>OV179148.1:10025000-15025000 GCA_921972225.1 Euplexia lucipara
CCAGAATTAATATCAATTAGGTAAATGAAGCGTAATTATTACCAAACAAGTAGACTCATATTTTATCACAATTGTTTATTCGTGTATGGAGATTATTAATTTAAGTAGTTACAATTTATAATTCTTGGTGGTTTTTTGAAAAATGTGGTATATGTAGTATGTATTCTACACTTTTAGGGTTCCGTAAAAGGAAAAACTACAGAATCCTTTAGGATAACTTCATAGTCCGGTCGTCTTTTTGTCCATCTGTAAAGATACTTTTTTTTAGGAACGCGTTGAATATCAAATACGAGTTCTTTTGCGTTCTAAAATACCTAATCAAGCTTCTAAATCAGCAAAATACGATCATTTATAAGTAATATTAACAAAATAATCTTTAATTCAGGTTATAAAACCCATAGCAAGCAAAGTACACAGTAATGATATATAAAAAATACAATTAAACCACACTTGGTTTTAATCTTGCTTCATTAAAACGTCTGAAAAATATTCCAGCCGGCAAAAGTCAGTACTAAGGGAGACAGATTTATGCGTCGCGAGAATTTGAAGGATGTAAGACTTGAAGTTTGTAGTCCTACTCGACTTCATCCGCGACAGCTTCAATAATGTTCGTTCCTCGGCTTTGAGTTGAGTTTGGCTCCTCCTGGTGATGTACTGGAGGAGCTTCACTTCTGATGTGTCAACCGAGACACATACAGGAGAGCATAAAGGGCACGGCAGCGCGAATGTCCTCGTTAACAGGAGCGGTACCGCGATTGTTGCGGTTGGGTCGCTATCGACGCTTCTTTCCCTCGACCAAAGTACAGCCTTCCTTATCCTGTTCACTTATTTTTGCGACATATTTTGCGATTACATAGCTTACATTTGCAGCGGAATTTGACTATGATGTTTAAGATGATGCCTCTAGTTTGTTTGTATGTAGATGATTTAGTATTTTGCCATTTGTTTTGATATAACAACCAAACTACCATGCTAATTACCTGTCAACATTTTTTTTCAAATCGGTCCGTAAATGACGGAGTGATGAGGTAACACTCATAAAAAAATACAACTGAATTGAGAACCTCCCCTTTCTTGTAAGGCGGTTCAAGATTCACTTACCATAATTAAAATTGAAATATGAAGACAAATGACTTACATATTTTTTCTGCAGTCGTATTTAATTGAAGTAAAATTAACATTATAATATTGCCAAATTTTCTTATCTCTAATCGTATAAAAAGTAATCAAGAAATCCTCTTTTTCATTAAAAATTCTGTCTTACTAAAATATAAACATACTTTCAATAAGATGACTACAAATTTTAATAGTCTATACAAAACAATAAGTAAGTAATATCTACCAATACCTACTACTACTACTTTTTTATTAAGCGAGTCTCTAATGTGCTCTTATCTCAGCCTTTTGTGTTAGATAGAATTAGAATATATATGTATATAACCTAACCTAACTCATCATATCTATCATATAGCGAACCTAACTACCTAACCTAACTACCTTACTGAAATGCGTTGATTTTGAAAGATACTTATTACGTAATTTTAAAGTGGCCTACTGTGCTGCGTGTCTCTATGATGCTTGCAGTACTAAAGTAGGTAGTAGTATTTGAAATAGAAGTAGTGGGATGTAATAATGGAGGTAATAATCGAAATTTTATTACTATAGTTTATTAGTATAGATTTTTCTTCTTAGCGGGTCGACTGCAGACCCACCGTACCCCTGGCCGTACCCCTGGTGGTACGGTGGGTCTTTTAAAGTTAAACGATCCCACCAGGTAATAGTGAGGTAATAGTCTCGTATCGATAGCCAAAGACTTCTGGCAACAAAAAAAATATTTAGTTCATAGATATTTATGTAACACTATTATCGACAATCTACCACTAAAATATAAACAATTTGTACAAATAAGCAAAGAACATTGGGCATAAATAAGAAGGCTGGCTGTGTTGTCACGTTGAATGGAATGCTGATTCTTTGATCTAAGAATTGGCCAACCCTCTGGATACGTAAAGCGTCGAGCGACCGCTTGGCGATGTTACGTAATTTTTGTTCATTTTTAATAACGTTTCAATTTCCTGTCGGCCTAGTATTTACATCAGCACAGCACTACGGTCACTTCATACAGTGGTACCGTTTTACTTTAAAAGTTCCACCGTACCACCAGGGGTACGGCCAGGGGTACGGTGGGTTTGCAGTGAGCGTGTCGATGGCAAACATAGACAATAATTAAGCGGTATGAGGCACAGGATGTACAGTTCCGCATCCCCTATAGAAAAGCTCGGCAGACGGGTGTTGTGTCTGGTGGGCTACTATTGCCCGACGCCGACGGTTGTTGTCGAGATCTAGTATAAGTAAAATTGCGTGGTTAACTGTAGCATTGCAATGTAGGATGTCAGTCGCAAGTTTGTATGTGGCGTGATAAATATCGCTACAGGTAGATTGATTCTTACGGATTTTATAGAATGATTTGATAGTTAACAAGTAACAAAATTATATAAGGAGATACACCGGTTATTTAACCGATTATTTTAAAGGACTAACTTTGTTTTACAAGTTTCGTACCTAATAGGTGCTAACGTGACTCTATTACTAAGAAAAAATAATGTAGGTACCCCACCGAATATGTAGAATATCTATTATTTATGCCTAGTCAGCATCACGCTACGTCACATTGTGTCCTTAATAAAACATAGTAGCCTTATCTAACACAAATATGCTTATCAATGTGGGTTCGATATCAGTATACATGTAGGAGGTTTACTTGGAATGCATGCTAATTTTTAAGGAATAAAAATAAATAAATATTCCACGACTTTTCACACAACGCCATTTAGTCCCAAGTTAAGCTTGAGAGCTTGTGTTATGAGTACTAAACAGCTACTGAACATACTAAAATATTTCTAAATACATACATACATATTATAGATAAATTACACCCAGACACAGAACAAATGATCGTGCTCATCACACAAATATTTGTCCTGGGTGGGAATATAACCCACGACCTCCGACATAGCAGTCAGGGCCACTAACTTCTAGACCAACAGGCCAGTCAAAAAAGCAAATAAAAAAAAAAGATTGAATGTAGTAAATATGAACGCAGTGTTGGATGAATGAGAGAGTATTAAGAAGAAAGAGGAAGGATTTTAATATTTTTGAAAAATTAAGAAGGAAAAAAGATGACGAGCGAGCGACAAAATGAAAAGACGTGTTTCTATTTAAGAAGCTTTAAAATATTTTATATAAATATTTTTATTTTATTACGGTGGTCCTTACCCTTACATTTTATACATATACTGAGTATACGGTCCCTTTTGCTTTTTGTTTTTTTTTTTGTTTTTGGTGGCTCTAGGGACGTCATGACATCTAACGTTTCATTCACCTAAAAGTTTTTAATATGTCGTCGTACATATCAGTTTCGTAATCGTAACTTTAATTTATTCATTCGTATTTCTATAAACACAATAATACATACCTAACTATCCAAACTAAACCTAAAAGTAAATTGTATTAGATCATCGAAAAATAATAATGATTGCCAGGCATTCAATGGCAATGCCTCTGACCTTTGTCTCTGATTAGCCCATGGGAAGCGTCAACTTAACGTTCCGAAATTTAAATTTGTTAATTACATTTTAGATAACCCCTAAAGTGTTTTCAAATTGTTTATATTAAAGTAATAACATCAGTGTCTGCTAAATTTTATTGAATAATATAGATCATCAGGTATAGTTTTGTAAGATCATTTTAACCTCAAAACTCATCGCAATCATCATAATTTGCGATAACTTGACTGTCATGTTTATTTGTTCTGCAAGATAGAATAGCAGTATTATTAATTATGTAAGATAACATTGTGTAGCAAGCATTTCATTCTCATTACGATCACTGATATTCAGCGGTGGAAATGTTATTAAGTTTCTATCTGCATAAATTTTAATGTGTAGGTAACATAGTTTTACTGAAGCGCGATAACGTTACACGTGCTCATTGTTTCAGTCCTAATCTCCGAAACTTCTAGACAAATTTCTAGAAAGAAAAATAATTAGAAATTTTATAAAAATACGTGTCATTTTTCAATAATTTTGCTTATTACTAATGCGTACCTAACCCCTAGTTTATATTTAGAGATGGTGTGCAATATAGAGTTTATACGAGTATTCTATTCAAATAAAATTATCTACCTGTTCCGTGCAGTTGAGTGGGATAAAGGATTTCATTAATTAAAATGAGAGTGTTTCTTCAACAGGTAACCCTATCAATCTCGATATTGATTAGTCTTCACGTGTTCTTCCTGCTGGTCGTCGAGATCATACCTCCTACATCTCTGGTTGTGCCCCTGTTGGGAAAGTACCTTATATTCGCCATGATACTCGTCTCTATCAGGTAAGTCCGCCCATAATGGAATAAACCTGTCCCAAAAACGTTAAGACCAGTTGACATGAACAAGCGGCTTGTTAGTGACCGCAGAGACGGAGAAAGGGTGATCCCAACAGAAACGTCCTTGGAGACAGCCTTACTTAAAAAAACTGCAAACCTTACCTGAGATAGGTTTGTAGTAGGGAATGCAATCTCGTACGAGATTTCCGCCTAGCGAGATCTCGCGAGACTCAAAACCCAGTCTCGCGAGATCTCGCAAATTACGGGATCTCGCGAGATTGGGAGAATCGCAATTAAAACATATGCAAATGCTTGTTTTAAGAACTAGTAATTGACATGATATGTAATTAAATAGAAACTGCGTTGCTTAGTTATAAAAATAATGTAAGATTTATTTTAAAAATCAACAGAGTACTTATTATTTTGTCTCTAACTCTAATAACATTTGTTTATGTCTATAATTATTATACCTACTGTAGCTAATCAGTTCAAATTCTTACAATATTGGTAACATAACAATAATTATCTATATTTACGCTTTTGTAAACTATTACTTTAGTTTCAATAATTAAGAGTAATAGGAACATTACTTATGGTAAATAAATACAACAAAACAAAAACTTAACTTCACAAGTTCTTAAATAAATGTTGTGAGATCGTATTAATCAAATAAAAGAAGTTTAAAGTAGAAGTCAGATGAAGTTATCAAGGTACGGAAAGGCAAGTTAGTTTGTCTGAAAATGGCTTCTCAAAAATCACATCATGTCGAGAGCATCATCTGACAGACGACTTCTGATTTTGCATGCAAAATCAGAAGTCGTCTGTCAGATGCGCCAGGCACGGCCGCACGGCCGGCCAGGATTCAGTTCGCGCGCAGCCGCGCTATGAAATACACATCGTCACGCTGTATTTGTCGATCTCGTTATCTCGCGAGATCTCGTACGAAATTTGACGAGATCCAATCTCGTAAAATATGGCCGGGATCTCGCGAGATCGAGATCTCGGCGAGACGAGATTGCATTCCCTAGTTTGTAGTTTTTCTCATGCCCCGTTTGGTGACTCATTTGTAAGGTAAAACTCGAGTAAAGCTCCGTAGTTTCTGCAGTAAGTTTCCCGCCATCTTGTAAGGGTATAATGCCTGTCGGTAAGTTTGACGTAAGCGAAATTTATTGTACTCTTCCCCCTCGTCGTCTATATAGTCTACAAGAATAGTTTACTTCTCTATATTACGAAATGTCTTTTATTTGATGACGTGCTGGTTTTATGTGCCCTGAAGGCAAAATTAATATTTACAATGGCATTCCTTGTAAGTGGCTTTAACAGAGTGATGTTCACATGCAAAATATGTTGCTATATACATAATTATTTAATGGGGTGGAAGGTAAGATTGTAAACAATATGTAGGTAAGTAAGGACATAGGTAACTGTTTAAAAAAATCACGTCTAGAGCTGTTTTGCTGTGCTTCTTTAATATCTACCTATTTTCAAATAAAATCATAATAAACATGGACCAAACATAAGCTAAACTTACCTAAACCCCGAAAAAGACGGTATTAGTGGTTGTACTGACGCAAGCACATCAATTTACCCCAAATTTTCCCAATGGAACATGAACCTTATTCTGTTCGCAATAAAGTTGCAAAATTATCAAAAAAAAATTACGTATTGGGGTAACTCGTGACGAGCTAGCCTCTGTACCTTTGCTCTGTGTTTATTAATTAATAAGGGGATAAAGGGTTTATGATTTAAACCACGGAAATCGATTTAAACCGAGCAATATGTTGTCTATAGATTGTCCTGAAATGTGCACGTTGATAGGTAGTCCAGACGCCACGGTACGGTCCACTCCGACCGTTACAAAAAGTGTTATAGCTTTAGAAGCGGAAACGGCGCAGTAAACTACCATTGAGCTACACGAACTATCTCGTGATTAAAAATAAATAAAGTAGGAAGCTCCTGCCCTTCTATGTTTATTTGGTGAACGTAATAATTTCGCAAATTGTGAGTGGAGGGTGTTTAATTTAATTCTCCGTGCCCCTTTGATCCTCGTCACATGGGAGGAAACAACCAATATAATGTAGCTATCTCACATAGGTACGTAGCATATGTATCTTAGCTTATTACTCATTAACAGTAGTCCATGTATTGATCTTTATTTTGTTTGTGACACAAAACAAAGGCCTATTCTTAACCGAGGTTTTTTTACGTATACAAGTCAATTGAATTTTGGGTAAACTATTATTTTTTTACAATGTTATCAACTTCAAAATATAACTACGATTCTATACAAGGCTTTTCTAACTTTACAGTAGGTACACTTTGCAAAGTAGGCTAATCCTATGACTAAAAGTACCTTATTGCTATTTAAGCTTATTTGATCAAACCTTACCAACATAACGTCACGCCTGTAATCACCGAAGGGTTAGGCAGAGGTGTACCTGGTAGTACACCCACATTTCGCCAGTTATGTTTAAGTCCCATGTAATAGGGGGCGAGCCTATTACCATCAATCGGGCACAAACCAGACTCCGCTCTGCTACTGAGAATTTCCAGATGGAAAAACTCAGTAACATTTTGCCCGACCTGGGAACCGAACCGGGACCTCATACTCAGCAATAGCGCTAGCGATCACTAGACCAACGAGACAGCAAAGCTTATTTTGAGTTCAATTTTATAAAATCAAAGCGTCTGTAATAATACATTTTGGACAAAAGTAATTTATTTAAATACGGCTCGGTTGGGGCGTGCCAGCTACCACATTTCCATATAAATTAAAAGCTGGTTTCTAAACAAGATATTTGATTGCATACTCTAGCTTCAAGAAAATTATTTTTTTAACTTCCCAACCTCCAAGTTTGAGTAAGGATAATTAGAAACCTTTGCTCAGCGCCTGGCCACAAAGTAACTAAAAGTCTAAGCTAAGGCTAGGATTAATAATTATGTAGGTACATAAAGTAGAAATTAGGTCGCTTTATGTATTACAAAACGAGTATGCGACGTAATATAGAAATATAATTATGTTTATGTAAAAAGCTTAAATTTTGCAAGTTAGTCTGACGAATTCTAAAATCACGCAGGCTGTATTCCTAAAACACTACATAAACTAATTGTCTTTAATTTTCAATAACGAACGAATAACGAAGTAGTCCAGGTATTTTTAGTAGTGTTTTTATTAGATAAGTACATAATTCTGCAAGCAGTGTTCAACCAGTGTTATAATATATCCTCTACACACTATTACGAAGTTAACTGTTCATAAATAAACCGGTAACACGGCCGTGGCGCGAACTACCTGGTTCAGCAGGAAATTAACAAATTACCGGCCATTATTCGAAGCACTATTGTATAAACCTATGAATAAAACTATTAGCATTAATGTTAGACTTAGTTCTGCCAAAATGTACCAAACCTAAATTTCTTAACTGGTTTCATTATGCCTAACTGTTCATGATTTGGTTTGGTTATTACTATCCTCCAAAGACTAATATGAATATTCAATATTTGTACAAATAAAATACACCCAACAAACACAGAGAATTAGAAAAAGGCACAAATCAGTTCTACCAAAATGTGAGGATTCATATTAAAAATCAAGAATGGTAAAGTAAAATCAATTTTTGTTTTGTAAACTAAATTTTATATTTATTCATGTTATCCTTTAGATCTTATCTACTTTAATAGCATCGAAACCAAAATATTACTTTAATGCGTAATATGCAATCGCTTGACATTATGAAAGTTAAACTGTATTTTTAACCTTCTTATGAGTTTTTTAAATGTCATCTTGCCTAGGTAAACTGAAAACTAAAACCATGTTGTAATCACATATTATCAAAACCCTAATGTCAAATAATAAAACAACGGCTAAAAGTTCCCATACTTTCATAACTTGAATTCACTACATAAAATTATAACATTTGGTTAGAGAAAATAAAACAGTCTCAACTTCAAACTTAAAACACCTTTTCCTCGAAAACATGCTAATGTGGATTGGAACATACATTTTGGTAGAGCCACGTAGGCATATAATAATATGAATTGCTAAGTAGTCATTGATCCTTTAAATACACACGAGAAAGATAAACGTTGGATAGCGTTGGAAACTTCGATATGGTTTGTATAATCAGTAATATCTATTTGTGTTTTATAAAGTTTATACTACCTACCTACCTAAGTACTTTGACAAATCATGTTTGTGTATCGTTACACTAAGCCAATACTGTATGTCAACGGGAAGTACCTAGTTAAAGTAACGGTCAGAATGTTATCGGTTAATTGTACTAGACAATATAAGCTATTAATTGTACCCATGTCCTTGAGTAATAAAACGTTTTATTGCTTTTAGTATATGTGTGACGGTAGTGGTCCTAAACGTCCACTTCCGTTCGCCACAGACACACCGGATGGCGCCTTGGGTGAAGCGAGTTTTCATTCACATCCTGCCGCGACTGCTTTTCATGAAACGACCGCAGTACAAGTTTGACACAACAAGGTGAGTCTAAACTTGCAGTATCTCACTAAACTTTGTTTCACAATCTTCGCAATTAAAGTCAAATTAATTCTGGCTTGACTTGTTCAAATCTGGATCTCCGAGTGAACATTGCCGAGTCCGGCCGTGCGGCCAACTCGTAAATCCTACCGTGGATCAGTAACAACTCTAAATTAATTATAAGTTTAAAAGACTCGGCCGGGGGCGCAGGAGTCAGGCGTTTATTTCTCACTTTTACTCAACTTTGATACAAAGCTTAAAGTTCAAAAAGCGACGGAACGAACTGTATAAAGATTGCGTACCAGAGATTTTTTTAAAGTGTGATACAGGCGATAACTTTGCTTACCGCGCGCCTGTTTTATGAGCTAACATCACTTTGAGGTATTTCCGTGAGATTCAGAATAGATGTTTTTTAATTTTACGACCAGAGATCAACCATTTTTATCAACGTAGGTATTTGTGTGGATTTGCTGAATGCGGTACATTATCTGCATGCACATTGCGTAGATAAGATGATTAAACATCAAACTAGCAAAATATTTCCATAAACTACTGAGGTTGGTGTTTCAAAATCTGACTACTCTCAGAAGGATACTGAAAATAAAACTCAGAGGTCACAGTTCACCGTGTAATATATTAATATCTAGATGCATTAACTGTTGCTTGTAACCGAGCTATTGATCTGCGGGCGCATAGCTATTATAAACCACAACCGGTTAGCACTCGTAGTCCCAACCAGTAGCTGGTTCCACTAGAATGCCTGAATAGCTGTAGTTTAGTATCTATGTCTGCCAGTTAACTGGCACGCGAATAATTCGTGCAGATAGCTAGTCGGAATCGTAATTCACTTACGAATTGAATGGCTGACGCCTCGGTGCGGTTGCAGACTTACGCAACATTACGTAAATGGATCTGTGACTTGTGAGGTAGGTCGTATGCTCGGATCTGTTAGGATCAACCTTAGATAAAGGGATCAACGTATGGAACTTATCCGTTTCAGATATTTTCCTTTGCAATTAAACTAAGTAACAATATATTTTCTTCTTGAAATATTAGAGATATATTCAGGACAGTCTAAGAAGTATATACGATTTGACGTTTCTCTATTTTTGTGTCGCGATAACTTTGTATGATCGTCTATGCAGGAAATTAAAGTCAATGTTCTTTTAATATGACTTAAAAAAAACAAGCACGGCTGTCAGAAAAACAAGACAAGGAGGTAGGATAACTTTGTTTTATACACACGTATTGATAAAAAAAAAAACAAGTAGTCGGGCTACTTTTAAAAAAACACTAACAGGTGAAAAATAACTCCAGTTTCGGAAGTCTGTGGCTTTTTTGGTTTTGTGTCGTTCATTATTGGTCACCGACTTCCGAAACTAGAGTTATTTTTCACCTGTTAGTGTTTTTTTAAGAAGTCGGCTGTTTTTTTTGTAAATAAGTTTTTATTTTATTATTTTTAGTTCCTTCGTATGTAAAGAAAGTCTTGCAAAACTTCAAAGAATCATTGAAATAGGTTAACAATTGCTAAAAAAGTTCTTTCTTAACATTAATCTGTACATATCTGCCGGGCCCCTTTTAAAATAGAACGGCTTTCATAAAATGTTATGTTATGGAAATGTAAAAATCTGCATAGACATTTGACTAAAGCAATCGCGAATAATTTGCTGTTATGCGTTGAAGAGTTCCGTTGCCTGTCTTCTTCATCAGTTTTTCTTCATAAAATGATACTTTCTAAATGAAAATGCTCGATTTGTTACAAAAAATGTAAAAATCGGTACTTGTGTACCTATATTTTTTGAGGAGTTCCCTCAATTCCTAGAGGATCCCTCATCAGATATGACTTTTGATACAAATGGGACCAATCTGCTAGTATACCCTATGAAATAAAAAAAGAATTTTGAAAATCGGTCCATAAATCACGGAGTACCTACAGAGGTAACAAACCCTAAAGAGAAAAAACCGAATTGAGAACCTCCTCCTTTTTTTGAAGTCGGTTAAAAAGTCACGAGCATCCATCGCCTTAGAAGCCAAATGTTATAATGACTCTCTAATATCTTATACTTTCTACGACAAAATATGAATGCGTTTTTCAATATTTGTTTATAGACTTATTGGAAACTGGGTCACGTACAGATTGTTTAGGTTTTATTGACCGGTCCCGCCGCCGTACCCAGAGTCCATCACTTAAAAACAAACAAAAAACGCGAACGATTCATATTGTTTATTTTACTGTAACAATTATACCTACTATACACATGAAAGTTACTATTTTCAAAGCACCTATACTCTATTTATTATAGTCACACGAAATTTCAAAATAATTGGTTGACGATTTCGCTTAGACGCTTCATAAATTACAGCTAAATCTGCGTCAGCTTTTAAACAAACAAACTGCTTTATAATCGGTTCATGCTTTTGGGAGCTATGGTGTACACATACGTTAAACTCATTAAACCGCTCTTTTTGAGATGGGCTTTAAAAATATAATAAATACTGAAAGGGGATCGGACCTCCCGTGTTTCTATCGTAACCGTATTTCAGCGTAGCTGAACCTCTACGGGCCCCGGCGCCACAGCGTAGTCGCGAGAAGATCATTATTATTGATGATAACCAAAGGTTAACTGCTACGAACAACTCCCCGTAGACCGCTACGTAGTTGCAAAGTTGCCTCTTCATTGAATACGTTTAGTTATTAGAACAAATGGTCTAAATAGAATATTTGAGCGTTGTTGTTAATTTATCCTTTATATTAGGTGTTAAAAAGGGAGGTTTGCAATAACAATCAGATTACCCAATTTACAGATCCCGCTCCACTCTCTATTGTACTTTCAGATACTGCCGGTTTCACAGAGAATAAAGCAAACAAATAGAATGATAGTGAGCGATCGAAGAGAGCTTTGCATATTCATTTGCTTGCACTTTATTTTGCTTTTACATTTACTGGCAGTAGATACTTGCAAAGTAAACAGATTCTGATGTGTCTGTTATCACAAAACTCACGCCAAAGTAAGTGCCTTCTGGTAGTTAATAAGCAGTTTAGAGTATCTTATATTTATATTGATTACCTACAGCACGGATTTTGTGCTAATATATTAAGCTAGTAATCTTTTTTAGATTAGTCAAGCAATTATAGTGACAGTGGATAAGTTGAGTCAGTTTCTAATAGGTACCCACGAGAACATATAACTAATAAGATTATTTTAACTGGACAAAATAGATAAGCCAGAAACATAGGTACAACAAGCAAAACATACATTTTGCAGATCATAAAGGAGCATTTGCATTAGCCGTACCGACGTTGACGTGTGCCCATGCTAATGTGCGTGTTTTCAATTGCTGATCCATGCCAACCTTCTGGACTTATTACAAACAGGGGGGTTGCCCCTTCCCTACTCTCCCTACCTATGTAGCTGTTTATGTGAACTACCGGCTATATTGTACCGAGACATATTTATAGTCTACCCTTAAAAACAAAATTTTAAAATATTACACCAAAAAATATCAAATGTTAAGTTAAGCAATATTACTTTAGTATTAGGTATTTTAGAATGTTTTTACTTATTTAAAGACCTCAAGTTTTTATAAAGTGTGATCGATACGTACACATATAAAATAACTCATTTTGTTTCGATATTGAGATAGAGACAAAAGTTTAAACCTTAATGGTTTTTGGTTGCTATTTAACTTAGACAATCCTGTATTCTTTTCTATAAATAAAAAATATTATTAGTAAGTTTTCATGGTGTCCACTAAAGAGTATTCTATTGTTTTATATGGGCACAGATCGCGGTACACGGCGTGCGGCGTCGTGGTGCGGTGCGGGGGCACGGCGCGGCCCCTGTACCCGTACCGACTGGCAGCGGCAGACGACGACTGCTGCGCACCCGGCGCCTGGCCGCCGCCCGCTGCGCCGCCGCCGAGGCCACTCACAAGGACTCCTAGCAAGGAAGACCTTACACATAACACCTACCTCAACTCTGGGTGAGATTTTGTCTAAAGGTATAAATGACAGAATCTTGGATGTACGTTCTGGCTGCCGCTAGCAGGACACAAGAAAGAAATACAAAGGAATTCAATCTTAATCAAAGTTTAGTTACCATACTACCATAGACACTCCAAAGCCATAAAATACCTACCTACCTCGTACATACTTACCTACCTTCGTACATACTTACCTACCTTCGTACATCTGGGCAGCAGTAGTTAGCCCACCAGACACAACACCCGTCTTGCCGGAGGATCCTCCCTTTTTTATGGGGGATGAGGAACTTAACATCCTGAACCTCATACCTCTAAAAATGTAAAAATCTTCTTTGCATTAAGCGAGCCAGTAACTATTTATCACGCGTTATTTCATTAACCCATTAACCGCCCGAGTTGTATTTAAACGACCAAAAACACCTGTTTGTCCAATTTGATTTCTTGGTTATACTTTACATTCTTCCCAAAAATAGGCTAATTCAGGCAACATGATAAATGTGTGGACGAATTATAAGTTGGGTGCTGGGGGCACGGCTATTGATATAATAAATATAACTTGGGTTTTGAATGTGTTGTATTTCAGGATGGGTGATAGCAATAGATTCGGCGGCAGCTGCCTTGTGCACGGGTCAAGCGATGGGGGTGCGGGGCCGGGCGCGGGGCTAGCGGGAGGACTAGCGGGGGGGCTGGCCGCCGAAGACGAGACCCTTAGCCCCGTGCCCGACCCACCACCCGGCTTCAGCCACTCTGCCTGTCCGCCAGAAGTGCACAAAACTTGCTTCTGCGTGAGATTCATCGCAGAACACACTAGAATGCTTGAGGATTCTACTAAGGTTGGAATTATTAATAATAATTTATGGACGATTTATCAATGGCAGAGATTTCCTCAGTGTATTTTTGTGTGTGCATTGTGATTTTGTTCGAAAATTAGAATTCGTTTATAGGTATTCTAAGTTCGCGAACAAAGGGATTCCTACTTTAAGTGATTACCTATTCTTCGTCTCATTTACCTAAGAGATACTAAATATATATGGCGTCACAAGTGTCACGCATTTCTAACAAAACGACCATGTATTGAAAGCCGAACGATGCAATAAGATTTGATATTATTACAATGGTTATCGCGACATTCCAGTTACATGGTAGGTACTCAAGAAATATTTACAGGGTTTGCAAGACTGCTACCTTCATAAAAACATCAACGTGGTGTTTAATCATGAAGAACTCTTAATCCTCGATATATATGATATAATAACCCGGAACTGTACTCTTATTTTATTAGTAAGTGGACTTTAGTTTAGTAAAGTCAATAAAACACTAATCAACTAAGGACGTAATAGGGTTGGCAATGGTTAATTAGATGGCAATTTAAATTAAGTATTTCAATCTAATCTGATCATAATTTTATTTTATTGAGAATTATGAACTAAATAATACGCCTCCTCCATTTCACATAACAAAAAATAAATATTCAATTAATATAATATTATGTCAAATGGCGCCCACTGACTCAAAATGTTATGAACTGTAGTTGTGTTGCATATTTTAATTTAAAACTAACATAATATTATGTGAATACTAACCAATAATGTGGACCGAAAGCTGTCTTATAAATAATAATAATAAAAGGCCAAAGGTCCGGAACCTAAGGGTTCCGAGAAATAAAACGAACGAAAAATAATTATAATAATAATTGCTATTAAACTAGAAAAAAGTAAATGAAAATTAACAACGTTTTGATTGTAACTGAGTTAAATATTACTTTTTTTTTCCTAAACAGGTAAAAGAGGACTGGAAATACGTAGCGATGGTGCTTGACCGTTTATTCTTGTGGATTTTTACGCTAGCTGTGTTAGTGGGCACAGCAGGCATCATCCTACAAGCGCCAACATTATACGACGACAGAGTGCCCATAGACAAGCATTTCAACCAGTATGCTACCTCGTCACTAGTGCGGTGTCCGCCACCTTCGTAATATGGCTGTTTGACTTTACATGTTTATGGGAATATGGCGTCAGTATGGCAAGTTTTATTAGCAATTTTAAACACTGCTGAACATCTGACAGCTTTGTTAGGTGCACACAACTCAAACCTTACAATTTTCAGAGAACTAATGCTACACTAAGTGCAAAATACTCCTGCAATATTGTCTGAATTGAATAGACTGACGTCATATTTACAATGGACATTTGTCTAAAACAGTATGGTTATTCAATAAGTATATAAGCAACGGTGTCTTATTAACGTGCAGTGATTTGTTTAAGAAAATCGCTTCTAAGAAAATCGGAAAATGGTTTTTCGGATTATCGAATCAAAAGCTAATTTGGAGAGAGTACAGTACTGTATGCCTAAGGCAACAACACTTGTTGGTAGCTTAAAACGATTTTCTTAAACAAGTTACAGTAAGACCGTAGGACACATTGAGTCGTCGTTGCATTACAAGACCCTACGCACACCCGTCCCGCCCGGAACGTGTTCTATTCCACGACACGTAACTATATCTCTCTAAAGTTAACGTATAACATAAGTACTTTCATATCTCTTCATAATTCTACTCTTACACTCAACATTAGTATTAGCACATATCCATACTCACTCATACTGTTCTCCCATGCAACAATTCGAGTGCATTTCAAATAGCTCATACCAACGTCTTATGTGACAATAAAATGTAGCAATTGTTTTCTGTAGCTATTTCTAATGGCATTTCAGTAACTATTAATAAACCCAAAGCGACTTCATGAAATCATCTAGAGATATTATAGTCTCTATGAATAGTAATAAGAAAATGAACGAAGCACCACCATGGTAAATGTATCTGTGTTCAAAAACGTCATTTAGCTAATAGCTAGCATACATAATGTAGTAGCACCATTATCTAAGCTCACCCCAGAGCAATAGCCCGATAAGTCTGCTTATAACACCTCGCTCGATCATGTAAGATTTTATAACAGACCCGCACAAATCGTCAACATTAGTGCTAAATGTAGACATCGAAATCAAAAGTAATTTTAAGAAATTCATAGGCACTAGAGGTAGTGTAAGGTCTTCAAATCATGCTGAAACTATCGACTATAGATATTCTTCCGACTCTTCTATTTCTAACATTACTATAATTTGTCGTAGAATAGAACATGTACTTTAAAATAAGAATATCGATTTTATTATTTATAAGAAAAAAAAATAGTATTTGAAACCTATGAAATACAGTAACGTATAAAATAACGAACGAGATTCTGTTAATAGACTCAATGAATATCGTAACGATTTACACGACCAGTGGGAAGAAAAATATCGTTATGATAATAAGTACAACATAATGATTTAATTTAAGAAGATAATTGCTCAATTTTAAAATCCGTACCTTCCTTATTTCCGCTACTGGTTATTTGATATAGCGAGTAATTTTGTATTACCTACACGACACTTTCTGTTACACGTACCTACATGTGCTTTACCTTTGTCAAATGAGTGTTATACTCGTATATACCTACACCTAGGTTAATAGCTGTTATGTTATTGACATTAAGTTTAAAACTTTTGTGTTGTTTATGTACGTTTGTTATATATACTTATAGTCACTGTAAATAAAATTTGTATTATAATTATATTTGAGGCACGCGTTCGAGCAATGACCGTGCCAAACTTTTGGACAGGAATTGAAACTATGTATTTATTAATTGAATATGAACAATACACAATAAATTACCAAATTTTAAAAAAAAACATGTACAAAAATAAATAACGAATATAAACATTAAGATTAAAAGCTTATTGTACTGAGATGAAACAAAATAAATTTATGATGATAGTTAACATAGACATAGGTATGTAATATACTACCACATGTTGTAAAATCACTAATGAAATGCGAGGCTATAGTCGAATATTGAAAAGCTAATCAATGTAACCTCTACGCCCATAAGTTTTCCACTTGATCATAGTAAAAGTTTACAGAATAAACTATATCAATATTATCAATGGTGCTCGTAGTTATGGTTCTACTTATCACCATTTATACTTATACCTACAACATTACATACATACAAATATTGCCTCTTTTACGGCGTTTAAATATTCGGCTATACGTACATATTATAACTGTCAATAAACGAATAGAAAAGTACTGGTGCATAGTATAGTACCCTGTAAAACATTATTAATCTAATATAATAATTAAGATATACCTAACTCACATTGACTGCTCGCAGTAGAGTAGCGCAGCTCAATTGTAGAAATATAAGTTTGTAAGTACTTATTTATATTGTTAATAAAATCGTTATATATAGAATTTTCTTTCCTTTCCCCTTTCAAAAAGGTATGTCTAGTGTATCAATGTAAGTAGGCAGTAGGTACCATCTCAAGAATTGGAAATTCAAACATTCCATAGGAACTTTCGTGAGTGTTTCGTTAGTTAATTTTAGAAAAAATCTAACTTACAAAAATATGACGATTATAATAAGTTTACTACTTGAACCATTTCGTCATTGTTTTACATATTTTATTGTAGGTAGGTTAAATCATCCTCCTACCCCAAAATTATTTGCGTTTGGTCATCATTATCTTCTTACGTTGCCGTCATCTCAATAGTCAAGAATAATGAACACAATAAGGCCGACAATAAATAATTAAAGTTGCACCCAACCAATGACGTATAGTTATACTCGTAGATCCTTGCACGCAACAGACTATTTGAAGTGAAGAGTAGTTATCAATGGAAAAGTACACTTTCAAAATATAAACAATATAACAGAATATTGACAGTATAAGTAAATAGTTCAGTGAGTATGTGTTTGTCAATAGTAAGTAGGTACATTCCCTTGTGACACACAACACACGTATTATGTTATATTGTACATACAATACCCAAATATGCATTCAATAGACTTTCGGGTCAGGACTTTGGAATCAATAAAGGATTGCATGCCTGAAGACGACTCTTATTGTAGAGTTCTTGTGAAAATAAAAAACAATATACCTACATGATTTCATTTACCCATTAAATACACTTCTTGCTTTGAACTTGTTTTTGTTTTTCATAATATTATTAATAATCCGTCTTGATCTTCTGCTATTCGCCATGAGTTGTCGAGCCTCTTTTAGAACACGTTGATGAGCCTCGGAGTCTTCTTGAGGTTTGTAATTATTGATCGGAGCGGCTGTATTTGTAGGAGTGTCTGTTTGCGTCGGTCTAAGTGTAGTTAATACTTGTTCAACTGTATCACCAAACAAATAAGGCGGACGTATTCGATGCAAAGATGTTGGCACATTTAGGGGATTTTCATTATTCATTATTTGAGGATCAATTGGCATTGATGGCACATTCGGTATTTTTGAAATACCTTCATCTGGACCAAAACGCGAATCCGAATGCAATAATCGTCTATCATTGGAGTCAAAAATATTAATTTTGGGTTGCTGATCAGAATCAGGAATCAGCCTATCAGGAGCCATAAACTTCAAAGCATCGGTAAACAAGCCTCTTGTAATAGGAGGAACCGTTGGTACTTCAGAATTCAACGACTCTCTGTTTACAGAGCTGTTTACAGAGTCTGTAATCGTCAATGGTGGACTCCCTAACATGAAACTCCGATCAGGATTATTTAATATTTTGGAAGTTTGTGAAAATTCTTTCGTTTCTGATTTCATTGAGCTTCTGAAATCCGCTTCATATCTAGAAGCTAATATACTACTTTCTGTACCTGTCACATCTTCATTAATTGCTGATTGTGTCGATGTAAATGTTGACAACAAATCTGTTTTTTCAGAAGCCGAAGTGGTTTCAGCTGTTTCAATAATTTCAGTTACTGCTGCGCTCTCAGTTTTCTCTGTAGTAACTGACATCTCTTCTGATTTGGTGTTTTCATTTATAACTTCATCTACAATTGTTACAGGTGTTGTAAGCAAGATCGAAGGTTTTTCACTTTCAGTTAGCGTTGTACTTTCATCGGGCTCAACTTCGTCGCTAATAGCTGTGGTTTCCGTCATTGGAAACTGTGTGCTAGTTATTATAACACGAGCATTAGACTCGGTGTCTATTAATGTGGCTGGTGAGTCTATTGGTGAATACGTAGTCGACGGTTCTTCACTTTCGGTTGTCATAAACATTTCTTCGGAAATGTTTTCGGAAACCGCTGCCGCTGTACTTGTTATCGTTGTAGCACTCGAATCATTCTCATCCGTTGTGTTTGGATCTTTAGTAGGACTGCTTGTAGTCGAAATTATAGATTCCTGTTCATTTATAGAAACTGTAGTGGTATATATAGTTTGAATAGTTTCACTTTCAGATACAATTATTTTTGGGGTTTGTATGCTTGTGCTAGCACCATCATCTACTTTTGAAGTCGACGTCGTTTCTGTTATGGCCTGCGATGACATCTCGTCACCATAAGTAGTGTTGGTTTCTTCGGGTCGAATAATCTCATATTCAGGTAGGGTCTCATCAGTTGACGATGGACTGCTTTTTATCGTAGTTCCACTTAAACCATTTAAAGATTTCTTGTTCTCTTCGGGTCGAATAATCTCATATTCAGGTAGGGTCTCATGAGTTGGCAATGGATTGCTTGTTATCATAGTTCCATTCGGACCATTTGAAGATTTCTTGTTCTCTTCGGGTCGAATAATCTCATATTCAGGTAGGGTCTCATTAGTTGGCAATGGACTGCTTGTTATCATAGTTCCATTCGGACCATTTGAAGATTTCTTGTTCTCTTCGGGTCGAATAATCTCATATTCGGGTAGGGTCTCATTACCTGACAATGTACTGCTTGTTATCATAGTTCCATTCGGACCATTTGAGAATTTCTTGTTTCCAGGAGTTATACTGGTTTCTTTACTAAATTCGGAAGTCGTTTCTATTGGTTGAACAATTTCTCTTGCTGGTGTTCTTTCTATGGTAAATAATGTACTATTTGCTATTTTTGACTCGGTGGAATCATTGTCGTTAACTATTTTCGATGTAACTGTTGAAGATTCTACATTATCAAGCTTGGTATTGGATTCGACGGGTTGAATATTGTGTAGAGAGGATGGTGTCATGGTATATTTTGATTCATTGACGTTGAATGTTGCTAGAGTAGTTAGAAATAGATGCGTAGCCGACGTTAAATATTCCGAATTTTCTAGAGTTGTTTTTTCTACCTTTGTATTTGCAATAATACTAGTCTTTATCTTTTGATTCGAATTATCATTATTTGAAGAGTTTTGAGTGGGTGATATAACGGTGTCCTCATTTTTAACCAAATCAGACGATTCATTGTTTTTAGAATAGGTGTTATTTTTTACAGACACAGGATGGTTAATGTCACCTAATGTTTCTGTTGCAGGTACTGGACGACTAGTGATGACAGTTTCATTTAAATAACTTTTATTTACGGATAGGATAGTTGCAGACACCGAAGATTCTCGTGTCTCATTCACACGTGGGTTGTCTGTAATTGATGTAGTATTCGTTCCATTACCGTGCGAGTTGTTTTGAGTAGTTGAAGATTGAGTTCTAGATAGAGTTAAAAGTTCACTTATACCAATTACATCCTTACTGAAAGGGATATTGGTTGTCGAATATGGGCTACTTAATATTAAGGTTTTATTGAGTCCACTTTCGTTGAATCTACTTTCAGAAAACGAACGTTCATTTGGAACCGATATTAAAGGTTTGTTAATATCTCCAACCATTTTTGAGCTCATAATTCTGTCTAGTGTTTCTTTGACCTGTGTGGTTATGTTATGGCTGGAATTTACTTGGGATATTTTTTTTGACTCAACACTATCTATGATCGTGTCTGTATTAACCATCACAGGTTGTGTAAGATTTAATCCATGCATGTTATATGATCGCGGATCGACAAATATCTTCTCGTGCTCTTCTATTTTACTCTTTATTTCACTTAAATGTCTAGACTCTTCTGCTTTCCATTCTTCAAATTGGTGCCTTAAACCCACAAAAGTGTTGTTAGAGTTCATTTCCAAAGCTTTCAAAATTTCTTCAAGTTTAATATTTTCGGAAGCTTCGGTAGCTTCAATACCACCTAATTTGCTTAAAACTTTATCAATTACTTGATGAATCTCATTAGCTTCAGAGATATTTTTTGTGTTTTGTTCTCTTTTTTCTAAAACCTTTATTTCCTGCAAAATGCCATCTACTGAAGGTTTTAGATCCATTTGTTTATCTTTATTCTTTAACTCAGTAGTAACTTCTTCGGACAATTTGTCCAATTCCTTTTTTACTAAAACACTGACATCAGCCAGTCGTTCAGATTCTTTAGCCAGCACATTTTCAATACTTAATACACTATCATGAGACTTATTATAACTGCCAAGAACCTTTGAAAGGTTTTCATTAATTCTCGCATCTATTTCTGCAGGTACTACCTTTCGTAGGTATTCCTCATTATTTGGTAAATTAAATGTAACTTCCACTTTCGGCAAACTTGCATCTTGCCGAGTGTTACTGACTGAATCAGTTTTATTAGTTACACTTCCACATTTCTCATAATAACGAGTAGTTGCGTCATGACTTAAAGATAAAACGTGTTCTACCGCCAGAATGGTGCAATCTACAGTTTCTTTGACATCGGTAACTACGTCACTTAAAAGTTTTCCAAAACTATTTTGGACTGATAGTACCGCGCCGTGAAATACGTCGAAAAATGAGGCCGAAACCTGGAATTAATAAAAAAAAGATTGTTAATACTTACGTCGTGCATTTTGCATTAACCAAGTGCTTTATTAAAATAGTCAATCAATAACGCACCTGCGCCACCAGTATGGTAGTAATAATCACTGATATTTTCATGATGCACTGATTTTAACACTTGGAGTATCCAACGTATCACCACCGACCGTTTTCAGACATGCAGACATACTCGCCGAGTTCAGAATGGCCGTCCTTTTAATTTTTCATACAATTGGTTTACGTCTGTTTGTTCGATCAAGAAAGACACGCGCTATTGTTAACTTCACACATCTGTGCTAATATTTAACGTCACACCGTTATAAACCAATTATATTGTTTAAAGTAAGTCAAAGTGGTCGAGTGGATGCCGAAATAAGATAACATACTAATAATGAAAGTTCGTTTATTTCTGAGTACTTAGCTTAATACAATATATCACAAACATAATTCTTAACTCCGTAAATAACACTTATAAAGTGCTCCGCATTTATATGATAAATGAATATTACTGAAATCTTGACAATATATTAGAAATATTTTAGCCTACCTAGTCATTAAAAACGCTAACATTTATTGTCAGATATTTTACCTTGAGATACGTTCTGACAATTTCATACTATCATTGTTATGATTGCACTCGTGCTACTGTTAGAGGAATTAAAGCATAACACTAAAACGTACTTCCTAATTCGTACACCTGTAGTGGACGTTAATATTACCACTATTCACATGCGCTGCGGTTTTATAAGTTGTGTAAAACAGCTGCGCCCAAAGCAAAATTAGTGCAAAATTTTATACTAGTTAAGGTAAGTTTTGTGATTTTCAATGCCAATTTAACTGTAATAAATATGTTTTCTTCTAAATGCAAAATAAATTCAATGCACCATCAAGTTTATTCCAGCATTATCGAATGTGTTAGACATAGTAAATAGACGGATCTTTAGTCATATAATAATTATAGTATAATTTAAACAATAAGGCATTTATTGCCAGCTGCGTTCATAAGTCACCAAATACGTAAAATACAAGAATTTGGCACTTCTTGAGCAATATTTTCAGATTCTTCATCAGGTAATTACATTTTTTTTTTTTCATTTTTTTTAAAACACTTTTTCTATTCTACACGCAAGGTATATTTTCGAACACACACATGGTTTTTAGATAATTCTAGCATGACTCTAAGACGTTATAACCACATGTATTTTAGGCTACCCTAACAATGCTGGATATTTCTCAATTCAGAGACAGAACGGACCCCAAAAAAATATTTCTTTTTAGATATTAATTTATTTACTATTAGATATTTAAAAAAAGTAAATGATAGTTGCGATTTCAAATACGTAAAGAAATAAATAAGATTTATATTTTAAATAAAATTATCACTTCAAAATAATAAAACCACTGAAGTATCAAAAGAAAATGTAAACGATTGTAAATAAATATTAAAAGTAATTGTAAAGCGCATAAATGTTAACAAGTGGAATGTAAAGTATTTGAGTATTTTCCACATGCAACATTAGAACAAACGTGAACACTGAAATTTGCTTATTTACCTACTGGCAACACACATGAAATACTGCATTAAAAATATTTACATTGATGTGAGCATTTGTTATGCAACCCGTAGGCCAGGTGCTTCACTTAAATATTCATACTATCTATTGTACAATTTACGATTTTATGCAAATTTAACAAGTGCACTGTTTGCAATAAGTTTAAAAGCTCCATTGTTCATTTAGTGTCGAGACAGAACAATAGAATGTATATACCTCACGCTGTTGCTGCTGTTAATGACTGTTTAAACACAACGACAATGCATCGCAAATTTATTGTTATTTCAAATACTATATTCATAATAAAATATATTCTATACAGTAAATTTTTAAATGGTTGCTGAAGAGATGTTTAACTTACTATATTAAAAATACGAATAAAATGTAAGATTTCAATAACGTCTAATATTTTTCTAAATGAAATGCTTTACAGCTATTCATTAGCATAATTTATAAATAGCATAGGCCCTAATGCTGTGTGATCTTCTGATATGTAAATAATCGAACTTTATTCTTAAATTAATATACATACCTATCTACGTATTCTATAAGTTTAGTTTGAACACGTCTAATACAACCATAATATTATATTACAAAAACTATCGACCCCCGACTTTACGATTACATCATTATATGGCATTTAATTTAAAACATTCCTCATCACAACTTCACGCACAAAGTGCATCCTAGCCTTCGTCGCGTCATAATCACGGTACAATTACAATTGTTCTTAATTAATTACAATTAAATACTGTTTTACATATTGCTATACAAATACGCTTATTCTACGTCACCATACACCGTGAAATAGAAGCTTTCCTATCGCGGTGCGGGGGACTCTATTTTAGCCTGCTAAACAATAGGACAATTTAAATCAAGTCAGTCAAAATAAAAATTTTGAAAAGGAGCCATTTATGAAAAGAACAGCAATAAAAAACAGCGCGGTGGGAATTTACAAGAACTAAAAAGTAGCATAAGAATGAGAATCAACAGAAATTTGCTGTAAAGGAACGATATGAATCCGTTTTATTGCTTTTACTTTTTGAGATTAATTGCTCTCCTCAATAACGAAAATAAAATAATCACAACATGAAACAATTAAAATACAATTTCATGTTTAAAAACTGAGCATGTTTGGATAGGGAGCATTTTCAATTTTATTGCTTTTTATCATTTACATACAAATCATATTTTATAGTATTTTAAATATTTCTGAAATATAAAAGGGCAAATTAAAAAAAAAATGACTAATCTTTACTGATTACGACTGAAAAAATTCGCCAATTTTTCTAATCTGACCTTGTATTTTGCAGAATTAATATTACATACTAATACTATCACCCAATATAATTATGTTCTAAGATTCGCACAAAAGAGTAAACGAGATCACTCCTAAACTTCACTTACAGGTAATTGCTATTTCTAACACATCTACGGGACATTTTAAAAGGTCATATATCAAAATATTTTTAGTGACGTAAATTTTTCATAAAATAAATCTTG
Organism: Euplexia lucipara; assembly: GCA_921972225.1. Lineage (NCBI taxonomy): Eukaryota > Metazoa > Arthropoda > Insecta > Lepidoptera > Noctuidae > Euplexia > Euplexia lucipara. The sequence goes on from OV179148.1 coordinate 10,049,584, forward strand.
ATTTTGTCGTAGTATTAACGTTAATACGTATACGATTCAAACTAGTTTATTGCTACAGTTGTTTTAGTTATCTATGAACCTTACCCACTGTTTATGTCAAGGTAGCGTCGCATCATTTCCCTCGTCACTCGGTGTTAGCGGTGCTGAAGGTAGTTCTTCCCGTTTCGGAGGTTCCGGTATGTCGAGAGGTTCGTCGTCCCTCTCGGGGGGCGGGGGGGGCGGGGGGGGCAGCGAGTTGAGCTTGGGCAGCGGCGGGATGGGCGGCGTGGGCGAGTCAGCGCGGGACGGCTGCGGGCCGCCCGCCGGGAACCCGTTGGTCATGCGCTGGTAGTGCGGCTTCCATTTGTTGGCCGGCGGCGTGTAGTTTAGCCTATCATACTGCATTTCTGAAATCATGAAAAGAGCCATTTCACTATCGAAATATACTAAATTTTTAAGAGATAATATATTTAAGGCAAAAAGGATTTTGGATTTTTTTTGCATTAAGACGCCTTTGTACATTAGTGTGGTAGAATTATTCAATGAAATAATTATTTTTTAACACATTTGCTCGAAAAATGCATTTACGGAGCCTGTATACATTATTCTAAAGTTAAAAATTACGCACTATACAACTGAACGTGCGGTAAAATATGTACTCTCACCTAATACCGTGCGGTAAAATAGGTACTCTCACCTAAGTTCCTATTTTACAGCACGGTCCATACCCCGTTCGTATTCTTTACGGTTTTTTTTTGAATTTCCACAAAAAGTAATACAAGAATTCCACCAAGCTGACTGAACGAACCTCCTTGGAAGCACTTTTGTTCAATACGTTTGTCTCACTTTAATATTAAAGAGTAAGTGAGATGAAAGTTGTAGTTCTAATTTTCACCACGTGCATGTGGCGCCATTTGCAAATGAGCGGCATTTTAATATTATATTTGCCATTAAAAATAGTCTTGAAAAAGTTTGTTTCATTACATAATTGTACTGTTTTCTCGCAAATGAGTTGAAAAACGTTGTGTGATACACGTGCAGAAATTGGTATTTACAAACTCGTGACTATGGTAAGCCCTCGACTTCATCTTGGGCTTACATTCGTCTACTAGTTTGTAAAAACCGACTTACCGCACTTATATCATAAATAACTATTTTTATCCTCTTTTATATCTCTAGAGGGAATTGTGGCTTATTAATAACAGCCACACGGGTCGATCGAAGGTTCAGTTACACTTGCTGAGGTCGGTCCGTTGATAGATGACCATTCATTAAATATCGAAAGCTCGTTGTTGTCCTGGCTGTCATTTGTAGATCTATGACAGTCGTTGTCATAACCCGAAAAATCTGACAAACAATCGCTCCATGAAAAATACCGGTATATATGTATACCTGCGACAAACTTAGTTGAAAGAGAGGCAAGTCAGGTAATGATGTTATTATTCTCTGTTGTTTTAATATTATACCTTTTAAACACAACAAAATCATGTAATAATTACCATATCCCTCCTTATGTTTGATCTCATCGTATACATGGTCCAATTTGTTGTCATCTTCAAATTGTTGGTACAAATTAGGATTGTTCGCGTCTGCGTCTTTGTTCTTCAAAGATGACAGCGGGTCGTAGCCTTGAAATTAAAATACTATAAATTAGCATCACATGCTTTTATGATTAAGTTACACCGTTTTTATTACCACGCCAAATAAAGCGAGCTGTAATATAATATCTTTTGTTCATCTGTTACTTTAGTAGACACAGTTGCTATTTATTATTCATGTTGAGTATTTCTCATTTGCAACAGCTCGGTACTTGCCTTTTGATCAGAAAGATTTTATCATGGATTTATTTATTTGCAAAAACATGCTAATTTCGTTCTTGTTACTAATAAATTTAAAACAACTAATAATCTGAATATTTTTGGACTGATAGAAATTGTAATAAAAATACATTACGCATCGTTAAGTTGCATGTTACCGCGCGACATTTGACTTTTGTACAATTGAATAAGGTTGAAATTGCTATGACTGACGCACTCTATGCTCCATTTATAGCATTAGAAATAAGAGGCTCGTAGACGCAGGAATGCAGAACATTTTCTTTTAAAGATAAGTCTATTCAAAGTGTTTTATTTCAAATTTAGAATACTAAACGTGAAACAAATAACGTGTCCATGTATTGTTAATCTCTGATTCTTTTAGGTTTTTATCTTTGACACCGTAATTTTCAATTTAAATTAAATTATACAACTAAATGAAAGCCACACTATTTCTTCAAGTAAATTGTTGCAATGGTCACAACCAAGTGCGACAGCTGCTGTAAAAATAGATTAATAATAATTGTACTTTCGTTACAAAATGTGCATTTAAATAAGCTTTTATTACTTCTGTCTAATGCTATTGAAAATGGAGTATAGTGCAATATGAACCATAAATAATATAAACTACTACTGAGGAACGAAATAGATGCTTATTTGCTTCCACCAATACAATTTCACGCGTATATCTGTAGCACAAAAAATAAGCCTTTTCTACTTACTATCTGAAGAACTAGTGGCCTTCATCCTTAGTTTCTCCATGGTAGTATTGTTCAGTTTACTTCCCGGCCCCAAGTTGTTGAGTATATGCGTTCCGTTGTTAAGGAGGGTGGTCGAATCATCGCTCCGGGTCGAACCCTGGTACGAATACACTGGGTTGTCGAAATGCTGTTGTTCTGTTGAAAACGAGACAAGACGCATTGATATTAGAATTACTTTGGATAAAAAAGTATAGTGTGTGTTGTTTGTTAAGATTTCAGCTATGGTGAATAATAATAATTAGGTAGTCAAAAACTAACTATGACCTAGCCCACACATATTTATCAACGGCAAGGTTCATGGTTTTTCATACTAAGAACTTGTACGGGATCTTGTCACTGGTTCAAGACCACTGCTGTGAAGGTCAGATAGGTAGTTGCTCCACCATATGCAACTAGTAGTAGTGTATTCAGTTGGATCCCATCAAACTGCAAGCCGACTCTAACATAGTTAGGAAAAGCCAAGCACATAATGATGATAATGAACTTGTACCAAATCTATGCCTTTAAATATGGTCAAGGTTAAACAATCCAGTATTCGCGAAGAAGGCAAAAAGTTTAACATGAATCACCATAATCCTGGACAAAATATGGAAATGAATGAATGAAATGAAGAATAATGTAAAAGGACGATTTATATAATTGTTATAGATAATATCATACCAGGTTGTGAGTTAGGGTCTGCAGTATAGTGCACATGGGCGATCTCTCGCTTGAGGTTGCGCACGCGCTTGCGATAGTACAGCAACACAAGTATCGCTGTAGCGGCGCAGATGAACGCTAATATCACCATCACGACTGTCAAACCGGAGCTCGACGATTGTCCTAAAAAACACACGTTTTGTTAAGCTGTAGACTTCCTAAAAGAAAGTTTTATGTTACTTTTGTGTTTGAGTTTAATACTGAGGTGCCTCTAAAATAGTGTCCTTAAAGTTCAAACAGTTAGTTTGAACTTTGAGATTACTCTATAGATTCACGTTAAAAGTCTGAATTGTGTCTTTTGTAATACTGCACAACTATATTTTTTTATATTAGTCGTTCAAATTTCATTGCCTGATTTAGGTATCACTAAATCAAGCAATCTCAACTAAGGTGTACTCAACTAAGATACAATTATACGCATAAGTAAACCAGAGTGTTTCAAGAGTTTTTCAATCATCAAATGCCTTTTATCTAAGGAAGTGTATAAAAGTGGCTGTTTGACAGGCTTTTGTAAAGACAAAATGTTGTGTTCTATATTTGTTTTTCAGATAAAAGGTACTTATTCAAAAATTAGCCTCTATATAAGACAAAAAGTATTATTAAATTTAACTTACGCGTATCAATTCCAGTGACTATAGCGTCACTGGCGTGAATATCGCAGTGATCTCCGATGAAGCCGCGATGGCAGATGCATCCGGCGACCGGGTCGCACACCCAGTTACCTTCCGACGAACAGTTGCAAGTCGCCATGCAGTGATCACCGTAGTACCCCTCTGGGCAAACTGTTGGATTAAATAAAACACGGGATTGTAGTTTACGGCCAAAAGCCTGTTTTTAATAGACTGTAGAATATTCCAGAGAGTTTCTAACGGCATTAACTACACTTAATGCCGTTAAAAACTTTCTTGAATTGTGTATTTACTTAACTTGTAAATACGTTTAAAAGTGTATTTGTTGATGGAATAATGACAATATAATGACGGTCTATGAATATCAAAATTATTTCTAGTCTATAAGTTGTGTAATAAAAAATAATAGACAAGTATTTTTTGCTTTTTCAAATTGATGGAAAACATTTTTTTTTATCTAACCTTTTGCAACACCACTGAAACGTATTTTTAAGTTGTATTAAAAGAAGAAGCTGAGATAACTGAAGGAGATAACCGTGCAGGCAGTCGTCGCGTTTGCTGTAGATAGCTATAGGCTGGGTATACGTACACTGCGTGCAGTAGTGGCCGGTGTAGCCGGGCGGACAGCGGCAGTAGCCGTCGTTGGGGCGGCAGGCGGCGTGCGGCGCGCAGCGGCACGAACGAGATAACCGTGCAGGCTGTCGTCGCGTTTGCTGTAGATAGCTATAGGCTGGGTATACGTACACTGCGTGCAGTAGTGGCCGGTGTAGCCGGGCGGACAGCGGCAGTAGCCGTCGTTGGGGCGGCAGGCGGCGTGCGGCGCGCAGCGGCACGAACGAGATAACCGTGCAGGCTGTCGTCGCGTTTGCTGTAGATAGCTATAGGCTGGGTATACGTACACTGCGTGCAGTAGTGGCCGGTGTAGCCGGGCGGACAGCGGCAGTAGCCGTCGTTGGGGCGGCAGGCGGCGTGCGGCGCGCAGCGGCACGAACGAGATAACCGTGCAGGCTGTCGTCGCGTTTGCTGTAGATAGCTATAGGCTGGGTATACGTACACTGCGTGCAGTAGTGGCCGGTGTAGCCGGGCGGACAGCGGCAGTAGCCGTCGTTGGGGCGGCAGGCGGCGTGCGGCGCGCAGCGGCAGGGCTGGCCGCACGCCGCGCCCCACCAGCCCGCGCTGCACGCCGTCTCGCAGCGCGGCCCGCGCCAGCCGGGCTGGCACTGGCACGACCCTGTCACAAGGAATACTTCTTTATAGAGACATCGATTGGATCCAACGACAGATCGCGCAATCACGATTCTGTTCTTTGAAAGTGGTATATTCCAAAATACTGTCAAGCTGTACTAATTATTGAACAATCGTCACGTTGTATTTAAATTGTTTGTCTACTTATTATACTTATCAGTGTTGAGGTTAAAAAACATGAAAATAAACTCACCGGTAATATGATGGCAATCCGCACCATGCAGACACTTGCACTTCTCTTGACATCCGACGCCGAAGGTACCGAGTGGGCACGGGTACTCGCAGGTGACGCCCGTGAAGCCACTCGGACAGGTATACCTACCCGTTACGGGATCACACGTCGTGTTACCTAGAGACGATAAAATTGTTACGTGAAAACATTCACCAATAAGTTTACAAACATCACATGGAAATTTTACTGTTTGTGTAATCAGACCAGTTGCCTCAAGTCTGTAAACACTCGATACGGATCGGATCATGCTGCTTGTAAAACTGATTTCCATGCAGTAGTAAGCAACTGCAGTGCTGAATATGACATTTTGTACCCGAACCATCTGCTAGTCTGCCAGAATTCATTGGCATATAAAAAGTGGCAGGTTTGTGATATCATTAGTTACTCGTAAGACGTGCAACCCCATCAGAGACATGCACTTGGACAGTCTATTGTTTCGGGGGTCAAAAGAACTTTGGTAAAGAAAACCACAAGTTATTGTTGCAAGGTCTCTGTCTAGCGTGTCGTAGCGTCTTTGTGAGCGTCTTTCAGCGAATAACGATGTGGCAAAGTACAAAAGTGTGAGCATGTTGAGTAGGTATACTTACTCAACTATCAACGCTGAGTTATATGTTGTATGTTATGAGCTTTTAAACGCGCTATTTTCTGCCCTTCACTGAATTTTCAATGCTTGCTGTACCCGTTAATATGAAAAAATCGAACGCTAAACGTTTAACGACCTAGGGATGCACTCCGTTGTATTCTCAACGCTCGGCACAACGCCGGGAGTCGAAACTCCAATGCGAGTTTGTCTAACGGCGCGATAGAAAAACGTCTGTTATTTGGTGCAAATGCATTCTGGACCTTATCTTGTATGACATAGCTTTTATATTCTGAATTCAAGTGTAGTTACCAGCAGGCGAGTCAAGACAGAGTTGCGAGCAGCCGGCGCCGTAGGTCCCGCGCGGGCACGGCGTGGTGCAGTCGGCGCCGGTCCAGCCGGCCGCGCACACGCAGCGCCCGCTCGACGCGTCGCACGACGAGTTGTTGCCGCACGGACACTTCTCCGAACAATTCTCGCCGTACCGGCCCTCCGCGCACTGAGTCTCGCATCGCACACCTGATGGAACACAATAAATGACACTCTTTTCAAATTCATTTAACAGTACCTAATACCACAGTATAAATATTAATACAGTAGGACGACGCCTTTGATCTCTGGAAAAATGCCGACAACTTCTACACGCGTTAGACTTGAATAATACCTACCGCACTACGAACATCGTTTTGTTTGCAGTACGGGAGCGGCTTTCCCGCGTCTCGCCCCTCACACCCCGCACGATTGCCCTGTCTAGACAGCTTCATCAGACGACTGTATGTTTTTAGACTGTGCTAATACTCCAGACACCATGCACAAGCACACTAGCCAGTCTACCAGGGGCGCATCCTATGATATAACTCGGCAGCAAATTCGGGGGCGATTTGGGCAAGTTCTGGTAGTTTTACTTGATTTCATGACTAAAGTGAAACGAAGTGGTTGATCAACTTAAATTGTCCCTAAATTTAGAATCACAACGGTTATTGTTTATCTGTAGTACTTATGAAATGGCTATTACACGGCCGGCATATTGACGTAGTGTGCCAATCTGCTCAACAATTAACTTCTCTAATTGTACTTGTATATTGAATCTATAATATCATACCTAGTTTACACCATCTTAAGATTTGAAATTAACACAGGTTTTTTTATAGTTACTAAGTATGAATAAATTAATATTACGCACAATACAGTTTGTTTAACATACGAAACTAAAACGAAATATATTTTATGTGTTATTTTTTATTGCATGTCATTTAATTTTGTTATCATTCCCGTCGTCCCTGCCAGCTTTGTCCCCACTGGTGGTCATTGAAAACTTTTAAAAATAATTCCCGTTTGCTACCACTGAGAGACAAAGCTACAACTCTTTTTGTTATTCCTCGTCCTTCGTCCCTATAGGCATACGATTTACTCCCGTCCCTTCTACTCTGTATGTGTTGATGATTATGTGAGGTTACCATAATGATTATAAATAAATAAAAGAATATTAATACTGCACACCTCCAAATAGCCTATAAGTACGTAAATGTGTAACATGACAGTTTTTCAAAACATAATTCAAATTAAACAATTAGTTTCAACACAAATATGGTGTTTTTATTTATTACAGATAAGACAAACAAACATCATGTATATTAAGCTTTTATTTTGTTATTTTGGGTCCATTAAATATCACTGAAGATAGTTCATTCAAATAGATTTGTCCTTGATTGATGGATACTTCCCATATCGCTAAAGGATCATTTTGACTGACCACTGCTACTATAACTTTGGCATTAAGGACGTTTAATCTGCTGAAGGTGTGTGTCACCATCGGTATGACGTGCTTAGGATCGGAGTGTTCTTTTGTTAAGTTCCAAGACGCGCAAGTTTTGATTGGTATTCGATTTAATTGATCGTATTCCTCAGACATAACTACGTTCAACATTGCGTATCTATCAAAGTCCCGATCGTGTTCACGTTCGTCATTGTCGAATACGGGAGCCGTGACGTCTTCATTGTAGTTTTTTAAGTGAAGTATTTGGAATGTCTCGCCCCCTCCGGTTACGTTACTGTTCGTAATTATTCTATCTTCGTCAGCAGTAAGCATTGTATTGTTGATTTCACACAAAGTGTCATATATTACCGCCGTCCCAAACAAATCTGTTATAAAGTTAAGAACATTGTAATGGTTATCTTTATTATACGTACCCGTCCTAGTAAGACCTGAATCAAAAACATTATATTTAAAACAAATCAAAACGGATCTACTGGAAACTGTCAAGAGGTCATAAAATTGTGTTTTTAGTAGAGAACTTACTTCAATTTCTGCATAATATATTGCGCCGCACAGCAGTAGTAACACTTGAATGGCGAAAACCTTACTGCTTACTTAATAAAGCATTGACATTGTGTTAATAGGGATAGGGACTATGCATGACATTTCTTTTTAATATAAATTAATGAATGACAGCTTAATGCTTATAAAAATATGAAAGTTTACAGTCGTTGCCGTGACTAAACATGTATAAAAACACAGATTTTTGTGGAAAATGGCTCCTGAATCAAATCAATTGCATGGCTAACGTGTTTTATTCAGAAATTGAACCAAGAGTGAAATTAAGTACTTAATTAATAGATTTTTATTCAAATGGATTAAAATTTTTACAGCACTACTTTATTGCTGAGGACTACATGTATCGAGTTTGAATTCCAATATATGAAAAAAAGTAGGTACTTACAACAAAATTAAAATAATAACATTTGATAAAAAAAACGTAGGTAATAGACTTGCATATTCCCTATTGTACTGTTGTAGTTTGGGAATTTGATCGTTTAGCAGATTGATACAGTCAATTTGCCGTACGTTATTGACTCGACTGATAAACTGTGGTTTACTTAACAATAGATGTTCAATTAACTTAACAATCATGTTGTTGACTTTCTCAGCATTGATAGGCTTGTGATAATGTACCTACCATCCTATCTATGTTGATAAACGATGTTGTCGACTATTCACATTTGACTTCTAAGTGACATCTGCATGATCATACTCATCTGGACTATAGAGAACTTCAAACTTCAGCAGGTTGAGCTCCATACCTTAGCTGCACCTTTGCTGCTTAGCTGTTCTTAGAAGAGAGAAAAAGGTCTGAAATAAAAGTGGTGTTCTTACCTCTCCAGGCCGTCTCACAGATGCACTGTCCGGTGACGTGATGGCAGCCGCGCGCGTTGGGCGCGCAGGCGCAGGCGTGTGCGCAGCGCAGGCCGAACGTGCCCGCCCCGCAGCGGCGCGAACAGCGCGCGCCCGTGTAGCCCGCGCCGCACTCGCACTCGCCTGACACAGGAAACACACATTAACATTTTTTGCTTTGTATATGGTTTGTAACTGCTTTAACTACTACGCTTGCCAAATTCGGTCGTGCCTCGGAAAGCACGTTAAGCTTTTAGCCCCGGCTGTCATTTCTAGATCTTTGACAGTCGTTACGTCACCGAGTAGCCAGCATCTCGAAGACAGCCAGTTTAACCAAGAGGTATCGTATTACCTAATCACTAGGTTGTGGAGGTTAGATAGGCCGTTGCTTCATGTAAAGCACTGGTATTCAGCTGCTAAACTGGAAGCTACCCCAAATGTTTAACACTACATCCCAGATAGATTTTATTTTATTTTATTTGGAACAACAAACAGCAGCATATTAAGGATTACACACAATGCAGTTCTGAATAGAAGTAACAAATATACTACCTACAGCGTTATTCACAAATTACAATAAATAATAGCTAGCTGTTGTTTAACATTTTCAAATTCGAGCTTATCTAATACAATGTACGAATGGATGATATGGATTTGGAGAATGAGGTGCCTTTATGTACTTGGCGCATCTCATTTTATATTTTTGGAATTGTCTATTACTAGACCAACTGAAAATCGTTTGAGCGAGCGAAGCGAGTTCGAAAATAATAAACAATTCCCTTCAGACAAGTTAATTTATTTATTTAAATGATATGGAGGACTTACAGCTAAAACAAATCAGGTAAGAAACAGTAAGTTAAACTGACAGAAGGGTAGAATGACTGTATATTGGCGCTCTGGGCGACGCGGACTGTCCCGGTTGCTCATATTTTCTACATCCCGCGCTGGCTGTAAGCACCTTCGGTTTTGATGAATAACAAAACTGCATGTGCTTACAGCCAGAAGTGAAGGTATCCATCCCCAAACTTGTCCGAAGTGCAGTATTAAAATTTTAAAGCTTGCTGAGGTGTATGAGGATGATCTCTAATCATTCAAAATTTTCCATAATTCAGCCAATTTTGATATGATTACGACTAGACTTAATCACTTGTATTTAAAATTCCAAGTCAAAATTCTGAATCTGAGCGAACCAAGCGGGCTCATAAAATTGTAGCACTCCACCTCACATGTAATCGAAAAAGTGAGCCTCTACATTAAGCACCGGTGTCCCGGAGGAGACAGCTGCCCTAGCTGCCTCCCCTTGGACACTGATTGACAGATGTCGCTGCTTAACCTTATTTTTTACAACTATGTTGTTGCCACTTCAGCCTTATTTATTCTTTTCTGTTTTAAATCCTGAAACCTGCCACAACAACCTTGACGATAAAATAATCTATTAACTCTTAATGATTTACATACCGTTCACAGGATTGCAGGGAGCATTATTTTCACAATTACATGGTTGTCGACAGTTTAATCCGAACGTTTTACCGTTACATGGCCGATCGCATTTCATACCCTCGTACCTGTAACACAACAGAAATATTTAGTTACAAAATAACACATAGACAACTTTTTCATTTGTAGGTATCATTCTAAGAATATTAAAACGGGGTGGAAGGAAAATAGATGTACAGCCTGATACTATTAATGTATACAGCCAAGTTAAGAAAAAAGGGCTTTCTTTAAAAAAATCAAGCCATTTTAGACCACAGTTTATGATATGTTTTTACGCCACTTGCAATAAGGTTCTAAATGTAAATAGAAATATTAAAGGCGTGTAGCTTCTAAGCTGTGAATAATAGCTAGCTAACACACGTATTGGTGTAAACACTTGGGGAAAAATTTAACATTAATTATTCGTTTGGTGTTCTGTAATGGGTCAGCGTAAATACAATAGGGTTAAACTCAACCGGTCACTGGCTAAGTGTTGTTTGAACTGACGTCGCGGTAGACCCCGTTTAAGATAGCGGGACGAGCTGGCCAAAACAAACGATAAGTGGTGACCAACTTATCGTTTTAAGTGGAACTATAGCCCTGGATCAAAGGTCAGGAAATCTTGGGGAGAAGCCTTTGCCCAGCAGTGGGATGATGCTGGCTTACAGGAACAGTAACTATACTAATCAAAAGGTACTGTTTGGAAACTTCCAATTGGCTGCTAGAGTAAATTTTTAAGCATAGATGTGCAATTCACCATGTCAAATGTTTTATGCCAATTATTTTTTAATTGATGCGTTATATATTTCAATTTAGTGACACATAAATGCGAACTAACGTTATCGAAACAATAGCACGTGTCAAGTCCACGCAATGTTTATATAAGATTAACGATATAAAGTAGGTAATCATCCTTCACAGTAAAATATAATAATTAAACATTTCAAATACTATAATAGATGCAGTTAGCGGAGTTATATATTGAACATCGGATTATACTCTGAAGTGATATTCCTAGTAACTTACATACACCATATTATAGAATTTTATTATCTCATAGCGAACAAAAAAAAGAATGATCCAATTAACTGCGCAGTAGTTCAGAAAGATTGCGCGTACATACATTTCGGCATCTATACTCTCAAGTATCGAGTTAGTAATCGTCAAATGCTCGCACTGCCGTATAATAACTCCATGCTGAATCCCAGAACGATCAAACTATCGCCCGATTAAAAAACACAAGTACACTTAAAGCCTCAATAAGTTTTTAACCGACTTCAGGAGGAGGTTCTCAATTCGATCGGTATTTTTTTTTTATCGATTACTCCGAGATTACTGATCCGATTTACGTGATTTTTTTTTAGTTCGATGCGGAATAGCTGCCATAAGGTCCCATTAAAATATAACATAGTTTGTCCCGGTAGTTATCATTTTATGAACAATTTTATAAAAAAATAATTTATTTTCGAACATTTCTTTGTATGTATGTTCACCGATTACGCTGAGATTTATGAACTGATTTACGTGATTCTTTTTTAGTTTGATGCGGACTAGTTTCTTTTTCGTCTCAAAAAAAATACATAGTTTGGCCTAGTAGTTTTAATTTTATGAAAATTTTTGTTCATGAATTTTACTTCTTAATTTCATCGAACAGTTGTTGTTTATTTGTTTGATTTTAATATGTGAATATGTGTTGTACAAATGGATAATAATGAATCATCTAGGTATATAAACCTAAAAAACTAAAATTGTTAAATAAAAACTTTTTTACAAAAAATACAACCAACTTCAAAAAACACTAACCGGTGTAAAATAACTCTAAATTCGGAAGTCGGTGGCCAATCATGAATGAGACAAAACCACCAAAGCCACAAACTTCCTAATTTAGAGTTATTTTACACCAGTTGGTGTTTTTTGTTAAATGAATTTGTGGTGTGCTGCTAAAAATAAAAGCTTCGACATGGCTGTAAACCTTGCGTTCCAAAGACAGCGGTATCCATTTCACATAAGGACCCATCTGACATCAAGCATTAACCACCACCTATGGACTTCTGTCAGACTATTTGGCAATCAATAGCAACCGAATAAAATACATACCCAGGTTTGCAGTCACAGTCTCCAGTTTCAGGAGAGCAAGTCGCGTTGTTGTAACAGTCGCAAGTGTCGGAGCAGTTGTCGCCGTAGTACGGGTAGGGACACGTCTCCTCGCAGCGGATGCCGCGGTATCCCGGCGCGCATAGACACGATCCTACGAAGTTACAAAATATTATTCAGAAACTTACATGGGAGCGTACACGGATATCGAGGGATATGGCATGTAGGCGTGGTAAGTGTGTCTTAAGTCTGGTCAGTTTGGCCAAAGTAACACGTGACAGCCGAGAACATTGTCTAGTACTAAATTAGCATCGGAATGAGTCGTGTCATTTCGTATTTTTACGAAATGCCGAATTTTTCAGTTCTATTCTGCAAAAATAGGGTAACTACAACAAACCTTAAGAAACGTGGCGTGTCCTACCACCGGTTAATAAAAATCACTGCACTAATTATAATATTAATAGATTTTACAAATATCTCATTGTGAAATATTTTTGCGTGACTGACGCATGTCACAACAAAACATTAGTGGTGCGTAGCGCTTTTCTCTAGATATCGATAATTTATAGAAATTCTTACAAAATAATTTCATAATTAGGTAGTAATATTTGCAATTTAATATTATTTTGTAAATAAAATGATTTCATTATTAATTTTTATATTTTACAAGTCATATCATTTGATTAAAAACTTTTTACAAAAATACAACCGACTTCACTCTATACATATATTGCCACTGGCTTCTGAAACTACAACTATTTTATTTTTTTAATGTTATTGTATGTGAATGGTAGTTTAAGTAGTGGGAACTTTTTATTTTTCAATTTTTAGTTTTTGTTTATGTAGATGATTTAGTTTTTCCAGTTATTTTGATGATAAACCAAATTACTAAAGCGATTTCGAATGGGAAATAAAGAGTATGGGATCACTCGAAAATGAAACAAAAATGACGATGATATGAGGTAATTTGAAACTAGAAATAAAAGAAAATGATTTATTAAAGTAGACCACGTACACACACACAGCTACACAACAAGCTATACAATTACAGTTTACACTGACCTCGCATTGTACGGAAATCCTATGTCATGCGAGATGAGCTTATACTGGAAATACATAGCTTGATGAGACCAGCCGTAAGTCGGGGCCGCCACCACTGAGGTGGCCCAGTGGTGCCCTGCCTCGGTGGAACCCTCGACTTACGAACAGTAAGTCGTGGGTTCGAACCGAGGCAGGCGCATTTCTGTGTGCAATTTATTTTATCACCACTGCTCTCAAAAACGGTGAAAGAAAGCATCGACCGGCATGTCCTAGAACCAAAAATTCGAAGACAAGTGACATCTACCAATTCGCACTGGGCCCACGTGCGTGTAGGATTGTGGCCCATACGCAAAATACGCGCTTTGACGTGGAGTTGCGGATACCAGTCTTATATATATATCTTTATCTTTACATAGCTTGATGTGCAGCCGTGTGTACCTACTATCGTCACTTATTTTTTAATATTAATTACAATATACCATAATCAGTAATCATAATAAACGATACAAACTACGCTCACAGACAACCTCTTTTTTACATTCGGTTTTCATCGATATTTTTATAGATGTAACAAAATACCAAGCCCTATGCATTGAGTGGGCGTTCCGATAAGTACGAGAGCCCGTGGCCAAATTTCGTCGCCACATCTTTATACGGCTAAACCGTATTAAGTAAATAGATAAATTAGGTTCTTCTCATTAAAACCACTAATTAAAAAAAACATTGCTATTCCTGCGACCGACACGACGTGAACCCTTTTTTTGATCCCATATTAAAAAAAATATTACTCAAGTGATTTTTCAGAATGTCGTTGAGTGATAGATTTTAGATTCGCACAAAGTACTCAACTTCGAATACCAGAAGCGCCACATTCACCTAGGGAAAATTAAAAATTAAACCAGTGGTCTCAAAAAATAACCGATATGCAGCATCACAGCGCCTGAAAACATGAAAATATTGACATGATGACAAAAGTGGCCCATAATGTAGAAAACAATAATATATTAGACTAATTCAGCGTAGGTAGTACCATCTAGTCATGACGGTAAATAATTACAAAATCGTATCGTGGGGTTAACATCTATGTATAATGCTAATCAATATAATTACAGTTTGCATATTTCTAATCCTCAGAAGTCATTTATAAAGAGCGATTGATTGCTGCGCGGCGTGTCCGCGTGTCTCGGGTTTGATTTCTTTGAAGTTTGTGAACGCACCGATCATACAGGACAATTTTCTATTGTGGGATAACGCAAAAATAAATCGTTTTAATCACTGCCGGACTCATCAGTGTTCACAATCATCACCTTAAATTGAAAAATACCGGTAATTTTATTTTTTGTGGTTTGGGCTCCTATACTAGTGCCCGCCCCTTTTGATCATGTGTGCATTAAGATAAGAATCATGTGTGGCGTATCTATTCGTTTCGTTTTAGTGTGAGTTTTAGGAGGGGGGACACGGTGGCGACACATGAACTTGAACAAATATTGGGTGAAGGCATATCTCCGGATATCTATGGGAGCGTACAACAAACAAAGTTCCTAAAAAATGCATAAGGGGAGAATTTGCCAAGCAGCGAACTTTTAGCTGACCATGTTTTTGAATATGATAGCGACTAATGCGAAAACTGAGAGCGTGCGCGAGTCATTGTCATCGCTTGTAAAAGACATCTTGCCCGCCTAAATCATAAACTGTTGTTCATTGTTGGGTACGGAGTTTATAAATGAAGGCTAGATAGTAAGTAGAGGGCAAACCATATTTATTCAGCTAAATTTAGCTTTTGTCCTAATAAAACAACAGTTTTGTACGAAAAGCGTACGCATCCGTTCAGTTGAGCAAACGCGTATGCAATAAAACTGGTGTTTTATAAGAACAAAAGCTGAATTGAGCTGAATAAATGTGGTTAGTCTCTAGGCGTAATAATAACAGATTGTTTACCATTAACAGGTGAGCACAGTCCACTATTCTCACAGCGGCATGTGGAAAGACATCCTTTGCCATACGTCAGCAGTGGACACTGTCTCTCACAGGATTCGCCGGCCCAACCTGCAGCGCACTCGCATGCGCCCGTCCAGGGATCACACCTACGGATCAAAAATTTTTATTAGCCTTGGCAAAAATGATAAGGAAATGAAATTATTATATAACAATTAGTTTCTGTGGCTGTTTATAACTTGACTTTTAATATGGCATATAGAATTTTAGAAAGATTTCGGTATAATAATTTTTTTGAAATAGTGTTGCTCGGTAGGACTGGGATGCGAAGGTCAGATGGACAATCGTTCTATGTAAAATACTATTATTGTCCATTCAATCCAATTATAAGTCGATCTCAACATAATCGGACGGCAATGATAACTCCTGGAAATAATTCGTAATAAAAATGAGTACTTACATGTCCGTAGTGTTGGGGTCACACTCGCAGTCGCGGTCACAGTTGGCACTCCACTTGTTAGGTGGACATGCTCGCTTCTCGCACTGATCACCAGTCCATCCTGGTTTACACGTACATGATCCATCCTTAGGTGAACATTCACCGTTATGCTCGCAGGTGCACTTGCGTGAACAGTCCACGCCCCAGGTACCCACTGAGCAGATTTCAAGGCACTAAAAAAATTACATGAAAGTCAAAGTGATTTATCAGAGTCCAAGTGGAGAAAATTAGCATAAAGTTGCACACACCTTTATAGCAGACTATCATAGATTATGGATGACTCATAAACTCTTTTTCTTTTCTTTTCTTTCTTAGCTATGGACCTAGTCAGTATGAGGACCCAGAAGCTTAGAAATACTCTTCACGGCCCTGATTATATGATTTTGTGATCCGGCTCGAAGGACCTGGTTTATTGCTGGTGCGAGGTATGGGCATGTTAAGAACCAGTTTTTTTTTTTAATATCAATTAATGGGTCACATAACAAGAGTTCTGTGGCACCTTCGGTCATAGGAACAGGCTCAAGACAAATTTAATCCTGTGGTGAACCACGAGAGTCAGGTTACGCGGAAGTATAGTGTCTAACTAGGACAGTCTGTATTTGTTTACTGTTCATTACCTTTTCTCCAGTAAATCCAGCTTCACACTGACAGCGGCCGGTAACATGATGACAGCCGGCTCCATTCGCGCATTCACATGTCTTCTCACATTTAGGACCCCACCTACCCGCTGGACATCTAAAAATGGCGATGATTCATTTGTAAATTCGGAGACTAGGTACAAAATTAAAAATATCTTAAGAAACTTTTATTTTAACATACTTGTTAGCACAAACTTCGCCGGTCCATCCTGATGGGCAGTCACATGTAGATATAAAAGTACATTTACCATCATTTTGGCACTTACACCACTCCGGGCATGGCTCATCCTTCGGACATTCTTCTTCACATCTGAAAATAATACAGGCAGCTCTTGAATATGATGCGTACGCAAGATAAATATCGACGAATGTTATCTAAATATGCAATGCGTTATGTAATACGATACTAATTTATAGCGGGAACTATAAACATTATGTATCTTGTTTCATAATACAACGTGCACATTAGTGCTTATGGATTATAAGTTAGGTAAATGCTGTGTGGGCACTGCTTAGTCAGTATTTACGTAGTAAATAAGAGACAAAAGAAAGGAAAGATACCATGATCTACATGTTATCTTGGTAATAACTTACTTAAGCAAAAGGCAGTTTTTTCCTAACCGGCATTAATCTTAAACGCGAATCGCGATGAAGTTACCCAGAAAAAAGAAGGCCAGCACATCAAGTAACCACTGTTCAATTTTCCCAATTAAACATGAAGCTTATTATTTTTGCAATAAAGTTGAAAACTATCAAAGTAATTTGACATGCAGGTTTAGTAGCTTGATGTGCTGGCCTCGATACAATTAACAAATTCCGCATTGACAAAGCGTATTCTACAACGTGTTTTTTTTTATATCCTATAACTCTATGGTACGATTGAGACCATATCAAAGAATCAACTGGCATATGAATTATGTTTCAATCTTTAATTTTTTGTTTCATTTTTCATACAAAATAATTCGACAGTCACTATTATGAATGTAAAACACCCTTACGTGAAAGAAAAGTGACGTTAGAAAGAAGATTCGTCGTACTGGTGACAAATTTTGACCTAATTAATAATAATAATATTAAGAATAATAATATTTTATTAATGTAAAACACCCTTACGAGAAAGAAAAGTGACGTAAGAAAGAAGATTCGTCGTACTGGTGACAATTTTTGACCTAATTAATTATAATAATATTAAGAATAATAATATTCCACGACTATTCACACAACGCCATCTAGTCCCAAGCTAAGCAGAGCTTGTGTTATGGGTACTAAACAACTGATAATTTAATTATGATTGATGATATATCCGAAACTATGCATTTTTGGACCACCTATTCATTCACCTATTTTGGTTATATTCTGTATATATATATTGTATATATTGGTTATATTCTGTATGTGAATATAACCCTAGAGTTATAACTCTAGGGTTATATTATATCCCATAGGATATATGTATAAAAAAACACCTTGTATAATACATTCGTCTTTGTCGTGGGGAAGAGGTTAGTGACCAACTGGCAAGAAATTAAAGCTCTTTAAAATCATAAACTTACAAAGGACCAGTGAATGTTGGCGGACAGTTACAGGCTCCGGTAGCAGGGTCGCAGGTCCCGTTATTTTTGCACTGACACAGTTCGTCGCAGTTGTCCCCGTAGGTGGGAGGCGCACAAGCCCGCTCGCAAGCATCTCCTCGCCAGCCGGCAGTGCACGCGCACTTACCGGTCAAAGGTTCGCAAGTGCCACCGTTCATACAACTGCACTCGTTCTGACAGTTCCGACCCCATTTTCCATCGGGACATGCTGCAAGTCAAATCTAAGGTTGAACATCTGATTTAGCAGGACAGGAGGTTGTATTACAATAGGCTTCTTACCCTACAACAGTACTTGTTTTGATTAAAAATCAATAATTAGATAGGCTAAAATTACGTATAATTATTATTTTAGCGTAAGTCTCAATTTGCTTTAATACAAATATTAGGAGACAATGCATATTCGTATAAACTTCAATTGTTTCGTTAAACAATGCAGTATTTACTTTAAAATAGGTAGTTACTGAGTTTAAGACTTTACTAAGATTTTTTTAAACATGAGTCACTCTTTCCGTTGTCGCATGACCGTGCACGATCGTTGATATATATTTAAACCAACTTTGTTTTGGCTGACGTACAATTACGTGATTTAGGTACGCTAAAAAGACCTATATCGTTAACATACCGAGGCATTGTTTTTGAAATAAGTGATGTAGAGCACATCGCCGGTTTTCAAATACCTACCTACTTAACTTTTTCAGACAAAATATTTCACTCATCATTTTAACTAGAAAAACGAACTGTATACTTTATTTACAGAAAGTAGGTATAAGTACCTACCTAGAATTTTATTAGTGTTCCGATCGATTGACTTTTGATTCACACCATTAAAATCTCGTTTCTTGTCTACTCAGAGAAACTCAGATTGCGATATCCGAGAAGAAATAAAATTTGTAATGCTGCCAAATACATATCTGAAGATGATACGTGGTGTGACTTTCGTTCGTAATGTAAGTTGACCATGCACCACCTAACTGTAAAGCATAGTTTGACCCCAACAATTTCATACGATGGTTTAACAAATGTAAAAGAAAATATAGCTACTTACTAATTAAAACTGTAAAACATAGTATTGTATTCCCTATTTACGGCTGCTATCCATGTAAACTCGATATGTGACAGTAACAATACATTAGCAACATCCTGTTTACAGCGTTATTCATAACCGTAGTTGAGTACGGAGAAGTACGCGCGCTACGCTATCGAAAGTTTCTATATAAAAACGTAACTTACATATGTCGCATGCGGGACCTCCGTAGCCGTGCGCACAAGCACATGTATTCGGCGCCACACATTTGCCGTGGATACAAGACTCCACACACACCGGCACGCACTGTTCCCCTTGCGAATCAGGAGCGTACCCCGCACAGCACTCCTCAACAGGCCTATATTTCACCAGCGTCTGAGTCTTGAACACCTCCCGAAACTTGATCTTGTATTTCGAACATTTAGGTGGAACATTGAAGCACCAAGTATACTCTTTCACTTGGTATGGTTGTTTCTCTGATACCCGTATCGTAGTTGTGTATCTAGAAATATAATTATTGTTCATTAGATTAAGAGACATAAGTACGTGATTCATATCTCACTAGTGTCGCAACTTAATTACAAGCAAATTGTTTCCGGTGCAGATGTGTTACCTACCTACCAAGAGATAGCGATAGAGCTGCTTGCGGACATTGTTCTACTGTATGTATAATACAAATCAATAGCTACTGTCTTTTCGAACCAAGTGAGAGATATAGGATGAATAAACAGAGCATTGCAAAGTCTTAAGTTCACTGTCAACTGATAAAGCATACACCAGCGGATATCGATAATAGTAACATTGAACTGTTATGTTGAAATGGACGTAACGGGGGGCAGGACGGAAAAATCGATAAAGTTACTGACCCGATGAGTAACGACACTGATCAGCGACAATCAGTCGCCCCAGCATTCGAAAGTAAATAATAAACAGACCCTCACCGAACCAATATTTCGTAACAAAGAACAAACGACGTTCTTACACGGAAAGAATTTATTTTTTCAAATAAGTACATAATATGTTTAAATAAGCATAAAAATAATAAGTGCTTTTTAAACCACCATTCAACTAATTTAAATAACTAATAATTAATTGTGCATGTAGATAAAGCCAGTAGCTAGGTAGCTACTAGCTGCTAGCGCTACAGATTCGACAACAGTACCTTTCTACATAATATATTCCTACATATGGCTAAACTTTCCTTTACGTGGCAACGAGTTCGACGTTCATTTTTTTTTTGTAGATGGTACTCATAAAATAAAAGCTTTTCGCAAAATAAAAAGTTGCGGAGACTCACGGTTTACGAGATATACATTTTTAAAGTTTCCATATAAAGTGATAATAACACGCCATTTAGGTTGGATATTGTCATAGTAGATGTCAAATTTGACGTTTCACGTTTCGTTGACGGTGGAGGGTGCGTTTCATTCTATTTATTTTTATCAATTTTACGTGGTTGGAGTGTAGCCTTGGAGTTAAGTGTCTTGGTGTTTTTTTTGTCTCCGACTAACCGTTTGTCGTAAAAATGATGTGCAAGGGATCCATAGGTTAGGTTAGGTTAGAACTGTGACCTACTACGCGCGAGCCGAGCGAGCGAAGCGAGCGGTGCCGCGGCAGCGGCCGGCGAGCGCTACCTCGATTTTTTTTGTCAAAAATCGAAAGTATTTTTTTCATAGTGCCCCCAAGACGACACTCGGACCGGTAGTGTATAAGAATAATAATATTCCTTGTGGTTTATTCAACCTATCCGAAAAATACAAGAACCTAACCTCAAAATTTTAAACACGTAAATCTCCGTAACCTTGGGGTTCCGCGGTGTGGAGATGGTACAGGAGGTAGGCCCTTGCCACCCTCCCCCCCCCCCCCCCATTAATATATGGAAATTAGAGTGAAAATAATGGAAATTAGTGTTTCAACCAAACCTAACCTCAAAACTTTAACCGTGGATATCTCCATAACCATAGGGCTCCGCAGGTCGGGGATGGTACAGGAGGGTATTCCTCCTCTCCCCCCTCCCCCCTTCCCCCCTTCCGACCCATAAATCGTTGACACGTAAAGGAAAGTTTTACCCTACATATACACAGGCATTTACTATAGATTGTTATTTGCTTGTCAATAGTCGTCTGGATCTATTGCTAAAATTACGCCAAAATTATTGCGCTATAAAACCCCATACCAAGTAGGTATGCAAGAAGAGAGATGACGAGTATGCAAGTATCCCATACCTGATACCATACATAAGTATACATACGAGTATCCCATACCAAGTATGCAAGTAACGAGTACCAACAACAAAGAAAATATTAGAAAAATTGCAGTTTATGGAAAAACAATAGAATTCCATGTTATTTGTATTTTATTAACCATAAATTAATACGTGTCATGTACACTTTTATCATAGAGCTTGTGGCTGCGTACCATTGTTAAACAGTCCTGTTTATTAAGTTCGTTCTGAACAATTAGTACCTAAGAGTTTTACAGAATGTTCCAACTGTACTGTTGTGTACGCTCAACAAAAAGATTGTCACGTATTATTTGGGAGGAAGATCCATTGAAGACATAATACCTTACATGTAAAACATTTTAGGTTTACATAACACTTTATTATTATTAAAGGTCTTTTGACCATACTAGGTGGTAAACATCAGATATCCAACAGTTACCAGGAACAAAACTAACAAAATATTCCTCATAAGATTTTTTTTTTAATTCAGCGTTGTATTCTGATTTTATAAAAACACGAACATTGCCACCATAAAATTTGTCAATCAATTTTTAAACACAGCATAACTATTTTTTGTAAAGCACGAAATTAATAAAAAGTCGCAATCTGGGCAAACAATGGTCAGTTAATTAATTAAGTTTACAATCGACTAATTGAACAATAAAATACCATAACCATTTTGTTGATAAAAACTGGCAATCAGTAGGAAAACGGAAACGGGCACCAAACAACGAATTTATCCGTGACGTGTACATAAATAGAACATTTTTTCAACTGTTAAATTCAGTTTGTTAGTAAATCCGGATTAACAAAATTCACAGGCCGTGTTACATGAGTAAAGCCACGAGTAGACGGAACCCTCCGGTGCGACTTCTACTCGCTCTTGTCTGTTTTATTGGATGGTATTTCATTGCTCGTTTACTAAATAATATTGATAACTGTATACGCACATTCGCTTATAATATATGTGATAGTAATACACTAGTAACTGAAACTTATGAATCATCAGAAGTAGCATTAATTAATAAAGATATAGTCAATAGCTACAAAACGAACTTCCCTATAAAATAATGTATCACGCTATGAACACAAGTGAGACTTTGTGGCCCACTAGGTACTTCAACTTTTGAGAATCCTTGCGACCTAGTGGCCCGAGCGAGGCCTATGGAGGTAAACTTATACATACTCAATAGGAACAATTTATTTACTACGTCAATAAATCAATATTCTTCCTCAAATAATATTCCGGTTTGTTCATTCATAACTTGCCAAATTTCATAATTTACCTGCATTGTACTCGATGTACTCGTATTCGCAAGAAAGAATGGAACCAAGTATGTACATAAAATTGTGTTAGTGACTTTATTATCTAGGTATATAATTATAAGTAGGTATCTATTTGCAAATATTAAGAGCCATCTAGCGCATAACATTCTCAAATAAAACTTTAGAACCTAAAGGACGCAATGCTTTGTAAACAATCACGAGCATAAATTATACCTTTTACTTACACATAACTCCTAAACGTTTTTGTCGTGAATATAATGTTTAGACTTATCTTATCCCAAAACAAAACTATTATTTGTGTTTACTACAAGCCAGTAACTGATTTAAAATTATTCATAGGCATTGAATGCCCCAGAAACAACCATTTCATGGTAGCTGCGGAAGCGGCTTTGACCTAGAACTTATCCGATATTTCACAGAAACTTTCAATTTATACAAGCCAATGAAACGTTTAATAATGTTTAAAGAGCAATTTGATGAAAGACAGGTAACACATCCAGGAGAGCAGCTAGCCAGTTCAATTGTAAATTTCACGAGCATTTACAAATTAGTTAGTCTTTATGTACAGACGCCAGCACATCAAGTTACCACAACGTGTCAAATTTCTTTGATCGTTTTTCAACTTTATGTCAAACAGAATAAGATACATATTCAATTGGGAAAATTTGACACATTGGGGTAACTTGATGTGCTGACGTCTGTACAATAGATAAACAAAAACACGGTACTCACGCTTCTTGTCTAGTACAGACATTGGGGCCTTCCAGCAGCGCATAATTAATGCTCACGAGCGCAAACAAAACGCTTAGTAACGACCACATATCGAGTTTAGTTCACGCAATATAACGCCGTATCTCCATAACAAAATCTATTGTTTTGGCGTGTTTACGTCACAATAGGCATTCAAATCCGATTCTGCTGCACTTTTTTCCTACAACTATTGAGAAACTCTGCTGAATTTTACCTGAAAATAAAAAAAAACCATGTAGTAACACTTAAGCATCTTATGAAATACAAGTTTATTTATACAACTGGATAATGCTAGCTAACAAAAGAACGTCCTACTGTTTCCCAATAACTACTTATAACATAAATAACAGCTTCTATTATACAATTATAATTTAGATAATATTGAATCGATAGCACAGTAAAAAAATCATATAAATATATTTCCACAATCGGTTGTCTATTGTCTTATTCTTGTATTATGACTTGACCGTAGCGTACCCATTCCACCTTTAATTAAATTATAATATTGCAAGTTATAACTCGCAGTAAGTATAACAAATTGTTATTTATGATTCATATTTATTAAGTGTGGAGCTTGGACACAGAATCAGACTAAGTACTGGTCATTGTCGTTGGGGGACGGCATTGCAGACAACGAGACGACAGATTGTCAGCTCATCAATTATTACATTATTACAATGCGAAGCAGGACACGAATTGTTGATAACATTCATGTATGCGTGTAATGTTATTGTTATAAAAAAAACATTTACAATTTAAATCAACGGTGGAGACAGCTTGTGCGTGATAATGATACAACGGCAATTTTTCCTACCGCCTAGACTTAGCCTGGGTTGAGATCGGCTTCCAATCTCACCGGACGTAGCTAAGTGGGTCATTTTCACAAAAACTGTACTCTGTTTTAAATATATCGAAATTTATTTTTTTGGTTTATATCGGTTTTTTCCATTACATTCACAAGTAGTATTCTTTGCTTTATATGTAAAAAACAATAGTACATCTTATTCTGTATTATTTAATAAAATATAGGTTATTTAATGCCCTTGCGAAACAAAAATTCTTCCTTTCCGCAACTATAAGCTTTCGGGTATAAAAATAAAATGAAACATGCTTGGATTTAATCAACTGGTATTATTTGTTATAAATGGTTTGTACTTCAATGTCAAATAAAGAAAAAATAATATCACTAGTAAAAAACACACATTTTTATCAATTTATGTTCCATTATGTTACTCTTTGGTCGAAATTAGTTAAATTCTTTTTGGTATGTTACTTAATTAGGAAACAATATAGGTACTCTTTTTTAATTTATATTTATCATATTATTACCCTCTAAATTATCAAAATTTGATGACAATCAAATGGGATTTCACTCTAAAAATTATATTTAAATCTAAATATATTTTAGGACAGTAACGGAATTGACTGTTCCAGTAACGGAATTGACTGTTCCAGTAACGGAATAAAAAGAAACTTTTTAGTTCCAATTCTACGTTACCTGCGTTTTGGTAACGGAACGGAAGTATCGGAAGTCTACCTTTAAACATTTTTGTTTAATTTATTTTTAACTAACTCATCAGACCAACAAGCTTGGTATTAAATTGGGTTCACTGAAAGTTTAAAAAGATTTCAAATAATTTGCAAGAAACAAGATTGTAGTACTTACGTCGAAATTGGTTGCGGTTGTGGAATATCATAAACGGACCGTTACTAAAGTGCGTGTTTCATCGTCCGCTGGTCGCCGTCAAAATGGACGAATCAATGTGGTACAGCCATGACAGCCTTACAAATGTTGCCAATCGACAAAAAATATGCATAAGTGGTAGTTTTATTAGCGATCTTTCGGAAAAAATGTAGTTTCGGAAGGGAATTTTCCACTTTAGTTAATTTATGTCCTCACATAGATGCAATTATTTAAATATTTTGTGTAATATTACACTGTTTCTGCAATTATAAAAAAAATCCTAAACAACTATACTTTCCGAAAAATCAATCGCAATAGTATAGATAAGTCAACAAAATATACAAAAGTTATGTTATTTTACTGTAATTGGTAGTGGGACAACGCTAAAACAGATACCTTTTACTAGTATTTTTGAAAGTTACGGTAATATGACTGTGTTTTTATGTAGCAACAACATTTAATATTGTTAAAAACTAACCATAGATCCATATTTTTAGTGTTGTTTTTCTTAAATGTGGAAATTATTCGTTAAATATTTAACAAAAGTTGTGGGACACACCCAAAACACGAATGTACATTTTTTGTGAAAATGACCCAAGTACCAGTTGTTTACATGTATCGACTGCCTATAATAATATTATGTTACCCAGTATCTAGATTGTGGAGTTAAACTCGAATGACAGTCAGGACTAATGGCTGCTGGACATTCTTTATGAGGTTCGGAGAAGTCTCAGTATGTGTAATGGACCCGACCCGTTCTACAGGCCGACCTCGGCTTGCTTAGACTTGATCGACCCTTGTGACTGTTAGAATTGAGCCACAAACCCTTCCCACATTAAGATATATCACAAAAAAATATATAATATCCCAGCGGCTGGTCTTTGTGTAGGAACGGGACGGAGAGAGTACGAAAGTATGTTAACATAGAAATTTAAAAAATAGTATATCTATGATGTATAATATGTACGGGTCCATTTCTATGATGTATAATTTGCAAGGTCCATTTAGACACCAGTTTTTAAATCTATATTATTGTGTTATTCCCAAAAAGATTTAAAATAGGTAATATAGAGCGGACATGCGAGGAAATGCCATAGAAAAACTTTGATCCCATATCTCAGTAACGCCATCTAGAATAATATATGAATATTGGAGCGGCAGCGAAGCGTACTAAAAAACCCATAGACTTGTGTCCAGCAGGACACAAGTTTCGGATGAAAATTTTATTCGTGATGTCCGGTCTATAGGTATTGAATGTCTTTGGTTATTTCAAACATAATACGAGAAGGAAAAACTTCGGATCCCTTTCTAAGAATATTTTGCACACGGTGGTGTGGATTTGGCACAGTTAAAGTTTATTTACATAAGGAGAATTGCAGAAATTTTAAACGGACAAATTTTGACCACTGCGCGACTAATAGTCATCAAAACAGTATGTATTTAAAACATGTTATTTCCACAGTTATGTACATAATACTAATACTAGGAAGTAAATAAGCTATTTTAAAATAGTTCGACTACTTGAAAATGAATGAGCCAAATTTCATCTAAGGATTTAATACTTGTGTCCCAAATTAATGCTGTTATTATATTTTGCCTAATGCTTATTTTAGGCAAAGAGAAAAAATATAAAACTTACTAGGTATTTCAGTGTTATTGTTTGTAAATTATATGAATATTTAAACGTATTGTGTCAAAACATTGAAAACAGTGATTCACACAAACGTTTACGTAGGTTTGTGGGATTGTGATTAGGTATGAAGTTATTATAATATGTGCGTACAATTATTAATACATATATAATATATGTAGATACCTACGACAAACAAGAAAAGTGTTGACTTTGCACTGGATGAGTGGAACTGATCTAAAAATAGGATACAGAAAATAGATAATGTTGCAGCGCGTATGGAATCCAGTAAGACCACATCGTAACTAAAATAAAACAAAGAGAAGTAATCATTTATATAGTATACTCAATGTTATGTACTAAAATAGCACGCTAATGTTACAAAATGTAGTTCAAATATTTGGGTGCACTGCAATGCCTAAAAACACATGAGCCAAATAAGAGCGAGTAGAACTCGTGCCCGGGGGGTTCCGTTAGAAAACTGAGCGTGTAGTTTCAATCAAGTGGGATCCGGATTGAAGGATAATTTAACTTTGTATGTCGTCGTAAAAATGTTCTCCCATGAACCTCAATTAAAATAAATTATTTTTTCTTACTTGTGCTGTAAGATCTTGCTATTAGTGAGTTCATAAAATATGTCGCTTATAAATGATCGTAGTTTTTTATAACGTTAACTTAGATGTCTGATTTTCAAACAACTTAAACCTCAACAAACCAGACGTTCCTAAAAAGGTTCATGCTTAACACAGACGGACGGTCAACGGAGACCGACCAAATCGAAAACAGAATCCTTGGAGTTTTTCTTTTTCGGTACGTAACCCTACAAACCAACAGCGTCAGGCAATCAGGACTTGTCTGGTAAGACAATTATCTCAAAAAACACTGACTGCACTGGTAATTAAGAGTAGCTCAGCGTTGAGGTGTCTTAGATGGTAATTCATTAAATAAAAAAATAAATCAGTAGGATAAGAATATGCTTACAAAGGTGTTTATTACATGATACATTGATAAGTGACATCACGCCTCTATTCCCCAAAAGGTTAGGCAAACATACAGTTTAATAATTCAAGTTGGTAAATATCTTGTTAGATTTGTCCTTTGCTCGCTGTAGTATTTGTACCTATGCTGACCACAAAGCAAGATATTGGCTTTGTAATACTATACTCATTGGCAAAGTAAGTCTTCTGTTCAGTAAACAGTTGCTATTTTCTACATGGTCGTCGTACTTTGTGGCACTGTTCATCACTCAGGTATGAAGTTATGTAGGTACAGACTGGGTAAATCGTTTACTCTATGGTGGAGTTAGCAAAGAAAGCCTACTTTTACCAGAAGGAGTTTAATCTTTCCAGTGGTTGTAGGTATTTAATTTGTTAAGTATGTAGTGTATATCTATATCTTTGCCACGCTGTTAATAAGCCTAAACGGCTTGATGGTTTTCAAGGCATAAAGATTAGTCCGAGTGACAACACTTACTTTGTTGTATATTGAAAAAATAAGGCCCAAGTAGAAATGATTTACAAAACAAACTAAACAGAAGCATGCTGATTTTTTTAAGTTCAATCTTTGATGTGACGCCACCAACTACATCAGACTACTGGAAAAGTGACCTTGTTAGGAACTTTTTCGTTATTTTGTTTTTTTTATAAGTTTGCCTTGCGATTGTGGACAAAAAATGCAAAAGATGCGAGATGCTATTTAATGAGTCGACTTTCGTTGTATTGTAGTACCTAACAAGAAATATCTTAGACCGTTCTGCCATCGATGAAAGTCATATCTACTTATTACTAATTTATGATGGATTTTGAGCCGTAACATGGGATGACTAAAGAGAAAAAGCCACAAGCGTGAGTAGACTATATGAAAGTTTGACCGGCGCGTCTTTACCAATAAATAGTACAGCTAGAAAATAAGTAATTAGTGATCTGATTAGTAGCAGTCGCTGACTGAAGTGAAAGCGCATTCACTGGCCATAATAATACGCATGGTATGGGCTTGACTAATAAGTAATGGAATCAAAACTCATAATAGTTTAAAAACTCAAAATACAGCCATAGGTGTTAGACAACTGGGGGTCGAGTCTGCTATTGCAATCGTGTCTCAATGACCGGTCATTGATCGAATATTTGACAACTTTGACAGTTTTTGTAAGGGAAATGTGTCATAAGTTTGACGTTATACGTCAAAAATCGATCATTGACCGGTCATTGAGACACGATTGCAATAGCAGACTCGACCCCCAGTTGTCTAACACCTATGGCTGTATTTTGAGTTTTTAAACTATTATGAGTCCCTAATTTATGCATTATTAACTTATCTACAAGAGTCAGATTTACTTGCACTAGACTATAAGTAAACAGCCTTTTAAAATATTAATGGTTAATTTTGTTAGGCTGAAACTAAGCCTAGAATGTTACTGAAACTAAATAACACGAGGTTCATTGTTAGACTCCTCAGATGAAAGTCTTGTCTCTACAGAACGTGCAATTTTCGACCATACAAATTCATTGAACTCTTGCGCTACTGATCCCGGCAGTTTTACATTCGACTTTATATTTAGATCAGCATGTAGGTTTCCATAGATACCTATGCAGACCTACTTTTAAATAAACCATACGCAATAGAAATAGTTTAGCTCGCAATACAGTAACTGTGCACTGTGTCAACGTGGGAGGTCAGATTAGCAAAAATATCCGGCCCCGAGAGTCGAAGAAGTTTGATAAAAATATTGACTTAAAATAAGATGGTAAGTAGGTATAGTCTATGATTTAGGCCTGTTTGTGTCAGCTTCTTTCCGTACGATTAAAAAGAAAAGGTAAGGAAAATTGTACGTGACAGCATTGTAAACAAGATATTTTTGCGGTGTACGTACAACGTACTTACGTAGGTAACTTACTATGGGTTTCAAAAGAGAATAGGAATTACTTTGCGCCATGTTGTGACGTCATAGCTGTCAATTCGAATAAATTGGGTAAGAGCAGCAGAACAGGGTGTTTTCAAAATATAAATTATTTACGAATTATGAACGAATAATTTTCTAGCCCTCCCATGGAATACAGTGCCTCGTTCACACATTTTCAAGCAGTCGTTGAGATGAAAACAAAAAGAAATATCAACAATAACAACAAACAAACGTTTAACAAACATAATTAATCAATAAAACGTCTATTTAATTTA
Organism: Euplexia lucipara; assembly: GCA_921972225.1. NCBI lineage: Eukaryota > Metazoa > Arthropoda > Insecta > Lepidoptera > Noctuidae > Euplexia > Euplexia lucipara. The sequence continues at coordinate 10,079,743 of OV179148.1, forward strand.
AAACGTGTTTCATTTTGAATAACTGCGACTCGGTAAAACAAAAAGAAAGAAAATAATTGATAAGCGATTAAGGTTTCGTTGCAGGCCGTACTTTTCAAGTGACATTTGATGATTTGACAGATTAGAGAGAGGTCATTGACGTTCCTATTTTTATTTGAAACGCATAATTTTATAGGCATTATTATTTTTACCAAAATTGATGATTTTTTTAATTATTTTGTGTTTGAGTCGACAATATTTATTATTTAGGTAGTTACCTGTTTAGAAATACGTCGAGCCTGTAGATCACGCACTAGTCGCCACTTGTACCTACCTACTAAGCTATTTATTTTAACTTATTAATTATACTTATAACTAAGACTATATTCATTATCTTAGGGTTTTATATTATAATATTTATAAGGTAGGTAGGGTAAATACGCCAAACGTCGGCCACCCCCCAAAGGTCGGCCGTCTGCACATTTTTAACTTGCATTCATTGAAAAAGTAAATAAGTGACAATTTGGCTACTGGAATTGGATCTTTAGTTCATACTCTAAAGGTAAAAACTGTTACTATTCGATTACGTCCCTCGCTTTTCGCACACTGAGCGTCCTTAGCAAAGACATTCAATAAACTATAGACCGGACATCACGAACAAAATTTTCATCCGTAACTTCTGTCCGAACGGACAGATGACACATAGTCTTACGTAGGACATCTGCCTGTCAAGACGCATTTGTGTCAACTTTGTGGAAAGTTGAAAAATATTATTTTCCACGAAAACATGCATGGTTGCGCCTTACGTTATTGCAAATCCCGTTACGACAAAAATAATGGACGTCGCTACGCTTTATTTTCGTAGGTATTCTTTGTATTTATTTAGTAATTAGAATTAAATCATTTTCATAGATTGTTCTAGAACATTTGGCAATTCTGTATTTAACGCCCTCTTGTGTTGAGTAGCTTAAGTACTGTTTTGTAGAGATGGGATAAAGTTCATCGATTCTGTTATCGATAAATGTCAAAATAATAATAAATAGATAACTCAACAAAATATTACAATATTAAATTAAATTTATTAAAATATTATACTGTATGAACATTTCAAATAGGTTTCTGTTATTTAAGGTTTCCTAAAGAAAATTGTTGTGAACACGAGACTTGGATACGGTTTTTTGTGTGAATTAATATGCATAATATAACATTTCTCATCATCTTTTACATATCGTATTAAATATTTTAACAGTATTGCTAAGCCAGACTAGGATTCATTTCACCTCAAAAAATTAAAAGATAAAAGATATTTATTTCCAGATAGATTGTACAGTTCCACTTACAGACTAATAATATAATCTATTAAATTTATATAACTCAAATTTGTAAAAAGTATAATGAACTCTGGTACCCAAGGTAAGATTTAACTTGTGTTATGGGTACCAGTGCTCTCTCATGGTTTGCACAGAGTTACATTAAATATTAGATGGAGGACGTGGTTTTGATGTAATTAGTGGAAGGCAGTAAGTATTTTTATACATAACAGTCTACACACAAATTTTAATAACTAACAACAAAGATTCATAATTATGCACCACTTACTTTAGCGGCAAGAAAATTGCAGTCCGGAGCTTCATTAGATTTTTTTCTATGTTCCTAATTCTATGCATTAATTTTAGTAAAGATACGAGTTTTGCGTAAGTTTCAATATGCACGTTATGTTTTATTTTTAAAGTAGCTTTCAAAAATTTACTCCACATTGCAGATGATCGCCTCGTCTGTGATAAATCTAAAAAATAAGATAGCAACACAGTCTCCTAAAAACTGCTTGCACCCTTTGTAAGTCTCTATTCATTGAAGACATGGTATGCTTTCAGATATTTCTCAGGTAGGAAACTTAATTCTGCATTAATAACTTGTTGTTTCAACTCTTCCGGTGTTATAATACTGTTCTTGTCGCTAGTTTCACTTGTATTTACGATTATTTTAATATTTTTTAACTTATTCAACTCTTTTCGCCAGCCAAGAAATTTTATTCCCGCTCTTTTATTTAAATTAGGACGTGTTTGGAAATAGCACCCATGATATTTTATTAAGTACTCAAAATATATTACGTAACATTATTGAAACTAGAAATAAATATTTACAGGTTAAATATCAGTTTTATTTGCATTAGATACTTATTTTCGCTTAAATACAACAATAAGTTAATAATTCTATAAATTACATTACAAGAAATAATTATCTTTTTGCAAAATTTCTTTAGTTGGTACGAAATTTCGAACGTGTTTGTCTTTGAGGTCGAATTCAAAATCAGAACTTCGAAAGGGCTGGTCTTTGTCTCTCTCTCTCTCTTTCTAATGGCGGGAAAGAGATAGAGTGTGAATGTTTCAAATAGTATGATTAACCCGAGGCTGACTAAGATATTTGCGGCTCTAAAACAAAAATTAAAAAGTTACTTGGTCTCACTGATTTCAGGCAGCAAAACCTACATGTTTGAGCTACTGAAGTGAAAAAAATATTATAACTTTTATCAATATTATCGATACCTTAATCTAGATGGTAACATCCCTATCACAAGTTTCTACTTTCTACTTTACGGCACGTGGTACTGCCAGACTTACGATTTATCCGTTTATCTACGTATTTTCGACCTTGCTTCAGATATATCATAAACGTATACGTATAAGATTCATAATCTATATTTTCTTGGTTTATTTTTTAATAGAACATACGTAAGGAATACTGCGCTATTAAGTAGGAAGTTTTAATAATTTTCTACAATATACGGCGCCAGCGCTGAACCAAACACAAGGTCGTAATAGTGAGCAGACCATATTAATTATTATAAGCATAATAATGAAACTGGATTTATTTTCTAAGTCAATAGTTTTGTAATTAGTACCTAAGGTAAGACGATAATCACTTTCTCATTACGGTCCTCTTTTAATTTCAGTTACAAATGTGTTTCTTTTTGTATGCCTGGCTTAATTTGTTTAGTTTTAATACCTATTTATTTAACTGATTTGAAATATTTTTTATTTTTCCGGCATTTTCCTTTGATCTGACAACACTAAAATTTAATTCGGCTATAGCTCGCTTGGTGGCCACCAACCAGAATTATTATTTTAGTCAATTTCATTCTTGAGTTTGCCGTTGCCGTTCTAATATCGCTATTTAATGCTAGATGGCGTTACTGAGAGATGGGATCACAGTTTTTGTATGACATTTCTTCGCATGCCCCCTCTATAGTTTTTAAATCTCTTTGGTCCTTAGCGATGCCGACGATGAAGTGTCAAGTTCGTAGTAAAAATAGCTTACTTTCTGTGAATACCCATATTTTGGGGATTGATATTACAATGGTAAGACATTCTTTTTTTTTTGTTTTATGCTTTGGTATTAATAAAAGGTTAGTTTTACTATATTTTGAGTTAGTATTTTTAACGTTTTGCGCATTGATTTAAGAGAAAATAGGGGGCCGCCATTAGAATACCAGTTTTGGTTTAAAGCCGGAATCTCGACCGGGGCCGACTTTAAGTAGAATTCAGTCTGTTTTATAATCTGAAAATCTACCAATTCCTTTGGCTTAATAGGAGAATTTGCAAAGCTTATAAGTAAATAAATCTATTTCACGTCTAATTGCTAAAAACCGGCCGGGGTGATTTTAGTTAAATCCTGAGAAATAAGGCATGAGAAGTAGGGGCCGACTTTACAAATATTAAAGATCGTAATATCGGCCAGCCTCAAATCCGAGCGCTACTATACAGGGTGATTACGTTGGACGGGTAGTTAGTTTTATATTTTTAATATATATAATTATCAAAATAATTTGCTCAAAGTTGATTTAAATGTAGGTAGGTATTATTATAAAAACGAGGTTAAGTTTTGATGTAACTAGAGGTTCAAATTAATTATTTATAAAATATTTCAAAATTGATCAGCCATATCAATATTTATGAAAACTCAATAAGTAGGGTTCGGGATACAAATATCAATTTCTCTTTGGAACTTACTACCATTGAACTCATCTAGCTTAAACTGCGAGGAACAAAAAGTAGTCTTTAGATACTAAGCTCGTTTTCACTTCATTTTTTTTTTAATAATCGTATTGTTAATGTTTTTCACTGTCTTATTTTAAACCATCCTATACCCGGCCGACTTTTGGGAAAAACGCGACCGACTATGGGGCGTAAATGGCCGAGTTTAAGGTTTTTTCGTTCTCGATGCATTTAAACCTGATTACTCTTTGCTTTTAGTAGAAAAGTCAATCCTATGCCTATAAACATAAAATAGATTAATCAACCTATCTAAAACTACATCACAAGGCATGCTTCGTTGCAAACTGATGGAGCCAGAGCGAATAGCGATCCAAAGTTAGAAAATTAGTTAGGGGGCCGACTTTTAGCGTATTTACCCTATACCTAATGCACATACAACCAAGAGGATAACACTCAAATTGAGTGTGTACAATAAACTGTTTTAATTAATTGTAACTTTGTAAGTTATATTTAGTGATAGCCAACAAATACTGAACGTACCTCGGTAGGACCTACAACACAAACACAATATCATGCTTATTTATTTTTATGGTTTTTCCCCGCTTTGTTAAAATAATTAAATGTATAAATGAATTAATTATGGCAAATTTATCATACCTAAATACAGCACTTACTTATACTACCTACATACCTACGAGATAATCGTCAATATGTAAGTCCATAATTTTATTGGTGTAGATCATGAATGGCAGTAGCAACACGTCATGTGGATAATAATTATGTTTATCTACTTTTACAAGTAGGTCAATCGATGCAGATTGCTTATTTAACAGAACCGTGTACGTCTCATTCTATGGCCGCCGGCCCACATACGGCAAAATGACCACTTTAGAGGGTCAAAAATTAAATATGTGAAATAATATGCGCATTTATGCTTAGATATGTTTCTTACCTAGACGGTTACTTTGTGTTGAGATGTGAGAAGATTTCTAAGTACCTTCCTATCTAAAAGGTATTTATAGATTATAAAAATAAAATAGAATTGAAAATTAAAATTTGTATATCTTAATTAAAGTACACATAATTATAAATTATACATCAATTATGTTGTAAACAATGTAGTTAATTACTATCACTGTTGTCATGATCATCCGTTGATTCTTCGTCATTACCATCCTTGTCTTCGATTGTTCGTTCGAGTGACTTGGTCCACTCCGACTACCTGTGTAAAAAAGGGTCTAGTGTCACAATGAGTTGGTTTGAGTTCCTAAAATTCACAGTATTAGTAGTCAACAAACATATAAGTGTAAATATTTAGGACAGAAAGCGGTACTAAGCGGAACTTTTTTTGAAAGTCTAAGGGAGTATATTTTTTTTAATGAAAAGTAGGAGTGGAATGAAACCGTCATTTATTATTACATATATTGTAAAACTAGGGTGAAAAAATAATTAATTAATAAACATACCTGTGACCTCAATGTCCATAATGAATATTTAGATTTTTGCACGAGTTGAACGAAAATAACACGTTATGATGCCTTCTGGTTTCGAATGCAACTAGCCGTACGCTGCACAATGCTTATCTGTCGAACCCTCGGGCGCCTTTATTATAACCGTAACAAAGGATGTTTGTGGGCAGCACGATGGCCCAGGTACTTGACTCGAAGAATACAAGCAATTTTAAACCTTATATTAAAGTAGTAAAATCTATTTTTGACCCTCTAAAGTGGTTATTTTGCCGTATGTGCGGCCGTCGCAAATATTGTCAAAACACGAGTCAGCTATGTTTGAAGCTAAAACAATTGAGCTCATCATGCGTTATACAGGTCACCGCACCAACGTGTGGGCACCGGTGAATCTATAGGTACCTACCTACATGCGGTGCAAAGAGCGAAAGTAGAGCGATATAGGTACCGTACGTTACTGGTGCGACTAGGGTTGCCGGGCTTTATCCGGACATGTCCGGTTTTCTAAATTGTGTCCGGTTATAAATATTATTATGTATAAAAGCACCTTCGAAAAGCACCGACTTTGGTCCTTTTGGCTTCATATGATTAACTGTAATATTTGCACAAATGAAAATATCTTTTTGATGTGCTAAAACCAATGTGTTAGGTTTCGAAGGCAAAATGTTAGACTAAGTCGGTGTCCAGTTTTTCTATTTTTGGTCTTGGCAACCCTAGGTGCGACTGCGAAATTGCGAATGCCTACACCGACTACGCCTTGTTGATGATAATGAAGGAACTGTTTACGATGGTAACGTAGCGTTGACGATATTCATATTGGAATTTGAATATTTAATAAAACATTAATTAGGTAGGTACCTACTAGCTGTACTAGCTGTTCGCCCGCGAATTCGAGTGCGTGCATTTCGTAGTTCCCATCATCCCGTCCACTTCCTTTTAGTTTAGTAAATAAAAATATAGCTTACGTTACTCAGTGATAATGTAGGTAGGTTTTTCACGACAAAAGAATATTTGTAAGTAGGTACCTACAGTACTTTTTAAGTTTGTAAAATTATTTTTTATTCATTACAATGCAAAAACACGAATCTTTTCTCTTATTAATAGAATGTAATCAGAGGGAAAGCTACTTGCATTATCAAAATGAATGCTCTTTAATTTGAATTAAGCAAATGAGTTAATGCTCATGACTTGAAACACATAGGTAGGTACCTACTAATCATAAGCTATAAATAAACGAGATCTGGGTGTGACAGTCTGGGCAGAGACGCATCCGCATTATTCCGCATCACCCGCTTTAATTCAGGATTTAATGATAATGTATCAAAGATAACGAAAACATTAAAGGGTCGACTTTGAATTGAAGTGATTAACTTGAACGCTGTTTGTTGAACGATATTATTGAACCATTACAAGTGATGTGATTGCCTGTTAGGGTCAATTCAACCAATCACAGTGCGCTTGACAAATTTTCACACCATTTTACAATCGTGCTTGTTTCAGAAACTGGGTGTCCGCTAAAAGCTATGCTTTTAAAAGCCTTCAGTACGCCAGCCACTCATGATTTTGCACTAGAATTTAATTTTTTGCAAATACTTGTACTGCAAAAGCTGTTTTTTAGGGTTCCGTGCCGATCGGGTATTAAACGAGACTCTGTTACTAAGGCTCCACTGTCCTTCGTCTGTCTTACACCAGGCTGTTTTTCATGACGTGATAGCTACGCTAGGCAGTTGATTTTTTTACGAATGATGTAGGTATTTCTGTTGCCGTAATAATAATAGTAATAGTTTTAATGATATTCTTAATTGAAGTAGTATGTATATTATTTGATTTGATCTTTTGGTATGTTTTTGGCCTGTGATATGACCGATTCTTATGAAATTCTGTGTATATTCAGTCGGTCTGAAAATAGGACATGAACTAATAAAAACTAAGAAATTTATTCTAGGGCGAACCGGAGTAAGTCGGAGAAAACCTACCTATATAACTTTTAATGTTACGTCTTTGTTACGTCTTTTCAATAAAAGTAATATTGTATACTATGTAATCCACAAAAAATTGGCCAAGTGCGAGTCGGACTCACAAAGAAATGGTTCCGTACCATCTTATAAGATTAGAGATACAGAAACTGATCACGCAAAAACACCAAAATTCAACAACTACATTTGTTATTTTTGTTATGATAGCAGCAATGTAAATACACATTCGAACTGTAAAAAAATCAACTATCTACCTGTAATGGTTCGCGAGATAGAGCCCCCAAGGATGGATGTGGCTTTCAGTGAATTAAAGTTATAAAAGAAATAATTGAAAAGTATAGTATTAGTTTTATATATAGCAGTATTTTGCTGTTACTGTTCAATTATTTCTTTTATAACTAAATATAGCCCTCTAAATTGTGAATGTGCAACACTGCAATGCATGTTTAGCATATAACTTGCAGTAATTAAGATAATATTGTGTAAGTAGGTACTTAGTTATAAGCAGTGGAATGATTCACTTGTGATAAACAAAAACTAAGTGCTGTTCATACAAGATAATGGTCTGAGAAAAAAGTTTAACACTTATTATAGTACAAACTGTTCCAGGAATTGTAAATAAATGGTTGACTTTACAAACTATTTTTAAACTTTTCGTTTATTCTATATTTTGTTTTAATTGGGTATGAAAAAAAAATTAACAATATAACTCCAATAAGAACTAAAATGTTTTTTTGAACTTCAGATAATAAAAAAATGTTTAATTTGTGATTATTAATTGATTTTTCCATTGCTTTTAGGATCCTGAAAAAACCCATTTTTTAATATATTCAAGTAGCTTCATACATTCATTGCAGTCTAATAGTGTAATAGGTAGTTTGCAAATTTAATTTATGTTAAGACATAAAAAAGTGCAATTTTCAACAATTTATATAAAATATTCTAAACCATGTCAACCATGTTTCATTACAATTAGGACACACCAATGGTAACAATTCAAACACTTGAAATAAACCCAGTTGGTGGAAATATGTTAAGCAGATGTTGTCTCTGCCAATAATAACTAGAATTGGTCATACATACTAGCCTATCTACCACTAGTATCAAAACAATTAATAGTCATTGCCTAATTAAGGCTAACAACATTAGTGAGTAAAAAATTTTCAAAAGTTTTGAAAACTTTTTAGCACTTTGTTACTTTCTTATTGAACTTGTAGTAAGTAATCATGTGCAATATTTTTGCAATAAACACTTTTATATTGAATAATTGATAACTTCTTTTACAAGTGACCCCTATTAATAAAGGCCACCTTCCTGAGTCAACTGATAATAGTAAATTTATTGAGAGGTTATTTATTTATACATAAATAAAAATAAATAGTTTCCTGTAAAATTGACAGAAGAATCCCTGGATGCAGTAGTATCTTATTACTGTCTAAGTGTATATATCTGATCTGGATGGAATTTGAACTGGTAGGCAGGTTATCTACCTTCAGATTAGTCAGTAAGTTAGGAAATTAAAGAAACAAAAAAAAAATAACAAGAAACTTATATTTTAGCAGTTGTAATGTAACTGATGTTGGATAGTATTTGTGTTGCTGGGGAGTTTATTGCCTAGCAAAACACTAGAAAGTGGTGAAGGTGACTTTTGGGGACTGTCTTAAGTAATTTTTGAGGTTCAAAAAAAAAAAAGAAATATTAAAAATAAAAAGAAAAAAAATAAAAAGTGCTGATTATCAGTATAATTTGAATAAATCAGGTTTGATTTGATTGATTTGTTTATATATTTTTATTAAAGCCGTTAGCATCACAAGAACAACAACAACACAACAATACCTTTATCTGTGTAAATCCAATAAATATTAATAACCCAATGGTACACTTTTAAATTACTAAAGAGCTATTTGTCTCATGACTAATAGCCATTAAGAGAATTTTACAATTTATTGGAGAAATTGCACAGAAAGTAGGCAATATAAATCAAAACTAGGTCATTGTTAGTGAAAGTGGTACATTAAGCCCACAAAGTTCCTCTTCCCCCCGGACCTCGTTTGCGAGCTAACGTGTACCAAAGTCGCGCTGGATATTAAATAAAATAAACAAAACTTTTAAAAATCCAATAAATTCAAGTGCAATATTCGGAGGTCATAAAGACGAAGAGCTAACTAGCAACGCAGTTTGAAAGCAGCCATCTTGGATCAATTAGGATAGTCCAGCCCACTGCAGTGAAGACCAACCCACACAAACCACCTGTTGCTGCGGTCGACGGACATGAGTGGAGGAATCGTCGCAAGCGCGTGCGCTGCCTTCCTGTCGCGAGCCAATTAAGGCGAACCTCATTAAGAAACTCATTAGGACGCGTGAGTCAACAATTCATTTAACAAAAAGTTCCTAATAACTGCCAGTTAAAGTCTATTTGAGCTTGCACCGATCTGTGCGCCTGGTACTTTGTATTGTAATTGCAGTGTGTAACACGGAAATTGCCAGTGTGCAAAGTTTGATTTATTTTATTTTATCTACTTATACTTACGACATGATGCGCTCTTCGCTACTAAGCAAAGGCCAATCGATGTCTGATTCAGATATTACGGCTAAATCCTCTGGCGAAGATAATAACCAGCCAAATGTTATCCTAAGAGATAAACGCCGCCGACTCTCAGACGACAATTACGACGAACTCACAGCTTTTAAAATGGAAATGCGAGAGTTGCTACAGGGCTTTCAAGATACCCAGAACAAAAAGTTCGACCTATTGAACAAGCACCTGGAAGAAGTGAAATCACAAACTTTTTCAATACGCAACACTAATGAAGAGATAGAGAAGTCATTAGAGGATGCAAATGAGCAGTTACGTTCCGTCCAATCAAAGATCGATGGATTAGAGGAACAACGTAAAAATCTCTGCTCACACATAACAATTATCGAACAAAAATGTGATTCCTTGGAAAAGGCTTTTAAGAAGACAAGTCTTGAACTAAAGTTTATTCCGCGTCCTGTTAGAGAAAGCAAAGAAATGCTCTTTGACTATGTTAAACATCTTTCGACAAACCTTAACTTTGCCTTAAACTCTGGCGACGTGCGCGATGTTTATCGAGTGCCTAACAAAAAAGATCCAGCAAAGTCAGCTGTTATTATCGAACTCTGTAATACCCTAATAAAAAGCAATTTTTTGACTGCTGTAAAGTCCTTCAACAAAGCCAGCGAACTAAAAGTAAGTCATCTGGGGATACTCAACAACACGTCACCACTTTTCGTGTCAGAATCTCTTACCGCCAAAACTAGACGCCTCCACTTCCTCGCAAGAGATTTCGCTAAGTCTGAAGGATTCAAATATTGCTGGACAACGAACGGTAATGTGTATCTCAGGAAACAAGATGGTTCTGAATACATACGAGTTAACGATGAAATGCAATTACAAAAACTAAGACAAACAAACTGACTAGGATTGTTAAAAATAATAAGTCGTTATTTTGTAAAACTTAGTTATTCCGTCTACTATATCTGTAAAGTAAACTGCTATAACCTTTATATAACAAATAATTATGCCTACACACACAACCCTACACAACACAAACCAACAAAACATCCTATACTGAATAATATAACATCACAACACATACTTTTCACGCATAATTACATAATAATATACATGCAAAACAAATCTATGATACCTTATCTTATTCCCTTCTACAGGTTATTACAATTAAAACCAATAAAACAGCCTATACACTATTTAACACAATACATATTACCCTATATACCAAAAAACGAAAAACGTATGACAGTTAAATCAAGAATCGCTAATTCACTACGACCATTTAACGCAATATTAATTATAATGTTTCTGATGTGTCTATGCTTATCTTGGACAATATCTTATAACAATAAGTTTGCTTGTGGTATGCTACTAGTACTTGTACTATTTCAAGTAATTCACAATGTTGGATAACACCGAATTAATCGACGATATAGACAACGCACGTCTCTTAACTTGCTTTGAACTCGACACCCCTGAACTATGTAAAAAGCACCTGGAAGATGCCCACAGCAAACTTACAATCTTGTCTCAAAACATCCGTAGCATAAACAAGAACTTCGACCTGTTACTCATATTTCTGCATCGACTAAAATTCAAACCTGATCTAATTGTACTGACAGAATGCTGGCTGGATGACTCTTTCAATACCATAAACCTAGAAGATTACAACTGTCATTATTCTAAGAAATATATGAATAAAAACGATGGCATAGTGGTGTTTTCTAAATCAGAGCTAAATGTCCATATAACAGAGCCCCCTTTCACTGATGCAAACTGTTTGCAAGTGGATTTTGATCAATTATATTCCGTCATAGTAATTTATAGGTCACCATCAATTTATAGTATTGGCCACTTTCTGACATCCTTGGAAAACGTTTTAAACAGCTGTAGGGGCCAACACTGTGCATTGGTTGGTGACATCAACATTGATATAAAAGAAGCATCTTCAGACTCACGTGTTGATGAGTATCTTAGTCTACTTTCCCATTACGGTTATGTTCCCAGTCACACCATCCCAACACGTGGTACAAATAGCTTGGATCATTGCATGATTAAATCCAAGCTCTCTTCTAAAACAATAGTTTGTCATTCTGACATAACAGACCATAGCACAGTACTGTGCACCATAGGGTCACCCCATCCAAAGGAAAAATCCAAAAACACTCACTATACCAAAATTGATTACGAGAATCTAACCCAGGACCTCAAGGACACTGATTGGTCCGACTTGTTCCACACAACTGACATCAACGAAGCCACAGATATCTTCATCAGAAAAATAAATTTACTCATTAACCAAAATAAATGTACACGTAAGCTAAGATGTTCGGAAATCATTGTAAAGAAATGGATAACACCTGGGCTATTAAGGTGTATAAGGCGTCGAGATGCTTTACATATTGTTGCTAAAAAAAATCCTGATGACCACACTTTACAAGAAAAATATAGACTCTATAGAAACTATTGTATCAATATACTACAATATCAAAAAAACCTATACGAACAAAAACTACTCACTGATAACAAAAATAACATGAAAAAAACATGGGAATCAATTAAAACCATTTGTAACATTAAAAAAGTTGCGCATAAAAATGAGGACTTACTCAAAATAAAACCTAACCAAAAAGAGTCGCTTAATGTAGTTAACGAGTATTTTAGCTCCATTGGAGATCACTTAGCTAATGCGGTCTCAAATAGGTTAGAGCAAACAGAGGCTGAACTTGCGAACAACTTCAGAAACCAAAGAGCTAATAATCTAGCGGACTCTCTATTTCTAACTCCAACCGATGAAATAGAAATTATCAAATTAATTAGTTCACTAAAATCAAGTGCATCGGCTGGACACGATAACATAAGCAATGACTTATTAAAAAACACCAGACATGTTATCGCAAGCCCTATTACATATTTGTGTAATCTTAGCATTGCGTCAGCCGTAGTACCTAGTGATTTGAAGATTGCCAATGTAATTCCTATATTAAAAGCAGGCGACTCGGGTGTACCAGCTAACTACAGGCCTATTTCGCTTTTGAGTGCTATTTCAAAACTAATTGAGAAGGTTGTAAACGCGAGGTTACTCAAATATCTCGAGCAGAATGGCCTATTGGCCGGGAATCAGTTCGGTTTTCGCTCTGGTAGGTCTACCGAGGATGCCGTTACGCATCTTGTTGATTCTGTCATTAGCAAAGTGGACAAAGGGCAGCGATGCGTTGGCGTTTTCCTAGACCTGGCAAAAGCCTTCGACACGGTTTCCCGGCCGATACTACTTAAGAAATTAGAAGCTTACGGAATCAGAGGCCTAGCTCTAGAATGGTTTCGTTCTTATCTTACGGATCGAAGGCAACGTGTTCGTATTGGTGAACATGCTAGTGATCTTGCAGCAGTAGACTATGGCGTGCCACAGGGCAGTGTTTTAGGCCCTACGTTATTCCTGGTCTACATAAACGACTTATGCTCCCTACAACTTCGCAATGCTAGCATTTTTACATTCGCGGATGATACTGCAATCATTTTCGATGCAAAAACCTGGACTGATGTCGTTTGTGTGGCCCAGGAAGGGCTCCAGATGGTGGGTAACTGGCTGCAGAACAATTTGCTAACCCTTAACGTCGATAAGACTAAAATAATCTGCTTTAGCATAACCGCACGGTCTGCGCCGGATCACGCAATGCAAATCAAATTACACATATGTGGCAATGTGAATAACGAAAGCTGCAACTGTTCGCCAATTCAACAAGTCTCGTGTATCAAATACCTTGGGATATTAATCGATGAACATCTCACGTGGAAGGCCCAAATTGACGCGCTTGTTAAACGTTCAAGAAAACTCTCACACATATTTAAAAAAATAAAATCAATTGCTGAACCAAAACTGATTCGCATTGTGTACTACACCTTATACCAGTCAATATTGGGCTATTGTGTATCAGTCTGGGGCGCAGCTAACAAAACGAATCTGCTTAGGTTGGAAAGATCTCAAAGATCTATTCTAAAAATTGCCTACAAAAAACCTTGGCGATACTCTACCGACGCCCTTTACGCAGAATGTAGCCTCCTCCGTGTTAGGCAGTTGTTCATTGCTGCGGTGCTGCTGCGATTCCATAAACAAGCGAAAAAACTGGCACGTCATTCATCCAGAACATTAAAATGGGATCGACCACGCGTAAACTCTCATTTTGCACGAAGATCTTCTGTATTTTTTGGGCCCTATCTGTACTCGAAATTTTACGCCAACAACAAAAACATACTTGACTTAAACTACAGTAGCTGCAAATTTGCTATATTTAAATGGTTGCATGTTAAAAACTATACCCAGACCGAAGACCTTCTGCACATACAATCATAAAGTACGTACACCACACCGCACCACACCACACCACACCACACCACTCCACACCACACCACACCACACCATACCACACCACACTACACCACACCACACCACACCACACCACACCACACCACACCACACCACACCACACCACACCACACCACACCACACCACACAACATCACACCACACCACACCACATAACACCACACCACACCACACCACACCACACCTTTGCCACAGCACACTCACTCTCATCGCACCTCCCACTTTCTTAATCCACAAGCAGTGTTTCTCTTAATTAATGTTCTGTTATTATTATTATTATTTTTTTTTGTTTGTCGCTTTACTTTTCACACATTTTGTTAATTATATATTTTTATTTTTGCACAATGCTTTGATATGTACTTGGCCCTATGTATAGAAAATTATATGTACTTGACTAGGAAGAGACTGGTTCTCACAACACAGGGAATCCTAGTGTGGGGACCAGGGAACTTGTAAAATAGCGCTAATGCATATTTTTGTACAAATAAATACATTTTTATTTATTTATTTATAAAACAATTAATAGTCATTGCCTAATTAAGGCTAACAACATTAGTGAGTAAAAAATTTTCAAAAGTTTTGAAAACTTTTTAGCACTTTGTTACTTTCTTATTGAACTTGTAGTAAGTAATCATGTGCAATATTTTTGCAATAAACACTTTTATATTGAATAATTGATAACTTCTTTTACAAGTGACCCCTATTAATAAAGGCCACCTTCCTGAGTCAACTGATAATAGTAAATTTATTGAGAGGTTATTTATTTATACATAAATAAAAATAAATAGTTTCCTGTAAAATTGACAGAAGAATCCCTGGATGCAGTAGTATCTTATTACTGTCTAAGTGTATATATCTGATCTGGATGGAATTTGAACTGGTAGGCAGGTTATCTACCTTCAGATTAGTCAGTAAGTTAGGAAATTAAAGAAACAAAAAAAAAATAACAAGAAACTTATATTTTAGCAGTTGTAATGTAACTGATGTTGGATAGTATTTGTGTTGCTGGGGAGTTTATTGCCTAGCAAAACACTAGAAAGTGGTGAAGGTGACTTTTGGGGACTGTCTTAAGTAATTTTTGAGGTTCAAAAAAAAAAAAGAAATATTAAAAATAAAAAGAAAAAAAATAAAAAGTGCTGATTATCAGTATAATTTGAATAAATCAGGTTTGATTTGATTGATTTGTTTATATATTTTTATTAAAGCCGTTAGCATCACAAGAACAACAACAACACAACAATACCTTTATCTGTGTAAATCCAATAAATATTAATAACCCAATGGTACACTTTTAAATTACTAAAGAGCTATTTGTCTCATGACTAATAGCCATTAAGAGAATTTTACAATTTATTGGAGAAATTGCACAGAAAGTAGGCAATATAAATCAAAACTAGGTCATTGTTAGTGAAAGTGGTACATTAAGCCCACAAAGTTCAGACATGCTTTTTCTTAGCCTCTACTGTTCAAGAAGGATATGGTACCTACTAGTAATATTTAGAGGAATATATTAACTGAATATATACCTACAAACCGCTTGCTTGTCCCAACTGTTTAAATAGGTATACGAGTAGAGTGTCCGAAACACCGTAGATTGACCAGTACATTTTTTGGCGGGAATTTGGCGGTCGGAATTTTGTAAACAAACTGAGTTTACGGCTTTGTTTCTGGGAATGGTCTATGGACTTGATTGTTTTTTTTAAAGGTGATGAACAGAGCCATTTTATTAACTCAAGTTTAGTGTGTTTGTGTGCTTTATTTTTTTTCTAAAATTGGTTGAAATTTAGCAAAGGGTTTTTTTACCAAAAATTGTGGTAAATTTAGGTATAGCACGAAAAGTAAATCGATGACCTATATATTTTAAGGTTTTAAATGCAAGGTAATTACATTCCTAACATAATTAATAAATAAAACCACACTAGCACAGTACAATAATTATTATTTACAAGCGTCTCAAGTTACCGTTATCAGCGCGCGCGCTCGGCGACCGCCCGTAATCTAAACAAACCGGTTTACGACTCGAGTTTCTTGGAACGGCACAAACACTTGAGTTGTTTTTATAATGGTGAGTCACAGGGCTTTGAAATAGCACATGGTTCGTTTGAATGTACGATTGTGTTTATTTATAGAATTGGTTCTTAGAACAAAGGTCGTTTTTTGGGTTAGATTTCAAAGAAATGCCCATAGTATAAGAAAACAAGTAACTACCTGTATGTTTCATGGTTTTAAATGAATAGTGTGTTTATTATTAACATGTTAAATGAATAAAAACACATTGCACAGTATAATATTTAGTATTTACAAGCATCCCAAATTGCGAAAACTTGCGAAAACAATTACGGCGTCAAAAAAGTTTACGTGCCTAGAATAAATATTTTTTTTTCCATAAATCTGATAGGTTAGATTAAAAATATTGGCACCTCAAGAAAGTATAACTAATACTCCATCATATTTAAAAGAATCATGGCAATAGAATTCAAAAATGTATTGAAAATTACTTACCAAACAATTAGACGCCAACAATTTGTTCAAAACGGCACTTTTGACGAAAAATACACAAATTACGTCATAGTTCACTCATACACTTCACATTTCTATTAGATTCTTATTAGAATAATATTTCTGATAAGATTATATCACTTTCCAATGGGTATTCTTGTTTTAAATTCCAATTTAGAACGATTTACAACACAACACAATAAAAACAACAAACAATTCACGCGCGGACGTCAGCCATTGAAAAAAATAAATTGCACACTCCACAGACAACAAAACTAGTGATGTCGTATACCAACATCAGCGCAATTTAATACTAAAGCGTTCTGGATACAAGGCCCTTTGGCACAAATCGACTAAAGAAAATTAAAGATGATATTTTGTTCGCTATTTTTTTTGGCCGCCATTTTGTCGTTTTTGGGTTGACGTGAACCCAAGGGACAATCTACGGTATTTTCAATTTTGGGTTTACGTGAACCCAAAGGACAAGCAAGCGGTTGAAACAATTTAAATTTAAACTAAATCAAAAACATTAATCCTGCTTTTCAGCTTCAATGTGAGGTAAACAATGACGCGTATTATTTTAACAAGTAACTGTAAAAGATAATCATGTGGAAAGGATATTTACCTATATAAAAAATATCTTAGAGGTTTATTACAAAGAGCTAGATAGCAATCAATTTGTAGAATTCCCAGTTGTTTATGTTATTGTAGTACTTAAATTCATGCTGCTTTATATTTGTCTTAATGTACCTACATATTATTGTACTATTTAAAACAAAAATTGGATTTTCAAAAACAAAAAGAGCATAATTTATCACGAAAATTCCGTCTTACTTACAATAATTTTATTTAAAACTTGTCATTGACATCAATTTGAGACGCTAATCTGAAAGTATACGAAAATAAAGCGACTGATAATAGTTACTTACATTAATTCTGTTTGTTGAGAGACTGCCTCGGGTATGAATCACTATTTCACAAAAACTATACACGATGCATGCAAGTAGTTATTCAATGAATTGGCTGTATCATCGCCATAATATCCGTACTGACCCTGTTCTTCGTTGCCACTACTAAGTCATCTAAAGTATATAAATGCAGCAATAACAAAACATTCGGGGTAAAGTCAAAAGAAAGCAGACTATTACATTAGCACAAAGTCAATAAAAACTGTCTAATTCAGTAATGATTAGAGGGACACAGCGCAATTGGAATTATTATGATTGCGACTGAGTTAACCAGTTAACCACAGAGTAAACTTACTGACAGTGCCAGACAGACACAGAGATAGATTCAACTTGATTCAAGATTTGACGCGCGTGATTACCTATGTGTGAGTGAGGGAAACTGCGAACAAAAGACAGTGTAGTGAGGTGACTTAGATAATATACCTCTAGATCGAGCTACCGCGTGGCCGCACATGCGACAGCAATATAAAAGTTCAGTGTTGCTATTCCTTAAAAAAGTCCCAAAATACGACCAAAATTCTACTTAACTGCGGGTTCCAATTTTAGCACTATTGTAAATTATAATTTACGTATTCGACGTGGTAATAAGAGTGTAGAAGTATCCATGTGTGAGAAAATATAATTTCACGTAAAATACCTACTTTCAATCTTACCTTGATTCTCACAAATAAAATACACTACTACCAGGTGAAGCTTGATGTGTGTACATAGAAGTAACTCTTTAGAAGAACACTACATTATTTTTTCGCGTGTTATTTATCATTAAAATATATTGAGGTATGGCTGACATCCAGTGTGACATTGACATTGCTGTATAATAACTATTGTCCTTTATACAAAACCAACTTATTTTGAAAATATCTAATTTTTTGTTTATACTTAACATTTATTTATAAAATGAATTCTTACTTCCAAATATCTTTAAGTACCTACGCGATTGCCTTCAAGAGTAAAACTTAAAGATTGTCGAAAGGGCTCTGTTCGTTCGTACACATGTTCACTTAAACTTAAAAATAAGGGTTCGCCCACAAATTTGTGTGTTTAGCCACCATAGATTTATTTGATTATTATGCCTACCTTTTGAACATTAGGCCTGACAGTTAAGGGAAAAGATTTGAAACGTGTAGCAACACTGTAAGTAAGTATTCCTAGGTTATGTGATATAAGAAATCAAGTTTATTTTAAGAAATCTTCCATATTTTGGTCTGAAAGCCATGACAATAAAAGCGCACAAATGAATAAATTCAATAATCATACAATAACACAAACAGTATTGAATACTTACGAATGAAAAGAGATTTTGTTATTGGCCTTTTCTGAGCGGCTTTTACAGCCTATTAGACTGCATCCTCCCATCGTAGCGCATTCACCATACACTAAACACTTATCTAATAGAGTCTATTTCTCATTAAATGACTTAAACTATTACAAAAATTGCAAAAACCATCCGAAAACTTAAATTAAATCGAGCATAATAATATACGTGACAGTGACAGCACTTTGTTTGGCTAACATTCAAAAGTTAGCCATGCAAAAATCCGGCACGCCGTAAGGGACAGAAGATACGATGCTTTGTCTCAATTTTCCTACGAACTTTGTATTATTGCGTCTCACTTCCACACTTGACACTGTAAATTGGGCTACGTCTAGAGGTATATAGTCTAAGTGAGGTGAGGACAATAAAATGAAACATTACCATAGACATTTAGTCAAGAAGCTAAAAATCCAACTAGAATATAGTGGAACGCGCTCTCGAAGTCTCGACAACGGCGACGGTCTAGAATCCTAAAGCTGTATACGCACTAAGCAGCTACCCGCATGCGGGCAGCCGGACGGCTGGCCGCAAGCACAATTATGTACTTAATATTCATTTCTATGCGCACTGCGATGCGGCTACCCGCAGACCACTCCGGCCACCCGGACGGTTGCTATATCCCGGGCAGCCGCATACGCAACCGTAACGTGCGCTTGCCCGCATGTGGGTAGCCGCATAGTGCGTATACAGCATTAGCCTTTTTGTGGGCTTTGATTGCGTCGGAATTTAACGCAAAGAATTTCTTTAGATTGACTAATCAATAATCTATTAAAAAGTATATTTTTTGTAAAAAACGCCTGAAATGCTCGATGGCAGGATAAAAGGGGCTACTTTTTTGCTGTGCCCTACAGGGTCCATAATGATCTCATTTATATAATATACTTACCACCTAATATGAATACATATGGAAAGCAATAAAGGTAAATACTAAGTATTGCGGGGGACTGGAGGACAGTTACAAGTACACTGTATGTTGGTATCTCCGTGTAGTTTTTGACCCAGTAGTAAAGGCTGCAGCAGACTTATAACACGTAACGCCAACTCACATGGTTTCTCTGTTCAAACCATAGAAATAATAAAAATATGGACGGGAAAACTTTACAACTCATTTTGGCACATAAAATGGCTGCTAAAGTTAGGGTTGTGTCAACCATAGAACTAAGGTGTTACTTTAACTAGTATTGATACTAGAAAGGTCTGACAAGAAATCAAGTTTGGATCATACATAAATACTTTTAAGTCCGTTGTAACTTCAGAAAGTTCAGACCAACAAAAAATGTAAGATGACATGAATGATGAAGGCGTCGCAAACATCACAAGTGAAGCCACAAAACCTTGCTCCTGTAAGTAAAATACACACTCACGCACACACATACACTAAAACCATGCTCATCGCTCTTAGTACGGTAGTGACATTAAGTGCGAGGGCTGCCATTATATGATTTATATTATTTTAATCCATTCGATTAAACTTAAATCTCGCTTACATCTTACTTCGAGATAATTTTTTCTGTTTTCTTTTTAAACGTATTAGATACAATTGAGGTAAAATACCATATTCTACGTTATCTTACTTGTAACGACTTGTATAATAGCTTCCGCATTAAATATTATTTATCGAGTTATAAAACTCAATCCCATTAACGTTTTTTTATTTCTCTGCAATAAAACCACATGACATTGTTCACATATTCATAGCTTAATAAAATTTTATGTATTTGATTTTAAAGGCTGGTTTTCATTTATGGTATTAAAAAGTAAGGGTTCTAGAATATGTTTCGAAAGTTTTGTAGTTTGTTTTAGAAAGGAAAAACACAGCAGTCGTTCTGAGTTTTGGGTCAGATATGTTTTGTTAAGTTTATAAAAGAAGTTAAATAGTAGTTTATAAAAAGTAATGTGAACGTTCAACAAGTTATGGAGTGGTTGTTTTATTGAAGAAAAGGATCTCAGTGAGCTTATAAGATAGATTTACAGCACAGTGAGCTAACTTATTCACAACAGGCATGAATTTTGTTCTCAGATAATAGAACTAAATCTGTTCACATTTTTCTGTGGTTTGGACTTAAAAGTATTAATTTACGATCCAAACGTCCTTGTTAGACTCGTAACTATCTAGTATTGATACTAGTTAAAATAACACATATGTTCCACGGCTAACACAACCCTAGCATTGGCAGCCATTTTATGAGCCAAACTGAGCTCTAAGTATGCAGCTTTTTTTCGTAGGAATTTATAGTCCTTAGTTTTATTGTCTATGTTAGTGTCATACACAACTGTCACATTCTTTTACTCGTACTTCTTTGAAGTTTGCTTTAATGATTGTCACTTATGTTATTTGTACGCGTATTATTTTTTCTCTGATGTATCTGTGCTATCTGTGATTGTTGCTAATCCATTGAGATTTTAAGAATTCCGTTATTGTAGAACGGTAAACAACTTTTTGTTTAGATCTTCTCCAATGGCTTAGAGTACACATTGTTCCTTGAGAAATTATGGAGTCCACATCAATAGTCAGTTTTAACAATGATTCTACATTTCAAACAACATTAAAAGGTGATATCAGTGTTCATGAATTGGCTCTTCATGCTATGCGAGATCGATGTCTTTTGTTGCAAAGAAGAATAAATACATTAGAAACTGATAATATGCGATTAAAACTTGACGTGGTAAAGGCCACAGAATGCTCACCATACGTTCCACTAAAAGAAGATGAAAAAGTAGTTCTGCACCAGAAAATTGCAGAGCTTAATAAACAAAAGTCAAAACTAATGCATCATGTATTTATGGTTCAATGTGAAAACAAAAATTTGTGGAACAAAATATCCACTATAAAGGGATCTGATAAGTCTACAAATAAAGACTATAACAAACAACCTTTACTCCGCACCAATACTTATATACACAGTACTCCAAAAAATAGTGCACATTATCAAGAAAAGTATTCAGAGTCAAGTCTGGAGGAAATATCTCTAAAGTTAATAAATAGCTATATTCAAGAAAAGTCACAATTGGTAGAACAATATGAACAGATGGCACAACTGCAAGATATGGATGATGACCTTTTGAATGTAGATTCCATAGGCTTTACTTATATTGAAGACCCAGCTACGGATTCTCTCAAAGAAATCCGTTGCCAAACAGACAAACTACATAGCTTAAAAAAGGAACTAGCACAACAGGAATCTGACTTGAAAGTGATAATCTCACGAGTTGAAACAGTGTTAAAAGGTAAAAAAATAATTTTCATTTTATTGTTCTCCATTTTCATCTAGAAGAAGCTATGTAACTAAATAAAGATAGCTAAGCCACATAAACCATGTTTTCAAAAATCAACTCATTAGTAAGTTAATATTTTTGTTATTTTCAGAAGGGTACAAGTGTCCTACTTGCATCGCAAATAATGCTAAAATCATATCATCAGAACACAAGGAGATAGAAACAAGTGACAGTCTAGCCAATTGGGCTACACCAGCAGATTCCAGTACATATAATAATAACTACAGTGAATTGAACATATCAGCATATAAGAAAAGTATTTTAGAAGAACCTGAAAAGGATGCTTCTGATGAATCTTGTGATAAAATTTGTCCAATGTGTGGGCAAACATTCCAAAAAGACATTGCATTTAATGAGTTCCAGTCTCATGTTGAAAGTCACTTTTTAGGTGAATCTGAACCAGACTCTATTATTGATAATATTGACCATGTTCCTAATTCTTTTGATAATATTATTTAATTATTTTGATAAGTACTTAACACTTTACCTGACTGCAAAGATTTCAAATTAAGATGTCTCAGTATACAACATTCCTACATAAACTCACGCCTTTTTCCCTTGGGGGGTAGGTATATACTATAGAGCTACTACAAATACTATAGCGAGTGAAACATATGCTATGATTCTTACATACTTCTTTTGTTTCATTTACATTCATAAATGTTTTCATACACACACGCCGGTTGTGAGTACTACGCACCTGACATTGATGAAGAACCTCACCAATAAGGTCTATGTATGTCCCTTCCTGGCAATCCCTCTTACATCTGTCATGTAAATATCTTTCGTTAGTCGCCTTTCATTCGTCTTATCAACATGACCAAACCATTTAAAAATACTCTTTTCAATTCTTGCACATCTTCGTAGAACTGTTGCTTTTCTTTTATTTGAATATTATAATAATAAAATTTATCTTTAGAGTATTTTTACTCATTGCAACCATTGAGATGTATTATCCAGTTTTTCTAAAACCAATCTTCATATTTCATCAAGTAAGTTTATGAATAATGTACATAAATCTAAAACAGATTTTGAATTTGTAAATTTAGCTCACACAACACAGTCAGTGAGTCTCACTTTCATAATTATTATTTTTTGCAGTTTTTAAACTTTGTAGATAAATAAAGTTCTGTTTTATTTATTCTGTACATAATGAAATATGTGGTAGTGGTAATGATTTAATATGGCTAAACTTAATCTTTGTAAAATTAAAATAATGGAATATTTTAATGTATATTTAGATACCATTTGGAAGAATAAATATTTTTTTACTATTTTTGGGTAGGCATCTGTTTAAACAATGCAGAAATCAATAAATTGATAGAATAAATATGTAGCATTATGAAGCACCCTAGAAAGTCAGTCACAAAATAAAACCAAACATATATTTTTATACTATCTATTTTATTTACTAAATGTATAGCACTAAATAAAATGATTAAACACTACTTTCCTCCATATTTTTAAGCTAAATCTGTAGGTTTGACATCAGTTGATTTGGATGGCTTTTGTGTTGTTTTTTCAAGAAGATTTTTGCTGAACCATTGTGGTCTTTCCTTTTTCATCTCAATAATTCTTTTGCCTTTCCAGAATTCTTTTGGCTGAAATGTAAATACATGATTTAAAATCTGCCTTCATGGGATAAAAGGATGAAGCTTATTCATTCAAATTTATTATATCTATTCTCTAGTTGGTACAGCAAGACAGCACAGAAAGATTGACTAAATTATTTTTTTACCTATTTATTTATTTAGATCAAAATAGTGTAACAATCATAACACAAAAGGGGTCATATACAATAGAAATAAAAGTCTCACAAGCATTGATATATAAAAGGACTCTTTTAGTACATCAATGCTCACAATAAAACAAGTTATATAAAGTAGACTTGATTACCTCATCTGGAAGGGTTTCTCCTTGATACAATACAACAACGTCATGTTCTACTGGATTAATACCAAGCTTTTCTTTTATTTTGGCTTGAATTTCTTCTGTTTCTTGTTTTACTTTAGTGTAGCAATGTTCTGAAAATACACAATTTCACATATTACTTAACAGATCAGATGGAAGAGTTGTAAATGCTTATTTCATAAGGAAATAATGTGACAATGCACATAACATTGCTTTTATTCTCATTCGCAGGCTAATAAAAGTTAAAAGTAGTGGATAAAATTGTGGGTATATTTTCATATAGCATCACTCTGCCTAGCTCTTTCCCCACTATGTTGGAGCAAGCTTCCAGTCCAACCTGATGCAGCTACATAAAGAAACAGCTTGTCTCACCTCCACAAATCAGACTGAGTTGTGTTGTTGTGAGTCTGACATACTATTACTAAAGGGTATTTATTCCCTTTAGTAATAGTATGTAGTCAGACTTCGCTCTCTGATTACCCATAATTACTCACTGTCAGACATCTAGAAATGACAGCAAGGAAATACCTTAGCAAATACTGAAGACCAGCCTGTGGTATTTTTTGTGTTAAGGCTAACACTAAAGATTATCAAATTGACAAAACACATATTGTCCCTTAGTGTACAACACCGCATAAGTTATCTTTACAAACTTTACAGGAGACATAAAATAAAATCTACTTTAGAAAATTGGTGGATTTTTTCTGTTTGCTCACTTCTTTTCGAATTACGGCTTCTGCTTGGCTGAAACACAGCTGGTTTCTAAATTGAGCATTAATATATCATGTGACCAATGGCTTGATGCCATCTGAATGTATTCAAATGTGCAAAAACAGCAACTTTCAACTTGAGCAGTGTTGTAAGCTAAGAGACAATATTTTAATTTGTTTGGAAATTAAATAAAACAATAGCATACCACACAATCTTCCTCTTTCGTGATGATGTCCACAGTTTTGGCACACTTTGATGTAACTTTTGGGTACTAGCATTTTCCACACATATTCAGGAGAACCAAATTTTCTCTTTAGCTTCCTTTCAGTGGTTCTACGGAATTTGGGTACAGCCAATAAGAACCCATCTCCAATGATATCTTTGATTGAGAACTTCTTAGAGGGAGTGGCAGCTTTGTTCTCATGGACATAAGCCAATGCTAGCTCTAGAGGAAAAAGTTATTTTATCTAAATTGTCATTATAACATGACAAAATTAATGTGTACATTTTAAAGGAGGTGAATAGAGACAAAACTTTAAAGAGGATTTTCATATGCTAGCCATCTGAATATGTCGTCTGTATTTGATGTCATATATGGGTTTAGTATAAATATAAAAAATGTTTAAAGAATAGTCCAATATTATTTTTTACTAATAAGGTGTCAAAACGATTTACCTCAATTATTAAAAGCAGAGTTGTATGTAACAAACTACTTTTAACTTATGTGAATATCCTCCTCAGTTTTGTTTACATTCATCCCCATTTGATTGTACTCTAAGGCAGTATACCTTACAGCATCAGAATGAGCTATCAATAGTAGATTTGTCAATTCTTGACATTCTTGATTTCTAAAAGATCAGATTTCAATTTTTTTTTGAAATCTGATCTGTTGGTAATCAAGAGTGTATCATTCACACATTCTTTACTATGGTACTAAAATTGTAGTCCCAAAGCCTATAAAGGTTCATGCTAAGCATTCACACAGTGTGTATAACATTTGGTAAATTGGACCGAGTTGTGCCAAAATGATCCACCCTACAATGAACACATTTCGAGTTATTTCAGTTTAAACATTCAGACGAAGTTTTTCCATTTAAACATTTCGATTTTGTTACATATGAAGGTTTCAATATTGGGAATATTGAATATGGTTTCTAATAGTATGCTTTACAATATACAGCTGCTGCTACTTTTTAAGATATTGAGAGAAATATCGTCTGGATCATTTCAGCAAAAAATAAATTTGTATGACACTGTGTCAAAATTAATTTTGCAATAATGATCCAAATCACTTCCATAATCAGTTTAATATCTACGCAAGTTTTTCATACAAAGAATGTCTAGGTATGAATAATAAAACTATTTTTTTTTTATTGAGGTACTTATTATACCTATTTTGTGGAGAAAAAAAACAAAACGAAACGTTAACCGTCTTAACAGAACTAATTCTCTTCGATGTCAAAATCAAGGGTCCCAAATCGGTCAACATCTTTAGTTACCTTTTTGTTCCCTTTAAATGTTTTGTAGAAATTTTACAGGCATCTGGGATGAAATGCATCATAGACCGTCATAATCGTTGACGACATAGATGTCACCCAGCTTTGCCTGAGATATCTCTTTGCCACGCGGCCATAGTGAAACCAGATTCTTTTTGTCAGTTTTCATGACACATACTCCTTTTCTGGCTGTTTTTAATGTCCAGCTCTTGAAACCCTTCGTCAAAACCGCTTCTCATAAAAATTAACTAGTGGTGATCCTTTTTAAAGAGATTTTTTTTCGAACACACCACACATCCACACCTCCACACCTCCACACCACACCACACCACACCACACCACACCACACCACACCACACCCACACCACACCACTCCACACCACACACACCACACCACACCACACCACACCTCTGCCTAGCCCTTCGGGGATTACAGGCGTGACGTTATGTTATGTTTGTGTTTTTTTCGAAAATTAATATGAATCAGTTTTGCTACAATGATTAATAAGTGTACCTGGATCATTTTGGCAAAACCTATTTGTATTAATTTACCAGAAACATTTTGTTCCAAATGACATGAATCATTTCGGCAATTTATTTTCCAAAAGTCCCATAGATGTGGAATGGTATACTTTCAGTATATCTTTTTCTAGGAAGCAGATAATAAAATGAGTCTTTGCCACATGAAAATATGGCTCATTTTAGATTGGTTAGTATAGATAACTCAAATTCGGTAAAAATGTGGGTTGGATCATTATGGCACAACTCGGTCCAATTAAACATAAAAAAAACCGATTAAGGTCACACTGTGCCTTGATGCACATAAACCTCGCAAGTCACAGTACCTACATAGGTGTACACGTTTTCTATTTAGTACTGTTTGTTCCAATGTTTGTGTTTTCAGGTTATAATTTATTATTAATATAAATAGAACCCCTAAAGGTATTCTTCAGCTTTACTAACCCACACAAGAAAATTCATAAATTTTAAAATTGGTTTTAAATGCTATGCTTGGGGCCTGAATAGGTACTGCGCTAAACCTCGATAATTTATTTACCTTTGGGTGGATATCCAAACATGTAAAATATATTCCTTTCCACATTCTTCAAAAGTTGCACTATATGAGTTACGCGTGGTATCATATCGTTATTTTTAGCTAACAATAGTAAATTTAAAAATAATAGTCAAGTAAATGCAGCTAGTCGCAAATATTTTTGTGGTTACTTTTTTTTTGTCTAAGCCCATTCAGATATTCGGGCTCCGGTAATCAATTTGATGATTTGACAGTGACATTGACATGATTATTGCTACTTGACAGTAAGTTTTAATTTTACTTGGCAACATTAGAAACAGATAAATGTTTACCTGTCAGGAAAGATTTGTGCATGTTTTTTCCAGCGAATGGTATTTTAGGAAAACATATCATTAGGTATAGGAGGAGAAAGAAAAGGAGTAAGAAGGAGGAAGTTCATTTTTTATAAGGCAATAACCACGGTCCTTCCCAGTATTTCAAACAGTGTTACCAAATAAAGGTTATGAATTTCCTCAGATTTGGCCGACTTTGCAATGAGAATTTTATTGTTGTAAAGCGGAGCGGATTCACTATTTTTACGCAACTTTAAGTGCTATCGCATGCTGATGCAGCATACAATATAAGTTTATTTATTTTTAAATTAATCTATATTATATTAGTATCTTTGATTGGAATTAGGAATTAATTTATGAGCTAAAAAATCCAAAAGGAAAATGTCAAGTATTCTCTTAAGACTCAGTTAAAACTTACAAGTTCTAGCCTTTATCTAAAGAAATTCTTAAAAAAAAATAGTACAATCATGTCGGATTAAACTGTGTTTAAATGAATTTTATAGAAAGTCCGGTTTGATTGGAACCAATTCTTGGTACCTATTGCTATTTAAATCAATGAAAAACTGACTAAATTGGAATTAATACTGCTTTATTCCATCATCCCACGCTTCATAAACTCTACAATAATAGTACATTATGAAATAAGTGCGGTAAGTTGAAAATTACAGCGAAGCCGTAGGCGAGGGCTACAACAAAGCAGAGGCTGTAATATTATCAAAGCGCACGTATGTCATTATGACAACCAAAATATGATGAAACGTCGTATGACATTGTCATACGACGTTTTCTAACATATTTGCGAGGAAATAAATAAAACTTGGTCTTTCTTCATCATTACTTGAAGACATATTCAAATAAAAACAAATTATCATTCCTAAACAATGTTGTGAACTCAGGAGTATTTATCCAAATATTTATTTTTAGGTTAGTTATTTAATTAGTTGCGTGTCGAGAACACGTCCCTGTTAATTAAACTACTGATTACTTACTGATTCGAAATAATAATACATACATAGATTATTAAAACAAATATGTCGAAAAAAAGCTGAGCTAAGTATCAAGATTAGGTTGGTACGCTATTTGGTTGCAACGGGTTGCCATACGAACAGCACAGTGGCGCCTCCATTATTTTCTACTCTTTTTTGCCAAGCTGTAAGTATCTAGATTAGGTCAGTACGCTATTCGGTTGCAACGGGTTGCCATACGAACAGCACAGTGGGGCCTCCATTATTTTCTACTCTTTTTTGCCAAGCTGTAATATTATTCATAAAATGTTGACCACTTTTCTGACATAAAAACTCTTTGCTAAGATTTATAAAGTACCGTTTGTTTTAACCGTGCGTTTTACATTATAATAACGCACAAGTACGTAATGAGATACATTACGAAATTGAAATTGGTGAAAAAAAACCCTTTATTTACGAGCAAATGTGTTATAAAGTATCAAAGACATTCAATACTTAATTTACTATAGACGGGCCATCACGAACAAAATTTTCATCCGGAACTTATGTCCTCGTGGACACAAGTCTATGAATTTTATTTAGGTACGCTTTGCTGCCGCTCCAATATTAATATATTGTTCTAGATGGCGTTACTAAGACATCAAAGACATGGGATCAGTTTTTCTATGACATTTCCTCGTATGTCCGCTCTATATTATTTTAAATCTCTTTGTAAAGTATATTATGCAATATGTCTAACTTAAAGCCATTTTTTATTAGGAAAACATACATTTTGCATTAGTTCCTTAAGTTTTTTTTTTTTTGATAATGGTAACATTCATAATCATGGCGACTTTGACAATCAGCTGTCTAAAAGTGGGGGGGAAATGGCGAATGCCTGTATGCTGTGTGTGTTATGCAGTTCATATCCTCAAGCGTTTCGTTGCAGTTGTAGCTATGGCGTGTTTAAGTTCGAGTAGGCTCTGTGCTCGTGTTCAAGATAAGTTATTGTGTCAATTCGGACATAAAGTTCGAAAGCAAACTGTATTTGTGAAACTCAAACCTCCTGGACCATCTCCATTGCGAATATTTGGAAAGACATGTCAGGTTAGACAATTTAAGTTTCAGTTTTGATGTATTTAGTTCATTAATTAAGCGGGGTTGCTTAAATTATTATAATGATTATTTTGTTTTCCATTTTCTACGTTTGTTTTTTGTGTCATGATAACTATCAATGTTATTCCTTTTTACATAACAGCATGACAGAATATCTAACCTCTCTTTGTCAGCTGATCTAATCAAAAATGGGTATTATGATTTTTCTGACACAAGATGCAATTAGAAATTGTACTAAATGCGTTTATATTACTTGCTGAGATATGCGGTAAAGTAGGGTCATGCATTGGAAATGTTAAAAGTGAAATCTTCGTGAGTCGGTGAGCAGTGGGTCGCTTCGCGCGCGGCACAGGTTGGTTGGGTTTGTCGGATGATTTTCTCCGTAAGCAAAGATATTCGCGACTTTTACTTTCATCAAACAAAGTAAAGCTTTGTTTGGAAATAAATTGAAATTCGTTGTTTTGGGTGTTCGATCTTAGTAGGTAATTCTGCTCTACATAGGTATTATTACCAACGATTCATTATGTAGGTACCTACGTTTTGTGTGCAGGTTCATTAGGTAATGTGAAATCATTTAGTACTACTTTATCAGTTCTTATCCAGTTTAAGACCCGATTACGCTAATTGACCCTGACCTAATTAGACTGATTTCGTATCTACCTAGCTACCTACTCCATGTTATATTTTTTTAGGTCAAGCACTACCTGTAAGTACCTATGAGGTCAAAACGTTTCGGAAATCTCATAGCAAATGCTACACTTCAAATAGGTAGGTAGGTAGTCATATTTCTGATAAAGCGGATTCTCTTGAATACTCATTTATAGACCTTGTCCATAGAATGCCAATAGATAACCTGTCCTTCATATACCAACGTCAAGGTCCTAACACCACTTCAAAATATCAGTAGTAGGTACATGTTAGTTGGGAACGCGGGCCGTCGTGCTTTCTCGCGCAGCGTGCGAGCATGCAATGTCCAATCTCGTCGACTCGTATAGAACTTTCTAAGCAACAATTATTATTCGCATTAATATTTCATTTACTCCTTCAAATGCAATTGAATTACTGGCCGATTTCTTTAGCCATACCATAACTCTATTTCCAGGCTTTTGTCGAAAACGCGTTGTAGGTATTAGGTATTAATTACCATATCTGAAATTTTGATTCGACAAATCATAGTGGTCATTGACTTACGCGCAACTTTACCTATGATGACAATCTCTAGACGCATGCACTGGCACACGGCTAGTGAAAGTTGTGTGACGATTCGTTGAATTTTTAATAGCGCGAAAACTGGGTAAGTAACCTGTCGAAGGAGTGCTTATAGCCTTTCTTATTTTTATTCTAGTCCATTTGGCGAGCATTGACACCGTTTGCCGCGAGACATCATCGTTCAACGCCATTTCTTCGATGTTGCGTGTCTTTTACTTTTCATCTAGCGTAGGAAAGTAGACGGATGTATGTTTGAATGAGGGTTTTCTAGACGATGCCAGTTTACGGACCATAAGGGCCCTAAACTGAGATTCCAGATTTAAATTGGTTTTACACTACAATCGTTTATTGTGTAGATGAATCGGTCGACTGAATCGCACCGTACGTAACCTCCTGCGTAAATGAAGCTCAGTAGAAATGCGGAACACACAACTATTTGTTCAGTCGACATCATTGTATAAGAGTTTGTGGCAATACATACGATGTAGCATATGTTATTTTCGACTTACAACATTTACTTCAATCCTAAATTACGTGATGACAATACAAAAGGGCACAGAAAGCCGAGTGTTATGTTTGCTGCCATCAACTGAATTTTGTAACAGATTACATATCTGCAAATGCTTTTACATAAAACTAAAACTGTTCAGTCTCACACAAAGAACGATCACATAAATGCCCATCAAGGTTTTTGATTTTGTCTAGATTTCGTCTTGATTCTCTCCAACATTTAGACCCACTGTCTAAGTCTGTGCTAAAAACATGCTCGCGTTTTCCCATTTCGGCTAAGGCTAGACCCAAAATATTACGACTAAAAAATCCCAGCCCAGTATGAAAATGGAGATGGATAAAAGCAAGCGATCCACCAATGCTGAAAGAAACCGAATTACTGGCAATAGGCAAACAGTTATTGTAATGTACACCTCTGCTTAGCCCTTTGAGGATGACGGGCCAGACGAAATGAGTGAAAAAACAAAGTAGGTATTTCGCGATTGCGTTCTTTTGGAACAGTGCAATGCGAATCAAAAACCCATTTTGCTTTTCGCTATAAGGCAACGCATATTTACTACGGTCGTCTTAAATTTTAATGCAAGTTGCGCAGTTTTTTTTGAAAGATTTTTGCAAACGTGGGCTAGGATTGTGACATGCAATAACCACGGCCTTGTGAATATTTTATTTGATTATTTTTGTAATGATTTAAGCTACTAAAAGAGGTTGAATGTTGGCCTTATTCTACAAGTGCAAATTAATATGTATTATTTAAATTTAAAATGATAAACTATTCAAAATTTGTTTCTTGGTTGAAAGCACTGAATCCGCCGAATGGTTAGCTGTATTTGCAGAAGTGGTCAACGATGATCCAATGTCCTTGCAAGCGTAGCATGCTTAGGCTGGTACAATTGAGCAATCGCGTTTCGGTCGCCACTTGCAAACAATGAACTCATCAACGTTGTCTCTGGAAGCAATATTAATTGCCGTAGCTTGCGCACGTGACGTTGTTATTTGATAAGAGAACTATGTTTCGTATGCTAGTATTTAACTTGGTTATGGATTGAGTAAGTCTTAGTCATAATGAAAACCACACTCACCGCTACGATTCAGTAATAGTTTACTTGGAGAGGTGAAAAAACGGGATACAAATAAGGATCATTTAAACAAAATGATTATTTTTATAGTACTTAAAAGTAAGACAATGCACAAGTTGACTGACTAATGTATTAACTAGTTCTCATAAAGGTGTGAATCACGCTAGTTAACGAAGAAACACTTAATATATAGGGCATTCTTCGTGTAGGTATAACAAAACAGAATAACATGTAGTCAAAAACGTGTACAAAAACTCTACATTTCTTACTAGATAGAACGCGATAGTGTAAATTGGAGGTGCTTTATAATTTGCATCCGTGATATTTCCGATGGATCCGTGAAATCGTAAACCAATGCCAACCTTAACTATTATAGTGAAGAGGAGAAACTTAATAGTAACCAGTAAATTTTGTTTCGTATAGCTGAAGAGCGATTCATAAAACGAAAATAAAACAAGTAATGGGTACAACGTGCTATATTTAACTCAAGTTAACTTTTATCAAGATAGGTATCGAAACATAATAGAATTGCGTGTGCGATCGAAATCTACACGTAACAAGTTTTCAAGGATATTATGCCTTTTATTAAAAACACTTCACAACACATAAGAATACAAGGTCTGATTTATTCATTACCTAAATATGTTTACATTCTCTGAGTCGCAATTTCTGGGATCACTATATATCACAACGCGTTGCATTTCGAATACATCGAATAAAATGTAGTTTAGAAGAAAGTTTTGTAAAGATAATCCTCGCAAACTTTCCTGATTATATAGTCTTTGTATCAACTGTCTAAATTATTAATATATATATATTTGAAGCATAGTCACCGTGTCCTTGTTGCGTACGTTGGCGTTGATTGCAATCTGTAAGCACAGGCAATTACCTCCGAAAGTGTATAATCGTCATATCATGACTACTCCACGGCATTCTTCAGATGAACTCAGGGTCGATGTGTGTAATCTTTGCGCTGTCTAAATACTGTGTAGGTATGTTCCGTTAGATAAGTTGGATTAACTTCGAGTTTAAGTTACCGTAGTATAAAGCTTGCAGTCACCTTATCCCCCAGCCCTTATTATAAACTGTTTGGGCTCTGCGTAGTCCGTCATTTTAACCATCCAAGAATGACGCACCACGCAGACCGTCCTCTCAGAATTAACGTCTTTCCTGTTCATGAATGATCTATTCGTCTTGCACACCAGTTGATCCTGCTTTGTTTTGACTTTAGCTTTTCTTTCTGGAGTTGATACTTGGAAGCTTTCTATTTAACTCTTCGAGTATTATGTTGTAGTGTTTTTATTGGAGTATTTATAGATATAAACCCTATTGTGATTACTAATCTTATCTCATTTCCTATTCAAAATAGTTTGGTTCGATAAGTTATCAAATCAATTATCAGTAAAGCTGAGGTTTGATCACATTTCGACAGATTGCACTTATAAACACACCTACACGCCTAGTTACGACGTGATTGGCTGTTGAGCCATAAAGATATACGTAGATAGATAGAATATTATTATTGCTATTTTTATCAAGGGCGTCTAATTTTGTAGGAGTTGCCAAAAAATTGCCAATATTTACGTACGCACTTGTAACACACTTTTTGACTATCTACTAAAACATGTACTGTCTGTTCTAAACGTAGACTATCTGCCACTAATAGGTGCATGGCTTGTAGAATTTGTATTTATTAACATTACATTACACCATGTTATGCGAACTTCTTATTCCTTAACATTTCTTTGTTATTGGTAGACTTTGAAACATTACTTAATTGACCTTTGCTACTTTTGAGTTGCAAATCCACTCACATCGGAAATATTGGGTACTTGAATCTATTACATAATTATCAATTAAGACCCAACGTCGATTGAAACAAATTGTTTATAAAACTGATTGTTCATACTTAAATGCCGTTATTGGTTTTCACAAGATAAAAAAAATCTTTTTTAACAAGAAATACAAGAGACTTCCACAAGGCAAAAAACAAAATAACTAGGTACTTTTAGAAGTCTAATGGCAGAAATGAAACAAAACCTTAGTCACCGACTTCCGTAGCTAAAAGTTTTTTGTCCTTAGCATCTAAACGACAGTACACACCTACGCATTATGACAGTACAAGCGATCATAACCAGTTGTTCCCGTTAAATCCGTCCTTGATTCATAACCTAGCGGGGCGGGGCGTCTTCGACCGACATGCCTCTCGCCACAGACCGGTAAAGGCTAATTGCACCTGTGATCATTACTGCCAGTGGGTGCAGTAACGACCTTGGTATGCCATACTCTGTGACTGCACTTATTGCTGGTACCAACCTTACCAACTGAACAAACACGCATACTGTCGAGGTCGGTATGGACAATGTCCAATATAACTGTCGATTGTTAAACGTAATGTAAAAATAAGGTCAGAATGAATACGGTCGTGTGCCAATTAAAATAGTTAAATAGAAAAAAAATGGGACATGATACCTACTGAAAGTTATACCTACTTAAGCTTTTAAGTTACTTATGTTAGATTCCAATTTTGTGGCGTCTTCTCTAGAAATGGTACTGTTTTAATTTCTGTTGTTAAAGAAACGTGAAAGAACGTGGTGTTTGACTAACTAGAGACAGAAATATATCTAAAATCAAAAGACAAAGGATTCTTAAAGTACATGTTTTCAAATGTCTAGACAGATTGCGGTCATGTTACGCAATAACATCGCATGCAAAGAAGTAATTTCGCTTGGAGCTGTCATAGAGAATGATATTGACCCTTTTCGACCTAGGCGAAGGCGGTTGCATGCACTACTCAATTCGTTAAGCGATGATTAAGTAGGGGATTTACGAAGGTGTGAATCTAGTAGATGCGTCCACAACTTGGAGAATCCCAGTCAAATAGATCTATTATTGACTTGCCGCATTGTCGTAAAGTGATGAAGTTCTAACGTCATCGGACTTTAAATAATTATGTGAAAATATTACCATAGGGCTAATGCAATTTATGTTGAGTGAAGATCATAAAATATTTACTAGATAATAGCAAGTTTAATCTTAAACACTAAATTATTCACAAACCACGAATCGCGTTAAGTTTGCGCTTGCGCAGGTGACGCGTTGATGTCTTTTACAAGCGCGAGCCTGCGCCGCCGCGCGCCGGTACGATTACAAGTCCCTTTATCTTTACCTTTATTATGATATGGTTATGAGATCTGTATAGTTATAAGTAGTGACCGCCCTACGGTCGATATTCCACCGTTTTAGCTCTTCTATTATAAACTTCAAATCTCATCCGTGCGCATAATATGTGTAGGGTGTAGGGGTACACAGTTTTCTCTTAACGTATTAATTTATACATAATTATGTAGATGCTCGTCATCAAATAACTTCATCTAAGCATAGTCAAAGTTTCGTAACAAATCACGATTATTTTTCAATGCATGAATTATAACGAAATCTGTTAGTAATTTTGATTTACTAATATTATATTACCTAATAGCCCTATAATGATTTTCTTGCATATTACATAAATTAAATTGGGACTTATTGGAATCGAGTATGTCTAAATTTTTCTTATGTGAATCGTTAGAAAACAAAAGGTTTTGGTTAGGGAAGTACAATAAAATAGCGAAGACTATAAATAGTTTCCCTGTATAACAAGATATAAAGCTTTTTTTTAAATATTTTGCTTAGTTTTGTAAAATATTAGCCTATGTTAGGAGCATGATGATGTCACAAAATCTAACGCAGCTGTGGCCTAGATGATTCATTGGCGTTGTATTCAGCCCTTTACGAGAAACAAATACACATAGATATGAATGAAATGACACGAAAATGATATGATGATATGAATCAGTGAATGAAATAATGTCATAAAGTAAATATTATATTAACCTTGTACAATTAGGTAAATTAAACATTGAATAAGTATGTTCTTTGCACGTGTAATTTTATTTTTATTTGCTGTCCAAATCTTTGTTATTAATGTCCTTGGTACGTTCACTAATTGGTGAGCTATTATTACCTTGTGATTAAAAGTACAAAACAAAACAAAACTATGAATATTTTTACGATACTTCTCACAATATGTATCACTTGAGTAGATTAGAATTAGGATTTTTACATTACTATTTACATGTACACAAATGGCCTGTTGGTCTAGTAGTTAGTGGCCCTGACTGCTATGCCGGAGGCCAGGGGTTCGATTCCCTCCCAGGACTAATGTTTGTGTGATGAGCACGATCATTTGTTCTGTGTTTGAGTGTAATGTATCTATAATATGTATGTATTTAGAAATATACAAGTATGTTTATCAGTTGTTTAGTACCTGCCCATAACACAAGCTCTGCTCAGCTCGGGACTGGATGACGTTGTGTGAAGTTGTGGAATCTTTATTATTATTTAGCCGTATACGCACTATTATTGTGGGTTAAACAAATAATTTTTTGATTTTTAGCACATGGTATAGGAAACTATTTGTATATGCATTGCTTGGATTTGTAATACCTACAGATAACTAACGTATTATGTGTTTTGCCATTAAAAGCTACTTACTACTATATCTCCTTAAGCAAGCACTAATTTTAAGACTAAAATAACTATTCGTTACTGAATCTATCTGCAGATTATATTACAGCACTCAATTCAACTGAGTAAACGTGCTGCGAATTGTGATGGGAATAGATCAAATAATTTTATCTTTCTTCTGTTAAATGTCTTGACCGTGAGAAAAATAATTATTAAGTATTCTACAGATAGTACTATTAATTTTATTATTCTTCAGATAGTATTATTAACTTATATAAGTTAGGTACTAACCAAATAAGTGAACTAATTAAGCGCTCCCTTTTGGTCGACGTCTTCAGTCGGATCGTGTACGTAACTGCTATAAATCAGTCTAATGTACGTGTCAATTGATGTTCACTTCTATTTTAAGAACAGTGTCGATCGATGCGCAAGAGTGTTCGAAACGCTCACTTTCTATCGTGTTTTAATTGTTATGTGCGTCCAGTAACACATGCAATTTTACGTGCGACAATGTTGTTCATCATTTATATTGAACGCGGATATCATGATTTTTGTATTTAATTCTTCAAAGTACCTATCTGTATAATAATGTAGCCTATTTTAAATGGTTGGGTTACTATACATAATTTTAATAATGACCAAGTGTCATTTTCGTAGCGTTTTCATATTACGTAACTTTCATACGATAATAATACAAAACACGCATAGACAATGATGAAGACAGGCGTTTTAATGAGAATTTTCCTTGATAATTAAAAGAAGTTTGCATATTGACATTACACGTAAACGTGAAAATACTTAGAAATAGATTTAACGCGCCTTCATTACTGTGAGCATTGACGTCATTAAGTACGTCGGTCGTTCAGCACTTACTCGAGTTAATGGGCTATTTGACAAGATTTTCATTTTAGTCAAGAAAATATACGACACATATTTTTTCTTTTTTCACGTTATCATAAAATAACGGCGATACATCGTGTCATAATGTCGCATGACGTCAATAGCCAGTAAAGTTTATACTAGTTAATGACGTTACAAGCCCCCTCTCCTCAAGTTTAATGCGCTTGCTTAATCTAAGCAGTTTTCCATAAATTTGAAAAAGTAACCAATGTGATATTTTCTTTTAATCTAGATGATGGACTAAAAACTTAAAATTTTGTCAAATTGCCCATTGTACAGGGTTTCTTAATATTATTATTTCTTAATATTATAAGTACGTAAATTATGTAGCATTCCGGGTAGTAATTGTACATAACATGTAAATTATAAATTGTCTGTTCCGGGTTCATAAGAAATATGGGATAGGGAAAGGACACGAGTGATTAAACAGCTTTTCCAAGGTTTTGGCATATAGGTACACTCTCATTTATTTATTATGACGCACATGCATCGCCTTCCTGAAAATAATTGAAAGCCACCTGAAGGTCAACTGTGGTTATCGTTATTTTTACTTCTTTTTACTAGGAAATGCTTATTACTGTGATAAATTGTAATTCATTTTGTTTATTACCCGTGCGTGCAGGTCAAGAGTAAAATATTTTAATAACTAGGTACTATGTTTTATGGTAACATTTAAAAGTGCCTTTGAATATATTCATAAATTTCTTTAAAATATCTATTATTTACGTAGTTTTTAGAAACTTTTTCTAATGTATTCTGTCTTGTCACTTGTGTGTACCTGAATGGTCAATTATTTGAGTATGTGAATACATATTTGACGAAATTGATGTAGGTACTATTTGTGTAGCGTATTTATAACAGCCATGAAAATAACTTTGGTTAAAAATTTGAGGCACAAATATTTATTATTTTACTATATTAAAAAAAATATTGATGACTTTATTTAATTGAATAATTGACGTTTTAGCCACAATGCATCGTGGAAATAATGTGTCTACTTTTTATCATATTTGCAAATCATTGCCAGAAACCAGAAAACTCAGTTTGCCTGCTACGGCGTAGCACTGCAATCACAGCTAAGAATTTAGTAAGGTAGTCGGAAATTAATTAAAATTTATTCTCACTAGTAAACTATAAAAATAGCTTGTTACCTAGTGCAGATGTCAATCCTCAAAATAAGGTTCAATAGAATAGTAGTTCTTATACCAAATATTATCTGTTATAAGATAATTTCCTTCTAAATATAGTGTTATTTATTTCCCTTAAATCTTCAATGAAGCCGTCCTTTGCTGTGCTAACGTGTGTGAAATCGTATGGAAGTAATTATTATGCTACGCATCAGACGTCGCTGTGAATTAAGGATGTTGTCGAAACAGCTCCATTAATACGTATATTTTTTAATTCCATGTTACATGTTGCGTTATATAAGTTCTAATCGATGTAAACAATGGAAGGAAATGGTATGGATTGTATTAACCTAAAAATTTGAACTTGACTTTATTAAAATATATGGAGAAAGAAAAATACAAGGTGCTCTGTGGATGACGGTTGGTTTATAGTTTAAACCAACCGTCATCTGACGTACTCAAACGTCCTTAAAAAAAGACAGTTTATAAAATGACGACATGAACTAAACCGCTACGCCTTTTTGTTACTTCTGTGGCAAGATAAATATTAGCACAAGAACCTTGAAGTGTATATTCACAGCTCGAACTATACGTTTACTAATAATGCATTAGATTTTAAAATTGCAACATTGATCCTACCTCCCGCCAGCGCCATCACGAGCCTTGCAGCTGGAGAATGGCTCTGAGATTAACGTTCAATTCACGCTTAGTCATTCGCTATTTCTTAAATATAGCTCAAACCTCTCTTAATTTCCAGTATTTTATCGTCGTTTGGTGAAAAACGATTTAGTACTTTCATCAACATTAATATGCGCACGACTAGCTGCCCACGCACAGTTTAGTGTTTCATTTTTAATGTAACAAGCAATAAATGAAAGTATGTAGCCGGTACGAGGGTTCACGGTCGATGTAATGATGAGAAAAAGAAAATATGAATGAACAGTGACACAACTGCGCACAAATATCTATCGCATGTAACAGAATTTTGAATTCTGTATAACCTAACATAGTGATGTCTAGAGTATGGTTTAGCTAATTGTTTTCTCTTAATTTATAACCGCAAACGCGTCCATCTATGGGCTGGTACTTGCGGGCACATACGTGCGTCGGTTGAACGTGTGGTGGTTTTGCAACACGCGGCCGGTCGCAGCCCATCGGGCGCGCACTGCACTCGCTTGCAGTTGCATAAACGGAATTGCGACACCCGCGTATCGCGGTCACTGCCGCCGTCGACGCTACCACTTAGTTAAGGGCACCTGGCGCACCCTTCGTGCCTTGTCGGGTACTCACCCACTGCTTGCTGACACACACCAGAAGTCTACAACTGATGACAAAGACCGTAAAAATGTGGAATAAGTGTCTTGAAACCAAGTAATATCGTAATGCAATACGCTCACTGTAAATCGACTACCAATACCGGTACCTACATTTAATCTACCAGTTGTTGAGTTTAGTATTTATAGTCTACCTTAGTAATCTGGGTCTGTCATGTGCTTCTCGATGTGGAAATCCATCAAATTAGTATAGTGTTTTAGTTCTTGTATTCACAGACCATTTTTTTATTACAGAGAGTCACAACATGCGGCCCCGCATGCGGGTCAGGCGGTTTCAGCGCTGCCGCCACAGGTGGGCTGGTGCGCCGCCTCGCCTCCAGCCTTCAGAGCACAAGCACGGGCTCATTACCAGACTACGGCACACAGATCGTCGACCCTTACCGCTTACTGGAAGACGACCTCAACGGAATATATGAAGACATCAGATCCGTAAGTACAAGTTATTTATAGCCATTGAGTGAAACTGAATTAACAAAATAGTTTATGATTAATGGACTCGCAACTTTGTTTTTACCCGTTTTTGTTGCGTCGAAAACGTATTACCTTACCAACTCCATTATCATATTTTTTTTTGTAACAACTTTAGTAGTATTTTTCAAGATTGCGCATACTTCATTTAATAATATAATTACTTTTATTGCGATTTTCATAATATTACTATTTGAAAAATTTGTATAAGGACTCCTTGTGATGAATGTCCATTAAAAATATGAATTAGTTAGCGAGTACTAACATAGATGTTACAATCAGAATAGAGAATTATCTACGATGACACATGTGATGACTGTATTCAATAGAGCAGCATCTGATTGACTTTGTAATTATCATAAACAACGAGTAACCGACAAAAGTAGACTGATCGATGTGTCATTCATTGTATCATAGGCCATGATATAAAAAGGGAACAGTTTACGAGCCCATTGCTCGGCTCTGTGTCCATTGATCGACAATTGTGTCAAAGTCACGACGTGTTAGCACGTTGGTCAGTTCGGGTTGTGCAATTCGCGCATCGGCGGTAATTGAGATCTGTGGTACACAATACTGCTAACCGTAACGTAAATTATGCGCTGAATTACACAGTTTCCTAGATTCCAGTGCGCTTAACCTAGTCGTAATGAATGCATTGCGACTCAAACCGGAGATCCCCACTACTAAATGTTTGGAAAATGTAACATTAGTACATAAAGCACTTCCCTCCGTTTGTTGCTATTGCAGAATTATTCAACTTATTTTGGCCATTTCTATGATTGTAATTCTGTACAAGACAGCTAGCATCACAAACATAGGCCGTGCCAATACAACAGGCAAAATGACAGTCGGGCTCGCCCATCTCGGGTTCTGTACCACGGCAGGATAAAATTTTCCCACAAAGTATTTTTTTTTACTGCAAGATAAGTATGTTTGCAAAGGGTTTGCTGATCACTAAAACACCAAAGGACTCTATTATAATTAAAATATTTATGTTTATAATTATTTCATTGGTTATTCTTCATTTATGAAATAATAAATTGTGACACTCGGACAGTGTGACTCGGGTCAAAGTAACACCAAAAGAGTTCCTATTTTATTATTTTGGTACGGAATCCTAAAATGTCACACAGCAAAATTATGTTTAAGTGACTTTATACGCTAGACTGTATAATAGCAGAAACTGACCTTAAAGCAGTTAATAAACACAAAAATTAATGACATCCTTTACATTGTGCTCAAAGCCGGCAACCTCGGCGGTGTTGTATGGTTGCGCATTGAGCTCAACTGAACTTTTGACAACGATATTGCAAAACGGTGCAATGCAGTAAAGTCCAAAGTGTATTTACGTTCTCGAATTCAATAGTGATTCGATATCCCTCTTCTACGTTTGTGTTGCGAGAAATCCACTCTTCCTGGTTCATTCTGTTCATGCATAATATTTACACAATGCAAGAAACTTACTGCCTCGTTAGTCTTGTGGTCCCAAGCGCTACTGCTGAGCATGACGTCCCTGGGTCGGGCAAAGCGTTTTTTGAGTTCTTCCAACTGGAATGTCTCAGCATCAGCCCGGAGTCTGGATTTGTACCCGATTGATGACAATAAGCACGCCCCCTATTACATGAGACTTAAACATAACTGGCGAAATGTGGGTATACCTACTACTGGTGCACTTCTGCCTAACCCTTTGGGGATAACAGGTGTTATGTTTCATAGATGTCCGTGACGTGGCACCTTTTAACCTTATTGCTAGTTTACCATGGCTCGGTTTTGGCCTAGTCACTTGGTATTGTCGAAATAGACGTTCATACTTAAGATAGAAAATTAAATACTCTATACGACACAAACTATTTCGTTACGTTTAGATGATAGTGTGGACGAGGCCTTATCTAAGTGTTTGCTTTTGTAGGTAGGTACTCAGATGTTGTAAAACCATGTTATTGACAAATTCATTAAATACAGACAGCAAAAAAAATAGTTAAATAAAGAATATAATTGTGCAGTAAAGTTTAGTGACATCGGTCCTACCGTATCATCGTCGTTTCTGTTGCCAGTGCTCGTTTGCCTACTTTCTGTTTGGAAAACTCGTCTAAAACTAGGCCCCTGTATGAATGCTGTACTGGCAAGCTGTATATTTCTACACGATCATTTCCTCCACGCCTG
This sequence comes from Euplexia lucipara, assembly GCA_921972225.1. Lineage (NCBI taxonomy): Eukaryota > Metazoa > Arthropoda > Insecta > Lepidoptera > Noctuidae > Euplexia > Euplexia lucipara. The sequence goes on from OV179148.1 coordinate 10,122,975, forward strand.
TTGCCATATTGGCTGATTTCTTAAATTCATCTTGAGTTAGATCTTTCAACTAGGTGTAAAAGCATAGATTAATGTTATGATACCCTTCTGGTTTTGTTGAGATGATGAAGAGATGTATGAAGATTTCAGAAAACCAAAGTAGGATTTAGGTTATCGCAAAGATCGGTAATTATTGATCTGCGCGTTAGCGACTTTTCTGTTTATGTTAGGAAACTTACCAAACCTGTCTGGCTAAGATCTCGCACGTACGTTTGAAATTACGTAACAGTACCTAGACCAGACATAGAATTTCATTCAACTCAACTTATATTCAGACAACGAGTCAGTACCTATATCTCTCTGAGGGGCTTATGGCTACATAACAACGGCCGCACGGTTCTATAAAAGGCTAATCTACGCTTGCGGAGGTCGCTCCGTGAATTGGAGCTCATTCATTTATTACACACAAACACCAGTCTGTACCTCGGAAAGTACGTTAAACCATTTGTCCTGACTATCATTTGTACATCTTTTACAGTCGATACGAGTAGTCTGAAACTTAGAACCCCGAAAGTTGACAACCAGTTTAACCCAGGGGTATTGTGTCACCAAGTCATTTGGTTTTGGCGGTCAGATGAACCTTCACTCCGTGTAAAAACACGGACGTGGTATCTACTCAGCTGCGTCCGTTGAAACAGGAAGCGGACCCCAACATAGTTGGCAATAGGCTAAGATGATCAGTCAGTATATCTCTGAAGTAGTCAGTATATTACACAAAATGAGTACACGTAGGTACTAATGTTTCGTATAAATAGGATAATAAAAGGTTGAACTTAAAAACGGGAAGTTACATTTACTTACTTTAAAGTGTTATTGTTCTCAGAGTTAAACGACTGTGTTGTTTGTTCACCACAAATTGTTTTGACGACATGTTTACATTATTTGCAAAATTACTTGGCCTCGAGTATAGTCATTTTCTTAATTAATGGGTCTCGCAGTGGTAAGCAATGAGTGGGAAATGGAAAGTGTGGCGTGGAACAGCGCTAAACTTGAACATTGACCTTGTTTCCAGACCCGGTACGCAAAAACAACTAACTAGTATTCTCATTACTTGGTTTCCGTTGCTGGCTGTAGTTTTACTCAATTAAATACAGGAAAATGCTAAACAGCTTTGCAAGACAGCACGGGGTGTGAAATGTATTTTTTTGTGATACGATTGTGCTCGTCGTTGCCAGTTTTACTAGTTCGTAGTTCTATCAAACAATGACTTCAACTATTATTACTTGGGAAAAATGTTATGCGTCATACCCAAAATCATTTTTAACCTTGAGTGTGTATTAGGATTGTCCCTGCAACATTAAATGTCTCACATCTGACGTTTCAGATACAATTGAAAATAACGTCATGTCATTGTTGGTTTTACCGGTAGCAAGGCTGTTTTATTAGAATTATCTTATTTATGTGCAAATATGACATTGACTCGTCATTCACACACTATGAAAAATATGGATCGTGCTGATGTAATCCCAGAAAATGGTTAAATATTTTCATAAAAGGTTTGATAACTCAAGGGCACGAAATAATAAATCTGAACATTAGATTTATTATTTAGGTATATTATTTTCATCCTTGATCACGTGGCTGGAAAATGCTCTGTGGCTTATTGCTTCGACGCAAAATGCGTGAGTTTTATGTATCAGTGGCGAGGAGTCAATTTTCTTAAGAGGGAAGCTGACATAAAAAAAACTTAGTATTCGTATCATTATTTAAGTCATTGGTCTACCTACCACCCTGTATGCCTTTGGTGTGAATACCTATATTAGGCAAGAATAGAGTGGATGCCATTAGTCAATAGCGGTAGAGTTGCACTTCCGAACCTCCAAAGGGTATCGCGTTGTATGGACACTTCGTCACTGTTATGTATGTAATTACGTAGGTATTATTGACTCAAAATAAAGCGTCCTTTGAATCTGACATAACATCATTGGGGATTGAATAAACAACGTTTCAGTTAGTCAATTCAAAATATTCGTTAGTTACTGTTCGTATCGTTAGTTATAACAAACTAAACCTTTTGTGATATGTGTGTTTTATAAATCAGTCGAATTACATGCCTAAATATAAACCGTTGTCAAGGTGTGACATGTTTGGAGGCTAGAAAAATGATATCTAGAAAACCTAAATAGTTACCTTTCCATAGTAACGGTTATGATTCGGCGAACGTCATTGCTGTAGGTCATATTCCTCAGATACCGACATTAGCGTAGGAGTCGAAAAAAATTCAAAGCTGTTTTGGCTCTGAAACATGTTTCCAAACAGACGTAGTAGGTATTTCTTTTTAAATCAACTCTACAATATTTCAAACTACATGGTTTTCTTTGCGATTAAAATAGAAGTGGAACTGGCCTTGACCGGGTCGTACCCATCACATAATTTAAATTCGATATGTTGACATTTTCAGAAACTCGACACATTGTATCTGCAAAAATTAGATTTAATACTTTCCCTTATAATATCTTAAAAGATGTATTACATTATTTTCTTTCTTTACTTTTGCACAGCAACTTGCTGCTACATTCACAACTATTTTCCATGGCAATAGGACATTGCTTGGTAATATTAAACTCAAAATTACTTCTTCTCAACATGCAGATGTAAATACTGTAATTTGTAGGTTAGTCGGTCCTGGTACAGACGCCTAGACGCCAGCACGTCAAGTTACCCCAATGTGTCAAATTTCTTTGAACGTTTTTCAACTTTATGTCAAACTGAATAAGGTTCATATTCAATTGGGAAAATTTGACACATTGGGGTAACTTGATGTGCTTTCGTCTGTACGTACTTCAAGTCCAGTTTAGGACTCGTTTTACTTAAGCCTTGACAGAGTTGTATGAGATTTAAATACCATTTGAATGTGCCAGGGTTTGTATATTTTGTATTGTCATCAAACAGTCGTGCTACTACGCATACTCAGCACAGCAGAATCTGTGTAAGTGCGTAGGTACATAGATAAAGGTACTGTCCTCTGATTTCGCAATAGACTGAGTGACGTTTTGAATGTGTTTAGTCAACAACGGATGGTGACCGAAGGATCCATTCATTCAATATTTACTGATGTTTAGCGTACTCTAAACCTTCCTCTTAATTACTTATCACGACAGGTTTACGATTCCTATATTTAAGATTTTAGTTCAAATGTCTTTACCAACGAAACTCAATGTCGGAATACATCAGATGTTATGTTGCAAAATCGTTGAATAATCTTAGAGGGGATATAATTCTGAATATTTTGCGCCACACTTATAGACGATACCTACAATATGAGGTATGTGATTTAATATTGTTGTCTTAAACATAAAATTGACGTATGGTGGTACATAATTGTTTAAATACATATAATTATGTATTGTTATGTCCGTGACTGTTTCCAGTATTACAAAAGCGGAGCCTTACGTTATTGATCTAAGGAAGTTTGCAATGGTGGGTGCGCCTACACGAATATTTGGTAAAACTTACAAAACTCTTATGTTAATCCGGAATTTTACAACGTAGTTATAAATATATAAATATGTAGGCTTGTATTATAGCCTATTATCATAATCACAGAAATTGTTAGTGACCTTTCATCAACGATCATAGAATAGAATACTCATTATCATTACTTACAACATTATAAAACAAGCACACAACATCAACTAAGAAAAAGGTTAGGTTTATTAAACCTCGTTTGATTTTCATAAGATTCGTTTAGGTAGGCGCTTACTGAAAATAGAGGACATCTCAATTAAATTGATATGTCTGTCCGTTTAGTCTTCGACAGCGAAACAATGAAATTGATGTTCAACAATTGTAATTGAAAAGGCAATGGCAAAAACGTTATTGTCCGCTTCAGTAAGAGGACACTTGCGACAAGCTTGCGTCAATGTGCAGTCGATGGTGGTTACCACATCGCTAGCTGAAAACCACCACCAAGTCCTTCAGGTAGTTGCAAATCATCTCTGTTGTAACTCCGTTTAGACTGCCTTTTGCGATCTCAACAAATGCGTATCATAATAATTAGCACCTACGTATTCTTTACGCAGTTGTAAGTCATGGTGTATAAATTAGGAGAAACACAAGGTTTGCGTTACAGTTCTTTGTAGATAATTTAATTAGCTGTTATAAGATATATGTCGTACTTACCATTCAGACCGTAAAAGAATCAGGCTTCATTGCGACCGATAAAATCAAGAGCGTGAATTCTCTATAACTAAGTAACTAAAGTGTTTCTAATAACTAGGTTACGGCAAAGCTAAATACATGAGTACTCATTATGTTTTCCAGGTACAAGATGGTTCGTTTTTGTAATGTTAAACATTAGCTTATGAACGCAATTAGGTTTAATTTGTTTTATTGTTGCATTGTCATGTACACATTAGGTAATTATATACACATGAAGATAGAAAGCAGTAAAATTTAAATTTAATCACCTAATAATGATTAGACTAGAAGACTGTGACCTACCTAATAAGGGTAATCAATACAAGGCCTATAGGTACTCTTAAACTTATTTCCAATAAATTATGTTTTGAAATGGCATGCTTATTATAATATTGTTTTGTTCCCAAACTCTTTCATAATTCCAGTTAATATTCTAAATACTACAAATAAAAATGCTGTTCTCGCGATCTAAGTAGGTATTTTGAAAGATAACTGATAAGAAAATAGAGCGATTGGTTGATAAAATATAACACAGTTACTTAATGAATGGCCATTGGAATTTTTTCGTAGCAACTGCTACGAAAGCGTAGCACGTAATTATGCTTCATTATTTCAGTAAGGACATTGTTGGAATGTGTGAATGCACGCTTATTAGCAGGTTAATGATATTGTGAGTATAGAAAGTGAAAGAAAGAGAAATGTCTCACTTCATCAGATGACTCATTTGTCTATACGTAGTGAAATTGTCAACACTACCTATACGGTTTCTTGAAATCGAATATTCGCTGCAAGAAAGTGTACAAGTTATGTAAGAAATTATCGTAATCTTTATTAAGCATATCAATATAAATGCACACTGCTGGTTCAGTCGGTTATCTTGTTTGTCAATTCTAATCAGTTTGTGTCAATCGCGATAGTTCACATTTAACCTAGAGATATCTATCAGTGCGACGATTGTAGATAGCCGACGTCGAGACAAATTAGAAGTATTATATCCAGTGGTGCAGTTACCAGAAAATGCTCTTGCGCATCATGATACATATCTCTATACATGCACGCATACTCAAATACAGGCAGGTATACTTATCTTTATTGTTATCGGAGATGATGTTATTATTATAAACTTGATCCACATAGTTTTAGGTGTAAATTCATTACGTCATATACGTTTAATTTCAAAGTTTTATCACATATTTTTTTTATGGGTATGATAATCAAACCAATTACAGTATGCGCTCTCTTGATGTATTACCTTATTATTGTATTTTTGTTGGATGTGATCCCAACTCGACTGTAGCCCCTCTGCCCGACAGGAGCTGGAGCGTAACACCAACCAACCAGAACTGAACACCATAGCCACATACTACTTCGATGGCCAGGGCAAGGCGCTCAGGCCGATGGTCGCGATACTTATGGCGAAAGCCGTCAACTACCATGTCTATGGAGAAAACAGGTATGTGCTCTTAATTTAACCTGTCAGCTCTGGAAATAAACAAATATTATTATTACCTTTTTATGGCTGTGAGTCAAGGCTTGCAGACTTGTTTCTGTAATATTACATTTAAAGACAATAATCTTGAATATAGCTAGGTATATCATTGCTGCAAAAATACGTGACAGTCGGTCCCTAGTAAATAAAAGGCTTAAAATATAACTAGTATGATTTCCTGTGTTCTTTATCTTTAATAAAGTTAATTTACTGCCACTAACTAAAATTGAATTCTTTTATGAAACAATGTGCTGCATCACAAACACGAGTAGTGCTAAGAAAGTAAAGAAAGTTTGAAAAGCCTGAGGTCAACCCACAATGTTTCTTTGTGATAATAACCACAAGCATTATGAGCGTAACCAATGCTTTATCACGTTGTGCTTCAAATTTATTATTTCAAAGATAACTTTGATACCTGTTTTATGTACAAATCTAACCTTGAACGATAGACGTTAAAATACTTATACAAGCCAAAGTGCAACTGTCTCCCACAGTGTAATGTACATTAAAAATGTTGACCACACCCATCGCCTGTGGTAGTAACCACGATATTATGTAACAGTCAGTGTTTTAATATGAATGGACATGTCGAAAAGGCACTCTTTAATCTATAACTATGTTGCAAAACCAAATTTTGGCCAAATTATCGGCATAACTTACGCACGAGTTGTTTGAATGGAAGATTCATGTTCTGTGGTGGTTAGATGTTTACGCTGAAATAAAATCTATAGTCTACATCTGCAATTTCAAGACAAAGTTATCAAGACAAAACGAATCGTTGTTTGTAAAGTGGAAGTCCTACCGAGACTGATATCTAAACTTTTATTTCCTAGCCTTTCGCTTAATTCATTGAACTTGTTGCCTAACAGTATCTGTTTGCCAACACTTTTGGATTGCGTTCGGTCATCAGACCGTACGCTCCATAGTTCAATGTCTTGCGGAGGACCTTGAACAAACGATTTTTCAAAGGTCTTTATGTCGTCACATATCGCGAGACCATTTATTGCATTAAATTGAAGGTTGTATTCAACGGTCAGATACAATTATATTGAAGAAGATTAAAACGTAGTAGATGCTCATTAGCATAGCGATTAGTCTGATTCTCCGTGTAGTATTCTAATGAGTAACATTGTAATTACATAACAATAGGGGGGCACCTTATTGTTCTAGAAAACAAACGTGCTATATTATTGATTGTAAAGAAGCTTAAACTTAAATCAAATAAATCGGCTCGAAACTAGCAGAACGTTGTAAGGTTCTTCTTAATTAAATAAATACAAGCAAATGCGATGTAAAAGACCCTTATCTTTCGTTATATTTAAATTTAGTCAAATATTCCGTTTCCCTTTGTCTGTCTTACATGAGTCGTGATGTGAGGTCGTGTAGGAATACATTTCTAGGTATCTTAAGGAAAATCTGGACTTTTTTTGCATTCAGTGCAAATAATTACAATAAATGAATAGTAAATGTCCTATTCAGGAATTGATTTCACGTGCTCACTTGTGGTTCACCGCGATCCTCCTCCGCGCCCTTACATGATGAGAATATTTTAAATATTTAAACATGCAACGTGAACTACTGATAAATTAATTAACCTAGGAATGATTAGACTAGCTACTGACCGTGATCTAGCTAATAGGGTTATTAATACAAGATATTACTTACCTATACACGAAAAAATACGAGCCTTAATTTTAGTAAATTATACTTGTTCATTGAATCATTGAGAGTACAAAGTCGGTATAGGTAGGTAAAGGCGTGTTATCAAATGTACACGACTTCCGAAACCTTCAGGCGAACTATCTCGCACATCGCGCAGTATGCGCAAGCGCAACCGAACCGCTATCCAAGGCTTTTCTAACTTATTGATGCAATAGTCGTCTTTATTATTTTTCTAACCCATTATAACTTTAAATATCACGAACTTAAAGTATTTATAAAGAAACGTTTAAATGTTGATAGCAAGTGAAATGATAGGAACAATAGAGAGAGGAATCTGTATGGAGTAGTCTGTACTTAGAGCTGTGTATTTCTCTTAGATATTACACAGCTCATGTGGTTTAAAATTACAAGGATTAGTCGCCGTATTAATTTGCGAATATCTACCGTAGAGGAACGATTCAAAGTCATTATTTTAAATATAATCTACGGAAAAGCCTCGTTTAACCTATTAACCGCCTATTTTGTACTACTTCACTATTTTCGGGCCCATTACGCCGAGTCGTATTTATACGACCAAAAAACACACGGGTACAACGATACTCTTTGAAAAATGTGTTGATGATGGATAAGTTGGGTGCTGGGGCCTTCGATGTAAAATCAGGCGGTCAAAAAGTTAGCAAGGCTAATTGAAACTGAAAGTATGAAATGAATTTACTCAAAGATTGTCTTAGCTAAAGATTCTTAGAAACCTTCTTGTTCTTTATTATAAATCATAAGACAAAGAGCAATATTGTTTTAAAGTTAAAATTGACACTGTTCCATGTCAGTTAACGTATGTAAGTAAATTTTGTAACAACAACTCGCTTGAGTAGTTTGAACATACGTAACTATCCGGTTTGGAGTGCATTCATGGCTAACGGTGCTACGCTCCTGTTTGGCTCGTAACCACGAAGCCAATAGGCATTACTTTTTGTTCATATCTTTGCTACTAAGTACATATTTATTTTTCATTCATTTTCAGTCTTTGCATGAGTCTCGCTTTTATTGCCGATAGAGCATGATCATATTAGATTTTGACGAAATAAATATAGTTCCCGTTCTTGCTTTTGCAAAAACTAACTAAGCAAAAAACTTAAGATAAAACTGTTAAATTTACAGTTGTTTAAGCTAAATTTATTGAATAAACTTTCAATCAAAGACTAGATTTCTCTTTGCCAATGCAGTCTCAAGTCAGCAACCGCAAGCTTTTGTAACTTAATTCTGTTCAATTCAAATAAATATATGTTCAAGTCCAAAAGTTTCACGTCACTGCTGCTGCGAGGAACAATAACGTTATACATTACGTACCACCCGAAGTCTTACATTCACGTAGGTACCTAAATCTAGTTGGAAAAACTTAACGATCGGCTTTTTATTAGCAAAACGTGTTTGGTATACATTCGTCTACAGTTTATTGATCCACGTTAAAGAGCTGAAATAATCTAGGAATTCTTTTGAATAACATTGTTTCATAAAGAAAATTGGTAAAAGTTATAATCTTGTTTTTAGAACTGAATTAGACATGGACGGAGGCCTTTCTTTTCATTATATCAGTCACTAGCAGACGTCACGCAGTTTCACCCGCGTAGTTTCCGTTCCCGTGGGAATACGGGGATAAAAAGTAGCCTATGTCCACCGGGAATAGTGTAGCTTTCCACCAGTACAATATTTTTTAAAATTGGATCATTAGTTCCGAAGATTACCCCCTACATACAAACTTACAAACATACAAACTTACAAATTTTACCTCTTTATAATATTAGTATAGATAGTATAGATTGAACTACAACAACATATCTGTAGTTCTTAGTGTTAGCTTTACTATTTACTGACATCTTAACATTTGTATACATGTTGTATGTTATGTAACATATTATAATGTGTTAATGTGCAATGTTGTGATGCAGTGCATTGCAGCCATCACAGCGGCAAGTGGCGATGATCAGCGAGATGATCCACTCGGCGTCGCTTATACACGATGACGTCATTGACCAGAGCGACTTCCGCCGCGGGAAACCCTCCGTCAACGTGCTCTGGAATCACAAGAAGGTAATTATTTTTTTCTAATTTAATCATTGGTATTGCCTCCATTGCACTGAGATTGTGCCAGATACGCTAGCTGTGTGTAAAGAGGCTGAACACCTTTTTCTCTATTTCTTAATCTTTAATGTCTAACGTACTTGTAAACAAGAAACTCACGTCGTGTTCCCAGGTTTAAGCAATACAATAGTGATGTACTTGTTTAAATTATAAGATTAACAGTTTTATCTCATGAGAAATCCAAATTTTTAAAGCTTAATTTCAAGTACACTTTATGTGGACTCAGTGTAATAGGGTTGCCTCCTATTACATGGGACTTAAACATAACTCGCCAAATGTGGGTGATTTGCAGGTTCGCCTCTGCCTAACCGTTACAAGATTACAGGCGTGATTAAATGTAATGTTAGTATGAGGATAATATTCTTATTTAATTTATCATGTTTATCTAAATTACCAAAAACAAAAATAATACAATACATACAAAAAGGGTTAATTCTATTGAACATACAGTTTTAAAAAAATTTCATTTATCAAAATGTTGTTTTTCCGTTTCATTCAACTTCAATCTATCTTCTGACCTGGACAGACAGTATTGTTTACATCTGTTGCGGATATGTCACCGAAAATACTTTAAAGCCTTAAGCATGCGCTTTATTAAGACAACTGATTGACCGTTTTATGTAACGTACCTTTAAAGTACGTTACTTTATAAAAATAACACGCTGACATGTCTTCAGAATTGTTCCTACTGAATACGAATGTGATTCATTCGTATTCTGCTACATATTTATGGAAGTGGTCGTCTTATGACGGCGATCATTGTGGTTATCTTAAGTATATGAACGCAAATTCTCTCGCAACTACGTGTGTGTACATTTAAATTAACTTAATTAGTATACACAAGGGATTTACCACATCAATCATATTTGTGGTCCTGAACATACATTGCAAACATGTTTTATAAATTTGCAAATAATTAAATATAGAAAGAATTAGTTATTCAGATTATATTTAGAACTCAGTCAATTAAATATAAGTTACAATCTGCGCTTTACTATTTTAGTAAAAATATTGGCGTTTCGCTGAATCTGGACATGAACAGTGTCCAGATTCAGCGAAACGCCAATATAATTTACTAAAATAGTTTTCAAGGACACTTAGGTATTTGTATTTTATAAGGAGTTTGGTATCGAATTTATCAGGGAATTCCAAGCATGACGCGAATACACAATCAGTGATTAATAAGATTATTATTATAATTTTGGACAGCTCTGTTGCATGCCAATTTGAAGTACCTCACATAAAACCTTGTCATTGTATACCATACTGTAAATAGAACGAATAAGTAGTACTAGTCCTGCTCTATGTTAGTAGGTAGCCTATTGTATGGGATAAACCAAACACTGATTAATATGTGTGCCACGTCTTCTCGATCACGAACCGAATGGAAAGTGCAAATGGGTTAAGTACATAAATAAGGAGCGGCTGTGTCTTGTCTGTCATTATGTCTGTTGCTAAGGCGATGCCGAATTTTTTTATTGAGTCCAAGCGTACACTATAAATCATGCTAAAGTGGTTCTCGAAAATATGTACCTAAATACATATACTCCAACGGTCGTTTTTAAAAGTCCGTAAAATACAATCGTCCGACTTGATTCACGCGTATTGTGTTTTGGTTTGTTTGTCGGCTAAATCTGGGTTAAGATCAGCGATTCACGCTATTTAGTACGCGTTCCATTAAATCATAATCTAAAAACCACTCACGCATATATAAATAGATATGGTCAAGGTTAAAATCGTAACCGAACTTTCAATGAATATCGGAATTCAATTGATTTCTGTTTAATATTCTACGTTCTCGCCTATTTTCAGTGAACCATTATAATAGCATAGTTTTAGGTTCGACATACAGACCAAAAAAAATTAAACGAGTGTTGTCTTTAGCAATATTAGTTTAAGCTTTAAGTCGGCACACATTATTTACCCATTTGTTCTGCCAATATTGAACTTCGTAGATACACGTTCGTCATATTCAATTTCGTTTTCAACGTGACTGTAGAAAGCTGGTTTTTGGATGACCTGCTTGTAATAGTTATTCAATAAATCATTAAAAAATCTCTTCTAAGATTATTTTATTTATATCGAATGGAGACTGTTATTTAACAGTTTAGAAAATGATTGTGATCTAAGATAAATTAAATGTACACAACCGAAGTAAAAAACTTTATAATATTCAAGTTTGTAGTTTTAAGTGCCTATATGTTTAGATAAACACTCATTTTATAATTTGATAGAAATACACACTTAGTAAACCTGTTTTCGGCTTGACCCACTTTGTTTTTTACCAAACCTTGTGTTACCAACTCCAGGTTATTGCCCCAAACATAATAAATAATATAAATATAATCTGTGGGAAGTAGTCCGAGACAGCTGCGTCGACGGAACAATCAAAGTAAATGATTGCTATCACGTGTACGGCTATTATTTTCTTTCACTTTATGAATGGGTGAGACGTAGCTAGAGGTCTGCATCGATTTAGTCGCGTGGTAGTCGTGTTGTTAGTGGCTAGTGGCTGTGTCAGACAAGCCTCACCTACTCGCACTGGGCCAAAAGGCGAGCGACCCTCGGTGAAAGTACCTCGCGGCCTCATCACACCAATAAAATGCTGATACCGGCTTTTTTTTTGATGACTCGGTAGTACTTTACATTTATAATTAGAAATTGACTGCCAAGCATATTTTATAATTTAACCATTTGTAGTATAACTTAAAGATTGGCAATAATATATTCAGTATCATTAACTTATCTAACTCATCTTTGGTAAAGTATGAATTAGTACATTTTTTATCGTATACATGTGTTTACTACGCAAAAAGTCCAACGTTATCAGATAATTGGCTCAAATCATTGTTATCGTGCTGGGTATATTCAGAGTATTGAATGACCGTAAACAGAAGCTCTGCGCGATTAGTGATGTTTGTGACACGATCATTGTGTAATATTTCCCTCTTTAAATAAATATATTTGTTGAAGCTATAATGGCTGTTAGATTGGTCAAGGTAATTTTCGTAAGTATTGTCACGACAGAACAACCAATATTAGGATGGGTTTTCTATGGCATATCTTTGTATTAAAGAAACACAGGGAACACAAAACATAATTGAGTGTTGTTTTACTGAAAATAATCATACTCGTATGACTATTATTACAAAAGTCACCATGAAATGTAAGATATAAAATAATCGGCAGTTCCGTACAAGACTACTACTACTTAAGGGATCAAAATGCAGGAAAGAGGTGTTTTTTTTAATATGTTTCACGTTTTAACCTAATGTACTCTATATCCTTGTATAGTTCCTTATGGTTGAGATATCTTAACAAAGAATCGATGTGATTTGAATAGAAATTAGTGTAGAACAAAGCATTTAACTCGATTTTGTTATTGCTACGAATCTCGTCTTACCTACGGGTGCTGAATGCTTTTATTGCATTGTACATAGCTGGTTATCTGTTTATATCTACTTGTAAGCAGTTTGCGTTTGCCTTCGTCCTTCATGAACAAATGCCTATCCTGCGATTACATCTTCCGGCGGTGTAATCTTCAGTGTGAAACGTTTTATGAATTGACAATGCATTAAATCGTACGTTGTGTTCTTCATCTAATGGCATGATGGCGAGAATGTCCCATTAAACACGTTCAATGTTGTGCAATTTAGGTCGGCACGACCTTCACGGGTTTTACGGCCGAATTCATTATTGTGATTTATTATATTAATAACTAAATGATAGAATTAAGTAGTTAATGTGTCTAATTTTCATATCATTATAAAAAAAAATCGATCGCATCGCTTTAAGAAAATGAAATAAGGCGTTAATTAGCTATCGCTAATTTATCAGTTTTTTTTTTCTCATTAAATTCTTGTAAACAATGGGTATATTAACTACAATTCGTTTACGATTACCTATTTCACCAATATCGGGCTAAGCGCCCGATATTGGTGAAATAGGTAATCTAAAACTTTTTAGTAGTTTCTTCACTTTTCAAATTAAACTTTGCTAATTTCATTAATTTATTAATCAATCCAGAACCATGAATGTTATAATGTTATTTTTAGATTCTGCACTCAGTATCTTTGACCCGTCTACCGAATCAAATGTAAGGATCATAATAAATGAACGACGATAGTGTTGTCTGAACTTTGATCTAAACTAATATAAAATGAACTTACATAAGAGGGAAAAAAGTCTGATACACGTACTAGTGTCAGCTAAAGTTCTTAATTATTTAAAACTAATAAGTAATGCTCTTGAGTTCGTACATTTACCCCTTGTCATAGGTGGGCAGTAGCGGATGTTGTCACAGTTATCTAATACTAATTTGGGATCTAATAACCTGTATTTGAGTTATATAATTCAAACATCCAAATGTTGGTGTTAGTACCGTCGGAATCTACCTACCATATAGCCATGTATGTATACATACGTTTTGTGTAAATATAGTATCATGGTAACAGGGCGCGTCTGTTTGTATTTAACTCATTTACGACCATGTTGCTGTGCACGGATGTGGAATATTTACATTGCTGTTACGTGGACAAAATCTCTGATAATTCGTTTGATTGCGGCCTCAGTGTCTCAATGACCATTGTGATAAAGGTTTAGACTATGATGCAATCGACACCTTTACGACAAAGGTCCTTATTCGGTCAACGACCGCTGCAACCGCGGTGCGTTTCAAATATGTATGTATTCCTGGTCTATAAAAGAATGGTATTGTAAAGTGTTGTACGACAATAGGTAGGAGTCTTCAACAACGTCAGTAGCGAATTTCCGATTCCTATCGTATCTGCGACCATTGTTCAGAATATGTCGCGGACCTTATTGTTCACCTTGTCTGCTTTGCTATGGAATTACGAGTTTAAATGCAGAGCATACGCGGTTGGAATTTATGTAAAAATATTGAACATACCAAAACTTCTACGGTATCCCACTGCTTGTGTCACATTTATGAGATAAAAATACGTAGACCGTACTAGGTATGTTATGTAGGTGGGGCCCTTTTGGTGAGATTCGACCAATTTGTAGTGCGGCGCGGCGCGGCTGTGACACCTGTCTTTCTGTAATCTCACCTGCGCCCGAGCCCGTAGTCTGATGCAACACCGCTTTTTATTGACTATCTGACATTACCAAATTTGATATCGCCGGACTCTGAGATCTACCAGATTTAAATAATTTGTAGCAAATATAAACTTATTTAAAACATGGCTTAATGACAACAGGCCAATATGAGTTAAACAAAACGAAAATACGAAACATTTGCTACATATTTTATATAAAGTAAGTAATGGAATTTAAGATGACCAGCGAGGTCAAAGTTGAATTTTTATTCAAAAGTAATAAAATATACCTCTTAGGTGATTAAGAAACTCTCAGGTAGATAGAAATGAAGTAAATCGACGAGGTCAACATTTAGAATTGTTCGCTCTGAACTCTAATAAATTGAAATGCTTTCTAAATATAGGTAAATCGATTAGTTGGTCGGCGGATAATGTTGTTGTCAGACTTAAGGACTCCGCGCCCCGAAGCTCGCGTCCGTGTGGACGCGGGCTTCTCTGGTAGCTTTCACCGGAGAGGGAGGCGCGGGGAGCGAGACATGAAGCTCGGTCATCTATCAACACCAGCGGATTTGAGGTGTTCCGATGTGTGCTCGCGTAACAATCACTCAAACGCACAATGCATGAACTCAAGGTTACAAAGAAAATCTTCCGAACATGCCTTCTGATTTACACTTTACGCTAAAATAAATTTGTGACAACAGATTAGATTAAGAAAAATCCCGCAGAATATGCTTTAAATATTGTAACCTAGCAAACAGGTATTTAATCCATAGGTACAGTCTTGTCCTTGTAACACGGGATCGTAATAGTATTCATAATGGAGAAAATCATACTGTGAAAATCCAGTTTCCCTAAGGTTTACGAAGGTCAAGCTGCATTCCGTCCGTGTGAAACTAGAAATTGCCCACGGTATAATGTGCAAAGGAAACTAGCCGTGTGTTTTATTGGCATTGCTAATGTAAATACAATGCATTTTCCTCTCGTAAAGGTGGTCCACTCATTGATTGAAACGAAATAATAAGGATTTCCGTTTCCATAATTATAGGTACTTTCATTTCTTCAAATGAGCTCTTGTTCTAAATGTCAAAAGTATAACTTGAACCAATTTTCCTCAAGACATTAAGTCTTCGAGAAAGAAGTTCCTCATAAAGAGTTGGAGACCTTGTTAATTATATCGGACATAAAAACCTTTCGCTCACTGTCGCACAAAATTACTTTGAACTCTTCAACATGGAGCATTCTACATAATTATTGTATTAAGGTGGATATAAAATGTGAGGAAGAGGAATGCTGCTTGTTTGAACTTGGTGTGGTAATTGATTTCTGGAAATCAGTCATAACGACGATTATTATATCCGACATAAGCTGTTATGTTATTAGGTATAATATACACCTATTTTTAAAACTGTTTGTCCAGACATAACGCACAGTCAAAATTACGTGTAAAAGAAATCGTACGAAATCGGGGCGGGTCGTTAGTTAAAACTCTAGGAAGTGGTGAAGGTCGGGCATTTTGGGGCCCTATCTTATGTAATTTTTGATGTTCAAAAAGTGCTGATCATCAGCCTATTCAAAATAAATTTTCATTTTAAGAATAAATGTAAAGTGCCTATAACTTTATGGGTGTACGTATAGTTAACTAAGGACGCCAAGTTAACATCATAATTGATTTATGAACGAATTAATTTAATGATCTTTTCAATCAATACTGAAGGCGGTTCTCACTTAATTTAAACATTTAAATAAAGTTGTAAATCATCGCATGACATAAAGTATTTTCTTAGTCGTTTCATATATTATTGAAATTTTAAAACCAGATTACTTCAACCGTGAATGTACGTACCTACTTACCTAAAGGTTTCATGCAATTTGTACTACTGTCCCATAATTGCCTGTAATGTGTGAGGCGATTAATAGCTTCTATTCCAGTACAAAGCTATTGTGTAATTTCGAAGCAAATTGTTGGGTTTGTAAGTTGGAAAATAGGCTAATGGCAAACTTGACAATAAAGAGCAGTACATACCATGCTACCTCAATAAGTTTCTTAAGTGTAAGATATTTTGCGGAGGCAGAGGAACCAAACACCTCTTTGTTCCGACGAATATTTTCTGTTCTACGTCATCGTTTTAATGCCAAAATCAATACTCGGACTCCGAAGACGTAGTAATTGTACAAAACCTGATGTTTCGGGGTCAATTGATTGATTAGCAATTCAATATAAATACATTGTGCAAGACTATTATCACCTATTGGTACTAAACTTTAAAAATGTTAAACAAAGATAATATTAATTATTTCTTTGTCGACAGAATAATATTATGTTATTACTTAGTCGCGTAAATTGCTAAGGAAGTAAGCGGGAGGTGATGTTCCAACATAATGGCAGCACTTACTGAAATGTCACGAAGTCCAATTTCTTGGTAATTAAATTTACAAAGAAATGGACAAGTTTCTTTATGTATAATTTATGCATTGTCTCATCTCCTGCTATTAAACACTAAAGGTCAGTCAACTCAGGTCCGATCCTCAGACATTGCATCCCTGTTGGGTAGTGTGATTTCAAAATTTACTATAGGCGGGACAATACGAACAAAATTTCCATCTGATACTTGTGTCCTACTTGACATTAAATCCTACTAATAATATTATAAACGCGAAAGTTTGTGAGGATGGATGGATGTTTGTTACTCTTTCACGTAAAAACTACTGAATGGATTTTAATATAATTTGGTATGGAGTTAGCTAACACCCTGGATTAACACATAGGCTACTTTTTATCTCTGTATTCCTACGGGAACGGGACCTACGCGGGTGAAACCGCGGGACGTCTGCTAGTAAATAAATAAATAAATAAATATTCTACAACTTTTCACACAATGCCATTTAGTCCCAAGCTAAGCTTGAGAGCTAGTGTTATACCCATAACAGCCCTTATCAGCTGTTTAGTACCCACTAAACAGCTGATAAACGTACTTATATATTTCTAAATACATACATATAGATAAATTACACCCAGACACAGAACAAATAATCGTACACAACACACAAACATTTGTCCTGGATGGGAATCGAACCCACGACCTTCGGCACAGCAGTCAGGATCACTAACTACTAGACCAACAGGCCAGCCAATTGGACATAAGTCGATGAGCGCACCGCTGCCGCTCTGATATTGCTATATTGTGTTAGATGGTGTACTGAGTCATGGGATCAGTTTTTCTTTGACATCTTCACGTGTCCTCTCAATAGTATTTTAAATCTCTATGGTTATAAGTCGTTTCCATAACCGAGTGAGAAATTAAACAATGATACATGCAAGTTTTTGTAAACCCCCATGCCTTTGTAAGGTGAGGCCAATTATGTAATTTATTTTTTGTGTTATCTTTACACTTTTGTGTCAAGAAATTTCCCCATACACCGTGTTGTAAGGTATTGGTTCCAGTTAATATTTCCCAATGAGAAGATGCTCGGACGTGCGGCTGCTCAATTCTTTAGATTTATAGTTAATTTCTATGTCTTGATTTGAATGACAATAATTTCACACATGAATCATATATGAATGTCATGTAAAATTTTTGTAATCGCCAGTAACCATATACAAATATATACTTAAATTATAAATAAAATAAGAGTGAGTATAATAAGTTATGTAGGTATCTTATCTGAGTTGTTTAGATATAATTAGACGCAGGGCGCGCGTTGATGTCTTTCGTAGAGCGCAGCGCACCTGCAACGACAACACTCACTCGCTTTATATTTACATACGTTACGCGGTCAAACGCAGTCTAGACGACGTCGTATGAGACTTGTTTTTATATCTACAATAATATAACATTAATTTACATGATTCAGAAGGCTTTGAACTATTACTTTCTATAAATTGATATTATGATGACCGAATGATCAGTTGAAAGCAAAATCGTCCAACACTTTCCTTAAGTGACCTACCGCGTGTAAAGAGTGAAGTAAAAACTGGTCTTTGTAACTGTAGTTTACGGGGAGTTGTGAGTAGGCGCGGGGGGATGTAGGTCGGACGCGCGACCGCGCCGCAGCCCGTGCGCTACCAACCCAACAGACTTGTGATTAGACCTTTAGATGTTTTGAGCAACCACATTATTTCAAGCTATAAAAAGACAAGGCAAATGCAACTTTAAAAATAACGTAGTTAGAAACTAGAGAAAAAATGAGTCAAGATTTAGCTTAGATAGATTTATTTATTTTCAAACAAGCATAGCCCGCTACGAGAGTCAACAGCCTTGATGGTACTCAGTCAAGGTCACAGCGTTTGTTCCCATATCTTTGAGCGGAGAGTTTACTTTAGTTTATTGACAGTGGATAGGTACCTTCTACGTAGGAACAGTTGTGTAGTATACATTGTCTAAATATACCTAATTACTTAATTTTATCTAGAACGAAATGTCAAAATGCACTGGTAAATCAAGGACGTTGCTCGACTCACCTTTTGTAAATGCCTCAAGATGGAGGACATACAACGCATTACTTTTTGGCAACAGTGAATTATTGTCCTTTACGATTACAGTGCGGTTAATGACACGCAGGTTACACACGTAGGCATTATTACAAAAACCTGTTTATGACGGATACACGTGCCCACAATCCGACGTATGTTGAAACGATGGCCCACTCGTCGACCACTAATCGCCACGACCACTAGATGGCCGCCGGTGTCGCAACCGGTGGACCTTCCACTCACTCGATACGAAATACCTCGATCACCTGTAATACAAACGTGTATCGATCACATTGATTGCCAGCGTACTAACTTAGATTTATCTTAATCATAACTCGTTGTATGTTATTATACTGTGGGCTCATAATATGAGAATTTACGTTTACATAGTTACCTCCTTTATGGTTCTCAGTTTCATAAAATACTATTTATCCGCCCTGGCGCATGGCGTCGCGCGGGTACTAAACGTTTTCTGATTGAGATTTTCATACGAAGTTTAGCCTCTTAAATATCAGTTTCTAAACTTAATAGCTCTGACGGTGACGTTGATAGTCAGTATGGATTGGACTTCTCCACCCTAATCTCTCATAGAAAACAGGTGTGACTTCTGTGTTATTAGTAATGGAACGAAACATTTATTAAATTCAGCTAAGTGGTATAAAACGGATAGAGTCATGTTTCGGAACGTTGCGCGGCGCGGCTGTTTCGGTAGCCGATCTCCAAATGGCTGGTGTTGTGAGGAGGATGAGGGGGGAGTCAAGGCCGGCCGCGTGACATAGATCCCGCCACATTCACCTTCCGTCCGCCGGCCGCCGCCGTCGCCACCACCACCTGCCCACTGTCAAGGCTGCCTTGCGAAATGCAGCCGACTGCATACATCTAGTTATACGAGATCCGCTTCAAGAAATCATGTCGCAATTATCCGACAGGCTCTGATGCCGGCCTTCGGCTGTCGTGCAGGACAATTGCTATCCCAAAAGTAAAAAAATTAAATGACCGATTCTTCCCCACGGGGACCAGTTTCGCGTTCAATAAATATTAATATAAAACTTGCGTTTACCTTATCTGCCACGGTATTCCCCGTTGATGATACGTTTCCCTACAAGGACCGTCTCATTTTCAAGTTATGAAAATGCGGAAACTTTTTCAGACGAAGTAAATGGTTTTATTTATTTTTTGCATCTCAGTAAGGAAAACTTTTGTTGTTACCGGGGTGACTGACACCAAGTCGCCTTGAAAAGGGATTTAAAATGATTCGTTTAACATACGACCCTGTACTATTCAGGTTGAAAGCAGTTTACTACCGCTGCGTTAGCTCTTTATCGCTTGCATCTCATACTTTCAGTAACATGAGAACAATAACAAGTGTTGTTTCAATAGTTTACTCATTCAAAAAAGGTGCGGACTTGCATTACAATGTATGGTAAATGAATTACAGAATACAGAATAGAAACTATACAACGCATTCGGAATTAAGTTGGCGTGAAATCGTAGAGATTTTTCTGGTAAATTATTCATGTGGCTCACGTTGGGCAGACTTTCAACGTGTTCTCGTGAAAGCCTTTCACTCTTATCATGGGAGTAGCATATATTTTTAAATATTTATATAGTAAATTTAAATACAATGTATATGCCAATCATTTTCTCAGAAATTACGATGTGTTTATTCAACATACACTTACATTTTTTTTTAACACACCCTTTGTGGTCTGCTAAGTCATGTACAGTCGAGTTATTATGAGTTACATTGAATATTTTCCTGTAATTAATGAAACATGAAACTGGTTCACGGATGTGAGTGTCATGACACATCGCGAGCGTATCGTCAGTGCAGTTGTCCGACTCGCACACGTAACGGATGCGTTTTTAGCCCGGTTAGCGTACAGAAAGTGTGCTAGCGCGTGCACCGATTTGCGCAACCAAGCGCGTACGATACGCGCGGCCACTCCCGTATGTAGTCCCGTTGCTTATGTTACTGATCTACACTTTACATCATTTATTATAAAATCACATAGCGTATAAACTAGTCTTATTCAATCAATCTAATATCCAATGCTTAGTTTTGTGGACCGCTGAGTTGCAGTTTTGCATTTACCGTTGAGCACACGAGTACAACACGTTCAATTGTAACGAACAGGAAAATTAATATAATTATAATTATTACTTTATAGGTTTCATGATTGATCACTTCTAAACTTATAAATTTTAAAAATCGGCTGTTAATATTACTTAGGCTGGCTTTTAATTCATTGGCAATCTTTCAGGGGATAAAAGTACTCATGAATATAAACAACTTTTACTAAATATTTCATAAAAATTAGTTGTTCTGTCTGTCGCTAAAATAGTAGAGCTGATGTACTAAGATTAAAAGTTAACAGATTAGAGAAAAATATAAATATCAGCCAGCACATAGCCCTGTTGCGTTTCTAGTGATAACGTTACGTTTATTAATTTTTAATTTTGACAATGAACGGTCTGTTCCTTTTGCGACCAACAATCTTATCTTCATGTCACACCTTAACGTTACAAAAAATTACGCCGAACATTCCATGGTGCAGGTAGGTAATGGTGATAATTCCGGCTAAAATTCCACCCCATAAAATTTTTCGACATTTATCGATGGAACATCATAACATCAAGAGTAGAGGTACCTATATCTAAAAATAGACGCGGTCGATGCAGAAATGAAATAATTAAAAATGATATCTTCATATTAATTTCGTCGTAATATAAAAAACACCTATATTTATCGTGTCATTAGCGTTTGAAAGAGCTTTCTCTGAAGGATTCTAAAAATATTAACAACCCGATACAGTATTTGAGGCAACGCTATCGTTCAGGGCTGAGTGAAGTGTAGGTTGGTTAGGAACCGTAATTTTGCGAGCCTCACTCGTACTTGTATTGTATGTTCATGTTAAAAAATTAAAACAACGATCTTAGGTAGATAATCTTTAGCATTATTTCTAATTATTGGGATCAGTGCATATTTGACGGAAGATGCTCTGAGCGTATGCGACATTGTGCCTCGACGCACTAACGCATCATCGGTTGAGTGTAAAATGTTAAATCTTTTATTATATTTGTCTGTTCTTGCGTAACACGACCGATAATACACGACTCATCTTCCGTCAGATATGTACCCACCCTTAGAGTGGGACAAGATGTCAGAGGGGGAGTCCCAGCTCGATTTGTTTTTGTTTTGCTGTGTATTTTTTAGTTTTGCACAGCCGGACTTCGGCCTTAACCTAACGTAACCCCACGTGTTACGTTATGGCCAGCCAGTGAGCGATCACATCGATCAGTCTTTGTAGGTAATACTGTATCTGTAAAACTCAACACTTAATATGTGCCTGCGTTTTGGACATGGATCATGAGTTCATGCATGACGGATTTATACCTACCGCATTAATTCAGTCACATGCGTGTGTTAGTACAAATTTTCGTATGTACATAATTACATCGATATTTAATTAACTAACATTTGATTGTGTTATTTGTGTGTCATCGACTTCAAACCGGACCCGTCAGCGGATGCCTTCATTCATACTACCTTATGGAAATACGTATCGCGTCATCGTCCGACCACTTTCACATTTTTTTTATTACCTCCACTTAGATGGCAATGTGCTCTTGGTGCGAGGAATATCATTGGGTGGTCAAGGACACTCGCCAATCGTAATTATGCCAACATAGGCATTTTCAGAGCAGGTCTATATTTTATAAACATGTTTTTATGGTTCCGAATATGATTGTGATATAATATCTGTTGACAGTTTTCAATTTATTCATCCCAACTAACGTACCTACTTACTTTCTAGCAATTTAAATACTACCAGAAACGTATTGTTAATTTGTTGTAACGTATCTATTAAATATTGATTTATGTACTTATAGGCTTATTTTAACCAAATAAAATTGTAATCAATCGAACTCAAACCCATGATAAAATGTTAGCGTCAGTCGGTTTCACATCTTTATGATCGTATACTTATAACGTTTTTAATTACCAATCATTAGAAAAGAAATTCGCATGAGGAAAATTGAAGTCTTTGCTTGCTATTGATCAACGTAATTATGCTGCTGTTCAACCGTAATAAGCCACGTTACTGTAATTGCTGGATTAAAATGAAAAGTATTCAATGTAGAGCAAAGAAAATCTCATACTAAAGTATTTTTGTTTTAGTTATTAGTCCATTAGTCTTTCGTTTGATTTTCTATTGAATATTCGTGGCATAAAATTAGTGTTGCTCGTATTTTCGAATTGTCCCATATACTTAGCGTGTTAGTCGGCGTATCAAACCTTGCCACTGGATGTAGGCTAACAAGTCTTAGTGTCCATTGCTTTAATGAGAGGCGGTTTGTGGCCGGTCCCCGTCGACCACGCTAGGTCCCGCGCGCCCACACTCGGAAGCAGCGCGCGCGCCGCCGGCGAAACGTCGGCGCTGCCATTAGTATGCGACCGAACACCGCATCACAACTTTCTCGACATTCTTGCCAACAACTGGAGAAATGAGCGCCATCGATACATTTATTACAATCTATGTTATATACAGCAGCTGTGCTTAGATGGGCTTAAAGCCAAAGGTGCAATTTTACTACTTTACTCGTTTCAGTGGAATTCGTAACAAAAAAAAACAGTAACAGTATTTATAAATTTTGCATTTGGCAGTCATCAATGCTCTATAGATTACCTAATTTCCTCAATTCCAACTAATCCTAATTTACTAAGATGAAAATGACAAGATTAGTCATTAGACCAGTATGTATTTAGGTAAGTAATACCTATTGTATGTAACATATATAGTTTCAATGTGAATCACACTTGTAACTAATGTATTTATTTATACTCTTATCACAGGAGGATATAAGTTACTGTGCGGAGGAAAACTTAACATTAATTGTTGGGTTTGATACGTATAATATCTGGTTAACTTGTATGAGCAGGAAAACCTAAAACGTATTGTTAAATGTTGTTGCTACGTTTTTAAAACTCAACTCAAAATTATATATCAGTGTTTAAAAAAATATGATTTATTATATTTTATTCTCTTAATTATTTGACTAAAAAAAACTATAAACTGGTACTTGTAAATAAAACTCATTTTCTCTAAAAGTTTTCCAAGCAATAGGTTTTCTATGCGTGCATTGCAGTAATATTATAATTATTAATACATGCTATATGCGATAATGTCACTCACTTTCCCCTGCACACGTACGTTTCAAACGATACTCACGCGACGTGTGTAGATATGTAGTTAAAATTATTATTAATTAAGCGTACGTATAGCAGTATTGTGGCGCAACTTGAGGCCTATACTGGAATCTACTACAACGGCATTAGCCGGGGTTGATCGATTGATTACCCATATTCCGTCATATTTGAAATCTTATCTTATCTTATCTTATCTTATCTTACTTATAATAAATCTGTAGAAGTAAAATTTCTGTACATTGAAAATATCTAACAAATAAATAGCAGGGGGTGTTACTAGACCGACACCGAACCCAAAAATATGATTAAAAAAATTTTTGTCTGTCTGTCTGTCTGTCTGTCTGACTGTCTGTCTGTATGTTCAGGTATCACGCAAAAACTACCGGTTCGATTACGATGAAACTTGGTATACTTATTCTTTAATATCCTGGGCACAACACTGGGTACTTTTTATTCTGGAAAAGTATATAGAATAAAAAACAAACTTAATTTTGCGGTTCGATCCCTAGACCTGACTACTGTACCAACCGCAAATTAGAAGTTTGTCGTAGGTTACGTCACCCGCTGTGGAGTTCACCAAGGGGCGCTGCACACGGCTAAGATACTTTAATATTTTATCTTAAGATACAATATAGTTCGCCATAAATTCAATGGACTATCACACACTACTAAGATAATAAATAATATAATATTCAAAATTAATATTGGAGGATTATTGGTGATCGATACTGATGCCAAAAATGCAATCAGTAAATGTTTTGTCTGTCTGTCTGTCTGTATGGTACACACATAGTTCAAAAACCATTATAGGGATTTTAACCAAACTTGGTACGGTTGTAATCAATACGCCTGGACAGGTTGATCTTAGTCTCAGTTGTTTTACACATGGTCGGTTGTACGTCGCTCTTTCCCGGGTCAGTAGTTCCAGAAATCTTTATGCATACATACCGGAAGGATCAACTTTGAAAGTAGTCTATCCGGAAGTATTATGCTAAAATTATTACGTTTATATTATCAACGCACAACCCAAACCTCTGGTATTAGAGACATGAAACTTGAACGGGTGTTTTTAAGTGAAAAGTATCCACTAAAAACGATTTTTGGAAATTCAACCCTTAAAGGGAAAACATAGGGGACGGAAGTTCGACACCCACGCGGGCGAAGCCGCGGGCAAAAGCTAGTATATAATATATTTGTATGTTTAGAACCATATCGTACGGAATATTGAAGGAGAGGGCTACATCTATATCAGGTTTTGAAGTCTGATAATGTAACCTTGTCATAAATCAGTACCACGTTGTCTAGACTTGACTTAACATCCTTGACCTTGTTTCTATCGGTAAATCTTATGTATTCTTAAGAACCCGGGCAATGCCAGCTATATCTAGATAAAAGTTAGTTATATTTATTTATTGTTTTCCTTTGTAAATGTGTATTTGAAGATGATTAGAAAATTAACAGAAGCATTAAATTGTTTCCAGGTGGCGATGGCCGGCGACTTCATCCTCGCCGTGGCGTCGATGATGATAGCTCGCTTGCGCAGCGATGACGTCACACTCGTGCTCAGCCAGGTAACTACTTCATTATCGCACATTAGCCACTATACAAATTCGCGAGGCTCCTAACTAAATGAGGTTTGGCAATGATAGCTTGCCGACTTGGTGGGTGACTGTTTTATAGAGCACATTATAGACTAGGTCGGCTTGCCGAATGTCTGGAACTACCGGTGGCCTGTGAACAAGCAAGTTGCGAAAAAGTCGGACAAGTAATCTTACTTTAGAATATCAGTTATTATTTACTTCTTCGATAGATTTAGTTGCTTATGCAATAATAATATCAGGTTTTGACGTAGGTATGTCAAATTAAAAATGAGTTGTTCGTACACGGATCTAGCGTGGGTTTACTCAAAATTCTGAGTGAAGTAAAGTCCGTTTACTTAATACACGAACATTGCGTATTGCGGATGCGCTGGGCTACCAATGCACAGTATCTGTATGTGTACAATTTGTATTTATAATCTGGGCTTCTTACATTATGTTACTGGACATAATACAGCTCTTACGCAACTCATAACGATCTAATTAATATTCAAGGAGCGGTGCACTACTGTTCAAGGAATCTCAGATGATTCCTATGATTGTATTATAGCAGTTATGATCGCTGATTTTTATAGACGGAATCTAAAACTTACCTCAGCTATGATGAACATTTGGATGTCCTTAGATAATACCGTACCTACCACGAATCTCTGTGACTGACAAGTAAATAAGACTAGCCTTGTCTATTTTGCCCGACTGCTGCCAGAAAGGACACTCCAAATACATTATTTTTAAAGTGTAATACTATCTTAAAAGTTCCGAACAGTTTTTCAAGCAGTCGGGGAAGCTGACCCTAACACTAATTTTTAGTAGGTTAAGGGCCGATTATTCAATGGTCATCTAGCTGATAAATGAGGAATAAAAATGGCGGTTCAACAGCATTGGATAATATGTCAAACCGTTATATTTATTCTTTGGATAAAAGTTATCTGACTATTGAAAAAACCGATTATCAACCATAAGTAAACTTCGAAAAAACGAAAACAGTATTAGCCTCGGGCAGGGTATTTTATTAGGGTATTTTAGGAACAGACACATTTGTAGCTGATGGCAGTAATTTTAGTACCTACATCAGCTATAGAACGCAGAAAATGTTAATTGAGACGATTACTGATGCATGTATTAATTTATTTTAAATAGAACCATATTTGTAAAAAAAATCAAAGGACTTAAGTGAATTTTCTAACACGTATCTCCACTACACACTTGTTTGATGTTATAAAATGTTTACATCTAACATTAGTATTGCGTTTCATCATTGTATTGAGGTACTCCCATTC
Organism: Euplexia lucipara; assembly: GCA_921972225.1. Lineage (NCBI taxonomy): Eukaryota > Metazoa > Arthropoda > Insecta > Lepidoptera > Noctuidae > Euplexia > Euplexia lucipara. The sequence continues at coordinate 10,150,062 of OV179148.1, forward strand.
AGACTCTTAAGTAGTAGCACAACCATTACTTTAATACAACCTTTTGAGTGTTCGTGCGCACACGCATGTTCAATTGGGGTCGAATGTTCGGTTAGAATATTCATTAAAACGATTCATCCTGTCGGCCTTCTTATGTGCGATGGTAATAACGTTGGACCATATGTTTCATTATTTTTATTGTTACATTAGGCAACTCAACATAACACTAATTCTAAGTCACGACATAAATAATTTAGTATAATGAAGATGTTTTCGAGTTTTGGTCTAAAAACAATGCTTTTGTTATATTTTTACCCAAGATGTTTGAACTAGAATCCTACTAATATTATAAACGCGAAAGTTTGTGAGGATGGATGGATGGATGTTTGTTACTCTTTCACGTAAAAACTACTGAATGGATTTGAATAAAATTTGGTATGGAGTTAGCTGACACACTGGATTACCACATAGGCTACTTTTTATCCCTGTATTCCCACGGGAACGGGACCTACGCGGGTGAAACCGCGGGACGTCTGCTAGTTCATAATAAAGCCGAAGCGTTAGAGGACTTATCAATGTTTCAATATTGTAAATAAATGAAAGAAATGCACGCGTGTCGTTGTGTCTGTTTGACTTGACACTGAAACATTTTTGAAATTTGAATCAGTGTTTCGAAATATTTATATTTGTAGTGATGACCTTTTTATTCAAATATGAGTTCTTGAATAATGATAGCATTTGAATAATGACACTTTTCAAGTACACACTAATGAGTGCTATTATCGTTTCGAGTTAATGTAATTAATGTCGAAATACTGTACAATTTATGGAAGTAATAGTAATCAATTTTACTTGATGAAAGAAGTTAGGAATTAAGTACCTATGTTCTAAATACCAGCTGTATGCCTGAAATAAACTATAAGTAAAGAACAAATATTACTTCTCAATCAGTTGAACTATAATCAAGTTTATATTATGATTTATTTTTCGCAAGCCACTGTATGACATGAATGCAGCAATGTTAAATTTCAGTATTGATGTAGTTTAATAAACTTTTTTGTCTTAAATATTTCGACTTTAATAAATTCTGATTTGATAACGACGATCGATTACAACAACAACAACAAACAACAACTACAACTGGCAACTAGCGCATCAAACTAAAAAGGAACACGTAAATCGAATTGTAATTCTCAGCGTAATCGGTGTACACATACATAAAACCTATCGAGTTGAGAACCTCCTCCTTTTTAAAGTCGGTAAAAAAATTACAATAAACCAGTACGACTACGTTTAAAAAAATTTAAGAAATCTAAGCGTTTAAAGTACCTTTTTGTATTTTGATATTAAGTAATCCATACCTAGTGTAAAACAAAGTTTATTTTTGTCTGTGTAACGGTGTGCGTCACACAGACAAAAATAGACTGTATTACATCAAAATTAAAAAATATCTTTCTTGCCTGATAAACGTGATTGATGTGCGAATGACCTAAGAAACACGACGACCTAGAATCTGGTTCTTTTATATAAGTATATACATATGTGGTCAAGGGAATGCATCACTAATGGTGATGATGATAATAATAATAATAAATTCATTTATTTCAGGTAAGAACACCCATTGACAAAAAGTTATAAATTACAATTAAAAACTCAATAAATTACAATTAAATTAAATTAAAAACAACAAACAAATAAAGCATACAAAACATATTAAATCACACAAAACTATGCCAATCAATTATTAAATAAGAATAGATAAATGCATTTGAAATTAAGATTAAAATTAGTCCAAATAATGACAGTTTTTATTGTTATAAAGTAATAATTATTATGAGACAGTTCACTTTTATCATATTATCTGCAACACAGTAGCGACCTTAATAATTAAACATAGGTAGGTGCGAATATTACTAATGTATGACAGTATGATGGATCTGTTAATTACCATTGTCTGTCCTTACCACGGATTATGGTTAAAGTTCAGTGTCCTTGTTAATTTAAATATTTTAAGATTTTATTTAAGTAATAAAATTGTTTCTGAATTCAATTTGCACCTCTATGTAATAATAAATTGCAATAATCAACGACCCATACAGTACCTATAGAGGCACCTCTGTGCTGCAAAGGTGATGGTTCATACTAAACCAACCTGTAAAAACAATAATTTCTCATTGCAGTAATTTATTTTGATAAAATACATTGTACAGGTACACTTAACAGGTTCTTATATGTCCTTAACGCGCATCGACTCCAGCCATACGTATTTTTTTTACTAACGAAATCGTATTTATGATAATTTACCTGTGTAACTTTAAAAACGTTATCTCTATACGCTGTTGATAACTCGTACTTTGTAAATGTAGTTTCTCAGCATTGAAAATTCTTAATGAGAAAAAAATAAAGTTCTTAAAGATAAAGATATACACACATCAAAAGTGTCTAGGGATCAACATATATTTTTGCAATAACTTTTCTCCTGATTGATATTAATTAAAATTTTCTTTAAGGATTCATCAAATAAAGTGTTTTCGTTTGTCACAGTAACGATAAACCAAGTCACCTTTGCATTAACAAAGAAATTTGCCATTTTCTTATTAAAGGGATTTTTGACATTTGAACTAACATTAAAGTTCGAAAAAAAGACTGAAATAACAGTTTTCTTTAAAATTTTATTGGGTAACTTAAACAATTAATAATCCGTGTTTCTACCGCGAACACTAACAACACAAGAACATCGGTTTGGCATACTCAAAATGAGTTCATCCAAATCACGCTGTGGAATGGCCGCCCATGTTCGTTGCAACAGCAAAAAAAGGTCTTCTTGCGACTGGATACCCTCCATATTCGGCAGAGCTCTTCTCTGTAGCATATCCCATGCATGCTCAATCGGGTTCAAGTCTGGCGACTGAGCAGGCCAGGGCAGGACATTGATGTTAGCTGCGGCGAGAGTCTGTCTTACAACTCTTGCGGTGTGCGGTCGTGCATTATCATGCATTAACTGAAATAAGGGACCGATTTGCACTTGTAGAGGAACGATGACGTCTGATACAATCGTCTCAGCATAAATTTGAGCGTTGAGGTTGCCTCTGATCCAAATCAACTCAGTTCTTCCGCCGATCCAAATACCCGCCCATACCATGATGGTTCCACCACTATAAGGATGGACTTCCTGGCAGGATTTTAATCGCTGTTGGCGTCCAGGGGTTCTCCAGTGTCGTATACGTCTTGTATCCGGTCTCATACCAAAACGAGACTCATCAGAAAAGCACACGAAACGCCATTGTTCTTCTGCCCAATTTCTGTGTTCAAGAGCCCATTGATATCGAATCCTACGATTGTGCATTGCTATAGGTGGTACCCGTAGCGGTCTTCGGGAATGAAGGTTCACTTCATGCAAGCGGTTTCTGACTGTTTGGTCGCTAATTAAGTTCCCTGAAGAGTGATGAAGCCTCACGAGTTGTAAGACAGACTCTCGCCGCAGCTAACATCAATGTCCTGCCCTGGCCTGCTCAGTCGCCAGACTTGAACCCGATTGAGCATGCATGGGATATGCTACAGAGAAGAGCTCTGCCGAATATGGAGGGTATCCAGTCGCAAGAAGACCTTTTTTTGTTGTTGCAACGAACATGGGCAGCCATTCCACAGCGTGATTTGGATGAACTCATTTTCAGTATGCCAAACCGATGTTCTAGTGTTGTTAGTGTTCGCGGTAGAAACACGGATTATTAATTGTTTAAGTTACCCAATAAAATTTTAAAGAAAACTGTTATTTCAGTCTTTTTTTCGAACTTTAATGTTAGTGGTTCAAATGTCAAAAATCCCTTTATTAGGAAAATGGCAAATTTCTTTATTAATGCAAAGGTGACTTGGTTTATCGTTACTGTGACAAACGAAAACACTTTATTTGATGAATCCTTAAAGAAAATTTTAATTAATATCAATCAGGAGAAAAGTTATTGCAAAAATATATGTTGATCCCTAGACACTTTTGATGTGTGTATTTATTACACCAAGATATACATACATACATAACATCACGCCTGTAATCTGCTATTAAGCAATTCCGGATGGAAAAACTCAATAACACTGTGCTCGACCCGGGGAATCGAACCCGGGCCCTGATGCTCAGCAGCGCTTGCGACCACAAGACAAACGAGACAGCCAAGATATTTTTTTATATTTAAACCATATGTCTCGCTTATTTCCAGGTGGTCACAGACCTCGTGCAGGGCGAGTTCATGCAACTGGGCAGCAAGGAGACTGAGAACGAACGGTTCGCGCATTACCTCACCAAGACTTACAGGAAGACGGCCTCGCTCATCGCCAACTCAGTCAAAGCGGTAATATTCTCATTAGTCATGTGTTATGTTACTCTTATTGCAGATTTATGCTTATTAGAAGTTATAAGGGAGCATGCCTCGTTTGTGAATGTAAAGAATAGTATTTGAAGGCGGCTTCAGAAATTATTATGCCTGTCACTTGTTTTGTTTTATCCTATTAGTTTAATTAACTAACTTAGTTGTAAATAATTCATTTATTGTATGTACAGAGGCCAGTACATAAAGCTACTCAATGTGTCAAATTTCTTTGATTTCAACTTTATATCAAAATACGTCACGCGGTTTCACCCGCGTAGTTACTGTTCCCGTGGTAATACGGGGATAAAAAGTAGCCTATGTTACTCAGGGTAAATGTAGATTTTTAATTTAGAAAGAATTTTTGAAATCAGCACAGCAGTTTTTAAGTTTTTTCATTACCAACATAAACACACACAAAAATAAAAAGTTTTCCTCTTTATAAAATTAGTGTAGGCAGAAAGGGTTGTTCATGTTCAACTGGGACAATTTCTTAGTTTGGGGTAGTTTGATGTGCTGGCGTCTGTATTTTACAATTAGTAAATACAATTAACAAGCTTAAGCAATTACGGTTAAGGATTATTACTTTTTGAACGCCAGAAATTGCATAAGGCATTCCCCAAAATGACCGCCATTCGCTATTATTACTAATACGCAGTTATTACCAGTGGTTGCGCTTAGTGCATTATAAGGTTCATCTACAATCTAGAAATCATATCTGTAGCAGATGTTCTAATTTCCACATATCTCAGCTACTTCAAATGCCGCTGCACGCAAACCGTAACATACCACGTCGACTGCAATGAATTACACCTATATGCAGACATGACATCGGACCAGGACCCAAATACTTAAATTATCCTAATTTCTAGGTGGCACTTTTAAGTGGCGCGGACGAGAGTACGTGCGAGCTTGCGTTCCAATACGGTCGCAACCTCGGCTTGTCCTTCCAGTTAGTGGACGATCTGCTGGACTTCGTGTCGTCTGCGCAGGCTATGGGCAAGCCCACCGCCGCTGACCTCAAACTTGGACTGGCGACTGCACCCGTACTGTTTGCCTGTGAAAAGGTAAAAGATCATTATTTTTTATAGAATATTGATGCTTTGCATAAAGAATATTTATGCGCAGACCGTAGAAGCTGATTTTGTCTACAGAATAATCAGCAAAGTGGCAGATAGTATAGATAGAAGAGAAGATGTGTAGAATCTTCAGTCGACAATAGTCTACCATATCGAGAATTATTTCTTCTATAATAATCGGTAGAAATGTTTCGACCATCTGTCACATTGTCGATTACTTGCCTAATAAATAATAGCTATTTGTAGATAGAGATTACAGTAGCCGTATTGTTTCATCAAAAAAATTCTGTCTCTCGGTGTCCTTCAAAAGCTAGATAAAAAAAATCTAATCTAACTATTAGGCCTTACACATATTTTTTGTACGTGGTAATAGAATTCGAGACACGTAGCACAACACCATCCGCTCAGCCACAGTGCTAACGGTGCCTTCATCCACTTTCAAATACTAGGTAAACGTGATGGATCAGAACAACTACTAACAATAATGTTAATTACCAGGCCAGTTGTTGCATCAGATGCAATTGGAATCGATTTAATATAGATTAGACAACAGTTACTCAACATGCAGGGCTCTAACCAAAAGTTTCAAACTTAAGAATGCGAGTACTTGACCTACATACCTAATTCCAAATTATCTTAGGTCGACATATTATAAATGTTTTGAATTTCTCAGTAGGTACGAGATCCGAGCGTGTTTAAATTCGACTGAATTATGTCAAACCGGTTGCCCTACCTCAACTTTACATACTCGCGGCCATAGCGGGTGTTTAAACACACACTTGCGCAAAAATATTCGTTTTCGCAATACACACGTTGGGCCACAACCGAACAATTTGCACTATATTGCGAAAATATTCACGTATTAAAAACTACGACAGCCGGTTTTGAGTTGATGATTATGATGTGAAGATGAAATTCTTTATTCTCACGTCATAGTAAAAATAATAAAAATGAAAGTTATGAAAGTGTTTTGAAGCTGTATTTTTATAACCTCGGTCTAGCTGGGTCATGCATTTATTAACGTCCGAAACGAAATTGGCAAAATTTTGCAAAGGCAGACTTTAAACAACACTTTAGACTAAGAAAGAAAGAAAGAAAGAAAATATATTTATTTGGGAAACGCACAGGCATTTAACTGGAAAAACGAAATCTAACATATTATAATTAAAGAAAAACAAAAAATATCGCAGTGCTGTAATTCTGATAGGGCCCCCTGTAATGCCACGAATACACTTGGTGTAAATAAAAAAACATAATTAGTATAAATAATGATACAATTGGGAAATAAGGAACGAACAAATTTTAAATATAAAAATTAAAAACAAAAGCAAATCTCCAACGTATCTCCCACGTTCCAGCGTCTAGTTGTTATCACAGCATGAAATTATATGCTTGCATAGTCTGTGGTCTGTGACAAATGACGCGGGCGCAACCGGAGAGCCTGCTGTCAGACAGTTAAAACTAGGTATAAGCGTTCTCCGTTGCAGACTAGACAAAGAGATTTCAAATACTATAGAGCGGGCGTGAAATGTCATAGAAAAACTTTGATCCCATGTCTCAGTAACGCCATCTAGAATAATATAAATGAATATTGGAACGGCAGCGGAGTGTACTAAAAAACTCATAAACTTGTGTCCAGCAGGACACAAGGTTCGGACGAAAATTTCGATCGTGATGTCCGGTCTATAGGTATTGAAGGTCTTTGAGACTAGACAATGGAAAACAAATATGCTGGGTAATTTTAAGTTTGTTGTTTTAAGCGCAGGCCACACGGCCAGCTAGCGGGCGGGCGGGCTAGGCGGGCGAACATCGTTTCACCTCTTTACATACTTGTGAACCCAAGTATGTAAAGAGGTGAAACGATGTTCGCCCTGCGTTGCGGTGTGGCCTGCGTTTTAATAGAGAAATTAATTATAATCTTCCTTTTTTTTTTGATGTTCGCATTTGATTGAATGGTTTCCGTTCGCTTTCAGTATCCCGAACTGAACCCGATGATAATGAGGCGGTTCCAAGAGCCGGGCGACGTGGAGAAGGCGTACGAGCTGGTGCACAAGTCGCGCGGCCTGGAACAGACGCGCTTCCTGGCGCGCAAGCACGGCGCCGAGGCCGCGCGCCTGGCCGCTGAGCTGGCCGACTCGCCCTACCAGAAGGGGCTCGTCGTCAGCTCCGACCTCGTGCTCAACAGGATCAAATAGTACGCCGCGCATCGGCACTACGCGCACGACCAAAATAACTCCAATGTATTCCATGAAAGGCATCCACAGTTCTGACGCCTCCCGCCCGAGTGCGGTGAGGCTTCGAAACCGATCGTCGAAGTAGTTTTTCGTTCACGTTGCACCCCAGCGTCTTTACGTGATCCTAAGAGTACTTTGAAAGAGTTCACTTTCCATGTCGAGCGCCTCCTTTAATGTTATTTAAAGGTTCATGCGCGAGACCTACAGAATTCTGGATACCTTTTTGTAAGGGATATAGAGGCGATGGACATTTTATTTTTAGTAATGTATGGGTGATCGGTGTTGAGTCGGGTCCGGTCTCCGCCGCCGGGACTCGGCTAGTCGCGAGTGAACGTTTTGTGTATATGAGAGTGAATTGAGCCAACATGGCGACATATATCGTAGATATTATACGTCAAGCTATACCATGTGCCCTGATAAAATAAACATAATAATTTCTACTACATACTATATAAAACACTATGTAGATTGTTGTTATATTATTGTAATCAGTAGAACTGATTTTCAACTAATTATATATTACATAATGTTAAAAATATATATACTTCTTATTAGTATTGATATTATATGAATATTTGTACTTTGTGTCCTTCACTTGTGTGACCTGATTTATTTTAAGATAATTTTCTGTGAGTTTTGTGACACCATGAAGTAACTAAGACTAGCGCGAAGCTATCGCTGCCAGGGAGCGTGTATGACTACTCGTTACCAAATACTGTACGTTGTTTGTACATACGTCTACTGTTTATATAAATATGCTCAACTGTTGTTTTGTATCGTGCAATCTTTATGTAGCTGTAGAGATAGAAAGTACCTGTGTTTATACACACATATATGCTATCGACGATCATCACAAAATTGCTTACACTTTGATTTCATAAGTTGGTGTTCGTTTGTTTCTTACTGTATGTATTTTATGATGTGTAAATACTGAGAGTCATTGGATAAGTTACCCGTGTTTTATCTTCAAAACCAATTACCTCAATCTCTTTAGAGTACACGTTACATACTAGAGGTGTATGTTATATTCTGACCTAGTATTAAATTGTAAGTATTTTACAAGGCCACACTACATATTGAGGCAGAATGTAAACATCGGTTAGCCAATTAGTACGTTACATTTGTAAATAATACTAACAACTAGGTATATATAAATTCAATGTAACAGAGGTTCATATAGACAAATGAAGTACCGCAAAAATTATGCACCATAAGCGCAGTATTCTTAAAACTTTTTTCTTGAAATTATTAATATTTAACAAAATATTAGTCATTAATAAGGTAATATAGTGTAAGGCTGACATAACTACTGAAACAACATGGATATTATTTAGCGGAGGTCTCCATCAGATACGGAATCAAGGAGAAAAGCGATTACATGTTAATATCGGTAATGAATCATGCGTTTCCTTTGAACGTTTATGCCGCCCGATACGATTACCAACCGCACCAAATTATTAATTTGTGTGTAAAAACTCGTTTTAAATATAGGTTCACACGCAACTCGTTATCACTTATAATTGTCGTGGAAATGCATTTTAAGCGGAACCACAGCATGGAGATGTAAGCGATTCAGTTGATTGCGTATCTATTGTAAACGCACTTTAATAGACGAACTTATTTCATACTTTGGTCGTTTTGTCAGCCAATCCAATAAATGGAGATGGAGGTGTATGTTTTTTTGTACATTAAAAATGTTAAAAATGGGAGTCAATGAAGTTTATTTATATGTATGTAGACATACTTTCATAGGACATACGTTTGTAAATATTATTATTCTGTAAAATGGTAAATCATGAATAATTTTTAATATAAACATTAGTTACAAAATACTGTTTTATTTCAAATCATTTTTCATAATTCTTTTTGTCATATAACAATACAGAACTTCTGTTAACAACTTACCTCCTAATAGACCTTACGCAACATCGTTATTAGCAAGGACGCACGCAGCAGTGGCGTCCTTGACAAAATCATAAAATAATCAGCATAGTACATCAGACAATTTTATTGGTGACCTATTTCCATGGCATCCGTGGCATTTTCTGCCTGCAAGAATGAATGCAAAATAGAACTCGTACCCGGTCCGCGTGTTTGCGGCAATCGATCGGCCCGCGCCCGGCACCGCCAGGACGATCCGAATGCCGCCTCAAAAATGACATGAAAAATGTACATGACCTACTGCACTAAGTACCACAATAACACACGGCGAAAAGTAACTTCAGTTACAAGCTATAATAAACCTTGTTCAAACGTAACAAAGATATAATTCAAGCACCTTTCCGATAACTAGCTTCGGTAGGACACCCCTAACAGCGCTGAGTTAATTATATAGTGTCTACTGTTCCTAATGGATCAAGCATGTGTAGTTTGTACGTAAAGAGGTTTTTTTTGAGTTGGATTAAAAATTACGACTGTGATGTCGTTCGTGTGGTAGGTCCGTTACCCACTATTTTTTCGTGCGCCTTAACTTCGCGAAATTTCATTACCCTTAGAGAAATATTTATTGCTCGTATATTAGACACAGGAGACCAACGTGATGTCGCGATATGTAAATTTGCAAAATTCGCATAGGTTTTCCGCCGTTCTCTTATTGATTAACGATAAGTAGCCGTATCTTTGTTTCGCTAACTTTTTACGAAGGCCATGTATACCCAATACCTATTCGTGTTTTGATCACTTGCACTTCAGTCCGAGTCGCCAGTCTGCTTAGTTTGTGTCTGATTTTCGAATAGTAGGTACACACCTACATTACAAGTTGTTTACAAGCTTTCATGTTCAATAAAAATCGTTTACCATAAAAAAAAATACAAAGAGACGACCTACTTCAAGCCCATCAAAGCGCTTAATCACTTTTAGTGATTTGCAAGAATTCTAGTCAAAACTCAAAACCTATCAAAATCAGTAGCATTCTATACGCCTATGTGGAAACGTGTTGTGTTTACACTGCAAAAAAAGTGGTAGTTACGCTCTTTAATAAATTGCATCACCAGCATAACAGCTCGTAAGTGAATAATTTTGGGATTTATGAAATATATAGTAGAAGACAAAAGTGCATTGAGTAGCACCTTATAAAAATACACATTCCTCTATATTTCTTGATCATAAACAAGAGTTTTTTTTATATAATGTTGCTCTGCATTTTCTTCTATAGAGTGGATGCATTTATTATCTCTATACAAAGCACTCTATGTGGCCTATCTGTCCCCAAATGCTGCCGACGTTATTATGTCTATGTGCTCTACATTACAATATTGTTTTATAGGGCTTCTGCATAAACTCCACGTTATTGCCAGCACATCAAGCTACCCCCATGTGTCAAAATTCTTTGATAGTTTTTTAACTTTATTGTAAACAGAATAAGGTTCACGTTCAATTGGGAAAATTTGTCAGTTTGGGGTAGCTTGATGTGCTGTACTGTACCTAAGTTGATAGTAGGAGTAGAATATAAAACTTGTTACGGGGAGTAAGCCGATTAACACTTCAGTTTTAAAAATCTGTATAATACTGAATTGTTAATAAAAAAAACGCGTGGCAAATGACTCTACGCTTATACTCAAATATTGTATATAATCCTAGACATTATAGGTAGGTACCTACTTATTGTCATTACTTTGCGGTTATTAGTACCTAGTTAAGGGGAAAAGGGCCAGCTATTAGATATGTAGAAAGGTATATTAAAAAAAAAACAATGTAGGTAATTTGTCGAAATGACAGTGTTAATCAAATCGACATAGACCACTATGTCGATTTGATTAATACTCTTACATAACAACTTAGTGTAGGGGCTGATTCACACCAGAATGGCAGCGAAGCGGCCAGCAGTTTCTGTGTCATAATATATAACTTTGAACTTTATCTTGATTATTATAAACTGTAGTATCGTTTGAGAAAATGGAAGAGGTCACGCGGCTGCCCGCGGCGCCGCGAGCACTCCGACAACTCCCGTGCAAAAAAGTGTCAAACGTTTGAGGCTTTTTTGCACGACACTGAAACTGCTCGCCGCTTCGCTGCCATTCCGGTGTGACTCGGTCCTAACAATGCTAATGTCATATTAACATACCTACACGTTAATATGATGTTTTAAAGTTTCCAAGTGGAGCTCAAGAATTAGGTACTGAAAAATGCGTGCATTAAAGTGGACAGGTCCACTCATGTGATTGTCCCTTCAAAAGACCATCTCTGGCACTAATCTGTATGGTTCTTAAATAATCTGCCTACAATAGACTCCATATAGTATTCCAATTTCCAGAACCCTACAGCTGGTACAGTTTGCTGCCTTTTGAAGCACGTCATGGTTGAATAATTAAGACCATGAAGAACGTTGCATGTAGGTAGACAATTGGAATTGAATTTTACATGACCATAGCAGCCATTAAAAGAAGTATCCATTATCAATACACGGGTACATTGGTAAAACTGTATTTGTTTCTCTATATTGATTCTGAAAATGGTTTTCCACTATGAACTTGACTGCAATGCAGTTATTTTTTTTGTTTTTTTTATCAAATGTCTACGATTAATTTATCAATACTGTTCTTGTACCTATTCTATGTCAGTTTTATTTGTTTTGTGGTACTTATTTGATCATGTATTGCAAAAGAAAATAAATTTCGCAAACGGTTGCAGACTTTATCATAATTTCTGCTTATCACGCAGAGATGCCACTGTTCAATGGAAACGTTCACGTCAGTGCACAATTTCAGTTGAAACGGCGGCAACTTTGCGAGACGCTTTCAGTGGTAGGCGGAAAGCCGATCAGTGACTACCGGACACCTGAAATGATCATCTTCAGTGTGTGCACATTCCTCCCTGCGTTCATACTTGTCAGAATCTGTTGCGTGCTTAGTTATGTGATATGAAATTAGTTGTTGGGTTTAGTGAAACTATAGTTTAAATGTTTGCTTTGCACTCTCGAAGATTGCGTAGGTAAGATATCGTATCTGTAGACAAAACTTGTGCTTTCTAAATAAGTAAGGAATTTCAGAATACGTAATGAAAAACATACGGAGGGTTTAATAATAAAAATGCAATTATATATAATTTCTGAACAATGTATAACAAAATGATACCTACCTATAACAATATTCTAAAATAAAAAGTTACTGCAGGGTAAATTAATTCAATGATGAATCGTAATATGATCAATTAAAATTACATTCCAAGTAGATTCCAGGATAGACTTTGAGACTAACTATTTATTACATTATCGCATTTACTAAATTATGTATGAATACCTGATAATTAAAACACAACAAATTTTACAATTCTCTCCGTGATCCCGATTGAACTTAGAACGGCCAAATTTCGGGTTTTAAAATATGTTGTAAGTAGCTTAAACTAACAGTTTGGCTTACGCTGGATATTAATAATCTATCTCGGTTGCTATCTTGATCCCGATCTTTGTCTGAAACCAATCAACGACCGAATTCGCCTATCCGAGTCTTAAAGATGGCCAACCAGAAGCAGCCGTCAAAAACAAAGGATCGGGATTTGGATTGAGATAGAATATTAATATCGGGCGTTAAAGGTTAATCGACTTATAGGTAAGTAATTTTAAATAATAAGCTGTGTATAGGAGGCTAAGCGTCCCGACGTCAGGGTCAATCCGACGTCGAGCGCGAGAGCGACGTCGTGCCGAGCAAACCAGGGCGGAAGGCGAACGCATCGCGCGTGAAAAGAAGGAGCGTACGGTACGGAACCAATTGGAACAACAGCGGAAGGTAGGTGCCTAGTCCTGATTAACTTCTTAGAGCCAGTTGCCTTTTAAATTAAAAACATTTGTTATTAGTGATTTTCTTGACAGGAAAAACTAATGAAAAGACTACCTACAAAAAAAAAAACAATCCTTTGCGCACAAATATTTACGTAGCATTGGATGATTGTTCTAGTGTTTTGATGATTAAGTAGTTCTAACAATAATAATAATAAAATTTATTTGTCAGAATATTGTTGTTACCAAGATGTTAACATAATATGACGTCCATAATATTCTGCTGTTTCCAGCGTACAAATATTTGATTTCTAAGAATTTTAATTTAATGTATTAAAACAATTTATAGAAATGACAGACACCTGAAATGACGTTCGTTTCTCAAGCAATTGGAAAATTGAATTCAAAATTGTTACAGTAATCAAATTACATAGCTTTTCATATGTAAATGTTAACAATCACTTAATTATTCTTCGACTAGAAGCAAATAATAGGCAGGTACTGGTTACTCTATGATATAATAGGCTCATTTAACAAATGTACTCGTTACTCGTCTAACCTTTTGTGCTTTTGATCTTTGCCCTTAACAGTTACACAATATAATTTGGTAATCTTCAATTTAACTAATGTGCTGCTGTGTTAAGTACCTAGTAATTGTCTACAAGATGCAGCCAAATGTTGTAAAATAATGAATTTAGTGTCAAAGACGAACATTTTTGGCAATAAGTATTTCTGAATAGAGTTTTCCCTAGAGAACGATAACGTGGTAACAATGATGACACCTCCACCATAAGATTTATATCTGTGCCTCCCACCTGACTTATGAAATCAAAGGTGTGCCTACAAACCTCTTCATAACATAATATTAATGATATGTATAATGTTTCAAATGCCTACTATTAATGTGTAAGCGACAATAGCTTAAAGGCTTTCGTGATTGATCAAAAGGTTACAAAGGTCAGATCCTAGGAATGTTGAGATGTTAAAAAGTGCAAACGTAATTAATTAAGTTAATCGTGGTAAAACATATGCAATTAAATAATTAATTCTAATTTATAGTAAAGCACGGGCTGGTATTAGTCAGCCATTAATAAATTACAGCGATGTTAGAAGGCTGGCTTTCTTGGGTAAGTAGGTACTAAGTTGGGGTTTCCACTTAGTTTAGAAAAACTAGACCGATGATGATGATGTAAGAAAGCTGCTCTTTCTTCGATAGTTCTTTTCTATTTTATTTTTTTATTATTCGATGTTGTTCTGTCATAAGCTCATAACGTATCAATTTACCATGTCTTTAAAATATTACCTACGTTTTATTTATGTTTGAAGTTACAATTTTTTTTACTAACCTAACACCCATAAAATTAAACCCCGTTTTTAAAGTGCTTTTGACTTTTGATTAGTTTTTAAACATTAAAAAACTTTGTACATTTTGGCAAATAGCAATTTGTACGAAAGTAGGTAAAAATTAGTTGAGGTAAAATGTACAGCCATTTTAAATTTACCATTAAGTTTGGCTTATTTATTTATACAAAGGTATTTAGGTGTAGTGTGGTGGTCTATTTGTGTTTTTGAAAATAATCTTGCATCTTAGTAAAAATAAAAATTAATTTGATTTTAAAATTGTTGGTTCGTAGCTTCGTAGCTATGGCATTTTTTTAAATAAGAAAAGTGTAAGGACGTTTTTGTTAAACTAATTTGGCTTTTTTTTAATATACGAGCTAGTTCGAAGTATTTTTATTTGTGTGTGTACCAACGACCCAGCCCAGTGTACCTATTAAATATCTTAACGTTAATTCCTGTTAAGCCCAGTGTACCTATTAAATATCTTAACGTTAATTCCTGTTTAAGGAATTAAATGAGAAAATGCGAATAAATGCTTTGAAATTTTATTTTATTAGATTGAGATTGAGTACAGGATTTGGCAGTACAACGTCTCATTGGCACATATTATATTTTAACTACAGGCTCGTGAAGAGCTGGCCACGTACCAGCCTTGGGGGCGTGCGGGCGGCGGCGCTCCAAACTCTCGAGGCGTGCGGTTTACCAACCTTCGAGACAAAGGAATCTTTCCCGAAGACGAATTAAGGGTCAGTAATGTTCACATAGTGTAATCAACTAGTTGCCGCGGCAAGTGGTAGATATGGCACTATAATCAACTATGCGTCATCATCAAATGATTACAATTTTTCATGTTTCGGTTGCTTCTAGGCTGTCATAGATATATGTTGACAACATATTTCTTTAATTGTCAATCTGTTTACTAAACAATGTTTGTAATGATCACTTTATTCGAATCTTGTCGTTTTAATTATATAGGTACTAGTTTGTATAGAGAAAATGACTTCAACATTGAAATGGTAATGCCCACAGCAGTAAACCTCCATCAAAAAACGCCCATGCCAGTGGTATTAAACCCTGAGCATTATTAATAAGAATAAATAATCTTGCAAGCTTTTTCAAACCTTAAAGTAGGTAATTAGAAAATTAAAACATGTTTTTGAAACTTGTACGTACCTAGGCGTCGACCGATGGGTGGCGTAGCACGTAACAAGTAATGTAGCGAAGTCCGTAGCAAGCAATGTAACGTAGCACTTAGGACGTAATGTAGCGAAGTGCGTAGTAAGCACTACAGGCGTAGCACGTAGCAAAAACTACAGATTAGCGCGTAGCAAGGACTCTTTAACGGAGTGCGTAGTAATTAGGTACTTTCTGTACACTAAAACGTGCTAAGCAACTACTCTAGTGTAGCAAGCAATGTTGTAACTCACATGTTGCGTTGTCAGTTGCAATCCAATAAAAACAGGTGGAGAATCTCTGAACTATCTGATTATTGCTATAATCAAACCATGCCTGACTGATTAAACAAGCGTGTAATTGAAACAATTATTTGTCTATTAATGATTATGAGATCTGTATTTAAATCTTACTTAATGCAAATGGCTTTGATACGTCTCGCTCAACATTTAAAACAAACATGCAATTTGTAAATATGCCTCGTTAATCATGTGACGAATTATTTTGTTGTCAAATAATGTTTCTTAATTATGTGAATTTAAGTCAGTTTGTACAGTGATGCAAAAGTAGCAAATGTTAGGTCAAAGATAAAATATTCGGTTCGTCGCTAAACTAATAATTCATACCGAAATGTGAAGGAGAATAACAATTTTGGTTGACCTATTTTGTTTCGTGACCTCAAGCCATGGACATACGTGTACCGTTACGAACTTACGACGCATGCTTTGAATCCCACAAATTCATTGAAATGTATACGTATTTAAAAGGATCTAGAGGACGTCGTTTCTTAATCCCAGTCAAATATTACAGGTTATCTGGTTACTAAATTAATTAATCGGTACATCAAAATAGTTGCATATGGCCATTTACCGATGGCTATAAATCTATATAAGGTAAAGGGTCATTCATTACTTGAATATTATTAAGGCGGGACCACACCGTAGCGTTACGAAACGAAGATGTATAAAAAATGTGCGAATGACTGCTTCTGCCGTATCGAGGATATGAAATTTGTTGACATACATTTAAGGTATTTTGTATTTTCGTCATCAGTAATTTCTTCTCTTTAAAAACTTGTCCGTGTTCTTTTAATGTAATCGCCATAATTATACGACACGATTTTATTACAAAACAGCAGGTAAATCACAGCATCAAAAATGTAAATTTTGTTTGTCCATAGTTTCCAATTTCCATCAATTTTCTACAAGAAAAATCATTTGATTGTCTATGTTATAGAAGAGTGATCAAGACTAATTGGCAAAATATCGACACCATAGCTGATTGGCATGTTTATTTAAACGGACATTTTGATTTTGTAGGTCACAATATTCATATCCATTACGGACGTATTGTTTATGTTTGAATGAAATTAGAAGATTTTTTTTACAAACACAAGTGATTTTTCCATTTTTTTTAGTATTAATCTATAACATGAACGATTTCTGAAGAAGGATTACATATTGTGATCCGCATCATTATACAATGCTGGTTTTTTTACAGGGGGTATCATTGTACGAGGCTTCTCGCAGGTGGGCCACGTCACCTCTCCGCCGACAAAGGCAGACGCCAGTAAAGCTGCGAGAAGACCCGCAGCTGTGCTACGCCGAGCCGCTGCGCAAGAGTGTTGATAACGACATACGATACAAACAATCGCCGCACGAACAACAGAACTACAAACAGATACTAGGTACATGTATGATTGTGTGCAGGCTTTACTTTTAACACCATAAACATAACATCACGCCTGTTATCCCCGAAGAGTTAGGCAGAGGCGTACCAGTAGTCCCAAAATAATGCACAGAAATTCAATGTTTAGCATGCAGTCTATCAGATTAAGGAGTTAGCTCTAATGCATCACAACTAAAGTCTTTAAAATAACAAAACGAATAAATAGTTTTTAAAGTTTTTACGCTTTATAATATAATAATAAAGGATAATCTCATCTGCTTTCACCCCTACATCATTATCATAAATTATGATAAATATTGCTAGGTCTACGCTTAGAAAAACTTTGCATAAATTACTACAGATGGAAGATTTGTTTGTTACATAACCCTAAGTTTATCATGAGGAAGTCTATACTATTTTGTTAAAGTTTACTAATTTTATCGAGGAACACCTTATATTTCAGATGAGATGGTTACTAAAAAAAAGAAAGCGATAAGAGAAGAAAAGAAAAGTAATTTGGAATATGAACGCAAAATGGTAACTACAATATATGGTTCATTAAAATATATAGTAGATATTATATAACACGTTTAATGTTTTCAGCATGCCATGGAAGGTCCATGGGGTAAACCAGGGCCAGGTGGCACTATATGGAGGAACCCCCGAAATGTTGGGCTAAATTTCTCTAAGTCTATGGTCCGTATTAAAATAAAGTTGAAAATATTGAATAAGACATTCGGAAATTAATTGTTTACGTTTTTACTTCAGGGTTGGACAGATAATGAAATTTTTACGAAAATTGATGGGGCTAACAAACGCAACGAAAAATCTTCGCTTACTTTACCTAAAGTAAAGGGAGACGATGATTTTAGAGAAGACATTCCTGATAAGGAAAACGAAAAGCCACATAATGTAGACAAGCTGCCAAATATTAAACATGCTGGCGCCCCAAATAGACAACCTCCAGAACAAAGGAGATTTAGTCTAGACGTAAAAGTTAAACACGAAGTTTCTTACGGTGGTAATGGAGAAGGCAGACGGAGTCCAAAGAAAACCAGATTTGTTAAGAGGTTATCCAATGGCGATAAAGTGACAAAGCTAATAATTGACGATAGTTATGATAGTGGAGATGCTGTGGTTGTTGAGAAAAAGCCTACGCCTGAGACAACTATTTTACACGTAACAGGCGGAGTGGAACTAGTGCCGCTTCTGGCAAGACGACGTCGCGTCGGCGCACGCACGCTGCCATCCAGCGATGTCACAAGACAAGCGGATCAATCGTGTCAGTACGTATAAAACGAATAAATATGATTTATAATATTACAATACAATTGATGATTAGGTTCGTATTCTCTGTGACATGATCTATCGTAGGCTCGTGGCATGAATTCGCAATTTTTTATCGATACTGATTCTATGTATAATGAAACCTAACTAGGATCACACAAATAATAAAATTCAATTTTTAAGATCACGGCGTTTGACCCGTTTATAAAATCGATTAGATCCACTGCTTATAGATTTTTTAATAACGTAGTCAAGTAATGCCGAAGGCTTACACAGTTGCGTGACACGTTTTCCCGAATCGTAAATTTATTCGCGGATAAAATGTCAGCGAATGTCGTAACACTTTTTTCGTAAATCATATTGTAATATTGAGTTATGAGTCGCGATTCGGAAATTCCATTGCTTGTTTATAAGTGTTGTTATAAGAATTGATTAGTGCATTTTGGTAGTTACCAAGGTTATTATTATGTGCATGTATTATTAGAGCACTTTCAGCATGTTAGAGATTTACATCAATAGTTCATATTAGCGTTATACTTATGAGATATTGAATGCTTAGCCATGCCTAAACGAGATGTATTTACTTGAGGTACCTATAACGTACCTACTGTAAATGCATCGCGTTTGTACCATTTGATCTTGAACATTCCGTGTTTACCTAATAAATATTTACGAAGAAGTTTCCGGTGTGATGATTCGAGTTACATATATCTAACGGTAGGCAATGTTTGGTCACCAATCCGGTAAGGTTGCATCACGGCTTTCTATCTGTTGGGATCCATACGACACCAAGATTAACGGCTTTCATTAGACCGGTGACGTGCACCTCAAGACCGTCAGTTGTTGATAATGATCGTTGACACCTCGACATAGATATCGATGAGTAACTACGTAATTCAGATAAATGGTAATGTATTTCATGTTGCCTTTGAACTGTGGCCTCCTTACAATAGGCTTGAGTAGTGCTGATCTTTGGTGTTGATAAAAAATTGTTGCCGACCGGTTTGGCCTCAAGAATAATAATTATGTGCCTGCCTGCATATGTCATAAAAATATGGGTAAACCTACAAATATACATGCATTTTACAGATGGCGTGAATCTGTCAATATGGATTACTTGAGAGAACTGAAGAACCAGATGAAAGTAAAATGTATTCAACAAGAGGTAAGGCACCTTATAGTACCGACACTTCATATAGAATAGGTACCATAGAATATAAAGTATCTTTCCTTTATATTCCCTTTTATGGTTATGCAGGAACATCGACGTGATTCAGCGGAAAGCGTACGCAAGCATCATGAGACTTGGGAGTCTCTTTGGGGAAGACAAGGACACGGGGCTCCACTGCGGGGCAAATATGCGAGAAACAACCTTGCGCAGCTACTTTACGTAGCACCCTTGACTAATGCTCAGTAGATTCTTATAGATCATAGGACTAAGTGGACCATAGGAACATTTAGTGTTCAGGTAGTCAACGAATACCACAACTGTCTTTTTTATCGCATTTTTTTAACTTTTAATTTTGGTTTGATTATTCTGCGTACCGGAGATAATGAATCCGTTAACCGTGAGTGGCAATGGGTACCTACCATATAAGATAAAGTTAATGGGTTGCTACATAAGTATGAAAACTCAAGTAAAACGATTTTCCCACTGCTGTTAGGGAAATAGATCACTAACTATGCAGATGATGCTGCCTTTAAAATGTACATAAATCGAAAGTGTCATGATATTGTTTAACGAAAGATCATTCCACCTTTATTAATTACTAGTTATGAAGTTGTTGAAAAATTGAAAAGGAAACATTTAAAATTAGTGCCAATGAATAAAATACAATGATATTTAATAAAACTATGTCCGATAAATGTTAAATAATAATCATAGAGTTTGCGGTTATTAATGTGTACCTACTAAGGTAGTAGAAATCTAAATGATAATGGTATATCAATTTGAACTCGTAATCGCTTCAGCACCCTGTTAATACTCCAAATTGTTTGGAATTGACCACGCGACATTTCGATAGTGCATATCTTCTCGTTTTCACAGTGTTTGTACCCAACTCTTCCAAAACGGCTGGATCGATTCTTATTAAGTGTTTGGTGTTAATTCAGTAGGTCTGAGAATAGGACGTAAACTAATAAATACTAAATAAAACTATTAATTTGATTCTAAGGCGGAACGATCTTTGTTGCCTGGGACAGCTAGTGATTTCCTAAAGATTTTCGACTTTTGACAATCGCTTTTACTGAAAGAGTAACATTTTGACTAGGACCTCAGATCGTTTATCTCTGCGTAAGTTACAAAATTTCAACGTAAGTATAGTTTCAATAAAAAGTGTTAAAGCTATTACGAGGGCGATTATTAATAAGCGTCATCATCCCACCTAAATGATTATATTACCATATCATTTTGTTTAGCTTGCACAAACAATCAATCAACAATTGGTTAACTTTAACGTAATTTTACCTTGACCTTCTTTATTAATCTTAGGTTCTTACCTACCTAAACTTAACCTGAAACAAGCACTTATAATTATATATATTCCATAATAATATATTCAGTAGTAATGAAGCTATGCTCTTTTTGAGATTGTATTCAATCTAGGTCAAAAAGCTTTTTTTTTTGTTCTAGCTCTTTCCCTATTTATTAATGAATATCGTTAAAATCATTAGTGAAACGAGGTGAAAAAAATTTGTTACATATGCAAAGTTCAATCGGAACAAAATTTAAGAAGGATTTTTACGTTTAGGTTTAACATTTTTCGTTACTAAAAAGGTACGTATCAAAATTGTTATCTACAATTCACACGTTTTATAGTATCTTTTCAGGATTGAGTTAGTTATTTTGTATATTGTGTCGTAAAAAACTTAAACAAGTCGGTAAAAATTAATTTAAAAACCACAAATTGTAATAACTTAAGTAAATTACTATTTCACGAATTTAGTGTCATTTTAATTTGTAGGCAAGTGAACCTCGCACTGTGAAATCATGGATGAATAAATGTTTTAAAATTACTATCATAAAGTGTTTCTCTATCATACCTAATTCCACACTAAATTACCTATATTTAAACCTGCATCTAAATTTTTATTCAACAAATTAATAGCCCTTCTTAGTGGAAATGAGATAGGTATTTTAATGGAATTAACTGGTTGGATACATTTTTCCGCCGACGGTGATTTAGTGACACCATTACCAAAGATTGCTTAACACAACAACATACCGACCAAAAAAAGGCTGGACATAATTAATAGTACGACTGCAACTTCCAGATTTAGTGACACTATTTAGTACCTATTTGTAAAAATAAACAACAAATTTAACGTAGGTATCTCAAGCTTGTCCTTGATCTCGGTCGTTATGCATTCAATTTATTTATTGTGATGTCTATTAATAGACATTTTGAATGCAATATAATGATTACACAATACATTTCATTCGGCCCACGCTCGCCGCTCATACTATAACCGCAGATGCACCCATTGTATTTCGATGAACTTTCAACGAGGAACAGGTCCACGATACACACATATTTATACAAAGGTATGCCAATATAGGTATTTAGTGATTCACTTGCGAGGAATCGTTCATATTTGAGGGCTCAATGACCTAATGACCTGGTCAAAACTAAGTTAGGAATCTGTTCTGAAATCAAACATAAAGGGATACACTTTCATCAACAGGCGTATACTGAGTATAATGACTTACTTCTCTTTCCTTTGTATTGTTTTGTATTTATTTTTTCACTTTTTTAAATGAATGTTATTACAATTGTAAATATGTGAGCACAACGTATTTAGCTGTACCAACTTAAACATGTACAACTCCATTGTTTATTTTTTATTTGCTTAAACCTATCTTAGTACTTATAGTACTTTTTATTCTAGGTGCATCGTCCTCACATATAATCCTATTATGTATACAAAGTATTGTAAAATCTATTTTAAAAGAGTAAGTATGAAGTTTCTTGCCCATTCTTCTCCATAAAAATCTACTTTTTGGAAGGGGCAACTAGAATCATATTTTAAAGTTAATTTTTGTTCGACGTTCAAAAGTGCCTTATAGGGGCCTAATTGAAATACATAGTTTGACTTTGACTTTGACTTTATTTAGTTAAAATAATAATAATAATAATAATAATAATAATAAGCTGGCAACTCTGGCTGTCATAGGACGCTGTCTAAATTATCCCTTATTTAATATTGAAATAAAACAGTTTTAACAGAATTTAACAATAATATTTATAGTTTTTGTGATAAAAAAAAGTAATACAATCTCCAAAAATAACAAACAAAACTGAATACAACAAAATGTGGAATATACAATTAAAAAATACGAGCACACAAGGACGGGTGACACATGTCACATCTCAAGAAACAGAAATTTTGGAAATTTACAATAGAAATGCCTAAATAAAAATGATAACCAGAGCAGCATTACGTCGCGCACGCCAACCACCTCCGGACTCGCCGCTCAGCTCCGCCTCGCCGCCGCCGGACATCGGGTCACCTGTGTCACCGGCGGTTGCAGTAGCGTCGAGCTCCAGCAGCGACGAGTATTTTTCCCCGCCGACGTCGCCAACACCTGTACGTCGGCCGGGGAGAGGCCGGCCACCGAAGAGCTTAGGACCCAGGAGCCAACCAGCCCCGAGCCAGGTCCCCGCTATCGGTGGTTGTGTGCAGCGCATGAGATGGACTCAGTCTATGAACGAGAACGTCATGCGCGCATACTACGGGTCTACAGAGGGGGGAACTAACCTCACTGCGTATCGTGTTAGGATGCTGTCTCTGTTTCAGGAATTGGAACCAACCGTAAACGTCTCGGCCCAACGACTGTCGGATCAGGTGCGGGTTATCCAACGTAACCACAGGTTGGACGAAACCGCGCTTGATAGGCTGCGCTCAGACGTACTGAACAACCATATCGTCGCGACTTTGACACAGACCGTGGTACCAGCAGTAAATGCAATCCCACCACGGTCCAATCCTATTGGAGACGAAGTGGATGATAGGGTTGTCACAGTAAGTAGCCAGTGCAATAACCAACTGAGGAGAGCACTGGAGGATGCGCTTTGTGAGTATAGGTCAACACCGACCGAACTTAGACCTCGTTTACCGCGGTTACCTATGCACAGAAAAAATAGGGCGCTGGTGTGTGCCTTGGATTCGCTGCTTGAGAATTTCTTTGAAAGCAGCGAGGACCTCGTCGATACACACTCAATCCTGTATTGCGCGGCTGTTGCAGCATGTCGTTTAGCTAACGTCAAGTTCCCAAATGTTGACGTAGCTATCCGACCGAAGCCAGCTGTACCAGCCTGGCAGAGCAGGATCGAGCACCGTATCGATGGGGCCAGGGTACTCATCGGCAAACTATACTGCTTCAGGGAGGGCAATACACGCCCACGAGTGATGCGCTTTGTGAAACGGGCGTTCTCGGGGACTGAAATCTGTCCTCGCGATTATATGTCCCGTTCCACAGAGCGCATCGACTTCCTGAAGCAGAAAGTTTGTGCATGGGCAAACCGTATTCGACGGTATAAACGGCGGGTTGACCGGTACTCACAGAATCGCATGTTCCAGAGCGATGAGAGGTGGGTATACAGAGCTTGGGAGCGACCTGAACAAAATGTGACGGACGTGCGCCGCCCGGATGATGCCGCTACCAGTGCATTCTGGCGCCGCATCTGGTCGGAGCCCGTCCGTCATGTTGAGGCTCGCTGGATGTGTGATGTCGAGCGCGCGTGTGAAACTATACCGGAAATGGATAAAATAAACATCTGTCCATCAGACATAGCCAAAGCAGTTCGTCCGTTACCTAATTGGAAATCACCGGGGCCGGACGGACTGCACAATTTTTGGTTAAAATGGTTAAGTAGTTCACACTCGCGCTTGGCATCGCAGTTCCAGTCATCCTTGGAGTCTGGGTCGCTGCCACAGTTTCTTACAACTGGTGTTACTCACCTGCTCCATAAATCAGGTAGTGCCACGGAACCCAAGAATTATAGACCGATCACATGCTTGTCGACGGTATATAAACTTCTTACATCCATTTTGAGAACTAAGATTACTGAACATATTGACAATAATTCTATTATGTCTGCTTCTCAGAATGGATGTAGGAATGGGTCCCGTGGCACTAAGGAGCTACTCCTCATAGACATGGCCATAAGCCAACAGGTTCGTCGATCCCACAAGGATCTGTCGACATGTTGGATAGATTACAAGAAGGCCTACGACTCCGTGCCACATTCATGGCTCGTGAGGGTGCTGGAGTTGTACAAAATAGATACAACTCTACGCACCTTCCTTGAGTCGTGTATGAGGCAGTGGAGGACGGTCCTTCGCTATCCAGGATGTCGACAGATCCAAGGGAATGATGAACCTATTTGGATTAAGCGGGGAATATTTCAGGGTGACAGTTTGAGCCCCTTATGGTTCTGCTTAGCCCTGAATCCTCTAAGCACATTGCTGGAGGATTCGGGTCTAGGCTATCGACTGAGAAGAGATGGTCAGGTCATATCTCACCTGCTTTACATGGATGACCTAAAACTCTTTGCCCCCAACAATTTACGACTGATGGAGCTACTGAAGGTAACTGAAACTTTCAGTAGCGCCATCAGGATGGAATTTGGTGTGGACAAATGCGCGGTCATGCATGTAAAGCGAGGGGAGATTATGGAATCCCAGGGAATTCAACTCTCGGATTCCATACACCTTAGATCCCTCTCCTCATCCGAGAGCTATAAGTATTTAGGTATGTCGGAAGCGTTAGGTATCAATATTACTGACATGAAGCAATCGTTGAGGGAGCGTTTCTTTGGTCGCCTGAAAAAAGTATTGAACAGTCTTCTTTCAGGTGGAAACAAGGTGCGCGCCTTCAACGGTTGGGTCATGCCGGTTTTGATGTACTCTTTCGGCATACTTAAATGGACTCAAACTGAACTTGACACTCTGGATAGAAGAGTCCGTACACTGCTGACCGCAAATCGGATGCATCACCCACGTTCTTCGGTTATGAGGCTGTACATCCCGCGGAAGTGTGGAGGTCGAGGCTTTCTAAATGCTAAGACTCTCCACAACCGCGAAGTGTACAGCCTCAGGGATTATTTTTTAAAAACCGAAGTGGGTATGCACCGAGATGTGGTCGCTGTGGACAAAGGGCTCACCCCGCTTTCCATGGCTAACGAGAACTGGCGCAAACCTGTAGTTCTTAGTACAGATGACCGCAGGCAGGTATGGCAAAGCAAAGAGCTCCACGGACGCTTCTACCGGGCTCTTCATGGGCCCGATGTAGATTTATTAGCGTCGGTATCCTGGCTACGTTTTGGTGACCTTTTCGGGGAAACTGAAGGTTTTGTATGTGCAATTATGGACGAAGTTATCCTAACGAACAACTACCGGAGACATATTATGAAGGACGGGACGGTTGACGTGTGTCGGGCATGTCACCGCCCTGGCGAATCCATCAGACATATAATCTCTGGTTGTTCTCGTCTGGCTAACGGCGAATACTTGCACAGGCATAATCAAGTAGCCAGGATTATTCACCAGCAACTTGCTTTGAGATACCAGCTTGTGGACACTGAGGTACCGTACTACAAGTATGTGCCCGACCCAGTTCTCGAAAATGACCATGCCACATTGTACTGGGATCGGTCTATCATTACTGATAGGACTATTGTTGCCAATAAGCCGGATATAGTAGTGATAGACCGATTAGCGCGCCGCGCAATGATAGTTGATATTACCATCCCACATGACGAAAATCTCGTGAAAGCTGAGAAAGAAAAACAAATAAAATATCTTGACCTAGCCCACGAGATTGTCGACATGTGGGATGTGGATTCTGCTGTCATTGTGCCGATAGTTGTGACGGCCAATGGTCTTATTGCCAAAAGCCTCGACGACCATCTGTCGAGGCTTTCGTTACGCGGTTGGGTCAAAGGCCTGATACAGAAGGCAGTACTCCTCGATACGGCTCGCATTGTGAGGAGGTTCCTGTCTCTGAGACCCTAACCACCGATAGCTTGGACCCTGCTCCCGCCGTCGGTGGCCTACTATTTTTTATATTTTTAAATGTTTTTATTTTTATATTAATATTTAAAAATGTAATTTATAAGAATTTTAAATGAATATACGAAATAATAATAATATATTTATTCAAAATTAAAAATAGGTACAATAAAATTACAATAATCTTATTGAGAGTTAGAGGGATTCGAATGTTAGATGCCTGTACTAGGTTAGATAAACCTGTATCACAGGCGACAGGAGCTCATATTGATTGGTAGTACAAAGGAAAAGGTTATTAACAATATTTAACATAATAAAATTAAAGATAATGACATTTACGATATTATTCTATAACTAAAAACTATTATTTTAAAAACTAAAACAGCTGTTTTATTTATTTGCAACTTGTGCCACTTATGATGTAGGTAGGTACTAGATATTATGCGTCAGCAAAACAAAATAAGTAAAAGTGAAACGTCGTATTAAATCACAAACGGGGCTATAGGTAGTTATTGTACAGCAAGTTTTG
Organism: Euplexia lucipara; assembly: GCA_921972225.1. Taxonomy (NCBI): domain Eukaryota; kingdom Metazoa; phylum Arthropoda; class Insecta; order Lepidoptera; family Noctuidae; genus Euplexia; species Euplexia lucipara. The sequence continues at coordinate 10,177,436 of OV179148.1, forward strand.
CAGCGAGCGACCAAATATACTTAGAACATCAACAAAAACTGGGGCTTGTAGCGCAATACACTGTTAATGTAGAGTCAGCAACTGTCGTGTAAGTCAGGCCTTGAGCATGATGTTCTACGTGCCCTCATAGTCAATGGAGTTTATATATCTAAACTCAGCCACTTTTCTAGCAGGGCACTCAGCATCTCCCGTCTTATGATTGCTGGGCTTTTTAAAACGTGAGCAAGTTGCACATTTCGGTGTGTCAGCTTTTTTCTCACACACAGACAGCGAGTGTCCAGCTTCACCACAATGACCACACGTAGAATTGCCTTCACGTGTTTTTGCTGCATGACCAAATTGTTGGCAATTGTAACATCTGGTTACCAAGGTAAAGTCCCTGACAGGACACGAAGTCCAATTTATGTAAAGTCTTTCTTGCGAGATGATAGATTTGCGGACGTTGGCCGGAACTTCAATTACGTAGTTGCAGGTCGCGGAGTCCTTTTTTCCAGATTTGTGGCTTAATTTGATGGAGGTCAAAAAGGATTCCATGGACGTGACGATGACGACGTGATAGTTAAAAAACAATATTTAAGAAGCCGTTGACAATACATACCTATGGAGCCTACGCCTCATAATATTCTCTAACGTAAAGCTTATTTATGAGCCTGTAACATCTCAGTGAATGCGGTAACTATGAGCAGTCATCTCATTCTCAAGCATTTCGTATTTTTATCTCTTGGCTATGTAGGTAAAGTGTTATTACATACTTTATTGTTAATATTACGAATTCACGCATAATTTCAACAAGTAGGCAAACTACACAATATTTTTTGTTATGAATTACATTGGCTTGCCTAAATAGAGCTTTAACGAAATAATGCATTAGAAGTTATTGCCAAGTCAACTAGTACTAGCGATAGCAAAGTATTTTCTTCTTTACTGTTTAATTATTATCAGTAGGTATAGACTCTTACAATATTCCTAATTTTAATAATATACTCGTAATTAAATAATTAAGGTTAAACTATCACGCTACAAAATTAGCGGTTATTAAATCTCGATTTAACGCCTATCATTAGCTCATATATCATTCAGTCTGTTAAACCGACATCTATTGCAAGGCATAGATTATTATTACAGTGCAATTGGAATGCCTACAGCCCTTCGGGCATTACACTATAAATGTTTCGCAAGACTCTGATTGTGTCGAGTACTACGTGGTGCTAAGTGCAATGCAAACAGTTCATTGATGAATCTCTAATTGTTCTTAAACCCTCGAGACGGCAGGTCTCGCGTGGGTACGTGCGACTTATGGTGAAATCTGTAAAGCAAACAGAAATGTGTGCATGTATGTAAACGGACGACACACCCGGAGAAAGCCTCGTATTATTACGAAATTACAATAAAACTGTAAAAACACCGACACCTTCGTCAGTGAGACTGGAAAAGAATGAATCGGTCAAAAAATTATTCATATATATTGTTTGACATTGTCCGTTGCTAAATTGATTCTTATAATACTGTGTGTCAAGTCAAGATAAAATATCTACCATACCTGAACAATAAACATATAAAATGTAGATACTTAGCCTGTTTGTGTGTGTTGTGTCATGTTATTACAAATAAAAGGGAAGATAAAGTTTAGGAACAATATCGAAGAAAATCATGCTACACCCTTCTAGTCAAGTTATAGGTTTAGTACAAATAAAAGGCATGACAGTGGTAAGAAAGCAGTATAACCTAGCCTAATTCTAGTCAGCTCAAGTGTATTGCCACTGACTTGCAACTTACTGTACCTATGTTATCTAAAGTAATTAAATAACTACTTTGATTTATTGCATCTAATGCCTTCAATTTTAAACTGTCTTACGTTACATTAACTGTTTTAACTTTAACATAAAAATATTGTGGCAGATGGTCTGTTATTTAATGCATTTAGGCCCACGAGAAATTTTATGCCATCAATTTTCTCAACTTAACTACTTAATGGTATCCAAAAAGATGTAAATCGATACGTTTCTTCGAGACACTAGCTATAAATAAATTACACTCTCCAATTAACATATCATTTTACATCTGAGTTTTGTCTATTAATTAGTTAAGTTAACATGTAAATAAAGCTTTTATATGACAAAGCAAAGAATTTTGTAAACATTTTTTACGCATGTGAACCATGTTTGCGGCGTGCCCATCAAATGAATGATTAATTGTTATGTGATGTTTCTATTGACAGGAACGAGAGTTACAAAAGAATTTTACACTTCAATTTGTCATTCGTTGATTGGTGCCTACTTCTTATTAATAGAATGTGACGAAACATTAACGTCAAATAAACTCTCTCTTAGTTTCTACTCAAGAAAACAATGGTTTATGCGCTTTGCTTAAAAACCTTGGTATAAAAAGTTTCATTATGTAAAATTGTAAACACGAAAATCTTATACCAAGTCCTGCCGATTTTTGCCTAACGAGGAGATGATGAAAAACGTGTCAGCCGAGGGCTTCAACCAAGTGTAACTAATCTGCACAATCCAATGAGTTTCCTGTGTTTACATTATCATTAAGTTTTGACCAATAAAATGATTAAAACCATATTAGAGAAATATTATTTTAAAAAGTTGATAGTGTCGCTAACTTTCTTGTCTTAAACTAAAAAGATTTAAATTCCATCAATTCTGTATATTGATAGAATTTAACCCTCCTACTAACAAACACGAGTTAACAATGGCGAAACAGAGGGTCAAAATATTAGATCATGCGTTGAACTTCGCCATCTTTGGGGTACGATAAACTTCTACTATTCAAGATTCGACATTATTTCATTAGTTGACAATAACAAAAATAGTTTGGTTTACATTTTGAAAGAAATGGATCCACAGTATTAGAAAGAATCAACAATGTTGTAACAATAAAAGTAAATAGTAAAGGCATAGTAATAGCTTATCGACATTTCGCCTGAACAAGTATTTGCCTCTTCTCTCGGTTTTCCTTACAGTGTATAAAAATGTCAACTATGTTTGTATAGTTACTTGTTCAATTAAATATGACAGCTCTTTTAAACACATCCCATTATTGTTTTATGTCAATAAAAAAATTGAAATATCCCAAAATAACGTACAACTTGTGGGCTAGGGAATTGGCAATAAAGTTTGTATTTTGATACGTAAACAAAATTATTATTCAGCAGAGAATTACTTTCACAAAATATTTAAATGATAAATAAAATACCAAAGTCAATTTATATGACTTTTTAGAAATAAAAACTCAAATTTATGTAATTTTACGCTAAACATAAATAAATCTTTGATTATTGCTCTGAAGGAATGTCAATTATAAATGACCTGTAGGTTATAGTGTACCTACTTACATAAACCTACATTCTATTATGCTTAGATAGTGAAAATGATACAAAAAAGGTTTGTTGAGTTCATGGGGGTTAGGCTTTACGGAATAGAAACATAATATTAAAATGCGTAATTGGTATGTAAATAATAAGTATTTATTTATTTACAACGTTCCAGTTTCGAAAAGGCAGTTGTTTAAGGAAAATTATGTTATATTAAAGCAGAAATTTCAGGACTTCGAACTTGCAGAATCTGATCGCTTAAATTTTGTAAATCCAGAAGCACGTTTACATCACGAAAACAAGGGTACCTATATTGAAGTGTAGTGATAAACCGTACCACAAATAGCGCTACACACAATAAATAAAATACTCTCTTTTCGATAATTAGTAATGACAACCTAGATTGCAAAAATTACGGACCCCTATATTATACAACTCAATAATAAAATTTAATTTATTTTCATACCAGATATTTTGGTTCATAATCGTTAAGATCGATTACAACATTTCTATAAATTATGTCATCGTTCCGACAACCAGTCCTCGGTCCATCAGAGACATGTAAATACGACCGGAATCACTTCCGACTCTAGATCAACAAAATGTGATCATTTTGGACTGCTAGAACTTTCAAACGAATCTTGATTGTCGCGTATAGACCCGCTCTCGCCCCGCTTGTGCTGTGAGGACCCGGTTTAAGGTTACGGAAAAGAAAGTCCATACATCGCGAACCAGCGGTCGACGCGACGCGCCGCGCCCCTCGGTTGCTGCGCTTTGACCCCGAGTAAATACTACAAACATTTCATTCCACTACTTTTCTCGCAAAATTAAAATGTAATCGACGCGACAGAATTTATAAAAAGAATAATTTTGAAGTTTATTTATGTACTGCTGCCGAATTTATATTCATATATTCGTTCTGCGTTTTGCTAGACATGACTAGAGAAAGCAGATAAATTCTTGAAAAAAAAGTAGCCTGTTACTGTCCGACTGTAGGGCAAAGACTTTTTCTCATACAGAGAAGGCCCGATCATGTATTACCACGATTGTTTAGGTGGATTGGCACTTTTAGACTTATATTAATTAGTCTTATTCCAAGTTTCCTCACAGATAGGTGGTACAGATAGGTGTCAACGATTAACCTAGTAACTTCCCCGGATTTGAGCGCAAAACTCGTCAACAATAGTTCGAGCCATAACCACTGAGCATCGGAACAGAGGTCTCATATTATCATCAAATACTTTGCATAATAGGATATATCCGACGTAATGTAATGGTTTTAATCAATTTTGGATAAGGACTGCTTGAGTATAACAATACGACCATGATTTAAATCCCCGGTGGACAAGCTTTTAACCGAACAACCACCGACAATGCACAGAAATAATAAAAGTGGTGAAGATAGAGCCACTCAATAGGGCTTGAAAGTTGGGAAGTAGGAGCGACAAGGTTATAGGGCCGTTCAAAACCACTTTCTAGCTTTCAGTTACGATCGGTGCGAAAACATTATCCAAGTCTATTTTCTAACAAAAGCATATAATACAACATTCTTTATTGTTGTAAATTATGTATAACGATTCTAACAAACATACATGTTTGTTTCGCATTTGACATAATTTAGCTTCACACTCATTTTATTCGTATTAGTCATACATCTTTAACACTGTCGTTGTAGTGTTCAGCCGGGTTACACGAGAAAATGCATTAACAATGTTACATAGGCATGCCGAATTCACTTGACGAGGATTGCGTATGTTTGCGCTTTTGTTTGCACTTAAGATTTACAAGTGGTTAGTAATACTAATCTAGTACGTGTTGATGCTTTAACGAACGAAGAAAAAGCCGTTTTCAAAGCAATATTACAATACTACTGTAGTTACAATACAATATTACAGTGTTAGTTTAGAACTTACCCTAAGTTAAGTACAACATGATCATTTAATGCGGAAGTGTAGGCTTCTGTTATAGTGTTTACATATTGTGCAATCATGAGATAAACGCCAAGCTCTACCTAATTGCTATGAAGCGCATCTCCTATTTCGTTATGTACACTCATCGTGTGATGTCACAGCGCATGTTGAGTCTAAGGAGTAAGCTTTATAAACAAATCGGCTGGGGGCTTTAAGGAATTTCTATTTTAACAGCTTATTGCAACAACATTATTAAAACATAACGATCGGTCTCACCCATGACCCAGGAAACAAGAAATCCTGATTGTAACTGCGGGGTGGGTATTTTAACAATACATTTTTCTGATGTTATTCACTTAATGAAAAAAAAGCAAGTCAATTATTAGCTGGTGACATTGGTAAAATGGTTCTTGGTAATGTTATTTTGAAAATATCGCGGAAAGTACTTTTTTAACCCTCGATGCAAAAGGATGTGTTTAATGTTAGATGTATGGTACATCTAACATTAAACACATCCTTTTGCATCGTTACCGTAAGTACAAAATTTTCCCATGAAAGTTGCAAGACTCGAGTAGGCAATAGGTTAGTATGTTGATCATAGCCGTGGGCTTACACTAAGTACTTGAGTGGAAAACTACTACTCTAAACATTAGACATTAAATTGTTACCACGCCTAGCATTGAGGGCTATCATAGAGCTATTGACTGACCTCACTTCCCGTCCATTGAATACTGGAACTAATTAACGATCAACTTAAAATGACCATTGAGAATGTTTATCAACTCTTTTATTTCCAATTGTACGATAATTCGATGCTTCCAGATTGTCCCATGTATACATAATGGTCATAGTGAAAACATCCTTGTGGTGTATCGGATGTCATAATTTCGATATACAATCAGAGGCTGCTTGACACTGCGCGGTCGTAACAGCGGCGGTGGTCGACAGAGCACGGTGTTTTCACGCAGGCGCAGTGCACGCAGATACCGGGCCGCATACACACGTGCGACAACCACCTTACCGTCGTCGCCGACATACACGTTGCTGTAACATAGTGCTACAAGTGTTCCTCGAAAGCCAGCAAGATGCGCCCAGTGAGTACCGGTGTTAATTTATTATACGTTAACAGTGATGTTCAAGTTAGACTGTTATTGTGCGTGAACTTTATGAGTGGATGCGTGAATTTTTATGCATGAAGAAATATTGGCCATTTCTAGTATTTGAATAAGCCCATTATTGATAAATTCACTTAATGGATTTTGGTTGACAGATCGTTTGACTGGCAGAGAAGAAATTATGTTTAGTATCTAATAGGATAAATAAGTAATTACTTTTATCTTAGTAGTTAAATTTTTTTGACAAAAGTATAACACGAGTAATATCTAGGTAGTAGTTTCATCAAAATAAATACTCTACTTTCCACAATTTCATTCTACGCATACTTAATTCTAAGTAACATAATACCTACCCAAATTAATAGTCAACATAAATTACATAATCAATCGCAAGTTTTATAAACTGTTTTCACTAAAATTTAAAAATCACATTGATTAATCACTGTACAATGTGAACATAACCTTTCACTATATTGCACAGCACAGCACGATTTTCTATTATTCTTCATGTCAAGTAAAAGCTACATTGCGATTAACTAACGGCTTCGTATAAAAATAAAGCTGTTACGTCTATGTTCTTTATCTCTGTAGATGGTCATCTGTCATGTAAATAGCTGCGTCCCTATGCGAGCACTCTTCAATGTATTTAAAGTAGACTGTAATGCGGAAATTTGCATTCGGCGCTCACACCGCTTGAATATTTATGTATCTTCATGTGAAGTAATAGATTTTAACTACGTTCTGAGTTATTGTTTACGGTAATTATTCCGAAAGTGCACTAAGTACCTACTTACTCTCAAAACACTATTTAAAAAAATACAAAAAACACATGTTATATGAATACATTTGTTATTTGTTGTTAGTGATTTGATAGTCATTTTATCAATTGCCATTTATTATCACCATACTCACTTTAAATTGTATAATTCCAAAGTCTTAATAATATGCCCTTTCTCTCAACCTTCTATTATCACCTAAGTGCTGATTTAGATGTTTGATTGGTACAATGTCTAGGGTCCCTAGACTTTCTATACCCAGTAGAACGGCTTATTCCCAACGGCCCCCACTAAAACTGCCACCACTGGTGGTCGTTGGGATAAAATTTTACTTTTGTTCCCAACCGCCACCACTGGGGGCGGTTGGGAACAAATAAATAAATAAAACTTGAATAATTTTTTTGAATTTATTATTGTAGTATTTATTTGGTATGCAACTCATATAATTTAAGACATGATAAAATACGTACTTCATTATCCTTTCCTGTTCAAGTGGCGACTCGTATCAATGGTTTTAGGGGACAATACGAATAATGGGAACCTCATAGTAACAATTACGCTAAGTGCGGTTCTAATAACATTATGCTGTGATTTACAACTGCAAACTCAAACCTTAACCCCGAGTACTTTGCTTTTGTTATACCAATCGGTTATCCATTTTTGTGGTCTTATTTTGTAGAAGTAGAACAAAAGAAATGTGAAATGTTGGACCCAGGTGTTTTATTACCTCTTCTAATGCTTGCCGACTAATTGTTTATTCCTAAATATATTCATAATACATAAATATTTACAACTAAGAATATATGTAAATAATAGAACTAATGCAGTTATACATATCGGGCTGTTTACCGGGCATCCTGTCAGATTTCGCTGGAGCAAGTACTTCCTCAGGGAATATACATTTGAATTTTATTCAAAGAAATGGTGGTGTTGTTTTACTTCATGCTTGGCATATATTACTAAGCGCAAGCATAAAAGTGGGCTTATTATGTGGGAGTGTGTGGCAAGAAAGAAAAATAATTACAAAGGAGTCATCAAAATCAAAGTAAGAACCCTACCACCCCTGTATAGCTTGGTACCAGAAAATTTAATAGGTGGAACAGCTACTTCCAAGCCGCCATGAAGACCACCAGACTAGTATTACCATCAGCTAAACTCAAAGGTTGCTACACACATTATGAAAAAAGTATATGGGACAAAGCCCGCGAATTCAACTTGATCGCTGGGGATATACAAAAGCGCCGAGAAGTAGCTTTAACAGCAGCTTTGTTCTAACTCCCACCAATGATGGCAGTTTGGTGGTGGTCGATGAAAATAAAATTAAAAGTTTTATTATGTCTCATCGACCGCCACTGGGGGCGGTTGGTAACAAATATAAAATTTTGTTCCGACGACCACCAGTGGTGGCAGTTTTAGTGGTGGCCGTTGGGAATAAGCCATTATTTATTTATTTGTTCCCAACCGCCCCCAGTGGTGGCGGTTGGGAACAAAAGTAAAATTTTATCCCAACGACCACCAGTGGTGGCAGTTTTAGTGGTGGCCGTTGGGAATAAGCCAGTAGAACTTATAGGAAGTAAAGTTACATCTTTTTATATCTTAGGATTTTTGAATTTATCAGAACGTTGCGACGTTGCTCTAACTTACCAGCGGGGTTTGCAAATTAAAAGCTATTTATAAAATCAACTTTACTCTCTCGTGTATGACTGTGAATAATAAAGCGAGTCATCTAAAATTACCTATTAATGTGGCGTTACCTTCTAGAATATCCTACAACCCGCATCGTGTAAATTTATTTAAATTTAATATTTAAACAATAAATAATTATATCAATGCACTTTCTCCGAGTGACGCAACTGGTGCGTGATGATGCGGTGCGCTCGTTTACATGAATCGTCGGAAGAGAATGATGGCTATTAAGGATTCATCATTCGTTGCCGAGCCACACGTGTTACGACTGCAGCCGCTTATCGGTGAAATTTTGAATCATTTCACATCATTTCCAGTTTCTACGTCTAGACTGAACCTTGAGAGCGAACGACCGACAGATGACTTGAGCTGTTACTTGAGCTGCGTAGCTTTTGTTTATGATAAACTTTCCACTTGTTCGAACTCCTGCTAAACTAGCTGTTAAGCGGCTGGCTATAAGATGGCATTTCACGCTAAAGTTGAATTAATTTTGTGATCTAAGTAAGTACATACGTATTGGTTACAAGTTCTCTCGCTTCTTTTAAACGTAACATAACGCCTGTAATCCCAGAAGGGTAAGGCAGAGGTGTACTAGTAGTGTACCCACGTTTCGCCGGTTAAGTATGTTAAATTCCTATGCAATAGTGAGCGAGAATCCGGAATACAGATTCCGGATTCCTGCTATACTAAATTCTAGATAGAAAAACTCACTAACGCTTTGCCCGACCCGGGAATCGGGCCCGCTAACGGCCACTAGACCAACGAGGCAGTCACAGTGTCCTCCTATCAATACTAATATTAAAAAAGGAAAGATTTGTATTTTTGTATGTAACGAATTAACTAAAAACCACTGGACAGATTTGAACGGAAACGGGAACTACGCGGGTGAAACCACGTGACGTCCGCTAGTGTCATTATAAATGTAACAGAAACAAGAAACCGTGAATATACCATTTACTTAAAAAATCACAGTAACTAAAAGTAACTATTTTCAGATATGAGAAGCATTCACTGTACTGAGCTCAATAATAAGGCAAAAACAAAAAAAAAAACCTAACATGTGCAACATGTGGTGTCACTTTTTGTCATGTCGTAAAACACGAAACTCCTTTTAACATTTCATGTGTTTTTCACAAAATATTTCGAATTATAAACCATTGCTTGATTTAAATATTCATCACTATTTTGATATAAATTAAATTCTGATTACGAAACGCGCAATATGACAAACGAATACGCAGTCTCGATTTGAATGTTTTTCTTATATTAAATTTATTTCTTTACTTTATACTTCAGACCAAGTATACATTTATTTTTATAGATTAAAATATCACTAAACAATGACAATTTATGAAATACTATGTAAGAAAATAGTTGTTGCAGGTATTTCGACCTACCGGGGTTGTATTTTTTAACCGTTAAATCGTGATAGTAATGTTTTGCTAATATTAAAAGTTAAATAGAAAAAGGTCAAACAGGATTTTGACGAAATAATTAGATGACCGAAAATGATAAGGATTCTTATGGCCTACATGCGCCTACACAACGTCTACGAGATATTGTAGACGCCGTAGACAGTAATCACCCTGCGGTACTTAGGGCATGCAAACCGGATACCCGGATAACCGAAAAAACCGGATAACCGACAGATTTGGAACCCCGGTTTTTTAGCTTAACAAAACCGGAGTTTTCGGTTTTTTCGGTTTCTTTCTCCTTTGTTATTGATTTAATAATCTACTTTAATTTTCCCAAACAAAATATTAACTTTATGACTGAAAAACGTAAAACGTGGACGGCGAGGCGGCGTAGTTCCCTTTTCAGCCACGTTAATTTAGATTTGAAAAAGGAGAAGGTTCTCCATTCTAATTTGTCTTTTAGGGTTCGTTACGTCTTCTATTATTTTTTTTTGTATCGGGTATTCTACCAAATTGGTTCCATTTGTATCAAAACTCAGATCTTATGATGAGATCCTTAAGGAATTGAGAGGACTCCTCAAATAATATAGGAACACAGGTACCAATATTTACTTTTATAGTAACAAATCAAGCATTTTCATTCAGAAAGTATCACTTGGTGAAGAAAAACTGGTGAAGATGACAGGCAACGGAACTCTTCAACTCAACGCATACTCGCGATTGCTACAGTCACATGTCTGTGCATAGTCTGTGCATATAAAATATAAAATAAAATAATAATAAATAGTTTATGTATTTCTACAAAATAACATTCCGCCTGTCTATTTTAGAAGAAGTGTGTAGAGATTCATGTTTTAAAAGAACTTCTTTTGTTGTTGCAATAGTTAACAGAGTTCAAAGATTCTTTCTACTTTTGAAAACCTATTCTCCTTAAGAATAGTTTATCAAAAGTTGAAAGAATCATTGACATTGCTACATACGAAACTAGAGTTATTTTACACCTGTCAGTGTTTTTTGATAATGTCGGTACTATTACATGAAGTGAATGAACAAATACTGGAAATGTGATCACAGCAGGGAGGTTTTGTTTAAATAATAGCTTTTAATTAATTAGGTTGTACCAGCCGCAAGCGGCACGTTCTTAGTCTTGTAAATATGTAATGTCCTTATACTGAAATAAAATCCTATTATTGTTTGAAAAAGTCCGAGCTGGTCACAAAGCACATTACATTACGTTACATTTAAATTTTAATGTTTTGCATCAGCAGAACCAACCCCAAACATAAGTGCAGTAGACTCATATGTTTTCAATGATACTCAAGATACACAAACAGATCCAAACGAAAAACATACTATATTTTTCACAAAATGACATTCTGTTGTATAAGTTGTATCAGGGATGCTGCTTTGGGTGGCCATTAATATTTTTAAATACATATTTTGATTCGACTTTAGCATTTTCATTTCTTTACCTACATATTTCTCATTTCTTTAATAAAAATTGAAAAAGAAACCGAAAAAACCGATTAAACCGGTTTCACCGGTTTTGTAAACAAAAAAACCGAAAAAACCGGTTTGCTTAATCAACCCGGTTTTTGCATGCCCTATGCGGTACAGAAACGCTAAGCGCAAAGATACTGAGAATCTGAGATCCTGAATTTACATATATGAAAAATTAATTAATTAATATATGAAATCGATAGATTTACAACATGAAGAGAGCCAACACCTATTACAAATAAATGTAGATTTGGTAAAAAAATTAAACAATCCTACATAGGTACTTACATTATGTATATTTTTAAATCGGGTATTATGTTTATTGTTTTCTTTGCAGAAAGTTGCAAAAACACTTGATTTCTAACTTGTCAGACTACATCTGTAAGGAATTCATATTTGGAGGCAACTAAGATTTGTCCGATAAGCTGAATCATCACAATGCTGTTTCGTTGTTCACTCGAACTTTACTTTTGACCGTGGGACAGTGAAAGCTAATAGATGAACAACTCTAATAATATTTCACATAATCTTTCTTGATACTTACTTTGTTCGTAATTTCTAAGTGTTATTTTACACAATTCTTTTAATTAGTCATTGTAATCTTACGGATTATTGTTGAATAATTTCTCGTAACTGAGATAACCATATGCACTGCGATCTATGGTTAATTACGATTTAAGATGTCTGTTGCTATAATTTAAGATTTTCCACTAATTTACAAGTTTTCTTGTGTAATTTGCTCTACTAATGAGGTAGTATATTGGTAGTCAATATTTCTAAATAAAATATTATGTAAAAGCATGATTAAGTAACTCAACAAATTTATTGCAAGTGCGGGGAGATTCAAGTTTAGTACCTACAATAGACACTTGAGATGACATCTATCAACTATTTCTTGATAATTAGATTTAAATGGATGACGATTATGAAAACACCTCATGCCGATTACTCCAGCCATGAGGTACACTTTTTGGAGTAGGCGTCGTACTTCCTTAAGTGCGATGCTAACTACAAACAAATTATTATATTTTAATAGTGTGCCCAATGGCTGCTATGATTGACATGAACTTCTTTTCAAAAGTATAATACACAGGGTCGCGATCCTCCAATGAAGTTCATTGATTGATTACAGATAAATAACGCCAAAATAACAACAATACAAATCAAACTCTTTTGATATATGATAAATGATGTGTACTCTACACTAGATTCACGTCTATGCATTGTTTACCTTGATTGCGGGGCATGACCTTTACCGGCAAGACAATTTCGTTACACATCTGCTTCAGGCGAACACTAAACATTCAGATTGAATACTCTAGTCATTGACTCATAGTATAATTTTAAATTATATAACGATATACATACGCTAATGTGAAATTTAGAGTAACATATACTGCACAAGGGCGGAGTTAGAGCTTATTCAATTTGTAATGCTTACACGTGGGTGGTTTAGATAAGTACGTCCATTATTAGAACGCCTACTAATTGTACTTGTTACGACGATCTATCTTACATTTAAATGATACATGACATCACTGCTCGATAGCCATGAGGAAGAGAAAGATTGTGTGATCTCTTTGGCTTAGATAATACTTAGACGTTGATAAATTTCATGACATCACACCACTTGTGATTTCAAACACGCAAACCTTAAGCGTGGCCAACGAGCTTTAGCAATACTTACTCGTTTTGTTTTTGGTTTTAGCTAAATGCTATAAAGCTAAAATAAAAAAAAGTATCAAGTTAGAACAGAATTATGTGTACAATGTTCATTGGCCTGAATTACAGATATCACGGCTAGTTTAGGCACAGTATAAATAGTCTAGATAAGTATTTACTATTTTAATTGATTAAAGTTAATATAAATGTATTTTTCTGTTATCGCACGGTATGTAATTTTTGGAAACAAAAATATTATTATTATTATTTCTCTGCCTTATATTGTGGTGAGAAAATAAATCTTTATTATTATTATTAATGTTGAGGACAAAATTACCTACTTAAGAATTAGTGAAACTGTTTATGCGTGCTCCGATCAAAGATAGCTATCGAGTAGAATTATTATAAGACTGTTAGTTGCAACAGTTTTACACCCTACTTATTTTTTGATTAAACCGATAAACAAATAAATTATAGGTGCCATTTAAGAAAAATATGTTGACATTCTTGGATGACACAGCAGATACTTAATGTAAATATAAAATTTTTGAAAAATGACACAATAGGGCAAGGACTATTTAAATATTCTCAAAACAAAAACAAATATTGCACTACGAATAATAAAGCAAGCTAAAAACTTACCTAACTAAAATGTCACGAATCAAATATTGCACAGTATTTGAATTGTTAATTAACTTTAACAAAGGACCTAAGAAGTTTGCAAAACAAACGTTTTGTTAACAAATGTAAATACACTTGATGATAATGATGGGAATACCAATTTTATATGGAAAAGATTAAGCGGAAACGATTGCTTTAAGCTAAAACTTTCAAAGAATTATTCAAATGTGCCGCGAAGTTTCGAACAAATAGACAATACTACTGAGATTCGAATGACAGTGCGACATTGAGTAATTAAATAAATTGATTGTCGTTTAGAAAGTTTAGTTGAAGATAACGTAATAAATCCTTTGATTTACATAAAATACAACGGCTCTAAGGCTCAATGCGTAACTAAACTAAATTTCGTAACTTCTAAAGCATCGATTTCAATATCATACTATGGGCTTTTTGACAAAATTTTAATTTTTAGTCCGTCATCTAGATTACAAGAAGGGTCTCGCATCTCCTTCCTGACCTGTTGTGGTTTTAATTCCGGTCAAAAGTACCAATGAGACTTAAACCTACAATTCATATTTTGCTACATATTTATTATTAAAATCTCCCTTACAACTATCACTACAGGTTCATACCTAATGCTAAAAACTAACTTATACAAGTAGGTACTTAGTTTATCTCAGACATTACTGGCGCTAGTAAAATAAAACATTGCGAAAAAACAAGGTGCAGATTCTCGCTAATTTTCCTAAACTTTTAAACAATTAATTTATTACGATGAGTCTAAAATCACCAATTCGCCTTTGGCAAGTGTGGTGTTTAATGCTCGTGCCATATCTATATGAGAAGCGGACCTTTGCCTTGCTGAACTAACCTGTTGCCAGGGTTCATCAAAATCAAATCAATATTCATTCATCGAAAATAGTCTGAGGATCAGCCATTTTGCGAACGTTGAGATTACATAATACAGTCCCAAAAACGCCCACCCACCTCACTTCCTAGTGTTTTTGTTGGGAAGAAAAAGTGCCGAAATAAACTCTACAGCAACACGTCTGCCTGGATAAGGTAGAAGTTAAGTTGAGTTGTCTTAAACCGCATAATGATTATTATTGATCTTGTCTTCTCGAAGAGTAGCCGCACACAGGCTACAAAACGCTTTCAAAATGTAGAAAACTACAGGAAATACGTCGGCCGGCACTTCAAAAGAAGAGGCTTTTGCCTTGCAGTTGACTCTATCGGGCTGGTATGTGAAATGCAACGATAGTGTTAAAACTCAATCCAAAACGAAAATCTATTTTCCTAAACCGTACGACACTCCTTTTCTCCATAAAAGGGGCATACATCTTTCGGAAAGCATTAAATTAATAATTATTAAAAATATAACATCTAAATTCTTCAATCGAAAATTAAGCTACGAGAAAGATAATTTGGTGCTAAATTTCAACCATTTGTACTACTTAAAAACTGAAATAAATGGCGATTTTCTGATTCTGAAAATTTAGCTAAATATCCATTTGTATCTCAATTCAAAATTATGACTAAAATAGTTAACACAATTTTAAAACCGAAAATCCCACATGGTTTTCAATGCACCGTTGACTTTTATCGCTCTATCGGTAATAATTAGACCGCAAATTAAAGACAATGAGTACTTGACACGTACATATTGCACATCACACCAGATACAGTGTAGTAAGAAGGTTGTAAACAATTCTAGGACGCAAAACAATGCTCATTCAAAACTAGGTCTTAATTAATGAGATGTCGCAAGCTATCCATGGATATATCAGTTAAAGTCACTTGGATTGTACCAGTTATTTTATGAAATAGCTCTATTAACCTTAAATTAAATTTCCCACGGTGTTACAATACAGTAACAGAAATATTTTACGCGAATTGTGCACGTGTGAGGAATGCTGTTCATTGATAAGACGATTACGCAGCAAGTTGTAAACGCGTTGACTGACCGCGCCGCTTTCGGTAAAGGAGCTTTCGTTTTACTGATCAAACGGTACTACGGTAGTCATCGCTGTTGTGTATTATTGCGAGAAATGAATTATGTAATTCAAAAAAATCGAACATGATGAAATTTTCTATGCTATTTTATTAAGTTCTTTGTTTGCTAACGACGAAAAATCTATTTATTTAACCCCGTTTGTAAAAATAGTACCATAACTTTTCAATTACGACTAATTGCAAACTTCGGTGGCCTGTTCAAATTATTTTACCGTATAGGTACCTATCCATTAATTCCATAAAACAGATTAATGCGTAGAAGGAACTTAATTGTAATATATTATTACGCAGAGAAATAACAGAAAAACGCAGCGCAAAAGAAGGCAGTCATGCGCTAATTATGCCATTGGTTTCCCATATAGGTAGATACTTCAAACAGAGACCTGTTGTGAAGATTAAGTAACACATTATTTATTGACCTTTTAATTGCGGAAGTGCAGTAGGTAAATACCAAACTTCAATTCCCTTTAGCTAAGCAAAATGCCATAATTGTTGCATGGTGTAAATTTTGCCTGATGATAGATCACAGAAGCAAAAAGAAAAAATCTGTCTTAATTTAAGTACTTAATAAATCGAAAATCTAGAAGACATTTTTTATATCTAGAATCGAATTGCTTTCGTTTTTCAATAACTTTTTGAATACACTGCAACTGCAAAAGAATATTTTTTCAAAAAAACTGCATTAATCGTGTAGGCTAAAATAACGCAGTATCGTAGTGATTTTTGAATAAACCTAATAGTAAAGTTGTACATGATAGTTTACAGAAGGTTTTGAAATGTTTATTTCTTGTTAACTCCTTGATGAATAACTTCCTTCGCGTGGTTTTCTCGCAACAACAAACCATTTAAAAGAGGTATTTACTAAACGTGTGTATTTAAATCGCCTTTTCACAGCATTAGCGAAGAATCTTATTTCCCTCGCGACTGCAAAGCGCAACGTACTAACACAAGACACAACACTAGAGGTAATTTGTGCAAATTCTGCGCGTTGTGATGACGTAAACTTTCACTGGCGTCTAATGACGTTAGTTTGTCAAAGTAGGTATTTCATTTAAAAGAAACCTGAATATGCATTTGCTATCAATACACTTTTTTGAAAGAAAATGCTTGTTCAAAGTTAAATATTGTAATCTCATAGTACCTTATACCTCATGCGGAGCAACTACAGTTGCCTTACGAATATCTTTAAACGTAATTTCCTTTCAAACCTATCTTACCTAAAACAGATTCACTGCTTTTCCTACGTTGACCCCACTCTCGATTTAAATGTGAAGTAAAATTCAAATGCTATTCAATAGGTTGGCTTTTATATTAATTGGGAACACGTCGATCGTTACCGTTTTAATTTTAATATTGACATTTGGATATTCGTCATTAATTAAAATGGCTTTCCCATAAAGCCCATGTTGTTAACTACTTGATTAAATTATAGTTACGTAACATACCCCACTAATAGTACAGCTGCTGCTGTATCGTCTAGTTATTTAATAATTAAAAACATCAACATTGAATAAATTAATTCGAACCTACTTTACAGTTCACGAACTTATGAATGCTTAATTCGAACATATTCGTAACATCTCAGATTGCGTGTAACTTATCTTAATACTCGCGTAATGACAGGTTTGTGAACCACATTAGTCACTCAGTTATGCTTTTATGTATAGCAATTTAGAAAAATGATAGATTAACTTCCTCGTATTGCATTACGGATTAGTTCTTTTTGTTACAACTATGAGTAGTGTATTCATAATAAAACAGGCTATTTCGCAAATTATACATTCGTCTTTTATACCTATTTGGGTCAGTGAGGTCACCTACTTCATTGTTTAGTTTTATTCAAAGCAAAGAGAGCGGCAAGGATGCTGCGTGAAAATATTTCAAAATATTTTCACTCATTAAAAGTGTGAAAGATTCCGCATAAGAATGCTACGATAAATGATCAAAACATGTTTCGTTCATAACAGCGTGAAGCATCAACATGAGGATGTGTTCTCAGCATATTTTTCCCACAGATTAAACGGACCACTGATTTCGTGCTCTAACACGAATAAATATCAACATTTGGAAACCAAATCACATAAGTCATCTAACAGTGCACTGAGTGCATGCATCGCGAGTCACGGAGGGAGAACGATGTAATAGACTCACGAACTCGGTTCGACGTAGCTTGCATTTATGCTTTGTCCAGAAAACAAAAGATGCGCGCCAAGTGCCTCAACATGAGCCACACACAAAATAAACTGAGCACACTTTCTTTCAAGAACTAGGTACCCACATTGCAGTAAAAAGGCAACTTTTTAGCTAATCTTTATGGTCATAAGTTTGTGTTAATATTTATCCATTTTTAGTTTTATGAGAGAAAACAGACTAAGAGACTTGTGTAATCCATTTCGCAAGAAATTTTTTGAACACACACAACGCACGTTGCCCGAGGCACATCTGTTAATTATTTTTATGTAAATTTACAAAAGTTACGGAGAAAGGGAAACCTATCATAGTAAGCTACCGACTCGCTTTGTCGTACCTATGTACCTACGTACATTTTTACAACAATGATTATAGCAACTACTACGTTGGTTGTGGTCTCGATGTACTAGTTATACTAGGCACCTAGACTGTTTTATATATTCCGAGGACAGTGATCGTTTATGCACCGGCGAAGTCTTGATTTGCGCAAAGACTTAACCTGGACTTTATCCAGGTGACCCTGAATCAAGAAGCCATTCATAGTTGCTAAAATTGGCTCATTAGCGAGTCGTCTAAAGTAGAAGTCCGATAGTAAGAAGTCCACGACAGGAAGTCTACGACAGCCTAGATGGATAATATTTAGTGAATTGCTTTGACTAAAGCAACAACCCTTACATACATATAGTTAGTTTGTCCTTAAATTACGACATATCCAGGTAAAATCTTTCTTCGAACCAAGTAGGGAAACAAACCCATATGTGGTCCAAGTAACGATTTATATAATAAAATCTAATATCTACTTTGTGGTTCACCGCGAATGCCGAGGAGTTTTGTAATCAGTTTCGTAGGTACTGCATCTTGTTAGCTATTGAATATTCTGAATAAGACACTGGCATAATTATGTAGTTACAGTACCTACCTGTTTGCAGATATAAATACTTTTAAATCTTTAAAGTGCTGTACCTACGGCTAAATTTTTACTCTCAATCCAGCAGTTTTTTTTTTATTCAATTAGCTAACAAGGAAAATTATAAAGTTTGGTAAAAAAAATCGTTAAATCAAGAAAACGCAATACAAGTGTACCTATTAGGGAACTTGTTTAATAATAACAACGGCAGGGGTCGTTTAAATATGTCAAAGAGTGGGTTGTTGTGGAGGACACATAGGCAGTTGCATAATGTAAAAACTCTGGTATTTAGCTGCATCTGCATGTGGTTATACTGGAAGCCGACCACAACTTAGGTGAAAAAAGCAAGGCAGGTGACTATGTATTCCGGATTTCCTGGAATTCTGATATCTCGGAATGTAGGCACATTGTACTATGTACCTACCGATATAAACGATAGAAACGTTATTACCAAACCGCGTTTACTATGGAACATTTTGTTTTATGACATGTCATAAAGCTTCGAAAGCATAGTTGAATGAGAAAATATTTCCGCGTGCTTTTTGCAATAAATATTTCAATAGCTACGTTTCCAAATGTTTTCTTTGTCAAAACATCATTAAATAAATATTGCTATTCAATAATTAATTATTGTCAAATAGGAAGGTGTAATTTTAGGCCGTAGGATGTTTTTCTTATTATGTCAAATTATTTATTTATTTTAAAGACTTACGCCCGTAATTAGAGTTGAATCTTTGATTCACTCACATTTTGCCAGTTATGTTTAAGTCCCATGTAATAGAGGGGGGTTATTTCATAATTATTTCAAATTATCTGGTAACATTAGTATAATATATCATATTTTGTTATGGTTATAGTAAATCAAGAGTCACTGAATAAATTCATAAAATTAAAAAGCTTTCCCCAAATGAACAGATATTTTGCACAAACAATAAATTTATAAATCTTTCAACTTTCTCCACAAAAGACTGTTTAGAATTAAAAGTTAATATAATAACATTAACAATGTAAAAGACAGGTAGTAATTTGTAAAATTGGTTTATATGGAATTGTTTGAGAACAATACATGTGTAGAGTTGCGCAATGATAAATCAAACCGTAGGCCGTTACAGTAATAAAGAATAATTGTTCTTGTTTCGGAAATAATAGCATCAGAGGCGGGTGTCACGCAGAGCTCGTGGCGGTCACTGATCTTATGATAATTATCACAGGCATTGGAGCCTCGACCATGTTATTTACTTGCACAATACTCGTAGACGCCTACAGAATAATTGGTTAAAGCCGCAGGTCGTTTCCGTGTAATCGATAACTGTAATACACGAATATGATATGACCAACGGTCTACAATTGAACATTACTGTTCGAATAGCGCAACGTCATCTAATATAAAGTTTTGAGATTGTTTTGGAGCACCGTATTCTACCTTTAAGACACATACTTAAGGGTTGCACAATATATTTTCTATCTAGTTCTGGTAAGTACTGTTATTAATGACCATACTAAGAAACACGTTGTTTGTTTGTTATTTGATAAGACTATAAAGTTTTATTGGGTCCATAGGCGATTAATGACATCTTATACATCTTCGGTCGGTGATAAAACAAGCAAGTTTTATTAGTGACAAATGATTCCACCTTAAATTCAACTTCTCATAATTTAATAGTTGGTTTATCGGTAGATAAGGCGGTTTAGTATACCTAAAATTACAACTATTCGAGGAACCATGTTGTTCAGAAAAAACTATAAATAAAATTAACTATAAGTCCAGGTTTCCTCACGATGTTTTTCCTTCACCAACGTCAATGATGTCCAAGATAAACTGAGAAAGCCTAATTAATAATTATGATTTGACTTATAAGTATTATACTTAAGATTTGAAAAACGTCACATTGGTACTTGCCTGGATTTGAACCACAACCTCGTGCGTAGGAGGTAGGCACCTTTGGGCTATCAGAAAAAACTGCATGTTTTAATGTTTTATGTTTATTGACTAGGTACTTATCATACCGTATCACCTTCTTATGTTTGTACTGAAATAACGCCAAAGTCATAATATGTATGTGACCAAAGTGTTCCAATTTCTCAAGGGGTCAAAGTTTTGTGGTGTTAAAATACGGTAGCCCCCAAATCGACCTCAATTGTGTGATCTGATGCTATTTTACAACCTTAATAAAGACATTACACGTCGTTTCGCACGTTTAAATAAGTATTACAAAGTGTAACTAATGATTAGTGTCAATTCAAACATTGTAAGAGGTAATCCAGTCCGACCCATTCAACAGCTTAAGAGGTCGAGCATTCAAAGCTTCGATGAGATGAATACGTCGTCAATAGATAATAATCGATACGTGCACGACCAATACCAAATCCTTTGATGTACCCAACAAAGTAATATTTGCCAACCATAGAAAGCGAATTTCGTATTTGTTGACAATAGAGCCTTATATAATTGCGTACCATTGTGCTTAAACAGTGTTTGTTGACTTTTGGTCAAAAGCATAATAAAATAACACCTATTTGTGGAAGTTAGAACCGGCTTTGGTGTGTCAGTTCCCACACTAAGTTGAGTGCATCACGTAGGAGGAACGCGACAAAAACAAACGACAATCTGAGACCGGTCACTCACATGATAGTAGTAAACTGCAGAGATTGAGTACATATTTATTTATATTTTTACAGAATGTCAGTGACCTCTGCGCATCCCATACTCTCATGTTTCGTTTACTGGCTAAATCGCTAACCATTATTTATATTGGAGGCCTTTAAAACTATTATTAAAAGGGAAAGTGAATTATTAATGTTTTGTCTTCATGACGTCTGACAAAACTTTTTAACATTTAAGACTATGATTTCCCTTTCTCAATTTATCATTTTAAGGTGAGTGTTTTGAATTAGGTACAAGCAATTAAATATTTACCTTAACAAGACGAAAGTAGGCATACCTAAAAGGTATGTTTATATATTGATCGGTAGTGTTTGTAGTGAGGGTGCAATGGTAGGTCAAGCAGATGATTTCAATACGATTGGAAGGTTTCACCTAAGCTGCTCCTCGCACTTAGTGACTTTCTTATGTAATTTAGGTAAACTTTGACTTGTAAACCATATTATGTAACGTCATGCTCAACGTTTATGTGGAAAAAACATATTCAAACAGTTTTCCTCTTAGTAACTCGTAATAAGAAAGTAGGCAACCGCTTTACAACTTTTCCAAGAACAGTTTATTGATTTCTTTAATACTGTAGATCAGGCTGTAATTGAACAGAGCTAAAGTACTTCATCAGTCGTTATTACAGAGATTTCATACGTGACTGCATCAGGAGAAAATGTATTGACGATGTTGTTTTGACACAAGAAGTGTTCACGACTTCACGTCCGACCTTTGATACTGAATAACAGGCGCATCATTTAAAGTTGCTCCGGGCTGTTTTTACCGACAAGCAACAAACGTATATATTATGTAATTACTCGCTAAAGCTTTGTGGAGGTTTGCAACAAGCTTCATTGGTAAAACTGACATCCTTTTAAACGAGTATAGTACCTATCTATCGACCTACGTTTCTAAAGCTGTGTTATTTAGACAGCATAATCCCTTTCCCCGACAAAATTTCTATTTGCTAGTCATACATAATTATATGAAAGTATCTAGGTACCTACTATAAGGTAACAAAAACCTTCAAAAAAATATATTATTAAAGAAGTAGGTGTTAAAAATCTGAATGATGAGTGTGGAATTCACCTGAATCAGATTTCGTAGTCGTTGCGGACTTGCGGACATAAAACGCGTGTGAAACCACTCTATTTCTGTTCTGAATTGCATCCGACGATATTTGCGTCCGGATTGTTTAAAAGCAATTAGGAAGATATTTGTCATAGTTGTACACATAATGCTATGTCAAACAGTAAATAGGAAGTATTATTTCTAGCTAATTACTATGTAAGTAGGTAAATTACTCTCAAAACATGTTATATCTGGGTGACAATTTGCGAATAAATAAATAAATTTTGCATTTAATTTTGATTGATAGGCGGAGATTATATAATGTCTACAAGTTAAGTATCATTCAAAAGCTAGTAGATATCGAGTAGGTATCTGTAAAGTAAATGAAGCAGCAGTAGTCATCGGTTAATCAACAATAAGTTATGGTGAAAAATGGTTGGATGGTTATTGTAGGTACGAACCTACTTCATGCAATGGAAAAACAGCACGGCAGCGATTTGAAAGTATAGGGAGAAACGCTTTTGGACACCTAGCGTGTTACACTAAAATAACAGTTAATATTAATAGTACTTACGTGTACAAGGTTATATTACTTACCTTCACCAAAAGACCAATAACTATCGTAATTTCTCTCAAATAACCTGTTCACAAATCAAGGTCACACTATATAGGGTGGATAACCAGACAGCATGTGTTCAGCCCATGATTCTAGACTCCCAAGCGTAGAAATTTTTTCGTCAGCTTTTCCTTAATCACAAAATTTTCTTGATGTTATCTCTCTAACCCTATAAAATTTGAAATGGAATAAGTGTCTTTTATTTACTTTTTAGGGAGAAGTCTCTCTGACTTACGCAAAAAGCCCTTAATTTTATAATGGCAAATTCGATGGAACATTTCATCGCCTGGAGTTCTAGAAGAACTCACCATGAATTCTTTGGGATGTGCGTCAATGTCCCTTCCTCCTCTGTATTTCAGCGTTCATTGCCTATCTACGTGCTTAAGAGCCCTATGAATTACTATACGGTTACTATTTTAATATCTCATTTACCATTAAATTACAAAACTGAAAAAGTTATTGAATGTGGGCAATATCAGTACATACCTACATACTTATCAAGAAATGCAATTACGATTCTCATTTTTGTTAACGAGATGATTAAGGATAGCATAATACACCTACACAATAGAGATAAATCTACAAAATACGTTTTATTTAACCTCTGCTTTAGGTACCTACTGTTAGTACAAATAGCAGATTTTCCTATATAATTTAATAAAGTACCTACGTAATATGTTAAGTATGCGAGAGAAGCGTGTGTTGTTAGGTCCCTGGCTTATGTCACCGATGTCGCTTGCTCGCGTGGAGGAGTGCCAAAGGTACGTTATTCAATTTGAGATTCGCCGAAAGACGTCTCTCCGTGAATTATGTCCGGTGAAAGTGATGATTCGGACACCGCATAACTTTTGCAAATGATCGCGCCGGATTCCATCGATATTTTTGGTAATTAGGTACTCTATGCCAACTATAAGTTAGTTACTATTTCTTGAGATAAGTAGGTACTTAGATAATGGCAATAAGTTTAGTGCAATATCTGTCAATAAAAAGTTGCGTCACTCACTAGCACGAGCTACAAGGCAATGGCCAATATACTGACCTTTAGCAGAGTAGTCTAACTTTCTATAGGTCATAGACAGCAGGACCTTTACCATTTGTATATGTACTGCCGAAGCAAGTACAATGGTGCACCATGGTATATAAACCACACGCGTCTCCACAAAGAGTTAAAAGTAGAGTCCGTCAAGGAGGAAATAAAAAACTCCTTGCTTAAATATATGGAGAGACTAAATCACCACCCAAACCTCCTGGCTAGGGAGCTGATGAGCATAGAGCCAAAGTCTACCTTCAAAAGGCTGAAAAGACGCGCTCCTCAAGACCTAATTGTATGAAGAGCTAACACCAAATTTGGACGTATCACTGGAAATTGTGCCATACACGCCAACTATTTAAATTTCAACGACAAAAATCCAGCTCAATGTCGAAGAGACAGATCGCAGGACAAGAAATTATAAAAAAAAAAAAACCATTTGTATCGCAACGTATCCAGGTATACCTACACTGACCAAAATGAGAGTCAAGCACTGACCAAAGTGATCGGTGAGAATTCTAAAACAAAATAAATCTTTTTCACTTCAGTTAAGTATTCGATGAGACTATTGATACCTACATATAAAAAATATTGAACTTGTAATAGAGACGTCTATTACAAGTTTAATAAACTTTTTAGAAGTATTTATATTAGTTTACAGTATGACTTAATAAAATCAGTTGATAGGTACTTACCAACACTGAAACAATAGGTAAGTAGCTCTTATTATGTATTGCAAGTTGCAGCCTCTCATGACCCTCTTCGGAAGTAATTGGCTGGAAAATGATAGAGATCTTTTACCCACTGAGGACGCTCACGAAAATTCTTTGGAAAGACATGCATTTGGTTGTCAGTATCACCTATTACTTAATAGTTATTGTTATATAACAGTATGCAAAAATCATGACTTGATGAAATAATGGCTAGTCAATTTTGGTGTAATTATAACGTAACCATTTTTATATTCTACAGGCGGGTATGAAATTCGGGTGTTATTTGCGTTAGAGATAGTACGAATCCTGGTTTAGGCGAGCCAGATTAGTTTTTTTTTAATGCTGTCTCGTCTTGCGAAAATATTGTTTGTAATTCAAAGGCGGGCTTTTTTGTTACATGTCTTTTATTTAAGTATGCTTCTAACCTTAACTCTACGACGATTTTAATCTAAAAATATTTTATCAAAGTTCTTTAGTGTAAATTAAAATGTCACGCTCCCATCTAAGTACGAGTGCGTAAACTTCAACACTTGCGGAACAATAGAAACATTACAATAAGATTAATTATCGGATGATGATGAATGATGTGTGTGTCTACGCATGCTAACATATTTCAGGGGTCACGCATACGCAAGACTATTGCTTTATGTTTAACTTAACTAAGCATGCATTGCCGTGACTTTTGCGAAATATTTCAATTATAATATTTTTTTTCATTATTTATTTAGTCATTAATTTATTGAACCTTTCTGAAAACACCCTATCTAGCTAAACCTACCTACCTATAGGTAATTTTTATCAATTTAGTTAGTTTAATCGGCATTTATTTATTACTTGACTACCTATGACATTCGGTAAACATGCCATTCATCCAAAAAAGTATACCGTTTTTATTATGATTTCTGCATGTATATTAGGTTATTAGAATGTACTATATATTATACATTTTAACGATCTGATCTGATCGATCAATGAAACGCAGTCATCACATACATTTAGGTACGTTTGACGTCATTTGTCTGCGTCAGAAGATAGTTTTCACGTTGTGTAATAGATCCATAAGAAAACAGCCATTGTTCAACATAATACAAACAATGTAGCTGAACACTACTTTGCAAAAAGATGAAATGTTGGAAATGTGGAAGTATCAATAGCTATCGTAATCACGTATTGAACGCGCGGCATTGGAGACTTCCTAAACGCAGCTCTGCTTTGTTTCATGCAAATAGTATTGTAGTATGATAAACCAATAAAAGAATTTGAATTTGCACCTGCGTTATACTATATATTTTACGTTTAGGTAAAATTATTAACGTAAATGTTTCCTTACAAAGGAATATAGGTAGGTATAGAATATAGGATATTAATTTAACCGCTGGTAGAATCTAAAACACTTCTCTTTTCGTGGCAGATTTCTATTTTTTTTATTCCTGCAGAAATGTTTTATTATAACTACTAATATTAAAAAAAAGTTACAATTTGTTTTTTTTTTACTTTTCAGATGTTGGCGTTAATGCTTCTTTCTCTGTTTTCGTTGGGTTTGGCTGAAGATACAACTACTGATAATTATAATGACAAGTTAAATACTATAGAGCCTAAACCATCGGTGCGATTGGATCCTTACATTAGAAAGGCGTTGCTAAAAGCTCTTAGTGAACTTGAAGACTCAACTACAGGATCAGAACTTGAAGAAACTACTGGATTAGAATCAGATGGATATACAACCGGCGAAACTGTTCCTGAGGATCAGACAGACAAAGACGGGATACAGATTCATTCATTTATCGTCAATGGACAATCTGCTTTTGCTAGTAATAGCACAAACACACCCGCAATAATCGATAACAATATATCCATTTTGAGCACTACTACTGGTAATGTGGAAAGTCAAGTAACAGCGACTTTACCAACTTCAGCACCATTTTCCGAAATATTTCAAACAAGAGAGAGTGACAACGTTTTTTTGCAAACCAGGAGTATAGCCGGTTCGTCTAAATTGAGCACAGAAAGCTCCGTCAGTACTAAGAAACCTACAGTAAAACCTAAAATTTCTACAACTACAACGACCACTACGACTACAACTACGACCACTACTCCCAAACCGACCCACAATGATGATGGAGAAAACATAGAAGAAGTTGATAAACAGGGCGTACAAGTATACCAAGCTCCTTTAGTTGCAGCGTTTACAGTTCAGCAAGATCCACAAGGTCTACCGAAAAAAGTCATACCAATATATCAACAAACAAACAATCAACATAACTTTATGAGACCTCTTATACCCGCTACTAATTTGGCACAATCTCAATCTCAATCTTTCGGCCAACTTATTCCTAGCGTAAGTTTGAATCAAATCCCCCAATCAGAGTACATAAATCAACAGATAGTATTACAGAGACAGCTTGAAGAAAAACAAAGAATCCTCGAAGAGCAACTTCGATTTTTACAACAACAACAAAGACAACAAGAGGAACTACTGAGGAAACAGCAATACTTTTTTCAACAAAAAGAAGCACAGCGACAACAACCTCTTTCAAATCTCCAGAAATTCCAGGCTCAGGGTTCTGTAAATAATTTTCAAGTCCAGAAAAATATACCTCAGAACCAGTTCATAAATCCATTAAGATCAAATAATGGTGTATTAATTCAACCCAGTGTAGCTTTAGAATCGGGCAGCACAGTTACGAATCAACAGTTGCCGAATCGCGAGGCTGTCGATTTTCTTATTCATTTGCACAGTCAGCAGCCCGATCAGTTTCCATTACAAGAAAACCATTTACCTCAAGGAATAAGTAATTTTCTACATCCCAACTCTGGCCAGAACTTTCACCAAGGAATTAATTTCAACCAAGTAAGACCTGATCAGTTTGGTCAACAAAAACAAAGCCATCGCGTATTCCGTCAAGACAGTGGCGTCGGTAACTTTGGATTAAATAATCATAACCAAAATCAAAATTTTAATGCCTTTAACACTTTTAACCCAATTCAAGGAAATCGTTTCTTCCCGATTAGTGCGCAAAACCAGTACAATGTAGATTCAGAATTAAAACAATTGTTTATACAGAATGGTTTAAATGGAAGGAACCAAGAAGATTTAAATATTGTATCGAAGGTTTTGTCTTTGAACCATGGTGTATTGGTAAATAACAATATTTCCAATAGACTACCCTATGACAGTCGGAGACATGTAAGACCACTTTAATTTATGTAAGAGTTTCAAATAACAATGATTAAATATGTAGGTACTTTTAGTTTTTATAATTCGAAAAGTATTGAGTGCTAAATTATAATTATTGTTAAGCCAACGAATTATCCTTAAGTATTATCAAAGAGGATCAGAAACGTTATAATTGTAAACCCAATCTTTAAACAAACACAAAAATTTCACATAAATATAACATAACCAAAGAAATGCCGAAACATCGTATTTACAAAAAAAATATTACATGTCCCAATCTCGGTGGTCCACAATTCACAACACTGTTTTAAGATAGTTTAAGATAATTATTTATTTTATTTTAATATATTTTACGAACTGCCATAAGTAATATAATTAACTTAATGATGCAATCGATTCTATAGCCTATGTACGTTACGTTCAACCCATACGAGTAAAAAAGCCTGAATTTTTTGGTTGAAGTTGCAATTAAGTGAAAAAACCCGAATCCAATTGCTGACTGAAGATACATAGAATGAAAATGGGCATCCAGAAAATGTTTACATAAATATCGACTACCTACCAGTCGATATCTTATATTTATCTAAGTGATTGTCGATTAGTAGCGACGTCCGTCGTGCCTTTTGTCAATATTGCAATTATTTTTAAATTGCACTTTTGACGAATTAAAGGCCTTATAATATAAGTAGATACCGGTACTTACTAGTTAAGATGATACCAGTATGGAGTAGTTATTAATTAAAACATAGAATTCATACAAACGACGAAATAAATTTAATTTTTCTGATATTTTCTTAGTAGTTAAAGACCCCAAACTAATCTCGTTGAAACATTTTTTTAGCATAGGTCAATGTGGGTCTAAAAAATTAGATTCTTTTAATTTTTTTATGGTTGTCTACATCGTACACCTACTATGGTTTTTTTTTTTTTAATTTCTTGTCGGGTGTAAGTATCCAGCACTCAAGTAAGAAGTGGGTATAGTTAAATAATTTAATTTAAAATTGGTGTCCCCCGCAGAACTTTACACATTAAAAATTGTGTGTATTAGATAAATTTAATGTAAGGGCGCGCAAGTTTAAATTAGACTATGTAGAATATTAAATTTCCCCTACAGCCTTGAGTTTTATTTAGTTTTAGAGACTAATGTAAGTTAGCATCTAATAAATTGTACCGTTTCTCGTTGACATGAATGTAATAGAGTCATACACTAGTATAAGTACCTCTAATAATACAATTTGTAAATATATTATTATTCACATACTTAATAATTCTGAGTTTTTTTAACATCCCTAACAGCTAAAAAGGCGTAAGTAAGTAATTTGTCTGATATGAAAAGAACGCGCTATGCATTTCGTAGGTACCTATGTATATTGTTGTATCTTTTCCTAATTTTCGCAAGATTTGCTGTCGGGATGAGAGGGGTTGAAAAAGCTAGAAGTTATTTAACTGACTTCTTAAAAAATTCGTCTGGATTTATGTGTTCGGAGATAAATTTTTAGTTTACAAAATATTTTCAGCGACCTTTCTTCATTAGGGCAAGTAGTTTTGCAAATATTTGCGAAATACGTAAGTAAAACCTAAAAGCTACAACTTTCGAGAAAAATTGGTCACTTTCGTAATTCTATGGCTTAGCTTCTATAAAACCAATAGAGCTGTAATTAGGCTCAAATTGTAGGTAATTTAATTAAAGTGTAGACAACATCATTCGCAAAAAATGCGTAAGTAGTTTAAGGCCCTGAAGAGCAAATAATGAAAGAGTTTTTCGAAGTTTCATATTTGAATTCGCACTACCCTAACAGATCCATACAACATACCAAAAATGCA
Source organism: Euplexia lucipara (assembly GCA_921972225.1). NCBI lineage: Eukaryota > Metazoa > Arthropoda > Insecta > Lepidoptera > Noctuidae > Euplexia > Euplexia lucipara. The sequence goes on from OV179148.1 coordinate 10,207,638, forward strand.
GAACTACATCACGGCCACGCTTTGCGAATTTAATGCCTAAATCCACTGGGCCACAGCGTTGGGGTGTTAGAAATGCCCAATCAAAAAAGTTAGTGTTTAGTAGAGCGTTCACGGCCACAGCGCGGCATCACAATTTGCCCGTCTATTACAGTTTCAATAGAAGTATCTAGACCAAGGTAGATGAAATACATACCTACTTAAACCACTAAATACGAGCATATTCAAGTAAGTAGTCGATAGTTAACTATACTGTATACCTAACTGTTACTAGATACCTATTTAAAACAAAATGAATGAATAGTCGCATGATTAGGTAGATTAGGTACCCTACCCCAGTATTAATCATAATATAACGTTACTCCTGTAATCCCCGAAGGCCTAGGCAGAGGTGTACTTGGTAGTACACCCACATTTCTTCAATTATGTTTAAGTCCCATGTAATAGGGGGCGAGCCATGGGCGAGCCTATTGCCATCAATCGGGCACAAATCCAGATTCCGGGCTGCTACTGAGACATTCCAGGTGGAAAAGCTCAATGACACCTTGCCTGACCTAGGGAGCGAACCCGGGACCTCATGCCCAGCAGTAGCGCTTGCGACCACTCGACCAACGAGGCAGTCTCACCAGTCATCACTCACGCATTTTTAATATTTACAGATGTTAGGGTCCTTTATGAATGCGAAGAATACGAATATGAATACGAATACGAATATGAAGTTAGAGGACCAGGACCAGATCAGGCTATATTCTGTTCTGTGAAGGACAATAAGTAAATGTAGTTTGGACAAGTATTATAATAACAGCCCGTTACTGTCCCCCTGCAGTGCAAAGGCATCTTCTCATACAGAGAACCACCAGATCAGGACCAGTATTACTTCTCGAAAACAATTAATTGAAAGACGCTTCAAACAATATTATCCGATAACGGAATATAGTCGCCCTAACTGACTCGATCTCGTCGGAATGGCCGCCAAGAAACCTAGGTACACATTTCGTTATGCATGTACCTAATAAAGAAAATAAGGAACCCTGGGTACGTATAATCACGTAAAGCGATTTGATCCCTATACAATCAACGTTTAATAATGCTATTTGCTAAAAAGATAATTAAGTACAAGACACCTAAGTGTCTTAATTCTTAGGTAGGTACGTAGTTAGCTCACATTTGAATATGGTTATTACCTGATTCGTATTTAGCGCCCATTTTACGAAATTATTAAAGCTCATAGGACTGTGTTGCTCTCTAAAATATGTAGTAGGTGTATTTAGAAAAATGTGATATTCGTAGAATTGTGTAGTTCGTAGTAGTACGATTATCACATCGTTTTTGATTAAGGTATCATATTATATCATATTATATGTAGGTTCATGAAAGGATGTTTTAATTCCTTACAAAAAAAAATGTGTTTGCTGATAAATTAATGACAAAACATTAAACATCGGACGGAAGTACTTACCTACTCCTTGTAAGAGTAAAAGATTGGTTCATTTTGCGTCTCCTTGCACCACACAATCACACACTTATTTAGTTTATTTTGCATCTTCTCTTATCCTTGCACCACACAATCACAGTTAGGCACGCAGTAATGAAATAATGTAGGTACTTTTGCTAACTTCCATCAATGATCGACTGCCACCAGCTGGCAGTGCGATGCAGTTCGGTGCAACTCGGTTTCTGAACTAGGCAGGTGGGTATTTCAAAAAAGTTTTTAATTTACCACAAATACCTATTATTCATAGATATCTTGATGATTTTTAGAAACGAAACACTTAATTTCAGAACAAAATGAAAATGTAGGTGTTGTTATTACATGATGGTTTTGCCCGCTAAAAGTCTTAATTATTTCTTTTTTTTTCGTTTGATCGTTTGTGTCCCTTTTTCCGTTCTCTATGACACTAATAATAGCATTCAAATTCAATCAAGCAAACGCCTCAAAACCATTCAGCTTTGGCAAGCTAAGGACAATGTTTTTCGAGAGCTCCAGGCTTATTCACTATTTACTTAAAAAATGTGTGTGACCCGAGGAAACAAGTCCGAAACGAAATTCCTCATACGCACACATCTCATCAAGAAAATGACACAGAAAGAAAGAGAGATAATAGTTTGTTAGCACCTTATGTGGAGGAAAAACTTATAAAATAAACAATGCTTTTTATTTTTATTTCTTTGCAGAATGGTTAAAGTTAGGTTCATGCTAATGTAGGTACAAAATAAATGTGATAAATCGACTAAAAGTTGTAAATATCTAAGTTATTCCTAACCTTTTTAATCTTTATTATAACACTATAAATAAACTATGTTTTACAGTGTACTTCGATGGTATTAATAATTATAGGTTTTATATATACGTTTCTTTATACGTGCGTCACATGCGTGTGATTTACATTAGAATGATCTGAGACGGTCAATGTGAAATGAGGTGCTGGGATTAATGTTAACCAGCTTTTTAAGTGTTGGCAACATTTTTCGAACGTGTCAATAAACACGAATTCAATGTCAAAGTCTAGTGTCGTCTATGTCATTTGTTGTCCTGTCAAATTTCGAGACAAAGCTTTTACAGTCTTATAAATAAATAAATAAATGATCAATGTGGTAAATTGTAAACAACGGAGATATAATAACCACAACACTAAATTTAGAAAGGCTAAGCTGGTACTATAATAGAACCAGTTTTGCTTCATACCTAGGAAATACAAAGTTTCGATAACGTAATGGTTATCATGGATACAGCGGAAGGTGTTGGCAGTTTAGAAGAACAAGCACTTAAGAGGAAAGAAAGACTTAAAAACCTTAAGCGTAAAAATCCTAGTGGTGAAAATTCTTCAAACGATACGCCCAGTGAGTTTGTACCACTACCCAAGTGAGTATCCTAACAATTGGGGAAATTTGAGGTTATGTTTTGGTAGTGTTAGACAAAAACTCGACATAAACAACTATAACATGAAGGAAGTAATTTAAAACAAGTCGATTTACGATCAGCCTTTTAAAGTTCGTCTTAGGGGCGGATTTTTAACGTTCTCCGAAAATAAATGACTCTTCTTTTAAAGACGACTGTTCAAGCTACTTTGAAACTTACTAAAATTTAATATTTAATGTAACATAACATCACGCCTCTTTTCTCCTCTATTCTTTATAAGAATCTTATTAAGTAGGTATATTTCTTTTCTTACTATGCATATATTTATTAATTACAGACCCAAATTCAGGAGTTATAAGCCACAAGATGAATCCCTGCAAGAGGCCAAACTAGAGGATGCACAGCCAGCTGCTGTTGAGGCTGAAGTTAAGGATTTACTTGAAGCAGGAAAAGAGAAGGTAATTGTCGCCAGTTACTAGCTTCTATACACCACTGCCAAATTTTTCCATAAAGAGTCTTCATCATCCATGCTCTGCTCATGCCCTAATACAAATTTATTTGTGATTGATGCAGCATATCTTTTTCCATACCTACAACTCTATTTGCTGTCTTCTCCACATTCATCTCCTTCTTAGCCATCTTCCTATAAAGGAATACAGGTGTAGTATACTGTGGAGAAGCTGAAAATACTAATATTTTTTATGGTAACATTTTGTTTATGTTTTTCTCTATGCTGCAATATTCACACACAAAGAATGTAGTAATTTGTTCTTGAGTAAGTCAATCATTCAATATCAGTTACATGCCACATACACCCAGCTGCAATTGTCTTCTTTGTTGTAATGTGGGGACATCTGCAACAACTGCAACCTAACCTAAACCAAAGACAAAAACTGGAATGTACAGACGCCAGCACATCAAGTTACCCCAATGTGTCAAAATTTCCCAATTGAATCCCCTCCCTCCCTTATTTTGTTTGACATATAGTTGAAAAACAAGCAAAGAAATTTGACACTTTGGGGTAACTTGATGTCCGGCATAGCAGTCAGGGTCACTAACTTCTAGACCAACAGGCTAGTCGAATTCCTTACTTATCATAGCTTTCTGTGTGACGACTTTGTTACAAGTAATAATTAAATAACTAATGGTATTTACTTCTGCAATTACAGATAGTTTTACAAGACCTGGATATTTCTAGTTTAGCACCACGGAAACCAGATTGGGATCTTAAAAGAGATGTGGCAAAGAAGTTAGAAAAACTAGAGAGAAGAACACAGAAGGCAATAGCAGAATTGATATGGGAGAGACTTAAACAAGGAAATGAAGACAATTTGGGTGCCATGGTAACCATGACTGATAATAGAGCTACTGAAGATGAGTGAAAGAAATATATTTTGTGAAATAGCTGAGAACAATTTAGTACAGTAATTTATGTGTAAGTAAAACCAATAAGAAACAATTTTTCTTTTTAATTTTACAATGAATCTGGTTTGGTTGTACAGTTCACTTGACTATTCAATTCAGAGTACAATAAGCTAGTTTAGTAGTTGGCTGGGAGAAATGTTTCCGATAGAGAAAAACAGGCTAATAAATTTTATAAGTGAAATTTATTGCACAAAACTTTAATTTCACACTAGCAATTAGTTTAATATCACAGAATACAATAAATAGTGTACATTTGTATATTCCTTGTTAGAAACAAAATAAACTATCTCAGTCATCAAAATTCATAATCAAATTTCTCTAATGGTGTATAGTTAAGCTTAAACTAAGGGTAAATAGGGTTCATCTTGTATTCTTCTAAGCGGCAATTGACTTGGCAGCCAATAGCTAAAGAATTTACACTTTTTATCAGCCCAATGTGAGTGCTTGCAAGCATATTTAATGTTAATGATGACTGGCCAATAACATACTTCACTTCATTCCAAAAAGCACAACATGGTCAAAAATTTAACAAATCTGGAGAACAATAATATAACAACAAAGAATAGCTACCCATATATCTAATCATTTGAATTTTTCAGTTCAAATAAGAATTCTCTAAGCCTGTACCTACATTTTGCATAAATATGTTATGCAGAGTTCTTAGTTTATTATTAATTAACATAAATATTTATTTTCTAGCTCCTAAAACATCAGACACCTTTATGCAATAGATATTACATTAGTGACATTGTTTAGTAACAAAATACTCCATAGCTAATACAACTTCTAACAATAACAAAATAAGGTATAAACAGTATGTAGCTGAGTAAACAAAGGTATCTAATGATTATCACAAGCTGAACAACATTATTAAAGTAAAACTGATTGTACATAAGACTGTAGGAACTATACTATGAGCATTGCCGCGGCCATGTTTCCCCCTCAACGGTCTCAGAGTTGTGGTTTCTTCATGGTCTTCAATCTCATTGTACACATAGTAGTTGTTGTCAATATTGTAGAACACAACTCGGTCACCGATTGGCTGTATCGGCCTGAAGTTGTGTGTGATCTTTCCATGTGATGATCTTATCTCTCTGAACGCCTCTATCTGTGAACATAAAATGCGTGTAATTACCAAGTGTCACGTGACTTGTGCATGCCTGTGTATGTTTGAACATACAAGTTATATAGCTATCACATAATTTACGTCTGAGCACTCCCATAGATGCTGAATAAATTGCTTATTAACACTGAGTGCAGTTGTAGAAGTTCTTTCTAATGTAAATAACACTACAGTTTACTTTACTTTGTATGATAGCCGATAGGGTAATTTCTGCAATTGCATAAGCACTGTCAAGGGAAATAATGGTAGACATGTTAAGTCTATTTAACAACAAGGTGGTGTGGTAATTACAAGTACAATATACGTCTTTGTCAATAGTATAATACCTAAAGGTGGCAAATAGTTTGAATACTGTATAGAGTTAGTACTTATTGTACATCCTATATATGTTAAATTGGAACAAAGGATATTTGTTTTCTAAACAGACAGCAATAAAATCCATTACATTCCAGTCGAGGGGTCAATTTTCTCAAGAGGTAAGGAAGCTAATAAAAAAAGATTCCTTTTTCAATACAATATTCAACACGTTTAGGTAACGATCTTACAATTGCGTTTTGTATCCTCATGTGGTGAATTTGCGTTGACATTGTCTCTATGGCTACTTTTAGGTGTACAATGGTGTCATAGCTTGTTTTGTACACTTCATCCATAACTTAACCCCACAAGAAATAGTCCAGAGGCGATATTGAAAAAGGCGGTGGTCACTTCAAGCACCTACTAAAATAAATTAAAGTATGTGGAAACAATGCATTTTATTCATTTTAGACATCATGTTTCATACAGACATTTGCTGCTTAAGACCTACACAATCGATATCTAAATAGAAATAGTGTAGGTTTTTTTTTCAAAATAACCGGGTTCGATTCCCGAACGGAGTACAGATGTTTTTTTAAATATATGAATGCAGTTTTTCTTGTTATTAAAATCGATGACATGGTTCCTCAGAACAGATCTTCGTATGTCTTATAGTTTCAGACTTTCCCATACTGACCGATTTGAATGAGACACCCTGTATAATTACATAACCATGCAATCTGGGGGTTGGGTGTCACCCCTAAACGGTTGAACACGGTGCGCTCCGCCACTTCCCTTAGGGACGCCACTGCCGATAGATTTGCTCTTCCTAACTTCCAGAAGAAAGCCGATAGGAATCAAATTGTATGGATACTTCGCCACTAGTACATTCTCATCTCACCTGTTCGTGTGTTAGCCTGATTGGTTGCTCGAAGTCAAGCCAGATGACGACTTCGGAGCAAGGCGGCGTTGTCAATGATCCCTTGTACGTGAAGTATCTCTTGAGGTCGTACGGCAAGATATTTAGGAAAGAGAACGGATGGCTCATGACCACGCTGGTGTGAGGTTCTGTCACGTTCACTAACGCAGACGTTATGTCGTCGTAGGCTGGATGCTGATGACGGTCCAACTGGAATAACCAATAATGTGTTAGCTTCATTAGCGTATAAAATAATTGTGTTTGAAATACGACCTAAAACTGAGGTGACATGTGGGTTGGAATCAAGTATCCGGGGACAGAACAGCCACCAGTTAGCAGTTTCTGGTTAGGCGTTTAGTATTCTGTTCTTTGCAGGCTTTGTCATTTTTGGGATTTTGTTATTTTGTCAGCATTTTACCGATCACAGCCTGAGACCGGTAAAATGCGTTGTCTATTAATTATAGGTATCGAACCGATAGATTTCAGAAGGATTTCTTAAGCGTATCTTTGGATAATACCTAAGCGCTGTTTTCCCATCAAGGTGAGACGAATTTTCAATTGTGATGCTAGGTGACGGTAATTTGGCGCCCAAGGTTCGTATTGTTTCATCAAGTTGCAAGTAATGTTGGAAAATAAACGAAGGGTACGTTATCGCTTACCGAAGGCACGTAGTCCTAGCTAATTAGAAAACCCAAAATAACATTAAAGACTGATACAAATAAGTGGGATTTAGGGCCTGTAACAAAACTACCGTACCGTAGCTCTCATTACCTTTCAAACATTGACCGTGACTTCAGAATCGGAAGTCACGGCTACTGCTCGAAAGTGATTAGGTATGTTCTATTCTGAAAATAGGTACCTAGGTACCTACCTACGGTTGAACGCACTGCAATGAAACTAGGTCTACAAAAAGTATAAAAGAGAACTGCATGCTATATTTACGTCTTTCTCTAATCAGCTAAAACAATGAAATTATGATGTAAGACTCGTAAGCATCTTATTTTAATTTGTGCTGCTGATAGCAAAAGTACCGACGTGCGGCAGACTGCCAAACGTGATGAATTAGACATGAAATACATTATACTTATCTAGCCGTTATCATATCATCACATTTAGCAGCCAACGGACTACTATCTATCAATGCTATTAATTTGCACGAGCATGCTGCGATAAATTGTTTCTATTATAGTGAACTCACGGTGCCTGGACAATAGAAGATTGTTTTAAAGTGGTTTAGCACCTTCAGTACATAAAGCTATACTGATATAGGTAGGTACTATTTTGATAATTCTTGCAGATAATTAGGTACGTCAAAACGTACAAATTTGAGTCCTATTCGTGAAATTGTAGCTTTAGTAGGTTCACAGTAGGTATCCTATTCATATTTGAAAATATTTATTTTCAGTTCGATCATGAATAATACCAGCTAACCAGTGTTTTTTTTCCTGCTTGTGTGGGAAGATTTGGCAATTTAAATCCTAGAGAATAACGCTGAAACTGTTGAAAGGAACAATAGGTCAAATTTTGATAAAAATAAAGTGTCATCTACAATAAAATAAACACAAGTAGGTAAAGTGACAGCTTTCATCAACTATCTAGGTCAATTGATATTTTAGCTACTTCTACTCTTGAGACTGTAAGTTATTGTTAGGTAAGTACCTACATGATTTAGATTGTAATGGGATTTAATAACCGATAATGCTTAGTAGTTACATTCTTTTAAAAATAGCTATTTTCTAAATAAAATGCTAATTTTATTGCAGTTCAACGTTTTTATATTATATGGCTAGTGGTACCTATAGTATAGACTAGGTATATGTAGATAGGTACCTACACTGGCTAGAAAAATCCTTTTTATCTGACTCTTATCCGACTCCATAACGAGCTGAAAATAAATTGTAGGTAATCATTTTGTTACGAACGAACCTCATAAAAGAATGCGAGCACTGTTAGGCCGTCCGAATGTTTCACAGCCTCCGTTGCTGATTGGTACTCCTCTTTGAAGAACACCATGTGCAGCTCCATTGGGAAACTGGAAAGACGTAAAAGTCAATAACACGACTTAGGTACACAACATTTAACACCTACCTCGAAAAAGAAACGATCCCGAACGTAGCAAGCATCGTTAAGATTAAAAAATCACGATGCATAAAATCACATGAATCACCTTTCGTTTGTTAAAGTTATTCAAGTTATATTTTTTTCCTTAATATTACAATTCAATCCTTGTTTGTAAAGGAACGGTTTTTCTGAGCGGTTCACCTGTTAATCTTCTTTGTAAATAATGATCTCACCTTCTATGGTTAATCTTATCTTCGGAGCCGAAGGTGTCATTATCCCCCCAGTGGAAGTGCATTTGACTGAATATATAGTCACCGTCGAGCGGGCCTCCTCTCACCCGTGGATGGGGCTCGTTCTTCACCTCAATCAGAACTGCAGAATAAATAGTACCTATTTTCGTATCACAAAATATTTACTTAGCTTGTCTTGCGCTATTTAGGCTCATTACATTACACATACAATCGTCTCGCAAGTTACGGCTAGCGCTTATGTCTCATTTCCAGAAAATCGTACCTACCTATTCTATTATTATCGCGAGTGGATTATAATGGCCTATCGCAATTAACGAGGATTTAAGGCGATAGGCTCGGCTTGAATACCGCTTACATTAAAATGCCTTATACCCCTTCACGAAATTCAGTAATAGATTTACCTACTATGTTTCCTGAGGGGGCAGGCATCCAATAAGTACTTCTAGCTAGATAATGACGTACTTATTTGCTTGCCATAGAAGAAGTTTCGTAAAGTTTTGTGGAACCTTGACCCATTAAAACTTGAACCGTGATAGGCGTGAACTTCGCTTATCTATTATTATCAATGATACTATTTACACGCTAAATTTAAAATCAATAAAAAAGTTATAAAAAATTACAATAGAAATCAACTGAGAGAAATCGTCCTATACCTGCACAATAAGTTTGCAGAGCGTTCGGCTCTATCGGAACTCTAACGTTGTGAAATAAAGTTTGGTTTATGGGGTAATCATGAACCGCTTCCTACTTTGATTGGAGCAATGATTTCCATGGACCAATGACACGAGTGTGCAGTGAAGGACACCCTGGTTCCATCTTCCGAATAGCCAAGGTAACGTTAAGTATCATGACATCATCTATCATAGGCTGTAGCAAAATGTGGTCCATGTAGGAAAATTGCTATCAGATATTTACATCACAATACGAATTTATCTGTTATACAACAAAACCGCACGACTCCATTGCCCATAGGATGTTAGTCATGCATCAATTCATTTTAAAGTGAGTTCAGCGGCATGCAACCATATGTAAGAAGTAGGTAAACTCAATTCTGTCTATGCCAAAATATCTGACGGATCAATAGTTACAAAACTAGCAATTATGTTCATATTATCACGAAGCTTCCTCTTTGGATTTGTCACGGATGCCATTAGTTCCAAAGGAGAATTAATAATCCATGCACTTGATCCAAAAAGTTCTTCTCTACTAAGCTGCTGCTTGTACATGCTTGTGCTAGACGTTTACGTTAGCAGTGCAACCTTGCCTTGTACGACATGCAATGTTAGCTTATTCACTGCTGGGAACCATATTTATACGGCACGGCATTACAATGGCGTATTTCGTTGTGCGTAAGTGTACAAGAATGTCTTAACACCTTCATGTGTGAAACCTTACCTGTGTGTCCATTGTTGGTGACGTGCACATCATCAATGGAGTCGTCGAAGCCTACGAGTACAAGGTCAGGTAGTGTGACCTGCTTCACTCGTAGAATGTTGATGTTGATCGGGCTCTGGTGCTTGCCGGCGCACTCCCGGTACCTCTCACCCCAGTATTCAGGACCTAGATACAAAGTAAACCATTTAGTTTTAGATCTCTTTTATTTTACTTCTATCCCGCCAAATTCCGCACTTATGGTTGCGTTTGCGTAGAGTCGAATCGAAGCTATGCGGCTATCAGCAAAAAGTGGTCTAATTGTCAATATTTAGTTTTAGGGTTCCGTATTCAATAGGAAAGAACGAAACAAAAAAATATTGCGTCTCATAGGTAGCTATACGTCAAAACCTGTAGATAGGTAGGTACTTCCCGTTCACTAGCAACAGCATGAAATTTGTAAATAAACAATAGGTCTCACAGTCAGGACCTAATTAGTCACGTAGCAAGTGAAACAAGAAGTGCTATAGGCCCTTGGGCTTGGACGTTGGTGCAAAAAAACAAGTCATGATACCGCCACTACGGCCGCTGCACTGGTCCTAAGGAATATTATCCGAAGGAACTGAGCAGCTTCTTGGCGAAACCGTCTGGGCGCCAGACACTCGCACTTATCCGACTTTTTTACACGCAAATAACTTGTTATAGCCTTCATTCCAACAGTGCGATAACTTTCAAAACAATTCGATATCCGATTTACCTAATAGCACACGCAATGCAGTGGCATTTTATGTTTATAGAAACATAACTAATTCTAGTAGAAACTGTTACTGCGCGTTATTTTTAAATCTCAAATCTAATCTAAAAATGCTAGCATATATAATTACCTAGAATTAATTAAATATAACCTTGTCAATTGCATTCTATTCACGAATAATTCAGCAATAAGTACCTATTAGGTGGACTTAATTTGAGCACGCCATAAAAACCTCAGTGGAAGTATGCCATTACATTGTTTTACCAAAAACAATGTGTACTCGGTTACATAATATAATTATTGTGTTCATGCTGATTTTCTTCTAAGCGCAACAAGCAGGTTAAACCAAGGACCCGTACCTTCCTAGGTAGGTACTATTTATGTGACTGCACTGCCAACTGCAAGAGCATTATGATCAATAAAAAGCATAATTTGGCAACAGTTGCGGAGACCACAGGAAGTATGTTTATGCTATCATTTAACTATTTATGGCTTTATACAGTTGCTCATATAATTAAATCGCTGCACCCACTGGACACTATAGAAGCTCTCAATAGAGATGCTGGAATGGGGCAACTAAGCGTAGGTACCAATACAGCCTGATCTTTGCGATAGTGGCCCAAGTCTCTTGGCTATCAATCTGCTCTATGGTGATACAATATAACATAACCTACTACTGCAAGCACAGCAGGCTTCCTTCTGTAAGAGGGAGCAGGCCATAATCAACTATGCTGGCTCAGTGCGGGTTTTTAAATGATAATACCATGGATGTCTTTCAGTTTTGTTCTAGAACATACCTACTGGTTTCCTCAAGATATCATTGTTGTAAATCCATGAATGATGTGGTATTTCAATACCTATATTCCATAGCCGGGCACTATATACTTAGTTAATAAAGCTCCACTAAATGCTGTTGTGATATTTAACGGCAGAAAGGTCTACTACAGCAGCTGCTGCTTACATAACGTCGGGTTAGGAAATTGATTTCTAGTAATTAATAGCAGGTGGGTCCGACGACGTCTTTTCCTATAATTTGAACGGAAGAAACTCTATTAAATCGTTCAAATGCTTCCTCTCTCTACCTCTCTAATCCCATGGATGGATCACAGGGAAGGAATTGCTATCTACTTACCTACTACATAAATCAAGCCTAATGCAATGATTATAAATTATTTTGGCCTAGCACTGTAAATATGTAAGTAAGTTTCTAATATAGATATTATAAGACCAGACCAAAAAAAAAATCGATTTACGACAACGATACTTCAATAGTAATTTATAACTTGAGAGCAAATAATGAACGTTTACCTTCCACCTAGTTTTTGCATGATATAGCCTCGGTGTCTATAGGTACCTACAATATGATTAAATTGATTCTTACCGATACTTCCATCGTAGCCAAACTCTTCACCGTGCGTGAGCTCTGTAATAAAATAAAAGATTTTAGATAGTTTGCAGTTACAAATTAAAGTGGACACGTATGAAGGTAACAACTGTAATAACCACGTTCCAAAAGAACCTCAAACTTGAATCTCGCTTCTATGGTTTATGGGTGTATAGTACTCAGTATGCACCTATTTGTAAGTTACCGTTCTTTTATGAATACAAATGAAGACGTAGGTAGGTACTAGATACAGTAATATACTAACAGTCAACACACGTGTTCAAAACAAAACGTTGAAAAACATAGCTCAGTCATCATTTGCCTCGCCTTTTGGGTTCGGCTTCCAGTTTAACCGATGCAGCTATAAATACCAGTGTTCTATGGTGTGAACTCCATAACCCAGCTACTGGTTACTGGTTAAAACGATACTCTTGGCTAAACTGGTTAACAGACTTTCGGACTTACAACATTTGTAACAACTGTCAAAGATCTACAAATGACAGCAGGGACGAACAGCTTAACGTGCTTTTCGACGCACGTTATATGTAATGAATGGTCAGTGGACACCCATGCACGGATCGACCTCTTCAAACGTAGTTTAACCTCCGATCGACCCGTGCATTTGCTATTATTTAGTCATAAGCTCCCATAATAATTGCCAGATTTTAGATACTTAATTTTTTTTTGTTATACCTATAATGATTCCTAAAGCTCCTCTACTTAAATAATTTACATTAAAACCAAAGTGTTATGTGAATGGGTATTATAAAAGTAGCCAATACATGGCCCGGTAAAAACATAGAAATAGTAGGTATTTAACGGTCGAAGGCAGTTCAAGCGTGTTTTTCCTTTGTATACCTTTAACAACGGAACATTGTCATTATACCTATTATCAAATGGTCCATGGGTTTCCTGAATACAACACACACTGACAACCGGTTGATATACACGAGGGCTCTTGCTTTGATTACGGTCGTGTCCATTATATTATGACGGAAAACCACTTCCGAAGGTAATTAAGTGCAATGCATATAGGGAAGTCAAGAACATCAGCATTCATGAATTAAAAGTGTGATCTAGGAGTAAGGAGACGATCTAGATTTTATCGTAACGCTTCCGCAATAAGTAATCATCCTCATTCTAGGTACCTATAAATTCCCAAATGCACTTCTTGATGAATTTGCAAGAATAGAATTTTGCACCCTCATGCCTGCAACGAACGTTTACTACCCGGAAAGTTACCGAAAATGCCTGCAACGAACGTTTACTACCCGGAAAGTTACCGAAAAATGCCCTATCTATCCATATATTTTATTTCAACAATTACTACATAAAATCTTAGATTAGTAGATCACTATCTCGACTCGACTAGGTCTGCCTCGTTGGTCTAGTTCTCGCAAGCGCTACTGCTGAGTGTGAGAACCAGTGTCGGATTCCCGGGGCAGGAAAAATTATGGCATTCCATGATTCCATCAGGAATATCTTAGTAATTGCCCGGAGCACAAATACAGAGTTTTGTGGCTGGATTGATGGCACCTTTTAAGGCGCCAAATGTGTGACAGCAAATAGGTTAATGCCTCAAACATAAACTGGCGAAATGTAGGTAAACCTCTGCCAACCCTCGGCCAATACAGACATGATTGTATTATGCCAAACAGTAGATATTCTGTAAGTATATTTTTATCTGGCTATGTAATCATATTCAGTAGTCTAATTGGATATTATTCTTCCTATATGACATGACAGTTAACTAGCGAACCATGAATACATATAATAAGAAAATGCACTGTTGACTTCACCTATCCCAATAGATAGAACAGTCACACACAATCCACAATCTATTGCTGAGCTAACTAAACAAAGCGTTCCACACACTGATACTTGAGATCAATATTAAATCTTCTTCTAATACGTGTCCCGGTGACTTGCATGTTTCCATACACAGGTATCCGCTCATTAAATCATTGAAGACTTCGATTCCGCATTGTAATAGAGATGCAACTTTACCGTCTTCAGTAGGTAAGGTTTTCAACGGTTCCATAAACGTCAACATGTCGGAAGTCGGAAACCTTTTAGAAGCGTCTTCGATACTGTGGTTGGTAATTAACAAGGTATAATTTACCATAGCTTTAGTCCAAATATAGCTCTCAATCAAAACGGGATCAGTTCAGGAAGGAGGAAGGGGTTTGTAGAGCTATAAAATTCTCGGTGATAAGGACGTGGTGACCAAGTTGCTAAAGTTAAAAAGATATTGCCTTGAAGAGTACGATGTCTTCTTTAGGTCTCATTTACCTTGTGCCAGCGGCTCAAGGTTACAATCAATCTTTTTTTATTCCACCACTTTTTCGACGACCCAGAGATGTACCTAACTGGAGGCCGTGAATTATTACACTAGGAAAATTGAGTATTAAATTTTACTTTTACCGGCTTCCAAAAGATTAATCGTAAGATAAATAAAACAGCCAGACAAGAGTTATGTGAATCCGGACATAACAATGCTCAGTTCACATTGCAATAAGTGTTAAATAAAATGTTCATGGTTGTTCAAGATAAAGGTTCACCAAATTACAAATTGAATCTATGTAGAGGTAGACAAAATTACCTATACCGTAACAACTACTGACGCGTGTCATACTCATTGATAAAAATAAATTACCCAAGACAATAATAGCCATATCGACCTTTTACAAGTGCCAATGCTCATGGGCATCTGAGAGACAATTACATTTCAGTTCGAGGTGGTGGGTGGGAATCCTTTTGCACTGTATGGATTAAAGGAACAAGGTCGATTGTGGGCATACCTATGCGAAGCCACGCTTTCACTAAACAGGCTGTTACTTTTGAAAGTCTTAATATACATACAATGACAATATTGTTTATTATTTACGGTGTGTCCGAAGTAAAGGATGAACGTTGTTCTCAATGGACATAAAAGGCGATTGTCTTATGGTTTGTCGCGATGTGAAACGCTTCGTACGTAGTGATGGGCAAAGGATAAATACTCGAAGGATAAATACTCGAGTATTTATCCGAAGTGGATAAATACTCGTTTTTACTCATTTTTATCCGATATTTACCCAAAATGATGGATATTTATTATTTTGCATGTTTTTTTTATATTGATAGGCTAGTTTTACTATTAAGGCTTTCGAAAATACTTAATACATTATTACTTTTTCAAGTTCTGATTGTAAAGACGAAGCAACGTGTTTCTAACCGCACCGCACTATATCCCGGCCTCCTTTTGTCCCATTCCTTTTGTTTTATTACCTTTCCCCTCACACCACCGCGCCTGCGCTGTGCCAAGGTATGTGTCTTAGATAGCGCACGCGCGAGTGCGTTTTTAACAACAAAATAATTATTATAAGGTAATAGTGTTCTAGTTTTATGAGACATTTAAGTGATTTTGAAGTTGGATAGCGTTTCAAGGTATATTTTAACAGCTGAACCTTTCTTTGTTAAAGGTTTAAACACTGAATAAAATCGGCGGATAAGTAAACTACTAAAAATAAATAGAAAAGTGTAGTTTTATTATTGTTGATAACGCTAGAAACCTACAAAAGACTGAAGAGTCCCTTGTTTTGAGTGTTTTGAAATCTCAGTGCGTCATGAGCCAGCAAATTAATAGTGTGCTGCGCAGTACTAAACTAACTTAGTAAAAAAGTTTAACAACATGTTGTGCCTCTAAACTGCTAGCAGTGCGTAATGAGCTAGCACACTCTTGCTAGCTCATTACGCACTGAAATGTGAAGTTTTCACCAATTTTATTAAACTCTGCATAGACGTCATCATCTGCCTAGCCTTTTCCCAACTATGTTGAGGTCGGCTTCCAGTTTCACCGGATGCAGCTGAATACCAGTGTTTTACATGGAGCTGTCTGTCAGACCTAAACAACCCAGTGGCAAGGCAAGGCAGTGAACTGGGTAACATGATACCCCTTGGTTAAACTGGTTGTCAGACTTTGGACTTGACTGACCACAATTAACGGCTGTCAAAGATCTACAAATGACAGCTGGGACCAACGGCTTAACGTGCTTTCCGAGGCACGGAGGAGTCTTGGTATATAATAAATGGTCATCCATCCACGGACCGACCACGTCAAGCGTAGTTTAATCTTCGATCAACCCATGCGGCTGTTATAATTTAGCCACAAGTTCCTCCGACGACTCCTCTGCATAGACGTAATAAAATCTGTGCAAAATTACACGCGCTCGGGCTATACTTTATTTTATGGGCCATATAGTTGGAAGTCCATTTTTTTTTTTGTAGATAGTACTCATAAGCAGAAGGTTTTTTACATTTTTTTAAGTTGCGGAAACTCCCAGTTATAATAAAATAATAAAGAGAAACGTATTTTTTAAAAGTTTCCATATAAATTGTAAATAACACGCCCGGTATCACCACTTTGTCGCATGTCGGGAGGATACGGCGTGGCATACGCTGGCAAAGTGTGCCGCTCGAGAGGAGCCGTGCCGTGCCCTCGTCTCTGGAGTAGGCAGTGACTTGTCGCTGCCGGCCGTGGTCGAGAGGATGGCCGGCAGCGTCGAGTCCTGGGACGCGGTGGTGTCCTTCTGCGAAACGGTCGTCTCGCAGATGGAGGCTGCGGAAAGTGAGAGGGAGAGCAACTCCACTCACCCGGCCCGCAGCAGACGTACAGGGCGCAGGCGGAGGGCGGACAACGCCCTCTTCCAGCCCCCCTGAATGGGTTCAGGGGCGACGGACACGGGACGTCCGCCGCCCTCATGTACATGGGACATGGACCCAAGGTGGTGGCGTGTCGTGTTTACGCGCGCCCCTCTTAGACGTTGCGAGGTCTAACACCTCACTCCCCTCGCTGACTTGGCGAGGCCCTCGGGTCGCAGTCAGTCGGGAGTCGCGGAAGTATCTTCTGTTCCCGTGACCCCCGGCGCAGATGTGAGAAGGAACACGGGGTGGTTTTTAGTCAGTAAGTCTGAAAGACCCCTCCACCCTCCCCGGGGCGGGGGACATCCATGAGGATTTTCCACCACTAAAAAAAAATAAAAGTAGCGGGGTCGTAGTGATTGAGCGAACACAGACTCCTCTCCACCTCCTTCGTGGTTATTTTTTTAAACCACCCAGAAGTAGGAGCGCCGCCAAGCGGCTCCGGCGACATCTTGGCAGGTAAGGGTATAAGAATAATAATATTCCTTGTGCTTTATTCAACTTATCCGAAAAATACCCGAAACTAATTTCAAAATGTTAACTTTTAAATTTTAAAATACGTATATCTCCGTAACCTTGGGGTTCCGCGGGTTGGAGATGGTACAGGAGGTAGGCCCCTGCCACCCTCGCCCTCCCCGGCCCATAAATATATGGAAATTAGAGTGAAAATCATGGAAATTAGTGTTTTAACCTAACCTCAAACTTTAACAATGAATATCTCCATAACCATGGGGCTCCGCGGTGTGGGAATCCGACAGGGGGTAGCTCATCTCCCCCTCCCTCTCCCCAGCCCCTCTCCGATCCATAAATCGATGACCCATAAAGGAAAGTATAACCCAATTTTTTTATTATTGTGTGTAATCATAGGTTAGACAGGCTTGTTTTTTTAAAACTTCTTAATAAGTTTTAGAATTTCACTTAATTTCATCCTTTTCTTCGTAGAAATATAAAATTTCCCTTACTAAAATCGTGTATAATATTTATCCGCCGTTTTGGATAAATACTCGAGTAAAAACGGATATTTATGAGTATTTATCCATTTTGAGTATTTATCCGGATAAATTCCCAACACTATTCGTACGGTTTCGCATTGTTTTAATTCGTTAATTGGCATAGAAGCAGCGAAGGTCCCAGAAATCAGTTTGGGTATGCCGCCGTATGCCACGCGAGAAGAAATAGGTTTTGTTCTATTGTATTTTTACTGTTACGCGGGACTATTGTACATGGTTATTAGCTTGCCTTGTCGTGGGCGACCATTCAATGTTTGCCTTCATTATCAAGGAGGTCTTACCAATATCAACGTACTTTTAATTACTGGGTTGGTGACCTAACTTTCGGTGGTTTGACCAAAATAGAACACATAATAACTGGTGAAGGAACATCGGTATTTATGATTTTAAACTTGTAACAATAACGAGACAGTTTCAGTGGCAAGGTGATAATAATGACACTAATTCAGCGTTAAATAACTAGATCGTATATGTTCTAAGGATAATGCTCCTTCGTATCTCTACAATCAGTCTCGTTGTATTGCCAATTAAGTACACGGTTATCGACTGATAAAAGCGATTATTAACCTCTTGATAAGACATCTCTGTTATACCTCTGTATCTACCTACTGTCTCGGAACAGAAGATGATTATCAATTCAACCAATTGATTGTCATCTTTTATTTACCAGAAATAAAAAAGAAAATAAAAATTAAAACTTTTAATTAGTCATTAGTGCAAGTAGGTACCTACATACCTTATGTTTGTCAGTGTATTATTTGATTGCGAGGCGTTGAACGCTCGATTATCGGACACTCAATTATTGGGTTAGACAGTCTACTAACCATACGATAAAAGCAACTTTAGACTATTGTAAGTCATATAGAGTTTAATCAACTGACGTCCGCATTCTTTCGATTCCTAATAGTACATCTATTAAATGGGACCCTACCCTGCAACACAGTACTTAGGTAGGATGCTAGAACAAAGACCATCAAGGATGGTGGTACCATCAATGTTTGAAGTACCTACCTAGTGCAAAAATTGACAGCATCAACGTTTAAAGTACGTAGTGCAACTTTTTGACAGCATCAACGTTTAAAGTACGCAGTGCAAAAATTTGACAGCATCAACGTTTAAAGTACGTAGTGCAAAAATTTGACAGCATCAATGTTTAAAGTACCTACGTAGTGCCAAAATTTTACAGCATCAACGTTGAAAGTACCTACCTAGTGCAAAATTTTTACAGCATCAATGTTTAAAGTAGGTAGGTACCTAGTGTATAAATTGGCAGGATCAATATTTGAAGTAGACACCTACTGCAAAAATTGATAGCATAAATGTTTATAGTACCGGGTCTACTTCCACATGGATCTCGCTTCAACTTACCACCCTGTATAAAATAGTTTAACTTTATTTACAAAGCGATTTGTAGCATTATTCGTAATTTTATTTGATATTTCAACTGTAATTCCAGTAATCATACCAAATTGTCATGATTAGGTGGTCCAGTTAACGAATGACGGTTTTATTTGAAGTATTTCATGGATAATTTTGTTGAACCGCAAATGTTATGAGAACTATAATAGATAGGCTTCTAACTCGTTGTTTGACTACGCCAGTGCATTACCTAGTAAATAAATCAATCTTTTGAACACGGCACGGCAAATACCATCATGAACTCATGAATTAAAAAGCGTAGTTATTATGTGACTTGGTTTATACCGACCGATTGTCACGAGACGCTTATTGACATTATTATTTACGAGTTCATTCCGTATATGATTTATGACAGTGACCGTAGACAGGAAATTCGTAGGAGACATACTTACATCTCTTTAATCATAAAATAATTTGTTCAGTGATTCGCCTATTTAGTTTTGAATACGAATAGAAACGATTACTTGGCGCAGTACAGACTCGCGCTGGCGCCGGACGTCGTTGCGTCGATATGTCTTGGCGTTCCGTGTATCTACATTCTTGGGATCCCATTCATTCAGAAACCTGGTGTGATGATCAAAATGATCTATAGAATGTCTGGCAGACGGCAGTCCGCCTTCGCGCGTTCAGTTCACTTTGTCCTTCTTGACATCCTCAATTGTCCACTGTTCATTGCCTCTTGAATGTTCACAGCATTTGCGAAAGCGCTTCTTTCGGCAATTACAAGGTCTCGGTTAGGTGTCAAGTAGGTCAAGGCAACTTCTATCATTGATCTTCCTTGATTTTGTGAGTGACGAACCACCTTTAGCGGTGACTCCTGATGGTATTTAGCTCTACTTCATTTTCAGGGTTTCCAACGGGACTCTATTACAAAACCTCCGCTCTCCGTTTGTCCGACCATATTCTGTCTGTAATTTTTACACTGTGTATTTTTATTACAACAACTAATACATAAATGGGAAATTGAAGGGGGCCCGCTATACTAGACCGGAACGTTTTACCTATGTGTGAGGGCCAACTTGTACCTGGCTCCTATTTTAAAGCAAATGTCTTACAATAATTTACCAAAAACAGAGTGCTTTTACTGCTAAGTGAATCTGGCGGTTTGTCAAAATGAAATAGAGATTTGTTAATGATGTTGATAGGTTATATGTTTCAACACGACACGATCAATTATTTCCCTGCCACTGTGTGTTTAGCTTACCTACATGACATGCATATAGGCCCTTCTCGTTCATGTCTGTTAGTAATACAGCCCGTGATAACCTTGTATAATATAATATAATATAATATAAAATAATATAATATAGGTGCCTGCTTAATTATGATAAAATATCAGGAACTGTCGTAACGTCTAGATTTTGCCATTCGCCTCTAACAAGAAGGTCATCATTGTTACAAAATGTTTTACATAAATGAGCAAATAAAAAGATATTCATAATTAATAATTAACTCCTTGGTTTATGACGCTTTATTTAAATACGTTGATGTTTCTTTCCCACTTCATTGTCATCAGTTTATCTTAAGTTCTAAGAAAGTATAGTTTATGTTAAAGCAAAAAAAAACTGAACTAAAAAGTAAAAGTTGTGTCGTGGTGCACGACTTGACAATTATGTCCGCTCGTGAAGACGACAATCCATAAAAGTTGCGTTTGAGCAATCGTGACTCTCGAATACGACATAACTTTAGTCTGGAAACATCCCTTTGAACTTGCTATTAAATAACAGCTCAACTCAATGTAAACGAGACTAAGTGTTGTAGGAACTAATAAGTAATCTATGGCGGAGGTCCGTTAGTCAAGTTCAGCCGGCGCTGACCTCTGTGAATGCACCACTTACAGAATACCTGGTTTGCATACAGATGAAGACATAATTCTTGTGTTTTGGTGACGGGTGAAGCACACTGCGCTCGCGCAGGGCTGTCAACAACATGTTTTTAAGTACCAGAAACATGTGTCTTGACAATGTGAACTAGACTTCATAAACATTCTGGTGTGAGTATATGATTCATGTGAAGATAGTGGCCATGCATCATAACCTTCCTACAAATAGTGTTTTCAAAATTATCTATCAGGATATCTTAAAGAGGTGCATGAACAAATACTTACTTACCTAGTACAATTATTATTATAACATTGATTGATAAAACATGCACTCGTTGTCATTATGGTATGAATTATGAGTAATTGTGAGACAAAGGTGCCGCTGGTACATGTAGATACTACCTGCTCTGTTATTTTTAACCAAATGCTTTAAGAAATATTTGGTATCTACAATATTAATTCTAGGTAGGTACATCCGACATAGGAAACCTGCAGTGGTGTCTCAGCTTATAATCAATTTATATTTTGATTAACCTTAAGTCCTTAAAACACATACTAAGTAGGTAATCGAAGTAGATACAGAATTTACACTACGTTAAAATAAAAACAATAGAATGTAGGTATATTAATAACTCAGTGGGGCATGAAAAATCAGATGTTTGTGTGTCACAACACCAACACGTGTAATATATGTATACAATAGTAGAGTTAATATTATGTAGGTACAAGTAACGTCGAGTTATTTATTTATTTATTTATTAAAACTTTATGCACAAGTAAACAAAAACAGTACAAATGCAGACCTAATGCTTAGTTACTACTTCTGTCATAGATTAAACAATCACTAATATACCCATAAACCAAGCGTAGACTGATGGGAACGACCTAGGAATAATGAGGAGCAGAAATTGTTTAGCATTCGGCAGCAGAGATCTACAAAAGTGCATTTTGTATAAGAAACTAGCCTTTTCTTGCGACTTTGTCTGCGTAGAAGTAAAAGATAGCATTCACATCGTCCACTGTTTTACCATGACCATAAAGATTTATGTAATTGGGTATAGGCAACTGTGTCGGAAAATGACCAAACCCTGATACAAAGCTACTAAGTATTTGCCTGCACCACGTCGCGTCGCGTGGCCTAACGCGTCATAGCATCGCATAAATTAACTGACGTTTAATTTATATTTCGTGTATATTTTCTGAATTTATATTATATCCTAAGCCGTACGACCAAATATCATGCTGTAGGCCTGTAGGGCAACATTTGTTCCCATTGATGATCCGTTTTATTTAATTTGCTTTAACAGCTAAATATTATTTTCTTTTATAATTTTCTAACATTTCAACCCTAACCATAAAATCCGTCATTTTGACCCAAATACAAAAATTACACGTTTCACAAACTTTTTATAAAACTACCATAAAGAGATTTTTTTTCAGCAGCGCAGGCACTTTCGTCAATAGCGCACAATGCCAATAATCACTTTTGTTTCCGCATGATTTACAAATAGGTAGGTTATTCTAAAAACAATTAAATTTCATCATAAGGCATCCTTTGTCACTCAGATTTTTGAGTGAAATTCTCTAGTGCGAGCATTTTCCTAATCGTATTAGTACCTACTTGAGCGGTCATGGTAATTATCTTGTACAAACATCAACAAACAATTTCAGCTCTTCATACATAAAAGTATATCTACTTGTTTCAAAGGTAACTACTCAATAAAGAATTAAGATGATTAAAGATCTTGTTGCGTCAATTCATTAGACATGTGCAAAACAGTGCACTACGAAGTGATGTGATATGTCATTACATTTCGTGCCGAGTGACATTACATTACACCATCACAGTATCACACTAAACATCACACGTGATATTGTGATGTAACGCCATGCGATAGCACACCATCGCGCGTTCTAATGTAGTGCAATGTTCTAGTGTAATAGGAATAGGACGTGTTATTGAAATAGTAACATTGCAGCGAGCGATACGATATTGTCCGCGTGTCATTATGATGATTCATAATTACATGAAAGAAATGAAAGATAAAGATAAAGATATTTTTATTTGCAAATATGGGTACATGATTGGTGGTACAGAAAAATTAAAGTGATAAGTTAAGGAAGGACCCATGAACTGCATGACTGCGCTGCGAGTCATCGGAGTCATTGACATGTCACGAGCTACTACGCTGCTACCGCGCGTGTGATGTTTAGTGTGATGGTGTGATGCTTATTTCAGTGGTGTAATGTGTGATGTTACAGTATGCGCTCGGGTGACATTACATGTGATGCATCACTCGCATTACTTACACATGTCTACAATTCATCGATTGACGGAAAACAAGGCCCATGAAAAGGGTAGGATAGTCGCCGTTTAATATTTATGACATCTTCGCATTTAGAAGGCGTTCGCGTTGCGTGGAAAAATGCAGGTGTCAAATTGCTCATGGACTTTATAGACATTCCGGTAATCTATTAAATGGGTGTTAACTTACCAACCATAATTACTGTTCCACAGTATCAGTAGGAGTTCTTTTAACCCTTTACATTTGAAGTACCTATAGGATAGTAGAAGCCGTAGAAGGTTAGGTGTTATAACTATATTGTTAACTTTTGCTTAAAAGTATTAGGTGACAACAAAGAGATTTAAAATACGGCGCGATAATAAATAGAGCGGGCATGTCAAGGAAATGTCATAGAAAAACTTTGATCCCATGTCTCACTAACGCCATCTAGAATAATATATGAATATTGGAGCGGCAGCGGAGCGTACTACAAAAAACTCATAGACTTGTATCCAGCAGGACACACTTTTTCGGACGAAAATTTTGTTCGTGATGTCCGGTCTATAGGTATTGAATGTCTTTGGGTGACAGGAATAAAACAGCAATTTTATAATTTTACACAGCCTATAATTCAATGTCGAAAAGTCGCAAGGGAAGGGCGGCATGTGAAGACAGATCATTATATTTATGTCAGGTTTCAATGCACGATTGACCTTCATGCCTCTAAAGTTTGTACACCGAAATGACTCCTGTAAATCAAACGCCATTGTTAGTTTCAATCTAACATAAATATCAAAGCTGTGATTGCTCTTGGTTCTAGTCCAACTGACATAAATTCTTTTTATGGTCGTTGGATCCAAGCGTGCAGAGCCAATTTTCGTTTAATTATAACATTTAAACTGCATTATATATTTAATGTAGTTTTGCACATGCCCATGCGCATGCGCATCTGAGTCAATTAATAATTCTTTAACACTGAAGCGTGTTGAAACTGAAGGCAATGAACGCTAAAGGAATTCTTGGCAAATAAACGATTTCAAGTTCTTTTGCAAGACTGCAGTTTTCGCCTACTTACCAACCCAAATGTGGATAAACGCTTTGTCAAGTAAAGACTCAATAAAAATTAATGACGACATCAGCTGACATTAAAAAAAACTGTAGGTATTACCTCTGTTTACTATAATGGTTTATGAATTCACGTAATAGATATTATTTCGTAATTACGACACATTTACATGTAATTATGTCATATTTACAACAATTTGGTTTCGTATAATTTGGGCGATTGCCACGAAAAAAAGCACTACTTACTTATTTTTGGATTGTCATTTTGTTTTGATAATAAAATTACCACAGTCCGTGGTGGAAGGTAGGTTTCAGAACTTTGCTTCATACGATATAGATCAGTACTTTTGTATCTATGTATGTAGGTAGGTATGTACAAAGCACTTCCTGTGTTACTAGATCTATCTAGCTAGAATCTATTAGCACTGCCACAAAATTTCTCAGGATTCATCATAAAACACAATGGTATGGTGATTATCTCGTACCCAATCTATGTAAATTATCCTAGGTGATATGCCAGCTAACCAACGTCAGTTTAAGTTGTAAAACAAGACTAAAGACTATAGTCCGGTCTATTTAGACATTCGAAGTTACATAAAGTCCCAACAAGCTGAATTTCTGTGAAGTTGTTCAAAACATAATTATAAACAATGTCTATAAGTTCCCCATCATTCCCCTGTAAGGAAAAAATTTAATTCAAGGTCAAAGGTCAAAAAAATGAGTTATTCGCGATTTTCAGCAAAACGGTAAGTTTTATCATAAAAGTACCTCAGACAAAAATTGTAGATCATAAAATTATCTATAAAAAATGTATCAATACTTTTTTTCTTATGAGCCACCGTTTCTGAGATATAACGATTCAAAAAGTTATAAAAGTCGTTATCGTCATAATATGCACACGTTTCTACGCAACTTATGAGGTAGTGTACTTAGCGCGTTTTTTTTAACGTGGTTTCCCCAGTAGGCCTACTCCACGGGTCAGTTGTGATCCTGTTTAATGTTTTCTATTGCAAAATAACGGAAATTTTCAAAGATTGGGAAAGATAAAAGCGATGTAAATGAAAAAAAGTGTTGAAGTTTATTCGTCTTATTCGTAAGTTTCAAATTCTTGTTCTTCTTGATCTTCTTCTTGTTCTTCTTCTCCTACTTCTTCTTCATCTTCATTTTGGATGCAAGTAAATTGCGTCAATAACGATGTATCGCATGATACTTCGTCGGAGTCAAACGAATCCTCCATTGTTTGTGATTCAATATTAGAGCACGACCGGCCTTGACAATTTTTGCATGCCAAAGAACAAGACAGTCCGACTTTCAGCAGTCAGACTTTCTTTTCCGACTTTTAGCAGGTATAAGACCCTAGCCACGCACACAATAGAACAAGAGACAGATGTCTCGAAGTTACACTGGCTTAAAGATTAAGGGACTGGGTTTCATTTTACCTGATATTCTTGTAGTTAAAACTTATGTATATTTTATATTGTAAGTATAAGTTACAATGACCGATAGAAAAAATATTTAAACATTTAATATATAATACATATATGTATATATATATATATATATATTATATATAAAATATTACAACTCTAGATGTATATACGTGGCGTACTCATGCATATTATGACGATAACAACTTTTATAACTTTTTGAATCGTTATATCTCATAAACGGTGGCTCGTAAGAAACAAAGTATTGATACATTTTTTATAGATAATTTTATGATCTACAATTTTTGTCTGAGGTACTTTTATGATAAAACTTACGTTTTGCTGAAAATCGCGAAAAACTCATTTTTTTGACCTTTGGCCTTGAATTAAATTTTGTCCTTACAGGGGAATGATGGGGAACTTCTAGACATTGTTTATAATTATATTTTGAACAATTTTACTGAAATTCAGCTTGTTGGGACTTTATGTAACTTCACTCGCATTTTTTGGTCTAAATAGACCGGACTACTAGGTTTTACAACGTTTTAAACCCGGTTTACATTACCTATTGATTTATAGTTAATGTAGGTTGAATAACGACGATCATTATTTGTTTAACCTAATTCGTTATTTTGATAGGCACAACAAGCTTCAATTAGCTAAACAACTGTTCAATTTAATTATAGTAGTTTATAATGAAACGGTTGCATATAGGTATCAGAGGTTAATAAAATTGCTCAAACAGTATTTAAGTATTAATGCATTTGTGTAAATATATGCCAAAACCTCCCCCGGCTGCCCTTCTACGTTTTACGTAACCTATTATAACTAAATATTTTAAAAATATTATTTTAAACTTTTTGTCGAAATTTCCATGTATGTATATGGCATTGAGATTGCGACAAAAAGTTTTAAAAAAATATTTGGGCTTGCTACGAGACGTCTAAACTGCGTGATGAAGATCTAAAAGAGATATAAACTAATAAAAAAACGGAGTCAAGAAACGTAGCTAGAGATACTTTACTAATAAGTAAGTAATGAAGAATAACAAGCCAAACAAATTTGAGATTAATACAGAGGTACGTCTATCACACGAGTATTTTAATACCTACTCAATTATGAGCAGTTTCAAAAACATCATCTGGACTCAATAAATAGTAAGTACTTATGGTAAATAATAGGTAGTGCCCATATCCAACAATCCATCGCGGGGATACCTACATACCCCAGCATCCGATATTCCAATCAGCAGTAACTTTGTGTGAATCTACCCATTAAAATGTAGGTGAAGCGAAGGTGAAGTGTTTTTTCCCATACCAATCCTAGGGATTGACAGTTCACTATACGCTCACCTCAATTTTTTTATGTGATTTTCCACATTGTTTGAAGTGGCAACTACCGATGTACAAATAATAAGTATATTTAACTGCAGTTGTTCTGATGACGCACCGCCATTTTACATAGGGTGTCCTGCTTTGGAGTTTGTTCCGCAACTTCTTCTTCCCAGCAAAAATACTAGGAAGTGGCGAAGGGTGGGCTTTTTGGGGGACTGTCTTATGTAATTTCGACGTTCAAAAAGAGCCTCCTCAGCCTAATTTGAATAAATGACTTTTGATTTTGATTTGATCTTTTGATTTTGCTGCCATAGAAAATGTAGAATCGGTTGGGCTAGTTAATTTAATGCACGTTAAGTTACTATTCAAAATGTTCACAAAACGAATGTGACAGCATAATAACTTATAAAATGGCCATTAACTGCTGTAATTGGTTGAATTAATTTTTAACTACCAATCACATCGCATCACTTGAACTGCGTTGAAGGGGTTGAAACTGTTTAAAGCTGGTATCTCCCATCCCACTTTTTAAAAGTTTTTTTGCACGATGAAATCAGTAAATTAAAATGGCGATAATTTGCCGCCAAGGTTCAAATCCTTATAAAATGCGTCGCTGCAGCCTGCAAGCAAGCGAACTATGCCCGAATTCTTTGAGCGGTAAATAAATTTATCACTCGGTTGTTTTTTAACCTTCCTAGTTTGTTAAACTTTGGATTATCTATTTGTTACTCTAGTACGTTACAAAGATATTCAGGTATAGTGATTAGTTTACCGGTAGCTCCAAAACATGTCAAAATTAATTTGTTTACCATATGAGTTAACACCCTCAGGTTCCTACTTATCATATCTACCGTTCACATTATTAAGCCCACCACAAATATTTTGACATTCTAATAAAGGACCATAAAAACATCATTGTTCCAATACTTTAACAACCATGTTTGCGCACTGAACTGTGAAATTAGTGTAATTATGTTTATATTCATAATATTCATTACGGTACCTACACACATAGCTGTTTACGTTGTTTGTAAAATAACAGACTTAATAGACCTATTATGTTCTTGATTGTACACAAATTATCACTTTGGCACCAAAAAGTAATATTCTCTCTTGAGAGTAAGTAAATCTATAGCGTTCGGAAGCATTTAGGTACAACATTGGTACCACACACTTACTTGTGTGGTACCCAATGTTGGTGCAGTTCAAAGATCATTAATAATTATATCCATATTTATTGTTATTACAGTAAGTTCATAGACTAATAAAAAACTTAGTTCTGCAAAACCGTGTCCAAACCATAGACCATAGAGATACCTACCTCTCTTTATAAGTTTGCGTTATATTCCATCAGTATGTGCATACCTGCATCATCTGCTAAGAGAATCATCTACGTATCATAACAATACCTAAGCATTTCCTTATGGGTTATGCAGAGGTGCAGGAATAGTAGAGGTGCGCCTAGATATCCATATTTCACCGTAGGTAGGTACCATGGTCATGTCATTTTCAACTTCTTACTTTAATTTATTATGGGTTGTGTAATTTATTTAAATGTCAACTTATAAATTCTTATGTCGGACTAACTAAGTCATAAGTCTACCTAAGTAACTAAGTACCTACCTGTTCCAATCATAGGTAAGTAGTTAGACAATCAAATGTGACTATAATGGTATTAAGTATGATTGACACTTAGGTCTTACTAAACAATTCTGTCCCAATTTTCTTTTAGTATTTTCCGGAAATTCTAGTTATAAGTGCGAAAATCACACATGTATTCACCTCATATCGAAACCTAAGAGGTTTTAATTTTTCGAACCGTCTGCTCGACAACTTACAATGAGGTTAAAAATTTTCTTCAAAATCCTTCGAATTGTAATTAAAAGTTTGTCATGCAATTCGGGTGCAGAGACCGATTAGACAGCAGTCAGTTTTAATCGTATGTTGAAATCTTAAATGACATTATTAGAAGGCTATCGGTTCCAATAAATCTATAGAACAGTTTCTTGGGTAAAACTGTTGGCGTCATGAATGATGATGAAGACACCAGTTCTTCATTCATGATTAAATACACGTATCATGCAAGACACGTGCTTAACGCCATGTGACATATTCAAATGAATGATTATTTGTATTGTGTTAGGATTGTAGCCTGCCAATAAAATATTCTATTGTAATTTATTGGTTGTCATAAAATATTATAATATTAATAATAATTAACGAAGTATTATGACACCTCGTAACGGATGTAAGAAACTCACTATTAGTCAGAAACCAATCGTGATCTAGTCTATAGGTACATAACTAAGTATGTATATATAACCACCCACATAACTATCTGTACCTCTCATTAGGTGCATATCCGTATCCATATACCTAACTTTGATTTGAACGTGGCTTGTATGTAGGTATCTGGTCGCACTCATAACCCATGTCTATAGATTAATTAAAACCAAGTTCACACAGATGAGAAACAAATAAAAAAACCATATAACGATTGTTTTTATCGCTACGTAGCATGCGATTTTCCAGCAACTATGTTATTACCTACTTATTAATCGATTTGTCATTTCAAGAACTGATACATAGGTAAGTTAGATGTCTGCAGCGAATGTGTGTCGCGCTTACAATATGTCAGACTAGTAATACATTTAATCTGTATGACATTTCTGTTTTCCTTTCTAGGAAATATTTAAACTCCTTATGTTATGTGGTTAGTCGTGGGGTATACTGTATACCTACAGGGTTAGCGGAATATCGATGCACATACGGATACCATCAGTTTAGTAGGTCGGCTCTTGGACCCCCAGGCCCCCAGCATTGAAATTTTTCGTCGATTATTTCATTTATTTTTATTATTTTTCTAATGTTCTTTTTATTCTTAGGTATCTGTAAAAAAGCATGATTTCTATCGGACCCAGTATGGCTCTCAATAAAAGAAGTGACTTTTAAAAGAAATCCACCACGCTGTGTTAGAAAGACATGATGGTTTTCTTATGTTTTTACTCATATAGTTTAAAGTAAAAAATGACATATATAAGATAGTAAAGTACCTATCCACTCACGGATTTGTTGTTTTTTAACGCTATCTCCGGTAGCAAGCCGGTACTAATTCCACGTCAGCATTACCTCCGCTTCGTTGTAACCACAATGTTCAGAAAAAACTTGAATGAGTAGTACCTCAATCAACGAGTAGCATATTCTATTTTAATACTTATTTGACCACACGGAGCATTGACACATCATAGTCTTATTTCAATTTGTAAGCTTCGGTAAAAGGATGCAAGGTTTTTTGTAGGTAGTAGGTATAGGTAGAGATTTTTTGTGCTTACTGTTATCAACGGTGCTCCTATAAAAACCTTTGGGTCCTCTTTACTCTGAGAACAACCTATTAAAAACATTTACCGTATTTTTTTAAATACTTAGTTCTGACGAAAAGTCAGAACACTATAATAATTATAATTATTTTTAAAATATTTGTTCGAATATAAACGTAGCATTTGCGTTCTATTTCTTAAAACAAATATAGTCTGGGTGAAATAAAAGGACGTACAAAGCCGTGTCTGAACAAATCCGGTCCGATGCTTGACTGGCCTGTTGGTGGTAGTGACCCTGACTGCTATGCCGGAGGTCGTGGGTTCGATTTCCACCCAGGACAAATGTTTGTGCGATGAGCACGATCGTTTGTTCTGTGTCTGGATGTAATTTATCTATAATATGTATGTATTTAGAAATATATACGTATGTTTATCAGCTGTTTAGTACCCATAACACAAGCTCTCAAGCTTAACTTGGGACTAAATGGCGTTGTGTGAAAAGTTGTGGAATATTTATTTATTTATTTAGTTAACCCTCGGTATGGCAGATAAAAACGTTTGCATAAAAAATGCTCATATTATTTTAATTTGTAATAGTTATGCGTTTCAAATGAAAATAGGAACGTCAATGGCCTCTATCTGTCAGATGTCACTTGAAAAGTAGGTACGGTCTGCAACGAGACCCTTATTCGCGAATCAATTATTTTTATTTTTTTGTTTTACCGTGTCGCAGTTATTCAAAATGGTAAAACGTCTTCAATGAATTAGTCTGGTGGACCGTACTTTTAAAGTGACATTTGACAGATAGAGGTCATTGACGTTCCAATTCTCATTTGAAACGCATAGTAAAGGTATGCTCACCCTCATAATGATACTTCACTCATTAGGTAGGTACTTAATCATAAACACATTGTATATTGAACAATACACACACAAGAACATGACCTAAACACTTACGTATATGACTGGACAAAAACCTCTCATTACGGTAATGAATAAGCAAACTAAGAAAAATTCAAGTAGGTACTTACTTTACACAGTGCACACTACCTACTTAAATTATTTGTGTATTTTTCTATTAATAGAATAAATATGAATCAATCAGAAGTGGGTATTATTAGAGATATATTATGTACGAGCTTTTGCAAAATTAAATACTTAGGTACCTACCTATTTATTATCCTGTCCATTCGATGCATGGGAATTTGAAATTGTGTTATGGAAAATGCATATTGCACATAATACTTTATTTAGTTTAAAGTTATTATTATCCTTACAATAAAATTGTCCTGACAATTTGTTTACAATAGTATTTTTCAGCGGTTACTACATCATTTCATCAAGCTTTTATTGGACGACGGGTTACGAAGAGAACGAGCTTTTTGTACAAATACAGACTCCATGTTACTGATAAATTCCGGATCGAAACATCCAAAAACACCTAGCCCGACCTGGTAATTGAACCCAGGACCCTAATAGTAGCGTAACCATTGATTTATTTAAAGGACTTTTAGTATATCAATGAGCATTACTATTATATTTAACTATATGCCATCGAGATGAGTTTAGCCAAAAAAAATCATACCTACCTAAAAGCAAAAAAATATTGTACTTTAAGGACTTATTTACCTATAGACCTTACACTTACAAATGTAGGCAAGTATGTTCTTATAGCAAGCAGTATAATAAGTATATATTCATCTAATATTTGTTTGATTCAGACAATCTTAATACTTAATTATTCACGGTAGTCACGTTGGAATAGTAGGTATTTTAACAAGATAAGATCTTTAATCATAGCTAGAATTTCAGAACGAGCTATTTACCTCAGTATTGAGAGGTACATAATTATAGTAGTGACGTATTTAATTCAATGTTCTTGTGAAAAGGGTTACCTGGCCATCAAAATTAAAACCCAGGACATAGATATATATATTTAGTCGGATTTATTGCCCAGAAAACCTGACACACGGGTTTAAAGCAAAAAAAAATTAAAACTTTTAATAGTTCATTTATTACTGTCATTCATTATTTTGGACCTAATGTGGGTAGGTACCTACTTTTAATTATGCGTCAAGGATTGAGTCATTCACGTGTTTTAAGGCGGGGTTGACCCTAACAAGAGCCGGACAGGCCGTACATGTCCGGCTAAAGCTAAAGCTGCTCACCTGGCATCCCTTCTTGTAACGAAATAGACATTGATCACAAAATTTAGACATTAACTAGCTGTACCCTGCCACGCTTCGCTGTGGCACATTGTGATTGAATGGTTAAAAAAAAAGAGAAAATGACGTGTGGCACTCGGAGACTGCCGCGGTAAAGCTATTGCATAGCATTTTTTATCAACTCCTCTCCCCCTCCCTTCCTCCCTCTCCCTACCTCTCCCCCACACCTCCCACGCCCCTCCCCTCACCCCTCCCTCACTTTCCTCTCCCTCCCCCACCCGGCTCCTGCCTCTTTCCCTCCCCCTTTCCCTTCCCTCTCACTTCACCCTTCCCCTACCATCCCCTCTCCTCCCCCTCTCATTTCCTCCTTCTCCACCCCCCCCCTGACCTCCCTTTTCTCCCACTCCCCATCCATCTCCCCGCTCCCCTCCCCATCCCTCCCCCTGTCCCTGCCACCTCTCACAATCTCCCGCCTCCCTCCCCTGCCCCTCCCTCCCCTCTCACAATCTCCCCCCTCCCTCTCACACAATCTCCCCCCTCCCATCTAACAATCTCCCCCCTCCCCCTCTTATGATCCCCACTCCGACTTCCTTCTCCCTCTCACTCTCCCACTCCCCTCCCTCATCCCTCTCCTCGTGATATTTCAAAAAGTCATTAAAAGTTCTGCTATGACTATTAAAAAGCAAGGGTTGGTGATAAAAAAGTGCAAATTTAGAGTAGTATGTATTTTTTGATGCCACATAATAAATAAATAAAAAAAATAAAAATTATCAAAAACATTTAAAAAAAAAATTGTGGTGAACACCCCTTATCACTTACAGGTTAGAAAAATAGATAGTAGCCGATTCTCAGGCTTACTGAATATGCATAAAAAATTTCATGAGAATCGGTCAAGCCGTTTCGGAGGAGTATGGGAACGAACATTGTGACACGAGAATTTTATATATAAGAAGATTATTATGAACAGAGTTACCTAAGTAGCAAGTTTTACAAGGGATAAGTTTCTTGCAACCTCCATCATTCAGCTCTAGCCTTTACCAACTAAATTGAGGACGGCTACAGGGATGGACAATAGGACATATCTATATGTAGGCTGCCGACCTGACCTTCACAACCTAGTAGCTGGTTAATACAACACTCCTTAGTTAAAACTGTTAAATATGTTCTATATTTTCTTGACAATACCTACATTATAGTATTGTAGGTATATTTAAATTTGTCGTATCTTTTCAATGTCACCCTGTATAATCCCATTGAATGATCTTTCATGAAAAAGTCATTTATGGCGATTCAATTATCTTAGAGGTTCGTATTTGTGATTTTAATTACTAAAACTCCGATAAACCATATTTGTAACGGGCATATTTTATTTAACATACAACCTGATACTTAACAGCAAATAAGTAGCAAACACATGGAGTTCGGATGATGGAGTAGGCAAGTAGGTACCTAGTTTATTTTGCTCTGCCTGCCGCGACTACCGTAAATGTTGTTCGTTAGATATCAAGTATTTAAGTACCTACTCATTACCATAATTTAAGAAGCCAAAAGAACCCGCAACTTAATACAGATGTTTCAGAACTAAGTTACCTCAGTATTTTTGTATTAGAAACAGTCGCGTTTCAATAGTCTGAATTTAAATAACATTTCATTTTCAAACATTAATTCAGATCACCCGTGATTTTTTATGCAATAAACTTAATAATCTTAAAAATACCTTACGCAAAATCATAGCAACACGCATTTAAACATACTTACTCCAGTAAGGAATATACGAACTAAAGAAGAAACTACTTAGTTATAAGTAATTATCTTAATTTAGAATAGATGATTTAGAGAGAGTGAAGAAAAGTTACACCGAAATGAAAGCGAGAGTAAAAGAAGTGGTAAAAAAGAAGAAGGATGAAAAAGATGAAGAGTATAATAGGAAGTTCTCGGATAACTTCAGGGCCAATGTTAAGATGTTTTGGAAACAGGTAAGATTGGCTCGTGGAGTGACAAAGACTTCGAGTATGAATGTTATAAGAGCAGAGGATGGTTGTTTGATAAGTGAAGAATGTGATGTCTTGGAACGCTGGAAAGGATATTTTGAAAGTTTATTTAGTTTTCAGGATAGTGTGCAAGGAGTGGGTAACTGGGCAGAGGAGAGTGGTGAAAACCCAAACCCGGATGTAGATGAAGAGAATGAAATAGGAATGGATGAGATCGTAAGATCGTTAAGAGAAATGAAAGTTGGAAAGGCTGCAGGGTATGATAGATTGTCCGCTGAAATGCTGAAGGGCGGTGACGGGGTAGTAGCAAGCCTGTTGTGCCGGATCTTTAATATGTGTTGGAGATATGGCCGAGTCCCAGATGACTGGTGCAAGGCTGTAATCGTGCCACTGTATAAAGGAAAAGGCTCACAGCAGGAGTGTAAAAACTACCGCGGCATTAGCCTTTTAAGCGTAGTTGGTAAACTGTATGCAAAGGTTTTGATTAAAAGAGTGATCAGACTGACAGACGAGAAATTATGGGACGTGCAGGCAGGGTTTAGAGAGGGAATGGGATGTATGGATCAGATCTTCTCCTTGAGGTGCATAGCCGAAAAATATCTGGCTAAGCACAAGAAAGTTTACTGTGCTTTCGTTGACTTGGAGAAGGCCTATGATAGTGTGTGGAGGGATGAGCTGTGGTCGACACTATCCATGTATGGTGTGGACTGGTGCTTGGTACGGGCACTGAAATCTTTATATAGGGATTCCAGTGCCTGTGTCAGGATAAACGGGGCATACACAGACTGGTTTAACATCTCTAGGGGAGTTAGACAGGGCTGTGTAGCGTCACCTTGGCTGTTCAACTTATACATGGATAGTTGTCTGACAGATTTAAAAGAGAGTGAGTGTGGATTGAGGATGAATGAGTTGCCTGTCAAATGCCTCCTCTACGCAGACGATCAAGTTCTTCTTGCATCGTCAGCGGAACAGTTGCAAGACATGGTGACCAAGATGAATGAAGCATATAAAATGAAAGGGATGAACATTAATGTGAATAAGACGAAAGTAATGGTGTTTGAAAGAGACGAAAACGTGTCGTTGTGCAATGTGAAAATAAACGATATGAGTGTAGAACAAGTGAATGACTTTGTATATCTGGGAAGTCTGTTTACAAGGGATGGAAAGATTGATACGGATGTGGAAAGGAGAGTAAATGCAGGAAATAAAGTGAATGGCGCTATACATGGCGTTGTGACCAGCCAGTCTATGTCCGAAAAGGCACGACTGGCTGTTCACAATGGTGTGCTGGTGCCTACACTAACGTATGGAAGTGAATGTTGGGTGTGGCAAAAGAGACATGAAAGTAGAATAAATGCTGTAGAAATGCGTTCCTTGCGAAGTATGTGTGGTGTAACAATTAATGACAGATTGAGGAATGATGATATAAAGCAACGTTGTGGTTTAAAAGAAGATGTAGTAACAAAAATTGAAAAGAGTATGCTTAGATGGTTTGGTCACGTTGAAAGGATGGATGAAAGGCGACTAACGAAAGGTATTTACAAGGCAGATGTAAGTGGGAACGCCGGGAGGGGACGCCCTAGAAGGACATACGAGGGTGGTCCGATAAGTACTTAGCCTACCCAAAAAAAAATGTAAATTTTGAATGAGTGATGATTTATTTTTCGACGTAGTCTCCTTTTAGCTCGATACACTTGATCCAGCGATGCTCCAACTTCTTTAACCCATCTGAAAAATACGTTTTCTGAAGGCCTGCAAAATAGGCCTCCGTGGCGGAGATAACCTCCTCATTGGACTTGAATTTCTGCTCAGCAAGTGACTTTTTCATGTTTGGAAACAAAAAGAAGTCGCACGGGGCCAAATCTGGAGAATACGGTGGATGGGGCAGCAATTCGTAGCCCAATTCGACTATTTTAGCTGTGGCAACAGCGGAGGTGTGTGCCGGCGCGTTGTCATGGTGAAAGAGCACTTTTTTCTTCGCCAAATGGGGCCGATTTTTCTTCAATTCGTCGTCGAATCGGCCTAATAATTCGGCTTAGTAGAGCCCTGTGACCGTTTTTTCCTTCTCTAAATAGTTGATGTGAATCACACCTTGTGAATCCCAGAAAACGGTGCCCATCACCTTTCCGGCTGATTGGACAGTCTTCGCCTTCTTCGGGGCACGTTCACCGGGTTAAGTCCACTGTTTTGACTGTTCCTTGGTTTCTGGTGTGTACCAGTGGATCCATGTTTTGTCGACGGTCACAAATCGACGCAGAAACTTCTTCGGATTGCGTTTAAACAGCGTCAAACACTGCACTGAAGTGGTCTCACGGTTGCGCTTGTTGTCCGCGGTGAGCAAACGCGGCACCCATCGCGCTGACAGCTTTCTCATACCCAATTTTTCGTGCAGGATATGACCCACCCGGTCTTTTGAGATGCCTACTGTCTCAGCTATCTCGCGCACCTTCAATCGGCGGTCCGCCAATACGAGATCGTGGACCTTTGTGACGATATCTTCCATGGTAGCCGTTTTCGTCGCACCTGGGCGGGGTTCATCAAAAACCGACGTGCGACCACGTTGAAACTCGTTAAACCAATTTTTGACGGTCGCCATAGAAGGGGCAGAGTCACCATACACAGCATCCAAGCGCTCTTTGATTTCGCTACGCGATTTCCCTTCCAAAAACAGGAATCGAATTACCGACCGATATTGCTCTTTTTCCATTTTTCAAAAATTTGCAGACACGCCCGCTTTTACATGCGAAATGTAAAAATAAATACAAAAGTAGAAGTTCGATTCGGCTGAAATTTCAACAGTAGAGGCTATGATAATGTACTACACGATAGTATTTTTTTCTTGCACTAGAGGCGACATTTGACGGTAAGGCTATGTACATATCGGACTGCCCTCGTACAAAGACCTTATTGGTGAGGTTCTTCAGAAAGGTCAGGTGCGTAGTACTCGCAACCGGCGTGTGTGTATGACAACATGTATGAATGTAAACGAAGCAAAAGAAGTATGTAAGAATCGTAGCATATGGCGCTCTGTAGTTTCTGCCTACCCCCATGGGAAAAAGGCGTGAGTTTATGTATGTATGTATGTATCTTAATTTATGGGCCATAGCAAAATCTTAGTTACTTAAATCTAAATTGGTACATATTCGGCACACATCACAAACAGCTTTGAAGAATTAAGCAGATATACAATATATATATAGTTTAATTATAAGTATACTTCGGTACAAAGACATTCAATACCTATAGACTGGACATCACGAACAAAATTTTCGTCCGAAAAAGTGTAACCTGCCGGACACAAGTCTATGAGTTTTTTTTAGTACGCTCCGCTGCTCCGCTCCAATATTAATATATTTATCTAGATGGCGTTACTGAGACATGGGATCAAAGTTTTTCTATGACTTTTCCTCGCATGTCCGCTCTAGTCTTTTAAATCTCTTTGCTTCGGTATGACTTTGGGAGGTGAACAATGCATTTTGTTGTAATTAGATCCATCATACCTACAATACTTAAAGCTGGAAATCGTGTCCTTTAATTTAATGAATAGGTACTATAAAGTCTATGCAGTACCTACCCAGGGCTAAGTAAGGCTAACTTCTATGGGCACCTTACTCTAAATGACAATAATGCTCATAATATAACATTACATAACGTCACGCCTGTAATCCCCAAAGGGCTAGGCAGAGGTGTACCGAATTATACACCCACATTTCGCCAGTTATGTGAATCTGAGAAAAATCGCCAGTAATGTGAAAGGCGCAAGTGCTTACAGCATATTGTCTGATGAAGTGATGACTCAGCCAATACAAATAATAATCACGAGCAACAATGAATAGGTCTTAGAGATTACGGTGAATAGGAAAAAAATGCCCCCCCCCCCCCCCCCATTCTCCTACCGGGGTCAAAGCTCGGTATGCCCTATTAATATAGGCTAGTGTAGGTGTAGGTAGGCTTACCTACTTAAAGACTTTCGAAAAGCCTTAAATATTTTCAAAACTGCGTGTTATCATGTCGTTCGTGATTGCGTGACTTTTGGAGGAAGCTCCAGTTTGCAAATTTAGGCGATTATTCAGCGAATTGATAAATCGATACCGTACCTACTACGTGTTTCGTTCGAGATTCTTCATCTTCACGACCTATACGCGAGTGCCTTTTAGAAATTAATGTTAGCTATTTGTAAGGTTTGGCTGCTGAAGGTGACCTTACAGCATACAGGTGGGCAGAGTACAGCTGGATTAAAGTTCGAACACCTAATCGAATTCATAATCGTTTGAAATATAGAGCGTGTCGATTGTTTAAAATGTAGGCAATTTCTTTTGGAGGCACTTAAGTTAACTTGTAATTTAAATAATATCAACCAAACATAAGTATAAATCAGCGAAACCCTATCAATAGTAGTTGTAAGCACTCGAAATCCTGACACAGTGTAGTGCGTTGCATTGCTCTACGTCTACAGTACTCGTTCATTGATACCGGTTTACTAAAGGTACTTCGTCACTAAAACTTTCTGCTGCTTTTTGAATGGATACCTAACCTATTCAAGAAACAGCAGAAACTTTTTAGGAAAACAGGTACCTACCTAACTGGGTACATACAAAACGATTTTAATTAGGTAGGTACATAATAGTAAAGTTAGACCGGTAACTTTAAATAAGCTTACTCTAAAGTACAGTGAAACAAACTCAATTAAAGAGGTAATTATGTTGATACAATCGAAAGAACTAATCCTAGATATCCCAGATGCTTACCTGCAGAGGTTTGTTTTGTCCCACTAACAGCGGTAATTCAGTGTTAAAGTTTCGGGACCTGACCATCGGTTCCTGCTATGGAAGTCACTTAAGCAAGTCCCACTTAACCGAGTTTTAATGTTTATACTTATCATTTTTTTTGGTCTGACCGCCGCCGATGGGTTCGTAAAGCCTTGTATAGGACTATGTTCACTATGTTCAGCAATGGACACCTTAGGCGATTAACACACGGCACCGCGCACCGAGGCGGTTCTGAAGGTCTGGCGCCCCGATCGACCGCGCGGTCGGGCGGTGTACGTGTGTAAGGTATCAACGGATTTATTAGAGGCCAATGCGCCATGAGATCCGCTTCACCGCCTACCGCGGCGGTGCGCGGTGCCGTGTGTTAATCGCCTTACACCTGCACGCGTAGCATGATCACCGAAGAAACGGTCTTTGTCGTGTCTCGGAAGAAAAGAAATTAAGTGTTCATGCTACGCAGGCAGGTTTATTGAAAGAAAGGACCATGCAAAAGATTGTATGGGCGCTGTCCCAACCCACCAACAGACATGGGACTTGTTTCAATATTATTATGAAGTCTCATAAAAACACAAATAACAATTTTTAGTCCGTAAATATATGGGGTAAAAAAAGTGTTTACTTAAAAAGGGTGTACTTATTTTTTTTTAAATAACCTTGTTTTAGACATTTTACAATAAACAATTGATCAACTAAACACTTTAGGTTTTTATAACATGTATAAGTATATACATATTTATGAAATAACAACATTTTGGGTTAGTATTAATTACATTTTTTGTTATTGTTCATGTACAAACATATTTATGTCAACAGAACTGTTATCCAGTTTTGTAAGTTACTAATTATTCGTCTATCATTTTAGTAGATAGCATTTCTGCCGGCAGATTAAATTCAGTGGGACGACCTTTCTCCATATACCAAAAAATTGAGACTATATGTATAATAAACGCATCGCCAGACTGCTTTTTTATCCTGTGCATCTCACGGCTGTTCACTATCAATAGTTTTTTCATAGTTAAATAGTGTTCCTGTACATTTTTTTTCCAATTTACTGTACCAAATAGTGTGTATAAAAAATATTTTTTCGCGCAATACCCCCATGACTTACGGAGATGTCGTCATAATAAAAAATGATCATGATGCCAAGATGAATTGATTGAGATACGTTTGAAATCTGTTGGTGGTATGGGACGATTTTTTGCATGGTCCTTTGACAGATTGAGGTCCCTGTCTATATAACCTGTCACTTTGCCGATTCGTCTGTAGACAAAGGCCGTTTCTTCGGTGTTCAATGTGTTCATGCTACGCATGCTGGTGATAATAATGTTTTTTTTCAACAATAATAAAATATATATTCCACGACTACTCACACAACACCATCTAGTCCCAAGCTAAGCAGAGCTTGTGTTATGGGTACTAAACACACAAGCTCTGCTTAGCTTGGCAGCTTAACTATATAAACTACTTAATGTTTGACTGTGATTCCACCTAAGCAGTGATACAATCATTGATGATGTTATTAAGATATTATTGAAATAGATTTTTAATTTTTGTATTATAATATACGGAATACGGATTGACCACTTACCGGCAATAATATCAATCAATGTAGGTACAACAGCATTTACTCAAACGAGTAAAACCGATAATAACAAGTCTTCATTTCACGATTAATTAAATGAATTAAATGGAGTTCTTATATAGGCTGGATTTGAATAAATATTGGCAATCATTCAGAGGGCGACAGTGTAAACATGGAAAATTAAACTAAAGGTCTGACTCTAGCTAGAATTAAAATCTTCTCCTGCACATTGCGTTGTGGATTTCCGAAAATAAAAATATACTCAACAGCGTTTTTTTTAAAATAATATAGATATTACTTAAAATGGTTTGCTAAAGTGCGCAGTTTCAGAGTCGATCCCATTAAAAAAGTTGTTCAGTCAGTCATGGGAAATTTTATTCCCTGAAATAGGTATTGCGAGTCAATTAAAAGTCACTCTGTATAAAATGTTTATTTTATCAGATCAGGTAAATGAAAAGTAGAAGTGGCAGATACTAACCAATTTGTGTCAACTAAGATCTATTGCATTATGCATAAAAGGTAACTTTGAAACTAATAGCGTACCTAAACTGGGTATATAGGTGGTACCTAAATGCACTTAATCAACTCGGTTATATAAACCTATTAAGCTGACTTATCGGATTAGATATCCTAGATTTTGTTAGGAAATACCTTTATGAACGCTCAGCAGAGCCTTACAGTTTACAGACATTATGCCTACTTATCTAGTCAGTTTGTTTAGATGTGCATAGGTGAGTGGATACGATTATAACCATGATAGATAACCCAGGTAGAACATAAAAGTAACAATAGGTAAGTACCTAAGTACCCAGTACTCAGACTGGTGTTTGGTGTTAGCTGCTAAGATTTCCTGTTCGGTTCGGACTTTCTCTTTACTATTGTAACGCTTACACGTGTGCTAGGTAATCTTAAAAACTACCTGAACAGAGAAAAATCTGGAGAAGAATTAACTTGACTATTTTTTACAGATTTCAAAAGAGGACTTCTTTCTTTTTCGACTGTTTGGTTTTTTTTTGTACTTTAAGCGTCCAATCCGCTAAATATGAATTGATATAAATGATTCTTTTTTGTTTTAGGTACCTAC
Source organism: Euplexia lucipara (assembly GCA_921972225.1). Taxonomy (NCBI): domain Eukaryota; kingdom Metazoa; phylum Arthropoda; class Insecta; order Lepidoptera; family Noctuidae; genus Euplexia; species Euplexia lucipara. Next base: position 10,250,030 of record OV179148.1, read on the forward strand.
ACTCCAGAGGTGCGCTAGTATTTTTTTTTCGAATTCGTTTTTGTACTTTGGTTTTAATAACAAAATAACTGGAAAAATAAAACCGACCGACTTCCCAGTTTTTGGCTTTAATGGCTTTTTTCGTTCATTATTCCGTACAGACTTCCGAAACTTAAGTTCTTTTAGGTACATCTTTTAGTGTTTTTTAACCGACTTTCTAAAAAAAGGAGGAGGTTCTCAATTCGACGGTATGTTTTTTTTTTTTTTTTTTTTGTGTGTTTGTTACGCGATTTCTCCCCCATTTGTGGACCGATTCTCAAAATTCTTTTTTTATGTGAAAGAGTATACTCCCGAGGTGGTCCCATTTTAATTTGGTTAAGATCTGGTGCTGATCTTCGGAGATATACAATGGAACTCTTCAAAAATAGACGGCAAATCTGTCGTGATTGCTGGAATCGCTTGGAAATTTATTGTTTATACAACATCATGACGTATCATCACGCCTGTATGCTCTGAGGAGTACGCAGATGTTTACAATATACCTAGATTTCGACAGTTAGGTATATTAAGTTTCATTTATTAGGGATAAGTGGATAACCCTATTACCATGACATGTATTGTTAACAAATAACAATATAAAAATAAATTCATAGCAAATATTGGTATGGGAACAACTAAAAATGGAAAAATAAAAATCTTTTTTGCAAAAAATAAAACCGACTTAAAAAAAAACACCAATCGGTGTAAAATAACTCTAAATTAGGAAGTCTGTGGCTTTGGTGGTTTTGTCTTTTTCATGATGGGCCACCGACTTCTTTTTGTATGAAGCCGGTTGTATTTTTTGTAATAATGTTTTTTATTTCTTAAGAAGATATTGTAGTTCGAAACAATCTATGTAGGTACCTATATAAAGTTTACATTGAATAAGTAAACGTTGTAGGTACTTTCGTTGCAAAACAAGGCAGGCAGTGGGGCAAATTACTTTCCTTTTCTCATATTTAATACCTCTTATATGGCCTTACTTAAGTGATAGTAAACATTGCATCTGCGGAATTAAATAATAAATGACGTCAGAACTAATTGTTCTTCCGGCTTCGAATATTTTTTTATTACTTAGGTTAGAGTACAGACGCCAGCACATCAAGTTACCCCAATGTGTCAAATTTTCCCAATTCAATATGAACCTTATTCTGTTTGACATAAAATTGAAAAACAATCAAAGTTTGACACATTGGGGTAACTTGATGTGCTGGCGTCTGTACCTACTTATGCAATGAACTGTTTTGTATTCTTTAGTAGTGGTGCATGATATATTTTGTTATTACGTACCTACATGGGTAAAGCCATAAAATAACGTTTATTTGGAAACAAAAACTTAAACGTGTCGGAATTTTAATAGAACGTCTGTTGCAGACCGGCAGCGGAGGTGCAGCTGCTAGTACAGGCAGCCATGCAGAGCAACAAGCCAACGAACGACGCGGGCGCAGTGTAGCTTGCATCATTTAAATAGAAAACGAGTCAACTGTCACATCAAGATCAACGCAGTGTTGTTGTTTTTTTTGTTTAGGCCTTTGAATCGAAGTGCCTGCCTGGACCCATAAAGAATCGCAATGTTTATAAAATTTATTTCCAAAACACCTAGCTTAATACACATTTGGTTGTAGCCATACGCGAAAACCTCTGAGGGTTTCAATTCAACATCTGTGTGCTGACCGAGCTGTTTATTTAAATTTGACAATAATAGTATTTGCTACAATATACGATGATAATAAGTTAAAGGTACATACATTAATATATGTATAAAGATACATACAGAGAAATTTTGCGGGAAGAAACGTTTTGATTTATACTTTTATTAAGGGGCCGTGCCTGAAATCGACGGATTTTGATCAACTTTAATCATTATTTGTGAGAAAGAGAAGAAGAATTTATACAATCCTATTTGAGATTTGAAAAGACGAGTTCCTTGCTTCCTTGTATGTTGAGGAATTAAATGTTTGAAATAAATTACTTATTCATGGAAAATCACAGAAATTCACCCACATGTTTTCCAAAAATTGACGCGAGACTGACGTTTGATCATTTAGTTACAAGAAACTGAAATAAATTTTGAAAATTAAAAAATCTTGCCAATACCAGTATACAGGGTGGCAGGGACATCGACGCGCAAACGTCGTGAAAAGGTTGCACCTGATGCCATAAATGAAATTACGAAGGTCATTCATCTCGAAAATGGCTGGTTAAAAAAATTGTCATTTTTGAGTGCGCAATGTATTGCAAACAACGCGATCAAAACGCTCTGCGGAAGGCGCGCGCGCGTGTGCTACCTAACCTACACACACACATACATAGTACGTCGACAGCGCGGCCCCCCGCTACACCGCGCGCCGCCGCCGCCGCGCGCCTCTGCTGCCGGACGAACGTGAACGTACCTACGAAATATCGCCGAATGACAACATTGATAGTTACTTAACACATGAAATCTTGTTTAATTAGTCTCGATAACTGATGGTAGTTACATCAAAAGAAATAAAACTAACAATACCTAAGCTTATTCTCACAAAATAGCGATAGGTACCTACCGATGAGGATTGATAACAAAAAAGATTCTTGATAAGAACTTAGCGATACAGTACCTAATGTTCAATTAATTAACTTACCTACCTTTATCTCGCTCATTCCTAATGAGATAGGGTTCGAAGTGGTCGCTCGCAGATCTGAGCGCGGCGCAGAGTTTCTGCGTGGACACGGGGTAAAATAGTGGGATCCTGGACACACTCCTCACACAGCGTCGCAAACACATTCACATTTCACAACGCGATCTCTCATTTCTGCTGCGGTATTGCAGTCGGTCACAGACACCTTATACTTGACGTAACCCCACATAAAAAAATCGTATGGGGTCAAGTCCTGTGAGCGAGCTGGCCATGGTTGCGGACCGAATCTTCCAATTGACGCTCTCAAACACACACACACACACACGCAAAGAGAAAATTACTTTTGATTTTAAAATCTACTACGTTATGATCACAAATTCGCGACAAACAACACGCCCGCTTGCGATCAACGAAATCTAGGAACTGACAAAAATCGGAGAAATGCAAAAGAAATGTAGGTTTACTAATTCTCTTTCAATTTGCCGCACTCTTGTGCCTACCGGACACAGATCAACAACATGATAGAGTGTACAAACACATTAAGTTGTACTTACCTAGTTACCTCCTCATGAAATTAATTGCGATAATGGATGTGTTTTTTTTTATGAAACAATAAATTACATTGTTGAATTGCATTCAAAACTAAAATTAATGTTGATAACAACAAATTGTCGAACAATTACGTGACTTTGACGTTTTTTTTTAATCTTCTTTACGTAACACGACAAAGCTCAAAAGAAATTATTATCCTCCATAATGAATCTAAAATAAAAGTAGTAAATGCGGGTCATTCATTTATGTAGATGATTAAAATGCCTCAAGTGACGCGTCTGTTTGTGATTCTTTGGGATATATCGTACAGACTAGACCGCGCGCCGCCCGGTGCGGCGGCGTCCTTTGTGGCGGCATGCCGACAATAGAATGTCGGCATTAGGTAGAAAGCGAAAAGCGAAGGCACCTACTATGCTAGTGTTGACCTCGCATATGAACTTTAGAAAAACAGCTGATCAGGTAGCCCTTTCGAGTTTTACTTTCATTGCTGGTTTAAGTGAAACAAGTGAATTTACTATTTCTTAATTAAAAATCTCATTGGAATAGGTAAAAATAATGTTTATATACAGTTTACAGTAAAAAAAAATGCAAAAAAAAACGTAAAATTTAAGGAAAAGCCGACGAAAAATTTCAACGCAGGGGGGTCCAGAATCATGTACTGAATCCATGGTAAGCGGATGTGCGTCGATGTCCCTGCCACCCTGTATAGTCAACTTGCACGTAAGGGAACCACTTTTTTAATTTTTAACCGACTTCAAAAAAAGGAGGAGGTTCTCAATTCGACGGTATGTTTTTTTTTTTTTTTTTTTTTTGTGTTACGCGATTTCTCCCCCATTTGTGGACCGATTCTCAAAATTCTTCTTTTATGTGAAAGAGTATACTCCCGAGGTGGTCCCATTTTAATTTGGCGAAGATCTGGTGCTGATCTTCGGAGATATACAATGGAACTCTTCAAAAATAGACGGCAAATCTGTCGTGATTGCTGGAATCGCTTGGATATTTATTGTTTATACAACATCATGACGTATCATCACGCCTGTATGCTCTGAGGGGTACGCAGATGTGTACAATATACCTAGATTTCGACAGTTAGGTATGTTAAGTTTAATTTATTAGGGATAAGTGGATAACCCTATTACCATGACATGTATTGTTAACAAATAACAATATAAAAATAAATTTATGGCAAATATTTGTATTGGAACAACTAAAAATGGAAAAATAAAAATCTTTTTTGCAAAAAATAAAACCGACTTAAAAAAAACACCAACCGGTGTAAAATAACTCTAAATTCGGAAGTCGGTGGCCCATCATGAAAAAGACAAAACCACCAAAGCCACAGACTTCCTAATTTAGAGTTATTTTACACCGGTTGGTGTTTTTTTTAAGTCGGTTTTATTTTTTGCAAAAAAGATTTTTTTACTACAACATACGGAAAAAAAAATTCAATGTCGTTACTTTCCGGAAATTTCAAGACTAATCAGTATTTTATTTTTCTATTGTTTGAATATCTTTTAAGAAATTTTAAAAGTAAAATATTAATCCTCAGTTTATTATTATATTCGTACTATTTTTTAACATGTGTACAAACCAACATAGTAAACAAATATGTATACACAAAAATTCCGGAAATTTATTTCTCAACCCTCTTAATTTACTTAGAAACTCAAAATATGATATAAAATATTTAAACAGTTTAAGCGATCACTAGGCTCGAGCTTTACGCGTGTGTTCGTGAACGGTACACACAAATATAGCATCGCATTAATATTACCTAAACTCCAGCGAGCGAATTTTATGCACGGCCCCTTAAATAACTTTTCGAATTGTAAAGTGGTATTTCTATTGCTTTGCTGTGCATGTTACCATGCCGCCCACCGCGTCCAAAATATTGGTAAGTAGTGCCTACCTACGTAGAAGTAGGCTCAGTAAAAAAAAACAAAAGAGAAGAGAACCTAAGAAATAGTGGTCTATGTTTTGACGTTAGAAATGTTTGTTTGAACAAAAACAAGTGGATTATTTATTTCTTGATTAGGAATGCGGATAGTTGGTTAGCAATACAAACTTAGTTGGTTACTTAGTTACCAAGTTCACTAATGAGTTTTTATTTAAATAAAATACCACGGAATTTAACAAGGATATAGGATAAGGATATTATATTTACTCTTACCCATTCCGCGGTGGGTACGAAGTACGATCCTTTATCTATTTAAATGTCTTCTACTTAATGTGGTCCATACTTAGGGTGAATAGAAACAAAATTTTGAGGACTATTTTAACATACAGGGTAATTTTTTAATCCCTAGCCAAATTTTCACAGGATGTTCTACTCATAAAAACTTTTTTGCAAAAAAATTAAACCGACTTCAAAAAAAACACTAAACGGTGTAAAATAACTCTAAATTAGGAAGTCTGTGGCTTTGGTGGTTTTGTCTTATTCATGATGGGCCACCGACTTCCGAATTTAGAGTTATTTTACACCGTTTAGTGTTTTTTTTGAAGTCGGTTTAATTTTTTTGCAAAAAAGTTTTTTATTTTTCCATTTTTAGTGGTTCCCATACAAATATTTGCTATATATATTGTTAATTGTGAATATTGTTAACAGTACATGTCATGATAATAGGGTTATCCACTTATCCCTAATAAATAGAAAGAAAAGAAAGAAAGAAAGAAAATACATTTATTGGCAACAGCTGGATACACGCACAGTAAAAACGCAATAACACAAAAAAAAGAGACAAAAAATGGCATGTCTCACGGCTGCGCCAAAAGGTAAAAATGTGTGTGTAAAGGTGTAAATGAAAATTAACATACCTAAATGTCGAAATCTAGGTATATTGTACACATCTGCGTACCCCTCAGAGCATACCAGGCGTGAAGATACGTCATGATGTTGTATAAACAATAAACATCCAAGCGATTCCAGCAATCACGACAGATTTGCCGTCTATTTTTGAAGAGTTCCGTTGCATATCTCCGAAGATCAGCACCAGATCTTCACCAAATTAAAATGGGACCACCTCGGGAGTATACTCTTTCGAATAAAAAAAGAATTTCGAGAATCGGTCCACAAATGGGGGAGAAATCAGGTAACATACATAAAAAAAAAAAAAAAAAAAAAAAAATACATACACACGAACATAGAACCTCCTCCTTTTTTGAAAGTCGGTTAAAAATATGAACAACTTTCACTACGGGACCAAGTCGGTAATCTCGAAAAAAATATTTACTGTTGCATGCAAAAGTTTAATTACCTATTCGACCGAAATGTATGCAACAGAACCATAGAAATCTAACAGAACAGTTGATTCTTTCTTCGAGATTTCCGAGTTGTTTCCATAGTGAAATTTATTAATATTCATGGTTAGAACACCTCGTGAAAATTAGGCTGGTGATCAAAAAAATACCCTAGTTAACTTAATTGCATAGTCCTCGTATGTAACAAACAACTTATAACTAACGTGAATATCCTCGCATAAAGTTTTGTTTCTATTCACCCCGTTTTACCCGATACGTCGTGTACCTACCCTACTTATAAACTTAAATGAAATCTCAAAGAGATCCGTTACGTAACTATACGTAGGCATCCACGTAACCTACATTTCAATAGTAAAAAACAGTCCTGTTTATTTATTCACCTACCTGCTGTAAAACCAGAAAGCTAATAAATATATCTAATGACGTTCAATAATATAATTATAAATATTGGTAGTGCACGATAAAATATGGTATTATTACGTAGGGGTATTCCCTACATAATGTAAGTTGGCACGAAGGTAGGTGTAAGTGTAACCTGGGGAAACTACATTGACTGCTATTGAGCTTATTTGGTGGGAAACCATTATAAAACAAAGCCACTAAGCAGGTCACCAACCCGTTTATGGGCAATTTACAAAGTATGAAAAACATATTATTTACAAATTTTAATATAAGTACGCGAGAATTGAGAACCTCCTGCTTTTTTCGCCGGTTAAATCCTGCTTTTTTAAGAAGACTACCAGATAGTATTTGTTGTGAAGACCAACAGTACAGAGGCCAGCACATCAACATACAATGTGTCAAATTTCTTTGACAGTTTTTAGGGTTCCGTAGTCAACTAGGAACCCTTATAGTTTCGCCATGTCTGTCTGTCCATCCGTCCGTCCGTCCGTCCGTCCGTCCGTCCGTCCGTCCGTCCGTCCTCGCTTAATCTCTGTGACCGTTAGCACTAGAAAGCTGAAATTTGGTACCAATATGTGTATCAATCACGCCAACAAAGTGGTAAAATAAAAATTGGAAAAAAATGTTTTATTAGGGTAGCCCCCCCAACGTGTGATATATTGTTGGAAAGGTATTTAAAAATGAATAGGGGTTTACTAAAATCATTTTTTGATAATGTCAACAATTTCGGAAATAATCTCTCCAAAAGTAAAAAACAATGTGTCCCCTCTAACTTTTGAACCATAAGTTTTTAAAATATGAAAAAAATCTGAAAAGTAGAACTTTATAAGGACTTTCTTGGAAAATTATTTTGAACTTGGATGGAAATAGTTTTGTACAAAAAAGACAAAAACTTGAACAAAATATTTTTTGACTAAGTTTGTAGTATAATCGTATATGCAAGCATTTTGAACACTTATTGTGACGGACGGGAAACTACGGAACCATACACTGAGCGTGGCCCGACACGCTCTTGGCCGGTTTTTCAATATTATCTTAAGCAGAATAAGGTTCATGTTCAGTTGGGAATAATTTGACAGTTTGGGGTAACTTGGTGTGCTGGCGTCTGTACAATCTGCCCGAGTTAGTTCAACTAGGAAAACGAAGCGCATCTAATATCTTACTAAAATACTGAAAAAGCAACACTTGTTAACTCAAACTAAAAATGTTTGTCACCGTTAGTTCCGGGAACCGGTAATGCGTCAGTAGATATTGGCATGTTAACCTCTTTTAAGTCCCCACTACCGCTAAGTTTATCAGGAGCACTTATGGGGTTATAAGAACTAATATGAAATCTACCTATTTCATGAATCGTAATGCGTCAATGTTTATAAAACACCGGGAAAATAAGGAAGAAAACAAAGTTCTTTGAATTTATTTTTATGAATCATGTATGGGACTTTTAGGGTTCCGAAACAAAATAGTAAAAAACGAACACATTATGGACCTTCGTCTGTCTCGACACTGTTGCCGAAGGAATTGTTTTCTTTTCATTGCTGAGCATTGAAAATTTAAAGTGGGGTAACCATAGATATCCGGTGGGTAACTTGGTTAGGTATGTGATGTATGAAAGGACTTTCTTCGCTCATATAATTCATACATGTTTTTCATCTTGCATAACTTTTCACATGATGAAGAGTTAGCAATACATAAAAATCGAATAGGAAATTGATGGAGGCTTAATTCATTACACCCAAAGACATTCAATAAACTATAGACCGGACATCACGAACAAAATTTTCATCCGTAACTTCTGTCCGAACGGACAGATGACACATAGTCTTACGTAGGACATCTGCCTGTCAAGACGCATTTGTGTCAACTTTGTGGAAAGTTGAAAAATATTATTTTCCACGAAAACATGCATGGTTGCGCCTTACGTTATTGCAAATCCCGTTACGACAAAAAGAATGGACGTCGCTACGCTTTATTTTCGTAGGTATTCTTTGTATTTATTTAGTAATTAGAATTAAATCATTTTCATAGATTGTTCTAGAACATTTGGCAATTCTGTATTTAACGCCCTCTTGTGTTGAGTAGCTAAAGTACTGTTTTATAGAGATGGGATAAAGTTCATCGATTCTGTTATCGATAAATGTCAAAATAATAATAAATAGATAACTCAACAAAATATTACAATATTAAATTAAATTTATTAAAATATTATACTGTATGAACATTTCAAATAGGTTTCTGTTATTTAAGGTTTCCTAAAGAAAATTGTTGTGAACACGAGACTTGGATATGGTTTTTTGTGTGAATTAATATGCATAATTTAACATTTCTCATCATCTTTTACATATCGTATTAAATATTTTAACAGTATTGCTAAGCCAGACTAGGATTCATTTCACCTCAAAAAATTAAAAGATAAAAGATATTAATTTCCAGATAGATTGTACAGTTCCACTTACAGACTAATAATATAATCTATTAAATTTATATAACTCAAATTTGTAAAAAGTATAATGAACTCTGGTACCCAAGGTAAGATTTAACTTGTGTTATGGATACCAGTGCTCTCTCATGGTTTGCACAGAGTTACATTAAATATTAGATGGAGGACGTGGTTTTGATGTAATTAGTAGAAGGCAGTAAGTATTTTTATACATAACAGTCTACACACAAATTTTAATAACTAACAACAAAGATTCATAGGCACCACTTACTTTAGCGGCAAGAAAATTGCAGTCCGGAGCTTCATTAGAATTTTTTTCTATGCTCTTATTTCTATGCATTAATTTTAGTAAATATACGAGTTTTGCGTATGTTTCAATATGCACGTTATGTTTTATTTTTAAAGTAGCTTTCAAAAATTGGGTAAATACTCCACATTGCAGATGATCGCCTCGTCTGTGATAAATCTAAAAAATAAGATAGCAACACAGTCTCCTAAAAACTGCTTGCACCCTTTGTAAGTCTCCATTCATTGAAGACATGGTATGCTTTCAGATATTTCTCAGGTAGGAAACTTAATTCTGCATTAATAACTTGTTGTTTCAACTCTTCCGGTGTTATAATACTGTTCTCGTCGCTAGTTTCACTTATATTTACGATTATTTTAATATTTTTTAACTTATTCAACTCTTTTCGCCAGCCAAGAAATTTTATTCCCGCTCTTTTATTTAAATTAAGACGTGTTTGGAAATAGCACCCATGATATTTTATTAAGTACTCAAAATATATTACGTAACATTATTGAAACAAGAAATAAATATTTACAGGTTAAATATCAGTTTTATTTGCATTAGATACTTATTTTCGCTTAAATACAACAATAAGTTAATAATTCTATAAATTACATTACAAGACATAGGAGGAGCTTGTGGCTAAATTATAACAGCCGCATGGGTCGATCGAAGGTTAAGCTACGCTTGACGAGGTCGGTCCGTGGATGGGTGACCATTTATTACATACCAAGACTCCTCCGTGCCTCGGAAAGCACGTTAAGCCGTTGGTCCCGGCTGTCATTTGTAGATCTTTGACAGTCGTTACTTGTAGTCAGAAGCCCGAAAGTCTGACAACCAGTTTAACCAAGGGGTATCATGTTACCCAGTTACTGGGTTGTGGAGGTCAGACAGGCAGTCGCTCCATGTAAAACACTGGTATTCAGCTGCATCCGGTTAAACTGGAAGCCGACCCCAACATAGTTGGGAAAAGGCTAGGCAGATGATGACATTACAAGACATAATTATCTTTTTGCAAAATTTCTTTAGTTAGTACGAAATTCCGAACGTGTTTGTCTGTGAGGTCGAATTCAAAATCAGAACTTCGAAAGGGCTGGTCTTTGTCTCTCTCTCTCTCTCTCTCTTTCTAATGGCGGGAAAGAGATAGAGTGTGAATGTTTCAAATAGTATGATTAACCCGAGGCTGATTAAGATATTTGCGGCTCTAAAACAAAAATTAAAAAGTTACTTGGTCTCAATGATTTCAGGCAGCAAAACCTACATGTTTGAGCTACTGAAGTGAAAAAAATATTATAACTTTTATCAATATTATCGATACCTTAATCTAGATGGTAACATCCCTATCACAAGTTTCTACTTTCTACTTTACGGCACGTGGTACTGCCAGACTTACGATTTATCCGTTTATCTACGTATTTTCGACCTTGCTTCGGATATATCATAAACGTATACGTATAAGATTCATAATTTATATTTTCTTGGTTTATTTTTTGATAGAACATACGTAAGGAATACTGCGCTATTAAGTAGGAAGTTTTAATAATTTTCTACAATATACGGCGCCAGCGCTGAACCAAACACAAGGTCGTAATAGTGAGCAGACCATATTAATTATTATAAGCATAATGAAACTGGATTTATTTTCTAAGTCAATAGTTTTGTAATTAGTACCTAAGGTAAGACGATAATCACTTTCTCATTACGGTCCTCTTTTAATTTCAGTTACAAATGTGTTTCTTTTTTATGCCTGGCTTAATTTGTTTAGTTTTAATACCTATTTATTTAACTGATTTGAAATATTTTTTATTTTTCCGGCATTTTCCTTTGATCTGACAACACTAAAATTTAATTCGGCTATAGCTCGCTTGGTGGCCACCAACCAGAATTATTATTTTTGTCAATTTCATTCTTGAGTTTACCGTTGCCGTTCTAATATCGCTATTTAATGCTAGATGGCGTTACTGAGAGATGGGATCACAGTTTTTGTATGACATTTCTTCGCATGCCCCCTCTATAGTTTTTAAATCTCTTTGATTACACCCCAAGTCATTGTCTTTCTACTGTGTCTCTAATTAAAATAAATAAATAAATATTCCACAACTTTCACACAACGCCATCTAGTCCCAAGCTAAGCAGAGCTTGTGTTATGGGTACTAAGCAGCTGATAAAAATACTTATATATTTCTAAATACATACATATTAAGTATAGATAAATTACACCCAGACACAGAACAAATGATCGTGCTCATCACACAAACATTTGTCCTGGATGGGAATCGAAACCACGAACTCCGGCATAGCAGTCAGGGTCACTAACTACTAGACCAACAGGCCAGTCGAATTAAAACGATTGAAAGGATAAGTAAATATCTCGGGAAATAAAACGACGTCTCTAACTAGTACCTACTTACTTTCTTAGTTTGCTTTTACACAAAAACCATTTACTAACAAACTTGATGATAATAAGTATGTGGTAGAAAACAGTAAGAAAAATATCTTGAAAATGGAAATACGGGCATGTAACCCTGTTTTTGTATAATGGTCGGTTGCAAAAAATCTTTCGACTTAAAAATTGCGTAGGTGATCTAAGATCTTAACGTTTCTGTTATTTTTTTTTAATATCTAATAGGCCCGCTTTGTTAACTTTAAATAGCATAGCATAGCATTACCTAAATAAATTTATTTTAACTGGAGCCAAGTAAAAGCCAAGAAAATCTGCCTGAAATCTGGAACTTTTTAGGTCAATCAATCGAATACTAACCTAATTGAACTTTCGATTCGATTCAATTTTATTGAGTTAGGCATTTAATTTCGAAATTAAGTTAAATTAAATTAATACAAATACTAAATTTCACTTACTTTGCAAAAGCGCGAACACAAATATTATTGCTGCAATCACTTGCATTTTGTCACTGAACTAATCACTTGTAGTATTGCCAAAACTAATAAACTGTTGTTTTTTTTATTAAATAGAATTCATGTTTGAGCACCTATTGTTTACAAATAATAACACGATAAAACAAGCGTGTGTATCGCGTTCGGTAGCAAGGCGACGTGGACGTCGCGACACTGCGACAGACAACTGTGCGCCGCCACCGATTTCCCTCGCTTATAAATTCCCCTGCCTATAATGAAAGCACGTCAGCTGCTTTCGGTGTGTAGTTTTCCGGGCTTTATACGTGATGTCAAATTCAAGTAAGTAGGTATATTATAAATATAGGGCTCATTTTATGCCTTAGTCCTTGAAGAATGGTAAATATTTAATCTACATTTACCGTCAACCCTGTATTTTGGCGTGTACGCAGAAATGCAGGGAAGGAAATGACTTGTTAGGAATAGGCACACACACCCAATAATTTATGGAAGTTTCAGTCCATCATTTATGTATGAGTGCCTGTGTATTTAAATGAAAATGATAGCGGGCGACTGGAATGGTTCATTGCGAAACGCTCCGTTTTCGATTTTAAATTGTGAATGCGGGTTTGATTACCTACCGGGAGAAGTCAAAACGAATAAAAACTTTTTTACTAAAAAAACAACCGACTTCTTATAAAAACACTAACAGGTGAAATATAACTCTAGTTTCGGAAGTTTGTGGCTTTGATGGTTTTATTTCAGCAATGCATTATTCGCCACCGACTTTAGAAACTTGAGTTATTATACACCGGTCTGTTAGTGTTTTTATAAGAAGTCGGTTGTTTTTTTTTTGTAAAAAAGTTTTTATTTTGCAATTTTAGTTTCTCCGTATGTAAGTAGTTAGTTGTTTTTCTATTTTGTCTATAATTGACAAGATTGTAAGTTAAACATGAATCTAGATACATCTCTGTCGGGCTCCTTCTAAAATAGACAGGCGTAATGTCATGTTATGAAAATACATAAATCATGAACAGACATCAGACATGACTGCAGCACTCGCCAGTGATATGCTGTTATGCGTTGAAGAGATCCGTTGCCTGTCTTTTTCATCAGTTTTTCTTCACCAAATGATACTTTTTAAATGAAAATGCTTGATTTGTTACTATTTTTTTTTTTAAATCGGTACGCGTGTACCTATATTATTTGGGGAGTTCCCTCAACTCCTCGAGGATCACATCATCAGATCTGAGTTTTGATACAAATGGGACCATCTGCTAGTATAAAAACAAACAAAAATATTGAAAATCGATCCATAACCCACAAATGTCGGAGTAGGTAAGACTGAGGAAAAAAAGCCTAAAAAAATACAACCGAATTGAGAACCTCCTCCTTTTTTTGAAGTCGTTTAAAAAAGTGGCCGAAGTGCACATTGAACTTTGTTGGTAAAATATACGTTCGTTTCTAAATCAAAATAAGTGTTTATTCAAAATTGTGTTTGTTTTTAAAACCCTGAACCTGATTACTAAAAAAAGTAGTCGGGGCCTATCTTTTTAATTGTTTGTTTGTGTTAAAAAATGTACCTGTTGACAGCTGAAATTTTTAATCTTTCTAATCTAAAAAATCTAATCTATAGGTACGCTACGGACAGACAGACAGCAGAGTCTTAGTAATTAGGGCCCCGTTCGCATCCTTTGGAAAGAAAGAAACCCTAAAAACAGTGGTAATTAGACATTATTAATATAACATAGAATTGGAGCTCTTTAATATGATGCTCCATGTGACCTAGTTCTCCACTATTACCACCAAATTAAAAATATTATTTCAGTTCTTTTATTTTACTACACGTGTCAGAAAAACTCAAACTTAGCTGCACGTGCTTGCTTTGCTAGGTTTCCAGGTGTACTGCAGCAGAATTCGAAGTAATTCGAACTCGCGATTCTTACGCTCGACATTCCAGACGGAATGGAAGCGGCAACTAGCCCAATAGTAATAACTATTGGGCTATAGTTGCCGCTTCCATTCAAATATATTTATTTATTAAGTCAATGTACTTAATTGTATTCAAATTATACACACACTTAACATAACATCACGCCTATTCCTCAAAGGGGTAAACAGAGTGTCATGTAAAAGTGGGTGATCTTATAAATGGCACTCGGGCACAAATCTAGACCACGGGTCGCTTTTATCAGCGATCACCCAGGACTGCATGTTTAGCAGCCGAACAACAGCAATAAGGCCGTCGTTTAAGAGGGCTGCGTATTAAGTCTTGTCGTTTGCAAACCTCCCGCATTTATTAAAAAAATACATGGATTGCATTCAGAATTCGAATACAAAATAATGTTTTTTAATCGGTCGAATAGTTTTATTGTAGGGTATATTCAGAGGTTCAAGTAGGTTGTAAAAATGGAAATAGCAAAGGAAAATATGCGTGCGATAATTTTCTACAAAAGGGGATTAACGCAACTTTTTCTTTTTGTTTCTAAAACCGCAAAAAAAAACCGACCTTATTGAAAAACACTAACAGGTGTTAAATAACTCTAGTTTCGGAAGTCGGTGGCCAATAAAATGAATGGAACAAAACCACCAAAACCATAGACTTCCGAAACTATAGTTCGTTCGCGTTAAGAATGCAGTGAAGTCACCAGTATAACTGCAAGATAAAGGTGTATTCCACAGTGGTGTTAAATTCAAACAAATTTTATTTAAACAGATTAAGTTTAATGAATTTATAAAAATTAATTTGAAAATATTTTATTGGTTAAGGGGCGGGGCTAGGCTGACGGATAATGATGACTTCACTGCATTCGCGAACGAACTATAGTTATTTTTACACCTGTTAGTGTTTTTCAATGAAGTCGGTTCTTTTTTTAAGTAGTTTTTATTCAACAGGTATTTTTAAAAGAAAAAAAAAAAAAAAATTCCACAACTTTTTCACACAACGCCATCTAGTCCCAAGCTAAGCTAAGAGCTTGTGTTATGGGTACTAAACAGCTACAGCTGATAAACATACTTATATATTTCTAAATACATACATACACCTGACAAAACACCTGGAGCTAATACTTCCAATTGCCAAAACCAGACTGCTGTAACGGTAAATCCAGCTAGTTCATTTGTTTTATTAGATACCGACATCGAGGAAGTTTTAAGCATAGTTTCTGGGTTAAAAGATGACTGTGCTGTCGGCTGGGATGACATACCAAATAGGATTCTTAAGAAATTAAAATACCTAATTGCAAAACCCTTAACTCATATCTTTCAGTTATGTCTGTCTAATGGAGTTTTTCCTAGCTTACTTAAAAAAGCAGTGGTCACCCCTGTATTTAAATCTGGAGACAAGAACTGCATCAATAATTACAGACCCATTTCAGTCTTGACAGGCCTCTCGAAAATTTTGGAGAGAATTATAAATAATAGATTGATAAAATATCTTGAGGACAACAATTTACTCTCAGATAGTCAATTTGGTTTCAGACCTAAAAGATCAACCTGCCAAGCAGTACACAAATTGACAAATTATATTACGACTAACCTGGATAATGGGTTACATTGTATGGGAATTTTCTTGGATCTTGCCAAGGCTTTCGATACTATTTCCTGCTCTAAACTATTGCACAAGCTCGAAACACTTGGAATAAGAGGAACACAACTCCTACTTTTTTCTGATTATCTTAGTAATCGTTATCAGTGTGTAAAACTCGGTCAGTATAAAAGCTCGGATATTAAAAATAGCTGTTACGGCATTCCCCAAGGAAGTATTTTGGGACCAACGTTGTTTTTAATTTACATAAATGAACTGTGCAACCTAAAATTATCAAATGGTATAGTTATGTCATATGCAGATGACACAGGCCTGTTGTTCTCGGCTAAATCACGGGATGGGGTCTATAAATATGCTCAGAGTAACTTTAACATTGTGTCTAATTGGCTACGTGAGAATCTACTAACATTAAATGCAGATAAAACTAAATACATTTTATTTAGTATGAGAAACACTAACATACCACTTACTAACCTTACCATTTATGTTCATAACTGCACGACAGACGCTGACACTGCATGCCCGTGTCCTACTCTAGCAAAAGCCGATTATATAAAATATTTAGGTATTACGATTGACGCAAACCTCAATTTCCGTAAACACATTGAGTTACTATGTACTCGAGTTCGTAAATTAATGTATGTCTTTAAAAACTTACGTTACATTGCTGACTTCACATTAATTAAACAGGTATATTTAGCTTTGTGCCAATCTGTTCTAACCTACTGCATAACTTCATGGGGAGGTGCTGCAAAATCAATTTTAATCCATCTAGAACGCGCTCAAAGAGCTATCCTAAAGGTAGCCACTTTTAAGCCTTTCAGATTTCCTACGCAGCAGCTTTACATTGCATGTCACGAGCTAACAGTACGCCAATTATTTATCCTGCACATAATTTTATATCAGCACGTTGAAATCACTTACAAACCAGTACCTTCTGACAAGAGAAGGAAAGATTTGGTTTGCATGCTCAAACTAGACATGCTTTTGTAACCCGATTCTATATCTATTTAGGACCCGTTTTATATAATAAGCTCAATAGAATACTTGATATTTATAGTGCTAGCTACAAAGATTGTAGTCTAAAGCTGTGCGAATATCTGGGTAAACTTGATTACGCTGATACAGAAAAACTTCTAGTAGTACTTCAATAACTCTGTAGATATTATTATTAAGGTATTTTTTGTTTATATTGTATTTGCATAAGTAGCATAGTGTAAATGTAATTCAATTCAATGTATTAACTGTAGTCAGCTGTTCGCTTAGTCTGGGGATGGCCTGAAACACAGGTTTTCATTAACCTAGCTCAGGTAGGTCGCCACAAGATAATGTCAGTTCCACCGCACCTTCGTTTAGATATTTAGAGATATGTGTCAATTAAACTCGTTTTTTACAATTATAAGTTTTTAAGCTATTTTGTTTAAAAAAACTTGGTTCGACTATGTATTTTAAGTTTACAAATGTAATAATGTGTAAAAGGACCTAAATAAATTATATTATAATTATAAATTATATTATATATAATTATATATTATAGATAAATTACACCCAGACACAGAACAAATGATCGTGCTCATCACACAAACATTTGTCCTGGGTGGGAATCGAACCCACGACCTCCGGCATAGCAGTCAGGGTCACTAACTACTAGACCAACAGGCCAGTCAAACTATTGATAAATTGATAAATTAACTATTGATAAATTTGTACACACAAGATGATGCACTTTACTTAATCTTGACCTCTTTCGAAACCGTATGAGTTACGATGATCGCACTTTGTGACCAATGAGGTGATCACGTAGGTAGTAGAGATGCAGTAAAAATATCCATATAAGGCCAATTTTACAAAATTTCGATTTTTGCTGCAGTCAATGATAAGGATCACACCGCAGTCAATCGTAAATTTCCAAGTAAAATTATATATGTATTTTTTACTTTTTCCACACAACGCTACATAGTCCCAAACTAAGCAGAGCTTGTGCTATAGGAGTACCTACTAGACAAGTTAGACAACTGATGAACATACATATACATTTTTGATATATAATACATACGTATGGTAGATAAATTATACCCAGATACAGAACAAATGATCGTGCTCATCACACTTAAATTTGTCTTGGATGGGAATCGAACTCACGACCTCATCGAATATATAAAATTTTGGTGTCACAAGTGTTTGTTACAAAACAACTCTGAAACGGCTTGACCGATTCTTGTGAAACATGTAGGTCTGAGAATAAGTAAAATTAAATAAAACAAATAAATTGATTCTAAACCGGAACGTAGTTTGCCGGTGCAGCTAGTATTGTTATATAATTATCTAAGTATTAACTGAACCAAATGCTGTTTACAGGCATGGATCCAGGCCTCAAAAAAGGCTGTGGTCAAGGACCGCAGGCCGCGCCCATTCAAAAATTCGTCAAGCGCAGGCGAACTAAGTACAGTCAGCCTCATAAGTTGATGAACATATCGTCGTGGATACTGCAATTCCGCGTAACTACAATTGTTAAATACTGCGAATATACACCTTCGCTGACTGTGATAAGGTGTATTTAACAATTGTAGTTACGCGGAATTGCACTATCAACGACGATATCCAGATTTCCTATACACATGAACACCTTAGCCTACACAAATTGCTAAACAAGACTAGTGAATTTTGAACCTTTAAGACGTTAATTAAATCCTGGCACTAGTCTTGTTTAGCAATTTGTGTAAGCTAAGGTGTTCATGAGTTTAGGAAATATGGATATGTTCATCGACTTATGAGGCTGACTGTACCTATAGGTACTCATTCATAAGAATGAGGCACTTAATGTTTGTATGTAACATGGATGCATCTACACATTATTTATAAATTCAAAGTGTATTATATAAGAAGCCTGAATAAATTTGATTTATATCGATACCTCAATGAAAGCTAAAGTGCCTCCACGAGTCAACAGTAACTAAAAAGAATGAAAGCGAGCTCTGTAAAATCTTAGCACTACCTACACCTCAGAGATGGGTTTGGAGAAGAGCGCCTCTACGGACTTTACGTCCTCCGATATATTATAACCTAACCAAGTTGGGTTAGGTACCATACCCGGAGTAGGCAGTGACTTGTCTCTGCCGGCCGTGGTCGGAAGGATGGTCGGCAGCATCGAGTCCTGGGACGCGGTGGTGTCCTGCGAAACAGTCATCTCGCAGGAGGCTGCGGAAAGGGAGAGGGAGATTACCTCCACTCACCCAGCCCGCACCAGGCGCAGGCGGAGGGCGGACAACGCCCTCTTCCAGCCACCCTGAATGGGTCCAGGGGCGACGGACACGGGGACGTCCGCCGCCCCCCACGTACATGGTCCCGAGGCGGCGGCGCGTCGTGTTCTCGCCCCCCTCTTTAATGTCGCGAGGGGAGTCTTACACCTCACTCCCCTCGCTGACTTAGCGAGGCCCGCGGGGCCGGCACCAGTCGGGAGTCGCGGAAGTATCTTCTGTTCCCGTGACCCCCGGCATAGGTGTGAGGAGGAACACGGGGTGGTTTTTAGTCAGTAAGAGTCTGACAGACCCCTACGCCCTTCCCGGGGCAGGGGACATCCTTGAGGATTTTCCACCCCTAAAAAAAGGTACCATACCTGTCCTATAATAGCGAACCTAACTACCTTACTACTGAAATACATTGATTTTGAAAGATACAAAATAGGTACCTACTTAATTTGTAACTGAATAAACAGTTAAAAATTAAGTATTTTGTATCTTTCAAAATCACGATGTATGATGTAATATGTGTTTCATAGAGAGATGTTACATACAATACTAAATTAAGTAGTAATATTTGAAATACTAGTAGTGTGTCACCCATGCTTAAAGTAATAGGTACTTCGACTATAAAATAAATAAAATATTTTTGCGTCAAATAAGTGGTTTACAATTGTTGTGTTCGGAATCTTCTTTTAGACTAATAATGTCTGTAGTAGAAGACTCCGCCCCTCCCTATTTCTTATAGCGTGATAATTAACACAATATTTTTAAAATGTAAAAGTTTGGTTATGAATACATAACAAGAATAATAAATAAAAAAAATAAAAATAGAGTATACTTAACACCTTGACTGCGGGACTCACATACGCTGTGTTCTCGCCGCCGGAACGCCAGTGCGGCTCGCGCACACCGGTTGTGATTTCATATTTTCCAATACGGCTGTGCGGCAAATCACGCCCAGCGTGTAAAATTTAATTATGCCGCGAGTGCGGTTCTCGCAACTGCTGTGAGTTTTCACGTCTGTTTAGACGTTTGATAATTTCAAGTTTCAAGTCTATGAGAAATTATTATTTAAAATACAGAACCAGTAAGGGTTTCACTAGAATTTCTTATAAAATTACAAAAATCATAAAGTTGAAAATTGTATAATTAAGCTTTTTATGACCGGTATGCCAGGTGTCTACAAAGGATCCTAAACCCTATTGTGTTAGAGCTTAAGTTGATATTCGCAATGTTGTTTTATTTCACTTTAGCAATTAAGATGCCAGGTGTTCACAAAGGATTTTAAACCCTATTGTGTTAGTTTGAGGGTCCTATTATGTAGGATGGTCATTTTCGAAGTAACTTGTTACATTCGTAAAAAAACACAATAGCCTGTGTTTTGCCGCACTGGAGGATTAAAACACACCCAGCGCTATATCCGCACTGGCGTATTGTTTTCGACCATCCGATACGACTGTGCGGCTCTCGCAGCAGGTGTGCGGCCGTCCGCACGGGCGGCTTGGCGTAGGCGATAGCGCCCGCAGTCAAGGTGTTAAAGATTGTGAGTGTGCGTGTGTGTGTTTGTCTGAGTGTGCGTGTGTGTTTGTCTTGTGTGTGCGTGTGTGTTTGTCTGTGTGTGCGTGTGTTTTACTGTGTGCGTGTGTTTGGCTGTGTGCGTGGGTGTGTCTGTGTGTGCGTGTGTGTTTGTCTGTGTGTGCGTGTTTGTCTGTGTGTGCGTGTGTGTTTGTCTGTGTGTGCGTGTGTGTTTGTCTGTGTGTGCGTGTGTGTCTGTGTGTGTGTATGAGCGTTTCTGTCAGTTTAGGTGTGAGTGTGTGTGTGTACCTCTGTGTATGTGAATATTTCCGTGTTACAACAATGCTTCGGTGTCCTCATACGTAAGTGGTTTTATCCTTTAACTAGTGTTTCTTAACAATCATATTTATTTATTGAGAGTATATTTATCTAGTTATTATTTATGCTATTAAACAATTGAGCTGATCGCTTACTATATTGTTGACATGCAAAATTGGACTTAGTTAAAGGTATTACCGCTATGCTAAACTTCCTTCTTTTCGGGATAATACCCACTTTAAAGGGCAAAGATTTATGCTTTTTGAATATTGTTTGGACTATGTACAGCTTTCTGACAGAGAGTACATCACTGATCTGATAAAGGTCTGCAGTAGGGAATCTAAGCCTTTTAAAATGCATAATCTTTCGACTGGCCTGTAAGCCTAGTGGTTAGTGTCCGTGTAAATACAATGTAACATTAAGGGGCAATTTTGTTAAATAAAATGCCATTTCTTACAGGACTCCATTTAACCACATACTTGTCAGTGCAGCACGTTCTAATTAGTTTTTATAATTGCATTGAACATTATTGTGAACGACAGCCTTAAATGTGCAGACCGTTGCAAGGAAATTTGATGATAATGAAAAACGTGAAGCAGGATGTTGGGAGTAATTGAGAAAAAAAAACATATTTAATTGGACTTCACACATTTATTGTATTTTTGTCTAATAAAAATACTATATCATATAACTATCATAAAGAGAATATCTACAGCAATTGACAGTCTTGCTGGTTGTACACACTTGCCAGAGCACAACATAAAACTCCTGTAATGCATTTAGTGCACTTGGCAGGACATCATTTTCTTCTCTAACAAAGTTATTTTTACCTTAATTTACAGCCCTATCGCATCTATTTTAAAGTTTCGAAGAATAAAAACTGCACATTTTGCCAAAATAACACCATTGAATGGATATATTCCCGTATTGCACTATTGAATGAAGAAAAATAGAACATTGAAAAGGTATACAGAAAAATTGCAGTAGTATGATTTAAATCCCACAAGAAAAGTGTAGGACAAGAAGTCTAATACAGAACTTCAGGCGTTTATATGCCTGTCGTCTGAAATATTTGTAGGATTGTTAGGAATTATATGTTACACATATCTTAAGTAAGAATCTCGTTATGTTAAGGTTTTATGGATCATAAGATAAAATTACAATTAATGCAGTGATTTTAACCGCAACTTGCGAGAATACATAGTTTTTTACTGCCCATAAATAGTTAGCTATTGTAGACATACACCATCAAAATTTGTTTTAAATACTTAGTAAGGATCCTGCATCATTATAAGGGATTGTGAATTAAATATATAAAATGTCTATATTGTACACAAGACCGTAATGTCTTATATCGGTCCACACATTAATTTACAATGACATTAAGTACTTAACTGATTTAGGCACAATTATGTTCACTTCGAATCGTTTTCTCATCTAAAGTAACATTCTAAAATTTAATTCATTAAGCTCTACAACACATACATGACATCGTGTTAACCATATTATTATATACGTTAATTATCCCAATTTTCTTTCAGATACAATACAGTTGTTTTATTCCATACAATCTTTAACTTAGTATAATGGAACACTTTCAAAGATAAACTCGACAAGAAAATATTATTATAATAAGATAATATAATTAGTAATATTACACATTTTAATCATTTGTAACATGACATGAGCCAGTACCGAGCGACCAATAACATGAATATAGGTCGCCTGTCGCCGTTGCATGCAGTTCGAAAATCATTACAAGTGAACTACTTAACCTAGTATGTTATTATGTACAGAATGTACTCTAATAATTGGCTAGTGATAATAAACTCATTTGTAACATTCACCTTTAATGGGAAATTAACATTTAAAATAAATTATAAAAGAAAATAGTTCAATAAATATGTACCGAGTTTCCGAAAATGATAACCGTTACTTTACAAACTTCGTTAGTAGGTCGTTAAAACATCATAGCCATAGGATAATCATTACAGATATAACAATGTACAATTGGTACAGAGCTAGTACGTCTCGCATGGAGTCTGCAAGTCACAGCTGTCTGAGGCATGTGGTCCCGCGTCTAATACCTGACATATTTTCAGATTTATTTTTCTTGAACAAGAATTATATAGATATAATAAAATAAAAATAACTTGTAGTGTACTTCTTTTTATTTTTATAACTTGCCTTACAACTCTAAGAATGTGAAACAACCTACAGTCCTACACACGGCATACATAGTATGTACAATTGTAACTATATACACAAATATAACATGGCAAATATTATGTAGCGTTATCATACTGTGAACACGCATTAGCGTTTTATTTCCACTAACTAAGTGTATTATAATGTGAACACACTAATATGGTTGTTGCTAAGCATCCCAGAGTTTTATTTTGATGTTTTTCTAACATATACTTGCTACTGTGGCAGAAAAGTGGTAACTAACATTCCTTATTGTCCCAATAGGTGAATTTCACTTCCTTCACCAGAATGCTCTAGATTACAAATAAAGCATAATTATTAGTAGTTTACTTTGTTATAAGTTATTATTTTTTATTGTTCGAAGTCATATTAAAATGTTATTATTAAGGTAAAGTATGATTAAAACCAGCAATATTACAACTGCACTCGAAACATAGAAGCCTTTGCGGCACTATAACGAAAAATAATTTGTACTTGTGATTTCTGTATGTAAAAAACATCGGAAATATTTATATACTATATGCACTAAGAATATTATGTACATAATAATGTAGCATGGAAACCACAAACGCAATTAAAGGTGAATGAATCACAAACAACAAATCAAATAAATGAATCTGTCAATATAAAATAATATATTTTATGTAGTACTTGTGCGTATTTTATACAGAATACAATAGTGAACTAAGTGCTTATAGTTTGGGTAACCTGCACGATGATGACTCGATGAATTTGGCTGATATGTTTGTAAATTGTTAAGTGACATGATGCAAGAATTGCTTGAACTGAGCCCATCTTTTAAACAGAATGCTTGAAAAATAAATTTATCCCGCATCTACTGTCACCTAACTGTACACCATGTCACAAAAATATTTCATTTACACGGTTGTATATTTATACAATCATAAATATTTTTATTTGTACATTACACATGTGATTTTATTTTTATAATATTTACAAATAAACACAACATTCAACCTTCATCTCTATTCACAATCATTTTTCAAAACCTATTTAACTAAATTAATATTATCAGGGCCGTAAAACCTATAATAAACTAAAACTATTTGTACCTCTCAACAACCACACAGCATCCGCTATACCGTTGCAAATGGCAGGCTAATGATGATGCTGTGAACGTCATTTCGAAGTTACAGTGTTTTACTAAAACATAAGTTTAACAGTATAAGTTTATTGCGTATTTGAGGTGAACTAAAAATTACGGAATTTTCTCCTTGTTAAATTTGACATGAAACTTTGTCCGTGTTGTGTAACCAACCAACTTTTTACAGTTACCAAGATATAAAATGCAATAATTGAAAGTTATAAGCCAACTTTAAAACTTTACTTGCTTCACCTCAAAGACACAATTGTAGCATTGACAAGTTCCTAAGTCATTTATATGTTTTATAATTTATAACACATCATAATATCTCAAAATAAAGAAATCTATTTAGCCATTTGGTATATGAATACTGCCCTGAACATTATCTGCAAGCATCTGAACCCATGACAAACCGTAAACAAACATATAAAATGAAACTGCTTGTTATACTATTATGAAGAATACAACTACCATCAACATTTTCTGAAGATAAATGTTGTTTTTAAATGAAGAAACTATGGAAAAATAATTTTGAACATATTCTTTACCTAAAACTTTTTTTGTTAAAGTTGATATCAGTTATTACTGAATTTCTGATGCTTTAATAACTGTAATTAAATTGTTCAGACTTATAATGATCTATAACAGATAAGGTGCAGTTTGATCATTTAGGTATAAATAGTCATTTTACCGTGAACCCACTATGGTGACCACAGGAAAATAGCACGGCGCTAATTAACGGCACTAATAAGATAGCTGTGTACCGCGTCTAATACATATTTTACATTTTAAATTAATAGGCGTATTAAAGTGAGCTTAAATAACTATTTAAAAAATGTTATTAGTTTCAATGGATTAAGCTTAGGGTTAGCTTAAATAAATGTTTTTTAGTTTGTTCACGGTCAACCCAATGTCTATGTCAACTCAGCAGCAAATTGCAAATCAATCAAACTATTACAACTAACTTTCAGAAAAAACTTCCATCTACAACAAAATCATTCAATTTAAAAAACAATAATATTCAATCCAATACCGGCAATTAACTTGTCTTTAGACAAAAATATTGTTTCAAAAATTACAAAATCAAAGCAATACTCCGTTTGGTCAGTAACTAAAAATTATTGTGTAAAGTTATTATTATAATTTTCCGAGACAGAAACCAATTTAAAATACTACTAAATTTCAATAAATCTATAAAATATTTTTTTATACTTAATATGAGTGAATGCGATATTTTAATGGACTCCAGAATTTTTGTTTGCTGCGGATCGTCGTACGTACATAAAGTTTTATTATTACTCAACAACGTCCTGTTCTAGATGAGCCCGCGTCAAAAGCGGGTTTAGGAGACCCTGCTCCAAATATAACATTCAATGCTAACACTATCAACACACAACTTTCCAACCCACCCAATTGTTTATCGGATTGCACACCAATATGATTGCTTAGATTTAACTACCATATTCATGTATAAACCATGCAAAGCAAGTAACCATAAAAGAATAGGTATACCTATCCAGTTCCTTCTAGCGATTTTATGGACCCCGAAAAACGGAACCTAACATTAGACACCCAATACTAGTTGTGCTGGTGCATAAAGATATTTCCAAAGAAAATTATCTGTAAAACCAGAATATATTTTAAAACTTTGAATTTCACAAATAAAAAAAAAGCTCAGTCAATACGTTAAGCACATGTAAGTGTTTCGTAGTAAACCGTGCATCAATCCACTGTCAATTTTATTTAAAGTGGACTTGTGTGACGTAAAATAAATAATAACGTAAATATTGCGCAACGAATTGCGCGACCAAGTTCAGGGTCCTCATTTTTTGTCATTACGTCGGGCCGAAGATATTACAAGAATGATCCAACTCACCAAAGATTCGAGAATATGCCAGCCAGCTGTAGTGCTCACAGCTTGCGCGGGCGCGTGAGGCGGCGCTTCTTGCGCTCGGGCGTGGCGCCGGCCGCGTCGGCCGAGGCGCGGCGGCGCGTGGGCGGGGTGGACGACGTGCATTCCGTGGCACTGCTCTCCGCTTTCGGCTCCGGTTTACACTTACTACTGGTTTCAGCTTTAAGCTCAGGTTTACATTTCGTTGTAGTCTCCACTTTCGATTCAGGTTTAGACTTGGTCTCGGATTTAGATTCCGGTTTAGTCTTCTGTTCAGGTTTAACCTCAGGGCGCGGCAGCTCAATGGGCTCGGGTATCGCGCTGGTAGCAGCGACTACCTCTGCTTCCGCTGCGACCACTTCACACTCTGTCGGCTCCGAACTTGTGCCAGCCGCCCACTGAAATTGTACAAAACCTTGAAACTTCGCATACAATTAATTTCCATAATATTCACACCCCATAAGAAAAGGCGTGAGTTTATGTAAGTATACATTAATCATATCCGAGGCATTACAAGGCAGTTACCGTATAGAATAGATTTCTGGCTCAGATATGATCGAAAAAGGTAAAATATTTCTCAGGACGAGAGATGATGACCTGATACGAGCTGCCTTTGGGGCTTTGTGACTTCCAATACAGCCTTTTTAGAAGAGTGACAAAAACCTAAATAGTTGTTTCATGAAATTATATTTACCTGTGCCAGTGACGGGGCCGGCGACAGGCGCAGAGAGGCTCCGCACTCAGCACACAGCGGCGGGACGGCCGGGGAGCGGGACCGCCAGTATTGTAGCTCGGTTTTACATTTATTTAACTCCTGCAAATAAGATAAGGAACAATTATTGGTGATATTACTGAAGCAGACACAAAAAGAAAAAATATTACGTGAATTAAATAAGGAATCTTAAAAGTTTGATTTTCTTATAAAATTAACGTGAGATACGCGAAACACAAATGAGACTATAACTAAGATTTAATAAATATGTAATGTCTTCGTTGTACAGTGATTGTAACTAATGTGACAATTCATTAACAAATAATATACATATTTCGATATTGGCAGTTGACAAACCTTTAGCTACCGCCAAAAACCTGTAGTTTTTCATAAGATATGTAAATAAATATACTACATACCAATACTACTTTTTTACCTGCAACAAAGTTTGAAACTTGCGGCTTGTTTCTTCATTCTTCTTATCATAATCATCAAGACGATTGGCGTATTCCAAGGTCTGTTTCTGTTGTTCGGCAATCTGTTTCTGTTGCTCAGCAATTTGTTTCTGTTGCAGAGCAGTTTTGCGCTTGCAACTGCGAAGATCGCTGCGCAAAGCAGATAGCTGATCGTTGTACCTGAAAATAAAAAAATACAATTAAAATTTAAAACAATGCATTAAAAAGTCATAAAATAATTACGGTGAAAATATTTACAAGGCTTGATTTTTTTTAGAATGATTCTAACTAACTTTTTTCTAACTTCTAAAACCATGAGTTTGTGTAAAAAACGCGATGTTGAGAAAGACAGCTTAGAAGCAAAAAAAAAACTACTCTGTCGGATTCGGCAGGATTGCTTTTACCTTTGCTTCACTGAAAAAAGCTCACAATAATTATCGATAAGGACCGAAATTCATGCAGTTGGTATTTCAGCTTCACTTTCTTATGACCATAAACTGGTAGAATGTCCAGCTGCATTTTTATCTGGGTGTGTGTTAATTTTAAGTTACTAACACGCGGAAGATTAATCTTTACTGTCATTAGATCAATGTAGTCAAGCAATGAAATAAATTATTATTATAACACTCTAGATTGAACTGTTTCCGACCAATAACTCAGGAAATTGCTTTTAACATAAATATTTTCTGATGGTCTACAACTACACTTTGCATGGCCTAAATTGCCTCTTACTTTTTCATTCCTTGTTTAATGCGATGTATCCGTTTCCTTAGCACCATATTGCTCTGCGGCGGCGGCGGCGAGGGCGGGAGACTCTCCTCCATGTACATGTTGAGCGAAGATACACGACGCTCCGACACGCTCGCCCCGGCCTGCTGCGACGAAGACGACTCGAAGCCGCTCGGAGGCGGCGAATCCAAGCATATGTACGATTTACTACTTTCGCCAGCTGAAATTAAGGTAACATGCATTATAAAACAATTTTTGCGATAGAAAATCGATGTTATGCTTCTTGTTGATAGGTATTATAAATTAGTGTGAATATACTCACGTGAAAAGGCTGTAGTAATATCAAAGAAATCTGTACCAAAGTAAGTAATCTCTGGCAAGTTGGGTTCAATGTGTTCTTTGAAGTATTCCATGGCCATTGTAGTCAAATCAAAGAGTTCATCAGTCACCTTATAAGGTCTTGCCAGTTTTGTAGTGGTTTTTAAGTATGACAGAATACTGTATACTTCATCTAATATCTATAATAAAGATAAAAAACGGGGTAATAATATTATTGTTTACAAAAGTATTTCTAGATCTGATAGAGCTTAATTAAATGTTTGCGGTTCGTTTTTTATCATGACTTTGCATATTTTATGATTATTATTATGTCATCACTTAAATATTTCAAGTAAGTAGTCTTTTCTATTAAACACAACTTAGTTAATTCCCGTAAATAAGGATTCTTCTCCAACCCAAAATACTTGTGTATGTTTCAAGTCACGTTAAAATATCTGTTTGCTTCGGGGTTACGTTCGTACCCTTGCACTGTGAGATGAGAGAAGCTGAAACTGAGAGTCCAGTGTTTTTTTACAATCATTTAATAAATACCCTTGTTCTTTCTCGTGTATATATAGCAATGTTAAATATTGTTTCATACAACACGTCTTAAATGACTACCGACTCTGAGCACGCTTCATGGGTCCATGTGGTTTCTAGGTTATTTCCGTGACGTGCAACACAGCGTTTCGAATTCAAAGATGCAATGGTTGATTACGTAGATTATGTCGCGATATTTATATTTTGTGCATATTTAATCCCTCACCTTCATCCATAACTTATATTTCATAGACTTCTGTCTATCACGTCAGAATAGAATCGCAGAAAAACGAAACCAAGGTAACGTAACAGTTGGTCTAACTTTATCCCATTTTATTGATTAAATCTCACATTTTATTCTCTCCATTCTTCATTCTCATAGATCTTTCAAAATCGTCGTCAAAATCAAGAGCCATTTATTCAAATTAGTCTGAGGGTCTGCCAAAACGCCCGCCCTTCACCACTTCATAGTGTAATTCTTTTACCTAGCTAAAAAGCTACGTAGAAGAATTGGTGGAATAAACTCCCCAGCAACACATCTGTCTGTTATGTTAGAAGACCTCGAGTTTACGTCACCCCAATAGTCACTTCTTTTCTAGGTATTAAATCGTACTCGGACAGTCCTAGTCTAATCGTTTCTTTGGTCTTCCTTTCCTATTATAACTCACACTAAGCCTATTAATGCCGACGAACACTTTTAACACTGGAGGGTCTCCGACTCATGCACTGAACTCATGGTATCAGGTTGCGCGTCGATTCAATTTGTATGCTACAAGACAACAAGTTTGGAGGTTATTTGGTTCGGCACATCAGAGTTGCTGAGTGCACAGCTTCCTGTCCTATTACTCAGAAGCATTTATGGAATTAGCCAGCGCAAATATGCTGGTCACTGACAACAACAGCTAATCTCTAATTTAACACAGCCATAAACCACCACCACACCAAGTTGAGAATTATGTACGTAAGTGAAGAAAAGACAGAGAGAAATAATGACATAATTGTACCGAAAGGACCTCAGTTTAACATAATGTCAGGTTGATATTACCTCCGAACGCTGGTTTTAGGCTACAACCCATAACATAATTCTAGCGGATTAAAAAATGTAAGGGAAATAATTAACCTTCCATTAGTGGCGAAATCAAATAAAGGTCGGCGGCAGCCATAGAAAAGTAAATGTGTATAGGTATATCATTAGCGAGTCAACCGAGCGAGTTGCATTACATATTAATATTTATCACATTTCTTGGCATTTGTCTCGACAGGGTCGCGACCCTGGTCCCCAAAATCCGGACGAGAAGCAGAAGATAACTCGCACGCTCATTCGACGCAGAAATGGGCCGCCAACCGACGATTTTCTTGTATGCAGTATGCTATATACCTGGGGTTCGAGTCTGCTATTGCAATCGTGTCTCAATGACCGGTCAATGATCGATTTTTGACGTATAACGTCAAACTTATACACATTTCCCATACAAAAACTGTCAAAGTTGTCAAATATTCGATCAATGATCGGTCATTGAGACACGATTGCAATAGCAGACTTGAGCCCCTGGTAAAGGACTATTGCAGGCAGGTAACAAAGATATTGGACTATGGGTTTTGGTGGAAAAAGTAAGCTAGTTTGTATTTAGCCTGTAGGTATGATTGATTTTGTCATTTCAAACATTCGAAACATTTCAGTGGTTCTTGACAAAATGGAAAACCACCAGTGCCAGTAATGGCATGATCTGTGGACTATGTCATTGACATTTTCATGCTTATCCAGCGGCCAGAACGTGTCAAAAGTACACAAAATACTTAAATTATTCGGCAAATATTCACTATTAGTATCTTGTCACGCTATTTTTGTGAACGGTTCCTGCGGTTTGACGGTGGTTTAACTTTTCGATAACGCTGTTAGTGTAGCACGAGCACCATCGCACCGAAACAACAATAACTATTGGACATTTCAAAACGTTTTTGTAACAAAATTTACTAAGTTACAAAGTTAGCTTCTAACAATTCTTGCTTTATCCCACCAAGTGCACTGCAGCTCGCGGCCAACTTGCTGGGTTTTTTAACAACAACGCCTATGTTTATATTGAGCTAATTAAAAGTTTAAACGTACCTCAAATCAATCGATATTTAAACCTTTATGAGAACAAAATTATAGCTGCGTGGCCACAGAAATAATTGACGAGTTTTGTATATCAGTCGCAAGCTCGTCAGTTAGATTAATCATCGTAAGTGGCTGATGGCACATTTTCCTATGATGCCACACCGTATGAGACAGACACGTGCTGCTCTGTCCCGTAAACGCAGTAGTAGATTCGGGAGACTATTTATAGACAAGACCACAAGAGACAACGTAATTTCAATTTAGTAAAACTATGAAGTAAGACTACATCTGATGCATTGATAAAACTCCGAATCAAAGTCGCCGTGATCTAATTTATTGTTTGCGTGACTGCAGAACTCCAAGAGCGTTGATTTTAGAATAAGTAGGTACCAATATGAAAAGCTGCAGCAGCTAAAGTAGGAAGAAATTGCTTCAAAGTAAATAACGATGGTCTACTTTAATTCGCGAACACAAATGATCCTGTAATATCGAAAGAAGATAACATGCAGAAGAGCTCAAATAAAAGAAAAAAATATCCACAAGGTTACATTTACTCAAATAATATTAGGTACATTAGGATTCGCCACAAACCATTTTCTAACAATTAGGCATAAGGTGCTAACAAAGAAACAGAAAACATTAGGCCGCAACAGCGACCGCGGCGTGCACTCAAGTAGTAGTTATAGAAAATACGAGTAAAAAACATTGCGTAAAAACCACGAAGCTACCTCCGCGGTAGCACGATCACGAGGAGTTTTGCGTCGAAAAGGCGGTTATCGCAAGGAGATAAAGTTGGCTCGTGTGAACACTACTCGATGTCGAAAGGCGATAATCACCTAGCCTTTATAAATTGGAAACGTATGAAAACAATCAAGTTTTCAAACACTGGAGAGAATCGTGTGAGAGAGTTTCATTGCATGACAGTATCTTGGGCGTATCTTTGTTTCACACTGATGGCTGTAAACACATGAGTGCATGATATCAAGGGTCTATGAGAGTCAGATGGACTTACAACCATTCGGGACGATGAGAATCTGTGTAAATAAGGCTTTGTTCTAACAAACAAAACCCAGAAACTTTATCACTAGATAGGTAAATCAATAATGTTTCCAGAGAAAAACTGAAGTAAATCTACCAAAACGATAAAAAAAGAATTTGTCTGTTTGTTTGGCACAGCTGCTTTTTAAAGTGAGGTAACTAGTTCAAGCCAGGCATTATTATGTAAGGGCAAGGCTTCATTGATTTGCATCTTTTTATTATATTTACGCCGCAAAGTTCTTGCGTCTTGCTTATATTATGTACCTTCCTATAATGCGAAATATCCGTAAAATTGCGGTTCTACACAATATAATAAATATAACATCTAATTATCTAGGTAGGTAGTTGAAACGTAAAATTTACAGGTTAAATGAACGATGACTTTAAGAGTTTTTTAGTTATAAGCCAGAATCGCTTTACAAACTTTGGGTTTGGGTCACAAAAAAATTAAAAAATAATCTTTAATGTTTTTTTTCCTTCTGAGGGTGGAACCATCGTTGGATGAGTCCGACGCGTTCGTTTTTATTAACGATCACCAAAAGACAAAAAAATATGTGCATGCCACTCAAACTAACAGCATGCACATTGCACAAGCTGGTACAGATAATTACATCTAATAATTACTAACACAATTACAAGAATCATGTGATTAACCCATGACTCACACTTCTATGTTTTCAGTACTTACTATAAGCATTTTAAGTATTCAAATATGCATACTTATCATTGATTTTCTAGACTTCTACATGATATAATTTTCAATACCTACATAGAAAAATTGTATTTTTTTCTTACAAAAATCCTGATTAGTAGGTATTTGGAAATTAGGTTTGAAATTTAACAGTATACTTAAATGTGAAGTGACAGATTTGAATGGAAATTGGTATAAAGATGGATTATCTATTTCCTGGGTTAACACAGGCTACATTGGATCCCGGTAATTTGTTCCCTTGGGACATCCTTGGGAAAGTTACATTCAACGCGGGCGAAACCGCGCAGGCAAGCTAGTGCGAATTAATAAAGTAAAATAAGTCAATATTAAGATCCTTGAAATAAAACCACCTTATCTTAGGTAAATTGCGAACATACAAGAGTATGATAGCTGATGTCAATCACCTATCATTCACTGACTACATACATTCACTGACTAATGCTACATGTAATTCACATTCTGTCTAACCAGAATAAAGATGTTATGAATGGTCATTTCACAGCATTCCAGTTTCAATCATCCTTTTCGATAATTGAAACTGGAATGACGTGTTTTCGTAAAATTAGTTTCCAATAATCCAGTGTTTTAGAAAAAACCTATGACTTTTCAATTACCAAGTGAACTTTAGTAAAAATAAAAAGGCTAAAACCATCTTCAATAAAATAAGTATCTAAATCTTTCTAAGTTTCAGTAACCATTTGACCAGTTCCCAAGTCTTCGTGAAAAATGTTGGTGCGGTGGCTAAGCTGGCTGCTGCTTTGCGCGTCGCAGATTTGATTTGCATCCGCAACAATATTTATGTGGCCTATAGGTCATTCTGGGTTTGGCTGTTTGTGTATGCGAGTTTAAACGCACCCACAAATCAGTAAATATTCTTAGTATGGAACAAAGTTTATTTTTTTTTAAATTAACAACAGTAATATTATAAAGAGGAAAGATTTGATTGTTTGTTAGCATTGAATAAGCTCCAAAACCACTGGACCAGTTTAAAAATTCTTTCACCATTGGGAAGCTACACTATCCCCAAATGACATTATAGGCTACTTTTTACCCCTGTATTCCCATAGGAACGGGAACTAAGCGGGTGAACCCACATAACATCTGCTAGTCTACACTATATTATAAAGAGGATTTTTTTTGTGTAGGTATATGTTTATGATGAATAAACTCAAAAACTACTGCCAATTTCAAAAATTATTTCACCATTGGAAAGTTACATTTACCCGGAGTACCAGGCTATTTTGTAACCCTGTATTCCCACGAGAACGGGAACTACACAGGTGAAACCGCGTGACGTCTGCTAGTTTTAAATAAAAATAACAATTATAAATACCTAGTTTCTCTAAAGATCAATTCAAATTAGTTACAAAAAAAGAATTAATGCTTACCTCTCCTGGGAAGAAGCAGCAATGTTTCCTTTCAATGTGTTTGCCAAAAGTCATTTGCAGAAGACTTAGTCTCATGTGCAATGTTTCAATGATGTCCGACTCGCAAGCCAGCGGATGACTCCTACGAGCAGACTCTCTGCGAGGCATCTTAGCTTTGATAGATTGAAATCTATGCAACATCTGGTTTTGTAACCGTTGAAATGTAGAGTTTAAAACACTGCTACTTATCGAATTGAACTGACGGTTAACCTGCAAATTAAGACATAGAATGGGTCTTACAAAGACTATAACATTTGTTACTAATTAACTAGGGAATGCCAAATTATTTTGATCTGCAAGTTGTTTTTTTTTTAACTGCAACAGTAAAACTGTATTAAATTGACAAGGTATACCAAATGTTTTAACTGTATGTGGACAAGCCAAACAGCAATAATGCACACATAACATATTTGACCATCTTTAAAAGCTTATATTAATAATTAAGTAAGTAGATATATCTTTCACAGAATGCTAAATTGCTCCAAAGTATGTCTCCTAGAAATTTTAGCGGAAATTTAAATTTTCAATTCCTTGAAGTTTTGCTTGTATCACAAGTCTGTTTCATTCAATGAACTTTTATGAGGTATTTATATCCTTCCAGACACAGAAATGAGATTAGACCATGTAATTCAATGATTGTAATATTTCCAATAAAGAAAAAAACATCCATTCTTATACAAAACCCATTGCTGCAATTGGCCTGCCTAAATGCTAAAAAGTAATAATTAAAAAAGCATATAAAAAATATTAACCATTCTTATTTGTGAGACACTTTTGAAGCCCAGATAGCAAATAATCTTCTCAATAACTTCAACTGGCAAATCAAGTATAGTTGTAGTGTAAGTCTTAGGGGCAGGCACTAAAGTGCATTTGGATGTACTAGCGTGCGGAGAGGAACCTCCCGGCATCAAGGCGCTGGAGTGACGAGTGACGCGGGACACCGCCACGGGCTCTGCGTGAGAGGGACCCGCACCATCGCTGCCTCCATTGCCACCCCCGACGCTGCTCATTTGCCTCGTTGACACCATTTTGCCACCAATTTAGTCTTCACTTAGTTATTCCTGAAAACTAAGCTAGTCTATGGAGTCACTCTAACAAAATTCAAAAATATGCATTTTATTGATGCAACTGCAATCCGTGACATATTTAAACATATAGGCAGAGAACTAATGACAAGAATAGATAGATTTTTAACTAAAATAACGCATCATTTACATACAACAAAAATAAATTACTTCCGAGCACCAACGAGTAAATTCTAAAATGGTGGCCATGGATGACTAGATCGGTACCTAATCGCTTGAGAAACTAAGTATGATTTTACGGATTGCATATTGAATCTATCATAATATTGCAAATAATTCACCCACTGAAGAATTCATGCACATCTTTTGTTAATTAAATCGAGATTATCTTCAAAAACAAAATTATAATTAGACGCAGTAGTCACAAATGCGCTACGCTTTCACAAAAAATATTCTTTTTTTCACTTTCATAGATCATGGATGGAATAGACACGGATGAAATGAATGAGTGAATGAAACCGATTTCGAATGAAATAGGTACTTCATTGTCAGGCTATGCTTTAGCCCACCTCAAACAGCCTTTATATTTTGAATACGTTTTGAACTCAAAATATATTTTTAGACTGCTTCAAAAACAGTGCTTAAATAATCTGCAATAAAGGTAAAAGATGAAATACCTCACCGTTATTAAATCTTATTACTTCATTTTGTTTAAATAACCCCGAAAATTAGGTTGAATTAGGTTTCCATTAACCCTTTAACCGCCTAAGTCGGATTTATCCGACAATTATTTTCGGGCCCATTCCGCCTGAGTCATATTTATATGATAAAAAAAATGTTTGTCTAATTTAATTTATTGGTTCTACTTTACATTCTTTCCAAAAATAAGCTAATTCAGGCAACATGATAAATGTATTGACGATTTATAAGTGTATTTATTTCGCTAGAGGCACGATAATCGTTAATTAAATCGAGATTATCTTCAAAAACAAAATTATAATTAGACGCAGTAGTCACAAATGCGCTACGCTTTCACAAAAAATATTCTTTTTTTCACTTTCATAGATCATGGATGGAATAGACACGGATGAAATGAATGAGTGAATGAAACCGATTTCGAATGAAATAGGTACTTCATTGTCAGGCTATGCTTTAGCCCACCTCAAACAGCCTTTATATTTTGAATACGTTTTGAACTCAAAATATATTTTTAGACTGCTTCAAAAACAGTGCTTAAATAATCTGCAATAAAGGTAAAAGATGAAATACCTCACCGTTATTAAATCTTATTACTTCATTTTGTTTAAATAACCCCGAAAATTAGGTTGAATTAGGTTTCCATTAACCCTTTAACCGCCTAAGTCGGATTTATCCGACAATTATTTTCGGGCCCATTCCGCCTGAGTCATATTTATATGATAAAAAAAATGTTTGTCTAATTTAATTTATTGGTTCTACTTTACATTCTTTCCAAAAATAAGCTAATTCAGGCAACATGATAAATGTATTGACGATTTATAAGTGTATTTATTTCGCTAGAGGCACGATAATCGTTATAAAATCAGGCGGAACAAAAAGGTTAATAAACTAAAGAGTTCTTCATTTGTGACCGCACTAACTATGTTGTACATACCTACACTCCGAAATAAACCATCAACAGTGTTGTTGATTCAGTGTTGCTTTAACCGATTTTATTAAACCAAGCTGTAATCAATATTTCTAACCGTTAAAATCCGTAGATTAAATCTAAAAACTGTAGTTCTATGGACTACTTACTTAACTGTACCTATATTTATTTATATAGTAAAACTTTAAAACTTTAGGCACTAGTAAAAGACACTGTACAAAGGCGGCCTTAATGCCTTAGGCCAGTCTACCATAAGGTGATGCAGAGACAGGACATGGTAGGCGATAACAAAAACTAGAAAGTCAAATCAATGATAATTTAGAATAAATACATTGATACATACATAATATAATAAAATCCAAATACAAACGATGTCAAGAAAAAAAAAATATTACTGGAGAAATACTACAATTTTTTTTACAATTTTTTTTGTAATCTGCTAACATAACTTCAAGATAAGTTTTGAAGGCAATAAATTAATATATAAAAAAAGAAGTTTTATCCATCTTACGTGTGTTTTCTATGGAAGTAATTGTCAATGTTATTTATGAATTAAAAGTTGGTCTAAAGTAAATTGACAACACATTTTTTTTTATTTTTTTTATAAATTATAATAAACATAGCATTACGCCAGTAATCCTTGAAGGACTAGGCAGAGGTGTACCTGCAGTACACCCACATTTCGCTTGTTATGTTTCCATGTAATAGGGGGCAAGCCTATTAAATAAAAACGAGTACAAATTATAATCTTGTTACTAATAAAGATTAGACATTGCGTTTATTCTCTTACAAGTTTTATAATCGTTAGCCATCGTTTCAACGACAGACGCTTATGTGTCGCCAGCCTTATATTAACAAAGTCGAGGCGCGTTATAAGCGCCATTTGCGCTTCTTATGCCGAGTGGCGCAAAGATCATAGTACAGACGCCAGCACGTCAAGTTACCCCAATGTGTCAAATTTCTTTGACAGTTTTTCAACTTTATGTCAAACAGAATAAGGTTCATGTTCAATTGGGAAAATTTGACACACTGGTGTAACTTGATGTGCTGGCGTCTGTACATAATAAAGCTATGCCCGCATTAGGACAATATTTAGGTATCCAGGACAACTTTAAATTAATTGGCAATCTTAATTGAATATTAAAACTCTGAAATATGAAAAAAAGCTCATTTTGATAAATTCTTTGGAGTTGAACTGGCTGTTAAACCAATTTCTTGTCGATAAACAAAATTTAAACTAAATGAAACTAGTGCTAATAGGGGTTGGGGCGGCACAATGATACAAGGGGCACATAGATACACCAGCATTATTTCATAAACGATAAAATGTATTCGAGTAGTGACATCTCTAAAATGTGCCTTTAAACTTGTGAATGCAGCCATTGTAATCCCGCCAACAGCCTGTCAGCCGGTAGCATTTGAGAAGCCTGAATGTGTTTCGTGTGCGGCCAACTAAAAATATACGTTAAATGTAAAAGTGATTCTGGGATCTGCTGTGCCTACTAATGAACATCTAAACATACCAAAGGAAAGTTAGAGCATCAAATGTCAAGGCATACATGCATATTTTGTAATAAATAAG
Organism: Euplexia lucipara; assembly: GCA_921972225.1. NCBI lineage: Eukaryota > Metazoa > Arthropoda > Insecta > Lepidoptera > Noctuidae > Euplexia > Euplexia lucipara. The sequence goes on from OV179148.1 coordinate 10,288,546, forward strand.
TTAGCGTCGTCAGTGAAGTTTACTTTTTGAAAAATGTCTTTTGGGGCACATTGATTCAACAAAGTACGGGCACAATTATACGTATCAATATGCCATACACAAAATAAGTAATTGTGCATTTGATCCCTAATGAAAACAGTATCATCAGTTAAAATTATTATGTTTATGGATTTAGCTTTACGCTGAATTCAAAATATATTGAAAATATTGTTTTTTGTCATATTAAATTTGATTTTGAATTTTCCTGCATCAATCTGCCCCACTTCCCCAATAAGACAATAAGTTTTTTCAGTTGCTTTTTTATTATTACAAGTTCTGACTCCCTCTCGATCTTTTTTTATTTTAGTGATTTTACACCTTTTAGAATTTTTGTAATCTCATTTTCACTCTTAGCTACTTTTGTCATCGCCACTGATAAAGCGCGTCCCCGTTGCGTGCAGTATTTATGATAAACAGTTCGACGGTCTGAAATTCGTAAATAATACAATCATGAATTTGAAGTTTGACAACCCCAGATGACCCATTGACAAAAGAGTTTGTCTCAATTTGACGTTATTTTGACTAGTTGGGAGTTCCCACTGTCATGTCACGTATGTCAATTGTCAATATTGTCATTGTAGTCCATTATTTGTCATGGAATCAATGAAACCGAATGGAATCGCGAGGTGAAAATAAAGTGCGTAATTGTTTACAAGCAGCGCTTTAAATTTATATCAATATGCAAATTCTTTAAACAGTGTCATGTTGATTTTTAGTTTCTTTTTTGCTTTGCTAACTTAGTATAATTCAATTTTAGATATTAGTCCCTATCATCATTTCATAGATTAGTATTTTATCAGCAGATTTAATAAAATATATATTCTCAAAATGTATCCACGATGTGGTAGCAATGGTTCGATCCAAAATATACACCAGACACCATCGTCTTCAAACCAGAACACAGGTAAGAGAATAAACAAAGTGCTTACTACTAATTATTTGAAGTTGTGTTGATATTGGACTTTCATCAATCTCAAATCATAAATCTCGCAAGACTGAAGTCAATAACATAATATTTTTTTGCCAGAACATAGAACTCTTCTGTGAAATTTTATGACAGATGAAAATAATACATAAACTCAAACTCAAACTTACAATCTTTATTGCATTCATGTGTACATTTGTTTTTACATTTAATATAAGTTCCAAGGTATTACATGTTCTTAGATACTATTCTAAAAATAAAAACATTAATAAATTGACTCCTGGTAATCTTAATAATGTTAAATTCGTAATTCAATACCAAACAGTAGTCAGCAAAGGTTAATAGTGCTCAATAAATAACTGTCAGTGCATTCAAATGGGCCCTCTATTTATTACTCTAGTTATAGATTATATATATATCATTAAACCCCAAGCGGCCTTGAGCGTCCGCTGTCTTTCTGTTGTGTCTCAAATTGACAAGATTGAAAGGTTGAACCTGAAATATTTATAAATTGCACAATATTTACACAAACAGCCTGAACTAGGCAGTAAACTAAAAATCATTTTAATTATTGTTAATTTATGAGAATGGTTACCTGCCATTGACCCTCTGACCCATATGTTTATTTAAACTACTTAATTACACCATCAAAACATTATAATTCATACAGCAACTTAGCTAGTTAGTAGCTGTGTTGCCACATTGCAAATAGCTTGCTGGTTAAATAAAACAATGCAGTGTTATAGTGTAATCTCTAAATTAAATAACATAATTTCTTAGGTTTATATTAAATAAAATTATATCAACTCTTTTTTTACATTACAGAAGATGAAGATGATAGTGGTGACAACAAGGCATCTGCACTTAGTTTTAAGGAAAGGAGGAGAGAAGCCCATACACAGGTATGACAAATCTATTATGTGTATGGAGATAGTAAATAAATATAAAGCCATCCTCTCCGATGTTGCAAAATCTCCCAAAGAAAATACAACAGAAAAAGTTATTGTGTCTTATTATTTATTTATTTTATACTTTTCGGAAAACTTACAGCTAGGCAGAACATATCCGAGGATTGGCCAGGATTATTAATTGTTACTAATGAAATACAATTACTTTTTTTTTAATTGACTGGCCAGTTGGTCTAGCTCTAGTGGTTAGTGGCCCCAACTGCTATGCCGGAGGTTGTGGGTTTGATTCCCATCTAAGACAAATGTTTGTGTGATGAGAACAATCATTTGTTTGGTTACCTACTTCCTACTAATATTATAAACGCGAAAGTTTGTGAGGATGTTTGTTACTCTTTCAGGTAAAAACTACTGAATGGATTTTAACAAAATTTGGTATGGAGTTAGCTGAAACCCTGGATTAACACATAGGCTACTTTTTATCCCTGTATTCCCACGGGAACGGGAACGGGACCTACGCGGGTGAAACGTCCCGCGGGACGTCTGCTAGTATTGAATATGAGTATTTTATTTCTAGGCAGAACAGAAAAGGAGGGATGCAATAAAGAAGGGCTATGACTCTCTCCAGGAGTTGGTGCCTACTTGCCAGCAAACCGACGCATCAGGATACAAGCCAAGTAAAGCAGCCGTGAGTCTCGTTATCAGTTCGTATTTATATGGCGAAGGTTATCTCACAATTTTGTTTTACCGACCTTGCCACTAATCAATACTCAATATTGACCGCATTGAGTATTACGATGTAACTTGTTTGCGTAATATCTGTGGTAGGTACTATTTTAGAAGTTGTTTCATTTTTGCTTATGAACGAGTATACTGTGTGTCCCGTGATAGGTACTTTGTAGGTATTATCTTGTAATTTTTATAGTTATTACGAATGATATTATAAGTAAAAAGGTGTAGATAGGTTACTGAAACAACATTCGATCTTCAAAAACGGTACACTAACGCACGCACGCGTCCGTTGGGGCGCGACACCACACTGAGGTGAAGTGTGGCTAGTAAGCCACATTTGAACGTGTCACTTCTCACTTGCTGAGCGCGTAGGTATAACCTATCTAAGTACCTACACCTTTTTACTTATAATATCATTGGTTATTTATTCCTTAATTTCTAGGGACTAAATATCTGTTTTTTTTCCTAAACTATTTAAGTAATCGATAAACATATTATGTATATGAGTTAAGCACCTATTTCGGAAAACCTTTGCCAAGAGGCTTCTAACAATGATGATATTTTTTAATATCTTGTGTCTAGTTAGACGGCTTCAAAATCTGCTCTCACCCACCCACAACGGTATTTTATTTGATAACAATACCTAGGTATATGTTACATATCTCCTAGTTACATACCTATCCAGTTATTTCATTTCACAGACTTATTTTGCTGTCTTGTCGCCGCATAGATATAGAGGCCAGTGACACCTCTTGAAGTAGGTAGCACGCGGCAAGCACGTGTTAGATTTAAAGTTCGTAATCGTAAATAATATGCGATAGGTTACTAGGTCCAATACAATTTGACATAGTTATAATGTATGTTATTCAATGTTTTATCGGCAAAATCCTTATGTTGTGGTGGAAGTTAAGCTGCAATAGCCCAAAGGTTAAAGCGTCTCGGTCGAGAGGTTAGATCCCTAGCCATTGCACTAGTGATGTAAACCCACTCGCGACACAAGCGTATTTAGTTAAATTGGAGATTGGAGGGGTTAACATAACTACTAGTAATAAGCTTTCGTGTCGTCTTTTTACGAGTCTCAAGTGTCTAACATTTGCGTCCGCGACCCTGTGGATTGTGCGAGCCCCATCTATGTTTGAGTTCCATAACGCGATTTCTAATATCAATGACCCTTGCGCATTTCCTGATTTCGGCGTTTGGAACTCGATCTCGTAGATTTATGCCAAGCATGGAACACTTGCAAAGCTTTTTTTGTAGAAACTACGGTCCTAAGTTTCAAGCGTGTCTTATTGTAGTCACGTGTTAGACAGATAAGTGTTATCCTAATTTAATAACAAACAAATCTACTGGACAAACATCTCTACTTTTGGAACTCGGCGTAGAGCGATGGCTCACCAGGATGCCGAGAGCCACCGTGAACATTTCTTCAGCACTAGCTTCATATTGTCGTTTGTTCCCAACGAGTCACACTGTAACGTGAATCATTGGGATTTGTTGGGAATAAAAATTCCCAACCTGCAGTCAGCAGATAGCACAGCTTTTTATTGTTTGTTTCCAACATATCACACACAATATTTAGAGTGTAACTCGTTGCGAACAAAAATTAAAACCAAAAGTCTATTCAAATTAGGCTGAGAATCAACGTCAAAAACGCTCACCCATCAACACTTTCTAGTGTTTTTGCTGGGAAGAAGGAGTGGTGGAACAAACTCCCCAGCAAAATATTCTGACGCAAAAGCTGGCTTGTTTCTACTAAAAATTAAAATAAAAACTAGCCCCATGTAGGTACCAAGTTATACTGGCATTGTAAGAGATGAACTATAATTTTAGCAAGCACAAATGCTTTCATTAATAATAAGTTCTTTACCATTATTCCAGGTCCTCCAAAAGTCGATAGACTACATCCAGTACTTACTGCAGCAGCGACGACGACAAGAGGACGAACGTAATGCGCTGCGTAAAGATGTGGTGGCACTGCGCATCATGCAGGCTAACTACGAACAGATCGTGAAGGCACAGCATTCAGTTCCCGGTCATAACGAACAGAGGCTCACTGATCAAGATAAGTTCCAAGTTGTGAGTATGAAAGTTACTATTTATTTACTAAAACTAGTAATCTTATCAGTTGCTACAGATTGTAAACTGACTGCTTTGTGCAATGCAGAGCACTTCATCGCATCAGAGACTTAATATTAAACGAAATAAGATATTTTGGTTGTTTGGGATTGTTAAGAAAAGGATTCTTCAAAAGTGTATGAGGCTTGAATTTTGAAAAACTAGTTCGCTTTGAGTGCAAGGTAGCAACACTTTTAAGTAGTTACCTGTGCGCTAAAAAGAAGACATTTTAAGTATAGTTTGAATAGGTACTATCGTTTTTCTTGATATTGCATAAGGAGACGACATGATCAATATTTGTCCAAATCTTCATTTACACATACAAAACTAAACTTACCACTTCATCACAGAATATAATAGTCATCAAAAACAAAATACTTCTTTGTTTTTTTATTGTTAACTAGACAGTATTGCGTAATTTGCTTATATCCGTGGGTTCTATCTTCTCGTAAAGTGATATTTTCAATTTGTCATATTTTAAACTAACACTTAACTCGCGACTTTATCCGCGTACAATTCGTACTACATCCCTTCCATCCTCCTCCTTTCATTAATGAAAAAAAAATGTAATAATATAATGATGGGACGGGTTCACGGGTAAAGTGGTATTAGATTTAATATCTGGAATTTCTCAGTAGCAGCCCGGAGTCTGGATTTGTGCTCGATTAATTCACTAAACCCCAAGAGGACATCGGTGTCCGGCCTGTCATTGTCTTTCTATTGTGTCTCTAATTGACACGATTGAAAGGTTAAAGCCTCGGCGGCCAAGCGTGGGAGCGGCGGGTGGTAAGATCGTAAGTATGAAATTGTAGGAAGCACGCCACGATTATGAATTTGTACGACTCTTACCGCTCGCCGTATCTAGCTTAGCCGCCGCGCCGCTCACAGCGTCAAGGTCGTGAACGGGCCGTAACATAGGACTTAAACGTAACTGTCGCAATTTGCTTGTACTATTGGTACCCATAACCTTTTAGGGAATATAGGCGTGATGTTATAATATTGTTATGGGAAGATGATAAGATGTGTTGATGAGGAGTTGGTTGCGCCACTTCTTCAACTCAATATAAACACTAGTAAGGGGTGAAAGTGCGTGCGTTTTGGGGGATTATCTTATCAGCAACGATTGAATGACTAAATTTAGTTTATTTTTATTTTGACTGTCACTGAAAAAGGTAATAGAGATGCATCTGTTTCAGTTTCAGGGTATAATGGACAAGTTATTTGAGTCTTTCGAGTCGGTGCCTACGAACAACTTCGCGGAGTTCTCAGCAGGCGTGTTCAACTGGCTCGAGGAGTATTGCAAGCCTCAGTCACTGAGGACTATGGTGCACGGGGTACTTAGGGAACAGAGTTACACGCCATAGATGTTAAGTAGTCGCTGTGTCTTATTGTTTGTACATAATCACAAAAATGTGTCACTTATTGGGCTTTGAAAAGATTATATCGTAATACTTTTGGATTTGAGCCCGGTTGAAGGCAATAGGGTCACCTTCTATAACATGGGAATTATTATACTGGCAAAATGTATAGGTACCTCAGCCAAACGTTTCTAGGAATAAAATCCTGATGTTGTGTTACTTCTGGTTCAGCAATAAGTATCGTTTACATTTTCTGTATCTATCAAAGCGAGTGGACCAAAAGTGCCTTATGATTGAGTTATTATTTTACCTCTTAACAATTTTTTTAAAGCCCAGTATTGCTGCCGTAACATATTTTCTATTCTGTCCTCCTTATTTCATTTGTATGTAACATAACACTGCTGATTTGCTTTTCATTTCTGACATAGATAACACTTACAACTGATTATTTATCTGTTAAACTTAAGCTGATAATGACGATAGAGCAAGCGATAAAAGTCCTAATAATATATTCAATGTGATAAGAGAGAATGTATGTAGATTTCTATTTCTTATTTGTTTATTTTTATTTGTTATTCATGTTGTATGTACCAAGTCTTAGGAACAGAATTATAGAGTTATGATTCCAAATTATATGCAGATTGAATATTTATACATTTTAATTGATCAAGAATATACTAGTACATCATTATTATAATTATTACTTTAAATATAAATTAATGTACGTTATAATCCAAGAGTCTATTTATTTTTTGTTAGAAAACAGAATTTATTTTTGAAACATAACTTTGTGATAAAAATACCTTCGCCTTAAGGGGTTTGTTGAAAAAAAAAAACGAATGTCAATAATGAATAGTGCCTTCAACAGTTTGCTGTTTTTAAATGTAAATGAATAAACATATGTTTCGTTACTATCGAGTTTAATTTGTAGTTAGTCGAAATAATGTATCGAGTGAGTAATATTAACACCAAGTAATGTTAATCTTAAGTACCTATGTCATTCTAAGATACACAACTATCTCCAGATACCTATATCCTGTTCGGACTGACTATGCCGGAGGCCGTGGGTTCGATTCCCACTGCAACTGTATACAGGTTAAGTTTTTTAAATAGGACCAACCGTAACTGGAAACGAGGAATAGAAAACGTGCATAAAACAAATAAATCGGCTGGCCTGTTGGTCTAGTAGTTAGTAACCCTGACTGCTATGCCAGAGATCCTGGGTTCGATTCCCACCCAGGACAAATGTTTCTGTGATGAGCACGATCATTTGTTCTGTCTGGGTGTATTTTATCTATAACTAGCAGACGTCACAAGGTTTCACACGCTTAGTCCTGTTCCCGTGGGAATACAGGGATAAAAAGTAGCCTATGTCATCTGGGGATAGTTTAGCTTCTCAAACGGTGAAATAATTTTTCAAATCGGTCCAGTAGGTCCGAAGCCTATTCGATGCAAACAATCCAACCTTTCCTCTTTATAATATTAGTATAGACAAGTATGTATTTAGAAATATATAAGTATGTTTATCAGCTGTTTAGTACCCATAACACAAGCTCTTAGCTTAGCTTGGGACTAGATGGCGTTGTGTGAAATGTTGTGGAATATTTATTTATTTTTTATTTCTTTGTTAACTTATTTATCGGTCATAAAATATCATTAATTTGGAATATCATATCGTGATGTATTTTTGACAACCCCACCAGGAGTATACTGCCGTGCCAAACGCAAAAGCGGTATCTTAGAGAAAACTAGTTTCGAGAACATTGAAGTTTTGTAAATATAGCTTCTTTATACTTTGTAGATTGATAGCACGTTTTTAAGGGTTCTTCATATGATTTAAATAAGATTATTGGTTTATTTTATTGGATGTGTCTTACTTTAAGCTATCTGATACATAAAAATCTAATTTACGTATTGTTTTGAGATACAGCTTTTTAGCTTAGTACGGCAGCATATTACAATTTAATTCTGAATGTTATGCTAATTTTGCTCAAGTTATCTTTCCAATGGTCAACATATACTTATAACAGCCACTTTAGTTTGTAAAATTTACCCAAGTTTACCCACTATTAGCTGTCGAGGTCGTCCACAGCGAAAGCGATAGACGGATTGCGGTGACAAATGATAAATGATATTTATTTCTGTAAATTGGTTTTCACAAACACTTTTACACGTCTTTTTTTTTAACTAGTAGATAAGATCGGAGCTTCACTAACTGACTACTCTGAGAAGAAACACCGAAACAAACTCAGAGGTCATAGTCTCTTTTAAAGTCCAGACATTATCTTGGTCAAATCATGTAAGATTCATGCAGATTAATGTCTGAGATGGTCTTTTGAGGAAAGAACCACACAAAATGAGGGGACCAGATCAGTCAGTGCAAGCATTTGTCAGTAATCGTGAGCTCAACTCTTAACTTGAGGAGCTCCACGTGCCAATGTCGTCAGATGCTCGTATCGCTAAAGATAGACAGCATGCCCAACATAGGATAATAAAACAGGCTCAATAATCGTTTTTATTAAAAACAAAAGAGTAAAAACAAGCAGAGATGTTCTTGACTAGTTAGTGCCACCGCCTTAGTTTTATGGCCCTGGTTTGTCTGCAAGATACCTACCATTCCTTACCTTATATATAAGGTTGAACAGAAACATCTACGCTTAACGGAGATAACCATTGCAGACAATGAAGATCCACAGACTTCCAAAAAAATCAGGAATATGAATATATCCTAGAATAATAACGCATAGAAGCCGCGTCTTGTACAAAACACTGGTGAAATCATGTGTGTCCACTTTATGTTGAGTGCCCTGATCGACGGAACGTGACTTGGAGGACCTACTACGGCTCGCCAAGCAAAGTAGGCTAGTTTTGGTTCAGTTTTAGGTACCTCACTTTTTGAACTCGTACTAGCCGTCTAGACGTTATTATTCTAAAAAATAAACATTATGACAAATAGTCGTGGTTAAATTGAGTTAGAATACATCCAGTAGTACTGAAGCTGATTTCATACTTACCTTTTTTATTTATGACAGTGACGTCCGCCGATAGGGGTCTACGAATACACGCTACGAGCGTAGCGGATGGAAGCGTAGCCAGCGTAGTCTTAATATGGACCCGGCGTAGGTTAACTCGTAGCTCGTAGCAAAGGTTATAAACTCTGATCCAAGTTAATATTATCTTTGTAGAAATGATTGTTTTCACGTTTCACTCCTACGGTTATTAGGCAGAACTTACAGAAAGCTACTTAAAACTCTTTTGTTTTATCAACGTTCACGGTTATTTACGCCCGTCCTATACAAACATCAAATTTACAATAATTACTTCATTATTATATCTTTGTAATTTTAGGACGATGTCTCCCGGCGTTTAACTTTGCACTGACAGAGGTATGTGCCTTACACAATGCCGCATTCGTTGAATATGCTAATGCAAACTTGTACCGCCAAAGTGTGGGGAGTTCCCCAAGTAGTTGGTCAAACTATACATTGGTAATGGCAAAGTTTCTGATACGAAATTTGCAAGTTGCATATTATGTACTCATCGTCAATCATTTAGTCGGCAACTATTTCAGTGGGAATTTTAGTAATAAGATTAAAATTGCTCTCCAGTACCGACTTATTTTATTTAATATTATTAATCTCAGGGTTGCCAGTTGCACGTGGTTTTCTTGAAATAGGGTTAGTGTAGAGGAGTATATTAACTAACTCTAAGTTTATTTCTGTCACTATAACAAATTAAGGTGTTTTCATTCATTCTAATTAAGGGTTGTCAATAAAATGCTTCCATAGGGCTCAGGGGGCTTAAAAATATTTTTGACCCCAGTAATTCCGCGTTAACTGGATTAGTAATTGCTATAATTAAAAAACTTACCTTCCTGATCTGATCAAGTTTAGTGATGACTTGTATTCCAATTAATGTCCGTAAGGATTGAGGAGCCACATCAGATTTTTAAAATCTGATCTCACCATTATTTAGCAGCAATTTAGCTTATTTTGCAGCACGAATTCTAGATTTAGCAGCAAAATATATCACGAGTTATTTTAATGCAAAAGTGGCTCCTCAATCTAAACGTTTGAATTGAGGAGCCACCTGGAACTCGTTAAGTAATACATGAATATTTATGAAAATTTTCTATCATTTAGCAGCAATTTAGCATATTACCTTCTAAAAATTTCGCTTCTGTAGCGCTAAAATGAAAGAAAATACAATACTTTTAATATGGCTCCTCAATCTAAACTCAAGAGGTGAATTTCTATTAGTTGTGAGCGATCAATTAATATATTCGACATAATGATCATTTAGCAGGTGTTGTGTTTGTTTTTGCAGTATAGGAATAATATAGTAAAACATAGTAAATTTTGTATATGAACGCATATTCTTTGGCTCCTCAATCCTGACGTTCTAATTATATATGTTTGACTGTAGCGACCTGAGATCTCAACGGAATCTAAAGCCAGAGATACTAACATTTAGCAGAAATGTCTGCTAAATATATCTGCACAGTTCAGCAATGTATATATTTTGGATTCTGAAAAAACAATACTTTACTGTTTTCTTGTAAATTCAGTGTGTAGGGTGACCACATTTTAGGGGTACCTACAAATTGATATTTCACTTGCCTACCTAAGTAAAATATTAACTTGTAGGTACCCCCACAATAATATTTATTTGGTATTCAGGCAGATCGCATTTTTGCCTTTGAATTTGAACATAATTTCTGTTTTTGGCATCCAAGGTTGAGAAGATGCAACTCTAATCGCTGAAGAAAAAGCCGACTGTACGTTTCGTAACAACCAAAAGGTGTGTAAATATCAAACACAGTTTCGTATGAACTGAATGGTTGTGAAAAGTTTAGAGTGAGAGAAATACCAGAATTTGTAATATTTTCGAATAAATCATATAAATAATAAATTACACCCAGACACAGAACAAATGATCGTGCTCATCACAAAAACATTTGTACTGGGTGGGAATCGAACCCACGACCTCCGGCATAGCAGTCAGGGTCACTAACTATTAGACCAACAGGCCAGTCAAAAAATAAAAGAATCAGTCAGTTAATAAATTACTTAAATATCCTTCGGTGTAAGATAGTGACATTTGTAGTGGCCTGTGCCAGTTTCGATAATTGCAGGAATAAATTCTATACCACCTACTTATTTATATGATTTATTCGAAAATATTACAAATTCTGGTATTTCTCTCACTCTAAACTTTACACAACCATTCAGTTCATACGAAACTGTGTTTGATATTTACACACCTTTTGGTTGTTACGAAACGTACAGTCGGCTTTTTCTTCAGCGATTAGAGTTGCATCTTCTCAACCTTGGATGCCAAAAACAGAAATTATGTTCAAATTCAAAGGCAAAAATGCGATCTGCCTGAATACCAAATAAATATTATTGTGGGGGTACCTACAAGTTAATATTTTACTTAGGTAGGCAAGTGAAATATCAATTTGTAGGTACCCCTAAAATGTGGTCACCCTACACACTGAATTTACAAGAAAACAGTAAAGTATTGTTTTTTCAGAATCCAAAATATATACATTGCTGAACTGTGCAGATATATTTAGCAGACATTTCTGCTAAATGTTAGTATCTCTGGCTTTAGATTCCGTTGAGATCTCAGGTCGCTACAGTCAAACATATATAATTAGAACGTCAGGATTGAGGAGCCAAAGAATATGCGTTCATATACAAAATTTACTATGTTTTACTATATTATTCCTATACTGCAAAAACAAACACAACACCTGCTAAATGATCATTATGTCGAATATATTAATTGATCGCTCACAACTAATAGAAATTCACCTCTTGAGTTTAGATTGAGGAGCCATATTAAAAGTATTGTATTTTCTTTCATTTTAGCGCTACAGAAGCGAAATTTTTAGAAGGTAATATGCTAAATTGCTGCTAAATGATACAAAATTTTCATAAATATTCATGTATTACTTAACGAGTTCCAGGTGGCTCCTCAATTCAAACGTTTAGATTGAGGAGCCACTTTTGCATTAAAATAACTCGTGATATATTTTGCTGCTAAATCTAGAATTCGTGGTGCAAAATAAGCTAAATTGCTGCTAAATAATGGTGAGATCAGATTTTAATAATCTGATGTGGCTCCTCAATCCTTACGGACATTTCCAATTATCCTAATAACTTGTAATATGAATATTAAAATGGTTTAAAAAAAGACGCTACTACAGCAAGTGGGTAATCATTTATTTGTTATTGGCGTTGATTCTTTTGTTGACACGGAACTAAAATAACACAGAATTTGATAGTTTGATGAAAGTAGGTACATACATACAGTTTGTGAAAAGCGCGGTGACAGATAAGAAAGTTTTTTCGTAGGTATCGAGAAATTTCTCTTGTATCGTAGGTGCGGTTACAGTTATTAGAACTAATAAATTGACATACACAAATAGTCAGGCCCGGAACAATTACATGTAGATTTTACTAACCCATGAAGATCTACACTGAGGTCAACTGTATCAATTGTAGATGTTTATTTTTTCACAGTACCTAGGTATCCTTTTTCCTTTTTTTACCAACTTGCTTTTTAATTCACTTTAGACATTGGCTGAATAGTCTTTTTTCTGCTTTGTTCGCCATAATCAATGTCATAATGAAAAAAAAATTGAATGTAGGCTATACAAATATGTATTTGATCGACTGCGTCAATCATGCCATCAAACTAAGTTAGAGATGCCGAGCATGGTCGTAGCTGCTGTGGTCGAAGCGTTCAGAAATCAGCCATGTTTATTGTTTAGAAAGAAATCTAAATATGAAAATAGTGTTAATATTTTTTTCCTGGTCAACAACGGAATCGGTACCATTGTACCACTTTAAACACCATAGGTACATTATATCAAAACACAGTAAATATCTACGTTATTATAAATACATAACTAAGGTTCACACCGTTCACATAATCATCGATAGGAAAGTGGGTAACTAGATACTTTAGAGGTTCACAGAAATAACATAATACTAGATTATATAGCTAATAACAGATTCGGTAGGTACTTATTATATTATTGAATTATGTTTATAGATAGTTGCCTACAATATTTAACAGTAAGGGCCTTTGCACACCACTTTTTTTTATAGCGCTGACGATACGCGTTTTCAACACGTATTAACATAATAATATAGTTTACGTATGTATCGTATCAATAGACCGACCGGCTTGCGTTTGCTGAGCGTACCTACGTACTTATTGCGTTCTACGTGCGTCTTCAGCGCGTTAAGAAAACGTCGTGTGCCCTTAATTTTTGGGTATTTTTTTCTAATGGTTCGTCACATTACATTGGCTTACCACGATATATACCTATGCTAAATTAAAAGATGGTAACACTTGTTTAAAAATAATATACTAAGGTAGGTATTTATATAGTATGAAAGGGACATCGGACACTATGAGCACGGGACAAAATCAGACCCCTAGCATTGAAATTTTACGTCAGCATTTTCTAAATTCAAAGATTTTCCTAATGTTGTTTTTGCTTTAAAATAAAAGACTTTTGACTAAGGGTTTTTCATGAAAAAAGTGACTCATTTACTTTTTAAGTAAAATCTCATAGGTTTAGATTGGAATGATGATGATGATGAGAAAACGTAAAAATTAGGAAAAAGCTGACATAGAATCATAATGCGTCCAGAATCATGTATAGAACAATGAAATTATAAGTAAAAAAGTGTAGATAAGTTATACTACAATATAAGAGTGTAGCAAGCGATACTTTAAAATGTGGCTAACTAGCCACACTTGACCTCAGTATCACCGGTGCCGTCAACGGACGCGTGCCTGCGTGAGTGTGGCGTTTTTGAAGATTGAATGTTGTTTAGGTAACCTATCTACACCTTTTTACATATATTATCATTGGTTTATAACTAATGGTTTCAGTATGTGCGATAACGTGCTTTCCTACCTGAATACGTAGCCAGTTTTTGGTTCCTTTGTTTAGATCTCTATCATGGGTTATTGTGCTTATACCTACTTTACTTACAAACATGGAAGAAAAACTCACTTACATACTAATGTACAATTTTAATATAAATAGAAGTTAAGAAATGCTAAACAATAATAAAACTTTATGACCGTCGAATAAAACCAGGGAACGGAGTAGATAGGTACCTAAATCAGTCTTTCACGAAATGCAGCATAAATTAGGCAGTTGTCCATTACCTTACACCATTGACTAGTTTTGTGCCAGAAACAAGAATAAAGTGTAAGCGAAATAAAGAAATTACCCTTATTTTCTAGATTACATAAGAGGGCAATTACTCAACGGGGTTAATGGTAAACGTGATAAATTATTTTATATGGCCGACATTCTGATTGAATTATTGTGGTATAAATGTTGTTCTGCGGTCACATTATTGTAATTACTACGTATTTGATTGCTAGACGCGTTCGCTCTCCGTCGGTTGGGAGAGTAGAGTGACGTCACCCATCGGGTAGCTCTCTGTCCTTCTTGCACAGCCGACATTCTTCGCTCGTTCTCTTGGAGTCCCGCAGCACAGTCGTTTGAGGACACAGGCGTAGCACATAAGCAGGGAGAACATGAGAAGCAAGCCGATGATAACGGTCACCACGAGTAATATTCTAAGTTCTCCGTTGGTTTCGACCGTGCTCGAGTTCCGGCTCATTCTCACAGCTCACCGCACCCTCATCTGAAACAAAGAGATAATCCAATCGTTCAATATGGAATGGCACTATACATTTTTCTAAAATAAAGGCTGCTGGCATTTCCAGCTAAAAGCGTCACAAACGCGATTTAGCTTCGTTCTCTAGAAGCTATTTCTCCGTTAGTGGACTGTTCGTTTGAATTTTAACTGGGTACCTCGATATGTGTTTATAGATAGGGATTTATGTACAGACGTCAGCACGACATCCTACCCCAATGTGTCAAATTTCTTTGATAGGTTTTCAACTTTATTGTAAACACAATAAGGCTCATGTTCAATTGGGAAAATTTGACAGTTTGGGGTAGGTTGACGTGCTGGCGTCTGTACAACCTAAAAAAATACTGCATCAACTGAAGATAGTCCAATAAACAGGATGACCAAATCGGAAATCAAGAAAAAACATCAGCTTTTTCATACATTTTGATTGCTAAAAACTTTTGTATGCAACTGCTGATTTTTTTTCGCCATTTTTGGTTAGGTTCCAAAGTGAAAGTTGTTCATATGAAATCATGAGTAGAACACTGAAACAACGTGAAAATTTCTCCCATGATTAAATACACCCTGTATGACTGCCTCGTTGGTTTAGTAGGTAGTCGCAGTCGCTACAAGCTTGAGATCCTAGGTTCAATTCCGGATTCGGACAAAGTGTTGTGTTTGCTGGTTGGTGACAATAGGCTCGTCCCCTATTACATGGGATTTAAATATTACCTACTGGCGAAATTATGCAGGTGTATGATAGGTACCTACATCTCTGCTTAGCCCTTCGAGGAATATAGGCGTGGTGATGTTATAATATACGTTTTATCTAAAATATTTCTTATTGAGCTGACTAGAGGCGTTCGTACACGTGAATCCATATAGATATCCGTGCGTGTTTGTATGCGTTAAGTTATTTGATTCTACATAAGTAGAGAATATTATATTGCCTGACAACAGAGAAACTCAGGATCTTGCTGTCTAACTCTTTGAAGATCTTATTTAATAAATGCTAATTTAATGAAAAACAAATGAATTATCAGATAAGTACGTCTAGACGTCTTTAGACAAAGCTTTACGACAGTCGTTAAAATTATAATATTTCAGATATAAAGGCCTATGGCACACGACGGTTTTTTACGGATCGGGGACGCACGGTTTTATACCTATCAAAACTTTAAAAATTAAAACTATTACACTTACATCGACGGCGCGTAAGATTAACGTGTGTAGGCCTTTATTAAGAAATCGGTGCCTTGTTTGGTTAAGTGTACGGCTACCTTTTTTCATTAACTATCCCAGCCTGTACCTGTTCTCTTCTTACACAGAGAATCACGGAACTGCTGAACGGTGTAGTTTGAGATAAAACTGGACGATGAATGTCTATAAAAAAAAAAACTCTAGATGGTCAAGAATTGTACTGAATCAAGGTAACAAATTGTACACATCAAGTTGCCCCAATGTGTAAAATTTTCCCAATTGAACCTTATTCTGTTTAACATAAAGTTGAAAAACGATCAAAGCAATTTGACACATTAGGGTGACTTTAAGTGCTGGCGTCGATATAACTACCCTCCATTAATATAATAGATACTAGATCTGTCATTAGGTATATACTAATGAAGGCAACAGCATTTCTTTCAATCAGACCAGGGTTATAATATTATCACAGTCTAAAAATCTACAGTCGTCCGACGAAGCCGTCTAGACAGGGCAATCGTTCGGGGTGTGAGGGGCGAGACGCGGGAAAGCCGCTCCCGAACCGCAAACAAAACGATGTACGTTGTTCGGGAGGTATTATTCAGGGCTAACGTGTAGACGTTGTCGGCATTTTTCCAGAGATCAAAGGCGTCGTCCTACTGTATTAATATTTATACTGTGATATTATCGTTCCACTTATTTACATGTTTCGTTAAAAATATTTATTTCATTGTAGTAGCTTCGTTAATAGGTACCTAAGGAAGATCTGTTGCTAGTGGAATGGACGCTTCGGCCGTCTAGGAAACCGTGGTTTCGTAACCGGTTTCCAAAACGGCTTTTTTTATACTTCTACGTAACTGGTTTCCAAAACGGACTTTTTTATACGTCTACGTAACTGGTTACGAAGGAGTACTTACCCTATGTCCCGTAAGCCACCTACGAAACTGACTAGGTACGTAATAAGAAAACGGAAAAAGTTAGTAATAATTTCTTTTTGATTAACCGACTTCAAAAAAAGGAGGAGGTTCTCAATTCGGTTGTATTTTTTTTTTTTTTTTGGGTTTGTTACCTCAGTACTCCGTCATTTATGGACCGATGTTCAAAATTCTTTTTTTAATTGATAGGGTTTACTAACAGATTGGTCCCATTTGTATCGAACCTCATATCTGATGAGGGATCTTCGAAAAATTGAGGGAACTCCTCAAAAAATATGGGCACACACGCACCGATTTCTACATTTTTAGTAACAAATCAAGCATTTAGAAAGTATCATTTGGTGAAGAAAAACTGATGAAGAAGACAGGCAACGGAACTCTTCAACGCATAACAGCAAATTATTCGCGATTGCTATAGTCAGATGTCTATGCTGAGCTTTTGTATTTCCACAACATAACATTACGCCATTCTATTTTAAAAGGGTCCGGCAGAGATGGACAGATTAATGTTTAGATAGAACTTCTTTAGCAATTGTTATCCAATTTCAATGATTCTTTCAAGTTTTGAAAGACTTTCTTTACACACAAAGAAACTAAAAATTGCAAAATAAAAACTTTTTTACAAAAAAAACAACCGACTTCTTAAAAAAAACTAACAGGTGAAAAATAACTCCAGTTTCGGAAGTCGGTGGCCAATAATGAACAAAACAAAACCACCAAAGCCATAGACTTCCGAAACTGGACTTATTTTTCACCTGTTAGTTTTTTTTAAGAAGTCGGTTGTTTTTTTGAAATTCTAATCACTTGGAACTTTAGGAACTCCACGTCCTAATGAACAATACCAAAACAAGAACAGTTGGGTTAGTTGCACAAGTCCTCACACTGCCAAACAAAATAACACAAAAAAAAGATCATAGAAGAATTCTAAAAGTGATAAAAAAAAAATCGTAATGGTTCTTACCATGTGGATTTTTTTTCATGGGCCTTACTATATGGTAATTTTTTTTCATGGGTCATTTTGGTTGGCAGTTTAAGGACTGAATGCAACCAACCCAGGTTCATCAGGACGTGGAGCTCCTAAAGTTCCAAGTGATTAGAATTTCAAAAAGAAATTATTACTAACTTTTTCCGTTTTCTTATTACGTAGTCAGTTTCGTAGGTGGCTTACGGGACATAGGGTAAGTACTCCTTCGTAACCAGTTACGTAGACGTATAAAAAAGTCCGTTTTGGAAACCAGTTACGTAGAAGTATAAAAAAAGCCGTTTTGGAAACCGGTTACGAAACCACGGTTTCCTAGACGGCCGAAGCGAATAAGTGTACAGAAATTCAATGAAACAGAATTTACGGAGACCAATATTGATTAACGATTGAACGCTGGACATTGAATACGGAAGCGATAATGGCGGAAAACGCTTTCACGATTCTCGAACGCAGAACTCTTTGAAAAACTTCCGTGCCGTAACTGGGAAATGAAAAATGATCGGGTTTAGTCTGTAGGTAACTCTGCACGTACATTTTAAATGTACGTCCGTGGGTCTTAAACTTATCCGGGGACTGAATTGATGAAATATGGGAGTGTTTATCAAGTACTTTTTCTCAGTAGCCGATCGTAGTCTGGGGTTGTGTCCGATTGATGGCAAGTTTCTCCGGGCCTCATATAATATTACATGGTACCTACTTAAACGTACCTACAAACTGTGGGTAGGTACTCTGCTTCACCCTTCAGAAAATACATGAGTGACAATATGACGTGATACCCAAGGTATCTTTAAATTAGATACACATAGCTACTACTTACAACTACAAATACATACTTATAACAATTTTACGAATTATAATACTTATACATTATTATGCTCTTTTTAGGGATAAGTAGAAATAAATAAAATAATACAACGAAAGACTGTAAAACATTTAACCTATCTAACTTAGTATTACTCATATTATGTTGCCCCGCCCTTACCGGGCTTCATATTAAAACTAACCTGAATGTAACATCTAAGTATAACACATGCTTAGTTAGTGAAAAACTGTAAAGTAAAATAGTGGGAGTTCCACCCACAAGCATGAAAGAGATGAATGTAAGAAAGTTGCAGTATGCGGAATGAAAGTACGAGAGGCTTTATAGCGAGAACTGGTATGAAAGAGTATCGTTGTTATAGGCGCCAATGAATGTGGCGGTTATGGTTCAAAAAAAAAAGTAAAACACATGATGCAATAAAGAGTTTAAGTTTCAGTTTACGTACACTTTTGCCTATCCCTTTGGGGAATGAAATAAAAATAAATATTCCACAACTTTCACATAAGTAATGCCATCTTACCAAGCTAAGCAGATCTTGTTGTGTAATGCACAAAGCGTAAACAAATTATTATATTAACCCGATTGTTAATATCGAAGTTTGATAGGGCTATACTTGAGACTGTGCATTACGTATATAAGCTTCTAAAAGAATACACTTAACTTAGGTACTTCTGTTAGGTACCTACGTACAGTACAGCCACCCCACGACGACCTATCTTTAAATTAATACGAGTATATTATGAAGTGTCTGTTCGAATTGTCAAATAAACAGCTCTTTATCAAATGCGAATAGGTTTCATGTAAGTATTTGTCCGTCTGCTTGTTTGGAATAATAATGGTTGGACTGAACGGTACTTTCACTGTCACACACAGCTGATGTTTTATGCAGTAACTTAAGTTACCTACTTTTATTTTAGAAAAAGAATTATCGATCCGAACAAAATCTATTAAAGTTCACGTGGACGAAATTGCGGGCACAGCTAGTTTAATAACAAGAAGAAAATATCAAAGAAAAGATCCTTACGCTTTGTTACCAAGACAAGTACTTAAGTAGGCAAGTACTCATCCTCTGTCGAAGTTCTCAAGTTGCGTGGGCTCTAGACACGTTGTTATTGCAAACCTTAAATTCTTCTTTAAACTACTCTTTCTCTAATAGAACAATATCATCACCCAAATAAGATCGAAGAACTGAAGAAAGAAGTCATAACCAAATTTCAAATTACAGTGTCGTTAATAAAATTTTACAGTTGCGATCTGATTTTCATACGAAGTTCTCCCACCCATTTCCCCCAAGTTGCAATTTCCGAAATTCTTTTCTAAGCTTTTAGCTTAGTAGATTTAGTATTTTAGCACAGTTTAACAGCTCTATGTGATAGTCAGTCAGGAGCTCAGGGTAAACCATTTTATAAGTATTTATATGGTCTATACATAGGATTATAATATGAACTTATTTCTATTCACACAAGACTAATTAATGGAAGCTTTGAAGCACCTTAAGTAGTAATTCAATACGCATTCATGTAGATGCTTGCTTTTATGAGTTTGTACTAACTAAATCTGGAATTGAATAATGTCGGGTACAGACGTCTTACAATTTATTAGCAAATACTACGATATAATATTGAAGACTAACAACTGCAGTTAAGATTAGAAATAATTCTAGTATCGCACGTGCTTTTACTGATCCGGGTGTATTGCTGGCAGCTTTTAAGCAACGCAATACATACTTTCAATTTTAGTGTTTTATGAGGGCAATAAATTTATATGATTGGAGTAAGTAGCTTGTAAGTATAAGAAAATCGTTTCAAACAAATTTAATCTGTAAATGCTAAGGAATCGAGTCGCGAACTTTTTCTTCCATTTCAACTTCTTCGTGTCTATAATTTATTATATGTAGGTAATAAAACGTCTTCAGGGTTTTATATCACCACTTCTTTTTATGGAACTATGATGGCACTATAATTAGTGGCTACAGCCAGCCTCAATACACGGAAATAATGTAACCAAGTTTTTTAATAGTTACCTTTAGGTACTAGCTATTCACCTCAGCCGATTGGTCGTAGTTATCTATTTATACTATTATTTCACATGGTTCGATCAGAGAATAACTGAACACTTCTTTCAAATTTACTTCTATTTCTATATCAAAGGAGGTATGATTGGAAAAAGAAGTTATAATTGGAAATTGACACTTTGAAATATTGTACGGCAAGCGGACACTTAATCCGACTTCGGTCGAACTATGCTCGTACGTACTCGGCCAAACCTGACCGAGCAAACTTAATATTGGTGGTGGTAGTGGTGTATTATTTGTAAGTTTTTATGATGTACAGTATAAAGTATTCTAATTTATTTTATGAGTGGGTGCGTTCAACCGACATCATCAAATGACGTGCTATATTTTGGATGACGTCGGTTGATTCTGATTAGGTTTTATTACACGAGGCTTTGCTGGTGCCATACTATAGGTAATAGGTAAGTAGATTACTTAGAAATTAATTTCATTTTTCAATAAATTCTTCACTTCTTCTACAATTTACCGAAGACAACAATGTATTCAAAGGTTGTAAATTCCGTTGTTCGAGAGTAAACCTCCAAAGTTAACGGTTTTGCCTTAGACATTAAGCTGTAGACTTGAACAAGTATTGTCAAAGAACTTTAGAGGGCGCTGATGTAATGGTCGGATGTAGCCTTTGCCCAGCGCTGGACATAAAACACGGTGCTAAAGCAGTACTTGACATAAAAAAGTTGTCAGTTTCACCAATAATAGACACAGATAGTAGAGTTTTATAGGAAGATTACTGCGGCTAATAAAAAGGTGGGCTTTAAAAATATATTTTTTTATAGAATCGTAACTTAACACAATGCTTTTTATAAGGTTTCGATTTTGTGTAACAAGTAAGTAAAGCTGTTATTGTAAGACAGACTAGATGAGACAAGACAATGTTGTATTTTTTTATTAACAATAATATAGGTAAATATTAAATAAATTGTCCTAATGTTTTTGTTAAACAATGAAAACATTGTTTGAAAAAAATTTAATAAAGAAATGTAGATTTCCGTCTGGATATCTAAAACCATTCTTCTGAATAGTTTTGGGTAGAAACAAACGCTAGTTTATTAGATAAACAAAAAAGAAAAACAATTTTTCTTCATAGGAAATGATAGACGATGTCATAAAGATAGTAGGTATTATTAAGAGAAAGATACATGGCTGCTCTTCAAGATAAGGGCATCCAATAAATAGCAAGCTGAAGGATATCTATCACTTTCCTGTGTTTTATGATCACAATAGTTAAACAAATGGGTCAGTAGGTCGATGACGTCATTAACCGACTTCTTATTGCTCACTGTTCAGATGAAGCGTTCTGTCGGAAAGAAAAAAAAGAGATCTCTAAAGGAAAACATTTATACGCGTTAATGAGATCGCTAATCAAAAGTCGATTTATCTTTGTATTATGAACGATATGAAACGATTGATTGTTGGATTCGGTAAATGCAATGCAATGCATATGACTGGCCTGTTGGTCTAGTCAGGAGTCACTAACCACTCGACTATAGTGGTTAGTGACTCTGGCTGCTATTCCGGGTTCGATTCCCACCCAACATAATTGTTTGCATTGTGATTACGATCTTATTTTGTTCCGTGTCTGGGTGTAATTTAACGGTAATATGTATGTAGGTATTTATTTAGAAATTAAGTAATATGGAGTAAGTATTTTGACGCCTAGGCGTTCTTAGTTTTATTTTATTTTCTATGGTACCGTTTTTTAGAAATAAATGTGTGTGTTTATTAGTCGTTTAGTATGTACTCATAGCACAAGCTCTGCTTAGTTTGAGACTAGATGGCGTTGTGTGAAAGATGTGGAATATTTATTTATTTATTTATCATCTGTTTGATACTTAGAGTGACCTGATACTAGGCATACGAGGAACAAACTATTATTAATACTTATGGTACTTTGCCAGCTGGCAGCGATGCAGAAGAATTTTTTGACGCTTTGTAGTTTTTTATTGTCAGGTTTAGTTATTTTTTTTTTGTTTTTGTTGGACTGACATTTTTTAGACAACCCATAATAATATGTAGTATATTTATTGACATATTAAATTGAACATAAAATATGTTTCATACATTAACCAGCTTGGTGAAGGTCAATCTATAGCGGGATCCTATACTACTACCCTACCATTCTGTATACCTTTTGTGTACGTAACAGCCTTATTTTTGGCAATACTAGAATCTGGCTGCCATTAGTCAATTGCTCAAGAATTGCTCTTCCGAATATCCAATGGGAAGCCGATAGGAATCGAGTACTATGGACACTTCGCAACGGTTGTGTAGGTATGTGAGTTAAAATGTTTTAAATATATTCACGATACAGGAGAAATTCAAAGTCTCGGTAAAATAAAAGAAAAAATAAATGATATATTGTACTATTGTATGTACCGTCGGCCTCTTATGTCGATAAACATATCCATATTTCCTAAACTCATAAACACCTTAGCTTACACAAATTGCTAAACAAGACTAGTGCCAGGATTTAATTAACGTCTTAAAGGTTCAAAATTCACTAGTCTTGTTTAGCAATTTGTGTAAGCTAAGGTGTTTATGAGTTTAGGAAATATATCCATATTTCCTAAACTCATGAACACCAACATATCCATGTTCATCGACTTATGAGGCTGACTGTACAGACGCCAGCACATCAAGCTACGTCAAACTGTAAAATTTTCCCAATTGAACATGAACCTTATTCTATTTGCAATAAAGTTGAATACTTATCAAAGAAATTTGACACATTGGGGTAGCTTGATGTGCTGGCGTCTGTGCCACTTGGATGTTTTCGTTATTTATTTAGTCCGGATGCAAAAAAAAGACCTCCAACAAAATTCAAATTGACACTCGCCCGCGCTGGCAAACAAGGTGGTTGAGTGGTAAACAAGGAAATCTCGTATTTCTCAATCAAACTCCATGCCGAACCGCTGTGATGAAATGTAGATGGAGGCGTTGTTTTCATAAATATTTCAGCGTTTGTTAGGTTATTCATCAATCTGTCCACAACTCTATATCAGGGTGAAGGTTATATGAAGCTCCACGGCATCGTATCGAACAAACCATAAAATATCAGTAGTAATAAGTCCCGTATAGCTATCTCGACTTAGCGATGATAACTATAAATTGATTGGTTTGCCACTAACTTCACACTGTTCCTAATTAATGTAAACGACTAAAAAAATAAACTATTTCGTAATATCATAAAACAATTTTCAAGGAGGAACTCAAATTTCAATTACTCTATTTGGTTTTAACTTTTTGTATTACGCAATTGTCTGGAATGTCTCGATCTTGAGCGAATATTAGTTTAAATACTTAAGGTGAGTCCTAAAATTTTAATGGTCTCAAACTCTAAAAATGAACTGAAACTAAGAAGTCTTACTCCGAAGAGTAAAATCAGTTCTCTTTATTTTAAAAAGGCAAAATTAGTTTTTGAAAACCACCAAATTAAATATTACCTGTGGTTTAAGCTGCCTCGTTTATCTAGTGGTCGCAAACTCTACTGTTAAACATGAGGTTTTAGATCCGAATCCCGGTTTGGATAAAGTGTGGTGAAGTCCGGAGTCTGGATTTGTGTTAATGGAAACGGAATCGTCTTCTACTACATTGGACTTTAACATAACTGGTGAAATGTATTGTACCATAGGTACACCTCTGCCCTACTCTTCGAGGAATACAGAATCACACTTTGTTAAGCCACATAAAAAAATATTTTTGGAGCGTCAATAATTTCGTTTCCGAAAATGTTGACGCTCCAAAAATATCGAGGATACGCATGTGAGGTGATTGGCTATTGATAAGTCGTTCAACAAATCACAGTAGATAACAAACGATCGATGTGTCACCTTAATTTTGCGATAAATAATTTTATTCAGAAATAGGTTGTGAATACTCTATAATTAGAATTGCAAGTTCAAAGTCAAACAAATATCTAGTTCCTAGAGACAGATAATTTACAAGTGCCAGTACCTAATTGGCTGGTTTCGCTTTACCTTACCTTTTACATTTGTTAAAACCTTCCACGTTTTTAGAACACTAAGAATGAATTTGATCGAGAATACATTTCTTATTTGAATTTCTGCAAGCGTCTTCAACAAAACACTTGCTATATTTTAATTAAAAGCGCTTGCGAATTTCAATTTACTAGCATATTTGTTCTAAAAAGCATTGATTAAAGTACATATTTAATGTGATAAACAAAGTATAATTGAACTACAATATGAATGATTAATTATTCCTACTTTGTGAGCGTTGCGAGTGTTTTGTGGCGAAAGGTGGGCGTTTTTGGGGGACTGTCTCGTGTATTTTTTTGTCGTTCAAAAAGTGCTGATTCTCAGCCTAGTTTGAATAAAGACTTTTGATTTTGATTTTTGATTTTGATTTTAAGAAATTTTAAAATAAATCCATAGATATTGTGAAATGATTTAAACTCATGGCATGGAAATATGCGTCGATACTAAACGATTAATTATATAGATTGAGATAATTTTAATTAGTTTTGCGTCAGTTATAAACTTCTCTTTCAAAATACCAAATTACAGTTTTCCCAAACCAGTCGAGTTAAAGGTAGGAAGTAAATAATACACACGATGAGTATTTTGATTAAACAGCAAGTAAATGAACAGATTCAGCAATCAAACTTTTAGATTGCTGGATCGGAGTTTGGTTTTATTTCTATAGGTAGGTACTGTTGTAAAAGCTCGTACTAAACAAGTAAAAATAAATAGACATTTATTTTATTTATACTACCTCTGTGTTTCATTGGAACACGCTCCAGAGCTTAAAAGATTAAGTAGGGAGTGTTTATTGTTTGCCTAGGACTCATTTCGTTTGGCCATTATTGTATTTCATTCATTTCAAACTATTGTCCTTTACAAAAAGTTAATCGAAACCGGAGGATACTTTATAAAATAAACTTAGTAGGTAACTTTTAGGTATTGAGTTCACGAGGACCCAGACAAAGTGACATTCTATCAGCAAGAACTGAATATCTTATACAACTTTGTTTAGAACAGTAACTTTTGTATATTATATAAACGTGGTGTACACGACTTCGTGATATTATATCACTACTGAGAAGTGGTATTCTAGACTAGACTATCACTAACATTCTATCTACGATAACTAGTTCCATAAGACAAAAAACGTGATTGGTTTGCGCTGTCAAAAAATCACGCGGTCAAACCAAATCATTCCGGACTTTACTGTTCTGAAGTCAATGTTCAACACAAAAGTAAAAATTTTATGTACCTCAGCATCGTGCTCATCAGCCCTTTATCTCTTTGGCAATTAATCGACCGCGAAAAATCTTGATGCGAAGGCAACAATAGGGATAACAATCCGTGATTTCCATTTAATGATCAAACCCAACTCGGATTACGAAACCTTAAAGGTTATTAAAGTTGGTGATCTAAAAAACGATGTCCTACTTGAGCATTTTCTTTCTTATCAACTCTCTTAGTTACATACAATTTTGAACCGATTATAGTAGAAAGTATTTTGTTATAGGTAATAAAAAATTGGAGCTTTGAAATGAATTGAGATTTGCTTCATGAAATCCGACCTTTAATAAGTGCTTTCGTGCCTATATTTCTATCTAAACCAGAAAATAAAGTTATTAAAATATTTGGACGGTGAATATCTTCCTATTGCTTCGTAACTTTTAATTGATTAGAAATTGGCTTACGCATAATAATAATAATAATAACCATTTTAATTCAGTAATTATAAACCATGCATTGTTAGTAAACATTGAAACTTATAAAATTGTGTTAGTAAACATGTAGACACGACAACCCATTTATAATTGGACAATCAAATTTGCCCGCAATGACATTCAGGAGACTGTTGGCGCTGCCCCGAACCCTCTGCAGCAACGAAGCGGCACGTTTACGTCTGATCGCTGCGAAACCATCAGTGCCCGAATCAGCAAACATGCCCGAAGCACTGCAGAAGCGTGGCAGCCCCAACACCATCCTGAACGCATTATTATATTGGACCCGAAGAGCACTGATGGCTTTCTGCGTACTGCCTGTCCATAGACTGCACAAGCCAACAATTCGAATGCATTATAGTGTCGCATTATTATATTGGACCCGAAGAGCACTGATGGCTTTCTGCGTACTGCCTGTCGATAGACTGCATAAGCCAACAATTCGAATGCATCGTAGTGTCCCACCTTTTGATAGACCTCTTGGCTACCTTTTCCCTGCCAGACTAACTGGCGTCCAGTTGCACACCGAACTGTGATATTACAAAAAAATTGGTACTTATTACACTGTAAAACCCAAGAAGGACATACATAGACCTAATTGGTGAGGTTCTTCAGAAAGGTCAGGTGCGTAGTACTCGCAACCGGCGTGTGTGTATGACAACATGTATGAATGTAAACGAAGCAAAAGAAGTATGTAAGAATCGTAGCATATGGCACTCTGTAGTTTCTTCCTACCCCCATGGAAAAAGGCGTGAGTTTATGTATGTATGTATATATGTTGTTAGACTATAAGTATATAGCAGTGATAGCCTAGTGGTGTGAATGGTGGATTGGCAAATCATAGGTCTCGAGTTCGAACCCAAGGCCAAACCTCTGACTTTTCGGATTCATGTGCGAATTGTATAATTATCACTTGCTTCAAAAACGGTGAAGGAAAACATCGTAAGGAAACCGGCATGTCTGAGAGATATTTCTCGACGGCATGTGATGCCAAGTCAGAGGCCCATGGGCGGTATTAAAACTCTGACACCAGGTTAGTTACTAACCACACGATAAGAAGAAGAAGAAGAAGAATATTAGACTATAAGGCGTTTCGAGTTACGGTGGCTAACCGACGGGGTACGGTGCGCATCGTCACATTTCTGCGAGTGCGCATGACGTCGCCCCAGATACACACTGATGACAGCCAATACGAAACTAACTGTTTGACAATTAATCGTTGAACACTTTGCTAGATACGCAATAGCCCTGATGAAGTTGGTCTAAATGATGTTATGAAAGAGATCGAACTTACAGTATTGCAGTTTGATAGGGAGATTGATCAATCTATTGACACGCAAAGAAGAAGATACGCAGTACCTACTAAATCAACAGTGAGAATATATAACGAGCTTCAAAATAAATTAATATTAAATAATCTAAACCATTTTGAATTAAAAAGAAAACTGACAAATTTACTCCTAAGCCTAAATTACGATGATACAGAGAAACTTATCTATTCTAAATATTTGTCTTAAATAATTATACTTCATACTCTATCTAGATTTTTCCAAATTTACAACACTCACACAAACCCCAATTCAATTAAACACACTCAATCAAACACTCCACACTCCACACTGCTAATTTTAAGGCATGTTAACATCAGACTAATATCACGCAGTTGTTAATATTTGTAAAATGTATCAATCTAACTGCAGAACACTGTCGTTTGAGATACAGGATTATCCTAGTTTGAAGGACAGGGGTCTCACAAATTTGTAATAGCCTACTAAATATTATAGACAAATGACAACACTCGTCACTTTAATAAAAATTCCATCTTCCATGAACATCAGTATGATTTCACTAAGGGGCGCTGTACAACTGACGCCGGTGTTACCCTAATCAAAAACATTTTCAACGCCTGGGAGGAAGCACAAGATGCCATTGGAATCTTTTGTGACCTGTCGAAGGCGTTTGACTGCGTTAACCACGAAACACTACTGTTAAAACTAGATCACTATGGTATTAAGGATAAAGCTCTTAACTTAATAAGATCTTATCTGAAAGACAGACAGGTCAAAGTCCAGATTAACGGCGTAAACTCATCGGGGTCTGAATTGACAATGGGCGTGCCTCAAGGTTCAATTCTGGGTCCGTTCCTCTTTTTAGTATATATTAATGATTTGCCTCATTTAATTCAGAATCAACCGAAGATGGTGTTATTCGCAGATGACACATCTCTCATTTTTAAAGTAGACCGACGTTCTCAAAATATTGACGACGTAAATAAATCTATTCTTCAGGTACAAAATTGGTTTACGGCAAACAATTTGGTACTTAATAACACAAAAACCAAATGTATTAGATTTACGTTACCAAACGTTAGAAGTAGCGAATGCGACATCATGTTGAATGGAGGAAAGCTGGAATATATTAATGAAACCGTTTTCCTAGGCATCACGCTAGACGAGAAGTTACAATGGGGACCGCATATAACATCTCTTGCGGGGCGGCTAAGCTCGGCTGCTTATGCGGTTAGAAAGATCAGGCAGTTGACAGACGTAGAAACCGCGCGTTTGGTCTATTTCAGCTACTTTCACAGCGTAATGTCGTATGGCATTTTACTGTGGGGTTGGGCTGCTGACATTGATTCCATTTTTATTCTACAAAAGAGAGCTGTCAGAGCTATTTATAATCTACCGCGTCGAGAATCTTTAAGGGAATTATTTATGAAAATTAATATTATGACAGTGCCTTGTCAATTCATTTACGAAAATATTATGCATGTAAGAAAAAACCCACATCTTTTTAGTAAAATAAGTGATAGACATAATTTTAATACTAGAAATAAAGATAAAATAGCTCAACCATTTTTCAGATTAGCAAAAGTACAGACATCTTTCATGGGGTACTGTGTTAAATGTTACAATAAAATACCTCTTGATATATTAAAACTAAATGAAAGGAAATTTAAAACTTATATTAAAAGTACACTTTGTAAACAGGCATATTACAAACTAGCTTCTGCCCGCGACTTCGTACGCGGATCCTGTTGCTTATGCCAGCGACAACGGGGTCGTCAAAATCGAAGATCTGAAACGTCATGTCGAATTCTAAAAGCCCGGGGACGGGAACACAATGAGATGCGCGAGACGATTCAAGACGTTCCAGATTTTTTATTTTTGTTGGTCAACAGGAAATGCCATCAGACTTAACCACTTTGGCTAAGACGCCATTTCTATAAATATATGGTATATGGTCGCTGGGCTTTGGAGTTCCACAACAGTTATGATCTTTAATCATTTAGCACCTTTGGAACATTGGGAAAGATTTGACCTCTATCTAGGCGTGGTTATAGTTTTATTGTGAAGATACTTGATCAATTAAAATCTAAGTGGCTGCTCCCCTGCGTTATCGGGTAGACTACCGTGTCACGAAAATAAATCGAAAAGGAAATTAAACACTCAAATAACATAAGCCCGAAGGCATATTTATTCGATAACCTTCTTCATCGCGTGGAGGTAATCCCAGCTTATGTTATTTAACTATACAGTGAAATTAGTGATAGCTTTGATTTCCATGTCAAATGTTTCTGATCTTCGATTTCATAAGGGAAATGCCTATCAGACCGAACAACTTTTGCTAAGACGTCATTCCTATATGTGTTATGGTGTAGCTGGGCTCTTGGAGTTCCACAACAGGTGCACCAGATCTTCAAATTTAGTCTCACAGCAGAAAACGCTCTTCACGTGGAATAGTTTTTGCAATGGCACCATTTTTAAATCTCTTTTACTTTAGGTGTTCCATTTTCCAAAATAAATTATAGCCTATATGTTGCGTGACATTCACGATCAGCGGTCAGTCGCGCATCTTCTTCCCCCACTTATCTCTAGAGTCGATGCGTATATACGCTGAAAACTCAAGCGTCATGCTCTTTCCGTGAACGTCTCCAACTCGCGAGACAGTTCATGATGTTCACGATCAGCGGTCAGTCACGCACATATTCTTCACTGGTCTCTAGAGACCTGGATATAGATGCGTAAATACGCTGAGAATGCAGGCGTGCTACGCGATCCGAAGAAGTTTCCACGGAGTAAGTTCCAGCCTCATGTTCTCGAACATCATCAAATCTGTCCTAACGCTCTTCGGTAGATTGTTGGGATCTTATGATCTTTAATCATTTAGCACCTTTGGAACATTGGGAAAGATTTGACCTCTATCTAGGCATGGTTATAGTTTTATTGTGAAGAGATACCTGATCAATTAAAATCTAAGTGGTTGCTCCCCTGCGTTGCCGGAGAGACTACCGTGTCACGAAGATAAATCAAAAAGGAAATTAAACACTCAAATAACATAAGCCCGAAGGCATATTAATTTATTCCATAAAATTTTAAAAAAACGGGAATTTTGGCCAATAGAGTCTAATTTTCAATGATATACCATCGTCATCGAAAATCAGTCCTGAACTGTTCCCGTCTTCAGCGCGTGGAGGTAATCCCAGCTTATGTTATTTAACTATACAGTGAAATTAGTGATAGCTTTGATTTCCATGTCAAATGTTTCTGATTTTCGATTTTATAAGTCGACAGGAAATGCCTATCTGACCGAACAACTTTCGCTAAGACGTCATTCCTATATGTGTTATGGTGTAGCTGGGCTCTTGGAGTTTCACAACAGGTGTTCCAGATCTTCGATTTTTATACGTCAACAGCGAGTGCCCATAAGGCTGAACCACTCTTGCTAAGACGTCATTCCTATATATGTTATAGTGTAGCTGGGCTCTTGAAGTTCCACATCAGGTGCTTCGGATCTTCAAATTTATTCTCTCAGCAGAAAATGCTCATCACGTGGAACAATTTTTGCTAAGGTACTATTTTTGTATCTCCTATAGTTTAGCTGGTCTGTTGCGGTTCTGCATCAGGTGTTCCGGATCTTCAAATTTATTCTCTCAGCAAAAAATGCTCATCACGTGGAACAATTTTTGCTATGGTACCATTTTTGTATCTCCTATAGTTTAGCTGGTCTGTTGCGGTTCTGCATCAGGTGTTCTGGATCTTCAAATTTATGCTCTCATCAAAAAATGCTCATAACGTGAAACAATTTTTGCTATGGTACCGTTTTTGTATCTCCTATAGTTTAGCTGGTCTGTAGCGGTTCTGCATCAGATGTTCCGGATCTTCAAATTTATTCTCTCAGCAAAAAATGCTCATCACGTGGAACAATTTTTGCTATGGAACCATTTTTGTATCTCCTATAGTTTAGCTGGTCTGTTGCGGTTCTGCATCAGGTGTTCAAGTTTCCAAGATAAATTATAGCCTATATGTTGCCCAGACTTAATATCTATACAACAATAAAAAAATCATTCAAATCCGTCCAGTAGTTCCGAAGATTAGCGTGTGCAAACAAACAGACAAACAGACAAACAGACAAACAGACAAACAGACAAACAGACAAACAGACAGACTTTTTTTTTTGGATTCGTGCTCGATTACTGTTTCTAAACCCCCCTCAATTATTATTTTTTAAATATATTCAATGTACAGACACAGTTTTTTTACAGTCTTATTATATGTATAGATATGTTGCCCAGACTTAATATCTATACAACAATAAAAAAATCATTCAAATCCGTCCAGTAGTTCCGAAGATTAGCGTGTGCAAACAAACAGACAAACAGACAAACAGACAAACAGACAAACAGACAAACAGACAAACAGACAAACAGACAAACAGACAAACAGACAAACAGACAGACTTTTTTTCTTGGATTCGTGCTCTATTACTGTTTCTAAACCCCCCTCAATTATTATTTTTTAAATATATTCAATGTACAGACACAGTTTTTTTACAGTCTTATTATATGTATAGATTAGAGGATTATATTCAAGATAATAATGCTTGGCAACATGCTGGTCCAGCTCCATAGGGCAATCAAGGAACTTGACAAAATCTTAATTTGCTTTATTTTTGCAACACTCACGCTATTCTGCTGTGTATTTTTTTTATTATTATTATTTATATAATATTTTCTTGATTTGTTAAATATTAATCCGTGATTTTAATATTTGTAAATGTGAGAGTACCATGTATCTATCCACATAATTATGTACTTATCTACTAAAATACTTAATCTTTCTTAGCATAGTATGTTATTTTTTTATTTTACTTTGTTTATTCTAGGTACATCGTATTCACATAATTATAGTGTATTTTTTATTGTATAGAAATATTGTAAAAACTTTTTTAAAAGAGTAAGTATGGAGTTTCTTGCCCATTCTTCTCCATACAAAACTACCTTTTGGAAGGGGCAACTAGAATCATTAAATTTTATTTAACTTGTAAGTTTAACGTTCAAAAGTGCCTTTTAAATGGCCTAATTGAAATAAATGATTTGACTTTGACTTTGACTTTGACTTTGACTGATATTAACTAGGCTAAGCTCTTTTCCTAAATAAATATTATTATTATCTCCTGTATTTATTTAAAATTCTTATAAAAATAAAAACATTTAAAAAATATAAAAAATAGTAGGCCACTGATGGCGGGAGCAGGGTCCAAGCCACCGGTGGTTAGGGTCTCAGAGATAGGAACCTCCTCACAATGCGAGCCGTATCGAGGAGTACTGCCCTGTATCAGGGTTTTGATCCAACTGCGTTACGAAAGCCTCGACAGATGGTCGTCGAGGCTTTTGGCAATAAGTCCATTCGCCGTCACAACTATCGGCACAATGACAGCAGAATCCACATCCCACAAGTCGACAATCTCGTGGGCTAGGTCAAGGTATTTTATTTGTTTTTCTTTCTCAGCTTTCACGAGATTTTCGTCATGTGGGATGGTAATATCAACTATTATTATTACTAAATCAACAGTAATACACTATTGTATATTGTTCCTAAATGCAAATACAAAATAACTTGTGAACTATTGATTAGTTTGAGTGTAGTTTCCATGAATACAAAGATATAGGTTGTGTATAGCTGATAAAAGTTTTGATTGTGTTTTCATCGATTGTATCAAATACAGCTGCTGCACTATTGTGAGGTTTAGCAACTGTATACAGGTTAAGTTTTTTAAATGGGACCGACCGTAACTGGAAACGAGGAATTGAAAACGTGTATAAAACAAATATCTAACTGGTTTTCCGAGAAAGCCTTAATTGCATGCATATAATTTATAAACTCACTGTTTATTTTGAAACAATGATTGCAAGGACCTGTTTTGTGACTAATGTTGTTTTCACTTTTGTCCTTTTAAATTTCAAAATAGAGTACCTAGGTACTCACTTAAATGAGAATATAAGCCTAAAGCAACAACTGTTGGAGTGTTTAAAGCTAATATCATGAAAGCACAAAGAAATTGTGGAACAAGGCAATTTAGAACATACTACACACACCCAGTTATCTAATCACGACGTTAACAAGGCGTAATTTGTTAGAAACAAGTTCATGTGTATATATATTTTTTACCAAATTGGCTCTACTCAAACATAACCTTCTGGGTTGGAAAAAGTTACTATTATTGTACTTTTTGCCAAAAAATATATTTATTTTTACAACGCGATTGCGACTTTTCTTTTAGGGTAGTTTTTCTTTGCACGCTCGCACTACTTAGGGAAAGTGCGCCGCAGTTAGAATGTGCCTTAATCTCAGTAATTAACTTTTGTCAGAATATACTTAAACCATGACACTATTTGAATGATTAGACAATATATTTTATAGAGTTATCTGTTTTTAACAACAAATTAACATGAATTAAGTTGGTGGCATAAATGAATATATTCAGTCTTTAAAATTCAAAGGCTAAACGGGCAAACAAAAACCACAATCCATTTCACACAAATATTTCTTTTAAAATTGTACTTAAAACATCGATTGTCATTTCAGAGCTTTTGTCATTAAGTTAATCGTAATTAATTTAACTGTAACTAAGTTTAATTGATAAATACGAGTGATTCATTTTCAAATGCAACTTTGTCATATTTTGCATAAGGGTGTTTTACATTAATAATCGTGACCTAATCAAATAATTTTGAGTGGCTTGTTGGTCTAGTAATTAGTGGCCCTGACTGCTATGCCGGAAGCCGTGGTTTCGATTCTCACCCAGGACAAATGTTTGTGTGATGAGCATGAGCACAATCAATTTTGTTCTGTGTCTGGGTGTAATTTATCCATAAAATGTATATATTTAGAAATATATAAGTATGTTAATCAGTAGTTTAGGACCCCAAAAACCAACCTCTGCTTAGCTTGGCACTAGATGGCGATATATGATGTTCATATGCCAGTTGATTCTTTAGTACAAATATATATATATATATATATATATATATGATATGACTATGGGGAGCCGAACAAGTATGTATACTTACAGATAGAAACAGCCAGCCACTTCGGAAACTTGAATTCAATTCAGAGCAGTTCAAGTAGAAAGGGTTGAAAAGCATCTGAAGACGTCGCGCGTCGTGACGAAGGATTTGATTATTTATAGGCACCTTTATAGACTTTACCTTACCTTTACTTGACTTACAAAGCTAGTAATTTCGTTCAAGGTAGGCATTTAGCGTAGAGACATGTAATTTCCAACGGAATAATTATAGTTCGTCTCAAAATCGATTTCTGTCTTACTTTAGAAGAAATTGTGTTGGATAATTTATTTAATGAGTCTCGATATAGCTATAGAATAGAATATATATATTTATTTGCTATGAGTGTAGAAGCAAAAGTATTATGTTAGCTTCTTACAAATAACTAATGACCCTCGTAAATTCTGCCTGATAGCATTCGAATTTAGGACAATAATTTAACCAATTTTTTTTTTAGATCATCTTATCGTCCATTATATACTGTCCTGTTTTTGTTTTAATTTCTTAATAGATATATTCTATGTGAGTAAAAATATAAAAAGCTGACTGCAAACAATAGATATTGCTGACGACGAGATCTTTCCACCATCAGAGGATTTTCCATCTGGAAACGACAAAATTTTATTTTTTTAGTTCCTCATCTAGATTACAAGAAAATATTCGACACATATTTTTTCTTTTTTCGCGTAATCAAAAAATAACGGCGACACATCGAGTCAAAATATCGCATGACGTCACTACTTCACTAGCCAGTACAGTTTATACTAAGTAGATAATGACGTTACGAGCCCACTCTCCTTAACTTTAATGCGCTTAATCTAAGCAGTTTTCCATCAATATGAAAAAGAAAAAATACGTGTCGAATATTTTCTTGCAATCTAGATGACGGGCTAAAAACTAAAATTTTGTCAAATACCCAGCCTTTGCTCAGTAGCAGTCAAGATAGTGACGATCTAGATTTGTGCCCAGTTGGTGTTAATATCAACATTACCTAGTACTAAATCATTCCTATATAAATATGTGGTTGTCATGTGCTACAGAATGTAGGTAACCTTGCTTAAACCTTCGAGAAACACAGGCTTGATGATATAAAATTAAAAAGTTCTTAATTAAATGTTAAATATTATCTTACTGTGTAGTTCCGAAACTTTCTAAGTAGATACAACCTACACTAATAGCAAATATTTAACTTTACTTGAACTCACAAACAGTGGCAGTAAATTGATAAACAACTGACTTATAAAGTAATACAGAGTATTTTTAAACTCTTCTAAAAGAAACTAATAAAGATAGTAAAACTTGTTTCTTAATTTAAACAAGAGTGCGACCGCCAGAGGTTTCTTATTTATGAAAGAAAGGAAAATACTCTCACTAGAAGTAAAAACAATCTAGGGTTAGCAGCAGACTCACATGGGACTAGGTTAAATTATCATTGGGACTTTACACACCTGTGCATAGGTACTCAACGACAGTACGAATTTCAATTTCCCGTTCTGTTAGCTAGTAAAATATATATAAGTCATAAGCTAGTAAAATATATATAAGTCATCAGGTTCTGCCCGCAACTTCGTTCGCGTGAAGTTTTGACATCGCATCGCATCGCCTGCTTGTGCTATTATATTATGTAGACTGGGTATAGCTGGTTTCTTTAAGCATATAACTTTTCACGAATAACACTATTAATAAGTACTTGTCTCAGTCTCGACATTTTCCTAGTCAATACGAGGGTTACGTTGACCTAAATAGACTTTCTTAAAACCATTTTCTTTTAGCGCATTAAAGTAGTAAATTTAATATATTGCTACAATAAGGTATATATGTCCTTCTAGGGCGTCCCCTCCTTATTGGTGAGGTTCTTCAGAAAGGTCAGGTGCGTAGTACTCGCAACCGGCGTGTGTGTATGACAACATGTATGAATGTAAACGAAGCAAAAGAAGTATGTAAGAATCGTAGCATATGGCGCTCTGTAGTTTCTGCCTAGCCCATGGGAAAAAGGCGTGAGTTTATGTATGTATGTATGTATGTATGTATATTGCTACATCCTCTCTGGCTAAACCTAGAAATATATCAATGCCTATATAATTAAGGTATTAAGTAAAAATACCACGATTATGTGAAAAAAAGTTACCAGACCTTATGTCACCCTAAGCTTATGATTTGTAGGTGGTCCCACAGATATCATTATCCTACGCTAACTTTTCCTATTGACTTTTAGATTAGGCAATATGTTGATCTTAGATCGCTGTAGGTATATTTTCATCCGTTATGTAGCGTTTGTAACGTGTGTATAATACCAGCCTGTTATGTCCCACTGCTGGGCAAAGGCCTCTTCTTATACAGAGAAGGCACGAGCATTGATCACCGATTCCGACTTATATTAACGACTAGTCCAATGTCAATTATGTCTAAGATAAACTTAGAAAGCACCTACAATTAGTATATGGATTGAAAAAGTCACATTTCCCGGATTTGAACCACAACTTCGTGCATGCTAGGTTGGCGCAGTAACCTCTGGGCCATCACGACACGCGACAGTGTGTAATCTTCATTTATTTATTTCTGCATTTGTAAGTAAATACTTAGGTACAAGAAGAACATCAAAATATCCTAACTAATAACAAACTAGTATAGTGTGGGAATTCTTGCGTATCGCTGGTAATGATTCCAAAACATTAGAAGCATTGCCACGTGGTAGTCAGGGTTGAAGTCAATACTTGGGTCTCGGCAAATGTCAACCAAATGTTCCGAGAACAAGAATATGAGCTCTCTGGCCTTTTGACCCGAGATTTTCAACTCCTATCGTAAATATACTAGCACCTATAAATAGACGCCACCCGAAGTTCTTAGCAACCGCAGCCAGTAAGGATGCTTATCGAGAAAGATGGGATGGAACAAGAGTTTCCACACAAGTTGCGTCCTACACTAAACGCCTTTTCATCTTTCATGAAAACAAAGATTACGGCTCAGGCTTTACGGTCTGTTTCCATCGCCGCGTGCCAAGTTAAGGGAATCACGGATATCTATGTTCTAATGCAGCCAGAACATTGACAATGAACTCAGACAAGCAACCACCAACCAACAAGCCACCAATCTACAACCTAGGGGTCTTCAAGTCAAGAGTGAACAGGTTGCTTCTAGGCAAGCGTGCTTCATCGTCGACCACATCATCGCTTACCATCAGGTGAGATAGTGGTCAAACGCGTGCCTATCAGTAATAAAAAAAAAAAAGTCCAGGTTAAAGAATAGAATCGAAGCGAATACTTTACAGTGTACATCATTAAAACGAAAAAATATGATAACTTTAAGAGTTACATAGGGTGTTCTGATTACCAACGACTGTCAAAGATCAAGAAATGACTGCCAGGCCCTCACTGTATGTGCTTTCCGAGGAACAGAATGGTGTTGATATATGTTATAAATGATCTTGGTCACCCATCCACGGGCCGCCCTCAGCAAGCGTTCAAGCAACCTTCGATTGATTCCTGCAGCCCCTTTGTTTTTGTATGTATTATTTCAATGCAGTTAGACAAATGAAAGGCAGTGTTAGTGATTGGAATTTGGCTTAGCCTAGTCTGGGTTAAAGGTTAGGTTAGGTTACATTTTAGGATGAGTAGGCAGTGACCTGTCGCTGCCGGCCGTGGTCGAGAGGATGGTCGGCAGCGTCGAGTCCTGGGACGCGGTGGTGTCCTTCTGCGAAACGGTCATCTCGTAGAAGGAGGCTGCGGAAAGGGAGAGGGAGATCACCTCCACTCACCCTGCCCGCAGCAGACGCACCGGGCGCAGGCGGAGGGCGGACAACGCCCTCTTCCAGCCCCCCTGAATGGGTCCAAGGCGACGAAGTCGAAGAGTCTGACAGACCCCTCCGCCTCCCCGGGCGGGGGACATCCATGAGGATTTTCCACCCCTCAAAAAAAAAAAAAAAGGTTACTTTAGGATCTCGTGTAACAAACGGTAAAACGACTGAAAACAAGACGTAAGAGGTTATGTTAACCTTATTGAAAAACAGTTTTCCTCTACCTAATATCGGAATGAAATTTTGGTCTAAATTCACATTTTATTATTTTCTGTATGTCCCTAGATAAATTACCTATGTTATGGAAGAATGCTTTCTATCACAAATATAAGTTTATGAAAGTAGAACATCAAAGAATTTCACAAAAGTTCAAATTAATTTCACTTCGGCCAATGTCGCTTTCATTTGAATACTTTTTCTGTAAAAGTTTTTTAACATTCATTCTATTCGTTTAATTTTCATACAGAATTACGGTTTATAGTACTCACACTATGACTTGTGTAAACTTATGACGTGGAAACGTATGAACCAACATGGAAACTTTCGTAGCTTTGATTTTACATAAAATAAGCAAGAATAATGTATTAATTATGTGAGTAACAACATAAATAAATAAATAATAAATAAATATTCCACAACTTTCACACAACGTCATCTAGCCCCAGGCTAAGCAGGGCTTGTGTTATGGGCATTGAACAGCTGATAAACATACTTATATATTTCTAAATACATACATATTATAGATAAATTACATCCAGACATATGTGTCTCTGTGTACAAGTGATCGTGCTTATCATAGGTTAGGTTAGGTTAGGTTTGGACCCAAGGTGGCGGCGCGTCGTGTTCACGCGCGCCCCTCTTAGACGTCGCGAGGGGAGTCTAACACCTCACTCCCCTCGCTGACTTGGCGAGGCCCGCGGGGCCGGCACCAGTCGGGGGTCGCGGAAGTATCTTCTGTTCCCGTGACCCCCGGCGCAGGTGTGAGAAGGAATACGGGGTGGTTTTTAGTCAGTAAGAGTCTGACAGACCCCTCCGCCTCCCCGGCGGCGGGGGACGGGCGGGGCGGGGGACATCCATGAGGATTTTCCACCCCTCAAAAAAAAAAAAAAAAGGTTAGGTTAGGTTTAACGGGCAGGTGTCCGCAACTCCACGACCAAGCGCGTATTTTGCGTACGGGTGAGAATATGCCCTATTCCATCCATCCTAGCTCCTCGAGGAAGGCCAGCAGCGGTTTAACGCTACTGGCGACCTCTCGGAGGGTACCTGGGTTTCCGAAGAATTTAGCCCTGTATGCGGCAACCACTGGGCAGTTGAGAAGCACGTGCGATGCCGTCTCGTCCACCTCGACACAAGCTCTGCACAGTGGGCTGTCTGTAACTCCTAATACAAAGAGGTGTTTGTTAAATGGCCCGTGGCCTGTTATGGCAGCTGTGAGTATTCGCAGCTGTTGCTTAGTCAGCCGGAGAACCTGTCTCGTGAAACGGCTATCAATTGTGGGAAGTGCTTCCCTGGCTTGCCTGCACTCACTTTGGTCCGACCATAGCTTGTCGTGTTGATCCCTGGTGCGTTTCCTTAGGTGCGTAGGTATCCGAAGGGTAGTGGTACAACAGGTTCAGGTCCCATTGCCACCATGCTTGAACCACGTCTGGCGAGTTCATCAGCGGCGTCATTGCCGCGAGAGTCACTGTGTCCTTTGATCCATTGAATGCTTACTTTATTGAAGGTACCCACCTGATTTAGTCGGTGATGGCATTCGTTTAAGAGTCCCGAGTTGGTTGTGTAACTATTTAGGACTTGCAGGACTAACATACTGTCCGACAGTATGCGGATCGAATGGTCCTGTACCTTCCTTGCTGTGATAGCTGTGGCCGCCAGTGAAATGCCCAAGCATTCGGCCTGGAAGACCGTGTTGTGGGCCCCCAGCGGTGTAGCTATGTGTATGTTGAAATCCTCCGAGAAGATACCAGCACCCGTACCAGTACCTGTCTTGGATCCATCCGTGAAGATTCGCAGTTCTGTAGGGCGTAACCCCTCGCACCTGTGATCCTCGTGGAGTTGAATTTTGTATTTTTTATCAAATATGAATTGCTTGGGAATACGGTCGTTTATGGCTTTAGTCATAAGGAGTTCAGTATTGAGCTCTTCCAATAACCTGGTGTGCTGCGTCTCTTTCTTATCATACAATCTCTCGTGCTTATCATACAATCATTTGTCCTGGGTGGAAATTGAACCCTCGACCTCCGGCATAGCAGTCAGCGGCACTTACTACTAGACCGACGGCCAGTCAAACATAACACTACAAAACATGAAACATTTCGAAATCAATATGGGATGGGATGAGAAGATGGGATGTTAAAGTTTGTCTCCTTTGTAGTTTTGAAAATAAAATTTTACCTATGTTACTCGGTGAATTTATAACTCTCTTATGGTGAAAAAAATATTATAATCGGTTCAGTAGTTTTAATATAATTTTTGATGAACCAATCTTTTTTTCTTAGAGTAATTATACAGTTAATGACTTATCATCACTTTTATTTAACAAATTGAGGGTGTTTTTTAACCCATCTTTAAACGATCTTAAGTAAATGCTAAGAATTACTCTTAACACATAGTAGTAATCACATGCACATATTTTGCGAGCAGGCAGTAATAATTGAGCACTTAGTAATGGCAATATTAGCTTAAACCATTAGCGAGGTTGAACATTTTGCATTGAGACGTTCGGCTCAACGGCCTATTTATAATTTTAAATTACACAGAGAATCCTAGCCTTACATAACTATCAATTTATGTAACTATCAATTTGCACTTTAGCAAAAAGGATCCACGAGGTGGACAGCCTATAAATCACTTACCTAACGTATAAATAAAATTGTGCGCGCGTAATATTTTTATGGGTCTTCTGATGGTACTTTAAAATAATTAATTTCCGGAAA
Organism: Euplexia lucipara; assembly: GCA_921972225.1. Taxonomy (NCBI): domain Eukaryota; kingdom Metazoa; phylum Arthropoda; class Insecta; order Lepidoptera; family Noctuidae; genus Euplexia; species Euplexia lucipara. Next base: position 10,330,080 of record OV179148.1, read on the forward strand.
ACAGTCCGGGGAAATTTGGATGCCAAATATTTTATGGGGAGTCCGGAAATAAAAGTCGTTACCACCAAAAACATCATTCTAAAATTTTACACGTTTGATGTTTTAGATGATTTTTCACGACTAAATTATAGACAAACATCAATATCATTTAAGCACATATTGACGTGAAACCCTTTTAGCAAAGATTTTGGTGTGAACCGAGCTCTATTTACGGTTGGGACAACAAACTTACAGTTAACACAGCCTCCGGTATACATAGGTACTCACCAACACCTAAGATAACATTTGTGTAATAAAGTTATTAAGTTCAACATACACTCATCTAGATAGAGCTACGCACACACGTTACAAGTATATAGGTTTCGAACCGTGAAACGACTGGAAATATTTTCTTTGCTTAAGAAAGAATATTCCTTTGACCACAATGGAAGCACTCGAACTAAGTTATCGTTTGTTGACTTTCAATTTCCTTGAGTAACTTTGGAATCAGAGCACACTAAATGTTAGATGCGAAACGTGAGAAAAAATATTCACTTGAATTATGATTCTCTCTCAATGTTTATTACTGTTTACTTGTACAGTACCTACTTAAGATGGCTTTTGTTTTCAACAGTCATAAATTCTAGTACTTTGTTTAATAAAACAGAGAACTGAGAGACGGGATAAAAGTAAAGAGCATGATGTGGTCCACTTTTAAATAAATAATGGAAATCTCTACAAAAATCATAAGAGTAGTGGGCAGACTGGGTAGTTACATAAACAATCAAATAAATACTGTTTGTATGTTTTATTATCCATTCAAATAGATTTTTCTCATGTTGATGGAATAAAAGATGTTTCAAAAAGAAAATATACTATTCATTGTACACCATAAAAACACACATTATGGTAACTAAGTACCTAACTATGACGCTCTTGAATAACTCATTTATATTCACCATCTTAACTTCGGTCATTTGTCAAAAATATTTTTTTTATTTTCACATACATACATAAGTACAGACGCCAGCACGTCAAGTTACCCCAATGTGTCAAATTTCTTTGATCGTTTTTCGACTTTATGTCAATCAGGGTAAGGTTCATATTCAATTGGGACAATTTGACACATTGAGGTAACTTGATGTGCTGGCGTCTGTACATAAACTCACGTCTTTTGTCCATGGGGGTTGGCAGAAACTACAGAGCGCGATCTGCCTAGATTCTTACATCCTTTTTTTGCTTCGTTCACGTTCATATTTGTTTGTTTATTTTTAACCATCTTTACCCCGCGGTTTCATCCACTTTTTAGAGACCTAGCGTGATTTTTCAAATGCGACTGGAAGTTCCAGAGATGAGCGCGATTAAAACTTTATTTGAAATAGTACAGATATTTTTTCAATTTATCCGATGGTAAAAATTCAAAGTCATATAGAGAAGTTATTCGGAAGAAACAAAAGCCATCTTCATCATGCTCAATAAATAGCATTAAGGTTTATACACTTTGTAAATAGCTAGTACACTACAATATACCAAGAAAAAAAAACATATTAACATTGAAATCTAAACTCAAGCAAAACGACTGTAAAACTGTAAAATAACAGCCTCCAGGTATAAAAGGCGTACCCGCTTAAATGTGTAATGCTGGCTTATATTCACAAAGCTGTGACCCTTTATAAATCACTGGGCATTGTCATTAGTTTATCCTATCATTTAAAATCTCGCATTCATTTCAATTCTCTTGCTAATAGACACTTACAGACGCGCCTAAGACAAAGTGCTCAGATAATTGCATTTGTGACGCCGCAGGCTGGGCTTGGCTCCACGACAACCGCATCGTATTCAGGAACATTGAACACTTCAGTGAATCGATTTTACCATCAACAACAGCGTAACATTCCGTTAACTGTTTCACTGGTGTCATTCGGACATCAACAAATGGATTAGTCTTTAACTCGTCAACAACCGGAATCCCAGACACAATAAAATCATCTAATGATTGCGGGTACTGGGTTTCGCTCGAGGCCTGATAAATTAATTATCTTTTTTTTTTTCTATATAATGGGTCTACTCTTGACTCCGTCTTGTCCTGCGGTCAGAGATGAGGTCGACGATGGAACGAGCTTACCCAAAAAAGCCTATTTACTCGCGACTTAAACAGATTGGGGTCATATGAACTCGGAAACACTGATGCAGGCAGGGAATTCCACTCCTTGGCTGTGCGCATAATGAACGAACAGGCAAAGCGCTTCAAACTCAATAGTAGGTATAATATCTGATATGTAGACATTCGTAGTAATAATAATTTTAATATTTTTTATAGATAGATACCTGTAATGAAATGTGTCATTGGTATTTTAATTATATTTAAAATAAAGGTTTAATATAATCTTTAAAAGAAAAAAAGGAAAAATTATGCTTAGACGATGGTTTAGTCAAGTTGAAAGGATGAACTACTAATAAACTTAACCGTTCTCCGTTGTTGAATTTTTAATTAACAATCGTCTACTAAGTTCCTGTTGGTTCAGAACAGCAATTTTACTGTTGAGAATAGAAAAAATCTTTAAATCTTGACAACGGTTAAGTTTAGGTTACAATGTTTCATAGTCGAATCAGTCCTAAGTGATGCAAACGACTCTCGATCTCTTAAAGAATCTAGGTACACTTAACCAGTAACCCAGTATACCTACTTATATGGGCTTTTTGTACTCTTGTAAAACTTAAAGTTTGGGACTAGCCCTAAATCGCGAATATAGTTAAAAGATATAGGTAAACGTTGTTCATAGTGAACACAACAACCTTTTGTTTGGGTCTTGTACAGAAGACGCCAGCACATCAAGTTACCCCAATGTGTCAAATTTCATTGATCGTTTTTCAACTTTATGTCAAACAGAATAAGGTTCATATTCAATTGGGAAAATTTGACACATTGAGGTAACTTGATGTGATGGCGTCTGTACATGTGTGTTGTTGCATACAATTAGCTGTTAAAATGTAATTAAATAAGAAACCTAAAAAAATGTTATCGCCAAGTCTATTTCAGAACGGAACGTTGATTACGTGGGCAATAGCTAGGTAACTACCCCCTCTCAACCATCTTCAATAAATGAGTGTAAAAAAACCATCTTTCTTTAACTTTTACCTCGGAGTTCACCTAGATACGAATGCAATTCCTTTTTATTAAACTTAAGAATTTCTTCTTTGTAATTGCTACTGTTATCAAGTTTAGGTACATACCTATTCTATTGTATTGTTCGTGCTACGTTGCTCAACCAAATTGCTTTACGGGGTGCACAGAGCTGAAAGTGGAGCTGGTCGTTTCGTTTTTAAGCTTTTGCGTGCGATAAGGGTTAATATCCGACATCCATTTCTTTTTTCACGTAATCTAAAAATAACGGCGATACATCGAGTCATAATGCCGCATGAAGTCACCAGTTAGTACAGTTTATACTAGATAATGACGGTACAAGCCTCCTCTCCTCAACTTTAATGCGCTTAATCTAAGCAGTTTTCCATCAATTTGAAAAAGAAAAAAAATACTTGTGTATTATTTTTATAATCTAACTGATGGGCTCGTTATATTTTGATGTTCATATTCTGTCAACATGCCAATTATAGGGCATCTAATAATTCATCCGCATCGCTGTCAACGGGAAAAGTGCCCTGAAGTGGCGGCATTGCCACGTTGTATGGCAATGCTGATTCTCTGACCGGTATAAAGGCCAGCCTTCTGGTCACGTGAAGAGTCGACCAGCCGCTTGGCGATGTCTCGAAAAACTATGTGGGTACTCAGACCCCATGGTCCGAGTGTTCCAACCCCAAACGGTTCAAATATATAATTTCCAATAAGGTTTGTAGGTTGTTGTTGTTGTTGTGTTGTGTTTTAGGTATTGGATGTTTTAACTCAAGTGGTTTTTTTTTAAATAATAGGCAAATAGTACATAGCGCATTCGAAAAGAACAACATTTAAAACAGCCAAACAAGGAATACGTAGTAACAAATCAAAAATAAATCCATCTCGTACACTTGTTCTTAACCTGTTGTTGAAAGATAAAATTCTATCCAACATTTTATAAGTTCTCCCCGGAAAATAACCACCCATTTCCGAAGGCAAAGTCAAGTTTACGTGAACAGTTTAACCTCAAACGAAAATAAAGGAAAACATAATTCGGCCGTGTTGTTTTAGTAATTTATAATGAAATTACTTAATTTCTTTTAAGCGCAAAAGCGCGGTCTTCTTAATAAGGTTTGACTTTGGTAAAGCAATTATTATTCTTTGCCTTAGAATTATCTTAACCGTTTGGCAGATTTCTTCAAACACGGGGGAGCTTGTTAATTGCAATTTTAAATTATACATCTCTTTTAAACCTCTTGTCCCCTAGATTGCCGTTCCAAATGTAAAAGCGGTAAGTATCTCAGGGTAAGCTAGTTTCGAGAAAATTTAAATTTTGTAAATATAGATTTCTCTTGCATTCATAGATTCTTTGAACTTTTTAAAGAGCTTTTAAATATTTTTTAAATAAGGTACGATGTTAAATAAGATGTGTCTTTCTTTAAACTATTACGAACAGCACTATGCACGTAGTAAAGTTACGATAAACTTGATCCTCACACAATCCATAAAAATGAATGGCAATCCGGAAGTTTTACTGGCAGTAACTTAACTCCGCGTTAACGTATTTATACATAAGGGGGTTAGTGATTATGCCAATTTCTCCAGTCACCTTTATGTCACTTCACTAGAGTATACAAACAAAGTAGGTATTTGATATTAATATCTAGTAAATCCTTTCCAGGAAAAATGGGTAAAGCAAGATCAGCAACCTAGCGGGAACAACTAGACGATGCTCTAATAATTGCTTTTTCAGTTCATTTGTCCTATTCGTTCCAAGAAAAATGTGACGACAGCAATCGTTTTATTACTTTTACTTCCTGTTCGCACATTTTTCGTGTGCTGGTTGGTTTATTGACCTTAAGAAATATATTTGGGTCACAGTAATAATGGTACAGACACCAGCACATCAAGCTGCCCAAAACTGTCAAATTTTGCCCAATTTAACATGAACCTTATTTTGTTTGTAATTAAGTTAAAAACTATTAAAGAAATTTGACACATTAGGGCAGCCTGATTTTTCATAAATATTTGTTACAAACTATATACATAAGTATATTTATGATATTTTTCCTAGCATCTGTATAAACAAACGTATATGTTGATAAACTTGTGCATTTTTCAATATACTCTCATTTCTATAACATGGCCGTAAAAAAACTTGTTCACGTTCTGTGCAAAAAGCATAATTAACTGTTTTATATGTATATAAAACTGCTATGGAGTTCTGATAACCGATTTTTGAAAATAACGCCTTCGACTTCAATTTGGGAGTAGTAAAAACTTCGCTTAGAACACTTGCATCTAAGCGCCCTATTTCATCATAATATACATTATATGATTGACTGATCATCAAACTTTGCAGAGTAAGTCGGAATTCGCTAAATACCTTTCAGGGGCTGAAAGTGCTCATGGAGGTAAACAACTTTTATGGAGAAAAGCCCTGAAATATCAGACCACCCCGTGACACGTGTTAGGGAATTATCAATTACCTTGTTTATATTGTCTGTTTTTTTTTCTTCGTTTTTTTCCACAATGTTTTCAAGTTGGGTAATACATGAAAAAAAATCTATGTATTAGGAGATGGAGAATTCGTATCTTAGCAGGTATAATTCTTCTAGATGAAAATTCTGTAGCGACTTTTAGCAATGTCGGGGAATATTATTTATCTTTAATGTAAAGATACTTACTAACTGTCTATCAGTTTAATAATAAAACAATTTTATTCAAAAAAATTAAAAAGAATAAAGAAACTAACTGTTTCTTTATTCTTGTTACATTTTTCAACTATCGTTTTATCTCAGAACCTACTTTTCCAGCACTGCAACATTGCTTAATTTGATATGACGTAAAAGATAACATCGTTATCGAAATTTAAACATTGTATAGCCTGAAAAGAGATTATTATTTATAGTTCGACTTTATCAGAAACAATATTCTGAAAAAACTTCCATTTGAAAGTTGCTGAACAAAATAGCTGAATGACGTTACTATATTTGTTCATTTGCCACCACATGTATGTTGGCGCACCTTTCGGTTATTGCGAATCAAGGTTCAAGGTAAAACTCACATAAACCAATATCAGGAATATTGTTCAGAGGAAATAAGAAAATAAGAAATCGCAATAAACCTTGAGTGACGCAGTTACAACTTGCAGGGTTTTCTTCTGCGAAAATTGGAAACCTGGTTTAGTATTGCCGTGAAATTCGATAGAATCCAGAGCTAAGTCCGAGCTGTTAAAAAAAGAAAAGTAAGCAAGAAAGAACGAATACTTATTTGGCATCACACAGTAAATTTAAAGTGTAAAAAAAACCGAACACGTGCGAGTCGTACTCGCATCGAATCTCGCAATTTTTTGTAGTTTAAATATTATTACCTAATTACTGTTTAATTTTAAGATGTTTCCCTACATTAAGTTTATGGCGGTATAATATGCCAAATTTCATAGTTGGGTCAACGTCAAAATATCCTATAATTTTTTATTCTCTTGAGAACTTTGAGGATTAGGTAAGTATATGGCCAAATCATTATTTTTCGTTAACTTAGATGTTTGATTGTTTGATTGTTTGACCGGCGTGTGTGTATGACAACATGTATGAATGTAAACGAAGCAAAAGAAATATGTAAGAATTGTAGCATATGGCGCTCTGTAGTTTCTGCCTACCCCCATAGGAAAAAGGCGTGAGTTTATGTATATATTACATGTTTGATTTTTTAACAGTACCTGAGTACATGGTTTTAATTTCAGTTCGATACTTCTACGCGTTCTCGAAATAAAGGGTCAGGGACAGACAGCTTATCTTATAAGGCTTCTGTTTTTACCTTGCGAGGTACGGAACCCTAAAAAAGTGTGCGCCAAAAAGGCTCCTATCAGCATAATGCTACTACGACTTCAAAATTTAAAATAACCGAAGCACCGTCTGTGATGGTTAACTAACACGCCATAGAGCTGTTAGAGGCTTTAAGAGGCCATAGTAACACGTATTTCATAAAATTGTTAACTAACAGCCAATAACGATTTCAGGCCGGTGATATAAAAATAGGCCGGCGGCGGCATCAAATAAACAAAAAAAAATAATTAACGTTAATCTAGACTGCCCATAACTCAATTGCTTGAAGTTCACAAATCAATATATTACCTGCGTAGGTAAAAATATTTAATGGAGTTTTCAAGTTTGACAAGTTAGTGATGAAGGTAGATGGGAGCGAACGACAGAAACAGACTAAGCGAAGTGTCTATTTATATTTAACATGATGATTGAGCTGTTCTCTGTAGTGCAGGTTTTTTAACAAGTTGAGAAGTACAACACTAAACCGTTCATTTTCCGTGCTTGATTTTAAAACGCCAATGTTGAAACTTTGCGACGGGCTTTCCCAATTTCTCAGTTTTTTTCTGAAGTTTTTACTTTGAACTTTAGAAAATACAACTTCCGTCAAACCCAATGGGTAATGTACTTACAGTTTTGTTCGTAATATTTGGGAACTTTTGAAATTTTGTTGTCCTACAAATCTCAGACTAGTATGGAACCCGGACCAACATTAATAACATAAAATGCTCAGATCGGTCCATTCACTCTCAATGATGCGCTTATATTACTAACGAACATCATTTAATATTTATATACATAAATGTAGATAGAATTATAACCACATATTAAACAAAGGTTGTCGACTTACTGGCCTGGCTTTGGCACATGACAAATATAATATTAGCTTCACTTTATTTTGGAAAAACAACGTATCACTTACGTGCAACTACTTCACTAAATTGTTTACATGTCAGACAAACAGAATAAAGTGCTTGAATAAGCAAATAAGGGTGAATTATGTATGCAATACCTACCTAACGTCAAAATGTCCCACGACATAAAGCCATGCATGCTTGCGCTTTACATCATACAAGACAAGATGTTAATTTGTATCATTTAAACAAAAAAATGTATTCAATGTTGTCTGAAAGAATGTAGGTAGGTATCATGTATACATTTTAACTTAATTGTTTTCATTATGGAAAACCTGAACACTGGTGATGTACGGCTTACAACATGACTCTATTTTTGCTCTGTTTGTTTGTCTACTTCAGTATTTAAAAGAATAGACGTTGAATCTATGATCTATCTTTGTTCCGATCTGTTGTTAAACGGCGTGTATTTATAATCGCCTACAGACAAGAGTTTAACGAATGACGTACCGATGAGCAAATTTTTGCGCGGATCTGAGAACCAAATGTAAACATATACGCCATTTCATCCCGAGTTTCGTGAATTTAGTAGCATTTGTACGTTATTCCAGATCGAAGAAACCTTTCTTCAGTTTCTATATCTATTATTGTGGTAAAGTTCAAAGAAAGATTAAATTCTGTTGACCCAGAAAGGACTACAATCAGTGGCTTCTAGAAAATAATTTGCAAAATTGGGTTGCGCTATGTTGATTTGTAGGGATTCATATGTTGAAGATTCGTGAAAGGTATCTACTACATATATCAAACTTGATAAAACCAACAAGTATGTTTTTCCAAATGCTGATTATAATTATGTGCGTAGTTTAAGCAAAGTGACCAAATATATCCGTAAAAACAAGACCTTATGGCTATTCCCAACAAAAAACATTATTATACAATGATATTTATCTATTTAAGATGGCAGATGTAAGTGGGAACGCCGGGAGGGGACGCCCTAGAAGGACATACATAGACCTTATTGGTGAGGTTCTTCAGAAAGGTCAGGTGCGTCGTACTCGCAACCGGCGTGTGTGTATGACAACATGTATGAATGTAAACGAAGCAAAAGAAGTATGTGAGAATCGTAGCATATGGCGCTCTGTAGTTTCTGCCTACCTCATGGGAAAAAGGCGTGAGTTTATGTATGTATGATGTATGTATGTATTTATCTATTTTGATATCAGTATTTCCACACATTTCCACTAGCCCGATTCTATAATAACACAAGCCTCGGAGCGTCAGACATTGAACGTCTATAAGACGTCTTATGCCCGTCATAATAATTTCATAGAAGCTAGTAAAGCGTTCAATAAAGAAATATTGGAATGAAAAAGGCACAAAGTGATACGACAGCGAAAATCAAAATAGATTAAATACTGCGAAATGTCTAACTTTGAACGTGATTTAGAAGCTTCGCATAGGAGATAAATAGAAAAAAATATATGAATTTGTTTTTAATAAACAAACAGTCGTAAAGGTGTGTGTAAATATTTTATGAATAACTAGCTGACGTCACGCAGTTTCACCCGCGTAGTTCCCGTTCCTGTGGGAATACAGGGATATAAAGTAGCCTATGTCACCCGGGGATAGTGTAGCTTCCCAACGGTAAAAAAAAATCAAATCGGTCCAGTTTTTTCAAAGCCAGTATTCAATGCAAACAAACAAACAAACAAACAATCAAATCTTTCCTCTTTTTAATATTATTAGTATAGATATTACTTGACATTATTTAAATACGTAAATCAAGACGATTTTACGAGCCAGTAAGTAGCCTAGACTTTTTATAAGTACAGTTTCGATCTCTGAGAATTATTACGAATATTAAAGTCCTCAACAGTGCCTAATTTGATATTTTCAGAAGTCCCTAACCAGAAAACTGTGACTTTTCCAACCAACTGCGCGATGCAAGCTAAGGTAATGGTATTATAAGCTTATGTGTGTGTGCATGTTTGCTCTTATGTGTGGGTCTTCTAGAGACTAAAGACATGGCCTGCTTTGATGATTTGATAAATTTCGATGTCGTCAACCAAATTATTTTAATCTTGCCAGTGGAAGTAAACTAATATGACATTAATTAAAGTTCAATGTACGTTATAAGTCTGATGATGATCTTAGAGATATGCACTCTCATTTGTGTGTTGGAAACTAAACACGGAACCATAAGGTTAACCTTATCATCCAGATGTTTTACATAGCTACCATTTGTTACTTACTTTCACATAAAATAACGAAACCTGTGTTATCTTTTTCTATCTACATAACATAATGTTATATTTCCAGCAAAACTGAACAGCACTGAAACAACATTGATGCCAATAAATTATGATAATATACGTTAATCCATAATTCATAAAATATATTTTACGTGATCCTAAATTGATCGGAGGATAAAATAAAACGGGACATGTTTACTTGAATTAGAACAGGTTCATGTTATCTTATCTAAGTGGAATAATTCCGGAGACATGTTCCGGTTCGGTTCTGTAAATGTCACAATAAATACTATTAAATAGATAACGTGACAACACTGGACTCAGCATCAATTGTCTAGAATATTTTGTGTACCTGAAATGTTACTCCCGCCATCCAGCAAGCGTATCATGACCACATTGACCACGGCAAAAACAGATTTGGTCTACAGAAGAATCGGCAAAATTAAAAATGAAATGAAAAATTCTTTTCTTTTTTTTTCTTTTTCTTTTTTTTATTCTTTTCTTTCTTTTTTTTCCGTTATGCCGGCCACACACGTTACATTATAACTTGCGCAAGTCGTTGGCAAGTAGTTGGCTTTATTTTAGCGACAATAAAACTGAAAATTCAGAAGAGACACCGAAATATATGGACTAAAGACTAGTTAAAAAGAAAGCATGATTCGCACGTATTGCTCAATTAATTTATTATAAGCAGCATTTTTTTTGTCCCTGTGGTAGTAGTCTTTACTTTTTGTTTGGCAAAGACATTGCTCATTTCTGTATACAGGGTGTCTCATTCAAATGGGTCAGTATGGGAAAGTCTGAAACTATAAGACATACGAAGATCTGTTCTGAGGAACCATGTCATCGATTTTAATAAAAAGAGAAACTGCATTCATACATTTTAAAAAACATCTGTACTCCGTTCGGGAATCGAACCCGGTTATTTTGAAAAAAAAAACCTACACTATTTCTATTTAGATATCGATTGTGTAGGTCTAAAGCAGTAAATGTCTGTATGAAACGTGATGTCCAAAATGAATAAAATGCATTGTTTCCACATACTTTAATTTACTTTAGTAGGTGCTCGAAGTGACTACCGCCTTTTTCAATACCGCCTCTGGACTATTTCTTGTGGGGTTACGTTAAGGATGAAGTGTACAAAACAAGCTATGACACCGTTGTACACCTAAAAGTAGCCATAGAGACAATTTTAACGCAAATTCACCACATGAAGATACAAAATGCAATTGTAAGATCGTTACCTAAACGTGTTGAATATTGTATTGAAAAAGGCGGTGGTCACTTCGAGCACCTACTAAAGTAAATTAAAGTATGTGGAAACAATGCATTTTATTCATTTTAGACATCATGTTTCATACAGACATTTACTGCTTAAGACCTACACAATCGATATCTAAATAGAAATAGTGTAGGTTTTTTTTTTCAAAATAACCGGGTTCGATTCCCGAACGGAGTACAGATGTTTTAAAATGGCAGAGATGTACAGATGAATGTTTAGAAATAACTTCTTTAGCAATTGTTAACCGATTTCAATTATTCTGTCAAGTTACGAAATACTGTCTTTACATACGAAGAAACTAAAAATGCAAAATAAAAACTTTTTACATAAAAAAAACAACCAACTTCTTAAAAAGCACTAACAGGTGAAAAATAACTCCTGTTTCGAAAGTCGGTGGCCAATAAATAATTAAACAAAACCACCAACGCCACAGACTTCCGAAACTGGAGTTATTTTTCACAAGTCAGTGTTTTTCTAAGAAGTAGGTTGTTTTTATTTGTAAAATACTTTTTTAAAGAACGCTTTTCGGACGAGACATAAAAATCCATAACATGTACGAAGGACAATAACGTACGATGCAAACTGAGCGCGACATAATATATGCATGATTGCATGCCCAATATGTACAGTACATAGTAGATATACGTATCTAATAACGCGCTTAAGTACGCATAAATATTTAATTTCAGGTGATAAGCAAATTAATTTTGGCAGACACTAGATATCGTATCAGTGTCCGTATTGTGACACATTGTATCGAGTGAAAAGTTTGGGTTTTTTTAACATGATTGAGTAATGTTTGACTATAAAAAATATCTCTCCACCGCCGACGTTTCTAGGGCACAGTTTATTCACACGTCATCGTTCGTTAAACGTAATAATTTACAGTCCAGTAACGTTGCACAAGGTTTGTTGACTTTTAGAATTAATTTTATAGGTAAGCTTGTGCCTACGACTTATTTAACTTTAACCTATTTTACAACCCGGCTTAAATAACTTACTGTTTACCTATCATACGTACGTGCTCTGATATAGATGCGTCCTCAGATTTTGTAATAATTAATTAAGAAAAGGTACGATCATTTTAATTCGATTAACATTAACATAACAACACACATTGGATCAGTGGTCGAATTTTAACCCTTTTTACTTTCTGCTATCCTTCTTATTTTAAACTTTATACTAACTATGACAGATCTCACACTAAGTATTCTCAAAAAGGAATTGGAAGAATCGAAATGGTCTCAAAAAGGGATACGAAGTTTTTGCTTCATATGTTAATATTATACTCGTAGGCCATCCAGTGGTTAGTTGGCCTATTTAACCAACCAACCAACCACTAGATGAAATGTTCACTATGATCACCTCAGTGAAAAAGTTCCTGGATTTCTGTTTAAGTAGTCCTCGTGTAACAATACGTACGTAAAAAATAATAATTATACGAGTAGGTATTTAGTAAGTGTTCATATTTATCTGTAAACATATTTGGTACAAACAAAATACACAACACGGTTTAATGCCAGTGTTAAACGAGGCTACTTTTTTGTTTTGACTTAATGCTATTTAGCTTGGCAAATCATGCCTTTCTAATAAATACCTACAAATATCCTGGCTTGCTACATGGCATTCTAATAGCCTAACTTGGCACATGCTAGACACTGGTAGGCCTAGGAAGTAGTAGGCTAAAAGAATCTAAAAGGATGGAAGGATTGGATACCACATAGATTTTCTGCCGGCCACACAAGACAGTTGAGAGAATTAAAGCAGTTGAGAATAGAACGAGGCCAGAGTGATCACTAGTTTGTAAACTTACAAGCACTTACTATCCCAGCCTAAAAAAAACTAAACATAAATATCAACTATACATAGTAAAGATGTTTGTGTAAAAGCTTTTTGAATGCCTGACTAAGCCCATTAAAGTGGACTAAATCTCACTAGACATTGGTTTTGAACCCTTTTAACATTGTAAGTGGCAGAAAAGGTTACAAGTTCGTAACAGGTTACTTTTGGATGGTACAATAATATAAAGTACATTTACCTTAGGATACCAAAAAATATAAATGTGAATCCTGAGTTGTTGCGATGGACAATTTATATGGTTTCAAGGGAGGTAACTAGTAAGTTAAAAAATACTTTTGGTTGTTTTTAAAAGATTATGGTGACCTGTAATACAGGTTTTTATTACCTACCACAGGCACCAGTGATTAATAATAATAATAATAACTTTATTGATCAGAACATTTGAGTACAAAATAACTTATACACTACAGCGATACATAAAAACAGATACATAGGCATGTTATAGTAGAGAGCAGGGCAAGGCCCAGTCCTGTGCTAGGAATTAACCTGTATTACAAGAACTAGGCAAATGCTCCGCTCTCACACCAAAAACAGGTTCATATGAATCATCATCACAGTAGCATACAAATCTTGACTCACTGTGTTCCCTAATTAGGCATGCCTGTTGATAGGGACTCAGTTTTTTTTTTTATATTAGTAGGTAAAAATTAAAATAAAAGTATAAACACTATGAACTATGGGTGTGGTGCCACATTTATTGTGTTGTGTTTAACGTGTGAGTGTAAAGTTGTGTGTGTAGTTGTGGTGCGTTTGTTGAGATTGTAAGGACATGAGTGCTTTTGTCTTAGTTTATTTGTAAATTACCTAATTACAAAATACGAGCAGATAATGAAACTGGAACAATTACTGTTTGATTCCCAAATATATTTTACAAATCCGTAACTAATACTGATTCAGCAGATTTTCAGTTTCTGTGTAATTTAACTGTAAAAGCCAAGATTTTATTTTGTTTTTAAATTCGGTTGGTTTAAGTGGGTATAATTTAAGTACTTTGTTAATTTTATTATACAGGGTGTCCAAGAACCTGGCGTCCAACTGGATTCCCACGATGCCCCAAGTTCTAACAGTACTCAGAAAAATATATTAAAAAATCCACCCCATGTACTTACAGAATTATACTGATTTCAAAAAAAAAGGGGAAATGAGCACCCTGTGACATACTTTTGAATGCTGTGACTGCTAATGCTGATAATTTCGATATTTCTTGGAGGTTTTGTAATCTAGGGTATTGCTGTGTCTAAATAGAATGTAAAAATAATGTACTTATTGTACCATTTTAAAATAAAATATTATTTTAACTAAAGGTGATATGGAAAACTATTGAATTTCGCAACTTTGACCGACTGTAGTGTAAAAAAAATGTACCAAAATAGTATGGCAAGTGACGTCAAATTTTGACACGTTTATTCCTCTTTTTAAAAAGGTATGATACTTACACATTAATTTGAAAAAAAAATTTTTGATAATATTTTTACTCAACAACCCAATTTTTACGAAGTGCCTACCTACTAACGGTAACTGTCGGACCCTTTCTTATCTTAGAAACTGTTATGTTACTACTATTATTTACTTCGGTTCCAAGAGTGAGCAAGAAGGAAATACACACAGGTAGATGGGTTCCCAGTAGAATAAAAGCAAAGAATGTTAGTTTAAAGATATTTTATTACAATAAATGTTCAAAATGTTGACCACCCGCGGCAATACAAGCTCTCACTCTCCTTAAAAAGGACCGCTTTATGTTTCGCGAGTAACTTTTTTGACGTATCACCTGCACTGCTTGTGTTATCTTCTCACGAAGGTCAGCGATGTCATTAATGGGCTTCGCATAAACGAGCTCCTTCATAGTTCCCCAGAAAAAAAAATCCAGCGGATTTAAGTCAGGTGAGCGGGCTGGCCACGGGATTGTTCCTGATCGCCCAATCCACCTGTTCGGGTATTGCTCGTCCAAAAACTCTCTAACGGATACGCGAAAATGTGCTGGACAGCCGTCGTGTTGGAACCACATATCTGGTGGGGTCTCTTCTAGTAAGTTTGGCAAATCATTTTGAAGAAAATTTAAATATGATTCGCCAGTCAAATTCTCGGGCATCTCAAATGGACCAATAATATTCCCACAGAGAATACCGGTCCACATGTTCACTTTGAACCGGTACTGGGATCTATCTTCTCGCATCAAGTGCGGATTTTCCACATGCCACTCGTGCAAGTTGTGTAGGTTCATGTAGCCATCCTTCTTAAATGTTGATTCATCTGACCACAAAATTTTGTCGATAAAGTTTTCGTCTTCTCGATGTTTTTGCAGGATTGTTTCACAAAACGCGACTCGGCTCGGATAGTCTCGAGGTAAAAGACTTTGCACTCGCTGTACGTGGTACGGATGATATTCTTCTTTTTGGAGAATACTGTGTGCTGTGCTCTTCGGTATCCCCGTATTAGCTTCTATTCCTCGCACAGAGATGCTTGGATTTGCCGACACCACCTCTAAAACTTCATCGCGTATGAAGTCATTTACGGGTCGTCCTTCACCAGCTACTTGATTGGGGAACCGCCCGTCACATAGTGATCTGTGCACATTAATGAAAACTCGATGGTCGGGATATCGCGTAGCCCTCGGATACCTTTCTCTGTAAAGTCTCGCTGCAGCTCGTCCATTACTTCTACATTCTCCATAAATGTAGTGCATATTTGCGTATTCTTGCGGAGTGTAGGTCGCCATGGTAGCACACACAAAACACAAACTGTCCAAACACAGGCAAAGGTCGTCGTAAAGAGTTCGTTTCAAAGTCCAGAGCACAAAGAGTAATCGAGTCCAATAAACAAAGCTTTAAATCGTAGTACGTGATCAATGGTAACAATAAGAGAGAGGTGCGTAGTAACGGCAGGAGGCAGTGACGCGTACTGACCGTACTGTTATCCTAAATAGCACGATCCCAGATAGCGTCACTATCTATCTCACTCGCACCTCTAACCTTTTTCTCCCTCACTCTTACCTGAATAATGGGGTACCATAAAGAAGAACCAGCAAATCGCAAAGATAGTTTCTGTCTTGCTCCCTCCTGTTGTAATAACGAATCACTATGGTGAGATGCATGCACATACCGTCCCTTACGGTCTAACCTGTTTTTTGAGAGGCCTGTTGTTATTTTTATGAGCATACAATAGTAATTCTTTAGAGGTTAGATTCAATTCGTCGTAAATTTTTCTTTCTAAGAATTCTGTAAGACATCGTAAAAATTGGGTTGTTGAGTAAAAATATTATCAAAAATTTTTTTTTTCAAATTACTGTGTAAGTATTATACCTTTTTAAAAAGAGGAATAAACGCGTCAAAATTTGACGTCACTTGCCATACTATTTTGGTACATTTTTTTTACACTACAGTCGGTCAAAGTTGCGAAATTCAATAGTTTTCCATATCACCTTTAGTTAAAATAATATTTTATTTTAAAATGGTACAATAAGTACTTTATTTTTACATTCTATTTAGACACAGCAATACCCTAGATTACAAAACCTCCAAGAAATATCGAAATTATCAGCATTAGCAGTCACAGCATTCAAAAGTATGTCACAGGGTGCTCATTTCCCCTTTTTTTTTGAAATCAGTATAATTCTGTAAGTACATGGGGTGGATTTTTTAAAATATTTTTCTGAGTACTGTTAGAACTTGGGGCATCGTGGGAATCCAGTTGGACGCCAGGTTCTTGGACACCCTGTATAGTAGTCCGCTAATAACTATGTAGTTCCGCTTGGCCATTACAGTTCTATGTCTCACAGAAGGGCAGACTATATCCGATCGACGTTTATTGTGATATAATATGGGGTCAAACGTTACGTGATTCACAGCTAGATATATGTACAGACGCCAGCACATCAAGTTACCCCAATGTGTCAAATTTTCCCAATTGAATAAAAACCTTATTCTGTTTGTCATAAAGTTGAAAAACGATCAAAGAAATTTGACACATTGGGGTAACTTGACGTGCTGGCGTCTGTACAATGTTTATGACAATAAATAAAAACTATTATTATTATTCATTTTTTTACCAGTTACATCAATGACAAAGATTTTGGTACCTTAATAGTTGCCTTACCTGAAACCATTAAATAACAACAAAATATTCGTAAACGTAAATAATACGTTTGTAATCTAATAGTGTCCCAAATAATTTTAGTTGTAGTCTCGGTAAGTTGAAACACAGCTTAAAACATTTATTTATAGCTCACTGTGCAGCTACATCCTGTAGATATTTATTTACCATCTCCATACCCCAGTTTAATCGATTAATAACCGCCACTTCCTATTTCATTACATCATTCGGTAGGTAACGCCAATACTGGGTGAATATATTACAAATAGACTGACATACACTATTCGTGAGTTTTTTATTTGAAAGAGCATAAATTAAATATTTTATAGTATATGTTGATGGAGTTTTAACACATTCTGCTTGTAACCACATACATACGTGGTTAACTGACCATTTATTTCAAGTATCTACATGTTAACTATATCTTACAGTTTTATGACTACTTGTATCAGAACCGCTACGTCGGTCTAGTAGAAATGCTACTGCTAAGCATTGAGGTCAGGGATTTGATACCCGGATCGGGTAGTGTTATTGAGTCTTTCTATTTGGAATTTCTCAGAGGGAGTCCGGATTAGTGCCCAGGAAATGGCAATAGTTTTGCCACCAATTACATGGTGGTACTTGAACAATCTGGAAAATGTGTCGTGTACACCTCTGCTTAACCTTTCGGGTAGTACGGGCCTCATGTTATGTTAATAAATAAACTAGCGAAATTCATAAAAATAGATGATAATACCACAGTCTAAAAACCTACAGTCGTCCGACGAAGCAGCCTAGACAGGGCAATCGTGCGGGGTGTGAGGGGTGAGACGCGGGAAAACCGCTCCCGAACTGCGAACAAAACGATGTTCGTAGTTCGGGAGGTATTATTCAGGGCTAACGCGTGTAGACGTTGTCGGCATTTTTCCAGAGACCAAAGGCGTCGTCCTACTGTATTAATATTTATACCGTGATAATACTATGTACTTATGTAGGTATGTCATTTTTATTAATATTAATGTGCCGACATAACGTAGAAGAAACTTTATGAATTGAAACGAAGACATCTCAATAGTTATTTAACTTCACCTCTAATAGTATTCATGAAGGTTTTATAACATAAAATGTACTTACAATATACAATCTTCAACTTTCTTCACGAAATTTCGATACTCTTTATACAATATTATTTTATCTACAATAGCAACAAGACGGTGATAAATTGGGTCTGATTGGGAACCTCTGATTGAGATCTCAATTCAGTCCAAGATATTGATTTTCCATTCATACTATGCAAATACTTATTAACTCGAAGGATTCTAATAAAGCCCAAATCGTAACTCACCCGTGACTTGACTAATAAATTAATATCTGGTGTTATACGCTGGTAATCATTTTATCTCTTGCGGAGCACCTAAAAAGTAATTAAAACTGTGATTTTACGTATTTTTAATATCATGAACATTATTAACATACCGTAAAGGCACATTTTGTTTAATTACTGAAGCTACGGCATAAGCTACGAATTTTCGAAATACTCTTTTGAATATTTTTTTGTAGCACCATGCTACGCGACTGTGACGCTACGCCGCTACGCGAAAATGTCACTGAACTTTTTGAAGGATATAAAGATTTCTTTAAATATGCATTGAGATATAATTAGATGCTCGTTTATTCATAAACACGGAACAAAGTCACTACCAGCCTGCCCACCGGGTAAACCATACATTTTTCGAGGATTAAGTTTGGCATAGCTTTTATCCACCTTTATTAATCAGGGGGTTGAGGTATAATGTAATATTATACGCGACTACGAAGATACCCCGCGCTAATAGCAGCTGACCCTTTTTAATAATATTATGACCCTTTGAAACATCATCACGATACATAAACATAGTAATCTGTTGTTTTTTCAACTCTGTTATGAGGTTTATTAGTAGAAGCAAGCTACGTTGCTTCGACTTTATGTAGCTATGACTATATGCCACTAACCCTTTTAATGGACTAAATATTTTTTCAACGTTATTTGTATTTTTTTCGCAAATGCATGTTACGCCGTTGAACCGCTACGCTGCTACGTCAATAGACTACTGTCACCTTGATGAGACATACAGGAAGTTTACACAATATCCATATCATAATAACGCTAGAGCTACAGATTTTCTTTCGCTATTCTTCTCTATATTACCTATCTTTTGACTTTACTATTTTTCGTAGACGTATGCTACGCGGCTACGACGCTACGCTGCTACGCCAACATGCCACTGACCCTTTTTGAGGGCACGACGAATTTGACACATCATCATACTAGATTTTCCTGTTTCTTAGAAACTTTTATCGACGGAGATCACGCAAGTAAACAACATGACTCGAAACAAGTATGTATATTGTATAAGCCAAAATAACATGAAATTCGGTGTGCGGAGATCGAGACCGCGACCCTTATCATTTCGCTACTGGGCTAATGTGGCCGTCACTGAAAGGTTTTCTTACTGTATTGAATATTTGGTACGAAAAAAGCGAAATAGATTGTAATTTACTAGCTTTATCGCGCGGCTTGGCTCTTGTCGCCAAACACGTGCCTAGCAATATTAAAAAAAAATGCTAGGCACGCGTTAGACCACTATCTCACCTGATGGTAAGCGATGATGTGGTCGACGATGAAGCACGCCTGCCTAGAAGCAACCTGTTCACTCTTAACTTTAAGGCCCCGCCTGTAACCTGCGCAGGACCATGTTTTGTTTTTAAATTGGACTACTAGTTCCGGAGATTACTTCCTAGCTTAACATAAAATTACCTCTGTATAATATTGGTATATATAAATATTTGGGTTCTGATTCTATGTTGTATTTGCAAAAGGTTTGACATAACTACATATGTATTACACATTATTTTCAATAAAAGAAAGAAATAAATAAAAAAACAAAAAAGAAAGAAAAAAGAAAGAAAGAAAGAAAGAAAATACTTCATTTGGACGCACAGAACATAAAACAAAAGAACAACAATACAGATAATAATAAAAAAATAATAAGAAAAGATTAAAAAACTAAAGACAAAAATAAAAAAAAGACCTGTGCGAGACCAAAAAGGCGCCTATCTCAGCATAAGCTGCGACACGGGAAACATAATATAAAGAAACGAGTACAAAACAACCAAATTCCGGGAAAAATACCAAGCACGAAAAACATTATGCGAACGGGTATCTGCGCTTGTTTGTGTGATCAAGCGTACTAAAGTAGACGAGTGAAATAATTGATAAATTGTTCCGTGTTCCCCAAATAGTTCTCAAAGAAAACAACATC
Organism: Euplexia lucipara; assembly: GCA_921972225.1. Classification (NCBI taxonomy): domain Eukaryota; kingdom Metazoa; phylum Arthropoda; class Insecta; order Lepidoptera; family Noctuidae; genus Euplexia; species Euplexia lucipara. Next base: position 10,350,613 of record OV179148.1, read on the forward strand.
TTCAGAAATAGATATTTGTATTAGTTCTTCGATCAATAATAGCACTAGATGTCGGGTCGGCGTCAAAAATCCGTCTCGGTAAATATAAGCTCAATAGAAACCGGGGTTGGTATTTTGTTTTGTTTGCTTGAAACACGGCCAATGTAAACACGTCCCACAATGCCGCAGTGTGTATTCAACAGTTGCAAAAATAATCCCCGAAAACGTAATTATTCGGCCGGAGTATTTTACTTTCAGTAAGGACATGTAGAATAAGTTATATTTTAAGCTATAATTTAACAAATAATATCAATTTTTTAACAAAATTACCGATTTTAAACCACCGCTACAAATGTTTGACCAATGCTCGCCAACATTTGCACAAACTTTTGTTTAACTGAACAGCAGATGCATGGAGTAGATTTGTATTGTAATCATTTTAATAATTTGTTACTAATACTTTAAAATTTGTTTGTTAAATTCGGTTAATGCTACTTTAGTTTTGTTTCGTTCATTGGCCACCGACCACCGACTTTCGAAACTGGAGTTATTTTTCCCCTGGCGGTATTTTTTTAAGGTTTATTTTTTTGTAAAAAGTTTTTGTTTCGCCATTTTTAGTTTCTTCGTGTGTCAGGAAAGTCTTTCAAAACTTCAAAGAATCATTGAAATTGCTTAACAATATTGCTAAAGAAGTTCTATCTAAACATTAATCTGTACATCTCTGCCGGGCCCCTTTTAAAATATACAGGCGTAATGTTATGTTATGCAAATATAAGAACTCTGCATAGACATCTCACTGTAGCAATCGCGAACAATTTGCTGTTATGTCTTGAAGAGTTCCGTCGCCTGTCTTTTTCATCAGTTTTTTTTCACAAAATGTTACTTTCTAAATGAAAATGCTTGATTTGTTACTAAAAATGTAAAAATCGGTACGTGTGTACCTATATTTTTTGAAGAGTTCCCTTAATTCCTCAAGGGCCCCTCATTAGATAATTATGAGTTTTTATACAAATGGGACCAATCTGTTTATATACCCTATCAAATAAAAAAAGAATTTTGAAAATCGTCTTTAAATGACGGAGTATCTACTGAGGTCACAAAACCTAAAAAAAAAGTACAACCGAATTGATAACCTCCTCCTTTTTTAGAAGTCGGTTAAAATAATTTGATTTCATTCAATGATTTTTAACCAGCTGCTCCCCGTGGTTTAACCCGCTTAAACCAGGAGTAGTTAAAAGTAGCCTTAGCCTATGTGTTAATCCAGGATATAAGCTACTTACATACTAAATTTCATACAAATCTGTTCAGCCGTTTGAGCGTGAAGAAGTAACAAACATACAAACACACACTCTCACACTCACACTCAGAAACTTTTGCCTTTATAATATTAATGTGAAAACTTCTAAATCGCATGCAAAAGTAGACGCATTAATTTTTTTTGTGGGTTGATTTGATTATAATGTCTTAATAAAATAACTATTGTACTAATTTAGGCCTACTACTTTTTTAAAATGGGTCAAATATAATTATTTGCTACCATTATAAAACAAACCTTCGCTCGCATAAGAAATATAAACGATTATTCTGCAACTCTACGTCTCAATTCTTACTGTGTTCTGAGCATTGAAATGTCATACGAAGAACTACGTCTAGTTCCAAAATAGAGTAAAGACGAAATTGTGAACATAACGTTTTTAACCTTATTTTTTAGGCCTTAAGTTTCATTTTAGAAAAAATATTTTTGTACTTATTAAAAAAATGGCTTTTATTTTTAAGTCACATTTCAAATTTGTTCCTTTTACTTTTCTCCGACGACAGTAGGACTTAGGCATAAATATTTTGCAATTGTAATTAAACTTTATGCTTGAGTGTCAAGGTTTATAATGAACTGAACTTGATAATATTATAAAACATTTTTCTATATTCGTAGTAAGAAATGCAATTGTTTATTCGTGTCTGAACGTGGACACTTTTGGGAGGTATTTTTGTTCCTGATCTTGTATCTAGTGCTATTATTGATCGAAGTATTAGTTAAACACAGATTTGAATTGAAAAAGGTCGCTACTACAGAATATCATCGTTGTTGGGAATTTTAAAAATCTGTCTTGTTATTTAAACAAAAGAAAACAGTATATTTGTTGGGTGTTCAAATAAGTAGGGGACGAAATGGCATGGATTTCGAGTGCCTTGACCCTTTTATCCCTTAAGTCCTACGAAGCAATTGTTCTGAGAGACTGAAAAGAAATTCCTTTTACTTCGATGTATAGGTATTCTTGGTATGTACGGTCAGCAAATATATACACCACTAATTTTTAATTAGGTAGTACAAATACTTAAAGGGCTTATTCTGGACGGCCTTCTCATTATATTTGTAAAGTATCAATTAATAATATTAATAAACAGCAAAATGTTTAGCGTTTGTTTATATCCCAAAAAGTCGCCCAATTTATGGAAATATTGTACAGGCTATTCATGACATAGTAGTATTCATTAATCGTCATCTCTCGCTCACTTTCACGTGATCTCGCTCAAGCATGCCCCGCCTCCAACAGCTGTTTTCGTTAGTGTCATAGTTAAAAATTGAACTTCGTTTTTTACTTTTGATTACGCAAATATGATCAGTAACAGGTACGGATACAGCCCAATTTTTTCTTGTACTAATTTAAAAATAGGGGTGTATAAGTACAAGTCTGTGCAAAGTATGTACAGTTCAATGTTTGCAATGATAACCTAGTGGTGTGATTGCCAAATCATAGGTCTCGAGTTGGAACCCAAGGCACGCACCTCTGACTTCGGATTCATGTGCGTATTGTATAATAATCACTTGCTTCAAAAACGGTGGAGGAAAACATCGTGAGGAAACCGGCATGCCTGAGAGATATTTCTCGAGGGCATGTGATGCCAAGTCAGAGGCCCATGGGCGGCATTTAAACTCTGACACCAGCAGTGCGATTCTGGTCAAATCACCGCGTGAAATTGTAGGCGTAGTGAGGGCGAATTGAGCTGTCATATAGAGATGCGAAATGAAGCTCACTGAAAAGAAAAGAGAGATACAGCTCTTTTGATCAAAAGAGCTGTATCACTCTTTTAGCTCTTTAGCTCATCGAATAATCTTTTAACTCTTGGGCTCAATTGATTTACATGCGAGATACAGATCAAATTGATCCGCGCCACTTTACGCAAGCGAGAACAAACGAGACAAATAGCTCAATGGCTCTTTCAAATCTTTGAAGTTCTTTAGTTAATCTAACTTAGTTGCGACAGTTGCGAGCCATAAATAAAATTAGATTCATTGGGTTGTTTTGTTCTTATTACAAATAAATAAAAATATGAAAGCCGAGATATGCAATAAAGCATTTTTCTTTTAAAACAATGACGATAAGAGTTATTTTACAATGACGTACTGAGCCGAAAAGTCAGTCAGTGAGCGACATGCGAAATCGTTCACCTGTTCATCGGTTAAGTTCGGGCCCTGTTCGGGCATTGTCGGATGTCGCTAATGTCGGCGTTTCGTCGGTATCACTCGTCGTAAGTTCGTAACTTGCAAAGCCACAGAGTGATGATTAGTATAGAGTATTGAGTCAAGTCAATGAGCCATTGAGCTAAATGAACTAGTGAGCTATTCCGTGAACGACTGAGCGACTGAGATCTAGATTGTAATTAAAGAGCTAGTTCAATTTTATCTCTCATTCGCGAGCTACCCATCTCTACTGTCATACCATACTAATGCAAGGCATTGACAGTTCACTTCACTCAAGTTTTTACGGCGTGACTTTTACTGAATCGACGAGCAGGTTACATAGTTACTAACCACAGGATAAGAAGATTTACTGTTGTCTGTCACATAAACTAATGTCATTAAAACTCACATAATTGTGGACAGTATATGCTGTTTGTTAATTTTGTTATTTTGAAAAGATAACATGTCATGTCACGTCCTCTGATCATAAATAGGTACATGGGATATAATGTGCTATTTGACAAAATTTTACTTTTTAGTCCTTCATCTAGATTATAAGATAATATACGACACATATTTTTTCTTTTTTCACGTAATCAAAAAGTAACGGCGATACATCGTGTCAAAATGTCGCATGACGTCACTAGCCAGTACAGTTTATACTAGATAATGACGTTACAAGCCCCCTCTCTTCAATTTTAATGTAGTTAATCTAAGCAGTTTTCCATCAATTTGAAAAAAAGAAAAATATGTGTCGAATATTTTCTTGTAATCTAGATGAGGGACTAAAAACTACAATTTAGTTAAATAGCACATTAAGCAAAATAATAACTTTTATTCTTTTCTGTTAACAAAAATAAAGGCTTGGCAAATCCAAAAAAGTTTTTGTTAGTTTTTGGTAGTAGTTGTGAATATTTTGTTTAACCACAAAGTAAATATGGAAAATATAATATACTAGCAGCAGACTACCCACGGTTTCACTCGCGTAGGTCCCGTTTCCGTGGAAAAACAGAGATAAAAATAGCCTATGTGTTAATCCAGGTTGTCATCTAACTCCATACCAAATTTTATTAAAATCCATTCTGAAATTTTTACGTGAAAGAGTAACAAATATCCATCCATCCATCCATCCATCTATCCATACTCACAAACTTTCGCGTTTATAATATTATGTACTTAACTACTAACCGCTAACCAGTCCCATGTAATTCGAGTACCTACATAAAACTCCACGAGAAAATCCTTCACTATGTGAGGTTTATGAGATAAGTATTAAAGTATTTGTGCTCAACCCTCCATGCGGTTGACCCGTCTGATTATGATTACCTACATTATTATTATCTAACGTTCATATTAGGGACTTTCCCCTCGTCATGAATGAACGTTTGCGAATGTTATACTATAAATCAAAAAGATTACTCTCGAAGTAGGTTGTATTCATTTCGTACGGATATTGTTGCGAATCATATACATAATATTTTTCTGAGGAATTCTTTCCTGAATGGTGTTGTAAAAGTATTTTTGTTAGATCACTGTGACCCAAGAGTTTTTTAGGGTTATTTCACCCGTCATGTTAACTTTAACTTAACATAATTTTATCCGGGTAAGAAGTCAGAAACTGTTTCCTCCTCTATTTCGAATAAAATCAAATAAATTAGTTCTTTGTGCTAGCTAGATGCAAAGGCAAAACAAAGATCGCCTCTACATAATTTTAGGTTATGTTTACCGTAAACATTAGAGCTAGGTAGGTACACAAGCAACGCTCTAGTAGGTGCAGCGCAGACGACAGAGTATCCGTGACGCACTTTTCAGACTGTAAAAATAGAACCTATGCAATTGTAAGCAATAACGCATACGACGAGCATCATATAAAATTTTAATTGCACTAATTAGTGGCACTTTTAAACGCCAAACTTAATACACATAACATCACGCCTGTAATCCCCGTACGTTTAGGCAAAGGTGTAGTAGGTACTTACACCCACATTTCGCCAGTTATGTATGAGTCTCATGTAATTGGGGGAGAGCCTATTGCCATTAATCGGGCACAAATCCAAATTCGGGGCTGCTACTGAGAAATTCCAGTAAAAAACTCAATAATACTATGCCCGACTCGGGATCGAACCCGGGACCTCACGCTCAGCAGTAGCACTTGCGACCAAAAGACCCACGAGGCAGTCTACCGCCAAACTTAAGTTAGATTAAATATTACAATAATTCTAGTAGGGTCTATTTTAACAGACTCAAAAGTGCGTCAAATAGTCTGTGGTCTGCACTGCACCTTATTGTGCTAATTTAATTTTATAAAATATTCTAGAAGGAAGTTGTATATATAATGTCTATACGATCGGTCGTAAATCTTCCAACCAACCAACAAAAAAATATTCAGTACCAACTGAGAATACAAACTGTGCATACTTCACCCAATTTTGGCACAAGCCAATAAAAAGACGATCGAATTGAAAAACACTCCATTTTATCAAGACTGTTAAATTGATGTCATGTTTTTATTTTACCCAGTAAGAATGGTTCGTAAACCGCCAATATTGGATACGACAACAGGAAATTAAAGGTGCCATGAAACGTCAACTGCTCCATTGATGAAAATGGGCAGTTCTACCTTAAACTGGGGGCAGGCGCATCCACGAACATGACAGGGTGACAAAACATGTAATAGTCATCAGCGTCAGATTATTTTAGAAGGAAAACAAAACAACAACAAATAAGATATAGGCTAAGCTCGTTTCGGTTCTCCAATAAATTCTTACTACTACCATCATTTATGTATTTCTTGAAAAATACTACCACACAATAAATAACTCAGCCGTATGACGTGTTTACGTCAAGTTTTTTGCTTTTTCCAATACAGTGTGAGTTATTTGAAACATAAAATAATTTACGTTAAATATTGGTTTGTTTATATCGTAATTCTATGTGAAATTATGCGGCTAAGTTTAGGATCGACCATGAATTTACGGATCAACGTAACCGAATGTTCTGTGTATGTTCGTTCCACATTAAAGCAGTTCTCATGCCGTTACACGCGTTCGTATTTATCAAGAAGCGTGTGGGTTTCGTCACTGGTTTCCGCTTGATGCCGGTGATAAATTCACTCGTAAATCGAATACGTATGTTTGGAAACGCATTGGCAAACGTCCGATAGAGCTAATGAACATCGTTCTTATTATTTCATAAATATCCGTTTGCAATTAACGCTTTCAGCGAAGACGGAGAGTGCTTTTGAAAAAAAGTTTAAATGCTAATAAAACGGAAAGAGTTGTGCACTATCCCTTGTTCAAAGTTAACTCATATCCGCTTTTATAGATCGTCGGTGTCAAGCTACGTGAAATGGGCTTGTTGTGTTTCGAAACTTTAAGATAGATAGCCTCTTAAGCCCATAAACTTCTAAGAAAAACGAAAGCTCTTTACGTCGCACCTACCAATATATCAATACCTCAATAAACTTAATGTTACTGAACTTCATGAGAAATACCGCAAGTCAGTCAATCACTTTCGGAATATTAGATTTTACATAAAGAAGGCAAGTACTTGCGTTCTGACCCTCTGAGACATCAGCCGGCCGATTCAGTAAAAGTCACACCCGTGAAAACTTGAGTGAAGTTAAGTATTAATGCCTAGCATTAGTGTGGAATGACAGCTTAGTTTGCTTTCGATTCACCTACGTTTCCACATGGTGATTTTTACAGAATCGCACTGCAGGACCCAAAAGACAATATAAAGATGTAATAGTCTTAGTCTAAGACGGTACACAATTTGAAGATTCATACAGTCCGCCGTATTTAGGCTTAACGGAGTCTATCGAAGACTTAACGAATAATATCGAGCTGAGTGACGCGGCGACGGCGACGTGTCCTCAGAAATTTTCACACTCGAGTGAAATTGTTTTTATTTAATGTCTCGCTCGTCGCGTGACGTACTCTTAACAGATAGTGATATTCTTTGAGTTTAATGTATGCGCAGTTTTTTGCTCTTTTGTGGCGATGAGTAAATACACAAGCGACGTGAACAATGCCAGTTAGTAACCATTTTGTTTAACCTAGTTATTTTGGTTGAACTCCATGGTGCCAACACACTTAACTCATGAAGTGACAATATACCTATACCCTTAAAACCCATGTTCAGTAGTTTACATAATTTATATTACGTTACGGTTACGCCTGTTTCAGGCTACGAGTACCTACGCTTCTAGTTTGTAGGAATCATAAGCACAGTTTTATGGTTATGTTAGGTTCACTATTTATTTATTTATTTATTTAATACTTCAAGCACACTAATGTACAGAGGCGGACTTAATGCCATAGGCATTTTCTACCAGTCAACCTTTAGGTGATGCAGAGAAAAACAGTGGTAGGTGCAATTAAAAATAAAAAAATAAAAGGAATCAAAGAATACTAATACATAATATGAGTATAAATACATAAATATTTACACTATAAATATAATATATATAATAAATTAAATTACGAAGAGATAGAAAGAAGAGAAAACATTAGCACTGTGAAGATACTACTGCCAACTTATTACGAATATGCTCGCGAATCTTAACCTTAAAAGAGAAACGGTTGGTTGCCATCCTGATTTCCTGGGGGAGAGCGTTCCACAGAGAAACAGACTGCACAAAAAAAGAACTATGAACAAAGTCAGTACGGTGAGTGGGACATAGGAGAAGACGGTTATGCGATGAGCGCAGGAAGCGACTATTCATCAAAGATTAAGCTGCGTTTGCCGAGGTCGTTCCGTGGATTGGTGAAAATTTTAATTAGCTATAGTACCTTTATGTCCCAATTTATTTATTGTCTTAATTTTAATTAATTGTTTTCCTATGTCCGTTTTATTGATGTTTTCTAAATTTTTGGATGATATTGTATTTTATTTTATTTTAACTACTTGACATTTAAATTCATGTAAACTTTGTAAATTTTAATTTTGTTTTATTATACATTTCCGTTTAAATTTTTATTATTGAGTATTTATTATACAAGAACATCTATAAGTGACGAATTTATCACAAAGCTGTTAAAATAGAATATATTTAATGTAATGATTTAGTGAATAAGTCGTTGGTGTAAACTATGCTATGGCTGCTATGGTCATCATTCGATCACTATCACCAGCCTAGTGCCTGAGACTTTAACATAAGTATCCGGTTTAATTAATTTCACCCAAGTGCACCATTCGAGGAACAGGCGTAATGTTAAGAACTACACCTATTCACTCTTGACAGGTGTCAAGAGTGAATAGGTTACTTCTAGACAAGCGTGCTACAACCTTGGGAGGTTGTAGCTATCAGGAAACACCGACTCCGGCACGGAATTCTACTTTTCTTAAGGTTGATGCACAAGGGTAGCTCGCAAAATTACTTGCGTTTTATGCGACTTGCAATTTAGTATTAAGTTATATTTATTCCAAAAAAATAATCAGGATCGTAATATATGGATTTTGTTAAATAATTGTTGACATTGTCAAAGCGGCTCCCTTTCGCCTTCGACTTAATTTTACTATGTTTGAAATTAAATTAAATTCAATTTATTCATTAACAGTTTACATTGTTTGACTGGCCTGTTAGTCTAATAGTTAGTGGCCCTGACTGCCAGAGGTCGCGGGTTCGATTCTCACTCAGGACAAATGTTTGTGTGATGAGCACAGTAATTTGTTAAAAACAAGATACCAAATAAGAAAACATAAACCACAAAATCTAATTGGATCGAACTATATTTACAGACAAAACAATACATTATCATTGACCAGACATAACCGTTCAAGACAAACTCAATAAAAAAGCTTACATAAGAGATAATTATAGCCGTATCTAACTTACAACATTCAAACTACAATATCCGAGAAGCTTAGTAAGTAATAAGATCTCGTTATAGAAATTAAAACCCAATGGCGAGCACAAACCGTGCACATCGTAACAATAGTACTGTCCTTCGGCGGTATTGCACCAAAAGCTCTTACACAAAGTCTTAATACACTCCACATGCCTTCTCATACACGTTACATGCTTCAAAAAGCTACCATTCTCAATACTTGTCGCATTACCCGTAAACTCTTAACTTCTTCTACACTACTACTACTGCTACTTACTTGTGGAAGCTTGTAATTAGCAATTTAGTTATCTACTATTGTCATAATTTTGATATTAGTCTGTAAGCTTTCCCAAAATTGTAAAAAATAAAATAAAAATAAAATACTATCAATTTAAATTTCTCATTACACACTTGGTTCCGACCCGTGTGTAAGGTCGTAAACTCTCCTTAAGAAGAAAAAAAAAGCAATCGAAATAATAGTAATAATATACAGAAACAACACAGTTATTAAAGATTAACATTTTATTTTCATTTTCACATCTTCCTGGTTAAGTGCGGTTGTCGCTAAGTTGTTTATGTTACGAGTATCTATGTTTTACTTGTCCCGTAAACGATAGGATACACGAAGTCTCTAGATGAGAGTTGCTATCTCTAAAAGTGGTTTAATGGAGCACATAATACAAACAAATTGTTTGTATGCGTCCATCGTATGTAAAACAACCTCGAATTTGCAATAAAGCATGACCCATTTCCATTCCGATGCATACAAGTTACATGTTTTTGATTGAAGTCAGTAAGTTTTTTAAATAAATCTATGATGTTACAGATTTTTTAAAAGGATCTAACATAGACACATATGTACTGGCTACAGGTTTTTGCTACTCTCGGCTTCGAGTGACATGCCAGTGTTCAAATTCACGTAGATTGATAAAAAGTACAATAATTCAAACAAAGCAAAAAGCGTGATGTGTACTCTTAACAAAAATCCAACTTGTAGAAACTGAGAAACACGCTCAATTCTATACAGGCTGTTTATAAAATAAAGTTATGAAACTTAAAAGCCTTTACAAAGTTGTGAAGAAGGCTTTACACGTTATAGAAATAAATACCTACTGATATTCGTAAAGTTATCCTCTTTTTGATTATTTTACATCCTACATACCTAATTACCTATTATATCCTACTAATATTATAAACGCGAAAGTTTGTGTGGATGTTTGTTACTCTTTCACGCAAAAACTACTGAAGGGATTTTGATAAAATATTGTACACAGATAGTTTATAACCTAGAATAACACATAGGATAGTTTTTATCCCGATTATGCCCGCTACAACTTAAAAAATATCCCACGGGAAGACCGTGGGATATTTTTTAAGATGTAGCGGGCGAAGCCGCTGGCAACAGCTAGTACTTAATGAAATGAATGTTAAAAAAATGAAACTTTAACCGCCAATACCTACAATCCTACATACTCCTTCATGAGTTTAAAATCATCATTTACGAACTTTTAAACGACACACAAGACTTTTACCGGTCACGTAAACCTAAAATAACAGAAGACTCCATACTCATTATCCAACGAGCGACCAAAAATATGCCACAAATAAAGTTTAACTTAAATAAATATGTCAATATTTTACCGGTACATTCATCATGACGTTGAACATACATTGGTTAAAAGCTCATTCATTTTCAAAGAGTGGATTCTTTGGTGAACATACATCATATATAATTAATGATTAACTACCAAACAAATACAAATGTGGAAAAACTCACCTTACATACACTGAATACGTGAAAATCACCATTATATAATACAGTTTAATGAATTAATAGCATATCTTTCGAAAATCACTTCGGTACGAAAACTTTAGGGTCAAAGAATTAACAATAAAAACTTGACAGTAATTTAATTTAGCGTCGAACGTGGCAGCAAAATTTTACGAGAACTCGAAAAGTTATTGTCTTTTTTTAATTTACAGGTTCAACAGATGTTTGGAAGTACTCAGAAATATTATTTCCAAAAATAAAATCCAGGAAAATAACGTGCGCTCCCACTCGAGCCTGAAATAATACTGATGAACGTTCGCATAGATCCACAGTACTACGCTACGTTCCGTAACGGGATGGTGGCGACAACTTTATGACAAATGCTATCCATCTTTGCGCTTTGAAACCCCTTATTCTTACCAATGAGTATAAGAACCGTAATGGAACTCGTACAATTTTAGAAAATAACTAAATAAAAAATAACCAGCCAAGTGCGAGTTGGACTCGCGCACCGATACGAGGGTTCCGTACAAAATTGCAGGCATGTATGTATTTCTTTTTTTGTATACAATTTTTGGCTGTCGTAAAAATTATTAAAATTCAGTTCAAGCTTGTGCTAATTAAGCTCGTTCATATACCCCACATGGCAAGATCATTTTACTATTTAATTTGGACCACCCCATTACAAGTGACGTAATCAAAAACGTAAATTAAATCCGGTTTTCGGATTTTTCTCTGTAGGTACTTGTATTATACGACAATATTATTGCCAAGTTTTATATTTCTAAGGGACTCGATACCTCCACGCGTTTCCCAGATAAAGTGACTTGACAGACAGACAGACAGAAGGACGAACAAAAAAGTGATCCTGTAAGGGTTACGTTTTTTTCCTTTTGAGGTACGAAACCCTAAAAAGTAACAAGAAGCAGAAGCCATAAAGTAGGCATAAACTAGAAGCGATCATCGAGTAAAAGCGACGAGATTAAAGCTTTCAGGAAAAACGACTAGAGTAAAAGTCTCTAAATAAAAGGAAAAATATAAATGTCATTCATTAATATTTTTTATTTTATTTTGATCAGGAAATCTCTAAATGGATTGCAAACAAAAGTTAACACAAAAACCTTTACTCAGGTTGTAATCAAAGTTTGTTTTTTTTTTATAATTTTTCCTACTGCTCCATTATGAAGCGGTAAAATTAAGAAAAAGTATAAATGTTTCTTCATTTTTTGTTTTCATAAAGATAAAGAAAAAAAATCGAATGGAGCTTTATTAAGCAAGTCAAGGAAAATCAGTAAACATTTAAATAATGAAAATGGATTCTAATTAGAGGATATCTTTTGTGTTAGAACCCGATTAGTTTGTTAATTAATAATGTAGTTATTAATTAAGAAAGGCCTACATTTTCGAAAAAGCTGTTTGAATAAAAATTAATCGAAAGTACGCCACCACGCTGACCAAAGTATTAGGTCTCAAAAGAGGCAAGTCTATAACGGAATTCCAACCCTAAGTCAAACTGCTTAATTAAATTGCTTACGTTACTGGGACATATTTTGCAAGTCAGTCCATTCTCCTTATCACATATTGCGATTTCACATAGCGGAGCTTTTATTTCTTTGGAACTGTGAGAACTCGGAGCCATATTGTCTTTCAGTACAATATAAAAAGTTTTTGAGAAGATATTTATAGAAACTTTACATACAGCCTGGTCATCGATGCACAATTGCAGATAACATGATTCATTTTCATCTTCTTTTTTATATTTTGTTCGTTTCTTTCTGACGTCTTCAAACTTGAAACTACTTATAACCAATCATCTAGATCCGAACTATGAGATTGTGCCACTGTCATGATAAAAGTTTCCTAAAGATTTTATTCACCTTAATTGATACATGCACATTACAGTCAATGTGCATCTATTAATTAAGGTAAATAAAATCTTTACACTCACTTACACTACACTTAATACAGGTTAAATTAACAAAAGAAGTGAAATGTAAGTAGTGTAATCCAACAGTCATCGAACTAACAGAATACCAAAACATAAAGTTGTAGAGAGGAGTTGCTATAAATTAATTAACAAATAGTAAATACTTCGAAATGGGAACAGGCTGAGGTACAAGCACTTATAGAGTTGGGGTTTCCACACACGATATCCATTTGCAATACCGATAAATTTCCGACCGTAGCTTCGGAGCAGTCGTCTCCAAGTAACCAATTTCCACGAAACCTCTAGGAATAATTGGATTTACGTTCGTTCGGTTGTGTTTCTCGTCAGCTATTCCATAAATTTATCAAGATACGAGTATACTGGTGACACTTTTCAAACTCTAATCGGTCAAGATACCGTTACTATTGGAACTTTAACAACAGTGATCATTTCTACTAATTTGATTAAATAATTTGTGTTAAAGATTCTACTAGTAATTCTCTTATTGGCCCTATGAAAAACGTTACGAGAAATAAGTTGCTTTTTATGAACAATCATTTAACATTCTTTTGGAACGTTAGCATTTTGTAGTAAAAAAACACTAGTGCTTAGTTACGATTGCTATTGTCAAACCTTGAACAAAAAACATCAACTGATCGTATCGGTCGTCTGTGATGAGCCTTACACCAGAATAGAACTTCAATTATTTAGAATAGGAAGCTCGAAGGAAAAGGGAATTGTAAGAAAGTAATAATGTAACTTAGTTGCGAGTTGTTGCTAAGTTGGTTTATTTGTTTGTGTAGTGTACTAGAAAAATAATACTAAATGACTCCCACTGGGACAATTTAGTGGTCTAGCTGTGAGACTAATCAGTAATAAACATGTCAAAGTTTTCTCATAGATCCGTTAAGTGCCATTTATTAGCGTAATACTTACAAGTTGAAAAAAAGTCACTAACAAAATAAATTTCTTTTGTACAAATCGTATTGAATCTTTCTACCGTTATCTTCATTATTTACACCTATTTTACTCTGAAATACTATGTTAAGCTTTCTTCTTTGTAGGTACAGACGCCAGCATCAAGTTACCCAAAACTATATTTTTTTCCCATTTGACCATGAACCTTGGTGATAAAGTTGAAAAACTATGAAAGAAATTTGACACATTGGGGAAGCTTGATATGCTGGCCTCTGTACCTAATTTTAACTAGACTAACATTAGCCCGCATTTGGCCCCGTCTTATCAGCTAGTTAGCGATGAAAATAACAATTCTCGTGGTAAAGTATTTCATTATGGTACTTTTTTTTCTGGTACGGAAATCCTATACCATGTGAGATCAGTTTATTCTGGAAATGTACAGTTTGATGTGTAGTCGTGCGTGCATCTTCTAATCTTATATATAAATATCTCGTGTTACAGTGTTTGTTACAAAACATCGCCGAAACGGCTCGACCCAAGTAGGACTGAGAATACCTAGGGCGTAAAGTAATAAAAACTAATAAATTGATTATATGGTGAAATGAAATAAGCCGGGACAGCTAGTTTATACCTATTTAGGTATACACAATCTTTGTATACAAAATCTTATACAAAATCTCCCGCCACGATATATGTCCGGGATTAACTCCGAAACTTCTTAACAAATTTTCATGAACTTTGGCTTATTCTGTGTAATTTGGTTACACTTAAGCAATAGGATAGCAGCTTTTATTCCAGTTATTGACCCTCCTTGTTCTGCTGAGCCACAGTAACACGTTATAACAAGTGGTTGCTTAACACATCTTTTATTAAAAACTACTTTCATTAAAAATGCAATGCGATGTCAAGTTAGTATCTTATTCTAATAAGAATGATCGTATATATAGATAAACACACGGTCTACGATTACCTACTGTTGCTTAAAAGAATTTGTAAAACAATAACCTTAGTAGCAACTGTATGATAATTTCATGTTTACGAAAAAGTCAAAAGGGTTTGTGAGGCATACTACCTTTTCACTAGCGGAGCCTTTTGATATTACCCTGGAAAAATCTTATGAAATTGAATTCCAAATCAAAGTCAAGATTTCAAGTACCTATTGTCATTTCACCTGTTCGGCTTATTTATGAGAATTTAAACCTTTGAGAGTATTAATAAACATAGGTACATTACAGACGTAACAAAGTTTTACCTGGATTACAGTCTATATTTTACGAACAAAAGTGTGCGTGTAATTAACACAACACACTGAGTACTCCACGAAGGGTAAGGAGGTGTATTAAAGAACAACCATATTTTAACTTTCGAATCAAATCATTAATTACTTTGCAAACATAAGTATTAGGTACATAATAATAATAATAATAATAATAATAATAGCCTTTATTTCAGACAGTATTTCATTTACAATATGTGTTTTTTTTTTTTTTTACCTATGCATTGATAACCCTATCTGTATGCCACCTATTGGCAAAGGCCTCCTCCAACCTTTTCCATTCCTCTCTATCCTTAGCGATTCTCGTCCATGTGCCTCCTGCTACAGCTTTAATATCGTCTACCCATCTTCTATGTGGTCTACCTTTTTTCCTTTTCTTATAGGTTGTGATGGTTCATTATCAGTTTGGACCATTTCTCCTTTCCTCTCATCGTGTGGCCTGACCATTTCCATTTTAGCTTTTTTATTGTTGTTGTGACATCTTTTGTTTTCGTATACTTTTTATGGTTTCAGTCCTTATTCTATCGGCTAGTCTTTTCCCCATCATACTCCTTTCCATTGAGTTTTAGCAAGTTTCTAACTTTTTAATGTGTGCTTTAGTGAGTGCCCAGGATTGGCATCCATATGTGAGTGTAGGTAGTATGCTGGTATCGAAGAGTTTTCGTTTGATATTTATCTTGGTATCTTTGTTTTTCATTATTTCTTTCAGGCTCCAGAATTGTTTCCAGGCATTTCCAATGCGTCTGTCAATTTCTTTTGAGGTTAGATCTACAGGAGAGATTATCTGGCCTATATAGATGTATTCATTGACATATTCGAATTAGGTACATAGATGCCATTATTACGTTCTTCACATTTTTTTCTTCATCCTTCCAAATATTTTTTCAAACAATCCATCCAACGATTTTTTGGTCTTCTCTTGTAACCCTCCACTTGGTTGAAATAATTAGTTTTGTTTTCAATAAAACATACATAATCGTTGATAGCACCTACAATAGAGCCTGGGATAAACTCTGCGTTATTGTTATTTATTTATATACTTATAAATAGCAGAACCAACAGCTGTAACAGATGATTAACCATTGTACATGCAACACTGAGCCGCTTGATCTCATGTATAAAACCAGAAAAAGTAAAAAAAAATCTAAGAACCACCACAAGCATAATAAAAAAAATAAATATAGAAACATAAAATTATACAGTAAGCACTTTATTACATGGAAAAAAAGATAAAACAAAGGCACGAGCTTTTTAAAAAAATGAGCATTCATCAAAGCTCGTGTAGGTTTTGGTGGTATTGCGTCCATGGGTGATGATGGTGTTGGATTTTGGTTCAACAGTACCTAAGTACGAAGCAGAGTGCAACCTTGCTTTCCTCTACGCTTACTGTATTTTAATTAGTTCGTTCAACAACAAAATATACGGATGCGATTATTTACTGGTTACGCCTCCGACTTGTAATCAAAGCTCTTTACCTATGTTTACCCTAAAACTCGTATTTAACAGACATACATACACAATCACAATGAAATGGATTACAAACGCGAGTCAGCAACAGGAAACGTGTTTTGCCGCGCTTCAAAGCGCTAAACAAACAAAGAATCGTTAATAGATTTGCAATTGGAGCAGATTCGATCTAATATTAGTTTGAACCTAATCTCCTATACATCTGTACAAATAAATAAAACGAAATTGTCAGTTTGTAGTGTCAAAATAGCAGCTTTTTAGTAAATGTATGTTTATGAATGTTATTACGGTAGTTATACTTACCAAAAAACTACTACCCCCCTTTGACCGCAACAGTCTCGTAAATAAACTTGAAAGTTGGCCCAGTACCTACGCCACCAGTCGGGGGTCGCGGAAGTACTTTCCGTTCCCGTGACCCCCGGCGCAGGTGTGAGAAGGAACACGGGGTGGTTTTTAGTCAGTAAGACTCTGACAGACCCCTCCGCCTCCCCGGGCGGGGGACATCCATGAGGATTTTCCACCCCTCAAAAGTACCTACGCCACGCGTCACAACTGCAGCACACATTTATAGGATTTATTCGTAGCTTGGCGGCGAGAGTACACTTTTGCCTTTTTGCCGTGTCCGTGAAGAGGTTAATAGGACTTTTACTGTTATAATTATAGCTGATAAGAATATCGGCTATAATTATCCCGAAGGTTACTCTTTAGGGAACACTGAAAAAAAAAATACCCATAAAGTTCCACGCAGAAGTAGCGGGCACAGCTAGTGTTACGCCATGTGGTGACGTCATAGCTGTGAATAATTTGAGTAAGATCAGCAAAACAAGTTATTTTCTAAATATAATTTATTTACGAATCATGAACGAATAATTTTCTTAATTTTTCTGTTTCTCGCTCCCAAAGCATTTGTCTACATTGGAGATAATCTCTCGAGCACTCCCATGCAAAACAGCGCCGCGTTTACTCATTTTCGAGCAGTCAGAGAGACTAAAACAAAAACAATACCAACAAACAACCGCGTAACAAACATAATTAATAAATAAAACGTAAGCACTCCACAAGATTATTAATTTAGGACGTGTATACATTTTGAATAACTGCGACTCGTGAAAACAAAAAAAATAAAACATTGATACGCGAATAAGGTTTCGTTGCAGACTGTACTTTTGAAGTGACATCTGACAGATATAGGTCATTGACGTTCCTATTCTCATTTGGAACACGTAGTACATAAGGCGTGTTAACCATATGTGAGTGCCATCTGGCCGTGATACACCTTGTACAGTTGTCACCGTACGCCTTTTACTGCGTGATAGGGATGATAAATTGATATTGACTGAAAGTATGTTTTTCACTTGGTACTAATAGGTATTGATTCCCCGAACCTAACATATGATATAATTATGAGGTGTTGCTGTAATAATAATAATAATTTGTGGCGGTTTGAAAGTTATCTGAGCTTCATGCTAAATTAGTGCAAACGGGTTCCAACCTTTATCGCATATCGCAATTTCAACAAAAAATATTCTTTAAGTTACAAAACAAAAAATGTTAAACTGTTGTTAAATTATGTACTAACGTATATCGTATATATACTACGTTTATCGTCGTATCTGAACGGTAAGATTTCACAACACCTTCCAAAGTAAAATGTTGGAACCTAAATTACATTAAATTTTGATGAGTGTGGTATTGTGCAACGTGCGTAAACGCTACAGCTACAGCTACAGCTTGGCAAAAAAGAGTAGAAACGGAACTAAATTTTTGTCTGTTGGCAACATTTCCAAAACAATGACATCTCATAATAAACAAAGTTCACGATTTCGTAAAATTTTAATTTCGACCACCAAACGTTGATTAATAAACGTAAAAAGTGAAGAATAATGAATAAAACCATTCGGAGTGCTGGCAGGGAGGTTATTTATAAGGTGTACAGGCGATGTCTGGCGGAACATGAGGCCCAAACAATTCTATCTGAACTTCACAATGTTTACCAAAGAACCGCTGATTAGACAGGTATGTAAGAGTTTGTTTTGTTGATTTTAGTTGAATCAAGTGTTAATTGATGAATAAAAAGCTATATTAATTCGCTTGCGTAAGGAATAACTAGAAATTTGAAACAATAAATGTCGAGCACATAGGTTATGTTTACATTTTTTCTGCATTACTCTGGTATAGCGCGCTGAGATAAATTGATACTTTGGTGACTTGACTTTTAACTGAATGAAAATTAAATTTCTACGTAAATTATACTTTAAGTGCGATATCAAGGGAGAGAATTATTTGTTCTAGTGTTTGCATTAGAAATGTAAAAGAAATTGTCGTGTCATTGCCTAAAAAATAAATCTAAATCTATTATTTTAATTTTGGGAAATCTGTTAGCGTTCTAAGAAAAATCGTGCTGGAAGTAGATAAACAACATTAACAGTATGTGACAAAAATGTTTTACTTTTAATATTGTTAGACATAAATGAAATATTTCGTCTTTACAGGAAGCAGCTAAACGTGCAATCCAAGCTATTACCGAAGAGGATTGGAAGAACTCGTGCTAACATGTAATAAAAATAGAAAAGGATTACTGGGAAAAAAACGAACTATGAACGAGGGTATTGAGCGATTAGTCATAAATCTAGAAAATGATAGAAGCAGCACCTCTGAACCCGAACATGACTCAGATGAGTTTGCGGCCAGCTCTAGCCATGACATGGATGTGGTAAGGGTGGAATATTTGGAGGACGATTTACTAGATTAAAATATGGAATAAAGAATTAGGTTAAACAATATGATGTTTTATTTTTATAATTCCTAAACCATGTAAACTCAGGAGTATTTACCCAAATATTTATTTTTAGGTAAGTAATCAGTTGCGTGTCGAGAACACGTCTTTGTTCAATGAAACCACTACTAATTACTTACGGATTAAAAAAAAAAATACTTATACAGGTTACGAATATATTGTTACTTTATGCCTAAAAAAAAAGTTGCTAAGTATCAAGATTAGGTCAGTACGCTATTCGGTTGCAACGGGTTGCCATACGAACAGCACAGTGGCGCCTCCATTATTTTCTACTCTTTTTTGCCAAGCTGTATCTGGAAGTTGAAGTTTGCAAAAGTTTTGTTGTCATTATCATCACGTTAATCAAAAGTCTGGTAATGCAGAATGTATACTTTCTGGAATGACGCTACCCTACTGTACCTCTTTTTACAATTTTTAGGGTAGTACGTACAGACGCCAGCACATCAAGTTACCCCAATGTGTCAAATTTCTTTGATCTTTTTTCAACTTAATGTCCATCAGAATAAGGTTCATATTCAATTGGGAAAATTTGACACATTGGGGTTACTTGATGTGCTGGCGACTTTACATAAGTACGAGAAGTAAACTTTTTCCGCCAAAATTTTAATTCATACCATACCTTGCGTATATATAACCATTAGAAATTAAACAAAAGCTATGTCCACAAAGCCAACATTTTATTTATTTTGATATTATAATACATTTTGATAACACGACAGTGGTATATCAAATAATGTCCTCAACATTTTGTTTCTTTACAAGAAGCTCTAAAATATACATTTTCCGTTGTACATTAACTCGTGGAGACAGGCTTTATATTAATACAAATAACGTCAATAAATAAATAGTGTAAAAGCATAATTATTACGTATCATTGTAATTTTACAAAGAGCAATATCACCTAGTTGTATATGGTCAAGTAAATTTTAGACATGTAAAGTAGGTAAATTATTATGGATTCTAATATCATTTTGTACAAATTTACTAGAACGCCTGAGCACCACAATGGAAGCACACAAATAATTGGCCTTTCAACGATATTAAAAAACAAAGGTTCAGACAATTTAAACAATTCATTTAAGTATAGGTATTTTGAAAAAAATAAAGACTGCGCTATTTTAAATGGATCGGTAACGCTTCTGTTTGTCAACTTATGTTGGTTCGTCATTTAGATTCTAACACCCTGTTTCACAATAACAAAAGTAAGGTATAGATTAATTTTAATAATAACAGTTAAGTAGAACCCCAATTCTAGGAAAGTTCAACATAGAAAACATGGTACCCAATATTTCAAAATAAAATATCTACTGTTTTAAATGAGACCAAAATTAAATAATTAGCATTTTTAAGGAAAGAACGAGGTAAAATTCGCACAGGAATAAAATACAAGAGGTTACATGAGAGAAAATAGAAAACACGGGTGAACATTGTACCGTGGAGAAATGTGAATAAATACGCTTGTATAGTAGCTTAAATTTGAAATATCGTACTAACATTCAACTTCTTTAATTTAAACTTAGCTTTAAGAATTAGTACCTACATGTTGTCAAATCTTAGATATTTTTTTGTAGAGATGAAAGCAAACAGGAATCCCGTTAGAATAATCCACCGTTATTAACAAATGCTTGCTAAAATGATTGTTCTTATTTTTTAGATCAATATTTTCTGGCAACTACAAACATCGCAAAATATTGTACCTAATGGTCATGAATACTATGAACAGTCACGAATAACAAACTGTTTGATTTATTAATCTACCGAAATTCAAATAATTCAATGACGAACTAGCTAAAATCCATTATGGCAACTAATTACGTCACAATGACATACAACTTCATAGTGAGTAAGTATTTGTGTTTTACGTTTTTTGCAATGTAATTGCGTATTAGTAAGTACAAATCATGTTATTGGATTGGTGTTTGCTTCCTCTTATCCAACATCTTAACGAATACTGAGAAACCCAATAGATAAGTTACACAAACAGATACTTGAATTTAGTCTACCTACTAGTTAGGTAAATCTCATGTTATTGTAACAAGAGTTAGTAAGCTTAATAACGAACTTTTTGTATTTGATGTATAATAAAACAATGGTAAGTAAAGCATTATGATAATCATGTAAAGCTGCGTTATATTTGAAGTCCAAAAGATCTACACACACCTACTTAATGACTCAACATATTATGATATCAAAATTATAAATAAAACTTCATCGATGTACACTGAAAGGGCTGCACTGTTTACATTCACCGTATAGCGTTTAGTTTTTTAAACTAAGTTATATTAATATGGCATAAATGTATTGTCCAAATATTAGTTAAAGCTTTCCGATTTATGTATGTACCTATAAAATTTGTTAGTATCGTCTATATAAGCACTAAACACTATTTTATAATATAGAGTTTTAGTTAACATTTGTCGCTGACATCAATCATTTAGCATAGATGTGAATGTTCAATAAATAATTCAAACAATTTTGTCCTAGAAAATATTTCTAAAAATTATCGTTGCACTCACAAGTCTTACAACATTCCACTAAATTCAATCTATAGGAACCCATACTTCAGTTCAAGATCTAACAAATGATCTATAAAAGTCGCCGCTCATGGTGACGCTCCAACTTGACGCCCACTAATAATAATAAGTTTAGTGTTCACCAATACTGCAGTAGATACTGCATACATGGTTATTATTAGTACACCCATCAAGTCTAGGATTGAGAAAAACTCATGCATTGTTAGAAAATAAAAAAAGATGCTTTGAAATTAAACGAAACATTTTACGATGTCAAGCGTTGAAAAGAAAACATGGAAGAAAGAGAGTATTAAATAAATAGTTAAAGCACTTAGAAGTAAAGACGGTATCAGATATAATAGAATAAGTTAGACCTAAATACTTTCGTCAATTCATAAATAGACACCTAGCTTATAAATAACAATAAATAAAAATCTTAAGGCACGTTTTTAGGTACCAAGATCACAATTTCATCATTTCTAACGTGCGTAAGTAGACAAAGGATTAGAGTTATGGAATGTCTGGTTACAGCTGAATATCGCACCAAGAATACGAATACAGTGCACTGTTGCAATCAAAACATTTGCATTGCATTGCAGAAATGTTATTCTTCGGATTTGCTATAGAAGTGAAT
Source organism: Euplexia lucipara (assembly GCA_921972225.1). Taxonomy (NCBI): domain Eukaryota; kingdom Metazoa; phylum Arthropoda; class Insecta; order Lepidoptera; family Noctuidae; genus Euplexia; species Euplexia lucipara. The sequence continues at coordinate 10,373,186 of OV179148.1, forward strand.
TAATTTTATTCATAACCTTTTTACAGTAACTTAAAATATCATAAGCGCATACATTTAAGTATTTCTGCATTGTGCAGAATAACAATACCGATACAATTTACAAAAAATATTCGTAAGTTAACTAAATAATATGCAAAATTTGCAAAAAGTTCTTAAAACTACTTAATAAATAAATTCCAATGAGGGTAAGTAAAGCTCGTTAACGACGAGCATATGTATAATATTAAACATTTTAATGTTCGCGACCTAAGTATTTACATATCATAGTCTGTCATACTCACTCTACTATTTACACTACCGATATTTACAACAGTGTCCTTGTGCACGTCCTGCGCGCGGTTTATACTCACAGCGACCACTCATTGTCAGCACACACTCACTGCTAGCGATACCTGTACGAGGACGGTAGCACGAAGTCCCCGAATGAGTACAGAACGCTCGCGTACCAGTGGACTCCGCGCGGGAGCTCGCTGGAGCTGCTCCACCGCGCCATCCACCGTAGCGGCGCCATGGCCGCGTGCGCCAGCGAGTGGCTCCGGACCAGCGCGTAGCACGACGCCAGCGCGTCGTCCACTATGATGGTACCGGTTCTCGTCAACGGCGCGTACACTCCGCGCTTCAACACCATCCGTGTCTTCACGACCCTGGACGGCCTCATGACGTCGGCCTGACCCCTCGTCAGGAGTACGTCGCCAACCTCGACGTTGGACGCAAAAGCCTCCCGCCAGCCGTCGGCTGCCGCTAGCAGCAGCAGGTGTGACGGTGTCGTCGTGATCGTCACACCATTCTCTGCTGTCACTTGGATGAACTGTCGTGTTGTATTCGGATCGCGGTCGATGAATGTCAACACCTGAAAACAAAACAATAGCTTTGTAAATATATTTTTTTAATCAGAAATAATAATTTCTTGTACAGACTACCCCACCAGATAATTCTCAATTGAACATAAACCGTATTGTGTTTGTTTTAAATTTGAAAAAAAAATAAAAGAAATTTTGATGTACATGGCCTCTGTACAATTCTAAAAAGGCGTTCAATTCGGCATAAGTATGCATAAAATTCACTGTGTTCAAGATGTTTGGTTTATATCGTCCACCTACCTCGGAATAAATCATTTTGCCGTCATCGGAAGCTGACAGTACTTTGTCTCCACTTCGTATCGTAGCGATATCGCGGGGACCCTTTTCTGTGTACACCATGGCTCCTTCAGGAAAGCAACCAGCTCCTGTACCCACAGATGACTCTGAAATAGACAATACAATCAATTAATTAAATTCGTAAAGGCTTCTGAATGATCTTTTCATAATTACCTATGTGGATTATTATTTCAGAAAGAGTTCCTAATATAAACGCAATTTTTTTTTTTTTATTTATGACTATCCGCTCATGTTTCTTTGGACACGTCCAGCTGTACGACCCTACGTTCGGACTTTGTCTTAAAAAAACTTTTGAGTTAACTTGATTCCCATAAGAAAGTGAATATTAAAGGGGATAGTGAAATGTTTAGATATCCTTGCCATACTGTCCGGCAATTTATAAGGGCTTTTCGAATTTCGAAATGGTAAACCCTTTTCACGAGTTAGTTATGTTACGTGTTTGCTGTGCCTATCCCATAAACCAAAAGCAATAAAATAAAATTGAGAACATAAAATCGTGCAAAGGACGATAGTAAATTAGCTCGGAGAAGTCATATCCCTTTAAGGAATAACGAGATTTCTCTACGCCCGTAATTAAAATCGGATAAGATACGAAACAAAAGAGAATCGCGGACAGCTCCCACTGTGTTCAGGTTATCGGCAAGAATAACCTACCAAGTACTGTGCTCGAGTTTGTCTTTTACTAAAACCCACAATTGGCTCGGACCGGCTCCGATGCTACACAGATATATTATCCGTCTGCCAAATTCAATAACGAAGAAAAAAGTTCCGGGAAATAGGAGCCTTAATCTCTTGAACAAACTTTTTAAGCGTTAGATAAGTTAATTCAATCCGTTTTTCGAATTCCTTTCACTCATTGTTTGTGCGAAAAAACTACGACCAAAAATCGCACAGAATCCCGATTTGCTGAACGTTGTTTGCATTTTATCTAATAGTATTTATTTAAATCCTTGTCCAGCTTAAACTGTACCTGTACGTAATCTTTTAATTCGTTAGGATTTTTGGTGGCTGTAGCAAAAAAGTGTCTATTTACGTGCAAGTTAATGGTATCCAAAAGATAAATAAAAATGGCTTAACTTTAAAGCCAAGTATAAACGTGTTCGCAGCACAGCCGCCACTGTTACGTTATAACAATTGTATTACCTAACCGTCTATATTTTTAACTTAAGTTACAGTTACAGTGGGTGGTGCAATTACACGCGCAAATGAGCACGCCTAAAGATACCCTGCAAAGCCTCTGGTTTGCGCGAACTCGTTAAATTTTGATTTGTTGTGTAACCGACCGATAAATTCAGACGATCCTTGTTCACAAGCTGTTCTCAAAGCGATGGGTTTGGAGCGGATCGCATTACACAATAACTACACAAATTAGATTTTGCTCAAAGTCAAGCGCTTATTGTCAACATGCGTTTGTTGTCCGGAACACATCACACGACTTACTGAATAGGCGTCGGACACCTTTGCGTTTTTGTACAATTTAGGTGGGGTGCACATTTACCTATTCATTTTGCGGATATCGTGCTTGCGTGGATAATTTTATTTACTAGCATAGAGGTTTTTATGATATTTTCATTAAATTTCAGCGAATAGTATACAAATCATGACTAATCATATTACGTGAAAATTATTTCCTTCGTATATAGAATGTCCAAACACACAGTGCAGAAGATGTTATCTTAATTTTAATTCCCGACCTTATTAAGCTTCAAAGCTAACGAATCCAAAGCCTTAAAACCAGTCACACGCGATTTCATAGTGACGTAAGTAACATTAGGCTGAAGATGCGGCGATAAGCGGTGCGGTCGCGAGGGAGGGGGGCGCGGGGGCCTGTGCGCCGGCGCAGCCGAGTGGCCGCGCAGACCCCGCCCCGCGGGGACCACCGGGAGAGCTAGGCGGCGCGCGCGCTGGGCCCCGCCGTCCGAGACGCGCCGGCCGGCCGCGCGTGACCATACATTACCAACTCGACAAAGCACGTGACACTATTAATAATTTATCTCGTCGATAGATGACATGTCGAACCAGCGAAATGTGATGCTTTTTCAGTTTTTTTTTTGTAACAACTACACGGTTATGAAACTTAGCATTTGTCAGAAGCGCATCATCCGGTATAAAAGCTCTGCTACATTCGATAAAAAAGTAATGTTATCGATAGGGTTTTGTCGGCGGCCGCAACCTTTTATTGTTTGTCGATGTAAGGCTATCAAGATGCTCGCATGGGATCAGTAGAACTACAACTGATTTATATCGTGTAGAATAGCAATTAGCCGACGCGTGGTCATGCAAATGCCAAACTGCGCTGGTTATGATTCATGCACCGGCTGAACGCGCGCCGTGTCTTACAATGTTAAAAGGAAATCAATAAATATGGGAAGATTCATTTTATTTGTGGTAGTAGGTAAGCGTAAGAAAACATTTTAGAATCGTACAGGTCAGTTGGAAATTCCCAAAAGATGTACAACAAGCTGTTGTCAATATGTTGAACATCTTTTGTAACTGCATCTCGCACTGTTTGATTTTGTCACGCTGAATTATTTTTAAGCAGTATTCAAATATTTGGAATATAAAATAAGCATTCTCATTGTAAGATTTCATACTGGTACGTAATAAGAAGAAATATCTACATATTTATATGTTTAAACGGTAGGTAGACAAACACATTAAACGTAGTCTTTCAATAAATTAATATTTATAAAGCTGCCTGCCTCTCCAAAGTCAGATCTAGCCAATTCGTAATTCACATGTGCGTACGTTCTATCGGCGCAGTAGCAGAATGATTTAAACGCCGAGCAAGCGACACTGACTCTGATGCAATATGTAACGTCTGGGATTGTAATATGGTACTGAGATCTTAACGTTTGAATTTATTGCCCACCAGTTCGGAATTGACGACGTTAAGGCCCTTTACTGAGATATAAAACGAAACTGAGTGCGAAAGTTAAATTGAAATATGATTAATATAAAATTATACGCCTGCCTGATAAAATATGACTGCATGTAAACTGCTCACTATGTCAATGTTAAATATTTACCCGCAAATTAATGTTAATGGGTACAAAATAACAATATCTATAGGTTTTTTAACCTTAAGAAAAGTGTGGGAAACTAGTTAGGTATATAAAAACGTATACTTAGATATTAATTTAAACTTGCTTTATTGCTTCGAAAATTGGGTAGTTAAGAAAGATGGGTTTATATTTACAAATCAATTACTCTTTGGATTTGATAAAATAGGCTGAAATTGAATGCGGCTTGATGAAGTAATGCATATGTGATAAGAATTCGATAGTTTACACCCTCAAAAGAGATTTAGGAGTTCCAAGGTAATTGAAAGATAATTTAAACAACAACCAAAAAAAGATCACGATCTATTGTTGTCAAATTTCGAAGCATATACATAATTAGTAGATAATAATAGATCTAACACTACATCGTAAAGTGAGCCCCACTAAGCAAACTTCACAATAGTCGCTGTGATTTTTCGCCGATACACTTAATAAATTGATCGGTAATCAGTATCAGGCTAGCTGGTGTGGGAACATCGCGGGGTTCGGCCACAGTCTTCCGGGATGTGGCGTCTCGGGTGTCGCACCCCGAGCCTTTCGCACGCATGCCCCGCGCGCGCTCGACCGCGCAACATCGCTCACTCACGCTTCTATCCTCTGTCTTATACTACTAATAAAAAATATTGCTCGTCTTCATCAATTTTGTGGTGGCACATAATATGATCAATTCACTGATTTGATCAAAAAATCCAATATAAAATTGATTGATTCTATCTAATTATATTTGTGTGTTGAATCAAGGCACAACTCTGTATGGTTTTACCAGTTAATATAAAGATTGATCTCATATACATGCAATCAAACTGGAGAATTCCATGCATTTGATTGCGGTGAATCAATGTTCAGCCGGAATGTTATACAAACATCTAAACTGATATATTTAACTTTCATTGTTTTATCTTCAGTAAAAGGCCATTATGTGGTAAAGCCTATATATGTACCTATTAGAATTGAAATATACTGGATATTTACATGTGATGTGTACACTTCGTTAGGAGAAAGTAGGTACCTACTTATCATAACAATAAAAATTGTTCGGTGGTGAAGTCGAACATTACTAACAACTCACGTAATTTCAAATAAATGAAAGGAAAATTGCATTATGGGTTGATGAGGACGACGTACCTACTTAAACATTATATTATATCATAAGACAAGATGAACTTAAAAGCGATGTGTAGGCAATAGGTTGTACGTGAAACATTCGTACTATTTTTAAGGCAGGAACTCAAAACGTTAAAAAACAGAATTACGAATTTAATCAATTCATTTCGTACATAAACCTACCACTTCCATTTTTGACCGGCAAAAAATCTCAAGCGATAAAATCACTTTCTTTTGAGCCACTGCTGGTGTAAGTAAAACTGAAATAATGAAGACTAAAAACTGTATTTCCGCTTTTTTGGTAACGATATGATATTAAAGACTGTTAGGCTTGGGCCGGGTCGTATGTCCTTTAGGGCTCGTAGTTCTTAAAAGTTCTTTTAGCTTGGCGTACATTTTCAAGTGCAATCACATTGTTGAACATTGTTCTTCAACATCATGTTTCAAGAATAATGTTCAATTGTGAACATTATTGCGGACTTACATTACGTTTGTAAAATGTGGTTTAGTCATGTAATCTCAAACATTACCCAACTTTACCTAAATAACTTGCTAATAAGCTTCGTCTAGGCTACGTAACCATTCTGTTTTCAGCACGGGTATAAAAAAAATCCACTTGATCAAAACAAACTCAATTAAGCCAAAATTTTATTACCTATTAATCTTTGTTTTTGTAACATTCGGCTGATTAGATTACATTCGAAATCAATTTTTTTTTTATTTCCTTGGGGTATAATTTTAACATTTGAATAACTTGCTCCTCATCCTTTCCTCAATTTAGAGAGGATCCACGTGTCTACAAAAATAAAATCATAGCGAACGCTACGTCATAAAAAATAAAAAAGCACTCTATCGATTTCGACTATGAATCCGAAAGATACCCGTTACATGCATATATTCAAACAACTACTTCGTCACATTTCGATAGGAGTTGTCTCCTAAAACTTCATGTCCGTATCCTATTAAAATTCGTCCTTCAGTCCAAGCTAGGGTGGTGACATGTAGTGAGTCGTGACCTGTCCGGTCGCCGGCGGTCACGCCCCATTAAACGCGAGCCTCTTCTGTGTAGGACCTTAACTGTTTCTACACAACGCCCGCAACATTGTTTCAATTCGAAGAACAGATTCACAAGCATTAGGTAAATGGTTATTCACTTGTCTTGATAAAAATCTACATCAATTTTATGTGCACATAAACAACTCCAATAGTCTATTCTGCCGACGGCTTCAAAGAATTCTTAATAGCCGCAAAAAGTGAAAATATGAACGAACGAATGTAGTTTGATACATAAAACATTGCTCTACGCTATTAATGTCTTACTTAAGAACGTTATGTTGCACAACAAGCTTGTGCCAAGCATCAGGTTAATTTATAATAACTGATGTTATAATTGATAAAATGCAACGCTTATTGGCGTAATCAAATGTTGTCGTTTACAATCTGTTTTTTCAATCACAAAAAATCATGAAACGAATGGTAAAATAATAAACGAACTCTGTCTGCTTCGCAAACCTGTTGTAGGCGACAAATTTGGACACAAAAGTATTATCTAGTTCGACCATGTAATTTGTGTAAGTGCACGCCTAAACTGATGACGTTAGTATAAATACCACAAGTCAATGATCGGAATAAAAAAACAATCATCGCCGACCAATGAAAATCAATTAATCCAGTCCAACACAAAAAATTAACGCTCGGCATAGTTCTATTGGCGCCGAGTTGATCACTGGATGCTTTAATTTAATATACGAGCATATAATGGGCCAGTTTTTCTCTGTCTCTTTTTCATCCCATGTGAGAGAGCGAAAAATGTTCCTGCCTTTAAATATTCATGATTATTCATTGAATTCCTATGGGTATAGAACTATAGATAGTTAAAATAGTATGTTTTGATGAATTGTGCTCTATCGAGTTTAAGGCAATTTACTTAATCAATCTACAAATGAACGCTAAAATATTAACAAAGAACTTTGCTGTAAATTTTATTTGTCAATAAAATATCTCTAAAAGCGAGGTAAAAAAACTCTGCCATGTAAAATTTAAAGTCAAACCTATTATTTAACTGGTAAACAAATAATGTCGTACTATTGGGATACGAATCGAACATATGGCTTTACGATAGATTATTTTAATGAAGTACAGATAGACGACAATTTTTATTTGTAAGGGGAGAGCGTAAGGAGCAGTGGATGGTCGTGCGCGATCCGGCCTTGACCGCGACCAACAGAGAGCCACGACCGCAACACACATACCTACAGAAAGCACATTAATTATTTATAAGATCCAAATTAATACTAAAAGACTCGGATCGTACAAAACGCCGGAATAAATGAATAAACATCGAAACAAATTGCCTTCGACCGCGGGAGACTCCGTCGGATATCAGTGGTCGAGCTTTTGAAACAATGACTGCTCTTTATCGTTTTAGGATGACTTTAGGTTTGTTATATTATAAATTTAAGACTTTTATTTCGTACCGCTATAGGGCATAAGCATATGATGTTTTGATAAAAAAAAACATTTATTTTTGTGGTAAAGCTTAAAGCTCAAAAATGGTGCATGTTTCTGTAACACACTATAAGCTAGAACGTTTAACTAGAATTGATTTCTAATATTTTCGACAAATCAACGATTGGCAAATGGTAAATATGTAATATCTAGATTCCATGCGTATTAGATGCAAAAATCATCATATTAAAAAAATTACGTAGGTAACAATAGAAATGAATTATTACTATATATTTTGAGATGTCGATGATGTCACTCATCCTTTGATATGAAGGAGCCGGCTCCTTTAGAAAGCTCATGGAGACCTACTTCACTAAAGGCTACGAAAGTAGGATTCTTAAAACGCTGCGTTTTGGAAAGTCCAACTTATGTGGGATGTGTCATTGACCAAAAGTACCTACATTGAACAGCCACGGAATAATCTACAACGAGTTGACTGAAATTGGTGTAAGAATGAGGAAGTATTAATTGGTGCTGAAATCTTCCACGGCTAAGGGTGTAGTGTAAGTAGTGGACGGCACATTTATGTCTTTCATCTTAGAACCTGACCAATTTCGATTTAATTCCGCTCAAATTAAGAATTTGCATAGGTATATAGAAATTAAAGCCTTTACGGTACTTTAATTAACAATTTACTATATGATCACTGTCCATTGGTACAAAATTAATTAACAAACTTGTTTAATCTATAGGTACCCTGTTTATTTAGTAGAAAGCAATTATCACATTCCGATAATAGGTAAATGCGGCGTACATGACACACCTAATATTTCTTGAGATTAAAATCTGCCAGTACAATGTCCAAAGTTGGAAACATCTAAATTTTCATCATAACTTGTAAGTAAAAAGTTACAATTTGAGGTGAGCAGTAATAGGTAGAATAAGAGATAGCTTATACATTAATTTGCTTAAAAATTGATATATAAACAAGGAGATAAGACAGATATCTTGTTTAAATACTAAGTGTTAATATTTCTTTGTTATATCATGTAGTACAAATTGTGTGTGTACCTACATACACATTAGTAACAAAGTTAGAAGTTTTTGGCAACTGACTGAAAATCTGACATGCAACAATTTTGCATTTGAGCCTCAAAACTAAACCACTTATAGACCCATCCGCGAAATTAATTGGAACTATGCGAACGCGCCGGAATGCCTCCATAATATCTAAAAACACAAGCATACATATAAATACGCGCTTCTCTCATCGTTATGCCGTATACCTGTATATAGATATAAGTAGCCATTGAATCACCGGTGTAATTATAGAAGTGGGGGATTGGCTGCGATGCGGCCGCGTGCGCAAGAGACGGTTATAGTTTTCTCCGCGAGTGGGAACGAGAGGGATGCTAACAAGAGGCTCGTTCGTCCGTTTGATCGACACCGCCGGGGCGCGGGCGCGGGAAGCTGTCTGAGATGCATTCTTCTTGTAAAGTTCAACTATATATTTGGCCCGTCCCGAAGCCTGTGGTCCACATTGTACAGTTATGTACCCGTAATTGATCGACACTCGGCTTTTCCCACATGACAATTTTTAGCACCTAAGTAGCCAACGTCAAACGTATATCAGCGTCATCACTTTCAGGGAAACCACAAATTTCCCTCAATATGTAGTTATACTTTACATTAGTGGAATATCACTAATATGTCGTGCCTATAGTCATGATTTAACACATTAATATTTTTGTGGATATCCCTTTCGGAAAAACCATTAACATAATAATTGTACTACGTGACATAATCTCGTTTGTTTATGAAAGAAAGTAAACAATATGACAAGAAATACCGCATTTTTTTCTGATGTATGACATTCAATTAGCAAAATCGTACTAAATTGATACGTTGATAAACATATTGAGCATATGGGAATCGCTAATTGTTACACAAATATTTTACCACATTTTGATAACACGATTTTGAAAACCAGGTTTTTCATTATTTTCGCTCAGTTTAGAACCCAAGTAATATTGAGGAAACATGTAGTTGTTTGAGAGGATTAAAAATAGTTTTTTGTAAAAAAGAACCAAATACGAAACGAGTGACATCGCATCGCCATACAAAAGACTTAAACGCACTTGTGTGCACTACGAAAGAGGCAGCTAGCTCTCTTAGGAAACAAACTTTCATTACTATTTCACAAGAAGGTAGTAGGTATCTGTATTAATACATTTTGCATTTTATAATTACTATTAATATTCAGATCGAGTTGTTAAAATTGCTTTGCTACATAAATACACTTTAAAAAAATATATATATATTATTTTATTTCCAGTCAATAAAACCGGCCAAGAGCGTGTCGGGTCACGTTCAGTGTAGGGTTCCGTAGAATATGTAAACGAAGTTAAAAAAAATGCTTGCATATGCGATTATAGTACAAACTTAGTCCAGAAATTATTTTCTACAACTTTTTGTCTTTTTTTTACAAAAACTGTTTTTATCAAAGTTCAAAATAATTTTCCTAGAAAGTCCTTATAAAGTTCTACTTTTCAGATTTTTTTCATATTTTCTAAACTTAAGGTTCAAAAGTTAGAGGGGGAGGGGGGGACACATTGTTTTTCACTTTGGGAGCGATTATTTCTGAAATTATTGACATTATCAAAAAATTATTTGAGTAAACCCCTATTCATTTTTAAATACCTTTCCAACAATATATCACACGTTAAGGTTAAAAATAAAAAAAAACCACTTCCCACTTTACATAGGTATAGAGGGGCTACCCTAATAAAACATTTTTTTCCAATTTTTATTTTACCACTTTGTCGGCGAGATCGATACACATATTGGTACCAAATTTCAGCTTTCTAGTGCTAACGGCCACAGAGATTAAGCGAGGACGGACAGACGGACGGACGGACGGACGGACAAACAGACATGCCGAAACTATAAGGGTTCCTAGTTGACTACGGAACCCTAAAGAGGGTTTAATTACATGTTGTTATGTGAAGTACCTAATTCTGCATTACTTATATATCATTTCTGTACAAAATTAAATGAAATGCTTAGTCCGTTGGTGCGCATTGGGCTCCTGAAGGCTTCCCACCGATTGATATTAGGTTACTGTGTCGCGTTTTTCGACGCTTGCGAAGCTAACACTTTAATGCCTCTAAAGAGTAAACTAATAAGGTACCTGTTTTAACGGAGCAGTGTATGTACGATCTGCTTTCATAGAAGACCCAGTCGAAGCCGGCCTCTACCGCTAGCCTCGCCAGCATGCCGTACTTGGAGCGGTCGCGGTCGCTGGTGGTGAGGTCCACGGCACGGCCCTCGTAGTGCAGCGAGTGCTCCAGGTGAGAGTTCTCCTCGTCCCAGCCCTCAATCACGCGCAGGCGCACGCCCGGCCACTGGTTCATCACGCTGATCGCCAACGTGTTTAGCTTCTCCTTGCATCTCTGAAACATTCGATTTTAACGTTCAGGCTTTGTTATAGATACTACACAAAATCTTCAAACGAGCCGACGGAAACTATACGATTAAGTGTATTACATTGGAATGCTACATTTCGAATAATATTTATCTACGTAAGAGAGAGTAAAGCGCCATGGAGTTAGTTATATCCCGATGTACTCCTTTCAACCAATAATTGTAGACGCCCAGACATAAACAATGATTCAACAACGTAAGCATTTACTAAAGCTTGCAGAGTTTACAGAATTCAACGGAACGCGAATGTTAGTGCATATTGTAACAATTCAAGCCCCACGTGTTAACAGCCCTGGGCATACATCATGATATCTAATATTTACATCGCAATTCGCGTTGACCACCTAAAAGGTCTGTAAGTGGAGTGCGCACTCAATGCACCTCTAAGAAACAATATCGACGCTCTAAAGACATGCGAAACTTTTTGTTTACACCTACTAAAGAAAATACCAATAGATGTGCTAACAAATCAACAAACGCCGCCGCCCCAACACCAACGCCTCACAACACAGGATGTCGGACGTTTGTCGTCAAAGAATAAATCAAATTACACACGCTGCACAAAAGGATCCACACGGATTTGTTTGTGGACCAACTCCGCGGGACGAATGAGGGAAATGTCAAAATATTTATAAAGAAATGCGGACAAAGCTCGACGCACTGCGTGGCGGCTTTGTTGCGTGATGTCAACTCACTCTATGCAGATTTCAATGTGAAAAAATTTGAAGATTGACGTAACGAATCGAAGCTAGGAACCGGGCCGGGCGCCCCGCCTGGCCGGTGTATTCGACCACATTCATGCTACAGATAGTTTGAAGCACCGTATATAATTACTTCTACGAACGCTTCAACCGCCTAATAAAGAGTTGCGAGAACTGCGACATATTTAGCATCGTCGACGATGCTTTTATTTTTTGACATTTCAAGGCATCAAAATTCCTCCTGCAAGAGGGTTTGCTTTTCTTGCTGTAAGTTAATTTTATGAGGTAAACGTCCTGGTTAATAAGCTTATCTTTAGCAAAATATGCCTGTGATCAGAGAGACGAAGACACCGGTGTGGAGAGCTGAAAGAGGGAGAGGGGACGTGCTGCACGCTCAGGAAGCTCAATGTTTGCTTCTCCGCAGACGTCTCGGTCCGCACTAAAACAATCGAATGCTAAATGCTTGTACAAACACTTGCTGCATTTAAACGTGGGAACACATCGGTGGCGCAATTAAGCATCTCTCACCATTGTAGCACCAACATTCTTTCTCTGAAAATCTTCAATATCGTGAGTTAAATATCTTCAAATGCATTTTTAAAATTGTCTTTATTTAAATTGGTGGGTCATTTCCAAAACTATTTAACACGTATCACCTTCGTATGATACTGTAGGCAGGTATCGATTTGTGCATTCATATCTAAAGAGGTACACGAAGCAGACCTCTATGGGCATGGAGGGGCGAGGCGACGTTGCAGGCCCGAAAAGCTATTATAAATTCATTATGCATATTTTTAGTAAACAAGCTGTCGATCACAATGCTCACGCGCAGTGGGGAGCCTGCCTCCGACACCTCGCCCTGTCCCGGTCGATACCTACATACCCTAACATCACGATTATCATCAACTCGGTATGCACCTACATTATGTACCTATGTATGAACTTACACATCCAATAAGATTCGTATATTAAACCAGTTTTTACGACCAAGTCAATTTACGTAAATTTATTTTCGCAAATTATCAGATTACACCACATCAAAAGCTCATATTCAATTATATTGATTAACAAAAAATATAACAAGCGTATCGAATACCTAAGGTCAAGTTTTGAAGCGAAACTCCAAGCTACCTGAACCGGTGGCGACCGAAGCACTTGCGGACGCATAATGAAGGCCGCTCGATGGAACTGAGGTAAAAATGGAATAAAAACTCTCAGGATCATCGCACTGAAACAGCGGCTGCAGTAACGTGAGAACGCGAGTGCTGTCTGCGGCCGCGCGGTGCAAGCGCACGCACGAGAATTATTAGATCCTGGCAAGTTCTAAATACCAAAACCAATGATATTATAAGTAAAATGGTGTAGATAGGTTACATAAACAACATTCGATTTTCAAAAACGGCGCGACGCGACACTGGGGTCAAGTGTGGCTAGTTAGCCACATATTAACGTATCGCTTGCTGAGCGCTTATAACCTATCTACACCTTTTTAGTTCTAATAATATCATAGACTTAAACCAATACAATGTAGATAAAATATTGTCGCTAAAATTCCGCTATCTCTAATATTATCTAAATGGTTCTCCTATACAAGCCATGTCGCGGCACCATTCGCCACCTCGTCCTAGCTTGGACTTGCCGCTAATTTATAACCACCTCCCTCCGCGACCATAACAATATATTAGGATAATTAAATGGCTCTTTACATTCCTTAACACATGGTTTTTTCTACAAGGCCACTGAAGTCGAAAAGCCGACCAATGCTGGCTGGTTTTTGATGTCCCGTTTTTTGTCTTTTTGTGGAAACCACAACAAATAGTTTAAGGGCTTTTTTTGTAATCTCGACCGTTCATTCTGTTCACGCGAACCCACAAGATTTCTACGCGAGGGTGGGTAAGGGTTCACGTAGGCACTTTAGAGTAGTTACCTGTATTTTAAAGTGTGAATGTGTCCATGTAACTTTTAAAATATTTCCATATGTGCAAAAAAATATTCTAAATATGAATTTACTGTCTGTATTTAACCAAAACATTAACAATGTAAACATTTAAAAGTGTAAATATTCAATTTTAGAGACGGGCCGAGGACGTTTATTATTGTAGCAGGTCTGTTTAGTCCACCCGACGCGGCGACGACTTAAACGGCACACAAAATCATTTAAGTTAAAATAAGACCACTTAATGCTTGATTTTTATAGCCTGCCTTATTTCCCATCATACTTTGGTACCTGCAAAAATGACGCGTTCCAAAAACGTATGGTTGAGTCAAAGCTAAGTATCATTTTCGGAGCTGCAAAGTACAAATTAGTCGGCATAATATCCCTTGTATCAGACTAACACATTGTCTTTATGGCAATGAATTATTTTTTTTCGGATTGGTGGATGGTAGTGCTGGGAGGAAACATGAATGATTTCTCACAGATCGTTTTGTTCAGTCACAAATAGTCAGAGAAACCGCAACGTGTGAATCACTAGCCCAGGCGGCCATTTTGTTTTTTTTTTACTTTTTTTATAACCTGTATTAGATTGACTGCGTAATTATATAGCACAGACACGGCCCGATGTTTCAGACTACGGAAAGTGTTGATTACTTAGCCAATTACTTCGAGGGTTCCTATTTATTTATTAAATATCTACATCTCATTAATTTAGTAACCTACCGCGCTGCTTATGCGTAAAGATTCTTTACAATATTATGTCCCATGGCTATTCATTGCGGTGTGTGCATGTCATGTAAACACTACAAATATTGGCTGACCGTAATTCCTAGTGTCGTACTAGCTGTCGAACACATCATAAATATGCATCGTGTGGGTGCATCACCTGTCTGTCATGTTCAAAGCCCTTTAATGTTTGTCCACGAAAAATATCACCCTTTGTTGTCTTAATGCGGCTGTCGTCAGTGCATTGCGGGGCCAAGGCGCGGTAACACATACATTCACGCAAAAGCACTCGTCTCTAATATACTATGAAATGTTGCCAGCCATAATCGCCTCAACTCGTTAGCAAATTCTATTTGTGAGCAAGAACTCATCATGTTATGAGAGGTTCTCAAACATTTATCTCTCGCGGGCTGTGGGTGAAATAAAAACCTTTGCCAAGAGCTGAGATCAATATTATAAATATTTTTAAAATCTTAACGGAATTAAGGGTGTTGTTTAAATATAAGTACTTAATCAAAGCCAAACTTAAGCCTACCATCAATTAAGAATTCGAACAAATATGGTTTATACACACTTCTACTTATATCTGAGAGGTTTTTTCCCATTGAGGGCTATATTCCGTATGTAAAGGTGCGCTACGCTAACGAAAACAGTCCACAAGGCTTTTAAGGAGACGCGGGCGCCTTTCACTATGTTGGAAAAAAAACTTTTGAAACAAGACACCGATGCGGTGTTTGCTTGGGCCACAGACCTCTGTTAATGAAACGTTACACTTCATTCACTCAACTGGAGCAAGTGTCTTACCAGACACAACGAAGCTTACTTTTACCTGTGTTAGAATAAGCTGCCTAACAATTATTTACATCACCATTTGCTTACATGCCGTTGTCATGTGTGTTACATTATAACTAGCTGCATTCCTTGCGCGAGGAATGTGTATTGGCTTTGTGATTACCATAATGTGCCTTTGAATTCACACGTGTATTTTGTAAATCTTAAAATCTTCATTGAGGAAAAGTACCAAGCACATGACAATGGGCCATCTTATTTACAAATAATTGGTTCCAGTTACGCTTGCACCCTTCTTTACCCCTGGGGCCGATCTGTTAAGTTCTGTTTTATATTACGTTATTGTATGTTTACAGTTGTTAATACCCACGAGACGGATGTAATACCATAATTTATATTATTGTGATCGCTAAGTCTGGCTGACGCGAGGTCAATGGCGGAGTCAATGAGAGCATGCTCACTAGTTGCAAGTCATCCGAATGAGCGATGGAATCCACGCTTCCGACATCGATCAACTTCGTATATTTATCCTTTGTTTTCACCGTTCTCTTTGCATAGTGATTCTGATATAACATTCTAGAGAAAGACGAAGATAAATGCAATAACTATTTTATTTGCGGGCAGAAGATGTAAAGAAGAAAAGGCTAGGTATAGTGAATTGTCAACCTGTTGCTGATTTACAGTTTTGTAAGTTATGTTAAAAATTCTAAACTGAGTGTGTTTTTTACCGTCTTGTAGTAGGTAGAGTACAATAGAATATCCGAGATAAAATATTTTTAAACTTTTAGCTGTTCATGACGGTAAGTAGGTATCTACCTAGTAAATATATTTTTTTTGCAACATAAAGACTGTATATGTGCAATATGCCTTGAAAAATGGCGTTTCAGCTCTAGAGAAAATCGGTGGACGTGATTTTAATAAGGTGTGCCTGCAGCTGTTAAGCTATACGATTCTCATGGATTCTGTATAGCTTATTAATAATGTAAACTTAAAAAGCAACATCACTATTAGAAAACATAAATTGTCAGTTTACAAGAGGGTTAGAAGTAGCTCATAACTGCGCACCTTGCCTGTCGCTACATCGTCGTAAATACCATATTCGCTAAATCGCGGAAGGCTATAAACATTATCTGGCGTATCGCGCTAATTTCCAGCGTCAACCCTCGTCGACTCGATAACTGCTGTTGATCGATTTGCATCCGTAATTACGTCACTTTTAGCGAGCAGGTGATGAAAACGCGACAAGTACGTGATTGCGGGAGGCGATGCCCGCCCCTTCCGACGCGACCGGTTCAGAGCTTTTAACTTGACTGTGCGCCGCGCGCCGCCGCCGCTACTTCGACTATCATATGATCGCTGTCAGAGGTCTAATAGATAAAACTAAGTATGAATATAATGCTTTATACAAATATTTCATATTTTAATGTACCTAAATGTACTAATACCCATCCTGGCCTATTTAAAAGATCCGTAATCTCCTGGCATAATAATGTTTTGCATCTTCAGTTAACGTTAAAGCTCACTCTAAATCAAAAACACAAAAGCGGATTCTCGTCGTATCTCTGTTATCCAAATGAGTTATTGGTTTATCAGTACATCAAAACTTGATAATTCTGCTTGTCGCATCGGATTCGGTACGCGCCGATGAGCGGCTCACGCATAATCTCCGCGGTACGGTCTGCCGCTATGATTCACACCTAACAACCTATTCTCATCGAGATCTCAACTTCAAAGAAAAATAAACCATCTTTGTTACACCATTGACGAGCAATCGCCTCTCTCATTGTTTATCCCTCGCCCCAAAGCGAGGTGACCACATCACGTGGGTGTAAAGTAAACAGCCGCACACGTATCACACTATACGTCCTCTTTTGCTGACGGTCCCGAGGAGCCTCTTGATAATATTTTATAAGACAAATAACCCGATAAAGATGTTTTGACGTGAACCCGTGTTCATCGCTCACACTAAAATGCGTCCAGTGAACAAGTATAATAAAATATTTATTTACAATTTTGTGCTTTCGGGTAGAAAAGGAATAAAAGTTCTAATTTAGTGTCAACTTTATTGGTGGCGAGCGAAGCGTTAAGGCGATCGTCGAATGTTTAAATACGTTGACAGGACTTAAGGCGGTGGACTTCACGTAGATCCATTAGCATTGTTTTAAAGGATTAGAGCGGCGCTTACCAGACACATTGTGGGGTGATGTGTCGCTCGCCACGCATATTCTTATGACACATGTCCTTTTATTTCAAATACTTAATCAGTGTGAAATGACTACTGTATCTAAGGTGCCGATAAGTGAATAACTTGTTGCTTTGTTTTGATATAAAAACGTGTTGAGCTAGTTCTTTCTAAATGCAAGAAGGTGCGTTTTGTGTACCGATATAAAATCGCATAGGTACTTATTATATTTCTAAATCTGGGCGCTTTGACCGCTATCGTGTCAGGCTGGCGTCCGCGGTTAGTGTCGTATTACACAAAAGATCGAACGTTTTTAGATTGTTTTGGGTCGAAATAAAAACTGATGTCTCCGATAATTTTACTAAACTACCCGACGACAGAAGGTTTTCGTTTTTTTTAACTAAAACCTTGCAACATTAATCTGACGTGTAACTACAATTATAAACCTTAAATATAAACAAAAGGATTCCAATCTGTTTTTTCGATCTGTAAAACATATCTTGGCAAAGTTTCATAGAATATTGGTTTACATGTTGTAGTAACGCGCATCAATTCTATAGATGATTTATTGAAGAGACAATTTGACGTGGGACTAAGATGTTGCGGTCGTTTCCGCATCACTAGCTGCGAGGAATTCAGCGACAAAGATCGTAAAACACTTTAAATAGACAGCTTTGTACGAACATTATCGAAATATTATTCTAATGTGATGACGCATTATCGAAACATGATTCATTTGGTTTTTGTAGGACTTGTCACAGGACCTCCAAATGGTTATCATAAAGAGCGCGAGATAATTCGTTCGAGAGTCGCGTGTTGTTATTTATTTTGAGGTAGTAACTGTTTTTATCAATGGGCGTCCATTAGATGAGGCTTTTGTGTGCGCTGGCGCGAGGGCGTGAGAATAGCTGAGCGGGACATAACTTTTTGATTGCATATAACCTTTTTAATGTGTCACTTCTACGTGCTGTGGAGGTTTACATCTAAGATTTTGCTTTCTCAGGCCTGTTTGCAGCAAGTTAAGAAATTAAGTTAGATGAAAGATTACATCTAATTATAATAACGGTATTTACATAAATCTACTATGCTTAGGTATAAGTCATTGTAAAGTACGAAACTTCAGTTAATTCATGCAAACTCAAAAGTAAAGAGAAACTATTCCATAAACAATAAACGTTAAGTCGATCAGGTGGCATGACCGAGAATTAATGCGGCTTATCTTGTGAACAATGCATAGGTACGGTGGAACATCAGTCAAATGTCATTGTGAGCAAGCGAGAAGCGGCCGCACGATTTATTAATTTAGTAGATATAAACATTTACGTTTCTTAAACCCGTTTAAAACTGATCACAATTTAAAATAAAGCGATATGAACGACCTCGCAAAAATAATTCGGCACCATCAAACGCATCGTTGGAAAATTAATTATCAATTTGTCGTGGGTGCCAGGGCGACATAAATCGATCGGGTGTATCTGCCTCCAGCCACATTAGCCACGCTCCAACATGAGATAAGGATAACAAATGCTCAGTTTAATGTTATCTCGACATCGCGGACATGAGAGAGCTTTTTGCCACCACATCCTTCGACCTTCTTGTGTTTGGACCTTCGATATCTTTAATAAATTCATGCTCGTGTACCAAGAAAAATATTTGTTTCATTTGTAACGTTATCTTCTCCGGTTTTTATGGCTATGTGGGTTTCTTATATGTTTGGCAGTTTTCTCAAATGGGTATTTGTAATCTGACATACATTTGTGTATTAGAGACTTGCCCACCAAAACTTGCTAATCACTTTGACATTAGTAACCCTGTGGCTAGTTGACACGCAGTCACGAAGCAGTCCTTGATTTTCACAAGCGCTAGATTCGCGACCGCACCGTTCGGTTTCCATGTCGGCAAACAAAATATATATTATATAGCATGATTGTTTTATTTTCTTGAAGTAGGCATACAATTATTGTTAAACCAGTTTCATTTCTTTCGACGGTAAATCAAGCTTTTCTTGGCGCGCTACGTAAAAGCTCTGCGCGTCATCGCCTACTACAAATACCATTTTATTCTTGAAATTATCTATATAAAAGTGTAGGCATTTCTATTCACAAACCATACAGGTATAGGTACATACATATCTACCTATTACAAGTTTCCGTCGAGTTTGACTTATTTTATTGGTGGCAATAAATAGGACGTTTAGTATTCATGTTCTGCGATAAACGATTACCTGTGAGGCAAACGCATTATAGGGATAAAAAATTGCATACATACATTAACCGGTTATTATAAACGCCCATAATACATCGAGTGTGAAGTGTTGAAAAATGGAATATTTATGTAAGCTTAGTTCTAGTATAACACCACTTAGTTGCGACATAATTTCGAATAAGTATAGTAAAACTCTACATACGCAACCGACTTACTGGTCATAAATGTATGAGGGTCTTAGATTAAACTATTTTTGTGTTTTTGCAGAAATTAAAATTTTTGTGAGTATCCAATTTATTGACTTCAATCTACGTAACAATCAATTACATAACTACTTACGTATTAAAATGACCAAAGCAAGAATAAAATAAAAAATTAAACCTGATTAAACGAACACTTTGCTTATTGGCAAATTACTTAGTAAGTAATGCTTGGGGGTTTCAATGAGATCAATTAAGAACAGAAGCGAACAACAAGCTTTTGATCCCAATATTTCCGAACACTTTATGGGCATTAGAGTAGGCGCTTAGAATAACTCAAAAATCTCAGAATCGAATTAAGTATACATCCTGTATAGCCACAGCCTTAAAGTAGCCTACATAGCTAACCACAAACGTGAGGTATATAGTATCCAAGGGTATCATGGGGAGTTATTCATATTCAATATAAAACAGCGACCTTTTTTAGCCGCAGCTAGGGTATAATTATCAAGCCACGGGCGCATGCGAAATTGGGGTCTCACCTCGAGTCGGCGGCCATAAATAAAGTAAAATGACCGACGCCGGTGGGAGGAACTGTTCGTTAATGAATAAGCTGCCTGACCCGGCCAGCCGGCCCGGAGCACTGCGATCATCGGGAAACCCGCCTGGCTTCATCGTTTCTATTGGTCATAATCATGCCTTACCTAAACTAAATTCCTCAGAGATCAGAAGGTATATACCTACATGACGTGTTCGTGAGATATATAATAACTTTGTATAAAATCTTAGTTTCCCCTCAGCTCGGTATCCGCTTCCCCAGTTCACTGTATTGGAACTCGATATCATTATTAACGCCCGATTGTGGTATGGAAAGCATCAATTTATCTCACTTACACAGACTCATTCAATTTATCTTCCAAGTGATCGGATTACACAATTGTAAATAAATGTTAAAAATTACCCAACAAGAAACACTAATTTGAATATGAATAGTTAGGCGCCATGTAGGCAGGTACATGAAAAAACCGGCCCGAAATAATAATGGTAGACAAATGTCCCATTTAGAGAACACAATGAACAACTCTTGAGCGATCAATCCACTTTTAAGACATGCTAATTTGAAAGTCTAGAGCGCTTTATAACTATTTAGGGCCATAATGGACTGCATATATGAATAAGAACAAGCTCAAATGATCCTACTAGAAAACTTTACTACCTTTCGGTCGGCCCATTTTAGTTTTTGAGCCTTGAGAAAACAAGTTTGGCCACACGTATAAGGAACTCTGTCGTTAACATTTGAGTCCTTATCTACTGCAATTTACTTCGATGCTATTCATCACAAAACATTTTTCTCACAAATAAAGGAGGTTGGTGACCGACAAGCTAAGCTAGTAATCAAAACATTTGGACAAATAAATAGGAAATAAAGTAGAACATGTGATGTGACGGTTGTCGTCACGACGCTCACGACATGCGACAGACGGGTCGCAGTAGTCGCAGGCAGGTAGGTCGGGAGGCAGCTATTATTTAAATTAATTGGACATAAAACGACGACGGCGACACAAAAGCGTGTCGCCTGAACAGCCGGGTCGCGGACCGCTTGCGCCGAGACTCGTGATAAATCAAACATTCACCATTAACTTTTTCATGATCACATTAATGTTGAATATGTATGTGTTTTCAAGTCCAAGGAGATATTTTCTTACGTCTTTTCATTTCAAGTTCCTTAGAGCGTACAGTTAGGAGAAAATTCCTTTGAAAATGACTTTGTAGTGCGGGTTAAATGTATTTGTAAGCAGTGCTGTGATGTAAGCACATTAATTTAATCTATGTTTTTTAAATAACTCATACAATAGGTATATATACCTAGTCATGTTCTATTATCTAACATTAATTATGTTACATTTGAAAGATCCTACACCTAGCGGCTAGCAGTGTCGTAGGCCGTTGCTGTGGCGGCCAAGGAGCGCGCGCGCCGGGGTCCCGCTTGCGATCGTTATCAGACGTCGCCGTGTCGACTTCACAATGCCATCTTTTGTGTTCCGACGCGATAATTTATTGCCACCAAACACTGCGACTGCGCTTACAAACCGACCGAGATAATGCTGCGATTTCAAATTTAATTCGACCACGCCTTGTGGGTTTGATCCCTTCGTCGCATCTCCACGCAAATAAGCATTACTACTTTAATTCTGTTTTGACAACGAAGTGTTGCTAATCTTTGTTTATGTTATAGGTACACAAACAAATAGTGTTGCAACTGCAGCCAGCATATGTACCTATGGTCACAATGCCATTTGAAATTTTCTTAACTTATTTTACGAATTACTGTCATGTGCAAAACAATGTTGTAAAGAGCAGAGGTTGTAGGCTTATTGTAAATCATGTAGTGGACACTGCTGAACCGTGTCAGGTGATAATTATAGTTAGCTATTGTAATATTTGTAGTTGACTTGTCTCCTTAAACCTCGAGAACTTTAGCCGAAGCAATTAACTTGGTCAATAATAAAATGTCCTCACAAAGTTACATAATAGCGAGTACCAAGTTCATTCAAATAATAATTCTTCTAGCTAAATATTTTGTATTGCATTACCTAACAAATGTACCTAAGTAAAATACTTGATGGTACTTGATTGTAGTACCTAGGTACACCATTATCTTCGGTTACGCAAACCTTTACGACCGTGCTAATTAGGCAATTTAGTTTCTAAACACAAAGAACACAAATGATGTCTTAAAAGCATACGAGCATGTAGGTACATTTACCTTATCTACATGTTACATGGTAGGTATTTATGCTCGATTATGCCAGCACTAATTATGAGGATTACATATATGAAACCACTTTTATCTAAGCGGCATTGTTATCTCCATGCCTAGTACCACTACATGCATACGCTTTCCAGTAAGATTTTTTTAAGAAAACTCAAATGAAGTTGAAACAAAACTAATGTCAGAAATAGAAAAGACAGAGAAATCTTGTTTTCTAATGTATAGTGTAAAAGTAGCAGTTTCGGACGATATGCTTTGAAGTACTTTGGACATTTGCAGATATCTGTGAGCACATTTCAGGTCAACGCATCGCGCATTTTAATAGTTATGACCGGTGCACCGGCCGTAGTATTAAAACAATGACCAATAACTTTGTATTTACGTCTCATTGGGAATTACAAATAGCTTGCATCTGCGCCGCTTTATCTCTCTCGCTAAATAATCGCGTCTTTACTTCAACTAAATTAAAACCCCAGAAAAAAAACTATCCCACGTATGTTTATATTTTAAAAAAGAAACAAAAGAACCTTTGGTTTATGAATTGATGTTATCATTTGCAAAGAAGGAAGTTCAGCTTTCCTGCGACAGTTTCAATAACAATAAAACACAATCACGACTGAGTCGAGTGTGCCTTATCGGAGGCACGAAGTCGATCGTTCATAGTCAAAATAATGACGTGAACATACCGGCCGCGGGGTTACAATTATACCCATTAGTTTATTAATCGCGAACGAACCGAAGCATTGTTTCGCGGGGGACAATCGTCGCTAGACCAAATAACGCCGGTTCAGCTTACCTAAATACAACAACAGAAAGAAAACATCCAAAGGATTAAAGTATTGTGTTTTATATTTGCACGTCATCGTCGCTACCATTTCAAGATAAATTAATTTAAAACATGTACTAACCGGCTAAAGATTTCAGGAAGTAAGTAGGTAGGTATTGATTTTGCGGCCCACTATGTTTTATGGTTTACACTAGCGTAAATACAAGCCATTATTTTCTGTAGAAACAAACAAAGAAATACTCAAAAGTACTAAGGTAGAACAAAAGTAGAAAGGTACATACTAGTTGAAAGGTATGATATGTAAGATGTAAATAATGCAAAATTTAAAAAAGAAAGAAAGCGACTTGAATCTCAAAATGAGTGAGACTCAGACGCATACTATTCAAGTGAGGGAGTGGGACAGAAATACAAACCGCGTGAGAACAAATCGCATGCGGTTGAGGCTTCACATGCACCAACCACGAACCTATAAATATGAGCAACGTTACAATACGAATGCCTTTCTATTGCACGGTAGTCCGTAAATAAGCGTTATGTCAAACGCGCAGTCTTATATCAATACATTCACGCTAAGCTACCCACTCGGTGGCGATTTATATGGATGTCATAGGTTAATGTACATAAAACCTTAAGTAAGGGGCGCTATTCTCATTGAATACGTTTGCAATACTAGAAAGGAACATCTTTTAATAACAAAAGTTTTTACATTTATATACCAACTTACAGGTGTAGTATATAAAGAGATGTGCACATAGGTAGACCGTCGATAAATTGCAACAACTAAGTAGCTAGCTGTGCCATTAGTAGATTTCATCACAATAACAAGTTGCTTCACCACTAGGCTTTAGCGACCAATTGTAATGTACCTTCCGTACGCAGAGCCAACAAGCGCGTATCTCACCTTTAAACGAACATTCCTGTAGCCCGATAGTTTTCACTAATAAAGCACCATCGCTTTAACCATTGTTCAGCTACAATGTCCCGTGTACAATTCCAGTTTAAGTTTATAGACACTTTCATTAAGTAAATGCCTTCCCTGCATTACAAATTTAAATTTATTGTATATATATGTTCCCGAGCATATGTGCGGGAGCGGATCATAAACGCACGTAGTATACGAAGCCTCAATCAGGCATCAATGCCTTCCCATATAAACAACCAACCCATAAAGAAAACCAATTACATGCTCGTGAACCCCTTTTAACAACAAACGAAAATGTAAAAACTGAAATTGAATGATTTTATGATAATTGAAATTAAATTTTTAATACCACAGTCTGCAGGGCGGAGTCGTTTGTTACACCAATTGAAATTCCAAATGAAAATTACATAAAACAAGTTTTCCGAACGTTTAAACGTAAACAGTTACACATAAATGGGTGAGGGCATATGAAACGAATACGTAAAGGGGAACATTCCTGAAATTAGGAACATGTGACTCATATCGAGAAACAGCCAAACATTCTTAACTAGTAGTTAAAGTGTGTATAACAAAGTTGTGAGTGGAAAACACGAAGTAAAACGTATACTATCGAGATAGTTATTCGTCAGCAAATATTGCCCATAAAACGTTCTCTCGTGCCTACTTCCCTTGAACTCGACCGCAGCCGTGTGCTCTGTTCACGGCCGTCGTAGAAGCGCACATTCGTAACATTTTGACTGCCTTGTAAGAAATAATTAACAGTACATAATAATTTATATGGACACTAAATCCTGCTGCAGTAAATTTTGTATCGCCTATAACAGGTGTTATGCCTTCCAAAGTTATAGAATGTTATGATCGATTTAGTCATTAGGTATTCGCCAGGTTTGCTCATTTAAACTTCAACCAAGTTAATCGCCTCCGCTCATTTTATGAAATTTGGAGTTGGACTGGACTGGACTGATCTCAAATTATCCATTTTTATACAAGATTATGGTAAAAATAAGCAAATTACTCATAATTCTTGTTACTAATAAAGAATCTTGATAAAAGCTCCGATAAGCTTGTTTAAGCGAGCCATATGTGCGAATATAAATTATGGTACGATAGAGTAAACATTCGGATTCCCGCCAAGCCGTGTCCTCAGTCGTTTCCATCAAAGAGTATCATCCATTCTAATAAATCACTTGTTGTATTTCTTTTATTTACAATCAAAGCTTCACACACCTACGTTCTAACGGCATCTCAACTTTGACTTGACTCAATAGCATTCTGAATACTACCTCATTTCCATATCTATTTCACATTTAAATGTTACGACAAACCGCACTATCGATAGTGAAAGTCGTCATCTATTTTTTGCGGGTCATATAACATGATAAATAAACAATAGTAAATACATAATTTACTATGATAATTCTTGCTGAGACAAAAGCATGATTCACGAGCGGGATGTTAGTGCTCGCTGAGATGGTTACAATAACAACTGGCGCGCTCACTCACATTCGCACATTCACGCGAATTGACTTCAAGCAACTAACACAAGAATGCACTTTACCTTCCGACGAGGTCTCAATCGGTAATTTTTTATATGTTATTACGGACGGACCACTGCGATATACATGACACTCGACATGGCGAGATTAATTTCCGATGTGGCAGATTGTCACTATAATTTATGATCGACCATTGTCTCTTAACTGACGTCATTTTATGCAAGACGTTGCCATCTGATTAACGTTCATTGTTAAAAATATATTTTCAAAGTAAAAAAGTTAGGGTTGATTGAACAGTCGAAGGTTCGTGAACATTCTTAAAATTTGTGTTATTTGATCATTATTTGAGAAAGTTATACTATATATCTTCCCTTTTTTTTTATAAATACGGAACCCTGAAAAAGTAAAATGTGTGCCAAAACACAGTAAACAGACCTAGGCAACGACGGCGTCAATGGGACGGTTGGAGCGACCACAGGGCGGTTGACTACGTCGCGCGTGCTGACCGCCGCGTCGGTCGCCTTGTCACACAAACTGGTGACCGCTCCGATCTTCTTGTGTTTCAGCTGACCGCAACGGATCTCAGTCAACGACCTCGACACACCCTGACCATCACAATTTGTCGCATACAATCAAAACCATTTATAGGCGTTAAATCGTCTCTTAAACGGTCCTATAAAGCAGATGTAAAGCGGTCGTAAAATCGTTACTGCACTTTGTGGAATTGTCAAAGTATAGGTGTTAGGCAAAACAAAATTAAATAATGTGAAAATGCCTCATTACGAGTTGTTAATAAATTTTACGCAAATGATGTGTTAAACCATTCCAATAGCTGTGAGTATAGTATTTGCGTTTTAATTGAATTAGAATTTGATGTTAAACAGAAATGAAAGCTCATAGCTGAAGTTTAATATCAGTGTAAGGAATCTAATACATTCTCACGTTAAATATTTAACATTTTTGTGTATATGTATGTTATTTAGACATGTCAGTGTATATATTAGTTATGGCTGCGACGTCTTGAATAGTCATATTTAAGCGTTAAGTATGCGTGTCTTTAGGGGGCTGTCAGCATTACAAAGGTCTGTCCGCCAGAACACGGCTGGGTGGAGCTAATAAACTATTTGAGTAGAGGCCGTGTGTTGACACTGGCGTTTCACACCTGAACAATGCTCCTCGTTTGCATTAATGTAAATTAGGTTAGGCCGCCCGCCGCCGCGCCTACGTTCAATTAGATGTACCCTAAAGTAGCGCATGTGTGTGCATGTGTAAACGCAGCTAATAACGCGTACCTACCAAAACCACGTGTGTAATGAGCCGCACGAATATATTTGATATGCGAGGCAATGCGCAAGAGTACCGATGCCGCGACGCTTCAAAGACTCAATGACTGAGAGAAAGATTCTTAGAGCTTGAGAGTGCAGCTCTTTATTTTTAATTTTAATATCGTTAACAGAATGTATTCCTGCTTAAAATGAATCTACAGAAAACAGGTTTATAAAGTTACACCAATCTTTTCGAAGAAGATTATTAATATAAGCTTGTTTTTCTTGCTCACCCCCCGGGTAAACAAAAAACAAATCATAAAAGGTCTACTTAACACGAATAGGTATGAAACATCAATCCCATCTCACAACACAATCTAGATAAGTATAAAAGATAGATAGACAGAATCATAAATAACAAGAAAACAATACTGTCCACTAAAAACCTACTTATGTCTATTAAAAAATATCTATCTAAAAATAGTTTATTCTCAAATTCATCCGAGTTGGAGGCCGGGTGCGGCTGTGGTGTCAAAGACTGGCAACTTCTGTTCATCGTCCGTCAGCGATGCGCCAGCGCGCCGCGCGTGACGGCGTAAACAACGGTCGAGCGCGCGCAGCCAAACGATTTGCGTTTCTAAGATTCCGCGTACCCGGTACCACTTCCTATTACACTTTAAACTAAATACACTCAACCTACTTCGCGATTGTACGAAATGTTTCAGGTTTTAAATTTGCTACATTAACTGCAAAAGAACCGCAAAAGGAAATCAACAGGACGTGCCATTAACATTTCCGAACGTCACAAATCACACCACCAAAATGCGAGATGTATAACCGAAAAAGATCTATGCTGGGAACGATTTTTTTTATTGTGAAGCGACTGAGTCGCACGCGCGGCTCGATTGTGGCTGTGTGGTCCTCGCTAGCCACTTTGTAAATAGTGCGGTTTACCTTTTTCAACTTTTGTGTTTTGTTACCTTTTGTGCTGTTGTAGGGCCAATATTACCATAGCTATTTAGGCTGGTCGGATAAATAAATACGCCATTTATCATGATAGATAACTGATGCACGTGAACGTCGCCGCCGCGTCACAGATGGAGTGAAGATTTGATCTTTAGTTTAAACAATTTGTAGTGATTTATCTTCTCTTCATTGTTTTCTAGTAATATTCGAATAAATTATAGTCATCGATATTAATATGAAATCGGGATAATATTTCCAAACTATAATTTATGTTTGGTGCTACAAATGCTACGAATTGTATTTCAGCGCTACGATGCTACGGAATTTATCGCGTGAAAAAAAAAACAAATTTAATTTTAATGGTTCCACTAACAACTCGTAAATGAAATATGCAACTTTCATGTAAATTTACAATTTACAGAATAGGAACACTGTTTTGTAAAATAAGATGTACCGATTGCAATATGATACGTGGACCCCTAC
This sequence comes from Euplexia lucipara, assembly GCA_921972225.1. Taxonomy (NCBI): domain Eukaryota; kingdom Metazoa; phylum Arthropoda; class Insecta; order Lepidoptera; family Noctuidae; genus Euplexia; species Euplexia lucipara. Next base: position 10,401,871 of record OV179148.1, read on the forward strand.
GTAAAACGCAAATCTTCTAAGGTATGCAATTGCATTTAGTTTTCACTCATAGTAGACAAAAGACATAAAAAGTCATCCTTTTTGTCGTTAACCAAACCGATGTATATTTAAAAGCCGTCCTTTCTAGAATGCGGGCGTCATCGGTGCTACATCAAATCGCAGCACAATAAATTCACCCAAACCGCAGGCTCTTTCACAATATTTGTATCGGGCGTATTACGGTACGACAAAAAGGGCCGAAAGGGCGGCCCTCGTTGAATGAAGGGAAGGTAAATAAATATAAATAAAAGTGATGGCGGCTCGGGGCACGGGGGGCGCCCCGCGGCGCCTCGGGCCCCGGCTCGTAGACATGCGCGCGCGTCGCGATCTAGCCCTCAACGAGCGAAGCTTTTCATCGAAGCAATCAACAGTTAATGCCGTTGTAAGTCGATAAGCCTTTACAACAATAAAAACAGACATCGTAACTTTTACGAAGTACGTACAAGTACAGTAACTGCACGTGATACAATGCTACGGAGTCGTAGCACTCGTAGCATTGAACGTGAAGCTTTGTCTACCATTTGTTAAGTTTATTTCCCGCTTTTTGATTATGCCCTTAAGTATCGAATCTCAGGCTGTCTTGGAAAATATCATACAGCAAAAATTAATTGAAAACCGCAACATCGCTCACATACAAGCCAGCGTCGTACATTGTAAAAATCTCAATGACATGCTCATTGTTCTTTACATGTACTTGTCACACGTCATTAAATGAGACCAATGAGAGTCGTAAATGTATTGTCCGAGCTGATCGCTCGCGCTTGTGAGTGAAATCGTACAGCAGGACCAATTACGGGGCTGTGCCTGTCCAACGTGCACTTTTATTGGGTGTAAGATTTAAGTGCCGATCAACACGCCGAGTTCTGGCCCTGCCTGATTTTTACGGCCACTTAAGCCTTTACGGACCGTTTTAACTCGAAATTTAAGTACATTAATCGTTGTCTATCATTATTGACTTGGAGAATCAGTAATTATATTTTGTGATACAGCAAATGATGATGGAGGGATATCATGATTTATCATGAAAGGCAAGTTGGCAGGGGTAAGGAAAACGAAGTAACTGATAAGCTTTTTATATACCTTTCTGATCACCAAGATACAGGGACACTAGGTTTGAAAGTCAGGGTTTCAATGTGTGGTGCCCTAGTCAAAGCCTCTTGTTTATGTACGGTTACCTTTGTAAATCCTAGTTTATTTAGGCTTAGTTCAATAAAATGTCTTTTTTTTAATATATAATACTATAGCAGACGTCACGCGGTTTCACCCGCGTAGCTCCTGTTCCCGTGAGAATACAGGGATAAAATGTAATATGCCTATGTCACCCGGGAGTAGCGTAGCTTCCCAATGGTGAATGTATTTTTAGTGCAGTGATAGCCTAGTTGCGTGACCGGCGGAATGCACAGTCATAGGTCTCGAGTTCCAACCCAAGGTACGCACATCTGACTTTTCGGATTCATGTGCGAATTGTATAATTATCACATGCTTCAAAAGCGGTGAACGAAAACATCGTGAGGAAACCGACATTCCTCAGAGATATTTCTCGAGGGCATGTGATGTTAAGTCAGAGGTCCATGGGTGTTCATCTTCTTAAAGTGTGGTTAGTCACTAACGACACGTTAAGAAGATGAATGATTATTTCAAATCGGTCCAGTAATTTTTATGTTTATTCGTTGCATACAAAAATACAAATCTTCCCTCTTTTTAATAATATTATTAGTAAGTACCTATAGATTTTTATATTATTTATTTAAAGGTCAGCCAACAATTGTTTTCACAATATGTGTTCATTAAAAAAATGTGCTTTTGATGTAAGTGAAACAATTAATCTAATGACAGTAACAGACAGTTACTATTATTGGTATAGATCAATGGTCGGAGACACTCATCCAGTACTCTAGATACCCAATGCATTGTAAAGAATCGGCGAGGAATGAGTCGGACTCGCCCACAGAGAATAACCATATTTTAAATTGTAATTAAATATTAATTACAAGGTATAAAAGGTTCTATTTAAATAACATACAACCATCTTTATTTGTTCATTGATTTCGCTTCAAAATAAAAAACGGTAAACACGACATGTTATTTTCCTGTAAGTGCAGTTGTGTTTAGCCGCTTGTCACTTACAAACCTTTGGCGTACAGGAATAGGGGGGGGTGTCGTCATGAGGAGATGACCACTTATTTAAAAAAAAAAAACTTAAACTGTGTGAAATGTTTTTTGTAAGTAAGTTACAAAGATTTGATGTGAATAAAATTATATTTTTTTTATGTGCATATACTACAAAATAATTGTCCATTTGATCTTGATTATTTCATTTTAATAGGACCTAGATCATAAAAATTTTAGAATTTAAATAAAAGAAAAATGAAGTTAAATAATTTATTATAAAATTAAATAAGTTTTATAATTACCTAGATTCTAGGTAATTCAAACAAATTATTTAACTTTATCATTTTGGAGCGGAAGTACGGAACTCTAAAAGGGACACAAAATGAAAATTGAACATTTTCAAAGCACCTGTAAACTGACTTTACAGTTCACTATCAGAAACTGGTCAGTGTTCAATGTTCATGGATAATTCATAACTTCATAAGTGATAGTTCGGTTGAATCACCTCACTGCTAACATTTCATAGTCAATATATCATAAAGACAGATAAAACCAGGGAAGGGATCGCAATAAATCAACGAAATCCATCGATAAGCGCAAAACGGATTGCACTTTAAAGCTCAAACATTTCGATATTATGCGAACAATCTTACGTAAACACACTCCAACGATAAATTTTGGACTTTTCATTGATGTTGGCGCCTACTGGCTGACGTCATCCGTTACAGGAAAGGAAAAGGTACATAATGTACCAAGGTATGTACGATGCCTATTTACCTCATCACTTCACGGAACAAAATACTAATCCTATCTATGAATAAGCTTATAGAGAATAAGAATAACCTACTCATATCACGGAAAAAATCAATAAATTATGTGACGTCACAGTTTTCAGGTTTTACTTGTCAGTAGAGTAAAATCTTTGATGTTGCTACTTCTATCGGATTCATCCTTCCTACAAGGTTTATTTTTAACAATGGCCCATTTCTGTACAGTTCCTATATAAAATCCCTTGGATTTACGATCGAGCGAGACGTATCAAAACTTTGAGCTGATGATGCCAAAGTAATCATGCCATAAATTGTGGCGGCTAATGTTTCATCATACGTAATAGTTATGGACACGGAACCGGTTACTTGTAAAAACAGTTTTTTAGTACATGGTAAGCTTCTAAATACTTAATACGTATAGAAATCGAGGTGAGTACTTTTTTTTTGTATATTTTCATAACCTCTTTCTGGGCGTTCACGTTAAATAACTTTTGTGAAACTAGGGCGAACATTTTAATTTAATTCTATATATTAAGCAATCCGTTCATTAATCTTCTTAGCTAGAAAGAAATCGCTACATAAGTACCTAAGTAGTAATGTAGTACCTAACTATGACATAAAGCTAACATTGCGGAACTTTGATTAGGTTTCATAAATTATCACATTACACACAAATATTAACTTATATCGGCATTGGTAGAATCGAGGAAAATGTATTTTCTGGGTAAACTCGGCACATTTTCTAAATCTTATTCATTCATCCATTACTAATACTTAAGCGAATAAACATAATAAAATATCATATTAAAATCATCTTGGAAAGAGGTCAAAAGTGAAATAACATTATTCATATTTCCTTAATCTGCAGCCGACACTGATTCCGAAATAAAATATGTTTGATTCAATATCGCAACCACACAACATAATAATATATTGCAAACAAATTAAACACGGTGCTAGATAAATTACTGTAGATACTCTCTTTCGTTTTTAAATGGTAGGTGTGTAGCCCCTAAAACTAGGAGGAAAGCGGAACAATCATAAAACTAGTCGCCGTATTATGTTTGTAGTGGCATAGCCCGTGCCTCTTAGCATTGACTGAGGTTTGACAGATAACGCTAAGATAACCACAAACAGCTAGCTGACAAATATTTGCAGCAGTAATTAAAACAAACGAACGTCGGAGACACACGACACTCACGCAAACACCGGGGACCGCTTTTTGCGACGACCCACTCGGTTTTCTTTTCTTTTAGTTGAGATGATATGAAAAAAATAATATAAAAGGATAGTCAACAAAGCATTCTACAAATCCATGGGCCCCTTAACAATAAATGGTCTGCTTTTTAGTTGAGTTAACTTTCGTTGTTTTGGCATCATTTTGTTAATTGAATATCGTGGTACTAACAATTCTTGAAGGTTTTAAAAACCGTTCTTATGCTAACATGGAAAATTGATAGATGGATTAGGAAAGTGAAAGCTAAAAATTGAGCTTTTTATTAATGATTTCCATTTTATTATTGTATTGAGTTCAAAGATTATGTAACTAGTTGTTCCAATAGTTATCCTGTGCGTTTATGTTTATCCAACGAGTCTCGCAGGCGGCTAGTAAACGGAATAAATTAACACTCAGCGAGATTCTCCATCTCCTAAGCAATAAATAAATTGTTTTACTGCACAAACTACAAAATGTTTCTATTACCACATTGAAGCGTTGTATACACGTAAGTTGCACTTACTTAATACGGTGTTATATCAAATGATAGGCCACAAACATGATACAAAGCAAAATCTATTGTCACTTGTACGTTTTCCTTGTTAGTTCATCTGTAAAGTACGTTCCTACTTACAAGATTATGACTAAATCTACAATAAGTCATGCGGCCATTATAAGTTTTTCCGAGTACACGACTACATTTCACCAAGGTTTGTTTATCTAACAAGTGTTGTGTTCAACCAGAATAAGCTACAACTACTCATACATTGTGCAGTGCTCACTAAATGTCTGATTTATGTTAAGGTATTAGCACACTTGTGTTTACATACATCACGACTGTTTACGTTTGTGAGAGAAATGCAAATCGTTAATTTATCGCCACCTTAAGAAGCAACTATATAAAACAAACCGCAAACACAGGCGAGGTTCAAAGACCTATCACTTGAACAGTTTGGCGCGTGTTTGAACAAGTGTCCGCCGACAACCTGCGAACGTTAAAGGGCTATACGAACAATTATAATTCACTTTATAGTACTTCGGGAGAACACAGTGCATCAACGCCATATTGTCCACTTTTCAAGATCATTTTAAATTAAACACAGACTCGTAAACAAAAGAAGCTAAAAATAACACCACATCCACGTGGTTGTTACAACATACAAGAAAGATAATGCCTACTCAGTAAATAAGGGAGAATATTCTGCGTTCACTATTAATTATATGTAGGTATCTGATTTGACCAATTGACCAATTGATGATCAATTGATTGATGATCTTGTTGATTTTTTTTTTTTTTTGACCAATTTGTACGCCACGAAATGCGGCTAAACATGTTAGAACTATTTTAAATATTGTCACTATCTTGCATGCAATGTATACCATGTTTAAACAAATAAAATTTACTTACTTACTTACTTACTTACTTACTTACTTACTTCAAAATCGTTGAAGAAATTAATTATCAGAAACAGTCGATGGCCCGGTATGAAAGATACTTTAGGTGTGATGGCAACGGAGTCTAGCGCTAGTCATTCACGCAAGTTATGCAAACAATAGTTAGTAAACTAGGTATTATACCTACGTTGATAAATTTTGCATGTTTTTTTTTTAATTTATAACTGTATTGTATGAGCGAAAACCAGTTATTTGATGCAGTCAGATGTGGACCTACTTCCTTACGCTGAGTCATCATTTATCATCAATGACTTCTATTTAGAATTTAAAATAAGGATGTTTAAAAATTAACAAATTGTGCATCCGCGCTTACATTAATTCAATACACACATATTACTCAGTGTAACATCGCTCATAAAAAAGTAATTTCGCGGTAAGCGTATTGCTGAATTTCACAACGACGCGGTATAAGACGACTGAAAAACTTTGCTAACATCGATATGTTTATTTTATCAATATCTGCCAGATGTGATTTCAATCCGAATTGGTGTTTACTATACGAAAATCACTCCGTGTAGGAACGTCAAAATAATCCAATCGTAAAATACCTTTTCATGTATGTAAAGTTGTAACTTTTTAATAGTTGTATGCGCATATACATTCGAGTAGTAGATAGTGCGAGCGCCGTTGATAAAAACGCGTTGTTATAATTCGGCTGTTAGGAGGTCTTTATAACATTTTACAACGTTGTAAACCCACCGTAGAATTTTAGGATTAATTTGATTATGGTCAATTATTCACAAAGCGATCGGGTCTCGTTCCGTTTTTTATCCTGCGCTAATAAGCCGAAAAGTATCTAATTTGGACGGCGGTGTCTTTGCCGCTAACAAATTAAACCACTTTAGCGTATCAGGCAATGAAATTAAATCAATATTAACAATCGATAATTAAGTAAGTTTAAAACGGTGCCATCATATAAAACGTTTATTTGATTTACCCAACTATTTACATACCTACTTAATTACCGCTCGGCTGGAGAACATGCTTTTAGAATTAAGGTTAATTCCTCACAGTTCTACAAATATAGAAATGCCGTGTTAATTAATGTTTTCGTTATTTAAGAGAATGTCAAACATAAGGCTAATCTCCGGATTACAATAGGGTTTAAAAAGTAGATAACAAAAGCGAGTGTGGCGGGTGGGATTGCTACGTTATCTGCGCGCGCGCACCGCAGTAAAAGCTCATTGTAACTCGAGCCTCAAATACGAAATTGAATAATGCTGACCTATCCCGCGACCGCCTTGCCCATAAATCACCGAGATATTTATGTCCCTCAACCCCCGCGCCTCCGCCGCACCCCTCTTTCTCCTTTGGCTTATTCGCGTCCAGGGATATAAAATATTAAATAAAAACTTACATAAAATGGTAAGTAATTCCGATTGGAATCAGAGGAGAGCAGGCAGTGCTGTTCTGCGCCTATTCTGCGGTTTGCGGGATAGCCAACCAGCCAATTGCTAAACCATTTTTGCTCTGGAGTACCGACTCGTATTTCTTTTCACACGGCGGAGTGTCATTAATGGTTTGAGTTTCTAATAAATTATGGAATAGGTGACGACTATAATGCCAGTCACCGTGGTTTAATATCACCATATAATATATGTGTATTAGGTAATGCAACATGTACTTTATGCTTGCGCAAAATTCATAAAGTGTGCGTTTGTGTACCATTTAATTTAATATTTCACTGCGGTGATGATGTAAATCTGGGCAATTGTTTGTAAATAAAGATTACAAGCTTGTGGAAGCTGTAGCATAAATCCCGAGCTGTCACCGCGCACGTTACGCAACACAACAACCGACGGAAAGAGCATAACGCATTTATCTGAGAAGCATCTGGCATGTAATGTACCGCTTCCCGTGCGCATTAACTTTACTTATATTCCCTCTTATTTATGAGAAATAAATAATACTATTAGACGGAGATACCGATTCCTGATAAAAAGTGGGCCCGAGTTAAATGGGAGGCTCGGTGGAGGCAGAAAGAAAGTAATGGAGGCGCATCGAACCGGTTTGGAGATTTTTACGAATGCAAGGCTGCTCAGCTCGGCTCCGACTATGTGCTGCCCGCGGCGAGCACATAACATGACCGACGCCGGATTCGCGCCGGCCTTTCTTCAACGCACACACTCGTGTCTGATCGTCCATACATTCCTTCAACCGATTATTATCTGCATATAACTGGATTCCGCCTAAAGATACTGACGCCCATTAAAATATTTGCTATGCAATCAACTTGCGGTCTTGGTTCATTATTTACAAATACTCGCTCAAACACAGTACCCTTGAACACTTCTACACTATTTCAGGATTTGGGTTGACTTTAAACCGTATTGAGTTTGTGTTTGGGCAATGATTGTAAACACCTTGTCTAAAGCGCTAAATCATTTCGACTACGTCCTAATTACAGCCGATTGACATTGCATCAAACTGTTGAGCTCAGAAATAGCACATCCGATAATCATGACTTGGTAAACTTTGTTATGGAACTACATTAGCTTTAGTCTTTCCTTCGGTGACAGAATTGAGTATGACGAGTAATTTAGGCGTGTCAGTTTTTTACCAGTATTTTTAGTATGTCGAGTATATGGATAACATAATGGTTAAAAAAATACTTGTCGTTGGAATAAACTTCCTTATATAATTGTCATCCCGTTCATTATGCCTAATTGCCTATGTATTAGGTAAGTAGGTATCTACACAGTACTTTTTGTGTTTCCCTTATAAATAATATTTTTACACGTTTCAATATAAGTGTGTTTATTTTAATATTTTTTATTTTAGTAGTTTTTGTACCTTAGAAAATTCCAAAACTAGTGCTGCGGAAATGTACCTTATTTATATGTATCGTCAAGAAAATTACTTTTTCAGATTGAAGTTGCGGTTGCGGTGGTCCACTAACTAAGAAAGTAAATGATAATGGATAATATAGAATACTCTTTATTGTACTGTACACCATAATGAAAACTTAAAAATTATATCTACCAAAAGGCAAACATAGGGGCGGGGCGGATTAAAGTTGTGAATTCAAGTTTTTGAGATACAGGACCATAAATACAATAGGTAACCATAGTTATAGCACTTTTATAAGCAGATTTTTTATTTTTTTATGCCCTTGAAGAAAATGTTAGTACACTTTGGGATTAATAATATTGGGCCGTTCTAAGGTTTGTTTGTGTTTTCTTAAAGTAATTTGTAAAGCCTTTTGCTTTTCTACAACGACGATATACTAAATATGTTAATTTTGTAGATTGGTAGGTACCTACGTTGTAATGGTGGAACTGAGTTTAATTAGTAGTTGGTAAATTTGTAGTAGAAGCTATTAAAAAGTGTTTATTTAATGTGGTAGCAATATTACTACCGCCATGTAGCGAAATGCTGTGGAGTAGACAGATTTTGTAATTCAATTTTAGCAATTTTATATGTTGGATTGAACTTAATTTTAATTAACACAAGGGTAAATATAAAAACAACTTTTTTCTATTGACGTTTGATTTTTGATACAAGCGTTTAATTTTTGGATTGCAAAAATATTTGCTGTGTGCGTTACTAATACTTAAATACTTCTACGAGCACTCCACTTTCTGAGATAAGTAACGACGGATAACTTGTGCCACTAGCAACATAACATTTGTGTGCTAACATATAAAATGCAAATGTAATATTTTACCGCAACCAAGAATATTTCTGTATACATGGTCTGGTCAATCTTACTTTATAAATATTATCTAAATCTTGATACCTACTTGAGAATTGTTTACATGAAGTATGAAAGCAGCTATTATGTAGTGGCCTTTTAGTATAGAATGTCACATCTGACCCACATAGTACAAGTAACTGTATAGCTTGGATGGTGAATTTGTTTGTCAACACGCGCACATGTTTGACAAGCCATTAGAGCGAGGCCAAACACATAGTTGTCGCATCGGCTTTACTGAAGGCTGAAATATTAGTTTTCCAGTCACTGACCGATTTTCCTACTAAATACAGAATAAACTTGTTTCCTTAGTTTATAGATAGACAAACAATAGGTGTAAATATGATTTATAACAAGTTATGGGTATGAGTAATTACTAACAGAGTTTTCCAACTGACGCATGAACTGTACTAACTAGTACATATATTAAGTAGTGTAGTTGAAATCATCAGCAATAATGGAACAAGTTGGTAGCTAGTTCTTTTCTTTAGTTAAAAAAAGAAATTAAGCTTCGAACATTTCCCTACGTTTATACCTACCACCCCTCTCGCCTATCTATACTTGAAGAACATTTAATTTAATTGTTATCTTTGATGTACGGCTAAGAAGTATTTAGTATTTTTTACTAGAATGAAATTATTATCTAATATACATTTTTTTTATAATCTAATATTGTGAGCCTAATAAGTAGGTACCTACTCCAATTTCTCCATTTCCAAAATTTACTCAGGAAATGGCTTACATTTAGTCAATCTGAATGAATTGTCAAATTAATTATAATAATTGCTAACCCGTCGTGCCGTTAGTTCATTTGACCTTTTTTTTAAATTCAGCTTCACAAGCATTATCTTCTTAAGGGATGCTATTACAAATCAGTAGTAGGCAATCTTTCATCCCTTCAACTTATTGTAGGGTTTCAAATTATTATGCTTATGCTTTAAGACGGTCTTCACTAGTTTTGTCTAGTCTAGGTAGGTATAAAGCCTCTCGGTTCAAACTAAACCAGTTTCTACTACCTGAGCTGAGCCTAACGTGATTCCTAACGAAGATTGTAGATAGCGACGTCCAATTCATTCAATCTTCAAAAAAAATCTAAGTACAAATTATCCAACTCAATGCTCACCGTGGGAAATTCAAGACAAACGCATTCGGGTGAACCAACTTAGGTACTTTACTGTAAACGTAACGGCGAGTCATTCACGGATTCTTAGATTTAGTGCTTCACGAGATTGCTTCGAGACAGACAGATTAGTACCTACATTAACTTTTATATTTATGTAGTGATATAGCCATGTAGGCCCACGCAGGCCCTAGGTATATAGGTACGCTAACCAGCATGGCATAGCTATAGCAGGAACGCGCGGTTTCTTTGACGATACGCACGATGTACTTATTTGCTAACCGCGATTGTCAATTACTCAAGTAAACTATTATAACAAGTTCGTAAATATTATACACCGTAGGTAGGTGCCTCTATAGTTAAAGTATGTAGCACGAATCTACGTAAATACCTATTATTTGAGAATACAATTTTGAGAAAGAGGTGTATCCAAGTCAACATTTTGAAGCAAAACTGAAAAATAAGGATTAAAAGAGAAGCGTTGAACTCGTTAATTAACTGCTTATTACGCCATGAGAGTTGTAAAGTTGTTGGCAACTTGCCACAACATAGTACAATTTGTCAACTACTAACCCAGCAATGATAAGTGTGGTTTCAAGATTTAGTACCGACACAGTCCTGAGTTTATCGATAGTTTATTTCACCCGTTCAAGTTCAAGCGGGAAACTACTGAAACTTTGGTTAACAACCTTATAGTTGACACTACCGTTTTTCAAACAATATAAGAACAGCTAATTTAGTTTTGTAGCAGTAAATAGATCCAGAAAAATAATAAAGATGAATTGTAGTTAAGATAACTGATGAAAAGCCAGGAAAATGGCACTTCTTTATCTTTCCTTTGTAAGTCAAGTGGAGGAAATAGGTTAGTATGCTGATCGTAGGCGACATACATTCCAGCTCCTATAATACCTTGCTATATAGTACTGCAATCTTTTAAGCCGATTTTTATAGCTACACGTGGGCTCAGGCGGAATCGACACGCCTCATGGGTCACTAACACTGAAAATTCAATTAGAAATTGTAATTTAATACCTCTCAATTTTAAAAGAAAATTAAAGTTTATTGTTTTCAGTCTAAGGACTTAAGTTAAGTTTTAATTATACGTTGCAGCCTGAAAATAGTTTTAGAGCTACTTTATTTAATACATATTCTCGTAAAGTGTTTCCTTCCTACTTTTTAACACACTTTTTCTGTTCTGTCTTTAATTTGTCGAAACATATTTTAGTTATCTTTTCTGAATTCCATGTGCAAATTTTATCTACAATTTTGAAATTGATGATAATGCGTCATTAAAAATACTATTATCAAATAAGTCTATCGACGCGATTGCTAGGCGTTGCGCGTTCTATAAACATTCAATTGTAAACAGTTTGAACTCTTAACGTGGCTAAATCGTTTGATACATAAATATTTTGTTCGGTACAAAAGTAGAACCCGTACAATAAACACATAGTTAAAAATGCCCATCACCTAATTTTCAAAACAAGATGGAATTCTTTACAAAAGAAGCTAGTTTTAAGCAATTCAGGATATGTTTAATTAATTATAGATGCGTGTAAAGTAAAAAACGATTCACCTTTGTTTTAATGCTTAGTGTTGAAGCGAACCAAAATACAATACAATGTAGCTACCCTCAACAAAAAGTTTCCCGTAACTTGTCTTTATATTTATACAAAGCATCTTGAATGACAACGCTCGATACTGAATGCCTTCGACACCAAATTTTATGACAGCCATATATTCACCGAAACTGGCATCAAAATTGTAAAGAATTCATCATTCATCTATTAGTCACAGAGTCAAAATATTTGTTGACAAAGCCTGCGTAATTGCAGAGCTACAATCGGAACACTCGCTACGAAGCTACCGTAACGCCCGCAATTTGTACCCATTGTTCCACGCGCGTAATGTTTACATCGCCGATTGTCCCTGCCCGCGCACTAAGGAGCTGTTTTCAAAACAGCGGACACTTCATGAAATTCATTGTTTTGTAAGACAACTTCCAACGATTATAACGGGGCAGCATACTATTGCACTGCCTATTAAACGTTCGAAACTGAAGTTCCTAAATTGCTGCACTTGTCCGTCGGCTCCAAAGTTTAGTATAACTTCAGAACAAGAGGGAAAATTCAAGGAAAATTGTGAAAACTCACCTGTGTCATGAGGCGATCAGCACCGGTACCCTCATCATCCCTAAAGTCGATGTCCGGATTATAATTCGGCACTAAGTCTTTGAACCTATCGTCGTCTCTGGTGATGCGACCCTCAGGGGGTCCACTGGCTGTGTTCTTGTTCTCACTAATGTTAGGGTCGTGCTGGCCAAAGACCAGGGGTGTGATGCGGCGCGCGCCCTGACGGCGGGTGTAGCCGCGGCTCGGGCCGCATGCCGCCGCCGCGCCCAGCCACAGTAGCACCAGCGACAGCCTCATCTCGCAGACATCACTCCACACGCGCTCGACGCACGACCAACGCGCGCCGCGATCTGAGCGACACTGAGAGCCGGCTGCCGCAGCCCGATCCGATCGCCGTGCACCACCGAGCCCGGCCTGCATCCCTTGCTCACCGCCCAGCCGCCACCACCACCGAGCGCCGCGTACCGCCGCGCCGCTACCCGCAGCGCGTTGCATTCACATCTCGCTTTCGCTTGGTCCGCATCGGGAAAACTGATTGTAACTTACCTACCTATTGTCAGTACCCCACTAACACAACAACCAAACAACATGCCATTAAAATTTTGCAACTACCCTTCAATTATTTTTTTGTGAGAAATTAATCAAAATTTGAAGGTGGGTGCGAAGTAACTGACTGGAATTATATTTAATTAATAACGTAAGAGACATACATACCATAGGCTCAACAGGCTAGCGAAAAACACAATGATGGAAAATATGAGATAACTCAAATTATATTATTTTTCTTGTCCTTTGCCTGTTTCGTCAGGCGGACTATAATGTAGCCATGCATAAATTCATAACTTAAACTCAAGAAGATAAATGGCTGCACACTTGCCAAAAAATTTCAGTTCATGATACCTACCTACTAACAAAAATTTAACTTGTCCTCCGCCCTAAAGAATTTTGCAAACTCATCTTTTACGTTGGAGTAGATAGGTACATATTCCAAACATTCAGGTGATTCATAATATTATCAAAGCAAACGTTGAAATATCTGTCACTCTGAACAAGCAATGTATCGTGCGAGCTAAATCGACTCATAGGTACATAGATTATTTTCTCAGATCATGAACGGACCTGTTGATTTGTATTTGAATAGCCTATGCGGTCTCAGAAACCACTTATTGAGCAGTTAATGACCCTTTGTCTCTGTGTTGGCACCAAAGTCATGAGACACAAAGATCTTACTGGAAATATTAAAGAAACCGCTGAACACGAGGCTCCTAATGTTCATTCATCATTAGAAGTACATACGATGACAAGTGTTCTATAACATGTTCCATTTATCCTCCTTACCGTAATTCGCAAATATATGAATAAGAAGGTGATAATAAATATGGTGTTATATTTCCGTAGGTATATGGACTTTCCATTTCGTAATGATTACTCAGAGATTTATGTGTGAGGTAACGTTCCTTTTTTCGCATTCAGTACATTAGAAACACCATAGGTATTAATGAATATTTAGAGACATCAGTAATGTAGTCAAGAAAATAGGTACGTCAATTAAAATATGATTTTAATTGACGTACATTTTAACTACGAGAATAGTTTACCTATTTGCGACCTACTTTTACAGGAAATCCCATGAAGGTATAACACTTGGAGAAACCGTCTAACAATTACCAATTCTATAATATAATCATTTTAACTACGAGAATAGTTTACCTATTTGCGACCTACTTTTACAGGAAATCCCATGAAGGTATAACACTTAGAGAAACCGTCTAACAATTACCAATTCTATAATTGTGGAAATTACCTCGTATAATTGAACTCTTCTCAATGTGCCGTAAAGCTGTCTAGATATTGTTGAAACCATATAAGTATTATATATCTAAGTATCGTTAAAATATAACCAAAGGTCTAACCTGGACACAACAAATAGAACAGGATAACGATGCAAGCAAAAATGATATGCAAATGATGCACTTGCGACCACTAGACCAACGAAGCAAATCAAGGAAGAAATTGAAAATGGATTTTGTTTATTGAAATAATAGATCATATGATAATATTTAAATATTAAGGTCCATAAACTAGAGGTATATAAATTATGGATTTTACCTGAACTAGGATAAACCTGTATATAAGGTATAAAAAGATTTAAAGCCTCCGAGCTAAAACTTTCTGAAAAAGACCTCATTAGAGCGTGAAATATCTAAAGTTACATTACGCAGTCTATTTTTAAATCCTACATGATCAGCAAGACAATACCAACAAAGGATTACGCACATTGCTTTATTGCGGTATTATTAACTTAATGGGATATCTATAATTAGGCAATGACTTCTACCTGAACTACGATAAACCAGTAGGTATATCAGGTATAAAAAGAAGTTAAACGAGTTAAAGCCTCCGAACTAAAACTTTCTGAAAAAGACCTCCTTTCAAGCATGAAATATCTAAAGTTACATTACGCAGTCTATTTTTAAATCCTACATGATCAGCAAGACGATACTAACAAAGGATTACGCACATTGCTTTATTGCGGTATTATTAATTCAATGGGATATCAGTATCATAGTCTCATGTTAGCTCAACCCCATTGATCAAAGATTAATTATCATCGTTTGTCAACACACTGTAAATCGCGTGTTGAGTCAGAGCTGAGAGGTTTCATGCAACTGATACGATACGACCATTGAACAATCACATTGAAATACTGTTCGATTTTATCAGCTGATAAGTTGTCCTTGCATAATACTATTTTCACTAAACATCACGCCCGCGCCGTAGTGTATAATAGTAGGCGAGCCATTTCTCATCAATCGGGCACGATTTGCGGCTCAGGTCCTGTTTTAATAACTCAATATCGCTTTGCCGAACCCGAGGATAATATCCAGGACCTCGTGCTCAGTAGTAGCGCTTGCGATCACCGAACCCACAGGACAGTCCTACTTCTTAGTTCTATTTTCACTTTTGTCTAAAACAATTCCTACTCTCATTGACTTTTTCAGTAGAAGCACTGAACCTATGAACCAAATCCGAATTCTACTTATAGCTATTGTTCACACCTATGTCGTAAGTAAATAGACTTTTCTTAGATAGTATGTCTACCTGCACGGTACGGTCCAATATTAAAAATGTCGCGTACTATTAGAACACAATAGAGAATTTTAACTTTGAATCGCAGTTTATGACTTGTGACCATAACCAGCAACGCTGAAAAATCCATTTATAATCTTGTTTATTTTTTATTTATAAAACTGCAATAGAAATACACACTCCAAATCAGCCGACAGATAGACGGACGAACACATCGCACAAAAGCTAAATACCTAGTAGGTTTTGTTGACAATTTGTGGGTATGGTCCCCTGAAAAATGTTCCTACAAACAATACATAAACGAAACGTTACAGAATAACATTTCAAATTACAAAGTCAGAAAAGGGAGGTACAGCGACTAGTACAGACGCCACCACATCAAGTTACCCCAGTGTGTCAAATTTCTTTGACCTTTTTTCAATTTTATTTCAAACAGAATAAGGTTCTTATTCAATTGGGAAAATTTGACACATTGGGGTAACTTGACGTGCTGGCGTCTGTACATCAAGTTACCCCAATGTGTTAATTTGCTTTTAACTGCTTTTAACTTCAACACATCACAAAATATATAAGGTTCATGTTCAATTAGTAAATTGACAGTTTGGGGTATTTTTATGTGCTGGCCTCTGTACCAGGAGAGCATTAATACCTTAGATACCTAACTATACGTCAAAGGTACCAATTCATTTCAGAGAATATAATAACACCCGCTCCCCTACAAAGCACAAACGAAGGAAAAATAGGTTTGGTTCATGTAAATCCAAAAGACAGAGCTTCTATTTGGGACAATTTATAAGCAACAACAGCAACAACATTTGCGTAATAAAATGCATAATCTGCGTAATCAGCCCGTAAGTCATACGTAAAGCACTTTGTTTCGGTGACACTCCGCTTGTTTTGCTTTATCGCTTACACAACAAAGAAAATATTTTTACTGAGCTTGATAAATTATCATGCTTAGTACTCAGTAAAAATAGTGGTCAATCAAAAGAATGTTTTAGTTATCAAGGATTCGTTATTAATGATAAAGAAAATCCTTGAAAAACAAAAAAAAACATTCACTGATAACTGGGTCCTTTATTTTTACTGTGAGGTACATATTTTCATTTGGTTTATACCTAATATGCTTTAAGGTAATAACACACATATTAACTTGGAAAGAGACTTACAACGTATCAACTCGGATCATTCAGTATTCTTGAATGAAACTCCTTACTGTAACCCACACTAATCGGAATCTAACGTAGGTTATTGCCTCGTTTCGAATTCTCTCGGAACTGGAGTTACGATCCCTTTTCGAGTTGATATGTCTGCTATTTCTTTATACCCTTTAACCCTAATTATTAAGCAATAATAAACGTGGGGTAACATAAATTACACACGCTGCTGCTCGGCTTGGCTTGATACGCTACGGCGTGACTAGATTAGTATGATGTCCGGATCTACCACAAATCAATCAAGCCACTCTTTACTTCACATTCATGAATAAGGGGAGTGTTTCCCGGCACTATAGTAAGTAGTGTAGTTCAACAAAATCAGATAAATTTAAAAACAGGAATGACGATAGACCTTCACACATCCTTATCAAACTTACCCAGAAAAGACCCATGAGAAAGTTTAAACAAAAAGGGTGCGAACGCAACGTGCTCGCACCTCATGCACAAAGATTTGCGCTGGGAACCGCTGATAAGATAGGTGACGATAAGTAACTTCCTTGTTTACCGACCAGAAGACAGTCGATGACGTCAACTTTTTCCCGGTCTGCAGCCATTAACTGGGACTAGTGCAATCCTTTTGTGTTTCATTTTTGCGGCTTTGTTAGGTTTTGTTTCAATTCTGATAACTCATTAATGCAGTGGGGCGGTAACTTCATACACGACTACTAGGTATGATACGCGTGGGAAAGATTACGGCAGGTAAAGTAAATATATCTATTATTTCTGCGTTTAAAATGAATGTCTCGTTAGTAGTGAGCAAGGGTCTAGTGGTCCTTGATTCAATCCCTAAATCGGGAAAAATGTTATTGAGTATTTCCATCTGGAATTTCTCAGTAACAGCCTGGAACTTGACACGATTGATGGCAATAGGCTAGCCCCCTTTTACAAGGGACTTTAACTGGCGAAATGTGGGTGCCCTTCACAGGTAAACATCTACCTAACGTTTCAGGGATTACAGGTGTGACGTAATATAACTTTGAAAAACTTTAAACGTTTTTAGGACCAATCTGGAATACATAAATGCTATGTATGTAGTAATACCACCTGTTACAGTCACGCTGCAGGGCAAATGCTTGTTCTCATGCCGGGAACTTTTTTATATTATTATTTTTTATATTAACTAAGTAAGTACCTAAGTTTAGGTTTTCTCACGATGTTCTAGTTTCAAGATGTCCAAGATAAACTTCATAAATGTACTTACATGAATCGGAAAATCAGATTGGTAGGTACTTGCACAGGTTGTAACCCACAACCTCGTGCTTGCGAGACAGGCGCCTTAAGCACCGGGATTTCGCGACTGAAAGTACACACAGTCAGGGACACTTGATTATTAAACCGCTGATTACTACTAGTAAACCATACTTTTTGATATAAATTCTATTCTCTCATATTCTACTTATTATACGTCCATACACCGTGAAATTGAAATGGTTACTTTCCCGCAGCAGCACAGAAGTAAAAAAAAATGGCAACGTGTAAGTATGAAACAGATTAACTGTTTCATACTTACACGTTGCCATTTTTTTTATCATATTTCAGGGTTAGTCTAGTAGTAAAAGTTGTTTATAATGATTAGTACCTACTCTTAAATATTTCATTGTATATGGAAAAGTCACGCAAAAGCTGCAACGTACCTATGAGACCAACACTCCGCCAAGAGTGTACGACTTGAAAAAAGACCCATATTATTAAAATCACGGCACAGATTTAAGTTATAAAGAAATAACGAACGTTATTTGAATTTGAATTTGAATTTGAATTTGAAGTATTGACTCTGAGTCACGCTGTGCTATCGATGCAGATAAGCAAAATGTAAAAACTGGTAATAAGGAAAGGCAGGAAGTAACCACAACAAAGAGGTACAAATTGTGTAATGACTGTTAACACCTGTACTAATTCTGGCGCCAGAGCTGATAGCGGAGACTTCCAACACAATGCTAACGTTCGCATACAATAAACTAACCCAATAACCAAGGGATGTTATTGTAACGGCCATAACTTAAACCGCTCATTCATAACTCCAAACGGATATTTGCGTCCGACAGGATTTTTTAAAGTAAACATATTCCTGGCATTTTCATTAAAAATATCTGTTTTAAAAGCATTTAAAGCGTTTTGAAAAACTTTAAAGGAACAAAAGCTTTAGGATGAGAAAGAAAATACTTTATTTGGAAAGTATTTTATTTCTTTCTTTGTTACTCATCCCAAAGCTTTAGTTCCTTTAAAGTTGATAGAGAGAGAGAGAGAGAGAGATGAGAGAGCCAATAGATGTTTTCAAGATTTGAATAAATAGATATCATTATTTTTTTCGTTTTAGTACCTTCATAATGTATTTAGCTTTATTAGCGCTTTGTTTCACAGTTTAGCATTAGACGCTGTGTACAGAGGCCAGCACATCAAGGCACCCCAATGTGTCAAATTTCTTTGATAGTTTTTCAACTTTATAACAAATAGCAATAAGGAAAATTTTACAGTTTGGGGTTATTTGAAGTGATGTCTTGATGTGCTTGACTATATGTCAAAGGTACAAATTCATTTCAGGGAATATATTATTACTTATTAACACCCGCTCCCCTACAAAGCACAAATGAAGGTAAAATACGTTTTATCCATAAATAAATAAATATTCCACAACTTTTCACACAACGCCATTTAGTCCCAAACTAAGCATGAGAGCTTGTGTTATGGGTACTAAACAGCTGTCAAACATACTTATATATTTCTAAATACATACTTATTATAGATAAATTACACCCATGTAAATGCAAAAGGCAGAGCTTCTATGTGCGACAATTTATAAGCAAAAACAGCAACAACATTTGCGTAAAATACATAATCTGCGCATATTTCCGTAAGAAAATAAAATGCTAACACGTATTTCAATTGCGTTTCAATTAAAGTTTCTCTAAAATAAAACGAATCTTTCATAAACTTCCGAAAATAAAAAACAAACCAGAATCAGTCCAAGAAGACTATATTATCAAAACACATGTAGTTACCCACACATACTCAACTAAACAAGATCGACAAGCCGATTACCATCCTCTGTAAGGCAGCTAAAGCAAACTGTACCAAGTGGTGAGCGAGTGTCGCGCCCGCACCTTCGTCACTGCGCTTGTGAACAAACATCATTTTCGTCAAAGGACCGGCGACTCGAGGTGTCGGCTAAGGCTAATGGAGGAGAGTGCTGGACCAATACGCCCGGCGTGTAGTGTTTTAAATTGTTTACTCTTCCATAAAACTCTCGAGCTCGTACACATAGACGGGTGCCGTGTCGACGAACGCCGCGGATGAAGTGAGATATCTTCCTACTCCGACAACAAACAAGGTTTCCTGCGAACGCAACCAGCTCTGCATATTAAAAAGGATACCCAATGACTAATACCCACTTTTCCACTTCAAACCTTCTTATTTATTTAAATACTGTACGAAATTAGTCGAGAGATGGATTAAAATACTTAAGATATCTTTCCTGAGACATGGAATTCGCTTAAATTCCAGACTCAGTCGGAAAAAAAAACATCAAAGTTTAAAGGTTGCAGAGATGCAGAATCGAAAACTTGCTCGGCCAAAATACTTTGCATACTTTCGTATCACCGGCGCGTAGCTACCGGAGCGTAATAATGTCTGCTTTTTAACACATTAAGTATATTGATTTCATTTTACTTGGTTTACCCATACCATTTCATTTTACCCACAGACATAAAATAATAGTTATAGCACGACACCGCAGAACTTAGTCTAGATTCGAGATAGATTTTTCGCGAATAAAAATATGAATGAGATTCTAGACTCTTGAATGTTTATGCACTAAATTATTTTATCCGCGAATGCCAAACAAAGAACACTTTTAAGAAAATTGATTATCGACATGTTTTTCAAAAATAGGTATCAAGACTAGCTGCTGCCCGTGACTTCGTTCGCGTTAAAGAACGCCAAGGCATCCTATGGCACTCGGAAATAACGTAGCTTTCTATAACTGAAATCGAGTGAGTATAGTCCCATGCAAACTTACAAACAAGCTAATTTTATTTATTTATTTTATTTATTTATAGGTTAGCCAACGAATATTAGTGCAGATTAAATTACTTTTCCTATTTTTTACTATACGTATTACCTATATATTTCCCTCATGAAAGTATAATGAAACGAACGGTGCCAACAGATTAACTTCATTTTTGTTCAAATTAACTTCTTCAGCGACAGTAGTCATCGTATTATTGACAGCATAATAATATTCGTAAGAAACTGACAGAAATCTTTTAATCGCCAAAACAAACTCCAAATCGTGCGACTGCAGCGATCATCAAAAACAGAGAAAATCTGGAGGAAAGGTATCCCGAGAATAATATTAATGAAGTAGATAACCGAATCAATTCAGTCGTCTACTACTTCAGTGTCCTCAATATTAAAATAGGCCTATGCTTACCTTTAGCCTACGGTTATCGGTTAAAAATCTAATCGGTTATATATATTTCTTAGTGGAATTAAAAACTAACCACCTTAGGGGGAATAAATAACCGGAAACGTTCTCCAGAAAAAGTCATCGTTCTCATAAACCAAAAAATCTACCTCGTTCAAGGAAGGACGAAAGGATATTTAAATGCATTTAAAAAACCCTCTCCTGCAGTCAATACTTAGTATCCATAGAAAGTTATACCTATAGAATACAAAATCTGTTAATCTTAGTATTGTATCCATTTCAACATGTTAGGTATTCAAAAGCACTTTTAAATTAAACTCATAAAGATACAAGGTGTAAAGGAGTCAAACCTGTTTGGTCCATGCGATGCCCTCTAATTGACAAATTGGAATCTTATTAAAATAAAGTTCAAGTTCCTAACTGAACGGGCGCGGGCGCAGGCAGACGTGTGTGATGTCAGTGCGGGAGCTTGCCGACCGGGTGCCGAGCAGTGCCGAGTGAACACGATCAAGTCCCAAGCGGCGAGAATAAAAAGTCAGCAGCATTCGAAGCGCGTGCCCCGATGTGTGTGGTCCACTGTGGAGGTCCTCCTCGCTTTTGATTTATTGAAATCAGAGTTTCACACCCGTTTTCGGTAATTGATTCGATTGCTGGCGTGCAAATTTGAAATCATAATATGTTTGTTATTTATAACATAGGTAGGTAGTTTTTTAAACATATGTTATGTGTTTAGACGTCCATACTTTTATTATTATAAATAAGAAAGTAACTATGTTTTGTTTGTCCGTTTCTTTGTCGGCTTTTCACGACTAAACGGCTGAACGGATCGTAATGAAATTTGGCACGGAGATAGGTCATATCCTGGAAAAGGTCATAGGCTATCTTTTGCCTTAAAAAATAATGGGAAGAAAATTCATTTTCTTCAACATTTTTCAATTGCAGCGCCGTCTTTGATGACATAAAATAACAGACGGTGACTGACTTCAACTATCTTGAAAGCTAGATAACAACTGCGTTTGAAGAATTAAGATAAAAAAGACAAAAGTAAAAGAAAAATGCTAAAATTTCCCAGAATTATTTCTTAACTGTGCCAATTGATTTGTTCATACTTTAATACATTTTTTTAACATAAGTATTTTCACAAATAAGTATGAATGATTTTAATAACTTCACATTTAATTTAAAACAGAAAAGTAGATAATTATAGATTGAAGGGTGGCCCTTCTAAAACTATTACCTACACAAAATTCTATCTATTAACCTATTTTTGTTTCAATCAAATGAAAGTGCAGAATCTTCTTGAGTTGGATTTTCAGTTCCTTCTGCTTTCATATCCAATGCATAGGAGGCAACATCACTACTTGAATTAGCTTTGAGCTCTGGATATCTGGGTATCAGCTCGAAACTATTTAAGTCATAGATTTCATCCACGTCAGTTTTCCAATTACTCGCCATCATTTGTAATGGTTCCAAATATTGTAAACTTTGCTTTACCCTTAGCAGCTCGATATTGCATAGGTTTTCTACTTCTAAAAGTTTCAGTCTATACGCTTTAGCTAACATTTGTTTTCTAATAGCATTTTTCTTTTCAGTTTGTGCAAGATTAAGAGTATCCTGATATATTTGAAGTTGTTTTTCATATTCCATCAAATTTTCATCACAGTTAAGTTTGCTGTCCACAGACTCGCTGTACATGTTGGTATTATATGACGAGTCTCCAATAAAATTATTCGATGTGGAAACGCATTGATAATTATTATTAACAGGAGATATGGTGGGGGATTCAGGACGGCGTATAGAATTTTTGCTTTGCTTTTCCAATTTTGCTTTTTCTTCGTTAAGTTCAATTTTTAATGAGTCAATAATATTTTTACACTGAGCTATTCTTTCCTTCATTTTAGCTTCATTGTCGTCAATCATCTGAGACGTAACTTCAACTTGTCCCACATCTTCATTACCATTTTCTGTCTGTTGATCTTCACATCTAGGTGCTTGCTTACCATCATCTGCTTGATCTACTTTCGTGGCATCCCTTGGAGTTAGACAGTGTTTATTATCACCAGAAGCAAGTTGATTAGTATCCATGTAAATATTGTAAAGATATGTAATGGTTTTGTATCAGATTGTAAAAATACCAAAAATACTGACAAAAGCTCACTAGCAGTCAAAAATAGTTTAGGTTTTTGTTGTTAAACAAAAGAAATCTATGCAGTTGCAATTCATAGAGGTTGTTTATGTAGAAATACCTACTTAAACCTCCTAGTCAACGTAAAACGTCACGTCTCTCGACTCTCGTGTACCTACCCTGAAAGGTCAGGTATAGGATAGTATACCTACATTTTCTTTTAATAGACAGTTATGTTCTAGTAACATGGAGTCAGCCAATAATCAGTTTATTACCAATCAGCACAAATCCAGACTCCAGACTGTTATTGTCAAGAGTCAAGAGGTAGAAATTCCTGGGGGTCGAGTCTGTTATTGCAATCGTGTCTCAATGACCGGTCAATGATCGATTTTTGACGTATAACGTCAAACTTATGACACATTTCCCATACAAAAACTCTCAAAGTTGTCAAATATTCGATCAATGACCGGTCATTGAGACACGATTGCAATAGCAGACTCGAGCCCCTGGTGAATAACCTCAATAACGCTTTTGTTATTGGGGTTATTCACCAGGAATTTCTTTCTTTCTTTCTTTTCTTTCTTTCTTTACATCATCTGCCTAACCTTTTCCCAACATTGTTGGGGTCCGCTTCCAGTTTAACCGGATGCAGCTGAATACCATACTGGTATTCACATGGAGCGACTGCCTGTCGAAACTTCTCAACCCAGTCACTGGGTTACACGATACTCCTTGGTTAAACCGATTACACAGATTTTTGGGCTTCTGACTATCTGTAGTGACTGTCATATAATAACTTAGAATAGATATATACCTCTTATAATACCTCTAACCTCTAATAATATCTACAAATGACAGCCGGGACCAACGGCTTTACGTGCTTTCAGAAGCACGGATGAGTCTTGATATGTAATAAATGGTCACCCATCCACGGACCTACCTTTTTTTTTTCTTTTGAGGGGTGGAAAATCCTCATGGATGTCCCCCGCCCGGGGAGGCGGAGGGGTCTGTCAGACTCTTACTGACTAAAAACCACCCCGTGTTCCTTCTCACACCTGCGCCGGGGGTCACGGGAACAGAAGATACTTCCGCGACCCCTGACTGGTGCCGGCCTCGCGGGCCTCGCCAAGTCAGCGAGGGGAGTGAGGTGTTAGACTCCCCTCGCGACGTCTAAGACGGGCGCTCGTGAACACGACGCGCCGCCACCTCGGGTATCCACTTAACCTTCGATCGACCCGTAAGGTTGTTATTATTTTGCCACAAGCTCCTCTAACACTTTACCCGACCCGTTAAATAGCTTTCGATTCCCGGTACCTATAGTGTAATTGAGTTTTTCCATCTGTTGGCTTTCGTATCGAATATCAAAAGGCCGGTTGTTTTTTTTTTGTAACGCAAATTATAGAGCATAATTTGCGTTACAAAAAAAAACAACCGACTTCTTAAAAAAAACACTAACTGTACGGTGAACCCGCACATTCATATAATTAAGTAGGTTATGCAACTTCAGCGTTTATGCACGCGCGACCATTTAGTATAATATTTACTAAGTAAAATAAATCAGTGAATTTTCTACACTCAACGCGGGCGGTTTTATTATCATCCCCGGTTACTATCATTTTTACCATAAGTGTGCAGACTATCGTCGTACATTTTTTTTGGTCCTTCGAGCCGGATGAAAAGTAACTCCAGTTTCGGAAGTCTGTGGCTTTGGTGGTTTTGTTTCATTCATTATTGGCCACCGACTTCCGAAACTGGAGTTATTTTTCACCTGTTAGTGTTTTTTTATGAAGTCGGTTGTTTTTTATTTTGCAATTTTAGTTTCTTCATATGTAAAGAAAGTCTTTCAAAACTTTCTTTACATACGAAGAACAAAGAATCATTGAAATCGGTTACCGATTGCTAAAGAAATTCTTTTAAAACATTAATCTGTATATCTCTGCATAATGATAAATAGACAGGCGTAATGTTATGTTCTGGAAATACACAAACTCTGCATAGACAACAGACTAACGGCGAATAATTTGCTTTTATGCTTTGAAAAGGTCCGTTGCCTATCTTCTTCTTCAGTTTTTCTTCATCAAATTATACTTTCCAAATAAACATGCTTGATTTGTCACTAAAAATGCAAAAATCGGTAGGTACGTGTGCACCTAAACTATTTGAGGAGTTCCCTCAATTCCTCGAGTATCCCATCATCAGATCGGGGTTTTGATACAAATGGGACCATAAGCTTGTAGTACCTACCTCCCTATCAAATTAAAAAAGAATTTATAAATCGGTCCTTATATGGCAGAGTAATAGTGTAACAAACACAAAAAAAACATACAGTCGAATTGAGAACCTCCTCCTTTTTTTGAAGTCGGTTAAAAATCGTTCGTTTGAATCTCTAGTTC
Source organism: Euplexia lucipara (assembly GCA_921972225.1). Lineage (NCBI taxonomy): Eukaryota > Metazoa > Arthropoda > Insecta > Lepidoptera > Noctuidae > Euplexia > Euplexia lucipara. Next base: position 10,427,657 of record OV179148.1, read on the forward strand.
GTTAGTTAGTTACTTCCCTATAAAGTGACTAGGCGTGAGCCTAGTCACTTTATAGGGAAGTAACTAAACGATACCAAGTGGATAAGTAGAATCAACAACCAAATGCGTGGACTACCCTACATGTGCTTCCCCACCAAAGAGGTACTCTAGAGGGGACATTATTATGAAGAAATGTCATGGAAAAATTGTGACCCTTTGTCTCAGTAACGCCATCTAGGATAACAGACCAAAATTGGAGCGTCAGCAGAGCGTAATAAACTAGACTCATCGAATTTTGTTAAAAGCCCATCAGCATGGTGGAACCATCACAAAGGTGTAGCATGGGTTTTTACGTAGGTAATTACTTATATTTTAACAGAATTTCAAGTAAGTAGTTCTATTGGAGCAGCAGTCACCATTTTTTTTCAATATTATGTCTCGGAATAGGTATGGCGAAGTTTTCTTTTGTTGTTTGTCTTGGTGGAAGCGCCAGGGTAGCCCTTGTGTTTTTTGCAATTTGCCGTTCAGTGTCAAGCTCTATGTTTAACAAAACAATTATGGTTTGCGACAGTAACTCGTACCTATGTGTTACTTAACAGAATTATAATCATTTAAATAATTAAGACAATCCTCTAAGTTTATAAATGCCATTGAATGATTATTTCATCAAAAGGCATTTAATGGGATTAAATTAATTATGTAATATTGCTAATTTCAATTATTATCACTCAGATAAACCATATTATTTGTTACGGTCGAGAATCATATTTTAATCAACACACAAGCTGACTCTAAACAGCAAAAAATAAAACAAAATTTGAATTTCGCGGCTTGCCCTGGCACATTAAAGGTAACGTTGGCCAAATCGAACTAACACACATCAAAATTTCTTACTAATGACGGTTTTAATTGCAATGATTTTCGAGATTTATCGCTAATTAGCTATAATGCACAACAGAACTGATTTAACTGGGTAATGGCGTGAGTTAATATTTTTATGGATAAATTTAACGTTTTAACTAAATTAACAAGAAATCCCAAAACAATTGCTAGCCCAAGTGGGCTCTTTTTGGCAGAACTAAGTTCATGGTATTTTAGTTATTTTTTTCTCCATCCTTGACATAGTTGACATCTTAGATAGAGGTATATAGTCTAAGGTTGACATCTTAGATAATATACCTCTAGATAGAACCACCGCGTGGCCGCACATGCGACAGCAATATAAAAGTTCAGTGTTGCTAATCCTTAAAAAAGTCCCAAAATACGAGCGTTTAATTCGTTAATTTAATTAATTTTGTCAATAAATTACAACCATTTGTAACCAAAAAAAATATTAAGTACCTAATTTACTTTAATAGTAATAATGGCTGTTTTTGTGCCTTCGACTTAAAATAAAAAAAAATGCTGATGCAAGCGCATCGCTAATTTGTGAACAAGTAAAAATGATATCGCGCGCTTTTTCTTTTCGCTGCATTGTTTCTATTTGAAAACTTCAGTCCGAGTTTTATTTACTTCCTCGTAAATATGTTATAAAACACCGAATGACATACGTGCGCTTTGATAATTACAGCCTCTGATTTCTTGCAGCAATATTGCCTCGGCTGTAATTATCAACTTACCGCACTTATATCATAATGTATCTACTACTACTGTACTACTACTACTGTATTTGTTATTACGAATTTATTCTATTGTTATTTTTTTGTAATGACTGTAAGCTATGTTCTGCAATTCTAAAAGTAACTACATTAACCAACTTACATGAACATTTTTTACTGGTATTGCTTCAGGCTTTATTCTTTTGATTTTGTTCACAATACTGATTGCATCATCATCAAAATGCATGGAACAAAGTTTGGATGTACTGTTAGGCTGCCAATTCTGTCGGCCAGTAGCATTAATCCAAACTTTTTTTATATTGTTTTCTTTAGGAAACCTTAAATCATTTTATGTTTGTTTAAACCAAAGGCATTCTTATATAATAGTCTTGTTATACTTGCCAATTAAGTAATAATTATTATTCTGGTTTGTATTAGCACTCATCACTCACAACACAATACATAAATAAAATAGTTCGACATCAATTATTATTTAGTGAGAGCACACAAATCGGCATCGAGATACTTAGGTAGGTATACTGAATTCTGATACCGTGTTTCATAAGATTTTGATACCACATTAAGGTAATTGTGTGTGTTTAGCGACCATCGATTTATTTGACCTACCTTTTGAACATTACGCCTGTTTTTGGGAAAATATGTGAAACGTGTAGCAACACTGTAAGTAAGTATTCCTAGGTTATGTGGTTTATGAAATTAAGTTTACTCTAAGAAATCTTCCATATTTTGGTCTGAAACCTATGACAATAAAAGCGCACAAATGTATAAATTCAATAATCATACAATAATACAAACAGTATTGAATACTTACGAATGAAAAGAGATTTTGTTATTGGCCTTTTCTGAGCGGCTTTTACAGCCTATTATACTGCATCCTCCCATCGTAGCGCATTCACCATACACTAAACACTAATATAAAACCATCCGAAAACTTAAATTAAATCGAGCATAATAATATACGTGACAGTGACAGCACTTTGTTTGGCTAACTTTCAAAAGTTAGCCATGCAAAAAACCGGCACGCCGTAAGGGACAGAAGATACGATTCTTTGTCTCAATTTTCCTACGAACTTTGTATTATTGCGTCTCACTTCCACACTTGACACTGTAAATTGGGCTACGTCTAGAGGTATATAGTCTAAGGTTGACATCCATGCATGGAAGGGACATGGTCTCTGGCAATATTCCGTAAACGTCGTTTTTGACATTGACGTTTAATTAATAAATACCCAGTTGGTTGACGGTTGACCGGTTTGGCGCGTTTGTAGGCAGAGTTTTGTTTAACAGAAATTCAGATTGAAAAGACGCTTCCCTCTCTTCTATCCTTTTTAAAACGAGGATATGGGTCTCCTAGAATTGTGTGAGAAATACTTCCAAACTGCGAACCTCTATGAAGTTTTACAAATTCCAGAAACTGCCTCAGACAAAGAAGGTTTGTTTTAGGACTACCGAAACTCCTCTCCTCCTTTGCTACTACTTGGCCTGGTAAAATAATTAAGGTCTTAAATGCTCCTAAACTTTCTTCCCGAAACTTCCGCAACTTAGTATAGTTAAACTTTTGAGTATTTATCCAGTTCCATGGCTTGTTTTGTTGTTTACTCATCAACTAACTGCAAAATATGTTATCAAAGCTAGCAATGTGAGCATATTGCTGTCAAAACCAATCATTTACTACAAAATCATGAATGTTCCTGCAATCCTAAACATTTAGTTATTTTTTTAACTTGCTGTCAATCTCTTTTTGGGGTTACATAGCCAAATTTCAAATAATGCAACCCATAGAATTTTGGAACATTATGATGGAATTTTAATAATTATTTGTATTGGCACTATATAGATAAAATTCCTATCAAAGGCATATCTTACCTACCCGTGCAGTAAAAAAATTGCAATTAATCATTTTAAGGGTTGTCTATCCCCATTCTTCAGTGTATCCTATATCCTACTAATATTATTAACGCGAAAGTTTGTGAGGATGTTTGTTACTCTTTCACGTTAAAACTACTTAATGGATTTTTAATAAAATTTGGTATGGAGTTAGCCAAGACCCTCGATTAACACAGGCTACTTTTCATCCCTGTATTCCTATGGGAACGGGACCTATGCGGGTGAAACCGCGGGACGTCTGCTAGTTTAACATTAAACCAGATGTTAATATTAAAATTTATACCTTGCATGGTGAATATTGTTGCACAAAGAAATATTTATTCCTAACTATGGAACCATTCACTGTGTGTTGTCCAACAGTCTCATAAACAATTATCATATTGGCTTAGAAACATAAGAAAGTATTATACATAAAAACATTTTATTTACAGTAAAGAAGGCTTATCATCGCTTGTCACTGAAAGTTCATCCAGATAGAGTGGAAGAAGATGAAAAACTTGAAGCAACTGAGAAATTTAAAGTTCTAGGTAGCATCCATGCTATTCTCACTGACAAAGATAAAAGGGCCATATATGATGAAACCAAATGTGTAGATGATGATGACTTTAATGTTATTATTGACCGAGATTGGTCTGGTTACTGGCGAATCTTGTTTAAGAAAATCACTGATGAAGACATCAGAGCATATGAGAAAGAATATGTTGGTTAGTATTCAGATGTTCTTTTATGTTCAAAAGATTTAAGAATATAATTTAGTTTACAACAGTGCGGACACCGGTGTCCTCTCGGGGTTTAACAAATTAAGGAATGGTCACATCTATTTTGTAATGATACCAAACTTTATTTTTTAGGCTCTGCTTTGGAAAAAGAGGACATCAAGCAAGTTTATTTAACAGCCAAAGGTGACATGAATTATATTGTGGACCATGTACAATTTGCAAGAACTGATCAGGAACCGAGAATTAGAGAACTTCTCAATGTAATGATAACATTTTTCTTTAAAAACAAGCTGTCATTCACTACGATTTCTTGCCAAGTTAAAAATTTGTGATTTTATAATATCTATTTTACTAATGTTACAAATAAACTAAGCATGAAAACAGCTATTACAAATGAGTGAATAAGATAATATTATTATGACTTAGTCTTTATTAAAATGGATAATTATATTTTAGGAAATGATAAAGAATGGAGAAGTACCAGAATACAAAATCTTTACTAATGAGCCAGCTAAAAAGCGACTTAGAAGAATTGCTAAAGAGCAACGGGAAGCTAAACTAGCTGAAGAGATGCAAAAGGAGTTGAAAATTGATTCAGGTATGATAATAAATAGTAATAATTAGTAAAGTACTTTTTTTTTAAATTGTAGTAGGTATTTGTTCTAAATATTTTTTGAATACTTACTATCATTTTTTTTTTTTTATTTCCTCTATTATTATGAATGAATTACAATTTTACAGGTCCTAACAGTCTAGAGCTTATGATACAAAAGAATCAAAAATCAAGGGCTCAACAAATTGATTCCTTTATTGATGACTTAGCAGCTAAATATGGTGGTGGCAGCAAAACGAGGACAACTAAGAGGAAAGCAGCTGCAAAGACTGAAACATCAACAAAAAATAAAAGAAGGAAGTAGATTAGTATTTTTTTATTTATTATATTATAGTGACATTTGTTTGTATTTGAAACCAAAACAGATCTCGTTTCTTTCAATTCAACAACAAATTTATCAATAATAGTAGGATTTACACTCACTTTTAATTTTTTAACAATGTCATTACACTTTCAAGTAATAACCATCTGAATAAACCACTATTTTTTAGTCTCTCATGTCATTTCACAAATATATTTATATTTTGACAATCTGATAGTTTGTTTTATATCATTGATAAAATAAGTTATGAATTTCTTACCAATTAGGAGTCAATGCCGTATTGTGCATGACTACAAGCAATTTTATAGGCAGATGTTTTAACTCAGGGATGCGTCGCCGTGTGCGTTCTTCCTTACGAACTTAAATACTAACAAGAAACCACCCAGCATCACACTCCAGTGTATGTCCCAGTATCAAATCTAAGTTAATTTCTCAAGTGGCTTACAGGGACTTTAAATAATTTAAATGCCTTGCCAGATTTGCAGTTCAGTATTAGGTAAAGTAACATTTGCCTTATAATGTACGACTGTGGGCAAATGCCTCTTCTCATACAGAGAAGGACTTAGCTAATCACCACACTTGCTCAACATGGGTTGGGGATTTCAGACTTATATTAGGTATATACCTGGACAGGTTTCCTCCAGATGTTTTCCTTCACCAATGTTAGAGATGTCTAAGATATGACTTGTACACTTATAGATTGAGAAAAGTTTCATTGGCACTTATCCAGATTTGCAACTAAAACCTTGTGCATTAAAAGCAAAGGCACTAGCCATTGAGCCATCACAACAGAAAGTTGTATTATAATAAAAAAAATGTTAACAGAAAGTGCATTGAAATTGTTATAATAAAAAAATGTGGCATAAATACACTTTTACTTTAGTCTCCTTCTTCCATGGCAACTTCCAACTGACTTTCAGAATAAAATGGACCTTGTTCAACATAAGTATGAAGTCTCTCAACAATTACAGTTTCAAACGCGGGCGAATGCGCCAGCCTTTTGACAATGTCGTATTTAGCTTCATTGGTTTCTTTCGTGTACACTATTGACCTGTCCAGAAGGAATTCAATAAAACCTGAAAATATAGGAATAAGATTTATTTATTGAATAGAATTGTTTTTGAACTCTTTATAACTTATTTAAAATTATCTGTTTTGTATTCTTGAGTAAATTAAATTGAACTTAAAATATTGTGCATGGTTTTAATGTAGCAAAATGGTATGATGGCTTCAATTATTGTTATCTAATTAAAGGTTTAAATATTTTAATAAAATAACATAATTACCTGCAGCTCGAGCTACCATTTCTTCACCCCATTGGTGTTGACAAACAGCATCCAACAATACAAAAGCAGCTTTTTTTATATCAGGAAATGGATTTTTACAGATATCAAACAAAGCTTCCATAGGCTTAGGATCCAATGTCCTGAACCACTCACGGGTCATCAGTGTAACCCTGTGGTCTACAGGATTAGTCTTAGTCACGGCCGGGTCTTTATCTATGCTCATTAGACCAGCAAAGCAGTGTAAGGCGCGTATCTTGGTATCAGTGTTACTGTTTCTGATAAGCTGACTCACACTATCTATGGCTTGTGTATATTTGCTCCCTGCAAAAAAAAAACATAATATATTAGATGTTGTTTAAAGTAAAAACAGGATGCACCTAACAATGAATATTAATCCCTTTACATTTGTCATGTAAGTAGTTGTGATGTGTGGCTTGTTGTAATGCTGTGTAAAATTTGGTTTGTCATCTATAGGTACATGATTGTAAGGGTTAATCGAAACTGTAACATTATTATATACCCACCTAGGGCAGCTAAGCATAATTTCCCTTCCACTGTAGTACCAATAAACCCTAAAGTATCTAGAGCAACTGGTAAAATGGCTTGATCACGAGTTTGAATTGCTTCAAATATTGTATCAAAAACAACAGAATGTTTCTCGAAAATTTCATTAGGGTAGCTGTGGGCAATGCATCCAAAGAATTTCATATAACCTGTAAATAAAATCAAACCTTTATTAATAGGTCACAAATTCAGCCAGTACATCAGATTAGAAATAATTAATTTTGTGTGCAAGACCACACTTACACAGACTATTTATTATTGAAAGCAACCACACCTACAAAAACTAATATACCTGGTATCAACAATCCACGAAGTGGATTATTTTTCAGCTCTGTAACAAAACTCATAATCCTTTGAAGCTCTCCATTTTTCACAAGATAATTGATGCCATGAGGTTTGATTACCAGTCTTGATAACAATTCCAGTATATTGACTTGGTATAGAACATCATTCGTTTGTAATTCTGATACCATAGAATCAACATATTTCATGTCAGCACATAGCTTGAACAGCTCATAAGATTTTGTTGAGATATTAACAACAACCTGAAAAATCAAACTACTTTCTTAACTTCAATCAAACAATGGTTTGAAGCATTCAAAGGAAAGGGACCAAGAGGTTTTTCTTGTGAATGTTAGGACAAAAACTTACAAAATCTGTCTAGCCTTTTCCCAACTATGTTGGGGTCGCCTTCCAGGTTAACTGGATGCAGCTGAATACCAGTGTTTTACATGGAACTGCCCGTCAGTCCTCCACAACCCAGTTACTGGGTAGCATGAACCCCTTGGTTAAACTGGTTGTCAGACTTTCAGGCTTCTGACTACAAGTAACCACTGTTAACACGTTAACTGTCCCCATACATAATTTTTCGATAACCCCAAATGTCCAAATCATTTTTTGTAATATTCTGTCTCAAATCAATACAAAATAACTAGTTTTGGATAAATATGCCTAATTAATAACAAATCACTCGGTTTATCACACCTTTTACCCGTGTACCGTATTCGGTACACGGACTTGTCGAGTTGAAGCAGCGTGTATACTTAGCGTGTACCGTGGACTTGTGAACGGCTAATTATTTAAAAAAACACCGTTTTTATTCGTATTCTTGTTTATGGTCACAAATTGACATTGAGAGAAAGTAAAAAAGACTTAAATTCTGTCAACTGTCAAATGGCAAAAGTGAAAACTCACATTCAAAGTTTTTTGCCCGTTTGAGCGCCAAATTTTTGTTGTGTGAATAATATTAGGTAAATATGCTGAACTTTGACGACGAAGATATCAGGAGAGTGTTGGAAGAGTCTGATGGTGAAGATACACTGTTCAATGTGTATGACCATGGGGAAATTGTCGAAGACGATTTTGTGGACATTGATGAACGTGAAGAAGAGACAATCGAAGCAATCGCCAGAGAGGTACAACATGGTGGAGAAATGGGTGAGTCTGCACACTCTGAAATACTTAGTGGACAACATGAAAATGCTGAAATACCAGACGGCCCCATCACCATCAGTAACCCACAAAATGTATCTTCACGAACGTCGAGGCCAAGACGAATACAATCACAAGTATCTCTTGACTCCGAGTGGCAGGTAGTTGTAAAAGATATATCGAGAAAACCTTTCACAGGGCACGACGAACCAACTCGCCAAAATCTGCTATTCGATTCAAACACAGATCTTTTTACAATTTTCCGAAAAATTGTTGATGATGATGTCCTAAGACTCATGGTACAACAAACAAATTTGTATGCCGCGCGGCTTTTACAAGAACCGGCAAAGCCACACAGTCGCAAAAAACGATGGTCAGATGTCGACGAATCAGAAATGCAAAAATTTCTTGGTGTAATTCTTCTAATGGGTATAATACCATTCCCAACGATAGAATCATACTGAAAAAAGGATGTAATTTATTATCATCCATTACTTCATAATATCAAAATGTCGTACAACAGATTCACACTTATACTAAAATGTTGGCATTTTTGCGACAATGAAGCGCCTCGAAGCGAAAATGATCGACTATACAAGATTAGCCCCTTGCTAGATCTCATCATTGATAATTCTAGATCGATTTACACGCCTGGGGACACCATAGTTGTTGACGAATCAATGGTGCATTTTCGTGGCAGATTAATTTTTCGCCAGTTTATACCGTCGAAGTCTCATAAATACGGGATCAAAATATATAAGTTATGCACTGTAGATGGCTTTACTTGGGGATACCAAATATATTGCGGACAGAGCGAACAGCTTTTTGGTTTAGATACAACAGGAACTATTGTTGTGAAATTAGCTGAAGGACTGTTAGATGAAGGTCGTTGTATGGTCACGGATAATTATTACACGAGTGTGCCTCTTGCTGAATTTCTTCTCTCTCGTAATACGGATCTCTGTGGCACTCTAAATAAAAAAAGGAGAGGTACACCAAAAGATGTCACAAATGCTGCTTTGCAAGTAGGAGAAATTGCCGTCAAACAAAAAAATGAAAATATCACTGTTCTAAAAGTTAAATTAAAAATTTAAAAAACCCCCATCGTAAAAAAGTAAAACATTTAAAAAGTTAAAAATAACACTTTAGCCATGAAATTTTACTTCACGTCGGGGTACCGCTTAAGTAAGGAATGTTCCTAGTACTTGTAGGTATGTAGGTACTTATTTTAATGGTACCCCGACGTTACGTAAAATTTAATGGCTAAAGTGTTATTTTTAACTTTTTAAATGTTTTACTTTTTTGCGATGGGGGTTTTTTAAATTTTTAATTTAACTTTTATTTTAAAATTTTTAAACGCATTAATTTTGTTTTAGAGTTTACAGTTATGAGAATTTTTCAGTGCATTGTATGTAGAGTCAAATACTGGTTAAAACGAATCCAAACACGACATATCTGCTATTATTTTGTCAAGAGTCTACCTACTGGTGTGCTGAATAGCCTGGCTGCAGCATCAGCTCATCCTGTTGCCATCAAGACATTGTGTGCAAAATCAAATGCTGGTTGAAATGAATCCAAACACGACATATCTGCTATTATTTTGTCAAGAGTCTACCTACTGGTGTGCTGGATAGCCTGGCTGCAGCATCAGCTCATCCAGTTGCCATCAGTGCATTGTGTGCAGAATCAAATGCCGGTTAAAATCAATCCAAACACGACATGTCTGCTGTTATTTTCCCAAGAGTGTATTAGTATGCTAGATATCCTGGCTGCATCAGACCAAATACACCATAATGTTGCTTATTAATATTACACACATGGGTGTTTGAAATTTTAAGACACACAAATGTTTGTAAGTAAAGTTAATACCCATAGACGTCTAAAATAGCAACGGTAGCTAACACAAAAGAGCTGACAACCTTGAAACGGCTGAACCGATTTTGATGAATTATGTCTAAGAACCATCGCAAGAAACCCTGCTTTCAAATAAAAAAAACCGCATCTAAATCGGTTCACCCGTTTGGGCGCTACGGTGCCACAGACAGACAGACAGACAGACAGACACACACACATAGCGGTGAAACTTATAACACCCCTCTTTTTGCGTCGGGGGTTAAAAATGGAAAGACAAGCGAGATGTTTGTGTATTGTCGACTTGTCACGGCAAAGGACTATCTATGACGACAACACGCACTCCCAAGCTGAAGCCTTTAATGATACTTACCTACAACAAAGCTAAAAAAGGAATAGACATTGCTGATCAACTGTCCAGTTACAACACGCCTGTTAGAAAAACGTTAATCTGGTACAAGAAAGTTGCAACGGATTTGCTGGCCATAGCAGTGATAAACTCTATGATAATTTTCAATGAATTGCACCCTGAAAAAAAAGCAAGGTACACTGTTTTGGCGGCAAATGAAGCAATCGTGAAGAGATTATTAAAAATTGAACCTGCTCAGCAGCAAACACGTGAAGCGCAACCACAGACGAGCACTTCATGTTCACCCGTAAGACAAAGGCAGTACGAAAGCCTGTCTTCATCATCCTCAAGTACACTAGTAGGATCTAATAGGATTTCACATTTTTTTGAAAATATTGGCAAAGTAAGGGGCATATCTGTACGAAGACGATGTGTTGGGTGTTATAAAAAACTTATTGATCAGGGAAGTCTTCCAAAGGATGCGAGAGCTAAAGCTAAAAGAGTGACAACGCACTGTAATAAATGTAAAAAGACGTACTGTCTTCAATGTTATTCTGAAGTTCCTTTGCATAAATAAAGCCTTTTTACTAATAAACAGTTGTTTTTTTTTTTCACTACCCACATTTAGAATAAATAAATAAAAATATATCATGTTTTCCGTTTTTTCTATTCATTGGTGTCCTGTTGACAAGTCCTGACAAATAGAGCAACATAACACACAAGTCCATGAAGTTAGAGCGTATAGAAAGAGACAGGGGCGAGTGTACCATTTACGGTACACGGACGTGATGGACCCTCGCTGCGTGTACTGTATTCGGTACATTGGACAGCTAACGTGTTAAAGATCTATAAATGACAGCTGGGACCAACAGCTAAACGTGTTTTCCAAGGCAGGAGGAGTCATGGTATGTAATAAATGGTCACCCATCCACGGACCGACCTCGTCAAGCGTAGCTTAACTTTAGATCAACCCATGTGGCTGTTATAATTTATTTAGCAACAAGCTCCTCAGGACAGAAACTTACAAAATAGTCATCTGAAATGGGAACTTAGAATTATTATTTTTAAATTTAGTGTTATTATTGCCATATAAATAACTACCTCAAAAACATTACACTTGCTGCTGCTGTTATGCTCAAGTGCAATTCGCATTTCTTCCAGAACTTTAGGATAAGCCTCAACTGGTAAGTTAGAAGTTATCAGAACAGCTTCATTGGCTACACCCACATCTGTATCACTGACTAGTTGCGCTACTGCAACAAACACGTCAATATACTGTGGCACAGGCAGTAAGTTGGGATCTGTAGAAACAGCCTTCCGCACCTGAGAAATGAATTAAATAATAAGTATTTCAGTTCTGTGCCTTCGGCTTGACCTTTCGGAGATAACTATCCCTACATTAGTGTACACACATGCTTACTACTTACCTACTTTAGTCCTTGAGTGAGCGATATCTGCTTGGAGGGCGTGACCTCGCGGACCGCGCATGCGCGGAGCGCGACGGCGGCGGCGGCAGGCGCGTGAGATGCGAGCGGGCTTATGTTAGTACGCTATTTCCACACTTAGCGTGCGCACGTGCTACTATTTTACGTAATAAGATACGCGTAACGAGATAAGAGTAACGTTGTTGTAACGTTTGTGAAGTGTTAAGTGACTTTCCAGTGGATTACAAGTAAATGTAATGAAATGGTAAGTTTCTTAGATATTTATTTTATTCTTTGTGTGAGTGATTTAAATTTTCTAAAGGAATCTGCTGTGTGTTTATATACCTAATTATTCTTGCTGCGCATGGCCAAGTTGCATATTTGTTCGCATGTCGGTTCGCTTTCGCAACCAATGCGGTGAGCACCCTGTCGGATATCTCATCCACAAGGTGGGTAAGGTACCTGTACTATGTACTATACGATACGTCATGCACTCATGTCGGTTCGCTATCGCAACCAATGCTAACCACCCTGTCGGACATCCCATCCACAAGGTGTGTAAGGTACCTATGCTATACGACACGTCAACTGCACGCACGCGGCGTTCGTTATCGCAACCAATGCTAACCACCCTGTCGGACATCCCATCCACAAGGTGCGTAAGGTACCTGTACCATACGAGTTACGACACGTCAGCTGCACTGCTACTGTCATAAAACTCAGGTACTCGCCTCGCAGCAAGCTCCTGACAAGCCGCATGCCTCGTAGACTGACCGGTGCGCAAATATTGAGAGGCGCGGCTCGATTTGGTGAGCGGCGCGGCTCGATTTGGTGAGCCGCGCGGCTCGATTCGGTGAGCCGCTCGATTTGTTTACTTTTTGTTTGATTGTTTGATTTGTTTGATTTTGATTACTGAGCGGTGTGGCTCGAATGTAGGGTTACGCAGCTTGATTGTTGACCAGTGCAACTAACTTATAGACCATCCAATGATACGCCTGCGTCTATGGCTACTGTCGGTTATGGCTTCGACACGATTTGACACGAACGCTAACTGGCTTGACGGCTTGGTAACGATCTCGTTGCTTGCTTAAAATGGCGCAGGGAGTTTATTTATTTATTTATTTTGGGAAAACAAACGGCTACACAAATATAGTAATATACAGGTAGTAAACTAAAATTACATTGCATATAAATGTGTTGAGTTGCCTACACAACGTGTACGGCTACCCTTAAGTATGTCACGTAAGGCCGCAATACTGTAAGGGTACGACAGTACATGTTAAATATATGATAAATTAAGGAACCTACTAAGACCTACAAGCCTAACAGCCCTATAAGCCCTACAGCCCTACCCTATCATATACCACCACCACAGTGAGGGGTAATGAGACAAGAATATAAAATTCAAATCTGATTTATTTACAATAAGTTACAGCTTATATACTACTTTTTCTTAACACATACTATTACATATGTGTCCTATGCGTGTAAGATGCAACATAATCATAATTTTAACTGGGCCGCGCCACAGCCGGGCAGAGTGCTGAGTCAATGTACAAAGGTAACATTGAACACAACGTTTAGGGAGCTACTTAACGAGAGTGGAGAAAAACTACAAGGTGAGGTGTTTTTGGAGTACGTCAAGCTCTTGGCACAAGCGTCTCTACCTAAGGTTGGCTAAGGCCTAAGGCTTTCGGGGTCAAACCTGAACCGACTGTTTTAAACAAACTTATGTTCACCCTCCTCATAGTAGGCTTAGTTCGAGCCTTTGACCCGGAAGCGGATCATCTGACAAGGGCTATCGGGAATAAGGTGCACGCTACTAGATTGGGCCTTTGCACGCGCTCTCATACTAGGGCCACCCTCGATTGCGAATCGCATTAGGGGGTCAGCAGCTCGCTCTGAGCTTTTCAAACAATCTGTATAAGATATACGACCCTTACTTCATACCGTTGTGAGGCAGATAAGACTCTGTCGGAGAGCCTCTCGAAGTCAGCATGTTTTCTCAAAGTCAGCAACGGTTTGAGCCTGACTCAGACAAAGAGAATTATTTATTCAGATTCGGAGAATCAATCAGGTTCTGAGTCATCTGGTGGTTGCTCTTGGAATGCCCCTAAGATGGATAGTTTTTCGAATGCTCCAGAAATGTGGTCATCCAATGAAATTGAATTTTGACCCAGAATAAAAGAGGTCGCTTTTACCTGAGCTTACTGAACCGATTAAGAAAGAGGACATCAAATGTCAAAGACTGGGTTCTCAAGGTTGGAATCGAATCCGATACAAGGGAGGAAGTCTTTCAGGCTGCCCCTATTTCAGTGCTATCAAGATTAAGATACAGCTTCGATGCCTTATAAATCATCCATCCCTTTTCCTGGCTGTTTTAAACAAGAGGGTGTGCTCGGCACTATTAGCCATGGGTTTGCTTCTACAGAGGAAAGCACTGTCTGATAGGCTGTTTATTATCGTGCTGGTGAGGAATTACGTAAGCTATTAGCTGATGACTCCCAATTTAAGGTCTTGTCGGATGTTTTGCTGTAGTTCGTTGGTGCTCATCGTGCAGAAGCTATAGAGGCAAGACGAAGGGCGTATAAATCTTAAAATGAAACGCTTGGTGCTGTTTTACACAGCATCCCACTATCACTAACTCATCTTTTCGATGAAAGGCGATTAGGAACATTTTTGGGGGATAACGGTGGCCTAGCACAGATTTTTTCCTACCATAAACTGTTGTTTACGCTGTGGTTTTCGGAACCTTTTCGCAAACCAACTGTACCTTCTCACCTATCGAGAAGACGACAGCAATCCTGGCGCGGTGATCCTACAAGGTCACTACACAATGCATCAGCCCAGTCAGCAGCGCGCCGGTTGTCGGGAAGTTCAAGGCCTTCTAATAAGCAACGGAACCGATCTGGAAGGGATCAAAATTTACCTAAACGCAGGGATCGACAGTTTCATGGGGGGCAATGGTGGAATCGCCTTGGCAATGGGAAAAGCTAGGAGTTCCAAAGAACATCCCTCCGGATACACAATACCGTTTGTAACCAAGCCGCCATCTGTTACACGAAAACTTAGAGAGATTTACGACAAGAACCTCAAATGCGCTAATGCACGCTGTGACTATGTCTATGACTATTTCTCTGAAACCTGTGAAGTTTCGCTTAATAAACCAGAATAACGTCCCGAATTTTCTGCAGAAGAACGATTATTCAGGAAAGCTGGATATCAGTAAGAAATATTTTCATATCGTCATAAACAAAAGTCATCGAAGATACCTTGCCTACCCTTATGCAGGCGAGCTCTTGCAAAATTAAATGACGGCCCTTCCATTCGGACTATCCAGCGCGTCGTTAGCATTCTCACTAGTCAGCAGGTGGTTAGCGAGCCTTCAGAGGGAGAGAGGATTTCGAGTGGTCGTACTTAGACGACTTTCTGTTCCAGGACCAGACGTGTAAAAGGTCTTATGAGATATGCAGTAAACCTTCTGCAAGATCTTAGGATGGTGCGTGAATTTACAGAAGCCGGTTCTAAATCCCAGGAAACAAACAGAGTTTTTAGGAAACGTTTGGGACGCCGACATAGATTGCCACGCGAAAAGATAGTTCGATCACAGGCACATATAGGTTTACTACTAAGAACAAGGCGTTGGTCTTGGCGGTCATGCACAGCTCTGACAGGAAGACATGGTTTTGCATCACTGGTAACCCCGCTTGGCCGATTACATACTCGACACCTTGAAAGAGCTTGTCGAAAATTGACACAGGATCGACCAAGTCAAAAGGTCCCAATAACGTCGCTGGCACTAGACGATTGTTCTTGGTGGATGAAGAACATCATAATTCCGAGCAAGATTTTTGTGCTAGAACCAACGATTTTCATAAGCACGGATGCAAATGCAATGCATGCATGCAATTTCCATGCATCGCATGTCAATTGCGTGCACGTTGCTTCTTTAATTGATTTTAGTTATAAGAATTCAAACACAATGTAAAAATTGTTATTGAATAAATAAATTGAATTGAATTGATGCCTTCAACGAAGGCTGGGGAGTACAGCTGAGCGATTACCACCGCTCAGGAACGTGGACAGTCGAACAAAGGAAGTGGCACATAAATAGAAATAAATATTCACTGTTTAGACTGTTTACATAGCCCTAGTCGAGTTTATTTATTTATTTATTAAAGGTAAACCAACAGCTTCTGTATACAGCATTACTTAATAATAATAGTAAAAAGTATCAGACTTATACAGTCGCCAATAATAGGTCGACCAACATTCAATCAAGAGTTTCAGGATGTCTTGAAAGACCAATTTGTTACGATAAAATCCGATAATCGAACAGCGATCTGCGAATCTTACCTGCGAAATCAGGGAAGTACAAGGTCGGTGCTGCTCATGGAAATGACAAGGAAAATACTATTCTTTGCCATCATAATGTAACTGTCCAGACATTTTATCTATCAGGATATTACAATTCAGTAGCCGACAGCCTGTCTAAAAAGAATACTACCGATTTGACATCTCAAGGAGGCATTCGCTCGCGAAATATTCTCGAATTGGGGCACCCCTCAAGTAGATATGCTGGCTACAAGTCAATCAAGAGTAGTTCCGACGTATGTCTCAAAAGAAGCAAGGGATCCCCAGGCTCTTTACATCGATGCATTCAGCCGAGTTTGGGAATACCATTTAGCTTGGGTGTTTCCCCCTCCTCCTCTCATACCCAGGGTGCTCCATCATCTCAACAGAGCATCTGGGACGTATCTAGTAGTGGTTCTTCGCTGGGAGAAAGTGTTCTGGAGAAACGACCTCAAACGCAGAGCATTAGAAGCTCCCAACCAGATATTAAACCTGAGCAGGAATCTAGTGGACTTGTCAACCAATCAACCGCCACCAAAAGTAGCAGAGTTGTTCTTAGAGTTCTAGAAGATACGGAGTGGAGCAAACTGGCTTGGAACCTAAGAATATTGAATTAATTTAGTCTGTTTGGCGTGATTGCACATGGCGAACATACGGAGCAGCGTGGAAGCAATAGGTCTCGTGGTGAGACAAAATGGGATAACACCTAGCGGTCCTCGACCCCAGGAAGTAGCAACCTAAAAGGGTGCCTCTCAAGCATCAGAAAGTTAGCCCTGCTACAATTCTAGTGCGCAAATCAGTAGTAGTTACCTAAGCAGACCCACTCAAGAGTATCGACTAGCTAATAATCCTAAAGTGGGAACCATTCTAAAAGCAATTAACATTAAAAAAAATGCAAAGCGACGCGGTTAAAGTCACAGATTTGAAAGGTCCAGGATTTAATTCGGTGGTTAAAAAATAACGTACCTGATAAAAACAGTATTTATCAAGTCTCTCGGCATTTAGCCTTACTTCTTTTGCTGGCATCATGCCGTCGTATTCACGACCTTACTTTTCTGAGTATTGACGATGGACACTGTGAAGGATTCGGTTCAACAATAACCTTCTGGCCTAGATTTGGCTCAGAGACGCGAAATTTTGGCAATCAGGTTGGCAGCTAACCTGTTCAGGAGATCCAAGTTTAAGTTTAGTTAAATGGGTAAATTGGTTGATTGATTTATCAAGTAAGAGAAGAATGGCACAAACTGATTTGCAACGTTTGTTTATTACTATACATGACGTAGTAAAAGCGGCCTCACGAGCCGCTGAGGCCGCTGAGGCCTGCGATAGTGATCGCAGGTTGGTTAAAAGTGCCGTTAAAAGAACTAGGATTAACCACTAGTCCAGGTTCGATTCGTTCAGCTGTGGCCTCAAATGATTTTAAAAATGAAATGCCTTTGGATGACATTCTAAAAAGAGAGAACTGGAGGGGCTCTGATCATTTCTTGAAGCATTATTGCAAGCCGGTCGGCCAACCTAGAAATAGTAATGTTAACCCTCTTGGTGGTTCATTTACGATGTAGTTGTGCTTGTTACTATTTAGTTGATTTGTAGGTATGTCATTCGAATTAAGACTGAATATTACTGTTTGATCTCATCATTAAACTTATATTAAAAATTACAAGTTCAGCTGTAAGTCAAGTCAATTTAGAGAAGAATAGTTTTTAAGTTTAGTTTGCTACATTATTTAAAAGAATTGTCAGCTTCGCTTATGACAATAAGTTTCTTGCTTTTTCTTTTGTCAAGATACGTTTGTTTTATTTTGACACACATTATCCTGTCACAGTACGCTTTAGGGCGCCGGCAGAAGATAAACACTTCTCCGAAAGGTCAAGCCGAAGGCACAGAACTGAAATATAACCGTTTTCCCCCCAGAGGGAAGAAAACGAGTATTTCAGGTCTTGCCGAGGCTTGACCTGAGCAAGTCCTTGCCGGCTTTCGGAGCTAGGTACTAACATAAGCCCGCTCGCATCTCACGCGCCTGCCGCCGCCGCCGTCGCGCTCCGCGCATGCGCGGTCCGCGAGGTCACGCCCTCCAAGCAGATATCGCTCACTCAAGGACTAAAGTAGGTAAGTAGTAAGCATGTGTGTACACTAATGTAGGGATAGTTATCTCCGAAAGGTCAAGCCTCGGCAAGACCTGAAATACTCGTTTTCTTCCCTCTGGGGGGAAAACGGTTATATTATAAAAGTTTTTTGTGCAAAAATATCAACTTATTTCTGTTCTCATTAAATATTAATGTAACTAACTTGATCAATTGCGAGTCTGCGGACGCAACATTTTTCATGGCGAAGCAAGTACATAACATGACCTGTGAAATTTTTCACAACATCACCAGCTTGAAACTTCTCGAAACATATTCTTAGGACATCGCATGTTAAGTCTACATGTGATCTGTAAGAATGGACCAAGAGATTAAAATATTATAATATACTTAAATATTTAATAGCGAACTAGGGGAATACTGTTTAATAATAAAGGTAAACAGTAGCAAACAAAACAAAGAGAAAACTAGAAATGGATGACATACGTGTTGGAAACATTGAGACATTCTACGATTTTGGATATTCCAACATCTCTTATAGTAGTGATAGCTTCACCGGCAGGCTTGAAAGCGAGTAAATTCTTGATATCATTCAGTGCAGCCGGCCTTTGCTCTTCTCTCTGCAGTCGATCTAAAAACTGCCGATACTGTTCAGAGTCTTTACTTGACATTGTTTTTGGTAAAAAATCTAGAGAATTTACGTTATTTTAATGCCGAATACAGTCTGTACAAAGGACAAAAAATAATAATTGTGATGTGAAGACAACAATCGAACAAAACAAATTTAAATAGATTCTTGCTGTCAAACAAATTAAATGTCATGCATGCACAATGATGAGGCTTTCGGTGTTGCCACCTTTGGATTAGGATTTCCCCTGGCTCTTTGTGGAAAATGCCCTAAAATAGATGAAAAAAAACTAAACCATTTTATTTTTAACCCTTTAACCGCTTGTGTCGCATAAATATGACACATATTTCCGTGCCCCTACCGCGCGTGGCGTATTTCTGCGACAGAGAACATGTATGACTATTTCGTTTTATTTTCAAAATACTGACTGTGTGGTAGTACAACTAAAACCATTATCGTATTTTATGTAACAAAAACTAAAATCGATACAACAATTGTGTCTCCTTATTTACTGTAGGTATTATTTTATTGATTTGTAGCAATTTTGGCCCGGCGCTAGGGACACGGCAACTAATATTTTTTAGTCAAGCGCTTAAAAGATTGTTTCAATTGAATGCTTCTAACTAACCAGTGTTTGAAAGCGAGCATGTATTAAAATGAGTTGATACTTTATATAAATAACCCTTATCATCTACAGCTTGGCAAAAAAGAGTAGAAAATAATGGAGGCGCCACTGTGCTCTTCGTATGGCAACCCGTGGCAACCGCATAGCGTACCAACCTAGTCTTGATACTTACCTGTTTTTTAGACAAATTAATTCTTAATTTAATTATGTATTATTTTTTTAAATCAGTAAGTTCAATTGTGTGAATTAGAGACACAATAGTAAGACAATGACAGCGTGGACACCGGTGTCCTCTTGGGGTGTAATGAATTAATTGAACAAGGACGTGTTCTCGACACGCATGATGATTACTTACCTAAAAATAACAAATTGGGTTAATACTTAACTCCTGAGTACACAACAATGTTTAGGAATTATAAAAAAAGAAAACATTACGTTGTATAACATAATTTCTATATTTTATTCTAGTAAAGCTTCCTCTAAATATTCTACCCCGAACACGTAGGCCGCAAACTCATCTGAGTCATGTTCGGGTTCAGAGGTGATGCTCACTATCATCTTCTATATTTATTGCTAATCGCTCTTTTTCCTCGTTCATAGCTATTTTTAAGCAGTAATACTTTTCTATTTTTATTACATGTTAGCAGTTGTAGTATCATTATCAGTATTACATGTCAGGAGTTCTTCCAATCCTCCTCGGTAATAGATAGTTGCTTGGAATGCACGTTCAGCTGCTTCCTGTAAAGACGAAATATTTCAGTTATTCCTTACAATATTAAAAGTTAAACATTTTTATCACATACTGTTAATAAGCCGGATGTAGAAAATACCCTTTTGTTTATCTCCTTCCAGCACGATTTTGCTTAGAACGAGAAACGATAACAGATTTCCCTGAATTAAATAATAGACTTAGACTAAGGCACGACAATTTCTTTTACATTTCTAATGCAAACGCTAGAACAAATAATTCTCTCCCTTGATATCGCACTTAAAGCAATTAACGAAGAAATTGAATTTTCATTCAGTTAAAAGTCAAGTCACAAAGTATCAATTTATCTCAGCGCGCTATACCAGAGTAATGCAGAAAAAATGTAAACATAACCTATGTGCTCGACATTTATTGTTTCAAATTTCTAGTTATTCCTTATGCAAGCAAATTAATACAGCTTTGTATTCATCAATTAACACTTGATTCAACTAAAATCAACAAAATAAACTCTTACATACCTGTCTTATCAGCGGTTCTTTGGTAAATATTGTGAAATTCAGAAAGAATAGTTTGGGCCTCATGTTCCGCCAGAAATCGCCTGTACACCTTTTAAATAACCTTCCTGCCAGCACTCCGAATGGTTTTACTATTTATTCTTCACTTTTTACGTTTATTAATCAACGTTTGGTGGTCGAAATTAAAATTTTACAAAATCGTGAACTTTGTTTATTATGAAATGTCATTATTTTGGAAATGTTGCCAACAGTCAAAAATTTAGTTCCGTTTCTACACTTTTTTGCCAAGCTGTAATAAGGGTAATTTATATTTGTTTATTTATTTATAATTGAATAGCTTGCTGCTGAATAATAACAGTCGCACTGGTCGAGTTAAGGTTATCTAGTCAATTACCGCAATCCAGACACAATTAAATTACTATTGTTTGCGGACACCGGTGTCCACGCGGAGCCTAATGAGTCGATCGATCCTTAGTAGGGTACAAACCGAACACTGTATTAATATAGTTTATTTATATATGTTATTAAGAACACACCAGGCTTCTCGTAAGAGACCTCCGTGTTCCGTGTTTCTTCGCATAGTTTGACAAAGACTGAGTAATGGTGCACTAAAGCTGTAGCAAAACCCTTATTCATAGATGAGGGTCAAAGGTTGTATCTTCAATTTATCCTTAAAATAACATCTATTGTTTATTATCTTAAAAATATTTTGGGTTTACTCCCTAAATATTAGGAAAAGTACCATAAGACGGTAACACTGCATTCCGTGTTTTGAGTTTCATAGTTTCATCGATGTCATGTTTACAGCCAGCTGACATTAGTATTATTGCCATAGAGCAAAGTAGAATATTATTTAACCCGGCCATTCTGAAATCTGTCCAGTCATTCTAGAGCTGAGACTAGAACTATTCGATGCACCAGATGCTGGCGCTGGTAGAAGTCGACCTCGGTTCGGTTTTAAAGCACTTTTTAGTTACATTGTGACGTTAGGCAGCGATAGGAAATAATGATGACTCGACAGTTAAGAGGATAAAGGAACAGCAATGTCGCTGGCTACGACTGACTACAGACAGATTTGAAGTGATTTATGTCGTTAATTCACTACGTCCACACACTGTTTTAGAAAGCACCAGAGAGCCGCCGGTAATTAATCGCTGCGTATGTGTGTACTTAGCGGTAAGTTCTAAGTTAGTCTTGCAAATCAAAAGCGCTGGCACCGCTCCGTTTTTTTTTCATATTGCAGGTTAAGGAATGTAGTCATACATTCATTCTGTATTATGAAAAAAAATGCGGAGTGGTCCAAGCGCTTACATTTTGGTGGTTAGTACCACCAAAATGTTTCTGTTAAAATGTCAGTGTTGTTAGTATCAATTTTCGTCGTCATGATACTAAATTGGTTCAACTAACTTCTGCCACCTTGACTTATCCCACACAATAATAGTTAAGCACCTAAGCCAAGGTGTTTTGTTAAAATTATTACTAGAATAGGGATAGAAACATGATTTTAAATTCAAATACATTTAGCTCATTTTATCAGCAAAAAGGGAATTATAATAAAATTGCAAACACAATAATTATAACAACAGCTTATCTATTATTTTTACTTCATAATAAATAACACTAAGTGGTTTAAGAATAAGACTTTTTCGCTCGCCAGTCTAAAAATTCATCAATATCATCTTCATTTTCAGAATCCCCATGATCATCTTCACTCATTTTTTCCATGTCTTGTTTTGATTTTTTAGTCTCTTCCTTTTTTAACTCAAGGTCTAAAACTCTGTAAAAGAAAAATAAATTCATCGCAATTTTATAACAATAAAATATAATGAAATATTAAATTAGGATTCTACTAACTTAGACCAAATTCTTAGTTGTTCATCAATTTCATCAATTTGTCGTTCAGCTGTCGCTTCTTCCTGCTCACCAGCAATAATTTCTGCTGATGCGGTTGCTTCTTCTTTTATTTCTTTCTGGAACTTTTCCCATTCCTCTTCTATTGGGTCTTTATATTCAATGTTCCGTACCTGAAAAATGTACCTATATTAAATTTTAATACGATATTTTGCGCGTCTCGTTAAGCCGGACATGTCAGGTTTTTAACCGACTTCAAAAAAGGAGGGGGTTCTATGATCGTGTGTATGTTTTTTTTTTATGTATGTTACCTGATTTTTCCCCCATTTGTGGACCGATTCTCAAAATTCTTTTTTTATTTGAAAGAGTATACTCCCGAGGTGGTCTCATTTTAATTTGGTGAATATCTGGTGCTGAGCTTCTGAGATATACAACAGAACTCTTCAAAAATAGACGGCAAAACTGTCGTGATTGCTGGAATCGCTTGGATGTTTATTGTTTATACAACATCATGACGTGTATGCTCTGAGGGGTATGCAGATGTGTACAATATACCTAGATTTCGACAGTTATGTATGTTAATTTTAATTTAATAAGGATAAGTGGCTATTAGCATGACATGTATTGTTAACAATTAACAATATAAAATAAATTCATGACAAATATTTGTATGGGAACAACTAAAAATGGAAAAATAAAAAACTTTTTTGCAAAAAATAAAACCGACTTCAAAAAAACACTAAACGGTGTAAAATAACTCTAAATTCAGAAGTCAGTGGCTCATCACGAATAAGACAAGACCACCAAAGCCACAGACTTCCTAATTTAGAGTTATTTTACACCGTTTAGTGTTTTTTTGAAGTCGGTTTTATCTTTTGCAAAAATTTTTTTTTACTATCGTGTCCGGCCGAATAATAAGCCCCACCCCAACCCCACCAAAAGATGTCGAATGAAATCACGCGAGTGACCAACACTGACATGTCACGCATAATTTTAAAACTGTCTTAATAAATATTAATAACATTTTAATAAATACACAAATAAAGTTTTTGGGCCCCGCAACACTAGCCAGTACAAACCACGACGCGGGAAAGCCGCTCCCGCACTGCGAACAAGACGATGTTCGTAGTGCAAGAGGTATTATTCAAGTCTTACGCGTGTAGAAGTTGTCGGCATTTTTCCAGAGATCAACGCGTCGTCCTACTGTATTAATATTTATACTGTGCCATTACTATGCATAAGAATAGGAACGTCAATGACCTCTATCTGTCAAATGTCGCTTAAAAATTACGGCCTGCACGCGTAGCATGATCACCGAAGAAACGGTCTTTGTCGTGTCTCGGAAGAAAAGAAATTAAGTGTTCATGCTACGCAGGCAGGTTTATTGAATGAAATTTGACAGATTGAGGTTCCTGTCTATATAATCTGTCACTTTGCCGATTCGTCTGTAGACAAAGGCCGTTTCTTCGGTGTTCAATGTGTTCATGCTACGCATGCTGCAACGAAACCTTAATCGCGTATCAATTACCTATTTTTTTTTTTTTATTTTACTGGGTCGAAGTTATTCCAAATGAAAAAACATCTTTAAATTAAATAGTCTTATGGAATTAGAGTGCTAACGTTTTATTTATTCATTCTGTTTGCTACACGGTTTTTTGTTGTCGATGTTGATATTTGTTTTTGTTTTCATCTCCCTGACTGCTCGAAAATGTGTGAACGAGGCACTGTTTTGCGTGGGAGGGCTCGAGAGATTATCTCCAATGTAAACAAATACGTCGTTTACTCATTATTGAGCAGTCTGTGAGGCGAAAACATAAACAAATAACAAACAAAATTAATAAATAAAACGTAAGCACTCCAGAAGACTAAATTAATGAATTAATTAAATTCAGAAATTTTTACATTTTGAATAACTGCGACTCGGTAAAACAAAAAATAAAACATAATTTTATGGATACGCGAATCCGTACTTTTCAAGTGACATCTGACAGATAGAGGTCATTGACGTTCTTATTCTTATTTGAAACGCAAAAGTACTTACAGATCGTATCGATCAAAAGCCGTCGGATTTTAAATTAACTAAATAAGTGTGTACAAGACATTATAATAAAGAAATGCTAGTAAAAGCAAAATCGACCTTTCCCGAACTGGAATGCTAAATAAACTGGACTGGAACGCAGTCTCTAATCATAGCTGATACTGCTGAATGCTGATAGACTTAGACTGTGACTTGTTGTTTTTTTCATGTTGCGAGGTTTATTTATTTAGTTTTTGTCCAAATATTGGAACTGAACAGTGAACTTGTGTACTTCCTTAATACTATTCGTTACTAACCATCAATGTTAATGACACTAGGCTTGCCGACAAAAATAATAAAGAACTTTTCAACAAATAATTTGAGATTCTTGAGTGGTGAACATAATAAAATGGAATATTCAGGCATGTTAAATAATGTGAAAGCATGCATACCACCTTTGGACCTCAATAGTCATAAAGGTCAAGCAGGTAGAATAGGAGTCATTGGAGGATCGTTGGAATATACAGGTGCACCATACTTTGCTGGGATAAGTGCATTAAGAGTTAGTGTTATTGTTAGTAAAAGTTTTTGAAAGTATTCTTTGCAGAATTAATTAGTAATGACAGTCTCATTTTTGCAGGTTGGGGCTGACTTGTCGCACATATTTTGTACTAAAGACTCTGCAACTGTTATAAAATCATATAGTCCAGAGTTAATAGTTCATCCCCTATTGGACTTTCCGAATGCAGTGACAGAAATATCTCAGTGGCTTGAAAGGCTTCATGCCATAGTCATAGGACCAGGACTAGGAAGACAGAAAGAAACATTCAATGTAGTTACAGAATTAATAGAGGTCATAAGAGAAAAGAGGATCCCACTAATTATTGACGCTGATGGATTGTTTCTGATAACTGAAAAGACGCATTTATTAAAAGAATTTATGTCCCCAGTTATATTAACTCCAAATAAAATCGAGTTTGAAAGACTTTGTGCTAAAACAAATGGACCTTCTGGCTTGAGTGAGTTGGGCAAATATGTGACTGTTTTTAAGAAAGGGCCAATAGACGAGGTTTTTAGTGTAGATCCTGGGGTTCAATGGAAGTCAGATATTGGAGGGTCTGGCAGAAGGTGTGGTGGACAAGGAGACTTGCTTTCTGGAGCTATTGCAATTATGATGAACTGGACTTTAGCAAACCAAGATAAAATTGAGATAGAGACATGTGGGGACAAGGTTTTATTAGCTTCGTCTCTCTCATGCTATGCTGCAAGCCGTTTGATAAGATTATGTAATGAGAAAGCTTTTGCAGTTAAAGGACGGAGTATGGTAGCTTCTGATATGATTGAATACATCCATGAATCCTTTGAACATCTTTTTGGGCAATGACTGTTATGTTGAGTTTATTCTGCATTTATTGTATTGGAATAAGTTTATCATATTGTAGTAAGCTTTATTGGGTTACCATAAGTGTGGTACTGGTTTGTACATGAAATAATTTTTTATTAAAATAACACAACTAAGTGATGTTTTTGTATAAAATAAACACTTACCTTGGCATCTAAAATAGGATCATCAAAGAAACCTTCTGGAATGGGTTGTTCTGATGCTTGTGCACCTTCTACTTCAGAGGTACTGGTTGCTGGAAGTTCTGAAAATATATCTTGATAGTAATAGCTACTACCTACTCATTATAATAATGAGCCTATCAATGTTATGGGTTCTTTCTACTTGTTAAAAATTGCATGGTAGAAGTATAAGAGCTCTTACACACGAGCGGCATGTTCCCAACGGCAGAGGTAACTGCAGACGTCGACGCGGGGCGGCGGCAACTGTCGACGCGTCGACGGCAGCAGTCGACCTATAGCAACACTTGCAGTTGTAGTGTGCCGCGTTGTTGAAATGTCTACCTCTGCCATTGGGAACATGCCGCTCGTGTGTAAGAGCTCTTAGTATGAACCAATGTATTCCTGACGGATGTGTACCTATGGTATGCCTACATTTCAACAGTTATTTTTAAGTGCTATGTTATAGGGGACAAGCCTATTGCCATCAGTTGGGCACATTAATATTTCACCAAAAAAGTTTGTTTTGCCCAATAATTAATTAGCAGTTAAAACTGATCTAAAGGTTACATTGGTTGTGACTATACACTGAGGTTCAGACAAGCAGGGAGAAATCAGGCAAGACATTAAACTACAAACCTTCATTTGTAAGAGTTAACGTAGAAATGTTCAAAGGCGTTCTTTTGATTTCTTCATCATGGAATGAAACTACTTGTGGTGCACTATTTTTTTGAACTGGCGGTATTTGTGTCTCAGCATTCTTTAGAATTCCTTTTATCTTTTTTACAGGAGGTGCATCCTCAAGTGGACTCCCACTTTTATGTTTTATCTTCCCTACCGTGAAATTATTTGTCAACTCTTTTAGCTGTTTGGCCTTATCAACATTCTCTCTGTGTTGTTTACTATTCGTGTGTACTTGCCACACATGATCGGATCTTACTACTGAGTTACAAAGTATACACATCAACTGTCCAGTGTTGTTATATTTAGCAAGAGGGTTGTCTATTTTATTGGGCTTAATATTCTTCCTTTTCCGTTCAGACATCAAGCGACGCATCTCCTCTTGCTTTTTTTGCTTATCTATTTGCAAACGTAGCGACATACTGGCTATTTTTGTAAATAATGAGAAAGACAAATTATTTTAACAGTGTTAAAATAACAACTGGCTTTTGGGTCTAACAATATATATTTTACAAACGCAATTCCATGACAGTGACTTTTAATCTCAGAACTAAAAAAAAATAGTATTTTCTACCCAAAATTCACTCGTAAATTGAATACTATTACACACAAAACACAAAATGCTATCAACAAAATTCGAGTCAAGATTGATGTGAAAGAAGGCCAGCCAACTGGCGAAGTGACATGACAATGACATGACTGACTTATGACACTGACAATGACAGTCGAGACATTTTTTGAAGTACTTTTTTTATAAACCAACAATTTCTTCATATTAAACTCATGTCTTTTTTCCATGGGAGTGGGCCGGAACTATAGAACGCCTACTGGTTACGAATTTACGATTAAACTATAATTCAGATCGACCCAAGATTTTTTATCGGAAACGGTGGGATTAGCTGTTTTACAGAGCTTCTGCTGAGCGCTCCCGTCTGCTGATTGTAAGTAAGGCTTTGGCTTAGTGCCCTACCGTCATCAAACATAAGTACTAAGGCGGTTATCACACTGCAACACTCGACCCCGCTTCGGTGTGCGGTGCTGCGGTTTTTAACTTTACATTGTAGAAGCTTGATTTGCGCAAAACCGCACACCGCATCTCCGTGCGGGGGTGCGGGCGGTGCGCAACGTTATTGAGGGATTCGGCAGCAAAGTGATAACTACCCAAGTTTGATGACACTTCTTCTTTTTGAATCGCTTGTCCCTTATATATTATTCTTGGTCTAGAAGCATTATTGTTGCCCTTCTCATCGGTGCCGCGCTGTTGCTACTGTCGTGAAGTTGTCAACAGCCGCGTATAATGCCAATGCTGCAACTAACTTTTTGAGATTACATTCATCATTAGGGTCTAAGACGTCGATGCCCAAAAAAATCATATCTTGTACACTTTTTGGTTGGCTCTTTAAAGGCAAGCTGATTAAATTATCCATTAATTTTTAAATTAATTTGAATGATTTCCCTTGTTCTAAAACCAACTAAAATGACTTATAGCTTTAGAAAAGTACAGAGAACTGGGTGACAGATTTAACCGAAACTTACAACCTAACTTTTGGTTAAATTGTCCGTCCTTTTCTTATAGTTTAAAGAGAAAAATATGAAAATGGTTTTAAGTTAATTAGTTTAGTAGGACAAGAAGGTAATTGGCACCAACATATTTTTATTTAACTTAAAAGAAATTATTTAAAGGAAATCTGTGGCTTTGGTGGTTTTGTCCTATTCATGATGAGCCACCGACTTCCGAATTTAGAGTTATTTTACACCGTTTAGTGTTTTTTTGAAGACGGTTTTATTTTTTGCAATTTTTTTTTTATTTTTCCATTTTTAGTTGTTCCCATATAAATATTTGCCATAAATTTATTTTATGTTGTTCATAGTAAACAATACTTATCATTGTAATAGGGTTATCCACTTATCCCTAATAAATGAAATTTAACATGTCGAAATCTAGGTATATTGTACACATCTGCGTTCCCCTCAGAGCATACAGGCGTAATGATACGTCATGATGTTGTATAAACAATAAATATCCAAGCGATTCCAGAAATCACGACAGGTTTGCTGTCTATTTTTGAAGAGTTCCGTTGTATATCTCCGAAGACACGCACCAGATCTTCACCAAATTAAAATGGGACCACCTCAGGAGTATACTCTTTCAAATAAAAAAAGAATTTTGAGAATCGGTTCACAAATGGGGGAGAAATCAGGTAACATACATAAAAATAAAATGCATACACACGAACGTAGAACCTCCTCCTTTTTTGAAGTCGGTTAAAAAATACTATAGACGGACATGCGAGGAAATGTCATAGAAAAACTTTGATCTAGAATAATACATCAATATTGTAACTTTTTTTCCGTTATTAAACCATATAAAAACTTGAGAGGTGTCAAGGGACACCCGGATGGAACGAAGTTATATTGTTAGTTATATTATTTGTTATGTACAGACGCCAGCACATCAAGTTACCCCAATGTGTCAAATTTCTTTGATCGTTTTTCAACTTTATGTCAAACTGAATAAGGTTCATGTTCAATTGGGAAAATTTGAAACATTAAATAAATAAATAAATAAATATTCCACAACTTTTCACACAACGCCATTTAGTCCCAAGTTAAGCTTGAGAGCTTGTGTTATGGGTACTAAACAGCTGATAAACATACTTATATAACATAACATAACATACATACATCATAACATACATTGGGATAACTTGACGTGCTGGCGCCTGTACAAAAAACCTGTATACACTCAACAAAAATAATCGTTGCGACACCACACTGTTCAATGCGAAATAGAAAGACGAAACGAAAATAGCTGCCTTGCTTTCTATGAGAGAGAGAGACAGACAGAGAAACAAAAATTTATGTCATAGAAGTTACAACTCCCGGTCTTAATCCTCTCTTTGTCTCCCCCCCCTCCCCCCTCCCCCTCCACATTCCTCCCTTCCCTCCCCTCTCCCTCCATCTCCCCCTCCACATGTCTTCCCTCCCCTCCCCCTACCCTCACACCCCTCCCCCTCCCCTCCTCCACCTCCTCCCTCCGTTCCTTCTCTCCCTCCAACTACCTCTCCACATCCCTCACCCCTCCCCTCACTCACTCCCCATCCCTCATATCCCCCTCTCGCCCTTCCCTTCTTCCTCTCTCCTCTCCCCTACCTCCCTCCCGCCCTCCCCTCTCCCTCTCCCTCTCCCTCTCCCTCTCCCTCTCCCAACAACTGACACACAAACAACAAACACACACACACACACACAACAGAGAAACACGCGCACGGCCCATAACTATAGCAAAAAGTGTCGTTACAACATTTAGACTCCTTTTTTTCCGTCTAGCCCCCTTTCGCACCGCGCGATAAGGAACTTCGTTCCGATAACTAAAAATCATTCGAAGGAGCAGTCCGTCGATTAAAAAATATTCGATGAATCGTTCAGTCGAAGTAGCGTTTGGCGATAAAAGGTTGTTTCGCAATAAATTCCATTCGAACAATCGTTCAGTCGACTTTTCATTAATCGAACAAATGATTCTCGAAGTTAAATTACGGACCCTTTTTCAGAAGGGCCTAACACTTCGGGAAAGACAGGTACCGTGTGGTTTTATTATAATAATATAATAATCTTTTGTTCCTAAATCGAAGTTTCCTCTGACTGATCCGTATAATAGTAACATAATATTAATTCGCTATCGTATCGATTGATTGAGGATAACTAAGAGTTGTTATAATATTTGAGAATTACAGGACGGAAGTCTTGTACAACTTGTACAAGACTTCTTTTTGTTTTAGGTAAATCTGTCAACACAGTAAGAAAAATGTTTAAGGAAGCTAAAAAATAAGATATTATTAAACACCGGGAAAACTTCAAAGGTCGCTTGAAGAAAGTTACCACATATCGTGTGTTATCATTGTGACGTGAATCCAATTGAATTAATATGGGGAATTGCAAAACATTAAATTGCTTCAATCAAAGAGATTTAAAATACTATAGAGCGGGCATGTCAAGGAAATGTCATTGAAAGTCTTTGATCCCATGTCTCAGTAACGCCATCTAGAATAATATATGAATATTGGAGTGGCAGCGGAGCGTACTACAAAAAACTCATAGACTTGTATCCGGCAGGACACACTTTTTCGGACGAAAATTTTGTTCGTGATGTGCGGTCTATAGGTATTGAATGTCTTTGGCTTCAATCAATGTTGGATCCATTGATATAAAGGTATGTAGCCTAGTTTATACATATTTAAATTTGCTATGTTAGAACCATTGTTTATGATTATTTTTGTTTTAAAGGTGGCTGCTGAACATGCATTTGCAAACATTACTAAGATTGGAAAAAATCATGCAAGGATATTGTAATGAAAATAGAAAAATAATATCATGACAGTAATAAATCTCACAGATGACAGTTACAGTAGCAGTGATTTATCACAATTAGAAAATACTAGTGTTTCAGAAGTTGCAGGAAGCTCTAGCCAACATGTGAGCTTTTCCGGGATCGAATATTTGATGGTAGTGTGTTCGATTCGTCTTTAAAACTTAAAAAAACGTGTTCTTTCATTAACCCTGTAAACAAACTATTGTCGTTAATTCCTAACAATCTTACGGTTAGACTGCTCTCGAGGGCATGATTATATCTGTCTGTGTATACCTATTGCATCACTTTCGTGCAAGGCTTCAGTGCCCACTATAACATACATAGGTATATTAACTCACGCCTCTTTCGAAGCAAAAGAAGTATGTAAGACTCGTAGCATATGCATATGCATTCTTACATACTTCTTTTGCTTCGTATACATTTTTACATGTTGTTATGTATAACGACATGTAAAAATGTGTACATTTGCCCACTATTAATAGTGTTAATACTGGACATTGAAGCCTTCCATGGTGTTTGCGTAGCATCCGACAGACAGAACCACCCACTTAGCTTTGGGAAAAAGTAACAAGTATCAAACCTATTAAGTCGTACTATTCAGGGTGGCCACATGCGCGATACCAGCGACCTCATTTATTCCACACTCTTTTTTGCCAAGCTGTACTTAGCTTCAACTATCTAGTCCTGTATGTTGAAGAATTGACGTCTAATAAAAACAAAGAAATATCCAATGGACTTCCTAGAAGAAATTAAGTTTTAAACATAGCGTCTTTGTAACGATCACTCATGACCCAGGAAACCTAATTTTGAGGCTTGGCTTATTTTAATAACTTAGCTTGTACTTGTAACATACCTAACCCGGGCTGACCTATAATATGTAAGTCACGCACTGTAACGGACTTATTTTGTGAAAATTCAAATTCTGTCATAGACGCCAAAGTTCTATAGAGTGATGTCAATTTCGGGCTAGTTTCTGGTGCTTCAGTTGGTAGTCGCCAATTTTTTTCGGATTTTCAAAGCTAAAAACTTTAAATAATTTACAATTACTTGTAGTATAATGTTTATTCTATTTATTAAATAAGTTTACTTTTAGCATCTACGTGGTACAATAATTAAAACTATTAAACCCGGCTCTAAAATCTATTTTCTAAGATCGCTTATTTGTGGTTCAGTGTGCTGTGTTTATCCCTCATGCTGTGATATTTCAGCGCTATTTTAGTTCTACAATGGACATCGACGTTAGTAAAGAAAACATTCAACCACTGAGAGGTGGTAGAAACCTTGTGCAATTGGGAACAGCGTTGCAAGCTCAGTCGGATGTCGAGGCCCAGAGACAGCTGCAATTGCAAAAAGAGTAAAGTTTTTCATTACTTATTTTTAAACCTATACATATAAACCTCTCATTTAATATAGTCACGAAAATAAAGGCATGTTTTTAATCTATAGTATGTTCATTTGAAAAAAAAACGATGTATTTGTTTCTTACGTGTGTTGTGATGAAATTTCGTATGCATGGTTGTATTATGACTTTATTGGAATTAATTTCATCTCAAATAACCAATGGTTTATTTTATTGCACCGGCAGGGAACATGAAGCAGCTATCAGACTCTATCAGGGCACTGATCCATTAGATCCCTGGTTTAACTACATCCAGTGGGTAGAGCAGTGTTTTCCCAAACATGGACATGAAGGGCATATTGATAAGTTAATAAAAGACTGTCTGCAGTTGTTTGAGAATGAAAAAAAATACTATCAAGATAGGAGATTTGTAAAGCTCTGGATAAAATATGTAAGTGCCAAACCAATTTTTACCAATTATTCTACTGTTCAGCATTGCAGTTCAGGAACTGTAATACTGTATATTAGCTTTAATTAACTATGAGTACAGGCACTCAGGTCAAATTAAAGCACAATAATAACATTAACATACTCTAATCTATTACTAACCACTTTTCTGATGAACCTCCTTATCAAATAGAAGTAGATATGAGACATTATGTTGCTAATTTGGCTGATTCTGTTAAGAAACAGTATTGGCAGGTTAATCTGATTATAAAAGCTTAACGGTTTGATATTGATTTTACTTGATGAAAATAATGTGTTGAGCAATGCAGATAATAAAGGCCAAATATAATAGTATCATAGACTTTTAGTATATCTGCTGTAATCTTAGTGTTTGGCCAACTATGTTGGAGTCGACTTCCAGTCAGGAAGGTAGTAGGTTGTAAGGGGTAAGGGGGTATATAAGGGGTACTTCATGGGGTTGTAAATGATCTATGCACGAACTCTGTAAACAGTTTAAATTAGTATAAGCACAATAGGTACACAATACACAGTAATTAGTCTTTAGCTATAGTGAACAATGAGTATGGCGACCGGCGCACAATCACAGCGTGCGCGGACGTCTTATCAGTACCAGTGCGGGGGGGCAAATGCCTGCGCGAGCGAGCGTCGTTGGAGTGGGAGCTAGCGAGACTATCAGTAGCACCTGTCTCTAGCACTGCATTACCTACTACGGATGCCATGCTTATATTTATTATATATCAATCCTTCCCTTCAGCTTAACACGCTGTAGCTGAATATCAGTTTTTTTACATGAAGTGACTGCCTATCTAAGCTGCACAACCATTAGGCTGTGGAGGTAAGGTTGACAGTTGCTTTACTACCATGTGGTGTATTCATTGGATATTGTGTTACCCAGTCATTAAATTGGGCAACATAATAATCAAATGATAATGGATAAAGGGCATGGTTGTATATCTATTGTAATGTGATGTTTCATTTGTAGGTTGACTGTCTCTCCAACCCTTTGGAGATATATCAGAGGCTGTATAATACTGGTATTGGAGTGGAATGTTCAGAGTTCTACCGAGCCTGGGCATGCTACTGTGAGGAGTCTGGAGACTATAAGAAAGCCAATCAGGTGTACATGTTGGGTCTTCAGGCTAAAGCTCAACCCTTGGATGAACTAGAGCAAGCACACATGTGAGTTTTATTAAGTATAATGCCATTAATTTGATGTGGTATTTTGATACATATGTGCATTATCTTTGTCTTGTTTCATTACTAATACATTATTATAATCATAAGACTTAACTGGAATGGTGGAAGGAGTGAAAAGCATAGTTATTATTTATTGTAGAGTATCGATTTTTCAATGTACCTTCAGTTAAGTTCTCCTATCATAGAAGGATATGCTTTATCAGAATTATGACAAAGTGCTCAAACAGTTATGCTTGTTAGATCAAACAAAGTAAGCAAAGCATTTCAATTGCATGTAGATACACATATTTTATTTGGATTTTGTGGTCCGAGGTTAACCCACAAACCTTTTACTTTAGTAGTGACTAGTGACCTACTTTGACCTTAGTCTCATGCAAACATCAGACTGTATGAGTGAACACACATAGTTTAGTTTTTACAAGGCTGTAGTAATTTATTGTAATTTGGAGATTTGGCTACAAGCCAGGGATATGAGATGTATTCAGTGCTCTTTTTACAAATTCAGCTGTGATGTGAAACTGGTTACCAAAACCTAACATTATATTCAACACAAATGTGCTGATACCTCTTTAATTTTTATTAGTTGTTCAAATTAACATTGTTCTCAGGAACATTAACTAATATTTTCCCAAAGAATTTACATGATGTGAAGTAAAACTGGTTACCAAACCTTACCATCAAAATGAGACAAATGTACTGACACCTCTTTAATTTTTAGTAGTTTACAGCTTAACATTTTTTTCAGGAACTTTCAACTATTCTTTGCCCAAAGAATGTTACATGATGACTCTCCCACTAAAAGAAAGGCAGCATCAGCTCTGGCTGAGACTAGGATGGCTCTAACCTCATTGAAGTCGTTCAAACGGCGTAACATCGCCAATGTGCCTATACAGAGGGTTGGGGACAGTGTTAGGAGTTCTGTTCCTGGTGTGGTGAGACAACAAACAGGCAACTATGACAACAGGCTGCCTAACTCCAATGTGATGGTCAACATTTATGAGGTAAGCACATTTAAGTCTTTAGTTACTAATCTTTAAGTATATTGCTTGGATAGCATTAAAGTCAAAGTCAAACCATTCATTAAAATTAGGTCATTATAAGGAACTTTTAATAGTCAAACTTACGAAAACTTGAATACAAAAATGATTCTAATTGCCCCTTCCAAAAAGTACATTTGTATGGAGAAGAATGGGCAAGAAGCTCCAAACTTACTCTTTTAAAATAGGTTTTACAATACTTTGTATAGGTACATTAACTAGGTTAAATGTGAGGATGATGCACTTAGAATAAAAAGTACTATCCTGAGATAGGTTTAACCTTTCAAACATGTTAATTAGAGACACAATAGAAAGACAATTAAAGCGCAGATGCCAGGGTCCACTTGGGGTTTAATGAATTAAGGTACTATTAAAAAATAAGCAATGAAGTTGATAGTTACATTATTATGTTGGTAGATTGGTATATTGTGCTCACATATTATTTACAAATGTAATAACATACTTCAAACTAGTAAGAAAAGTTTAAAAAAAAGAAAACAATACACACATTATTAGATTAGCAACCAGTTTGAGTTTGTCTAGACTCCAAGATTGTCCTATGGAGGACCAGCATGTTTCCAAGCATTCTTATCGTGTATATAATCCTCTAATTTATAATATGCCTGTAAACAGGCACAAAAGTATTTTAAATATAAGTTTTAAATTTTCTTTCATTTGGTTCTAATACCTACTTATCACATGGTATTTTATTTTGTTGTAACATTCAACACAGTACACTATAAAAGATGTTTGTACTTTTGCTAATGTAAAGGAAGGTTGAGCTATTTTATCTTTATTTCTTGTATAAAATTGATTAACCCTCAGAACAAACCACAATTAAATTTGATTGAGTGTCAATTTTTTCATGATAATTATTCCAAATAGGATGCTCCATCAACATCACAAGCTGCTATTCCTATTGCTGAAGATCCAGGTCCTGCATCCTTGGTTCAGGCTTGTAGTAATGTTGAAAACCAGAAAGAAGTTGGGATATGGACCAACCCCAAAACTAAAATGGTACATACCAACGTTGTACCACATCAACCTTTACCATTTACTCGTAAGTTACTCTAAGTATTATTTGCTGTCTTTTATTTTTAACTGACATATTATTGTATTTCGTGTCATACTGTTAAAATATAATCTATTATTTTTTTAGAGGTAGCAAACATATTTCTCTTATAATCATACAAATAATTATTTGTTTTTTTTTAGCATATGAAGACGAAGATGACGTCCTAAGGCTTTCGGCCAATCACATGCCTTACTGCGTGGATGATTTATCATTTACTGTGCCTCTTTGTGTACCTGATCCCCCAGATTCAACAAAAATTCCTTGTTATAATAAGTCACAGGTCAGCATTCTGATTTAGTTGTTTTTCAATTAATTATTTTTAAACAACTTTGCTAATAACAATTATCATGTTTTGTAGGTGTATGTCAATGACCAAGAATACAGTTTAGAAGAAGTAAGATCTAGAAAGTATAATTTAGAGAAAAAAGTGAAGACTGAAAAAACTGAAGCTGTTAAAGTTCCACAAAATTATGAAAATATTAATGAGACACTTGCTCAGTGCAGTGCTTTAGAAACATTAGCAAATTGTGCTTTGGACACGGAACAGGATCATTTAGGGCAATTAATGCCTTTAACCATGCCTACATTGCAGAACATCACAAAAGTAACTAACATGCACTCACCTGGTGAACCCAAGGTCTTAGTGAACTTGGATTCACAAGAGTTTAGTGAGCTGACTGCTAAGAAAGTGGATGAAAATTATAAACCAGCTTCAAGTATGTCTGACAAAGAAAATGAAATGCTTACTTCAAGTAATAATTACGGCAATGAAAACGCTGTGCCTAATTATGGTAAAAACAATCTGATGGAGGAATTCAATAGGAGTTTGATGGGGAATCTTCTTGGCGATTCTGTAACAGTAAACACCAAAGAAGCCAGATGGGAACTTAGAAATCTTTTTAATGACAATGGTAATAATAATCTACTACTATTTTTTGATTTTTTTAAAAAAATATTTTGAACTGAAATTGACAAGTATCTTAAATGTTACAGAGCCATCAATTGTGCAGCCAGTAGTTCAACAATATGAAGTTCCTAATTTTGACATTCATGAGGACAGATCTATTACAATGGCTATCAATACTAAGAAGAAGCAGGAACTCACTGAAATGAAAACTGTGCCTCATGACAAAGAAAATGCATCTAAATTTCAAGCACCCATAACTGCTGGACAGCAAAATGTAAGTTGATATAATGCCTATCTGTATTTTATTTAATTTTACAAGATTCGAAAATGTACACAATCTTACTCTCTTTCGTTTACAGGTTAATAAAACTGCTTACTATGAAGAACCTTCCTGTACACAAGTTTTCAATTTCAATATAAAGGATGCTAGTACGCCAAACATGTCTCAATTCAAAAAACCATCCTCCTCCATTGATCAGTCAAGTAAATTTCCATCTGTGCCGAAATTTAGTATGGACGATAGTGCCATTGATCATCATGATCCTGGGCTCACAAAAAGAGAAGAAAGTTCTAGACAGCATGCAACTGATCAGCATGCTACTGTAGACAATCAAGGAGCAGGACTCTCTGTAATCATGGAAGCTACAAGGGAATATAACAGGTATGAAAGATGCTTTAATCTCAAGTAATTTTTGTAAGAAAACAGTAAAATTTGAATGACTGCTTTCATTCATTTCAGTAAATCGGGATCTAGTTCTTCAGGACAATCAACAAGAACAAACTTCACTGCCTACACAACAAACTACGACTCCATGTATAACAATAATGACCCATCTCAGCAACCCACGACGTCTAAAAGGAGTTCAATATCTTCTCAACCCAGAATGGTGAATGGACAGTTTGCCAGAATAATCCCTCCAAAGCGAGAGATGCCAGAAAATAAAGCCGTTGCAGCATCCACGTCAGCGCCGTACCCCTCGCATGACCATCAATACCAAAAGCCTATGCCACCGAATTACAATGGCTACTCTCCACAGCAACGCTCAATGCATGCAGCACACTACCAGCAAAATTATAGTTATCAACAAAACTATTCTAATAACCAGATGATGAATCAGCAGCCTCAACAAGGCTATGTGAGCCCTAGTTCGAATGCTTACCATAGTCCACAACATACAGGCATGCAAAGTCCTCATGCCATTCCACCTGGTTTTCAGAGTCCAACTTACTCCAATCAAGTAGGCTATCACAGCCCAGGACATGCAATGATGAGTCCTCAACAGAGTTATGCTGGTCGTCAGGATTATCATTATCCTAGTCAAACTGATAGACAGCATATTTACGTAAATCAGCAGCAGCAACATCAACAACATCATCAGCAACAACAACACCAGCAGCAGCAACACCAGCAACAGCAGCAGCAACACCAGCAACATCAGCAGCAACAACACCAACAGCAGCAGCAGCAACAACACCAACAGCAACAACAACAACTGCAGCAGCAACAACAACAACAACAACATCAACAACCAGCAGTTTTCCAAAGTCCTCCACACCAGGCACAATATCAAAATGCACAGTACTATCAGAGACCAAGCCCAGCACCAGCACCATCCACTCAAGGCTACAACCAACAGGGCTACCACAATATGCATAATCAATACAACAATTCAAACATGTATCCCAACCATTCAAGCAACCAAAGCTTTAATGCCATGCAACATCCATACAGGCAGCATCCTAAGCAAATGGTCGAAAATTCGCCAGCAGGATATGGGTCTCCAAACAATCAGCCGTTTCAAATATATGAAAGTCCTCAAGCTCCCCAGAATAACTATCGCAGCCCTGCGGCGCATGCTGCAAACGTCCCTCCAGAGGCTTCCGAAATGCACTTGAGGCAAGAAAATGCTGCAGCAGTAGATCAAAATGTATCAAGTAATAGTGTGCCTAAAACTGCACAAACGCACAAGAGCCCTACATCTGCACTGAGAAATGTGAGACATGACCAACCTAATCCAGTTAAAATTGGGCAGAATTCACCAGATATTGGTTTTTCAAACCAGTATCTAAACTTCATTTCGAACAGAAATGAACCCAAAGATAATGCCAATACGCCTAAATTCACCAACAGTCCGAGTATCTCTCAAAAGATGCATAAAAACTTGTATGTATCCAGTCCTGAGCAGGCTCAGATACCCCCCTCATCTGGTATGTCCGATTCTGATAGTAAAGATGGTATGACTGCACAAACAGGAACACCTATACAATCTGCTAAGGTTTCCCATGCTGTTGATAAACAAAAAGATATTTCTAAGAGACAGTTGGACTTTGAGCATAGAGTTGAATTCCAGTCTGAGGATAGTAGAGACTCTGTCAGCAAAGAGAGTAGGATCTCAGCAGTGTATTCTCGACACTCAGACTTACAGTCTGATGGATATGGAATGGATGTGGATAGTGAAAACTCCATGGAATGTGCTTCATTTAAATCTACTCATTCAATATCTTTAGTAGAAACCAGTGACATACCTAGGCCAGCTGATATTGAATTCCCAGCATTAATTGATCCATTCAGTAAAAAACTTTTGAATTCTCTGCTAGAATATGTTAAATTCCCAAATAAAACTCATGCAGAGGGATATGTTGAAGTAAGATCTGTTCCTAAACTACAACTGGCAACTGTTATAAGTGTTGGACACAACAAATTATCTATTGACAAGCAGCTAGGCAAAGGAAATTACGGTGCCGTTTTTCTTTGTCTCGATTTACATAGTAATAAATCTGTAGCTGCGAAATATCAAAAGCCGAGTCGGCCTTGGGAATTCTATATTTGCCAGGAAATAAAAGCAAGAATAAAAGATCCATTCATGGTAATATTTTTTGTAACTAGTATTGAATGTGTCAAATTGTTTTTTTCTTTGCTAATATTTTTGGATACAGCTTCCAGGATACATGGATATATCGACAGCCTTCTTAGGAGATAACGCCAGCTTATTCGTGTCGGAATATTCCAAATATGGATCTCTATTAGATGTCGCTAATAAAATCAGGGCTGCTACCTCCAAATGTATAAATGAATTTATCGTCATCCTACTAACTTCTGAGATGTTG
Organism: Euplexia lucipara; assembly: GCA_921972225.1. Classification (NCBI taxonomy): domain Eukaryota; kingdom Metazoa; phylum Arthropoda; class Insecta; order Lepidoptera; family Noctuidae; genus Euplexia; species Euplexia lucipara. The sequence goes on from OV179148.1 coordinate 10,468,221, forward strand.
TCGATAATTCACTATCTCCATAAAGCGCATATCATTCATGCGGACATCAAGCCTGACAACTTTTTGTTAATGAAAATGTAAGTAAAGCTAATTTATTATTTATTACTACGCTAGCAACTGTGTAAATAATGTGCAGCAGCAACCACTTATTATTTATAAGGTTGTTGACATAGCCACCAGTTTTGAGAGATAAATATAGTTTTTTTATTTTTCGTTTTTTCTTGCAGACCTACACAGGAATGGAGAACTCCTTCTTTACAACTAATTGATCTTGGTTGCGCTATAGACATGTCCTTGTTTCCTGAAGGGACTACGTTTAGAGAGGTAAGTTTTGATTAAAGAGTGAGAACTAAAATAAGCTCTCCAGAAGAAAATAGAATGGATATCATTTTTAAAAAACACTTTTCAATGTAGAATAGAATAAAATACTCATTATTGTACAGCATAAAAACAAACTAAGTACACAACTAAGCATACAAGCAACCACATGAAAAAAAAATTTGGACCGAAAAATTCGAAGAAATGTGACATCTACCAATTCGCACTGGGCCCGCGTGGCGCCCAAACGCAAAATACGCGCTTTGACGTGGAGTTGCGGATACCAGCCCGGTATCTTTAATCTTTAATGTTAACCACATATCTGACTTTTTTATGTTCTAGTTGATCTCAACAGAAGGTTTCACTTGCACTGAGATGAGGGAAGGAAAACCATGGACCTATCAAACTGATCTGTACTGTCTAGCTGGTACAATACATGTGATTTTAATGGGCAGTTATATGAAAGTAGCCAATCGCTTAGGACAATGGAATATAGACAAAAAACTTCCAAGGTCAGTTGGTTCTTGCAGTAAAATGATTTATCTGAGTGAAATATTATTATTCAGAGAAAGACAGCAATGCCTGCTATTATTTTATACTTTCAAGATACTAAAATAAAGTCTGTTTTTTTTAGGTACATGAAGGTTGGTTTATGGGACAAGATATTTACAACACTACTAAATGTACCGGATTGTAACAATTTGCCTGATTTAATGGAACTGAAACATGAAGTTGACAGTGTATTGAACGAAATCGACAATCTTGGCTCTCAGCTCCGCAACTTTGCTAATGTGCTTAAATCTAGGTAAATAAGTTAAATGATCCAGATTGTATGTATTTATTGCATTTAGACATAATGGCGATTGTAAAAACTAGATACCTAAATATGTATTAATATAGTGATACAAATATATCAAAGTTCGATGAACTTCTTGAATCTTTTGCCAGGTTGAACTTTGCTCTTCTCAAAAAGCAATAAGTATTAAAAATACCAGAATCTTATAACTTAGTTATAACATGCTTTGTTGTGTTTAGTTAAATGTGATATTGTGATTTTTAGGTTTTTTTTGTTTTTGTAATGAAATTGGCTTAGATTAACTTGTTAGCATAACTAATGTTGAAATATACTTAGGTTCCATTTATTTTTATAAAACATCATAAGACTTGCACATTTCACATTTCTTGTTTGAATTGTAACAAAGATAATAAATAATTACCTGGTTGATTTTGAGTTTCATTCTTGGAATATAATTATGGGAGCAAATCAGATAAAATTAATAATTTTAATTGTAATTTCTATATCCAATTGATAGTTAGTTGCTCGTTTCATAATACATCAGCCAAAATACTGAGAGAAGGGGCGGGTTTGATAACTGGTTCGGAATATTGTACTGCAACTAGCAGGCCCACCATCAGATTTTTTCGAAATTTGTCGCAGAATTTCAGAATTTGGTCGCCCCGAATATCAGAATTTGTCGGTCACTGATTCAATAGATGTAGGGTTTATAGGTGGCCGATGTGGAGTCTCTTCAGCTTGGCCACTTTTATATCTTTTTTTCCTTAGTTTTTAAAAAATAAATGTGGCTTAACTGGGGACTCAGCCACCTTTAAAAACCCTTATATCTTTTAAAACAATGTCCGACAAATTGTGATATATTTGCGACAATTTTTTGTGTTGACTATCAAAATTAAAACCCTTGATAGTGGCCAAGCCAGTCACTCAATGAATTCACCGATAGAGTTATAGTTTGGCTCGTCGTCATTATACTATCGGATTACACAAACAACTGGTGATATCTCTGCCCTAGCCCTTTGCGGACTCCAAAACATTTTAAGTTGGTAATTTAAATATGTACAGACGCCAGCATATTAAGTTATACTAAACTGTCCAATTTTCCCAACAGAATATGAACCTTTGATACTTTCGATAAAGTTGAAAAACTATCAGAGAAATTTGAAGAAATGTTTCAGTTTGGGGTAGCTTAATGTGCTGGTGTCAGAACTGAATCGCAATAGGTGCAAGGTTAGGTACTCTGTAATGATGTATATTTTAAGCTAAAAATGTAATAATAATTGTTTGGTGAGCTTTATAATAATTAATGTGGTTGTGCGAATTCATTATTAATAATAAATAAATTAATTCCTAAAGGAGATACACCTACTCATAGGCAGGGCTAAAATTATAACTTAAAGGGAACAATGAATTCATAGATTCAGAGCAACAATTCTTTTATTATAACAATAATTATTGTTAACAGTGTTTAATTATTTTAATGTTTTCTCTAGCCTTTGTTTTTTTCTTTCTTGATATTCTTGAACATTATCAAACTTCCTTTTGTATAAAACTTTGATTGACTCAAATTGACTTTCATCAGTTTCCATGTCAATGTTTTTGTTCTCAAACATTTTTATTTTGTTGCTTTCTTCAACAGTTATTATACCATTACTTTCTTTCAATTTGTATTCAATGATGGTGCTCTCTGTATCATCATACACAAAAAGTCTGTTATTGTGAAGTTTGATTGCACTTGGGAATCTTTGTAATTTCAGTTTGTTATCTATCTTGTGGCTATACTGATTATCTATATTATGTACTGTGTAAATCAGGACTGCATTAAACATATGCACAGTTATAGCCAATATACTGAAATTGTCATTTATTTTAGATGCTGTGTAATGTACAATTGGTAAAGTGGTTACTTCAATGCCACCTTCATCCATAATATTTATGAAGTTCTGCCTCAATTGATCATCATTTACATCGCTATCTGTGTCTATTGTATGAACCAGTCTACCTTCACTGTAGTCCCAGATTTTTATGGTACCGTCCCCTGATGAACTTGTCAGGAATTTATCATTGTGAGGTAGGAACTCTATGTGGTTCACAAATTCTTTGTGTCCCAGACAATATGTTTGGATGTTGTATGTGTTGGGAAAGCAGGAAACTCTTATTTTTTCGTCTCTGTCACATGAGATGACGCAATTTGTATCATTAGACTGTAGAACATCCAACAGTAAACTCAAGTGACCCAGAAGTTTTATGCCAGAATTCTCCTTCTTTATGTCATAAATAAGCACATCGCCACTTTTGTCAGCCACTAAAATCTGTGAATTATCAACTGTAAATCTTATTCTACTGGCACTTCTTGGGATATTAAAAGTTTGTTCATGTTCCAGTTGAAGTGAATCATAAACTAACAGTTGTTTTGATGTTGCTGTTACAACAGCTAATTTACTGGAATCATTCGAAATAGCAATATCAGATATATAATCTTTTTCGGGTTGCTTGGCACTTTGCGGGATATCAATAATTTTATGCTTTGAATAGTCATACAAATCCACATGAAGTTCTTTAGCTACTACAATATATTTATCGTTTGCCACTAAAAGAGACATTATGGTATGTCTTGAACTTATTAACCTATTGCACTTTTAATTCGATTTGATCTTATAGCAAAACAAGGCACAAACAAACAATTATTTAAAGTTTTACAGGTTAGGTGTTTTTCAAATAAAGTGACAGAGTGACAGCCGTGACAGGATCTTGTGACTATTGAGAGGACCTATAACCAGTGCTGCCAATAAAAAAATCTCGATTCCCGGCGTGAGTGTTGTCAATTCCCCGAAATTCCCCGCTTGTTTTTGATTTATTCCCCACAAATTCTTAGAATTGATATTTTCGGAATAAAAACACAGTTTTATTCAAAATTTGTTTGATAGATAGGTACTTACTACAAAAAGTTTTATAAAATACAAAAACATAAATAACAAAATTGGCTCACAGATAGTGGCCTTCATTTTAGTTGGAATAGTAGGATATTATCAGTAATCATATTTCGATTGGTTCGAATTTCAGAAGATTCCCCACTTTAGATATACAGCTGCACGTTTTAACCACTTTTCCATAATTTTATTAAAAAATAAAAACCGAATGCGCCAATTTAAAAAATCAACAATGTAGAAATGGATGCGTTCCGAAATACAAAATCGTAATCAAATGACAGTTCACTGTTGAGTAGGAATTTGAGTTGTGTTGCCATTCAAAATGTTGTTAGTAGTGTCGAGCTGTATCTGCCAAGTCCGAACGTGATTTTTTAGTAGTAGATATTACCCAACATAAAATAGTTTTAGCCAAATCGGTCTGGATTCCCCGAAATTCCCCGATTTATGTCATTCCCCGGGCTTTCCCCGCGCCGACCCTCTAATCCCCGCAAATCGGGGATTTTCCCCGCGATTGGCAGCACTGCCTATAACCTTACATTAGTGTTACCACCTGGCAATAACAATATTCGCCAGACTAGGTCCTAAATTCGTCTCTTATTCAAAAAATTACCAGAAAACACTTGCTATGGGATGTTTAAGAGAATCAACTAGCTTAATTTGATTATTAGAATTCAAATATCGCAAGAAATCACAAAAAAATAATATCACCATGAGTGTAGTGACACAAACGCTAAGGTGGACACTGCCGTCACCTGTTAACAGTAACACTGTTTCACTGACATTAATGTCAGTGAATGAGTATAAAACTAAACGATAGAATGATTTTCAGGAAAAAAATGAGCAGTGTTTTAATTAGTGAAGCTGAAGTCTTTAGTTTACAAATTGATATTCGTGATGATTAAATTAATTTACTTATTTAATTCTACCGATGACTTGTGTATCTATAAAGACAGGCACAATCATTTCTAAACGAAGTTCTCAAATGCCAGATAATTTAACGTGGAACGTAAAATGTCACTGTCAATTAAATGCTATTGGTGTATTTATTTGTGGCTGAAATCAGACAAAATAATTCCTATTTTTTTACTCAAAAGGGACCGTTTTAACAGTTAAGACTTACTACCTAAATCTTGAACGTCTCTAAGAGAAGTAGATCATGGCTGCTATGATAAGTTCGTGGAATCCCGAAAAGAAACACAGCGATGTGGAAAGGTAAGGAACCATACATGGAAATACTCAATACGCTAAACATTTTATTTATTCCGTGTAGTGCTAGACTCATCTGTAAGAAAAAGTGAGTTTTGGAGCTCTAAAGTTGACAACTAGCATTATTTCATTTCACAGATGGATATGCATTTACCCTGCGTACTTGAATAGTAAGAAGACATTAGCCCAGGGTCGTAAGCTCTCCAAGTCGCACTGTGTGGAGAACCCAACTCACCAAGAGATAAGAGATGTCCTGGTAGCCGCTGGTCTCAGGGTGGGAGTAGAGAACAAACTATATCCAAGGGAACCTAGCAAGGTAACAATTTGCTCCACCAGCTTATAGTTTTAAGTACAACACATTATTTTTACAAATATCAAACTGGTATGATGAATAAATAGTAGGTACCTCACTTTGATTTTTCTAAAATAAAAATCTATTGTCTAGTCTACACAAAAAAGTTTGGTACCTACCTACCTATTTGTTTATATCTCACATGCTTACTGCCACCATGATTGAATGAAAGTCTTGTTGTGGAAAATATATGCCTTTCCTTTCTTTTAAAATTTGATTAGATTTAGTTTCTATGAGACAATCATACTTGTTTAGCTAGTCACAATGCTTAAGAAGTGAAAAGTATTACTTTTAAAATTAGTAACACTGTCAAACATGTTGTGATGACCCTGTGGATAGAGCCTTTGAATTCAAATGAACTTTTCAGTTATCATAGCAATGACTACATGATAACTGAAAAAGTCTCCTTCATCAGCAAGGGCTGATGTAGGTGACGGAAAACATCATGTTCAAACCTGGACTTGTAATCATTTATTAGTCTCTAATATAATACTTCCTACTGAGAATAGGCCTTTCTCATGGAATAGTACAGTAATAAGTCAGTATTCATAACATCATACCTGCATTTCTTGAGGGGTTAGGCAGACAGAAGGTGTAGGTATCTAGGTTAGGTTAGGTTTAACGGGCAGGCGTCCGCAACTCCACGACTAAGCGCGTATTTTGCGTATTCGCTTAGTCCTGCAGTTGTGGACACATGCAGGTACCTATTACACCCTCAATTTGCCAGTTACAGGGAACTCCTGAGTAAAGCCTATTGCCATCAATTGTATAGGTCCAGATTCACTTCTTGATTCGGGTATGATTTTATTACAAATTATAGTATAACCAAGTAATACCAACCTATCTTTTCTGATATACAGGAAATATTGTTCAGAGGAAGAATCAGAGTACAGTTAAAGAATGACGACGGCTCTCCCGTCAAACCAGATCTTGCTACCCGTGAGGCTGTAATGAAGCATATTGGTGAATCAATACCGAAGCTGAAGACAAGACAAAACAGGTGATGATTGTGTTGATGTTTTACTGATACCTGTTGATAGTAGATATTGTTTGACTGGCCTGTTGGTCTAGTAGTAAGTGACCCTGACTGCTATGCCGGAGGTCGTGGGTTCGATTCCCACCCAGGACAAATGGTTGTGTGATGAGCACGATGGTTTGTTCTGTGTCTGGGTGTTATTTATCTATAATATTTATGTATTTAGAAATATATAAGTATGTTTATCAGCTGTTTAGTACCCATAACACAAGCGTTTAGCTTAGCTTGGGACTAAATGGCGTTGTGTGAAAATTTGTGGAATATTTATTATTATTATTATTGTAAACTAAAGGAGCCATATAAATGCAGCTCTGCCGAAATAGTTCTAGCTTTGGAATGGGCATTTCAAAATCTAAATGAGTAAGTTTCCTTTTATTAGCGTCATCGAATCTTTGCGTTCAAATAGTTCAAGATTGGACCTCACAAACTTAGCAACTTCGTAAATATAAATACATGGGACCGGCAATAGATTGTGTAACTTGAATATCGGCCTATACATGAGTCAGACCACTGCATTTTGAATATTGCTCAAACACTTTTTTTGGGCGACAAAGATTTTCGCCATATCAGAAGAGTTTCCCCACACAACTATACCGTATCTTACTACTGAGCAGACGTATGCGTGATACACCATTATGGCGGTTTGCAAAGATTTTTTATCTGCGTGAATTTCGCTCATTTCGCTTACAACTTTAAATCACCTCCAACACTTACTAGTTTTGAGAATAAAATATAGCCTACTGTTACTTGGTGAAAATCCCAAAAAAAACAAACAAAAAATCTATTTTTTCCTCTTTATACCTATTATCTATTTTTTTTTTCTTTTATTATAGCCTACAGTTGCGAAAGAAGTTTGCTGACTAGTGGTCAACCATTACAATGTATTGTAACACAAATATAAAATTGCTTCATATATCTTTTATTTATCTTTCAGACCAGTGGATCAACAGCCACAGGCAGCACAAGCAAGCAAGGGCAAGGGAAAAAAAGGACGCCGATAATTTTAATTGTTTATTACAAAATTAACTACATATTTGTACAAAATACTTATCTACTTCTAATATACGGTTTCACAAAATAATGTCTTTGAAAATCACAAAATCCCTCCACACTAAGAATGTATGTGAATAGATTTTTCTGCAAATTTGTTCTGACCATTTTTGTGTTTCACTATGCTGTATCCATCAAATATCATCATAACTGGTGACTTTTTCTTTGTAGTGTTTGAATGCGTCGAGTTCAAGATATTCATCATCATCATTGTTTCATTTCCTGCACGAACTTTTTGATTTTCTTTGGTAATTGGGCCACCTCCGACAGTGAATTGTTGATGACCGGCGATATCGTGTGCGACATTGACGACGTTTTCTTCACGAATTTCTTTGGACTGTACATGCTCTGTGGTTTGGATGACATCTTTGGGTACGAATCCTCGTAATCTTCGAATAGATTCTTGTAGAACTGTTCTGCTTTTTGTTTCGTTTCTTCTATTTTTAAGTTTATTTTGTCGATTGTGGTCATCTGTGGTTTCAATTTGCGAGTTGGTTTCACTATCGGTTCTGTTTCCTCTCGTAAATAAGCCGGTATTATTTCGAATTCCGGTTTGTCCTGGGAATCGAAAGCCTCTTGTACCGTCTCGTGTATCACTGTAGGTATCTTTTCCATCATCTTCTGTACAGGACTCATTCTCTCCGCATCCGGTAGCATGTTCATGATTTCCATGATGCCTGGTGATATTTCCTTCAATGTTTCCGTGAAGTGTGGCGCCGCTTCTCTCACTGATTCCATTATCGTCTCCCCGACCGCTAAAGGTATTTCTTGGAAGTAATACGGGTATGTTCTTATTCTGTCTGAAAGCGCTGAAGTCACTAGTGGCAATAATATGGGCTGTCGTGGAGGTAGCCTCGGTAGTGGAGGTAACCTCGGTAGTGGGGGCAGTCTCGGTAACAATCGAGGTCGTAGAAGTGGGAGTCGGGGAATAAGTAATTGTCTCTTCTTGCGACTCCGACTCTGAGATTTCAGAATCGGATCGATGTGTGACGCGAGGGACTTCGAAACTCTCATCTGAGTAGAATCGATTCCGCATATACTTCTTTGTTTTGACTTCGTATGACTCGCTCGAGTCTGTATTGAGAAGATTATCAAACAACATACCAAGATTCTTAAGAAGCGGAATATATTTTTGTTTGAGCTCCTCATTTCCATTAATTTCGCGTTTCGCTGACTGATTCTTACGTTTGTGTCTTGTATTTTGTAAAAGTTTAAGCTTTTTAGGTTTTAGTGGGCTTTTGATTAAATATGCTTTTTTATATTTAAGTGGCGATAGTACGCTTCCTCCAAGGAGTGTACGGTCTGAAAAAAAAAAACAAAATATAGAAGTCAACTTCCACGTTATTATGTGTAAATAATATACAAAATGTAACGGTAACGAAAAAAAAATTACCTCCAAAGAGACCTGATTCTAGAAAGCTTATAATCCTCGGAGGCGACCTCAGGCGTTTGATTAAGGAGTAGCGTTTGCTGGTACTTGCTAAAAACAAAGTATTTATAAAGATATAAGCACTTGCATATTTACCTTTTGATCTATAACTTTAAGATTAGAGGAAGATTATTAGTATAAAAAAAACTTTTAGCGTCCCTGTTCTGCCGAAGCTCGAAGTATCACGTAATTTTTATATAATTTTCAAAAGTAATTATTTTTGTAAGAGCAAGAAGAACCAAGGAGTTTCTATCTAAATAGTGAAGCAGTGAAAACAATCAAAACAAAGTGGAGTTAAAATTAAAGTTATTGTTATTTGCACAACTAAGTAGGTACCCACCTAGTCTACGGTTGCAATTTTCACATTGTGTACCTACCTGGTAATTTTGGCGGAAGTGAGGTCTCAAATGCTTCCTTTTGCTGTGTCTCGGCGGTGATCACGTCGTTTAATGAAATCGTTTTCGCTTCCAGATCTGAAAACAACATTAACATTTTTTAAATTGTGGAATATATTTATATTTAATACATACTTACATATTTTTGATATAATATACTTATTCAATTATCTGCACAGATTTTTTTCACTTACGTTTTATAATTACACAGTTAAATATAACATAGTAGTGCCATCTTCGGATTTCCATTTTCTGTCATGTTTATCAAGTAAACTCGAAACTACTTCTTTCATTACGTGCAGTCTTTACGATGCACACATATTTATAAACTTCTTCAATAAATGCTGAAGCTGCAACTCGGTTTAAATTGATTGCGCGTTTCCATTACCTGCCTATACTTTGCCGTCCAGTTATTGGTTGGTAGGTACCTATGATACCTACGTGATTTTAACTTAATACACCTCCTACAAATTGCTATCAAGTGCAATGACATCTTCGATGTCTGTTATTCAATAAAGTCACAATTCGATAATTTTCTGCTAAAAGGCTCTGCAATAAGAGGTACCTAACACATTACTGATTGACTGGCCTGTTGGTCTAGTAGTTAGTGATCCTGACTGCTATGCCGGAGGTCGTGGGTTCGATTCCCACCCAGGACAAATGTTTGTGTGATGAGCACGATCATTTGTTCTGTGTCTGGGTGTAATTTATGTATAATATGTATGTATTTAGGAAAATATAAGTATGTTTATCAGTTGTTTAGTACCCATAACACAAGCTCTCAAAGCTTAACTTGGGACTAAATGGTGTTGTGTGAAAAGTTGTGAAATATTTATTTATTTATTTAATTTTGCCGTTCCTATTTATCATTCTGGGGATAAGATAACTCAATACCATTAAATACCTATTTGTAGGTTCGTACCACATTAAGATCTTTCAGTTTTCATTTTTTAATATATACTTACGTTTTGAATCCATATACCTACCTATTGATTAAAACATATTTACCTCCTGTGTTTAATAATTGTGAATTATTCTTAGAACTAACAAATGTTCGTGCCAGTGTTTTTGTTGCTGACGATACATCCTATTTGAACTCGTGTCTTTTCGCGACATGTCTCTAGAAACAGCTAGATAAGCAAAACGAAAAAATACAACCCAACAAATTCCGATATTGTCGGAGTATAAAGGGAATAGTGAATACTCTGAGTCATTATGAATGTGCTAAGACGTGTCTTCCGCTTTCATACGCAATTTCACTCACGGATCACGTACATATAATATTGGATGTTATAACAACCATAAACTGGTAGGTATCTAAGTGACAATGATGTTCTTGTATTGGTGTTTATGCTATTGTAGTATTTATGGAAAAGATAACGGTCAGCGGTAGGCGTACTAGCGTATAATAGGCTCATGTTTTCGTAGTGGTAGTATTTTTGAGTTATTAATTGTTGCTAACTCACGGCTCGTCTTATGGTAAGCTGCCGGTTGAAACAGTAAACGTCACGCCGTGAAAACTTGAGTGAAGTGAACTGTCAATGCCTTGCGTTAGTATGGAATGACACCTCAATTCGCCCTCACTACGCCTACATTTTCACGCGGTGATTTGACCAGAATCGCACTACAGTTACAGCAGGTCGATTCAGTACCTACCTAAACGTCACGCGCCGTGAAAACATGAGTGAAGTGAACTGTCAATGCCTTGCATTAGTATGGAATGACAGCTCAACTCGTACTAGCGTATAATAGGCTCATGTTTTCGTAGTGGTAGTATTTTTGAGTTATTAATTGTTGCTAACTCACGGCTCGTCTTATGGTAAGCTGCCGGTTGAAACAGTAAACGTCACGCCGTGAAAACTTGAGTGAAGTGAACTGTCAATGCCTTGCGTTAGTATGGAATGACAGCTCAATTCGCCCTCACTACGCCTACATTTTCACGCGGTGATTTGACCAGAATCGCACTACAGTTACAGCAGGTCGATTCAGTACCTACCTAAACGTCACGCGCCGTGAAAACATGAGTGAAGTGAACTGTCAATGCCTTGCATTAGTATGGAATGACAGCTCAACTCGCCCTCACTACGCCTACATTTTCACGCGGTGATTTGACCAGAATCGCACTGCTGTACCTACCCTAGGTATGTGCCTACGTCACTGAAACGTATCGCTAAATTGACAAAAGTAGCTGAACAGTGTTACCTACGCCCAATATTATAGCCGAAACGATTGTTAACGCATAGTGTTAAAATATTATGGATGTAAGTAATACCTTTTAGCTATCTATAACTTTTGACATTTTTTATCGTTTAACATTAGTTTATGAAACAGACGTAAAGATTTTTCAAAGTTTAGTGTTAAGATGTTTGGTCGTTTCAGCTACTTTTGACATTTAGCGTTATTTAATTAATCCAAAGTGTTGTTCAGCTAATTTTGAACCTTTAAGATGTTAATTCAATTCTGACACTAGTCTTGTTAAACAATTGGTGTATGGTAAGGTGTTCATGAGTTTAGGTAATATGCATATGGTCATCGCCCTTTGAGGCTGACTGTACCAACAGGTCTGCCTAACTGCTAATCCTGCCAAATATGAATACAAAATAAATACTTGAAATAAAAATAAATCATTTTTCAAAAAATACTTATTACTAGTGTTAAAAAAGCAGAGTTCTTTACATAAAGGGGAGATAACCGAATACCTGAAACCCACTCATTCCGCAAACGCATGAGGATGTTTGATCTTTTTAAAAAGCGCTACAACTGTTATTTGCAGTTTGGGTGATAAATTATCACATAAAATTGTAGATAATGGCTCTTTTATATCAAATGTTTCGATAAATAATAAAATAAGGGCAGTAAAACAAAGGAGTTGCTGCAGGGTCAGGCCATCGTTAAAATATTACGATCGTCCAATATCGAAGGATGAAATCTTTAATCGCATAGATCCGAGTTTTACGTGGAAGTAAAGTGGGCTCTGGCGGCCGGAGCAAAATAGTTAGATAAGTCCAACAACTTATAGCCGAATAAATCATATTCCCTAATGCCATAAAACTAATCGAGCTTATAATATTTGAACGACCCTATAATTCGGCACTTCACATCTTCATCATTAGGTACCTACTTATTTTTATTTTGCTCAGCGAGGGGCTTATGATTCAATGGGTCCGTTTCATATTTGATTTAAGAACATAGTGTGGTATTTTTTTCAGTATTACAAGCAGTTATCTAACCCTTGCCTACACAGAATTATCAAGCTTTGTATGTAGAGCTTCTCAAGTAGGCGATTCACTCGCTAGGACTCAGAATGTTCCATCACAAATTTCTTTATTTGAGTTTGTGAGGCGAAGAACGTACCTACGGCTCCCTTCAACCCAATTTATAATATAAATGGGGTTTATGGTATGAATTTATGTAATAAATGGGGTTAAAGAGCATATATTTTCTCAAGGCGAGCGATGGTAGGTACTTATGTTAAATTGATTTAGTGACTTGTAATTTGTAATAGGTACCTAATGTCATAGGGGCAGTAGTGTTTCAATTGCATGAAGCATATGGTTTACCTAAAATTCTACAATAAAAAGTCTGTACTTACCTATAAGCGCTTACATCTATAACTACAGAAGTTAACTTTTGAGGTAGATGCAATTTAAGTCTTTCACTTGATACACCAACATAAGAAAGAAAGAAAGAAAATGAAAATACGTTTATTGGCATTACAACAAAGACACACCTTAAAACTACATCATGCTGACTGTTTCATAACATATAATCGTGTTTATAATTTTGCATAAGACTAGGTATTCTAAATACTTAGTACATGTCCATTTCTAAGAAATGATCTCAAATAGATCTAGTTAAAGAGTACCTACCGGGTCGTTGGACTCCATACAATAAATAGGGTTGAGCTACACGATGACTGAAGTGTGCATGCCGTGCCAGGTCAGGATAGGTCAACTTATAGCCGCAATGGCTCTATCTTCAGAAGTGTTTTCCAGATATTCCCCTGCATCGTTGGAATCACATGTCTATTATAAAGAGGTAAAGTTTGTGAGTTTGTGAAGTTCTTGGGGGCTATCTTTGGTAATTCTTTTACCAATAGAAAGGCACATTATTTGTGAGTGTCCTAGGCTATATTTTATTTTCAGAACTAAGAAGGGGGGTCGTTAAAGTTTAGATTGAACGCGGATGAGTGCAAGTATAATATAAGGTTTGGACTTAAAAATAAACTATGGCATCCGAGTTTTCGGTATTTATTCTTCGAGGACAAGGATGGACGAGTAAAAAACTAAAAAGTCAATAAAATTGTGGAAAACATCTACCTACTTACGGAAATAAATAAAATTTAATTTTACTACCAAGTCTTACCTAATGTTCGTGAAGTACAGACGCCAGCACATCAAGTTACCCCAATGTGTCAAATTTATTTAATCGTTTTTTAACTATATGTCAAACAGCATAAGGTTCATATTCAATTGGGAAAATTTGACACATTGGGGCAAAGAGATTTAAAAACTGAATGTCTTTGCATTGGGGTAACTTGATGTGCTGGCGTCTGTACCTAGGTATTTTTGGCTTTAAGGTTAATTAGCATCCAAAACATGGAAAACTTATCATTGTTCTATAGATATTTATTTCACTACTCGGCCATTTTACTCTGCGGTTGATAAAACGTTCGTTTTATTTGTACCCAAATCCAAAGGCCCGGCCGCGGTTCGAGCGCTAGTGGTCGGTTACTTCCTCAATTTACGAGCGCACATAGCCCGGAGTTAGTATCGTTGTCGTCACGCTTCGTATATTGTGCATTTATATTTCATCCAATATACATTATTTACTATTTTTTAGGAATACTCGCCGATACTGTATTTTTATTCGTCTTTACAGAGTTGCCATTAGTTTCTTGATTAGTTCGGATTTACACGTCCTGCGAGGATGTGGAACCAACAAGGTTTATATTTCCGATATTTTAAACAACAACGTGTGGAAAAAAACTTATCAACTCTTAGGGAAGAAATATCAAGAGCTCAAAATTCGTTACTCGTAAGGAAATTGTTTTATACCTATAAAACAATTTCCCCAGAGCTTGGTTTCCGTTAACATTATCACCGTATTCTTTTTCGGGGGTTATTCCGGTATGATGTTGCACGAAGAGAGCCGAATTTAGCAATTTGAACGAAGTATATCGAGTGCACTGTATCTAAACAGGCTGAACCGCCTCCCAGAGAGTCTTACCACTGTAGCGATAAACGGATTTGGGAGGGTTGGCATTATTCCGCCGTAATAGAGTGATACTTCTTTAGGACCATTCAGGAAACTGATGACACTATTTGGTTTTGCCATAAAAAGTTATGATATCATATTTGCGGTATCAAAATATTACGAACAAATAATGCTTTCGCTGGTAGCCTCTCGCCTTTGATAATAATTTCTTATTTTTTATAGTTCCTCTGAAATAAATATTTCAGCTGACACATTTATAACATTACCTACTTTTATTTGTACGCTTCTTGCTTTTGTAATAAAAATATAAACAAGTTATAAATTATAATTATAAATATTCCACAACTTTTCACACAACGCCATTTAGTCCCAAGCTAAGCTTGAGAGCTTGTGTTATGGGTACTAAACAGCTGATAAACATACTTATATATTTCTAAATACATACATAATATAGATAAATTACACCCAGACACAAAACAAATAATCGTGCTCATCACACAAACATTTGTCTTGGGTGGGAATTGAACCCACGACCTCCGGCATAGCAGTCAGGGTCACTAACTACTAGACCAACAGGCCCGTCATACAAGTGGTACGGAATTATTCAATGACAGTGATGCAGCTAATCTTCTAGGCCCTGTATCAGATTTTATTGGGGGTAGCAACAAAAAGAGTTTTATTGCACCCTAGATAGGATCGGATATTTTTATTTTACTAAGAGAATGCAATTTAGCGACTGATGCGAGTTAGATATTGGAGTATCTCAACTCGGTCAGAACAAATCTTTATTGAAAAGCAAGTAAAGTGAACTAGAAAATGTTACGATCGTACCTGAAATAGGTCTATTCTTTTTTGAAACACGATCGTGCGATCGAATGGTGCTCGAATATTTACGCTTTTTTATGAGAATGTAAGAGCGAGCAAAGCGAACTAGTAAATTTTTAGCTTTTTAACACAGGTAGGTAAAACTGTCATCATGAGAATTTAGGAAATTTTCATAAAGAAATAAAATTAATCTTATATCAATAAGGATTTGTGGTTGCAGATAACTTTTACCGAAGCTTTCTTTCCACTCGTGAGTGGGGCCCTTGTGGTATCGGGGCCCCGTATCTTCGACATGGCAGCAACTACGCCCCTGTTAATGTGTGTTGTTTACTCAGGTTCTACTAACGTCAACAAAACGCTTTCACAAATGCGTGACCGAACATTGATGTTGTTGATAAACAAAAGATGTAGGTTCGTTGATTTTACATTGAAATGCGATTCATTGTATTTGTTCTAACTAAGTCTACTGAGGTATGTTCATACCGTGACTATAGGTATCGCCCTCCTAGTCAGTTTAAAACAAAGCAATGGAACCGGCAATGGGGAGCTGGCATATTGCCTCAGTTCCAAGTTTTACTGCCGCTATCTCAGACTTTATGCCTTATAAAATCTGCTGCCGCGACCACGCAGAATCGCCGCCAGCTAAAAGTATGACTGGCGAATAGATATTATCGCAATTGGTGGGTAGTATTCTTCAATGCGAACAGCTTGTATTTCGGGACTTTATTTTCTTTACCTCTCTTCATGCTTTTGAAGAGTTTACGATTCCGTTTGTTTGTGGTGTATATGTTGCAGTTAAAACTCTTAACCAGTCAAAAGTACTATTGACTAGCAAAATCAGTCAAAAGTACTTTTGACCGTATGCATTAGTTAATAATACTTTTGACTAAAATAACAGTTAAAAGTACTTTTAACTAAGTGATTCCGTCAAAAGTGGTTTTAACTGGTTTTATCAGTCAGGTAAAACCGTCTATGGTTGGCGAATCATGTGGGTTAGGTTAGGTTAGAACCATGACCACTAGCGCGCGAAGGCGAGCGAGCAAAGCGGGCGTGCCGCGGCAGCGGTCGCCGAGCGCCAGATTCTTTATTGCTTTATACTGATGCTTTAATGCAGTTAAAACTACTTTTGACTACGAGCGTCAGTCAAAAGTACTTAAATCGCATATTTGCAGTCAAAAGTACTAATAACCAATAATTTTCAGTTAAAACCACTTTTGACCAACCTGATCAGTCAAAAGTAGTTTTGACTGATTTTTTAGTCAATAGTACTTTTAACTGGTTAAGAGTTTTGACTGCAACATATATAAATCTTGACGTCTTAACTTCTAGCTTTTCTCTGATCAATTCACAAATCATCATTACCTCTATCGTTTTCTATTGTAATTAATTATGTTTATGAGTACCTTTAAATTATGCACAGACATGAAGTGGATGTGCAGGTACTCGTTATCTAAGTACGTATACATTCGTACTTGTAGTTACTTTACATTCGTTGTGAAAATAACGAAGGCAAGAAATTGAGTTACCAAGTTTAACTGAACTGCCTATAAATTTTACTCATTTTGTAGGTATTGATATAAAACTTGAGTGAAGGTAGGTACGTAGATATACAATGATGTTATAAGAGCAACTTTTTTGTACACAAAACTATTTGCAAAATCTCGGCCCTAACAACGGCATATAAGGTTGTTTATACGTCCACGTCCCTACTTGCAAACATCCGCAGGAGATGACTTGGGCGAGTCCACATTTTATATCCCACCCCGCTTTACGTCCGTCTCTCGGGTAGTCCAGTCCGGTTCGATACCGATGTGGCTGGCAATTTTATTTGCACGCAAATTCGAAGGCTCGTAACATGGCCGGAACTGATGGGTCCCGGTAACGAACTCCACACTCGTATGGTTCGACTTATGACTTTCATTTCCTTCGACTTCGTTGTTACCGTTAGATACGAGATTGTCAGAAGTTTGTGATATATTTGTTTTTCTTTGTTAATTTGTGAGATATTTCAAGAAAACATTTTACCCAGGTGAACAAAGTGTAATGGGTAGGTACCTACTTCATTTTATTTCCATATCATAATATCATTTCGATGTCATGTCTTATTGTAAATGTGCCCTTTCTTATATATAAATAAACGATTATTATTTTTATTATTATTATTAATTTAGGCAAAACGATTCAAGTGAGAGAGAATAGTACGAGTAAATTTTGTTCACCTTATAATTTAACACCAAGATGAAAAGGGCCATCCTTTTATTATCTTTTTATACTTTAATCAATGACCAACGTATGCGTAAACAAAATAATCTATTTACCTAAAGATATCTACTGCCCAGCTGGGTTTAACTTGAACGAATATCAGAAATACACGTTCTGAAATAGGAACTCCTCTCATTCCGAAATCAAATTTCAGTCCCTTGAATATGTTCCTGAAATCGTAAAAACACTGTCAACGTAAGGGTAAAGGCATATTTTGTATTGAGTACCATCCCCGCCAAACCGTGGCCATTGAATCCGCAGAATGTACGCCCAAATGTAATAAGGAGAGGCGATAGGATTCATAGATAGGTGAACAAAGACGTGACACCACAATAGGACTTGCTCTCTCCGTATTGTCTATATTTTTGGTTTAAAGCAAACAAGCTTTGTGTGCCTGATATACAATTTCTGTTTAGGAAATTATGGGCTTGGTTACCTAATTTCGTTTTAGTGTGTTTCATGTAACTTTCAAACGTAAAGCAGCATTGTTCAGCGGGAGGATGTAGTTGGGAGTTTCGAATGTTTAACATTAATATAATTTGTTTCGCTGATTTTGTTTAGATTTTAGGGGTGCAAAAATGTTTAGTGCAAAAGTTTGGGACAACATTGAATGAGTATTTAATTTTATCACCTTAAGGTTGGTCCCATTGAACAATCTTCCAAATTATTGATCGTTTACCGATCCAGCAGGCCTAGCCATATTACAAATTCTATTTCTATTCTATGGACTGCTGTTCTCAAAGGCGTCATCGATATTTATTGTTTTTTTTTGTATAAATTAGTGAGGTAGGTATACGAGAGTCGATTATCTAAACCAAGTGCATTTATGTAACTACAGAAAAAGTGCCATTTCTGAATAATCATAACATAATTACTTTCAAATATGTATACTTGTATATGGTTATAACCGCTTTTCAAAGTCTTCTTCGTATACATTTTTTATATTATAATGATTACTTCCTGTAAATGTGTGAGTTCTCTGGTACAAACTTTGATCTTCGATAAAACGATAAAAATAAAATCGATAATTACTATTTTCCGCCAAGTGGAAAGGAAAATTTCGGAAAAAAAATAATATTCTTTTCTGTTCTTTCTCGTACATTTAAGGTTACTGTGCCTATTGATGTTTGTTTAATGATTTATGTGTTAATATGATAAAACGTAGTGCCTGAAACTTTTTGTGCCAATTCACGCAATAACGGTCAGTACAATACCTGGGTCCGTGTTACAACGTATAAAATCATATGAAAATTGATTTTCACGCATTAATGTGTCAGTTAGAGTATGGGTACCGCGCAGCATCCGCGTCGAGGGCCTTATCTCTCAGTTTATGGGCGCTAGCATCCGTTCGCGAGGCAGGAATCGACCGTTACAACCTAGTTAGAGCAAATATTCAGCTCGTATTTAAATATTCTCCAGTACAATCTCGGCTTTATCTTCTACGAGGGATGTACTACATAGTACCTGCCTACAACAGAAGGTAGGTACCTGTGTTTTATCTTTAGTACCTCTGCTACTGTTATTGTCCGCTGTTTCATAATGATTGTCGATTAGGTTTAATAGAACGATAAAATTCCTCTTCGTCAAGTAAATTGTTTTTCAGGTACTTAGGAACGTTCTAATGCTGTGCAAAGTTAAAGAAAGTATTTGCCTTTTTTTGTATAGATTTACTCTAACAGATCCAATAACATCTTTATTGAAATACAAAGGAAGACTTGTCGCTACAGCATGTCGATAAATTATTCAAAGAAATAAGAGGTTTCAGTAACGTGTTGTAGGTACAAGGACAAACATCATTGAGCACATATTTATACGCGTATGATGTGTGTTAGTACGTACGTAGGCTTCGATATCGGTACATAGGTGCTTAATATTTCATGTGCGAGTCGGGCCGGAATGCGAACGGAACAATTTGCCAATAATCCTATCCCGGGGCAATAACTGAGGTGGCGCCCAGCAGAAATGGGTGTTATTGCCCATGAATGATTTCTGCGCAACTCATAAGGCCGACTTGAATTCTTTCTGTATTGAAATTGCGTATTCCTCTCTTGTTTTATTAACTTATTCGGTCTCATTTTCGATATGTTATTTATACCTGGCTTTCATCCTCGTGTGTCAATTTCACGAAATACTCGTATTGCTTCTAGATTTCTTTAAGTTATGTGAATACTATATAATATGGATAAACAAGTAATTCTTGATGATTAAGAATTTTCAACAACGTTTTGTGTCACAACAGAAAGTCAGAAACCAATTAACATAAAATACAATTCGATAAAATCGCAGTGTTTTGGAGTAGTTTTATACTATTCATAACTCAGGTTAAAATAATGAGAACCCCATTTAAAGCCGTGCAGTTCATAATTTATATACAAACGGGTTTATTACCTCGTTATTGCTAAACGAATAGATTTTTCGTCTGCAATTTCGGTTCAGGTTAATAAATCAATTTGTCGAGCACAAATGTTCTCTGCGAGCAAAGTCCTGCGGAGGACAATATGCTCGCTCCATTGTGGCTGCAAATTCAATTTATATTCAGATCTGTACAGAAATAGAATTGAAACTTAGATTGCGGCTAGATACTGGCAGGTTTATAATAGCGAGCCGCCGCTGCTGCTGGATACTACTAACTAAATACCTATCCTAGAACTTTTAACTTTAGGGCCCCAGACTAACCTCTAACAAACTTAGTATCCCCAATGTAAGTACCTATTTAGACGTAAACCGGAAGAATGTTTGATGAATTTCCTACTTTATTAGATTTAGATTGCAAAAGCCTTTACAGAGTGGGATTATTGGAGTCGATCGAGTAGCTCTCGCCTAACAGTTCTATTTCAATTTATTAAAAAACGTAAAAGTAACCTCTTCCCTGTCCGTAGTATAAATAACTCGAGTGACTTGCGCGGTCCACCTTCGAGGAATATTATCGAATGCGGGAAGATCGACAATATAATCTTATTCTTGGGAATAGGGTCCTTCAAAATATTTATTTGCTTATACGTATCACGTTGTATGATATACGTCGTATTTTGAGCGTACGTTTCCTATTAGGTAGCCATAAATTATGAGATAAATGATAACGCTTATCATTAATACAAAGATTTATTCGAGATAACTCCACGTTGGGAGCATGGAGGACGATCGTAATGTACGTTTTATGTACATTTATGTATACTAGAGATGAATTATGATGGTAGGCCGTGAGATATGCTCGCAGACATCCAATTACAAATAGTGGAGTGGAAGAATTGACGAGACAGGTTGAGATAAAAAAGGAAATTGCTTATACACATGTATTTCGATTAAATATAATAAATATTACCTACCTGAAATAAATTCTAGGTAGTAATTCTATTTATTGTAAAGGTTTTCTTTTTCTACATATTTTGTGAAATAGACAGAAATTACGGTGGTAACGTAACGTTCAAAGACCTCAATGAACAAACAGAATTCGTATTATACATTAATTTCTTCGGAAAGTCTGGCTGTGTTATGAGAGGGGGAGGGAACATTAGATAAATTAAAAGTGGACAGTGGTGTTAGGAGGAAGTCACAACGGAGGGTAACGCTGCAAACGTTCATACTCGTAAGTGGCCACTAAACTTTATTGTAGTGTTTACGACCAACGAAAATACTTTTATAGACATTTTTCGGCTCAGATAGGAGATGTGCGGTTTCCTTACCGCTGTATATAAATACGTATTTTAGACTGCGGCAAAAGAGATTTGTTTATGTTGCAGAGTAAAATAGGAATAGTTGTACGGGCCCAGGTGTGGTTGCTTGAGAGCACAGCCTCCCGTAAGCTTAGATAAAGTTTAGGTACTTGTACATACATATATATCTATGCTGAAACAGTCCTTACTAACTTTGGTAGATATATCTTGGTGCGACATGTTTATTTAGACTCAACCACAGCAATACAAGAACTAACCCGTACAAAGTAAGTAGGTACTACTACCTAAAAAGAAATCTGAGATTATTTTTTTCTAAGCTAAGTTAGCCGTAGTTTTGGGTTCCGTACCTACCTCAAAATCAAAACACGGAACTCCATTAAAATTTCGTTGTCAAAAACGGGTTGCCACGGTATCAAGTTGAAATAATAAACAAATAAAATATTTTAAGTCAGTAAAGGAGTCGGGAATAGCCCAAAGGGTAAAGCCTCGTCCCCACTTGGAACATTTGTCGAGCGACATGTGTCCCCTGTGACATCGGGCGATGTATGCGACGTCGGCTGACATCGCCGCGACATCGTTGAAACTGTTCTTTGTCGCACATTCGATGAAGAGTAGAGGTTCGACTGAACTGATGTGGACGGAGACAAGACATCGGGCGACGTGGGGCGATGTAGGGCGACATCGCCTGATGTCTCCGGGAAACATGTCGCTCGACAAATGTTCCTAGTGGGGACGAGGCTTTAGGCGTCGTCGATCTGGCGATCGGAGTTCCCCATGCATTGCACTATTGACGTGAACCAACTCCAGACAGAAGCATTATAAGCTTAGTTGGAGAGGTTAAGAAAACTACTAGTAATATGCAACCCGCATTTTACTGTAAGCTTCTAAAAAAATAAATAAATATCTATTTTCTTTCTTTCTTTCAATTAGACCAGTCGATTATGTCACCTATCTTGATGATTTGCTAACTTTTCAGAGCTATCGGGAACACCACGTTGACTTAGTAAAGTAAATACAAACTTTCGATTTTAAAAATAATTAAAAAAAACCATTTGTTGTATCTTGTTTTACTCTTACATCTATAAGAGTAGAACAAGATATTTAAACATGTGGGCATTCTACTAATATTATAAAAATGCGAAAGTTTGTATGGATCTTTGTTACTCTTTCACGCAAAAACTACTGATAAGATTTTAATGAAACTTTACAAAAATATAATATAAATAATTTTAAT
Source organism: Euplexia lucipara (assembly GCA_921972225.1). NCBI lineage: Eukaryota > Metazoa > Arthropoda > Insecta > Lepidoptera > Noctuidae > Euplexia > Euplexia lucipara. Next base: position 10,490,942 of record OV179148.1, read on the forward strand.
GAAATTATACATCAGAGCAACACATAGGCTATAATAATTTATTAAGATATATATGACCTTGGGCAAGGAAATAAAGTACTCGAAGTACTAATCCTGCATAGACGAAGTCACGGGAACCAGCTTGTGTTTCATAAAATTTTGTTGGGCCTACACTACTGTGTAGGCCCAACAAAATTTTATGAAATAAAACATCGGAACTTACTAGTTCCGATGTTTTATTTTTGAACAGTAAGTCGTACTTTGTCCTTTACGAATTAAATGGTTCGGGTAGCCGACGGAACCTCCAGGGCGCGAGTTAGACTACTCGCACTTGTCTAGTTTTTCTGTAATAGTAATTAATAAAGTTTCTCGTTAAGAGCTCGCCGACGCCACCGACAGTAGTACAACGGTGAATAAGCGGTAAAATGAAACTTTTTAGCTTTGTTTCCCTGTGACAGGAACCACCACTACTTTGCAACAGGCTGTTTACAAGTCACCTGACAGTTCCGTCACTTGTTTCTTGGGCGCGACTCCACCAAAGCGGAGACGAGAAGATGTCTCGTAATTAACCTAAACCTTAAATAGGAAATTGTGATGTGCGGTTGCTAAGCACTAAGCAGTCAAAATGACGCAAGCTGATTGTTTGTAAGACACATATTTTCTCGTCTCCGCTTTGGCGGAGTCTCGCCCTTAGCCGTGAGGTAGGACCTATATTCTTACTTGCCGGACTTTAACTTTACTAGTGCAACTGGTACCTATAACGTTTTTACAAAAAGGCCGATTCCCGCATGTTAAAGTACCAACGTTCACATTCTATTCTGTCTCTATCTGTCAAAAATGCGTGCAATTTTTAGATTTTTTTCCTACATTTTTGACAAGCTTTTGACATTCTGAAATTGTAGCCTCGAATTTATTTTGAACGTTATTAACCGTCTAAAACGAAGGAGGTTTTTAACTTGACTAGTTTGTATTGTTTTTAATTGTGATAAAAATAAATCTGGAGTTCTGCTACCAGTATGGCTTTCAAATTTACATTACATTTTTCGAGAGTTTAGTACAGAGATGGCTCATTTACTTAGGGCACTCTGCTTAGCATTAAAAATTGATGTACATTAATGTATTTTACTTTATTTCTAATTAAGTATGCTCTAAAATTAACTGTAAAAGTTACATTATCCAGTAACTTAAGAAATGTCAATGCTGATGCTCATTACTAATTAAATTAATTAGAAGCGTTGTAGACTTTTTGCTGTTTATGTCTATTTTTTTTATGTTTTCGAGATGTCGAGTGATTGTTATACTCGTTACGTTTCGTTGTTACAAGAAAAGTTTTAAAAATAATTATTTAATAGCATTTGATAATTTATATAATATGGCTTTTTTATGATAACGATAGTGAATTATTCACTATCGCTATCATAAAATCATTTTACAGTCAGAATAATTTATAATATGACTCTGATGGAACATTAATATTTTAGCTTTACAGGGAATGAAACGTTTATCCAAAATGGCAAATCTTGATACGCCAAAAACACAAAACAACTATTAATATTTAATATGAAAAAGGCGGGAAACCTCGGTTGCGCGCGGTTGTTTCAAATTTTATAAATTTAATTTTTATTGTAAAACGGATCAGTTGAGTCTTATCTTTGTATATAATCTTGTATAATAATTGTATATATTTGTAGTAGTGCTCGTAGCTGTATATTTGGTAAGTTTTTTATATTGTATGATTAGTCCATAGGTCCGGGTCGTATGAACGACCCCCCTAATAACTTGCAGGGGGATTTAGGCGGCGGCCTAAATCCCCCCGAGGATGTCGCAAACTATGTGACTATCAGGTCACAGAATGATAATGTTTTGTATAAAAGTGGCATGGAGACTGATGGTTCAGTGGCCACTGACAGTAGTGAAAAATCTTCTCGTAAGCGTAAGAGAATCTGTAAAACGTGTAAAATACGCAAACGCAGCAGAAAAGGTCATGGCCAGAATGATCAAGGTATCTCGGATTGTAATTGTAATCCCCAAGAGACTGTTCTTGAGAATACCCAAGGTAACCAAGCTTTGTCCCAACTTGAGTCACAGTCAAAGCCTAGTCAAGCAAGTTTTGAGCCGGTTGGTAGGAAGGAGTACATACATACCGATGTATCTCCTTATTTGATACATGTACAGCGCATAACTGACTTACCAAATAGTGGAACTGTATTACATCCCATTGCATTTGGAAACTTTTTAAAACGGGGAGGATTTAAAAATGTAATTAATGGAAGCATTAAAAGGATAGGCCGCAATAAGTGTGCAGTTGCATTTTCAACTTTCCATGATGCAAATGATTTTTTAAAATCTAACTTATTAAGTACTAATGGATTCAAAGCCTTTATTCCGACATTCAATGTAACTAGAATAGGTATTGTGCGTGGTGTTCCTTCAGAATGGTCATTAGATGAAATCGAAGCAAATATTTCTACACCCGTTGGGTGTGGAAAGGTCATTAAAATTCGGAGGTTAAATTATAAAGTGCAGATTAATGGTAGTCCAGTTTGGAAACCTTCAGAATCCATTGTTATAACTTTTGATGGACAGATTCTACCAAAGAGAATATTCATGTGCTATAATGCATTAAATGTTGATACATATGTGTACCCCACCATTCAGTGTTTCAGATGCTGTAGGTATGGACATACAAAATTACAATGTAGGGCTGCAGAGCCGAGATGTTTTAAATGTGGACAAAATCATTCAGCTGAATCCTGTAACATTGAGGAGGATTGTGCATCTTGTATAAATTGTTCTGGTTTTCACTTTGCTATAAATAAAACATGCCCTGAGTTTAAGAGACAAAGAGATATCAAAAACACTATGGCTCATTCATGTATTTCTTATTTGGAGGCTAGTAAGTTGCATCCATCTTCCTCTATGTCTTATGCAGATAAAGTTGTTTCTGGTAGTAAAATTTCCCAATCAGATTCCAAATCCGCATACTTTCACACTAATGATAATGTGAATAATGGTACTAGGACAACTTCATACAAAAAAACAGTATTTAAAAAACCACGTTCGCCTCCTAAATCTGCGTCTGGATATGACAGAGCAGCACACAATGCATTAATAAATGAGTTCAGTTTACCAACTCCCAGTAATGGGTGTGCACTACAGAATAAACCCGAACAAAAAGAAGATTATGAACAGATTATGGATCTAATTAACAGTCTTATTAAGATGTTACAAAATAAAAAATACATAAAACCGAACAACGCTGACCTGATTTGTAAATTACTGACAGACAAAAATGATAATGGATTTGATTATTCAATGGAACGTCAGGTCAGTGACTAATAAAAAAACTGATCTTTTCTATTTAGTTAACAAGTATAAACCACTTCTTATTGCATTGAGTGAAACATGGCTTAAACACGGTCGAATATTTAGTATTCCAGGTTATGTTTGCATTCGTAATGACAGAACTGATGGTTACGGTGGTGTTGCCATCTTAATCAAAAATAATGTTACATTTTCTGAAATTACATTACCCAATCAGTATTCTTTAGTTGATTTTGTTGCTGTACGTGTAAATAATGTATCTTATGCCTCTGTATATATTCCAAAGCCTTCCTCTGCTGCTCTACAAGAGATGAGTGAAATTTTTTGTTCATTGAAAAGCCCGGTCTTGATAATGGGAGATTTTAATTGTCATCATCAGACGTGGGGATGCGGTGATAATAAGTGTGATGGTGTACGTTTGCTACAAATATTAGATGACAATAATTTATGTGTATTAAATACTGGGACACCGACTAGACGTACCAAGCCCAATGAATTGCCGAGTGCTGTGGACTTGTCGATTTGTTCCCCTAGTTTGGCCTTATCACTCACTTGGTCGGTCTTCTCTTCTTCTACACTAGGCAGTGACCATTTTCCCCTAGTAATAGCATCCCCCGACAAATATCCCATCAGTGAAAAGCGTCCCCCTCGATTAAAGTACAGATTAGGTAGAGCTGATTGGGAAAAATTTAAACAGGTCCTTGAAGTTAAAGTGTCTCAATTACCTGAAATACTTCATGGAAGAGAAAATGATTGCTCTCGAGCCTTAGCTCTTTGCATGCTTGAAGTAGCGGATGAGATTTTCCCTGTAAAAAGTTCCCGCACAAACAATTTACCTATGCCTCCTTGGTGGAATACTGAATGTTCAAATGCAGTACGGAGAAGAAAGGAAGCGGAAAGAGAGTATGGTGAGGATATGTCGGAAGAAAATTTAAATAAACTGACTGGTATAATTAATGAGACTAGAGATTTTTTGAAGGAAAGGAAATTTGAGGGATGGAGATCATTTTGTGCCTCCCTTTCTCCTAGAACCTGTCCTTCGGAGGTCTGGAGTAACATTAAGCGTTTTAGGAATGCTTTTAATCAAAACCGTTGTGGTTTTCAGTTGTCTCCTGCTTTATCTGACAATTTTCTTGATAGATTGGCTCCTGCAACCGCTCCTGAAAAAAATTCTTTAATGCCTTGTTGCGCATTATATCCTGGAATAAAAGAATCGAATAGTTTAAACTTACCTTTTTCTTTATACGAGCTTAAAGGGGTGTTGTCGAGCGTTAAAGATTCTTGTCCTGGAGAAGATGGAATACCTTATGCTTTCTTTTCAAATATGGGAGATTCCTCACTTTTTTATTATTTAGAAATAATTAATTCCATCATGATTTCTGGGAACATTCCTAACTCTTGGCGAACTCAAGAAATAGTCCCCATACTAAAGCCTAAAAAATCTCCAGATGAACCGGCTGCTTATCGACCGATAGCCTTATCTTTAGTTATTGCTAAAATCGCAGAACACCTGGTTAAGAACCGTCTTGAATGGCATATCGAAAGAAATAATTTGCTTTCGATTTCTCAATACGGCTTCCGTAAATCTAAAAGTACCATAGACAGTTTAAGTATCTTTACCACAGACATCAATTTGGCCTTTTCTAATAATTTATCGGTGGTTGCTGCATTTCTAGACGTTTCGGCAGCTTATGACAATGTAATCATAGCAGTGCTCAAAAATAAACTAATGAAATTGCAAGTTCCGTCAATTTTAGTTAATTTTATTATTAATATCTTATCTGTTCGCTTTATATTTGTAATAACAAACCAAGGTTCAAGACTTTCACGAACTGTTTATAAAGGATTACCTCAAGGGTCTGTACTCAGCCCGTTACTTTACAACATTTATACACATGATCTTGAGGCGTCTATAAATGGTATTGTTAATGTTTTACAATACGCTGACGACCTTCTTATTTATTCAGTAAACATGTCTATCCCAACCGCATGTAATTCATTAACAGAATCCCTGACGTCATTAAAGGTTTGGCTTGATAATAATGGACTGGATTTATCAGCTAACAAAAGTTCTGTAGTAGTTTTCTCTAGAAGACGGGATTTTCCGCCACCTGAAGTTTCCTATTGCAATCATACTCTAAATGTTGGTGAGGAAGCTAAATTCTTGGGTTTAATTTTGGATATGAAAATGACAGGTAAATCTCATTTAAGTTATATAGTGGATAGATGTGAAAAGCAGTTGAATATTATGAGATGCCTCTCGGGTGTGTGGTGGGGTGCTCATCCTTTTAACCAGAAATTGTTATACAATGCTATAATTCGTAGTATTTTGGATTATGGTACCTTTTTATTAGAAGGTGGTAGTAAAAAATGGTTCAAAAAGTTAGATAATATTCAATCTAAAGCTCTCAGAATCATTTCGGGTGCAATGCGTTCGAGTCCTTTAAATGCGTTGCAAGTAGAGTGTGGTGAACCTCCTTTATATTTAAGAAGACAACTGTTAGCTGATAGGTTTGTATTTAAAATAATGCAATTTTCCAACCATCCATTGATCATTAAGCTAGATAATCTAAATTCTTTGATTGAAAACTCCAACTATTGGAGATGCAAATCTGTTCCTTGTTTAATTACTAGTTACAGGAAGTTTAGGTTACTTGCATCGCCTGTGCATAATGCACCAAAGCTAGCAATATTTAATGATAACGTTTTTGACTCCCTACTTTTAGAGCCTGAAATAACATACGAAATGGGTATCGCCAAAACTGATTCTGGAGCGAATTCTAAATTTATCAGTAATATTGATGATAAGTGGAAAGACTGGCACCTAATATTTACAGATTCTTCTAAAACGCTGGATAGTTGTGTAGGTGTAGGAGTTTTTCATGCACAGTATAAGCTTATTCAAAAAATAAAACTTCCTCCGGAGTCTTCCGTTTTTACAGGAGAGTGCTTTGGCCTATTTAAGGCACTAGAATATGTTTTGTTAGCTAAGTTACAAAATACTGTTATATTTTCCGACTCTAAGAGTGCGTTACAGGCAATTGAGAAGTTCCCATTTAAAATGAAGGCTTTCTATCCTGTTGTATTTGATATCAAAAATGTATTATATAAATTAAGGTTGAAGGGGCAATCTGTACATTTTGTTTGGATTCCTAGCCACTGTGGCATAAAAGGAAATGACAAAGCGGATAATTTGGCGAAGGAGGCTGTCAATGATGGAGACACTTTTCCTTATATAAACTTTTCCCATGATATCATGAATTTACCCAAGTCATACCTTCGCGATGCCTGGAGTATCTCATGGAGAGAGAGTGCACAAACAAAAGGAAAATATTATTACTTTATTCAACCTCATGTTCCTATTAAGCCGTGGTTTTTCAAGGTTAAGTGCTCGAAATTGATTGTTAGTCAAATCATTCGTATGCGTTTGGGTCATGTATGTACTCCTTACCATCTTGCCAAGCTCCGTATTGTAGAAGATAACAGGTGTGAATGTGGGGAAGATGTTGGTACCTTGGACCATATATTCTTTTCATGTTCTCGTCATGACCGTTCTGATTTCCTTAATTCCCTTATTAGTTTAAAAACCCCTTTTCCCACTCGTATGATTTGTTTATTACATAACCCAATAATTTATCATGATATAATTGCCTCTTTTCTGTATTTAAATGATATTAAACTTTAGTTTATTTATTAAATTGTACATAATATATTATATTAATGACTTACCTGATCCATATTTCCTATCATTGTAATCCTTTCCGTTCCGTTTTTTATTTCCCTGTTTCCCAAATTTTTACCTGAAAATGGCACAAAGTATAACTAGTGCCACACTAAAAAAAAAAAAAAAAAATATTTAATATTATGTTTGGAAGTTTTACGACAATGTAATGTAAAGTGCAGCTCTCGCCTAACCTTATAAATGTATTTTTTTGCTATTTGAATAAAGGACTTTGTCGCTTAGCGACTATGGAATGCAATCTCGTACGAGATTTCCGCCTAGCGAGATCTCGCGAGACTCAAAACCCAGTCTCGCGAGATCTCGCAAATTACGGGATCTCGCGAGATTGGGAGAATCACAATTAAAACATATGCAAATGCTTGTTTTAAGAACTAGTAATTGACATGATATGTAATTAAATAGAAACTGCGTTGCTTAGTTATAAAAATAATGTAAGTTTTATTTTAAAAATCAACAGAGTACTTATTATTTTGTCTCTAACTCTAATTACATTTGTTTATGTCTATAATTATTATACCTACTGTAGCTAATCAGTTCAAATTCTTACAATATTGGTAACATAACAATAATTATCTATATTTAGTCTTTTGTAAATTATTACTTTAGTTTCAATAATTATGAGTAATAGGAACATTACTTATGGTAAATAAATGCAACAAAACAAAAACTTAACTTCACAAGTTCTTAAATAAATTTTGTGAGATCGTATTAATCAAATAAAAGAAGTTTAAAGTAGAAGTCAGATGAAGTTATCAAGGTACGGAAAGGCAAGTTAGTTTGTCTGAAAATGGCTTCTCAAAAATCACATCATGTCGAGAGTATCATCTGACAGACGACTTCTGATTTTGCATGCAAAATCAGAAGTCGTCTGTCAGATGCGCCAGGCGCGGCCGCACGGCCGGCCAGGATTCAGTTCGCGCGCAGCCGCGCTATGAAATACACATCGTCACGCTGCATTTGTCGATCTCGTTATCTCGCGAGATCTCGTACGAAATTTGACGAGATCCAATCTCGTAAAATATGGCCGGGATCTCGCGAGATCGGGATCTCGGCGAGACGAGATTGCATTCCCTATTAGCGACCACATCGCCCAGTACAGAACAATACTGTTCTTACAGTCTATCTTACCACTAACTCGTACAGTTGTAGCTTCTTTGACAATGGGAAAGCGAGGATAGTGTTACAAATGCCAATTTCATATGATTTACAGCGGCCAAAGACATTTATCCTAATAAACCTTATATTGGAAACTACACACACTAATGAATGGCATTATCACACGAATCGTTGAATTGAACAATTATTTTTTATTATGCAATCAGTAAATAGCTTTGAAAATATTACTTATTAATAAGTAGGTGTCTGTACTAGTGTACATGCCGAAATGGGCACGAAATGGGCCATGTTATTATCATGCCGCTGGTCGAGCGTCCGGTTAATTTATCACCACCATAATCGGCATCACTATAGCACCTTAAGCCTTGGTTTGCAGAAGAAGACTTGTACCGCTTGTAGGTAATACCATACTCTAGGGTGCCTTTAATATAGCGTAAGATCCTCTTAACTCTCGTTACGTCTTCTAGTGTTGGATTATCAAGTTTGCGTGACACCATTCCGACTGCGAACGCAATATCTGGTCTAGTGCCAACCATTAGGTAAGCGAGTGCTCCAACTGCTTGTCGATAAGGGAAATCAGTAGTATTTGTATTATCCTTTGAGTCTAGCACGCTATCTTTAACAATTGGAGTTACTGCGGCGTTACAGTCCTGCATACCAAATCGTTCTAAAAGCTTTTTCGCGTAACTCTTTTGATTGATTTTGATTGTTCCATCTGCTTTGCATTCAATTTCTATTCCAAGAAAATAGGAACCGCATTTCGTTGTTATTTTAAATCTTTGATGCATCTCACTCAAAAACTTCTCAGTTTCTATTGCACTTGCAGACGCTATAAGTCCATCATCGACGTATAGAACTATTAATAGCTTGTGCTTCCCCTCTCCTCTTTTAAACAAGCATGGATCACTGTCACTCTGTGTGAAGCCAAGTTTGAGGATGTATTCCGTAATTGTGGAGTTCCAGCAGCGCGGAGCTTGCTTAAGTCCGTATAGACTCCGTTTGAGCTTGCATACTTTTCCATCACCGTTTGAATATCCTTCTGGAGGCTTCATATATATCTCTTCTTTCAATGTGCCATACAGAAAAGCGGTTGACACATCAAATTGAGTTAATGAAAGATTTTCTTGAGCAGCTACACTAAGAAGCGCTCGTATCGTGCTCGTCTTAGCAACAGGGCTAAACGTTTCATAATAATCTAGACCCTTCTTCTGTGAAAAGCCTCGTATCACAAGTCGGGCTTTGTATTTATCCACCGAACCATCCGGGTTAGTTTTAATTTTAAAAAGCCACTTGCTGGATATAGCTTTTCTTCCCTTGGGTAAATTCACCATTTCCCAGGTTTCATTTTCTTTCAGAGAGTTGATTTCGTTGTCCATTGCTTTTCGCCATTGATCAGCGTCCTCAGATGTTGTCGCTTCTTGAAACGTTCCTGGTTCTGTATAAGTTTTATCGGTCGAATTAATGTTGAAACAAACATTGCAGATGTAGTCTTTATATCTAGCTGGTGGCTTGAGATTTGACCGCTCTCGTAGCGTCATCCTGCCTTCAGCATTAATCTCGGATGCAGACAACGGCGGATCATTTTGACCTTCTGCCTCTGTTTCACTTGCATCAATAATTTGACGGTCTGCTTCGATCGGATTATCAACTTCTTCATCAGATACTGGTTCATCAAAGGATTGTTCCACCTCTGGAAGTGATTCAGCATCTAGCATTTCAGCTTCAGACGCAGGATCAATTTCTGTACTTAACGGCTCAACAACATTTTGACCTTGCTGGTAAGGCAATGCAATATCCATACTATCATCGTGACTAGTCAATGGCTGCTGCTTATTACTTATGTTGGACGAGTTGTGACATTGATATCGAGGTATGACGAAGTCAAATAGGGTCTCGGAGCTTTTATTAACTGTCTTGCTCTGTGTGGTAACTGGTTCTTCAATCTCTTCAAAATGTTCTAGTAAAGGGTTTTCATCGAAGGTGACGTCTCTTGAACGAATCAGTTTGAAAGAGTTACTATCCCATATACGGTAGCCATCATCAGAGTCATAACCAATCAGTATTCCCTTTTGAGCCTTTTTATCTAACTTCTTTCGCCGTTGCTTCGGAACATGAGGATAACAATGTGATCCGATAATTCTCAAATGACTAAGTCTGGGCTTCTTGTGGTGCCATAGCTCATACGGTGATTTCTCATTTTCACAGGTAGGGCCTGTTCTATTAAGGATATACACCGATGCTGATACCATTTCAGCCCACAGCGCAGGAGGAATATTGGCATGTGCATACATCAGACTTCGCGCCATTTCCACAACTGTCCTGTTGTCTCTCTCTGTAGGGTTCTGCTGTGGAGTGTAGGGCATTGTCAATCTTTGCTTAATGCCTTCCTTCTCGAGAGTAGCTTTTACTTTGGCGTTTACAAACTCTCCACCATTGTCACTAAGCAGTTCCTTAATGACAATTCCAGAAGCCTTTACTTCAGCGAGCATAAGTAACAGCTTCGCATGTACTTCACTTTTCTCTCTCATAAAATATACATATCTGTACCTCGTATAATCGTCTTTGAAGAGGACAAAATATCGTAGCTTTGTGATAGAGTATGGAAAGGGTCCACAAACATCAGCATAAACCAATTCTCCTGGGCTTGTAGCTTTCTCTCTTGTCCCGAACTTAACTCTGTGGGATTTGCCGTAAATGCATCCTTCACAGAGTTCTTTGGTTGTCTGTACATTTATGTTAAACTCCTTTTTGATTAACTTCTTCACATGGCTCTTATTTTGATGTCCAAATCGTTCGTGATATAACTGCAACAGATTTGACGTTGTGGATATCTGGTTCACTCGCACATTTGGTGGGAGACATCTAATATTCAGTTTGAACAGTCCTCCAAACTTGCTGCGTGTGCCAGTCAGTTTCAACTGTCCATCCATTTTGAGAGTACAATTTGTTGTAGTAGACTCAAAGACACTCTTGTCCGATATGTCATGGGTAGCAAGCACTGAAAATAAATTCCTGCTGATGCTGGGCACGTACCAGACATCCTTAAGCAGTATCGGCACTAGGTTGCCATCTATGTCAGCCTCTGCGAGAATATTTCCAATACCTAATGCTTCTATACATTGGCCATTTGCACCTGTTACTGTATGCTGGCTTTTAAAGTATTTAAAGGTCTGGAACAGGTCGCTTCTATTGGTCACATGACTTGTTGCACCATTATCGACGAACCAATTTTCTGAATCCTTCATTACTTTAAAATCTGCCAAATGTGTGGTCATCACTGTCAGATTCATGTTTACAGCCTTGGATTCCTTAGGCGGTCTTCCGTCTTTGATCCACTGCTTACAACTTCTGACTCTGTGCCCCTTTTTTTTACAGTAGTTGCATGTAAGCTCCTTGGAATTCTTCTTTTTACCCTTGCTCGTACTTGTATAAAAAGCTTCTGCGTTAGTTTCGTCTTCTGTGACGCGTGTCTCATTCGTCTCGTTCTGACGTAGAACTCTCTCGTGTGCACACAACTGACTTGTTAGGTTCTCGACAGAGCGCTCCTTCTTTGAAATTAACATCCAGCTAGACTTAAATCCTAAATATTCCGGAGGTAGAGTGTCGAGTATTTTGCACATTAACAGAATTTCTGGCAATTTCGCCTCGCTCTGTAGTTCCAAACACATTTCGCTCCAGATATTCTTTAAAATCGACACATGAGTTATGATGTCGTGATTCGAGTCCTTTTTATAACTGAAAAATTTCAGGCAAAGGTCGTATGTTTTGTCTACACACGTACCTCCGTATATGCGCTCTAGCTCGTCCCACATGTCTTTAGCGTTATCGAATCGCACAACTTTTTGCAGAATTTCATCGGACATGTTAGTCGTAAACAAAATTAAAATCGCGCTGTTCAAATTTTCAAAACTTTGAAGGTCTTTTTCATAACATAGCTTTTCATCACTATTTGCCGTAAGCGCCAAGGATGGTCTTTTGTTTTTTCCGTCAAGAATTTCTGAACCTCCCGGCATTGCCTTTAGCACAATTTGAATTTTGAACCTCCATGTTTTATAATTTTTGGAATCCAAATTTCCAATTCGAACCTTGCTTGCGTTTAATACTGCATTTTCCATTTTATTTTATTTATCAGTAACCACGCTCTGCTACCACTTTAAGATAAAAGAAATAAATAAACGGAAAATGTGTTTTACTGTTCACGACATTTATTGTAAGTCTGAAGTCAACAACGGTTGCTAGGTAACAATATATAAAGCAAAGAGAATGATACACTGAGTGTGTAGCCTTCTTAACAGTTATTACTCAACGTTAAGTAATAAGGACGATCGAATTAATAATAATATAAGGTTTGTAGGCAGATAACTTTTTAGAATAGCTGCTGAAAGTTTACCTTGAAACCATGTAATTATAAAAATCGCAGACCACAGACAGAAACAAATTGAACAGCCGTTGCTTGTGATTGACATTAAATTATAGAACTCTCTTGCCGACTTGACGTATGGCAGTAGGTACCATTTATAATTTAATGTCAATATTGTTGGATTTTTTTTGGATATATTCGGTCTTGATACACATTTGATATGTAGCTTGTATTGTAAGCTTGTACGTCGCTGGTTTCGGGAGAAATGGACTCAATAGTTCTAGTTACAACGTCTTTGATGTGGATCTTTCTCTATTTCGCATATAAAGGCCGGAGATGGCACATTTTCAACGTCCGAAGTCGTACGTATTCGTTTAGTCTTTAAAGCGTTCAAAAATAGCTCTCATTGGTCTTAAAATGTACCGGTACAATGTAGTGTAGGGCGTTGAATACGCAAATAAATCTTGTTCCCATGGGTGTAGGTAGTAATTACAGTACGCCACCAATTAAGATCCTTACTCATTTATTTGCTTCGTTTAAGTTCATTCATACGTTAGAGCTGGACTTACACACACGCCGGTTGTGAGTTCTTCGCACCTTAATAAGGAGATGAAACAAAGTTAAAAACGAATGAAGTAACTGTAAGCCAGAATCTGTTGAAGTCTATTTTTACTACATAGGTAGGTACGGTTAAAGATACATCTGCGGCTATTACTCGTCTCTTTAGTACGTACTTGCGTCTTTGCTTTCAACTTCTCCACTCTTCGCTTTATTAGCTCCGCGGTAACTCAAATAATACAAAAGTAATGTGGCTGAGGTATTTTATGCAAGGAGGTTCATTTTAACAACGTTTTATTTTTAAATTGTGTTCATTAAAATGAAAAAGAAAGTAATTTTGTTTCTCAATTTTCGCCGACTTAAGTACATAGCTTCATTTGGAAATTATAAACTTTGAAACATTGCCTTTGTAAGGGGATTAAAAGCTTAAGTTACATAATTACCTTTTACAAAATTTTCTCTAAATTTACCTATAGGTAAGTACTTAAGTTTCGAACAAGTATTTATAGATTTCCTAAAGCAAGATAAACTTTATCTAATCTATTCTTTTCGATTTTAAAACGAGTCTTTTGTTCGAATATTATTCATGCGATTTTTTTTTTATTGATAGAGGGCGTCTCGCAGTGCACCCTACTGAGGGGTGGCGCTGCTATCTGCTTAACCGGTCAAACCTGTGGACGGGATGACCTCAATAGACAAGGCCTCCAGCCAGGAGTATTACGTCAGGTTTGTCCGCGTGAATTTATAGTTTTACCGACAAATAACATGCCTCCACCACCTCGTAGTTTTGAAAAAAAAAATAACATCTGACATTCACAAATAATGTGGCTTTCTGTTGGTAAAATAATTAAAAAAATCGTTTCAGTGCATTAGATTTTACCACCATACAACCATACAAACTTAACTCTTTTTATTAATATTAGATTTTATTTGCTCAACCTGCAGTTCTAACGCGCGTTATATTTCCCAGTGACAAACAGACTGAAACCGTCTTCTGATTTAGAAATTGCTGCGTAAAAGCAAAATGGGTATAAGTATGTACCTACAGCAAATAAATCAAGTTTGTTTTAAAACTTTAGGTACCCACCAGTTACGGCAATACTTTTTGAAAAAAATTATACGCTTTAAAATACTTGGCGAGTTCATGGAATGCAAAATTATTCGTTTCACCATTCGCTCTGTGGATATACCAATCGGAAAAAAATACTGCAAGTATAACTATTTTAAAATTGACAATTAATGGAAGCAAGAATTTATAATAATTTCGATAGGCACTTACTTAGTGTTGAGACGCTCATGCAAAAATACTTTATTGGAATATTAATAAAAGAAAATTTTAAATGCCGATAGAACAATCATTTAATTTTACATAATTTTAATGCCAGCTTAACCTGCTTACGGATTTATAATATTATCAAAGTAGAAGATAAAAATGTATGTATTGGTCGTGGAAATGGATCAGTTGGATGTTCGATAAAGAAAGCCGGTTAAAGTATTAGAGATAAAGATAGGCCTAGATTTTCCGCTGACGCAGTGTCGGGAGTCCGGGACGTCCCGCGAAGCCACCGTTTTGTATATTATCTCGTGCTACAAATCACACCGGATGTCCCGCCGAGGGGAAATGAAAATTGAGATACCGGAGAGGCATTGTTCCGTGAAAATATATCTTCTTGATATTCCCAGGGCGCGGGACAGCGCCGACGCACGGATATTGCGATAATGTTACGTCATCTCGCGAGATAAAAGCGCTTTTGATATCCCTCCGGATAAATTTTCACTTTCACACAACAACGTCTCCACAGCTCCCTGAGATTTGCTACTACAGATTTTCCGCTCGTAAAATTGTTCATCCTGTCAAACAACTAATTCGGATGTTTATTTGTTTATATCCTGGCCGCGGCTTTCATCTCGTGTTCTCGTCTAAGACGACCAAGAAATGCTTATAAAAATGGGAAGTTATATAATAATACTAGCTTGTTATTGTCATACTGCTGGCTCCTTCTCTCATAGAGAAGATGAGAGGGATTAATCGATGTGGCTTACGCGGGTTGGTGATTTATGACTAAAGTTGGTAAGTCCAGATTACCAGGTCTTCGCGATATCTTTCTTGAATGATGTCAATAATGCCTAAGATAAACTTAAAAATGAGAATATCTTCTAATATATAAAATTCTCGTGTCACAGTGTTTGTAACAAAACTCAACCGAAACAGCTTGACTGATTCTTATAAAATTTTGTGTGTATATTCAGTAGGTCTGAAAATAAGACGTAAGACGTTATGTAAACGAATAGGCGGTTTTGGGTAACCCACTTTAGCGGAATTAATAAATACAATATATTGCTTCGCTACAAATTGTGGCACTTGATTTATTAGACACTTCTGTTCTAGATGAGCCTATAAGGCGCAGATCAATTCGTGATAGATCGATTGACCTAGTTGGCTCCAGCTAATTGATGAAACTTCCAAACTCCGCTAGATTGGCGCGGTTAGGTTATAATATTTTATGACTAACATTAGACATATTTTACATTGCCCTAATTGAGTTGGGAATTCGTGTTGCTTTAATAAGTTACCGTTTAATTTGGCTGAAGTTTATGTAACTAGTGGTTTCCGTGAGGAATAGCTTACCTTTTCTGGTTATGGAGTTTTTCAAAATTAAGTTTTATGAGCAGAGATTTTTTAGAACAGTGAATACGTGGTTGGTAAATAAACATTGGATATTAGCGGTATGTAGGACTTAAGAATTAGTTCAGAAATAGTAGTAGTCTCCTTTTCGTAATAAAAACCTGAAAGAACACTCACCGAATGCTTTTTAGTAGTTACTTTTACGGGTTCTGGCTAATACCATTTAATAACGTCGAGCTATTCAGGAAGAAACCTGCTTGTAATTTTTGCATCCAATCTGTTGCCTCCGGATCCAATCGACGTGAACGGTGTACCTACCTATCTGCACTGTATTGTATGTGGCGCACCCAGCTCATGGTAATAGGATATCGGGTTAGTATTAAACCCAACCAAAAGGAACTTATTTCTAAGCTGAACAAATATGTAGATCTACTTGCAATGAAAATCTATTCGCAACATTTTACAAAATTAACAGTTTTAAAGAACGAAAGGTATAAAAGTCGGTTAAAAATAGCAAAGTTGCGGTAGCAATTTATCATTGCGCACAAAGCGTGGTGATAAGAGAGCTTGTTCCCACTAAGCGTAGGACAAAGGAATACCGCGGGTCGCGACGACGCGCCGCCCACCGACGAGCAAAAACCCTTAGGATTACAAGGTTTTGCTAAATATTTACCTTACACTTGGTGCCCAGAACGTTGTACCAAGATAAGAGACAGCTTTTAACCCTCCGAAAGAAATACTTTAAGAGCTTAAACCATGTACCTGCGCGCAATTCAAAAAGGATTAAACTGAAATTAATCAAGTATTTTTGTAACTCGTGAGGTGTAATTAATGTGAATGCTTATAAGATTAACGCGAGTTAACAATTTTACTTTATGTTTCATAAACTTTTGTCCTTACCAAAGTATGTTTAGTAGCTGTACGTGATTCTAATAGTAAAGAATGTTCAGAAAACAAAGTATCTTTAATTCAAAACCAATGAAGCGATACTTATACGAGTACAGAATTTACCTCCGAAATAGCCTTATCTCGCGTCCACAGGGAACTACAAAGAGAGACTTCGTTTGAATTTAGAACAAATTTTAAACTAAGTTGGTTCGGAAATCGCGCGGTGGCTCTCGTATGGTCGCGTTCACATTCTGGTGAATGCCAAGAGTGAGTTGCGCTCCTAATTCCGCATTTTTTCTACGACAAAGTTAATTG
Organism: Euplexia lucipara; assembly: GCA_921972225.1. Taxonomy (NCBI): domain Eukaryota; kingdom Metazoa; phylum Arthropoda; class Insecta; order Lepidoptera; family Noctuidae; genus Euplexia; species Euplexia lucipara. The sequence continues at coordinate 10,507,850 of OV179148.1, forward strand.
GAACACGGGCGTATTTAGCGCGCACTCTGTGATTCTGTTTGTATGCAGCGACCGGCACTCGCGCGGAAAATGATCCGCGTTTGACTCGCATACCTAAGCGTTAATGATATTTCTGCATGGATAAATCCTCCGAGGTTTATTTTCCAGTAGATCAGAGCAAAAAACTGATAAACTTTGTTTGCCTCAATTTGCTTTCGACTTCCTTTTATGACTGTTTGACGTTCGATTTTTTCATATCCAAAGGATTTTTTTGGTTTATGCTTTGTGCATAGCTTTCTATACTAAAAATGATCAAAACTTTCGCATTCAAAGCGAGTCATTATAATAACCTTTCTGTTTCTAAATTCTTAAATAATTTATGATTAACATTTTACCTAGAATCATTTCAATTCGGGCAAATTCAGTTTTTTAAACATTTTGCGAAGTTGAGTCATGTTACGAGTATGTCCTGTTAAGATAAAATATCTCAACATCTTTCAGATTAGCCAAAGACCAAACATCTTTAATGGGGTACTGTATTAAATAGGTACACTTTGTAAATTAGAGGATTATATTCAAGATATTATTGCTTGGAAACGTGCTGCTCCATAGGACAATCTGGGAACTTGACAAAAACAAACTTGTTTCTAATCTTATTTTATAACTTGCTGTCCTTTTCTCTCGACATACTCGCTGTTCTGTTGTTTTCTAGTCATTTCAAATTTTCTTTTTTTGTGAATAATGTACCTAGTCTACAATTTCAATATTTGTAAATGTGCGAGTACCATGTATCTATCCACTTATCTCCTACAGTACGTATTTTGAAATACATTGAAGAAACTATGTGTTGGTGTGGACTGTATGACTGACGATATTAAAGGAAATGATGGCGATTATTAAGTAGCTTTATTATTTTAGTAAGTAAAACTATGCAAACCAAATCTAGTACGTTGACAGACACCAAGACAAAGTAAAAGTCACAGTTTTAAAATGATAAAAAAACAAACCATAAAAAACAAATAATTAAAAAAGGTTTATAACAAAGCTCCAGCCAGTCGCCACTATGTATTTTTTTAGGTACATCGTATTCACATATATTGTATTTGTTATTGTAAACAAAACATTGAAAAACTATTTAGAAAAGGTAGGTAATCTTGCCCATTCTTCACTATACGAAACTACCATTTGGAGAGGGAAACTACAAACATTATATTTTATTTAACTCGTAAGTTGGACGTTCAAAAGTGTCTTTTAAATGGCCTAATTGAAATACATGATTTGACTTTGACTTCATAACCGACTACAGCGTTATTAGTTGAAAAAGTGAGTATCCGTATCACGCAGACAAAAATGATATTACTCGTCCAGTAGCATGAGAGTAACATAGAGAAATACGACCAGGCATATCTAACACTAGACTCGAAAGCGGCTAATTTGCAGAGAGCGGTGTGAAATGGACCGAGTCATTCCCGCACAAAGCGCTACTAATGCGCGCCCGTCCGTTGCATCGGCCCGCAATTATATTTGCATACGACCACCTCTTGCTCGCACAATGACACCGACAACCGGACAAAAGGTAGAGTCAACGGAGTTACTTTAAAGCTCTAAATCGAATGACCGAATGAACCAGCCAAACAATCAGAGCTGCGCTGTGCTGGACAATCACCTGGATATATTTACGTTCGTTGCTTCGCTTGATTTGTTTCCTTTAGTGACTTCATTTCTATATTTCGCCGTTGAATTAGTTGAATTAGAAATTGTTTTATTTTGAAATTGGTTTTTCGAATTCCATCTCTGGTCTAAGCAAAAAGCTCGTCCTTTTTTTTTATTACAGCACTCTAAAACTGTAATTTCAGGCATCTGACTTATAACGGACTTGAAAGAAACTGATGCCTAAATGCACTTGTCGATACTCTATACTAATATATAAAGAGGAAATGTTTGATTGTTTGTTTGCATTGAATAGGCTCCGAAACTACTGGGCCGATTTGAAAAATTATTTTACTGTTGTGAAGCTACACTATCCCCGGGTGACATAGGCTACTTTTTTTTCCCTGTACTCCCACGGGACCGGGAACTACGCGCGTGAAATCGCGGGACGTCTGCTAGTTTCTTATAAGTAAGTAAATTAAAATCCAAGATTTTTTTGTTTAAACGTGTATATACTGAGAATTATCAAAGGGTTTTTGCTGGTGCGTATGAAATGTGGGCGAGTCTTGGAGTAAAGAGAGGATAAGTGCCCATCCGTTGCACCGGCTCATGATATTTGCATAATAACTTCAATGCATATGCATAAAATATTACGTTCTGTAGGTCCTGTACTAGACTTTCAATATTAGCAGGGAAATTGTCTTTTTAGGTAAAACATCATTATTAATACTGCGAGTATCTTGTTTATATTCTACCTGGTCTATGTATTACGTTGGCTTGTCGTGTCAAATGTTGCGAACACCACTCTCATCGGTAGAGCTACCGATGATGACGTGGGGATATACATAGAGTTGTGACGTATCATGTCGTCATCGTATGTCTCGTGTAATCCAGACCAACAATATGTCCAGAATTACTGGACAAGTCGTGAGATCTGTTGCTAGTAGGACGACGCTAGACAGAATAACTAGGCTACTAAGATGTATGTAAAATAATAGATACATCTGCTAGTAGAGCAGTACGTGCCGTGACTCCGGAGCGCCTCGACCAGATTCCTTCGTAGCTATATATGTCTCTAATAAAGCCGGAACAACGTCATGCTTGTACTTAGCAGATGCAAATTAATTTGTAATACCTCGCTTATATTTCGTAACAGAGCATCCACACCGTCTCGTATAAACCATGTTTATTTTACCCACGTAAAACAGACTTACGGCTGTAAAACGCTATATTTATGTAAATAAATCATTTATCATCCCACTTTGGGAGTAAGTAATTAAATTGTAAGCGTTTTCTAGGTATCTGCCGAGTTTGCTCTTATTTCCATATAACGGGTCGATCCAAGGCGGTTTTAATAACGGCCATAAGTCAATATAAATTTTATTGTAATTCCGCGTAAGTCATTACTGATAACAGATCCGTGGCGTGGTGCGGACGCGGCTCGGATGATACTAATAAATATGCTAATGTTGGCGTCCCTGAAGGATTTCCTCGGATTTTCATCTCCCTTATACCGATGACGCAGAGGAAAATAAAACTGATGGGTACGAGTATCTTGAAATATGGCTCTACCTGTGAAGATTTCTTACATGGGTAGGCTACCTGTGCTACTAGTAAAGTTTCAATCACCCGGGGCATTATCTTGAACTCTTCTAAACATTGCGGCCGCGCCCTCGGAAAGTTATGGCCGTTCCCTGAAAAATTAAACCGACGTTTTACCTGGAACTACTGTTCTAGCTTCAACAACAAACGCTTATTACTTTTAAAATATTATGATTACTTGAAAATTTACCTTCCATAAAAGAATGGAACGGTTACTAATCTGAATGAAAAACCACATTGTGAAAGCTGTAAAACATGCCTTTATCGAAATAAGTTTTTACAAGATAGTGTTATGATCTTGTGTATCGAACCGCAACATTGCGGAATGTTATGTAGAAGTGATCGCTCTATTGGTGATCAGTAATAGGGGTCGCTTCCCTCCCAGGTTAGAGTACCTGGGCTTTATAATACCTTCCTCCCGTTAAAGGTACCTAGACCTAACTGGTACAGATGTTAACTACATAGGCGGGACGATAAAAACAATTTGTACCCTCGACAGACCCTTTTCGCCAGATCAGCATGTTAACTAAGTGGCTTTGTTAAATTATTCCTATATCTTCGCCTTCAGTACTGCAAACGTGGAGATAAATATTTCTTATACAAAACCAATTTGTCGTGAAGGCGGCAATAACAATAAAAGTGCAGCATCATAAAATTGTTATAGCTCAAGCATTTTAAGGATTTTTGATTTGACATGGGAGGTTTACTTAAAACATTCAATGTCGAAATTTTCCGTTTACGATGAACGAAAAAGGGATTTGGAGTCCTCGTGGGAGAGAAGTGCCTATTAGATTATACAGTCTACATATGCTAGACGAGACGAGTGTTACTGTAATCGCAATTTAATGAGATTTTTAGGGCGTAGTCACAAAGGTAATGGATTCGTCGTTATGAAGATTAACACGTGTGTTATCGCGCTGTTACACAGTAATCCGCATGTTAAAAGAAATGTGGAAAGAATAATATCACTGTTGAACGTGCTTTAATAATAAGCCAGCACTTTCTAGTCATGAGTTATCGGGATTGGCAAAAACATTTCGTTTTTTTGTTTGTATTTTTTTAGAGTATCGAATAGACCAAGTAAAAACATCGCGCTTATGATTTTGCAAATTATTACTAAACCTAATGTAAAGTTTCACAGGTTCACACTCGTTTCATTTTCGTAGATTTTCTGTTAGGTATTTCTTGATGGTATGTACCAGAGTACGTAGTGCTCTCGCCCCCTCACTTGGGCCATAATAATAACATCATCGCCTAAGTCTTAATGCACCGAAGTACACGCCTGTTTAATCTTCCCACGTTACGGTTACGGTTATTAATAATTTAAACAATCACTTCCAACATAAAGTTTTTATGAAGATTGGACCGTTTCGCGTTCTCTGAATTTTCACACACGAGGGAGGGTTTGCAATTGTCGTTTAAACGTATGTTCTGTACTTTGAAAATTAATATTTTTCGCGTCGAGAACACTTCAAACATGAGAATGGCATATTTAACGTTTAGCGGAATTTAATATGTCATAAAACGTTATTTATATGCCGTTTACGCGCCGGTGGCGGCGGAGATTTCATCGGCTCGGGGCTCTGCTTCGGTACCTCAGCACTAACGGGTTAATCTCATTTATATCATATTTTCGGATAAAGAAGTAAGAAGCTTTCTTATGTAGCACTTGGCTGAAAGTAGAATATCAGCTGCCGGATAAGTAGTTAGGCAAAATATATCTAGATATAAATATTTACTTGGTAACTATGTTTACTCAGTTAAGTGTTTATTAACTAATGGTTTAGGTATAATTATATTGTTTTTGTACCACGGCTTGAAATTTGCATGTCCATCTTTACGTTTTACTGTACTAACTTTTTATTATTTATTTATTCACAAAAACATGTTTTCTTTGTCATTACAGATTAAATCTAATGCGACAAAGTAACTTAAAATAAACTTATTCCTATAATCCCTCTTTTTAAATATTAACTTCATGTGTTGGTACATTTTTCGCTGCACAAGATTTACCTAGTCTTACGAGTTTTTCAAATGTCAAGTAGGTACCTACTTGTCTACGCACTTCAGTTAACTTAATTGCAGCTCAAGTAGAAAATATGAAAAGACTAAAAGTAAACACAAATAGCAATTTACTTTTAATGTAATCTCTTGGAGAGGCATAGTTATGAAATTTATTTTGAAGCAAAATCAGAGCTCTATTACAAAAACATATCAAAATATTTATTTCAAAGGGGTTTGTCGGTGACTTTTATAGGCTATTTCGGTAGATTGTGTTCAGCCAAGACTTTGTTTTCTACGATTTTAATATAATAGTCTAGTGCTGGCCGTCTACAAAAACGATCGTCAGATATATTCGCTAAAATATCCTATTCAACTGCTGTATTTAACTAATTGTTTTCGACTATTGAATCTCACTATTTCGTTCGACTTTGTATTCAACTATTGCATTTAAATTTTGTGTCCAACTTTTGTTTTTCTTATAATAACTTAACCATTCCAAGAAATATATTGCTTCAACTTTATCATAATTAGCACATGTTTTTTGTAATTAGGCATGAATATGTATAGACTTTCAAATATGACATGTTTGTGGATGCTAATTAATACGAATCTATATAAAGTTAATTAGAATATTAATTGTAAACAATCCCGTTGAAAATGAATACGTAATTTTCACGATATTGTTGTCATTTTTAGGGGCATCATCAATATTTAAATGTATGAACATTATGAACATTTCTGATTTATTTAACTTGTTAGATTTGACTATCCCTTCTCTTCCCATTTTTACCAATCTTTGCGGCTCACGGCGATCAATAAGCCGATTCCGAAAGATAGTGTTCCCGACAGTTATATTAGAAAGGTCGATTTCATTAGTCAATTACGAACTGATGAATACTTACTTATTGTTACGAGTTTATCTACTGAAAGCCAATGAAAGATAAATTGCTTTTAGGTCTAGATTGGCAATACTTAGGATTACCTTTGATTGAAAGTGACCGTACTGTCGGAGTTGGACGTTTACGGACTAATACGGAGGTTCGGATATGCGATACCGAACCGATACGAATTCTTCGAATCCTTAGTAGCCTCATTAGTTACTCGTACTAATAAATTTATTGATTTTAATTATCTCGACAGTATATTGAATAATTGTTAACGATGTTACTAAACATAATTATTTAAAATGTCGGATTACGAATACTAACTAAGATGATCGTGGCAAAATATTTATTCTATGAACCAATTAACGACGGACAGTCAACTAATTCATTTTAATTTATTTCATACATAATAAGCTAATTATTCAAATAATCATCAAATCAATTCTAATTTGTTTACGTACCTAGGTATTCAAAACATCGGAGAGCCACTTTTAAAATTGTCGAAGCATCATCTTGTTTATGAAGGCGGACGTGCTAGTCCGGCGAGCTGAGTCAACAATAAATCACGATCGACCAAGCGGACACAAAATTTTGTAAACTTAATCCAAAGTAAGGCGAAGTGATGTCGATGAATTGTGTAGAACTCCACGAGTTCTCGACAACTTCGAGAAGAATGTCCGCGCGCCGCATCCACTGCGAAAGAGAGCAGTCGACTGTAAAATAACTTAACATAACATTTTTTATCTTCATTGAATGCAACGGAGACATTGCGACAGTTTTTTTCTGATTCAGGCGACATTAACTGTTGTTAACTTTGCTTAACTAGCTGTTCGACGCGAATAGCTCTGCAAACTATACTTTCAGTGTGAATTTCCGAGAACTGTACTTTCCAGGTGACGCTCTGTTATTGTAAACTATGGTAAACGCAGTGTTGGACCAACTTGCTATTCTATCGAAACTTCAGAAGAACCCGAAACATTAAAACAACATGCTTGCAGATTCCCCTTCCACAATTCTCAGTATTAAACTTGTGTATTCCATAATTGATTTAAAATTTAAACTGTAACTCCGTCTCCGATTAACCGTCAGGCACATAAAATGATTTTTCGCTGTTTGCAGTCTGCAGTTTAAAATGGTTCAATACCTATATTGACACTATATGAATGAAAATTGTATTATGCGTGAAATATAGGGTGAATAAATTTATCCATCGACTTAAGAGGATAATATTGAGTCACGTCCGTGAATGGCTGCATTTCACTGTGAAGAAATTCGTTGCTCATAGTTTTCGTATTGCGAATCTGATCACGTTACTACCATTGAGGTTCATTCGATTCCCATTTATTACGATATAAAGGTTTGTAGTTTTTATCGAAACATCACATATTGCTGTCACAGATTTTTTTGTACCATACTTTTATAGAAACACGTTCGGATTCAAATAATTCCGAAATAAACCTATTATTGAAAAGCTAATAATTTAATGTACCTAAAGGGAATTAAACTTTTCAAAGTAAAAAGAAATCCCGATGGATATCCAAGTTTAAGGTTTAAGAAGTAAAAGATTTTGTGTGCACGTCACAATCATTCCCTTCGAGGGGTTAGTGTTCATTGGGTGGAAATAACAAAGACGATAAAATTGTTCGCTTGGAAAAAGGATATTGAATGAGGTCAGACGCAGATATATTCGTATTCAAGGCAAATGTCGAGGCGTGTTGGGGACAGCCGTTTGCGCACTGTTTTTACAGTCGCGACGATATGTCCTGTCGTTACTAAACTGATATTGCTTCTTGCTATCTTTGGTGATTTTCGTGTTTTTCCTTTTGTCAGCTGATGTATTCTTTTATGCCAAGCGGCTATTATGCAACATGTATATTTACGACATGGCTAAACTTACTACAAAGGTAGAAATGGCGAAATTTGGGTGGACTACAGGCACACCTCTGCCTGACCTTTCGAGGATTACAGGAATGATGTTATATTGTTATGTAATGTAATTACAAAGGTATAGTGTATATACTTAATACACTATTGTAACTCTTTTTCAAATTTATAGATTTTACTTTTAAATAATCATTGAACTGAGCAACATGAATGTTTTTATGCCCTATGAGACATGATTTATTTGAGCGTATATGTCTAAATTTAAAAAGTAAGTAAAAGCCAGTATTAATTTATAAACCTACCGTTAGTAAAATTAAAATTTCTTTTAGTTTGGCGAAGTAGCGAAGAGGTAAGTACCTAAAGAAAACTGACGGAAGGTAAGGTAGAACAAAGCCCGCTGTAAAGTTAAAAATTTGCAAGCGAATTTACATACATATAGAAAGAAAGAAGAAAGAAAACACATACGTATACACCGTCGGTGGACGGCGAGCCGAGTGCCGACGGCTATGACCCTCACACCTGCACATTCTCTACTACGTTATTGCCATTTCTTACAGTTAGCACATGTTTAATATGTGGTTTTCAGTAGCTATCACACATACGTTGTGTTTATTCATGAACAGAAAATACTGAAAAACAGTCTGCAGGGATGGTGGTTTTTAGTAAATCTACATTATGTATTAAGATGTTTAAGCAAACGTGAAAAAAGAAAACACCATTATTGTTTCAAGATGGTATTTTTATTACAATTAAATATTATAACATTTATTTTAAAACAAGCGAAGAAGCGAGTCGGGTAAAGACATTACTGAATAGTAACGTGTATTTTTCACGTACCTATGGTTCTAGTTACCCGTTTGAATCTGTTTACAGTCTAATGTTAGCCGGTAAATGTTGCTATCCTAGTATTAAATCGAAACCCCATTCCGTCTAACTATGTACTTTGAAGATCTGTTTACTTAGTAGCGGTATCATGTTAGAAGGACATCTTTGATGTACGGTTATGTAGGTACGCTGTATAATGTTCTGTCAAAGAAATATATTTACTGTTTAACAAATCTACCTACTACTTAAAGTGGCGTGTTATAGCTAGTTTCACCACGAATAGAGACTTTGCATTCAACTGAAAAATCTGTCAAAAGAAACATAAAATTAGGATACAGATTTGTAAATGAATATGAACGAGATCGCATAAACCGGCGAAATATCGACTCCACAGAGCAAAATATGGTGGTTCTATAGATCAAACTCTGAGTAACCAAAATAAAGACGATTAAGGGCGTGATGTTATGTTAACAACACTATAATCCAAATGACAGCATTTTTTAATTGAGTTTGTATTATGATGTCAGTATTCGGACCATTTAAGTTTACCTCCATTTAAGTTTACATCCATTTCCCTAACTGTTATGTAGTTCTACGTTGTGTACCTAAGACCATAATATTTGAACTGAATACGACGTGCAGTGACATTAAAAATAAAGAGATAAAGAGTTCTCAATTTTCCAAGGGCAGTATGCGTTGGCTTCTTCGCTTCATTTGTTCACAAAAGGTCTATAAAAGTAGTTCTATCAACGGATATGGAGGTGTGGTTAACACTGGCCATTGTGAGCAGAAACCATTAAATGCAGCTGATGGACCCGCGTAGGGTTGTCAGATCAAAAATAAGATAGCGCAGTTAATTAAGCTGGACATTTTGTGTTGGAAACCGGGCATTTGGGACTTGAACTGACAGAAATGGTTAGGATTATTACGAGTTTATTTAAATAAATAAATAAATATTCTACATCTTCCACACAACGACATTTAGTCCCAAGCTAAGCGAAGCTTGTGTTATGGGTACTAATCAGCTGATAACCATACTTTGTTGGATTTGTAAACTACACTATATGTGTCAGCTTGACACACTCTGTCTCTATGGCGACTGGCGTATTATGTAACGGACGTGCTTCAAATTAAATCTTTATTAATCATTATTTATTCTATGATTTTCCACCTAATCCATCTGGTTATGGGCCCAGGGACGTACTATGCGCCCTGCAAGATATTAATTTTGGACGGAGTACGCGTAATTTTCAATAAATAAATTCGGAAAAATTTTACGTTACCGGTCGGCTAAATTTCAAACTCACAAAATGGCTGGATCATCAGGGGTTTCTAATATTAGTATTCCCGTGGATAAATTACAAGGGATACAGGACTACAATAATTGGAAATTCATGGTAAAAATGATTTTGATCCATGAGGACTTGTACGAGTGCATTGAAACTGAAAATGGTTGTAAGGACGAGAAGAAGAAAAGTAAGGCTCTGGCAAAGATATGTCTTTCGGTCGGGCCGTCCGCTTTGCATCATGTTCGCAACGCAAAATCACCGTATGAGGCGTGGACCAGTCTACAGCGTGCCTATGAAGACAGAGGATTGTGTCGGCGACTTGGGTTGCTGAGATCACTGTTCGGTACGAAGTTGAGTGAAGCAGAGAGCATGCAGAGCTACCTTGCACGTATTACGGAGCTCGGACAGCAGTTGGATGACATCGGTTCCAAATTGGAAGATGAATTTTTGGCAGCCATCATGCTAAGTGGTTTGACATCGGACTTTGACCCACTGATAATGGCGTTAGAGAACTCGAGCGCGACGCTGACTAGCGACGTGGTGAAAGCGAAGTTAGTTCAGGAACAGCATCGCCGGGACGAGAAGTACTCTGATAACACTGCTTTAGTGACCAAGAATGTATTTAAATGTTTTCGGTGTAAGAAGACGGGTCACATAAAGAAGGATTGCCCAAAGCTGAAGAGTGATTCAAAGAAACCCTCCTCTTCTAAGGACGAATCATTGTTGACAGCATTATCAGTGAATTTTAAAAGTGATGTTTGGTACATAGACTCTGGTGCGACCAACCACATGTGTAACAGCAAAGAACTTATGTATGACTTTCAGTGTTCAAAGTCATTGGAAGTGAATATTGCTAATGGGGACAAAGTGATGACTTGTGGACACGGTAAAGTGCAAGTCAATTTGAAAAACGGACCCAAGACAATTAGTAATGTACATTTTATTCCTAAGCTTTCTGTAAATTTATTATCAGTAAGTCAGTTAAATAGGAAAGGTTATAATGTTGTTTTTAAGTCTTTAAGATGTTATGTTTATAATGGTAGTGAAATCATAGCTACTGGTACTTGTTTTAATGGGATTTATCAGTTGGATACTGTAGGTCGTGAGTTGAGTTATAGGGTAGGGTCAGAAATTGCCATGAAATCGGTTTGTGAAGGTCCTATAGCTAGTGGATCAATGCAAGAAGGCAAGCAGCCTGCATTGGTATCAGCAGAGGGGATGGTTCCACAAGAGGTCTGGCATAGACGGCTAGGTCACCTGAACTCGAGAAGCATGAATCTCATGAAGAATGGAATGACAACAGGTATGAATTTTGAATCTACTACATTCAGTTCCTGTGTTGCATGTGTTTTAGGAAAACAAACAAAGTTGCCATTTCCCAAGAAGAGTCAAAGTAGGTCTACTCAATTGTTAGGATTGGTACACACAGATGTGTGTGGTCCTATGCAGACTCCTTCTCATGGTGGCGCGAAGTACTTTGTTATTTTTGTAGATGATTTTTCACGGAAGACTTTTATATATTTTATTAAAAATAAAAGTGATGTTTTTGAAAAGTTTAAATTATTCAAGGCTGTAGTGGAGAATCAGACTGACAAGAAGATCAAAATATTACGTAGTGACAATGGCGGCGAATTCATAAATCATGTTTTTCAGGACTATTTGAAAAACTGTGGAATTCGGCAGCAGACAACAGTTCCACATTGTAGTCAGCAAAACGGTGTCGCGGAACGAGCTCACCGGACTATTATGGAGAAAGCTCGCTGCATGTTGGAGGAGGCTGGTCTTAGTAAAAGGTATTGGGCTGAAGCTGCTAACACGGCTGTATACCTGAAAAATAGGTCACCAACAAAGGCGGTACGAGGAGCTACTCCGGAGGAAGTGTGGACTTCACGGAAAGTTGACGTAAGTCATTTGCGTATTTTTGGTTGCACAGCATATGCATTAATTGAAAATTGTCGCAAACTCGATACAAGGAGTAAGAAATACATATTCGTAGGGTATTGTGACGAAACTAAAGGTTATAGATTAATAGATCCAGATTTTCCAAAGAAGTGTGTCAAAGCACGACATGTAACCTTCTTGGAAAATGACTTTGTGTATAAAAGAGTGTCAAAAGATGACAGTAAACAAAGTGAAAATATTACACTTTTGCTAGGCAACTCATCTGTCGAAAAAGGCAAGGAAGTTTCAAGTGAAACTAATCCTGACATTGTGGATTTAACCTCACCTAGGTCAGATTTATCTTCTGAACTACAATCTGACCGGAATGCAATAAACCCCCGTAGGTTAACAACATTTAGTCTAAATGATACGGAGGATATTGAAAGTACGGATGATCCGCTCGACCATACATATATTCCAGGGAACTCAACCATGGACTCCGAAGACTCCAACACGACGTCTTTCGAGGATGCAGGCAGTGAAGTCTACGAGTTTGCTGGATTGACTGGAGTTATGAAGGAGGAGGATATACCGAGCAATATGCAGGAGGCATTGGACAGTGATGAGGCTAAACAATGGAGAGAAGCCGTAAACGATGAGTATCGATCTTTTATCACAAATAAATGTTGGACTTTAGTCGATTTACCGGAAGGGCATAAGGCAGTAAAATGTAAATGGATTTTTACTAAAAAGAGAGGGTTGAAAGGTGAATTGTTAAAATACAAAGCACGTCTTGTTGCAAAAGGTTATACCCAAAAACATGGGATAGATTATAACGAAACGTTTGCACCTGTAGTGAGGTATTCAACCATAAGGGTATTATTAGCCTTGGCTGCTCAGTATGACATGCAAATTGAGCATATGGATGTTAAAACTGCTTTTCTTAATGGTAATTTGACAGAAACAGTTTACATGGAGCAACCAGAAGGTTTTGTTGTTAAAAGTAAGGAAAATAAAGTTTATAAGCTCAACAAAGCCATTTACGGTCTAAAACAGGCGGCAAAAGCTTGGTACGATAAAATTGATGATGTTTTAACCAGTAAATTGTTGTTTAAACGGTTATCATCAGAACCATGCGTTTACATTTATAATCATGATGGTGAAGTTATGATTATTGCATTGTATGTTGACGACATAATGCTGTTTTCGTCGAAATCTTCAAAGAAGAAAAATGTTATAAAGAAGAAACTGATGGGTGAATTTGAAATGAAGGATCTAGGACCTGCCAGTCACATTCTTGGCATGAAAATTACCAGGAAAGAGAATGGTGACATTACATTGGATCAAGCATGCTATATCAAACGGATGTTGAAAGTTTTTAAAATGTTTGATTGTAAACCAATAAGGACTCCTATGGAAGTTGGTTTGAAACTTGAAAGAGAAGAAAACTCGGAGTGCAACCATGACTACAGAAGCCTTGTTGGATATTTAATGTATTTGGCGGTATGTTCCAGACCTGACATAGCACACAGTGTGAGTTATTTAAGTCAGTTTAACACTTGCTTTGGAGAAAGTCACTGGAAGGCTGCGAAGAGAGTCCTTCGCTATTTACAGGGAACTAAAGAATATTGTCTTGTTTTTCTAAAAGGTAACTTAGAAATAACAGGTTATGGGTGAATATCAAATGGGCAGATTTTACGTGTCCACGTTGAGAATCGAGGTGTAAAATGATTGGAGGTTTCTAATTTTTTTTTATAGTAAACTACGTAACTTAGGTCAATTAGGGCAACATATTTCTTTTTTGTAAGTCTATATAAAAAAATATAAAAAAAAAAATTGCGTTAAAATTCAAGTTTGGTGGCCTGTCCCAGTTCCTTTTTTTGGGATAATTGCATTCACCAACGTAAAAACTTAAGGTTGCATAATAAATAAACAAGTTCGTTAGTATGTGCATTAGACACATTATCTAAAAACAATAAAACCATATTAGAAAATACAATTTAAAAGGACAGGATCCTCTATTAAAGTTTGTCCCAGCAAAAATCAAAATTTAGGAGGCATTTTTTCAACTCACTATAACATGAACTTTCGTGCGTGTGCGATCCATCGCTTTATACTACTTCGCATCTCTCAGTCGTGCGCAGGCAGTTGCGCGAAACAGGTGTGTGATTTGTGCTGTGATTTCCCGCCAAAAACGTAAGTATCATTTTGGGTGCCAGTGGGGACAAGTTTTGTTCAATTTTGGTGGACCGATTTACTCTTGACTTTAAAGTGTTTTATTGTTGAGAAACACGTTGGAGGTAGTGATTTGGGTTACACACAAATCAGTGATGTTAATTTGATTGTAATTTGAAACACCTATTTTTAAAGATTTTTTTTATGCCTGGTCTCAATTTTGGTGACTCAATTTTGGTGGCTTTGGTGGCAATTGTACGCCACCAAAATTAAAAACCAGCCACCAAAATTTAAGTATGTACTGTAATATGTTTTGTTTATACCTATACAGCAAGTTTTTACGTTGCAAGGCAGTTCGATTAGTAAACAAATAAATGTTATGTACTTGGCAGTAAGGAAGACTTATTATTATAAGGCTTGGATACTTAAAATTACATTCAAGTTTCTAAGTTAAGTAATATATTTTTATTTTGTTGCTTTTTAGAATGCCAAAACAGACCAGCGAAGAGAGGAAGCTTAAAAAAAGAATGGCAGAAAGGAGAAGAAAAGCAAAAATAAAGAGCGATCCCGAAAAGGCTGTAGCTCTATGAAAAAAAGAAAGGGAGCGATATCATCAAAAAAAGCGAGAAGGTAAACTGGCTTAACAGCAAAAAAAGTAAGAACGCAAGCGTCGAGCTATACAAAGAAAGAAGAAAATATATCAGCAAGAATATTACGAAAGGAACAGAAAAACTTGGAGAGAGAAGTGAAGAAGAATGAGAAAAGTAAAAAAGAATGTAATAAATTAAAAAAACAAAGATAAATTTAAAACTCAAACAATAAGAAGAGAATCTGACGATGATATTGTTAATGATGTCCATGATAGTGGCAGTGTATTCCCAGAGTCGAAAAGAATCACTGTTTTAAAGGAAGTCCTGGTGAAGTCCAGTGATATATGTGCAATGTGCAAACACATTATTAAAAAAAACAAAATCGAATGCAGTAGCTGTCACCAGTCGTTCCATTTACGATGTATTCCAGAACACCATAGAACTAACATCCCTGATGATGCTGATATGTTGCTATTTTTATGTCATTTTTGTTATAAAATTAATGATTCTGACGATGATACGAATTCTGATTGCGAAGAATTATATTTAAATGTTCAAAAGGCTCGAAGAGATCTCAACTTTTAAGTATTATTATTAGAATAAGACGTTAATTAATGATAACTGCTAGGTGGACAATAACTGTTCATTATGTATGACAATTACTATGTCTGCTAGGCAATTACTGTGATTTTAGAGGTTTTGCTTTTGTTGATTTTTTATTATTTTATTTCTAAAGATATATAAACAAATGACTGATTTTCATATAAAAATATGGTAAAGTTACAGTTACTCTGACAAACAACTATTTTTTTGATTTCGTTATTAATAAACATAATAATGAGAAGAAACGACTATCAATCCCGTAACCGGGCAATAACTATATTAGTTACCCTATATATGTTACTGTGCATATTGTATTTTTTTGGTTAGATGAGAGAAGGTTTTTATTTGAATTACTCGGAATCCCTTTTCAAGATTTAAAAACTGTTTATAGGAACCATATAGATATTATCTGCTGATATGCACTAATTTTATATTGTATTTTGCTTGCTATTGTTTTTTTCAATCATGTGTAGGGTTTTATTTCTTAGTTTTGTTTGGGTAGGGTTTTAAATCTTTCATCAGTAGTTGTTTGGCAAGTAATTTTGCTTACGATAGTATGATTAATGTTTTTTATTGTTGTTGTCAGATAAATTATAATAAATATTTTATAACACTAGAGAGTTTTATTAACCAATGAAATATAGTGATAATTCGTGAGAAAAATTAATGAGCTTTTAGTGAGATTCAGGTTTGCAGAGAAATCCAATTTTGGTGCCACTGATTTTCAATTTTGGTGGACACTTTCAATTTTGGTGGGCGATTTTCAATTTTGGTGGGCACACTACACTTTGAACTAAAATATCTCAAAAAGTTGTCGACATATCCTGAGACCTCTTACAGATCCTTTTAGCTTAGACTTCCTTCTTTTATACCAGGTCCTATTTTTTCTCGAAAACTGAAGAAACAATTTCGCCACCAAAATTGAAAAAAAATGCACCTTGCTGATATTGACCCTTATACAGATGCAGATTGGGGCGGAGATCATTTGGATCGGAGATCATATACTGGGTATGTGTTTAGACTTGGTAATTCCATAATTTCTTGGGAAAGTCGTAAGCAGCGCACTGTAGCTCTCTCGAGTACTGAGGCTGAGTATATGGCAATTTCTGATTCCTGCAAAGAAGCTCTGTTCTTGAAAACTTTTATTCAGGAATGTACTGGTAAAAGTTGTAATGTTAACTTGTTTAATGACAATCAGTCGGCTCAAAAACTATGTCGTTCTGTTTCTCATTCAAGATCTAAGCATATAGATATAAGGCACCATTTTATTAGAGATTTGGTTAATAAAAAGGTTATTCAGTTAAGTTATTTACCTACTGATGTAATGATAGCGGATGTTTTGACAAAATCGTTAACCCACGAGAAACATTCAAAGTTTGTGACTGAATTGTTTAATAAATAACTGTAACAATAGGTTGGTTGGGTTAAAGTGATTTTAATTGGTATGTAATTGATAGTCAGAGGTAGGTATCAATATTAATTTTATAAATATTTGTTTTTGAGGCCTAGTGATTAGTATTAGTACCAATTGTTTTAGAGTTTTGTTGTTCGTGTTTATAGTGTTGGTTTAAGGCCTAGTGTTGGATTTGTAAACTACACTATATGTGTCAGCTTGACACACTCTGTCTCTATGGCGACTGGCGTATTATGTAACGGACGTGCTTCAAATTAAATCTTTATTAATCATTATTTATTCTATGATTTTCCACCTAATCCATCTACTTATATTTTTCTAAATACATACATACTTAATATACAAATTACAACCAGACACAAGACAAATGGTCGTGCTCATCACGCATAACAGTCAGGGCTACTAACTACTACACCAACAGGCAGTTATTTATTTGTTAAACAAAACAAAACAGAATCTTAGTCGGCCACATACAAGAACAATGACAGTCCTATTTGATATAAGGACTGAGTAGCGAAAAATATCCGAGTAAGGTGAAAAGGCAAGACTCGCAAAATAATTTTATTAAAATTCTACGAACCCAATACTTTCCTTAAACCTGAAAAGCTATTCAAGTGTTATAGATTATTCTTATTCATATCTTTGACAAAGCCGGGATGAACGCTATACATACAAGGAAGCTCCCGCCTCGATTGAAAAGACCGTCTGTTATCTAAGTGCCGCCATAAGGGTTAGCACCCACTGACAGACTGGCAGCGAGGCGATGAAATTATATAAAATGGCGCACAATGGCTTTAATTACCTTTTAACGCTTTATGTTTGATTTAATAAAACATCACTAAAGTGCACTTAATAATCTCAGATGACTTGATACCTCATTCGCTCTTGTGGTGCTCGCTTCCTAAAACTTCTAAAGTTAGACCTTTAAGTACGTATAAAAAAGTACTGCAGTCGGTGAACGCTAACCCTATCGTACTATTCTTTGTGTTCTTTCTATTTAAAATGATAACCAGAACGACTCTACAGTGAACAGCTACTTTCAATTAGGAAGCGTTCGCTAGTGAAAAGGTTACTACTACCTACGTAGCAAAGCCAACGATGGTTATTAAATACCGTCGCAAACGACGAAAATAAATTATTTATCCAGTCTCGTTTCGAAAATACGACGAATAACACGGATAGGTTCTGTTTCAGTTTACTACATATTTTGCTTGAATATTTGCAAGAACTAACAAATTTTCCCATGTTTTCTGCCGTTTTTAACATGAGTATTTGTAGTGCTTCTTCTGTATTTTTGAGAAACAACAACTTAATAGCAACTTCGTTTCTATTCTGGGGGTACGCTGTTTATTATTTTTCTGGTGTTTCGTGGAAAATAAAGTTAGTAATTAGATAGTATTAGCATTTATCCTGGCGGTCCTGTGTAATTCAAACTAATTGAACTTGAACTAATTAGATTCTATTATAATATGTTAATATCTTCACCCATTTAGGCACTTACTGATAATGAGGGTGCGTTAATTGCACCCCCTCTCACTAACATTATATATCTTAGCCTCGTATAAAATCAAAGAATTGTAAATCGTTTAAGGATTCAGAATACAGTGTAGTTAGTGTTAGTATCGTTGTGGCATGTTTTGTTTTTAGTATCACGTTCGTTACTTTGTCCGGCAGGCAGCTCCAGGTTTAGGATTATTAAACTTCCGCCATAAACTTGAAGTTGCAAAATGAAAACTTCCAAAAGTTCCCTTGTAAAATCTACGTTCACGTGCGGCCGGTGCTCCATGCTGTACTTTGACTACAAACGTTTGTTAGAACATCTATATTGGCGCCATGGTACAGAGAGTTTTTGGTGTAAACAGTGTGAGCTCAAGCGGTGGCGATACGCCGCTCACGTGTGCCATGTTCTGCCGATAAATTACGAAATCTTGGAAGACAGCGATTTAAATTCTGAGGACTCGCCCTATTATTCGGAGCGGGAGACCGACTTCTGTTCTTGTGGGAAGTACATCGCTGATGCTCCGATGATAGGGTGCGATGGGCCGAACTGTCATCTGCAATGGTATCACTTCTCCTGCGTAGGGATCACTTCACCACCTGACGGAGACTGGCTATGTCCAGCGTGTGATAAACTACAAAATATAAACCAGGTGATGGTCGCTTCCAAGCTGAGATTCTATTACTCTCACAATGATTGAAACCTTTTTAAAATTCACAAAGATAAAACGTTTTTCATTTAATAAACTTTGCAAGGAATGAATCTGAATTGACAGATCGGGGAGTTTTTCATAGAAGTAATTGGAATAACCAGAGTCGAAGTAGCATTTGATAAAAAGAAATGATCGGAGCAATTTTTCGTTGCTCTGAATAGGATCCCTTGAATGCCTAATGCTTTTAAATAATTTAATAAGGTCGTGAGTGTATTTTATACGATATGGATATTTTTACGTTTTGCAGATTAATTCAGTAAGAAGAGACGAGGCTGAAACTTGAAAGGATCAAGTTAACTGAAAGAAATCACACACCTCAGATCCTCGATTTAGAGTTATAGCAGGTAAATTAATAAAATAAAACCCAATAATATTAAGATAGTTTTTATTACATATTACATAGATGAAGTAAAACATTGAGAGGAAACATAGACTTTAATAATAAAAAAAAAAAGTTTGAAATCGCCAATCCGCCTTCCAAGCGCGTCTTCAATGCTCGCGTCTTCTCTGTCTGAGAAGATGCCTTCGCCCTGCAGTGGGACAGTATAGGCTGGTCTTATATATATGGTACATATTAGCTACTAATGTATTTTCTAATTTTTATATCTTAGAATAATATTTGTTCTTTTTTATTGCAGGATCATCGACAAGCAGACTTTAGCATATCACACGATTAAGTATTTATCGTGGCTGGATCTCTAATAGGTAGATACTTTATAGCCTAAAAATTAAACGTTTATTAACAGTTTAAGTATGTTAGTAAATTTGTGCTTATTCATTACATCGCAACTTTTCAAAACTCAAATAAGAGACTATAATTTTCTGTCTATACACAAGGAATTTTTAATTTTACCGAATGTGAAACATAAAGATTGCACAGAATAAAATTGACAAAACCAGCTATTGTCTATTACTTGTCTTACACAGGCAACCTCAAAAATATACTACCTCCCTGGATTAAAAAAAAAAACTAGGAAACTGATAAAAGCATAATATGAATATTTATTCATGTTTAATAGTCCTACATCTGGGTTTTACTTTACCAGAAATAAGTTCATATACATATACATGTGAAAGTCACAAATTAAATTAGCCATAAATTAAATCAACTGAGCTGCAAAACAAACATTTTAATTACTCTGATGGAATGAAAAGCATTTCACTGTAAATAACTCCCATGAATGAGTTCAGAATTAACCGAAGGGAATTCATAAAAGGGTGTATTGAAATACTGGTCGAGATGAATAAAAGTGAGCAGTTTTAGACAGTAGTGGGCAATGAAAGCCAACATACAAAGATCGCTAGCTTTCATCGTAATGAAGGCTGTGTTCCATGGCTTAATGCGATGTTAACAAATGGCCATTAAGTAAGGCCAATAAACTGACAAAGCCCCCACGCGTGGAACTACGCGCTATTTTGATGCCTTATTGAACAAATTAGGGATGTTCCCAACATCCACAGTGTTGCTTAATATGGCTGCCCAGTGCCCGGCACCCAGCAAACTATAATTACATAATCAGATGTATGCATAATTTTACTGCGTTTATAAAATAATGAAGCATGCTAGCATTGACTTTACTATAAAAGTGTATGTAAATCCTTGTGCACAAAGTCGTCAGGAAGGTACTCCAAACTACTTTATTATTAATGTATCACTTTTATTCTTTATTAAGTAAGCAAAGCGCATTTTTTATTATCTCTAGGAACATCACATAATAAACTCCGCGAGCTGGATATTGCTAATCCATCATTTATAAGCGCCATAGTAATTCAATTTATTTTATACATGGGCCATCCGCGTAGATCCTTTCACAGAAGTTGATTAAGGTCGTGTTAAACATACATAGAATAAAGTACTCATATGAAATCTTTTTGGATAGCGATTTGTCCTCCGGAATCTGCGGAGGACACGTCAATATTGGTACGTCGTACTTATTTTGTATTTTCTTAAATAATACTTTACTATTGTTGAAATAGTTTCTTTTCTACGTAACTCTGACACTAGCAGCAAATTTACTATCGTTTAATTGCAAGTGACTAACAGGTGTCCAGTTGCCAACCGAGCTTCGATGACCACTGAGAATTTACAAAAAAATGGTATGACGGTGGACCAGTTACGGTGACTATCAGACGGGGACTGTGAGCTTCGTCACATATTTGCGAGGGCACATGACGTCATCCTAGATACACACTGATGGTAGCCACTACGGAACTAGCTGTTTGATAGTTGTTAATCGTTGAACACTTTGCCCAGTGATCATCACTGTGAACTGTCGGAACTGAATGAAAGAAAGAAAAGAAAGAAAGAAAGAAAATATTTTATTTGGACGCACAGAACATAAAACAAAAGAACAGCAATACAGATAAAAAAGAAATATTAAAAAACTAAAAACAAAAAAAAAATAATAATAAAAAGACCTGTGCGAGACCAAAAAGGCGCCTATCTCAGCATTAGCTGTGACATTTAAAAATATAAACATCGCAGCGCTGTGCTTGCAACTGCGAACGGTTTATGCGCAATAGCCCTGCTGGTTATAGTTACTACCCACATGAATAGTTGAGTAAGTATTAACCTGGCGTACCTACTTGTGTATTACCGGCGTGTACCTTATATAATTACATCAGATAAAAAGAAAAAAAAACTCCAAAGGTGACGTCATGAAAGAGCAAAGAGGCTTTCACTTTGGGAGTGCCAAAATATACCTAACATTTGTTTCCACCACCTCACCTTTTACACTTATGGCTAATGTCACACAGAAACTCAACTTTTCAAGCCCTTAGAGTCTACGTACTTATAAAGGAGCTTTTAGACTTTTAAGTTTACTTTAAGTAGATTCCAAGTTTCATAACCAATGAGAATACTCAAGATTAAGTTCGCTATCTGAACTTGTTTAATAACTTCCTTTGAAAAATGAGAAAGAACTGTTTAACGGCATACGCTGAAGTTATAACAACTACGACAGTTCAAAAGTTTCTTATTAAAATTCAGAGGCGACGGGCTTTCAACTAATTATACATAATGATATCTTTGAACAAGGAAATGTTACAGCTATCGACATTCGGCATGTAAGTAAATTTAGTAGGTAATTATTTGTTCGTTAATTAAATTAACTTTTGGAACTCTGTAATTGTATCAATTAGACGAATGTTAATTCGTTCGAAATTAAGAACACTCTACAAACGTTTTGTGAAAAGTTGATTGCTTTATTGTAAGTAGTTACCTACTTAATTAGCGTAAAAGAACTTTAAGGGATTACTTACACTTAATTAAATCCATTCAGCTTGTGTCCATGTCTAAAGCTGAATGGAGCTAAATAAGTGTAAGTAATCCCTTGGTGTGAGTAGGTGCAGCTGAATACTTATAACGTGGAGCGACTGCTTATTTGAGCTCCACAACCCAGTTACTGGATTACACGATACGTCCTGGTTACACTCGTTGTCAAACTTTCGGGTTTTGGAATAATTGTAAACCTTATTTACAATTATTCCAAAACCCGAACCAGTCGATGTCCGAAAAGGCACGACTGGCTGTTCACAATGGTGTGCTGGTGCCTACACTAACGTATGGAAGTGAATGTTGGGCGTGGCAAAAGAGGCATGAAAGTAGAATAAATGCTGTAGAAATGCGTTCCTTGCGAAGTATGTGTGGTGTAACAATTAATGACAGATTGAGGAATGATGTGATAAAGCAACGTTGTGATTTAAAAGAAGATGTAGTAACAATAATTGAAAAGAGTATGCTTAGATGGTTTGGTCACGTTGAAAGGATGGATGAAAGGCGACTAACGAAAGGTATTTACAAGGCAGATGTAAGTGGGAACGCCGGGAGGGGACGCCCTAGAAAGACATACATAGACCTTATTGGTGAGGTTCTTCAGAAAGGTCAGGTGCGTAGTACTCGCAACCGGCGTGTGTGTATGACAACATGTATGAATGTAAACGAAGCAAAAGAAGTATGTAAGAATCGCAGCATATGGCGCTCTGTAGTTTCTGCCTACCCCCATGGGAAAAAGGCGAGAGTTTATGTATGTATGTATGTATGTATGTATGTAAACCTTATTTCTTGAACTTGTGCCAAAGACCTGCGAAAAACAGCCGGAACCAACGGCTTAATGTACTTTCTGAGACAACAAAGAGTATATTCGATCTGTCATGGATATACTCATGAGTGTGTAATTATTTTGCTACACATAAGCCTCTGCACGTAAGAACTATAAGTTTCCTTTGGTTACAGTAATTTCACCAGGTTTGTGTGAGCTGCTACATCATGCACAGTAAGTTGTAATTGCTTTCCATAGTTGTAAGCGGTATTCAGGTTCCGTGGCAGTTGTGTAGATTAGTTATGTTGCAGTCTTGCGTCTCACAAGTAAGGCTTTTGATCAATACAGCTTAGCTTACAATCCTGACGGCTGGCTAGTTAACAATCTAAATACGAGCTACCGGATCGTTTTATACTTATACTTAGATATGTACGTTAAAGGTCAATCCAATCGGGTTTAACTATACATATACTATAATAGTGTTATGATATCAAAATTTTACCACCGATCTTTGGATAGCCTACTTGCATTAAGACACTTTTTATTAGTGAGTTAATTTTTTATTAATTGAATCTTCTTTTTGCTAGTTTAGCTACAGTTTAAAAGTAAGGCAAGACAGAGTTCTAATGCTTATTTTAGGGGTTTGATCACAAATGGAAAAAAACGGAACCATCACTTCGCTGTCCGCCCTTCAATCAAGACTCTTTTTTGCACTGTCTAACAATAATCTATACTAGTGATCGCCTACTGGTCAAAATTCAGACCGTATATTTATGTTCAATAGTAAATTACAACTTTGCTACTTTGCTTTGAATTTCCGCATGAGTCAACTGACAATGTGCTGTCATATTTTTGTTTGCTTCCAAAAGGTAAGTATGGTTACATTGTAAACATGATATTGACGGAATTGTTAAATGTCTAACATTTACGAAACAATGAATGTTTTACTTTATTTGATTTAATAAATTTTTAACATAAATTCTATTCTACTTGTCCTTCACATAAACATTCACGATGCCAAATACCACGTTCGGATTAATAAATATATTAAAATAATCATGCCGTACAATGCTCATTCCTTCTCTGTATGAGAAGAGGCCTTTGCCCTGCAGTGGGACAGTAACAGGCTGGTATTATTTTATTTTTATTATTAAGATATCATAACATCACACCTGTATTAACCGAAGGTTTAGGTTAAGGTGTATTTATATTAAGGGAGGTTTTTCATCAACTGCCTAGATTTGGAAATTCGGAAATAGAATGGAATGGAATTGGAAGTAGTTATACAGTTTGAGACGGAACCCTCAGTATGCGGATCTTACTCGCACTTGTCTGAGTTTTTATGACGTCTTTGTTCGCGAGTCTGTTTGACCTGAGATTTATAAAGTTGAGCGAATTTAAATATTACCTTAAAATTGGTAATTTATTCCTGTACCCATCTCTTGAATAAATGGTTTTCCTAATTTGATCGTTGTTCTTAAGAACTTTTAATTATGTTCAACAGTGTCGAGATCCAACACAGTAGCGAGTCCTGAAATATTTATTCTGTCATTATTTTATTGTAATATTCATGACGATGAACAGGAATTGCAAAAAGGAAAAATTGTTTAACAGGGAATTGAAGCACGTTTGTGACTCGAAGGTATTTAATTCATT
This sequence comes from Euplexia lucipara, assembly GCA_921972225.1. NCBI lineage: Eukaryota > Metazoa > Arthropoda > Insecta > Lepidoptera > Noctuidae > Euplexia > Euplexia lucipara. The sequence goes on from OV179148.1 coordinate 10,532,536, forward strand.
TCCAGGATCAAGAAAAATATAACCTTGCTTAACTTTTACTTGCATAATTTGATATCGTTTTTTTAAAAAATATCGTAAAGTAAAAAAAGTTATTTAAATGCTTTACGTATAATTAAAATTTGTTGGTCTTTAAGATTGTAATATATTGAGATCATGTCTATCTACTACATGAATTGAAAATGCAGGATCTTTTAAGTTAATAGCAGCTTTATAAGTTGCTCAAAATGCGGAGGTGAATGGATATTAGAGCAACAAACAAGAGACTTTACATTTTAAAGTCATCCGGGTATTTTCACAAGCGTTTTCTCATGCATATATTTATAGAAATCGTTCTCTTCCTTCAGTTTTCCCTAGCGAGGTCGCCATTGATACAAATGCAATGATACTTGCGACACTGATACGAATTCAATGATACCTCATTTATCAAAATCGGTTCAGCTGTTCTCACTCAACGAGCAAATAAAAGGTTGCACAAACTTTGAAGCAAAATTTTACAAATGTCAGGCTAACAATAGAATTTTAGGTAAATCTATAATAACATTTTGAATACATTTTAATCGCATTTTAAAAACAAATATATATTGTATTATATTTTTTTACTGTGATTATTTTATCTGGACGTATGTTGTTAAGAAATATATTAAAAATACTAAAACAGGTTGTTCTCTCTGATAAGGAAAAGCCATACTCATCGCTCCTTAATAATATTTCAATGAAGTGTAAAATTTACAGTAATACTTGTATAAGTGAATATAGGTAAAATTTTCACTTTAACCAAGATACAAGTTGAACTTTTATCCACGTAAGTTACAACTTTCATGTTAAATTAAAAGTTCCGATTGCATGTTTGTGATCAAACACAAATACAGACTAATATGATTATGCAGTTTCCGAACGAACCTCCCCTCTAATAATTCAGTCGTCAAGTCTATGAAATTTGCGCTATTAGACGATCACGTACATAGAACAGCGTTTATAAAATGAGGTTAGAGGGATTACCTTCTGAATACTTAACAAGTATTCGCTATATCTGAAGTATGGCGGATCATACAGCGAAGTTCGTCCTCTCCGAGACCCGTCGAGTTCGGAGCCTACGGGGATCCGAGATTCCGATAACTTATACCAATCATGATATCAAGGCGCCGTTTAGGAAGTTGGGCCCGTGTTATGTAAGTTCCTAAGTACTAGGACAAAAGTGACCTTGGGAATACATATTTGAATGGTTCGGTTTGAAACTTTGATCGGGTTTACCGTGGTAATCTTATATAACAGTTGCTATTTTGTTCCAGGAAAGTTGTAAATATCATGGGTGAGTTCATATGTATGAGTATCATGCCTTTATCTGATGTAGGCGTAACATAGTGGAACTAAGTTAGGTAACAGTTCTCAAAATGAGGGTGAGACAGATTGATAGTTATTAAACTACACTGTGCTTGTTAGGTAAAATGATAAAAGAAGATTGAAGAGTCTGGCTGTCGTGAGGTAACATACTGAGTTCTATATCACATTAATATTTACAATGTGATATAGAACTCAGTATGTTGGTAATAGTCGTTAAGGTTTAGATGGATTATTTTTTAATGGTTTCATATTCAACCACTTAGTCTAGTACAGGTCCTAGAGATCTAGGACGCACGCTAATCCGACAGTCACGATTGATACAAATAACTAAGAGAAACGTTGACCACCGACCTGTCCGAAGAATCCCACAACATTGCGGTTGCAAGTTAAGGCGAGGTTACAGTCATTATTACTTTTTTGAACTTCTGTATATCCAGCAAATATAAATAAATAAATAAATATGCCACAACTTTTCACACAACGCCAGTTAGTCCCAAGTTAAGCTTGAGAGCTTGTTTTATGGGTACTAAACAGCTGATAAACATAATAGGGTATATGCGTGTATTTTTTTTATATTTTTAATTCACTGTTTACAACGTTTTAGCATAGTAAAAAAATATAAACATATTTAAAAATGCAGTAATGAAGCTTAAAAAAATATTTAAAATACAGAATAAATTTGAGCTGTTTAAATGCCGCCATTTTCGCGCGCCATTTCGATTACGTCATTTACTATAATCCTATTACTATTACTATGGGTGTTTTCGTTCTTCCAACCATTTCACCATGAAAAAAGCTCAAAAACCAGTTTACCGGTATTGCTTGTACCCGAATGCAATAAACATTATCAGATTGTGCTTTTACAAAACCACTTTCAGTAATTTTTCTTAAATGTTAAATAACCTCACTATGAAGCTAAAATCACACTTAAACATTAAATTAGTTCACAACACACACGGCGATAATTATGTTTTCGAATAAAAAGTCCATTCTAATACTTAATGTCATACTTACACATTGTATGTTTTGTAGACGTTGAGTTGTTGTCGTAGTATTTGACGTAATTTTTCGTTATAACCAATGGTGATGCGTTTCACAAATTTGAATTTCTCGCGCTTAATTCGCACTTTTATTTTTAATTTAAAATAATTATGACGTTATTAAAAAGTAAAATAATGATTCAGTTCATATTTTCTGCCATTAAAAATTCGGAAAAAAAATATTCGAACCATATTTAAATTACATGCATATTCCCTATTATAGAATTCCAAATACATACATATAGATAAATTACACCCAAACGCAGAACTAATGATCGTGCTCATCACACAAACATTTGTCCTGTGTGGGAATCGAACCCACGACCGCCAGTTTAGCAGTCAGGGTCACTAACTACTACACCAACAGGCTAGTATATTAAAATTTATTTCATCAAAAATAAAAGAACGTCTATGAAGTGAAAATTGAAACGTCAGTTACAAAAATCGTCACGATAGTAAAAAGTCATAAACATTACATATAGACATAAATAAGCTGTTTAAGCGTTTGCACTTGTCACAGGTCTCGTATCTACCTATACTCTATTTACAATACCTTTTTTGACAAAAGTTAAAAAAGGTTTTTTTATGCACACTGTAACGAAAGTACAATTAATTATGTCACAATTACGATAGACGCAGAGTTTATTGTAATCTATTTTCACAGCAACTGTCACACTTAGTGGTAACCATTGTTACCTATAATTTATTCTAAGAAATGATGTGGATTTCATTTAATTTCAAAACTAAATCTATACTAATGTTATAAAGAGGAAAAGTTTGATTGTTTGTTTGTTTGCATTGAGGAGCTTGTGGCTAAATTATAACAGCCGCATGGGTCGATCGAAGGTTAAGCTACGCTTGACGAGGTCGGTCCGTGGATGGGTGACCATTTATTACATACCAAGACTCCTCCGTGCCTCGGAAAGCACGTTAAGCCGTTGGTCCCGGCTGTCATTTGTAGATCTTTGACAGTCGTTACTTGTAGTCAGAAGCCCGAAAGTCTGACAACCAGTTTAACCAAGGGGTATCATGTTACCCAGTTACTGGGTTGTGGAGGTCAGACAGGCAGTCGCTCCATGTAAAACACTGGTATTCAGCTGCATCCGGTTAAACTGGAAGCCGACCCCAACATAGTTGGGAAAAGGCTAGGCAGATGAGGCTCCGAACCTACTGGACCGATTTGAAAAATTCTTTCTCCGTTGAGAAGCTACGCTATCCCCGCGAGGCTACATTTTATCCCTGTATTCCCACGGGAACGGAAGCTACGCGGGTGAAACCGCGTGACGTCTGCTAGTGTAATAATAATTTCATTTGAGATAAAAATTACAGTGTCAATGACTTCGTTTCAATTTTATTCTTCTAATAAATGAAACATATTAAATAATTATTTTTTCACTTATCTTTAAATAAAATGTTGTGCATTACTGCTTCTACGAGCCTCTTTTTCTAATGATTTTATGAATTAAGTTTAGGTACACAATACCGAATCTGAATAGAGTTGTGAAAATCTCCTGTACATTTAAAATTTATTTTAAATTTTGTACTAATTAAAATAAGGGCTAGTATGATCACCCAAGTACAGCAAATAAGTCAAAGTGTTTGAAGTCAAGTGCACACAGTTATATGTGATGATAGTATATTGTACATTGCACACGTGAAATATTTAATGTTGTATACCTTACGTACAGGGATGACCGACCGCTTTGATCCCAGGTAACGAAGCAAGTCAAATTATGTAGCTGAGTTCTGTAACCATACATTTACGGATTCAAATTTGGCTCCATCTACGGTGTAGTGTGAGCCGTGGTAAGTCCCTACCTAGATTATTTAAGTAAAAGCATATACACTTATCATTATAAAAGTGTTTTCAGACAAATAGTTTGCTCTAACCCATTTTTTCCGATGGAGTTTAAAAAAAGCTTTGCACCCACTAAAATACCTCAACCTTTAAAGCACGTGTGAACCGTTCTATTGTGCTGAGATCGATCTATCATCACTGACTGGACTACTGCAGCCAATAAACGACTATTCAATGACGAGAGAGATTATTTAATGACGAGATTATTCACGTTAAAGCATTTATTCACATATCATTATAAAAGTGGTTTAAGACAGATAGCTCGTTCTAACTCATATTTATTCTAATGAAGTTTATAAAAGCTTTGCAACCCTTGAAATATACCAAACTTCAAAGCACATATAAACCGTTCTATTGTACTGAGATCGATCTATCATCACTACCCGGGCTACTGCAGCGAATAAGACGATACTCGAGTGGTGGAGGATCGAATCGACGCGCAATGATTGTTGACGTACTTGTCCTGCGACTGGGCCTCCGTGAAAGCCGAGATAGATAGGCAAATCAAACATTTTGTCTCGGGTCACGAGGTTGAGGTTGTGGGATGTAAACTTAGTAATAGTTTTACCGATAGTCGAAGCCGTTTAACAATAATAGTTATATGGACAAAAATGGTTTATAAGCCTCAAAAAGTCATGGGTCTGGCAGAATTATACTGACAATAAACCACCCTGGTGTGCCGTCTCAAACATCCGCCAGGGGTCGCTGAAACGTACGATTCTTTCGCAACCCTGACTGGTGCCAGGGCCTGCCTCTGCGGACATCTTTAAGACAGCGGGGTGAGTAACCCTCTAACGTGGAACACTACGCGCCACCACATCGGGTCCTTCTGTGAGATGACCGTTTGGCAAAAAGACACTACCTCGTCCCAAGACAATAGACAAAGTCCTTAATCAATACCTAATGAGAGACCCTTGTTAGGCAACTGGATCTAGAGTTTAATGTCGAAAATGGGACTTCTAAGTGAGTTTGAAATGAAGATGTGGTCGGTAGTAACCAAGGAGATCTTACTGCTGTTCATGTCTAAAGAGACCTGGAGTTGTCCTGCCGTGCGATACATATTATAGATAAAACACACCCAGACACAGAACAAATGATCGTGCTCATCATACAAACATTCGTCCTGGGTGGAAATGGACCCAACGACCCCCGGCATAGCAGTCAGGGCCATTAACTACTAAACCAACAGGCCAGTCAAACTAAATAACCTGACCGGAAACAAGAACCCATCGTAGCCTCCACTAAAAGTGTTAAACTCAATTATGTTCATCATGTCCTTAAACTTGTAAGACTCGACTTACATTCCACTATGAAAGGCCGCAATTTTACTTACCTCAGTAAAATGTTCATGTTTAAAGTTCATGCAAATCGATAACAATGATATTGTCATTTTTATTTTTGTTACGATTATACTAATATTGCAGCTAAAGCTGTCTGTAACTGTATTTCGTGATCTTCATTCAGTTAAATGCATCGGGCACTAAACTACCTGTTTGGAGATCACCGCATTTAACGCTTACGCTTAAGGGATTGGAGTTGTGATGATGTTTTGCTGTGAAGAGTTGGTTGCGCCACTTTTTTCTTGAAATAACTCAGTATTTGTCTGGACTGTCTTTGTAATTCTTTATGTTCAAGAAGTGCTGATTCGCAGCTTTTGTGATTACTTGATAATGTACACTACCAATATTAAAATACTGAATTTAACGTGGGAATACGTAATTAACTGAAAAGGTTTATATAAAGCTAAATTTAATTTGAAATTACTTCATAGAACTTAAAATGTTTTTAACAAAAATTTATTTTGTACAAAAAATTTTAAGTTCTAAATTGCCTTTTCATATTCAACTTGTAACATGCAATGTACTCTTAACTTTATTACCAAAATTTCATGTTAAAGCAATAGGCTTTTTCGTATAATTTCAGTATGCTAATCTCGTCAGGTGGAACCCCCAACAACTAATCAACCCCTGGGGAGGCTGCCTGCGTCGCTTGCGCCCTTGTCATACGGTATAAACATCTGACGGTTTAAAGTATAATATTTTCTGCTCAAAAAGACTTCGTTATTAAGGACGTTTTTGGCCAGTTTTATTACTAACGCATTATGTACTGCAGAGTTATTAACTGAGGTTATGTGGGAAAAAAGCTTCATGAAATCATTTTTATTTATCACATACTTTTACTATGAATACGAAACTATCATTTTATAAATGCTGCTATTATACTATTATACCCCGATGTGATGGGAGCAAGCCAATTGCTTTTTGTTGGGTAGAGTACATAGTATCTAGATACATCGTAAACGTATTTTGAGGAGAGCTTGTTCGTAAGCCATAAAGTGAAGAATAGTTCCAATCCGAAAAATTACTTTTAGTTAGTTTAAAGATTTTCTTTTAAAACGCTGCGCTAACCAGACCAGTGGGTTCCCAGTAATCTACGGACGGACCGACATAAATATCTATGTTTTCACGTCATTTGCTTTTGGGTCTAAAGTGGTATTTCTGTCGCGTTGTGCTAAATGGCTTGGATATCCTCCAAATATGCCATCTAGATAAGCTACGAGACCTTTTACTGTTATTATTGGGACTCTCTATTAGCAAAAGTTTTGTATATTGTTTAAGTTGAACTTACTTACGGTCTGTAATATCGTAGAAGGCACGACTGAACAAATATTGGTCGTATTCAGCCGAATTTAGTGGGATTGTAGTTTCATAATTTATGTAGGTGAGTAAAGCCTATATGTATAACTGAAACGAATAAATTTGTAAATGAGAATGTAATACGATTTTATGTTCTATGTACTAAATAATAAAATAATAACTAGATTTATGAAAAGGACATAGATTATGGTTTCTTTCGGGCCGTCATTTCATGAACAACTCTTGCAGGCAAATGATTTGTAATACCGCGCCGCTGCGTGGGAAGGTTGTCTAAAATCTTTGTCTAAAATGAAATTACTCACTATCTTTTGCAATGACTTCAACACTGATTTTCGGTTTAGCAATATAAGCCAGTCGAAGTTTCAGTGTATTTTTTATTAAACTGGTGGTTTTATTTGTGAAAGAGTTTTTATTTGAAACAAATATTGTAGAAAAAAAAAAACGCTTGTGATTCGTTATGCACAGACACACGAGATGAAATGCGCGCGCGGGTTAGCTTTCCGGATGAGGCTTCAATAGAGGATATTACTGGCCACCTAAAAGTTGTTTTTAATTATTTTTCAAATTAACATTGTTTTCAAAAATAATTTTCGACCACGGAGGATCATTCTTAATTCAAAGCAGGACAATGTAGCATCTCGCATGGTATGATCGCCAAGATGTAGGTACTTAATTAGATTAGGTAGGTATAAAGGGGAAGCCACTACCATGACATAAAGTGCCACACGGACACAATATATCAAAAGAGGGAGAAATTACTTTGCCATTTAATTAACTAACTTTAACGGACAAAGGGACTCCATGGGAAGCTCCATTTCTTTAACCAAAATCTTCAAGTTACGTATAAAGGCTGGGCTTCAGAGAAAAATAACAAAAGGTTGATAACAGGAGAGTGAGTAAACAAAGAAAGAAATGTTCTTTTCCCTATTAGATTTACTTCCGTAAAAGACGTATAACTTCGGGATCGCGATAATACCTGCAGACGTCTTACATCAAGTGTTTAGTTTAATTAAAACTTGAGTAGCGACCTACTTAACGTAGTGAGAGTAGGTCCTGTATATGTAAATATAAAGTTATATCGCTTCACACACTTTCAAAATAGTTGATAACTATGTGGTACCTTCAGACTTCGGAATGGCGCAATTATTAAATTGCAACAACGGCTTCGAAAATGATAGCGAACTGCATGTGGCGCTGCGAGATATCTCAAATAGAAGGAATTTATGGAAACATGTTTTGTACGTACAATATTACAGTGAACTCTCATCAAAGCTACTCAAATAAATAGGAACAGATAGAATGAATAAATATGGTCTCTAAAAGCACGACGCATTTAATGAACACATTCATTTTGTCCTCAAAATATTGGATGTAGCAATCAGGCGAAATTCACGGTTGTCGCACAGATTACTCATCCATACGCAGTGTTTGGGGCTATTCACTTTTATTCGAGTAGTATGAGTAGAGACGCGGCAAGCGATGCGTGTCACGCCACTCACTTCGTATCGAGGCGGACGGCGACTCCGTAAGTCGATGAAGTATCGCGACTAAGAAAACTCTGATCCAATTTAGAAGTCGAATCCGATGACTGTCCCACGGGACACGCAGCTTTATTCATGAAACGAGTTTTAACGGGGAAAAGGGAAAATTCGATTCTATCGCGAATATATTAACATTAGAATATACCTACGTGTACATAATACAAATTCTTGTAACATTCGTTTTGTGTATAAATGTACGTATAATTCATTTCCATAACACATTAAACCTGCTGAGTTGAAAAATGGATAACCTTCTGAAAAGTGTTGGTAAATGTTATGAGAAAACGTATTAAAATAAGTAACAAAATAATGTTGCTTGTTTTAATAAGTTTTTAGTGAGGGGTACCTAAATCATGATATTTTTTATAAATAACTATCAGATATTAACAAGAAAAATAACAGGTACATACATAAGTAACAATCATTTGATTACGGTAAATCAAGAAATCATTTCGTAAAAACTTATTGTTTTGTTAAAAAATCCAGAGTTAAACTAATTGTTACGTTTCCTGATATTGTATTTGTATTATGCTATCGTTTACAAAATCACTATGGCCTCGGAAATATTATGACGTTTAAATTTTTTCAGTTTCCGCTCTAGCCGAGTGGAAAATCAATCGCAAAGCTAGGGCTATTCGGTGCAATGATGTGAAAGTGACAGATAAGTCGCGAATTTTTCCAAAGGAATTTGTCTTCCCAGCTTTTACATTCTTTACAGATTTTCAACCAACTGGCGACTGTGGTGCGGAAGAATGGAAAGTTATTGTTTTGGCATGACTTATTTTTGCCTTATCTATGTATTCTATTATAGCTAGACCAAAAATACTTCTTTAAGGCGATATAAGTTTTTAAATATAATAAAACAATATTGTTTATTCAAGCTCAGTTTTAAGTGACACCAAAACGTGTTGCAGCTATATAAACGTTGAGTAAAAAGTAGAAAATTAAAGGGTCAACAAGAACCTTTGCATTTAACAGTCTATAGAAAAAAGTCGAGGGTGTCCTAGAAATATTTATAAAAACCTTTGAATGTATTCTCAACTGAATTTTCTTTTAAATTTTTTTTTTTCCTCGTTCCTTTTCCATCTTTAGTCAATGTTAAAGTTTCTAACCTAAATGAAATGCCATATTATCGTACTTCGCAAAGGCTTTAAGATGTTTAAATCTTAGCACTTATTGCAGAGATAAGTAGGTACGGTAATTTCATTGCATCTTCTGTAACCATCCAGTCTTCATAATTATATTATTTGATGTGCATTTTCTCTTAATGCATGCCTCTCATTCCGCTGTAAATATTTTTTTATTGTTGCTGTAATGTGTACGTAACTAATTTGGCTAAAGCCCGGAACTTATCAAATATTCAATGTATTGACACGATCCCGTATTGGCATGTATACGTACATAAAGTAACCCGGTCAAAGTTCAGCGAGCTCATCGTTCCACACTATGTAAGTTCGTCTAAATGTTGTGTAAGTTTAATTAGAATTCCTACATGGCAGAGCGGCTGCATCGCCCTAGCTGACAAATGAGTCTATCTAAAATCTTCCCAAACTAACATCCTCTTGTTTAATGGGTAAATAATATTCGCCTCAATAAGATAAACAGTGTGTTCAATCTATTTGAACAAAACAAGAGTTTGATCAGTAATCATGGTATAATTTAATTGCAAATTACATGATACAGGAAATTACACCTACAAAAATGAGAATACGGTCATAAAACCTTTACAAACAGTGCTAATTCACCAAATAATTTAATTTATTATTCTAAAGTAAAGCTTTGGCCTTATGCCAACATTTAAGTTTCGAGAAAATGAAGGTTAAAGCTGTATAATGTAAGAACATTGTACATTCTTTTAATAAAGTCAACAAAATTAAATTACTGAACCGTAAATGAAACATAAAAAATTAAAACAACGAAAAATCTTTTCTGAGTATGGGTGCCACACTCAAAAAAGATTCTTCTCTGTTGTGATTATCTTCGTTCACGGTATAAATACGTACTTTACAGTTACGTAAAATACTGTGACGATTTTTTATTGCTACAAAGAGAATAGATCTATTTTTCAAAAGCACGGTATCGAAACGAGATTCCTTTACGAGAAGATAATTTGAATATTCCTTAATTGTAACGTAATGAAGTTTGTGGTTGTAGATACAATGATTAATGACTAACAGTCTTACTTAGGGTATTGTGTTACTCAATAACAGGGTTGTGAAGGTCAAAAATTCTCGCTGCATGTAAAATTCTGATATTTAGTTCCATCCGGTAAGACTGAAATCCGACCCCAATATGGTTGGGAAAAGGCTAGGTGACTATACAATCATTAATAATAGACAATCTTGTTAAAGTTGAACCTCAACGTACGTATATTATACCTATTGTATGTATTATGTATAATACCTACCTTTGACTGACGTATAAAATAGAGAAGCCCTTTTAAGAAACAAAAGGCACGATTTAACTTCTTTGCTTATTCAAAATTCGTCTCACATTCACCTCAGTCTAACTGTGGTTCAAATTCACGTCTTGTATAAAAGTGAATGCATAAAGCGAATGTAACAACAAGCCTTAAAATTCTAGGCAGAGTGGGGCCATGTCCCGGGCACGCAGCCCCACTGAAAATATAAAAGCATCCTTTCTTATGCAATGCTCCCCGCAACTCACAAGACGAATACACATTTTTACTGCAGTTGCAATTCTAACATCACACGCAGACGTACCATTTTTTTATCCTTATTCAGCATATCATAAACAGAGTTTCTGTGACGAGGACAGTGGGACGCGAGCAAAGGAAATTATACTTTCCTTGGATTATTCAGTAGGTACAGTCAGTTTGTATTTGTATAGCAACCAGTGAAATAATAAAAGGACTTTTAAAAAGATGACAAAGAAATTTGCTATATAATTGCTTTATAAGAGAGTTGATTTTTTATCTATCGTATCAAATGCATTCTTGTATGACTTGCATCGAGATGTCTAGAAACTAGGTTGGAGTTCTGCAAGGAAACATTCAAAACAATATTCTTTGATTCGTTTTAAATAACGATCATGCGGTGACCTACATGGACTACCAGTCGGATTATTTAATGAATTTAGCCTTTAATAATTTGAAAACTGGAAGTATGGCGTGTCTATTTTGTGGTTAGAATAATATATGTCTAACGTAATTATATTTTAGGGTTCTATTAACAAATAATTAGTCTCTTTGTTATCAAGTTAGTAATTATTTACCAAGATTAATGTGCCTGAATTTATTGAAAGTACGAGTAGTGTTAAGTAGTAATAGGTATTCATTATACAATTATACATCACATTGTAAGTTCTCATTTCGCAATTGACAAATATCCAATTTACAATAGTTAACTTAAGAAGTTTTTATCAAACGAACAGGAAGTAAGTATTAAGTTATATGTTGAAACCCAATTCGAGTAAATTATTTCCTTAGCTTGTTCCGAAAGCGAACCAAAGCTGGGATTAATCACGTCAGCCATAAGAAGAAAGTAGATTCTCTTAAACTGAAAAGTAGAAGGGTAGGGTAGTTATCCAGGATAATTTCCCTCCAGCTCTTCGGACTATGTATTTAAATTAAGATTAAGTGTTTACTAGGTACATAGTTTTTAAGTCGTTACGATGTTATCTCACTCCAAGATATCTTTATTACTTTGAAGATTTTGTCCTGTCCCGTCCGCGGCCTTAAAGAAGTGTAGTTTCAACTTAATAATTATGTTTCTGGTCGGGTTGTAACTTTAAACAACTACACTCGGACACTGCGGTCACATATTTATGAGTCTACGTGTTTTTACTTCCATTTTTGCCTTAAAGGGTTTGGGATTTTATGGTACATAAAGGGAATTTTTATTAGGGGACAGAACATTCTTTGCAAAATATGGTTGTTGTTATGTTTTCGTAATGTATACAGATGTTAGATGAAAAAAGTTCGCGGAGGTTCAACGTTCGGCTAATTCTGTGTTTGTTTCACGTGTAATCGATATGTAGTAGCGTGCGGTTTCCCTGAAAAAAGGAAAATGCCGACACAAGTTGCAGAAACGGGGATTATCCCCGATATTGCAGCGAAGCCGGGAAATAAAATGTTCGAGAGAAATGTTCTTGCACCGCGAAGGTGGATAACGTGCCTTACGGAGTGTTGCCGAATAGCCGAGCAGCCGAGCAGCTGCCGCGCGCACCGATAGATTGCAATAAAACAAGCGCAGCATCTGAGACAGAGACTTATGTCATGATCAATGTAACATATCCTTCATACTGATATTCATTTTAAAGGCAATGCTTTGGTAATAAATAGGTACATTTCATTCTACATTTTTCGCAATAAAAATAAAGAACAAAGGAAAGTTTGTTTAAACCCAAATAAATGAACGGACTGCATACAAAACTGGGTTCGATTTGTCTTTGAATTGTTTCCGTATTTCGAACAAGAAATCCTTAATGGAGAAATGCAGATTAAAACTTGAAACAATTTCTAGCAAAATTATTCCGTCAAGTTCACTTGCACAAAACGATGTTCGAGTTTAAAGCAGAATTGTTTACACAAAGCAAAAACGGATATCTAGAATTAGTTCTGTCTAAGCGACATGGAGCGGGACACGTACAACACATAATTTCGCTTAACCGCATTCGTCGGCGGAAAGCACGACTCACTACGTAGAGACGTTACTTTGCAACTGTAATTACAGATACACATATTGCTTCCCCGCTGATCTGCGAGCGAAAGAAAACATAAAATATGTTAGGTTTACCCTGTTTGTGTTTACGACTAAGCTTCACGTAGAGCATACCGTAGTGTACAACGTAGTTAACAATCCAGTTTTGTCCCATTGCAATATTTAATTAAAGTGAACACTTGTTGGTCGCTATAGAGTGAATAGCTGATCAATTTCTTGCGCATTTTGATATCTTGGTCACAAAATATGTGAGCAAAGCGGAATCGATATAAAAGCAAAAGGATTGAATATCTATGTATTCTTCGGTGAATTCTAGTTCAATTTTCGTTTTCACGCAACTTTGAGAGCGAAATTGAACTTACTAAGAGATTTACTTTTGGTTAAATTTTCTTTTTCTGTCTGGTGAACGTTTGGAATGCTTTCCATTTTCCGCTATTGCAGTGGAGGAGGAAACGTGGAACACGAACGCGTTGTTTCCCTACTATCTTAGAATACAAGTGCTGGACTGCTTCCGAAATATCTAAAAATTTCAGTGAATTGCTTTTATATGCAGTTTCTTTTTTTATATAATTTACTTAGATTAAACAATTTGTTTTGGATAACATCAGTATCCATATATTTTGGTAGGCAGAAACTTCAGAACGCCACCTGCTATCCTTACATACTAAGTCTTTTTGCTGCGTTTGCGGTCGTGCATGTTTTTCATTTTGTTTTACACACCTTCTTCACATGCTGTAGCGAGTATCAGATTAAATCAAGATATCCTAGGTATTTTAATGTTTGTAGTTCAATCCATCTACGTCAATAATAATCAACGATAAACCTTTCAATTATGATAAATACAAATCTATTAGTCTGCAGTTAACCAAATCAAACGCACAATATTAACGCATTGTTGTCGACTACTATCGTATTAAATGGTGACAGATATTGTGTTATTATTGAATCACTTGTTGCTTGATATTATTAACCGTTGTTATTATTAGAATTATTAGCACCTCCCTACTAGGTGAATAATGCAATGTTTTCGGTAACTCATCGTTATCACAGATTTCAGTCAAAAGACGTCCACTACTGGCCAGAGTGGCCCACGCCGTGTGCGCTTTACGCGTGTCTTACAGACTACGCTATTTTTAGCAAATCGTCAGCCAATCTTGTGCGAAGCCTAATCACGATGTATCTTCTGGTGCGCCGTCGCAACACGAGAACCCTTTCATCCCAGCTGCCATTAAATAACTGCCATAGACTTAAGGGGCGTCATCTTCAACCTGACACCATAATTGAAACAATGTGTGAAATTTTCTCTATGAAACGTAGAACAATTTGGTATTTATCGATTTCTTATTTTTTTTTTGACGGATGTGCTTTTGGGTCGAAACTACGTCGTGCATTTTTGCCACCATTAAATTTATTTCGTAGTATTAAAATACAAAAAAAATATCGGGTGGAGCGCGCCACAATTCAATTTTATCAATTTTAAACTCATTTATTGCGTTTATTGACGACGTAGGAAGCAATGTTAAACGCTTGTTAAAATACTCAACAAAATATCAGCATATCAATTTTCAATATTGCATACATGAATCACAGTATTCATGCTTGTTCAATAGCAAAAAATAACATTAGGGTGCTTGCATACTGCGCTCGGCATCAAGTTAACAACTTTACATTTTTCGTAAGAGCTTCTAGAGAGCAATCAGGCTGTAATAGTAAAAAAAAAACTAACTACATTTATGAGAGAAAAATAAATACATTATACGTGTACGCCTGCAGCTAACGTGTACCGAACCGTACGGGCTACTTGAAATTTTGATGTGAAGTTTTAAACATTTTTGTATTTTATCGGTATTTTTTGTGATACTTCACAAAAATCAACACTTTCCTCTTAAAAGAAACACAAAAAAACACACACAAAAGAAGACAATGTGAATTAGTTCAGTGTTCAAAATTAATTATTGATAATCCCAAATAGAGAGGTGACAAAAAAACTATTTGTTTAAGAGAAAGTATTGACTTGTTGCTAATTAAATTTTAGAAAAGACCCATGTTAATTTCTTAATCTAGGTTATTTTATACTTCACTGGCTTTACTTTACAGCTGCTCACTTGATACTGCGCCTGAAAGCAAGACGAAAAAAAAAAATCTGCACCAGGGGATATAGGGGTTTCGCTTATTTGGGGTCTATTTTCTTTGTACGATTCGTTGTGGCCAATTCTGCATGAGTGATAGGGACGACGAAGACGAAGTTTGCTTACAAGCCTTGTTTGATCTTGCTCTCGGCCGACCTTGGATCAGTACTAGATATTAATAAATCGAAGCGACAAAAATATCAAAGAACAGAAGTAGCTTTAAGATAATATATAATAATAATATATTTATTCAAAATTAAAAAGTTATTGAAATGCGAACAGTGTTGTTTAAATCTAAATTATGTTTCTAAGACTTACGTGCCTGAACTAGGTAATGCTATGTTTTAGGCGAGAAGAACTAAAATAATTTGTAGTAGGATGACAAAAACTAAACCTAAAAAATAAAAGCAGTATTCAGAAGTTTCCAACTCAAGTCAATGTAAGTGGAATAAATGAACGTTAACAAACATCAGCCGACTTAAAAAAACATCTGCAACACTAAAATTAAATTATGTCTTACGTCAAAACGCCTCACTTTAAACCACGATAAAAATATTTGAAAAGAATATTTAAGACGGGAAACGTTTGAAATGCAAACGTTGTCTTTGCGAATAGGTAAGTACAATATTTGCTAGTGTGCGCCCTTTAGCGTGCATTTTATGTCAGATTCAGGCTCTGCTTGGCCGTCACTTTGCATATGAGCGGCGAATACGGAATAAAACCGGGATGAAACCCGGGATAACTTTATCTCACAATCTCTTCTTGCGTCACTGATTTTTAAATTCAAGTACACGCTACGTGTATTATGTAAATTGATTCGACAATGTTCATTGTATTTTGACTTAACACCCTAAGGATTTTGGCGTGAGTAATATTAATATTAAACGTGATTTATTCAGTATATAGCAGGAAAACCTGTAAGTATTTATATTATTTTGTGATCAAAATTAGCTATAGTATTTGCGGCAGGCGACAAACCGACTATTTTGTCAAAAAACCTGTCGCGAATATATGACACTTTTTTACAAAAATGTCGCTTACTAGTTAGGTCACAGAGCCAAATTTTATTGCGCTTAGCCGTTAAGCTCGACGTGGACATAAAAAGAAATATTTTAAGTGTTGGTTCAAGCAAGAGGGCACTTTACTATCTGACTTAACGCGTGTTCTCGGGGGTTGCTAAGTGCTCGCAATAAATTGCTCGGTGTGAGCACTACTTCAGGTGCTTTTTCATTAGTCAAGTTTCCCTGACAGTTAAATGCTGCAAACAGTTACCTTTGCTATCTAAACAATTGCCCCTCTTATTGTACTAATACCGGATGAGTATTTAAACATGTAATACATCAGTATTACGTAAAAATGTTTATCGTCCTGTGTCGTATGGCATGTTAGGCCACTAATTGTGAATAGTTTGGTATTGTGCGCAATTTAAAATTATTTTGTCATTTGTTTTTTATTGTTATTATGTTCAATAGTATTTTATAGAGGCTCGCGTGGCTAGGTGAATCACCTGTGTAAGTGTACAAAGGGCCAAGGCTAATCCGTGGATGGATGACAACTGACCATCAAGTAAAATAGCGATACTTCACCATTGGTCTTAAAGCATGTGAAGCCGTTGGTCAATTTTCAGCCTGTAGGTAAGTTTGACAATTAACCTTATCAAGGGGTGTTGTATGGCCCAGTAATAGGCTGTGACATCTAGAGTAACTCAGTTACAAACTACAAATGTATTAACGGTAAATAAATAATGCTGCCCATCAATTCATTCAAAATGACTCAAGACCTATTTAGCACTAAACTAAAATAAATTATCCATAATTGTAATTGTGAATAATTACAAGGTATTTCAATCTGTTTAAACCTTGAATTTCATACAATCATGGACAATAAATTACAAACAATCTCATTCAATCTTTTACCAACAATGGCATTAATTTATCCTGTTTCGTTTTCTACGAAGACCGCCCGCCGACCGTCACCCTTCATGCCAGTGGCAAACTTAACTTGAAATTTACAGATATGTGGAATTCAAAACATGGTGTGGCTTTGATCAATGATGAATACTGAGTATGTCTGAAGTACTGGGAGGTGAATGCATGCCAGTGTAATTAGTTTTTAGGATTTATACAATTATATTTTACATTATTTTATGATGTTTTGCTTATAGTTACTGTGTGTGTTTTACTGTCTATTTATTGTAAGTAATTGTATTTTTACGATAGTAAATAAATAAATAAATCAACACATTCTGTACTGACGCCAGCACTTCTAGCCACCCCAAACTTTTTTTTTTCCTATTGAACATGAACCTTATTCTGTTTTGTGTTTCTGTTTCCTTATTGTGTTTCTGTTTTTATTGTGTTTATTTTGTCTTATAATGTTGAAAAACTATAAAAAAAAATCGTCACATTGGAGTAGCTCAATGTGCTGGTCGCTGTACCTACATTGATCCGCTTTTAATTGCGTTATCTGTGAACTAAAACTATCTGATTTCCAATATAAAAGTACGCATTCGTACATGTAATATTTCACGTTGTGACATCGCACGTGACATAGGAAAAAGCCAGTCTACAACATTTATTAAAAATGTATCCGCTTCCCTAGCGTAGGTAATCAAATTAGTATAGGAAGAGCAAAGGAGCTTGGAGGGAAGATTATCTAAACATCACATGCATACATGTACCTAGTGCTTTGTAATCCTAGGTTTAAGAGCAACCGCAGGATACTAGAACATATTTTAATCCTTTCCGCTTGACTTGGAATGCATTAGAGGCTTTGTAAACTGACTTATTGCAGGCTAATTGATTGTTTTTCAATCAATCTACGATGCTCCAATGATTCGACTTGCTTTCCTGTAAATCTGACTGAATGAATAGGACGAAACGAATGGTACTATCGATGTAATCATTCATTTATCAATACTTTGGGATGCATTTGTGGACATAACACAAGGCTGGCCACACATGGTTTCCCAATTCGTTTTCCGAACGTGTCTGAAATATAATATGTTGAATGTTTCGAACGGAAAATATAAGAACGAATGAACTAAGTACTTTCAATAATCGAATTCAACCACTATGCATAAGTGTGGCCAATTTAAGTTTTCCCTTGAAAAGGAGGTTATTCCGAATATCATTCCTGAATGGCCTGCATGACATTACACGTCTAAAACGTCTGTAACGAAGTCAAAAAGCCGGCTCAAGACAAACTACTGTTACCGGGGTACGTGCATTCGTTTCGTCCAACCCATTTTATAGAGTGGTTAACATTTCAGAAGACCAAACTCGAGATTAGCCAGCTATCGAGTCCTTGGAATTTAACCGACCTAATTAATAGGAGACAAAGAGCTGCGCTTCATGACAAAAATCACTGACGTCACCCAAAAAGGAGTTAAACGTAAGTGGGACTTGGTCAGAAATGATTTCCGCATGTCAATTTGCTGGGAGTTTGTTCCGCTAGTTCCTCTTCCCAACAAAAACACTAGGAAGTCGCGAAGGGCGGGTTTTGGGGAACTGTCTTATGTAATATTGACGATCAAAAAGTGCAGATCCTCAGCCTAATTAGATTGTTTGATGTTTGATTATAAGCAAAGCCACAACGCGGGTTCCTGAAAACGTTCAAAGGCATCGCAGAAGACTCGGGGGAAGATGGCGGAACGAGTGTTACGCTTAAAGGCGACATTGGTTAAGAAAAGTAAAGCAAAACAAAAAGAGGTCTTTGCCCTGTAGTGGGAGAAAAAGTATAGAATTATTTTCGTATGAATATCGATTGAGCCGCTTTGAGACATTGAGATGAGAATGCCCTGTTTCCATGACACCAATAACACGAAATTATTCCAGTAATCAAAATGGTACCGATGAATTTGTAAAGGAAGCCGTGTTCGCTGAATCTTATTCTAATGATCGATGGATGTTGTAACATCAACATTGTATAACCCTAAACATTTAGATTGGATTTGATTTTATTCTGCTCCTTTTCTTACTTTTTCCTAGATAACTTCAGTATCTACATGGCGGATAAACTTTACCTATACTCCATCCGAGTAGGTAGTTAACTAAAGGTAAACAATCTTGACAAGTCTTTTTACATAAACGCTTATTAATTAAATACAACTACTGTTTAAACAAATTGTATAATTGATCATGTAATCGTTTTTGTTGTATCTAAATTTCTTTTCAGCTGCATTTTATTTTTAAACTGTGTTATTAACTAAGAAGACTTGTCAAGACCTTTAGTTAACTACCTAATCCGATGGAGTGTAAGTGACTCAAATTCCCATTAAAAGCTTATAGTGGGCGTTGCCCTAAATAAATAAGAAAATATTACTCCTAAGTAAAGAGTCCTCTACAAAGAATTGTTGCAACTGTTGCTTGTTAAGTGATTTATTATTACTATCCAAATACGTCGTAGGGCTAAGATGTTAGGTTAGGTTAGGTTAGGTTTATTTCTAAAATCCTTATGTTACCTTCGCTGTTAATGAAGAAATGGTAACTTAAGTGATGAAATGTATGAAGAACGAAAGTATCTTTTGATTTTAAATGCACATAAAACTGAATGTTGAGTAACGAGAAAGTATAAATAGTTTTAGGTATCATTCTATTGACATGGAACTCCTAGATAACATTAATAATTAATTTATAAGCAAATGTAAACGGCGCAACCAAATTAAATTATCATTTGATTTGCGCCCGCCAACATGATTTGTATTCCGCAAAATGCAAACAAAAGCAATCAAGCTATAGAAAATTGGACTCTGTTGACGTTTTAAAAGCCTCTCGCTTGCTAGCTTATTTATGTACTCTCTCAATCAAATTCAGAGTTCAAGAAACCAACTTAAAACTTCTATTAACGTAAATAAATCATTTGGGGTCGAACCTTATATTTATTGAAATCCGTGATTCAATTCGCGGTAACAGTTTCTGTCTCCAGCAAACCTACATTGTTGGCCGTATATTTTTGTCGTTTGACAGATGTACAATATTTGTCAACGTTTGCGAACGGTTGTTGAAAGCAAACTTCAATGACTTCGCTACGCGAAATGAATCTTGATCGTTTGTATTGTCTCTTGGGTCCTGTAGCTGTATTCTATATCCTGTAGCTGGCAATATGCTATTATTATTATTATTGAATACTACACGAGCACTGGAAATGAACAGACGCCAGCACATCAAGCTACCACTAACAGTCAAAATTGAAGAAAATTTTAGTTTTTAGTCCCAGTTTTTAGTCTTTACAAGAAAATATTCGACACATTTTTTTTTCACGTAATAATCCAAAACTAAAAGCGATACATCGAGTCAAAATGTCGCATGACTTCACTAGCCAGAACAGTTTATACAACAGCCCCCCTTTCCTCAACATTTTAATCTTAGCTGTTTTCCATCAAATACAAAAAGAAAAAAAAAACACTTGTGTATTTTTTTTTAAATCTAAATGATGGACTAATTATATTTTGATGTTCAAATTCTGTCCAACACCCTGTTGATCATGAACCTTATCCCATTTTTAATAGAGCTGAAAACTATACTATTAAAAAAAATGTCATTTGTAGCTTGATGTGCTGGCCTCTGTACTTTTAATTAAAAGTTGTTTTAATTAATTTTGTCATTTGTACTTATTGAAGTACCCACTTAGTTTTTAAATTCTTCAATAAGTGTTTTTATTCTAATTGGCACGTCAGTTTCACAATCAATTGCGTATTTTATTAACTTAGAAAGCAATTTAAAGAATAGTTACTTTCGTGCATGATTACCGAAATTGCATAGAATGACATCAACAGGTTTGATCAAAGAGACTTGGATGTCGTGCTACTGACAGCTCGTAATAGTTTCGAGTCGAGAGCAGTATAGACTAGATACATACCTATCTGTAGTTACTTATTTTATTCGCGTAAGAACAGTTTGCAAGACACATGTTTAAATTAATTTACTAGTTACATACGATATTTATTCATATAAGTAATGTTTTTGTTGTTTTACCTTTATTCTAAATTCTGATAAAAGTGTTATACATATATAAAGCCAGCACACAACTGCATTTTACATGATTCCCAGCCAACTGCGTTCTGCAAATCAATTTATTAGTTTTTTTAGTTTATGTCCAATTCTCTGACCATACACACAAAATTACATTACAATCGATCAAGCCGTTCCGGGAAAATTTTGTTACAAACACTGTAACACGTCCATTCCACCATACATTCCCTGCCCAAATAGACTGTACACTTTATACATAAAGTACATGGTATAGATCTGTTGTATATATAAAATGTATCTGTATTTAGTCGAGTTTATTTATTGAATAAGTTGCAAGGGTTGATGTGTTTGGGTAGTTATAGTTAAAATCGGTTAGCGCGGAAATTTAATCAGTAAGTTTGTCGAGGCATTATCGTGGGCTGTCGAGCGGTGGTCACTGGGACGTAAGACTGCCTACACACAACACTATCGGAT
Organism: Euplexia lucipara; assembly: GCA_921972225.1. NCBI lineage: Eukaryota > Metazoa > Arthropoda > Insecta > Lepidoptera > Noctuidae > Euplexia > Euplexia lucipara. The sequence continues at coordinate 10,554,230 of OV179148.1, forward strand.
GCTGGTATAAGAGCTGCCTTTAAATATTATGTAGGAGCGAGGAAATTTGCGAGTTTGAGTCAATTACCTTTCACTTATCTTTCTAGATAAAACTTCAGAATTTAGCCATAATAATTGTAAGCTATTTCTTGTTTGAATTACGAAAATCTTCCACAATCACTTTTGTATTTTTAAATTATATTATTATTTTTAAAGTCGTTCATGTATGAACATTACATTTTCTGAAAGCGTCATTAACGCTATTATGTTTCCAATTCGGGTAAATGTGATTACGGTTGAGATTAAAGTATAAGAATTGTTCATAACTATATCGTTAAATATTGAAATATTAAAAAGAATAATACAGAACAAAGTGAAATTAAAATCAATATTATTTTTTAAAATACCATGTGTCTAAACACAGCGTTCACGTACTCCCATAAATTTGATAAAAATTAATCCCTATGTAGTAATTTTGTTTATATACGGACTTTGTACTTGCCTAGAATATATTCTAACTTGACAGCTTTGATAAATGACTAATGTTTGGTAAATTGAGCTTATGTAACGTGCGTTTGTGTTTGAATAAAGGCTTGTTCAGTCTAGTTTAGTTTTTATGTTTAGTTGCTGGGTAGGTGTGCCCGACCCCTTACTAGTCATTCCAGTAATTAATTACAGAACGGTTTCCGCCGAATCACGTGCAATAGGCTGACTGTCCGAAACTCTAGCCAGCCCCCATTATTAACTATTCAATCGAATTCAATTATTAGGATTTAATTTCGTGAAACGCACTGTGGAAGAGCTTAACTGTACCAAAAGTAATTGGGCTATTGAATATTAAGATGCAAAAAAACGCGGTATTTTCTATACTAATATTATAAAGAGGTAAAATTTGTTTGTAAGTTTGTATGTAATCTTGGAACTATTGATCCAATTTTAAATATTATTTTACCGGTGGAAAGCTACACTATGCCCGGATGACATAGACTACTTTTTATCCCCGTATTCCCACGGGAACGGGAACTACGCGGGTGAAACCGCATGACGTCTGCTAGTAACAGCAAATGATATTAGCGATTTCGATTATGTATAAACACAAAAGATATGTTTTGTTTCGTTTTATTATAGTGCACTTAGTAAAATATGTCGGGAAAATTGTAACGTATCAGTTTAATCTGGGGAGCTGTACGGGCCGCGTGGCGACGTGGCTGCGTATCGGTTGCGGGGCGAGTGCGGGGCGACTGCGGCGCGGGCGGGTGCGTGTCGACCGGGACCTCCTTACCATTAAGACGTGATCAATTATCCACGAGCGTTCCTTTCTCCACATCCTTATCCATTCAGCTAGTATGATTACTTACTACGGAATTTTAATAAAATTTGCTTACAAGCTCGAAACCATTTCGTCATCGTCAGCCGTTGCCTATGAGTTATGACTTCATCAATTTCTTTACGGTTAATGAGAATTTTAAGGCTCTAATAAAGCAATTATTCGTCGGTACTTCCTTATCGTAAAATCTATGTATAAATAATAAATGCTTAGGTAGATACGTAACTGTCGTTGAAACTCAAAGACGTTTTTGTGGATAATTCGGTTTTTCGTTCTATTATTGTTGGGCCTCGGATAGTTTATAATTTTTCATAATTTAATCGGCGTTGTAAACGGGTTTTAAGCCCACATACGGACAGGACAACGACTGTCGGGTTCGAAGATACCAGTCTTCAAAAATGTATATTTTTTAATACTTGATATATACTTTAACTGATTCTAGAATCAGTTGAAGCATATCATAGTAGCCATCTGTTTGGGAAGTTATATTAAACGCAATGTAATAAATTAAGTGAACAACTTAATCAAGTCCATAACAAGCCGAATTTCGTACCTATGAAAAAAGGGTTCAACGGAAAACGAGATATTCAAGATTTAAATTTAGATACAATCATAATGTCCGGTCGCGGCAGGTTTGATGTTTTCATTGTTGTGAAAGACTATTAAGGATAAAAGAAAGTAGTCGAACTTTACTGTTATTTTATAGCACATTGACAGTAGAAGTTTTTATGACAGTTTTTAGTGGAACGCCGTAAAATCTTACGTAAGTCTAATGTACGCTAATAGAAAATTGAACTTGGATATTAAGCTATTAAATTACCAGCGCTTTGGAGATCATTCCATATTATTCTATATTGTTTGATTTTGCAATTTTTATACTTTAGTATTCGACCTTCAGTAGGTTGACTAAGAATAGAATAAAAACCACGCATTTCGCGAATAAAAATAAAGTCCACGTCGGCAAGGATTTGAGCTGGTTCAAATACTAGTTAGAAAAATGACTTACAATAAATGACTTCAACTCTTTATTGAAACGGTGGCGTAGCGGTTGCAATAATTAACTTCTCAATCGCCTTAAAGCTCTGACTATTTCTGTTATAAAATCGCTTAAATGAAATGAAGCCGTTACTAATTATAAGTAGACTAAAAAACTGATTGGAGCGCGCATAACACGTGTGTACCCACGGTACGGTATTCTGCGGCGTCGGTGCCTACGCGTCTTTCGTTGCTACGGCGTAGCAAAGTTGTTACAATACAGCCTACGCCGCGTAGCTCTTTATTCTAACATTGAATCAATCAGAATTTAGTATATTATTTATTTTATTCGTACTTTTTCTGTAAATATCGTTCAAACAACAAAACCGAGAGATTCTTGAACGCTCGATTGCTCACTTTCTTAATCAAAAATAACTAAATTAAGTAAGTGCGTACTTACGGTCAAAGTTTGCGGGAATCAATTTGATAGGCCGGGTGTACCGTGTTTTGTTTTGCCCTCAAGCAGTTTTTCAACGTGGCTTTCTTTTTTTTACTTATGTTTTGCTGTTGTTTCATAAAAAATATGTTTCAGTTTTAGTTTTGCATGAACTGTGTTTCCGAAAATTGAGAGGTAATTCTTTCCTAGAATAAAAAAGCAAACAATGCAGCAATGTTATGGAAATTTTTCGTAGTTCAGGCAGGTATTGAAAATAGTTTTTGTTGTGGTATCGAAAGCTGTTTTGCTTGTAGTGTTTCGCTTTATAGAACGGTAGATTGTTTTTTTTATACACGTCGAAAACCTCCTAAATGTGCTGGGATGAACGGGCAAGTCTTACTTATGAAACCACAATTCTTTTTTGCCCTTTGGTTGGGGTGCTGGAAGTCAGGAATATCTCTTTAACTGCTTTGGCCAAATATTGACTTTCTTGCAGACCCCGAACACATCTACAGCCAAATACGTCGTAGTTTATCTTTGGGCGGACAGCACGACGCGCTGCCGTCTTCGGCCTGTGTCTATTCAGCTAACAGACAATTTAAGTCTGTCTCTATGGCGGTTGGTTATCTTGCACACTCTGCGTCTCCCTGGGAAGGAGGATGAATATTGTTTCTTTCGATATTATTTTTCTCTTATGCCACCTCACTTGTAAACATCACTTCCCAATAAAAGAAAGAGACTAAATCCACGCGATTTTACCCCTGACCATAGACGGAACCAAGACCGGAAGCGAGAAAAGAGAAAAGCGAAGGAGAAAAGTTTGACTATAGATTTATTATAGCCGATTAAAAAAATCTATGAATCTTTTGACACACCAACACTTTCAACAGACGCCAGTAGGTCAAGCTTCCCTAAACTGTAAATTAAACATGAACCTTATTTCGTTTGTAAAGTAAAGTTATAAAGTCGAAAAACTATGAAATCAATTTGACACATTGAGGTAGCCTCTCCTCTTGGAGTTATGTGCTGGTCTCTGTACCTACCATGTAAATTGAGTAAATTAGTTTAGTCCCTTAATCTTACTTGTAAATGCAGTTTTGTGGTGTCTAATTTTCCTTTCAATGGCGCAATTTGAGCTTCGACTCCGAAAGCGATTATACTCCTCCTGTAATAATGGTATACCATGTGGAGAAGACGTTTTTCTGAAATGATTTGACACGTTCAGAGAAGCAATACCTACATTATGTATCTAAAAACTTTCCTGTATCATTACGGAAGGAAAGTGTTGATATCACCCTATGATCACACATTTACTTTGGATGGTGCATTTTAAGCAGAGTTCATGCTAAATTCATCTTAAGGTCAATTATTTACCTTATTCATGAAACTTATACTAAAAGAAAAGCTCACCATTTTTAAAATTCAATAAAGAGAAATGGGTAAGTTATTTCTTTCTAGTGCTAAAATAGCATGTCAACTACGACTAGACAGACATTGTCAAATTAAATTTATTCACCACTAGTAGGTCGTCTGGTTAGCTCAAACTCTGCTGTAGAAACTTTATAGTTACTGGGTTCATAACCTTTTTCTATGAAACAGCTTGCCCTCAAATATTTTAACAGTTGAAATAACTTTGCTGTTCTTAAGTCCTCTATTATGTTTGAAGGAGTTTGTCTGCTCCTCATTTTGGATCTAGTACGGTCGCCAAGCGAATTGAGATTCTTAATGGGGCGTATTTTTGATGTGAAACACCTAGAGATGAGGGTAAATCTGATTGTTGGCGTGGCGATACAGGCCGTGGCGAGGCATCATAGGGGAGTCGTGATTTAAAAAAAAATATTTTGTACCTGGTACACTTTTGCCTAACCTTTCGGGGATGCCAGGCCAGATGTTATGTAATGTAATGTGTGTATTTTGTATTCAGTGTATCATGTATCAGTCACATACAGTCATTATTTTACGGAACAAGTTTTTCATGCTTCTTTGTAATCTCATCATTATGCCATATCTGATTCCTCTCGTAATCTGTTATATTTTTTACAAAATAATTTGGATTTTTCACATCTGCCAGGCGTCCCGTGACGGCTCACATTTTTTTTATAAATATTATAATAATATTGCCGTACTTTCTACTTTTTAAATTTAAATTTTATGCACAAAACCTGTAAGTCATACAAAAATTTCCTCCCAATGGGGATCGCAAAACGCAGCCAATCGCTCACCCCCTGCACCAACAGTGCCGCCATCTTTTAAGTCACGTGATTTCCATTAGACAAATTCCCAATATCAGAGGGCACATTTATGGCGGATAGTTTGAGATGTGGGAAGTGTGTTACCTCAAAGTAGATTAACCTTCCGAGTGATACTACGAAACGATGTTATGTTCCTGAGTACAGAATCATTGCTAAACTAACGGTGGACGTCGGCTGACCGCTTCAATGCCCGCCGCAGATATAGGTCCATGTTAATTTACCCTTGTAGGTATGCCCACCCACATCAGTGTATTAGAGGGATTATAGTTTACACAGAGTACTCGGCTTTGAAGCCGTGTTCATTATTTTACTCTAGTTTCGTCCAGATCCAGCCGAATTGGTTGATAGAGTTTAGTTATCTAAAATAGTTCTAACTTTTAAAAGTCGTGTCAGTCAGCTTAACTCTTTAGGGCACTATGATTTTATGAAGAAGACATCACTTAATACGGATGTCTTTGAGAGTCCTTCACAGTACTCTCATCATCTTCATATCAGCCCATAAACATCGTCTGGACAATATTTTTCAAGAAATAACCCTGAGAGCGGATTTTTTCCTAATTACCAAGTTTTTTAGACAGATGGTGATCCCAATACCTACAGGGAACGCCCAATACCGACTTTGTTTCTCTGAAAGAATATTCGAAATTGTATGGCCGTTGTATGTTTTCTAAGTAATACAAAATATCAAAGCTCCAATATTATTTAATATGCTTTCATAAAAAATAATTTAATATATTCAGCGTCGATTTCACCTTTGTAACCATTCAATAAAAATATGTAAGTGATTCCAAAAGTATCATTATTGACGGAAACGTGGAAGAGAAATCGTAAAAGAGACAGTCAAACTGAGAATAAAACGGTTGAATGATTGCCTTCTTACAAAATATCACTTTTGTTCGAGGGCGCGTCGCGGAAGGTTGGGTACAGCGAGATTCACTTGTTTGGAGTTCAATTGAGGGCGAGTTACGTCATGTTGTGGCCTATGATATCCTGCCTGAGGTAATCAGCACTGCGATTTATCGACCATTCGGATTATTCTGTTTACTTTTTACTAATATAACCAAGGCTGTTTATGTGAAGGGCGGAGCTAAATTAACAAAGTTATATATACTTATGCTATAAGATAAAACGTTAACTTTATTTAGCTTAACGTATTATATTTGGGGTAAATAATGTCGTACGATCCTTTAATAATATTCTTTTCACGTTCTTGACTTGCTTGTTCCGAAATTTATTTACGTGGGCTTCACAGATGTCGCGCGTCTTTAAAAAGATTAAGCCATTTTTATTAACAATAACCCGCTTTAGTAGTAGACGGTCTCAATGTTTGCTCAAGTACCTAAGTTAATGAATACATGAACAAATTTTATTTAGCGAAAAACTCAATTTCATGTGTAAACAAAACGGCAGCCATTTCGATCCGACGGCGTCCGAATTATTTTCCGCTGATGATTTATTGCTACGAACAGACGATAAGTGGCATAGGAATATTAATAAAGTGTTTTCATCATCTTTCGTTCCTTCATTGTACCCACGCGCCACGTTATTATTTGGAAACATTAAGATTTGTGAGAATGTGACATTTATAAAACAACAGAGATCTTAAAAGGTTTTTCCGGGAAAGACTACATCGAAGATTTGTTATGACTTGTCTTTTACTACTTGGTTGGTTTTGTGTTCTTATATCCATATTTTTATTTGTTCACATAAATGAACATTTGCTATAAAACGACAATGTTACCACAAATGTGAGAACAGATATTATTGTAATGTACATAGATTACTGACGAGTGCGCCATCGCTTGTAGGTATACAGTTTTACAGCTGTTTATACAACATCTTTACGCTTCCCTTCGAATACGTTCCCACCGATTGAGCATAAAAACGTCTCCGTGCCAAAAGATTCGAGTCGGTAAAAGAATTCTCACGTCGACGGAATGTGGCAAGATTTGTACAAGTGGGGGTCCTTTGGGAGATGTGTGTAACGAATTCTGAGGCGGTGAGAAAATAACGCAATGCACTACATGGTGTGAAAAACTAGGGGGTCAATGTGGACAGGCGTAGGTATTTTATATTTATAGTTTTCTCACGATTAACGGACTTTTCATTCTAATGCTTATGCATTGAACCTACTATGATCACGATTGACGACGTAGGTTGGAACAAGATCTATAATACGCATACGCTATGGAGGGTCTAAATAAATACGCGTCTTCCATTCTTGTTACTTTCTTTAAGCTTTTTGGTTGGCTATACGTCATATGCTTCCCTACTTTAATGGGTTTTAATTTTCTACCACGGATACCTTATACTTCTTATGAAATAAAACTAAGTTACAACTTATAACATATGCTTTCTGCAAGTGAGAGTATCGTCAACATCGATCCAGGCATTTTAAAGATTACCCAGTACATACCAACGTGATACCAACACATATTTCAAAAGTTGTTTTTGGTACGTAATAATTTTATACCTATTTTTTTTTAATTTTGTTTTAATTATGAGTGAATAATAAAATCATATAATATTATTTATCACAAAGGTTTTTTTTAAAGGATAATTAATGTATATTTAATTATCTTCGTTTTAATAGAATCGATGGCTCTAAAGATTTATTACAGCCAACGATGGCCTTAAATATAAAACATTAAAGCTGATTGAGTTTACATTGTCTGGAATAGTGTAAGATAATTATCATTTCAACTGGCCTGTTGATCTAGTAGTAAGTGGCCCTGACTGCTATGCCGGAGGTCGTGGGTTCGATTACCACCCAGGACAAATGTTTGTGTGATGAGCACGATCATTTGTTCTGTGTCTGGGTGTAATTTATCTATAACATTATGTTTAATATTATAATATATAAATATGTTTATCAGTTATTTAGTACCCATAACACAAGCTTTGCCTTACACATTATAAAACGTATTTATTTCTGTGCGTCAATGTGTAGGTACTTAAGACTAACTTAATGAGGGAGTGTGGTTTAAGGGAAAGAAGTGTTTATAGGTTTATAGGGTAGCTCCAGCATGTTCCCAATTACGCGTTAACACACAAATAGTATAGTTTATACTATTCGTTTCTTAACAAGTAATTTAGATAAAAAAGTCTTGTTTACTGTTAATATAATCTCGCGAGATGTATTATAAACTCCCGGTGTTTCCAATAAGTAATGACGATGTACTAAAATTAAAGCTTGATAGGTACTATCAACGTGTACAATATACGTAACAGAATATGATATGTATAAAAGATGCCAAGTTAAAAATATTTCCCTGAACCCAATTCTAACAGAATTCGGAATTCTATAATTTCGGATTTGTCACAAAATCTTTCAATGCGGGTGCGAGGACTTTTTTTTACCTACTTTAATGCGTGTCAAATATCCTATTTTTTACATATCTAATGTAAACTAGTGCTTGACTGCAATCCCACCTGATAGTAAGCAGTGAGTGTTTATTAATTACATTTTACAAATGCGATGCCAAGGTTAATACGCTTGTACAGAGGCCAACACATCAAGCTACCCCAATATGTATTTTTTTTATAGTTTTTCAATTTTATTGCAAATAGATTAAGGTTTATGTTCGATTAGGACAATTTGTCAGTTTGGTATACTTGTAGGGTGTGTCTAGTATAGTGTCAGTAGTGATTTGATTGTGTATTGTGTTGTTGAACGAAGTGAGAACGAGAAAGTGTAAACATAATTCATTAAAGTTGAAATTCTACTTGATATTCTTCAGAAAGCGATGCGTAGTAATCGCAACATTTATTTTGGACATTATTCATATTGTATTAGTGTTGACAAATAACAAACTATGTTAGTATAATTATAAGCACTAAAACTAGCCTAAAACTACCATATAAAAAGTAATTACTAAAAACTTAACTCTTAAAGATATTTAAATTAAAATTAATGTGTAATGACATTAACATCATGACTACATTGAAAGTTAACGAAGTAAAGTAAGCATGTAAGAAAGCTAATTGATGGCGCTCTGTAGTTTTTTTAGTTTTTGTCTACATAAGCCACTTTACTTTTAAGCATCAGAATGTAACTTGTATGTATAGGTTTTGTTGAAATCGATCGTGGTGCTAAAGTTACGTATATTAACGCTCTCTGAGTCGATAAAATACACCAAAAAGAGAGCAATGGGTGGGAGTCGAAGCAATTATTTTGGTTTATTTGTGCGCCCGTTTTCAAAGACTACCAATATTACACGGAGCTTAATGAGGTTTTCATTATATATCCTAAAGGGTTCTGCTATTAATTGAATGGCTTAACATTATAGAAGTGTGTGTCCGGAAGTAATTTTTCCGCTTTGTGTATAATGAAGCGTCTTATCCTTATTTCTATGAGCACAACCATTGATCTATGACTGACGGATCAACGCACAGCCTAAGTCGCTCATCGTTGTACTCTACGATGAGCGACGTAGGCTGTGCGAAACTTGGAGGGTGTTGTTTTCTTTAAATGACGTAGGCAGCCAATAAGAAAGAATTTTGCGAAATTTTACCCTTCAAGGGGTAAAAAACGGAGGCAAAGTTTGTATGGACAACGTGAGTTTTTTGGTCCAATCAGTATCACATTTTGTTTGAACATTATATATCAGAATTGATGGAAGACGTTTTTCGTATATAATTGTAATTCGTAGCCTAACGGAGCTAAAAAGGGGTGGAAAGTTATTTTGGGGTTGATTTTATCAAAGTTGATACATTTTAATTCAATTAGTCGTCAAAATAAAGGAGGACTTCCTTTATTTTATCGGCTAACTGAAAGGTCAAATATAAAAAAAAAAAATTGGATTCGAATTCGATTTTTTTTGTTCTTGGGGATTTGAATGACATTGGAAAAACTAAGGTACAAGGTAAGTCTTTAAACCTTATTTTTTTCTAGAAAGTTCCTTGGAAATTTCTTAAATTACCTACTTAGCGAAAATTTGCAACCAAATAGTGTTGCTGGGGAGTTGCTGTTCCGCCTTCTTCTTCCTTCTTCTTTCTTCTTCTTCCCAGCAAAAACACTAGGAAGTGGTGAAGGGTGCGTGGTTTTGGGGGCTATCTTATGTATTTTTGACGTTCAAAAAGTGCTGATTCTCTGCCTAAATTCAAGAACTGAGACTTGATTTTTTTTTGGAAGTTCATTTTTACTATTTCATCAAAATATTTTGAGGGTAGTTAGTTAATTTATTTTTATTTGTTGTTATAATAATTTAATAAGATTCTTTGAGTTTCATTTATAAGTGTAGATATAGGTTAAAAAGAATTCTAAAAATGTCCGTTTGATTTGTTCTGAAAAATAGCCAGTTAATTTAGAATAAATTATGCTGAACATTAACAAACGATATCTTAATTCCTACCTGCTAAAATTAAAATAACATAGTTTACTTTCAGTTTTAATATATTATAGATCTTTCCGTGGGTGTTAGTTTGTTTTAGAAGTTTAATTTAGATTGTATAGTTCTTCGCAAATATCTAAGATTTGTAAATTTGTCTGTGTCTATTATTAAAAATGGGAGCAGAGTTAGTAAACATCAATGGGAAATTAATAAACGATACTATTGTACCAAGTTAATACCTAAACGACGCTATTGGCCACGCCAAATACATTGAATGTTGTGTTAAATGCTGAAAGAAAGGCCATAGTGGAAACTATAATATCTCTGATAAAAAGAAAGATATTATGATATTTTTTCTTCCCAGATATACAAGATAATACGTCATTATAAAGCTCTTATTATTAATAATTGCCGTGTGGTTATGTTTTATGTTAAAGTGTGAAGGAAAAGAACGATAAAAGTCGCGAGCAAAGTTTTAGTCCTCATTACAATATTGGCTTTTGTAGTTTTTCTCCTTCGTTAGAAGGAGTAGTTAAAGTAAAAGTAAAAGTAGTAGTAGTCATCCAAGATTGCTCGTTTTTAATTAATTGCGATGTGGCTCTTTTCAGTTCACAATTTTATTATGCAACTAACAGACTGCTGTACGATAGGGAAGCGGAAATGTTATGAAATCTCAATATTTTTGGGACTAAGCTTTATTGTTATTCTTAGCTTCTGTAAATAGCATTTATTGCGCATACCTTCTGTAGGTATTCTTTTGCGCAGAACTCTAGCCTTTTGAGCTTTAGGTGCCTCACTTATTATTCACATCGAAATATAATATTTATATTATAATATATCACACAAACATCCTCCCCCCGCTCCCTATGCTCGCCACTATTACATGGGACTTAACATGGGACTTACATATCTGGCGAAAAATGTGGGTAGGTTACACTTCTGACTGATTCTTCGGGGAATCTACACTAATATTATACAGAGGAAAAAATTGACACAAAAACTACTGTCCCAATTTCAAAAATTCATTCACCATTGGAAAGCTACATTCACCCCAGGGTGAATGTAGCTTTCCAATGGAATGGAATTTAGGGATAAAAAGCCTATGTTACTCAGGTAACATGGCTTTTTATCCCTAAATTTCCACGGGAACGGGAACTACGCGGGTGAAACCGCGTAACGACTGCTAGTGTTTTATAAATACAATCAAATATCGAATGAAAAACATCGATATTTACTGACAAGCCTACCTACGGTACAAGCGACGTCAGTTAAGGGTACGACATTATTTTGATGTGAAATTACCGTCTACTTCATACAGCCACGAAGCCACCGAGAGAATTTACGTCATGAATCTCGCTAGCTTCGTTTTGTTTACGCCTTCACGATTTTCGCGGTATACAAAGTAACCGGTGTGAAGTGGACATCGTGAATGCAGGTGCTTGTGCTGTTCACAAAGCGCCAGGGCACTGTGCCGTCGCAAATGTTAACGGTATTTGGACACGGCACAATACCGTCGTAGTAGCAATAAATGTAAGTCTGCTGCATACTTTGTGTCGACGTGACGAGGTTCTTAATAGATAGAATATACTTTATTGTACGTCAGTACGTATTGTGACATACCTCTGATTCAAAATATATACTTTTTTAAGTGATAGTGAACTGTGTGCTTTAAAACCTCCTAACAATTAGGTTAGGTTTTATAGGCTGAATAATTAATGCTTACGCACAAAACGGATTGTAACCCTGTTTTTTTTATTGGAACGAAGTTCCTTATCGCGCGTTGCGAAAGGGGGCTAGACGGAAAAAAATAAGACCAAAAGTTGTAACGACACTTTTTGCTATTGTTGTAAGCCGTGCGGCGTACGCGTGTTTCTCTGTCTATCTCTCTCTCTCTCTCATAGAAAGGAACTTCGTGCCATCCGGAGTCCCTTGACAGCTCTCAAGTTTTTTATTTATTTAGTATCTCTAATAAAGAATCATACCTGTCTGTTACTGTTCCATTGCAGAGCAAAGGCTGTTTCTCATATAGAGAAGAAGCATTGGTCACCACGCTTGCTTAAGGCTCTAACTATAAGTCCAGGTTTCCTCACGATTTTTCCTCTCACCGAGGTCATTGACGTCTTAGGTAAACCAAGAAAGTATATTGTGAATTGAAAAAATAAAGAAAAGAGATAAAAAAAACAAAAAAGGATATACAACACACATCCTGACTATAAAATGGTGAAAAAGTGGTATGTAACAGGTACTTCACATGAGATACCACAGTACGTTCAATAAAGTTAACAATTAAGTAAATGTTATGCAGTTCAAAGAAACAAAGCTAAAGAGAAGTTAAGTAAGGTAGGAGTAGGTAAGTATTTGGGGTTACAAACCTACCCAACAACCCAATGATGCCAACGAAACCCTATTCTAGTCGTCCTTTGTCCGTCTGTCTGTCCGCCTGTAACGATTGTGTACTCGTATTTCTAGCCGGTAAAACAATCAATAAGGCAAACTTTTAAATAAACGGGTTTAGTACCAGATGAAAGGAAATGACATGTTTAAAATTGTTAGTTTATTCAGCATATTTTATAAAGCATTAATTTTATACTTAATTATAATTTTATACTTTTGGCTGTGCCCTACAGGGTCCGTAATTGTACTCTAGCTTTAAGTCTGTTGTAAGATCTCAACACATTATGGAATGCAAATAAAGATATGAATATGGAACTTCGTCGTTCTTTCGTTTATGAATGACTTAAAAATGGCACAAATAAAAACTTGAAATATAATTTTTGTTCCATATATTGTGTTGTATCAGAACTCGTAAAACAAAAAAAACAACCGACTTCTTAAAAAAACTAACAGGTGAAAAATAACCCCAGTTTCAAGTCTGTGGCTTTGGTGGTTTTGTTTTGTTCATTATTGGCCACCGACTTCCGAAACTGGAGTTAATTTTCACCTGTTAGTTTTTTTAAGAAGTCGGTTGTTTTTTTTGTAAAAAAGTTTTTATTTTGTAATTTTTAGTTTCTTTGTATGTTAAGAAAGTCTTTCAAAACTTGAAAGAATCATTGAAATTGAATAACAATTGCTAAAGAAGTTCTATCTCTAAACATTAATCTGTACATCTCTGCCAGCCCCTTTTAAAATAGAATGGCGTAATGTTATGTTGTGGAAATACAAAATCTCAGCATAGACATCTGACTATAGCAATCGCGAATAATTTGCTGTTATGCGTTGAAGAGTTCCGCTGCCTGTCTTCTTCATCAGTTTTTCTTCACCAAATGATCGTTTCTAAATGAAAATGCTTGATTTGTTACTAAAAATGTTGGAATCGGTGCGTGTGTGCCTATATCTTTTGAGGAGTTCCCTCAATTCCTCGAAGATCCCTCATCAGGTATGAGTTTTGATACAAATGGGACCAATCTGTTAGTATACCCTATCAAACAAAAAAAGAATTTTGAAAATCGGTCCATAAATGACGGAGTACTGAGGTAACAAACCCTAAGAAAAAAAAAAAATATACAACCGAATTGAAAACCTCCTCCTTTTTTTGAAGTCGGTTAAAAAGTTGTTGCAAATGATGTAAGCTATCTAGTCCTGCGAGGTTGTTGATGTTTTACAAGTAACCCTGTATATGTACATACGAGACCTATATATGTGTACTACCTAAATCGGGTGCAGAAACTTTGAAGAAATAATTGTTTTACAATTCGAAGTTCAGTCAAATTCGGAAGTCGGTGGCCCATCATAAATAAGACAACACCACCAAAGCCACAGACTTCCTAATTTAGAGTTGTTTTACACCGTTTAGTGTTTTTTTTTAAGTCGGTTTAATTTTTTGCAAAAAAGTTTTATATTTTTCCATGTTTAGTTGTTCCCATACAAATATTTGCCCTGAATTTATTTTATATTGTTAATTGTTAACAAAACACGTCATGATAACAGGGTTATCCACTTATCCCTAATAAATGAAAATTAACATTCTCATTAACAACTGTCGAAATCTTGGTATATTGTACACATCTGCGTATCCCTCAGAGCATACACGCGTGATGATACGTCATGATGTTATATAAACAATAAACATCCGAGCGATTCCAGCAATCACGACAGATTTGCCGTCTATTTTTGAAGAGTTCCGTTGTATATCTCCGAAGATCAGCACCAGATCTTCACCAAATTAAAATGGGACCACCTCAGGAGTATACTCTTTCAAATAAAAAAAGAATTTTGGGAATCGGTCCAAAAATGGGGGAGAAATCAGGTAACATACATAAAAAAAAAAAAAAAAAATACATACACACGAACATAGAACCTCCTCCTTTTTTGAAAGACGGTTAAAAAGGCAACCACCGAAAAAAATACAAAAGCGTGTGAACACAATTGAACACAATTTTACAATGAAACAGAACCCTTCGTATTTGGCCGGTTTTTTCGTATCCTTAAATAATAAAAGTAATTTATTTCTGAACATATTTACATTAATTGTATATTTGACCCAAACTAAATAAAGTAGATAATGCCATTATTTTGAGGAAAATTTCATATATAATGGTTCTATTGATCGCAAACGGTAACAACTGCGGAACACTCGTGAAGATACCAACTCCATGTACTGAAACTCATTTACTCACGTTCGCGTGATGTCATATCCGCCTGATATCCGATGACGGTAAGCCACTTATCGGATACAAATGAAATGTTGCATGAAGAATATATTGATAGCGGATTAATACTACCTACTCGAAGGATTAGCGGATCGCTCGCCGACTCTCGTAAATATTTATAAGCTTCAGAACATTTTCAGGGAATCGGATATGAATTTTTTTGTTATGTTTACAGAACGTTATAACGTTATATTTTTATGTAAATTAAATATTTTTTTCGATATCCATTTATTAAATTAACATTTCACGTTGAATCCCATCTACAAATAAAAATCATTCATTTTATGTGTAAACGTAATTCAGTCAATTTTATGATGCGATGGATTTTGTAGACATCGCTATAGATGTACATTCTTAAAACCAGCGAAGAGCCTACACTATATAAAATGAAAAACAAAAAAGATCCTGCCCACATGTAAGCTATAGGTATTTGTTCGGGAGTGTGGATTTCAGAATGGACTATTTACTATATCCCCGGTCGTAGGGGCAGTCTCGCTTTGATTAAACCCTTTCGGCGCCTCCGCATCAGTCGCCCATTCCACTTTTATCTACTTTACTCCTCCACTCATAAAAGGACCTTACAAAATATTTTCTCGGTTGACAAAACGACTTTAGTTCGTAAGCACGTTTACGGTGATATGCTTTTAAATGTCAAACTTGGTTTGTAAGACTATAAAGGGAATAATTAACTTTGAAATAAGAAGGATCTTTGCTAGAACAACTTTCACGTTACTTCATCTTGTTACTGGAAAAGTATGTTAGTAAAAATTGATCTAATTTTAATGTGAATAACAGTATGTCAGGATCTCGAGATAGAACTTATATTTTATTCTTTTATATTTTAACTTAGTATTTTTTGGAGGCATCTCAATTTATTTTGCGAGGCACATTTTCATTCTCTTTCGTATGACAACTGAGCAGCAATAACGCGTCCAGGGCCCTATCCAATAAAGCTGACAATCCGACATATATGTCAAAAAAGGACAAAATTGTAGAATTTTCGCGCTTAAGCTGTTTAATAAACGTGACTGATATGTCAAAAATCGACAGGTGAAATCTTGACATATTTTTCATGTAAAAACACGTTTAATAAAACTCGACATATCAAAAAACCACAGTCACAATATTTCTGACAATTGTCGGTGACAATATTGTCGGATTGTCGTGACAATTATGTCGACTTTTGACATATTTGCAAAGAATTTTGTTTTATGAAGCTGGATGAGGGAAAAATTGAAAAAGATATTATCAAAGTACAAGAATAAAACAATCACTAGTGCAACTTCGATTGTGTTATGATCGCGTGTAAGATGGAAATGCACAGAAAACTTACCATTTTGGGCCTTATTTACGAAAGTAAAAATATACTTTTTGGGAAGTTTAGTGACCAATTGACCCACGATGTAAAAATAAATAAATGGAAGAAAATAGCTTAAATATGATTTCGCGACAGAGGGTAACGCGCCTGTCAGAATTGTCGGACAATTCTACAAATATGTCAACATGTCATGACAATTTTCTGTTTAATAAAGCAGATTTGACAAGTTTTTCACGACAAATTGTCACCTGTCACCTGTCGCATATAAAGTTTTATAAAACAGAAAAATGTCAAGAAAAAAAGAGTCCGACATATTTGTGAATTTTCCACCATGACAATTTTGTCGCCTGTAAGTTTTATTAAACAGAAAAATTGTCGAGTTGTCACTTTTTGACATATGTCGGACTTGTCGGATTGTCAGCTTTATTGGATAGGGCCCAGGTGAGTTAAAACCACTCGAACCTTCTTGTAGTAACGAGCTCGATTAAAAGATCGAGCTTAACTAATGATACGAAGCACGACCATAGCCTACGGGCACCTATTAACTCCAGATTAACAAATTCCTACATATATTTTTTGTAGCAAAGATTATTCATTTATTGAAAGAAAAACTAAGAACTATTTAAATTAATGGAAGCTTTTTCCTTTCACTTCCATATTTAATAAGAAATGAAGCTATAAACATAAAACACACACAGATTACTAACAAATACAAGTTAACTCAATATTTATTGGATACATCGATAAAAACACCTTTCCTTTATTTATGACAGTCACCTCGCGGACCATTTTCGCGAAGGCTTTTTTTCCTTTTATTAGATTATGGCTTTCATTTTTTTTTATCGTAGTGAAATAAATTATGTGCCGTATAAGTCAAATTCTTCTTTTGACACAAAGTCAGCACGTTTCATTTTTGACGCGAATGTGTTTATTCAAATTGTTGGAACAAAGAATGTCATGAAGTAATTTTAGATTGTTTCTATAATAAAATAATAATTTTACATTTCGGAACGGGATTGTAATTTGTGATTTGGTTACGTTTCTATTTTTTCCTTGAGATAGTAAAATTGTTGCTAGAATTATGCTAACTCATCAGTTATGAAGTGGTAAAGAGTGGGTGTATTGAATTAAGGAAGAGGCTTTCGTTATTAAAACTACGGGAAACTACGGAACCCTACACTGAGCGTTTCCTGACACGCTCTTGGCCGGTTTTTAACTAGTAGGTGAGGTCCTAGTATAACTAACTACTAGAAATATATAGATTAAATTTGAAGTATTATGAACATAGTTGTCTACTTAAAAAGCTACTCTTTTTAAAGTGCTAAGTTCTTATTGGTATTTAAGTGCGTTTTTCATTGTATTAAGTGTTCAAAATGCTTGCATATACGATTATACTACAAACTTAGTCCAGAAATTATTTTGTACAACTTTTTGTCTTTTTTGTACAAACACTGTAGTTTCCACCCAAGTTCAAAATAATTTTCCTAGAAAGTCCTTATAAAGTTCTGCATTTCAGATTTTTTTCATATTTTTTAAACGTATCATGGTTCAAAAGTTTTGTAGCGATTATTTCCGAAATTATTGACTTTGTCAAAAAATGATTTTAGTAAACCCCTATTCATTTTTAAATACCTTTCCAACAATATATCACACGTTAGGGTTGAAATTATCCAATTTTTATTTTACCCTTTTGTTGGCGTGATTAATACACATTTTGGTACTAAATTTCAGCTTTCTAGTGCTAACGGACACAGAGATTAAGCGAGGACGGACGGACGGACGGACAGACAGACATGGCAAAACTATAAGGGTTCCTAATTGACTACGGAACCCTAAAAATGACATGTAAAAGGGTTTGTTTGATCATATTTACAGAAATAAATATGATTTATAAAGTGGTAGGTCAGAAGCGCAAACGGCAGTATTACCTCTACCAGTTGTCAATAGTCATGACTTGTACTAAATTGTTAAAAAAAAACGGACATAACGCACATAATTTAGGAGTTTGATTCAAACTGATGTTGGATATTGTGGTCGATGCAAATGTAAGTAGTATTAATGACGTACACTGACTCCATTAGGGACTCTTCAAAATGTTCAGTACGCCAACACAAACGTTTATTTCATGGGTTATTGATTCTCTAATGGCTGTATCAAATGAGAATCTGTACTGGTTGAGTGAGCAATTTGTACGAATAATTGTGTGCTCAAAGTATAGAATGAAGTGTAATGAACACATTATTGTGTCGTTAGACGCTTGGCTGTACAAGTGGTCTGTTTGTAAACAGAACAGCCTATAATTTGATTTCAGTATAACAATATTGTCAAATGGTCCTAAGACATTCAACTGTTGTTTTTCACGTTGTTATCAGAATAAAATATATGCTGTCGCTTACACATCAGCTTATTGGTATAGTAGTTTAAAACAATACAGTTTCAAAAGCAATCAAATCTTAATCTTGCTTGACTTGAACTGTGTGGCGTCACCAAACAAAGTTAGCAATAGCGAGTACTATAATTATGTATCTTGTGGCAAGCCAGCAATCACCACGCTGCATATTATACGTTGTCGCTCAATATTATAAGAGGACGCGGTTAACATGTTTATTCTACATAAAGTTAGTGTGTACGCTCGAGTATATGGGTATTATCCCTCTATTAAGTTGATGTTGTTAATTAAGTATAACATAAACAAGCTTTAGACGACACTGCTGCTATGCAAGCTCTCTAAAGCTTCAAGTATGTCGATGTACACAGTCACGTTAAAAACTTTTCTCGTGCATTGAAATTGAATAAGCCATTTTCATGAAGATAGAAATCGAATTTAGCTGCTTTTTCATGACTACCCAAAGATTTTGGGGCGTGGGTAACTTTTTGGCTCCCAAGAGTAAACCAACCGTTCTGAATGGCCGAGACTTTTTTCGGGATTCCCTTTTCTTGCCACAAAGAAAGTCAGATTCATTTAACGAACGGCCTTTTAAGAGAGAAACTTCTTTGAAGCTTATTAAAGAATCGTTTCGGAGGATTAGAACCCTTGAGGCGTACCTAAGGTTGCATAATATATGAATAGGTATTTATACTAAGCTAACCTACTAAAAACGGACTAAGAGCGAGAACAATGATGTTAATTCACTGAACAAGAAAAATAGAGTCCATTTAGTGCAAACAAAAAGAGGGCGACATAGTGTCGTTATTAGGTCAAGTCTAAATTGGTCGGATTTATAGTTTATCTAGCAAGGAAGAATGTAGGCAAAGTGAAAATCCGATTTAACTCGCTTTTACCTGGCCGCAATCGGCGTCTAGATTCGATTCCCCGGCACCCTGAATGGGAATTGGATTTTCAGTTCTGCAAAGCTATGCATTATGTACTCCTGTAGATACTTTTCAAATTATCTGCGCTAACTTGAAAGAGAATTTACAGAAATAGGTATATGTTTTTAGTTTTCTTCTGAGATTGATCTTGATGAATTATAAAGTGTTTGATTGGCTTGTTTTATTACTGATTCTCGACGTTTGTAACTTAATTGGGTATCTATTGATTTTCAGCCAACATTTTAATAACAGGTAGAAGAGCTGAAGAGTTATAACCTCAAAGTACCTACTGTTAAAAACTAAGACATTATTCTCTCAGGAGATTCATATGTGTCAGTAAACAAACTTATTTGTAGTACCTACCTATGTAACGCGAAATAATTGTAAAAATTGTTCTTAATGATCAGAACATCAACCCGTTTCGATATCTTAGTTAGTTAGTTTATCTTTATGGCCGGAATGGACTTGTTCATGTTCGTATAATCTGCAGTTAATTACTCACGAGATCAATGTTATTACATTTTTAGTTTTGGACACGTGAAATAAAAACCAATGTTTGAAGACAAGTGTAGAAATTAACAAATTCCTAGAAACGGGTTCAGGTATTTTTCTAGTGGACATCACACTTGGATCTTTTTCTGTCTGTGTTAAGACATAGGAATCATCACATATAGAGCCAGCAGGGCGAGCTATATTACAAATTCTATTTCTATTCTATTTCTATTATAGAAAGAAAATGGCGTACATGAAATCAGCTGTTTGTCAACTGTCAAGTGTAGGTATTTCATTTTCATTACAAATTCTACTCGTTTACACTTGACAGTTGACAAACAGCTGATTCCATATACACCATTTTCTTTCTATGTCGCCTTATCGATTACGATAATAGAAATATAATTTATAATACGGCTAGGCTTCCAGGTTGTATGTTTAAACTATTTTTTCTATTCTTTAATTATATTATTTTTTGATAAGAAACAAGCCTCGGAGGGTCTGTGTAGCTTTTCATCTCAAGATCACCAACGTATTTTCTTACTTATTTATTACGTCTTGACAAAATAGTCCAAAGAACAACGGTTACCCGAATAAAGAATGTAAATCACCTAGGGACTTGCGCATGCTTGAGTAACAAACTTCACATTCGTATAGTACGACGACGGCGGCATAGAAAACCAAAGTACCTATTTACAAACGTTAGATGATCTATGCACGTATATGAAGCCGAAGCTATTTGTTTCACGAATAGCTTTACATCCCTAAACGTGTTGAGGTTGTAGATATAAAAGTGATTGGTAGTAGTAGTAGGTTGGTACCTACTTAATTACCAGCGTGTTTTAGGTACAATCAGCGTCAAAATTCGATTACCATTTCAATACTAGCTAAAATCGCACAAATCGTTTGACAAGACTAGTACCAGAATTGAATAAACATCTTAAAAGTTTAAAATTAGCTGAACAACACTTTGCACTTGAATTTACTTAACGCCTCATTTTCAAAAGTAGTTAAACAATATTACGTCCAAAACATCTTAACACTATGCTTTAAAAATCTAATGTAAAACAATAAAAAATGACGTATATTCATTTAAGGAGATATTTAAAAGAACTATGAATAAAAAATCGGTTTCACAAAGACGTACAATAAGTATATGTTAGTAGCCGTTAGAGAAATTAATTTACAAACATATTTTTACAAGTAAGATACTGTTTGGCTTAGTAAGTCCTGAGAGAGTGAGTTAATAACAAAAATAAAGAATCTTAAGAATTTTCTTTTTAGTAGTCAGGTATTTTGATAGATTCGCTCAAAAAGTCATTTCACCTTATCATTGTATCAACCGATCAGCTTGTTGAATATAATAGAGAAAATATGTTTGTTCATTCTCATTTCTGTAAGGTATTTTTTTTAAATGTACTTCAACTTTCAGAAATGACAATGTTTGTATCCATTATAATTGAGAGTATTCACATCAGAAACTTATCTAAGCGTATAAAAACACGATGACGAATAATCCGATATCACCGAGCATTTATTACATTTGTTTACTTTTAAATAAACGTATCCACATTCAATTGTATATTGTGTTCAAAAATTATCATCGATATTCGATATTTTTGTGTTCGCAGCGTGCCACGCGTCAATCATGCGACACATGCGGGCGACATACTCAAAATTGTTGCTCAGAGATCAGAGAGAAATATTAAATCGCATATTTAATAACTGCCCTGTTTTTTCCTTATCCTGTGCCATCACGAATGTTAATAATGCCTATACGTGGGAAACGGAAATTCTGCGGCGTTCCACTAAATTGGCAATCGGATGTTGTTTACCAAAGAGCCGAAATTACTCCACCGACTACCGATGGAAAAGTGTAAATGCTCAAAGGTTCCATTGATTAGTTTTATGGGACATCGCAGGGGTAGTAAGAAGTAATTTCGGATGGCTTTCACGTTGTAAAGATTCTTAGACGATTTGTTCATGGTCTGGTCAATTTTATCAATCGAATTTAGAACTCTTAGCAATCGTTGTGAAATCTTTTATAGACCTAGCTTTAACACCCACATGAGAATTGAGAGACATAAAGCCATTAATATATAGAGTGTTTCTGGGAATACCTTATATACCTATTTTTGGATCAATTACGATAGAACGCTTTCTGCTCTTACTTCGTTTTTATTTCGACAAGGAACTCATCTTCCGTCGCATATGGTAGGAACTAAAAGCATATTTTTATCTTAGAAATCGGAGGTGTATATCTATGAGCGAGTGCAGGTGATATTTTAATCTGTCTTAATAGGCTCTCTAAATCTAGACTAAAAATTACGGTAAGTCTTACAAACTCTATTTTACTTTCATTAATTGCTGCACTTCTATAAAGAAATTAAACTTTGAGCAGTTACTTAATACCCACCAATGACGTACTTGTTTAACCCTAGATAATTAACTATATTCCGAGATACATTATAACTAATCTTTCTTCAAATAGCCTGCGCACTTGAAACGTAATGTTTTCGAAAGTATTAATTAAAAACAAACTCGTTTAAATATTGCAACAAATTAGAAAAAAACAACACATAAGGAAAATAATTATTTGACGTATCGGTACATATGTTTCCATTATGACTTAACCTTAAACATCATGACAAAATCGGGTCAAGACATTGATTCTCTATTTATTTTTTATGTTATTAGAGGCGTGAATAGCGTAGACAATCATTATGCAAAGATTTAACATGTTGTAGAAAACACAAAGCGCCCATCGTCTTATTTTTCGTTTAGTAGAAATAGTCGATCAAATTAGATAAACAGTACGTATAGACTGCGCCCACACTATATCTGTGACTGTGTTCTTTGTACTGTTGTTAAAGTAATGTAGCCTAGCTTTTTCTCTATATTGGGGTCGCTTTCCCGTCAAACCGTATGCAGCTAAAAAGTGACCAGTGTTTTACAAAAAGCGACTGCCTACCTGACCTCTACAACTCAGTTGCTGATTAAACTTATTATCAGAGTCTCTGAGTTTTGATTACCCGTTACGACTGCCTTAGATAGTCCTTCAAATATTACCGGGACCAACAACTTTACGTGCTTTTCAAGGCAAGGAAGGGTAAACAAACTATAAGTACTTATTTACATCAAAATTATGAATAATTGATGCTTTTAACATTATTTGGAATAAAAAATCTTTCAAGAATATAGGTTATACTTTTTTCAATGAAACTAATAACATATTTGACTGATGCACCAAAGAAATAGGAAAAAAGAAATAAATATTATAATTACACACCTTTGTGCAAAAAGTATGTTATAACCACAGAGATATAAATACTATAGAGCGGGCATGTCAAGGAAATGTCATAGAAAACTTTGATCCCATGTCTCAGTAACGCCATCTAGAATAATATATGAATATTGGAGCGGTAGCGGAGCGTACTAAAAAAAACTAATAGGCTCGTGTCCACTAGGACAAGTTTTGATGAAAATTTTGTTCGTGATGTCCGGTCTACAGTAAGTAATGAATGTATTTGGTTATAACTTAACTGTCGTCAAACTGACGATGATTTGGGCGTAAGTCAACAACGACCTAACGATTGATAGACCACAAAATTGTCATCGCGTTGCATATTTTGACCATTTAGGAAGGCAAATCAAGTCAAGTCAAATCATTTATTTCATTTAGACCCAACAGGCACTTTTGAACTTTATACTTACAAATTAAATAAAGTAAGAGAATGATTCTAGTTGCACATTCCAAATGGTAGTTTCGAATGGAGAAAAATGTTCAAGAAACTCCATACTTACTCTTTTAAACTAGGTTTACAATACTTTATATACAACAATCAGATTAAATGTGAGGACGATGCACCTAGAATAATAGGAACTAGACTGCGATAGGTAACTTATAAAAAATAAGCAATGGACTCTCAAATAAAGTTAAAAAACAGTAGACCAGTGTGAGTTTAGAGCAAAAAGCAAACAAACAAAAAATTAAGTACTTTAAGCAGCCAATTTGATTTGGTCAAGCCTCCTATGTCCTATAGAGCAGGACTCGCATGTTTCCAAGCATTTTTATCTTCAATATAATCCCCTAATTTATACAAATCCTGTTTACAGAGGGTACGTTTAATATAAGTTTTAAATTTCCTTTCATTTAGTTCTACTATCTAGTTCTATTTAGTTTCATTATGAGGTATTTGGCTGTAACATTTGAAACAGTACCCCAAAAAAATATGTGTGTACTTTGGCTAGCCTGAAAGCTGGTTGCGCTATTTTATCTTTAAATCTTGTGTTAAAATTATGTCTATCACTAATTTTGCTGAAAAGATGTGGATTTTCCCTAACATACATTATATTTTCATAAATAAATTGACGAAGCACTGTCATAATATTAATTTTCTTAAAAAGTTCCCTAAGAGATTCGCGACTTAGTAGATTATAAACGGTTCTGACAGCTCTCTTTTCTAAAATAAAAATAGACTTAATAGACTTTACTTAATAGACTTTAACTTAGGTTTTGTGACGTTCTGTCTATTTTAAATATCAATGATGTGTCATAAGCATTGAATTAATTGAGGCAAATCATTAATATAAACTAAAAAGAGGAATAGACCTAGAATAGAACCTTGGGAAACACCCATTATCATTTTAGACCCTAATGAGTTGATGAGTGCGCGCAAGTACCCGAGATTACGTGAAATGTGCGTGGTCGTCCTGACGAATGATTAGTTATCTAGAATTGAAAATGAATAAATATGTAAAATAAAGTAAATGTCATGAACTTTTAACAAATATAGCTAAATTCACTCTTTAAAGCTAAGGTGGTAACATTTATTTTTGCTTTTAAATCCCCTGTGATCAAAAAGTGCATGAATATTGGATGAAGTTCTGAATCGCCTATTGAATATTTATAGTAAAATTATTAATGTAGATACGCTTCGAAAGAGACCGAGTTAGAATAACATAATTATATAGTACTTATAACAGATAATAAATTGTAATAAATTCAATGTATTGTTGAAAGTACTAAAAGATTGAAATACTTACAGTTACAAAACTGACAGATTGAAAGCATCGCTTTGAAACAAGTTCGAGTATCGCAACAACTTTGTGATTTATATCATGTGTATTCCTTTCTGTACAATTTGATCTATGGTGCTTTACTGCCATACCAAATTGTCAGAAATAAAAGTATTCGCGACTACGCATATATGCGGATTCGGGTGACAATATGTTGTACAACATCGATTGTAATAGGCTCAAAAGTTTATTAACATTTCAATTTACACATTTTTTTTTCTGTGCACAACATAAAAGAAAAATTTAATCCATTTCTGATAATATAAACTTTTAGCTACTGCATCAAATGATAAAAAGCAGTGTAAGGATACTTTACAAATTAAATTTTCGACGCCTTTCATCCCTCGGATCATCATCTGCACAGTCTTCTCAACTATGAAACATGTTCGGGTTTTTTGTTCTGCTTTCCATCTATGCAAATCTTCAGAAAAAACATTTATTTTGAACACGCACGGAAATATAACAACAAAAACTAAAGCTGACAAGGTAATGCTTGTTTAGAAATAATAAAAGACAGATGCGAAGTCAAAAGACTCTTATTGGTGGCACGATGCCGTCTTGTAGGACTGGTTTTCAGACTTTGGGGTTTTCCGCAACGAATGTCAGCCGGGGCCAATGGTTTAAGTTGTTGTTCACCGAATATATAATATATATCTAGTACACCTTTCCTTCGTCTTCATAACTGTTACCTGTTTTTTTGTTTTATTTAACTTCGATGGTCCTAATTTATCATTTTATGACATTGTCTCGCAGATCTATGGATATAATACAACTCTGCACATGTAAGCGGGCACGCCCTTTATACCGAGAGGCTTCTTTTTAGTCAGTTATTTTTGCTTGAGTTTAGTTAGTATTAATGTCGTCAGCTATATATTACTAGTATTGTGTATATTGGAGTGTGCTAGCTAACATGTAGCGAATAACTTATTTTTATGTTATACAGCGAATAATTGTTTTATAATAATAACTAATTGTACTGTGTAAATTCTAGTTCTTCTAATTTATTAGACGTGTGGCTGGGGAGTTTGTTCCGCCACTTCTTCATCCCAGCAAAAACACTAGAATGTGGTGAAGGGCGGGCTTTTTGGGGGACTGTCTTATGTAATTTTGACGTTCAAAAAGTGCTAATCCTCAGTCTAATTTGAATAAATGACTTTTGATTTTGATTTTGTTCGGGGCACGGAGGTTTTTTTTTTTTTTTATATCTCGACGGTGCAAACAAGCTTACGGCCCGCATGATGATAAGCGGTTACCGTAGCCTATGGACACTTGCGACACCAGGGGCGCCACACGCGCGTTGCCGCCCTTTCAAAAACCTATTTACTATCCTTTTGAAGAACCCCACACTGTAGCCCTCTGAGAAAACCTCGGAGGTGTTCTAGGTATGTACTTAGTTGATCGTCACCCATCCAAGATCAATGATCCGTGCGGATGTTATTTCATGAGGTTCTTGAGCGCTTGTTTCTTTTGACCCATACAATAATTTTACTTGTAGTAATAGTTCTATGTGAGGTTAGTGAATAGAGGTCAACGTAATAATATATGATTTATTGTTAAGTTCTTATGTTTTCTGTGCAGAATAGTACAAACAATAGACTAGTTACTATATGGTAATTATTTTACTTTGAAAACAATAAATCGGGGTTCATGATTAAACATCTCTAATAACACACATTGCTTAGATTTTTTAAGTTGTCATACAATTTTTGATTAGGTAATATAATGTTTATAAATGTTTATCTTTAGGTATCTGTCATGTGGGCAACAACTTTTGAGTTATATTTCAGCTCAGATTTATGAACGTGTATTTTTAGGTTGCAATGTCGTCAACATTGCAACGGAGAAGGTGTTTTTATAAATAGTCGAATTATATCACATCAAATGATGAACTTTGAAGATCCCGTTCATACTTTATTGCTGCCAAACGAAGACCTCTTTTATTGTAGAACCATTTTTGTATTAACTAAAATAAACTTTATCGTTTCTTTGTCTCTATCTAATTTTTATCAGTCAACCACAAGTCAATTTTGGGTCTATTTAGATCTTGTGTTAGAGTAATCTAGTTTTGTTTTGTACGTAGTTTGGTACTCTGATAAATAGGTTAACACAAAACACTGTCTTGGTGAGCTTGAAAGCTCTATAGTTTCCATTAAGTCTCCAAATCGTTCGGAGAGGCGTACACTGTGCATTCGTACCACGTACAGTCATAGTTCACCAAAAACGACATTAGGGCTGTGATATGGGGCGAATACTCTGTTCAATTGCAAACACAAAAAAATCTCTTATTTTTTTCAAACAGAGTCAAGTTTTAAATTAATATGAAACTGAAAACGAATTATTTTAGAACTAGTTCATTATGCGAACAAACATTTCTTTCTGTTTCAGGATGGCTTTCCCTTCAAATTAGTTACATTGTCCAATTCAGTGGGTAAATTGTTCCTGGTTTTGATAGCCTGAGAATTAGTCTGATAGCTGATGTGGTTCTATGAACTATTAAACTAGCCTCGACTTATCAATCGACAATCTGTGATACCGAAATATTTGAATTTGATCATTTCTGTAAATGTATTAGCTCTTATAATATTATTATGTTGATTATAATTTCTACAAGATGCAATCAGCATTTTTGTCGCACAGTACGAGCTCTTGCAGACTTAGATTAGTCGGACTGAAACAAAGGAGATAGATTTTAGGTCATCAGTGTTCAAAACATCAAACATAACGTTATAACATAAAAAATCTTAGCAAAATAACAAATTGGCCCTACAAAATAGTAATATGTAGTTAGAAAAGGATACGTTTGTAATTTTGACTTTCACAAGATTAGTTTAAATCTTTGACTTTTAATTTTGATTTTGGAGATGAAAGACTATATGAAAGGCAATGCTCCATTACGCTTGTCTTAGAGATCTATTGTTTGAGCATGTCTTACTTCAACAGAAGATGCATTTCAGAAATTGTACCAAGAATTGAAATTCATAAACTCTCTCGTATAACTTCATCGGCTGCAGTTATTAGTTTGCAAAATCCATCGTTTATTTTGCCGTGTTACTCTTTTGGAGGTATGAGGAACAGGATGTAAAGTTCCTCATCCATAGAAAAGGGAGGATCCGCCGACTGGTCTGGTCTGGTGGGCTAACTACTGCCCGATAGTTGTCGGGAACTTTATACGTTCAAAGTGCGCGGATAACCTTAATACCGCGATGTAGGATATCGGTCAATAGTTCGTATGTAGTGAGATAGATGTCGCTACACTCTTTAAACAATGGTGCTGAGTTGCATACTCCGCAATCACTAATAACTGATTCTAAGAAAATGACAGGTGAACGAAGGAAATATAACCAGAAATGAGATCCACTCAGAATCTTCAACACGAACGATAAATTTTCTTGTTATATGAAAGAAGTAAGATTAAAACTGAACAATGTTATTGTAGTAAAAAGTAATACCGATCATTGATGGATATTATAAGGAGACACTCGTATCAATACTCGTGCCAATCGCGTCGGGGTGACGACATGGGAGAGATAAATTTTAATTTCACTTTAATATTTTAAAAGCGTTCATGGCTTTAATCGCATTTATTGAAGCTGAATTTTATTGATCATTTTATTGGTCGTGACAGAATAATTTTAATGATGGCATCACCACTGAAAATGCGTTTGGAACGGCAAATGTATGAAGCTTTTAACCAAATGAAATCCATATATTACTGTATAACACAGTCGTAACTCGGTGATATAAGTCGCTCAGAAAATTGCCTGGCACAATGTAGCCATGATAAGCATCGCCCGAACTCGTACATTTGTTTGTTTTATGCACTTTAGCTTAACTTTGACTAATTCATTTTGCTTAAACGTTGCTGTTTGCACTCAATTACTTTAAAATGCTGCGACGGTAAATTGCTACACTTACAAGGATAACAAAGGATTTACTAATGAAATGTTTTTAGGAAGAAATCTGTTTAATGCTTCTTAGCTTTAAATATATGAAATAACACAATTGCGAAGGGCCGCACAACTGTGCTACTAACTCTAGTATACCTAAGCCTCAAATTCTATTGAAACTCTGTACTAGTAGGCCTGCTCATGCGCTATAGCCCTACCTACGATATTATACCACTGATATGCGGCCCGAAGTACTAGATTTTTTTTTTTAATTTTCTAACAAACGAAGCAAAAGAAGTATGTAAGAATCGTAGCATATGGCGCTCTGTAGTTTCTGCCTACCCCCATGGGAAAAAGGCGTGAGTTTATGTATGTATGTATGTATGCGGCCCCACTGTACCTGCTTTATTTAACTATAGTAATATCACAGTTGTGTGACAATCTATGTAATTCCATGAAAGTAATTTGCGTAATCAATTAAAGTATTAACAGCGTTGTGTTCACGCTGCATCGTATTAATATGCTAATGTTAGAAGGGAATAATATTGATTTTCAATATGAATTCTAATTCCAATAAATGTTTACGTAACTTTTCGTCTATCGTTGGTTAAACTTGTGTTTGTATACCGTACCTACCTATATCAATCATACAGGCAATGAAAATTTCTACAGTAGTGTGTAGGTTGGTATGTGGGTTTGTATAATGTCAAATCCCTAGATATTTTTTGTTGAAATTTTTACCGTTCACCGTTTTAATAAATAAAATTGCGTCCTTGGTCGTTAAGTTCGGCGGAATTTAACAAAACATCGTGATCACATCCATCAAGCTGTCTTATTGTATAGACGGAGGTCGGTCGATGGTATAAGTAGAGGGTTTCTACTATGCGAAATGCCTTTAAATCTTCATGTTCATAATAAATGATCGAACTTTTAGTATTTTATCGACGGTGAAAAAATATAAAAAGAGAACTTACGGTGATTAAAGGAGAGCTAGATATAAAAACTATTCAAATATATTTTGTTAATCGCTGCGGGTGACTTGCCTAAAAAGTAAGTCAATGTCCAATCTAGTTTGCAGACCTGTATGTTTCGAATATATCCTCTTATAGGTGTTCTTCTTATATTTTAAACAGATATAACTTAAATTGTGAGACTAGCTTTATTACTTTTATATTATAAGTAAGTCTGACATGGCCAATCTTACTATGTCACTAGAATTTAAGTTTAATAATTTGACTTAGTTCCTTCGCTGCGTTTTCTCGTGAACGTCGCCAACGTAACAAAAGGTCATAGATATTTTATAAACTTTGAAACTCGGCAGAGAGTTGTCGGTTTGTTCGATAAGAAAGTTTAGTTCGTTAAGTAGGCACATTAGGGGGAAACAGGAAAACATTAAGGCGTGTCGTCGACAGTGGCTCGTCGCCAGACGCTATTAAAATATGCTAACCAATTGGACGCACTGACTTCATTTCGTCTTGTCCTCTTTTCTGTCAGAACCCCTAAAATTGATGGTGTAATTTGCACGGAATAACATTGAATCTCGAGCATTGAATCCGCACTTACTATAAGCAACGTTTCAGAAGGACACACTTAAACTTTATGCCTTAGGATCTTAAAGACATAGACACTGACCTAACTAGTCAATTACCGCAATCCAGACACAATTAAATTACTATTGTTTGCGGACACCGGTGTCCACGCGGAGCCTAATGAGTTAATAGATTAAAACAATGTTTTACAGAATCACAAAAACGCACTTAGTAAAACAAATGACGTTAGTATGACTGTCAAAAGGAACGATAACTTCGGTTCCGCAAACTCAAATCAGAAACCATTGTTCAGGACCTAAGCGAGATTGAGGACCGAAGTAATTATTAGCTGCTGAAGCCGGCAGCTCTTCCAAACAAATGACCAGGAAACAATAAAGGACTATGAGTAACGGAACAAACCGACGATGATTTAATATTTGTCAATGTAGTGTGTGGAATGTACTTACCGTTAAACAAAACGTTTGACTGGCCTGTTGGTCTAGTAGTTAGTGACCCTGACTGCTATGCCGGAGGTCGTGGGTTCGATTCCCATCCAGGACAAATGTTTGTGTGATGATCACGATAATTTGTGCTGTGTCTGGGTGTAATTTATCTATAATATGTATGTATTTAGAAATATATAAGTATGTTTATCAGCTGTTTAGTACACAACACAAGCACACAAGCACAAACAAGCACAAGCAAAAGCACAAGCACAAGCTCTCAAAGCTTAACTTGGGACTAAATGGCGTTGTGTGAAAAGTTGTGGAATATTTATTTATTTAAACAAAGCATAGGCAAGTATAGGCAACTCATATATTTATTAATTGCAATAATGCTTTACACTTACAAAATCATCATGAGTACAGAGAGAGAGTCAACAATACTATCATTATTATGAACATCAAATATTTATTAATAATAAATATAGGTACATGATACGAATTGGAAATAAACATTTACATCAACAATAACTAAATTCTCATTATTATCAAGCTTTCAATAACTTGCAACGTTGGTACAGTAACCAAAACATTGTTGTACCTATGCAGAATAGTCAAGTAATTTCAATACTTTTAAGTGTTACGTTCAAAACCATTTTTGTTTATTAGTCTTTTTTATACTCATACTCAGCTACGCAAAAAAAAATACGCCGTAAATAAACTGACCAAGTGCCAGTCCCAGTTTTGGCTTGTTTTACAATAGAGATACCAAGTCCTAGTCACCTGACTCGGAATTAGATAGTAGGCCAAATAAACACGCCGAAAAATCACGTCTTTTATTTAATTTATAGTTTTATAATTATACGTTCTATTGTTATTTGTTGTTATAGCGGCAAAATTAATATACACACTCTGTGAAAATAACAACAGAACTGTCTCCCTTTTACGGTTCATGATATACAGCCCGCTGGTAGACAGACGGACAGAGGAACAGTGGAGGCTTAGTACTCGTAATCGGTAACCTCAAAACAGATGGTGTTGTCGAAAGATCAATATTTTTACCTGTAACCCTTACTCTTTTGTTAACTGTACCT
The DNA here is from genome assembly GCA_921972225.1 of Euplexia lucipara. Lineage (NCBI taxonomy): Eukaryota > Metazoa > Arthropoda > Insecta > Lepidoptera > Noctuidae > Euplexia > Euplexia lucipara. The sequence goes on from OV179148.1 coordinate 10,586,335, forward strand.
GCCTTTAGGCATGCGACTGAACATATTCTCAAGCCAAGTTAGGATAACATCGACTCATGATACGTTCAGTTCGGTTTCGGTGCATGTCCCAGGTCGGTTCAAACATTTGTCAGTTTCATATTTGTATCAGAACATGCATCGGCAAACAATTTGGTGTCGGATTGTCGCACGATATGGCAGGTAAATTCTTTACCATGCATGAATAGACCTCGGACGATCAGAATACCCGTTCATATTGCACTATGTGTTGCTCTATTTGGGCGCAAATATTTTTGTTTTCAATCTCTAAAAGCGAAATGAAATAAAGGATGTTGTTTCAATTTTATTTTGGTTTGGTCCATGGAAATTGGAAAGTTATTTTAACATATCTAAGGATATAAATAATTTATCTCGTAACACTGGAAATAGTTTCTTCCATTTTAGAATATATCCTTTTTTTCTAATCAACCAAAGATACAAACTTTGAATTCACATTGGTCATATAATTGCAATTTTCATTTACTGTTTACTATACTGGAAAACACGAACAATTAACCATCGCTTGTATTGAATTAACTACGCGCACTGACTAACTAGTGAATTCGTTACGCAAATTGACCGCGACCTACAACAACATCTGAATAGAAATCACCTATTTAACCGATACCCGAATTAGAATGAAGTGATATGAGTTTTTATTGCCAAAGAGAGATTTGGGCACTTGTTTATTGGTATTAGTAGAAAATTTTATGTGAACAGCTAACAAAAGTAGTGTGGTAGAAATTCTGTACTCTTCTACTATGCCTTGTTCCCAATTTATTTGGGGTCAGTCCTCCTTGTTTTAAGGCGTCAAGACAGGCAGTCTTGGCTTGTCTGTTCCTCCACCTAAGCTCGTTGTATGTACTTTACAACGGTTCTCCACCATGTGGCCTGTGTCCTTTCCTTACACCGTATTTTTCAACACGTCTCGTCACATGCTCATACCATCGCATGCGGGTTTCAGCCATCTTTTCTGTAATGGGAGTTACTTCAAATGATCCTCTACACACTCTGTACACTCATTGCGTACTTTATCGAGTCTTGTTACCCCAGCAGCCAATCGCAGCATTTTCATTTGTTTGCATCTTCTGTAGTTAAATTCTGTAAGTAGCGAAAATAGTGTATAGAGCAGTAAGACTTTCAGGAGTTTTACAATGCCCAATAATGACTTTTATCTACATACATACATGAACTCACTCCTTTTTCCCATGGGGGTAGGCAAAAACTACAGAGCGCCATATGCTACGATTCTTAACATACTTCTTTTGCTTCGTTTACATTCATACATTTTGTCCTACACACACTTTTATCTCTTTACGATTAAATCGATGTTTCATAACTTGTTTAGCAGTACACAGAACGAGATTACATCATAAGCTGCCCATTAAAACGGATTGATTTTTTCAGATATAAGTATTTCGAACGTTAAGATAAAAATATCTTACATAGGCTTACATACTCGTAGGTAAAACTAGAAGAAAAAGCTAGCCTGGCAGGCACTATTTTTCAGAAATTAATCGTGTCTCTTAGAAACAGGTTTTATGTTTAAGACAACTGTATACTCTAAAACTGATAATGTAAATGTATTTATAATACATCAACTAAGCGGTATTAGTTTTATTAAGTAGGTGTAGTCAATAATAAAGTAGATGCTGTCGGGAGACACGTGTCGTATCCTATATTGATTGGTCGACTATATGAGTGGCAAAATACAATTCCGAGCTACCATATTTCAAAGCCTCAAGCATGATCAAGCTTAACGTCGGATCACGGATATCACGCATAAAAACTGAGTAGATTTTCCATCGGGCATCAATTTGAGGCACAATTCGTTAGGAATATTGCATTCTTATTTAATACTCCTGTATTAAATAAGAAAAAGTCCAATTAAGTTATGATGATGATTATGAAGTTCGATAAATCCGAAATGCATGGAATTAGCATAGGCTTTTAAAAGGCTAGATTCCATACATTTTAGATTTATTGAACTTCGTTATTGTAAAGAGAATGTGACTTTGTCTAAGGCCCCTGTTCTGTTACTTAGTATTAGGACCAAAGTAAACCAAGTGAATTCTCAGTAACCACTTAAGTTGCACAACATTGTTTCAGCAACATATTTTGAGTCTCGAATTAAAAATGTAACTTCGAGGCGACAATTAATTTTATTTTACTAGAAATAGGTGGCGACGACCGTGGTAAACGATGTCGCTCATTTGACATTCAAAGTTAAGGAATGTTTCGCCTACAAAAGTGGTACAAAAATAGCCTATCTCAAAAGGACTGGATATTGCAGCATTATCACGCTGCTGAATTGATTCGGCTGAATAAAAACTATTTCCTTTTTGTGTAAGTCGAACTCATTTCTAATTTTTTCTTATTTCGGTTCAAACTTGGAAGCATGAACATTCCATTGGATGACAGAGAAAATTTTTCTGGTCAATTGGCGTCATTTTTTCTGAGAAGAAGCATATTATTCTGTTTTAATGAAGAAATAACTAAATTATAAATCTAATCAATATTGTTTACTGTCTGCAATCTGTGCAAGTTGTCTGTTTTTAACAAAGAACCGATTCGCTCAGAATCGGTTCAAGGAATACCTTTTTATCAGCGGACTGGTGTTCCGAGTAATTTCTACGCCGCGACTTAATTCCGACTGAGTTCGTGAAGCGTGTGCATGCAAGCGGGTGACTCCGTATTTTACGAGCGAAGACCCTGAAGGACGTCGTGTCATCGCTCCACGTCAAGTTTTCTCAACATTTTGGTCGTATCTTCTTTTATAAATTGTAGCAATAGCAAAGTACCTAATCAATAGTTTTTTTATTATTATTTTTATAATATCTGCTATTCGTGTCGAAAGGTCGCGAAATGAACCGTTGTTTTTGATATTTTATAATTTTAAGCACGGATACAATTTAATCGCGCCTAGGGCCGGATAGCGGTTGCAACCACTTCTCACCTTTAGGCTTTATTTTGCAAATTCAAATTTTATTCGTTTCAAAATAATCCTCATCAATTTCGCAACTTTACTGAAAAACATATTTTTTTTACATCGCCAATTTTTTACTTTGTACATTTTTTTAATTTTTGTATATTTTTAGATCAAAATTAAACGTTAGAGAATGTGTAGACAATTTTTTTTTTTTTTACGCTACAAATTTGGCGCCCGAACTTAAAGTAAGTGTTTTTACCTAATAACTTTGAAATTTAAATGATTCTACATAAAATCTTTTTTTGTCTCATTGAGGATGGTCACTCCCTCTGGGAGCTAATGATTCTTAAGCTTATTTGTTTCAGGACGCGGATATTTTTCCATTCAAGAAAGGTATTCTAGGATTTATACCACCACTACAGATCAGTCTGTGAAGCTGTTATTTTCCTTGACATATTTTTTTCATGAAATGTAATGTTTCTTTAATGAAAAATAATTTTGTGAACTATATAACACATAACCGTCTTTTATTTTGTCCACTTATCGCACCAAATATAACGATAGGTTTCCTGAGTTTTACTTAATATCCCTAGCTAGCGGTAGTTAGAACCCGTAGGGTATATTTGGTGACGTATGAATTTTTAGGCTTCGGTTTTCAAGGTAAGCTTAGTATGAACGGTTATTTAGCCTATATCTTTGTTTACTAGCTTGGCGTTCGCTGACTGCTGGTTCCTGGATTGTTTTTGTCCAGCTGTACATGCCGTGCCTATTTTTTCGCTAGGATTCAATCGTCTTTTGTCTGTTCTTTCATTCGTTATTAGGTTTATACTAGTTACATCATGTCAGAAGAGCGGTTCCCTATTGGTGAGACTCCATGTCGTGGTAGTCCCATCATTTCGCGACCACCACCACCTCCTATACCGCCAAGAGCTTCTCGCGCTTCCTCACAAAGTGTCGTTCCTTCTCCAATAAGATCTGATGAATGCCTACAATTTACCAGGCAGTTCTCTCTTACTAAGTGGAAGATTAGTTTCGATGGAAAGACCTGCGTACGTGAATTTTTCATGAGTCTAGAAGAGTGCAGGGAGGCCGATAACTTATCTGATTGTTACTTAATTAAGCGATTCCATGAAGTCTTGTCAGGTGTCGCACTTCAATATTATAGGTTAATCCGTCGTCCGGGTCTTTCTTTCTTTGAGATCAAAGAAGCCTTTTTTAAGACATTCGGTACGACCGATTTTGAATTTAAGATAAGCCAGGAGGTTCGTAACCTCAAGCAGAGACCGGAACAGCTAATAAGAGAATTCATTATCGAGGTTTCTTACTTAAATGCTAAACTGAGCAAGCCTATTGAAGAATCGGAGTTGTTGCAGATCATCACTCACAACATGTTGCCAAAGTACACTCCTTGCTTGTCCATCCAAAAATTTCATGACATCAATAATTTAATCGAAGCCGTTACTCACTTCGAGTCCTTTCAAAAACCTCCAAAGGCGGTAGCCAGTCTCGATTGTGTTGCCGACCAGTCGACTTCTCAGGCTGTTAACTCACCAAAACCCAGGCCGCACAAAACTTCCCATCAACCAACAACTAGTAAGCCTCGGATTTGTCCTAGTTGTAGTCAGTCTCAGCTTTGCTTAAAATGTAACAAAGTTGGTCATTCTTACCGCTCTTGCCCAGAGATCACAGGCATGATTTGTTTTAAGTGTCGCACTCCTGGATTTATTACTAGAGAATGTCCGAAATGTAATCCAAAAAAATGCATAGACCACTGGCGATACGCTTCTTTCCCTACAGTATCCCCAGTGTTTACTTCAGATTCATTTGATAACCGACCGTTTATTGAGGTATTATTATGTGGTAGAGTTGTTATAGCATTGCTTGACTCTGGTGCTCAGATTTCGCTTGTTAGCGATAATTTTATTCAGCAACTTGGTATTTCTTTGACATCAAAAGACGCTTGTCCCCGTGTTATATCGGCTAATAATTCACCGATTGATATTCTTGGTTCTGTATATCTTCCAGTTAAATTTAACGGTACAACTTTTATTCACGAGTTTTTAGTGGCAAGTTCGATGTCATCTTCTGTTATTTTAGGTATCGAATTTTGGAATAAATTCGGTTTGACGTCTATTTTTAGTCAGGCTTTTGATAAAAATATTGATGGTAATATGTTTATCCCTTCTGCTCAGCACTCTTCCCCTCAAGTTTCTTCTGTTAGTGAGGTTCGTTATATTCATCCTCGTAACATCCTATCGCCGGATCAAGAGTCTTGTCTTCAACAAGTTATTAAGGAGTATGAAAATCCTGTGTCGTTTGACCAGGGTCCTGAACATACTAATGACCGTTGGTATAAGAAGGTATATATAGGTGCTCGAGACACGCCACAAATGTTCCCAGCATACGCTATTAATAACGGTATCCTTATGAGACGCATGCCTGTTACTTGTCCTCTAACTTCTGAACCATGGCACGTAGTGTTACCAGCTGAAAAGGTTCCAGACGCTATTTGGGAAATTCACAATAGTTTTCCTTCGATACATCCCGGTGTTACTAAAACGTATCTAAAGCTTAGGGAGTTGTTCTACTGGCCAAATATGTTCCGTGACGTTACTTCGACGTTAAGTCAATGTGAGGTTTGTAAAGCCTATAAAATTTCGAACACGCAACCTCGCGGTCAGATGTGCTACCCTAAAGAGGTTTCCTTGCCCTTACAGATGATTTCTATCGATATAATTGGTCCGTTGCCCTGTGCTTATTATGGTTATAAATATATCCTTTCTATGGTAGATGTTTTTTCCAAGTATGTTTGGCTAGTTTCTCTGAAAAGGATTGACGCTCTTTCTGTTATAAAAGCGTTAGAGTCTGAAATTTTCTTTAATTTTGGGGTTCCGCGTACTATTCTTTGCGACAACGCTACAGTTTTTCGTAGTAATCAATTCCTTAATTTTCTCAGATCTTTCCATATTCAATCACCTACTTTTACGCCATATTATACACCCCAAGCAAATACGGTTGAGCGATACAACCAAAGTGTTATTACATGTTTAGGTATTTTGGTTGGTGAAAACCAAAGAAGTTGGGCTAAAATGTTACCTAAAGTTAAGCTTTACCTCAATTCTTGTGTTAATCTAGCTACTGGCTTTACGCCTAACTTTCTTATGTTTGGTAGAGAGGTCCTTATGGATAGCAGTCGTGTATATAGTCAGACTCGAAGCTCTAATTTGGCAGACAGTCGGGCTCGTCATGCTTCTAACCTATCTTCTCTCAGCGAAGTTTATGCAAAGGTTGCTGATAATCTTTCTTTAGCTTTCCTCCGTAACTCTCGTGCATATAATTCTAATCGATCAGCTATCACTCTGAATATTGGTGATACTGTATGGAGAAGGAACTTTTCCAAGTCTTCTGGAAATGATTTTTTCTCTGGGAAGCTTGCTCCACGTTTTATTAAGTGCCGTGTGATAAGAGTCATTTCTAGGACCACCTATTTGCTACAGGATTGTGATTCAGTCCACTCCGGACAATATCATATCAAAGATATCTTAAAATAAATTGAATTGAATTCTCTTTGTTCCATATTTTACATTAATTAACATTTTCTTTCTAAACCTTTTTCCTCTTTGGTTACTGGGAATATTTCTTTGCATAAGTTTTTGATTATGTTAAAAACTTCATAAATTATCTGTTAGTAATGACATCTATTTATTTCTGTGTTGTGTCAACCTGTGTACTCAGGTTATTTTATTTCTTTTAGTTTAACACAAATGGCCTGTCATTCAACAGAAATTTTAATTTGAATTCTGACTTGAGTTTTCTGACTTGAGTTTTTTTGATTTGAGTTCTTTTGATTTGAGTTCTTTGTCTTGAATTCTTCTTTGACTTAATTGACTTAAGTTTTCTTTCTCAAACTTAGTTTTTTTTGTTTTTTGTCCAACTTGTATTTTCGTTTCTTTAAATAAGGTTGGACTTTACGTGTTGACGTTATTTATTTATTGGGATCCCCGGTTTTTTTTTTTTTTTTTTTTTTCTTATTGTCGTTAGGTAATAGTTAAGTCTTATGTTAAGTTAGGCTAGCTTTTCTTAGATGTATAGTTCCCTTGTTGTTCTTCATAGTTGTTAAGATGTGGTAGGTTAGTGTTTCACTTTAATTGAATAATTTATATTTTGATTTATGAGTTCGTTATTTTCTTTCATATTCTCCATAGATGTAATTGAGATATCGCGAGTTCGCTCGGATAACGTTTAGATGTGGTAGCCATCGTGTTTATTCAGTATCTGTTGCATTTCGATATCGTTTGATTCAGAAATGATTCCTGCAGTTGTCTTTGCCTGTTCCAGCTTTATCTTGTTTCTCACTCGTACTTTCGTCCTTTTTTTTCTTAGAAAGGGGGTATTGCAGCATTATCACGCTGCTGAATTGATTCGGCTGAATAAAAACTATTTCCTTTTTGTGTAAGTCGAACTCATTTCTAATTTTTTCTTATTTCGGTTCAAACTTGGAAGCATGAACATTCCATTGGATGACAGAGAAAATTTTTCTGGTCAATTGGCGTCATTTTTTCTGAGAAGAAGCATATTATTCTGTTTTAATGAAGAAATAACTAAATTATAAATCTAATCAATATTGTTTACTGTCTGCAATCTGTGCAAGTTGTCTGTTTTTAACAAAGAACCGATTCGCTCAGAATCGGTTCAAGGAATACCTTTTTATCAGCGGACTGGTGTTCCGAGTAATTTCTACGCCGCGACTTAATTCCGACTGAGTTCGTGAAGCGTGTGCATGCAAGCGGGTGACTCCGTATTTTACGAGCGAAGACCCTGAAGGACGTCGTGTCATCGCTCCACGTCAAGTTTTCTCAACATTTTGGTCGTATCTTCTTTTATAAATTGTAGCAATAGCAAAGTACCTAATCAATAGTTTTTTTATTATTATTTTTATAATATCTGCTATTCGTGTCGAAAGGTCGCGAAATGAACCGTTGTTTTTGATATTTTATAATTTTAAGCACGGATACAATTTAATCGCGCCTAGGGCCGGATAGCGGTTGCAACCACTTCTCACCTTTAGGCTTTATTTTGCAAATTCAAATTTTATTCGTTTCAAAATAATCCTCATCAATTTCGCAACTTTACTGAAAAACATATTTTTTTTACATCGCCAATTTTTTACTTTGTACATTTTTTTAATTTTTGTATATTTTTAGATCAAAATTAAACGTTAGAGAATGTGTAGACAATTTTTTTTTTTTTTACGCTACAATATCCATTAAAGTCTAATTTTCTTTATAAGTGACATGGTCCTGTTTATTTTGTTCTACCTTAGAATAATATAATTATACTTAGTTTTTAATAACTTTCAGACAGTAAACAATAAAAATTCGTTTGTGTGAACATTCAACAAAGAGCTTTACGCTTCAAATGAATCATGCTTGAGAAAGTTTTGTATGTTTAGAGGATTCAGTAGAACATCATACACGAGTCAAAGACTTTGCTTTTAAACTGTGTTTGTCAATTAAGAGTACCTACAGAGAAGTCTAAGAACATAAGTACACAACTCTGTTTTCTCCGAATTCCGTCGAAAAGTAGTACCTAATTACAAAAATTATCTCTCAAACGTAGAGAGTTCTGTTAACAAACATGTTTATGAATCATTTTTTGATTACATCTCATTATCACCCGTGATTTACAAAAAGTTACCTCGGCACAGATGTAGGTATAGTAGACCTAAATCGTATATACCTAATAGTCGGTGATCGTAATTAGCCAAGAAGACAAATCCAGAACTGCTGGCTGTTACTGAGTATTATTCTCAATTATGGGAGAATCAGAGTCCAAGATAAGACCCCACCTTTAGCAATCTACCACTTGGTCAAGGAACCACCTAGTCATCTACGCATACATAGTAACACTAATACTAATCTAATATTTAATTAATAAATTAAAGTGTGATCTGTTTAATGTCACAATAACAGATTTTCTAAAATCTAAAATTAGTTATTTTTGTCTGTCTGTCTGTTTTTTTGGGCGAATCTCCAAAACTGCTGAAATGATTTTAATTGGAGGTTAGCTGGTGTTATTAGGAGCCACTTGAACTTTTATTATGAACATACATACAGACATTAACTCACGCTTTTTCCCATGTGGGCAGAAACTACCGCCACCTACTACGTTTAATACCTACACGAGTAACAGCTAGTGCTTAATTACATAATTTCTTACATAAGACTTACCTAAATATGCACTTTATGTATGTTTAACTAAAATAACTCATGCGTCCCTATCTAATATTCGGTAGATTGGTAGTGTACACGGCCACATGCATGTTGTACGAAGTAGTTCTGTGATAACCCGATGTTCGGTGTCCGTCTTGCCGCTCACTGCACACCGCAGCGCCTGTGGGCCCGCCGCGGCTGTGCCGCGTCAGCGGTCGCTCCTGAAAACTACAAGTAATTAAACTTGCTACTCAACTATTATCTGTGTACTCCTCCGAGTCAGAAACTTTGCCGTATGTTTCGGGATATGAAACTTTTCCTGTTGAAATTAACCCTTACTTTAATCCAAAAATCTTTGCGAAATCCTTTCATTCTCGAAACTTCGCCGCAAAGCTTTAGTTTGTAATTTTAACTTTCACCGTTATTTACTTTGTCATGAACGTGTTTGACACTTGAGCTATTCATTGAACTTTTGTGTGTAAAGGTGTGTGAAATCTTGATTATGACGAAACAATAGACAAGACAAATTAATATGGTCTCATGATGTTATAAATCATAAAGGATTGTAATATCTCTGTAATTATGAATATTTGAGCAAACACTCTTAATTAGAAGATAAATTTCAGGAGTACATCTACTCGCATGCGATACGAGGCTCAGTTAACTCGAGCGGTAGGAAATTGAACATAACTCATTTTGAATTATCCGATTTCATAACAAGATGAATACTGAGTTCGAATTAATTTTGAGGCAAATATCACGCAAACATTTTGCTCAACGCTTCACTTACTTGAAAAGTTTGAGTTCTAAGATGAACATTAAGAATATGAACCAAACATATTTATGAAAATTTCAATAAATGCTTCAGAGTTTAATACCCTCCACAAGTTATGGGGAAAAACGTAAAAGTGATTTCTAAAAAGTAATTGCCATTTCTGGTAATGCGGCTTAGCTTTCAGGTGTTTTTCCAAGAAAATTGAGTCACTGAAAAATAAATTCACTTTCACTCTTATCCTAGGCAAAAGTTCAAGTACATGAGGGGCCGTGGACTTTATTTTGAAAGAAAAAAGAAACTTGGAATAATAACCAATACATGGAACTTTCTTGTAAATTAGGTAGTCTGACCCATGCTTGTAAACAAAATTCACCTTACGTCGTCGCACTTTACGGAAGATACATATTGATGGATATAAGCAGCTTTACAGACAATGAATTACAGCTATGATTATGGACCAATTCTAAACTAAAAACAATTAAAATATAAACAATAAAATAACAAAAAAAACAGGCGTTTTTTCTAAGCAGATTTGCGGCCGACCGACATGAGACGTCACGTTCATTAGGATTTTGTTTTTTAAACTTCCGCGCGTTTGATCACTATTTCGGAAAACATTTTATCTTGTTTCGTTTGAGTCCTCATAGTATTTTGTGATTTCTTGACCACGACACTTGAATCTCCGCTCTACTAACTGAAACTTCGACCCATTGTAAATTTTAAAAGTTCACGCTAGATAACGTTGCAAAATATCAGCTTCAAAATTGTGTAAGTATATAACTACCTGTTTTTTTTTTTACAAAGAGTCAAATCATTTCTTTTTATCAGTTAAAGTTGGTTCCGTAGTAAAATTTTATTTCCATTCGCTCACTTAAAATATGTCTCTCGTTTATTCTGTAAACTCGGCTGAGTGGACTTCCTACTAATTTTCTTCAACCAAGCACGCTGTGTTATATTCAAGAGCTTGAAGTAGTGACACATGCTTAGCGACACGCAACTTCACGGCCATGTGAAATGCTGTGGACTAACGTTATAAATAGGAAATTCTAAGAACCTAAACCAATATATAGTCTATATTTATCCATGTAGTTTACTCTAGAGTCTAGAACACACAGATATGTGTTTGAGCTTTCAAGTGCCCTTGCGATAACCTGGGAAGGATTAGATTTTCTTTATGTTACTTTGGTTTTTCTTTACAGTAGTGTTTTCTTGGCGCCCTTGATTATGTTTTGCTGCGATTTATAGATTTAGGTGATTCTTTATACACGTGTTAATGTGAGTAGTTATAAAGTTAACGAAAATACACTTTTATAGATTCGCGGAATAAGATAGTTGCGCGCTTAGAAACGGTTGCGCTTCGAGGAATACCCCCATCCTATTCCACAATGCAAATTCGAAGGTTAGAGCCCTTGCAGGTCCCAGTTACCTACTCAATCAAGTTAATCAGATTAGCGTAACAGGTCTATATTATCCTCTTGAGTTGGTACATATGGGGCTTTCTTTCGTACTGTCGGGTATTAGACTGTTTTCATTGTGTTACACCGAAATATTAAAGGCACATTAACTTTAATTAAAACATAAATAGGTACGAGGTAATCAATTACCAATACGAACAAACTTGTCATACAATGTCTTTTAAAACATCCGGTGAATCCAAATCAAGAAATAGAGGGAAAACCAACCGAACCCACAACGTTATGTAGCATTTGCAGTAATAAATCATGTGATGATCCTCATCTTGTCAGTTACAGAAAGTAGTCGTATCATCCCTTCTCATTTAGCGTAATGTGGATAGTACAAAATCCTGTACGTCTTTATTCTTTAGAAGGCGCCCCACGTAGGCCGTTGGATCGTAAAATCCTTTTGCCCCAAAACGGCCTTGAATAACACACAACTAGATCACAGATAAGGACTTATATCACAATATGCTGTTAGTTTTTGGGTAGTAATAAAAACTCCGCAGAGTAAATAAAGAGCATTGTGCGGAACGTTGTGTGAATCAACACGTATGAAATGTATATGTTAACTCCTAATTTAAATTATGTTTCAGATAGTGATTATTTTAATCTTACGGACACTTTGAAATGTAATGTTTTTAGATTGGTATCACACATTTTGATCCTATCTTCTGGCGCAATATTTTTTTAGATTAGATACGAAAATAATGTGAAAGTCATTAACCTGTGAATTAGATTTTATTTAATACAGAAAACAATTGATGATTAAACGAACTTACCTGTAAGTGAAGTTCGATCATAATTATGTGAGGTGTTTCGTTCGAAGAGATTAGATATTTACACTTGTAGTCACACATACAATGTCGCCACTAATGCACTCAGTTTAGAGAAAAAAAAAAAAAAAATAACTTAGATGTAGGCAGACTGACATCGTTTTATAGACTTACTGCGTTCCATTCGTCATTTAGTTCAGAGATACGATTCAATAATATTCATTTCACCAATTTAAGGGTTAAAATAGGGAGGGCGGGATGCTAATCTCTTCGAACGAAACACCTCACATAATTATGATCGAACTTCACTTACAGGTAAGTTCGTTTAATCATCAATTATGCTTCAGTGTTTCGTTCTCGAGATTAGATATTTACACTTGTAGATATTGAGAGTTATTTGTGAAATGAAGTTATAGCCAAGTTAAATCAGCAGAATGTTGAAAAAAAAGGGTTCATTAACCTAAAATTTGTATTAATTATCACAATGACTACACAATAATAATTACTTATGTATTGTGAATACAGACACTAAATGTTACACATTACTTATTCTATTGTCATCATTTCTTTAATTTAAGTTATGTTTAGTTATAAACTTTTACAAATAATCATGTATTATTATCAATTAAAATACTTCTAGCAAACAGATCTCTAGAATTGGTTAATATAGGCCTGTTGTAAAACTTAGCAAAAGTTGTGGAAGTACCTGACCATCCGGCGGTTTTTCGAATTAAATCTAAATTGACACCCATTTTATGAGCTCGAGATGTACTAGCATGTCTAGTACTGTGTGCAGAGAATTCAGTAACATCGATTCCACAAACCTTTAAGGTACTCTTTATCCACCTACTTAGTGTTTGAGCACAAACTTTATTATGTGGCTTTTTGGTGCTAATAAAAAAGGAAGGTGTGGTTATTACGCAACGATTCGGTGACACGTAAATAATCTTCTAATAATTTAGCAGGGCATAATTTGGGCCTCTCCCGAAAGTATGGTAGTATAAGAATGGGTTGTTTTGATTTTATTAAGTCAGGGATCTTGAATATTTCAATTTTAAGTTTAGATAGGGTTTGAACCCTGTGTGCTGTAACAGGTGCAAGTAAAGTAACCAATTTTCTTGTAATTTTATCTAACAATAAATTATCGTGGGGTACCCAGTTAGCTAATGTTTCCAAAACTAACGAAGTATCCCAGGTCGAGAATGAGAATATTTCTTCTCAGTAAAGATTTCCGCACAATACTCCGGCAACCAGGGTAATCCGCTTGTGTATCTGGCGGTTGCTGGAATGAGAAATTATTAGTTCCTTAGAAGAATGAAATGTCAAAAGTTTACTTTCCAAAAGCTTATTAAACAAGGGATAGGTACCATGGCTGTGACGGCCATGCCGGGACAACAAGTATTCCTCTAGCTTTATCACTAATAATCTTTCTCAGTGTTTTGAGAATGATTGCGAATGGGGGGAATCCATAAAAATACCATTTGGACCAACACATTGAAAAGGCATTAATGTTAAATGCGTCAGGATCTTTGTGCCATGATATGTATTTAGCACATTTTTTATTAATACGGCTAGCAAACATATCTATATCAGGCTGACCGAAGGATTGAACAATTTGTTGGAAAACAAAGTCTGATAATTCCCATTCAATGTCAGGGTGTACTCGTCTCGATTCAGCATCGGCGATACTGTTTTCGATTGATGGAATGTACAGAGCAGAAACAAAAAGCTGGCGAGCCTCGCACCATTCATTGCCATATATTTTTAGTAAGTTTCGTTAAATGGGGAAACTGCACACCTCCCATGCGATTTATATAAGAGATCGCAGTCGTATTGTCTATTCGTAAAATGATTTGACAACCGGATAAGTTTTTAGCAAAAATTTTAAGACCAATAAAAGCAGCCATTAATTCTAAATAATTAATATGCTGATTTCTTTCCTCTTGACTCCAACTACCACTTGCCGTTTTTCCCTCACAAGCTACACCCCATCCCGTAGTTGAGGCGTCAGACTGAATCTCCAAATCGTATTGGTCAAACTTTATTTTGCAATCAGATTTCATGATGGAGTTGATCCACCAATCAAAATCAGAATCTAAAAGAGAAGGTATGGTCATGAACTTTTCATAATTGTTATCACACTTTAAACTTAAAAATTTACATCGCTCAAACTCTTTAGTATAAAGCCAGCCATATTCAATGGCTGGGCAAGCAGATGTTAAAAGCCCCACTAAACGAGCAAAGTCCCTAATTTTACACCGAACCAGTCTTTTAAATTTAATTAGCTCCTTCTTTATTTTAAAACGTTTCTCAAAAGGCAAGCTAATTACCATTGTTTTAGAATCAATGTTAAAACCTAAATATCTACATGAATTACTAGGAATCATACAACTTTTAGATTCATTTATAATGAACCCCAAGGAACAAAGTAAATTCTTTGTAATTGTTACATTATCAACACAACTGTTATAGCAATGTGATACAAGACACAAATCGTCGAGATAAATAGTCGACAAATTGCCAGTACTTCTCAATAATTTGATAACTGGTTTCATAATTTTGGTAAAAACATAAGGCGCGGTATTGAGGCCAAACGGTAAAACATTAAACTCGAATAAGTTATCTTTCCAAGTAAATCGTAAATACTTTTTAGAATTACCGTGTATTTTTATTAAAAAGTATGCATCTTTTAAATCGATTGTAGACATGAAACAATCTTTAAAAACTAGCTTAATAATTGTCCGAAGGTCTTCTAATTTAAAATGTTTAGTACTTATAAAATGATTCAATTTTTTTAAATTTAGAATAAGGCGTTTTGAGCCGTTCGGCTTCGGTACCAAGAATATATTAGATATAAATTGCCCGTCGCAAGGTTGACATTTTGAAATAGCACCCATAGACAGTAGACTATTTATAGCCTGTTCAAAATCATGTTCTTCAGAACTAGAATATTTTTGAGAAATAGGTAAATTATTCTGATATGGGGTTTGTGTAAAAGGAATTTCATAGCCCTTTATCCAAGACAGTACAGTCTGGTCGGATGTTATTTGTGACCATTGGTCATAAAAAAGACAAAGCCTACCGGCGTAATTTACCGCGGTGTCTATTGTCGGTTGCGGCTGTAATTCGGACGAGACGCTCTGGATGACGGCGCGTGCTGTTGCCTCATCGAACGTGCAGACTCCTTCGTTTTCCGAGGCCCCGTCGGTCTGCGATACGGGGCTGGCTTCCAGTTTAAATTTCTATTAGATGGTGAAGGCTTTGGCTCGTTTGTTATAGCCCTGGGCGGCGGAACCGACTTAAGCTCAGCTCCTGACTTATTAATGGCCTTAGCCGTTCTCAACGTGTCGGCTAGTTCTTGCCCAAAAAGTAGACTATCAATTTTGTTCAACTGCACCTGATCTTTTAAATCTTTTTTAAGTACAGCGAGGATAAAATTACGTCTGGTGACGGAATCATTATGTTGACAGTCGCACAAGATGCGCCCTGCGTCTACAAGTAATCTTAGTATTTTGGGATCTTTTGTTTCTTGAGACAAAAGAATAAATAGTAATAGCTTCACTTAAACATGAAATAGCGCTAGCAACCTGCTTCTGTTTTGCTTGCATAGCTTTGTCCCGCTTTACTATGACGTCAGTGACAGCTGCCTTAATTTCGGGGTTAAGGGATGGCGCGTCGATTAGTTTGCAGTTATTTGGAGGCAAATGAGATTCTAAAAGCTCCTTGCGGAGTTCTTTCGCCAAACCAGAAGTGGCTATGAATTCATAGCGTATAGCTAAGTCTTTCTGGACATCTTTGCCAAATGATGTAATGGCTGATGGATCAGAACCCAATATGTCCATAACGGTATCGTCTAAGTCTTCATGCTGATCATCCTTGTCGATGGTAGCAACTTCTTCATCCGATTTCTGGAGAGAAGGCTCGTGTATTACATCAGGTATTGTCGGCTCCTGCAGCCCCGGCTCCAAGCCTAAAGCACTTGTTGATGGTGTCGGCTCATCAACATTTACCGGAAAACAATCGCTATTCTCAAATTCCTTATTTGAGTTATCTGCAATCGGAAATAATAAATAGCTGTACATTTCCCGACTAGGGAAAGTATAATAAACTATTGCGTAACGTGTCTTTTTCGTAAAATAAGTAGGTACTTATTTCGCTTTTCATTCTAAAATTCAATGTTTTATACGAATGTATGATTATGCGTAAGTAAGTAGATACCTAAACAGGTAATAACAGGCATTTTTATGTATTGCTAGTGCAGTGGGTAAGATGAACTCATAAGCGTTACATCGTGAACCCAGGTCTAATGAATACGCTACGTACGTAATGCTACGTATGCTTAATTACCTAAACAGGTAACAGCGATATTAATACCCATACGTTTTCTTGCGTACCTAGATTATAATACAACGGGTAAGATGAACTCAAGACGTTACATCGTGAACCCGAAATTAAAAAAAGATAAATCGCAACTCGTATGTTGTAACGTTAATCACTGATTTTATAAAACCATCGTTATTAAAACCTAAACATTAGATAGGTACCTTGAGGTGTTGACAACATTGGCTCGGAACTCGAAGATGATGTAGATCTGCGGCGTCCTTTTAGCAGCTTTCTTTCTAACTTCTTAATTTTCTTCTTAATATAACGATGTGTATCCTTATCATCACGTTTCCTCTTCGGCATTTTTGTTTTTAACAGTAAAAAACACTAAACTACCGAAAAAAAACCAGAACGCAAATTGGAAATACAAAGTGGCGAAGCACTGGAATGTGAAATGACGAATGGAACGCAGTAAGTCTATAAAACGATGTCAGTCTACCTACATCTAAGTTATTTTTTTTTTTTTTTTCTCTAAACTGAGTGCATTAGTGGCGACATTGTATGTGTGACTACAAGTGTAAATATCTAATCTCGAGAACGAAACACTGAAGCATAATTAATCACCACCCACCCATATTTGACAAACAGATTATTTGATTCGATTTTGTTAATAAGTTCGTTGTAAAAGAAGGTAATTCTATAGTAAAAATAAATTCTATAACGAACAATGTAAATAAAGTAAATAAAAGCAGAATGTGTGTTTTTTGATAAGTTAGTATTTCTCTGGCTTTGGAAGAAACTTATTAGTTTCTTATTTTACCTACATGACTAATGTTTAATTATAATAATGAAATATGTTGGAATACTTTGTGTTTATTTTGCAGGAACCTAATTGAGCACAGTTTTGTTACAGTTAGTCGTGATACAAGTTGTTTGTTTCAACCAATTATTTCAATATGTTTTGTATAAAATACTACTGATTTTGTTCACTGAATCTGATATCGCATCATTCCCTTTTGCAGATTTTTGTGAATCGTGTTTAAAATCGTTTGACCTATTCAACATCAAATTCGTTTGTGCAAATGTGAATTGATTGAAATGTAAACATTTTTAGAGCGCCCCGTGCAAAAGGAAAAGAAATCGTATAAGATCACTCACACGCCGGCTGTCAAAAATGTTTGATGTAAAAGCTTGCATAATTTATATTTGAACATGTTTGTGTGATATTTATGGAGTGGTTCTGCGATAATCTTTGAGTTTTGAGAAAACACGTCATGAGAGCGTGGTAAATTATGTGAAAGAAAATACCTACCGAATTATTTCTTTCAAAGAATTCACATGTTCTAAATAAAAGGAAACACATGACACCCTTTTGATGCTGTTATCAACAGTCCTATCTCCTAACTCAAGCCTCGCACACGGATCTCCGTGCAACAAATACGTCACGTAGTTCATAGGATTTCATTTTAGTGTCGCATACGTTTTCGATTTCGGTATGCTTACTGTCGATAGTGAAATCCGTGAGACAGAACAGCAAAGTTAGGGATGAATACGTATGGTGTGACTATTTATTTTCTTGTTTTTTTTTCGCTGCGGATTGAGTTCAATGTCTGGTTGTAATAAACAGTAACATGCATCGTACTAGAACACATGAATTTTATAATCGTGACATGTTGAATTTATTTTGTATTTCGATCAGGGTTAAATTTAGTTTCCGGGAGAAGAATACAAATGCATAGAACTATATATACACGGTTGTGTTAGAAAAATGTAGGTATTTGTATCAATAGGTATAATAAAATGGTATTTTGCAGGTATTTTGATGTTATTATTGAATTATTACGTACAAAATTTTACTAAAAGACATGTCCATCCCTATATCGAAGATAATAGAGTAGTTTGAGCTAGAAAGGTTAATCTTGTACCTTTGAGCAATTCTTTGAAGACGCACATACAGTCTATTCAATACTTTTAAAGGAATACGTGACTGAATGCGTTTCGATGAAACTCTTTTTAGACGTGTGAAGATTGCCATTACCAGAGAGTAGGTATAGTCGTTGCAAATAACTAGCGCGCGCCAAGTGGCTTTTATGTCACTGACATAAGGTTTAAATTACAGTGATTGACAAACTGTAGGTACAGGTAATATCCGACGAGATTTCTGTATCCTAGCATCAAACGCGTCGCTTGAAAACGTCTGAAAGCTTTGACTTTCAATCAATATTCAATCTAAGCTAGTGCCTAGCATTTAACTGCTTTGGGAAGTCAGTGACACAAATATGGTTTGTGGACAAATGGACAGTTCAGTCAGTCGTTCCTGTCGAAATTCCTCCGTTTTATATTGAATAGTAAACCAAACTGATGTTCTTCAGTGAGGTCAGTTGCGTACTACTCTAAAGCAGCTGCGTGTATGACCAGTTTTATGGACTTAAAAGAAGCACATACGGGACGTAAGGATCATATTTGTAGTTTTTGCTTGTATGTTTGATCCTTGAATTATACCGAATAGCAAAGGGGTGGGAGAGGACTACTTAACACTGCAATGGGACACAAAGAGATTCTGGAAATAATAACAGGACCCATAAGACCCAATCGTCGTTTGTGCCAGACAGCCACTTATTTCGTGACTCAAAAAAGCTCATCAGTTTTTCCACTAAACAGGTTTGTTTGTAACACAATGCGCTAATTTATTTTTCTGTGTAAAAGAGATCCGAGCTTTCTAATTATCCCTAAATCCTGACGGATTTTCAGATAAAACATTTGGAGTTACCTTTCATTCATCTCCTACTCTTTTTCCTGGAATTCATTTCTTTGTATTTTTCTTGCCTTCAGAATACAAGGAAAAACAAACTGTTTACGTTAATTCAATCGCTTTTCATACAACTTTACCTAATCTAAAAAAAAATATCCTTGAGAGAAAACAACTCCATTTTCATACAAACCACATTGCCTCAAATGCAGAGAGTCAACAATAAACTTTAACTAAAGCTACTTAAATAAACTATTGTTAAAAGAGTTCTTAATATAGAGCGCAGGAGTGGTCGTTATCAATGCTCACGTCGCGTTCGCAGTTCCCACTGAAGCGCAGCAGTGGCAGCATTTCCTGCAAAACCGGCGCCGTATCGCGTCCATTGTACGTCCACTAGTCCCGCATGAACAAAATTCTGCACATAGTTTGTTCCGATACTGTGCAATAACTTTGTGCATGTGCACGCCGCAGGATCACTGACAACTTTTGTAGGCTCAAGTTTTGAGCTAATTAGCTGTTCGTGGGCTTTTTAAATGACTAAACTTTGCTTTAGAAGTTAATATCTATAGATTGTGTTGGAGAAATATATTTACGTTTTTATTTGAGCTTTATATGCAGTCAATATTTTTGAACTTTGGACTATTAATTGGACGTCGCTTCTGTAGGATTTAACCCACAAAATGATCTAAAATTAGCTAAGTATACCAAACTAGTCTTTAATGCGTATACTTTCGATTAACAAAAACAACCCAATTTAAATACTAGTATAGACGTATATGTGATTAGTAGTATATAATTGGGGCATCTGGATCAAAGGAGATCCAGACACCCCAATTATGTCTATTCAAATAGATAAAAAACATATATTCAAATAGAAGAAATCTTGTTTGTTGAAATGATGGTCTATTAGAATATACTGTTTAATTCATTGGAACATATCTACTCAAATAGATGAAATTTTATTTATTGACTAGATTGTCTAATCAAATACACTATTGAAATGAAATTGAAATGATATAAACTTTTCTATTCAAAATGACTAGTGGGTGGCAAATTGAGATGAAAAAAAAAATGTATTTTCAAATAGATGAAATCATGTTCGTTGCATTCGTGGTCTACCTACTATTTCATCGGAAAATAAAAATTCAAATAGATTCTGCATAACATTCTAAATTGATCCAAGGAACAGATCTGTATGATTGGTCTTAGAGGTGTCACAAGTCTTTTATTAAATAAAACTAAAAATAATGATAATTTAAACATTTTAATTCACATTTTTATATTCTGAATGGATGGGATAAAAACGATTTCAAGTCAAGCAATTTCATCTTCAGGCAGAATCTGATATCATAATTATAATGTTCCTCCTCCACTTCAGAACCATTTTATACTTCTGTTTCTTTAATAAATTGTCGTTTGAGTTTATCAACATAATCTGTTCCTTTTACAGCATTTAAATAAAAGCAAGCAGGAAAAAGTATAGCATGCTGCATCCAAGGGTCATCGTAATACTCCCAATCTTTGATATCACCTCCGCACGAAAAACACATAACTTTATCGTTTAAACCACTTCCGCAGTAAAAAAAACCTGCATCAGCCATTTGCCTCACCAATCTTCGTTTTGAATCTACTGTAGCCCAATAATGTCTGAATGAACATAATCGAATTTGAAATTCGTTATATATTTCATATCGTGGGCCAAAGTAATTTTGAATCATTTTTTAAAGGTCTTGATACGGGTATGTGTGTAAGCATAATGCAGTATTATATCTAGTGTTGTTCATATAAAAAGATGTGGTTCTGCGTGTCATTATGGATAGGACTGACCTTTAGTTTTATTTTTTAATATTTTAAAATTATAGCTGGTGCTATGTAAGTAATGTATATCTTATGTATTTTATTTTGTAATGAAATAAAACAAGAAAAAAACAATCAAAAAAGTTTATTCTCATCTGTACACCATTTTCTCAAACACATTACAGTTTTTAAAGCACATACATTCGAATGATACACACAATTAAATATTTCATTAGACGTTCTATAATCATCAAATAATTTTTGTAAACGAGGACAATTCTTATCTTCTAAATTATATATTTTATCATGTTTTACAATGTTTTTCAACCAAGACACTTTTTCACTTCCTTTAACATAAATGATTTTATCTTCCAGATAAGGTACAATATATCGATGTAAGTTCAAGTATGGTATAAAACCCTCTCTCCAAAAAATTTTTCTGTTTCTCTCTATCCAACTTACTTGCAATCTTTCTTTGTTTGTAAGATTGTAAAATGGGAACGGTGGTTTGATTAGTAATACCATAATTTGATTTCCACATGTTATTGCCATTTCTTTAACGATAAACTCGTTACTTTCCGTCTTAAACCCTTGCACATCGACTATAGCGTTCATAATAATTTCTTTACAATACCACTTAATGGTTTATATTCGAATAGACGATCGTTGATGATTAGACAATAGGCAGATGTATTTTCTGGTATGTCTTCAGAACTTTCAATTTCCAGCCTCACATCTACAACCCCAGTTTTCAAGGCTTCGTTCTGTCTTGAGCAATCAATTACAAATAAAGGAGCCTTTTCTTTAAATTCGCTCAAACTAAGCATTGGTTCAGACCGAGTGTTATAATAAGACTGGCGAAATTTGGTGAACATTTCATATAATATATAATACTTATCTTCAGAAAATTTTGCATTCACCGATTCGTATGGATAATATTGAGAATTTAAATAAAGAGTAACATTAGTTAATTTGCAATGGTCAAATATTGAGCAGTCTTTACTTTTCATATTTTTTCTATTTGTCTGCAAACCAAAGATCACATACCTTGGTTTTTCGAGTTGTGAAGCAGTTTTAACAACCCAGGAATGTTTTGTAGTTTTAGGTAATAAAGGGTATTCGTACAAGTCCCAATTTCTGAAAGCTATTTGAATAGGACGATCCTTTTCTAAATGTTTAAGTAAAGTTAATCTTTCCCGATCTGAAACTTTTATATGAGGCATACGCCATTGCAGTCTCTCTATATTTACTTCAATAGAGTCATTATTATCAAGTATAACACTATTAAGATTCGAACTGCTCCTTTTAAGTATAAGTTCATGTTTACAGTTAATGACAATTTTATTATAATCTTCCGCAAATCCTAAAACTTTATTCAAAGGTATAAGGGCACTAAAAATACCATCGTTATCTTTAACCCCATTTAAATTCCAACCCCAAATAGCAGCAGCCCTACTTTCTCCCTCGCTCATTGACACATATGATTTTAGGGTTGCAGAAACACCTGCATTTTTTATTCGATCTATCTCTACACCATTAATTTCATATCGAATGTCTTGAAATAGAAAGGATATGTGATTATTGGTAAAATTAACCACCTTTCTTGTTAGTTTTCCTGCTCCATCTTTCGAAACCGTGGTGGCTCGGCCTTCCACGTAAATGTAGCTGGCTGAAGGTAATACGTACAAATCTTGTTGATTTATGGGTATACGTATTTCATCATTTTCATTAAAAGAGGTGCTATATGGATTATAGGTATGAATTTCATAACTCACTATAGAGTTATCGAATTGTGGTAAATCATTCACTTGAAGAATACTCATAATTTAAATCCCAAAGCTCGAAGAAATAATTTATTTTCTTTAGTTATTTTTTTTAAAGTTTGTGTAATATGTCTTCGTCTTTTGAAGGTACGAGAACGAGTAAAACTATTAACTTTGTCAGGTGATTTTATATTGTAAACTATCATTTTATTTTCTCTCTAATCTTATCCACATTCAACTCTTGTGACGGATAATGTCAAAGTGTTGTTTAATGTAGACGACATCTAACATTTAAACCTTTTTTAACTGAAGATTTGATAAAACCTTGCTTTTTCCAAAACTCTTTAAGGAATTTTATGCATAAATGTCCGCAATTGAATAAGTTATTATTTTGCAAATTAATGTAATTATAATTAATATTATTAGAACCTACATAGCGAACAAATTCTATTGGAGGTTTCAAGTTGCCGTAACTGTCAAAGTACTCAACGTATTCATTAAAAATTATATAGGCTACCCAATGTGTACCTGAATTTTTTGAATGATCTAAATTTATGATTCCGCACTCTTTAGAAAACGGAGACTTCGGTAAGGTATCTCTCATATACACTCCGCGAAAATATGGAACGTTTTTAGTAAAATGTATGATATCTATATTAGTAAGTGCATGATTAGGTAGCCTATGACTTAGTTTTTTTTCTTTAAATTTGTATATATTCCAAGTCCATCCTTGTAACGGTTTAACCGCAGTCCGTTTCCAATACATACACCTTCCACATTCTTGTTATGTCTTTTCATTTCTTCTAAACGCTTTTTTGCAACTCTATATTCATTTATGGTTTTGACGATTCCAGCAATTCCGCTTGCAATACTGCCAGCAGCAGACAAACCAGCGAATATTGGTATTAAAGGTAGAACCCCTCCAGACTTAGGAATTGGTATTACACGTGGAATCCTGGGAGATGAATCACGATTCAATTCTCTAGCAGCAGCGTAGGCCATTTCTATAAGTTTTTTCCTACACTTCGGTTTAACTTTTTTAATGCATTTTTTAGTATTGGTTACTAAATTTTTAAAGGTTTTTTTGAGCCCAGCTCCAGAACTTACTTTGGTTAACATTATATTATTAACTAAATTGGCAGCAAGTTTTTCTCCTGTGCTTGCATCGGAAGACAAAGCACGCTTTTTTGCCATTTTTAATAAAATTAAATCTGCTTTGTGGCGATCTTTCAAACTTTTGTAATCCCTATATGCAATATCGTGATGTTTACAATAGTCGTCTAATTTGTTTACACCTTTATCGCCTCGAGCTAATCTTTCACGTAATTTAGTTCCTGGACCGCAATAATTATATCCTGGCAAATGGAGCTCAAATGGTAAATTATTAATTAAATTATTGATAAGTCCTTCTCCTTTCATGTATATAAACAGAATGAGAACACCATCATACACCATGATGTTATATCGTTAAACCACTCATAAAACGTTGGTATCATCAATCCAACTATTTTCGCAGGATGATAACCCCAACCATTTCACGAAAACTTTTCTGCCTTTTCGTTTTAAAACTTTTTCAACAAGGTAAATGTCAGGATGTTTAGTTTTTTGTAATTCTTGATCGTAAAATGCTCCTAAAATAGGTTGCTGTTTAACATCTTGTAATAAATATGTAACAGGATTTGTGTTTTGAACTTTACTGATCTTGAATATCTCTGTTGACCAATTAGGAGTGTAACCTTTTTCAAAACAACCTTTATATTTACTTATTCGAACAAAATCACCCGTATTAAACTTAGGATATTTTGTTTTCGTTCGATTTTGATTGTAAAATCTCTGAAGTACTTTAGTTTTATTGCTATGATTAACTTGAGCAGGTGGTAAACCAATTGTTCTATGTATTGTATTATTATATCTATTCATGATTTTCGCAAGTGTCCCGTCAGTCCATTTATAATTCCCCTTGAAACTAAATTCCTTGAAAAGCTTATTCTTTATCGTCCTTATTAATCGTTCTACAATTGAAGCCTTTTTCGTTGAATAAGTGCAGTAGTGGTTGATAGAATTCTTTACTAACATTTTTTGAAATTTTTTATTGTAAAATTCTTTTCCAAGATCTGTTTGCAAGTTTCTAGGAATGCGTTTTACTTTACTCAATAATGTAATAAAAGCTTCAGATACAGCTTCTTTGTTTTTTTGTTTAAGTGGAATAGCCCAAGCGTACTTAGAGAATCCATCAATGACAGCTAAAATGAATTTGTTGTTGTTGTTGAATTTGGAGAAACTTTGCATATCCATTAAATCAGCTTGCCACAGATCATCAATATCTTTTAATATTACATGCCTTCGAGGAAAATTTATTCTTGCACTTCTATGAATTTCATTTATAATAGTTCTTTTCACTTTGCTCATTCTTTCAACTGTCACTTCTGAATTACAAAATTATAATGGTATTCAGTTTATATGACGAGTCTTTTTATTCTTTTATAATACCCGCTTCTTTTAACTCTTCAATAATTGACAAGATTTCGTTGTCAAGATTGGTATTACCCGCAGTTTTAGATGCGATCAAAAGTTTAAGCCTGTCCACTAATTCATTAGGATCATCCCAATAAACAAGTTCGGTGTTTTTTTTGTACTTTTTAAGATACGGCAGACCGGCACCTCGTTTAAGTTTAGATTTAACTTCTGCAGGTTCTTGTAAGCGTTTACTAGACTCGGGAAATAACGGTTTGATCACTTGAGAATATTTTAAACCCTTATCACCTTTAACTTGGCCTGCAGGATCAAAGTCTCTTTTATGAGCATTAGTTGTAATAAGTATTTCTTTGTAAACTAATTTATCCTTTAAATTGACCAAACTTAAATCAGGCTTCTTGCGAAGCAATAATTCTTTTAGACCAGGTGTTATTTTATACTGTTTATTAGCTACACGAATTAAATACACTTTATCCGAGTTCTTGGAAACTGTAGAGAAATTAACTATTGTATTTCCAATCATATGCTTATCATTTTCACTACGTACGCCAAATGGTATATTCATATCATCGTATATTTCAAAGACATCTTCTTTTGTCAGCGACACATTATTATCTTTTCCTGATTCAGATGTGTTACCTTCTTCGTCTTCTGAATAAAATGTTTCTGATTCAGATGATTCATGTATGCACATATCAAGTGATTTATCATGCAAAAACATTTTTGAACCTAAACCAGTGTTCTTAGTTTGGTCAACATAAGTATCTTCATTTTTTATTATAGAAATTTGCTTGTTAGCCGCTATAGCATTGAGAGGGTCAGCAAGAGGCTTAAAAAAATACTTCAGATGAGTGTCGGTATTAAATTCATGATCTTTCATTTGTTTCACCTTTTGCTTTATAGCGTCCGCAGACTGTATTAACTGATTTGTAATGCTGTGGTCCATTATACGACTTGTACGCAGAAGTATTTATACTCAAATGTTTTTTTTTGTTTTTATTCATTATTTATATAACCATTAATCAAAATAAATAAAGTTGTCGAAGGACTGTCTATATCTTCCTTTGTTTAACTCACAATCCTTATTAATTGTTAAAAAATCATAAGGATGTATCCAGATTTTAGTACACATATCTTTAAACCCAGACCACTCCATATCAGAACTAACATGTTCATCATATATATGTTTCATGTTAACTTCATCTTGCTTGAAAATGATCAAAAAGTTAACATTATCACGTAATAGCTGCTTTGGTATTTTAGAATAAGTCTGAGATAAATAAAAGCAATCTATACCTCTATGTCTACCCATTGTAAAATAATTTCGTATGTTTATTTGTTTTTCACAAACTACGTCATCGAATATGATAACAGAGTTCAACAAGGCATCGTTAGGATGAATAACATCGTCATCAAAATTAAAAACAAAAAGTTTTACATCTGGAACTCTTTGCAAAACTTGTTTTATAAAACTGTATTTCGGCTGAAAACTGGTCTTGGAATACAGATAAACATTGTTAAACTTTAATCCGTTTGTATGAATTAATAAACTAATCATAACATTCGTTTTCCCACAATTCGAGGGTCCACATATTATGCACCGAATATTATTTGGGAGAAGTATGCTGTGTTTCGGGCGTAGTGAATTTTCCTTTACATCAATATTTTTAACATCCAATGATACTTGTTGCTTGACCCACTTCATGTTTGTATCTAATAAGAAAACAATTCGGGCTCTAGTATTTATAATTCTTATCAGAGTTATTGATCGAAGCAATATTTGAGGTGAAGATTACCTATACTATTTTTACAACTTTAACGAAATGCTTGGACAGCATAACATAACATCACACCTTGTTTCCTGAAGGTTTTGGAAGCTTATGGATAAATAAAACAAAAAAAATGCATTTAATAAACTATTTTATTAAATAAAATCATACCCAATTTGTTTATAGATAGACACAATTTCAATATAATCATATTTCTACTTTGACGAATAATATAAACAGGAGAATACACATCTATAATTTAACACTTTGGTAGATGTATTTATAAATATACGAGTACAGTATAGCTAAATAATACATTTTAAGAAATTGTATCACAATGACCCCATGGTAAGGTTTCAATTTGATTTGGAAGTATTTGTCGTTTGTCGTCACTCCTATTTAATGCAATTTTATTCAGTTGTTGTGAATAGAGAACATGTTTAATTGATTTTATTACATTCATTTTACGTTTGATAATTGTGTTATTGTGTAGAGCAGCATTATAATCAGAAAGCTTTAATTGATTTGTTACGGGTTTCGTTATACCTTTTGCCTTCTTTAATGTTGTCTTTACACTTTTCAAACAATAAAGTTTAGCCCTTAGGCCAATGAATTCAGAAATTACCGAGCCTCCGAGTTCATCTTTAAACAGGCCTGGTATTTTTTCATTTATTTTAGGTATTCCATATGGATTATCCTCAGCAAAATTACTGGTGTCAAATACCGATATATTATCAACCATATCCTTATAAAAATTATCCGTTTCTACCAAGTAAAGTAGGCTATCAGTGTCAGTGTAACATAGTTTAGCTTTTGTACCATATCTGTTTTTGATATAACCATAGTGGAATTTATATAAGTGTTGTTTGGCATACTCCAATACAGTAAAACCAATGTAAATGGGTCTATCCAAAATTATTTTTTCAGGGCTTAACTGAACAGCCACAAAGTTTTCTGAAAAGATTGAAATACTTTTCAGGTTGGGTTGTACAATAAGTTTTTCAGCACCTATATATTTATTTGTTTTATTATTAGAATCTTCCCACTTTGTTACTAACTTTACATTTACTTGCTTGCGTTTATTTTCTATTGTTTTTCCAAACACAGCATTATTCAAAAGTTTGAAAAAATCTTTATCGAAGGCTGATGTAGAAGCTTGACGCAAACGAGTATTTAAATCTATGTACTTTTGTAAAAAATGGTCTTGTCTAAATCTGAGAATGCGATGTATTCGGCTTAAAATCAACCCATTGTTCAAGCATTGTTTTAAATGTACGTAGTGAATGATGTAATTATATTTGTCATACAAATTCGCAATTAATTTTGTAGTTTTCCCACCAGGAGGTACAAACCTTTCTGGTGCAAATGGTAAGTCACTATGTGAACTATGCAATATTTCTGGATAGGCCAAATCGACTTCTAGAATATATCCGTATTCAGAATCATCAGATATATTCAAAACATCAAAGTTAGCACTTTCATTTTCTGATAAGAATTGAAATTCCGATACAGGCATTCTTTTTCTCATAGCATATCCGTAAAGATTGTTACAATCAAGATATATTAAAAAAGATGATGGCTTATCATCATTGAAATAAGGAAGAAATTTATTATTCGCTTTGACATGTCGTAGGGAACACTGTGCTAATCCTCCGCGTATTCCTTTTTCAAGTAGGTTATACATTTCCAAGTCATGAATCAACTCTAATTTAACGCCAGTACACAAAAGCATTGCGTCCCAGCTTAAACTTGGCGCAGAAACATAATATGCTGGATCGAGATTATAATATTCTAAACTTGTGTTTCTAAAATGTTCAAATATGTCGCATAATAGTAATACATCACATTTTAAGTAAAGATCAGTATATTCACCAAGAGAATTGATTTTGAAAGTATACCAAACTTTTTGTGCATGTGTATATTCATCGTCAGAAATATGCTCCAGCTTCATTGTGTTATAAAAATACTCTCTAGGTGGCAAACAAGTTTCGTCATACTTAGACCATGCATCAATATATTCGTATGGATATATACCCTTTTGCCTCAATAAGCATACATCGGTTTCATCGTCAAATTCTCTTGAAAGATTTATGAAATCTTCTACATGTAAATTCTTAGATAATTCATATAAACTCGAACTTAAAAATTGATAAGAGTCTATAAACTTTATTTGAACAGAACAAGACTTATTCTTAGATGAGAGGTTTTTCATAATACAAGTGTATTTTTCTTTTGATTTAGGAATTATTTTAATAGGACCATCGTACTTAACCAGTTCTTTAATAAATAAATGAGAATCATATCCAGATAAATTATGGAAAACAACAGGTATAAACGGACATATTTTAAACGTTAAATTGCAGCGAGAGTGTGCAGCTCCTCTGTATTCCGATGTAACATGATCGTGATCTCGAACTTTGTCACCCAATAACAAATGTTTACAAATATGGCAACGAGTAGCCTCTTCGTACTCTATTTGTTGTTTGACTGACAAAGGTCTCATGGGTCGATTTTTAGACAGTATAGAATTTATGTAAGTGACATCTTCAATTAAACGTTTTATAAACACTTCTACACAATCCAAACCTCTATAGGTAACAAATTTATTCAAATCTGGATCGTGTGAACAACAAACGTAATATGCAAAACAGGATGGTTCATGCACTTTTAAGTTCTGAGTATTTTTAGATCCATTTTCAGAACAGTTTTGCAATATACTTTCAAAATCAGCATAGATAATAAAATGTATTCTTTGTTGTCTCTCATAATTTTTAAATTGTATAATACTATTTTTTTCCGGTAATACAGTTAACACTTTAGAACAATCGTGTGAGCTATATTTTGATTCACTAGAAAAAAATTGCAAACAAGCATCGCAAAGTATAAAATTGCCTTTGTGATGAGTAACTTGACGGCGGATAAGTTTAGCTAGGTCTTTAATTAGACAGTAGTGTCCTGAACCATTACGCTCGAAATACAACAAATTTACATGTTTGTTTTTCTTTGAGCTTGTCATGTATAGAGGTCCGGTCACATGGCATTTTTTATCTAAACCATATATATTAACACTGATATTAGGGTTATTTTTTTCAAACATTTTTATATCAACCGAGGTAGGTGGAAATGTTATTCCTTCAATATTAAAAACATCGGTATAGTGAGGATATGATTTTGTTCTACAAACATTATCCTTTGATGGAAATAGGGAAGCAATAATACTCCATAAAAAGCAATGGTTGTCATTGTTCTGTATGTTTAAACAACTTTTCGTATTCCTTATAGCTGGAGGAAGCTCGATATACGTACCACCTTTCATTGGACAATATTTGTTTATATTAATTTCTAAGTGACTAATAGAGATAAAAGACCAACCGGAATCACGTTGGTTAAATTCAGACATTTTTCCCTGAAAAGTCTCTTTAGCATTCATGTATAATTCATTTAAATCAGTATTTAGGTAAACATTAGCATACTTTGTATTAAAAGATTTTAGCTGCTGCTCACCGGTTTTTGGTAATAAGAAGTAAGCAAATAGCTCAAAATTTACTTTTATACAATTATGTTTCAATAAAAGTATTTTAATTAGTTTCAGAATATCGCTTTGATTCCCAATCAGAAAAGCCTCTGGTGTTAAATACTCGGCATCTGGTGCCGGATTTAAGCGATACGTGTTTATTCTGTTTCGAAAAGCAGTTGCAATTATTTCAATGTTTCTCAATTCAGTTTTAAGTAAACAGTTTGATTTATGCAAATTAGTTCTCACATGATATTTATATTGCTGTTTCGGTAATTCGATTTGACATTTATCACATTTAATTAAAATATCTTTTATAATTGTGTTGGTGGTTGGTGTAACTGGAAAAAAAAAACAAATTGTATAAGTATGATGAATGTTTAATAAAGTTTAATTATAATTATAAGAATAACAAACTTGATTACATGAATAGCTTAACTAGTAACTACCTATTGGGATTATAAATGTAGGTAGAACCTATACCTAAGTAATACTCATATATTTTACTTGATTAACATGTTTAGTAAATACTGCATAATAACATACAAAATAACATCGCGAGGTATACGATGAGTGTGCCCAAATATTTAAGTGAACCTATCTAAAAATAAGAACTCAAAAAGGTCTGAGGGCTAGATTTAAATTCTTTGCGCGTTGCGCATATAAATTTAGTTAGATGACCCCAAGCCTCAGTCCCCTCATCCGTCCGGTTTTTAACAGCTACAACGGCCTGACGCCACCGATTCATCGGTGCTACATTTTCGATTTCATCACACCGATAAACCTTTAGTTCGATGTAATGCGTACCCGCTTTGGTAAGTAAGGTTTGGCGAGCGTGGCCCGTTGCCAGCCTTCGAGTTATCGACGAACTAAGAACAGTATTGGGTTTTTTACCAGTGGTTTCATGCGTGTCCCCGTCTTGTTCATCGCTGTCGGTGCCGAATAAATCTGTTGCGGTGAGATGAGGCTTGCTGACTGGATTAATTTTCACCTTTTTTGAAGATGACGATGTAGACGGAGTAGTTTTTGGTGGCCGATGGGTTGATCTCGAATCCGAACTTGACGGTTTCGATCGTTTCTTGTTTTTTTCGCTGATCGCCACATCTTGCACAGAACTCGTATCGTCATCTGACAGAAAGAGGTCCTCAGCAAGTCTGGACCTGAAATAATATAAATAACTGCGATTAGATTCCGTTTATGAGCAGATACATATAAAAGAACCGTCTAATTTAACAGACATTAAATAGTATGATAATAAACTGTTTACTGATCTAGGGAATTGAACCCAGGGTGTAACGCTCAGCAGTCGCACTTGCCAAGTAGTTAAGTATTCTATTCATAGCATATTTAATTTTCATTCTATTCGATTCGATTCAATAACTGCGATAAGAAACTATCTCCGAGCAGATACATATCAAAGAACTACCCAATTTCTTGCTTTAAAATAGACACCAAGTATATAATAGACATTATTTAGTACGAAAAAAAACGTTGACCTAAGGAATCGAACCCGGGGTCTAACGCTCAGCAGTCACACTTGCTAGTCTGATCACAACATATTCACCTCACAAATATAGACATCAAATATATAATGGACACTATCTAGTATCGACCAGGAATCGAACCCGGGTCTAACGCTCAGCAACACACTTGCTGTTCTATTCATAATAATAAAGCCTCACGTAACAATAAAGAGTTGATGATACATTTAAAATAGACAATAAAATAATAATTAAAGATAGGTACTTACATTTTAAGCCGTTGTTCACTTTTCACTAGATTATTTAGTTAATTAATTAGAAGATGTGAGGTCACCACCTTCAGGAGAGCTAATGTTGATCCAGCTTCCAGCCCAACGACTTAAATACTTTTCATAACTATACGTCACAATCCCAAATATGGAGAGAGCTCACGATTTTAAAACTGTTTATTCAGCTAAACTTCCTAACAAGAGATGCAATTGCACATACAATGGAAATATCGCGGGTTTGCTTGTTAATTAAGCATCAAGTAATAATAAAATTCCGACAGCATTTTATCCAAATGTAATAAACAAAATTAAGGTTGTGGTACACTGCCAACAATATTTTATTTTAATCATGATTGTGTTATTGTATTAAATTAAGCGTAGAATCATTTCGGATGCTAGTGTAAACGCAATTTAAGTGTAACATACTAATAATATCCTATGGTTTTGTTCTGCAATATATACTAATATTATTGTTTTATTTTGTTTAGAGAAAAATGTCGGTTAACTTTACTACGAAAACAAAGCCGTGAGTAAAACCGCAGGCAACCACTAGTCATAAGAATATTCTACATAATTATTATTGCATTATTTTGAACTCTATCAACTACACTAAATTTCATATATAAATCGGGTATAAAAAAGATACAACTTCACTTTAGTTCTTTATTTCTTTTAGTGTGCTACTGTTTTATATTAAATCTACAATGTCGGTAAGTGCCCAATTAAAAAAAATAAGTACTTTTAATTATGTTATAGCTTTAATGATACCAGTAGTAGTAGTACAACAATAATATGTCCTGTTTCAGGTACCAGACTGGGTTTATTCACCAATTTCACCTCCATCATTGGATCCTGATGTGGTTGAGAGAGCCATAAATTATTTGGAGATGGAAGAACCATGCCGAACCCAGCCTACTCTAAATACAACTTATAATAGCAAGAAAGAGTTAATAAGTTTTTACAAAACAATTTCCATCGGTGGTGCTAAAGTTATACGGATCGAAATCTACGACGCAAACCAATTTGAAAATAATTCTATGTGTCAGTGCAGTGCGGAAATATGTGTCCAACATATTGTGAAGGACATTAACAATGATGGCATATACTTACGTGTCAAAGACTTGCTACCATATTTAAATAATACTTTCTATCAATCGTTGTAAAAGATAAGTGAAAGGAACACAATATGTAAATTAAATAATATTGTTAACCTATTAAGTCTAATGTAATATGATCTAAGATAACATGTATACCAGTTCTAAAGAAATGATAAGTAAAATAAATCATAAAAATCTACTATCCATTTACTAGAATTTATATTGTTACTATAACAGACAAAATTTATGTTATAATAATAATAATAAGGTACTTACTTTTATATGTTAACTGTAGATACTACTTTTATTAATAAATACCTATAACTTGTTTGTCAAATTAGATAACTAGACTATGTTAGAATAAAAAAATATATAAATAACAATTTGTTTTATTGTTAATAGCCAAGTAAATAATATTTTGCTTTTTAATTCAAATATGGAAAAAGAACACATCCTGTTATTATAAGTATTAATAACGCTTTGCCTGACCAGGATGGAATCGAACCCAGAACCTCATGTTTGGCATTTTCACTTGTAAAGTGTGAATGAGTTTTATCAAAGAGACAGTTAAACTGTTAAAATAAAAATTTGTGTGGTATACTACAACTAAAAAACCCGACTACTGAATAAAATGTAGCCTATGTTACCCGGGTCATAATAACAAATCGATTGACGACTTATTCATAAAAATCGGATGAACAGTGTTTAGGCACTACGGAGGAACATACGTAAATAGATACATAGGTACATAGACTGCTAAAACCATAACCCTTCCTTTGGCTTCGCCGTAGTCGGGTAATAATAACTATAGTAAACAATGCATGCCGGGCGCCATGCAGTCGCAGGTGTCAGATAGCTTGACAGATATGGTAATGAATTAAATAGTTTCGCTTATCCGACAACGTTACTAAGTCAAGTAATTTCTAGTCCGATTGAGTTTGCGGGTTCAAATCAGACATGTATTAAAACGCATGTTTTTTGAAACCCATGTTTCAATAGGTAATTCAGTTATAATCGTCACATAAGCATCATAATATATCGTTTCGCTTTCCATCTGTCAGACAGTGATATCACGATGCTAAAGCTAAGTAGAATTTGTGTTCTAGCCCTAGTCTGACTTTTGCTTTGCAAAGAACACCAAGTGGTTGTCAAAAATAATAATGATGTCAGTAGAAGATTCCAGCAATTTGAATAGCACATTATAATTTTCTTATAGCTATCCACCAATTTGCCACCCTCTAATCATTTAAACTCAAGAAGAACAACTATTTAATAAATAAAGATTTGCCTATTTGAATAGATTAATAATATATTATTATTTAATAAATTATAATTTTCTTATAGCTATCCACCAATTTGCCACCCTCTAATCATATAGACTCAAAAAGAACAACTATTTAATAACTAAACATTTGCCTATTTGAATAGAAAAGTTTATATAGTTTCAATAGTGTATTTGATTAGACAATCTATTCAATAAACAAAATTTCATCTATTTGAGTAGATAATTATGTTCCAATGAATTAAACAGTATATTCTAATAGACCATCATTTCAACAAACAAGATTACTTAAAGCTAATGAATTATTAAATTCATAAATTTGCCACTCTCTTATCATTTTGAATAGAAAAGTTTATATCATTTCAATTTGATTTTAATAGTGTATTTGGTTAGACAATCTATTCAATAAACAAAATTTCATCTATTTGAGTAGATATGTTCCAATGAATTAAACAGTATATTCTAATAGACCATCATTTCAACAAACAAGATTTCTTCTATTTGAATATATGTTTTTTATCTATTTGAATAGACATAATTGGGGTGTCTGGATCTCCTTTGATCCAGATGCCCCAATTATATACTACTGTGATTGATCGATGCTTCTATTTTGTTGTAAGTTATTTTTAAATTACACATTTTCATCGAGGTCATTAGGGATACAGAGTGAGGAATCTCCTCACAAGCCGTATCCAAGACGCTTTCTACATCTGACTCTTCTACAGGTATTAGGGATAGTTACAAACACAACCTCACGCCTGTAATCCACGAAGGGCTAGGCAGAGGTGTAACTGGTAGTACAACATTTCGCCTGTTGTGTTGTGTTATGTTAGGGATATTTGCTAATTATTTATATAAATAGTCTTTGATCATTATGTTGTATCCGTAGGCAGTACCTGACTACGATATTATCCAAACTAGATCTAATAATTTAGGGACTCTATTGGCACTTAAAAAGTATTACATGCTTATTACCTTAAATAAGTAGGTACTCGACTGTTAAAACAAATAACACTCCCTAGAATAATATTTCGCAATAAAACACACAGGCGCGACATTCGCTTCACAGTAATGTACTAATACATTACTGTATATGAATAAAATGCAAAATTTTGGCAACAATATCCGGCCGTAATAAGAGACAAAGCTGAGTGTGCGCTGCGATATTATGTACATTAATAATATTCGGGTTTATGCAACCACCATCATTTTATACCGACTAATGCACTGCACTTATTTATGACGTGAAAACAGCTTTGAGAGATGGTACAAGCACCGAATGTTACAAGTGTACTTGTGTATCAACACTAATTCCGTTATCGAATATAACACTTTACATTGTTTTTTTTTTTCATCGCCAATTAAAGTTGTGAAGTGACTTTTCTATATTTTGTCGTAAACGCATTTTTGTTATCAAATATATAGATTTGTTTTCAGTTTTTTAGGTGCCTAAACTTACCAACTTATAATTATTTAGATTATATAAAACCAAGTCGTGTTAGTTACACGATTTATAACTGAAGAACAGCAGGTGATACTAGAACGGCTGGACCAATTTTTATGATTTTGTGTTTTTGGATTTGTCTTTGTCTGGAATAAGATAATAACTAATAAGAAAAATCTTTTTTTTTAACATTCTTGAAATACAGTGCCATCTGGGATGACTTGACAGGTGATAAATTTCCCTTAGTTCATTAGCATGTTATGTAAAATAATAAACTGGGAAGAAATTTGTCATTTGAGAAGTCTTAAGCTATAACTAAGAAGGTGCACAGCTATTTAATTGATAATAAGGCGAAAAGAAGTTGGCCGGACAGCTATTAGGCACATAAAATACAATGCCTAAGGCATTAAGCCCGCCTTCGACAGTTTTTTTTACTTGTGCATTAAGTTTTTATAAATAAATAAATAAAATAATGAAAAATGTGTAGCTCATGTAAACCGACCAATCAAGCTCCTTTACGGAGAATAAAACAATTCACGCCACCGTGGAAAGCCAAAAAATATGAAATAAACTCCAACGATTTCAATCAAAAGTAATTGCCGTGTCAATCACAGGATGCAAACGGTAGTTAACTAGATATTAGTTTTTAAATATTTGACATAAAAAACTCGGGTAGGACTGTAGCAGTAGGTGGATTTTAAAATCAAGTTAAATGTCCGTATATTGACAGACTTTTAATATTAAAAACTTATTTACAAAAAATACAACCGACTTCAAAAAAACACTAACCGGTGTAAAATAACTCTAAATTAGGAAGGTTGTGGTGGTTTTATCTCATTCATGATTGGCCACCGACTTCGGAATTTAGAGTTATTTTACACCGGTTAGTGTTTTCTTGAAGTCGGTTGTATTTTTTGTGAAAAAGTTTTATTTTTACAATTTTTAGTTTTTTATTTTTATATACCTAGATGATTCATTATTATCCATTTCTACAACACATACACACATCAAAAGTGTCTAGGGATCAAGCATTTTTATGCGGATTTCTTGAGATTGAGAATTTATATGGATCCTTTTTGGTGCATTTCATAATTTGAATCAGGAACTGTGAATCAAATTCGAGTAAAAGATGAAAATCAGCTGTCAATATTTTCCCTATAAAAACATACAACGCATTGAAGACATTATTAGTGCTAATGTTTCCCTACTACTGATTAAAACCAACGTTATTATGGAGCGGCGACGTCATTTAAGCAGGGAAGAAATGCTCAGAGCCGTGGTAATGATAGAAGCTGGTTCCCGGCAACGTACTGTGGCTTTAGCTCTGAAAACAAGTCAGAGTGTTATCAGTCGACTTTGGACACGTTACCGAAGCACTGGTACCGTGGCTGAGCGCCATGGAGGACGGTATCGCTGCACCACACGGAGACAAGACCGATACATTCAAATCTTAACTCGAAGAGCTCCAACAATAACCGCCATGATGTTAGCCGTGAGGCTTCATCACTCTTCAGGGAACTTAATTAGCGACCAAACAGTCAGAAACCGCTTGCATGAACCTTCATTCCCGAAGACCGCTACGGGTACCACCTATAGCAATGCACAATCGTAGGATTCGATATCAATGGGCTCTTGAACACAGAAATTGGGCAGAAGAACAATGGCGTTTCGTGTGCTTTTCTGATGAGTCTCGTTTTGGTATGAGACCGGATACAAGACGTATACGACACTGGAGAACCCCTGGACGCCAACAGCGATTAAAATCCTGCCAGGAAGTCCATCCTTATAGTGGTGGAACCATCATGGTATGGGCGGGTATTTGGATCGGCTGAAGAACTGAGTTGATTTGGATCAGAGGAAACCTCAACGCTCAAATTTATGCTGAGACGATTGTATCAGACGTCATCGTTCCTCTACAAGTGCAAATCGGTCCCTTATTTCTGTTAATGCATGATAATGCACGACCGCACACCGCAAGAGTTGTAAGACAGACTCTCGCCGCAGCTAACATCAATGTCCTGCCCTGGCCTGCTCAGTCGCCAGACTTGAACCCGATTGAGCATGCATGGGATATGCTACAGAGAAGAGCTCTGCCGAATATGGAGGGTATCCAGTCGCAAGAAGACCTTTTTTTGTTGTTGCAACGAACATGGGCGGCCATTCCACAGCGTGATTTGGATGAACTCATTTTGAGTATGCCAAACCGATGTTCTTGTGTTGTTATTGTTCGCGGTAGAAACACGGATTATTAATTGTTTAAGTTACCCAATAAAATTTAAAAGAAAACTGTTTTTTCAGTCTTTTTTTCGAACTTTAATGTTAGTGGTTCAAATGTCAAAAATCCCTTTATTAGGAAAATGGCAAATTTCTTTATTAATGCAAAGGTGACTTGGTTTATCGTTACTGTGACAAACGAAAACACTTTATTTGATGAATCCTTAAAGAAAATTTTAATTAATCAGGAGAAAAGTTATTGCAAAAATAAATGTTGATCCCTAGACACTTTAGATGTGTGTATTTACATATTACAATCAAACCAATACACAACAACTTTTCGATTAAAATCAAAAAGTAAAATTAACAACAAACCTTATAATGTTATAAAATGTATTTATTTATATAAAAATTAACAAACTCTATAAATCAACAAAAAAATGTTTTTTTTTAAATTATAAATCCCTTTATTTACTTTAATCGGTCTGTTTTACTTATAACAGAACTCAAACATCAAAATGAAATAACAAGTACAGTCAGTTGAAAAACAATACAACTACCATTTTACCTAACATCTTAAAAGTCACGTAAAAGATAATCATGCGTAATTTTGACTCAAGGGGTCTTCATTATCTCAAAATCGGTAACACTAACCTCAGTGACGCCTGCGCCTCATGGAAGGTCCAAGCTACTACCAAGGTCCACGGTCCACGGTCCACGAACTATAGTTCGTTCGCGTTAAGAATGCAGTAAAGTCATAATTATCCATCGGCCTAGCCCCGCCTCCTAACCAATCAAATCTGTTTAAATTCGTTTTTATAAATTCATTAAACTTAATCTTTTTTTTAAAATATATTTTGTTTGAATTTAACACCACTGTGGAATACACCTTTATCTTGCAGTTACACTGCATTCTTACTGCATTCTTAACGTATAGATGTCCTATACGCATAGCAACGGATTCGCACAATTTAGAGAGATAGAGCAATATTACGAACAGGCATGCGTCAATTTTACGCAGACTATCTTTCTAGGGTTAAAATGTCCACGATTGATGCTTTTGAGGATTTCAAAATAAACTTTTGCATTCGCGAGTCAAGTCAGCTCATCTGGGAAAATGATTATAGGTGTCGTCGTCTACGCCGCGACACTTCGGCGGAGTACGACTAGGAGAATTGTTATTATTATTACTGCCGTAACCCTTTCCTTAAGTCGACTTTTACTGCTCGCTCCCGATGACTAACAGCTTTTGCTTGTACGACTACTAACTTGTCTTATATGACTAGACCTGGAGTGCATGCAATCGTATCTATTTTATTAAAATAAATAGTTTTATAACATATTTTCACGAAGAATTAAATCGAAGTTGAAACACGTAATTCGACTAAACCGCAAGGAGGGGGGGGGGGGGGGGGGCTGTAACTTCACTGTACAGTTTTACTGAATAGTGACGTTACAAGTCCCCTCTCCTCAACTTTAATGCGCTTAATCTAAGTATTTTTCTTTCTTTTTAATATAGAAAAAAAAATACATATGTAATATTTTTGGACTTATATTTTGAAATGTTCATATTGCTATATGACTACGCCTATGATATTTTCACCTATAATATAGAAAGAGTTTTTCTTAAGGAAGTTATTAGTATATAGTACATAATTTGTCATGATTTTGTATACATTGGCAAAATATAATAGTATTTATTGGAGGTAAAAAATAAGCCTTCTGGGAACTGGGTGAGATAACCGACATCCATGTGGGCAAAGCCGCGGGCATCAGCTAGTTTTTTTATAAAAATAGATACCTAATGTTATTACTGTTATGTACAGTACACACATTTAAAACAATTATAGGGCATCAAAAAACTCATCCGCATCGCTGTCAACGGGAAAAGTGCCCAGAAGACTGGCCGCATTGCCACGTTGTATGGCAATGCTGATTCTCTGACTGAAATAAAGGCCAGCCCTCTGGTCACGTAAAGAGTTGACCAACCGCTTCGCGATGTCCTGGAAAACAAAATGGGCATTCGAT
This sequence comes from Euplexia lucipara, assembly GCA_921972225.1. NCBI lineage: Eukaryota > Metazoa > Arthropoda > Insecta > Lepidoptera > Noctuidae > Euplexia > Euplexia lucipara. The sequence continues at coordinate 10,626,704 of OV179148.1, forward strand.
ACCCATTGTTGAAAACATTTTGTCACAGATAACAAAACAACATAACTTAACGTCAAGCCTGTAATCCCCGAAGGATTAGGCAGAGGTATCTGTTGTACACCCACATTTGGCCAGTTCAAACAAATCAAACATTTATTTCGGAAAGAAAATAGGTAAAAAAGAAGAAGTAAGAATAAGCGTGGCCTTGCGGTTCTATACGAGTAACTACGAGCAGCTACATACTAAACCTTTGCAATGATATTATAAGTAAAAAGGTGTAGTTAAGTTATATATAGGTAGTTGAACATTATTCGATCTTCAAAAACGGTACACTAACGCACGCACGCGTCCGTTGGGGCGCCACGCCACACTGAGGTGAAGTGTGGCAGTAAGCTACATTTTAACGTGTCACTTGCTGAACGCGTATAACCTATCTACACCTTTTTACTTATAATATCATTGTTTACCATCATTGTTTGTCAATTTGAACTCAACAAGGGGGATGTTGTGACATCACTATTTAGTCAGTTCTAATATCTATGTATCCGGTTCCTATTCAGAATGCCAGCGTCACTTAATCGTCTGCCCCCGTCTGTGAAGCTGCTACCATTGTACTGTCTCTATTGTAATATACCTTGTGTCGTCATATAATAAATGAAGTCAACCTCAACGGTGTCTTATTAAAAAGCCTACAGAACATATCACAAACCAGTAAGGAAGCTGAATTATTATATTAGTAACTAAAACTCGTTTTAATGCCTGTTCAATTAAATTCAGTAGGAAGAGTGTACACGGAGCCAGTGGGAAAATGTAGCTAGATGAAACTCATTCAAGAATCGAAACCGGATAAGTGCTAAGTGGGGTGGAGCCGGGGCTGATGTCATTACTTCTTATGTGTTCGTTCGCTCCACACCTAATCTTATCACCTATCTACCTGGAGAGCTTTATCGTTTCATTTCGGTTTGAGGGAGCTTCAAACTTATTAAGAGACATTTTGATGTTTTAGGGTAGTGCATTTCTGCATGAAAGTGTTTGAAATTGTCTCCATGTAAAAGTGCAGTGCTCTATGAGTAAAGTAACGTCTATTCAAACAATTTTATAATTTAAATTATTTTAATCTTTTTTTAAAAAGCTTACGAGCAATGTGGGCTACACATTACTAGTAGTCTTAATAACCCGTTGGACTAAGCTTGTGTCTGGAGTGGGTTTACGTCAATACTGCAATGGGTGGAGATCGAACTCACGACGTCTCGATTACCAGGCCGATTCCCCAACTTATTACTCACTAGCAGATGACCCGCGGTCTCACCCGCGTAGGTCCCTTTCCCGTGGGAATACAGAGATAAAAAGTAGCCTATGTTTTAATCCAGGGTGTCAGCTAACTCCATACCAAATTTTATTAAAATCCATTCAGTAGTTTTTACGTGAAAGAGTAACAGACATCCTCACAAACTTTCGCGTTTATAATATTAGTAGGATTAGGATTTATTTATTAAATTGTTAAGAGTAGTACTTGTTAGTAGTCTTGTATTTTTGTGTTCGTCTCATACATTGAAACCAAAATGATGAATGATATTTCTATTTTCAATGTCGTTCATATTAACGTTATTTTTACGTCAAGCATTCGTGGTAACCGTGGTAACCGTGGTAAGCTTGTGTAATCTATACCTCCATATTAACTGATGAACCTTAAGCTGGGTATCCACTATATTCTCGCAGCAACTGTGCTCCGCGAATCTGCTTTATCGTGGTGGTCGTTTTTATGCAAAACAGATGCGCTTCTGGTATACGAACATAGAGGACATCCAGCTTTACGGTAGCTAACCAATAGTGACAACTTCCATAAACAACGAAAGTTAGAATAGCTTTCATGATTGAGATATAAATAATAAAACTGTGAAGTTCGTAGGATGAAACATTGAATGTGACATGGAAATAATAGCTACTGAAGCGCAGACGAGAAGTATAATTAATAAACTAACTATGAAACAACAACGTACAAAGGCTAACGCCCTGTCTAGAGAATGTTTATACCTACGTGTTTATTGCATACATGTTTTTGTTTGCGATAATTTTACCTACCAGCACATCAAGCTACCCAGTATTTCAAATTTCTTTGATAGTTTTATAACTTCATTCCAAATAAGGTTCATTCAATTCTGTAATGATAGCTGTATGTATGTGTGTAATAAATAAATATTAGATTATTAGAGCAGCGGTGGACCAGTGGTGGCGGCCCCGACTTACGAACAATAAGTCGTGGGTTCGAACCCAGACAGGCGCATTAATTTGTGTAATTTATATCATCACCATACATACACATACGTACATACATCACACTCACGCCTTTTTCCCATGGCGGTAGGCAGAAACTACAGAGCGCCATATGCTACGATTCTTACATACTTCTTTTGCTTCGTTTACATTCATACATGTTGTCATACACACACGCCGGTTGCGAGTACTACGCACCTGACCTTTCTGAAGAACCTCACCAATAAGGTCTATGTGTGTCCTTCTAGGGCGTCCCCTCCCGGCGTTCCCACTTACATCTGCCTTGTAAATACCTTTCGTTATTCGCCTTTCATCCATCCTTTCAACGTGACCAAACCATCTAAGCATACTCTTTTCAATTTCATCATTCCTCAATCTGCCATTAATTGTTACACCACACATACTTCGCAAGGATTTCTACAGCATTTATTCTACTTTCATGCCTCTTTTGTCACGCCCATCATTCACTTCCATACGTTAGTGTAGGCACCAGCACACCATTGTGAACATCACCACCACTGCTCTCAAAAACGGCGAAGGAAAACATCGTGAGGAAACCGGCATGTCTTAGAACCAAAAATTCGAAGACGTGTGACATTTACCAATTCCCATATGCAAAATACGCGCTTTGACGTGGAGTTGCGGATACCAGCCCAGTATCTTTATCTTTATTTTTTTTAAAGGTTGATGTGTCTGTACCTTAACGAAATACATATCATGTAGGTAGTTAGTTGTACAAAATCAAAAGCATAAAATACAAATCATATCTTCCTTGTGACGCGGTCGCTCAAAAAAATAAAACATAAAAAAAATACAGTTAACTTTAATTTTTTGGGAAAATTGTTTCTCTTCCCTTCACTAGTTTTACTCAATTTTGCAGCGGCAAGGGAGCACCCCATTCAGCCTATATCAGATTTTATCTATTTGGTTTCTTCTACCGACAACTGCTTCACTTTTAACAAAATTCTTGTTTCATTTAATGTTACGATGATTATCTATATCAGAATATATATAGAGTAGACAGAACCTCCTCGGTTCTGTAATTCATAAAATGCTTTAACAGTCTCGAGGCTACGTTTTATTTTATACCATTCTACTTGGGAATGTATTGGAATACTGTTCAATAACATTGTCTTACGCAGTGAACTGTATCAAGAGAGTGTTCCGTGAAAATGTTCTAAGTGGTATCGCTATAGATATGGTTTTCTAAATATTTCCAGTTTTACTTAGAGAGGAGCCACCAGTTTCATTTAAATGGTATGCGAGTTTTGCGACTCACATAAGGGCGATTGTACGCTGAAAACAACAGGTTCTAATTAACTTGCATGAGATTCTGCAATTTACGCTGGACTCCTTTATTTTGCTTTCTCTTTTACACTTTAATATTTAATGCAACCTGAATTCCGAAACGAAAACTTTTTGCTTTTAATATTTTAATACTACTCATTATAATACAACCCCATGGTGTCAGTGTGCCGTCTTTGTGAGGAGACATGACATTGTAAGTGATATCTTCGAGTATTTTACAATACTCAAGAGAAATGTCGTAATATTTACCGACGGCATTTCTCCTAAACCTCTTTCTCTGTTTGCTTTTAATGGTTTCTTAATACTTTCTCGAGACCGTCTTTGTTGCTTCCCTACGTGATGTTTATGTGTATTTTGCTCGAAACTGTTATTGTACTATAGATGCAAAGGTCAATTCCTGGAAAATTGGCCAAGAAGTTTATAAGTGCGAAGCCCTTGGGCTGTGATGCCGTGGGTTGTGGCCTACATTCGGCACAGAATAAAGTAAGGATACTATGGAAGTTTTTACCCAAGCAACCACGGTTTTGAGTACCAATTAATTTGATGTGGGTACCTAGTTAATTTCTACTTAATTCTTTTTACCAGGAATGGTAGTTATAGTTTATTAAAATTCCATGCAGCATGAAGGTACTATTTTACACTTCATAAAATAATACAACGTCTCCGACATTATTTCATAATGTCAAGTACGTAACCCGTAGATGGATCGTTATTTAAATTAAGGACAGCACATAAATTAAATTACCGAGAAAAGTTTGAAATTGCTCAATTTATTTAAAGTATTATCAGGACATGGCCGGGGTATTCACCAGAAGCGTTTGAGGCTCTTTATGTCGTTGTTATAAAGTCGTTAAAATTATGCAGGCTTCCTTTATTACAACGAGTTATTGGATGGCCTGAAACTATATAAACTTACATTGTATATCGACTGATATCAGTGTATAGAACTGCGGAATAATTCAAAATGATTCCGGTTGCTTTTTACCATATAAAACTATACGTCTCGGACCAACTTTTCAGATAAGGAAAAAAAAAGTCCCAGAATTGAAATTTTACAGTCCACATTGCTTGTGCCAAACATGGCTCCTACCATACATTGAATACACAATTACAAGTATTTCCAAGCGTTATCTGAAATTGAAATCCGTATTATTGCCCAATACATCGACCGGTATAAGAAACAGTCTTATAACGGTTGCAAAGGACCTGTCAGCTAGTGAATAAAAATAAAATGAATTCAATTAACATACATTGAATACACGATGTTTTTTTTGTTGGTGGGTATCAAATTAATTATGTAGGCAATATTTTATTCTTTTGAGGTAATAATGCTCGAATTCATATCCCATTAATTTGCTCTGACAACATTCATATTATGTATGCGCCGCACATACGCAGCCTCATATCATTCAACGTGTCATGTTTACGTATTCACAATAGCAATCTCAAAAACCTACTTTTCAAATCAGTTAACTCAAATAACAACACGATTATTATTCCACAAACGCTTCGAAACATTCAAAATTATTTGTAAATACCTAATCAGCCACATACTCGTATCATTTCAAAAGTTTCCGCTTTATCACGATTGGTTTCGCATTATTTCTCCTTATTATTTCAAACAGAATTCGAGGGGAATATTGTAATTCAAAACTTTCAATGTAAATATGGCGGATTGGGCTTGTTTTACAAAGACCGGATATTGTTAACTAACTACTAACCGGGACAGTTTGCGACTCTTTCAAAATTAATACAACCAGTGAATTTGTTTATAAAGGCAATCTGGCAGTCGTTTTGTTTGATAGTCGAGCTACGACCGGACTTAAGCAGTGAAATAAATTGTACGAGTAGCGCCGAAGGGCTGCAGTCTAGTTTATTATTCATAAATCTTTACACTCCGTAGGCGGATAACGGGGCATTTCACATCAAATTTCCTTGAATTTCATGAATTCAGGAAACACATTTATTTCTAAAATAACCTTTCAATATGAAAATTATATAAACACACTGAAGTTTTTTACATTCTAACAAGGTCAACGGCAATGGATTTCCGACAGTTATTGTAGTAAAATTGATATAAATAAGCCTTAAACATATTTCTCCATACTCCGCTTGATTTATCTGACGACGGGTAATTTAATCTCAACAAAAAGATTGAAAGCGTAGCAGTTTTAGACTAACTGGTAGCAGTCGGACGCTAGCTAATTACAGGTCGAGCTAACTTCGCTTGATTTGAAACGTGTGCGAAGAAGGCAAGTAGGGCGCAAGCTGACTAAATAAAAAACGACGAGATACTTCTTTCTAGGTCGGCAGTGTTGGTATTCTTTATCAGATTAGAAGCTATGTGTGTTTATTTATTTCAGCGGCCAAATTAGTGACGACAATACTATACATCGACGTCGACTACCCATAGAAATTGACGGCCTGTGACAATGCTGACTATGGTTATAAGTATGACAATCTAAACTTATGCTCAGCGCAATTTAGGCGGATATAAGTCATTACTAATATCCGCCTTAAATGAAAGAAAGAAAGAAAGAAAGAAAAATATTTATTTGACATCAGTCATCAAAACACACATACTACAATAATTTAGAAAATATACAACAGTAGGTACAAATGCGATGGGCGTCTCTAGTCAATTCCGTACTCTACTCCAAAATCAACTTATTCATCTATAAATAGCTTTTATTTATTATGTAATATTCATTGGTACTACTGAAGACCTTATTACGGAACGTCATAGTAAAGTTTATTAAGGTTGTTAAATTTCGCTACAACAATTGCGAGTGTATTGGCACGTCTTAAGTCTGGATTCCACGAACAGCATTAACAACAGTTGTAAAGACGGTAATTACTACGGTATACAGAAGTAGTAATGACGAAGACTTTGTTGACGCGAAATATATTGCATAATTTGGCAATGAAATTGTTTCAGTATGTTACCAACGTCATGTACGGATACAAAATTAATGATGTATTAGAGTCCGGGGAGTAAGGATTACGTCACGCGCTCCGGGACTAAATAAAGGCAAAGAACTCCTTTAATTATTTTCATTTAATCAACAAGACAAAGACATACCAATGTTTAGAATGTAATGCGCTCGGCTGCCTCGCCCCAATCAGTGATGCCGTCTTTGATTCAAGCGGGAAACTTTGTGTGTTACTTTACCATTAAGGGGAACGTGGAAAATTAACAAGGACCTTTGGCGTCGCAACCTGCATGAGAATGGCGCCTTTACCATCCATTACGGTCCGCTTCTTTCCCAACACTAATTTGTCTTATCCCTTATTGTCACGCATGTCAATGAGTGAGGAGCGTCACTAGCATCTCTTTGAGTAAATACCTTTTGTTCATAGTGAACCTTAAGGGATTTTTCTTATTAGGGATATGGGATGTCGTATTCGGGTATGTTTAGTAATAAGCTGAGATCTTTTTGTTTTGTTGTGGTGCCACGGTTTATGTTTAGCTATAAAATCTCTAAGATTAATCCTAATTGTGTAGGTACTCGTGGATTATTATCAAATGATATTTAAGCCGTCTAGTAAACCCCGTCCACCGAAAGCCCTTTAATCTCGCAATATCTCATGTCAAATTACACTATCGGTTCTTGATATTTTGGGAAACTAATTCTAACAGCCAAAATGAGATTTTACAATAGATTTAGTAATGAGAAAATTTAACAGGCTTTCAGTAACCGAGAGTGGATGTTGTCTAAAAATAAGTAGTTAGACATGAATTGATAATGATGTTCTGAATTGTTTATCAAGCAATTTCGAGGGTACAATAGGTAGATATCTCTTATAGGAAAATCTGAAAACGGTTGTCTGTTATGTACTCGGCATTTGAGTGAATTGGGTTATTTAGGTATATACCTACAAAATGGCCTCATTGGCAAAGTAAAGTTGAAAACATAAATTTAAATAGAAAATATATTTCAATGAAAATTGACACAAGTATTGCGTCGCTCTAAATAAGAGTCGAAACTTTTATATCGGCAACAAGAGACAGTCGATTTGCGCTGAAGCTATCATGGCAAAAATTAAATTACAGCAGTCGTTACCGGCCGACGAAGGGGCCGAGTTACTAGCAGTAAAGCTGATTAGTTAGCTCTGAAACTAAGCGTTAATTTAGATTGGTACGTTACGATGTTGCGTTTGATAACGGACGCCGAAATCATTGTTACGAGTACCACCTCATGGATCGTAGACGGTGACGGTTGTTAAGGTGTTTTGTCAATTTTTTCCAAATTAGCACAATGCTGTTTAAAGTAAGCACGTAATTATAATAAAGTATTGACGTAATTATTATAATTAATTTTGAATAATTCTGAATGACATTATTTTCAGAGCCGTATTGACATAATAATTGTAATGATTATGTCAATATAGCTCTGAAAACATTTGCTCATCTTATTTCGTAACGTAGAACGGCGCAGCAAATTGCAATATACGCTAAATATTATATTATTAGAATCCATTGGACACAGAACACTAAAAACCATTCCCTACATTGACAGATTCTGTTTAAGTTATAAGTAATTTTACTGTATTGGTAAGGCTTTATCCGTCAACTTCCGGAACTCCAGATACAATAAAATTACTTACTGTTCGCGAAAGCCGGCTTTCGCTCGGCGCCTGTGAAATCAATGCAACATAACATCAAAGAAATCAATGCAACATAACATCAAAGCATCATGCATGGCCTCAAAGGGTTAGGCAGAGAAATATCTGTCCCACATGTCGCCAGTTGTATTGTGTCAGGAAGGACTAATTAAAAAAATCAACCAAAGTAATTGAAATTGAAGTAATGCGTCAGTTTGACTGGGACTAAGACCTTATGACAAACCTTTGCATAACAAAACTAAGTGGTTTTATCTATTTACCTGACAATGTATCCCTCTATAAATGCCAATATCTTAAGAAAGTTACAACAAAATAGTTCGATAAGAACATAATAAGTTACCCAAGCTCCTTATATCCTCTATGGGTATAATTGTATAAGGAAAAACAACAGTTTCACCCAAAGGCAAGAACTGGATTAAGGCCAAACAGATCACGTCTTGTATTTCCGTAAAAAGGAAACTAACTTCAGAAATGGGAAGACATTTCTTTACGACGCCGCGTTTTCTCTATAGCTACCTGAAGTAAACAGTATGATGGATGTAAGCGGAAAAAAGGTTTACACTTTACGGACTTGAGATGCACTTCTTTGAATATTTATACATTGTACGAACTTATATTTAGCTCATTTATCGCTTGAGCGTAAAGTTTAGTACGAGTGGATCATGATCTCGGTATTTAATACCACTTCTGTACTAATTTTATAATGAGGGACGATTTGATTGTTTGTTTGTTTCAATTGAATAGGCTCGGAAACTACTGGACTGATTTGAAAAATTTAAAAAAAAAAAAAAAAAAATATTTATTAAAAAAAAATTCTTTCACATTTGGGAAGCTACACTACCTCCGGGTGACATAGGCTTTTTATCCCTGTTTATATATAAATAAAATATTAAATGGTATTTATTTTTACACGTCAAACAAGCTACTAAAATATTTCGTCTTTTTAACTAGTAATGTCGGTGTTTGCCTATCTGAATATTCTGAGAAGCAAAACTTCTGATTTAGACACAGACAGAGTTCACAGTATTTTTTTAAAGTTTAATCTTGGTCAGATTATTGTGAACATGTGCTCTGATTAAATTAAAAGTGTGCTCCGAAATTCCTTTCTTTTTTTCCCATTTCGAAATCATTGTCCACAGTTCGACAACATAAATATGCATTGTAGCATTGTCAATCGACTGCATTGTTTTATTTATTTGTGTTTTTCACAAAGGTACGCCTTCAGCAACACGCAGATAGGTAGGTATGCCATTGACGTTGACAATGTTATTTTCATTAAACTTTCAATCAATCTGCCTCGCCTTTTCCCAACTATGTTGGGGTAGGCTTCCAGTTTAACTGGATGCAGCTGAATACTAGTGTTTTACATGGAGCAACTGCCTGTCAGACCTCCACAACCCAGTAACTGGGTAACATGACCCTTGGTTAAACTGGTTGTCAGACTTTCGGGCTTCTGACTACAAGTAACGACTGTCAATGATCTACAAATGACAGCCGGGACCAACGGCTTAACGTACTTTCCGAGGCACGGAGGAGTCTTGGTATCTAAAAAATGGTCACCCATCCACGAGCCGACCTCGTCAAGCGTAGCTTAACCTTCGATCGACCCCTGCGGCTTTTATAATTTAGCCACAAGCTCCTCATTAAACTTTGGATCTAATGAACCGATTTTTAAAATTCTTCTACCAATAGAAAGCCACATTATTTGTGTCATAGCGGCTACTATATTTTATTTTCAATACTAAGAGGGGATGGAGGGAATTTTAAAGCACGAAATGCATGTGGATCAACTCGCGCGCGAAGTGCTGGTATGATAGTTATTATTTGCGTGTCTGTATCAGGGATGTAGCGAATATTCGCATCCGCATAGATTTAAACTTCTACATCCGCATCCGAATCCGCAATAATCAATGCGGATTTTGATGCGGATGCGGATTTAATACAAGTAGCGATTAGAAAGAAATGGGCGGGGCCGGCGATTGGCGCACACCATTTGCACATGACAATAGAATCAGAAAAGGCGGCAATATTACTCTTTATTAAGTACTAGCTTTTGCCCGCGTTTTCGCCCGCGTGGATGTCGAACATCCGTCCCGTATTTCTTCCCTTTAAGGGTTGAATTTCCAAAAATCGTTTTTTAGTGGATACTTACTCTTCACAAAGAACACCCCTTCAAGTTTCATGTCTCTAATACCTGCGGTTTGGGCTGTGCGTTGGTATATCAACGTAATAATTTTAGCATAAAGCTTCCGGATAGACTATATTCAAAGTTGACCCTTCCGGTATGTATGCATAAAGATTTCTACCCGGATTTCTAACTACTGACCCGGGAAAGAGCGACGTACAACTGACCATGTGAAAAACAACTGAGACTAAGATCAACCTGTCCAGGCGTATTGATTACAATCGTACCAAGTTTGGTTAAAATCCCTTTAGTAGTTTTTGAACTAAGCGTGCGCATACAGACAGACAGACAGAAAGACAGACAAAAAAATTACTGATTGCATTTTTGGCATCAGTATCGATCACCAATTCTCCTCCAATATTAATTTTGCGTATATATTGAATGTACAGAATGACATATTGTATTTTAAGATAAAATATTATAGTATCTTAGCCGTGTGCAGCGCCCCTTAGTGAACTCCACTGCGGGTGACGTAACCTACGACAAACTTATTATTTGCGGTTGGTACAGTAGTCGGGTCTAAGGATCGAACCGCGAAATTAACTTGGTTTTTTATTGTATACCTATACTTTTCCAGGATAAAAAGTACCCAGTGTGGTGCCCAGGACATTAGAAAATAAGTATACCAAGTTACATCGTAAACAAACCGGTAGTTTTTGCGTGATACTTGAACATACAGACAGACAGACAAAAAAAAAATTAATCACATTTTTGGGTTTGGTGTCGGTCTAGTAACACCCCCTGCTATTATTATTTTACGTCTTCAGATTTATTATAAGTATAGATAGATGTAGATAATGCTCCTATTTTTAACTTCATTTACTAATATGAAAATTTGTAAGTGAAGAACTTAAATAAAAATTGGAGCATTATTCTTAATACTACTTTTCATTATTAAAAATGGTAATAATTACTTTATCATTGTTTTAATTCTTTATTCAGATCCTATATTTATATGAGATCTTAAAAATCTGCATCCGCATTCACATCCGCGGACAACATGTATGAATATAAACGAAGCAAAAGAAGTATGTAGCATATTATGTGGCTCTGAGTGTCTGCCTACTCCTATGGGAAAAAGGCGTGAGTTTACGTGTGTATGTGGTTATTATTTTGTGTTCAGATAATGAAATGTTTGTAGTAATCGATGTATTTATGCAAATGGAACAACGGTCATTTTAGCAAAACTTGGACCGTTTTACTTATGTTCCTATACCATGAAAATATTAGGCCCTAGTAATCTTGAGTATTGTATTGTGTGTTTGTCGACAGTTATATGAATCGACGTCGATTTATTGTTCAAATTGGCTGTTGTCGACATTTTGTGGTTGTTAGCGATGCATAGACGAGATTTGGTCATTACGCAGATTTCTAAATTCTATCCACGATATCAAATTCGAACGATGATCATCAGGAGAGTTTCTTAACGAGTTCTGGGTATGTGTAATGTATACATTTTATAGGTAATACATAAATTTTTAGCAATACCAAGCCATGTTTGCCCGCCCGTTAATGGTAACATAAAAGGCAAACGTTGATCGATAAAATCGACAATTATTCAAAAATATTGACGTTCTTTATGTTTTAATGAAAATCAAAAATCAATCAAAATCAAAAGTCGTTTATTAAAATTTGGCTGATGATCAGCACTTTTTAAACGTCTTAAATTACATAAGACAGTCCCCCAAAACGCCCGCCCTTTACCACTAATTCCTAGTGTTTTTTTGCTGGGAAGAAAAAGTGGCGAAAAAAACTCCTCATAATAAATTATTTACTCGGATTGACTGCCTCTTTGGTCTAGAGGTCGCAAGTGCTACTGCTTAGCATGATGTCTTGGGTTCGCTTTCCGGGTCGGGCAAAGTGTTAGTGGGTTATAGCAGCTAAGGGTCTGGGTTTTTGCCCAGTTGACGGCAGAAAGCTTGTCCCCTATTACCTATGGACTTAAATATAACTGGTGAAATGTAGGTTTACTATAAGTGGCCTCTGCCTAATTCTTCGGGGAATACAGGCGTGATGTTATGTATATTATGTTGTGTACTTACTTGTGTTTTTTAATAATGACATATTTATTTGTCAGATTACATGATCCATTATAGTCAGTAAATAATAATCATTTTTTTTAAAGTAACAATTATATAAAGATAAAGATAAATTTATTGCATAACTGTGTACATTAAGTTCATATTAGTAAATCATTACATTTTTGGTTTCAACAGTCTACCCAAGTCGGACATGCAACAATAGTATTAGACAATTATAGATTATAAGACATTAGATATTAGATACATTTTCAAATATTATTTTTTATCAAAAAATTCATTAAGATTATAAAATACACTTTCAATTAACATTTTTTTCAATTTATTTTTAAATACATTTCCATTTATCTGTTTAATAACCGGTGGTAACTGATTATACACACGAATAGCAGTAACATAGGTACTTTTATAATACATCATATTGTTAATAACTGGTAAATGAATGTCATATTTATATTGTTTTCGAATGTTTTTTTTAAACAATATATAATAATAAATATACTTTGTTAGTAGATAAAAAAATACAATAATTACACATTTCATACATAATCATTACATTAGCATTAATTGTCATTTTTTATAACTACATTACATTTACATACATATTATTGCACATTATTATACTCATTTTATTTAGAAATAATTAGTCATATAGTCATACTTTATAATTGACAGTCCCAATAACAATCTAATTCTTTTCTTAAATGATTCCGTCTTTAGTAAACAAGGACTCAACGACATAATGTAACCTAGTTTATTTTTCGTCAAGTAGTTTCTTTGTTCCACCACGAAGCTAGTAGAATAGATACCTACTCGATCAATGGTTGTTTAAGTGTGGCTACAGTAAACATACGAGAAAAGGTTACGACTAAGGGTGACTACTGACAGGCAATATACTTTTTATAGGTTTCAATTAACTTGATGACACGACCTAGAACCTTCAAATGTTTACCTAGGTACCTTATACATAGTACTTTGGTAGATAATAAACACTAACATTAGAAGATTCCAGTTCTAAACCCCTAATTTATACAACGTTAGTAAAACATCTTGGAGTCTGCAATCGCTGACCGCTGGAAAAGGTCCTTTAGCGTAGTGATGGGTTGATTAAGATCAAGAATCATCATCTCAATAATCCGTGGCACTAGCATGTGCATTCGCGGCACAAGACATAAATTTAAACCACTAGCCAAATTATTTGGCTTCGATGATGGAGCAGCCCTACATGGACAAGACTAACGTGGATGCGGCCGACAAACCAAGAAGACGTTGAAATAATTATTATATCATATTTTATATAATGTGTTTCAACCTTTCAATTATTGAGGTAATTAGAGACACAATAGAAACAATTACAGGCGGACACCGGTGTCCTTCCGGGGTTTAACGAATTAAATGCTAATTTAATGTAATTTAATTTATTTTATGGATTTAAATGGGAATAAATGGATAAGTTATAAATAAATACTACTAATACTACGTTACTAGCAGACGTCACGTAGTTTCACCCGCATAGTTCCCGTTCCCGTGGGAATACAAGGATAAAAAGTAACCTATGTCACCCGGGGATAGTGTAGCTTCCCAACGGTGAAAGAATTTTTCAAATCGGTCCAGTAGGTTCGGAGCCTATTCAATGCGAACAAATAGTATAGATAACATCCGCACGGGTTAAGCCACGCTTGCCAAAGTCGGTCTGCGGATGGGTGACCATTTAATACATCAAGGCATCTTCGTGTCTCGGAAAGCACGCCAAAAAAGTTGGTCCTAGTTGAGTAAGATAAAAGATAAGATAAGATTTATTTATTTGCATAGAATGTAGGTAATTGTAACACCTAATGTATTAAACATTAGGTGTTACAATACTTTCAGATTCTTATACATTCTGCCTAATGGCATGTAAAATTTTATTAGCTTTAACACATTAATTATTAACTTATTACAGTTTTCTTAAACAATATACTATTAACTATTCTTATTATTTAATTTATTTAGAGGTACTTAATTGTTGAATATATGACCATAATTATTAAAAAGACTTGTCATTTAAGAAATCTGATACAGAGTAATAGCATTTTTTTACTAGTATTATTTTCAAGTACATTTTAAATATCGATATACCTACTAAAATATCGATATTTTAAAAGTACTTGAAAATATGACTAAATGCTATTATTGAAAAATGTTATTAGTATTATGCTATTATTAGACTACTCGTAACGACTGTCAAAGATCTAAATCTGACATCTGACATCTGATCTGATAGTCTGACAACAAGGCTACCGTATCGTGTAACCCAGTCACTGGTTTGTGAAGGTCAGATAAGTAGTCACTTCTTGTGAAACACTGTAATCTTCTACATCTTGTTAAACTGAAAGCCAACCTAAACATAATTAAAAAAAGACTAAGCTGATGAGATGATGATTTATCTACAACGATAGATACAGACAGACCTGTCTATTTCAATAAGCTCTACTAAAATCTACATGCCAGTCTATCACTGACAGTTATACAAAATGGCTGCCCAAGTGAACCGAGACGAACTAAATAAGTGATACCTAAGTGATACACCGCACCCGAGACCCCGAAGCAACCATAACTTTATCGTGTTTGCATTATTTCACGGTTGACTGATCGCTCAGATCTGCGTGCAAAAGTGACATGAATATTTCATCATGTCCAATTTACAAACAAAATGTAGGTAAGGGTTGTCTTACACCGAAAGCAGGGAAAATGCATGTCGAAAGGCACATAGTCCGTTTGTTTAAGATCCTAATTTTATTTAATTATAGGAAAAAAGAGTACTTAACTAAACCCAATCTTAAGCTTGTATTTCCTGGAAAATTTGATAGAGGTGTAAATAAGATCAAACGCCCAGTCTCATTCCGCCAGTTATGTCTAAGTTCTATGTATGCACCTTATACCTATTCTAATTGAGCAAATTTTCATTAACCAGGCAAGAATTCAGATCATGTGCAAAAATCGAAATAAGCAAATAATTAATAACTTTTTTCACATCGCAGTCAAAATTGTGATTTCGTGCCTACCAGTATTATTCAACGTTTGAACATTGCGCGAAATTCGAAAAATTAAATCGGCGATGCAGAACTACCTTTATCAGTATACAATACATAGACGCAAATGCAAACGATGCTGCTTTTTTTAGGCACAGTTTGTGCGAGAGCACATTCATCGGTACAAATGAATTCGTTGAAATTTATGTATGGCAAAATACACATGAATTTATGTATGGCAATAAAAAGCAAACAGTAACTATGTTAACAAAATTGTATATTTTTATTGAAAGAATATACCTACTACATTTTTTTACCAATATGTCGTATGTATAAGTATAAAACATTAGTTGAATTAGCAACATTATAATTTCTGGTTCAAACCTTAAATGAAATATATTATATTCAAATTGTTCTGCAATTCAGTTTCTCGGTATAGTTGTGAATCACACAAACTGAACTGCGATTTCACGTTAGACCTAATTCCTAGCTAATAGTAGCGAGCCTATTAAAATTTCCCGGTAATAATTCAAGCGAAATGCTATCTGAACCATCAACTTTTTGAAGGTTTACGTTGTTCGGATCGGTATCAAGGCACCTACGAAATAAAATTTTAAATCAAGAATTATAATAAATAACTTCATTTTTTGATCGGTTGACATGGAGGCCATCGAGACCATGAAGTCATCTTGCACAAGTAAAATATAAATAAATAAAGCAAACAAGACGACACTTAACGAATAATAATCTTCGTTAAGTCTTTGTAAACGAAGATTTCTCCAAATATGAGAAATGGCCAAGAACATATTTTTATTTTTGCTAGAAAACCGAATTTCGTTGTGGCTGTACAATGACCTTAATCGATTAAGTACCTATTGTCGGCGTAGCAAAGGGTCGTAGAGAGAAGTTTTGTGGGCCGGTGATCCCGACAGATCACATAGTTATGATTAAAGGTTTACGTTAAACGGGCGGTTTTGTTTGTTTGTCACAACTCACACGGCGGTGTAAAGTTTTGTTTACGGGGGCTTACACGTGTTGTATTGCCGAGTTAATCTGTAGCTCACGTTAAGTGCTTAGCTAGTCGTCAGGGGACGACTTTGAGCGCAAATTGACGGCACGTTTCTCAACGTCATAGTGTTTGTGAAAGCTTATGCAGACAAATAGTGGCACGTGGGCGATCGATCTGAACTGTGTGCTGGTGTTGATGTATATTGAGGTAAAACCCGGCTGCTGTACTAAGCTGCTGACTGAAGCTATTGATTACGCTGGAACGTACTACAAGTATCACGATCTCGCAAAATGCCTTAATTATAGAATGAAACTAATGTACCATTGGAGGGTAAATATTCGAGCGATTCAACCGCCGTCATTACCTTCCCCTAAATGTAGATAACGTATTTAATGGAATATTTCAGACATTTCCAGATTCTGGTACTGAGCAGATTCTGAGAATTGCTGAAATATTGCATTAAATATTATGTCTCTTTCATTTACATTTGAAGAAGGTAATGACGGCGTTTGAAACGCTCTAATATTTACCCTGGACTTCACATAATCATTCAGCAAAAAAAGTAGAGATAATTAAAGTGGGTAAAAGAATTAATCTTAGAGGTCCTATGTTCAGTTGTGATCTTCGGTTCCCAAAAACCAGAATAGGCAATTTTCTGTTTTTAATCAAAAACGCTGTTTGCTTTCCAATAAATAAAAGTGCGATAAATCTAATTTCTATTACATCAACAAATCGTTCGTATTATAATAATAAATCATTATTATGTAAATAATATTAAGTCTAGATCAGATTGTGTTACGTAAAGTAGATTGACTATAGCAATATTGAAAATAATTTTTTGCTAGTTAGAATATAATTTTACTCAATCGCTCTTAATCACATCAACCATGCCTTTATCGTGAATTAACATTATGCATCTAATTATAATATATTATTAGCAACAGCTTGGCAGATTTGGCTGTTTTTTGGGCTGTGTTTGTAATTTTCACGACAAGCTTGACAGTTTTGTTAATCGCATAAATCGGAAATTCGTATGGTATTTTTGTGTGAATCTAAATAAAAAAATATTGTAGTCGTTAGTGATACAATTAGATCATTTTCTAGACATTTGATCACTTGTGAATACATATTAATGTTGATATATGAATAAAATCAAACAAATAAATAATTTAAAATAATTAAATTAGTTCTTTGATAGAACCCCAACCAAACTTACGACTGAATCCGAGTAAAAGTAAATGGGAGTAAAAGAAGAAGTTTTGTGTATTTGTGTTTCGTGGAAGTTATTACTAAAGTAAGTACTTAGCTTAATTTTAGCCAAGTCTTGATATGCGACATGAATGAAAGAAAATGGAAGCGACGCAATAGGTACAAGTACCTAAGGAGTAGGTACCAGTACATAAAAGTACATCGTTCAATTAGAACAGTCGCGGAAGTTTTCTTATAAAAGTAGATTGTTACTATATTTTCACGACAAACAACACGGCGCTCGTCGTATAAACAAAGAAAAATTTGTTCCATCTGGTAGATTTGGGAGCAATCGTTCGAACTAAAAGATTGTTTCGTTGTTGGCTCAGGAAGTGATGAGAAAAACTGAATGAATACATGAAATGTTTTCAAATTAATTAACAGAAACAAAACAAGATCATCATACGAGATTTCTTGTTTGCCAAAACAGAACCCTTTTGTGTAGTTATTATACGACGTATATGCCCGCTATTCAGTAGAGCGAGTTTCCTTATAGTAAGCCGGAACTAGAAGGAAAATATACCCCAGATACATCAGTCGCTAATCACTACGTGATGTTATTAAGCAAAGACTCCGCTTGCATGTGTTTTCGTCGGTTAACTTCGGAACTTAGAATGGATTTTTCACAGTAGGTACACACGAATTGGTTTTTCTAAGATGCATTGCATTATTTAGTTCGTGAGTAGGTAATGACAAGTTTTATTTTATCATTGTCTGAATTCATATTTTTTTCAAATAGATATGTGATCTGCCCCCCTAGCCAAGTTACAAACGATTCGTATCTATTCTCTTTCTACAATCGAGAACGCCTCAAATCCCTTTGTTTTGACCACGTGACTTAGCGAAAGGTGATAAGTCACGTGGTCAAAACAAAGGGATTTGAGGCGTTCTCGATTGTAGAAAGAGAATAGATACGAATCGTTTGTAACTTAAATTGGCTAGGGGGGCTGTTTGCTGGCTGATCGAAATTATCCCATTCGCGGATACGACAAGGAGAAATTAATTTTTTGGGTTGTGAAAGTCAGTTAGACGTTCCATGTTAAACACTGGTATTCAGCTGCATCCCGTCAAACTGGAAGCCGACCCTAACATAGTTAGGAAAAGGGTAGGCAGATTATGATAACTTAACATAACATAATTGCCGCATGTCTAATTCAATCAACATGCAACGTAAAATTTGCAAAAACAGTTCACTTATAACATTTAAGGGGTAACTTAAAAAATCTCTCTCACACAAAATGTCAGCGGCAAATCTCGTACCCAGTAAAATCAAACCTCAAAAGAAGTCTAGCCTTCATAGATTCAGAAATTGCGGCTTGCGGCAACTGTCATACGTAGTTAAATCTATAAACTTTGAATAATAAATATTCGGCAAGTGGTAGGAATGCAACCGCTTTAGCTATAAGCTCTTCTTCTCCTTAAGACCTATAATTATGTCAAAACCCACAGTCCTCCTTGAGCACAAGAGGTGCAAAGATTTTTTCACGTAACTATGAATTAAACTTATGATGTCGTGGTCCCTCAATGGCCTTAATCCGATCGTTTAAGCTAGAGAACTCAGAAACGGAGAGGAGTGTAGAAGCACTGTGTTTGTATTGTTTTTTTTACATTATTACATGGTTAACTAGTGACCTAGCCTATTAATAGATTATTTTGCATAAATAACCGGAAGCAAGTTCGTCATGCTCCCTTAGATGTTACGGCTTTCAGCAGCGTCGGGGGTCGGGTTACCACCTTCCCTCTAATATGGCGAGGGGGGTAATGGCTGATCTTTGCGTTATGATCGTGAACGGGTGCTGCTTGTGGTGACTGGTCGTCTTGCTGACCTTGGTTTTTGTTATTGTTTAACTAGTAACTGATTTTTTATTTAGCTTCGATGGTCCTAGTGTATCATTTTTTATTTTTTTTTGTGTATCGTTTTTTATTTATTTTGATGCAATGTCGTAGACCTAGTCATGTATTCCAGTTTTGTACATGTAAGCGAGCACGCTCTTTTTACTTGAAGGCTTACATTTATTCAGTTAGTTATATTTTTTATTGCATGAGTTTAGTTGTCAACGTCGGTACTTACTATTCTTATTACTACTGTCTTGTATATTGGTGTGTGCTAGCTATCATGTAACAAATTATTTAATTTAAATGATTATGTTTATTAATTACCAATGCTGTTTAAACTGTTCTTCTAACATATCAGACAGACGTGTTGCTGGGGAGTTTGTTCCGCCACTTCTTCTTCCCAGCAAAAACACTAGGAAGTTGCGAAGGGCGGGCGTTTTGGGGGACTGTCTGATGTAATTTTTGACGTTCAAAAAGTGCTGATCCTCAGCCTTATTTGATTTTGACTTCTTCTCCTCATAAAAACTAAATAGGTCTAACCTCACTGACCGTGACACCGCAGTGCAATTTGTTTTAAGGCGTTCCGAAATTTTCGCTGTACGCATTTATACCCCCTCGTAGTTTTGGAAATATAGGTAATATAACCTTATGTTACTCGGTGATGCCAAAGCTCTCGAATGATGGAAGAATTTTTAATTTAAAATCGATTCAGTTGTTTAGGAGTTCAATCCTTACAAACAAACAAACAAAATCTGTCCTTTTTATAATATTAGTTTAGAAAACACTATTGCTAAGTAACTACTGCATCTCTAGTATTCATGGTCGCAGTTCTACTTTACCGCATTTATCTAACTGTCTTTTCCTAATATGTCCAATGTATATAAAGGCACATGATGATTATCATTTAGTTCAGGGTTCATTGTTTCAGCCGAGCTATCGTGGGTAGGCGGGCGAGGAGAATAAATCCACGTGTTTAGATAATTAGCAGTGCACTATATTATTATTTTAACGTAATATCGACAGAATCACGATAAACTCATTATAATTAATTGGAATACGGCGACGCTCCACCGAACACGTTTTGCTTCACCGTCATGTCAACGGTCCTTCAAAAGAGCCCGGAGTTGCGTCAGAGTGCAGAAACATCAACCCGCGCATGTCAGATGCTATTCTAGAAGTTTCTTAACACTCTAAATGTCGCGGCGCCGTCACGGCCGGACTGACATTCGCACGTCCACGTGCGACTCCTCACGCCACGACTTATCTGTAAATAACAAATACACCAATCTGTAGTACACGTCTGGGCATGCTCGCCCATCCCTGACTAGCTACCCATTTATGACACCTGTTTGGAAAGATCTCGATCTTTACCCCCCACACCTGAATTAAACACACTGGGCGGACAACTGACTCCAGGCGCCCCTTCGACCACCCACCAACTCACATGGTGCGGTGGACCGGACAACCCGTCAGCGCCCCTTCCACCAGTCACGAAAACCACACACAGCTGCTGCAATCAACTGGTGAGGAACGTTGACCCGCCAAGGCCAGTCCCAAACCAATATCATGCCACCCAGCTCACACCGGTAAAATCGCAGTCTGATCATGGGCATCGACCCGGTTTAGGCCAGCCCAGTCGATCAACTACATACCATACAATACACACGACGAGGTCTGATCAGAGGCATCGACCCGGTTTAGGCCAGCCTCCTTGAACCACCACGCCACTCCCAACTGCCAATCCAATGCCCTACGCTCTGGATCGATTATTGATGAAAGCACAGGATTTACACAATTGTTACAAACTCACTATTTACTACTCATCACGTTCGGAGGCAGAGAGGGTGCCGAGCTTGCGGTCTAAGTGTGTGAGCTAGATACCGATACTGTATCACTATCATAATCAGATGTTACCGTTTCATTCTCATGACTATGGACTTCCACCGTCTCGGCCTCTTCTGACTCAATGCCTAACGAAGTAGCTACTTCAATCAACCCATTGTAGCCCCTGGGTACTGCGCGCAAGTTTTCATGGGTGTACTTATACGTTCGGTTAGATCCATCAATGTCTCTCAGCTCGTATCTATCGTGATCTAGTACCTTGACAATCGTAAAAAGACCTTTAAACTTTCGCTGTTGTTTGGTTTGGTTACGCTCGAGACAGTAAAGTGCTGACCGTACAAGTAATGCCGAAAATTCTCAACAACGCGAACGACCGCTAGGGTTTCCAGCTCAATGATATCGCGATTCCGCGTCGGACGTTCGACGGCTGAAGTAAGATACCACGTGAGGAATATTATCTTTCCTCTGAATTAATAAAGCCCCGTAGCCTTCGGAACTCGCGTTGGTGTGAAGTTCGATGGGCGAATCTTGGTCAAATATGGTTAACTGACACTGGTTCTGACGTACGAATGTCAATAATTTTCTTATGGATGTCATTAAGAATATCTGTCCATTTGTTGTCCTTTCAATTTTGTCAACAGGTAAAGAGGTTTTACTATGCGGGTAAAACTTGGTATGAAGCGTCTGAAATAAGAAGCAAGACCTAAGAATTGCCTAACATGTGTGTTATTGGAGTCGGAGCGTCAACCAAAGCCTGCATCTTTCTAGGGTTTGGAGTAATTACTCCTGCTTAATAACGTAACCGAGGTAAACTATTTTCTTTTTCATGCATTTGCACTTTTCAAGTGTAACGAAAACCCCGCTTCAGTGAGAACTTTCAAAGTTAGATCTAGGCGATCTAGCCCTGCAGAGATGACATTCGAATAGCACATGACGTCATCGACGTAAGCCAGCGCTACATTGTCTTTTAGGGGACCTAGAGCTGTGATTATGCACCGCTGATAAACGGAAGTGGCATAACGTAAGCCAAACGGCATCGTCAAATATTCGAATTGACCATCCGGTGTCACTAATGCCGTTTTTGCTATGCTATCGGGGTCAACAGCTATCTAGTGATAACTAGATGTTACATCTAAAGACGAGAAGTAGTACGCACCATGGAGAAGGTCAATCTGTTCGTTAATACGGGGCAACGGGTAATGCTTGGGACGTGTGTTGGCATTGACTTCCCTATAGTCCACGCACATCCTATCAGTATTGTCTTTCTTTTTTACCAATATGATGGGGCTAGCAGAGGGAGAACTACTTTCACGAATAACGCCCGCTTTCAATAAGGACTCTATCTTCTCGTTGACTATTTCTTTTTCCGCGGGTCCCAACCTATAGGGATGCCTTTCCACGGTCTTATTTGGATTAATGAGGTGTATTCGGAGAAAGCCTGTCGTAACCCGTCGCGTTGGTATGCCTTCCGTGAAGAACTCACTATATTTTCCTAAAATTCTATCCAATGCCAATCTGTTATTCTTATTACCTAGTAAGTCTGTATCAATTTTCATAAAATCAAAGCTACTAGATTTGTCAATAAAATTAACTTCTTTACATGTGCACGTGTACGTTATCCTCTAGTATATCCCTACCTATTATAACTGGTTCAGCAATAGTGCCATCGGGTACTATGTGAAACAACACTGAAAGTGAGATGCCTTGAACATTGATGGGGCTAATAATCTGGGAAATACATTCTACATCCCTTCGTCCAATGCCCGTCTAGTAAACTAAATCATTCTGCGCAGCACCAGGGCACTTCTTGGCGTAGCTGTTAGTTACTAATGAACAAGCAGATCCACTATCAAAACGAAAGGAAACTGGCTCACCGGATGATGTAGTCAAGGTGCTCCTCGATGCCTTGGGCTCTCACACTTGAACTTCTTTGACCGCCGCTGCTCCTCTGCCACCCGCTCGATCTGGTCACGCCGACGCCAAGTGGCCTGGTCGTCCACACGCGAAGCAGGTGATTGGTCTTGGTTTATCAGCGGCTCTGGATGTTTGGTCATGCGTATTCTCTGAAGTAGCGGTCTCTTCTCTTCGCTTGCGACAGTCTACCGCTCTGTGACCCGAAGTACCACAGCGGTGACATGTTCGTTGAATCAAGGCTTCCTTTTGACATAAGACCGCAGATACAAATCCCGTTGTGACATCTTCAGACATCTCCATCCGCGGAATGCGTTCGATGATGTTCCAAAGGCGGTAAGCCGCCTCACTCGCGGTTTCTTTAACACCGACTTGAAAACGTAGAATTTCCTCAAAGTAATCTTGTGGCAGCATAGGTTTAGCAAACTTCGCAAGCAATATTTCTTTTATTTGAGGCCATGTCAGCTGTGATGCCTGCAGTCGTGTCAAACAGGTAGCAGCTCGACATTTGAGTGCACGCGTGAGTAACAAAATTCTGCACCTTCTAACTTACGGTTGCTGACTATTATTTCAGTCACGTTGCACCAACCCTCGATGTCCGCTTCATTGCCATCAGGATCGAATTCAATCAACTGGGTAGACGTGCTGCTCAAAGGTTGTGGTTGCAATAAAGCTATCAATCGGGACAAAAACAATTCCATCTGATGAGACAGGCTTGCTTCGGCGTTCGATGTCGGCGCTGAAGATCGCGTACGGCTATCCTCCTCTGAAGTAAGCCCTGCAAATCCCACTTCTGATGGCACATGATGATTATCATTTAGTTCAGGGTTCATTGTTTCAGCCGAGCTATCGTGGGTAGGCGGGCGAGGAGAATAAATCCACGTGTTTAGATAATTAGCAGTGCACTATATTATTATTTTAACGTAATATCGACAGAATCACGATAAACTCATTATAATTAATGGGAATACGGCGACGCTCCACCGAACACGTTTTGCTTCACCGTCATGTCAACGGTCCTTCAAAAGAGCCCGGAGTTGCGTCAGAGTGCAGAAACATCAACCC
Organism: Euplexia lucipara; assembly: GCA_921972225.1. NCBI lineage: Eukaryota > Metazoa > Arthropoda > Insecta > Lepidoptera > Noctuidae > Euplexia > Euplexia lucipara. Next base: position 10,651,037 of record OV179148.1, read on the forward strand.
GCGCATGTCAGATGCTATTCTAGAAGTTTCTTAACACTCTAAATGTCGCGGCGCCGTCATATATTTTAATTCACAGTATAGTTACAATGGTGTTTTCATGCAATAAACTATATAAATCATGACTAATAAAATTATATGGTAGTGCGTGCGTTAAGGGCTGGGGTTATTGTTAATGTTTACTTTTACGATCAGCTGTGTCATTCTTATTGATTTACGTTTATACGGGTTTCGTAGTTGCTATATTATTAGCGACGACATGCCAGTTTTGTGTGGAGTTGCACGAAAGAATGATATATCAAGCTGTTGGCGACTGGCTGGAGCTTTGTTATAAACCTTTTTTAATTATTTGTTTTTCTATGGTTTGTTCTTTTATAATTTTAAAACTGTGACTTTTACTTTGTCTTGGTGTCTGTCAACGTACTAGATTTGGTTTGCATAGTTTTACTTACTAAAATAATAAAGCTACTTAATAATGACCATCATTTTCGTTTAATATCATCAGTCATACCTACAGTCCATGCACACGCTCACCAACACAAGCATTATTATGAAGGTTAAACACGGTACATAGATTTTTCAATAATATTAAAATTAACAATCATTTGCTAAGGTCAAATAGTCAAATTCGTGATACTTAGCTGCATATCATAAATACAATGGTAGATCACTTGAGATCAAGTTTTTTCACAATATTGGCAGCCTGAAAACTGCTAAAAACCACGTGATCAGTGTTCTTAATAAATAATCGTTTATTTATAAGAAAGGGCACATATACAATAAGATAATAACAGTTACGATAAAGCACAGTTGATTTTTGCCTGAACTAGGTTGAACCTGTGTTTCGGGCTACAAGGCATTTAAATATCTACTTAAAACAAATAAATTAACATTTCGTGTTTATTAAAATACTAAAATGAAAACTTACATGTATAAACTAGATAGGAAACAGTGTGTAAGCAGTTTATTTGCAGACAACAAGTAGATCCTCTGTCTGTGCATACGATAAAGGTTGTAAAAAGGTAATTATGGATTTTTTACAACTAAAATAGTTTAACTTATACATACATAATTTTCTATATTTTAATCTATTGTACAAATAAACTGTAGGTGTAATAACATACTACTACATACATATTATGCCACTTAATTAACCTTGAAAACTTATCCAAAAATACTCATAAAATAACGGAACTCGCCCAACACAGCGTCGATTATAACAATTTATTAAAAAGACAAAAATATTCACGAGACACTGTAGCGCTCAAAGCTTAACAAAGACAGGTGATCTCACTTCCGTAGTACAGGGTTTATGACGTCATAAACCCATGACACCACCGTACATTCTATATAAACACTTTATTTACGTCACACAGGAACTAAGATAGGTTTGTTTCCGAAACTGTAACGGTTAAAGGTTATCAGCTCGGTTATCGAAGTTGGGTTCCCGTGTTTACAACAATAAACAAGTGTACTCGTAACTACATAGTTAACTTACAGACAGATCATTTATTGGTTTACTTGAACCGTTTTACTTACTCAGCTGGTTATTCTGGAAACTACTCAAATGTAGGAAGGTACTGTAATAATAGGCTTTTCTCACTACTGCGGTGTGAAACCGATTAGCGTATTGGTTTTAATCCTTCATAAACAATAATATTAAAAGTAAAAAAGAAGTTTGGTACTGAAAATAAATTTGTTCACACTAAAGGCCCAAACCCTAAAGACCTAAAGGCCCAAAGGGATGACTTTGTGACCTAAATTTTGACTGGTAGAAAATGCCTAAGGCATTAAGTCCGCCTAAGTACATTTGTGTTCTTAAATGAATAAAGTCATGTTATGTAAATAGTTAATACATAAGTGCTAATAACGGCCTATTCACAAATTAATCACTCACTCACTCAATGACAGGCCTGTTGGTCTAGTAGTTAATGACCCTGATTGCTATGCCGGAGGACGTGGGTTCGATTCCTACCCAGGACAAATGTTTGTGTAATGAGCACGAGCATTTATTCTGTGTCTGGGGGTAATTTATCTATAATATGTATGTATTTAGAAATATATAAGTATGTTTATCAGCTGTTTAGTACCCATAACTCAAGCTCTTAGCTTAGCTTGGGACTAGATGGCGTTGTGTGAAAAGTTGTGAAATATTTATTATTATTTATTACAAAAAAAAAACTGAACACGATTCCTACGGTAGAACTTATAAAATTATGTCGATCTGTTCGAAAAGTTGGTGTATTTTAAACAAGACATTACATTATAGACAAACTTTTAAGTCACGTATAAAACGATTCTTACGTTTAGTGCAAACGGGCATTGGAAATGTCCGTTTGCACTTAACCTAAGCCATACCAAACTGTTGTTTGCATTGTAAGCTCGAATCTCCATTTTCTAATTAGATAAAACGTATGTATAAGTTCTACATACAGTTGAATCTAAAATATTGTATAGTTATATCCTTCACTTTGAAAGTATGTTGCCAAATTTTATTCAACGTTGCTTGTTTGTGATTCCTGCTGCTGACAGTTTTACGTCTTCATATTAATGATACGATCTTTCTTGTGGGTCAAATAACTAGATGAGATGTGTGTTTTTGCGTCACTGAATTGTCTGGTTACACTGTTTATGTTCAACAAGCTTAATAACGATGTATTTTGTCACAAGTTGCTGTAAATTTGGGTTCAGATTGTAAAATTACATTTTGCAGTTCCCGAATGTACCTAATCGTGCAGATTGAAGGAAATAGAGCTGAAAAATGTTGACTGTGCCTTATATACTTAGGTGATTGACCCTAATTTACAAATCTACAACGTCTGTACTTTATAGAGCACATATTTAAGGGACGTCGGACCTAACTTAACCCTTCATGCAAATATCCCTGATCTTATGTCCAGAGGTCCGACAGTTGGAAAGGTCAAACGGCACTAGATCTGCGTGAAATATTGATAGGTATACCTGAATCTGAGAGCTAGACCTATCGGTATCTTACCTGGCTACTCTATTATCCAAGAAATATAAACGTGTCAGTCCACGAGATATGGTCGTTTTTAGTTTCTGTTGGCGACTGGCTGGAGCTTTGTTTTAAACCTTTTTTAATTATTTGTTTTTCTATGGTTTATTCTTATATAATTTTAAAATGTGACTTTTACTTTATCTTGTGTCTGTCAACGTAGTAGATTTGGTTAACATAGTTTTACTTAAATTATTAAAGCTACTTAATAATCGCCATCGTCTTCGTTTAATACCTATCGTCAGTCATACAGTCCACACGCTCACCAACAGTTTCTAAGACATTTAACATTTTGAGACTTTTTGTTTGTTCTTCGTTTGGATGTTATTCGCCCACTATGTTACTTTTAATGAAAAGTTAGTGTAATGTATTAGGTACCCATCTTAAATAAGCTGTTACGGAAGGTGGTTTTAAAAAAAATATTTTAACCAATATCACCATCACCACACTTGTCTTTTAAGGTAATCTTTTTTTATACGTATTTATTGATATTTTTTGTCATCATTTTCAAAGTCGTCCATTTCTTCTTTATGAAAGAAGCTTTTTCCCAGAAGTAGTAGTCACTTGTGATCTGAATCAAAGTATAGGAAAAAGCCATAAGCTAAACTTGGCTGACACATAACAACTCTAAGTAGAGTAGTTATGTTTTGTTGTAGATAAGACCAAATTCTAAAATAACTTAGTAGTTAGGGAGGCATAATTTTGCAATGTTATGATATTTAAGCCTGTTACCTATATACTATGTTATCGCTGCATGTAGCCACAGGCGACACTGACACACCGTGTTTGCGTAGTTTGGACTTATACTCGCCTTCAGCGTGAGAAACAAAAGCATGCTTATACCACGTGTGGTATTAATCTCGAACTCAAACAACTTTCATTGGTGTGACGCCAGAGACAATACAAGCGTATTCTGCTGAATCAAAGCTCTCTATACCCTAATAATGTGACTGCTGTTTTATAGGCTAAGTAGTATTAAGACCGCCTCTACGTATGCATTTTAGCGTACTAATAGGTACACTCAGTGTACTTATAGCGTTCACAAAATAAGAAAGTAGCTATCTATTTACATATTATACTTTGTGAAAAGAAAGACTCGCGACGTGCAGTAAAGAGCTATCAATTTAATTGGTAACTTATATATAGGGTGACTGGTAATTAGTGACCGATACTTAAACACGTGAATGTATTCATGATTTCAATAAACTTTCCCAAATAAACTTTTTTTTTATACACAATAACTTATAACAATATGAATGTTTGAAATTCCCGCGCGCGCGTCTGTGATCGATCAGCTGATAGTCTGATCTCGGGAAGGGCAAAATCTACTAGTAGTAGCGTCACACGCTCCCCCGCCATCCCCACCGCTCTCATTATGCAGTACTGATGTAATTGAATTAATTTAAAGTTAACGAGTATAAACAAAAAAAATCTTTGGGAAAGTTATTCGTATTCATGAGTACAATCACGTGTTTAAGTATCGGTCACTAATTACCAGTCACCCTATATTTGTTTTGTGGGACTGTGGGCAATGGGTAACCTTTATCAATTTTTCTTTAATACTTTGTGGTCTCATGAATAAATTCCATTCTTGCATACCTACTTATCTCACGTAAGATATCAAATAAAACTGTCTTTATGTCGAACTCCACGTTTTAATATCGGTTAGGTAATGTTGACTTACAATGTTATGAAACAGTGAGATGGGTCCTACAATATTATTGATCGGACCGTCAAGTCTTTCTTAAGTGCTTTTTTTTAGAAATCTAATATCAGCGACTGCTCTTCGTGCTTTGAAGTGACCCACTTTTATTGTCTCATTATATCAACTAGTGATCGCCTAGCGGTCGACATTTGGTCTTATATAATTATTATTTATGTTCAATCAAAGAAATTTAAGATACAGAGGGGAAATAATAATAATAATAATAATTGTTTATTTAACATACACATCCTTTCCATTAAACATGAATGTATGTAAACATTCATGTTTAATGGAAAGGATAAGTATCTACTGACAGTGCCTGTATCCAGTTACCAACGGGTCCCAAACTAGGCGCAGCCTGTATCTTGGTGACCCACACAAAACAAGGAATTCCAAGTTAGACGCGGCCTGCTAGCGCTACGTGGCAATTTTTAGTAAGACATAAACACAAAACAGTGTAAAAAAAGAAAAAAACATAAACTAAATCCTACTACTTAACTAAAACAGAGCTATTTATGAAGTATAATGATAATTGTTACTCATCCGTCACATGTCCCAAAGGTTCATTTGAAAATCAGCGTCAGACAGGATCTCAGTGTCTGGCATTACCGCTGAAATGAACCTTTTGGCGCAGCCGTGAGACATGCCATTTTTTTGTCTTTTTTTTTGTGTTATTGTGTTTTTACTGTGCGTGTATCCAGCTGTTGCCAATAAATGTATTTCCTTTCTTTCTTCTTTCTTTCTTTCTTTCATTTAAATATAAAAAAAAAAACAAAGAAAAAGAAAAAAAATACACGCCAAAAGCAACAGTAAAGGTGATTATGTGTAGTGTCAGGTGTGCAGTGTGAGGTGTGAAGAAATAAAAGAATGATCATAGTTTTTCAAATGTCTTTGAAAAACTGTGATCCCAAGTCTCAGTAACGCCATCTAGAATTTTATAGCCATATTGGAGCGGCAGCGGAGCGTACTAAATTAAACTCATAGACTTGTGTCCACTAGGATCCAAGTATCGCATGAAAATTTTGGTCATGATGTCCCATCTATAGTAAGTAGGTACATATCGAATGTCTTTGTTAACCGACCTCAAAAATCGAGGAGGTTCTCAATTCGACTGTATGTTTTTTTTTGTGTGTTTGTTACGTGATCACTCCGCCATTTATGGACGGACCGATTTTCTAAATCCTTTTTTTATTTGATAGAGTATACTACCAGCTTGGTCTCATTTGCATCCAAACCCCGATCTGGTGATGGGATCCTCGAGGAATTGAGGGAACTCCTCAAATAATTTAGGTGAACACGTACCAATTTTTGCATTTTTAGTAACAAATCAAGCATGTTCATTTAAAAAGTATAATTTGATGAAGAAAAACTGATGAAGAAGACAGGCAACGAATCTCTTCAACGCTTAACAGCAAATTATAATTTTATTAAGCAAATTAAATTATTCGCGATTGCTACTGTCAGTTGTCTATGCAGAGTTTATAAATTTCCATAACATAACATTGCGCCTGTCTTTTTTAAAAGGTGCCCGGCAGAGATGTACAGATTAATGTTTACAAAGAACTTCTTTAGCAATTGTTAACCGATTTCAATTATTCTTTCAAGTTTTGAAAGACTCTCTTTACATACGAAGAAACTAAAAACTTATTTTTATAAATAATAACAACCGACTTCATAAAAAAACACTAACAGGTGAAAAATAACTCCAGTTCCGGAAGTCAGTGGCCAATATGAATGAAACAAAACCACCAAAGCCACAGACTTCCGAAACTGGAGTTATTTATCACCTGGTGTTTTTTTAAGAAGTCGGTAGTTATTTTTTTGAAAGTTTTTTTCAATCAAGTATTAACTGTAACTAATAAAAATATTGTTTATTTTATTTGTCAACACAACCAAACGCAAGCCAACAAAGCAAGTGACTGAAAGGCGAAGCGAGTATAGGTTAAGTGTTCTAAGTTATATAACCAATTCCTTATTCAATATCTTAGTATTTACCTAATAAGTCTTGGGCTGTCAGACAACAGGCACTATAATTAATTATTTCGAAAACTAGTAACGCAAACTACTAACTTGTATTCTAAAAGCTAAGTAATGTTGTTTTAGGATACCTATTATACATTTTATGTACAAGAACAAACTAAGAAAGCAGTTTCTCGGGAATGTAATATTTCTTGCCAAGATATAATAACATCACCAGTAATTAATCAAGTAATTACGGGGCTACTCTTAAGTTAAAGCGCATAGTGAAATTTTAAAATGTTCGATGCTTTTCACGGTTCAATTGTCGGGATATTGCGCAATGAGGCGCGGTAGATCCGGCGCGCATCAAAGAAACTTGCTTCAATTTCGAACGTCTTTTCATTCAGTTTTATTACTAAAAGTTATTATTAGGCTCCTTACTGGTATCTTAAAGTCATTTTGAATAGAAAAATACGGGGTTTCTTTCACAGTAACGTAAAATGGGCTTAGAATAAGAAAACTAAAGAAAAGAATAAACTTAATTTCTTTTAGCACATTTAGATCTTTAAAAATTATTTTACCCGTATTTGTGTTAGAAACTTAGTGTGCCCTCTTTAAGATGTAATTCAACAACTTCTTAACTAAAACAAATAGGTAAGTTAGCCTTGGAAAGTTTAAAATGTACTATTGGAGTGATTGGAACTGACTGAATGCTTTTAGTGTACGCTTAAAGAAAAAATAACCATATGGCATCTAAGTTGAAGAATATCAGCTCATGCTGGATATACATACTTGAGTATTACAGAATCGTTTTTAAAATAAAAAACGTGCCGTTTTATTCAGATTTGTTTTGGATGTAATGATGTAGACAGGTACGCTTAATATTTAAATAAATAAAATAAATAAATAAATAAATTCCACAACTTTTTCACACAACACCATTTAGTCCCAAGCTAAGCTTGAGAGCTTGTGTTATGGGTACTAAACAGCTGATAAACATACTTACATATTTCTAAATACATACATATTATAGATAAATTACACCCAGACACAGAACAAATGATCGTGCTCATCACACAAACATTTGTCCTGGGTGGGAATCGAACACACCAACACACGAATTTATTTGCAAACAGGAGAACACACCACTGGGGGACAGTGTCGTACAACTACGAGTATGTCGCTGTGTGCGCACGTGTGTACGACCGGTCAGGTGTGAAACCCACGCCGATTTCGAAGAATTGAAAAAAAATACAACTTATTTTGTTGTTGATTCTTGTCGAGATAGCATAGTTACCTCCTTGAATTTCGAAGATGCAAAACGACACCTTGTGTTATTAAATGATTGAAGCCCTATTATTAATAGTCATACGTAAGTTCTCGACTACGCCGGTCAATTCAGTAAAAGTCACGCCGTGAAAACTTGAGTGAAGTGAACTGTCAATGCCCAGCATTAGTGTGTAATGACAGCTCAATTCGCCCTCACTACGCCTCCATTTTCTCGCGGTTATTTGACCCGAATCGCACTGCTGTTCTGCTACTAAGAAAATTGCCTTGCAAACAGAAGAAAAGGAAAAAAACAACAGATCAATTAAGTTTGCCTATTCATTTTCAACCGAAGCAAATGGAGTTTATTTTAGATTCTTTAGCAAAAATGCGTTTCAAAAATAGTCAAGTTAGAAAAGTAACAGTTTAGTCACTACACGAAGAAGGATATTCAAGGCTTATACTAAAGTGATGTTATGCCTAGTATTCCTCGGTAGGTATACTAAGATTACCAATTCTAATTCCTTAAACATGAATTCGCGGCTTGTGATGATAAAGTTAGTCTATGATTGAAAAAGAAAAACCTTGTATAATATGACAACCTTTTCAACACTAATTTCTTTGAAACATAATAAATAATTCATAGAATCCAAAAAGTTTACCAAGTTGTCATTCTTTAAGTTTTAAAGACGCATTGACGAATTTCCCGGGAACGCTGTGAATTGAACTTACGTGGGTCTCAACAACTTTTTCGATATGTTATCGGATACGACATGACGTGTTAAATCGTTCATACCGTATTTGATGACACTTGAGTTTTATACTTATTGATGTGAAATTATGGTAATCTTCATCAAAGTTGTTGGAAATAGGTAGGTTACTTTAAATATACGACATGAGTAAGTTATTTATTCAAGTGTCCTATTTTGCATCTAGTTGTTGCATGCGGTACGCATGACGTTCTGGGTTTGAATCCCAGGTCGGGTAAAGTATATTGGATTTCCTTATCTGAAGTTATTTAGTAGAAGGCCAGAATCTGGATTTGTGCATGGTTAATGAAAGTAGGTTCGGCTCCTATTACTTGAAACTTAAACATAAAAGGCCAATTGTGGGTGTACCACAGGTACACTATTATACCTTTGTGGAACGCAAGATATTTTGTATTATGTTGTTTAGTATTGCCGCAATGGTAGAAGTTGATTTAATGAGTCCCCATATAATTTGAAATTGTATTAAAGTACATTTCATTCATAACAGGAAATATATTTTTATTTGTTCAACGAAACCTTCGACCAAGACCTTTCTAATGTAGGAAGGATTGGATTGTTTATAAATTTTACAACCAATTGCCTCGAAATGTGAAAGACCAAAAGTCCATGTATTCTTTTAAAAGATCTTTAAAGATTTTTAATTTTATGGTATCTTCGGTATCTTCGGTTTAGTCTAACCCTATCTCTGTTCTGTAACTATCGCGTCACCGCGTCGCATAATATTTTCTAATTAGAAATAAGTTTTTTTCTCATGTATTGAATGTAATTCTTTTTGAGAAATAAAGTTCTTAAACCATATGAATACACTAATAACGAAACAGATTTCAAGTGTGAAAACCAGTTTAATCAAAGACTGTCTTGTTATTCTTGTTATTTGGTCACTGTTATGGTAATCAGTTAGGTAGTCGTTCTATGTAAAAGACTGGTATTTAGTTGCATTCAGTTAGACTGTAAACCGACCCCAACATGAATGGGAAAAGGCTAGACAGATGATAATTATGAAAACACGAAGAGAATATTAAATTGAAAAAGGCACATTGACATGCTCATTTTCCGAAAACACCTTTTTTACAAGAAATGCCTTAAAGGGCAATAAATGTTCAGATTTTAAATGAAAAATTACGATGTTATAAAATGGGACTTTGTGATCTAAAAAAAGCCAAAGGGTTATCAAATTTCATGTCCGCAAAAAGCCGGCGTTTATTAAAACCGATATTAATAGGTACCAATGGGTGAACCTCTCCAAAAGGCTGTCGTGATACTTATTACAAACTCCATGTTTAAAACCATTCATCTAGGGTTCAATTTTCTCAATCATTTACCTACAGTCAAATATTTCAAATATTTATATTAGCCATACGAGGACTGCCTCGTTGGTTTAGTGGTTATAAAGGCTACTGCTGAACATGGGTTTGAGTCCAGGGTCGAGCAAAGAGTTATTGGAACGAAGTTCCTTATCGCGCGTTGCGAAAGGGGTCTTGACGGAAAAAATTAAGACCAAAAGTTGTAACGACACTTTTTGCTATAGTTGTAAGCCGTGCGGCGTGCGCGTGTAACTCTGTCTGTCTCTCTCTCTCTCTCTCTCATAGAAAGCAAGACAGTTATTTTCGTTTCGTATCTCTATGTTGCATTGAACAGTGTGGTATCGCGGCGATTATTTTTGTTGAGTGTATACAGGTTTTAGGAACGAAGTTCCTTATCGCGCGTTGCGAAAGGGGTCTAGACGAAAATTAAGAGGGACACCCGGATGAAACTTCTTTCCACCCGGGTGACCCTTGTTTTCCATCTAGAATTTTTCAGTAATAGCAAGTTGTCTAGATTATTGACCGGTCTCTGTTTTAAAGGACTTAAATAATGACGTTCTGGGTTTGAATCCCAGGTCGGGTAAAGTATATTGGATTTCCTTATCTGAAGTTATTTAGTAGAAGGCCAGAATCTGGATTTGTGCATGGTTAATGAAAGTAGGTTCGGCTCCTATTACTTGAAACTTAAACATAAAAGGCCAATTGTGGGTGTACCACAGGTACACTATTATACCTTTGTGGAACGCAAGATATTTTGTATTATGTTGTTTAGTATTGCCGCAATGGTAGAAGTTGATTTAATGAGTCCCCATATAATTTGAAATTGTATTAAAGTACATTTCATTCATAACAGGAAATATATTTTTATTTGTTCAACGAAACCTTCGACCAAGACCTTTCTAATGTAGGAAGGATTGGATTGTTTATAAATTTTACAACCAATTGCCTCGAAATGTGAAAGACCAAAAGTCCATGTATTCTTTTAAAAGATCTTTAAAGATTTTTAATTTTATGGTATCTTCGGTATCTTCGGTTTAGTCTAACCCTATCTCTGTTCTGTAACTATCGCGTCACCGCGTCGCATAATATTTTCTAATTAGAAATAAGTTTTTTTCTCATGTAAGTGAATGTAATTCTTTTTGAGAAATAAAGTTCTTAAACCATATGAATACACTAATAACGAAACAGATTTCAAGTGTGAAAACCAGTTTAATCAAAGACTGTCTTGTTATTCTTGTTATTTGGTCACTGTTATGGTAATCAGTTAGGTAGTCGTTCTATGTAAAAGACTGGTATTTAGTTGCATTCAGTTAGACTGTAAACCGACCCCAACATGAATGGGAAAAGGCTAGACAGATGATAATTATGAAAACACGAAGAGAATATTAAATTGAAAAAGGCACATTGACATGCTCATTTTCCGAAAACACCTTTTTTACAAGAAATGCCTTAAAGGGCAATAAATGTTCAGATTTTAAATGAAAAATTACGATGTTATAAAATGGGACTTTGTGATCTAAAAAAAGCCAAAGGGTTATCAAATTTCATGTCCGCAAAAAGCCGGCGTTTATTAAAACCGATATTAATAGGTACCAATGGGTGAACCTCTCCAAAAGGCTGTCGTGATACTTATTACAAACTCCATGTTTAAAACCATTCATCTAGGGTTCAATTTTCTCAATCATTTACCTACAGTCAAATATTTCAAATATTTATATTAGCCATACGAGGACTGCCTCGTTGGTTTAGTGGTTATAAAGGCTACTGCTGAACATGGGTTTGAGTCCAGGGTCGAGCAAAGAGTTATTGGAACGAAGTTCCTTATCGCGCGTTGCGAAAGGGGTCTTGACGGAAAAAATTAAGACCAAAAGTTGTAACGACACTTTTTGCTATAGTTGTAAGCCGTGCGGCGTGCGCGTGTAACTCTGTCTGTCTCTCTCTCTCTCTCTCTCATAGAAAGCAAGACAGTTATTTTCGTTTCGTATCTCTATGTTGCATTGAACAGTGTGGTATCGCGGCGATTATTTTTGTTGAGTGTATACAGGTTTTAGGAACGAAGTTCCTTATCGCGCGTTGCGAAAGGGGTCTAGACGAAAATTAAGAGGGACACCCGGATGAAACTTCTTTCCACCCGGGTGACCCTTGTTTTCCATCTAGAATTTTTCAGTAATAGCAAGTTGTCTAGATTATTGACCGGTCTCTGTTTTAAAGGACTTAAATAAATGACGGAATATTGTTGTACTATAGTTACACCTCTGCCTAACTTTTCGGTCAATACAAGCATGATGTAGACCGTAAGATGATTTGTACCTACACGAACAACAGTTATTAAGATCTTGCTAAATTACAAGGTAAAGTTACCAGCCTGTGTCTGCAAGATAAACAAAATACGATGAAAATATTTAGTGAAGTCTCAAGGAGCAGAAAATGTTGTCAGAGTTAGGCCGTGTTCGACCTGACGAATAAATTCTGTAGACAATACACGCTAATGAATAAAGTTGGGTTGTTAACGAACCTACTCCGGAATTTCCATTTAGAAGTGTTCCCGTTTTATCGTAAATACACTGCATATTTCGGTTTTGTGGGCGAATAAAGCTTAGTAAAATTAGATGATTGCTTTGTTACCACCGTTTAGTATGATTGGGCAGACTTGTTAGAAGAATGAATGTAAAGCTAATAATCAAAATCCAGTTGCGGCGTCGAATGTTGCCCGGTCGCCAACATCCCGGCCGCTCCTTGATCCCATCCAATTGGCAAAAAGATCTTTATTGGCTCAAGCCGGATACCAATTCGGTGAGGATCAATCAAATGGACTACTGGAGTGATTGTTACTTACTATTGAAGATAGATGCGATTACATGATGTGATAATAACTGTGGATATTATTTTCGCGCAACTTAATATTTGGTGATTAATACGCAGACGAGGCGTGAATAATTATTATTGGGAAATATATCGAATATTGGGTTTATTTCATGTTGGAATTACCTATTCCAATGGACACGTGTTTCTACTCGGTTTTCGGATCTTTTATTTTTGGCGTAGCTACCTATTAGTTTTATGTATGTACCTATCTGACATTATGGTATGCAAATAAATGAATATGAATATGAAAATAATAATATCAGCCTGTTACTGTCGCACTGCATGGCAATTAAAAACCTCTTCTTATAAAGGAAGGCACGAGCATTGATCACTAAGGGAATTTACTATAGGTCCAGGTTTTCTCACGATGTTAACCTTTACCGATGTCAATGATGACTAAGATAATCTTAGTAACTTGTACCAACACATGAATTGAAAAAAAAAACACATTGGTACTTGCCGGTATTTGAACAACAACCTCGAGCATAATCGGTAACCTTAAGCTGTTGGTCATAACAACAGAGTATCCTCCTATTTTTTTTTGCTGTCCTATATTTTGGTTCTCCAGGAACGGTTATATTTGCATTTAAAATAGCATGCGTTACATTTTTCTCCTCCACCAATCAATAGAACATGCAAAATTAATAGCGGTGTAAAAATTTTTTCAGTCAAAAGCAGTTAAAGCACACTAGAGAATCAGACAGATTAAGTTCTTGGTTCATTCATTAATCGTTAGCTTCGAACCGCACAAGAAAGCATTGGGAGTCCATTGTGTTCGAAGTTTGCAAACATACCTAATGTCAAAGACACACTGTGTATGGAACTTGGTTAAGACGGGTGTACATTATTTCACTATTATAGAATAATACATAATTTTATGTAACATCCCAAGTAGCAAAATAGTTGTATAATATTAGAATTATATAACTAACAGAAAACGCTGTATAACAGTTTTGCAACAACTAAACAGTTGTAAAGTAGTATTCAGTTCGACGCATTAGTTATGTATAATTTAAGTCATATAAATGTATCTGGTAAACGTCATCTCAATAAATGGGTCGCCATGTTTTGTAAATGTAGTACTTTTTATTCAACACTTAAATTACAAACTGTGATTTAATGGTACTTGGTCGTACCATAAGTAACTTTTAGGTTGAAACGTTATTCTAACTTAAGGAAGTCAATTGATTATTTAGACAATAAATGAGCAACTTTTATACAACTCAAACATGAAAGCCTAGGCGTTGAAGGCGTTGGTGCCTACTGACTCACAAGGCAGTTATTTTAGGTGATAAATAACAAACAAACAACTAGTGCAAACCAGAGATAAAATACAAATAGCTAAGTATCACTCCAGTACTTTTGACATCGACATTTAGTGATCTAGTGTACATCAGATTAAGTACAAAGAGACTAAATGCACATTAGCACAATTATATAAAATGGTTGCGGAATGCGTTCACTAGTTGGACGCGACGCAATGACGTCTGCGCGTGGGCATCGTTTACGTAAATTGTTTTAGGACGTAGTTAAATGATCCTGTTAACACAGCAGAGCTATGCTACCATACAACACGCTTGTAACTGTTCTAAGTTCATCTTATTTTATTTGAGACTATGAATAGAATATTATGTTGTTATAGTAAGGTTCTTAATATTCATCAATAACTAAAAAATACTAATCTTAGCATGTGTGATTTTTTTAAAGAAAGAAAGAAAATATATTTATTTGGGACACGCACAGGAATTTAACAGCTAAAAACTAAATCTAACATCTTCTATCTATTTATCTTCTATAATATAAAAAAGAATAACTGAATGAGTTGCTAAGAGCGAGGGGGGGAGGGGACACCCTTAAGGAATTTCCACCCCACAAAAAAAAAAGCTATAGGATAGGTAAGTATTGTAAGTTAGGTTAGGTTATATATATGTACATGCTGTAATTATAATTCTTTCGAACACAAAATGTTTATTAAGATCACATTAAAGACTCGCTAAATAAAAACTATACTAGAATATAATATTATTATCTAATATATGAAATTGTTGTTTCACAGTGTTTGTAACAAAACTACTCCGAAACGGCTATACCAATTCTTATAAAATTTTGTGTGTATATTCAGTGGGTCTGAGAATAAATAAATAAATATATCACAACTTTTCACACAACGCCATTTAGTCCCAAGTTAATAATAATAATAATAAATTATATACTATTATATTATTATTTTATAGGCTACTATTTTTTATATTTTTAAATGTTTTTTATTTTTGTATTTGAATATTTAAAAATATAATTTGTATGTAAGATAGTGAAATAAAGAAAATAATAATAAACCATTTATTTCAGGTAACAAAGACCCATAGATAAATACCTTAACCTAAAAATACTTACTAATAACACTTTTGTTAAGCTTGAGAGCTTGTGTTATGGGTACTAAACAGCTGATAAACATCCTTATATATTTTTTAAATACATACATATTATAGATAAATTACACCCAGACACAGAACAAATGATCGTGCTCATCACAAAAACATTTGTCCTGGGTAGGAATCGAACCCACAACCTCCGGCATAGCAGTCAGGGTCACTAACTACTAGACCAACAGGCCAGTCTGAAGGATGAAGGATAGGAATAGATAGGATAGGATAAAGAAGAATAGGATGTAAACTAATAAAAACTAAATAAGGCTAATGAATTGATTCTAAGGCGGAACGAAGTTTGTCGGGGCAGCTAGTATTAAATAACAAAAAGACCTGTGCGAGACCAAAAAGGCCTCTATCTCAGCACGATGCCACGATATTTAGAGAAAAACAAACACAAACAAAATGCAAACATTTAGTTAATTTTTTTACTCAAAAATATGTACTAAACACAGTCAATTGCCACCTAAACCAATGCCATAATTTGATTAAACAAAGGTTTAGCCTTATAGGTAGTTTAGAGTAATAATATTCTAATTGCTTTGGAAGCGTCTCTTACTCGGAAGCAGAGTAAGTTAGCATTGGATTCAAATTGTATTACTACAAATTTGCATCAAACACCAAACAAACCTTATTAGAAATTTAGTTATAATTGCGTACAAATAATCTTCAACCGTATTATGGTCTGTAGAAATTTCTGGCTATACTTTTAAAGCCGATGATGCTATTCAAAAATACTAATCAAAAATACTATTGTTAGAACAGGGCGACCTTAGATTCTACAAAAAAATTAAAACTTTTATTAATCATTTATTTCATCGGCTAGAGAGGATTGATATAGATTCGGATTCCTCAGAGGTAAATCGTTTTACTCAAACTAAAGAGAAATTTCTCAACTTAGTATCAAAATTATTGTTTCCAACGATATCAACGTTCAATCTTTAATAGTCAACCGTCCCTCTTCATCTCTTTATAGTCCCAATGATAATCTTCAACCGTATTATGGTCTGTAGAAATTTTTGGCTATACTTTTAAAGCCGATGATGCGAGGATAATTCGGTAGAGAAAAGTTTGAATAAAAATTGTAATTAGGGACACAATGAGGAAGTTTCAAGGAGCAAAAGTCAATATTGGTGCGGTAGTTTGTGCCCAGTTACCGGGGCGTGTCTGCCGCCGCTCCACGGAATACATACGGCCTTTAAGTTCGTCTAACAATTATAGGATATTTTGAAACTTACCTAGGTATCACGCTCACAATTACTGACAAATGCTTGCACTGACTGAACTGGTCCACTCATATCTCTGTGGTTCTTTCCTCAAATGGCCATTTCAGACACTAACCTGCATGGATCTTACATGATTTGACCAAGATAATATCTGGACTTTAAAAGAGACTGTGACCTCTGAGTTTCTTTCGGTGTTTCTTTTCAGAGCAGTCTGATAGTGAAACACCGATCTCATCTACTAGTTTAAAAATGACGTGTCAAAAGTGTTTGTAATAACTTATTTACAGAAATAAATTAACATTTTATCGGAGTTAAATGATTCTAGTTCGATGACTGTTTTGCAGCGGTATTTTACATGGAGTTTGGAACGACCGTTTATAGGTGGACTTTCGAGTGATATGATAATAATAATACATAACCTGCACATGATCTGTGTAGATTTTCTATGTTTCTTTTGTACATCTGCTCTTGTGTATCATGAATCTTGTGTGTTTCGTAATAAATTATTATTTTATTATTCATTATTATATCGAGCTAAATCTATATCAGCTGCCCATCGATTTGTTAACCTGCAAAGTAAAGGTATTTTTTAAGTGTCATGTTGTGTTAAAAAAAGAGTCTGTCAGCAACACTTTAAATCTACAAAGTTTTAGAGAGTTTTCTTCAGAATTTAGTAAAAAAGTTCTTATGTTTATATGTACATTGTTTTTAAATAAAGAAAAAGAAAATTTAATTGAAATGCGCTTATAAGTGCCACTTTATTGTGCTTCTAATGACGCCAAAACGTTGGCGACTCTGTGTGTCGATACGTAAAGTATTGTCAGTGGGCAGCATTCCAGCGAACCTGCAGTCCACGACGTGCAATTCATTCTAGTTTAAAATGGGTTACTCCATTTCTCGCTGACTACGCGGCTCCATGACAACTCCCGCCCCTGGCCGCCGGGTTTGTTTTTGCTCAAAGATATCGACGCGATTTTAGAGTTTTGTTCGCGGATATGTCCTGAGAGACATACTTTACGCCACGTAACTTGGACTTGTTGTTTTGTATCGGATTTTGTACTTCGTGCTGTTGTTGGCAAGCTTTGACGGGGCAAGCTTTTTTATTGTGCGGACTTTACAACTTTGCATTTCCTCTAAACTTCGTTTCTGTCCAACTTTACCGAACACGTGACGCCTACTGCCGACGACTATTTCGTTCAAATTCAAATTCATTTATTTGTCCGAACATGGTACAATACAAAGTCTCAAATAGCATAAAGGTCTCATCACATTCTGCCACATGTGCAAATTACAGGTACACAATAAATTATTACAATATAAAAATATAAATACTATGCTAGATTTTTTTTTTTTTTTTGTTATTTTCCAATCTGCAATCAGTATTTGATACTTTTATCAGATGAGTTCGATGTAAACAGTGGCGGTAAGAGCGTGACTCCAGTGAGCCATCTACTCCATATTCTTGTTTATGTCCTTCCTCACATATGGGAGGACTATACAATATCTTTTCTTTTAAGTCTCTTTCTGTAAGATCTTGTTTTCAGAGCAGCAGCCAGATCATTAGGGTGCTTTTCCAGTCTGTTCTGGTATATTTTTGCAGTATTATTAATTTCCTCCATGACGGTATCCATTTTTAGTTCTTTGTGTATTTCATTGTTTGTGATAAGCCAAGGAACTCCACTAATTGAGCGCAAAATAGCATTCTGCATTCTCTGTATTATGCTGATATTTGAGTTACAAGCACTACCCCACAGTTGACATCCAAAGAGCCACACTGGTTTCAAGATCACTTTGTAAATTAAGAGTTTGTTGTCAGTGCTCAGTTTACTGTTTCGTCCCAAGATCCAGTGTAAGTTTTTATAGCGGATGTTAAGTTCGTGTCTCTTGGTCTTAATATGTTTTTTCTACGTTAAACGCCTGTCTAGGTATAACCCTAGGTACCTAACACTGTCTTGGTGGGAGAGGGTGGTATTCTCAAGATGTACAGGTGGGCAGTCTCCTTTGCGCAGCGTAAATGTGACATGGACCGACTTGCTTGCACTTGCTTTTATGCGCCACTTCTGTAACCATGTAGTTATTTTGTCGAGGCTCCCTTGTAGCATTTGTGATGCTATTGCAGGGTCTTCATGGCTTGCCAGTATTGCGGTGTCGTCGGCAAATGTTGCTGTGGTGACTTCTTCAACCTGCGGGAGGTCAGCAGTGTAAACTGTGTACAGGATAGGACCCAGTACCGACCCCTGTGGTACTCCAGCAGTTGTGTTACAGAATCGTGATGTTGCTTCAGTGTCCTTGACTTGAAATATTCTTTCCGCTAAATACGATTTCATTAGTGAGAAGTACTGGTGAGGAAGGTTGATTTTGAGCTTGTAAAGCAGGCCGTCGTGCCAAACTTTATCGAATGCCTGTTGTATATCCAAAAACACAGAGGAGCAGTATAGCTTTTCCTCTAGACTCTTTCTTATCTTGTCATAGACTCTATGGACTTGTTCAGTAGTCGAATGCTTTTGTCTGAAGCCAAATTGGTGGTCTGGGATAACTTTCTCATCACCAAGGATTGGCAATATTCTGTACAATAGCAGCTTCTCAAAGACTTTAGAGAGAATTGGCAGCAGACTTATTGGTCTGTATGACGACACTTCGTTAGGTGGTTTACCCATCTTCGGAATCATTATTATTTGTGACACTTTCCAAGCCATTGGAAAGTACTGGATTCTTAAAATGCCATTATACAGTGATGTAAGGAACACTATAGCTTTTCTGGGCAGCTGCTTCAGAATTTCCTTTGTGAGGAGATCGTTCCCAGGGGCTTTCTTGTCTTGTAGCTTTGTGATAACTCTCCAGACCTCTCTTACTGTTATAGGGCGTGGAGGTGGTGACATTCGAAAGTCTTGTCGTAGAACGCTATAAACAAGTTCCTCATTTTCCTGGTGTATGGTTGGATTTGGAGTAAAGACATTTTCCAAGTGCTGGGCAAATGCATCAACCTTTTCCTGGGATGTTCGCGCCCACCCTGCTGAGGTTTTAAGAGGTGGCTTAGCATATTGAGGCCTGTTGTAGTTTTTGGTAAATTTTCACAGCGAGTAATTAGTAGATGCTGTAGCTGTTAGCGACTCCAGTTTATCTTCCAATGTCTTATTGTTCCAGTCGTATAAAGCTTCTTTCAAGTTTCTGGAGGCTTTATTAAATATTGTCTTATCAGCAGGTAGCCTGCTTTGATGCCATATCCTGCGAAGTCTGCGTTTATCGAGTAGAGCGTGTTTAATGTCTAGTGGATAGTTATTATGTCGATCTACAGCTATTTTATTGCCCGGGGTATGGATCCAACAGGCTTCCTGTATTAGAGTTGTTATATTTTTTGTTGCCTCTTCTATGTCATCCTGAGTTTTCAATGTTCAGCTTTATGTTACTATCGATATACTCTCTAAGAGAGTCCCAGTCCGTATGTTTCGACGTCAGCATTTTTGCATTTTCCGACTCTATCAACAAAGTGCTAATCGTTAAAATAACAGGGGTGTGGTCCGTTGAGCTATCATAGCAGGATTCGGGCTTGAGGTAGTGCTTCGGTAGTCCTTTTAGAACAAAAAAGTCAAGGAGGTCCGGTATTTTGTTAGGATCTGTTGGCCAGTACGTTGGTTCGCAGGTGGATGACACTAGTAGGTTCCCCTTTTCAATGCTTGTCTTTAGTTGCCGTCCTCGCGTGGTAGTGAGCCTGGAACCCCAACTAGTATGTTTAGCGTTCCAGTCACCACCCACAATAAAACGGTTACCAAGCTGCTGGAAATACCGCGTAAACATAGTTTCATCAATTTTATGTTTTGGGGGACAGTATAATGCCGAGATATTAATGTATCCCGTGCTGTCTTCCACGGCTATTGTCGTTGCTTGTAGATATTCGGTTCTGTACTCTGGCATTATGTGATGTTTCACCTTTTTGTTAACTATGACTGCTGTTCCGCCATGCCCAGTGCCATCTGGATGGTTTGTCATATAGCATTGATGATTTTTGATTTTGACATGTGTGTTACAAGTACCATGAGCTTCGGCTACGAGTAGAATGTCAATGTCGTGTTCTGAAATTAGGAGCTCAAACTCTTGTTTGCTGGGAGCTAGTCCGTTAAGGTTCCAGGTAGCTATTCTTAGTGCCATCATTTTGTAAGTTTATCAACTAGCTTAGTTATGAGTCCCATTAGGGTGCTCATTTGTTGTAGGATCATGTCAAATTTATCGGCTTGCTTTATAAGCATCTCTTCTATCGTAGTCTTATGTGGTTGAGTTTGTTCGTTTACGTCTGTTTGATCTGGTTGTTTGGAAGTACAAGCACTAGCATATGTTTTAGGTTGGTTGCTGGTCATCTTCACAGTGGCATGGTTAGCTAATGCTGTTTCTTTTTTGTTTATTGTTTTCCCAGTTATTGGGTTGGTGTCTCTCGAGGCCTTACCTCTTCTTCTATCCAGTATCTCTCTATAGACGTCGCATCCTTTATAATTTGCAGGATGAGGCCCATTGCAGAGAGCACAGGTTGCAGGTGTGTTTCGGTCCTTTTTTGAGCAGTCAGAGGTCTTGTGCGATTGCCCACATTTGACACACCTGTATGGGCGCATGCAGTAGTTCTTTGAGTGCCCGTACTGTTGGCATCGTTGGCATTGCACCACGGTTTTTCTTTTTTTGGGATCCTCGATTAAATCGGCTTGGTGATAAATGTACTTAAGGTCCTTCACAGCCTTATTTTGCGGCCCAGGCACAAGGTTGACAAAAAAAGTGGAGGTTGGGGTTTTGTTAACACCGTACCTTGCGTTAATTATCTCTCCTGACACTACGTTGCCAGTTTGCTCAATATCTGCTTTTATTTCCTGTAGAGGTGTAGAATGATGAAGGTTTTTGATGACTATCCTACAACATTTTTCCTCTTTTCTATTAAAAGTATGTCCAATCAATCCATTCTCACGAATAATTGATAGTACATTTTTATAAGTGTTGAGCTCAATGCAATGTATTCTCAGTTGATTCCTGTTCACTATTTTATATGTATATTGGTTTTGCTCCACAACAGTTTCTAACAATTCCGTCAACTTGTTGACATCATCAATCCCATATAAAATAATTGGTGGCGGTTTAGTTGGCTTCCTTTCTTTAGGCTCAGACCTTTCCGTTTGATCAATGGGCAGTGTGCTGTATCTGTTACTAGTTTCTATCTTTTCAGGGGAGGGAGACTCTGAAACTTTTCTGCGCTTGTGGTTTCTAGATACGGGCACTCTTTGCCAATCCGGTGGCTGGACCCCTGTGTTTTGTGTTTGAAGGCCAGGGGTTTTTGGAACATTCTGCATGTTCTTGGTGTTGAGGGTAGCATCTAGGTCTGTTTTACTACCTAGCGATGCACTTCTAGGTCTATTTAGGAACAGAGACGGATGAAAAGCCTGCTGTACAAATCTTCGTTTTCCAGTGGCATTAACAGCTGCGGGAGCCTGGTCACCTACTCCCACAGTGTCTTCGGTAGTCAATTTCACACCCTCTGGCCCGGGTACCAGGGGGCGCCGGGGGTTAGCCGGATCGCACGACAAATCGCATTCCAAATTAGACATTTCCATATTTATTGTAGTTGGGGTTTATCCTATAACACTTTCCCAGGGTGTTACAGCCACTATTTCAGAGGGTATTTAGTGCCTCTTGGCTTATGGTAGCCATATACAGGTTACTTAACCGCCGCCTGTTGCTCGGCGTTGTTGCTCGTTTAGCACCACCCGGGGGACACGTGTAGGGTGGGCCTAGGAAAAGGTGGTAGATCCTACGGACGTGCTACGGACATGCTAGAATTGATACAACTACACGAAAATATTCAACTCAACATCAACTCTTCTCTATGGCATTAGTGGAAGAGAGACACCACAATTTTGCTAATGAAAATATTAATGTTACAATAAGAGGCATGTCAGAGTAGTAAATATGTCAAAAAAAAAAATGTCAATTTCAAAATGTAATGTCAAGCCATCTGTTATAAAAAGAGATTACAATTGGATTATGATGTCAAATTATCATTTAAAAAGTCATTTAAATTATAATAACAAATGTAACTGTTTAATTTGCTTTGGGGTTTTGTTAAAAACTTGCGGAGCTAAACAAAATATGCTTTTCCACATTAACGCTGTTTTTGCTCTACGTCCGCGCAACATATCATTTCTCCTGTTTCGTTTTACTGTATCTGATAGGTTGGGAAACAGGTGTGAATTCAGCTTGACAAATAAGGCAGTTTCATAAATATACATAGACGGCAGTGTTAGAATTTTGTATTTCTTAAAAAATGGTACACAGCTATCCGTTACTTGTAGTCTGAACATGGCTCTGATGGATCGCTTTTGCGCTTTAAAAGCGGTTTCCCTATTTGTGGAGTTACCCCAAAATATTAGACCATATCTTAGGACAGATGCTACAATACCATGGTACGCTGTAAGTAGTGTATCAATGTTAACTGTGGGGGCAAGTTTATATAAGGCATAGGATGAGTTACTAATTTTCTTACAAAGAGCTTCAATATGATCCTTCCAATTGAGCTGCCTGTCAATTACCAGACCTAGAAATTTTGCATTATTGACATCGTGAATTTTGATATTCTGGTATTGAACCTCCATCTTTGAACTAAGTTTTTTATGAGCAAAGTGCATTATTTGTGTTTTGTCAAGGTTTATTTTTAGGTTATTATTATCCAGCCAAACGATGATTGAAGTTACCGCATTGTTAACATCGGCGTCATACGAATTAGGATTATCACATGCTATTGTAATCGTGCTATCGTCAGCAAAGAGTGTCATTGGGAAGTCTATAGCTTTGGGCAGGTCGTTAATATAAATTAAAAATAATAGCGGTCCCAATACATTACCCTGTGGTACACCAAAGTATACAGTGCGTTCTTTAGACAGGTATGTTACTTCTTCTTTAGTCTTTAAGTTTAGGTTTGTTATAGCAGTAGACTGTTTTCTTTTTGATAGGTACGTGCTGAATAAGTTAAGAACGTTACCTCTTTTACCATAGGAGTCAAGTTTGTTTAATAGGATTGAATGGTCAACATAATCAAAAGCTTGCGTCATATCACAGTACACAGAACAGACCGGTTTTTTATTATCAATATTAGTCATAATTTTATTTAAAAAGTCATAAATTGCCATGTTTATAGTCATGTTCTTTCGGATACCTTTTTGTTCGTTACAGAGAATCTTTTGTTTTTCTAAGTAACTGTAAAGGTCATTATAAATATATTTCTCGAATATTTTGGAAAAAATTGGCAGAAGCGCAATTGGTCTATAATTCTGCATTAGTTGCTTATTACCTTTTTTATATATAGGTTTCACAATGGAGACCTTAAGACGGTCCGGAAAGACACCGTGGCTTATACATAGGTTAAGAATATGACACAAATGTTGTGCGATTAAGTCGGGAACCTGTTTTATAATTTTTGTAGAAATTTCGTCATACCCTACACTGTTTGTGCTTTTAATACATTTTATAATGTTGAATATTTGTATCGGTTGACATGGAGGCATGAACATTGATTTTTCGTTTCATGTAGGTGTATCAGTTTCATACATAACTCTGGACCAATCGTGAGGTGTATTACGTACGTTTTCAAGATGCGTGATCGGAATTTCCCGTTCGGCTCCGACACTTCCAATACATATTAATATATTATGATGACGCGCGGAAAGGGTGGTTAACACACGAATGAAACCACATATTTTTCTCAGTTTTTCCTCACCGTATAATGCAATCAAGACTGCTACATGTGCTTGTATGAACTAATCCCGTGAACTGACTTTGATGGAGTTTCCCCAGTTCGAAAGCATATTCTTTAAAGAAGCTTTAGAGCTATAACATTTAATGTTATCCCTTAGGGGCTGAGCTGAGAACGGTATCGTGCAGCTACTCAAATGGGTTTCACTCAAAAATTCTGTATTTTATATTGTTATCGCTTCTTTCTCTTATGAAACAGTTCTGCTTTGAGTTTTGTGCCGAAATATTGTGGCAGGACATTATACCGCTTTTACCATATCAAATATTAATAGTACCTGCCTACTGGAAATTCATAAGTAAATGCATATTAATTACCACTTTATTGGTTTCATTACTGTTGAACTTCGAGGTAGTAATGGATAAATACGAAACTGAAAATAATTCTGAATTGAGAGCCAAATAATCCACTAAAGTTAAAATGATACAATATTTTGCATTCGATAAGATTTTGTATGATTACCAAGGGTTGTTAGGCTATTAATTGTTTTGTAGATTCTAACCGGTAATAAACATAGATATGTGTCATATATATCGATATATTTTCAATATTTATGTCGTTAGCTGTTCTTAAAGAAAGACTGTTCCCGTCAACTTTTTCAAGCTTTAAAGACACTTACTAAGATTTTTACTTCTGCATTTACCATTTTCTAACATGATTATAATATCTCAGTAGGTTTATAACTAAACTTAAATTCAATTTCTTGTTAAAAAACAGCAAATTTACTTTTAAGCAAACCGTGGCAGTTTCGTGAAACTGAACTACGAGTAAATAAGTGGAAACGGAGTAAATAACATTAATAACATCAATTACATAAAGTTTTTCGTTCCGGGACAGTCTGGGCATTAAATTGTTCGTAGTCAGAGAAAAACTTGACTTAGATTTAAATGTCTCTTGAGCATTAGTATGGATCTGTGTAACTTGCTACTGGGAACTGGAAAGTTTCCGTAATAAGGTACACAGAAATATCAAAGATAATAGAAGTTTCGTTCACATTGTGCTATTTGTTTTATTCTTTCAACTGCAAGTTTTCATTGTTGAGAGAAAATTTTTGACTACTTACTCAAAATATAGTATACTTTATTTTTGATTGATAATCATGTGTGTTTTATTCTTTACTTTCTCGTTTTGGATACCTTCAATAGTTCAATCGTATTGACAGACATTCTACTCAATGAATAAAGTCTTAAAACCAACTTATTAATATGATCGAAACGAGTATTTAAATTTTAAAATAGTTAAATATAATGACCGTCAAAAATTACTGTAGAGTGTATTCTTCAGTAATTTTTGACGCAATCATTATGATTAAAAAAAAAAAATTAAATCGTTATGGTTGCTTCACAAATTACTGAAGAGATCTATTGTATTTGTTCTGTGTCTGGGTGTAATTTGTCTACAATATGTATGTATGTATTTAGAAATATATAAGTATGTTTATCAGCTGTTTAGAGACATAACAGAGAACTTCTTGCCGCAATCATAACGATTTCAAAATTAAAAAAATACGTTTTGAACATATTATTACTTACGTGAGTTTTTAATACTTTTTTTTATCTACGGATACTAATTGTGCTTGCCTTAGTAATTTAAACATAAAAAAACTGCTGGGTAGTTGCATTTGACGTTTTAAAATCTTTCGAACTTACGTTGCGTTTGTCAAAAATTTGTTCCAGGGCTACAGAACATAGACATATTTTTTTCAGTGTAGTCAGCCAATTATTGAACAGGTACTGGTACAATTTACGTTTGTTTTTGTTGACATGTTAACGGTAACGAGTGCTACTGCATAACGGCACCGCATTACACGCCAGAAATAACAAACAAACCGGCGGGCTCTGGTTTTACGCTCACTTGATACACTGAAGCCTTGTACATGAAGGTAAAACTCTATTGAATTAAAAGTATCAAAGTTGAACTCTTTAATCGTCGTTGTAGTTATACAAGTGCATGGTACGCACTTGTTATTGTTTTGATTGGTAGAGATTATATCAATATATATTTATCTTACGCGTAGCATGATCACCGTGGATACGTATTTTGTCTGGAGAATCGATAGTGATACTCTGGCTACACGAGACAAGTTTTTCTAGCTAGGATAGCAAGCCAGTTCTTTTTTAAATGTCTTGGCTAGCTGACCTGGCTTGAAATATGCTAGTTCTGGTTACATGAGGCTATATTATTTTAAGCTAGTATTATTGCTGTGACCGAGGTAACCACACGTCCAAAATGATATGCACGCGAAAAAAAAACACTATTCGACTGAAACAGTTACTTCAAAACTGTGCCAATTCGCACTAGACGAACTAGAAGATGAAATACAAAAACGGGTGTGGACAAGACCGTGGATTTTTAAGTTGGAAGGGTTGCCTTCCACAGACATTCATCTTCACGGTACAGTTGTACGAACTTTAAATTAATCTCCGCACTTAGTTTGGGCATCTTGAAATCTCAAAAACACGTCGCGGAGAAAAACAAACAAAACGCGTGGTTGCTGCTTACGAGTCAACTGAAAACTAGCTTCGCCGGCCACTTGAAGCTGTACACAAGCCAGGATAGTAAAATCAGTGGTGGTGGGGGCGCTATTAGCCTAAAAAATAGAACTCCATCCTATTAAAAAATATCCTGGCTTGTCAACTAGCTTACTAGTTTACTAGCTTAGAAATGAAGCTAGTTTTGTCTACACGAAGCCAGAAGTACTAACTTGCTAGCTTACTGACAATAGCATGCTATCCTAGCTTGAAAAACTAGCCTCGTGTAGCCCGGGTATGACAGATTATAAAAAAAATACTTTTGTTTTGAGTTCGACAATGTCAAGAATGAGAAGAAGAAATGTTTCGTTTCTTTAGTCGATACTAGTCTACAATGTCGAGCATTATTTCTTATACAATCGGCAGAAATATTTCAACCATCTGTCACTTTGTCGATTCTGCCGTCGTCATACTAGTTTCTACGGTCATCATGCGCGTGCTTGCTTGTTTCATATGAACGACTAAAGGTCATGGCACATTATAACGGCACCGCAACTTCACAGCAGCCGCACGGCGTCCCCTCGAATTTAGGCTACGGCTAGCTGCCAGTGCGCTAACTACGCATTGTCGGAAAGGTGCCAGCTTGCAGTCGGCACGCCACCCGCGATGTGCAAGCTCGCAGCCCGCGCGCTGGCCGCGAGGTGCATGCTAGCTGTCACCGCGAACACAAGTGTTATATGGAATTTATAATTGAACACGCCTATGACTTGCACGTTTTCATAATGTCTCGGTCTACGACGGCGCAATGATGTTTTGCTGGCGACTCGGAGTCGGCGTGCTGTAAGCGTGCGGTCGACGCGCTGTAAGCACATAGTCCGCTGGCTATCGACACGCGGGCGGCGAGTCGAGTTGTATGGTAGTGTGGCAAGCGCGCTGACTGCTCGCCGTTGGCTTTTTCACTTTGACATTGTGAAATATATTATACTGCCCACGATTTAAGGCTCTAAATTGAATGACAAGTCAATTGCTGGTTTGAAGCGGTACCGGTGCGGTGCCGGTATAATGTGCCATGACCTTTAATCTACTTTTTTAAACTTGTTTCACTCTTGGATTTTCTTCCTTTATTGTGTCGTGGGTGCCATTAATAAATATTGGCTCACATATACATACAATCAGACCCGGAACAACTACCTAAGTCAAGACCTTACAAATATTGAATACGTGCGGGAAACGTACCTACGACACACAGTTCAGCAGCCAATCGTCGCTCAATCACTGCGCCAATCGTGCTTTTGTGTAGGTATTTAACCTTATTGTGGTAAAGCAATTACGAGGTCCACTAGTTACCTTGACGTCATTGACATACACAGAATCCTAACATTACTGTGTCGCTTATTTATTTATTTTCATTTTATTGTACCTTCCGATACAGGGTACGGAAATCCCCAGATTTCCAAAGGGTAAAAGGTGTATAGCCAGTACACCCGCAGTATGCCGATAACGGTGAAGGGTCCCGTGAAAATGAAGGTCAATCTACTTTCAGCTTTATACAATTATCCAACAGAATTTTTCAATAAGAAAATAATCTACTCATTATAAATACATTGTATCTTGCCAATGTATAGGTACATGCTTAAGAGATATTTATAACAGCGACATACAGTGCAAAAACAATATTTTTTGTTAGTCTGTTGGATATATGTATTTATGCACATTACGCAAAAAAAAAACCTGCACGATGTTGGGTGTTTTCACAGATGAATTTTACAGATATAACTAACAAACCAAGCTATCTATACTTGCATAATGTTTTTCTATTCTGCAGCAATACGGGGAAATACGATGCTATGGTGAGATACATTGAAACAGTCTTAAAAACATTTAAGTATATTTTTGTGAAAACAATTGAGCCATCAAACCTCTGGACAAGCGTAAGTTATAGTAGATAGTACCTATAAAAATGAGTCAAATTGACAATTAAAAATTTGTTGCATATCAGCTGCCTTCATTGTATTGGAGAAAAAAAAGTGTTACAGTAGAAATTGGATAAATTCAATGAAACTGGTCGGTGCCAGGCTTCAGGATTTTTCAAACTCCATGCGCGTTCCAAATCCAAGTTGACGAAGTTACGGGCAAACGCTAGCAATAAATGACTACTGCAACTTTCAAAGCAACGCTACAAAATAACACTCAATACATTTAGGTAATAATCACATCTCTATTTGTAAAGGAATTAGTAGCCAGTTAATATCTGTGAACTGAATGTTTGGTAATTAACTTAATCAAAATTAATAGACACAAATTTAGTCAACCACTATTGTGCATTATGTAGAAACAATGAAACTTGATGAACGCAAAATTATTGTTTCCCAACCCTTTCGTTTGAAGATGATTCATATAAAAAGGGGTGGTTTTTTATGTGAATAAAATTATAAAAGGCACTAAAAAACCACTCAAGGTTATGTTATTATGATAGGGACAATAAGTATTAGGGATAGCGGTTACCCTCAACTATATTTTTTGTGCAAAAATATGATAATTGTAATGTTCCCGAGTGGATGTCGTTGACAACTTTTTATGGCGAGCACATACTTACTTGGAAAAGGTTTCTCGTTATCATAATAATACGATAAGGCCTTAAGACACCCTTATTTTTTTATTTTTGCTTAGTGCCACGTCATCTTGAAAGTCAGTCTGTTTTTAGACGAGACTTTTCCTGTTTGTTCAATCTGCTGTAATTCTTTATGATGAAAACTATATCACATAAAGTATTCGACTGTCCTGTATGTTATTTGGATATTTAAAACTAAAAATTAAAAAAAAAAACTCGTTCTCAGGTCGGTCGAATTTCTCAGTAGCCTCCCAGAGTCTAGATTCATGCTCGGCTGATGGCAATAAGCTCGCCTCCGGGATAAATTAAATATACCCCATACTCAATACTCAATATTTATTGCGTTCCACAATGTACATAATATGGTCTTAAGAATATAAAGGTACATCATCATTAAGGACCCTGCCAGGCACAGCAAAAACTTAGAAGAGAGGAAGAGGGCTAATGCAGCAGTAACTTAATTTAAAAAATCTTATTCATTTCAGTGCACCTCCTCTCTACAGTTGGCATCTTAAATCTCTTTGCTAAAAACGAGTCTTAAACTAAGATATTTCTTCTACTTTAAGTTTGAAAATTTCGCCTTTATATCAATACATACACGCCAATGTAAATAACAAACACACGAGCTTCCTCTAGATCTTTCAGAAAACAAAACAGAATATTCTATCGAACAACTCGCTATTCCAGTACAAAATATATTATTCCGTATTCCGCCTACATATTGAAGTCACCGGGATGTTACCCATCACAGTAAGCATGTACAGAGACAGATACATACCACTTCAATGGCTTCGATGGTCTAGTGGACGCAAGTGCTACTAAGCATGAAGTCCTAAGTTTGATT
Source organism: Euplexia lucipara (assembly GCA_921972225.1). Classification (NCBI taxonomy): domain Eukaryota; kingdom Metazoa; phylum Arthropoda; class Insecta; order Lepidoptera; family Noctuidae; genus Euplexia; species Euplexia lucipara. The sequence goes on from OV179148.1 coordinate 10,681,274, forward strand.
CTCGAGTCGAGCAAAATTTTATTGGGTTTTTGCGTCTGAAATGTCTGAGTAGTCAGGAGTCTGTGGCCGGTTGATGGCAATAGGCTTGCCTCTATTACATGAGGCTTCAATCTGAAGCAATCCTTTTTAATGTAAGCAAAGTACATTATAAACTATTCGACTTTTTTGACAATTATTTTGATATTTTCAAAATGAAAATAATAAATCTCGGTCCCGGTTTCGTCCCTGGTCCGGGCAAAGCGTTACTGAATTTTTCTGTATGGAATTTATCAGTAGCAGGCCAGAACCTGAATTTGTGCCCGATTGATGGTCGGCTCACCCCCTATTATATAGGACTTAAACATATTAACTGGCTATATGTGGTTGTACTATATGCACCTACACCTCTACCTAACCCTTCAAAAAACACATGCATGATGTTATATACGCTTATATTTCTATAAGTAAAGACTAAAAGACAATGGGCAGACAAAAGTTTACACAAGTAATAAAATATTATGTGCTTTGAATCGTAAAGAGACGCCTTGGAAAATGTGTTTTGGGAATAAGTGAAAAACTAACACATAACTGTTTTATTGTATTTGCTTTATTTGCTTACAGACGAATAAAGCAAGTTTACTGTGATGTAGAATTTAAATAATGGTTATGTTTTTTTTTTCAAGTACCATTTTATTGAATAGGTAGGTATAATAGGCTTTAAATAATAACAGTTAACTACGCTTATTGAGGTTGATCCGTGGATGGGTAACCAACCGTGCTTCAGAAAGTACAGACGCCAGCACGTCAAGTTACCCCAATGTGTCAAATTTCTTTGATCGTTTTTCTGCTTTATGCGAAACAGAATAAGGTTCATATTCAATTGGGAAAATTTGACACATTGGGGTAACTTGCTGTGCTAGCTGGCGTCTGTACATGAAGCTGCTGTCATTTTTTACTGGCCTGTTGGATAAGTACTTTGTGGCCATGACTGCTATGCCGGGTTCCATTCCCACTCAAGACGTCAAAAACGACGACGACGTCGACGAAAGCGTGGCGCGGACACTGGTGTCCTCTTGGGGTTTAATGAATTAATAGATGAGCACGTTTAATTGTTCTACGTCCGGATGTAATTTATATTATAATAGGTATGTATGTATTAAGAAATATATACGTATGTTTACCAGTTGTTTAGCTTCCATAACACAAGCTTTGCTTAGCTTGGGGCTAGATGGCATTGTGTGAAATTTGTTGAATAATTATTTATTATTTATTTGTACTTTGACAGTCGTTACTAGTAGTCAAAACACCGAAAGTGAAACAAACAGTGTTTTCAATGGGTAAAACCCTGTCACTGGTTTGCGAAAGTCTGATTGGCTAAAAACTGTCATGTCTGTGTTCTGCCAAAGTTTAGACAGAAGTGTAACAATGGTACATCCACATTTGTTCACATAGACTTAAGTAGTAGTACTACGCAAAAGGCGGGCATTCCATTCCTTAATTCATCAAAATTTTGCAATGCCACTGAAAATATTCAGATGGAAAAACTGGCATGGCGAAAGCACTTGTGACAGCAGCAAATAGAGGGTGTCTGGTAATTAGTGACCGATACTTAAACACGTGATGGTACTCATGAATACGAATAACTTTCCCAGAGAAACTTTTTTTTATTCTCATTAGCTTTCAATTAATTTGATAACGTCAGTACTGCACAACGAGAGCGCCGGAGAGGGTGGCGGGGAAGCGTGTGACGCTACTACTAGTAGGTTTTGCCCTTTCCGAGTTCAGACTATCAGCTGCCAACTGTGATCGACCACAGGCGCTCGCGCGGGAATTTCAAACAGCTTTTTTGGAAAGATTATTGAAATCAAGAAAAGAGACGAGAGAGAGATTATCGATACAATTACGTGTTTAAGTATCGGTCACTAATTACCAGTCACCCTATATAGGCTTATATATATTAAAATTAAATTGATATTTCTATTTGTAATACGTATTCCCGTGCGATAATATACTGGACATCATTTTAAAAGGTACTATGACCATCGTACCTGCATGATAAGCCAAATACAGTTTTTGTCTCCAAGGTGAACTGAAAAGAAAGTTACTCAGCTCTGTGATCCCGCAGAAGTGGCATGCCGCATAACCAATACGACACGAACGGCAAAAAAAATAAGGACAAGAACGAGTCGGGCTCGCAGAATAAGGGTTCCTTAACCGCTCTAATGACCATTATTTTCACCTGATGAATTTCAAACAGCTTTTTTGGAAAGATTATTGAAATCAAGAAAAGAGACGAGAGAGAGATTATCGATACAATTACGTGTTTAAGTATCGGTCACTAATTACCAGTCACCCTATATAGGCTTATATATATTAAAATTAAATTGATATTTCTATTTGTAATACGTATTCCCGTGCGATAATATACTGGACATCATTTTAAAAGGTACTATGACCATCGTACCTGCATGATAAGCCAAATACAGTTTTTGTCTCCAAAGTGAACTGAAAAGAAAGTTACTCAGCTCTGTGATCCCGCAAAAGTGGCATGCCGCATAACCAATACGACACGAACGGCAAAAAAAAATAAGGACAAGAACGAGTCGGGCTCGCAGAATAAGGGTTCCTTAACCGCTCTAATGACCATTATTTTCACCTGTTAACGAACTACATTGAGCTGCTGATCTGCCATAATGAGTGCATTTAATAGTTTTTTGGAATAGACATGGGCTAGCTCTATGTAAAGATTATGTTTATAAAAAATGCACTTTTTGTTTTCTGGAAAACCTCACAACTACGTCATCTAGGCCCAAGCTAAGCAGAGCTTGTAAACATAAACAGCTGATAAACATACTTAAATATAAGTTACACCCAGATACAGAACAAACAAACATTTGTCCTGGGTGGGAATCAAACCCACGGCCTCCGGTATAGCAGTCAGGGTCACTAACTACTAGACCAACAAGCCAGTCAATTACTATTTTGTAGGTGCCTAACTTTCTTTTTTTATTCTATTCAACATTTAATTTTAATAGGCTTATTCGCATTTCGTATTGACAATCCGAATCCATCTTTTGATCTGTGTGTTATTGGGATATCACATTTTGGCGTAATTAAAATTCAACTTTTTTATAGATTTCGTGAAACACTTCTGTGGCAGACGGATTGAAGTAACCTTATAAAGGTTCCGTTTTCTTTCTGAGGTTGGAACCCTAAACACAGCTAAAACTCGTTCATAGTTAGACACGTTGAGACGGCGATATTGAAAGGATTAAATGAATAATTCAGCGACAAAAGTCGCGAGCGCCTGCCTGGCTCGCCACGCTCAGCCTTCTGTCAAAGTATCGTTAAAATGCACATATTTTATTTTTTTGTTTCACAAAATAAATAAATACAGTTTGGGTGTTATGAGAACGGAACTTCGTACATATTTTGCACTTGAATTAAACAATTTAGTTATATACATGATTTTAAATCGATTGTTCCCAACGAGTCACATTGTAACCTGTAACAGTGTGACTCGTTGGGAATTTTTTTCCCAACCAGTCACACTGTTACTCGTTGGGAAAACTTTTTAAAGTGACTGGTTGGGATTTTCTTTTAATTGTTCTCCCAACCAGTCACACTGTTACTGTAACGTTGTGATGTCAGTTGATAACCAGAAGACCTCAAAACTTACTTCTAGTACAAAATGTAGTTTTATTACCGCTTACGTAGTTTTCAGCAGTAGGTACCGATGCGGTAGTCGTAGTTGCTAAGATATTTTTTTAATAAAGACACCTGGAAAAACAAGAGAGCTTACTTTTAATGAAACCACTGGATTGTCAGATATAAGTTTGTGTGATGAGCTCGATCATTTGATCTGTGTCGGGGTGACATTTTTATAGTAAGTAAGTATTTAGTAATATATAAGTATGTTTATCAGTTGTCTAGTACGTATAGCACAAGCCCTGCTTAGTTTAGTGTTATGTGATAGTTGTGGAATATTGTGATGTAAACATTGGTGAGATAAACACAATAGTATTTATTATTTATTTGTTAAAGCTTTATGCACAAGAAAAAAAACTGTACAACGCCTTAGGCATTTTCTACCAGTCTACCTTATTATTGTCGTAGGAATTAATGGTAAATACTAATAGATGGGTTAATTAGTAAAATGTGCACTCAATTGGCGAGTGGCCTAAAAAAATCCCTTCAAAATAAATAACTTTAAAGAAGTCAGCACCTAGAAGTGCTTTAAAATTGCTCCTACCTTTCATTTAATAAGTCCGCCAAACTCATTCAAATACAACCATTTTAGCTTAGCAGTAACTCAGACCAACCAACATTAGGTACAACTTGGTAAATTAATCGAATTCAATCGATCTAATCTCACAATCCGTTCGCATTACTCAACCTCTAAGAGCGCAATTCAATTTAGCGAAACTTTCCGCGGTAGAGTATTAATTAGTGCTTCTCATATGCAGTGTTAGATATTAATCCAGTTGTAATCCGCGAAATTATGCGGTCGATAGTGTCAAGACTGTCCGGTACAAGCCGTACTATGATACCCAAGAACTTTATCTAACTCGACCCTTTATGGGATTAACATAAACTTGTTCCAATATTTGTCTTTATTTATTTATGTTTATTTCCCGATTTCAATGGAATTTTCTGATATATGTGTGTTGTTTAAATGATCCCCTATAGCGCGAGAGCCGGCTGCAAAAATACCTACCTCATCAGATACCCCAATAAGCTGTATTTAGATCGTTAACCGACACTTAAACACGTAAAAAAAATCAGGTCTGCCAGAGCCAATCCTGCCGGGTCATAGAAATAATTGATATTTTTTGACGTAATTTTTTAGTAAAAATTACCTCATAAGATACCCGAATGAAAGTGCTGGCAGCAGTTAACCATTGATTAGTTATGTAAAAAAAAGTTGGTCTGCCATTGCGCACCCTGCCGGAAGTACTTGGCAGACCCATTTAAATATGCCCTTCTGACACACTAAACCTACCTCATCGAGTACCCGGATGGGACCAACGCTAAATAATAACCAAGATACCCCTGATAATGGATCAAAAGGTCTGCCAGGTCTAAGCTTGCCGAAACTTAGTGTTCAAAGCGTTTGAAGTTGATAGGAAGCATAATTTCACCTGTAGTGAAAATAACATTATTTTGTTTCTAAATTTATACATATTTATGAATATTAAATACTTTTTATCAAAACATTGAATAAAACAACAAGTGTAGAGATAATAGATGTATATTCCAAATTTAGCACAATCACTACGAGTTCAATAACATGCTTACAATTTATTTATGTACAACTATCAAAACTTAGTTTAAGTTGGCATTACAGTTACCTGAATTCTGTATTTATATGTGGGTTTAGGGAACTAAGTAGGCTTCTGAGTGTAGAACCTGTTATTGCGTAAATCATCGTAGGAACAGCTAACGCCTAACCAAACTGACCACCCCCAGGATCTCTCAAAATCAAAGTTTAAACAATAATGGTTAGGTTGACTAGCCATTTACTGTCAATACCTGAGTAGGTACGATAACTATCTTAATGCAAAAATTACAAGCCATTAAATAACTAGCTACAATGATGGTGAAATGACAGCAAGAACTATTTTTAAAAATATAAAGATGCAAAAAAAAATGAAAATCAGTCAGATTGACCTGTACTAATGTAAATCAATAAAAGTTTGTACAAAAATAAAATTATAATTAATAAAAATCACTTTCATCACTTGAACTGTCATATGACTTATCAATATCGTCGTCCTCTGAATCATTAATTTTACTAGACTCTACACTGAGTGGTGTTGGCTCACCTTCATACCATAGAGGTTCTAGGCGATTGTTATTCAAATCCCACCCGTATTTTTTGGTATCTAATTTTATCCGTTTATTTGAACATGCGTTTTGCCACATAGCGTTTACGAAAGCCGTTCGCAATATTTTTTGTTTTATAACCTTTTTACATGGCGGCATTCTACATAAACTATAATTCCCATTTTTTTCAACAAGGGACCTTTTAATTTTTTGCTTGCGTATTTTTCATTGCCTGTCTGAAGAGATCGTAAAGCCTGGGATACTGAACTTCTTGACTACCAAAATTCCAAATAACACACCCGGAGCAAAGGAAAATAACAAGAAGATCTAGCAACTACAACACCCCTCTCACACGGTCAACACAAGTAAAACGACAATGAAAAACAATTTAATTCTTCCAAGCCGGCTGGTTACCGAGGAAGAGTATGACCAAAACCCTCCAAAGAATCAAACAACATTACCTACAAAAGTATCTACAACAACTAATATCACCACTACTACGACTACAACAGGAAAGCTCTATATCTTGACATACAACGTCAAAACACTCTCAACATACGAACACCTGATAGAATTAAATGAATCTCTATCAGACATAAAATACGACGTAATTGGACTGGCTGAAACGAGGCGAATGGGAAACAAAATAGAAGAGTATGAAAATTTTATATTATGTTACACGGGACAAACGCTTGTACGGCGTAGGTTTGGTAAAAAAATGTCACAAAAACAACATAGAAAGCTATATTGGTCTAACAGAAAGAGTCGCAATCCTAAACTTGGTATTTGGAAATACTCGGCTATCAATCATACAAGCCTATGCCCCTACGGAAAAAGCAGCCCAAATAGAAATCGATAGTTTCTATTGTACACTCAACAAAGCGATAGAAAGGTCATATAAAGACTTCATACTGATGGGAGATTGGAATGCAAAAATTGGTAAGCCAAAAAAAGAAGAATATTTAGTCATGAAACAGAACGGCTATGGTAAAAGAAATGAGAGAGGACAGAGACTGATAGATTTTGCTACTGAAACAGGAAAACAGGTGGACATGGATCTCTCCTGATAAAAAATACAAAAAACGAAATCGATCTCGTTCTATCAAACCGTCCTCAAATATTTCAAAACATAGAAGTATTGAACATAAACTACCCTTCGGACCACAGACCAGTTAGAGCAACGATAACATGTAAACAACCAAAGAAAAGTCGAACCAAATACAATAATCATCAAGAAAAAAAGATAACTAACGAAGATGATATCTCCAAATTCAAGGAGTACATAAAAGCAACACTGAACGCACCGCTAAACAAATCAGTACAAAGCTATTACGACAATATTATCAAAGCTATAACCAGAAGCCTGCAAGCAATACAAAACAAAAATAAAGAAAGTAAACCCCATAAAATTCTGTCAAATTGCACTCTACAGCTTATGAAGAGACGGAAGGAACTTCAACAGACAAAAAACAAATCTAGAGCAATGAAAAATGAGATCTCTGCCCTTTATAAGCTCATTAGCAAGTACATCAAGAAGGACTATAATAACTACAGATATAACACTCTAGAAAAACACATATGTCAAACGGGGGGCACAAGGAAAGCTTACAAAGAGCTGAGATCGAATAAAACATGGATCGAAGGATTGAAACAGAGCGAAACAATACACAACAATCGTAACGATATCATTACCGTAGCAACACACTTCTATAAAGAATTATACAGTACAAAAGAAACGACATGTACGGATAGTAAAGATCAACATCCAAACCCCAACTACGGCAACCCACCTGTGCCTCAGATTGAAATATGTGAAGTAATAGAAGCAACAAAAGCTCTCAAATCAGACAAAAGTCCAGGTTCTGACGGCATCACAAATGAAATACTAAAAACCGGTTCAGCAACCCTTATCGCCCACCTGACAGAACTGTTCAATCTCATTATTGAAACTGGAGAGACACCCACCCAATGGTCTGAATCTGACATTATTCTTATTTACAAGAAAGGCGACCCAAACGATATAGGGAACTACAGACCTATAAGCCTACTACCTACAGTCTACAAGCTCTTCTCCTCTATAATAAATAAAAGAATAAATTCTACACTAGAAACACGACAACCTATCGAACAAGCCGGATTCAGAAAAGGATACTCAACGATTGACCACATACATACCATAGAACTTATCATAGAAAAATATAGAGAAAAAAATAGACCACTCTACATTGCATACATTGATTACCAAAAAGCATTTGACTGTGTATCGCAAAAAAGCATTTGGGAAACCCTAGCAACACAAGGGGTAGAGACAGAATACATTCGTGTAATCAAGAGTGTATACAACAACAGCAAGAGTAGAGTCAAACTAGAGACGGCTGGACCGTGGTTCCCGGTCAGAAGAGAAGTAAGACAAGGCGACCCACTCTCACCACTGCTATTTATAGCAACACTGGAGTCGATCATCAGTCAACTCAATTGGAAAGGTCGAGGTATTAAGGTCAAAGAAGCCTACCTAAGTCACCTAAGATTTGCCGATGACCTGATCTTACTATCAGAAACAGGATCAGAAATTCAGTATATGATAGAGTCACTCAATGATTCCAGCAAATTGGTAGGCTTAGAAATGAATCTATCCAAAACCATGCTGATGACTAACAGTACAAAGAAAACACTATATGTGGGATCCGAACCTCTCAAATATACAGACAACTACATATACCTGGGTAAACAAATTAGCTTTGACCAGAATAGTAACGAACAAGAAATAGAACGCAGGACGCAGTTAACATGGAACAAATACTGGGCACTAAAGGACATTTTCAAAAGCAGCATGCCAACTCAAATTAAAACCAAGGTACTGAACTCCTGCCTTATACCGTGTTTAACGTATGCTTGTCAGACATGGAAGTTCAATAAAATAACAAAAGATAAAATAATTACATGCCAACGAGGATTAGAGCGCAGTATGATGAATATAAAAAAGATACAGAAAATAAGACACACAAAAATTAGAGATATCACCAAGGCAAGGGACGGATTGGTACACGCTCAGTCACTAAAATGGAAGTGGGCTGGACATGTGGCGCGCCTAAAGGACCAGAGATGGACGAAAAGGGTAACCACATGGGCAGGTCCACTAGGCAAAAGAAGGAGAGGTAGACCAGTAAATAGTTGGGAAGATGAGCTCAAAAAAATAGCCGGACCAAACTGGATTCGAGTAGCTCAATCTAGAGAGGATTGGCTATCTTTGGAGGAGGCCTTCACCTACAGAGGGGTTCTTGCAGACTAGATATAATTTATAGTATAGAAAAGTAGGATTAATTAGAATGTATGTATGTAACAATTTAAACTAACAACTAAATTTAAGAAATATACTTAATTACTAACAAAAATTTTTATAAACTAGTCAGTTATCAAAATTTTCATTCATAGCACCTACTTAACTTTTTCTGTTTTGTAATCTGCATGAATAAAAGGCTTTTTTTTATTATTTATTTATTTTATTATGTTTTATTGAAGATAACGTATCTGGCAGCATAAGTATTTGTAAAGTTTTTATTTCCATACATTTCGCAACTAAACTTATGAATCAAATCAACTAAGTACTTCTGTATCATTCTCGTATACAAAATTCTCGTCTTATTTATTGAAAACTTCCTGGTAGATGGGATTCTGTTTTAACACCTGGAAAGGTTTCGATTTACCTTTATTGTGAAAAACAGCGGTGTAATCACAACCAGCGTATGCATGAAATGCTGGTAAAGAACGACACAACGTTTCACCTAGTGTTTTTGAAAAATGGGTACAATTTATAGCATTTGGATCTTTGGTTCTTGATAATCCGCCCGAAAGTAACCAAATACTTGGTTTCAGTGGGTGTGCGTGTGCTAAAACACCACCTAAAATATCTGTGTCAGATGCTAAAATGGATACTTTAGTCGCGTCTTTTTCTATATGCATGAAAAAGTATTCGAGTATCTGATTCTTCGTGATCGCAAAAGTTTTGAGACCATCCTCAATTCCCAGCACATTTGAAAAACTTTCCGAAATGATATTACCAAAAATTTGCACCATAGAAGCTGATGAAATTCATTTAATATTTGACAGATACTTCAGCTGTTTTTCACAATAAAGGTAAATCTAAACCTTTCCAGGTGTTAAAACAGAATCCCATCTACCAGGAAGCTTTCAATAAATAAGACGAGAATTTTGTATACGAGAATGATACAGAAGTACCTAGTTCATTTGATTCATAAGTTTAGTTGCGAAATGTATGGAAATAAAAACTTTACAAATACTAATGCTGCCAAATACGTTATCTTCAATAAAACATACGCAAGCAAAAAATTAAAAGGTCCCTTGTTGAAAAAAATGGGAATTATAGTTCATGTAGAATGCCGCCATGTAAAAGGGTTATAAAACAAAAAATATTGCGAACGGCTTTCGTAAACGCTATGTGGCAAAACGCATGTTCAAATAAACGCATAAAATTAGATACCAAAAAATACGGGTGGGATTTGAATAACAATCGCCTAGAACCTCTATGGTATGAAGGTGAGCCAACACCACTCAGTGTAGAGTCTATTATAATTAATGATTCAGAGGACGACGATATTGATAAGTCATATGACAGTAATTCAAGTGATGAAAGTGATTTTTATTAATTATAATTTTATTTTTGTACAAACTTTTACTGATTTACATTAGTACAGGTCAATCTGACTGATTTTCATTTTTTTTTTGCATCTTTATATTTTTAAAAATAGTTCTTGCTGTCATTTCACCATCATTGTAGCTAGTTATTTAATGGCTTGTAATTTTTGCATTAAGATAGTTATCGTACCTACTCAGGTATTGACAGTAAATGGCTAGTCAACCTAACCATTATTGTTTAAACTTTGATTTTGAGAGATCCTGGGGGTGGTCAGTTTGGTTAGGCGTTAGCTGTTCCTACGATGATTTACGCAATAACAGGTTCTACACTCAGAAGCCTACTTAGTTCCCTAAACCCACATATAAATACAGAATTCAGGTAACTGTAATGCCAACTTAAACTAAGTTTTGATAGTTGTACATAAATAAATTGTAAGCATGTTATTGAACTCGTAGTGATTGTGCTAAATTTGGAATATACATCTATTATCTCTACACTTGTTGTTTTATTCAATGTTTTGATAAAAAGTATTTAATATTCATAAATATGTATAAATTTAGAAACAAAATAATGTTATTTTCACTACAGGTGAAATTATGCTTCCTATCAACTTCAAACGCTTTGAACACTAAGTTTCGGCAAGCTTAGACCTGGCAGACCTTTTGATCCATTATCAGGGGTATCTTGGTTATTATTTAGCGTTGGTCCCATCCGGGTACTCGATGAGGTAGGTTTAGTGTGTCAGAAGGGCATATTTAAATGGGTCTGCCAAGTACTTCCGGCAGGGTGCGCAATGGCAGACCAACTTTTTTTTACATAACTAATCAATGGTTAACTGCTGCCAGCACTTTCATTCGGGTATCTTATGAGGTAATTTTTACTAAAAAATTACGTCAAAAAATATCAATTATTTCTATGACCCGGCAGGATTGGCTCTGGCAGACCTGATTTTTTTTACGTGTTTAAGTGTCGGTTAACGATCTACATACAGCTTATTGGGGTATCTGATGAGGTAGGTATTTTTGCAGCCGGCTCTCGCACTACTACTGTGTTGTTTGGTTACGCGTGCTGTTGAATTTTGTTTTAATGAGTTCCCCAAAAAAGCAGTACAATATTGCTTTTAATAATTAACTAATTGCTTTTAATAATTATTGCATACAGTTATAAGCACCATGTATTTAGGAAGAAGAAACTGACTCCTGAAATACAGATATTATTTATCTAGCTCGGGAGTCAGGGCTTCACTTAAACTGTAATGTATGTTATGCAAATAAACAATTCTTATTCTTATTCTTATATACAATATCCGTTTACTATACAATATGTAGATGCCTTCTAAGTTGGATTACAGTAGAGTATCTTAGAATAAAACTTATATACATTTGGTCACTAATAATAATTAATACATTTAAGATGTAGCCTGAAACCAACTATTATTTAATCCATTCCACAATAAGTTATTACTTGTAAGACCGTCTGGAAACTTTTAGTTCATTACCAGTAGCAGGTACCTACGCACTAATCCTTACTGCGTGAATGAGTTTGTTTTCACGCCTCATCTCTGTTCTTATAATTAGTCCATGGGTATTATAACATAAGTACAAAAACCGACCAAGAGCGTGTCGGGCCACGCTCAGTGTAGGGTTCCGTAGTTTCCCGTCCGTCACAATAAGTGTTCCCACTTATGAGTTTAAAGGTTGGTATCCATTATTTTCGTGCTCCAGCAGCGCTCCGCGATCCTGCAACTTGAATAGGGTATATGCATGTATTGTTTTATATTTTTAATTCACTGTTTACAACGTTTTAAGATAGTAAAAAATATAAACATATTTAAAAATTGCTGTAATGAAGCTTAAAAAAATATTTAAAATACAGAATAAATTTGAGCTGTTTAAACGCTGCCATTTTCGCGCGCCATTTATGGGTGTTTTCGTTCTTCTAACCATTTCACCATGAAAAAAGCTCAAAAAGCAGATTACCGGTATTGCTTGTACTCGAATGCAATAAACATTATCAGATTGTGCTTTTAAAAAACCACTTTCAGTAATTTTTCTTTAATTTTTTATAACCTCACTATGAAGCTAAAATTAGACTTAAACATTAAATTAGTTCACAACACACGCGGCAATAATTATGTTTTCCAATAAAAAGTCCATTCTAATACTGAATGTCATACTTACACAATGTATGTTTTGTAGGCGTTGAGTTGTTGTCGTAGTATTTGACGTCAAGTTTCGTTATAACCAATGGTGATGCGTTTCAAAAATTTGAATATGTTTAAGTGCAACTTTCTTTACCACGGTAGGTCATTAAAGCACGGAAAATCTTAACATCAACTTTAGTAAAAATGACTTCATTACGCAACGCCATCTATCGAACCATTTATGAACTGGTTTTTACCTTAACATTTTGATGGCGTTAAAAAAAAAAATTAGTTTTGTTCTAATTTGCCTTAGCATGTTCCTGATAGAAGTTTTATTTAGTTATAAGATACCGCCAATGCCAAGAAGAGACCAACCGAACAATTTGATAATTTCCTAAAAATGCGATTATTTCCGAAATTAATGACATTACCAAAAAATGATGCTAGTAAATCCCTATTCATTTTAAATACCTTTCCAACAACATATCACACGCTAGGGTTGAAATTAAAAAAAAAATCACTTCCCACTTTACATATAGGGGAGCTACCCTAATAAAACATTTTTTCCAATTTTTATTTTACCACTTTGTCGGCGTGATTGATACACATATTGGTACCAAATTTCAGCTTTCTAGTGCTAACGGTCACAGAGATTAAGCGAGGACGGACGGACGGACGGACAGACAAACATGGCGAAACTATAAGGGTTCCTAGTTGACTACGGAACCCTAAAAACGGATGGCTCTTACTTTTTATCCTAATTCCAAGTGGTTTTATTAATCCTAGTGACATTATTAAAACTAGTTCGTGTTGTCCGCTAAGGTGAACTCAAAATAATAATACATAAAACAAAAAACATACAGTCGCACATGTAACCTCCTCTTTTTTGGAAGTCGATATAAAATCAATCAACCGCCATTTTATTTTTGTTGTTATAAGTATTCTAAATCGTGAATAATTTTTGGATTTTTATTGAACCCTTTTTGAGGGCTTGTAACATTTGGGAAATATCGGATGAGTTGAACGATACGTATTATCGAAGTATTAATAATACTTACACGTTTATTTCAAGCGACGCGGGCCCAGAGTTAAATACCTTAATCTAAAAATATGTTTTTCAAAATAATATTTACGTAACTCGCACTAGCGCGGTATTGTGGGTTAGCATATCACTGCAATAATCGCAATAATAGTTACAACTATTGGTCTAGTAGTCGCAAGGACTCCTACAGAGACCTGTGTTTAATAATTTATGACGGGCAAAGTCTTATTAACTATTTCCAAAAATATTTAAATTTCTCAGTCTGAGACCGAAGTCTGGATCAAACATGAACTTAAACATGACTGGCGAAAAATGGGTGCACTATAGGTAGGTACCTCTGTAAATCTTTGGCCTATATACTCGTAAGCGTGCGTAATATCAGTTCAACTGTAATTACTGACGATGTTACCTACTCCTATATATCATACAAACTTTATTATGTTCTGTAAAGCCATCCAATGAAACATTGCCCTTCATAGTACGCCGGTCTTAAAATCCAAAACTCTCTAGATAATTGCCGGCTGTCGTAGCCGAACAAGCGTCGTCACGGGCGTGACATTTGGTGGAATGACGTAGCAGATGTCGTGACGATCCCTGTCGAGCCTGCATTACGTCATCACGTGTCGTAAGACCCCGCTAAGAACGTGACTACACGATTCTTATGGTGTCATCCAGTTATCTCTCTGCTGACGACGTCATTATTCCTCAACTGTAGCAAGCTTCTTAGAACAATCTTACTAGGTAAATAAAAATGTATTTGCCTAAAGCGATTGTGTTTTCTTTTTATAGTAGGATAACTGTTTCCTTTCGAAGTAAATGTTATTACTGGCATGAAAAGCGTGGATTCATGAGATTTTCTTCGACAAAAGACTTGATAAGATAAAAGTGGCGTTCTCACTCTCAGTTCAAGTCATTGCTTTTATTGCATTGTTTCTTAGCGTGCTAGTATAGAGCGAAAATATAGACATATACATAAAATAGAAACATAAAGCATAATTACATACCAAATCACTTGTCATTGTATAAGATAAAATTAACGTCAAATCGTAACGAGTCGTAAATTACAGACTTAATTACGATTGTTTTAACGACTTGACGCGACAGCGAGGCATCCAAGAGACTGTTAGGCGACATGACGTCATTGTTATCGCAGATGATGTATTATGGGTAGACGATGACGGTGGGTGTGTGAGCCCGCGATAAGCTATCGTCGAAGCTAATGATTCGTTGCAAACGAACTGGTGTCTGTCACCCGGCCATACATTCTCGCGTTCACACAATCCGAATCAGCCGCAGTTGCGATAATGGCTGTAACGATCGCTGATATATCAACGATGGTGACACCTTTTTAAAACGTCTGCTCGTTATTAGGATTAAATGTACCTTCTATAAATCTATGCCATAACAGCTTTTTAATCTCAACAATGTTATGAGTAGTATATTCAATATAAACCAGCAGTCCCTCACAGGACATACACCATACATAGGCAAGCATTTCTAAGTGAAAATTCATGTACCTGCTGCAATATATAGGTACCTAACGTACTTTTCCAGTGGTCGCAAAACGCTACTGCTGACCATGAGGTCCCGGGTTCGTACCCCGGGTCGGGCAAAGTGCTATTAAGTTTTTCCTCTAGATTTGTGTCCGATTGATGGCAATAGGCTTGCCCCCTATTACATGCGACTTAAACATAACTGGCGAAATGCGGGTGTACTATCAAGTACACCTCTAGGCCTTTGAATTAGGTATCAAAAATAAATTGTAATATCAACTTATTAAACTGGTAGCGATGAGAAAATCTCGGGTAAGCCTTTCTTTCCTCAACACCAAGCTTTTATTATATTGTGTGAAAAATTTGAACCAGTGAATAACAATATCAAGAAGTAAGAAAAAAATAAAGACATAAATGGGAAAGATAAACCCCGCGTATTATATTTTGGCGATGAGTTAGCAACCTGTCTTCACTAACTGTAGCGGTGTTTTAATGAGCATCTAGATATTTAGTATCTATGAAGAGTCTTATGAGAGCCTTTCTTGTGTATTTTTTCCAAACACCTACACACTATTGTTTAATTGTTAAAACACCTTTGCTATTTTAGCACATAAAAAATACTGTGTTCTAATTTCTTGTTTCATAATATTTAATGTTACCGTTACCCCCTTAATAAGGTTACCTAAGTTAAACACCCACTAATAATGCTTCGTCCTAAACTATCATTACATAACGTAACCTACCCACCATATTTGGCAAAGATTTCATAATCCGATACTTTTGTGAACCGACGCAATATTAGCGTATTGGATATTTTCGAAGGCAAATAGGTCAATATTGCTCTGTGACATCTTGTTAGTGGCTTAAATATTGTTATATTTAAGGAAAATATGGGAGGTTTTTGTATGCGACGTTGGGAGTTAGGGATTTATTAGGATAGGTCATAACTTCACAAGTATTTGGGTTTCTATCTACACATAGTATACCACTATGTATTTTCGGGATTCACGGATAATTTCAAGCCAATGTCAATTGTATTAGTCACGTTACGCGCTCCAAAAAAAAGGACTTCCTAAAATCCTAGCTGCTATAAGTCGGTAAACTAACGAGCTGTAAGCCACAACATTGTTCATATACAAAATTCAGCCTTAACAACGACAATTTCAGTGTTTGAGTTAGGAAACATACTTGCTCGGAAAACGCCTAGTTGAGGAATAAATTCTCTAAACTCCTATTTCATTTAGGTGCGCTGTCTGCCAGTCACGGGACTTTCTACTCTATCTATACAACCTTAAAGTAGGTATAAAAAGGCAGAAACATTTTTTGACAGAACAAAAGAACAATTACATACAAATCCAAACAAACCTGTGATTTGTGTCCAATGAAACATATAAATATTACGGTGAAATACCTGTCTTCGTTATACGATAGTTTGATTGTGATTCACACCAAACTCCGCACTAATGTAGGTAAACTGTATTACGGTTAAACCTCACACGTGACTTCTGCAGAATATAGTACATAGTTTGTATTTGACTGCTCAAGTGAATAAAACACTGCTATTAATATGAGTATGGCCAATGATATTACAAGTAAAAAGGTGTAGATAGGTGATAAGCGCTCAGTAAGCGACACGTTAAAATGTGGCTAACTTTACCTTGTATAGACGCCAGCACATCAAGTTACCCCAAATTGTCAAATTTTCCCAATTGAATATGAACCTTAGTCTGTTTTGCATAAAGTTGAAAAACGATCAAAGAAATTTGACACATTGGGGTAACTTGACGTGCTGCCGCGTAGCATGATCACCGAAGAAACGGTCTTTGTCGTGTCTCGGAAGAAAAGAAATTAAGTGTTCATGCTACGCAGGCAGGTGTATTGAAAGAAATTTGACAGATTCAGGTTCCTGTCTATACAATCTGTCACTTTGCCGATTCGTCTGTAGACAAAGGCCGTTTCTTCGGTGTTCAATGTGTTCATGCTACGCATGCTGGCGTCTGTACATTGTCGCGTCGCGCCGTCAACGAAAGCGTGCGTGCGTTAGTGTGTCGTTTTTGAAAATCGAATGTTGTTTAGGTAACCTATCTACACCTTTTTGACTTATAATATAATTGCTTGTAGGTATCATCGTGGGGTACAGCTACCCAGATCATAAGTCCGTAAACACAGGAAAAGTATCATCATTAAATATGATAACTAACTAATTTATGTTATACATTCACCACCATATCACAGTGATTATTCACCGCATAACGTTAAAAGGATAATCTTGTGTGATAAGTAACTAAGTCCACCGGATTCTCTCATAAGTGCGCCACCCCTGACCCTCATCGCTGGCGACAGTTGAGTTGTCAATTTGCGTTTAGCGTTTCCCGTTTACTTTGATTTATACGGGTAAAGAGATTGAACATTTTGTTTGTAAGTATTCCCCTAGCGGTCCTATGAAAAATGAGATGTGAAGGAAATATATTCTATTGGGGATTTAAGATAATATTGCGTAGGTATATAGTTGAGATATTTTTTCAGAAGGACATGTGTGGGTTTTTATTTGAAGAGGTTGCGGCTAAATAATAACAGTCTCACGGGTCGATTGAAGGTTAAGCTACACTTGACGAGGTTGGTCAGTGGATGGGTCACCATTAATTACATGTCAAGACTCCTCCGTGACTAATATATCTATATTAGTCACGGAGGAGTCTTGACATGTAAATAGCACGACATGTAAATAGCACGACATGGCACGACTGCCTCGTTGGTCTAGTGGTCGCTAGCGCTACTGCTGTTCATGAGGTCCCGGGTTCGATCCCCGGGTCGGGCAAAGTGTCATTGAGTTTTTTAATCTGGGATTTCTCAGTAACAGCCCGGAGTCTGGATGTGTGCCCGATGGATGGCAATAGGCTCGCCCCCTATTACATGCGACTTAAACATAATGGCGAAATGTGGGTGTACTACCAGGTACACCTCTGCCTAGCCCTTCGGGGATTACAGGCGTGACGATATGTACGATATGTATGGCACGACATATAAATAGCACGTAAAGCCATTGGTACCGGCTGTCATTTGTAGATCTATGACAGTTGTTACAGATAGTCAGGAGCCCAAAAATCTGACAACCAGTTTAATCAAGGGGTATCGTGTTACCCAGTAACTGGGTTGTGGTGGTCCAACAGGCAGTTGCGCCATGTAAAACACTGGTATTCAGCTGCATCCAGTTATAATAGATGGGAAACCGAAATAGTTGAAATAATGCTGAGCAGATAATGCCGAACAAAGACAAACACACATCGGGATCTCATTTTGTAAATGTTTTCGAGAGGCTCTTCAAGGTAGATAGCCAAGGTCCTCGCCCGAATCAATAAAAACAATAAAAGTAAAAAAACCATTTGTTACCAGTTCGTATACAAGGTATTGCCATCGGTTCCGTTCCCGAGGATTTGTTTTGTTTCGAGTTTTTCAACGTGACCATTATTTTTCCAACGCAAAATTTGCTGTTTCGGCATTCATGTCGATTCTATATTACGGTTAAACTTTTTTGCATTGAATAATAATATATGGCTTTGGTCTGGTTTTATTGTGAAGGTATTTTTTTGCCTGCACTTTTAACTTGTATAATAAATAAAATGTTGGATCATTGATATGGAAATGGCACTCTGAAGGCGCTTTGGGTTATAGAGTTTTAATTTATTTTCACTTACGCACAGTTTGGTTTTTAACTTTACTGTAAAATAATATTCTATATTATGAAGCTAAATTCAAATGCCTTCTTAAAAACTGGCCTGGTGGCACAAATTTAAACACACAAACACACATTACCCACCCTCACACTACATCACGCCTCGATTATATTTTTTATTTTGTGTTTTTGTTTTACTTTATATTTTTATTTTTTGTCTTTTTTTCTAAAACCTACCTAATGTAATGGAATGTCTATTTAATATGTTATACAAGTTGTGATTACTGGAAGAGAGAAACTTCCTAACACTAGTATACCCTTATTTAAATGAAAATTCATTGAAGACCACATGTTAACGTGTTATTAAGTCGGGGAAATAAACATTTATTATTTCTTAATAATAAATGTTTATTTCCCCGACTTATTATTTATTGAAACCAACACCTTGTGGTCTTCCACAAGGTATTGGTTTCAATAAATCCTGTTGTGATAACTTAATGACATTACTCAATACTCAATACTCATTATATTATATTATATGGTATTTATTGCGTTCCACAATGTACATAAATGGTCATAAGGATATAAAGGGTCAGAATCATTATGGACCCTGTCGGGCACAGCAAAAACTTAGAAGAGAGAAAGAGGGCTAAAGCAGAAAAAACTGAATTTCTAAAATCTTATTTTAATATAGTAAGCAAGTACTAATACTGCAATATTTATAATGGATTTTATATACCTATTATGTACGAGATATATTTGTTTCTAATATTATATAATATATTTATGTGGAGGTATTATAGTTATTTATTTGTTTTATGTGGGCGTATTTTTTTTTAAGTTTTTCATTAACGTTACCTTGCTAGTACACACGGCTACACATCAAGCTATACATTTCCAGTATAAGTTGATGTGGCATTGTTTATGATTTCCGTACAATGCGAGGTCAGCGTAAATGTCTAGCCTTGCGTACAAGCATACAGTAGTTTAGCAGTTTCTACCTGTGCAATGTGCATGTTCATTTTCTTTTCTTCAATAATTAAGTATTAGCAACATAAATAATTATAAAGACGTTTCTACCTGTATCAAAACAAGCCAAAGATCTGTAAGTACCTACCACGTATTATTGGAGTAAACAGTTTGTTGTTTACGTCATCAGTACCTGGAACTACACGAACGAGTTTTATCAACAACAAATAATTTAATTAACTCATTTTGTTTTGACGTTTGTAGCTTCAGAAATCCATGGCGGTAGGTAAATCCTCTGCGCGTAAAATATCAGGAACATCACAGCTCTGGTAGTTTTCAGGCTTCTTAACATTTTAAGTTGAATTAATATATCGTTAAAATTAATTTGTCAGTGTAAATAAGTCTTGAGGAGTTTTGTTATTTTTGTAGCTAGCTTTTGAGTAAGTAAACTTAATTTTTACTTTTCCTTTCCACGGGTGAAGGTAAAAATCACCTTAAATGCTAACACAAACAATGAACAACAATCAATCTTTAGAATTAAACAGATCTTAAATTAAATATTGATGGGATGATCTGTCTGAGCGTAATTTGTTAAGCTCGGCCTGCAGTCAACAACTCGTTAAATTTGGCTCAGATCGGGAATTAAGCGGAACTCACCCTCCATGTAAATTAAACCATCTGAGCGAGTGTTGCAACGGAAACCGAATGATTTATTCCTGAAAGCTCGGTAATAGCTTTTTAATTCTTTCAGTTGGCGATCGAAACGAAGAAATAGGTTTCATCATGGAGCCTAAATGAAATGAAAACATCGCTAGCTTTTTTTATTTGACTAATCCACCACGATTAGTAATCTAATAATAGTCGGTTTTCTCAAAAGCTTGTTACATCCCACGTCTCATATAACGGACTTAAGTTTCTCGATAATTTCCTTGTAAATAAAATCTTTATGTAAATCAATCAAGCTGCCAATCCCTGCCTGATTGAATCGAAAGAAAATTTCGTTTTCAATTAGTTTTTCTTGGAAGTTTTTTTTGTTAATTTTCATGTAGAACTAGATTATAACTTATTGAGTTATTGTTTATTATCAGTACTCGTATTAAATAAATATCTCATAATTTTCAGGCTTGGCGTGATGTTGCTACAAAATACACAAATTAATTATACTCACAAAACCGAAATTGAACTAATTAAATCAGACAAGGGAAATCCCAATTTCGCCGAAACCAACGGACAAATGTTTTTTTAAACTGTCCATGCAAATTAAATGGCTTTCGAAACACCAACCTGCCCCGTGTCTTCTGTGGGCACTCCAATATCTATTTAGTTTAATAAAAGTCGTAGTTTATTTTTTTGAAGGAAAATTATTCCGGTTTTGATAAAGAATAAAGTCCAAGGCTTTTGTGTCGCTGGGGAGCGAAGGTTCAATCTAAATTTGACGTTGAAGTAGTTATTTGTTTTGCTATATTTCTGGCGAATGTAATTACGTCGTTCTTTGTTCCCAGATCTAACCCAATTAAAGATCGGTATCGTGGATTTTTGTTCTGAAAACGTTATTATTTTTTACGTATACTGAATTAGCCATGTTTTATTTTGGAGTAGCCCTGTCTGTTTCTCGTTTCAACCTAGAGTTTTATATTTTTTGTATTAGTGATATCACAATAATATTTTCGGAAAAAGGCAAGAGACGGTAATTGGCTTTTGATTAACATGAGCTTTGTTAATTGCTGGAAACTGAATAATCTAAGTACTTACTTACGAGTAATTTATTTGATGAATCGACATTTAATGTTTGCAGTGTACAGACGCCAGCACATCAAGTTACCCCAATGTGTCAAATTTTCTCAATTGAAGATAAACTTTATTCTGTTTGCCATAAAGTTGAAAAACGATCAAAGAAATTTGACACATTGGGGTAACTTGACGTGCTGGCGTCGGTACCTACAGTGTTCAGTTCCGATTCATTTTTGTGACACCCAGCAATATCGCAAAACATTTCATGTCCATTTCAAGTTTTGTAAGACTTTCGAGCGGTCAGGAATTTTCAATTCGAAACTCAACGGCCAGAGCTAAACAAAGTTATAATACAATGTAACGTAACGTCGGAATAAAACCAACATATTTCATGTGGGGTTTGGGATTAAGTCCCAGATATTCTAGTAAAATATTTTTAGTGTTTACCTTGCTATATTGTGGATACCTAACCTTTTAACAAAACTGGTTTTTGTTTTATTTGAATTATTGTTGCGCAAGTATCTATGATGACGCAAATATGATGCAGAAAATTAGATGGGTCAAAACTAAAGCCGTGTAAGTAAGGTAAGGTAACAAAGAGCTAATTTACTATTTGCGTCAATAAAACAAATTGAAAATGTTACTGCCGCGTTGGTCTCGTGGTCGCAAGCGCTACTGCTGATCATGAGGTCCCGGTTTCGATTCCTGGGTTGGGCAAAGTGTTATTGAGTTTTTCCATCTGTAATTTCTTAGTAGCAGCCCGGAGTCTGGACTTGTGCCCAATATACGGCAATAGGCTCACCCCCTATTACAAGGGACTTTAACATAACTGGCAAAAGGTGGGTGTACTAACCCTTTGGAAACTATAGGCGTAATGTTATGTTTAAAACAAATGAAAAAAAATTAAAAGCAACGCGCTTCTTTTTTTAACAAAAATGAATCAAACAAAGTTTAAAGTAGGTAATATTGAAATGGATGCGAAAAGCGAAGTGCAAATTGATTCGTGCAATCTGTCGTCGAGTCGCGAAGATGAGGGTAGTGACAAGACGATGAAGCGACTACCGTTCCTCTGATTGTTTGTTGTAGCTAGTTATAATCTTCTGATTTTACAAACTTTATTCATAACGAAGAAATTATGTAATCGAACAAGCTGTAGTAGATTGATTTATAATAATTTATTGATGCTAATAAATACTACAAGGATATTTGTAGTACATGGATGAGCTTATACATTATAAAAGAAATACAGAACTACAGAAAAAAAACATGTTGTACTAACAAATAAATGGGTGAAGCCCTGTTCTCCTAGCTAGATTACGATTACGATTGTAAATTAGAAAAAGTAAACAGTTTCTTTTGCTGTCCGACACTAGAAACTCCTCCAGTATTGTGGCTGCGATTACATTTTTTTAATTGCTACATTATACTACCTGTAGGCCATAATAATACATTATGATATAAGTGTGGTAAGTTGATAATTTCTCTTTGATAATTTTTCTTCAGTCTCTGCTTTCTTGTAGCGCTCGCCTACGGCTCGGGCTAGCCATATCACCTCGTCTGTAATTATCAAAGCGCACGTATATCATACGACGTTTTATAACATATTTAATTTTGCGAGGAAATAAATAAAACTCAGACTGAAATTTTTAAATAAAAACAATAGAGCGAAAAGAAAAAGCGCGCGAAGTAATTTTTACTTCTTCACAAATTAGCGATGTGCGCGCATTAGAACTTTTTTATTATTTTAAGTCAAAGGCACAAAAACAGCCAGTGTTATCTACTAATAATAAAGTAAATTACCTACACTATATGTATTTTTTTTTTGTTCCAAATGGTTGTAATTTATTATCAAAATTAACGAATTAAATGTTTATTTTTTATATTTTATCTCCAAAAGTTAATTTTATTCATAAATGTTGTTGACCACGTTTCTGACATAAAAACTCTTTGCTAAGATTTTTAAAAAGTACAGTTCGCTTAAGTCGGAGCATCTTGGTAATGTAAAACTGTGCGTTTTACATTACCATAACGCACGAGTGCGTAATGAGATACATTACGATACTGAATTTGGTGGAATAAGAGAGCCTTTACGAGCAAATGTGTTATAAACATATTTAATTAATGTGGGAATAGTAGATCAGCCAAAAGGGGAGATAAAAGACGTATTTATTATTTTAGTCAAACGCAGCAGGAGCTAACTATCTATATCAAAATTATAAAGAAGTAGTTCGTGAGTTTTTGACGTAGGGTGTAATCTCTAGATGTACTAAGCCAATTTTGAAAATTAAATTGGGTTTAAGAGAAACGAGCTCCATCCAATCACTAGTGAAGCAATCAAATGAACGGTAATAATAAAAGTATTACAGGAGAGAAAAACTGGTCCCGAGCTGTTATTGCAGAACTATTACCCCTATATTTACGTAGGTATATACGGCTGTAATCGACGATGAATGAAACACAGGTTCCTAGAAAAGCAATTTTACTTGATGTTCTGCCATAGAAACAAGAAAATAGAAGTTTCACACTGAAGAAATACCTGAATATTAAGTTACAAAGAAGAAAGAAGAAACTAGTTCATCAAGCTGAAATTATATTAAAAATATGCATGCTTATATTATATTTAATTTTACAAAAAATACACGTATAATACGCTGTAGGTAGGTACTCTAAAATAAAAGAAATGACTTTAAAAGCTATTTCAGCGAAAGTTTAAAGTTAAAAAAAACTGTTTTTACATTTTTCTCCGTTCAATTTTTTTTTGTAAATTTCGTGAAAATAATTTTAAATTATTAAAACACTTTTAAAATCCATCTCACATGGCTATATTTAAAAACTTATTCCCCACAGAGCTCAGAGTAAATTTATCATAAATGTGCATTTGTGCAAACCTTCATTGTTATTATAAAACTATAGGTACGAACGTATAATTGAGTTACTTATTTCACTATATGCTTAAATAAAATAGCATTGATACCAACTAAACTATACAAGCACATGGTGCTTTGGTTCATTATGAAATAGTCATACATTTCGGAAAAATATTCGATTTGTATTTCTATATAAAATAACTGATCACTTCGCATAATTCAATAAAAACTTTTCGGGTTGTTATATGTATACCTATTGCTTTTTTAGAAAAAAATAGTTAATACATTCTATTCATTTCTTACTATGTACACAAAATATTAATGTACAGAGGCTTACATAAATGATTTTCTGAACTTGTGGATATTGATAAATACATTTTGATATTTTTTTATTCTATGGCACTAAATCGTCAAGTCTTGCATCATTCGGCTTAATGTGTATGTGAACTGCTTGTAAACACGCCGTTTCAAACAAAACATAAAAAATCTCCTCTTCGTGACACGTGATTTTAAAAAAATGATATGATGCGCTATTCTCCTCGTTCAACCTATGAATAAACCTGAAAGGCAGTCAAAATCAATGCAGGTTGCCAGACAGATAAAACAGTTGGCTAAAGCGTCGGTTATGGTTTCTAGAAACTTGAATATCACTTCGCACACCTGTTGCAGGTCAGTAGCAACATAACTAAGATTATAGCACATAGTACACAACTAACAAAATAGTAACATAAAACATAGATACAACCTATACCACAAGTAATTCCATTCACCAGTTTACTATCGGCTGTCGCCAGCGTTTATTAGGAACTTCTGTCAGAGATGGCCATTGTCTGCGTAGATCAGCAATCCCTTTCAATGGTATAGTCGATTCTTAAAGAATAATGAGGCCTTTCGTTTGCAATGATTCTTATCTCACTACATTTATAAAGAACAATAATATCTTCATACTTTCACCGTTGAGTGCTAAATAGCGGATAAAATGTCAGGAGTTTGGGACAGTCGTATTGTGTGGTGTTGGTGCGTTGGTGATAAATAAATGCACAAAAATAATAATGTTACACGTTCTTGATAGTATGTAAGCAAGTAACTTAATTCTTAACAATATAGATAGGTACAGACGCCAGCACATAAATCTACCCCAAACTGTCAAATTTTCCCAAATAAACATGACCCTTATTTTATTTGGAATAAAGTTGAAAACCTATCAAATAAATTTGATACATTGGGGTAGGTTGATAAAATTATTTTTGTTATTTTTATTTATATTCTAAAAGTAAGTAAACTTTTAGAATATAAATAAAAAATCGGTCCATTAAGAATTCAAGTACCTACAATGGATCATAATAATAAATGTCAAAGAAATAAGATCAATTTTGAGTTACAGTGTCATATTATTATGTCGTCTTAGAATTCATTGATATTGTAATAGCCTTATCTCAATAAATGGGGCAATTTGTTTTTAAATAAGTTAACACTGTAAATAACTTGGAACTCTATGGGCAATTTGTTGTATAAAAATATAATAGAAATAAAAGTGACAGAAATAAAACAGATAAATCCTTTAATCCAAATTAGTCTAATCTTATTTTATAATAATAAGTTCATTTTATGAGTTAGAAGGATTATATTAAGATGTTTCACAACGTATACCGCGTTATTTCTGGAATTTATTAAGTTTCTATTTACGGCAAAAGGGAACAGCTTAAACCCGTTTTCGTAAACATTTTTATTAGAATTTCTAAGTAGAGTTTATGCATTGGCTTTATCGATATAGAGTAGAATTCAATTTCACTGAATTCAGTATAAAATAAACTAGATTGTCAGGGGTCGTATTTATGTGGAGGACGGTATAAAAACACAATCTTAAAAGGCAGAGCAAACGCCCTAAGGATATAGGTAAGCTTCGGGGAAAGAGTATGAGCACTTCTATGGAAACCCGCGGAGCTTAAAAAAAATATTGCTTCTTAGGTTCCAAAGTAACAATAACAATATACGAAATAGCTCAATCTGGTCGCTTTTTACGACAGATTTGTGTTTGCGCCTCGCAACACAGTTTGTTTTAAATTAATATTATAGCTGCATTTTCTCGTTGACAAATTTTAATATAGGAAAGTCGACGGTAGGTGCGTTAAGGTACCTACTGTGAATTGCAGCTAAGTTTTTGTTGTTGGATAATAATTTATTGCTTTTTATAAAAAAACCGTGCCGTACAAAGAATGTGTAGATGGTGTTTTTTTTTTTTATTAAATACTAGCAGACGTCACGCAGTTTCACCCGCGTAGTTTCCGTTCCCGTGGGAATACGGGGATAAAAAGTATAGCCTATGTCCACCGGGAATAGTGTAGCTTTCCACCAGTACAATAATTTATAAAATTGGATCATTGGTTCCGAAGATTACCCCCTACATACAAACTTACAAACATACAAACTTACAAATGTTACCTCTTTATAATATTAGTATAGAGTATAGATTATAATATTAGTATAGACTATTGTTTATCGTAGGAATAATCAAAAATAAGTTTTAGCTTGTGCAAGGCTTATGAATCCACAAGATCGTTTCACTCTAAAACGTAAACCCCCACGAGTGATGTAAGAAAAAACTTGTAATTAAGTATTAAAATTTACCTTCATTTATTATTATGATTTTTTCTTTATTTGTGTTGGTTTTTGCCTAATTTCGAGATTCCAGGTCACAGAGAACTATAATAGATTTTTGACCCACAATCTATTTGGTATTTTCGGTTGACCTAGACTTGTCAATATGGTGGTGACACACGGACCGACAGACGGACATGTGGACAAGAGAGTGATCTTATAAGGGTCCCTTTTTTAGTTTTTGAGGTATGGAACCCTATAAAAGAAACATTAACTTAAAATTTCATGCTACATCCGAAACAAACAACTTTTAGACTATCCTGATATTTATTGAAGCCTTGATTTCAAGCAAAAGAGACATCATAGCAGTCTTGCATGCTAAATTTTCAAGTACTCACAGGAGCCTCAGTTTGTTGCGTTTTAAAGCTTATTTAGTTTCGCTTTAGGATTCTTTATCGTTCGGAAAACAAACGAATATTTATA
The DNA here is from genome assembly GCA_921972225.1 of Euplexia lucipara. Lineage (NCBI taxonomy): Eukaryota > Metazoa > Arthropoda > Insecta > Lepidoptera > Noctuidae > Euplexia > Euplexia lucipara. The sequence continues at coordinate 10,708,732 of OV179148.1, forward strand.
ATATATTGTAACAACAACCAGTAAGATAGCAAAATTTTTATTGATAGTTTTCTACAAGCCTCAAAATATTTTAAAAATGCTTGAAAGGCAAAGCTAGGGAGACTCGCTTTGCGGGTTTAATGGTTTATAGAAAAGAACCAACCTAAACTACGCAACAACCTGCTAGTTTTAACCTTTGTGAACTTTGTAAGAAAAAACAAAGTAAAGTCAAGTTTATTTGATAGTTATTCAACTTTATTACAAAACAATAAGGTTCACGTTCAATTGTAAAAATTAAACAATTTGGAATAGCTTGATACGCTGCCGTCTGTACAAAGCAAGCAAAATACCAATGTTTTTACGAAGCCATAACCGTAACACTAACCAGAAAAACTAATAAAATGACTAACAAGTTTCAAAGTCATAATAGTATGTTACGTTAGGTAAGCAGATGCAGCGGCCGGTAGAGATACCGGGCGCCCGCAAACTTTTTCTTCCCGAGGAATAATCTCAGGAATTAACTGGCGTTGCTTAAGCGAAGAAATTTTAATACCAAAACTTTGTTTTCAGCTTATTAAAACGTTGCTTTTTTTATTTCGTGAGCTTTTTAATCCAGACCTCGCTTTGAGATAAGGTTAAATCTTTGTTATTTCACAACGATTTTAACAGGTAACCCTTACTCGGTTCGGTATCAGCAATTAGTTTAATGTTATTGCTTTTTTATCATCTGAGGGTTTTTTTAAGCTATTGTTTTTTTTAATCCTTTTGTTATAACCTTGCAATGAGTAGATTATAACTTAACAATCTGCATAATTGATTGTCAACATGAACCCACAAATTATTGCGTGTAATAGGTACTTGTGTTTGTTGTAAGACTTTATAATGATGTCTGTAAGCTTTGAAAGGCGAATCATTAGCCTAATAAAGTGTCTAAATTAAAGAATTAATGTAACTTAGGGTAAATGCAATTGGTTTATTGTTTCCTAATAAACAAGATATTTGAAAATTAAAGCCATCGTTGGAAGTTGATAATCTCTAAATAATATTTCGTTACTGCGCCCGAAACTAAGCGATTTTTTTTATAAAAATAATTGTGGTATTAAGTCCACCTCTGTGCCACCCACAAGTGTACATAAACTTTAAATCGATAAACAATATCTACAAAAACAACACTTGTACTTTAGTAATAGCTTTTAAGCTATTACTTAAAAATATAACATTTTAGGTTCATTTTCCGTCTTTTTCATGACATATGGTACATAAGCACAACTTGAGTAATAGCCGTGACAACGTGGTTATAACCAGTTGTAACGGAGTCTGTTGGCAGTCACTATTATATAATATATAGGGGTATATGTTACACACGCCGACACGTCGTGCACTCCTTGTTTAAGATCGGTGGTCGCACATTTGTCGTAGGTACTTGAAGACACGACCAAACAGAGCGAGCTCACAGTAAACGTACTAAAATCTCACTTTCAACCAGCTAGTTAAACAAAATCGAAATAATCTTATTTGCTCTCGACAGAGTAAAATTTAACAAAGAAGGCAAAAATCTTATAATATTTTTTAAATTTAAAACCTTATAGTAAGTACGTAAGTGTTTTAAGTGTTCATACAAATAAATAAACTTACTTCAGTTTGTTTATTTGTTTAAACATGGTGTACTTACATTGCATGCATGATATTAAATACAGAAATGTTCTGAGTGAGAAGAACTTGTACAGATACCGCGATAAAATTCATAAAAATTACGGCAAATTGTAATATAATTACTTATTAAATTAAATCAAGGGTAAAATCTCAAAATCTGGTTGCAAAATATTACTTTCAACATTTTAAAAATAATAATTGACATAAAAATGGCTTCGTAGTGACTCCCAGTGGGACCGACATCCAATAAATTTATCTGCACGAGTATTTTTATTAAAGACCACCAGATATTTTCTTCTGAAAATTTTAATGAGACATTCTCATGTAACAAAATACTGAAGGCAAATTCTATATAATGCCATTATAATTGAAGGACTTTATTAAGTTTTGATACTGGGTTATTATTACAATGAAAAGAAAATTAAATTTTGTTCGGATGAAAACTTTTTGGTGCACACAGACCTCCTCCGAAGAGCTTATTGTCACGATTTCTTATTACTGCGGCTTTTTCACAATATACTCGTAGGTCAAAGCTTTGGGTGGACTTCGCGAACTTTTTCAAATTATTTGATTATGTGAACACCATTTATCTCACTCTAGCGTACCCTATTATCTCATTGTTATTATTGAATGCATACTAATAAGTTGTGTTTAACAAGGTCCAATTTTCTGTTCGTATTTGGGGCTGAAAATGTGGAATAATGAGAAAAGGTGAGCCTCTGGCGTCGCGACTCATAATGTTCCCTTTTTGTAGATCTAATTTATGACGTCGGGCACGTACCGTGTAAAAATAGGGGACGTATACGAATATGCAGGTTTAATTTTATGGCCTTTTGTAAGAGAATGAATAAGAGGTAAGTCTTTAATTATGAACAAACCTCGCCGGCTGTACCGCTTTATAAATTAACCCCATACAAAACAACACTTCTGAAAGGAAAACGAATATACTTTTTTTGGGAAAACCGTTTCGCACACAACGAACACAAGGCGGCATTGCGCTGGAATTTCTAGTTGTTGGGATTCCTATCTTTTGTGAAGAGCGTTTCTTTACAAAAGATAGAAATCCAAACAACAACGTTTAATTGGATGCTCATACAAAACACAGAATATAAATCAAATACGGGAACAAAAATGCATGGTGCAAACAATGCTATCCCCGAAAAGAATTTGAGTTTCCGGTAAATCGAAACGATGTGAATAGCCTTTGCGTTGACAATTGCTGACTAACAAAAATAGTGCGGAACACTCTGGAACTAGGTTTTTTTGTTTCGATCGCTGAGTGTGCAGTACGTACATAACTTAGATATTGTAAGCTTAGATGTTTTCGTGGATACTGCTAACATAAAGGAAAGTTAATGTATTTTTCAGTCGTTAAAAATCACACCAACAGAGGGCATGGCCTTAGAAGTCATTAAAACATTTTAGAAGGGTTGGCTTTTTTAGTAAACAATATTTTATTTAGTAATATTTTATTTAGTTTAGTTTAGTGGTTTCGTCATAGTAAAATCTTGTTGATGAGCCAAGTAATGCCTAGTGGACCTGCATGTTAGTTCGATGCCTAATACTTTAGAGTATGCGTTTCTTTCCTAAATATATTAAAAAGTTTGTAGAATACTTTATTTAATTGAGTACCTAATACTAAACATTTAATTTCCAATATCTGACCAATTCCTCTTAGATTCGTGGATTCGGATGTCAATGCTTTATGAAAATGTTTTTCTATAAATTAGAACAAAAAGCCTTAGTCGTAGGTATTGGGTGTTTAATTAATTCGCTTACTCAGATACTGTTAGAATTAATTTACTAGTAGCTATATACATTCCGTAAGCTATTAATCCGGTTGGGATAGTATTGCTTTTCGAGTATTGAATGCGTAATAAATAAATACGTTACAATGGCAGCGCCTCAAAGTGCTAGCAACAATTCTTCGCTTTCACAAATCCTCGCATAGCATTCCTATTGTGTGCGGCCACATTTTTCCGTAGGTGGCGAGTGTTTGGTGCCGGGTTTAATCGACTAAACTTGAATCCATTGTGGGCCGGTAGGCAACAATGGATTACTGCGCTTCTGTGTCGGCCCCGCACACTTTGCAACCGTGCAGAATTTACACGATGAGATCAAACACCGCCCACTCACATAGGAATTGATACGAATAAACATCGCAATGGGAAGAATGCATCTAGATCTATTTATTTTTTTGATTGTATATCCGTGGAGATTTCTTTACCAGATTTTCACACTACCTTATTTGCGCTTACCGAGGCCAGGGTGGATGGATTACATGTTCGCTTCTATTATACCGATAATAACCGATTCTACCCAGAATACCAACATGCTAGTTCCAAAAGCATCCTGAGTGTATGGTGGGACAGCCATATTTGTGCTCACTGGATACGGCTGTACACGTAGGTGTCAGTCATTTAAATTGATTGTATACAGTGTGTGTTTTGTGCTCACTGGATACGGCTGTACACGTAGGTGTCAGTCATTTAAATTGATTGTATACAGTGTGTGTTTTTTTACTACCTAACTTAAGTTTAGTTGTTTTACTAACAACTGAAATAAAATATTTATTTTTACAACGTAACATCAAACAACATCACGTCTGTTATTCCCGATGGGTTAGGCAGAGGTGGTAGTACGACCCACATTTTGCAAGTTATTTTTCCCAATAATAGAGGGGAGCCTATTGCAATCAATGGGGCACAAATTCAGACTCCGGGCTGATAATAAGAAATTCCCGATAGAAAAACTCAATAACGTTTTGCCCGACCCGGGGATCGAGCCTGGGACCTCATGCTCAGCAGTAGCGCCCAGCGACAATTAGACCAAAAAGGCAGTACCACTTATTTTTATTATTTATTTATTTAATACTTCAAGCAGACTAACGTACAAAGGCGGACTTAATGCCATAGGCATTTTCTACCAGTCAACCTTCAGGTGATGAAGAGAAAAGCAGTGGTAGGTGCAATTGAACAAAAAAATAAAAATAAAATAAAAATAAAGCAAGCAATACCAATATATGTTCAGTATAAATACATAAATATGTAGACTATAGATATAATATATATAATACATAATACAAAAGGAGTTACAAAAAAAAGGCGCTGTGAAGATACTACTGCCAACGTAACTATTATTAATAATATTCCATTGTTATGGCCATTTCATACGGTTGATTACGAAAGACGGTTGTGATTTGAGTATGTAAACAGGACATCTGCTATGCAGTCCAGCTCTTTGACTGCATTAAGGTATGTTAAATGCAAAATGTGATTGATTAAGCAGTGATTAGAACTTGTTTTTGTGTAATTACGAGTACTAGCCTAGATAGCGGTTTACTTTTAACCTGTAGTAACTACTTAAGAACACAGTTGTAAAAATGCTTATAAAGTATTGTTTTCTTAAAAAATTAGGTTAAAGTTTAATAGTATTACAACGTGCCTTTTACATATTTTATACTAAATGTTTTTTTTTCACCTCAATCTAAATGAAAGTGTATGAAAGCACTTCACAAAAAAATCTACAAAATGATACAAAATTCCATTAGTGATCCTTCTAATTTGCGGCTGGTCCCATCCGTTATATTAACAAAATACGAGCCTACTTTAAAATTGTATCTTCAAAAAGAAAAAAAAAAACGTTATACTGATTGATATAAATAAAGTCTTAAAAGGTTCATAATTCAATTGAGAAACTTTCTGTTAAAAAGGGCAAAAGAAAAATGTTAATAAAAATGAAACGGAAAACGAATTATTTTATTTCCTAAACGTTGGCCTTTTCATTAATGTTAAAATAAAAGGAACCATTAGGCTAATTGTGAGGTTTGCCTTCAAAATTGGTGTGGTTGGTAAGAAGTTCGAAGCAGATAAGCTATTACTATTTTGCGCAAGTTACTTTCTACTCAACATTCATGCTTAGACTTCATTGAACTCATAGTTGATTTAAGTTTTAAATCGCCAATTCGCTTATCAGGCGTGGTGGTACTTGCTTGTGTCTTCTCTGTATGAAATGCAGCATTTGTGGCAGCAACAGGCTAGTATTATTATCTTGCGCAAGTTGCGTATATGCACGATTGTAATTCAGTGTTTTATTTTACATTTCCTAATAGTTTTTTAGTTCTCTTACAATTTTTATCACAAGCTACTTATTTGACCAAAAACGTAATCCACGGTCGCATAAAATTTGGAATAAGAGAGAGGCATACTGAAAACCACTGTCAGTATAAAACTTAAAATAGAAATGTGTTTTCAAAATATTATTAATTTGTTCCATTCGGCATACAGTTTGTATGAATGGTGCAATTAAGTACGTTACCTATTGGATACAAAATTTTGTGAGGTTGTATAATTATATTTGTCGAATATAAAGCATGTCTATATCCCTCTACAAATAACTTAATTATGAATCAAATTGGATGTTTGACACTGCGTCTACTTACGCTTGATAACTAACATAAAAAGATTTTCCACGTTCAACACGGTTGACGCAGCCTGCCTGCCATAATAAACGACCAAACTTTGAGCATATTGTTCTGAACCATGCACATGAAGCTTACGCTATCTTCGAGTTTGCCGAAGTGTTATGTTGTACCAAACGTGTTACTTGAATAAAGTGAAGGGTGTAAGGTAAGACATATAAAAGTTAAGGTAGTTTAGTAACAAATAATATTTTATTTTGTTATTAATTAATTTATTTAAAGATCTTTAACACAAATGTAGAGGCGGATACTACCATAGGTATTTTCTACCAGTCAACCGATGCAGAGACAAACCTTATATTTTCTGAAGAGTTTGTACAAATACGGTACAATTGGCGCTGTGGTTGGCGGATTGACTGCTGTGCTGCGTGTCGTAGGTTCGATTGCCGCACTGAACAAATATTTGTATGTAGTTGTTACAGGTCTGGTAGTTGTGTTTGTGAGTTTAAATGTATTTAAACGCACCCACAACTCAAGATTTCCCAGTAAAGAGGCAACAGCTAAAGAAAAACTCAGTGTTCCATAAAACGAATTGAATTTTAAATAAAAAGCATAATTTACTTAAACAAATACTATAACATGTGCAACATAAATCCATAAAACCGTTCCTATTCAAACTCACCATTGAACGCAAATAATACTATCACGAACAAAATTAAAAGCGATACAGTTTTATTTGACAAACGACTTTTATCGCTAACGATGTTACTGCAGTCGTTCGTTGGCTGTAAACCCATTGTCGACAATAACCAAATCAAGCGCGCTCAGAAACAGCCCGGCCTGATTGGGTTTTGTACTGACGTACTTACGAGAACAGTACGCCTTTAATTCTATTAAATCACTAAACTGCTTTGCTATAAAGAACGGAAAAGGACGATTTTGTACATCGTAAACGAGATTCAGTATAGATTCGATTAAGACGTTCGTTCAAATTGTTTTTCTTTTGACGTGAGCGGTCGCCTTTTTGTTGGTGATTGTACAGATGTCGGAATGGTTTCCCTAAGTATATAAGTACCTACGAAGTGTAACTGAAGAAGTGAAGACGTTTTTATTTGTTCTTCATAACATTTTAAAGCGAACAAAATTATATTAACAAGAGTAGCTGTTTCCGAGCGCGCTTTTCTTTGGCTTACCCTCCATCTAAACCAATATTATAAAGAGGTAAAATTTTGGATTATTCAATCAGTAGGTACTTCTAGATATTAGATCTTCGTAGGAACGAGTGTCTAGAAGTACCTACTGATTCAATTACAAAAGTATTTTCACGGATAGAAACTAATACTGTTTCTGAGTGCCATTGAGGTAACTTGATGTGCTGGCATCTGTACATAACGGACTACTTTCATACATTTCTAACTCTCTATCAAGTCTTTCCTAATATATCGTCATTGAAACTATTTAGCGTCACTATTTAGCTCTTAGAAGTTAATTTAGTTTCCAGTTATGATATGAGTGAGAAAAAATGATTAATAAACTCATTTGTTATATCCCCAATACTAACATGTGTGTGTTTGAAACTCTTAGGGTAAAAGCCCGAAACATCTGTCCTCTTTTTATTTAAATCCTAACATTTAAAAGTCGTGTACCTTCACAACTTGTTAAATGTCAAAAAATCGAATCGGAGAATCAGGAGAATCTACCTAGATTCTAAGATATACTTACCAGTAAAATCTAAGAATTAGCAAAATACTGGATTATACAGTACCTAAACAAAAAAATAAAGAAAGAGTATTCTACTCTCTTTAATTCTATTTACATAATCATACTAAACCTGATTACGGAAACAAGAAATCTGAACAAAGTAGTTTGTGTCAAAAGCTCGTGTGCGCGATTAACCAACAAATTTATAATGGTTGTAAAGTGTGGTGTAGGTAATGGACAGATTTTATTTGTGAATTCAATTGGCCTAACAGGCTTTTGTAAAGATAATCACGGAGTTTAAGGAATTAAAATTCATCTCCGGTAGTACCTTTACCTACTCATAAGATATAATTGTAGGACCAAGTACAGTCCGATATGTTTTTGAACTAACCTAACCCTACCTTTTTTCTAGTGGTGCCGTGCCCAGGCTTCGCTCGGTCAGCGGAAGGAGTAAGGCATTTGACTCCCTCTGCGACGGCTAAGAGGGCCGCCACCTCGGGTCGATGTACATGGGGGTGACGGACGTTCCTGAATCTGTCACTCCTGAACCCTTTTAAGGGGGCTGGAAGGCCTACGCCCGGTGCGTCTACTGCGGGCCGGGTAAGTGAAAGTAGGTAATTACTTAAGATTTTTTTTTTTTAGGGGTGGAAAATCCTCATGGATGTCCCCCGCGGAGGGGTCTGTTAGACTCTTACTGACTAAAAACCACCCCGTGTTCCTTCTCACACCTGCGCTGGGGGTCGCGGGAAATGGAAACTTGTAACTTAACCCAACCACAGGCTGTATAAGGTCAAAACGCATCTTCACTTGTAGTATTCTTATTTATTATATTTATTCGAAGTACCTACTGAAAATGAGAAAGGCAAAGTACCTAAAGTAAAGAACTCCTTATAATTTTGCGGTTAGATTCTACTTATCCCGCAAAGTAAAGTCCAATTAATACGCGAGTGCAGGAAAATATTTCGTTCTTAAAAGTAATGGTCAATTTTCCGTGTAAATTAACAGCGGTTAACTTAAGAAAATGTTTTTCGTGAACGTTCTTCCTTTTGAGTAAATGTTTCTTTTTGGTGCATTGTTTTAATTTTATATTTTGTTGTTTTATGATCTGTTCCATTTTCCATGATAATTGTAACATTTGTATTTAAATTTTACCTATCTGTCTTTTTATTAATTAAGTTGCAGTGAGTAAGCCCTAATAAGCTTACTGGTTTATGGAAGGAAGGATTATCATAAAAAGACGTAGTTTATTGTACAAATATTAGGATTTATTCCATAAATACTATTTTATGTTACATACCAACCTACTGTTAGCCAACTATCTCTAAATAATTGTGAATTAAAGTTTATGACGTTGATGTACAGACGCCAGCACATCAAGTTACCCCAATGTGTCAAACTTTGATCGTTTTTCAACTTTTTGTTAAACAGAATAAGGTTCATATTCAATTGGGAAAATTTGATACATTGGGGTAACCTGTGTCTGTACCATAAACTTATTAATATCCAACTCAGTCCAGTTTACTTACTTGACGCGTGTTAGAAAAAGTAGAATGAATTAACGACGGCTACATTATTATTAGATAAGCGTACTGGGTGAAAAGAATCAAAACTTTAACAAAGATTGTCTCGTTGAATCAGTATTATTTAGGAGTAACAAGGTGTCGACACTATTAATTAATATTTGTAAGAAGCATTAGAGACACACATAACAAACGAAATTTAAGTTTTGTAAACATTCTCCTCAAAGTTTTGATTTTGTTCACCACTGTGTTTCCATTCACCCAGTTTGACTGTAGTATAAATTAGTTAAACAAGCTATGTTATATCTAGACTACTAACATAAATCAAGTGAATTCAAGCAAATACCAATACAACATAATATACTATAATATTAGAACCAAGAAAACATAACCAACGTAATATTGTCTGACAGGTCATGTACCTACTACAAAAGAAATGTCACATTTAGGTTATCTTTCTCTATTAGGCACCTACCGTTTGTAATATGTTTATCGCGGCAAAAGAACTGAACAGTCTATTTATTCTTTGTCAATGAAACGTTTTCCTTATCGCTGATTTCTTATTAGATTGTTGTGTAGTTAGTTCCTCTTTCACCGGAGGACGGGTCTCTCTTATTGCTGTTATTCAGTTAGCGAAGGGATGGCCACTGAGTCGAGAAACAAAACTTCACCAGTTACGTCCTCCATGTTTGTTATTGTATTTATACTAAGAACGGGCTCAGCCCCCTGACTCGTGAAATGGCTTCAATAACACAAGTCTGCAAAAAAAAAAAGTTGAGAGCTGTTTTGATTTTTTGGCGTAATTCTTATGTTTTTGGGTGTGCTGAATCCGAAAATGACTTTCATTTGCTCGTATAACGTCACGTTTTCTGACAATATAGGCATCTATGTTAAACAAGTTATCACCTTAAAATAAAAGATAAAATACTAAAAAAAATTTTTTTATTGATAATTGCGTAACGAAACTTATTTTTTTACCTTAAATACATTAATTAGTAAGCAATAAACACGTTTCTTTTTCCCAGTGAGACTCCTTTTGGTACATTTTCGTTACTTGTAGGAAGCATCTGGAAGGTTTCTCTGAAGCATACAACAGTAGTCTGATATCATTGAGACGCTTCATCTTTTCTGGTATCTTTTTTCCATCTCCTTAATATCTTAGTGAAATCGTTCACCTTGCTCTTCACTCACGTCTCCAAAATTTTCTGGAAAGTAGTCGAGATGGGAATGAAGAAAATGAACTTTTAAACTCATTAGGCAACCTAAAGCTTGAAATGCTTTTAACATTCTTTTGACGATTTGTTTGTAGTCAGGGTCTTTGTTATTGCCTAAAAAAAATTCTATGACATCTTTGAAGGCAATCCACCCTTTTCTTTGAGGATCCGTCATGGTTGTGATGAATTGTGGATCAGCCATAAGCCGTCTAATATCTGGTCCAGTGAAAACACCTTCTTTCAACTTTGCCTCCGAGAGGCCTGGAAACTTTGATATTAAGTACCTATTTAAAGCAATTTCCATCTCTTGGAACAAATTGCTTCATCAATCCCAGCTTTATGTGAAGCGGTGGTAGAAGAACTTTATGACGAGGCACCAATGTTTCATGCAGGACGTTTTCCTTGAGGTGTACGGAATGACCGACAGGAATGGAAGCATAGAAACCGCCATTGTGAAGCAGAACTGCTTTAAGGCTTCTTTTTGAAGAATCTATGAAAGTACGCCACTGTGCTGGGTCGTATGAGATCTTAAATGTATTCATCAAGCCTTTCAATATTTATGACTTCAAGTTAGCCCAAAAACCCCTTTTTGTAATAAAATTTTGCGTTTAGCAAAATAACGTGACGTTCTAGAATTTTTTGAGTATTTTTTCAGCTTTCAGAACACCTTAATACATATAAATCAGCTGAAAACATCCAGACAGCATTTTTTTTGCAGACCTGTGTAATTTATTGTTTACGCTAATGACATCATCGCTCACGGAAAATAGCAAATTAACTTCATTTTCTGAGCTAAATTGAATATAAGGATCGTGTAAAACGGTGAACGTGTATACCTAATGTAATGAAATAAGAAACAAACTTTAATACGCTTACACGTGCCTGTAGGTATGTTGCAAATTCATCACATCTAGTGAATAAAATAAAGGTGAAAATACTTATATTTTTTTGTAGCGCAAATCCTTGTAATGTTTTTCAGGGACGTGATGAAATTATGTTTCTTTGTAATGGAATAAATTTACTTTTCACGGCCATCAACAATATTCCACTTGACAATGCTCAGAAAAATCCACGTAAGGGTACCTATTGATTAAAGTTAACCCTACGTCAACAAACATCAATTAGTTTTTATTAGTGATCGATGTCATGTGTCGATGTGTGTTTCGGTGGGTGTGCATCGGAATTATGATCAACATCATCGGACCACTAGACGTACGGGACTACGTCACCGGTACATGTTTTTTTTTTTCATTGCCTTTCATTTAATTTAATTTCATTGTGCGAACAGCTAAGGAGAGGAATTCCCTGCCGTAGTCGGTATTTCCTGATACCTACAACTGTCTTTAAGTCAAGAGTGAATAGGTTACTTCTAGGCAAGCGTGCTTCATCGTAAACCACATCATTGCTTACCATGAGGTGAGATAGTGATCAAACGCGTGCCTTTGAATAATAAATAAAATATCATAATGATTTTTTATTTATTTTTATTTATTACCTGCGTTAGTATTTTACATTAATTTCCATGGGGTACAAATACAAATGTACTGATCCTATTTCTACCGCTTTTAGTTTTTTCCAAAGTTTCTGTAACGAATTTTTGCCGTTAGTTTCAACTTTGATGTTCTTGTCCTTAGGGATAGTTAAAATACGAGGGGCCGGGTATCGAACGTCACGTTGGATGAACATTGAAGGATATACTATCCTCGTGTGGTACAGAAGCCATAAATGTGCGTTTGTTATCTAAACCACTTTAGAAATAAACTTACCAGACCCAAGATAACGGTAATGTTCGAAATATTTTGGTTATTAAATTGGTTTATTGGCCCTTGACGATAGACTTTGGATATAATTATAGGTACGTGGCAACAATCTAATATTAAGAAGTTAGATAATATTAGGTTAAAAAGAAAAAGTTATTCATTCTATTGCCACGTTGGCACGCGGTCTCGGGTGCTATCCACGGGTTTTGAATGCGTGCCCTGTTGCCAATAAGCTCGTTCCCCATTACACGGAACTTACACATAACTGAAGAACTGTGGTTGTACAGACACCAGCACATCAAATTACCCCAATGTGTCAAATTTTCATACACTTCTCCCTAGCCCTTTGGCGGCTACAAGCGTGATGATAAGTTATGTCAAGTCATTATTAGTTGATTTTCTTTGACTTTCAAATTTATTTTTCGAAACGACTTTTCCGATACTTTTTCCTTTCCTATAAAATACCGGTAAACATCTAATGGTTTCATAAATTAAACCCCGTTTGTTTTTTAATGAGATAAAGTTTTATTTTTATGGTCAGTTTATTCATCACTGGTTAGTGGTGTGACTATTACATTGTCCCTTACATGTTTCCAAATAAACATGATTAATATGCCGACAGTATCCCATCTTCGTGTTAGGGGTAACTAACTCATTAAAACTTTAAATTGCGGTCACCTAAAATTATATATTAGGTAACGTAACGGGGCTGTGTACATTTTATGTTACCCTTTGTATTTGATTTAATATTTAAATAGGTACGAAATTTTTATATTTGTGACAAAATTTATTATTCATTTCGAAAGTATTGTGGCACTTTGTTATTGGTAACTCATTCCGCTTAAAATGTTATCGAATTAGTTCACGAAAAACAAATTGGACACGCGACTGGCAAAATAAACCACACTGATTTATTTGTTTTCGGTCGCGGTCAAAAAGAGCTTCGTATTCAGGATAACAGTTTCCACACCACCTTTTATTTAGATGAGGAAGTACCTGAGAGGTGTGTACACTCTCGCGGCGCTTTTAACCGTCTATCCTTTGTTTTGTGAACGAGCTACTTTTGTTTTTTCCTCCAATTGTATTTTTACTATAGACTAGAGAAACAAAGAAAATATTTTATCCAGCCTTGTGCGATGTTTGCTCTCAGAATTTTATAGTAACGATGTTCCCAGCTGTACGTACCTACATCAAATGACATCTAGGCTTCCGCTCGTTCTTTGAGTTGTTTTATCTTTTTATACGACTGATGTACACAAAGATGTTGTAACATGTAAAAGTACCAAACGTATGTAGGCAGCAAGAAACAATATCGGTCTGTAAATATATGGAATTTTAATCTATTTTATACTGCACTGCATACTTTAATGTACAGACGCCAGCACATCAACCTACCTATCAAATTTTCCCTACTAAACATGAACCTTATTGTGCTTAGAATAAAGTTGAAAACCTATCAAAGAAAATTGACACATTGGGGAAGTTGATGTGCCTGCACATAAATGACATAAAAATATAGTAGACCTCAATTTGGGACCCTATCAGGCACTGCATAGGTATTACACTTCAAGGCATCGACTTAACACGTTTGCAGCAGCATAACGCAGCTAAGGAATTTTAACATCGTCTACACAACGTTAAAATAACGACCTATAAATTAATTTGACGCAAACCTAAATAAAATTTATGTAATAGCCTTAATAAAATATGGGCTATTAGTGTGATGTGTTTCCCAACTCAACGCAAATTATAGTATAAATGAGGAAAGCACAGATGCTGAGGCAATAAGATCCAAACATTACACCGAAATCGGCCAAATGACGGGGATATTAGCAATGAGTATTTGCCGCCTCTCGTATGCAACTAAATATGATTCTGATGACACCTCTCTCGGCTGCAAGTCGTCATAGATAAAGCAACGTTTTGGGATCACTTTCTGATGAATTTAGGTTAAATGAGCATAATGTAAAGTAGGCCGTCACTAAATAGGGTTTTATTTATTTATTTATTACTTCTGGCCAACTAACAATTGTATATGTTGTTAACATGTATTATAAATAGAATTCTAAAATTAAAGGTAAGTATTACAATTTCTTATAGGTTAGCACCGCATGACCCATAAAGTAATAACTGTATTAAAGTAAAATTAAAATCTAAGGGTTCTACGTTTTTCTAGTATAACCGCCAGGTGTTTAACCTGACAAGTCTGGATGTCTGGCTTTGATCGCAGAATATTTTTATTAAATTAGTGATGAAAATAAAATTTAAAACAACTGCTTTGAGATTTAAATTGTAGTTTTGGATTAAATTTGGCCATAATATTGGTTTACTTTACTACATAATTTGAATTTACAAAAGAATCTCTACCAAAAATAACATAATACAGCTTTATTTTAAAGCTTGTAGCTGAGTTTGATTTATATACGCATCAAGATAAATGGTTTTGTGAATAGAGATTAAAATATACAGTATGTAAATGCGATTTCGTAACGTATTTCAGCGTTTTAGATAGCGTCATTCCGTACATTGCAGGACGAGGGTGCGATATTCATCGCATAATTTTAGATTAAGATATTATTTTTATAACTTGATGTGTTTTAGAAAAACATTGTGTAATTTAGGGTGGGATTTCACTAAAGCCAGTGGGTGGAGGCTTTAGAAACTTTTTAAAACGATCACCAGGGAAAATTAAAATAAGTAAACAAGTATATTCTTATGTCGAAATATCGTCTGTAACGCCTTGAAAGAAAAAAGAAAGAAAAAGCATTTATTTAGCCCAAAAGGCACACGATGACGATATATGAAAACAATAGCAAAAAAAGAATCGAAATAACAGGACAAAAAATTGTGTGTCTTGCGGCTGCGCCAAAAGGGTCCAATTTAGCAAAAATGCCAGACAGCTGTGCCCGACGCTGGTTTTCAACTGGACCTGGAATTGTGAGATGCCTCGGACGTAAAACAGATTGGTAAGCGTGCATGTGGTGTGTGTGTGTGTGTGTGTGAGAGAGTGTCTGTGCGTGTGTTGTGTGTGTTATTAAAACATACAAAAAAATCCTTGCCTTCCACCATGTTTAGCTGTGCTGAGCTACTTACTTAAAAACATATTGAATGGTTAATAATGGCTTGCTAAATAATTGTACGCGCCCCGCTGTCCCCAGTGTTGTTGTCGTTGTTATTGTGCTGTGTTGTTGCTGTTGTAGTGATGTTTTGTGGTGTATTGTAGTACTATAATAACAACAAGCGGACGTCAAGCGACACGTGCGACTTCATCCATGCATCGTATTGCTTGCTAGTTTTTTCTGTCGCGCCAGTGCAGCAGTGTTGCGGTGACTCGAAACATGCTTCTATCATTTGTTTTCTACGCAATAGCTGTAGAAAGATTTATGTCGTTTGACCGTGTCGATCCCAGCGCTTAGGAAAAGATCAAAACCAATTAAAAACTAAAACGACTCCTCCAATATTATTGAATTTGTTTGAAAGGATATTCTTTTTGGAAGGACTCACAATTTATTATACCCAATGGTAGGAAAAAAACCCTAAAAGGTAAGCGTGAATAGTGCCCAGCTGACACTTTATACCAACATATTTCTGGGTGGGTTAGGTACGTCAAACTGTCGTGTTTCCCTCGTTTAACTTTTATATTTTACGCAAAGGTTACCGGCTGCCACGCTTCATGTTTTTAATTTCGTATCCAGGACCAAGTCGGACATAATCATTTTCATGAAAGTGAAAAAGTTTTTATTTCATTCAATTAAAAATATGAATGTTAAAATACTTCGTAATGGGTACCTATTTACTTAATTTAAGTTGTGAAACTAATCATCTTTATTTGTTGACGAAAAATAAAGTCTTAGACCCATTTTATTACGTCTGGACGAACTTAATAACATTACAAATGGATCTAGAATCTACTTTTCTTGGGTGGAATTGCTGTCACGTACCGAATCTTCTAAAAAGCTATTCTGTGTAACCATCATAGTCGCTAGACTAATTTAATTAATTATGTTAGGAATATATTACAGAACCTATTCATAATAATATGACACCTACACAATGCACATAGATTTGATGCTTATCAAATCTATCTACGGAATTGAGGTTCGGAATTCAATTCACGTAGACCTAAAAATATTAGTAAGGTTGTAAATTCATTTTTTTTTATTAATGGTCAATTAATCGTAGTGACCAGAGACTAATAAGAAATAATTAAACTAAGTTTGTTGAAAATATTCTTTGATTACAAAACAGCACGTCTTAAACCTTATTAACTTGAGAAATTTAATATTACAGTACCATTGAAATAAATTAGATAATTTATGTGTAATTTAATGACATCGTGGATCTAAAATTCAAATTCGAATAAAAAAAAAAAACATTTTTTTTTATCTATTACCTATGAAATGCAAGAAATAAGTAGGTTGGTAGACAAAATAGTGATGAGTGTAATTGATACTAGGTTGCATAAATGTTAATAGATTTTCTATTTAGAATCTCTCAGTATCTGTTACTTATTAGTTACAAACTCATATCAATATCCTTATTCCGAAGAAAATAGAACTTATACGTAACCTGCGAAATGCCTTGGTATTGGTGAAACTCTGTCTAATAGATACTTCGGGGAATAGAGGTATAATGTTATGTTTATGTTTAAAAAATATAATATTATCTATTTATTGGTTGAGCAAGACAAGATTAAGGTCAAGAGTAGACCCATTACGTATAATATATATACATAAAAAAACAATATACACATATTAAATTGATAATTTAAATGTCTTCTTCGCGTGTGATTAACCAAGTATTATTATTACTGTATTGCTTTATTAATACTGTCAGGGCTTATGCAGCCCATGATTTTCAGACTTGGCTTCATATGCCGTTGAGATAAATCACTCAGTCGGCTTTCTCGCAATGTTTTCCTTTACGTTTCGTTTTAAAAGCAAGTGATATATATACCTACGATACGCTCAAGAATCCGAAATTTCAGTGGTGCGTGCATCAGGTGCAAACTGGAGACCAATTCTGTGGCCCTAGTGAAAAGGGGTATAAGTCTAATTTTGTCGAAAATGAGTTAAGTGTACCAAAGTGATCAGAAAAAAATGCTCTATCGTTTGGTGAGGACAGATCTAAGCTACCTCTAAAAATAAGAAAGTTACTTTGTGTAAAAGGGTCCAACTGACATCAAAAAAAAACTGTAAAAGTCGGTTTTCTGATCACTTTGGTACACTTAACTCATTTTCGACAAAATTGGACTTATACCCTTTTTCACTAGGGCCACAGAATTTTACTTGGCAGTCCGCCGGTCACACGACTAAGCAGTTATATTGCGTTTTGATAAATACTTAAAATAAAACAAAGACATTCAATACTTAAGTACTATTAACTCACGACCAAAATTTTCGTCCGATATTTGTGTCCTAATGGACAAAAGAGTCTATGAGTTTAATTTAGTACGCTCCGCTACCGCTTTAAAATTGCTATATTATTTTAGACGGCGTAACTGAGGCATGGGGTCACATTTTTTCTATGTCATTTCTTCGCGTTGTCGTCTCTGTAGTATTTTAAATCTCTTCAATTAAAACAATGATCAAAATAAATGAATCTTCAGTCACGTATTGAGAGACCAAAAATAATAACTAAGAGTCCTGTACGAGATTGTATTCCTAAATGTATTTAATGAGGTCAAACATCACGGACAACAGTTCTAGACCTCAAGACGTTGAGAATTCTTCCGCGTGGTTGAGAACGAGACAAGCGAACTACTGTTGACTTCGCAAGTGATTAATGGACGTGACTAGAATGAGTTTCTAGCTAAATAACAGCAACATAATCAGTCTGCGAGCAGTGGTGGCCCAGGGGTAACAACCGCGACCTACGAGTTGTAGGTCGTAGGTTCGAGGGTTACTTTGTGATGAAGCAAAACATCGTGAGGCATCCGCTATGTCGTAGACCGAAAAAATCGTAGACATGGGACTATCTACCTACTTGCATTGGGCCTACGAGGTAGATTACGGTAGGGAAGCATTCTGTACCAAAATGAGCCTTTATATTGTAGGTCCGATTTTGTTTGTCTGTCACACGCGATTTTCATATTGTAAATAGTACCTTCTCCCTTATGTGTGCAACAAAAAATCGAAAATCTAAAGCTAGTTGAGTTACTGAAAAAGTGAAAAGAATCTCCCTATGTAGCACAGTTTCTTAGTATATTCCCTTAGTAGGTATATTCACACACAGTACACATCACACACATACATCTTGTTTCTTCTTATTTCAACCAAGTTTGTATATTCATTCAAACTTTTCGTTTATTTCGTAGACATATCTGCTTGTTTCAAATACTAATTTTGTTGCATGCTATGACACAAACTCAAAACTATAGGAAAGAGCACAAGACGAGGTCTTTTGTAAAGAAAGCCTTGATTACGGCGAAATTAAGTTTTCATCAGGATTCACCTTACAGGGGAAAAATGCAGTGTTCGGAATCGGGACGAGAAATTAAACGAATATTCTAGACTCTAGAATATAATATTCATTTAAATTCTCGTCGCGAAGAGTGCCTCAAAAATATGCTCTAGAATCTAGAGCATTCATTTGAAACACTCTTGTAGTCACAGGTACAGTAAGCCGCACTTCAGAAGTCACACTTGGACCCAGATCTGGCCTAGCGCAGAACGAAGTTTTAATAAAATGCGAGTTCAGCTAATACCAGTTTTGTTACCACTGACGTGTGGCTTATTGTTACTTTCTATTTAAAATCTATAATAATATTATAAAGAGGAAAAATTTGTATCTTTGTATGTAACGAATAAACTTAAAAACGATTGGACCGATTTGAAAAATTCTTTCACTGTTGGTAAGCTACACTATCTCCGGCCGACATAAATTTATCCCACGTAAATGTGATCTATGCGCGTGAAACCGTGTGACGTCCGGCTAGAGTAATATAAAACCACACAACATTGAAATTGCTAAAAGTAATCATTTAGAAGGTCGGCAGATATATTTCAATTTTGATATATTTCTGTCAAGTATTTGTAAGGGTGGTAATGAGGATACAATTCTCAACACTGCATACTCGTGCCCCTTGGCATCCTCTCGAAGAGAAATAAAAAAATAAAAAAAATCTCTATCTCTGACACTGTCTTAAACATGACGGCGGTACAGAGAAGCTTGTGTTAGAATATTGCAGTTCAGACAGAGAGGTACAGGTTCAATTCATTGTAATACAAGATTTTAAGAATTTTGTAGGTACCTACTCGTATCTACCGTTAGTTCCATAGAAATAAGCTCTCTCAAGTAAGTCTTCAAATGATTTATGTCGTTTTCTCATGCTAAATATAAACTTGGATACTTACTTAGAACCTTTATAGCTAAACTAAATAAGCTAAGCCTTATCCAGTTTATAATAAGCGTTCAGCACTAAAAATTTTGCTTTAGCTTATATCAACGCAACTGCGAACTAATGAAATCTATTCATTGCATCAAACGAAAATCACCTTTAACAACATTGTTAGCAAAACTCACATCGCCTTGACAATTTACATAAAGAAATACGGAAGAGATTTAAATAACTACAGAATTCACTGGTACTCCTCATCAATTGTATTACAAACACATTAATTAAAAATACGCCATTCGCAGCATTTAAATTAAATATAAAGCGGGACGATGTATAGCCGGTGGAGCTTTAATAGTCGTATCCTGACATCATCAGGGTCCACTTGACCCATATAAGATGAGGGGTCCATATTGTGTTACGAGTGCTGGACTGAGTAAGCCGAGATGTGTTCCATTAGCTATTCTCACTTAGCTCATTGGCTGGTCATGCTAATATTGTTTGTTACATTTAATGTTATCTGCGTGGGAACTAAATACAATCTGCAATACTTCGTGGATGGTTAACGTTACTGGCTTTAAGTGGGTGAATTGTGTGAATATATGTAGATGTGTATATAAATGGGAAGGGACATCGATGCTCATCTGGGCACCATGAGTTTTGCACATGACTAGACCCCATCGCGTTGTAATTTTTCGGCAATTATGTCCTCTTTTTGTGCTATTTTCGCTTGAAATTCAACTAAATCTATGTAATTTTTCCTTAAAAAGTAAATATACTTGGTAATATACTTCGATATAAATCTCATTGGTTTGGACAGGAATCAAATTTGAAATAAGGAACTCGGACAGAGCCTATGAAACATTTTAACATCTAAATTTTATGAAAAGATTCCACCTTGTTTAGTTGGTACTTGTTTAGTTGTCATTTAGCCAAAATTCAAATGGTGCCAGCTCTGCTTATATGTATCTTTGAGGAACTCAAATGATTTCTTATGTTAAGGGCATTGCTTCTTTGGCCATACCTACCCATTATTCTACCCATTATTATTGGCTAGTCAGAAGAAAAATAGTAAATTAAACTCGCATATTGTGTGGAAAGAATCGGATAACTAGTTCTTAGTTTATGACAAAGACCTTCAAGAACAATCGTCAGCGCCTCGTTAGTCGAAGTTCTTTCGTTTGTCAGACAACATCGCAACTGTAATAAGTGCTACTGTAAAGATCGCCTAATTCTCGTATTTCAGTTTAACGACGACCAGAATTACGAGTTGTTTGAATTTTTTAATTGGCCATCGAGGATGTGGGTCAGAGGAGGTTAAGGTTAAATGTAAAATAAACAACAGTGGGATG
The DNA here is from genome assembly GCA_921972225.1 of Euplexia lucipara. NCBI lineage: Eukaryota > Metazoa > Arthropoda > Insecta > Lepidoptera > Noctuidae > Euplexia > Euplexia lucipara. The sequence continues at coordinate 10,729,667 of OV179148.1, forward strand.
CTTTGTATTCCTTTTTATTATTGCACTAGCACTTTGCCTGCGACTTTGTCGTTGAATATCGTAGATTTCCGTTCGAAATTTAAAAATTATTATAGCCCATTTCAACCGGTGTTAACGTAGCTTTCCTTGTGGTAGAATTTTGAAATCAGACTAATAGCTTTTGAGTTTACTAGTTATAAACAAACAAGAATACAAATGTTTCTTCTTTATAATATGAGTGCAAATATAGGTTATTGTAGTGTTTACTAGGAATCACTAGTTAGAATTTTGGGTTTATAGTTAAACTACCAAATTATTAGTAAGTACTCAACAACTCAAGTAAAACGGCTAGTAGCTAACGGGGATAGATCAGTATTCTCTTGCGGTGCTAATATTCAGACGTGTCATCGTGTGGTACAGAGGCCCCCAATATGTCACATTTCAATATAGTTTTTCAACTTTATTGCAAAAAGAATAAGGTTCATATTCAATTAGGAAAATTTGATAGTTTAGGATAGGTTGATGTGCTGGCGTATGTACATTTATCAGTATATTACAGTTATGTTGAGCATAATCACTTCCATGGTATTAAATTAAATATTTTACTTTTATTTACGCCACTAAATGATATTAAAATGTCAAAATCTTGAAAAAAATGTCCTTAAAATTAAACTAAAAAAAACCTTAGCTGAAACAGATTTGTACAGACAGTAACTTTATATATTATTGTAAGTGATATTGGAGACGACTTTTATATAGTCATTTTTTCCGTTGATGTTCTTCTATTAACTAGTAAAATTTTTCTTTTGTTTTTCATCTCAGTGGATTTTGTAAAATTCTTTTAGAGACATCCAATTCTAGAAACCGAACTAATAGGTGGTTAAGTTTTAATTGAGTACACAGACTATTACAATCCTAAAAGGTTTATTTTTTAATAACCAATTCGAAATTTCCTACACGCAGAGATACTTCTGTTTGTCATTTTTATTCACTAAGTAAGCATTGTTAAGAAGACTTAACAGAAGAACTGAAAGTTTCAAACTGCGTAAACATAATATGTAATCGGATCTCAGTGGGTAGGTACTATTTATCTAATAATATTTGCTACTTCTTAAAGAAACACGACTAGAAACTTATAGGTAAGTAGGAACTCGTACTGTTGTTAAACGCTATTTAAAACAAGTGTGTCTAAAAACTAAGTTGCAAAGTTTTTTTGGAGTGTTACTTGAGGTTTTGCCCTATGTTATACATATAAGAGTCACTCGATTTTACCATGTTGTGTGGACTTTAAAAGAGACTTATGAAATCAAAATCAAAATCAAAAGTCTTTATTCAAACTAGGCTGAGAATCAGCACTTTTTGAACGTCAAATAAATACATAAAGACAGTCCCCCAAAAACGGCCCACCCTTCGCCACTTCCTAGTGTTTTTTCTGGGAAGAAGAAGTGGCGGAACTAACTCCCTAGCCACACATCACACATATGAGCTACTCTAACTCCGACCTGAGTATTTCATCTCAAAGCTGCTGTGTTCAACTACACGCTGCTTAACACGTCAAGTAACACGGCGTATGAATTTCCAAATGACGAAGCTATTGGCGAAGTGACTGAGCTATTGGCGGCTGCGGTGCGTGTCTCGGGTTTAATTCCCATACGGAACACATATTTGTGTGGCCTACAGGTAGTAGGTTTGGGTCTGGCTGTTTGTGTATGTGGTTTAAAAGTTTGTTAAACGCTTCACAATACAAGAGAAATTCCTAGCAAGAATTACCTACATTTGAAAAAAAAACTGGATTGAAGGTACTTATGTTCTCCCTTTTGCATTAGGGCCGTAGCTGCAACCATATAACTATGTAAGTTTGTTAACGCAACTTATAATTGTATGTGACACGTATTTCAAGAAAATATTTTTACCAATTTTTGTTTCTTGCTAAAATTCATGCTACAATGTCAACGCTAAGTACCAAATCTATAGATTTCAATAAGTGATGAAGTCGTCAATTTTTTAAGTAAACCAGACCATTAAGTCTTGTAATCATAGATTTATATTCTAATTTCCTTTTGCTCGTCTACTTGACCCCAACCTTTAGAATAAGATACCTACCTACCTACTAGATATATAAAACAAAATGACAAATATTTTTCACCACATTGCGGTACGTATTATTTCTTGCAAATCACTAAACATGTAAGGCCTCATCCACACTCTTATTCCAAAATAAAAAAAAACTTCTTCTTTGTCTTAAAAGCGTAATCTTATCATTATTACAAAAAATAAAATTATTTAAAATTATTTATTCGGAAACGGTGATACTAAAGAGCTGTGTCTAACTGATTTGGCTAATATCTACTTACATTTATATTATGTCAGTAGGAGCCATGTGATCTTACTGATATAAATGAAAGCAAAGATGGACCGTTCCTGTATAAACACTTTGGATAGTTTTCGGTTACATTTTCTATTGGGATCATTTTGGGAAAGTTACATATTTTGCGGTTGAAGCTGCGGACATAAGCTAGTTAGTTAATAAAATACCAACTGCAGTGACCTTTTGTCATGCATAGAGTTTTGCACGTAAAGGTCTCGCACAAGACACACCCACTTATTTAGTGAACCTTTACACCCTTCCAATTACAGGCAAAATGCTGTTATGACTCGAGTGCCTCGCTTACACATAGTTTGAAAGCCTGGATATATTCCTGTTATCCAAGGTATCGTTTCGTTTTTTTAACCGACTTCAAAAAAAGGAGGAGGTTCTCAATTCGACGGTATGTTTTTTTTTTTTTTTTTTGTGTGTTTGTTACGCGATTTCTCCCTCATTTGTGGACCGATTCTCAAAATTCATTTTTTATTTGAAAGAGTATACTCTCGAGGTGGTCCCATTTTAATTTGATGAAGATCTGGTGCTGATCTTCGGAGATATACAATGGAACTCTTCAAAAATAGACGGCAAATCTGTCGTGATTGCTGGAATCGCTTGGATATTTATTGTTTATACAACATCATGACGTATCATCACGCCTGTATGCTCTGAGGGGTACACAGATGTGTACAACATATCTAGATTTCGACAGTTAGGTATGTATATTACTATGACATATGTATTGTTAACAAATAACAATATAAAAATAAATTCATGGCAAATATTTGTATGGGAACAACTAAAAATGGAAAAATAAAAATCTTTTTTGCAAAAAATAAAACCGACTTAAAAAAACACTAACCAGTGTAAAATAACTCTCAATTCGGAAGTCGGTGGCCCATCATGAATAAGACAAAACCACCAAAGCCACAGACTTCCTAATTTAGAGTTATTTTACACTGGTTAGTGTTTTTTTAAGTCGGTTTTATTTTTTGCAAAAAAGATTTTTTTTACGTTAAACTGTAGTCCAGGAACATGGACTTCAGACATATTATCCGGATGTACGTCGATGTCCCTTTCACATTGTGGTGTGGCTGGAGTTTAATCTAATATAAGCGTACCTCAGAGAAGCGATTGCTTAGGTCACTCCGGCCGAGATTTGGGTCTGCGGCTGAATGCGTCTTTGTTTCAAATTGCGTATCATTGTTCCGGTCACAGTGAGCAAAGTAAATGTGTGCCCTGTTTAGTTTGCGTAATACCCATTCTACTCACACAAGGAAACCCCTTAATTAATACCTAAGAATAATATGAATATAATATAACATAACATCAAGGCTATTCCGGCCGGCGTGTGTGTATGACAACATGTATGTACGTAATGTAAACGATGCAAAAGAAGTATGTAAGAATCGTAGCATATGGCGCTCTGTAGTTTCTGCCTACCCCCATGGGAAAAGGCGTGAGTTTATGTATGTATGTATTAAGGCTTTTTCCCGGTAGGTTTGGCACAGGCGATACCAACTCCCAGTCGATATAAACAGTTGTGTTACAAAAGCGGCTTTTAAAAATAAAATACATAAGTACCTATTCAATGAGTTTTGTCAAACCCTCACTGTTGAGAATATTTAAAAAGTGTGTACCGTAAATGTGTTTGATTGTGTTAAAAAAAGGAAGCAACATCTGCCAACAAACTGGTTTGCAGTTAGGCGGAGGTAATTACCTATAGTGTTGTATGTTGTCTCAGTAAATAATCAATTTTTCATTTTCAATAAAGTGCACATACATTTGGTCAGTTATGTTTAGGTCCCATATAACAGGGGGAAGGACTATTTCTATTGAGATAATTCGGAAATAAATAAGCCAATATCACTTTGCTCGTCCTGGAATACAATCCTCAGCAGTAGACCATGCAGTATAATAATATTTAAGCAACATTCAAACATAAGTGTTTCCTGAATTAGTTTACTAAGTCCACCTGACTTAGTTTACTAATTCAGGAAACTAATTCAGCTCTCGACACTGATGAAGAACGTTTAAAACCCAAGAGTGTGTTTTTATTAAGACATTTAGTCGTAGCGTTAGTTAAATGGGCATTAATGCACATCAAGCTAGCTTAAACTGTAAAATATTCCCAATTCAACCTGATCCTTTTTCTATTTGAAATAATGTTGAAATAATATACTATGAAATAATTTGACACATAGGGATAGTTAGACAATACTATGCGTTTTAAATGAGAATAAGAACGTCAATGACCTCTATCTGTCAGATGTCACTAGAAAAGTACGGTCCACAAGACTAATTAATTTAAGAAGTTTTTAAAACCAAAAACTAAAAATAATTGATTAGGCGAAAAAGGTTTCATTGCAGACCGTGCTTTTCAAGTGATATCTGACAGATAGAGGTCATTGACGTTCCTATTCTCATTTGAAACGCATAGTTCAAACGCACATACACCATCGGGCGCCTGCCGGTCGATTCAGTTAATGTTACGCCGTGAAAACTTGAGTGAAGTGATCTGTAAATGCCCAGTACTAGTGTGTAATGACAGCTCAATTCGCCCTTATATACGCTTACATTTTCACACGGTTATTTGACCAGAATCGCACTCCTGTACTGTAAAGTGGTGCGCGATAACGGTCACATCAAGCAGAACCATCTGATCTGGTATTGAAAGAAATTGAATAATTGATAAATAATGTTGACAGTTCAGGACCTCAGGGAGGCAAATAAATCATTGGACTGTATAACTTTAACAAAAACGATGTATTCTGAGTAACGGTAGAATAAGTAGCGGTACAGTGAGGTTGATTGTCGCAAGTGCTTCTTAAGCCGTCGGATGGCGAAGTGACCCCCGCCGCTCGCCGTCTGGCGAACCTCGTCCTCTGCCCCGCGTCCGCCGCCTCAGCTGCTGGTGACGTAGTCCAGTGGTTCACGCGTTTGATGCGTGAACATTGACTTTACGAGAGGAAATCTGATTGATTCAGTTAAGTGAACAACAACACTCCCTCTATCAACAAGAGGACTACGTAAACTTGAAGTAACACCAAACGGCTTATCCGGTTAGTATAAACCTATCTGTAGTATATCTGATAGCTTAAGGATGTAGGTATAACATCACACATGAAGTCAAGAGAGATCTTAAGTCAAGCTAGCTATATGAACATCTCTGCTAGGATACATAAAATCCCATCGACTGTAAAATTAAAACTATGACAATATTAATACCAATATACTGATACTGTTAGCCTGCATCATTCCACTGCTGGGCTAAGACTTCTCTTAAGACTTGCAGTGTTTTTGAACCAGGGCTAAAGTGGAGCACTGGTCTGTTGTTTTGTCCAGCTCGGCCTCTTCTTCATCTTCTCGCCATCATCTTCTTTTAATACTAATATAAGAGCTTTTAAAAACAATAGCAATTTCTATACTATACATTTATTATTGGATGCGATATAGATGGTCTATTCGTTTCAATAAAAAAAAAAAGGACGCTGCATAAAATAACGGAATATTGATAAAGTTCAAAGTGAGAGCCGCGTTCCCACCATTTGAACGTGCTTGCAAACACCGACTCATCCGGTTGGAGCCCACAAAAAATATTTCGAAATAAAACGATTCTGCATTTGTCAGTTGCAAGTTATGTTGATTAAATGCATTCGGACGGTCCTCATAGAACAGTGCGATAAATGAAAAAAAAAAACTGTCCTTTTCAAATAGAAACCTATTCGTTTTTCACCTACTCGTCTAGTTCCGGAGGGAAAGGTGAGATCCAGTTCTACTTGTTAATTAATTATTGTAGGTATGACAATATTTAGCTCACAAAAGTTAGTAATAACCTTATCTAGAGTAAGTTTTGTGATTTCGATCTCATTATTTTTCATAAAAAAGCACCTTTTAAAGGAAGAATATTTTTTTTTGTATTTAATGTCACAGTTAAAGTAGTGTTAATTGCTGTAATTAGTTGTAATGATTTAATCAAAATAAATGATTTGAGAGAATAAGTAGCAAAGGTAATATCTTATTGTGGATGTAGCGATAGTCGGATAATTACGCTTGCTGACATTATTTAACGTAACCATTCCTTGTAAAAGGTAGTGATGGTCGCGCAAAACAAAGAGCATCTTTACAAAAGATTGACATAAATTAGGTTTTTATTGTTTTCTACTGCAAACCTGTGACAATAAAAATAATCAAGGTCATTATTAAGTCTGTTAAGACAAAACACAGACTAAAGGTACTCCAGCAGGGCTAGCATGGGCTGGGGATATAACTTTTATCCACCGGTTATTTCCACTGACAAGGGATACAATTATCTTATCCACCTGCCCAAGCACATGATTACATTACATGATTCGATTCCACCATCTCACTTCTACCATCGGACAAGCCGACGTACGGCGAGTATCCACCCTTATGTTGTTGAAACCTCTACGACCCGGACCAAGCGGTTCGCCTCGTCGTTTATACCACGTACATCAAGGGACTGGAACAATTTGCCTGCTGCGGTCTTCCCGTCCGATTATAATTTGGGTGTCTTCAAGGCAAGAGTGAATAGGCTCCTAATAAACTAGTGCGCCTCACCATCAACGATTGCATCACTGCTTACCATCAGGTGGGATTGCAGTCAAGTACTAGTTTATAATATTTAAAAAAAAAAAAAAAAAAAAAAAAAAAAAAGCACGGCAACAGGGGGAAAGAGAATTATAGGTCACTTTTTGACATTAGACGTGGATACTCATCCACGGCTTATAGCATGGCGACTAGTGAAAGATTTCGCGATTCGAGCAATCCCAATTGACAACAAAACAAAATAAAATCCAGTAGGGGAATGAGGGGGGAAATCGGACAGGGGGTGAAACCAGATAGTTGCTATTTCTTTCCACCGCGTACAGCTGTCTCGCTCTAGCCAGCGGTAAAACACGCGCAAACGCTTACTCAGTGCAGTTGCAAAAGGCGGCGACGGTAACATCACAGCGAGTGCGTCTCTAAACCAAAATTGTAAACAAAGGTAAGAAAACTAATATTTTGACTTTTTTAAAGTGTTATCATTAACTTTTGCTATGTGCTATCATATACAGTTGTATTTTTTATAAAGTAATATACATTTAAACTTTTAAAACGATGTTTGCTGTTGCTATGAGAGTAAAAATAATATCTGTTATTATTACAATTTCAAACATGGCACGTGTGGGGTACAAGCGGACGGGGTGATTCCGACTATCCGGTTTTACCCCGATTATATGCTGGGATGGTATTGCAGGGGTTTGTTTTTAAATTTCTCTGCTTAATTGCTATTTTTTTACGTTTTACATGGTGCAAGCGTCAACATGCCACGAACATATATTATGTAAGAAAGTCAAATAGGCTGCAATGGTCGGAGTCAGACATGCTTTTAGCCATAAATGATATAAACGAACACTTTATTCCCACATAAATCCATATAATACATTAAATTTTATTAAATTATGTAATTATATTTTTAGCCATAAATTCAGTGCCGTCAGTTCAGTGATATCATGCCGATTCCTCATTTTAAAAAGAACATGCGGCCATCAGCGCGTCGATGAAAAACCGCAATTTTGACTGAATCCCCGTATAAAAATTAACTGGCAGATGTCATCAGCAGTTAAAACAAAAAAAGGCAAAGGTAAAGGTATCGGTAAGAAAACGCATAAAGAAAACTATCAGGAGGATTCGGAGTGTTTGGTTTGTGGTGAAAAGTACAGTCAAACTAAGTCCACAGATGAATGGTATCAATGCACAGCTTGTCTTAAATGGGCTCACGAAAATTGCATCAGTTGTACTGAACAAGAATTATTGTTTTTTGTATGCAAAAACTGCGAATAATGTGATTATTTAGTATTATTATTAATATCTGTATTCACCCCTTGAATTAAAAATGGCTATCCGGTTTGACCCATAGGTACGGGGTGAATTCGGATTTATAAATTTTATTTAAAAAAAAAATATCATGTAATTACTAAGATTGATCCCAAACTTTTTTATGCCAAAGTTATGCCTAAGGTATATTTAAACATTTATGACATTGATTACCTCAATAAATAACATAGTGATTTTTTTATTGTGACTTATTCTTAACTATCCGGTGTCCCCCCGCCTTCCCCTACAGATGTAATAAAACGATGAAAGTACTTTGGTTTACATGACATTCTCGACTATTGTGTAATTTCATAAAAGTTTTCTTATAATGGCAATAATTTCGAGGACAAGCATTTCCCCTGGATTATCCCCGTGAATAGTTTATCCACCCATGTCGCCATGCTCGGAGGGTGGATAAAATTGACAGAGGGGAATGGTATTTTATCCTCTCCCCGTGGATAGAATATCTCCGGCCATGCTAGCCCTGCTGTAGTTATTGATTCAATTTTTAAGGCCCAATGCTGAAAATTGTAGAAAAACTTTTAATGTTAGAGGACGTTCAAGGTGACTTCTTAGTTACCATACCACATACTTACACTATTATGATGAAGCAGGATGGCCCCCACCCATAGTGGTAAAAGGTGCACCTCACAATCTATAAAGTCTCAATTCCATGTTCCAAGTCATTTATTTTGAACGTAGTGTTTCGTTTTTCATGGCTGAACGGCTACATACCACGAAGCTCTGTTAGCGCTTTTAGGTAAAGCTAATGGATAACGGATGTAAGCGCTGCCGGCGCACGGTACGGGAACTTTACAGATGTACTCACCCATTATAAAAACATTAGACGCCCACACTTTGAATATTTTTATACTTTTCTTGAATTTAAGAAGACTGTTAAAATGTTACGCAATTGGTAGCGTAATTTATCTTGTTTATTATGTCTATCCTTTTTTTTGTGTTCGGAAACCACGTTTTAATAAGTTTACCTAATTAAGTAACCTATTTTTCCTTGAAAAAGGTGGGTGCCGTACACTTGCTTTTTGTGGCTGAAATAATTTTCTACATAATTTACCCATATAGAATTATAACTGTAAGTACTGTAACCCAGCCAGTTATAAAAACTGTTTATATCCAAAAGTCACAGAACAGATGAAACCTGCTAACAATACAATAATTATGAATAACACCTTACCTTATTTTATGAATGAGAAATTTAACTATTTGGAGTTGGAATCCTCTTTCTATATGCCGAAGTATTTTGTATCATTTAAATGTCGTAAAGCAGGCGGGAGCAAAAGTCCCACAAAGAATCTCTTGTTCGCGACTCTTGTCGCTGAATTATTCATGTAATCCATTTAATAGGGACAGAGCATTCGAGGTGGACGCAAGACAGTTAACTCCTTCGACGAGATTTATATTGTACTATATGTACACAGTAAAAAAAGATTCGATTGCGTCCCAATAGCTGTCAATAACGGGGTTATTTACCCTTGAATGCTATCTCAAGATTAGATTGGCTTCTCATGTATATGTGATTTTATATTCCAAGATGAAACAATATTTGAGAGGGATGCCGTGGGTAGACGACGCCTTTTTGTGTATGTTTCTCCTTTTAAATTTATAGGGACTTGTGAGATTGGTGCCTACATTTCCTTCAATACTATGATGTTTTTTTGTAATCATGTAAGTAGTATTTTACTGCTCAGTTTTTTATGTAAAAACAAGCTTCTATATTTATTTACAAATTGTTAATAGAAGTTCGAAATACTTTTTAGCGAAGAACATTACTTCTGAGAATCTTTTCATAAAGTTCTACAATTGTAGGCAAATTGTATGGATTAATTGGGGCTCGGCAAAATAGAAAACGAGATTTATAATAATGTTTTCAAAGTTTTATTACCAATTCTACAGTCTTTACACTAGTTTTAAATGGATTGTGATGAATTTAAAACAGATATCAACAGAGGTTGGTACAGTTATTTTCATAACGCTAGGTTGAGTTTGATATCTTCAGTTATTTATTACATAGTCGTTATTTAAAACTATCGGTACATTATCTAGTAATTAAAACTATGGATACTTAGAAATGTGTGAGTATAAATATTCGTTTTTTTACTTATTACACCACATGAGACCGTTAATGTTTTTCTATAACACTGTCATTACAACTATCAAAGTAGTAACTCATTTCAATTTATTATACACAACATATTTTTAAATTTATCCTATATCTTAATGTTTAAATACCTAGATCTATGATAATAATCACAATAGAAATTATTATATTTTCAACCGAAGGTAACGTTATACGTTCAAAATTAAAAAAAAATTTCTTATTAAGATCTCTTTTAAAAACTTACATGTTTTTAATCATATTATTTAAATATATTCCGTTTCAGTTCGTTAGCTATCGTAATATTTTCAAAATCATAAAATAATATTATACTGAACTGAGATTTTGATTAGCATAATAATATAAACTTTACTTTCATACTATGCACAGTATTAGTAGTATGGGCTCTCAATGACTGATATATTTATTCGTCAAAACATTAGGAAATCCCATTGTCGATTGGACTATTGACTATAGTAAAATAATAACGGAGGCATCACAACAGGAGACGCTCTAGATACTAGATTACGTAGTCATCAGAAATGAAGGTAACCAAACAATTTGGTAGTAAATACAACTCTAAAAGTAAATAATTAACTGAAAGAAAATGTTACAACCTTTTCGAACACGACATAAGATATAAATTATAATATTACGGCAAGAAAAAAGTACCCTGATGACATAAAACTTTTTCGATTATCGCACATTTCGTTATTGATAGCCAGCATAGTTGTAATAATTCATTTCTGTCTGCCAAACTTCCTGAAGAGACTTCAAAGGCGATGAAGGTATGAAAGATTCCAGCATGAGTGGCATCTTATTTAAAGAGAAAACGAATTGCAAATATCCAATACCTTACCGTTCTTTAAATTCTCGTAGTTGGAACACAATATTGCATACACATTATGAACAGTATTTACATCGTATTTCAATCATGTTTGCATTGTACTTTTGTTTTATCCGTTATAGTATTGATGTCCATATCAGTGGTCTGAGCCTCTACACCGGGAGTATTGAAATTGTCATAGGAAATATACTGAGGAGCTTGCTGTACTTCAGCTTTGACAATAACTTGACGCTTCTTAGTTTTAATGTACCCTAGCGCGGATACTAATACAACGAACACTATAAATCCAATACAACAGCCCACAACCAAGCTTAGTCTCCTTGTTAATATATCCGCAATGTCCATATATGTATTGGAGAATGGACTGTCTATTGCCGCTCCAAAGATTTCGATAGTGCTTACACTAGTACACTTACTGCTCAAAGAGTCGTTCATATAAGGACGGAGATGGTTAAAAATTTGTTCGTCTGAGTATAAATTATTTATGTTTGTATTTTCAGGTGAGAGGGCAATGCGTGCGTCGGGAACGGAAAATCCCGCAGATGTTGAAGTACCGAAGTTACCAACTGCTATCACACAAACTGTATATCGGGAACCTGGTGTCAGATTATTGAGTCTTGTTGTTCTAGCTGTAGCGTTAAGAATTTTTCCTCGTATCTGTAAACAAATTAAAGTTTTGAAACACTGAAAGTTTTGAGCACCTATGAACCAATGTAAAAAGAAAGATTTAAATGGATTCACAGCACAGTCGAACATCCACAGGCGAGAAACATAAATATTTTTTATGGTCCATTGAGGTGATACACAGCCTTTGTATTCAAATGTTTGTTGTAGCGGTTGCCGTGCACGTTTTGTTCAACGTTTTACTCAAAATTACTTACTTTTAGTTACAGGTTAGAATATTTATCATAAAACGAGTAAAGAAATTTTCTTTGGATTTCCATAGTGTTACTCACCGTAGTAGGATGATCTTCACTAAAATAAGCTACTTGATATGCATTCAAACCAGTTTGGTTGCGGCTCTGCCAAGATACAATGATCGAATATGTCTGAATATCTTGTATAGCTATGCGGATGACTATGGGTATATCGCAAAGTTTGTGCGATGGTAATTCGATGAAGCTATAACCGTGAAGATCTTCCGGATGTTCACAACGCAAGTTACGACTGCCTTTGATGACAATTTTATAGTGTTCTTTCATCCAACGCCAAACCTCCTGTGTTTCGCAATTGCATGTTAGTGGGTTCTCTGAAATTAATAATATGTATGAGTATTGGAAATTTCATCAGACTATTCGAATAAAACCAAAGATTTAATATCTTACCATTAAATGATAGAGTTTTGATTTGTGTTTCTAGTACCATGAGCATTTTCATCTGTATTACTTCAAAGTAATTTCGGCTCAAGTCAATCAAAGAAATCTTATTCAAATTTCGAAATGCATCTGCAGATATAGCTGATAACCAGTTTCCACTTAAATATAATTCAGTCAGACTTTGGAGTCCTCGAAATACTTCTCTATTTATTCTAGTTATATGGTTAAATGAAATGTCTAACTTTTGTAAACTGTGTAAGTCTGATGTGAAATCTTCCAGTTCTCGGATAACGTTTTGAGACATATTCAGGACGCGTGTTGAATACAATCCTTGAAGCCTTTCTCTTGGAATGTTTTCTAATTTATTTTGGCTTAAATCAAGCATTTCTAAGTTATGCAGCTTAGAGAAAGCTCCCGGAGATAAACGAATTATGGAGTTCTGCGACAGCGTCAACCTCTTGAGTGATGGGAAATTCTCGAAGTCTTTGCTGGTGATAATCGTTAGGTTTGTGTTTGTTACAACTAATTCCTCTAATAGCGGGAACAATTTTGAAGGATATGTTTGCAATAATTGCACTAAAGAATTAGCAGACATGTTTAATGCTGTTAGCGCAGGAAGCACTGATTCTGATAAGCCATTACTAGGAATATTTTTAAAAAGATTATTTGATAAGTCAATCTCTTTCAGGCCTAAAGAATGCTGAAAGAAATTCGGTGGAAGAACTGTTAACATATTATTGCTCAGGTTTAATGTCACTAGATTTTTAAGAGAGGGAGAATTAAAGCCATTTAACATAGAAATACGATTATAGCATAAATTAAGTGAACGTAAATTCTGCAAACCGATAAATTTGAAAAAGTCGACGCTGTGTAATTGATTGCTACACAAATCTAAAATTTCAAGTGAAGTTACATTAAAAAGTGCGTGGTGTGGAAAGTCTGTGAAATTATTTCCTTTCAAGTTGAGTTCCTGTAATATTGTTGTGTATGCAAATACATCTTTGTGTAAGTCTCGCAGATTATTATAAGCTAAATTTATTCTCAGCAGATTCTGATTTTTAATGAACGTCGTCGGTGGCAATTGCGATATATTTGATAGCTCCAGCGACAGAGTTTGTAAAGAAGGGAGATGCGCAAATGTCTTATTTTCCAACATCGTGAAGTTATTTTCTGAAATAATCAAGGATTTTAGTCCAGGTATCTCGATCTGTATAATGTCTTCCCAAGTCAGGTCATTGTTATTCATTTCTAGATCACTCAAGTTTGGTAAACTTTTGAGAGAGTCTACTTCAATTATCGCTATTGAATTTTTACTTAGTCGAAGCTGTTTAATCGGCAACGTAGAAATATCGAAATTAAAAATTACAATGTCGTTCTGAGATAAATCTAAAATTTTTAGTTTAGTTAAAAAATGAAACGTGTCTTTGGTGACTTGATTTATATGATTATTTTGGAGATACAGTTCTTCCAACGTTACAAGTTTATAAAAGGTATCATTACTTAACTTAATAAGCTTATTATTACTTAAATCTAAGAACTTAATTTTTCTCAAGTGCATGAATGATCTATTTTCTATATGTACAATACTATTATTCTTTAGGTACAGCCTTTGAATATTTAACAAATCATTGAAAAGATTAGATGTTAACATTTTTATGTTATTTTGGCTTAGCCACATAATTTGCACGTTCATCTGCCCTCTAAGAGAGCTATTTTTTAACATTGATAAATAATTTGCACCAAGTTGAATAGAAACCAAGGACGAATTCCTGTTAGGAAACACATCTCCAATTGTAGTTAAACGATTACCCTGCAAATTAATGTGTTGGAGACTTTTAAGGGTAATGAATGCATGTGAGTCTATGGTCTGTACAACATTATTTTGCAAATGAAGTTCTAAAAGCCCGGGCAGAGGACTAAATACGTTTCTTTTGATTTGACTTAATTTATTATTTTGCAAACGTATTTCTTTTAACTCATCAAGTTTTTCAAATATTAATTCATCTAATTCATTAATTTCATTATTATCTAAGCTTAAAGTTACTAGTTTACGATTTGTTTGAAAAACATTACGAGGAAGTTTATTTAAAAAGTTTGTTCCCATATGTAGTTGCGTTAAATTTCGTAAAGACTCAAAACAATTTGGATGCAATTTCTGAATAGCATTGTGTTCCAAGTTGAGAACTGTTAATCCAAAAGTTTTGTCAAATGCGTCATCAGATATCTCTAAAATATTATTTTCGGAAAGAAATATTTCTGACAGTTCGTGAAGATTTGAAAAAACTCCGTTTATGTGGTGCAGATGGTTGTGACTCAAATCTATTGTGCGTATTTTAGGGTTTTTCTGAAATATGTTCTTAGCGAGCGTTGTTATTTTATTACGACTTAAATCCACAGTTTCTAGTTTTTCTAAAGAAAAAAATGCTTCTTCGTCTATTTGTTGAATTTGGTTACTAAAAAACGTTAAAGTTTTTATTTTAGGCATACATTTAAACCAGTATCTTTCGATTTTTGTAAAAAAGTTTGAATTTAAATCCAAAGTTATTAAATTTGGTACCGTGACATCTACATCATCAGGAATTGTGTTTATTTTATTCCACGCAAGCCTTAAATTACTGAGTTTATTTAATTTTCCCAGAGGTTTTAATGGAAACACAGTAAGGAAATTTTCACTGATATCTAGTTCTGTAAGCGATTCTTCTAAATTGTAAAATGCATTTTCTGATATATTAGCTATTTTATTTCCTTTTAGATTGATTTTCTTTAACTTAAGACTCCTGAAAGTGTTTGCTTGAATATCTTTGATGTCATTGAGCTGTAAATCAAGTGCTTCGATATTGTAAAGTTCCAAGAATGATTCATGTGGAATTTTGCTTAATTTACTGGAAATTATGCTCAAAGATCCTAACGAGTCACGTAGCGATGTGAATGCGTTAGAGCTTATCTTGTTTATACCCGACTGTGAGATCTGTAGATTAGTTATTTTTATTTTGGATGGGAAGATATCTGCGTTCAATTCCGTCGTTGAGATTTCTAAGTCATATATTGATAGCGACTGGATGGTTCCTCTTATCTTGGACAGCACATTTTTTACCGCCCCGGGGGACGCGCTGGGGCACTCCAAAAATAATCCTGAAATAAATGTATCTATTAATGACACCAATTCATATTCATAAAATCATTTAGTGTGGGAGTGACAAGACACTTACCTTCTTTAAAATTATAACAGGGACATATTGGGTTCTCCGCTAAGCTTGGACATTGAGATTGTTCTTCTCCTTGTAGAATTGGTATGTGGATAATGATTAGAAATGCAAATACGCCGCATTTCTGGCGAGACAGAAGAGTGATAACGCCCATGGTGTTGTGACGTCATTTCAATGGCATCGTGCATCCGGAATCCAAATGAGAGGATGTTCGTTCTAGAAAATGAAAACAACAGTACAGAGTTAATGAAGTATATCGGTGAAAACATTATGAATGTTTTAATTAACATATACTACATAACTTATAACTTTACTCGAATACATTTTAATTATCTTTTAGTAGCGGTAGATGCTCTAATTTGATAAAAATAATAATGACCGGTCTTTTTCGGCTATCATGATTTCGTAGAATTCAAACTCAGCTATCAAGATTTATTAGTATTTAACATTTAAGAACATTTCCTGTATACGCAAAGGAGTAAGAGAGTGTTTCTTAATAGAGATTTTCGGTCTAATTTAAACTTTCTTTGTTTGTGTCGGATACTTATAACTGCAGGCCTAGGCCATTTTACAAATTTTATTTCTACTATCGTAATAGTTGACGATAATAGAAAAGAAAACGGCGTATATGGAATCAGCTGTTTGTCAACTGTCAAGTGTTAACGAGTAGAATTTGTAATGTGGCTGAAAATGAAATACACTTGACAGTTAACAAACAGCTGATTCCATATACGCCTTTTTCTTTCTATAATAGAAATAGAATAGAAATTGAATTTGTAATATGGTTAGGCCTGCTGGTCCTATATATTTTAGAGTCTCTCGAATTAAACTAAACATTTCTTTGTGTGCAAAACGTCCAGTTTCTTACTGACTTTTATTTCAGAGTTTCCTAGCACTGTACATTCTTCCAACTTGCAATAGCTTACATCGGATCTCCGTGTCTAGGAGTCCGTTTCTAAATGTTAAGAGTAACATGACATGCTCCAGTCTTTTGTGTAAATCTTCGCTTTATCTTTTGCTAACGTAAGTTTCAGTAGGCAAGACGTGGTTAAAACTTTTTGTTTGGTGGTCTAGTTCAACTTTGTAGTTTGTGCTTTATATTGCATGTAGTGCTATTATTGGATGACGACACTGACTGCCGACACAGTATTTTTAGCTAGCTTAAAATTGCGTTGCTGATATGGTCAGGGAGATCAGGGTTGCAACTATTCATAGAATTAATTATTATTCTTCCATTGCATGTCAATAACAACAAATTATGTATTATGTTAATTTTGCTTTAATTGTCGGCAAAGAGTTATTGGGATTTTCCATTATACATTTTTTAGTAGAGTTTGGAAGTGTTTGCCTCGGAAATTAGGTGAATCCGTTGGTTCTACGCTTGATGTCTTCCCAGTCGTGCCGTAATGCCAACTCAACGGACTATGAGAGTAAAGAAATAGAGTACACCAGTGATTTCATTTTAAAAGCGCAGGAGGGTATACTGTTAATACAATCTGTGAAAAATTGTGGGATTATAGAGACGTTTGTAACTCTTTCAAGCAAGAACTTTAGATATAACACTAATACTTTAAAAATAACACATACGCTGCTGATAATAGGTCCATATCAAACAGATCCATATGCGCCCAGTTTGACCAGTCAAATAGGCCCAAACACGACATGTCTGATGTCTCCTATAAGATCTTGAGGAGTTTGATCAACAAATCCAAATCCCAAGTCGAATGAAACTTTAAAAAATACACTCGCAAATCAGAAGTCCCTATAATATCAGAAAGAATAAGAACATCTTCAAAATGTCTAAAGCCATTCATGAACTAAGTTAAGTTCTCAGTTATATTTTATGAAAATTATCTCAAGACCTTTACAGTCCAATCTTCTAATTCAAAAAGAGAATAGATATGAGTTCATCCGTTTTTAAGAAACGATGCCACATATCGAA
This sequence comes from Euplexia lucipara, assembly GCA_921972225.1. NCBI lineage: Eukaryota > Metazoa > Arthropoda > Insecta > Lepidoptera > Noctuidae > Euplexia > Euplexia lucipara. Next base: position 10,747,315 of record OV179148.1, read on the forward strand.
AAATATTGGTGTGTCAAACTTATAACAAGCCTCAGTTTACGTCAAAGAAATATTCAGACGAAATCTTAAAATGACAACAAAAATAAGTAAAATAAATCCCAAAAAATAGTGTGGTTCAAGACTATTTCAGCCTGTTCGTGCTAACTCCGCTACATTACTAACAAAAACGTCAACAGTGATTGTAGGGTACCTAGTCTTTATTCGATCCTAACAGCCTGTAGATTTGATTGAGTCAACTTAACAAAACTGTCTCTAATCATATTGATGCTTTTTAAAAGTAATAAAATTACCAGTTACCGGAAAATCTTTATTGCTTTAGAAACTCATTAGTTGAAGAAGGAATTAATAAGACTAAGAACAACAAAGCTCTCTAGAAGACTAAATTAAAAATCGATTTTTCCCACAACGTTTATTTTAGACAAAGCGTCGTGTTCCTACTGCGAAAAATAATAAAGACCGAAATTACCTTGCCAGCTTAACTTTTCTCAAAGCCAATCCTACGCCAACAACTTTGCCAAAAGAAAATATCTCATGGATACGTTTTTATATTTTTACTTCTTAGATACGTATTAAGTACTTTACTCCAGTTAGCTATTTTTTTATTAAGTTACGACTTTGTAAGCAACCTGTGTGTAGTTTTCACCATTAAGAAAGTACCAGACGAATAAATTATCGCTGCGGTACTCGAGCATTGTAGATAAATGTGCAGTGCAGTGTGTGCAGTGGGTCAATGACACCAATAATTAAAACATGTTTTCTAAAGTTTCTTGCCATTTCCTTACCTACAACTTCCTCTCATAGTTTTATTTTAATTACAAAATAAAATGCAACACCGTAGCTGTGAACTCCAATATTAAATTGGATTAAGTCATCTACAAAGCTATTAGTCACAAGCTGAATTAATGAAACAGCAATCTGATAGAAGTAGAAGTTGGTATGCGCCTATTCATCATGCGATTATTCTGAAATCACAATATAATTACGCTAAATGCCCCGCATAGCTGGCGATTCATCATTGCTAATGTTCTATAATTAAATTTTATTGGCCATATTTCCCGGATGATATTAGTTTTAGCAGTATATATGGAACTAGCAGTAAACTTATTCCAACAAATTGAGTGACCCATTTATTTTTGATGCTTCAGCTCTGTCAGCAAATTAACGGAGCCAAATAGTTTTGGCTTCGTTTTGACGACGCTACAAAGAAACGTTTAACACAACGAATTGTTGCCCACTTATAGGAAACTGCTGTGTATTTATTCTTGCTGTATTCAGCGCTTAAGCGGTGACAGATTACCAGCCACCGCTTTTGAGCACAACGGCATGCTCAAGCTGCAGGAGACATTTGACGGGTGCAGCCGCATGGAACTTTTGCTGGTAGATTGGTTTGTTGATAAAATCTCAAATTAAAGTCCCAGTAGGAACCATTAAGTTTAATAAACAATTTACATTAAGGTAACATTATATTGTATGAAAAAGGTTTCCATCTTTCAAATCGTGCTCATTATCGGCCATTTTTAAAGCTGACATGGTGCTGTTGTTTTGATTGCGATAATGTGTTGGGACAAATCAAGCCTTATTATTCGAATAATGAGTTGGTTGTCTACAACATACTGACATACAAGATATGCTACCGCAAAAAGCAATATTTCTTTTGCGTGCTATAGCTGCAATTATGAGCTGCAATTATAAACCCAGATAGCATGTTTTTAAATGATAGACGCAGTTTCCATTACTTCAATTAAATTTACTGCAATTTTCTTATTTGCCTACTAAAAGAAAGTTCAGTACGTTTTGTTTAGTCGATGAACAATATTAAAATGAAAAATTATAATTACTTGGTATTCACTCAATCTAACAAACATTTTGCGGGCCCGAAATACGATGTTATGGTTTTGAAGATTTAGAAGGAAAGCCAAGGATCAAGGAGATTATTATTATACAGCATTTTGTGAATAAATAATGTTATTTACGTTGTGGGTAAATGTTACGACGCAAGGATTACAAAACGATTAGCTTAAGAAGTGTTTTAGAGATGAAATACGAACTACGCAAGAAAAGTATGGCCTGATAAAAGATCGTATGGTTGTATAAAACCCTGACAACTAGGGGTTTTTGGACAATCTCGTCCAGACTCTTGAATAATGGTAAAAAATTGATATATACAAAATCATTAACACGACTTCTTATAACTAGTAGATGACATCGGTGTATCACTATTCTGGGAAGAAACACCGAAAGAACCTCAGGTCATATTCTCTTTAAAAGTCAAGACATTATCTTGGTCAAATCATGAAAGAAGCATACAGATTAGTGTTTGAAATAAATACCTAATAATTGACTTTGACTTTGACTTTGACTTTGCAAAGCTTGTGTTATGGGTACTAAACAGCTGATAAACACATTTTTTTTTCTACATTTCTAAATATATACTTATTATAGATAAATTACACCCAGACACAGAACCCATGATCGTGCTTATCACACAAACATTTGTCCTGGGTGGGAATCGAACCCACGACCTCCGGCATAGCAGTCAGGGCCCCTAACTACTAGACCAACAGGCCAGTAAAAAGGTCTTTTGAGGAAAGAACCACACAGATATGAGGGGACCAGATCAGTCAGTGTAAGCATTTGTCAGTAATCGTGAGCTCAACTCGGAACTTGAAGAACTTCACGTGCTGACGAAAAATACCATAAGAAAGAACGTTTGGATTGGTCCCGTAAAGTAATCCAACTGCCAAAAAGAACGAAAACCTAAATATGTCATATATTATTATTGCTTATTACTCTTATTTTTCAATTGCTAGATCCTTAATTTGCTCTTATTTATTTGTGCTCATTTTCAACATTTAAATAAAAGAAAAGTAAGCTTGCTTCTCATTTGAAACAAGCTGCAAGACCTAATTGCGGGAGACGCATTATTATTGCACTCGCGGGCAATGGGCTGGCAGTTTGTTTACTCGACTATTATGCTGTCTAACCGGCGTTTAGTAACTGCACCTCGAGATAACGTATTGGGCAGCATTTTCGTAAATTGCGATGGCCAAAACTGGACTACATTAGCCCGATTGTGGTCAGGAGAGATTTGAACATGATTGTTTGGTGTCGTTTTTATTTTCTAACCAGCTATGCTCGCGGGTCGTTTTGTGTGGATTATGTACTTATGTATACGTAGGTAAGTGGTGCTCGAATTTTATGCGCACTAACGGACCAAAATACAGAGAGCTGTTGTGTTTTTATGATGTTAAGACGACGCGTTATCGATAACATGGTTTACAAGCTTCAAGTGTCTGTACACTCTCATATTAATGAGACATGTGTGTGAAATTAAAGTGTGCGGAATCGTGTGAGAAATGTTTTATTATCATCAATATTTGAGACTAAAAAAATCTCTATCTGAACTAACATTTCGTTAAACCTTTAACAACTTTTTTGGATTTATTGGAGCTATTGTCACATACCTCATGGGGTGTATCAGCCTTTTACTCTCATTAGTTTTTTAATCTCATACTCTAGGCCAAAGTTTTGTTTTGACAGTACAAGCATTAACCCTTTGAACTCTTGTGTCGCATAAATAGGGCACGCATATATCCGTGCCCCAATCGTGCGTGTCGTATTTCTGCGACAAAGAACATGCAAGACTTTTTCATTTTATTTTCGTAATGTTAACTGTGTGGTACTTAACACCATTATTAAAAAGAGATATTATTTATGCAATGAAAACGATTACTCCTTTTATTGATGTTTTTGATTTGTGTCAATTGTAGCCACGTCCTAGGGGTACGGCAACTGATATTTAGCCAAGTGCTTAAAAGGTTAATCACAACTCTTAGGTACCCAAAGCGGGTGGGCGATTGCAGGCTTACGTAAATTTTAAATGCAGGCTTCCTTAATAAGTTTTCTTTAACTAATGTCTAAAGTTAACTTCAAAAGTATTACAAAACAAGGGAACATAAAAATCTCAAAGCAAAGAACCTCCACTTTTCTATTACGGTTCTTCAGATAGGCAAATAACGCACTTGCTGCTCAAGTAGTACTTACGGTGTTTACGTTGTAGCCACATAGTTCCCATTCATTAAGAAAAAAACAGACGTAGGTATATACGAGCGCATAAGGTGAATTATGTATTTAGTGGAAGGAATACGGGGTGATAGAGTGAGAGAGCTGTATGTAATTGCCATGCGTTAAAATGAGAGCAAATGTCACGTGAGTGCTGGCAGTGATCAGCAAAATGGTTTACTTGTATTTTCCTCGTTTTTTTAGGAAGTAAATACTGTGTCCAGTGAGTTCGTTTATAACTGCTGACTTAGTTTCGCCATACTACTCACTATCAGACGTCCTGCGGTTTCACTCGCGTAGGTCCCGTTCCCGTGGGAATACAGGAATAAAAAGTAGCCTATGTGTTAATCCAGGGTGTCAGCTAAGTCCATAACACATTTCATTAAAATCCGTGCAGTAGTTTTTACGTGAAAGAGTAACAAACATCCATCCATCCATCCATCCTTCTATACATACTCACAAACTTTCGCGTTTATAATATTAGTAGGATTTAACAGCAGCTGAGGACCATTTCTATTTATAAGTTGGCTTACCAAGTATTTTAGACTAATCTTTTCCTTGAGAGTGTCGATAGCAGTTTATTAAGTCGGCCCTTTGAAAAACTTGAACTTTTCTAATCTACTTTAATTTTAGTTCCATAACAAGGCTTTATTTTATCTTTAGTTTAAGGTAAACGTATGAAAGTTAATTTATTTTAATTATAAAAACTTAATACACAAGTAAAACAAACTGTACAAAGGCGGACTTACCGCCTTACATTACCTACCAGTCTACGTTAAGTTCACAGATGCAGAGATGTAATAAGGTAGTTATAACAAGATAAAGAATAATATATTATGAAAGAACAAATAAGTGACACATTAAAAAGCTTGTAGCTAAATAATAACAGCCACACGGTTCGATCGAAGGTTAAGCTATGCTTGAAGAGGTTGGTTCGTAGATGGATGACCACTCATAGCATATCAAGACTCCTCTGTGCCTCGTAAAGTACCTACGTTAAGCCGTTGGTCCTGACTGTCATTTGTAAATACATCTATGACAGTCGTTAGGTACAGATAGTCAGAAGCCCGAAAATCTGACAACCAGTTTCCCAGCAACAGGGTTGTGGAGGTCGGACAAGCAGTCGCTCAATGTAATTCTCTGGTATTCAGCTGCATCCACATAAAATAGAAGCCGACCCCAACATAGTTGCAAAAGACTAGGCAGATGATGATGATAAAAAAAGTACAAAGATACAATCATACTACATAAAAATAAAAAAAATACCTAGTCAAGAGACATAAAAATACGTTGATTGAAAAACAAAACTGACTAACAATCTCTCTGTGATGAATGTTATCTCTATAAAGTAATTGTAGGTACTTTCATTAACATTTTGTTCTTCGGTAACCAGCTTTATCCTCATAAAAACTTTAAGTGGGATGGACATAAACAAGGCCAGCACAAGTTTATCATATAATATCTCACCGTAAACATACCGAGACTTGGCAGCCGGGTTCAGAGTCCCGCCACACGTTCACCTCATAAAAATACTTAATTGCTTCTTACAACACCTCGGGGAAGTGATGGGGTGCTCTATTCTTAGTTGAGATCATGCAGATAAGAATGTATTATGAACTAGATTTCTCTCTCGGCTTTACTGGATAGGTACTTGGGCATAAAAGAATATGAGTAAATAAATGCATGTAGATACTACCCTTTATACTTTACTATGTGAAGCTTCTAGATTTTTATGGGATTCTTTATGAACACTTTGATATAAATAGAACGTTGACTTGTAATTTTACATCTATTTTTATTTAATTATTATCCTTAAATAAATTTGCGGTTTCTATATGTGATTTCAAGTGTTTGTAAACGCGCCCAAGATACAGTAGAATCTCCAAGTAAAAGAATAAAAGAAGACTGTTTTTTTCTTTGTACACTTAAGGCCAGCCATGATACCTCTTTGCTGATCAAGTATTATTATGTCCGTTACAAAGAGAGAGTTCAATCAGAAAGAAGAAGAAAGTCAGTAAAACTCTCGAAACAACAATATAAATAATCCACACATAAATAAAAAAATACGATATAGCATTTTGCGGTAGCAGTAAGACCAGGTTTTCCTGCCGAGTCAAAATAAAAATGAAGAGATCCGCAAGAGAACCAAAGTAGCCGACTTAGCTCTAAGAAAATTTCAAAACATCAGTGGCAGTGGGCTGGCCCATAGCTTTCAGAACAGAGAGTTAAGGCGAAAGGGTGCTCGTGTGGCGACTGTATACCGGAAGAAGTAGTACAACGTGGACTGACGAACTGGTATAGATCCCGAGAAGTCGATGGATGATGGATAATGCAAAACTGATCGTTGTGAAAATCTTTAGGGGCGGCCACGTCTCACATGAATTCGTCTGTTGATTAAGTTACTAACAAAGTATGGATATCATAGTTATTATAATGATTTACTAATATTATGTCCAGCAGTCTTGGGCTGAAATAATGACGATGAATAAAGTCTGATAGAGGAAAATACACCACAATTTAAAGCTGTCGAGTAGCTCAGTTGTAGCCGTCGACTTACGCGATGAATATATTCCATTAGCTAATCAAATATGCAGAGCAATTATAATATGCAGAGAGACTTTCCACAGGAAAATGTTTCAGAGAAAAACTATGTAAGTTTATTTCATTACGTGGTTTTTAAATAGCAAAGTATTATGCTAAATATGTATTTTTTTTTTTGTTATTTATGAGAAACAGTAGTATTTTAGTCGTTTTTCCTTATTCAATATTGAATGTTTTATTGACACTGGTAATGTTTGTAAATCCGGTTCCCTTGCCATTACAAGGTTAAACCTCTAATTGTTTTGGGTTGGAAAGGCGATCCTGTATTTTTTATGTCATTCAGTGGCAAACAAAGAGGTGGCCCATTTGATTGTAATTGGTCACCGGCGTCTATGGACATCAATATCCAGTGAACCAGATGACTTTTTAAGCTGAAACAATTAAAAATCATAACCTAATGTAGTCTGGTAGATGCCAGATTCAATTTAGTTACCCGTTTAAAGAGAACTCTTTTCAGTACGAGCATGCGGTGAAAAAAACTGTTTCCACCTAGAATATGCTTTCTCCCAACATCTTTCGACGTCGGAGTTACGACATAGCCAGCTTCAAGCGAAATTAAAATGGCTAGCTTTAACAAAAACTATGTTTGCGAGGACTTTTCAGCAAGAGCGAAACGATCTGTTTGTTGCCCGTGGTACTACTGGTAGTACACCAGTATATTAAGGTAACCCGGTAACTTATAAATAGCAAAAGTTAAAGTGTCAAAGGGACAGACCTTAAAAGTGAAAAAAAAACAAAACAACATCTGAAATGTCGACTAATGGGTGTAACATGGGTAGAAAACGCTTCCCGTGGTATTATTACTGAATCTCTTGGTAGTTCTTTGGTTTTTTTTACCCGTGGTACAACTGGTAGTAATAGGTACTGGTAGTACCATTGGCATGGACATTTTATTTACCTGTGGTACTACTGTTAGCAACAAATGAGACGATCAATGGTATAAACAAGATGGTGGGATAGAAGGTTGAACAGCTATTCAAAGCTCGCTCCGTTGTTGGTCCCTTAAAATAGGTTTCGATACGTATACGTACCTATAGGTAACGATAGCGGTAGGTGCAGGTTTCAGTGCTTCAGCTTGTCAGTAAGCACAGGGCCATCGACAAGTCTAGCGGCTCTTATTTGTAGTGAGGCAAGGCTGTTATTTGGTATTTTGGTGGTCCACCTCAGTGATGCACACAATACTATGTAAAATGCAGTCAACCCTGCGCTTTGCATAAGAGAAAACCTACCTACTACTATTAGTATTACTACTATCATGTATATTGGTGTGTGCTAGCTATCATGTAGCAACTTATTGAATTTAAATGTAGGTATGTTATACATACATATATATATTAACCATACCAGATAGACGTGTTGCTGGGGAGTTTTTCCGCCACATCTTCCCAGCAAAATATTAAGAAATGGTGAAGGGCGGTCGTTTGGGGGATTGTCTTATATTATTTTTGACGTTCAAAAAGTGCGAATCCTTAGACTAACTTGAATAAATGATTTTTGAAAAGCTTCTTTGTGAAGGCGTTTAGAATGGCTTTGCTCCATTAGGTACACCCAGGTTTTTTAATAATTTAATTAGACTAGTAGTAAAGATATTTTCATTTCTGTTGATACCAATCTTAAGCAATTAATTTAATTAGAAGTTGTTCCACATTTTCATACATAAGCTTTTAAGTAGGTATACAATTTATTTCAAATAACATTTTGCATAGTTTCTGAGATACCCACGCATTTTTTATGAAACACTTCGTTCATAACGTAATTAGTATCAACCGCAACTGAAAATACAAATATCAACGGTATCTCTTTGTTCGTATGTCATAATAAAGCATCATATTGTCTTTTGTAAAATCATATTTCTTTTATTTTGTCTGTCTCTAAGCAATTATTATTGGATAAAAGATACCTGTGTATAGAGTTTCAATTTTATTTGTTAAGAACCAACATGAGGTTCAAATAAATATCAATATATTGGCTTCCGTTTCGCAGGAAATAAAACTCGGATACAGAGAAATCGGAAGTTCCTTGAATGTTTTCTTAGCTACATAATGACATCCTATAATAGCAACAAAAGTATGCTGGATTCAAAAATATTTTTTCAATTGTCTTAATAATATTTCTCTCTCTATCAGACGATCTGATACAGGGACGAGTTAAAAAATAACTAAAATAGATTTTCTTTTGAAATGTTTACCGTCCGATTACATTTTTTGATGAGAATAACAATTCCGTGAACCATCTTTTTTGTAGATATTAATAGATTTCCAGTAAAAAAAACCTTATTCAATTTGGTTCACTGTCCAACTTTACTATAACGGATATACTACTAAGTTCTCTAAAAATTGAATTCTAGCTTTAAAAGACTTGTACAATTAGAGCGGGCATGTCAAGTAATTGTCATAGAAAAATTTTGATTCTCAAAAGTCTCAGTAACGCCATCTAGAATAATATATGAATATTGGAGCGGCAGCGGAGCGTACTAAAAACAACTCATAGACTTATGTCCAGCAGGACACAAGTTTTGGATGAAAATTTTGTTCGTGATGTCCGGTCTATAGCTATTGAATGTCTTTGAGTCTATCGATCAAACAATCTATAAAAAAAAAATCTATTGGGCACGTTTCCCGTTTAAGCGATACGGATAAATTTTGATGCTCTATAATTATTTAACTTTTCTTCCCTTTTCTTCTTCCGTGTGGTTAGTAACAAACCTGGTGTCAGAGTTTTAATGCCGCCCATGGGCCACGTTTTTCGTTTTTATTATGTATGTATGACCATATAATTTCTTATTTGTATTACAGGATACCTATAGATATCAGAGACTCAATGAACAGTAGAAACGTAAGGAGTAAACTTAAACAATACTACATTAACTCGACTTTAATGTAACTGTTACTAGCGCATTGATCAAATCCTAGGCCATGGCATGCTAAGACAGACCCCAGAGGTCTAAATTGTGTGCCTTGTTTACTTACAGAACATTGAAACTAGTTTTTAATAAATAAAAATAAAAATAAATAATAATAAATTAGGAACTTATAACCCAAACATAACATTGTACAACATGAGCTATCGACACTTATTATAAAGAGTCTATTAACATGTCGTACATTGTTTGTCTCATATTACCAACATAGGTACAGACGCCAGCACAAGTTACCCCAATGTGTCAAATTTCTTTGATCGTTTTTCAACTTTATGTCGTACAAAATAAGGTTCATATTCAATTAGGAAAATTTGACTTATTGCGGTAACTTGATGTGCAGGCGTCTGTACTTATAGAATGGAGAGATGATTTCTGTTTTAAAATACCTACTCGTACTTGCTGTATTTCTCTGTAGATTTTCTTTTGTATCGGTAGGAACTAATTGTGCGACAAAGCTGATGTCGTATCTTATATAATAATGGGATAAATGCTAGGGTAAGTTATTTCGTGAGTTTTATCGAATCGACACAGAATAACATCTAAATATAACAAATAGCGTTAATTCTTTAAACAAATTGTTAAAAAAGGTTGGAAAAAGTTGGAAAGTGCTTTTAAATAAATAAATATTCCACAACTTTCTTACACAACGCCATCTAGCCCCAAGCTAAGCTAAGAGCTTGTGTTATGGTACTATACAGTCGATAAACAAACTTATATATTTCTAAATACATACATATTATAGATAAATTATTCCCAGACACAGAACAAATGATCGTGCTCATCACACAAACATTTGTCCTGGGTGGGAATCGAACCCACGACCTCCGGCATAGCAGTCAGCGTCACTTACTACTAGACCAACAGGCCAGCCAGCCAGTTTTGAAATGACCTAATAGAAATAAATGATTTGACTTTTGATTTTGACTTTGACTGGTAGAAATTGCATGAAGTACTACGCCTCCTCGTAAAATACACAATAACTAAAAGATGAATTTTGATTTTCCAGTAATATCTCACCATTTAACTTTAGCGATTCATCTGTAATCAGCAGTTCTACATTAATTTATTCCTTTGTAACCAAAACAGACATGTTGGCGCCTTTGGAAGGAGGCGAAAATAAATGATTCAGCCCAATTTCGTCGAACACTGAGATAGGTCCCGTAATTTTGGTTAATAGTGCGATTACAGAATGTGCGTTTGCGATAGTCCCTCACTAGTCCCATGAAAAGATGATTACGTTGACAAATGGCTCGTCCCTTGAGGACGGAGGTCACTTATCTGCTGGTGAATGTGGTCCAATTAATTGTCCCCTATATTAATGCTGAAATTATTTCTGAACTTTTCCCCAGGGTGACATGGTCTTATATCATTTAACATCTGTTATACAACCTTCATTTGTTATTTTTTCTAAGAAATCTCATAAGTCTCAGCTTCTCCATTTAAATCATTGGAATGTATGGATTCTGCGTTACTCAGAAATATAAAAGAAAAACGCTTGCCTTACATTACGAATATCATTATTTTGACTTACGTTAACAAACATGCATACGAACAGATTTAATAATTACATACATACATACATAAACTCACGCCTTTTTCCCACGGCGGTAGACAGAAACTACAGAGCGCCATGTGCTACGATTCTTACATACTTCTTTTGCTTCGTTTACATTCATACATGTTGTTAAATTAAATTTTTGCATTTTAGAAAAAAACATTATTAAATTTTTACATTTTAGATAGATGACTTACTTGACTTAATATTAATTTATAATAATTTTACATGAGACTATTTACAATTATTTATTTGACTATTTACTTTCTACTGTTATAATAATTATCATAATGTTACTGATTTTATTTTTGATTTTATTTTTATTGTAATTTACTTTCAAGATTATGTTAGATACCATAATTTATTATTTTTACCTGTAATAAACTAATTTATGTACTAAAAAAATCAAACACAATGCGAATTGTTACATGAATAATTGAATTGAATTGAATTGAATTGAATTGAAGTTATACTGCACGCACGCCGGTTGCGAGTACTACGCACCTGATCTTTCTGAAGAACCTCACCAATAAGGTCTATGTAAGTTCTTCTAGGGCGTCCTCTCTCGGCGTACCCACTTACATCTGCCTTGTAAATACCTTTCGTTAGTCGCCTTTCATCCATCCTTTCAACGTGACCAAACCATCTAAGCATACTCTTTTCAATTTAATTACTTAATTTAATTTAATAATTGTTTATTATAAATCGATAAAATAAACTTAATGAAGCAACACGGTTAAGACAGCAGTGATAGTCTAGTGGTGTGGCCGGTGGATTGTCAATTCATAGGTCTCGAGTTCGAACCCAAGGCACGCACCTCTGACTTTTCGGATTCATGTGCGGATTGTATAATTATCACTTGCTTCAAAAACGGTGAAGGAAAACATCGTGAGGAAACCGGCATGCCTGAGAGATATATGTCTCGACGGCATGTGATGCCAAGTCAGAGGCCCATGGGCGGCATTAAAACTCTGACACCAGGTTAGTTACTAACCACACGATAAGAAGAAGAACACGGTTAAGTACGAAAATCGGTTCAAACCAAAACACTTTGATGCCCTATGATGGTATTATTTTTTAAGTTCTGTTGTGCTTTTAAACCATGGACGATTTTAGACAAAAGTCTTTTTGCCCAATTCTTTGTGAAAATTCAGAATTATTTTTTTCATGCCATTCATTTATAACCACTATGCTACTAACTGTAGGTAACCCTATTTAAGAAGAAGAAATTATTTCATTTAGTAATAATAATTACGACTCACAAGCTGTACTACTATTTACCACTTTTGAAAAATGAAATGGTAATACTAAACGAATAAGTTCACGAAAATAGTCAATTAACTTTTCATTAAAACTAATTTTTATGTACGGCTTTAATTAGTTAATATGATAGTTAGAAAAAACGTAGAGAATTAATTTAATTTCATTCGTTTATATGTCACTTCTAGACACTAAAATTGATTTTGAATAAGATTCTGCCATTGTTGTTCTTTCTAGTATAATTTTTATTTTGCAGTTTTACTCATCTGCTTAGCCTTTCCTCAACTATGTTAAGGTTGGCTTCTATACCAACTGGATGCATCTGAATACCTACCAGTATTTTGCAGGGAACAACTGCCTATTTGACCTCCATAACCCAGATACACAGTAATGCGATATCCCTGGTATTTCACCGTACTAACGACAAACATAAAATGATCTACCAACGACTGACGGGACCAACAGTTTAACGTGCTTTACAAGATACTGAATGGTCTCGCGACGTGTAATGGATGGTTGCCCATGCATGGCGTAACCTCTGAAAGTGAAGCTTAACCTTTGATTGACCCAGGCGGCTATTGAGTAAATTTTCAAGCGTTTCAACCTCCGTCATTATTATTATTTTTTATTATTTAGCCCAAATTGTCCCACTGCTGGGCAAAGGCCTCCCTCCATTCCTTCAATCGGTCGCGATTCTGCGCCACCTCTCTCCAATTCTCAAGGAAGACATCCAGGTCGTCGCGCCATCTCCTTCGTGGTCTGCTGCGGCCCCGTGTCACTGTAGGGCACCAATTCTGGGTTTTACGAGCCCATCGCTCGTTCGGCATGCGGCAGACATGTCGGACATGTCACCTCCGTCATTACTATCCCCAAATAAATAATAATAATAATATTCCACAACTTTCACACAACGCCATCTAGTCCCAAGCTATGCAACTTGTGTTATGGGTACTAAACGACTGATAAACATACTAATATACAGGGTGTCTCATTCAAATGGGTCAGTATGGGAAAGTCTGAAACTATAAGACATACGAAGATCTGTTCTGAGGAACCATGTCATCGATTTTAATAAAAAGAGAAACTGCATTCATACATTTTAAAAAACATCTGTACTCCGCTCGGGAATCGAACCCGGTTATTTTGAAAAAAAAACCAACACTATTTCTATTTAGATATCGATTGTGTAGGTCTTAAGCAGTAAATGTCTGTATGAAACATGATGTCTAAAATGAATAAAAGGCATTGTTTCCACATACTTTAATTTACTTTAGTAGGTGCTCGAAGTGACCACCGCCTTTTTCAATACAATGTTCAACACGTTTAGGTAACAATCTTACAATTGCATTTTGTATCTTCATGTGGTGAATTTGCGTTAAAATTGTCTTTATAGCTACTTTTAGGTCTACAACGGTGTCATAGCACTTCATCCTTAACGTAACCCCACAAGAAATAGTCCAGAGGCGGTATTGAAAAAGGCGGTGGTCACTTCGAGCACCTACTAAAGTAAATTAAAGTATGTGGAAACAATGCATTTTATTCATTTTAGACATCACGTTTCATACAGACATTTACTGCTTAAGACCTACACAGTCGATATCTAAATAGAAATAATGTAGGTTTTTTTTTTCAAAATAACCGGGTTCGATTCCCGAACGGAGTACAGATGTTTTTTAAAATGTATGAATGCAGTTTCTCTTTTTATTAAAATCGATGACATGGTTCCTCAGAACAGATCTTCGTATGTCTTATAGTTTCAGACTTTCCCATACTGACCCATTTGAATGAGACACCCTGTATAGGGTAACTGGTAATTAGTGACCGATACTTAAACACGTGATTGTACTCATGCATACAATTAACTTTCCCAAAGAAACTTTTTTTATACTCATTAACTTTCAATTAATTCAATTACGACAGTACTGCACAACGGAAGTGATGGGGTGGCGGGGGAGCGTTTGACGCTACTACTGCCCTTCCCGAGGTCAGATTATCAGCTGATAGTTCGTGCCGATTCGTGCCTTCTGTGATCGATCACAGGCGCGCGCACAGGAATTTCAAACAGCGTTTTTGTTGTTTTATTGTGTTATTAAATAACATACTGCGTATAAAAAAAAAAATCTTTGGGAAAGTTTATTGAAATCATGAATACAATCACGCGTTTAATTATCGGTCACTAACTACCAGTCACCTTATATATCTTAATACATACATAATCTAGATAAATTACACCCAACCATTTACTAAATGTTAATGAAAGAGAATATATTCGATGAAATCTTAAGTAATTCTCAGATTTTGGTACTTTAGCGGATTCTGGTAAATGCTACTTGTTTATTGATAAACCCCTACTATATACAGCATTATACGAGTATTAAACCGGGAGAATAAACGTTGAGAACATCTCACCGACTGATTGAATTAATTTAATTGTGTTTTTATAAACTAACCAACTTTTTCCCGCTATTTCCTTCGCACGCGAAGTGGTCCGTGGTTTATCTCGGAGGAATTGTGCAATTTTCCGGGTTATAACACTAAAGCCTACTTAGCAATAGACTACCAATATATTAGAAAAAAGGCTAATATTATTTCTCAGATATTACTTTTGAAGGTTAAAATGAAATTTAAATAAAGGACGAACAAAGATTAGAAGTGATAAGTATTTTGTTCTCTTTCTCCCGTGTACCTACACTAAAAACAAGATAAATTTAAAAGAGACAACAGTATAGCATTGCTATTCTGCTGAAATCACTCCGTGAAAATAATAAATAAATATGGGTGATGTAAATTTTGTTGTCAATCATACTAATGTTACTCATTGACAGATCATTTCACTCATGTTTTACGGGGTGGCTTTTGCTAAATCGACCGACTGATTAACAAATAAAGTAGAATCGTTAATTAACGGACTTTTAGTATTCTGGTTTTACGATAATATTTGAAATCGTCTTTCTATTAATTTAATTTAACTATGTTACACAGGTTTCAGCGACATTGTAGAAACGAATCCTCGGTTCGCATTTTTAACGACTATGATCACTAGAAATCCAGTTGCAATTATATTAAAGTACAGACGCCAGCACATCAAGTTACCCCAATGTGTCAAATTTAGAATAAGGCTCATATTCAATTGGAAAAAATTAGATACATTGGTGTAACTTGGTGTGCTGGCGTCTGTACCTACGGAGGTATATTTTTGTATGCATAATTGTTTCGAACAGCTGAAATTAAAGCAGTTAATAGAGTTCCACGGAAACCGAATCGTTTGTTCAATGTCGGTGAAACCTATTTTTGTTATGTCAAGTGCTAAGCGGCGCGAGACAGCCGGAGACAATATCAAAAACTCGATCTCCGCTATCGGGAAACGCAACAAACCAAAAACGGATAAAACAACAATTCTGCTTGCCCTGAAAATGAAGGAGTGATTTTATTTCCACTATACAGGCTAAATAATAACAGCCTCACATGTTGATCGCAGTTTAAGCTGCTTGACGACGTTGGTCCGTGGATGGGTAACCATTAATATATATCAAGACTTATACGTGGCTCGGCAAGCACTTAAAGCCGTTGGTCCCGGCTGTCATTCTTAGACCTATGACAGTCGTTACGGATCGTCAGAAGCCCGAAGGTCTGACAACCAGTTTGATCAAGAGGTATCGTGTTACCCAGAAACTGTGTTGGCTGGCAGTCGCTCTATGTAAAACACATTTAGCTGCTTCTGGTTAAACTGAAAGCTAACACCAACATAGTCGGGAAAAGGCTAGGCAGGTGAAGAGAAAACGTAAAGAACTTTGAACATAGATAATGCATTTTCGGGAAAATACAGGCGTGAGTTTACGTAAGTCAACTATTAACTACAACTTTCAAAAACAACTAACAGTTTAATAACAGTACATTTCTAATTACTTACGGGGAATATAATGCTAAGTTTAAGTATGAGTAGATATTTAAAAGAGCCTAACTTAAACCATAACAAGTTTAAAATACAGGACCACTACCAACATAAATAAAATAAATAAATATTCCACTACTTTCACACAACCACAACGCCATCTAGTCCCATGTACCAATGAACAACTGAAAAACATACCTATATACTTCTAGATACATACCTATTGTAGATAAATTACACCCACACAAACTTTAATTACATAAACTACGAACACAACAAAAAAACAATCCCTATTAAAGTACCTAACATTACTCTTTTCAGTTAAAAGCTCGCGCTTTTACTTAGGCAAACATATTACTTGTTCTCCGGCTAAAAACCCAAAACCATTATAAAGAACTTGGAAGGGTTCAACAGCTGAGGCAAAGACAAAAAAACGGCAGAAGATAAAGCAAATTGCTAAGTAGATAATTTTTTATTTGAGTTTTTACTGAGTTTTTATGATTTACGAGCGGTTAACCTTTGCAGACCTCGTCATTAAGACTTTGTGAGATGGATTATGCCCACACAGAATAAGGAAATTGACTTAGTAGATTGTAACACTGGCCGCATAACAAAATAAACTACTAATTTCAACTTCTACTATTCATAATCACAATCACATAATACGCTAAGCTAAAACTTTGGATCTCTTTTTAAGAATATTGCGCGCACGGACGAGTATGAAATTCTACATACTTAGGGCGAGACTCCACCAAAGCGGAGACGAGAAGAGATGAGATGTGTCTTACAACCAATCAGCTTGAGTCATTTTGACCGCTCATTGCTTAACTTCAGCACAATACGTTAAGTAAGAGACCTCTCCTCCGTCTTTTGTTTAGTCCTGCCCTTAAAGTTAATATGAGGGACGAGTGCACAAAGCCGAAAAAAAAAAATAAATGACCACTGATGATGACGTCATCTTCGTCGAAAACATCCGCTTTGTGGGCTTCTGGCAATCGCAGCTATATATTATTATAACTTTAACATCCCCTAGTACTTAGTTTTGAAAATGAAATATATCTTTCCATAGTCACGTATAAAAAACTGCATTAATATCAGCGAGTTACAGATTTTTTTAATGATTTAAAAGATTTTTTAAATTTTTTGATCGAGTTAAATTCTGACAAAAAAAGAGCAAATAACATCTTCATAACATGTATTATTATTATAGACATCATTTTAGTAGTAAGAGCCGGGTGTTAAATATAATATTAATTAAAAAACTGTCCTAAAAGACTGATAGGTATACTAGTAAGTATCTATTGTAACTCAAACTTTTTATTTTATGAGATACGAGATTTACAATAGCTAAGAAAAGTTTCCATGAAAAGACAGCCTCTTCAAACTCTATTGTTAAGCATAAGGTTCTAGGTTCCATTCCCAGGTAGGACAAAATGTTATTGGGTTTTTTCAGCTGGAAATTTCCAAGCGTATTGTAATGTTTATGTAGAAAGCTTAATGATTGATGAAAACAAGAAAACAGCCTAAAACGGTACTAAAACTAAACTATCTTAGAATATATAGTCTGCCTTCCGATCCTAACAAATGTACTTGTTTACTGGTATACGTTACGTATCACATACATGGGTTTCATAACTACTATTTTTCAGCACGTCATATTTTCTGATAAGGAATATTGTTTGTTTTATATCTGGCGTAAAAGTTGGAAATCTCTAAGAAAAGTAGATAGATCGTACTAGAAGTATCTCTGTTTTTGAAAAGTTAAAGTTTAAAATAATACTGGTTTCAGCTCCTAACCTACGTCTCGTGAAAAATGTGTGTAACTTTCATAAGAATACGCCATTCCAAGCAAACAAAATATTAAGCCACCACAAATATTACTTAATCACAAAAGGAAACACTTATCACGCTTTCGCTAAACCAGAAAATATACCTCTTCATTACCTATTTATCTAAATGTATACGAGAAGCAATCGTCATAATTATCCAGAACATAAAGCGGACCAGTAAATCGTGAATAACCGCTTTTATCAGCTTAAATTGGATATTTAACGTAATTTTTATTGATATTATAAAAGACTATTCATTCTGTACCTCACAATGGCACAGTGGTTGAAGCCTGGTGTCTCATGCACGATGTTTTGTATTCGAATTTCGAGTAATCCGGGCCAGTAGCAAAGTGACATAATTTCAATTCAAATTATGTACAGTCAGCCTCATAAGTCGATAAACATATCCATATTTCCTAAACTCATGAACACCTTACCTTACACAGTCTTGTTTAGCAATTTGTGTAAGCTAAGGTGTTCATGAGTTTAGGAAATATAGATATGTTCATCGACTTATGAGGCTGACTGTACCTACCTTCTAATTTTATCTTAGTCATCAGTGAAGGTAGGTATTATAAAAAAACAACTGAACTTATCATTAACTAGCGGGCGTCACGCGATATCACCCGCGTAGTTCCCGTTCCCGTGGGAATACTGGAATGGATAAAAACTAGTAGGTATGTCACCTGGGAATAGTAAAGCTTTCCAAAGGTGAAAGAATTTTTCGAATCCGTCCAGTAGTTTTTAAGTTTATTCGTTACAATACAGATATACATATCTTTTCTCTTGGTAATATTATTAATAACTAGCTGCCCGGCGAACTTCGATTAGCCTTACAATCAATTTATCTACCCTTCCACCTTCTTAGTTTTAGCTTAAGACCTTTCAAATGTCAAATATTGTCACCTGAAAATGGACTGGGAAACATTTGTCATCTGCCTTAACATGAAAGATGGCATTTGAAAAAAAAACAATTATCGTTTTCTTCAATTTTCTAATGTTCCGCTCAACTTTTATATTTTTCTTCTTTCATAAGAACCTTCTTCTGACACTAACAATCATAACAAAAAAGAATTAGCAAAATTGGTCCAGCCGTTCACACGTGATGCGACAAAGCAAAATAGGGATTCATTTTTATGTAGATAATATCTTTCCTCTTGGTAGGTAGTATTATTCTTTAGTAATTAAAAAATAAAAAGTATAGAAGTTTAGATATAAGTTAGGAATCGCCAGCTAGCCTTGTGAAAGCGTGGTGATTAAAGCTTGTGCCTTCTCTGTATGAGAAGCGGCTTTTGACCTTCAGTCATAGTAACAAGCTAGTATTCTTTTTATTCCACCAACCACTCTATTGAAACCAACTGAAAAAACCCTTACAGTGGTACGGTAGGAGGTTTTATTATTAATATTTATTATTAATTTCACTCACGTCTCACTCAAAGTACGTGTGTGGTAGATTAAACAACGTCATATAATTGAAACTCAATTATATTGGAAGTAAGCTTTAAATGAACTTGTATTTTTAATTTATACCTTTAACATTTTCGTTGTTCTTCCACTTTATCTGAGTGTATCGTCATACAGTGTTAAAATAAAACCTTTTACTGTATTCATGAAGTCTACAAGTCCCTACCTACGAGCCAAACTTTAAACTTTTTTTAAAGGTTCGAATAAAACATACGGTTTCTGTGTACCAGTACCAAGAAATACTCAAACAATTCATAAAAATAGGTAAAAACAAAGTCTGGTTTGTTTGAGCGCTTTGATCTCGAGAACGACTGGACCGATATTCATGGTATTTGATTTATTGGATTTGTCTACGTCGCAAATGTTCTATTCATAACATTGGAAAATGGACGAAAAATAAAATAAAACAATTTTTTTTTCGTATGCAACATGACAGGAGGGCCAAATGACATTCGTCAAGTCTTTTTTTAATTTGTTGACATTTGACAGTTCGGCAAGCCATCGAATTTGTTTAGATTAAGACGATAGATGCCGCTTCGATGAAGGGAATTGGCTCAAAGCAACAGCAATTTCGATTAAAACCCAATTAATTTTAATGCAGAACGAAGTTTGCTAGCAATAACATTTTGACCACCTAACGTAGAAGTGAGCTAACCTACATAATATTCAGCTGCTCTTTTTGATGATTCCAGTAGGAACAAAGTGACGTCAACAGGCATTGCTCTGAGCACTGATACATTCAACTCCTGTTGGCTTATTGGTAACAATGTTTACATTCCTTAATTAACCTGTCCTCGTACCACGTCCAATGCCGAAAACAGAATGGGCATCATACCATCAGAATATATACATACATTTAGTAAGTATCTACTTATAACAGTTTGAATAGTTAGTGAATAAACCTGACTTTATTGTTAGTTTGAATCTAGATTCAAACAAGATCCACGATAGTGTAACGTTTTAAAGTACGGACCTAAAACTACCAAATATACTGACGATGTTGTTAAGGCTTTGTTTCTGATGGATGGCTTTTCAAGACAATGTTAAGCAGGCACAGGTGTCAGGGCTCAAAAGTGTCGCAAATTAAGACTTCATACATATGTTTTCCTTGTTATTTTAGGGTATGTTTTCCTTGATAACGTCGTCCATAATTGCAAAGACAAACTCTCCAATTTCCCCAAAAAGGTTACTAAAGCAACTACGCTATAGGATTTGATCAATATCGCGACTCATAAGGATTCACCAGATAACCCGTGCAGTCTCTTACAGTGGCAGATGTCTTTGCGGTCTTATGTAAGTAGGTACCCATAGACATTCAACCCTTTTAGCCGTTTTATAGTAAGAATCTCCCGGGATAATACCAGTTAATATATTCCACTTTTTTATGTTCATACATAATATACAGGGATTAAAATTATTTTTGCGTAAACATAACTATATGTTAAATTAATTGGCATGACGTAAAGGCCGCATGAGGCTAAAACGCCAATAAAGCCTGATATATCTAATTCTAACGCCACAAAGGGAGAATTCGCGGATGACATTCGCGGCAATCACAACCCGTCCCACTGTCATGCTGGCATGTAAAATAGTGGTCGTATTTCTGTGTAAGTGAATCTGCGTTAATAACACGTCACTGGCATTGTTTTGGTACTTTAGATGTTAAAACAATGGCTTGTTGTTGTGCCACACGTACAGCTAAATGGACCACTATCGGTTTTTATCTTTAAAAAAATTAGGACGTGAACATAACGATCTAACGTACGTAAAATAAATATCTGTTGACTTTGTTAGCGATATCACTACTTGGAGTACTTATTAAAACACAAAAAAAGATAAAAACTGTTAAAAAAGCAGTTTTAAATCAATTTTATAGAACCAACGCGTTCAAAGCTAGTGTAATGATAGAAATTAATTTCACCGATAACGAGTACGGTTGAACGAGATTTTTCACCGGTTTCAGCGCAGAGTACTCCGCTTCGGGCTAACAAATGGTACTTATCTGTCACTCTCGAGATAGGGGCGCTGACGAGTGTCGGGTGTCAAAGCTTGTCATCCCAACTACACTTGTACTGACGTTACACCTATCACCCGTTCGTCGACATCTGCTCTTTACAATTTTGAACTTTACGAGGATTTATTTTAGACTTATTGCGGTGCTGTACTGCGTGTTACGACACATGACACGCACCATTATGTCATAGCGAAAATAGAATTAGTTTAGCGCGTCATTTTTTGTCTTGAAATACTTGTAAGGAAATATGGAGCCAATATCGATGAAGACAAAGGGTTTGGTTTGTATTGTTGCGTTCCATTTCAACGTAGCGCATTGTTTGTCCCTTTCAAAGCAATATTAATATTTTGTCCTTGGTATTATTCCAATTAATAATTCAAGAATCTATCAGCAAGTATTTTTCATTATCCTAATGAAATAAGAAAATTAAAAGTTTTAAATTCAATCATCCCGAAAAGTAAGCGTCTAAAAACGAGAAACTTTAGTTAAATAGCGGATGAAAAGTTTGCCTCTACCAACCTGAACTGAATGGACGACGGGCCGTGGATTCAGTACCGTTCATGAACAGGTAACTAACTTTGATAAGCAAGATTAAATTTTAATTCGTTAAAACACAAGTTTGATTTCTTAGTTGTTACTAAGTAGCACTCCACAAAATCTGATGACACTCACCTTCAGAAAGTTATTAAACTTTCAGGTAATTTCAATATCCATAGTTCCGTTCGCACAAAAAAATGTTCAAATACACATCAAATCCTTGGTTCGTTATGCAATCAGCTCGCAAACAAATCAGCAAGTTTGCCGGTAAACACACTGTAGCTCGAATGTGGAAGGTCCGCGAGTCGAGTTCGGTGGAGTCGGGAGCGCGGGTCGTGTCGTGTCGGGAGCGACCAGTGCGTCCCCACTCTCGTCGGCGACTGGAGCACGGATCTCGACGGAGTCTGCGTAATAGAACGGCATCCCTACAGATTGCTATATGGGAATAAACGCTAATAAATTACGAACATCGTATAAGCGTAACGCGAACGGCACTGTGCTCTTGATTAGTTTGAAGTCAGCCGCTAATGTGTTTGACATGCACCACAGCGGCTTTTTAACATCGCCACCGATTAGTTCCCTCGATAACTTGATACTTTTAAGTTTGCTCTTTATTTTGAATGGTGCTGTACTGTAAACGACTCCCTCAGTATCACCGTTGAGTGCTATTTGGAGCCGTAAAGCTCATATCTTATGATCCTTTTGTAGTTTCATTATAAAGTTGTTGGTGCACTTTAAAAATACGAAGTTTCTTTACTAGGTTATTTATTAAGTCAACGTTGAAGCAGAATAATGTAACTTGTGATGCAAATTCATTCAGCGTTTTAGCTTTTACAATTTACAACGTAATGTTTTTAAAACACGTTTCATGTTTCATATACCTGATGGAACTCGTATGATAACTAAAGATGACTGATGCACGATTGTGGTTTGTGTACATAGTTAGCAAGTTCCGCAGCTGATTGATATTCCTTCTTCGTCTGAAGGGGTCAAGGGGTGCCGAAATACATAACTCTCCGAAAAAGATTGCTTTTGTGAGGGAAAAAACACGTGCTTATTTTATTGTTCTTTTTTATTTCGTAATGATTATGGAACACAAAGAAAAACGTCAAAGAACGTTTATATTTTTTTATTAAATCAACATTCTAAATATATAGATCCATGTTTTTTATTTTTTTGGGTCGACACTTTGCCTGGTGACACAACTCCTAACACAGCAATTTAGGTATTTGGCGTTGTGTTACTAGAAAAGTGTAACATCCCATAATTACCACGCTTGTATAATCCCGAAGGGTTCATTAGACGTGTTCTTGAAGTACTATATTTTGAAATTATATTTAGGCCCCATGCCCAAAAACAGACGCTCTAATCCAGACTTCTACTGAGAAATTCCAGAAGGAAAAACTCCAAAAAAAAATTGTCCTTTCTACCTAAAATTTAACGCAGGTCCTCATGCTCAGCAGTATAATTGCCAAACTGCAAGCGCAATGTCTTGCTAGTTTAGTGCTTGTTGACTGCCTCATCAGGGAGTCAACTAATCCAACGAGGCTGTACTTACCTACACATAATAGAGGGTCAATTTACAAACAGTCAAAATATATTAAAGGAACAACTATGAATTACCGTGCGTATTTCCAATTCCAGCTTCAAGGATTAACCAGTAAATCACAATACTAGCTAACGAAATACAAGTTAACAAGCATCAAATTCCGAACACATTAAGCCAATGCTTAGTCTGTTGTTATTATTCCCATAATGTTAATTAAAAGCCGGGATAACTGTTCTTATGAATGAGATGGCGTTTTGAACAAACATTTGGGTTCATGTTTTTGTTTCATCTATTCTATTTTCATAATGCAAAACGGGTTATTTGCGTTGCTCTTCCGGGCAGCGGCTGCCGGGCGCGGCGGCAAGAGCTGTGAGAGCAAATAAGAACTTTCTTATAGCGCATCTCGTGGTATTCGACTTTACTAATCGAAAAGGACTTTTACAAAGTTACTAGCTGTCTCTGCGAACTTCTTTTAGCCTTAGAATTACTTTTTTAGACAAAGGTAGGTATAGTTTTTTATAAAGTATTACAAATAATTAAACGTAAAATATCGCTGTATGTGTTGCACTGACTGCACAAGTGTATGTTCCCGTTACCTACGAATGAATTTTGAATTTGAATTTCGTGGACTACCCTAGCGCCCCCGCCTTAAGTTTGGTATTTACTTTAACGCTTTTAATATCGAGCGTCGACTGCTTTTATGCAATGATGCGTAAGCGGAGCGCGTCCCTGGATACGCAGAGTTAGCGACAGCTCCAACAGCGTGCTGTTGATGAAAGCTGACAAGCTCGACTGTCCATACAACAGACGCTGCAGTGAGATGCACGTCAGTGTAAGTTGTTAATGGATGAAACTTATTTTTATTCATTTTAAAACGTCAATAAATATATTGCATATGGGTTGACTAAAATATTTCAGTCCAGGATATGTTCAATCAATAATTGTTTTTTATTTTTTTATTTTAATATTTCACTGATTTGATTAATAGACAAATTCCTTACCAATCGAAAGTTTAAAGTTGATACAATATGCAAACGCTAGGTTGTCTATTTTTTTCCCGTCACAAGCCTCGGTTAGGCAGGTATAAACAGGTAAATCGATAAGTAACTTGCACCGGTCTGGTTAATGGATGAAAGTTAAATGAAAATAAAGATTATTTCATTACGGACACGGTGGTATAGGGTTGTCTGCGAAAAATCAGTCTTGAATTGTCGAATTTTGAAAAGAGAAATAGGTACTGCTTCGAGTGAATATGTGTATTCATTCATTAGGTGTATTCAGTGTATAATTAGTGCCATATATTTAATTTCCGTGTATTAATGAATCCTTGTTGCTTGATAAATAAATTAATTGTAATTAAACACAAAATCGTTTCACTAAACACCCTAATTCAAGTTATAAAGGTATTACAAACCTTCTGTTACATAACACACCATACTACCCGTAGATTGGCATTTGCCGACGCACCATGGAGCGTGCGGGTAGGTACTCGTATAACCGAGAATATGAATGAACCCTTTGACTCTGGCATTAGCTTTGTTACCTAAGCGTAGTAAGCATCGGTTCTCAGTGCGTTGTTTTATTCATGTTGTACGTATGATTTACTTATGTGCAGTTCTTTCTGACATATTCGAAGTGTTTTGACGTGATCGTTTTTGTACAGAAGCCAGCACATCAAGTTACCCCAATGTGTCAAATTTTCCCAATTGAATATGAACCATAATCTGTTTAACATACAGTTGAAAAACGATCAAAGAAATTTGACACATTGGGGTAACTTGACGTGCTGGCGTCAGTACATAAATATTTTTAATATAAGCAATCAATCAAATTATTTAGGTACAGACGCCAACACATCAAGTTACCCCAATGTGTCAAATTTCTTCTTTTTAGTAACATATCAAGTATTTTTATTTAGAAAATATCGTTTGGTGAAGAAAAACTGATGAGGAAGACAGGCAACGGAACTCTTCAACGCATAACAGCAAATTATTTGCGATTGCTAAATAGTCAGATGTCTATGCTGAGCTTTTGTATTTCTAATAACATTACGCCCTTCTATATTAAAAGGGGCCCGGCAGAGATGTACAGAGTCATTTTTAGATAAACCTTTTTTTAGCAATTTTTAACCAATTTTAATAATTCTTTCTAATTTTTGAAAGACTTTCTTTGTATACGAAGAAACTAAAAATTGCAAAATAAAAACTTTTTTGCAAATAAACAACCGACTTCATAAAAAAACAACAGGTGAAAAATAACTCCAGTTTCGGAAGTCGGTGGCCAATAATGAACGAAACAAAACCACCAAAGCCACAGACTTCCGAAACTGGAGTTATTTTTCACCTGTTAGTGTTTTTTTAAGAAGTCGAAGTTGTTTTTTTTTATCATAATAATTTAACTATTGCACCTAGTAAAATATAGCATAATATAGGTAGAATTGCCCATTTTCACGCACAATAGTTAATTAAATAGCAGTGAAACGTTTACAGCATATATTTGTTGTTCTACAAGAACAATCAGCGCTAATTATTAATAATATGCAAACGAAGCAGTCACAGGTGGGGTATGTGGGGGTACTATTAAAACTGTGCACTCGCCCACCACAATAAAACAAGAATGTCATAAGGGAAACTTCGAGAACTTTGTATTAATGAAACTGCTTGGTGGAATTAGACGAGAATAAGTTTGTTTGTGAAATATTTTCAGGTGAAATTCTCTTGTACGCTTGCAATTTTAAGTTTTTATAGCCAAATGGCAAAACAGAACCCTTATTATTTCGTCCTGTATGTCTGTATCAGGGATGTTACGGAGGTGGTTTTATCGGAACCGGAATCGGAGTCGGAGTTTTTAAATTAGGTTTTCCGGAGTCGGAGTTCGGAACTGGAACCGAAAACGGAGTCGAATGCTGCACCAACTTCAGTGAAATAGTTCCAAATACCTAACACTTGATTTTCACTTCAATGTCCAACTCCAAATCAAAATCAGATAACTTTAATACGCCGCATAAGACAAAAGAAACCACCCTCCGTAATTCCGTATTGTGTAACAACAAGTGGATTATGAATCGATGATAGAACGCGTGCTGTCGGGGCGACATGCATAAATTTGATCGTAGAGCCTTTGCTTCGACCTCCGATTTAAAAGTATCGGAACCGAATTCGGAACCGGAGGTGTATGATCAATCGGAAGTTCAGACATATCGGAGTCGGAGTCGAAGCTTCGTAACATCCCTGGTCTGTATGTTACACGGCCATTTTACTTGAAGACAATTTGCGCTCTAAATGTGAAAGAAAGGAGAATTCTTTGGACCGCTGTATCGTTGTGTAGAAAAGAAAATAATGAGTAGGTACCTACTCCTATTACTAGCACATACATGTAATTGAAAGACAATAATAAACTTTATACAATAAATAAAATGTACTGACGCCAGCACATCAAGTTACCCCAATGTGTCAAATTTTCCCAATTGAATTTGAACCTTATATTGTTTGACTTAGAGTTGAAAAACGATCAAAGAAATTTGACACATTGGGGTAACTTGATGTGCTGGCGTCTGTACATACCCCCTAGCGACACAAATACTAAAGGTGATGATGGTCAAGATAATCCTAAAACTCATTTAATCCAATGAGCGTGTTCCGCAATTTTGGCCTAAAAATAGATCACGTCATTTCTTCACGGGAAGTCGTAGGTGGTGTAAGAAGCAAATAAATCATCATATTATTATCTGCATTATGATATTCTACGGGCACATCACTGTTAAAATAGAGAATCAGGTTATGTCGAATTTGTATATTGAGTTTTTGAGGTGTGCACTGTGAATTCCAATAAAAATGAAAAAAAAAAAAAATTATGAAACAAAACACAATATTAATTTAACTTCAACAAAAAGAAACATAAAATTGTTTGAAATTAAATGATATTTATTTCTGCAAATAGGTTTTCACGAACACTTTTACACGTCATTTTTTTAACTAGTAGATGAGATCGGTGTTTCACTATCTGACAACTCTGAGAAACACCGAATGAAACTCAGAGGTTACAGTCTCTTTTAAAGACCAGATATTATCTTGGTCAAATCATGTAAGAACCGATTGTACCTACTTAATATATACTAATTCGTTAATGTATTTTAAAAATACTAAGAATTTGGGTATTGACGGCGTCATATATAGCCTCATTTTTAGGCGTGAAGGGGTTCGCACCTAAAAATGAGACAACTGGTTAATGATGCTTTCCGTACTGAAATTCTCATCACTTGGTCAAAAAGCCCACAGAAATCTAAGCGAACCCATGATCACCATAATTATTTTACGAGAGGTCAGAATCAAAGGTTTTTAGCACAGTGTTCTTGCATGCTATAGAAAACTTAAGCACACCGACAATCCATAAGTATTTTATTCATCCACATTTTGTTTTATAACATTATTCGAACGAATACATTTTGGTCTGTTTCAGGGCTACATACCTTCGCCAATATCGGTACAAACTTATGTCCTCTATAACTTGAGTCATCTCGAGGGAAATAAGGAAAGGCAGGAAATACGCTTGAGAAACTCGCACAAAATATGTCCCCATTTTTTATTATTTACGTTATTCATGAAACTTTAATAGTAATACGTTTATCCTTTGATGGTTAATAGAAATCGGAGGGTTTCGTGGGATAAGTGGAACGGTGCAGGTTAACTCTAACGTAATTGGGAAAAGACTAAGCAGATGATGACTGTTTAAGCCTTGGTCACGCTCAGGGCGCACTGAACTAGAACTGCCGTAACTCAGATCTCAGGTCTCGGGATAGGTAAATTCAATTTAAATTTCTACGTACTCTTTTTATTTTTCATTTTGAACCTAAATTACCTCTGAGGTCGTTAACTCGCGGAGAATCTTTACACCGCGATGTACTATGGTGACGTATTTTGACAACGCCATCTATTCAATTCAATCTGCACTTGAGCTTGAACAATGGCTATGGGAATTGTTGCTGTAATAATTTGACGGGCCTGTTAATCATGTTGTTATAGTGGCCCTGACTCCTATGCTGGAAGTCATGGGTTCGTTTCCCACCTAAGACAAATGCTAGTGTGGTGAGCAAAAATCATTTGTTCTGTGTCTGGGTGTAATTCATATACTACCTATATTTATGTATTAAGAAATTTATAATTATGTTTATCAGTTAACTAGTTCTTATAGCACAAGCTCTGCTTAGTTTGTGTTAGTAAAAGTCGTATTTAGGAATATTTATTTATTTTTATAATAGGCTAGTGATGTGGGCAAAATTTTAGATGTTATTATCCCTTATGATAAATACTAGAATATATTACTAGAATGATAGATTACTAGAAAATATTCGACACATATTTTTTCTTTTTTCTCCGTGTTCAAAAAATAACGGCTATGCATCGAGTCGAAATGTCGCATGACGTCACTATCCTGTATGAATGTGATACACGTGAGAAACAAATTCAAACTTAAACTGAACCTATGGAAGAACTTTTAGCTTGGTATTTTTGTCGCTGTATGCATATTTTATTACGCTTTCTCTAGGTTGGGCCTTATTTGCAGGATTGCCAATCGACTTAGGTATGTAAGTAACTATTTAAGTGCCAAAGCGTATTAAACGTTGGGTCGTTTTATTACATTAGAATTATTCGAGATTTTGCTACATGACACCTAATCAGCTTTCTATCAAACATTTTGTAAATTACTTTTAAAATAAATAAAAAATAAATAAAGATAAACAAGTAACAATTGTGTGAAAAAGTTGTGGAATATTTATTTATTTATTTATTTATTTAATTGAAGTACCAAATTAAAATCATATTGAAATGATGAGTAGCATACTTGTAGCGGTCACAGCTACACCGGAATTCGTATGAATTCGTAATATTAATTTAAACTTTTTATAATTGTAAACACTCCACAATACAAAACTTTTCCTTATTGTCCCGTTACACCGAACTGTCAAATTTGAACAAACGTCAAACCAAAGACCAAAAAACTTCAAACACAAAACACGATCATTGTCTGTGGGTGAAAACTAACATATTTTATTAGAAGTATATTTACATATTTATTTAGCTGCTATATTTACATCACACATAATATTTATTTACAAATTTAACAATACGCATAATTATTTACACTATACAAAATATAGGCTTAAAATTGTAATGTTCTGGTCGCTGCCTTTCCGAACGCAACTTCGGGCGCGTTCGGCAAAGCTCGGCTTTCATCGGAGCATATGACTTGCCTAATAGCGATAAAGCATCGTCATGTAGATCAGTACTCGTTTTGACCTCCCGAACAGTACACGCTTGAACTTACAACCAAATCTAGACTTGCTCGTAGACCTAAGTTCTGCTAGTTGACTCGATATCGTCTTCTTAGCTTTTTGTCTGTGTCCAGTAATTTCCCCGCTGTCGTCTTAACTTAATTGTAGCCTTAAGCGACTCAGAAGTGTTGAGAAATTAATTATACAAGGATAACGTTCAAACCACCGTTTCATTTCGCCATTTTGCTCTATACACTTCATTGGTGACCCCGTCAAAGAGCACAGTAGCCACGCGGAGCAAAGATGCCTACCGGAGCAGAGCAGGGAGCGCAGGCGGACGCAGCAATGGTCAAGCAGGACGTGTGCAGAGTCAGCGTGAAGTTGCCGCCATTCTGGCCTGAGGAGCCGACACTTTGGTTTGCACAAGTAGAAGGTCAGTTTACAATAGCCGGCATTACCGCCGACACCACAAAATTCTACACGGTCGTGGGTCAGCTAGACCATCGCTACATGGTAGAAGCTCGGGACATAATAGAGAACCCACCAGCACAGGACAAGTACGCCAAGCTGAAGGCTGAGCTCATACGTCGACTATCCGACTCGCGTGAAAAAAGGGTTCAGCAAATCCTCACTCAAGAGGAGCTCGGCGACCGGAAGCCATCACAGTTCTTGCGGCACCTGCAGACTTTGGCCGGACCACATGTTCCAGACACATTCCTAGCCACGTTGTGGGCGAGCAGGTTGCCGACGAACATACAGACGGTAATAGCTTCCCAGCCTAACCTTCCGCTTCAGTCTGTCGCAGATTTGGCCGACCGCGTGCACGAGATCGCGCCAACGCGGCCAGCGCTCACGACACCTCCCGCCGTGGCGAGCACGAGCACCAGCAGTGACATCGCGGAGCTGAAACAGTGCATGGCGGAGTTATGTCTACAGGTGGCGGCTCTACAAAAGCAAGGTCAGGTACACCATCGATCGCGCTCCACAGATAGGTACCGGCGTGGTGACAGAGAACCGACCCCAAGCCGACGCCGCAGTCGCTCGCGCTCCAGCAGCGCGTGGAACGACGCTCACTGCTGGTACCACAACAGTTTCGGTGACAGGGCCACGCGGTGCAGGTCGCCATGTACGTACGCGGGAAACGCCGTCGGCAGCCGGAAATAGCGGCAAATGGCTGCCCTCACAAACCACGCCGCCTATTCGTAACAGATCGGGACTCTAAAACCACGTTTTTAGTAGACACAGGGTCCGATCTGTGCGTATACCCACGTGCAGCCCTACGACAGCAGCGCAGCAGGACGGCGTACCAGTTATACGCGGCAAACGGAACTGCCATCGACACGTACGGTTGGGTGGAGCTCCACTTGAATTTAGGGCTTCGCCGCGTGTACACGTGGAAGTTCGTGGTTGCAGACGTCACCAAGGCAATCATAGGCGCCGACTTCTTGGCGCATTATAACATCTTGGTAGACCTCAAAAGTCACCGGCTAATCGATGGGCTGACCCAACTGTCTTCGCCGGCGTCGCCAGCGGCCGAATCAGCAGCAATGATCGCCTCAGTGAAGTCCGTAGGAGGCAACACGGAGTACCACGAGATACTTCGCCAGTACCCGGAAGTCACGCGGCCTGCTGGAACACAGAAACAGGTCAGTCACGGTACCGAACATCACATCCGCACTACACCAGGTCCGCCTATCACTGGACGACCTCGCCGTCTTGCACCAGACAAACTGAAGGCAGCACAGAGGGAGTTCGAGGCTATGCTGGCTAACGGCACAGCACGGCCGTCAGAGAGTCCGTGGTCGTCCCCACTTCACCTCGCTCCTAAGAAGGACAACAGCTGGCGGCCATGCGGTGACTACAGGGCACTCAATGCCCGTACTGTTCCGGACAGATACCCCATCCCGCATATACAGGACTTCTCACATCAGCTGGCTGGCAGCCGAATATATAGCAAAATCGATCTCATTAAAGCATACAATCAGATACCAGTCCAGCCAGCCGACGTTCACAAGACAGCGATCACAACACCTTTCGGACTGTACGAATTTCCATTCATGACCTTTGGCCTCAGGAATGCCGCTCAAACGTTCCAACGGTTCATGGACGAGGTGCTGCGCGGGCTGCCGTTCTGCTACTGTTATTTAGACGATATTCTCTTGTTCTCAGAGACAGCAGCCCAGCACACCGAGCACCTGCATCAGCTTCTGAAGCGGTTATCCCAGTATGGAATTATTATTAACTCGGCAAAGTGTGAGTTTGGCCGTACCACCATAACTTTCCTAGGACACGAAGTATCCGAAGAAGGTGTTCGCCCGCTGCAGGAGAAGGTGCAGGCAATCCAGGACTTCCCAGCTCCCAAGACTGTCAAGGAGATGCGTCGCTTCCTGGGTATGTTCAATTTTTACCGCCGCTTTGTCCCAGATGCCGCTCGCTTACAAGCGCCACTCAACGTAGTTCTGGCAGGACCTAAAACAAAGAGAACACAAACAATTAATCTATCGCAAGAAATGCTAGACGCTTTTAACGCTTGTAAAAGTGGCTTATCTAGGGCAGCTCTGCTTGCTCACCCAGAGCCCAACGCCGAACTCGCGATATTTACAGACGCTTCAGACACTTCTATGGGTGCAGTATTACAGCAGAAGGCAGGTGTCACATGGAACCCACTAGCATTTTTCTCTAGGCGACTGTCAGCTTCACAGAAAAAGTATAGCCCTTATGACAGGGAGCTCTTAGCCATCTACGACGCAGTCAGATACTTCCGCCACATGGTTGAAGGTAGGCACTTCACCATTTACACGGATCACAAACCCCTGTCATATGTGTACGCACACAACCGTGACAACTGTTCACCGAGGCAATACCGGTACCTGGACTACATTGCTCAATTCACCACGGATATCAGGTTTGTCGCAGGCAGGGACAACATTGTGGCAGACGCGCTGTCGCGTGTGGAGTCGGTGGCAGTACCGGCGTGTAATTACACAGCTCTTGCACAGTCCCAAGAAACAGACCACGAGCTGCAGGGGCTCTTAAATAACAACAGCACGTCACTCAAGCTGTGTAAAGTGCATTTCACGGACTCAGGCACTGAACTATATTGTGATGTCTCCACTGGTAACACCCGCCCTTATGTTACAGAACCCTTCAGGAGGCAGGTGTTCCAAAAACTACACCAGCTGAGCCATCCCGGCAGACAGGCCACAGTCAAACTGATTTCTGAGCGTTTCGTTTGGCCTGGCCTAAAGAAGGACTGCAGGGCCTGGACCAGAGAGTGCGTAGAGTGCCAGAAGAACAAAATCTCGCGGCACACAACCAGTCCCACCTCCGCTTTCCCTGTCCCTTCCCAACGCTTCTCCCATGTCCACATGGACATAGTAGGGCCACTGACCGTGTCATCAAATTACAGGTACATACTAACTGTGGTCGACCGCTTCACCCGCTGGCCTGAGGCGTACCCCATCGCGGACATCACAGCGGAGACATGCGCCCGCACTTTCATCACCGGCTGGGTGTCCCGCTTTGGCTGCCCCCAGCGCATCACTACCGACAGGGGCAGGCAGTTTGAGAGCAAGCTGTTCCACACCATCACGGAGACCCTCGGTAGCCAGCACCGCCCAACCACAGCATACCACCCAGCCTGTAATGGCATGGTGGAACGCCTACACCGCCAGCTGAAGGCAGCCATCCGCTGCCACACAGACACCAACTGGACCGAAGCACTACCCCTGGTGCTGCTCGGCATCCGCAGCGCCTGGAAGGAAGACGTCAAAGCATCAGCGGCAGAGCTCGTTTACGGCGAGCCCCTAAGACTCCCAGGCGAGTTCATCGCCCCCACACTCACCAGCACAGTCGACTACACCGACTTCGCGTCAAGACTCCGGCATCACATGGCGAAGCTGTCTCCAGAACCGGCGAGTCGACACGGCAACAAGCCGTTCTACGTGCCCGACAGCTTGTCAACTTCGTCTCATGTATTCTTGCGACATGACGCCGTTCGCCGACCGCTAGACCCGCCGTACACCGGCCCCTACAGAGTCCTGCAAAGAGGCGACAAAACGTACCGTATTGAGGTAAACGGAAAGGAAACCACAGTAACCGTAGATCGGTTGAAACCCGCTTACCTCAATAACGCAGACTACAGTCCCTCCGGTGTAACCAGCGCACCAACGTCGCAAACACAGCACCAACGCCACCGCAGCCCACCGTCGAGAAGAAAACACGCTCCGGCCGCACCGTTCGCTTCCCGGACTACTATCACCCGTAGCTAAGTAGCCACGGTCTCAGGGGGGGAGTAGTGTAGCGGTCACAGCTACACCGGAATTCGTATGAATTCGTAATATTAATTTAAACTTTTTATAATTGTAAACACTCCACAATACAAAACTTTTCCTTATTGTCCCGTTACACCGAACTGTCAAATTTGAACAAACGTCAAACCAAAGACCAAAAAACTTCAAACACAAAACACGATCATTGTCTGTGGGTGAAAACTAACATATTTTATTAGAAGTATATTTACATATTTATTTAGCTGCTATATTTACATCACACATAATATTTATTTACAAATTTAACAATACGCATAATTATTTACACTATACAAAATATAGGCTTAAAATTGTAATGTTCTGGTCGCTGCCTTTCCGAACGCAACTTCGGGCGCGTTCGGCAAAGCTCGGCTTTCATCGGAGCATATGACTTGCCTAATAGCGATAAAGCATCGTCATGTAGATCAGTACTCGTTTTGACCTCCCGAACAGTACACGCTTGAACTTACAACCAAATCTAGACTTGCTCGTAGACCTAAGTTCTGCTAGTTGACTCGATATCGTCTTCTTAGCTTTTTGTCTGTGTCCAGTAATTTCCCCGCTGTCGTCTTAACTTAATTGTAGCCTTAAGCGACTCAGAAGTGTTGAGAAATTAATTATACAAGGATAACGTTCAAACCACCGTTTCATTTCGCCATTTTGCTCTATACACTTCATACTCATAAGATGAAGACAAAATTCAGTAGGCATTATTTTACATGGTAACAGTATTCAGATTGATAAAATTGTTT
Organism: Euplexia lucipara; assembly: GCA_921972225.1. Lineage (NCBI taxonomy): Eukaryota > Metazoa > Arthropoda > Insecta > Lepidoptera > Noctuidae > Euplexia > Euplexia lucipara. Next base: position 10,782,331 of record OV179148.1, read on the forward strand.
ATTGAGTGATCATTAAATTTATTCCCTACTATTAGATGTTCATTAGACTTATATTAATATCCCTTATCAACTATTATCAATAAACGAAGTGAAACTTTTAATTTTGCAATTTTTTTTTCCAATTCTGTCAAAGTCAAAGTCAAAGTCACAAGTCAATTCATTTATTTCAATGAGACTTATAACAGACACTTTTGAAAGTTATACTTACCAATTAAATAAATTTTGAGAATGATTCTAGTTGCCCATTCCAAAAGGTAGTTTCCGTGCAAAAAACTCCATACTCACTCTTTTAAAATAGATTTTACAATATTTTGCATACATAATCAGATTATATGTGAGGACGGTGTTGTACCTTGAATAAAAACTACTACACTGGGATAGGTATGTCGTGATCGACTTCCAGTCGAACCAGATTCAACTAAATACGAGAATGTTACATTTATTTACCTATTTATTTGTTTATTAAAGGTAAACCAACAGCTTCTGTATACAGCATTGCATTAGAATAATAGTAAAAAGTATCAGACTTATACAGTCGCCAATAATAGGTCGACCAACATTCAGAAGTGATAGCCTGTCTGACTTCCACCACTCACTTCACTGCATAATCCTATCCTACTAATATTATAAACGCGAAAGTTTGTGAGTATGGATGGATGGATGAATGGATGTTTGTTACTCTTTCACGTAAAAACTACTGAATGGATTTTAGTAAAATTTGGTATAGAATTAGCCGACACCCTGGATTTATACAAAGGCTAATTTTTATCCCAGTATTCCCACGGGAACGGGGGTGTTACTAGACCGACACCGAACCCAAAAAAGTGATTTAATTTTTTTTTGTCTATCTGTATGTCTGTCTGTTTGCTCAGGCATCACGCAAAAAATACTGGTTCGATTACGACGAAACTTGGTATAATTATTTTTTAATATCCTGGGCACCATACTGGGTTTTTATCCCGGAAAAGTATATACAATAAAAAAACAAACATAATTTTGTAGTTCAATCCCTAGACCCGATTACTGTACCATCCGCAAATAATAAGTTTGTCGTAGGTTGCGTTACCCGCAGTGGAGTTCAATATCAAAGATACTATAATATTTAATCTTAAGATACAGTATCGCTCGCCATACAATATAATGGACTATCACACTCTACGAAGATAATAAATAATCTTGCTATCTTAATAATATTATAAACACGAAAGTTTGTGAGGATGGATGGATGTTTGTTACTGTTTAACGTAAAAACTACTAAATGGATTATAATGAAACTTTTCAATGACTGCCTCGTTGGTCTAGTGGTCGCACGCGCTACTGCTGAGCATGTGGTCCCGGGTTCGATCCCCGGGTCGGGCAAAGTGTTATTGAGTTTTTCTATCTGGAATTTCTCAGTAGCAGCCCGGAGTCTGGATTTGTGCCCGATTGATGGCAATAGGCTCACCCCCTATTACATGGGACTTAAACATAACTGGTGAAATGTGGGTGTACTACCAGGTACACCTCTGCCTAGCCCTTCGGGGATTACAGGCGTGACGTTATGATATGTTATGTTATGTTTTCAATAATATAGCTTATAGGTACATCCGAATAACACAGACTATAATTTATAAAGATGTTTTGTTAATTGTTCAAAATATAACGATAAATGTCAAGTAAGTTGGTAAAAAATCTGCTATCTCCGAGCTATTATGGCATACGCTGCGTAGACGGTTAAAGTTTCGCAAAGGGTACCTATGCCCACAGTGCTCACAACAGTGGATCCGCGCTTGCGTCGCGGCCATCTGTCTGATCGGTCTGTCTGTCTGTTCGTTCACGATAAACTCAAGAATGACTACGCCGCCGCGCCGATGCTGCTTTCACTAATGGATTGAGTGGTTCTCAATGAAGCTTTTAGTATTTATAATTTGTCAAGTTTTTGTGTACAGACGCCAGCACATCAAGTTACCCCAATGTGTCAAATTTTCCCAATTGAATATGAACCTTATTCTGTTTGACATAAATATTAAGTAGAAAAACGATCAAAGAAATTTGACACATTGGGGTAACTTGACGTGCTGGCGTCTGTACATTGGCATGCTTGACACCGAGTTGGGCGGGATAACTGACATCCATGTGAGCAAAGCCGCGGGCATCAGCCAGTCTTAATTAAATTCGTTTATTTCAATTATCATAAAGTGCCTTTTATGGTAATTGAAATAAATGATTTGACTTGACTTTAATTAAATAAAAATTAAATATCTTTTCTTAATATGTTAGATTTAGTTATGGTTATTAAAATTCATGTGTGTGTCTCAAATAAATGTATTTGCTGTCATTAAATAAGTCGTTAGACTTTGGTAATTAAAACGTTAAGAACATCGAGCCAGTCGTTTGCACCACATAAAAACAACTCAGTGTCTTTATAAAAGAAAACTACCAATAGACTGTTCATTTTAAAGTGTTTGATGTCGTTTACTCGGCGTAAATATTAGTTTCAATCTTAAAAAGAGGTTAATAAGCTGTTACGGGGGAAATGAAACGAGGCAGCACGTGAATGTGGGAAGGCCCTTGTGCTACAAACTCCAGTAATTGAGTGTGCCGTGCCCGGATGTTTGTGCAGCTAGCAAGAACTTTTTATCAGCGACGATTGGCGCACCAGTGTCGTATAACTGCACTATGTACTTCTACAGCTACGTACAACTTTACAAAAACTTATATAAGAACCACTGAGAATGTTCTCGTGAATGGTCTTTACCGCATACAACGGGGCAATACTGCTTCGCTTCATTGAATAAGTTTAATAAGATTTCACAACGCCTCCTGAGGTACACCTGTATTTTCCTGTTGGACTGCTGAGTGGTAGGAAAGTTTAGGATAAGAAGTTACGTTTAGGTGACATTCATATTGATGATACAGCAGTTTCGTAACCGAAATTTACAGAACTTATTATTTCATTTGTTAGTAGGAGTGATGACTAAAATCTCTCACGTCGGTAATGAACTTGAGCTAAGAAGCGAGTCATCACCACTCAACCGAATTCAGTATCGTATCGGTACGCCAAAATTCCTGGTTCTTCACAATCTAACACATTCAGCGGAACATAACGGAGCAACAATATCCCGACGCAGGTTTTTTCGTCAAAAACGCATCACAGTGCAAGCGATTCAGAAATAGAAGAAACTACAAAAAATGGTACCGTTCCGGCATACTGACCGATTGTCGGAGACAGGAAACGTCAAACGGAACAATTCGGAACGAGATTCCGTTGGTGACCTATTTTTAGGCGACGGAATCGTTGACCGATACGATCGGGCCAACAAAAGTGCACTAAACCATTGCCCAATAGGCAAGCAGCTAAAAAAGATTAAAAAGATTGAAGATACCGGGCTGGTATACGCGTATGGACTATAATCTACCACACGGGCCCAGTGCGAATTGGTAGATGTCACATGTCTTCGAGCTTTTTGGTTCTAGAACATGCCGGTTTCCTCACGATGTTCCTTCACCGTTTTTGAGAGCAGTGGTGATGAAATAAATTACACAAAGTAATGCGCCTACCTGGTTTTGAACCCACGACTTACTGTTTGTAAGTTGGGGCCGCCACTAGTGGGCCACCGCTGCTCTCTAAAGACAAGCAGCTAACTCATCGTTTACATATATGCTGTTTCCTGAACTGAGTTTTACAACTAAGGTAGGTTACTCCTTGTTGGCTAGGTGCCAGGGTCTTTTTCTTTGATCATACTGTTAGCTAATAGATTCATAATATTAACTTTGACTTTTAAAATACGAGCTCTAACTAACGGTTTTCGCCTTTATCATCTTGCCATGAGTTTCGTAATATTGTAGAAATCTTCCATCTTGTTCGGATATAGAACCAATATTAGAGTTGGTACCATTGTCAAATAAGTAACGCAATGGCTGTGGTACCTATACCTATGTACAAACTTTAGTTCTTTTTTGGGTTTAATTGACATTGTTATTTTTTGACAAATGTTTGTGTGATGAGCACGACCATATGTATGTATTTAAAACTATACAAGTATATTTATTAGTTGTTCGTGAAAGTTGTGTAATTTATTTATTATTTATTGCAGTCTTTTGTCTTCGTTCTTCTTCAAGGCCACATAGCTAGTTACAAGCCGCAATTTTTTTATGGAAATACATGATTACCAACCAAATTATATTTCCGTATGATATTTCAAGCACAAAACGGCTTCCGAGATAATCGTAATTCCATTAGTACGACTATGTGTTCTCTTCAAAGTCGACAGCCAAATTGCTGTTGTCTACAGCTTCATCTATACACTATATTAAAATTTATAATTACATAATATTATACAGAAGAAAAATTGGAAAAATCGGGTGAAACCGCATGACGTCTGCTTGTTTTGTATAGATTGTGACGTAATCTTAGCCTAAAAAAAGCCAATACTAAAATATTGTTTATAGGTATTATTATTGTTCTTTATGTTTGATTTCACTATCATCACAACTTTAGCAGATCCACAATTTGACCACGACAGGTAACTTTAATTCCAAGCTCGTATGATTTGCGGGATAGTATGTTAGAGCTACGATCTCCTAACGATTTCTTATTAACCAATAACGAATCCCATTTGGACCAAATGATTAAATTGGCCCTAAAGCTTTTAGTGGGTTAACTCGATAAAATTCATTTTGTGAACCAAGTGGAAGGTGAGTACAAGAAGTTTTGTACGCACTAAAAGCTTTTTGCTTGTAAGTCGCGAATGGCCGCCACACTTGTGCTATTCAATTACATGTGTAATTATATTACACGGCTATTGTGTGCAGTAATTATATACGAACCTCCTTTGTCGAGAACAAAACTTTATCAGAATCAGAAAGTTCTTTTTTTTGTGGGGCATCTCGCTGTCGTGTCCTAGAAGAGGACGTTTATAGCTTAACCGGGCAATCCTGTGGTGATGAGATGAGATTTAAAAATTAATTAGGACCTCCAGCCAGGGTACTATAATGATATGGTCCACACCCACTACTTCAAAGTGATAAGATTTCAGTATGGTATATGAGTACGTACCCACTTTACATAGACATTCAATAATTATTCTATTGGAAGCAGTTCACGTGTATCAGTCTTTATTACAAGAAGGATGTAAGCAATTCTGCAGACAGTTGAATCATTCTTCATTTATCTAATTCGACCGAGTAAATGGTTTTACTTACGGTGGGTTAAGAGTGCAGACAGAGATACAATAACTAAGAAAATCGCAGCATTTATGGTGTAATTGCCTAAGCTTTATTTTTCCAATAAGTATATGTATGGATCGTCTAGGGTTTTTTTTCGTAATTTTGTAGTCAAGATAAAGTTATAGGTCATTAAAAATATATATTTGTGAACGTAAGTAATATGTATTTATGGGAGTATTTCATAACGTTCCAAATATTCCTTTTGTTAAAATTAGGTATTTAGAGGGCCCAATCTATATAAGAAAGTTCAAGTATTGATGATTTTATTAAATAATATGTATACCTAAGCAACTTTGGTTCAAAATAATACTAATAAAAGTCGTAATAAAATTTGAATTTTATGCTTTCGCCTTTAAGAATTTGGTTCTTCATAAATAAGGGTAATCTTTTTATACGAAATATCATTTTGTTCTTCAAAAATAACTAATATTTATGAAGAACAAAATGATATTTCGTTTGATAAGTTACTTAGACATTATATTACCTAATGAAAACAATCAAAACGTATCTCCCTATTACAGCTCAACTACGTATAAGTAATTATCATAAGCTATTTTCATTCTGTGCACAAATTTAATTAAGAACATTATTTAAGAGCTGTCCGAGTTTGAGAAAACAGAAAAGTTATTTGTCGGAAAGCCCCAATTAAGGGCAAAGCTTTCTGGACTTAATCCAATAAACCTACTCATTTAGTGAACGGAATGAAAGGTAAATAATTTTAGGGAGTCCCGCGGATTGTACCGCGGAGTTTTGTTTTCCAAACGAAGGGTTTGGGAATAGGAACATGTGTAAACTATTCGTGTACGAAACTTGTTCGTGATATAACTAAACCTTTTAGTCAAACTCCGAACAATCTCTAAAGTTTACGACCGAAAATAGCTTAAACATCGTTTTCATTTTGTGTAATATAGTGAACGTTTAACCCATCGATAATTAATATGAAATGTTTTAAAATAAAGTGAAATAATATTAATTTCTACATGTTAATGTTTCCAAAGAGATTTAAAGTACTATAGAGCGGACATATCAAGGAAATTTCATAGAAAAACTTTAATCCCATGTCTCAGTAGGTACCGCCATCTAGAATAATAAAAGCGGCAGCGGAGCGTACTAAAAAAAACTCATAGACTTGCGCCCACTAGGACACAAGTTGTGAAAATTTTGTTCGTAATGTCTTTCATGATGCTTTCATGTTTTCAGACTCTTTCACGTCTAAGTCAATGTCAATATATCGAAAACTAAATGTCGCCGGCATTTTCTAGCCAACCCTGAGAAACAAACAGACTGAAAGATCTTCTTTACAGTGCAAACATTATGTTATAGCTTACTATAGCTTAATATAATTTATAAACATCTTAATGTTTATAAATTATAAGTCTAACGATGCAATACCGTCTGGAAAGGCCTTTTAAAGAAAAAAACATTGCACCTTGGACATTACCTGTCCCGACAGATGGCCTGCATACATAAATCACTCTGATAGAACTCAACGACTCGTCACAGTCATCACACGACGTTACTAGATCTACAGTTCATATTTACGTCTACTCACTCAAAAACTGACAAACTGTTATGAACGCATGTAGTCCATCTCGGCTATATGGTGTTCAGACCCAGTTCTTCCTTTAAATGTGATACAAGTCATAACTTATGTTAATCATAATCATAATTCAAATATATTAGTTTGCCAAGCACTAAGCAAGGTTAGAAAACGTTATCAACCAATAAAAAACAAGACTATTTATCCTTATTTTCTATTGGTTGGGAACCGTAATGTTTTGTTTGAATTAACAATAAAGTTCTGAATTTAACACGTGTAAATACTCATACTCGACTGTGTATCACACTGACACGTGTAACAAGCGCTTGAAAATATTTTGAGCACTCTAACAACAAGGTGATTATATTTCAGTAAAAAATCGTTAAATGAAATAGTGTCTCTAGTACCTTGTAAAATGTTCGAAATATTTTTAAACACTTGTACAACATAATTTAGCACGGGCAAAGTCAATGAAGAAAAAATAAATTACTATTCACTTCTACATTTGTCACGTGTATCTTGTTGCCATTATAAAGGTACACACAAACTCACTCTCGCATTTATAATATAAGGTAGCTTGGAGCAAATTTCAAAAAGCATCGTACTCGTAAATCTCTATTATTCTAACGTACACGAACTGAGACAATGAGGTAGGACGGAAAATTGAGGTCTCTTATAATAACTCGAAGATTCGGTAAAGTGAAGTGACAGTGGTCACGTAAGTCGCAGGACATACCACAGGAATGACCGAATATTTCGGCGCTTGCGGGAAAATATTGGGGCGTGTTTGGAGTGTTCTTGAAACAAGTACCTCACCTCAAGTTACTGACCTCAAATAATCTAGCCTCGATAAATTGCACTTATTCACTTTAGTGTATTATATAATATAGTATAAATATATATATTTCAAAATAATACAATAATGATCAAAATTCTACGCTAAGTTTCGACAAGTTTCTACGATGTTTGATTATTATTATCAATCAACTCAATTCACAATTTAGTAACTTGAATCTTGATTAAGTTAATGAATGAAAGTTTTGATACAATAGAAGTGGACCATTAGGCTCGAAATAGAATGAAAACAACGATGAATTTTTTGAGCAGCGGTGGCCCAGTCGACTAACGAACAGTAAGTCGTGGGTTTGAACCCAGGCATGCGCATTACTTTGTGTAATTTATTACATCACCACTGCTCTCAAAAATGGCGAAGGAAAACATCGTGAGGAAACCGGCATGTCCTAGAACCAAAATATTCGAAGACATGTGACATCTACCAATTTGCACTGGGCTCGCGTGGTAGATTATATGGCCCATACGCAAAATACGCGCTTTGACGTGAAGTTGCGGATACCAGCCCGGTATCTGTACCTTTTTTTTTAACGATGAATTTCGTTTGCCTCTTATAATTGACTACAGCGATACTACCAATTGACATGCTCTTTGTTACCTTGAAATAATATTAATGCTACATGTTGCTACTGTAGAAAGACCGGACCTTTAGTTAGTTAAGACGAATAAGGCATATCGTATTCCATACACCAGGATTATGAAGAGCATCCCGTAGACCATAGTCTATGTACAGACGCCAGCACATCAAGTTACCCCAATGTGTCAAATTTTCCCAATTGAATATGAACTTTATTCTGTTTGACATAAAGTTGGAAAACGATCAAAGAATTTGACACATTGGGGTAACTTGACGTGCTGGCGTCTGTACTTATGTCATATTACCTGCAAGATGCATAAAGTGAAGGAAATGAACTTATGTAAAGTTCATTCATTTCATTCTTTGGGACACATTCATCACCTTTTTATATCGGGTTACATACCTGATGTTGAGGGATTTGTGGCTAAATATAGCAGCACACTTGCTGTGCACTTCTTGGTGGAATGTGTCCGTAATCGCAGAGAAAGGGATACCTTATTAGCAGAGTTAAAAACAAGTAAGTTAGATTTAGGTGGTGTTCAATGTTCTTTGTCTAAACCCTGTAGTACGGAAGCTAAGAAAATGTATAACTTTGCCTACAACTATTTAGCTAATAGAGTGTCTCTTGCTTCTTAGATGTATAAAATATTTTGTTATGAGTTATGATGAGGCTGATATGGTTATGTGTGATAACCAAAAGTCTTTAAATAAATAAAGATTAAAAAAAATCTTGAGAGGTGTCAAGGGACACCCGGATGGAACGAAGTTCCTTTCGATTAATTAGTGAAGGAATTGTAATAAAATTTAACGAACAAAATCACGTTTAAAGTGGGTTATACAATTAAAATTTAATAATTTTTAGCCGCACAGCTTACTATAGCAAAAAGTGTCGTGACAACTTTTCGTAAGATTTTTTTCCGTCTAGCCCCCTTTCACAACGCGCGATAAGGAACTTCGTTCCAAAAAAAAAAAGACTATGGATATTCAGGGCCCCGAAAGTCTGACAACCAGTTTAACCGTGGGGTACTGTGTTACCCAGTCATTGGTTTATGGAGGTCAGATGGGCATTCGCTCCATGTAAATCATTGGTTAGGTTAGAAGCTGACCTCAACATAGTTGGGAGATGTGTTGCTGGGGAGTTTGTTCCGCCACTTCTTCTTCCCAGCAAAAACACTAAAGTGGCAAAGGGTGGGGCTTTTTGGGGAACGGTCTTATGTATTTTTTTTGACGTTAAAAAAGTGCTGCTTCTCAAGCCTTCTTTGAACAAAGACTTGATTGACTTGATTGATTTTGATTTTTGAAAAGGCAAAGCAGACGATCTTCTTCTTGTCGTGTGGTTAGTGACTAACCTGGTGTTCTGACACCAAGTTAGTTCAGGTTAGGTTTTAAGCCGCCCATGGGCCTCTGACTTGGCATCACATGCCCTCGAGAAATATCTCTCAGGCATGCCGGTTTCATCACGATGTTTTTCTTCACCGTTTTTGAAGCAAGTGATATTTACTTCCATGAACTCTTTATCTTATTGTGTCTTGCTTCAAGAGGATCTCAACTCTCTATTTAACTACTACAATAAAAACAATATCACGGTTAGCATTAGGAAATGTCTAAGTATATCCTTTACTCGTAAAAGAAATCCTATCATATATCAATACAGTTTCAACGGCGTGGCAATCGAGAGGGTCAAGTTGGTGCGGGACCTGGGTATACTAGTTTACTCGGAGATGTCCATGCGTCAGCACATCGATGCGATATGCAGCAGGTCTTTTCGCAATCTCGGTTATGTATCTTGCCTACCTTTTAAAAGTTTGTTAAGCTTTAAAGTTGTTTTTTTTCTCTTTCGTTCGTAGTTTACTGGAATACGGTTGTCAGATATGGTCTCCCTGTTACGCAATACATAAAAATAGTCTTGAACGCATTCAGAAGAAGTTTATAGATCACCTTAATTTCAAATTTCATCACTGCTCACAAGACTACACAGAGAACTGTCGGAAATACAATCTTTTAACTCTGCGGGAGAGGCGTATTCTCATGGATATGGGATTACTATATGACATTTTACGGGGACGTACCGATTGCCCTATGCTTTTAAATAATATTAAGTTCAATGTTCCAAGGAAACGCTCGAGACATACTACGTTATTTTGCACCCCATTTCACTCTAGTAATTACGGTAAAAATAGTGTAATACCTCGTTTGCTCGACTCTTACAATAAACACTTTAACAGTGTGGATTTATTCATTGGTTCTAAGAATGATTTCAAAAAACGAGTTTTGCTAGAATTATTATTGGTACCTGGATGACCGAGCTTTGCTCATTTTTATTGTCCCCGAAACCCCTGCTTACGAAATTTCTTGAATATCGTTGGAGCCGTTTCTGAGATTTAAATGATTTATACAAATTTAAGAGAATTGCTCGGCAAAGGCATTAGTTTGATAGTTTATAAGCTATTTTAAATAACTCAACCACAGTTGGTAAATGGCTGGTTTTTTATAATTAACTAGCTGCCCGGCAAACTTCGTTGTGCCTTAGAGTCAATTTATTGCTCTTATATTTTTTTTTACATGTCGTCTTATTAAACGTATGTATATTTAATACATACGTTTAATAAGACGACAAAAAATAAATCCAAACCAATAATAACTACTACTACTTTTTATGTAGCGAGTCTCTACTGTGATCTTATCTAAACATTTTGTGTTCGATAGAATTAAAATTACAACATATATATAACCTAACCTAACTGACCATACCTATCCTATACCTAACCTAACTACCTAACCTAACTACCTTGCTAAAATGCATTTATTTAAAAAAAAAAAACATAATTTAAAACTGAACTATTGCCTTTAATGTTACATACAATTTATACCTATAGTTTTCCCGGTCTACTTTAATTAAAGTCCTAACAGTCGGTCTTTGCCGTCATTGTTAATTACGTAAATTGATTTCTGAAATATAAGACTTTTGTATGCTACATAAAACCTCTAAGTTTAGTAACAAAATAAATTACAGAACGTAGGTACGTATAAATTGACAATCTTACCTTCTTAGGTATAACTTAAGACTTGTCAATGTCAAATTGTCACCTGATAATGAACTGGGAAGTTTGACTCCTGTCATGTCATCCAAGATGGCGCTGCGTTTGAAAAATGTTTGAGACAACGAATATTCTTGAGATTTATTTTTTCGAGGACTTTTCATGTTTTTTATTAATTATTATGCTATTCCGGACAAAGACAAATCCAAAAAGACCAAAATCATTCAAATTGATCCAGCCGTTCTTGAGTTATAAGTGGTGTAACTAACACGACTTTCTTTTATATATATAGATATATTTTTCATTTCTATATAAAATATATTTTATTTGTATTCACTAATTCATATACATTAATACATATATTTCTTTATATACATATTTGCATTTGTTATTTGTAATTAAATTTATCTGTTTATGATATTTTTATTCCTTACATTATTATACTGATCTCTTCAAAGTTTCCTAATCATCTTTAATATTAATATTTTTATAGCACTTTCAACTACCCATGTATCTGCCGTGGATAACTTTTATTGGCTCATGTAATCTTAGATAAGTACTTAGTTAAGAGTTGAATGCTGTTGTTATCCCTAAGAATAAATAAATAAATAAATAATTCAATGATGATGATTAGGTATATGGTGATGTTCTTAAACACTGTATGGACAAGGTATAATCATGTATCGCGGAATGTCATTCTCTATCAGTCTGATCATAACCACGCTTTATGTCGAAAACTTGACCAACGTTATCATCTTTATTCCACTACGCGCTATACAAAGCGCCCGAACGATGTGCTGCTATCTCGTTGGACAAATTGGTCAATCGCTTTGACGCTGACGTTTAGATTACTACGGTGTTATATTATAACGTGAAGTGAAAACCGATACCTATAACAAACGCTAAACGTTTTGTAGTCAACGCGTGTTATACATTGGAATATTAACCTATACAATTCTAGCTTTTTGACAGTCGTTGCAAGAAGTCAGAACCCGGAAATATTTGACAACCAGTCTAACTAAGGGGTATCGTGTTACCCAATCACTGGGTTGTCGAGGTCAGATAAGCAGATAGGCAGTCATTCCATGTAAAATCTGCAATCAATGGACTGTAATCCGACCTTAATATATGTAGTTGGAAGACGATACGCAAATGATGATGATTTGCATTAGTATGTTTCGTAGTAGTTATTCGCAAATAATAAAAAAGGTCGTCTTTAGAAGCAAAACAAAAAAAATATTTATAAATACATTCTCCGTCCTCAACGTCAATCAGAATTCCCAGTAGGTAATCCCGTTGAATCAAAGTGCCCATCCGAAGCGAGTGCTCAATACATCACTTTCACTTAGAACCTATTCGCCTATCTCGATGACCGATACAATTCTAGGGAGGGCTAAGATTTATCCGGTCTCTAGTGTAATTATGCTGTCGTTTCGAATTATTGTCCAGTCATTCATCTTAGTAGAAACGATTCGGGAACTAAGCGTGAGACTTGGGCATTTTTTTCTCCAAGTAATGTTTAGTAATAGCCTGGGAAATAAGGACAAGCCTGCTTTCTATGACATGCCTATAAACTATTTGGATTCTGTTGTCACAGTTGGATATAAAACAAGACAAAAGAATTAAGGTTTATTGTCTCCAGTACTACCTACAGCTAATTGGTAGTAATATAAAGCAAAACGTTTAAGGGTCAGCATTATCCTCAGGTCCTATTGAAGGTTTCCAGGTTTTCGGATTAACAGATGCAGGCAGCCATAGATGATGGCAGGTTACCAGTTCACATTTTTTTATTTATAAAAAAAGGTTTCACAGAGTAAAATGTATACAAACACATAATTTTTATTTTAGTGTGATCATATTTTAATGTGTAGATTAAATTGTTGTTTTTGGCTACTTTAGCAGAGGACAAAAGAAAAAAAATAATGATAAAATATACATAGGTACTTATTGCATGTGAGCATTGATTTTTGGATAGACAAAGAACAATGGCTGTCTAGCAATAACAGAGAATTCACTACTGAAATTTACATACTTGTACCCTGTCTATACAATTACTACGAATTGTAACGCATGAATAATCGTATTTATGTAACTTAGTTCACGAGATGCAAACATTGATCACTAAATGTGTGGAGTGCAACGCATAATAATGTTTCATCCTCTACATTACTACATATCATTGTTATAACGCGACCTAGCGTGATAGTTGGTGCAATTTATTGCTTTTCATGGCTCCCCAGATACTTGGTGAATGCATCATTGTTTTTCGTAAACGTTTTTAATACATTTTCGAGCAGATTTATGTTTCATTATTTTATTCAAAAGGTGTAACAAAAAAATACTATTAAAGACAATATTGCAGCCCACAACGCTATTTACAGATCTGATAAACTTATTAATAGATATAGCAGTAAACATAACGAAAGTTTTAGATTACGTACGTTAAGAAGTGTTTTAGTACTAAAACCATAGTGAACGGTCCTCATCCGACTTAGCTACCACTCTTGTTTCTTTTAGAAGCTTCCTAAGTAAAAGCATGAAAACTTTTGCACAGTTTAACATTTTCTATTCAAATTTTCCGTACGCGGCTCTCACAGCACGCGTTCGTTAGCAAAATGCATAATGCAACGTCATCCTCGCAGACTCGGCCCGTCCAACGAGCCAAAAGTGAAATTTTAAGAAAATCCAACGCGTTTATTTTCACGCGACTGAGAATAAAATATTATATTATATTTTCATGACGACCAGTTGCTTTTTAATGATATAGCCTATGAAGAAGGAGCTGTTTGAAGGATACAGAAAAATATTCTCTACACTTACTGGATTGGAGAGTATTTTTCTGTTTTTTGTTAGAAACATGCGCTACCATTTCGTTAGCCTAGCACACAACTACTACAGATTTGACACATCTAATATTTATTTGTTTTTTTTTTATTTGGTTCACAAAAAATTGTTTTCACGTAGGTATAATTATATCTTGAGCATAAAAATATTATATCTTTAAAATCTTTTAACAGTGTAAAATTAGTTAAAGGTGACCACATGAACTAAATAAAAATATGTTGTTTGTAAGCCCAGATACTTATAAACTATATGTACTATTTACAAATCATGATAAAAACAAGTATATTTTAATCAACAGCTGTGTTAAGTAGCTGGATGACCAAACTTTGCTCGTATTTTTTTGTTACCAATCCTAGCTAGATCGATTTATCGCCCCCGAAACCCCCTGCTTACTGAATTTCATGAAAATAGTTGAAGCCGTTTCCGAGATTCAGATTATTACATATATTTACAAGAATTGCTCGTTTTACGGGACAGTTAGATAATTGCGTAACAACTCTTTGACAGACAGTTAAGAGTTTTAAATTTCTCTACTTAGTAGTGGATGGTCTTTAATAGCAAGGTTCATACCTACATAGCACTCGAAGTAAAGTTAGTGACTACGTTTGTAAAACAGTTTTGGTTCAGCAGACTTTAAAACATAGCTTAATAAAATAATGGTATTAAAATTTGATGCATAAAACACTTCGGTTGACTTTGGAATGAAGAATGGGAATCATGCGTGTGATCTGCATCCCCACTCTGTTCAATCACGGAACACATATAACCGTATTTGCCTATTCATCATCTTTAAAATGGTTTTTAAGCAGTGATAGCCTAATGTCACCGGCGGATTGCCTAATCATAGGACTCGAGTTCGAACCCAAGGCTTTTCGGATTCATGTGCGTATTGTAGAATTATCAGTTGCTTCGAAAACGGGGAAGGAAAAAGTCGTGAGGAAAACTGTACTGGCTAGTGACGTCATGCATTTTTTGACTCGATGTATCGCCGTTATTTTATTATTACGTGAAAAGATAAAAAATATGTGGCGAATACTTACTTGTAATCTAGATGAGGGACTAAAAATTAAAATTCTGTCAAATAGCCCATTTTCTATCTTTAATCGCAATTTACAGCCAGGGCAGCATGTCTTTTTCGTTTATTATCTCTATTTACAAACAGTATTTACTTACCTAATATGATCTCTAAATCACCGCAAGACACTCATGGGAAGGGAAAGGAATGGAAAGGCTTATTCTTAACTGGAAACTACAGATATAAACCGAAGTGGTTCATAGATAACACTAACTAGATAAAAGTAACTAGCTCATTTACTGTAACGGGCAGACGTGGTTGGCTTTGTGGTTTTAATTTCTGCTTACATTGAAATGTAAAGGCCAAATTAATTTCTAGGAGTCAAAATGTTTATGAAAGACTGAGGAAGGCTGTGTTTACCTGAAATGGGTAGGTACATTATTTAAACATTGTTATAATGGGCAAAGGCCTCTTTTTGTACAGAAAAGGAACGAGCATTGTTCACCACGCTTGCTCAAAGCCGATTAGCGATTTCATACTTATATTAAGTCCTGGTTTCCTCACGATGTTTCGCGTCACCGACGTCAATACTGTCTAAGATGAACTTAGAAAGTGTATATGATTTGAATAAGAGACAATTGTACTTGCCCAGATTTGAACCACAACCTCTGGGCCATCATTATTGTCCTCATTATTGTCAATCAAATAATAATAGAAGCTAAGTAATTTTACATTTGTAAGAAATTGCAATGGCCGAGTGGCCGACGACGAAACTCTAAAGCTGACTGTGTCGTGTCACGGATTGCAAACAATTTTGTCAGGAGAAGTGATGATGAACTGATGAATAACCAATACTAAGGAATGAGTAGGTATCTATGTCTTAATTATTTAATATTTCGAGCACACTAATATGCGTAGTCGGACTTTATATCAAAGACCTTTTTTAACGAGTCAACCTTAGGGTGACGCAGAGAAAAACAGTGGTTACAATAGAATACATAATACGTATAAATAGCTAAATTTATGAGCATAATTTCTATTATTAACTTTTTTTTCGATTCTCACATGATCAGACCAAGATATTGTCTGAACTTTAAAAGCGACTGTGACCTCTAAGTACCTTTCGGTGTATTTTCTCAAAATAGTCGGAGGATAAAACACCGATCTCATTTACTAGACAAAGAAAAACTTGTATTAGACGTGCTAAAGTGTTTGTAGTAACCTATTTACAGAAATTAATATCATTTTACCATTTTATTTATTAATACAATATATAATAATAAAATAACTATACACAAATTAAAAAAACTTAAAGTCACTTTTGGGTATACTTAAACAATTAGAACTTAATAATGAGAAAACATTATCACAGTGAATATAGATACTACTAACCAACTTCTTACAAATGTGTTCGCGACACGGGTTCACAAACTTTTAACTTTGAACGGTTATCGGTTGGTTGCCATCCTGAGTTCCTGTGATTGTCTAATTTGTTTAGAAATACCGATTTTAAAAAGGTACACAAGGCGTTTTACTTCCATTTTCTGCCATAATCCTTTAAAATTCCTGAGCTCGCAAAGACTAAATGGAGGTTCCCCAAGTATAATGTGTATATCAGAACTCAGTCATAACTTCAACACACAAATTGAGATTATAGAGTCATGCACGGCATAGTTTACCAACTCTTCCTGGAATATCACCCTAAAGGTCTTCATGCAAACATATTTACCTTATTACAGTTTGCTCACCTATCAAACACAATACCGTGGAATATAATGGGAGAGCCAGAAATTATCTAAAACAAGGATTCAGTCGAATAGGGCTGTTTGAAGTTAACGATTTGGGTTTTGCTGTTTTTTTGTTGATTTAGTTCGTGCAGTCACCTTTGTTGATTCTGAATTAATTAGTCAGGTCATCTTTGGTCTAGCTTTTTTCGATCTATGTTGAGGTCGGCTTCCAGGCTTACCGGATACAGGTGGAAACCAGTATTTTACAAAGAGCAACTAATAAGACAAGCATGTTCATTAAAAAAAGAGACGCATCATCACGATTCAATTTGATGTTAGGTCAATAAATTTTCCAAAAAGGAGTGGTTTTTGAACAAGATGTTTCACTTTTTTCTTTTGATTACGGCTTTCAGTATCATAGCAATGTTTACTTTTCTTCACACCAAATTATAAAACTTTAAAACATAATGCAAATTCTGCTAGTTATAAATGTTTAAATACATCTCGATAGCAAACTTCTATAAGATATATTGATACGCGCGGTAACCCTACGTATACGTAGGTAATGTTTGAAACGGCGTCAGTAATTGAGTTTTCGAGCTCACGCCGTTATGTTTGCTCGACATACGAGTACCTAAGCATGCAATCCCGACGTATCCCAACGTATTCCGATTAACCATAACAGTATGGTTAAGGGTCTTTCAAGAATCTCGGGAAATGATACTCAGCAGGTTTTATGCTACCATCTGTCTGGATTTCATTAGGTTATTTTTAGAATAGATTTATTTTAGAGTGGAAAGCTTATTGGATGTATGTACTTAAATATGATTAGTTTTTTTAATGCGGCTCGTTTCTTTTAGTAGTTTGTCATAATGTTTTTACATGAAGAAAAAATGAAGATTTTCTATACAACCATATTTGAATAGCAACCACCGGAAATCGCAACAAATTACCAGTTCAGTATATTTATGCTCACGTGGGTAATCTAGACAATATATACCTATATATTAAAAATAAGGTAGTATAAAACACGAATACCTACAACATCTAATCAATGAAGTGAAATTATTCCCATTTTCAGATAATTAACTGTCCAATTTCCATAAAGGATTACCTAAATGAATATTCACGTATAATTACAAAATCCTGTGTATCCAATAATGACTGATCATTATTGAATGGTTGGAAAAGACACAAATGTTCAAACATTGACGATGGCCAAAAATAATCATACACCATAATATACATAACATCATATAGGCGAAAAAAGGCCGAAAGTTACGCGTTTCATCAGGCGTAACATTAAAACAAATGGACTGGTTGGTACTCCTCCGTTCGTATTTTTGAATAATTCATGTTCACAATCTATAAAGCAGACAACAGAGAGCATTTTACAAAACAAACAAATTTTATTGATCTCTCAGGCGCTGTTTGTGCCTCCACAATAAAATATTTACATTTACTTCGCAACACCTGGGCTATCTAGGCACCGCCCACCGCAGGCATTAGAATAATGAAACGTTTGCCACCACCTAACTCTCTTCTATTGAATAAAACATTTTTAAAGTGGTAGGTACATAGTTCGGCTTTGTTTACATTTCCTTTTTGAAAAATAAACGTGTTCTAAAATGATTTTGAAGCAAATTTATTCGTAGCCTCAAGCGGTTTAAGTCAACTTCCTCTAGTTGCATTTATTTTACGCGGTTTGTACAAAAGTGGGGCTCTGACCCAATTTCATTTGAACAAAGTTACTTGCTGGTACTCACTTAACTGTACTCGCTCACCTGAAAACTATTTTTTTTTATTTTAAGTCCTGTTTTTTTTTTACTTTTTGGTAATTTAACTAACGTAGAAACTAAAGTATCTACAAGGTAACGACTGTGTATATAGCAACCAATTGCTATTCAGTCGGAAACTACTAAAAAGGGAGATAGGCATGAATTTTTGATAACTGTCGCGGAGTGCGTTGACAATTTTATACGAACAGTATAAGCCCCTGAGTAGAGCTCATTACCTCTAACTGGAACGAGCTTGATCGCATTTTGTATTTTCCCGTTTTCTATCTTGAACACAAGGAAAAAAAAACAGTAATACTCGATCGCCCATTTGTTATTTCAAAATGGTTTCAATTTATCCACGACGTTTACAAGCGCGCTGAAAACTATTACTTACTGTTGTATTTCATTATTTCTGTTCACCATTAAAATAGCTGTATTTAAACAAGATAGTTTCTTTTTGTTAGAAATACAGATAAAAGCATCATTTGTTGCTGTATACAGACTATTACAGACAAATTTTAATTAATTGGCCCTCTTTTAGGGCTCTCACACATAATTGCGAATTCGCAACGCATCGCAAATAGTTGCGATGTATGGTCACCTGAACCAAAGCTTTAGTGGACCATACTTCGCGACTATTTGCGATGCGTTGCGAATTCGCAATTATGTGTGGGAGCCCTTAGAATACCTATAAAAAGACCAATGAATTCTTAAACCAACTTTACCAACTGCACATTACCTACATTTTGTCAAGAGCATAAATGTAGGTTACCTTACACAGCTATTTTTGTTCATATTTCAGAGTTATCCAATAGTTAAAACTACGTTAAGTTATTTATATTTATTTTTACTCCCTAAAAAATTGCCAATGAATTAAAAGTCAGCGTGTATTAAGTTGATGCTTCTCACTTTTCATGAAACTCATGAAAATATTTTAATGACTGAATAAAACATAATTTAAATTTTAAAATACGATATTGAACTTGAACTTGGACTGCTCATTTCACATGAAATATAATTGTTTGGAAATTTTATAATTTAAATAAATTATTTAGATGATAATAATACATATTATTTTAAAATCAACGGTTAATTTAACAAGGAGCATTGCTCGCGGCTTTAAAACTCACACTTGCGTGTAAAGCATTTTCCTCACGTTTTATTCAGAGTACATTAAAAAAAACATATTTCTTTTTTAAAATAGTAATATAAAGAAGAACTGTCATTGAAAATCTAATCAAAAATTTATTTTTAATATATCCTATTAATATTATAAACGCGAAAGTTTGTGAGGATGGATGGATGGATGGATGTTTGTTACTCTTTCACGTAAAAACTACTGAATGGATTTTAATAAAATTTGGAATGGAGTTAGTTGACACCCTGGATTAACACATAGGCTACTTTTTATTCCTGTATTCCCACAGGAACAGTACGCGGGTGAAACCGCGGGTTGTCTGCTAGTAACTGTAATTTTTTTTTTATTATATGTTTTTTTAATAACAAAATTAAGAACCAAATTGGCATTTTGTAACTGCACGTTCAAAATAAAGTACAACAATTAATCATATAAATAAAAAAATATTAGTAATGAGTTACAAAATATTTTTTTTCATCATATGCACGAGCTTTACGGTTACCGCATAAAGTGATAGTATGTTCTGTACAAATTTTTTTCCATGTAAAACATGTCTTTTTACTTTTGCGATATTTACGCCTTGGACATATCACGCAAATAGCATGGGGATTCACAGACTCTGCCACTCTGGTTTCATCTATAAAATCATATATTCATTTGCTGAAGAGGATAGGAAAGGTTCTGCATGGTTAATCTTCGTTGTATATACGGTTGCGTTAAATTCAAGGCTAATTCTTTTAGGTATTTCCATCTAGAAATAACTTTAGTTATTTTCTTTGTAAATTATTCGGGTATGTATCCCAGCAATATTTAGGATAAATAATCTAATAATCCAGAAAAAAAAATCTAAGCGGCCATCAGCTCACAACTCGAGCCACTGAATATTATTCTTTTAGTCTTCAACTACTTCCACTCCTCCTTAAGTTTTGTTGTAGAAAGTGATGATTTCTGATTATGTAATGAACTAAATGAAGATTTTTTTTTGGTATATACGAAACCAATACTTTATTGGTATTAAAACAGAACTAATATCAGCCATAAAAACCTGGTCTTCGGAGTCTTCGTTATCATCAGGCAAAAGTTTGTTCCAGACTATCCATCTCTAAAAATAATGAAATATTAAATTTTGTAAACTGCATAATAAATAAATAAATATTGCACAACTCCACACAACGCCATATAGTCCCAAGCTAAGCAGAGCTTGTGTTATTTTCTAAACAGCTGAGAAACATACGTATTATTTCTAAATACTTACCTATGAAAGATAAATAACACCCAGATACAGAACAAATAATCATGCTAATCACACAGACTTTGTCCTGGGTGGGAATCGAACCCACGACCTCCGGCTTAGTAGTCGGGGGCACTAACTACTAGACTAACAGGCCCATCGAAATTATGTTACTATAAATTATCATGATTGAAAACAACAATGAACCTTTAAAATTAGGTATAACATTATTTTTTAATAAAGCTCCAACTAAAAAATATTATACTTATGTTATCACTTGCGCGATGGGACCTCGCCGAACAAAACACCTGTACTGAACGACTGGTGGTAGTACACTAACACAAAAAAAACCACTATGGACGGTTCGGGGGGAATATAAAACTCAGCTATAGAGCGAACGAGGTGCGTACGCGCATTGACAGATAAATTACGTGAATTTTAAAACCACCGTGAGGGAAATGCTCATAGCGCGAGTGCTCGTGTGTTAATAACAGGGTGTTAATTAGTGCAATAACAAAGTAAACAACAATGATATTTAAAACAGTCACAGTTTTAACGACAACTTTATCTACACAACTCTCATTGGTAGAACAAAAGAGTAATGTCACCTACCTGTTTGGAAATACGAAAATGAACAACTTTCATCAGACTACATGTTTGGCAGGGCTTACGTCGTGCATAGGGAACGAATACACCAAAAGTCCGCTCAGTTTTACGTGCAAGTTTTAACAACACTGATTTTTCCGTGGTCTTTTTTTTCAAATTTCTGTCAGGACGGAAACCTAGTTTGGAGTGCTCCCTTTTTTATTTTATGTAATTTTCTTCTGTCGAAAGCATGCGTATTCGAGGATTTAAACCGTTTTTGTTTGATGGCTATTTATTTACGCTTGACAGGAATGCAATTTTTGTTGTTATAAAGTTGCTGTCTGTTTTGTAGTAACTGTGTTGCTTCCCACGGATTGTGTATCCAATTCTACCTTCACTCTATTGTTTGTGATGTATCCGAATTAATATTTTGCCTCTCAGGTCACTGACAAAGTGCCATGTCGGTATTGGTTTTCGTGGCTAACGATCCGATGTGGTTTCTAATGATCTGTATTGTTACACAAACTCAACACAACTTTGAGGTCTACCCACGCTTAGGCACAAATAGCGCAAACGAGCCTAGCTTCCGTCGACCACAATAATAACAAACAGATGTTACACGCGTTTTTTGTCAGGCACCGGAATCTTGAATATGATATGCAAATGTTACAAACCAAATTGAACGCACGAAATATCGCACTATATATTATTACATACCATACAACGATGAATGCCGACACAGTGTCTATAATAGACGCCATTTAATGCAGTATTGGCATCTGCCGTAAACATATGCCCGTCGGTTTGTTATTAAAGGTGTCAATAAAACCCGCCTGTATGAGTATCGAGGGGCCATAAATTCGTTTTCAGCAACGGAGAACTAAGAGTTCGGATTATTTCGCACCATTTATTCTTTTCACCGTCTTCATAATGCTGCCTCGATAAAAAGGATTTTTTTTTCAACAGAAATGAAGTTTTTAGCTATCCCTTAATCGGGCTTAATCGAATTCGGGCTGTTTTTGTGAAATAAATGGGTGGAAAGTTTTTTCGTAATCCGTTGAATTTTATTGGAAGTTAATTAGACATTGTTAGATAAGATTTTTATAATATACAAAGCTTGTATACAGGGTGAAAAGGACATCGTCGCACACTCGCACTTCACGTGTTGAAATTTTACGTCGACTTTTCCTAATTCCCAAGATTTTTTTGATGTGCTTTTTGGCTTTGAACTGTATATAATCATGATTTCTATGTAACTCAATGAGGTTTAAAATTAAAGTAGTGGCTTATTTTCTATTTAAGGAATATTCTTATTGGGTTTGACAGTGAATAATTTTTCAACAACGACAAAAGCGATGAAAATGCCTACGCTAGGGAGTCTTAAAAAAAAAGATTAAAGATACCGGGCTGGTATCCGCAACTCCAAGTCAAAGTGCGTATTTTGCATACCTATGGGCTATAATCTACCACGCGGGTCTAGTGCGAATTGGTAGATGTCACATGTCTTCGAATGTTTGGTTCTAGGACATGCCGGTTTCCTCATGATGTTTTCCTTCACCGTTTATGAGAGCAGTGGTGATGAAATAAATTACACAAAGTAATGCGCCTGCCTGGGTTCAAACTCACGACTTACTGGCCACCGCTGCTCTCACTACGGAGTCTTACTGAATCATGTTAAGATCCTATTGTATTCAGATGTGCGTCGATGTCTGTTCCACCCTGTACAAATATGTGCTAGACTTAATCCTTCTCCTAAGATAAAATTACTAAAAATTACTTGCTTAAGTTTTTACTAATAATGATTTTCCAAGTTTTGGGTTGTAGGTGGGTATTATAATTATGAGCTTTCTTCTTTTTTCATCCGATATTCTTTTTACATCGTTTATCTTCCGTCTTTCTTCAAATTCATACTATAATAATACAATAATAACAGTTTGTATGTATTTAAATTTAAATTTAACAAATGTCCAGTTTAACTTTTAATATCAGTATTTATTCTTAATCTTATTTTTTTTTACTTTTAATCAGTATTTATTGTCCTACAGTGTCGATATATTTTCAGTAGAAAAACAACGGGGTAGCTTTTGAATTGTTGATAGTTAGCTTTGGTTTTATATTTCTACCAGAAATTGCTAATGTTATCTTTTTATTTTTTAAATTTATAAATAATAGGGATGCAGTTGATGCAATGTTGTTGAATATTCGATCAACTGCATACCTACTGTTTTTTTACTGCAATTTGTTTTTAAATAAGGTTAGAGTAAGTATACAAATTAACTTATTCCATAAAAGGAAAATGAATAGCTGAACCCTTTAGAATATTGCGCGCGTTTTTGGCATAGTTTAAGTTTATATGGAGAAGTGCAGAAAGTTAATTCAGCCGAATTTCGAGTACTGAAAGACTACTGATATTATTTAAAGGACTAAATACCTTTTTTAAATATGGGTAGATATTATTTTAAGTAAATTACGTCATGAACATAATTTACCGACATCCTTTTTTAATCAAATCTCCTAAGGCTCCTTCTATAGAAGTAAGTTATCTTGGTACCTACGTGTTTTTTTTTTAATTATAAATTGCATAAAAACACAGCATAAATGATGGTACAAAGATTGAATATAGAACAAACACGTTTGTACTTACCATTATAAGCTTGCAAATGTTTGTGCATGCAGTAAGGTAATAAATGTTTTTTGTCCAAGAACTCATTAATACAATAACAACTATTAGTGGACAGCCAATTATACTATTTACTTTTAAATAATCTAGTACTAAAAAAAATTAGGTAATTCGGCATCCTTTAGATTGTTCTACACACATTTACAAACAGCTTTTATTATGTTTAACTACTTAAAATTCATAAATAATTAATAATGTCATAGTACTTGTTAGGAGGACAAGCAATGCTGAATGGAAACTTCACGAATCCGTAGCCAAGTGACGAGTTTGATACTGTTAGCATTCACGGTCCAATCAAGCCGAGGGAGCAGGATATCGTCGGACAATTGGAAGCTCTCGGTAAATGGCGATACAAATCCAGCCATTTTTGGTCTCAATCAATATCTTTTGCCATCTTTTATGCAATAGTAGTTATAAAATAGTTTACTGAGGCGCTTCTGAAGTGAACAGAAATGCGATAAGCTATCTGGATACTTATAAAAAAACCTATTCTTAAAAGTAGCTATACTTAACATTATTTTAGCATATGAAAAGCAAAATGGCGTTACAGACTTTCATGTATGATCCAATCCAATTCAGCCTCTAGCTCGGATTGGATTGGATCTTCAGACTTATAATCATTACTAGACCAGATTTACTCACGATATTTTCTGTTTTTTATATCATTATATCTGGATTGAAAAAGTCCTATTGGTACTAACCTAAGGGGCTTATTCAATCCAGATGTACTTTCTAAGTTAATTTTAGCCAGTTCTGGCATCGCTGAAGCAAAATACCGTGAGTAAACCTGGTCTTGTAATAATTATATGTATAAATCTCAATCACAACCCACTTTATAAAAACGTAGGTACGTATAACGTATTTACGGTACGTATACGCCCTGCTTTTAGTTATTTTATGAAAATAAACTGATATAAAAGTAAAAAAATGTCTAGTCTCTGAAACCATCTAATTGATTTAAAAATCTTTCACTAATGGATATCATTATCGATGAGTGGTATAATATGTTTTAAGACAGGAATTTTAGACTTATCTGCGAACGAAGCTACTTGATAGCTAGTCCTATTCTATTCTATTCAAAGGAAAAGCTTAAGAGCCTTTCTAATTTCAAATACTATTCTCCATGGCGATAACAGAACACGGCATCGCCAACTTATTTTACAAACCTCGTAAAAACGAACAGCGCTAATTGCATGAACATTTAGAAAAAAATCAAAACTACGACCGAAGCCGGCCGATATCGGGGGCCTAATGTCATTATTTTCACCCTGTAAAAACGACTGGATGTGCACAGGCTGGAGTTTAATAAGTAATGCGACGGAAACTGCACCATTTATGTATGTGCATTGCAATCAATGCACCTAACCATAACGAAATTAAATTCAACAAAATCAAGGTAAAGCGTAGTTTAAATATATTTTGCATTCCCCGTGTATAAAATAATCTATGTTGAAAGTATAATTATTTGTTTTAATAACCTCATGCATGGGAAACCACTACGGGGCAATCATAACATCATTTAGTTAAAATTACTTACAAATCCATGAAGTAATAAATCTATACCTGTAGTTAGGGAGTTCCAACATTAAAACAGACGAATCTAAGTGAATCATTTGCTGTTGAAAAATTCTATCAATAAAACTTTCCTAAACGTTTGGTTCTCTGTGAAAGTTAACCACTTAAAAAGCTCTATCGGCAAAACACTAAAATGAAAACTGATGGCAAACCTCTTGTCAGAGAAGCGAATGTCTTAGAATTGTTCCAGAATCGGCAGACACCAACTATCGAAAAAAAAAATATAGTTGCTGTCTGCCAGTGTCTTATAAATGTGTGTGGACTTTAAAAGAACTGTCAGTTGAATGATATATTCCATACTAACAAAGTAGATACTAACTAAGTAGAACTAACATTTTAAATGGATCTATACTATTCTATTTTTGATATAACAAACAATGCCGATATAAAGCATGTTTGTTAGTTGTTTAGAAACAATAATAAGTAATTTTAAAAGTATGACCTAAATCAAAGACATTCAATACCTTTTGACCGGACATCACGAACAAAATTTTCGTCCGAAAAAGTGTCCTGCTGGATACAAGTCTATGAGTTTTTTGTAGTACGCTCCACTGCAGCTCCAATATTCATATATTATTCTAGATGGTGTTACTGAGACATGGGATCAAAGTTTTTCTATGACATTTCCTTGACATTCCCGCTCTATAGTATTTTAAATCTCTTTGACCAAAATACAGCAATACATTTGACATTTCTAACTTAGTTGTTATCTGTCACTGTCAGTGTACATTTGTTTTTAGAACAGAACTGTACTGTTCACAAGCAAAAAAATTTATTTCACGAATTAAGTATAGTTTAGTTTTCGAACAAACAAATTCGGCTAGTGGGAACTAATAACAATTTAAGTGAGTATGATATTTAAAAAAAACTATTATATTGCAAGCATTGTTTAAATCGAACAGTAAAACAGCACGAATAGAATAGAATTTACAGCTCGTATACAGTTTAATCTCTTCTATAATTAATTACTGTGGATTTTATGACCGAATGTTGAATTGTTATTCCTAGTTATAATCTCGCGATAATTCGATTGTTAAAGGATTAAGCTAAAATTGTTACGAAACAATGCTAGTCAAAGCTAGATAATGAATTAGTCGTGTATTTCACATAGCACAGAGCGATTGATAGGCGATAGAACGGATAGGAATTCGTAATGTCTATTCAATCAATCAACTCACCCTACCGCTGTCCAATGCTCGACATAGAAACTAGGATTTCCCGAAAGTGACGACAAATCTATACATACGAGTAAAAGCCAGTGTGGCTTTATGGGAGTGAGTGGATGAAATATACTTAATCGTACAACAGCAAATGTAAGTTTTAAAGCAAATACAAAGAATTTCGCAACATTCATTCGAACATTATAAAATAGCGTTATTACAACACTTCTTGTTAGCTTTTATTTTATTTGTTATTTGAGGATTAAAACAAATAAATGCATTCTAATTTTTGAATATTTGCAAACAAAATAGACAACAATAACTAAACTAGATGCGGTCAACAAAAATATCGACATGTGGCAGTTTATAATTTGAAGGAGTGCATTTCTTTAATTTTTTTTATTTTTTTTCTAAAATCCCTGCCAAACAGTGCACTTTTCGAGGATTATGGTAACTTCTGTAACAGGTACAGTGCGTAGGCCAATAAAAAAAAACAGTATTAACTGCCTTGCATTCTAATGAAACTCAATACTACACACACTGTCTAGGTTAAATAAAAGTCACTCCGTTAAAACTCAAGGGAAGTGAACTGTAAATATCTAGCATTGATATGGAATAACAGCTCAATTCGCCTTTACTTCACCTACATTCTCACGCGGTGATTTTTACAAAACAGTACTGCGCAACAGAAAATGCAGTCGAATAATAACAGTCCAATTATAGTTCGAATGTAGTCGGATCGATTTCAATTACTCTCATTATCAATGTCTGAAAACATATCACAACGTATTTTTCCCAAAATAGGCAGTAATGGACTTGCACAGCTGTTTGTCTAAAAGAACGATAAACCAATTCATCAAGTATTTACAAAGAGAAAATGATTACCGAACCATTTTTCGTTTTTAAATTAGGTCAGCATTAAAAGATGTTCTGGAAGTGGAATATACTAAACAACCGGGTTCGTCAGTTCCGCTTTTAAAATATACGCTAATCTATCGGAAGATCATGCACATATAAAGTAAAAACTTTTTTTCAAAAAAAAAACAACCGACTTCTTAAAAACACTAACAGGTGAAAAATAACTCCAGTTTCGGAAGTCTGTGGCTTTGGTGGTTTTATTTCGTTCATTATTGGCCACCGACTTCAGAAACTGGAGTTATTTTTCACCTGTTAGTGTTTTTAAGAAGTCGGTTGTTTTTTTTTGAAAAAAAGTTTTTATTTTGCAATTTTTAGTTTTTTCGTTTGTAAAGAAAGTCTTTCAAAACTTGAAAGAATCACTGAAATCTGTTAACAATTGCAAAATAAGTTCTTTCTAAACATTAATCTGTACATGTCTGCCGGGCCCCTTTTAAAATAGACAGGCGTAATGTTATGTTATGGAAATACATAAACCATGCACAGACATGTGACTGTAGAAATCGCGAGTAATGTGCTGTTATGCGTTGAAGAGTTCCGTTGCCTGTCTTCTTCATCAGTTTTTCTTCACCAAATGATGCTTGCTAAATGAAAATGCTTGATTTGTTACCAAAAATGTAAAAATCGGTACATGTGTACCTATATTATTTGAAGAGTTCCCTCAATTCCTCGAGGATCCCATCATCAGATCTAAGGTTTGATACAAATGGGACCAACCTGGTAGTATACCCTATCAAATAAAAAAAGAATTTTGAACATCGGACCATAAATGGCGGAGTAATCGCGTAACAAACACACAAAAAAAAAAAAAAAAAAACATACCGTCGAATTGATAACCTCCTCCTTTTTGGGAAGTCGGTTAAAAACAATAAGATTGTTTACAATAATGCCGGAAACGTCCATCCCATTTATTTATATATCTATCGTGGAAAGCGATATTCTTGAATACCTAATAAGTTGTGAAGTTGATTAACTTAGTACGGAGTCTAGTGACCAGCGTGACGTTACTTGTCATTTGAAATGGCGCGAATGTGTTTTTGGTAATGTCACGTGGACAGAGCCATGCTGGTGTGTGGGAGCTCAGGGTTGATTTGAGGCGCCAACGAAGACACACATCCAATACGAAACTGTCAGTTACCTATTTGAGTTATGTTTTGTGATTACGATTGTTAAGAGAGGATATTACTGCAATGAAGATTGTTATTCTACGTTATGAACTCGGTACCACGAACCATCATCGGTGTCAGCTCATCGGTCAGCCATCGCTGACGCCGACATAATTATCTAATACTTGCACATGCACAAATGTACTTAATGCCATAGGTATTTTGTTCCTTAGGGCGATGCAGAAACAAACAGTGGTAAGTGCAATTTCATAAGAAACCCATCCTAACACTATTAACAATCAAAATTAATACCAATATTTTTCATTTATAGTAAAAATCTCATTATGTCGGAATCGGATTTTAGTCTAATCAGATTGGCGTGCCTGCGTAGCTGACCAGTTTAATTAAGGTGGTTAAACTCGTTGTCGGACGTTCGGTGTTTTGACAACCCGTAACTATTGTCAAAGTTCTACGAATGACAGCCGGCAACAACGGCTTTTCGTGCTTTCCGAGGCATGGAGAGATCTTGATAAAGTGGTCAAGCAAGGCAAACGTAAGCTATACTCTTTTTAACTGTCTAGTGGTGTGATATTATTTGACAACAAACAAAGTCGAGCCAATCTATACATATATAATCGATAAGGATAATTTATTTTTTAAGTCACAATATCTGTAGCAGTTTCTGAAATGAGCAGCTACGTGACAAATACACGAAATTGCACGATAAGGGTGAACCCGGAAATCCAAAAATGTTAACCAACGAATAGTTTTCCTAAAACATATCGGCCGAATATTTGCCAATCAAAGTAGGTTATCATTCATGACTATGAACAAAAAAGCAGCTGATGTAGTTGGTTCAGGTCTATTCTTTCTTATACTGAAACACTAGCTAGGTACCAATTCCTCGCGCTTCTAAGGCAAGAGAAATAGCAAAAAGTTTTTTTCGGATCGGACTCACAGTTCCAGAGAAACAAACAAACTCTTCAGCTTATAACTATTGATTCATTCAGAATGTAAGCGTAGATTTCTAAGAAAGTTTTCGGCAACCAACATGAAGGTAATGTGCTAATGATGTGAGTAAATAGTGGTGCTGGCGCGAAGGTGGGAACGACGGTCGCGGCGTCGCCGTCGGCAGTGTACCTGCGGTTTTGGGACCGCTCCCAAATCTGTTGGTACCAGTAATTGCGTAACTTTGTTACACCGCAGTCACCTTCACGAATAGACGCCCTCCATACATATGGGACGGTCTTTCCAACCTGTTACTGTATTGTTATTGAAATATGGGAATGTGGGTGTCTACTTAATTAACAGATTTCGTAATACATGCTGGTGAGGGCATGCGCCTGCGTTTTACGCTTTTTTTTTCAATATACGAGTGTAGTGCATTTCCGTGATTTAGGTAGGTATTGTATGTTTTTTTGTAATTTTAAAACGCCGATGTCGTATTTTTTTTGTTATAACTGTAAATAATACGTAGCACTTATCTATTAAGCACATTACTTATGGAAAACATTGTGAGGAAACCGGGATATCTAAGATATATTTCTTGAAGTCAGAGGCCCATGGGCGGCTTGAAAACTTAGACACCAGGTAGTAAATAGATGAATATTGAGATTATTTCAAACATGATGTATGGAAGAAGAAGCCAAGCGGCACCAGCCTCAAATAAATGGAAATACGAGTAGAAAGATGATGATAAATAAATCAATATTAATTCAACGACTTGGCCCATGTAAATTGCCTTGTCTTTATGTTTCCCAATTATAAATAAGTAAAACGGTGGCTCAATTGTAAATGAGTTTAGTCTAAATCAAATCTCAATTTAGTGAGTAGCTGCTAAAACTGAGCGTGTGCACTTTCATAACGTCTGTTTGTAACAAGTTCAAAGTTTGACCAGTTGAAATGCACTCAGCTTTTCTCGTGGGGATAATAACTATGTTTGTGCTAATTGCTTCGAAGTGCTACGAAGCATCATGACAATATTTTAATGATAATATTGACAATGAGTGCACATCAGAGGTAACATAATAACCTTAAACTGGCCTAGCATAGTGTGAATATTCAATACAATAAAAGGCCAGCTCGATTTAAAAACCACTGAACATAGTGATGTTAAGCGCAGTGTGTTTTTTGAATAAATCACCATTTGAAGATCTTTGTCGGAAGCCATGAAGTCTAACCTCCATAACCCAGTTTGGTGGTATTGATAGTTAATGACATGTCATGGCATTATTGTTTTCAGGGGCACCTCGCATTTGTCCTAGAAGAGGATGTAAACTGCTTAATCGGGCGAACCTGTGGAGATAACTTAACTAAAAACGAAGATGTTCAGTCAAGGTATACCTACAACTTAAAAACTAAGCGCTTACGCTGGGCACCCCCTGCGCGGTCTTCGGCTTTAAGGCTCGCTGGTAGAGGACAGCAAGGGACGGGCTGTAGCGAGTTTATTATGTCTACAGGATCCGCGGCGCGGGCTGGTACAAGCATGGGTTGGGGTAGGATGATGGACGTGGTCGTTGCGACGGGCCTCGTCGGTGAGGACAGAAACGGACTATATGGCATCGCATAGGCAAATGATGACATTTATATCAGTGTCATCATCATCATTATTTCTCTAAATAAATTGGATTTATTGTTGGTCTTCTGGTGGGCTTTGCGGTTCTATATTAAAAGTAAGCAGTAAAACGGCATTACTCTCTGTAGTATCTTAAATCTTTTTGTTCAGAAAGGTCAAGTGCGTAGTACCCGCAACCGATGTGTGTGTATGATAACATGTATGAATGTAAACGAAGCAAAATAAGTATGTTAGAATCATAACTGATGGCGCTCTGTTGTTTCTGTCTACCCCGATGGGAAAAAAGCGTAAGTTCATATGTATGCAAATATAAATATACAACTATATACCTATATAAATAATAAAAATAATATATTATTTATTTCGGACTACACATACAAGACTCACTAGAATCTTCTCTGAACAATGAATTAATCAATCAATAATGCGCAATAGCTGGCCTAAGTGGCTAATTGGCTGCTGCTGGTAGTTGCGGGACTGTCTGTGAATGAAACTCTAAATTGTTTGTAAACGCACCGAGCGACGATACAGGGGACATTCCTAATACAAACTGATTTATGAGGTACAAACTTAGGAACAACTTGTTTTCAAAAAGCCATGAACACAACTTAACAACATAAGCAAGACCATTGTGACTTCTTATTAACTTAGATTTATACATAGTTGTATCAAATCAATTAATATTATAGTACCTGAATAAAAGCCAAATTTGTTTCAAAAACATTTTGTACTTTAATACCTTTGATTCTTCCGCATAATTGGAAGAGAAGGAACAAATTATTGGGAGGCAGTCTTCAAATTTCTTCATTTACTTTTGTAATAGGATAATAAGTATTGTCTTTCGGAATAAATAATTGTACTTAATGGATTTTCGGTTATTTGTTAGCTTTGTCTTGTCACAGGGCAGTGAAAATTTACAATTCCGGGCAAATCTGGGATCGAAGAGATTTAAGAAAAGTCATTTTGTGGAAGGTAGTTTTAAGGGTCGGCAACGCGCGTGTGGCGCCTCTGGTAATGCAAGTGTCCATAGGCTACGGTAACCGCTTACCATCACCCGGGCCGTAAGCTTGTTTGCCACCGCCGTGGTATAAAAAAAAAACTTTAGAAAAGGCAAATGCCAATGAGTGACTGACAATGAGTGTGCTATGTACGACCCTGCAGCTGGCATGCCTATATGACTAGATATATATAAAGGTAAACTATGCAAAAGAAGTTGGGTACCTAAAACCATATAAAAATCATGATAAGAAGCTGTGCCATTTCCTATAAGGTTAGGTGTAAACAACCAGAATTAATACTTCCTATAAGGCTAGGTTGTTTACACCTAACCTTATAGGAAGAATGAATTCTGAAGAAGTCTTATTTTCATAACTTGAATAAGACATTTTTCACATCAACATTTACATCTCACATAATTAATGTACATACAAATTAATAAATAAATCTCGAAATTTATTTATAGTTGTCTTTGAAATATTATATATATTATGATGTCTAGTACAGATTATGATACGTTTATGAATCGGATTAGTGTAGTCCGATAGAAATCAATACGCTGTAATATTTCAAATGTTTTTGCTTCTTATTGTAAGTTAAAATTATCACAATTCCTACATCACTTTGCTTTATTTCTTTCAGTAACCTTAGTTAATCTAATCCAGTCACTTGGTGATGATTGAGTTACAACCTTGCACAAATACGACGGCGGTGCGACGATTAAGTTTGCTAAGTTTGCATCGAACACACAATAGTTAGATAATCATTCAGGCAGGTATGCATCTCAAACATCGGTTTAGCGTACCAAATGCTTGTTACGCATCGCATCAGCTCTTGAACAGCTCACAAACGCACCGCCGACACCAAAGCCACAACACTCCACTGTACGGGGCTTGTACCCAATTTGAGGTTTTAAATTAGCATATCTTTACTGCACGGAGTTACACAACACACTGCTAATGATGAACACGTTGTTGTACATGAGAATTAGTCACTGTGAAAATACATCTGGCTAGTCAAAGTCTGCTTTGTTTGTGTAATTACGAATTTAAACGCACTTTATAAGCTTCAAGTTGGTGCAAGAGAGAATAGAGAACAGGCACCTATTCAAACAGTGACGTTTTGTTACATAATGAACTCCCGGCTCTACGGCCAACTATCACCGAACTGGGCACAAGTTGCACTGCAAACAATAATGGAGAATCGCACTTTTCGGACACCAACTTAAAGTAATAAGATGATTCGTTGAATACACGCGAACTTTACAAAAATTTCAATATGTTGAATAGAAAACGGCAATTTGTTATAAGTGGTGCCGTGTAAAGTTGTGCAGTTTATGTGAAAAGTTGTAGACACGATGTGGAACTCTAGTGCCTTGCAAACTTGAGGACAAGTGCTGGCGACGTGACGTTCTCCCATTTAGTGCCTTGAAATCTTACCTAGACAAATATACTTCACGCTCCGCAGAAACAGGATTTCCTTGTTTATAATAAGAACAGCATTTGTTATCATGTTAAAATGTATAAGGTTCTTCAGTTGCAATTTCTGAAGTGCATACAAATGCGGATTCATATAGTCTTGAAGTCACTTTGAAGTTAGACATTACCATAAATAATTTTCACTTAGTAGATGTGCTTTATACACTTCCCACAAACAATTTATTTTAGCATTTTTTGATAAATGATAGGACGGTCGTAATTGTTTGAATCATTATTGTCTAGTCTACTTTAATTTCTGAATTTTGTATTTAGTGAATGAATTTGAATCGAGCGGGAAACCGCTTTTCCTTCCTTTCCCGTCCTTTTGTGGTTATAACCCCTTTCGAATGAAAGGAAAGGGGACGATTAAAGAAACAATGTCGGTGGTATCTGGTAAACGGAAAACTTTTTGACATTTATAAGCGGTTAGGAAGACAGAATCAATCCATGATAAACACAAGGCTTGTTAAGACATCGATTCCTTATAATTATGTTAATTTTGTAACTTAATAAGTGGCAGTTTTTTAAATTTTAAAATGAAATTACATAAACGAGTAGGTACTGGCTTCCTATCTGTGTTTAAAAAACCCGGCAGAAAGACTGCTGATTGTTGTGTATTTAGTTGTCATAGTTGTTACTATAGTTTCGAAATATCAAAACCTATTTTTAATTAGTTTTCAATAAAAGAGCTTTCGTTGATATTGCAAATCATCATCTGCCTAGCCCTTTCCCAACTATGTTGGGGTCGGCTTCCAGTTTAACCGGATGCAGCTGAATACCAGTGTTTTACATGGAGCGACTGCCTGTGTTTCGTTGATATTGCAAATACAAATGAATATGTTAACTTTATATCAATACATATTTCAAACATGTTTTTACTTAATAGTCCGATTCTAGGATCTGTCAATAACAGTGACCATATCGGGGCGAGCTGAACGCAAAAGTTAGTCAAGTACGAAAACTGAACTTTTTATGCGCATCAGAAAATCTTTGTACAATATTGACGCGTAAAAACCCAACGTTGTGACTATTTAATTTATCTGCAGAGTATAGGCCTTTTTGTTACGAATGCAACAAAGGTATGATAACTTTCACACAATTGAAATTAATTTGTTAAAGTTTTGATTGCAAATATTATGAACTTACTACTCTCGTGCTTTATGGCTGATTAAACCTACAAAAAGTCTGTTAGTAAATAATAACAACCATCGCAATAAATACTGTAATACCTGCCCAATTAATTCAAACTTTAGACCGGCGATTACATGCAAAGCATAGACTTATACAGTTATACGCAATCGAAATAAAACACCCGCTGGCAATAGTACCTACGCTTGAAGTTAAAACCACATATCTACTGTTGTTTCAATTAGTATCTTCCGCCTTCAGTTCGCGTTTTGCTTTGCAGAATGAACGTTTGAGTATCTACCACATGTTGGGGTTACTGAACTTACGCTACCGTTTGTTTACGTTATGTTCTCGATAGTATAAATCTCACTGGCAAGGTGAGAAGTGTTACTTAACCACATAAAACGAAAGTAGAAAAGTTTGCGCTGCCGTGTTGTATATTTAAAGGGAGTTGGTACTTGGTTTCCGTTTCTCAAGTCTTGTTTATCGAGATGACGGTAGTCTGGCGGGTACCAATAGTAGGGCACGGGTTCCAAAAATAATTAGACACGTATGAGATGTTCGCCTCAATACAGGAAAACATTTATGAGAGTACGCGATGTGTAAACGATAAAACGTATACCTTTAATGACTGTTTATATTTAGATATTTGTTATTTTAGAACTGAATGGTTTTGGAATCGTTCTAGACAGATTTCAGTGTTTGATTAGTTCAAAGATATCAGAGAGAGAGCTATTGATTTTTGTTGATTTAGCATGTTTCAGTTGCGGTTTGAAATACTTTAGGTTAGATTGCCCGTATTGTATACAATAAATTCTATTAAAATCGAAAATGTATTTTACAAAATGTATCTACTTTAAAATAATGTTGTAGAGTACAAAAATAAAGTTGATAAAACTATAAACTTACGACACAAGAATTTACTTGAGAAACTCAAAATTTCATGCCACAAGATTACACTTAATTTTCTATTGTGTTTTGGCTTTTTTTATTGATGCACTCAAAACAAAAGGCGTATGTTAGGACTAGGTATAAGAGTATGTAGAAGCGCAACCATTTCTAAGAGCCACCAACGAAGCGCAACTAAATTATTCCTCGAAGCGCAACCATGATTAAAATTATAGAGCGAGGGGTATGATGGATTAATCTAAGATATCGATAGATAGTTTTATATCG
Organism: Euplexia lucipara; assembly: GCA_921972225.1. Lineage (NCBI taxonomy): Eukaryota > Metazoa > Arthropoda > Insecta > Lepidoptera > Noctuidae > Euplexia > Euplexia lucipara. Next base: position 10,818,653 of record OV179148.1, read on the forward strand.
ACTGTATAAATTATTTACCAAGCAAACATAAATTGACTGGAACTTAGTGTTAAGCCACTTTTGGTCAATTATGTAAAAGAAACCTACAGGTTCATTAAATTGAATTATGACTGTTGTTTTGAAGGTACCAGAGTTTCAGAAATGAAGAGAAAAATCTCGCTACATTTACACCACCTTTTCCACTAATATAATCCTCTAGTTTATAATAATGCCTGTTTACCAAGTGTAGTTATAACATAAGTTTTTAACATTTAAAGAAGATTTTTTTTAACAAGAATTTCATAGGATACCTAGTTCTATTTTCGGTAATAGGTTAAGTTTAAGTCAAGCAATCATGCTAGGGTCTCTGATCCGAGAACCTTGGTTCTAAGAAATACATGTACCGGGTAAAACGGGGTGGAAAGAAACTCAAGGGTGAATAGAAACAAAACTTTGAGTAGGATATTCACGTAAATTAAAGGTTGTCTGTTGCATACGAGGACTATTAATGCTTTTAAATAATTGAGATAAATAGTTTCGACACCTTGTTAGTATCAAACGATATTAAATTAGCGTAAAAATCCTCCTCAAAGTTTTGTTTCTATTCACCCTTGAGTTTCTATCCACCCCGTTTTACGGTACCAGGAAAGCTATAAAACCACCTCGTATCATATTATTATATATCTATAATAGACGAGCCTATAATTACGGTAGGTATCAACACTTATTGATTTTCTTCATTTATGTTTATTTATCCATGAACATGTTACATCTTGATTGAAATAACATATATTTACTGATAGGCGTATTATGCTATACCCGAAATATATCAACGAGTAATTGCTGTTAACATTCAAAAATTATAGAGTAGGTAAATGTTTTATGAATAAAACGTTAAATAAATATAAAATAAGCTGTATTTTGAAAAGATTTATTCATGTTATTTATTTATTAAAATCTCCCTCGAAATGATTGTTGTTGTTGTCTACTTGATATTAGTATTACAATTCTTTTACTTTTCTGTTTATTTGTTTGTACGTACAAAAAAATGGTAAAAATACCAAGAATAAAAATTGCTAGTGGCTTATGTAAACCCAATAAATATTAAATAGAATGACTAAAGCTGTTTTAACATAATTACGACATTTGCGGCATGATTATTGAAACTGTTGACAAAGGATTGCGCACTAGATTGACTTCATTTTATTCAGCCCAATCGGATTCATAATATTCCAAACAGTTTTTGTCCCTAAAATGGCAAGTCATCGTAAAAGATCGAGTACTGGTAACTGTAAAAACTCAGCAGAAATATGTGAGTAAATAAAGCATAAAATGTCCTCATAGGTACACATCTAATCTGACTCCTTGGGAATACATAAAAACGATAAAATGTGTGAACGTTATGACAAAATTCAAATTTATCGCTCTCACATTACATATTCGGAAAAAGAATGGTAATGTCTTCATATTATGATAATAATTCTTATAAATAAGGTTACATTTTTTACATAAGATGGAAGAGGATGGATGGGAAGTTATACATACGACTCTGGGTTAAAAAAAAAAACAATTCTGGTCTTGAGTCTTTTGTTATCTTGTTAACCTTTTTTTATATAAATAAATATTTCACAACTTTCACATAACGCCAACACAAGCTCTGCTTAGCTTGGGACTCAAGCTAAGCAGAGCTTGTGTTATGGGTACTAAACAGCTGATATACATACTTATAATAAATTACACCCAGACACAGAACAAATTATCGTGCTCATCACACACACATTTGTTCTGCGTGAGAATCGGACCCACGACCTCCGGCATGATAGCAGTCAGGGGCTAACTACTAGACCAACAGGCCAGTCAAAATGTTATTATTATTATTTCTATGTTAATTATCGCCAGTTGTCTCTCCAAAAGTATATTGTTTATAGCTATTGTTATAGACACATAGGTTTGCCTTCTTTACGTTACACATATAAACAAAACTATATAAAAATGTAAATATCTAAATAACACTTACAAATAAATTAATATTACTGACCGCCTCGTAGGTTCAGTGGTTTTACGCACTACCGCCAAGCAACGATTCCGAGATATGGTAAAACGTCGCGTTGTTGGTGGGTTTTCTCCATCTGGAATTTGTCAGCAGCAGCTCCGAGTCTGGATGATGAAATGTAAGTACCTACTAATTGTCGTCTCTGCCTAACCTTTTGGAGAATACAGGCGTGTTTTTTGTAATGTTACAAAAAACACTTACTTAATAATACTTAAGTGATGCTTAAAATATGAAGTGTTATTACTGCAACAAAATATTGACTGTTAATAAAAGACCGCACACCATTAAATTCAAAAGAAAATTAATATTTCAAGTATTATCACTTTTAACATCCATCAGCTTCAACCGCACGCCATTACAGCCTTCAAACTTATCCATTTAAAAATCAAAGTGTTCAAATAAACCCAGATAACTGCTACCAACTACGAGGCGTTGAATAAAACATCGGTCGATGAATAATGACCGACTGCATTATGTATTACCTGTGGTATGCTTTGACACTAAATAGATAGGTGCAGAAGATTAACTGGAACATCATCTCTTATAACTAAAACCATAGTCCTAGCAAGAATTCTTGACATAAGCGTGAGAAACGCCTATTCAAACGAATTTATTATTTCAAATACCTACAACTGCAGCATTAAGGTTTAAATTAGTGACGCAAAGGCATAATCAGCATGACCCATAAATATGAAAAAACTCTTTAAACTATGTTAATAATACACTCGTAACGAGTATTTTCAATTTAAAAATTGTATGTTTCGTCATTACGTTTGTGTCAAGCATTCTTCTTTGAGGTACTGTAGATTTAAATTATTCGGTATCCTGTCGTTACTACCTACTAAATAGGTACTTTAGAGAAAAGACGTTAGGTGAATGGTATGGTGTTATTGCACGACGCGACGTTATGATTAGCAGTGAGTTTGATAATGTGTGCTCAACAGAAAACATTCAACTAACCAACCACTTTATTGAAATTATCATCGACCTACTCAAAATACCTCAAGATGTCACCTTTCCTGCATTATTTAACGATACATCCTCAACATACATAACTTAATTCCTTCCGGACCAGCTTACAAAACGTCGTTAAATCCAGTTGCATCTTAAAGAAACATGCCACATTTAAACTTTACACATAATAAGCCTCCCATGCTTACGTCCAGCAGATGATGTCTTTTAGCTAATATGATAATGAAGATCAAATATCGGACGGATAGAAAACTATCTGTTCTATCGTACGGAGCCAATCTTCTGTACCTTTCTATTTTGTGGCTTCGAGGAGTTCTACGTGCTAATGGTCGATTACGAACGTTTACACACAAATTAATTTTAACTGCGATGCCACTGATACTGCTAGTTGATAAGTAGATGTGATTAATTGCTTGTTAAGATTGTCAGGTGTTTTATTGTTGCCAAAATCTTTAAAATTGGTCAAATCTTTTCGTTTATTTTTATCTATTGGCATTCATTTTGAGCATTTTGGTTAACCAGTACAACTAACAGTTCGGCTGTTAGTTACCTTGGTAATAATATGGTTTTATTTTCAAATTAGCTACTTTTTGAAGACCACTTGCACGACAGTGTAATTTTTAAATAAAAACATTATTCAGCTGTTCATTTCAGTTTACCTATCAGCTTTGAAATAAATACCATTAAAGTTCAAAAACTAGTAGACACCTTTGTGCCAAGCATAAGTAATTTATCATATTTAATAATAAACTTCTAGACAATTCCCAAAGTTTCAGAATCAAAGGTAAAATGACCTCGTCCAACCTTTTCAAATTTCAAATCTACACTCAGAACATTTAAGTACTTTGTTAATGTTCATAGTAAAAACTTTTCTATTATTATTTGTTCTATTATTGTTCTACGATGTTTGTTTGTTTGTTATACAAAGCCATTAAGCTTAGCGAATGTGAACATTGTATACATTTTAAGCAGGTATTTAATTATTTTAGCTGGGATAACGTTGTGCTTGCTTTCGTCTCTATTCTTCGTTTTAGAGGGCCAAGATTTAAATAGGTAACTTAATCGGCTATTTGACAAAATTTTAGTAATTTTAGTTTTTAGTCCCTCATCTAGATAGCAAGAAAATATTCGACACATATTTTATCTTTTTTCACGTTATCAAAAAATAACGGCCATACATCGAGTCAAAATGTCACATGACGTTACTAGCCAGCATAGTTTATACTTGACATTATCTAGTATAAACTATGCTAAACGTTAAAAGCCCCCTCTCCTCAACTTAAATGCGCTTAATCTAAGCAGTTTTTCATCAATTTGAAAAAGAAAAAAAATACGTGTCGAATATTTTCTTGTGATCTAGATACCGGACCAAAAACTCAAATTTATAATACAAATACCCCATTCGTTTACCATTTCACAATATGGAAAGCTTTACATAAAATTGCACTTTTCGTTTGCATTTTATTTCGTGACGCCTTCTTCTCTTCTTCTAAGCCATTTTAAACCAGTTTGGTGTAGGCCTTCTTTAGATTGCACCATTTTACCCAGTCCAATTCGTACCTGCAGTATTCTTGGATGGCATTTTTCCATCGCATTGTGGTCTGCCACTCGTTTGATGGCATGGGTGACTTTACTTTACTCTCTAAACCAGGTGTTTGTCTTGCTTTCTCTCAGCGTTATATCTTCAAGTTTCCTTTCTGGGCTTCTCTGGGAAACTTATATTGACCTGGACGTATCGTTAATATAAAGTTTGAAATCGCCAATCCCCCTTAAGCAAGCGTGGTGCTCAATGCTTGTGCCTACTCTGTATAAGAAGAGACCTTTGCCCTGCAGTGGAACAGTATCAGGCTGGTAAATTTATTATTTATTAATTATGTAGACTTAGTTTAACATAATATTAAACGACACACAAAAAATGGCAGACCAGTTAACGCTGCTTATTAGAAGTATTTAAAGCCAAAAGAAAAATATTGCGCTGCGATTCTCTCTGGGGTTCCGTCAGGTGTGTACCGTGCCTAATATTTCTATATAAACACGCCAAGCGCTCAAACTTTTGATGACTTGGTATTGTCACAAACAATGAACGGATATACATCAGATTTGTCAAAGTGAAGGATTTGCTATACACAGGGTGACAAGTTTAACGAGTTAATGTGCCTTCCAAAGTTAATACACGCACTGCTTTGTTTATAACAAGCGGCGTTACACACACAAACTGTATCAAACTTGGGCTTAGTATGTGAAGACGTGTGGTTTAGTTTATAAGTAACTCATTAATATGTAGGTTTACCTGTTTGCTTTCGTTACTTGGTGTCTAGGTTTTATCGGCACGCGGTTGGGAATGTACTGCCCCTGCCTATCCATACTAATATCTGAAATGGTTCGGTTATAAACAAAGCGATTTAAAATACTTTAGATTAGAGAGGACGTGTAAGGAAATGTCATAAAAAAACTTTGAGCCCACGTCTCAGTAACGCCATCTAGAATAATATATCAATGTTGAAGCGGCAGCGAAGCGTACAAAAAAAAACTCAGACTTGTGACCACCAGGACACAAGTTTCGGACGAAAATTTTGTTCGTGATGTCCCGTCTATAGGAAACTAAGCATTGAATGTCTTTGGTTATAAATGGATTGGTTGATATTGGGGTAAAACATCTTACGCTAGACGCTTATTAAATACTTCATTTTCTTAAACATCATCAGATGTTCACGCGTAGCCTTTTGCCATCTATGTTAGGGTCGGCTAACCGGATACAGCTGAATACCAATGTTTACCAGTGTTTGTGTTTGTGTGTGTGTGTGTGTTTTGTGTGTCTTTATCTTTATCTTTACATTGAGCGACTGACTATCTGACCTCCACAACCTAGTAACTAGGTAGCAAGATACCGCTTGGTTGTCAGACTTTCGGGTTTCTGACTACCCGTAACGACTGAATCGCAACTTTAGTACCGAAAGCGTGAAATGATAAAAAATAATAATAATAATAATAATGGGTATAAGGGAAGGTTCATATCTGACGGAACATGCATCGCGTATTATCGGTCGCGTAACGCCAGAACAGACAAACGTATAGAAAAACACTTGACCGTTCACACTCAACCGATGATACGTTAGTGCGTCGAGCGTACATTGTCGCAAACGCTCGGCGCATGTTCCGTCAGATATGAACCTTCCCTAAAGCTGATGTTTTTGTGTTTAGCATGTTCTAGTTTTACTTGTTTAAGTTCGAAAACTGTTTTTGTTACTTATGGCTACCGTTTATTTACAAAAAACCGGCAAATGGCTCTGATTGTTAAATTTATTTCAGCTAACTTCTTTTCATGGGTCGACTTGGAAGGCATCCAATAAGTTTTTTTTTTTAATAATAAGCTTCATGCCAATTGCGAAAGCTGAGAACATGTGGCTACGAGTTTGTGAAAAATTAACCCTAATAATGCGTTTTGTATGTGTAAATAACTTTCATGATGGGTCATTTTATAAAGGCTATTCATACGATTGTTTGCTGGCACAGATTGCTATTTTTTTATAGCTATTTATCATATTTTACGGGATTTGGCCCATGACAGTGGAGAGACTCTCCGTTCTAGTTTCAAAGTCATCACAACCGCTTCATGCCACGTAAAGCGCGTTAAGCACTCTTGGCTGTAATTGGCTATTTGACAAAATTTTAATTTTTAGCCCGTCATCTAAATTACAAGAAAATATTCGACACGTATTTTTTTCTTTTTCAAATTGATGGAAAACTGCTTCAAGTAACGTCATTACCTAGTAGTCAAAATGTAGCATGACGTCACTAGCCAGTACAGTTTTGTACTGGCTAGTGACGTCATGCTACATTTTGACTCGATGTATCGCCGTTATTTTTTGATAACGTGAAAAAAGAAAAAATGTATGTCGAATATTTTCTTGTAACTAGGGAATGCAATCTCGTACGAGATTTCCGCCTAGCGAGATCTCGCGAGACTCAAAACCCAGTCTCGCGAGATCTCGCAAATTACGGGATCTCGCGAGATGGGAAGAATCGCAATTAAAACATATGCAAATGCTTGTTTTAAGAACTAGTAATTGACATGAAATGTAATTAAATAGAAACTGCGTTGCTTAGTTATAAAAATAATGTAAGTTTTATTTTAAAAATCAACAGAGTACTTTTTATTTCGTCTCTAACTCTAATAACATTTGTTTATGTCTATAATTATTATACCTACTGTAGCTAATCAGTTCAAATTCTTACAATATTGGTAACAAAACAATAATTATCTATATTTAGGCAACGGCCAGGATTCAGTTCGCGCGCAGCCGCGCTATGAAATACACATCGTCACGCTGCATTTGTCGATCTCGTTATCTCGCGAGATCTCGTACGAAATTTGACGAGATACAATCTCGTAAAATATGGCCGGGATCTCGCGAGATCGGGATCTCGGCGAGACGAGATTGCATTCCCTACTTGTAACATAGATGTGGGAGTAAAAACTAAAATTTTCGTCAAATAGCCCATTTGTAGATCTTTGACAGTCATTACGAGCAGTCAAAACTTTTAAAGTCTGACAACTGACATTGTGGAGATCAGGTAGGCAGTCACTCTAGGTGAAACAATGGTATTCATCTGCATCTGGTTAAACTAGAAGCAAATCCAACATAGTTGTGACTAACCTGCCCTTTTTTGGAAGTCGGTTAAAAAGGCTAGGCTAGATGATGATGATGATGATGATTCTTCCTTGTCTATCGTATTGTACTCTATAATGGATTTATTTTTTATTTATGTCATTTCTCAAAAAAATCACCCATCTTTTATTTACCATTTACATTCGTGACTAGCTTTAATTATGTATAATTCATTAACACCGAGAAGACTCCGGTGTCCGCGCTGTCATTGTCTTTCTATTGTGTGTCTAATTGACACGATTGACACGATTCAAACAACCGGGATTACACTACATTAAATGTCTATGTAGGAACCTACCTACTCTCAGTTTTACTAAACAATGGTCTTGAGAATAATCTTGTAATTTACACAACCAGACTGTAGTGAAAATGGAGGTCAGACTAACTAAACATGGAATCAAATGAGCAATATACTGTCGGATTATCTAATGTGCTGTATATTACAGACTGTGGCTTCTTGTATAAATAAGACACTAATACAAAAGGGTATTACTTAGCTGCCTACCTAAGAGTGAATTCTCAGTATGATTCTATTGACGTTCTTGTAATTTGGTGAGGTTAGGTGTAAGCTATCTATAATAATGATGTAGGTAATAAGGTAAAAAATTATATTTAATTTTATCATTATTATATCATTGACTGGCCTGTTGGTCTAGTAGTTAGTGACCCTGACTGCTATGCCGGAGGTCGTGGGTTCGATTCCCACCCAGGACAAATGTGTGTGATGAGCACGATCATTTGTTCTGTGTCTAGGTGTAATTTATCTATAATATCTATGTATTTATAAATATTTAAGTATGTTTATCAGCTGTTTAGTACCCATTACACAAACTCTCAAGCTTAACTTGGGACTCAATGGCGTTGTGTGCAAAGTTGTGGAATATTTATATATTTACTTATTTTATTCAGTTGAATCCGTAAAACCCCGGTTCTAGCGAATTCTCTGGATTTACTTTTAAACAAAGCTGGAATTAGATTTGTGCCCAATAATGGCAAAAGGTTCGCTCCTTATCACATTCAACGTAAAAGTTTATTAAAGATACCTCTTTATCCCTTTGGATATCAACGCCTGAGATAAAAAGCTGTGTCAATGTTGTAGCATATCGATAAATTATGCCTTTTATTGCTTGCATGCCGTAGGTCAGCTGCATGTTACGTTTGCACTAAATCCAATAGATACCTACGTTACGATTGCATGTCGCTTCATACGGTGCCAATTCACTCCGTGTTGTGTCCGCTTGGGACTCTATGTCATAAATAAAACATAGACGTGCTGTACATAGATCCTACTAGAATAACCAGAAACCCAAAAATAACTTGCTTCAATCTGGATTATGTATTGAATTATTAAATTAACATTGTCTCTGAAGAGACGAGGAACACGAAACTAAATTGCTGCGGTTGTCCCAAAACCCTGTCAATTTGGAAACTATTTCAATTGGCGAAATTGATTAGTCAAACAATCGTGTATTACCAATATTAATATCGCATCTGTCGTTATCTTATGAAACTTGTCTATGCAGAATTAGCCGCACAGCTGCGCCCGCTTGCATATTATTTGCTTGTAGCCAACTCAGCGCGTGTTGGCTGGCTCTTTGGAAATAAGCCGATTTGCTCCGAGACGATTCCATTAAAACATTTCGCATCAATAATGCGGTACCTACCTTTAGCTAACGAATAGAACCGAGTGCTGGAATCGATATTGAAGCAGAATCGTTTTCATTACGGTGAGCTATTTTGAATGCGTGGGTGGTGATCTGTGAATGCCTAGAACTAGAAATACTTTAGTTCGTAATTTACTAGAAATATTTACGTCAATAAAAAAAAAAAATAATCGATTGAAGTCTGCTGGTAATAAAAGTGCAACATTAATTGGTAATATCAAATGGGTGGTCAGTGGCTGAACACAAAGTACATACTTAAATCATTCTTGCAAAGGTATGTTTTCAAGTTGTGGCAATCAATTTTATATTGTGGCATTTTAGTTTATCCGTATTTAACTGTCAAATATTGAACTGTTTAATAAAAAATTAAATTAAAAATTTAAAAAACCCCCACCGCAAAAAAGTAAAACCCCCACCGCATAAAAGTAAAACATTTAAAAAGTTAAAAATAACACTTTAGCCATGAAATTTTACTTCACGTCGGGGTACCGCTTATGTAAGGAATGTTCCTATTACTTGTAGGTATGTAGGTACCTACTTATTTTAACGGTACCCCGACGTTACGTAAAATTTCATGGCTAAAGTGTTATTTTTAACTTTTTAAATGTTTTACTTTTATGCGGTGGGGGTTTTTTTAAATTTTTAATTTAATTTTTATTTTAAAATTTTTAAACGCATTAATTTTGTTTTATAGAGTTTACAGTTATGAGATAAGATTTTTCAGTGCATTGTATGTAGAATCAAATGCTGGTTAAAACGAATCCAAACACGACATATCTGCTATTATTTTGTCAAGAGTCTACCTACTGGTGTGCTGGATAGCCTGGCTGCAGCATCAGCTCATCCTGTTGCCATCAGTGCATTGTGTTTAGAAACAAATGCTGGTTGAAATGAATCCAAACACGACATATCTGCTATTATTTTGTCAAGAGTCTACCTACTGGTGTGCTGGATAGCCTGGCTGCAGCATCAGCTCATCCTGTTGCCATCAGAGCATTATGTGCAGAATCAAATGCTGTTTGAAATGAATCCAAACACGACATATCTGCTATTATTTTGTCAAGAGTCTATCTACTGGTGTGCTGGATAGCCTAGCTGCAGCATCAGCTCATCCAGATGCAATCAGTGCATTGTGTGCAGAATCAAATGCAGGTTAAAATGAATCCAAACACGACATATCTGTTGTTATTTTCCCAAGAGTGTATTAGTCTGCTAGATATCCTGGCTGCATAAGACCAAATACACCATAATGTTGCTTATTAATATTACACACATGGGTGTTTGAAATTTTAAGACCCACATATGTTTGTAAGTAAAGTTAATACCCATAGACGTCTAAAATGTCGACGGTAGCTAACACAAAAGAGCTGATGACCTTGAAACGGCTGAACCGATTTTGATGAATTATGTCTAAGAACCATCGCAAGAAACCCTGCTTTCAAATAAAAAAAACCGCATCTAAATCGGTTCACCCGTTTGGGCGCTACGGTGCCACAGACAGACAGACAGACAGACAGACAGACAGACAGACAGACACACACACATAGCGGTGAAACTTATAACACCCCTCTTTTTGCGTCGGGGGTTAATAAACTAGGTCGATATTTAACGATGGCTTAAATAAAGAAGTAAAACATTACTAACATTTCTTAAACAACAACTTACAAATAAACAGATTCTAATCTATTTAGTTTGGTAGGTAGGTACCTACGTACATATTTGTGGTCACAATCATAATAATTCAGTATATTTGTTTTGATAAGCGCAAATAATGCAAAACCACAAATCAATAGACTCCAGTATAAAATATTGCTATCTCTATTGCATATTTTAGCAATTGATCGCTTTTTTACGGTGGAAGATGCGATTATACGATGTCAATTTACTGCAATCTTGCCCGTTTTTATGGTTTTAGAGATAAAAATTTACGACTTTTGTAGCATTTTTTCTTGATATTCAAGGATGATCTGACATCAAAAGAGTACTTGAAACATTTTGTATTGTAGAAAATGTATTTAAACATCTCTGAGACCTCTTTTTGAAAGTAAAATCGTAGATTTCAACGTAATCGCGTGATTTTTAGCAAGTAGAGAATAAAATAGGAAAAAATACAAATTTTTATTCAAAGACCTTTGCGTATCAAATTAATCTCTGTCAACGTTTCCGAAACCATAAAAAGAACTTAACATTTTTACATAAGGGAAGGTTGCGACGCGACGGGTGCATGTTGAAACGCAATATACCTAATAAAATCACCATTTAGGGATCGATGTGTAAGTACTTATCGTGACACGGCCGCTGCCTGTGGCAGTTTTGCTTGGACAGCCTTTTCAAAAGATGAGAAATAGTTATTTTCTCGTTGCGGACTCCCCACGACGATTAATCATCCTTACTCAGCGGGAGGCACGGATTGACCTATGTACCTACACTTACGCCACTTCAGACGTTCGTCTTTGTCCCTCACTGCACTATTATCTTAGAACCTCATTGAAACACCCTCTTATATAAAAACATTTGTGAAACTTGACTACATGAAACAAAATAGAAACAGTAAAACTTTTTCTTATTGATGTAAAACATCTAAAAGTGAGGGTAAACCTGATTGTTGGCGTGGTGATACAGGCCGTGGCGCGCATCGCCACGCTTTATTTTTTTATACCACGACGGTGGCAAATAAGCTTACCTACGGCCCGCCTGATGGTAAGCGGTTACCGTAGCCTATGGACACTTGCAACACCAGGGGCGCCACACGCCCTGCCGACCCTTTAAAAACCTATTTACTCCCCTTTTGAAGAACCCCATACTGTAACCCTCCGAGAAAACCTCGGCAGGGAGCTCATTCCACAATCCAAGTGTACGCGGCCGCTTTACATTATATTAAGATGTCGGAATTTCAAATTTATGTGATAAACAGTCATTATTTTATGGAACAAATTTGTAATGCTTCTATATTTTCACTATGCTACATTTAATTCCTCTGGTAATCCGATCTTTTATGTATATAGCTTATACAAAATAATTTCGTTGTTTCACATCTGCCAGGCGTCCCGTGACGGCTCAATTTTTTGTGTTTAAGCAGAAAGACCAATAGATTTTGATAGATTGTACAGACGCCAGCACATCAAGTTACCCCAATGTGTCAAATTTTCCCAATTGAATATGAACCTTATTCTGTTTGACATAAAGTTGAAACCAGAATTGTATTGTTGTATTGTGTTGTTGTATTTGAAGTTGTGATCTATAGGGGAGGCCTATGTCCAGCAGTGGACTTCCTATGGCTGAAATGATGATGAAAGTTGAAAAACGATCTAAGAAATTTGACACATTGGGGTAACTTGATGTGCTGGCGTCTGCACTTAATGTTTGACGCAATAGGTTTATGCACGATTATATGCTACATTTGTGTAAAGAGTAGAGGACAGTAACTCTTTTTGAAAACTTTCTTATTCCTAAAATATGTAGGACGGCCGAAGATTAAATGACGTTTTATTCAACAGGTTAGTAGAAAAGGTCTTCCAAAGCAGCGGTTTTATTAATGTTTGCACATTTCTCAAGTTCCCTGAATCCTTGAATCCCAGACGCAAAACGTATATAAACTGGAATCCACTCAGAAAACTATTTCCTCGTAAAAACAAACAGGGACACCGCATTCTGTCTGTTTGCTAGAACTTTCCTCTGGCACATGTTTAAAATTAAATTAATATTTGTTTTTGAATGTGACTTCGCTCGGGTAGGTTTCAATTTAGGGCACCTTATTTTAGATAAATTCAATTCAATTCAATTCAAAACGTTTATTTCCGACATATAACAATCCATATTTTGTTAGTAGGTACAATATTTTAAAACTATGTTAGTATATGTATTACTTATATAAAACCAAATCAAAATTAAATTATATAAACATTAAATTAAATTAAAATCAAAATCACCATAATTTATCATTAATACAAATAGAACACACAAGCGAACAATAAAGCGAATGTTCTTGTCAAGTGAAGATCGTTATAAGACATGAAAGAAATCTCTAATCCCCTGTAAAAACTTAACCAAGTAAAATCAAACAAAAAAAAAATTATCATCCTTATTGTTGGATGGATAGTAATGCATTTTTATTGGAAGTGGTCTAGCGGTTCTTAGTGGGTAATGCTGCTAAATTTTAATATTATTATTTATTATTATTTTAGACTTACAAATTAGGTCAATAAAATTGTGATAGTAATCATCTTACTTAGCCTATAACTTAATTACTAAAAGGGATCTTGTACAATCGGCTAACGCCCACACAAGAGGATTATCACCTCGGGCGTGCTAATCATGAGGTTCTGAGTTCGATTCCTAGGTCGGATAAACTGAAACGGGTTACGGCCAATTTTAGGTGTTAAAAATATTTAAGAATTTCTTAAGCCCACCGGATTATGATAGGTCCGGTTGATAGTATTAGGATCGGCCTGTGTTTGCACTAAATGTGTGTTACTAAACCTACACTTCAGTCCAACCATTCAGGATAAAAGCATAGCATTATTGTTGCACATCTTATCTAGATTACAATATCATGTTGACATAATTTATTCGTAAAGTGTATCACTACAATATTTAAGGCGCTTGCAGCCTAACAGAATGTATAATATCCTTACACAACAAGAGGTAAACATTTTTCGCGTTCCCGAAGGCCTCGTGAACGAAACCGGGGCAAAGGCTAGTATATAAATATTTAGGTAGGTTCGTTACGTGGGTATAATCTTCGAGCATATTGCTACACAACGTTTCGCGACATATTCGTTAAATCTTTCAAAACGGTTTCGCTTTGTCCCGTAAAGTTTCTTTTCCGCAAAACGTTAATCTTTTTGCCTCTTACGAAAATATTATTGGAAGTGAAGACTCGAGCTTTGTGACAAAGGTAATCCGAATCGTTATCCTCTCTATTCTGTAGTGAGTTAATTGATTTTGGGAGTCAACTCTCGACTATACTGTTGGATTTGAACTGGAATAGAACCTCGTTTAGTAAAACTTTTGAATAAAAATATTTGTGAAGCTAAGCCACATGAAAGGGATGATCGGATGATGAATCCTACTAGTATTACAAACGCAAAAGTTTGTATGGATGTTTGTTACTCTTTTACGCAAACACTTGACTGGATTTTAATGAAAATTTACAATAATATAGCTTGTACAGACGCCAGCACATCAAGTTACCCCAATGTGTCAAATTTTCCCAATTGAATATGAACCTCATTCTGTTTGACATAAAGTCGAAAAACGATCAAAGAAATTTGACAAATTGGGGTAACTTGATGTGCTGGCGTCTGTACATCAGAATATAATAAATAAAGGTACCTACTAATTGTATGAATTGTCCAAAATATAGCGTTAAGTGTAAGCAATTAAGACAATAATCTGCCATCTGCGAGCTATTCTGGCGTGCTAATTCTGCGCAGACGAAGTCGCGGGCACAAGTTACTTTTTAAATATTAATGGAATGGTGTCTTGTGTTTTGTTTATTTATTTTTTCTAGTATTTTTTAAATTTAAATTGCTATTTAATGTAATGTATGATCCAAGTGTTGGTTGATTGTGACCGCCTCAGCCACATGAATAAACAATGAGTTGAATACTACCCACATTTTCTTAAAATCCAAACATGTATATCATTTTTAGTACTCATACCTACTTATTACATAACAACAACATGAAATTGTACAAGAACCAAGAACCTATGTTATATAGATTGTGATAAAAATCTTTCGATTTTTAGGACAATGCCATTTGACACGATAATGGCACGTTTTCAGATGACACGATAAGATGGCTTGTACTTTTTATCCCGAATTTAAAAAGAAAACCTGATACATAAATGTGTTGACATTAAGTGTTAAAAACTAGCAAAATTTTGTATGGCTTTACAAATCTGTCCGACATGAATTTGTCTTGTAAAAGTTTTATAACAATAAGAAGCTCATAGAAGTTCCGCAATCTTTTACGCTGAGCACGTTTTAGTTCTGCAACGTGGATGCATCGAGTGACCGTCTACTTCTATTAAATATCTCAGATTTCTTTGAAGACGATGTTATTATTACGGTTCATTCGTTCATCGAGGGTTTTTCCTGCACAGATTGTTCGGTGGCTTAAGTAGGGTTGCCGCTGTCAATTGTTATTGGTCTTTTCACTTCAAGACCGGCCTAACGTAAGTATCATATTTATTGAGGATACCTACTTAGGATATAGCGGTCCCGTTCTGAGGTCCTAGTGGGGTTTTTGTATACTTATTCGATCGCGTTAACGTTAAGTTGCGTCGATTTGT
Organism: Euplexia lucipara; assembly: GCA_921972225.1. Classification (NCBI taxonomy): domain Eukaryota; kingdom Metazoa; phylum Arthropoda; class Insecta; order Lepidoptera; family Noctuidae; genus Euplexia; species Euplexia lucipara. The sequence continues at coordinate 10,834,288 of OV179148.1, forward strand.
TTTCCATTATTGATATACTAGGCGGCACTTACTATTTAGTTTCTCAACAAATTGAAGTTTACGTTACTTAAAACCCATTAGTAGCTACTCTGCGTTGAAAATACCGATTGCCCACAATCGGTATAATGGTGTGCGTAGCTTTCTTGATATCAAATCAACCTGCATCAAATAAATAAAATTAAAGTGTATCTAGGGGGGGGGGGGGGTGGGGGGGTGTTTGTTTATCAGTCCGTGGATGGGTGACCTTTTCTTACATATTAGGATCCCTCCGTGCCTGAATTCACGTTATCCTGATGCTGGTTGGTATTACTACAAAAAAAAACAAAGAAATGGTAATCAAAATTGGATTCAAATAGGAAAGTAAAACAAATCCATACTTAATGTTATAAATGAGAAACAAACTCTGTTTGTCTGTTTGTTTTCTGCTTGTTTGTCGTTTTACGACTAAACGGCTGAATGGATCGTAGTGAAATTTGGCATGGAGATAGATCATATCCTAGAGAAAGACATAGGTTCGTTCACCTAAAAAAAATAATAATAACGAAAAAAAAGTTTTTGTAACCATTTTTGAAATGCAGCGCCATCTTTGGTAATATGACAGACGGTGATAAATATCTTGTTTGTAATTTGAAAAGGATTTAGTTAAATCTAAGAAGGTAACACAACATACATTCATTCTAAGGCGGAACGAAGTTATCCGGGGGATGTAGTATAGAAATAAATGAGGCGAAGATCCGTTTCAATGGTGGAAATCCACGGGCACAAAGTCGCGTACATAGCTAGTCCAATGAAATAGGTAGACGTGCATATTTCACACCTGCTGTACATTTAAGTTGTTTTTAAGTCCCGTTAAGAAGGCTTATTCCTATTAGCCGGATCCTAAAAACCAATAAACTAAACAAAATATGAAACCACATTTAAAATAATATCTCATTTTCTGTTTCAAAAGTACAAAATCCAGAAACACTACCTACATAGTCTCTCAAGAAAATGTGGCAATGTTTATGACATAACTGGGTGCAAATGGTTTGAAAAATGCTTCGACGCTTCAGTCGTAGCTTTAAAGTTTAAGAGCCAAGCAGTAAGTACCTACGGTTACTGGGTCACACTAGAACATCAAGTTTAACTCAGATAGTAGGTACCTAACTACATAGCACACACTTTGAACGACATTTGCATTTGAACTTGTTGATTTTGGAACCATTGATAAAACTAACACGTATGCGCCACCAAAGATTTACATATTAAAACTTTTTCACACACCAGATAGTGATTAATAACATGATAAATTGGTATTACTATACTGTTGCCAATCCGAGGTGGAACATCGTCTTTCAAATTTCATAAAGAGGCTTTACTTTACCAGTATTGGTGACATCCAAGATAAACTTATTACTATATGAAGTAAATTATTGAATTAATAATAAACATAGAAAATATAGACTATTTTATTATACTTTGGTTAATAAGATGTCTTCGAGACAACCTTCAAACGAAAGATCAATTTCAAATTACAGATAAAGGGATAATATCTTACACAAAACTCATAATACTAAGTTATGTCTGCATTCCAATTCTACGTATTTTAGCTTTAAGTCGTGATCGGTCAATGTCCATGTAAATGAAGCATTATGTTTGAAGAAAAAGTCTAGTCTAGTATTACGCTCACGAGTTCGTATGTACAATGTTATATCTATCACTTGATTGCAATTCAATGTTCTGTGCCATATTGCGGTATGCAAGCTGACGTTAACATTATGCATTCCCATTATAATCGGTACCTCAATCAATGTACGTTACTTGCATTAATAAGCGATTGACATTAGGTATTATGTTAGTAATTAGAAATGCGCACACCTACAAACTTCAGACAGGTGTAACATAACGTTAACGTCAAACTGTCTTTTTCGCCCGCATGCGAGTAAGCTCAAGGATAAGTGAGAGTCTAATTAAAGAACAAATCGACTAGTAATTGTGTCGCCTACTAATGACGCTCAACCGCATGCGAGTGATGCGAAAATACAACACCGTTCAATTTGGTTCCTACGATAGAAACAGCCAATTTATTTTGGGAAAGGATATGTTTTATTTTCGGCCATCAGATGTACATTTAACGAAAAAGAGGAAAAAATAACACAAATTGGGGAAAAATATTATCTGGTGAATCTAAGCCTGAGTTGCTGTGTATCAAAAATAATAGTTTTTCAATTTTGCCACAAACTCCTCGTAATGTAAACCATACATACAATTTATTAGTAAGGAGATGTTTCATTTTTATATGGGGCTCCGGCCATAACCTGTACCTTCTAGCGAACCGGAGAAACCTACTCCTGAATAGAATAAAGTAACATTTTTTTCATAACATCTAATGGTTTTTATGTACAAAATAAAATTAAAAATGCTATGACAGCCATGACACGTTGTAAAGATGACGTTTACTTAATCTAGAATTAGGTTATTTTTAATTCGTTCAGAAACATACTTCAAAAATGGAGACTAAAGATTTTTGTAACGATGTAGTCGTCACACTGAATTATGTTTACTCAAAATACCTACAAAAAAATAAAAGTAATTTATTTTTAACACTACAAGGTTACACACATTTTTTAATTATTCTCTAAGTAACATTGATTTGATGCGACATGATTTCTAAACGAATGCTGTATGCAATCAAACGAGATGCCTTGTTGAATAACATGTTTTACTCATCATGGCGTCTCGTAAGGTACAGGTTTTGGCCGTAGCCCCATATAAAAATGAAACATCTCCTTTACTAATAAATTGTATGTATGGTTTGCATTATAAGCAGTTTGTGGCTAAATAATAACAATTGCACGGGTCAATCAAAAGTGAAGAACGTTTGACAAGATCGGTCTGTTACCAACAATACAGTATCAGAACTCCTCCTTGCCTTGGAAAACGGCTGACAAATGTCAGCCGAGACCAACGTCTAGTTGTCATTTGTGGATATTTGACAGTCTTTAAGGGTAGTCAGAGATTCCTGAGAGTCTGATAACCAGTTCAACCAAGCGGTATCTTGTTACACAGGAGCTGCGTTGTAGAGGTCAGATAAGCCAGACGTTCAGTGTAAATCACTGGATCCGTATTCGGCTTAAACTGGAAGTAATCATTGACATCGGTGAAGGAAAATATCATGAGAAAACCTGGACTTACATAGTTAATATTACATTACTTTGTAATTGGTAATCCGCATTCAACAAGAGTGATGATCATTGTTTGACACTCTCTATATAAATGGAAGCCTTTGCCCTGCAGTGAGAGATTAACAGGCTGGTATTATTATTAAATCTCACATACAATTTTATTAAGTTATTCTGGGGCACAACCGCAATATCTTAGCCAAGATAAACTAAGCCCGGTGCGTACCTAACAACTATAGAGATAAGTGATAACATAAATTATATGGGTAAAGTACACAGACAACGTGTGTTTGCTTTAGGCATTCAACGTTTATAAAAAAGTCTTGATACTTTTTGCGGGTAAAATAAAAGCAAGGTGTTACAGGTTACAATTAAAATAAGCTCACAAAATAGTCTAAAAGTAGATCTCTTATGTTTCTGGAATTAACATGCTTTGTAGTATTTTTAGGGATGTAACGTATTTAATAATATTTTTACTCTTATAAAAATATTCATCTTCTAACTATTTTTCTCAATCCGGCCCAACCTGTTCCTTTGTTGTTCTCCCCCAGAGACGCCCTAAGCCGAGGTCTGCAGCCACAGGGGGTGTCGTTAGCGTGTCATCGCTTAGTTTTAAGTTTTACACCCTTTTTGGAGGTCTTAATTTTAAGGCACCCACATGAAAGTCCAGTTAAGCTGTGGACAACCGCATAATTAAGACTGCGAGATACCTATATTTTTTTTGGGAAATTTTGGATGATTGACAAACTACTCATTCAAAATAAGTAATATCAGCCTTTGCTCGATAAATAAAGGCAGATTTCCCAAGGCAAAGAAAAGAATTGTGAAAGACTTAATATATAAATTAATAGCTAGATCAAGATTGATGGTGCGTCGTTTGATTTTCAAACTAATCTCTCTACGGACTGCAAAAAAAAGGCTGAAAAAAATACTAGGTAATTACAACATCAAATACATCTCTACTCGGTTTTTTTACAGAGATCAGTCGAAAATTGGATTTAGTAAATTGTAGTTCCTAAAAAGAAAAACCTATCGTTTTGTACTAGGGTTACACATTGAATCACGTATTTACCTTTAACGAAATATCGAGCGAGTTCTGGTACGATTTGTGGTTAGAATACCAACAATTTCAACACATATTTTTATTACAAATCAAATCCGTATGTACTATATATACTATATATACATATGTACTTTCTGAGTTTATCTTAGACATCATTGACATCGGTGAAGGAAAACATCGTGAGGAAACCTAGACTTATAGTTAATATAAGTTTGAAATCGCCAATCCGCCTTGAGCAAGCGTGGTAATCAATGCTCAAGCCTTCTCTGTATGAGAAGAGGCCTTTGCCCTGAAGTGGGACAGTACCAGGCTAGTATTATTTATTTGTTTCTTTAACTTGTTTCACATTTTGTATTTGACATTTTGTTTAATAATTTAGGTAATGTATGTTTTAATAATTGGTTATTAGCAACATATTTAATTTGTGGACTTGTAAGAATCCCTTATCAATAAACTACTACCAATGATATTATAAGTAAAAAGGTGTAGATAGGTTATAAGCGCTCAGCAAGCGACACGTTAAAATGTAGCTAACTGGCCACAATTGGCGTCAGGGTCGCACCGTCAACGGACGCGAATAGAATAAAAAAAGTAAAACAAATCGGATAAAATATAAAAAAATAAACATCTAAATTACTAGAAAATATATTAAAAGACACATTTTTTTTTCTTTTTTCACGTAATCAAAAAAATGGGCATAAATTAGAGTCAAAATGTCGCATGACGTCGCAAATAAGTGTAGGTACAGTTTATACTGAATTAAAACATCACACGCTCCCCCTCTCTCATTTTAACGCGCATATTATAAGGGAATGTTCATCAATTTGAAAAATAAAAAAGGAACTTGGCTTTTATTTGTAATTAACTGACTGATTAACTAAATTGAATTTTGATATTCATACACCAGCATTGGCATCTGTGAGATAATATTCGCGGGTGAAACCACGAGGAATAGCAAGCTTAATAGATAATTTAAAAATAATTTGTCGTAGGCACAAAAGCAACTCTTTTTGACAAATGTCTGCAGTTACGCTCATAGTAGACCTTGATGGATTAATCCGGTAGGTACACTTATCTTAGCTAGCAGTAAACTTATGTTTGATTATACATATATAATGATTACCTAATGTTTAGGGTACAATGACTTTTCACTATAATATATTACTTCGGTTAACCCTGTCACCCCAATATCCTAATGCCGCAGTCACCTCAAACAACGTCTACAGTCACAAAAGAAAATCTTTTTGATGTTCGAGTTTTTGTTGGTAACCCCAAACACTTTCTTAGAGTAGCTATGTACTTCATCTATTTAATGTTCTACACGAGTTATAATCTAGAGGCTGCGAGTAATGTAACAAATCCCTGAGGCACATTACGACGATGGTTGGCCTGAGAACTACCCAGGAAATAGGATAATATGAATGAACTGTATTCGTACAAAAAATAACACCTATTTCTCTTTGGGGTTCGTGTAATTACATGATTTGATTTGTTGTGTACTTATATTCGTACGTAGGTACTAATTCTTGGGAATAGATATTAAGATTTTCCAATACATTTCCTTCAAGTTATAAATAGAGAGAAGTAGATTGAAGTGGACTCTGCCCTGTAATAATGATAATTACCTACCTTTCATCATTAACGTTGTCGCTATCATATTTATTAAATAAGCTGAAATTGGTGTTCCTACTCAAACAGAATGTTATTAAAAGTAATCAGAAGTTCATTTGCGTTCGTCATCCCAGATACTTGAAAACTGCAAGAACCTACCCACCGCTAATTTATTGTTTAAACACAAACATCCTATCAAGACGAACCATTGCAAAATAAATAGACCTTTCTCATTTTCACATACCCTATTTCATTAAAAAAAGTTACAGTTCAATTTATTTAATAAGTTTCTGTTAAAGTAACAACACGCTTAAATACTACAACATCCTAATACAGTACCTACTGGTGATTCGACGTTTATTTGTCAGGGGCTGATAGGCAAAATGGACTAGAATGAAACAAATTGAACCCCCCACATGAATGGCCGAAATTTAAAAGCTTTCGCGATATTTGAATTTAAGGGGTTTTCGATATTTTACCCAAAATGGTACATTTAATTCCAAAAAAAACTACGTATTTGAATGGGTACCATTAAAATGATGTTGTGGCTGGTACTTCAATTACCTATGAATATAATTAAAAGTACTTTATTTAACAAAGTAATTAACATAATGATCGATTATTACGCTTCAAAAATGTTGTCTCGTCAAAACAAATACTATGAATTTAATCGTATACTAAGCTACCTACTTCCTTAACTACCTATCCAATATCGTAAATAGAAACGTCTTCACCATTCATGAAGAATTCTCGATCACGAAAGCTATTATTTTTATTTACGTCACCGTGATACAGCAAGAAATGGCAGAGGGATAACTTTATTGAACGGGTTATAAGTAATTGATTATAGCTCGTCTGTGGTCCCTATATATCGATATATATGTCATATTTTGCTATATGTACGCAACTCTTAGGAGTAGGATTGAATTTCCTGGGTTGTGTCCGGTTCCAAAGTTTATTTTTCAATAGCAATCGAAGTTCTTGAAATGTGGATTGATAAAAAGTTACTTGGAGCATTTTATCTTAGGTTATTCCTTTATTGTATCCGGCAGAACATATTTGCTGCAAACTAATAATTTCACGAAGTTGTTTTATATGCGAGAGATATACCTAATATCAAAATGAACTCTTGCAGTGATGTTCAATGTACAATTATTTTGTAGTTATTTTATTTTACAACTGCCGCATGTTAACTGTCTTTGCCGAATGGTGTTGTTATTCACGTTATAAGTTAATAAAAAATATAGTTTGGCGGCTTTCTTTGACGAGTCTACTTTATTGGAACCGCTGTAAAACAATATAAGGTTACGCTTAGTTGTCAACGATTCACTGTTGTTACCATTTAAGTATTCACAATGAGATTTTTAACGAAATTTGTAATGAAAATCTTCTGCCGAGCCTTTTCCCAACTATGTTGGTGTCTGCTTCCAGTTTAACCGGATTCAGCTAAATACCAGTGTTTTACATGGAGCGACTACTTGTTGAACCTCTACAACCCAGTTACTGGGTAACACGATACCTTTTGGCTAAACTGCCCCCTAGCCAAGTTACAAACGATTCGTATCTATTCTCTTTCTACAGTCGAGAACGCCTCAAATCCCTTTGTTTTGACCACGTGACTTAGCGAAAGGTGATAAGTCACGTGGTCAAAACAAAGGGATTTGAGGCGTTCTCGATTGTAGAAAGAGAATAGATACGAATCGTTTGTAACTTGGCTTGGGGGGCTAGTTGTCAGAATCTCGGCCTTCGGACGATCTACAAATGACACCCGGGACCAAAGGCTTAGCTTACTTTCCGAGGATGGATGAGTATTGAAATTGTGCAATAAATGGTCACCCATCCGCACTAACATCATCAAACGTAGCTGAACCTTTGGTTGCCACGTGAGGCTGTCAATATTTAGCCACAAGCTCCTAAGCAAAATTAGTAATGAAAAAGCTAGTATATTAAAATATAATCGATAAAATTCTCCAAATATTACCCTTACCCAATCGTCTACATAGAGGTGCGCCGCTTCATGCACAATGTAATTTTGTATCCATATTATGACAAAGTACCTACACTGAGTGTGATGCGGTTCCCCGTGAAATTGCTCCTTTGCAGCACTATACAAGCCTGTAGCGCCTCACTACACTTATATCTAGTCATGTGTACAAGTATGTTTTAGCTCATGTGTTACCGTATTTACGGTGTACATAGTCGTAACTGTGCAGAGTACAAGTACTCGTGAAAAATACGATAGCATAAGTTTTGGAAATTGTGTTGATCAAGTCTCGACTTTGTATTCTATGCAAGATTATTTAAGATTTAATTATTACACGCCACCACTAGTTAGCTCGTGTAAAACTCCTACCTATGATGACAATGTAGGTTATTTCATCAGATGATTAAGTCACACTACCTTCTGAAAGGTGTGGCCAGACTGGACTGGTCCTCTCAAAAATGTTAAGTTCTTTTGACAAAATTACCCAGGCACATAAGAGATCTGCCACTTACTCAATTCAGATTTAAATTAAAAAAGTGGCTTATTGACAAATGTTTTTATTCGGTTCCAGAATATTTGTCATCATGACATGTAATATCTAATAAAGTGTGAAATAATAACTAAACTAATGTCTAAAATTAATATAAAGAATAATTAATGTGTTTTTAAAATGATTATGACTATGTTAGTACTTAATTTAAATTTACATACCGTTTAAACGGTGAGACATGTCTGTAGCACTATTTATCATTGTGACCACCTATGTATTTATACCATGTTTCTGGCAAATAAATATTATATTGTAGTCTATTCTATTCTAGTCTATTCTATTCTAGTCTATTCTATTCTGGTCTATTCTATTCTAGTCTATTCTATTCTAGTCTATTCTATTCTAGTCTTCTAGTCTATAAAATACTAATTTATTCACAAATTTGAGGTCTAAAGGTGCTGATCCTCAGTCTTATTTCTATAAATGACTTTTGATTTTTAATATAAACGGTCCTAAAATACTCAACCTGGTGAAGATAATGTCCGAAGGCTTTTAAAAAGATGACTTCATTTATTATAAGAAGAAACATTGTCGTTCATATGTGTTGTCTCACCTATATATGTTTTTATTTATCGTTTCTATTCTGGTTTGGTTCGGCAGCTGTCCGTCCACATCGGCGTTTAAAAAAATATTCAAAACGTTACGTCCAAAGTAACTTTTATTTTCAATATCACTCAGTATTTTTAACCGAGCGAGTGTTATTTCCGTTGTCAATCAGTCTATTCTGTTAGTAATAAGTATAAATCGGCAGCCGAAGTTCGATGACACTGAGTGACGTACCGAGGCTCTTGGGACGCCATCCATCACACGACCGATCGCCAGGCCCTTCAGTAACGATTCTTTGGCCTTTGTTATGTTTCTGTCTATTGATACTGACTTGTGTGGGCCACTTATAATTTACTTTCTGTATTGATATCACTAGCAGGCTTCCCTTTCATGAGATTTTTTTTGTAAACATGTTCTTTTGTTAAATACGGTGAGCGGTATTTGATCGTAAGTATTCTGTGACGACGACGACAAAATGCTATGTTATTATTTGATTTAAACAAAAAGTACCTACATGAAATGGAATATTGAAGTAAATTATAATGGTGACTGCCTTGTTGGTCTAGTAGTCGCAGTTGTAGTAATTTCTTAGAAGCAGCCCGGAGTCTGGATTTGTGCCCGTTTGATGGATTAGGCTCGTCCCTATTACAAGGGCCTTTAACATAACTGGTGAAATGTTGGTGTACTTCGGTAGGTACACCTCTGCCTAACTCTTCGGGGATTACAGACGTGATGTTATGTCTTAATAATGGTCTAGCTAAGAATTTATACCACAACATTGTTATAGGCTTAGGGCCATTAATTTTGTTTTGCTTGAATAACGATTTGAACAACACGACATTAACAAGCGACAAATTTGTCACCTGTCGATGTCCTATGGTAGGATCATTATCATGAATATTAGACTAGACCTAATCGATATTAAAGAAAATAATTTTACTTTTTAGATATAATGAAGAAATTCGTCGCAATAACTCTCGATCACGTTTCGATACATTTATTTTGTAAAATAATGCTTTTAAGGAAGTTTCAATATGAATAAATATTAAATAACTGGTTTGGCTTCCTCGGATTGCGATTTAAGTCGTCTGTGGTACTTATTACCTTTTCTTAAAAACATGTGTGCGACTTAAAATTTAACAAAACAAGTTTAATATATTTGAAATAATAATTAAATTAAAGAAATAATAATTAAATTAAATAATCCCCAACGTATAGTCCCCAAATGACATTTTCCTATCGTTGAGCCATGTATGGAATCTTCCTAGTAGGTATGTACACTATGTACTTTATTAGGCTAAGTTTTAGTACCATGCAGCTACTGTATCTCGGGTTGGCAAAGCTTATGGTCAGCGTATTAATAAACTAGTTTCAAATCCTTAAGTATTTTTACTGTCTCACACGTAATATGTAAATACACTACATACATAAAAGGACATGACAGAGATTTTGGTCCAGCAATGAACAGCAGAATTAATTCGTGTGAACCCGAAAAGAAGTTTGTCGAAGAAAGAACGCAGCGATTGCACTTGTAAAGAACTGTTACACTTAGCGACTAATTGCAAAAATGGAAAACTACTGTTACATAAAATACGCTAAGAGGAAAGGATTGTATTAATTTATGAAGGAGAAGATCCGTGATTTTAGATAGTTGATTTAGGTTATGCTGAATAAGTCATAATAAGTCAATGCCATTTAAACGTGGATAAATCTGTATATTGTCTGATTATTGCTGAATGTCAGACTATCGACTTTTATGCAGTAAAAACGGAGTGTCGGCGAAACAAACTATTATGTATTAATATTAACATGATATCCTAAGCGACAGTGTCATTGTATGAGCAATCGTAGAATGACGCGTCCGCGCAATTCATATACCAAAAAAGAGGTTTGATTTAAAGTGTTAATAGCAACTGTAATTTCCCGAGTGTTTAACTAACCACAGCCCGATAATTACTAGTCATTTATTTAGCTGTGCAAACAAGCTGATTTAATTCCCGTGGACGTCCGTCATTGCCGATGGGCGGTTACTAAACTTTGCATACAAGCATTTATGATGCATGGCGTTAATTAAAAACTGTGTACATTGAGAATTCTTTTGTGTTTTTTTATTGAACAATTTTACGACAATGTTGATTGTGTTTTTGCTTTTCAGTTGATTTATTTTTATTTTTGGTTCCTTTATTAAGTAACGATTGCTTTGTTATTCATCATTCCGTTTACCATTCTGTTAATTAATGCGTTGTTACTGGTAACAGTCAAAGAATTTATTGAGCAAGGTTGTAGTTATAATTTGGAAAATAAATAAAAATTAGAATTTATTTAGGTTTATTTTTACCTGTAAGCTTTCAAAGGATAACGATTCTAAATGATGAAAGGGTTATTCTATGCTACGCTTTGTATATAAACGTAGCTTTGATAGTATTAAAGGTTTTAGAGTGATATTTTTTTTAACCTCTAAAGGTTCACAGCATAAATCGTTTCTATTTATAAAACGGATTATTTATTTCAATTAGACCATCTGGCACTTTTGAACGTCAAACTTAAGTTACAAATTTATAATTAAATATTTCTTTGACATACATACATCCTTACAGAGGCTGTTTATTTTATTAACTATACCTACTGAACTTTATACACTAGAAATGAAAATAAAATCTAAAAACTTAATATAAAATATGGCGTCAAAAAACTCATCCGCATCGCTGTCCACTGGAAGTGTACCCAAAAGATTTAAGTTGAATTAAATATAAAAAATATTTTATTTACCCCTTCTAAACGGTTACTTTGTATGGAGAAGAATAGGCAAGAAACTCCATACTTACTCTTACAATTAATGTTTTTTTTACAATATTTGCATACATTAATAAAACATAATATGTTAATGAAAGCTTGGCAGTAAAATAACGTAATAAATATTATTAAATCGTCAAAACGTGTGTGTGTGTCGAAATCATTTTGTAAACAATAAACCTGTCTATGGTTAGCTATGTTTAATTAAATCTGCTTATCTAATCGATTAATTTTACAATATAACCCTTAGTTTTGTACAATATCCTTTCATTCATTTAAGTTGCTGTAACCCAAATCAGTTACACTGTTACAATTTAGTTCTGGCTTATAAACTTTCAGGTTTTGGGTTTAACCTTTGACATTGTTTTATTTTGTTGCCCAAACAGATGTTACGGGGTTTCATTTCCTACCTCGAATACTCAACGCTTGAATATGTAAATAAATAAGTCTGCGTAAAACCGCATACCTAATGTTGGCAAGAGGGATAAAAGGGCTGATCTATAATAATACCAATTGTATCGTTCATACAATACAAAAAGAGGAAGCCTACAGACATTCTATTCACGTATACATATACATAGGGATTTATTAAAAGAGGTCAGGTCGGTGAAAACGCCTGAAATATTGAGGATGTCAGGTAAATTTATAGGGATAATATGTTGGAGGCAAGAGAAGCTCAATTTCCGAGAGAGTTTACTGTGATTTTTTCTGTCTAAGAAAACTAGATAGCAAAGATTGTTAGAACGTCAAAAAAGTTTGTTCAATAAATATCGCGCGCGCCGCCTCCTATAGGCCACCTCAGCTATTTTTCGGCTTGCGAATCCGACACTTATAGCACGTGTTTCTTATAAACTAATGTGGTTTATCTACGTGTCATCTCAATTATTTAATGACGTGGGCATCAACTGATTTGATGACAGACACAAACATAATGTTAACTCATCAAACCTTAATGGAGACAAACAAAATAATTCGATTTATTTTACTGCCAACACTCTAAGAACATTCTTCGTAGCAGAACGCGATCAACTGCTCATAAAAGTTTATATGAAAACAAATTCTTTGGCGGCTCATAAACGGGACATCATAAAAATGTACGCGCGATCTCCCATCGATAGAGGCAGCAGCTGATGAGAACGATTATGTTTATGGTACACGCGTTCCCTCAGGACGTCGCCCTGAGCGTCTAAAGCCCCAAAAGCTCCACCCAAGTATGGCAATGTATCATTTTTATGAGCCTGGCCAAAGTGAATTTGCAGGGCGAGATAACTCGAACGTGTTAGTCATTTACATCTAATGTGGCCAACCGTAATTTAGGAGTAACAACTTTTCCCAAAAATTTCGCTTCGGTTCTGCAATTAATTTCATCCCTTATCGGCCTTTGATAATTGGTTTAGATAAGCCTTTAATGGTCCTGTTGCTGCTACAGATATCTGTATAATCTGTATAATCTATGAAAAATTTCGGCGCGAAAACGTTCTGGTTCATTTTAACGAGAAGCTGAGACTAAGACTATAATGAATGTTGAGTATAACAATAATTAATTTACAAAATAATTAATTTTGCTTAGTTTCAACATTATTTAATGGAAAATAAGTATATTTTAACAGAAATAAAAATAGAAAACTTGCAACAAAGCCAACGTCAATTATCAGGTAAAACAATAGATCGCCGAGAGCTGTTTCTAAAGGCGATTTTAATTACCTACACCGTTAAGCTATTCAGCTATTTATTTCCGGATCGTGTCGATTTTCTTTTCAAATTACTCAGGTTCTGTCTACTATTATTGCAAAATTTGAATCTGCCCTTTTTGCTGCCTTTTCCCAAGTACATGTGTTGGGATCGGCTCCAGTCTAACCGGCTGCTAAATACCAGTGCTTCACACAGAACGATTGCCTATGTAACCAGTTACAGAGTAACACGACACCTCTTTCTTAAGTTGGTTGCCAGATTTTCAGGCTTTTGCATATCCCTGACGACTGTCAAGATTTATAAATGGCAGCCAGGTCCAACGGCTTTACCACACATGTAATGAATGGTCACCCGCTCATGGACCAATCTTAGTAAGCGTAACTTAATTTATATTTAATTATTACTAGCTGCCCAGGCAAACTTCGTTGTGCCCTAGAGTCAATTTTTTGCTCTTATCAATTTTTTTATATATTAGATATACACACGTAAGATGACAACTAATAGATCCAAACCAATAATAACCACTACTAATTTTTATGTAGCGAGTCTCTACTGTAATCTTATTTAAACATTTTTGTGTTCGATAGAATTAAAATTACAACATGTATTATAACCTAACCTAACTTACCATACCTAACTTCCTTAGTTACTAAAATGCATTAATTTAAAGAATACTAAATTCATAATTTTAATCTGAACTATTGCGCTGCGTGCCTATGATACATTACAATTTATAAAGTTTTCCCGGTCTACTTTAATTAAAGTCCAAACACTAAAAAAAATCTATTTGCAAAGAATTATTAAAGTTCGTCTCTGTCGTCATTATTACTTACGTAAATTGATTTCTGAAATATGTAACTTTTTTATGCTACTTATAACCTCTTTCTAAGTTTAGTAACAAAATCAATTTCAGAACGTAGACGTATAAATTGACAACCTTACCTTCTTAGTTTTATCTGAAGACTTATCAAATGTCAAATTGTCACCTGATAATGAACTGAGAAGTTTTACTCCTGTCATGCGTCATTCAAGATGGCGTTGCGTTTGAAAAATGTTTGAGAAAACGAATATTCTTGATATTTTATTTTTTCGAAGACTTTTCATATTTTTTATTAATTATTATCCTATTCCGGACAGAGACAATTCCAAAAATACCAAAATCATTTAAATTGGTAGCCGTTCTTGAGTTATAAATGGTGTAAACTAACACGACTTTCTTTTATATGATATAGAGTTACAAGCAGATGTCCCGCGGTTTCACCCGCGTAGGTCCCGTTCCCGTGGGAATACAGGGATAAAAAGTAGCCTACGTGTTAATCCAGGGTGTCAGCTAACTTCATACCAAATTTCATTAAAATCCATTCAGTAGTTTTTACGTGAAAGAGTAACATTAAACATCCTCACAAACTTTCGCGTTTATAATATTAGTAGGATTAATAGGATAGCAAAATATTAATACGTGTTGGTTTTTAAAAGTTAACTTGAATACAATTCAAGTCCGCGCAGGCAAATACATTTTCAATTTTAATATAACCCCAAAATGGTGCGAATAGTCACGTTACCACTTACCACAGACATAATTTTGTTAATAAGTATTTAATCACATTTCCCTTTGTTTTGGTCAATTATATTAAAGCCAATTGAAGTCCGAATTGGTAGGTAATAATAAATTTTAATCACTTCTACTTGTAACTGTGATGTGGGGAGTCAGACATAATTATGTTGCATAATATACAGAGGCGAGCACATCAAGCTATGTGTCAAATTTCTTTGATAGTTTTTCGACTTTATTACAAATTGAATAAGGTTCATGTTCAATTGGAAAAAAATACAGTTTGGGGAAGCTTGATGTGCTGGCGTCTGTACAATTACGGAATTATAACAACGGTTACTGGGACGACACTACCGTCTTCATATCAACAAAGAAATATAAACCTAGTTGATGTTTTAGCTAACACATTTTGTCAATTTTACAAATTAACTTATTTTTGACTGACTTATTGTAGGTTGACTGGTAGAAAATGCCTATGGCATTAAGCCCGCCTTTGTACATTAGTGTGCTTGAAGTATTAAATAAATAAACTTATATTTTTTCAGAATCTGAGGTTTGTATTTTATATTTACCTACCTTATATATCTAAACTCGATTGAGTCTTTATAGTTATAGGTAGTCTCTTCCATAACAAGATACATTGGAGCTCTTTAAGTTCCGAGTTGAGCTCACGATTACTGACAAATGCTTGCACTGACTGATCTGGTCCCCTCATTCTGTGTGGTTCTTTCCTCAAAAGACCATTTCAGACACTAATCGGCATGGATCTTACATGATTTGACCAACTCTGAGTTTCTTTCGGTGTTTCTTCTCAGTGTAGGTAGTCAGGTAGTGAAACTCCGATCTTATCTACTATTTAATGAAAAAGACGTGTAAAAGTGTTTGAGTAAACCTATTTACAGAAATAAATATCATTTATCATTAATCTTGTAATGGAAGAGACTGGACACCACGACACAGGGTATCCTCAACCTTTTCAATTTCTGAATATCCCATTTTTTTACCTTACATCAATAGGCTACGGTGACTGCATACGAACCAAAAATTTTTTGGTACCTCAGTGGTTTATGAATGGATTTTAAGCAAAAATAATAATTTTCCGAATGCATCTGCTAGTTCCAAATAAGGGACGCGTTGAAACAAATTAACTTTTAACCTTTATTAACATAGTAATAATAGATCATTTACATTCGATATACCCGTTCTCACGTTAAGGGTTCCTACCGTCCAGTCCAGTAGCAATCTATCTACCAAGTGTAAATGAAACATGCGCAGAACAGCACCCATCGAATGACAAAGATTACTTTCCGTTACAAATTAATAAATGTCCCCTATAGTTACCAATTAATCCATTCCCCATTCAAGTAAACACTCAAGTAAGAATACATAATCCAGTTGTATCTACCCCGTACATAGGTTTATGTAACAGGATAAATTTCCTCCCAGCTGAAGTTTCAAATAACATCCACTTAATTAAAGTTAATCTCGAATGGTGTTGCGCCCGACGACACGATTCCATTAGGAAGCAACACTGAAGCACGAAATAGATAAAGCACAGAAGGTCGGCTCTTTACGACGTGCGAAAACATGCGCATGCACACACGGACACGTATTATGAATGAAGATCTTAACACATAAGACGGTAATTTGCGCATAAGCATATTATCTTGCATGCCATTGTGTGTGACACATTGCGCAATGGTTTGTAAGCTACTTGTATTCTGTTGTGCAGGCATAGGTACTACGTTTGTGGTTTAAAACATGTTATTTACATATTCAATTCCATACTTTCAAAGGATACTACTTAAATCAACTCCATGTACGAATTAAGCCTATTTCAGTATCACAAATATTGAAGTTGAAACGCAATCTTGACTTTATGTGTACTCAGTAAAGTTATTTTTCCATACACACATACATATTTGTTTACATGTCCGGATTGAGAACGTAGCCGCGTAGGTTGTATGACTTATGAAACCCACCTTCTGAACCTATTATTTTGTGATTGAACCGGCTTATCTAGGTCGCATTATTGAAGTTGAACTGTTTATGTACAACCTGTAGCAATTAAATTTAAATTGTGCATTCACGGCTATTGCAGTTGTTAGTGTCCCAGAGATCAATTAGTTTTGGTGCAGCTGGTTTGAATTTGGATATTAAGAGAATTTAATTTGTGTTTTGATTCAAATTAATGGCGAGGTTCATAACAAACTATTGTGTATTTTACAATCAGCTCAGTCAATCAGGTCAGCTCTGTTATTTATTTTTGAGACGACTTATCTTTGTTTAGTGGTGGGTACCGTAATTTTTAGTTCAGCTCGTTTTTTGTAAATTCACAAATGCATCACAAAGATTCTGTCAATCTAGGTGGGTTTTGATTTTGACCGTAATGTATGTATGTAATATGCTCATCTGTTCCCTCATGACTACTAATAAACTAATTATAAAAACATGACAAATAATGAGGTATCATTAAAAGTGTCTGGCTTGTCCGCTGGTTATAGGCTATGTGACTTCATTCAATTGAATGTAATAAAATAAAAAATAATAATAATGTAATGATGTCGTGTCGTATCGGACACACGAAAATTACTGGCAGGGATTTTGTCATACTCGTACAGTAAAAATCACTGCCAGTATTTTTTCAACAAATCAACAATAGTTATTACGTTAGAGTTTTTACGATTTAAAATATTTACTTAACATATTTTTTCCATTACGCTGTTTGGCGACTTCAATTTATTAATTTATATGTTTTGAAACCCTTTTTTCTCTCGCCAGTGCAATGTTTGAAATGCGTTAAAACTTAATTTAGTCATTCCATTTGAATAGTTTACATTGATCTCGTTGCCTTAATTTTGTGACAATATCCTACATTTGACTGTGAGCACAAAAAATCTGGTCATTATATTTTATAGGGAAAGAATAATCCCTTCGAAGGAATACATATTTGGCAGGACGAAATTAAAATGATTTAGATTTCAAAAAATGTAAGCCACACACTCTCATATTTTTAAGATCCAATTAATTAAAAAACAGACTAACCTGTGGTCGAAATTAAAAAAAGCAAACCCACATTATTGAGGTTCAAACAACACATGCTCGCGTTAATAATATGAATGCAAATCAGTGGGACTAGACAACTGGGCTTATCCTATTTGTAAACGTCCCTTAATGCCTAACTTTGTTCTAGCTCCTACTTGATATAAGTGAAAATTATGTTTTCCGTTCTGGTTAGCTGTTTTTTTTATTATATTTTATGGCATCCAAGTAACATCGTTTCTACGGTCGTCGAGCTTAGTCGTTTTTGCTTTTCTGGTAGTCACACTAAGTCTGTGTGTGTGTCTGTGGCATCGGAACGGATGATTTTGATTTTGCTTTTTTTTGTTTGACAAGTGAATCAGTCGGACGTGTTCCGAAAATTGGTCCAAGATGACTGCCGTCACAAAATAGTGGATTACATATATTTTCACAGCTCCTGGGGGAGTTGTGAAATATGGATATCAAATGCAAGGGCTTGACTAGCCGAATTCTAAAATCTCAGATGGCTGCCACCACAAATAGCGTTTTACATAATTTTTAAAAGATCTCTATGCGTTATGGTTTTAAAATTTCTAATATTACTTTTTGTTAGTCCTTCCGAGCTAAGGTAAAGAGTAAACTCTTTCAGTCCTTCACACTATAGCACAAAACTTAAGCATTCTTTGCAGCTCAGGAGTTGATTAGGTCACTGTTCAACTTTTGACGTTATACGCTCCAACTTATTAGTGCAGGAGAAACTACTACTTCATTGCTTTAATATTGCCTAGAAAATGGGTCAGCAAAAAACTTCATGTTTAGAATGTTTAATATTGCGAGTATGATGTGCAAGATAAGCAAAACAGTAATTGCTTGGCACGCGTTGCTTCCACGTTGTGCCAGCAGTTAATGTCCCACATGTCATTTCGTGGTACTCATAAAATTTTACTTGTTATGGAAACCTAGAGTAATGTTTACTATGTATTCCCTTTCTATATAAGAATTTTAATTTGATAGGTAACTTTGAGGTCAACATTTTCAATAAAATTTACGTTACGTAATCTTGATCACGTCAAGTTATAATTTGAATAATAAAGTCGTCTTCATCAATCTACTGAACCAATCTGGTAAATAGCACGATAAAACAACTTCCAACGTTATGCTAAACTTTCTGGAAAGTACAGCTTGCAAAACACGAATATTTTTATAACAGACTTGCAATTCGATTTGCCCTTCGGCAGATCGTTTACATTGGAGTAGAATCCACTGGAATAACAAATGAACTGTCTGACCTTTGCAATCAATATTTCGACTGTAACAGTTCGGTTTGCAGAGTCAAAGAGAAATCGGAAAGCGTAAACTATATCTACGTTGAAATTATAGACTGCAAATGTTGACTGGTATTACATCATTCGCGCATGTATTCGTAAACTAATATTATGATGCTGATGTATTCCCCAGTTTTGATTTAGCCATGAATTGGGGAGATACACGCGAGTACACTGAAACTATAATCACAATTTTGCAGTGAGTTTAGGAGTCCACTTCATGACAGTCTCTTGCTGTTTTTAAAAACGAACCCTGTTTGCTAAACTACGTATCAACTCTAAGTCATCGAAACATTGTAACTGGTCGCAGTGGCCCACCCCAGCTAAATTGTATTACGTTAGAACGGTGACCAACCAAGTACGAGCCTAGCAAACGAAATTTTACATCGAAATTGGTCCCAGTAACAAGATTTTGACAACCCAACCAGATGGGTTAGGTTAAGTGAGAACTATGACCAATCCAAGAGCTAAACAAAAAAGGACGAACTTTCCAGCTAAACATTGATCCGCCGAAATAAAAAACGGTTTTTTTTTTAAACAATGCCACTCAATGAATTCAATAATTTGGCAGCCAAATGTCCACGATTTTTTGTTTCTTCATCTTTGTTTTTTGTTTTATTTTGACCCATTTTCCAGTGCTGCCGTTTGACATTTTCCGATTCTATTTACGCTAGTATTCATTTAATATGCGGCAGTCTCTAGGACCTATATGTATATAAAAGTGGGGCAGTTCACTTAACTGTTTTAAGTCACTTTATCAAAATGACCGTAGACACGTATATCCAATAGTTACAGTGAACAATTGACACACCATTTTTCAATGGCTTGAGCTCATAAATGTCCAGTGCAGAACGTGGATTTCTTTTATCGACTTTATAGTGAACGATTCCGGGGGGATATTGCTTTACTCACTACGGAACTGCCTGATTGGTTAGCGTATGTAGATGATGATAAGTAATACTATAAAAAAATATTGGCTGGTTATAATACTTTGAAATACGATTTTATGAAAGATATTCAACCAATAATGGTGTAGTGAACTTAGAACATACTGGTATAATTAGTAGATGAATTTATTGTATTGTGAGATGAACATTTATCTCACGTATCTAATTCATTTCTCCGGCAAAAAGACATCGTCAATAAAGGTTAATTTAGTGCCACCGAGAGAAAAATGGAAGTTTCTTTTTATAAACCTAAGAAACGTATCTCTCACTTAACATTTGGAACAAGTACATATCAGGGAAAAGGACGGTATCAATAATCTTTGTCCGTATTAATCCTTTCTTAAGATTATTTGTAAGGTGAATGAGTAATCTAACCCGAGAAATTAAGATTGTATATCACATGTTATGCACGAGGAAAATATAGAAATAAAGTAGAAACAGTATAGTAAAGTTAGCATAGTTTAATGTTTTGTTTTTTTTTACATAAAATTGTTCTGTGGTCAGCGTAAAATAAAGGCTATTTTTATTTTATTTTAATTAATTTATTTTTATTATACGGTATATAAATAAGTAGGTAGTCATTAATCGCACTATAAGAACTTGGAGTGTTATGAATTAATATATTTCGGTATGTGTACATAGGTATGTGTTACAATCGTGAGAAACTATTTCAGTAAAACACAATTCGAAGGTGCTATTTGCAAAAATCTAAAAGAAAAAAAATATTTCACGACTAGCTTACGCAATAATCATAAGTAGTATTTCATATTTTTATATTTCACTTATTCCGTGAAATTGTGTCCTCGTATGTGTCAAAATTTACCTTAATTTTGACGTGGAACACTTTTTTTGTTGAGGGTTTCCCCGTTTACGTTTTTATTCAGAATATCCTTAAATCAAATGTCACTTTCACACGACGAGGGTTGTGAGAAAGGTAACTAATCTAAAACGATAATAATATTGGAATTAACCAAGTGGATACAAATGTTTCTTTATTCTCGCAGGCTCTCATATTTGTTATAAGTTCTTTTGCCGTATTAATATTTTTCCAATACTTTCTTTAAGTTCCTTTAACAAGTAACACTCACAGTAAAAGTAAAAAGTTTTAATAAATGCCGTTAGCGTTTATTCTGCGTAATTGCTTTAAATAAACTTACCAAGATTTCTTTAGTAACTAATAATGATTAACATTACCTATACAAATGCGGATTCTGTTATTATTCCTGTGGTAACTTCGAAAGGTTGAGGATTACTGTTGTAGAATGTAATAGACCGAGTTTACCCATTTCAATTTTCTTGCTATGTAGTACTTACCTAAAGAGTGCCACCTTTATAAGTTAGATCCTACATCGTGCGTCGAAAATAATATTTCGCTAACCTTGAAAGTATATTTTATGTTTTCAACCTTTTCTTACTATAGGGCAGAAGCATTCCTTATCTTCATACACCATTCGATTCAATCATGTCAGGAGTGTCAAGCTCGTGCTACCATCTGCCAGAACGTGTTATGCATTATGCTGCAGCACATATTGCAAGACCCACCTTTACTATGGTTTCTTATGCACATATTGGGTTCTTATGTAACCATGTGTGTGTGCCAGATATGTATATACATTACTGGCTTGACCACGAGGTTCCGTGAAAACAAAGGTTTCACTATATCAACTGCTGCTCTGTCAGAAATAGGCACATTTTGCAACTAAAGTATAATTGAACAAGACATTACTGGCAAAAGTTTATCTAGTAAACTACGAATGTCGTTGTCGCATGCTCGCGTCGCACCTACGCTTAACAAATTACTTCTTAACTAACTCAAATGTCTGTTCAAATTGCTAAGATTAAAACAGGTTAAACTATTAAACATAATTGCCCCGAAATGTCGTTCTTGAAAACTTTGTTCACTACAATGAACGTCTTGTTAGCTCACATTGCTGTTTTGAAATTGAAAACATTTTTTAATTAAAAAACTTAAGCAGTACTGTTGCCTTTTTTAAGGGTTTAATTTATCCACAAAAAGGAGTTATAAGGGCGTTAATTACTACACCGAAAAAACATTTTTACTATTAATTAAAGAAGCGCTGCGGATGTCGGACGGAGTTTAATCAAAGGCTCATCGATAAATACCTACTAATTAATTTTATTTCCCTTCTGTAATTAAAATTCCTCTTTGAATCTAAGGAAAACTGTTTGGTTTCTGTAACGGATATTCAAACCAAGTATTCCTTGTTTATTTTTCGAAGTAGCAGTAGGTACCTACAATAAGTACCTAGATAATGATTTTGATGAAGGTCTATTCTTTTGTCAACTTAATATTTTGTGACATGTAAAAAATACGTTATATCGTGACCTTACCTTTTGAGAATATTCGTATATAAGGCTTCTCTCTCTAGGTATTTTATATTTTTATTAGCCAGATAGAACCGAACCAGTCATAAACAAAATATTACAAAACAACCGTATTGAAATTAATATCCGCTTATGCAACAAAATTATGTTCAACCGTAAAATTGCAATGACACTTCAAACCCGCCATCAATTATTCTCCCAGATTAGAAACCATTATATTTTCCAGCGAATCGGTGTTATGGCAAATCATGACAAATGGCTATCCATATCCGTGTAACGACGTCGTACTTATGTCGCAATATCGGAAAACCGTATATCCGTATATCCACTTTTTATGTTACCCTTTCTATGGAGAATCTACCTGTGAACGAGCAGAAGGGAGATTGACTTAGTTGCGCAATATTTTCTCTTATTGAACTAGCAAAGTTGAACTAGAACCCAATGGCTTGGCACGTGACGATGGCAAAAGACCGGACGGTATGTCTTTATTCCCTTGGAAGATGGGTAGGCCTTTAGTATGCGACGTAACTTGTGTCGATACTTTTGCGCCATCCCATCTTCCTGGGTCAACATACTGTGCCGGCGCTGCTGCTGATAACCTCGAACGGCGAAAATATAGCAACCTTGTTGGTAGTTATACTTTCGAGCCGTTTGGGATTGAAACTCTTGGGCCGTGGGGTCCGAACGTTTAGTCGGTTAAGCATTGCCATTTAACGTGGCAACGCCGCCAGTCTTTTGGGCACTTTACCAGCTGGTAGCGATGCAGAATAACATTTCGACGCATTGTAGTTATTTAGTGTTAGGTTTAGTTATTATTATTATTATTTTTTAGTTTTTGTATAATATAGTTAAGGTGTACAGACGCCAGCACATCAACCTACTCCAAATTGACCAATTTTCCTAATTGAATATGAACCTTATTGAATTTGCAATAAGGTGAAAAACGATTAATGAAATTTGATATATTGGGGTAACTGGCCTCTGGACTTAATGTGCTGGCCTCTGGACTTAATGTGCTGGCCTCTGTACAGACGCCAGCACGTCAAGTTACCCCAATGTGTCAAATTTCTTTGATCGTTTTTCAACTTTATGTCTAACAAAATAAGGTTCATATTCAATTGAGAAAATTTTACGCATTGGGGTAACTTGATATGCTGCGTCTGTACATACATTTTACAGAAATAAATTATAGACGGGACCGGACGAAACTAGCAAAGCGAAATTTAGTTATTTAATAAATATGAATGTTTTTTTTCCCCAGGCGCCCAATGTATCTGTCAACAGTGCTTTCTATGTACTGAGATGTCTACAGAAAAATAAGTACCTACCTACAAGTACTAGGAACATTCCTTACTTAAGCGGTACTCCGACGTGAAGTAAAATGTCATGGCTGAAGTGTTATTTTTAACTTTTGAAATGTTTAACTTTTTTGCGATGGGGGTTTTTAAAATTTTAAATTTAATTTTTAGGTCCTCAGCTCAACTGGTGGGGTTTGAGGCTATTTAAACTATCAGGCCCCGAGTGGAATCCGGCTTCCGCGAACAATAGGTAATTTAATTGTGTTTGCAATTCAGATAGTTGATGAGTTAAGTAGTAGGTACAGAACTATCGATCTGCATTGGAAAAGCAGGCTTATCCGCTGCTTAATGCACAGTAAGCCAGTTTCATGCATTCACAATAATAGTGAATATAATGATAAATCATCCTACTAATATTATAAATGCGAAACTTTGTATAGATTTTTGTTACTCTTTCACGCAAATATTACTGTATGGATTTTAATAAAACTTCGCAATAATATAAATTATTTATTTATTAAAACTTCATGCACAAGTAAAAAAAAACTGTACAAAGGCGGACTTAATGCCTAATGCATTTTCTACCAGTCTACCTTAAGGTGGTGCAGAGATGGAACAAGGTAGGCGTAACTGAGTAAAGATTAAGGACAAATAAGTGACACAAAAAAAATACACATACTGAAACAAAATAAATACACAGATACATACATACTTATCAAAATAAATACATAGTCAAGGGAGATAAAAATACGTTTATAATGAACAACTATACTTATACATCGGAATAACACATAATGTTATAATTTATTAAAATTATATTATGATCTGGGCAAGAAAATAAACTACTCGAAGTGCTGATCCTACTCAGACGAAGTCGCGGGCACCAACTATTATAACTCACTATGAAACGTGAGCTCCAATCAGTTCATTTCCACATAATCGATAGGTATATACAGTCAAAAACATGTTTATTTTGAAACATATCCAGCTACTTTATACAAACATGTCAACCAGATCATTTGACCGTTATGATCCAATAACACATAATTTAACTATTTTAAATTTAACATGCGTCAATAAACATTATTATTCATGTATCAAGTGCCCCTCTTATTAATTTATTTCCCGGCTCAGTTATGCATTCCTCGTTACAGATTTATTCAACCAAAATGAAAAATTTCAATAAGTTTACCTACTTTTTACGTATTCAAATTATGTCTTCATAAACATTACAGCAATTTACACCATATTCGACGTGTTATAAGCGGAAAGGAAATGAATTTTAATATACCAAACGGTACGTAACGTTGTGTTTTAATTTATTCGGTCGATAAAACCACTCAGCTTTTTAATAAACACGCATGAATTACTTTCCTCTGCGAGGTCCTGAATAAATAAAGGAGGACCATCCCACACCGTTCCTTCATTCCCTTTGTGCTCTCATACTTCCTGGCATGCGTAATGGGATACCCAACCAAAATGGCGGCTTAGAAATCTTTTGTGCTAAATAAAAATCAGAAGAATGGGCACCGGACTAAATAACTGTAGTTGGACTCCTGCCGCGTCAGCACATTAAGGTAGACCGTTTATTATTTACACAACTTTCAAGTTCTAGACAGGTTGTTTGAACAAAATTACTTCTATTCTGTTTAATGTATTATTATCAGTGTCTGGTACTATTTCGGGACCACTACCGAAGTAAACTTTATTTATTAGGCTGTGAAGGTTTTTAGGTAGTCGATCCATGTTAAATAATGTAAGTCAACAGCACTTTGACGCAGCAGTAGGCTAGAAGCCAACTGCAGTCCTCTACATTATTGGGAAAAGGCTAAACCGATAACATGTATACTAAAAGTTATTTAGGTGGTCATGTGAATGAAAAATCATTTCTTTGATATTTTTTATTAGGTATATATTAATAACCTTAATATCTTAATAAATTATAAATAAGTAAAGTTTGTTCCGTTTGAGGTCTGGCTGTCATACCAGTACGACGCTGTAATTGTTGTTATGACAGCCGGGCCGTAAGTAATTAAAAAGTAAAAAATTATGTAACATGTCGTCCGGTCCATCCTGCAGGCCTAGTCATATTACAAATTCCATTTCTATTATCGCAAGCGATAAGGCGACAATAGAAAGAAAATGGCGTATATGGCATCAGGCTGTTTTTCAACTATCAAGTGTATTTCATTTTCAGCCATATTACAATTTCTACTCGGCAACACTTGACAGTTGACAAACAGCTGATTCCATGTACGCCATTTTCTTGCTATTGTAGCAATAGAATAGAAATAGAATTTGTAAAATGGCTAGGCCTGCTGTATACTGAAAGTATGCATAACTTATTATTTGGATAATACAAACAGACACTTCAATTTTATGTATATATAGAATTGATAAAATGCAGCATAAAAGTACCATCTACGCTAAATTTACACGACGCAAACATTTCCTTTGATAGGAAAATGTAATTACAGTGTTTGAATCTACGCTATGTTTAAGATGCTTTCCTACGTGGCATATTGATCCACTCAGATAGTTAATTTTGAATCTATGTAAAGTTATAACAGCTTCATACCTTTAAACGGTATCGTGTGAGCCTTTAATTAACCGTTGAGGAAGGAGAGAGGTTCACTGGGATACGACAGAGTATTAATTGGCTGGACAACCCGTTCGCCCCACGCCTGACACTCTTGGTGTCCCGAATACAAATAGTAACAAAATTAGACCGTGTCGTTAGAGTATTACGTACTGGATTAGGTGTGCAGTCCTTTTGGGAGGTTTATTTCGTACATAGCACACAGGTTGCAGTGATTTGACGCGACTACTCTACCAACATTTATCTTAGCGTTCGCTCAGTATTCCCACGATGCTTCCTGTTGCTTTAAGTATAGCCATCCCTTTTCTGCCTTGGGGAATGCAAGCGTTGACTTATGTTTGGTTCTTATGCCAAAAAACGGAGTATTTTGATAACTTAAGATTGATTTTTCAATTGAGAAATGACCGGCGGGGCGGTTTGATTACCAAATGCATCAATTATGTTAAATTCCCTAAATTAAAGTTACTTCACTATTAAAAAAACAGCGTTTGATATTTTTTTTTCTTTCTATAGCAGGCGCTTGATCTTGAGTCAAACTATTAGTTAAAGATTTCTATTGATTTTGATTTTAATTTAGAAATTTCTTGATTTGATCTTAATTCTTGAATTTGAATTAGATTTTAAGTTTATTTTATATTTTATAATTAGTATGTATTGTTTGTTTTAATTGATGTGTTGTATTAATATTTGTTCTATCTGCGTACCTATAACAATCACAATTAAAATTAAAAACTAAGTAGGTACATTAATGAGTTACAACGTTAACTAGCATCCTTATTTTGGGAACGATGTGCATGCCTGTAATTGACTTACTTACAGAAGATTTTTTTGGTGATGCTTTATTATTTTTTTATTTGTAATTAAGTACCTAGTTAGTGTGCCTATTTAAAAATACAATAAAATAAGGTAAAAGCAATGTGGAAAACTTGAGCATTCTTAAAACAAAAACTACTGACACTAGCCTCAATTTCAGCTACATTTCCTTTTTCAATAATAAAACGATCAACTATGCCAATCTATGAAGTATCGCTTAGATATTGACCCAGATGCGAGGCTGTCAGTTTTAACTAATTATTACGGTTGGTTGGACAAAGGAACTCATACTACATCATTTACTATACACGATTGATTAACTTAACTATCCAGTTACATTCATTTGGATAGAACACGTTTAACTACGGGGATTATGTTTGATAAGGATAGTTAAACTTATGTGTGGTTTATGGTAGTATTTTTTATCAGGATTTCCACACCATAAGTAAACGCAGAACAACTTTTGCAGCATGTGTTTATTGGTCCCAACACTCCCAGCCACACGAAGTGAAGAAAAGGTAATAAATTCAAAAATGCAATTTCCTCATCATAATAATTTCTATTTGTCATAACAATTTTTGCAGCACGTGTTTATTGGTCCCAACACTCCCAGCCACACGAAGTGAAGAAAAGGTAATAAATTCAAAAATGCATTTCCTCATCATATTAATTTCTATTTGTCATAACAATTTTTGCAGCATGTGTTTATTGGTCCCAACACTCCCAGCCAAACGAAGTGAAGAAAAGATAATAAATTTAAAAATGCATTTTCCTCATCATAATAATTTCTATTTGTCATAACAATTTTTGCAGCACGTGTTTATTGGTCCCAGCGTCCAAGTGTAGATGTTTCCGTAACACGGACTGGGATATTACTCATCGCAACGCGGAAGTGTAGACAGGGACATCCGCGATTGCAGCCCAGTCGTGTTTGTCAATGTTCCCGTGATTTATCGTCTGTGGTCGGTGCCAAAACTGCACACATGTTTGTTTACCTTTAGGTACTACAATTTACGATTTACTTTTAACGGCACGCACCGAATGTGTACAGTCGTGGTCGAATGACGTTTACAGCTATCGTTAAGCCACTAACTGTGTTATGGTTGTGTAGTTTTTGGTTTAAAGTACGTGAGAGAAGTGCAAACCTACTCGCAGGTGTGTTTAATGAGTTGACTTGGCCTATTTTATTGTGAACTTCAAACGAACCATAATAATTTAAGTATCGATAAACAAGTGAAAATTGAGTTTTATTTCCCTTCAGTCTCGAGATGGAATGGTTTTTCTCCTGCTTCTGATGGTTATTGTGCATATTCGGTGAGCCAACTTTGATGAAACAGCTAAACGAAGAGCCATTTTTCACAGTTTGACGCCTGAGATAAACTGTGATTTCGGTCAGTATAGTTAAAAATACAAAGTTTCGTTCAAGTGTCGAATCACATTTCAATATTAAAGGTTAACATCAACCGATCTCTTTATTTAGTCAATATTTAGATACAGCTCATTTTAATTAATATTTTAAACCGAAAAGTGCACGTGTTACTAAACGCAAAAACAATTTACTTTTCAGCTTGATTAAAGTGCAATAGAAAAATTGTTTAACTAAATAAGTATAGGTACAGGTATATTAGTACTAAACTATACCGCTATTTTTTGTTTCGTTAGGTTTAATTAGTCTGTTTTGTATTCCGTTATCGTAAATTGCTACGGAAAATTGCATTTTGGTGTTTTACATAATAATAAGTACCCAATTATTAGTATGTATCTATCCAAAGAATAAATAAGATGAAGAGACCTTGGTAAATATGAAACAATAGTATCGACACAGAAGACAGAACTCTATTTAAAAAAATTGCATTTACATAAAACGCAAATAGAAGACAGACTGATTGTAAAAAAAAAAGTTTATAAATTAATATTTTTTGGAAGAAAAAGAATTGAAATACTTGATAACAATAAAATCTCTAATATCTCTAATCTCTAATATACATTTCTAAATACATACATAGTATAGATAAATAATACCAGGTGCGCAGTACTCGTAACCGGCGTGTGTGTATGACAACATGTATGAATGTAAACGAAGCAAAAGGAGTATGTAAGAATCGTAGCATATGGCGCTCTGTAGTTTCTGCCTACCCCCATGGGAAAATGGCGTGAGTTTATGTATATATGTAAAAATAATACCCAGATACAGAACAAGTGATCGAGGTCATCACAACTGTACACTTGTGTTGGGGTGGGAATCGAACCCACGACCTCCGGCATAGTAGTCTGGGCCACTAACTACTAGCCCAACGTCTAATCCTCTTTTTCAAATTATTTTTTGTAACTCAACGAAAAGTGATGAAATAAAATGAACTTACGGAACAATTATCCTGAGTTCGCTTTTCGTATTTGACAGGTTTTTCTGTATAAATTCTATTCAAAGGCGTCCGGGCGTCTTCGATTCAATGATCGAAGTTGGCTCATATTTCTTCTCCTACGCAATTCAAGTTTGCTAATGAAAGACCCTTGTAACTTTAATCTTTGTAAAGTAGAAAATCCATCGTCAAACAACTTCACCGCGTGTTAAATAGCAACTTATTAAAATATAATTTTCTTCCGCCTGTCAATAAATTTGAGTTTAGGATTTGCTTTAATTTTGAATATAAGTCGGTGAGGAAATTTGTAAACGTAACAAGTTGTTACAACAACCCATTACCGTTCCCGACTTTACGTGTAATGTGGTAAAGTATCTTCAATGTATATTTAGTAGATAGAAGTTTTCCCAATCAACTATGAAATCAGAAATAGTTTGACCTAAGTAGTGATTAAACTGGACATTATGAAATTTAGTTTAATTTAATTCTAGATCAGGAGTCCTGATCTAGAACTTTTTGATATGATCCTTGCGTAGTCCTACCTTCTTCATCGTTCATATAAACCTTCCATAGTTTTTTTCGTAACCTTCATAACCCTTCATATTCATAATTAAAACTTTCCACTCACCATAATCCTCATTCCTTCGCTACTCTTAACCAATGTCACGGTAACCGCCACCATGTCAAGGTAAATTTCCACACAACCTCTCGGCCACCAACACCATTTTCAAACTGAGTTTCATGGTTACAACTTTGAGAATATAATAATCCTTCATTCAGTAATGTTAGTAAGAGTTTCACGTTTAATTTAACTGTAACAAAACAAACATACGCACACAATACTATTGTAATCTCTGTAACGAGGTAAACCGAGTCACAATTACTGACGAAATCCCAAACATAAATTAAAACCTCGGTCGCTACGTCGGTTAGTTAAAGGTGGATTAATCTGCATTTTTTTACAAGCTGGGAACACTGATTGCTTTTGTTTTTAACTGTAGTAGTATTATTAAGGTGCTTGTGGCTAAATGATAACAGCCGAACGGGTCGAACGAAGGTTAAGGTACGCTTGACAAGATCTCTCCGCGGATGGGTGACGAATCATTATATTTTAAGACATCTCCGTGCCTATCTTCTTCTTATCGTGTGGTTATTGACTAACCTGCAGGGCTAGCAATATTACATATTCTATTTCTGTTATCGTAATCGATCAGGCGACAATAGAAAGAAAATGGCGCGTATGGAATCAGCTGTTTGTCAACTGTCAAGTGTTAACGAGTAGAATTTGAAAATGAAATACACTATTGACAGTTGACAAACAGCAGATTCCATAATACGCCATTTTCTTTCTGTAATAGAAATAGAGTATAAATAGAATTTGTACTATGGCTAGGCCTGCTGGTGTCAAGAGTTTAAATGCCGCTTATGGGGCTCTAGTTTGGCATCACATGCCGTCGAGACATATCTCTCAGGCAAGCCGGCTTCCTCACGATGCTTCCCTTCACTGTTTTTGAAGCATGTGATAATTAAACCTTACCTCCGTGTTTGCGAAAGCGTGTTAAGCCGTTGGTCTCGGCTGCCATTTGTAAATTTTTGGTTAACGGTTCGGCAAAGTGGATGTTGTTACCCAGTTGTGGTGCTCAGATAGGCTGTCACTTCTTAGTGCTTCGTAGGCTGTCACTTCTAGTTCTTTTGACTGGCCTGTTGGTCTAGTAGCTTAGTAACCCTGACTGCTATGCCGGAGGTCGTGGGTTTGATTCCTACCCAGGATTTGTGTTTGTGTGATGAGCACGATTATTTGTTCTGTGTCTGGGTGTAATTTATCTATTACATGTATATATTTAGAAATATATAATTATGTTTATCAGCTGTTTAGTACCCATAACACAAGCTCTCAAGCTTAACTTGGGACTACATGACGTTGAGTGAAAAGTTGAGGACTATTTATTATTTATTTATTTATTCTTAGAAACACTGACTTTCACCTGCATTCGTTTAAACTGGAAGCCAATCCCAACGAAGTCGGGAAAAGGCAAGTTTATTACTCAATCTTGCGTTAAAGTGAACGATAGATAGAATCAACATGGTAGGGTAACCTTACCTTACCTTGAAAAAAAAAAACATTACAGCTTTACGCCTCAAATATTTTATAAAAGGTACCTAAACCTTTTCAGAAAAAAAAAACACAGAATTTTACGGTTTTAATTTAACATTCCTCACATTTTCTTCGGTACCTTTTACTGTCGAAACCAAAATATAGGCCTTTATCGGCAGCTGGCGACTTCGCCTTTATTACCACAAGGTGTGGTGCGGTGATTAAAAACCCATAATATTCACGATACTCATACCTACGTCCCAAAAATATGTCATAAAATGCTTTACTGTTGTTATCATAACGTCTTATAAATTGATGAAAAGTGTATGAGCTGCCTTTTTTTGTGGGGTATTGCGCAGTAATCCTAGGAGGACGATGTGAACTGCTTGACCCGGCGATCCTGTGGAGATCCTAACGTCGCTGGGAGAGGACAGTAAGGGACGGCTGGATCTGAGTGAACACGGGGTGTGCGATTGTCAATATTTTTTGTGTGTATCGTTAGTTTTTTTTTTCTATTTATTTTAACGAGGCAGAGTAAAATGACGAGGTCTTTACTCTGCCTTGTTAAAATATTCCACAACTTTTACACAATGCTATCAAGTTCCAAGCTAACCAAAGCTTAATTTATGGGCACTAAAAAACTGATAAACAGAGTTTTATAATTCTTACATACATATTTTAGAAAAATGACAACCAGCCACAGAATAAATGTTTGTGCTCATCACACAAACATTTGCCCTGGGTGGGATTAGAACGCACGACCTCCGGCATAGCAGTCAGGGTCACTTACTACTAGGCCAGCAGCTCAGTCACAACAGTTATTATGTGAATAATCTATCCAATCTGCTCAATTCGTTTTTTAAATTACAATTATTTATAGTGTAGTTAATCAAACAAAATAATAAGCAACAGAAACTAAACTAGGGCACGAACTGACTATAAAATTCATAACCCTTCGTTCATAACTAACCCTTATTACCCACATCACCCCCCCAGGGACTCAAAAGAGTTCACAGGATCATATCACGCAGATGGACAACATCGTAGTTATTATACATACATACTTTGGAATGTAGATTACATTCCAAAGTTGGTTATACCTAGTACTATGATATTGAACTGCGAACTATACATAAATGACCTAGGTATTTAGGTTACTTATAAGCTTTGCATTTAAATATTGATACGGGGAAAAAATAAATCATGAATGATATTTATTTCTGTAAATAAGTTCATACAAACACGTCATTTTCTAGCTAGAGGGTGAGGTCGGTATTTCACTATCTGACTACTCTGAGAAGTAACACCAAAACCAACTCACGTCATAGTCTCTTGTAAAGTCCACACATTATTTTTATAGCACACACAGATATGAGGGGACCAGATAAGACAGTGCAAGCATTTCTCAGTAATCGGGAACTCAACTCGGAACATTTGGGTTATAAATGGGAATAATAATACGTGTTGTGATTTACGTTACGCCTGTATTTCCCGAAGGGTTAAGGCAGACGTAAATCTGCAGTTTCTACCTACACTTACATGGTGCCAATTATATTTAAGTCCTATGTTATAGGGGGTGAGCCTATTGCCACCAACTGCAGTCACTGCCACCAACTCAGACTCCTGACTTCTATTGATCAATCTTACATACAAAACCTACACTATCTGACCCGGGAAGCAAACCACGGACCAAGGTCATGCAGTAACATAGCATTTGCACCTACTAAAGAAACAATGTTTTATAAAACCAATGGCATTTCCCTTCTTTTCTTATAAAAAAACAAAGAAAAGCATTTAATGACACGCACAGGACATACGTTAAAAAGTTACAAAACTAAAATAAAACATAAAAACAAGGATCTTAAAAAAAAAACAAAAACTATCTAACACTACTTTTCAAACATTTACATGTATTTCTTCAACCTCTGCATTTATTTTGCTTTACATTTAAAATTAACTAACTAACTAAGAACTAACTTAATAGAAAGTAAGTTTATCCGGAAAGTCCATCAATTCAATAAATTTTCAACAAAATACTCTATAATGTAGGGATATATTTCTAGCGACCTGCGGCACGACAAAGTTATTTACTTAAATAACTTAGATATATCATGGCATAAAATGTTATGGGCAAAGCCAGGGTGTGCTAGACGTACGAGTACAAAAGTATTTTCACTGGCCGTGGGTTCTTTAAATGCTTAATCGTATTAATTCATAAATAAGAGTAAAAAAAAACACTTTAATATGATTAATTATTCTGGTACGAAACATAAAAAGCCCGTGAATACTCTACATTATTATTGAATGAAATAAACCCACTCCGTTTCGGTAGCAGGCTTTTATTCATTTACATACAAAAGCGTTACTGCAAAAATTCACGCATCCACGGCTGCCGAATCATTCGGAACAAACATTCGAATATAAACAATCAAAACAAAGCGATCAGTATCAAAAACTAAATCAACATCAAACAAAAAGTTAATAATTATACTCAAAGTACCAACCAAACATTTCCATTGGCAAATCGTTCCGCTATTCCGGTTCCTTTCATTCAAATAATATCTTATGAGAAGATAAAATGTAAATATATCATACACCTCAGTGAATCAAATACTCAACGATAAAAATCAGAAGGCGTGAATACATCAGCACGCACCAACAAGATTTACATAAACGAGTCGAATGTTGCCAACGTACGCTTCAACGGATTTTTATTTAGGGACGTGGATGTACGGAACGTCGTAATGATTTGTTGCTACTTTTGTAGGATTGTTGCTTCGTTTGAGTGTCTTGATTTATTACTGGGAAGTGGAGAATATAATGTAGCCTCGTTAGGGTTCGTAGCTGAGTTTTATAGACCTGTTTTTAAAAGAATTTCAGAATAAATGTTAAACGTAGACATTAATAATACATAAATTCTTGCAGTCATAATTTTCGTTATTCTTTTAAGGAACAAGAAGTATTTTATACAATTTTTATTCGCAACCTGAATGTTTTTTCTCAACCAGAGCAAGCGAATTTTGATTCAGTAATACAACAATCAACACACCTTTTTATACTGCAAACTACAATTTGTACTGTAATCTTTGTACACTGACCGAATTTACACGGACTGCCTTCTGTGTTAAATCGGAGAATCATGTCTATTAGATACCTAATAGGTTAGATTGCAAGTTATTAGATATAAGTATGTCACTATACTATTGCATTGGGACACTGTAATAATAGTCGTATGTTCTTGAAATAAATAAATAAACAATTTGAATATCTTGTGACAGCCAAAGTTTGAACCATAGCGTACCTACAAGGTACCACCAGCTATTATATTTTTTCTGCTGTCTATAATCCTTCGACCTCTGAATACAACGTGGATGGGTGTAATTTGTGTCCTTTTTTGGTAACGTAATCCTTAATTAAGCTTTACGAAACCTGGTGGTCCGTTTAATCGCGTTTGTCATTCCAAATTTACCGTATTTAGATCAGGTTACAAAATGTGTTTGGAAGAGGCCACAGAACACCGTTCGGTTTACAAAATAAATTATTTTTACACAAATTTAATTAGACGCACCTGTGTGCGTAGGTTGGGCGTACCCTTAAATTGTACACTTATTTGGAAAGGTTTAATGATTAATTTTATTTGTGACACGGCTGTAAGAATAGCGATATCTTTTTACGGACTTAGTTTCTTTTGTTGAAAAGTAGATGTAACTAAATTAAAGCGATATATTTTTTGTAATACGCAACTATAAACATTTAGATACTATACAATAAATCCATAATGCAAATGTTGTTTCTAAGATCAAACAAAATAAATCATAGTCAAGGTGATTTTAATCGCAAGGTGAACATCACTCAACCAACATTCTGTCGAAATTAAAATGCCTTCGTTGCCGAAATCTCGAGAATAATCTTTAATGTAAATACAATCTCATAATGGTCCTTTATGAAGTTGATGGCAGTTTGTGTAAATATAATAGGGAAAATAAAACAAACTAGCAAAGCTTTTTAGTAATCAAAAGAAAAACCCTTTATTGACAAACTTAGCTTTCCAGTTCCAAAAAAATATAAACTAGAATGAAATTTCTTTTTTTTCACTTTTCTAAAAAAAACATGTGTGTTGATTAGTTAGGTATGTATACATGTATACCTACTACGATCTATGGTCATAATCCGAAATAAGATTCACATTAACTCATGAACCCCGACACTACTTCCTAATAATTATGTGAACGCTACTACATCATCAACATAAATTAAGGTTATTAAAATGCCTTTAGTATCTGCAGGATGACCCTAGAACTATTTAATCAAAGTTAATAACAATTATAAGTTATCACATGCAGTTCAATTGAAAACAGTTTACTACGCTTCTCGAACGAGTAATATCGGAGAGATAGGTATTCATCCATGAACAAACTCTCTGAATGCACAACCTCCTCCTTTTTGGAAGTCGGTTAATGTCTACGTTCTACGTTATTCGCTTTTCATATTTAAGTTATTAATATATATTAAATGTCTCGTAGCTAGATTTCAATGAAAGTTCTTAAAAAGGACAAAGGCACAGATAATTATTAATTATAAATTTTCCTAAAACCTGAAAATCAAAGTTACAAACATATACCTATCAAGAAATCTGTATCTGAACCGATGTAGGTATTCACCCTAGCTTTGTATTAAAAACAACCTTGTAGTAATAAAACCTTTACCTTTGAAAAGAGATTTTACTTTACAAACATTTCAACATTTCAGACTAACATCACAACATTGCAAACCAAAAAGGTACGTTAAATAAGCACTCACAAGTAAAATTACCACTAACATTTTAGTTTAAATACACAGCTGGAAACATAATGAAATAAAAAGAAAGTTTATTGAGATAGTTATTTTAATCCTTTGTATCCCGCGACCTTTTATATAAAGATCCAGTATAAAGGCTCTACGTGAATAGAGTGAAGTCAGAATATGTCCAAATTGTCTAATACGCTCGGCCAGGCCGGCCCGTTACGTTTCACAAATAGACCATTAGGTCCCAATCCCTTTGCTATTTCAAAAGGATGAAGGGTTAATTTACGAGCTCAAAATTTAAATCTACGACCAACTTGTTTAATAGCAACCTTCGGGGTTAATTCTGTTGTTAAACTGTATTATTATGAAGCGCTCTTACACGTTTACTTGGGCCAGTATTACTCTGGAGCGTTCCAAGTTATTAATTGCCCGTACAAGAAAACTTTTCCGGCGTTTGCGTACGATTTAAAAGCTTCCAGTTTTGTTGCGTTGTGTTTTAAATACAATAAAGGTTAGACAACCCTTATAATGTAAACATAGGAAAATAATTGAGGGTTAATCTGTGTAAATATGGATCAATAAACAATGTGGAAGTTCAAGCGCCGGCACTTTCATTAAAGTAGAAACAACGGGGTCGTGGTCGGCGAGACGAGTCTGTGGAACTGCTCCCTCGCGTCAGTTGTCCACAATTAATAATAGAGGTCTGCAAGTTGAATGCCACATGTTGTTGCATGGGCTCCTCTCGGCTTGCATGTTGAATACAGATGAGCTTATTTATGTAAATTTGCGTCGCCTCCACGCTAGAGGATGTCGCTCCGTTTTGAGTAATCCCCGGCATCGCAAGTGATTGATGCCAAAGCCGTTGACATTCCGCTTTGCTGGCGATCACGGGTAGCTTATGCAAGCTATTTTTTATTATGCCTTCATGTCAGAAAATATTTTAAGCGCCTGGGACGTGCCAGTTTGTTGTTTATGTTCGATGTAATGTGGGATGAATAATGGAACCTTGTTTGAGGCTAGACTACACCTACATGTAAAAGTCATGCATATTACCTCTCTGTAATGCACTACAAAGACTCATAGGTACTCACAACAAACATTATATTGTTGTTCGTCTAGTATATCGATCAAAATAAAAACAGTATTCAACTATAAAGCCTTTTAGAAAGTAGGTTAGTGATCAATAAAAAAAATCAAAGTAAAATTGTTTAAATTGAAAAACAACCGCACTAGAACTACTTCTTCAACGAATATCAATAAAACATAGTTTGTTTAAAAAATCTTTTACCTTAGATTAGTTAGGTTAAACACATACACATCACATTATAAATAAATATTAGCGGGATACGACTGGCTTGTTTTAAAAAGGCAAGTCATTAAAAAGTTAGAAATTCCTGATTGAAGGTTTATACTCATAGCTCACAAACTTTTAAAATTCACGTTGAATATTTTTTTCATTAGAAAAGGTCGCTTTTCTAAGCCTAATTTGTTTTTGATTGCCATAACCAATATTGTTTCTAAATAAATTCAGTTAGGGCCACACTAATTAATTAAATTAAGTTCAACAATATATTTCAGTTTGAGCCAATTGATTTCAACCCTTTCAATACCTAAACGAGCAATTGATTTGTATTTGATAAATTACGTTTTCTATTGGAAAGAAAGCGGGTGCAAACAATTTATTAAGCTCCTTGTTCGGTTTAAAACGAAAGCTTTTCGTTAACGCTTGGGCGCCGGACACAATGAGCGTAGCGGATGTTCTCCGTAGAAAAATACAATTTAAACTTTCTTTGTACAAGGAATACATTAAATAAGGGCAGATCACGAGTCTCTATTTCAGAGTAAAGTTTTAGAATGCTAGTTAGGTTAGTTTGCCATTCGGTTCAGTTAGGACAGTTTTAAATTGTGTATTTTACATTTGATATTGTTAATATGCTGAACTTTTAATGGGCTTACAAATTGGCAGCTTTTTGGATAATGTACGACTACTTCACGAGCGTTTGCTGTTTGTCAGACTCATTCTCAGAAAGTTTAATAGTACATTTTTTTTGTTTGTCGTAAATGCAAACAACCATTCTTGCTGCAACTGTAAAACGAACTTTAAATTCCATTTTCTGTGATCATTTCAAATTGTATTAACGAAAGTGGTGTTTTTGTGAAAACATTCTTAGTGTCTATTTTGCATAAAGAAAACACTTTAATAAAAGTAAACGATGTCTTGATATTTTTCATTGGGCGACTGCAGGAACTGCGTTGGCGCCGAGTGGTATTGTAAATCTTGGTGCAATATCCTGCTATTACTCTCCGGTACTGAAGCTAAAATATTATAGAGATTTGCACATTACGGGCTGTACACAATTCAATGGTTGCGAATGCGTTTAGAGAGCTGAGCTGGCTATTGTTAATAGAAATAGGAAAATGTGGTGGCATAATTTATCACGTTTAACCCAATTCTAAAGTGCAGCAGTAAAATACAGCGTAAAGTTGCAACATCTATAGGTACCAAGTATTTTGCTTACCAAAGGAGTTGGGATATTTTAGGAATCTGGTATTACGGAGTTACCGCCAATTTTTCTTTTAAAGTCTTCGCATTGGATGAAAATACGAGTAGTTTCATATGAGGAGCTTACTAGTAATGTGGGTTGCACATTACACGCTACACATTACTCTTGTTAGCCCCTTCAACTAAGTTTAATACGCTAGTGTCTGGAGTGGGTTCACGTCAATAGTGCAATGGGTGGGGATCAAATTCATGACCTCTCCATCGCCGAGCCGACGCCTTAGCCATTGCCGCAGGCTACTACCGCTTCAAAATTTTATTTATCTTGTTTGGGAAAAACAAACAATGGTACAGTATGTTTCACAATAAAGAAATATTAACATAAATAATGGGTAAATGTTTACACACATTACTTGTGTACATTATTAATTAGAAAGGGTTACTATTAAAAATTTAGTATCTTAACCTATATCTTAGTTAAAAATCAATTGTGTTAATTAGAGACACAATAGAAAAACAATGACAGCGGCAGTCGGCGTTCGCTTGGGGTTTAATGAATTAATTTTGTTTTTAACTAATACAAACAAAAAAATATTGTTATCCTACAACGTCACGTTTCCGAGATATTTGGAATTAAGCACCTAAAGAGAACTATAAAAATAATTGAAAATGAAGTAGTTTAAAAAAATTGACTGAAAACATAATGGTGGCGAATTTAATCTGCTATTTTGGTTCGAACGTCTTTACTCCCAACATAGCACTAGCGTATTATAATCCACCGACGAGCTACAAAATGGGTAGTGCACTGACTTCCATATCTTAAAGCTTCATAAGTCATCAAACTGACTCCTGACCAGATAACTTCTTTAGCTAAGTACTTGTTTCAACGATTTAATGAAATGTTTTCAGAAACTAATTTGTTATCGACTCCTAGTCCGTCGAGACGACCCTGTGTAGTAGTAAGATCAGTTTAATCTACTTGTATTCTGATCATAGCAATTTGGCTCTAGTCTTCTGCTTATCATATTCATGTATGAAGTAATTTGATGCTACGCTTAAGTATGACATTGTTAAGTAAGTAACGCATTTAATAAAGCGGTGTGTGTCACGTAAAGATCGTTCAGTAAATAATAAAGTTTTAATCCCCTATCACAAGACGGGACGAAACGAGCATTCCAATTAGTGCTGGATTCTCATTAAGTTTCAGATTCTTGGCGTACACTTTGATATCGGAGCTACGTGATCAAGATTAAGTTCGTTTTATTTGAACTTCAATTGTTCAGTGTATTCACTAAATCCAACTACGTCTTGTGTTATGACCCCTCATTTAACATTTGGTTAAAGTCAAATATTCTGAGCGAAAAGAAAGGGTAAATAGGTTTCACAAGTAAATACTAGAGAGTTATTTTATGAATATCAAAAA
This sequence comes from Euplexia lucipara, assembly GCA_921972225.1. Taxonomy (NCBI): domain Eukaryota; kingdom Metazoa; phylum Arthropoda; class Insecta; order Lepidoptera; family Noctuidae; genus Euplexia; species Euplexia lucipara. The sequence continues at coordinate 10,874,752 of OV179148.1, forward strand.
GCAATCACAGTATCAAGAGCATTCAACGCGTATTCTATTAATTCAACCCGATCCAATTCAAAAGTCAAAGAAAGTAACAAATTCATTCAACAAACAAATCATCGTTCCACTTCGCCGACGCAATCAAAATTTCAAAATTTGCAAGCGCCAGCGTCGCCGAAGATAAAAAGAAGGTTACCTTAAAGAGACCGCAATTCTATTAAAGTTTTGTAAGAGTTTGTAAGTGTTCGAAAAATTTGTGGTGGAAATGGCCAACGTTAGTTCCGCATAGGAGTCAAGGTGTGGAACCCCTGGCTCATGAATAAGGCAGGACGTGGCCGCCTTTGCCGTGTTTCCGTCTCAATAACGGTGAATTCTTTTTTACACGTTTCTTGATTTGTGGACTGTTTTAGCATCGTAGAATAAATATGTCCATATGTTTCTGTTTGTATTTATGTGAAAATGATAAATGTTGAGGATTCCTAACAAAACTGTATCATTGATTTTATTTGGACTATAATCGTTTTTGTTATATGATGTCTAAACACAACGCACAATGCGCATTGTTTGATTAATCTCGTTAATATCGAAACGTGCACCATCACGCGACCCGTATCAATCAAGAATGTTACGTGCAAAGTGGAACATAAAAACCATTTATCTCTCAAACAGCACTTTACAGTAAACACCATAGTACACTTAAACAAACTGAAAAATAGCGAATTCAAATCTGGATGCATGCCATCAAAACTTGCGCAAACTTTAATTTTAAGATTATGCAGATATATTTACTGAAGACAGAGCGCATCCCTATAAGCTGCTTTGTCATTCAACGTTGCTTGTAAAGTTTCATTTCGGTCACAAGAAACTTTATGAAACAGCACTTCTCAAGTATTCATCATCAAAATATGAGGAAAGGAGCTAAAACATCGTTGCTTTCGCTAAGAATAAGTTCAAATTTGGCAAGAAGACGACAAATTTTCATTGCATCTCTAGACGGCAGGTGCGCGGACCGTGAATAAAGAAAAACTCCGCTTTCCTGAGAATATTTTTATAAGGAAAATGTATTGCACACTACCGTTTGGCGGAGAATCGCTGCTTACTGTGCTCGCTTTGAAAGTAATTTATCTAACTTTTAATATACTTTCGTTATTGTACTTGTGTAGGTGCAAATGTCCTATTTTTTATTTCTTGTTGACGTTTTCCCAAGAAAAGGTGATTTATCTACCTATTTAGTAATACATATAAAGAAAAACTACCAGCGGAAATACCTAGTTTGTTTTACCTTTAGCAAATACCAGAACCAATTTGTATTTAAATCACGAGATGGTTCAATACTTCAACAATGTTTGTCCGCTAGTCAAATGCGTAATTTTCCTTAAAAGAAGGGAGGATCGAAAGAATTGAGATCTTGTTATTGTACTCGTGTATCACGTTCTCTAAATGAAGTAGATTTGATTGTAGTTACAGCTTTTTTCAACAATCCCTTGTTTTGAGATTCGGAAATGTTTTTCGAAAGTCGTTTCACTGTCTAAACTTGAAGTGAATTATTGTGTGTCGTTTATTTATGTATAATGTCATATTTTAAATGTTGTGAAATACTTCATTGTGAAACATATCCTAGTCCTACCTAACCTACCTAACATTTGGTTATAAGTATGATGCCTAATGCTGCTGGTATGTATATATAACTATCTAACTAGAAAACTGACGAACACGTTCCAAGTTTCGGGTCCATTCGAGTCCAATATCACGGACTAATTCCGAAAATGTGACTTTGACATTGAAGGAACACTGGTTTAGTACGAAATATTCGTAAACATCTGTAGTCACGTGTCACTAATTGTCCAATTCTCAATCGGATCACGTAGTCGCGCAAGCAGCAGTAAACAGGCGATATTTCGTGGACAAGGAAAGTTTGTCTCGCTATGCGAATCGGAACACTCTCTACCAACAGATTGTGGGTCGTTTCAGCTAGGAACAATTAAAGCCAAATGCTCACCGACACCAGTGTTTCATTGTAAGCCGTTACAAAGGAGTGCGGAGAATTCCGAGCAACAGATTTCACTGTTATTCTTTTTAATAACGTCGTTAACGTTTTTATTTTAACTGTTCCCGTTTATAGCTAATGATAGGTTTATGGAGGGATTTGTGAGGAAATTTCACGCAGAATAATTTCTGTTTGACGCTTTTGTATTCATATAATGTCTAGGTTTTATTATTCTTTGTTAAAGTCCTGAACTTACACAGCGCCTATAGATTGTTCTATTTTCTGTCGCCATTTTAGATTTTTGAATAAGTTTGAATTTTCTAAAGGGACATTATTTTCACCTTTTACAATGTTTTCGCCCTCGCTCCTAATAAAATAACTTTGCTGTGCCCGACAGGCTCCATAATTAATTCGATGTTTTAACATACCTACTTTTATATGTACACATTATGGAATGCAATAAAGTAGGTATAGATTATAGAAACCTTATTGAAAGTTGAACTAAGGGTTCCAATTCCAGCCTTGTTTACAATAAAACAAACCAACTACCTAATCAAACATTTAGACTAGTTAAAAATGATTAAGGATTTACAAATATTGGACATGAGATGGAACTTGATAGTAGAGGACAGAAGACCCAAAATTTTTTGAAAGATTATTCTATCAAAGAAAAAGAAACATTATGCTATGTTAAAATATTTGAGACTGTGAAATCGCGTTTACGGTTGGTTGAAGACCAATGTTCATAAGTTTACGAGTACAATGTAGTGTGTAGGTATTTTAAAGTGTTTGTATTTGTGAATACAGAACGTATGATGGTTTGCTAGTAAAATCTTTCGAAACATAATGAAGCTGCACCGACTCATACATATACAGCACTCTTACGACATGACGCACCTGTTACTCAATTTACGTTATAAATCGAATAATTTCTTTCTGCTCATTCGCAGTCTGGTCCCCAAGATACAAGCTCTACTACGTTTGAGGGCCAACAGTTAAACCAAGAAGTGTAATGTACATCTTTCTTCATGCAAAATTACTGTCTGTCATCATCCTTTTCTATGCCAATAAAATATTTGTTTTTTTTTCACATTTGAACAGTTTGTGTATTTATTGTGAAAGTGCAATTCTTAAGGAAGGATTAAAGCTATTGAACCTTACGCTACTACCTCAAAAGCCGAAGGGTACTTACGATTCAGAGTTATGGTATGAGTTGATAAAAAGTTCCATAAGCAATCTTCATGAATTATAATGTATACAATTAATAACAAATATTTGTATTTGTTTTTTTATTTATATTTGTTTGTTTGTATTGGTATGGCAGTGGTTCTGGGACTGGTTGTTTGTGTATGTGAGTTTAAATGTTTGTGCACGCACAGAGAAATTCTGAACGTGGTTCAACGTTTTTAAAAATATAAAAAAAATCTCAAAAGTTGACTTAAACCCAATCGCAACGCCACCTACCGAGTCTTATTATGAACTTAAATAATCCAAGGTCATCGGTAAAAAAAATGAATACGAGCAGCCGCTTAGCAGAGATGCGCGAACAAACGTTTTTGATATTTGCTTTTTATTGATATAAGTATATAGATTATTTTATTTTATTTGTTTAAAATGTATGTACAAAAAAAAAATAACGAAACCTAACAATAAACAACTACAAAGCATTGAAAAATTCTTTTGCATCACTGCCAGCTGTTAAAGTGTCCAAAAGATTGGCGGCATTGCAACGTTGAATGGCAATGTTTCGCCTCTGGCCAAAGTAGAGGCCAGCCCTTGGGTCACGGGAAACGGCAACTAAACGTCTTTGAAAAGAAGACGAGCACTCGGACCCCATAGCCCAAGAGTTTCAACCCCAAACAGTTATAAAGTATAACTACAAACAACGTTGCTATATTCACGCCGCTTGAGGATATGTAGATAGATTTGCATAGGCAAAACATGTATCATATCATAACAGGTAACATTAACCTCTACCCTCAGGCAAGTAAGTACCAAAGCCACTTCTTGCTAACTCTAGTTCCCTGATCCTTGTACGGTATGCGTTCCCCCCATACATCAGATCCCCCACAAATGAGAAAGACTTAGAAGGCTCTTACGTACCCTCGTAGCTACTCGACTCCCTACTAGGTTTCGATACAATAGCTTCAAGAATATAGAACAGAAAATCCAAGAAATAGTCAGGATAAAACCATAAACTAAGCAAAGGGCAAAACAGGAAAACCAGGGTTCTCGAAAAATAGCACAGATTGAAACAATATAGATAAACTTCACGTTCAATTTCACATCCCATCGTAACTCACTTTATAATAAACATGTTCCGATCCTAATAACCTTTTTATTTATCTTTTGAACTCGGTAATAAACTGAACACGCTAGTTATCTCTTTTTTTTCCGAAATTCGAAACTTTCCCGATATCGCGTGTCCATCCAATACACAAGGGTACATAATACCTTCGAACAAGTTTTCGCAACAAAAAAAGCAATGAGACGTAAAATTTAAATGACATCATAACAATATTGTCACGTTATAATTACTTATTATCCTTTAATATTCCATAGTTCCTGATTGTCCGGGAGGGAGCCGTGTATCCAATACAGCTCGGTAACTCTCTGCTAATTCATATAGGCACGTGAAAGGGGAATTAACCCACTGTTCTTAATTACGTTTTCGCATGCTTCACTTTCATTTAAAAGGGTCCCTTTTGTACACAGGGTGCCCATCCTATTACATTCACAGCTGAGCTTTCATCTGAATTTTTGGCTGAATTTTATAATGCCTTAGTTATTTTAATGAAGTATGTGGTTTTAGGAGACTTTACAGCGGAAGTAATGTTAGTAAATAATGTATGTATATACATCAGTTGATTTGATTTGCTTTGATATGAACGTTGTAAAAACATGAGCCAATCTGAAAGAGGAAATTACATTTTTATCTTTACTGCTAACTGATCATAACATGTAATCGTGTGTGAATCCAAATATCAAATGCCTGCCTTTGATCTGAAATCTGAAGCTTCATTCATGTTTGTATTGTAGGTAATTGAGAATTGTCTAGTTCATAATGACGCGCAGTGCCCCTAGGGATGTAAACGCGTTGGGTAATTGGACGTCAATCACCGAGAAATGTAGTTAGAACAAAGCTTGTTCACATTGCACAGGTGGTATACTGTCTTTCAGATTACCAAACCAACAGATACGACGAACCTACCTAACAAGCTAAACGTAAACGCAATTCCAAATTTTCGAAACGTGCAGCCACTCGATGTATCCACACTAATACCTACTTGAAATACATTGGAATAAATATTAAACGCAAATTCGCATACATTATCGTTAATTGTTAATCGGAACGTTTACTGCTGGAAATACTCCATGGGGTTTTATAACCACAGATTAGAATCAGCCTGTTGGGTTTCAGCCGTAATAAAGTTGTTTGATCTCACCATAAGCGATTGAAATACGTCAAAGCACCTCTTTAACGAAACAATTGCTTTAAAACTTAACTACGAAGTGGAGGCACAATAAAAGGAACGTCAAATTACTTAAGTACCAACGCATGTGTACTGCACGGGAAAATTATAAAGTAAAAGTAATGCTGTCATTCCAAACGGCTTCATGACACGTTTCAGGGAGCTTTAAAATACCTTAAAATGTTGGAGCGTTCAAGTAATTTCCCTCGTACGACACTGAGTGCCGCCTGTACACGGAAAGTTGACGGTACACAATGTAACACGTGTGAATTTGTTAGATTCGTGAGAAGTTTTCTTAATCGCGGGTTATAACATTTTTACTAGGTCTTGTTGTCCGTTTTGTTACGTGTGTGTCGGAAAATTTGCTCTGATTCAGATACTGCTGCAGAATAATTGCAGTCAACTTTTATACATCGACATACCACCCGATAAACATGAGTTCAGTCATGATTTAAGACCCTACGGCGTCAAAATTTCCGACGGCTTTTTCCAAATAAAAACACATTTTTAATACTTCCAAATGTCAAAATCATGTCTTCAATCTAACACAGTAAAACTTTAAAATTAAAAAGTAAACAATTTACTTACTGGGTAAAATGATTTCATACTTCGTAAAAAAATCGTTGAAATCTTGAATGCGGTTCTGAAATCATGTATATAGGTACTAAAGTTATGATATCAGGATGTTCGTCTCTTACACTCTGTATGTAGTTGGCTAAAGGCAATCACAGGGCCGGTAGATGATCCCTACATCTTCCATCCTCATCAGCTCATAATAATCAGCCTGTCCTGCTGTAGAGCAAAGGTCTCTTCTCATACAGAGAAGTCACGAGCATTAATTCCAATACGTAACGAATTTCCAATACGAAAGAATAAAAACCCAATACGTAACGAATTTCCAACAGCGCCTACAACGATTTTAATTGCATTAAAGTTATGAACTTAAATTATTACTTTGCCTTTATTTAAAAAGACTTACAGCCTGTTGATTAATTTGTAGAATATTTATTCTTCCATTTCACTTTAACGTAATTCCTTCAATAAACTTACAAGATCGACATTTACTAATTCCCAAGTCAACCCAAAATAAGCTATACACTGCAACAAAGTTCGTTTAGCCATAGGTATGGGATCTCAGTAATAAACTTACACAGATTTGATAAAACCCGTTCCAATACTTAAGAGGTTACACTTCGTTATCGTCAATAGCGGCAATATGTTTTGCGCCCACTCTCCGGCGTTTAGAGCTAAAATTTATCTGTGCTAATAAATTACGTAGGCCTACGCCCAACCTTGTTAAATAAACACGACGTTCGCACCACATTTTTCATTGTGAACATCTCAGGGCCTATAGATCGCGGCACAATGTATTAGGGAAACCACTCTGGAGGTGCAGCTATTCATTGAAACCGCAGACCATGAATTACTCTCAAAGTTCCCGCGTCTCATCTCAGTGGCAACCTCGCGACGAAGAGGAATGTTCCACGCCATTGTCAACTTGTTCGCAACTAATACGCAGATATTATGCGCAAAAACGGCTAATATCTGACAACGTTTAGTTGGAACATAATGAAAATATTTAATATAAGGTATTAATTATGTATTTGGAACGTAGGTTTTCCATTAAATTTTAACAAAATGACATGACAGTTCAGTTCTATGTTTTAGGGGTCATGACAAAACATAAAAAAGCCTTTCACATATAAATGCGACTTTATATGTGTCTGGCGTAATTGTTTATAGCATAACAACTGATGCTATCGACTTGATATTTAGAATAGTAATATTCAATGTATAACCACCTTCTTACACAAAAAGTATAAAAATATATTTTAGGTAGTAATTGAAACCAAATACCAATACAACCTAGGGGTCTTCAAGTCAAGAGTGAACAGGTTGCTTCTAGGCAAGCGTGCTTCATCGTCGACCACATCATCGCTTACCATCAGGTGAGATAGTGGTCAAACGCGCGCCTATCAGTAATACAAAAAAAAATGTTGGTTATAATCGTTTGAAAGAGGGGAGACTTAGTCAAACAAGGAATTATTTAAAATAAAATTATTTGCACAAGCATTCATCAATTATTATTTATGGTGTAAAATTTTCGACTTATACCTATAAAAAAATGTCTAATATAAACACCACCATTTAAATAGTTTACAAAGCGAATTTTTGATAATACAACCAGATATTTAGAAGATAAATTAATGGAACCCACGTACACACAAACCTAATTTTCCGGTGTCATTAATTTTATGAATGAAATGGACAATAATAATTATATCAAAGAACGGAACCCTGTTCTGTGATTTTTGCCTGCATTTGTAAGAAAAATGTGTAAGTTTATATTTACCTGATGTACGGAATCCTCGGTGTGAGTTAGACTCGCTACTTGCTGATTTTAATTGTTATCAATTTAATAATTCTATTATGCCATTCTAATTTTAATTGGATCATTGTTATTGTACATGATTAATGGATTCATATAATCCAAGAAGCAAGTTTTAATTTGGCGCTATACAAATAGCTGTAATACAGACGGCTATTTGTGTAGCTTTAAATTAAAGCCGTCTCACAAAGGATCGAAGTATGGTATGTCATTAAAAAGTTTCTTGCTACTTTTGAATTCCATAAAACTTAATAATAGAGAAACAAAATGAATAGAGGTTCCTGTGAGAGGCTTTTTGTATCGACCTCTTTGAGGCAAGAGTAACGACCTGGTTCGGGGCCAGATTTGTAGCCGCGGGCAGGGACTGGGCTACTTTTAAAATGAATTTTACTTTTTATTTGAAATTTTCTTGGACTTTGTGGTAAAAATCTTTTAATACTTTATGCATGGATTTAACGGTGTGAGTGTGAACTTTTATGTCCTTTTCTGTGCGCGAAGATATTCCCTCGTGACTTGATACGAGTTTTGTTATAACGGTGTTCAGTATTCTCAGATGCTTGAAAACGTGTAAAATCAATCGCGTATGCAGTGTGTTATGTACATACGTAACCTCTTTGTTCTGCTGTCATAAGTATTCTTTTTCTTACAAGATATGACTTGGCTGGTCATTGTAAAAATATTATAGAATGAATTAATACAATGCATGTAGTATTATTTAATGAATAAATAAATATACAACATTGGCGACGATGGAGGAAGAACTGGCGCGACTTACTCGCCTACGCGCAACAATACGCGGCCAGCTCACCAGATTACAACAAACGTTGAAACAACTACAAGATCCTACAGACTACGAAGTAAGTACAAGGCTAACGAATCTTAATAATTATGAACAAAAATTTGAAAAGTTACAAAACGACATAGAATTACGCACTTCGAACTTAGAAGCAGAAATGGAGCAACGACACACAACGGAAGAGCACATTTTAGAACTGAAAGTTATGTTGCATGGTTTACGCCCTACAACACCAACCACACCGTCAACTTACGTCACGGCGTCTCCAGAAATTACACCTAAAATTAATTTTCAACCAATGCAAGAGCAAGAAAACTTCAATAACTTTGTTCAGAGATTTAAAACATACATGAAACTTAATAATTGTTACAATTCTGAAACCCAAACTTTGTCGCTGCTTAGTTTATTGCCACCAGAATTACACCAGAAAGTTTACGACTTGTGTGCACCGAACGATCCTTGTGAACTAAAATTTGACAGTCTGGTTCTAATTTTACAAAACTATATAGATCCCAAACCAAGCATTTGGGCTCGTCAACATAAATTTATTTCAAGACTTCAAGGCTCGGAAGAAACAGTCACGTCATACTCGTCAGAATTAAAGCATCTAGCTCAAGATTGTGAGTTTACGTGCAATAACTGTAAGAAGTCAATCTGTGACAATTTCCTTACTTTACAATTTATAAGAGGGTTAAATGACACCGACATTCGAACCCAATTACTACAAGAAACAATAATGACCGATTTTGCTGATATTATAAATAAAGCAACGGCGATCGAATTAGCCTAATCTGACAGCAGTAACATGTCACTAGCACACACATCGAACCAAGGTCTACACGTGAAAACCGTCCAAGCTGACACCAAAACTCGCAGACAAAAGCAAGAAAACCTTAGACCTTTAAGTATAAAGGACTTACGAGGGCGATGTTTTCGCTGTGGAAGTAAGGAACATCGAGCTGATAAATGTCGTAGCGTCAAGGATACTTGCAGTAAGTGCAAACGAATCGGTCACTTAGCACGTGTTTGTCTGCAATCTACACCTGAGAACAACCAACTGGAGCCTGAGCACGCGGAGGTACAAGACGAGGATCATTCAACAGATACAATCGACGACACCCCTTGGGATATGAATCTAGTACGGTCAAACAACACGGACAAATTTATGATAAATGTACGCATCAATAACACCAAACTGAAAATGGAAGTAGATACTGGAGCCGCTCTGTCATCTATTTCTTACAAAGATTTTAAAACATTGAATTCTGGATGCAAGATTTACAAAACTAATATAACAATGAGAACATATACTGGGGAAATCTTTGCTCCTCTCGGAGTGGCATACGTAACATGTAAATACAATGACCAAACATTTGAGGGGAAATTATACATCATCAAGCAAAATGTTGACACTATCATTGGTCGAGCATGGATTCGGGCAATTAATTATTTAGATCTGGCAAACATTAATGTAGTTACTACTAAAGAACATCCGGAACTAGATAAACTACTTGCTGAATTCTCGAAGGTGAAGATGGCACCCTTGGGTGCATACCTGATTACAAGGCTCATTTGACCCTAAAAGAAGATATCTCACCAATCTTTATTAAGCCTAGACGTATACCTTATGCTCTTAAAAAGAAAGTTGATGATGAAATAGATCGACTCTGTGAACAAGGGGTGATAACAAAAGTGGATAGTTCTGAGTGGGGAACACCAGTGGTTCCTATTGTCAAACCTAATGGAAGTATACGTTTATGCGCGGACTACAAAGTCACATTAAATAACGCGATGAAGGATGAACAATACCCTATACCGATCATCGAGGACATTCTAGTAGAGATGAACGGCGGTCGAATATTTTGTACACTAGATATCAGTCAAGCTTATCTAAATATGATGATGGACGAAGAGAGCGCTCTGATGCAAACATTAAGCACACACAAAGGTACGTTTAAAGTAAATAGACTTATGTTTGGCGTCAAGGTGGCCCCGAATTTATGGCAAAAATATATGGATCGTTTGCTTCAAGGAGTTCCTGGAGTGAAATGTTTTTTCGACGATATAATAATCCAAGGACGTTCAGAAGAACAACTTCTAACAAGACTCCGTTTGATATTACAAAAAGTACAAGCCAGTAATTTGAGACTCAATAAAGAAAAATGCATTTTTTTTCAAGAAAGTATTGAATACTTAGGACTTACCATTGATAAATATGGATTGCACAAAAACAGAAACAAGGTGAAAGCTATTTTGGATGCAAAATGTCCCAAAAACATCAACGAACTGCGGACATTTTTAGGAATGTCTAATTATTATAACAAGTTCATACCAAATTTAGCATCTCTCTCCAGTCCTCTTAATAACCTACTCAAGAAAGACATTAAATACGAATGGACGCACAAATGTAATGAGAGTTTCAAGAAAATTAAGCGTGAAATCGTTAGCGATAGAGTTTTAATACATTTTGACCCTGAAAAACCTTTGGTTCTTGCTACAGACGCGTCACCTTTTGGACTTGGAGCAGTTCTATCGCATCGGTTTTTAGACGGATCTGATCGGCCAATTGCTTTTGCATCACGCTCATTGACTAGTAGTGAACAAAAATACAGTCAAATCGATAAGGAAGCCACTTCCTTATTCTGGGGTTTAAAGAAATTCTTTCACTACTGCTACGGAAGAAAATTTATACTTATTACAGACCATAAACCATTAACTTCGATATTCCATCCGCACAAAACGTTGCCGGCGATGAGTACAATGAGGCTCTTTCATTATGCACATTTTTTATCTGGTTTTGACTACACTATTGAATATAGAACATCAAATGATCATAGCAATGCAGATTATCTATCAAGATTTCCGGTAGACATAGTAGCTAATAATATTATTGATGTACATACCGCATTTCATTTAAACCAGATGAACACAATTGCCGTCAACCCTATAAAAATCGCCGAGAAGTCCAGATGCGATAACGAATATTACAATTTATTAGAAGCTTTAAAAAATGGTACATCAGTAAGAAAATACGGCTACAATGACAACGAGCTGACTATTCAAGACGGTTGCATAATAAAAGGAACACGAGTGATGATTCCGGCTGACCTAAGACCACAGGTATTAGAAGAACTACATACAGGCCATCTTGGTATAGTTAAAATGAAATTACTGGCACGTGGATACGTATACTGGAGACATATGGACAAAGACATAGAAGACATGGTTAAAGGCTGCCGAGAATGCCGATTGAAACAAAATCAACCTGCATGCGCAGTATTACATCACTGGGATTTGCCCTCAGGTCCATGGCAAAGAATACATATTGATTTTGCTGGGCCGATCAAGGGTTACTCGCTATTCATAATAGTGGATGCTTTTACAAAATGGGTGGAAATTATAGAAACTAAAACGACAACCAGTGCATGGTGTGTTCGCCAACTTAAAGAACTTTTTGTAACATTTGGATTCCCGTTGACTTTAGTATCAGACAATGGGCGACAATTTGTTTCAAATGAATTTGAATCCTTCCTCAAAGAGAGCGGGGTTATTCATAAAACCACAGCTCCATACCATCCAGCCACGAATGGACAGGCGGAGCGTTACGTTCAAACAATTAAAAAGGCAATACATAGTATAAATGTAGAGCCAGGCTCCTTACAGGACAAACTACTGGGTATTAAGGAACGCTTACGGAGGACGCCGAGCAGCAGCACAAACAAAAGTCCATATGAACTAATGTTTGGCAGAGAGATTAGAAACACCCTTAGTGTTATTTTCAAGGCGAGGATGAGGGAGGAAACAAGACCGCCGACTGATGAGGCATCTGTGCGCACATTTTCTGTTGGGCAGAGAGTACAAATACGCAGCTATACAGATGCCCGAATCAAATGGGAATTCGGAACAATTCTAAGGACATTAGGTCAATTACACTACGAAATAGAAACTGATTCTGGTCAGATATGCAAAAGACATGTTGATCAAATGCTGGTTACCTTAATACCAAGAGAGGGCCAGTAGAAACAAGGCATTCTTTGGTACTAGACAATTTGGGACGGAGGTGTTATGTACATACGTAACCTCTTTGTTCTGCTGTCATAAGTATTCTTTTTCTTACAAGATATGACTTGGCTGGTCATTGTAAAAATATTATAGAATGAATTAATACAATGCATGTAGTATTATTTAATAAATAAATAAATATACAACACAGTGCAACTAGGAATAGCAATTTTTCCATTTAGAATTAATGTTTGTCTCTGTATTACCCAAAGGTTGATTGGTAAAAAGTGCCTATGGCATTAAACCTGCCTCTGTAGGTACACTTTGTGTTGTGTGTATTAAATAAATTACTTAAGCGTATCCAGTTGCGTGGCCACTCTGTCAATAGACTGTATCTCACCATAATGATGACAACAGTCAAGAGCGGCCATATCTCAGTAGTTAAGGCGTCGGCCTGGTGATCTGGAGGTCGTGAGTTAGGTCCCTTTCCACTGCATTATTGACGTGCTCTTACATCAGTAACAATCACTATTAGCTTAGTGAGAGATGAAGTAAATTTTTTTTAGATTTCAAAGTTTTCACAGAAACCATGTTTTAATTCACTTTTATATAAACACAACTAATAAAAATTCAACCGAGGACTCACACTTGACTAGTTTTTTTGTTGTATCACTTGCATTAATTAGTAAGGTGTTATACGCCACTCTTGAATGTCAAATTGTCCGACTCATCTACCCGATATTTGATAATTTTCGTATAGTTTTCATCTTTTCGTAGCACTGATAAAAGTAAACCCACCCAAATATATTATAAGGTTGTATTTCAATTGAACCAGGGTAACATTTGTAGTTAATTATGAAATGACTACCTAAATCAACATTAAAATTACGTGTATCCGGTTTAAAGTGAGTAGTAGTTTAAATATTGACGAGGCTTAGTTTAGTGCGGTTTAATTGCATTAATTTACCTCATTTAAGTTATATTAATCCACTAATAATTTAGCATAAAGTTTTTATAGGGAAGCTATATTCTAAAGATAGCGCGCGTTGGCGTAGGATGGCTAGCCTTTCGGTTTTCTATAGGATACATTTTGGAGAGTGTGTACGGGAATTACATGGCTTGATTCCGCCATCACCTTTCTACCATCGGTCAACCCGGCGTACGGCGAGTGTCCACCCTTACATCGTTGGCACTCCCACGATTCGGACCAAGCGTTTCGCTTCGTCGTTTATACTGCGTGCATCGAAGGACTGGAACAACTTGCCTGCTGCGGTCTTCCCGGCCGATTATAATTTAGGTGTCTTCAAGGCTAGAGTGAATAGGCTCTTAATAAACTAGTGCGCTTCACCATCACTAATTGCATCACTGCTTACCATCAGGTGGGATTACAGTGAAGCACTGGTTTATAATAAAAAAAAAATAAAAAAAAAATGTTCTTAAGATAAATACAAATCACAAATAAAAAACTTCAACCAGTATTGGCTTAACTTGTCTAAACGTGTACAAAGATGTTACGTTAGTGTTACAAGAATATGAAACTTTTTTATACAAACTGTGTGTAATTGTGTAAATGTTTTGAACGAAAAAGATTGGCCTACCGTGATACAGTTTTCACCAGTACGGAGGTGTGAATCAAAATCAAACAACCACTAAACGTAAACAGGTATTCATGTAAAATGTTGCCAAGACAACCACATAAGCTTCGTCGTTTCGCTACCATCGTGGAGGTGATGCGAATATTTAGCTTTTGAAGTAAGTAACGAAATCGGTGTATTTCAGATATACTTAAATAAAATCTAAAGTATTAGAGCTATTCAATTGAGACTTTGTATGTTTAATGAGTCTATTAATGAAATCATATCCTGAGAATAAGAATTATCTGGTACATCGGGAACCAACTCTATGAGGATTCAAAAAAACGAATAAACACTTCGAGAAAAGGTAGGTGTAGTGCCCTTGCGGTTCGCTTGGCTCGTCTTGGCGGGGGCACTGCAGTGCCCCCAGATTTATAACCACCGCAGTTTTGTATGATTATTTAGACACAAACCACAGGACTATTGAGATTTGTATTAAAAGTTGTTCCTTTAACAAAGTCATTAAACTTTTTACTTTACTTTTGCATAGTTTTATTTACCTATTTTTTTTTAGATATTGATGCACATACGGACACCATGGTTTTAGTCCATGATTCATGAATCATGTGCGTATAACAAAGACCACTTAAATGAATGCAAGTGAATATTGAAGCTGTGATCAGAACATCGTTAGGAAACCGGCATGTCCTAAAACCAAGACACGTGACATCTATCAAGACGTACTGGGTCTCCGAAGTGGATCACTTCTTCTTCGCAACAAAGAGACTAGGATGTGGCGTAGTTTCAGAAAAAGCTGCTCCTTAGCCTAATTTGAATATATGACTTTTGAATTTGATTTAGAGTAGGTAAAAGCCTGTATCTCAACAGTGGAAAAATTAAAGAGTTGATTATGGATTTTTATGAAGATTTTTCGTAATTATGTATTTCTGTGTTTTCAGAGTTACCTCCTGTGCCTATTTGTCTTACTTTAAAACAATGAGTTAAAAATACCTACAGATTCTGCTGATACATACATAAAACACACAACTCTTTACACGAAGCCCAGTCCCAAACTAAGCAGAGCTTGTACTGTGAGTACTAGACAACTGATTAACATACTTATATATTTCTAAATACATACATACTTATGTGAAAATAAACTCTTAAAAACCTCGAACCTCTCTGTGATATCAAAATCTATAAAATCGAATTATATTGGGTAATAGCACATGCGTAAAACTTGAAGGCTACAAACTGAACCTAATCCATTAAAGTAATAGAACGGAAACAGCTCCAAATAGACCGAATTACCAATTTTATCCGTCGAGGAAAGTCCATCATTTTCAATCGGAGTCCGTATTGAACATTTGAAACGTTCCCATACGTCGCACCGGTAATCTCCTAACATGTTGGAGGCCCGGTTTATCCCGCTATATATCTCGGGCTGCACCGTGGTTCATACTCATACGATCCAAGGGAACCTGCCATACTAAATTATCAATTTACCGTCATCACAGCACCTGCCTAAATGGTTGCGTGCCCAAATACCATTAATCAATAACTGCCGAAACTTGTTAAGCTGTACAATTTTCATAATAATGTTCACACGATGACGGGTTGTGTATCATAGGGGATAGTGTACCATCAATTGCTGAACCCCTACTGATATTAAAATTTAGACTAAAATATTGAACGTTATCGTAACTTTATTTTTCTTATCACGAGGTTAGTAACTAACCTTGAGTTTTTATGGTGCCCATGGGCACTGACTTGACCTCATATGCCGTTGAGAAATATCTCTCGGGTATGCAGGTTTCCTCACGATGTTTTCTATCACCGTTCTTGAAGCAAGTGGAAATTATATATATAATACACAGTCATGAATTCAAAAAGTCAGCTTTGGTTCGAACTCGACCTATGTCTTGGCAATCTGCCGGTCACACCTCAAGGCTATCACTGCTACAAAACTTTATTAAATAACAAATGCGTATAAGGGCAGACAGTGAAGGGTTCTGTAGTCGAGATAAAAATTTAAAAAAAAATACACAAAAACAATGCAACAATTACTACACAGCAACAACACAAACAAACAACAACTACACAACAACAACACAAACAAACAACAACTACACAACAATATAAACAATACACAATACACATGCATAATATTGATTACATAGATAATTATAGGTTTATTTGTATAATTTTCATCATATTCTGTAGTAGCACTTACCGCTTTTTTTAAGTGAAATAATCAAGTAAGCAGACAGACACATACAATCAAAGACATTCAATACTAACTATAGATGACGAACAAAATTTTCATCCAAAACATGTGTCCTAAAGACGCAAGCCTGTGACTGTTTTAGTACGCTCCACTGCCGCTCCAATATTCATATATTATTCTAGATGGCGTTACTAAGACATGGGATCAAAGTTTTTCTGTGACAATTTCTTGACATGCCCGCTCTATATTTTAAAACTCACACGGAATAAAATGAAAAGGGTTCCTTCGTTGCAAAATTTGCCTACTGAACCCTAAATATGGTTTTTATATTAATTCAAGTTTCTGAGTTTCAGGCGTGTTGCCAAATTGATTGATGACGCCTGTGCTCAATTTACTTAAATACCTCATTCATTTAAATTACTTCAAATCTTTTTATTTCATTATAAAGCAAGTTGACAAAGAAATAAATAACTCCGTTGTCAATATGGTAACCTGCACATTGACGTACGCAATAAGGTTCAAAATTGAAACGCAATTGCACCAACAACTTACATTCAACTTTAAAGTCTTTATTTAAATCAATAAACAATCCGAGTTGGAAACGTCCACGCAGGGTTTCATACTATTTAATTGTAGGAAGTAGTACTGTACTGTAGTAGAGTAGGAGTAAGGCCGAGCCATAACGCGAAAATGTCATGTATCATTTAATGAGACACAGGCAGCTGACAAATAGGTGGACACGCGGACAGGTAGACAGTGAAGGCTGAGGAGTAACGAGGTCCCTTTGATTCCATTTCGTTACGGGATCCTAAAAATTATCCCAAACATAATTACCACATGTGACTGTCCCACTGCAGTGCAAAGGCCTTTTACATACAGGGAAGGCATGAACGTTGATCACCACCTTAGTTTAAACTATAAATAAATAAATAAATAAATATTCCACAACTTGTGTGGAAAGTTGTGGAATATTTATTTATTTATTTATTTATAGTTTAGATGGATGGGAGATTCCAAATAGAAAGTACATATAAACTAAAAAACGCTACAAAAATACATGCTCAGCTGTTTTTTTTTGGGTATATCCGTTGGCAGTTCATAGTGATAATAAATAAATAAATACTCCACAACTTTCACACAACGCCCCAAGCTAAGAAGAGCTTGGGTTGTGGGTACTAAACAGCTGATAAACATACTTATATATGTCTAAATACATACATATTATAGATAAATAACACCCAGACACAGAACAAATGATTGTGCTTATCACACAAACATTTGTCCTGGGTGGGGATCGAACCCACGATCTCCGGCAAAGCGGTCAGGGTCACTAACTACTAGACCAACAGGCCAGTCAACAGAAGTTCACAGAAGTTAAAAGTGCAATACTATTTTTTTGTCAATTCGCAGTTGTCACCAAAGTTCAGTGTGCAACTTACTGGACACCACCTCCTAGCTCGTGCATGAGAGGTTCCCCGTGTTCCTTCTCACACCTGCGCCGGGGGGTGCATGAGAGGTGCCTTAACCTCTGACTATAACGATACATATACAAAAATAGTCTGATGAGGATCCAATGAATTATCTTATATTAGGAAATTAATGAATTATCAATGAACATTATTTATCTTTAATATGGACTCTTGAACACAAAAACGGTAAACAGCATCGATAAACATTCTGTGCTTATCAACAATTTCAATAAAGGGGTGCAATAAAATTCATTGTATACACTGGTGACTGTTGTCATGTTATTTTCTTTAAATAATGCGGAGAATTTTAATTGTATTTCACGGTCTGTTTTTATACAGAACAAGGTTTATTAATATTTATTACAAATTGCTTGTAGTAAGAGCTGATAATTTAAGTACTTTTATGCTTCGGTGGGCACTCGATATGTAACTCTTTTCAAATTGATTATAAACATAACTTTTCCAAACAGATGAGTTTAATGTACCCTATCTGAAAAATATTGATTTTGTTTAAAATAATGTGCAAGCGATCAATTTATCCAAGCCTAAGGTTTTGTCTTTTAATACTTGCTACGACAGCCTACGCAGCTACGCCGTAGCCAAAGGGCTACGACGTAGCCGTTTTCACTCCCAGCTCGGTATAGCGCGCACTTTATGCGTTGCGTTTAGAATATTTTCTTGTTAGTATCTTGTATGTGAATAGAGAACGGTTTGGCTTACCTAACAAAAAAATCGTCTTTTTTATTTTATTATAGGTTTAGATAAAAATTCTGACTACTACGCCATTATAATGTTAACCTTTCTGGATAAAGAACCACAGGCTTCCGAAACTATAGTAATTATACACGTGTTGGTTATTTCATTATTTTAAATTTATAAGTTATAAAAAAAAAAAATAGAAGAATACCGATGACGCTATATGCTTATAAATAAAACAAATGCATGTAATGATAATTAGATGTTTTATTTGGAAACGTTACAAAACAGTTCCTATTGACTACTACCAGAACTTGACAGTATTTAGGCTGAAGTCATCGAAATGGCTGTATTATCAATTACACAGTTTCATAAATTTAACAAGAAATAAATAACGGAGAACTAATTTTACTAAATTGTGTTTTATTAAACATACTTAACATAACATCACGACAGTATTCTCCAAAGTCTAAGGCAGATGTGTTCCTATGCTTATATTTTATTGCTCGTTTTGAATGCGTCTCAGATAATAGATGGTAAACCTAGTGCAAAAGTAATATTACAGCAATTCCCAGAATGTGCTGAAGTACCAAAATCTAGGTGTTGTTGAAACACCTATTCCATTTTAAACAATCATGTTTCATTATTATTTAGGGAAAGGTAATGAAAGCGGATGAAACGCTCGAAAATTCAGTACACTAGCAAAGCAAGTACTATATTAATATTTCAAATTTTGTCGATTGTGTTGTTGTATACTGTCGCTGTAGATGTTGTTGTGTTCTTGCTGTTTGTGTATTGTTGTTGTTTGTTGTTGTTGTATTTTTGTTATTGTTATAATTTATAAGTTTTTATGGTGTACAATAAAGAGTATTCTATTCTATTCTATTGTCGACAGAAACAAAATACAATTTGTCAAGCATATACTAACACAAACATAAAACTACTCAACTACATAAGTTTAAATGTGTAATATTATGTAGAACAGCATTGTGTACACACGTAGTACAATGGTATATATCATTGTTAATGTACATATTTTGAAATACGTGTATGTTTTTAAGGAAATAGATATTTTATTTTTTCTCAGCATCTTATCGCACAATTAAATACTGGTGTAGACCATATTTTTTACTATAGCACTACACCTAAGTCTGTTTTTTATAAACCGTTTGGAGTTTACTACTCCTGAAAATTATACATAATAAGCGAGTTTTCTCCAAAAATAACCGTCCACAGCCGCATAGTAAAAAAGCTGTAAAATGTTGACTTTATGCATCGCTGCGGTCTCTATAATACATATTTTACAAGGTACATTCGACAAGCCACACATGAGGTTAAAAACACCAGAATAAGCTGGCCTTGCATTTTATTAAAACACTGTACTACACAAGGCCAGCTTAAGGTCAAAGTGTGTGTGTGTGTGCGGGTGTGTGTTAAACCATTGATGTGCAGAATATTAAAAATACACAGTAAAGTAAACGAAGAAAAATACACTGAGCTCAGCTAATATTGACTCAAAAAGAATGACGTTCAAACTTTCGAGTTGGTATGAAAGTTCGAAGTTACAATTGAATTTGAAATTGAACAAAGCGTTACCGGAAATATTTATGAAATCGACCTCCAATGTTGAAATAAAACCTAAAATACGACTAAAATGAGAGCACGGTAATAATTTATACCTAAAATTGCTGCTGTCGGTTTAGGGTTACTGTATACAACGGGTACGGTGTATATGATAGGCCATTTATCACTATTTAGGTGTCTACCAAAGTACCTGCGGGTTATTGTTTAGTAAAATTTAAAATATTTTATTTATAAAATAAATAAATAAATATTCTTTATTTCAGATAATTACAATCTTTAGGAACCAAATTGACACATTAAAAAACGAAACTTATAATTAAATGACTTTGCGAACTAAAACCCTCCACAGAGGGGATGAGATCCTGTCCGCTACAGTCATCAGAATTACATTGCGGCTGCCACGCTATCTGCAGATCAGGGGCTCGAGTCTGCTATTGCAATAGTGTCTCAATGACCGGTCATTGATCGAATATTTGACAACTTTGACAGTTTTTGTGTGGGAAATGTGTCATATGTTTGACGTTATACGTCATAAAACGATCATTGACCGGTCATTGAGACACGATTGCAATAGCAGACTCGACCCCCAGGGATGCTGTTTTTTTGCGAAGGACGGCATGGAAGCCGTCGGTATGATATAGCGCGAACATCTCTGACGCACTACGGAAACGAGGCAGCCCCAACATCATCCTGAAGATTGTACACGCACATTATCCAGCGACCTTTTGGAGTACTGGTCCATAGATACCCAGTATAAAAGCTCTGACAGTATGCCTTAAAAAGCTCGCACACAGTAAGGAAAAAAGTAACTAAACTAGTCATACGCACAATCCAAATCTATGAACGTAAATTCAATTATAACTTCCAACATTCAGCTTTCCTAAATGTAATAGTAAATGCTTAAACCTTATCGAATATTTGACAAAATGTATCGTTAAAGGCGATGTTGTACTACATGCCCCTTTTGAATTTGGTGATATGTATGCTTGTCTATAGAACATAGATGCATGCGGAGCGGATATTGTTCAGTCGATACTATTGAAGAGTTGATGAAGATATGCAAGCAACGATACATAGCTTTCTCCTTTCTTTGTGTTTCTAGATTAAGTATCACTACAGTAAGTATCACCTAACAATCGGTTACGGAACGTTCGTGAATCGCGAATAGTGGGATAAGCTTATTTCAAACTAGCTCCCGCGTGCGGTTTCAGCCGCATTAAAATTAACTTTCCAAAGATAATATTTTCAAGAAATAAATAGATGATGCAACTGTATATTTGCACAATGCACACATATTGTACTGGCAGTCTTGAGTAGAGCATTGCTTTGGATACTCTGCTGTACTAACGATTGATACACGCCACATGTGTACCCTAGGGACCTATTCAAGTCTGTGACAATGCATGTGCAAACAGTGCACATTGCAACTGGTTGTATTCAGTTCAAAAGATGGGCTCGGGAGACGATATCCTTTTGATTTTGTGCGTAACTACGTATTTCCAATATAAGCTATAGCCAGCATTTAAATAAACATTGATGTATTTCTGTATTCACTTTTATACTGGTTTACACAACCGTTGCCTAAAAAAATCCTTTTAAACGTTCACCAGTGGATTTTTTTCAGAGGTTTTGCTAGTACTATTTCAGAATATGAAACAAACTATCCGTTTTCGAATTTCACTGTCAGTTGGGATGTAAAAATGTGTAACCGAACTACAAAAAAAGACATTTCGGAATATTTATTGAGGAAGATCAATGTATGAAAAACATATTTCATTGAAATTCTTGTTTTTGGTGAGGAGTTAGAAGTTGACATTTGTTTAAGCATGATGATACTTAATAAAAGAGGAAAGATGTATATTCTTGTATGTAACAATTGGTTGGCACGTTCATATACGATGTTAATAGCCACTAGCAAAAAATATTATAATGCGTTTGCAATAGTTTGCATATCTACAAATCCACAAATAAAATTATGTATGACTGCCTCGCTGGTCTAGTGGTCGCAAGTGCTACTGCTGACCATGAGGCAAAGTGTTATTGAGATTTTCCATCGATTTGTGCCGAATTGATGGTAATAGGCTCGCCCCCTATTACATGGGACTAAAACATAACTGGCTAAATGTGGGTGTACTACCAAGTACACCTCTGCCTAGCCCTTCGGGGGTTACAGGCGTGAAAAAAAAAGTATGTGTGTGTGGTTGTATGTAATGTGTGTGTGTGTGTGTGTGTGTGTGTGTGTGTGTGTGTGTGTGTGTGTGTGTGAATGTGTACATAACATCAACAATAGCTTCGTACAAAATGCGTTTGAAAGTAGATACGGTAGTTTCACCAACCTATTTTGGTCTGTGTGTTTGTTTATTAGTCTAATCTCCAGAATGGAATGATTTAGATTTGCTTTTCATTGATAGCTGACGTTAAAAACAATTACTTGAGATTTTAATTTAAAAAAAAGTATTAGAGCCCCTGAAATTTACTGCGACAAAGTCGCGTGCAGAGTTAGTCAATTATAATATCTATGTATAATTTCACAAAATTATGACATAATCTTCATTACCACAATCAATTATTTTTATAAAATATTTAATGAATTTACTCTTGATTTCAATCTTGTCCGAGGACAGATATCAGGTTGATGATGGAACGAGCTTGCCCAAAAGAAGCCCACCAACTCACGACATAATCTTAACCTCTACCATATATACTGCCTATCTCGATCAAAGAAAACAGCTTTACCTTCAAAATACAGTTGTTGAAAAACAGAATTCAAGTTTGATTCCTCGTTCATTCCTTAGAGAACTACTAAAGACATCAATTTAGCCGTGGGAGGCATCTCTGAGTGAATAAATAAAGGACAGGTCTTGTTCAGTGTATATGTATGTACTTAAAAGGTAGGTGTGTTTTATGTATATTACTCACATATATGTGTCACCGGGTGGGACAAGCCGCGACTCAGACTGAATTATTCATGAGACATATGGACCTAAAGCAGACTGGATTTCAGACGAGAATTTTAAAATATCTATACGGAGCTTTAAAATTGAAAATTGTTTTATAAAAAGCAATATAACATAACGTGAACTACTCTAGATTTATTACCTGCGTAGAATTTGAATTAGAACGGTTTATTGCTTAGTTCTTTACTTTGAAGTATTTTAATGCTTTTTTTATCATGAGAAATGTTAATGGCATGATTTTGTTTAAGACTATTTTATGGTTATTAGTTTAGGTAAGTAGTTTTTTTTAATAATAAATGATATGTATAACTATAAATTGGTTTTTACAACCACTTTCGGTATTTATCGAGCAAAATTAAATATACTTATTATTAAGGTTGGTGTTTCACTATGTGTGCAGAAAGTACAGAAAAAAAGACAAAAAAAAAGAAAAAAATAATTTTCTAATTGTGAGGTATGCTATGTATGGTAGGTTTGCTAATAATATAGGTTAGAATATTTGATTATTGTCCCGATACATTTTACCTTACGGCACGCAAAATACCAACAAATCTTTGAAAGAAACTCAGAGATCACAATTTTTAAAGTTCAGACATTATTTAATCTTGTGAGGATCATGCAAATAGACTAGACTAGTCAGACACGGTTTTAGAAGGAAGAACCATATTGATATTTTCTTTCAAAATCAAAAATCAAAATCAATCAAAGGTCATATATTCAAATTAGGCTGAGAATCAGCACTTTTTAAACGTCAAAATGACATAAATCAGTCCCCATTAAAGCCCGCCCTTCGCCACTTCCAAGAGTTTCTGCTGGAAAAAAGAAGTAGCGGAACACAACACACCCAGCAACACGTCTGTCTAATAAGTTACAAAAACTTGAAATTATACAGTACAGTACAATCTAGTTTTAACTAACGTACTCCAACATTCATAATATTAAGAAAAAATAAAAGAAAAGAAGGGGTTTATTGGCATTACAACAAAATACACTTTAAAACTATGAAATAAAAAAAAAAAAAATGCACCAACCTACCCCAATGTGTCAAATTTCTTTGATAATTATTCAACTTTATTGCAAACAGAATAAGGTATATGTTCAATTGGAAAAAATTGACAGTTTGGGTTTACTTGATGTGTTTGTCTGTATATTTATCGTTATTTTATCTTTTTACTTTAAAATTAACCACTTTGCCTCCAAAATGAAAGCGTTCGAAAAATGTTCTCGATAGCTTTTTACGTCAATTTCAGGGAAAATATTACCGAATTTAAATAAAAGAAATATTCATGTATTGGGAATAACGAACGGCGGTGTAGTTAATAGGTACAACCACAAACATAAATTATGTATGGTTCGATTATTCCCGCCTTTTATTCGTACAAAATACTCTTACTAAAAATGTTACTGAATAAAACGTTAAAGGTGAATGCGCAAACTCCATGTGTATATGTATTTAAGAGAATAACGTCGATGCACCTCCGTTCAATTTTAAAACTAGCGTGGTATTGGAGCCAGAATTATGGCTTGGACAGTATCCAGCCAAAAGCGGCTTTGGGCACACGAATAAGAACTATCATTTTTTGACATCTCTATCGTTTATTGTTTTATAAAATATTCGAATACTTTCTTTCCTAATATGCAGGTTTTGAAATTATGGGCAAAATTTTCATAGGCTGTTCTACTCATGAATAAGACCAACTCGGAAATCGCGGAAAAAATTCGGCTGTTGCATACATTTTGGTCAAGTAGGTATTAAACTTTTGCATGCAACAGCTGTTTTCATCTGCCCTGTTGGGGTAAGTCAGATCATAAGATAGCGGAAATAGTCCAATAGTTAAGGCGTCGGCCTAGCGATCTTGAGGTCCTGAGTTCGATTCCCACCCATTGCATAGTGCAATCCACATTGCTAGTAAGGTACTAAATAAAAATATTACTTCATTATCTATATCTTTACTATAAAAACTTTTTTACAAAAAAAACAACCGACTTCTTAAAAAAAACTAACAGGTGAAAAATAACTCCAGTTTCGGAAGTCTGTGGCTTTGGTAGTTTTGCTTTGTTCATTGTTGGCCACCGACTTCCGAAACTGGAGTTATTTTTCACCTGTTAGTTTTTTTTAAGAAGTCGGTTGTTTTTTTTTGTAATAAAGTTTTTATTTTGTAATTTTTAGTTTCTTTGTATATAAAGAAAGTCTTTCAAAACTTGAAAGAATCGTTGAAATTGGATAACAATTGCTAATGAAGTTCTATCTAAACATTAATCTGTACATCTCTGCCGGCCCTTTTTAAAATAGAATGGCGAAATGTTATGTTGTGGAGATACAAAAGCTCAGCATAGACATTTGACTATAGCATTCGCGAATAATTTGCTGTTATGCGTTGAAGAGTTCCGTTGCCTGTCTTCTTCATCAGTTTTTTTTCACCAAATTTTACTTTCTAAATGAAAATGCTTGATTTGTTCCTAAAAATGTTGAAATCGGTGCATGTGTGCCTATATTTTTTGAGGAGTACCCTCAATTCCTCAAAGATCCCTCATCAGATATGAGTTTTGATACAAATGGGACCAATTAGTATACCCTATCAAACAAAAAAAGAATTTTGAAAATCGGTCCATAAATGACGGAGTACTGAGGTAACAAACCCTAAAAAAAAAAAAAAAAAAATATACAACAGAATTGAGAACCTCCTCCTTTTTTTTGAAGTCGGTTAAAAAAGGAAAGATTTGTATTCTTATATGTAACGAATAAACTTAAAAACTGCTGGACCGATTTGAAAATACTCTTTCGTTGGGAAGCTACACTATCCCCGGGCGAAAAAGGCTACTTTTTATTCCTGTATCCCTACGGGAATAGAACTACTCGTGTTAAACAACGTAAGGTGTTCTTGTTTTAATCTAAAACCCAAAATTATTCTATATGTATAAAAAATGTTTTTTTTTATAGTAATAATAATAAGACAAAGGCTCCGAAAAATAAAAGCACTTGATAATAATATAAAAGCACTTGATAATTATAATATTCCAGAACTTTCACATGCTATCTAGTCCTAAACTAAGCAAAGCTTGCGCTATGAAAAATAGACAACTGTTTAATAATAAAAAACAATTATGACATACGAAAAATTAAATAACTTGTAATAGTTTCCTTTTGCAAGGAAATCATTTAAGGCACATTGTAGCGAACGCTACGCTCGCTACGCCGTCGGCGTGTTAGCACGTTGGCTACGCGAAAAGTTATTGCGGTACAAGATGAATTTATTTGTTGTAAATTAATTAAAATGTCGATAATATCTACCGTACTATTAAAGAGTTATATAATTATGTTATTGATACCGGCGCGTTGCTTCCACAGAACGATGAAAAATAGAAATGTTGGTGGAAATAAAATAAAATATACCTATGGCTACACATATTAAAACCGCTCAATTCTAAGGCGCTTATCATGATGTTAAATACCTTATAACCTGCCTCAATAAAAGGGTAAACAAAAACAAAATTTAAAAGAATTGCAAATTGAACGAAAGGTAGGGAAGCATACAAAATACAAATTATAATATCCATAATTTTAAGACAAACAAAACATACTTCTCTATTTTCTTCCGATTTATCCACACCCCGCATAAGTGTGGCTTGAGCTCAATTAAGCTGGCCTTGGCACTGCTCAACCCACTTACTGTGGCGGGTTAAAGATCAAAAGAGTTCGCAGCACAATGGGATAATGTGGTGCTATGCACTTGGGATCTTTTTGTTACCCGACTTTTATATGCGGAATTAAGAAAGCAACAGTCTCTCTGAGAATTTTAATTAAACCTAGCTATCGTATGTAATGTAAGATAATTAATTCGATAGAATTTACAAGAGAGTAGAGAACTTTTTAACGGAAACCACAAGTTAAAGTGTAAAGCAACTGCGTTTTTAAAACTTTTCATTTAGTTCATGTAAAGTCACAAAAAAACTAAGAAAGAACGTCCATGTTTAATCAGACATTCCTTATAAAATAGAACATTTTACGCTAACACAACGTTAATCAAAAGAAAGACTATCTACAGTAAAGAAAGAAAATACAAAAAGTTCTCAACGGTTCAGTTCCAACAGTTTAATAAGCTGCAAAGAAATATTACAGTGCTGATAAAGACACAATAAGAATAAAATAGTTCCGACGACTTCTCAAAGATTTTATGAGTTCAGTGGCTATTTAGCGACGGTGAATACCGGCTGGCTCGTAAAGTGCGACTTTACTTTTCTGTGTCAGTGCCTCGTGGCATTCTTAAGACATGTGCTTCAACAGACATCTGTCTTCGTGGTTACTCGTGGCTCTTCGCCATTCCTCGTGCTCCTTCGTATTTTAAATTTTTCATACAGAACCATCTCGGCGAGGCACTTTGCGGGGTGCTTATGCTCTTTGAATGTGAGTGTGGTCCATAATTTAATGTGACTACCTACTGGTCGGTGGTTCGCGTCAGAATAGTGTGTTACATTCTGTCTGTCTGTTGGGCGAATGAAGCTAGTGTAGCCATGTTAGGAAACGACGACGTTGTATTTTACTATCTCAGCAGTATTTTCAATAAACAGGGTCGAAAAACACATCCACACATCGTGAGTTCCTTACATCGTTCTGGAGTATCTCAACACTAGTGAGTGTTGAAATACTTTGCATTGTATAATGTCGTGACTTCTGCTTGAACCATTGAAAATTATAAATGAATAAAGTTAATTACTTTGTGGGGAAACATCTTATATGGTTATGAATGCTTATGGTTGATTCAGTTTCAAACAAAAATAAAATCAGGAAAAAACGTAACAAAATTAATAGGTCTAGAGTCATGTCCTACACAACTCATGGCACCAATATGTGCGACAATGTCCCTTCAACCTAATATTTTTCTCTATACTTAACTCTAGTATCGAAACTACCTCCTTAACTGTCATTGTCTACCTACTATGTAGAAGTTGGCTTCCAGTTTAACCGGTAACAGCGTTTCATGAAAAACACTGGTATTCCAGGCGGGCAGGCGTTTCATGTAAAGCTCTAGTATTCTAGTGTGTTATATAGAACGCCTGCCTGCCTGACCTCTACAACCTAGTTGCTGGATAACATGACAATCGTTGGTTAAACTGCCAGTCGATTCAGTAAAAGTCACGCCGTAAAACTTGAGTGAAGTGATCTGTTAATGCCTAAGTAGCATTAATTAGTATGGAATGATAGCTCAAGTCACCCTCACTACGCCTACATTTTCACGCGGTGTTTTGACCAGAATCGCACTGCTGGTTGTCAACCTTCGGGCTTCTGACTAGCCGTAACTACTGTCAAAGATCTGTTAATGATAGCCGGGACAAATTAATACGCCGTTATTGGCAAAATATGGACCCTCACAACACCTATTATTCAATACCTTGCATGTCTGATTGGTCAGTTTATGTATATACATGTTTGACTAAAAAAAAACTTTTTTACAAAAAAAAAAAACAACCGACTTCTTAAAAAAAACACTAACAGGTGAAAAATAACTCCAGTTTCGGAAGTCTGTGGCTTTGGTGGTTTTGTTTCGTTCATTATAAAGTACTATACTATACTCTGCTTAGTACCCATAACACAAGCTCTCAAGCTTAATTTGGGACTAAATGGCGTTGTGTGAAAAGTTGTGCAATATTAAGGGCCTCTCAATTCCACGAGGATCCCTCATCAGATATGAGTTTTGAAACAAATGGGACCAATTTGCAAGTATACCCAATTTTGAAAATCGGTACATAAGTGACGGAGTACTGAGGTAACAAACCCTAAAAAAATTATATATAATTATACAACCGAATTGAGAACCTCCTCCTTTTTTTGAAGTCGGTTAAATAGTATTTTAATGACTTAACCTGCTTTCCAAGGTACGGAGGAGTCTTGATTTGTAATTAACTGCGCCCATCCACGGACCGACCTGAACAAGCGTAGCTTGGCATTTGATTAACCCATGCCGCAGTTATTATTTAGCCACCAACATCTCCTATCTTTTTTATCTTCCCTTTTCAATTCTATCTTCACATTAAAACTGAAACATTTTAACAGAACCTACTTGTACCTACCTCATTTCCGAATTAGTACTAAGTGAGAATCGTTGCCACTGCCAAGTGCCTATTACCCTAATAATTATCTGAGCCCTGTGAACATCAAACATTTCTCCAGCACAAAATGAAGGTGTGGTTTCAATGTAATAACGAAAAACACGCAACACGATAATTAAGCCTAAAGGCATAATGTTTTCCCTTTTTCGTCCATTTGATTAATATTCATAGGTTATTTTCACGTGTCTTTTATGCTCCGACCGGACTGCGTACAAGTGCAAAAAACCAGCTGAATATTTCGCTGACCGCGGCTGGGCTTAGACTAAAAATATTTTCGGACATATTAAAAGAAAAATCTTGTTTCGTAAACAAGGTTTTTCTTTTGACATGGCATTAACCACCGAGCAAGTTTTTATTGTAATACAAACGTAATTGTGCTTGAAATACAGTTCTTGTAGACTCTGAATCTGCTAACTTAAATAGTCGGGTACTTAGTAAAATTTGTACCTATGACTATACCATAGTCTTAATAAAGTTTCTTTACACTACCTGGGCCTGAAAATAAATCTCGTTTGCAGTAAGACGGCATAATTATGTTTTATTTGCATAAACTTTTGATTATTCATTGAAATTTATTATTATATAAATAGGTAGGTACTATTTATAAAATAAAATCTAAAATTACCCAAATAATATTTTTGCGAAATATATAATCAACCAACTTATAACTTCCTTTATAATAAAGGGAAGTTATAAGTAGGTTTAAATATATCTTTTTTGACCCAAGTGGATATAACAGTGTAGGTACTTTAGTCTGGATACTATTGAGATACAAATTAATGGTAATAAAATTATTTCATTTTAAATTATCAATAAAAGGACAGTCCCCGTTGTGCTTAATACGTTACTCACATGATGAAGCAACTCTGTCAGCACTTAAGGGCTGTTGATATGCTATCTAGGTCCATTGAACCCATACTGCCCACGTTAAAACTAAAATCACGCACGTATATCAGTGGCTTTACACGTTAACCTCTACGATGCGATCCCTTTTAGATATATTCACCACACGTCTTAAATAAACAGCTACCTATAATTGAACTTACCTCTATCTAAACCTAACTGTCTAAAAGCTATCAGCTTATTAATTAAACTTACGTTAACACAAAACCGAGTACACACAAAGTTTTACTCCAAAATGATCTTAAAATAACTATTTAATTGTAAAGATCGCTTAACAAGTTCAACTCACTGATGAGATTACAAGCGAACGATATAACTCGTTAATTGGAGCACCTGTAATTAGCAGCAGTTCTCAAGGAGGTACATACTGTGAACGGCGACGAAGTTAATAGGTATAATGTGAGTATAAATGGGAAAAGTTAACTCATTTAGTAGCTCCTTCGCGTCCGCGAGCCG
Source organism: Euplexia lucipara (assembly GCA_921972225.1). Taxonomy (NCBI): domain Eukaryota; kingdom Metazoa; phylum Arthropoda; class Insecta; order Lepidoptera; family Noctuidae; genus Euplexia; species Euplexia lucipara. The sequence goes on from OV179148.1 coordinate 10,905,355, forward strand.
CGATCTCGGCCCACCAGACGGACTGTTCTCGAATTCTACTATTTTACAATCACCCCTTTTTGCAAAATAACACCTCTAACGTGACTCGACTTGAAACGGGCCAAGCAATCAACGTTGCCCCTCGCTCTGCTTCCTAATACTGTAATTTCATTTTAATCCTTTGCACCGTCAGATTAACCCTTGTACACAATAAGTTTCGTACGTAGGTACACAACACGCGTAAGTTTTGTTTTTATTACAGAAGGGATTCAGGGTAAAAACAAATAAAGTATTGTGGGATGGATTTAACTTTAAATGAATTGGTTTGCGAATGAGTGGTTCGGCGTGACGACCATGTTGATGAGTGAATATTGAATTTATGCATATTTTAATTAAGTCTCGGCTCACAGTGAACGGAAACCGCTTAAAATCTCTGCCGGCATTACCAAGGATTCTTAAGGTTCATATAACAGGCATTGTCAGCTTAAACAACACTGATATAATACCCAAAACTGCACCAAATTAACATACACATATTGCAATGGTTTCCTTTTAAGAATATGCGCAGGTAAATAAATATTGGAAATCGAAATTAAGAATCCTGTATGACATTCGATATTAAATATTCACGATTCAGAATACTGAAAATAAAATATGCATAATGGCATCTGTTATTTCATTTATTGCAGACAAATACTGTTATTTTAAAGGTACAGCTATTTTTATCAAATATTAATTCTGAGAATACCACGGCAGTACTCATCCCATAACGGAGGTTCGTCAATTTAGTATACATTATACCGGCAGCGAATATTTGACACAATTAATTTCCTGCCTATCAATTCCACGAAAACATGATTTGTTGATACAAGGGATGTTTAAATCGTTCGAATACAAAACACCGCGTTCAATTATTAACTATAAACCGCACTTTGAGTCTACGCTGTGAATTATAAATATAACGCAAATTTAGTTTGGTTTGTGTTATTTATGAGTTCCAAATGTCCGGCTAGAATTAAATTATGAAGCGTTCGAGCGGGCAGTGTGCGCGTACTTGACCCTGCCGACCGATGAAAATTTAACGAATGACCGCCACAAAAGGAAATTGCAACCACGGCGCGGAGAACGTGTGAACCCTTTACCTTGTGGCTTCTGGCAAACGAAAAGCGCCAGAGGCCCGCATAAAAACGGCGGATAACACAAAATGTATTTTATTTATCCACATAATATAAAGAGTAGCCGCGGCGCCGTTACTGACGAGACGTTTTGCGTTATTATTAGTCCCCTTTCAACGAGAACGGAAACCTGAAAAGTTTATGGCAGCCTAAACAGGCGTGGGATCTGGAGGCCTCGGCGTAGCACGTGACGCAACAAATAAAAGCCCACTTAATTCAGAGATCCGACTGGTAAATTTATGCCGCGCAATATCTCTTTAATGCCGGGGCCGTGACAACGCGTACATATCAACCTCCTTTCACTCAGAACGAACGCGACAAGTCGTTTGTATCAACAATCGATGAGCCCTGCGTGATGTGTCGATGCTGTGTAACTACCTTGTTTGGATTGAAAATAGCTTAGTTCTATGCATAAATGTTTAATAAGTAGGTATTATTAGCGGTGCTGTAAGTAACCTTACGAATAGAGGCAGCCCGAGAATAGATTATGGCAACACAAAGCTTTGCTTATAATACACCTCATAAATAAGTTCATTTATAAAGGTACAATTTTACCCTGAGTCTGAAAACAAATAAAAACAAGGACTACTTACGACCAGTTTCCATTAATCTAAAATAAAACTGTTTTGCTAACAGTACCCAATCGCAAACTGCATTTGTTTTATGTGAAAAAGTTTTTTTTTCTGTGGATTCTGCTACGTATAAAACCGCTCCTATCCAATGCTATTAATTAAGACTGATTTTCGTTATTAAAAAAGGATTTAAAATGGATAAATAAAAAAAAAATGGGTACGAACTGTAATAAATACAATTAGCATAGATCACATTAACTGCAATCCCTGACCGTCCAGCGGCGTTCAAATTTTTAATCAATTTTTATTAATTTCTGTTTTGTGATGTTTTCTTTTACTTTAAACTGGAAAAACACATGATTTACATCCGATGTATCAAAAATAAAATAAAATATTAACTTTTTAGTAAAAAACCTCTTTCGTTTAGACAAAATTGATGATTTTCTATTATTTTTTAAATGCATATTTTGATGGGTTTCTAGATTTTCAACGTCTGAAAATATGTCAGTGGTCAAGATTATGTTTAATACTCAACATAACATTTAGATGTCATTTAAATAAGTGAATGCAAAAAACCTCCACAAAATTCCTTTATTATTTTACATACTTTTTCTACCATAGAAAAGCTTCAGAAATTAAAACGATGGCACTCTATTAATTGGTATCATCGTTAGTCTTAAACAAACGACAGCAAAAAAACTTTGAAACAAAGAATAAAACCTAAATAGTCTCTCCGGTAGCAATCAAGGCACGACCTAGATTGTCTAGACCGTTCCCAATACGCTAAATTTAAAGTTGCAATCCAATGCCGTTTTAGACATGAATAAATTAGTTGAAAAATGTTCGAGCACTCGACTATTGAGACAAGCGAACAGGTACATAAATATTCGAAATGATTTTCTATTTTAAACAAAGCTGATTAGGTGGATGTTCGTATTGAATTGATAAATATTTTAATATGTCATATGAGGAGGCTGGTTCGAAGTTGAATATTCGCCACCGCACAAGAATGGTGAAGACGTTTTAACACTCAAGCAGAAATAACACTCAAAAAATGAATTCCGTAGAGAGAGAGAGCGCTTTACCATTTTTGATCGGTGACTCACTGCAAACTTTAAGCCTACTCTGTCACAGTCACAGCGCGCCAGCGCCGCTCTTGCGTTTAGTTATTAATTATAGTCCCGTGCAATACAGTACAAAAAAGAAAAGGAATTCGTTATTTTTTTTATTTTTTTAAGTATAGAAGTTAAATATTTACCAACCGTAATTTTTTTTCAACGATTGACGTTAGCAGTTTTAGTGGTTTTTTATACCATTTAGCGAGCAGACGTAACATTAATTATTTCACATCAAGTTCTAAGAACCCTGTGTTGGAAATTCTTTTGATTACCCTCTTTTACTTTTGTATACAAGGCCAAGTAGAGAAGGTGGAGGAGCGCAATCTGAAACAGTAAATGAGAACAAATGGCGGCGTATCAGCAATGCCAGCGCCTCATAAGAATGCTCTCTGCGACCTAAAGAACAAGGGAAAACAAGGAAAACATAAAAATCTGACCCCTACAGAAATGTCCCGGAAAGGAAATAAAAACTATGATACAAAACAGACCTAGCGAGGTATTGTATCTTCTGATTTGTTGTTCTACCTTTTCCAGTTCCCATTTTTTTTCTTTATGACACAAGGAATCCGATTCGTAAATACAAAAAGGAATTTTAGCATCGAAAATATTGAGGGTTAGCTGTTTATTTTCTTTGAAATTATGAATGTCCTAATCCCAATTACTATCCGCATCTATACTTACGTAAGTCTAGTCTCTATTTAAAAAATATATCACTACGCCATACCATAACTTCGAAACCAAAAGTATGTTAGTAAAAAACGACTTTAGCACGGCGTCGGTGCAGTAAAAACGTATTTCCCGAACACTGGTAATATACCAATCGCGTGACAGAGAAAGTGGAAAAGTTGCATTGCAATTAGCAATTCTAAATATGCAGTGGGTTCTAGCCTGGTTTTTATAAGCAGATAGTAACTACATGTGAGGGAATGTTTTATGGGACACCATATAACAGGCGGAAGACAGGCATAGAAAAAGCATTTCCTCAAAGAGCTTTGTCCATGTACCTACAACTTGTTTTTACATGACGTGTATGTGTATCCTTGACATGATTTCCCTTTGAGTAAAAGACGGCACGCAATTCTACGTACTTTTTATTAAAATGACAATATATGGATGTACGTGAAAGTATTTCCATTGTACAGAAACTGCAATAAGGTTGAGTGGCACCATTGTTTCGGTTTTTTTAAAGACAAAGCTAAATTATAACATGTACCTACAAGCATAAAAAATCATAGGAATCAAAATTTGCTGCATCGCTGTTAATGTGACGTTCCTAAAAAGCAGTAAGGAGTATTGCCAAATTTGACCTAATGAGATTTGAGAATGAAATATATTAAAATTAAAATATATCACATTATTCTCGCATTTCACTTGTGAAACAAGCAAACATTTACAAAATTTTGTAGCACGGATACTGTATTCAACGCAAAAATGTCGTACTTCATACGGAACACTATAAAAAAACCGTATGTCTCAGCACATTTAAAACGGTTGGCAACCCTATACATAGCATATTGACCTAAATGCTGTCTGGGGTTGGGGCAACGAGCTAAATTTACAAGAAGCCTCGCCGAAGTGTCAGACTATCGCCCAGTTTGCAACTTTAGGCCACTCGGATACCCTACAGTGAGAATTTCTAGCTGATATAATAGTTTACTGGTCTGATATATAAACAGCTGTGTTTGGAAAACCTAGAAAGTTTTGAATTATACTTTACCGTAGTAAATTGGTTTCCTCGTTTGAATTGGACCGTGAATAAAAATCATATCTGGAGTTACTGAAATCAATATAAGAATATGTTTAAGTTAGTCACTTACCACTTAAGAACCGGAATCAAAGCTACCTAGTGATGATCATTAAATTAAACATATTTTTTTATTATATACAAAAATAAGTAGGTATTACAAAATGATGGTGTTGGTGTTATTTTCAAGAGAGCAATAAACGAGCACACTATACAAAGCAGAAAATTTATTTATCCAAAGGCACCATTACTGAATTTTCCCCAAAACTACAAACAAAACCGTGCCTTACAGATCCTTTTTACCCTTCAATAGCCAACTTCAGGAAGAGTTTGTTAGTTTTTAACTTCCTATCCGACTCCGGGCAAACATAACAGTAATGCCAGCTAGACGGTTGAACTAGCGCGCACTAATTACTGACCTCCCGTGTATAAAACACTTAGTTCGTAAAATGAGGATAATCATATTCATGGCAGATGGCCCGTGATGACGCGACCCGGTTATCGCTGGCTCTTTTTATACTTTTCTTGCTTCTACGCTGCAGTTGCAAATAAAAAGATAATTTTCGATGACATGTTCGTTTTTTGTTGAAAGTAGGTGAATCTATGAGTTTAGTTAATGGGTGGGAGATTGGTGACGGAAACGTGCCTGCTGTCTTTCACACAACATAGCTTACCTGGCAACATCTCAACATCATTACCATTTTAGCTTGAGTCGCTCACTGTTGGACAAGGTACATCTCCAACTGTTACCACGTCGTCGACCGATCCTATTCTCCTTGACTATCTCCTCGTAGACTTCCAAGGCTCTTACCAGGTGTTGCACCTCGTCCTCCAGAACTGATTCAGGACCTTTCGGCCACATGAGACATTTGTTCTGTGAGAAATGTGTCCTCCACTGCCACTTAAGGTTGGCAATTCTTCAGATTATGCCGGTGACTTCATTCATTCTACAATTTTCTTGAATGTTGCGTTATTCAAGCGGGAAAACTCCACTATTACTGGCACACGAATGGTAAGAATAGAGGATATTGCGCAGCTTCCCGGACGAGACTTAACTGATATGGATTTAACAATTGCTTGACTGACATATTTAGCAACACTTGCATCGGTTATAACAAAGTCTCAACTTACAATCGGCACAAGCCATAGTGCTGTTTGGATTAGGTCATCAAAAAAAAACCCAATTAAAATGTCCTGAAAACATTTTTTCGCTCCCTATTAATGTAAATTGTTATTATTATTTCGTGTATTCATTTAAATATCTTATAAAATAATTATAATTTAAATATCGTAGGCTACCGATGGCGGGAACAGGTCCAAGCTACCGGTGCGCGTCGTATCGAGGAGTACTGACTTCTGTATCAGCCTTTGATCCAACCGCGTAACGAAAGCCTCGACAGATGGTCGAGGCTTTTGGCAATAAGGCCATTGGCCGTCACAACAATCGCACAATGACAGCAGAATCCACATCCCACATATGAACAATCTCGTGGGCTAAGTCTAGATATTTTATCTGTTTATCCTTCTCAGCTTTCACGAGATTTTCGTCATGTAGGATGGTAATAGTTATCAACTATTATTGCGCGGTACGCTATTTGGTCTACCACTACTATATCTAGCTTGTTGGCGGCAATAGTCCTATCAGTAATGATAGACCGATCCAGTACAACGTGACAGGTAATTTTCGAGAACTGGGTCGGGCACATACCTGTAGTACCTACGGTCCCTCAGTATCCAGGTATCTCAAAGCTAGTTGCTTTATTATTATTATGGTCTTGGTCTGAAATAATGTTATTATTATTATTTAAACAACTTGGTATACTTGGTACTTATATGTATTGATAAATAATTCGGTAAGTATTACCGACTTCTGTTTGGTCCACGGATCAATGGTCTTTCATGAAAACTGAAGGCGAATTCCCATAATTAAATATGTTCAAAAGTTTGAATTTAATATTAGCGACATAAAATGTCAAAACCTTGTCAAAATGTAGGAAAATCAGATGCTTTTCGTAAGAAATCTAATCTGTAAAGATTAGAATGCGAACGCCCTCAAAAATACGACAATTGCCCCTCTCTGTTTAAATGTTCGTAGTCGTTTAACAAGATATTTGGTGCCATGATACTTTTCTGGAACCTTACCAGAGACTGCAGTGATCTTAGCTATTCTGTAGCATATTTTTGGATTCTAATTTTATTTTAATTGGACATGTTAATTACATTGAATAATAGATAAACCCATTCAAAATATATTTGTACGCCGTTAAGGCAAAAAAATAACTCATCATCATCATCATCATCATTTCAGCCATAGGAAGTCCACTGCTGAACATAGGCCTCCCCTATAGATCTCCAATAAGACCCGTTGGACGCGGCTCGCATCGCGGCCTTAATGAGGTCGTCTGTCCACCTTGTGGGTGGACGTCCTATGCTGCGCTTGCCGATACGTGGCCTCCACTCGAGAACCTTTTGACCCCATCGGTCATCAGTCCTCCGTGCTATGTGCCCTGCCCACTGTCACTTCAACCTGCTAATCCACTTGGTTCTTCTACGGATCTCCTCATTTCTGATTCGATCTCACAGAGAGACTTCGAGCATAGCCCTCTCCATAACTCGTTGGGCTACTTTGAGCTTACTCATGAGGCCCATAGTGAGGGACCACGTTAAAAAAATAACTGTGCTAAGTATAATTTTATGTACCATCTTGCATGCAATGTGTGTATATACTTAAGTTTTTAAGTAATAAATGATCTTATTTTATCTTAAAAACTGTTGCTGGCATAATTATGTTCACCCTAAAACGAATGGTAATCACGGGTTGATTGGTCAGCTGCGCATAAAAAAATGTATTCGCTTTATTGTTATCCTAACTCGTTACTAAGTACATCCAGCCAATATGATTATTGTGTCACGCCCTGATTTCTTTGACACTGGAAATGTAGGGTAATGTACTGTTGTATGTTTTGGCAAAGAGGCTAGAAAACCAAATGAAAATATTTTTACCGAGTGTGGGAAATTGATTGTATCTTTGGTAGGTATCATGAAAAGGAAAGTGTTCCTCTCGGCAACACTTTAATATACCAACCAAACCAAGCCGATCACCGAGTTTATAAAAAAAAAACAGCTTTAAGTTGAGAAAAAAAACTCGGTGATTAAAACATTTGCAATGCATTTTATAAATTAAGGTTTTTTTATAAAATAGGAAGTAAAAGAAACAACTTTAAAAAGTAAAACCCGACTTCTGAAAAATCAAGAAAATATTCTCTTACGAGAATAGCCGCGATCGTATGCCACTTTTTTTCTAAAGCCTTTTATAGCTTCATACTGACAGAATGTATTGTTTTGTTAGAGCATGTCGCATACTACCACGTCTATTCTCTAAGACAATATTCAAATTTACGAGTATATTATAACGTTTATGGTTCATTTTTTTATAATATTAACCGTATCGCTGTGATATAACGTAATTTTTAGACAAATATATAAATATAAAAAAAAAAACAAATATAAAACCACAAATGATAAGTTAGTCAACCATCCCCGGTCTCCCTTACTCATACATGACCAACAGCCGACCGCCCGAAAGGAAAGTACACACCATCGTTTATTCTAAAACAAACCTTACGGCAATGCCTTTTAAGCTCAACTTCAAATGGAATAACTTCCCAAAAATGTAAAAAAGCAAAATAATTCAGGAAAATTGTATTTTATATTCGACCATGCTCTCTCCCTTTCGTCATAATATGGGGTTAGGCCCTAATTTATTTCTCATGTTTTTTTCGAATATTCATAAGTTGTTTCATGACCTAGTTTTTGTGATAGCTCTGGCTGTGTATAGCGCTGAATTTACTGCCAACTATTCTACAGTGCAACGTCAAACCTCAAGGTTGCGATCGAAACTCTTGCATTTTTATTTTTACGAAGGAAGAAATTTTACAGCACTCGGTGCTTTTTTATTTTGTTCTGATAGGAAATTATTAGAAAACTGAAGGCGTTTTGATTGTTTGTTTGAATAATTTCACTTTTGTGTTCATTAATAAAGTCAATACTTTACCATACTTGTTTTTATTCTATATAAATGTATTAAACAGCCTACAGAAATAATGAAAGTTATTTGTACAACAAACATTACAAACGTTCAAAACATTATATCCTACACATACAAAACATGACACCGCAACATGAAAGTGTGTACATCATGATACGATAAACACTTATGCGATCACGTCACTACAAAAAGCCGGTTGTTCGGTAGCAAAATCCGATTCGTCATAAAAGTATAATAATAGTGGGTCGGGGGTGCCGCAACAACGGGGGTGACCTACCCAGCGCGCGCCGCCGCGGCAGTCTTCTGTCGAGCTTTCTAATGACCCCAGGCGTTCTGTGTTGCGCGTTAAGGCACACTCAAGCTCAATAGAAACGATAAAAACTTGAACTGGATTGAAATTCAGCTTGTTTCACGCGTAGTACGCTCTACTACGGCAGACAGGCGCACTTCGGTCCTCGGCCCGCGAACGAGGACAGGACGCGAAAATGGACTCTATGTCCTCCAGGATAACACCGTTTTGTAATTAACCGCGAGTTGTGTGTGTCAGCGCAAAGGAAACCTAACTGGGTGAGTACATACATATTTCATCACAACTTTTATCGCAACTAGTTACTTAATAGAACAATGTAGACATTATGTACAAGTTTGTCGCGTGTTTTTGCTTATGTTGTGTCTTTCAAATAAAATCAAACTCTCTTTGTACTGCTTTCAATGTTTATTTTGTGTGTAGTTATTAAATAAATTCTTTTTTTTTGAATAATCCTTCAAAGAAGTTGTTTTCGTAGACTATACAACCCAAGCATTTCTAATTTTTTGTAGCCAATCGTAATACAAATACGTTTTGTGCTGTCTGCAGAGACTGATCAGAGATATATTTTATAAAACAGTGTTATTCGTCGACTAAATAATAAATAAATCCGTATGAATACAATATGTGTGTTCGAACAATACATTTCGAAATACTAATATTGTGTACTATAGGCATAATCTTCAAATACTATTAGCTAGTACTACTCTACTAAGCCGAGTATTACAACGATATTATAGAGACAGTCTCCATTTACTGAACCGAACAATATCTACACTGAATCTGAATCTGTGGTCTCAAGTAATTTCATCTGTGTAATCTACTTAAGCACTGCATGTAGGTATACAATTGTTAAGGTACAAGGATTTCCCATCTCCACAAACTGGGAATGGGAACTATTATTCTTAATAAGTAATCCATAATAATATATATACAAGCAACAATGTATTTTAATCGTATTACTGCATTGATGAGCCTGCCCACGTCGCGTCGCTGAAGCGTTCAGTGGGCCTTACACAAACGTGTGAAGTAAACGTAACATATAATTATCAAAATTTGAAATTTAGACATACCTACCTATTTTACACAGCATTTGTATAGTTTGAAGACATGTCTGCTTGCTGCATCAGATTACACCGATGAACACTAAGTAAAAGTAGGTAATAATGATTCGAACAACTTTAAAATCGTAATATAATCTTACGTACTATTTGAAAGCTGGTAAAGTTTGAGTTACGTTTATTTCGCACGTACATGCTAGGGTCTATGATTGCACAGCACGAGTCTTTGATCTATTAATTATGTTAAGCAAACAATGTTATAGACAAAGTAGTATTGATAGTATATTGTACGCTATTGAGTCTTTGTCTTTGTTGTTGACATGACAACGCCTTTGTGATTGTTACAGGTAGAATAACAAGGAGAAATAAAATGTAAAAAAATATTATAATGTAACTATGAAAAAAGTTTTACTCTTCAAGACAAGGAAAAATGAGTGCGACGTTTTGCAAATTGTTTCGTTACTGCTGGTTCTACCCTCCGTTTTGCGAGCTCAGAATACCGTGGGCTGCCCCGACTTAATAAAAACTAACAAATGTTCTTGTTATACATTTGAAGACGGTAAGGTTGCTGCCTGTTTGTAAATCGTTTGCGACGTGAACGTTATATTAATCAGGGATTTATTTTCAGGCTTGTTTCTTGATTGTCAGGATACTGCCTCGAAAGACATAAAAAATGCTCTCAAAAGTGTGTCTGACATACACTCACTTTCCGTTTACGACCTCGACGACAACGAAGAAGCTCTGGGACCCCATTTTATACCTCAAGGCGTTTGTATAAAGCATATTCATATGTCAAGAACAAGCATAAAAGACATTGGTGATGATACGTTTATGCCGCTGAGAAAGTGCCTTGAAACGTTAAGCGTCGTATCGAGTAAAATCAAAATTATTCCCCAGAAAGCTTTATCCGGCATGCTTAAATTGATATCGATCGACTTTACGTCTAATTATATCGAAGACATACCAAGCTACAGCTTTTATGGTCTTCCGCTTATGAAACTAAACATAAAGGGAAATGTTATTCGTGAAATATCGGAATCGGCATTCTCGAGTCTCGAGCTAACGCTCTTGGAAATCGATTTGAGTGAAAACAATCTCACGATGTTCCCCATAGAAGCTTTTGCAAAATTAAGGCACCTTCGATCATTACGACTAGCCTGGAATGAAATGTCATCTTTTCCTATAGTTGAAAATTCTGATTTGATATCTCTTGACTACCTAGACTTAAGTTCCAATAATTTTGAATTTATTTCAGAAGACTGCCTTAAATTTTGTCCGTCCCTAATTACATTGTCATTTCATTTTAATTTCATCAATACCATACATTACAGAGCATTTCATTCTTTAGTCAATTTAAAAACTCTTGATTTAAGTCATAATAGAATTAAAATATTGAACCCCAATTTGTTTCAAAACAACAAATACTTAGAATATGTAGATCTAAGTCACAACCATATGCACCACATTCACGGTTTGTTTTGTAACTTACCATCACTCACAGAGGTAATCTTAAGTCATAATAATATTTTGGATGTGCCAATAGACTCATTTCTTAATTCAAAGAAAATCAACGCAATACATTTAGATAAGAATTGTATAAGCAACATTCATAGTGAGAGCTTTAGTAACTTAGAGAACCTTGTTAGGCTTAGTCTAGAATTTAATTATTTGAATCAAGTGCCACATAATATTTTTATAAATAATAAGAATATATTGAAACTAAGATTAGACAATAACAATTTTTCAGAATTTAATAATAACACACTAGGACCCTTGGTAAACGTAAATGAGATTAGATTAAATAACAACAAGATTAAAGTCGTAACTAAGAATTATTTTGTAAATTCTATGAAACTAGAAGAAATTTACTTGGACCACAACGAGATTACTTTTATAGAACCAGGGACTTTTTTAGAAATGACTGACCTAAAATATCTCAGTCTACATTATAATTATATCATAGTTCTAAATGATGTTTTGCCAAAATTAAGTTCTAACTTAGTTACACTACACTTAGAATCTAATTCATTATCTTTAATAGGCAACTTTATGTTGCAGTCACAAGAAAAATTGAATTACTTAAGTTTAAAAAATAATCGCCTAAAGTTCTTGACGAAGAACACATTTCGTAATTTAAGTCTCGTAACAAGGCTTGAATTAAATAATAACGACATTTCTGTCATAGAAGACTTCTCATTACAGCACTTAAGCTCTGCACGCTATCTAGATTTACAGTACAATTTACTGAGTAATATTACAAATTATACATTTTTCGGTTTAAGTGAAATAGAAGATTTGGATATTTCGCACAACTCAATTATGTTTATTTTCGATATGGCGTTTGACACTCTAAAGAAATTACGTAGTCTTAACCTTTCATTCAATCCACTGAAAATGCTTCATAAAAATGTTTTTCAGCAAGGTCTGCCACTGAGTTCACTATATTTAGATAACTGCGAAATACAATTTATAGAAAACGGGACATTCCTAGGGTTGAATAATTTAAAATTACTATCTCTCAAAAATAATTCCTTAAAAGCTAGAGACTTACTATCGGTTAATATTCCCGGATTGAAATACTTAACTTTATCCTTTAATGTTCTGGACTATCTCCCTGTAGAGACGTTTACTCAGCTCCCACTATTAGAAGTTCTCTATATGGAACACTGTAACATTGAACACATTTTTGAGGGCACATTCAGACATAATAGAAATTTGTTGAGACTGAACTTAGCACAAAATATAATCAGTACTATTCCTTCTGTATTGTTTGAGTCTCATAACTCAGTTTCCGAATTTAATATAAGTAATAACTTTTTAGATTTTGTGCCATATATCACATTTCAAAACTTCACCCATGTTGAGAGTTTAGATCTTGCTGATAACCTTATCCCAAGAATAGAGCTTTGTGGCTTTGAAAAATTAATTAAATTAAAATACTTGATCCTAAGGAAAAATGAAATAAAAACTATAACAGCGAGCAAAAAAGTAGAATACCCTTATTTAGTACTTTTTGATATCAGTTACAATAAGTTGGATAATCTACCACTTTTCGTTTTTGACATATTTCCTAACATACAAAACATTAACATCTCATACAATGAGATTGTGAGATTTGATTTCTTGTTGGCTTATAGAAAGTCTGGTGTCTCTCTTATCAATATTGATTTGAGTAAAAATCCTGAAGTATCTTGGTCTGTATCGAACAGATTGAATAATAACACACTTATAGCAAATCTATACGAATTACACATATGTGCCACTAACATGACAAACATAGACGATATCACATTTGAACTTTTCTCTAGTCTACAACATCTTTATCTTAAATTCAATAAAATAAGACGTCTGTCTGTGAGCCCATTTTCTAAATTATCTTTTTTAGAAAGTTTGGACTTAAGCTTTAATAGGATTTCTCAACTGAAAACCAGCAATTTCCGTGGGCTAACTAAGTTGAGAACATTGTGTTTATCAAATAATAACATCGAATCAATAGAATCCTTCGCCGAAGAGTTGAGTAATTTGAAACTTTTGGATCTTTCTCACAACAAGTTGCAAAACATTCTTAATGAAGATCTAATAAACTTGAAAGAGTTAACAGTATTGCACTTAAGCTACAACAATATCAAGTATATATCAGTAACGGCATTCAAAAACCTTAATAAAATCATAAAGGTTGATTTAGAACACAACAAGCTTCAGACAATACCTATTGAACTATTGACTTCAGTCGAAAATTACATACAAGATATTTCTATTAAAGGTTTGTATTCCAGCTATCATTGTGTCAACACAATAACAAAAACAACTACAAAATACAAAATTATAATTCTGTTTTATTTTACAGATAATGTGATTATATGCAGCTGCCAAAAAGATAATGCCTGGGTGTGGATTCAGGATCATCCCAAAGTTATAAAATCGAATTCAATTTCATGCTACAACGATGAGTATCCAAGAGAGAAATGCGATGTTCCAGTAATATCACAGCTATCTGTGGACAGGCATAAAGATAACTCTGTGTCAGTATCGTGGTTCATAAGAAACCGCACAGCTATTAAAGCACTGCAGATATTATACTATGGTGAAGAAGGAAACACCGATGTAAGTAAACAACTAATTAAAATACTTGTTTATATAGGACCTTGATTGCTAAACAAGGCCTTATTTTTTTTTTCTTACAGGTGAAGTCAAAATATCTAGAAAAAAATGAAGTATCGGTACATATTCGAGACTTAGAACCAAATGTTAACTACGTGGTGTGTGTCATCACTCTGTCTGAGGAACCAGTGGACTACGACGATGAGATAATAGTCGCTGAAGTAAATAAAACAATTGACGACAGTGCTAATTCAACAGCTAGAATAACACAGGATGTGGCAGCAGCAATACTCATGCGATCTCCTTCCAGCGAATGTGTTTCGTTTAATACATTTAGGAAGCCTACAACAGTAAAATCTAAACCGAGTAAAAAATTTCATATTTCGTCAATTTTAAATCGCCGAATGGGTTTAATAGTCGGCTGCTCATTAGGGTTTGTTGTGTTTTTTATCATGGTTTCCGTTTTGTTGTACACAAAAATTAAAGAAAGAAAAAGAATTGCCAAGTCGGACCCAGCGTGGTCTGAAATGAACGATTACCATTCAATGGCGAGTAAAGATGATATTTTACAAAGTTCCACCACAGCTTCGACTGACAACATTTTGTTAGGTATGGCAAAAAATCGTAAACTTTCATTAGATCATTTGAAGTAATCATAGATTTTAGACATAGGTAGGAAGTATACCTTTGAAGTGAACAATAAAATTCTAAATTCGTCATAATTAGTCAAATATTTATATTGTTAATAGATGCTTAATTTTACGACTGTTCGCTTATGATAGCTAGATACTTAGAGGTAGAACGTAGTGCCTACATAGTAGGAAAATTGTAACTTTAAACATATTGGATAGGTAGCTTAGTCATAGATCAATGAAATAAAACTGTTGGCATGGTTATCAGTTACTTTATGAGTTTTATTTTCACCATTGATAGCAAGTGGACAATTTAAAGCAGACTTATAAATGCATAAAAACTAAAAGAAGAAAATATAAGTAAATTAATAAATGTTTCGAAAAGATAATAAAAAGAACTTAGCCGTTTCACGAGCCCAAGATTCCCCGTTAAGAAATGGGAAATGAGTTAATAAAAGTTCTAAAAAAGCATTTTTTGTGTACGTATTTAGAGAAGTTTCTTTTTCTTATAACGGTGTCTCGATTATCAAGAGCCATTGAGTGAAGCAAGTCCGCCTTTGAAGTACATTTTGAGAACGTGGCCTGAGAAAATCAAATTAATTTATGTAAGTGAGCTCTTGTTGAAGAGTAAGAATATTTTATTGAGCAAACATTGTTTTAGGAAATCCATTTAAATTCCAAAGCTCATTATGAATCAACATTTCCCAATTTTCGTTTAAGTTATGTAAAATTGACAACTTTTAAAATAGACATGCTTAATTTACACTTTTACATATTTTAGTCTTACATTTTTGCAGATGTTTTTTAGCCTCTCACAAGTCTGAACATTAATAACTCTGACGGATAGTAACAAAAGTATGCGATATTTTAATCGAATTTCTGATAATTAAATAATTACTGATTTCTACAACATGAAAAGTTATGGTACTTGAGCGGAATTACATTGTACAGTGGAGTGGGAGTATGTTGGAACATTTATTTTCATGATATGGCTTCCTTTCAAGGCCTTTGTGTTTTAAAGCATGATGTGGAATTTTAACAGGCCCTAATTAAAATAATTATAATAATAAAAATACAAACAAATATTATGTAAAGAAGCAAAACGTTACGTAAAAAGCTATCTGAGATCGATTGAATGTTTTATTTTAATAGTTGGTTTGAATATTATTTTTTATTATACCAACCCCGAAATTGCGAAAAAATCAGGTGTAGCATACAATATTTTAATACCCGGTCGATCAGAATGTGTGAAACAGCAGATTTCTTTTTAATTCTACTTAAAATACACCTTTTATTAACTAGTATTCCGCATATTTTCCACATTTTTATAGCATAGGTAACTAAAACTGTAATGTGAATCCAATTCAATTTACCTGTATTGAAATATCATTACTTAAGCAGTTGAATTAATTATTGTAAGTACAAGTTCATTCTAAATCTATAAATAGAAGTCGGTGCTCATGACGTCTTTGTTAATATCGATTGGAGTTAATAAGCCCTTGAACAATTTACACAAGTACAAACATTTCAATATATTTGTACAGTTGCCGTAATATAAAAGGAAATGGAGTTATATACATGATACAAACTAAAATGTCGTATCAAATTATTGATTTGAGATCAACCTGTGATTTTTAAGTTGAAATATCAATATGTTTTTTCCAGTAACATTTTTTATAGTCTATACCATTAAAATGTTAAATAAGTAACACCATTTATTTAAACCTTAGTAGAAAATAGTGAAAGGCTTCGTGCTGATCGTACAAACAAATGTTCTGTCATATATACCACCTCATTTTGTGTCGGAGGATAAAAATGACAATGCGCAAAAACGCAAAAAAAATGTTAACTATCCGAGTTAGACACACATGAAGTAAAGTCAATTATTCTATTTTATTAGTTTTACTGACCAGAATTTGGTGAAGATTTCATATCCTACACAGTTAATATTATATTCAGTAAGGCATTACTAACAGATCAAAATCACACACGTCACTTAGACTGATTGTTATCTAATTGTCAAGTAACTGATTGGCCCGGGAGAAATGAGCTAATGTTCGCACACAATATTGACGCTCGTGTCCTCTGCATAGTTGAGCTGTCAAGAGAATTGTCTGATAATTATCTACTCTAATTACATGATTGGGGAATGTTTGGTGATGGAGGTAAACAGTGTAAGCATCGTGCGTGTTTAATGCAGGCGTAAGTCGAACGTGTACACTGCATTTGTCTGGCCTAAACGCCGCGTCTAACTAACATTAGTGTTTAACCAACCTCTAGTACGTAACACTCGTAGACGTAACACGCGTCTACACAATGCCTACGACGTAGCGCAGTGCTACGGCGTAGACAATGCTACGAAACGATTTCATAAATTGAGTGTCATTTTAAAACATTCGTAATAAAGTAGAATTAATAACGTCATAATTCTTCCGTATTACTTATGTTTCTATGTACTCGTAGCTAGGTGTGGGACAATACAATCCCTATTTATACCAAAAAATATTGAACGAGAACTAACAGTCCGAATTTCAAAGGAATACTCAAACCCTCGCAGTAACTTCAGAACTACCTGATCAATGTGGAAGTTCTATTAATTTTCAAGGCGACAAGCTCTTTGATGCTCCAAGACAAAGGTATTGTGACGTATTATACCATCTTATTATGGATCCTCTAATCAACTGTAAGGTTGGTACCAACGTTATTGGCTTGAACGCAAATTGACTTGACATTAGTTCGACAAATTCGAACGGGCGTAAACTAATCAACCAACAATCAAGCAAACTCGCGTCTCTAAATTTGTTATTTGATTAAACAACTCTTGTCTGTACCTATTCGTTCCAATACAGAAGGATTTCATATGAAATTAAATAACTCTTCGTTATTATAACAGTAATCCCAAGGATATTTATATTAAAAACATAATTTTTGCAATGTTTTCGAATGAAAATCAACTCTTGTAAAAAACTTGTATTCAATGAAAGTTAAAATAATTATATATTAATTGCCAGTTTTAATATAAGCCCCCAAGTACCCCAAACCCAAACGTCCTGAAAATATTACCAAAAATGTCGCCGAATTGGGCCATTTTTGTCTTCTCGTTTAGAAACTCAAATGAGGAGGAAAATAGATTAATCCGGTGTATATATTTTAGTAAACCTCTTTACACAAAAGCCCAAATTATGAATATGGCACAGAAAATTAGAAAAGAAAAGTAAATGAACCAGGATTTGCGTGCTGCGGCTGTAATCTTGATAAAATGGTAAAGCTGTTTAATGCGTGAAATAAATTCGAAATGAACTCAGAAACATTTAATGAACAGCGGAACCCACGAAAGTAGACTTATATTTTGGCTGATAGAACCTTTGTGATTGTAAGTACAGGCACATTTTTCTTGCTTTATCTAAAACTACATATTGTTAAGAGAAACGCGACCTTGCAAAGTTTAAAACCGCAATATTACTATAACGGCACATACTTGTAATAGTTGTAACGTCCTACGATAAATTAGGGTCAAACATGATATTTATAATAACGACTACATAATAAAGGCAATGTTATGCGCCGACACAAAATATAAGTTTATTTATTCACTCGGTGAAAACACAAAGTCCTACATGAAATATTCATAAGGATTTAATTCGCCCACTAAAATGAAATCCACCGAGATTACTTGACAGATCTCTACATCACGTTGGTATTATTGTATTATCAAGTTACATTGGTTGAGCAGAAATTAATGCTAAAGATGTTTTCCAAATCACGGGCTTAATTTTTTCTTTATTTACAATTCAATACTCCATTCAGTCGGTCCACAACGAATATGAACAATCGATTTATAATCAATATCTCCATCGCCCATAAAGTAAATTGGAAAAATCGAGAGACGGTCCTTTCGTTCCATATTTACATTTTAAAGACTTTTTGTTATCTTATTTTCCTCAAGGACAGTGGTCCTTGTATAAATTAAAATAACGGAATGTCTTCCAGTTCGATTAATGAACTTTTGACGAATCTCAGATTTTAACATATTTTATGTAATTAAATCTAAGATGAGTCACTGTCTCTCTGATCAATTTAAAATTTTGAGGTTATTTACTAATCATGTAGGCGTTGCTGTAAAGTAATATTTATTTGACTTCCATGTTTTATACTTTCTTTCGCATTCTCATAATGATTATTTTGCAGCAAAATTTTCACAAATGTTAATTTTTTCACGTCAAAGTTATAAAACGAAATAATCTTAAATATTCTAAAAATATAGCAGAATAAGTAACAAAGCTAAACAACAAAAAAATATAGCTGAGTCGTGATGTTTTCGCTGTTACTACGGCCACACTAAAGCAGTGCCTGAAAGTAAAGGGTAGGAACAAAATATTTTCTTTATATTCCATTTTAAGTACAACGATCGTTGCGTGTTAGTAGTGCGTTATAAAAACTATACTTGACCCGTTTTTGTAACCTCTCGAGGCAACCTCCGAGCTGGTTTGATGTCTAATTATAATTTGAGGAAAACTTTCATGTTTATTAAAACGTTGATAATTCAGCTTTCATGTAAAATTGGGTATAATGACACTTAAATTTCCATTTTGTGTCTAATTAGAAGTCGTCTCCAAATCAGAGGGGCTGGTAAAAGTATGTTTCTTTAAAGGAAATTGATAGGCACCTACTTAGGTCTGATAAAAAATAATTAGTTTTTAGCAAGTCAGCTCAAATTCGGTGCTTGTCAAACAAACATTTATTATTTACTTTACGAAATCAAAATAAGTCGGTTTAATTACATGAAAGAATACCAAACAACATTGGTTTAGTAAAGCCATTTTCATTTTGATTAAAAAAACCTAATCCGCATTCAACCAATCAGCCAAAAAAAACACAATACAAAAATATCACAAACGAGATCCGTGCAAAACACAATAAATTATCTCAATTCGAACGGCATACTTTACAGTCCTATTCAGCAAAATCTCCCTTGAGTAATGTGGGTCGAACCCATTTCCGCAAATAAATCCAGCCCTCAAAATAAATAACTACTCTGCCCCATCTCCAGTCCTTATAGAGGGATCTTTGTTATGCAATACGTAATGTCTAATGACATCGCTGATAATTTGTTGGACTCACCGTATTATTTAATTGGGTCAAAGTTCGAATCATTGTATTTATAGATTGTAACGTTAACGTACATAGATGTATAAATTGATTGTACGTAACACGTGAGAGCATTTTGTGGATAAATCCTTTGTTGAATGGCAGAATATGTTAAATAGGACATGAATCAAATTAAGCATAATGCTCGCATTGTAAAATTACGCTTTAATTATCCCTGACATTTAGGAAAACTGTCAATGATTGGGATAAATGTTACTGTTCATTACGAATCGCACTATTATAACGACAATAGTAGTTCATCGTTCATTAATATTCTCATTAATTGTATTGAAATGAGAACTATAGTTATTATTGGACGGTGATGATTTAAAATCTTTATTTCAGATAAATGTGAAATATTTTCCGTTGATCTCTATTTGTTGAAATATTATTTTACGATTTCTCTTTTGTCCTATATTTATGAATACAAACTTATTGACATAAATAATGTTTCAATTACACAAGGTGTTGTCAGACCTTTCCATCATACAACGTCTTACAAAGATACTTAGATACAAAGGACGAGAAAACATAAATAAACAATGAAGAACAGAAAATTGAAAGGAAGCCGTCTACAACTTGTTCCAATATTTTTTTCTTTCACACAAAACATGCTTGTTTACAGTTACCCTGATGTTTGGCAAAATTCACTCAAGGAACCACTTCTTAACAACAATACAAAGATTCGTCTGTAATTTGAACATGGTAAAGTTATATTTATAAAGCCTGCCATTCCTCTTTATAATTTGTTCTTCTATTTGTAACAACATTAACAATATTTAAATATTATAATATACTCGTATAAAGATTATTTGGAATAAAAGTAGATAGGTATTTTGTTAGGTTTGAGAGTTCCAACTCAAAAATGACAGAGATAGTTTTCACAGCCATCATTGTTAAGGAATCCGTAGAGGCGAAATTCAGATAAAGAGTTCTATTTCAGTAACAATAAGAGCCAACAAAAGTGAAAAATAAATTAATAGGAGACTAGAAATGTTTGCAAAAACACGTTAGTACATCAGCATACACGCCGGTTACGTGATATTGGTGTCGATGTGCTATCTGCGCACTTTCGCATAATGGATTCATTTGTATTCAGGTTGCCAGTGGGCACTGTAACGAACATCGAGGGAGCTGACGTTCAACGTACAATTACCAGTGTTAATATTTACCAACTGACGCCGACGACTAATTGCTGGGACTACTGCGCTCAGTTGCGTGGACTCGTAGACTCGACAGTTGCCGCTTAGCGTGCCGTGCGACATTGCTAGTTACCTAGTACCCAGACGGGCTTGATGACTGTTCAAAGCAATTATACTGATCATTCCTACTGATACGGGTACTGTAATAGTGATCTCACATCTGTCTTTGAATTTGACGTTCTTTGTTGAGAGGATCGTATGTTCTAATGTTCAGCAAAAGGCATCACAGTGCAAAACCGTTACTGTAACACTTTGTTCAAATTATAAACGTCAAGGCCCCATTACTAAGTAAGTTTGCAAATTAATTTCAATAATCTTGCGTTACGATGCAGATCTAGGATAAACTACGGAAATTATAAACCATTTTTTTTTGTTTGTTTGTTTTTTGCCTGATTTGGTCACGCTTAATTTGTTACAGACACAATTAAATTACCTATAGTTCGCGGAAGCTAGCTTTGGCTCGGTGCCTGATAAAATATTAGACTGTTTTTTAAATGATCTCGATAATTCTTAATTACAAATTAAACAACAACTACGATAAGTTTTTTAACCGATGGTAGTGTGTGTGAATAACTGCGATGCGCTTTATCTCACAGCTGACTGTATTTTGTATACGTGTCTCATTT
Organism: Euplexia lucipara; assembly: GCA_921972225.1. NCBI lineage: Eukaryota > Metazoa > Arthropoda > Insecta > Lepidoptera > Noctuidae > Euplexia > Euplexia lucipara. Next base: position 10,927,068 of record OV179148.1, read on the forward strand.
ACAATAGCACTCTATTTTAAGATTCGAGATTTTCAGAAGACAGGATTTTTTTTATGATTTATACAACTTATTTAAGGCTACTCTGGTTTAATCATTAGCATATTATAATACGTACCTTATATTTACGCGATTTTCTCTTTTTTAAAGTAATTACAGAATATTAAGTTGTGGCGAACGTAGTATTTGCGTAACAATCCTACTTATATTATACATTTCAAAGTTTGCGAGGATGAACAATGTGGTGTGGATGTTTGTTAAAAACTACTGAATGGATAAAATATCGCTTATACATCAGAGTAACGTATACCTAGCCTATCCTACTAATATTATAAACGCGAAAGTTTGTGAGGATGGATGGATGGATGGATGTTTGTTACTCTTTCACGTAAAAACTACTGGATGGATTTTAATAAAATTTAGTATGGAGTTAGCTGATACCCTGGATTAACACATAGGCTACTTTTAATCCCTGTATTCTCACGGGAATGGGAAATACGCGGGTGAAACCGCGGGACGTCTGCTAGTCATTAATAAAGATACTAGATGCTCCGGAAAACTTCAACATAAACTGATCTACCTTCTTTGTTTTAGTTTTAGGGCCAATCAAATCTCTTATTGCCTAATAATTAACCGGGAGAAATTTGGCACCTGTCATATCATCCAAGAACAATATTTTTCTTAAATTTTCTAATGTTCCGCTCAAATTTCTTTTTTTTCTTTTCTTTGCTTTGACAAAAAAAAAGTACAACAAAAAAGAATTAACAAAATTTGTCCAGCCATTCACGCGTGTTGCCATGACCAAGGAAAATAGGAATTCATTTTTATTTGTTTAGATTGTGTAAATTGGCCTAAATGTAACAAAAAATGATAAAAAAATTGAATAAAATTCTGATATCCGCGTGATATTTTGGCGTGCACTGCAAAAACTGTAAAAGTTATGTGAATATGCGAGTAAATCCGTTTAAATCGTTATTTCAAAACAAAAACACAATTAAAATCTGTCGTATTTCTGTTGTGAATGCACATACTACGTGTCCCAAAAAGTAATGCTCGCTCACTGAACAATCGACCCATATAATGCGCCCTAAACTTCCTGAGGATAAGCAAGGATCCAACTCATAATCTCCATGTACACATATGTTCCTACCATGGAATTAAGAGACGGTAGGCAGCAAACTTAAGGTACCTATCGATTAGTAAGTGAAATATCTGGCAAACTTTCAGGGTTTATCCGCCGAGCCAATAAACGCTCGGTCATTTATCTAACTTTAACTTTGCACGATAGATTGAGTATTGGTAATTACTAATATTCTGTAACGTTAGTATGGTGTAACGTTAGTAGGTAAAATAACAGGTGAAGTGTGGGTGTCACACCTCTGCTGGATTACCGGCGTGATGATATGTGTTGTTATGTGTTAGTAGGTATTTAAGTAACTGTAGTTACAAAAGATAATTACAAAATGCAACGTTCTATTCAAATTTTTGTTATTTGCAATAACAAAATATAAAACAGAACGTTGTTGTTTGTAAAAGCCGTTGCCGACTATTCTGCCAATGTCTAAAGTGAATTGAAGTGCAAGTGAGTAAAAAGAAAAAGAGCAGTACACACTAAAATCTTCAATTGATACGATTGAACTCAATATAGATTCTTCATGGGTTAGTATGGTACTGAAACAGACATAAAATGAAAGTACATAAATATTACAATTATTACATACATACATAAACTCACGCCTTTTTCCCATGGGGGTAGGCCAAAACTACAGAGCGCCATATGCTACGATTATAATTATTAGAACATTTAATATAAATTATACCACATTCAGACAGAGAGCTCAATGGCAGCAACTCATAATTTAATATTATTGTGACCACGATTGTGACGGATAAAAACTATCAGCGCCACAAGCAGTTCTGGGAAGGAATAAGTAAAATAAAATAAAAAATAAAATAAGTCTTTATTAGAATGTAGGTCCATAAAAATAAGTTCTTAAATTTTATAACAGGATCCTTGTACAGACGCCAGCACATCAAGTTACCCCAATGTGTCAAATTTCCCCAATTGAATATGAACCTTATTCTGTTTAACATAAAGTTGAAAAACGATCAAAGAAATTTTACACATTGGGGTAACTTGATGTGCTGGCGTCTGTACATTCTTCCTTATATAGCATGCAAATGTCAAACGTGTTTAAAAGTCAGACTAACCTGGTGTCAAAGTTTTTTGACCCGTCCATGGGAAAATATCTAATACTAGACAAAACCATCGGCGCCAGTGTGCGAAAATAAAACACAAAAAAGTACCAAACATAAGTGAAAACAAATGAAGATTTACAACTAACATTTATGGAGAATAAACATAAACTTTGCAATTGTAATACGCATTAAACTGATTAATTCTATCAGTAAAAGACAACACAACGGGTTTTTGTGAAAAAAAAACTGGCATCGGTCCAAACCGACCATTTACATGCCGGAGGCGACTGACGGGAAATATCATGCCTTCAATAATAGTATTGTTTGTAACTATTGTTTTACGATTGCTGCATGTGAGCCACCCAGCAATTACCGCGGAATAGACTAGCTCTCCCGAAACGTTTAGTAATTAAACCACGCTCTTTGTCTTGCATTATTAAACACGAGTTGCGCGTACAGTTTAATTTTGACTTAGACTTTACAATGTGTTTTATTTGTCTTGTTTAGAAACGGGTGTGCTACTGGATTCGACAAATAGGCAGCGGCTTCTGTCTTTGATTGAAAAAATATAAAACGTTAAAGAAAACAGGAAAAAAAAATATTCCACAACTTTATCACACAACGCCATTTAGTCCCAAGGTAAGCTTGAGAGCTTGTATTATGGGTACTAAATAGCTGATCGACATACTTATATATTTCTAAAAACATACATATTTTAGATAAATTACACCCAGACACAGAACAAATGATCGTGATCATCACACAAACATTTGTCCTGGGTGGGAATCGAACCCACGACCTCCGGCATAGCAGTCAGGGTCACTAACTACTAGACTAACAGGCCAGTCAAAAAAGGAAAGGAAAGGTCAGGAAAGTAGTTTCTTTTACGTAACTTTTTTGGATGACTATGCCAAATATGCTGCGTTAGTCTGGGTAGGTGTAGTCTTTTCTGCCGGCGTGAGGTGTGTGTTATCTATCAAGAAAGTAACGTATCACAGTAAAAATATACATTAAACACAAGTTTAGACCTCTAACTCCCAAGCTAAGATTAAACTTGTGTTATGCAAGTCAGAGGTCAGGGATTTGTATTTTTCCATCTGAGATTTCTTAGTTAACAGCCAGAGTCTGGATAGGTGCCCGGTTAATAACAAAAGGCCCTCTATTATGTAGGTCTTAAATATAATTGACAACAGGAACACCTTTGTGCCCTGGAACCCTTCGGGATATACTTACTGCATACTATTGTAATGTTTAAAAAAAACAAAGCAAACATCAGTATCGTAGGTTATTACCTACGATACTAATGTTTGCTTTGTTTTTTTCATTTCTGTGGGAGTGCACAAGGAGTTTTTTTCATTTCTGTGTGTGAAAGTTGTGGGAGTGCACTCCCACAGAAATGAAAATTTCCACTAAACTAAAATTAACATCAAAATTCGCTGCATGCTAGCTACAAAGAGAAATTTGTAGGAGTGGAGCAGTCAGAACGCGTCTACCCTTTGCCTTTACGTCAAGTAAAGTCAAGACGCAAACCGAAACCATCAAAATTTAAAAGCAACAAAGGAACATCAGTTTGACGTTTAGATTGAACGTAAACAATATTATTTAGCAAATTAAGGCGCTGCACAAACGTAGACATTTTTTGTTTCCACCGTACACTTTGTATATGTTAAATGGAAGAAACTGGACACAAAAAATATTTACGTATGCGCAGAGAGTGAATATTTTCATACGGGTTCCCAGGACAAATGTTTTGTGTGATGAGCACGATAATTTGTTTTGCGTCTGGGTGAAATTTTCTTTAATATGTAAAAATATATAAGTTTGTTCATCAGTTGTTTAGTACCCATAACACAAGCTCTGCTTGGCTTGGGAATGAATAGGGTTGTGTGAAAGTTGTGGAATATTATTATTATTCATCGGTAGTTTGTATCTGACACAAGACACAAAAGTGTCCACGTTTGCGCATTGCCTAAGGTAGAACATACAGAGGAGTGTCGAAACAGCACTCTGTGTTACCTCGCGTCGTAAACTCGTAAGCAAACAAATTACTGTAGTACCAAGAGTTGAATAGGTATACGACAAGCAAACTGTTTGAAAATATTATTTAAATGCTGTTTTATCATTAAGTAGGATGTTAATTTAAATTATATCATAATTTAAAGAAATAGAATATGAACGCAGCGATGAGTGAATGAGAGAGTAGGTACGTGTGAGTAGGACAAAGGGAAAGGATTTAAATATTTGAAAAAGGAAGACATTGATATTATAAGTAAAAAGGTGTAGATAGGTTACCTAAACAACATTCGATCTTTAAAAATGGCATACTAACGCACGCACGCGTCCGTTGACGGGGCGTGACGCGACACCGAGGTCAAGTGTGGCTGGTTAGCCACATTTTAACATGTCGCTTGCTGAGCGCTTATAACCTATCTACACCTTTTTACTTATAATATCATAGAAGGAAGAAGAGAAAAGATGGCGATGGTGCGATTAAGATGCCATGGCGTTTTTTTCTAAATATAGTGTAAAAAATATTCAAGAAGTTTTCAAGAAGTGAAGAGTATTTATTTAGGGGCCCATTCCCATACATATACATATGTATACAGGAGACATCGGAGCACAACCGTTTACTATGGGTTCGGTACATGATTTTGGGCCCCACAATATAGAAATTTTTCGTCGGCTAATTGCTACTTCACCTACCACTGCTTACCTGTCATCCATGAGGTTGTGGTTCAATTCCAATGAAGTTCCAATTTGACCTTTTTAAGTCATATTATGTACTTTCTAAGTTCATCTTGGACATCATTGACATCTGTGAAGGAAAACATCGTGAGGAAACCTGGACTTACCTTTAATATTATTGTAAAGAGGTAAAGCTTGTGAGCTTGTGACTTTGTTGGGGCTAATCTCTGGATCTTCAGAACCGATTTTGAAAATTGTTTTACCAATAGAAAGCCATTTTATTTAGGAGTGTAAAAAGCTATATTTTACTATCAAAACGAAGAGGGGCGGAACGGATATTAAAGTACAAAATGCACGCGGAAAAAGTCGCGAGCGAAGTGCTAGTAAGTAGTTAATTTAGGGAAGTCTGAAGTCACCAATTCACCTTGACAAAGCGAGGACATCAATGCTCGTGGCTTCCCTGTATGCCTTTGGCCGTTGCAGTAGGACAGTAATCTAATTTCTACTACCTTTTCTGATATTTTTTTTTTACCCCAAGCGAACGCCGGCGTTCGCGCTGTCATTGTCTGTCTATTGTGTCCCTAATTGATGTCTATCACATGTCCTAGAACCAAAATTCGAAGACATGTGACATCTACCAATTCGCACTGGGCCCGCGTGGTAGATTATGGCCCATACGCAAAATACTCGCTTTGACGTGGAGTTGTGGGTACCAGCCCGATATCTATCTATCTATTTCGTTGTTCGAGTTTCATCGACCGAGAGCAGAACTGAATTATACAAGTATTACCGTTATTGTTTAGCCTGTACCCCCAGCTTTGCAGGCTAAGCTAAATTGAATAAGATTTTGAATCTGCCTTATAAACGATGAAAAAAACTTTTTCCTCGAGCCAAGGTAATCATATTATGTTCATGGAAATGGACGTGCTATTTTGTAAAACCAAAGTATTGAGCCCATTTATGCTTAGAAAACTGAGCCTTCTGAAAACTCTGGCTAATTGTTTGGTGTAGTGTAGTGTATAATAGCTTGGATTCAACAGTTTTGTATCATGGTGAGTTTTACAGAAGTAGCATACGGCATATTTTAACTACAAAAACATACAAATTTAAGAAAATAAAAAAAATTAAGTTAGTGTTTGTAATAGGTATTCAAATAACAGATTTTACTGAACGTTTAAGGTGAAACTCACGACCAGCTGTCACCCATTTTCCCGCTAGATGGCGCTGAGGTGAACATTTCAGAAAAGAAAGAAAGTATTTTTAGGTTGTTAAATCAAAACATCAATTTTTTTCTTCTTTTTCTTTTGGTTGAACAGATTTTGTTGGACCTTTCGCTAGCAGATATCTGATGTTATAAAGAGTAACTAAGCTTACTTTAATTTAAAAAAATAGGGTTTCATGTAAAACTAAAATTTTCACATTCAGCGCAGACAAGATCTGATCTATATTATTGACTAGCTTCTGCCCGCGACTTCGTACGCGGATCCTTTTGCTTATGCCAGCGACAACGGGGTCGTCAAAATCGAAGATCTGAAACATCTGATGTCCAATTCTATAAGCCCGGGGACGGGAAAACAATGGGATGCGCGAGACGATTCAAGATGTTCCAATTTTTTTATTTTTGTTGGTCAACAGGAAATGCCATCAGACTTAACAACTTTTGCTAAGACGCCATTTCTATTATGTATATGTTATATTGTCTCTGGGCTTTGGAGTTCCCCTACAGGTGCTCCAGATCTTCAAATTTAGTCTCACAGCAGAAAACACTCTTCACGTGGAATAGTTTTTGCAATGGCACCATTTTTATATCTCTTTTACTTTAGGTGTTCCATTTTCCAAAATAAATTATAGCCTATAATATGTTGCGTGACGTTCACGATCAGCGGTCAGTCGCGCATCTCCTTCCCCCACTTATCTCTAGAGTCGATGCGTATATACGCTGAAAACTCAAGCGTCATGCTTTTTCCGTGAACGTCTCCAACTCGCGAGACAGTGCATGATGTTCACGATCAGCGGTCAGTCGCGTACATATTCTTCACTGGTCTCTAGAGACCTGGATGTAGATGCGTAAATACGCTGAGAATGCAGGCGTGCTTCGCGATCCCAAGAAGTTTCCACGGAGCGAGTTGCAGCCTCATGTTCTCGAACAGCATCAAGTCTCTCCTAACGCTCTTCGGTAGATTGTTGGGATCTTATGGTCTTTAATCATTTAGCACCTTTGGAACATTGGGAAAAATTTGACCTCTTTCTAGGCATGGTTATAGTTTTATTGTGATGATACCTGATCAATTAAAATCTAAGTGGCTGCTCCCCTGCGTTACCGGGTAAGCTACCGTGTAACGAAGATAAATGGAAAAGGAAATTAAACACTCAAATAACATAAGCCCGAAGGCATACGATAAAAAATGGGAGTTTTAGCCAGTAGAGTCTAATTTTCAACGATATACCATCGTCATCGAAAATCAGTCCTGAACTGTTCCCGCCTTCACCGCGTAGTACCTACCTCCTACTTATGTTATTTTATAATTATGCAATGAAATTAGTGATAGTTTTAATTTCTTTATCAAATGTTTCTGATCTTCTATTTTTATAAGTCAACAGGAAATGCCTATCAGACCGAACAACTTTTGCTAAGACGTCATTCCTATTTGAGTTATGGTGTAGCTGGGCTCTTGGAGTTCCACAACAGGTGTTCCAGATCTTCGATTTTTATACGTCAACAGCGAGTGCTCATAAGGCTGAACAACTCTTGCTAAGACGTCATTCCAATATATGTTATAGTGTAGCTGGGCTCTTGAAGTTCCACATCAGGTGTTCCGGATCTTCAAATTTATTCTCTCAGCAGAAAATGCTCATAACGTGGAACAATTTTTGCAATGGTACCATTTTTGTATCTCCTATAGTTTAGATGGTCTGTTGCGGTTCTGCATCAGGTGTTCCGGATCATCAAATTTATTCTCTCAGCAGAAAATGCTCATCACGTGGAACAATTTTTGCTATTGGACCATTTTTGTATCTCCTATAGTTTAGCTGGTCTGTTGCGGTTCTGCATCAGGTGTTCCGGATCTTCAAATTTATTCTCTCAGCAGAAAATGCTCATCACGTGGAACAATTTTTGCTATGGGACCATTTTTGTATCGCAAATCCGTCCAGTAGTTCCGAAGATTAGCGTGTGCAAACAAACAGACAAACAGACAAACAGACAAACAGACAGACTTTTTTTTTTGGATTCGTGCTCTATTACTGTTTCTAAACCCCCCTCAATTTTTTTTTTTTAATATATTCAATGTACAGACACAGTTTTTTTACAGTCTTATTATATGTATATAGACAAGCAAATCTTACCAATATCATCTCGACATTATAATCAATAGCTTATTTTAAGTATATAAAAAAATACTGATACTGATAGATACTGCTAGCCTGCATCATCCCACTGCTGGGCAAAGGCCTCTCTGCATGACTTCCAGTTTTTTCGATCCAGGGCTAAAGTGGGCCACTGGTCATTTAATATGTCTAAGTCGTTCAGCTATCTTAAATTTCTAAATGCACGCGAACGAAGAGCTAGTATTTATTTATTTTACATTTTGGCTGGTAGTTCGAGTTCTTTATGGGACCAACTCAAATGTTCTTTCTTTGGTATTGTTCGTCGGCAAGTGGAGCTCCTCAAGTTCCGAGTTGAGCTCACGATTACTGACAAATGCTTTCACTGACTGATCTGGTCCCCTCATTCTGTGTGGTTCTTTCCTCAAAAGACCATCTCAGACACTAATCTGCATGGATCTTACATGATTTGACCAAGATAATGTCTGGATTCTAAAAGAGACTGTGACCTTGAGTTGTGAGTTTCTTTCGGTGTTTCTTCTCAGAGTAGTCAAATAGTGAAATTCCGATCTCATTAACCGACTTCAAAAAAAGGAGGAGGTTCTATGTTCGTGTGTATGTATTTTTTTTTTTTTTTTTTTATGTATATTACCTGATTTCTCCGCCATTTGTGGACCGATTCTCGAAATTCTTTTTTTGTTTGAAAGAGTAGACTCCGAAGGTGGTCCCATTTTAATTTGGTGAAGATTTGGTGCTGATCTTCGGACATATACAACGGAACTCTTCAAAAATACACGGCAAATCTATTGTGATTGCTGGAATCGCTTGGATGTTTATTGTTTATACAACATCATGACGTATCATCAAGCCTGTATGCTCAGAGGGGTAGGCAGATGTGTTCAATATACCTAGATTTCGACAGTTAGGTATGTTAAGTTTCATTTATTAGGGTTAGGAGGATAACCCTATTATAATGATATGTATTGTTAACAATTAACAATATAAAATCAATTCATGGCAAATGTTTGTATGGGAACAACTAAAAATGGAAAAATAAAAAACTTTTTTACAAAAAATAAAACCGACTTAAAAAATAACACTAAACGGTGTAAAATAACTCTAAATTCGGAAGTCGGTGGCCCATCAAGAATAAGACAAAAGTACCAAAGCCACAGACTTCCTAATTTAGAGTTATTTTACACCGTTTAGTGTTATTTTTGAAGTCGGTTTTATTTTTTGTAAAAATGTTTTTTTTTACTAAAACAGGTGACGTGTAAAAGTGTTTGTAAAAACCTATTTACAAAATAAATTTCATTTATCATTTATCAGTATTACTATAATTTCGTTGAGAAATGCCGGAGGTACAAAACATTATAAAAGTACATCCTTTTTTATGTCTATTAAAAATAGTTAGACCTACGTACTTTTAATCACTGATAATCAGCTGTTAATTACTGTATCCCCATCAAGAGTAAAATAGGTGTAATTATTATTATCGCGGGTACTAATCCAGCTGCTAAGCGTGGTCATTATGGTTTTATCTGCCCTTGATCATTCTTTATGGCGACGTACTGGTGCGGTCAACGGTATATTGCGGAGATATTCATAGTATCTACTGTTTAAAATATCTACTTTAAAAATAAATAGCTGTGCCTCGCTATTTTGCAAATTCTTTTCACTCTTAAAGTATTCGCAGCGCACGCCGAAATATCTCGCAGATGGCAGAATTTTATCCAAGTTATTTAATGTTTTATAACATATTTATTCATTTACACAATAAGCTATATAACTCATAAGCTTCATTCAAATTTATTCAGTAGTTTTTTCCTGTCGTACTGTATGGTTTTGAATATTGGGTTGTGAAAAAGACGGTTGAAAAAAGATTGCATGTAGCTGAGATAAGAATGATGAGATGAATGTGTCATCATCATCATCATCATTTCAGCCATAGGAAGTCCACTGCTGGACATAGACCTCCCCTATATATCTCCAATAAGACCGGTTGGAAGCGGCTCGCATCCAGCGCGTTCCCGCGGCCTTAATGAGGTCGTCTGTCCACCTTGTGGGTGGTCCTACGCTGCGCTTGCCGATACGTGGCCTCCACTCGAGAACCTTTCGACCCCATCGGTCATCAGTCCTCCTTGCTATATGCCCTGCCCACTGCCACTTCAACCTGCTAATCCGCTGGGCTGTGACGGTAACCTTGGTTCTTCTACGGATCTCCTCATTTTATGGATGTGTGGTGTGACGAGAAAAGATAAAGTAAGAAATGAGTATATCAGAGGAAGTTTGAAAGTGGCGCCAGTGACTGAAAAGTTGAAGGGCAATCGTTTATCTCGGTATGGTCTTGTAAAAAGGAGGGATGAAACGCATGTTACTAAAAGAAGTATGAGTATACATGTGGATGGATGGAGAGGGAGAGGGAAGCCAAATAAAAGATGGATGGATTGTGTAAAGAGTGATATGAAATAAAAGAAAGTTAGTGATAGATGACGGGTATACGGGATATAATGGAAGAAAGAAACGTGTTGCGCCGACCCCAAATAACACGGGACAAGGACAGGAAGATGATGAGTTATTGCGTGAAAGAGTAGGTACCAAACATCCTTTCCCACAAAATTTAACTTTTAGATAGATAGATAGATAGATAGATAAGATAGATAACTCGTTTATTTGGTGCACACACATATGACACATACATAGTAATAAGTACAGTAATTGCAACATTGTACATTGCTTTTATAGTATGAGCAAGCTACAGATAGGAATGATCTGTAGCTTGTTGGTGATTAATGCCTGCGCCTTCTCCGCATGATAAAGCACGAGCACGACAGTAACTAAAAAGTATTTTTTAATGCAACACCTGTATGTAGAATCGTCGGTGTCAAACTAACAACTCAGCAGACCTCTACGTCATACTGCGCTATTTTACATTCCAGTCACTACACTACTTTCTATCTGCTTGGCCTGTTGGTCGTGGTTGTTAGTGGCCCTGACTGATATGCTGGAGGTCACGGGATAGATTCCCACCCAAGACAAATGTTTGTGTGATGAGTACGAACATTGTTCTGTGTCTAGGTGTAGTTTATCTGTAATAATGCGTGTTTTTAGAAATATATAAGTATGATTATATTATCACTTGTCTAGTAAGTGCTCATAGCACAAGCTCTGCTTATTTTTTTTATTACTCCCGTCGGCATTTTACTGAATCCTTATTAACCTAGTAGCTAAGATGATTAAGAGCTTTTCTGGACATTTCAGTCACTTACCAGCACATTTTTTCACTTTGCTCGCCACTTCGGCATAAATTTTATGCTTTTTCCTTCGTAAATAGACATTTCTTCGACCCCTTCGTAGTTTTGAGAATAAAATATAGCTTTTGTTACTCGGTGATAAAATAGTTTTGAAATTGTGGAACAATTTTCAAAATAGAATCAATAGTTTTTGAGGTAAATCCCTACAAACAAACCAATCTTTTTCCTTTATAATATTAAGTAAAGATTTATGATCTACATATATCTATACTTAAATAATATTATAAAAGTCATACGTCTATCTATGAAACAGTGTCTCTATACAATTATGCCAAACTAATCAGACTAGGCTAGTAAAATAAACCACTAACCATGTTAACGGGGTAGGCTCGTTTAAAATGAAGTTGAACCGCTATATCTTGAACAATGGTAATAATTCTCTTTAATGGCATCTCATAAAACGTCTCACAAAACATTCGCCGAGGAAAGTGCGTCAAGTAAACACCTTGTATTGTTGTATTCCTTATCGCAAGAGGCAAATTAAACCAACCGCCCTGTTCCCGCAAATGAGAACAAAACAAAACGTACAAAGACAATATTTCTCTGGAGCCCGCTGGTATTTGCGTGCACATTAATTGTCCAAAAATAAAGGAACTCATACAATTAACATCAATACGAAAATAAATAAGTTGTTTTAATGTTTTACCACGGATTTACGAAAGTATGGCTTATAAACAAACGCTTTCTAACAGTAGAAACGGCTATTTTCCTAGAACACTACTGCTGATCAAGAGGTCCTGCGGGCCTAGCCATATTACAAAATCTATTTCTATTTCCGTAATCAATAAGGCGACAAAAGAAAGAAAATGGCGTTCCTATATGGAATCAGCTGTTTGTCAACTGTCAAATGTTAACGAGTAGAATTTGTAATATGGCTGAAAATTAAATACACTTGACAGTTGACAAACAGCTGATTCCATATACGCCATTTTCTTTCTATTGTCACCTTATCGATTACGATAATAGAAATAGAATTTGTAATATGGCTAGGCCTGCTGAGTCGAGCAAAGCGTTATTGTGTTATCTCATCTGAAATTTCTCAGCAGCAGCCTGTAGTCTGTAATAGTACTCGATTAATGGCAATAGGCTCGCACTCTGTTGTGGTAAGACTTATAGTTCTTCATCTGTCTAGTTTTTTCCCGACTATGATGGGGTCGGCTTCCAGTTTAACTGGATACAGCTGAATACCAATGTTTTAGTCATAGTCATAGTATTTTATTGATAAGGTATTCTTACAAGTCATATACAGATTTAACAATTATTAAAAAATACATTACATAAATTAACAAATGTCAAATCCAATATGTCAAACCAGTTATGGGGAAACAAATAAATAGCAGTCAAATAAAAAAGTAAAAAATAAAATATAATAAATAAAAACAAAAAACAACAAAATACATTACATCATTTCATCACATAGAACTACTGCTTGTCTGACCTCCACAGCCCATTTACTGGGTAACACGATACATATGTGGTTAGAATTAAAGCGAAGACTTAAAGTTAAGTAATTATAATTAGAGTTTCTTATTGCCTGTACCTACTCGCGCATGTTTAATAACTATAAAGGTACCGTCAAGAATTTCCAGGAAGCGCCCGAAGCTTCGTTTTGTAAAGCAAAATAACAACTGTACAGCTGCGAGTTGCCAGTGTTTGTTGTGATTTTTGCAATCTACGAATAATTTACAGACTGTTTCATACCAGAAAAGTGTTCAGGCATAACCGAAATACATAAATAGTTGTTTTCTACTGCATTTAAACGTTAAGGAGAGACTTTGTATTTTATCTTGAAAGTTTTAAGTAACACATCAGTGAGTACTTCAGCGAGATTTTGAAAATAAATACTTCATCCGTGTCATCGTAAAGCATTGTTAGGTACTTACTGAAGTTTATTTGAAGCACATTTTCTTTGATATATTAACGAATAACACTAATAACTTATTTCTATAAATCATCAAAATTCCAGACCGTTTCTGATCCACGGAAGGGCAAAGGCATATTCTCATACAAATAATTTTCTTTTTAACCGACTTCAAAAAAGGAGGAGGTTCTATGTTCGTGTGTATGTATTTTTTTTATGTGTGTTACCTGATTTCTCCCCCATTTGTGGACCGATTCTTAAAATTATTTTTTTTATTTGAAAGTGTGGTCCCATTATAATTTGTTGATAGATCTGGTGCTGATCTTCGGAGATATACAACGGAACTCTTCAAAAATAGACGGCTAATCTGTCGTGATTGCTGGAATCGCTTGGATGTTTATTGTATACACAATATTATGACGTATCATCACGCCTGCATGCTCTGAGGGGTACGCATTTGTGTACAATATACCTAGATTTCGACAGTAGATATGTTAATTTTCATTTATTAGGTATAACTGGATAGCCCTATTATCATGGCATGTATTGTTAACAATTTACAATATAAAATAAATTCATGGCAAATATTTGTATGGGAACCACTAAAAATGGAAAAATAAAAATCTTTTTTGCAAAAAATTAAACCGACTTACGAACCGACGACGAAAAAAAACACTAAACGGTGTAAAATAACTCTAAATTAGGAAGTCTGTGGCTTTGGTGATTTTGTCTTATTCATGATGGGCCACCGACTTCCGAATTTAGAGTTATTTTACACCGTATAGTGTTTTTTTTTTAAGTCGGTTTAATTTTTTGCAAAAAAGTTTTAATTCATCAATTTATGTCCAAGTATTATCATTCATCGATGTCAGTAATTTAGTCAGATAAACTTGCAAACATGAGTTGGTACATATGAATTTAAAAAGTCACATTAATTCTTACCTGAATTTCCACACCACTGGGCCAAAACAATGGCCTAAAAATCGAATTATTTCATGAAACAACCAATCCACCTCGTATTTAACTAAATCTCATGAATCTATGCAACATTTAGCGAGATTACTAACGTATTATCCCGAACAAACGTTCACTATAGTTCTACTATGGATACCTATGGACAATAATCTTCCGTACGTGGACAGCGGCGCACTTAGTGCACGCGTATTTAGCCAACTAATGCACTAATGCATCGTAGAACACAGTACGTTAGATAACGTAGACTGAATCAACACACCAGGTGTGTGGGGTGATATACAGGCTGAATATTAATTTGTGTACCTTGACACTGCTATGTCGTATGTAATAAGCAGATTGGAGCGTCGATAATGCGGCGTTGGGCATTTCTAGGAGTTAGGTCACGAAGTACACATATTTTATTGAAGCCCAATTTATAGACGGTTGGCACGCAAATTACCTAATACAGTTTAGAGGTTTAGTGCTTGGTAAACTTTGTGGGTACCGTTCAGTATTGAAGAGACACTCTTATTGATTTCTCTAAAATATTTTTAGATAGTGTAGTTTTAGGTACGGCACAGCACGGCAAAGGCATGGTAATGTTTTTGTGGAGTTTGTTCCGCCACTTTTTCTTCCCAGCACAAATGCTAAGAAGTGGCAAAGGGCGTGCTTTATGGGGTACTGTATTGTGTAATTCAGCCTAATTTGAATAAATGACTTTTGATTTTGATTTGATTTGCGTTTTAAAAATTATATATTAGCTCTCTTAGCACTCACATTTCGTTTATATGATCACAGAAATACGATGGCACGCTGACGCAGTGGCTTAGTAATTTATTGCTGCACTGCGTATCGTCAGTTTTATTCCAACTTCGAACAAATAGTTGTATGCTGTAAGGGTAGTGAATCTGGGTCTCTCTGTTTGTGTATGTGAGTTTGAATGTTAAAAGGCACCCAGGACACGGAACATATTCCTAAAATATGAGCAAACTATTGTATGCTACGGAATGTCGCTGCAGGCTTTAGCGTCCTACAACAGGGTTCGGCACGCACCGGATAGTTTCGGAACTCGCCCGTACATATTTTATTTTTATTTTAGGTTCTTCAGCGAAAACTGCTGTTATCACTAAATCCCAGTACATAATTTTTAATTAATACTCAGCCAGATCTTGTAACGTAACGTAAAAACTGAAGAGATAATCAATTGGGCGCTGGCATAAGTCATATTATGTACAGTAGTCCATAGCATCCTGTACATATGATCAAAGATCATAATTATATTATAATATGGTCTAGATTTTCCTAGTACCTATGCCACAGAATCCTTTGGAATCCCAAAGGTTTTTCAAGCGTCATATAGTTAAGCGTATGAAAGTGTTTGTGAAAACCAAGTTACAGCAACAATGATATGGAAACTACGCCATTGTACAGAAATAAACATATTAATTTATGATTTATCATTTTAGTTAGTCTTTATTATGATTGCCATATTTTATCCTCGTGATTAAATACTGACATGTAGAATTTGTGAAGTTAGGGTCGGTAGGTTAGGCCGTGTCGATTCAGAAGCTTGGCTCTACATGAGATCTGATATCTTTTTCACAGGGCAAACCTTATGTGGTCGTCTTGGCAACATTTTAAATGAAATGTTTAGGTGGGATAAAGCTTCACATTTTATTTTAAGCAATTTTACATAATTTCAATTCATTTTAATGGAATAATGTCTTATACAAGTTTGCCTTTATATTTCGTTCTTTAATATTAAATTGCATCAAATACTATGTCAAATAATTTCGTATACCTTCTGGTAAACGATTGCAAAAACATTCTGAAATTGAAAATACTATACATTACCAAGAAAGAGGTACGGTTGGAGTAGTCTCGTCTGGAATATTTGAATCCATCAAAACTAAATAAAACGAATTTAATATCTCCGATTCCAACCCCCTAAATACAGTTCTATTCTAAAACAGAACCGCTAAAAATACAAAACAGCCCATATTTCACTTAAAACTTTAAGTTGAATGGACCCATCGTGATAAGTCTTCGAAATTGTTTGAAGAGCCAGTGAATTTATGACATTCATTAGTCTAGTTGAATACGACACTTCTTTGAAAGACGCGAAGATGGCACTAATTGTAAGGATCCCCCAATTTGTCACAAAAATTGTTCCTCGTAATATCCGCGCTGTATGAGAGTGGAACATTTATTGTCATAAAAATCACTTTCAATTTAATGTACCTACAGGTATTTAATATAATTGCTGGCATTATTGTTATATTTTAATATGGAAACAGATGATAAAAATATTTTACGCCGAATTCAGAGTAACACTTTGAATTCGGCGTGAAATATTTTTGAGGTATAAATAATTTGTTTGTGCCTATTCAGGAAGAATTTGTTAATATTCAACGCGCAACTCCAATAACAATAACACTATTATGTTTTTTTGTTTTTGCACAAATTTCATTTTCAATACAATACAATTGCTGGAAATTCCGACTGTGATTCGCAAAAAAATCGCTGGAACAATACCTACAGCGAAAGCATATTTCGGCGGAACAATTTAATATTTCAAATATTTTTACACCCAAAAAAAATACATGGAGCCGGTTAATTAGCGGCGCCGGCGTCGCATCTGTTGAGGAGCGTTAGTAATTGTGGCCGAGTTATGGGCCTCGTTTATTTTAACTAGAGAAAGCCCTGCCTTCATTTCCTTACATTTGTTTTAAAGTTTGCTGACCCACGAAACCTAAGTAAATTTTTGTTTAGGCAAGATATAAATATTTTATGAAAAAATGCTTCAAAGGTTTAGTTGAAGTCAGGGCACGATATAAACGTTTTGGTATAAATACTGCTTCTTTTTTAATTTCTGGTGTTATAGATCCAGAAGACGTGACCAGAAGTTATCTTCTAGCCACTTTATTTTGAACACATTTAAGAACTTTTAATCACTAGTTGGTCGATTTAGTAATTCACCCAGTGAAAATGTAAGTGAAGTGAACTGGCAATGCCTAAATTTACGTTCCTTCCTAAACCTACCTTCACTTTACCTACTTTTTCAATGGGTGATTCTTGCTGAATAAGAAAAAAAGAATAAGCATTTATTTGGCACGACACAGGCACACGTTAATAAATTAAACAAGGTACAGACGCCAGCACATCAAGTTACCCCAATGTGTCAAATTTTCCAAATTGAATATGAACCTTATTTTGTTTGACATAAAGTTGAAAAACGATCAAAGAAATTTGACACATTGGGGTAACTTGATGTGCTGGCGTCTGTACAATAGAAAATATGTAACAAAAAAGAAAGAAAAATTAAACAATAGACCCAAACAAAATAAAGAATTATGTGCCTTGCGGCAGCGCCAAATAGGTCCAGTTTAGCACAAATGCCAGACAACTGGTGCCTGACGCAGGTTTTCAACTGGACCAGAGGTAGGAGGTGCCGCCGATTTAAAAGCAGAGTGATAGGTTAGTATGAATGTGTGTGTGAGTGTCTGTGCGTGTGTTGTGTGTGTGTGAAAAAATAATTAAATAATGAGACTGACTATTGGACATACACGACCCCGCTTTCCATGGTAGCTTCGTAACTCAATGGCTAAGATCTTTTCTCAATTTAGGTTCTAGTTACTTCTTAATGGCTCGATTGGTGTAGTGGCTTTTTTCCGTTTTTTCCATTTAGATACTATATTACTATTATTTTCATCTCCGTAAAAAAAAAATTATGTAAAAGTATACAGTTTACAAAAATATTTATCGTTAAATATTTGTATGGCCTACAGGTTGTTGATACCGGTCTGGCTATATGTGTATCTGTATGAGTTTAAATGTTTTAAGTCACCTACGATGCTGTGAAAACTCTTACTGTGGGGTACTGTTTTACGTGTGGAGGTTACAGTTCCTGCGAAAAGCTATCTATTGTCATTTACATTTTGACCATCAAATATTTGTTAACTCTACTTTTGTTTTTGGAACGAAGTTCCTTTCATTCACCGTTTTTTAGATATCACAAAATACAAAGTGCGTATGAATCCACCCTGTGTCCGAACCTACTAAACTTTTAACTAATAGAAATCAGCATTACTAAGCAATAGGGCTAACACATTTACATCGCCGCAGATAATAAACTATTAAAATAATACTTTGTAAGGAGGCTTATAATGCAATTTGTTAACGGAACGATTTTAGCCCGCGCAGAGGAGATAAATCCGGACTAATTATACGAAAGCCCCAGTCTGTCGGAGCGGATTGAACTGTACATAAAATATATACTTGGAGTTAATTAAACGCTGTATTTTTAAACTTCTAAGAAAGTAAGCACTTTAGTTTTATCATCACCTTTAAATACGGTTTTGTATTTAAAATCAAATTAGCAGACGGAGGGTTTAAAATGAAAAAAACCCACCAAAAAAGGCATTTTTTTTTAATGAGTAGTCGTGTGGGAGCACACGAATCTGGGTGACAGCTGTAAAACGTTAGTGACTAATGAATAGATTACGCCAGGTTTTTAACCAATCGAAATCTATAGTGCTCATGGTACGAATTTTAGTTATATCTGTGACCGCTAGGGGCGCTGTACAGTATTTAATACAAATCCTATAAGGAGACGCTAGCGAGTTTTGACATTAGTAAATCCAGTAGGATTTACTAATGTCAAAAGTCATAGCAGCTGCTCGTAAGTTAAAATGTAAGCTAAAAATCAACATGTTATATTGCGATACCATCTCTATCAAATCAAATCAAATCAACAATATTTATTTGTGAGTGGTTTTGTTTCGGCATATCCTGCCATAACATGGCGTGCAAATGTATTCACAATTAGCGACGTCAATTACACGTGCTTACAAATAACAGAATCTATTGATTTGGCTTCAAGATAGGTCTTATTGGTGTAGTTTCTTCTATGCAATAATAATTTAAATAGTATTTTTCTAAACATTGTCAGGGGTATGTTTTGAAAACTATTTGGTAAATGATTGTAAATGATAACATGTTTACATTTTTCTTAAATATTTTTAGTTTTAATGTGGGTACTTAGTTACAGAAAATAATACGACTACTTGAGCTTAAAATTAGAGTATGTCAAAACTTTCATACCAATAAGATATTTCAGTAAACAGCATAACGTTTGGCATCCAGCTACAAGAATTGTTTCTGTTGTGTTCTGGAGAAACTTTTGTTATGCTCAAAATGTAAGAAAACTTTTGGTACCCAATTCTAGAAACACATTTATAATAACCTAGCAAATACCTACACTTACGGCACTTTAGCACGTAGAAATAATTACTGTAATTATGTATTTGCTACATACACATCAAAGGCAATATTAATGCCAAACTTAGTTTTAGTTTGTATCTAGCTCAATTTATGTAAATAACATACGTAATCCTAAACCGATACTTCCAATAACTTATGAATTAATATATACAAACCTTCATAAAATATAACAGTCATACATTATATACTTATATATATTATTTAAAAAAATAAATTAGTTTACGGCTCGCCAGCGTACAGGTTTTCGTTATCTGGCTAAAACTAACTGTAAAATAGCCTAAAAAATAATATCAATTATTATTTTAGCGATAATTAATATCTTCATCAAGCTCCAATTTTTGGCTTTATCCTAACGTCAACCAAAATCACAGCGGCTGCCAACCAAACAAATCGCATCGACGAATTAATTTATTAGCAATAATATAATAAGCCAGCTAAACAGCGAGCGGGATCCACCCACTGGGGGTTCCGTAGCTTTACACAATATTTATTTATAGAGATTTTTTGTAACATATGTTCAAATTTATAGTAATTTATTGTAATTGGGATGTTGCTTTATTAAAGTTAGTAAGTCTTTAGTCTTTTATTTAGTCCCGCCATTAAGTAATCGTAAAAATACCAGTTTTTAAACATATCACTGTAGGCTAAAGTTCTTTTCTTACATAGAGAAGGCACGAGCATTGATCACCACACTTGCTCAAGGCGGATTGGTGACTACAAATAGTATTGACTTGAAATAGGAATAGTCATACTTCTAGTCCTATTAGAAGTTCCTGAAATAAGCAGCAATGATAGACAGGCAGACAAAGTCGCATCGTACGTAGGATACTTACGTAAATTCACGCCCTTTCCCATGGTGATGGTGGCAGAAATTAAGGAGCACCATTTTCAAAGATTCTTACATGATTGGCTTCATTTGCATTTATACAAGTCATACACGCACACCGGATTCGAGTACTACTCACAACAAGACCTTTCTAAATAAAATAACCAATAAGGTCAGTGTTTATCCTTCTAGGGCGAATCACTGACTTATGATTATCTTTTCGCGAAGTCCCTGTTGAGTCAAGCAACGCCATCTGTCGGCCTCTGAATGATCTAACGTACTTCATCAATGACACAAGCTGTCCTCGCGTCTCGCGTCAGTAAAACAAGAATTTTACCGGTACAACACTCTACCACGCATTTTGCTAATATATGCCATTGTACTTATAAAACTGATAAAAACCTATTGAACAAGTTAATATAAAGAAATAATTGAAGAAGCCCTGCCTGCCCCCCTGTCTTCACTGCCAAAACAGTCCCATCATAAATTAATTTAGCATTTTGATACGGAACCCTAAAACCACTCCCTTTTTACGAGTGTTTTTTACGTCAAAGCCACGGACTACTGGCTGGCATGACGGTTGAGATAGGTCTGAAGCACCGGGACTCGGCTCTTCTCGTTAAATTTTCACATGCACTTGACGGCCCGACCTGGCTTACGTTAATTATGAAATCTCATTTGTGAGTGAACCTACACGTTTGAGTAATGGCTCCTGAAATGAGAAGTTCGAACGTAAAAGTTTTAATTTAAATAACGACACGCAATTATGAAGGAGATTGTGCTTTGATTATAATTGAAATGTTTTATAATTAACTCGGATTTATGCCTGAGCGTTTTGTGTAGCTCCCGGGACTTATGTGATTTTACTTACAAGATATTCAGTTCGAAATCTCATTACAGCCCTGGTAGAATGAAGGTTTATAATTTTTGATTCTTTAGTAGCCAACGGAGCCCTCTTAAGCGGCTTTCTTCTTGCGCTGACCCTGGCCGCCGGGCATAAGAAACTGACACGCTTTATCATGAACAATTCCTTTTTCTTCACTTATTTAACCTTACTGGTTTACCTTACTCGTATCACATTCAGATACTGCGATCTTATTGGTGATATCCTTTAGAAAGATTGCTACGTGTATGACCAGACGTATGAACTTAAACAAAGCATTAGAAATGTGTAACAATCGTAAATAAAAGGCATGAGTTGTGAATTTATGTTTCTGCGATCCTAAGCTAACATTAACAATCTAATTGGTCTAAATTGCATAACAATCCAAATTAATAAAAAAAAAAACAGAAGAGTTTGTTCGATTTTCTTGTTTGGTTTCTTGACCGTGCTATTTTTGGAACTATCAGTCAGAATTGAAGAAATTCTCATTGCTTTTATAGAATTAACTGACTGTATTCTACTTACATATTCGTCGTTTAAGTCTTTTTGTTTTCACCGAGCACGCCAAAATATCTTTCAGAAGACATTAACGGGCTATTTAACATAACGCTTCAACCTTAAGAACCGCCTAAAATAGCTAGTAATGGTATAAATTAGCTCGTAGGCGCATAAAACGAAAACATAGGTCTATAATCAACAATATACATATATCGCTCTAAAAGCTATTTCAGGAACAATTTCCACTCTACAAGTTTTCTGAAATTTCCCGTAACTCTCAAAACAACTAGTTAATCATCCAGCAGAAGTTAGTTCATAAATTATTCCGTTATTTATTTAACATCAACGCATTTAGACCATTCGTGAGTAGAGAACAAAGTTTAAATATGATTTTAACTAATAACAACCAACATTTTAAAGTTTTCTCATTTTAACTTGACACATCGAGGCTTACTTACGTAATAACGGGTAGCAGAACAGAATAAAACCCTTCTCTTTGCCTTCACCCGCTGCCTTCTAAGCAGCAGCGAAACCTTATTAGTTCTTTACATGAAAGACCTTTCAGGGTAATGCGGGCTGAATAAAAAGAGAAAACTGGCGAAGTGATAGATCGGTAAAGAAAATTATTTGCAGACTCTTTGAGCGTTTAGTGAACTGTTTAATGCTTTATGCCATAGACAAAAATATAAGGAACGTGTAGGTATAACGACATGCATGGAGACTTGCTTAGCTATTTCAAGTCGCGCCGCGTTTTAGGCGTGAGTTTGTGTATGTATGTATGTAAATAGGATTTTGTGGCATGGTCGAGTCATGCTCTATGGATTGTATTTACATATGTATAGGATAAAAATGTTTTGGTGTTAAATGTATATCCATTTAAGTGAAATTATCGCTCGTTAAACTCCAAAATTGCGCCAACACCACGTTTACGTGGCGTCAATTAGATGTCAACCTACATTGAAAGTCAAAACACTTTACGATGCTTTCACACACACATCTGTTAGTTTCTAATATAAAAGGTACTTTCACCTCATATAATTAAAATGTTAGTATATGAAAATTTTATAATGAATGGTATTTATTAACGGCATCCTTTGTTCCCGTTCACGCGTCACTCGGTGCTGCCCGTCTGCTAATTAATTTTTGCAAGATTAATCGATGTATCATCAAATAACGTTGTAAAGGTTCGCGCAGACGAACAATGTTCTAATTTTTGAACGTTTCTTTGAAAGTTACGGAGGATCTGAAAGTATGCGTTTCGGTATTTTACGGCACTTAAATTGAATCGCCGAAATTCCATTACATTTGCCTTGGAATAAGATATTGGTATCTAAGCCTTTAATCTAATAGCGATTGAATATGTCATTTTGAACGGCGAAAATTTTATTAGCCGGCCACTCAATGGGACTCACCCTATTATTATTCACAACCCCATGTTGCCCTCGGCTGAAAATATGGCTCTGTCTTAACCTCAGCCCGGTCAGTTCCCATCGTGGCAATATCATCTGCCGGTCTCATAACTGATGACCGAAGAAAGAAAGAAAGAAAACATGTTTAATTGGGTCACGCACAGGAATTTAACAGTTAAAAAAATTAAATTAAAAATTTAAAAAACCCCCACCGCAAAAAAGTAAAACATTTAAAAAGTTAAAAATAACACTTCAGCTATGAAATTTTACTTCATGTCGGGGTATCGCTTAAGTAAGGAATGTTCCTAGTACTTGTAGGTAAGTAGGTAGTTATTTTAACGGTACCCGTTACGTAAAATTTCATGGCTAAAGTGTTATTTTTAACTTTTTAAATGTTTTACTTTTTTGCGGTGAAAGTTTTTAAAATTTTTAATTTAATGTTTATTTTTAAATTTTTAAACGCATACATTTTGTTTCATATAGTATACAGTTATGAGATTTTTTCAGTGCATTGTATGTAGAGTCAAATGCTGGTTAAAAACGAATCCAAACACGACATATCTGCTATTATTTTGTCAAGAGTCTACCTACTGGTGTGCTGGATAGCCTGGCTGCAGCATCAGCTCATCCTGTTGCCATCAGTGCATTGTGTGCAGAATCAAATGCTGGTTAAAATTAATCCAAACACGACATATTTGTTATTATTTTGTCAAGAGTCTACCTGCTGGTTTGCTGGTTAGCCTGGCTGCAGCATCAGCTCATCCTATTGCCATCAGAGCATGGTGTGCAGAATGAAATGCTGGTTAAAATGAATCCAAACACGACATATCTGCTATTATTTTGTCAAGAGTCTACCTACTGGTGAGCTGGATTGCCTGGCTGCAGCATTAGCTCATTCTGTTGCCATCAGTGCATTGTGTGCAGAATCAAATGCTGGTTAAAATGAATCTAAACACGAAATATCTGATGTTCTTTTCCCAAGAGTGTATTAGTCTGCTAAATATCCTGGCTGCATCAGACCAAACCCACCATAATGTTGCTTATTAATATTACACACATGGGTTTTTGAAATTTTAAGACACACATATGTTTTTATAAGTAAAGTTAATACCCATAGACGTCTAAAATAGCAACGGTAGCTAACACAAAAGAGCTAATAACCTTGAAACGGCTGAACCGATTTTGATGAATTATGTCTAAGAACCATCGCAAGAAACCCTGTTTTCAAATAAAAAAAACCGCATCTAAATCGGTTCACCCGTTTGGGCGCTACGGTGCCACAGACAGACAGACAGACAGACAGACAGGCGGATAGACAGACAGACAGACAGACAGACACACACACATAGCGGTGAAACTTACAACACCCCTCTTTTTGCGTCGTGGGTTAAAAAAAAAAACTAAATCTAGCATATCGAATAACTAAAAGACCTGTGCGAGGGCAAAAAGGCGCAAATCTCTGCACGAAGCCTCGATATTTAAAGAAAACAATAAATACCGCAGCGCTGTTATTCTGAGAGGGTCTACTGTAATGCCATGAATACATTGATGATACAATAGCCCACAAAGAGGCTTAAAATAAATATATAAATACATAAGTATGAGAGTGTGTGTAGGTACGTTAGTATCGTTTTTTTTTCTTGGCCTTAAAGTAAAAACTATTATTGCGTGTCCCTCATCGAAAAATACCATTGAACATCTAACCCTACGTATATTTTTCAGATTCCTTATAAATTTTAGACCGCTATCACTTACTGAATCCAATATTTTACCTCTCAGATGATGGCGGTATTATTTTGTATCTCGGACGTACAACTTCCTTGGACCGGGATAGCCCACCAACAAGATAGATGGCCTCCTCCAACGGATTTTCCTTTCTACGCTATGAAATTTTTCAACTTAAACGATAAGGGCGCGCCGCGATTTTATGCCCTCCTATAAATATAATAATGATTTATAACATCATTTATTCAGTCTGAACTAGTCAAGGGTTTTCGATATAAAATGTCGCTTTCGATACGCCAACAGTAACTTTAATTCAGAAACTGGTAACTACTTGCGAACTCAGTCAAGGACTGAATAAAAGGCCCGGTTGGAACAAAGGCCACTTGGGAATAATAATTAATAATCGAACACAAAGGAAAGTCTTGGAATACGAAAACTGCGCAGATTTATAACGAGGTTAAATGTCTTTTACATTTTATGTTAGCTTACTATATTATGTAGCGATCTTATTACCTCCTCTCTTAAATGTTACGTTACCCAGCCGGGGAAGGCACAATTACTTTTGAGCTTAAATTATTACATTATCTACGATTACCTTGTTTTACTATGTAAAGAAACACATTATTTTTCTTAGGTACAGAGGCCCGTACATCAAGTTACCAAAATGTGTCGAATTTTATCAAAAGTTTTTCAACTTTATTTCAAATAAAATAAGGTTCATATTCAATTGGGAAAATTTTACAGTTTGGGGTAGGTTGACGTGCTGGCGTATGTACCTACTTCAAGTTAAGTTTCGCAGCGTTTTTTTTAAATGTCGAATTTTGAAATCTAATTGAGTGATTCATTGATTTTTCTGCTTTTATTTACACAATTGGATTAACATCATTAGTATCTACCTATGCCTTGCTGTTATTGCGGTTATTTTAAGTCATTTATCGTAGGCACTTACTAGTCTTCGGCTTACTCACTTCTGCCTACTTTCGCGAACTCTGCAGCACTTTCGTGGTATTCACGAAGTAAAATTAATATACAGTAGCTCAAAATGTACGATATTTTATTTTAATTGAAGTCCACACGAATATAAAAAAAATTCAACGTAGTTTGAGCTCAAAAATATAATTTGTTTGTGAGCGCTGCCACCTCGCTATCTACCTTTCATAAAAAAAAAACATATATTTCTGCACAGTACTTTATTTTCGGTGACTGACTGACCCGCAGGATGTCAGGATTTCGAAACAAGGCGTAATCTATCGCGTTGACGTGATTGCGTATTAAAAATTGTTTCACTTGCAATATGTCATTTTCAACGGACATAAATTGTGGATCCAATGTAACACGTAAACGTGTGTCATTTATATGAACCTATAAATAAATTTCGGATGTGCGGATCTCGCTAAACCGTCCCTACACAAATATATAGGGGTCGCAACGCATTAATCTTCCCTTCATTTGTACAATTGTGCCGTGTACCGCAAATGTTTAAAAATTCTATTAGAAAGAACCTTGTTGTCAGCTATAATAAAGTCGTAAACTGCTTGAAAGCGTCACAGTTAGGACGAAATTTTAATCTTGATGTTTCTTTTTAACGAAATAATTTGAAATTAGCCTTTTCAAACATCCAATGTCAAGTGTGGTTTAAAACGTATTAATAAAATGGACACCACATTTCGCAACCGAAAAAGGTGACACATAAACCACATTATTTACGCCCAAACGGACTAAATGCAAAATCCATCCGCAGTACTTTTGAATAAATGTTAAATTTTTTTATGTATAAATTTCACATGCAGCAAAAATGTCAGGGCGGAAATTGTAGAGCAGTGAAATATGGCGCCCAGCTGCAACGGCTAATGAACTCGTTTCATTTTACTAATATTGTGCATCATGTCCGACACATTAAAATGCTCTCGCTTTACAGACGCGGGTTAATTTGTAAATTGACGTGCGTATTTGTAAATAACTAGACCTCCATGATACCGGGCGTGGATACTGTTTAATGCCTATTCACATTTAGATAAAGTAGTCTATTCTAGTTCAGTTTTTATGTAACTGTTTTGTTTATGTGACTTTAAAGCGGAGAAGAATAATTAAATAATTAAGTATTGCTGTTGTTTCTTTGACGTAATTCTGTAACATTTTTAATTATGTTTCCTCTTATACCCGTGCTTGTACTCGCTGCACGAATGTAGGACCACTATAGCTCAAGGGTACTAGAATGAACAGGTGTGCCTATGAGCCGACGATATAAAAAATCTATTCCACAATTTTTACTGCTAAAAGAAAAAAGTCAAGAGATGAATAATTGTTTGTTATTTATGAGATTGGTTCATAGTTAGGTACTGTTAAAGCCAAATAATTATCACACTAATGGTCCCTTGTTACATTTAACCTTTGCAACGGTGTAGACGTTACGAGGTGGCGGAGAAGCGACTACAGATGACTCAGCCTCCCTCAACAATTGCTTTAGAAAACAAACGACTTCCAAGGCAAATTGTGTAGACGTGACTCAAAAAAAACTTCCATAAAATGCATTTTGCTGTCTGTCTTCAATTGTCCGCTAAAAGCAATTTATATTTCTGGCGGCCTCGCTCGCGATCCTTTACTTGTATTTAAAAGTAGAAATGGTTTCTAAAAATCATAGTGGTTTGTACCATCGCAACCTTTTGATCTCAGTCGGAGTTCGGACACAAAAGTTCCTCCCGCCGAGTTCAACAATAGGTTTGCGGAAAGATTAATCGTCGGAAGAAACCCTCTAAGCCGGAGAAAACAATTTTTCATCTTTATCAAAACGTTGAGTGCGAACCGTTGCAATTAATGTATACTTATCTATATCGCTGTGCTGTTGTTAGGTCGTTAGATGAATACGTCAAGATTGTTGAAAACAATTTGGGACATTCATGTCAGCGACGATCAGTCGTCAGAATTAAAAGAAAACAGGACAAGAGCGAGTCGTACTCGCTCACCAAGGGTTCCGTTCAAAGTAACAGACACGTACATATTATAAATATGTAAATCAGGAATCAAGTCTTTCAGTTTTTAATAATAATAATAATAATAATAATAATTTATTTATTTGTATAGAATGCAGGTGTTACAATATTGGTGTTAATTTCTATAATACGTTCCCAGTACATTCTGCCTGTTGGCATACAAAAATTTTAAAGTAAAAATTACAGCTAATTTTAGAAAACTTACATTAAAAACCAGTTACGTTTGAAAACTTATTACATAAACAATTAATGACATTATACATATATTACAATACATCATTTAAAAAGTCTGTAACAGAATAGTAACATCTGTTGGTCAACAAAGACGACAGAAGTTTCTTAAATTTCCTTAAGGGCTGATTCTTAAGCTCTTTATTAAGTTTTTCCTATACTCTAACACATTACAAGTATATTTTTTTGCGATTTAATTACAAATGTATAGTAATCAGATTAATGGAAGTAATACAACGCGGTAAGTATTACTTACCAAACATAGATTTAGATCAACGGAAAATATCAAACACATTTTGATTCCCTTGAGAGTGTCGAAATAAATATGTCGGCGACAGCAATGGCTGAGCGATGGCCTGACACCGATGGGGGTTTCGTGGTACCGAGTCCATAACGGAGAATAACAATCTTCATTGCAGTAATAACTTCACTTAACAATCATAATCACAAAACATAAAAAAACCGCTTAGAAAATAGGTAACTGACAGTTTCGTACTGTATGTGTGTCTTCGTTGGTGCCTCAAAACAACCTGAGCTCTGTCCAGCTCCCATGCACCAGCATGACTCTGTCCACGTGACATTACCAAAAACGCATTCGCACCATTTCAAATGACGAGTAACGTCACGCTGGTCATCATAGACTCCGTACTAAGTTAATCAACTCCACAACTTATTATTCAAGAATATCGCTTTCCACGACATAGGTATATATTTTGCAGCGGAAATGGCCGAATCTTTTTTTTAAAGTTAACTTAGAAGTTTGATTTTTGACAGCTTCACGAAACTGTCCTGGATTTTAATTTCAACTCGATTTACTCTACGCGTTCTGTAAATCATGGACAGACTGACCTCCGAATCGGCTCAGGTTCGGATCGGTCTTGATAGATGGTTGGTCGAACGGATGGACCATAAAGTGATCTTATAAGGGTTTCATTTTTTTTATTTTGAGGTCCCTAAATAAGTTTGTTTCTGTTCTCAATACCACTAAAACATCACACACTTAAACATGGCCCAGCTTTGGCGATTTTCAAGTAAAGCTACGACTGCAGTGCATTGCTACCAATGAAATGCAAATGCTAATATACTGACCCATATAAATATCCTAGTCGTGAAATCTCGGGAAATGAGACGCCGCATTCGTTACCGACATAGCTTTTAAGGGGCAATTCCAGATATTATATTCTAGAATAAAAATACTTAATCATCATCATCAGCTGACCTTTTCCCAACTATCTTGGAGTTGGTTGCTTTTTTTTTTTTTTTGAGGGGTGGAAAATCCTCATGGATGTCCCCCGCCCGGGGAGGCGGAGGGGTCTGTCAGACTCTTACTGACTAAAAACCACCCCGTGTTCCTTCTCACACCTGCGCCGGGGGTCACGGGAACGGAAGATACTTCCGCGACCCCCGACTGGTGTCGGCCCCGCGGGCCTCGCCAAGTCAGCGAGGGGAGTGAGGTGTTAGACTCCCCTCGCGATGTCTAAGAGGGGCGCGCGTGAACTCGACGCGCCGCCACCTCGTGTCCATGCACGTGGGGGCGGCGGACATCCCCGTCCGTCGCCCTGGACCCATTCAGGGGGGCTGGAAGAGGGCGTTGTCCGCCCTCCGCCTGCGCTCGGTGCATCTGCTGCGGGCAGGGTGAGTGGAGGTGATCTCCCTCTCCCTTTCCGCAGCCTCCTTCTGCGAGATGACCGTTGCGCAGAAGGACACCACCGCGTCCCAGGACTCGACGCTGCCAACCATTCTCTCGACCACGGCCGGCAGCGACAGGTCACTGCCTACGGAGTTGGCTGCCAGCCTAACTGGATGCAGCTGAGATAGAAATGTTTTACATGGAGCGACTGCTTATGTAACATCCACATCATAGTGACTAGGACTAGACTTCTAAGTCTGACTATTCGTAACTACTGTTAAAGACCTACAAGCTATGTAGTACTAGTTTCAGTTTATTTACATTTGTGGTTAATTTATAAGGATTTACTTTGAGAATTGTGCTAAAAATATTTGTATTTTTAACCAACTTCAAAAAAAGGAGGAGGTTCTTAATTCTGTTTGTGATGTTCTCAAAAGTTTTATTTGTAATAGATTGCTTTTATCAGAAACAACGTTTATTTCCTAATTGTAGCTTCAATATACTTACTTACGTTACAGAATATGAGTAATTTCCGATACCTATACTTTCACCATTTAAAAAATAAAACTTTGATTGCATAGTCCTTATTGGTGAGGTTCTAAACGAAGGTAAACGAAGCATACGAAGTATGTAAGAATGCATATGGCTCTCTGTAGTTTCTGCCTGCCTCGATGGAAAAAAGCGTGAGTTTATGCATGTATGTATGAATGACCGTCAAAGATCAACAAATGATAGCCAGAATCAGTGACGTAACATGCTTCCGAGACACGGGAGGGTCCTAATAAGAATGAATGGTCACCATTCTACAGATTAACCTCGATAAGCGTAGCCTAACCTTCAATCGACCCGTGCACCTGCTATCATTTAGCAACAAGCTCTTCACTTTACGAACTTTTGAACTTATTTCTAATAACCACAAGTGTTTGTAACTCTTAATGAAAACCAGATGATAGTTATACGAGCGAGTCGCATCACTTTCAAGGATACTCCTGCAGCTTAACCACCGCTACTAAACTAAGAGGAAGGCTACCGATATCTTTAAGTTAGACCATCTAAGTTCTCACTTTACCGGCTTCTGACCGCTTGTAACAACAGCCATAGATTATTAGCTAGAACCGACTTATCTAATCTTCAAGCATAATAGGCAAAAACAAATCTATATACCTAATGTTTGTAAAAACCTACTTTAGTCATGTAAAATACAGGGTGTAAAAAGACCGATCACATAGCCGATAACTACACATTCTGTACATATAATTAAGTAACTTTAATCAAAAAATATTGCTGGGAAAATACTGTTTTTATCATCTTTAAAAAAGAGACGCTTTTTATTGCGCGTAATGAAAGCGCGAAAACGCAACGCAACTTTCGAGCAGCTGAGCTTTCGGCCGGCCGCGGCCACTTGCGCTTGTTGGTTGACCTGACCGGCCCGCTTGAGTTTAGTATCTATTGCATTTTTGTAACTTCAAATGCGTAATTTGTTTTGAAACATTGATAATTTTGATAATGTTTGTTCGGAAGAAAGTTTTCTAATGATACTTGAAATACGATTTTGAAAAAAAAAACGTATGTTCTAGAAGAAAAAAACTATCCCAGTGATGGGTAAAATATGTAGTTTTCGTTTACGTTAAGGGTCTTACACCCATAAGTTAAGTTATACAGAGTGTAAAGAGACTTATGATCTCACTGTTACTATAAAAACATTATTATTAAATTTACGATTTACATGAGAATTAAAACCTTAGGTTTTCTAGTAAAAAAATAAGACGATTTCGTACATATACTTAACCAACACTCCCGTGGCTTCTGACTGCTAATTGTTACAACTGCCATAGACTATAAGCTAGAAACGGCTTATCTGCTCTTCAAGCCTTGAAGGTGAAAACAAAACTAAATATTTATCGTTTGTAAAAACCATCTGGACTAATGTTAAATACAAATTACTTATTAATCTTACTGTAACTATAAAAACATAACTACTAAATGTACGTTATACATGTAACTTAAAGTCTTAGGTTTTCGAAAAATAAAATCAGACAATTTTGAGCAAATACTTTAAAGCCCCCGCAAATTGACCTCAATTGTTTCATCCTCTGCACTATAATTTAATGGCTCAATAATATGATCACATTCTTAGAAAGAATTGGCAGAACTGCATCATTTCAGGCTGCCTATATTACGCCCCGCAAGTTCCACTGTCTAAACTTTTAATCCAATACTGTTCCACATTTAATTGAAACTATAGGTGCGAGACGAGATCGTGACGATTGCTAAATGAGTTAAGTTACAGTTTCGCACTATAACCGCCAACTGATGCCGGCCGATAACGAACACCCGTCGACCAGCTGTTTCGGGGTCATCCATTACTTCTACCTATTTATTACTTTAAAACTGTATCGGAAAATGTACCAGCGGGAATTTATTAACACGGGCTGCATTAAAAACTAAAAGTTTCATACGACTAGTTTTAAAAGTGGTTTCGCTTAAGTAAGAGTTGGCAGTTATTCCACGTAAACGTAATAATAATACCAGCCTGTTACCGTCCTACTGCAAGGCAAAAGCCTCTTCTCATACAGAGAAGGCACGAGCATTGAGCACCACGGTTGGTCATGGTGGATTGGTGATTTGACCACCTTTTATTTAAAGTACCGGAATTCCAGACACTATTAAATTACGTATTGTTCACGGAAGCTGGCTTCTTGACAATCTGCCGGTCACACCACTATGCTATCAATGCTTCCATGTATTAATTCAGGTTAATAACAATTCATGTGTCAAGTTTTATCTTAACCCGCTTAGGGCCCCTTCAAAGATGCCGCCAGGTGCCGCGCGGCGGCAGCGCGGCTGCAGCGCTACCGTCGCGCTGCTTTATTAAGCCATATAAATAAAAAACCCGCGCTATGGCCGCGCATCGGTTCTCAATCGACTAGTGATGATGCGTACGTGTTTTTATTCAGACATGAACGAAAATCAGCTTGAACAATTTATCGATGAGGATGAAACTAAATGTACAACACTATGATGCTCGAACCTAGCGGTTGCAGCGCGGCGGCAGCGCTGTGGCCGCGCTTCCACCGCGCGGCTGTTTGCGGCTAATATGTAGGCCGCCCTTAGCCCCTAAGGTGTACTACTTTTATAATAAACAACAATATTATGCGATTGATAAGTCATACATTTGATTGGAAAAAGGCTTCCAACTATAATATATATATTCCTTAATAAACACCAACGAATGCCCCAAAGGCAACTTTATGATGACCTACAAGAAATATTGTCGATGTGTTGTTATTGCCCTTCCAACGCCTTTCCCGTTATAGCCCTTAAAATAATAAAAACATCATGTAGCGAAACTAAATATTGCAGTCAAGACAAGCGGAGCAATTGCAAATGGCCTCAATTTATTCCTGAAACCAGGAGCAAACACTGAGCGAGAAAGTTCATCATTTACCAGCAACTAGTTTCTCTTAATTGACTATTTAAAGTTTAGAACTGAGAAAAGTAGCTGCTGGAACATTTCGTGTTCTCGTTTACCAGCCGCAGACGACGAATTTTAAAACCAATGTAAACTAAAATGCATCAAAAGAGGAAACCGACGCAGTAATCGTAAAAATAAAAATTAATGGAAACATGAAACGAATAATTTTATCGGAACCCAGCAATGATCGTTTGCGCGTTTATTTCTTTTTTTGCCAATCGTTTGAAATAGGTGCACGGTAAACTTTACCGCGGTATTGGTGGGTAAGTCAACAATTTTGTGAACCTCAACATTTAGGTACCTAATGAGTTCACCGCTTATTTTTAACAGGTAGGTCCTTTTTTTTCTTAATAAATCTGTGGCTGGACGTTGTCCTCTTCCGAAAATGAGGCAATGCCCTTAGGCACTAAATAAACGAGAGCGTCTCTTCCATTTTTAAACCAATCTATATTTTGTGCTAACGAGTCACGCCCAACTCTCCTGCCAAACGGTACTCGGTCGCAATTACGGCAATTTATTTTTCCGGAAGGACTATTTATTAAATTAACATCCATTTGCCTCCTACAAAGGTTTCTGTTATATTGGTCAAAATGAATAAGAAAATCTCGCTATTTCATTTAATTCATTAGGTGTTATCATTCACTCCGTTTCATCTCGTTTGGTACAATGTTTTTGACCGTTATTAAATGAACTTTGTTAATTAATAAAGTGAATTATTGCACAACGAAGTAAGGAAATTTTATTTGTATATGTCGAATCTTCATGATTTATTTCGTTAGACATTTTTTTGGCAAAAGATGGGGTAGGGTAGAAGATACACGATAATTATTAAAGTTTCTGTTCAACACAATAATAACAAATCACTTCAATTATCTCAGTGCAACGAATCGAGAACAGTTCCGCTACGTCTTAGCTCCACTGCGGTCAGGCACTGAATGTCGTCCTCGTGGCAGGCTTAAAAGATCACGACTCTGTAGAAGCGCGCCATGGTGTCAGGAGATCACTTGGTATCGCCTTTAGGCTCGCTTGCGATTCGTTGTGTCCGTATTATTGACCGGATCCGACATATACGTAACCTTTGCATTGTGTCCACAACAAAGAACGGGTTAGTCTCACAAAGTTCTTTTGTATCCTGCTGAGAATAAACTTATAGTTTTGTAATACCCTGCATGAGTGTACTATTACTGTAATACAAGTCACAGAATGGCACAATAAGGAAAAAGATACATCAACTCTATCATAGTAAAATAAAGTTAACAAATATTATCAGCTGTTAAGGATATGTTGCTTCACAAAACGTAGTGATAATGTTGTATCAAGTTGGGCAAGGGCCGACCGTAACTATAAAGCGCAAACTGACCGTAATACATAGCGCGATAGTTGTAAGTTTCTTCAGCGTCAGTCGTTAAAGGGGTAGGAAGTGTAAGGAGCTGGCGACACATTGCCGTGCGATCAAAGTTCGCTGTAGGCCGGCCATGCTCTCACGTTTAATTCAATTTGGAATCCCACCAGATTTCGAATTTGCTGCCGGCGTGTCCTTTAAATAAAAGAATAGCCGACTCACATAAAAGTAAAGATCTGCTTAACATTTTACTACCATAAAAGCCTGAACCACATAAAGGATTTCCTTTACAAAACATTACAATATACAGTCGTGTATCTTTGGGGAATTTATCGTCTTTTGTAGGTATAATACGCAAACGCTTAATTAACGACTTTTGCGAATCAAATAAAACCACGTAATGTAATTAAATTATACTCGGTCCTCGACAGGGATAATTAAACAGCCTACTTTATTCACAAAACAATAACAATGTCGCAAAAAAATTTATCACTCCTCACCTCATACGTATACTGATAAAAGTGTTGAGCAGGTCTTAGTAATTGTCTATTTTATTTTCTCATGTCGTAAACTAAAGCCGGCGATAACACTTTGTTACTTTTACCATTGCTCTGCAGTGCTGCGGCTTTGTGTACACTACAATCGATCGTTTTTTTTTAACCTCAACCTTATTTTGTAAAAATGTAAGTCTAAGCTGCTAACTCTGTTCATTTGTCTAGGTACCCATTCAATTGCATAATTTATAATCCAAACGTGTGTGTAGCTACGTTATGGTAATTTTAAACACACCAAGGGTTGACAATATGACAGTTTAATGTACATTATTTTATACAGCAAACAATTCTAGAAACAGATGTTACTCTCAAAGTGGTCCAGGTGTTCGTGCAATATCAAGTAGCAGCGTTAAACCTAGTTGGTGTGTCGGTCACGAATCACAAGATTAAGGGGGCGAGTCTCAACAAAAATAAGACTTAATTAAAAGTGGAAAACATTCTCATTTCCCGCTTTCCGACATATTTTCGCTTGCGACGTGAGAGTAAGAAATCCTGCCGAAACGGACGTTTTCTCAAACAGTACGGTTGTAGATTTCGAGTTAGTAACAAATGTTTTAACGTTTCGATACAAGTGGAAGTGCTAAATCTTAGAACGTAAATCACGCTGCAGCATAGGAGCTTCCAGCAATTTGGAGAATAAATCCGTACCTCCGTTTGTGTTCGCAACGTCAGGGAGGGTGTTGCACTTGAATAATTGAAGTATCGTCCTCCTCGGCACCTGCGAGATTTTACAAATATCTGACACATTCATACTTAGCTATAGTTAAACGGTATAAGAGAAATAATATACTTAAACTGAGTGGATATTAGTCCGTAGGTACTTGATAGTAGAACTATGTTTGTGTTCTAAATAAAAAAAATATTAATTATATTCAAATATTAAAGAACTCCTAGACTATCTCGAGACAATACTAGACAAGATTTGATTAACAAAATTGAGAAGCATGTTCTCAATTTTGTGCATGGGTATTCAGTTAAATCTAATACCTAACTGTTCCTTATACCTACTTAAGATTTTTTCCATTGCAGAACTACTGCAAACAAATTAAAATTTAAAGCTTAGATAGGTGGAGATAGACAGAATTTTACTGATGTAAGCGCACAATGCCAAAAACACTCAATGGCCGCGATCCGTGGTCATTCGCTGTGTTTCCTGAGGCACGTTAAATCTGCTTGCAGTGCTATTTGAAGGCAGACTCGCCAAACCGTCGTGTTTGCGTTCACGAGAGATTTTCGTTAAACCCAATTTGATCGAGCGTGTCTGTACTTAAATACTTCGCCCACAATAGCTGCGGATCCATTAAATTTTATAGTTTCTAAGCTACGAGCATAGTGTTTGCTCTGAGCAAACTACTTACTCTTACGTCACATCGACTTGAAGTTGAGTTGAGTTTGATTGTTATATGTACGTACCATAATACTCATTGTTTAGTTTATAGCAGGTGTATAATAATTATAGGCATAACACTACACCACTAAGGCGGAGGGCATCGTGGAGTACGTGCGCCAGAAGATTGGATACATACCGAGGGTGTAGTTACTTTAAGGCGTTTGTGGTAAGCGTTCCCCATTGTTATCTGCCCGTTGTCATGAATGACAGTTTCTGGCCTCAGGACGTGGTGTTCCGTCGCTTCCAACAATTTCCACAGGACAGTGCTACTGCGTGCTAGTGAAGTGTTAATTTAAGTTTATTATGTACAATATGTATTTTTAGGTTAAGGTATTCATTTATATCTGGGCCTGCGTCGCCTGAAATAAACGATTATAACTATTATTTATATAATTATATTTCTAAGTAGACGTCACGCCGGGAGGCCCTTGAAAGCCATTCAATGACCTTATTGATATATATTTAAGTATGGAATACAAGCAAAAGCTACAGTGTATTCAAGAAAAAACTAACCAGCAAACTTACCCGCTTATTCATGGCACTACAGCTACTATTTATTGTTTTTCTCTTTAAATATCGTGGAATCGTGCTTAGCCTATTGGCTTCGCACAGGTCTTTTGTTTTTTTTTTGACATGTTAGATTTAGTTTTTGTTGTTATTCCTGTGCTTGTCCCAAATCAATGTATTTCTTTTCTTTCTATGTAATATTGATAAGTGATCTGCTTTATGCAGTTGTTATTAGCATGCTTACCATAAAGATGTGAGAAAACCTAGCTTAGTCCTAGTCTCAAAAATGCATTAACAAATGTGTTCCCCGCAGCTATCCTACAAAACGAGCTAGAATATACCGCCAAACAGAGCGATCTAAAGCCAAAGCGTAAAACTGACTTTGAAATTCAAAAACGCTTTGATGTGCCGATCCGACCTCAAATTGTTGACTAAACAGACCTCCTCCGTTCACGGACATTTTTAGACGCGTTTGTGTTGATTGCGGCCGTCACCCACACAGAATTTTATTTTACAGTGCATCGAAATGGCTGGTGTTTGCACAAAATATGAATGCATGAACATTCACAGCGCGCAGAGGTGCAAGCGGTATTCGCCGGAATAGTAAAATGTGGAGCAGGTTGACCGAATGATGGCCTTGCATTTTTAACGAGAAAGATGATGTTTCAACTTGGCTGGGTGTGGATAAGAACTCATACTGGCCTGCTGGACTAGTAGTTGGTGGCTCTGACTGCTATTCCCACCCAGGACACGATCATTTGTTCGGTGTCTGGGTGTAATTTATTTATAATATGCATGTATTTAGAAATACATAAGTTTGTTTATCCGTTGTTTAGTACCAAAACACAAGCTCTAATTAGTTTGGGACTAAATGGCGTTGTGTGAAAGTTGTGGAACTTATTATTTATTTATTTAATAAAATACACGTAAGCAGAATAAAGCCATCCCAGACGTAATAGTAGCGTCTATTAAAATACTTGTCTATCCATTTACTTAGAGTCAAACGACCACAAGTTGGCAAACATTGGTCGTCAGTAAAGTCATTATTACGCGCCATTACCATCAGGAAATCGGGGGCCTGTTAAGTAATAGTTGATAACGAAAACATTTTGGACAAAATAGTTGGTACGACTGGTACGAGTGAAGACAAGTCAAAAACTCATTAAACGCTGTTTGCAATGTATCGAATGGTACAATTTAAACCGTTCGTTGGTGTAGCCAAGAATTTGCGTTGGAAGTTCCAAACTAACATTATACGTTGAATGAAATAGTTTAAACCAACTTTAGTTTGTTAAGCTCTTCGTGTAATAAGCTCTATTCGGTGTAATTACTTCGTAATTGTTCATGTATTTATAACGCTGGATTGATCTGTGGTTTTGATATTGTTACTAATTGATGCGGCAATTGAGTAAATATTTAGGCTGGGTTTAGTTAAATTTCAAATGTTGATTGATCGCTTAACCGAATTTTAAACAAAAATAAAAAAATAAAGGTGTACTTACACGAACTTTAGGTTTTATTTAATATTTCCTGTTTTTAACCTATATTTAAAAAGGAAACTATTTACTACATAGCTCTTTTGCATGGCAAGAGAATTAGCTAATGAAAAAATAAAATATTGCTGCAGAAAGTTCACTATTATTTATAAGTTAATGTTACTTAGTGGGATAAACTTGAGTATCAGCCAGTTTTAATAAAATATAAAAGTTAATCTACTGTAAGAATAAATCCTATCATCAATATCAACACTTAAGCCTTCAATTGCATCTTCATCATTATCCTTTTACCAATGTTTCCAGTCGGGGGTTACAGAAGTATCTTCTGTTCCCGTGACCTCCGGCGCAAGTGTGAGACGGAACAGCGGGGTGGTTTTTAGTACGTAAGAATCTGACAGATCCCTCCGCCTTCCCCAGAGCGACGGACATCTGTAAGGATTCACCACATATCACACGGGACGCACCAAAAAAAAAAAGAAAAAAACTTCCAGTTTAACCGGCAAATAAGTCCTATAACTATTACCTATACCTAGGTATAACTAATATTTTAATCATGAATGATGATAATGCAGAATATTAACATCATGATCATCCTCCTTTCTTTTTGATTTGGGGTAGGTAAAGCGTGTCTTCTTATTGTATAACAGCGCTGTGGTATTCCTTATTTTTTATTTCTTTTAGGTTTTGGTTTTTACTTTTTAATTCTTTTTTTTTATATTTTCCTTATTTTTATTTTGGTTTTTCTTTAGTTTTAGTCCTTTTTCTCTTTAATGTTATATGTCCTGTGTGTGTCTAATAAATACTAGTCTTTCTGTCTTTCTTTCATACCATGTAAGTATGGTAGAAGAAGACACGCTTCACCGACCAATTCAATCGAACCAATTTGCCATCGTCTGGTTCACCACCTTTTCACAATCCATCCATCGTTTCTTTAGTATTTCAGTACTCTTGTAACCCTCTTGTAGTATAATGACGTACTTATTAAGTAAACTATTCATAATGATCTCACCAAAAGCAAGCACTTAACAATGCCAGAAAATCTAATAACAAAAACCTCATTTCACATTTTAAGTAGGCAAATACAATTTTCCATCGTACCTACTAGTAACCAGCCCGTTTTATTATTTCATATAACGTCGGTTAAATTATGCAACATATCTAAATAGGTATGCAAATAGGGAATTTCTTGAATAAACAACATGGCTATCCTCACGGGTTGGGCGGACGGTCGGGCAAACAAGAGAACAACAAAGCAGAAATGTAAACGGTATTTTATTGTGTAAGATACAGTTACAGCACAGCTCCAATGCAGTGATGTAAATCCTATGGATGTGTCAGAATGGTATCCTTTTGAAATTTTTCTAAGCTTGATGAGCGAGCATTGTGTTAATGTAGGACTAATCTTATGAGCCATAACCATTTACAGTTAGGTCGCTCTAATAATAGGATGGAGGGATTGCAGTCAAGCACTGGTTTATATCTAATATAAAAAATATATATATATATTGATATTATGGTTTGCAGAAGCATAATTATACTAAGCCTAGATTTTTTAAACTTTGCACCTTTTCGTTTTTCGGTTACACTAAAAAGGTACAAATAATTTTAAACAAGTAGGTAAATTACGCTGAGAATCTGCACTTTTTGAACGTCAAAAATACCTAAAAGGAGTCCTGTCTCATGTAATTTTGTACCAAAACGCCCGTCTTTCACGACTTCCTAGTGTTTTTGCTGGGAAGACTAAGTGGTGGAACAAACTCCCCAGGAACACGTCTGTCGTGTCTGAGTTTACACAATATTGGTAATTAATAAACAGAATATTTTAATTGAATAACTTGCTACATGTTAGCTAGCACAGACCAATATACATGATAGTACTAGTAATAATAGAAGGTAGCGACGTTGACAACTAAACTCATGCAAACACCTATAACAAACTGAATAAATAAAATATAGGCCTTCAAGTAAAAAGGGCGTGTCCACTCACATGTGCAGAACTGGATTATACGTGTGTTTAACATGAAATCACAATATGTTAAATTAGGATCATCAAAGCTAAATAAAAAAACCTGCCTTGTTAAACAATAACAAAACCACCCAGCAAGACGACCAGTTACCACAAGCAGCACACGTTCACAAGCTTAACATAAAAATCAACCATTACCCCCATCGCCATATCTTACTACCTACCGGTTGTTTTAAATTTAACTATAAATTGGCATCGTCGCTAGTTAACTACATATTTCAATATAACGCGTTATAAAACAATGTAATGAGATGATCATGTCAAGAAATGAAATAATAAAAGAAGTGTCACACACAAAAAGAATGAACAATAAATTGTCTTGCGTTCAACAAAGCGACCAACTATTATTATGATAAGTAGTAGTTCGTCGCCAATGGAATAATATGCATTAGAACAAAGATGAGATTTAATTTTTAAATTAGACAGATTAAAAGACATCCTGAAAGGAAAGGAAAGTTTTTTTTTTAATATTAACCCGTAGTATTTTATATCGGGGTGCTGTCCGGAACTTCATGTCCGGGACATGTAATTATTTTGCATAATCCATTAAATACGAGTTTACCTACAGCCACAGAAAGATAATATATACGTGCAATAGTGCATTACATAACATCACGCCTGTAAACTCTGAAGGGTTAAGCAAAGGTGTGCCAAGTAGTACACCCACATTTCGCCAGTTATGTTTAAGTCCCATGTAACAGGGGCGCGCCTATTTCCATCAATCGGGGACAAATCTAGACTCTAAGCTGCTACTGAGAAATCCCAGACGGGAAAACTGAATAACACTTCAGTTTCCCGACCCGGGCATCGAACCCGGGACCTCATACTCAGCAGTAGCGACCATTACTCTATTCGACGAGTCATTACTATAATATATTTAATTAAATATCATCTTATCTCGCAAAGACTAAGCACTGGTAAAATTAACCCTTGCTTTGATCATTATTAAAGAAGCAAGTGTAAAGAACTGTCCACTTGATTAGGTACCTCACGATGGAATTACCTTTTGTAATCAATTC
Source organism: Euplexia lucipara (assembly GCA_921972225.1). NCBI lineage: Eukaryota > Metazoa > Arthropoda > Insecta > Lepidoptera > Noctuidae > Euplexia > Euplexia lucipara. The sequence goes on from OV179148.1 coordinate 10,968,686, forward strand.
AATCGTGAACACTTTGTACACAAGAATAAGTACTTGTTTCAGTAGGTAGTATACCTTGGAAATCAAAGAATTTACGAATCTGGGGGCACGGGAGTGCCCCCGCCAAGACGAGCCAAGCTAAGCGCAAGGGCACTACCTACCTACCTTTTCTCGTAGTTTTTCGTCGTTTTTTGAACCCTCATAGAGTTGGTTTCCGATGTACTCGAGAGTTCATATTCTCAGGATATGATGTCATTAATTGACTACACAGGCCAAACCTCATGTGGTCATCTTGGCAACATTTTACATGAAGTGTTTTGGAGGGCTCGTTTAGTCCAAACGTAGGCCCACGTTTAACAATTGTATAATTATGCTTGTCATCAATATATAAAATACCCAGTAATACATTAAATAGGTGGGAAATCCTTCGTCAGACGGAACTTTTTCCCGTCTAATTAAGGAAAATGAATGCAGAAAATAACGAGTTCTCATTAAGAAAACTATGATTACAGGTGGCGTAAGTAACTTAAGAAATGTTCATACATTTAGTTTTGCGTGGAACTTCAGCGGCACTTTAGGGAAATCATCATTTATAAGCCCTTATAATTATGTCCCTGGTTTATTTTTTAAGTATAATAATATAAAGTTAGTTTTCGTATTATTCGTATTATAAAATCCAACTAGTCAAACAATAATAAACTTTCGTACCATTGTTTACTCGTTTTTTGGCTATAAATGCAAAACGGCTAAATTGCGTATTCATTTTCGCAACTGAAATCATTTTCAACGAAACTTTCCGTCCTTAGCCAAGAATTCAACTATTGTGTATTCAAATACTGTAGGATATTAATAAGTATAAGGTGCTACTAAAGGAAGCTTATAAATTGTTGTTGTTGTGTGTACTCAACAATATTTTGTTACAGCTATTGGTTCTTCTTTCAATAAATAAATAAATAATTTTATCTTATTTGTTTACCTCATATTTGCAAGCCTCTTCCAGTAGCCCTTCATCTTGAGTCAGACTACAACATCTGGGCGATGGTCACATCACGATTGCAGCGACTTGTGTGTTTGTTTACTGGAACTAACTATACTCACACGAAGCCACTTGGAAGCGTTCGCCACGGCACACTGGTCGGCTACTTACTTAACTTGTCGCATTACTTGCTTTTATGTATTTACTTGGCTTCATACAGAAATTAGCCATGTTGAACTTAACTAAAGCTATCAAAGCCGTTAAGCTGTTAGATTTGCTAGGTCTAAGCACATTGATACTAAAAAGTGAAGATCGTTTTGCTATAAAGCATCATACGAGTAACCGGTACCATTACACAGGTCATTGGTATCACACAAAAGGCTGACATGCCGAAGTGAAAATGGGCTGGGCTGACGTAAGTGTGTGATGGGTAAATGTGCGATGAGTGGGTTCTTTTACACGTCAAATGACGTCATGGGAGGACCATGTTAAGGTGGCGCGATGAGCTGGACTTCTTTGATAAAATAAAATTATAGTGATACATTATACAACAGCCGGTCCCGAAAAGCCCTAGCTAGAGAGAGTTGAAAAGTAAAAGAGGAAAAAGGGAGGCTTTGAAAATCCACGCTTGTAATATATTTTTTTTTGTATCATGTCTTGTCCCACTCCTGGGCAAAGACGTCCCTCCACTCCTTCCATCTTTCGCAATTCCGCACTTCTTCTTTCTTGGTCTGCAGAAATGTATAGAGTGCGTCCCTCCATTTCCTTCGTGGTCTGCCGCGAAACCGTCTTCCTATCTCAGGGCACCAGCTATAATTATATAATAGAAGTTACCATAATTTAAAAAAACAAGTCAAATTAAACTTGTGCATAAAGTGGTAAATGGAAGTGAAACAATACTCGCTCAGATCAATGTTTTAGCTAAGTAATAATAAAATAATAATAATAATAATAATAATTGTTTATTTATAAAAGAGACACATGTACATTTTATACCTTAAATTAAAAAATAGTGCACAGTTGCAAATTTGCCTGAACTAGGTTGAACCTGTGTTTCAGGCTAATAAGTGCATAAATGCATAATGTAATAAATTAACAATGACTACACTTAAACGTACAAAAACTAAAATTAAAACTTAAGTAAATAAAGTTACACAAAGTGAAATAACATGAGAGGTGTTAGGATTTCTATTTGGAGACAACAAGTAGATCTTCTGTCTGTGCATAGTCTATTGTTAGTAAGTACTTCAGTATATTTTTTTTACAGCTGTAGTAATTTAGTTTATAGATACTTAGTTCTCTATTTAATCTATTATATAGGAATGGGCCTAAGAAAGAAAAAAATCTTTCTACAAAGACATGTTTTGAGGATGCATTAGACATACATACTAAATCATAACGCCTCTTTTTAGTGTTCTCGGCATTGTATGCAAGCATGGTGTGTTGTTTTAATACTAGGTGCATGATGAAAATCTGGCGAACAGTTAGTACATTGCAGGATTTATATAGCAGGTCAGTGGGAAAAAAGAAGGGATGGAAGTTTGCAACTTTTAAAATTGCTCTCTGAGCCCTTTCAAGTGGAAGTAAATTAGTTTTTGACGCGCCGCCCCAAGAAGTGATGCAATATTGTACTATAGATTGACCTAGGGCCAAATAAATTTGTTTGATTAATTTTGAATCTGCTATAGTTCGCAATTTTTTAAAGACATATATTAGTTTGCGCACTCTTTTAACTAGACTATTAATGTGTTTTTTAAAAGAGAGTGTGTCGTCTATAATTACCCCCAGGTATTTTATGTTGCTCGTTTTGTGGATAACAGGACAATTACACATGGTGGTACGGCTTCCACAATGATGGGCATACAGATAAGGGTTAGTAATATTAAGTGGAGGCTTGCGCATGGAGAAATGAATATATTTTGTCTTGTCGGCATTTAATGTCAGTAAATTGCTTTGAAGCCAATTAGTCACAGTTCTTAAGCCTACTTGAGCGCTATCGAATAGTTCGGTACTGGTTCCGGCGCTAAAAATTAACGCTGTGTCGTCGGCATATGATATTATTTTGCCGTCTTTAATATTTAGATTACACAGGTCGTTAATATAGATAAGGAAGAGGGTGGGCCCCAAAATACTTCCCTGCGGCACACCGAAACCAGTATTTTTTTGCTCGTTACTCATAATATTATCTATTCTAACACATTGGTACCGGTCGTTTAAATAGTCAGTAAAAAGTTTCAGCGGCGTTCCCCTTATTCCTATGTTCTCTAATTTGTTCAGAAGAACAGAAACAGAGACAGTGTCAAAAGCCTTGGCTAAATCGAGAAACACTCCCAGGGTCTGGTGTCCTTTGCCGAGTTTTTCTGAAATATAATCAGTCAGGCCGTGCACTGCATCGGCTGACGATAGATTGGCTCTAAAGCCAAATTGCGCAGGAGATAATATTTTGTTTTGCTCTAGGTAATTAACTAGTCTACAGTTAATAATTTTCTCTAGTATTTTTGAAATTGAAGGGAGTATGGATATTGGCCTATAATTATTAACTACGTCTTTGCTTCCAGATTTATGTATAGGGATTACAACTGCCTTTTTAAGACACCTAGGAAAAATACCGACGAAAAGACAGATTTGAAATATGTGCGTTAAGGGAGGTACCAAAATGTGCTTAAGGAGTTTAAGGATCTTATTACCTATATTATCCCATCCAACTGCACAATCATCTTTTAGCCCACAAATGATTCGGGTTATTTCATCTTCATCAGTGTCGAGCATAGCAAACGATTTAGGGTTACAACTATTGCTTGAATTTTGCAAAGATTCGCAGTGCTTCGGAATCTGCTCGGCAAGAGTTTTCCCAATATTTACAAAAAAGTTATTTACATTGTTAGCTGATATGAGTGGTGAATGATTAGCCAGCAATAAACTCGAATGTGATTCACGCTGTTTCGACATATTAGTGACGTTTTTAATTTGTTTCCAAAGTTGTTTGGTATTTTTACCTGCTTTATTTAATTCAGTTTTATCGTAATTATTTTTTAAGTTCTTAAGGAGATTGTTGCAGAAATTCCTGTATCTTTTATAGGTGGTTTGAATAATTATATTATCAGGATATCGTTTAGTTTTCTGGTGAAGTTTATCTCTGTGTCTAATACACCGAATTAGTCCCGGAGTAATCCATGGTTTAATATTATAATATTTCTTGTTTACTGTGTAAGCTGTTGTGTTACGTAATATTGCTTGTTGTACATGTTTTATTAAGTACGATAAAGCGAAGTTAGCGTCAGCAGTATTGTAAACTGGGCTAAAATCAATGTTGCGAGAATCATATTCAAGTTGATTTGTGTTTAATTTGCTAATAGTCTGTGGACGATTTAGCTTAGGCAGCGTTAAATTTACGCTGAGTAAGACTGCGTGATGGTCAGTAATAGTTGAATTAGTAACAAGCGTAATATACGGAAGGCTGGTTTTGATCATCATATGATCGAGGCAGGAACCGCTCTGATGAGTAGGCAATGTGTGAGCGGGAAGAAAGCCATGGTATAAACAGATATTAAGATAATCTTGAGTCCCTGCATCGCAGTTTTCAGTCCCAATATTTATGTTTAAATCTCCTGTTAGTATGACATGCTTAAATGCGCTTAGAGTTTGAAAAATGTGATTTAAGCAATTGTTAAAAGAGTTTAAGTTTCTAATAGAAGGGGATCTGTACATAGCGATTATAGCTGTGGTTGTGCCGATTTTGATGATGAAGCAATTACTAATACAGTCTTTTGTCTTGTGTTCCTCGACTGTAACCTTTAATAAATCCTTAACAAAAACAACCACACCATCATTTTGATTGTGGTTTATTGTGGTATGGAATGAGTTGTACCCTGGTATTACTGGAAGGTTATCGTGGCGATCAGATAACCAGCACTCAGTGAGTATCATTACATCACAACCAAAGTTAAGTCTGTTAAGGAAAATATTAAAACTATCTATGTTCTTATAAATACTGCGAATGTTTTGGGTTAGTACTGTTAGTGAATTTTGATAGTCGGAAATATATTGTTTGCAGTCCTCAACATCACATGTCTTTGATGAAGTTAATAATGTGTTATCTATATCGGTAATTAGGTTAATATCCATGTTAAAAGATAATTAAGTAATAAAAGTAAAAAGAAATAAAAATTAATTAAATAAGCCTAAAATGTAAACTTGTATACGGCGCTCTTAGGCGCCTTCATAATCGGTCGAATTAATATACCTCTGTTCAGCTGCTTTTTTAGCAGGGCAATCAGCATCTCCCGTCTTGTGGTTGGCTTGTTTTTTAAAGCGCGAACAAGTTGCACATTTTGGCGGATTAGCTTTCTTTGCACAGTCCTGTATTGTGTGACCTTCTTCACTGCAATGGCCGCATGTAGGTGCAACAATTTTGCATGTTTTGGCTGCATGACCATACTGCTGGCAATTGTAACATCTAGTTACCAGTGTAAAGTCTCGTACCGGGCAGGACGTCCAATTAATAAATAATCTGTCCTGTGTGATGAGGGCCTTGCGGATGGTGGCTGGAACTTCTATAATATAATTGCAGTTCTCAGCATCCTTTCTGCCTGATTTGTGGCTCAATTTTATCGAGGCCAAAAAAGTGTCTTGGGACATATTTGGAAGTTTGTCGGTCAAATTCTGTTCGTAAATGCATTTATAAACCTCATTTTCCGACAAGGACGTGGGTACTCCTATAACTATAATGCGAGGTTTACGCTTTTGAGGTTCGTCGATGGTAAGCCCTGACGAAGCGAGCTGGACTGTTTGTTTCAGCTTGTGTAGGTCATCTTTAGTTTCAGTGCTGATAATTAATCCGCCTTTTCCAATTTTACGGACGCCTCGTACTTTCAGCTTCATTTCTCCAGGGCATATAATTTTTTGGACCATGGTCTTAGTTTCATCGCTGGTTTTCGAATTATCACAGGGATAAATCGCCACGGAGCTAAAAGTATTAGGACGAATAAAGCTGTTTGACCCCTTCTTCACCATATCAGCAAAAGATGTGGACGCACTCTGCTTCATATAGGACTCCTGAATTGTCCGGTTCATCTCCGATAAGCAGTCGGATAGGTCTCGAGCTTCGGTCATGTTTTTAAGTGAGATATGCGTTTGTATGGCTTTTTGTTTTAGGGACTGGTATTGAACAGCCAGTTGCGAAGCTTTATGTGCAACATTTCGGCAAAGAGTGTTTATTTTAAGCTTCTGTTCAGTGTTCAGCTTACCTTCAGAAGCAACAACACATACCTCATTTAGGCTCTGCTGAATGGATGTCATCCAGGACTGGATCTCATGAGTCGACACTACTTCAACCTCGTTTTGGTCCTGATTTGGCTGACGGGGCGTTGCCGGTGCCGGAGTTGGTTCCAGGGTCCGTGCCGGGGCCGGTGCTGAGGTCAGTACCGGAGCCGGTGTCGGTGGAGGGCTGCGACGTATCATCGCGCTCCGATTAAAGGGGCTGCCTTCCATATATACAGTATTAAAATAATCCAGTCAGTTCATTATTTAAACTTGTCACTTCTAATGTTCGATATTTCACCTACACGCTAATACACTCAAACTAGGTCACTATTTATGCAAACGTTAATTTATTTCATTTATAAAATACATTGAAGAACACGTCTGTTTACTTTGAATGCCGCATTCAATAGTAAGGCATCGGTGCTAAAAACTTTATTAAAAACTTCTCTCGAGTTATGAGGTTTGTCTCCATTAGTAGACTAAGTGGCACCAAAGGATTTTTTTCCCTTTTGGTAACCTAAAATCCAATTAGAAAAAAAAATGTGAAACGCCCTTGCAGCCTCACTTTAGCGCCTGGGTTATAGCAAGCTTGGCTACATATACCTACGTGGGGGAAAAAATCTGCATGCCTCAGCATTTGCCCTGAAATGTCGCAGGTTTTAAAATTACATTATTTTCGGTAAATTTTCTTACTTGCGCCCAGACTAATAGTGACGACTGCAAGAATATGCTTTACAAAATATTTGGTACGACAACAAAGAAAGGAATTTAATTTAATATTTTATTCGAGAAATTTAATTGATTACCGTGGTTTCCCCGTAGACGTTCCATCCAGGAACGCCGTCGCCCGGAGATATTTCAAATACGCCGCATATTGAAATCCTCAAGCCATCATATCGGACTAAAATGACCCGTGACGATCCCTGCCTCTTATTACGTGAGGGTATTTTTAAAAAATGCCATGGGTAGAACCTTAGGTGTTATTATTTCCTTTATTAAAAATTGCTGAGATTGCGCGGAGTATCGACTATATAATTTTGTTGATGACAATCTTATTAGAAAAATGCTTTTTGGTTTTACGTATTTTCAGTCCTTCCGAGTGTTTTGTGTTTTATACACTAGTTCTCCTGTCCTTAATAAAACATTTAAGGCGGCAGTTGCCGCGTTGATAGTATTTATTTTATTTATGTGTGATATATATACAGGGTGTAACGGAAGGGGTATATACATACAAACAGGGTGAATAGAGTATTTAATAACGAGTCTTTCCTCAAAATTTCAGCTCCCAACTAATAACTTTGAAACTTCACGATATTATTTAATATCGACGGTTTATTCAATGCAAAATCATATCAAACGTGTCACCGCACTATGAGGGTCATAATCCTGTCCGGCAAGGTTCAAGTATATCTATCTCGGGTTCTGCGTGCCTAGTACAGACCTATCGGGCTCTGCCTAACCGACGAAGGCGCGACGGCGCGGGCGGGCTCAACTTTTCAATTATGTATGTATATGTATAAAAACGTTGCCATGTCGTTTCTTATCCCCAAGAGAATCCGTGCCCTTCGTATGTATATACCCTTTCCGTTACACCCTGTATAGATATATAACACACATAAATATAAGAAATACTACCTATGTCTTATAATAAATCCAATAAAATCGTGTAACATTACATTTATTGTGCCTTTACAATTTGTACCTTAACTATTCCAATAAATTATACATTTTGTACAATAATTACATATGTATATGGGCAATTAGTCCAAATGAAATACAAACCGCACGTCAATTATCAAAATTGATACTGTTCCACTTATAACTGATATAACCTAATTGCGGTATAGACCTACGCACACACTTGGACGATAATTAATCATAATTTTAGAATCCATTTTTACTATAATTGGTTTACTGTTCTTTTGTTTGTTTATTTTTAGGTACCTATGTATGTAACCAGTTAATTTAGAATAGTTTTATTGTATAGTTATAGTATTGTATGATAATGTTTTTAATTACTTTGGTTAAATGTAAATTCGTTTAAAATGTATTTAAATAAGTGTTATAAAAATTTTGAAAAGCATGCAGGTCAATATACCAGTATGATGAAATTTTTTACTATAGTATGTATTTAGCCACTGTCGGGCGAAGGCTTGCTTACCACTACCTTTAGTTTAGGGAATAGCCGGGACCAATCTATATCGATTGAATCCAGCAGTGCTATTCTGTAAAACCACAGTCTAAAAACCTACAATCGTCCGACGAAACTGTCTAGACAGGGCAATCGTGCGGGGTGTGAGTGGCGAGACGCGGGAAAGCCGCTCCCGCACTGCGAACAAAACGATGTTCGTATAGTGCTTGAGGTATTATTCAGGGCTAACGCGTGTAGACGTTGTCGGCATTTTTCCAGAGATCAAAGGCGTCGTCCTACTGTATTTATACTGTAGTAAAACTCACCCCGTGAAAACGTACGTGAGCTGAAGGCGAATGGAGCTGTCATTCCATACTAATTGCTAGGCATTGATGTTTACTTCACTTGAGTATTTAAGGGATGACTTAGTGAATCGACCGGTTTCACCTTTGCCTGGGCCTGTCACTCGTTGCTTTGAAATGATATTTATTTCTTTATTAGATCTTCCCAGATACTTTTACATGCCATTATTTAACTTAATGGCGCTGGCATTTCAAAACGACTGAACAAGAAATGCCGAACGAAACTCAGGGGTCTTGGTCTCTTTTCAATTCGAGACATTAAATTGTATAAAATTTTATAAATAATAAAATGAAATCGTTTTTTTCAGGTCCGGGATCCATATAAAACAAAAATAGAAACACCAATACAAGCACATAAATTATGAGAGTCTTACGATGTAGGAGAAAGTCTGGGGAAGCCTTCTGAAGAAACAATCAATTCAATTTTAAGTTGACCTGTCCCAACCGAAGGCATTCATGCTTTAGTCATCGTGTAGCTCAAACCTATTTCAGGAAGCTCAACAACCCGCCACACGATGTTTTCTGTCGGTTATTTGCGTAGGCCACATAAAAGTAATCCAAATAAAAGTATTCAAAACTGCCAGATAGCCTGCATGGTCCTCACATTCACGTTTAGATTTCTCTATCAAATGGAATTTGCATGAAGTCATAACCTATGAACAATTCAGTTCAACACCAACAATTGATTCTATTAGTTCGGTGCTTTAGGGGTAACGTATTTAGCCAAATTCCATTTCCTAAGTTTTACTAGTGAAATAAGACAATATTTAAAGGTACGATGTGAAAACTGACCTCACTCCAGTATTCTATTATTTAACAACTGTCCATTTTCTCTCTCAGCTACCTTAAAAATGTGTACAACGAATTGCAAAGCCGTTTGGATCTTAATCACTTAAAGGTTTTCCAAAATAACGTCACCAAAAATCCAGCTACACATTGATTACAAAACGAAATATAACATTAACGAAATAAGGAAAATGTGAATATCTTGAAGAAAATAATACTTACAGCAGTGTTGGTTGATGAGCATGATTAATGAAGCAGAAAGACTTTGATCGATCGTGGTTTTACCTAATAAATGTCTCAAGATTCCTTGGGGAACAACAAACCCCCGTACAACGTACTAACTCAAACGTTCATGTAACGAACTTGTCAACTGTACCACAGACTACGCCGGGATAATTACTAACTATATTGTAGGTTAATAAAATGGCTTGTTTCTTGTTGTTGACTGGAGACTTAAATTGTTTTTAAAATTAAATTGCTGCTATGAGGAACTATTGTAGGTAAAAAAGGCCAGCACATCAAGCTACCCAAATGTGTCAAATTTCTTCGATAGTTTTTAACTTTATAATAAACAGAATAAGGTTCATGTTAAATTGGGAAAATTTTACAGTTTGGAGTAGCTTGATGTGCTGGAGTCTGTAAACAGACATTATACCCGTGGTAACTGGGTATGCTCACTTGCTAGCTCGCTTGAGGGATATAATTCCCATTATGCGTATAAAGCTCAATGTGAGTCTACAAAATATAAATTGATTTTTTTTTCGGAAATATCGATGTTGCAGGTTTTTACAACATTTCTAAAACAGCTGGATCGATGTTTACGGAACGACTGATAGCTGATTTTAGAAGAAACTATCTGGACTCGTCAATAAACTAAACCCAAAGGTTAAAAGTAATTTATTCAAATTAAAGTCCGGAACGCAAGGAAAAAAACAAATAAATATACTAATAATTTATTGCTTAACATATTTACACGAATTTTATCGTTGGCTCCGCTTGTTTCTTTCAGCTCAATACTCTAATACTCGTAGATCGTTGTCTAGCCCAAACTACCTAAGGACAATGCTCACAATGTATGGGGAAAAAACCCAGGCACGGCGCAAATGAAATGTATCTCAGATTTTAAGTATTTATATGTGACATAATATTCAGTAGGGGGCATTACCAAAATCTTTTTTTTAAATGTGATAAATTGCTAGTTGTTTTATGTAAAGAGCTTCAAAAGTGTGTTTTTTTTTAAATTATTCCTTTCTTTACTCTTATTCTATAAATGACATTTAGGCATCTATTTTGACAACGCCATCTACATTTTGTGCAATGTTAGGGTAAACTTGGTTCGTTTTTGTAGCGAGCGACGACGACGGAAAGGTATTGTGTGAAGAAACAACCGGTTTAGTTTAGTGCCTCTCCGCCTTGCAACAACCACTGAGAATATTATAATGGTTAGCGTAGTATGTTAAAATATATGTATATACATATTTTATTTAAATAATTCTATTTAAAAATTACTTTCACGAAAAAAGGATTAGCAAAATATTAAGTTTAAAAACGAATTTTTGCCTTTATTTTTTTTTAGTATGAAACTACTATTTTATACTTAGAATTTGAGATATGTACCGTTTGCGCCGGGGCCTGGGTTTTTTTTGAGCATTATCCTTTCCTAAAGAAAATTCTACTCAACATGTAGGTATTTAAATCAATTTAGTACCTAATCACGTTCAATGGGCTTTCTCTATGTTGGTATGTTTAATCTCCTATTATTTAATTGTTCGAAATTAAAATAGAAAAGGCAAACTTTCGGCAAAGGCGTTTAAATTGGCTGAAAAGCTTTTGCCACATTCCTTTTATGTAGTAAAAACCTTGTCGAACAAACTGTTTTGTTATGAGCTAAATTTTCTTCTAAACAATCACTGAACATACGTAGAAAAATATCCTGTCTCCTATACAAAACCAGTGAAATTCAACTAAGATTAAGCATTCGGCCTTAGTTTCCAACAATCGTGACTAAAAGTAAACACACAGCTAATCAAAATAATTATGGTATTCTTCTCTAGCGTAAATTGATAAATCAGTCATATTTAAGTAAAATCCATAGTCAAACGCGTCCTACGAATGACAGAATTTTAATCCAGACTATAAAGACTAAAATCGCTTTTGGGTTTAGCTCCATCTTTTCATACACGGCTATGGAATAATTAAGTGCACGTCTCTATGCATCTGACAAATAATCAGGCATTTCCGTCGCACAATATTCTCTATATTTTGCACCATAAATGCCCGACGCGACGGCTCTCGAGTTAATAGGTCCTACGGTGTTCATTAAGCCCACGTCAAATGAGCAATTAATTAGAAATTCCAATCATATTCAAATGAATAACCATGCGTTATGGACGAAATAATTTTGTAATTATATCAATGCTGTCTCAGGAGTCGGTTATAAACCTGGTGGTGATGATTTTGGCGCGGCAACGATTACCGGTGGATGAGTGAACATCAATTACAAATTGAGTTTTTTCCGTGCCTTGAAAAGCACGTTAAACAAACTAACTAACGTTCTTGCTGTCATTTGTAGGTTCTTTTACAGTCGTTTCACACAGAAGCCAGAAAATATTACAATCTGCATTACCCACTACAACTTAGCTTGTGAAACAATAGTACGTAATATATATAAAGGATACCATACAATTTATCCTATATCATTCATCTATTACAAAAGCTATCCAATTAAGATGTTTTTAAATCGGTTATACCTTACAAACTTAAAAAATGTTACCTACTTACACAAATCAGAACAAATTCATTTAATCAAATTAGACTGAGGATCAGCACTTTTTGAACGTCAAAATTTCATGAGATAGTCCCCCTAAAAGCCCGCCCTTCGCCACTTCCTAGTGTCTTTGCTCGACAGAAAAAGTTGCGGAACAAACTCCACAGCAACTTACTTTAGATGCATCTCACAGGTAAAAAGTACCAACCGTCACATTATAGAATTGAATAAACCGTACGTTGACAGATATCAAACATTCTCCTCTATGCCCGGAAAGCAGGTCTATCACCTCATTATAGGATCACCACGTCCGACTAGTTTACGATAATGTGCATAAGATGCAATAATGGAGCTATTATACACACAATTGCCCGTTGCTTTGCATGCATTGATTCTCAATCACGCCGTTCCTGCTAACTCAAATAGCGGTTAAGCACAGGCACGTCTAAAACAGTTGTGTTTAATTGCTTGGAGTTTCTCAATCAGGCATAGCTTATGTCTATATTATTATTGTATATGCATGTAACTTTATGTCATTCTAAATGTTTAATTTATCTACCTATACATTGGCCTTGAATTCTTTTCAGTTTGCAAGTTCGAAGTGTGACCAGTGACATAGTATCAAGCACGGATCCATTATTCTGGGCAATGTGGGCTTGCCCACAACCCTAATTGAGGTCAAATAGAAGAAATGATCGTACTTATCACACATATGTTTTGAGTAGCAATCGAACCCACGACCTCCGACATAGCAGTCAACCACTAGATCAATCGACTTAAATTATTACCTCCTACTACTACTTCATATAAATAAATGCGTTTTTTTTTTCAAATACTACTTGTACTACCTACTCCAGTATTGTATGTAACATAGAGATAAGCAGCGCAGTAGTTCAGTTTAACATGATTTACTTTGTATCTGATCTTTCAAAATCAATGCATTTCCGTAAGGCAGTTAGGTAAGCTAGTTGGGTTAGCTATAGAATCATTTCTCGTATTTTTTAAAACATTTTCATTCTGCCTGAGCTTCTGAGTAACTGCCTCGTTGGTCTAATGATCACAAGTGTTAATACTGAGCACGAGGTCCCGGGTTCGATCCTTGAGTCGGGTAATACGTTACTGAGTTTTCCATGTGGTATTTTTCAGTAAAAAATTGGAGTCTAGATCCGTGCCCGACTGTTGGAAATAGGCTTGCCCCCTACAACATGGGACTTAAACATAACTGGCGAAATGTAAGTGTACTACGGGTACACACACCTCTGCCAGATCCTTCCTTTATTACTAAAAATACGTCTCATTTGCCTTTTTTAACAAGTGATTATATTCATTGTTTTTATCCATTGATTGTCGCTGAGATGAAACAGCAACTTGTTTCCGAACGGTCTCAATAACGGGAATTGGCCTTAAGGTCTACACACCTATTGAGCAATTTTACCTAACACAATCTTCAAAGCGTTCTATTACAAGCTCACTCCACTATTGCTCTCTGCTTTCCATGTGGCGAGACGTAGCCCGCCGACTCGTATAGCGGTTTAGCCAAACATCAAAGTAAGTTAGGCATTTAACAGCTTCGATTACCGCAGCCAAATTTGTGCTATTTTCGTGTGATTTTAGTTATATTAAATTGCTTTGATAATTTTTAGGTGTGATTTAGTTTATGAAACACATTTTGTATATTTTCCTTAAGTACCCATTTTATGAACGGTCATTTTTGTAGTCAAATCTGTAACATATTTCGGACACTAATAAATATCACAAAGCCATCGCAAAGGAACTCTGTTAGAAGGCAAATGTTCTAACATTTTCGTTTTCGAGAAATAAGGCACATACTGCCTGTATAGGTATGTTAGACTCTTTCTTAGGTAGGCTAAAATGTGATAAAAGTACCTACTTATTTACTTACTAATTTAACGAAAAACACTTTTATCTGATGTGTTTGCATGTGAAGTAAAAGGGGTAAGTATAAGAGTGTTGTGATCTGATGTGATGTGATTGACGTGAAAATGTCATTTGATAGTGTTGGATTTCTTAAAATACCATAGAACCACACATTTTCTTAATAAATAAAAATATATTCACTTCGCCGCATTAATAGAGCACTAAGCACATAGTCATATCCATTCGCAAATGAGGAGACAAATTAAAACGAAACGCGCTACGAAAACGACACACTAATACCCGAAGTGGAAATTTTAGAAGAGAAAAAGAACCAGAAACTGCTTTTTCTTAAATAAAACAAACACGTGGCAAATAAAAATCCCTTTATAATTTATTAATAACGCCTATATTCCCCAGAGACACACCCACATTTTGCCAGTTATGCTTAAGTCCCATGTGAGAAATACACATTCATACAAACATACATAAGCTCATATCTTTTTCCAATGGGCAAAAAGATATGAGCTTTACGTTCATACATGTAGTCATCAGGTAAGTTGTAAGTACTTCGCACCTGAGTTTTCTGAAGAACATCACCAATAAGTTCTGTTTATGTCCTTTTAGGATGACCCCTCCCGGCGAGGTTTCTCTTTACATCTTGCCTTATAAATACTTTTTGTTAGTAGCGTATCGTCACACAACTACTCACATACGCAATCAACCAACAGTCAACACACGATCCCGACGTCCAAAAGTTAAGCGAACAAACAAAACCGACAGTGCACAGGTCCCATTACGCAAAACGTAGTTTATCACCAATATGAACATCAGGTAAACACGTTATAAAGCCGTGACAAAGTTGAGAATTAACTCACGTTATATTTTAACAAGTTATGTCCCTGGTTTAGTTCGAGAACATTATTAATTAAAGTTGTTAGTGAGATCGGTTACCTATTTGAGTACCATAATGTCGTATCAAGTACGGGGAGCTGGCGTACATCTGGGAAATGTGTTTGAAGGGAAAGCGCGATAAGCTTGGTGCCTAAGTTTACAAGTCTGACGAGGTAACCACATAATCTAAGTAAGGAAATTGGAAAGAGGTTTCTAGGATTAATTTTATATAGGTACTTAAACTTGTGCGGCGTTTTCTTTGTTTAGCACTAACTGTATGCTGAATGATTTGAATGATTTTATATAAAAACTGACTTTGACTGGCCTGTTGGTCTAGTAGTAAATAACCCTGACTGCTATGCCGGAGGTCGTGGATTCGATTCCCATCCAGGACAAATGTTTGTGTGATGAGCACGATCTTTTGTTCTGTGTCTAGGTGTCAATAATCTTTAAAATGTATATTTCTAGAAATATATGTATAAGTATGTTTATCAGCTGTTTAGTACCCATATTGTGTTATGGGTACTAAACAGCTCTTAGATTAGCTTGGGACTAAATGGTGTTGTGTGAAATGTTGTGGAATATAAAAAAAAAGGATGGTTGGATGATTGAAAGTTTATGACTGGTTTAATACCACAACCTTTCTTTTCTGTTGTGCCTGTTGTCGCATTAGTACATATCGGTGTCAGAATTTGTATGCCGCCCATTGGCCTGTGATTTGGCTTCACGTACCGCCGAGAAATATGGCATGGTTTGAGGTGTTTTTCTTCACCGTTTTTGAAGTCAGTGATAATTAAACAATATGCATATAAATCCCATAAATCCTAGGTTATATGACATGGTACTGAGCCGGTCATACATACATACATACATAAACTCACGCCTTTTTCCCATGGGGGTAGGCAGAAACTACAGAGCGCCATATGCTACGATTCTTACATACTTCTTTTGCTTCGTTTACATTCATACATGTTGTCATACACACACGCCGGTTGCGAGTACTACGCACCTGACCTTTCTGAAGAACCTCACCAATAAGGTCTATGTATGTCCTTCTAGGGCGTCCCCTCCCGGCGTTCCCACTTACATCTGCCTTTTAAATACCTTTCGTTAGTCGCCTTTCATCCATCCTTTCAACCGCCGGTCACTGCTGATCAAAACCTGATAACTGTTAAAAAATGATTAAGATAGTAGGTAGCTATCTTAATCATTGTTTACAGTTACAACAGTTATCAGGTGTTAACAGTTTGATAGAAAAAAATATGAAAAAGTCAACAAAAATTACACGAAAATTATGTAAATAGATTCTCGACTCATGGCTGTGCGTCGATATTCCTTCTACTCTTTTTCTACCTAGATCAAACAACCAAATAGTCAGCCTCGTAATTAGTAGTACAATCATAAAGTAAGGTGGTATCGTGGTTGATTTACCTACACAACAAAAATCACGCGCGGTTAAAGGTTTGTTCACCGCGGGTCTTTAAGTTGTAGCACAACTGACCTCTGAATGTCTGACCGTCCTCTTGACATTACTGCGTACCTTTACAACTTTGTGGAGCGATGCATCGCGCTGGGGCAACCATTATTTTCCGAGAATATACGGCTTAGGTCAATGCTACGGGGTTGTAGGCACAAAAGACGGTCGAGTTACTTGTACCGTATCTACTAGGCTAAACTAATCTGACCAATACTGACCATTTGTTCTGAAAGTTTGGATTAAAATGACAAGTTTATCGTTCGACAAAAGTCAGTGATACGAGTATTACGATAAACAAAAGTACGCATTTATTACAAACTACTATTTCTTTTTTCGATTATTATCAGCCTAAAAGGCTTAGGGCTAAAAGCAGCAGCCCCACTGGTTAATCAAAGGTTAAGCTACGCATAGCGAGGTCAATCTGTGAATGTGTGCTACTTATCAAGCGCCCTCCGTGCCTCAAAATGCATACGGAACCGTAGGTCCCAGCTGTCATTAGTAGATCTTTGATAGTAATTGCGAATACCTAGTTTAGAACACCTAAAGTGTGATAACCAGCCCAGATAAGGTGTTACCCAGTCGCTTGCTTGATAGATAGCTGTAGATACAGAGTTAGGAAAAGGCTAGGCAATCGATGATCATGTTTCTGTTTCATTACTTGGCAATAGTCTACCTACCCTACTGTCATTCTCTTTTCAAATCATCATATCCACAATGAAACATTAAAAATTGTTAACTTAACAACAAAATATTCATGCAAAATTATGTTCTAAGAAAAAATCCGTAACATAAGTAAAGTTGTCGCCCACCACAACTTTGTTCCCTAATGTAAAAAAGCAATCCCGGCATTTTTTAATTAAGACTTTTTTTTTAATATCCTCCAAATACAAAACATCCGTTCCACGTTATATATGGCGCTGTTAAATTTTCCGCCTAAAGTCATGTTTTCGTAATGCGTTTTTAATGTTCTCATATTGCTATAAATCACCATGGCTACTCCTGGTCCAGATAGCTTTAATGGCTTATTAAATTAGTTTATGAATCCAGAGCTCATGTTTCCACTGCCATGTAACAGGCATGTTACAAATTATTACGCATTACCAATGTCTCAAGAGACTCATTGGTTTATATTTAGCCCTAGACCTAATTTAAGAAGGTATTTTGTTATTAAATAAGCGCTAATAGGAATATTGGCTGTTAATTATCTCCTTAACTTTCCTTCCCAATTTGATTTCGAAATTGATGGAACAACTCTAAAATTTAAGGGACAGTCATTTAAATTTAAAAGTTGTTCTATTAATTTCAATCTACTCATCAGAAAGACATTAGAAAATAGAGATGTCCTCAGGCCTGCGGGAGAATGCCCGGATTAATAAATAACGTTCTTATTCCAATCTTAGCCTTCAATTTATCTAAAAAATACGTCTAGTTTTCTTACCTATATAGTTATGTTTAGAAGACAAAAATCAGTTCGGAACTTGGCTTAAAGGCCGGTTTGGTTCAAATCCACGGTTCGTCGATGGTATTACTTCACGCTGCGTGACGGAGGGCGAACCCATTCCCATTAATTGGCCACACTTCCAATCACGGCTCGCTCTTTGGTAACAGAAAACCCCGTTCCAATCTCCTGCGAAACTATAAAAGTAAAGAACTGGATTACTGACTTACTAATGGTTTAACGCAATTTACGATGCGATTGGTTCAAAATAAGTTACTGAAATAAATTCTGCCTTCGATTACCACAAACTTTGTATTTTAAGAACTCGCAATAGCGTAATTTTATGTTGATTATTTATTATTAAAAATTAACCCCTACTACTGTGCAAACTGCACATAAGATTTTGAAATAGATTCAAAACTGAGAAGCATAACTTAATTAAATGAATCAATATTTACATCAAAATTTTCCGATTTATCGTGTAAAAATTCAATTATAAAGGTATTCAAATGGCATAATTCAATACCTATTCCATGTTTAATCTATAATAGTATTTACTAGAAACTTTTAAAATCAGAATGTGCTTATATTATTATTATTATTTCGCTGTAATTCCAAAATTCAAATAATCTCGCGGTATCCATTGTTCAATTTAGCTGTCATTCTGTAGGTTGATATCGAGTACTGATTTCATTATCTTCAACAATCGAGAGAATAGAAAAAGCCAGTTCTCATTTCCATTATTCATTCAATGAGCCGATATTTATGCATTTAATGTCTGAGCAAAACAGTAATACGAGTACGTAAATTCTTTTAAAGTGTTAGTTCGAGATCTGTTTGCAATCATAGGGGAGCAAGAAGCATTCTTTTCGGAATATGAAAGAAAAGTTGAATGGATTCCAGCGACAGTTTTCGGGTTCGCGGTGTCTAGAGATACAACTCCTAAATTGAATCACGTATTAGGTTTAAAAGTTAAGCGGTTACGCTCCCCTTTCGAAACCACTTTTTATGTAAGTGCTACGTGATTTCTTTGAGAAAGCACTCACTTTTGTTTCCGATATCTTCTTTCTCGTCGTGATTAATACTTTTACTTGTTAACTTAAATTGTTTTTCCGCTGTTGTGCAGAAAAACGGGAAAAACGGCGAGCTTATTTCTACAGTAAGAAACGTGTTTGTGTAAACATTGTGTTCTATGTTCAAGCTAATTAACTTTGCATGTTTACTTAATAGAATCTATATAGCTGTTGGAATAAAGAAACGTTAAACTGGATGCCATTTGCCCTCGTTTTCCTTATGAGCTGCAAAAGAAAATAGAATAATAAGTGGGTTTTGCTGATTAAGTTCTATTTGAATCTTACTCAAGTTTCAGATTATGTTACAAAATAAGTGAAGAAAATCAATTTAATACAAAAACGTAATTTCCTCCTTTACCTTAATAGGTGCCGAACATGCTAGCTGAAAACATTAAAATGAGCGCGTTGACCCCACTAGAGCTTAATATTATATTACAGCGACACAACACATCAAATATTTTATTAAAGCCCGTTCGTGACGTGCCAATCAACAATTCATTAATATCGCAGCAGATGATTGTTCTGTATGATGAAATTTATCTGTTCCAAAACAATCTGCAACCGCAGCTGCGACCGGTCGCGAGCGCTTGCAGTTGCTAGTTGTGGCGTATCGACTCGCCAATTTCGAGAACATACCAATTTAGATGATCAAAAAATATAAAACCATTTCCAGTTAGCGTTTGCATTTGTACATGTGATATTCAATCATGAATGTACCCATAAACAGATTTCAGATCCGTTCATGCCACTTAAAAACCACCAACTATATTGTTACATGATTTCGGAGTACTGAATGTTTAGATAACGGTAACTACACATCATAGGAAATCTCTGTTTTAGAAATTTCAATTTCTGCCCGAATTATTCGCAATTCTTGTATTCCAAGAAGCAAGCGTATTCTCTCTTTTTGAGGTGTGAAACGTATTTGAGATATAATCATGGTCAACGTACCAAACATAAACCTAACTATATAATAGTGTATTCACTATAAAAATAAAGGCTAAATTATTATTTAGCCTGTATCATCCCACTGCTGGGGAAACCACTTCTAGACTTCCACCTCTTTCGATCCAGGGTTTAAGGAGACCACTGGTCGTTTGTATTGTCCAGCTTCTTCCACCATCACTAAACATTTAAGCTAAAAGCTCCTGGCATCGGAAAAGTATGAAAACATTAAGACATGATTGCGTTCGAACCATCCGGAATCAGCGTACTGATTCGCAAGTAAAATATCGTTGAAAACCATTTCGATTGGAATTTGTATGAATACCATCATAACATTCACCAATAACAGGATTGAAGGGAGAATCAATAGCATGGCTGGTATTCGTTACATTTCTATTTTATAAAACTGTAAGGTTTCATCATGCCCGTTTAGTAATTTTGGCGTGAAATAGTAACAAAATTATTCTCACAAATTTTCAGATATATAAATAAAATTAATATCCGGGTAAACTAGGATATAATATGTTACTTATGCATCTAACAAAATTTTAACACATTGAATTTCAATCAAAATTTTCCTATTCATGCAATATATTATTATCATTTAGGTATGTCTGTGGAAACTATGCATGAATAATTTAACATACCTACATAGAACATGGCATTATTTTGCTATTAAACTTTACTTTTTATTCATCATAAGTATTGTTTTTTACAATTACAATCAAATATAGGTATACTTACTTAAGGTAGTTTACCTTAGAAACTGCCTTTTGGAAGGGGCATTTAAAATTCTACTGGAAATGTTTAATGGCCTTATTGAAATAAATGATTTAATTTTGACTTTGACCATAATATGACTTAACTAAACAAACATATATCTAGATATCGTCACTGACTACCTACAACCTCCGGCAATTTTTTTGCGCAAAGTTAAACACAAAGCGAAAACAGGAAGACAAAAGCCCCTACAGTTTAAAATGTCCTTTATTCAGACTTAGCAGCAGTATTGACACGTTTCTGTTTTGTTAACATCTCGATAGCGGACACAAAATTTCTTGTCGCCAATTATTGCCGGATTAGTACAATTGTTCCAAACAACCAAACTCTTATTACACGAATTGGAGTTGTCATCCTAAATTCAATTTAAATGCTTCACTTGCTGTAAACGGACAACTTGGCAAGGAATTAAGTAAAAACGACTCCGTTAAACGTATCGCCCAGAACAGAAATCATAATGAATTTTGCAATGTGACCGAACATTTTCTGCGTATAATTTAATTTGGAATGGCTCCAGCCTCCACGGACAAATAATTTAAAAGCTACGGAAGTTTAAGCTGAAATAAAGTATCAAAACGAGTTTTATGGAGCTCACTTATTTTGAATGATAGCTCAAGCTTAACCACTTTTACATTAATTTCTTTTATGAATTGCCTCAGCCGCGGCCGGAGTAGAGCGGATGGTCACGACGTTAGCTGTGAAACCGAATCCAACACAGCGTTAAACAAATCGAAAAAAAGAGCCCGCTCACGGAACACACATACGTTACAAAGCAGCGTCTGTCCGATTACAAACAATGCAAACGTTGAAGGGAAGTAAACGAAAAACGAGCGTTGAATTGCAAACCGCTGTGTGCTGATGGAAGAAAAAAAGTGTTGTGTAGCGGACTAGGGGCAGTACAGCAAGCGGGAAACATCGCAGCGTGAGTGCGCTCCTGTCAGCGCTTCTTGACACGCCGCCGCCCGCCGCGCCTCCGAAACTCCTAACAAACTGCCGCGGATTTTTATCATGCACTCGGCCCAGCTCCACTCTACCGAGGATGTACAAACATTTGTCTATTATGCATTTTTTATCCAGTCCATATATCAAAAACTATGAGGTCCGACAAAATAAACCCTGCTGTTGGATTGCTCGGTGCAGTGGACTTTAAAAAAATCTTTTCATTGTACCAACAGTGTTTCAATTTTTATGCGATTTAATTTTGCGATAAATGAATGTGCACGTTTAACTTTTTTTTTTGTTTACATAAAGCGCTCACAAAAACCGTTAGCTAAAAATGTTTAAATTATTTATGGCCAGTAAAGCTTCTACAAAATAAGATTTAGCTGTTGGTAATATTGTGGTTTGTACTGGATTCTGGTTACTAGAGGAATGATGATGTACTCAGTCGTCTTTGTCAGGAAGTCTCCTGTTGCTTGTCAAGTACTTGAGCATGAAGCATGAAGACTTCTCGGCACACGACACTTTTAAAGTAGGTACAGATAAAATATTATCTAATAAGTAATCAGGGTGGAAAGGAAATCTACGTTTTGTTAGCGTTTTTTACATTATATATAATCAAACGTCATCATCAGGAGCTGAGAGGGGAGGGGATAGGGGGGACGGGTAGAAGCAGGGGTCGGGAGGGGTTAGGGAGGGGAAACAGAGGGAGGGGTGAGGGAAGGGGAGGGAGGGGTGATGGGAGGGGCGTGGGAGGTGTGGGGGAATGGGAGGGAGGGGGAGAGGGGGAGGAGAGGAATGGGGAAGGGGAGAGGGGGAGGAGAGGAATGGGGAGGGGGAGAGGAGAGGAGTTGATAAAATAAAAAATGCTATGCAATAGCTTTACCGCGGCAGTCTCCGAGTGCCACACGTCATTTTTTTTTTACATTTTAAAGTAAAAACAAATATAAAAAATCAGACAATAGCCGTAAAAATTAACAAAACCTACGAACAGGTTACCAGCGTTGTGTAAATATTCTTCAAATACGTACCTAGGTACAGATCATTCCTTAAAGAAGGCTGATACAAAAACCCCAATAAATATAATTAAGCAAATCCGCAGTACAAGGAAACTCCCTGCCAAGGAATTCGAGGAAATTTATATTTGACGGGGACATAAAGAGTCCATTTGTAGCAAGTGACGTGTTAAGGGTCCCTTGTTTATGGCTGGTACTTAACACGGAGCTAAGCCGCCAGTCGCTCGAACATTTCGGAACACTTGCAAGTACACTAGTACGTCATTTTTATACCACCCGGGTAAATTTGTTATCAGTGGGGCAACGAACGTTCAGATCTCAATCTCAGTCTGTCAGAAATACGTATTTTGCCCTACATTTTTGACCAGTTTTTGACATTGATTGTCGCTGAGATGAGTTTAGGCTACCGTCGCGCGTCGTGGAGATGATGCGAATATTTAGTTTCGGAAGTAAGTAATATGTAGAATCTGTGAAGTTAGGGTCGGTAGGTTAGGCCGTTTAGATTCAGAAGCTTGGCTCTACATGATATCTTTTTCACAGGGCAAACCTTATGTGGTCGTCTTGGCAACATTTTACATGAAATTATTTGGTGGCATTTCAGTTCTTTTTGTAAGTTGCTAGGCAGTCTTTTAGTATTTTTTTTGGGTGTATTTCTTGCACATCAGTAGTGCCGGTTTTCATAGCCCATTCTCCTTTTTTCTTTGATGGTTTACTGATTACCAAAAGTGATAAATCAGGGCGATATTTCGCTCTAAAGCGGTTATATTATCTCATACAAACTTCCACCCTCCCCATTTTAGGGGATGGGGGCGAAAGTTATGAGTTTATTAATTTGTTTGTTGGTTGTATACTAAACTTAGATTATAATCACCATATTTCAGCTTTCTGGCATTTCAGGAAGTACCCAAACATTTTGACGATCATCAGAGTGTCTGTGTGTCAGTGTGTCAGTGACGAAATCGGTGTATTTTAATCTAAAGTATTAAAGCTATTTAATTGAGACTTTGTATGTTTAATAAGTCTCTCTAGACATCATATCCTGAGAATATGAACTCTCTGGTGCTTCGGAAACCAACTCTACGAGGGTTCAAAGAAACGACGAAACACTCCGAGAAAAGGTGGGGCACTCCCGTGCCCCCAGATATAGGCTTATGAAACTTCTATTACAAACCCTTGATATCTGCCTAAGCTTTCTCCAACTATGTACCACATGGATTACCAGGTGGTAATTTTTTTTGGGGTGAAAATCCTCTAGCATATCCTCCGTCCTGGGGAGGGCGGAGGGGTCTGTCAGGCTTTCACTGACTAAAAACCACCCCGTGTTCCGGCACACCCATGCGCCGGGGGTCACGGGAACATAAGATACTTCCGCGACCCCCGACTGGGGCTGGCTGGTCAGCCGCGGTCGCGACAAGTCAGCGAGAGGAGTGAGGGATTGAACTCCCCTCGCGACGTCTAAAAAGGGTGCGCGTGAATCACAACGCGCGGCCACCTCAGGTCCATGTGCGTGGGGGGCGGCAGACGTCCCTGAGTCCGTCGCCCCTGAACCCATTTTGGGGGGCTGGAAGAGGGTGTTGTCATCCCTCCGCTTGCGCCCGGTGCGTCTGCAGCGAGCCATGTGAGTGGAAGTAATCTCCCTCTCCCTTTCCGCAGCCTCCTTCTGCGAGACCACCTTTTCACAGATGGATTACCTACCTTACCATACCCCATGGCACAACGGTTTGGCAGACAATCGGACTTTTGACTAATTACCCGTAACGGCCATAAAAGATCTACGAATGTCAGCTTGAACTAAGAGCTTGACGTGCCTTCCGATGCACGAAGATTTCTCGTTATATAATTTAGATCATCGTCTAGGACTTACCCGACAAGCGCCAAAATATCAAAAAACCAACTCCAAATTCAAATAGAATCGAACTCTTCTATTTCCGATCACTACAATTATGTGCTCCGGACATTGAACATAGGAAGCACCAATAGTCGTCTAAGCATAAAAGAGTGAGTTGGTCGAAGCATGTGTCAGCTGCAGCTACAATCTAATTTTCAGGTTGTCCGAAGGTCGGAGTTAGTGCATGGTGCAGTGATTCCTACGGACGAACGACGAGAGCCGAATCGACGTCAAGAGCCGAGAACCGAGCGTAGGTAGGTAGGTACACCCGCCATATCAGATTTTCCTCTTAACTCGGCGAGGAAATTGATTTCAACAGTTCTCTTAAATGTAACGTAGGCTGTCAATAAGGCTCAGTATTTAATGATTTATCGCATTTCTGTGACCGCTTCCAACTTCTGATTGAGATTATGAGTTTCAAGTTACGATGTAACGGTTTTGACATAATTCGGTATTAATGGTAAGTGCTTAACTTTTAATTGAAGTATTTAACGACGGTTTTTTACTTCAATTTGGCAATAAAATAATTGATTAATGGTGAGATACTTGTCTGTTTGGTTTTTTTTTTAGTAAGTATAGCATCGTGAAGAAACTTGGATTTTATAGTCAATGTAAGTCCTGCCTTATCTGTATGGGTAGAAGCCTTAGCTCTACAGTTGGACAGTTACAGGGTGGTATTAATATTATTCCTTTTACAGGCAAACAGGTAGAAAGTTTATCAAGCCTCTCGAATGCTCCTAATATTCAGGAAATCCATATTTTTAATATCATTTATTTATAAATTGCCTAACAAGCGCATTCACGCCCAGATAACCACAACCTTTTCATTTATCTTATTACATGTACAAAAACGTGTGGCATTCGTCATAGAACACCAAAAAGCCCAATATCGACGGTCTACCAAAGCGAAAACACGACACAGAAAACGAATGAAAAAAGCAATATGTCGTAGGACACACATGTTTGCGAATCTGGCGTTAAAAAACAGTGCCATCTCAAAGAAACTCTTTCAGGAAATCAATTCGTAGTTTAACATAACGGGACGTGTGACTGGTTTTTCTCAGTGCGGCGGCGCTAACATATGGGCCTAATATGTAAGTTACACGATTGGTGTTCAGTGATCTATAGCTGTGACACCGCGCCTGTTTACGATTCACTCCGGCCAGGCGTACAGCGGAACTGATATTTTTATGTCCGAGGCGCTTTACAAGGGGAGCGATTAGATTTGGGTCGTGTGAGCTTCCTCGGGCGGAGGTGTGAGAATAAACAGGAGGTTTATTTTTAGCATAAACCTGTTTTGTTTATACATCATTGGATATTTATAACTTTAGACCATTTATTTTTACATACGACAGAGAGTTCTAATATAAGTAAGAATGGATAATAATTTTGTGTACCTATAAAAGTAGATATCTACCTAAATGGTTCTTAAACTTTTAATGTACAGATAGTTTCTTGTAGAAAGTTCTTATAGAAATTAATTAAGTACTTGTAAGTGATTTGTCAGGATAACTACAAACAGGACTAAGCGTTTATAACAATTAATCCCAAAACTATTTGACATTAAAAAATACGAAGATGAAATTCCATGATTGCTCATTTAAAATAAATTATTAATTGTTATTTGTGCAACAAGAGAGCAAAGTAATTTTTTGCTGCGAGTGCTGATTAAATCCTGAGTGTGGCGAGGGATTCAAAGGCATGAGATGCAAAAAACTTTGCTCCCGTGTAACACACATAACTTTTCTTTTTCACACTTTTTGAAACTACCTCTAAATAAATATTTGCTGGATAAAAATCAGTTTTATTTGCAGTTAATAAGTACTTATTTTTGTTTAAATACAACAATAAGTTAATAATTCAATACATAACATTTAAAGAAATAATTATCCTTTTGCAAAATTTCTTTAGTTAGTTTGAAATTCCAAACGTGTTTGTCTTTGGAGTCGAGCCCAAGATTGAATAAGATATATATTCGCGGCTTTCTGATTAAAAAATTAAAAAATTAAAAAGATTTCAGGCAGTAAAACCTACATGTTTGAGCTACTAAAGTGAAAAATATTTTACAAACGTAGCCAGATATTATGATATAACTTTTTGATTTTATTTACAGAATTTTAACTTAGTTTAATTTATTTAGGACAACAGTGATCCATATTTTGTTAATATTAAACACAGCTTGAATTCTAGTGTTAGTAACAATGATATAAAACTAACTAAGTAGATACTATTACAACAAAGGATGACCAGGCAGGAATACGATGTTTCTTACCTAATCACCCTCTGCACACCGTGTCTCACTACATTTATTCGACATTCGACAGTCATGCTACTAAACTCTGTAATGAGGCCATCAACATACATGTTGAAGAGCCTAGGAAAAGACAAACCCTCCTGTCTTACACCGCATTTTAGTCTGTATTGAGAGTTCTAAAGCACATTATAGACAACCGGCTCGAAGGCCATCGAGAGATTGAGTAAACAAGCGTACACGTGCGTCTTACGATTGGTATAATATTGAGCAGTATGCTTGAGATTCAATATTCTTAGCAGTCTCGGTAGACAGTCCAGGCTTGAACCAGAGCTGTGCTTCAAGGAGGTGTAGAATCGTTTTCAAATATGATTCAAGCATACCTTCCAATACTTTATGAACGATCATAGCTAACGTGTTGGTAGGTATGGTATCGAATAAGGAGAATAATCTCCCGATTTCACTACGAAGCTAAGGGAAATCGGGTGATTATTCTCCTTATTCGATATGTCCACTACCCTAGTTTTGACAATTGGAACTACGGAGGTTACAATGAATTTTTTATTAAGTTTAGACACATTTTGAAGAATATTATCATTCCAATGCTCAATAATACAAACAATAATATTGCACTAGTCTTCAGGAATAGAGGACCATAATAATTATGATACATTCATAAGTCTACACATACCAAGCTATTGGCTTCAAGATATTTAATAAAATAACGTACGTCAGCCTTACTCAGTCTTCTACGAACTAGACCTAAGTACTTGAAAAGTAATTTGATTCACAATATCTTAACTGTTATTTACAATTCGAACAACGCTCTCGCTTCACTGGGATTCGCAAGACTATACTATTTTCCTAGCTTTCTCCTTGTTGGTAATACCTTTTATTTAGCAACCTAATCGAATAGAATAAACACACTTTATTGTCCACCATAAAACAAAATAACAATACAGAGTGGAAGGGATACCAACGCACAAACAGATGAAATAAAAAAGGTAGAAAAAACATTAAAGAAAGAAAGAAAAATATTTATTGGACATCAGTCATTAACATACAAAATATACAATACTTAGTAGGCATTAAGCGGCAATAGCCCAATGGTTAAGGCGTCGGATTGGCGATCGAGAGGTCGTGAGTTTGATCTCCACCCATTGCACTATTTACGTGAACCTACTCCAGACCCAAGCATGTTTAGAACATAATTGAAGAGTTAACAAGGCTAGTAATGTGCAT
Organism: Euplexia lucipara; assembly: GCA_921972225.1. Lineage (NCBI taxonomy): Eukaryota > Metazoa > Arthropoda > Insecta > Lepidoptera > Noctuidae > Euplexia > Euplexia lucipara. The sequence continues at coordinate 10,996,767 of OV179148.1, forward strand.
TTGTGCAACTCACATAGCTTTAAAAAAAACATATATTGGGCAACAGGTTAAACATCCACAATAAAAAAATATGTTGAACTAATTTTATTAAAAAAGATAGATTCGAATAAATGGCATTTCTCACGGCTGCGCCAAAAGGTTGATTTCAACAGTGATACCTGACCGAAGAGATTTAAAATACTATAGAGCGGGCATGTCAAGGAAACGTCATAGAAAAATTTTGATCCCATGTCTCAGTAACGCCATCTAGAATAATATATTATGAATATTGGAGCGGCAGTGGAGCGTACTAAAAAAAACTCATAGACTTGTGTCCAAGCAGGACACAAGTTTCGGATGAAAATTTTGATCGTGATGTCCGGTCTATAGTTATTGAATGTCTTTTGTTTTTAAACGCATTATGTCATGAAATTAGTCATTAACCACACTTTAAGAAGGAGAAGAAGAACATCAAAATAACATGATTTAATGGCTTCACAAATGATTCACATATAGATCACATACGAGTTATCGGTGCCGTGGACGCTTTCTTCCATGGACACCCGAGTGGCGCGAGAACTAACTTTGCATGACGGACGAGCTTTGTACACACGGCTACACATCGAGCTATAATGTCCAGTATTAGCTGATCTCGAATTTAATATGATTGCCGTATAAAAAGAGGCCAAAGTAAACTGGAAATGTAAAGCTTGATGTGTAGCCGTGTGTACCTACAATCCTACAGGCATTCAGCGCGCGACAGAGCGACGAAGTGCACTGTAACAAATTTTCACGCTGATGCCCGCGTTTGAGTTTTTCCACAAAATGTTTGTGCCTGGTCGGGGTTTACTTATTGTCAGCCTCCTTTGAGGGTAGAGTTAGAAGTATATTAATTTTACTCGATTTTTAGATTCGACTCAAATAAAACTTAGCTAGTGATTAAGTGAATAGTGTGCATACACTTTAGCGATGTTCTGTCTCCTGACAATTGACGTTTGTCACAACTGTCAAATACGTCAACTGTCACGTGACATTTCGTTAAATCTCTTACTTACTACCAAAAATATGTGGGTGTAATAAAGAGGTACACTACACTTCTACCTAATGCTTTAGGTTATACAAAGATGTTATTTTGTGTAGATCTTTTAATAATTGACACACGCATAAAATTAGATATAATCTAACTATATTCTATACCTATTGCCTATGTTGCGTATATTACCCAGCAACGAGCAATTAATAATGCATGCGCTCAACAAAGTAATATCATCAATAATTAACAGCAATATTAATCAGTAACAGATTATCTGGCCTCATGCGTTGTTCATAAATAGTAGACTAAAGGTGGTGACATAATAGTAACACATGACACTAGCTACTACACTAGATGCATTTATTGGCCGATTGATGGAAGATGGTCGCACGACAGTACAATGTTGCCAATAAACTTTCTACGCGTGCATGGCATAGCGTGTTACAAGTCTGTTCCCGGGGATAAGCCACGCGCCCCAGCAAGCTTAGTTTAATTGTGTTTTGTGTGTAAACATAATAAAAGGTGCCTACTTAATTACTAATGCGTGTTTCCACATTAACCAACACGACAGCGCGGCAGTGAGGACACGATACGATACTTACCGTGTTGTGGTGAAAATTACAACGAGCACATTATACGGACCCTATTTTGTGTTTTTTAATGGGTAGGTACGTACTGAAAATGTCATCAATGTTCTATACACAAAATAATTTATGATATAAATAACAAAAAACATGAGTGATTTCGTCAAAACAAGAAGATGGCGCTCGAAAAGCGGATTCTCGTAAATAAGTACCTACCTACCATTAAAAGACATGAACGACCTTTACAACTGTTGTCACAAAAATCTATCAGAATTAATTTATTCAAATTGCTTAACTCTGATTACAACCAAAATAATTTTGTATTAACCAACTTTCATTTTGGTAATAAAATCGGAGCGTTCGTGTTGGTATTCAAATTCAGATTTCGTCTAACACAAAAGATCCATTCTCTCCTCACATCGCGCCATCCGACCGTCAGCTTTATGCCTACTACGCTCCCTTATCGTAAAGAAGTCGCAAAAAAAACGTATCTAAAGAAGTTATCTATCGTATTTTGTACCTTTCTGCCTTATATGGGATTTCAATCCTTATCAACATCAATTCTCATCGGACAGCACATAAATAACTGTTTCAATTCACTATCCCAAAAACACGAACAGAACTAACCAAATATATTACCTATGTACCTGGATATTTGCAAACGACACAAACTTGTATTAAAGTTTCATCCCCTATTTCGGTTTTAAACCCTCGTATATTAATTAAGTTATTAGTAGTGTGAAATAATACGAAAGTTTACGAGTGGTGCGTACCAATTTCAATTCTAAATTAACATGCCACGTAATTAAGCCTGTCCCTGAGTATCCCTTTTAATCGATTGCGGATTAGTTTGTGTCATTGTTAAACCTAATGATAATACACACATTATGAGTTTTAACAACATTACACAGTAGGTACACACGTAAAGACTATTGATCGACATGCTACCCCAGTAATAATGTGGCTAGCGAGTGCGTACATTTTCAGTAATAGAGCAAATCGGTAGGTCGTTACCACAATCGAAACGGCTTAATAGGCTGCGTTAGGCTAACGCACCATTTAAAAAGTCAACAGAAACTCGTTGAAAGTACTTTTCTTTCATTGTTTCCGGCCGTGCGGAGTGCCCTCAAGACTCAAGGAAATTGACAATGAAGGTAAAGTTTATCTTCCACCGTCAGCCGTTTGAGGGCCCAGGACGTGACCCGACCCCTTGATTCCATTACGGCCTCGCTGCGACCGACAATAGAGAATTAAAAGTAAAATTTTTACAGAGCCAACGAGCCGCTTATTCAATCGAAAAATCAATATCGCTATTCTCATAAATTAACTTATTCCGGATTAATATTTTTCTGCCGACATTCTGTTGAACACTTCAACATAAATGTTTTTAACATCTCATTTAGATTTATGGAACAGCTTTTCCATAAATCGTATAATGAGTATAAAAAAAATATATTTTATGAATGATCGGATAATGAAAACAATGAAATTATTTTTTACTAGCTTCTGCCCGCGACTTCGTACGCGGATCCTGTTGCTTATGCCAGCGACAACGGGGTTGTCAAAATCGAAGATCTGAAACATCTGATGTCGAATTCTATAAGCCCGGGGACGGGAAATCAATGGGATGCGCGAGACGATTCAAGATGTTCCAGATTTTTTATTTTTGTTGGTCAACAGGAAATGCCATCAGACTTAACAACTTTTGCTAAGACGCCATTTCTATTATGTATATGTTATATTGTCTCTGGGCTTTGGAGTTCCCCTACAGGTGCTCCAGATCTTCAAATTTAGTCTCACAGCAGAAAACACTCTTCACTTGGAATAGTTTTTGCAATGGCACCATTTTTATATCTCTTTTACTTTAGGTGTTCCATTTTCCAAAATAAATTATAGCCTATAATATGTTGCGTGACGTTCACGATCAGCGGTCAGTCGCGCATCTCCTTCCCTCACTTATCTCTAGAGTCGATGCGTATATACGCAGAAAACTCAAGCGTCATGCTTTTTCCGTGAACGTCTCCAACTCGCGAGACAGTGCATGTTGTTCACGATCAGCTTTCAGTCGCGCACATATTCTTCACTGGTCTCTAGAGACCTGGATGTAGATGCGTAAATACGCTGAGAATGCAGGCGTGCTTCGCGATCCCAAGAAGTTTCCACGGAGCGAGTTGCAGCCTCATGTTCTCGAACAACATCAAGTCTCTCCTAACGCTCTTCGGTAGATTGTTGGGATCTTATGGTCTTTAATCATTTAGCACCTTTGGAACATTGGGAAAAATTTGACCTCTTTCTAGGCATGGTTATAGTTTTATTGTGATGATACCTGATCAATTAAAATCTAAGTGGCTGCTCCCCTGCGTTACCGGGTAAGCTACCGTGTAACGAAGATAAATGGAAAAGGAAATTAAACACTCAAATAACATAAGCCCGAAGGCATACGATAAAAAAAATGGGAGTTTTAGCCAGTAGAGTCTTTTTTTCGATATACCATCGTCATCGAAAATCAGTCCTGAACTGTTCCCGCCTTCACCGCGTAGTACCTCCTACTTATGTTATTTTATAATTATGCAATGAAATTAGTGATAGTTTTAATTTCTATATCAAATGTTTCTGATCTTTGATTTTTATAAGTCAACAGGAAATGCCTATCAGACCGAACAACTTTTGCTAAGACGTCATTCCTATTTGAGTTATGGTGTAGCTGGGCTCTTGGAGTTCCACAACAGGTGTTCCAGATCTTCGATTTTTATACGTCAACAGCGAGTGCTCATAAGGCTGAACAACTCTTGCTAAGACGTCATTCCAATATATGTTATAGTGTAGCTGGGCTCTTGAAGTTCCACATCAGGTGTTCCGGATCATCAAATTTATTCTCTCAGCAGAAAATGCTCATAACGTGGAACAATTTTTGCTATGGTACCATTTTTGTATCTCCTATAGTTTAGATGGTCTGTTGCGGTTCTGCATCAGGTGTTCCGGATCTTCAAATTTATTCTCTCAGCAGAAAATACTCATCACGTGGAACAATTTTTGCTATGGGACCATTTTTGTATCTCCTATAGTTTAACTGGTCTGTTGCGGTTCTGCATCAGGTGTTCCGGATCTTCAAATTTATTCTCTCAGCAGAAAATGCTCATCACGTGGAACAATTTTTGCTATGGGACCATTTTTGTATCGCCTATAGTTTAGCTGGTCTGTTGCGGTTCTGCATCAGGTGTTCCAATTTCTAAGATATATTATAGCCTATGTGTTGACCAGACTTAATATCTATACAACAAAAAAAAAAACATTCAAATCCGTCCAGTAGTTCCGAAGATTAGCGTGTGCAAACAAACAGACAAACAGACAAACAGACAGACTTTTTTTTTGGATTTGTGCTCTATTACTGTTTCTAAACCCCCCTCAATTATTATTTTTTAAATATATTCAATGTACAGACACAGTTTTTTTACAGTCTTATTATATGTATAGATGAATACCTATATGGGCGCACTCTCGACAATGAAGACCTGAGAGGCTTGGTTAGGCACCACATAAAGGATGTTTAGCAAAACTTCTCGTCTCACATACCAGTGTTACAAGACTAATGACTTTGACTAGTGCATGTTGCTTACTTCTGGCTTATAATACAGAAACATGATTGCTCACTATAGGCCTAAAATTTAAAGTCTTAAAGTCACCCAAAGGGCAACGGAGAGAGTTTTGCTCGGAGTATTCCAACGTGATCAAATCGATCAATCACAATTCGATCACATCAACATTGCCGGGCGAATGCCGCAGAACGTATGGCCGATGGGGCCAAAAGGTTCTGTTGTGACAACCACGTACCTGAAGAAGTTTAAAAGGACTCCCTCCTCTCTCTCCGACCTCTAAAATTCCCAGTTAAGAAATCAGGATTTCAATGTCTCTTGACTTTTAAATATCTTTACTACTTATAATTTCTGATGTCTATAGACTTAGTTCAAACAAGTTTCTTTTTTGCTGAAATAATGGTGAAAGATAACGAAACGCCAGCGCATCTTTATTAATCTGGGTCACAATCCAGTACCTATCAGGTGACATTTTCAAATGACTTTTGACGAAGGTAAGTCTCAAAGTTATGAAACAACATGAATTTCACATGATTCAGCAAAATCCGTTTCAAATACACTATTTAATGTCGAGTCCGTGTGCCCACACACCTTTAATCTTTGTAATACGCTGGGCACCTAAGTACCTGCTTGAATGTGAATGGCGGTCGCAGGAATGTTCCATTTGCATAATTATTCCAAAGATTTTGCATACTTTTATAGCTGCTCTCCAGGTTATCGCCGCGATAAGTTACCGACATTACCGAAAAACTACAGACATAGGGAATCGGTATTTGCGAATAACGGGAATATAATCACGACCTATAATGAGGTAATACAAGCATTCATACTTACATACATAATTTTCTCATGGAGGTACGCAGCTGTTACGATTTTTACATACTTCTTTTGCTTCGGGTAGGTACATCTGGTTATATACGCACGTGGGTACGAATAAATCAGTGTGTGTCCTTCTAGGGTGTTCCCAATTTTAATAAGGTAATAATACCCATTGATATTGATGTTGATTGATGTTTCAAGGTTTAGTTATTTAAACTCGGCAACCAAAGAAACGTCCGCAGTCTTATATTCGCCCCAGATTGTTCCACAATACGTGTAGGTATAAAACCGTGTGAATTTATGAATGCGACTCTAGAATATAGGTACAAAAAAATCATTTGGTTACAATGTGATACAGGGCTGGATTCACCTGCTGCATGTCTAACGATTAATAGGCCAAATACACGACCCCATGTTGGTTTCCCTTTACAAGCAATATCGCCGCAAACCCAGGCAAAGATTACAGGATGAGCTGGTCCCAAAAAGCCCTAGATACAGAGAGAGAGAGAGAGTAAAAACCTCCAGGCTAGTAATATTGAATAATATAATGTCTGACAAGCTGTTGTAATTGATAAGGATTTTGTACAGGTTGTTGGAAATGGATTCATTGTAATTTCATTTATTTTTTCTAATATTCAGATTTCCGTTCAGTTTCATGACAGCACAATATAACAGTTCACTTTGTCACAGGCTCCTGAACAGCGAGTTATAAATTATTTCACGTCATTAGGCCTAATAGCATCTGGCCATAAATATAACGCTAGTGCCCCAAATGGCATGTAAGCGTTTGAATTTGGGTCACACCCTGACGAACCTACAGTTATTGGATATTCATGTAATTGTGCAATTATTGTGTAAACTGCAAGCATATAAAAATATATTTAGGGTCATGAGGAACACGGTGTAAAGTTCCTCATCCCCGATTGAAAAGAGAGGATCGTCCGACCAGATGGGTAAAAAGGAAAACAAGTGATTATTGAATTTGTAAAACGTATTTAATACTTAGCAAACAGCCAGTTTAGATTCCGGTGGCAAATACTTTACCACTGTTAATAATTCAACAAAGGATCTGGAAATGTATTCCCAAGACCACGTGATTTATCTTTCAATAATATGTCTGATACTTGGGTACTGGATACATAAACATTCTATTTTTTAATTATAAACACCCCTATTTTTTAATTAGTACTAACAAAAAAAATTGGACTGTATCCATACCTGTTACTTAATCAATTTTTAAATATGCCACTATTTAATTAAACTTAAATAACGAAAACAGTTTTTGGAGGCGGGGCATGCTTGAGCAAGATCACGCGAACGTGAGCGAGAAATGACGATTAATGAATACTACATAAGAATAGCCTGTACAATATTTCCATAAATTGGGTGACTTTTTGGGATATGAACAAACGCTAATAACTTTGCTGTTTATGAATATTATTTATTGATAGGTACTTTACAAATATAATGAGAGGACCGTCTAGAATAAGCCATTTAAGTATTTGTACTAATTAAAAATTAGTGGTGTATAATTTATACTTCTTAGGTACACAAATAACAACGCAATCTCAACATAACTCATAATTTTTTATCAAAAAGCTACTTATAAAGCCGAAGACAAAGAAGTAGCCAACAAATGTATAAAAACCGATGTTTTTATTTTCCGAACAATTTTGCAGTGACTTTGTTTTGTTCAGTAGGGATACTGTTTAAATCGATACATACTTACATATAAACACACAAAATAGGCAGTAGCTACTAAACCAATTCTTAAATTTAAGTACTTAGACATAATTATATTTTTTTCTGAAGTATCTTGCGGCTTGCGTGTTGCGTTCCTACGACTATGCTGGCACATTGCGCTTTCCTGTTGGGCGAAAAACCTGTATCATTATCGTTGACAAGGCTTTTCGTTAAGTCAGTTACTTATTTTCAAACTTTGAATGCATTCTGAGCGGACTATTCGGTTCTCATGTCGACTTAAGCAACAATCTCCTTTGGGATCTCAACACGGGTGACATTCCAAGTCCCTAGACTGCTGAACAACATGGCAAACCATTTCAAGCTTAGTCTTGTTATAAATTGAATCTATACAACCTCTAACAGCTATATCATAGCTCAAATAAGTAAGCTTTGTTTACATAGTAACTTTAGTTTCACTCATTTAAGTGTCAAACTTTTATAATTATCTATCTATTTCAAAATGCAAAACAATGGGCATTGTGTTGTTAACGACACGATATGGAAGCGCCAGAGGGCGTGCGCGGGGTTTTTTGAAAGAAAGTCGAGTTACGGACTGCGATCTCCTTTTGCGACTAGACAGTGACATTATATTATAAACCGCACGTCACATTTCGCCTGTTTTTTGTAAAAAATCATATTTTTTTCCCTGAATATACTTTATTTATGCACAACTCCTCGTTTGCATCGACCAAAGAGATTTAAAATACTATAGAGCGGGCATGTCAAGGAAATGTCATAGAAAAACTTTGATCCCATGTCTCAGTAATGCCATCTAGAATAATATATGAATATTGGAGCGGCAGCGGAGCGTACTACAAAAAACTAATAGACTTGTATCCAGCAGGACACACTTTTTCGGACGAAAATTTTGTTAGTGATGTCCGGTCTATAGGTATTGAATGTCTTTGGCATCGAAGTAACATGTGTCACTGATTCAATTTCTTTAAAGCTTTACAAATAAATACGCTTTATCCAGTGACAGCTAAGCTCATTGTTCCATAGTCAATAAAGGCACTGGTGGAAATGTACACAATTTATTACTGTAGCCTGTCTACTCATCCGCCTTCATACAGAAGTAGGTACAGTCGTACAACTGACGCTCTTTCACATGCAAATCAGTACGGAACCGCGGGTACAGTGTAGACTGGGGAATGTTCACGCGCCCCTAAACGAGCGACATAGAAGTATATTTTACGACACGTTTTAGATATGGAATTCGATTTTATTTATATTAAGTATGAATCTTATTGAAGAAACGAGATAGTCTGATGGTTATTAAACACTTCTCTGTAACTTTATCAACCGCACATCTATATACGTGTAGCGATACCTTCTGATTTCTTTTCAAGAATATTGCGCGCACGGAAGAGTATTTGGTTAAAGTTATCTACCTATATATGTTTAAAAATTTCAAAAGCTAATACATTTACGACCATTTGGCGAAACATTAATTAATCAAAATGATAAAAAATCTCAAACACATTGTTATAAACTCACAGCATAAAAATATCCCACTAAAATTCCGAACAAAATATAATCTACTAAAGTATAAATTTTAGAATTATTTTCCTGTAACATATTTTATACCGCAATTTTTAAGAAAAATGTTTACAAAAATATAAGAAAGAAAAAACCATTCCATCGATCAAATTAATTATGTTACAGGATACTTTCTTTGAGGAAGTTATAATATCTAATTAAGATCATTAGAGGAAAGTATGCCGAGACTGATAAATTATCTTGAACACGCCTAAATAAAATAGTATTAATAAATTGTCTAAAAACTTAAATTTAAATTCAATACAAATTGTTCTTGTAACTTTAAATTGTTCTACTCGAACAATTTGTTAAGTATTTGAAATAAACAGGATTCAAAGAAGTTGATTCTAGGTTCCTTTTATTCGTACTTAATTAAGTTTCAATTATAAACAACGGCTTTTTGTCTTTATGGGTAGATTTGTGGAAGTTTTGAAAGCATCTAGATTTGAAAAGGGTTTTGAAATGACTTAGGTACTTTACAGATTTCTTGTACATTGACAAGAAGTTTATTATTGTGTTGCTTGTAAAATATTTTAGGTTTCAAGAAACTTTATTTTCAATGAAAACATAACGTCTCACTTATTCACTTACTTGAGAATAAAATCAAAACATAATTTAAACGTACAAAAAGTTTGATATCACCAGTTACAGACAATACAAATCAACAGATAGAAAATCCGACCCGCCCATTCCATCTATTTGTCCAGATGTCTTAAATTATGGCTGAGCGGAGTTTTAAATGCATTGAATGGATGTGTATATTTTATATCCGTAAGGGCATTATATTATTGAGATGCGCTTCTTCAAATATCTGGATTTATTTATTTATTTAATACTTCAAGCACACAAATCTACAGAGGCGGACTTAATGCCTTAGGCAATAAAGCATTGTTTTCCCATAGTTGCTTCTGATTTTCGGTAAAACCAGTAAGTTCGCTCGTCGTGTGTAAGTAATACTTGTTGTCATGGACTATTCTAATAAAAATTAATCTGTAAACTGTAATAAATCTGTTTAAGTCGCAAGTTAATATGCTTCTTTTGGGCAAGCTTGTGTCATCGTCGACCTCATCTCTGACCTCAGGACAAGATTGAAGTCAAGAGTAGACATGTATTTGGCACATGGTTTCATAAATGGAAGCTATGGCATTTTGCCATGGACTGCTTTCATTACAAGGTTTTACTTTAAAATATAACAAAAAGCTAATAATCTAAAAGCCTAGTCGGGACTATGTTAGGGTCAGGTGCAGAACACAGCAACGTAGCTGAGAACCTTTAAACAACGATCGCCTGTTAGCCCTCCTCACACCAATTGCGGGGTAATATGTTTATGTATATAATTAAATCAATATGTATCCAGGAAGAAGAAATAAAATTGACGTTTACAATTTCAACCACTGAAATCAAACTATTCATGAGTGGTTTTTTGAATCGTATTTGATTGTCGAACATTTATTTGTGGGCATATCATTTCGCGCACAAACGTTTAAACCACAAACCAAATCCCATTTGATTTGTTTTTATATAATTACTAAACGCTAAACGATTTTACTTGCCAAATCGAACATTTTGTTTTTTACATGATATCGAAGCATGATTTATACATTCACCAGAAGGGTAAAAATAGGTAAATCGTTGAAACTTATAAACAGCGCTTTTACAAGAAAGAATACTTGTAAAGATGATATCAAAAATACAACAACAAAACACCCATTTATACCAAAGAACAAGTAAGTATGTTCGTACACCATTTTCAGCCACTTAAGGAACAAAGTTACGTAATGCAAGTTAATTTGCTCAATAAAAAGTTTACGTTCTCATAAAGTCATAACACAAAGTTCTAATTGTTCAAATAAACATTTGCTTGACTCTATAACAAGAACAGAATGAATAAAAGCGCAAACTATTACCCAAAAGTGAAGCCACATGGTAGCGTGACAAAGTTCATTTTCCAAAAGTTAAATTAAATTTAAAAGGATACATAAAACCTAACGTGGGACATATTACGAGTTGGGAAACACAATAACAACTTGTGTAAAGCCAACATTGCAACTAATTGATTTCGTAAACTGGTTTTATTTAATTGGTCCCGAGCGGCTGCGTCCCAAGTTTTTATTGACTGACATGCCATTCCAATTATTTTGATCGAATTCTAATTTTAAAGCGAATTAAGATTTGCTTTTTAATGAATCCTACCCAATGTTTCGGGTGACTGTGAAATTATATTTGAATTTCTGTCAGTAGAGCTTCAACCAACGATATGATTTAATTTTTTTTTTACAAAAAATACAACCGACTTCAAAAAAACACTAACGGGTGTAAAATAAATCTAAATTTGGAAATCTGTGGCTTCGGTGGTTTTGTCTCATTCATGATTGGCCACCGACTTCCGAATTTAGAGTTATTTTACACTGGTTAGTGTTTTTTTTTAACTCGGTTGTATTTTTTGTAAAAAAGTTTTTAGTTTACAAATTTTAGTTTTTATTTTATGTTGATTCATTATTTTCCATTTCTGTCAATATACCACACAAAAAAATAAACAGATTTCGATGAAATCAAATATAAAATTTCATGAAAAAAAGTTCACAAAATGAAAACTACCAAGCCAAACTATGTTAAAATTTTGTATGAGACCAAAAACAACTACTTCACATCAAACTAAAAAAAAAACATTAATTGGTACATAAATCACAGCGTCATCAGTGCATATACATACACAAAAATGTTCAAAGATAAATTAAATTTTCATAAAACTGTTCATTAAATGAAAACTATATCATTTTTTTATGGGACCAAATGGCAACTATTCCGCATCACAAAAAAAGAATCACGTAAATCGGATCATTATCCGATTTACGTGATTCTTCTTATGTTCGATTACTCCGAGATTAATGAATCTCGGAGTAATCGGTGTACATACGAAAGAAAAAAAAAATATACTGGTCGAATTGAGTACCTCCTCCTGAAGTCGGTTAAAATTGAACAGATTAATTAACAACACATAACGTCACGCCTGTAATCCCCGAATGGCTGGGCAGCGGCGTACCTGGTAGTACACCCACATTTCGCCAGTTATGTTTAAGTCCCATGTAATAGGGGGCGAGCCTATTGCCATCAATCGGGCACAAATCCAGACTCCGGGCTGCTACTGAGAAATACCAGATGGATAAACTCAATAACACTTTGCCCGACCCGGGGATCGAACCCGGGACCTCATGCTCAGCAGATTAATTAATCTATATATATAAAAATGAAACCCGTTTCGCGTTGTCACGGCATCACGTGTGAACGGCTGAACCGATTTCGATAATTCTTTTTTTTAAATGTTTGTGGAAGTCCAAGGATGGTTCTTACGGAAAAAAATATTAAGAAAATCTCTCAGAAATATTGAAAAGTATACATTTAATTTTGCATATTTTAAAAACGCAGCGCCATCTTGGATGACATGACAGGAGTCAAACTTCCCAGTTCATTATCAGGTGACAATTTGAAATTGACAAGTCTTAAGCTAAACCCAAGAAGGTAAGGTTGTCAATTTATAATACGCACCTACGTTCTGAAATTTATTTTGTTACTAAACTAAGAGGTTTTATGTAGCATGTAAAAGTCTTATATTTCAGAAATCAATTTACGTAATTAGCAATGATGACAGAGACGAACTTTAATAATTCTTTGCAAATAGAACAAATTTACTGTTAGGACTTTAGTTAAAGTAGACCGGGAAAACTATAGGCATAAATTGTATGTAACATAGAGGCAATAGTTCAGATTAAAATTATGAATTTAGTATTTTTTAAATCAATGCATTTTAAGGTAGTTAGGTTAGATAATTGGGTTAGCTATAGGATAGGTATGGTCAGTTAGGTTAGGTTATATATACAAGTTGTAATTTAAAAGTAGTAGTAGTTATTATTGGTTTGGATTTATTTGTTGTCGTCTTATTCAACGTATGTATATCTAATATAAAAAAAAAAAAAATAAGAGCAATAAATTGACTCTAAGGCACAACGAAGTTTGCCGGGGCAGCTAGTTAACTATAAATTAGTAAGCATTTTAATAAATGACAAATGATATTTAATCTGTAAATAGGTTTGCATAAATTCTTTTACACGTCATTTTTTTAACTAGTACCTAGATGAGATCGGAGTTTCACTATCTGATCATAGTCTCTTTTAAAGTCCAGACATTTTCTTAATCATCCATGCAGATTAGTGTCTGAGATGGTCTTTTGAGGAAAGAACCACACAGATGTACAGTTTTACTGATATGTAGAATTTGTGAAGTTAGGGTCGGTAGGTTAGGCCGTGTTGATTCAGAAGCTTGGCTCTACATGAGATCTGATATCTTTTTCACAGGGCAAACCTTATGTGGTCGTCTTGGCAACATTTTACTTGAAATGTTTTGGTGGGATACAATATTATATTTTGGTAATAATCTTGAATCGGAAAATTGATTTTAAACTTTTCGTATAAGAATAAGAACGATTTTATTTATTGAAGGTTTGGATTATCTATATATATAAAAGAAAGTCGTGTTAGTTACTTCACTTATAACTCAAGAACGGCTGAACCGATTAAGCTGAAAATTGGCAGGGAGGTAGTTTAGAGCCAGGAGAAGGACATAGGACTTTTTATCCCGTTCGACATCATAAAAATAAATATCAAGAATATAGGTTGTCTCAAACATTTTTCAAACGCAGCGCCATCTTGGATGACATGACAGGAGTCAAACTTCCCAGTTCATTATCAGGTGACAATTTGACATTGACAAGTCTTAAGCTAAACGTAAGAAGGTAAGGTTGTCAATTTATACGTACCTACATTCTGAAATTTATTTTGTTACTAAACATAGAGGTTTTATGTAGGTAGCATAAAAAAGTCTTATATTTCAGAAATCAATTTACGTAATTAACAATGACGACAGAGACAAACTTTAATAATTCTTTGCAAATAGAATTTATTCTTATATATTTTCTTAGTCCTACCAATTTGTACGCCACGAAATGCGGCTAAACATGTTAGAACTATTTTAAATATTGTCACTATCTTGCATGCAATGTATACCATGTCTAAACAAATAAAATTAACTTACTTACTTACTTACTATTCTACTGTTAAGACTTTAATTAAAGTAGACCGGAAGAACTATAAGTATAAATTGTATGTAACATAGAGGCAATAGTTCGGATTAAAATTAGTAAGGTAGTTAGGTTAGGTAGTTAGGTTAGCTATAGGATAGGTATGGTCAAATAGGTTTGGTTATTTACATGTTGTAATTTTAATTCTATCGAACACAAAATGTTTAAATAAGATCACAGTAGAGACTCGCTACATAAAAAGTAGTAGGTAGTAGTTATTATTGGTAGTCATCTTATTAAACTTATGTATAGGTATCATATATATAAAAAAAATGTTATGAGCAATAAATTGACTCCAGGGCACAACGAAGTTTGCCGGGGCAGCTAGTATTATTATAAATCTGTTGAAGCTACCAGCAAATGGTAAGGAAGACGGAAACGCCGGAAGCCCAAAAAGGACATACACATTCCTTATTGGTGATGTCCTTTAGATATTTCAGGTGCGTAACTTACTCTCAAAAGGCGCGGTGGCGTGTCATGCGTGTATTACTAAATGTTTAAACGTAAACGAAGCAAAAGCAGTAAACGTAGCAAGTGACGTTCTGTAGTTTTAGCCTACCCCCATAAGAAAAAGGCGTGAGTTTACGTTTTTCAAAATTGTGAATATAGAAGGCGCCAGCATTTTATAAATAAGATGCCTCAGAAGAAAATTTTGAAACAAAGTCAGGGGTTGTGTCTCTTTGTGTGTCTAACAAAAACATCACTAGGCTTAGAAAGACAAGTGCTTTTTGAATGATTTCTTTAGAGATATGACAGACGTCGAGAGGGCGATTCCTTGAAAAGATACTGCGGACTGAGTGCGAATTATTCTGTGCAATCACAAGGAAAGGTAGGACAAGAGACATTTTTTTTAATAATTTCCAATATTACATAAGATATTAACCGATACAATGTGAATTAATTTTATTGATCAAGTTGAGTTGTGGAATCAAATCCGGCCAAGTACTAATTTCACTTTTTTTAAATTAATTATATACGTAAGTACCTACTTTTTAAGTTTATCTTAGACATCTTTGCCATCGCTGTAGGCAAACATCGTAAAGAAACTTATAGTGAATGTAAGTTTGAAATCGTCTATCCGCCTTGAACAAGCATAGTGATCTTTTTCTTTATGAGAAGATGCCTTGACCCTGCAATAGGACTATAACAGGCTGGTTAAATTATTATTTATATGATAAATAATATTTATTTCTGTAAATGGGTTCATATAAACACTTTTACATGTCATTGTTTTTAAAAAGAAGAGGCCGGTATTTCGCGATCTGACAACTCTGAGAAGAAACACCGAAAGAAACTCAGAGCTCACAGTCTCTTTTAAAGTCCAGACATTATCTTGGTCAGATTATGTAAGAACCATGCAGATTTGTGTCTGATAATGGTCTTTTGAGGAAAGAACCACACAGATATGAGTGGACCAGATCAGTCAGTGCAAGCATTTGTCAGTTATCGTGAGCTCAACTCGGAACTTGAGCAACTTTAAAAACCAATTCAATGTTAAACTCCAACTATTTTCGCGATGTGAAATTAACGCCGTGCTATTTTATTCTATCATTTGAACTGCATATCCATAGCTTCAATTATTTTGGTTAATGGATTACATCTTTGTAATCCATTAACCAAAATAATGGAAACTATCTAGTGTATAGGCGTTAACCACACACTGTGGTTCCAACGAGAGCCACCATTAGTATTTGTTTTAGTAACATAATTTCACTGTAATTGCAAACCTTAGTAGTGCTATGTTAGTGCTGGCAGTAAAACTATAATAATTCACAGTATTTATATGTGTTAATCAAGACAAACCGACTGCTTGTTGTAGTATTTGCAAACGCTACTTCAGCATTAGCGCTTAGTATTTTAATGCTGTTAACAGAGGATTATTGGCTCTTTCGTCTGAAATTTTCCGTAGCAGTCCGGTGTCAGAATTTGTACCCAATTGATGGCAGTAGTCTCGCCTTCCATATATGGGACTTTGATATAACCAGCTAATGTAGGTTTCCGGCCTCTGCTAAGCCCTTAGGGGAATAAAGCTGATATCATGTTTAAAAGCATGACCAGAAAAACGCCCTAAAAATAGGTACAGTACGAGTTACTTAAGCTTACCACCCCGAAAAAAACATTCCAGAGCGCAAGACCTTGCGCGCAAGTATAAGTATAAGATTTTCTACTGCGCAGTCATTTGTAGCTTAGTTCAGACTAGCACACTCAGATGACGGCAGCTCCTTCATAATTTTATCTATATTAAACTTTAATTTTCTAGTTTTACTATTGCACAAGTTTTGATAGCTTTACCTTGCTTTATTAACTATACGTACGGTAATCAATTTCAAAACTTTATTCACCATTGTTCTTAATTAGTAAACATATTAAAACAAATTGTTGTTTGCCGGCTTCAGAGCCTGCTAATATTTGGAAGTTATATCAAACAAATCACAGCCTGTTGATTCGGCTCTTAAATCGAATTACGTTTATTTAATTGAACACTTCTAAGTTAACGACATCGGTGACGGCGGCGTTCGTAGAAACGTACCAATTTAAAAAGTTTAAGGTTCTACAAGGTCGTGTCTTTATCGATTAGTACGACAAAACGATCAAAACTAGTTGAATGCTGATGATTGTTTTCATTATCAATATTTTGAGGGGTTGAGACATTGACGTGTAAGTAGACTGGAAAAGATAATATCTTTTCCAGTCTACTTACACGTCAATGTCTCAACCTCATATTTAACCTCAATTTCAAACCTCATATTTTTTTCTGTAAGTAGTTGATATTATCAACTAAAAAAATATTTCATTAAATTTTTTCGAGTATTTAACACAGTGCTTATTAATAATTCCTGTTATGTTGTAGGTATAGCCAGTCTAAGTCAAAAAAACCTTTAAAACTCAGTTCGGTTTTCAATATCTATTTCCTGTTTCAATACCTATTACAGGCGCCCGAGCCTCCCAGCTGAACTGTACGAGGAAACGGCAAACCCAGCAATAAAATTGCTTCATTCCTCTATTTTCAATACGGAGTTTGTAATTCTATCAGCGTTTTTTATGATGACTGCTCTGCCTCCTCTCGCTTCATCTATTAGAAAGTCAGTCCAATAATATATTTTCTTTTAAAAATTTAATTACTTAAGGTTTATTCTATAAGCATTACACATTTGCATTGTTTAGTACAGAAACACGTTGTGTCTTAGAACATGTCCACTTTCGCCCGTACAAGTGCTTTAATGTACGGCTAATGAGCTGGTCACAGCTCAGTATGATGTAATCTGTGTCTTACACACACACAAGCAAACGCACAAACACAGCTGCAGATAGTTAACAGTCGGTCGCTAACTGTGACCCATATCTGACCGGCGCATAACAGACGTGATAAGCTATGAGTAGTTACTTCAAACTTATGACTTACTTTGTGTTTGATGCAAAATTTAACTCGAGCCCACATGTATCTACGGGACTGGGTGCATATATTATAATGTACAATCGTTTAGGGGGAAAAGTCATCATCTGCCTAGCCTTTTCCCAACTATGTTGGGGTCGGCTTCCAGTTTAACCGTATGCAGCTGAATACCAGTGTTTTACATGGAGCGACTGCCTGTCTGACCTCCACAACCCAGTAACTGGGTAACATGATACCCCTTGGTTAAACTGGTTGTCAGACTTTCGAGCTTCTGACTACAAGTAACGACTGTCAAAGATCTACAAATGACACCCGGGACCAACGGCTTAACGTGCTTTCCGAGGCACGGAGGAGTCTTGGTATGTAATAAATGGTCACCCATCTACGGACCGACCTTGTCAAGCGTAGCTTAACCTTCGATCGACCCATGCGGCTGTTATAATTTAGCCACAAGCTCCTCCTAGGGGGAAAAGTGAAGTAGTAATACAAGGCCTAGACGAATAAGCTTTTTCTTACAGACATTACCTACACATGTCAATTATAAGATGAATTAAAGGCGGAAATACATTGTGTCAAATGTAAATTGGTCTCGATTTAGTTAAACTTGTTAAAAATCATGCCCAATAAAGAGTGATAGACTGATCAGTGATCACAAATAAAACTTACTTTATACCCATGAAGTGTCTATAACTCCACAAGTCTATTGCTAAATTGAAGTCTGAAAAGCTAGAATCTAAGACGATATAGAAAAAAGGAGAAATAGAATTAAAAAAGACTGCTAATGACAAAAAAACAGCGCTAACGAATACGATTCTCTAGTACGGGCACTGCCTGAGGCGGCCATATTTTGCACTCCTTTTTTCCCAAGTAGCAACGTGTGAGCCGCATGTAGATTTTTTAGATGGAAACATTTGTTCGAGAACGTGGAAGCTAAGTTAGTGATAATTTTATTATTTATATTTATTATTTAATTCATGATAATGTCTATTTTATTATCAACAAACATTTTACGAGTTTTGATATTACTATTTAACAAGGTAAAACAATTACCTGAAACGCAATAAGAATGACATTTTTAAAACTTTATCATCTGCCTAGCCTTTTCCCAACTACGTTAGGGTCGGTTTCCAATGTTGACCGGATGCAGCTGACTACCAATGTTTTACATGGAGCGACTGCTTTTCTGACCTCCACATCCACAACCCAGTTACTGGGAAACAGGATACCCCTTGGTGAAACTGCCCCCCTAGCCAAGTTACAAACGATTCGTATCTATTCTCTTTCTACAATCGAGAACGCCTCAAATCCCTTTGTTTTGACCACGTGACTTATCACCTTAGCGAAAGTCACGTGGTCAAACAAAGGGATTTGGCTAGGGGGCAAGACTTGGTTAGGGGGGCTGTTGTCAGAATTTCGGGCTTTTGACTATCTGTAACGACTGTTATAGATCTACAAATGACAACGTGTGTAATGAATGGTCATCCTTCCACAAACCAACCTTGTCAAGTGTAGCTCCTCCATTTTTAAAACTCCATTTTATGATAAACTAGCTGCTGCCCGCGACGTCGTTTGCGTGATGGCTCTACACTTCTACAGCATTAAAAATACGTAAGGCGATTATCACACTGCCCCGCATCACGCTGCATGTTGCGTGTCTCTGAACTGAATTGAACGCGCGTGGATGCATTATCTGTGCGTGTTTTCCATACAAATGAAGATACTTACAAGCAACGGAAGAACACGCATCCACGCGATACGCTGCATCATGCGGGTCAGTGTGTTAATCGCCTAAGATGCCAGTGTCGCTATAGCATTATAAGTAAACAACTTTTAAAATAGGAAGGAAATAGAGAAAATAATTTTATGATAAATAAACCACAGACATTTTTAGGTTAGACTGTGTTTATATTTACCGCTGCTGCACGGTGCATGCTGCGCCATGTGACAGTTGGTACACAATACACATTAGCATATAATATATGTGCCTACTCAATATTTTTGTAGGCAGCTCTTTGCTTGTTACGGCAGCTTATGGCTATATTATCTTTCTTGCTGAGGTCGGTCCATAGACGAGTAGGTACCATCCATCCATTACTTATCGAGACCTATTTGTGACTCGTAAAGCATGTAATTTATACTATCTTCGATAGTCGTGACGGGTAGTCGGTTGCCAGAAAAATTTACAACCAATCTTCTGGAAGGGTACACACAGTACCTGGGTTGTGGAGGTCAGATTAGCGGTCGTTTCCTAAAAACTGATACTATAGCTGCAGGATAGCTGGAAAACAGGCTATGTAGATGATAGCGCAGATGATGAATGATAATAATTTATACTATTAGATTTTGTTTATTAACGACATGTTATGCCTAAGTTACGTGAGTACGTACATGTTATATACATAACATCACGCTTTTTTTCCTAGAAGAAATAGGCAGAGCTTTACCTACAGTACACCTACTACACCTACATTTCGCTAGTTACGTTAAAATCTTATGTAATAGGGGGAAAGCCTAATACTCAATATCTTTATTGCTTTCTCTAAATAGTATTTTTAGATGGTACATGATATCATAGACCCCGTATGGCAGAGCAATAGGGTAGGAGAGAGGAAACCGGCTTCACGAGGTCATTTATTTTTTAATAGAACCAATTCGTACATTTAAAAGAGCTTTAACTTCGTGCTGCTACTGAGAAATTCTAGATGGTAAAACGAATGATGATGAAATGCTAACTTTTTGAAACTTTAGTTACCATAAATTACCATTGAATAGCTCTTCGACAAAAAAAACCAAAACTTAGTGCGCCAACGATTGTCCTACAAAGCTACATGAGAGTAATCATCAGCCTTTCAATTCTCATTTAATACCCTGTAATAAATAATGTTACTCCTATACAGAGCAAGCGGCAACAATGTAGGTGGTCATGTTAAATGTTGAACATTTATGTTGAGACACGACAGTGCAGCGTGCAACGCGCGTGTTCACTGACAGGTGGTGTCGGTAACACGTTCTCGGTTCCTACACCATCACTATTTATTATTAAACGATAAGGTTCCATTACGTCATGGTACAGTTAGTAGCTAATAACTTGAAATACCTACTATAAAACATGCTGTCTTTGAATTCACAACATAAAAAATAAACATGTACAACTTTTACCTAAAACATGAAAAACTTCTATGGTATTACATAAAAGACAAAAACCAGATTGGTCAGAATGCCAATTTTTGTAATTAAAACATTCAAATCTACCTCGCCATCTCAGCGATAGTATCTAAAATAAAATTAATGTCAAAAACTTGAAAAATATAGGGAACTTAGACGATTTTCGTACAGATTGAGACTGAAATTAGAATGCAAACGTTCATAAAAAAGGGAATCTCTTTTCTGCTTGCATGGTTGTTATCCTGATGACGGAATTACATTATTGTTCTAACTTTTGACCGCAGTCAACGAAAATTAAATTATGTTAACTAACATCACCAGAGACCTTTTATAACATACTAGCAAACGTCCCGCGGTTTCACCCGCGTAGGTACCGTTCCCGTGGAAATACAGGGATAAAAAGTAGCCTATGTGTTAATCTAGGGTGACAGCTAACTCCATACCAAATTTTATTGAAATCCATTCAGTAGTTTTTACGTGAAAGAGTAACAAACATCCATCCATATTCACAAACTTTCGCGTTTATAATATTAGTAGGATTACTACTTTCAGATTGCAATTAGACTTAAAATACACCATGTCGCATAAGGTTTTAAATGCGATTATCTTCTTTCAACTTCTTCTTCTTCTTATTACACGGTTAGTGACCTGGTGTCAGAGTTTTAAACCCTCATATGGGCATCTGACTTAGCATCATATGCTGTCGAAAATTATCTCTGAGGCATGCCGGTTTCCTCGCGATGTTTTCCTTCACCGTTTTTTTAACAAGTGACAATTTTACAATACACACATGAAACCGAAAAATCAGAGGTGCGTTGCCTTGGGTTCGAACTCGAGACCTATGATTTGGCAATCCGCCGGTCACACAACTAGGCTATTACTACTTTTCAACTGATCATTTTAGTTAATTGTCTCATTAAATTAATAAACTAGTAAGGTTAAAAAATTAATACACCGAGCTACGAGCAATCTATCAAATATAATGTCATTCGTCATTGGCCAATCTTATAAGCCTCAAATTATATTAATATTGTTATCCATCTAATTTATATGCTGTACCTACGTCATCAAACGAAAATGTATCGATATTTAATTTAAATAAAAGGAAGATGCGAGGAAATTTTATTATTTTATGTTTTGGCACATCTTGCGAAAATGTTGATGGTAAATATAGTACTCTTAACTATTTAATCTGTTCCAATTATTTTCAATATTTTGTTATTTTTTTTATAAAGCAACTTACCTTATCTTTTTATTCAATGTTGGCCTTACAGTAAAAGTTATTCACATTATTATTTAGACATAATTATCCTGTAAGATAGCCAATGATTTTAAGTCAATCGTGTTAGTGGGTGGGTTTCAAGTTTTTGGTTTCTGACAAAAGCTTGTAACAGTTAATATTCCACTTTGTTGAAGCTGAGATTTAAATAATTCCATTTCTGTGAAACCTCACTTCGGATTCAACTTTTTGCGATTCCATTTTTGGAGTGAAACCAGAGGAGGCTAGATTTCAAGTTTTATGTGTATAGAGTGAAAACTGACTTCCACAATCCTGCGAATGGAAACAGTATTCTTCGTTATTTGTTTCTCCGATTTTTGACGGAACCTACCTATAATGAAGGCTCAGCGATGTATAGAATAACGACATAACATAACGCCTGTATTCCTCAAACGGTGTGGCAGGGGTATACCTATAGTAGGTATGCCTACATCTGTAATAGGGGCGAATTTATGGCCATCATATTGTGTAAAAAACCAAAATCTGAGCTGCTATTGCAAAATGGCCTTATAGAATAACCCAATATTACTTCTCTCACTTCGAACAAAAACTTCACGCTCAGCAGTTACGTTAACGCTTACTAGACCAACTGAAATATTTTATCCATATTTATTCTGTACTGTGTGTACCTAGTTAGAGAATAAATATGAATAAAATATTTCAGAAGCACTACATTTACCAATTTTTGTCACTGACCACGTGACATATCACATAAACATCATCTTATATATAAAATTCTCGTGTCACAATATTCGTTCCCATACTCCTCCGAAACGGCTTGACCGATTCTCATGAAATTTTTTATGCATATTCAGTAAGCCTGAGAATCGGCTACTATCTATAATTCTAACCTGTAAGTGATAAGGGGTGTTCACCCCAATTTTTGTTTTTATTATTTTGATAATTAATATTATTTTTATTTTTTTATTATGTGGCATCAAAAAATACATACAACTCTAAATTTGCACTTTTTTATCACCAACCCTTGCTTTTTAATGGTCATTTTCATAATTTTATCATTTTCTATCCCGCTCGATAACATCAATTATTAATGATATAATAATTATATAATCCGCATCAAGGATGGTTCTTACATAACTTTTTTTTATTAAGATTTTGCAAAGCTTCTATCGCGGGTTTTAGGCGTGGAAACCGAATACAGAAATTCCGTAACGAAAATAACCTAACACAGGCACAGCGGTGATACTTTTTAGTTTTTAGTTTTGCCATCTATCGATGAATAGCAGAACTTTTAATGACTTTTGAGGAGAGGGAGGGGGAGTGGAGGGGGAGGGGGAGAGCGGGGGAAAGGGAGGTTAGTGGGAGGGGTGAGGGAGGGGGGAGGCTGTGAGAGGGTAGGGAGGGGCAGAGAGGGGAGGGAAGTGGGAGGGGAGGGCAGGGTGAGGGGAGGGGGAGTGCGGAAGGGGGAGGTCGGTGAGAGGGGTGGGGAAAGAGGCAAGGGACGGGAGGGGGAGGGAGAGGAAAGTGAGGGAGGGCCGTGGGAAGTGTAGGGGAGAGGGTGGGGGGAGAGGGGAGGGCGAGGGAGGGGGAGAGGAGAGGAGTTGATAAAAAATGCTATGCAGTCTCCGAGTGCCACACAACATTTTTTATTTTGTTTTAACCATTCAATCACAATGTGCCACAGCGAAGCGTGGCAGGGTACAGCTAGTAATATATATTTGTTTTTGCAAATTGAAGCCTCACACTTTTTTTACTCTTTATTTTTTCCCTTTTACATAACACACAACATAACGTCACATCTGTAATCCTCGAAGGGATGAGCAGAGGTGTACCTGGTAGTTCACCCACATTTCGCCAGTTATGTTTAAGTCCGATGTAATAGGGGCCAGCCTATTGCCATCAATCGGGCACAAATCCAGACTCCGGGCTGCTACTGAGAAATTCCAGATAGAAAAACTCAATAACACTTCGCCCGACCAGGGGATCGAACCCTCGACCTCATGCTCAGCAGTAGCGCTTGCGACCACTAGACGAACGAGGCAGTCCCCTTCTTTTTTTGCCCTTTTTGTCTTTAATATTTTTTTTATTGTGTCAATGCCATGCATACCTGTTATTTTGCATGGTTACTGTTATGCCGTTATGATATGTAATTTTTTTCAGAATATTGTTAGTGACTGTGCTCTTGGTGTGCTTATTGTAAATAAATAAATAAATAACATCATAAATCATCTATCCACGTCAATTTAGGACCCTTTAACCTGTTATTTGTGAAAGATACTTTTACGCGTACCTAATACCTACCTGTACAAAGTAATTCTACCGATTATAGAGCCGCATTCCGATAATTTAGTCGTTGTTGTTTTACGACACAAAAATCACAGTCTAAACAGCATGTCGTGTGTACACGTTTACAGTCGTCACGCAATATTGCCCGGTCGATTGTAGCCCTGCAACCACCACTTTTCCATTGCTTTTGTAAAACTAAATTAGAATAGAATCGAAAACTTTCTAGTGTACACCATAGAAACTTACTAATATTAAATTAAAGAGCTACATGTTACAATGGACGGCCTTATCACTTGAACCTTATCGCTAGTATCGATAACCTTTGGATGGACCTGATGGAAAAAGAAAAAATATATTATGTAGGTAGTTTGTGGTGTAGGTATTATAAAATTATAGGAATACGGTAATTGAACAGATGAAAAAAAAATGCCAGATTCATCTCATGGTTGATTTAGTTAATTGGTTTTCATACATCAACGTATTTTAATCTCTATTGACCTCGTTGTTAGTTCTTTTAATATATTTTAATTTTATTGAGTGTTTTTTTTTTGTTGCGCCTACCATGTTTGTTCTGTCTCCGCTTCGCCTTTAAGGTAGAAAATGCCCAATGCATTCAGTTTGCCTTTGCCTAGTTCGTTTTTATTTTTGTGAATCAATTTATTTTTTGTTTAATAATAAGTAGGTATCTTAAATAAAAACCCAATACATTGGGGATATTTTTATGACAGAGCATCGCACTTTAGATAGACTGAAAATTCAGCTCGGAAGGTAAATAGCGAGAGATGTGTTTACTTCAGAAGAGCCCTGACTTTCGAGGACCTCTTCGAGGGTCGGTACTTCCAGCGCCGCATGTCCAATAAATCGCTTCCAACCCCGGTTACTGGCTAAGATACTCACAAACCTATGACGTAATCACGTGGCTACTCGAAGAGACAGACTCAATATGATATGCTATTCTTCTGTGAAAACTTTTCATATGAAGGCAAAAATATATAAGTTTCTTGCCAGAATGGATTGCAAAAAGGTTTAGGTCAAATTTTTCAACTTCACAACAAACGTTTGCGTTCGTACACTATAAATATTAGATGTACACACGCCAGCACATCAAGTTACCCCAAATGTGTTAAATTTTTTTGATCGTTTTTCAACTTTATGTTAAACAGAATAAGGTTCATATTCAATTGGGAAAATTTTACACATTGGGGTAACTTGATGTGCTGGCGTCTGTACATAACTTGTGTCGAGATAATAAACGTTTTATATTTATATAATAAAATATACATACACAGGAATATATGTATTTATTATACTATTTTAATTAGGTTTATATTTTTTTTCTTAATAAGAAGCTTCATCATCTCTCCTATTAAAAATTAACTTGACTGTGCCCGACAGGGTCCATAATTGATTCGATGTTTTAACATACCAACTAGGTATTATATGTACACACGGCTACACATCAAACTATACATTACCAGTTTACCTACAGTAGACCACCTCGCAGTGGAAGGAAATCCTATACAATGCGAGATCCGCTTATACTGGAAATGTATAGCTTGATGTGTAGCCGTGTGTACACATTTTGGATTGCAATGAAGCATTGAGTATGGAATATATTTGAGACCTTCCGCTTGTTAGGAGAATGTGACTTTAAAAAAAAATGTAAAAATCTGACTAATTTGTAAAGGTTACGGTCAAACATAATAAAATATATTATAATTAAATATACCTCCTTCTTTTAGAAGGAAAAACAACAATTCAACGCGTATCGTGGGTTAAATATGTGGCCAAACCATAATATCTGTCGTAGTTGTCAATGTACCTAGAAGAGTACCTAAATCATCCATTTCGAAAGTGATTTCAAAGAGTGTACGTGTAAAATTTCGATCAATATCCATTAAAACCTCCCAAACAATGAATTCCCTCCCTGCACTTCAGTGATTGATACCTACTGCAGGTACGGACGGTTTGGCACGTTTCATTATTTTTTACCGAAAACCCCCTATGCAGGCCATTTTTAATATGCCTTACATAGAATTTGTGAATTCTTTGTTTAGTCACAAAGAATTCACAAATTCTATGTTAGTATACACTCCCTCACAAAAGCAATAAGTAAATAAACTTAAAAATTTTGTTGCCAAAGACGAATATTTAAATAAAACTAAATAATTTTTCGCAAAAGTGTTTTAAAGTACTCCTAAGGGTAACCAAACCGTAAGAATATTTCACTTAAATTTTATCAGGAAGCAAACTATTATATCTACGGGTACCGAGGCGAATCTTCCGATTCAGCGCGGTATTATTTAATAGGCAGTTGGCTGGCAACATTCCAAATTGAATAACAAAGTGGCGATTAGGGGACAATACAAAAAAAAGAAAAAGACGCCAAGAGGCCGACAATGCTCTTTTGACTATCGATGGTTTAATAAAAGATAATGACAAATTCAGTTACTGTTTTGTTTTTTAAATCATTGTTCTAGGAATAGAGAAAGTAATTAAGTACAGGATTAGGCTTTGCGACTGTTATATGAGATTTTCATTAACGAGATTGGGTTTATTTCAAACAATTGGGGTGGCATATAGATATGACTCTTCAGATGGAGATGAAATGGATCTGATTGTTATACAAAGCATTTTAAACTTATTTTATAAAAGAGTTAACCTACCTAACAACCTTCCAAAGTATAGAGTTTCTTGCCCATTCTTCTCCATACGAACTACGTTTTGGAAGTGGTAACTAGTATAATTTTCGTATTATTTTTATCTCGTAAGTGTGAGCGTAAGTAGATCTTCCCAGATACTTTTACATGACATTTTTTTAAAAACTAAAGGACATTTCCAGTGTGATTGAGTCCTGAGAAAGAATGCCGAAAGAAACTCAGGGGTCATGGTCTCTTTGAGAGTCCAGACATTAGATTGTATTATTTTATTATGCGAGTCTTACAATGCAGAGCAAAATCTAGAAAAGCCTTCTGAAGAAAGAATCAATTCAGCTTTGAGTTGACCTGTCCCGTCAGAACGGCATACATGCTTCATTTATCGTGTAGCTCAAACCTATTTCAGGGAGCTCGCGACCACCACACGATGCTATCTGCCGGTCATTTGCGTAGGCCACGTAAAGCACTCAAAACCACCAGACAGTTACGGACTCATGTATTTTATCTAACCTGCATGGTACTCACATTCACATAAATACAATACAATACAATACCTTTGTAATCGCTCGTCATCGAAAACATTCGGGGATAGCTTTATTCGAGTATAAGCAATTTCATATTACCTCTTGTAATCTAACTACCTTGTGACCCCGAGACGTAATTGCGTATTTAAGTCAAGCGTTCAATTTTGATGGTACGGAATGCTAGAACTGAGGAATCATTTAAGTTAAGGGTAGGTAATACTAATAGATGAAATTCGAAGTAGGTATAATGGGCAGATATAGAGAATAGTTCTGGATTAATTTTAACCTAATTGGAAACGTTCATTGGAGGCCTTAAGGCGTTCAATACTAACAAACAAAACAGGTAAATAAAACAACTTCATTTTTATTTAGACAAATTAAAATAAAACACAACAAAAAAATATGGCCTTGGCTTAAAAGATGGTGTACATCTTGAAATTTTATAATATTCTATGATCATATATTATTTATTTTATATATTTATTTACAACTAGCTCTCCCAGCGAGCTTAGTTTTGTCTTAGAACCAATTTATTTAGTTTGATTAGTTTAAATCTTATTTTCAGACCTACTGAATATGTAACACACAAAATTTCACATGAATCGGTCAAACCGTTTCGGTGGAGTTTTGTTACAAACACGAGAATTTTAAATAAGTATTAGAATATACAAGTACGTACATACCTTTAATAAGATGGTAACAAATAGATCCAAAACCATAATGACTACTACTACTTTTTATGTAGCGAGTCTCTAATGTGCTCTTATTTAAACATATTGTGTTAGATAGAATTAGAATGACAACATAATAATTATAACCTAACCTTACTTACCATACTTACCTATCCTATAGGTAACCTAGTAAGTTATTAATAGTAAACTGAACTACTGCGCTACGTGTTTATAAGTTACATACAATTTACTTAATCTACTTAGACTGCTTTAAAGACATAGGTAAAAAGTAAATAGGTATATATGTATACATATTCGCAATTAATTATTTACGTTACTCTCTGTCATCAATATTTTTATATATATTTTTAAAAGTCTGTTATTGAGTGAATATATTTAAAAAAATTGTTCAGTTTCACAAAATAATCGTGTATGATATTATTAGAAAAGAATACTCTTTATTGTACACCATGAAAACTTACAAATTATAACTTTAAGGGCTGCATAGGGTGAGACTGCTGGTGATACAATGGGCGGCCTTATCAAACCTTATCTTTGTATGTACTTGATAGTGGAGGAGAAAATATGAGTAGGCAGTTTGTGGTGTACTATTTTCATAAATAAATACCATACATAACTAATGACTATTTGAATAGAAATATAAAATTAGAAAAAAATAAAAATAAATAAATACTAATCATTTACAAAGTAACGAAGTGTTATATAAGGACGTGTTAGGAGAGAGGTAATAATTTTTAAGCATATTTTTGAATGATGATAACGTTTGAGCTTGTGCCACTGACACAGGCAAATCAATCCATAGCCATACAGCTTCCACTTTGAACAATTTTCCGTAGAAATTAGTGGTATGCATAGACATAAATCTAAACTCAAGTTTTCTGATGACCTTAGATATATAATATATTATGTGTGTCATGAAGGGACTTGAAACGTTGTTTTAGATAATTGGGGGTTTTAAGATTAAACAGAATACTGTAGAGTAGGGACAGAATATGAGTATTTCAGCGAAGAAGCATTGGAGACCACTTGAGTTTTTTATGAAATGCAGATATGTGATCAAATTAATCCTTTACGAAACTTCTGAGACCATAGTTTACTGTGGAACATTAAATTTTCAATGTGCATCGTCAAACGGGTAGCCTTACAAGGTACCTTCACCCTTGTCTCGGCGAAGCACGCAGTTTCAGATTAAACATCTAAAATATTCACATAATAGACTCCGCGCTCCTGCTTTTTTAATATCGTGTGGTGAACTTTGTTAGGCATCAAAGTAAAAATACAGAAATGCCATTCCTATCAAACACAGATGAATTGGTAATCGGTATCGTGGTCGTCAGCATGAGGTCCTGGAGCCGATTCCCGCGTCGGAAAAGCCTCCTATTACCCGAGACCTAATCATAAAAGTGGGTGTAGTACTACCTATATAGGATCACTTGTAATGCAGTGCGCAAATATTCACAGGATGAACAAATCATGAATATAAACAACTTTGGCTATGAGACGAACTCTGAAATCACAAAAACTAAATCAGCTGTTTCAAACATTTTTGTCGAGTACCTGGGTATTGAACTTTTCTAAAACGGTTATTTTTTTTCATGATTTCAGAGTTTGTCCCGTAATAAAAGTTGTATTCATGATTTTTTTTGATCTGATATTGATTTCTTTTTCTGTAAAAAATTCTTGAATCTCTAAATTCGAATTGAATCTGTAAAAAATTGCGCATTGAATAAAAAGTTATCCTGTATGTACAGACGCCAGCACGTCAAGTTACCCCAATGTGTCAAATTTCTTTGATCGTTTTTCAACTTTATGTCAAACAGAATAAGGTTCATATTTAATTGGGAAAATTTGACACATTGGGGTAACTTGAAAACCTTGTTCCACCGTATAAGTGACGTCATCGCATGTTTTTTGGTTTTATTTATTTTCTCAGAAATTAAGCAATAAAAAAAAATTAAAAAATATATTTGAACTCAGCATACAAAAATGAAGAAACGGTATTTTTGTTTTAGGGTCATGTCAATTTTGAAATGTTGTCAATTATAAATAGTTTTAGTAAAGTAGGACTATCTTGCTAACAATACAAACCTATTATGAATAAAATGCAAGCTCTATTAAACAGTAAGTATTCTCCAATTGTCGAGCAAAATATTTGAAGCATGGAATTCAATTTGCTTACTGTACAAAAAAGTTTATTATCTCCGAATCGGAGTGCATTCATTTCTATTGACGTCGGCTAATGCTGTGCCCGCTACTCAGAACCAATTCAATTTACTTTTATCCTTTCCCTACATATAACAGATTTTAAGCTTTCGAGTTCTCTATTGTGATTTGGATATTAAACGTTCATGTAGTAAATGATTTTAAATCATATCGTTATTATTATTTATTACACATTAATAATAACCAAAGTACTTTTTTATGAACTCTTTCAGTCTAAAATACGTAACCTCGTGCAGTCATTGGTGTTTATGATCCTTTCGGATATTAGTCTGTGGTGTACGGCGTGAGAGTCTATTTTTGTTTGCATGTGTACACAGTCGCGTGTTGAAATATGCCAACCCCTCCAATTAAGGGGCAGGCAAAGTGCGACGAGTGTACGTAACCAGGTCGGAGCGATATCATAACGTTTACACACGACTTTTAAACGAGATTGCCGCGGGGTTTATGAAGCTTTTCGTTTCAGAACGCACGCTATACATTCTGCATCGATGCACTCTTCGTACGCCCCAAATATTTTACTTAAGAAAGTAAGGAAAAGAATATTGTCGACATAATAGTAATAGTCAAGATTTGGTACTAGTTTGTCGGCGTGTGGGTTTTCCTTATTCCCGTGACAAACTTTTCGGTCCAAAACTACTTCATAAAAGTTACTTAACTATTTTCGCGACGAAACGTTACTTATCCTCTTATTTCTGAACGTTAACAAAAAACCACGCCATTTTTGAGACGCGGCTTCAAACTTTCTCATTCACAGTGCCCCGTTTATAAAACGCCAGAGAGTCTGAATACAGTTTCTGTCAGGAACATTCATGAAGTAAGTTCTGCTGAATATATCATAACACAAGTATACGGTCAAAGATATCTCGACCTTAAATCGCGGATTACGTGCAATTAGCAGATAAATAAACGAGTCCATTAGCTTTAGAACAGTGGACCGTAATTACTCGGGCGAGGTTTCTGTTAGATTCACGGAATGCCAGATTAGGGGTAATTAAGTCTTGTGGGAGTGCAACCCAGCGACGACCATTATATGGGATAATGAGGTGTCCAGTCAGCCGGCTCTTGTAATATGTAAATTGAATTTTCTATGCCCTCCCGAAAGGACGACTAGTTTTAAACGAGTTAGACGGACGCTTCGAGCAACGACGTAAACCTTTTTAACACAACATCTCGCTTGTTTTCCCTAAAGGGACCGACAACGGTGTGCCTACAGTGCACTTTTACTTCTTCTATTGCATGCATGTTTTTCTAAGCCCGTATGTATACCTACACCTGTCTGAGCAAATAAGTTTTCTTATACTTATTCAAATACCTGGGCTGCTACTAAAAAAATCGATGCGTAGGTACTCGTATAACCTATTGGCTGCGCCCCGCGGTTTCACCCGCAAAGGTCTCGATACCGTGGGAATTTCGGGATAAAAATTATCCTATGTATTAATCTAGGTTTCAAACTATCTGTGCGCAAACTTTCATACAAATCCCTTCAGCCGTTTAGACGTGAAGAAGTAATAAACTTACTCACTTACACAATGACAATCTTTCGTCTTTATAATATTAGTGTGATTAGGTATCACTTTTCCGACCACCAACTTCAGAAACTAGGGTTATTTTCATCTAAAAGATGTAAAATTACTCTAGTTTCCTTTTAATGTTAGTGTTTTTTTATGACGTAGGTAGGTTGTTGTTTTTCCTATGTTTTATTCTTAAATTTTTAGTTCTTCGTCGTCGTCTTTCTTGTAAGAAACTCATATTGGAATGGCGACACACAGAAAGCATGCGGTACCCTCTCATCAAAGTCAATTCAAATCCATAAATGATGAAATTGAGGTAAGACACATGAAAAAAACACAACTGAATTTAAAACCACCACTTTTTTTGTAAGTCGGCTAAAAACAACTAAATCAACACTTTGCAACCTCTATCATAATTTATTAAAGGACAACTAGCATAATGAACTGGAGAATAGTAAATTAAATGCTTTAATTGATGATAGATAGTCACGCTTTAAAACAGTTAGGCCATGATTTAAATATTCCTGTCTGCTTATATTAGTTATGTAATTTAATGTTGGTCAACACTTTGTACAAAATATATCTGTATCGTGCCCAGGTCTGATCGCCGTCTTTTTCTGGGACGGCGGCGGTTACAGACATCTTTAGGCACCTATAGAAGCTATTGCCAAGTGCTTATTGTACAGACGCCAGCACATCAAGCTACTCCAAACTGTGATTTTTTCTCAATTGAATATGAACCTTATTCCGTTCATCATAAATTTGAAAAACCATCAAAGAAATTTGATGCCTTGGAGTAGCTTGTGCTATAGCCTCTGTACATACTACTAACTTGATGATTGATCAGGAGTGCTGCAAAAAAGTTTTCTTGAACTGTTTTGGGAAGGCTTATCCCCAGCAGTAGGTAAGTGCCCACCTGCCAAACAAATAAAAAAATATCTCCATCACCGTAGCCATTACAGAAAAAAAAACTTTATATTTTTATGTGGCCAGCCAACCATCTGAAAATCCTTTGTGCCGGTATACGGTAACGTTAATAAAATGGATAGGTGTCGCCCACGCACCGCTATAAAAGAGGTCCACAATTATTTCTACGGGCAACCCTATCTCCGGTGCCCCTGAAAGAGTCGTACAGTGGGAGGCGGACAGCGACAAAAATTCCAATACCGTGTGTTAGCACGGGCGCTGTTGCGTGCCACACGTTTTCGGGTCACACGAAACTGTTCACTAGCAGAAAAAAAGTAGGCTGAAATCAAATATTTATTCCATCTAAACGAAAAAATTAAGACTA
Organism: Euplexia lucipara; assembly: GCA_921972225.1. Taxonomy (NCBI): domain Eukaryota; kingdom Metazoa; phylum Arthropoda; class Insecta; order Lepidoptera; family Noctuidae; genus Euplexia; species Euplexia lucipara. Next base: position 11,030,174 of record OV179148.1, read on the forward strand.
CAAAAATAAGCAACATCTACGAGTGTAATATAAAACAAATTCTTGGTAGTTACACCATTTACAACTCAAGAAGGGCTGGACCAATTTTTATGATTTTTGTGTTTTTGGATGTGTCTAACTAATAAAAAAACTCATGAAAGTTCTCGAAAAACTAATATGAAAAATATTTTCAGCGCCATCTTGGATGACATGGTAGGTGACAAATTCCTTCCCAGTTCATAGTCAGGTAACATTATGACATTTGACAAGTCTTAAGTTAAAACTAAGAAGGTTTTTATTCATTCTAAGGCTGAACGAAGTTTGACAGGGTAGCTTGTTTTTAATAAAATCTAATGAGCGGCTTGAGCATTATTACTTGCACAGTGATTCCACGGGCATAAATATTTGATGGAGTATACTCGGTAGATGTTTGTAGCGAGATAAACTCAAGGGTTTAGAGTAATCTTATTAAAATTAACGAACTTCATATTTTATTCAAGATCACTAATTACAAGACTTAATACTTTTAAGTAGGAGCTTTTCAATGAAACGATATCCCCAAGGGCTTATTTTGGTATAAGAGATCCCGTCAAAAATATGAAGCTTTTCATTAAACAAGAAGAAACAAAATTGTAATAAGTAATAAGAATACTTCATTAAGAAAGGTGGAGGCGGTTCATTTTGCGTTTTTAAACCGCGTTTCGTTATTCATTTAGGTACAATTATTTTAAGTAGTCAAATTAAAAATAACAATCTAAAAACTTGAAGAGTTAAATACTTACTTACTTTATGCTTGTAAGTGGAAAAGCTGACTACGAACCAGTTTTGTTTACCTAAAGTCAATGAGTGTTGTGCGCTCAAACCGTTGTGGTCGCCATCCAATTTACCTTTGAGCTTTACGTGCAAAACTGAATCTATGAAACGGCCATTGTAAAGGGTATCAACTTTGTTATCAAGTAAAAGTTATGTAGGGGAAATTTGGAAAATAATTAGTCTATTGGTGGTTGGCTGTTAGTTGTTGTATCAGTTGTAGCCTTGTTAGAGCTCTGGTCAGATCTCTAAGATCCGTATTTGATTGATTGACTTTCGACATTTCAAATAAAAAACAAGTTTTCTTAATTTTTAAACTATACCGTTAACGAAAAAAATTTACAAAAACGCAAAAGAAAAAAACATGCTCAAAAGTGAAAATAAATATGATTGAATGTACATTTTCGGGCAAAAACATTCAGTACATCTATGTTCGATGTCAATAGTAACATTGACGGAAGGCGCGGGTCACACGCTCCTGGCTATTTTGGTTGAACAAACTCAATATTTTGGCATTATTGAAGTTTATTTTATTCTACCAAAACAAAAAGATTGTAGGTATGACATTGTAAATAAACACTCCCGGTAAAAACATCGTCACATATTTTATTATTTTTCATATTTTTCTCATACTGCTCGAAGTGAAATATCTTCCTTTTGAGGGTTAGTATCGACCATACATAGTTCCTCAGTGGTGGGTCTCCGATATGTGAGTGAGTCACAGATAGGCTGAAACCTAACACCTAAAGATGTATCTATAAGTGACATTTTGCATGCACTCAAGGGTAAATATTAGGTACTAAATTGCAGTAATGCAGGTTTATCATAGATGTACCTACTGGTGACATTTTGCATATACTTAAAGGGGTCATATTGTACAAAAATATATAGATAATACTGTTGAAATACTAGTTACACAAGGTAATTAGTAGGTACCTACAGGAAGTTGGCATAACTTTTATTTTAAATGGAGTAGACCCTTAGATGCTTTAGCTGCCCTCATAATGTTCTTGTAAATACCACTTATATCACTGCTCTCCCAGCAAGTTGCGAAACGTGACCAACACATACAATCTTTCTTCTAAACTTGTACAATCTCAACATCGCAGTACATTCCGTGTTGCGTCTTTTTTACTTCTTAACAAACTTTGTTGGGAGTTTCCTCCCTGCAAAAACATTTAGAAATTATACAGAGATACTTTAATTGGTGATCTTATGGGTGAACCCAATTTTTAAATTGACAACGACGGATCAAAATGTACTACCCTCCCACACGCCTGATTAGTTAAATTACGGCGATCGTTTACAACGTCCGCAACGCCTTCTAAAAAGTAACGAGCAATATATTTTTCTCGCACTTTTTGCTCTTAAAAGAAGTGCCTTAATAACAAGATAACTTACAAGAGGGTACTGTTAATATATTTAGGTCAGAAAAAATAAATGCAAAAAACATCAGTGGTGACACCATTGAAGTTCACTAATGAAATGATCTAGGTTCATCAAAAGGTTTTAGAGTTTTGACGTTGGTTTTTAACAAATGGGGGTAGTAAACCAACGTCAAAACTACGGATATCAAGGCACAGCTCTAAAACTTTAGTACAAGATTAAAAATTACGAGCATTAAGCAATATTCTGTATCGTGAAATTACTGTCGTGATTTTTCAGTGATCATACTCGCAAACGCGATGATCTCGACTTCCGAGCCTGGATGGTTTTCAATTTTAAATTTCATCGCTTCAAAACAAATAATAACAAATAATAAAATAATAAGTAAAAAAACTTGAGAGGTGTCAAGGGACACCCGGATGGAACGAAGTTCAGTGGAATGGCATAATACTTTTAACTAACAAAATCACGTTTAAAGTGGGTTTATACAATTAAAATTTTAAAATTTTTAGCCGCACAGCTTACAATAGCTTACTATAGCAAAAAGTGTAGTGACAACTTTTCGTAAGAATTTTTCCGTCTAGCCCCCTTTCACAACGCGCGATAAGGAACTTCGTTCCAATAAATAAATAATATATTTATTTATTTTCTCCCATACTTAGTTAGAATTATACAATTTATACGACACAGTTTACAGACGAAAAAAAATGACTAGCAACTAATATTCTGCGGGAATAAAGGATATAATTTATGTACTAGCAGGAAATATCCAAAAGGTACAGATTTTCTAGTAGCTTAATAAAGAATTGGAACCTCAACAACATACAAATGCCTATTGACGATTAGGTAATGGTGGTACGTACAAGCATAACACTGCAAACAAAAGGACTCCGTCGCAAATCCAGTCATATACCTCCCAGACAACACAAATACTGGAACACAAATCTGTTGTCTAAACCTAACATTGTCCCAAAACAGGCTAAAGTCTCTGCAACATATAGGTGGGACCTAGTTCCCGTATATCATTAACAAAACAGACAGAATCCGTTCGAATAAGTCCGGCAAACAAGGTTCCTCCAAGCATGACGCAGCAAACCGGCTGAACGTAATCTGTCAGTGGATTTGCGGTCTTTAACAGGCATCCCCCATTGCAGCTATCGAAAATTGTGAAGCATTATTGTGAGGGGCTTACAGGGAGCAAAAAGGTTGAATGTATACTAGGGTACTTATGACGTGTACTTTAAAATATTGCGTCTCTAAACGTATCTTCTATTTATGGAGAACTAGCAGACGTCCAGCGGTTTCACCCGCGTAGGCCCCGTTCCCATGGGAATACAGGAATAAAAAGTAGCCTATGTTTTTATCCAGGGCGTGAGCTAACTCCATACCAAATTTTATTAAAATCCATTCAGTAGTTTTTACGTGAAAGAGTAACAAACATCCATCCATCCATACTCACAAACTTTCGCGTTTATAATAATAGTAGGATCATTGAAGAACTAGCTGTTGCCAGCGGCTTCGCCCGCTACAACTAGAAAAATATCCCACGGGAAGATATAATCGGAATAAAAACTATCCTATGTGTTAATCTAGGTTATAAACTATCTGTGTACTAAGTTTTTTCTAAATCCGTTCAGTAGTTTTTAAAAAGTAACAAACATTCATCCATCCATTCAAACTTTCATGTTTATAATATTATTAAGAATAATATAATTAATGAAGAATGAACAACGTCTAATGACTACGACGACGACTATTAAAAAAGTTTTGTTGTATTCTCTTTTGTCGACTGTACATTTCAATTAGCAAACTTTGAACAAAGCGGTCAGTGCTAAATCTATCTCATCGGATACGAGCTTAGTTGGGTGACCTAAATAATAATTGCTTCAAATTAAGGTGGTCTACCGCAATCAATATTCTGGATACATGGTCGCGGTAATTACTACACATTTTTCTGAATAGGTTTCGGAGGAGGTAGAAATTTTGCTCGCAAAATTGACTGAACGTAAAAACCTTTAGTAGAATATTTGGTTACTGTTCGAACATTGACGCCTTTTTTACAGGATTTACAGGGTCATTATTTAGTAGCTACTTACAGTAGAAGTAGTAGGAGGTATAATATAGTTTAATATGTAGTGTACTTTGAAATGAACAAAGTTATGAATTACAGAGTATAACTGCGTGGTATTTGGAGCGAAACAGTGAAGGGAAATTACATTGAAGACATCGTGCAAGGTTTGGATTGCATTGTCCACGAGGTGCCAAACAGGTAGTATTCTTACAGATAGTTGAAATATCATAAAGCCGTGTGCCCGATAAGTTTTCCAACGGCGAATGACTTGTAATTAACGTAATTAGGTTATCATTTTTTTTTAATTCTTACTGGTCAGCTCCGTTGTATAATATAAAAAAAAACTCTTGTGCTAAATAGCATGCTTCAAAACGGGTACGTATCATAATCCCGAATTTTAAAAGACCGAATTTTAAAATACCGATGGACGAAATCCCGAAAATTGAAACGCCGAATGTATGTTTGGTCGAAAGTTTAAAATCCCGAAAGTTCATTTGCCCGAAAGTTTACAATCCCGAAGTTTAAAAACCCGAAGTTTGAAATCCCGAAGTTTAGAAACCCGAAGTACAAAATCCCGAAAGTACATTTGCCCGAAAGTTAAAATCCCGAATGGATGAAATACCGAATGGACGAAATACCGAAATTGTCACCGTTACCGAGAAAACGAAGTACCGCGGCAGCGGCCGCAGAGCGCCAAATTCCCTCTTTTGCAAAGCAAGCATGCATGGTAGATTAGGTTTCCTTGTGAATTCTTATACTGCATAATCATAATATTAATCATTATAATTCGAGTAAAACAGTTAGTCAAAATGGAAACGGCTAGGTTAGATTAGGTTAGAACTGTGACCACGCAACGCGCGAAGGCGAGCGAGTGAAGCGAGCGTGCCGCGGTAGCGGCCGCCGAGCGCCAGGTAAAATTTCTTTAAGTTCTAATCTACCATGCATGCGTGCATTGCAAAAAAGGGGCATCTGGCGCTAGCCGTTTCCATTTTGAGTAACTGTTTTACTTGAATTATATTGATTATATTATGATTATACGATATAATTTTTTTATTCACTAGGAAACCTACCTAATCTTCTATGCATGCTTGCTTTGCAAAAGAGGGAATTTGGCGCTCAGCAGCCGCTGCCACGGTATGCTCGCTTCGCTCACTCGCCTTCGTTTTCTCGAAAACGGTGACAATTTCTGTATTTCGTCCATTCGGTATTTCATCCATTCGGGATTTCATCCATCGGTAATTCGTCCATCGGTATTTCGTCCATTCGGGATTTTGTCCTTTCGGGATTTCGTCCATTCGGGATTTCGTCCTTTCGGATATTTGTACATCGGTATTTTGTGTTTCGATATAACGACTATCGGCATTTAAAACTTTCGGTATTTTAAATTTCGGTGTTTTGTACGTCGGTATTTCAATCATCGGTATTTTGACTTTCGGGATTATGATACGTACCCTTCAAAACCCACCGGGTAAGGAAATGAATGGATATACTTATTAAAATGTTTAGAAAAATTGACAAGCTATAAACATAATAAACATGAATGGACGAACCTCCATACATAGTTTTATTCTCTATTAAATAGAGAATAAAACTATGTTTATATAATTATAAACTATATTAGTAGTATTTAAAAATCATTCATAAATTTATTAAAGATTTTTAAATACTACTAATAGGGTAATGGGGAAAGGGTTTGACGATTTTTTTTTAAATTTGCCCTGTTTTTATAAATTAATTTTACACAGCGCAGTTTTGTCTCATTTGAAAATCTTTATTCACTGACAGACATCGTATTGCTTGTTGTTACAAACCGCATTACCCTATTAGTAATATTTAAAAATCATTCATAAATTTATGAAAGATTTTTAAATACTAATAATAGGGTAATGGGGAAAGGGTTTGACGATTTTTTTTTAAATTTGCCCTGTTTTTATAAATTAATTTTACAGTTTCTGATACAACGAAGGGATGGATTTGATTTTTTTTCATAATGCGGTTTGTAACAACAAGCAATACGATGTCTGTCAGTGAATAAAGATTTTCAAATGAGACAAAACTGCGCTAAGTAGTATCGCCCTCATACCTCATCCATAGCGCCATCAGGGAGTAACTATGAAATGCATAGATACTACAAGTATCGAAGTATATCGAATTTACAAATAGTCTGCTTTCTTTACTAATCCTAGCTATCCTATCTCTACTACATATCTTATTAGGTGATGTACTAAAAACATTATAACATTTAGTATGAAGTTATCTCCTTGATAACATTAACAATATGATAAATGGTAATGATGTTTATCGACTTGAAGCTAGTTCTTTGTTAAACTAATACACAAAAAAAAGTAATAATACTAACTTGAAAAATGAGTCAGACGACCATTCCGAAACAGCCTATAATTTTTGATGTAATTAGAATGTATTAGTATAATTTAACACAATATTTTACCTTACATTATGCGTTAAGTCTACGTTTTGCACATAAGATATAGCACCCGGGTCTTGTTATAATTAAGAAAAGGTACAAGCAAAGGGAAGGAAAATGCCACGGCTCTTGAGGTGGACCCTCCTTTATTATGTTTAAAATTTTCCGCGTAACGTAATAGAGTAGGTCTAATTTTGTCATGAAACGGCCTACATCTGTTGTAATAAAAACCAACAACGCAGAAAATGCTGCAGAAAAATCAATTACTGTATGACTACTTACCTGTCAACACAGCCTTGGCGAGCATTGGTTACCTTAGAGTATGGCTACTTCTGGAACAGTCTCCTCAAGATCTTTTCATTATAGCAATTTTCGTGTTATGATTTGTTAATAAAAGACTTTCATATGATCTGCCCTTTCCTAAATACGTTGGGGTCAGTATCCAGAGATGTAAACAAAGTCTTCTAAACAAAAATACAATTTGCTTGCAGTTAATAAAATAAAATGATAATAATTGAAAAACCACATGTAGGTATGTACATCAAATTGTACATTGAGACCAGTCACGGTACCTTTCGCAATCCACTAGAAAAATACTAAAATGGGTGTGAAAATGATCTTGTACGATGTACGATCTACCGATGACTGTGTGAACTCATTAAATTTTTTGATAACGCAAAAGCTACGCTAATGTTTGTTTATTTTTATTAAAAAATAAACTCTTTACATAAATAAATAACTAACTTCATAAATAAATGTAAGCATAATATACATATTTCATGAAACATCAAAAACGTTTAGCATCCTAAGTAATTTTCCGCCATCACTACTGCAGGGACGTATGCTAATGGTTTTCCTTAGGTGTGTCAATACCATATTCTGTTATATCGCAGATTGCTTTCCGAATTTCACGAAAATATATAAAAATATTTTGATCAGAAGGAGCGGAATATTTTAGCATCGTAAAAGGTCTCGATTCGTATGATTTTACACGCTACCGCCCAGTAAAAGGCCCAAATTAGATTCCAGGATTAAACATTAAAGTGTGTTTACTCATTCATTTCAGATTTCGGGGAGATTTGCTGTAAATGAACCTTGGAGTTGATGGGAAACCAGAAAGCGCACCTCTCGATTGAAAACATTTCATCAGAAAAATTATAACCTTATGACACCAAGCAACATTAGCCTGCTTTTACTAACATCAAGAAAAACAACTTCTTTTTAGGTTACGCCAAAAGTAATCGGTTTTCAAAGTAAGTTAAACATAAGTCATTTTCTATTCAATAGGCTACTTCCTAAAACTTGGCTTCGAAATCATCATAAATGAATGTTTAATTTAAGTGTAACTCATAATATTTGTTAAGTTTATAAACAAAATAATGACTTTGAGTCTTTATAATCCCGGAATTTCGAGTTCTATATCTTTTATATACCAATAATGTATTGAAGTAAACTACAATATTTCAATTTACTATTTTCCTTAACACAAAGGTTAGCCAGCGGTTCAGAATTTCATAGCCAAATAGAAAAAAATCGAAGCCCGTACGGATGTCACACAACCATTTTACTCGGGGACCATTGGCACTGAATTGAATAAAATTTAGAAAAAAAGAATAATATCCATCCACCGTCTCACAATGGTGTAGTGTAAACAACGGAAACACATTGGTATTTTTTACAGTATTTGGTCCAATTTGTATGGTGCACCTGAAGCGCGTAGGTGTGTGTGTCAAATAAAACCAAATAGTGTTTTATTATATAATATTAAAAAGAAATACATTTTAGTCGAGCGTCGTCGTGTGTGTATTTATCAGAACTACGAAATCCATCACTGTGTATGGTCCGACACACAGGTAGGTTTTTAAACAACAGACTGATGTAGACAGTGCAGTTTAAAGTACCAACCCACCTTGACATCATAAGATCTCATTATAAATAGAGATGAGTACTAGTGCTCAGTAATCATGACTTTCACACATTTAGGTACTTGTACTGTAAGTTCACATTTACTTGCATCTACAGTGTACGTATAAGTCATCAACAAAATGTGCCAAACAAGTAGATCCGTAGACACAAAATGGCCGTGTCGACCGAGGTGATTTACTCAAACATGCAAGTATAGTATCAGTACGAAGCTTTGCCAATACCATAAAGGATTCGCTCCACATTTTCGTTGACCATGTTCACTATAAAACCAGCAATTCAGTGGCTTACCGCGGTCATTGTTGCCCGGCTTGTACTATGAACAAAAACACAACATTCTGTGCACTCTCTCCTTTTGTATTGCCCGACTGTTAGGTGCCAACTGTGTCTAATTGGACTAGGACTAATTTCGACTTAATATAGTCTTTAATATGCATTAAATGACTGAGCAAAGTCCGGTTTGCAAATCGTGAGATTAGAATATGTGTGTTTTAGGGAGAGCTTATCCATGCTCTATTCCACAACATGTGCAAATACATGCAGTGATTTTCTGTAAAAACATTCTGTAATGTATGTGCATAGAATTAAGTTATAGTGGGTAAGTCGATATTGTTTATAATAAGTATTGAAAGTAGTCGGCGAATGTAACCTCAGCCATCAGTAATTATACTTGTGCCGGTGAGTTGCTAGGTGTTTTATTTGTTTCATCGTGCAGAGTGCTCCCAACTTTAGAATTCTTCACATTCTTGTGGAAATTAGAGCGAAGTTCGATTAAGCTCACTGTACCTGTCTTTACAAAGATGACCGGCCGAAGCTAGGATGGACAAACAAATTCTACTGTTTTGTTTTCCCAGTGGTCGCAAGCATGAGGTCCTAGATTCCCGAATCAGGCAGTTTAGTAGTTCTAGTTTTATCTATCTAGAATTTCTCAGCAGCGGTTCAGAGTTTAGATTCCACATTACTTATCTGGTTAAATATTTATTTAATGCTTTTAGGAAGTGATACGATGATACCTTTTTGAAAATCGATAGTAATAAAGCTATCTATTTTTCTATTAATTTAAGTGTACACACATTACTTCGTGAGATTCAATGATTGGCGGAATTAGAAAAATAAAAAACATAATAATTAAAACTTAAAGTTTTCATACGGAGTGTTTTTTCAGAATCAAACTTCAGTTTAGACATTAAACGGTAAGTAATGATCCATATAACTAATTTACCATTTGATCTTTGACTTTGCACCTTGATCCTAAAATTCGAAGTCACACATAATTGTGGTATTAAATTAAGCTAAGTAGATCCATGTTCCGGTATTGGTGTACCGGTGCGTAAATGTTAGATAGTAGGTGCAAATTAAATTTAATTACAGATAGGTAGTGACGTATAACAACGATAAATAACCGCTTACACAGAAACATCGTGTGGACACTAACATGGTATTTATATCACGTTTGACACGCAAGACTTTTCAAAGTTTTTCTATGATATTTCCTCGCATGACCTCTCTATACTTAGTATTTAAAATCTCTTTGCTAACAACTATTGACTTCTCATTTTCCTGCCACAAATTTGGCTATCTGATAACCTCAGCGGTTAGAAGTTAGTCTATTTTGTGCCTCGAAACCACGCAGTCTTGCGTGTCAAACGTGATATAAATACCATGTTAGTGTCCACACGATGTTTCTGTGTATGCGGTTATTTGTCATTGTTATACGGTTAGGCAAATTTGTTGTACCTGTTAAGTACATTTACATGTCGCCAGTTATACTTTAATCTGTTGTAGTAGAAGGCGGACCTATTGCTATCAATGGAGCACAATCCCAGACTCGGGGCTGCTACTACGAAATTCCAAATCGAGAAACTCAATAACGAACATGGCTTTTCCATTACAATAAATTGCACGTAATTTGTAAAATATGTTGAGATTAAATTAATTAAATTACTATAATTGTAATAATAATAATAATAAACCCCGCAGGGCAGCTTGTGGCGAGCTGTTGGGCAGTAGCGACCCCACGGACCTGATCTCCCGGGGGTTTTTTTGTTCCTCACCTCTGGCTTGCCTTAATTGGCTGGCCAGAGTGAACTCTGACGAGGAATGGAGCTCCCACCTCTTTCTTGCCTTAGTTGGCCGGCTAGAGTGGAGATTCGCAAGAGCAAACGTGCTCGGAGGAAGGAAGCATTCCAGTAAGGTGCTGGTAGGGATCTTGACCGTACTTCCGGGATTGTCCTGATAGCCGTGGGATGCCTCTCCACTCCTCAAGCACCTCAGGTTATGTTGCTCTCTTGTCGCTACGTCACTATGTGCTAGCGGCCGTTTCAGAGGGCCCATTATTGAGTGTGCAAGTCACCCCCTGCCATTTAATACCTGTATATAAAACATTGGTAAGGCAGGGGCCATAGTCCTTCATAGTTTTAGATATCCAGTCCATTTTAGACACCCTAACCTATAGTCCAGTACTTTTGTTTTCATAGTCTGCAATAGTCTTACACCAGTCGTAGGTTTTCCTTAGGTGCACTTGTGTAGTGCATACAGGGAAAATCTGCGGTTGGTGCCTCATTTCATTAAAGACGACAATAGGCCTCTGCGAGTTGGCTTCGGCCCCTCGTACGCCTTCCAAAGGTCCGGAACCCAAGGGTTCCGAGAAATAAAAGCTAAAGATAATAATAATAACAATAAATTTTTATTCATAATTATAAGGTATAACGTTAAATACAATTTTCCTTAAATCTATATAAAGTTCACCCGGAATTTGTGCCTGAACTAGGTGATCCTGTGTTTCAGGCGATTGTAGGTAACATTAATCTTACAAATAATCACATCATACATTTATTAAACTTACAATTTGGTATGCAAACAAGTAAATAAAATTAAAGTTAAACTAATCTTAACTTAGTTAACTAATTTAACAAAACACTAATATTATTTTAAAACAAGTAATAACTTCTCTGTATCTTCATACGACATAGCTTGGAGAGCTTCCATAAGATTTTTTTTACAGTCACTATAATTTAAGGAGAAGATGTTACCTTTTTTATTTAGCCTGTTATAGAGTAACGGTCCGTTGTACATATAAAATTTTGCTGTAAAAGGATGTTTTGTACTTTTTTGTGAGCAAACTAAATCTTTCCGTCTCCTTTTAGTAAAATCAGTGCTGAATGGAAGTGCTGCGTGTTGTTTTAGTACAGTGCTCATTATAAATAACTGTCGAACTGTTAGTACATCACAAGATTTATACAGGAGGTTAGTGGGAAAAAGAAAAGGGCGGCAAGAAGCCACCTTGAGAATAGCTCTTTGGGCTCTTTCAATGGTCAATAACAAAGTTTTACTAGCCCCACCCCATGAAGTGATGCAGTAAGTCAAAATTGACTGACAAAGAGCAAAGTATACTTGCCTTATTATTTTTGAATCTGTAATAGATCGTAGCTTTTTGAATACGAAAATCAGCTTACGAATTCTATTATTTAGAGCTTCTATGTGTTGTTTAAAGGAAAGGGTTTCATCTAATATAACACCCAGGTATCTTATGTTATCCGACTTTTCAATATTAGTAATGACACATGCTTTGCTCCAACTTTTTTGCTGTCCATTACCAGAGCATTAACGGTTATTATTAAGATTATTTCTGTTTTTTTTTATATACATTAGCTCCTTTAGTACCTACTTAACTCCCGTCTTTGCACAATCTCAGTGGCACTAGATTCTCGTAAAATTATGTTTTCAGCTGGGTCACCTGAATCTCTCGTTTATTTTACGACAACCGTGGGAATAAACCTAGAAGGCCATTCTTTTCCGGGGTGTACGTAATATTTATTCAAGTTTGAGCATAATAAAATAAAATTTAAATACTAATGTATCTGCCTTGTAATACGGGGTAAACAAAAATCCAGAGGTAAATCCAAAACAAACTTTAATTTTTTTTTTTTTTTTGCACATTGACTTGGAGTTTTTATTGATATAATAGTAATTAAAAATACAGAAAACACAATAAAACTAATTTAAATATGTACACTTAAAACATAAAATAGAACTAACTTTAAATTAGATTTCTCACGTGAAGATGTATGAATGTGAGTGTGGATGTTTGTGGCCCTGTCACGCAAAAACTAATGAATTAATTTTAATGAAACTGAATAGTTTTAAAGCTTGTCTTGCAGAATAACATATAGGCTATTATTTATAAAGATATCGGGCAAATCTTACAGAATTTATAAACAAAAACAGCTAAAAAGTCGATTAAAATTTGGCCATCCGAGAGATATTTGGGCTTTCACTGCGAACATCGCAAGAGTTACACCAATATGTGGTATTAAATGTGTGTATTTACTCGATCCAATATAACACTATTAATATTTTATTCAGCAGAAAACAAAAACATGCTTCATTATTTTATGCAATAAAAAAATGTCCTTCAATGTAATAAACAGTGTTTTACCCAACGCGTATTTATAACATAATTGTTTCAGGTTTTGCTTCTCATAGTTACCTAATGAAACAATTGATGACTACTTAGGTACTTTTTACAAGAACTGTGATATTACTTCCTTCAAAATTATTTAGTAAAGTTGTTTCAACCATGGCACAACGAAATAAAAATGCATAGGTACCTACTACCGAGAACTAACTTTTATTAGTAGACTACCTGATGCCCGCGGCTTCGCTTCGCAGTCGGTTCTCGCGACCAAAAGTAATCCTGAAAACTTGATCCCGTTCCCGCAACCAGGGGATAACCTATTCCAGGGATAAAAAGCCTATGTCTTATTCCAGGCTATAATCTATCCCTGTACCAAATTTCAGCTAGATCCGTTCATCCGTTAAAGCCTGATGGAATAACAAACATCCAAACATACAAATATTTAACCATCTTCACAAACTTAGTAGGAAATAGAATAATATTAGGAGGTAAGTAATAAGGATTAATACCGTATTTATGTAAATAGCTCTCAAATTAGACATAGCTCAATAATTGCCCAATGCTCCCTTAAGAGATACACACATATGCCAATGTGGACTTTTCTGTAGACCTATATAATATACACAATTCCACAATACATCATTTAGTTATATGTATGTATGAATTATACACCAAAACCTTCCTCGAGAACCACTCTACCCATTGGTAAAAACAATGAAAATCGCAGAAAACAGACAGGCTGAAAGACAAACGCGGCGAAAGACTTTGTTTTATAATTTATGTAATCACTACCTGATTGTGATTTGTATCGCTGACTGTTGACCTATATTTAAGGTTAAGATAACATACATTGCATTGATACATTCACAATAAATATTTAACCAATAATAATAGTTTACCGGAATAATTACTTAATCTCCGATGAAAATATCGAAAACTTACGATGATCTAGTAATAGAAAAATGCTAATTACTTCGATAAATTAATTTTGCCAGTGAACAAATAAAAATAAAACTCGGTAATCTCTTCATTGCGGTGTTTATAAAGAAGTAAACATTAGAATGTATACAAATACTTAAGAGAAATAAGCGTTCAAGCCAATAGATCATAAAATACTTCCTGCCTTCGAACCTTCACGGATATTCCATAACTTTATGGTATGTGATGAGATAAATAAACACTTTATTACTAGAAGAAATTAGACATGAAACCGTTGGCTGATAGACTGTTTGAATCATAGTTCTTTAGTCTTTCACTTTCATTTATACTACTTTCGTTACAAACACAGCTAATGGCTCTCGAACAGTAAGGCTCTCTATTAGTACCTGCCTACACTGTAAAGAATTCAATTAATTAAATTATAAAATATCCCTACGTATTGTTGATTGTGTTAGTAAAAAGCATACATTGCCAGGACGTCGTCTTAAGTTCGGCAACACAAGAAATAACAGCAAAACAATTTATCAACGTTAACATTTGGCGAAGCCTATACCCAGCTGCCGAGGCTTGGACTTTAGACGGAGTTTCAGTAACTCTGAACTCAACTATTAGTATTAGAAGTAATATTAATATCGGAGACCGACTGCTGCAAACGATCTTGGGCATCTTGTTTTGGACTGGAAGCAAATACTTGATACTTTCTGCCTAATTAGTCCCCAAAAGGCATGAAACAAACTTTTTAAAGTCCATGGGAACTACTTTAAATTTAGCTAATACGAACCTGCAGGCCTAGCCATATTACAAATTCTATTTCTATTCTGTTGCGAAAATAGAAAGAAAATGGCGTATATGGAATCAGCTGTTTGTCAACTGTCAAATGTCAACGAGTAGAATTTGTAATATGCTTTAAAATGAAATACACTTGACAAACAGCTAACTCCATATACGCCATTTTCTTTCTATTGTCGCCTTAGCGATTACGATAATAGAAATAGAATTTGTAATATGGCTAGGCCTGCTGCTCAGCTGGTATTTTTTATAGCTAAGTAAGCTAAAATCAGCTGAATACACACACACACACACACACACATAATGGCCTATTTGACAAAATTTTAGTTTTTAGTCCCTCATCTAGATTACAAGAAAATATTCGACACGTATTTTTTTTTCACGTAATCAAAAAATAACGGCGATACATCGAGTTAAAATGTCGCATGACGTCACTAGCCAGTACAGTTTATGCTAGCTAATGACATTACAAGTCTTCAACTTTATTTTAAGCAGTTTTCCATCAATTTAAAAAAGAAAAAAATATGTGTCGAATATTTTCTTGTTATCTATAACAAGAAAATATTCGACACATATTTTTTTCCTCCCTCCCTCATCTAGATCTAGATGAGGGACTAAAAATTAAATTTGTCAAATAACCCATTATACTTACACATTTTGCTCAGGCAAAAAGCTACTGCAATGATCCTTACTTACTCAGTTACTCCTCTTGCTTCGTTTACGTTCATTAACCTGCAGTGATATTCTGTAAAAATCACTGGGTGAAAGTAAAGTGAGCTGTCATTCCATACTAATCAGTCACGGGGTGATTTTTACAAAATAGACCAGGTGGTCACACAAGCACGCCGCGCGCCGCGCCTTTGCGAGTATATGTTCGTGTGTATGTATTTTTTTTTTTTTTTTTTTTTTTTTTTTTTTTTTTTATGTATGTTACCGGATTTCTCCCCCATTTGTGGACCGATTCTCAAAATTCTTTTTTTATTTGAAAGAGTATACTCCTGAGGTGGTCCCATTTTAATTTGGTGAAGATCTGGTGCTGGTCTTCGGAGATATACAACGGAACTCTTCTAAAACGGTGATTGCTGGAATCGCTTGGATGTTTATTGTTTATACAACATAATGACGTATCATCACGCCTGTATGCTCTGAGGGGTACGCAGGTGGGTACAATATACCTAGATTTCGTCAGTTAGGTATGTTAATTTTAATTTATTAGGGATTAGTGGAAAACCCTATTATGATGACATGTATTGTTAACAATTAACAATATAAAATAAATTCATGGCAAATGTTTTTATGGTAACAACTAAAAATGGAAAAATAAAAAACTTTTTTGCAAAAAATAAAACCGACTTCAAAAAAACACTAAACGGTGTAAAATAACTCTAATTCGGAAGTCGGTGGCCCATCATGAGTAAGACAAACCCACCAAAGCCACAGACTTCCGAATTTAGAGTTATTTTACACCGTTTAGTGTTTTTTTGAAGTCGGTTTTATTTTTTGCAAAAAAGTTTTTTTGTTAGTGTTACTTTTGTCATTCATCCTATCAACGTGACCAAACAATCTAAGCTTAGAATAATAACAACACACAGAAGCCGCGTTTATCACAAAATAAGGGCGAAATCGTGTGTCCACTTTATTATGTTGGTGTGCGTGAGCCGAATGACATGTGGTTACTCAGGAGTTGTGTTTGTCGGAACGTGACTTTTAGTGCCTACTGACACGGCTCGCTGAGCAAAGAAGCCAATTTTGGCTCAGTGTTAGTTGCCTCACTTTTTGCACTCGTACTAGGTTTTTATTTTATGAATCTAAGCATACTCTTTTTAATTATTGACTCTACATTGCGCTTTCCTGATACTCAACATTTATCTATGAGCGTACCTACTATCAAAAGGGTATCATTCTCTTTGCAGCTGCACGACTACCAATAATCATAATTACAAGGAAAAAGATTACAAATTAATCCTAATCATCGCTCTGTATGAACTAATTAACTATTATCTATTGGACAGAAGATAATTTGCTAACGTGCTCCTGTTTCAGTAAAGAAACTAATTTGTAGATTAATAAAAAACATTCTAGCTGCTCGAACTTTCTCCCAGTTTATAACTACAGGAAAAGTTAAACGACGGTGTTATTCGCAAAGCCTAGTTTCGCATGAACTTCGTAACCTTACAAAGGAACTGTTAAGTAAACGTCGGCAAAATGTTTAAAGAGCGCACTAATTGACTTTCTTTTCTCAAACACTTTTGTACAGTTTCATAACTTATGAAATATCATAACGAGTCCCCAAGTACTGGTATACCTATGCTTTTGCCATTATTTTTTACTAGCAGACGTCACGCGGTTCCACCCGCGTAGTTCCTGTTCCCGTGGGATTACAGGGATAAAAAGTAGCCTATGACATCCGGGAATAGTGTAGCTTACCACCAGTGCAATTTTTTTTTTTTTAATTGGATCATTAATTCCGAAGATTACCCCCTACATACAAACTTACAAACATACAAACAAACAAACAAATTTTACATCTTTATAATATTAGTATAGATGAAAAGGAAAATTTCATGGACTTGATATTTTGTTTTTACGAATGAATCGTCCAAATTTTATAACGTTTGGCGTTAAATCCTACACCCAACGTTTTGTAGTAAAAAAAAATGGAAAAATAAAAAACTTTTTTGCAAAAAATAAAACCGACTTCAAAAAAAACACTAAACGGTGTAAAATAATTCTAAATTCGGAATTCTGTGGCTTTGGTGGGTTTGTCTTACTCATGATGGGCCACCGACTTCCGAATTTAGAGTTATTTTACACCGTTTAGTGTTTTTTTTGAAGTCGGTTTTATTTTTTGCAAAAAAGTTTTTTATTTTTCCATTTTTAGTTGTTGCCATAAAAATATTTGCCATTAATTTATTTTATATTCTTAATTGTTAACAATACATGTCATGATAATAGGGTTTTCCACCTCCCTAATAAATTAAAATTAACATACCTAACTGACGAAATCTAGGTATATTGTACCCACCTGCGTACCCCTCAGAGCATACAGGCGTGATGATACGTCATGATGTTGTATAAACAATAAACATCTAAGCGATTCCAGCAATCACGACAGATTTGCCGTCTATTTTTGAAGAGTTCCGTTGTATATCTCCGAAGATCAGCACCAGATCTTCACCAAATCTTCACCAAATGGGACCACCTCAGGAGTATACTCTTTCAAACAAAAAAAGAATTTTGAGAATCGGTTCACAAATGGGGGAGTAATCAGGTAACATACATAAAAAAAAAAAAAAAAAAAAAAATACATACACACGAACATAGAACCTCCTCCTTTTTTGAAAGTCGGTTAAAAACTGTGGGGCTTCTGGCTAAATTATAACAGCTGCGTGGGTCGATCGAAGGTTAAGCTGGCCGAGCCCGGTCTGTGAATGGGAACCATTCCATTCCGTGCGTCGGTAAGCACATAAGATGTTGGTCCCGGCTACCATTTGTGGGTCTTTAATAGTCATTACGAGTAATCAGAAACTGATCACCAATTATACCAAGGGGTACCGTGTTCTCCAGAACCTAGAGACCGTGTAGTCTCTAGGTTCTGGGGGCTAAATACCCAGTCGCTCTATAGAAAACAATGGTCTTCAGCTGCATCCTGGAAATCGACCCCAATATGTATAGTTGAGAAAAGGCGAATGTGGAGACGTATATTTCAAGCACAACGATTTGTAGTTAAAAAAAAAACCTACTTCTAAAATTAGCTCTAAATTAATGTAAGAGGTAATAAAAAATCGATTGCAACGCAAAATTTATATTTTTGTGCGAGAAACGAGCTATAAAACCCATGCAAATAAGTTAATTTGCGTCTGACACAGAAATTAGGCAAAAATCCCCATGTTACGATCATTTATTTTTAGTCACTTAAAAGGCATACTCTAGTGGATATGCTAATATTGTTTAATTAGTGGCGTCTGCTGTCTTCCGGACGACTGCGAGAAAAAAATACGAGCTCTGCTACTGACTTATGGAACACATTAATATCGACGGTTAAAAGGTAATAGGGCATAAGCGACATTTTGGTCGGAAATGAGTTATGAATGCCATCCTACTTAAAAAAAATCGCTCTATCGAATCCACTTACTCCCTCGGCTCTACAACGACTTTTTTGTCACTTATGCCCAAGCAAAAAACTGCGTTTTCGAAGTGTCATTTCGGTGTAACCAACAGAATTTTAGGCCTTTTTTACCTTTAAGGCGCTTGTACCCCTGTAAAAATAGCATCACTTTTGGTTTATAGTCGGTAATGTATTTTTACTTCTTACTGGCGTAGGGATTCCGGGTGCTTACGCCTCTTTACAATTAGCACCTATTTTAAAAGCTGGCACTTATGTCTCTTTACCTTTGTCGCCATAAACATTAAGCGTCGGTTATACCTTACTACCATTTACAAGTTTACAATACAGTTGTCGCTTATACGCAATTACTTAAATGTAATTTGATATTGAACTGTCGGTTATACCTTACTACCATGTACAAGCTAACAATACATTTGTCGCTTATACACAATTACTAAAATCAAATTTGATATTGAAATGTCTGTTATACCTTATTACCATTTACTATTTTAATATAACTTTGCCGCTTACGCCGTATTATAATGTAAAATAGTAATGTAGGTAAGTAATCTAGTAATTTGGCATGTGTGAACAAATTTTACCTGACATATCGTAGGCCTAACCTAATTAAACCACAGCTATATCCCTAATCTTTTGAGATATGTTAACTATAAGGACATTTAAACAAATAAGGCTTTAAAGCCTACATTATCATTAGCTTACTACCTAAATCCTACTCTAGTACTTTTCGTCTAAAAAGTACCTGCCTAATATCTGGAGACCAGCTATGTTAACTCTTATTTTAAAGGAGAATCATGTTGGTTGTGATTCTATTATTTTAAAAACTGACATTTAATCCTCGTTACCATTTGGCCAAATAATGCCGTATGTTGGATGTTCTCGTTTTCCTCTTGATATTGAAATCATGACGTGTGGAAGTATCATGTTACCTTTTTTCCAATCCACTTATTGTGTCGCTAATGTCTAACACCCTGAAGATGTTTTTGCTAAGCATTGTTTCTTATGTTCCATTACCTTATAGCATAATAATGTGAATCGTCACTTATCCTTCTTTACCCATTTAAATTATTCGACAGTCATGTGACATATTCCCTATTACCTCTTGGCATAAGGATATCAAATGTAGCTAAGTCTTGTATACTCTTCGTTTTTTTTTTGTGTAGATGTAACTTATGCCTAATTACCTCATAAGGAAAATAAGATCAATTGATCTAAGCGACATAAAACCACATAAAACAACGTCGAATCAAATAAATAAAAGTGCTAATTAATGCCTTAATTTTTTTTTAATCTAGAGCTGTTTCCAGTTTCACAATATGACAATAAATAAAAAAGTTATGTCAATTTTTCTACAATTTCAAACTTTAAACTGCTCTCCTGAACAATTCGGTTTTTGTTGCTTATCCCCTATTACCTTTTAACCGTCGATATTGTCCGCACTTCTGCCGGCTAACCGCCTGTTTTCCAGCCTCTAGGTACAGCTGCTTATATCAAATCACTGTGGACCTTGCGCTTTAATTTAAATTCTGCTATAAAAAAAAAACACGATTGCCATGTAAAAAAAAATAACCTTTTAGTGAACGAGTTTCGTATAAAAATATGCCGGAATCCACTCGTCAAATCCGAAACGATAATCACAATCGTGCATAACAGATTTAAAAAAAATTTGCATTGCATTTCTATACTTTTTCAATAGCCTATGTTACTCGGGGCAATGCAAGGATTCTAACGATACCCCATACATGTACCCATATCAGTTCAGTAATTTATAAGTTATGGTGGAATAAAGAAACTCACATACATACATGAACTCTGAAAATATAGCACAATTTTTTTGGGGCAGTCGTGTAAAAAGCGAAGTTTCTCGTGTAAAATAAATTATATATTAATAATATATTAATTATAATATATTTATTATATATGTAAAAATAAATTATAAGTACTACCTACTACATAGATCAATACATAGCTAGGTAGGTACTTGCTTTATTACGATATTTTATTCAGCAATCATTACGAATTTACGTGTAATATTGCATGAATTGAAAACGATAATCAATAACGTGCGCCTGTCTGAGTAATATTTCAATACAAAAAATGGTAATTTAAACTGAGCTCACGAGATTTTAAAGCTGATATTAAAATGCGACACGTTTCACCACTAATGTTATAAAAATGTGAATGTCTGTGAAGAGGTCGCGACGTTTGATGATTTGTTTCTCATTCACGCAAAAACTGCTTAAATTATGTTATATTACAGTTCATAATTTTACACTTTAAAGGAAAAAAAGTAGGCACTGAATCTATTTTATGGTGTAGGTAGGTACCTACCTACAATAAAGACGAAGTCATTTTTCTCCATTTTTTAAAATAACGCAAGCTGTATTCAAATACATAGGTACGTGGCCGTTAGCAGTACGAAGCCGCGGGCGGCTGCTAGTTTAAATACAACGCTAGCCGTGTTGTAATCCCTCAAATCTCTAAAACAACAACAGGATTCGAAACCACTATTTTTAATCGGATATAGACTAATAAATTAAAGTTGTATAAACCGAAATTGTGTGAGTAGATCGCCGCAAAGCCCCGCAAACAGTGAGGTGAGCAAGCACAAAGAGCAGTACTGTAAATCAGATGTACCGCGCGGGAGATTTATGAGCAAATAAAACGACCGCAGCGACGCCCGGCCATCGCATGGAATAATTTCAATTTAACGCCAACTACGTACAATAAATTAATGTTAAGTGTACACAGTACAAACTATTGGTACTCTCGTTAGTGTCCACTAATTAACTCGTAATAATCGAAAATTACATAATGCGCTCAGTAGTTCATTCTGCGATCAAAATACAGGTTATCAGGGGACAGCCCTGTAATTGGAAAACTTTCAATTCCAACAACACTAGTAGTGTTACCATAGGTAGACACTTATTTGCGCCAACCGATATTCATGAAGTCATTTATTATTTAAGTTATTTAGTACCTAAGCCGAAGGTTCGTAGTACCAAATCTAGTTTAATCTGTCCTCGCATTGCTATTGCAAACCCTGCAACCAAACAAACGGCCTGCCAATGCACTTCATCAAACATATTTCTTCACGAATAACCAAAGACATTCAATACCTATAGACCGGACATCAGGAACAAAATTTCCGTCCGAAAAAGTGTGTCCTGCTGGATACGAGTCTATGAGTTTCTTGTAGTACGCTCCGCTGCCGCTCCAATATTCATATATTATTCTAGATGGCGTTACTGAGACATGGGATCAAAGTTTTTCTATGAAATTTCCTTGACATGCCCGCTCTATAGTATTTTAAATCTCTTTGCGAATAACCCTGTAGCTAAAAGACATTTTAATCGATATCAAATGAGAGAAACCCAAAGTCATTCAATATTGTACTTTCTATAGACAAACAAAATTTTCTTCCGTTACTTATGTCCGAGTGGGGACAAGTCTATGAGTTTAGTTAAGTACGCTCCGCTGCTACTTTAATATTACTATATTGTTCTAGATGGCGTTATTGAGACATGCGATCAAAGTTTTACTATTTTCGCATGTCCTCTCTATTAGTACCTATCTTAAATCTCGGTGGAAAAAAACCCATGCAATAAAACAACACAACTATAGGTAATGATTACATATACTAAAGCATCGGTCTTAAGACCACATCGGCGGGCGGTGCTTGAATAATCACTCTACCATAACTTACGTGCCATATTATTACCGATATCCGTCACTTAGCTGATATGCACGTACCTCGTGTGGCGTACCTTGTACTTACTATGAGTGCACAGTCTGGTTTACGCAGACGGCAGAACACTACTTACCTTCATATTTACATGTGCGTGATCTCTAAACATGCATTTATCGTCGTGTATACAAGCATAACATTACAATGGCAGGTACAGACGCCACCACATCAAGTTACCCCAATGTGTCAAATTTTGCCAATTGAATATGAACCTTATTTTGTTGGAGATAAAATTGAAAAACGATCAAAGAAATTTGACACATTGGGGTATTTGATGTGCTGGCGTCTGTACAATTTGCCCTGAAAATTATTCATTTACCGTGTAGTGGAAAGTAATGGATAAAACCTTTATTGTTATGTGATTAAGTGGTGAACGGCAGTTCATCGAAACAAGTATAGGTATAATAATTTGCTATAAAATTATGATATAGCTACTTAACTTACCATAAAGTGTAACTATGTAAAATACTAGCCAACGTCATAACTACACTATTACCTACTACAATCTGTATTATATGCAATTTGAATAAAGAACGCAATACAACAACAATTTGCAGCTATTTGTTTTTAGCTATACCCTCTCAGGTCTCAAAAGCAAGGAGAAGAGGTACGTACCCTACACAGGGTGACCTTACCGCCTTTTGACTTATAATCCATTTACGTGATAGTATATTATTACGTTTTGGTTACTCTTATGAACAGAAACTGTGTCACCCATCACCATTGCCTAAATCACCAAAATCCACCAAATACTTCGATGTTAATCTTCTCACCTTAAAATTCTGAATGAAGTAAGTTTTATCATTCGCGCAATCGAACGTGGAAGTATATTACCTACCTACTTGTTATGTAATATCAACCAATTCTTTTACTTGTAAATGTGTTTGATATGTTATTGGATAATACCTTGACAACATATTTTTGCGATGAATATACATGAATATTAATTAAGCAGGGTACTTAATTAGAGATGTTATAGGTAATACAAAAGATTAATTACTATATTGGAATAATAGGTTGTTTGGTCTTGCTACTTAGTACTTAGTTTTAAGAATACAACATTCACTTAATAATAAGATACTTCTCTTACAAATTCACTGCTATTTCTTCTAATCAGTTAGAATCAGTTATATGACAGCCTATTATAACATGACGTCATAAATAGGCTAGTTGAGTAAATTTTAGTTTTTAGTCCCTCATCTAGATTACTAGAAAATATTAACACATTTGTCTCCTTCCTTCACATATCTAATAAAAAAAATTCAATGTGCTTAATCTAAGTAGTTTTCTATCAATTTTAAAAAGCAAATAAATTCTTGTCCATTATTTTTTATAATCTAACTGATGAACTAAATATAACTTATTTTGATATACTGTATAAATATCAAAATTATATTTAGTTCATCAGATCACCGTCAACGTGCCTTTTATGAAAACCGTCTTACCCGAGCATTGCCCGTGGTCCACCTTTGTGAACTCCTCTGCGACCCATGTAGCGACATCTATCTCGCTACAAACGAACTAAAGTGACTTGTCCTACATTACATTGTTCGTGCTATTGAACATTTGGGTACATATGCATCTATAAAAATCTATTCCCATTTCAAAACTGCATGAGGAACTTTACAGGTTGTTCTTCATGCACTTAGACTACACAATAAAAAATACAGAAATATATTGCATGGCACGGGTGCTATATTCTCTGATTTTTTCCAATGTGCTTAGTTTGAACACTAGATATACAAACAAGATGTGCAAACAAGAGTTCAAAATCATTTAAGCTATATTTGCCGCTGGCTTAATAAACGTAATGGTTATGACAATATTACATGATCACTTCAGAGCGGTAGTAATTAGAGTCACTTGAGACAACCAGATGTCTAGACAAATAGTGGTCGCTATAATGATGGTTTCTATATCCAAACCGGAAAACTATTATTGTGTAATCTTGTAAGATGTTTAAATAGCGGCATCGTTCTACCCCCAGACATCGCGATCGACAAAAGTTTCCGGGAACACCGAACCGGCCATGATATACCTACATATCCACACTATACCTATATATAATATATGTATATTTAAAAATGAAATCCTATTTGCCTTGGTCACGGCATCATGCGTGAACGGCTGGACCAATTTCTCTAATTCTTTTTATGTTGTGTTACTATACAGCACTATCTTTGATGACATGTTAGGTGACAAATATCTTCCCAGTCAATTTTCAGGTGACAATTTGACATTTGACAAAGTCTTAAGCTAAAATTAAGAGGGTGAGCGAAGTTTGCCGAGGCAGCTAGTATTCTATAATTCCGTAATTTTAAATGTGTCATTCGCATACAAAGAAACATAGTATATTTGAAATGTAGTCCATAACATTACTTATTCAATGTTGCAATCAGTAATGTAACGTAATTGTTGCACGCACCATCAAACATATCGATGCGTGACCTACTACACAATGCTTTCTTTAAAATGCTAAACCTTAGCTCACAAGACGTGATGTTTTTGGGAATATCTATATCTTAAACTTACCTACACAATTACGATGGGTAACTTTAACATTGAGGTAACAAGAAATGATCAGTCAACAGCAATCCTATTGCCTTTGTTATAGAACGAAGCCCTTGACTTTAAGAGGGTAACATTTGTTAATGTGTAGTAAATAAAAATACACTGGATCGTATAAAACAACATTTATGTAAATAAAACTCTTCTATATACATAATTTTATAGATTTAACGAATAATATACCTCTAACTATTAAGTACTAATTGTCAGGTAAACTAAATTTCACTAATTTCTCCGATTCTAACCACAGTCGCTTGGCTAGTTCAGCGTTTTGCGAACACTTCGAAGGCTGTTTCTGACGGCAATCACTAAAGTATTTACCAGTCACACCTTCAACTTCTGGAGACACTGCCAAGTATATAGAAGTTTGTGCAGCCTCCCAAGGAGTTTGGAACGTAAATCCTATACATTTTTCTACTATATTTCTAATAATATTGCTAGGAATGTTCCTAAATAAATTAGTTGCAGCCACTCCTGGATGCAGAGCGTTAACTGTAACACCCGTACCTTTCAGTCTTGAACTTAATTCTAATGTCATCAAATTCAGGAAAAGTTTACTATTTGCGTACACTAAATAGTCGCTCCAATATTTTTCCATATTCAAATTGTCAAAGTCTAACTCTCCATATTTGTGTATCATGGAAGACACATTAACAATGCGGCTCGGAGCAGAAGATTTCACTATCGGCACTAATAAGCAGGTTAAAAGGAACGGAGCAAAATAATTAACTTGCATTCCAAAGTGAAGTCCGTCAGCTGTTTTACCGTTACCGAGCCCGCCAGCGCCGGCATTGTTGATGAGGACATCGACACGCTTCTCGGTTTTATAAATCTGGTCACAAAAATCCTTGACTGAACGCAGTGAAGACAAATCTAGTTGCCGGAAGTGGACATCAGTGTTGCCACTGAATTTGATTATTTCTTCCTTAGCCTCATTTGCACGTCGAACACTCCTGCATGCCAATATCACCTTTGCACCGCGACTCGCCAGGTCCTTACACGTCTCCAGTCCCAGGCCACTGTTTCCACCAGTCACTATCACTACTTTACCGACCATATGCGCACTGGTCCGACATAATCCCACTGTCAGTTTCTGGTACACCTTCACAATAAACACTATCAGTATTGTAATTCCGAATATCGCCCACAAAATCATTTTTACTGATTATTTATTTATATACTTTACGGATAGGAACGCTTGTCCAACTAAGTTGTGAGGATAAGTAGGTAATCAGTGAAGGGGGTCATGTGAAGTAACCTCAACCGTCTGACGCGACGGCAGTATCAACGTGTTTATCGGTGATAAAGTGTTCGTATATATGACTACATTTTTAGACGTCTTGACTAGCTACACTCCACTCATGGCCGTATTCCTAACTACACTAGTTGCCAAACGTGCGTACGCGTCGGTGCGTCGCGGGCCGGCGACGACGTTACATAACTATGTCATTGAGTTTAGTACTGGTCGTTCTAAACCGATATCACCTTGGATTTATAAAAACACAAAGTCATTTACACTACACTAATAAATATTTGACAAAAAAAGAACTATTCTCAGGTCATGTTTAAAAATGGACGTCTGTCCATTGTCTTAAATTGTGGGTAGATTACACTGCAAGTTCACTGTTCACTGTTCCACTTCATGCATCATACATACATACATACATAAACTCACGCCTTTTTCCCATGGGGGTAGGCAGAAACTACAGAGCGCCATATGCTACGATTCTTACATACTTCTTTTGCTTCGTTTACATTCATACATGTTGTCATACACACACGCCGGTTGCGAGTACTACGCACCTGACCTTTCTGAAGAACCTCACCAATAAGGTCTATGTATGTCCTTCTAGGGCGTCCCCTCCCGGCGTTCCCACTTACATCTGCCTTGTAAATACCTTTCGTTAGTCGCCTCTCATCCATCCTTTCATGCATCAATTCCAGCCAAATCCTAAAAAGCTCTTGTAAAGGAGTTAATGGACCAAGTCTGCCCAATTCTAGATCCACGAGTCACTATGGCGAACATCTGCCAATAGACTTTAAAGAACAGATTATAAGATTTGGAGCCAGATCGGTATTTATGAACCAATTGCATTCTCAATTAAGTTATCTTTACAAAGTACAGAAATATCAAGCCAAGGGCAGGGACTAAATAAAAATCAATAGACTAGTATTTTTTTTTTGCTTTTTCAAATTGATGGAAAAGGAAAGGGATCTTGTGACTTCGCTTCAGCTATGCGACATTTTGACTCAATGTTTCGCCGTTCTTTTATTGCGTGAAAAAAGGTAAAATATGTGTCTTATATTTTCTAGTAATCTAGATAAGGGACTAAAATTTAGTCTTCCAGCCCCTTGTTGACACAAAAATCTTTTTTTATCACATCTATTAAAAAAGAGCTAGTTTATTCCTCGTAAACACTGACCAAAATAGCTCATTAATCCCTAGGGACCAAAATTGATTTGAATTTGTTAGTAAATGTTTCAATCAGCAAAGAGGTGAATCACAAACCATGCGGGAACAATGTATTGAATATGTGACTGGCTGAAAAACTGCGAGCGCGCCAAATTTAAAAAAAGTTGATGAAAAATAAACAACGCGCGAAATTAAATGCATTCTGCTTGTTACGATACACTTCCATAATTGTTCAAATATAAACATCAGCCTCTAATTATTTATATTTTATGTCTTATGATTCTGAATTGTACGTAAATAAATTCTTGTTCATAAGTTGCACTTACTTATTTTCTCATAGAGGGTGACAAAAAGTAGAGTGTCCACCTCGGGAGCAACACTATACTATATACTACTATACTCTAGAATCCTTCGCTCCACTCTGGATTAAAAAAAACACTCTCGCCTTTAAAATAGTTGTTTGCTCCCTAAACAGTCTACTATTAAAGGTTTCTTTCAATTTTAAAGGTTCTGTACCGAAAGAGTGCCAACAGAAACCTATAACTAAGTCACCATGCACTGTTCGTACATTCGTCTGCCTATCCATCTGTCAGCGGGCTATCACAATTCTCAAGAACAGCCACAGGTAGACAGTTTATTGCCGCTATAACAACAAATAATAAAATTGAATTGGGCTCCATAAAAGAAACGTAATATTTTTTGACGTTTTCTATTCGATATTGTACGGATTTTTTTTGTGTGCGAGGCTGACTCGCAATTGGATTTTTTTATCATACAGTTATAACTAAACTTTTTGTTTTTATTAGTATTTTTTATTATTATTGATTTTAATGGTTTGGTATAAATAAATAAAAAAAAAATGTTCCACAACTTTTCCACACAACGCCATTTAGTCCCAAGTTAAGCTTGAGAGCTTGTGTTATGGGTACTAAACAGCTGATAAACATACTTATATAATTCTACACAGAACAAATGATCGTGCTCATCACACAAACATTTGTCCTGGGTGGGAATCGAACCCACGGCACCAACCCTCCGGCATAGCAGTCAGGGTCACTAACTACTAGACCAACAAGCCAGTCAAAACACAACAGCACAATACAACCAGCACAACCCTATGAAAAGTTTATTTACTAGATGGGCCACGTCACTTGTATAGGCATAAGAAAATCATTAAAGATTAAATCTTCTTCAAGTAGTCATTCACGCAAAAAACATGTAAAGTCGACTATAACTCAGTATAATTTGGGTTCATGTTATTTTAATCATAGAAATGTAGTAGCAAAACTCAATTCGTTACTTTATTGCAATCATAATGTGTTCAGTAATATCTTTTATATGGAGCACATCATGTCTCAAAGAAGATTGTTTACGAGTAGGCAATTAATGTTTTATTGTCATAAAAGTGCCTTTTGGGATGTATGTACATTTTGCTCTTGGTCCATAATACGTGAAAATATGGAAGGAACATTGGAATAAATTGCGGAAATAACTGCAGTAAATTATCTCTGTAATTCGATGTTTCTAAGCAAACAGACGGTAAGCTTATCATAAAGTTAACATAAGAGGCTCTCCCATAAGGCCACATTCAGTTTTGTTGTCGCCATTACGCTACATCATAACAACTTGGATCACTAAACATAATTGGGATCCGTTCCATTAGACAAAATGTCTGTCGCCGCTAATCTGACATTGGATGTGTTCACTGAAATTCGACTCAGACGTAGGTACTACGGTTGTATACAATTTGTAGAACATTGTTAGTTACTCACATTGAAGAACTACTCGTTAATACGCCGTATACTGATTTGAAATGACGAAGACGTTTTACCTAGCCTAGTTTAAGAATCTTGATTCTCAAGATACCAATAAAAAGGAAGAAATAATAAAAACAAAAAACAAAAAATATAAGTTTATATTGTTTAACCTAAAAGAATGACAGCGTGGACGCTGGCGGCCGCTTGGGGTTCAATTAATAAAATTGTAAACAAAGCGCTAAACTGTGCAGCCAGTCAATGTACCTAACTCTTGTTAAGGCAACGTTAACACGACATGCAAATGAGCTATCCAGGTTTATAATGAGACACTATGTCGTTTAACTAAAGTGTCGAAGGTGTTCCACTTGCAATTGCTGAGCAATTTGTCGCGTCAAATCACGTCAAACGATCTCATTACTAGGGTTTCCTGTGTGAGCGTCGAGTTATTGTCACACGCCTTATGACTGGGCCCCTAGTTTGTTGGATAAATATACAATTTATAGTTTGTCGGTCTTAATTACCCAACGTAAAAAGAGTAGTGTATGTTAGACGCGTATCTGTTTGTGTTTGTCTGTGGCATCGTAGCCCCCAAACGAATGGACCGATTTTGATGCGGTTTATTTTTTTATTCATAACGTACTGATGCGAAACGGGGTTCTCAATAAAATAAAATGTCGTCTAGAAATGTATATTTATCTAGCACTTACTGGCGACGAATTTAGTTGTTTTCCCTTTGAACTTGGACACTCCCTCGCCCCATGGCTCGCTCCTCGGCCCATGGGCGGCATTAAAACTCTCAGACCAGGTTAGTCACTATTCACACTATAAGAAGTCCCTCGACTCGTAGTTATGAATATAAAGTATAGCCTATGTTACTTAGTGATATTATAGCTTTCTAATGGTGGAAGAATTTCTAAACACGGTTCTGTAGTTTTTAAGTTTAATTCCTACAAACAAACAAATCTTTCCTCTTTACTCAGTATTCTTGATTGCCTTTGACGTGGGTTGGCTTCGAAATACTGGATGTTAAATACGAAAGCCTAAAAAGCTAGCCTTTTGTCTAGCTCGAACGTTTGACATAAACGTAACGTCCATTAAAAACATATAGAATCTAGCCTGTAGCAATTAGGTTGTTATTGCAGGTACAATATTAAGTAGTATCATTACATAGATAAGTAGGTATAGATATGAAGTTATGAATTTATCATTATTATCTTTCGAATTTATGCCAAGCTCTCGTGCTAGCAACACTAAACACAACGATGCGACGTAAAATATGAATGCACATGACTGTGTGTGTGTATGTATGTGGTACACCCACATGCAGCACACCTTGATGAATATATTATCTTGTGTGATTTTAATTTAATGAAACTCTAGAAACGTAAGTAGTAAGGGGTTTTTGCGAGCATAGGAACACACATAGTCTTCTTGAAAAACTATTTTCTTTAATGATAATATCTATAATCTATTGTAGACAAGTAGGTATCTAGCATATGATGTATCGATTGGACATCATTACGAAATCGTGAGAACCCTATCAGTGCAGGTGTTTCGATAACGTACCCATAAGATTTATTGATAACATTTGGTATCTACTTACTTAGCTAACTCAAGGAATAGTAATCTGTTCTTTGAGTTAGCCAAGTCAGTAGAAAAAAAAATCTTAAAATGTATTCGTTTCTATTGAAAGGGAAGGGAATGAAAGGAAAATGCCCATTTAATTAAATTTATTTATTTCTCCATCTTATATCTATCATTACAGGTTTACCCCAATGCGATAAATGCGCCTATATAAAAAACAATTGTACAACTAAAACCTATAACTTATAATAAACAATGCATTTCTTGTGAATTCACTCATAGTACAAAAGAATAAGTCCATCCCATTAGCCATAAGGTTGAGCGTGCGAAGTGCGCGCGTTAGTGGCGCCTCTTTTGATAGATTAATATTGGTGCGACCGCACGGGACCTCCAGCAATGACGGCTGAAGATACTTTGGCCAAGTACACATAGAAGAAACAAAAGATAAGCATTAGGATTCACATCCCAGATAAAGGAACAACAACTGCATTTTCACATAGAACTCGATGGGCCTTTTTCATAAAGAATTGCAATCCCTACTTTATAGTACTGACCACCAAACCGAAATACATATTAGAATACAATAAACGATTGAGTTTCATATGCAAATCGGCATCACAAATCGGTAGTAGAAATATTTAATTGACTTAATTAGTAGGTATATTTTTAGTATTTATTACCTACATGAATGAGAAAAACATGGCCAGAAATGGGCATTTCCCTTTGAGGCTACAAATGATGCAATTTTAAGGACTTTAACGATATTTGTTATCGACGTTTAGGTAACCTAAAAGGTGTACATTTTTATTAGTGACTAGCTTTTGCCCGCGGCTTCGCCCGCGTGGATGTCGAACTTCCGTCCCCTATGTTTTCCCTTTAAGGGTTGAAATTCCAAAAATCGTTTTTTAGTGGATACTTACTCTTCACTAAGATCACCCCTTCAAGTTTCATGTCTCAAATACCAGCGGTTTGGGCTGTGCGTTGATATATAAACGTAATAATGTTAGCATAATACTTCCGGATAGACTACTTTCAAAGTTGATCCTTCCGGTATGTATGCTTATGCATAGATTTCTGGAACTACTGACCCGGGAAAGAGCGCCTTACAAATGACCATGTGTAACCGAGACTAAGATCAACCTTCCCAGGCGTATTGATTACAACCGTACCAAGTTTGGTTAAAATCCCTATAATAGTTTTTGAACTATGCGTGCACATACAGACAGACAGACAAAAGTTTTACTGATTGCATTTTTGGCATCAGTATCGATCACCAATCATCCTCCAATATTATTTTTGAATATATATTCAATGTACATCATTATCTACGCAGTGTGTGATAGTCCATTGAATTGTATGGCGAGCGATATTGTATCTTAAGATAAAATATTATAATATCTTAGCCGTGTGCAGCGCCCCTTGGTGAACTTCACTGCGGGTGACGTAACCTACGACAAACTTATTATTTGCGGTTGGTACAGTAGTCGGGTCTAGGGATCGAACCGCAAAATTAAGTTTGTTTTTCCGGGATAAAAAGTACCCAGTGTGGTGCCCAGGATATTAAAGAATAAGTATACCAAGTTTCATCGTAATCGAACCGGTAGTTTTTGCGTGATACCTGAACATACAGACAGACAGACAGACAGACAGACAGACAGACAAAAATTTTTTTAATCATATTTTTGCGTTCGGTGTCGGTCTAGTAACACCCCCTGCTATTTATTTTTTTGATATTTTCAATGTACAGAAATTTTACTTCTACAGATTTATTATAAGTAATAATAATAATATAATAATAATAATATAGATTTTGAGACGGTGTACAAAACCGTAATAAATGGTGATTCATCAAACGTGTTGTGTTCACTGTAAACTAAATTCAAGGAACTATCCTTTGAAACGTGGTCTTTTCTACTCAACCATAACGTAATATTGAATCATTTATTAGTTTTGCAATGTAATCATTACAGTCACCTTTTTATCTATTTATCGATAGGCACAACCAGCACGTTCTGTCTGAAGCTGATAACATCAAATTTAACACCTTTAGATTCAAATTTAGTTTTCTACGGACCCTTAGTTTCATTCATGCATTCAAATCTAGGGAGAAGTCATTCTATAGCAAAATAAAACTTCACTGAACACTGACAAATCGCTTGACGAAGTATAAAATCTCGTAATAAATTCATTAAGATCTACTTACATAGTTAACCGTCAAACAAATTCGTGCCAAGCGACCGGTACATGGGTACTTTGGTGAGGGTGCCTCGCTTTACGGGTCTGTTAAAGTCTTATTGTTGAACTTTGTAGCTCGTATAACTCCCTGACGGCAATTACTGTCAGAATAGTATCTATTTTACAATGCACTGTGTAATAGGTGCACTAAGTTATAAATTCAGATTTTTTATATTAACTAGAGGGTATAAAGTATGATGTTTACCTTTCGTTCAGCAACTCATGCGTTAAGATTATTTGAAATCATAGATAAAATACGCCCAGAACATAACTTCGAACTACCCAGAAGAAAACATTGTATTAGAAAACTTTCAACCCTAAAATACATAAATACATACATAAACTCACGCTATTTTCCTATAGGGAAAGGCAGAAACTACCTGGAGAGCGCCATCTGCTACGATACTAACATACTTCTTTTACTTCGTTTAGATTTATATATGTTGTCATACACACACCGGCCAAACCACCTCTCCTTCTTCTGCTATGCCTTATTCCCCTACTTATAATAAAACAATAAATTATAACAAAAACCAGTGTTCAAAGAAAAACTCAATACTGGCGCCTGATCACAATGTAATAGCAATGAGCAAAAGCCCATTATCGCACGCTATTTAACAATAGAAGCGTTAAATATTTTTATAAATAAATATATGTATTATGTTATTAATAAACGTGGACAAAATAAAAAACATTAAATATTGTGATTAGTTAAAAATTCATTCAAAGGTTTGTACCTGCGCTATGTTATTACCCAAAATACTTTTCTACATATTTTATCTAAACTGTGTGTTAGTCATATGGTACAACCACAAGGTCGTAGTAGGTAATGTCGGTTTTATCTTATCTACTTGAATGTATAAAATTCTATTTAGTACTGCTAATGTTGTGACTCCAACACGATGTTTGTTATTTCTCTTATTGTAGTAAATTTATTTATACTTTTAATAATAAAAGTATATTGCAAACTGACATCCGGAATATGTAAGTGTAGTAATCATTTAGTGGGCAAAGTGGCCATTGTAACAGGTGGAAACAAGGGCATTGGTTACGAAACCGCGAAAAACTTGGCTGAAAGAGGAGCTCGTGTTATACTTGCATGCAGAAACGAGGGTCTTGGCACGGCTGCACGGGATCAAATCATCAAAGCCACTGGGAATGCCGACGTTCACTATCGACACCTCGATCTGTCCTCTCTGGCTTCCGTAAGAACATTCGCTGGTGGTATAATGAATACTGAAAAACAACTCGACATACTAATCAACAACGCCGGTGTTTATGAGGTTGAAAACGTAAAATCAGAGGATGGGTTGTCACTTGCTGTGCAAACAAACCATTTTGGGCCTTTCCTTTTGACTAACTTGCTGTTGCCGTTAATTAAAACATCTGCACCGAGTCGCATTGTAAACGTATCATCAGGAGCCCACAGACGTGGAACAGTTGAATTTGATAACATTAACGCTGAAAAGGAAACTCAAGAAACGTACAGTATGAATAAGGTGTACTCTAATACAAAGTTGTTCAATGTTTTAATGACTGTTGAATTAGCAAGACGATTGGAAGGAACAAAAGTTACAACAAATAGTTTGCATCCAGGAGTTGTAGAAACAGAGATCCTGAATTTGAAATCAGGCTGGGTAAAAATGGTGTTACCACTAGCGAGGTACTTTTTTAAGGACTCTTGGGAAGGAGCGCAGACATCTATATATCTAGCCGTATCACGTGAAGTGGATGGCACGAGTGGAAAGTATTATGCCGATTGCCGAGAGGCAAGTGTATCGAACCTTGGTCAAGATAAAGATTTAGCGCGCAAACTCTGGGAGGTGTCCGAAACGTTGGTTGGTCTCAAATAAATTCATTCAATTGTATCAACTACAATGTGTTTATATTCTGACCTTGGTCATTATTATCTGATGTTCATAATAAATTAATTATTATCAATAAAGTACATTTTAGTAATAAACGTTTATTATTACTTTCGTGATAGAAACACGATAATGTATTGCGCAGATAGTCTCAGTCCTGAAAGAATCATGTAATAAATATGTTGCTACTGTACACCACTTTACTTTTATTAATTACCTCAGTAACTTACTCGTGGTTATTCTAAAATATGTAGATGATTGAACCGTCGTAGGAGAATGTAATAAAAATTTACTACTGACGCCTGACAATCATTTCATAGCAGAACGCAAAAATGTAACAAGTTTTTTTATAGTTTAAGGCGTTGTTGAACAATTTCGAAAAGCATACTAACAGTTAAGCTCCAGGTGAATTAATCATAAATTATTTCAATGTAAAAATAACCTTCTACGTTCTTCAATTGAAAGTATTTTTTTATAGTTTGTACATTTGTATACATTGTTAGTAAAGTTGGTGATTGTACAATCTCCAAGCTCAAATTCTATATCAAAATAATATTCCGCATCATGCTTTTGTATTGATGCCAAGAATAAAATAACAAAGATTTAAAACACATTGTATCAAATATAATAAATCACATTGACGTTGGCTCAGAATCTAATCTTTTGCACACAAAACTTTGGCTATGAAATATCAGCAGAAGTTGTACAAATAGCATTCAAAAAGAGCTTGTATTGAAAATATCAAACATAGGCGACTTTGCGAAGACTGAAGTTTTTGAGCAAAACTTTACCAGATACTTCTGTACTCGTTTTAATATTTTATAAATACAGTTACAAGGACAGTTAATGGAATGGTTGGCACAGTGACTGAGCGATCGGCTGCTACGCTGCATATCGCGGGTTCAGCACGGTACAAGTAGGTATTTGTATCACCTGTAAGTAGTTCTGGCTAAAGCTGTTTGCATTTAACTTTAAATGTTTCCAAACGTACCCAAGACACACAGGAGAAAATTGTAGTATGGGGTAAGGTTTAAAAAAAAGGAGATTCTAACATTAGGTACATTTCACACGTACCTCCTTACGTTAAATCACATTGCGATAGAATGTTGTGAAAGTCATCGAGTTACTTTGTTTAAAAGGCAGCTGAATATTCGAGGCATTGGCCGGCAGAATTGTTGTCATGGCGGTGTTTTGTTGGTTCAGGAGACGGGTGGTGTCTCGGCGAACGTCTACGGGAATTCGATATTGCCTCAAGTGAAGCGTTCTAGCAGCATTGTGCACTTTTATTCGCTTTGTCAGTGTGAGCGATGCCACTTCGTCCCGCTCGGATGATTGCGGTATCGTATTCTTTCTTTAGAAAACACTTAAACGTGAAAAGGATTCAAATTCTGATAATGTAACTAAAAAAGATTTTGCCATTCTTCGACGATAGGTACCTACTATTCTGTGAGTAAATTGCATTGATGCTTTACCTATGTATAACTAGCGACGCACCCATACTCCGCATGAACGAAATTATATACTGAAGTGGCGATTTTTCAAAAAGTAAGTACACATTTTTTAATAACTTTAACTATGTTTAATGACAATGTATTTTATAAATAAACCTTCCGGGTTTCAAAAACTTCTGCGCGATTGAAACGCCGGAGTAGTCGGTAGGTACCATTGTCTAAATACCTACCTATAGCAATAAATATTGAGCATTGAGTATAGATATCAAAATCGCATTAGTATGGTTAGTAGTTAGTACCTAGGTATAACTCACTACTCATAACTTGGTGATTAGACTGCGAATGGCTCAGAGAAGGTCAGCACATCAAGTTACCCCAATGTGTCAAATTTTCCCAATTGAATATGAACCTTATTCTGTTTGGCATAAAGTTGAAAAACGATCCAAGAAATTTGACACATTGGGGTAACAATAATCAAAATATGGACAAAAAAGGCCCCCAAAAAACTGCATAACTATGAGGTATTCCGCGAAGCACACCCAAACAAAGTACACCCAGACCAAGCACACCCAAAGTATTCCACTTAGCACACCCGTAGGTGGGCTTCAATTAAAAATAAAAGAATTAATTTCCTGTTCCACGAAGCACACCTACGATTATCACTCGCATAGTGCAAGAAATAAACATCTTTCAGTTTAATTATAGTAATGTGATCATCATTACTATAAATAAAACTGAAAGATGTTAGAAATTTAAGTTAGTCTTTTAAGTAATAAATATTTTCTTCTATCGACATTTTTATTTTTTAGTCTCCACACTATGCGAGTGATATAATAGTGGGTGTGCTTCGTGGAATAGGAAATTAATTATTTTAATTTTTTATTTGAAGCCCACCTATGGGTGTACTAAGTGGAATACTTTGGGTGTGCTTCGTCTGGGTGTGCTTTGTTTGGGTGTGCTTCATGGAATACCTCATAACTATGGTTTCAGATAAAGACATTCAATATTTAGGTACCGTAGACGGGACATCACGAACAAAATTTTCATCGAAAGCTTATGTCCGAGCGGACACAAGTCTTTAGCCC
Source organism: Euplexia lucipara (assembly GCA_921972225.1). Taxonomy (NCBI): domain Eukaryota; kingdom Metazoa; phylum Arthropoda; class Insecta; order Lepidoptera; family Noctuidae; genus Euplexia; species Euplexia lucipara. Next base: position 11,067,748 of record OV179148.1, read on the forward strand.
GGTTTCCACCGCGAGCGGAACGGACCCATTAATGATTTCGTTAAACTCGCAAGCGCAAACTGCATACTTGCCTTTTTTTATTTCAGTCAAATTTACATCATCTACTGTAGATTTCCATGCCGCTTGATTTATATCTATGTTTCGGTATTCTTTAATTGATACATTTTATGCAGTTTGCGCTTGCGAGTTAAAACGAAGTCATTAATTGGTCCGTTTCGCTCGCGGTGGAAACCGGGCTTTAGAGTTTTTTTTAGTACGCTCCGCTGCCGCTTCAATATTCATTCGTTCTAGATGGCGTTACTAAGAATTGTGATTAAAGTTTTTCTATGATATGTCCGCTCTATAGTTCGATTCCCACCCAGGACAAATGTTTGTGTGATGAGGACGATCATTTGTTCTGTGTCTGGGTATAATTTATCTATAACTAGCTGCCCCGGCAAACTTCGTTGTGCCTTAGAGTCAATTTATTGCTCTTATTTTTTTTTTATATTAAATAAATAAAAAACAAATAAATCCAAACCAATAATAACTACTACTACTTTTAAATTACAACATGTATATGTCGTAGGATAATTTGATACTTCGAATTTTCGCGAAAATCCTAGGAAATCCTAGGGGTTTTGCGAAAACGCGGATAATTAGACATAATGTTGGTTATGTTGGTTAGGTTAGGTTAGAACCATGACCATTAGCCAGATCTCTTCTATTGTTGGTGAATCATGTTGGTTAGGTTATAATTTTTCGCCTATGTCTAATTATCCGGGTTTTCGCAAAACCCCTAGGATTTTCGCGAAAATTCGAAGTATCAAATTATCCTACGACATATATATAACCTAACCTAACTGACCATACCTATCCTATAGCTAACCCAACTATCTAACCTAACTACCTTACTAAAATGCATTGATTTAAAAAATACTAAATTCATAATTTTAATCTGAACTGTAGCCTCTATGTTACATACAATTTATGCCTATAGTTTTCCCGGTCTACTTTAATTAAAGTCCTAACAGTAAAATAAGTTCTATTTGCAAAGAATTATTAAAGTTCGTCTCTGTCATCATTGCTAGATAAGTAAATTGATTTCTGAAATATAAGACTTTTTTACATACATACATACATACATAAACTCACGCCTTTTTCCCATGGGGGTAGGCAGAAACTACAGAGCGCCATATGCTACGATTCTTACATACTTCTTTTGCTTCGTTTACATTCATACATGTTGTCATACACACACGCCGGTTGCGAGTACTACGCACCTGACCTTTCTGAAGAACCTCACCAATAAGGTCGATGTATGTCCTTCTAGGGCGTCCCCTCCCGGCGTTCCCACTTACATCTGCCTTGTAAATACCTTTCGTTAGTCGCCTTTCATCCATCCTTTCAACGTGACCAAACCATCTAAGCATACTCTTTTCAATTTTTGTTCCTACATCTTCTTTTAAACCACAACGTTGCTTTATATCATCATTCCTCAATCTGTCATTAATTGTAACACCACACATACTTCGTAAGGAACGCATTTCTACAGCATTTATTCTACTTTCATGTCTCTTTTGCCACACCCAACATTCACTTCCATACGTTAGTGTAGGCACCAGCACACCATTGTGAACAGCCAGAGACTTTTTTAAGCTACATAAAACCTCTAAGTTTAGTAACAAAATAAATTTCAGAACGTAGGTGCGTATTATAAATTGACAACCTTACCTTCTTGGGTTTAGCTTAAGACTTGTCAATTTCAAATTGTCACCTGATAATGAACTGGGAAGTTTGACTCCTGTCATGTCATCCAAGATGGCGCTGCGTTTGAAAAATGTTTGAGACAACCGATATTCTTGATATTTATTTTTATGATGTCGAACGGGATAAAAAGTATCCCATGTCCTTCTCCTGGCTCTAAACTACCTCCCTGCCAATTTTCAGCTAAATCGGTTCAGCCGTTCTTGAGTTATAAGTGAAGTAACTAACACGACTTTCTTTTATATATATAGATGTATGTATTTAGAAGTATTTAAGTATGTTTATCAGCTGTTTAGTACCCATAACACAAGCTCTTAGCTTAGCTTGGGACTAGATGGCGTTGTGTGAAAAGTTGTGGAATATTTATTTATTATTATTTATTATAGTATTTTAAATCTCTTTGGTTTCGGAAGAGTTTAGTGGTGACAGCCTGTCAAACAGTGACAGCTGTACTTGGTTTGGCAGCAGTAATTTTAGGTGAAACATGCTAAGATAAATGCAAATGTAAATAAAAACAATAAGTAAGAGTCATTTTGTAGCAACATGAATCACATACCAGAAGCCACTGCTATATTTCCAGAATCCTACTTTTGGAACTGCTTCACCCTCTCAAAAGAGTGTCCATTTTTTTCAACTGAGAATCCAAATCTATACTACTTTGGCATTGTACTTGGCAGTTTATACGCCGCATTTCTCCTAATAATTTTTGGTGACTTGAAATTTTATTGGTCCGTGGATCATTTCCAGCGTCAGATTGATTATTATGTAAATGTAATAAGAAAGAAAGTGAGGCTCGTAAATCTGGACCAGAGGAGATTGATGTCGCAGCAAGAGAGGACGGAGAAGCAGCTGAAGAGAAGTGAGGAGTGCAGGAGCATAGTGACAGGAATCCGGGGTGCGCTTTCCATGAATGACCACAACCAGTTATCGACTTTGACAAGCTACTTCCTCGAGACAACACCAAGGAGTACCTGGAACGTAAGCCCAAATAGACATTATTAATTATTCACCTGGATAAATCTATCGCATCCGACTCCCAGCCTCTGTCCAATACAAGCTTATTTTCGAAGTTGGACCGTATTTTTATCGCTTTTAGTCCCGTTATATTTTCAGCGTCTCGTATATACGTTTGGACCGAAGGCGACTTACTGTTTGCTAAAGCGAATACCTTTTATACTTTATCTTTTGCACTACGTCGGGTGTAAAACTCAGTTCAAAAGACAGTTTTAAAGATATTACTGTAAATGTAACGTCATAGTTCTAAAGACGTTTGAAATCATACATTTATATAACCAACATCGTAAGTCAAATATAATTTTTTAACAACAATACGGATCAAAACTAGAAAATACCTTCTCAAACTGCTAACAAGTTCACCACTCTATTTTATCAAATTCGAATTTGAGAATTTTCCGTTACAAACGTCTACACAATAAAGTTACGCAAGTGAGAACAAAATAAGTACCCAAAGAGTTTTATCTATGTTTCCTTGACTTCCAGCAAACTTATTTAAAGTTTCTTGTTGTTGAAATACTTGTACCTCTAAGTCGACTCATTGCGATACTTTTCGAACATAAATGTAGCTTCGTGAATGGGACGTTTGCGTCATGAAACAGACTGGGTTTTTGATATATTGTCAATTTTTTAACCAATTATGAACATACATAAGACTTTTTCAAAGCCCTTAAAGGTCATCCTAACAAGTTTTCTCAAAAGCCTCTTCTTGCAAACCAGCCTAAGAGAATCAAAAGACTACCGGTCTTGAATCTGGATGCAAGATTCTCAATTTCTCACCAAGTTAAATGAAGACTCATCATCACTGATCGAGAATCTCAGCACCGTCAGTTCTTCCCCTCTCACCTGCTCATAGTAGACAAAACTGATTGCAGATATCTGAAATAATAAAAATAAGACATTAATGATGTCATAATTGCCCAGAGCTTAATGGTTCCACGGTTTATCCTCTCATGCACGGTTGTGGTAGAAATTTGCGCATGTACAGACGCCAGCACGTCAAGTTACCCCAATGTGTCAAATTTCTTTGTTCATTTTTCAACTTTATGTTAAAAAGAATGTGGAAAATTTGACACATTGGAGTAACTTGATGTGCTGGCGTCTGTACAAAGACCGTGTGACTTTTTCCACGGTGGTGCAATGAATACTTGTGTGGTCTTTCTCAGTATGAGAAAATCCATGTACAATTATCTTGTATTAGCGTACCTACTTACTGTTAAAAAGCCTAATATTAAATAAATAAATTTGCCTTGCAGAGTAGGACGTATATTAAAACACACCAAAAAATGCTTGTAGTTAGTTTATAAATATTTAAAGGCCAAACATTAAATACGGTAGTAAAGTGCAAGGTGTGAAAAATCTGAGCTGAACGAGATTAAAATATCGCGTTCAACTATAACTTGTTCTGCTGAAGTTAGGAATATGCAATATGCAACGGGCATGTGAGCATGAAAAGAATTACTTATTACACCGTTCAAAGTAGAGTAATTTTTAAATAGTATCTGGAAAAGTCTGGATACATGTACCTAAATGGAAATGTCACGATGTTAAACAGCATCACGATTAAGATGTTACCTCTAGATATTAAGTTATAAAAATTCTGAAAATAACCTTTCTTTATAAAGTAGATGTAAAGTAATTGTTCATAAGTAATTAAAGATGTCTAATAAACAATTATTTATAGGTTTTAGTATACTACGTACCTATACCTATTCGTATATTAATATGGTTAAGGTTTATATAGATTGGTCTTGTCTGGCCTGTTGGTCTAGAAGTTAGTGATCCTGACTACTATGCCGGAGGTCGTGGATTCGATTCCCACCCAGGACAAATGTTTGTGTGATGAGCACGATTATTTGTTCTGTGTCTGGGTGTAATTTATCTATACCTACCTAATATGTATGTATTTAGAAATATATAAGTATGTTTATCAGCTGTTTAGTACCCATAACACAAGCTCGCAAGCTTAACTTGGGACTAAAAGGCGTTGTGTAAAAAGTAGTGAAATATTAAAAAAAAAAAAACAAAAGGTTGATAAAACATTAACAGAAATAAATAAAAATGTCCTACAATACATAGATTCGAGCAATTTAGCTCTGGCATATTTAAAACTTTTATTTTACTATGCACATAACATAGCACAGGTATACCTGTAGTTCACCCACATTTCACCAGTTATGTTTAGGTCCCGTGTAAAGGCAAGCCTATTGCCAACAGTCAGGCATGAATCCAGACTCCGAGCTGCTACTGAGAAATTTCACATGGAAAACTCAAAAACTGCCCAACCTAGGAATCGAACCGGGGACCTCGTGCTTAGCAGTAGCGCTTGCGACCGCTCTAGACTAACGACTCAACGAGGTGTTTAATATGCACCTATCCAAAATCTAGAAAAATGGTTGTTGTAATTAATATTAACAACTTTCACTAAAGGTACATGATTAACCGTGAAATTGTGAATAAATAAAAAGAAGCAGTCCCATATGTTTACGGAAGTCGACAAATACAGTAGATACTAAATCGTACTTCAGAGTTATCTCCCAAAAGTGTACTTAAATGGTTATTTGTAATTGGCCTTCTGCCAGATAAAAAATAATAACTATAGAAATAATAATAATATACCTTATATTAGCTGTAAATTTCCCAAATAAAATTAAATAGAAGAAAGAACTCAACACACACCTTTAAAGATAAATAGACCATGTTTAAAGACTGTTAAAGTGTTATGGTAAGAGGAAACTCACCTAGGAAACTGTCGAAATCTAGATATATTGTACACATCTGCGTACCCCTCAGAGCATACAGGCGTGATGATACGTCATGATGTTGTATAAACAATAAACATCCAAGCGATTCCAGCAATCACGACAGATTTGCCGTCTATTTTTGAAGAGTTCCGTTGTATATCTCCGAAGATCAGCACCAGATCTTCACCTAACTAAAATGGGACCACTTCAGGAGTATACTCTTTCCAATAAAAAAAGAATTTTGAGAATCGGTCCACAAATGGGGGAGAAATCAATCAGGTAACATACATAAAAAAAAAAAAAAACAACTTAAAGAAATTAGACCATGTTTAGAGACTGTTAAAGTGTTACGGTAAGAGGAAATAAGAAACAAAAACCTTGTAACTTGGTGATTTGTCTCACCATAATAATAAGCCAAATAACCCCAAAACAGATTAGACACTTTCGTAAGAGATAGTGGGGAATTTGCTCTTCCTGCATTTACTGCAAGGGCGAACTATTGGAAGAAAAAGTTCAATAACAAGTAGGAAACGGAAGTATTTTATGTTCTTTTATTGGTTCCTAGTTTTGTCAGTTTATTTCTTTTGAAGGTTTTATATTTGAGCCAATAAATATAGGGATGGGTGGAACCTTGCCTTTTATTACCATGACTAACGATCTTCAAATTCCGAATTGAATTTGAAGATTGTTACTTAATTATTTAGAATTAAATTAGATTTGTTGTAACTTAGAAATAAATCGACGCGTCAAAAATTAGGCAATATGACTGGCTGCAGAAAACATAATTAATTATACAGCGGTTTAGGCTCGTTCAACAATTTTAACATCCATTTTGCTACAATTTTTGTTCTTGAAATTAATTTATCGAATTTTATCAACAATAAAACCCTTTTTGGTAGTCGAAACATTTATAGTTAGAAAAAGATGTGTATTTCATTGATAATATAAAAGACACTATTTGCTTACTATTCCGGTCATTTTACGATACCTATTCTACCTACATTGAGCACTCTAATTAAACCCTTTGTAATTCCAAAAAAATCCTGCTTTGAATTCGCATCCAAATCGGTTCACCCATTTTAGAGCTACCACATACATATACCCACATAAACACAGCGTCAAACTTAAAACACCTCTTTTTTCATCTGTTGTTAAGAATAACTAAGTGGTAATGTGTTTTGGGTTACAGGCGACAAGACGATGCTCCCAAGAAGAAGAAGAAGACATAAGCGACTGGTGTCTATAAAAACACGCGGAGTAATAACTCCCTAACAACTGGCTCTGGTTTCAACTAAGAAGAAGCTCAGCCGCGAGATTGCATCAGGCGAACTTCTTGTTCTCCCTACTGAAAACTATCTTCATTACGCTGAATCCGTGTATCTGCTATCTAAATCGCACAGAAACATTGTTTTGTGACCACAGTCGCACACATTCCCCGTTACCCGAACTAGATTTCGTCGTATATGGCAAAACAGTTGGCTGAGCTCCAATCGCTTCTTTATCCGTTTAAAAATTGTTTAATCCCAGTAAATAAAATAAATAAAACCAATTCTTAGTTGTTTTCGTATTTAATTCACACAAACACACGAACTGTCATACATCTCTAATAAATAGTTACCCTAACTAACCTATTTGTTAATTTTAAACAAAGCTTAGGTTTAAATACCAGTTTTGTACATAAAGTAGTTACTAAGATTAATCTTAAATACGAACATATGCTACAATGTTAAACTACAGTTACTTTGGTGTTATCGGTGGCCTTAATGTCGGCAAAGAACAATGAACAATAATGGTTGAAACGAAAACTTAACATAAAATTAACAAACACAGCCATGATAAATGAATTAACAATAATATCACAATTCAAACTTAACAACAAATCAACGCTTACAATTATGTAACATTAACAATATTGATTGGTCAACAAAATTATACCACATGGTAAAAACAAAAGGTGCGTAATGACTATCGTATCCCCTTTTAAATATTTTATTGTCAATGGCTTTGGAAACTATTGGTTGAGTGGTTTTTAATATTTTTTTAATACCACTTTGTACTGTGGTGCTGGATAATCGGACGCTTGTATTAACAATATTGTGTGTAGGAAGTAATCATGCTTCTATCAAAACAAAACTTGATTAAGGGAACAAAACAGTCATTAGGCTGAAAACGTAATAACATCTACCATGATTGTAACTGAAAGGTGAATAACTAGGCCATTTTCTGTTACACTATTTACAATTAACAAAAACAGGCTGTACGTCTTAAAATATTGTTAATATAACAATATTTTGACACTACAATTACAGTTTTACATTTTGTAAAGGTCACAAATCATGGTAGTTTAAGAAAAAAGCGTCCTAGTAGGGTTCCGACAGGTTTGTGGTCAAAACCCTAGAAGAAGGCAAACAATACACAAATGAAACAATGTCAGGCACATTACGGTAATAAGGCACAATGTGATTGTTTCAAGAAAAAGTTAACAGCTAAGTAGTGGAACAAGAGGAAAATGTAGGAAGGAGATAAATATTGGAATTTAAACGCAAGAAAAGAAAAACCGGACACTGAATGTCTGAAGGAGATATAGGGGAGTTTTTTTTGGATGAAACAATAGCAAATAACAAAACAGAAACTTAACTTTGAATCAACTGTCAAATCAACAAGAGATAGTAACGTAACATACAAACAAAAACTCAACAATCGAACAATCCTAAAAACCGATCAACGAATGAGGCCTTACAAATATTAAAAACTACTATTTGTCAAAGTTCAGAATATTATAGGATACAGATAATCAGATATTTAAAATAATAAGTTTATAAATGAAAGATTTATAATAAAAGTAAAACACTCATTTTTTACTAAATTCTTAAAGAAAGTATTTAAAGTCGAAAAGAACTTACTAGACTTCTAACATAATCAAATTACTTACTCAAAAGGCAAAGAAAAGTAGCTTATACGAGTATGGGGCTTTAAGGGCCTTTACTTAGATTCAATTCTGTTTTGATTTTTTTACGTTCTATTTATTAAATAGAACTTTAAATAATCTAAACAAAATAACTTTAAATCAATACTCAAATCAGGGTCGACATCTTCAAGTGGATATGAACAACACTGCACAAACAACTTCAAACGAAGCGATAAGGGAAGATATTGAAGTGCTTTAAGTGGACAGGATAACTTAGAACAAAACAAAAACTTAACTTGAATTCAACAGTCAAATCAACTATTTAGTTCAAACAAAAACAAAACTTAACAAAAAAACTGTAAAGCGGTGAAGACAGATTATGTTCAGGGTTTGACACTCAAGATTGAAGTGGATATTTTATGTCAATCACAAAAAAAAAGTGAGTTAAGTTGGTGAAAACTAAAACCGAAAAAAAAGTAATATTTCAAGAAATTAACAAAATACTTATTTTGGACTCAATACGGCTATTTTAGTTAAAGTGAACAAAACAGTTAAGAAAAAAACATAAATATAACTTTAAATTAACGGGCAAATCAACTAATTAGTTCAAACATAAAGAAAACTTCTTAAAAAATATTGGAGCGATTATGAAAGATTATAAAAAAAATGCGCTAATTATTGGAGGGCTCTAAAGTACCAAGATTAATGTATGTTGAATAGTGAAAGTGGTTTTCATAAAGTGTTTATGAAAACAAAAAATAAACTCAAAACCTCTATATAGGTATAATGTTAAAAAAAAATCAAAAAATAATTTTGGACTGAAAACGGCAATTTAAGTTAAACTTAACAAGACAATTAAAAACGAAACAAAAACGTAACTATAAAAATCAACGGGCAAAGTAACTATTTAGTTCAAGCATAAACAAAAATTAATGAAAATTGTTGGAGCGACTAAGAAAGATTATAAAAAGAGTTTTTGCGCATAAGATTTGAGAGCTCTAAAGAACCGAGATATTGTATTTTAATAATTTTAAAGTGGTTCTGGTAAAGTTGACAAGTCAGTGAAAACAACTACACATACGAAAATATTGTTATAAAAAAAATATTGAAGATAGGCTTTCGAACTGAAGATTGCTATTGAAGTTAAAGTTAACAAGACATTTAAAAACAAAACAAAAACACAACTTTAAATTAACAGTCAAATCAACTACTTACTGCTACGTGTAAAGAAAAACTTAACAAAGAGGTTTGATTTGTTAGTAAACAAGTATGTTAACTAACTAAAAAGTTCAATCAATTCAATTTAGTGAATGTAAATAACCATTTTCACATCAAAAAGCCATAATTAAAACGTTAATAGAAATTTACCAGCATGTATGTTGAAGACTAAAATAAGGTAAGGACCGAAATGTGTTTTGGCCTAAAAAAATACAGATATTGTAAGTGAAAATGATTATGTATGTACACAAAAGAAACAAAAACAACGGTGATAACAAATAACTTCAACAAATGACACAAGTCAAAAAGGTGGTATTCAGAATTTTGAAGTGCATGATTTTACCAGAAATGTTAGTAGGTAATAGCAAATAAACAAAACAAAAACTTAACTTTAAATCAACAGTTAAATCAACAATTTGGCAACGAAAATGTGTTAAACAGGAAATCAACAATAATTACATAACGTTAACTCAAATAACAACATAATTGAAAGGGTCTGGGTTGGTAATTTAACAAAACAAAAATTTACATCCTTTAAACCAAAGCTTAATTAACTCGGTTGTTACGAAAGTATTTTGAGTTTGCTATTGAAAAAACAAAAAATCAACAATTTGTAAACAAAAACTTAACTTGACACTTTGAAATAGGATGTAACATTAACAAATAACGGGATTCCATTACTTTAACTGAACTCACATTAAAAATGTAACGTATTCGTTCATACTTTATGAAAACAAAAAATCAATGTTATTTTTTCGAAAAAAAATAGATTTTTAGTTTATATGTATTGAAATAAACAAAAAATCAACAGTTTCCAAACAAAAACTTAACTTTACACATTGAAATAAGATACAGTAACAAATAACATCATTCCAGGCCAGCTGGTTCGTCGAAATTTAAAACAAAAAATCAACAATTAAAACAAAAAACATGAACACAACTTTTTGATACATTATGTAACTTTTACGGTTGATGATCCAAAGCAAAACTTTAAAATGTTCACGAGACCTATACTCGAATGGTGAGAGGTATAAAATGTCAGTTATCATAAGTTCCCAAAACACACGTGATGCAAGGATTACTGAAAATAACAGCTACATGTGCAAATACTGAATTTTAATCAGAGCCAAAATTAACAGAAAACAACTACTTCGTTTAGTAAATGACAACAGATGTAACAATAGCAAAAACGTGTCCAAAACGTGAACAATTGGAACGGGTGCAAACAAAACATGAAACTTAACAAGTTTTGACAACAACACCGATCATTAAGGCACTTTCGATTCAAGCCTGAACCGCTATGCTCCTAAAATTTGCTGACAGTACTAATCTAACGTCTATCCTAACCTTACATGATGAAAAGACATCTTTGAAGTTTAACCTAAATAATTTGTTTGTACACACGTTAAAGATATCACCAAATAGGTGTTCACTTAATTCCCTAAGCCACACGAAAGCCTTAAGTTCTAAGTATTCCTATCCTATCTTTGGGGAGTCTAGAAATTATGATTTGTATTCACCTCGAGTGGTCTCCTTTGGTTGGTTACGTATACATAGTTGATATTGCTGGCAGCCTGCAATAGTAAAAAAGCGTTGCTTTGCAGTGGATGCATATATCGATGTCAAAATTTGGTAACGTTGATCATTTCCGAATATTGTATCTCTCCTTCCTCACTCTATTTTCTTTTTCTTTAGTCCATATCTGTAACAATTAAGGGAAAATTAACATTCTGCTAAAGCTCAGTAAAAGGAATATTATAGTAGTCTTATTAAGGATGAGAGAATTTTGTGCAATGATAATTCATTGTAAATAAGTAATTAGCCAGCAACGAAAATACAATTATACGGCGACACGGCACTAAAACTTAAAATATAACTTATATACAAGTAACTTACTTTTCGTATCCGTGCAATTTCTCTGAACACCAGTTTTGAAGACTTCTCTTATTATTCAGTTTTACCGTTCAACAGTAAATTAACACAACTTATTTTAAACTTTTAATTGACAAAGTGATAACTTTGACGGAAACTTATTCAAGCACCACCGGGGGCGCCGTGGCGTGATCCCCCGGAGCTGTGCACTACAGCGCTTTCTGTTCGAATGTGATTCAATCGGCGAAATTTTGGCCCTTTTATGTGATTCCCGAAATCCCTCCCCATTTGACCGTGGGAGCGCGCGCGCACGTGGACTCCTTGCGCAAACGCACACAATGGCTCCCTATTCTTTGTACGCATTGATTTCGTCCCCTCGAACGTCTTACCTTCTATCTGTTACCTGTACTTTAGGGGAGAAATCCTGCCCGGTGGGAACTTGTGTAATCGTAACTGAAGTTGAATTATTATAGACGATAATCACACGATTTTATAAGAGGGTTGGCTTATACTTTCACACGGTACCAAAGTATTGTTATGCAAAATAGTTCTAGAATTAACGGTCGTACCGACAGAATTTGCCGTTACTATGTACTTCCCTAATACTAATTAAGGTAACAGTAATTACCATACACATAATGCTACCCTGTTGATGCAGGCTGCGCACTTGCAATATTCAGAGCTAATCGACAAAGTTCAGGTCTCGACATAACATGTTTAGTGCCAGTGCTGTACAACATACGCTTCAGCAATATTGCTTGAATCGCGATACGTTCACCGAAGCTCGTCTCTTTATAAACATTTTCAAACACAAAGAACAGCACAAATTATCACATTCTAGGAGTCATATTTTACCTCTACCTTAAGTTGTATCTACTTTCTTATGAAGCATTGAAATAAAAAATAGCCGTTAAAAATTATTTATATCTGTGTTGGTCCACTTTTCGTTTTCAGGAAACAAAACAAAACTTAAACGTTTTCAAGATAAAATACACTAACTATTATGTATTGCGACGTTTGTTGTAATAAAACCAATTTTCACTAGTATACAAACTGGTAATGAACTATTCGAACCTGAGAATAATATTACAAATCAAAACATTTTTGTAAAAAATAAACAACAGCTGTTTTTCCGAAACCTTCTGCGTATATGTATAATATATTTTTAAATGGTGCTGGTGGTGGTAACTTCAATGCTTAACATAGTATGAACATGTTCTTAAAATGTTTGTGAAATACTGAAAAGTTCCCCGAAAACAGATTCGGCATTGTACAACAGTTTTTTTAAACAATCAACGATTATGATCCTTGAGAGGGAGAGAAAATTAGCGACTCGTTGTACATAATAATTAAGAGCAAGTGAAAGCCAACAAAAATCTAATAGGGTGTAAACAAGAGAGGTGAAACTTTAGACTGCGTATGCGACTCAGTACTCGCTAGTCATTAATTTGCAGACTGGCACAAAGCTTAACGGGCCTCGCACCACGATTGACTCGCCCCAAGTGTTTTGCTGTCGAATAAAAGATCTTTTCAACGATACCGGAGAACGTGCTTTGCTTAATATAATGAGGCCTTTATTTTATTAAGGTAAAAGAGGGTGGGTAATGCAGTGATTCTTTGACTTTAACTTGTTCAGACCAACTTAGAAATACTTGGCGTTTTGTGCGGAAATAAATGCAGTATTTGCGTTGGCTGTTCCGCTTGTTAGACATCAAACTTTATGAAGAAGTTTTTGTATACTAATAAATCACTCGCAAAACATAATAATGAAAAGAGGTTCAAAATTCGTAACACGAAATTTTGTTTAGTCCGTGATGTAATTAATTTGAGTGTCACTGTAAGACTTTAATCTGAACGATTAATCAGACTCGGACGCAAGACTTAGAAAAAGTCCCGTCTAAGTGTCTGTACCGTAAAGATATTTTGAAAAGTATTTGGGATCGACAGTTTGGAGATCTTTTATTTTGTTATTTAATGTTATTTCTCGACTGTGGGCAAAAACTTCGAAACAGACTTTGAAACTTGTAAGCTTATGGGCTATATCGGCTTAGAGGGAGAGCTCTGTCTCCTGCAAGGGATATTATATTCTAAACTTACGTAGTTTTATTATGTGTGAGAATTGTAATTGTAATTCTGTAGGAACATGTTTACTATTTACAGCTTAGTATTAACTTGTACGTGCTTAACATATGCCTGTCAAACTTGGTTATACACCTACAAAACCAAATCAAAAATTATCACATGTCAGCGCGGTCTAGAGCGCAGTATGTTAAAAATAAGGAAAATCCAAAAGATACGACACACCAGAATCAGAGGCATATCAAAGGTCACCGATGCTCTAAAATACGCAAAAAAGCTTAAGTGGAAGTGGGCGGGTCACGTAGCCAGACTGAGAGACGACAGGTGGACCACAAGAGTCACGTCGTGGAAAGGACCAGTAGGTAAACGTCTAAGAGGCAGACCGCACACGAGATGGGAAGACGATATAAGAGAAATAGCCGGCCAACAATGGATGCAGAAGGCACAAGACAGATCCAATTGGAATTCTTTGGAGGAGGCCTTCACCTGAAGAAGGGTTCTTGCTACCAGAATATTTGTTTTTTTTTTTTTTTTTTTTTTTTTAATACCTACAATATGTTAAGTTAAGTTAGATTACAAAATTACAACCTTTAAGCAAACATTATGTTAGTTATTATTGCAAGAAATATAAGGCTTTTTTATTTTTTATTTTTTTTATTTTTATTTTATTATTAACTTGTACGTAATAAAAATCTTATTCGCCTCCTTAACAAATAATCAATAATGTATTTTTGCTGAAGTATAGTTATGAAAATTTAAGGCAGTAGGTACGATTCTGTAAAATCTCAACGTGAAAATTTAGGTGAAGTGATGGCGAATAGAGATGCCATTTACGCATTGACAGTTGATTTCACTTAAGTTTACACGGGTGACGTTTACTGAATCAACCGGCAGTACGGGTTGCTGTAATGGTTTCGAGAAAAAGTTACCTATCAATATTGTAGATATTATTTGAACTTAATGAGTTCCATGACGGTTTAATTATTTTCATTTCTGTGTATACTGTTTGTTATGGTTATGGCGAATAACTATTTAAATAACACACGAGGAATTTTCAAATCAAAATGACAAATGAGAAGATGCATTTAAACAGCGTTCTGTAAAGGTCTACAGTTTTACATCATGGTGACCCTTTGACTAATGAATACCTCAACACGCCAGATCCGTATCACTTTATATCTATTAAAGGTGGATACAAATCGATATCCTTGCGGAAGCGACCCAGGTGCACGGTATCCACCCGCAATACCGGAAAGATTTCTCACGCTTGCACAAATACTAACACGTTACTACACTACGGTAACGCATGTTACTTGTACTGGTACACGTCAAAAAAACTGATAACGCCAATTATAACACGAACATCGTGTTACGATTACACGTCAGATTTGAACTATTTGGGAATAAAGTTGTTGGTATATTGTTGGTTTAAATTAAGCCGGACTTTGTTGAGCTTATTGGTAACGGTACTTCAAGCTGGAGTTTACTTTGTTCCTATACCATATTTTGGTATTTGGTGTAATATGATTGGAATTTAATAGAAACGTACCCGTTATTATTACTAGACTGTATTTTCCCTCTGCAGGGCAAATGCCTCCTTACTTACCTACTCTCTTTCCCTACTCTCAGTCGAAGGCTACTTGGGAGCAGTCTATATCGCAAAAGTCGAGTTCATTTCGCAAAGTCCTAAAATGTAATTTTGTTTTAAGTAGAAAGTTAAGAGCCCTAAAAACAGTATTGGAACATACGGTGGCAGATTAATTCGCAAAAGCTACCTACACGTAGACCGCAATAAGCTGCAAATATTTTGACTCGGAGCTCAGAGTTAATAAAAAGATCGCGTTGCTCTTCATGAATATATTTTTAATCTATTATTTTGCATACTGTACATTACTGTACATTTCACCACACATACAACGAGTGTACGAATCTGTGAATCTGGTGTACTAAATATTAATGGTCTTTTGCCAACGGACATGGATATTAAATAATGAGTGTTGAGCTTTTTATCAATCATTGCAGGCGGAAAAGCTCCATTATGAAAAACTTTATTGCGATACACTTGATTGCGTTGGCAGATAGGTTTGTTGTGATAGCTCCGAATAGTTCGCATACGTATTTTAAGGCGACTTCCATGGCTCTTTGAGTTTTACCTATCCTTGAATCTGTAACTCATCAGATAAGTATTATAGTTGGTTCAAATTATTTAGTGTTTTTATTTGTTATTTAGGTACTTTGTTTTACTGAAATGTTGACACCGATTTATGCACGCGCTAGGGACATACACTAGCACATCAAGTTTTCCTTAACTGTTTAATTTTCCCAATTGAACATGAACCTCATTCTTTTGTAAGAAAGTTGAAAAATCCATAAAGAAATTTGACACATTCGAAGCACACAGACGAAGCTACCCCAAGCTTGATAAGCTGTAGGTACCTCCTCAAAATAATTCCTTTGTTACGTTTTACTATGTTTACGAAGTTTTTAATGATTTGCATGGCGTTACATTCTTTATCTAAATACTAAATCTTTAATCAAAATTTAAAAATGTGTAAAAAAAACTATGAGCATATCTTTGTATAAATTCCAATTCATTTATTCCAATGTTTGTTCACCCCGTCTTTAACCAAGACCCACTTTGCAGAAAGGCACAAGTTTTACTCAAAACCAGTCGTGAAAATGTGACCCGGTATAAATTTTCCCTTATTTGTCTGCAGGCGAACATGTCCCTCTCTCCCCCGAACCAATCGAGCTGTGGCTATGCACTCGGTTTATGCCGTGTGCCGTCTATTTGCAATGTTTCCACCGGGAATTATTTTCCTAGCATCCGGCTGTCCGTACCCTATTGGCCATTCTTGCCTACCCACGTCCAGTATTCAATACTTTCACTTCACCTTTTGAACATTAAAGGTAAATTCAGAACTTGGTATTACTTAATTTTCCTTTATGTCCATCTAGGGAGTCGTTAACAAAACTTCAGAAACATTTTTTATGTTAAAGGAGTTTTTAAGTGTAAAAAAGTCTAATTTTACGCGAAGGTTCACCTTTATTTTCTATAGAAGAGAGAACGTATAGGTACGTTGTGAAAAATATTGCCTTTTTTCCATTTAAAGACTAGCCACGTGCGTTTGCTCTACCTATACCGTTTTATTTTATAATAATGTGACTTATGTTCACAGGCTGCTCTACCCATAAATATGAACAACCTTTACTATGAGTCCAAATCGAAAATAAAAAAAAAACAGCTCTTGAATACAATTTTGATACTTAGGTACTCAACCAAAATGTACGAAACAGCTGATTTTTGTCGAGATTTCCGATTTGATCCAATAGTGAAAGTTAATTATAATATTAATGGGTTAGTACCATGTGACACACACAAGGTGGACAGACGACCTCATTAATGCCGCTGGATGCGAGCCGCTTCCAACCGGTCTTATTGGAGATCTATAGGGGAGGCCTATGTCCAGCAGTGGACTTCCTATGGCTGAAATGATGATGATGAGTACCATGTGAAAATTAAGCGCGTGGTACAAAATTAATGTACTTTCGGACCTTACAATCAAGAATCCACATAAACATTCCCAGCATCTCCCCTTCTTCACGACAAAGTAACTTCACGTACCAATTTATTGAAGTCATAACAAAAGGAGTGGCCTTTGTCCGGTCGCTGCATATGTTTTAGCTATAAATGCGCATGTAAGGTCCGCATCAAGAAGTAAATATAACAAGTCCGGTTACATGAAGGCGATTCAGACGTCCACCCCAGGGGAAATGCACGTGGGCTACAAAGACAATGAGATATCCAACTCGAGCTCAATTTGTAATACCTTCGTGAATTTATTATTCCTCTTGTTTACCATCTTTTGTGTGCGTGATTTTTGTTTTGCTAATGTTGGCTCTAGTGAGCTTAGGGTAATTTTAACGTAACGTAACTGTGGCAGTTGCGTTTTTGTAATTATACTTACTTAGTGCAATTTCCAATGTTGACGCTAGAATAAATTCAAATTCAAATACAGAAAAAAAATCTACTTAGATGTTAACAATTTAGGTAGGTTTTATAACTGAGTTGGGTACCTGTTAGGGCCGAAATAGAGCACCGCCTCCTTTTTTTGAAGTCGGTTAAAAATATTACACAAGTATACTTTTTTTTCAAATTGATGGAAAACTACGAAGATTAAGCGCATTAAAGTTAAGGCGAGGGGGCTTGTTACGTAATCTTTCAGTATAAACTGTATAGGATAGTGACGTCATATTATGACTGAAAAAAGAAAAAATATGTGTGAAATATTTTCTTGTAATCTAGACGAGGGACTAAAAACTAACATTCAACAACAGCCTATTATCTAAGCCACGTTCATTTTGTAATAGGTAAGGTTAACTACTTTCAATTAGGTTTCGAGTAATTCCTGGAATATTTGTCTTACGGAATCCTACCTCTAGAGTGTTCAAGCTCCCTTAATGCTAAAGTAAAACCGACTTTGTTTAGTTTCCATAATAATCCACTTTTAGCAGTCATTAATATTAAATCGTTTACATTACTTCCCAAACTTGTTACAACTAGGTAGTTGTAAGACGTAATTACGATTAGGTAATCGTAATTACGTCTTAGAATTGTGAGAATACATTTACGATTTATTAACAATTACGGATCAGGGTAATCTTATTGCAATTAATATATATGCTAATAGTTTCATTACTTATATCGTTAGAATGTTATTATAGCTAAAGTATTTATTAACTAAATGTTATTAAAAGAATCTACTTAGGTAGGTATGCGGTTTTCCTAATTAATGTTATCGTTTAGAAAACCCCACGTAGGTTTTGGTTGGTCATGTTTTAGTTTTTAGACAGTAGGTACCCACCTACTACGCAGGCATGGTTTTTTTAGGAGTTGTTTTTAACATAAGGTTCATGGTGTAAACATTTTATAAGAAGGCGTTATGTTTTTTCTGCTCAACGTGGGTACTAATCATTTTAATATCAAGTTATTTATGATAACATGACGAGTCAGTCAAGTTGTCATTATACATATAAATAGCGCCAAAAACCAACAAAGACTCCAAACTTTGAAAAACAAACAAAGTAAACTCTAGTCCTTCGTCGGAGCCAAAGGGATTAAAGAAACTCAACTCAGCAACAATCCATGTCACCATCAAAAAACTTCGTCACAGATGTACCTAGGTAACTGCGACTGGCATTAGAATGCGAACGTTCTTAAAATTACGGGAATTGCCCTTCTGGTTACCTCGCAAAGCTTTAGTCCCGGCTGTCATTAGATAGTCGTTATAATAAATAATAAATAAATAAAAATAGTTTATTTCTTTAACTTTGCTTATACACTACTATTTGGTTGTCGGAACTACCCAGTAAGCATGTAGTAATGCTTGTGTTGGGTCTTTCCGCTCCTCCTTAGGACTAATACAATGCGGTGGTAAGAAGTAAAACTATTTTAAATAACTAAATATTGTAAAAGAGAGCAAGTACAAAATTATTGAAAGATGACTTAAACTGGTATGGCTTACTGTGTCTGTGTATGTGAGAGTATGTGTATATGTGTGTCTATGTATTGATGTATTTATGTATGTGTGTGAGTGTGAGTGTGTGTTTTCTATGTGTGTGTGTGTGTGTAATATAGTTATATAAATTATGCTCTTATTCGGAGTTAATATTAGAGTTCAGTAAGTAGGTACCACTAGAAGTTATAAATTTTTCTAACGCTCGAATTTAAATAGTAAGTTCTCTGTTTCATTGTACCCAAGCAGCTCAAGTTCTTGGATAATTAATTGTTTACATTTATGGAGTCGTAGGTTATATATTGTATATTCATCGTGAAGCTTATTGTAAAGGTAGGCAGAGTGTGCAAGAAATTGACGCCTGGCAAACAGAGTTTTACAGAGAGGAGCAGTGGCCACTTTACATTTTCTTCTACCTGTTTGAGCTTTATGGACGTAAGGTAAGGTTTTATGTAGTTTGAGTACTGAGTTGACAATGTAAAGTTTTCTTAGTGACAATATTTTATGGCTCAGATATAGTTCGTCAGTAGGAAATCTAAAGGGCTTAAAAAACATAGTCTTTATCAAGCATCTTTGGGCTCTTTCTGCTTCAAGAAATTTCATTTTGGTGGCACCGCCCCAGATAGAGATACAGTAACACATAACAGATTGTGCCAATGCAACGTAGATTCGCTTTATGAGGTCTTGAGAGGTGACATGTCTCAGCTTTTTAAAAACCCATATGAGTTTGCGGATCCTATCATTTACAGCTTCGATTTGAGGGTGCCAAGAAAGTCGGTGGTCGAGTATTACTCCAAGGTATTTAGTAGATTTGGCACATACAATCTCTTCGCAACCACATTGCTTAGTATTAGTAAAGTCACAAGTATGAATAATTAGTTTTAAGTTTGTGGGGGGAAGTGTACGTTTATTAATTGCAAAGCAAATGTAGTTTGTTTTGGCAATATTTAGGGTAAGAAGAGCTGATTTAAGCCATTTTGCCACCTTACGAAGACCATGCGTAGCAGCTTCAAAGACGGAGTTCCAGGAAGCACCATTAAACACAATAGCAGTGTCATCCGCATATGAGAATACTTGCCCTCTGTCTATCTTGAGATTCGTTAATTCGTTTAGGTATATTAGGAATAACGTGGGCCCTAAGACGCTTCCCTGGGGCACGCCGAATTCAATTTTCGTGTCAGAACTAATGAAACTGTCAATTTTAACGCTTTGGGTACGGTCTTTTAGGTAGTCAGTTAAAAGTTTTAGTGGCAATCCCCTAATGCCCACAAGCTCCATCTTTTTTACAAGGGTGGGGACAGATACAGTATCGAAGGCTTTTTTCAAGTCTAAAAAGACTGCGAGACATTTTACTCCACGGTCTAGGTACTGCGTCACCATGGAGGTCAGTCCTGATATGGCGTCTTCTGTGGATTTTGCTTTTCTAAACCCGAATTGTGAATTGGATAGAATATTATATTTTTCGAGGTAAGTAATTAGGCGTGAGTTGATAAGCCTTTCAATAATTTTTGAGATAACAGTCAAGACTGATATAGGTCGATAATTATTAATGTCTCTTCTATCACCACCCTTATAGACCGGTGTCACGATGGATTTTTTAAGCAAGATCGGGAATATACCTTTTCGGAAGCAGAGGTTGGCAAGTTGGCTGATAATGGGAGCAACGAGTGGTTTAACCAATTTCACGAACCCGGTCGGGATACCGTCCCAACCGGGAGCACTGTTAGTTTTCAGGTTTGAGATAACACAGTCTACCTCCCACGGGTCAGTCTCCAGAAGCACGAATGAAGACTGTTGTGTTTTTGGAGTAGGTATTGGGCTATCAACCAGATGCGAAGGCCCACTGTGAATGCTTTCTGCGAGGCGCTTGCCGACACTGACGAAATAATTATTCACACAGTTAACTGACTCCATAGGAGAACCACGAGTACTAAGCAATTCATAACTTCCTGTTTTAGATGTATTAAGGTGCGATATTTGTTTAATAGACTTCCATAGATCTTTAGAGCATTTAATATTAGTTTTTAGAAGTTCAGATTCGTATTTGCGTTTTAGTTTCTTAATTAATTTGCTACAATAATTACGGTACCTAGTAAATGTAATTTTTAATGTTTCGTTACACGGATCGGACCTTAGTTTTAGCTGCATTCTGTTTCTATTTCTTATACAGCGTAAAATACCACTGGTAATCCAGGGCTTAATAATACGTTGCTTGCTAGAGATCCTCTTTACAATAACACTTTCGTCCAGGGATAATTATGGGTCGTCAGAAGCCCGAAAGTCTGACAACCAGTTAATGAGTATCTAGACGGTCTTCTCATTATATTTGTAAAGTATCAATAAATAATATTCATAAACAGCAAAGTTATTAGCGTTTGTTTGTATCCCAAAAAGTCACCCAATTTATGGAAATATGGTACAGGCTATTCATGACAAAGTAGTATTCATTAATCGTCACTCACGTTCGCGTGATCTCGCTCAAGCATGCCCCGCCTTTAACAGCTGTTTTCGTTATTTAAGTTTAACTAAATAGTGGCATATTTCAAAATTGATTTTCGTTTTTTTTCTCTTTTGATTACACAAATATGATCAGTAACAGGTACGGACGCAGCCAAATTTTTTTTTCATCCCACCATCTCGGAAAGAGTATTTTTAATCTTCAATATCTGAGTGGAAAAGCCGTTTTTATTGTCTAGAGGATAAAGTAAATTGAATTTAGAACATCGTGTGCACTAAGTTTGTGAATTAAAAAAAACATTAAACCTATTTACTGCTACCTCTATGGTGACGAATATATCATACAACTTTTTTTTAATTTGTTAAAAACTCAGACTCGGAACCTTCTTGGTGTTCTTTTTTCAATTTTCTTTGTACGCGATTCTTTACGCGGCATTTTTTCACGTCATTGTTAAACCATAAATTAAAAACAAGAAACTTGAAAACAAGTGAAAAAACTAAAATGAGTGATTCTACCGACGAGGAAGTTTGTTTGACGCCAACAGAATTGACTCATCATCTGCCTAGCCTTTTCCCAACTATGTTGGGGTCGGCTTCCAGTTTAACCGGATGCAGCTGAATACCAGTGTTTTACATGGAGCGACTGCCTGTCTGACCTCCACAACCCAGTAACTGGGTAACATGATACCCCTTGGTTAAACTGGTTGTCAGACTTTCGGGCTTCTGACTACAAGTAACGACTGTCAAAGATCTACAAATGACAGCCGGGACCAACGGCTTAACGTGCTTTCCGAGGCACGGAGGAGTCTTGGTATGTAAGGCCAACAGAATTGACTGAAACTGTTAATAATGCGCAAATGAGCTTTCTCCCTCAACAATCACGCGAGAAGTATTTAAAACAGTACGATATGTTCAGCACGTGGCGACTAGCAAAAGGAGCCAAAACTTCCTCAGAAAACGTTTTTTTTTGCATTTAGTCATTTCCTCGCTGAGGTGGAATGAAAAGTTACGTGTTGCACTCGAGTGCAAAGATTTTTCACCTCGTGCTCTTTTGATTCCCTCGCTAACGCTCAGGATTCTAATTTTGAATCACTTGCTGCGCTCGTGAATCAATTTTAGAATCCTTCGCTTGCTCGGTCATCAAAATTGAACACGCGGTTAAAAAGCAACTTTGCACTCTTGTATAACAAAAACCTATAGTAACTAATTAAAAAATAGTGGTGTATAAGAGGGCCCTTATTGTGCGTTACATTGAATACCTCGGTACCTACTAGTACTGGTCTCAATTTCTATATTGCAAGAACTATTTAAAACTATCGTCTCCTCGGGGATATTACTTGTAGCGGCATCCTTGGCTGAAATTATTCAGACGGCAATCGATGTTGGTATTTCAGCCAGCTGCTGGACTAATATGTGCTTAAGAGATACCGCCGACGAAGACAAAGTGGACGCATGGAGCTTATTACCCTCAAAGGATGCATGGCAGCTATGGAACGCAATTATATACAGGTGTGAGCACATCAAGGTAAACTGTAAAATTTTCCCAATTGTACATGAACCTTACGAGTATTTCTTTTCTAATAACAATCTACAAGTTATAGAGTTTATTTGTTAATATGTAAGCACAAAAGCTCATCATAATTTACTAATCAACTCCAGGGCACATTTTTTAATAAACCTATTTCACTATAGGTACTTAGTTCCTATGATTCTAAGTGCATCGGCCTCACATATAATGTGAAAAGTATTGTAAACGTATATAAAAAAGTAAGTATGGGGTTTCTTGCCCATTCTTCTCCATACAAAACTACCTTTTGGAAGGGGTAACTGGAATCATTTTCTTTTTTTTTACTGTTATGTATAACGTTCAAAAGTGCATTTTATCGGTCTAATTGAAATAAATGAAATCATTTATTTCAATAAGACCGTTAGAAGGCACTTACAAACGGACAGGACTTTTACTTTGAAAAACTTTGACTTGTACTTCTTCCTACTAATATTATAAACGCGAAAGGTTGTGAGTATGCATAGATGGTTGGATGGATGTATGGATGGATGGATGTTTGTTACTCTTTCACGTAAAAACTACTGAATGGAATTTGATAAAATTTGGTAAGGAGTTAGCTGATACCCCGGATTAACACATAGGCTACTTTTTAGCCCTGTATTCCCACGGGAACGGGATCTACGCGGGTGAAACCGCGGGACGTCTGCTAGTTTGTAATAAAGTTGTAAAACTATTAAATAAATTTGACACGTTGGGGTAGCTTGATGTGCTGGCCTCTGTACTTAGCATTGGAAAATAAAGAACAAGGTATCGTGGACATGCTTCCACAATGTTGGCACAGTATATTTATTTAACAGAATATTCTTTTTAATAAAAACACTGTGCCAAAATTGAAACATGGAGCACTTATGGAATTATTTCGGTGCCTGTCAGTCAATTTTCTATATAGAAGACGAAATAAAAGCCGATAAATATCTTACGAACAAAATAACAAACAAATAACAAGGTACTAAGTTGGTATAATAAATAAAATATGTTACAGTTACATATTTTATGTAAGGTTCGACTGTTGGGAAAATATACTAAAGAAGAGTGATACATAGAGCATTACAGCAGTGTGGTAGCAAGCACAAGAGGTAACTGCCCCAAGGCTTCGCTTTTAAAGGGACTTCAACTGTTATTGTGTATTTTGTAAATCCCAATTAGGTACTTTCGTACTTATATTATACTCTATCTACCTATAAAAAAAATTACACATTGGGGTAGGTTAATGTGCTGGCGTCTGTACCTACACACGAGACTACACATAAAATTTCGCCTGTGTTATACCAAGAGTTAGACATAGGTGTAACTAATACTCCCACATTTAACCAATTATGTTTCAGCCTCAGCCTCCGGTTAGTTACGGTATATAATAGGCCTGACTCGAGCCACCAACCGGACACCAATCCAGACTTCGGCGGGTTCGGACAGCTGATGATGAAGAGATATTTAATATTGATTTCTATGTGATACCTCTATCTGTATCCATTTTGAGGTACCTATTAAATTATGTTGAAAAGATTGCCTGTAACTTTTTTTGAAGACCCTTATCCTATTTGTAATAAAGTTAAAAAAAAAATAAAAAAAATTGTCACATAGGAAAGAAAGAAAGAAAAATATTTATTTGTCATCGGTCAGTATAACACACATACACACAATAATTTATGAAACAATAGAAAATATACAATAGTAGGTACACATCATGTGCTGTGTGCCTCACGGCTGCGCCAAAAAGGTCCATTTCAGCATTCATGCCAGACAGGTGATGCTGTCTGACGCTGGTCTTCCAATGAACCTTGAGGGGTACCCAGTGAAAGAAAGATATAGATAAATAGGAAACGAGTAAGTAAGTAAATCAGTTAAGTGTGAATTCAAGCTGTTGGTTATACATTGGTGTTTCTTAATTTGCACGCGTCATTACTTGTTCTGGTGCACAACATTCTAAAATACTGTAACTACTAATAAACTACTAAATAAAAAAGATAACTTGTTATTGATTATACATAGAATCACATCATTATAACATAACATCACGCTTGTAATTTTCAAAGGGTTTGGCAGGTAATACGGCCGCATTTCACCAAATCCAGACTTTGGGCTGTTACTGAGAAATTCTAGATAAAAACTCAATAACGCTTTGCCCGACCCGAGAATCAAACCCGGGACTCCATACTCAATACAAAAGCAAATAAAAAATCTATTGAAAAGCTATTAAGTAGATACTTTGTTATCATTTTCATCTTTGAAATTGCCCTACGTGTTCAAGATCATAATATAATATGGATATTTCATGATCGTATATCTTACAAAGTTTTATGTAGGAGATTGGTGGGATTTATCTAAGACGAGGACACGGGAAGTTCGGGAATGGTGGCAGCCGATTATCATAACCCGCTTCCCTGCCAAATCCGTTGCGAAAACAGATCCCAGCGGGATCTGTTTTCGCAACGGATGGCGAGAATAATAAAATTCAAAATTGATTAATGCGAACCTTTTTCTTGTTTTCTTTTTAAGGTAACATCACGACTGTAAATTCCGAAGGTTTAGACAGAGGTGTAAATCTAACAGACAGTAACTTCGACAGTTATTTTTAAGTCCCATGTAAAAGGGGGAGTGCTACTGAGTTATTCTACATGGATAAACTCAATAACGCTTTGTCTGACCCAGCACCCAGGACCTCTTGCTCAACTGTAGCACCAGTGAGACATGTTACCTTCTTATTCTTATTTTAATATTTGTAAATGTGAGAGTACCATGTATCTATCCACATAATTATGTACTTATTTACTAAAATGCTTAATCTATCTTAGCATAGTATGTTACTATTATTATCATTTTTTATTTTACTTTGTTTTTTCTAGGTACATCGTATTCACATATAATGTATTTTTCATTGTATACAAATATTGTAAAAACTATTTTAAAAGAGTAAGTATGGAGTTTCTTGCCCATTCTTCTACGAAACTACCTTTTGGAAGGGGCAACTAGAATCATTATATTTTATTTAACTTGTAAGTTTAACGTTCAAAAGTGCCTTTTAAATGGCCTAATTGAAATAAATGATTTAACTTTGACTTTGACTTTGACTTCAAAGACATGCAAAATACTTGTACAAATTAGTTGTGGTGACCTAGCAGGGTTCATGTTACATCTTTTAACCGACTGACAAGAAAAGGAGGACCTACTTAAGAACATTTTTAAAATGTGTAAAAACTGCAGTAAATAACCGAAGTCGGTGGCACATAATGAATGAAACAAAACCACCAAAACCTCTCGAAACTAGAGTTGTTTTATACGAGTACCTACGTTTTAGTTTCTTATTTAGTCAGTTGTGTTTTATTTTGCAAAAAACGTCCGACCGTTTGTGTTTTACCAAGAAGATGAATGAATAAAATAGATAAATAGTCATTATTTTGTATTCGTTTAATGAAAAGTTACTAAGCCCACAAGTAGGTACATACACCTTCACACTAGCTAAATCTTGAACAAAGCGAAGTTGCCCTGATTGAATACGTAACTTTGGGTGCTGGAGCGAACCCGTGCAAGCAGCGTGGCGCACTTCCCAATGAGTTTTGTTTAATACATCTCCTCACAAGGCGGAGCGCCTCTCCTCAATTATTTACACACACACTCGCTTTCTGGCCCCCGTTCTTTTCATGTGGGACAAAAGCGGATTCAGGTCGTGGCAACAACGGAAAGATTGCAAAGGACAATGACATACCTATGTAATACCTACCCATATGTAAGGATGTGAGGTGAGCTTTAGGCTTTTAATATTAAGCGCCCGGAGCGCTTCTGGCCCAACTTTATTACGCGATGCCGTCACATGCAAACGACTAAATATGAAATAATTATAGCGAAAATAAGTAGAATAGAATACTCTTTATTTGTATTGTATACCATACACACACATTGTACACCTTTGATAGCCTAGTGGTGTGACCGGCGGATTGCCAAATCATAGGTCTAGAGTTCGAACCCAAGGCACGCACCTTTGTCTTTTCGGATTCGTATTGTATCATTATCACTTACTTCAAAAAACGGTGAAGGAAAATATCGTGACTTCGTGAAGAAATCGGCATGCCTGAGACATATTTCTCGAGGGCATGTGATGCCAAGTCAGACGCCCATGGGCGGTATTAAAAGACTGACACCAGGTTAGGTTAGTTTACACTCTAACACGATAAGAAGGGTTGTAAACCAATAATAACTGGCTACAAAGGATGTTACAATGCTTCCCTCGTTTCGATCGCTTTTAGCCTAAAAGCGATCTCTTACAGACAATCTTAGCAACACGATATTGCGTTGTTGTATTGATAGCAGAGGATCTAGACAAATTCACATATCCATTAACGTAAACGTTAAAGTTCGATCATTCATAAATGTATGGAATTCAGCATTTAGAAAGCATCTCAAACACCAAGCTCAAGCCATTCCATACATTTTGGATTTATCGAACTTTGCCATCGTTAGTGAAAATGCAAATTTGTCTAGGCTTCCTGTATTCAACAACAAGTCGACCTTTGGTGCAGCTTACAACATTTCATAAAAATGAACTGTCATGCAAACCTGCCAAACTGAATTTTGTATTTTTAAGTATGAAGTATATTCATTCTTAAAAATACTTGTCTAAGAACTGATTTTTCCACGGTCAAATAACTCGTATCTGAGGAATAAAAATGGCGATTTGACAGGTTTTCTATGGATAGTATGTCAAACCGCCATATTTAATTCTTCAACTAAAAGGTATCTGACTATTGAAAAATCAGCCCTAAGTCTTGCACTCAATTGAGTAGTCGTTAATGTCACTTAGAATAAACTTTTGCAACGAAAACACATTGAAATATTTCACATTACCCTTATGAGCCTAATTAATCAACAGATTATGTAGTAAACGTCTACGAGTAATTGTTTTAATGACAATATTTTAATGTTCAAATTGATACGCTTATACTTACATAGTAAAAATAATACATTGGTTTATATGCATTACACAGCTAAGTATATGTTTCTAATTTTAAAGTGAGTAACACAAAATCCAAATGTAACTTCCAGAATAGGTAGGTACCAATTAAAACCATGTTAACGTGAACATGAACTAAATTAAAACTTCATTTAACTTCACAAAAGCACAGCTGTGTCCACGAAAATAACAAAAGCCATACAGTTCAAGCAGGTGTGGCTAGTCTGAGACCGAACACATCATACATTACCAGAGCCAAGATCATCACAAAAGCAACAATTGATTGACATGATTTGATGGACTGCTCAAGACTTTACGAGGAAGTCATTCCACCGTCAATGCGAGTACCAGTAAACGGGTTTCTTTTATCACCGTACTCCCATGTAAAACTGTTTATGTGTATCAAAAAACTCGGTACGTTCGTCGCACTCTCCCCTATTTGATATACCGCTGCGGAATAACCCCGAGTCCTTTTCAAATTCGCCCTTATTCTGTGCGTCCGATTGAACGTAGGTTTTTTATAGCTCGGATACAGTAATCTAGTTCAGGTGTGCTCTCGAAAAATCCTCTCGGATCTGAGGTCGCATACGTTTTCCGATTTTATTGCATATTGAGACGTACTATTCTTCAGAAATCCCCATAGCCTCGTATTATATAGAGGTCGCTGGCCGTTAAACTATTTGATACGACATTTTGGGACACGCTATCCATTATCGCGCGCGAATAAGTTTGAGATGTTTTAGGAGACAGACCTGTCGTAATAGAAATACTTATTTATAGCACACTTTTGTGAAAAAAATCTCACTCCTGGAAATTACCGTGCGTAACGTTAAGAAATATTTCCCTAACTTTTACATAGAAATGTGTATCACGTAACGTTCTTATTAAGATTATGTTTTCGAAAATGATAAGATATTAAGTATATAAGTCGTTTTGAAAAGTACTTCATAAGAATAAGAGATGAAAGTACTTATATTTTTGTATCAAAAAAATTATAAACAGGTAAACTAATTCCTATTAACTAACTACTTATTCGGAGTTCCTTTTCTGGGAACAATAAACGTGTAGGCGTAGTGTGGGACGGAATAAGTTATGTACTGTAATTATTCTTATTATTATAATGTACTAAAAACCGCCTCTGCTTTACACGTGTGCAAACATTATTTATCGAGATTTTGACGTAGAAATTTCCAATAAATCTCTTTAGAAGGGGAGTGATATGATATTTCGAATGACCTAATTTCAACGCACGCTGATTCGAAAAACTGTTTGAATGGTACGCTAGTACGAAAGTCTTCCAGAGGACCAGACCAGAGGGAATATTTCGGATTCAGTAATCCGAAATATTCCCTCTGGTCTGGTCCTCTGGAAGGTTTAGTAGCCATGTTTTAATAGTAATATGTCAAAGCCAACGATTTTATAAGTAGGTACCTAAAGATAATAGAAATAACCTTGTGGATATACTTAGTACTAATAGTAACTTTACGCAATAAAATAAACAGTAAGTAGGTACCTGACACTTTTATAAAAACTATGTAAGTAGACATTGCAATGCAAACTTGTCATTAAAACGGAAATACAAATAAAATTTAACTTGCACCGAGTTCCTACGTAATTATTATAATAGAATAAATTCCTATTTTAGTTTCATTTCTCACGGCACAATTAAAACATAAATCTGCAGCGACAAAGCCAAAGTGCAGCTAAATGTTTTCATTAGATTCTCTCGTACTTTTGAATCTACTTTACAGATGGTCGGTCCCGGTCCCCTAACGAAGTAGTTCGCACTAATATCGTGGGAAAGCACGGCAAAGGCGCAAGGTGTATCTAAAATTTGCTTTTTATTCAACCAGCTGGCAAGAGTTCGAATAAAATTGCACGATTTCGGCGCTGCATTTTAAGGATGTGCCAGGGTACCCCGCAAAATTCAAATTTTTCTTGTGTTTTTTTCAAGTTGCCGTTCACTGTCAGGGGCTCGAGTCTGCTATTGCAATCGTGTCTCAATGACCGGTCATTGGTCGAATATTTGACAACTTTGACTGGTTTTGTATGGGAAATGTGTCATAAGTTTGACGTTATACGTCAATAATCGATCATTGACCGGTCATTGAGGCACGATTGCAATAGCAGACTCGACCCCCAGGTTGTATGTTATGTATGTGGTATGTTATAATAATTAAAATCACCAATACAACCCTTTAAGTTAATTTTAATCTAGTTAAATTACTTTTTCATGTAATAATCATTCAATGGGATATGAACTTGGAAGGTTGTCTTAATGATTTGAATGATTATAATTCTGTAATCACATACGTGTTCCAGTCGCAAATTATATTTTGTTTAACATACAGCCTAACGCTGAACGGCAAATTGCAAAAAAACGCAAGAAAAATTAAATTATGCGGGCTACCCTGGCGCTTCCACCTTAAGCAAAAGTATTGCACGTTGTAAAACCAGCGAGAGAACAGTTGTTACCATTCAAAATGCCCCATATGTATCACGGCAGGCATTCCTGGTTTCAAATCTTATTTACCTACATAATTTAAAAAGCTTTAGCTTTATCTGCTGCATTTTTTTTTGTTTAGTGTCTATTAGTAGTAAGTTACCTTACCTATTTTGAATTTGAATTGCCTATCGCAGAATCAGATCACCAAGTTCAAGCGTTACATAATTAATATCCTATTGTATTCAAAGTCAGGTCTTTTTTTATGTACTTTTTACAGCTATTTTAAATTCCAAAAATTTCCAGCGTGAATTATCATAATAAATAGGTGTCTGCAGGACGGTGTTCGGTATTGAAATCGAATTCGTCGTCATCTCGAGATCGTTATTGTAAAAGCATTATCTGGGATCGAGAGTTCGGGACTGGAATATAAATGTTGGGAATCGCGACGGACGTTTAGAGCAATATGTCAGCCGGGAACGGTCGAGGTGTCTGTCACCGGGTCGTTCGCTGCAACTACTTTCCGGACGATCTCTGTAGGATGATTGACAATGCTCCTGATACCCACGTCATAGCGATCCCTTGCCGTAAAGTGTGACGAATATTCGGCTACTTGAATTAGATACTGATAGTGTCATTACTTGCAAACCTACGACTGACAGATGATATATTAACACAAAAAAGGATTTAGAATCCATAGGAAATACCGCCAACCTGACGCAATTTGAAGCAGATGACGGTATAATCCTATCTGAACTTCCACAATTTTTTTGGCTGTCTCTGGCCAGTAGTATTAGCCGAGCCTATTCTTTGTAATAGTTAATCAAGATAAGTAGGAATTCGTTCTGCAAAACGTTAAGAATAAAAATATTAATCAAATGTCAATGCAGAGTGCGGACGCGTGCCACCCGCATACCCACAGAATTTGTCACTGACGGCGAAGTTCTGCCGGATTATTCACACGTTTTTTAATTCATACAAAATCGATACGAGTTCGACAATCGTTCGGATATCATTGCTTAGATCCTGAATTTGGTTAACAAATTACGATTAAAATGTCGTAAACACATGACAGTTTTTGCATTCGATAGAGCTTCAAAAAGTACAATCGGCTGGTGAAAAGTGATTTGCCAAAAGTGGCACATAAGAGGTCTTTGAGACGCAACGACGTTATGTAGAAAATGTGGAACTCCAATCTTACGTAATTATTTTAATCAGTGATAACATGGAGGTGCATAGAACGCTTATATTTCAAGCAATGATAGGTTAATCTCAGTGTACAAGTTACCTACCACAATTACCTTGCAACCATTCTATTATTCAATTTAGATCTATCTTGTCGGGTTTCAGGCGGCGTGTTACAGCGTGCTACGATGGTGCTACGATGCTACGAGGTGCTACACAGCTTTGATTTTAGGAAGTGTAGTAACGTCGGGTCGCGAGATACAATGACGTCATCTGACATGTGCCGTCGCATGTCACATGCGGGTGGCGCGCGTGCCAAACCACTTTCGTTAATCGTTTCCCAACATAATTGCTCCCCTATCACTTTATAATATACGAATGTTTTGAAACTCACACGACTAGAATGAAAGTTCGCGACTTTAGACCGAGTATGTTCCATTAAACAATTTACGTAATGTAATCGGAAGTGAAGGCATGACACGGAATTTCATTTGTAATTAGATTTATTTAACAGAACTCATTTATTAGAAACTAGCTTTTGCTCGCGGCTTCGCCCGTCTCAATATTGAAAACATACGTACTGTTTTCATAATTTCTTGTTGCGCGGGAGCCTATTTTTAACCGACTTTCAAAAAAGGAGGAGGTTCTATGTTCGTGTGTATGAATTTTTTTTTTATGTATGTTACCTGATTTCTCCCCCATTTGTGAACCGATTCTCAAAATTCTTTTTTTGTTTGAAAGAAAATGCTCCTGAGGTGGTCCCATTTTAATTTGGTGAAGATCTGGTGCTGATCTTCAGAGATATACAACGGAACTCTTAAAAAATAAACGGCAAATCTGTCGTGATTGCTGGAATCGCTTGGATGTTTATTGTTTATACAACATCATGATGTATCATCACGCCTGTATGCTCTGAGGGGTACGCAGGTGGGTACAATATACCTAGATTTCGTCAGTTAGGTATGTTAATTTTAATTTATTGGGGATTAGTGGAAAACCCTATTATCATGACATGTATTGTTAACAATTAAGAATATAAAATAAATTCATGGCAAATATTCTTATGGCAACAACTAAAAATGGAAAAATAAAAAACTTTTTTGCAAAAAATAAAACCGACTTCAAAAAAAACACTAAACGGTGTAAAATAACTCTAAATTCGGAAGTCGGTGGCCTATCATGAGTAAGACAAACCCACCAAAGCCACAGACTTCCGAATTTAGAGTTATTTTACACCGTTTAGTGTTTTTTTTGAAGTCGGTTTTATTTTTTGCAAAAAAGTTTTCTAAAATAATAGTGGCGTAATTTAATTCTTATAACCTATATAGGTATAGGCTTTGCAATACATTGAGTAAAAAGTTATGTTGTGTGTGTTATTTTGACAAACAGACATTTAAGCTTTATTTATTTTTAATGTAACTTTATATACTTGTAGGTACCTAACCCGTGTAACGGACACAAGACCTTGTCCGTTACACCGGTCACATACAAGTATCTCCAACAAAAGATAAGTAGTCTGCATCTCTGTGGGAACGATTTAGTTGACCTTGTGCACTTATCACTTTCATGAACAGAAAAGACCGGTATAACCAGTGCTGCCAATCGCGGGGAAAATCCCCGATTTGCGGGGAATAGAGGGTTGGCGCGGGTAAAGCCCGGGGAATAACATAAATCGGGGAATTTCGGGGAATCCAGACCGATTTGGTTAAAACTATTTTATGTTGGGTAATATCTACAACTAAAAAATCACGTCTGGACTTGGCAGATACAGCTCGACACTACTAACAACATTTAGAATGGCAACACAACTCAAATACTTACCGTACATTCTCTCAACAGTCTCAACCATCAACTGTCATTTGATTACGATTTTGTATTTCTGAACGCGTCCACTTCTACATTATTGATTTTTTAAATTGTGCATTCGGTTTTTATGTTTCAATAAAATTATGGAAAAGTGGTTAAAACGTGCAGCTGTATAGCTAAAGTGGGGAATCTTCTAAAATTACTGCGAAAATATGGCAAAAATATATCCTACTATTCCAACTAAAATTAAGGCCACACGTCTGTGAACCAATTTTGTGATGTATGTTTTTGTATTTCATAAAACTTTTTGTAGTAAGTATACACACAAATTTTGAACCAAACAAAACTATATCAAACAAATTTTGAAGAAAACTGTGTTTTATTCCGAAAATATCAATTCGGAGAATTTGTGAGGAATAAATCAAAAACAAACGGGGAATTTCGGGGAATTGTCAACACTCACGCGGGGAATCGAGATTTTTTTATTGGCAGCACTGGGTATAACGTATTCAAACTTTACATTATCTTACAGTTACGACGACGCGACAGTTAACAAAAAAATAAAACAAACCGCCACACAAAAGCAAGACGTTATCCCATGATCACCCCAACCCTTCGCACGTTGAATATATAAGGAGACTCCTTAGGTACGCCTCGATATCTGCGAGGTCATCCTTGAGATCACAACCGTTAAATAAATCCAGCTAATCGCTGCAGCACGGGATCCTCTCGCATTGTCCAGACGTTGAATGCCTTCATTGTCTACGGAAGGTGCCGGAACTCCCGGTGACACAACGTCGTAACCGCTACAACGAGCGCAAACATTTTTTATTCAAAAGCAAGGGGACTAAGAATGGAATTTTAAAGGATCCGAACAAGAAAAGCTTGCACAAAACATACCAAGGTAGACAAGATTGATGTAACGGTTGGTGGCAAGTTTGCGCACGTGCTTGGGCCGGCTGCGCCTCGTCTTGGTTGTAACATAAAAAATATTGGCCCAAACATAAAGAATACGGCTATGGCGGGTACTTTTTTTATAATATCGGCACTGATAACACTATTTATTTTTATTCACGGTAATACCATAAAAAATAAGGTTCGACAGACCCAGCGAAGATTTTGAGAATTAGGCACACAGGCAGCTGTTCCGGGAAGAAAATGTGGTGATTACGTTACGACCAATTCGATACTTAGGTACCTACAGTGGCTTGATAAAAACTAAGTTTTATTTAAAGGGTGCAAACCTTCCGATAAAATATCTGACATAGAAGACAGACCCGACAAGCGGGTATGAATGATAAGGTAAATCCTGTGCGCAGTACGTATAGGTACTCCATCCGAGTAGGTACTTAGGTAGTTTACTAAAGGTAAACAATCTTGACAAGTCTTTTTACATAAACGCTTTATTAATCAAATACAACTACTGTTTAAACATTATTAATCAAATACAACTACTGTTTAAACAAATTGTTTCATTGATCATGTAATCGTTTTTGTTGTACCTACCTATATAAATTTGTTTTCAGCTGCATTTTATTTTTAAACTGTGTTATTAACTAAAAATACATGTCAAAATTGTTTACCTTTTGTTAACTACCTAATCGGATGGAGTATAGGTACCTACAATACTCCTACTTACTCAAACATCCTATGCTATCACAAAAGCGAATGTTACGTTCTCATAAAAATCAAAACGAGCATTACTCTTACTGCATCGTAAGCGAAAACATGTGCCTGCGACAGTAGGTACTGACGTAGGTACTGTGTCGAAAGTTATTGTATATTTTTTTATGGAGCCAGTGAAGTCGGTTTGCTCAATAGATAGCTCAATGATAAAGACAGTTGGAAAGGTCTGATTTCTTTGTCGGAAAGACTACACGGCATTGGCAATATTTGGAGCGGAAGATTTTGTGATTTATGTTTCTGTTCGCTTATAAAATAAATATGCTTTAGAACCGTATACAGAGTCGTAGATTTGGCAATCGCAAAAGCTCGTTCATCGGAAATAGACATGCGACCGGGAACATGTTTGAAGTAAGTAGGTACCTACCTACCACATAAAACTGGATGCTTGTTGTATTCATTTGAGAACTGGAATCCGAAGCTTTAATGAAGTTTGTGTAGTTAGGTTGTGTTAGCTTTGAAAATCAGCAATTAAATCTTTTGTTTCCTTTCGTTTTATTTCACCCGTATTAGCCAAGCCGTGGTTTAAGTGTATAGTTACTCAAGGAAAGTAATGATAATTAGATTAACCTCATTATCATACTTGAGCAATTATTTGCCCAAGGAGTTGGTATACCTATGCTTTATACCACTCCAATGTCGTGATTAAGAAGGTGACCTTTAGGATTATGCTGATTTATGGTAGAAACTAGTTATGGTGGGTAGGTATAACTCGGCTAATGGGCACAATTATAATCATATTGCTTCTATCAAAAATGATCTTTTCTCTCACAAGGAGGAGGCTTATGAAACACACACTTACCCATTCTAGGGGACTTGTCCAGTCAGCGCATATCTTTGTCAATAATATAATCGAAATGGAAAAAAAAACTTAACGATTTTACCAACAAATCCAAAAGAAAAAACATTTAGGTACTTACTTAAATAAGTCGCTTAAAATAAATAATAAAAATTATAATTTTAATTCAGTAAGTAATTATAAACCATACTTTGTTAGTACACATTGAAACTTTTAAAACTATGTTAGTACCTAAACATGTAAACACGACAACCCATTTAAAACTGGACAACCAAATTTGCCCGCAAGGACATTCAGGAGACTGTTGGCACTTCCCCGAACTCTCTGCTGCAGCAACGAAGCGGCACGTTTACGCCTGATCGCTTAGAAACCATCAGTGCCCGAATCAGCAAACATGCCCGAAGCACTGCAGAAGCGTGGCAGCCTCAACAGCATCCTGAACGCATTATTAGGTATACTGGACCCGAAGAGCACTGATGGCTTTCTGCGTGGTGCCCGTCCATAGACTGCACGTGTAAAATGTTTGACAATGAGCTTTGAAAAGCGTCAGTTTCACTTCACACGTGCAAGGAGCAAATCTACGGACAAGCATATTGCATCGAACCGCCAATGCTCTTCGTTCCCTCTCAACATCTAGATTATCCCTACAATCAGCAGTCACTATATGACCAAGATATTTAAATTGATGAACACGGTTCAAAATATGTCCATGTTACTTGAGGCAAGGATACGTGTCTGATGACTTTGCTCCGAAAATAAGTAGGTACCTCACTCTTCTTTGCTTTATATTTTAAACCGTGTTTCTCAACGAACTTCTCACACACGGCTAATAGTTTCCTTAAACCCCAGACCGAGACGGGCTAAGCAGCGCCATCTCATCGGCGTTAAAGTATGTATCGTACTATGCGTCTGACGTCATACCTTCAAGGTATTTACCCAGTATTTCGGTCCGTACCCGGTCTGTGTACTGGGAAGCACATACTTGGTATATATACCTCTACCAGTATATACGTCTCATCTCTAGAAACAGCCAAAAAAAAAAGTTATGATTTGGCGGGTGGGTTGGATTGGATAGACTCGGATAAATTTTGTAACACCCTTTTTTTCTGGATTCACTGTATTTAGAACGTAAGTCTATTTTTTTTCTCTGTTTACGCATAGTTACCATCTATTTATTAATTGCATTCATATTCTAATAAGAACTAAATAGGTAGCTGAGTTTCATTTTCTGCGGTTATCAAACAGTCTCAATTTTTTTTCAGTGCGATATTTTTTTATTTAAAACTTTAGTTTGTATAAACAGGTACCTAAACAAATATACAATCATTGCTTTTAATATTTTCCAGAGCTCAAATATGACAAGAAAACAAAAACAGAAAGTTAGGATTGAGAAACTTGCAAATGAATTGAAAAAACAATGCAAGGTTTCAGAAGAGCCTAATCCTAATCCACCGCCAGGTAACATTATTTTAGATAAAGCTATTAAACCTGAACTTCTTGCAAAATGGCCTAAACTTAAATTTAAAATTCCACCTATTTTCTTACATAAACCAATAGAGTTTGAACAACATGTAAAAAAGGTATTAAGTATGGGAATCAAATTTTATCAACCACTGTGTAGTAGAAACTACACTAAAATAACTTGTGAAAGCAATAATGACCACAAACACATGATAAAATATTTAGAAAAGAAGCAATTACCATTTCACACTTTTGGGAATTCTTCAAAAAGAAAAATGAAAGTGGTTATCAGAGGAATACCAATTGAAATAGAATTGGATAAGATTAAAGAGGTTTTGAAATCAGCTTCTATTCCTGTAATAAGAGTGCATAAAATGCAAACTAAAGAAGAGAGAAAGGACAAAACAATGCTAGTTCTGGCAGTAGTACCTCATGACGATGAAGGAAAAGCTATTTTAAAAGTAACACAGATATTGGGACACAATGTAAAGTTGGAGCCTCCAGTTGTTAAACCAAGGCAATGTTATCGTTGTCAAAAGTGGGGGCATTCTCAGCGTTACTGCCATGGTAATGTGAAATGTGTCAAATGTGCTGGAGAGCATTTGACCAAAAAGTGTGAGAAGATCTTAGAGGTGGAACCACCAAAATGTGCTAACTGTAATGAAGCCCACACTGCTAATTATAAACAGTGTATTTTTTCTCCTGCATCAGAAGAATATAAACTTATGCAAATATTTAAAGTAAAAGTACATTGTTCTAAACCAAATGAGCTTGTAACAATGGAGAATTGCCACACTCTTTACAAAAATGTTGATAATAACCGTAACCGTTCCTAAACCTTTGTGCTAACTTTCTAAAATGAAGTTTCTCTTGTTGTGCGGGCCTGTATTACAAAAGTTTAGGATATTTGTAACTTTAAATATTATATTTTCAATATTGCAACCCTAGACCACACTAATTCTAGTTGCACATACTCCATGTATGTACACTCTGGCTAGACAAAATTATTTTTAATGTTATCTTCTTTTTGTCTGTGCAAGATCAGTCTGTGTCAATCAAAGATATTTTATGCAATATGTCTCATGGAAGTGTTTAATTGTGATAGAAAACCATGATATCTCAAACCTCAATTAAGATTCATTTAATACCGTACTATGTAATTGGTTCAAAATCTTGAGTAACATGCAGCCTTAAACCTATACTTTTCTATTTTTGTGCTAGATTAAGTTAATAGTGGTCTTAGAAACCATGTCTCAATAGTTTTAAGATTTGTTATATGTTAGTACATAAGTAAGACTTTTCTAAAAAACAGAAGTGTGTATGTGTGTGTGAAGTGATTTATTCTGTGAATACATGTTTGGGTATTCTGTGAATACAAGTTTGGATTTTCTTAAAAATGCTAGTGATGGGCGACTAAAAAATTTTCAGTAATAAAAAAAAGTTTCAAAACAAACAGTTTTATAATTTGTTACCTTAAAAATATTATTGCATTGCTCCTTATAGGTATTTAAAGTTTCTAAAACATAATTAGCCTAAATACATCTATCTATATGTACAGCCTTAATATTCGATTAATACTTATTTAATGTTTATAATTAATATTCTGGTCACGAACTTTTGATGCTCTGCTTGATGGTCGTATTTAGAGTTGCCTCATTGTTAGTTTCTTCGATTGGTGTTACCAGAACCTGGAAATAAGTAATGAATTTATTAACATTGCTATTTCAGTAATTTTACTTAAATATAGGTACACAAGTCTTGTAGGATATTAAAAAATAAAATGCAAATCATTGCATTTACTATACTTAATGATGTCGTTCGATAGTTTAAAGTAAATCTGTTTGAAATAATATTGCTAGGAAGTAAGGTTACGACACTAAACTTATGATAGTTTTCGCTAAGTAGGTAAATGTACAGACGCCAGCACATCAAGTTACCCCGAATGTGTCAAATTGCTTTGATTGTTTGTCAATTTTATGTCAAACAAAATAAGGTTTATATTCAA
The DNA here is from genome assembly GCA_921972225.1 of Euplexia lucipara. Taxonomy (NCBI): domain Eukaryota; kingdom Metazoa; phylum Arthropoda; class Insecta; order Lepidoptera; family Noctuidae; genus Euplexia; species Euplexia lucipara. The sequence continues at coordinate 11,107,196 of OV179148.1, forward strand.
TTGGGAATATTTGACACATTGGGGTAACTTGATGTGCTGGCGTCTGTACCAAGCAAAAGGGGTTCATTTACGTCTCGCTTAAAGCTAGTTAAAACTGACATTTCATAATAACAGTTTGTTGTTATCGTCCTTCCATTACGCTCGAAAAATCTAATATTTAGATAGACTTGATTCTGCTGTGCAAACAAACAAAACACGTTCAGTGACCGAATCTATCTAACATATATAATAAGATATACAATTCTCGTGACAGTGTTTGTTAGGTACTAAACTCCTCCGAAACGGCTTGAAATTTTGTGTGTAAGTATATATATTCAGTAGGTCTGAGAATTATAGGTGGTAAACTATTTATTTTCATTAATGGCGGAACGAAGTTTGCTTAGGCAGCTAATAATTTCATAAATATTAATTAGGTACCTGTAACTTGATGCTGGTGACAGGCGTTCTTGTTCCATCCAGCTCTTCTAGAACTCTGTCCAACGTTTCGATAAGACGATCAGCGTCTTGTGTTGAGAACACCATAGGTGGTTTGAATTTCAACACGTTACTGTCAGGACCGTCGCGACTTATGAGAATTTTTTCCTCTCTCATCCTGTAAATAACCACATTAAAATGATATAATATTTCTCAACTTTCAACTAATAAACGAACTTATTTATTTCTAAATACACACATATTATAGATTGCACTCAGACACAGACAGAGCAAATTATCGTGTTCATCACACAAACATTTGATGTGGGTGGTATTCAAACCCACGACCTCCGATATAGCAGCAAGACTGCACACAACATGCCAGTCAAAATAAAATAATTGTATATATTAAGTACGTTGTCTCCGTGATAGGTACTTTATCTCCCATATATTGACTAACATTATCATCTGAGCCGAAAGACATTAACTACTAAACATAGAACTTCCCCTCTTTTTGGCAACAGTTGTTCAATATTAAAAAAAAGTCTTCTTGCCTTAAACTATTTTAGTAGCATTTTTGTTCACGTACCTATTAACAACATGCTTGGCTTCCGCCGTAGCTGGTGTCCTAGTTTCCCTGTCAGTCACCAGTTCTACTCCCACGAACAGGCCCCTTCCCCGTACGTCACCAATTAAGCTGTGTTTATGCTTTAGCTGTTGACAGCGGTTCAGCAAGTGGTTGCCGACTCGGTTAGCACGCTCCATCAGACGCTCTTCTTCGATTACATCGAGAACTGCATTTGCAATTGCGCAGGAGACAGGGTTGCCACCGTACTGTAAAAAAGAAAACAATTAGCATTCAAATTCAAAAAAGGAGTCTTAAAAGACCCTTTATAAGTTGTGAACTTCTTTTCGTTTAAGACGCGTTTAAGATGCCAGATAACAGATAACATCGATGTCTATAAATATTAATCCCTATGCACCTACTTATCTACGAGCAAAGCAGAGATAGGTCACGTTGAATACGTAACTAGCAGATAGCGTATATAAACCTGTAGGTAACTATATCATATAAACATGTCTTACAAAACATTTAGCAGATAGATATTAAAGACAGGTGTTGCATCACGCAATTAGCTCAGATACGATACTTTGTTTTGAACAGCATGTTTTTTATTAACATCTAATATAAACAATAAATATGCTCGATTCTACTCAAGATTGTTTTTCCACTTGAAAAATTCTTAAACAAAAAGAAATCTCTTAATGAAGGTTCTAAACTTCATCAGTCCTTTAAGTAGGTGATATAACGCAAGGTGACTATTAACAATAATGAAAAATAGAATTGGCATATTTCTATGAATATTTACCGTATTGAAATACTCCACTCCAGTATCAGCAAAGCTCTTAGCAATCTCAGGGGTAGTAATAACAGCGGCGACAGGATGCCCATTGCCCATCGGCTTGCCCATGGTCACAATATCGGGCACAACGTCTTGTGTCTCAAACGCCCACATGTGGGTGCCCACGCGGCCGAATCCAACTTGGACTTCATCGGCTATACACAGACCGTCTGCTTCTCGAACGTGCCTGAAAAAAGGTATAATTTTGTAATTAGTGAATGAACGGATCAAATTTTTCTCTAGGTCATTCTTGTCGAAACGAACTTTGCCAGATAACTATTGGCTATCTAATCCGTTGAACGTCAGGTCACCGGTTTGGCTTTCATTTACGCATCTATGAGTGAAAACATATGAGAACTCATACAAAACGAGAGAAAAAAAATCTCAACAACCACTAGGGATTTTCCATCGCATTCGATATTATAAGCAATGGTTTCAATTGTGCTTAAGAACCTATTTATTAGACGTTCCGACTAGTAAATAGAGCACAAGACCTTTGAGAAATAATAATGATTGAAATCTAATTTTAGCTGCAACCTATTTCTGCAGATATGGCCTTGTTTCGCCTACTTGCGTTGTTGCAATTTAGACGTAGAAATATCACTAACAAAGGGAGAAGCAAGAATTTATAAGATCAGTTAATTTTTAGTCTACTTTTTTAGACGATTTAGAGATTAGAACCGCGCGAAAAAACTTTGCATCACTCACTTACCGGAATACTCTTTTAAGGTATCCGTCAGGTGGAATGATTTGACCACCGCAACTTTGGAGGCTTTCCGCAATAAATGCGCAAACTCCGCCATTTTTGCGTTTGCTCTCTTTGCAGATCTTGCCAATTTCATCAGCGTACAGTTTCCCTAACTCTTCTTCATTTTGAGAGTCGTTGGGATATACGTACTTTCCTCTGTATATATCGGGAACTGGTGCCTGGATGAGGTAATTAAACATAATTAGCCAATTTAACCACTTATAATAATATCGTAATATCAATGTCAATTATGAATTTAAATGGGAAGCTGCAGTTATCTCTTTCCGGAAGCGCGAATGAAATCAGAAGGGAATAAATAATGGCAGACGACAATGTTAATTACCTACTTTATTTACCAAACAATAACTTATGATGTTTACAATTTTGCCTTTCAAATTAAATATAAATTATTTTTTTATGCTATTTATAAGTTAAACAGTAACTTTGCCATTTAATTGTCACCTAATCAGTTAAAAAAAAACATCGCTCATGTAAGTAGGTATTAATCATTTTAATATTATCCTATCTTTACGTTACAAGTTACTTACAGAGATTATTTTTATCATCTCCAATAACTTACTATCAGTTTTATTACGTAAGAACATTCAAATATAGAATAGAGATAAGAATAAAGATAATGCGTGTCCTATAAACTAATGCAACTACGAGATCGTGTGCAACCCAGTCAATATGTGTAACTTACCACATGAACCCACTCTGGCTTCTCTGGCCCTCCGGGTAGGTTAAATTTGTAGGGAGACACATCAATCATAGACGTAAGATGGCCATGATACGCGCTGTAACAAACAGGCGCTAGTAGCACCCTAATAACACTTCGACCAGCTCGAAGTAACGACAAAAGAACGAAAGGGACCTCTATATTGAACTATTCTTCGACACAGCGAAATTATATATCTCCAAAATACTTTTGATGACTGAACATTAGAACGGTTTTATGCAAGTCTATTGTACCTATGTAATCAAGGATCGTTTCACTCTAATAGTTTTGAAAGGATAGTGCTCACTTCATCGCACCATACCTACGGTGTTCGTGTCACGATCACTATCTTTTCCTTTATGAAGATACCTTGCCTATAGGTATCTGCGGTATCAATATTGTAGTAAGTAATAGTATAAATATTAATCCTACCGACTGCAGAGTGACCCTTTTCCTCAATCACTAAATACTATAGAAACAAGATCTAAAGTCCCATAAAAGTTAAATGCCGATAAGTTCAATCTAACATTCAAATCCCGTGTAACCCTAGCAAGAGATTCCCCGAAAGTTAAAATAGGGTTGTTTTCAAAATAAAAAAGTACTCACTGGTCTAGGGTAATCACATCCTGGTTCTTGGTGTGAATCCGGGCAAGCCTTAAGGCAAGATCGTTTGCTTCGGAGCCGGAGTTAACGAAGAAACAAACCGACAATGGTTCCGGCAAGGTTTTGACGAGCCTCTCGGCAAGGATTACAAGCTCGTCGTGTAGATAACGATTGTTAGTCGAAATTAACGACATTTGGTTTCTACCAGCTTCCACCACATGTGGGTGACAATGGCCAACTGCAAAATAAAATAAATATGACCCGATGAAACATCTACAAAGGATCGCCGATCCATTATTTTTTTTGTATAGCCTCTGGAGAGTAGGATATATTCTACTTTTGATTCTACTAGACAAAATAGTATCTTTGGAAAGATTGCCTTTAAACCGTTTGAGCACAGATAAGATCGGCTAGGGTTATCATTAATTTTATCAACTCGATTAAAAATTAAAACCATCTCAAATCTGGTTTGCACTGGTTCTAAATGACTTTAAGTGGCTTTAACAATGCATATTGCGCAAAAAGATAATAACAATATCTACCGTGTGCAACATTGTTAATGCAATCTAGATATCTTTCGCCCGTCTCATCATACATGTACTGGGCGACTCCGCGTACAATTTTCAAGGGAGACGAACGGAAGAATAGTTGACATGCCTCACTGAAACAAGAATTAACTTATTAGAATTTTGATAAAGTATCTACTTACGGACATTCATAGTAAGTAATTAAGCCACAAAAAAAAATCTAGGGTTGGATGTAACTTACCCGACATGTTTTTCACGGAGTCTGATAGTTTCAGATTTAGGCATAGACTGCAGATAAGCCATTTTTGTTTATTCTATTTGTATCTGTAAAAAATATAAAAATAAACTAAAATGTGGCTAACTTGACCTAAGTACCTACTTAGTAGTTTGGTCAAAGAATTCCGAGCGACCGGCGTTGCAAACTCACAATCACAACCAGTCGCTTTCTGCCAATGGCCAGGATAATTTAAACGAAATTCGATGGTGGTACCAACCTATGTAAGTGTCTAAATAGACGATAGACCATTCAAATAGAAATAATCCGCGAGACTTTTTGTTATGTCACGATGAGTTAGCATAGTTGGTGCCTACGCACGCAAGTTTATTGGTATCGGGGCCAGAGGAAAAACACAAAAAAATATCTGCGTTTTTCCTCTTACCTACTGCGGAGGAAAAAAGCTGTTTTTTTTTTGTTTTAGCGTTAGGGTACCTAATTTAATTTATAACCTTGCTTCTAAATTTTTAATATTTTTTCCTAAGTATAGGATCATCTATTCTGTTCATCGATAACTTGCAAATATGTCTTAACACTACATAGTACCTACTGTACTTGCATTTCTTACAAAGTAACAACCCAACTACGGTACCACTATGAACCCACGTGCTTCGGTGCTAACTTGCTAAGTTCGTAAAGCATATTATTATCTAAATGGATAAGTATCCCGCGATGTTGATCATGCGGTTATGCTTTCCTGAATAGGAAAGGAATTCTTAATCCGCTACTATATTTTATCTAAGTAACTACTTGAAATCTTTTAATTTCGGATACCTTCCTGAAGCAAGGGTCAAATTGGCTTATATATTCCATAAGTGGATTATTTGCAGAATTTTAGCTTAATAGGTATAAGATATAAGAGCATTATGCAAACTACTTATTTCATCGGTTAACGCTAATTCGAGATAAAATTGTATAGATAGGTACTGTAATGGATGCCACCAATTCTTTGGCTGGATCACGATCACTGTTCGTGATCGCAACCTAATTACTTACGACGTTACCCCGGACACCTATTAATCTGGATAATAAACGTCTAGTAGGTAGTTCCAAGCAACGTCCAACTTATTGGTTGATATAATTTTCACCAGCCTAAACTACATTCCATAATTTGCAAACGCGAAATGGTTCGCCCAAAATATAGATAGAAGTTATCTTAAATGAATAGGTAACTCGATCAATTCAATAAAAACATGAATTGAAAAGTAATAATAATATTCAACTTACCGTTAAAAAAAAACTAAAATTAAAACTAATTAAAGGTGTGTTACGTTTGTTAGACAAACGTGACGCGTCAAGTGCGGCGCGAGATCAATAAATGTAACACTATTTTGATGGATGTCGATTTTATAGAGGCAGGCGGGGGCGCGCACGCCCTCCGCGCAGCCAATGAAAATAACAGCGCTCGTATTATCAGTGCAGTAGCGTCGAGATAAGGATACATGATGACAAAAGTCACCGACCACGCGGCCAGCGTCACGCTGCCATAGGACGGGCGCATGAGCATTTAAGGCGAAGACATTTTTCACTTTTCGTGCAAATTAATAATATATATAAATAATATTTTTTAAAACCTCTATAGGTTTACATGGCACTTGTGGAAAATTCAGTCTTTATAAAGGCATCAGGCAGGACATTGTGTCCTTCTTGGATGCAATGTCCAAAACTACGGTATCAAGGTGGAAACTGGAAATGTCTTCAGTAAAGTGACGAGTCTGACGCACGAACGCACTGTCTATCCAAAGACATTCAATATTTACTATAGGTAGACGGGACATTGCGAACAAAGTTATCATACGATACTTGTGTCCTAGTGGATACAAGTCTTAGAAGTTTAATTTAGTACGGTCCACTGCCTCTCAAATATTGCTACATTATTCTAGGTAGCGTTATTGAGACATAATGGGATCAAAGTTTTTCTTTGGCATTTCCTCGCATGTCCTGTCCTCTCTATTGTGTTTTAATTATCGTTGTGTTGAACTATTATATTATTACATATAAAACGTTGAAAGTTTTACCTATAATTCAAGAAAAGTATTTTATTGAAGAAGCTAGGTAAGTACTGTGTATGTTCCATTAATTCACTTTAATGATAACTGCTAATTAATTAGTAACTTATCTCAGTGTCTATTTAGTTGCAAATAGGTTAACGTCGAATCATAGAACAGTTTATTTATATAATTGAATGAAGTTACTGTCATTATCTCTCTTACATCCTATAATATTTTTGCAAGATTTGTAGGTGCTAATTATGTAATACCTAAGTATTCTACTTCTGCGTGTAGTCTCATAGTTCGCGGTTTATTTCTATGTAGATATAGGAATATACAACTACACCCAAGTATCATGTAATTACCTACATGGAATTGTTATGAAAATATTTGTATTGATAAGCTGAATATACGCAAGCGACATGCGACAGTTTAAATTAGGCACGCATTAATAGTTAAATACGATAACTACCTAATCGTTGAAGAAAAAAAAAAGGATTTTATAAACTTAAATGATTGATCAAATAAGACACTGCAGTCTGCACGTAGATAGAATCTAAAAATATATGTTTTGATATGATCTTTATCACCTGAAGGAAAGGCAAATCAAAGTCGAACTACGATCATTGTTTTCTTCTCAATCACTTTCAAGGAAAGGTCATTTTCGCCGTAGCGTGCTGTAATTTTTGTACTTTTATGCTGCCCATGACCTAAGGAACTAAGGAAAATAAATCTCAGACCGTTTTAAATTGTCAAGAAAACTCCTTTTTTTTTCTAACGTTACGTGTGGTAAAAAAATATCAACAATGTTGATAGTGCACACGCTGTGTAAAGACGGTATCGTTAAGTAAAACCTGGTATAGTCAAACATTACTTAACAAACACCTATATTCGTTTGGAAAGGTTACCTTCAGCGGGATTTTCCATTTACACTTTAAACATCTTATACAGCGTGTTGTTTTTTTAAATTTAAAATACGCACTTGAATTACGAACATCCGATCGGAAATGAAGAGATGAAATGGAATTTTAACGCGCTAAAACATTTTGGTTTCGCAATTATTTTTGTTTTTCTCATGTTTTGCGTTATTTATCGTTTATTTTAAATTAATACGCCAGCCGCGGCCGCAAATAAAATATGGGTGAAATGATTTAGGCAGGTACATATAAATATATGCTTTTACAGACATATATCTTAATAGAAATTGAAATCCCGATCCCGAAATGAATATTTATGATGTAAAGCTGAAATGTAGTGCTTCCGTCAAATAACTTTCAGCTTGGAAACACTTTAAAATAAAATAAAAATTTAAACATTACCTACCTGTTACTCCCAAAATAAACATCACTTTAATATGACGTAGAGCATCTGTACGTACATTTACGCAAATAACTAATTGAACTCATTCATTGGAGATCGGTCAAGTCATTAGGGCTAATAGGGTCTTCAACGTAAACAAAAGCATGCACGTGTGAAAAACTAAACACGACTCAAAAGACTGACGATAAATAATAATAAATAAACGTATTGTAGTTAGGAACTTATTTCTTATTTTAAAAACGGTCGCAAACGCTACTGCTGAGCATGAGGTCCCGGGTTCAATCCTCGGGTCGGGCGTTATTTTTTTCCATCTGGAATTTCTCAGTATCAGCCCGGAGTCTGGATATGTGCCCGATTGATGGCAATAGGCTCGCCCCATATTACATGAGACTTGAACATAACTGGCGAAATGTGGGTATACTACTGGTACACGTCTGCCTACTTCGGGGATAACAGGTGAGTTGTTTCCTATATTTATTGTTCTATTGTACAGAGGCCAGCGCATCAAGCTACCCCAATGTGTCAAATTTATTTGTTAGTTTTTCAACTTTATAACAAACAGAATAAGATTCACGTTGAATGTCGAAAATTTTACAGTTTGGCGTAGCTTGATGTGCTGGTGTCTGTACCTCCTACCTACTAGGTACTAGATAATAGAGACTAATTTTATATGCACGATTTCTCGTATGAAGATTTCTAAAAATATAATTCCTTCACCTCGGTTTATTGGGTGCCTACATCACCATAAGCAAAGACATTAAATCTCTTTGACCTTATCTAACTATATTTAATTAATGTTTAATATACTTAAACTGCAATTAAATACAGTTTATTATTGGATTGTAGGTAGGTACCTACTCATGTTTACTACGTATAATATGTAGAGTGATCAGTAAATACTACCTACGTCAAATATGCTGGTAAATACCTAACTAACACAAATAAACTAGTTAAATACCTAGGTACGTCAGATTATTTACATTACAGTTTATGAAAACATCTAATAATAGTAGTTAGGTACCCAGTGTTAGAAAGCAAGGACACTCACTGTCTTCTGTTTTATTATATTAAAAGATTACATATTATTAGTTATTATGGATTAACCACATTTAATCAGCTCAATTCCGCGCATGCGTTCGTTCAGCCGGCCGGACGCGTACGCATCTCATACAAAACTAGTGTTTTATAGTTTAAAAACTGAATTGCGTATGAAAAAAATTAGTCTTAAGTATCGCTAACAAAACACCTTTTATCATAAAAAGGTAATTTGTTAGCGTATTCCAACTGTCCCAGTGCTGGACTATCCCTCTTCCAAGAACTCTTTTCTTGCGCCACATGAAAACAATTTAACTCTCCCTGTTCGGCTTCGCAATCAGGTAAATATGAGTAATGATTAGACACTGAAATAGATTCAGTCACCTGAATATTTACAGTCTTTATCTTGGTGAATAATTAATCATTATCATAGCCACCACAATTACAGAAACTCAATGATGATGACATGAATAGGCACTGTAAGTACCTACCTACTCGTAGCGAAGTAATAAGTACCTAGTTCAGAAAAAATATTTTTTTACAAAAATATTTAAGTAATACCTACCTACTTACTTACTTTCTTAGGTAATTTTCTAAAGACCTGCGTAGATAACATACCTACTAAATAAAAAAAATATCACAAAATAGCGTTTGCTACTTAAGTCATCTATAGCATCGATTTTACTACGACGACGAATACCTTACCTATCTTATTTAGATAAAATTCGATACTACGTCAGTAATACCTAATACATATTGTTAGGTACAGGCCCGTACAGGGCACTGATATGTTAGGAGTTCGGTGCAGACTACACACCGACCATATTTAGGTACCTAGATAGGTGGTACTTAGCTAGCTTAACGCACGTAGGAATAAACGTATTTCCAAATATTTCTTTTCCCTGTTTTTACCTAATATGATATGCGACTCACGCTGTTACGACGTTGAAAAATTTCTTAATATCGTACGTAGACATACACCCACCGTAATATAATGTCCCGTGTTTATTCATGCGAACACATGCATGCATGTTCGTCATTAAAAGTCGGAAATTGATAGTAAAATAGCAAGACATTGTTCGAAAATCCCTGTATAAATAAACATCATAAATGCGTATCAAGAGCAACTGCTATTTTCTAGATATTAACTTCCTTGTCTGTATTGATTGTGGATCTACTTAGTTTAAATAACATAACCGTACAAATAGGTGCTTAAGTAGGTAGGTACCTACCTACTAAACTTCGAAAAACTTCTCACCTACGATGAAACGTAACAAGATCGTTTTAAATAGAATCTGTAGCAGAACTTATCTTTGTTGTTTCGAAAATATCTTACTTTATGCAACAAATCATTGAACTCATTTTTGCAAACATCATGTCCCCTCTACAATATTACATTTAGCAATCAATGTTTATACAGTAAATAAGTTGTAAGATACTCGTATTAACTCGTATAAGATAAAAAGTTGTCATGTTTTGCTGACGGTTCATACGCACGTGTGAATCACGCCTGCCGCAGTGGGTGCCATGCGTTCCACTGGCGGGCACGCCGCTGACGCTGATCTTATCGGTGTTCCACCTTACCCGTTCCTATCGCACACTGAAATTTTAGTGTTCCGTACTGAAATCAGAAAAACTATCTCGTAAAAAATAATAGTTTGGAATATTGTTCGTTGATTTAACATAAGTTTTGATTTGCACCGTTTTACCGGTAACCATTTTCAAAATGTCTCAAATTAAACTTGGCCTAAAATTTAACATTACGTCTGACCACTTACTCACTAAGGGGAGTTAGGGTACCTATTAGTAAGGGTACCTTACTAATAGGTACCTACTTACATAACCTTTCCTGCTTCACTATTCGTTCGCAGCGTTATCTATTCCCGCACAAATTCATAATCCAATTTGTATATCACTTATAAATACCTACCTACAGCCTTGTATTTATAATAATTGAATTCTAATCCAAATCGCCGTTGACCGATTTTTCACTTATCTTTAGCTCTACTTTATCCGCTCTTTTCTACGGACAAAATACGCATTTTATCTCTTTTCTATTATTTTTCTTCTTTTCTGAAAAGTTCAAATAGCATTTCTTAGATTCCTTTACAGTACAAACATGGCTAATTTATCTTTATTATTTATCTCTAGCTGACTAAATCTCTGCTGGGTTGCCTAGGAAAAACCTTGCTAAAGGTTAGGCGAGCCCTAGATCAGCTTACCATAACCTGCTAGAAGTTCCGTGGTAGGTACTGTTGACATGGGCGCCGGGAAGGGGGTGCAAGGGTGTAGGTACCACACTTGCTTTACCATGGTTCCAAACAAAATATCAGAACAAAAAAATGTTTTAATTAAAGTACCTACCTCTAAACAAATAGATTCTTATGTAGTCAGTAGGTAGGTACTATTAATAACCGTAATAGCATACAGGTAGGTATAGGTACCTACTAGCAATGAAATAACAACAGGAACCCTGCCAAACTGCTGCCTATCGACATAGTTGCATGCTCGACATATTATTTATCAATCCATTGCGGTTATCATAATTTAAGCACACGCCTAAGGTTATTAGCGAAGCTACCAAGTGATAGTCTGGTCCAGTCATATAGGTATAAAAGAAATCATATCAACTAATATTGGATATCAGAACTGATATGTGGGCCACTTCAAATGGAAACTAGTTAATTCCGATATAGGTATTAGTAGGTTCATGTGACATTTGCCACGAGCCCCGGAGAAACGAATACACAACAAAACTAGGTATTCAGATAATAACAGTGGTAGAGAAAAACAATCGATGAATCTGCAATATCTCAATGGCAAAGTCTGGCGATCAAAGGGTGTCAACCCACTCGAGTCACAAGAATATTTAGCGTTGTTGGAGGGGTTTACAAGATTACTAGTAATGTGCAACCCACATTGCTTGTAAGTGCTTGTAAGGTTTCTTTATAAAATATACGTATACTTTATCCAGTAAGCAACTTTGGGCGAAGGTGATTTTAATTCGTTCCTATAATTATATTCTGGCTCCGAGGACCAACTTACAGAAATCACTCCTCGACGACGATAAAACTGTTCCAAACGACCCATATAGGTCAAAAATTATATTTTAGGAATTGACAGATACATAATATATCGAATTCATCTTTGCAGATGAAACAATATGCTTGTCCTTATCCACAATAATTACTTGCTTGAGACTACAAATATAAAGTCTTATTCATCCATACAATCTTTCAAACATAGATGAGTAGCGGCTACTCATCTACGAGTATAGATACTATGTTTGAGTAGCCGATCCGATCCAGTGGTATCCACTTGTACAGTTCGAACAATATTAGGCAATTGTTTCGGCCAGATATCGTCGCATTTAATTGAGTAATCCGAACTGTATTGTGATAAGGGAAGGACCGCTTATTGTTACCTTCGACCTATATTACTTTTAATATTAATATTATCATGCCATTGTCGCTCACACGACGTTTTTCTAAATTTCATGAATAATGTGTGTAATTGCCGTAAAAATAATACATTAACTTCTGTTTAATATTATGCTTCTTGTTTATCAGTCATGTATACCTAGGTACTGTAGATCCAATATTGCACATTCAAGGTTTAGACAAATAGGAAACACTTATGTGGACTAAGGGGTCGAATGATTCTGATAACGAATAGAATACTAGGTTGTTCACCAACAAGTGCTTTGTGAGACGCACTTAGGTACTTAATAATAAAAGTTAAAACTGCGAGGATAAATAGATTTTAACAAATAAAACACACTAGTCTTATAATAGATAAGTATATTGAATAATTAAATAATATTACTTCAAATATTTTGCCAAAAAAGACTTATAGTGTAATCGTAAAAGTAATAATAAAACGTTCAAGAGGTCAAAATATTTCGAGTTTGAGTAGAAACATACATTTTTTAGTGGGGTGACTGAAAGTAGGTTTATGTACCGAATATCTAAGACGTTGTGGGTTGACATGCAACCAGCAAACTTCAAAGCAGAACTTGTCATCACAAAGTGTTCAAACATCGTTTGTATGCATGAGAAGAAACAACGTAAGGAAAAGTTGACACGGTCAAACCAGAAGTCGTGCAAAACAGTCTATCATTTTACTAATTAATATTAACTATACTTTTATAATTACAACCATTTGCGACAACGGAGCAAAATGTCTAGTGCTATATATTTAATAAATACTATATGTAGGGGCACTTTCTATAATTATACAAGATGTCTTAAAACAATTTGTTTGACATCACAAAATAAAATTTTAAGCAAATTATTAGGGGCCAGATAAAACGTACGACGAATGAAAACAGTGTCGTTTTAAGACATCCCGGGTTATATCAAAGTCTCCACTTTTGACTTTCAATTTTCTTTTTAGTCTTAAGTCCTGCAAGTATGGCGGACAGTTTTGAAACGATCGTGGCACAAAAATTAAACAGTTCGTTTGATATTTTTGCAAAGAATGCGCACTATAATGTAATACGAGCTGAACAATATTTAACAAGGATACTTCGGTAAGTGTTCTGTTTGCTCTTCACTGTTCCTCCATAATATTGCACTTGAAAAGTATAGATACAAAACAAAGAATGTCATTCAAAAGTGACAATAAATCTACGATAATGATGTCACTTATAGGTCGTGTGTTGCTGATACATATAAGTGCAACAACCGAATACGACTTTTACTACAATTCTTATGATAGTCAAAACTATTTAAGTAAGTACTTTTAACCCGTTAATGACAAACACACCTTTGTTTCGCAACTATACTCTTCAAACAAGTAAATATGCGATATGAACAATAAAAATATCATCATTATATAAATTTATTACGTACACTAATAAGCTGCCATTCGAACTCTGTAAATGGTTTAATACTTTAATAGGCGGAGACACCACACTTACAAAGTGCAATAATTAAACTACAAATCCAGATGTATAAAATAATTATGCATCTTTGATTTAGAACTAAACAAACTTGCTAGACTGTTATCCTCAATACTCCCGACTCGTGATGTGACGTAGTTCGACATGCATAATATATACTGTCATGAGTATTTAACAACATAACTCAGTACAAAAGTTGCAGCTAACGACCCATTGCCCACGATCCTGATCTATTAATATGGTCTAATAGTAGTGCCCTATCACTCTAAGGATGAAGACAAATACTGTGGAAAAGACACACTATATCTTTTAGATCTTAATAATTACAAGTTCTGCTTTACACCTTCATTTGCTATTAAAACGACCAATTTGACAAATATTTTTTTTGCAATCAATCCTATGTGTGTCCAATCCACATTATGCCTATGACTTAGTAAGTTAATTTAACATTCGACGCTACATTATAATAATTTAATTGTGATTTAATTAAATTATGCTCGTTCAAATTGTATATCATTGTTCTGACATCGTGCCAGTCCTATTAGTTTCGAAGTGAATTACGAGTGAAATGATATGTGATACCGATAACTGCAAATCAATGGGATAACGCAACACCTATGGAACACCTCGCAAACTTGCCTGACACTGGGCGAATTAAATCTAAAAACATGCATTAAACCACTAATTAAAATATGCTCCGTACTAACATTCTATATTTACGAAACTAACGATATATTTTATCTTTTTTTTTTCAATTTAAATACGCTTTATAGTGTAAAAATAGTTCTTTTGAGACAAAAATGTCAAAGCGCTCCCTAATGCCAATCGCGAAAGAAAGATGCTTTTCACTAATGTAGGTATACCAGAAAATGTTAATAATGCCCGACGAGCAGTACAGGATAATATTTTTTTATATTGAAATATAATTATTAACGTAGTTATTTATTATTTCTTAATAGGAAGATGTCGTGAAAGAAAGCCTATAGTTTTAATGAATTGCAAATAAATTTATGGACGGCAAATATCTATGACGCTAATGTCTTTCCAAAAAATATGTATAATTAAGTATAATTTTCTTGTTAATGCAATGAAAGAATAGTATTTCGTGACGTGGCGTGACGTTATCAAGTCCCTTTATTTCACATCACGATATTAGGTAAACTTCAATTCAGAATCTTAGGTCGTAATTATCAAGTTCTGAAAACACAAACTCACGGCAACATTTTTATTGCATCTAATATTTATTCGGTATTTTTTATTACAAATCGTAACTCAAGAATCAACTTAGTCTACATAACGCTAAAGAAGTTAGTTAGTTAAATGTAGTGCAACATGTAAATAATCTAAGACTCTGAATTTAAGTTTAAAAACTTTTTTAATCAGGAACAATACAGGTATAATGAATTCGTGATCTCTATGAAAGAGATCATTTTAAGGTATTTTAACCTAATGACATTTGATAAACTCTTGCTAGATTTTTAAGTCTGATTAACGAGGTAGTAAAAATAAATAAAATTTATCAAATAATGTGAGTTTGAGTAGATGAAGTTGGACGCGATTGGGAGAGATACTGTAATGATACCCACGTATTGTTTAAGGTGTACCTATTTTTTGCTATCGTATAGATCCTGAGACCTTTCTTACAACAGTTGTCAAAAATGCAAAAACGTTCCTCTAAATGTATTTAAGTGTTCGTATCTTTACAGTACATTCCTTAGAACCTATGTATGTACATATCTCTAAAGCTTAACAAATAAGACGGTACGAAATGCTATTCCCTAACATTCACACGAACAAGATCGAAAACTCAAAGTGCATTATTAACGAGTTGGTAACGGCAAAAACTTTTGTGCAGAAGATATTATTCTAAACATGAATACCAAACTGACAATACTCTTTACAGGAAATGCTATACAATTATACTTCTGATACATTCTGAACGTTACTATGAAGTTTAAAATCATAAACTTTAGCTTTGATCCAATTTTATTTTTACGACCTTCAATTTATACTAACTAGCATCCTAAAAATTTACTATCTACTGAATAATGCTGAAAACATCCACACTTAATGAATGCACATAAACATCTAATTTTATTAAGATATTGAACTAAACCTACTTGATGCTTAGGCTGGCAACAAATTCCATTCCAATGTCAGACTTGTTTTCTTCAAACTACAATCAATACTCTTTTTAATCAGCCTCTATGAAGTTTACAACGAGAGTCATTACGTTTGCTATACATTGCTATCTGTATTATTTTTAACCGTCCATTTTTAGTGTTAACTTTAGTCGGAAAAATTTACGTTTTTATTTTACTGTCATTGTTTGCTAACATGAGAGAGGCTTAATCTCTAAGTATCGGAATTATGGTCTACAATGGAGAGGACCCCGGGGTCCTCTCGGGGATTGACTGAGGTTGTCAACACGAGGACCCCGGTGTCCTCTCGGTAATATACGAGTTAATATTGAAATTAAGTATTGGTTTGTACGTAACCGCCACTATAATAAAAGTATGCCCGGTAATGCTGTAAACGACTTTTCTATTTCGCAGTAAAATCAAGAAAAATACAAATGATACGGTTACTTACTGAACCTTTATTATTTTTGATTGAGCAATTTATACTAGCGCATAATAATCGTACATAGAGATTAACACGCTAACTAACGGTATTATGCCTGTTTATACTTTTTTACTGAACACTTTTTTTTTATTAATACGACTTAATGTACCACACCAAATACTATAATACTCATGCGAATGGTTACACATTATTTAAATTTCTAAATCTCATACAATTTATAAAATGATATTTCAGTATTGCTTTAGTATTAGAAGATAGTCTCGCTCATTACATTTTCTATAATATACACATTATACTATCGTGTGACTTATAAGTACACATTTTTAATCCGACATTTCGCCTAAGCTGTGTAACTTGTTTTTTGTTATCTGACCATGGAATGGTAAGTTATAATGTCACAAATAACTGGGACTTCACCGTATTCTGTAAAACCGTGAATTTAATCATAGATTTACTTGATTATAGTTTTAAATTGAAAAATGTGTAGTAGTTCAGACTTAGCAATAACACGAATGTCGTCGACAATGTTACATTCATTTAAGAGTAATAATTTGTTGCCAGCATATGCGTCATACACATTATTCAGATATATTTACTTCAGAGGCTTTCAACGCTACTATGCATTACAATATATTTATATATAATGTAATAAAAACGTGTAAATAAAGTTACTATAGTTAATAGAACGCACGTCTACATTTATCTCCGCAAGACGTAATTACAAGATTCATGAAACTGCAAATTTCGACAAGAGAATATCAAAAATAGTGTATCGACGGTCATCGCCTACATTTTGTCTAATATTCTGTAGTCTAATGACGCTATTTAGGTCACTTGAAACATCTTAAGCCAATTAACATTATAATATGGACTATGGTTATAAATTTTGAAACTCCGTATTTTTTTGTCGAATGATGGACTGATATCATCCAAAAACATTGCTAATTATAAATCGACTACACTATTTTGAACGTTCTACAAATTAATGTGTCTAAAATATATTCAGCAAAGAGACTGTAAATATTTTCTGTAAATATACTGTAGTCGCTTTATAACGCATAAAAGTCCGCATTTGTGCATGTATAACGTGCCCATCATATTTCCCACATTTAACGCTGTCCCCCAAATTACGTAATAATAATAACTACCTTGACAACACAAAATTGTAGCAATAGAAGAAAGTTATCTTCGTACATCACTTTGAAAGTTTACATCTTTTGTCTGTCTTCACTCGTGTGTACCTATAATTGCCATAAAAATAAAATAAAGGCATATTTTAAATTTCATTTAATGTTTTTTACGTAGTTATTTCAAATTTCAATACCATTTACCAATAAATTTTCATGGTGCTCTAAGGTAAAAATAATGGTTTCGTTATACATGTAAGAATACGTTCTTGACAGTAAACCCAACTAAGTATTCAATACGGCGCATTTTTACTTTTAAACAAATAGCAAACATAGGGGATGGTAATCTTCTTTTACATCTTCTACGAAATAATTAATTATTAACTCACATTACACTAAAAAAAACGATGAAACGCGCGTACAATAAATGAGTGACGTACTATTTTCTAAAAGCTTACAAAATGATAGAGATCTTCACGATAATCCGCTAAGTGGACACTGATTAATAATTAAGTAATTAACGCCCAAAATTCTCAATCATGTTTAGAAGTCTTAAAAAAACATGTTTCACGTCAAGCAGTTAACAATTCTACGGCACTTTTTAGGACTTCTTTATATGAACCGGTTGAACCAACTTATTGAATAGATGCTTAGGTCAAGCACAATGAATTGGTTAGAAGGTTTACACATAAATAAGTAACGCCTCTCATTACTATTTCTCCCAAAATAGTCAATTCTTCTATGTTATCAAATGCCCACCTAGCATGTAGAATTAACTAAAAGCAACAAAATGCTAATCATAATTGAAACATTTCTTTCAAAATTTGCATTTAAATAATGGTTATAGTTTCCGCTACTGATTAACATTATTTATTACTTCGTTATCATTTAATGTCCTCTACGCGAATGCAGTCGAAGGGCACTACTGGCCACTATGCATAAAAAGACATTAAAATCAAACTTGTGTCTTACATTACGCTATTAAAAGAAAAGAAAACTAAATGAGCTACAGTTATGAAGTTCCACTGGTTCACCAAATACGGATCCTCAAAACCACTGACTAGTTCAAGTGTGTCAAGAATATTCAAAATTCACGGAAAAGACATATAAGAAGTTGGATTATGATTTTGTGCAACGCTTTATACATTAAGCATTTTAGAAGACGAAGTTGTTAACATCTTTAGAAGTCACATTGCACAGTCTAAACAAAATGAAATGTTGCTAAACTCCCTAGTCAATTAAGTCGCAAAATTGCAAATATGAATTCGTCTTATAATAAAACTCCAATAACAACCAAATCTCAGACTATTTAAAGCACAACCTTCAAATGAGCTTGAACTTGACTCTCATGTTAGTAACGTGAATTTAAACAACAATGAAGTAAGACTAACGAATGTTAAATAATCTCTTGTACAGACGCCAGCACGTCAAGTTACCCCAATGTGTCAAATTTCTTTGATCTTTTTTCAACTTTATGTCAAACAGAATAAGGTTCATATTCAATTGGGAAAATTTGACACATTGGGGTAACTTGACGTGCTGGCGTCTGTACTATCTACGACACAAAAACGGACGATTCTCGCGAAAATCAAAACGTACTGAAATTAAACGATCCATACAAAAATATTATATGGACATGCTAAAATGTGAACGAATATTAGGAGTTAGCAACATTATTCTGTGATCACCGATACATTCCGTTCGTGTATATACTGAGATCGATTACCCTCAAAGTCGAGTGTTACTATTACTAACAGAGGTTACATCCTTCTCAAGTCGGAATAATGTTATTTGTAATTTAAGTTTAAATACGCAAACAGTACACAGTGCGCTTTTCTTCCTCATGGCCGAAGTTATTCACAAGATTTATTTCCAAGTTTTTGTAACTTTCATTTAATATTTTTTGTTATAAATATTCTGAAAACCGTCACGTCTAAACATTACAATCAATCTTATTACTCTAATCATGTGAAGTGGCCAAGTCATTTAGTACAGTTCGCGTCACATAATTGTGTCGTTCTGAAGAAGGGAACAAATGACTGCGCAGTAGTAATTTTCATACTAAAACAGTACCGCACAAATCAACCCGTAACGGTAAGCCTGGTTTCAGAAGTAAACTTACGGCAACGAGAACAGTAAAAGCACTGTTAATCGTCTCCGGAGTGAATAATTACTTAAATTACAAATAACACAATGTAATATACAGCTAGATATTATGTGGATGGTATGCAAGTCGATACCGCGGCGATAACCACCGCCTGTGTTGTGACAGTTTGCGCGCGGTACACCGCACTGTACAAACTATCGCCTGCCGACGTCATTTGCCGTTCGTCTGCAGAGCCGCATTGAGCTGTGTCCAAAGATCTTTCTTGCAAGATTTCGATCTGAAAACGAATATAACACCCTTTATTTTTTCAATGTTATCGTCGTGATTTGTTCTTATAAGGGTAAATAACATTTAGGAACGTCAAAACTAATAAGCATCGACACTGTTGAAAGTACATAACAATATAACCACCTTTCACATCAGTATTTAATTCTTACATCCATGCATTCTTCATTGACAAAAACAGCCAATACACAACCAGTATTAATTATACAACACAAAACTTCCTTGTAACACTCAACAAATAGTGGAGTCTATTAACAATTACCACAATATCACACAAGCAGTTTGGAGTGTGCAGTATGATATTATCAAATACCCTGGCAATTGCTGCTAAATGTTCTAATAAGATACATCACATGTACAAAAAGTAAGGTCGTCAAACATAAAACATAGAAAACACCATGTGATTGCCAATTAAAAAACAAAATGAGTTATTATTTTGAACAGGAAGTTTCAAATCTAAAATAACAATATTTACTACCAGTAAACAATTCACTACTGTATATATATTGTATTATACACATTTTGAGCATAGAAAGCGATACGAAATGTTCCTAATCTACGGGTGCGATGGTATATTTGTAGCCAAGAGCGCATGGCGATCGAACATGCATATTTGTGTGTACGAGTACAGATGTACTCACGCTATTAAGTTATGTTAGTTCACAATCTGTGGTGACGAAGCTGTGTAACTTCCCACTTATCTGAGAGGTAAAAAATATAAGTTTAAGCTGCTTACCATCACCATGCACGTCGTGAAAGTATACTGAAGGGAAAGGGTTAGTATTGTACTAATAGTTCGGTTAATGGGAACCTATCCTATTTCTATATTATTAAGCATGTGCGGACAACACATCATGTTTATTTAATGTGTAGTTCTTTCATGTATTGTCCGCTGCCAAAAAACGTCCTAGATCGAAATGAATTGGAACCAAGTCACATTTAGTTTTCCGAATGTTTTTTTTTCTAAACAGGGACTTAAAAATATATCAGGTGATGGTATGTTAGTAAGCTTGTAAAAAAAGTTGTTAAAAATAACTTCAAAAAACAAAATAGGAATTACAACACTGCACCGTTATCTAAATCGGGAGAATCCTTCCTGTCCATGATATTATCTACTTCTACTTGTGTATGAGAGCAACATAATGAACAGAGTGAAAGAGACATAAAAGGCACATAGTGATATCTTGAGTTCTGTAAATGATTCTGGACCCCTCGGAGATGAAATTTTTCGATGGTTTTTTTTCAAATTTTCAGATAAAACTTAGGGATTATAGACAAAAGCTGACGAAAAAATTCAATGCTTAGGAATTCAGAATAATGTACTCATCTCATGGTATCCGGATGTGCATGATATCCCTTCGACCCTGTATTGATGTTAACTTATTAAGAACTCCAACCAGTAGGGGCGTTAGTGTAATAAATATTGTGTGGTGTTGTTATTGAAGGGAAATACAGACCTGCGAAGTGAAGCGAGCCACTCTTTAAATTGCGTGTTTCCTTCAGGCGTGAGCTGAAAAGCTGTTCGCGCTGATAGCACGATGCTCACAAACTCTTCATATTCCACTGTAGTCAAGTGGTAAAGCTTTTGATGGATGCATTGGATGTACCTGTAAGAAAACAATGTTTCCTGTCTGTGAAAGTGTTTTATTACACTAAAATGTACATCATTATCATCATTATCCACAGCCCGACTTAACCCACTGCTGGGTATAGGCCTCTCTTTTAAGGTACCAATTTCCACATCCCTGTGCTAGTCAAAATGTACATAGGCGGACTTAATGTCTTAGGCACTAAGTACAGTGCACAGTTACACTTGTTGCAGTTGTAGTTATTGTGTGTGTACATTTGTATTCCACTACAGTGTCTATGGTTGGTAAACAGACAACCATCCGCCTGACCTCCTTGTTCTACTCTGCATGAGAGAAAATGTTTAAGACAAATTCACTTGAAAATAAGATTTGTTTAACTTAAAATTTTAGGATTGGGGCTTATCCGTTCGGCGGCCAACCTGATATATTAAAATAATACGACACACTGTTTATGAAATTACATAAAAAGCTGTCAATATCTGGCACAATAGTTGGCGACTAACAAAAACACTGGTTAGCTGAGTAACGACGCAGCGGAGGAGCCGGCCAGGAGAGGATCCTGCACCACAGCCTTCGAACCTGAACCTAAGCAAGAGTTTACGCAAACAAAAGCAGAACTAGGTAGAATACTAGGTTACAGACAGTCAAAGGAGGCTATGTCAAATTTAATTTAATTAATTCACTAAACCCCGAGAGGACACCGGTGTCCGCTCTGTCATTGTCTTTCTCTTGTGTCTCTAATTGACACGATTGAAAGGTTCAAGGTTCGCCAGAAGCCCTTTGCGACTGAATAAAGGCGTCTTGCTCTGGTGACTGGGTCCACAACTGGACTCTGCTTGTTAACAACTACTACACCTACACAACTAACACCTTCACAAGATAGGCATATATCGTCATCGCATAGATCGTCCTCTATTGCACGGGATGCATTAATGATAAGAAATGGTAGAGCATGTGTCTTTGAGGGCACAAGCTTCACCGAAATACGGAAGAGGACAAATGGATCACCTAAATCATTTGTGGATGACCCTGTGCAATTAAACTGTTTTTGAGGGAGAAAGGCTCGTTAGAATAACCAAAGGACAGCTGTTATGGCTTAAGTACAATGGGCCAATTTAGGGACTAAGTGCAGTAACCAAAGATAGAATAGATGTGTTAGTTACATCTGCTGGCACTTCTGCACGAGCGGCGCCAGCGTGCCGCGCAGGTGCTGCATGACGAGCTGGTGCGGGCCGCCGCGCGCCAGCCAGTGCGCCGACTCCACGCACAGCTCGTACAGCACGAAGGGCGACACCACCGAGTTCACGGCGCACACGCAGAACTGGTGCAGGTACTGCGCGCCCAGGCGCTTCGAGATGCGGAGAAGCCATTTCACGTGCTCGCCGTATGGCGGGTTCCTAACAACACAACATAAAAATATAAACTAAATTAGTTTTTGCAACAAAAAGAAGTTAAACTCTCTTGATTCATCTTTGTTTTTTACTCGTTTTATTCCAAATATTGTATGTGTACGTTAATACACAATGGGGCAATAAAAGTCCTCAATTAAAAATACTAATTTTAATTACTCGAGACAAGTTTACGGTCGCAGCGTACAAAGAGAAGTGAGTTGCAAAATGGCGTCGGTAATAGTGGTGACAAAATACGCCTATTAGAAAAATCATAGCAATCTTACAGCTAACGCGACATCGCTGCGGAAGATTATTGGCTAGGCTTTAAGAGCCGTAACATATTCCCGCCCGTTGAAAGCTTCTTTCAACCCTGTAGATCTTCAGCTGTAGGTAGTGGGCAGAGACGAACTAAAGGCCGGCGAACGCAGCCCCTTGAAGTGTAGACCTCGGCTACTCGTGACACACCGTCTGGCCCCGGAAATAGCCGCAGGACGCGCCCCAAGCGCCAGCTGAGTGGAGGTGCTGAGTCTTCTGATATCAACACCATATCTCCTACGTTTAGCCGAGCATAATTGTTTTTCCATTTAGTTCTTTGCTGAAGCTCGGCTACATATTCGAGCTGCCATCTCTTCCAGAAGTGCTGCCTAATACTTTCGAGGCGCTCGTAGCGCTTTCGCAGATGGTCGCTGCAGTCTTCAATGGCTGGCGATGGTAGTGCTGTCAAGGGCCTGCCGATGATGAAGTGCCCTGGAGAGAGGGAGAGGAGATCATCAGGACAGGAAGATAAAGGGCACAAGGGACGGCTGTTAAGTATGGCCTCCACTTGTGCAAATAGAGTAGAAATTTCTTCGAACGTTAAATGGCTATTGCCAATCACCCTTCTCAGGTGATGCTTAGCGGACTTTACCCCGGCTTCCCAGATACCGCCAAAATGAGGAGCGTAAGTAGGTATGAATTTAAAGTTGATACCCTGTTGACTCGCAAAATCAGAGAGAGGTTCCCCATTCTGCAGTATGAACTGGCCTATGTCTTTTGCGGCAGCAACGAAATTTCGTCCATTATCACTAAATATTTCTTTGGGTTTACCCCTACGCGAAATAAATCGCCTAAGTGTCATAATAAAAGCATCCTTAGTAAGATCACTCACTGGTTCTAAGTGAATGCATTTGTACCTCAGACATACAAACAAACACAGGTAGCATTTAATCAACCGACTACCCCGGCCTTTACGGTTTATTATGTGAAATGGGCCGGCATAGTCAATGCCAACTGATAAGAACGGGAAGTCTGGATTAATGCGTTGTGATGGTAAATCACCCATTTTAGGGCATAACGTTTTACCTCGTAATCGTTTACAACGCACGCAGTTATTAACTACGCGTCTAGCTAAGTGCCTACCATTCACCGGCCAGATGGTTTCTCGTACAGTAGCAAGCAGTAGTTGCGGACCTGCATGCATACTGTTTAAATGTTCCCTTATAAAGTATAATTTTGTGAAGGTATGATTTGCATGAAGTAAAATAGGATGCCTTTTTTCATAATTGTATACCGATGCATCTATGCGCCCCCCTACACGAATTAAATTGTCTTTATCAAAAAACGGAGACAGCGATAAAATCTTACTTTTATTATTTAGTAGTTTACCTTTCATAAACAAGTCATAATCGCTAGCGAATGACTCACGCTGCGCTAACCTACATAACAAATAGAATGAACTACTCAACTCATTAACGGACAAGATGCCTACTTGTTTGTTATTTAGGTTTTTTAGATTATGGATAAACCGCTTGACGTAAGCTACACATCTTTGTAATTTAGTTAATGATGAATATCTTTCAAAATCAATTATAGGTTTGCACACCGTCGTGGAATGTACCTTGACCTCCGGTAAGTCTTTTACACTTAACTTCTTATTATTATTTAGTACCGGCCACTCAGTTTCATGTTTTAGAAGAAAACTGGGCCCTGACCACCACAGATCAGCAGACATCAGATGTTTAATATTCATTCCTCTAGAAATTAGGTCAGCAGGATTTAAATCTGTGGGCACATATCGCCACGATGAAGCTTCGGTAAGTTCTATTATTTCATTTACACGGTTACACACAAACGATTTTAAATTAGTTATATCACTGCTTATCCAACTTAGCACCACGCTCGAGTCACACCAATGTATAATTCTACCCGGCCGATGCCGGAGTGCGTCCAACACAGATTGACAAAGTCTAGCTGATAACAACGCGGCACATAGCTCGAGGCGCGGTATTGTGGTTGGTTTCAACGGACATACCTTTGATTTAGCACATAACAATTTAACAATACTCTCGTTATTTGAATTTGTTGATTTTAAATAAACGCAGGCGCCATATGCGCATTGCGATGCGTCACTAAAAGTATGTAATTCTATTGATGTTGCCGAATCACATAACGTCATCCTTGAAATATGCAAATCTGGTAATGATTTTAAAGTATCCGCGAATTTTAACCACTCATCCCTAATTTCAGTAGTGACCTGATCATCCCAATCTAACCTTTGTTGCCATAATTTTTGTAACATGATTTTAGGTTGAATTACAACGGGACTTAACAAGCCTAAAGGATCGAATATCTTAAATGAGTTTGACATTATAAACCTTTTTGTTATGGCTATGTTTCTATCATAAATAAAGTTTTTTATAGGAAAGTACAAAGTATCACTAGACGGAACCCATCCAAGGCCTAAAGTACTAGTGGAAGCGCTTATTATTAAATTATCCTGACTACTCATATTAATATTTTTAAATATAGATGGTGCATTGCATTTATATTTTCTTAGATTAAAACAACCTGACATTAATGTTTCTGATACTTTGATCTGAATACGACGCAGTTCCTCTTCCTCATCAGCACCGGTTATTAAGTCATCTACATAGAAATCTCTCTGAATAACATTCCTAATGCATTCGTCATTGTGCTCTGCACCTAGCTGCCATAAACAACGCGTGCTGAGGTAGCTCGCGCTCGCAGTGCCATAGGTAAGTGTATTTAGTCTAAATATCTTAATGGGCTGCGAGGCGTCCTCCCTCCATAAGATTCGTTGTAAATCACGATCCTTTTCGTCTACTAAAACTTGGCGATACATTTTTTCAATATCGCCCGTTAGTAGGTATTTATATTGCCTAGCGCGGATTAATATTGCAAACAATGAATCTTGTAGGTTTGGACCCACCATTAGGATATCATTCAAAGCATAACCGGAAGAGGAACGAGCTGAACCGTCAAATACCACTCGTAGCTTTGTCGATTCACTATCCTGCTTTAACACAGCATGATGACACAAATAATAGCTAGCATTAGCTTCTTGAGTAGCCAAGGAAAGATGCCCTAGGGCGGCATATTCATTTATAAATGTTGAATATTCACTCTTTAGTAATGAATTTTTTTTAAATCTTTTTTCTAAGTAATGGAAACGCCTTGTAGCTAATTTGAATGTATCTCCGAGACAATTAGGTGAATCTTTTAACGGTAACCTAACACTAAACCGACCTAAACTATCCCTTCGTGTATTGGCGACAAAATGAGCATCACAGGCCTTGTCCTTTTCACTCATTACACTTTTTTTGGGAACTTCTTCTAAGTCCCAGAATTTTGTTAATAGCTTGTTAATATTAGTGTCTTCTTTAGCGGAAGAACTGTCTGATACTGTCATATGATTACAACTAATATTTTTGTTTGTACTCATTATACTCATAGGGCCGGATATTATCCAGCCTAATTTAGAATGCCTTAGCTGTGGATTACTGCGACCAAGTGACAGTTGGTCATTGCCTAGCAAATCCCAAAATAAATCAGCTCCTATTAACACATCTACGGGTGCTGGCTGGTGAAAGGTAGGATCAGCTAATAAAATATCTTTAGGCAATTTTAATTGCTTTATGTTGACCGGGTATTTTGGTAGGTAACCTGTCAATTCATTTAATACGAGACATGAAACAGCGGCACTATAATTGCTATTTAAAGATTTAATTTGAATAGTGCAACTTTCATTGACATACGTAGTAACGTTATTTCCTATTCCTATGACCTTTAGTGAGTCAATGGGAAGTGTATTTAGTGAAATTTTGTTCTTTAACGATTTTGTAATAAAGCTTGTTTGGCTACCACAGTCCAAAAGAGCACGAACCTTTTCCTTTTGTCCGGTCAATGGGTTCGAGACTTGGACAATAGCAGTGGATAAAATTATTTGGCTTGAGTTTTGATTACCAAAGTTAACGATTGTTTCAGTTTGCTCAATACGGGCAGCGTGATTATTGCTGCTTGATGCAGTCTGAAGGTGAAGCATACTGTTATGTGCTTCGTTACATTCGCGGCACCGACCCATGCGGCACTCACTCGCAGGATGGCCCTGCCTAAGACAGTTTAAACACAATTTGTATCTGTTTACATCCACTAACCTTTCCTCTATTGATTTAGCTTGGAAGGTAGGGCAGTCAAAGATTCTATGATTCTTATCACAAATAATACACAAATAGTTAAAACTACTTCTGAATGGCCTTTTTCCCTTTGTTTTAACACTTGCAAATGACTTAGTATAAGGTTGGCCTTGTTTGCAATTATTATTATGTGAACTATTATTATGAGCATTGGAAGTATGGGGCTTTGATGACGTTGCACTTTCGGTTTTATGGTTACGGATAATGGACTCCAATACATCGGCACGGTCTGTTAAAAATTTAAAGAATATTTCTAATTTAGGAGTATCAGTTTCCAAATTGTTACGGTATTCCTCCCATTTTGTTAATGTGCTGTTATCTAATTTTGACGTTAACATAAATATGATGAGGATATCCCAACTATCCTTTTGACCCAGACCAATCAGGGCACGTAAGTTCTTTGTAATGTGGTCCACTAAGTACCTAAGTGACTTTTCTGACTCGCGTTGAATCGGCTTGATGTTGAACAAAGAACTTAAGTGGTGGTTTATAAGGATCCTTTTATTATTATATCTTTTGCATAACAAATTCCAAGCTTCAGAATAATTCGCGTTTGTGACTTCCAGATTGGTCAAAATCCGGGCCGCATCGCCTTCTAAATAAGAAATTAAATAATGGAATTTGTTGATTGGCGGAATACGCGTGTTATTATGTATTAAATTCTCAAACGTATCACGAAATTCTAACCACTTAAAGATAGCTCCATCAAATTTAGAAATTTGGATGTTAGGAAGTTTTAATCCTACCCCCTCTTGTGAATCGTGACAGCAAGAGTGCTCTAAAATAGAACCGCGTCTGGTTTCACTAAACTTTTCTATCAATGTTTTAGCTGTAGCAATATTAGTAATAATTTCCTGTTCAATGCTATCCCGCTCATCAATTTCTTCTGTAATATTAGCAGCGTTGAGAACCTCTATATCACTTTGCAAACCATCAACCCTGACCGATAGTGCCTCAAATTTAGCTAGCTTTAAATTTAACTCGGTTATTTGAATGTTAGTTAACTCTGATTTGAGCGTAATACCAGCTAAATAGTTTTTAAATTTCGTAATTTGACCTTTAGCGGAGGATCTTTTGATGATCAACTCCTTCAAGCGACCTTTATCTGAATCGTTAGGCATTATAGTCAGCGCAACCGGCAACAACAATAAACGAATTCAATAACCACTAATTAATTAAACAAATACTCTCACGCTCCTCGTTTCGACGATACTTGCAGCTGGAAAACCGGTTTGTTATCAGCCTCGCACGCGCAATGAGTGAGGCGCGAGCGCACCGCGCCGGCCGGCGAAGCTTCACGTGGTAATTATAACCTGCAAATATCGGTAAAACTGAGAAATCTATCTTGGATATATTTCGAAATAGGTTTCTAGAATGCAAATGAAGAGCAAAGGGAATGAAATAGTTTAATAGAAGTTGGCAAGACAATTTTTGTAAATGTCTACTAGTGAGTAGGTAGGCAATGGCGATATTGAGATACTGGATGTTTAAATAAGTATGGCGAAGCCGCATTCACTTTAGTATGCACATGCGGAGACCATCCCCAACCGTAATTACCCTGTGTTTAGGCACTTGGGATTGTAGGTGGTGTGGAAAAACAAGGATATGTAGGGCACTTATCTCAGGTAGGAGCTCCTCACACGACGTGGCACTTTTGCTGTGTCACTGATCGCCTTAGCTCTCTTGTGACCCGGATCGCCGGCACCTTGATTCTTGAACACCTGGCCCCACCGTTACTCTTGAGCACCTGGCCGCACCTTGATTCTTGAGCGCCTGGCTGGTCACGTTGCGTTGGACCCTCGTGGCGTCGTCTCGAGATTTTCGTTTTAATTTGCGGATTTCTTCTTTACGCGTTTTAGTTCCCCTCATGGGCCACCAATTTATGTACGTTAATACACAATGGGGCAATAAAAGTCCTCAATTAAAAATACTAATTTTAATTACTCGAGACAAGTTTACGGTCGCAGCGTACAAAGAGAAGTGAGTTGCAAAATGGCGTCGGTAATAGTGGTGACAAAATACGCCTATTAGAAAAATCATAGCAATCTTACAGCTAACGCGACATCGCTGCGGAAGATTATTGGCTAGGCTTTAAGAGCCGTAACAGTATGGCTTTCTATACTATAATTTATAAATAGGAAATATTTTTTTTATTTGTTTTTTCATTCAAAACTACTTAACCAATTTAAAACTTTTGTTCACCATTTAAAAGTTCGTAAGTCACGCGAAAGTAATCGCGAGCGAAATACCAGTTGGTTATTAATTTATTTATCTTCTAGGACTACATCAGCACGATCCTTACTTTTAATATAGTCAAATACCTTACCAGGGTACTAGTACTCTTTAACTACATACCTGCCAAACTTATTCTGCGGACGGTCATCATGCACCCTCCTCGCTTGCGTCTCCAATGCAAGCATGCCGACTCTGTAAGCCGCGAGCAGTCTTCTCAACTGCGTCTGATTGACGGTGGGTGCGGTAGAGGCACTGTTGGGCTGGGCAACGTTTCCCACCCCCACGTTGGACACCGAGCCTACCACGTTGCCCACGTTTACGCTTGTACCGGATACCCCGGCTACTTGTACCATCTGCTGTGGAGCTGGCATCGGAGGCGGAATCGGCGCCGGATGCTGTAAAGCAAAAGTTAACATTAAAAGATACAGATTTTCGGGTTACTAATACTGTAAAATGCTTCTAATAAGGACAGAAGGTAACGCAAGAACTTACAAAAAGTCTGAAAGGATAATGGTCATAGTAAATGCGCGTCGTAGGATTTCTTCTTTGGCGATATTAAATCAAAGGGAGTTAATCTTATACTTACAACTTGATGCACGGTCGCATTGACAGTCTGTGGATGCGAAGCATGTTGCTGCATCGGCGGGTGTTGCGAAAGCGCCGGGAGTTGCATCGTCTGATGCTGCGGGTGCTGCATAGCTTGAGGATGTTGCTGCAACGACTGCTGATGCTGCTGCAGCGGCTGCGAATGTTGCTGCAATGGTTGCGGATGCTGTTGCATTGTCTGAGGATGTTGTTGCATCGGCTGTGGGTGTTGCTGCATTGTTTGCGGATGTTGCTGCATCGGTTGTGGAAGTTGTTGCATTGTTTGCGGATGCTGCTGCAACGTTTGTGGATGCTGCTGTAATGGTTGCGCATGTTGTTGCAAAGGTTGCGAATGTTGCTGCAATGGTTGCTGGTGTTGTTGCATTGGTTGCGGGTGTTGCTGCAATGGCTGGGCATGTTGCTGCATCGGTTGCGGATGTTGCTGCAACGGCTGAGGATGTTGTTGCAACGGCTGTGCAAGTTGCTGTAGCGGTAGGTGTTGTTGCAGTGTCTGATGTTGTTGCAGCGGCGGATGTTGTTGCAGTGGAGGATGTTGTTGAAGCGGCGCATGTTGTTGAAGCGGGGGATGTTGTTGGAGTGGCGGATGTTGTTGATGTTGCGGATGTTGTTGCAGTTGTGGCGCACCGGGCGGCGCCACGATGCCTCGCACGAAATACGGCGGCAGAGCGAACTGTGGGGGCGGGTGAGGGCCCGTGCCAGCGTACTGCAAACCAAAATATATTGATCGCCTTTTGTTTCTAATCTACAGCAGGTACTACAAAAGTTATGCACGTCGGCAATCTTAAAAGTTTCCAATGAGTAAAACCACATTATCAGATACCAACTTATTACAAATTAACTTCATGTGCAGTGTTAATTTCTATTACTTATCATTATCGCGTGTTTGTATTCTCTTATGAGACGACGACTGCCTCGGCGTACAAGTTTAGTTCTGTAAGTGAGCGGTGGGTTAGTACTGACCGGCAGCTGGTAGATGGCGGGCGGGTAGGGGTGGTAGGGGAAAGGGTAGAGCGGGTAGGGCACGGGCACGGCGTGCGGCGGCGGCGCGCGGTAGGGCGGCTCGTCCAGCAGCGGCTCCGACTCCTCGTTGGCCTGGCGCAGGTACAGCTCGTGCCAGTAGCGCGCCACCGTGTACAGAACTTCAGGGTATACGCCACCACCTACAGCAAAGAGCATGTATAGTGAAACATCATTTTATTTGCAACGTGCTTGTTTTGGCAAACCATAATCGCTGATTCGCCTAATTTACATTCCATCGCCACTTACATATCTAGTATAGTGAATGTATAAGTAAACATCAATAATTAAAAAAAGTCCTAAACATTTTTTTAACGTAATGGAATTACATTTATAACGTACGTCAAGGTACGGGTTCGAGATGCAACCGCAAACTTTACGGTTTGCAACCCATCTTGGACTTGCCCCTTATTAAATTTGTTATTCCTAACATTGATATTCTTTCAGATTCTAAATTCAAACATAAAATTATGCTTCTCATTGTTAACGTCGACGTTGTTCTCGTTGTTGTTCCATAGATTATAATGAGGTCGAGTAGAGTATATCTAAGCCCTTTTTAGGTGTGTAATATTCTGAACTCTTAATGTATAATGTCCTTTATGTACTAGTTATAAGTCATTAAAATAACTTTAGTTTTACATTTCGCATTTTACAATAATAATTATGCAATTTTTACATTTTATTGACTCAGCAAATTCTGTCCGAGTAAACTAGTTGTAGGTACATTAAAATGTATAATTGTAAAATATGTCTCAGTTACTTGTAAAATGTTGATGCAGAAAAACAGTGACCTAATCAAAATATTTTACTTAGAATAAGATCATATTTTATAGTTAGTATGTAAGATATTTAGTTCGTATTTGTTTTAGAGATTTAAGATAATTTTCATGTTTACCTTGAGTGTTGAGACACAGGTTTATCCTAGTTCAGGTAGAATCCTCTAATTATATACCTCTAGTTTAAGGACCTAATGTTTTAATATTTATGTACATCTATTATTTCAATAAACAATTTCAATTTCAGCGAAAGCAAGCATGGCATTGTTTAAAAAAACCCAGTGAGGGACGTCAGTAGCATGCAATGGACTAGCAGTAATTCGCCAACTATTTGTCATCGTTACAATAAGAACATCACGTAGGGTTTTGTCGGATTATACCTTTAGCAGCAGCTTCAACAGTGAGGCAGGCTCGCTCCAGCATGGAGTCGCTCTGCTCCTTGCACTGCAGCACGGCGCGTTGGATCTCGTTGTAGTTCAGCGCGTGCGCGTGCGGCAGCACGGACAGCGCCAGCTCCGCCGCCGCGCGGACTGTGGGCACGTCGCGGCCGGACGACGCCTGGCAAACGGTATATTCATACTCAAAAACCATTTGCAAAAAATATTTCTCTAAAAATATTGGGCTATAAGCCAAGTTTGCTAAGAATACGTCACACTTGCTAAGTTTATTTACTATTGTTATTATTATTTTTTTGTAAAACTGGCATTATAATATAATGTCATAAGGAAAAAAGACCTAACTCAATTTGGACAAAAATGTTAGATACGTATTTTTTTCTTGTGACGGCAGAAAAGTATAAATGACACGATACGAGTTAAAGGTTTATAATTTATTTGGTTAACCAAGCCCCTGATATAGCGTCGTAACAAATAGGCTCACGTTTGCTTATACGAATACTGATATTATGCTTTCAAGATTATGCATGATTATGACTCGTATGCCGTAACTATAGAAACAATTTAAAAGCAATTGTGTCTCCGTAGATCCACGTTCCGGGTTGGGTTACATTATCTACGTTCGTTTACATGTTGGGTTTATTCAATTGAAGAAAGTTAGTGTAAAGTTGAATTAGAAGTAATTCTCCTACCTTATCGGCAATACTAGCGGCTTCGGGAGGTGTTAAATGACCGTCCCACGCGTCAATAAGGAATAATATAGCAGGTGCCCCAATATCCATAGCTTGACCTATAAAAAAGTAGAAATTTTAATAACTTGTTTAATTCCTTACAAAGCTAAGTTTTTTTTTTCAGAATTAAACCTGCCTGTAATCCAACTAACGTGCGAAGAATAAGTACGGCTCAACCAGTTTGCGCTTACGCAGTTATGTAAGCCGAGTGCGTAAAGTCCCAACTGAAACGCTGCCATGTGTAACCCTCTGAAAGGTAACAACAATTTATAATAATTAATCTAATAGTCGTCCAATTGATAAAATTCTAACATTGTCTTTTAAAGTTCTGCAAGTAATTTTAACTATGCTAAATCTCAAACCCCGAACCCGTAAAAGGAATTCCAAGACTTTGCTTCACGTTTTAATATGTATGTCCTATGTGTAGATTCTAAAGAAACGAGAGTTATCCAGTTAAAAGCAAGACATACAATTGTACTGGAGAAACGGAATTTCAAAATAAAATGCTTCCATTAAAAAAAATCACACTGAATTAAATCATTTCAGTCATCGATTCCCATCTAAGTTTATTTTAAGTTATTGTAAAACTGCGTAAGTAAAATATCCTACCGATGCGGTCCATGATGCTCTCTGGCACATGAAGGCTGTGTGAACAGGCTTGTGCTAGAAGAGCCACCTGCTTTAAACAGTACGGACTTAGCCAGCTCGAACATGAAGTGTGCTGACGCTTCAGACGGCTGATTCGGCACAGATGGATACAGGCGCTTGCCTTTATATCTGTAGGGAAATAAGAATTATGTATTATTTATTGTTTTTTAATAACATGTTTTTTAATTAAATTATTAATTGTTTCAAAAATACTTCAAGACTAACACATATAGTTATAGCAACATCATCGGGCGTCAGCAAAGTTTATTATTACATAAAACTAGCGTTGTCAAATGAATTCAGTAAAATAAACTTATACTTAATATAATAATATAATAAGATGAATCTTTGCCAAACCCAGATAATAGAAAGCGATAATAACCTGGAATCCTTGGCCCTTGAGATGGGCGTGTGCGAGGAGGAAGCGTGGGGCGCGGGATGCGGCGCGTGCGACGCGTGAGACGAATGCGTCGCGTGCGATGTGTGCGACGCGTGGGATACGTGCGTCACGTGCGTCGCGTGGGTCGCGTGCGTCGCGTGCGACAAGTGCACGGGCGGGGACGCTCCGCTGTCGGTGACCACCAAGCGCTCCACCTCCCCGCTCAAGCCCACCGCCTGCACACGCCAGTCATTCGTTCCGAAATGCGTGCTTATCTACAGACGTCACTAGATCAATTAGTAAAGCGAAGTACGCTTATTCAAAATACACATATAAGTGCTTAAGCGTTTACTTGCCACGCAATAATATTATTGTTTCACTCTTTTTACGACTACAACAGACACAAGTACTATTTTGTAAAGATATATATAAATGGTGCACCAACTTTTTGCGTTTCCTTTTATCATTAATCTCTGACAAAATATTGATATGTTTTGTCATAGATATATGAACGAAGAAAAGGAAAATTTGAGTCAAAAACATACGTTTCTCAAAATGTTCATTGTAAAAAGAAACTTTATTGAGACACACATGAAAACTAGATTTATCTAAACGTTTCACTTACCCTATCTACAAGGAATTGCGTGGATCGGAGTTGTGAAACTTCTGTCATTGGTCACCGGCGCGTGATGCCAGAAATTTTGACTAGTATTGCGTTGAATTATGCTAACGTTTTCAGTTGAACTGTTGCGCTACTGTCTATGGTCGTGATCAAGAAAGTGGTCCATCAGGATAGATTGTCTTAGCGAATTAAAAAATTACGACGTTAACTGTGAGGTAAATGCGTCAACTATGCAGCAATTTATTATTTCTGCAGGTGAAAATTGAATTGAATTATAATTGTTATAGAGGTTTTCGATCTTAAAATTCAATATAGCAGCGTCAGCAGTATTTGCCTCGCTGAATTTTGAGCCGACCAATATATTATGAATTTTGTTTGCGTCGCAATGCTAAGAAGTATGTATCTTAGAAGACCACTTTTTTGTCCGACAGTACGTATAATGAAGCATATAGACCTGCGGCGGCATGACGTTGCTCGCTTGCGGGTGTTGGGCGTGCGATACGTGCGGCGCGTGCGACACGTGCTGCGCATGCGACACGTGCGGCGCGTGTGACACGTGCGACACGTGCGGCGCGTGCGGCGCGTATGTCGGGTGCGCGGGCACGTCGGCGCGGTACGCGGCCAGGCGCGGGTTGTTCATGTAGTACATGCTGACCATCGGACTCTTTGTCAGCTGATGGATCTCGCGGTCGAGAAGCTGGAGAAAGAATTGATAGAATACGATGACATCATTAACAATTTTAATTTAAACCTGTCACTGTGTTTAAAAGTCACATGACGCGCATTCGTGAATTGTTGCAACAATTTTTGGGAGTATGCACCTCTAACAGATTTATGCCAATATGATAGACTGATTGCAAATGCAATAAAAATATATTTTTAAATTATCTTTTTTTTATTTCGTCCATTTTTTTATTATAAAATCAAAATTCCTTTAGTGTTGCAGTTTCAATGTTTCCAAGCATTTGTCCACTTACCTTGTTCATAATCCTGGCTAGGTTTACAGGATTGTCCTTGTAGAAGGACAATAGAGTGATAGACAACTCTCCACGCTGTCGTCTCGTTCCTTCGCACAGTAACGGATGTTCCGCTTCAGACACATTTGCCTTTAGCCCTATAGCTGAAACAGCCGCTTCGAAGCCTAACGTCTCATCATTTGGCGATCTTGCCTAAAGAAAATATCTTCGTCATTAGTTTATTCACAAATTTGCTAAGTGTATAAGTTGTCGTAGTAACACTTACTGGATGTTTATTATCTTTATCAGTAGCTGATAAAACTAGAACATCAAAAAGGAAGCTCGCCAATGAAATTGGTAACAGCGCCGGACCACGGTTCCTACAAATCAGTACAGAATTAAGAATGGTAAATGTCGAACTTGCTTGTTACTTTAGTTTAAACCTCATATCAAGAAAATACTATAAGTAAATTAACGTTCTAACCTCAGTGTCCCATCGCGCAGTTGGTCTGCTTTTTCGCGAGCTAAAGCCAACTGTTCTGCACCAGTAGGAAGCTTCTTCAATAAAGAAACTAATTCCGTCTCTTGATTGTTGAGTTTCACCTCCAAAGCTTTAGTACTAGCTGGCGGACGAGCCATTTCCAGAGCGAATAAGCCTATGCGGAACGCAAGCTCGTGGTGTTCGCTGAACTCTGCTAGCACCTAGTGACATGCGATACAGATAATAATAATTATTGAAAGGTCAAGAAAAAGAAATCCAGCGGTTTAATGAGGGGAGCCTCAGTGGCTTCACCACGTGTTTTAATTCATTAAGTACCATCCACTTAAATTACCGATCATCCTGCTAAAATTTGATTACAATTTATTACGGGTCACAGTCCTAAACACACAACAGTCCTGATCCAGCTCCAAAATCGTCTGGCGAATAAATTTCATGTTAATTATTTGTCCCCCTAAAAATGTACTCACAGTACCGAGGAAGGAGCACTTCGAGAGCGTGGCAGAAGCGAGACATAAGAGGCGATGCGTGGCCAGTCTAGGGCTGAACGTATACCGCGGTCTCGGCCGGCTCGGGTCATACGGCCCGCGCTGCAAGCTGCCCAGCCAGGCAGGCCGCGCCACCGTCTAAACGGGTACAAGTTTTAGGAAAGAGAAACCTTTTCGATGGATACTCACGTCATAGAAGGTGCAATTTGCGAGCGTGGTGGACGACACACACAAGAGGCGGTGCAAGGCGGTGCACGGTCTAGGGTCGGGCGTACATCGTCTTCGGTCCGCGGCCGCTGGCGTCACACGAGCGCTACGGGCGGACAGGAGACCGGGCCATACTCACGGTGCAGAGGAAGGCGCACTTGGCGAGCGTGGCGGACGCCAGGCACGACAGGCGGTGCGAGGCCGCGCACAGGCTGCGGCTGGGCGCGTGGCGGCGGCGCGCGCGGCGCGGGTCGGGCGCGGGGGCCAGCGCGCCGGGCCCCAGCGCCGGGGGCCGCGCCAGCAGCTCGGCCGCCAGGCGCGCGCCCAGCGCACACGCCTCGCGCGCGTGCCCGTGCGCGTGCAGCCCCTCGGCGCGCGCGAACGAGCCCTCCCAGCCGCACGCCCAGCCCGACGCGCAGCCGCTGCCGGACGCGATCGCCTGAGGGAAATGCTACATTCTTAATGCGCTTTCATCGGAGCCTTCAATGAGTAAAAGTTACTTAAAAGTGTTTGCTAGTGTTCATTCGATCAATGTCCTAGATAACTTTTTGTATAATTTGTATAATGAGGCTTTACATAATACTCGACAAGCAAGATGAAACCAACTTACATTAACACCGGAGCCAGATCCTTCATCGGCTACGGTGCGTCTAGCGGCACTAGTATCGTAGAAGTACAAATTACAATCGTCGTCGGACACCGACTCGTCATTGGACACGCGGCGGTGAGCGTCGTCCGAGGATATGGGAGGAGAACTTGACTCCTGAGAGTCCGTCTCCCCACCACTCTGCTGGAGAATCTCTTCTTCATTCTCGCAAAAACCTTTTGAGTAGTGAAAACAACACGTAATTATCGACTAAATCACGGTTTCTGTTTACATTCTAGTCTTAGAAGGCGTAATTATTATTTTTTTTATGAATAAAACTCATAACTACCTTCAGACGAGACACTCGAATGGTTACCGTCGGTAGGTCCTGCGTCGCGCGGCGGATCACTTGGTCCTTCTTCAGCACCACAAGGCTACACAAACGATAACATTAAATTTATTGTTCAGACAATGAATTCGCTGTCTGAATAAAATATGTATTGCTTGTTTTACTTCAGAATACAAATACCTGATTTGATGGACCAGGAACAGCTATGCCGGCGGTAAGGTGCCTATGTATACGATGGAGTGCGGGATCAGGGTTCGTCAGTCTGTAGCTTAGTGACATCTCGTTATTTAATACTGCTTTAGACGAATTTACCTGAAACACCCTCGGGATTATACAAAAGCTCTAATATACCAAAATGATTGAAACAAATACAGGACAATTTTTACCAATCATAAGCCGTAAAAGTATGGATACTAACATCTTAGTAAGATAGTTACAAAAAACACATACCTGATGGACACTATCATTCTGCTTATCAGCATGTCTGAAGATAGTGAAAGGACTGTGGTACAACGGGTTCAAGTCCTTAGTGTATGTCACTCCGGGAATCTGATAGTCATCCCATTCTAGGAAGCAAGCCTCCATGGCGGGGTGGAAGCCTGGGAACACCTCGTTCTCACTGATGCCATTGATGTACGGAGGATGGGAATGGGAACGCGACGTGTGACGAGTGTGCGACGACGAACTTGTTGTTATGTGATTGTTGCGGTTCTTTGCCACCT
The DNA here is from genome assembly GCA_921972225.1 of Euplexia lucipara. Lineage (NCBI taxonomy): Eukaryota > Metazoa > Arthropoda > Insecta > Lepidoptera > Noctuidae > Euplexia > Euplexia lucipara. Next base: position 11,145,905 of record OV179148.1, read on the forward strand.
GTTTGGATAATATGGTGAATGTTAAGCGATGGGTAAGTTGTCTATGCTAAGAGTATGAATGTATTTCAAAGTATGATATCTTCTAAGAGTCCGAAAATTATAACTTGTAGTTTTTAGAAGCTAACTCGTAGTTTTTACTTAAAGCATTTTGGATAAGCTTGAAAAAATGTGCGGAGATGGTGTGAATAAAATTTTACACCATATAAACTTACAAATAGTGACTTAACAAACTACATCCACAGTATAAATATTAATACAGTAGGACGACGCCTTTGATCTCTGGAAAAATGCCGAAAATGTCTACACGCGTTAGCCCTGAATAATACCTCCCGAACTACGAACATCGTTTTGTTAGCAGTTCGGGAGCGGCTTTCTCGCGTCTCGCCCCTCACACCCCGCACGATTGCCCTGTCTAGACGGCTTCGTTGGACGACTGTAGGTTTTTAGACTGTGCTACATCATAGACCGGGTGTTACTATGGGCGGCTTTATACCTAAAAGCGATCTTTTACTGACAACCTTTGGATGGACTTGATAGAAGAGAAAATATATGCAGACAGTTTGCGGTGTACTATTTAAGAAGTATATCATTGTTATGCAGTTTAGTCTTACCTTATCAAGTACTTTCATGTGCCACTGTGCGAATTGTTCGTGAAGTGTATCGCGTTCATGAGGTGCCAAGGCCGGATTCAAAGCGGCTAAGCGCCATAACACAACCACCTATTTAAAAAAGAAAGAATAGCTGTAAACCAGACTTTATGCACATCATGATCACCTATGTTGACAGTTAGATGGCAGCAAATTAATTTATAATAATGGTGAAAACACGACGACTAAACCTTTAATAATTTTCTCACTCTCAGAAAGAACTGGTTATTTGCCACAGTGGATGTGCATATCGTATACATAGAAAAATACATCCCAAAGTTCGTGATAAATTTGCTTAAAATTGTGTTAGTGAAGATAAAACACAAAAAAACCCTGTACCCTTTACTGTTTTGATAAATATTAAGTTTGTAATTTACTTATTAGCCTATCTTAGTATAATACGTTTATTCTAGGTATATCGTCTTCACATACAATCTGATTATGCATACAAAGTGTTGTAAAACCTATTTTAAAAGAGTAATGTGTGTCTTGCCCATTATTTTTCTGACGAAACTACCTTTTAAAAGGACAAATATCCTTGAATGATCTAGTTGAAATAAATGTTTTGACTTTAAAATGCTTGAAAAAGATATTTAAGATCTGTCTGATCTGGTGCGCATCATCATCAAAACTATTTTAAACTAACCCATAACTTCAACATTTTTACCAGAACATGTTGGACTATTATTTCCTTACCTCGTCGCACAGAGAGGAGCAGGCGTGTTGAGCAGCTGAGTTGCCACCACCAGCGCCATGCTTCCCGCCGCCGCCAGAACTGCCCCATGCAACTAGAGCGGCCTTAGTCGTGTACCACCATACTATAATCTGTGAAAGTTATGAAAGTTTGAAAACTACCACCTGTTAGTAGATAATCATCGCTTAATATCCAAGGACAAACAGACTGTTCAATTTTGTTAGAATACCTAAAAATCAGACGTCAATAATGTCACGGCATTTTAGAACGTACGGTACAAAACAACTGTTGTTCTAACAAGAACTACTTAATTAAGATAAAGTTAACCTCTTTGTAGTTTTAAATACCTTGAGTAGCGTGTTTTTTCTGATAAATAATAAATGAATTATTTTAAGACTTAAGAATGTGGCATGCTTAAGTCTTAAAATTGAATTATAATTTATCTAAAATCCGAATAAAAACAATCGCATCCAAATCAGTTCACCCGTAAGAGCTATGGTGCCACATAAACGCTAACTTATAAATACCACTCCTCTATGCGTGTCGGGGAATAAAAAAGCTCACCTGTTCACAAGCCATGACCTCTTCAGTAATGATTTCCAGTAAAGGTATGGCGTTTCTGTCGTTTCTCTTGTACATCTCTCTGACGATAGAGAGTAAATTCCACATGCCTTCTGGCTCCCTGCCTCGAAGTGGCCTCAGCAGCGACGACCATTCTGCCGCGGCGGGAGGCGCGCTTGTACTTAGATAGTTGACGTCACTGTAAAATTTCAAAATGTTGTCAAACAAAAAGAGCCAATAAGTAATACAAAGAATGATCAAGCTTAAAGATGAAGAAAGTGTGAACAAATAATTACAGTAGGCTTTAACGCGGATTGTGAGTAGAAAATGCTAATGCGATCTTTTTATGCCAACATCAGATAAGCAAATGACTTCGATAGAAAATGGCTAGGCTAATAAAACAAAGGCTAGAAAAACTGTAAGGGCTTTGGTTAATACCTAGTTTGTAATTATTAATTATTCGTGGTCTGTATTACAAGGCTCGTTTTGCCTCTAGTGATTGAATAACTTATAAACTTTATTTAAACAAAAAATTACCTAAATACAATAGGCGTCGGAACACAGAACTTGACTAAAATCTTGTTGATATTATTATGCAAGGTCTTCTCGTCAAGGAACCAGGAGGTGTACTCGTATGCCGACGCGCCGGCAGTAGGGTCCGGTGCTCCACATGTCGTGTTGATGGGATTCGGTTGAGCTGACAGCAGCTCATCCAGGATACGTTGAGCCGTTGGCAGAACTTGTCGCGGCAGCTCCGATATCAAGTACTGTGCAAACTTCTGCAGTTGATCTCTTCGCAGCCGTTGTAAAGATTCTGATACCGGTGCTCTGAGACATACTTGCGTTGGCTAGAAGAATAAATAATCATTTGAAATAAAATTTACTCCTACCGCATTATAACAGTTTTATTTTGAAGTATTTTTAACCAGCTCGCAATTTTTCTGTTGTTAAAATATCGGTATGTCCTTTCAGAAAAAAAAACTTCCTTGTTGCTTTGCCAAAGTTCAGATTTATTATCTATATATATATATTTATTATCTATAGATATATCCAGTTGCTATTGTACGATCTATAAAGTTACTACTTAGTCATTACGGATGAGTAACATCAGTTCCATTTATAAATACTCATCTCTCTGAAGACATATTAAATTGATACAATATTAAATTGTATCAAAGGTTCAAAGATTTATATTTCCATGAACCATTTAAATGCACTAGTAAAATAATGGGCTTTAGCTTCCTATAACGTAAAGAAGAACCAAATGAAATTTAAAGTTCTTTTTTGTATATTCAACAACATTTGCTATTTGCTCTATTGATGACTCTGAAGTTAAAATAATCATGGGTAAAAATAAAATTGTACCAACACATTATTAATGTTCAACTATAATAATTTCTTATGAACTTACAAGATGTATCCTGTAGAGGCAGACAGCAACAATGTGTGAACACCAGTGAGCTGTTGAGGAGCAGGTGCAGTTGCATGAAGATATTCTTTGGCGGTCAAATGTGACCGCCACATTGAACTGCGCCCGAGGCATACCTAGCACAACCACTGTTGCAGATAAGTGGAAACCTAGGAACAATTTGAAGTTTTGTAAAATTGCATCAACATAAAATACAAAGGATAAAAAAAAATGTACTAATAATTCTTATACTCATAACATTCTGATAGGAATGATATTCAAGACCTACTTAGGCATTAGGTTTCTATAAAAGCTGCATGTGCTTAGTTTGTCACTGTTTTATTGAATAACAATTTAATTCCAATTTTATTTTCTACTAAAAAAAATTCAAGAATTTCCGCATTACGTACCAATTTGTAAAACATCTTTGACTGCTCTATCCCGGAATAAATGTTCCCCTTTCTGGAACTCATCAGCTGAGCCATTGGCAAGGCAGGAGTACAACCTGATGTCATCTTCACTGTCAGGGAAACTCCAGAACGCAATCTGAAGTTGCAGTTGCTCCGGCACCGGTGGATAGACATGTTCAACTAATTCAAACGGTATGTGAGATGCTACGCATTTTGCTGCAAGTTCACTTAGTGTTGAAACTGTCTTTTCTGTAAAGTTTAATATATATTGTTTCTTGTAATTGCTGTAAAAACTTTATTTGAACTTTTTATTTGTTAAACTAAGATGCTATAAATGAAATCAATTAATTTCTTTTACTTTCTACTGGTATTTAAACAATTCAAATAATTTTTTCAATGAATAATTATATATATTTTTAACAGATATGTTCAAAATATTAAATTCAAGTTAATGATAAATATGTGATTTAGGCCAGGAAAATTATGCTGAATTACACATTAATTTTGCAATATGAAGTAAATACACAGAGATAGCAAAGTCGAATTTTCCTTAACCACGGCACAATACCCTTTTAGAGCTATTGAACTAGCCAACTATTGAATAGCAAAAGCTACATTTTGCAGTTTTATTTTTTATGTGTGCTTTGTTATGCCAGATCCTGTTTGAAAACATTGCCATTCAGTTAGTTGCCATTCTTACCAATGTTACCACTTAATGTTTAAAAGGATAACATATGCTTGCTTATTTTGGTCTGTATGTGGGTGAGCTTCCTTAGTATTTCGAAAAATCTCAGAGTCTTTAATTGCACGATAAGTGGTTGATTCTTGCTGTCATTTCAAGATATTTGACAGTTGATATGGTTAGTTGGAAGTTGAAAGCCAGATGACTAGTCTCACCAAAGTGTATTGTATTACCTATTACCCAGTAAGCTTTTAGATCAGATAGGAAGTCACTCCATATAAAGTATCTAGCAGCATCTGGTTTCACAGGAAGCTGACCACCCCTTTTGTTGCTTGGTACAAAATAGTTATTACTACAATATTTATGTACTAAAACTTTAAAAATAAATTATGTTTCATTGTGTCGATTGTTTAGTTGTTATAGTGTACAATAAAGAGTATTCTATTTAATTGAAATAGATATTACATACAGTATACATTATAAATATAACAAATAAATAGAACAACATTACAAATTTACATTAGAACCTTAATTGAAGTAGGTAGACTATACAGAACCCACTGTACTCCTTATATATTTACGAAAACATAAAGAAAATAACAAAAGATGTTAAAATACTTTTCCATGGAAGTTGGCACATAATCTGACCTGCTGTAAAATATTTTTCAAGGCTTTATTTTGCTATTTCCTATTAAAAATGAAAGTAGAGTTAGTTAAATATGGGTACTGTGTAAACTAAAGTACCTAATATAAAAGTGTTGCAATGATTTTGGACATGTTTACATGCAAATATATCAGAAAAATGAAAATTCTAACTTAATATGGTTCTACAATAGAGCCATATTACTAGAACATAATGTTGCTTAAGTGTCCTCTACTCAAACTCTATGTATACTTAATTATACAAATTACAAAATGCAAGTAAAATTTAAAAAAATAGTGGCATGTCAGGTTTGCGAATAAGCTTCAAAAACTTTACTGAAAACCAGAACAAGCAGAATGGCTAAAACAACTACAGACTGAATAATTGCGGTCACGCAGCTTTGAAGATGACATTGCTCATTAAATGTCACAATGTCTTTATAAACCCATGCAATCTTTCTGTGTGTTTACTTCCTGCCTTGCAACTATTGAAAACAAAGCATTTAATTAATAATTAGGATATAGATACCACAACCTCCTTTTAAACACGGGCCTACCAGACATTGGTACTGCAAAAAATTGGCAGAAAAGCAGTATTGTCAAATTGTTTCCTGTGAAAAGTTCACAAGTTACCTTTTAGTAAAAATATTAAGAAAAAAAGCATATAGTCCCTTAATTAAACATTTAAGGTACACCTATGTGCAACATACATAATTATATATTTTTTTAAACTTACATTTTTAGCTTGAAAAATATAAACATGACAATAATATTCAACAGTTACTTTAAATACTTTGTACTTCAGAGTTACAAACAAATCATACAAAATTATGAGAGCAGAGTTGTATCTGTACAGTTTAGTAATAATTGAAAATACATAAAACATCATTAAATATTATAGGTAAATGATTAGTAAAATATAATAAAAGATTCAAGAAAAACACCACTGTTCATATTTAATGCATGGTTCAAACCTAATTTCCCTGGACTAACACACATAAGTAATTATTATAACATATAAAAATTACATAAATATTAAATATATATATGTATCATGAGCCAATTTGATAAAGTCTAAATTGTGTCCCATAAACATAAATAGTTTCCAAATTAAATTTGAAATAAGTACTTGATAAGTTAAAAATTAGAATAAGTGTGTTAAAAAGCATACTTATGGTCATATTTTACCAGGTGTAAAGTCTAACATTAGATATTTCAATATTACTATTACATTTTATTAAATAAACACAATAATAATACCTAAAAGAAATCAGTGAAAGTTAGAAAGTTGTCAAGAACCAAAAACTTTCCACTCACTTCAGATTTACAGCAAAAAAAAAAGCATTAATCTCCTTTTAGGGCAGTCAGATATAAAAGAATCCACATCAATAAAAAAGATTTGATGCATAAGGTAATGTTGACTGCTCAGTTCACTCAAAGGTAAATGACTTTTAGCACCTGCTCTTTGTATTACTAAACACAATGTACTTACAATGAGTACATACAGTTCATTACATCAAAGCTTATTACTGAAAATAAGGGCGAAATAAAGATATTTAATCAATTCATGAGATAAAATTAACATAATATCGCCTATAAATGTATGATTCCTCAAGAAATGTAAAACAGTGTCATCATTTCGATAGTTCGAAACAAAGAATCAGCTGTATAGAGTTACCTTGAATATTCTTTTTTGTAGATCGGCTTCCAAACGAGTTCTGGAGATTTGGACGCCTCCATCCTCGCCAATTGTTGCAAAGGCTCTCGGGCTCCGAACTCCAGCTACACAAGGAATCTTCTTCGAATCGTTCAGAATCCTCGAAACTAAAATGGTCAGCCTCCTCCCAGTCAAGTAGGGGTGACCCCACGTCGACTTGGGCGGCTTGTCGACCCCCTTTGCCATTATTATTTGATGAGCCCGCCACGATAATGAGATTTATTGGAATTATCTCTCAATATGATACGCTGGATCACTGCAGCGATTTACCACAACGGGGGTATCCACGGTCACTGTATTAACATAACTCTATCGTGTTTTAAAGATTTTAAGTCACAAGATAAAAATGTTCAAAAGGAGAATACAATGAAAGAAAATACATCACAGAATACAAAACTTTCTAGTTTGAAATCAAACGAAATAATTTATAAATCCCATCAGCACAATAACAAATATGGCCGAACAACGTCCCAGTCACATCCATAAACATAGATAACTACCTATAGTACAAGTATAGTACCTACCTATCTATATCTGCAACCAATGTATGTACTATTTTCTTTCATGTACTATTTTCATACACCTAAACTTTTCTTTGTATTAAGAATCGACTAATCGACTACAGAAAGCAAAAATTGAAATGGACTTAAACTTTAACTGGTAGTTTATAGAAACCGAAATCGGGAGTTGCCCGTGGTCCACCTACGTTTGTCCACCTGGTGGACCACGGGCAATTTTTTTTGCCCGTGGTCCACCTCAGTTTTATTGGGTGTACCACGGGAAAAAAATATTTCCCGTGGTCCACCTATGTCCACCTGGGTGTACCACGGGTAATTTTTCTTTCCCGTGGTCCACCTGCATTACCACCAGCGCTTGCACCTATGATGTGATACGCCGAGGTATCACTTGAGGAAAGAATGTTCCTAGTAATCGTAGGTATGTAGGCAGGTACTTATTTTCGCGGTACCCCGACGTTACGTAAAATTTCATGACTCAACGATAGGACAGTATTATTTTTAACTTTTTAAATGTTTTACTTTATGCGGCGGGGGTTTTTAAAATTTAAAATTTTGTTTTTATTTTAATATTTTTAAACGCATTATTTTTGTTATTTATTAGAGTTTACAGTTATGAGAATTTTTCAGTGCATTGTACGAGGATGTAGAGTCAAATGCTGGTTAAAAAAAATTCAAACACAACATATCTGCTATTAATTTGTTAATACGGTTCACCTGTTTAGGCTCTACGGTGCCTCAGACAGACAGACAGACACACACACATAGCGGTCAAACTTATAACACCCCTCTTTTTGCGTCGGGGGTTAAAAAAAGGTGATAAAGAGGGAGGTCACGACCCTCAGCATTGAGGAGTACGACGCAAGGAGAAAAATCAAATCAAATCATTTCTTTTGTTGTGATAAAATATATAGACCGCAGACTTATACGAAATGTGCCTTTCATTATTTATGTAGAACACACTAGAACATTCGAGAAGAACTGAGGAAAACAACTTACGACCAAACAAATAACTTTCTTATATGGCCAGTATTACCAATGGCAAAATAATAAAATAATACCAAAAGCTTTATTCATTCATACATAATAAAAATATAAAAATTGGGGTCCTCATACATGAAACATGATTTTTCCACGTTTTTGGTTTACCTTCTGTAATTTGCACGTACGTAACCCTTCCTGTGCGAGTCCGACTCGCACTCCCTAGTTTTTGTTATGATTTATTTTTTTATTAGTATGTTCGAATTCACTGTTTTTTCAAAAAGGATCCTAATCTTCATAACAATAGTCATCTTGTTATTTAATATAAAGGGACGTTAGGACAGTCCGCAATATCAACGCACAAAATATGATGAGAATCTTATTATATAACTAGCTGTACCCTGCCACGCTTCGCTGTGGCACACTGTGATTGAATGGTTAAAAAAAAAAAGAGAAAATGACGTGTGGCACACCGTGACTGCCGCGGAGCCTTTCCCCCTCCCCTCCCCCTCCCCCCTCCCTCCCTCTCCCTCACACCTCGCACGCCCCTCCCCTCACCCCTCCCTCTCCTACCCCTCAGCCCTCCCTCACTTCCCCGCTCTCCCCCTCCCGGCTCCTGCCTCTTCCCGTCCCCCTTTCCCCTCACTTCCCCTTCCCCTACCTCTTCCCCTCTCGCCTCTCCCTCCCCACCCCTCCTTCTTCACCCCTTCCTTTATCCTACCCTCCCTCTAAAAAATTCATGAGAATCGGTCAAGCCGTTTCGGTGGAGTATGGGAACGAACATTGTGACACGAGAATTTTATATATAAGATTATTAGGCAGTAGGCACACCAAATCAATAGACAACACAAAAAACGTAGCGCATGCTCGGGTTGCGAACGGATTGACTGCTTGTCTCCAACTGATCTGACATCATGTTCTTTCTCCCCCACGCTAGCCGTTGATGTTGAAATAATCAAACGCGCCGTCAAATATGATAGGTGGACCACGGGCAATAGATTCTCACAAGTAAATACTCAGGTGAACCACGGGAAATATTTTTTTCCCGTGGTACACCCAATAAAACTGAGGTGGACCACGGGCAAAAAAAATTGCCCGTAGTCCACCAGGTGGACAAACGTAGGTGGACCACGGGCAACTCCCGAAAAATAAGATATTTTTGCAACACCGGGAAAACATTTCAAAGGTCGCCCGAAGAAAGTTACCACCTTATCATTGTGACGTGAATCCAATTGAATTGATATGGGGAATTGCTTCAGTCAATATTTGATCCATGGATATAAAGGTATGTAGCCTAGTTTTTTATGTGCATATTTAAAGTTGCTATGTTAGAACCATTGTTTGTGTTTATTTTTTGTGTTTAAAGGTGGCTGCTGAACAAGCATTTGCAAACATTACTAAGATTGGAGAAATTCATGCAAGGATATTGTAATGAAAATAGAAAAATAATACCATGACAGTAATAAATCCCACAGATGACAGTAGCAGTGATTTATCAGAAATAGAAAATACTAGTGTTTCAGAAGTTGCAGGAAGGCTTCCGGGATCGAATATTTGATAGTAGTGTGTTCGATTCGTCTGTTTGAATTTTTGGTATTAAAATAAAACTTAAAAATACGTGTTCTTTCTTTATCCCTGTAAACAAACTATTGTCGTTAATTCCTAACAATCTTACGGTTAGACTGCTCTCAAGGGCATGATTATATCTGTCTGTGGATACCTAATGCACCAAGTGCAAGGCTTCAGTATCCACTAAAACATACATAGGTATACATTAACTCACGCCTCTTTCCCACGCTGGTAGGCAGAAACTACAGAGCGCCATAATTATGGTACGATACTTGCATACTTCTTTTGCTTCGTATACATTTTAACATGTTGTTATACACATTTGCCCACTATGAATAGTGTTAATACTGGACATTGAAGCCTTCCATGGTGTTTGCGTAGCATCCGACAGACAGAACCATTCCCTTAGCTTTGGGATTATACAGGTACTAAAAAATAACAAGTATCAAACCTGTTAAGTCGTAGTATTCAGGGTGGCTACATGCGCGATACTAGCGACCTCATTTATTCCACACTCTTTTTTGCCAGGCTGTAACCGTCACTAACCAATGTGAACTGTGGAAAGAAAAAAGCTAAAGGAAAAGAAATAATAAATATAAAAAAACGTCTACGAGAATGGGGGATCGGACAGTAATCAGAATAGAATCGATTTTATATTAATAATTTAAAATAAATTTCAATTTTTCTAAATGAAGAAATAAAATGTCATTTACAATACAGTAGGTTTAATGTGTACAATGACGTGTGTGTGTGTCATTTAGGTACAGGTTACAGAACGACAAAAATATTGTTGATATTTTTGTTCTGTTACAACCTTAGAGTTACAACAATAAAGAATCTACTAAAACTTGCGAACTTAAATCATGCAGCTGTTTTGTTAAGACCACACATTGCGCTCTCAATTGATAAAAGTGGCGATTTGGTAAGATTTTTAAGCAACCAATGCCAAACATGATTATGAGTAGGTACCAAAAGGGCCGGCCTAATTAATACAATATTATTATTTTTTATCGGAATAGGCATCCATGAAGATTTTTAAAACAGTTTCTGGCTTCCTCTATTATTGAACATTGAGGTAGTTACTGAACGCATTATATATTTTGACACTCGTGTATTTGACACTTGCTTGACACTTTTGACAGCAAGATACAATAGAACGACAGCTAAAAGTTGAAGATTGTTCTCGACTTTTTGAAAATGCTTTTTTATTATTTTCATTCAATATGTTGCAAATAAAATTAATAGTGTAAAGTCACCGGCTTAGAATAATCAGATCCTAACTACCTCTCAATCAGACTGATCTTGATCGGAACTAGAGGTTATACATTACATAGTAAAATTTAACAGTCATTGCAAAATAATAGCACAAAATGTTTTGTTGGGGTAATGCGACTCATCATGAATTGTGTATAGAAGGACCGGAGACTCTTGATTTGGTAAGTTGTAACCTTAAACTTTTGCGCTGTGTTATCTTTCCAGATTACAATATTGACAGGTATGCAAACCTGTATGTTTCTTGAAATTACTATTTCCTGAAAAAGATTTGCATCATAAAATCCGCATTGATTGAAAACGGTGTAGTAAAAAAATCTGTGGATAATTTTAGTAAATTAAAACAATAATTTTATGTTTTAATTTCACTATCAAAAATAAATATCAAGTGTAAAAATTAAATACTATTTGTAATACCCATAGCATTTCGTTTTTACTATGTAATTTTATTTTTTGTACAGGTTATAAAGCCAACATTATCAAAATGGCGCGAGAGCAACCGTATGAAGGTAGTGGCTGCCGGAGAGTTCCACACAATGTTCCTCACTAACACTGGCCATTTGTATTCTTGTGGAAATAATGAGGTTGGTCAATTGGGACGCCATACTGACAATAGAGAAGGAAAATCACCTGGTATTGTTACAATTTATTTTATTTATTAATTTAGATGTGTATGTCACATAGTATAATAGATATTAATAATTATGTTTCGTGTTATATTTGATAGTTGGACCAGTAAAAAACAGCGGATTAGGATTTGTGATGTGATGAAATAATTATAATTATTGAGTAAGGTGAAAGTTGAGATTGTAATGGTTTAATTGCATGAATTTCTAGTGAGAACAGTTATCTAGGTTTAATATTAGATAGTCCATGTGATTTATGATGATGATATATTACATTAAATAAAAAATAAACTGAATGTACAGTGAAGCTAACAGTTTACCACTTGTGTTGATGTTAATAAGAACACTGCCATTTATGTAGTTACACATATGTTATTCAGATCCATGAATGTGTGACACAGGTAAACAAAGCTAAACTCATTATATTATTAATGTATTCCTCCATACTTACACCTTGAACTATGGAAATAACAGGTGGGAGAGATAGGTAATACTTTTGAACATTATGATCTTATTTCATACTATATTATTTAATTAATTTACTTAGTCATTATAATAATAAGTAAGTAATAATAATAAATAACTAAAAGAGAATGTATCATTGCAGTGTTCCTCAATAGTATTACAACCCATTTTTATACTTCCACTATCATATCTAAATAAAATCTCCATAATCATGATTATGTTTGCTTACAGATTGTACTTGAAATTGCTGACTATCATTATCTCAGCTCAAACTATTTAAAAATATTGTTTTTTTTTTTTAATTTCTGTTCTGATTAATGCATTTAAATTTTCAGCACTAGTTGACACATTCAGAGAATGCACTGTATCATCAGTTGCTTGTGGAATACAGCATTCAGTTGCTCTTGATGAATGGGGACAGCTGTTCAGTTGGGGCTCAGACAGCATGGGCCAGCTGGGCAGCAATCTGGGCACACATGCCCAGGGCAAGCCCAAGTTTGTTAAGAATCTAGCAACAAGAAATGTTATTCAAGTTGCGTGTGGGGCATATCATTCCATAGCATTGACAAACAGTAAGTTTTATTGCTTTAAAATTTTAAGATTAAGTGAATGGAATCTATATTGGATTAGTAAAGACACACAAGTCTTTTGCTTTTTTTGACATGTTTGATTTGTATGACCAGATGTTGAATGTAAAAACAGTAATGATGGAAGGATTATGATCCTCATGGGAAAAAAAGCAAAAGCTATGGACCGCCATCACATAGGTGGCGGTCCCCAGAAAGGTGGTTCCTAGAAAGACGCGTGGCGTTTTGTATGTTGTTTACCTAATTATAAAACGCAAAAAAGGTTGTGCTGATATTCATTAAGTAATTTCTTTCTTTTCAGATGGTGATCTCTTTTCTTGGGGTGCAAATAGTTATGGTCAGTGCGGATTAGGCACTTTGACAAGCAAGGAAATGATACCTCAACCAATAACCTCACTGCTTGGAGTTCCTATTGCAATGATTACATGTGGCAGCAACCACACATTTGCCTTATCAAAGTAGGTATTTTGAATGCAGATTTATTGCTACCTATACTAAAATCTTGTTACACAATGAAGTCAAAGTTGACCAAAAAGTGGTGACCTAAATGTTTATAAAAGAAAAACAATAAATAGGTTCAGCATCAATTCAACTAAAAAGACATTGTTTTTAAATAGTGTATTTTTAGAATATTAAAATGAATTATCTTAGTGTGCTGTATTTCGTTGTGCTACATATTGTTTTGGAAACAACAATACAATAGGGAGTAGTTTTAATAAATCAATATTTATTTATCTTAGAGATGAAAGATAAAGAAAGTATGAAACTGGCTACGATTTTTTTTTCATAAAAATGGTGATAAATACGTCACACGTCATTCGTCTTTATTTGCTCAAACCATTTACTTACTTTAGGCACAAATATTATTTTTTTATTGCGCTTCCAGGTCTGGTGCCGTTTTCGGATGGGGTAAAAATACACATGGTCAGTTAGGATTGCAGGATAGAGAACATAAGTGCTTCCCCTCTCATTTGAAAACATTGAGAAATGTTAAAGTAAGTACCTGCAGTTTAAATTAATTGTTTGCAGGCGCAGTCACAGCCAACGACTTTCGGGGTTGTAATATTTATTTGCTTTATATTATGATTAAATAAATAATCAATTTGAATTTATTTTAAATCTGTGTAGTACCTGTGTGAATATTTGTCGTGGCATTATAATTTATCGGACACGAAACAAAATGAAAGTCTAATGCGTATGAATATTTTAAAGCGAATCCTGTGCTGGGCGAAATTCGCTTGCGCCGTTAAGGTCGACTAACTTGCTTGGAGGTGGTCAAACTGGGGCGAATGGTCGCGCGGCTGCTTACTCCTCAGAGCAAACACCGCGCGAAATCGTGTCCCGTGCGAAGACTGTGAGCCTTATTCGTCAACTACCGGAATTCCAGACACAGTTAAATTACTTTTTCGACTGCCTTGTTGGTCGCTGCGAAGCATGAAGTCCCGGGTTTGATACCCGGGTCGGGCAAAGTGTTATTGAGTTTTTCTATCTGGAATTTCTGGGCAGCAGCCCGGAGTCTGGATTTGTGCCCGATTGATGGCAATAGGCTCGCCCCCTATTACATGGGACTTAAACATAACTGGCGAAATGTGGGTGTATTACCAGGAACACTTCTGCCTAATCCTTCGGGGATTACGGACGTGATGTTATGTTAAATTACTTATTAAAGTTCGGGGTCTGGGAAGTCTTAAAAAAACATATATATGTATCAATTGAGTTGACCACACCACCTCCACTGATTCGAACCACAGCCTTGCTGCATTAATTTTATTTCATATAGATTTTTAGGGGTATTGTAAAGATTCAAGTTCTGCAAACTTTTCAGACAAAGCTTTTATTATTTAAAAAGACATTCATCAACTTACTCCCTAAACATAGGTATACAAACAAAGAATCACATACGATTTTAGGTATAGTTAATTCATCACTTACAGAAATGCTCAGCACTATCAGGGAACTTACTAATTTATCGACATGTTAGATGTTATTAGTTGATTTATTTACAGCTGTAATGTTGGAGGTTAGTTTGTTGCACCAATATACATAGTGAATGGATTGAGTGCTCCTTATCCAGCAGTGATGTAAATACTGGTAAGAAAGTGTGAGCGATAAAGCGAATGAGCGGCCAATAGTTGTCTCTTTCTAGAATTCTGATTAAAAGAGAAAGAAAGAGACAGGTATTGACCGCACAGTCCCTCTGTCTTTTTCTAGGGAGTGGTTAATTTTGTGCGGGTATTGCTTAGTCCATTCTTTATGTCTATGGGTTCAACAAATTAACCAGCAACATTACAGCTGTAAATAAATCAACTGATAACTTCTAACATGTTGATAAATTAGTATTACTAATTTAACCACCACATCCTCTTCCGAGTTGAAACACTAGGAAGTGGCGAAGGTTAGGCGTCTTAATGTAATTATAGAAAATGCTGATTAACTAAATAAATAATTATTAATATTATTAATTCTGTCTATGTTTTTCCATCATATTGAACATTTTAAATCATAGTGTCCTATTGAGTGTTATTATGGTCCAACCAAGGTTCCCTATTGGCTGAACCAATACTTATATTACAAACATTGTTTCCAGGTGTGTCATATCGCATGCGGGGAAGACTTCACCGTGTTCCTGACGTTAGATGGCGGTGTGTTTACTTGTGGCACGAGTGAATACGGGCAGACTGGGCATGGGACTACAAA
The DNA here is from genome assembly GCA_921972225.1 of Euplexia lucipara. Lineage (NCBI taxonomy): Eukaryota > Metazoa > Arthropoda > Insecta > Lepidoptera > Noctuidae > Euplexia > Euplexia lucipara. Next base: position 11,161,378 of record OV179148.1, read on the forward strand.
GGATGAGCTGGTTCCCAGAAAAGTAATTACAGTCATAGACAAAGGGGAGAGTAACCATTATTGAACCGGTGTTTAAATTCGACTACCGCTGTATTTCAGAATGTCATTTCGGTAGAAATACAGAAGTGGTCCATTTTAAGTGCTACCATTTTAATACTGGTTAGTCGCTTCCAGTCACAGTACACAAACCCACTTACAGTCTCATACTAATATAAATTATAAGTAAAAAGCTTTAGATAGGTTATAAGCGCCCAGCAAGCGACACGTTAAAATGTGGCTAACTGGCCACACTTGACCTCAGTGTCGCGTCGCGCCGTCAACGGACGCGTGCGTGCGTTAGTGTGCCGTTTTTGAAGAACGAATGTTGTTTAGGTAACCTATCTACACCTTTTTACTTATAATATCATTGTCTCACACAGTTAATTGTTAATGAATCCTAATCCATTCACCCTCTCAAATCTCTCAAAATCGTTTAGTTGAAATGGTCTGTTTTAAGAGGGTTAGGAAGTCAACCGTACTTTCTCGTATTCCGTGGCGGTCCTAAACAGCGTTTTTATTTCTGTAATTACGGCTACCCCCAATAAAACTACAACTCAGTAACAAAATATTGGTTAATTTTATTATGACAAATAATCCTAGTTTCTTCTCTAATTTTTAAACTGTTTCCGTCTTGTTTTTCTGCTTTCAATGATCAATCTCGTTCTTAGTACAATTTATCGCAAACTACATTACTATTTCATTTGATTCATACATATAAAACTATTCATATTAAGTGATTATGAATAGTTTTATATGTATGAATCAAATGAATGATCCCCACTCATACTGTTGTTATTGTCAGGTTATGGAGCTAATGGGTAGTACGGTGACGCAAGTGGCTTGTGGGCGCCGGCACGTGTTGTGTCGGGTCGGTGACCGTATCTTGGCGTGTGGGTACGGCGCAAGGGGCCAACTTGGCTGTCCACACATGGCCTTCGCCTTGGTACCGACACCCATTACATTCAATCCTACCGATGAATCGCCGGTAAGTGGTGTCTGTTTTGGAAAAACATCATCTGTGACGACATGCATTATAAACACAGTTTTCTAGTAACAATTTTGCCAAATTACGAGTAGGTGAATCATTATAGGATTGGGGTTGCGGGTTGTCTCGTGTCCCGAGATTGTGTCTAAATTTATTTGTCCCAAGAAACACTTTTCGAAATCGTATAGTAATAATATTGTTTACAATAATTTGTAAAGGCTTTATTTCTTCGCTCTTCCACTCTCTGTAATTGAGAGCTTAATTTTACCTTAAAAAGTAATTTCTTGATAACCATACGTAACTGACTGAGTACCTATACAGTAAATACGTTCACCTACTGGTTATTATTATCTGATGACTAGAATCAATAAAATACTAATTATCTAGGCTTAACTAACGTTATTAATATTATAATTCGATTTTTACTAAAATGTTGCAATTTTAGTAAAAATCGAATTATAATATTAATAACGTTAGTTAAGCCTAAATAATTAGTATTTTATTGATGATGGACCCTAGTCTAATCTCCAAGGCTCTGGACGCATTTTATCGTGGATGGTCACGTGTCCCAGCAGGGCTAGCATGGGCTGGGGATATAACTTTTATCCACCGGTTATTTCCACTGACAAGGGATACAATTATCTTATCCACCTGCCAAAGCACGGCAACAGGGGGAAAGAGAATTATATCACTTTTTGACATTAGACGTGGATACTCATCCACGGCTTATAGCATGGTGACCAGTGAAAGATTTCGCGATTCGAGCAATCCCAATTGACAACAAAACAAAATAAATATCCAGTACTTACAGATCTAATAAAACGATGAAAGTACTTTGGTTTACATGACATTATCGACTATTGTGTAATTTCATAAAAGTTTTCTTATAATGGCAATAATTTCGAGGACAAGCGTGTCCCCTGGTTTATCCCCGTGAATAGTTTATCCACCCATGTCGTCATGCTCGGAGGGTGGATAAAAATGACAGAGGGGAATAGTATTTTATCCTCTCCCCGTGGAAAGAATATCTCCGGCCATGCTAGCCCTGCAGATCTTTGAGACTGTCGAGACTACCCAAATTCACAACTCACAAGTTTATTGCCTTTCAAGTTTTAGTCATGCTATTTAATGTTATAGTTAATTACGTCTAAAGGCTAAGTTAAGAATCAGCTTGTTTAAAAAAAGTTACTCATATTTTATTATCATTGTTATGCAATCGCATTTTCGCTGCTACGCCCGTTTAGCTTAGCACATATTAATTGTGACGTAGTAAATAATTTGTCTGCCTTAACATTCTATTCTATTGTTTTCAATACAGACTAAAGACCCTGGCCTGAGCAAGGTAAATAAGTATAATGCTTAGTAATAAGGCCGCAGTAGTTAGTAGTTTATTTTCTTTTCTGCACTTCTTTTGTAACACTTTTAGTGTAAATTTAGCACAGTGTAACTGCCTACTCCAAACAGTCGTTCATTGCCTATGTCATGAAGGACAATAGGCTATTTGACTAATTGTGAAAAACAGTCTCTATATTTAATGTTGTATAAGAACCATACCAAAGACATTCAATACCTATAGACCGGACATCACGATCAAAATTTTCGTCCGAAACTTGTGTCCTCCTTGGACACAAATCTATGAGTTATTTTTAGTACGCCCAGCTGCCGCTCCAATATTCATATATTATTCTAGATGGCGTTACTGAGACATGGGATCAAAGTTTTTCTACGACATTTCCTTGACTCTATAGTATTTTTAATCTCTTTGAACCATACAAATAATATTTATTTTCATTAATTTTAAGTACTTATTTCGTTAAAAAAAACAATCACAAAATACACATGATTACTTGCTATAGAAATATGGCGCCGAGTCAGTTATGGAGCGGCGATTTACAGATAGATGTTTATACACAAGTGACGTAACATTTAATTAAGTCAATCATTTCATCATCGTTTACAATCATATCGTTCGAACCTCAAACAAATAATTTTATTTTGGGTTTAATGATGAAAATATTCAGATCTACACATATGGCTATAAAATAATTCTTTATTTTTCATATTGCCAAATAGCCTATTGTTTCGTGAAGACACTTGCCAGTGTTTTATCAATGCATTGACTGACTGTACGGAGATAGATATTGATAAACTGTGGTTAGCCTTTTATGTAGGAGTTCATTGGGTACATACATGGATTTTAACGCTGGTAGTTAATTTTGTTGTTTTATTCTTTTGACTCAACAAAAGTAATAAAAGTATTATTGACCTAGTGTGACCAATATCTCTCTTCATCAAGGGTTCGAATCCCGTAATGTGGCGAATGTCTAAGGCACGATTGGCTACTTTAATGCTAAAATCTGAGCTATACTGTGGCATAACAACGTATTAAAAAAAAATTGCACGCTAAACGATTTAGTGCGAGAGCCGGCTGCAAAAATACCTACCTTATCGGCTACCCCAATAAGCTGTATTTAGAACGTTAACCGACACTTAAACACGTAAAAAAAATCAGGTCTGCCAGAGCCAATCCTGCCGGGTCATAGAAATAATTGATATTTTTTGACGTAATTTTTTAGTAAAAATTACCTCATAAGATACCCGAATGAAAGTGCTGGCAGCAGTTAACCATTGATTAGTTATGTAAAAAAAAGTTGGTCTGCCATTGCGCAGCCTGCCGGAAGTACTTGGCAGACCCCTTTGAATATGCCCTTCTGACACACTAAACCTACCTCATCGAGTACCCGGATGGGACCAACGCTAAATAATAACCAAGATACCCCTGATAATGGATCAAAAGGTCTGCCAGGTCTAAGCTTGCCGAAACTTAGTGTTCAAAGCGTTTGAAGTTGATAGGGAGCACAATTTCACCAGTAGTCAAAATAACATTATTTTGTATACAACTATAGGAATATTAAATATTTTTTATCAAAACATTGAATAAAACAACAAATGTAGAGATAATAGATGTATATTAAAAATTTAGCACAATCACTACGAGTTCAATAACATGCTTACAATTTATATACAACTATCAAAACTTAGTTTAAGTTGGCATTTCAGTTACCTGAATTCTGTATTTATATGTGGGTTTAGGGAACTAAGTAGGCTTCTGAGTGTAGAACCTGTTATTGCGTAAATCATCGTAGGAACAGCTAACGCCTAACCAAACTGACCACCCCCAGGATCTCTCAAAATCCAAGTTTAAACAATAATGGTTAGGTTGACTAGCCATTTACTGTCAATACCTGAGTAGGTACGATAACTATCTTAATTCAAAAATTACAAGCCATTAAATAACTAGCTACAATGATGGTGAAATGACAGCAAGAACTATTTTTAAAAATATAAAGATGCAAAAAAATTAAAATCAGTCAGATTGAACTGTACTAATGTAAATCAGTAAAAGTTTGTACAAAAATAAAATTATAACTTAACGTAGAATCTCAAATTAATAAAAATCCCTTCATCACTCGAACTGTCATATGACTTATCAATATCGTCGTCCTCTGAATCATTAATTATAATAGACTCTACACTGAGTGGTGTTGGCTCACCTTCATAGCATAGAGGTTCTAGGCGATTGTTATTCAAATCCCACCCGTATTTTTTGGTATATAATTTTATCCGTTTATTTGAACATGCGTTTTGCCACATAGCGTTTACGAAAGCCGTTCGCAATATTTTTTGTTTTATAACCTTTTTACATGGCGGCATTCTACAGGAACTATAATTCCTATTTTTTTCAACAAGGGACCTTTTTTTGCTTGCGTATGTTTTATTAAAGATAACGTATCTGGCAGCATTAGTATTTGTAAAGTTTTTATTTCCATACATTTCGCAACTAAACTTATGAATCAAATCAACTACTTCTGTATCATTCTCGTATACAAAATTCTCGTCTTATTTATTGAAAGCTTCCTGGTAGATGGGATTCTGTTTTAACACCTGGAAAGGTTTAGATTTACCTTTATTGTGAAAAACAGCTGAAGTATCTGTCAAATAAAAAAAAGTCTGTCTGTTTGTCTGTATGTCTGTTTGTCTGTTTGTTTGTACACGCTAATCTACGGAACTACTGAACGGATTTGAATGATTTTAATGATTTTTTTTTGTTGTATAGATATTAAGTCTGGGCAACACATAGGCTATAATTTATCTTAAAAACTGGAACACCTGATGCAGAACCACAACAGACCAGCTAAACTATAGGAGATACAAAAATGGTACCATAGCGAAAATTGTTCCACGTGATGAGCATTTTTTGTTGAGAGAATAAATTTAAAGATCCGGAACACCTGATGCAGATCCGCAACAGACCAGCTAAACTATAGGAGATACAAAAATGGTACCGTAGCGAAAATTGTTCCACGTGATGAGCATTTTTTGCAGAGAGAATAAATTTGAAGATCCGGAAAACCTGATGCAGAACCGCAACAGACCAGCTAAACTATAGGAGATAGAAAAATGGTACCATTGCAAAAATTGTTCCACGTGATGAGCATTTTCTGCTGAGAGAATAAATTTGAAGATCCAGAACACCTGTTGTGGAACTCCAAGAGCCCAGCTACACCATAACTCACATAGGAATGACGTCTTAGCAAAAGTTGCTCGGTCTGATAGGCATTTCCTGTTGACTTATAAAAATCGAAGATCAGAAACATTTGATACAGAAATTAAAGCTATCACTAATTTCATTGCATAATTAAAAATAACATAAGTACCTCCACGCGGTGAAGGCGGGAACAGTTCAGGACAGATTCTCGATGACGATGGTATATCCTTGAAAATTAGACTCTACAGGCCAAAACTCCCATTTTTTTTATCGTATAAATATGCCTTCGGGCTTATGTTATTTGAGTGTTTAATTTCCTTTTCCATTTATCTTCGTAACATGGTAGCCTACCTGGTAACGCAGGGGAGCAGCCACTTAGATTTTAATTGATCAGGTATCATCACAATAAAACTATAACCATGTCTAGAAAGAGGTCAAATCTTTCCCAATGTTCCAAAGGTGATTGATGATTAAAGATCATAAGATCCCAACAATCTACCGAAGAGCGTTAGGAGAGACTTGATGCTGTTCGAGAACATGAGGATGCAACTCGCTCCGTGGAAACTTCTTGGGATCGCGAAGCACGCCTGCATTCTCAGCGTATTTACGCATCTACATCAAGGTCTCTAGACACCAGTGAAAAATATGTGCGCGACTGAACGCTGATTGTGAACATCATGCACTGTCTCGCGAGTTGGAGACGTTCACGGAAAAAGCATGACGCTTGAGTTTTCAGCGTATATACGCATTGACTCTAGAGATAAGTGGGGGAAGTAAATACGCGACTGAACGCTGATCGTGAACGTCACGCAACATATAGGCTATAATTTATTTTGGAAAATGGAACACCTAAAGTAAAAGAGATATAAAAATGGTGCCATTGCTAAAACTATTCCACGTGAAGAGTGTTTTGTGCTGTGAGAGTAAATTTGAAGATCTGGAGCACCTGTAGGGGAACTCCAAAGCCCAGAGACAATATAACATATATATAATAGAAATGGCGTCTTAGCAAAATTTGTTAAGTCTGATGGCATTTCCTGTTGACCAACAAAAATAAAAAATCTGGAACGTCTTGAATCGTCTCGCGCATCCCATTGATTTCCCGTCTCCGGGCTTTTAGAATTCGACACAAGACGTTTCAGATCTTCGATTTTGACGACCCCGTTGTTGCTGGCATAAGAAACAGGATCCGCGTACGAAGTCGCGGGCAGAAGCTAGTCTTTAATAAAACATATGCAAGCAAAAAATTAAAAGGTCCCTTGTTGAAAAAAATAGGAATTATAGTTCATGTAGAATGCCGCCATGTAAAAAGGTTATGAAACAAAAGATATTGCGAACGGCTTTCGTAAACGCTATGTGGCAAAACGCATGTTCAAATAAACGGATAAAATTATATACCAAAAATACGGGTGGGATTTGAATTACAATCGCCTAGAACCTCTATGCTATGAAGGTGAGCCAACACCACTCAGTGTAGAGTCTATTATAATTAATGATTCAGAGGACGACGATATTGATAAGTCATATGACAGTTCGAGTGATGAAGGGATTTTTATTAATTTGAGATTCTACGTTAAGTTATAATTTTATTTTTGTACAAACTTTTACTGATTTACATTAGTACAGTTCAATCTGACTGATTTTAATTTTTTTGCATCTTTATATTTTTAAAAATAGTTCTTGCTGTCATTTTACCATCATTGTAGCTAGTTATTTAATGGCTTGTAATTTTTGAATTAAGATAGTTATCGTACCTACTCAGGTATTGACAGTAAATGGCTAGTCAACCTAACCATTATTGTTTAAACTTGGATTTTGAGAGATCCTGGGGGTGGTCAGTTTGGTTAGGCGTTAGCTGTTCCTACGATGATTTACGCAATAACAGGTTCTACACTCAGAAGCCTACTTAGTTCCCTAAACCCACATATAAATACAGAATTCAGGTAACTGAAATGCCAACTTAAACTAAGTTTTGATAGTTGTATATAAATTGTAAGCATGTTATTGAACTCGTAGTGATTGTGCTAAATTTTTAATATACATCTATTATCTCTACATTTGTTGTTTTATTCAATGTTTTGATAAAAAATATTTAATATTCCTATAGTTGTATACAAAATAATGTTATTTTGACTACTGGTGAAATTGTGCTCCCTATCAACTTCAAACGCTTTGAACACTAAGTTTCGGCAAGCTTAGACCTGGCAGACCTTTTGATCCATTATCAGGGGTATCTTGGTTATTATTTAGCGTTGGTCCCATCCGGGTACTCGATGAGGTAGGTTTAGTGTGTCAGAAGGGCATATTCAAAGGGGTCTGCCAAGTACTTCCGGCAGGCTGCGCAATGGCAGACCAACTTTTTTTTACATAACTAATCAATGGTTAACTGCTGCCAGCACTTTCATTCGGGTATCTTATGAGGTAATTTTTACTAAAAAATTACGTCAAAAAATATCAATTATTTCTATGACCCGGCAGGATTGGCTCTGGCAGACCTGATTTTTTTTACGTGTTTAAGTGTCGGTTAACGATCTAAATACAGCTTATTGGGGTAGCCGATGAGGTAGGTACTTTTGCAGCCGGCTCTCGCACCAATTGGCTACATTAATGTGGTTTAGCTTGAACGTTTTAGCTTTGAAGTTACTATGTTCAAAATGGAAGTAGAAGCTGTTGAGGTACAATGTGATGCGCGTGCGCCGCACGCAACGACGGAGCGCCAATGCAGCTAACGTAGTTTCATGCGTTATTCAACTTTGTTACAGCTAAAACCCTTTGATGTGTCGAGTAAAAAGCCACTAGAGTCGTTAACAATGATGTCACATATCGATGAACATATTCTATATTGGCCATATCTGCGTAATATTTTACATCCAATAATGTGTATAAATGTTCCTGCTAACAGTTCAAAGGTTTATGCAAAATGTTGCTCGATATTTACACCTCCGTTTTATTCGGGGATGTTGACATCACTCTTATTGTTAATAATATTAAAGTAATAGCCTGATAAGGTTATTAACATGAACTATTGTTCTTCAGCTTAAGAAGAAACAGAAAGTCGAGGCCGCGACATCGATAGCTCGAAATTGCACCGCGGGCGTTTCCAAACTAAATGTTGAGTCATCTGTATATTTAAATTAGTATTATGTTCAATGTGCTGCAATTTATTAAAGATTTATTTTATTTGCAAATTTGTATGTATTGGTCTATTTTGTAGCTAGGCCTTATTAATTTGTTTTAGTTAAGTGTCTTATTTTTCTTATATAGAACTGTATATGCATGATAAATATTAGTAGATGAAGTGGTTTAATTATAATTTAAATCACGCGTTAGACAGAAAGCGGAGTATGACAAGGGCACCTGCTATTCGGGTGGTATATTCTATCCTAGACTGGGTGGGAGGGAGATCGACGCACCTTCTGACACCCTGGGTTCTATACATAATTCTGGACCCCCAACATTTAAGTAATCTAAGACATGTATGTATTTAGAAATATATAAGTATGTTTATCAGCTGTTTAGTACCCATAACACAAGCTCTTAGCTTAGCTTGGGACTAAATGGCGTTGTGTGAAAAAGTTGTGGAATATTTATATATTTATTTAAGTTTTTTGTCGGCTATTATTAGTATTAACCTTTCAATCGTGTCAATTAGAGACACAATAGAAAGACATTGACAGCACGGACACCGCGCAGTGTCCACTTAAGGTTTAATCAATTAAACTGTAAAAAAATATGAAGAAACCATTCAATCAATCAATTTTTTCTAACCCTTTGAGCTATTTACTTTTAAGAGAAAAAAATAAATTAGAATTTTGTTTTTATACCTTTTTATTTGAGGTAGGTATAGCTACACAAATTGCAGGACACTAACTGCTTTTGCGCATACATACTATACATACACGGTGTTTTTATATTCGTCGCACAAATTTTTACAGGATGTTCTGCCCATGAATACGAACAACTTTTACTATGGGACCAACTCGGAAAATACGAAAAAAAACGGCTATTGCATACAAAAGTTTGATACCTATTCAACTAAAATGTATGAAACAGCCGATTTATTTTTCGTGATTTCCGAGTTGGTCCCATAGTAAAAGTTGTTCATATTTATGGGCAGAACACCATGTGAAAATTTGTCAGACGATTAAAAAAACACCGTGTATTGTATTATATGCCCAAAACCTTAATTAATTTGAGACCGTCGCCGTCGTCGCGGCGATAGTTAAGTATGGAGCGACTGGCAGCGGCAGTTCTGTATCTTCGGTTATCACATTGGCTGTCGCTTTGATTATGTGCAGTGTGATAAAAATATATAGTTGGCAATCCAATATAAAAACACTAAGGTCCCCGATGGGTTAGGCAGAGGTGTACCTGCTATACTGCCCTCATAAGCCAAAAAGCGGTATCTCAAAAAAATGCAAATTTCTGATTTTTGTTGCATCTGATAGCTTAACAAATTCCCTACAGGTTAAATGAAATTAAATGGCGCTATCTCAACCAGAAACCACTTAAAACCTACTAAGAAAATATTGCATATCTCAAATTTATACGATATTACTAAGGAGCTGAGAGGTATATCATTATTTTTAAACACAATGGCCGTATATTTACAAAATGTGATTCCAAAAAAAATGGACCACAATGACTTTTATTAATGGCAAGATTACACAACGCAATACAAACTGTCTCGCCTTAATCCACGTCCTTATATCTGCGATAAAGTGCAAGTGGAAGCTACGAGAGGTAGTTTCGATTTTAATTACTAGACATCCTTTGATAGTGAGTATGTAACTGCTAGTATTATTGGGAACAAGATTTTAAAAACGAATGCTCTTCCACCTCCAAAGAAGAAAACCATGCTTAACGGGATTTCTTAAGCCAAGAAGAACAATATTTTGAAATCCCTTCAAAATATAATACCAGGCAATAGACTGTCCTTCTGGAGGGAGCTCCCTACTTCTGAGTGATTTATGACATAGATGCCTATTTTGAAAATTTGAAATTTTCTAATTATGTTAATCTAAAGTTTATTAAAATTATTTCCAAATGCACTTTTTTCGTGTTTTATTTTCTTTTACATGGATTTTTAGCAAAAATGTACAGAAAAACATTTGTATGAAAATTCCTATGAACACACTATAATTAAAAGCGGTAACTCATATTAATAAACATATTATTCGAAGCCCAATAGCGGTTTCTCAAAAATGAGGTAAAAAAACATATTTTTCCTTTTTTTAAAAACATCAATAAGAAATATGGGTATGAGTATTTATTATTATGAATAAATAATTTTAAAACTACTTTACTAAGTTGACGCGAAATCAAAAAAACTAGAACATGAATTTTCTCGAGTCTCACTTTTTTGAGATGACGCTTTTTGGCTTATGAGGGCAGTATATAACAGCAAAAATCATTCAAACAAAATAGTTATACGATTTAATATTTTCTACCGTTCCATAAACCGCTTTCTTTCTTCGCGCATATTTTTAAATCAATTTTCTCTGTTATCTGTGTCTAATGTCAGTGCATTGATAATAATATAAAATCAAAGTCTTTGCTTTTGCACTGTAATTTAATTTCATGTCATGTTATAATGTAAAACCGTTTGTAATGTTTTTATTTATATTATAGGGTGTTTATTTGAGGTTTAAGTCTGTTTGAAGAAGGTGATATTATATTTTAACCAAACCCAAATAATGCGTTCCTGGTATTCTTTTCGAGAAAGAAAAAATATATATCTTGGGTTTTCAAAATCGCCTTATTTAGACTCTCTTACACTCAAATATTCACCTTGTATCACCATCAAATGCAAATAGCGAACGTTGAAATTCTTTGCAGTTTTCTCAAGAAATCTTCAAGGGTCCTATTAAGGTGTTTGCAGGCGGTGACCACAGCTTTCTAATCATAGACCATGACAGGTCTGGGCCGGTTGACTTTCGTATTCAGGACCATACTAAACAAATTGTAACGTTGACAATACCGAAGTTGGCTGCTTGTGAAGTTTTTAAAGACTGCGATGTTGTTAATCAGGTGAGTTTTGGAGTGAAGTTAATTCTATAATAGTTGTAAACATAGTTTCCAAAACACACTTGGCGTACTCTATTTTTTAAATACAAACGATGAGATAAAGACTAAAATTCGATTTGTCAATTGTCAGATATGTTGTATCACAGGGAAAAAATTGAAAAATAAAATCCATACAAAATTAACAAAAAGTTTTTGTGCTGCAGGATATTCTAGCATATTTGGAGACGGTATTCGGCTCTCTGGCATGTGTAAACGGTTCGTTCCTATCACCGAACAATGCTCACTTTGGCTGCAACACTAAGGTTCCTGGGGTCGATCTTAGAAAAGCCGAGGAAGCATTCACATTAGTTAGCAGATTTGAAAATACTACAATCAAGGAACTTGTGAGTTTTGTATATTTTTTTATTAATTATACATACATACATAAACGCACGCTTTTTTCCCATGGAACCCCATGGAAAAAAGGCGTGAGTTTATGAGGCGAAAACTACAGAGCGCCATATGCTACGATTCTTATACACTTCTTTTGCTTCGTTTACATTCATACATGTTGTCATACACACACGCCGGTTGCGAGTACTACGCACCTGACTTTTACCCTCACCAAAGAACCTCACCAATAAGTTCCAAATTATGTCGTTTTAGTGCCGGCGTTCCCACTTACATTTACCTTTCGTTAGTCGCCTTTTATTCATCCGTTCAATGTTACCCAACCATCTAAGCATACTCTTTTAGATTTTTGTAGCTGTATCTTTTTAAACTACAGCGTTCCTTTATCATTTTTTTATTAAGAAGTCGCTCTGAATCATGTTAATTGACCAGCCAGTCGCACACCACAGGTTACAACATACAACAAAAATGATTCCTTATTCAAATGATACTGAGAGGAATGACGTCTACTGCTGGGCATAAAGTCTCCCCAAGCATCATCACAATGACTGGACCTCTAGTTCCTGTATGCAACCTTTACTATAGGCCAATATAACTCGGTATGCCATATCAACGACCGGGTACTGCACAGCTCTTACAAATATAATTTTCTTTTGTTTTCAGATATTCAGTCACCTAACTGAACATATAATAAAGAAGATGAAAGTGTCACCGCCTGACGCGGAAGTCCTCAGAATGTTCCTAATCTTACCACTGTATCATGAAATGCGTAATCCTCGCCGACACGTCGAATTACAGGTCTAGTTTTTTTTGTACTTCACATCACATCTTTCTTTTATTACCATTGTTGTCTTTACTAATCCGTATTATTTTATAAAACTATATTGAATAGTTGGTTGGTTGCCAGTAGGAATAGAAAAAAAAAATGTTTTTGCATTTGAAGCCCTATCCTTGCGAAAGTTTATGAGCTATCGCAAATTGTATGCTCTTTAATTTTTATAACACACGTTAATTTTATGAGACTAAGGCACTTTTAGAACGCCAAAATAATGGTGTATAAGAGTTTCAGTTTATTAAAATTATCTTTCATTCCGTGTTAAAAACAGGGACTAAAAGTTACGGTTCAAGGTTAAGATACTTCAAAAATGTAACGGTACCGGTCTAAACTAAAGGTTGGGCTATACCGATAACTTGTCGGGGGTCGCGGAAGTATCTTCTGTTCCCGTGACCACCGGCGCAGGTGTGAGAAGGAACACGGGGTGGTTTTTAGTCAGTAAGAGTCTGACAGACCCCTCCGCCTCCCCGGGCGGGGGACATCCATGAGGATTTTCCACCCCTCAAAAAAAAAAAAAAACCGATAACTTAATAAATGAAGGTTGGGCTATACCGCTATTTAACCTTTACACGATTGTGGTACCGAAAAACATGCGAAACATGCGGATCAAACACGATAGACGTTCAGAACTTGTGTAATTTGTAGTGAGCGGCTAACCGATGATGGTTCGATTTCGCGTTCGGCCAGTTGGTGCGACAAAGAAAATCCCTATTTACTAAGGTTAAGTCCCGGTACCGATATTTTTAAAAGTTAAGGGCACTTTTGAATTATACCGGTATGATCGAAATATTTAGGTAACCCTTATTTAACGGTATGACGCCATACCGACATTTAAAGGTACCTCAATTTTTGGGTGTTCAGTTCCTGGTTAAAACCCTGATTTGACTGGATTACATACGCTATTGAATACAGTTAGCGTCTCCACCGACGTTACCTATAAAAAGGTGACGTTACAACGGGAGCTATTTTAATATTCAAGTATCCTGGTTGCATGGTCATGCTGCACGTCAGAGAAGGATATGTGTAACATAATAACAATAATAAAAGATATTATAACCTGTTTTTCTAGGGTCCGTTTGCAGAGGCGTTTAACAATCTATCCACCCATCCGCAGAGGATAGTGAATCTATGGTGGGAGGCTCAAACACCGGAATATTTCGAAATGCTAGTCGATATATTTAAAAGTGTTATTGTTTACGAACTAATGCAGCCATCAGTACGCGCGAACAAGGTATAATATAAATCATGAAGAAAATCCGAACAATGTTTGAGACAAGTCGTACCTTGAAAGTATCACGGCCGATTGTTTTTTTATGGTTCCAGAAAATTTACTTTACACACAGCATAATACAAATACTCAATACTCTGTCGTCACTGAACAAAATTAACTTTACAAATCCAAAGAAACCGAAAATTCCAGCGGAATGCTTTTATATTGAAGACTTGTCTGATCATGTGGATATTGCTACCGATTACATTACCTGGCTGTCGGATCATGCTGTAAGTATTACTTCTTCTTCTTCTTTATCGTCTGATTAATGACCAACCTGGTTAAAGTTTATGCCGCCCATGGGCCTCTGACTTGGCATCACATGCCTTCGAGAATCTCTCATGGCATGCCGGTTTTCTCACGATGTTTTCCTTCACCGTTTTTCTACAATACGCACATAAATCTGCTAAGTCAGAATTGTTTGTCTTGGGTTCGAACTCGAGACCCATGACTGTTACCCCATGTCAATAAAATTATTTAATAAATTACCTAGCGAAATTAGAGACCTTCCTATTACATTGTTCCGAAAAAATTGTACACCTGGCTTGTCAATAAATGCTTTTACACTACTAATGACCTTAGACTTACAAATAAAAAAATGATGGAGTAGTGTAATAAATAGTGTTTAGTTTAAGATTAGTCTTACATCGTACACAATGTTAAGTTTCACATACCGGCAATGGTTACTATGAGGATCCAACATTATATATTACATACCACCTATTTACCCATATTATGTGAATAAATTATTTTGATTCGATTGATTGGCAATACACCTGTCACACCAGTGGCCCATCACTCATCCTACTCTACTGCAGGTGCTGTATTACCACAGTATAAATATTAATACAGTAGGACGACGCCTTTGATCTCTGAAAAAATGCCGACAACTTCCACACGCGTAAGACTTGAATAATACCTCCCGCACTACGAACATCGTTAATTTGCAGTGCGGGAGCGGCTTTCCCGCGTCTCGCCCCTCACACCCCGCACGATTGCCCTGTCTAGACGGCTTCGTCGAACGACTGTATGTTTTTAGACTGTGGTATTACCATGAATATTTAAAAAGGTATATTCAATTGAATCTAAGAGATCTGTTAATTACATTAAGGACAATTATTGTCCTTTTCAATTGAATCTAAGAGATCTGTTAATTACATTAAGGACAATTATTGTCCTTAATGTAATTAACAGATCTCTTAGATTCAATTGAATATACCTTTTTAAATATTCATGGTAATACCACAGTCTAAAAACATACAGTCGTTCGACGAAACCGTCTAGACAGGGCAATCGTGCGGGGTGTGAGGGGCGAGACGCGGGTAAGCCGCTCCCGCAGTGCGAACAAAATGATTATTGTCCTTAATGTAATTAACAGATCTCTAGTATAGTTCTGAAAACTCCTAGGTAAAAGATTGTCAGTTAAAAGTTGAATTCCAAAATGGTGCAGTTTTGACAGCAGTTTACTAAAACATAGAATCACACCACTTTTATTTGACTGGCCTGTTGGTCTATTGGTTGGTGGCCCTGACTACTATGTCGGAGGTCCGATTCCCACCCAAGACAAATGTTTGTGTGATGAGCACGATCATTTGTTCTGTATGCAGGTGTAATTTATCTACAATATGTATGAAATTTAAAAGTATGTTTATCAGTTATCGAGTACTCATAGCACAATTTCCGATTAGTTTGAGATTAGATGGCGTTGTTTGAATGTTGTGGCATATTTTTTTATTTGTTATCCAATGCGTACGCAAGCAATCAATAAAAATAGTAATGTAAAATGCAACAATCTTATATTTTTTTGCAGTCGACCAATCCTCATATGTGTAACTACGCGTTCCTATTCGACGTTCAATGCAAATCATTGTTACTTAAAATAGATCAGCAGCTACAGATGCAGATAGCTATTAGCAGAGCAGCGACGCAGATATTCACACGGTTATTCATGGATCCCACGTATGAATACCAAAGGGACCAGTACCTCAATCTAACGGTCTCTAGGAACCATATTGTAAGAGATACAATGTCGCAAATCAGTAATCATGAGACTTCGCAGTTAAAGAAACCACTTAGAGTAAGTATTTAACAAAACCTGACATTTTTTTTCTCTATGCTGAGTTAGTACTGCGCACGTTATGTCCCCAAACACTTTATAGTTCTTCGTTCATTATTGTCTTTGTTAAAATAACTTCTGTGAGGAGTTTAGCTTCATCTGCCTCGCCTTTTATCAAATATAGTGGGCTTCCAGACTAGGCAGATACAGCAGTTTTATATGGAACAACTGTGTGACTAAAATATTTGGCGATAAATTAACGCATGCTAAGAGTTAGGAAGCCAAACACAAAATCTTTATAACCGATAACCATTATGTAACGTGTACAGAATAAAGACTCGCATTTAGAGACTCTTATTTCATTGTAATAGAATATAAATTGCTATGACTGCTGTTCGTGCATGTAACAACTATACAATTTGCGTGACATCTCATATTCTTTCAGGTAGAATTCGTTGGTGAAGAAGCTGAAGATGCAGGTGGGGTAAAAAAAGAGTTCTTCTTGTTGCTACTGAAGGAAATCTTCGATCCTGTATATGGCATGTTCAAGCAGTCCGAGGAAACCAACATGATCTGGTTCTCAAACAATCCATTCGAAGATGATGTCATGTATTATTTGATTGGTAAGCTAAGATTCACACAACATCACGCCTCTAATCTCCGAAGGGTTAGGCAGAGGTGTCCTCCTGGAGAAACTGGAGGACTTTGGGGTGAGAGGCATGCAACTTAAGTTATTTTCTGACTATCTCACTAATCGCAAACAGAGAGTAAAGATTGGTGATATGTACAGTGACGATCTTGACATTGCTTGTGGGGTGCCACAGGGCAGCATCCTTGGTCCCACGTTATTTTTGACATATATCAATGGCCTCTGCGACCTTAAATTGCATGGTGGTAGGATTGTTACTTTTGCAGATGACACAGCCCTGCTTTTCCACTCAGAATCATGGGAAGAAGTGTACTCAAAGGCCCAACTCGGCTTTGACATGGTTGCAGAGTGGTTACAAGATAACAAACTAACCCTCAATACATCTAAAACCATGTTTATTCCATTTTCTATCAAAAAATGGCCAACCTCCGTTAATACGAGTCCTTCAATAGTGGCACATTCATGCTCTCTCCTACCTGGAAATCCTTGCACATGTCCCACTCTTAAAAAAACAGCTGTTATTAAATATTTAGGTATCCTGATTGACAGTGGTCTTAGTTTTCAGCCACATATAGATGCTCTTACAGCGAGAGCGAGAAAACTAATATTTATCTTTAAAAACCTACGACATGTGGCGTCAACTAAGACTATCGATACTGTATACTTTGCATTAGTTCAATCAATCTTATCTTACTGTATAACAGCATGGGGTGGAGCCCCAAAAACATCCCTGATTAGGTTGGAGAGAGCACAGAGAGCTGTTTTAAAAGTGAGTCGAAACCTGCCATTTCTCTTTTCCACAAAAGAACTTTACGAACAGTGTAAAGTACTGACAGTTCGCCAATTATTTATTTTAGGTACTATAATGCGCAAGCACACACAACTCGCATACAATCCTATCAAAATCCATAACAAGAGACGCAAACATACTATCTTTAAATCAACATCCTTCAAAACCACTTTCAGCCGTAGATTTTTTTGTTTCCAGGGAGAATACCTTTACAACAAAGTTAATAAAGCTATTTCCATCTACTCCTTGACCAAATTTAAATGCAAAACCAAGGTCCAAAATTGGCTTCAATCCCTCGATTATGAGGCCACAGAGAAACTCCTAGAAGTTATCTCATAGAACAACCAACATCAGTAAGATCCAAGATCTTTAACCAAGACCAGTTAGTTATTTAGGTACAGAACGGATTGTTGTATCACACATTACCGCGTCCACCACACACCACCACACACTACTATACACCACCACACACTACCATACATCACCACACACTACCATACACCATTACACACCCCCATACACTCCCGTCCTAAACTCATAAACCTCACACTTTCTCATAATTATATACCACAAACACACTTAACATTGTTCTCTGGCTTTCTAAGTTAAATTGAGTATTAAGCTATAAATTGTTTATTTATCTTTCTCACCAGAAGTATCACCTCATTTGTAACAGGACCAGTTATTTACAGGCAACAAATGCCCATAGATTATGAATACCTTACATATTTATTTATTTATTTTCAATGAAATAAATAAGTACAATCTCTTGTTCGTGAATAAAATATTAAATTATGTTGGTACTTCACTATGCACTTGACTACGTCTTTGGGTTATTAAGTAGAACATGTTTGTATAACACTAACTTGTCAGGTTGTTGGAGGCCTGGAGACCTGTAACACAGGTATTCCTAGTACAGGCTCCAGTCTCCACAACATCAATGAATATATTACAATAAGTAAATGGAAATGTGCTGTATAAAATTGAAAATTTCATTATGTGGTGGAGAAAATAAATGTTGTTATTATTATTATTATTAAGCAGTCCGAGGAAACCAACATGATCTGGTTCTCAAACAATCCATTCGAAGATGATGTCATGTATTATTTGATTGGTAAGCTAAGATTCACACAACATCACGCCTCTAATCTCCGAAGGGTTAGGCAGAGGTGTACCTGCAATAGCACACATTTCGCCAGTTATGTTAAAGTCCCATATTTTAGAGGGCGAGCCTATTGCCATCAATTGGGCACAAATCCAGACTCTGGGCTGCTAGTGAGAAATTCCAAATGGAAAAAATTAACAACACTTTGTCCGACCCGGGGATCAAACCCAGGACCTCATCTTCAGCAGTAGCACTTGCGTCCATTAGACCAACGAGGCTGTTTAGTAAGCTAAGATTTACTAAGCGCGTATTCCTTGAATATACTAATCTTATTATTATGTCTGACTAAAAACTCAATAATTTACTCTTTTCTTTCAATTATTTTTTTCAATTTTAATTAAGTGTCTGGCCTGCTGGTCTAGTAGTTAGTGATCCTGACTGCTATGCCGGAGGTCGTGGGTTCGATTCCCACCCAGGACAAATGTTTGTGTGTTGAGCATGATCATTTGTTCTGTGTCTGGGTGTATTTTAGCTATAATATGTATGTATTTAAAAATATATAAGTACGTTTATCAGATGTTTAGTACCCATAACACAAGCTCTCAAGCTTAACTTGGGACTAGATGGTGCTGTGTGCAAGTTGTGGAATATTTATTTACTTTATTTTATATTTTTCTTTTTTCCCGTAATCAAAAAATAACGGCGATACATCGAGTCAAAATGTCGCATGACGTCACTAGCCAGCACAGTTTATACTAAATAATGGCGTTACAAGCCCCCTCTCCTCAACTTTAATGCGCTTAATCTAAGCAGTGTTCCATCAATTTGAAAAAGAACAAAAATATTGTGTATTATTTTTTATAATCTAACTGATGAACTAATTATATTTTGATGTTCATATTATGTCAAACCTATTGGTCATGATGTGTAGTTTTTTTGAGATAACACCACTACTTACGGAAATTCTAACTTAAAAAAAGTTAGGACACCTAATACTCCATCCGATTAGGTAGTTAACAAAAGGTAAAAAAGTTTGACATGTATTTTTAGTTAATAACACAGTTTAAAAATAAAATGCAGCTGAAAACAAATTTAGATACAACAAAAACGATTACATGATCAATTAAACAATTTGTTTAAATAGTAGTTGTATTTAATTAATAAGCGTTTATGTAAAAAGACTTGTCAAGATTGTTTACCTTTAGTTAACTACCTATTCGGATGGAGTATAGTTTCGAGATGTTAGATGGTAATAATATAAAATGGATTGATGATGAAGTAGGAAGGTGGTTGCCGAAGATTGATAACTACTGTTGTATTAAATAGTTCATAAGCAATCGGTAGGTCCCATTTGTTCTATGGAACATGACGTAATAGAACAAATTGAGAAAACATTGTCCCTATTTGTACTATAGAACTACATACTAGCTTTTGCTCCTGTTTTTATTTGTCTGTGAATGCACAGAACTAAATGGGAATCGCTTTTCCCAAATTCTTCCATGATGAGATATATAAGACGTGAATGACATTAATCACTGACGTTAATACTACGGACACTACACTATCAAAAAAATTAAACTACTCGCTACATATTATTATTATTTTGAAAAATAAAAGCAATAAAATAAAATAATAAAATAAATTTAGTTTGTTCTATAGAACAATTTGAGACAAAAAGTACAAACTGTTCTGAAGTACAAATAGGGACAATATTTTCTCAATTTGTTCTATTACGTCATGTTCCATAGAACAAATGGGACCTTCCGTAAGCAATGATAATAATTTATGTGTGAATGTAATGTTTAAAGTGGTTTATAAAATGCAAAACTTGTTCTCCATTTATGTTTGCAGGTGCCATTTACGGTCTTGCTATATACAATTCAATTATAATCTACGTCCCGTTTCCGTTGGTTTTATACAAGAAGTTGTTAGAAGAAGTCGTAATGTTGGATGACTTATCCGATATGTACCCAACTCTTGCTAACAGTCTTAAAAGTTTACTGGATTATCCTGATGAAGATGTGGAAGAGGTATGTGAATGAAAAGTACATTTTATATCATTACTAACGAGCCGCCGCGGCTTGAAATGTTCATTAAAAAACGCCAAACAAATATGCACATTTTTCTTTGGTATTTTTTCTGACTAACACGAATGTTTGGGCGTCTACTTGGAAGTTTTGGAATAAAGAAAAGTCTACATAATTCCACCATAAAGCGTTTTTCTCCAAGGACCCTAAAATTGGAATGAATTATGATGAATAGAAAGATGCCGAGTCGTTACAATAGATGGCGTTGTAGAAAGCTAACAACGAACAACATTATAAACACAACCAAATCAGATAAACCGTTCTCAAGTGATGTTGCGTCAATGAAACAACTACTTTATTATGTCTTGTATTCTTAGTACGCTAAAAAGTTACTGCTAAGTCAGTTTTTGTATTATAAATTTTAACTTAGTCGAAATAAGGTTTTAAATACAAAAACTGACTTGAAAATTTAATATATTAAACATTGGGTCGATTTTTTGTAAGTTAATGGGTAGTCCACTTTATTACGGTACTAATCGATCCGTTTTCATCCAACAGGTTTTCAGCTTATGTTTCGCAGTAAACACAGAAGTTTTCGGTCAGATACAAGTACACCCTTTGAAGGAGAATGGCGAGAACTTGCCCGTAACACATGAAAACAAACAAGAATATGTTGAGCTTTACGTAGATTTCTTGCTCAATAAGTCCGTTGAAAGCCAGTTCAAATCTTTCAACCAAGGTTTTCAAAAGGTAAGTCTGTTTAAAATGTATATTATTGGTTGCATTGTATTCGGTTCAGACCAAGCATAATTAGGTAATATACATGTAGTTTTTTTCACCTGAACCAATCAAAGTTACATACCCAAGCAACAGAACGCCAACTAGTAGGATTCTTACATACTATGCGTTTCAAATGAGAATAGGAACGTCAATTACCTCTATCTGTCAGATGTCACTTGAAAAGTACCCGCGGGCCCATAGCGAATTGGTAGATGTCACATGTCTTCGAATTTTTGGTTCTAAGACATTCCGGTTTCCTTACGATGTTTTCCTTCAGCGTTTTTGAGAGCAGTGGTGATGAAATAAATTACACTGTTCGTCAGTCGGGGCCGCCACCACTGGGCCACTGCTGCTCTCTGTAAATAAAGAAGATGAAGAAGACGCACTTCAACAACTGGCCCTCTCCCGACTCCATAGGCTTTGATTAGACTTAAGACTAGATCAATTTGTTTGCCTCGTTGGTCTAGTCTTAAGCGCTACTGCTGAGCAAGAGGTCTCGGGTCCGATCCCCGGGTCGGACAAAGTTAAGTGTCATCGAGTTTTTCCACCTGGAATTTCTCAGTAGCAGCGCGGTGTCTAGATTCGTGCCCGCTTTATGGCAATAGGCTCGCCCCCTAATACATGGGACTTTAACATAACTGGCGAAATGTGGGTGTAAACCTCTGCCTAACCCTTTGGGGATTACAGGCGTGATGTTATGTTAAAAAATAATATGTTCTGATTCTGATTGTAATACATGTGTTATGTTTTCGCATAGGTCTGTGGCGGTAGAATTATCAAATTATTCAGGTCACATGAAATGATGTCAGTCGTTATGGGTAACGAAGAATACGACTGGGAAGTGTTTGAAAGTAACTGTGAATATAAAAATGGGTATACCGCCACCGATCCACAAATCAGGTAATGAATTATACTAATTTTATCATACACATTATGTTTTATACAGGCTGGAAGTAACATCGCTGCGCATACGTATTCCATGAGTCCTCTACATAATTCTAGATCCTCCAGATTTCAAACTGTTCGTCAGCTTGCTATAATTTTTCAGTTTTGTCAGTTGTTCTTTTTTTTTCAAACTTTATTAATTCCAATCTCTGTTCAAACTAATAAGAATTTTAATTGAATTAGCGAAATATTTGCTTTTTAAGGAAAAATCTCAAAGGGTTATACCAGTTTTAAGCAAAAATAACATTAGGAAAAAAACGTAAGAAATGCCGATAAAGACTTAATTGCCATGTCCAAAATATGTACAGAATTCTATTGCGACGATTCCGCCTTGATTTTTTGTTAAAATGATTTTTTGTACATTAATAATATTATTTTCATTGTTCAGGTGGTTTTGGGAATCGTTTCATGAGCTTCCACTGGAAGATAAGAAAAAGTTCCTTTTGTTCTTGACTGGCAGCGACCGAGTTCCAATACAGGGAATGAGAGACATTAAAGTGAGTTGGCTCATATTTATAGCTAGTAGAAATTTGTAAAGCTTGAAGTATCATCTGCCTAACCTTCTTCAAACTATGTCGAGGTCGGCTTCCAGCTTAACCAGATGCAGCTGAATACCAGTGTTTTACATGGAGCGAGTGCATTACACATACCCGTAATTGGGTAACACGCTACCCCTTAAACTGGTTGTCAGACTTCTGGCTCCTGACTACCCGCAACGACTGTCAAAGATCTTCAAATGACAGCCGGAACCAACGGCTTAGGGTTCAAACGCACTATGCGGTTACCCGCAATGCGGCTAGCCGTCCGACTGACCGCCGGATTAGGTTGCGAATGCGGCCAGCTGGACGCCGGGCAGCCGCATTCGCAACCGTAACGTGCGGTTGAAGAACCGTTGCGATTTGCGGTCATATCGATCCATTTCAAAGATGGACGTGGACGAATTTGCAGCTATTTACTACATTTACACACGTTACGTAAAGAAGAAAGAAGTACTGGGTGCATCCTTATTTGCAAACACGATATGAGAGCAAGCATTTTGCAGATCACGCGGTCTGCGGGTAGCCGCATCTCAGTGCGTTTAGAAATAAATATTACGTACTTAATTGTGCTTGCGGTCAGCCGGACGGCTAGCCGCATTGCGGGTAACCGCATAGTGCGTATGAAACCTTAACGTGCTTTCCGAGACACGGAGGAGTCTTAGTACGTTATTAATCATTCTCCATCCATGGACTGATCTCGCCAAAGGTAAATTAACCTTCGATCGACCTGTGCGGCTGTTAATATTTAGCCACAACCTCCGTACCTGACTGAAGTTTGAATATTAGGTTACAATTAACTTTTTGACTGCCCTTAAGTCTAGTGGCGCAGCACAGCGCAAATGCTGCTGTTAAGCATAACGCATGCTTAACAGCAGCAGCTGGGTCCTATTCCCGAGTCGGACGAAGTGTTGTTGGGTTTTTCAAACTGGCTCAGTAGCAGTCTGGGTTTATGACGGATGGTGGATGCTAGTGCTTTTACTAACAAAACTGTTATTATTATTGTATTTTTAGGTTAAGGTATTTGTCTATGGGTCTTTGTTACCTGTGTGTGTGTGTGTGTGTTTGTATCTACCTACCTCTGCCTAAGCTTCGGTCAATACACGCGTATTAATGTTTTGTAATTATTATTAGCCCATATTTTCCTACTGCAAAGGCCTCCCTACTTTCTTTCCACTTCTGTGTCAAGAGCTTTTTGGGGCCAGTCCTTATCGCAGGAGTCCAGCTCGTTCCGCCAGCTTCTTCAGGCCTATCGCGATGTCTTTTGCTATGTAAGGGAACCTATTGTGAAATATTGAGTCATGCGTTTGTCCTTTGTCCCACTGATCGTCTGGCATGCGACAGATGTGTCAAACTGTCCAGCCCAGTTCCATTTAAGCGTTGCAGTTTTTTGAGTGACAACAGTCATTTTTGTGATTTGTGAAACTTAAAGTTTGATACCTAGAATACTCCGCTCCGTAGTTGTATGCTGTAGAATGTCTCGTAATAAATATTATTTTTCTTCTATTACAGATAAGAATTCAGGCAGTAGCCGACGACCGATACTTCCCGGTAGCTCACACATGTTTCAACCTCCTAGATCTTCCTCGCTACAAAACTAAGGAACGGCTCAAGTATCATCTCGTCCAAGCTATTCAACAAACACAGGGATTCTCACTCGTTTGATTCTGTACATTGTATTGTACACTGTAGAAATTTTACCATAATGTCGGCTTTATGCACACTAAGCACCAACGTCCTATTGGTATTCCGTGTGTATAGAGATTAGCACTATAGTCTGGGGCTTACAGCGTAGTGATGGAAGCGAGACCCTGTTGCATCTTAAATATAAAATAAGATATCGTCCAAGGAAGCGTGCGAGCATTTATACGTAGTAGGAACCTTTTAAAGCCAAGGAAATTTCATTTTGAACATATTAGTATCGATATCGTGTGGGTATTTCAATAGAAGATGATGTACTAAGTAAAGTGATGTTCCGTCGAGGTTCCAGTCTGATGTGTGAGAATGTAAAGCTCATATTTTAGATTGCTATTTTAATAAATTTAAAAGTACAGTATAATAATAATTGTAAGACATGGTTTTTAGCTAAAGTCCGTTAGAGCATTAAAATAATTGAAATGATAATGGAATGAAACAAAAATATGATGTAAGTAGCGAATTATATTTCTGTTCCATTGATATAGGCAAAACAGTCAAATAATGTTGGTCATATATAAATTATTTTAAGTGACGCATTTTAACATACTCTCGGTGCCTTTCCATTTAAAAGTATCGATATTCCTGATATTTATATATTTTATATTTATATATTTCAGTTCAGTTTGTTATGCTACTATTTATATGGGTAAATATGCATTTAGGTTCACGCTGTGAAGAGTAATGTGAAATCTAGTAGAAATCGACATGACACATTGCAGAACATGTTTTGACATAATCTGTTATGTCTTGCACTTTCTGAAGTTATATAAAAACTCGATCACATGAAAGCAGTATAGCAAGGCTAGCATGGACTCTTGACAAAAAATGTTATAAACAATTGAATCTTTAATTATGTGTCGTTTTATTCAAATATTATAACGGATGGCCCCTGGCCGTCCTCTGACTTTCATTTGTTCTGAAACTGAATAACCGCTGTCTAGAGGACAATGGGAAACACAATATTTCATAAAAATTGACGTACAGAGAACTAACAAAGAAAAAACCTTCAGTTTCAAGCGTTAAATGTAAGCGAAAAAGACGTATTCGTTGTTTTAATATACGCAAGAGCCTTTAGAATAAAAACCTGAGTTTTATTCAAATTTATTTTCATTTATTTGTTTGTTTCAAATTTTGTGATTAGTCTTCTTAGGCGAGTTACATAGTAGATACTGTCATTCGGGGTGTATATAAATGCAGGGGTGAAGCAACATTTTAAACGGAATTTTGGTTAATATAGATGTGGAAATTAATAATTTTAATTCAACATCGGCATCAATGGACGATCGTTTTTCTTTCGTTCATTCGTAATTTTTGACTCTTTGTATGTAACAAACATCTTTTAACTAACTTAATAATCCTCTAGTCTTGTTTCTATTTACCCCTGCGTTGCTATTCACCCCGTTTAACTGATCTTGGCTCAATATGGTTGTGTGCAGTCGCTAGCACATCAAGCCATCATAAGCAACTGTAAAATTTTCTGATTAAACATGAACCTTATTCTGTTTGTAATAAAGTTGAAAACTATCAAAGAGATTTAACACCTTGGGTAGCTTGATGTACTGGCCTTTGTACAAACAAGTAGGAACAAGAAACACTACACAAACTTTAGCTGAAAGCCGAATGAAGACTGTTATACCTTGGATTTGATCAGGCTTTTGAAAACCGGGTATTTACAGTTAGGGAGAGAGCCGATGACCAACATTTTCTAAAATTTCTAACCCGATTCGATCGATTTGAATTTGATTATTCTAAGCCAAATAATGAATAACTTCACTTTATTTTTGCATCACGTCTAATTCGTCCAAATTTTAATTGCATTAAAAGTTAGACCAAACTGCACAAATGCAATAATAGCGTCGCGCATAGTCGTTAAAATTAAAATATGAGTCCAGTAAAAAACATTTAAAAAATCTGTACAAGTTATATTTTAAGACCAATATTCAAGATATCAGAAGGCAAATTCCTGTAATTAAGAACGTTCAACAACTAGTAGCGATCATCTAGTCTATCGATTTTATTCGGTTTTAGCCGTACCTATTGTAATCTTACATGAGTTTGGGTTTGATCATCAGCTCTCTACCTAATGCGGACATTATTTGCAGTTCCAAATGAATCTAGAGAGATCTGTCCAGAGCTTGAGAACATGACAAAGTAATAAATAAATCCGACAACTTTTCGCACAACACCATCTAGTCCCAAGTCCCAAGCTAAGCAGAAATTATGTTGTGGGTACTAAACAGCTGATAAACATACTTAAATACTTCTAAATAAATACATATTCTAGATATATTACACCCAGACACAACAAATAATCGTGCTCATCACACAAAAATTTGTCCCGGGTGGAAATCGAACCCACGACCTACGGCTTAGCAGTCAGAGCCACTAACTACTAGACCAACAGGCCAGTTGAAGTAAAAGGTACAGAGGCCAGCACATCAAGCTAGCCCCAAACCGTCATTTTTTCCCATTTGAAAATGAACCTTATTTTGTTTGCAATAAAGTTGAAAAACTATCAAAGAAATTTGACCGATTTTCGCACTTGATGTGCGGGCCGCTGTACCTTTAACTTTTGTCTCTTTTGTCATGTGCTTAAACTCAGGACAGTATAGTCCTCCTTTTTAAACATTTAAGATACTGGAAGATATCAAATTCCCGTGAAATGCAGTACCTACATTCCGTGGAGAGCTATTAGAGATAATATTGAACGCATTTGTATTTGTAAGCTCTCCAGAAAAAGCAACAACACTTAGCTAGAGAAAATTCAAGGCAAGTTCACATACATACATTTTATTTTACAAAATAATTGTAATAAATACAGTAAATAATAAATAGTTTTAAATTCAATATTATATTAATCAATCTAACCGCGTTTTACGGTAGTTACCTACTTCAGTTTGGGAGATAAGATAATTAACTATGTAATACACTTTGCATTCCTTATGTCCTGGTCAAATGTATGGACTTTGAACTGCCTTCTATAGTATAATAAACGCCATCAACCGATAGGGATCGTTGTTCAACGATCTCTGAAGGAAAATTGTTTTTTTTTTCGTGTCAAATTTTAATTCGACTGGGCTAAATACTTTGTAGCCTATAAATGTCTGGAAAGCATGTTTTGACGGGCTGCTCGTGCAAATAAGTGGTAAAGCCCTGAAATTTAAAAAGAAAAATGTTTTTTTTTATATCCCTCATTTGCCCCATCTCAGATGCTCTCAAAGAGAAGTGTTCGGAGAAAAGGCTATTGATTATGAGTTTTATGATGGATACACGTAGCCATAATGTTTTTGTATTAAATTGGCTACCTCTGTGATATTAAACGTATGCCATGGGTTACATGCGGCGACAATACAACGGCTTTTTATAATAATTGTTACTGTGTTTTGTTATAATTGTACATGTTGTACATATTGGTATAGTAGCTTGGCTAGATTGCTGTTATTATTTTGAAGCATTTATTGAGCACCTCAGTCTAGGTACTCGGCGTGGTTTGTACACAATTAATGTATGATAATATAATATTTTCATACGTGTATGGTTTTATTTTACTTAAATGTTTGTTATATTATACATCATTTGTCGCGTACTAAGTTTTACTAACATGTACAGATAATAATGTTAATTGAATATTAATAATAATAATGTTGGATAAGTTCTTGTTTTCTATTTTCCACTACACTCTCACATTTGGCGCTGTTCACCCTTAAATCCATTTTATTTTTCACTAGCACTTTGCCCGCGACTTTATCTGTGTGGTTTTCATACTTTTGCCTTCTAACTTTAATCTCTTTTTACCCCATCGTCGTAATAAAATAAAGTATAAGTAGCCAATGTTATAATATAGCTTTTAATGGTGTAAGAATTTTTTAAATTGGTTGCGTAGTTTTTGAGTGAAAACTTACAAAAAAAATCATCTAATAAATTAAAAATAAATTCAAGTGTAAAGTAAAGTAAACATAATGTTTACTAAGATTTACATTAATTTCATTGGATGAAAATTTAAATCTAACCGTTATGTGGATCTCATCATCAGAATTCATCTATAAATCATTCGTCTATAAATTATTTATTTTGCATAGGGTTACTACACCAACCACTTAGCCTGTGTTGTGTTCGTCCTATATCAGTAATAATAATGATAAAAGTACCTATGCAGGGTCATAAACAATAATAATAAAAACATCTGGTTGGCATTTAATATTATTTATTTAATTTAAAACTATAATTACATAATGAAATACCAAATCAATAAGGCCATTTAGCATTTTATATACAAAATATTCGTATAATCTCTTCATGACTAGGTAGGTACAATAAGCTTAGCCAATTGTTAATATTATACGTTGGCGGAAGCGTTAAATTTTAAAATTATCCAAAATCATAAACATTTTCTTCACTATTTTTTTGGTGTTTTTGGTTAATTTTAAAAGTCCAAAATCTGTTTATGATTTTGGTAGTTGAGCATTATTTACAGTTACATCTTAGGCAACTTCGGATTTGTTCGCAATGTATAAAGCCGCACTTTTCCACAGAAAACAATGAGAATCATTAGATTTTTTTTGTTAAAGCAATTCATGAACGAAAACGAGAAATGTAAATTTTTATATATTTTAATGTTTATATTTACTTACATTCTAAATAATGGTTAAAAATAAATTAAACCTACAATTATGTACTGATTGAAATCCAATTCGTACATGCCTCAAGACTTTAATACCTAAAGCCTATACAAGTACTCGAAATCCCGACAATTTCGCTTTTAGCGAATCAATTAAATTGATTGATGTTTACTTTGATGAGATGATACCTACTATTTTTGTTGACGTTACATAACGTTATGCCCCCAATTAATTGGATAAGTAGACACTAGACACTCTGACATGAGTAATGTCAACAAAATTAATTAAAACCAATTTGAACATCTTAAGAGAAAATCCGCATTTGCCTTGAATATTGGTGTCAGACTAATATTCCTTTTATATAAGGGTTTTGTTAGTTACTAAGGTTTGTTTTAGTATGAAGATCGGCCCGAGTTGTCATCATAGTGTTGTGTTCCGGGGGGCACGCGGTATCCAGGGTAGTTGTGGTTCAGGGCATTCTGCGCGAAGAAGGTTGCATAGTCCCTCTTTACCTGTAATTAGAGTACAAAATGTCATCATTATTTTTGACGTATCTGGAATTCATAGAATCCTTGATAAGGCTATCTTCGAAAATAAGAGCAATGTGTCAGTTAAAAAACACTTTGATCATTGTATAATACTAAGTCGAATGAATGATAGGGATACAGGATCTAGGTTCTACAAAACACTAATCATAATTGGATTTCTAGATTAAAACTGATATTTGATCTTAATTATAATCATGCATCGACGGTGATAAACTCGTCTAGAATCTACATAGCAAAGCTTTGCAGAAATAGAAGAGAATGAATGCCTGGTGCCTGTGTAACATTATGGTTTTAGTCCAATCATGAATGTATGGTGGGATAGGTGTACGACTCTCAGGGTGTTCTGATGTCAATAGATAACATAGCTAAAGTTGAAAACAAGCAAGAATCCGGACATACGCTGTAACCTAGGTAGGTAATACCTAGTTTAGGTCTAGTCTAGAAACTAGAAACCCCCCGCAACAAAAAGTTGAAGTCAGTCTGATGTACCTAATAGTGTCAATCCTTAACTCTATATCTCCCCCTCTTTTTCGTGTGGTGGTACCCTTACAGATCGTGTTCATAACACCACACTGCGCTCTAAAACACAAAATAGTCGACGCACGAAAGGCTGCGCAACTAATATGGGACTGCCGCGTGCCGAACGAGTTGTGGGCTCGTAATACCCAGTGTTTGTGCCCTACAACAGTGACGGGGCCGCGGCTGACCACGGAGGAGATGGCGGGACCTCCTTAAATGGATGTCGTCCTTAAGAATTGGAGAGAGGTGGCGCAGAATTGCGACAGATGCAAGGAAGGGAGAAAGGCCCTGTGCTCAGCAGTGGGACTGAGCAAGCTTAGTAATAAATAAAATAGTGACACGTCAGCGAGTTTAACATTATAGTCTAAGATCCGGTAGTGGAAATACACATGCTCGCGTTCAAAACTTTAAAGGTAGACAACAACTCCATAGTTGTTGTCTACCTTTAAACCGTAAGTTGTGTGTGTTGTACCTTGTCATAAGTAGGTGGAGCACATCCATATGTGCTTCACCTAGGTACTTATGACAAGGTGACCTTATATTGTCGTATAGGAAAGAACCTTCAATTTGAAGAAACAATTAAATAACAGATGAGGGTTATGAGGGTAGGAAACTACTTAACTATGCGTGTTCACCTGATTCTCTCGATTCATATTTGATTTTCTTAAATAACAGATGAGAGAATATAGTTTCCAAAAAAATAATAAAGTGCGTTTTTGAGCTACCTACATTAATAAATTACAATGTGTACAATAAATTAATGTAGGTATTTAAACATGCTCAATTATTATTTGAGGGTACCTTATTATTTTCCTCTAGGTACCGGATCTTCGGTCAGTGGGTCGTCTTAGGGGCGACTATTAGCAGGTAGTAGGAAGATTTCTTACAGAATACTCGCACTGCTGTTTGCAGTTCGTATTTAGTCACGTTTTTATTCAGCTGCCTGCTGTTACAATTTATTTACAAAATAGGTGGTCGACATCGCCTCTTAATGCTATATTTATTAAAAATAAAACGCGAACAAGGTGCGCTTTGAAAACGGTGCCGCGCTGTGTTAGAAATACACGACGAATAAATTCAGTGCAGTGACTATAGTTTTAATTAAACTTAAGGTGGTCCATACGCGATTCTCGTGTGGCTTCACAACTGGGCCCTTGGATAACGTCGTGACTGGTAAGTACTTTTTAATTATTCTATTCTCGCTTTTGCTTTAGGTACTGGACAATAAATACCCTTTCAAACGATAGGTACCTATGCCTATTATTGCTCATTTTAACTTTCAAATATACCCAGCTTACATTATTTAATCTGCTCAGTACCTACCAGGACAAGTCAGATAAGTCAATGCAAGAGTCGCACACCTAAGGGAAAGATATTGCAAAGCCTACTAAACGCGAGATAGGTGCTCGCGACTAACAGTACTAGGTTTGCCCTTCACCAAGTGCCGAGATCTGTTAATGGAAAGTTTATCCAAACAAAGTAGCACTAGTGACCCAAACTGCACTTACACCTTCAGTATCAAAGTCCAGGTACGTACAGACTGGGGAACTGATCGACGCCTACACGTCGCTCATTGCAACCAATTCGGCAAGCGAATATTGGCGCAGCTAAAACAGAGAACGGTTTCGTTCAACACTATGCACTTCAGGCCATCAATTCTCTAAGTTATGTTGTAAGACTGTGTTTGACGTCATGAGAAATATTCTGGATTAGATTGACTGGCGGGTAAATATTCGAGCGTTTCCACCGCCGTCATCCCATCCCCTAACAGTCAAGGGAAGATAACGTATTTAGTGGAATATTTCAGACATTTCCAGATTCTGGTACTTTAGCAGATTCTGAGAATTGCTGAAATATTGCAATATATGTCTCTTTCATTAACATATGAAGATGGTAATGACGGCGTTTGAAATGCTCGAATATTTACCCTGGCTATGTATAAACAATTTAACTTTAGAGAATTAACTCCGAGGTGAAGACTGTGCCAATATATTTTTTTGCGTTTGAAGATTTGAAATTGAATTAGTTCTGAATAGGTTTGTAGTGCGCCCGAGTACAGATTTAGAAATTTATTTAGTGTCTTTTAGGTAAGTATTAGGTAATTTTTCACTAGAAGTTATTAAGAAACTACCTAAGAGGTTTTGTTGTAGGCGTTGTAATATTTGAAGTGATAGATTCAGATATCTACATGGTGTGTTAAAAAAGTGAAACAAATATTTACAGATATAAATTAGGTTCACAAAAAACCTACATAATTCAATAGAATGATTATCATATTGAAAATAACAAGAAAATAATTCAAGTCGCTCTAATAAGTTAACAAAAGGAAATAAGAATTTGAGAAGAATACACTTTATAAGAATATACTTTATAGTTTTTTACAGCATGCGGGCTTGTTATGTTTAAGCTTTAATTTATATTTTAGTGATTATAATTTTTAGGTTGCTCACACTTTTATTAACAAAATTTCCTCAGGATCTCTCTCCTGAAATCTTAGATGCAATTGAATTAAATAAACAGTAGATACATATATACATAATTATTCCAAATAATTAGTATTCAAAATAGGGCTAATTAGAAACTGTAGAATCAATCGCCATTCTTTTTTTAATATTTAACTGATTTTTAATTTTATCAATTGCGGTGTGAAGTTTCTCATGCGCCATTGAAAAGGGAGGATCCTCCGACTATACAGGTGTTGCGTCTGGACTACTACTGCCCAGACGGTTGATGTCGAGATTTTAAATACCTACCTACGTTCAATCGCGCGGATTACTTTAACGTGGCGACCGACGTAGGATGTCAGTCGTTAGTTCGTATTTGGCGAGATAGATGTCGCTACAGATAACAGAGCTCTAAATTAACCCTGTTTTGCTGTAGTTAGGTTTGTGCCTCAGTTAAGAACGTTACCTTGCGTGGTCTGCAGGCTGGACCCCTGGCCAGTTGCCTTCTGGCCTCGTTCTCTGCGGCAACCGCCTCCTTCACCGACTGCGGTGGCCACTTCTGGTCCCCACGCATATTGATGCCTCCTGCAGAATCGTAATCACCCGTACCAGCTGTTAATATACACTTATTTTGCTTTCCCATCTAATATACCTAAGTACGTAAACCATAACCATGACCTTATTTTTACTGAAATCTTTATTTGGTTCGAATTTCATCGTCATGAGCTACCTACCCTATCATTTATAGATAAATCTACGTGCTTAACGTTTGCAATACATGAGTAGGCTCAATATGCATTCAAGTCTTAGTGATTCTGTAAAAGAGAAGTAAGAGAGTAATCTGATTTTTTTTCTGTACCATGGGTGCGTTTAAACATAGATACTAACAGCAAGACCCGAAACAACTGCACGGCAAACAAATATTTATCAGCAGCCACTCAGTCAGCCACTACGTCAACGGTGAAAATAATGTAATGTCTGCCGATCGCAATGAACAGTGAAGCTATTTAAGTGTAAATTGCCAAATTATCCGTCGTTGGCAAACATATCAGTAATAGCTGTGCTGTCTTTTAGTTCACAAGTCACAACTGCCGCTGTCGCTCCACTTGGCATAATCCTTTAGTCACCTTTCACGACAATGTTATTGTTTTATTTATAACCTAAAATGCGGAATGAGTTTGGCTTCGTCTCGAGCCGTTGTGATGTCGAGCGCGCGACTCCCCTAGAGTATTTGTGCCGAGACGTCGACGCATTTAGGGTTAGTTAGGCATCTATCAGTTTGAGTCTGTGAGTAAAGCTTTGCTTTTAGACAGGGAGCGGAGCGACAGAGGATTACTTAGTTCCCTGTTGTCTCCTCGCTTAGTTGCAATTACTTCCTTTACTGTTACCAGCTATATTTTGCACCATCAATATTTGTAGGCTTACCGGTGCTATTATTAGAGGTGTATAACTAAAATCTTTTTATTACAACCGCTTTTAAACTAAGGGTGCAACATGATTTCAGTTACCTAAGTAGGTACCTGATAGAAAATTCTTTTGTATAAATAAAGAGTGACAATGTTACATTATAACAACGTGTGCATCTTAGACCAATAATCCTACTATCCTACTAATATTATAAACGCGAAAGTTTTATGTGAGGATGGATGGATGGATAGATGGATGCATGTTTGTTACTCTTTCACGTATAAACTACTGAATGGATTTTAATAAAATTTGGTATGGAGTTAGCTGAGACCCTGGATTAACACATAGGCTACATTTTTATCCCTGTATTCCCACGGGAACGGCACCTTCGCGGGTGAAACCGCGGGACATCTGCTAGTAAACAATAAAGAAAACAATACGAGCCGTAACTGCGTCAGTTGTAAAAGTCTTAACGTGTCGTAAGTCACATTTTAAAACAAGGCATAAAAAAGCTACCTTATAAACAATACACTTGGAACTCTACATAGGTATTATGTTTGCAAAGTCGTCTTCAAAGTACGCATTTAATTTATGTGCTTCGATATTGCCATTAAGTTAAATATAATGCTTCCAGTTCTCACCAGTTTGTTAGAAAACATAATTCGTTCCATTCCAACGTCTGAACGAGCAAGACTTTCATTTTAAAAGAAATAAACGCGTTTCTTGTAATAAATTTCACTAAAAGAACAAGGAAATGAACTACCACCTACATTTTGAGTAATTGTGTCTGCAAAGAAAAGTTTTTATTTAAAAACTAGCTTTTGCCCGCGGCTTCGCCCGCGTGGATGTCGAACTTCCGTCCCCTATGTTTTCCCTTTAAGGGTTAAATTTTCAAAAATCGTTTCTATGGAAGACTTAAGCGTGATTTAGACGATACAATTTTCTTGTACATTCAAGTGCAATTATTGAATGCAATAAATGAAGTGCGATAATTGCCTTTCAAGAATTGTACGCAACTGTTTACACGTAGATACAAGTAAAAAAATTGAACGCAATTATTGAATGCAAGTCTTGACAAAAAATAGTTGCAAATGTCTTCTGTTTAGACCAATACAATAATGTTTAGGAGATTATTGCTTTCAAGTTTTGACTTGTCTAAATAGAGAGTTGTATGTGCGTGTACCATTCTTTGGCGGGTTGCTTCAAGTATTGCACGTATTTGCGTTGTCAAATTTTTCATTCAAGTGTTGGAAGGTTTTGTAAAGAGTCTGTTTATTAAAAAATATGAGGTTCTGGGTTCTGTTGACACGAAACATGTTCTTAAAGTCATCTTCATTTTCTATTTGTAATTCTACACAAAGATTGTTAGACGCTCCAACTCCTCCTCCAAGAACTCCTCTTCTTGCTATCCATTTTTTGATCCAACACCTCTTTTTACGACGATTTCTCAATATTTCTTGTCTCAGAAGAGCAGCAACGATTAACGGGTCTAGTTTATAATATCGACAATCACTACATCGATGGTCGCTGTATCGAAAACGTTCCATCGACGGGCTAATGTATCGACAGTACCCCAAATCGATGGTACGCTACATCGACAGTACCCTAAATCGTTGGTACGCTACATCGTTAGTACACTAAAACACCGGTATGCTACATCGGCAGTAAACCAAATCGTTCGGTGCATCGACTACCCGACCTGAGCCAAATTCCCTCAATTCTTCGAGGATCCCTAATCAGACATGAGTTTTGATACAAATAGGACCAATCTGGATCCAATCTGTCTAACGATACAGCGACTATCGATGTAGTGATTGTCGATATTATGAACTAGCCCCACGATTAAACCTTCACTTACTGCACTCATGTTGGCAAATGAAGAGAAAACTAATTGAATGCAAGAATCGCCTAAGAAATTTTTGTATGTGCTGTTTACACCAAGAAAATTTTGGCAAGCAAAACTTGCGCAAAAGATCAAAATGTTACGTACTGTTTAGAGCATGCAGGTAATTTATTGCTTCAATTTTATTGTATGCAACAGGCAAGAAACTTGTATCATGTAAATGGCGCTTTAGACGCTCCAACTCCTCCTCCAAGAACTCCTCTTCTTGCTATCCATTTTTTGATCCAACACCTCTTTTTACGATTTCTCAATATTTCTTGTCTCAGAAGAGCAGCAACGATTAACGGGTCTAGTTTATAATATCGACAATCACTACATCGATGGTCGCTGTATCGAAAACGTTCCATCGACGGGCTAATGTATCGACAGTACCTCAAATCGATGGTACGCTACATCGACAGTACCCTAAATCGTTGGTACGCTACATCGTTACTATACTAAAACGACAGTATGCTACATCGACAGTAAACCAAATCGATAGTACGCTGCATCGACTACCCGACCTGAGCCAAATTCCCTCAATTCTTCGAGGATCCCTAATCAGATATGAGTTTTGATACAAATAGGACCAATCTGGATCCAATCTGTCTAACGATGTAGCGTACCAACGATTTAGGGTACTGTCGATGTAGCGTACCATCGCGGCATCGATTTGGGGTACTGTCGATACATTAGCCCGTCGATGGAACGTTTTCGATACAGCGACCATCGATGTAGTGATTGTCGATATTATGAACTAGCCCCACGATTAACACACCTTCACTTACTCCACTCATGTTGGCAAATGAAGAGAAAACTAATTGAATGCAAGAATCGCCTAAGAAATTTTTGTATGTGCTGTTTACACCAAGAAAATTTTGGCAAGCAAAACTTGCGGATAAGATCAAAATGTTACGTACTGTTTAGACCATGCAGGTAATCTATTGTTTCAATTTTATTGTATGCAACAGGCAAGAAACTTGTATCATGTAAATGGGGCTTTACTCTTCACTAAGAACACCCCTTCAAGTTTCATGTCTCTAATACCAGCGGTTGGGGCTGTGCGTTGATATATAAACGTAATAATTTTAGCATAATACTTCCGGATAGACTACTTTCAAAGTTGATCCTTCCGATATGTATGCATAAAGATTTCTGGAACTACTGACCCGGGAAAGAGCGCCGTACAACTGACCATGTGTAAAACAACTGATACTAAGATCAACCTGCCCAGGCGTATTGATTACCTAAAACCGTACCAAGTTTGGTTAAAATCCCTATAGGTAATAGTTTTTGAACTATGCGTGCACATACAGACAGAAAGACAAAACATTCACTAATTGCATTTTTGGCATCAGTATCGATCACCAATCATCCTCCAATATTAATTTTGAATAGATGTTCAATGTGCTTATTTTATCTTCGTAGTGTGTGATAGTCCATTGAATTGTATGGCGAGCGATATTGTATCTTAAGATTAAATATTATAATATCATAGCCGTGTGCAGCGCCCTTTGGTGAACTCCACTGCGGGTGACATAACCTACGACAAACTTATTATTTGCGGTTGGTACAGTAGTCGGGTCTAGGGATCGAACCGCAAAATTAAGTTTGTTTTTTATTGTATATACTTTTCCGGGATAAAAAGTACCCAGTGTTGTGCCCAGGATATCAAAGAAAAAGTATACCAAGTTTCATCGTAATCGAACCGGTAGTTTTTGCGTGATACCTGAACATACAGACAGACAGACAGACAGACAGACAGACAGACAGACAGACAAAAAATTTTTTAATCATATTTTTGGGTTCGGTGTCAGTCTAGTAACACCCCCTGCTATTTATTTTTTTGATATTTTCAATGTACAGAAATTTTACTTCTACAGATTTATTATAAGTATATATATCTCCGAGCTAAATACGAGTATCTTGATAGATACCTTGAAACGAAGCTGTGGCGGGTTGACTAGCAAAAACCGGAGGTGGTTTCTGGTGGACTGGCTGCTGCTGACGAAGAGTGATAGTTGATGGTGGGGGCTCAAAGTTCTTCTGTGGCGCTTGTTGGTATGGGGGCTCGGAGTACGATGGCGAGTACTGGGGTTGTGGCGAGTACTGCTGCGGCGACAGCTGTTGCTGCGATGGGTAACCCGGCTGCGATCCTTGAATCTGTGCATAACAATACTGATAAAGCCCACGCCAAAGGAGATCTACATCTTTGTTAATGAGGTACAGAGTAGATTAACACAATCGTGTACTACAAAATATGTAGGTACAAGTGAGTAGTAATTAAACAACACTGCATTTCCACATTGCAACCAAAATATTTTGTTTAACGTCTATAATATTCCATCAAAATTTTTGCAAAGTGGCTACGTGTTCTAAAAAGATCACTCCGTATTAATTGTAGATTCCATAGTAGAAAGTGGTATCCAACAGACAAAGGCATAGCGTTCGTTACACAAATAGCGATCTGCACATACATGTACTTACCAGGAATATTAGTAAAACAAAAACGTGCAAGTCAGTAATGTAACTAAGTTCTATTCCACGACGTTGACGTTCCAACTTCATTGAGTCCTAATACCTGAGGGGAAAGAGGGGCTGGTACTGGTGCCCAGCGGCTTTGTCCCGGACGATAGGGCTGCGGCGCGATGCCTGGTGATGGCGGGCCTGGTCGGTAGGAGGCAGGGGGTGCAACGCCAGGACCGACGGGAATCAGCTTACTCAGCCCTGTGGGTTCCTGTCGCCGGCCTTCACAGTAGGAAGGATCCGACTCGGGAGCTTGGTACTGAGGCTGAGGGGATTGGGGCTGCTGTTGGTACTGGGGCTGTTGTTGGTACTGGGGTTGTTGTTGGTATTGGGGTTGTTGGTGGTATTGGGGTTGTTGTTGGTATTGGGGTTGTTGTTGGTATTGGGGTTGTTGTTGGTATTGGGGTTGTTGTTGGTATTGGGGTTGTTGTTGGTATTGGGGCTGTTGTTGGTAATGAGGCTGTTGTTGGGACTGAGGCTGAGGAGAGGCTGGGGACTGCTGCGCGTTGTTGTAGTACGCAGGAGTCTGTTGCTGTTGGGATTTATAATGTAGCTTATAATACATATCTTAATATTTGTAATAGCTTGGTTTGCATGCAATTATTGTTGCTCCGACACCGTAAAGCGTTTACTATGTGCAGCTGTGAACTGTGATGTCATTTGCATCTAAATCAACCCTATATACATAGAATAGGTATTATAATCATGATTGCATCTGTGTGTCAGCAATTATATTGTACGGGTATTTACCTGTTGTGGTTGATGATATCCGTTCGTTTCGGGCACCGGTGGCCACACAACTTTCTTCTGGCCTGTAACAATGCAATTCCTTCGTAAAACAGCGTATTACATAAAATTGCCGGTCGTATTGTGCCAGATATTTATAACTTTCGATTTTTGCGACATGCTTTTAAAAATACCAATTTCTTGGAAAATATGTGTAATCAGGGCGTACAATCTCAATCGTCGGGTGATATGATCTTGGAGACCATGAGACTTTCAGTGTTGAACACTACGTATCGCTTATTATGACACATCTCTGTTTAAATTAGCGCGACCCACCAAGCAGTTGGATGTGCGCCAGACCATCAAAAAAACCGATTTCTAGGATATAAGTTCGTTTTATTGTAGGCGAACACAGATTTATGATTCAACCTGTGTATTCTGGGAACCCAATTTGTTTTAACCGTAAAGAATGGAATGTTCGATGAATGAAATCTTAGCTAAGCACATTATCTACTTAAATAATTTTATCCGTTTGAGTGTTAGTAAAATATTAAGAAAACCTATCTTAGTTACGGTAAACAGATACAGAATCAGAAATTCCTGAATACAAATTATTTAAACTAGAACTGGGTCTTGTGTATGTGTAAGTATTTAAAATTGTTAGTTTCATCTCATTTTAGTAGGTACTTACTACCCACGGCAAATGCCGCAAACTCACAATGTCAACAGGTCTATTTCTTCCAAGATTATTTGAATGTATTGAGTCAGAATTCATGGAATCTGAAATAGACGAAGGTATTCCAAGATCTTACTCAAGGTAAACCATTCGGGTTGAATAAATTTTTTGTCCAGATTAGCGTTTCGTGGCGTAAAGGGTCTGCTGTCGTGACGTGTAGATAGAGCAGTAACTGAAAAGGCCAATAACACCCTTAATGATTTTGCATTAAATTGTGATGTGAATAAAACGGAGATAGAGGAGACCATACATGATACGGAATAGCCACGTGTGGATGCCATTTGAGTTAAAGTAAAAATGGATTACCTACAAATTAAGTATCTATGTGTCTACTAATAAACGTCTTAAACTGGAGAATAGGAGAGAAAAGACAAACGGTTTTGATCTTAGAACCCTTGCAGATGATAATCTTTGGCAACTGTAGATAAAGATGAAGAACAAAAATCCAGAATCACAAATCCTAAGTTTCACTTCCTCTAGGTCTGATTAGAAGTCAGTACTTCAAGCACTACATGTGTTGCTGTCGATGGAAGTTGTTGTTCCTAGCGTTACCTAACATTGTTCGCAACTTCTAACCGCGATATGTAGGGAACATATTGAGTTTCAATTTACTCCTCCCTAACTATGTTCAACTGTGTGGAACTAACTTGGCTAAGTTTTGCCAAAATAATGCAAAGTTTGTACTTTAATTTGTGGTGTTCGCGGCCCAGTGCTGCAAGTGCTTGTAGAGCTGGTCACAAATAAATAACACTGAATTACAACCTGATTTAACCGCAATCCGAACAATTCTTTTTTCAAACGTGCACTTGTGTAAATCCCCAAGTGTAAACAAATTGGCTAATATTAACAATTTAAAAAAATAAAGTTAAAGAAATAAGAAGCCTCACTAAAAGATAATAGTGATAAATAATACTGGAACTCACAATTAAATTGATCGATTTGTTAAGTACGTGAGACGGGCCAACCGCCGGCTGGTCGGTGTGCACTACGTATGACTAGCTGGCTAGCCCGCAGGTGCGACGAGCACAAATATCTACCACATATTATATTTTGAGAACGCACATTTTTAGGACACCCATTCGCCAACTCTCTGACGCTTGTTGATACCTACAACCCGAAAAATGGACACACCTACTTAAATCTATGACCTAGACTTCAGCACCCTACCTGAACGTGCCTAATAATAATTTATAGCCGTTGAAATAGAAGCATAAAACCATTCCCATTTGCTACGTACTCACTACAATGAGATCGTAAATTTCAACGAAATGGCAAGACGGAGAATATATTTCACCTGTTGCGAAACTTGCATATCAACAGGAGTGATGTAGGTGCATCATATTTTAATGTTATAAACGATATTCCAGGAACTTAAGAGGGAAATTGGTACCTAGGCAATTAGTACAGCAATCTTATCCATCTGGGATTATGGGACGTGGTGGCAATTAGCTCATTCAGTGGGCCATGAGTCGTACATAAATTACAAACGGTCTACATACCTAGCCAATGGTCACCCTCGGTCTCTTAACAAGTAAGCAAGTTATTAACTTGTTAGAACAGTTAGTTAGATAGCTTTTATCTGATGATTAAATATGGCGGTTCGACATCGACATATTATGATCTTCTCTTTTACAGAAGCTGTCTAACCACATTTTTCATTCCTCATTTTAATCAATAGGTACCTACATCGGATATTTAAATCAGTCCATCTGTTTGGGGGGAGCTATTCGATGCAAACTAGGGTCATTATAACACCCATAATGACCCTTGTTTGCATCGGGGCTTAAAAATTAACACATATAATACGTACCTATTAAACAGTCTTTAAAACTTTGTATGATAATCTCTATGTCAAAGTCAACTGTGGCAAACATATTGCCAATAAGAAATATAGTCTACATAATATGTAGAAAAACTTGCTCCGAGAATAGTGCACACCTGGAGAAAACGTAAGATTCGTATGAACTAAGATACTTATGTCGTTTGCAACTTTTCACACCTGCTTTAAAATTAGAAACTGATTCATGAGCCTACTGGGATGAACAGTCGTAGAAATAGTCTATTCGTGACGTCAAACAACACTTTTATAGATTTTAATCCTGGAATCAAGGTTATTTTATAATAAACACGAAAAAAACGCATTCTATGAAAACTTTTATGTTCTTGTTTGCGGCTGCTGCTGAAGTAATGATCAAAGAATTAATTCTTGGAACTTGGAAGAAAAAACACACATTTTATACATTGTCTATTCACATCATAAACTAGAAAAAGCACTTAGAATTCGTATAGCGGTGTAACTAATGGGCTCAATGCTCAGAGTTACAGTTTTTACTCTTTCATTGCTCTAAGTACACTGGA
The DNA here is from genome assembly GCA_921972225.1 of Euplexia lucipara. NCBI lineage: Eukaryota > Metazoa > Arthropoda > Insecta > Lepidoptera > Noctuidae > Euplexia > Euplexia lucipara. Next base: position 11,203,824 of record OV179148.1, read on the forward strand.
CCAGGTACTGTTGATTTCTTGGTACACAACTACCTATACTTTGTTACAACTACTTTTTATTATTATAAGTAAGAATTTAATCGTGTCACCTCCATGTGATAATTAATTAATAAGTTCTGTTGAAAATGGACAGAAAATCTAAGTACCTACTTTGTTTGTTTTGGTATCGTTTTTAGGCTACGAAACAACAATAACATCCATGTTTAACTTTAAGGGTATAATGAAACACATCTAAACCACTTTAACGTTATCTGGATATCTCCTTACGTTGTTTTCATTAACGAAATGGTAGAACAAAACAATCTAATTTTAGGCACATAAACAACTTTAGCACTAAGTAGGTAAATTAAACAAAAAGCACTTTACCGACAAACACTGTTTCAGCCATATCTTTTGTTGGTGTTCTTCCTTTGTCGACTGTGCACTACTAACAGTAACAACAGGTAAAAGCACATTATGCGAAGCTTCCAATCTCTGCCAAATACTTTCCACTAATGAACGTTTTTCGTCATTAGTGGGCGGTTTTTGTCAATACGGTGACGAACAAAACGACGGATGGATAGACCCAAACGTTAGGACATTACACTCATCCACAATGTTTCATTCATTATATCGTGATCAATGAATCATCCGAGTGTCGTCTAAGCTTCATATAACGTCTGGTAGCTCTCTGGGTTTCCTGTTGAACCAGTTAGTTGTCTGTGTAATATTAGCAAGTGTAGCGACTCCTTTATGCGTGAGTTCAACGCTAGTGAGGCAAACGCCCTAAATACAACACGACACAACATGAAGTTAATCACAAGATATCGATTAATTCTTGGTGGACTTGTCGAGCTAAAACGTAAAGACCACGTACGCATAGCATAATGAATACTACTCGATTCTAAGTTTTGCAATGACTCTGTGTAGATAAGGCATTGATTGATCGGCGAACTAATGAGCTGTTGCTGTAGGAATATGGAGTATTTACAAGACTAGCACAGTCAAAGCTGCATCTATTCTACCAGGCTGTGCTGGTACCTTTGGTAGACTTCAAGAACTCTGAGTATATATTCCCTGTGGCGTTGAGCTGACCGTCCCAGCTGCGAGCTGATCGAATTCTGGAACGTTCCGGTGGCCAGTAGCGGTCAAACGGATGGCGCATGTAAACCATGTTTTGCTTGATCGCTTGCATCTGGGTTGGGTCTAACTCTGGTAAAGCAGTGGGAAAGTATTTTAGTAGATTAGTAAGCTTACACAGTTTTTGTTTGTTTAAACTGTGTGGGAGATATGGCGGAGAAATTGGATGCATGTTTTAATCCAAGCATATTTGTACATGTGTATCAATCTCTAAACCGAAAATAGAAGAGCGAAAGTGCATTCGTAGATACATAATTCTTCTTCTATTGATTTGAGGGTTCGACAGATTTGACTAGTTTCATTCTTAAGAATATGTTATGTTACTTTTCAAACTAGGATATTATGCTGCTTTTTGAACTATGACACACCCTTTTAAAGTCATTTGCAATAAATATCTACACATAATATGCTAGTAGGTATTAGGTACCTTCATAGGTACAAGTATTTACATAGATAGCATGAATAGAATTACTCAAGAAAATAAAGGAACAGGTGTGGCTACGAGAGCTTAATAGATTATGCTCGAGCCAGCTAGGTGTGCTCCATAATTCTTGTTTTAGGTACCTATCTACGTACGAATGAAATGTTTCCCAATTCAAATTCGTCTTATTATTATTTCTTACAAGTAGTTTAACTAGCAAAGCTAATCAGGATAATACACAAGTACCTACGTGCTAGATACATTTATTTAAACAATTTACTTTAAAGTACGCTTTGTGTATTGGGAACATATGCGACGCGACAATGCGACATGATTTCGCTATGTAAGTATATCCGTTAAACTATTTCCATTAAAACGCACGCGACACTACCAGTCGCATCCTCGCATCGAGCCTGTCTATAGGAGCGTTAATTTGGTTAGCTGTACTTTGTAAAGTTTAAGTCTATTGTAAAATGCAGTGTACTCACTAGGGCGTCCCCTACGATTGTTTTCTTCTTCCTCTAGCATGCGCAGAACGGCAGAGTTCGCCAAGTTCGCGGGTTTGTCTGTGGTCGGGTTGCTGAAGTCAATCCTATAACAAAAAATAAACAATGATTCTAAACATGAAGCAAAATAAGTACCTACTCTATCAAAACTAGCACAATATTTTTTTTAACAATACAACAAGTTTGTCGTATTCCTGGTACATAATGTTTTTGTTAGTGATGCGTATAACGATTATTCGTGCTCATTAGCATAGCTACCTACATGGGTTTATTGTGGTCTAACAATTTTCTTATACTTAAAAACGACACACTTTTTAATTATCAGTCATTGCATTTTCGTCATGAGTTAAATAATTTAAATTGATCTTTATTAGGGTCCAATAAAGTATATTCTAGGTTTACGTATCTGTCTAGATATCTTAAATCAGCTAAGTAATCGGCCTTCAGCTGTAATGTTTTAATTATTTTGATTACTGAACAAGTTAATTATCTATCATTGGCATCTATCATTGGCTCATCACATCTGTTATTACATGAAATCTAATTAGGTGTAACGACGGTTTACGATTTTTTAATTATGTGTATTAATTGGTTTAGTGCCAGAAGACTAAGTAGTCACAAATTATACGCAACGGTAATTACTGAAAGAACAAAGTATTTTATCGTGTTTTTGTTTGTAAATTTAATAGACATGTGTTGAGAAAGCAGCAAGTACATAATTATGAATGTTGGTACATATTGTACTCAGGGCTACAAAAATATCATATCCATACAACATACTTTTCCAAAGCAAGCATAAACATTTACATAAAACATAACAGCATGCCTGTAATCCCCGAAGGGCAAGGCAGAGGTGTACTGAGAAGAACACTCACATTTCGCCAGTTATGTTAAAAGTCCCATGTAATAGAAGCATAAATATAACTCCTAAAAATAGATACCTACTTATCTGTTCAAAACTGTTTGTTCATTATAAAACAACGTCGAACTACACAGATACTTAGAAAACGCAATGTCAGATAGATTATCTGACATTGCGTTTCAAATATAGTTGACAAGCGTTATTTCTTATTTGAGCCTCTAAAAATGTTCGCGACGTTAATAAATAATACGCAAATATATTTTATGACAAAATATAAAAAATGCGTGAACGTCATAGAGCGCTGTAATATGTTTTCCGGCACGAGTAATTTTATTTGTAGACATTTGAGTGAAAATCGTGCAGGTATTGAATAGATCTAACCAAGTTCCAAAATTTTCTCACCAAAAATATAAAATTAGATTTTAAACATCATATTAGAGAAAAATTGGTCGATTATATTGTGGACAACTATCTCGCTACATAGGAACTAACGACTGACACCCTACAACATGTAAAAGTTATTCGCGAGATTGAACATTTACAAGATCCTGACAGCAAGTCGGGTAGTAGGTAATAGCACACTAGACACAACACCCGTCTGGTCGGAAGATCCTCCCTTTTTTATGGGAGATGAGAAACTTTACACCCTGTACAACTTTATACCTCTAAAATATCAATGGCGCATGTGCTTCCAACCAGTGTTTGCTTTAGGGGTGGGCAATTGAGGCTGTCGCCAAGGTCCATAAAGTTCATAAAGGCAACCTAATTAAGGTGCAGTGCTAAAAATATCGGATTCCTCTCAAATTACCTTCAGTTCTAGCAAGTACCTAATACTGGAAGTATCTTTATGAGCTAACATTCGTTAGCTCGTAAAAACACTTTCAACTTCACTAGTGTTTATTTTAAAGTGATAAAAATTTCGCACTCCATGTAAAAAGTTACAATCATTGATATATGTTTGTCGGAAGGAACATTTTTTATCCAATCTGCTTCAAGTCAGCCTTCGATCATGTGATAGAAGAAGTCAGGGCTCAAACATCAATAAAAATATTTTTATCTTTATCTTTAAACAAAAAAGGGGACTGAAAAATATTTTGCCCAGGACACTACTGTCCCTGGTCGGTCCTGCTTATAGAAATACTGATATTATGTATGTCAGGAACAAAATTCTGGTCTTTTGTTTTAAGGAGCACGTACCTTATTACGATTTCGCGTAAATATGCTTCCTAAAACATTTTAATTTGTTTGTTATCTTTTATCTTTATTAGAACTTGCCGGAAATTTATAAAATTAAAATTTTAGGAGTTTCCTCGAATAATATTTACTTAAGTTAATAAATTATTTATCGGGAAATAATTTCCCAAAACTTAAAGGCACTTGTTTGAGCGTCTTTACAGAGCAATGGTGGAACTGTGTTATAATAAGTACCAACAAAGATAGAAAAAAAATATCTTTAAAACCATAGGTTCAAATTTCTTAGTAGTTCGTTGATATGTAATAATATGTACCTAAGTCAATTTTAATTACGATGTAGGTACTTTTCTTACGACTACAAGTTGTAATGTAAAACGAAAACCCAAAGATTTTAAACTTATCTACGCTTGTTGTTCCCAATGAAATTGTGTTACTTAATATTTATAATTCCTCAACAAAAGTTTAACTTTTGCCCGAGAAACATTTGACTGTCAACCAAAGTTCTTATTGACTGACTTTACTCTATTAATCATAGACATTACGAAAATAAATGACGGTAATTTCCTTCGAATACCAAAATCGGTGTTACGCAACTTTCTCTCGCTTTCAAACTAAATCGATTATTGTCATTCGGAAAGTCATGTAAAAACATTAACATCGTTTTACAAACACAGGAAACTACGTGGGAACCAACACAAGAAGTGGTGACAAAGCATTAACTCAACCTTGATTGTGTTAGCGAGTTTAGACGATCAATCCGAGTATTTAGAACTGAGTCAGTCTATAGGCGTTACAAGTTTCTTTGTTATTTATTGTCCCCGATTTTGTGGACAATTATGTAGTAATTGGATAGACGAAGCTTTCTTATTCATACTTTTAAAATAATTGGCTGTGTAATGTGTATAGCTATTTTAGGAAAAACCTATTTAACTTGGTGTGACGGTGTTGCTTTGTTGCTTTTTTTAGTTAACAATTTAAGCTACTGATAAGATTTGATTACTTACGTATACAGGGTTATTTTTCAATGACCGGCCAAATTTTTTCTGGGTGGAACACCCATGATATGAACAACTTTCACTATGGGACCGACTCTGAAATCACGAAAATAAATCAGCTGTTTCATAGATTTTAGTCGAGAAACAGCTGATTTTTTTTCGTAATTTCAGAGTTGGTCCCATAGGGAAAGTTGCTCATATTTATGGGTAGAACACCCTGTGAAAATTTGGCCGGTCATTGAAAAATAACCCTGTATAGGTACTGTTAATGTGGTAGCGAAGTTTCTGCACAACGGAAAGGTTTTAGTTTTCAGTTAAATGCATACTTCTTTGGTATCAATGATTTGTGTTAGGCACACAAAGTCATCATTGTAAGGTTCTGGAAAGCTATTGAAATATATTACTTCAGTATTTCAGTAGCCAGTAGTAGTAGAATTATAACCATACATAATCACAACAGTAGCTGTACCAATTGTTTTATGTTTGGTATAAAATAGCAACCCTCTTTAGATCAATGTTATTGTAACTGATCGCGACGTTCTGTATACCTAAAACAAATTATGTTTGCGCATTTTGATTAAAAAATTCTTTATCAAATTATACGAGCAAAATAACTGTTATCTGACCTCAATCATAAATCCTTCTTACTTTACTTATTGTTTATAGTAAGTTAAAACCTTAGACGTCGGATTATGTTTCTAATCTGTTAATGTAGGTAGCTGCCTAACGACGCGATGCTTAAATCATATACTTACAACGAAAAGATCACTAATGGTGAAAATTATAACTAAAAGATATTCAACTATAAAGATTTCAGGACCAAGTACTGAAATGGTTCTGTAATCTATTATTTTCTTTACATCTATATACAAAGAAAGTCGTGTTAGTTACACCACTTATAACTCAAGAACGGCCGGATCAATTTGAATGATTTTGGTCTTTTTGGATGTCTCTTTGTCCGGAATAGCATAATAATTAATAAAAAACATGAAACCTCCACAAAAAATAAATATCAAGAATATTCGTTGTCTCAAACATTTTTCAAACGCAGCGCCATCTTGGATGACATGACAGGAGTCAAACTTCCCAGTTCATTATCAGGTGACAATTTGACATTGACAAGTCTTAAGCTAAACCTAAGAAGGTAAGGTTGTCAGTTTATACGTACCTACGTTCTGAAATTTATTTTGTTACTAAGAGGTTTTATGTAGCATAAAAAAGTCTTGTATTTCAGAAATCAATTTACGTAATTAACAATGACGACAGAGACAAACTTTAATAATTCTTTGCAAATAGAACTTAGTCTTAAAGTAGACCGGGAAAACTATAAGTATAAATTGTATGTAACATAGAGGCAATAGTTCAGATTAAAATTATGAATTTAGTATTTTTTAAATCAATGCATTTTAGTAAGGTAGTTAGGTTAGGTAGTTAGGTTAGCTATAGGATAAGTATGGTCAGTTAGGTTAGGTTATATATACATGTAGTAATTTTAATTTTATCGAACACAAAATGTTTAAATAAGATCGCAGTAGAGACTCGCTACATAAAAAGTAGTAGTAGTTATTATTGGTTTGGATTTATTTTTTGTCGTCTTATTAAACGTATGTATTAGATATACATACGTTTAATAAGACGACATGTAAAAAAAAAATGATAAGAGCAATAAATAAGGCACAACGAAGTTTGCCGGGGCAGCTAGTTTAAAATAAATAACAAGGAAAAAAAACTGTGGAATATAGGATATTAAGGCACATACACGTACAATGCACAAAAATATGCATCATTGAAATAAAGACGAAAGATTGATTGAAGAATGTTGGTAGCAGTGCCAACATTTTCTTTTAATAAATAGTTTAAAGTTGTAAAAATAAATAGAGAACAAAGGATGTGGCTGGCATCGAGGCGATTCAAGAAACAATTGAACGTAAACAAACATACAATGCATGGCACCGTCGCATGTTTGTATTGTTGCATGATACCTTTTTTGTTTGATCCCTCCACAGGCGACCAATTGAAAGTTTACACACACTTTCACTCGACTTCATTACCGCTGTACAAAGTTCACGTTCGTGATCAAAATCAACTTTAGCAAATCGTGCGTTTTCTCTCGTTACGAAGATTATTTTATGGCACATAATAATATTATGTTTATAGGCGCTATAAGTATATGAGAGTCTCTGAAAATACTGTTAAAATCTTTGTCCAAATTTGGTAGTAACGAAAGCAACATTACTTACATTAACTAAGTACTTAGGTACTTTGTAGCCGTCCTTTTATACCAAAGCTGGTGGATTTTTTAAAAGCTTAGAAACTTCTGCCTGGTCACTAGTAGTAATCTATTTCTACCGACTAACCTATTTACCTATCTGTGACCTAAGAGATTATAAAAATCTTGCTATGTTAATAACTTACCAGGTACTATAGTTAACGCCTGCGGGCCATGGCCGAGAACACACTTCATTACGCTCAAGATTACATTATTTATATTTTTAATCTTGATGCGAGCGTGAATTTGATCGTCTAACGCCCACGACTAATTGACCCAAGTGTAATAAGTATTGCGCCCTTTACGTATAATTTTAAGAAACATTTTCAAACAATGAAAACTACTTGCAATTAATTACACAATGTTTTGATATTAAAATGTTGACTTACTAATTCATTTCAGTTGTCCTTATTAAAAAGAAGTAAAAAAAAAATCTGGTAATACTAGTTCAATTCTTATATTTTAACTTGTACCTAAGTATAAATATTATTGACAATTCGTGTTACATCATTTACTTGATTGGTAATGAAAACTACGTAAATCACTCTTCATTTTGAAAACTTCACGTGCGCTAGCCATTAACCATTTGGTTACTGCTCTGGACCATTTTTTAATGCCTTTTTTATGTATAATAGGAATGTCACAGAGCTGACTAACACCAGAATTAGTCATTTCTAAAAGTCTTACGGAGACTGTATTTAGAGCTATTCATGTAGTCCGTTGTGAAGCAAAATGGACAAAAAGTTTGAAAATGACATTGAAATTGAGTAAAGGTTACAGATCTCAGGTCCAGTAGATGAAAAACAATGATAACAAAAAAGTTTCGTATACACAAAAGGCAATTGATTTGACCATTTATAGGTATTACTTAAATCTTTGGTTCACCCTATGAACATTATTTTAATTATAGATCTTATTTGAAAAGTTTAAAGATGTTTAACGCTAGATTTTGAGTTCTTACTACCTAAAGTGCTATTTCGAACACGGAACTCCCTGACGGAACGTGGAAATATAAAAAAAAAATCCGTGGTGCCGAGGTGCTAGGTTTGATTCCAGGTCTAGGCAAAGGGTCATTAAGAATTTTTATCATGAATTTCTTAGTAGCACTCCTAAGTCTTAATTATGCCCATTTGATGGCAATGGGCTCACCAAACACTATAAGTAGGTATACCTCTACATATCCCTTTGGGGAAAGCAGGCTTGATGACACGTTATTATCAATTATTTCATTAACTACTTGAAACAATTTACTATAAATGGAACGTAAAGTCTTATGACATTCTCGGATTAGTTGATAGGCAAAAGTCTAGGAAAATCTTGTCCGACGGAGTTTTGGAGGACTTCTCCGCAATAAATAAACACTTATTTTTCTCAGCATGTTTAAATAGAAGAGCTATATATTTTCACTGGTGTAAGCCATAATTGTGAAAAGGAAACTTCTTACGCCAGTCCGAATGTAACCTAAACGTTAAATTTTGACTGACTTATATGGGATCCCCCTTGAAAGATGACCTAGCAAACAAAAACAAAACATCATAATCAATTTATAATTAGTAGAATAAGCGCGTAACAAAATCATTCAGACGAATTAAGAACGTCCTCCTCCTTCTCTCCGTCATTTATGGACCGATTTCCAAATTCTTTTTTTATTTAATACTTATACTAGCAGATTGGTCCCATTTGTGTCAAAACTCAACGAAATCTTTGAGGAATTGAGGGAACTCCTCAAATAATATATATAGGTACACACGTGCCGATTTTTACATTTTTAGTAATAAATCAAGCATTTTCATTCAACAAGTATCATTTGGTGAAGAAGACAGGGAACGGAACTCTTCAACGCATAACAGCAAATTACTTGCGATTACTACAGTCCCATGTCTGTGCATGGTTTATGTATTTCCATAACATAACGTTACGCCTGTCTATAGATTCATGTTTAAAAAAAACTTCTTTAGAAATTGCTAACCGATTTCAATGATTCTTTCAACTTTTAAAATATTTAAACTTTTTCATAACGTCAAATACGTTTTATATTTATCATCGATCTTGCCGTAATCCTGTTATATGCTATATCACAAACATCTGCCATATACAGATAACAAGTTTACATTCACCTCACTCAACCTCACTACACCTTTATTGGTAACGTGGTCAGATGTCAATGGCAAATTATTTTATGTAGTACCCATATTGTGTCAGTCCACAGTTATCAACACTCTGTATGCTTACTTTAATGTAATGCTATATATACCTTTTTTAATTTAGCCATTATATTAAGGTAGCGAACGGTGCCTAAAACGGGCATAAATCATGTTGGGGTTTGGTGAAAGTTTCTTAGAAATTACTAACTAATGTTAAAATATTTGTTTTATTGGGAAGATAAAGTACCTAAGTAGGTACTAGGTATTTTATTAAAATTTCAAGTTGTGTTTTAAAACTTTATAAACCTGTCGGTTGGTTGGTTAGTTTTAGTATTTTGAGATTTAATTGTATTATTATAATAAGTAGTAAATAATTACTTATTACATCAAACTAAACTACCATCATATATGCATTATTGGCAAATAAATCATTTGATTTGATTTGATCGATACAATTCTGTCAATTAAACCGACGTGACTAGTTTCAAAACCATAACTAATCAATCAGATCACGTAAATTAACGAATAATAAAACACACGGCCAATACTTCTTAATAATCATACCTGGCATACGAATGGTTTATTAATGGAAATGTTGCAAAGAAAGTAATTATTACACGCAAATAAACTGTCTGCACGTCACTTTATAATCACAGTGTTCCGTCTATTCTACAAAAAATATGCAACTAGGTAATGTACCAATAACTTGAATGTTCTTACCCATTTGTTTCGATGACGGTACCCATCTTAACAAGCTCTCCCAGTACACTTCTGGATAAAATAATTAGCTCAACGATGTATTATTTCACGTATATTTTTATTTATATTGCGATGAGTGTGCACCCTGTTTTATGCCAAATCCTGACTCGCTGGTGAGTCTGCCGTGCCTTCAGGGTAACTTCTATTTTTATGATTATGATATCACCGTGATTATTTTGATGTAGACAATGCAACTGATCCAATGACGATGCAATTTAAATTTGGAAGAAATTATTCCTGATAATTTTGATATTTTTTTGTAAAGCCTAAATTCCAAAAAACCACAGATAAATAATCAAATTTAATATTTTACGTGCGTCTATTATTTGTTGGTTTTTTTGATAAAACTTCAGTTTTTGTAACAGAAATATTCTGTGACATAAATTTCGAATTATGAATATGGAATTCCTATATTCGCGCAGGCGCAGTGTTGTGCGCGGTTACGGTCGCGTCGCGACTGTGCCGGCGCTCGCGCCTTCTTCCTCATTTGCTTGTTTATTTCCACTTTTTGTCGCTTTTTGCCATTAATATTGAGATAGGAGATAAAACACGATGTCAGGTAGCAATTACTCGCACGAAATAACGTACCTCGACAGTGTTCGCAGTAAATAATGTTTCTTTCTAGATATTCACTGCAAATATTGTTTATTGTTTAGTTCTTCTTGCTTTGTCTTCGTAAGTAAGTAAATTTTAATTAAGAGCTGAGACATTTTATGCAGCAGATGGAGAATTAAAGAACATTGCTCAGAATTTTCTATGAATCAACAAGTATGAAACCAGTGTTGTTGCATTTTTTAATTTTGTAATGTTCTTCAGTTCATAATCGATACGATTATATAAATTACTGATGAGAGTAAAGTCTCGTGCACTATAACACAACCAGAATTATAACATAAAAATCAGAAGTTATTTAACGTATTAAGACAGGTATCTGTTACCCGTAATTTAGAACACATATTTTTACGGCTGTGACTATCTCAGGGCGAGCGTAACATGCGATTGTTACCATTTAACAACGAGTCACACTGTAACGCGTAACAGTGTAACTCGTTGGAAAAAAAAACAAACCAGTCACAATGTTGCTTAACTTTTTATTGTCGCCTCAGGATGACAATGTTTGGCGGCCAAGTAATGCCTTTTCTTACTTATTTTGATCTTTTGGAGCCCAAAATATGACATTGCAGTTTCCAGAAACCTTTGATTACCAACTTGAATCTCAACAACGAACCTGATTTAGGTTCCTGCCTAGATATTATTTCAATACACACTTTCAATGCGCAAAACGTACGCAATCTGTCTTACATCAGATAAAGCTCTCAGGCAAAGCAAATACACTGAGTGCCTCTATCGCTACCACATTGAGCGCAGACATTTACCATCCTTACTTCCAACGTTCAAACACAAAGGTATCATGTATTGCACCAATTTATTTTAGCGTTACTTTGATGATCCACATGCACTGCGGAATGCCCACTATGTTGGCTCGCTGCTAAATTTCATCTGCGTAAATGTCAGTGCCCCTTCGGCAGCGCGCACTCCATAATTGATCGGTCAACGGCATTCAAATCGGTCCAACGTTTATCTTTGGATGCACTCTTCAATGAAGGCACCTTAGAAACAGGTTGTTGTTTTAACAACATAATATTTTTATGCTACAATGTTAATGTACAAGGTCTAATTGTTTTGGGAATATACTAGCTGAATACACAGTGAGCACTAGCGCAGAAGCTAGAGAATTAATGAAGATTTATGTATTAATTGTTGCCAATTAAGATTATAATTATTAATTAATTTAATATAACTAATTATTTTATGTATTTAATTGAATAGTTCATTTATTTTTAATTTAATTAGGCAAAAAAACCAAAAGCTTATTGATGGGAAACTTTCCTACTATTGGTGATTTCGTGAAAAGTTACGGAAATGATTTACAGAAAACCGGGGAAACGCGCGCTATTTGATTTGACCAATGAACACGTGCGGTGGCGAAGTGTATATGTGTGTGTTTTATTTTATAGCAGCGTTTTATATGCGACTGCTGTAAGGACCGGTGGTCGATTTTATAAATAATTTTGAAACTAAAATTATTGCAAAATTTATTAGACAAATTGAAAGATATACTTTTTAATATTCAGAATACGGGTATCGCTAAAAATACCTCTATAACTATGAATATTTCAACGGTCAGAGCTCCGTTTTTGCGAAACAAGTTTCTTAGGGTACCTATTCAGTATTCTATCAGCAGATGACAAGTCTGCACCTGCTATTGCACTAGGAGGGCGCATAAAAGGTTAAAAGTATTTATTACGTACCTAAGTATTAGCGAAGAGATCACAAGACATTTGTTGTAAGATTACAAGTTGTATTTAGATTGCCGAAAATAAAACAGTTGTTTTCTCTCTCTTCTTCAACATAAACTTCAAGCAACTTTACAACCAAATAATTTAAAAACTAAACTAGATTTGGCAAACTGCTTTACTAAGTTATGGTGTAAATTATTTGCCTACAAGCTTCTGCCTAGGGCATCGTCCGCGTGAAATTTTTGTCCAAATATTATCCCAAGGGAATTTTAAGTGTTAATTCAGGAAATGGTGTGCAAAATTTCATCCAAATCAGTTCCAATGGTTTACGCGTAATTGAGTAACAAACATCGAAAAATTGTCACAAACTTTCACATTTATAATAAGTAAAAGATAGTAATATGAAAGAAAGACTGCGAACGGTCATTGATGATGTCCAGTCCACGTCTCCGGCAATGACCTTCAAGATTTAGGTGACCCAGATATTAAAGGTCGAGGCACTAGTCAACAACAACAAAACGACATCTTGTCTATTTTACAGCCATTTTATAGGATCTGAGCATATAATTTTGTTCATGAAAAACTGTTTTCTTTTAAAGTCAACCTAGAGTTTTCGTAACATTTTACTAGTATCGTCTAAAATCGTTTATCTTGATGATTAGGTCTGTGTAAAATCTTGTAGACTGGAAGGAAGTTTTATTATCGAACATTTTACTCGTGAACATCTTAAAAGATTAAACATTTGGCAGTTTGACTACAAAGCAAAAACAAGTAAATTATCAAAGTAAGGCATTACTTAGATCTTATAAAGAAAGTTGGTTTTTGTTCATAACAAATTAGCTACGTAAAAAACCTACGTATTCCTTTTTCATTAAAATTATTACAAAATCTGTCTTCTTTAAAAGATCACCCTGTAGTTCCTTCACCTAAAGACAGTGGCGTCATATAGGTGCGTGAATGACTTTTGTTTGTTTTTGAATTACACTTTCAAATTGGCCTGTCGCCCATAAGAAAAGACATGGCTGAGATATGCTAACTGCTCCAACAATCTATACATCAATGTTACTTCTGCGGTAGAGATTAGCTGAAAGTATTAGGGTCATAAAATGTGAGCAAATATAATAAATTTTATAGTTCGTTAAATATTAGAAGAGGATATAATTATCAGCAGGCCTAGCCATATTACAAATTCTATTTCTATTATCGTAATCGTGACGACAATTGAAAGAAAATGGCGTTTATGGAATCAGCTGTATGTCAACTGTCAAGTGTTAACGAGTAGAATTTGTAATATGGCTGAAAATGAAATAAACTTGACAGTTGACCAACAGCTGATTCCATATAGGTACGCCATTTTCTTTCTATAATAGAAATAGAATAGAAATAGCATTTGTAATATGGCTAGGACCTGCTGTATACACTATGTTGGGGTCGGCTTTCAGTTTAAGCGCACGCAGCTGAATACCAGCTGCCTGCTAATGGATTAGCAGGTTGAAGTGGCAGTGCGCAGGGCACATAGCACGGAGGACTGATGACCGATGGGGTCGAAAGGTTCTCGAGTGGAGGCCACGTATCGGCAAGCGCAGCGTAGGACCCACAAGGTGGACAGACGACCTCATTAAGGACGCGGGAACGCGCTGGATGCGAGCCGCTTCCAACCGGTCTTATTGGAGATCTATAGAGGAGGCCTATGTCCAGCAGTGGACTTCCTATGGCTGAAATGATGATGATGATGATGAGCTGAATACCAGTGTTCTACATTGACCGATTACCTGTCTGACTTCCACAACCCTGTTGCTGGTTAACATGATACTCCTTGGTTAAACTGGTTGTCAAACTTTCAGGCTTCTGACTACTAGTAACGACCGTCAAAGATTTACATATGACAGCCGGGACCAATGGCGTAACGAGCTTTCCGAGGCACGGAAGAGCCTCAATATGTATTAATGGTCACGTGTCCAGGGGCTGAACTTGGAAAGCGTAGCTTAACTTTCGATCTAGCCACCAGTTAGCTATAAGTTCCTCAGCTGTTTTCAGTGGGAAATACAAAGAATATATCAACACAAACTGCTTGACTTTCACCGCATTGGACGATCCAAAAGCGCTGTGCTTTTTTTTAGGTTGCACATAGTATCCATAATTGAAAATCTAATTATTGGGCATACACGTAAGTGTAACCTAGTCTTAGTCAAAGTAGGCCTGAGTTTGACACATTAACTTTTGATAATACTACGATATGACAGTAAGACAGGCCTGTTTATCCAATTCTATCGCCGCGGTTGAACCTAAAATGTTGTAGGTCAAACCTTAACAGGAGTCAGGCATAGATACTTACTCGTCTGATATGGCAGCTGATGAGATAAAAAGATTTTTTGAAATAATCGTAAAAAAGTACACAAAAACAATACCAGCATGCGTAGCATGAACACATTGAACACCGAAGAAACGGCCTTTGTCTACAGACGAATCGGCAAAATGACAGATTATATAGACAGGAACCTCAATCTGTCAAATTTCTTTCAATACACCTGCCTGCGTAGCATGAACACTTAATTTCTTTTCTTCCGAGACACGACAAAGACCGTTTCTTCGGCTACGCGTGCAGGGCCGGCCTTAGGGATGTTGGCGCCCTGGACACAATATTTATAGCACCCTCTTCTTTGGAGCAGATTGAATGTTCGATACACGCGTTATTGTAGATGCAATCAGCACACGCCGAAAGTGCTTTTATGACGTAGGTAATGATTACAGCTAGCGGCGACCTTTCCTCCTCCAAACCTAGCTGTATGCGGAAGCTCATCTTTATGGACTTGGCACCATAGGCGACTGGCTCAGACTGACCGACTCCTAAAATCAAAACTGGACATTACACACGAACCTGCACCTACTAAGTACGGAAGCTTATATTATTAAATTACCACTGACGTCATGATCTTACAGTTACTGAACAAAACCAGTGTAAACTGACTGCGCATTTCATTAAAACTCTGTACTACACTAGGTCAGCTAAACATAAATGTTACATCGACGCCGTGCGTATAAAGTATCTGAGACGATAAATGTCCGAATATTAAGAGAAGCTCGGTGGCTCCACGTTCGTAAGGTAACGCGATCCTACCCTAATGTACTCCTACTGCTTCGTCCATATTAATATCATAGTTCTCTTCATAAACGTCCGGAAATAAGATCTCTAAGAAAGCCTTTTGTAATTTATCTGCTGTGTTGTATTTTAGTGGTGCCCTTGTGACGGAATAAAATCAGCCGTGCAGTGCGATCCAAGGTAAAGCTACGCTTGTCAACGTTGATTCTTAGATAAATGACCAGCTATCAGATATCGAGAGCCCCGTAGGCCTCTGAAAGTAAGTTAAGCCATGGGTTCTGGCCGCCATTTTTATATTCTTATAGTCGTGACAGCTTAGGTAATCAGACAGACAATCATTATTAGGTGTTTCGTATATCGCTTCTTCATCAGTAACTGGGTTATGGATGGATGTAAGAAAGCACGCTCAGAGTCACTCCATATTAAATACATACTCAGCTGCATCTAGTGAGACTGTAAGCAATCCGCAAAATAGGTAAAGGCTTTCTTTTTCGCATGGTTATGTAGGTACGACTAACCTGGTTGGACCTGGACGGAGTTTTTATGCTGCTTATAATAGATCACTCACTTGGCTTCACATGCCGTCGAGTAATATCTCTCAGGCAGGCTTGGTCACGATGTTTTCCTTCACCGTTATAAGAAACAAGTGACAATTTTACTATACCCACATGCATCCTAAATATCAAAAGGGCGTGCCTTGGGTTTGAACTCGAGACCTTTAATTGTCAGTCCGCCGGTCACAACACTAACTAAACTAAAGCTATTACTGCTTAAAACTAAAGAGCTATCTAGATGATACATTAATATTAATAAATATAAAAATAGTTGTTAGTAGTTTTCAGGTTCGAATGGATGTGGATGTGTGTACTAATTTACACAGAAATGTATTAAGAGGAACGTGGGGCGACAACATGTTCTTGTTAAATAAACTAACTTAATTTTCTAGTAGTGGAAATCTGTGTGTTATACTCGTGATGCATTTCAGCCTAATACAATACGTCTCACTGTCCCCTACCGCGTACATTCAAATGGGCTTACTGGCACTTGGTATTAGCACAGTATAAAAGGTTTTTAGACTGTGGTATTAGTGTCTCCGATGACATCCTTCTGGCTGTGTCCAATATACGTAAGCGTAGACATATGCCGGGTGTATTCGTTAAGCTTAAAAAGCTTTTAGCGATAAGGCCGCCCATTGTATCACCCTATGCAACCCTTAAAGTAATAATTTGTAAGTTTTTATGGTGTACAATGAAGAGTATTCTATTAATCTATTCTATTCTATAGATAGCCAACGAATACACCGAATGTTGTATCGATGTAATTGTATTGATTCGGTGGAGGTGAGTGTGACTCATCGACCACCTATTGGCACGTCTATCATTTTGTTTTGTTTCCTACTTTCCGTTCGTGTGTGCGTGGCATTATTTATAGCTCACGGCTGTTATTTTTAACGCGTTGCAGTCAGTCTACATTCCGAGTAGACGCGGTAATGTTAGGTCTTTTTTTGTTTGAGAGTTCGAGTTTTATGCAGTAGGAATAAATTGTAGTGCTTCTCCACTTTTTTAAGTGTAAAATAAGCTCAAGAAAGAAACGGGACAAGAGCGAGTAGGTACTACTTGGACCCTAAGGTCTCAGCTGTGCTCGGCTGTCCACGCTTACACTCGTTGAATTTCCTATTCCGTATTGAAGGACAAGCTTAACTACGAAAATCACAAGTTTTCTAAAAGGAGAAAATCATGAGAACCACCAAGTTTTCTAAAGTGAGAAAATCACGAAAATATGTAGCACAGATGACCTTTGTAGTGTTGATTTATAAACTTAGATTTTTCACACGTTGAAGAGATCGCAGATATTTTGTTGCTTAATTATATCGAGCGGACCGGAACCCGTTTCTGAGAAAAAGGATCTTGAAAATAGGTCTCTTTTGAATTAAGGAACCCTAAGAATTGCAAAGTTGTAATTTTACCAATTTTAATACTTTTCTCATAGAACTAGCCCATAATATCTACATTTTTTTTAAATTAAACCGTGTTTATAGCCAAATAGAATTATATACGCCTGGTGAGTAAATATGTTGGCGACGTTGGCGTACGATCAGTAAACTGTAAAACTACGTGTGTTATGTTAACAAAGACAAAGGGTGTTCTATTGTTAATATCCATTGACTAATTGCTCGACAATTGTATCAATAAGACGTCATCGCCCTGGCAAACGGTCAAAACCCCGAGAAACAATTTACTTTCTCACAAACAGTTTATTGTACTTTTGACAGACCGGTTTTCACCTACAATTTTATTTTATACGTCACTATGAATGATGAATGAGCCTTAGAACGTAGCTCACTAAACCTAAAACTGAGAGACCGAGTCCGCCACAGGGCAATAAGAAAACAGACTGGCGTGATAGATGCTTTGTCCTTTGCGCGAGGTCTGAAGTAGAGGTCACTTTCCTCGCTACACTGACAACAGGTGGACGAAGACCGTGACTGTTTGGAGTGGACCTCATGGGCACAGAGGCAGGGGTCGACCAAAAGCAAGGTGGAAGGACGAATGAGAGCCTATTGGAACTAGCAATTGGCCCAACCTGGCAAAAAATCGCGACGAATGGCAATTTCTAGAGGAGGCCTTATAGGATTAAATTTCATACATTCATACCATTTCATACTTGTGTACATGCTGATGGAAAAATAAAGGCTTTTTTTTTTTTTTTTTTACTTATATATAATGAATGATCATAAATCATAATGTAAGTCCAATGAAGTACTGGCCCAGTGGTTTAAAGGCCTCGCGGCCTTGCATAAGCAAGCAAGTATCCGTACAGTGCGATGAATTTTCAATGCATAAGTAGGTACCTACTTTCCAAGATTCTTTAGACTTCACTTAGGTACATGGCTCAAGGAAAAGCAGGAGAAACCGTGGACTTAACTGAGTAATTATAAGTCTGGAATTTCCAATTCGGCGTGTATCTTGCCCAGCTATGAGATAGCGACAGACTGGTATTCAGGTGCATAAAGAAATCCTTTAGTATATCATATTATGTTATCATAACACAATGTTTTTCCTTTTTATATTTAGCTAATAATTTAGTAGTTCATCAGGTTGCTTTTAAAAGTGGAAAGCACGAAAATAATTGAACAATGTTTGCTACATAACAGTGAGAGTAGAAAATAATATTAAACAGAAACTCAACAAGCAAAGGAGAGTTGTTTCATTGAGTACCTAATTATTATGTTATTGAGATGAGAAATCACTTTACATTCTTTTAAAATAGCTCCATGTTTTTATTTTCTCATCTGTATTTTTAAAGAGTTGTTTCAAAGAATCTTACGAAAAGATCAAAAATAATTTGTCTTTAAAGACAGACATACGTAAACGTTTTAAAAGTCATCGGCTTTTTGTTATTCAGCAATTTGTAAGGTGACAGAGTGAGTAAACAGCTTGCGAAATCAAGAGACCTTTTTTGCGAAATCATTTCATCACACTGTAAAGATAATGTGTCTTATTTACAACAACGGCACCCTTATTTCTCAAGTAAACAGGTGATAATACATTCACATCTTATTTACTACAGGAATTTGAACAAAATATGTGACAGGGGACCACAATTATACTTGGCTCTATTTTCTCATTTTAATGTAACCTAGCCGGCAGGAAAATTATTTTTGGAAGCAGTCATTTAATAGTATGGGAACGTACAATGGTTCCCACCCTTCCTTGGTTTTTTTACTGGTGTGCGAGAAATCTGTTTTTTTGCCGAAAGGATAAGGAATATCGTGAAGGTTAGCACTGATAGCCTAATGGTGAGACTGACGGATTGCCAAATCATAGGTCTCGAGTTCGAACCCAACGCACTTCGAACTTCTCGGATTCATGTGCGTATTTTATAATTATCTCTAGGTTAAAAAACGGTGAAGGAAAATATAGTGGGGAAATTGGAATGCCTGAGAGATATTTCTCAAGGCCAGGATGCTAAGCCAGCAGCTAGCAAGCAGCTAATGGACGGCATGAAAACTCTAACATCAGGTCTTAAACTTTAAGTAACATTTTAGTTACGTCTGCCTCTCTTATTTAGACCTATGAAGTTACTCATCTATGCTAATATTATAAAGAAGTTTTTTTTTTAATATTATAAACTAGTGCTTGACTGCAATCCCACCTGATGGTAAGCAGTGATGAAATCAATGATGGTCAAGCGCACTAGTTTATTAGGAATATATTCACTTAGAGCCTTGAACACACCCAAATTATACTCGGACGGGAAGACCGCAGCAGGCAAGTTGTTCCAGTCCTTCGACGTACGCGGTATAAACGACGAATTAAAAGCTTTGTTCGAATTGTTGAGGTGCCAACGATGTAAGGGTGGAC
Source organism: Euplexia lucipara (assembly GCA_921972225.1). NCBI lineage: Eukaryota > Metazoa > Arthropoda > Insecta > Lepidoptera > Noctuidae > Euplexia > Euplexia lucipara. Next base: position 11,223,857 of record OV179148.1, read on the forward strand.
ACTCGCCTCATGCCACACTCGTCATCATAGTAGAAAGGTGATGGCGGAATCAATTCATGTAATTCCCGTGCACACTCTCCAAAATGTATCATAAAGAATACCGAAACCTTACCTTGCCTTGAGCACAGGCGTACGGTAGCTAGCCGCTACCGTACGCCTGTGCTCAAGGCAAGGTAAAGTTTGTAAGTTCGTATGCAGGAGGTTATCTGTGGGACTTAAAAGAGTAAGCATGGAATTTCTTGCCCATTCATCTCTATACCAAACTAGCTTTTGGAGGGGCAACTAGAATCATTTTCTTATTATTTATTTTTTTAACTTATGTATGACGTTCAAAAGTGCCTTTTAACGGTCTAATTGAAATAAATGATTAAGGGTCGATTTTTCAATTGTCAAATAGCTTTTATCTGAGGAATTAAAATGGCGGTTTGACAGCTTTTGTATAGGAAATGTCTCAAACTACCATATTTATTTTTCAGTTAAAAATTAACTGACTATTGAAAAATTGGGCCTTAACTGATCCAATTCAATTTTTTTACAGATAGAAAGCTAAATTTTTCGAGAGTGCTATAGGCATTTTATCCCTGTATTCCCATGGGAATAGGAGTACGCGGTTGAAACTGCGTGATATCCGCTAGTTACGTACATACATACATAAACTCACGCCTTTTTCCCATGTTGGTAGGCAGAAACTACAGAGCGCCATATGCTGCGATTCTTACATACTTCTTTTGCTTCGTTTACATTCATACATATAAATAAATAAATGATATTGTATTGATAAGTCAAGTCTAAAATCAATAGATACGAGTTCCTTATAATAACATTTTAGTACCAAGGATAATACATATTTTGCACGAGGAAAATTACACCGAAATTATGTTTCATTTCTGACAAAACAGTCGCTTCTTCCGACAATATATTTATTTTTACAGTCATTTCTCTGAACTGTCGAGGTTCTCAATCACGGGTTTATAAAATAAGTAGATGTCAGTAATACCAGCTTATTGACCCTTACAGTAATTCTATGTAGGTACTTAATTACCTATCTACTCCAACAGGACGTAACAAAAGTACCCTTTGGTAATGGATAATGCGATCACGAATTACCTACGACGTGAGCAATCAATTATCACCGTAATACATAGAGTATTAGCTTACAACGTTATTCAAGAATAAGACGGCTTGGTAATTAATGTCAGATATATTTCTTAGTAATGACATATACGAAATACTATCTTTATACTAATATATATCTAATATATATCTGTATTCGTAAAAGCTACTGCTGTTTACTAGATCCTGGGTTTGAGTCCCAGCTCGGGGAAAAAGTTATTGGCAACCCAGAGTTTAGATTAGTGCTCAATAATTGATGGCAACAGGCTCGCTCGATCGCCTCCTTTTGTAAAAGGATTTGAACATTACCGGCAAAACGTGGGAATATCTTCTATAGGGACCACCTCTGACTAACCTTTTCAGGGATTACAGTCGTGATGTTATTGTATGTATCTTAATATCTACGATAGTTAGTTAATGCACAGTTATCAAGTTACCGAGATGTCTAGCTTGTTATATTTAATAGAATTTAAAGCTTCGTGAAAGCGCAGGAGACAATACAATTATGTTTCTTAGATTAGTTTGTCGTTAACTTCAATCACTTTAGGTGGATAATGTAACGTTATTAATGTAATTCAATATTAATGGAATTTGTAGAAATTTAGAGCTATATTTGTGGCAAAATGAATTTCTGAATAATAATAATAATATAATAGTAAAATGTTTATTCACATAAAACGTTACAAAAATAAAAAGTCTCTGATTTCTGTGCTAGGTTCGAAGACCTGTGTTACAAAAATCAGTATCCTCTCTCATACTAAAGTGATAAAACAATAATTCTATGCGAATAAAAGCAGCAGAATTGTTGTGACAATAATACCTCTTATTAAGCTATGTGTGGGATTTGTGGATGCGTGTGATTGTTTGTGCGTATGTAGTGTGTGTGAGAGTAGTGAGTGCGGATGTTGAATGTAATGTGTTGTGTGTTAGTGTGTTATGAATGCAGGTGTAGTGAGTGTGTTTCACGTGATATTATAGTAATATTAATTCTGTTTCGTCATAATCAAGCCCTAATAACCAGTCTTTAATTATAAATTTTACTTCTCTATTATTTCTGAATAAACAGTTTGTCATGTAATGGGTGTACAGTTCCTCAGCCCCCATGAAAAAAGGGAGAGTCTTCTAGCTGGCCGAGTGTTGTAGTGGGCTACCTACTGCTCGACAGTTGTTGTCGGGATTTTGTATAAGTACGTTCAATAGGTCGGACAACTTTACCATCGCGATGTATGTCAGTTTTGATATGTCGCTACTAATTTCTCGAGGGGTTAGCAGAGGTGTACCAGCCTTTTCCCATCAATCGGGCACGACCCAGACTCTGATCTGCTGCTGAGAAATCCCAGATAGAAAAATCCAATAACACTGCCTGTGCCGGGGGTTGAATCAAGCCCTATTTGGCTCAGCAGTGGCGTTTAGACAAATGAAATTCGGGAAATACTATCAAGTGTGAAGGTTGGCACACTAATCGTAGATGTTGTGGTGTATCTCCTGATAACTGGTAAGTTATATTATGAAAGGAAATTAGGTACTGACCCGACTGTGCCATTGCCGAGGTCATGCATATGCTTGGTGAGCGTCTCCTTGATGTTCTGCTGGGAGTACAGCCCGATGGGTGAATTGAACTGCTTGTGCACTATCTTGGGGCCGGTGGCCATTTTTGATTCGTTCGTTCAGCGCTGGAATGTAAGAAAATACTTTTTATCAGTTCGGTTATAAATAAACTTAGGTTGCTTAATAGGAAAAAGTTCTGAGAATCTAATAGATGTCCTCCACGAGGTACCTTCACAAAAATAGGAGTTGTTATAAGTTTTACCGCTATGTGTGTGTGTCTGTCTGTCTTTGGCACCGTAGTGCTTAAACGGGAGAACCGATTAAGAAGCGGTTTTTTTCTAAGTGTTCCATGCGAGATCTTCCTCACATGATTTATAGTTGACACAAAAGTCAATTTGTTGGGTTATCTCGGACGAAAAATGTGCTTTATACCTGTTAATGTGACTGATCATACCTGTATCTCTTTTATAAAAGCATAACTTTAGAAGATACTGCCGCATTTTAAATCATATTCAACTTTTAATAGCACTCTTGAAAGCATAATAAAATTTACGATGCATGCAGACATTCAAAAATACATTGGTTTATGACCTAAGAACAGATTCAGATATAGTAATAAACACATAATTTAAAATTATTAGATTACGATGATTACCAAATTATTAATGAAATAATAGGTATTTGAAACTAAAACATAGAACTGCTGAAAATCACGATTCTAATAATAAAAGAAACCTAATCTTATTAATTAACTTACTTTGTAAACTAGCACTTTGCTCGCGACTTTGTCCGCTTGCATTTCGCCTACTTTAACATCTTCTCCATCCCCTCTTAGTTTTGAAAATATAATAAAGCCCATAAATAGGAATATTGGCTTTTTATTGAAAAATGCATTTAATGGCATTACAGCAAAATAAATATTCATTTAATTCGTTAAACTCCGGAAGGACACCGGCGTCCGCCTGTCATAGTCTTTCATTGTGTCTCTGATTAACCTCATTGTTTCAAGACCTCAATTGATAGGTTAAACCATACAATACAAAGATTACAATGCCAAAAGGGCCTCAGCTCAGCATGATCACATCATCATCATCATCATTGTAATAGTACATTATGATATAAGTGCGGTAAGTTGAAAACTTCAGCCGAGGCGATATTGCTAGCCCGAGCCACAGGCGAGGGCTACTAGAAAATTTCAAATAAAAACAATAGAACGAAAAGAAAAAGCGCGCGGAATAATTTTTACACGTTCACAAATTAGCGATGCATCAGCGCTCTTTTTTAATTTAAGTCAAAGGCACAAAAACAGCCAGTATTTATTACTAATAGAGTATATTACTTAATATATTTTTGTTTTTGTTACAAATGGTTGTATATTATTGTCAAAATTAACTAAATTAACCAATTATAAATGTTTATTTTTTATCTCCCAAAGTTAATTTAATTCAAAAAATGTTGACCACTTTTTTGACATGAAAACTCTTTGCTCGATTTAAAAAAGTACAGTTTGTTTTAGTCTGAGCATCTTGGTAATGTAAAACACATGGGTTCAAATGCGTAATGAGAAACAATACGACACTGAATTTGGTGGAATAAGAGACCATTTACGAGCAAATGTGTTATAAAAAAATTTTAAGAATCGGTTTAGTAAATCGAGAGATAACGGCACAAACAACCTCACAAACTTAACCTTTTCATTAAACTATTACTTAAGAGTCTTTATAATATTATTTTGTATTAGTTTATTAGCTAAGATTTATTGAGAGTTTACTATAAGACTTCTAAATTTTAAGTGAACATATGAAAACAAACGTGCAGTTAACTAACTCTGAAGATACGACTATTTACCCCAGGACGCGTATCACAAAAATTAAGATGACAAATTTTATCCTTCTCATGAGATAATTTTATTACACTCTCGTAAGATTCACGCCTCGGGGTCGGCGTCGAGGCACCTCGTGTTATTGCGTTTTTATTAGCCGAGCCACCGCCAACGACGGCTATCATATTTTTTCCGAATAATGTGCTGGAGACAGCCAGCTTTGTGCGAATAAGATTTCAATACTAACGTCCTCGGTGCAGAATAGTCTGTCATTGATATACGATAAAGAAAGATCTGGAATATGTTTCTACTACCTATCCAGTGTTTTGCTAAGTAACTACCTACTATTGAAAATAAATATACGTAAGCAGGTGAATGTACATTTCGCCAGTTATGTATAAGACCCATGTGGCAAGCCTTTTGCCATCAATCGGTCAACAATCCAGACTCCAGGCTAAAAAACTCAGTAACGTAATGCCCGACTCGGGGGTCTAACCCAGGCCCTCATGCATAACACTGGTGCTTACGACCACTTTACCAACAAAGAAGTCACTATTGGAATGAGAATATTATATACTTTTGTAATCAGGAATTTTATTCCGTAATAAATTTTGGTAGCTATCTACTCGCTAATTAATGCATAATTAGCGTAGAATAATGGTGTAAAACAGGTAATCCATCGTCTCGTACAAAATCGTTCACCACTGTATTTATTTGAGTACAAAGTGTCGTTGTAATTGCGAAATGGACACGGAAGACGGCTTCTCACAAAACCGTCATGCTTCTGCTCTAGAATTAGCCTATTTCATGTTACCGCATCGTGGAAAACAACATAACATTTTAGTTTTTCGTTTGTAAATACGAATACAATTTCACTTTGAACTAGTGATAAGAGATTTATATCAATTTAAAGCGTAGTTATGGTCACTTATTATGTTTATCGTAGGCGTAATAACGTGCATACAAGCTAACTGTTACATCCCACATACATGATATTATTGAACCTGACTATTACAATCTTGCGTGAGTTAGACCTGTCATTTATTTAAAAAAAGGAGGGTGTGTTATTGTTACACTTCTGCCTTACCCTTTGGGGTTAACGAGCGTGATGTTATGTTATTTAAAAAAGACAGTCAATGTAAGTATTTACAAAATTCCATTTGAAGTTCGCGTCTTCACACTCATGGATTTCCACAAATAAAACATTGAAATAAACATACCAGTTCATTACCGCCAGAGTTTAAGCTACTGATTAAAAGTCCACATTCCACCATAGTCATTGTAATCACAAATGAGTTTTACTTAATTAAGTTAACACAAAGAACCGATCGTTATGTCAGAAATGGAATAAAAACAGAGATCTGATATACACACTGTCTGCCGAATAAATGTCAGACACAGAACATTAATACGTGTTACGAGTACAATATTCATGTAAAACGCCATATCATTGGCTTAAGCGACGATCAAAGGTATGTCAGCTATTACTGATGCATGTTTAAAATTTACTGGATCCATGCATCCGTTTACAATCAACGTGTTGATGAATTTCAAATGTAAATGTTGTTCCTGTAATCTCCAAATTAACGGGACGATAGCTATATTGATTTCTCTGTCATCATAAATAGAGATTCATTTATTTTTTATTTGTAATTGAAATTTAACTAAGTAGATACTCAAACTAGCACAGTACACAGTTGTCATTTTATATACAGTTTTATGTCCAGAAAGTAAACTGGAATAAGTAGCACTTTTATTATGCTTTAAAAGTGCAAGGTTTGTGTCGCTAAAAGTCTCATAAAACTACTTTCCGACATCACAAAGGTAAGAAAAAATCTACTTTGTTGGGTTGATTGAAACTTTGAAAGTTAGTATTGCATTTCAAACAATATCGCGCTCATGTAAATTAGTTACAGAATGTGAGTGGGCGTAGGAAAAATAGTTTGTTATCTCCATGCTGCTCAAGATGCGATATTTAATGTGAACGGCGAGAGGTGTCGGCTATTTTCGTTCTGGACTCCTTGCTCGCATGCGTAATAAATATTTGCGCACTTATTTTCGGAATTATAAACTCAAGATAAGTGGAGATGTTTTTACAAGTGAAACAACACTTAATAGCTTCGTTACCTGTGTTAAATCAACTTAAAGTAATTTTCATTATTTATCAAAAAAGTAATCTGTTTGTACTGTCTTCAACAATGAATTTTGCGACTATACTAACTTGCAATGTGTCATTAACAGTGTCCTGTTTAATCTGTAATAAACTATTCCACGGAAACAATGTTATGGTGTCCTTGACAGGGCAGACCGTAAACATTAAAAATGTTTAGTAGATAGTTGTGAGGTCAATCGAGATATTTACGGCTCGGACGAGGTTAACAATACCGTCATCAAGGCTGAAAATAATCCACTCGTATAATTCAGAATGTCTGATGTACAAGAATAAGATTCTATTCTGATTCAACAGTCACAAACATTAAAACAGATCATCGAGGGAATCATTTAACAGTGTTGCACAAATCCAAAATTGTTTACATTTGTTTTTATGAACACAGTCTGATATGTAAAAAAATATGTGCAAAAGTAAAAGTAGCCTTGTTGATGTATAAGTGAGGAACAAATATTCTCGTGATCAGCCAAAATATTACAGCAAGCGCTTGAACGGAACGCGTTATTTCAGTCACATGAAGTCACGGCGAATTATTTTTGTAACTGAACACCTTGTTCATGAAGTTAGTCATGGATGTCGAGGTCGGCAGGTGATTAGTGTTGAAAAAAAATACACAGACATTTGTAAGCTTTTATTAGTGCAGAAAATGTTATATGAAGCAGTGAGAAGCGTTGTTTTTTAAGTGTTTATACCTTTTTGCGTTCAGATTCGTGCGAGCGGCGTCGATGCCTGTCTCTTACTGAGTCCGTTCTCGGCGCCCGCCCACTGCCTGCGCGCGCGCTGGGAAACCGACGCCCTCACCTGCAATGTTTCAGCAATCACGGTTATGTTGTCTGATGATCATATCGACGGGTATAAGTCTCTGCCAATTGCAAGGTATCGGGTGAATCATACTTCAGCACATATGAATTATGAGTCAATATGCAAGTTGAACGCAGACGTAGATAATTAAGTAAGGACATGTGCGTTAGCTATAGAAAGGTGTGTGTATTTAATTGTAGTTTACATGTGAAAAACAACATTTAATTCAAACTTAAGTAAATTATTCTCTTTGTGTATACAGAAAAGTGAAATCAAATGGCGTGTCCTATGCATGAATTGAGTTAGGTTTAATTTAGTTTCGTTTTATTAATCACTGTAATTAATTATCTTACCTTATTAGAAAGGTATAAACAAACAAAGGTCCACACAAGTCCTTGAACTTAAACTTCGCACAGTAAACTGACAGTTCTAGTCGGTTAGCGATCACTGATACCCGCGGCTTCCAGCCACCGAATGAAACCGCTTTCCTTCGCCATACTCCGGAATTTTATCTAGTTTACATCAACTATTTTTAGTCGGCCTTATATTAAAGTTGATGAATAAATTATAATTTCCAGATTTTCTGTTCTCTTCCTAACCACCGAATCTATGCGAATGGCTTCGAAGTAGTCGTTTCATTAGGGCATTGAACTACCTACTTTTCCTGATAAAATACCCAATAGTTTAGGTTATATCGCACCTTGTTAAATTTTCTCAGTATATCGAGTCTACAAACCATATAAAATGGATATTAATAAAATATTTGTTACCGTCCAAATAATTAATGTACATGTTTGAAATGTAAATTTGAGAATATTGCTACTTAATTTTATATCTAAGCTAAGTAGTTACCTTCTAAAATATTGAGATATTAACATAATGTTAAATTATTCAAAATGTTGGCACATTATCATTTATGTTTTGACTGGAGAATGAAGCAAATGATGATAGCTCACGACATTTTATTTTTCTACTATTGACGTCTTCGAGATAAGTCTCAAATTAGTGATGTTCTGTATCATCTACACTAATATAACATATAATATAATAATACAATTAAAAATAGAAAATAAAATGTGTGTGTGTGTATGTTTGTAATTAATAAACTCTAAAAATACTGTGCCGATCTCAAAATTCTTTCACCATTGAAAGCTATACTTATCCTGAGTAACTTAGGCTACTTTGTATCCCTGTATTCCTACGGGAACGGGAACTACGTGGGTGAAACCGCGTGACGTGTGCTAGTAAATTATAAATATCATTACTCAATACATTTATTAAAAACTTTTTTACAAAAAATACAACCGACTTAAAAAAAAACACTAACCGGTGTAAAATAACTCTAAATTAGGAAGTCGGTGGCCAATCATGAATGAGAAAGAAAGTTTTTATTTTACAATTTTTAGTTTTTTATTTTTATGTAGATGATTCATTATTTTCCATTTCTTTCAATATATTATTATCATACAAAGAAATAAACAGATTTCGATGAAATCAAAAATAAATTTTCATGAACAAAAATGTTCATAAAGTGAAAACTACCAAACCAAACTATGTTAATTTTTTATGAGATCAAAAAGCATCTATTTGACATAAAACTAAAAAAAACACGTAAATCGGTACACAAATCACAGCGTGATCGGTGCAAATACAATTATACATACACAAAAATGATCAAAGATAAATAAAATTTTCATAAAAATGTTCATAAAATGAAAACTACCCGGCCAAATTATATTAAATTTTTATGGGATCAAATGGCAACTATTCCGCATCGAAAAAAAAGAATCACGTAAATCGGATAATTAATCTCGGAGTAATCGGTGTACATACATAAGAAAAAAAATACCGATTGAACTGAGAACCACCTCCTGAAGTCTAACTAAGTATTTTCTTTATTTTTAGATTTATTATAAACATTAACAGTTCCAAGCACAGCACTAGTCTAGGCCTGTCCTGCAGGAACCTTACAATTTAGTTTTTGTGAAATTGAAATACTAAATAGCAGCAGAAAAAAAACAGTAAAATTGTTTATAAACTAGGTCTTAGGTAAAATAGGTCTAAAATAGATAAATTGGGGAAAAAAGTCCATATTAATTAGTTATGAGGTTCAAGAGTGAGAGCAGAACAAATGAACTCACAAACAAACGAACTTCCTCTCGTTTAATTAAGGATAATTGAAGGTTAAGCTTTTGATCTTGTGGAAATCAGCCAAATTACCTCAGTCAGACAGACATAACTACGTAATAATGTACTTACCAAAGTTTTCTCAAATTCTACAATCCGCCTTGACGTCAAAGATGACAATAAAACAAAATGAAATTTAGGAAAATATTAAAATATCTTGTAAATACAATGTATTTTAAGAATACGAGTATTTGTAGGTTTCTTGTTTTGTGGTAAAACTAAGTTTCGTAAACATTCAAGCTCCGTTGCAAACCGTGGCAGGTCAACGTCAAAGTCAAAGTCAAATCGTTTATTTCAATTAGACCCATTACGAGCACTTTTGAACGTTATACTTACAAATTAAATAAATTAAGAGAATGATTCTAGTTGCAAATTCCAAATGGTAGTTTCGTATGGAGAAGAATGTGCAAGAAACTCCATACAGTAAGTAAAATAGTTTTAAAATATGATTACAATACTTCGTATGTACAACAATCAGATTATTATGTGGGGACGATGCACCTAGAGTGGAACTATACTGAGATAGGTTGATACAAAATAAGCAATGGATTCGATAAAAAAAAATATTATGTTTGTAGATACATTGTACTCACATATTAACAAAAACACACAATAAATTACTGTAGGATGTTATTAAAGGAAATACTCATTAAATAAACAAGTGAATAAAGTTAAAATAATCAGCAGACAAGTGTGTGAGAAAAAAGCAAACAAACAAAAATTTAAGTACCTACTTTAGCAGCCAATTTGATTTTGTCAAACTTCCTATGTCCTATGGGACAGGACCACAACAGCACCCTGTCCTTCTACTTCCAAATCCAGGTTGACCCACCCACCCTATGTGTGCTTTTTCTTATCGTATGGTTAGTGCCTAACCTGGTGTCTGAGTTTTAATGCCGCCCATGGGCCTCTGACTTGGCATCACATGCCCTCGAGAAACATCTCTCAGGCATGCCGGTTTTATCACGATGTTTTCCTTCGCCGTTTTTGAAACAAGTGATAATTATTAAATACGCCCATGAATCCGAAAAGTCAGATGTGCGTGCCTTTGGTTCGAACTCCAGGCCTATGATTTGGCAATCGGCCGGTCGCAACACTAGGCTATCACTACTTGTCTATACAGGGTGACTTTGAATAAATGGGAGCTTTGAACAAAATGAAATGGGAGCTTCAGTTACAGTAACATAGTAATTATAAACTGTTTACTCTTCGATCTAAATCGTTAAAAAAATACGTGTTTTTTTTTAATGGTCCATTGACGGTGTTATTTTCATTTAAGTACGAATTATTGGTATTCCACAAAAATAAATAATATGCAAAATAAATAAGAAAAACTAAAGTATCAAAAAATCTCATCCGACTCATGGTAGTAATCAATAATCGTCGTCGTTTTTTTTTACGTATGTTACCTGATTTCTCCCCCATTTGTGGACCGATTCTCAAAATTCTTTTTTTATTTGAAAGTGTATACTCCTGAGGCAACGTAGTCCCATTTTAATTTGGTGAAGATCTGGTGCTGATCTTCGGAGATATACAACGGAACTCTTCAAAAATAGACAGTAAATCTGTCGTGATTGCTGGAATCGCTTGGGTGTTTATTGTTTATACAACATCATGACGTATAGTCACGCCACTGAGGGGTTTCGACAGTTAGGTATGTTAATTTTCATTTATTAAGGATAAGTGGATAACCCTAGGTATTATCATGACATGTTTTGTTAAATAACTCTAAATTAGGAAGTCTGTGGCTTTTGTGGTTTTGTCTTATTCATGATGGGATTAAAAAAGTTTTTCGTAACACTGTTAAAAGTTCGTTAATTTTACATTTGATTTTCTTGACAACACATAGTATTGCATATTTAAATTTGGCGCATCTATTCAATTTCACCCTGTATAATATATGTGTGCTGTCGATGACATTAAAAATTCAACCGCACCAATGACACTAAATAAAAATATCGCATGGTTCAATGTTATTTACCTATTTTGCTTTGCTTTTTTTTGTGGCTTCGCGTCTTGCCCAAGAGGGCAATTAACACCGAATGTGTTTTAAAAAAAATGTTTTGGTTTCCAGTGTCGTTGTTATTAAACAAATAAAAATTTACGGCGTATGTACCCCCACAGAGATTTCAGTGTCGCTGTATCTGAATAATAATGTGTTTGTTTTTTCCTTGACTATTATGAGATACACAAATATAACGTCACGTCTCTATTGAATCAAGAGGTAGGCAGAATCTTCAGTATTGGCTGTACATATTGCCAATTAGATGATATTAGTTCTGGAGTCCGGTTACGTGCCCGATTGATGGCAATAGGCTCGCCCCCTATTTCATTGGATTTAACAGGAAAAATGTGGGTGTACTACCAGGTACACATATGGGAAGATTCATCATCTAGACTCAAAAAAGCACCAAAATCATAAAAAAACACCTTGCACCTTGCTTTACATAGATCACAAACCCTGGTGACCTTAGCAGTCGCCTTAATAGTCTTAGCGACCTCTGTAGAAGCACTGTAGACTACCCTGCCCTTTAAAATGTTGCTAAAATATTTTTACATCATTAAATTAGTCTTTTTTAATATGCCTTGGAGTCGACTTCCAGCCAAACCGCATGCAGCTGAATATGGCTGTTTTTAATGTTCTAAGAAGAAATGTAATTAAAGAAATTTGTTCACACAATGATGACAAATTAATAGTGGTCGTGCAACACTGAAATTTTCAACTCGGTATAACAAAAAGTAGGTATTTTGGAAAGTTATAGTTCGACACACTCCTAGCCAAGACACTCGGCCGGATTTAGTTCTGTCTAATATCTCTGTTTATTTTGTGTTTTATTGTAATTGTTTCCATGCGCCCGCGCTTTGCCTTGGACGAGAAATGTTTAAATATAAGCAGAATCACGGACAAACATTATAGTTAGGGAAAATGTGGCCAAGAGCAAGACATTGACTTTTCCCGTTAATAGATACTTCCTTGTTTTGAATTTGTTTCATAAAGCTAGCCTTTACAAGTGACAATATTGGGAAAGATCACCAGTCCATTCAAAATATTGTTTCAAGTACGTAGATAGAGTACCTAAGTACCTACGTCATGGAAAGAAAGACTGACTGTAGGTATATACTCTAACAAGACGTGGCTAAAATTCAGTACGTATTTCAAACGCCTGCCAACTTAAACAAGTTGACCAGCAGAATCGCTTTCGGGATTGTGACTTATGTATCATTTGTCTAACCTTTTCTTAAATAGCTTCTTCCTGCTTCTAACAACAACATACCACAACACAGATACACCCAGTACCTGTGTAGTACACAGATGCTGGGTCTATCTGTATTGTGGTATGTTCTAGTAGACTGGTAGAAAATAACCAAAGCATTAAGTTCACCTTTCCGCAGTTTGTTTTCACTTGTTTTAATTTATAAATAATTTCAGTTTGAACTCGTTTGTTTCAACGAACAATTACGAATTTTACTAATACTGTCACAGAAATAAATACTGCACATTACTTGATTAATAATAATTAATAATACATTGTTGTTTTTTGTACGGAAGTAGCATTGGCTAGTTGTAAATAACACGGTATTCGTTGGTAAAACACGTTGCGCGTTTATTAAAAATTACTTTACCTTACTCGTAGATCGACCTGTGTTTCCTATTAGTTATTCACGAGCCCCTCATGTAGGAAGTAAAATAAAAAGTTTCTAATCCTGAACATTTTTTCATGTCTGTTAATAAAAAGTTTTCTAATTTTAACCAGGTACAAATAGTCGGGCAGGTGTGTTGTACGTAACAGTCGGTGTTACGTGAGGAATGGATCCAAGGTCGATATATGATGCATTGCGGGCCAGTCTTATGAATCATAATGATGCAATGATGACATGATGGATAACTCGAAATTTCTTTTTAATGCGATTTGTTATCAACATTTTTTTTATAAAAAAATGACAACTGATTTCATAATACAACACTAACAGGTATAAAATAATGAATGAACCAAAACTAACAATACCAATTTTTATTTTACGATTATTTGTTTTTTTTTGGAGATGATTCATTATCATTATCCATTTGTTTTGATGTTGCACCTAAACTACTTACCTTTTTAAATCAGACCATAAACGAAGGAGATATGAGGTAACACGTAAAACCCAAACGAAAATATCAGAATTGAGAACCAGAATACCAGAATTCCTCATTCTGTGTAAGTCGGACGAAAACGGTGTCTGTACTTGGGTCCAGGGGGTCGAGTTTGGTATTGCAATCGTGTCTCAATGACCGGTCAATGATCGATTTTTGACGTATAACGTCAAACTTATGACACATTTCCGATACAAAAACTGTCAAAGTTGTCAAATATTCGATCAATGACCGGTCATTGAGACGCGATTGCAATAGCAGACTCGAGCCCCAGGATTGGAAGTCGTCACGCTCGAGGTATGTAACCCTGGAAAAGACATATGAAATTTCTGCAATAGCTGTATTTATAAACTCTTAATCATAAGTTCAATATATTTGCATCAAGTATAATACTATTTTTCAACAAAACCATCGATGTCCTGTCAAAATCCCCAGATATTATTTCTAGTTAGTACATAAGCCTTTCATTTGTAACTCGATCCACAACCCTTTTTTGTAAATAATTGGTGTTAAATGTACGTCTGTCTATTGCATCGGAAAATACGGGCGTAAAGTTAAAATGAAACATCTAGTAAAAAAAATGTACTAAAACTAGTAAAGTTTAGGTAACTGTTTTCCAATACTTTTCCAATGCAATCATAGGCGGTCAGGTGTTCCTAAAGCATTCTGCGTCTACTAACTTTTTTACGGTTTTCTATAATGATGCAGATGTCACCATTGACTGATGCAGTTAAACAAAGTTAAGTGAAATTGTTTTCAGTAAGTTTGAAACAAAAGGGCAAAAGCTTCGTTTTGTGGCTGCATCATTTGGCTTATTCAATTATATTGACTTCTTGTGACTTTTCGACACAGTTCAATAATCTTGCTTTGCTACGTATAACCCACGTGGGTAGTACACTTGGGAGCAAATAAATCTAGCCACCTTTTTTTAAGTACACTTTTAATTGTCAATATTTTTTGGTTTATTGATACGTTTCTCTATCTTATGATATTCTAAAAGAAGAAGCTGACTGACACGTCATCGCAGGGCTTAATCTATGAGGTAAGAAACTTGAAATTTTGCACAGGGGTTCTTTTTATAACGTAGGGGAGCACTAAGAAATGAGTTTTGAAAATTAACCCCCAAAGGTGGTAAAACGGGGGTGCAAAGTCACTATGAAACGTTGCCATTTTATAAGTTGTTGGAACGAAATTCAGTATGAAGGTTTTTCATTGAAAGTCATGAAACACGTACAATTTTTTTTTAGAAATCATCTCCTAAGGGAGTAATGTTAGTATGAAAGGTCTCTGATTTTCAAAATAATTACGATAAAATTAAGTAATAAGGTTTTTAAGTGTTTTGTAAATTCAATCCCTTAGGAGGTAGAAATAAAATAAGAGGTATAAATTTAGTATATAATTATATACATATAACCTAACCTAACTTACCATACCTATCCTATAGCTAACCTAACTACCTAACCTAGTTAGGTTAGGTTAGGTTACCTTACTGCAACACATTGATTTTGAAAGATACAAAATACATAATTTTAAACTGAACTAGCGCGCTGCGTGTCTCTATGTTACATACAATACTCGAATAGATAGTATTATTTGACGTAGTAGTAGTAGGAGGTAATAATTTATCTCGATTGGGATAACATCCATACATAAAGTACTACTTTGTCTGGTTGATCAAGTGATTGCCTACAACAGTAGATCCGCGTTTGCGTCGCGGCCAATGCTGTTATCACCTAAGGATTGAGGGGTTCTCGATGAAGTTTTAAGTATACAATTATGAAATTATTGTATACATTTGCAAAATATTATGATATTTGTTGAAGGTAAAAAATAAGCCTTCTGGGAGCTGGGTGCGATAACCGATATCCTTGCGAGTGAAGCCGTGGGCTTTAGCTAGTTTAATAATAAATATCCTTTTATTTCATAATAACTAACACATTTTTGTTTCGAAGCGAACGTGCTTTATTTTAAGTATTAAAATGAATAACCATAATTCGTGAAAATGTCAAGTGGCTTGATTTATTTGCTTCCAAGTGTATATTTATTGTTTTTTTTCAATATTTTAGTTGACAAACGAGAAGTTCCATGTCGTTGAACCTGTATTAAAAATAAGCTTGTTTTGAAATAGGAATACAAATGATGTGCCAACTATTTATCTTTTCGCGAATGCTGAAAACACGATTGATTGCAGCTTTTTTTACAGAAACTTGCATATTTGCTAAAAGAAAGTTGAGCGGAGACGACCATAAATTATATTTTCTAATACTATTTTCGACTGTCATCTATCTTTTTACAGAATAATTTAAACTTTTTTAAATAGTCAATGTGCACAGAACGCACACCTGTGCTTTTAGTCAAATAAAAAAGAAAGAAGAAGGAACATTGCACACGACATAATTATGTAGGTAGCTAATTAAAACGTGCAATGCGTATATATGTAGTTAAAAAACGGAATTAAGTATTAAGTATTTCTCACAAAGTAAAACGTTTCCTAACAAACATAGCTTGTTAGTAAACGTTTTACTTTTGCAAGGTAAGCGAAGTCAATAATTTATTTTTGTTTTAATTTATAATATGCTGTGTCAGTAAACTCTGTCTAAACACTTAGGTACTCCGTTATTAATAAAAGTGAAGTCATGTTACCAGCACTACTTACCTTGACCGGACCTTACCGGATTAAGTTTGACACATTACTACACGTTGTTAATTAAGGGACTAAGTTAAATTCACTTAACTTAACTCACAAAGGGTCACGAAAATATTTGTACCTACTTACAGTAAGTTGCTACCTAAGTTGTTTACCTACCTTGCTTACGCCTACATAACATTTTAACATTAAAGAGTATAAGTAGGTACTTACTCTTAAATGTTATAAAATGTTAAATAAATTAACTTAAAGCGATTACATGGCCGTTTTGTTTATTTTAAATTAAAAATGAACTTCTTTGCAGGAATAATAAAGATTTTGTAGCTAATGTTAAAAATTCATCATGGCCGCCACGTAAACGCTACGTGATGTTAAAACTGTTTCACGTAAACATTGAGAATCACTAAAGAAGTCTGATGCTCCGTTTTGTGGAATAATATTTTCGTAACAAAAAGTGTTAATAAAGATACTATAAATTGTATAAAACTGATCGATGCTCCCTCATTACGTTGTTCACTCAAAACGATCTCCAAAGTTTAGAAACCCCAGTTTAAGTGCTAAAAATAGCAGCACTCATTTTCTTGTCATAAATATCGGTCGGATAACTTCATCAGTTTAATTGTCAGTAGCAATACAATTAAGATTTCAGAGCTGCTAACAAAACACTATAGTGTAATATTATCCTTATCGATTGGAAGTGGAAGGAGCGTGTTAGTGACACATTGACAAGTGTTCTTCCTTCCAAGATATTATCTCCAGGTAGCCCTGCTGCGATGGCTTGCAAACTCACTTCAAATACTCACGATACCTATACTTGCAAGACGTTGGAATATTGCGTAATGACGTTTAGAATATTGTCTAGATCTAGAGGAGTTTGTAGTACCTACAAGCAAATTGAATGTCTTGTCGTTGGATGATACTGACATTTAAAGGGTTTCCAAGCTCAAACTAATTATAAAACGAACTGACCCGAGGATGGTTAATTAATTTAATTACTGAACTTATAAGCTTCGTAATGACCAGTTAAATAAATCATCATCATCTGTCTAGCCTTTTCCCAACTTGGTTGGGGTCAGTTTCCAGTCTAACCGGATGCAGCTGAATAGTAGTACATTAACACGTTGACTGCCAACTACCAGACACAATAGAAATTCGCGGTCAACGTGTGACCGACGCGGCGTACAAAGACTTAAATAAATAAATATAAATAAATAAATATATTCCACAACTTTTCACACAACGCCATTTAGTTCCAAGTTAAGCTTGAGAGCTTGTGTTGTGGGTACTAAATAGCTGATAAACATACTTATATATTTCTAAATACATACATATTATAGATAAATTACACCCAGACACAGAACAAATAATCGTGCTCTACACACAAACATTTGTCCTGGGTGGGAATCGAACCCACAACCTCCGGCATAGCAGTCAGGGTCACTTACTACTAGACCAACAGGCCAGTCAACTTTACATGTAGTGACGGCCTATTATACGGCCACACACACACACACACATTCTGACGCTTACACGTGCTCACACACTCTCACGCACGTTTACACCTTTAATATCTTAAACGAGAATAGTATTTTTTATTTTTTATTTGTCAATTGTATGATGTAAGGTGGTAATGTATAAATAGTGGCTTGAAACATTGTTTGCGGCGGGACACTGAACTCCAAGATACAGGAACTCCTAGTTTGGAGATCAGGGTTTTAATGTGTGGTACTTACCCTAGTCAAAGCCTCTTGTCTATGTACGATAACTTTTGTAAATCCTAGCTTATAAAGCCTAAGCTTTAGTTCAATAAATATCTTCTTTTTTTTTATTTGACCTCCGTAACCCAGATACTGGGTACCATGTTACCCCATGGTTGACTGTCAAAGATCCATAAATGTCAGCCGGGGCCGACGGCTTAACGTGCTTTCTAAGCCACGGAAGGGTCTTGATATGTATTGAATGGACACCCATCCGCGGATCAGCCTTGGCCAGCGTAGCTTAACCTTTGGTCAACCCAAGCTCCTAGTATTATTTAGCCACAAGCAAGCCTACGACAATTCGTTTACATACGTGGTTCATAAAAAAGTGTGAGTACTTGTTTTTTTTTCATGGCAAAACTTCACACACGTTCACTGTGTGCTGTAAAAGTGTCGTTCCATTGCTTTTTGTTTGTTTTGATCTGTTTGCCTACTTTTAACTTAAGATATTACATGCGAAATTGTTGCTGAAGTAACCCACTAAACACTTGCAAGCATTCACCAGCTTCTCCTAGTTAGGATTTTTTTCATGCTCGAGAGTGTTTCTAGACACTTAACCACCAAATCTACGAGTATATGCTCCAATTTAATAGACGATGACGCGTGACTCGTTAAGGAAAATTAAGCAGATGGGGGGTTAGTATAACTGTATGAATGGCTTATTATAATATTGGTGTTATATTTTGTTTGTAATGATTCTAATTATAACTAAACTAGCAGACGTCCCACGGTTTCACCCGCGTAGGTCCCGTTTCCGTGGGAATACAGGGACAAAAAGTAGCCTATGTGTTAATCCAGGGTGTCAGCTAACTTTATACCAAATTTTATTAAAATCCATTCAGTAGTTTTTACGTGAAAGAGTAACAAACATCCATCCATCCATCCACCCTCACAAACTTTCGCGTTTATAATATTAGTAGGATTGTAAAGTTCTAATTTTTTACTCAAGGAAAGTAAAGCTGTGCGGCTGCCCGCACGTTACGGTTGCGTATGCGGCTGCTCGTGATATAGCAACGTATAGCCACCGTCCGGGTGGCCGGAGCGGTCTGCGGGTAGCCGCATCGCAGTGCGCATAAAAATTAATATTACGTACATAATTGGGCTGCCCGAATGCGGGTAGCCGCATAGTGCGTATGAGCTCTAAGGTAGATGTTTTTTCGATAATTCTATATCGATTTAAATGAGCGAGAACTCAATAAGTTCCAATATAGAATAATTATTTGTTGTTATTTAGTGTTAAGTTAGTGTATTGTTAGAGAGACTCAGATTCAGGCTCTTGTTATTGCAAGATATATGCCTCTCTAATTTTGGTCCAATTCCCATTTCACAAAACATTATGTAGATTTGTTTAGTTAGGTATTTCATTGTGGCAGTCAATGGTTTTAAAAACTTAAAAAAAAGCATAATCCACTAAAGTCAATAGTACACCACACCCACACATCGTCACACCCTTATGAGATCTTATAGGTTTGATTTCCGAGTCGGTAAAAGTACGAAAAAAGCTCAAAGATCAACGCTTTCATTCGGAAACTTGCCACGTAGACTGGCAGCATTGCCAAATAGGTGGCAATGCTAATAATAATTTGCCAAGGAATGACCCAACCCTTTTGGCCACGAAAATCCGTGACTGGTTGGCGAGAAATAACCTGAGTTTACATAACTTACACATATTAATTCACATCCTAGTTTTTATGTTTACTCCTTAAAATTTCGGATCAGTGTTCGTCTTCTTTCGTATAGTTATTGAATAACCTGGTGTCAAGGTTTGTGCTGCCCCTGGCTTCTTACTTGCCTTCACATTCCATTAAGACCTAGACCGAGTTGAGTACAAGACTACAGTGGCCAGCTCCGGTTGGTCAGTCTGGTTTAAAACTCATTGTACCTATGTTACGAGTATATATTAGTTTTGGTATGTCGTTTTCGAGTAATAAAATCAAGAAACAGATATTAAATAGCAAGTCAAAGCAGTAGGTACGTTAGCAGTAAGTTTATAGTTTTAAGTAAAGTATGATTAACGAGTGCTGCACGCCAGAAACCGTAAAAAATGTAATAAAAAATACTGAACAATAATCATTTTAAATGTACTTTTTTATATTTTAAATGTTTTCTATATGTATTTAAATATTTAAAAATATAATTTATATGTATATAAAAGACAATAAAGAAAATAAATCCTTGCGATGTTAAATTCCTGGATGATTGTTGACTTGTTGAGAAAATTTCACCGAATTCGTGGGCTCATTCGCATGGAATTTTCTTTCAGAATTCAGGGGTCGGAAGTCCGTTACCGCCTACCTATCGGATGTTTCAATCTCGATTTTCAACTCCAGTCAATTGATCTAGTATCTTGTCAAATGTTATTGTTTAAAACAACGGCATGATGGAGGTCCTTTCTTGCTATTTATTTTATCTACGCTTTTTGTTTACTAAGTTCGTGGTTTTCTCTAGTGTTATAAACAGAACTAGGCAGTAAATATAACATACTGATTCAAACGGGGTGAATATAAAAATGCTAAAGGGAAAATTTTAAAATTTTCTTTTCTTGTTTATTAAATAGGTTTTTCACGCGGCTTCACTCCTGTGACCTTTCCTACAGAGACCGCCGTGCACTTCTCGAATGAAAGTAGTTTCTATTAGACCATTCGTTAAGCCGTTTGAAAACTTGATTACCCAGATACACAAGTCTGTACATATCTACTAGAAAGATTCCTTACATAAGCGGTACCCCGACGCGACATAAAATTACATGACTCAACTCACAATAGGAAAATGTTATTTTTAACTTTTTAAATGTGAGCTTTACTTTTTGGCGTTTTGGGTTTTATCACTTCACGCGAACATATTTAGATTTTTTTGTCTATAAATAAATTCATACAAGCACTTGTACATGTAATTTTTTAACAAGTAGATGAGATTGTTGTTCACTACCTGACTAATCAGAGAAGAAACACCGAAGCAAACTCAGAGGTCAACTCAGGGGATATTAAATGAAGTACTGTATTTTTGTTAACTTCTCCAAATACACAGCACTTGCTGAATTAATTATCATGGTAAATTTAATTTAATCAAAGTAACAATAAACTATACTGATGGACTATATGATGGGTAAAGTGATTAGAGTTTTTCAATCTGGAATTTCTCAGTAGGAGTGCGGAGATATCTGCCCGATTGATATAATAGGCTTGCCCCTTATTACATGGGACTTAGCATATCTAACTGGCGAAATATTTGTGTGTTACTATAGTCCATTTGAAATAAGAAAATAAATTTAAACAAACAGTTTTACAGTCCGATCAACCGATTTTAATTTCTATTTCGTAATAATAAGGATGGCATTATGAGCAAAAACACAGATACAATACCAATTGTTTCCTGCAGCTGCCATTTGTCATGCTACCACTGTAATAGAACTTAAAATCGGTTGAAGGGACTGTATAATAGGTTTAATAAAATTTCCTTTCTTATTTCAAATGGACTATAGGTGCACCTCTGCCTAACCCTTCGGGGATCACAGTCGTGACGTATGTCAATAAATTATAATACAAAAAAAAATAAGCGGATGAACTCATTGGTGTTTTCGTAATTTATGTTAATCGAGGCTTTTGAACACAATGGCCCAGTCTCAACAACACTTGAGAGTTCCTTACCCTTCATACTATGTAACTACTTACTCATCAAGAGGTTCGTTGGCATTAAGGGTGAGTACACATGGAGCGTTTGTCCAGTGCAATCTTTGACGTCCCCTTTTTTTGTTTTTTTTTTAAACCTCAAACCAGCACGCGTTGTATGATCAAGAATCGACAAAGAGATAGTCTATAATAATTAATATTTCTTTTGTTTTGACCACGACAAAATCAATAATGATGAAAAGCAATGTGTAGATTCAGTCTACAATATCAAGCATTATGTCTTCTATCATTAGCAGAAATATTTCTACTATCTGTCACTTTGTTGACTCCTCTCGATATACCCGTTCCAACGGTGATCACTCTAGAAAGAAAAGCAAGAAAGTAAATATGTTTATTTGGGACACCCACAGGAATTTGACTTCAAAACTAAAACATAAATCTAACATATTAAATTTTGCTGATGGAGTGTATCCGGAACAAAAATGAACGGGAGTTATTCAGTACAGAACACAACATAAATAAACTTGATATGGGCACAATATAATCAATCTTATCTGTACCATCATCAAAGTTGACCAAAAAGTTGTGCCAGCTTGTTGCTGTTCTTCGTGAATAACTCTTCTGTGATTGGTTTAGCAGTAATATATTTTGTTATATTTATATTTAACTGTGTAAAAGGCTACGATGGGGCTGACAAATCTCTCGATAAAAGCCCCTAAATAAAACAGATTAAAAAAAACATATTAAATAACAAAAACACCTGTGCGAAGCCAAAAAGGCCCCTATCTCAACAAGATATTTAAAGAAAAACATTAAATACCGCGCCGCTGTTTCTGATAGGACAGACGCGCAGAAATTACGCGCTCTTTACGCGTGCAGAAACTTCTCCTGTGCCGTGGGTGTTAATTTTTATTTACTAATTACAAGTTTATTTTTACGTACTTAGATAGGTACTAAACCTGTAAATGGGTTGATTACAAACACGTAAACTAGGCCTTTAAAATATTTACTTCTTGTCGGAATCGAACACGCAACATGCAACGCAGTAGCCAATCGTTTAGTCACTGTACAACGGCAATCCCGTATTTTTAAGACAATTTACATTCAAATGTCAGTCATCATTATTACGTTTAGGTAGTGTGCTTGCATTTAATAAGTTTTAACACTGATTATCGCCAAAAACAATTCAATGGTTTTGATTGCTGGATATACTTGAGAAGACAGTGGTCAGCACATCAAGCTCCCTAATGTGTTAAATTTCTTTGATAGTTTTTTTTCTTTATTGCAAACAGAATAAGGTTCATGCTCGATTGGGAATATTTGAAAGTTTGAGGTAGCTTGATGTACTGGTGTCTGTCTACACAATGTAATTCAAAATTTAGTCAATTCGCCAGAAGCTTATCAATTTTATTAGTCCTCCCATAGCTTTGGTCGATTTCATAAACTTTTAACAACAATACCTTTATAAGAGTTTACTCGTTGGAATTTATTTTGTTCTAATAATTGAATTGGAGAGATTAATGTTTACGCAACCTTTATCCGTCTACGAGACGTCTATGCAGTGTCTACGTGATGTCTACGCGCCCCTATGAGATGCTACGTGTTATAGCTTTTAGTACTTTGTTCAAAGCCTACAGTGTGCGAACGTGCAAAGAAAAGGCAACCTACCGTATCCTACAGACTACTTAAGAATAATCTACCAATTACTTACCTACTGGCTTTTTTACAGTTCATCAAATTCAAATGTCAACTGTACATTAGTAGTAAAAGGTTAATTTTAGTAATATCAGATAAAAAAATAAACGACATCTTTAGTCCGTCGCCTTTCTAAGCTTGCGTGTCGTTTCGTCGCCTTTCTGCCTTCGAAGCATTTTTGTTTTTCAGCGATAAAGAGTTATGATTAATGGTTGAGAAATTTTGAGGAAAAAATCTTTTTTGCAAAAAATAAAACCGACTTAAAAAAAACACTAGCCGGTGTAAAATAACTCTAAATTCGGAAGTCTGTGGCTTTGGTGGTTTTGTCTTATTCATGATGGGCCACCGACTTCCGAATTTAGAGTTATTTTACACCGGCTAGTGTTTTTTTTAAGTCGGTTTTATTTTTTGCAAAAAAGATTTTTATTTTTTCATTTTTAGTTGTTCCCATACAAATATTTGCCATGAATTTATGTTTATATTGTTATTTGTTAACAATACATGTCATGGTAATAGGGTTATCCACTTATCCCTAATAAATGAAACTTAACATACCTAACTGTCAAAATCTAGGTATATTGTACACATCTGCATACCCCTCAGAGCATACAGGCGTGATGATACGTCATGATGTTGTATAAACAATAAATATCCAAGCGATTCCAGCAATCACGACAGATTTGCCGTCTATTTTTGAAGAGTTCCATTGTATATCTCCGAAGATCAGCACCAGATCTTAACAAATTAAAATGGGACCACCTCGGGAGTATACTCTTTCAAATAAAAAAAGAATTTTGAGAATCGGTCCACAAATGGGGGAGAAATCGCGTAACAAACACACAAAAAAAAAAAAAAAAAAACATACCGTCGAATTGAGAACCTCCTCCTTTTTTTGAAGTCGGTTAAAAAATAACACACAATATTGGTAAGTAAACTATAATGTATCCTTTCATGGTAATTTGAGACATACCAACATTTACTCGTAACCAAGTAATAACACTCCCTCGGTTCGATCTTCAAGGTTAAGCAACACTTGGCTGGGTCAGTTCATGGATGGGTACGAATTCCCACCATGTAAGTTTGAACGTCTTTATTCCTATACCACTTCTTAGTGCTATTGCTAGGAAGAAGGATTAGTTCACAGAACTTTCCAGCAACATACATGTATGAGCCAATGTCTTGATCCTGTATCCTAATGGGAAACTTGACCAAATTTTAGTTTTAAGACCCTTATCTAGATTACAAGAATCAAGGTAGATTAAAGTATTTTTTCTTTTTCGAGTCAAAATGTCGCATGACGTCACTAATCAGCACAGTTTATACTAGATAATGTCGTTATAAGCCCCCTCACCTTTAATGCGCTGTATTTAAGCAGTTTTCCAACAATTTGAAAAAGAAAAAAATACTTGTGTATTCTTTTTTATAATCTAACGTATGGACCTAATTATATTTTGATGTTCATATTCTGTCCCTATTCTCACCCTATTGCGATAAAATGAAGAAATACAGAATAAGTAAATTCGACTCTGACTAAGAAGAACACTAACCACGAGACGTGCCATACCTTAATTTGATTTTCTAACTTTATATTTCTTTAAAACGTGATTGGTGTAGACTGAAAGACTTTATTTTCTCAGACACATCATGAGGAGGATTAGGAATGTAGATAGTTTTTTATTATTAAACTAGCTGCTCCGGCAACATTCAATCCGCCTTGAATAAAATTAATATTATATTACCTCCTTCGTTTCAGTTTAAGACTTTTCAAATATCAAATTATCTCCAAGATGTCATGTTATCCAAGATGACACTACATTTGGAAAATGTTCAAGAAAACGAATTTTCTTCATATTTTTTTTCCTGGAGTCTTCATATTTTTTTATTAGTTACTAGCCTATTCCACACGAAGACAAATCCGGACCCACAAAATACATAAAAATCATCCGTTCTTGAGTTAAAAATGGTGTAACACGAGTTTGTTATAATTAAATGGATTAGTACCAGTTTCTACAACCATTTTTACAAGATACTAAAGTTCAATGTAACTCTTACCTATAACCATTTTAACTCGCAGATAAAGGTATAAAATTACATGTTTAATATGCTTGTTTCAAACATATAAAGATAGTATAGACGTCTTATTTTCGTAACATAGAACGTTTTGAGGAGCGAGGAAATGAGGATTCGAATGACGTTATTGCGACGCACGCTATTTCGAAAAAAGTTATGAGTACCGTGGTACGCCAGTTCGAAAACACAAGTTGAAAACCGCTATGTCGAATAACCTTGTTGCGAACACGCTGATTAGAAAATTTGTATTTGACCATGCAGTTTTGGTATTCATACCTAGTAGATATGTACGCCATAATTGTTATTGTTGGACTCTCTATGGTAACAATTGGCGAACTGAGTATGAATAATCTGTGTTTGTATTATTTCTAATATTTCCTTTTTTGTGTAATCTTAAGTTATTCCTAATTTACCTATTATTTGTTTTGTCTTGTACGGAAATTTTATACAAACCTATCAAATAAACAAACTCATGTACCTTATAAGGTACTTATGGTTGTCAGTAAGATATCGCTTTTAGTGATAAGAGCAACTCTCAAAGACATCACTTGTAACTTTTTATGATGAACAATAAAGAGACGTTTCAAAATGCCAGTCTCAAACTCTGATGGGAAACCTAGCACAGGAATACCGCTTTTTCTTCTTTGACATCGACATCGTTGCCAAACAATGGAACTAGTAAATAATGAGCCATAGTTCCATTTGTAGTCTATCTTGTTATCCAGCTTGCTCTCGTCTGCAACATCATTTGCGAAATTGCAAGTTGGTCTGGCAGGTCACTCTCGGAAAACTATTTTCTTTGGAAAAAATCGCTTTTTTTATTTAGTTATGTAAGTTGTTTAACCTGATAAGGCGGTTTTAGGACAGGCAATTTTTTCCTTAGTTTAAATGACTAAATGAAAAAAGTTGTATTTTCGTACGAGCACGCAATAAAACAACAATAATGTCCCTTGGAAATATTTTTATTTTTCAACTCATCAATTGCACTATAATATCCATACAAAACTAAACATAGTTTTACTACACTTAATATAATAAATAATATATTTTCATAATGATCTAAATTGAACTACTGCTTTGCTGTTCTGATAGTTACCAAGAGATCAAATCAATTAGAACCTACAAGAAGCGAAGTAGTTTTACATTTACCCAGCTCTAAAAATGTACAACTCTTCGCGACAAGTTACATACATAGGTATATCTAATTGGAAACAGAGATCAAAATTAAATGAGACAGTCTTACTTTAGTATTGACTAGAATTTCATCGTTATCTATAACATTTATAACACTTTAGCGGATGATTATGTTAGAAGTTTTTGACAGTTTAATCATTTATTATACTATTTCGGAAAGGACTAAGTAGGACTGATGATAATTATATATATATATACGAATAACATTTTGATTAACAACATACAAGGTACTAACTGATTATTATGTACACATAGCTTACAATTAATTTGAATAACATCTAAAAATCGATTGTATTTTGTTTAATATGACACATAATTATGTACGGTAGGACGTAATGCCCTTAATAAAGAGTTGTTAGTAAAAGTTTGACGGGGGCGGGTAAGATTTGTATGCAGATAGTTGGTATACGGATATGTTGCGTGTTTATTCCTGTTGTCTGTCGTCTTCCACGGAGCCGTTGGCTTTCACTTCTTGGGGCAGAGCCGACTGAAACACAATTTATACGGCATTAGTAATGCAGACAGAGTGACAACCGCTGAGAACTGCAGACAGTCTGAACACTTTGCGGAAGTCTGCGTCCGTCTAGACTAAGGAAATGTTATGTTTTTTCTCGAGTCGTAAAAAATGTTGCAATGTTTAATTTGAAACACCTCTAGGGGCGTAGAATATTCATGAACAAAGTAACCAGACTTCTTGTGAAAACTTGTTCCACATTAACATAGTTTAAAAACATTGTTTTGAATTATTTAAACTGGCTTTTATGGAAATAATTACTTTGTACCTCAAAATCTGCAGACAACAACAATTTAACGATATTGTAATTATTTAAATACTAGAAACTTAAGAAGTATCAACAACTTAATATACATGTTTACTTGAACAAATAGAAGGTACGTACTTCGTAGGGGAGTAAGAACATGTTGTTATCCGACCGGCGACCGAACCGCAGACGGATGGACGGGGCACGCACGGCACGGTCTTGTTCCTGCGTTAAAAACTATATTTCAATTATTATAAACACAGGTCAAAAGGCACTAGAATCGAAATCACTGGAGTCTTAAAGGAAATACCCATTTGCTGAAGAAACTTTGGCCAAGTAATGCACATGGATGAAACAAATGATAGGTATTAGGATTTCACAGCTGAGGATACAACGGCTGTTTTACACTTTAGAACTCGGTGGGATTGCTTTATAAAGAATTGCAATCCCTACTTTGATTGTACTGACCATCGAACAGAAATATTAGAATGCAGTGTAATATACAGGGTGTAACAGAAAGGGTATATACATACAAACAGGGTGAATAGAGTATTTAATAACGAGTCTTTCCTCAAAATTTCAGCTCCCAACTATTAACTTTGAAACTTCACGATATTATTTAATATCGACAGTTTATTAAATGCAAAATCATAACAAACGTGTCACCGCACTATGAGGGTCATAATCCTGTCCGGCAAGGTTCAAGTATATCTATCTCGGGTTCTGCGCGCCTAGTACAGACCTTTCGGGCTCTGCCTAACCGACGAAGGCGCGACGGCGCGGGCGGTCTCAACTTTACAATTATGTATGTATATGTATAAAAACGTTGCCATGTCGTTTCTTATCACCAAGAGAATCCGTGCCCTTCGTATGTATATACCCTTTCCGTTACACCCTGTATAAAGGGTGAAACATCGACGCCTATGCCAAACGATTTGAGATCTGTGCTTAAATATCCGAATCTCTTAGTATTTCCCTAAAATTTACGATTTTTTGCTTTATAGTGGAAAAAAATGTCATCATCTAGATTTTTCCTTAAAAAGTAGTACAGTCACTTCTTTTATTTAAAATCTCAGTGGGTTAGAAGGCAATTATCTTATGTATATGATTTTGAACAGTTCAAAGTTAAAAGAATAACAAGAAAAAGTTGTAGTAAATTAAGAAAAATCCGAGAAAAAGTTTTATCCCTGGTGTCTGGACGTACATTATCGTGTTCGGTAAGAATATTTATTCACAAATCATTTTTATGACGGAATTTCAAAAACAGAAGCCAATCCTTCTATTGTCATCATTGACATATAGTTCGGTAGTTTTAGTAATATATTGAACAAATAACATAACGTATTTATTGGCAGCTTGGATATGCCCCGAGGACTGCGTCGCTCAAATATTAACACCATTGGCCTCACCCTATCCGCGACGTTTGATTGATTGAATTAGCTCATTGTTTACTTAACTACCTGTAGAATAAAATGTGTATATTCAATATTCCCGGTACTGTTCGCCCCACAAAAAGTTTCGCGAATTAAAAACTGTTGATTGACAGACAATGACAGGACATATGCTAAGTTGTAGTTTGTTTGGTAAAACTAGTGGTAATTTATTAAAATTTATCTGCTCTGTCTTTTATTAAACCGTCTGCAACTGAAATAAAATTTCATCCAGCCAAGTATCCTAAAGAATATCTCAAGTTTTTATTAGCAATTATGATATTAATTTCATCGCCTCTCCGATTCACTTATTGGTACATAACTCAAAATTCAATAATATCAAGATCAAGATAAATTTTGCTTTCCAAATAATGGTATCGTCTGATTGTTTTACAAAAAAAGGGTCGACCATAAAACTGGTCAATTGTCGTAAAAGATCTCATAGTGGCTTGTTAGGGCAAATAACTTCATTACACGGGTTTACACGGCATCAAAGGTTTTACGATGCTTGAATCAATAGTATCTTGGAGTAGATACGTCTCCTTTCACAAGATATTTATAGTTTTACGGGACTTTATATAGCCCACCGGTGTGTAATATCACCCAGAGGACTAAGTCTCTCTTAATTATTTAATTGTAGCAGTCTTTAGGTTTTAACTAACGTTTTAAATTGTATGTAACTAGGTAAACTACGTTCCGCATTAGGAACAATTTATCTGTAAGTGTTACAACTTGTCACCTGATGATGGACTGGGAAGATATTTGTAACCGTCTGTCATGTCATTGAAAAAGGCACTGCATTTAAAAGATGTTCAGGAAAATTTTGAATTTTCTTCGTCTCCAGGAAATGATCCTTGCCAAATATCTAATGATCTGTTCAACCGATTTGTCGCGAAAAGCCGATAAACTTGCAAACAGACAGAGTTACTTTCTTATTTATTAACATTAGTAAGGATGATATGAAAGAGCAGGATTCAATACAAACCCATAACGCCCTTTGCGTTATGAGTTCGTATTGAGTGTTGCTATTTTTAGTTGTACCCCTAAACTAAAAATAGCAACATTCTTAACGTGCCATATATGTATGTAAGTATCTATAGTATGTCATTGTATGATATTGTTTATTATGTGGGACAACCGGATTATGTTGCAAGCATTAAAAATAGACTTATTACGTAACATATTATTTAAATCAATGCACAACACCCTATTTGAGGTTTAATTCAAAATATTAATTTCGGGGAAGTCAAATGGATAAAACGAAACTCACATTGTTTTGTTCTATTCGCTGTGCCGAGCTATATTAGGTACCGAGAGAACATTGACTACCCCCTGCCATTGCCCCTACAAGTAAATCAGGGATAAAAAACATGCCTGCAAAGTGCCTATTGTTGGATCCAAATTAAAATTGAAAATATAATATTTCTTAGTATCTTTAGTGAGCTACTTTCAAATGCACAAAATAACTTTGCATTTCTCATTTCTCTCAGAGAAACTATGAAATACCAATTATGTTAACTACCGATTAATTCAATATTGAACATGATTGTGTACTCACTCCTAATACGGAATTCGACCCACTAGACTGTTTTTTTTTGTATAATCTGCAGACATTTAACAAAAAAACTTTAAAGGACTTTGTAAACTTTTGTTTTAGACATACTGTTTAAGTTGTAATTACCTCCTGGGGGAAGATGTGGGGCACGGCGCGTTCCTCAGAGCGGCGGCCGAAACGCAGACGAACGGGAGTACGCACCTCGCGGAGCGAGAGGAGCTCGTTCATCTCGTCCAGCTGCAACAAATGACTAGTTAGTATGACGTCATAGTGATTGCACTTGTCTATTGTGACTAGCATTATTCTAGAATAGTTTTTGTGCAAAGCCTCCACCAAACTTTTCAAGGAATTAAATATCAACACCTATCCATGAAACGTTCTTAAAATAAAAAAGATATTTACTGTGAAACTAGTCGCGTTTATGTGATGCCTAATCAAGATGTGTTTAAAGATAAATACGTACATATAAAATCAAGTAGGTACCTACGTAGCCATAATAATATATTATTTCGGCGCAACTTAAAACTTTCCCGCCGACAACGCTGGGAAGAAGTCTGCAGAGTATATGGAAAGTGGACAAATTTTTGGACCTATTAGGGAAACTGCCTAAATATCGTCAGTGCACAGGTGGGAAGCGTAGCTTTTAACATTACATGGTAATCTTTAATACTGTTTTCAACTAACCTACATTTTCATGGTCACTAACTAGATAATAGCTGACGATTAACTACAAAATATTAAATTTAAAGCCGCGTAAAACACTAATGTCTAGTGAAGTGTGTAATTTTATCGTTAACATTATAGTTGTCTTAATAATAAAGGGCAAACTATTAACAGGTACCTCTCGTTGTACATATATGAGGATCTAATGGAGCGAGGGATAAGATGGGGCTTCATAAAATTAGGGATGAAAGGGTGTATAAGTTAACAAAATTGAGTTATACAAATGCGTTGGGGCTGAAATGACGCGCGCGATCATGAGACGTCGGACGGTATAAAAAAGGAATCGGAAACAAACATACAACATAGATAGTCCTGCAATTTGCAAAAAAACTCAAGTGGGTAATTATTTAAGCTTTGTTTTGGCGAACTGCACAAATAAATATTCTACAACTGTCACACTATTCTATCTAGTTCCAAACTAAGCAGAGCTTGTGCTATGAGTAGGTACGAGTACTAGAAAACTGATAACATACTTATATTTTTCTAAATATTTTCACATTGTGGATAAATTACAACCAGAGGAAAAAATAACGTGCTCATCACATGAACATTTGTCATTGGTGGGCATCGAACCCACGACCTCCGGCATAGGAGTCAAGGCCACAACAAGCCAGTCGCACTAACTGCTATAGTTTTAAGAAAAGAAACAGTTTTTGTTGCAACGTAGTATTTGTCTCCCTCTCGCTTTCCTATAAAGCTTCTACTTGTAACAAACATTAAATTTAATCATGATATCAGTCAATATCTTTAATAACATTAGGCGCGGTTTCTGATAACGCAAAACAAGTCAGATATGACAAATCGTATTACTCGGAGCATTCACTGGGTTAGGAAATTAAGATTACAATTTACTAAAAAGATGAAAGGACGTATGTTAAGGACAACTCAACAATTAAGATCTTTGCGAAAGATAAGATGGAAGGTATAATAATAGGTTTGTAAAAGATTATGGTAAAGGATGAATAGGCTGAATTTAATGAAGTTAAGAGACGTTGGTAGATGGAGTGAAATAGATTGTGAGATAACTTTTACATCGGGGGTGTAGGTAGCTGTATGTAAAGTTATCTGGCCGTCAGTGAACATTATAATGCATTATCCACTTGAGAAACACTTGGAGCCTCCGTCTGTGGTGGCTGTGGAGGATCTGCGCGTTCTACGGGACTTAAATTTTTCTTCAATAAATTATACCTTCCATCTCCGTGCTTTATTTTTTCCGTTTAAAATTAGGATTTTATTCCTTTGCTATTATTTTTTTTCGTTCAAAATAAAGTTTAATTATATATTTGCGGAACAAAGTATTTTTAACCGACTTCAAAAAATGGAGGAGGTTCTCAATTCGGTTGTATACTATTTTTTTTTTTTTAGGGTTTGTTACCTCAGTACTCCGTTATTTATGGACCGATTTTCAAAATTCTTTTTTTGTTTGATAGGGTATACTAACAGATTGGTCCCATTTGTATCAAAACTCATACCTGATGAGGGATCTTCGAGGAATTGAGGAAACTCCTCAAAAAATATAGGCACACATGCACCGATTTTAACATTTTTAGTAACAAATCAAGCATTTTCATTTAGAAAGTATCATTTGGTAAAGAAAAACTGATGAAGAAGACAGGCAACGAAACTCTTCAACGCATAACAGCAAATTATTCGCGATTGCTATAGTCAGATATCTATGCTGAGCTTTTGTATTTCCACAACATAACGTTACGCCATTCTATTTTAAAAGGGGCCCCGCAGAGATGTACAGATTAATGTTTAGAGATAGAACTTCTTTAGCAATTGTTATCCAATTTCAATGATTCTTTCAAGTTTTGAAAGACTTTCTTTACATACAAAGAAACTAAAAATTACAAAATATTTTTTTTTTTAAGAAGTCGGTTGTTTTTTTTGTAAAAAAGTTTTTGTATTCATGGTCCTACGGGATACTAGAATGTGTAAAGGTTTCACTTTAACAGAATTTTAGTGTTTCTTTTTTAGTGAATTAGACTAGTTTATTTTGTTCTCGTTTCGTAATATACATGTGCAACAGCTGTATGGTGCACGGCTGTTGCACCAACATTAACACGTCTTTTATAACCGACCGTTTTTTTTCGAGTTTCCGAAATAAATGTTTATTATTATTATTATTATTATTATAACTACGATGAGAGTTCGTACTATATTAGACATTACGGATTTACGGTACAGACGCCAGCACATCAAGTTACCCCAATGTGTCAAATTTCTTTCATCGTTTTTCAACTTTATTTCAAACAGAATAAGGGTAACTTGATGCGCCAGCACATCAAGTTACCCCAATGTGTGCATATTAATTGTTACGAACTTATAACCTTATCTTGAACTTCGTTTCTAGTTAGATACGTGGATGCTTTTATGTAAGCTTATGTTTTCTTTAGTTGTAGGTATATATATCTTTTTGGGTAAGTATATTGTGTTGTTGGGGAGTGTGTTGCGCAACTTGTTTCCAGTTAATCACTAGATACTTTCTAGTATTTTAACTGTGAAGGGTGGGCGTTTTGCCCGACCATCTTATGTAATTATTACGTTCCAAAAGTACTGATAATATCTGCCTAATTTGAACACATAATTCAATAACATAATTCAAATGGAACGTCGTGAATGTAAACTGTCATGAATAAACCTTTCAATTAAACTATTGCTTCGCATAGTAACCTCAGTCGTCGGTTCGGTAACTTAATATGAAGAAGGCATACTATAAATATGAGAATCTGTTAGAGATAATTTAAGGAGGCGGTTCTCAGAGATGTGACTTTATTGAATTGTCGCCGAACGCTCCGCGAACGTTAACCGACAGATTACTGATGTATTCAAATTAATACAATTGCTAAATACGATTCAAACGGATTGCTCTGTCTAACAACCTTGACCTGAGGCTGATTGTGGATTAGGTTTATTTATCAGAAAGCAAGATTAGTTACATGTTAGTAAATTAAAAATCTTCGGCGAACTGCAATCACTTTTATTTATTAGTTTCTTGATCAATTTAACAGATCCGAAAATGCTGAGTTTAATCATCTAGTATTTCAAAGTGCATCCATTTGAATCAAAGTTTCAATTGCAAAAATATGTCGCAATGTATTCTAATGGGTACTCCGTACTACAGATGAAGTACCTACCAATATAACTGAGGTTATTCATTTAGCTTTAATTACCATAAAACGGAGTGAATAGTCAATCAAGGGTAATTACAAACAAAACTTTGAGGAGGATTTTCGCGCTAGTTTTATAGTATTTGATAGGTATTGACAAGGTGTCGAAACTATTTATCTCAATTATTTAAAAGCATTGGAGTCCTCGTATGTAACAAAAATCTTTTAACGTACGTGTAGGTATATGCTTCTCAAAGTTTTGTTTCTATTCACTCTTAAGTTTTTATTCACCCAGTTTTACCTGGTACCTAATGTTTATAAGTAGACTATCTACGGAGTTTATGACTCAATGTATCGCCATGTCTGTTCGTCTTACCGCAGCTAAGTATGACGTTTTTTTGGGGGTGGAAAATCTTCATGGATGTCTGTCAGAAAGTCGGAGAGGTCTGTCAGACTCTTACTGACTAAAAACCACCCCGTGTTCCGTCTCAAACCTGCCCCGGGGGTCACGGGAACAGGAGATACTTCCGCGACCCCCGACTGGGGCTGGCCCCGCGGGCCTCGCCAATTCAGCGAGGGGAGTGAGGTGTGAAGCTCAAGCTAAGTTTGAACTAAGCAAATTCTCTACAAAGTACGGTACTTAAAAGACCAACTTGTAAGATCCACTTGGAGTCGTAAAAAAATTGACCAGTGTTTGTTTGTCTGTTACTTACAGGAGCTTGAGGAGGCATGTCGGGGTCAGATCTGCGGCCGAAGCGCAGACGGCGAGAGGGCGAGCGCACGGACTTGCGTGCGAGTGCGTGCCCGTCGAGGGCATCGTGTTGGGCCAGTAACGCGTACAGGCCGCGCAAACCACCCCAGCCGTTTTGACTGTCTGCTGCCGCTGATGCTGAAAAAAAATAATGTGGTAAGTACAATGATTCTAATCACACTAATATTATAAAGGCGAATGTTTGTGTGGATGTTTGTCACTCTTTCAGGCAAAAACCACTGAATAGATTTTAGAATAACACATAAGCTATAATATATAAAGGTATTGAATGCATTGTCCAAACCATAAGTGTAAAGTAAGTAGGAAAAAAATATGTCATCTGCGAGCTATTCTGGCGTGCTAATCCTGCGCAGACGAATTCGCGGGCACCAGGTAGTTATGCATATAGACAAACTTGTGACATCGTTAAGAGCATTGACGCTTTCTATGTAGCTGTCCAGTATAAAAACGCAAGTCGAGTAGAAACGCATGTCGAGTTTCGTTAAAGTTTTTCATCATATCAATATTGGCGTTTGATAGACTCATTATGCCGTAAGCGGAGATAATGGTAAATAGAAAGGAAAGGAATACTAGAGGAATTCATCCTAAGAAGGACTTTAAGTCATTAATTAATACGATACCTACTAACGGACATTACCTACCTTTTAAAATCATAATATCAAAACAGAAAGATATTAACACCCGGACATTACAAATTTCAATATCGTCGCCTTAGAGTGAAAACCTCGGGAATGCATTTTTGCTCAAATTTATTTCATTGCGTTTCTAGGAAGAAAACCACGGAACGCACCTCCTGATGTGACTAATTTGTTCATTTGGTCATCAGCGCCATCTCTGGCAGTAAATGAGAACCTCGTAAACACTCGCATCTGTCAGTTAGACGTGCAGTTTTTTCTTCCTCCTGAAAAGTTACTTTTTTTACACTTACGAGGTTTTCACTCTAAGGCGACGAAATCCGAAATACCTCCTGCTTACTCATCAAATATTTTACTAAAATACGCCACTATTTATAAATCAACAATTTAGGTAAGTAGGTAGGATGTATTATCTGCACAATAGATGTTTTGAAGCAAAATTCGGTTGAAAACCTTTGTCATCGCTACAGAAATGAGGCGTATGATGTGTAGGTTACTTTATGGAGAAGAAAGGTAGACAGTCCTCACCGCCATCGCCATGTTGTTTACTGTAAAAGAGATTATACCCCTGAGCGCCCATTTGAATATAGGACTCAGCATAGAATTGATTCACGTGTGGTTCTATTCAGAACATGGAACTATGTGGCGTTAATATCAATGTTATAGTTATTTATATGTGTCTACCGATGTTTGTTTTATTAGGTAAGTTTCGTGAGGATGTTACATACGGATTAATTCACAAGCAAAGGAGAATCAAATGGGTAAGACCGTACCAAAAAAAAAACTGTTGCATTATGAATTATATCTGTCTTTATTGCCATCATGGAGTAGTTTAATTATTCCTAAGATAACATTTCTGAATTCAAATCGAGAAAAAAGATATACATGTAAGGAAGTTAATTGATTTAAAAAATAGATTAAAAGATAGGAAAGTTATTTATTTTTATTGACAACACTGTGAACTTATTAACTTTGTGTAGTGTTTGGGTCACCATGATACGAGCTAGACCTAGTTTGGGACCCACTGTTAAACCTATCTGTACCTACTTAATGTGAGCAAATAAAATGAATTTGAATTTGAATTTCTTCGCATGCCCCCTCTATAATTTCTTAAATCTCCGCGTTCATATCATAAGTTATGACCCATATATTATTACAAGCAATCATTATTCGAATGATTGCTTGTGATAATATTTCACTTACATTACAACATGACTAAAAGATACCGTCATATAGACAACTTTTCTTATTAATCAAGTAATATAAGTTGTAAGCAAGTTTTATTGAGACAAACCATTTGGGAAGCAAAACAAAAGTTTTTACAACTCGACTGCGGTACATACAGGTTAACTTGTTTAAAAAGATTTATCCTTCGTATATGTGAGAAGCATAACTAATCTGTTGAATATAACTTTCTATGGAACGTTTTTAAACTTGTAATCGCAAGCGTAGGTGCCGTGGTTACGTATTTGTATGTGGGAATTCTAAAATTCCAAGCTAGAATAAAGTATCTAAATTTTCCTTGAAAATTAGAGGAAAGTGGTTATTTAATTCCGTACACTGATTGTTTGTGAAGGCTTACAAGCTGAGTAAGTAGGTAGAAAAACACGTTCCGCTGAGTTATATTTGCTACTAAGCTTATTTAGTTATTTTATTTTTTTACTTCTTATTATTTTAGACAACAAATGAGGTCCGCTGTGCTAGTAACAATTATTTAAGTCGAGAGCAATAATTTGTAATAACCACTACAATGGCCGACGATTATTTATCTCAGATATGTATTGGGGGCTACACAATTATAAAATCACTTAAAAAATAATGTTATATTATTCGTATAGTGCTAAATGATAACGCGGGTTGCTGGCGCTAAGCAGCACTTACAGTGTAAGCAGAAAAATGTACAAATAAAAGTCGCGTCGCCTAGTTCATCGACACCTATAAAAATAACTGAATTCTCTGAAATACTTACCTACGTCTCGAAGTAAACCATCCTACAGGTGCAATGTTTTATTTTAAGACTTTTTCTTCACAGTTCCTCAGCTCATTTAAATGTCAAGAAAAACACAACGTGCCGGCTACCTTTCTTAG
This sequence comes from Euplexia lucipara, assembly GCA_921972225.1. Taxonomy (NCBI): domain Eukaryota; kingdom Metazoa; phylum Arthropoda; class Insecta; order Lepidoptera; family Noctuidae; genus Euplexia; species Euplexia lucipara. Next base: position 11,261,702 of record OV179148.1, read on the forward strand.
AAGACTGCACCCTATGTTTTTCTTGTAGTATTTTTAAATTGGTCCCAAGTAGCGGTGCATTTAAGGCACCTGTAACCATTTCCTTTATCAGGTACCAATTGTGGCGTACATTTTACTCCCTTTTAGTAAGTGTTTTTTTTAGTTGTATTCAGCATTGGAATATAAAATTGAATAACAGTAAACAGTACCTTCTATTACAATATGACATTTACTTTTGTAAATGAGATCATTTTTTTTAAATTATTAGCTGTGCTTTGCGGTTTCACCAACTTCCTAGGGTAACGTAACACTATGAGCTATAAACCTACCTCTATTAAAAATCACTAGAGATTATCACGTTCCAACTTTCCGTTAGTATATTAATACCAGAACTGAATAATTACGGACATATGTACAGACGCCAGCACATCAAGTTACCCCAATGTGTCAAATTTTCCCAATTGAATATGAACCTTATTCTGTTTGACATAAAGTTGAAAAACGATCAAAGAAATTTGACATATTGGGGTAACTTGATGTGCTGGCGTCTGTACCTATTCCCCGAAAGATTCTGCAGAGGTGTATCTATATCAGGTGCACAGGAATTTAACAGTATAAAACTTGAACTAAATTTAACATATTAAATGAATAACAAAAAGACCTTAGATGCGAGGCCAAAAAGGCTCCTATCTCAGCACGATTTCAATAGAAAGAAAAACAATAAATACAGCAGCGTATACCTACCCACATTTCGTCAATTATTTTTAAGTTCATGTAATAGGGGCAAGTCTATTCAGTCATCCAACGGGCTTTAAATCATGACTCCGTGCTGCTACCTAACAATAATACTTAAAAAACTATTTTGCAAAAAATAAAACCGACTTCAAAAAAAACACTAAACGGTGTAAAATAACTCTAAATTAGGAAGTCTGTGGCTTTGGTACTTTTGTCTTATTCTTGATGGGCCACCGACTTCCGAATTTAGAGTTATTTTACACCGTTTAGTGTTTTTTTTGAAGTCGGTTTTATTTTTTGCAAAAAAGTTTTTTATTTTTCCATTTTTAGATGTTGCCATAAAAATATTTGCCATGAATTTTTTTTATATTCTTAATTGTTAATGTCATGATAATAGGGTTTTCCACTAATCCCTAATAAATTAAAATTAACAAACCTAACTGACGAAATCTAGGTATATTGTATCCACCTGCGTACCCCTCAGAGCATACAGGCGTGATGATACGACATGATGTTGTATAAACAATAAACATCCAAGCGATTCCAGCAATCACGACAGATTTGCCATCTATTTTTGAAGAGTTCCGTTGTATATCTCCGAAGATCAGCACCAGATCTTCACCAAATTAAAATGGGACAACCTCAGGAGTATACTCTTTCAAACAAAAAAAGAATTTTGAGAATCGGTCCACAAATGGAGCAGAAATCAGGTAACATACATAAAAAAAAAAAAAAAAAAAAAATACATACACACGAACATAGAACCTCCTCCTTTTTTGAAAGTCGGTTAAAAAGGAACTACAATAACTCACAAAGATTATGAACTAAAAACTATTACAAAAAAACTATATCCTCCATTCAAATAACCTACGTGATTACCCTATACGTGATTACCCTAATATATGATATGGGTTCCGGTAAACACGGGCGCAATGTATTATAAAATTAGATCCTTCGTAAGATTTAGCGAGGAGAGGGTCGCCGGTCGGTCTAAGGGTCGGTGGGCAGTCAGCCATGGCCAATGGCCCCGACATCGATGTGACATTTACACGGACACGTCTTCATTTATTATAAGTTATGAGTAGGGCTGATCACTGACATCGCTTCATGTCTAGTAACATAATATGTTGCGGAGACCTATGCTGTTACTTCTTACTACACCCAAAAAATATCCAAGTACTCCAATTCTTAAGGAAATAATTATCGTTGTTAAAACTAAAAATAGCAGATATAATTAGACTGTTAAACATGGGGTGATTTTTATTCGTAGGTACTCTAAGTACAGATGCCAGTCAGTCAAATATTCCCAGTTCAACATGAACCTTATTCTGCTTATTACAATGAAAAACTATTAAAGAAAGACACATTGGGGTAGCTTGATGGACTGGCCTCTGTACATTCACTCCCTATAAGATTTTATTAATAAATTAAAAGTCGCCTTGTAATGTCCAAATTACATAGAATAATCACTTGAGAAACTTGTAATACATAGTTAAGTAATGATATTAGTAATAGGTACTGATTACCACTTTCACAGAAAATAATAATATATGAGTAAATTACTAGTTCGTCAAGAACTATTATCGATTTGTCGCCGGAACGACAGAGGGCCAGCCTACTGACATTATATTTCCTTTAATTTTCTTGGACAATATTCTTGGAAGGTCTTGAAAAAAGAGACGTGACTTATTTTCAATATTTTCTTGTTTTTCGTAAACGTTCTATCTTATAAAATTGACACATTACATTGCTTATATTGGTAGATAGATATATCCATAATATTTAAGGTGTCTTTATTGTTTAGACGAACGACAGTCGCCTGACCTTTGAAAGTGTCTCCGCAGTTTATTTTGTTACTGCTTTATTGCCTCGATGATATTTTGTTAGCATGTATTACATTTTATACTCACTTCCTTTTCATTATTTTCGGATATCTACTTTCTTATCATTATTGTAGTTTCTGTAGTTTTTGACTCCAAGACAAAAAGTCATGAGTTAAATGTATATTTCTCTTAGTTTTTTGGTAGTATTAACGACATGTAAAATTACCCAAAGCACTGAATAATTTAATTTTAAATCATAATGGAGCTGTGACTGATGTAGAAATCGTATCTAGGCCTTTGAAAGTAAAAACATATCAAGCAGCTTCATTTTGTAAACAGACGCACGCCCTTGACTTATATCATACGGCTTCATTACTACTGATGTCGACAAATTTATGTCGGTTCGTATTTCTGAGAAATGATACTAGAACTTCACTGAACAACATATTAATCAAGAAAATCTTAGTCCGTTGTACAAACGTGAACGCACGTCGCGTAGTTTTCGTGAAAAATAGACTTGCACCAGTTGGAAACCTTGATTCGAATACACTACCCGTTCATACGAATATAAAAATTTCATAAAGTCAAAGTCGAAGTCAAAGTCACTTTTGAACGTTAATCTTACAAGTAAGATAAAATATAATGATTCTAGTTGCCCCTTCCAAAAGGTAGTTTCGTATAAAGAAAAATGGGCAAGAAACTCCATAATTATAGATATTCAAAGCAAGACTGTAAGTAAAGTTCTTCCGCCTAATTGGAATAAACTACGAACACTTGAACTTCCCGTGCTGTTCCAGTCTTCGTAGGAATTCCAGACTGTGTTTAGGTGACAGTACATCCATTACCAAGACTTATGGCTGCTTATTTTTCGATATCTTAATTTTTAGGTGCCCCTCTGGCGTACTTTACGATCTAGTGTCACGGACATGAGCTCCTAACATTTATTCCTGTAAAACTAGGCACGGTACAAGCAGCTGTGTTAGCTAGTGTTAAGTTTATGACTTCAATCTTTTTTATTATTTACGAGTTGGGTATAGCATCCAATACCAAACGAATAGCAACCCCTTATCATACAGAAATAGCTACGTAGGTATGAATTTAAATGTGTCCTGTATCGGAACTCAGTTAGTAACCGTAAGATATGGTTGATCATCAAAGGCCAAGTCCGATATGCCTAATTACGTTTGCGACACACGACTTCCAAGTTTATAATCCGTGTCAACCCGGGAATGTTCCCAGGTCTTATTAGTTCAAAAGTTAGTTTGCTACATCCCTATTAATTACGAATGTTGCTGTTCCAATAATTGTGCATCCTTGCCACTTAAAGTTTGTTCCTCCGAGATATTATAACTCCGAAGTTTAACGTAATTACCGCAATGTTTCACGCAACTGAAATTGCGTTTGCATTGAAAAAGAAGAATTCCTTCGTGGTTCGAAAAGTAATTACTCGAGGGAGTTGTGGTGGTTGTCTCTTCAACGTTACTTCAGTTGTTTCGGAGGGCGTTTGCTAGGCAGGAGCGTGGCAATTTGATTCCGTCAGAATCAATAAAAGCAAAAACATCTTCACTGTTAATGTTTTAGAAGATTAAAGTCGGTTTTAGAATAAAACCTTTGATCGAGAATTCTTTGTTTGTTCACAAAAGTGCCTCCAAATCCAACGATTTAGAAATGTTTTCAAAACAAGAAACGAAAAAGAAGAAAAATGTGAATGCTCGTGAGTTTTGTAAAAGTCCATTCCGTATTTCTAAACGTGACAACAACTGAGCATAATTATAAAGGTTTCTTAAAGTTCCGCCTTTAAATAATTCATTTACAAGACAGGATAAGAAATTGATTTGTAGCACTACCAAGGCTTCAGAACTTAGTTAATATTCTAGGTGCACACCTTGCATTTCAATTTTGATTAACAAACTTGATAGGCAGCTCGGATTGACCATGCCAAGGGAATGTTGAAGTTTACATCGCTATTCATTTAACGAGACTGGATAGATACGGCATGAATTACAGAGAGTCGATAAATTAGTACCTAATAATAACATAATTCAATTTATCAGCCTATAAACACGAGTATCTTTGACTACAGTAATTGAGTAATTTTTCCTTCGATTGGTTTTTATATTTGCTATCGTGGTTTTTAGAAACAAGACATCATAACATCACGCCTATTACCCACAAGCGGTATGACAGAGGTGTAACTAAAACACACCTACATTTTGTCAGTTAACACAAATCGAGGCCCGGGCTGCCATTGATAAATTCCAGATGGAAAACTACATTCTGCGTTGCCGACTCAGGAATCGAACCCAGACGACATGCACCGCAATAGCTTGAAAAGTATTCCCGATTGAGCACATATTTTTAAAGCGCCATAGATGTATTAGAAATAATTGGCTTGTAGAAGCAGAACATTTTCATTTTTTTTGTTTTTTTTTTTAGATTCAGAACATTTTATTTTAAAGATAAGTGGAAACAATTTTATTCGAATTGTTTTATTTTAAGTTTAGAAGAAACAAACAAACATACTAACATAACGTCACGCCTGTAATCCCCGAAGGGCTAGGCAGAGGTGTACCTGGTAGTAGTACACCCACATTTCGCCAGTTATGTTTAAGTCCCATTTGTGATAGGGGGCGAGCCTATTGCCATCAATCGGGCACAAATCCAGACTCCGGGCCAAAGCCAAAGTTTAGAAGAATGAAAGTAAAACGAAGAACGTGTTCATGTATTGTTCATACCTGCTTCTTTGAAGGTTTTATCATTGACACTACAATTTTCAACTAAAATTAAATAACATAACTAAATGAAATCCACATAATTTCTTAAAATAAATTGTTGAAATGGTTTTACAACTAAGCGTGACAGTTGCACTAAAAATAGATTAAATAATAATTTCGGCGTCTATCGTAATTGTAACATACTAAATTACACTTTCGTTACAAAGTGTGCATTAAAAACAACCTTTTATAACTTCTGTCTAATCCTATTGTAAATAAAATAAATAGAGTATAGTTGCTATGATTTATACATAGACACATGTGAAATGGGGCAGGCCTATTCCTTGTTAAAAGTCATGCGGAGTAATAAAAATGTAATACTCGCATCCGCTGAACTGTATCTAATGAGTTTCATCCATTTTATTAAACATCAGTATTCAATGCGTCTTCTTTGTAATATTTTGATTTAGATCGACTACCTAACGTTGAGTAACGTTTTTAAATACCTATGAAACGTACGATATTTGAATATATATGAATTTGAGTAAGATTTATCTGAATGCTAATCAGTTGTATTGTCATTTGTTGTGTTACGTGACTCGGTTGTTTGTCAGATTGGGAATCGGTTAGCATCAATAAAAATAAAAAAATACGAAAAAGCCGATTAGTAGATATTGTATAAATTCGTTATTTGATTTAGCCCTTTCGAATTAACTCATATTTTATTTGTTAGTATGAAACAAGGGCTTTATGTAACAACCTTTATCAGTGTCTAACACTATTTTTAAGCTAAAATCACTCTTGATTGAAAATAATAATCTTTTATAAAATCAAATGTTTTTATTATCTAGCTCGTTAATTGTGTTTTACACACAAAAGGAGATAAAATTATGCAAATCTCTCTGTTATCCCCAAGGGCGGTTTGATTAATTTTCTGAGTTTGCTTGATTGAATTTACGAAACATTATTTGGAAATAAAATGTACAATTCTAAATATTGCTGAAGCTTTTACACTTATGTACCTATGTGGAAATTAATATATTTTTCATTTATGAGATTTTCTGAAACAGGATGGAAAAAGTGTATTTCTTTTCATGTTCTCATGCTAAAAAAGAAGGCAATATAATTTCAAGACGTATGCTTACGCCTTTCAAGTTATGGTGGTTTTATTTTGTAAAATATATATATATTTTAGATTAAAAATTGGTACTTGCTTTATCTATAATACATACATATGTATTTAAAAATATATAAGAATGTTTATCAGTCTGTTGTTTAGTACTCATAACACAAGATTTGCTTTAGTTTGGAATAGATGGCGTTGTGTGAATGTTTGAGGAATATTATTATTATTAGTCGGTTATTATAATATTATAATTCATCTCAATACCGAGCATGGTAACTCCCTATTAAGTGATTCCAAATGACAGTAATAGTGATAGTTAATAGGTTACGTGACATCGACGCACACTTCAGATTTAAGCGCACCACTCGATGTGTTTACTTACGCTCTTGTCGAGTACATAATGTTATTAAAAGCTTGACATATTGCCTCTTGTTTTACGAGGACTTACTACAGAAAAATTTTGTATGAATAAATAGCTTTCAAAAGTAAATTCTGACCTATAAAATTTTATATGAGGAAGTGATTTCTTAAATCAAATAAAAATAAACTGCTAATAGAAAAATATGAAGTCCGAATACTATAAGAGCAATCTGGTATTGGTCAGTTTTTATTTCAACTTGTTCCTTTATTTGTGATTTCGGAAAAGCGTCATGTACTCGAGATTGGGATGACAGAAAAAGTGAGATGAGACGACGTTTTTTTTGGGTTTAACCTTTGCATTTCCGAAACCTTATTATGTCAAACTAAAATAGCGTCTCCTACGCTTTTTCTACATACGTTTGTTCGCTACAAAGGTTATAAATTTACTGAACTGAAATGCCTCAACGGGCTTTAAACTAAGTCTGTGGAGCCGTTGGGTCCAGTTTAATCTCACTGAATACTATATATTTTTGAGAGTATACAAAGGCAAGGATTTACTTCTTTTTTACGCTGGCATAAAGCACGCAAGAATATTAATGTAGTCACTAAAAATATAAACTGTCTTATAAAAAATGATATCGAAATCGTGCTATTAACTCAATATAAAATGTTTAGCAAATATATAATCCAATCTTTGACCAAAAAGCAATATATCTCGAGATTAAATATAAAATTATCCGAAGGGTAACGAAGCCAAATAGCATAAACGGAATCCAGCGAAGAATGTCGTCGTCCGAATGATTCGCAGCCATTTCGATATACCTAACTTGGAAGGTGTATTCTATGAACCCTCAAACAATGTTGTCTGGGGGCTAATAATATTACGAAGAATCGAACTAGGGGCGTCACACCCCATACATGGCCGAGGGATGAAATTCAGTGCTCTAATAATATTTTAATTTAAGTTTTTTTTTACTTTATACACTGACCACGGCCGGCATTTTGTCGTAGTTTTATACATATATTACTTCAAAAAGTTACGACATGTTTTCACCACTATATTTTAATTCTTACTAGCCCACTTTTATCATGCGCTCTCATACAATTTAAAAACCTAACATATTTAAGTGTACCTACTAAAAGTATAAATTGCAGAAACATTCTCGTAAAAGCGAGCCACGCTCACAAGTCCAGTCGTCTTGTTTATACGACGAAAAGTAATTTAAGTGCTAATCCTTTCATCCTCTGTGTCTCAGCACCACCTTACCTGAACCGAAATCATTTAAATGCATTCAAGTGTAATGTAACGCTCTAATCGAGTGTTAGACATCCAAACATTCCCATTTATAATATCAGAGATGAGAAAATTAAACGAAATGTAATAAACACGTTCATTTAAGCGGGCCAGTACTTATATTCCCGGAAAATGCCTAAGATGTAGCACGAGTAGGAGTAATAAGGATTCTTAATAAATCCTCCAAATTATTCGCTTGTAACGTTTAGATATGTTGAGGCACGTAGAAAAGCTTTGAGCAATCGTCGGGTATTAAAGTTATTTCTATTTTATTAGCTGCGCAGTTATCACATCTTTGAAAGACTTTTCCTTAAAAGTAATAATACCTATTAACCTGTTAATGTTTCACTTCAGGGAATAGGCCTCTTCTCGTATTGAGAAGGCACGAGAATTTACTCGTTCGTCGTTGGCTAAAGGTGGATTGGCGATTTGAAACTTATACTTACTAACTATAAGTCTAGGTTTCCTCAAGGTGTCAATGATGTTAATAATCTTAGTAAGTAGGTACCGACATGATGAATGGTCTACTTGACAAAATTTAAGTTTTTAGGACCTCATGTAGTTAACAAGAAAATATTCGTTACATTTTTTTTCTTTTGTCACGGTATCAAAAAATAACAGCGATACATAGAGTCAAAATGTAGCATGACGTCACTAGCCAGCAAAGTTTATATCTACTAAGTAAAGAAGTTACAAGCCCCCTCTCCTCAACTTTAATGCGTTTAATATAAGCAGTTTTCCATCAATTAGAAAAAGAAAAAAAATACTTGTGTATTATTTTTATAATCTAACCGGTAGACTGGTAGACTAATTATATTTTGATGTTCATATTCTATCAAATATCATAATAAAAAGTCACATTGGAACCACAACCTCATGCATTGAGAGGCGCCTTGAACTCTGGGTGACACCGAACATATTTTCTTCCCTAATAATGTAGATATACAAGACCTACCTACTCAAATTTGTATTGGATAAGTTGATACTTAATACGTCTTTCATAGTAGGTAGCGCTAAGTTACAGAACAATATTGTCACGCAAGCGATCACTGAAAGGTTGAGTGAAAGTGTATTTTCTTACTCCTACAGTTGTCGGAGTTAAGTTTCATGTAAAAGGTACAGTGAAAGAAGCCTGTAAGTAAGTAAGTAACATGAAGTTGGTTCCCTTTTTCCACCAGATGTATATATACTAGCAAGTGCCCGCGACTTCGTCTGAGCAAGATTAGTTGTTCGAGTAATTGCGGTTTAGTCGTGATATACAGATCAGTTTGTCTACCCAATGTGAATCAGAAATAAACTAAGTATCAATGTTTATTGAATTGTAATTTTTATAGGTTACTATTTTGGAGGCTCACTCATAAAAGATAGATATATCGATACCTTTTGGCTCAAAGGGCGTAACCGCCATTTTGACCAAAATTAGATTTTAATGCTAAGTACTTAGTTTTTTGTCCTCCCAATTGGTATATTTAAAATTTCAATATTCGAAAATAAGTGGTGGATAGTGAACAGTGATCCAAAAATGAAGGTTTTATGTATCCACACGGATACATACAACCTGCATTTTTGGATCACTGAACATTGATTGATTTTCACTAAATTTAGCTTCGAAGAAATTTAGGCCGTAAATGATGTTAGATTTACGTTAAATATTATTTGACGATGTTCTTTATCTCAAAATTCTAACTAAGTAATTTTGACTTTTGCTTTTTTTATAGCTATAAATAAGCACAAAAAAGTTATATCGGAAAACTGTTTTGTTTTTCTGTTTTTTGGCTCTCCTGAAACGTGTTTTGGTGGATACGTCTTTTGAGCCTAAAGGTATCAACATGCTGTCGCGGACAGCATATATCTATTTTTTATGACTATTTAAGATAAACATTTCCAATACATATACATTATACGTGTAAGTTCAACGGTTTATGCCGCGCACGCCATAATGACTTGCAGATGGCAGAGTTTTTCCTACTTCCTTTACTAATTTATACAACATTTTTATAAATGAAAGCCTATGTGTTATTCTGATGTATAAACCATATTACTTTAAAGTTTTATTAAAATCCATTTAGTAGTTTTGTGTGGAAGAGTAACAAACATCCAAACATACTACAAACTTTCGCGTTATAATATTAGTAAGGACACGCTTATAATATTAGTAAGGATATATGATTTAATATACATCACAAATTAGTAGTAATTCTACTCATTTAGTTTTCAGCACTTCGTCTCCATATAAACTTAAGCCAAATCTCACACGCCTCTGTGCTCGCAATATTCGGAAAAAGGGATTTGAAATTTTCGCTTCACGTATTATTATATAAAATAAAGCACTTTAATGGTACTTTCTTCAACGAAATAGTTTTGGTGAAACTTTGGCCTCATTTGTTTCCCGATTTACAACCCCCTTATTTACAAAGTATACTTTCGAAGTATTTGCGAACTACTTACATTCATATGGAGAGACAAGCGCCTGCGCATTGGCTACGGGCAAGGAGCAGATAGCCGCGAATCCGCACACCACAAGCGCACACACGAAACTCGGAGACATGACTGAAACAATAGAAAATTACACATTAATTATTTATGAATGAAATCAAACTATTCGTCTAAGGTCTAACCACGTGTTGAGCTCGTAGAAACTGTGAGAGTGAAGCGTCCCGAATCAATCTGCATTTGATCACAATTTGAGTTCAAACACTTCCAGGTACAAATAAGCTTGTTTTCTTAATAGCTTATTAACAAAATACCTACTTGAGTAACCTCGTAAGTACTAAAATAAACGAACAAATTGGTGTTAGTTACGGTTGGACTGAATATTTTACGTCACATCATGCCTGCATTACATGAGAGTGGGCCAAGGTGTATATAATACCTATAGTACAAATAAGTAATAGGGGGCGACTCAATTGCCAACAATAAGCAAATTCCAGGTGAAAAATCTAAAAGCACATTGCGGGACAAGGGAATAGGACCTAAAACCACATGCATAGTACTTGCGGCCACTTAACCAATCAAGCAGTCTTACTTCAACACAACTTCGCAGTCAAATATGTAAATCTACGTTTATTATGAAAGTCACTCTTTCAGCACTCGCATTAAGGAATGACCAAAACTTTTAAACTATGTTAATCTTTATTTAGTAAAGTTATTTAATCTGTGTGAATTAAGTAATTAAATTCAGTCACGGTCTAATAATAGATAGGGACACATTAATTATAAAGTAGATTAGACCCAAGGAGGTATCATGACTATTTTAGAGGAGATTTGCTTTTAGCCAATTGATGAATAATTTATAGGTACCTACGTGCACGAGTCTCAACTCTATCGTGGATCTCTACACGGTCCCTTGTGCAAGGAACAATACAGTACAGAATAGAATCATAAATGGTGAGACGTTTAACATGAAATAGGGGTCAAGAAAGTTGGGAACATGCTAGACTATGCGCAAACAGTTATACCTACTCCTAAGAACTCTCAAACATTGGTGAAATGTATCCCATGCGGTAAATTAATTAGTTTAGGGAATATTTAAGATTGTTGAAGTTTCCTCATACATATAGATTTTACATCAATACGGACAATTTTAAATTTTAAATAGGTACTGGCTTCAGATTTAATATTAGTTTATATTTAGGATTCCATGCCAGTATTTTTAAAGGTAATAGTCGATTTTTGCTAAGGAAGCTTTGGCCAAGTGGTGCATATCGAAGAACAAAGATAGGATTGACATCACAATAAAGTAACAATGGCTGTTTTTCACATATAACTTTGTGGGACTTTTTATTATTAAGAATTGCAATCCTTACTTTGACAGTACTGATCACCGAACCGAATACTAGATCGCAATAAACAATTGAGTGTCATTTGAAAATCGGCTTTTAATAGCTTTGTATTTATCACAAATTGGTAATTTAGCAAATTATTATATTTGTATTTATTCCCTTGAAGGACATAGGTACATAGACCTTATTGGTGAGGTTCTTCAGAAAGGTCAGGTGCGTTGTACTCGCAACCGGCGGGTGTGTATGACAACATGTATGAATGTAAACGAAGCAAAAGAAGTATGTAAGAATCGTAGCATATGGCGCTCTGTAATTTCTGCCTACCCCCATGGCAAAAGGCGTGAGTTTATGTATGTATGTATGTATGTTTTATATTTTTAGTATTCATTACATAGATGGGAAAAACATGGTCAGAAATAGACATTTCCTTTTAAAATCGATTATATTAACGTTACCTTTACAACAAGCAAGCTAAAGCCTCTGTTAGCTACTCAGCACAACTCCATTATTTCTTGTAATATAGAAACCGTTATTTATTTTGCTCCAATAACCATTTGTCAAGAACTATGAGCAAAGATAAATGGGAATGCACCTCTCAATAAATAGCGTGTTTCAAACAAAAGAAAATGAAGTTGCCGCTTGACCACATTCAAAAATATCGAGATTTAAAAATAATATTTATTGTTTGCAAAGTACTGTTTGCGTTCTCCGAGACTTGTGTGTGTATGGTGGGTCGAAATAATCAAAGATTTTGTCCTATCTTTGAGCGAACTAATAAAATAACAATTCAATGGCGTCAGGCACTAGTTGTCTGGCATTTTTGCTGAACTGGACCCTTTTGGCGCAGCCGCATGGCACACAATTTTTTTTTGTCCTGTTATTTCAATTGTTTAATTTCTTTTAATTGAATGTTTTGCTACTGTTGTTATATATAATCGTGTGCCTTTTGGGCCAAATAAATGCTTTTTCTTTCTTTCTTCTTTCTTTCTAGTTATGCAGTGTAAGTATTATGCTGACACTGTATTTTGTTTTAGTTTAATTATAAAATTGAAAAAATGAATGAAAGACAACTAACGATAGATTATTTATAAGGCAAATATGTAGAAACTCCGGAAGAGGACGCGCTAGAAGGACATACATAGAGACATTGGTGAGGTTGTTTAGAAATGTTTAATTGTTATAATTCTAGTTCGAAAGAAATGTTTGTCATTATTTGAGATATTATTAACCAGCAACTTAGATTGTTTTAGCTGAATCTGTGTCTATTTACTGGTGACCTGACTTACAGGTTTAAAAAAACTTAGTTTAGGCACCAGTCTTCCACAAATCTTACTAATATTATAAACGCGAAAGTTTGTGAGTATGGATAGATGGATGGATGGATGTTTGTTACTCTTTCAAAACTACTGAATGGATTTTAATAAAATTTGGTATGGAGTTAGCCTGGATTAACACTTGTTTTTATCCCTGTACTCCTACGGGAACGGGACCTACGAGGGTGAAACCGCGGGACGTCTGCTATAAAATTGACTGTGTTGGGGAATGAAACTCTATATTGTATTTTGTGATGAGATAATAATAATCTATTGTAACCTATTCTATTTATTAGAAATTAAATTAATTGTATGAAAGATTTTAGGCTAGAAAGAGGTGGATATTCAGATGACGGTGAACAGAGATACTGTAAAGTAAAAGAAAATGCGTTGCGTTGACTTCAAGGAATAAGGACAGATTTATGATAATGATGGTGATGACTAACCAATACTTAATTAAGTGGCATCAATATTCGACTGCTTCATCTTATTACTGGTAAAATAAAAGTTTACGTTTAAATACGTAAATAACCCTAGTGTGCCGATAAGAGAGGTTGTATTAACATTTTAAACTCAGGTACGGGACCCATTTATCATGTTCATGTTTAGCCTTTTTATTTCGCTAGAGGGGAGCATTTATTTTACCGAATATTCCGCGGTATAATCCGCCATTTGCACACGTCCTGCCGGGCATAACTAGATGTTATGTGAATGGTAGCATTAACCTCATTTTGTTAGAGTTGTCCAAAATGTGCCGTCTTTTGAAACACATGTTCTTAGTATGAATAACATTTCTGTAAAAGAGTGAAATGTTTTTTGACGGTTTTTGATTAAGTCCACAGCTAATTTGGTAGTGATTCTGAATAGACAGACTTTTTGTTTTATTTAGAACCAGGGCCGAATAAAATGCTTGTTTTCTTAACTTTGAAGTCCATTTTATTAAGATAATTTAAGGTATTATTCATTATATTAAAGGCGTCATGTACCGATTTATTTTCAGTTTGATCCAACAGTTGTTTATCTTTTGTGGTTTTGAACATTCAAAGCCAACACAGTTTTTTGTACGTTACTAAAATTATGCGCAACCGACGCTTAAGTACGTTCCAAATTTTCTTAGAATTATTATGATATTATGTATAGCATTTACGGCATTTCATGAGCGTGAGAATGAGTACGTGAATATATGAGCTGTCAGTCAATAGAGCTGACGCCATGGGTATAGATGTACGGCCCTTAAGCCGTCGTTATAGGCTGATGGAAGGCTCAACAAGTAGGGTAATGCGAGTGTCGTCGACCCTCCCTCGCGAACAAATGTCGCGGTGACGTCATCAATCACGCTTATCACTACCAACGTGAGGTGCTGACACGTCACACGCACCACAACTGCTACTTACATTACACGACGTTTACACGCGAATACTGACATTTAACGTTTTGGTACCACTTGCTACGGCGTAGCCCCAGTGCTACGAAATTGCTACGAATAAAAAAAAAAAAAAATTTAGTACACAAAATATATTTGAAAACAATTACAGATTATAAATAAATACAGGGTAAGTAATAAAATTGTATTGCCTTGTGCAAAACAATATTTAGAGCAATTTAATTAACAAAAGTAATGTGATGGCTTTTAAGGGTCAAAGAAAACTCATGTTATCAAGCATTAAGTAACAAATAGTACGAGTATAGATAATAATTAGTTCCTTCGTTCATAAGGCCACATGTGACGTATTGACCCGACATAGACGGTACAGCAAGCAACGAATGAATTGGCCAATTATGGTGTTGCAATAACAAAAATATAATTGAAACAGTCGAGATATTATAACAAGGCCACACTAACTAAGCTGCCCTCTGCTCTCGTGTGTACGAAGAGATGACTCTCATTATTTCTGTTACCTTACACTGTGTATTATTAATGATCGTCACCAATTAATGATACACCACTACTCTTGCTAAGTGTTTATTGCTTGTATAATGATAGAAATGTATTGTGTATTTCTTGTTAATGAGAAAGTATATTTTTTTTTATATCCCATATGTCTAGGGTTATATTCTGTAGGTAAAACTAATACTAAAACTCCAAGAAAAGGTGGTCCAAAAATGAATAGTTTCGGAGATACCTATCATCAATCATAATTAAATTATCAGTTGTTTAGTACCCATAACACAAGCTCTGCTTAGCTTGGGACTAGATGGCGTTGTGTGAATAGTCGTGGAATATTATTATTATTATTAATTAGGTTAAAAATTGTCACCAGTACGACGAATCTTCTTTCTAACGTCACTTTTCTTTAACGAAACGAATTATGTTAAATGAAAAATAAAAAAAAAACAAAAAAGGGATGATTAAAACATAACGAATATGCCAGTTGATTCTTTGATATGGTCTCTATCATATCCTAGAGTTATGGGATATAAAAAAAAACACGTTGTAGTATATTTCGAAAGTATTTTGAAAGACTTAAAAAAAGCAGCAGGTTGTTTGTTTTTTTTTGTGAATTAAAAAATACTCATCATCTGCCTAGATGATGTTGGCATTGCCTTCCAGTGTAACCGAATGCAGCTGAATACCAGTGTTTTACATTAAGCAACAGCCTGCCTGACCTCTACGACACAATTTCTGGGTAAATGATAAATTATAATATTTATTTCTGTAAATACGTTTATACAAACACTTCGACTGGCCATTTGGCAATTTTGCCATCTGGCAATTTGACTGGCTTGTTGGTCTAGTAGTTAGTGACCCTGACTGCTATGTCGGGGGACGTGGATAAGTAGTAAACAGGAAGTACCTTTGTACTTTCTGTTTATTTATATTAAAACATAAATTTACGAGTAAACTCGAACTTTATATTAAACTGTCATTCAGTAACAGACCGCACTTTAGAGAAATGCAATTCGTAAATGTTAAGCAACTTTTAATTGATGTTATAACCCAATAACGGGTTCAGCTGCAATCGAACGTTGCTGTTAAAGTACTTTTGTTAAATAGAAAGTTTGCCGAGAGAAATTGTGGACACCGGTATTTATACCCTAGCCAACCTTTTACATGTTAATATTTTCTTCAATTCATTCTTGAGTTTGAACAGCAATAATTATCCTGAATATAGTTTTAGTTAGCCTATTGATCGACTAATAACATATAATCTCATTATCCCATACCTTACGATTGTGTTACTTCGATTTCGAGGTCGATAAAATAAATGAAGAAGCTGATAAGACTGTCGTCCTCACAAATAATCTAATTAATGTATACAAAGTATTGTAAAATCGATTTTAAAAGAGTAAGTATGGAGTTTCTTGCCCATTCTTCTCCATACAAATCTACTTTTTGGAAGGGGCAACTAGAATAATTTTTTTAAGTTAATTTTTGTTCGACGTTCAAAAGTGCCTTATAGGGGCCTAATTGCAATAAATGGTTTGACTTTGACTTTGACTTTGTAAAGTGAACGCACGTATATTACTGATAGTGCACGAGTACCTACATGTGCGTATGATCATCTCATTATTTGCCTTTTTTCAACTACTTTGGGGTCAGCTTCCAGTTTAACTGTATGCAGCTGAATACCAGTGTTTACATAAAGCGCCCTGTCTGACCTTCACAACCCAATTACTGGGTAATTAAACTGAATGTCAGACTTTTGGGTTTCGACGAATGTCAAAGTCTAGAGACTGCTAGAAGGCTACTTTAAAATCCTCCTTCAGAACTTATCTTTACGCCTTTCCAAAGTATCTAAGTACTGTGATTTGTGATTTATAACTTCTGTAGAGCGTGTTATAGGTAGGTCTGTGTTTTATACCCTCATTGTATTTTTTACCCCTTTTTCTTTTATTAAATTTTAAATGTTAATATTACTTACCCTTTTTATAATTAATTAACTAAAGGATAACTAATACGACAGTTTGATCTATAAATAAAACCTGGGACCAACGGTTTAGCGTGCTTTTCGAGGCACGCAGGAGTCTTGCTGTGTGTATGTATGAACGTTGTATGTGTTCACGAGTACCTACATTTAGCGAAATAATTTAAGAAAATATGTTCAAACATCAAAAGACATAATATTCGTTTGAATCAGTGAGCCGCATGTTAGGGTCGTATCCACTTCACAGACTCGTAAAGATCAGCGAAAGTGTCCCTTTCAAAATTACAACTGACAAATAATTAACATTCATACATGACCTTAAAACTATCTAATATTCTTTGCTCACCATTTATATACAAATAGGTAGATTTCGGATAAGAATAATTCCATTATAGAATCTATTCCATTTCTAGAGGAAGGCAGATCAAAAGCGTATTTTATAAGCATACTACAGACACGAACTACTAATAGTGAAATAACTTCAAAGGTTCTTTTGGATTTCAAAAGTTATTGTATAACTGAAATAATGAAGGGACCGTATTCGTAGGTATCTTTTGAGATGCAATCATTTTTTGCCGCAATGTAGGTAGTGCTACTTCAAACACTAGTGGCAACCGCCTTTGATATTAACTCTTTGAACTTTTCCACAGACAAACAAGTTGCTGATCCGAAACTATTTTTAAGCTATCATCTAGTTGTATTAAAATAAGAGAACGGGAAATCTCAACCTACTTATTACAATAGAGATATCACTAATTATTCTTGTCATTAATTTTGAGTTTAAGTTGTCTTTAATAACTATCATTTTCATAATAATATATTTATGTTTAAACATGTAACAAATCTGCAGAAAAGTCGTTTTTGTACATCGAAAATATTTCTAAAAAGCAACTTACCAGGCTGTTAAACGTTGACCAACCAATAGGGGCTCGAGTCTGCTATTGCAATCGTGTCTCAATGACCGGCCATTGATCGAATATTTGACAACTTCGACAGTTTTTGTATGGGAAATGTGTCATAAGTTTGACGTTATACGTCAAAAATCGATCATGGACCGGTCATTGAGACACGATTGCAATAGCAAACTCAACCCCCAGAACTCATGTTTCTTAGTTATACGTGCATCACATCTCAACATCAGAAAGTATGACAACCAGTTTAATCAGAGATACTCCGTGTTGTGGAGGTCAGGCAGTCGCTCCATGTCAGGTCTGGAAGCCGACCCCAACATAGTTGAGAAAAGGCTAGTCAGATGATGATTAGAACCACGTAAGATGTACAAAACTAACGTAGATAACCTCGGATGATTCCACTGCTAACATAGTTTATGAACAAGCATTAATATTGTCAAGTTTCTCATTGAATAAAGTTAGTAACAAAGGATATTGACGACTAATTAAAATCTTATACGCCTTTTAGTTTTCGACCACCACGCGAATGAAGTCACGAGTACTTGAATATTATGAAAGTTGTGCAGAAAATGCGATACATTTATCGAAGCAAAACATTGAAATTAAATTATGACAATAGATAAAGAGGTATAATGTTCATATGCGATTTTATTAAAAGGTCCAATCCTATAAGCTGAGGTATCCCTTTTTTGTAGCCAAGTTTCTTTCATGAAGCGGTCACTGGTCACCCCACCATTCTATAGTATTCATAAAGCGGTCACTGGTCACCCCACCATTCTATAGTATTCGTTATCTCATGTTGTGACGTCATCATAAAATAATGTTGGCTCATCAATCAAATGTTTTTACCTCACCTTTTTGGTACACCCAAGCAAGTCAAGTGTTTTTAATCAAAAACCTTAAATTACTGTTATATAGTGATCCTTTTTTTGCCATTTGTGTTCTTTACTATTCTCGGTGGCTTTGTTCTTGGTAAGTGTCATTATGATTTCATTTGTAATCTAAGATAGTCGCTAATGCCGTATCGCTATTTTTAACCGACTTCAAAAAAGGAGGAGGTTCTATGTTCGGTGTATGTATTTTTTTTTTGTGTATGTTACCTGATTTCTCCCCCATTTGTGGACCGATTCTCAAAATCCTTTTTTTATTTGAAAGAGCTCTTGAGGTGGTCTATAAGTAATGGGACATTAAAACAATTCGACAGGCAAAGGTCATTAAGAAATATACAAACTTAATCGTAATTTATGAAACTCATGACGATGTTTAATTGAAGAAGGACCAAACAACAAACCAACAAGACATGATTAGTTTTCATACTCCAATGTCCAAAGTGTTAATTAGATCGGTGCAGTAATCGGTTTAATGCAGCCCCTGAGCGTCTGTATAACTGTTAGTTTGTTTTCTACTAAGAAAGAGCAACATATTCATCCCCCCGTGTTCCTTCGCGCCATAACTTTATAATCGGATTTAGAAAACATTTGAACAATTCGACCGGAAACACGATAATAAGTTGAAAATGACATTAGCAATGCTATTCTGTAAGAATCACAGCGTGAAAGAAAAAATATATATTAAGATGGGGGCGACCTTTGCCTAGCTGCAGAACAAATACAACACAAGATATTGAGTGGGTGTATTTTTTTCGCAATGTTATTCTTCTATGTATTATATGTTCTACGTCTTATTATGAGAACAAAATTGAACAGATTTTTCACAATTTGCATTCTCGTATATAGATAGCCTGACATTAAATAGAGTTAACGAGTGACTGTTAAAGACTATCGCTATTTCATTCAGAGATTAGCTGGTGGTAGTCTGCACAACACTCATTCTAGAATCAATACAATGTAGGTGTCAGAACAAGTTGTGAACAGTCAACCTACGTTACAAAGACATAACTTTTTCCATAAAGCATTGTTGTTACCAATTAAAATACCTTTCTGTCAACACGAGACCGTCAAAATGTTTTCCCTCATAAACGTTAATTAATTAATATAATAGGTATATTTAGCTTTAGCCTGCAACTTCGTCCGTGTGGGCCTCAAACCCACATTCGATTTCGGAAAAAATCTGAAGCATTTGTGTTCATGTTCAGTTTTATTAAATTCGACCAAGTTTTTTAGTTGCCACTTTTTTGCTTATTTTAATTGGCATGTCATGATCTTTTCTTTATCAGGATATGATTGAGTTGATCCACATCGCGTATTTTATTCACAAGTCTGCTCAATTTCATGTACAACTTACGCCCGAACAAAAACATTAGGGCGAAATTATTTTCATAAAAAGTTCCTAAGACGTTTTTCTATATCCCCGATTTATTCAATAAATGAATCAATAACATTGTTCGCCATGGTTGATAATGAACAAAATAATGAACAACAAAATATTCTGCAATGTTTTTATCATGACAACATGAACAAATATTTATGTAATATAAACTTATTTGCTGACTAGGTACTATTAGATATTATCATAAATTCATAATTGCTTTTTTAATGAAGAAAAGACAAAAAAAATGTATTGGAAGCGTATTCTGCCAATAAAAGTGTTCTAATTTTAGTTTATCTTCTAATAACTTCCCAAATACGACAAGTATTATTAAAAAAAATACCTCGACTTCTTATGAAAATGTTTCATACGCCGACTCGTAAATATGCCGAAAATATTTATAAGCTTCCATAGCTTTCGAGTTCTCGTTATCCTGTCCAATAATTCGCCATAGTTAGGGCTCGAGAGTCTATCGAGGATGTACAAATATTTTATATTTATGAATACAGCGTGGACTCACGATATAGATTATGGTAGTTCAATCCTTCAAAAACCCTCTTGCTCAAACATCTTTAGAAGACGGCTTAAGTTCAATTGGATGACCACAACAAACAAATAATTTATTCGTTTTGCACAAACTTTGAAAACTGCAAAGCTTAGCACAACACGCATGAATACAATTCTTATCTTTGTTATATTATTGGTAGATAACACATTATTTTCTTGGATCTTGAAAATACTTATAAGTTTACAAATATTTTAGGGATTTGAGATGCTTTTGTCATGTATTTCCTTTGTAGCTATTGAGATCAAAAACTTGAAACGACAATAGTTGTATATTCTTGTAGGTGTTCGGAATACAATGCTGTCTATAAATAGTATTGATCCATCTTATGTCGCCATGATATTTATTTGTGTCCTCCCAATCATTTTGGCTGATGGTGTAAACATAAGTGTGTAATAAAATACTAAATTTGATTAATACAGCTCATTTTAAAATCTACCCAAAATCTCGGAGCGAGTGCTTTAATTAATTAAGACTTGGATAGATGAACTGTCAATAAACAATAAATCTTTGTCTTGAACTCAGATGTTTAATTTCAAATAAATACCTTTAAATTAAATTTAAATGTGAAGAATGATATATGTTTAATTAAAAGCTAATATATCGTAGTGTATAAAAAATGTTACAGTTAGATTATTTAGACTATAGTGTGGATAGACGTTTTTGTCATCTTCCCGTTAAAACACTATTTTAATTTTTTATAAAATGAAACGCTTACTAGCAAGAAATTACTGAAAAGGGTCTTAAATCATATATTCAAGGTGCAGTTACCTGTTATAGTTTTACATTTTATGAAAAGTTTAAACTTTGATCCCTTTGATCCAGATAAGTTCTCGATTGATTTTGTCATTCGGTTCAACACAATGTTGGTAATTTATGAGTAAAAAGAAAATAACGCTTGTTACACAACATCGAACGCGTGATTCGGTATCGGCGACTGACGTTATTCAACGAGCGGTGTACGGCTGTACGCGTACGGTATTAGCCATACATGGCTGTCTTTGATCACTCGAGCGTTAAATTGGAACTCAACACGAAGCTACAGGTGTGCACTAGCCTAACACTACATGCGCTTACACCATATTCAGTGACAAAATCTCGCTAACAATATTATTTTACACTGTTTTTGTAGTGTTTTACTAGCAGTGATAGCCTAGTGGTGTGACCGGCGGATTGCCAAATTATAGGTCTCGAGTTCGAACCCAAGGCACGCACCTCTGACTTTTCGGATTCATGTGCGTATTGTATAATTATCACTTGCTTCAAACACGGTGAAGGAAAACATCGTGAGGAAACCGGCATGCCTGAGAGATATTTCTCAAGGGCATGTGATGCCGAGTCAGAGGCCCATGGGCGGCATTAAAACTCTGACACCAGGTTAGTTACTAACCACACGATAAGAAGAAGAAGATTTACGTACATAAATTATCCTAGTTCAGCTTTCATAACATTTATCAAACACTGGTCGTTCTTTTTATATAATACCCAATGTCACCGTCGTTGGCTAACAGAGCCAGATATCAAATTCAAAGCTATCTTTCATAAAAATGCAACGAAAATTTTGCATTTCCCGCATGTTTTGACTATTTCATGCTCCTGACATTTAGACATGTTGTAGAAAAAATGTTTGACAAATGTCAACTGTCTCTTGCAATTGTACGGTATTACTCGTATTCGTGAATTTGTCTGTTACCTACAATCACCGCGGGAGCAACAACATTCTCTGATTAAAATACTTGAAAACACCTGCGTATAATCGTTTATCTTTCCATGACACTTCGTCGGATATCGAACGATAAACTTTGTTATTAGTTCAATCAAGAGAGAAACTTGTAATCAATTTCAAATTGTTTTCATTTCTTTATTAAGTTTATTTTGTATTTTTCTTAGAGTTTTCGAGATAGTTGTTTGTGGCAATATTAAAGATAACATGTCATAGAGTGCATTTGGGTGTAATTTATTTGTAATACGCATGTATTTAGAAATATACATATAAGTATGTCTATCAGCTGTTTTAGTACCCATAACACAAGCTCTTATCGTCTTGAGACTAGATGGCGTTGTATGAAAAATTTGTGGAATATTATTATTACAATAATATTATTTAAATAATTATTTATTTAAGTAAGTTTCTCTTTGACCCAGCTTCGAATTTGAAATAAGTGCACTTGTCAAACCCTACCTTAAGTACTACTTAACTCTGCATTAATTACTTAATGCAGAAGAACAGTTTTACAGGTTTTATAAGAATGTTTAAATTCTGATTTTGGCAAACGGGTGGTACGATTTGCGTAGTGATGTTGTACTTAATCAAAAGCATGAGGTCTTGGGTTCGATTCTCGGCTCGGTCAAATGTTTCTTATTCTATATGGCTCGCCCCCTATTACATGGGATTTGAACATAACTGGCAGGGGTAAGTGTTCAAGGTAACCTCTGCGTTACGTGATACGACAAAAGTACAGTTTCCGATACTTACTTACTTACTCTGTATAATGAGTGCAAAGGTGTTCGAAACCCAATTAACCTGATTGTTAAATGTCATCGGGCGTCAGAAGTCAAATTTCTAAGTAGAGTATTGTTAGGGAGTCGGGGTTTTGGCAATGCCGGGTAAGTTTAATTGGTTCCGCAATGGCTGCCTGCGACGGCCAACCACTAACCCCAAAAACCTACGTAGAAATTCACTTTACGAAACTACTATAATGTCAAAGTAATCAATACAAAGATTATGAAAACTTTCTATCAGTCATAACATTGATTGGATTTTAGGAAATACGATTATCTAAATCCCTACTTAAACAATTTCTCCTAATTACAAAGTTACAATATTCACCGAACGTATCTATTTAGCTAATCCTCTTAAGAAAGTGAGCTTCAAACGAACTTCATAACTTTACTTTGGATAATATTTTCCAAAGCTATGAGCTACGTAAAGTAAATTATTATTTTTTCCGTTTCCAATAATTGATGAGAGAAGCTAGAATGAGTTGCGAGTCAATCACGGTTCAGGAAAACATGCAGTAACGAACCTCTTTCATGAAGGAAGCTGGAAAAAGCGAAAAAAAGCAAACCGCGTGCGAGAGCGTTCAGCACGGTTATTGCCAATTCGTATGCTAAAGTACGCAAAGTGAAAGGTAATCCTTCATTTTGACCCAGTGATAATGTCATGCATGCATCAAGTGCCGACGCAAATTGCACACAAATTGTCTAAAATGTCATCGTCGAGTGCACGTAGCAGTATTAAATCTGACATTCTCGATATCGGCTAACAAGGGAACTTAATAAAAGGGACGTTCATAAAATTACCATGAAACAGCTTCCCTGGGCAGTAATATAATGTTTCAGTGTATGCTTTGTTTATTTAGACGTGAGGTTTGAACTTAAGACTTTTTTCATTTACGTAATAATTATAATATTAAGATACAGTTTATAGATACAGTTCATTAATAAGTTACGTCAAAACTCACTTCTGCTCTTGTTGAAATTGCGATCACTATTCTTTCGAAAATCCGACTAGGAAAGTACAAAATAATATCGAGGTGCTATTTACTTAGGTCTATTTTAAGTAATATTGAATAGGATTCTCTACCTACCGCTTATCGTATAAGCGATCATGAAATGTTACAAAGAATGTAAAAGGAATAGAGATTGGATTATTAGTAGCGTACCCTTGCAATGCAAGTCTACTCGTTTCTTAATGATCCTCTTTTGCCGGACAGAGGACCGAATTTCATTTTCGTCATCCATTTTCCACTAAAATCTGATTTGCATGCAACTGTTCTGCCACAGAGTTACATGCAAGCATTTTAAACACTCATAAGTTCATTGTAGATAGAGCTTAGTTAATTTTACAAGCAGGATAATTAAATTTAACACATTCTAACTGTTTCATTTTGGTCAAGAATTGTTTGTTTGTCTATTGAGGTTCACAAAGTCTATTATGCCTTTAAATTAATTTAATTACTTGGAGTTTTGAGGTGAAGTTGTAAAAAAAATCGATAGTGTAGAGGAAGACTAAAGAAACAATGTATGGATTGTGTGAAAGATTATAGGACTAAAATGAATGTGATTAAAACATAAGGGATGCATGGAAGTAGGTATACGGCATGCTCCGCCAACTCCATATAAACTGAGATTTAGAATTTAAGAAGTTGGTGATAAACTCATTATATCATTTTATCAACATAGAATGTACTGACGCCAGCACATCAAGTTACCCCAATGTGTCAAATTTTCCCAATTGAATATTAACGTTATTCTGTTTGACATAAAGTTGAAAAACGATCATAGAAATTTGACACATTGGGGTAACTTGATGTGCTGGCGTCTGTACTTACAGACCCACATTATTGATATTTGCTTATGATAGCTGCTGCAGTAATTTAATTGAGCATAATTTAATTGGGAGCATAAAATATAAAGTTGTGGTCTCAAAATAAGTTATTTCACATGGAAGAGAGGATTCGACGCGGCTGGCACCGTCAACGCCGGGTGAAACTTAATAATAAATTAATAGTGATACAGCGTTGCGATTCCATTGCTTATGCAGTTGTCGGTGGGAGATGGCGTTTTAACGTAGTAACACTACTTAAATGTTATTTCATTAAAAAAACTAATTCTACAAATGTATTGTTCCACTGGTACATTTGTATTCTTAAAGCATGATCGTAACTTTAGACTTCAATCAAAACAAGACTAAATTCAAGATTTTGGTCACGTAATATTCTCTCATAATAATCAATTTATGATTGGTAAAAGTTGTCTGTTTCTTTTTATCTTAATCCCTAAACCTTTTTTCGTGAAAAAAGTTAAAAATCGACGCAGTGCGTGCTGGATCTAACATAGTTTCATCTGTCTGTCAAACCCTTCGGTCACTTAAATACGCAATAATCTTTCTAATTGAATATTTCACACGTAAGCAATGTTTATTTTTTTCATATCTTCGCTTTTTATTCATTTTTTTTCTTACTTACACCAAACTGTATAGTGAAAAATAAAGAGATCCTGTATTATCCAAATAAAATTACGAGCATCATTGTCATCTACACAATTTTTTTTCCAGTCATTGGCCTTAATGCAAACCGATTGCTTCTCAAAAAAAAACCCGACTTGTCACTTTCAATCTACCCATTTGTATGTCCTATCTACAAGTAGCAAATAATTAGGTACCGAGAGCAATTTTAAAAACTACAAAGCCTTATATACCTACTCAACTACGTCAGCCTTCTTCGCAATCCCTGTTTATTACATAAACAGCCCACTCACAAATAAAATACAGTGCACCATACATTACAAGATGATTAACGATGACGTTTTAATTCTCATCGGGTCGCTGTAATGTCTTAGGGCTGCCTAGAGAGTTCCAAGAAGCCACAATACTGCGGCCGTCGGGATTAAATTTTCCTAACAGAGTTGGGGAGACGAGCTGTGTTGATGTGTAGGTGTGCGTAGCAATAACAGGGATTCATCGGGTCATTTAGGGCTGCCAGACAGGCCCTTGGGCTATTTGCAAAAAGTCGACGGAGTAATTGATCATCATAAGGCAGTGAACAATTTACTAGGGTTGGTACGGTTCTCGATTAAAAAATAAAAGATAAACTGGTATATTTCTCTTTAAAAGCAGAGGCTCCTGTTTGTTTTGTTTTTTTTTTAAATAAATTAAATCTATACAATAATACTAGCAATGCTGCCAGTCTTCTGGTCATGTGATGACAGCGATTGGGCGAAGTGCTTTGACGCCTGAGTGTTTCGATATTTGTATTTCCCCATTTGTTTACATTATTTGATTTGTAGTTAGTTATAATGTACATATTTAATTTCTTTTAATTGGGTTTGATTTTGGGTGCTTAGTTACTAACGGGGATAGTTATGAATACAAAAGCATATTCTACTGGATAAACAAAATACAGTCTTTACATATTATAAATCCTCATTGCTCATAAAATCTAAAGCTATAATATTTTACTAAACTACTTCCCTAGACTTTTTGCGATTTCAACGAGTGTGAAAGTTAAGTTACGTGTTCATAAGCCTCAGAAAAATAAAAGTAAATGGTAGTACGTCTGCACTTTCTTACTAAATACTTCTCTAATGACACTGGTATATTGTAATTGCTTCCAAACAAGACTTATTTAGTGATTTTAGATAGTAGATATTTAAAATTACAAGAGTCACGGTAGTTCCACGTAGCGTTACAAGTAGAATGAGGGTTTCCCTAATATAATTTTCAGCTTCGTTAAAGATAAATTTGCATTTTGATGTCAACATCGAAACGGCGGGCTTATGAATGTATTTTATCCGAACATATGTACCAATATTCTTTACATAAAGGGCTTTGTTCAATATTTAGAATTAAGTTTCGATACAGTTTGACTTGTTGTATTTATTCTTTATAATACGCAGAACTTCATATTGCTGTTTATGTTAACCTATAAATGGAGTATGCGGAGGCATAAATATTTTTTTTCCAATACAATTTTCTATTTTTATTTCCTTCATAGATCACACTGATTACAAATTATGTTCTTCATAAAGGCCCAACAGTACCTTTAGTTTCAATATACGAGTAAGTTGAAACTAAGGACGCAGGTCACAAATAGGCTATTACTGAGGAGGACACCTACATTTTACCGTTCAATTTCTTTCAATTTTCTGAGAAAAATAAAGGACAAAGTTATTATTGCGCGATATCTGAGAAACCATCTAAAGTAAAACATAAATACTAGCCTCACCGTTGTTTAAAAAAATATATATTATTTAAGACCCTTTGATCATTTCCTTTAGTGAAGCTTTTTGTTAAAAAGGGTATTATTAAATTATACAATGTCAAAGAGTAGCGTTTGTTGGGTCTGTAAAAAACAGTTAAGTAACCAGATAAATGGAATAAGGTATCAAAGAGTACCGAACTTCCTTTTAATCTTTGAAAATTGTTTGCATTAAAAACACTGTTCAAGACAAAATAAATACCTACTCTTTTTTCATTTTAAATAGGTAGGCGTTCATTTTCTTATACTTGGAAACCTTCCTACACTACCTTTCCAACACTGGAATACTAAAAATACTTTTACTTTTATCTTCTGAGAGCATTAATGAAATGGATAAAAAATATTTCTTGCAAACCATAACGTTAATCGACAATAAGGTCTACAAGTATTTTTTTTCCTTTAACATAACTCTGCCAAACTCCCGATAGTTACAATAAAAACAATCTATAGTCATCATTTTATTCAACCCCCAGTTTATATGATCGAGCTAAGTAAGTGAGCGATGTAAAGACAGAAATAAAAATAATATCGTCGACAATATAACGCACGGAGCCGTAAACCGCATCGTTCAACAAACACGTCGGTCAATGAACGATCAACCGCCATCTTGCTAATTGAACGGCTTCGGATACCAACGACGTATTAATGAAAATGTACGAATTATACACATGTGTCTCTAATCATATACGTTGTATTGAATAGTGTGTGACATTGACATAGTTAGACACACTTTCTTAACTTACGTCATCATTTATCAAAGGAAAAGAGGAGTGTTCAAAGTCTACCCGCTCTATATAATTCTATGATCTACGTGACACTTTTAAAAGTATTTTTAACCGACTTTCAAAAAAGGAGGAGGTTCTATGTTCGTGTGTATGTATTTTTTTTTTTTTTTTTTTTTTTATGTATGTTACCTGATTTCTCCCCCATTTGTGGACCGATTCTCGAAATTCTTTTTTTATTCGAAAGAGTATACTCCCGAGGTGGTAATTTGGTGACGATCTGGTGCTGATCTTCGGAGATATGCAACGGAACTCTTCAAAAATAGACGGCAAATCTGTCGTGATTGCTGGAATCGCTTGGATGTTTATTGTTTATACAACATCATGACGTATCATCACGCCTGGTATGCTCTGAGGGGTACGCAGATGTGTACAATATACCTAGATTTCGACAGTTAGGTATGTTAATTTTCATTTATTAGGGATAAGTGGATAACCCTATTATCATGACATGTACTGTTACAATTAACAATATAAAATAAATATATAGCAAATATTTGTATGGGAACCACTAAAAATGAAAAAATAAAAAACTTTTTTGCAAAAAAATTAAACCGACTTCAAAAAAAACACTAAACGGTGTAAAATAACTCTAAATTCGGAAGTCGGTGGCCCATCATGAATAAGACAAAACCACCAAAGCCACAGACTTCCTAATTTAGAGTTATTTTACACCGTTTAGTGTTTTTTTTGAAGTCGGTTTAATTTTTTTGCAAAAAAGTTTTTTAGGTTTACAGTCTGGACCCTAGAAGTCAAACATTTTTTGTACCCTTTTTGAATCCAATGCATTACAAAAGCTTTCTCAAAGAAACTAGAAACTCATTCCCGAATGTTATAAGTAGGCATTTTATTTGGCAAACTTCCATAAAAGTCGAGAGGAGCGAGAAAGTCTCGCATGCATTGAAAAGTCGCTGCAAGCCTGTTTACTGGACAAATTCTATTCAGACATAAATGTTGACTTTAAACTCAAAGTGAAAAATTGAAACCCGTATCATGTTCTAACAAAATAAATCTTAAGATTGTGGGGCAACATTTTTATTATTATAAGCATCGTTTTGCTTGTTCTCTTTTTCTTTTTAGTTTTACTAGTTTTTTTTTTGTGATTTGCGATATTTATTCATATTCTTTATCTTATTTTCAACATCCATTTATTGATCTTCTTCAATGTTAGCTAGTTTAACATTCAAATCTGATAACGATAACTTATTTAGTTTTGTAAAATTGGTACTCAAAGTATTTGAACTTCAGACTACTATAGTTAAGTTTAAAAGGTTTCTTCTGTCATTCTAGAGTATTGATCTCTGAGATAGAAATAATGGTACATGTTATGCGAGCAATGACGCGGAAAAAAGAAAACTGAAGTGCGCTATTAAGATCGTTTACATAAGCCGGGACCGGCAAACATGGGCTCCTTGATACGAGTGATACCGAGTGCCTTGCCTTTATATCGAGGGCGCATATATTAATACAGCACTGATAAGCACTCTCGATTTATATCGGTACACAATACCCAAAGGAAGGTCCTTATAGAGCTAGGCAATTTACTTCACGAAGGTGTTAAAAATTAATTTGATAACAGATAATATTTTTTCGACTACATGGTTGCATTCATGCTTATTATCGAAACTTAGTTTGTACATTAGCGCAAATGTGTCGTATCTTTTGTCAAAGCCAGTTTATCAAGATTCAAATCGAATAATTGTTCCCATTTACAATAATCTTCTAATCTGACGAGCATTGTATTATAAAATTTAGCTTGGCTTAGTCTTTCCGTGCCATGAATTACACCCACTCTGATTTATATAATATCGGAAGTCTCTAAGGCGAATTAAATTAACAGTAGAACTATACTAAATACATTAATCCAATTTAAATACAAAATCATGAGCATAGTGAGTTCAAGATTATGTTTTAATGTGCAGGCTGTTTGTGAAACTAAACCCAAGAGAGAAGTCTGTATTTAATGTTCAATCTGTGGGATTTTTACCGTAATGTACCGCGAAGTTGCAAAAAAAATGTGTTGTGCAATATTCTTACTGTCGTTTTGTTATTACATGTTGTAGGTACCAATTCATTTCATAATGGATAACTATACCTATAACTTTTTTCTGGATCTATATTTTTTTAATAAGCTTACTAGCAATGTGATTGTAGTCTTGTTAAGCCCTCCTACTAAGCTAAATATGCTTGTATCTGTAGTGGGTTTACGTCAATAGTGCAGTATATTTTACTATTATTGCTTTAAATTCACTTCATATTCTTTGCAAATAGCTACGTTCATAAAAATGATCTATGATACAAGGTGGCTTTGCAATAAGAGATACATATCAATCCTTTAAGTCGACTTAATGATGTACACGTTCCTACGTTTATCCTGGCAAGTCTTTATGCAGTGCGCTATGCATACAGTCACCAGAGCACAAAAGACGTTTTACCCGCGCTGCAGCGCTGGATAAACGCCCACGATTGATATTCAGTTGCCGTCTAGGTATAGAGCCGCTGAATTCTGTTCCTTTTAAAAAATTAAATTATCTTGATATTTTGTCTTAGAAAGGACTATTCTCACCCTGAAGGCTTCAAGCCGCTAAATAAGCAAACACGTGCAAAAGAGATGTTATTATAATTTAAACCTTGACCTTAAAATCGCACTTTTATTTAAGTTACAATGAAAAAGGTTTTTGAAAATACAATTTCCACCCATAACTTTCTAAAGCAAAAATGCATTTTTTTTTACTAAAAAGCCAGCACTTGTTTTGCTTTTAGGTTTAAATATGTTACTACCTATTTTGTACTCATCGCAACCAGATTCGTTTCCCCTCACTGATCGCTTGTTCATTCTAAAAGGATTCTACTTCACCAGCCATTAGAACGCCCTTCTAAACGTCTATTGTTCTACCGGCCGCTGTATTAGCGCTAAAAGTATAGACACACAGAGATTTGTGCCTGTATGTTTGACCCAGGTATAAATAAAGCAGGATTAATGCATTGAGTCCGCCTTTGTACAGTTTTTTTTACTTGCAGTGCATAAAGTTTCATAAATAAATATTTGTCCCAAATTTTCTATTGGAATAATTGATATATGATGATGATACAAGTTTTATAAGACATATCAGTATAAATTGATGACTTCCTCGTGCCTTTTGATGCAAAATAAGCTTTATAGTGGTTTCCTGAATAAAGAATCAGGTTGAAATGGCGTCCGAATGCATAGCAATTACCAATCCGTCTGTCAAACTCAGTGGATTTGGCAATATAGCTTTCCTACGTCCGATTAATGAAATTACGCTCATGGCGGGGCGTTGGACATTAACATTGATTTAAGTCGTTCATACTGACTGCTATGGGATTTACCTGGAAACCAGTAATCTGCGTCTGCAATGCCCCGTATATTACAGCATTGAGTAACTTTTTGGTGCAGAAGTAAGACACGATAAAATTAGTACCTAGGTATTTATTATTTTCTATTTTGAGTTTGACACCAATGTGAAGTAAACCAAACTGAATAACAGAACTTACTTATACAAAATAAACTGAAATCAGTGAATATGAGTGGCGTAAAAATGTACCTACGAATATATCCCACGGCCCTACCTCCTTAATAGTAGGACAACACGCATTATGCTATAACAGATGTGATTTTAACATGAAATGGTACTAATTACCATTATAGACGTACCTTAGTATTGTTGCTGCTGGTAGGCAATCTGTAACAAAGGAATATCAAATTTTAATAATCGGAATCATGACACATATATTGATGAAATCATGTCTAACTATGAACATGAAAAGCTTGCTTGTATGATTGTTACTTCTACACGCAATGCCGGCCGAACAAATTAGTCTAAAATGGTGCGCTCAGTCAGTTACACTATGGCGTATATTTTAATATGAGTTAGTTTTTATCAGTGTATTTGTAACAGTTTTTCTAACTTTCAAGTAATAAGCTACTGAGACACTACTAC
The DNA here is from genome assembly GCA_921972225.1 of Euplexia lucipara. NCBI lineage: Eukaryota > Metazoa > Arthropoda > Insecta > Lepidoptera > Noctuidae > Euplexia > Euplexia lucipara. The sequence goes on from OV179148.1 coordinate 11,293,943, forward strand.
ACAAGGTAACTACTTTTCTATTGTTCCAATCTTTATTTGATTTTGCCACAGATAAAGTGATAAGCTATTCGTACAATACAACGCCTTAACAACTCATAAAGACGACTTTGCACCGTGACAGATAATATCCTACATACCTACGCAAACATAATAATTAGCTTTGACAAAGGAAGGAAACGTAATTGACAATCAAGAACATTAGTAGCTACAATTGGTATCATTTAATGGTATGTTTCAAACTACTACGTTATTAACTTCTGTGTATTTTATTATGATTATTTATTAAAATATGAAGCTGTGTTCTTAATGTCGATGATACCCATTTCTCAGAAATCTTTTGACGGCTTTACAATTAATTCAGTGTTACTTATGTTTAATTACTTGTATATGTATACTTTTTGTATCAACGAATACATAATCTGAATTAAGTACTAAATGTTAACATTTTAGTAAACTGGTTATAATGTGCCTATTTATGTTATCTTATCATAATTGGTCGTGTAAGTAGGTACCTGCACCAAATTCCAAAAATGTTCCTGATAAGCTGATTTGTAAGGTATTTATATGTTTTTCATTCACAATAACTTTCCTCTCTACGCGCCATTTCATGGCCACCATTATTTCCTCATATTTAGGACAAGGGCAATAACTGTGTTGCCACTTCATTACCCACGCAACGTAAATTTAAATTCTCTTCCAGTTTTTGCACGAAAATTGGCAAGACTGTTGATAGGTTGTGGACGTGGTGTCGTAGAGGTATAGAAGTAGCCGAGAATATCCTAAAATGTTAAAAGTATAATATTAAAAAATCTACAAGTGGAATAAATTACTACTTCTAAAAAACTAATTCCAGAAAATAAAAAAAACTACAAAATTAAGAGACAAACATTCATAATGTCGTACACATTTTACATATTAAAATCCCACTTCAAAATTGGTTTATTCCCGTGTAATATTCCACCGTAAGCTAACATGATCTTTAATAAGATTCAGCCGTAATAAAATCAAGTCCCGGACCCGTAATGAGAAACTAATTATGATTCAAGGTGTTAAACATCTTGTGCACATATTCTAAATGGAAAATCCTATGTAAACATTAGATGGAGTATATATTGTACCCTTTATGACGTATTTTATGGTATTTAAACACAGAGGTTGTGCAATAATGCTAAGTAGATATTTAAGTAGTTGGTTGTGGTCAGGTATTGTGGCTCCAGGCATAATACTGATAATTCGACCCCGACATACACTTATTTCAATTACCTAGGTAATTTAAAGGTACAGACGCCAGCACATCAAGTTACCCCAAAGTGTCAAATTTCTTTGATCGCTTGTCAACTTTATGACAAACAAAATAAGGTTAATATTCAATTGGGAAAATTTGACACAGTGGGGTAACTTAATGTGCTGTACTTTTGGACGTCAAAATTTCGTCAAAGTTAAATAAAATATAATGATTTTATTTTCCATTTCGGTAGTTAGGTGAGAGATGCTTAGGCAGTTGAAGATGACAATCTAAGCTTAGTTAAACATTGTTACGTAAGTCATCTGTTCAACTTTTAATACTTTCCCTTTTGACCATAAGCAATTTTATAATTCATAGAAAACAAGCTATTGTTTAAAGCCCGTAAAGCTTTTGCTAAATCAGGTATAAACTCTTTTATTAAAATAAGTAAGTACGCCTTATTACATTTTATGAGAATTAACCCATTCCAAAAAGCGTTAACCGAATTAAGTACTACTTTGTTTTAATTTTAGGCGACTTTAAATGCTGATTCATAAAAAGCTGGAGTTTTCATTATTAATGAAATTCTGGTAGAAATTACCAAGCGTTTTAATTAATTAGAATCTGCGTAACGGATATATCAATTTACAAACCAAAAAAAATCTTCGATAATAACTTAATAAAATGTCCGAAACTCCCCGACCGTAATTCGAGTTATAAAAGTTACTTTTATTAGTCACAATTTATTGTAAAATTAATTTATTAATTTACAAAGATTTCTTCGCATCACACCTTTATGCCGTGAAGGGTAAGACAGTGGAGTACCTAATAAATAAATATTCCACAACTTTTCACACAACCCCATTTAGTCCCAAGTTAAGCTTGAGAGCTTGTGTTATGGGTACTAAACAGCTGATAAACATACTTATATATTTCTAAATACATACAAATTATAGATAAATTACACCCAGACACAAATGACAGCCGGATGTCACAAACATTTGTCCTTTGGACAAATGTTTGTGGACAAATGTTTGTGTGATGCCGGAGGTCGTGGGTTCGATTGGGAATCGACCCCACGACCTCCGGCATAGCAGTCAGGGTCACTAACTACTACACCAACAGGCCAGTCATTACCAATACCTAACACTTATTGTGAACCCACCTCCCAATGTCCTTCCAGCATATTATTTTCAGTAGAATAATAAAGTTATTCCATTATCGTCGTAATGTTTATCGTTGATAGAAAATTGTTAATATAAACAGTGAAAATGATAAGAGCTTCTTATAATTGGAAATATGCAAAGTAAAAGTATCATTATCCACGGAATGTGTGCGACGTCTTGTCTCGTGGGCGTCAACACGTAGAAACTTCCAAAGTTCATGTCCATTATATTTTGACACTTGATCTTTGAAACAATTACCGAAACAAAGTACTTTTGAGTTGACATTATAGTAGAAGTTAGGGAAAGAAAAATATCTTTGAGGGTATCTAATTAAGAAGCTTAAAGTCTACAAGCATCTAAGGAGATCAAGAGCCTACCAGTGTTATAGCAGCACCGTCATCTACCTAGCCTTTTCCCAAATATGTTGGGGTCGGCTTCTAGTTTAATCGGATGCAGCTGAATACCATACAAGGAGCGACTGCCTGTCGGATCTCCACAACCCAGTTACTGGGTGACACGATACCCCTTGGTTAAACTGGTTGTCAGATTTTCGGGCTACTATCTGTAACGACTGTCATAGATCTACAAATGACAGCCGGGACAAACCAACGGCTTTAACTGCTTTCCAAGGCACGGAGGAGTCTTGATGTGTAATGAATGGTCGCCCATCCACGGCCCAACCTCGTCAAGCGTTGCTTAACCTTTGATCGACCCTTGAGGCTATTATTATTAAGCCACAAGCTCCTAGTATTATAGCATATAGGTACTTCAATAAGTAGAGAGAAATAGTTTCCAGAAATGCCCGGAGACTTCTTGTTGTTCTTTGGTTTCTAATACTGTTTACGTAGTAGAAAACGCTCAGTTATGATTACCTTTACCCCGATCGTTTGACCTCACTGTGGACAAAAGGTCAAGAATATTTCAATGTTCGTGAACTAAAAAAAAATACTTTTTTGTATGTTTTGCTAGAGGCTAAGCATTTCTTCGATCTATCCCAGTTGACAGTGAAGCGGAAGAATTTTTTTGACTCCATATCGTACCTGTACTTTATTACTTTTGCAGAAATAAATAACGATAATTTACGGTTGATTCTTGGGTTTGTCAATGATCTCAAATTCGAACCCATAGCTAGCACTGTGACTTTTCGGATTCGTGTGTGTATTGTTTAATTATCACTTGCTTCAGAAACGGTAAAGGAAAATGTCGCGTCGTGAGGGAAACATGTCTGAGAGATATTTTTTGATGGCAAATGAAGCCAACTCAAGCCCATTGGCGGCGTAAAAACACTCACACCAGGTTATCATAACAAAAAGCTAGGAAATATTTTATCTAAAATCCTTCAAACTTCGTCATCATTCTTCAGAGTTTGTATTGCGTTTAAAGAATTATTTTAACTTTAATCCTCGGGTGAGCATCCCTTCACGCTATGCTGAGTGCATTGCGGGTATAGATAGATTTTTCACTTTTAATCAAGCTGTGCGCTGAACGTGGAGGTTCATCCGTATCTAACAGACAGATCCCCACATTCACTAATTTCTAGTTTGCATTCGCTCGAAATAGAGCACTCGATGTTATCTCACACAATCCGTCCTCAGTTATCGCTGAAGTTTAATCAAAATTAACCCTTCGCTTACAATATTTAGGTAACTTCATCTTCTTATTACTAATTTCATGCGTGGAAGTGTTAAGAATATATGAAATTTCTGCAGTTTGCGGTGCTCGGTAAATTTGTAGTCTAAATTCGAGACCGCTTCAAAGCAATTTCGTGTGTAACTTACATTAGGATTACATGTAGGTTGTTGTTGAATAACATTATAAAGCAAAACATTTTAAATTGATATTTTCTTGTTTTATTTACTAAAAACTAATCTATTTACGGGTATTTTAGGGATTACAAATTAATTTAAATTCGCCAAACCCTTCGGACGTTACTGGACTCGAGTACCTACGTAATATGGCTTTTCGTTCATGTATATATGATAAACAGAAGTTAATTGTTAACAAATATTAGACGCTTGCTAAACCCCATTTTCATATTAATTGGATTTTTACGAGTCGTAGATAAAATTATTAAAAATTAAGTTTTATAAAAACTCAAGTAAAAACCAAATACGAAGTGGCAATTCTAACAACTTAGTACGAATTTGCCCACACAATAGCGCCTCGCCTAGTATAAAAGTACTATTCTTGGAACATATTTTGGTTTTTTGACAGTTTTCTATACAGTATTTTCAGACGCTCAAAATTTACAGTATACATTTTATTGCAAGTAAAAAACTTTCGTCGAAATCGTATTAGATCACTAGCCTATTAAACTGCAAGTTGATCATAAGTCACACAGCATGTTTGTGTTTTTAAAACGTGTCAAACAAAGTTATGTATGACGTCACTGAGGTCACCATTTAAAATGTTTGCTCGAATTCAATCTAGAATTTGAATATTCATAAGTATTACGTGTACACGGTGGGTCAGCGACTCATTTGTTTAAATCAAACGTGACTAATCTTAAATTTAATTTGCTGAAGACCTATTTGTTTTGCCCATTGTATGGCTGTTGTGACCTCCTGTGTACAACCAGCGTTTGTACAGCTTTGAGTAACTGGCGTGCAAAGTTTTTGTTAAACTTTTATCCTAATTTCTTCTGTTTAGTTGTCTTAGTTGTGATGGTGGAAACGCGTTGCTTTTTACACTCCATGTTAAGGTAATAAATTTGTGTATATAAAATAATAGATTTTAGTTTTAGCTTACGAATTACAACAAAACTTTTACTGCATAATTATACCGGCTAAGATTGTTGATATATTGAAGAAGATTTGGAATCTATAAAAACAAGTCTATAAGAAATCGGAAATTTAGAATCTATAAAAAATCTATAAAGTCAAAATCAAAGTTATTATTTTAGTTAGTATGAAACTCAGTTCTATCAATATTTCACTTACTTTTTACTGCTTATATCGCTAGCAAGGCAGATTTGATTTGCTGCAAAAGCATTATGGTTTGCGTTAACTTAAGGTGTCTATCAACAAGTAGGTACGTATACGTTAGCTTTTACGAAAAACCTTGTTCCGCCTTTGTTTAGCTATTAATACAATTTATTGTTTCACTTTTCATCTAATGGTTGTAAGTACAGCAGTAAATTCTTAAATTTTTCGACGCAGGAAAAGCATATTTTTTTCTATTACAAGTTGACTTAGAGGCGTACCGGTTATGAATATAAATTCAATTACGGAGCAACTTGTTTTTGTCCCGTAGATAAAGTTTTCAACATTTTTTCACAGAGTACTGCCACAGCATAGATTAAAAATGTACCAAAGGCTTTAGTAATAAATAAACTCAGATGATTGCCGGAAAACTGTGGACAAAGTTTTAACGAAGTGATTTCTGTGCAAAATAAAGTTTGTTACCATTCCAACCGGTTCTGCTATTGCTGTAAAACGTTTAAGGCTTATTGAATTTTCCATGTTCTCGTGTTATAAAAAATAATTTAATGTGATTTGAGTAAAACTACATAGGTAATGTCCGTTCTCACAAACAGTAGACAACAACTAAGAAACGCGTTGTTTAATTTTCAACGTTTGAAAGTGGGAAAGTGGGTAGTATTGAATCCTATAACAGTAAGTCTGTCTCTTTTGGAACATAATATTTGGAAGTTACATTAGACACATTTAATTTAATCAGTGTGCAATACATCCATTATTGTTATTCTTAAATTGTAAATGAAGCAATCAAAAATTCTCCTTTGCAAATCAGGGGTTACCTGATTCCAGGCATAAAAAAAATACGATTGTTTTAAAATTCTATTTCACCTGGTTGTATCCAAAAATATATCAAAGGTAAAAGAGTGGATGCTATGAAATTAAATTTCCTTCCAATACGTAACAAGCGGTCGCACCGGATGGCAGACAACAATACGCCAACAAGCTCTGATCACTGTGTAAATTCGCATTAGTACCTTCTATGTCGACGAAAGAGAGAGGATTTTACCTGAAAATTTGGGAATTTTGCATACGAGTCGGCGGTAATCTCGTGTCAAATTGTAATACCGGCATACCATCATAAAATCACACGTGTAATCTTTCAGCAGCAGCCTGGAGGCTGGATCCCCAATCGATGTTAAGAGGCTCGCTCCTGTTACATGGGACTTAAATATTACTAGCGATATGTGGGTGTGGGTACTACAGGGACATTTCTATCTAACCCGGCGGGGAATACAGGTGTAATGTTGTGTTATTGTACAGACGCCAGCACGTCAAGTTACCACAATGTGTCAAATTTCTTTGATCGTTTTTCAACTTTATGTCAAACAGAATAAGGTTCATATTCAATTGGGAAAATTTGACACATTGGGGTAACTTGATGTGCTGGCGTCTGTATAGACATCAAGCTACCCCATGTTACCCCAATGTGTCCTTTTTTTTCGAGTTTTTTAACTTTATTACACCCAAAATACCTAAGGTTTTGGCGGGAAAATATTGACCTTTTGGGTTTATCTTGATGGCTTCTGTATTATAATCAACGTAAATGTCGTAGAAGAAGTGATTGATAAGCGTCTTCTTAAAAACTTCTCTGACATTTTAAACCAATGAATCAAAAGCGGATGCCTCCTTCTAGAATTATCAATTTCTAGTTTTTAATAAACCTTCCGTTTAATTCTGGTAAAGAAATAGGTGGCTCACCTATTCTTTTTTTAAATTTCAATTGCAGAGTTTGAAGTTAAAAGTAACGTCGTATAACGTCTATTCAACCAATCTAAGTAATTTACGTACTGATATAATGGGCTATTTGACAAAATTTTAGTTTTTAGTCCCTCATCTAGATTACAAGAAAATATTCGACACATATTTTTTCTTTTTTCACGTAATCAAAAAATTACGGCGAAACATCGAGTCAAAATGTCGCATAACGTCACTAGCCAGTACAGTTTATACTAGTTAATGACGTTACAAGCCCCCTCTCCTCAACTTTAATGCGCTTAATCTAAGCAGTTTTCCAACAATTTTAAAAAGAAAAAAAATACGCGTCGAATATTTTCTTGTAATCTAGATGACACACTAAAACTAAAATTTTGGCCAATTACCCCTTTCTTCCTTTACTGGCGTTGAAAATAAGTAAAAACTTCACAACTTGCTATAATAAGATCAATCAATTGGTTTGTAAACAGCAACCAATCAACATTTTGCTTTTCGTCTTTGGGGAAAATAACACCCACGTATTGCTAAACATATCTTGATAGTATTGATATTATCTTATGTCTACGTATTTACAAATTCTTTGAACCAGAAATAATTTACACTGAATTACTGAAGGTAATTACTAGTAGTTAACAATCTGTCAAGGCGACATTAAAATATTTTCCCAAAATTAAGTTCGTAAGTCATTTTTTCCGTATTTTTCCACCTTCTAGTAGAAAACTTATCATCGCTCACAATATAGTAGATTATGCATGAACACTAATGAGTCACCCCTTTGCATTGTTTTATTTTTCTGCAGTCCAAGCTCTAAACATAGACGTCTTACCGTTCTCAAGAAATGAATACCTACAAAATATATATGCAAACAAACGTCTGACGTTTCATAACAAAAAAGAACGAAAATGTATGAAGAAGATATGTTTCTTGTATTTACTATTAGCACAGTTGATGAGAGATAAATGCGATTATAACCCACAAACATATAGTCATTGATTTGTCGTTATTACCAACTTAATGTCGAGGAAAGGTTCGTCACCGATCGAGCGCTCTCGAGAAATGTTTAATAAAAGTCGAAACGTAACGATTACTCATACAAAATTCAGTCTTAAACGAGTATATTATTTTTAATTATTAACAACGGTTCAAACTTCAAAATGTCAATCAATAACGGGAGGTCAAGTCGTGGGAATGAGGATTAATTGTTAATAACTAGAAACATTTTGACTGTTGGAGTAACAAGAATATTTGCGAATGTCAGTAGGCCGTAAAATTTGCGCGTAGGCACGTCACGGGCTCTTAGTGAAATACTCCGCGTGATGTGCAAACAAGTGCCGTTGTTTTATTAGGACAAGTTTAAACATAGAGACAAAACAAATTTTCGTGAAGAGATCATCGATAGAAAAGGAAATTTATGCTGACTTTTAAATTTCAATTTGCACCTTCACGAGTGCCACAATATTAAGGAGATACATCCGGTGTAACGACAGCTGATTATTAATTGCGAAATACAACACTATATTGGCAAAATAAGGTGAGACACTAAAGAGCGAAATAGAAGAAACCTCTATAATAATAATAATAAAGTTTTATTTTTCTCACCACAATATACATAAATTGGTTTACAATGGTCAGATTCGACAAGATACACAATTCAGGTATTATATATTGTGGGAGACTGGTGCCTAAGCTAGGCGCATGGCCTGTGTTTCAGAACACCAGGATCCCACCCCTTTACATTTTCATTTTACAATTATGTACTAGACGCGCTGACAGAATGTAGTGAGTAATCAAACATACGGCATTTTATAGTTATAGTTACAATTATTAAATCTAGGTTAAGTATGCGAAGAGGATGTTAGTAGATATGTAGTATGGGTGATTGTGTGTGAGTGTGGTGTGTGAGTCTGTGGGTGTATGCGTGTGTGGGTGTGTGAGAGTACGATATTGTGTGCTTAGGTGATTATTTTAAGGAGGTTTTCAGTATCATTATAGTTTAATTTTAGTAGCCAGTCAGTTAGCCTATTTTTTAATTTATTCTTTGTGTCTATAGCCCAGCTATAGTGCACTCAAGTTATATAAAAAGGCACCAGTTGGTACCTACCTAATATCAAAATTCGGATATTAAGTATATGAGAAGATTTAAAAAGAATTATATGATTTCTTTTATAAATAGGAAATTACATAATGTTTTGTTGTTGTAAATCTTTACGCTGAGAACGTCAAACGCAGCCACTTTTGGACGTGGGCGGCACGTTGTTCAATCCGACATTGGCACGATTATGGGATCTGTATTTAAAGCATAAACAGTTTCTGACAGAAAGTAGAAAGTTATCGCATTAACATTGTTGAAACAAATTGCTAAGAAATTGATGTCACAATTAAACCACAACATTATATTTAATGCATTATCGGTTTGAGTTATCAGTACACAGCGCCAAAAATAATTCGTATCTAAGTGAGTCATTGAAGTTGATCTCCACTTCATTACGTCAACGTGCTAAATAAGAACAATCGAGCACTATAAAGCTTAAAATGTCAAAACGATGACGTTATAATAACCCATTAAACTTAACAACCAATGGTGACGCAGCAAAAAAAAATGGAGTCATAACAAATGACGGCGAAAAGATTTCCCTGACAGTGCGGCGGACATGTGCCAACGACGCGACGGACGCGACGCTGGACGGTGACCACAACCGACGGCCTATTGAGGCACGCCGCAAATCGATCAGAAGCACGTCACACAATGACTGTCGCAAACAAAGATACGAAACTGGACATGTCGGCACGACACGACGTTTAGTGTAAACTTGCATAATAGAAGCCTTGTAGCGAACATATTGACCATAATGTAGCGAACGATGTAGAAGAAAAAGTAGGTGCGCGGACAAAAGAATACACGTACAAAAAACGTTTACATTTTCCCAATGATGGATCACCATCCTGTTCGGCAATAAATATGTATATTTTCTTATGAAATGTCCACTTTAGGGCACAATTAAAATTATTTCATAATGTACCTACATTCGACATATATACCATAAAACATTTGTACCAAACAAATTTCACAAAGCTGTCCTTGGTTTATAGCACCATTACGAATATTTTACTACTACGATGCGTTCGTAGAACTGGCTATGAATCGTACTACTATGTAGGATGTAGTTCTAAAATGTGTGTCACAGTTGTTAAAAATGTTGACGGTCGTTAACAAAACAACGGCATATTCAAACGTTCGAGATCTTGTTATATTTCCAAACTAGGCGAAGCCAAAGTCCAAGGTCTTATTAACGATCAATGCTCGTGTCTTCTCTGTATGAGAAGAAACAATTGCCCGGCAGTGGGATAGTAACAGACTGGTTTTATTAATGATAAGGCCTAATTAAATAGAAAAGAAAAGACACTTACGACTCACATAAACTATGCAAATCTACAAGCAACACCATCTATAAACTTGCATAGCCACTGTCATGAAACTATCTTAAAGAATATGAAAGAGTAAGTATCTAGGCAAACAAATCGGCGAACTGTGGCGATTTACGAACGCACCCGTAGGCGTAGGCATGGCTAGTCTCTCAAACTACAAAGCTGTTTGCTGAACACGGTCTCTCGTTATCCTCCTACTAGTGGTCGAGTGTAGGACCGGCCTCTTTTGTTAAGGCCTCCATAGGACCTCTTAAAGTCTCAATGTAGATCGAACGAGGAACTGTGTCATCCGAACAATGGAATTCGTTGTAATATACGTTTATCTTTGGACGTATATGTACTGATTACGTCGTACCCTTTTTATTGCCTGAAGTCTAGTGGAAGTCATTTTGTCGAGAAATGAATAGTTCGAGCGTTCGTGGAATATTTTTTGTACAATAATGTCGGCTATTTTGGATTTAATGTTCTTTATACCAATCCATAAGATCTTTTTCTGTTCTGGTAACACTACCTTGAAAGGCACGTGTCGAGGACAGCTGATATAAATAGTCATATGAGTACTTACAAACTCTTTAACATGAACATAACATAGTTAAAGCACCAACATCGGGCAACACGGTAAAGCAATAGCTTTTCTTTATTTAAAAAAATGTACTCTCAAAATTGTTTGATTGTTATAATTCTCCTTGATAAGGTAGACATAATAAATTTTAAGTAACAAGTTACAAAACAACAAAGACTAAGAAAAACGTAGACGCAGCGTAATTTTGTTTTGAAACTTTTCAGTCATAATTTTCCGGCTTCGCAGGGCTTAAACTGACATAAAGAACGTGACTTGTTAATCTGGTTTCGAGCATTGGCCACGAACTCTTTACAAATTAACAAGAAATTTTGTAAAAGTTTACTTGTTATTTATTGTATTAATATATAGGGTGACTGGTAATTAGTGACCGATACTGAAACACGTGATTGTACTCATGAATACGAATAACTTTCTCAAAGAAACTTTTTTTTTACACTCATTAACTTTCAATTAATTCAATTACGTCAGTACTGCACAACGGGAGTGGCGGGGGTGGCGGGGGAGCGTGTGACACTACTACTAGTAGATTTTGCCCTTCCCTAACTCGTGACTATCAGCTGATCGATCACAGCGCTCGCGCGGGCATTTCAAACAGCGTTTTTGTTATTTTATTGTGTTATTAGTTATTGTGTATAAAAAGAAAGTTTCTTTGGGGAAGTTTATTGAAATCATAAATACAATCACGTGTTTAAGTATCGGTCACTAATTACCAGTCACCCTATATTTATCATTGTTTATTGTTGAGATTTTTGTGACCCTAGTAGGTAACAATGAATAAATTCAATTAATGTCCAAAATGGAAAAACACACATTACTAGTTTTTTCAAGTTCGAACTTGTTGTTGCGCATCTATGTCTCTGCACCATATATTTCAAGTGTCGGAGTTCCCATAATTATTGTTAAACTAGCAGACGTCACGCGGTTTCAACCGTGTTGTTCCCGTTCCTGTGGGAATATAGGGATAAAAAGTAGCCTATGTCACCCGGGATAGTGTAGCTTCCCAACAGTGGAAGAATTTTCTAAATCGGTCCAGTAGTTTCGTAGCCTATTCAATGCAAACAAACAATAAACATTTCCCATTTATATATTACTTAGTATAGATTTATTTTTAAAGGTGGGATATTAATTAAAATAATTACAACGATTCAATCACAAAACACGAGAACATTAAAGCGATGAAAAAAAAATATGTACAAGACGGCGTGACCTTTCAGCACCTCATTTTGAAAAATCTCCTAAACACATTTTCCGGTTCGTAAACCGAAGATTCCATTAAGTAATCAAACCGACATTAGCATGAAATATCATTAGAATTTTATGATAATGTACTGAGTGAAATAGTGTGATCCGTATAAAAGCTTTTTAAGTTCATATCAGAATGCATACAAGAGTCATCTGAAATGTCTGAGCGTCAATGAAACTGTAAAATAAGTTTACTGCCGTCCGGTGGGGCACGGGAACGCATAATTCTAACATAAAACTGAGTTTTATTATCAGCAACAAGGCACAACTCTTTACAGTTTACTAAACTGCGGAAGTAATGCCCGCAGACGCATAGAATCTTCATATTTTTATATCGCCATCGTTTCACAGGGAAATAAAAAGTTCTGCAGTAGAGCTCTAATATGGATTTATTAAAGACGACATGTTCAGAATACGTCGCAAGTATTGTAAGTAGTGAGGGCAAACTTCTATTATTATTAGTAAGGATTATAACCTTGATGGTTAACCCACAGCTTGTTCCAGATTGTTTACAACCCAAAAGTTTGACAACCCTGTGCGCATAATATTTCATGTAACTCTGCCTAACTAGAATTCAATCGGTATTGTCACTCCGTATCAATTTGCATGGGGGAAGACACAGAAACCGGTGCTGAAATAGTCTTTATCTGATTCCCGTCGGCGACGTCGGTAGTCACAAAGTGTAATGTTTTTCACCTTGAATCTTAACTCGAAGGAATTTCATTTTCGCCCCTAGCCCTGAATACTTTTGAAATATTTGGAATCTTAGTTTGTAACTTGGGCGAGAAGGTAAATCTTGTCTTCTAAATTTTTGTAAAAAATTAAGAAAAGAGGTTTGTGTATTTATTACTGTATTCAAATAAAATAAATAAATAAATATTCCACAACTTTTAGTCCCAAGTTAAGCCTGAGAGCTTGTGTTATGGATACACTAAGTAGGAAGCATGTTCCAATAACATGTTTTTCAACGCAAATAAGTAGTCTGCTTCGGCATGCTCCAAAGTCGTGATTGGTTTACGCAAACATTGGTATGCACGTTTTGAACAACATTCATTTACGTGTTATTTTTATAAAGCTATGGTTACAAGTTTGTAATAAAACTCAACGTCATGCTGACTCGTTAAACCTAAACTTGTTTGCTACGTTCACATAAAAAAGTTAAAAGCTACCTGCTTAACGGTCCAACGTGATTTTTACTTTAAAATAAAGTACACGTACGTTACAGGTTATTAAAACACCTTCACGCAACAACAGACTAACTTCGTTAGCTCAATAACTTACGGTCCTAGCTACACCAAACTACGATCTAAAAATGAGCTACGAGAACGCTACGGCGTAGCACCGTAGACTTTGTTAGTAAACCGAGTGACCCGCTTTGACCAGTGGACTCAACTAGTGGGCAAACAGAGCATTAAATGGAAGCTTAAAGCAAAGAGTGCTGGCATTGATGGAGAAGGTCTTGCCATTATTACATGTGATGCGGTCGAGTATTCAATTCTTCATTTTATGAAATTACGGAATAGTTTTTTAGTGGTGGCAGTATAAAATGAATTAGTCATTTAGCCTTCTTTTGTCCAATAACTTGATTTATATATAACAAAAGAGATTTATTTCAATTTGATTGTAAAACAGAACCGTTAAAGATCCTGTTAGGTAGTGTGACAAAATCAACACAACCACGGGACACTAAAACTATTCGTATGTTATCTGAAATCCGAAACACGAGTAGCGCACTCATCAAGTACTTAATAAGCGTTAGTATGTCCATCGCGGAGGCACAAATCATATTTGGATGAGCGGGAATCGCATAACGTTCATCAGTAAACCACAGATTCGACTCGGATGAAGTAAAGTGTGACCGCAGCATTCACGACTTTAACTAGCTGTAGTACAGCTACTACAGTTAGTTATTAAATAAGTGTAGAGTTAAGTCGTGTGCAACAACAATGGAACTATAACATACATACATACATAACGTCACGCCTGTAATCCCCGAAGGGCTAGGCAGAGGTGTCACTGTAATAAGTTTACAGTTTAGAGGGAGAGACTTAATGATAAATTCCAGAACTGATTGTTGACGATAGCAACTAGTTAGTAAGCTAATCTGTAAGTGTAAGTTACAGAAGTTAATGTGTACGATCTAATTATTTTGAATCCCACTTTAAATATATTACAGAGTAAAGATTATTCTTGGTTTTCATTGCTAGGACAGGCATTTTTTTTTAAATAGGAAGTATTAATTGAACTATAACTGGTATAATAATTACTTTCCGCGACTTAAACCGAGTTAAAACTCAGTTAGATCCGCCCGTATCCGTGTGTTTAGTATCAAAAAACCTGTTACTATCTCACTGTAAGGCACATTCTCATACGTAGTAGACAAGAGCATAGATTATCACGCTTCCTCAAGGCGTATTGGCGATTTCAAACTTATAATAACCAAGTCCCTGTTCCATGAGTCAATTATGACTCATGTTGATTGTTAACTATTGTGTCTACTTTGAAGACAGTGATATTGTTAACTATAAGTCAGTTTCCTTACAATTTTTTCCTTCACCATGTCAATAATAGTATATTAGTACACTGTTTATGCACAGTGTGCGTAGAACAGCTACACAGAAATTTAAGCGTTCAACAGCTACGCAAACTTTCAAATGAGAACGGACTTGCATTTTTAATACGTTTTGTTTTTCTATATTCAGTGAGTGTGTTTCTACCTTCGTATCAATTAAATTGTTACGACGTATTTGAAACGGAATCAAATGGATGTAAAATTAATTGCTGTTTAAATTTTAAACTTATATAATTCAGTTTCCTTGCGATGTTTTCCTTCACCGATGTCAATGATGTCTAAGAAAAACTTGTGTGTAATAAGAATAGTATTTATTATTTTAATAGTATTTATTATTTTATATTATTAGTACACTGTTTATGCACAGAGTGCGTAGAACAGCTACGCAGAAATTTAAGCGTTCAGTACCTACGCAAACTTTGAAATAAGAAAGGACTTGCATTTTTAACACATTTTGTTTTTCTATCTTCAGTGATTCGCAATTCTTCGGTCGGTCAGTTACAAAATTACCATCGTATCGATTTAATGGGTTACAACGTATTTGAAACGCAATCAAACGGATGTAAAATTAATTGCTGTTAGCACAATTATTGGAATTGATGTCAATCTGTTTTAGACAATTAATTGGGGCTTCTAACTGACAATTGCAAATAGCATCTTGTCTAAAAACATTTATTTTGAAGCTGGTTTGACTCGTAAAGGTATAAAAGCTTTATCTGCACTACATTGTGTTTGTCGGGCCGCCTACTATGACTACTTATGCATACTATTTATCCGATAGTACGAGTAAATTTTATAGACTATATGATCGCTAGATTAAACTACTTTTATAATATAGAAAACTCTATTTATTAATATGGCACATCCAATATAATAAAACTTAAAAGTCGATGGCTTTTAAACTATATTTTATTACGATGTAATGCAAGTATTTAATCCAACTTGTTTTTAATTAGAAACAAAACGTATCTTCTGTGTTACTCAAAATCTCAACAAACGTAATTCTTGTGTCAATTGTTTTTAACATGAAATTAATTAAAACTTGCTATTGTGAGCTTCCGGGTCATAGGCCTAGATTTAACACAATAAGCTGTCACATACGAGTCGAGTAGGTTTGAACCCAGATATACGCTATATTTTGTGTAAATTATTTCATTACCACTATTCTCAAAACGGTGGAAAAAACATCGTGACCTGCATATCTTAGAACAAAAAAAACAAAGACATCTGACGTCTACCAACCCGCACTGCACTCGCGTGGTAGATTACAATCTACTTATCACAAAAAAGAGGCCGTTGTCTTATTAGTGGGAACATTACAGGCTGAATGTGTAGTATGATAAAAAAAATAATGTCAGAACGTCCAAAAAGTTTACTTCTATCATTATGTATCCCGTAAAACCGGGAAGTTACTATTAGAGTGCAAACTAATCTACTTTACTGAATTAAAATAGTTACCAAACAATGCGCGCACATACCACTCGCCCAATCACTAACAACTCTGGATTACATTAACCTAATTGATCACTGTGAACGAAGGTGTCTTAATATAACCTTACATGGAAACATGTGGGGAGCGAAATAAATATAGATAGCATCCAGAACAAGTAGAAGCCCGGAAGTCATGGGACATCACTATTCTATGGGACATAACACACTCACACCCACATTCACAAAACACACCCGCATACTTCGTTGCATGCTACAATTTTGTTTTTGTTTTTATTAATTTTTTATTTTCTTTATCTTTGTAGATTTTTCCTTGCATATGCAGTCTGTTAATTTTCACTTTTGCCTATCTGCACATGTAACACGTGCCAGAGCCAGTTATTGCCTGGGGATCGAAACTGTGTCTCCTAAACACAGGCTATTTTGTAGCCTGTTTACCGGTTTGTTCATATGTAAATGTACAATATTTTTATTTGAATAAATTATTATTATTATTACTATTGCTGCCGTTTTTATCGACATAAATCCGTCTGAAGGTCACCCAGTCACTGGGCTGTGGAGGTCAGATTGGCAGTCACTCCATTTAAAACAGAGCTGTATCGGGTTTAACTGGAAGCCAATTCTAACATATGTAGTTGGGAAAAGGTTTAGCAAAAGTAGATGATGAAATCCATCTGGTTGAGTATGGCTGTTGATGAACAGTTGCCAGCACATCAAGCTACCCCAAATAGTAAAGTTTCCTCAATTGAACAAGAACCTTATTTTGTTTGAAATAAAGTTGTGAAACTATCAAAGAAATTTGACACATTGAGGTAGCTTAAAATGGTAGCCTCTGTCCATAAGATTTATGTATACGTACACATAAAACAGAAAAGTACCGTTATGTATGTATTTAGAAATATATAAGTTTGTTTATCAGCTGTATAGTACCCATAACACAAGCTCTCAAACTTAACTTGGGACTAAATGGCGTTGTGTGAAAAGTTGTGGAATATTTATTTATTTATTATTATTATCTTTAAAGTACCGTTTAGTTAAGCCTTTTCCAAACATATGTTTGTATTTTTTTCCAGTCTAACCCAATGTAGCAGAATACCAGTATTTTAATTGAAACGATTGCGTAGCTGACGTCTGAATTAAAGTCACTATACCCATTGATTAGACTGAGGTTAGACGCAGATTTCTGACTACCCGTAACGACTATCAAAGAATGGTCTACGGTTTGACCTAGGCAAAAATTGCTTGATCTTGAAGACCCCCGGAGATGTTAGTCTTTATGAATGAGCCACCCTGACTTTTATACAAAAAAAAATATGCAGCAGGGATAAGATGCACGTCAAAAACCGAAATTCAGTGTTATCGGCCGCCACGTAAGTGGCGATGGGCACTTTAATCTCACCATGTTAATAATTAAGGAATTGACTGAACAAAGAATGCTCATCCAACAACCCCTAGTTTTAGGTACACACGCTTACTACATAGGTTTTTGTTTATAAGCCCTGATAAAGGCCAAAAGGTGACAAATAAAATTAGTCGACCGTAACTAATGAAAGGTGAAATACCTTGGGACACTAAGTGGCTACTGCACAGATTGCCTACTAACATTATTTCGGAAAATATTCACCAGACGAAAACATTCACTCACCTTCGTCTACTGTAATATAATGTACTACTTAATGTGTTACTTTTGGGGTATTTTTCCCGGATTTGATGCCCGGTTCGGGCAAGGCGTTATTGAGTTTTTCCATGGGGAATTTCTCAGTAGCAACCCGTAGTCTGAATTTGTGCCGAATTGATGCCCAATATAACATGGGATTGTAACGTAACTACCTAAACGGACGCCTCTGCCTATGCCTTTGGGGACTATAGGCTTCATTGTATGTTAAGGCTTTACAAAAGATGCACATAGAGATGAAAACAAATGTTTCCTTTTGTTTACATGTTACAGAGATTCGTGTTGCGTTCCAGCCTTAATCCATTAGAAATGGAAAAATAATCCAACAATTTCAAAGTTGGAACTTAGTCTACCAAGATCCAAGCGATTACACTCTACAAGACCGCTCTCTGACGTTTAACTTTGACGTCAGTAACTTAAATTGAGTAATTAAGTTAATTGTGTAATTACATATTTATCTCAGTAATTAGATATTTAACAAAATAAACATGTAAATGTAAGTGGTGGAAAATTACGTTACAGATTATCTTGAATTCGAATATTCGTGGTGTGCTAATTTTAAATTGGAGAACATTAATGGTCTGTAATTAGAAACATGTTTCGTACCTATATTTACAGAAGTGAAGATTTACTCATTGTGATCTCATGCGAGGAACTAGAATCAGTCTCTCTAAAGACGTGTTTAGACAATAATAACATAAAATGTAGCAAAAAGTTTAATTCAAGTTTTCATAGCGTAAGCTGTATTTTAATGTATTTATTCAAATGTCTAATTTCGTAAGTTACTGTGTGTGTGTTTTGTTAGTTAAACGTGTTTCCTTTATAGCCAGAGCCTAGAAACATTATGTTGTCCGTCTGTTTACTGTGTTTATCTCGAAAAGCGCTGAGGTGACCACATTTCAGGAAGGTTTTTCATTTTTACGACTAAACTTACGTCAACAGTAAATGTATTTCGATTAACATCACCGCTGTTATCCTTTAAATTGTGTAGTCAGGTAAAAACACGACCGCATTCTGTACTTAGAACTCCATTTGACGAATCGATGACGAATTTGAATGGACGCAATGTCAAAATATTTAGGAAAAAAAAAGTTTTGTATTACGTTTTGATTACGTATTGAAAACTTTCACACGATATTTGTGGCCAACCTACCCATCTTGTTGAAAGTAAGACTACCTTATAATATTAATACTCATTTACATAATCACCACCAGTGATGAATCTATAAATATTTGGCAATCAAAACTTTCTATGAGTTTCTCAAGTACGTGTGTGACATTAATTAGATTCGATTACATAGTAAAGTTTGCCCTATTTCTATTATACTGTTTGTACAAGTTTCCGTATTAGGAACCCTCACCAATTGAAACTGTTAGAGACCCGACTCGTAATGATTTCCTAAGTGTTTTTGTTTGGAACTGTTTAACAAAAGATTGGGATGAATAAGCTTTTATAAACTATTGAATATTGAGGCAATTTAACTTGGGAGTGAGATAAAAAAGTCAACATGATTTCGGTTTGTTTATAACTTATTTTTTCAAGGGCCCAATGAGATTTCCCATCGGCAAAAGTAAGAAACTTGTATAAAAACTTTCGTTCCTTATGTAACTTTTTTAGAGGATGAATTTTCAAAAATTGATTCTAAAAGCATCGGCTCTTCCTATTACCTGTCAATCATTTTAATTCAGTACATTTTATTGAAAATATACTTTTTAATGTTTTTAAGGACTTTTGTCAGGCAGGTAAAAGTTTAATTTTAATTTGGAGTATAATCTTTCGCTACTTAATAAAATAAATTCCACGGATAAATGAACACGACTCCTTTAGTGGTTTTTATTACAATATATAGCACGGTATCAATCAACAAGGTGCCTTAAAATTCCGCGGAAACAAAATTAATATTCATTAACACCAACAAGAATAAGAAAAAGAAATATAACAAATAAGCCTAATTTATTTAAGAGAAAATAATTAGTAGCGTCAGGTATTTTTTAGCAACCCTTTAAGGCTTATCCGGACGTTTAATTACTGCCTACAAGTCACCGTGATGTCTCATCCTCTCGTCGTGGGCGAGGTGAAAATTAGCACCAAATAACAACACACGTAAGATACAAATTATTAACTCGGCTTTCCATTTCAAGATATGGATAATTGAGTTTTTGATAAGGAAAATGAATGTAGAATTTGTTAAAGAAAATATTATAACTATAGTGTTACGTTTTCATCATTTTTTTTCCTTAGTAATTTTCTACGTCACACTTAAATTGCGACTATGTAGACTAAATCTGTTCAGTTCAGCATTAATAATATATTTACCTTACGTATGTTTAAGCTTGTACCCATACAAATTACGAAAATGTTTTACACATTATCAGTATGCACTATGTAGAATATTTTTTGTATTTTTTTCTTACATTTGAGCTATTTAAGTGGAAATTCTGACCTATTTCAGAATCCCATAGAGCTATTTTTACAACAAGTTTGGGGGCCAATGATGTGTGCATAAAATATGTAACCGTCAATAGAGAATCTGACAGCTACTTTTGAGCACGATGTTTTTGCAATATATAACTCAGTAAAATAAATTATATAAAATCTTACAATCGGTTTTGTATTCACATGCTTTTTATTATAAATACTCGAAAATTTTAGGGGACATTTAACAAGTTGAAGTGGCTCCAAAATCACAAAGTAGTGGTATCTACTGAGACGGACACTTAGCGTTATCTTACATTTTCCAAGAGGGTTTAAATATTAATTCATGCTAGTGTCAGCGTGCCGAAGACGGCTAACAAGTGAAAATCGTACTGAAATAGTCGGATTATACTAGCATCTTTCAGAACAATTTCCAGAAGGTTTTTTGGTCAATGAATTTCATTATCTTCTAACTTTTTCCCAAATATGTTGGGGTCAGCAGACCTAGCCATATTACAAATTCTATTTCTATATTCGTAATAGATAAGGCGACAATATAAAGTAAATGGCGTAGGTATATGGAATGAGCTGTTTGTCAACTGTCAAGTGTTAACGAGTAGAATTTGTAATTTAACTGGAAATGAAATACACTTGACAGTTGACAAACAGCTGATTCCATATACGCCATTTTCTTTCTATTGTCGCAATAGAATAGAAATATAATTTGTATTATGGCTAGGCCTGCAGGTTCCAGTGTAATGTAGTCAGTTAGTGTAGTCTTCCACATGGAGCGACTATCTATGTCAGGTAGGCACCTGCACAACCCATGCAGTCACCGGGTCACCCCTTGGTTGTCTGACTGTCGGCGCTCTGGCAAGTCATAGCAAGGAATGGTATGAGTAGCCAGAGCCACACACGGACCTTGCAGCTATAATTATTTAGCCTCTTTAATCTCTTATAGAAGGAATTGTTAATTGAAGCTTGAGGTAACTACATAATTTAAAAATCTTTATACTTGGATGGGACGATCTCGTTAGCAATTCTCAATAGAGATCCCTTCATTTAACTCTAATAGTAATGGACTGAAACTTCAGTTCTTAATTTGGCAAAGTTTATTGTTATTGCTTCAATGAATTACCTATATTGGAATAAAACGTAAAAAATCTATAATCTGACGTTCGTTGTTTTTAGCGAAGTGAAGACGAAAAAAACATCTTATGTCATTTCAAATGCACAAACAATGAAAAGGTTTCATTCCATAACACTAATTTTTAGATGAATACAAAGAAAGTACAATAAAAAGATAGTACAATTTTTAATCTCAATTTTCATTTCATCGAAAACTTAATTATTTTAAGCAGGAAGTGCCAATTCAGAAAGACACATCTCATGTGAATATCACTTTTTATCAGACACACAGTTGCCGAGAAAATACAATCAATCATTATGACTTGTAATTAAATGTTCTCAATGAAATTTCGTTCGGCAGGTTTATTTATTATGTCTCAATTTTTGATAAATGTGTTAAACACGCTTGAATAATTCGTTCGTTTAAAAATGAACGGAGATATTAAACCTCTTTGCTTGTGATTGCGTTGGCGATGTACGATTTCTTCTTTAGCTTCAATGCACGTTCTTCGTATTTGGATTTACATTTAATGGGATTATGTTTATTGAAAAAGTACGGCACACAGCTTATCTTGAAACAGATTTCTCGTCTTAGTACCAATATGTTTTGCATGTAACGTTATTGGATACCACTTGAAATATGAGAGGAGAGTTGAACATACTTAATATATTTGTATATTTCGGGGTAAAATGACTTTGTAGGTTTCAGTTTAGGGTCCCACGGTCCCTTGTTAGTTAGTCCCTAAGTTGTTTATTATACCAAAGTAATCTGCTTGTTAGTATTTTATCTTTGTTAGAATCAAAGAATAATTTAGAAGTAAGAAGAACTGGGTAATAATTAAAATATTTACAACAATGAAAATACGGAAAACATTCAAACATGGAATTGTCGTTTTTGTAATAAATTATATATGTGAATATCTTTCTCTTACTTTGAAAAAAAAAACGAAACCAATTTATCTATTCTTCAATTTGAAGTCATATTTTCTAGATAGTTTGAAAAATAGCTGATTCTTTGAAATCGTTTAGTCGGCTTTCCACATAATTATGTTAAATTGTATTGAAAGATAAACTTTGTCAATTTCCTATTGTACGGCCTCATTTGATTTGAAGCCTATTGATGCATTTTGTGGAGGAATGAAATAAGAAAGAAATTATTTCATTACTATTTATGTAACATTGACTAAAAATATACTAACAAGCCGCAAAATATAACAACATTCTTTCTATTGTGCCTGACATATCAATCAGAAATACTTATACGCGTACCTATATTTATTTTTAATCTGTAGGGCGAAAAGATCTCGAACACACAATACAAGTAGGGCGCGACTACACTAACCTACTTTTATTTGTAACTCAGTTTCACAGAAATACATATTAAACATGTATTTTAGTCTATCTGACAAAATGCAAACAGGCTTTACTTCCAACAAAAAATAGGAGAGAAAAACCGCGGCCACGGTCACGGCTATAAAAGCCACTGAAGCCGCTTAAAAATATAACAGCTAATATATTAAATACTTTGCACGCATCTTTGACCACGTGCTTTTCGTACTTTAACACCCCTTCCACCCCGTCTTGGTTTTGTATTATATTGACTGGCCTGTTGGTCTAGTAGCTAGTGACCCTGACTGCTATGCCGGAGGTCGTGGGTTCGAGACCCACCCAGGGCAAATGTTTGTGTGATGAGCACGATTATTTGTTCTGTCTCTGGGTGTAATTTATCTATAATATGTATGTATTTAGAGATATATAAGTATGTTTATCAGCTGTTTAGTACCCATAACACAAGCTCTCAAGCTTAACTTAGGACTAAATGGCGTTGTGTGAAAAAGTTGTGGAATATTTATTATTTATTATTATTTATGTATGTAAAATAGAGCCTATGCCATTCACAAACAATGTGACTTTCTATATTGGTAAAATAATTTTCAAAATCGGTGTTGTTAATCCAGATATTACCAACGTCACAGACTCAAAAACTTTACATCTTTATATAGTATAGATTTACTATAACTCTCAAGTTATTTGACATTTAACAACAAAACGGTACGGCTAAGCCACCTACCAGCTACCTTATCAAGCGGTAATTAAAACTTGAATGGTTTGCTCCGCTTTTCAGTGACTGGTGCCCAATAATGTCGCTGTCAGTAAATTCCTGCTGATTATGCCAGAACCTATTACGAGTGCCCAACGCAATTTCCACATCAGTAACTTCTAACCTTAAAGGAGCAGTTTTGAAAATAAATAATATCTTAACTTCCATGCAAAGTTCCCCCATTTAACCGTTTTATAAAATGAGTTTAAAACAAAATCGTTAAAATAATATTTATTTTTGTTTTTTCTTTCACGTTTCTCACTTCAACAAATTACATCTAACCTTTTATTGATTTCCATAAGGGGACAAATTTTGAAAATCCTTTGTTATTGATAGAACTCGTATACAACGTTTGGAAATTATAGACTCGGCGCGGATTAGGCTTTACGTCAGCTTCAATGAATTTAAAAGGATTTAATGGGTGACATTCGTACCGAGGACCATTTACGATAGACGCATGTATAATGCTGCTCGCTGCTCCCTAATACAAATGGACTGCACAAAAAGTTGGATTTACGTGTTAATATCGTGTTGATCTGTTAATTTAATGCAACAAACAGAGGTTTTCGATATTTAAAAGTTCTCTGTTGTAAACCATAAAAAAAGAAAATAATATCTCAAGGAACAATTTGGTACAACTTGACCCTGGAAAAAGAATATAGTACGGCACTATAATTTAGGAAACGAACAATTTCGAGCGCAGTGATGTAATCATTAAAATATCTAAATCGTTGTGAAAAATTAGTGGTCACTGCACAAACTAGAAAAGTTTAAGGATAGAAGTTGACAGCGTCATTTTGTAGGCTTTTGTTAAAATCAAAGTCAAACCATTTATTTCAATTAGGCCCTTATAAGGCACTTCTGAACGTCGAACAAAAATTAACTTTTAAATATGATTCTAGCTGCCCCTTCCAAAAAAGAGATTTGTATGGAGAAGAATGGCCAAAAAACTCATTAGTCACCTTAATATTTAAACGCTGGGGACGCCCAAAATGGACTTACCCAGACATTATTGGTGATGGCTTTAAAAAAGTTCAGGTGTGTAGTACTCGCATCTGGCGTTTGTGCATGACTTGTAAACGAAGCAAAAGAAGTATGCAAGAATCGTGCTCTGTAGTTTTTGCCTACCCCCATGAAAAAAAGGCGTGAGTTTATATTTACATTGTATATTTTAGCAACTTTCACATTCTCAACGTTACAGTTAGCAGTTTCAAAGTTCCTATATTAAGTTATTAAATAAGCACTTATTAGTTTTTAAGTTTATTATTGAATGTCTGTTTCTCTTGTGTTGGATATAACTCTACAAGTTTTTTTTTAATTTTTGTATAGTATTTAACAAATAACAAAACGTTTTAGGAAGTACAACAATGATTAAAAGTTTTAAAACTAACATAAAACGCAATAAACAAAACTGAACACTTTTTAAATTATACTATAAAAACAATTATTTAATTCGGTAGCATTTTTCGAGTTTCTTTTCGTCACAAACTATTTAAAACTTCATAGTTTCGTATTTAACACAATTAGAATTTTCTCGAACGATTCATTTAACAGTTTATTTATTAACTACTGTTTAGTACAAATTCTGTAGAAAACATTTGACAATTAATATATTTCCGCGAAACCTAATTATTTTATTGAGTCAAATTGATTAAGAACTGCTTGAAAAAAATATGTAACACGTGCACAAAAATATGTACAAGCTTGCACTAAAGTTCTAAATCCATTCAGAAATAATGGGAAATATTAACATTCATATCGCGTCACATATAAAGTAATATTTAACTCGTATAAATTCATGAATATTTTTCTGCACGATGGAGCAATGTGTTGGCACTTACCTGAACTCTATGTGTCGGGAACGGGAACGTCGGCTCGTCACTAGTGAATACTTCGAATCACGTTTTCGAAATGATCGCGCGCATTCAATAACAAAGTTTCAGGCATGCAAAAGCTTATATAGGTGTCCGCCCCGCCCACCGCGCCGCCTCAGGGCGGGACGATGGCGCGCGCTACAGCCTTTATGGAAAACTTCACGCTACCACAACTTTTTGTAAAGTCTTAAAAACTTTTAAACGCCTGATTTTCTTTGCCTGAATGGATTTTTGTGAACGTCGAGCGCGCGTGGCATTTTTTTCCTTGACATGTTATTAAAGAGTGACACACTTCAAAGCCAACATGTTAAGCGTACTTTCTGGAAATGTTATTAAGTGTTTATACTAACTTCGACAGTAATTTGTATTTTGTAATATCAAGAAATACGCTAGTTACTGTGGCCTTTCAATTTCTTGATAATTCAATAATAACGAGGAAGTGTGTTTCAAATATTAACAAAGTAATAAATCGAATAAAAATAATACAAATCATTACAGGTAACGTTTTGATGAAGCTGAATAAAAAAGATGTTGAGGGAAAAAATATTGAACTAAATAGAGTTTCCTTTTCGGTAAAAACATCAATTCCCCGATGGAGGTACCGCCTTACCTAATCGTAATTGAAATAGAAAACAGTTCGGAACCAACGGATTTTCCACGAAATCTCTTTCATACTATATTATCTTAAACTATGTTCAGTGACGAAATTTTTGAATAAAACCTGGTGAATAATCGAACACTATTCTCGTAATTTTTTTGTTGCTGTCATAACTAAGAGGTTTATTTTTGCAATTTAAGTAAACTCTGTAATATTCCGATAAAAGCTTATTATAAGTAATCAGCACATTATTCCAATGTTCCCGGATTCAGGTCTTCTCTATGTGATTGGAGCTGAGTAGCTTAGTTCCTATTACCAAAATATCTCCGAGTACTTTTCCACACGTCTTCTACTTATGTTTTGACATTGTTATTGATTAAAACCACTCAATTATTTTTAAGGTAGTCTAACCTACATATTCTTCAATTTTCACTTTTTTTTTAGGGTTCCTCAAAGAGAAAAATCGGTACCCTTATTCCTTAACTTTATTGTCCGTCCGTCTCTGTCAAGACTCTTTATCTCGGTAATGGGTAACGAGTTGAAATAAAAACCATACCCAGGTTTACAGTCCTGTACACTCAGGTCTTCACTCAGTCCAGCAGTGAAAAATCAAACTTCTAAGATAACGTAATATAAGATACGGCCGTTTATGCCCCAAAAAACATTTATTAAAACAATCTGAAGGGAATCAAACTTTATAGGGTACTTTCCGTTGACCTAGACCAATGGACTTTGGCAAATAATATTGTCTTATTAAAAGTACAGGGAAAAATTCGAAAACCGTATTTTTTTTATTACGTCACTCGTAGTGGGGGTTCAAATTTTGAAACGATCTTAAGGAAGGGCTTGATTAGCAAAAGGTAAAACTAATATTTGATTATTTTTATGATAAACATTTGGTATTTGATCAAATTAAATACCTTTACACACCTGCTTGTGCGCGAGTGCAACTCGTAATTGACCGGTTTTTTTTTTAATTTCAAATTTTGCTAACAGGATACTGATTGTTATGAAAAACCCAGCATCCTTTATCCACTTTTTCCAATTTATTTGGGGTTGTAGGATATCTTGTTCTTCCACATGTTTTAATAATAGGCCAAATTCTGGAACTACTTTTGTTCTTTTGTTGCTGTAGGTGGGCACTCTTCGTTATTTACATGAAATTGCTATTATAACATGTGTTTAATTGTAGGTATTGATTTATTATTTAATTATCTCTATTTGCTGTCTCATCTTCTTAGCTATATCATCACATTGTACTGCAAGAATGTGAAGACGATTAGAATTTCTTCATTTAAAATTTAAATGACTTTTGAGTATTTTTATAATAATAATAATCATTTATTTTACAAATCATACAATCCAATTTGTTAGTAATACACAACTTAAACGCTAGTGTTAGTACATATAATTGGAAAATGTAGAAAGTAATTACTAATGATGTCAACATAATTAATAATGATCATGTCAAAATTGTTAAAAATAAAGTCAATGTCACCATTAATCATGTCAAAATCATTTAGATATATCTACCAATAAACATGTCAGAAACGATAATAACAATAACAACACACAACACAACTACTTCTGGGTACAGTTAGTAGGCCACACTTGCGTCCTCGTCCAGTGTTTTAATATAAGGCCATCCACCCTATCCGCCACAGTCCTCAAGAGACTGACTTTACTGATTTTTACAACATGAGGAGACTGATGGGAGGAGTACTTTGACGCCTTTGTGTTTGAGTTTTGTATTTGTAGTTAGTTTTAGTGTACAGCCGCTAACACATCAAGCTACCCTAATGTGTCAAATTTCTTTGATTGTTTTTCAACTTTATTCCAAACAGAATAAGGATCATGATCAATTGGGAAAATTTGACAGTTAGGGGTAGCTTGATGTGCTGTTGTCTATGCAGTGTACATACTTAGTTAAATGTAATTAGTTTACTATATAGTTTTAATTTTTATTGATTAAAATTATATTACTCTGCCTACCCCTATGGACAATGTTGTCGTGATTATGTGTTAGATTACTACAAAACGTGTTAGTTCTTAGGTTTTGATTTGGTTAGTAACCAAATTTTCTTATGTCATTTAACATGATAAAACAATAAAAATGAAAATCTTACTAAATAATTAATGCACAATCAGACCAAGTTTTACAGCTAAACATTAAACTTGTGAAAACTCATATTTATTTATTACTCCTGGATGGGGATTAACCTGATTTGGATGAAGTTTTGGTATGAAGGTAGCTCATACCCTGTATTAAAACACAGGCTATTAAGTATTTTAGAAGTATGGTAACTTTTTACGGCGAGTTACACTGTGTGGCGCAGTAATGTGGCATTAAGTCCGCCTTTGTACAGACGCCAGCACATCAAGTTACCCCAATATGTCTATTATATTTTATCGTTTTTCAACTTTATGGCAAAAAGAATAAGGTTCATATTCATTTGGGATTTTTTTTACATTTTTACGATACATTGGAGTAACTTAATGTGCTAGCGTCTGTACAGTGTGCTCGAGGTAATTAATCTATATCTATACATATAATAAGACTGTAAAAAAACTGTGTCTGTACATTGAATATATTTAAAAAATAATAATTGAGGGGGGTTTAGAAACAGTAATAGAGCACGAATCCAAAAAAAAAAGTCTGTCTGTTTGTCTGTTTGTCTGTTTGTCTGTTTGTCTGTTTGTCTGTTTGTCTGTTTGTCTGTTTGTCTGTTTGTTTGCACACGCTAATCTTCGGAACTACTGGACGGATTTGAATGTTTTTTTTTTTGTTGTATAGATATTAAGTCTGGGCAACACATAGGCTATAATTTATCTTGGAAACTGGAACACCTCATGCAGAACCGCAACAGACCAGCTAAACTATAGGCAATACAAAAATGGTCCCATAGCGAAAATTGTTCCACGTGATGAGCATTTTCTGCTGAGAGAATAAATTTGAAGATCCGGAACACCTGATGCAGAACCGCAACAGACCAGCTAAACTATAGGCGATACAAAAATGGTCCCATGGCAAAAATTGTTCCACGTGATGATCATTTTCTGCTGAGAGAATAAATTTGAAGATCCGGAACACCTGATGCAGAACCGCAACAGACCAGCTAAACTATAGGAGATACAAAAATGGTCACATAGCAAAAATTGTTCCACGTGATGAGCATTTTCTGCTGAGAGAATAAATTTGAAGATCCGGAACACCTGATGCAGAACCGCAACAGACCATCTAAACTATAGGAGATACAAAAATGGTACCATAGCAAAAATTGTTCCACGTTATGAGCATTTTCTGCTGAGAGAATAAATTTGAAGATCCGGAACACCTGATGTGGAACTTCAAGAGCCCAGCTACACTATAACATATATTGGAATGACGTCTTAGCAAGAGTTGTTCAGCCTTATGAGCACTCGCTGTTGACATATAAAAATCGAAGATCTGGAACACCTGTTGTGGAACTCCAAGAGCCCAGCTACACCATAACTCAAATAGGAATGACGTCTTAGCAAAAGTTGTTCGGTCTGATAGGCATTTCCTGTTGACTTATAAAAATCGAAGATCAGAAACATTTGATATAGAAATTAAAACTTTTACTAATTTCATTGCATAATTATAAAATAACATAAGTAGGAGGTACTACGCGGTGAAGGCGGGAACAGTTCAGGACTGATTTTCGATGACGATGGTAAATCGTTGAAAATTAGACTCTACTGGCTAAAACTCCCATTTTTTTTTATCGTATGCCTTCGGGATTATGTTATTTGAGTGTTTAATTTCCTTTTCCATTTATCTTCGTTACACGGTAGCTTACCCGGTAACGCAGGGTAGCAGCCACTTAGATTTTAATTGATCAGGTATCATCACAATAAAACTATAACCATGCCTAGAAAGAGGTCAAATTTTTCCCAATGTTCCAAAGGTGCTAAATGATTAAAGACCATAAGATCCCAACAATCTACCGAAGAGCGTTAGGAGAGACTTGATGCTGTTCGAGAACATGAGGCTGCAACTCGCTCCGTGGAAACTTCCTGGGATCGCGAAGCACGCCTGCATTCTCAGCGTATTTACGCATCTACATCCAGGTCTCTAGAGACCAGTGAAGAATATGTGCGCGACTGACCGCTGATCGTGAACATCATGCACTGTCTCGCGAGTTGGAGACGTTCACGAAAAAAGCATGACGCTTGAGTTTTCAGCGTATATACGCATCGACTCTAGAGATAAGTGGGGGAAGGAAATGCGCGACTGACCGCTGATCGTGAACGTCACGCAACATATTATAGGCTATAATTTATTTTGGAAAATGGAACACCTAAAGTGAAAGAGATATAAAAATGGTGCCATTGCAAAAACTATTCCACGTGAAGAGTGTTTTCTGCTGTGAGACTAAATTTGAAGATCTGGAGCACCTGTAGGGGAACTCCAAAGCCCAGAGACAATATAACATATACATAATAGAAATGGCGTCTTAGCAAAAGTTGTTTTGTCTGATGGCATTTCCTGTTGACCAACAAAAATAAAAAATCTGGAACATCTTGAATCGTCTCGCGCATCCCATTGATTTCCCGTCCCCGGGCTTATAGAATTCGACATCAGATGTTTCAGACCTTCGATTTTGACGACCCCGTTGTCGCTGGCATAAGCAACAGGATCCGCGTACGAAGTCGCGGGCAGAAGCTAGTAAATAAATAAATGTAGGTTACAATTGATGACCTATGAAATGATATTTACTTCTGGATGATAATATTGACTGGCCTGATATTACTTTTGACTGGCCTGTTGGTCTAGTAGTTAGTGACCCTGACTGCTATACCGGAGGTCGTGGGTCCGATTCCCACCCAGGACAAATGTTTGCGTGATGAGCACGATCATTTGTGCTATGTCTGGGTGTAATTTATCTATAATATGTATCATCATCATCTGCCTAGCCTTTTCCCAACTATGTTGGGGTCGGCTTCCAGTTTAACCGGATGCAGCTGAATACCAGTGTTTTACATGGAGCGACTGCCTGTCTGACCTCCACAACCCAGTAACTGGGTAACATGATACCCCTTGGTTAAACTGGTTGTCAGACTTTCGGGCTTCTGACTACAAGTAACGACTGTCAAAGATCTACAAATGACAGCCGGGACCAACGGCTTAACGTGCTTTCCGAGGCACGGAGGAGTCTTGGTATGTAATAAATGGTCACCCATCCACGGACCGACCTCGTCAAGCGTAGCTTAACCTTCGATCGACCCATGCGGCTGTTATAGTTTAGCCACAAGCTCCTCCATCTATAATATGTATGTATTTACTAATATATAAGTATGTTTATCAGCTGTTTAGTACCCACAACACAAGCTCTCAAGCTTTACTTGGGACTAAAATGTGTTGTGTAAAAAGTTGTGGAATATTTATTTATTTATTTTATCTATAATATGATGACTGTACCTACATGGACACGTAGATATTCATATTTTCTCCTTAATTTAGCATGTTTAGCTATCTATTTATTGTGTTATGTTATACTTACACTGGCCACTTGCTCACTTACTAAGACCATTATTTTGCTGCCATAACAAACTTAGTTCCGCCTCAGAATCAATTCATGTTGTGTTACCTTCTTAGTTTTAGCTTAAGACTTGTCAAATGGCCACCTATGAACTATGAAGACATTTTGTCACCGTCTGTCATGTCATAAAATATTTATTTTTTTTATTCACATTATTTTTTGAGACAAAAGTTAGACTTCAGAATATGCCATGCCAAATTTCATTTTGATCCGTTCTGCCGTTTAGCCAAAAATAGCTTACAAACAAACAAACACAGTTGCTTTCTCATCTTTGGATTATATGGATATCATGGAATAGTAGCTGGTGGCCGCGACTTCTTCTGCGCAGGATTAGTAATTTGAGTAGTTTATTTTCTTACCCAAGGTTCTATACATCTTTATAAATTATAGCATATGGGCTATTCTGATGTATGCTTTACAATTGTAAAGTTTAATTAAAATCCATTCAGTAGTTTTTGCATGAACGATATACATACAAACTTTCGCATTTATAATACTAGTAGGATCGATATTGTCTGTGATATTAAACATCGACTTCATATTCCTCTATCAAAAGTTTCCAAGTTTCCAATGTACAAGTTAATTTAAGCTAAGGAACTAAATCTACAGGTGTCTGTTCAAGTCGAGGAGAGCTTTACACGTTGTACACTCTCAAGAGTTTGTAGTAACAGATATATCGCGACTTTATACAACATATTCGGTACAATGTTTGCTATAAAAAGTACGGTATTGTTGCTTGCTGAAAATCTCATCAAAAAATCAATCTATCATTTTTTCGTCTACATATTATTTATAGATACTAGAGGTCGCTCTGTGGTCAAAATTCCACCATAGATTCAGGATTCAAGATTCAAGATATTTTATTTTTATAAACATGAGTGTACATACAAAGCATGCAAGATAGGTCAGTTTAAAGAAGATCTGTAATGTTCGACCATTCAGGCGTACAAATATACAATATGATATAAAATATTACAAAATTCTAATCAATATCACAAAAAATCGATAGTCAAACAAGAGCAGTCAATTTGAAATCAATTACAATAATTCAAAACATTCCCAATTCAATACAATAACAATATAACTCATCACAATTAAAATATAATTCAATTTACTCACAATACAATGTTATTCGTTACTCAATAATTTTATCATTTAGAAAATCACGTATGTCATAGTACCTATGCTTTCCCTGCTAAATGTCGCTTAACTTTGTTTTTTAGTCTATGAACATTAAGTTCTTTCCATAGTTTTGGAAGCTTATTGTATATTATGGGAGCCATACAGAAAACGCTCTTACGCATTAATGCAGTTTGACCTGGGTACACGAAGAATAGTGTCATCGCGTCTACTAGGGCTAGTACCCTCCGATACCTTTGGAAACAGTTGTGGGTTATGTTTCACAAACATGACTACTTCTAGTATGTATAACGAGGGCACAGTCAATATTTTGTTGTTGATGAAGTAGGGTTTGCAGCTTTCGTATGCATATAACTTA
Source organism: Euplexia lucipara (assembly GCA_921972225.1). Taxonomy (NCBI): domain Eukaryota; kingdom Metazoa; phylum Arthropoda; class Insecta; order Lepidoptera; family Noctuidae; genus Euplexia; species Euplexia lucipara. The sequence continues at coordinate 11,327,151 of OV179148.1, forward strand.
AACATGGTCCTAACACACCGTTTTTGGGCTTTAAAAAGTGTTCCCTTATTGGTTGAGTTACCCCTCGTACCCATACTCGTATTGCTTTAATTTAGTCAGTTTATACATAAGGCTAGCCTGTTTATTTCAATTTTGTTCCACTTTTTGCCACCTAGCAAACTCTCCAAACTGTACACCGACAAGACTTTACTTAGACGGGACTCTACACCGACAGGACTCTTGGCCAACAGGGTATCGAATGGTTAGGTTATGTTAGGTTGACCCCCCTGTGACCCCCTATGACTAATGATAATAGACCTAATTTAAATAGTAAAATGACAAACATAAAGAAGGTTTTGAATACTGACTTGAGTCAAAAAAAAATATTGTCTGGGATCAAGAGTGATGAACGATGATTGTATTTACAAAGCAGGTTTAGCAATTTAGATACTTCAAATGCTATACACTCTGCTGGTGAAAAGACTGCTTTTAATTCCTGCTTTACTGGTAAAGTCGTAACTTATACCAGTAAAGCAGTATTACCCGCCTATTACCGAAGTATTACCAACACAAATTAAATGCAGTCAGTATTACCCGCCTTAAATTAAAAATATACATTTTAAATCATGTAATTAATTTATTTTCTAGGTATTTTGCAGTAAAGAGTTATCAGAATCCCGAAAGGCTGAAAACCAATTCAACCATGGAGTATCTTTTTAAAATACTGTCACTGGGTTGTAAGATTCAAATAGGCTATCACTCCATGCAAAAAAGTTTGCTGAGAAACTCGAAACTAAAATATCTTTTCACCCCTTTAGTACCTATATTTATACTCTTTCCATTACACGCTCTATAAAAGATAAAGATAAAGATACCGGGCTGGTATCCGCAACTCCACGTCTAAGCGCGTATTTTGCGTATGGGTCATAATCTACCACGCGGGCCCAGTGCGAATTGGTAGATGTCACATGTCTTCGAACTTTATTTTTGGTTCTAGGACATGCCGGTTTCCTCACGATGTTTTCCTTCACCGTTTTGGAGAGCAGTGGTGATGAAATAAATTACACAAAGTAATGCGCCTGCCTGGGTTTGAACCCACGACTTACTGTTCGTAAGTCGGGGCCGCCACCACTGGGCCACCGCTGCTCAAACAAAACGCACACGCTCTATACAAAACAATAAATAACACCTACCAATACCTACTTACTACTACTACTTATTTATTGAGCGAGTCTCGATATAGAGCGATACAAGCCATTTGTGTTAGATAAAATTAGATTGACGATATATATTTATAACCTAACCTAACTCGTCATACCTATCCTATAGCGAACCTAACTAGCTAACCTAACTACCTTACTGAAATGCATTGATTTTAAAAGAAATTTATTACATAATTTCTAAGTGAACGACTGTGCTGCGTGTCCCTATGATACTTACAATACTAAAATAGGTTAGGGTATTTGAAATAGTAGTAGTAGTAGTAGTAGTTGGAGGTAATAATTAACCCGATTGTACCATACGTACAAAGTACTCCTTACTATTAATGGATAGATTGATTTACCAAAAGGTAAATCTGTACTGTCTTAAATCTGAGTGTTGGGATGCAGGTTTGGCGGGCGGGATAGTGTAACGTTTTGTATGACGTTTGATATAAAGAAATATTAAATAATCAGATACATAAATAAAAAAATCCGAAGTTGTCAGAATTCCGAAATACTGTAAGTCTTCTTCGGATTTTTTCACCCCAACCAATCTATCCATTAAGCATAGTTTCTTTGTCACTGAGTTGAAAAGCTGCAACCGAAAGAACTGGAGCCCAACGCAGACATAGGTAGGTACCTAGATGGGAAAATGTTCGACAGCTAATGTATGATATAATATAAATTGGACTAAATTCAAGTAAACCATCGACAAAACCTAAATCATCATTATTATATTAAAATCTTCGTAAATACAATTTTTAACCAATTTATCTTAACAACCGTCTACCGTCTCCATATTTTTTTCGAAATACAGTGTTTCATGTCAGTATTTCGTGCGAACCAACAATGTACATTTGACAATAAGGAGGCTTTAGTATGTAGGCAGCATTGAAGTGACTCAACCTAATAACAGTAAATTACTTTTGACTTCACAAAACTATTGTAAGCTACATCATTATTCTTCGGGTTTCCTTAATAAAAGGGATGGATTATATTCTAAATTGACATTAAATAATTAAATTATATAAAATTGTTTACATTAAAATACTGTGCTAACAAACGTCCCACACGTCGATGGAAAGCTATCGGGAATCGTTGTCCCCGAGACATTACGTCAGTACACTCATAGAGCAATCCATCATTTTATGAACCACTTGAAACAATAATTACACATTCTGTTTACATAAAAAGCAATTAAAAACGACTTTTGTTTGACGTAATCGAATTTCACAAATAAACCATGCCCATTAAGTATATGTGCACAGCAGTAAAAGTGAATGAACTCACAGTTAAACGTTAAGTTAGGGTTACTTAGATGTAATTTTGTGTGAAATATTTTAGGGTAGGTATCTACCCAGTAACCCAGTGTTAACTTAGATTCAGCAGGCCTAGCCATATAACAAATTCAAGTTCTGTCTATTACTATTATAGAAAGAAAATGACGTATATGGAATCAGCTGTTTGTCAACAGTATTTCATTTTCAGCCATATTACAAATTCTACTCGTTAACACTTGACAGTTGACAAACAGCTGATTCCATATATACGCCATTTTCTTTCTATTGTCGCCTTATCGATAACGGAAATAGAAATAGAATTTGTAATATGGCTAGGCCTGCAGATTACGTACTATTTTTATAACCGTAAACAAGTAATAGTAGCCTGTTACTGTCCCACTGCAGAGCAGAAGCCTCTTCTCATACAAAGAAGGCTCGATCATTGATCATCTTGCTTGCGGTCGCCAATCTGTGAAGACTTCAGATTTATACTAATTTAAGGTCTAGGTTTCCTCATCATGTTTTTCTTCACCGATGTCTAAGATAAACACAGAAAGTATACATATATGTATAAATTAAATTTACCTGAGAACATGATCGGATTTGAATCCACAATCTCGTGCTTGAGAGACTGGTGCCCTTAATCACCGGCTCTAAACTTTACCACCTTAAGAGCGCGTATTCTTCAAGTAGGTAGGCAATGTTGCAATTAGCTTGCAAATATTTCGCTACTTTGACTAATTTATCAATATTACTTAATGAAACGATCAAATATGGTTCTGTACCGCATTAAGAAAACTGACATTTCTGACGAGCAAACAATCATTTTCTTTCATAAACAATAATTTAGTGCGCTACAACGCGAGCAATGTTTAATAATTCCATTTAGTCATAGGTATAAATTAGTCAAAGCAGCAAAATATTGACAGCTTATTGCGACGTTACCAACTTTTAGAATACACGCTCTTAACAATAAGTCAAGCAAAATACAGGAGAAAGATAAGATTTAAGATTGTACTTTGTTTTGAAATCCTAATTAACATTTTTCTGTCTTGTCTTTTTAGATCTATGTCCATTGTCAAGTAAAGCGATCCTTGAAATGTCATAGACAAAGTCTTTTTGTTCGTTACGAGTGTTGTCGATCAGTTCATACTCAGTCATGAGCCATCCAATCAAGAGTACTGCGTGACCTACAGAAAAGGTATTTTGGGACACTCGTAAGTGACTATGGAATTGCCAATGAAAATAAAGCTCTGCTTACTTGAAAACTGCGCAAGGTTTTTTGATAAAGCTCAAGCTTCAAGATACACGCTTTCAAATTAAACTCTATTTCATAAAGACTAGAGTTCTTTTTAAGGCGGGAGCCTATCTTACGTAGTTTATCTTTCTTAACAGATGAATGAACCCTCACGCAGTAGAAGAATATGTAAAATTTTCCTATTCTCAGTCGGTGCTTGGAGTAAACTCCTATCTACTCGATATTGTTTTCCAACGATGTTTTCCACATTATAAAATCTTAGAGAGGTTTTATTTTAACATGTCATGAAACATTTATAACGTATACAGCTCCTTTCAGGAATATTGCCTGTAAATTGTATAAGTAGCCTATATGGCCACTTTCAATGCAGTTAGTTTAAGTGCAAATAGTTAGATCTTTTGTTTTAGTTTTCATTTTCTGACCAAATTGGTGAATGGTTTTGTTTAAATTATTTTACATATTAAAAACAGTACCTATAGCTAATAATATGAAATGATTATGACAGGCGTAATGCAGAGTCGTTTTTTTCCGAAAACAAGTAATTCAAATTCAAGAGTTGGTCTTTCTTTGATCCTTATAGATTCCTTATCTTATAATTTTCGAGTAAATTGCGTGGGCCAGTTTGTTGGAATAATCTTGGAAATTCGGAATAAGCTCACCCGAATTGAATTCCTCGTTTCCATAATTCTATTAAATATGTTTTGGCACATGTTTTTTTTTTAAACTAGGTAAGTATGCAGATAATAAATAAATGTTGAGGGTATACTTTTTCTGAGGATACAGTGGGATGTTACGCTCGTTTTTATCCCAATATACTTTGTTTTTTTTTTAATTTTATTTTTTTGTTATTTACTTTATTATAGTCAATATACCCCGATCAATCAACTCAACGGATCGCAGACGACTGATCAACAAAGGTACTACTATGTAGACATAATCGAGAGAGTCCCTAATTATCCAAACCTATACCTATTATTTAATACTAATTAAATAAAAGGTAAATCTGCGGGTCTTAACTGGTACACTAATAATCTTGTCCTAATGACCGTGACACATGTACCCTATCCATGCTAAACTATTTTACTTACATACAAATCAGTCTATCATAAAACAAGGCTCTTAATGGGCACTTCCCCTGAAACCATAAAAGGGGACACATTAAAGTTATAGGTACTCACCTACCTTACTGATTTCAACGTGCCAAAATAATATGTACGTAGTCCATTACCCTTTCCATTAACAAAATCAGGAATGGTACTCGATGAAAGCCGCCGATGTACCTATGTGAAATAGATTGATGTCTTTATGAACTGAGAGTTAGTGGGTAACATTTCGGACATTAAATATACGGGTATTAATATCTCACATGGGGGTTAATGTGTCTGTCTGCAGGCGGTTTCGAAATGTGCGTACATTAAAATAAATATTTGGTCAACCTACAATGTGCTTTTACTAAATATTCCTATTAAACGTTATTTTATTTAGGTAACATACAAACATACCCAGGAAAGCTTTTAAGACAAGGATAAAATGTTTTTTATCCAATTACTTTAGAGGTATTAGCAGAATAATACAAAAAAAAAATTAAAAATTTAAACTTGAAATTGGTAAAATACGAGTAATTTATTTCCATTTAAACCAATCGTTCACATGTAAAGCTTAGATAAGCGACAATGTCATATTTAATTTATTTCTACGAAAAATGGAAACAGTAAAACTGTATAATTATACTAGTTCATTCTTTGAGACATGCGATATCAAAAGAACACCTTGTGCAGCATACGGGGTTCATATAAAACCACATCGATGCAGTGATAAGCCACAAAAGTTGCGCGTCACCCAATAGGTTATAAACTCTGGAGCCTGCAGACAGGATCGATGAAGAATAATAAGCGGACAAAGGTCTTCTATTAATAGGCCTGCTTAGGGTTGCTGCATCAGGCATTAGAAATAATAAAAAAAAACTACTAATGCTATTCAATGTCATATAAGGAAGAACTATGAGTATAAATAAGTGTAGGCTATTACAGAAGGAGAAAGAACCAACGAGACAAAAGAAACAATGGAAAGTATGTGTGTAAGATGATATGATTAAAAAGGGGTGGAAAATGTTATGTATCATGTTATGATGAGAAAGAAGGTGAACACTGAAGAAGTAGCTAAAAGAAATATAATATGATTGGCCTGTTGGTCTAGTAGTCAGTGACCCTGACTGCAATGCCAGAGGTCGTGGGTTCGATTCCCACCCAGGACAAATGTTTGTGTGATGAGCATGATCATAATTTGTTCTGTGTCTAGGTGTAATTTATCTATAATATGTATGTATTTAGAAATATAAAAGTATGTTTATTAGTTGTTTAGTATCCGTAACACAAGCTCTGCTTAGCGTGGGACTAGATGGCGTTGTGTAAAAGTTGTGGAATATTACTATTATATTATTATATTGAAGAGAAAGACAAACTGAAGCAGGAAACCGACAATTAAAAAAAAAATAACAAAACTAACGGCGAATTGGCGGCTGCACAGAATCAATTATTTTATACACCACTTTCATAAATATTGCATATGAACCATCGAACAAAGCAGGCAGGACGCATCGCATTTTTTTGATTATACCAAGTAGTTTAGCTATATTAAATAAGCTTAAATTGCGACCATTATTGCAAGTACCGTTCGCAACAACAAATTATAGACGTAACGCTTTTTGTGTACGCAGTGCAACCCTTTTAAACAACCTGCTATATTATTTTCCTTAGGGATAGAACTATTTTGCACGAATGCGTTAAAAATCAGACTAATTCTGAGTAAGGAATTCTTTAAATGAATGTATGCAAGGATGTATCACGCACGGCACACCTCGCCCCGTACCTTTTTTGTGTTATCTTCTACAAATTTTATGATAATATGTGGAAGCTTGTAATTAGAAATTTTATTGTCACCAATTTTTTGTTATTATTTTGTGTATTAGTCTGTAAGCTTTCCTAAGATTGTTAAAATATATATTTTATGTTGTACTTGTAGCTGTCAGGACAGGGTTTGTATAAAAGATTATTTTTGTTTGAACACCTGGAGCGAAAATTTTGTATTTGGATTTGTTTTTACAATTTTTTGACCCGAGTGAGGCTTGCAGGCTAGCATGGTTTTAAAGTTTAAGTGGGACAAAATAATATGTTGCCTTGTGACTGCGACCCTACTAGCGGTGCATCCGACCGATGCTTCCCAGAACACCCTGTTCCATATAGCTGATTTAATTTAATCCGAACTGTACTGTGAGAAATTTGATTAGAATGCTTATCCACTGAAATACTTCTCTGAAAAAAAAAATACATGAAGGGTAAATCTCTGTTGTCCTAAAAAAAAAAGTTGAAACGATATTTTAGTAAACTTGTGTAGATTCCTTAGTTGTAAATCTTTAAATACTTACAGTTATTATTGTAGAAATAAAACAAAAGTGTGAATAAGAAAAACCGACAAAAATTAACACAGGAGTTTCACCTTGTTCAAGGTTGACAAATTGAATGTTTAATTAGGATTTTCAAGCATTGTGATGCAGATTTGGCCCACGCGCACTACATTGTAAAAATCCTCATTGCTTTCATAGATTCTGTATGAAGCATTGCATGAAAATTGCGGCTGTAGTTTGTGATCTTTGACAGTCGTTACGAGTAATCTAAACCTCTTACAACAACATCCCCTCCCCCCCCCCTTACATCTAAGTCTTACAACAGATTTAACCAAGGGGTAGGTATCGTTTTGCCCAGTCACTGGGGTCAGGGGTGTGCAAGCCAGATAAGCAGTCGCTCCTTGTAAATATTAGCACTCAGCTGCATCCAGTAAGAAGTCAACCCAAACATAATTTGAAAGGGGTTAGGCAGACGATGACGAAGTATAATATGTATGGTGAATCGTAATTATTTAAGTAGTATGTTTTAAGTGCGTACTTAGATCGTTTATTTACGTTGTTTTCGTAACTATCTGACACAAATCCACAATAAACACCGTGGAACGTGTACAGCGTTAAATACGATGCCCGGCAAATGTTACCCACCATCATACGCGTTGCATTGCCACCGCAAGACTCCTGACCTCATCTAACTATGCGATAACTACGAAAACTCACTTCAATATCATTTTTTTACTTGTTGTGCGTGTGTGTGTAAAAGTAAGCAAAATTTGTGCTATAAGTACTAGACAACTGATAAACATACTTTTATATTTGTAAATACATGCATGTAATAGATAAATTACAGCCAAACGTCGCGTCGGTCAACGTCGTTGGTCGTGCTTATCACACAAACATTTGCCGTGGGTGGGAATCGAACCGACGACCTCCGGCGTAGCAGTCAGGGCCACTAACCACTAGACGAACAGGTCAGTCGAAGACATAAAAGGTATACGAGTATTATTTATTTATATAAGTACATGATGGAGGAATTATAGTTAATTAAAATAAACAAAAAAAAGAAGACACCATAGTCACCAGAAAGCCAATTACGATACTTTTCTTAGAAAAAATCAAGTAGGTATATAATATAAATACTCGATTAAATGATAAACCGTTACCTCTAAAACCAACTGGGTTCTACAGTTCTTACCTAACTACTACACTTCCTTTGACTCCCACTCACTTCCTTATGTTGAACATAACAAGCCGTATTTAGCTCCCACGTTCAGCTTCATGGTAGTATCTTTACAAAATATATGGGAACAAATTGTACACACGTGCCCTCAGCAATATGAGTGTCGACAATCGACACATGCTTATCTACATTCAACGCGTACATACCGTAGCATTAGCGTTAGCGAATTCAGAATTACATTCGACTTTAATATAAAAACGCGTTACAGAGAAAATGAGAGCATCCTACTCGCTTACGGGATTCACTTTATGATATGTAATTTGTGCTCTCGCTTCTTCAATTTTGCCCTCAATATTTTTTAAAAACGTCTAACACGTTAAGAAACATCAAACGGTGTTTGAAGACCATTTTTCCTATTTTTATGGTTTTCTTTCACTGTAGAATGAATCTTCAATTTCAGTTAGCACTGATAAGCGTTCGGCCCCGTGGTTACCTGCCTCCCGTTCTCAATGTTGTGGGTTCAAATCCGAGTAAGTACCCTACCAATGTGCATTTTTAAATTGCCATGTATGTACTTTTTAAGTTTATCTCAGACATGGTGAAGGAAAACATTTATTTTTTATTTTTATTTATAATTGATAAGAGTGAGCTAACATGACTAAACTCGATGGTCAATGCTTGTGCCTTCTCTGTATGAGAAGAGGCTCCGTTGCCCTGCATTGGGATAATAAAGGGCTGGTAATATTTATTATTTATTCATTAACACTAGGGGGAAAAAACATTACCTTCCATTATTATCGCCAAGAGTTTTTTTAAATATAGCTTTATATCACAGTTTACAAATTTATTACAAATGGAATGTTTGCAGAAATACGGAATTGTGCTACCCACTTATATAAAAGATACTTGTTGTTAATTATGCTAAATCAGATTCACAATCATTAATAAATTCCCGCAGCATCTGTTTAACAGAATCCGACTTACGTAATCAGAAGGTGTAATACTCAAATGAAAGATTTAAATATTCCGTTTGTATTAATTTACACAGTTACCGCTACCGCTCGTTATAGAAGCTTTCTAATTAAAACAATGATTTTAATTAGATAAAGTAAATTTCATTGCAAACAATCCAGTTGGACCAGACAGAAACGTCTTTCTTCAACACCAAAATAAATTAACAGTGAAAGTAGAGGTTAACTAATCTCTTGTGGCCTCGGTAGGGAGAATAAAACGAAGAACGTAAAAGAGACTCTCAAATTATACGTAGGTAGGTATTAAAGCTTGTATAAGTATTATGTGCAAACAAGATATGTAAGAATCGTAGCAAAATAAAGTAAAAAAGAAAGACTAGCATTTATTTTGACACGCACAGGACATATAACATTAAAAAGAAATAAACTAAAGAATAAAAACATGAAAAAATAGACCATAAACCGTGTAGTTTCTGCATTCCCTTAAAGAAAAAAGGACAAAAGAGTCCTTACTTATATCCCAGTGACTGGGCAACACCATACCCCTTGATTAAGAAAGAAAGAAATTATTTATTTGCTAATAATGTAGATATATTACTTACTAACCTTCCCATGTCTGTACATTCTAGAAATAGGTAGCCATTTTTGTGAAAACCAACCTGCATCTGTTTCCATCGTTAAACAAGATACGAATGAGGACGAGATCTATGAGATCTCAGTATCAAAATATATTGCACACAGGTGGCTATAACACCACACTATTAAAGAAAAGCGTAATGTGTTTGGCGCCAAAGGTTTAAAATTGTTAAAGAACAACCATTTAGAGTATTCAAAAAACGTCTAACCGACTAATTGTCCCGACTATTATCCGATTATTATCTGATTTTATTAATTTATTTATGATGCTAGTAATAAACAGTTTTTTTTGCGTTAGTAAGCTGTAATGTTTTAAGTATGTACCTGTATCTACTCATAAATGTTTGTATGCCGAAAGGCAGAATGTACAAGGACTCTTGAACTTTTGTTAACATCTTATTGTAATACCTACATTCTATACAAATAAAAACTTCTTATAATATTATTCTTATATTATTTTGCTTCGTTAGATTAGGTTTGAATATTTGGTGGTTAATTAAACTGGTTGTCAGACTTTAGAAATTCTGACTTCTCAAAGACAACTGGGATTAGCGTGCTTGACAAGGCATAGAAGGGGGGTCTTAATAATAATGTAGGTATATGAATATGAATGGTCACCCATCAACCTAGGAAAGTGTAGCTTAACTTTCAAACGACCCGCGCAGCTGTTATTATTATCTAAAAGCCACTACTGTACAGATGATATGACACGATATATTAAACACATTGCATTATGTTTTGCCATGGTCCAGACGTTTGGCCAAGGATCGAAGAGCAAGTTGAGGTAGCACGCAAATCACTCAACACCAGATGACCACAAATTGGCGAACGTTAGGTAGATATGTTGTATGTTTGTAATATTGCACGATACATTGGAAAGGTTTAATTCTTATTTATAAGTAGGAAAAGTACCTACTATCTGATCATGTTTGTGAGGACAAATCCACAACTCAGTTGGCATAATTTTGTCTACTGAGCCTTTCACTTTTCATCCTAGTAGGCACCATGCAGTCCCTCACCTCTACATTGGTGACCCCGACGTGATACACGTATTTAGGATTCCGTACCTTTGGGTTAAAACGGGACCCTATCACTAAGACTCCACTGTCTATCTGTCTGTCCCCAGGCTATCTAATGAACCAGACTGAGCTAGACTGTTCATTTCACACTATAACAACGAATAGTAAAAACAAAATAAAATAAATATTTTAAATGGGGTTACCATACGATAAACGTCTTTTATTTGTCACGGACGGTACGGATCATTTCGTGCGCGCACTTGGCCGGTATTTTTTTATTAAATGGAATGGCTAATATTTATCACTTACTTAAAACCTTCTTAATTTGCTTTAATTTGACCACTACCGGAATTCCAGACACAATTAAATCACCTATTGTCACGAAAGCCGGCTTTCGTTCAGGGCCTGAGAAGAATACATTACGAGTAGATACGTATTGAAGGAACGCTTAGCGGTTTCTTCGAGTAAAAAAAAACTTATTTCTCTTCAGCTGGATTTCTTTTCACAAACGGGTAGAAGAAAGTAGGCGTCTTACAAATAAAACGAATATTTATTTGTCTTGTCTAGTAATTTAAATGGCAAGTTCCAACGAAAAAGTGCAGCACGGTAAGTCGTTTGAGTAGATTGCTTAGTCAGTAGATAATTATGAGTATCGCCAGGATTCTCTGCGTTTTCTTTTTTTCTGCAACGACACAATTAATTAAAAGCTTCACTTTTTCTTTGTAGTATAGGTAAGTTGGATTTCTACCCAGTCACCTGGCAAATAATGAATTAAATTTCTCGGAAAGCCGGTTTCCAGAAATAAAAAAAGACTCGAGCCCCGAAGCTTCCGATTCCAAGCGGAGCCCGGTTGCACCGAGAGTGCTTTGTCTTTCCTTTTCCGGATTAAATGTCTCACATTAGTTTTCAGTATAGAAAAAAAACTGAAACTGACGAATTCAATAAAGACAAAGAAAAATTATCACGATGGTTTCGATCTAAATGTATAAATAGCTGCCAGGAATTTTTGTTGAGTTTTTACCCAAAGCCCTACCTTCCATGAGGTACTAGGCTTTGCTGGGGATTTGTTCCGCCACTCCTTTTTCCCAGCAAAACACTAAGAAGTGGTGAAGGGCGGGTTTTTTGGGGGACTGCCTTTTGTAACTTTGACGTACAGAAAGTGCTGACACTCAACCTAATTTGAATAACTACTCCTACTTTTGATTTCATTTGATTGGAATTGAGGTAGGTACTTGGAAATTTCTTTTTACTTCGTCAAAGTCGCTAGCTTATGATTGCACAGTCGCGCGTCGGGACTGTAATTTACAACTCAAAATAGATAAAATTGTCAATTATTCTTAACTGCGAAGCCATGCAAACTTCAGATACTCAAAATAATACCATCTTTTAGTGCTATAACTTCAATCTCACAGTGTCACTAAATCTTAATTAATGACTTAACAGAATGCTATGGTACCTACAGTTAAGTTTAGTAGCACAAAGTTATAGACATGAAACTAACACACGTAGCATTTCAACTCTAATTAGAACAAGCTCATATTTGTCGATGGTCGTGCATGTTCCTGTGGTAGGACAAACTCTAATCTTAATTTAATCCGGATTCCGGATTAAATTAAGATTAGAGTTGAGTTTGCATGCAATAGTTACCTATATAGTCTAGGGTTACCATCACTTTGAATATATTCGAACAAGTATTTTTGGAGTACTGAGCAGTGTCTCGGAGTGATTATTAATGTAAATACTTATTTTTTTATTTATTTGAACAAACAAAGTTGTTTGAATAAATAACTAAAGAACAATTCTTCTTGACACAGCAGCATGCAGGAATTGCCAAGTTTGTAAGTTTGTGCTCTGACCTGACATTTACTAAGTAATGTGTTTTAGTTTAGTGTGTAATAAGATGTAAACAACATTAAGAAATAAAATATTATCTTTTTGCAAAATTTCTTTAGTCATTAGGTATAAATTCCGAACGTGTTTGTTTTAGAGATCGAATTCAAAATCAGAACTTCGAAAGGGCTGGTCTTTGTCTCTCTCTCTTTCTAATGGCGGAAAAGAGATAAAGTTTGAATGTTACGAATTGTTTGATTAACCTAAAGCTGAATAAGACATTCGCGGGTTCCTGAAAACAAAAATTAAAAAAGTTACTTGGTCTCACCCAGTGAGCAAAATCGCATTTAGCGTAGCTTAACGACACTCCGCTTCTCGCTTTTTGCCTCGTGAGAACAATTACTGACGTAGTGTGCGACGAGCACCACCGCCGCCTTCGAGTTGATTTATTAATGTACTTGTCGTGGAAAACGATATGCAGAAATAAGAAGTTGTGAAGTTGATTACTTTAGTACAGCGTCTATGGTCAACGCCTTGAGTCCGTGACGTCAGCTGTCATTTCAAACGGCGGGAACAATGTCACGTGGATGGAGTCGTGTTGGGAAGTGGACGCTAGGCAGAGCAGAGTTGGACTTAAGTCACCAACGAAGACACTAGTCCAGTGTGAAACTATCTGTTTACCTGTCCGAGTTATGTTTTGTGATTACTATTATTAAAGTGAGGTTATACCTAAGTGCAATGAAGATTATTATCCTACGTTGTGAACCTGGTACCACGAACCCTTGATGTCAGTTCATACCGCTCAGCCATCGCTGACGCCGCCATCAGAACTGGGATAAATAAGGACTTACTACCTACGTAGCTGGCGTGCTTTGCAGAAGTTTGCTTGTAGTTGTCATGGCTGCCCTGGAAGCGCTAGCATGGCGAACGAGTGGCGATAGCTACGTCGGGCTCTAGCAAGAAAGTTTGCGTGGTGCGAGGTGCAAGATGCAAGTTTAGCGGGTTCCAGCGGCCCGGTGGATACCCGCGTGGGCAGTTACAGCAACCTGGTGAGTCGTGTAATTTTTCTTTTGATTCCAATCCCAAATGATCTCTTGTCAAATAAAGTATTGTTCGTAATTTTAGAGGTAAATACAGAAGTTTGTATAACGGGTGTGTAACAAACAGAATGTAGGTACTTAATGCAAATCTTGACGGATTTTTATGATCATTGTCATGTATGTACCTTCGTAATACGATTTATCTGGCAGTCACGATTTTTTTATTATTTCTAAATAAAAAACGTGAAGCGGATTGTAGTTACAAATTTAACCCGTTAGGAAGGTACTTTGTTTGAATGATATCGATACGGGGCACGTAAAATGGGGAACCTCTGATAACTTTAGTTTGTGAAAAGTGTCATACCTACTCTTGTTGTTGGTTTACCTCTCATACGTGTTACTTTCGTTAACTGAGAATTAGGCTTCAAAACCCGAATCTTACCCTCTGACGTCAAATTTACAGACTCAAGTCAGACGAATGGAAAGTAGTGTGAAACTAGGTCAAAAACAATTGTGTGCTAATGTTATTTATCCCAGATAATCCCTGTTTCGAAGTCCTGCTATTTAAGCAAGGATTGATAGGCTACTTGGTGTAATAATTAAAAACGCCGACTAAGGCCGGATTTTCCTTGAACATTTCGAATTGTTCATTTGTGAAGCGTTTTGTTAAGTTTCTAGGCTATAATAACACAACTACAGGTGAACTGAGGCTTAACTAAACTGCCTAACTGCTATAACTGCCTTCCTTGATAACATTCCCCGTGTTAGACGGTTCATTGGTTGTGATTTGTGCTTTATATTTTCGTTTTTAAATATACCTCACTGTTTTATTGACGACTAGTACCTACACATTAAAACAATTTACTTGGAAATTGGGACACTGACAGATTAGACAACAAATAATTTAAATTTTAACAAGTTCTTCTTATTTTGAAATCACAATTGAAATGAAATTGAGATGCAAACTGCTGCGTTTTTTTTTTTTTAAATAGAATGTGTTGATATCAACACCGTATTCTGATACGATTGATACTTGTGTATCAATAGGTTCCACGTTTGTTGGCCTAACTTTATAATTGTGGTGTCATCGGTAAACGAGACAGAGCGTGCCTCCCTTACGAAAAGTGCAATAACCCGAGTGTTTTGGCCGAATTGAGAGTACACATTCGGATTACATTTGTTCTGCAAATTCCGAATGTGTACATGACTCTAACGTAATGCTTTACGGATTTCGGTAAGTCGTTTATTTTTAATTTCATGAACTTTGCTCCGTGAACTTTTTAAATGTACCTACCTACATGTTTTTTATTTGTACTGTTTTGCAAATGCCCGGTTTTTTTAAGACACGTAAATCATCACGCCAGGGGTTAGCCTCGCGAATTACAGGCGTGATGTACCTTTAACAGGTAGTACCTTTAACACACCCACATTTCTCCGTCCTTAATGTTTAAGTCCCATGGAATAGGGGGTGAGCCTATATTGCCATCAATAGGACGCAAATCCAGGCTCAATTACGGTTCACCCGACCAGGGGATCGAACTCGGGAACCTCTTGCTCAGCAATAGCGCACTAGATCAGAAATGCAGCGACAGGTTTTGTTAGGACTTTTCAAGTTTTGAAATGGTAACCCTACCCGTACAAGAATCCACCTCCAATGTTACTGTTATGTTCTCGCTAACTTTAGTACTTCCCAGTTCTCTATACACATTCTAATGGAAATGTTTTGTTTTGCATTTTCTAAGCCCGCTATTTTAGTTTGATTCTGAATTTTTATGCGACTGAGTATGAATATTTTTGCATTAGTGGATAGTAGGTTCTTTTGCAAAGAATCACTATAATTTTTGCTGTTTATACACAAAGTCATAGAAAACTTTCTTATCTAAATACACAGTTTTTCATTTCTTTTACTTTATTTTATTAGAGTAGCTACTTAGTTTATACTTTTACGGAGTCTCGAAACATTTTAGTTTTACCCGACTACGGCGTAGAAAAATTATGATTTAGGCTTCGCCGTTTGGTTGCGATTTTGACCGCGATGTATGTTTGTCGTATTCATCTGTTCCCTTATTACTTCAAAACTGCCTATCACAATTTCACAAGTGATGTATCGTTAGAAAAGTCTTGCCATATTTAATTTTATGTGTATGCCACACATAAAATTAAATATGGCGCCCTCTACAGGACATAAAGTTATGAACTAAAAAAATATTTAATGTAATGGTCTCGCCGTGTAGGGTGTCAAACGAAAGAGGCATGCCCACAACCCTAATTGGGATCAGACGAAACAAATGATCGTGCCCATAATACAAACTTTTATCCTAGATGGGAATCCTACCTCTTGACCTCCGTTATAGCAGTCGGGCCAAATCTATCAAAACCTATCAAATAATTTTATTAGGGCTTATCCCAGCTCCCAGCTCTTTTTTTTGATAATGAGGAAAGTGGAGTTGTGTATTTTTACTAACTCTTGTGCTGTTCTTTTCTAATGAATTTCGTTACGGGATCAATGACAGTTAATTAATAATTAATAAAAAAAATAATTAAAAAAAAAAGTTGTTGTTGTTGTTTGTTGTTGTTGTGTGTTGTTTGTTGTTGTTATTGTTGTTGTTGTTGTTGTTGTTGTTGTTTATAATATTGTTAATTTATTCGTTTTTCCTTGCTTCAATGACTCGACACCTAGCTGGTGGTCATTATTGTTGATGTTTGCTATCAGAAGTTGCAGTGGTAGTAAAATAGTGCGTAATAGTCCTTAATAATATCGTGGACCTTGTGGCTAAATAATATCAGCCTTACGCGTCGATCGAAAGTTAAGTTACACTTGACGACGTCAGTCTGTGGATGGGTGATCATTAATTACATATTAAGACTCCTCCGTGCCTCGGAAAGCACGTTACGCCGCGCGCCGTTGGTCCCAGATGTTATTTGTAGATCGTTGACAGTCGTTACTAGTAGTCGGAAACCCGAAAGTCTGACAACCAGTTTAGCCAAGGGCTTTGTGTTATCCAGAAACTGGTATTCAGCTGCATCCGGTTAAACTGGAAGCCAACACTAACATAGTTGGGAAAAAAGCAGATGATGAATAGTCCTTAATAATAACCCATGTAAAAATCCACATAAATACGTCCTTTAAAGTTCTGCACGAAACCCACAAAGAGGTTAAAAGAAATTGTAGGTGCCAGCACAATTTCTTTTCTAAGTCCGACGTCATCATCGCACTTAAATTTTCTAACGAGGTTTTAAAAGTGACGACATAAAGGGATCTCTATTATCTGGAAAGATTCAGCTGCTAACCCGAGACATCGTTAACGACGTAGTCTCCTTTCATTGATATACATTCTTACTTACACCTACGTAGATACCTACCTGCTTTGCCTACCGCACTACATCTGAATAGGAATCTAACTTACAAACGGCTATGGAAATCGAAAGAAATTCTATATTTGGACATGTCTTTTACGGATTAAATTAAATTATGCCTGTCTGACCTTTTCAATAAGAATTTTTTGTTGAGTTCCTGGGACTGGTAAAGAAAGGGCAAAAGCTCTTATAATTCTTTATTTGGCGATACATAATAACTACAAAATAACTGCCTTATTGTCTTTTTTGTTGTTTAATTAATTTGATCCTGAAATTGACTACCTTGTTATAGTCTAGTGACGATTTAGTCAGAGCCTCAAGTCTTATGTTCGATCCCCGGGTTAGACAGTGTTTGGCACGTAGGACGGAAGTTTTTTTTCGTACCACTTGCTCAAAAAAGTGTCATTCTATGCCACAAAAAGCGAACATAACAATAGTCATTTTACACCATTGAGTTTGTTTATAAAGCATTATACATCTTTTTGAAAAAGGAATACGCATTTATTACGCAGTTATGATTAATTAAATAAAATTACGAAAACCGACGAGGCCGTATGAGCTTGATGCCTTTGCTTTTCCGACAAAAAATATTAATCTAGGAATTTGCCGCGTTTTTGTTTTCTTAAAATATATAAACGTTAAGTTTATTTTAATTTATTTTTATAAATAAGTTAATATTCTAAAAATACGTTTACTTTTAATTGTCATTATTTTTAATAAATGCTTCTCTCATATTATTACTGTGTTAATTTTTTCGCAAATGGTACGAAAAGTAGAGTATTTTCCTCGGTGATAAAGCTGTCTTAGTCTTGGGTGAACTTAAATCCCTCGCTACTCTCAGGACTCGTCTTAAATCCCTCGCATCGCTCGTGATTTAAGTTTTTAACACCCTCGCTACGCTCGGGAGTAAACCTCGAGTCTTTCGTTACGCTCGCGATTTAAATCGTCACCCGCGACAGAAGACACTGCTTTATCCCCTTGGTTAATAATCTACTATTGTTCAAAATGCAGTAGTAGGTAGCTTGAAGTCTGGATCAGTTAGCTACATGAACAGGATGGGTGTACCTATGTAGCAACTTATCTACCCCTCATGTTTCCGAGTCCCCATATGTACCTACTGAGAGAGTTACGAAAAAGACACGTTTTTCTCGTAAACAAAACATAAGTAGGCCGTAACTTCGATGTCGTCATACAATAAAACGTTTAGGTCTACTTACGCCCAAACCCTTCATCCGAACATTCGATTCAAACAGTAATATAACTTATAAGTTAAACGAGTACCTATCTCCTTAATTTTAGCGTCCGTAAAGTGAAGTGAAGATGTCATTACACTGAAGACGTAAGAAGCATCGTTTGAATATCCGTTTTATTGTTTGAATATAAAGCCCTTTATTATTACTCCGTTTGATTGTAACACGTTTGGATCGAGTTTATGATGAAATTTTACATATTAATCATAGAGATAAAATTGAGTTAGCGGTGTTTTGAACTGGTTCATTAATCACATAGATATAGGTACTTACCTACCTACGTCGACTGTCTGTTGGTACGTTATTTGTTACTTAAATAGGTACGCATGCCTACTCATTAGGTTAATTACAAAATGACAAGGTCGTTTGAGGAAACGTAAAGCTGTCTTTTCAGATTCTAAAAATATTGTTTGTTGTTTTTCAAGACAAAACGAGAAACTTGACTGCCTTGTTGGTCTAGTGTCCACTGCCGCCCATCCTGGAGTCGATTCCCGGGTCGGGCAAAGTGTTGTGGGTTTTTGCATCTGGATTTTTTAGTAACAGCCCGGAGTCTGGATTGGTGTCCGTTTGAGGGCAATACTTGGACTTATAACGGGCCTTTTAAAAATTGATTGTGGTTAACTGGTTCCACATTGCATATGTTTTGCTTCCAATCAAGCGAAGGGTGGAATAAAAAAAATAATATATTATTAAGTACTTATACAATAGTTGTTATACAGGTCCAAGCATTTATGCACCTAATTCAGTTTGATATAAAGTTGAAAAAATATCAAAGAAATTCGACGCATTGAGGTAGCTTGATGTGCTGGTCTCTGTACAATTTTTAGAGCGAGTATATCTTACATAAAATCACGACTGTAGTCTTCAAAGGGTTTGGCAGAGATGCACAGCAACATTTCGCCATGTTTTAGCCCCATTTGGGTAGGTAATAGGGGACGAGCCTATTGCCATCAATCGGGCATTAGTCCAGACTCCTGGCTCTGCTGCTGAGAAATTCTAGATAGAAAAATGTCAATAACATTCATCATTCTAACCAGAGACCTCTTGCTTAGCAGTCGCGCTTGCGATCACTAGACCAAACGATGCGTCCTTATCTTTTGCTGCAATAATCAATTGTCTAGCCTTTGCCTAGCTGGCGGTCGGCTTCCAGTTTAACTGGATGCAGCTGAATATTAGTGTCTTACATAGACCGACTGCCTGTCGAACCTCCACAACCCAGTCACTGGGTAACACGATACCTCTTGGCAAAACTGGTTGCCAGACTTTCGGGCTTCTGACTTTCTGTAACGAACAACTGTCATAGGTCTACAAATGACATTTGGGACCCAACGCCTTGACGTGCTTTCCGAGACACGGAGAAGTCTTGTTATGTATGAATGTTCACCCATCCACGGACCAACCTCGGAAAGCGTAACTTAACCTTTGATCGAGTTATGAGGCTGTTATTATTTAGCCACAAGCTCCTCATATTTCTGTAATAAACATGAATAAAAAAGACAAATGTTTTTCGGTGTCGTAGTAGGTAATTTTGTTGCTCGTTAGGTATAATCAAACACATTCAATACCTATAGACCGGACATCACGAACAAAATTTTCGTCCGAAAAAGTGTGTCCTGCTGGATACAAGTCTATGAGTTTTTTGTAGTACACTCCGCTGCCGCTCCAATATTCATATATTATTCTAGATGGCGTTACTGAAACATGGGATCAAAGTTTTTCTATGACATTTCCTTGACATGCCCGCTCTATAGTATTTTAAATCTCTTTGGGATTTTAAATCTCTTTATAATAAGCACAAAACTTTGTTAGACTCGGTCGGTTTTTTTATCGTATTATAGTTCTCGATGATTGCTTGTGTATTTCAATAAGGTGCCGAGTTCGATGCCTGGGTAGGACAAAGTTTTATTGAGTTTTTTTCCATTTCGAATTTCTCAGTAGCAACCCGGAGTCTGGGTTTGATGGCAAGGTGTTCGCCCCCTTTTACGTGGTATTTAAACATAACTGGCGAAATGTGGGTGTACCTACCTACTGCCAGATACTTCTCTGCCTGACCCATTGAAATTACAGGCGTGACGTTATGTATGTATATAAAAGCTTTCATTCGGCATGAGGGTGATTATTTGAAACCATATCCCTCGTCTAAAACATCGCCACACCCGCCGCTACGCTGTTTTGATTGATGGCTGAAATATTGCTCGTATTTTTGTCATAGCTCTTCAAACTTTGATGAATTAGTCATTTTTGGGCTATTGCGCAGGCTATACATCAAATAACATTGGCCTATCCAGGTTTCCCAATAACCGCAACAATTGACGGCTATCGGCATGTAACGACATTTGGTAGTAGGTAGGTACCTATCTATTTGTTAGCGTTGATATTGGTGATGGATGCTTCATATTCTATTTACTACATAAAACACTGTGCCGCATGTACGAACGGAAATTTTAGTAAGTATGAATATCTATACTGATCCTGGCTGGCCTGTTGGTCTAGTAGTTAGTGACCCTGACTGCTATGATGGAGGCCGTGGGTTCGATTCCCACCCAGGACAAATGTTTGTGTGATGAGCACGATCATTTGTTCTGTGTCTGGGTGTAATTTATCTATAATATGTATATATTTAGACATATATAAGTATGTTTATCAGCTGTTAAGTACCCATAACACAAGCTCTCAAGCTTAACTTGGGACTAAATGGTGTTGTGTGAAAAGTTGTGAAATATTTATTTATTTATTTATTTATTAAAAAGAGGAAAAATTTGTATTTTTTTATGTAACGAATAAACTTAAAACTACCGGACTGATTTAAAATACTTTCACCGTTGGGAAGCTATATATACTATCCCCGGGCGACATAGGCTACTTTTTATCCCTGTATTCCCACGGAAACAGAAACTACGCGGGTGAAACCGCGTGACGTCCGCTACTTTATACCGATAGTATAAAAAGGAAATATTTGATTGTTTGTTTGCATTGAATGGGCTCCGAAACTACTGGACCGATTTGAAAAAATCATTCACTGTTGGAAAGCTACACTATTCCCGAGTGATATAGGCTACTTTTTATTCCTGTATTCCCACAGAAACTGGATCTACCCAGGTGTAACCGCGTGAAGTCTGCTAGTCTATACTAATATTATAAAGAGGTAAAATTTGTAAGTTTGTAAGTTTGTATGTAGGGGGTAATCTTCGGAACTAATGATCCAATTTTAGAAATTACTAGCTGAACCCTGCCACGCTTCGCTGTGGCACACTGTGATTGAATGGTTAAAAAAAAGAAAAAATGACGTGTGGCACTCGGAGACTGACGCGGTAAAGCTATTGCATAGCATTTTTTATCAACTCCTCTCCCCCCCCTTTCCCTCCCTCTCCCCCACACCTCCCACGCCCCTCCCCTCACCCCTCCTTCCCCCTCTGCTCACCCCTCCCTCACTTTCCCCTCCCTCCCCCACCCGGCTCCTGCCTCTTCCTTTCCCCCTTTCCCTTCCCCTCTCACCTCACCCTTCCTCTACCCCTCCCCTCTCCTCCCCCTCTCATTTCTTCCTTCTCCATCCCCTCCCTTTGTACTGACCTCCCTCCTCTCCCACTCCCCATCCCTCTCCCACTGCCCTACCCCCACTCCCCTCCCCACCCTCCCGCAGCCCTTGCCCCTCCCCCACTCCCCTGCATCTCCGTCTCCCCCTGACACAATCTCCTCCTCCCCCTCTAACGATCCCCACTCCGACTCCCCTCCCCCTCTCCCGCTCCCACTCCCCTTCCTCTTCCCTTTCCTCGTGATATTTCAAAAAGTTGTTAACAGTTCTGCTATGACTATTAAAAAGGCAAGGGTTGGTGATAAAAAAAGTGCAAATTTAGAGTTGTATGTATTTTTTGATGCCACATAATTAAAAAATAAAAAAAATAAAAATTATCAAAAAAATAAAAAAGTAAAATTCGGGGTGAACACCCCTTACCACTTACAGGTTAGAAAAATAGATAGTAGCTGATTCTCAGGCTTACTGAATATGCATAAGAAATTTCATGAGAATCGGTCAAGCCGTTTCGGAGGAGTATGGGAACGAACATTGTGACACGAGAATTTTATATATAAGATTGTACTGGTGGAAAGCTACACTATTCCCGGTGGACATAGGCTACTTTTTATCCCCGTATTCCCACGGGAACGGAAACTACGCGGGTAAAACTGCGTGACGTCTGCTAGTGTTAGATAAAAGTAAAACACACTACCTCGTTCTAGTTCTCGCAAACCCCATTGCCACGCATGAAGTTCTATAAAAAAAAGACACCCGGGTAGGTAGATAAGTTATTGCATTATTCCATCTGGAATTTCTCAGTAGCTAATAAATAAATAAGTACATATACATATTCCACAACTCACACAACGCCATCTATTCCTAGCTAAGCAGAGCTTGTGTTATGGGTACTGAACAGCTGATAACGATACTTATATATTTCAAAAACATACATATTATAGATAAATAACACCAAGACACAGAACATTTGTTCTTGATGGCAACAGACTCACTCCAGACTAAAATATAACTGGCGCAATTTGGTGCACTAATAGGTACACTTCTGCCTCACTCCTCGGGGAACACCAGCGTGATGATGATGTAAAAAATAAAACAATTTATTTCTGTATAATATATTTTTTATTGAAAATGTTCTGACACAAGCTTGAACAAGACAAAACAAAGTCGAAAATTGTGCAACAAGCAATTATAACAAACTTGACTTTAGATCTAAATAAACGCAGCTACGCATAAACGTTTCAACAAATAAACATATTATGAAAATTAAGAAAATTTTACATCTTGAAGCCACTGATGAAGCTGGACTAGGGCACAAAGACCAAGCAAAAATAAAAAAAAATATTGTGCACTCAACTAACATAACTTAGTTTTCAAATAAACATCTTTCAATGTAACTAAAAACTTAAAACAATCATGAATAAACAGTTAAATAGCAAAGTAAACATCTGTATTCTAAACATCGATCATAAGGCACTGATATAGAAAGCCTCAGCCATGTAAGCCACCTCGGCTTAGCCTTGCTATCATTCAACCCATAATGCAATGTATAAAAAAAACTCTTTGAACGTAATGTTTGTACTATCAGGATTCGGTAAGAAAACATGATACGGAATCAATGACTTACTTAACTGATTTTGTCTCCGACATTAAACTTACGATAACAATATATTGTGTATAACGTTACATAGTCTATAAGTATATAACATAACGAATAAATATTCGAATTTCAAGTTTACAATCAAGAAACTGTTGAACTGAGTATTTTTAATGTATGTTAGTTATTCGAGAACATGTTAATTTTCTTACATGACATTAAAATATAAAGTACCAACGGTATAATAAACTCAACGACAAAAGTCGATAAATAGGCTGGTATGTAAAGAAAGACTGAAATCTTGTAACAGCTTACAGAATATTAATCTTAAATAGGTAAATGCAATGCGATTTAATTATTTAAATATACTTGAAAAACGTACAAAGATAATTATCGAAGATACAGAAATAAGGGAATATGTTATTTTGATATTTAAACTATTATGTAATCAGGCTATGTCTATCTACGTAGGTACATAATCATATATAGGGTGACTGGTGATTAGTGACCGATACTTAAACACGTTATTGTATTCATGATTTCAATCAACTTTCCCAAAGAAACTTTTTTATACACAATTACTTATAACACAATTAAATAACATTAACGCTGTTTGAAAATCCGCGCCTTTAATCCATCACAGTAGGCACGATCTATCAGCTGATAGTCTGACCTCGGGAAGGGCAAAATGTACTAGTAGTAGTAGCGTCACACGCTCCCAGCTGATCAATCAAAGGCGCGCGCTAATTTCAAACAGCTTTTGTGTTATTGTGATAAAAGAAATTAAATGAGTATAAAAAAAAAACATTTCTTTGGGAAAGTTATTCGTATTCATAAGAACAAT
Organism: Euplexia lucipara; assembly: GCA_921972225.1. Taxonomy (NCBI): domain Eukaryota; kingdom Metazoa; phylum Arthropoda; class Insecta; order Lepidoptera; family Noctuidae; genus Euplexia; species Euplexia lucipara. The sequence goes on from OV179148.1 coordinate 11,351,523, forward strand.
CACGTGTTTAAGTATCGGTCACTAATTACCAGTCACCCTATATAGCCAGAAAAGTCGGCCGTCACAATACTAACATTACTGTTCAACAATATTTTAGTGTAATTTAGAAGTTCTCTCTCATATTTCACAAGGATGTTACAGAGGCCAGAGCATTTCAAACTACCCCAATGTCTCAAATTTCTTTGATAGTATTCCAACGTTTACAAACAGAACAAGGTTCATGTTCAATTAGGAAAATTTTAGTTTGAGGTAGCTTGATGTGCTGGCGACTGTACTATACAATAAAAAATATATGTAAAATTAATCAAAACTCCATACATAAAATGCTATTACTATGATATTCAATTCCATAATTGTACTCAGCATACTTAATGCATTGACATCATCACGTAAAAAAGGTATTATAAAAATATAACAAGCACACGGTTCTCAAAACAGGTAAACATCGATACACTAAATATAATACATAAGTAGTCCATATAAAGCACTGCGCACAGCGAAGAATTGTTCAGCGGAAGCCTTTCGGGGCGAGGTGGTGCAAGTTAAAGTGATAGGCGACAGCAAGCAAGGCGGTGCGATAATCAAATATAAGTAGAAAGAACTGCGCCAACCACTCGGTCGGCTTCATTCTTTCTACTGCCTCATGTCAACGCGCTTGCATGAGTCGCTGGCACTGCGCGAGCAGGTACTTCTTCTGTTGCTCGTCGTACAGGAATATCACCTTGCCCGAGCCGGACGAGGGGAACATGCCCAGCACCTTCTTCTTAGCGGTGGGCACGTACACGCCCTTGTTCACGGCCGTCGGCACATCGGGCAGCTCCGTCCACAGGTAGGTCCATAGGATCTGTTGAATAGATGCACGATTATTCTTAATCTTTTATTGTTAAGCCTAAGATTATGTTTTGTTCTCATGGTATAGATACATTTTAGCATCTTTTCAACTGGAGTAAAACTGTTTAATATGCTAACAAATGTCCACTGTCTACTACCCATAATATAGTTCATTTTTGTAGGGTGTGCTAACCATGAATCAGGAAAAAAATTCGTTTCATACAAAAGTTAAAGTTATTCAACCAAAATGTATGTATGAAGCAGCAAATTACGCGATTTCAGGTAGGTCACGAAGTGTAAGTTGTTTATGTTCGCGGTTAGTAAAGATCTGGATACTGATAAAAAATAATGACCTGTATACAGGGTGTAACGGAAAGGGTATATACATCCGAAGGGCACGGATTCTCTTGGTGATAAGAAACGACATGGCAACATTTTTATACATAATAAAATAAATAAAAATAAAAAAGCCTTTTATTCCTAGTAATGCATCTGAACTTAAACTCTAGTGATTTAATGGTTAGTGTGGTTAGTGACTTATATAAAATAATGGTAATTAGTTTTGTTAGTTTTCTATTACTAGGACCCCAGGTTGGGTAAAGGCCTCCTCCAAAGATGCCCATTTCTCTCTATCTTCTGCTTTTTTGACCCAGTTTGAGCCGGCGATTCTTTTTATATCGTCCTCCCATCATGTGAGTGGTCTTCCTCTACTTCTCTTTCCTTGTGGACCTCTCCATAGGGTTGCTCTTACGGTCCATCTTTGGTCTGTAAGCCTCGCTACGTGTCCTGCCCATTTCCATTTTAGTTTTAGTGCATGGCTCAAGGCGTTAGTGACTTTTGTTAATGATCTTATTTTTGTGTGTCGTATTTTGTCTATTTTTTTTACCTTGAGCATGCTTCGCTCCATTCCACGTTGACAGGTAGTGATTTTATGTTTAGCTTTGGCCGTAAATTTCCACGTTTGGCAACCGTATGTTAAGCACGGTAAAAGGCTAGAGTTCATGATTTTAGTTTTTAGGTTAATTGGCATGTCACTTTTAAATATTTATTTTAGACTCCAGTATTTGTTCCATGTTTGTTGTACCCTTCTTTCAATTTCTTTGTCGTTGTTTTGTCTGTCAAAACTGATAGTTTTTCCCAAGTATATATATGTGTTTGTGTATTCTAGCGGGTTATCATTAATGGTTATTGGTATTTTACAACTGTTTGTCATGGTCATAGTCTTTGTGAGATTGATTTCTAGGCCAACTTGTGCACTTGCTACTTGTAAAGAGTTGATCATGGACTGAAACAAACTGGAACAAACTAGGCATCAACATACAAGGCACTTTTTTTTTTTTTTTTAAGTCATCTGAGATTCGCTGACGACATAGTGATAATATCAGAAACGAGTTCACAACTTCAGTCCATGATTTTTATACATATACATACATAATTGTAAAGTTGAGCCCGCCCGCGCCGTCGCGCCTTCGTCGGTTAGGCAGAGCCTGATAGGAGACTAGGCGCGCAGAACCCGAGATAGATATTCTTGAACCTTGCCGGACAGGATTATGACCCTCATAGTGCGGTGACACGTTTGTTATGATTTTGCATTTAATAAACTTTCCATATTAAATAATATCGTGAAGTTTCAAAGTTATTAGTTGGGAGCTGAACTTTTGAGGAAAGACTCGTTATTAAATACTCTATTCACCCTGTTTGTATGTATATACCCTTTCCGTTACACCCTGTATAATACTACTACACACAGGCGCAACTTAAAGGTTCTAACGTCTAATTTAAAATGTTTAAATGAGCAATGTAGCGTATCCTAATAGTAAGCACATGGTTTAGTACTCCTTCACGTAAATTACATACTAGAAGCGAACGAGACGCTTCTTCTTCAACTTACGGCTAAAATAATAAAATACGAGTATTAATGGATTCCATACCTGCCATCCGCCGAATACATTATTCTTCTCAATGTACAGCATCCGCTTGTCCGTGCACATGACCACTTCTTTGCCGTGGATCACCCAAACGTGAGCTTCATACCTGTCCGTGCTCAGGTACTTGCCCTGTTTAAGATTAACGTCATTAGAATGTAATAGAATTGAGAATTGGTATACAGTGTAAATAAGTTTGGTCGAACTTTGTCTTCTTAAATGAGAGAGTGGACTTGTTTATAATTATTGATATTTTAACAATAAGATTGCATCATTGGCCTAATAGTAGCAAGCACTCTTGAAGAATATGAAGTCTCGGGTTCGATCCCCGAGTCAGACAAATCATTGTTAAGTTTTATCATCGTAACACCTCGCAGTCTGGATTCATTCAACCGGGAGGTTGATTGCAATCGCCCCCCATTACATGGGACTTAACTGACGAAGTTTATACGTATTTCTGGTAGACCTCTGCCTAACATTTCGGGGATTACATCACATTTATCGTGAAACAGCATTAACTATCTAAGTATCTACGTTAGTCTCATACAAACCTTCTCCAACTCGAACAGCATCTTGTATCCTTCTGCGTGTAATCTCGAGTATGGCCTAACTCCGCAGTCGGGGGCCATGTACCGCGCCGGACGTCGCTTCGTCACTTCTTCAGACATATCCGCAGCTCTATGTGGACATACGCACAAATAAAATATTAGTTAATGGCATTAAACAAAAAATTCAAATAAAAGTTGCGTTAGTGCTGTAATACACGCGAAAACTATTTGAATATTTAAAAACAAATATTCTGTTTTTTGGTTTTACTTTCCTGGAAAAGGGAATAAAGGTGACGATAAGTACATACGGGGTGTCCCGGGGTCTTTTCATCGTAAAAACAAAACTTTTCAATTCAAGATTTTTTTTCTAAGGCAAATAAAATGTTATTTAAAAAAATGGTATCTTATAACATTAGTAAACTATTCAGAAATGTTTGACAAAAATCACACCTAAATATGATACCATTTGCAGCAACAGCATTTAAAACACTGAATGCTGGTACAGAAAATAGTAAAAATCGAAAAAAAAAATCTTGGTTACCTTATCGGTTTTTTTTTTACTGTTCAAATTAGTTGTTGGAAATGAGGTAAGCTACCTACCCGTAACGTTTGATCCATTATTTACGAGACGTCCTGTATATCTCATGCAACAAATTTGATATTTTTATAAGTACCTACATACATGTTGTTAGTACTGATCACCAATTAGTTAAAGTACACACACGTTACAATACAATGTTAATGATAGCAAAAATAAATCGCAAAAAATAGCAGTCAAAACTCAAGCACTAGTAATAAAAACATATTTTTTAGTTCAAGATTAAGAATAATAAATGAAAAGTAAAATATTTGAGCCCGGCCGTCATAACAGTATGACGTTGTCATTGTTGTTTTGACAGCAGGGCCTCAAGTAATTTGAAAATGTATTCTACTCCCAACCTTACATAGCTAAATATCAACTACTTAATCTATTTCAGATACGGCCGCTACGTTCAACCGCTGTATGAAACATCTACAAAGTCCGAGAACCTCACCACCTCCAAACCGACGTGAGCAGTCCGGAGGTGAAGTCTATGACGCCGCCGACGGGCCGCACCACCAGCCCCACGGCGCCGCGGCCCAGCCCCTTCACGAACCCCCCCGCGCCCCCCTCGTGCGCGCCCTGGATGGGCCGCATCAACACACCGCGGACGCCGTCCACTACGCCCTGATGGACAGGTACACAGTGCACAACACAACTAACCAGTAAACTTAGCCTCGCTTTGTCGTTTGGTCCTTTTAATCGACTTTAAAAAAGGAGGTGGTTCTATGTACGTCAGTATGTATCTTTTTTATCCCTATTTATACAGGGTGTAACGGAAAGGGTATATACATACGAAGGGAACGGATTCTCTTGGTGATAAGAATCGACATGGCAATGTTTTTATACATATACATACATAATTGTAAAGTTGAGCCCGCCCGCGCCGTCGCGCCTTCGGCGGTTAGGCCGAGCCCGGTAGGTCTGTACTAGGCGCGCAGAACCCGAGATAGATATACTTGAACCTTGCCGGACAGGATTACGACCCTCATAGTGCGGTGACACGTTTGTTATGATTTTGCATTTATTATTAAATGTCGATATTAAATAATATCGTGAAGTTTCAAAGTTATTAGTTGGGAGCTGAAATTTGGAGGAAAGACTCGTTATTAAATACTCTATTCACCCTGTTTGTATGTATATACCCTTTCCGTTACACCCTGTATATATATTTTTTCCGCAATAGTCCATTCGTTTTGAAAGTCTACTATGTTTTGAAGGGATATAAAAAAAAGAGTGTAGCGACATCTATCTCGACACATTCGAACTAATGACCGATATATATATATAATATATCCTACATCGCGGTATTAGAGTTATCCGCGCGCTTTTAGCGTATACAAGTTCCCGACTACAACCGTCGTCGGGCGGGATCAGTCAGTGGTCACATAGTCGCTCTCCTTTATCACATCACATCACAAGTGGGTACTCGGAGAAAAACTTTTTCAACACATTTGCTCGAAAAATGCATTTACGGAGCCTGTATACATTATTCAAAAGTTAAAAATTACGCACTATACAACGGAACGTACGGTAAAATATGTACTCTCACCTAATACCGTGCGGTTAAATAGGTACTCTCACCTAAGTACCTATTTTACAGCACGGTCCATACCCCGTTGTATAGCACCGTTCGTATTCTTTACGTTTTTTTCATAAAAGTTATTTCCATAAAAAGTAATACAAGAATTCCACCAAGGAGTTTCACATTACTAGAATAAATAAGCTGACTGAACGAATCTCCTTGGAAGCGCTTTGGTTCGATACGTTTGTCTCACTTTAATACTAAAGAGTAAATAAGATGAAAGTTGTAGTTCTAATTTTCACCACGTGCATGTGGCGCCATTTGCAAATACGCGGCATTTTAATATTTTATTTGCCATTAAAAATAGTCTTGAAAAAGTAGTTTCATTACATAATTGTACTGTTTTCTCGCAAATATGTTGAAAACGTTGTATGATACACGTGCAGAAATTGGTATTTACAAACTCGTGACTATGGTAAGTTTTCGTCTCATTCGTCTACTCGTTTGTAAAAACCAACTTACCGCACTTATACCATAAATATCTATTTCAGCACGGACCGAAAATATTTAAATTATACACCTGCTGCCAGGCGCTCTGCGCTGTTGGGGTCGCGGCTGGCCACACCCAGCGAGATGCCGAAGCCAGGCCACGCCCTTGGGCCACGGCGACGCCGGCCCAACCAACCATCCGGCGCTGCCGAACATCGGTGACGCGTCGTCTAGTGCACCCCCGGGCGTGTACCAGGAGCGGAGGGAGCCTCAGCCGAGGGAGACCGCGACGGGACGACGGGTGGCTGCTGACACGGCGGACGCTGCCGTCTCACCGACGGCACCGGCAACTGCCGCTCGATTCAGAAAAAGTCACGCCGTGAAAACTTGAGTGAAGTGAACTGTCAATGCCAGCTTTAGTATGGAATGTCAGCGCAATTCGCCGTCACTACGCCTTTATTTTCACGCAGTGATTTGACCAGAATCGCACTGCTGCGCGCGGTTGCGGCGCAGCCGTCGTCGAGCCGTCAGCACGCCGTCCCCGTGCGCCTTCCGGCGGCGTTCCACCCGCTGCCCATCCAGGCTCAGGAACCGCCCCCAACCCAACCCGCGCTCTCCGCTGCATCCGTTGCGCGGGTTCTAGCGCCCGTTGCGTGCGTTCTAGCGCCCGTAACACGCGCCACCATGCCCGTTGCCCGCGCCCCGAACGTGCGCGCCCCAGCGCCTGCCCGCGCACCTCTGCCCGCAAGCCAACGCTGCCGCGGCGTCAGTGCGCCGCGCTGTGCAGCCCGCCCGATCGGCCACGTCCACTGCGGTCGCTAAACGCACCCCAGTGCCTACCACCGCGCTAGAGCCTGCACCATCACTGAAGCGCACCCCCGTACGCTCCAACCGGTGCACACCGCGCCAACCCCAGCCCCCCACGCGCCTCGGCTTTTAACTCGCCGGCGATGCTCTCTCCCTCATCCCGAGCTCGATCGTGCATGTCGCTGGTCTCCATGGGCTCGGGGCGCCAGGAGGAATACTCTCCACCGTCGCCCCAGCTCGAGTTCGAGTACGAATTTGAGCTGGAGGCACGGCCACAGCGCCACCGCCGCGAAGTTCCGACGACGCTGCCACGGAAGAGGCGAAGCGGTACTGCGCACGCAGCGCGCGAGGGCGCCTCGCGACCGGGACGCTTCCGCGTCACCCACCTTCGCGGAAGTGCTGCGCTGGACTCCGACCCCGACAACACCGACGCCGGGAGCTGCAGTGGTTAGTGATGCCCCGCTTACTAGCTCTGCATCGCTATGATGCCACCGTCGGCCAGGTTGACAAGAAGCCGCCGACGGGGAAAAAGTTGCGGTTCCGTTGGTAGTGGAGAGGCTATCAGATTGGGACCCACTTAAAGCTCTGTCAGGACAGCTGGGCCGGCCACCGAACGCCCGCTCCTATGGCCGGGGTTTCAGGTTCTCGCCCGAGTCCGAGGACGAGTACCAGCTGGTCCAGCGGTACCTGACAGACCAGGAGAAGAGGGAGGGCGTGCCCTAAGCTGGTTCGCCTACTCTCTAACAGCGGAGCGGACCATAAAGTGTCATCAAGGGGATACTGGCTGACACCGCCCCCACAGATATCGAGGAGGAGCTCCACCAGCTGGGATACCAGCCGGAGTACGTGCGCCACGTAAAGGCGCGCCAGGGAAGACTCGGCTGTGTATTCCACGCCGTGCTAAAGCGGACGCCAGAGGCGCGACGCATCTACGACACCACGACATTCATGTTCATGCGTGGTGTCAAGATTGAAGCTTGGCGGAGCAAACGTGGGCCCGCCCAGTGCCACCGACCGCTCACCTGTGTGAGATGTGAAGGGCTGACGCTGCACGGGACTGTCCCCGCCCGAGAGAGGAGCCGGCCACCTTTTTTTATTTTTTTAGGGGTGGAAAATCCTCGTGGTTGCCCCACCCCGGGGAGGGCGGGGGGGCCTGTCAGACTCTTACTAACTAAGAACCACCCGAGTTCTTTTTCACACCTGCGCCGGGGGTCACGGGAACAGAAGATACTTCCGCGACCCCCGACTGGTGCCGGCCCTGCGGGCCTCGCCAAGTCAGCGAGTGGAGTGAGGTGTAAGACTCCCTTCGCGACGTCTAAGAGGGGCGCGCATAAAAACAACGCGCCGCCACCTCGGGTCCATGTACGTGGGGGACAGGGGACGTCCCCGAGTCCGTCGCCCTTGAACCCATTTAGGGGGTCTGGAGAAGGGCGTTGTCCGCCCTCCAGTGTGCCCGCTGCGGGCCGGGTGAGTGGAGGTAATCTCCTTCTCCCTTTCCGCAGCCTCCTTCTGCAAGATGGCCGTTTCGCATGCGGACACCACCTCGTCCCAGGACTCGACGCTGCCTCTGATCCTCTCGACCACGGCCGGCAGCGACAAGTATTAGAAACTACTCGGAGACGAGGGCATGGCGCGGCTCCTCCCAAGCGGCACACTCTGCCAGCGTATGCCACGCCGTGTCCTTCCGACAGTCGACGCAGTGGTAACACCGGGCGTCCGGCTCCCTGTTAATGCGATACAGGTACTTCCCGAAGCAACCGTGCCCGGTAAGCATCTGTGTCACCCGAAACGACAGGAAGCCGTGTCACCCGAAACGACAGGAAGCCGTGCCTCCTTCCGAGCCAGCGCTCGAGCACCGGCCGGACCACCTCGATGGTGACGAGGCCGGCGGTAGGGCGCGAAAGCCTGTCCCGCCATGTCGGCACCAGGACCTCGCGCAGCTGCGACCGATGCAACTCCATGTGTCGCTGCATCGGTCGCTCGCCGTGCGCCTGCTTTTCGTCGCGCCACCGGTACAGTGACGCGAGGGAGCCGGCCACCTGCGCTAACTGCGGAACAAGGTGTAAAGTTCCTCACCCCCATTGAAAAGGGAGGATCCTCCGACCAGACCGTTGTTGTGTCTGGTGGGCTACTATTGCCCGACGGTCGATGTCGGGAACTTGTATAAGTTCAAATTGCGCGGATAATTTTAATACCGATGTAGGTTGTCAGTCGTTAGTTCGTATGTGGCGAGATAGATGTCGCCACAATACGATTATTGGATACTCAAGTGGAAGATTCTTCTTCAGAATTCTGTGTATATAATTAGCATTTCACCTTGCAGTAATTCTATTTTAGATAACTGTAAAAAATCCATAGGTACAGTACAATTAAAATAATATGGCCTGTAAATGAAGTAGGAAGCTGTTGATAACAGTATGCATAAATAGAGGTTTAGGTATTCCATGCAAGCATTATTAAGAGCAAGCTTGTTTCAGATAAAGAGAAAACAGAAGAACATTACAAAACCGTTACAAAACCGCAATCTGCTGTTTACTGATAAGAAACAAAAGCCGCACAAGTGAACAACCATGCAAGACACAAGCACAACATGCAAGCCTTCAATCGCATGCATCACCTCTTGACGGCGTCGAGTGAGCCGGAAGCGAAGTCTACGACGCCGGCCGTGGGCCGCGCCACCAGCCCCACGGCGCCCTTGCCGAGCCCCCTGAAGAACCCCTCCACGCCCTGCGAGCGCGCGCCCTCGATGGGCTTCGTGAACACACCGGTCACGCCGTCTACCACGCCCTGCGAGTGTGGAATGATTGCACTTCTTATAGATAGACAGGTAAGAAGCTTATATGCTCTTATCCCTCACAAAGTTGGTTAAATAAGTCAAATCTTCAAATATCGTAAACAGTATTTTGCATAGAAAAACCTCATTTCATTTGTAATCGATGTCACTTTGTGTGTAGACGAAAAAAGGTTGCTTCTTATCACTCGCGTACACAGGAGCAAAGTTTAAAGGATTTATTGAACATTCAATTGTACGTACCATGACCAGTCCTTTTCCGCTTCTCGCAAGACCTTCTTGCAGATTCGCGGGCGGCTTATTAATATTGTCGCGGCGACGTCGTTGGTAATCCTTAAAAACAATTCAGTTATTTAGTAACAGAATGGGACAATTTGTTTTGTCATGTCTGATTAAATAAATGATTACGATTACTTAAAACTGTATTAAGTAATCATTCATTCGATAAGACGTGACAAAACAAATTTTCAGCATGCAAGAGAAGTTAAAAGTTAAGAACACTAAACAGTAATAACAAATCAAAAAACTTTTGTATAAAATACAGATTATGGGCGTAATTCCAGATTTAAAATATGTCAGCCAGGATAAATGATGAAAAAATACCCTGATAGTATATTTTTGACTTACTTTATCCAGCGACAGCGCGGCGAGCCCGTGGCCCATGGCGCCCGTGATGCGCGACACGGCGCCGGCCGCGCCGCCCACCGTGTGGCCCACCAGCGAGCGCACGCCCAGGAACAGGCCCTCGGCGAACTCGCCCGGGCCTTGGATAGCACCCTGGAACAAATTACTTTCGTTATTTGAGCACTGTTAAGAATGAAGGCCCAACACATTACAGTTTGGCGCAAATGTAAGTACTCATATACTTACAATACTTATTAAGTAGGAGAAAGGAGGTGGGCTTTTAAGTAAGGTACGTAATTTCGATAAGTAAAATACAACAGACCTATTGCTATTTAATTGAATTGTACATCCCTATTTCGATCTTTTATTGATACAGCCTCTTTTTTATTCCAGGTGGAAAATTCTCATGGATGCCCTCTACCCTGGAGAGTGCGGAGGGGTCTTGTCAGATTCTTGCTGACTAAAAACCGCCCTGATGTTCAGCCCCGCCACGCCCCACCACCTCGGGTCCATACAAAATACAAACACTGCCACCCAAAATACAAGCTTTCGCTTAGTTTGGGAGACAGTTCCAGTACCTTTAGTACATTACATTAACTTGTGCCTAATCTTAAGTCACTCTGTAAAGTGTAAACTTGCGACAATAAAGATTATTATTATTATTATTATATACGTGGGGGCACGCCGTGGGATGAAATCACCCTTAACGCTATATTCGCATGCACTCGATATCCGCACTCAAAACCGCTCATACGCACGTTGCGAAGTTCAAAGCATTTCGTTGTTTACAAACCAAAATCTTTGAACTTTGCGCGGTGAATCCGCAAGTGAGACGAACTTTACATACCAAGTGAAGGAGTTCGATTACTCCACACTCATTCGCCTTAAATCACAACAAACAAAATGATCTAAAACGTCATTCTGTCATCTGCAAACAATGGGATACAATGCTGCGACATTTAAATGATCAATAACTGACCTGGAAAGGCTCGTAGAACAGATCTTCCACGCCCTTCTTCAGTCCGATGACAAGTCCGTAAGGGTTGCCTATCACATCCAAGCCGAGTACCAGCACATAAAGTTGTTTCAGAGCTTGCCCTGTGTAGTGGCTCTGCACTTGACCGATCAACTCCTTTTGAGATAAGAACTCGTAGTTCCTCTCATAGTAGGATAATCTGGTGAAAAAAGAAGGTTATTAGTATCATACAAAGAAATATAATAAAAGAACAAAAAAGAACAAAAATAAAGAAAAAACTAAAGAACAAAAAAACTAAAATACTACTACACTACTACACTACTATACTTAAATTAAAGAACTAAATGCATTTATGAAAATATAGTTACCCTAAGAAAAACCTTTTTTTATTTATTCCCTGCGTGTCTGATTGATTGTTTGTGAATGTCTAATCTCAAAAACGGCTGAATCGATTCAACGACGGATTTTTTATAGTTTAACTGGTGTTTCTTTATTCGCCAGCACCATTTTATACACCAGCTAAACTGTAAAAGTTCCGACAGACAAAATAAAGATTAGAGATGCGAAAAAAAAACCCATGAAACAGTGACCCACACAGACAATTTTGCGGCTAGTCATACATAAGTATAAGATAAATGTTGTTAGTTCTGAAGTGATAGGCTGCAATATGTACACTACTTGGAATGATTTGGGATCCACGAAATCGACATACTATCCTTGTTCATATTGTAGGTAGATCATACTGAACTGGCCTACATACATAATCTTTCATGGTAGTTAATTGCCAATAGCAGCAGTAAAACATTGTTGTCAATTAAGAGATTCGTAAAAATTACGATACTAATATTTTCTAATTAACCTAATATTATTTTACTTTACTGTCCGAATTTTCCTAAAACACGAAAGTGCCATCATACTCATTCATAATATTAGTTTGTCAGAATAATACAGTTCAAATATATTTAAACAAACAATCTTACTTGAATACGACGTCGTTCATGTCTGTCAACGTAACACCAATGCTCTGGAGTACGGTGCCAACGAACGTTGGCAGTTGAGTCGCCCCTCCGAGGGAGAACGAAACATGCACCTAAAAACAAGAGAATAAAGTTGCTATTTGAATACCAATAAATGAAATCTAATGAAAACATATTGTTGTTATTAATTTACCTTGAGCGGAGACAAGTGAAGACTGTCGTAAAAATTCTTGAGATCTGACGCCACCCCAATAGCTGCTAAAGCTTCTAATGGCTGTCCAGCCTTTTCTAAATCAAGTTGGAATGCGTCCAGCTGTAAAAAAAATATATTTTTATTTAATAATTAATATTTTTCGCCAATCCACCTTTAGCCAGCGAAATGAAGCTTATGCCTTGTATGTAGTATTGTAAAACTCTGTCAAACTTAAGTTAACTGATTTGGCTAGCTTAACGAACACTAACTAATCTAGTGAGTCACCGTGAGTTTGGGCCAGTCTGTGTTGAGCACAATTTAAAAAGTTCTGCCTGTCACTAATAAATAAAGAGAATTAATTATCAAAGAAATCTAATAATTACCGCTTCTTGTTCGTTGAGTAGTCGTTGCGGGAACATGCCCATCAGTGCGTTAATCAATCCCATATCGACTTTCACATGGAACTCCTGAATCAACACCTTGTAATATTTGTACTGGCGAACTTTACTGTGTTCCATTAAACGTTCAACTATCGACACTTGGATAAACGGCTTCATACCTAAAATATACCCAAAATAAATTAAAGTCGTTATTTGTTATCTAAGTAAAGGTAGAGTATAATTATTGAGCTAGCAAATAGCCTAGTTTCTGTAGCGACAGTGAGTAAGCATTTCTTCGTACCTCGAGGCACTGTTTGTATCCACAGTCATGCAAAAAAGAATATGTACAATTTAGAAAAAGTCCTACAGTAATGTGCAGGACAAGATTAGATTAATTAGTATCAAATGATGAATATTAAGTCTCTGCGGAAATAACCTTTTTTCACAATATATTTGTGATGTAATTATATTTTGTTATTTATTACAATTATTAATAAATTCAAGAACTCAAAGGGCTAAAGAGAATACAACCTGAGTTAGCTCGTAAATAAATCCAAAACAGTACTTTAGAAACAAACACGACGTGGAATTAAATAGAAATTGCTTTAAAGACTCAAGGCCCGGCTATTAAAAAAACAATAGCCGCGGCTCACCGGTGAGTCGGACGGACCACCAGGGACGGGGACCGGTGAAGTAGATTTTTTTTTATTAGAGTAGATGAAAGTGCAGCACACTTTAAAAACGCACAAGAAAAACACAGAGAAAAGGACAGAAAAAAGAATTAGAAGTCTATTAGTTATTCAACCAAATTTAGGCTGTCTACTCACCACTAGGATCGTCATTAGCAATGGATCTCGGAGGCGGTACGGGGGCTAGCACGACTGGGAAGGTCGGCAGCGGCAGCTGTTGGTCGATCTGCAGCCGGTGCAGGCGCGCGTGCAGGCGCCGGGAGTGCGGCGTGAGGCCGTACGACGCCCACAGGCCGGGTTGTAGCGTACGGCGCAGTAAGCGGACTGCGGGCTTCAGTTGACGCATCTCTTCGAAGTCCACCTGTAGGTATAGGGTAATTAGTTTATAGAATAAACGTAAACTATCTAAGTATATTAGTGCAATGGACACTCAAACCATTGCTTGTTTTCGTATTTATTATTCAAGATCAAGCTTAGCTTAGCAGTACATGACACGATGCAAATGTTACCTTAACCCTAAGATTTTGGGAATGTATTAACTGGCCACAGCTATTGAACCAATTCGTATTTCTCAGTTGTAATTATAGGTTAACAAAGAGCGCAGGCACTCTAATGGGACCACAGCCACGGTGATTTCCTGCTAACTTGTGGGGCAATTTCAAATTTAGTCTGGTCATTGAGGCAAAAGTGTGAGAACGTTCTTATTCTGCAATATTCATCATAACAGCCAATACGAAATTTTGCCGTTGATAGTCCAATTCCGCGTAACTACAATTTTTAAATACTGCGAATATACACCTTCGAAGATTGTGTATAAGGTTAATATCTATATTCGTAATATCAGCTAAACACCCGATCAGCAATTTGATCTGCTTCCAGACACTTACATTGCACATACTGAATTAGTGGTAATTATGAACAAGAAGAAAAAAAAATAAAAAACAGTATGGTTTGGTCACGTTGAATAAATGAAATGCAAAAAGTATTTTTTTAGCGGATGTAAGTGAAACTCGAGAAGGGGACGTCTTACAAAGACATCTAATACTACTAAAAAATCTTGTAGTACAATAAACTTAATTCAATTGTATGACGTATTTCATATTTACCTCCGTTTTTTCGTCAATATGGACTCTCGGCGACACAGGTTCATCGCTGACAATCTTTTCAGACAAATAACGCTGGAAGCATTCTTCCAATTGCATCACTTTCACTCCTTCAATCTTTTTGTAACGACGTGCACCTACTTTGCACTGTTCCCATATTATGCCAGAGCTGAAAGTAAAATACCTCGAATTTAGGCCAAAATATACAAATATAGTTTAAAACAAAAGCATTAGACATTTTACAACGTTCAGTGTTTTAATAGTTTATGCAGTAGAAATAAGATAGCATAAAAGTTTTCTACAACTTCATATCTAAAGATAACAAGGATAGTCACAAGCATAAATACGTATGTACAGAGGCCAGCACATCAAGCTACCCCCATGTGTCAAATTTCTTTGATAGCTTTTCAACTTTATTACAAAAATAAGGTGTATGTTCACTTATCAGGCAGGAATGCAGAACATTTTGTTTTAAAGATATTTTCACTTATCTAAACAAAATGTTCTGAATAACTACTTCTACGGGCTTCTTTTATCTAATGCTACCAATTATAAATGAAATATAAATGAATTAAAATGATTTGTAATACATACTTTGATATACTGATGTAGACGATCTCCAGTTGCTCCGGGTCATTGACAAGTGACAGTCCAATGCCCTGCATGGACAGTACCAGCTCAGTATCAACTAACTCCGCTTCACCTATAGTGTGCGCACCGCTTGCAAGGATTGGATCTTCCGTGAATAAGATCACTCGCTGCAACCCATCCAGAAAGGAGACCCAGTATATCTTTGTAGTTTCGTTGATCCTGTAATTAATGGTTGATTATATGTATGGGTAATATGAATGTAAGGACTTGCCGTAGGAGTAGAAGTATTTTCAAGTCAAGCTAGTGTTTTCCACTATAGATTCAAAATATTTTGCATATAAACGCAGGGGTAAATAGTAACAAAGCATTAACGGGGATTTCACGTTAGTTCAATGTTATTTCTTATTAACAAGGTGTAGCAATACTAATTTAAATTCAATAAAAAACAGAGTCCCTAAAATATGTTATAAAACCATTTTTGTTATTGTGGTATTTCCATACATTTTATTGTTTTTTTCCTCACTTGAACTTTATACATTTATGAACATTAAAATTGACCAGATGTCAAGTTGACATTTATTAAAATAGTAATGACGTCCATTTTGAAATGAGAACTAGACCTTGGAATACACTTACATAAAATCTCCAATACCATCCTGTCTTAGGTCATTTTCGATTTCTCTTCTCTTGCAACCTTCGAATATTAGAACACGCGGTCCGGCAGGGTTTTCCCACGTATACAACATTTTATGCATCGATTCTAATACTCTGGAATAAAAAAGAATGTCATTGAACGTATGCGTTTACAAACCAAGCGAGAAATAAAAAAAATATTAATATTCTAAATTTACAAAAACATTTATATTAAAAAATATTGAAATATCACTTATATCAATTGTATAATATACAAGGTGGTAGGCTAATTTAACCCCCGACGTAAAGTGGAGTGTTAAGGTAAAACACATCTATTTCTCAAAACAGAACATTACATTCAGTTACTTGAGAAACACTTATTAACAAGTAAGTAACAGTCGTAATATTTTTTAAAGTGGGGTGTTACTAGTTTGACGTGTGTAAGTCTTTGTCTGTGGCATTATCTCACAAAAGAATGAACCAATTTTGATGCAAGTTTTTATTGTTTGAGAACCGATTTAATCGCGGTGGTTCTAAGACTCGGTCCTCCATCAACTGAAAGTACTCAATCAGACTTCTAAAACTTATAGTATGTATTTTGTTTTAACTCCTACTGGTGTATTTTTTAAACTCCAAGTATTGCATCAAGTATTATATGTTATACGGTGCGCAGAGTTTAAATTTTACACCCATACATAAACTTACGCCTTGTCCTAAGAGGGTAGACAGAACGCTACCTCTTACGATTCCTACATACTTGCTCCTATTTTTTAATTATTCTTATACCGTGGTCCGTGATTACATAAACGTACACGTACCGTAAACGTACAGACGCCAGCACATCAAGTTACCCCAATGTGTCAAATTTTCCCAATTGAATATGAACCTTATCTGCTTAACATAAAGTTGAAAAACGGTCAAAGAAATTTGACACATTGGGGTAACTTGACGTGCTGGCGTCTGTACATTAATGAATGTCTCACCTAGTATTAACATTCTCCTTTTCGTAGATAGTGACGCTGTGTGGCGAGTAGTTGACTAGTAACGCGGGGGCGTGTCCGTCGCGGTACTGTCGTATTGTGATGTATGTGCCGCCTTCCGTCAGCTGTACTTCTACGTGTAAACCGCCATACTGAGGAAAACATGATAAATATCACCACGTTTGAATGGAAGCAGATGGAAATAATATCCTTAGGGAATATACAGACCATGTGCCTATGAATAGTAACCTACTGAACTCCAAGATTACTAAACATACTGATTTCCTAATTTGGAGGTTAGAAGATCCTTGTTAATTACATTTAAAAATTGAAAAGTTCATAAGTAGTTAGAAATTAAGTTTAAGAATTGTATTGTACGACTGTGTTTGGTTAAATTACTACAGTCTTTTTCTGATTTACAAATAAGAACAGAAGTAGTATTCTGTTAAAAATCACCGTAAGAAAATGAAGGCGAAATGAACTGTCATTTCAGACTAATACCACCTAATACTAGGCATTGACATTTACCTTCACTTAAGTTTACACGGGAGGACTTTTACTAAAATCGACCGGCAGTGTAAAATAAAGTATCAGAACAAAAGCTGCTCGCACTTTAAGGGCGAACAGAGCCTTTTTAGGGGACACAAGTTCCCAATTGGCAAAACAAAAACGGTTTTTTTACATTCCACGAATATAACATTACTTTGGTGGATGCACTTATGCCAATCCTTGTATAAATAAATATTCTACCACTTTCACGCAACGCCATTTAGTCCCAAACTAAGTAGAGCTTGTGCTATGAATACTAGACAACTTATACACAAACTTATTTCTTCCAAATACATATACAGGGTGTAAAAAGACCGATCACATAGCCGATAACCACACATTCTGTACATAGAATTAAGTAACTTTAACGAAAAAATATTGCTGGGAGAATACTTGTGTTTTTCATCTTTAAAAAAAGACATGCTTTTTATTGCGCGCATTGCATAGCGCGACAACGCAACGCAACTTTCGATCAGCTGAGCGTATGGCCACTCGCGCTTGGTCGTTGACCCGACCGGCCCGCTTGTTTAGTATCCATTGCATTTTTGTAACTTCAAATGCGTAATTTGTTTTGGAAAATAGATAATTTTGATAATGTTTGTTCGGAAGAAAGTTTACTAATGATACTTAGAATACAATTTTGAAAAAAAAAAAGAATAAAAATATTGTACTTTGATCTTCAATATCTCCAAAACCAGTGAATTCCCAGGTATGTTCTAGAAGAATAAAACTATCCCAGTGATGGGTAGAATATGTAGTTTTCGTTTACGTTAAGGGTCTTTTTAAACCCTGTATATTACAGATAAATTACACCCAGACACAGAACAAATGTTCTTGGGTGGCAATCGAACCCACAACCTCCGGCATAGCAGTCAGGGCTACTAACCGCTAGGCTCAACAGGTCAGTCAAACAGTCGGAATACTGATAGCTATTATTCTATTAATATCTTACCTCATCATCGAGCTTCAAGCAGACGGAATGTTGTTCAGTGTATAAGAATGGTGCGGAGTAGACCGGAGAGCCAGCGACGCGTAATAACAGTAACTTGTCTTCTCTCTCTATGACTGGCCATAGAGGCGAACTAGAGTTTTGTGGTATCTGGAAATAACATAACACCATGCATTTAATCCCCGAAGGGTAAGGCAGAAGTCGTCTATGGATTTTAGACTTTAAGGTCACTCAAACTGTAGTGCCATAGCTTATTTAGTATCTGTGAAGGCTGGTAATTAGCAATATAGAAATGTATCATTGTTATTATTTATTAATATTCTGTAAGCCTTTCTAAAATGTGAAAAAATCATCATTCGAGTTATAAAGATATGTAAAGAAAGAAAGAAAATACATTTATTGGCAACAGCTGGATACATGCACAGCAAAAACACAATAACACAAAAAAAAGAGAGATAAAAATGGCATGTCTCACGGCTGCGCCAAAAGGTTCATTTCAGCGGTAATGCCAGACAGATGCTGAGATGCTGCCTGACGATGATTTTCAAATGAACCTTACAAAGTGACGGATGTGTGACGAAGTGATGTAGTATTTAAATCTTACCGTAATCCAAGGGTCACCAGATCTGTGAAGCTCCTGATATTGGATATCAAATGGCGCTTCATTGATTATCAGGAAGTACGGCGTGAATATCACCATCTTAGTTAAACTGTTGAATGCCAGCTGATTTGTAACTGCCACCTACAAAAAGGTATGTATTTTGAAATGCACCATCTATTAAAACATTAAGGGGTGATTTTATCGCCTCTCACTATTAGCACTATATCGATGAAATTTGGGAGGAAGGATGATTCGAATTTTAGTACACCATTGTACAAGCTATAGCTATATGATATATGCGACATATTGTTGTTATCGCTTATCAATGTTGTAGTAAAATAAATTATATCAATAATTGTTTATAAAAGTGACACTAAAGACATATATGTAAGAAATACTTATTAGTTTCTTTCTTTGAAAAGTACTACGAAATACAAACTTATCTTTACAGTGGGTAAAATCAATACTGAGCGTAAATTATTACAGAAAACCTTTCATCTAACAGATAATAACAATAAGCCACGTTACCTACTTACTACTAACGCGTTCTTGGCCAATTACGCGTTTTTTTTTATTGGCCACGTTTTAGAAATTAACTTACCTCATAATTCCTACCCTCATGTTTGCACTGTACTACTCCGGAACTGCCGGGAACGTCCAGCGGGAACTTATCAGACCATTCACCAAACTCCACCCTGATAGCCGCCTTCTTCTTACCGAAGAAGTTCTTAGCACGGAACGAGAACAGTATCGGTCCCTTATAATCTTTAGGGTGGAATATTACGTTGCCAGTTTCATCCACATTCTAGAAAAACAAAAGACATCATAAATATTCGATTTAAAAAAGTTTTTGCAAATTGCCAATGCTGCGTAAAATGCAATTTTGAATTATCCTATACCTTTAAGCTTGCTTTCCTTTAACCTTTGAAGGTGAACCTCGCTTAGAAAGAATGTGTTATTGGCACTAAACTTGGCGTATTTGGCCAATGCAAAATGCACCTTAAAACGCCTTGTTTAATACCATGGTAGTAAAAGTAGTCTCATAAATTAGGTGATATTATAATGGAACTCAGATTAATGTGCGATCATGCAATACGTTACCGATCATGCAATACGTTACCCATCATGCTGCGAGCTGTAATTACGTCGAGTTTAAACTACACTGGTGTTTCTAGTGCATACAATTAATACTTGAATAAAAATACATGCTGCTAAAAAGCAAAATAACTACAGCAGGGTCATGGTAATCCACGAAAATTAAAGCTACGATGTGTGCATTTTTATAAATAAATCATTCATTCATTCATTCATTCATTCATTCATTCTTTTGTTTTAACCAACAACACTTAAGACAATTATTGGAACCCAACCATCGACAAATTCGTTGACTTATCTGTATTAAATTTAGTTCTATAATCATTTTCGTTTTACCCTTAAACCCCACCACACAGAACAGATGAAAACTTATCAAATTATTATTAACCAAGACCTCCTTCAAGTGCTCAATATGTAAGTAGCAAAATAATATAACCATGTATTTTTTTAGAAGTGCTAAAGTAATGTTTGCACTTACCGGCAAACAAGAAGTATGGCGTCTAATAAATTTACTGCAACGTGAATGCTTAATCTGTAATTTACATAAAACAGACAACCCATACAGTATTTGCTTTGTTAGTTAAAGACATTACATAACTAAGTATAATTAAACATATCTAACACATCACACCAAATCTATCGTTTCGTATAAGTGGTAAACATACTAATTAATACGTTTACTTTCGGATTAGGCTATGACCCCACTGAAAAACGCATGCTATAAACAACAATATAATAAGGCAATGATAATAAGAATCGAAATCAAAACATCCTAAACTATCGCTTTGAGATGAAGCTTGTTAGACTTAGGAAGCAGTAACCGACCGAATCGAGGATTAAATAAAATGATAAAGAAAAAAAAAACAACTATTAAAAAAATAATCACAGTTAGATCATCTCAAAGATACCTTGTTGGGTGTGCTGGAGTCTTTTTCTGGTTTCTTTGATTTCTGTAACCACGCAATGTGTTTATGGCCAATAGTATAAAGCCAAGTAGTACGAATGAAGATAACTTCTTGAGGTATGACTTAGTAAAACGACAAGACAAACACAGTTAGTATAGCCTATAAGAATTTCTACTTACTGTACCGCTTTTACTTGATAGCTTCAATAAAAATGCAAATAGAAGATACATAGGTGGTTAAGTAAACATTACTATCTAGCATTCAAACGTTAATATTACCCTTACTCATTACATTACACATCTGGTTAAAGTTTTCGTAAACATTTCAGTAATAAGTGCAAAGTATCAACAGAAATAATTGATTTTAGAGTTTTTGCACTCAACAAACACGTATATTTTTTTATTTTATCTCGGGGTGGTAAATCTCTATGGTAGAAACACTTGTTAACTAAAAACCACTTCGGTGTTCCGTCTCATACCTACGATTAAGGTCGCGAGAACGCATGATTCATCCCCAACAACACACAATACCAAACTGAACATGTTTTGCAGCGCTGTCTTCCAATTTTGAATAAATTTCTAAACCAGATTTCAATGCCAAAGCCACTACACTCAAATATCAAAACACTTTCGAGAAAAAAATAATATTATAAAATGTGGACTTACCCTATAGCAAAGAGTAAAGCCTGTTTTATTCAGCATCCAGAAAGGACAATAGAGGGATAAGACTTGCGTGCCTTCCCTGTCCACACTATGCATACCCAAGTCTAATGTCATCACTGAAGGACTGTCGTGAGATTCGAACGACCACACCGATAATTCCATCTCGCTTTCTGGCAAATTCTTCGTGCATACCCAACATTTGTCGAGGTAGTTTTGAATCTGAAATGTTGTTTAATTAGTACGTAACATAGTTAGTTTGTGATAGAATGATACACCTTAATATACTCAGAAATAAAATGCAACGCTTTAAAAATGCATTCCCTATTTCCGTCACGTGGATTTTATGTTAGGCACGGACATCAGAGAAATCCTTTATTTTCAATTTTCTGCAATTACCCACTTATCTTTTTGCATTGGTAAATAAATTTATTTCTTCTTTGTCACTTGCAATACTTAAGTGATTGCAACTGACTAATAAATAAATATTTGGGACACGCACAGGATTTTTAACAACATAAAATAAATCTAAGTAACATATTTTATATAACCAATGCGAGGCCAAAAAGCCCTCTATCTAAGCACTATGCCACGATATTTAAAGAACTACTGACTAAAATCCCTTTAATAGTCACATCTGCGGACGACGATACAACGGGAATTCAAAAGGTAATAAATTGTGACAGTAAATCCACATTTATTAATTTTCTTTAAAACAATTAATATTTGCGGTTTAATAGCACTTACCATAATAACAATAGACGCTCTATTAGGCGACAGATGCGACAGGTGGAACATCTCTCCTGGCTTAAACACTTGAGTCCTTTTCAGTCCCAACTGTGAGACCACAATCTCTACGGGCAAGCAGTTCTGTAGCTTGACTGCCGGCTTCAGTACGAGGTCGTAACAGGACGACGCGAACGTGTGGCGGGTTGTATGCTCGTAGAATACTTGTTCCATTTTACCGACGGCCTGAATTTAAATACCGTGTTGAGAATTAATTCTAAAATGACCTAGAGTACTCGAAGCGCGGATCCACCGCCGTTGTTAAACACTGTAGACATGCCTAAGGCGTATTTGTCTTAGAATCAGAATCAGAAACCACTAGATCAATAGGCCAGTCAAAGTAGTACTTTATGTATGATATACCAATTCAGTTAAATTATTACCTCCCACTACTACTACTACTACTTCAAATTACTACCTTCTCTATAATTGTATGTAACATAAGGACACGCAGCGCAGTAGTTCAGTTCAAAATTCTGTATTTTGTATTTTTTAAAATATCAATGCATGTCAGTTAGGTAGATAAGTTAGCTATAGGATATGTATGGTAAGTTAGGTTAGGTTATATGTATATACAAATATTTTGTCATTCTAATTCTATCTAACACAAAAGGTATAAAGAGCACAATAAACTCAAAACACTAAACACTCTCCTATTTACACACACAGTTGCACATCTAAGCACAGTGTTTATACTTTAATTATTTAGTTATATGTTTGAATATTGTTTTTATTTTCTTTTTTTTTCTTAATTACTGGTTCCCAAGATTTTTTCGTGGACATAACTTTTGCATAACTATTTGTAAATATAGCATACCTTTAGATAGAATTTCTCTCCACTGTTCTTATCTTTAGAGTCGCATTGCAACAATTTGGATATGTTTACTTCTTGTTGAAGTTCCCGCCATATGAACGGTGATACAGACACGGTAAAACCTGGACAAAAATGGAGAAATACGAATATATTACTTTGTTAAGCACTTTATAAAATCATCAATCAACTATAAAAGAAAATTTGTCACTCGGACCATAAAAACAACCAAACGAGTTAAACCTATAAAGTGGTTCTTGCCGCATTTCCTTCCGACAGAAGTCACAAAATGCAATTTGCTTACAGGTAACATTGTGACTTTGTGAGACATGGCCGTTTGCGTAAATTGTTTGGCACAATAATAAAATATTTGAAAGAGTGGAAGTAATGACGTTAGACGAGACCATTACAGTTTCTACAATAAAAATAAAATTTCGATAAAAATTTACAAAAAAATGTGTGCACGTTCATATTTTGAATGCAACGTAACAGCAAGAACATTCTGGATTGGTTTCTCAAAAAATAGTCAACTAGCTTGTAGCGACATCTATTTCACCACATACGAACTAAACACTGACATCCTACACGATCCTCACGATGTTAAAGTTATCCGCACGATTTGAACGTTTACAAGTTCCCGACAACAACCGTCGGGAAGTAGTAGCCCACCAGACACAACACCCGTCTGGTCAGAGGGTCCTCCCTTTTCTGATTAGGAACTTTACACCCTGTTCTTCATACCTCTAACGTACTGTCAATTTAAGTACTGTCAACATACCTTCAACAGAGAAGAACAGCTCTGCAGTGGGAGTATGCACGGCCTGTAGCGGCAGTCGCAGCACATCGCCAGGTTTCACGTCGCCTAGCAGGCGTACTTCGTTGCCGCTCAGCGTCATGTAATATACCGACACGTTCACTGACAACGTGTTCGTTACCTGACAAACAAAATGTTACTTTATTGATCTGAATTTAGATTGAGATTTACAGACCGCAGGTAGACTTTAATTTTCTATGTACAGTCAGCGTTTCATGAAAATGTAAACAATAAAAACTTGTCAATTTGCAATTGCATTCTATTAAAACGAGATAGAACGATTTTTATTTATTTAGATTGCATGACACTTGCGAACGTGTATTCAACCACAAAGCAGCTGCAGCAACACTGATGTTATAAACAAGAACATGTGCAAAATAGTATTCAGCTAGGCTGCAGCCCAGCTGTTTATTTCAATGAATACACACCTATTCTGACAAATAACATTTTGACCAGAAAACTTTTAAACAATCTTAATTAAATTTGAAAACTTTGAGCATCACTTCCGCACGACGACGCCTTTTAATTTAATCTAGTTTTACGTTGAATTATGAAGATTATTATCAATCTGTTCAACACAATAATGTAAATTACTACTACTATGACAACTTGTAAGTTATACCAAAATTAAAGTCTTAAACCTCGTAAAATGGATGGTTAATCTGAAGTTATTACAGGTTGTCCCTATATACCGCGTTTACAAATAAGAAGGATATTGTACACTATGTTAACATATTATGCGGGTCTGTGTGTAACGTACCTGTACTACACTGCGCAGGTATATGTGCAGCGCGGCGTCCTGCAGGACGACGTCAGAGATGAGGCCGCGCGGCTCGGCGGCCGCCACGTGCGGAACGTTCTGTAACGTACCTGTACTACACTGCGCAGGTATATGTGCAGCGCGGCGTCCTGCATGACGACGTCAGAGATGAGGCCGCGCGGCTCGGCGGCCGCCACGTGCGGAACGTTCTGTAACGTACCTGTACTACACTGCGCAGGTATATGTGCAGCGCGGCGTCCTGCATGACGACGTCAGAGATGAGGCCGCGCGGCTCGGCGGCCGCCACGTGCGGAACGTTCTGTAACGTACCTGTACTACACTGCGCAGGTATATGTGCAGCGCGGCGTCCTGCATGACGACGTCAGAGATGAGGCCGCGCGGCTCGGCGGCCGCCACGTGCGGAACGTTCTGTAACGTACCTGTACTACACTGCGCAGGTATATGTGCAGCGCGGCGTCCTGCATGACGACGTCAGAGATGAGGCCGCGCGGCTCGGCGGCCGCCACGTGCGGAACGTTCTGTAACGTACCTGTACTACACTGCGCAGGTATATGTGCAGCGCGGCGTCCTGCATGACGACGTCAGAGATGAGGCCGCGCGGCTCGGCGGCCGCCACGTGCGGAACGTTCTGTAACGTACCTGTACTACACTGCGCAGGTATATGTGCAGCGCGGCGTCCTGCATGACGACGTCAGAGATGAGGCCGCGCGGCTCGGCGGCCGCCACGTGCGGAACGTTCTGTAACGTACCTGTACTACACTGCGCAGGTATATGTGCAGCGCGGCGTCCTGCATGACGACGTCAGAGATGAGGCCGCGCGGCTCGGCGGCCGCCACGTGCGGAACGTTCTGTAACGTACCTGTACTACACTGCGCAGGTATATGTGCAGCGCGGCGTCCTGCATGACGACGTCAGAGATGAGGCCGCGCGGCTCGGCGGCCGCCACGTGCGGAACGTTCTTGTCGCTGGTGGAGCCCGCCGGCTTGCGGCCCAGAGGGAAGTATCGCTTGTCAGCACGGTCCACCGGGATAATAACTTCATCGTCTATTTCTACTATCTGTAAAAAAAACTTGGAATTTAACCTACATTTAAACTTAGCTTTGACCAAAGACAAGCTCACAACACAGGTATATTTGACAATGAATAATAAACTTACACGAATTAATCAGTTAAATTAATACATTCCTAAAAATTTGCACTTTATGACTACATAATATTATAAGAGCTAAATTGTGATTTACAAGTCAGATTTAGAAAATAATTAAAATGTGTGTTGCTGTGTGTTATTGTATGTGAGTCAATTTTTTATGGTGTTCATTAAAGAGTACAATATTCTGTTCTTTCTTTCAATGGAAGGAATACTTGACTGTTATTTGTAGTAGACTTTTTAGTAAATTTCATAATTATTTTGTTACATATTCTGTTGACACTATACCCAAAAATACGTTACCTTCACTTGTAATTTGAGTGGTGCAGGTGCTTCATTCAGTTTCATCAAGTTGAGTCCACCATGTTTCAGTTGCAGTGGAACACACGCGCCCGGTTCCAAAACAACTTCCCTAAAACAAAATATATTACTTACTTTATGATTTCGTAAAAGGCTATTTGACAATAATAAAAATATGCATACCTTTGTTGCAAGCCTAAAAGATGTTTACTTTATAAGTTTTCTCTTAAAAATGCATGAAATAATGATATAATTCTACAAAACATTCCTAATAATGTAACCACTAATCGCTGTTATTAGTCGAAGTTAGCAGAGACACCGTAATTTTGACAATATATACAAATTAGTAAACAACGATTCATGTTTGAGACCTTGTTAATTCATTTCTGATATAACTCAATCCAGACGATGTGGGTTGGTTTGTAAATGTTACTTTGTTGATTATGGTACTCAACAAAGTACAAGATTTATCTTCAAATCTATGTTCGTATCTAAAATGCTCTATTTTTTCAACTGTCTATTTTAGTTGCAAGGTAAACTTTGTGGGTTTGTAGACCAACCAAGCAAGAAAATCCTACTAAATTTATAAACGCGAAAAATTGTGAGGATGGATGGATGGATGTTTGTTCATCTTTCACGTAAAAACTACTGAATAGATTTTAATAAAATTTGGTATTGAGTTAACTGACACCCTGGATTAACACATAGGCTACTTTTTAGCCCTGTATTCCCACGGGAACGGGACCTACGCGGGTGAAACCGTGGTACGTCTGCTAGTTTACAATAAATAAAGATGAGTGTTGGAGGAGATAAAACAGTGTAATAATAGAAGAGAAAATATGTGACAGATTTGCAAAAATATTTAAAATTAATAGAACTTACAAAACTGGCCAGTACTTCGATTAGGCCGTAAAGAGGTTTCAACAAACTTAATACTGGGAAAAAGTAACACAATAATACCATACTGAATACTTTACCTGTAGTCAGAAGAAACATGTTCTTCGGCGAGGGAAACGGAGAAATCGTGGTTATCATTCAACATCAACTTCACAGTCAGACCCGTGCAGTTATGAAGAACATATGGCGCACCGCGGAAATTGTTTATTTCCTGAAAACATGGAAATGTTTACATAAAACAGATCAAACCAAAATTAAAATACACAACTAATAATAATGTCCTATATTTTACTGCCTATGTATATTTACCAAGCTAAGATGTAATGCCAATCAAATTTTGGTCTAAAACAAGGTATCGTTTTGCATCTTCGTCAAATTCAAGGAGATTGCTGGGGGATACTAAAGATTATCGACACGAATCTATACTTATTTATTTTGAAGAGGTTACGTTTGTGAGTTTCAGACGTTGTAGGGGGGTAATCTCTGTATCTAGAGAGCTGATTTTGAAAATTCTTTTACCTAAAGCGTGGTGAATAGAAACTCAAGGGCGAATAGAAAAAAAACTTTGTGGAGCATATTTATGCTAGTTTTAATATTGTTTGGTACTAACTAGCTGTTGAAACTATTTATCTAAATTATTTAAAAGCATTACAGTCCTCGCATGTAACAAACAACTTTGAATTTATGTGAATATCTTCCTTAAAGTTTTGTTTCTATTGACCAATAGAAAGCCACATTATTTGTGACTTTTGTGAGCGCCGTATTTTATTTTCAAAACTAAGAGGGGTGGAGGGAGGGCATTGTTAATGTACGAAATGCACATGGACGAAGTCGCGGGAAAAGTGCTTTATCTACGTGCATCTCAGTCAATAATAAAACAAGTAGGTATTATTTTTTGCTAGCAGTTTCGTTACTAGCTACACGCGCCGCTGTTAGGGAGGTAAGGCCGGCCGGTCGTCGACACGCACGCACAACGACATACTCGTCTGTCTACCGCATACGCAACCGGCCGATTCTGTTCTATAAAAGTGGTGTATTCTGAAATACTGTCAAAGTTGAATTACTGAAAAACACAAGTATGTATTAATTATTGAGCAGGTACCTATCATAATAATTTAGTTTATTAATTTATTATTTTTATAACAGCATCCAGAAATTTTACGAGGATGCAAAACGAAACGTTGTATAATACATTTTTTTATTTAAAGGTGGTGAAACAGGGCATAATGATCCCATATTAAAAAACAAGAAATTGTAACTCACATCATCTTTAGATTTGCTCTGAATCGAAGACTCGTTTCCGCCCTCGGCGACAGTAGATGTAAATGTGTTGCCTAGTAGAGTTAGCACCTGTTATAAAATAATTGTTGTCGTATTGATTGGGTATAGCTACTTATGACTAATCAATGGTGTTTATCTTCCTTCCTTACGTAAAGACGCCAGCACATCATGCTCTGCAAACCGGGCAAATTTCTTTGATCTATTTTCAACTTTATTCCAAAAGTCTAAGGTTTATATTTAATTGGGAAAATTTGATAGTTTGAAATAGCTTGGTTGTGCTGGCGTGAACTCCTTTGGGATGACTTATTTGTCAGTCTGCCTGTCACAGCCTTATTACTTCATACCACATGGATAAATCGAGTTGAAATTAATATGAAATACGTAGGCCAATGCTCTCTTAGAGTTGGTACATCATGCCAAGTCCACGCAATAAAGAAGTACTGCATTCAAGAGACATGTTTTGATACTTGCAAATAATTTAAAACCTCTAGTGTACTTTCGGTTGACATAGAAACATAAAATTTGGCAAGAAGCAAGGTTTTACAGCACACATATTAGTTAGTCTGAAAATCATTAATTAAATTGTTATTTTATGTGTCTCACCTCCATTCCCGTTCTAGTGATGGTGATCTCCAGAGGTTCACTGCTCGATAAGGTGACAGTCTTACTGGCGTGTCGTTGTGCAACGGCCTGCAAGTTAGCGGCTTCGTCCGTTGTGTCGATGATTGCTTGCGGCTCTGCTGTGTGCATCACTACCTGTTCGATACAATTTACTTGATAAATATTTGATTCTCAATTCTTTATTGCGTACCATGTGTTAATAGTTGGTGGGGAAATTAATATGAGATACAATTATTGACCTTATTGGGCACAACATATTATGTAGACCAAGTAGGAGGAAGGAGGAAGAGCACTGCAGTGAATTTTATAGATATTATAACATAAATATTCCACAACTTTTTCACACAACGCCATTTACTCCCAAGTTAAACTTGAAAGCTTGTGTTATGGGTACTAAACAGCTGATAAACATACTTATATATTTCTAAATACATACATATTATAGATAAATTATACCCAGACACAGAACAAATGCTCATCACACAAATATTTGTCCTGGTTGGGAAACAAACCCACGACCTCCGGCATAGCATTCAGGATCACTAACTACGAGACCAGTCAAAATAGCTTTCAAGTTGCTTATAATTTGTCATTAAAGTATTCACTTAAACTATAGTAGCATTTGTTTATTAGAAAAAGCTTCAATTTAACTCATCGAAAACAAAACAATTCTCATTCACATTTGAGAGTATACTATACTAAGGCAAACTAGGATCCGTGCCGTTTGGCTAGAACACCTGTTTAACGTGTTCTTAAAGTATACTAAACCGATGGCAGTGGTTTCCATCCGCTTACCATAAACTTATCCCATTCTCGAGTATCGTATAAATCCTATAGGCTCCTAAGTTAGAGCGACGGTGATCTGAAAGTCAATGGGCTGAGACAGTGACCTCAGTGCGCATTGCGCTGACGTTAAGTCATTCGCTTGTTGACAAATCACTACACCCTTCCAGCACTGTTTCACTGGTAATTTTTTTTAGGAAGACTTGTTCGATGAAATTAAATAATAAAATAAATAAATAAATAAATAAATATTCCACAACTTTTCACACAACGCCGTCTAGTCCCAAGCTAAGCTAAGAGCTTGTGTTATGGGTACTAAACAGCTGATAAACATACTTATATACTTCTAAATACATACATATTATAGATAAATTACACCCAGACACAGAACAAATGATCGTGCTCATCACACAAACATTTGTACTGGGTGGGAATCGAACCCACGACCTCCGGCATAGCAGTCAGGGTCACTAACTACTAGACCAACAGGCCGTCAAATAATATTTCAATTAATTGATTAAGAGTGTAACTTAGCTTATGTTTGAATAAATACATTACCTCCATCTTAAGTTCCCACGGTACATGTTTGTACTGATAGTCTTTGAGTACTTCCACGGGTTCAATGAGCGGCTCCCAAACGGCGCGTTCAATGTTATAGTACGACACTTGCATCGCCCACGTTGATTCGGCGTAGAACTAAAAGGGTAGGCCAAAGTTATTCTACTACACTTTCCAAGTCATCTTTGAACAAAATAATATTACTTATTGTAAAAAAACTTTTTTGCAAAAAATAAAACCGACTTCAAAAAAAAACACTAAACGGTGTAAAATAACTCTAAATTAGGAAGTCTGTGGCTTTGGTGGGTTTATCTTATTCATGATGGGCCACCGACTTCCGAATTTAGAGTTATTTTACACCGTTTAGTGTTTTTTTTGAAGTCGGTTTTATTTTTTTCAAAAAAGTTTTTATTTTTCCATTTTTAGTTGTTCCCATACAAATACTTGCCATGAATTTATTTTATATTGTTAATTGTTAACAAAACATGTCATGATAATAGGGTTATCCACATAACCCTAATAAATGAAAATTAACATTCACGTTAACAACTGTCGAAATCTATATATATTGTACACACCTGCGTACCCCTCAGAGCATACAGGCGTGATGATACGTCATGATGTTGTATAAACAATAAACATCCAAGCGATTCCAGCGATCACGACAGATTTGCCGTCTATTTTTGAAGAGTTCCGTTGTATATCTCCGAAGATCAGCACCAAATCTTCACCAAATTAAAATGGGACCACCTCAGGAGTACACTCTTTCAAATAAAAAAAGAATTTTGAGAATCGGTCCAAAACTGGGGGAGAAATCAGGTAACATACATAAAAAAAAAAAAAAAATACATACACACGAACATAGAACCTCCTCCTTTTTTGAAAGTCGGTTAAAAACGGTCAAATTGATCTATGATTTTTTTGTAGATCCACAATAAATTACACTTTTACAAGTCAATACATTTTCATATTATTATACAGGGTTATTTGTAAAACACCAGCAACCTCCTTCGAGATTAGCGAAGAAAGTGTTATTAGTATACCGTCGGGTCGTAATTCTTTTGTTTTCGAATGGTACAGATTATAAATATCACGACGGTGCAATAAAAACTAGAAATATCATTTTTGTTTCATGTATTGTGTTATGTCAGAACTACTAATTAGAAGAATGAAATTTTGATTTTGATATTCGGTAGGGGACTAGGAGTTGTCCACACTTCTACACTAATGTCATAAAGAGGATTTATTTTTATTTTTGTGTGTATGTTTTTAATGAATAAACTCAAAAATTCCTGGGCCGATTTCAAAAATTCTTTCACCATTGGAAAGCTACATTCACCCTGAGTAACATAGGCTACTTTGTATCCGAGTATTCCTACGGGAACGGTAATTACGCGGATGAAACCGTGTGACGTATGCTAGTTATTTTATAACTACGCATAAAGTTTTAAATATATGATACTTACATCCGAGCTCCAATCTTTAACTTGTCCAGTAAGTGAAGCTTGCATGACTAGCACGGGTATGGTCTCTGTGCCGATTTCCATTTCAAAGGACACGATGATGGACGGACATGACAGCAAACATATCTCGCCAATCGGACGATTTTCGGGCACTACTTCCATTACGCTCTCCGCATTGATCGCTTCTTCGGCCTGTTCTGTTGGCATATAATATAATAGTTATGAAGAATATTGAAATAACGTAATTAGAAACGGATGGCAATATTTTGTATTATTTTTAGTACAATAATGATGTGTTTATTAAATAAATATTTCACAACTTTCACACAACGCCATCTGGTCCCAAACTAAACAGAGCTTGTGCTACAAGTACTAGACAACTGAACAGCATATTATGGATAAATTACACCCACACACAGAACAAAGATCGTTCTCATCACACAAAGGTTACGTACAAAAACATGAATGATTTTTCATTTTGGTTATATCAATAAAATGGTAACGAAAAAAGTTTTCAACAGTTTCAATTCCGTTACAATTCCAACTACTTACCAGTTTTTAAGAACCAATAAGAGTTCGGGGAAAACGGTTGAATATCCCACGGTTTATCGTAGAATATAGCCAAGTGTTCTTCCACTTTATCATTCTCTTCGCTGCTGGTCATCGTGGCCAGTACTCGGTTCAGAAGAGCTATGATATCTATAAAGAAAAAAAGTCATTGTATTAATTATACAGTGTTAAGCATTGTTTATATCAGTTTCTTGCATTCCTTCTTAGTATACATTTTAGATGTGCCAAATCTAAGACTCATTTAAGCTCGCCAAATTATAAGATGCAATATAATAATATGCGCTTACAAGGAAGATAGATATAGAGTGCGGCTTGGCGCCCCGCGGGGGCCCGCCGGGGGCCGCGGACAGCTTGCGCACCACCATCTGCAGCCCCGAGACGCTAAGGATAGACTAACCAGGCGACACGGTGATGACAATATCTGTGATAGCGAGGTCGATGTGCATGCCGCTGAGGGGCGGCTGGGACAGCGCCAGCGACAGGTGCGTGGGCGCCAGCAGGTAGCGCGGCTTGGCGCCCCGCGGGGGCCCGCCGGGGGCCGCGGACAGCTTGCGCACCACCATCTGCAGCCCCGAGACGCTAAGGATAGACTAACCAGGCGACACGGTGATGACAATATCTGTGATAGCGAGGTCGATGTGCATGCCGCTGAGGGGCGGCTGGGACAGCGCCAGCGACAGGTGCGTGGGCGCCAGCAGGTAGCGCGGCTTGGCGCCCCGCGGGGGCCCGCCGGGGGCCGCGGACAGCTTGCGCACCACCATCTGCAGCCCCGAGACGCTAAGGATAGACTAACCAGGCGACACGGTGATGACAATATCTGTGATAGCGAGGTCGATGTGCATGCCGCTGAGGGGCGGCTGGGACAGCGCCAGCGACAGGTGCGTGGGCGCCAGCAGGTAGCGCGGCTTGGCGCCCCGCGGGGGCCCGCCGGGGGCCGCGGACAGCTTGCGCACCACCATCTGCAGCCCCGAGACGCTAAGGATAGACTAACCAGGCGACACGGTGATGACAATATCTGTGATAGCGAGGTCGATGTGCATGCCGCTGAGGGGCGGCTGGGACAGCGCCAGCGACAGGTGCGTGGGCGCCAGCAGGTAGCGCGGCTTGGCGCCCCGCGGGGGCCCGCCGGGGGCCGCGGACAGCTTGCGCACCACCATCTGCAGCCCCGAGACGCTAAGGATAGACTAACCAGGCGACACGGTGATGACAATATCTGTGATAGCGAGGTCGATGTGCATGCCGCTGAGGGGCGGCTGGGACAGCGCCAGCGACAGGTGCGTGGGCGCCAGCAGGTAGCGCGGCTTGGCGCCCCGCGGGGGCCCGCCGGGGGCCGCGGACAGCTTGCGCACCACCATCTGCAGCCCCGAGACGCTAAGGATAGACTAACCAGGCGACACGGTGATGACAATATCTGTGATAGCGAGGTCGATGTGCATGCCGCTGAGGGGCGGCTGGGACAGCGCCAGCGACAGGTGCGTGGGCGCCAGCAGGTAGCGCGGCTTGGCGCCCCGCGGGGGCCCGCCGGGGGCCGCGGACAGCTTGCGCACCACCATCTGCAGCCCCGAGACGCTAAGGATAGACTAACCAGGCGACACGGTGATGACAATATCTGTGATAGCGAGGTCGATGTGCATGCCGCTGAGGGGCGGCTGGGACAGCGCCAGCGACAGGTGCGTGGGCGCCAGCAGGTAGCGCGGCTTGGCGCCCCGCGGGGGCCCGCCGGGGGCCGCGGACAGCTTGCGCACCACCATCTGCAGCCCCGAGACGCTAAGGATAGACTAACCAGGCGACACGGTGATGACAATATCTGTGATAGCGAGGTCGATGTGCATGCCGCTGAGGGGCGGCTGGGACAGCGCCAGCGACAGGTGCGTGGGCGCCAGCAGGTAGCGCGGCTTGGCGCCCCGCGGGGGCCCGCCGGGGGCCGCGGACAGCTTGCGCACCACCATCTGCAGCCCCGAGACGCTAAGGATAGACTAACCAGGCGACACGGTGATGACAATATCTGTGATAGCGAGGTCGATGTGCATGCCGCTGAGGGGCGGCTGGGACAGCGCCAGCGACAGGTGCGTGGGCGCCAGCAGGTAGCGCGGCTTGGCGCCCCGCGGGGGCCCGCCGGGGGCCGCGGACAGCTTGCGCACCACCATCTGCAGCCCCGAGACGCTAAGGATAGACTAACCAGGCGACACGGTGATGACAATATCTGTGATAGCGAGGTCGATGTGCATGCCGCTGAGGGGCGGCTGGGACAGCGCCAGCGACAGGTGCGTGGGCGCCAGCAGGTAGCGCGGCTTGGCGCCCCGCGGGGGCCCGCCGGGGGCCGCGGACAGCTTGCGCACCACCATCTGCAGCCCCGAGACGCTAAGGATAGACTAACCAGGCGACACGGTGATGACAATATCTGTGATAGCGAGGTCGATGTGCATGCCGCTGAGGGGCGGCTGGGACAGCGCCAGCGACAGGTGCGTGGGCGCCAGCAGGTAGCGCGGCTTGGCGCCCCGCGGGGGCCCGCCGGGGGCCGCGGACAGCTTGCGCACCACCATCTGCAGCCCCGAGATGCCACCGTCTGCCACCATGCGCTCCGCACTGCGACGTAACTTGAAGCGAGCCTCCATCTACGCACATTATTAAACCATTTTACATTTCATTGCTGAATTAGAGACAACAGGCTTAATGTCAGAAACAACAACGACTAACGTTCACCCAAAATCACATATGAACACAATAACGGTAAGGTAGATAGTATAGTCTAAATCATCTGAGATTATGAATTGAAGGCTAATAGATACGAAAAATCTAGGATGCTTAACAGGACTGAGCCCATGTGGCCAGTCAGACTAAGCAGAATGCAGTAAGTAAGGTTAACTAGACATATTCGGAGAAAAAAATGTGGTGTTCAGAATTAAAACCTACTATGCAATGTAGTACAAAAAACAATACGTACGTTCAACACCAAAGCATCGCAATGCTTCGTTTCCAGGGACTCCACCAGTATAATATCTGGCTGCTCGATCTTAATGTTGACAGTCATCATGGCCAGTTTCTGTGGTTCTTGAATCACCGGAGTCGCTAACGGTGTCGATTTCTTCTTCTGTAAAATTAACAATTAAAACTTTTGAACCAACGGAAAAAGATGAAACTGAAAAGCGAGAAATTATCGCTTTGACCGCGAAAAACTAATAACTTAAATGTGCCCAGCCCGCCACTCGACACGAGTACATGACGAATTTGAAGAATTCATTCGTAGGTTGGCACAGAGGGCACGTTTTTGGTTTATAGACGTGGCGGTCAAGAGATTAAACTAGCCTTTATTTAGTATTAATAACTAAGCTCCTAAACTAATAACTTATATAAGTTATTTTAAGTCAAAACCATTTTTTTTTGCTGTATTTTAAGAATTATCCAATTAGGATAACCCAGTCAAAAACAGAAGCAAAAGTCATTTATTCAAATTAGGCTGAGGATCACAGCACTTTTTGAACGTCAAAATTACATAAGACAGTCCCCCGAAAAGCTCGCCCTTCGCCAGTTCCTAGTGTTTTTGCTGGGAAGAAAAAGTACCAAGTATTGTTTCGAAGAATCGATTATTAGGTATATTATTGCTACGAGTCAGATTGTTTACTTATAACTCAAAAAGCAAGTCGTTAAAAATACGTGAGAAATTGCTTTTTCTCTTTTGGTTTCAAAACTTACCGCTACTTGGTCAACAGGTCTGTCTTGAACAGCTTTTGCAACTGACGTTTCTTCTTTCGCTTGATTCCCATCTTCGGCTAAGCCTGTGGTCATGAACTCCGCAATCTTATTGAGGAAGTCCATCGCCAGGATTAGGTCAAAGCTGAATATCCTCATGTCGACTGCAAATAAGATAAAAATACGTTACGGACATCTATGAAATTAAGTCAAAATTTATTTATTCATTTATAATCGTGTATAAAAAAACCATATACGTACCAGTTGGTTATTTTATACCAACTGTGGGTATCATCATACCGCTCATTCATACCGAGTTACGGGATTTAAAAAAGCAGGTTGTATACAAGTATTGCTAGTTTAAAGGTATTAAGTACATTAGCAACTTAATTTAAAAAAAAAAACCAAAATATACACACTACACTTAGAAAAATTAACATTTTATTAATAATGCTATCCAATAAAAACAATAAGAACAATAAAACTCACTGAATGTGTCAGAATTCTTCATCGTATATGTAATGTCGATCATGCTTCGTATTTTATCCTGTGTCTCCATGACGGCCTCGGCTCCGTTGTGATCAGGACTACTACCGCGACGTCGCTTCAGGTATCTATTAACATTTCATTAAATAAGGGTATAGTGTTCATTTAAAAAAATATTGGAAGTGCGTAATTTTATGTAAGCCGCCTTGGGTCAGGACACTTTGATCAACGGCGTTCGACGGTTTGTACGCATCATTTTGTATCGACGCGCGCCTCAAAGGGCGGACTGACACAAAACACGATCGGCTCTCGACGGGCTCCGTAAGCGGTAGATAGGCATAATGCGCGCAAATGTGCTCCATTTTAATCGGCAAAATACGAAAGGCCGTCGATCATTGTCGTTGTTTTATGTAAAACCCGTATTACGATTTTATTGGACAATAAAATGTAAATGATTGAATGTGTTTCATTTCCCATTCTTTTCCATCGAATAGCACCTTCATTGTTCTTAACGGAACAATTAAATAAATAAATAAATATTCCACGACTTTTTCACACAACGCCATCTAGTCCCAAGCTAAGCTAAGAGCTTGTGTTATGGGTACTAAACAGCTGATAAACATACTTATATATTTCTAAATACATACATATTATAGATAAATTACACCCAGACACAGAACAAATGATCGTGCTCATCACACAAACATTTGCCCTGGGTGGGAATCGAACCCACGACCTCCGGCATAGCAGTCAGGGTCGCTAACTACACACACCGGCAAAATTAGAGGAACACAAAAAAAAGGTGCCTTTTTTTTAAAACATGTGGGTATTTCGACAAGTGGTTCTGTTATTTGAATGATTACCCTTTTTTCATACAAAATTAAGCGGATTTTTGACAGTTTTCAGCCTTCTAACATAAATTATACCCTCATAAACGTTTATTTACAATTTACGCTTCTGAGTGTTTTTGATAAGAAATTTGGTTTAAGCAGTCAATGGTGGCCCTAGCTCATTTTGTTTGTTTTGTTTGGTGAGTTAACATTGTATTGCATACAGAATGAGTGATTTGCCAGCAACTGAAGTCGCCAGGGCTGTAACAATGATTGAAGAAGGTCACACCTACCGTTCAGTCAGTCGAACGTTGGGTGTATCAGTATCCGTGATCCACCGTAATGTGCAACGCTATTAATTGTTGTTATTTTCCTTTTTTTCTTTTAATTTTGCTCTGTCCTTACGCATTAGAAAACATCAAAATTTTTCACTTTAGACCACTTTTATTGATTATTTTTTAATAAATCCCAAAAACCCTAATTTTGTTTTTTTCTTACATAAAATAAACAAACAATGTCAAATGAAGCGAAAACAATATACAAAAGACATTAAATCTCAAAAACTAATGTATTTTTTTGTGTTCCTCTAATTTTGCCGGTGTGTGTACTAGACCAACAGGCCAGTCATTTCAATTAAGGCTTTCACACCTCAAAATAATTCTGCGCTCAGCCATCGCAATAATCTTAATGTTATCTAGTGCCCTACCGATCCCACCTGATGGTAAGAATTGATGCAATCAATTATTGGTAAAGCGCACTACTTTTTTAGGGCTATTTCTAGCCTTGAAGACACCCAAATTATAATCTGACGGGAAAACATATTTGCAAACAGTGCAGTAAAACCCACATGCACCGATTTCTCAAGCAACTGACCTGGTCATCTTAGTCCCCCTGCCAGGCCGCGTGTCGTCGAGCGTGCAGTCCACGAGTAACACGGACGTCTGCATGGAGTTGTCTGATAGCATCCTGCCCTTCACAGACAGCAGCGCCAAACAAAACCGTGCCAACTCCACGTCTTGTGTGAACATCGAGAAATCTACCGTCTGCCAGTATAACAATATAAAAAATAAATATCATAAAAACAACAAAAATAATGTTGTTTGCTGAAAAAAATACAAGAGCATGCCTAATTCTATGAATTCGCAAACGACCAAATTAGATCGCTCTGTCTCAAATCGCAACGCGGTATTACGTGTCATGGTGGATCGTGACAGCCCTTTCACAATTATTATCAAGGAGGTTTATATAAATACTTAAATACTTAGGTCGATCGAAGGTTAAGCTTACGACCATTCCATGCATTCTTCACTCTCCATGACTCGGAAAGCAAGCGCGGATCCACCGTTGCATTGGGGGTAGGACAGAACAAATAGTCGTGCTCATCATCACATAAACATTTGTCTTGGGTGGGAATTTTGTCCACGACCTCCGGCTTGGCAGTCAGGGCCACTAACCACTAGATCGACAGGCCAGTAAAAGTAGTCCCACAGTATAAATATTAATACAGTAGGACGACGCTTTTGATCTCTGGATATATGCCGACAACGTCTACTCGCGTTAGCCCTGAATAATACCTCCCGAACTACGAACATCGCTTTGTTCGCATTTCGGGAGCGGCTTTCCCGCGACTCGCACCCCGCACGATTGCCCTGTCTAGACGCCTTCATCGGATAGGTTTTTAAACTGTGGTAGTACTTTATGTATGGATGATACACCAAACGAGATAAATTATTACCTCCTACTACTACTGTTGCAAATACTATTACCTACTCTAGTATTGTATGTAACATACAGACCCGCAGCACAGTAGTTCAGTTGAAAATTACATATTTTGTATCTTTTAAAATCAATGCATTTCAGTGAGGTAGTTAGGTTAGGTAGTTAGGTTAGCTATAGGATAGGTATGGTAAGTTAGGTTAGGTTGTACATATATATGTTATCATTCTAATTCTTTATAACACAAAAGGTTTAAAGAGAACATTGTAGACTAAAGTATTAGTAGTTATTATTGTTTTGGATCTAATTGTTGTCATCTTATTGATAGTATCTATATCTGTAATATATAAAATTCTCGTTTGTTACAAAACTGCTCCGAAACAGCTTGACCTATTCTAAGGAAATTTGATGTGTATATTTACAAGGTTTGGTTTCGACTGGGAGCTGACCCTAGCATTGCTGGGAAAAGGTTAGGTAGATAATGATGATTGTGAATATAATTACTTACGCCTGAAACAGTATTCAGCAGATCAATGACAAGGCTGTCCATGGTAAAAGAGAACTTTATGGTAGTTCTTGGTTGTTTTACAGTCTCTTTTAAAGATACTACTATGGACGCAGACCTGCTCTGGATCTTGTTACCCGTTTGACTTTTAACACCACCTTTCGAAGTTGTCTTAGGCAAGCCCGCAGTGGTTGACTCTTCGACTTTCTGACCTTCTTGTAAATTCTGATTGAGAATTTTCATAATGCTCTTGTAGTCACTATGACATATTGTGATCTGAAATATAATATCCATATGAAATAAAAAATCAACACTCATTTATTCAAATTTTATTGGGCTGGGGATTAGGTTCTTTTTTTAACGCCAAAAACACACACATACGTTACATAAGACCCCGAAACGCCTGCTTTTCACCACTTTCTAGCATTTGTGTTTTAATTAAATTGTTTTTTTTTACTACTAAGGCCGTTGCTTCACTATTTGACTACTCTGAGCGGAAACATCGAAAGTAACACAGAAACTACAGTCTCTTTTAATTCCAGACATAATCTTGATCAAATCGTGTGAGGACCATGCAGATTAGTGTCTGATATGGTATTTTAATCTTTCAATCGTGTCAATTAGAGACACAATAGAAAGACAATGACAGCGCGGACACCGGTGTCCTATGAATTAATTCAACTAATATTATTAACGCGAAAGTTTGTGAGGACGTTTGTTACTCTTTCACGTAAAAACTACTGAATGGGTTTTGATTAAATTTGGAATGGAGTTAGCTGACACCCTGGATTAACACATGGGCTACTTTTTGTTCCTATATTCCAACGGGAACGGGACCTACGCGGGTAAAACCGCGGGACATCTGCTAGTGAAGAATAAATGGGCCTGTTCAGTCAGTGGACGCATTTGTCAGCAATCGTGAGCTCAACTTAAATCTTGTAACTTTAGTATGGTTACGAGAATATACTTAATCGCCGCGCGTGTGCATACTTACAGCAATAGTCTTCATTCTACCAGATATATCCAAGTCGGGCAGTGGTTCGTACCAAAGTGAGAGGCTTCGCTTAACAAACAGTTTGAAACTGGTCGGCCGTAACAACTTCCTCTCTTGAATAGGTTCGCTGTAGTCATCTTCTAGTTTTACACACGAAACTTTCATATTTTCTAGCTCAAGGGTCAACTCATCAATAGTTACCTTGTTGCTTACATCCTAGAAAGGAATACATGATAAATATTAAACTTTGATAGTAAAGACAGAATGTAAGTGCTGCTTATGAGCATTTGATCCAAGGATTCAATTTTCAGGTCCAAAATCCAAAGTGTTATTGGTTTTATTTTTGTTTGTTTGTTGATATTTTTATTTAAAGAACTTTTTTTATGGGTTGTGTACTCTTATGACAAATTCATTTAAGTTAAATTAAGTTCTAGTAAATAAGTCTTTGAAGTACCTTACAAATAAATACATAACTTTAGTATGTAGCTCCAGTCTGTCTTTAGTTTAAGTGAATATTATACGTAATGTAACTAGTTGAACGGCGCTGTTTAGTTAATCAACTAGGCAGTTAATTGAACGGCAGATTAAGCTAGTTGGCTGCGACATAAACATTAGAAGTAATACCTAAATAATGTTATACTAACATGAAATGTACATGTGGTGCGTAAACTAATAAAACAAACAAACATTTACCGTAACATTGAGATCCACAAACTTATTATTCAAGGTCATGCGACCCAAATCAACGAGCATGGCGTTGTGACTCTTGGAGTTCTCCGGTATTATAATAATAGGAGCTGCCAGTCGCACTTTGAGAGCTAACTTGGTTGAGTTAGTGTACGCGTTCTGCACATTTGCTCGCGCTGCGTCGGCGGCCTGCGATGACGCGTCTATGATCGCTTGTTGTGCAGTTTGGAAGTTGTTAAGGAATTCCTGTAAAAAAAAAAACATGTGTGCAATTCATACGTGGTAGAACACAAAGAGAAGCACGAATATAAGAAACACTGTATAAAGCTTCCTATCTCCTTTTCTCCCACGTTAAATCTTATGAATTTATGTGTCTGTCTCTTTCTACTGTCGCTTTTCGTTTCATCATTCACTTTCAAATGACAACGATGCTAAAGATGTTTTCACTTCAAACAATTATTGTTTATAGTACGATTTGTGGGTCCGTAAAACACCAAATTGGTGCCATGAAATAGCTCGCACAAACCACAAAGGAGACAGCAAGAACGACCAAGATGTCTTCTTTAAGAATTACATAAAAGTCGTGAGAAATTAAAAAAATGTATGGAGACTTTTCTCTAGTAGTGGGACAGTATTGGGTGGTAGCATAATAATAATAATGAATTGTGTGTAACAAGAAAGGAAAGCCAAGAAAGTGGATGGTATGTGTAAATGATGATATGACTCCTAGGAAAGAAAATTATTCTATCGCAACAACCGTGCCCAATTGATTTCAGTATCACACATCAATTCAAAAATACAAATGAAAAGGAATAAGTTTTTCAATCTATGCTTGCGGTCTATCGCCGAAAAATAACTTGTAAAGTCGGATAATTAGGTAGGTAGTCTTAGGACTTATTCTAATGGCCATAAAGATAAATTACTTACCAACATCGATGACACGAACCAGTTAAGGAATATAATACGCAGACAGCTGACTTGACAATCTATCGACATGTTCACCTCACTAACAGACGGGTATTGATCTAAGTTGTACATCACTATTTGTACGTTCATCACGTCGCCACCGAGCACTTTGAGTATCTGTGGAAGGATAAATAATATGAATTTAGCGTAAAACAACCACACAGCATTTTGCATTTTAAGAATTACTATGATAAGGACGCAATTTGCGCAACATATATTTTTATAACTGACCTGTTTATGAATAGTAAAAGGGTTCAAATCTTCTACATTGATGGACGCAATGGCGCAATCGACTTGTGTGTAGGACGCTTTGAGGATGAGGCCGGCCGTAGCTCCCTGTAACTGCACCATGGACAGCGGACGGTCCTCCGTCGCGAAAACTATCCCTATTGCCCCGATCTTACAGTTCACTTTCATTTGTATGCTCTCCACTTGTTTCCGAAGAGCCGGCTTCGATACACTTGCTGTGAATATGTCGTTCAATTAGTTTTCTATACTAATATTATAAAGACTAATCATTTTAATGTTTGTTCGTTTGTTGGGATTTTACTCAAAAACATCTAAACCGATTTAAAATTACTTTCACCATTAGAAAGCTATATTATCGAGTAACAAAGGCTATATTTTATTTTTAAAACTGCGAGGGGGTCGAGCGAAAGTCAATGTTTAAAGGGCAAAGTAAGAAATTCACGCAAACGGAGTCGAGAGCGAATTTAAGTGCTATAATATATATTTTACTAGCTGCCCCGGCAAACTTCGTTGTGCCTTAGAGTCAATTCATTGCTCTTATTTTTTTTTTATATTAGATATACATACGTTGAATAAGACGACAACAAATAAATCCAAACCAATAATAACTACTACTACTTTTAAATTACAACATGTATATATACCCTAACCTAACTGACCATACCTATCCTATAGCTAACCCAACTATCTAACCTAACTACCTTACTAAAAAATACTAAATTCATAATTTTAATCTGAACTATTGCCTCTATGTTACATACAATAATTTATGCCTATAGTTTTCCCGGTCTACTTTAATTAAAGTCCTAACAGTAAAATAAGTTCTATTTGCAAAGAATTATTAATGTTCGTCTCTGTCATCATTGCTTACGTAAATTGATTTCTGAAATATAAGACTTTTTTATGCTACATAAAATCTCTAAGTTTAGTAACAAAATAAATTTCAGAACGTAGGTGCGTATTATAAATTGACAACCTTACGTTCTTGGGTTTAGCTTAAGACTTGTCAATTTCAAATTGTCACCTGATAATGAACTGGGAAGTTTGACTCCTGTCATGTCATCCAAGATGGCGCTGCGTTTGAAAAATGTTTGAGACAACCGATATTCTTGATATTTATTTTTATGATGTCGAACGGGATAAAAAGTATCCTATGTCCTTCTCCTGGCTCTAAACTACCTCCCTGCCAATTTTCAGCTAAATCGGTTCAGCCGTTCTTGAGTTATAAGTGAAGTAACTAACACGACTTTCTTTTATATATATAGATTGCCACTCTTAGGGTGACACCTGTTGATCTCAAACATCGATCTTAATTATTATTAGCTAGCATAATATCTTGGTACACAATTCAGTGTTTGTTGGTTCAACTAACCTTTAGACTTAGCTGCTGTAAACTCTTCATCTTCTACGATAGTTTCCAATGGACCAGCGTTGGCTGTCCGGTCTACTGTACTCTGGATGGCTTGCAGTCGTGTCTGGAATAGTCAGAAATATATCAATCATACATTCGGCGAAATAATTTAAAGACCGTAGATACAGCTCTAATAAATAATATAAGTACTACTCTGAAAGTCTGGCCCTAACCAAAGGTATTGAGTTACCTATACTCCATTTACAATAGCATTAGAGAAAAGAAGCTCGTAGAAGCAGTAATGCAGAACAATTCATTTTTAAAGATAAGTGAAAACAATTTTAATTCACACTTTTATGAAAAACAAAAAAAAAGGAATAATGTGTAACGAAGAGGGTGTCCATGTATTGTTCATCCCTGCTTCTATTAGGTTTTTATCATTGACACTATAATTTTCAACTAAAATGTAATAATGTGTTCACGCGTCCTCACGCACACAACAACCACTAGGCCAACGCG
The DNA here is from genome assembly GCA_921972225.1 of Euplexia lucipara. NCBI lineage: Eukaryota > Metazoa > Arthropoda > Insecta > Lepidoptera > Noctuidae > Euplexia > Euplexia lucipara. The sequence continues at coordinate 11,395,728 of OV179148.1, forward strand.
GGGAAGGCAAGCGCGGGGACTGGGGCGGGCAGCGCTCCCGGCCGCCCGGCCACCGAACACACTTCGCCTCACGACAGCGCGTTGAACTGTCGACTTAGTATTAAACCTTTGTAATAGTGTCCAAAGTCACAAATAAATCTGTTTATTAATATAAATAATATTAAAGAAATTCATTGAAGAGTACCTAGCGAAGTTCCTGACCTCACACTCAAGAAACGCACATACATCACCAAACATAATGTAACTAAAATAAATCTACATCATTCCTTAAAATAAATTGTTGCAATGGGTACAACTAAGTGTGACAGCTGCTGAGAAAATAGATTATAATAAATAGGACGTCTATCGTAATTTTAACATGCTTTATTGTACTTTCGTTACAAACGGTGCATTAGAAATTACCTTTTTTAACTTCTGTCTAATGCTTAATGCTGTTTAATGTAAATGGAGTATAGTTACTAGGTTGCGGAGGTCAAGTAGACAGTCACTTAATTTTAAATACTGATATTCAGCTGCATTTGGTTACAAATGGTTTTGGTTCTGTGTCTGGGGGTAATTTCTTTATAATAATATGTTTTGCCGTATTTAGAAATAAATAAGAATGCAGCGGTTGTCTATTACTTATAGCACAATCTGATAGATAGATGGCGTTGTGTCGCGTTGAGTGTTGTGTGTGAGTGTGTATTAATTCCTCCAGATGTCACAACCATTCATTCACTATACATCGGTACTATTAAAGTAGACTAATAAAACAGAACATACTTGATACTCGTTGACAATAACTAGGATCTCCCGCAAGCCTTGTAGATGAAGTAGAACCCTCAAATCAGTGAAATCCAACTCAATCATCTGTTCGACTGATCCAAAGGCGCCTCGGAAATCTGGACATTTCTTATCAACCTGCAAATAATACCATGTTTTAACACAAACTGCAGTTTTCAACGTTTTTATACGTAGTATTATAACTGAAACTAAAGTTTTGCCAGACTAATCCGTCTGGCAAAACTTTTGCAATGTTCAGTTTATGAGGATATTTTCTTATTGCACCCGGAATACATGATTTATGTTCATGATTTTGGACCCACGGCACTGAAATATTTCGTCGGTTCAAAGTCAAAGTCAAAGTATTTATTAGCTTGATTTTTGGTAAACACAAATAGGTCTTACTAGTTGTTTGACAGAAGTCAAAAATCTACCTATAAGGTATACACTATTAATTAATACATTTTTCGGATATTTAATATTTGAATTTAAACATGCTTAGGACTAACTATAACTTTAAGAACAAAAACATTTATGCCATACATTTATATTACATTCATGCGATATGTCAAAATAAGAACATCAAAATGTCAAACACTATAACTACCTAGTTTCTTTGAAATTTGTCATTAAAATATTCATTTATATTATAATATGCTTTTTCAATGAGAAACTGCTTTAATAGGAATTTAAATTTTTCAGCCTTGTTACAATTAATAATTAGTTTAGGAAGATGGTTATAAATGCGCGGAACCATACGAAAAACACTTTTACTGAATTGTGCAGTTGAACTGCTTGATGGACAAGGTTCATTCCTATTATTTCTTTGTTTATGATGAAGCTTTAGCTTAATCTTTAAAGAACCACGAAACATCATTACTATCTAACCCAACGAGATTTTCCTTTAAAAACCAGATAAGTTATTTCTCTACAGAAATCTCAATTTTATACAGTTTAAAGTAAAAAGAACGTTAGGAGAAAGTTGGGAATAGGATCATGTCGAGAACCCATGGTATCCGTGGATGGCACCCTGTTTATTCAACCTATTGAACAATTAAAAAAATACTTACATTCCTATAAGTAACAGTGAACAAATACTTATGATTTAAATATTGTTTCCTGGAGGCTATATCCGTAAGTTGATTGTCATCAACAATGATATCGGGTGTTTCGATCATATTGAGAGGGTTTCCATGTCCAACCCTATGATGCTGTAGTTTCACTGATCCCAATCGTACGGTCGCTTCTAGAGTGAACGTCTTTTGTACAGCCGTGATCTCTAACAGTGATAGAGAGAACACGAGGAACCTGTCGTAGGATTTTGTTAAGTCTACTGTTTTTCGGTTGATGCTGAGGACGAGTTCTGTTGAATAAAAGTGCATGGTTAGTACACCTAACTGATGGGTTCCCTCCTGTCCAAAATAGGTCAAAATTAACTATCATTAAGTTCAAATGAGGCTGAGAAAAGGTTAATAGACCAGACCCGGATAAAACTATCTGTAGGCTAAGCAAATATTTGTTCCGTGTGGGTATCGAACGCAGCGCAGAAGCTAATCGCCCAGGCACTGCAACAACTATGCCGCTAAAAGCATTATAATTGACCTATAGTGGACAGAAAAAAACCTAAATCCAATTAAATAAAAATGTCACGTAAGTCATTTGTTTTGTACCAGTGACAAAACAAGAGATACTATTACTGACGAACTTATTAACAAATGTTGTACTTAAACCTGATAAATGAAGCATTTGATCGCCACAGTCGTGTTTACATGACAAACCAAAATATGCCCAGCACGCCACGCGTCATGACAAGGTGAATTTTAAGGATTAATTAGTTAGTAGGGCACATTTTTTTTGACAGTTAAAAGTTCAAAAAAATTGTGCTTACCTTTCATAATGAAGAAGGCTTCGACTTCAGTCAACTGAACGGCATGCTCATCTTTTTTCTTCTCTTTGGCACGTGCGGTCTCACGCCTTTGTTTTTCCATGGGGTCCAAATATTTTAGCAATGACAAACTCGACCCCTTTGATTCACTTGGCTAAAATAATGACTCAAAGTAATTAAAACATGTCGGATTTTATAGAATTCGGCGAAATGAACACTGTTACTGTATCTATCATTTCTAAAGCAAGACTGCTCAACCCTACCGAACTTTAAATGGCTCGCGAAAGCATGTTAGAAAATTCCCGCAGAGTTCAAAAAGTGGGTCCCACGGAAAGAACGAGTATCTAAGAATATTCATTCACAATTTGGACCCTTTGTTTGGCACAACATGCTTTTTGTTGAATTATTTTAACAAACAACAATTTAGATTATATTTTTGGACACTTAAAAAGTCTGAATAGTCCGTTTGGCCCGACCACAACTGTTTAAAAAAGTTGATCAGTCTTGATCTAAGGTGAACAAAATGTGCTACAAATATTTTTGTGAGACAGTTCTATTCTAGACTTAGGGCAGTGTAATTAATGGTATATTTTAAATTAATGCTTTTCAATTGTATAATGAATTTCTAAGTAAAATAGTGAAGTGAAATTATTCACATCTACTGTTCGCAAAGAAAATTACCACTATCTGAGCCTGAGTAGGTTGTTCTTGTGCTTTCATGACTGAACTAGTTAGCACTGGCATAGTACCAGTTAAAGTGTACGCAAATTTGTAGCAAAATATCTTCAAATTAAAAATAAGAAATCAATTAATCATTCAAATAATAAAAACATAACAAGGTGATTAAGTAAATCTTACAAACCTTCAGTTGGATTGTTTCATCGGATTTTGGTAGAGGCATGCTGACTAATATCTCACATAGTGTTAACAATCTGAAAAAAAAAACATACTTTTAAGGACTCGTGACGTCATCATCTAGTATAAACTGATAATGCACGACTCAGAATTAGGGTTACTTTTTCTATAAAAGAAAAAAATATCCATACATACATACATACATACATAAACTCACGCCTTTTTCCCATGGGGGTAGGCAGAAACTACAGAGCGCCATATGCTACGATTCTTACATACTTCTTTCTAAAAATATCCATAATATTTCTTAAATAAATAAATAAAATAAAAATCATGAGGAACTTTAAATTAGAATTTGGTTATCTAGCCTATGTTATGAAATTATAAACTCCACAAAGATTGAAACTGTTTCAAAGACAACTAAGCCTTGGCGTATAATTAGTAACGACGTGTAAGTACCATTTAGCTTAAAGCGAGAAACAGAGAAATATTAACCAATAGGATAGTACATTACAGCGGAGCGGAAATTTAATGCAGTCCTATTGGTTTAAATTTCTCCGTTTCTCCACTTCGCTTTAGTAGGCAGGCAGCCATAAGGGAGGTAAATTAATTTCGATGTCAAATCACTAACCTGTCTTCCGAAGCACTAATGGCAATCTTCTGCAGTTCCCCTATAACCCTAATCTTGGGCATGCGCGGGTCATCCGTGATCACACACTTATGTATCTGTATAACTAAATTGGTGGGTTGCAATAAATGTAGAGGCGTTCCTTCGTCATCCGTTGCTGCTATTGCAGATTGCCAGTCTTCATCTGGATGTGCTATCACAATCTAAAGAGATGGTTAAAAGTGGTATTTAATTTCGAACAATATTATAAGCATTTATGATTCGATATGACTTGTCTAGATTCCTGTTCCTGTAAAAATCTGTAAAATGTTTCAGTAAACACAAAATGAACATTGATTCTATTTATTTGTTCTAAAGCAATATAATAATGAAGCTGAAATTGCTGTTAAAATAGTTTCAGTTTGCATTATAAAGAAATACGATAGCAAAACGAGTGGAAATGTCGTAAAGTCTTCCGATTGGATTGGTTAGATCGCTCATCTGACTGACTTTTCTGTCACATAAAATGGTTTGGTAATCTGTGGCACTTCATATTTTTTGCCATTTTCAACACTTCACCCGTTTCAACATTTTTTTATTTAAAACAATTCATCCTGTCTTGGGGTTTATTTTGCGTTTTTTGTCAAGATTATTAACATTAACATTCTAATTAATCGAAACGCGCGCAAAAATAAACAATGATTAAGTCAGTGTCTTTTATAGTGTTATTATTTTTTTCGTAGTTTTGTACTTAGAGCACAGGATATTTGAACATAAACCCAGAAACCTACTGAATACTTTTTTCAACATACCTGCATCTCAGTGAGTTCGAGGGCTATCTTATCGTAGCTATGGCGCGTAATCTCTGCCAGTATATCTTCATCGGCGAGCCCTTCCTTATACAACTTGTGAACGTCGAGCGCTTGGGAGCGAGGTTCCGACTTCACCTTTATGGCACCGAGTTTTACTACCACGCAAGACTCGTTTCTATAAAATAGTAATTGTTAGGAGCAACATTCTTTGTTGCTACAAGAAATTGTATTATTAAGTTTTGGGTCTACGAGTCTATAAATACATTTAACAACTTTTTCGGCAGCTGTGTCTGATCTTTGGGTCAGCCACAGCTGACAAAAAAAAAATTAACGTATAAATATTGTTAAACATGTCATAAGTGGTGCCCTCCTCCAGGTATTTCTTCTTTACAACCAGACCAAGAAAAACTACCTATAAGCCATACAATTTTTTGTTCCGTGTCGATCCCTGATAATGCAGTTATCAATCACTCAGCGATTGCGCCAACCGTGCCATAAAAAAAATACGGTTCGATGGTTGATAAGACAGCGAAGTCCAATACACATCATCAGTCAGCGTTAATAATATCGGAATGAACAGACTCCAATCAACACTCAAACACACAATGCAATTTGAACTAAAGAGTAGTTACTAACTTTACTAAAATACTCACTCCTTATAGACACCAGTCTTCGGTACAATAATGTATGAGGCAGCGATATCAATATCCAGGTCTATGATCGTGTGATGATGCACTGCATACTGCATTCCTAACGCTGACTTCTCTTTTAGGTCAGATAGTTTATTTTCTGCTACCGCTTGTAAGCTGGAAAAAAAGACAGAATTTAGCCACATATACAAAAGTGAATCGAATTGTTAATTTCCTTAAAACAAAGATATATAATTATGACACCCAGGCTAACAACCCATGAATTAAAAATCCGTCTGCAAAGTGAAACTTTTCTTTTTAACCGACTTCAAAAAAAGGAGGAGGTTCTCAATTCGACGGTATGTTTTTTTTTTTTTTTTTCTTTTTTTTGTGTGTTTGTTACGCGATTTCTCCCTCATTTGTGAACCGATTCTCAAAATTCTTTGAAAGAGTATACTCCCGAGGTGGTCCCATTTTAATTTGGTGAAGATCTGGTGCCGATCTTCGGAGATATACAATGGAACTCTTCAAAAATAGACGGCAAATCTGTCGTGATTGCTGGAATCGCTTGAATATTTATTGTTTATACAACATCATGACGTATCATCACGCCTGTATGCTCTGAGGGGTACGCAGATGTGTACAATATACCTAGATTTCGACAGTTAGGTATGTTAAATTTCATTTATTAGGGATAAGTAGATAACCCTATTACTATGACATATGTATTGTTAACAAATAACAATATAAAAATAAATTCATGGCAAATATTTGTATGGGAACAACTAAAAATGGAAAAATAAAAATCTTTTTTGCAAAAAATAAAACCGACTTAAAAAAAACACTAACCAGTGTAAAATAACTCTAAATTCGGAAGTCGGTGGCCCATCATGAATAAGACAAAACCACCAAAGCCACAGACTTCCTAATTTAGAGTTATTTTACACTGGTTAGTGTTTTTTTTAAGTCGGTTTTATTTTTTGCAAAAAAGATTTTTATTTTGTGTAATATTGTTATTTTTTTTTTGTGTTTAGTTTTTTGTGTTGTGTTTAGTTTTGTTTTTACCTGTATATACATATATATATATATATTTTTAAATTGTTTTACTATTATTAAGTGTGTTTTTGTTATTTTGTATGTTTGTCAACCATTGGAGGAGCTTGTGGCTAAATTATAACAGCCGCATGGGTCGATCGAAGGTTAAGCTACGCTTGACGAGGTCGGTCCGTGGATGGGTGACCATTTATTACATACCAAGACTCCTCCGTGCCTCGGAAAGCACGTTAAGCCGTTGGTCCCGGCTGTCATTTGTAGATCTTTGACAGTCGTTACTTGTAGTCAGAAGCCCGAAAGTCTGACAACCAGTTTAACCAAGGGGTATCATGTTACCCAGTTACTGGGTTGTGGAGGTCAGACAGGCAGTCGCTCCATGTAAAACACTGGTATTCAGCTGCATCCGGTTAAACTGGAAGCCGACCCCAACATAGTTGGGAAAAGGCTAGGCAGATGATGATGATGTCAACCATTAAGGTTTTTTTATTGTTGATATTTTTTAGATTTGTGTTTAGTTTTAGTTTTTTTTTTTGTTTTTAAATGTACAACAACTTAGGTTAGTTTACCTGTCATGTTGTACATGTATATTTAAATAAATAAATAAATAAATAAATTGAACTAAAGAAAGTTCTGCCAAATGAAAGACGTCTCGGGCTTTTGATTCGAACAATCTTGACTAAGTCGAGTTACAATACGACTTCTTCGCACTTCTTAAATATTTTATTACTTTACGTTTAATTTTACTTACGTAGATAAAGCACTAGATTCGGTGGCTGGTTTAAATACGTTAACTATTTCTATGACAGTTTGTGCGTCGTATACGATTTGTAGCGGACGAGCTCTCACTTGGACTCTTTGGTTGCAAGCGCCATCTGCAAAAAAAAATACAATACATATTCAATGCATCGTAATCTCATAGACAAAATTGAAAAAAAATCTATACATAGATGTGTGTATTTAAGTCAGCAAATCAAAGGAGACTATAAACCTCTCCTTAAGAAATGCGGGGATACGACCTTCAGATTTGCTATACATGTTTCAGGAATTAGGTATGACTTTACTCCACGTTTATTAAAAAGAAAATAATTAATTAGATATTATGTTTCTTACCTAAAGGATTCGTCTCGAAGAGAACATTCAGTAAATTGACACCTTGAGTAACTTCTTTGGAGGTGACCAGTTGCGGTTCAAGCGAGCCTTGCTTCACACCAGTTACGCTGAAAGCCTTCATTTGGACGTCCACTCTAGAAACAAAAGGTTACTGACAATTTAACTAATGACATACATTAAACATACATAAACTCATACTTTTAACCTTTGAGGATAGGCATAAACTACAGAACACAGCCTACGCTCCTTACGCGGTGTCCTGCGTGAGCGACGAACGCGACGCGATGCGACGCAGGGAACGCGACGAACGCGATCAACTCAACGGCATACCCTACTTGCGGCCTATATAACCGTCTGCGACGAGACGCGATGTAACGCGGACTTGTTTTGAGGGCGACCAGATGCGACACCACATTAAGTATGAACCTTCAAGCAAAATTGTACTATACTTCTCAATGATTCGAGAAGTAATGACCAAAATCACGTAGGACATTTACTTATGCTTTAATTGCGTTTATACATCAAGCACTATTTTCCAAAACGGAATACCGGAATGCCTTTCGGCATAGGCCTCCTCCAACTATCTCCAATGTTGTCTGGTAGCTGCCAATCTGGTCCACCTTGGTCTCAGTGTTAGCAATGGGTCATTTTCCCACCTATTGGCTTACTACTAATTTTAGTTTAAGTAAAAATCATTATTGTATTTAAAGAGACGTAAATAAAGGCATTTTTTATTTTTTTACTTTACACTCCAGAAGACAGAGCACTCACATTGCTCAAAAAGCCGCCAAGCTTAAAAGGCTGGCCACATTTGTCTTATGCCCAATGAGTTGTGTGCCAAAATAACCTCCACGTGGAGTCATGACACAGCTAGAAGGCGTCGCGAAAGACTCCGAAGAAGATGGCGGGACAACCTTGACAAATTATAAGACCAGTGGCACACTTTAGCCCTGGGTCGAAATAACTGGAAGTCATCGGGAGAGGCTTTTGCCTAACAGTGGGGTGATGCAGGCTAACACCATCAGTGTAAAGGATATTTTTTACGCAGTGCGCTTATTTTCATAGGAATCACTATGAATAATTTCAGGGTTCGATCCATAGTGAAAGTTGTTCACATTCATGAGTCAATCATCCTGTCCAATTTGCGCACTGCATAAAAAAATATCCTGTACATCAGGTCATACACGCACGTTGGTTAAGAGTACTAAATTAAATTAAATGAAATGATATTTATTTCTGTAAGTAGATCTTCTCAGATACTTTTACATGTCTTTTTTTTTAAACTATACTAAATGGCATTTCCAAAGTGACTGATCCCTGAGAAGAAATGCCGAAAGAAACTCAGGGATCATGGTCTCTTTTAAAGTCCAGACGATTATTACAAACGAAGATTATATTCATTTACTATGCGAGTCTCACGATGCAGTGCAAAGTCTGGAATAGCCTTTTGAAGAAAGAATCAATTCAGCTTTGAGCCGACCTGTCCCGTACTATCATACACACCAGACCATTTTGATGAACATCGCCGATAAACTCAGTGTATGTTTTTCTAGGGCGGCCGTTCAGGGCGCTTCCACTTACATAAATTCGCCTTATTTTAGTCGCCTTTAATTCATCCTCTAATGGTGACCAAATCATCAAAGCATACTCTGTTTCATTTTTGTTACTACATATTTTGAACCACATCTTGACATACACCATATTTGTAAATTGAAGAAAGCAACTTACCTTAACGCGTTGGCACTAGGTCGCTGTTTCATATCAACCTCAACGTGATCGACACAAGCTCTCAGTACCTCGACCTCATCCGTCACATTCAGTTGAAGTCGGTCTAACTGGAAGTAGCTCTCTATGGCCACATACTCTACGGGCAAGTGCAGAGGCGCCGAGTTCTCTTGATAGTCTATGGCACGGAATAACTTCTCTTTCTCATCGGAAGTCATTGCCTTTTCGAATTGTTTCACTAAAAGAATAATCAAACATATAAACATAACATCACGCATAATCTCCCAAAGGTAAGGTGGGGGTGTACATATAGTAGTTACACTCAAATTTCACTATGTATGTAATAGTAGTCTCGCCCGCCTTGTGCCATCAATCGGACAAAAATCGGGATTCCAGGCTGCTATGGAGAAACACCAGTGGCAAAAACTCAGTAACGTTTGGCAGATTGCTCGACCCGGGTATCGAGCCCAGGACCTCATGCGCACCAGTAGCGCTTGCGACCAAAGAGGCAGTCATCAAAAATATTGAAAACAATAAACTTTGTTGTTACCTACGGCATATTATCTCTTGCGTCAATCATTCTGTACACAGTATCATGTTTTTCTACGGTGCAATACTCACTAATAGCAGTGCCTTCGGCCATATCGTCGTCTTTAGCGTTCGCTCCAGACCACCAACCACTGAACCAGCCCCGACTCTTCTTAGCTTCCTCTTCCATTTTACCCAGCCTTTCCACCTAAACAATGTATAAACAGATTAAAATGAAAAGTAACAAAATATGACATCAATGACTTCCTGTCATTCCCGAAGGGAAGAGAGGAGGAAGAGAGGTATAGGAACGGGTAGTACACCCGAAACTATTCCGCCAGTTATAACTAAACATCAAAATCTTATAAAGTTATGGCTATCAGAATTATGGAAGGAAATTGATACAATGTTGCTTGACAGCCTAAAAGAATGTTAATTTGGTTTACTTATAGTTGACATCGATAATAATTTAGTATTTATTTTCAAGTCATTATGAGTCTCAAGATCTATTGTATTGATGAATTATTGTATGTGCTGTAAGGCAAAATGTATCGAGACTACTATAAAATGACTATCTCATCCTACATTAGTGGCAAATAAATTATTTCTGATGGACAAGAAACGCAGGGTATAACACACTCACACCGCATCTCCGTGGAGGGTTGCGGCGCGTGCGACGGCACCGCACTCGAGGTATACCACACTGCAGTATTGTGCGGACATTAAATGAACGCAAGCAATGATATTTTAAGTAAAAATGTGTAGATAGGTTACGTACACAACATTCGATCTTCAAAAACGGCACACTAACGCACGCACGCGTCCGTTGACGGCGCGACGCGATACTGAGGTCAAGTGTGGTTCGTAAGCCACATTTTAACGCGTCGCTTGCTGAGCTGAGCTATCTACAACTTTTTACTTATAATATCATTGAACGCAAGACGGAAATGAATGCGGGGCGTCGCCGTGCACCGCAGCTCCGGTCGGAGATACGGAGTAAACCGTTCAGAAGATTCATAAAACGTGAAATATGTACCTCCATTTCAATCCTTTGTCTAATAACGACCAGATTGAACAAGTCGAGTGTTTTCTCAGCCTTTTCCAGTACACATAACTGATCAGAGCTAACTTTGCCCTTATTACTCAATTTACACTGATACACAGTTGCATAGTCTTTGCAAAGCTGCCTATGTTTTAACATATGCGTCCAGTCCCAGTTGTTGCGGCGTCTGCGCACTTCTTCCTCTAATATGCAACGATATGCAAACTGCCACCATTCCTTGTAATATCGCTTATATGTCTTGAGATCTGGACGGTATTTCCTGTAATCAGAATGCAGTTTATTGTCATGCATTTTTTACGTTGAAGACAGATAGTTGAATTCATATCCAGGGTGGAAAAAATCGATGGGCCCTGAAGGTAACCACTTGATTATTTAAAAAAAAATATATAAGAAATAAAGCTGCATTCACATGTGTCTCAACAAGCATACCTATCCCAGGAATCGAACCAGCTAAAAAAATACTGTACTAATCGATAGGATTATATTGTTTAGGATAAAATACTCGTTTTAGTTCGTAAGTACTAGTTCACAGTATGCTCCGGTTTATGTGCATATAATTTTGTAATCTCGTAACACAGTGCAATATTGTCCAAATCTACGCGGGACTTACGTAAAAAGTGAGTGTGGCTTGTGGTTCGTTTTATTCATTATTGGCCACCTAGACTTTAGACTTCAGAAGCTAGAGTTATTTTACACCTATTAGTGTTTTTGATGAAGTTGTTTGTATTTTTATGTACAGACGCCAGCACATCAAGTTACCCCAATGTGTCAGATTTCTTTGATCGTTTTTCAACTTTATGTCAAACAGGATAATAGTCATATTCAATTGGGAAAATTTGACACATTGGAGTAACTTCATGTGCTGGCGTCTGTACAACGATTTTATTTTACAATATTTAGTTTTTTGCATTTCATTACAACCAAACTACTAAAACGATTTCGGTTTAATGTAATTGTCCACATGGAAACTATACCGTCTCGAATATTTTTTTTTCAAATCGATCCATAAACGACGGAGTTACAGGGTATGTTTAATGATACCAAGAAAACCTGACCTACATTACATTTACGATCTGTAAAAAACCGACTCACGGGTCACTAATGGATGAACAATAGAATTAACACCAAACATGTTACCTGTAAGGCGCCTGTTTGTTCATTCTATCCATAGAGTCTGCTAATAACATCATGTCTTGATATTGGGCTTTGGTAAGGCTGACCGACAGTTGCTCCATATGCAAGCTTAGTATCACTTTTGGCGAACTAAACTTTGGTATGTCGCCCTCCGGTTTCGGATTCAGTTTTAGTTTTGCTGTTGCATTTATTGGACCCAGTGCTAAAAGTAAAAGAGAATGTATTACTTATTAATAATTTTGTTGGCCATTTTGCCTTTTTCCTACGTAAATGATTGAACAAATTGACCATGCCTTTGAAAACACTATTTCATAGTTGACCGAACTAAAAGACTTGCATTCACCGTCAATTATAAAATCGATCTTGTACTTCGACGCCTCCCACGCATAAAGTCGTAAGGCTAAAACTTTTGTGTTCGTTAATGATAAAATTAAATTTAATAAAAGACGATGTTCCGACTTTTTGCGTCGACTTGTTACAAAGTGGATAGATATATCGATTAAATGTAATTTTAGTCAAGTGATATAGATAGTTTTCAATAGCCGTTTGTGCTTACCATATCCGTAAAAAGATGGTTTAGATGACTTTGTTGCTATCTCTCCTTGTAATCTCTCCTTTATGTCCCCCGCCACTGACTTTGCATATAATTCTGTTGCAGGATTCCAGTAAATTGCTAAACCTTCTAAATCTAGAATCTGTAAATAGTTTAAGTAAAATATTTATTGTATGACCAAGATCTAAAAATATTTAAAGACGATAAAGGTACGGAAAAAAGGAGTATTCCCGTTTGAGCACCTATTTTTTGAGCACCTATGCATTTAGCACCAAAGGTATTCCCATTTCCCATAGGTTAATGCATAGGTGCTCAATAAATAGGTGCTCAAACGGGAATACTCCGGAAAAAATTGGTAACTCTAAACTTTTCAAGTAACGTCCTTTGAAAAGTGACAAATATTATTATTACGCAATGCGCAATTCCGGAATTTATTTTTCACTCTCAGTTGCTTAGGTACGTCCTTTTGTTTTGATTTCTTTAAACTCTCTTAATAAAACATAACATAACATCACGCCAATCCCCGAAAGGTTAGGCAGATGTGTACCTGCTGTAATGCACCCACATTTCGCCAGTTACGTTTAAGTCCCATGTAATAGGGGGCGAACCTATTGTCATCAATCGGGCACAGATCCAGCAAACGACTTCTTATTAAGAAATTCCACAAAGAAAAACTTAATAACGTTTTGCCCAAACCGGGTATTGAACCCGGGACCTTGTGCTCAACTCTCTAAATACCAGACATAAATAGTTTAACCTTTGCAAAAGGTCATATCTTCAACTTTTTTAAATATTTAAAAGTTCCACGAAACATAATTAGCTCTTTCTTAAACCAAATAATACCTTGAAGATCTTAGTAACGGCTTCAGTGATGACTGTTTTCTGCCAGTTCTCATCAGTAGTATGGACGGATAGGTTATGCAGGGTGATACCGAAGGAGAAGGGCGCTTTAGGATTAGTGATGCTGTCTTCATATCTTATGTGTATATCTGTGATCTTCAGCTGCACATTTTTGATAATCTGAGTCACCAACTTCTCGACAAATGTCTCGTCGAGCTTGCTCTCATCTATAAATAAGATGGAATATTAATACTGACGACATCCAAAGTTTTATTCTTTTTACGCTCATCAAAATAGCTTCTCACAGTGGTTTGTCATAATGAAACGACCAAAACCGTTGAAAGTAACAGCATTCATTTGTTTCTTGGCACATTTCAGGCCGATGTTTTTCACTGTTCATTTGTTTTGTCCTATTCTTTTGTAAAACGTCGACCCACACTTAGAATTTCTCCTGAATCGTGAGTGTGTTTAGAAAGTTTAGAACTCATATTTAATAAACAAACAGCCCGACCCGGAACTGAAGTAGGTCATACAAATATTTGCTGTGTGCGGGAATCGAATCGCGACACGCAGCACATAAATCAATCGTTCAGGCACTGCGCCTACCATGTCGATGTTTTCATTTTCTTAATCATCAAGATGCGTTTCATCAGTTTCTTGCGTTACTGTACAACAGTGCAGTAGAAGTGATACTTCAACGAATTCACGCAATTGACCACATTGACAATGCAATCGTGTTTTCAATTGACTTTCCGTGTTTCCATAACAGTTCGCCTGTCGTTCATATCAAATGACCATTATGTTTCCACATATTCAGTCGAAATACCTATTCTTGTTATGGGAACTAAATAAAAGATACAAACTTAGGGACTAACCACATTTATTGCTTTTTGACCACTGAATTATTTAACTTACAAATTGAATGATTTCTATTTCTAATGACTTTTTAACCGACTTTCAAAAAAGGAGGAGGTTCTATGTTCGTGTGTATGTATTTTTTTTTTTTTTTTTTTTTTTTTTTTTTTTTATGTATGTTACCTGATTTCTCCCCCATTTGTGGACCGATTCTCGAAATTCTTTTTTTATTCGAAAGAGTATACTCCCGAGGTGGTCCCATTTTAATTTGGTGAAGATCTGGTGCTGATCTTCGGAGATATGCAACGGAACTCTTCAAAAATAGACGGCAAATCTGTCGTGATTGCTGGAATCGCTTGGATGTTTATTGTTTATACAACATCATGACGTATCATCACGCCTGGTATGCTCTGAGGGGTACGCAGATGTGTACAATATACCTAGATTTCGACAGTTAGGTATGTTAATTTTCATTTATTAGGGATAAGTGGATAACCCTATTATCATGACATGTACTGTTACAATTAACAATATATATAGCAAATATTTGTATGGGAACCACTAAAAATGGAAAAATAAAAAACTTTTTTGCAAAAAAATTAAACCGACTTCAAAAAAAACACTAAACGGTGTAAAATAACTCTAAATTCGGAAGTCGGTGGCCCATCATGAAAAAGACAAAACCACCAAAGCCACAGACTTCCTAATTTAGAGTTATTTTACACCGTTTAGTGTTTTTTTTAGTTAAATAATTGGTATCTAAGATTATTTCATAGTTAATTCTAATAAATTATGCATGCCTCACTGTAGAATTTATTGGATCCTACTCTTACTTAACACCATATTTTTGTACCTACATTCATAGCAAATAAATTATTTTATGGTGTACAATAAAGAGTATTCTATTCTATTTAATTTAATTTCATAGCGTACTCTGAAGTAATCGCAAATATTGCGTAGGTACTCTAGTTTCATCCAAATCCGGTCAGTAATTTTTGAGATGAACTAACAAACACTCTTTAACAAAATTGACTTTACAATTCTATCCGGTTTCGTTCGTGTTAAACCAGTTATCTACATTTTAATATAATATTTTTAATGATTAGCTAATGAGCTAATCACTAAAAATATTATGAAAATAAAATCTTGCTTGCCATTGCAAATGCATGGCCAATAAACAGAACATAAACTGACTATCAAAGCGTATGAATCACTTTGAATTCGAAATTAAAATTGTTTTTTTTTTTTAATTACTACATTAGTGTTTTGTCGTGCTTATCAGTCGTTCTGTTTTTATCCATCGATTTATTTATTTATTTATTTATAGTTACTTAGTACGGTACAACACCAATTACACTAAGTAACATAGAGACAATTACAATTACGAAAAAAAAAAAAAAAATTAAAAGTTATAAAAAAAATTCAAAAATAAATAAAACTAACATGGAACAGAAGACTCCCTGGCATACTTACTCTCACAGAACACCAGGCATACACGCATTAGTTTAATCCATTCATCCGCAAACACATCACAATCAGGGTTGGCAGCAAGAAGGGCATTCAGCACCTTTAGAATACGACAAATTGGGGATTCCGCTCTGGCTACGGTTTTGGCTGGCAGTTGCGCAAACAGGTTGTGCCGACGGCACTGACGGTGGCCTATGTATTTGTCGGGCACAAATAGTCGACAGAAAAGACCATGGAGTTCAGGACAGTCGATACGTCCCCGTAGGGTTTTGCAGGCTATAGTGAGTTGATCAAAACCTCTTCTCACCTCCAGCGAGTTAAAGCCTAACGTCCCTAAAAGATAGTTGGTAGGATACATGTAGGGAAAGAAGTAGTATATCTTTTGGAAGAGGCATCTAAGGAATGTTTTTTGTACCTTTTCTAGCATCAGTGTTTGGGTCGCGTTATAGGGGTGCCAAACACAAGCACTTGACTCCAGCTTGCTTCGTACCAAAGCCGCGTACAACAGCCTAACAACATTAGGATTGCGAAAGTCTCGAGCATTACGTAAGACAAATCCTAAGCGCCTAAAAGATTCCTTCGCAAGTGCAGAGACGTGGTCTCGAAAAGTCAAACACCGGTCAAAAGTCACTCCCAAATCCTTTATGGTGACAACACGGGTAATAGCGTGGCCACCCAAATTGTAGTTATAACGAATTGGCCGCAACCCTCTACCATAGGTCATAACAAAGCACTTGCTTGTATTGAACAGTAGTTTGTTCGCAATGCTCCACACATGGATGGCGTCGATGTCTCTTTGTAGGAGTTTGCAGTCCTCCTCCGTTCGGATTTGTGCGACCAGCTTAAGGTCGTCAGCATATAGCAGGCATTTGGCAAACTTAACCTTGGAAATGACGTCATTGATCGCGATCAGAAATAGAAGCGGCCCTAACACTGATCCTTGACTTACTCCCGAGCGTCTATTATAGGGACTGGATTCGAAGCAGCCATGTCTTACAAACTGCTTACGATTGCGCAGATAGTCAGAAAAGAAGTTGAGAAGACCTGACGAGAAACCGATGACTGCCAGCTTATTTAAAAGCACATCGTTGTCAATTCTGTCGAAAGCTTTCCGGAAATCGAAATACAGAGCATTAGCCTGCTTACCGCTGTCTAAACTACGGGATATGTATTCTACGTGAGTCAGTAAATTAGAATTTACGGAGCGACCCGGCCGAAAACCATGTTGTGCATCGGATAAGGACATATTGACGCTTTTGTAAATGACAGCGTGAAGAATAAGCTCGAAAACCTTGGCAATAGTTGGCAGGATAGCGATGGGCCTGTGTTCTTCAACGGATGTTTTATCACTGGTTTTAGGGATCGGAGTGACTCGTGAAGTTTTTAATTGTGCAGGATAAACCCCAGACTGGAGAGCCAAGTTGAAAACATGACAAAGAGGAACTGACAAGATGTCACGACATCCCTTAAGGGTAAACGCTGGAATGTTGTCAGGACCAACCGAGCTACAGGGTTTGAGTTTGTCAATCGCCTTAACTACGTCCGGTGGAGTCAAAACAGGAACGGGAATGGTATCTCCCTCACTACTCGCATTAAACTTCCTAGGGTTTAATTCGGGTGAATCGGGCAGAAATACGCTAGCAAAATATTGAGCAAATGCCTCCGCGGCTTTGACACCAGAACAGGTCTGACCATTGTACACCACATTTGGCTCGAAGCCGCCCTTTGAACGCAGACTAGAAATATGTTGCCAGAACTGACGCGGGTTCTTGCCTATGTTACTTTCAATATTATTACAATGTAATCTGTAGGCGTCCTGGTCATCGATGCACATTGAAAATGAAAACAAGCTATTTTAGTTAAGTGGGTACCTACTACCTACTTTCGCTTATACCTACCTACTTTCGGTAGTTTTATTTTTATATTCTGGATTTGATTTAATACAAATAATATATTGTAACATGATGACTAAAAGTTATGTATAACGGTAGTCTGCCGTAATACTGTAATGTAAATGATACACCGGTGCTAATATCCTAAAGTATACTTGTAAATGACATAGCATCAAGGAAAAAAAATAATCCACACTATTTATATGCTGTAGCTAAATATATTATTTGATAAAAATGTGTTTAATTACGCAAATGAAATCACAGTTGACCTCGACTCATATTGCAATAAAGTATTCAAATAAAAATATTTTACATGGAACTTCTTCCATTCTGTGGTGTTGGTAGCTGCGCTACAGTTTATACTTTTGCAGCTATCATCGTTTCACTTATTGTACCTATTGTCTTGTGTTTCTGTTCCTAAATATACTTTTTATTATTATTATTTATTATTATTAGTATTATTTTAAATGCTCAACTTTGTAAAAGTTGACAACCACTACCACTTTAAAAAATTTAAGCCGATATCATCAGTAGTTCTAGTAGTAAGTAACTTCATGTTCACTTCGGGAACTGCTTATGAAATTGTGAGAGACAGGCCGATAAATCTACAGACGATAATCAGGAAGAAAGGTTTTTTTTCACCATTTTTGTAGAGAACTCAAAAACATAAAATAACAATATAAACTAACATACCTTTTTGCGCTTCTTGTTTCTTAGCTTCTTCAACCCTCGCCAGCTCTGCCTGTTTGGCAGCCAAAGCCATTTTCTCTTCTTTTTCAGGGTCATATTTAACTTCGGCAGAAGGGTTGACGATCAAAAATAGACGTTCAACTGTAGCTTCCACTGACGCGCCATAGAGATTCTTCCAGGGAATTTTAAGTACTAGCTTTCCTGAATAAAAAGAAAAATAAGCTCTAAGTCACCTTGTTAGTGTGACGTAACTTTAAAATATATGAATCAATTTATTATTATATCATAGAGTTAATTACGTCAAAATATGAGGACCGGTTTCGTGACAACATAGTCGGACAAAATGCGTGTTGGCTTGGACCACGCCCCGTGAACAATTTCGAAGCAAGAATAAATTTTAATATTCATGCATGTACAGTATTGACTTAATCGACTGCAAAAATAAATTTATATTTTATAATGTTTCTCTATATTGAGCAATGGTGGCCCAGTGGTAATGGCCATGAATTAGGATTCGAGGTCATAGGTTTGAACCTCGATACTTTGACAGTGCTTTACTTGGTGTAAATTGTTTTATTACTACTGCCCTTAAAACGGTAAAGGAAAACATCTGTGAGAAAACTGGCTTGTAGTAGAACTAAATATTCAAAGACATGTGGCATCTACCTAGACGCAATAGACCCTCGTGGTAGATTATAGCCCTCTCCTCCTCACAGGGAAGAGGCCTGTGTCCCAGCAGTGGGAACATTATAGGCTAATTATGATGATATTTCTCAAGAAACTACCTAGGAAAAACACTCAGTAACTTAGACACCCCATTTAACTGTGTGTTTAAGCCAATTGAATTTCCAACCCTTATTTTTTTTCGTTAACGCCATTGTTTATCGGTAAGTATGTACAGACGCCAGCACATCAAGTTACCCCAATGTGTCAAATTTTCCCAATTGAATATGAACCTTATTCTGTTTGACATAAAGTTGAAAAACAATCAAAGAAATTTGACACATTGAGGTAACTTGATGTGCTGGCGTCTGTACATGAAGTACACCAATTTTCACAATGCCAGTGATGTAGTGACTATAGTCTCCAAGTATTTTTACCTGGCTATACTCTCAAATTGGCAGCCTTATAAGGGCGTGGAGTAAGACTGTAATTATTCAAGTGATGTCAAATACCTTCACTAACCTATGACCTTGCGACCTACTTATTCGGTCAGTTGGTGCTGATGAGTGCCCAACAGTATTTCGTAGTATCGTTGTCAACCAGTCTACCCACACTTATTGATAAGGTACAGACATAACAATTAATCAAGCGATTAATTCATTCATTTATTTATTGAATTAATCGCATGATTACCTCTATCTAGTACCTACCTAATATTGACAAGTTCTTTAACAATGTTATAAATAGCCAATACCTATTGTTTTTTCATATTTTGTTTCTTTGTACCGAATAAGGTCCGAAACTACTGGACCGATTTGAACCATTTTTTCACTCATAAAAAGCTAAGTTATCAGGAAGTAATATAGGCTATAATTTTATATCAAATCTACGAAGAGGTGGAAGGGATATTAAAGATTGAAGGAAAGCGTACGCAATCCAGGCAGTTAAAGTGCTAGTCATATAAAATCTACAACCAACATAAGAATTTAATTTTTCAATCTTACGTTTCCTACACTTCTTTTCCAGATCATACTATATTGCAGGGTTATAGTTAGCACCTGTAGTAGAAACCTACATACTAAATGTTATGCTATTTGCTCAGTTATTAAGGCCAACAAAGCATTGTTTCACATCAAGATTTCTAGTACTTTTATAAGGTTTATACATGACCAATATCTTAAATGGCTCTTTTATCACCTTCACTTCAAATGGTCACAAAGTGATACCTACACAATACCTTTAAACGTACATCAAGGTACTAAACAATCGTTAACTTGAAAGGCCTATTATTAAAATAAAAATTAAAAATAATATTAAAAATAAAAAAGATTACCATGCACAAAAACCTATAAAAAGGTGTTCTATAGGTTAAAAAGTATATAAACGTATTTGTGTACATAATAGAAAACTGATACACCGAGTCCAGTGACATAAATTGATACGCCTTAAGTTGTTTTTATCTAAAAAAATATGGTCTCTTGTTTGATAATAAACAAAAGGCATTAGGTATAATAAAAAATAGTTTTTTTTTTGTTGAAAAGCAAGGTCGATGACATCATTTTGCGGCGCAATTATTTATGTTACGACTGATTTATTGTAAGGGATAACTCGTAATTTCATAAATAATTGAAAGTTCCTAACTAGCCAGATATTGAAATAGTATAGGTAGGTACCTACCTGATAAGTCTTCGTTTTCGTATTTTGTTATTTATTAGGATCACAGTCTTGTGATATCTGATATAGAAATGTATTGTAGGTATTTTGATTATGGTTTATAGAAACCATAACTAACAGTCAAGGATTTCTTGGAGCAAAGTCGGACTGTACCTACCTATTTGTTTTTATTACCCCATAGGCAATTAATAAAAAAATACAGCCACACATGAGTCAGACTTGGCACAGGATGGTGTACAATAAGTAAATCTTGTTATTTACTAAACAAGCAGAATCTTACTAATATTATAAACGTGAAAGTTTGTTTAGATCAAAGAGATTTAAAAACCTGAATGTCTTTGGTTTAGATAGATGGATGTTTGTTACTCTTTCACGCAAAAACTACTGAACGGATTTGTTGGATAAAATTTAGTAGGTACCTACACAGATAGTTTATAACCTAGATTAACACATAGGTAGGTAAGTTTTTATCCCAAGCATAATTATCTTCCTGTGGGATATTTTTCAAGTTGTGGCGGGCGAAGCCGCTGGTAACAGCTTATAAAAATGAGGGACTACTTTTTTACAACTTGAGTTAACTATATTATTTCGAATTTACATGTATTTTAGTCATTGCATTATTTAGACATACAAATACACATAAACTCAAGCCTTATTCCCATGGGAGAAGGCAGTAACAGAGCGCCACCTGTTACGATTCTTACACCTCCTATGCATCTCATCTTTTTGAAAAACATTATTACTATTTAGACCAGGAAAATAATGTAGGTAGTTTAGTTCAAGTTTAACCTATGTTGTTAAAATAATCAAATATAATGAGAATAATTTTTCCCCTTCGGAAAATTGGCCAACAAAATCAACAAAGAGCAGGTTGGGCTCGCAGGTTCCGTATATTCGTAGGGAGATATTATTGATTTTCAAAGTTAAAGATTTTATGTAAAGAGATTTTGTTCATTATCGGACAACTGTGTGACTTAGAATAAAGTAGTAGTGTCTGTGTGTAGAAGTGTCTTATAGTTTGATTCCAGTGACATTTGTCCTCAAAAAACTGGGGAAATAATTTATGTATATAAATTATTTCAGGTAATTGGCCATTTTTTATTACAAGTTGACAGCAATGAAAAACAAATGAGTAGGTATAATTATAAGGACTAATTTATTTTCTTCATTTAGGCACTATGTAGTGAACAAGAATAATTTATTTCCTCATTTTAAACTTTTATCAAAAAGTCGCAACATAGGAGTTTTTGAACCATTTTGGTACAGAACCCTAAAAACATTTGAAGGTCATATTGGCCTTGAGACTAAATGTTTCGCAAATGGAATAGGACTGATTTGATGGGATGAGGTCACCCAGACATAAGTTTATGACTGTGTAACAATTACAAACAGGGATCCAGTAGCTTTGTTGCATGTTAAGTGGTGACTGGTGTGATAACCTTGCCTAATTGGGTAGACTGGCCTGTGGCCTGCTATAAATAGTTTACCATGTTTATTTCATTGGTTCAGTGATTTGAAGATAGATTAGTGTGTTGATTAACTGAATTTCATGATTTTAGCATGTTTTGAGAGTTTGATTTTATTAACGAAAGTTATGTTTTAAATAAGCAGTTATGAACAGCAAATCAGATAAAAAATTGTTAACTATGTTTAGTGTTTTGTCAAGTAGGTACCTACCTACTTAATTATAACTTTGAAATAAGATAGAATCATGGCCCACTGGTTGAAAGCATATTTCCGTTGTTGGATTAAATCCAGAAAAGTACCAATGCAACTATATCAATTTTTTTGTAGGTACCTACTGTTTAAGTTTAGGTATACCTATTATCTTTATTAAATTACATTTATATAATAATATTTTTTTATTTCCAAAACACTTAGCCTAATACACATTTGGTTTTAGGCATACAGCTAAAACCTCTATGTTGAGTAACATGTACCTATGTTGAGTTATTATAATATTATTAGGTTGGGCATTTTTTTGTGTTACTTTAATGAACTTGCAAAAGTAACTTTATATACCTATAATATGTTACGAAAGCATCAATTAGTGTAATTTTATGTGTATTGTTTCCTTTATTGTTTTATTTTTAGTTTTTGACTGTAAAACATACCTACTTGAGTTAATTTTGTGTGAAGATTACAGTGTTATTATTATTTTATGGTTGTATCGTTTTAGTTAATAAGTAATTTTGTATTAATGTTATTTAAAATTGTTAATATTATAAGTAGTCTTAGCTATCGCATTAGGTTTCAAAACCTGTAATGATAGTTTATGAGTTTTAAACTTCGATCAATACCTAATAGCACTAGATGTCGGGTCGGCGTCAAAAATCCGTCTCGGTAAATATAAGCTCAATAGAAACCGGGGTTGGTATTTTGTTTTGTTAGCTTGAAACACGGCCAATGTAAACACGTCCCACAATGCCGCAGTGTGTATTCAACAGTTGCAAAAATGATCCCCGAAAACGTAATTATTCGGCCGGAGTATTTTACTTTCAGTAAGGACATGAAGAATAAGTTATATTTTAAGCTATAATTTAACAAATAATATAAATTTTTCAACAAAATTACTGATTTTAAACCACCGCTACAAATGTTTGACCAATGCTCGCCAACATTTGCACAAACTTTTGTTTAACTGAACAGCAGATGCATGGAGTAGATTTGTATTGTAATCATTTTAATAATTTGTTACTAATACTTAACAATTTGTTGGTTAAATTCGGTTAATGCTACTTTAGTTATGTTTCGTTCATTATTGGCCACCGACTTTCGAAAATGGAGTTATTTTTCACCTGGCGGTGTTTTTTTAAGAAGGCTTATTTTTTTTGTAAAAAAGTTTTTGTTTCGCCATTTTTAGTTTCTTCGTGTGTCAAGAAAGTCTTTCAAAACTTCAAAGAATCATTGAAATCGCTTAACAATATTGCTAAAGAAGTTCTATCTAAACATTAATCTGTACATCTCTGCCGGGCCCCTTTTAAAATAGACAGGCGTAATGTTATGTTATGCAAATATAAGAACTCTGCATAGACATAGATGTAGATAGGTAAGCGTTCAGCAAGCGACACATCAAAATGTGGCTAACTGGCCACACTATACCACAGTGTCGCGTCGCGCCTTCAACAGACGCGATCAAATGTTGTTAAGGTAAACTATCTACACCTTTTTACTTATAATATCATAGACAGGTTGACAGTACATTTTTAACCTTCATTGTACCAGATTTAAACATAACTCACAAAAGAATTTAGTTTAGAGATGTCCGGTACTTTCGCAATTAAACACATACAGATGATGCAACATACTGCAATTTTAAAGTGTAGTAAACAAACACAATTCAAAACTGAAGTGTTGATAAAGCATTGTCTATAGATTTAGATTAGATAAAAAAACATGAAAGTAGGTATATTTTTTTTTAATGAACTGATACCATATCCATCATTCAATTGTAATGGAAAACTTCATGGTTAACTTATATAGGTAACTACCATGAACATTAAAGTTAAACAACTATATACCCTCATTTTGAAAACAAATTCTATACCATACATTTTACTGCATAAAGTGTTTATTGCTATGGTATATTCTTTCAGCAGTAATACTTTGTGTGAATAACACTGTTTATCTGAATATTTTTGAAGTGGTTTAGGTTTGCTTCCAAAGTCAATTAAAGTCAATTAATTTGAAAGTTTAACTCTTCAGAGTAGGTACCTATATCATTCATACTTACAAATAAACAGCAAGAATTATGAATGTCTAACAATGTGGGAATACAAAGTTTTATCTCACACAAGTGACCCATATTAAACACACAATGCACGGCAAAAGTCCCTGACCAACTTAAAATTATTACACAAGGTTGACTGATTTTTGCAAAGAAAATAGATGTAACTTGAGTGAGTTGACTGCATGGCAATCAGACTCTTTATTTACCTATTACCTATTTTTTGGAAGGTTATAATAATAGTTGTACAGTGTTTATATTTTATGATCAATAAAAATGCTATTAATATTGCTCACCCAAGTGTCCATACACCGTCTGGACAGGAATATTGAGTTCCTCCAAAGCATTCTGTTTAAGTATGAGATTTTCCAACACGACGTCGCCTGCAAAACATTAACCGAAAACGTAAATAACCGCAATCAAAGCAGTGCGGCAACTAGGTATGACATCACCGTGTCGCAAAGACTCACCGCCCCATATTCCTAGCTTTAACTGAGACCTATTCAGATTCTCCACATAGCTCCCTAGGAATCTGTTCAGCACGTCCACCACAATCGATTCGAACACCATCGTGAACTAGACTAGGAATTTCTTATTTACTGCATAAAATATTTTTTTCGTCACTCATGTCATGGTAACACATTATTGCTTTAATTGAACTAATCACTCCAGTTTTAATAATTTTAAACAAATGTTCAAATAAACGTTAAAGTTTTCGTTACAATTACGCGCGTTAAACTGATTTGAAAAATTAAAAAGTATCTTCACTACACAACTCGCACCGCAACGCAACGCAATATAACAGTGTTCCAAGACTCAACCCGCGCTTTACCACTTCCCCACTCCAACAAAATACATTAAAAGTAATGGCTGCTTTTGCAACAAAAAAACTAAAAAAGGTTTTATCTAATGCATTTATTGTTACTCATGAAAATATGTGCATGGTTACATCAAATTCACGATTTCATTAAGATTTGCTGTAATAAACTTCGCGATAAAATACTTTCCGGCAAGAAAAATTGCATTATAGCCGGGAAAAATAACTGCAAGCAACACCGCAATCAAAAGTCAAGTGTCAAATTAATCTCTATCTAATCTCTCTTCTTCAGCTGTGCCATATTTGTGTGTGCGTTCGGATACCCCTGTCAGTAGTTCGGAAAAGTTTTTAGTTAAACGCTTATTACACTATATTATTTGTAGGAAATCTAACTAGGAAATCGGAAGGTGTAATTGCCGGATACCCCTGTCAGTAGTTCGGAAAAGTTTTTAGTTAAACGCTTATTACACTATATTATTTGTAGGAAATCTAACTAGGAAATCGGAAGGTGTAATTGCAGTTAGGACAGATTGGATACGATTTATAGTATAGACCGTTTGGTTGCTTCCTAACTAGGATTTTAGTTAGGATGCTACAAATCAGATAGTGTAATAAGCCCTTTAACCTTTAAATCAGAAAGACAATGACAGCGCGTACACTGGGTGTCCTCTTGGAGTTTAATGAATTAATTTAATATTGTACACACGGCGCAGCGCCCCCTGCGGCGCGCGGCGAGGTCAGTATAGCTTGATGTGCAAGGTCCTCAAGACCTCTCATTGTACAGAAATATATAAAAGTAGCTCTACCCTGCCACGCTTTGCTGTGGCAGATTGTGATTGAATGGTTAAAAAAAAAAAAAAAATTAGGTGTGTGCTATGCAATAGCTTTACCGCGGCAGTCTCCGAAGACTGCCGCGGTAAAGCTATTGCATAGCATTTTTTATCAACTCCTCTACTCTCCCCCTCCCTCCCCTCCACTCTCCCCCTCCCTCCCTCTCCGCCACACCTCCCACGCCCCTCCCTCACTTTCCCTTCCCTCCCCTCCCATCCCCTACCTCTTGCCATCCACTCTCCCACACCCCTCCCCCTCCCCTTCTTCTCTATTATATTTTCTTTTCCGCCGGACATTGCCTGTACAGCTTGGCAAAAAAGAATGTGAAATAAATGAGGTCGCTAGTATCGCGCATGTGGCCACCCTGAATACTACGACTTAACAGGTTTGATACTTATTATTTTTTCCCAAAGCTAAGTGGGTGGTTCTGTCTGTCGGATGCTACGCAAACACCATGGAAGGCTTCAATGTTCAGTATTGACACTATTAATAGTGGGCAAATGTGTATAACAACATGTAAAAATGTATACGAAGCAAAAGAAGTATGTAAGAATCGTAGCATATGTCGCTCTGTAGTTTCTGCCCACCAGCGTGGGAAAGAGGCGTGAGTTAATGTACACCTTATAAATAACCTCCCTGCCAGCACTCCGAATGGTTTTATTCATTTTTATTAACTTTTTACGTTACTTAATCAACGTTTGGTGGTTGAAATAAAAATTTTACGAAATCGTGAACTTTGTTAAGATGTCATTATTTTGAAAATGTTGCCAACAGACAAAAATTTAATTCCGTTTCTACACTTTTTTGCCAAGCTGTAATTATTATGCTTCTCAATGAACATCATAAACTAGAGGACTAATGCTGAAATGGCAATGCCCATTTCTGGCCATATGTTTTCCCCATCTACGTAATAAATACTAAATATATACTAATTTAGTAACTTAAATATTGCTATTGTCAGTTTGTGATGAGTACATACAGCTTGGCAAAAAAGTGTAGAAACGGAACTAAATTTTTGACTGTTGGCAACAATTCCAAAATAATGACATCTCATAGTAAACAAAGTTCACGATTTCGTAAAATTTTAATTTCAACCACCAAACGTTGATTAATAACTGTAAAAAGTGAAGGATAATGAATAAGACCATTCGGAGTGCTGGCAGAGAGGTTATTTATAAGGTGTACAGACGATGTCTGGCGGAACATAAGGCCCAAACAATTCTTTCTGAACTTCACAATGTTTACCAAAGAAACGCTGATAAGACAGGTATATAAGAGTTTGTTTTGTTGATTTTAGTTGAATCAAGTGTTAATTGATGAATACAAAGCTATATTAATTCGCTTGCATAACGAATAACTAGAAATTTGAAACAATAAATGTCGGGCACATAGGTTATGTTTACATTTTTTTGCATTACTCTGGTATAGCACGCTGAGATAAATTGATACTTTGGTGACTTGACTTTTAACTAAATGAAAATTAAATTTCTTCGTAAATTATACTAGTGGGAGATAATTATTTGTTCTAGCGTTTGCATTAGAAATGTAAAAGAAGTTGTCGTGCCATAGTCTAACTGTCTTATAAAAACATAAAAAAAAACTATTATTAAATTCAGGGAAATCTGTTATCGTTCTAAGCAAAATCGTGCTGGAAGGAGATAAACAACGGGGTATTTTCTGTATCTGGCTATATATATTTCTATATAAACATATATATTATATAGGTTTTACTTTTATTATTGTAAGGGATAAATGAAATATTTCGTCTTTACAGGAAGTGAAGAACATGCATTCAAAGCTATTACCGAGGAGGATTGGAAGAACTCGTGCTAACATGTAATAAAAATAGAAAAGGATTACTGGAAAAAAAATAACTATGAACGAGGAAATAGAGCGATTAGTAATAAATCTAGAAAATGATAGCAGCTTCACTTTTCAACCCGAACATGACTCAGATGAGTTTGCGGCCTACGTGTTCGGGGTAGAATATTTAGAGGAAGATTTACTAGAATAAAATATAGAAATTATGTTATACAATGTAATGTTTTCTGAGTGTGATACGTGACATAGAAAAGTGTAACACCGAATATCACGTCCCCGTAAGTTTACGAATACGAAACACTTAACAACGAATGCACGCTACCACGAAAAACTCAACGCCGTATCAATGCGATCTCGAATAACTAAATCTCTAATTCACTTTATCGAAACACTTCACAACGAATGCACGCTAACTCGAAAAACTTAACGCCGTAGCCATGCAACCTCGAATAACTAGATCTCTAATTCATTTTTTCGAAACACTTAACAACGAATGCACGCTACTACTAAAAACTGAACACCGTAGCAATGTGATCTTGAATAATTAAACCTCTAAAAGTCATAGTAAAAAGACTTTATTAATATAACAATCAACTAAATAGAGAAAAAAAGAATCTCCAATAAGACCGGTTGGAAGCGGCTCGCATCCAGCACGTTCCCGCGGCCTTAATGAGGTCGTCTGTCCACCTTGTGGGTGGATGCCCTACGCTGCGCTTGCCGATACGTGGCCTCCACTCGAGAACCTTTCGACCCCATCGGTCATCAGTCCTCCGTGCTATGTGCCCTGTCCACTGCCACTTCAACCTGCTAATCCGCTGGGCTATGTCGGTAACCTTGGTTCTTCTACGGATCTCCTCATTTTTGATTCGATCTCGTAGAGAGACTTACCGAGCATAGCCCTCTCCATAGCTCGTTGGGCTACTTTGAGCTTACTCATAAGGCTCATAGTGAGGGACCACGTTTCAGTGCCATAAGTCATCACTGGCAACACACACTGGTCGAAAACCTTCGACTTGAGACACTGAGGTATGTCGGACGAGAAAACATTACGCAATTTTCCGAACGCTGCCCAGCCGAGTTGGATTCGGCGACTGACCTCTTTCTTGAAGTCTGACCTACCTAACTGGACTACTTGTCCTAGGTAGACGTACGAGTCTACAACTTCAAGAACCGAGCTCTCAACAGATATTGGGGTGGGTACAACATGGGCATTACACATTACCTTTGTCTTGTCCATGTTCATTTTAAGACCCACCTGTTGAGAAACTCGGTTGAGGCCTTCGAGCATCGTGTTGAGATCTTCCATCGATTCTGCCATGACTACAATATCGTCGGCAAATTGGAGGTGAGTAATGTATTCGCCATTAATATTGATGCCGAATGCTTTCCATTCCAGGAGTTTGAAGGCGTTCTCCAAAGTGGCCGTAAACAGTTTCGGAGATATCACGTCTCCCTGTCTTACGCCTCGAATTTAGTTGATTGTTATATTAATAACTTTAACTAACGGCTAACGGCTTTAAAGTCTTTTTACTATGACTTTTAGAGGTTTAATTATTCAAGATCACATTGCTACGGTGTTCAGTTTGTGTTTCGAAAAAATGAATTAGAGATCTAGTTATTCGAGGTTGCATGGCTACGGCGTTAAGTTTTTCGAGTTAGCGTGCATTCGTTGTGAAGTGTTTCGATAAAGTGAATTAGAGATTTAGTTATTCGAGATCGCATTGATACGGCGTTGAGTTTTTCGTGGTAGCGTGCATTCGTTGTTAAGTGTTTCGTATTCGTAAACTTACGGGGACGTGTTATTCGGTGTTACACTTTTCTATGTCACGTATCACACTCATGTTTTCTTTTTTTATAATATAATTCCTAAACAATGTTGTGATCTCAGGAGTATTTACCCAATTTACTATCTTTAGGTAGGTAATCAGTTGCGTGACGAGAACACGTCCTTGTTCAATAATTAATTCATTAGGTACACCCCAAGAGGACACCGGTGTCCACGTTATCATTGTCTTTCTATTGTGTCTCTAATTGACACGATTAAAAGTGATTACTTACTGATTTAACAAGTAATACAAAATTAGATTAATTTGTCTCAAAAACAGATAAGTATCAAGACTAGGTTGGTACGCTATGCGGTTGCCACGGGTTGCCATACGAAGAGCACAGTGGCGCCTCCATTATTTTCTACTCTTTTTTGCCAAGCTGTACAAAGGTATCATAATAACTTTTTTACAAAAAAAGCAACCGACTTCTTAAAAAAAACTAACAGGTGAAAAATAACTCCAGTTTCGGAAGTTAGTGGCCAATAATGAACAAAACAAAACCACCAAAGCCATTTTTGTAAATAAGTTTTTTAAATCAATGCATTTCAGTAAGTTAGTTAGGTTAGGTAGTTAGGTTCGCTATACGATAGGTATGGTAAGTTAGGTTAGGTTATATATAATAGGTACCTACATGTTGTCATTTTAATTTTATCAAACGCAAAATGTTTAAATAGGATCACATCAGAGGACTCGCTAAATAAAAACTTTTTAAGAATTTTGAAAATCGGTCCATAATGACGGAGTACTGAGGTAACAAACCCTAAAAAAATTATATCTAGACAACCGAATTCAGAACCTCCTTCTTTTTTTGAAGTCGGTTAGAAGGTAGTTTCCTATGACACTCAATTGTTTATTAGATTCTAATATTTCGGTTTGGTAGTCAGTACTCTCAAAATAGGGATAAAAATTATTAAAAAAGGTCCCACCAGGTTTTATGTGAAGCACAGAGCTATTGTTCCTTGATCTGTGATGTCAATCCTAATGTTTATCATTTGTTTCTTCCATGTGCCATCACTTAGCCAAATTTTCCTCGGCAAATGGGCATTTCTTTTTAAGTTGTTCAATACATTTATGTAAACATAACTTGACTAAATCTGATAGCCGTATGTAGCAAATGAACGGTATAGCACCTCAGACAGCTTATTACTAGGTTGGTTGAAGGGATGAATAAAATACTATTTTCAGACAAGGGAAACTTTATTGGCAATTATTACATGAGTAGAGAAAAGTTTACAACTGCAAGAAAAGTGTAATGGAATGCTTCAATTATTATTGTTATAATTGCGTATTTTTATTAAAAGCTGAGACTAGATGTTCGGAAACTCTATTAAAACTATTTGAGAGCGAATTTTTTTTTATAAATTTACGATACATGATATAGTAAATAGGCTAGACCTAATGAATTGTCCTACATAAAATATACATTTTACATGTTATACAACAGCCATGTCATCACCTCTGTTATTTCAATTAACATCACAATTTATAATATTTGGGGCTTAGGGAGATAATATTCATATATTATGTCTCTTTAGGACCAATCAGTACTTCATTCTTACAATATCATTCTGTACCATATACATTGGTAATTATATCAGTAATATCAAGTTAACAAATAATATGTTATATTAATTTTGTAGTAAATATTTTTTTTTATTTTCAATGATATTAGCATTACACGGTTTAAGGCTGGTTTGGTAGATATTTCGAGACACAATAATTATGGTTGGAGGGAACTTTGCAGTTTCCTAGCAATCATTTTGTTTGTAAGAATTGATTCGCGTGTAATTTCGTGTAAGTTTCGTTCTTTTACAGTGTGTAAATAAGGACCTGAACTCACGACAGAGTAATCTTATAAAATGCATTGTCGAATCACAACGATTTATTGTATTCACACACTTACTCGCATTCGTAAATGTTAAATAAATGAGTTACAAATACGTATTTTTTAAACACACAAGTCAAAACTTAGTATCAACATACAAGATACCACTTCAAAAAACATAGGTATAAAAATTATACTTAACTATTACTTGAACAAACAATTCTTATGCTTATCACTGTCAACACTTACAAACTAAATTGTAGGCGAAATGAATGAATGTGATAAACTTACAAACTAAAGCGTAGGCGAATTGAATGAATGTGATAATTACTGGGTGTGTAGGTGAATAAAAAACCTGCATTAAAAAAAAACAGCATCCAAATCGATTCATCTGTTGAGAAGCTACTGTGCCACAGACACACACACACTCACACACATTGCGGTCAAACGTATGGCACCCATCTTTTTGCGGCAGGGGTTAGAAAAAAGATCTTGGTCAAAACGTTGCAATGACTCGTATGTTTCATGGCAATGATTTTGATTTTTTTATTCGACTGTTGTCTTTTTAACCCGCGTGTTTAATTATAATTCATATTTCTATTTACAATAGATAGTTTGTATTATGCTTCAACCATTTATAGACTAGTAGAAGGGTAATAAGAAGACACTAGACATTCTAAAAGAAAATAATAAACTTAAATATAAAACGATGGTAAGTATTTGAAACTTACACATTATTCACTGGTTTTCATTTAAATATACCTTCCTTTTACAAAAATATTATAAGTATATAATAATACATACTTTCCAATTAAACTTGCAATGACAATCCGCATTAAATTTGATTATATTTTTTAAATATAAGTAGTACCACATAAAAATAATAATATTTAATTACTCAAGTACAACATTAATTATTTACTTTTTTGTTTACTCCGTTAACGGCGATACCATTTTCAATTACTGTCTTTTCATCAATTATACTTAGAGATGAAACAGATATATCGTCCTCATCTGAAAACAAAAGAAAATTAAGATGTTTGATATCTCCTATACAAGGTAATGTGCAGTGAGTGACAAAATTATGGGGACGACGGATTGTTTAAAATTATTTGAACAATTACTAGGGAAATTAAACTTTATATCAATATATCGGATACCAGAATCCCTTGTGGACGGTTTTATTTGCAGATAAACATGGTTACAAGGGATCATAAAATAGGTAAGAACCTAGGTTATGTTGGTTGGTTTAACCAGTTT
This sequence comes from Euplexia lucipara, assembly GCA_921972225.1. Classification (NCBI taxonomy): domain Eukaryota; kingdom Metazoa; phylum Arthropoda; class Insecta; order Lepidoptera; family Noctuidae; genus Euplexia; species Euplexia lucipara. The sequence goes on from OV179148.1 coordinate 11,428,632, forward strand.
CTGAAGAGAGGTAGGCTGGTTGAAGTAACCCCAGTAAAACAACTCACACACAATGGTCCAAGTCAGGACTAAGTTCGGAAACCAAACCCAAATAGAATTTTCTCCTTTTTTTTCCTTTTAGCAACAGAGCCAATGTCGAACATCTTAATTGGATAAAGTTCTTGTCAGAATGAAGGTTGCTATGCACTGTCTTTATTCTGAGTCATACTCTAAGCCATTGAAGTATGATATTTCATACCTCAATGGCTTAGGGAATGATTTATTAACTGTTAACATATCAATTTAAAAAGTGTGTTCCCGATTCTATTGACGCTGACTGTACCATAGAATTATTGTATCGAAAAATTGTATAATCTTTGTTGTTTTGACACCTGCCCGATAAACCTAACCTAATCATTCTACTAACCTGAACTGACATCAGACTGATTTCGTGGACTTAACCGACAGCCTTTCGACAAGTAGGTCTTGAGTTTCCCAAGTGATGCTAATATTAGTCTGAAATAAAAGAAGAGTACTTAATTAGATACGGTTTTAAAAAAAGTGAAGAGATTAATATTGAGAATATAAATTTAGGTGCCAGGGTAGAAATTCAAACTGTCTTTTGTTTTTTTTTTGCAATTTACCGTTCAGTATCTAGTTGAATGTTGATTGGCAAGTATGGCTTGTCCGAGTTAAAATAATTAAAATCACCGATACAATCCTCTAAGTTAATTTAATCCCATTACATTACTTTTTCATGAAATAATGTTTCTATGGGATTAAATGAATCCCAAAGCAGCAAATAACACACGGAAGATCGATCGATTATGTCACGATAAATAGGAAATACTAAAATTTAAATTATTAGTTTAGATTATTGCTTTGCATGCAGGTTTGTTGTTCGAACCCATCCACGTGTGTGGAATACTGCCAAAGACATTTAATTTAAAGTGTATTGTTGCATAGTGTTTGATTGAAATTGCTACACCAAAGATTATTCACCACTTACGTAATTTTGAAATGGATAACGATAAATACAATGAACTAAACAACTTACCCTAAGAAAGGAGGACTAGGCGACAGTGGTCGTGATAAATACTCTGGGTGGAATTGCACAGTAACGTAGTAAGGGTGATTGTCTACCACGGCCACTTCCATTCTGGTCTTAGATTCATCTTTGCCTACAAAGCGGAGACCGGCCGCTTCTAGACGTTCTATGTATTCGGGATTTACTTCATACCGGTGCCTGTGTCGTTCTTCTATTACGTCTTTCTTGTACAGTTGGGCTGAAAAGTTAGAATAAAAACAGGTATAGGTACAGCTTTAACATTGCAAATAAATTTGTTTACCTGTGTTTTGATATCTCATGATCAGGATATAAAACATTCTAAAATAAGTAGGAATAATGTCCTCATTTTTTTCATTAAAGAAAGAAAAAATGTATATTCCGTTCAGAAAAGTGGCGTGTTTTTCGTTACCGATTGGCGATATTGATTGCACTAATTATCTAACAAAATAATTAGTTTTCTTTATATCTTTATTTTAACTTATTCTGTACGTATATGTCACTAAACTCCTCCTAAATGGCTGAACCGATTCCAAAGACTTTTTGTGTGTGTGGTCATAATAGGAGCCGGTAGGCGATGCTGTTCGGGCAGGACAACGGCTGTTGTGTCGCTAGTTGTTTAATATAACTCTTTGAACATTCAAGTCTCTTCTCATTAGGCCTGCTCATTATTTTTTTTAATGCGTCATGTATACAAAAATATAAAGTAAAAATGCTTACTTATTATGCTGGACTCCAAATAAGTCGACCTTTTCCCTAATCGCATGGTTCCACCAAGGTTTCCTGGATGATGTTCAGGCATATCTATAACGAGTTTGTCTTCACAATTCGGGTCAACCTCTGTGGTGTTAGCACCTTTTAGTCCAAGCACGTTTCTAGCGAACTCAATGACGGACGCCTGTAGACCGAGACAGATACCCAGCATCGGTTTTTGTGTTTCACGGCACCATTGACACGCTTCGATTTTCCCTTCCATTCCTCTTTGGCCGAACCCACCGGGGACAATGACACCACTGAAATTGAAAACAGAACAATATTAAGAAACTGCTTCATTGATCTAGTGGACGCAAGCGGTACTGCTTAGTATTATGAGGTCCTTGGTTGAATTCTAGATCAGCAAATGTTATTGGGGTTTTCCATCTAGAACTTTGCTTTATTTTGCTCTCAACACTCACACTATTTTGGTGTGTATTTTTTTTATTATATTATTATTTACTTATTTAATATTTTCTTGATTTGTATTTAACAATAATCCGTGATTTTAATATTTGTAAATGTGAGAGTACCATGTATCTATCCACATAATTATGTACTTATCTACTAAAATGCTGAATCTATCTTAGCATAGTATGTTATTTTTTATTTATTTTTTTATTTTACTTTGTTTATTCTAGGTAGGTATCGTATTCACATATATAATGTATTTTTTATTGTATACAAATATTGTAAAAACTATTTTAAAAGAGTAAGTATGGAGTTTCTTGCCCATTCTTCTCCATACGAAACTTCGTTTTGGAAGGGGCAACTAGAATCATTTTATTTAACTTGTAAGTTTAACGTTCAAAAGTGCCTTTTAAATGGCCTAATTGAAATAAATGATTTGACTTTGACTTTGAACTTGTCAGTAGTCTGTTTACCTTCAATATAAAAGTGGGTGTACTACAGGTACAGCTCGGCCTACCGGCATAATGTTTATGTTAAATTAACAAGAATAATGTTATCTTGCTATCATATGATAAGTAGTAGGTGTGCTGTTTTGAGTGTGTCAAAAAAGTTCATGGAATTAACATTTTACCAACGCAATGATAAAAAGGTGACTGTGTTAATATGTTACAAGAATCAGTTTCGTTTTATCAAATGCAGTTTATCGTTCGGAACGGGTATCTATCTTGATTGCATTTAACCTAAAACAGACAAATTACTACTGCAAATTACTGCACAATTTTTCGAATCTAATCAAGTACATCTAATCATTACTTACTCGCTTTTGCAAAGATTCTGCCATGCTTTATGATAACTGACTGGATCATCTATTTTAGTCTGCCGCTCCAGGTTCACGGCTTCAATGTACGTTAGGTTGAGTTTGCTGCCAGAAGCGATGCACGCATGCTGCAAGGCTTTTGTGACACTTGCGTAGCTGTCCTCCAATTTTGTGTATTTTCCGACTAGAGCGATATTTACTTCTTTACGGAGATTGTCGACCCGTTTGGCAAGATTGTGCCACTTCCGCATAAATCTGTAATTGAACAAGTTTGTTGAATGAGAGCTCGGTTTAAAGAAAATACTTCAAACGATTATTTATTATCATCATTAAATCTTAAGTTTATGGATTTGTATAGTGTAGTCGAGCAATATGTTCCATTTACGCAACATTTAATAAGTCATTATCTACTAGCACTAATAGAATTTTTTAAGTGTTATATAAACTTATAAAAATAAAACTTTTGCGGTTTATTCTCAAGTCGAATCGAGATTTCATGACAAAACGCACTTAAGGGTAAAGAATTTTTATTTGCGACGGTGCGGCGCCATTATACAAATAAATTTATTCATGGACATGATAAACAAATAAGTAGACTTTTAAGAATCCCGTCTATTTCCTGCTTCTTAAAAACTAACGTCCATTGATAATGCGCTTTAATCAAGTCAATTGACTACCTTATAATTTCAAAACCAGGTCACGACCGACATTAATAATAGTTAAAATAATTAATAAATACGATAATTGTTATCATTTTATTCTAGACGCATTGATTAGCGTCTTTTGAACTTTATTTACGAAGGTTAAGTGCGTGTATGACAACATGTATGAATGTAAACGAAGCAAAAGAAATATGTAAGAATCGTAGCACATGGCGTTCTGTAGTTTCTGCCTACCCCCGTGGGAAAAAGGCGTGAGTTTATGTATGTATGTATGTATGTAAGATTTTTTGGTTTCTGAAAACTTTTTTTGTATAAACATTATTTAAAATAACAGCTGTTTTATACTTTTCCATTTGGTAAATTTTGAATTTTGTTTAAAGCAACTGATATTTGTTTTATTACTTAATTTTATTTAAACACCAAAACTATAAATATCGCAGCAAAGTTAGAATGTAGAATAAAATTTATTCCATTTTACTACCTATTTTCGAAATCTTAGCTTAGGGCTGTCGCTTAGCGGTCAACCGCACTCACTCGTTTGTTTTTCGTGCATTATAAAATTCTAAACGGAATTTTAGAACACATAAAATACATACGTATACTTACTTTCCTGGACGCGGCATAGACATATTCAGCTGCAGCCTTTCATTTAAGTATTGCACGACTCCTTGCTCCTCCATCAGCAGAGGAACATGGTATACAGAGGTCAAATCGTGAATGCATATTACCTGAAAATAAGTAAAAATAGTAATTATGTTAATATAATATTTATAAATAAATAAAACATATGAATAAATCCACTACTTTCACACAGCGTCATCTAGTCCAAAGCTTGTTGTTTAGTAACTGATACACACACATATATATTTCTAAATCCATACATATTATAGATAAATTACACCCAGACACAGAACAAATGACCGTGCTCATCACACAAACATTACTTTGTCCTGGGTGGGAATCGAACCCACGACCTCCGGCATAGCAGTCAGGGCCACTAACTACTAGACCAACAGGCCAGTCACTCTATGTATTCTTAATTTATTACATACACACATAAAGTCACGCCTTTTTCCTATGGGAGTAGCCAGAAACTAGAGAAAGTCAACCGCGACGTTTGCCTACTAGACACTTCTTTTACGTTCATAGCTTTGGTCATACATGGGTCATACACACACGCCGGTTGAGCGCCCGCACGCTACGCATTTGACTTTTTTGAAAGACAAGACCTTGACTTTATAACTTTTCGTATAAGATCTGTGTATGTCCTTCTACCGACTACTTCTTCACTATTAACAAAATGTATCTAACATTTTGTTGGGTCGCCTATCATACATCCTTAGGTGTAGCGCAGACGGCACACTTTTTGTGCGATCGAGTCTGCGGCGCACAAAGTCTGCATAGCGCGCAAAAAGTCGATCGCGGATTTTTCAGAGACTCAACGCACACGACGCGCATTTTCGATCATTCTGTCGGCAGAGCTGTAGGGACGTAGACGCTATAGAAATCGTGCAGAGATCGCGAAGTATTATTTTGTACATGAAGTACAGAAAAAGAAGAAGAAATAGAGAATTTTGGGTACATCCTATACTTTCGGAAAGATTACTGAAGGGACAGTTCCATACATTCAATTCAATTCTGAAACAACATCCGGATTTTTTTTTTCAAATTTTACAAAATGTCTGTTACTACATTTAATGAGTTGCTATTTATTTTAAGACCTGCTTTGACTTATTCAGGAACAACAATGAACAATCGACCTCTGGCGCCATGATAATAGATCGCGTGCGTTACGTCCACCCGTAGCAAATGCAGATTGCCGACCACAGAGTACATTATACTATGTTGCCGACTAACTTAAGTGTGCGCCGTCTGCGTCAGCGCGCGTTGAAGCAAACGTTCAATTTTGTTCACACAAAACATACATTGTGTAAGTATGACATTAAGTATTGGAATGGACTTTTTATTGGAAAACATAATTATTGCCGTGTGTGTTATGAACTAATTTAATGTTCAAGCCTAATTTTAGCTTCATAGTGAGGTTATAAAACATTTAAGAAAAATTACTGAAAGTGGTTTTGTAAAAGCACAATATGATAATGTTTATTGCATTCGGGTACAAGCAATACCGGTAATCTGCTTTTTGAGCTTTTTTCATGGTGAAATGGTTAGAAGAACGAAACACCCATAGTAATAGTAATGGGATCATAGTAAATGACGTAATCGAAATGGCGCGCGAAAATGGCAACGTTTAAACAGCTCAAATTTATTCTGTATTTTAAATATTTTTTTAAGCTTCATTACAGCAATTTTTAAATATGTTTATATTTTTTTACTATGTTAAAACGTTGTAAACAGTGAATTAAAAATATAAAAAAAATACATGCATATACCCTATTACACGGATTTTTTGTGCGCCGGAATTTTTGCGCGTCGTGTGCGTTACTGCATATAATTGCATAGGTTCTATTTTCACAGACTAAAAAGTGCGTCACGGATAGTCTGTCGTCTGCACTGCACCTTACTATTACATTTTTTTTTTCATTTATAGATTAACAGAAAATTAAATAAAAGTCAAAAGTAAAATTTCGATATATCAAGAAGGAACCTATTTATTATGTGTGTGATTGCCTTGTGTTAGAGGTCTGTATAATAACAGCAGTAAAACAATGACTCCCAAAGCGTAAACACAAAACGAAATCGACCACGACATAAAGAGGCTCATGTAAACTCATGTTCTGAGATGCAGATGTCAAAAAGCTGAAGTTTATTCGCACTGCCTTTTTTATGAACAGAAACACTTACATAGAAATCTCTAGACGTTTAAACTTTCAGTTTCGTATTTGATTGATTTGAAACCTTGTTTTATTGATAGCAACAACCCTTTCACTCAGTCACCCGGCGACTTTTAATTTAAATAGGTACTAGTAATGTGTTTAAATTCAAAATAGCTGGGTTAAAATATGCATACTGCATATAAAATGAAATGCATTTACAGTATTGTATTAAAACCGTTAAACATTTTCGATCGATATAACTGTTTGCAATTGCTGTTACCTAATATCATCTCTGATCTCATTAGTTGGTGCCTACTACATATACATACGCACAAGATTAAGCAGTTCTTTCCTCGGCAGCTTTTATGCCGACTGCTTACGAATAAGGAAACGAATTGTGCACACTGGTTAGGATTAAACCAGCTATTCAGAAAAATAAACTTTGTAGACAAAAGCAGAAAAAAAATTATCTAAGAGAATTTGGGGCAAGATTTTCTTTTGACCATTCATAAAGTTACCTAGAAAGTTACGAGACGATGTGCTGCTCCTACTACTATTATCAAAAAAATACGTCGGGACTCGGGCTGCTGCGCAGCCGGGGCCTTGGGTCTCATCCTCATGGCTCGCCCCACCTCGAGATACATAATTAGGTTGGTGTATTACACAGCCATATCTGCCAGTTCATCCGCATAAAAAGCGTGATGTTATGGTATGTTATGTGACATTTTTTTGGCTTTGGTCCCTCATCTAGATTAGAAGAAAATATTCGAGCTCCCTATATTTTTTTTCTTTTTCAAATTGATGGAAAATTGCTTAGATTAAGCGCATTAAGGTTGAGGAGAGGGGGCTTGTAACGTCATTATCTAGTACTAGCAAACGTCACGCGGTATTACCCGCGTAGTTCCTGTTCCCGTGGGATCACAGGGATAAAAAGTAGCCTATGTCATCCGGGAATAGTTTAGCTTTCCACCAGTGCAATAATTTTTAAAATTGGATCATTAGTTCCGAAGATACAACATCCCCCCCCCCCCCCCCCCCACATACAAACTTTCAAACAAACAAATTTTACCTCTTTATAATATTCGTATAGATAAACTATACTGGTTAGTGACCTCATGCGACATTTTGACTCGATGTATCGCCGTTATGTTTTGATTACCTACTTACATGAAAAAAGAAAAAATATGTATCGAATATTTTCATGTAGGTAATCTAGATGAGGGCCTAAAAACAAAAAGTTTGTCAAACAGCCCATTCATACTGACATAGGTACAGGACATCACGAACAAAATTTTCATTCGATACTTGTGTCCTAGTGGTCACAAGTCTATGAGTTTAGTTTGGAACGGTCCGCTGCCGCTCTAATATTGCTATATTGAACCAGATGGCGTTTTCTGGGATATGGGATCAGTTTTTCTATTCTCAGCATGTGTCTCTAGTATCTTCTCTTTGTAATATGATTGTCTTTCCAAGTAACTTATCAATGATATTGCATAGTGACTAATATGTCATATTGCTTACCCAAAGTTCAAAATAATAAACGTTTCTTACCAATCTATTACTGCAAAGTGCATTAATTGATATGTCATTGCAATGATTTATGAAACAATTGAGAACACATGTCTGAGAATTTCTGTATACAATTATTAGTTGTCTTATTAATTTTTTTTATTTATAGCAGTGATAACCTAGTGGTGTGGCCGGTGGATTGTCAATTCACAGGTCTCGAGTTCGAACCCAAGGCACGCACCTCTGACTTTTCGGATTCATGTGCGGATTGTATAATTATCACTTGCTTCAAAAACGGTGAAGGAAAACATCGTGAGGAAACCGGCATGCCTGAGAGATATGTCTCGACGGCATGTGTTGCCAAGTCAGAGGCCCATGGGCGGCATTAAAACTCTGACACCAGGTTAGTTACTAACCACACGATAAGAAGAAGAAGCATAGGGGAGTATGTTATTGCGATGGGTTTGCTTTACATTGAAAATAAAGCACTGACCTCCATGAACTGCGATAATGCATTCGCCTTTATGCAGATCCCCATAGGCTCTCAAGCTTAACTTGGGACTTAATGGCTTTGGTGAAAAGTTGTGGAATCTTTATTTATTTTATGGGAGAAGGTAAGTATAACACACAATTCTTTCTAAACTTTACTCAGATACTACTAGACTTTTTACTCAGATTAAAACAAATGGTGTATATAAGGGGTGGCACTCATGAAAATGAAAGTTAAATAACAGAAAGTATTGTTAGATCCAAAAAAAATTCAAGAGACTCTTTTATTCCCTCCTGATCAGAAGGTCTAAGTAGACCATCTGATAGTTGGAAGTTTTACTAACTTAAAATTTTGCTAATTTGACTTACTGCTCATTAGACGTTTCGCGCTGTTGGACATTTAGCTACCTAGACTTTCTGATCAGGAAGCTTTTATTAGCACTTTACTGTTTGTGTGGTCCAGCACCCATTTGACTGATTTTTTTTTTAGCCAAGTCAGACGTCTGATCATACAAGCACGATCTTTTGTAACCACTCCTCCTGAAGTCGTTAAAAGATATCGTGCATGTGTGCGTTCCACACGTTGAAAATGTCCAAAAATGGAACGCGCATTTTCTGGAATTAAACTACCTACCTACAGTTTCGGCTAAAGTACTGGCTCCGTTTATATCTTTTTATAAACAATGTTGCTATCGTTATCAGCGCGTCACCTTATTCCTGCTTCCGTGAGTAAGAATTGGGTCACAAAGCATTGACCTGTACTTATAACAGTTACTTTAAAATATTTGGTAACTAAGTTAACGTTTTTTGTTAACATTTGATAAAAATGACTGTGTCATGATTTAAAATATAAGAACGTTTGATTCATATTTTGTGCAGTCCAGACTAATTAATTATGATAACAGGCAAGACATCCTGCAATTAAAATTGAATTATAATAATATTTATCATCTAATCAAATTTTATTTTAATTAATGTGCTAACCTATCCGCTAATCCTATCTTTTAGCGTAGGACCATGCTGTCAGATTTCGTGTTAGTAGTAGTATTCCCAGGACCTATCCTTCTAATATTATAAACGCGAAAGTTTGTGAGTATGGATAGATGGATGTTTGTTACTCTTTCACGTAAAAACTACTGAATGGATTTTAATTAAATTTGGTATGAAGTTAGCTGACACCCTGGATTAACACATAGTCTATTTTTTATGCCTGTATTCCCACGGGAACGGGACCTATGCGGGTGAAACCGCGGGACTTGTGCAAGTATTAAATAAATGCAATAAAAAAGGCGCGCTCATGACCGTTGCGACTCTGAAAGGTAGGCTGGGTGTAAATTACCTTCATTGCACTTTGTTAGTACCATTTTGAGCACAAGTCAAAACTGTACATTTTTCTTAAATTTGTTCTGAGAACCTCCTTTTGTGCCAATCAACTACTCAAAAACTATTAAAAAAGAAAGCGGCAATTTGTCTGAGTTTAAAATTTTCGTGTTAAACAACTAGGTACTTTGAAACTATTATTGATGAAAAGGCATGCAATCAAAATTAGAAACCACAATGACTCTGTTTAGGCGATTATAACTATCATACTATAATCATTACATCATTTATTCTCCTTTCATAAAGCTAACTTCAAGAAGTTGTGAATAAAAAAATACTATAATACATACAACTTTGCTAAAACAAATTGTAATAAATTTTGGTAACGCCTGCACCAAAATTATACATAATTATAAGTAACTAGCAGACATCCCGCGGTTTCACCCGCGTAGGTCCCGTTCCCGTGAGAAAAAAAAAAAAAAAAAAAATTGCCTATGTCACCCAGGGATAGTGTAGCTTCCCAACGGTGAAAGAATTTTTCAAATCGGTCCAGTAGTTTCGGAGCCTATTCAATGCAAACAAGCAATCAAACAAATCCTCTATATATTAGTATAGAAGTATAGATAAGTAACAAACATACAAAGATGAAAAGTAAAATATTACCTGTTCTGGACCAACATGGCAGAAGTTGGAGATCTTCTCCTTGACTGGCTGATTGATTGGTTTCTCTGACCGGCACAATATCAAGTCTGGTGACAAGCCCAAACCACGCAACTCCCTGACAGATGATTGTGTAGGTTTTGTTTTGGGCTCTCCTGTAGATTTAGGCTAAAATATTATGGTAAAAAGTATTCAATTAAAATATAAATTATTGTAATGATGCCTAACATAGATATTACAATTTTTTTCAATAAGATAATAATATCACAAGCTGCTACGGCACTTAAAATAATCCTAGACAGCTTGTGATATTTTCTAAAAAGCAAAAATAAACTGTTTAGACACAGTTTTCAGTTTTACAGTTTCTAATGAACATAGGTACAATATTCCAAGATACAAACAAGAAAATTGCTTTTGGTGAAACCATAAATACCTACCTATTATTCTAAAACAAAACTAAAAGTACACCAGAGTTTAACTTACCATTGGAATTAAAGATACATGTGCACAACAGAAGTTTTCCCGCTTTACTCTGAACTGGAACTGTCTAAATGCTTCAACAAATGACATTCCCTCAATATCACCAATTGTCCCACCGAGTTCTACAATACAGACTCTGGGAGGTGCATTGTCTGGTGTTACAGGTATATGAGCCACTCTCTGTACCCATTCTTGTATGGAATCCGTAATGTGTGGAATGACTAAAAGTAAATAAAACAAATTGGTGCAGCTGTCCAACCCAATTGATATGGTTACAAATACTTTGATTAGTTTAATTATTGCAAGCTAAAGATGACAAAAGAAATTGATTAAATTCTCACAACTCCGGAGTTTTTTTTAACATCACTGAATGACACATTGGTGATTTTACTTCAATAATATTTGATGGGACTCACTTCATACGTTTGTTTAAGTATAAGACTCATAAAATAAATAAAGAGGGAATAAAAAAATACGAATTATGTATACCTAGCAACAGTCAATCCACTACTACTACATACTGATTGACTAGGTATATGGCAAAAAAACTACCCCTAAAATGAAAATTATTTTAGTTTCCAACGGCCAGCCAAAAATTTATTGTATTTACCCTGAACAGTTTTGCCGAGATAGTCTCCTCGCCTCTCACGCTCAATAACCTGCTGGTATATCTTGCCAGTTGTGATATTATTGTCTCTATGCAATGTTATATCCAAGAAGCGCTCATAGTTGCCAAGATCAAGGTCGACTTCGCCACCGTCATCGAGCACGTAAACTTCACCTAGAAAATAAAAATAGACGCATGCAAATGCAACGTTAACACGCGGCGAAAAAAAACAATTAAGTTTAATAACAGAATACAAAGTTACTTGTTCCACTTACCATGTTCGTAAGGAGAGAAAGTTCCTGCGTCAATATTAATGTACGGATCAATTTTTATTGAAGTCACATCGATACCACAGCTTTTTAAAATTGTGCCAAATGAGCTTGCAATCACACCTTTTCCAACACCACTTATTACTCCACCGGTAACTAAAATATACTTCATGTCCGGCATGGTGATTTTTAAAGCGCGTTTATCGTATCAGTTTGATCAGGTCCGGTACATTCAGTATTTATAAAAATATTTATACACGATGTAGCAAATTATTTGAAACGTCAATCACACGTGCCTCAACCTTAAACGCTACGCGCCATTTGCAATTTTTGCAATTTATAGAGATGTACAGTCAGTACTGGTCCTAGTGATGACATTCTGTTTTGTGAAAAAAATATTAATTATTTTTATGTTTTACATAATCGACTAAAATAACAAGTACAGCTTGGCAAAAAAGAGTGTGGAATAAATGAGGTCGCTATGATTTGATTAGGGTAGATAAATACCTGTCCTAGCGGCAGTTCTTCGATAAACATTCCCGATATCGGACAAAACTTGTCCCGCTTCAGATTTGGCCAAACACCAGAAACAGACGAGGTACAGCTTGGCAAAAAAGAGTGTGGAATAAATGAGGTCGCTAGTATCGCGCATGTGGCCACCCTGAATACTACGACTTAACAGGTTTGATACTTGTTATATTTTAGTACCTATTATAACCCCAAAGCTAAGTTCCAAAGCTTGGTTCTGTCTGTCGGATGCTACGCAAACACCAGGGAAGGCTTCAATGTCCAGTATTAACAATATTAATAGTGGGCAAATGTGTATAACAACATGTAAAAATGTATACGAAGCAAAAGAAGTATGTAAGAATCGTAGCATATAGCGCTCTGTAGTTTCTGCCTACTAATACTACTGTTAATGTACCTATGTATGTTATAGTGGGCACTGAGGCCTTGCACGAAAGTGGTGTAGGTATTAAGTATCCACAGACAGATAAAATCATGCTCTCGAGAGCAGTCTAACCGTAAGATTGTTAGGAATTATCAACAAGAGTTTGTTTACAGGGATAATGAAAGAACACCTTTTTAAGTTTTATTTTATTAACAAAAATTTTATCAGACGAATCAAACACTTTACCATCAAATATCCGATCCCGGTTGGCTAGAGCTTCCTGCAACTTCTAAAACACTAGTATTTTCTGATAAATCACTGCTACTGTTATCTGTGATATTTATTACTGCCATGATATTATTTTTCTATTTTCATTACAATATCCTTGCATGAATTTTTCCAGTCTTAGTAATGTTTGCAAATGCTTGTTCAGCGGCCACCTTTAAAAACAAAAAATAATCTTAAACAATGGTTCTAACATAGCAACTTTAAATATGCATATATAAACTAGGCTACATACCTTATGGATACGACATTGACTGAAGCAATTTAATGGTTTGCAATTCCCCATATTAATTCAATTGGATTCACGTCACAATGATAAGGTGGTAACTTTCTTCGGGCGACCTTTGAAATGTTTTCCCGGTGTAGAAACAATATCTTATTTTTTACCTTCACATTTTTCTTAATGTGTTGACAGATTTAACTAAAACAAAGAAAGATACGATAAGTACTTTATTATTAATTCCCTATTCTTTATCTTCAAGTACAGCTTGGCAAAAAAGAGTCTGACGCGGTGACAGTTGAAACTAAAAGTGAATGATTGTGGCAACATTGATTTATTTGTCTAGTGCTAGTACATCATGTGTCAAAAGTGCGTAAATCCTCGTCGTTTTTCATAAATTTAACAAAATTATTAAGTTTCGTTGCAAAATTAACGATTAAAAGTTAATAAAACCATTCGTAGTTGTATCAGAGCAGTGATTTACCTCGTCTTTTTGTGGTGTTTGGCCAAATCTGAAGCAGGACAAGTTTTGTCCGATATCGGGAATGTTTATCGAAGAACTGCCGCTAGGACAGGTATTTATCTACCCTAATTAAATCATTGTACATTAAATAAGTTTTTCTAAATGTATTCAATGCGTAGTTTTGTTGATATACAGATTTAAGTAACTATTTGTCTTGTTTACAAATTGAAATTTAAGGTTATGTTTTGTAGTTTAAAGAGCCTCGTATACCCATATTTGATACTTGAAGATAAAGAATAGGGAATTAATGATAAAGTACCGTATCTTTTTGTTTTAGGTAAATCTGTCTACACAGTAAGAAAAATGTTTAAGGAAGGTAAAAAATAAGATATTTTAAACACCGGGAAAACTTCAAAGGTCGCTTGAAGAAAGTTACCACCTTATCATTGTGACGTGAATCTAATTGAATTAATATGGGGCATTGCAAAACATTAAATTGCTTCAATCAATGTTGGATCCATTGATGTAAAGGTATGTAGCCTAGTTTATTTGTGCATATTTAAAGTTGCTATGTTAGAACCATTGTTTATGATTATTTTTTGTTTTTAAAGGTGGCTGCTGAACAAGCATTTGCAACATTACTAAGATTGGAAAAAATCATGCAAGGATATTGTAATGAAAATAGAAAAATAATATCATGACAGTAATAAATCTCACAGATGACAATAGCAGTGATTTATCAGAATTATAAAATACTAGTGTTTCAGAAGTTGCAGGAAGCTCTAGCCAACATGTGAGTTTTTCCGGGATCGAATATTTGATGGTAGTGTGTTCGATTCGTCTGATTAAATTTTTGGTATTAAAATAAAACTTAAAAAAAACGTGTTCTTTCATTATCCCTGTAAACAAACTATTGTCGTTAATTCCTAACAATCTTACGGTTAGACTGCTCTCGAGGGCATGATTATTATCTGTCTGTGTATACTTAATGCATCACTTTCGTGCAAGGCTTCAGTGTCCACTATAACATACATAGGTATATTAACTCACGCCTCTTTCCCACGCTGGTAGGCAGAAACTAGAGAGCGCATACGAAGCAAAAGAAGTATGTAAGAATCGTAGCATATGCATATGCATTCTTACATACTTCTTTTGCTTCGTATACAATTTTACATGTTGATATGTATAACAACATGTAAAAATGTGTACATTTGCCTACTATTAATAGTGTTAATACTGGACATTAAAGCCTTCCATGGTGTTTGCGTAGCAGCCGACAGACAGAACCACCCACTTAACTTTGGGAAAAAATAACAAGTATCAAACCTGTTAAGTCGTACTATTCAGGGTGGCCACATGCGCGATACTAGCGACCTCATTTATTCCACACTCTTTTTTGCCAAGCTGTATCAAATATGGGTATACGAGGCTCTTGAAACTACAAAACATAACCTTAAATTTCAATTTCTGTAAACAAGACAAACAGTTACTTAAATCTGTATATCAACAAAACTACGCATTGAATACATTTAGAAAAACTTATTTAATGTACAATGATTTAATTAGGGTAGATAAATACCTGTCCTAGCGGCAGTTCTTCGATAAACATTCCCGATATCAGACAAAACTTATCCAGCTTCAAATTTGGCCAAACACCACAAAGAGACGTGGTAAATCACTGCTCTGATACAACTACGAATGGTTTTATTAATTTTAAATCGTTAATTTTGCAACGAAACTTAATAATTTTGTTAAATCTATGAAAAACGACGAGTATTTACGCACTTTTGACACATGATGTACTAGCAGTTGACAAATATAACAATGTTGCCACAATCATCCATTTTTAGTTTTATCTGTCACCGCGTCAGACTCTTTTTTGCCAAGCTGTAAATCACTGCTCTGATACAACTACAAATGGTTTTATTAAGTTTTAATCGGTAATTTTGCAACAAAACTTAATAATTTTGTTAAATCGGCATCCGTAACATCTTTTTTTTGAATTTGAAGGCATGCTTGCCCTGCTGTTGGAGGGTCGAGAAAATAAGGGTTTACTGGAGCTGGAGGATGTTTTGTCTGTAAGGCCTGAAGGGTGTCAGGGGTATCTGGTGATAGCACGTCGTTGGAGAACAAAAGGCGAGCGGCACCTTTGAGATCTCCGTCACAGATTTTGTTTTAAATTTATAATTTTATTTTATTTTTAATTTTATCGACTAAAATACTAACAGACTAGAACCTGAAATTGTGTTATCTGTGCAATGGAATTAAGTTATAGAGCTGACAACACTGAGAAGACGCCATTAATTTTCGCATGGCATGTTTTCATCTGTCTGTCTGCTGTCATTTTTTGGTGCTCAAATAAAATAGTGTGCATTGTGCATTTTCTACCGCTAACAAAAATGCCTAAGTATTACTGTGATTATTGTGACACATATTTAACACACGATTCACCTAGCGTCCGTAAAACACATTGTACGGGCAGGAAACATAAAGACAATGTAAAATTTTACTATCAAAAATGGATGGAGGAACAAGCTCAACATCTCATCGATGCTACAACAGCGGCATTCAAAGCGGGTAAAATAGCGCAGAATCCATTTAACAAAGGAGCTGCTATTCCGCCACCATGGGATCCTAGTGTTATGGGTCCGGGAGGGCCTAGACCACCTGTGCCTGCGCCAGGAGGGCCCCCGGGAATGCTACCACCGCCGTCGATGGGTCCCGGAGGTCCCATGGCTCCACCAATGATGATGGGACCACACGGACCTATGCCCCCGATGATGGGAATGAGGCCACCTATGATGGGTCCGATAATGGGGCCAATGGGCCCAATGGGTCCCATGGGACAAATGCGACCACCACTAATGAATGGACCGCCTATGAACAAATAGTGTCAGTTTATTTTGTTTGATGAGGACTGGGAATAATTCAATAGTTGCCACAGACCGTGTTACATCAAGTGTTTTCATAATTAACTTTGAGGTTATCAATAAAATTGTGTAAATTGACTAAACATGAACTTCTTGTGCTCCAATGTTCTTAGGGCTTTATTCAATATAATCAACCTAACCCAACTAAATTTGTCTTGGAATAAAATATAATATAATACCTATCCCACTAAGTGTGAAGCATAGAATAATTTTGAACTATGTGTAAAATAAACAAACAAATTCTGTAAAAATAAGGTTCCATGTTAGATATTTGCTTTTGAATATGAATGCATCTTATATACTCATTGAGCATTAACCTACAATCAATCCATAAAATTATTCAGCAAAAGTTATATAGTTATACTGTGAAAAATTGTGTGAAGTAAACTCTCTGATTCTAAATGTTTAGCATTAGTATGGAACGTCAGCTCAATGCGCTTTCACTTCACCTGCATTTTCCCTGGGAGACCTTTTACTGAATACCAATGATTTACTGTTATCAAATTCTAGAAGATATGTATTAATTGACTATAATCATAGTATAGGTTTTTATATTGAGATTTACAAAAAATATGACTGTCTGTCATTACCTAAGAGATTTAACCTTTTAAGCGCTTGGATAAATATTAGTTGCCGTGCCCCTAGCGCCGGGCCAAAATTGCTACAAATCAATAAAATAATACCTACAGTAAATAAAGAGCAACAATTATTGTTGTATTGATTTTTAGTTTTTGTTACATAAATAATATCTCAATTTGATAATGGTTTTAGTTGTACCACACGGTCAGTATTTTGAAAATAGAACGAAAATGTCATACAAATGTTCTCTGTCGCAGAAATACGACACGCGCGGTAGGGGCACGGAAATTAGTGTCATATTTATGCAACACAAGCGGTTAAAGGGTTAAGATACACTATTCTCTCTGACATACAAATAAATGTCATATAAAATCTAGAATAATGCGTTGATTTCCAATCACCCCCGCAGGGATTGCCACTGGAGGCAAATGGGAATAAAAATTCCAAGTCGTGACTGGGAACTCATTGCCCCCACTTCAGTTTCGCTATACATCGCGTGTTGCTGTTTCTAGTGAAGAAAAAATAAAAACGAAATTTATTCCAAACCTGAATCTATCTAATTGGTGATAACATTGAAATAAAGTTTCCAAAATAGATTTTACCAATTTTTTTATATTGCTAATATTTTTATATTTATATCTAAATGTTAAACAAAAATATAAAAATAATGTACAGCTTGGCAAAGAAGAGCAGAAAATAATGGAGGCGCCACTGTGCTGTTCGTATGGCAGCCCGTTGCAACTTAATAGCGTACCAATCCAATCTTGATACTAAGCTGTTCTTTTTTTAGACATATATGTGAAAAAGAAAGCAATGTACAGCGAAACTGAAGTGGGTGCAATGAGTTCCCAGTCATCGCCGGTGGCGACTGAGAATTTACATTCCCATTTGCCTCCGGTCGCAATCCCCGTGGGGGCGACTGGGAATCAACGGAATAATGTAGTAATATGGGAGCGGCAACAGAGCATTCTAAATTAAATTCTTAGACTTGTGTCTACTAGGACTTGGGTATTCGATGAAAATTTTGATTGTGATGTCCTGTTTATAGTAGGTATTGATTGTCTTTGGTCATTACTATACTTACTGAATGATGTCCTGCTTGTGGCATATTATTGTAATTTTTTATCATAAAATAAATAAATAGTTGATAAGTCAATATTTGTTTAATTATAAAACAAGTTTGAAACTGATTCCTTGACTGTCCATTTTTTTTGAGCTGAGTCTAAAGTGGTCGCATAATATCTTACATTATAGTGTGTCTCAAGAGTATGCACTCCTACAATATGGTGTGGAGCCATCCCAAGGGCGGATCCAGCTTTGGCATCAGGGGGGGGTCACATAATCGTGGTCAAGTCAAGAACTTATAATTTAATTTTGATAACAATAGATACTAGTAAAATGTAGACATTTTATTAATGTACGTAAGTACCTACTGTACTTAAAAATATTTATTCTTTATTGTACACTTGAAAAACTTAACACTAACTTGTACATATACACGTGCATATTGCCATCTTCTCTTGAAGACATCCAGAGAAGCACTACTACTTACGGAATGAGGCAGCCTATACAGGGTGTAACGGAAAGGGTATATACATACGAACAGGGTGAATAGAGTATTTAATAACGAGTCTTTCCTCAAAATTTCAGCTCCCAACTAAAAACTTTGAAACTTCACGATATTATTTAATATCGACAGTTTATTAAATGCAAAATCATAGCAAACGTGTCACCGCACTATGAGGGTTATAATCCTGTCCGGCAAGGTTCAAGTATATCTATCTCGGGTTCTGCGCCCCTAGTACAGACCTATCGGGCTCTGCCTAACCGAAGAATACGCGACGGCGCGGGCGGGCTCAACTTTACAATTATGTATGTATATGTATAAAAACGTTGCCATGTCGTTTCTTATCACCAAGAGAATCCGTGCCCTTCGGATGTATATACCCTTTCCGTTACACCCTGTATATATGTGACTCAAGGTTGGCTAGACAAATCTTCAAAATAGCTCGCATTTACTAAGTCAATAGGGCTCTTCATGTGACGGCTAACACCCTTATTTCAGAATTTGTGACGCTACAGAATCGTAGATAATCGATTGAAAACGTGTCCAGCCAGCTTGAAAAACCACTTTTCGCTGGTCGCTCAATTTCGGTAACGGAAGTGATTTTGACGACTTTTTGTATATCAACAGGCGTCACATAAATTTGTGACAGGCATCGAGCTAAAAGTATTGTGATATGTACAGTGGTTTAGTAGAAAAATGCAAAAATCTGTGTTCACCCAGTTTAAATTTACGTAGAATACTTTTGGCAGGTACTTCCGAATCTCAATAACGGGAGCATTTTCGAATATGGTTAATTTACTAACATTTGGTGACGCAATGTGTGGCAGAAATAACGTTTGATTTATGGCGTCACATGTAAGGGTTTACGAAAAATCAATAAAAACTATTATTGGGAAAATTTAAATGGTCAATATCTTTGAAACTACGCAAAGTTTCTCCGTCACAAATTTAGGTTATCATTATCGTCAGCATCATAAAATGTTGAACACATTTTGAAGATCATCAGGCAGCGGAGATACATGTGTCCAGCCAGCTTGAACTAAGGCTGTCTAGACATTAAGTTTTTATTGATTTCTCGTAAACCCTTACACGTGACGCCACAAATCAAACGTTATTACTGTCACACATTGCGTCACCAAATGTTAGTAAAGGAACCATATTCGAAAACGCTCCCGTTATTGAGATACGGAAGTGCTAGCCAAAAGTTTTCTACGTAAATTCAAGCTGATTGTACACAGATGTTTGCATTTTTCTACTAAACCACTGTACGTATCACAAAACTTTTAGCTCGATGCCTGTCACAAATTTATGTGATGCCCCGTTGATATACCTACTAAAAGTCGTCAAAATCACTTCCGTTTTTCAAGCTGGCTGGACACGATCGATTATCTAAGATTCTGTAGCGTCACAATGAAATAAGGATGCTTAGCCGTCACATAAAGTGCCCTATTGACCTAGTTAAATTAGAGCTATTTTGAAGATTTGTCCAGCCAACCTGAGTCACATTATTTATATTCCATAACCGTGGTGAATGATTTGTCATAACAGCTAGAGGTATGTCAAGCGAGGAGTATGACGCAAAACTCCGCAAAAGTGAAGAGGTCACCTCTTAGAGGTGGTACGACAAGGGGTTCCAACAAACAAAATAGAAACAAACAAAATACTTAAATTTAAAAACAAAATCAATTTTTTCTTTTACGTCTTCTCCCGAAACGCGTTATTACTTCATTTACGTCAATGGGTACGTTTTTATGAACGTGGAGAAGTGCCAGTCCTGTAAGGCGATCTTCAACCATTGAAGATCTTAGCCGCGATTCAATTCTGCGCAACGTAGAGAAAGACCTTTCTTATCTGCTGTCGCTACACTGACACACTACATCGCTAGTGTAGCCATAATACATAAAAAATTTCATAAATTAGGATACATATCGATGTCACAATTTAAATAAGATCAGAAATCGACTGCGGTAAGGGTCCGATTGAGGTTAAGTCTTGCTACCCGTTACGTAGTCGACAAGCGCGCGCATGTGTGGCGCGGTAAAATTCTAGTTTTCCATGCGTTCGTTCCCAAACATTTGCCATCATACAAAGTTATTATATTAAATTAATAAAAAATTGAAGGTAGGTATGTAGTTACATAAAATCTGTATGGTGACAAAATATCATTATGTTCAATTAGTGGTCCACCTAAGTCCTGGAACCAGCTCAGGGGGGGGGTCATGACCCCCATGACCCACCCCCTGGATCCGCCGTTGAGCCATCCCCTGCTGTCCATATCAGTAGTTAGTAGGTGCTGCCCAGTGTGGAACTAGGCAATAGCAAGGCCATCCAATGGTTTTAGGATTACAAATCAAAATTCATTTATTCAAATTAGACTGACACTTTGAATCAACACTTTGTAAACATCAAAAATTACATAAGGCATTCTCTAAAAATGCCTGCCTTTGCCACTTCCTAGTGTTGTTTCTAGACAGAACAAACAAATCAGCAATACATCTGCCTTTTATGTTTTAAGAATTTGAATTTATGAATATAATTAAATCATGTTGAGTAGGAGTCGGGTTTCTGGCTTCGCGCACTACCGTCCGCGTCGTCAAACATTGGCACCTTGTTTGATGATACTACTGTCCGCCTCGGTGTCTGCCTGCGTCTTGGCGCTCCTTGTTCTCCGCATCGCTGCCACTGTGCCGAAGTTGTCAACAGCGTCGGATACCACGGCTTGTTATGCAGCCATAGCGCGGCACGCTAATATTAACGACATCATCCGACGATGGTAAGAGACAGTACCTACGGTAAGTCGTTGTTTCCATGGAATTTGGGTAGGCCTTTAGTGTGGGACGCGACTTGTGTTTTTACTTTTGCGCCATCCCGTCTTCCTAGTTCGTCGCGCTGTTCTGGCGCTGCTGCTGCGGCTGCAGAGAACCTCAAGCGGCAGAAATATAAGAACCTCGTTGGGAATTATATTTTCGAGCTGTTTGGGGTTCAAACTCTCAGGTCGTGGGGTCAGAGTGCTCATAGCTTGTACAAAGATCTTTCGAGATGCTTAATATTGACACTCCGCGTGACCCAAGGACTGGTTTTTACCTTGGTCAAAGGATAGTAGCAATGCTGCAGTCTTTTGGGTACACTTCCAGTGGACAGCGATGCGAATGAGTTTTAGACGCCATATTTTAATTAGTTTTTAGATTTTATTTTCTTTTCTAGCGTTAAAGATAAGTATTTATTTTAAACAAATAAACACATTTTATATTGACAACTAAACTCACGCAAATCTACAAAAACTGAATAGATTTGCACCCAGATAAAAAATTACATGGGACTTAACCAACTAGCCAAGTGTGAGTGTACTAATAGGTACACCTCTATCTAATACTGTGTCGCTGTAATATTAAAATTGCCTGTACCTACCCATTTTTTATGTAGCTATGTGCATATGCTAGTACCTATATCTGGAGGTAGCCTTTTTTGAAGCAACAGTCGTTTAGTAACAATACTAGGTACCAGTTCATTCCTCTTGTCAATAATGTGTTGCAAAAGCCATATTTAAAAAAAAATACTTTGTTACTTACCCAGATTTAAACCCATAACCTCATACATGGGAGGCCATTGAACCATCATGCCAACTACCTACAATAAATAATTGAATGAAACAACAGCATAGTTCAACACGTTTTATTTAAAATTGTATTCCGAATAACTTAAAAACTTTGAAAAAGTTCAAAACACTGCTAACATAGTACCTATCAATATGTACTCAATAAATACTTACTTACTACGTTTTTTAACCAGCTATTGTACAGTAGAAAATATCATTTACACAAAAAAAAATTGGCCCCACAGAGCATTAAAATAAAATTATTAATTTGAGCTCGAATTACTATACGAAGTAGTTAAACACTGGTTACGGAAAATAAAGGTGCCTGCAAAAATGGCACCGTAGGAAAGCGAAAGCAAAGACTAGATTAAAGCTTCTATGAATTTCATAGCCTTATTTACAAACTTTGAGATTGGAATTTATAAAGCACCGCTAATTATAATATTAGCTTCATCATAATGCAGTTTCTAGCGTGGTAGGCGACACTTTGCCTCGGTCTGGAGAAGTTTTGCTTCGAGAGTTGACTGACGGACCAGCCGCAGTTGGACTCTTGAAAGACGTTAACTTGGGAGGAGATGATTCAGGGCATGTATTGAAAAACTCAGCTCTTTTCGCTTGCATTATTTCTGTTCTAGATAGACCTTGTGACCTTATGAACTCTGTATTGAGAGGAAATACTCCTTGATCGGTACCTTGAGGGAAATTTCTTTCGATTTCTACAGTGTGTTCATTCAATGGATTTAAATTTCGCCTAGCTCCAAAGTGTTGGTTGGTAACAATAGGGACAGTTTTGGCAGGTGGGGTTTCAGGTAGCATGTCGTGTTTTTCACCAGAGCTATTGGAGTTTTCATCTTCGTTATAAGCTTCGGGTATAGGAGTAGATAAAACGTCGGATCTTGGGCTGGCAAATCGCCACTGAGATTTGGGTGACAGCAAAATTTTTGGAGTATTTTTGTGTTCTTTTATAAGTGCTCCAGTTCTCCCTGGTGAAGAAGGTTGAGCATTCGGTTTAATTACTTTCCTATGCGTATATGTTTTAGGAGACCCACTCAAATCGAGGATATTTACTTGTGATCTATTTGCGACTTTAGAAGGTAAAGTTTGTGGTTTTTCTCTGGAAAGTTTTAATTGTTCTACTGCTGACAATTTATTAGATTTATTTTGCGGTAATGTATTTAATTTAACACTGTGTTGTAACAGAAGCTTTTTGAAATCAAGTCTAGATGTTTGAGACATTGGTCCATGTCTATCGGCGCAATTTGTTTCTTGCTTTTGTAGTCCGTAGACAGGACCGGGAGTGGGAAGTATATTTTGTTTTTCAGAGGGTGACCAGCTCATTCTATTTCTTGGGTCTCCTAAATATCCTGTTTCGGGGTAGCGCTGTGAACCCTTAGTGTATAGACATGTTTCTGAACTGACTGGAGATAAACTAACTGTAGACAATGCCGGCGATTCTGATCTCTCATTGGAATCTTTAATGTTCAGTTTCTTCTTACTTTTATGTATAACAGCATAAAGTTCTTCGTTTGTCATTGTAGATTTGACGGGAGATAGTAATTTAGTGCTAAGATCAACAACATTTTCTTTATTTGATGGAGTTGAGGATTTAAAGGATCCTGATGTCCGGGGATCGATAGGTGATATTCTGATTGATTCGTGTTTGTTTGTCGGACTCTGTACCCTTTGATCTGACGTGGGTGGACTTCCGGATGCAGTTTTAATGCCATAATTAGTGGCAGACCTTGGAGGCGCGTTGGATTCTAAGTTGCTTCTTTTAGGAAGGGTCCAGAATTTCGGTTGCTCTCTCTGTGCTGCGTTTGAAGAGGTTTCATAGTTTACGGTGCCGTGCTTACCACGTAGATGAGCAGTGTGATATCGATGTAAGGTGGGGTTTATCGCATTCAGATCTACAGTTGGTCCCTTGTCTTGGACTAGACTTGACGGTATGTTCAAGTAGGGTTTGTCAGCACTGGAATGTCGATAGTCTGAAAATATAAGCAACAAAAATGTTATCACATAATTAAGTAATAGTACATTTTAGCGTGGTTGTTTTTTCAGGTTTATAACTTCGGCGACCTTACCATATATCGACGCTCGTTTCATATTGTACGGCGTATACGCATATCTACTTTTATATGTGGAACCCTACCAGATACCATCCCATTTTCATTCAATACACACCAATATACTGTCCTACTTACAAGAAAAAAAAATGCTACTATTAAAATATACAACTGACGTTTATACCAGGTGTGAAATAGTACCCGAGCAGCCCGGGTAGATGGGAATTTAGACCTAAAACGATATTACAATTCATTTAATAGACAGACATTCAGGTAACGTATCACTTTATAAAAATGACTAACACAGGTAGGTACCTACTTGCTTATTTATCAATAGATTTTATGTGTACCTAGTCGCTGTGGTTCTAATTTCTCACCCTGTATAAATAATATGCCTTCTCGTCCCTACACCTTAAGAACTAAGGGAAAATAAATAAATTATAACAAGGAACTCTAAATAGAACATGCTAATTAAAAAAGGGTAACTAAATATGAAAATACTACCAAAATATCTAAGGACTACTAAAATAATACATAAAAGTACCTACAATAGTGGTCCAAACCCAAAAGCAAAACTAAGGCTAATTAATAAACGCTAATATCTTCTTATAACTAATACATAAATAGCTCAACAATAAATTAATATATTTCGACATTCACATATGTACACCTAATGTACCTATAGGTATGTGATATCCTGCTTAGGTATAAAAGTGCATGGTATTTTATTCTTAACCTATCAATATTTAACCATTTTACTTTTAGTAAGTATGTTATTAAAAAAATGTTTAGTATGGGCAACTAAGTGCTTGTGTTATTATTTTTAGTTGTGTTAGTAATTTTGGGTCCCATCATGCATCATGCCAAATAAGCAACACAAAACTTTACCTTTTAAGGAGTTGTCGCTAAAGACGAAACATTGGAAGCAATCTCCTTCACTGTGCAAAGCGATGTAAGATGAGTGCAAAGTACTGTACACCTATGTTTTAATCTTCGAACATTGTTAAACATCATAACAGTATGTTACTGTATCGTGGTTTGTTTTCGATAAATTAGTCATGTTATATTGAGTCTCAGATTTAGTATTGTTCAATTGGTTATTATCGCCCATAGGTGTGATGTAAAAAAGATTCAGTGGATTATTTACAAAATCAACATTTTGTTTAATTATTTTATAAAGCAAGTTCTGTTTATCGCGATTTACTCAAATGGAAAGATAATACTCTAATAATGCAGATAGCTGAACATCCAATTTTCATTCAGTAAGAGGAAAAATCTGATGCTCAAAAAGTAATAGATACAGTCGAATAAACAGAACTTGTTAAAGTTTCATAGCCCAGTGCTATAATGAGTAGAGTGAGGGTGATAGCTGAAGGTGTGTCACTAAATGAAATAAGTGCGTTAATTCACAATAATTCTATAATAATATTATTTACAATAAAAACACAAGGACACAGAATAACACACCATGCACTTACATACGAAGAATATGAACCACTCGTAAGCTGTGCACACTGCGGTGAAAAAAGCCACCATGCATTATTTAACACTTAACATTAAAACATTATATTATGTAAAATAAAATACTGATACATCGATGTAGCTACAGAATTTAAAATTCATTCTCAATATCATTAAAATTCAAATTCGCCTACGTAAAATAAAAACTATCACAGAATTCACAATAAATTTATATAATTCAGGGAAGACCGATTTTGGTACTAATTGTACGTTGGACGGATTAGTTCCTAATAGATTTTTATTAACTAAGTATAATAATTTCTAATTTTACTGCTACAACTAATTCATTTTCTAAACATTTCGAGAGTTAAGCGTAATAACATTATCCTAGGTATATGTCGGTAACAGGAAGTATGTGTAGGTATTAGATTTTATCAAAGAAATAATACTTGAGAGAGAAAAGTTTTAAGAGCGCTTCTAAAGTTACCAGATTTCAGTGCCATAGTCGGATTCAGAAATTGATAAAATTCTCGCGCGGTGCATAGAACCATCAACAGGTACAGTGACTTTGCTAGGAGAAAGGGGGCAAGCGGGTGGCGAGTGAAGAATACAGACATCGTCTGGGTCAGCATCTAAAATTGCTGATAAGATATCTAAGGAAGTGTCTCTTCTATCAGGAATGATGGCCACTGTGTGCCTTTTAGGAATAGGAGTGGTAAATGGACTTAATGTCAAAGCAGACAATTTACTCTCAAACTTATCGTCAATAAAAGAAGTGTTATTATTCATACATTCACACTTTTCCGATTCGTCAATAGCAGTTCTATGATTCAGTTTAGGGGACACAGTTGGTGGGTAGTTAATCTGATCGCGTAATAAATCTGCAGCTATTTCGGCCTGAATCATTTCTAACGAGTCTACTTTTTTGGTATTTGTGCCAAAACTTTCGAGTTTCAGTAGCTTTTTGATGGGCATCAACGGAGAGTTTGCCAACTTATAGCTATCGCTTCGTTTTATTTTGTTCAGATTGGATTTGTCGAAAAGTTCGTCGTTAGTGTTATTGGAACTTAATAATTCTCCATTATTATTGACATTGTTTCTATTAGTGAACATTCTTAAAACTTCAGCTACTTTACTGCCAGACTTGTTAAATTCTTGTTTATCGAACTTATTTTGCAACATTATAGGTGTTTGGAAGTTTGGAACGAATGGAATTATTTGTTCTTTTACTTGGGGTGCTAGGTCAACGACATCTACATTTTGCAATTTTGTTTCGAAAAGTTGTTTTGAGATGGACTTTGAGCAAATATTCTTACCTGCTAAATCGTCTTTCGTCGGAGATAAGCTGACACCCTCCGCATCGTGTATATTTACATAAGCCCCGGTCCTAGTGATTGCTTCTACTACTCGCGGTATGTCTTGTGGTTTTTTATATGTTTTCGAGTGTTGTTGGTTGCTAATTACAGGTGTTTCGGTGATTGGTGTAGCAGTAATAATGGTACTGGGTTTGGGTGTCGGTAAAGTAATGAATTCTGTGGTCATGGGCCCATCGGGAGCGATCGGTGCTTTGATTATCATTTTTCCTAGTTGTGGCGACGTTGGCTTACTTGAAGGTGGTGGCGGTTCATAAGGAAAATCAGTTTCATCTATAACTTGTACAACATCAGCAGTTTCGCGTTGGATGACCGTTGTCGTAGGTTTGATTTCTTGAACAAACGGTCCCGGCTCGAAAGTTGTGTGCGCTCCTTTTCTTCGTTTTAGAGTATCAGACGAGTAAATAACTTGTCCATGAGAGTCAAGAGTAACTTTTGCACCTTTTATTTGATTATCATCTAACGCTGGCGAAGACTTATCTTCTAAACTGTGTTCTAAATAGTCTTTACTACCAGTAAGGCAGTTTGGCAATTCGTTGAGTGACACGTATTCTGTTTCAGGAAGTTTTCCAGAGAGTACAGTTTGCAAGTTCTTCTTAACTACATCACTGTTACCATAAATGCCTCTATTCAAACTTAACTTCTGGTTATTATTCTTCACATCAGCTATTGTAACATAATCACCAGTGTCGTAAAAGTCTTCGGTTAATTCGGGTTCTTTTGCTACTGGTGATTTTTTATTTGACAGTTTATGAGGGAGAACACCTTTTAATTTGCACATTAAGCTATTAAATGGTTGTAACGAAGACTTTAATTGACTGGTTTTAGTACTGGTCTTCGTTGAGTCAGTTGGTGTTTTCACTTCTTTAGGCTTCTCTTCGATTGGTAGGTCTAATTTAGGCCGGCTGGCTACTTTAGACAATTCAGTCTGAGATTTGATGACGATTTCCGAATCTTTGTTACTAATTTCACTTTCGTCATCCGAGTTCGATGGAGTAATCACACACATTGAAGGAATTCTGGAGCTGTTAATTGTTGTTTTGTACCTAATCCTTTCTATTCTTTCAGTGCCTTCAAGATCAGATGACTCTGAATAGTCTTGTTCAGACAAACTGTTCTTCCCGTGTGCACTCGACACTGAGTCTTCGATAGGTGAACTAGACGTGTTATGTCCCGAGTCTGGAGAACTTGTTCCTGTACTCTTCTTTGCACTTTCTAGTTCTGTCTCTGTGTGAACTTCAGCCACTGCTGTGATCTCTTTATGATTACCCACATTTCTGGTTATGGTGATTGTTGGAGGAGGAGCGTCATTTATTTCTGGCGAAGAGTGGTTATAACTTTGTTTATCAGTATATGATCTTACTGGATTATACCTAAGGCTGCCGAACGGAGACTTCGAGAACGAGGAATTTATGCTCCTGTCTAAACTAGCATTTGCGCTATGTCCATTGGTACTTCTATTTCTGCTCAATATTGCTAACGAACTCTTTCGTTCCGGGACAGTTGGACCGATTACTAATGATCTGTCGCTTCCGGCGGCCATTAACGTTGTACAAACTGTTCCAGCGGAACTTGTAGTAGTACTAGTAGAACCTTTACCGAATAATTCATATTCGTTCTCCGCAGTCATAGTTTGACTGTTGGAAGAATTTGAGAGAGCGTTGCTTGTGTGCATTGGTGTGCTAGGAGTAATTTCCTCTTCCTTCAAAGTCTTCAAGCCAGAGTCCATATGAAATGATGTATAATAGCCTTCAGTGTCACACGAGAATTCTGAGCTTGTTTCTAAATCCTCGTGCAAGTCATGAATAATGTCGGGTGTCAGTGTGCCTTCACTTGTAACACTGCCGGAGCCAGAGGTATTGAGGAACCTTCGTCTACTAATTATAGAACTAGGTGGTCCGTGGTGTGCATTCAAGGAATTGATAGATGTTGCAGCTGAAGTTGTGCTTTTAGGAGGTACTGTTGTGGTAGTTATTTCGGAACCTATACTTGTTCGACCAGATTCGGAACTTGCCGACCAGTTACCACTAGATGAATGAGGCTCGTCTTTGGCAATTCCTGATCGTCTCAGTCTTCTTTGCACAGATGTTCCTCGTAGTTTTACACCGGTATTTATAGTCGCGATATTTGGTTGAACGGTAGTAGGAACACCTATACTCTTCTCTGAAGAGGAATACGACGCACATCTTTGATGTGTCCTTCTGTCTTCATCTCCCGTTCGCTTCTTGCGCATCGTCACCGTATCTTGGACCAGTTCTATTTGTCTAGTGGGTGACTTGGAGTCCTTGGGCTTTTCACATTTGTACGTGTCCTTAAAGTTATCCCTACTGGCACTAGGAGATCTACCGATTAACCTTAACCTGTTTTTGCCCCACTGTTTTAGAGAGTTGAAGTGTCCTTTCTTGGTCACCGGATCGATAGGACTTTTCTTAAGTAAATCACTAGACTTCGACCTGATGACTGTATTGCTATCTTCGATTTCTTCAGAAGCCGCAGCGTTTGATGTATCGCTACGATAGAACAAACCAAGCAAAGCATTAGTCACACGCTAAATGCATACCTATGGTTGAAAAATCTTTAAGGAGTGCCGCTTAGTCTTGTTACAGCGGAACACTTTAAAGATGAAATTAATCATGAAGCTAATGAACAAATGGCACTATTAGTGATCAAGTGCACAAATGATTGGATGTCTTTGTTTCCGAGTCATAAGAGCGTTGCGTTAAACAACGACACCCAATGTTAAACATAATGTATTCACAGAAGCACGATAGTATTATCAACGAGTTGTTAAAAATGTGTGCTCAAGATTTGAATCGTATATCTTCAAAGCTGTCCACATGTATTGTGCTGAACGGTTACTGTCGTTAATCGAGACGCTTTGAGATTACATTATCTACAAAAAAAATATTAAAACAATGAACAAAAAACATAAAAGTGTTGATAGATAATAAGTGATAGATAATGTAATCTGTGTGAGTGTATACTGTGCATACTAGAAGCTTACCCAGCTATAGCCTCTCTAAGCTCTTTTTGATCAGTGCCCGAAATGGTGTTTCGTCTTTTACCGCGAGGTTTCCTCGTGCGGGTCCTTCGTTTCACTGTGTCCGTCTCACCGGCAGTACTCTCTATGTGTAGAGATTTTCGTGAGCTGCACATTCTATCGAAGAATTTCCCTGACGTGTCGATAGCTATGACCTCCGGGGGAAATCTGTTACATGAAACGTAAAATATTAATATACCTTCGACTTACCTATTAAGTTCTATGAGCGAATACAAGGAGAACCAGCGCAGACTGATTGCATCGCGGTCATGTAAATGCGGTCAACATACATAAATTTTCACTTTTATACATGTTATCTATGGCAATATAATTAATTAGTGACCTTATTTATTGATCATTCCTTTGCTCATATTGAGTGTTTTGACGTTAATTTTATTGATAATAAGTATTGCACGATAAAAACATATTTCGTTACATTATTACTTTGCATAAAAAATTATATAAAGCCGTTATAACATTATTTTATGAAGCAGCTGTATTAAATGGCGATAAACAATAAAAATGGATTAACGAGGCACTTATTTGGACGGTGAACCGCGAAATTGGCTTTTAAGGTGCATTATGATCTTTTAAGGTTTGAGCCTTGTTACGTGGGAGCTAAATGAAAAAGAAGTAATTAATTCCTTATAATCTTTTGCGAGGGTTACCAACTCCATATAGGTTACCGCAGATCCAAACTAGTACTTCAGTTGGACGACCATAAATATACGATTCGAATGTTATTAGATCATATCTCCACAGATTGACTCTGTCAATAAAGCAGCTGTATAAATTGGATATCAATCGTTAAAGCGGATCGACAGCCGTTGCATATAAAACAGAAATCCATTTAAAAAAATCAGGGTTCTCAAAATGAAAAATTACTTAGAAGCAATGATCCTTAGTTGTTCATCGGGGCTGGGCAGCCTGTGGTCGATGGGTTCGTCGTCTCCAGAGCCGCATTCCGAAAGTTCGTCTGGCGTCAAAGTGACGCTGCTTGCGATCCTCATGGAAGCGTCCGGCAGGGCTGTCACGTCACCCACTGCCTCTTTCGACGTCCATTTCCGAAGCTGCTCAACGACTGACGGCTGGAAATGAGTTGCGTTTCAATGCTTAATAAAGCGAATATTGGAAATGTTTCACTGTTATTATTACGAGTATCGGGATTATGTTGATTTTGTACTTCATTGGAGTTCAATTTGAATGCGCTGACATGACATGATAGCAATTTACAGTTTACTGAGTGAAGAAATGAAGAACAAGTAAAAAGTTTTAATATATTTTGCAAAGTGGTGGAGATTCTCCATTTTTGCTTTTCAAAGTTAGAAAGCGGAATCCAAAGTAATGAACCGCTTGTTCTAGGACTTCTTAGTCGTGATATTAACAAAGTTTCTGCAAGTAATTCAAACGCAAGACTCCACGTCTATGTTAATTAGAGTACTTACAATGTGGGTTTCGATTTCCACATCGACCTTCTGGTAGATTCGTCTTCGTTTAGTGCTAAGGACTGGGGTACACAGTAAGTATGGGGAGTGTTGAGAATCCTTCCGTAGTTGGTCAAGAATCGATGCGGATAGACGATCCGTCGTCGCCTTTTCATAGAGCTTGCGTATACTTGACGGTCTGAAAAGAGAACGTAGAGTACATATTTTTAATTCTGTTTTTTTTTGTTTGGTGAATAAAAGAACAAAAGAAAGGGACAGATCTGAGCATAATAATACGGCCATTATCGCACGTGGAATTCCGCAGTTCGTGGCTAACGTTTATTTCGCCTAGGTGGCAATTTCGTAACATTAACTTGCTACGATGGAGCGGAAAAACGCTTCACAAAAGTGCGCGATTTTCTGCTTGGAATTGTCTTTGGTTTTAAGACACAGATTTGTTTAGGCAAATACTACAAGAAGTTTGCTTATCCATAGTTCAAATTTGTTCCATGGGTAGCTACAGCACTGCGACCTCGCTGGTCATCGGGGAACGGTGGGTGTAACAGTTAATAAATCAATTGCCTAACCCTTAGGGGCTAGAAACGTGACTGTTGCGTTAATGAAACGCATTGTAAAACCTCATTTGCCATTGCGAAACTCAATGATCCTGTACTAATTGGTACAAATGCAGGCTAATCAATCGTTTCGAATGGAATCGTGCACGAGGTACAATTTGGTAACTTTTACCTTAAACTACTAACAGATGCAATACAAATAGTTTCATTAATTAGCGTACATTTATGTTCGTTAGTGATAATTAAATTAGAAAGTTTGTGTTTTACCTTGTATCGGGTGTGAACAGGCCCTTTTTGAGGGGATGACTTGCCGTGTATTGGACTTTGCGAGCTGCAAAGTCTGACAGGCTGCCCTCCGCTGGAACAATAAGAAACAGAATATAAAATTTAAATAGTAAAGAAAGCTCGAATAGGAGCCAGTGATGATCGTAAAACCTATAGAGTTTCGATAGACCAGAGTCAGTGGTAATGGTAACATTTTGTTGCCACTGAATGCGGACAATTTAATCTGACTTTATCAGACCAATAATAATTCTTATAATTCATCAAAATGTTTTGGATCGAAATATTAATTTGTATTTGGTAATAGTACAACACAAACTTCCTACATAGCTTTTCTCCCTCTCATCTCATCATCCGAATGATCTCAAAACCTTTCAAGAGATCGAGTGATAACAATACGGCCACCCAAGCTCTTAAAATTATCATTTGTAAGTTTTTATAGCGTTCAATAAAGAGTTTTTTTTTCTATTCTTATGTTCCTTTATCGATGTGTTTAAATACGAGCTTCTTCTATGAGGTATACACAAACGCATTTTGATTTTAATTTAATTGATTGATTTTATGTTAATTGAATTGCTTTGAATGAAGAGCGCCAGGCGCCCTTTGGTTTCAGCGTGCCTTTAGGTGAACGCTAATCTAGCTTATGTATACGCTCGCCGTTGGCTCTTAAGATGTTGCAACCTTTAAGATGCTGTAGTGCCAATTCCCATAGATACGGATTTTCCAAAGTTGTAAAGTAACGAGGAAATATCTTTTCAACCAATATCTGGAGTGGTAAAACTTTTCACGAGTCGTATTGAAAAATTCTCCCTCCATTTCTTCAAGTTAAAAGCTTTAGTTTTAGTGAAAGACCATATTTATTTCTAATTGACTAATGTTTCCCACGACGCGTCGTTAGCGTAAAAGTCAACATAATTGAGTGTCATCATTCTATACTAAATCAAGTGAATCACCTTGCGACGGACGACGGTAGTTTATGTTCGTGCTCATAAATGTAGCCATATATCTAGGGAATATACTGCCTAGTTATGCAATTACCAGCGTATGCTAATATAATATAGCAAGATACAGTAAGTTCATGGATAGAACTACCATGACAGAATCGAAATGCTATGTTGAATATTAAGACGATTTATTTATCTCCAAAGAAATAAAACTAGTATCGGAGAAGAAACAAGGACCATTAAACTTTAAACATGTTAGAAGAAAAATCAAGACTATTGTACCTATACATACAACCTATCATTAAAAGATAGTTAGCCAACAAACTGATAAATGGCCGCTTCGAGTCCCAACACTCCATGAAACAGACAAATAATCCGCCATTAGTCAAGAGCCCGCCCCCCAGGTTATCGGGATTAATGTGACCGGTCCTCACGATACCTCATTTCACCTTTTCTTGATTGCCTTACACCTAACTCGCATTTGTACCTTTATCAGCACATTACTACCATGTCTTGTGATCTACCATGACCTTTTGAAAACCAGCTCTTATATTCAATTGAACAAATCACTGTCAGTTACAGCAAATTTATTTCAGACTAAATTAATCACGACGACAAACGGCTGTTCGGTTTTGTTTTGTTACATTGTGACCATATTTTGTTTCAATAATGAAGAATGCTGATTAACTGTGATCCAGTCTAGATTACAGAACGGTTCATTACAGGAGGAGGAAGCGATGTAAAAGCGGATACAGAAACAGACAAGTGAGTTATTAGCCCTGCATAGGATCGTGTTCTGCGATCGTGACATGACCATACCATACCTATTTTAGTTTCTAATTATCGATAGGAGAAAATGGATGATATTATTTATCGGCATCAGGATGAATTATCGGAGTACAAAGAAGTACCGCGATACAATACGAACAAATAAAGTAATCTATATAGAAGATGCAATCGAAGAAAAGGCTCGTTATTCACATTTGTAATAGTTATTGGTTAGGTACCCCTACGGGCTTATTCAGTTAATGCGTGAATATATTAACATTAAACATGGAAAAAAGGACACTCATTACGTTTTACATTACCCACTTGATATATAAAATAAGCAAAACGCTGTGCATGGAAATACAATTAAATTTTACTACTAATATCTACTATAATACTTAAACTTAATTGCATTTCAAGGTATGGATTTGCCTGCTAATATGTACTTTGAATCAAAAAAAATCTGACTGCTATTTTTCTGATATTTACAGTACATGATCAGGAAAACGGCAGCTGTGAAGAAAAGAGATAACAATCATTTAAAAAAGTCTTAAAATAACAGGAAATTGAAATGATCCTAAGTTGAACGAGTTAGCTGTTCGTTTTATCGTTAAATTAAAATATTTTATCAGCGTGCAATCAAATTTGTACATCCAGTCATTTATTTGTTTTTAATCTACCTTCCAATCGATTTTACGATGAAATGCTTTAAAAGAGCCATAACTGTCAAAAAAGATGCAAAATTCTCATGGAACCCGTTTGTCTATCATGGAGTTTAGAGCTCATATTTGAAAATATGTAGAAATTTTTGTTGAGTTATTTACATGAAGGTACGGTCAAAGACAGCAATGTCGCACATTCCGTAGCACTCCCAGCGGAGAATAAATTTTAAACTGTGGTGGATCCGGGAACATGCGACCGCGTTAGCATATGGCCTGACATTGGTCATTGTAGTCTGATAATGTATGCTATAATATACGAATGTGAAGTCTGAGCTCTTGCATTACTTTTGTGCAGTTACTGTGAAATGTTCAAGTTCTGCCTGGAAAATATGTAATTTATTATACGCATTCAGTAGTATTATTGTTAAGGCTTCAAATGATTCATTACACCACCCTATGGAAACGTCAGCACATCCTTACGTCTTTCTTGACATCATGAGTTCTTGGCTCAATAAATAAGACTTTATCAAGTGAAAGTCGAGATCTTATTGCCAATTCAATACCCCTGTGAGGAGCGGCCTATGAGGGAAATGGCCTCAGGAAACTAGTTCCATATAAAATAGATAGTGAGATTGAATAGTATTGGATCGCAATAAGTACTGCAAAAGTGGGACCATTGTGAGCCGGCCTTGGCTCCCTGCGGGACGGCGTGCGCGCAGGGACTACGTGGGTGGCGGGGGTACCGGTGCCCACATATTTACGATTGCCGGTAAAAGAAATGTAATTTTATACTTATAAGAAGATAGTTAATTTTTTACAAATTATAGCTGCATACTCTTATGACAGATCCAAGATCGTAATTTTAATCTTTATCGATTGCCGTTCGAAATAATTATTTCAAAATTATGGGTCTTCGATTGTGTTTGAACTGCCGTATAAAGCTTGTGAAAAATAAAACGAAATTTTAAACCGTTTTCATCAATATGGTGACAGGTGAAAAGTAGTAATTTTGTGACTGATCGTAAGATAATAGTTAAAAATACGCAGAATAATAAATAATACATCTCAGAAAGGTCTTACTTATTTTTAAGCAGAATAAACGGATTCTGAAGACGTTAAATTTGTGGATAAAAAATATAATAGAAAGCCAAAGCAAGCAAAACAATGCCTTTAAAGCTAGTTGCTGGATACATCATGCGAAATACTATTGCAGTGCGTATAGAAATTGCGCTGTAGGCAAGGTCCTATGAGGTCACGACTTTGAGAAGGTCTTGCAAGGGCGCTTTATCAGTGTATAGAAGCAACCTGTTCTGTAAAACTGGTTTCGTAAAATGGAATATGATGGAATGTGTATCCAGAGCGTGGTATGCTTTGGAGAAAAGGAAATGTATTTCAGAAGAGATTTTATATGAGTAGACGTTGCAGTTAAATGTATGTAAATGTTTTTGTTTTTGCAACGGAAAGTGTGGATCAAGTTCAAGTCAAATAAAATGTCCATGAACTAGGTAGAAGTATTTTGCACGCAGCCGTCCGTAACAATTTATCGGCTAAAACTTGCAAAACGGCGCAATTCTCTGCAAACAAACTCCTTCCATCCGTAACTCTTAATATAAAAGCGGATGTGTTGTAAAAACCCCCTCTCTTTGTTTTTGGCGTTATAAGAATTCCGTCATTCTATTAATTGATTTATTGCTTGTTTAATATTCATGGGTGCAAGGAGTAATTTAGTTATTCTAACTGCATAAGATATGGTCCAACTGTTAAGGGCCACTTTGCTTTGTTCAAAACTTTAGTCTGCTCTGAGTGGACTTTTCGTGTTCTTTTAAAAGTTAACAATTTCATTACGGCTATCTACGGCTTTAATATTTAAACCACAGGGTACGTAGGACGTGTGGGATTAAAGAGCTATAATCTGACAAGGCTTCTTTAGAAGCATTAAATTTTCATGGGCAACGAAGGTATTGCAACCTTTTTCATTTTAATTGAAGCCTACTTGCATCTATACAGCGTATATCCAATTACGTACCGGCAGTGTGCATTTCGTATAGAGCGTGGTAAGTAAGTACACCATTTATTTTTTTATTACAGTAGAAGCACATGATTTCACAAGACTGCTTTATTTTTTCATCTTTACGGCATGGCGCGTTTTCCTCGTGGGAAAGCTTCTTCTTGCTCTAGGCGTTAATATTAAACTTTATTACATCTTAAAGCAGGTTGAAGTAATATCCAAATGATGTTACAAGCGAGAGAGCGTAGCTAATTCGAATCTGCTCAAAAACCACGTTACATGCTTCAGGCAACTTTACTTCTGAATAATTTAATACCAAATGTCGTATATTAGTATGAATGAATGTTAAACACTTGTCTACAGAATTTCAATTATCTGCCGGGTATAGCATTTTCCAACCAAACACATAATGCGTGACTCATTCGGAGTAACTGATGTATACCTATTTCGGGATCGTCTGGGAATCAGAACAAATGCAGATCGTCACAAGTAGACCCGGCTCATTATAAATCTTTTAGTCAATGGAATACACCGCCAGAAATTAGTGGCTAGCCAACAAATTATTTGACGTTTAATAGTAGTTAAAGACAATGCTTTTACAAAATCATCAATCTTATTACCAGAATACCATACATTCTGATTATTCAATTTCTTCAAAGCTCCTACGAGAAACCGACTGAAATAAGCCGACTCGGCAATAAATAATATCACGCTCCAAATAAACAAATATTCACTTCTTTATCGAAGAAGGGAGAGCTTCATGAATTGCTGATGTCAGCTGTAGTCTATAGCGTTTCTTTTGCAAATAAGGACGTTGCATAAATTTATAAGCTGACAATCCAGCGCTGTTTCCTTAAGAAAAACTGTTTATATCGGTCGTGATGTTCGGGGCAAAGCAAGGGTCTTGAATAAGGGAACGAGTTTTACTACAAGTGCAAGATGTACACTTACGACACAACGGTGGTTGGGCAAAAAATTTCTGCCGGGTGACACTATGTTGTCTCAAAACATTAACTCTGGAGTGTACTTATCTTGACCCTCCATAAACCCCGACCCGAGTATGGTAATGCGGACATAAAGACCATTTGTTAAAAGAAAATGTTATCAATATAATTAAAAGTTTTACGGCAAGGCAGCATAGAGCCTTCCCGAAAGTTTGAGGTCAGATGTTATATTCAGTTACCCAATTGAAGTTCTACGTGACGGTCTGAATTACCTAGGTCCCGCCACTATTGTCCTCAATCCATAATTCTGGTTCCTGAATTTTAAGTATGGCGGTAACTTATTTAAAGTTTCCTGAGAGGACGTAGGTAAACGCTCTATGTCCTAGTAAGTATGTGGAGCAAACAATTCCTTACGAACATAAAGTTAAAGCTCCCTAAAGTTGACCGCTTACTATTATACGTTATTATGATGGAAGGAAGGGTCGGGTTTTATACCAATATTACTTGTCAGATGTGAGAGTTATAACAGCCACAAATGTAGGATTTCCCTAACAATAGCTGGGCCTACGAAACTTTTGCATCGATTTACCAATTTCCCTATATTGCTCACTTCTCTTTTCATACACCCAAGGGCTGCAAAACTTCACCGCAATACGTAGGTAATGATTTCCCCCTAATTTAGAACAAATCGTTTCATAAGAAACTTGCTATAAAAGTTTACGATCAAGAGAGTTTAACTGTTGATGTTTCACAGTTGGAATACGTGAAAAATGTTTTAGTATTGTTTGTGAAATAAGTACAAATTACTAGCAAGCAATAAATGCGACATTTTTACCGCCGCAACGATTTAGTACGGGACTGGGGATACCATTGGCACGTTCGAGAACATTAAACCTGGGCCCAACTGTGTCTCAACATCGGCAATCGAACGAGCTTTCTTTACTTGAATTCGAACGGATGCTACTAAAAAGTAATGGTGGACTGCGGAAATACAATGGAATCTTGAAGGCAATATTTTTTACAAGACGGATCCGTTTCCATTTTATTGGAGATTCAGGTGTTTCCGTCTGTGAAAGTTTACGTCTTGGATGAAAAGAAAAATCTTATATTTAACGCCGTTTTACAATTTCTACGTTAACTTCATATTCTTTCAAAAAGTCCTTTGTCAAGCAGTTGATATACGTTTGTACCTATATTAAATCCTTCGCCTTATTAAGTTACTTTAATCTTCCTTCCTTAACAATGCAAGACTATTTGGTTTTAGACGAGAAATTACAATGAAGAATAATTAAGGTTTAACGATAAAGAGGTGATTTGTATTTTTATCCCTGTGGACATCGAGTCCACATGCCACTAAAATGGAATGAAGGTGTACTCGTGTTAAAACCGTGTTTGTAAACACTGCACGTATCTCTGGTCGGGATCACCCCCATTCGCCAGTCCTGCATTGGTCGGGGCATGGACCCAGACATTTTTTCGTTACACCAGCATGGTATGAGGGTAATGGCTTTGAAAATTTCAAGATTGTATTTTTTATACACTTCGTTGGCGCGAACAATTTCGGTTGTCATTGATGGACAGCCGAGTAAAGTGTTTAATAATGGATGAAAGTGCTCGGGACATCTTATAAAGCAAGAAAACTCTTTAAGGCAATACTGACTAAACATACAACAACTACCATTAAAAATTTCGTATTCGTTGTAGGATCAACCAATCTTAGGGAGTATCAAAGATAGTTGAGGAAGCAATATTCTCTGCGGCTACTAAACAGACAGTAGCTTCACAATGCAGGTAATATTCAACCTCCGTTTTACGGCCCGCGGCGGCAACGTTAAAATATGTTTTAATTATTAGATACGAAGTGTGAGTGCAATAAATATTACATAGTGCGTACGCGGCGTTCTATGTAAGGATTTATTGTGCAGTAGTACCTACTAGTGCTTCAACCGGCCTTCAATTGGTGCATTTACCCCGCGATCAGGCTTTAGAACCTATTTTATTCCTTCACTGAGTATTATTGTCGGTATACTTGGAACTATTTCGCAATATAATGTGGTAAATACAAATAAGATATTGATAAACTAATTGTTACAATAATGATTGATGAGTTTAATCACAAGCTAGGTACAGACGCCAGCACATCAAGTTACCCCAATGTGTCAAATTTTCCCAATTGAATATGAACCTTATGCTGTTTGTCATAAAGTTGAAAAACGATCAAAGAAATTTGACACATTGGGGTAACTTGATGTGCTGGCGTCTGTACATATACATTATCACATTACTATTAATGACAGCAGTTAATTGCTTAGTATAATTTCAGGGCAAGAAGAGGTCATGAATGAACGTAACTGTATGTTTGAGTAAATAGCGTGCCAAATAAATTTACAGTCCACACCGACACAACACAACGTACGATGTAGATTTAGTTTTCGATAAATCCCGCAACTGATAATCGAATCGCCCGAAAAAACGTAAACCAAATCGAGTGAGGTACGAACTGAGATAGAATCAAATCGATTTCAGCGATACCGAATGCTGTAAAAGTTTGAAGTTAAGTAATAAAAGTTTCTCAGAATATGGGCAGTACGTTTAGGACGTTATTGCTTCGCCACTCACGTAATCCAGCGTTCGTGCGAACAAAACGTAAAAAGAATATGATGTATGTAGAGATGACGTAATAAAATAACGGTAACAAGTTCTACAATAGGTTCAAACAAACAAGGCGATTTGACGCCATTATCAATATTAAATTTAAGAAAGGTAATATCGTTAAAAATTATTAAGTCAAGATTGGTGGGTTGATAAAACACCGCGTAAAACTTTGTAGGTATCTTTATTTCGCAATGATTTTAAATCGATTGAAAACACGAATATTAACTTTTATAATTATTCTTTCATGTACTAAACAGTTAAACTAAATAGGCACCTACTAATTAGACACTTATGTATAGCGTTATCAACTGGTAACCCCCCTTTTTAAGGTATTTAAATGTTAAAGTGTTTGCACTTTGCAGCTTATAATGCTGTCTGTACACAAGTTACTGTTGTTATCAACACATAAAATTGAAAAAGTTATAAATGGACGAGTACATTTTTGGCACGGAAATCCAATCAGAGCAGAATCCATGTGTAATGGCTGAACATTTTTAAGGTTAGCACAGAGTGCCACGGGAGAATAGATTTTCAGTGCGTCCCAAGTATAAATCACAACGCCAGATGACGCCCCATTCCTGAATTCTGAATGAGCTAGCCGAGACTTACTTTAAATTAAGGATTCTCCAGCTACCTCCTGCATTTTATGAAGTTTTCTGTTTACTTCTTTTATGTAGGTAAGTATTTCAATTGTTTGATAAACAACAAATGGAGATAATAGACGGGTGTTCTTTCATATGAGAGCATCTTTTTATACAGTTAGAAAATACAGGGTAATATTAATTCGATCTTTTTTTAACCTAATAAGAGATTAGGTAAAACTACCCTACCAGAATTAAAGAACCTCCTACCTACCTAGGTGGATTTAGAGAAGCTTTGCTAAGTATCTATACCTAGTACATATCTAGTTATCTACTACCAAATAAAGAGGTATCAAATACTGAGAGATTAAAGCGAAATTGTATATAAATAATATACAATTTCACTTTAATCTCTCAGTATTTGATGATTTGAATATTTGCAAAATATAATATAAATATAAACCATTATTTTACGATATGCTATGGAAATTTCATAAAAAAAACATGTGTTTCCATACTTTACATGTAAATAAGCATTGTAAAATGCCAATAAAACGATGATAGAGTCGCGCATAAGAAAACATTGTATAAAAGCACGAAGAAAGGCGGTCGTTTAGATTAAATGATAGGTTCATAAAATAAGTTAAATATCAACTCGACTATCATATGTAACTTGCTGAACTCCACGAACTTAACAATTTTAAGTTCACTGACCAATGGTAACCGACGATATAGATTAGCCGTTTACTTCAATCATTCACAGTATTAGCAAAAAAATAAACCTAGAAGACCGAAGAAATTACACGCGTTATGGTGCCATTTAAGGATCCAAGGCAGGAAGCAAAGCGACCGGTTCAAGATGGCACCGCGGGATAGGAACGCCGGGAAAAAACTAATCACTGCAGATAACTGAACATTCTCACAAGACTCGGATAAAGTACCACACTGTGACAAATATGGTATTGTTTTTAATACCGCTAGTCACTACACTTTATAGGACAACATCGCATCGTATTGATTCTATTTACCGAGCCATACAAGAGAATTTAAAAAAAAAGTGATTTATAGGTATTACTAAGGATTCATTATTCCCATATTATGTGGCCCGCATAGCTCACATAGACTCGATGACGCTTTATAAAAATAGTGGTGAAAATAAAAGTCAACCCTTTCAGAAAAATATTCCGTAAGTTTGCGGTTTTTATACGAGCAAGCGGCTATAAATCGCATCATCAACATGGTCAAAGTCCGGCGCACATAATATTGTAGGTTTTACCTTTATTTCGTCACATCCAAAGAGCAATGCAATATTCACGACCGATATTAGGTATATGAGCAGCGATAAAAACGTGATTTCGGTGATGTATGGAAAAGGAAAATGATGTGGGAAAATACGGCGATACATCGTACGTCTTCGGTAGCACTAACACTGATAACAACACACCATTTGGTTTCCTACCAAAATATTTTCTGAGCAAGTTGAACCTTCTGTTTTCGTTATAAAATTTATGCAATACAGGAAGATGTCAGTGACCGCATGTAATGTGATTCGCTGCGGTATCCGCCAGCGTGTATAAAATTGATTTATTCACGTAACTATGTGGTATACACAACACAACCACTAGGAGTCGTATGACATACTGCTTCGGCCGGGCTCTGATCTCCGCCTCATATGGTCCAGTCTAAACGTTTACCTTCAACATGCGGATGTTCGAGGAGCGTGAAATTTACTTATCCACACCTTTGCCATGTAGACACACTTTCTCAATTTAATCTGCACATATGAGAGAATTAATGGCGCCGTCACCGGTGATACGCATTCAATAAATTAAATTTTAATAACGACGTTAAACGCGTTATAACAAGGAATAAGGTAATGAATTATAATTATGCACGGAGCGGCCCGACCCACGTTCTAATGGCTATGGTAGGCACAACATTAGCCAAACACAAATTACCAAGAAATGTGTAAACAGGTATTAAAGGGATCGCCGAGTTTTACGTAGCCGAATTAGGGGAGAATAATGTTCCCTTGTTGTTTTTTGTCATTCTTCCCTAATTTATTTTTTGCGTTACATTGCTGATGACGTGAAATAAATGCGTTGCTTGAATTTAATTATCATAACGAAGTTTGATAAGTTTAAAAAACTTTGATGCTATTTTATACAG
Source organism: Euplexia lucipara (assembly GCA_921972225.1). NCBI lineage: Eukaryota > Metazoa > Arthropoda > Insecta > Lepidoptera > Noctuidae > Euplexia > Euplexia lucipara. The sequence goes on from OV179148.1 coordinate 11,471,911, forward strand.
AATTGCAACAGAAGCTATTGTCGGTTTATTTAGAGGATTATTGTTGGCATTTAACTGGTCAGGAGCTCGCAGTGCGATAATATCGACAGCTCGTTAACGTTTGAGTTATAAATTTCAGAGACCTGCACCACAATGGAGGGCGTGGTTCAAACTCGTAATATTTTCTACTTGCACTGATGTTGGAACTACTTCTTTGATATACGACTGTTTTAAACAATACATACATCTTCGTAACCAGTAACATTCCATGTTTTAAATTGTTCAAGTTCTTCTTCAATTCCGTTGAAGAGAACGTAGAAAACAGTTAAAAGTAAAACCCAGACCTGTTTGCGGCCATGCATTTGAATTCCCAGTCGGCGTAAATGTCCGGCTTCCCCCTAAAGAATATTGGTTTGCATAATAGCAATCACGACCACAGTAGCTACAAACTTATCGTGTTGTTGTCTACTCTCATATTGTCTTCGAAATAAAGTTGAGAATAGATAGAGGTGGATGTATTCTCTAGGCTGCTTTACATTGCCCCGTGGTATGGTATTGAATGACGTGTCCTTATTTCAGTGCGCTGCATTCACGTCATCGGAGAATAGATTGAAATGAATAGGAAATGTATGGAGTAGACAGCTCATGTACCGTTGCGGTGTGGTAGCTAAACCACTCCTCGTTAACGTTCCGTACATCCAAATGTACGTGTCACCACAATTTCTATAATGAAATGCTTGAATATGGCGAACAATAAAATTATTTATTGCATTTGTGGTTAAGAAAGACAAAAGGAAAGTAAAACAGTTTTCATCATTCATGAGTTGTTATGCGGTTGATGCGTTGCAAAAGCTGCAACTTGTATCTCCTGTTTGGTCGCAACACTGTATGATATAATGTACTCTACTTGCAGTTATGTAGAACTTTGTTTCGTACACAATCAAAACAACGAGGAGTTGGCACCCTCCATAAATACTTCTTTTGGCTTCACCGTAGTCTGGTCGATTTTATTGAACGGAATGCATGTTACCCAGCCAGACTAAAACCACATCATAGAAAGTTGAAACTTAGTTCTTTTGTAAGTTTGTTATTATACTTTCAGACAAAATAGACACAATGGACGTTATAAAACATAGTAATGGTAAAGATAAGTATGTAGTGGAAGTTACGAAGATCTCAGTACTTCGGCATTTAAGTGTGTCGTAACTCAAGTTAAATGTTGCAGGTTATTTCAAATGAACAATAGAAGACCAAAGAAAGAAGAACCGTGTATTAGGTAACGAAATAAACGTTAACGTGTGACTGCTGATTGTAGCTGGCAAAAAGAACATGTAAATCAAAATTACTTCTTAAAAAATTACCCAGAAAGTTTTTAAGGAAGGGTCTTAAATAACATCAGCAATTAAAAAAAAACATTATTTGCAAACGATAACCGTGTAAAAGTTAAGGGAAATTTATGTTGTCTCGTAGCTGTTTTTATTCAAGAAAATTGGGGACATGTCCACGGAACGCAGCTTAGGGGCATACAAAAGCTGGTTGGGAAAACTGAAAAAGACGAAACGTTTCCTACGTTTGTTGTTTTTTTGGTACCTACTATATAAAAGTTTCAACTTTAGAATTTCTCAAATTCTGCACAATCCGCAGTGTGATATTTATTGTTTATCATAAGTTGCTTGTTTATTACACATTTCATCGACGTTATGTTTTGGGCCAAATTATTATTGAGAGATGAATAAAAAAAAAGGATTGTGACATTGTTTTTTATTCTTGAAATTAATGTGGCAATGTCGTCAATCTTTTGGACCCTTGTCCCATTGACAGCGAAGCGGATGAATTCTTTCCTTTACTATTTTTTACAAGATAGATAATAGTCATAAATACCTACTAGTTAAGTTAGTAATTACGTTATTGTAATCCTTTTTAACTGAAATAGTTTCATCAACATTATTTTGTTCTATTTCCTAATAAACCTTAGTGGACTCTACCGCAATTTCTGCTTACATTTGGTAACAAAATAAAATAATATACCAAGCCTTCGTACAACTTATACTGTGTTGTACGTATTGTAAGCTAGTGGGATTTCATAACACATGAAATATGAAATTAATTGAAACAACACCGGTCATTTCTTATTTAGTTTCTACTATTTACTTTTCTTCCTTGCATGTTTCCAGTGTTTGTTCTTCGTATCTCCGTGGACGTCCGGGAACTACGGTATGGTGCGGCTAGTGGCTTGCCAACATCCCACGAGGTGTGCCGAGTCGATGACCTTTCTCTCCAGGAAGTCTATACCTCAAATTAATAGCTTACTCCATCTCAAAGCCGTTAATAGTTATAGCGTTAAGTTTAAGTAATGTTTCATGGATATAACGTTATAAAGGCGTGATGTATTGTTAAGTGTAACTTTATAGATTATTCCCAGAAATCTCCCCCTCAATAAACGGAGGCCTGCGGTTTAGCAGTGGGAACTTTATTGGGTAAGGAATTAATAAATGTAATCTCTCTCATTGTTTACAAAAGTACTAAAACTTACTAATGTAGGTATATCGCAACTGCAACTTTATATGGTAACTAGAAATAAACTTACGTATGTATAAATCCCTCATATCTCATGCATGCAGTAAAACATTTCAGTGCGACACGTAGGATATCGCCAACGACGTCTGCCCTAAAGGGTTTACTGGTACTGAGAACTTTCATAGAACCAATAAACTTCTCATACATAAGTACATAAATCAAGTCGATTTGTTACAAGTTTAATGGCAAACTTTATACCCATCACTAAATACACACATCAAAAGTGTCTAGGGATCAACATATATTTTTGCAATAACTTTTCTCCTGATTGATATTAATTAAAATTTTCTTTAAGGATTCATCAAATAAAGTGTTTTCGTTTGTCACAGTAACGATAAACCAAGTCACCTTTGCATTAATAAAGAAATTTGCCATTTTCCTAATAAAGGGATTTTTGACATTTGAACCACTAACATTAAAGTTCGAAAAAAAGACTGAAATAACAGTTTTCTTTAAAATTTTATTGGGTAACTTAAACAATTAATAATCCGTGTTTCTACCGCGAACACTAACAACACAAGAACATCGGTTTGGCATACTCAAAATGAGTTCATCCAAATCACGCTGTGGAATGGCCGCCCATGTTCGTTGCAACAACAAAAAAAGGTCTTCTTGCGACTGGATACCCTCCATATTCGGCAGAGCTCTTCTCTGTAGCATATCCCATGCATGCTCAATCGGGTTCAAGTCTGGCGACTGAGCAGGCCAGGGCAGGACATTGATGTTAGCTGCGGCGAGAGTCTGTCTTACAACTCGTGAGGCTTCATCACTCTTCAGGGAACTTAATTAGCGACCAAACAGTCAGAAACCGCTTGCATGAAGTGAACCTTCATTCCCGAAGACCGCTACGGGTACCACCTATAGCAATGCACAATCGTAGGATTCGATATCAATGGGCTCTTGAACACAGAAATTGGGCAGAAGAACAATGGCGTTTCGTGTGCTTTTCTGATGAGTCTCGTTTTGGTATGAGACCGGATACAAGACGTATACGACATTGGAGAACCCCTAGACGCCAACAGCGATTAAAATCCTGCCAGGAAGTCCATCCTTATAGTGGTGGAACCATCATGGTATGGGCGGGTATTTGGATCGGCGGAAGAACTGAGTTGATTTGGATCAGAGGCAACCTCAACGCTCAAATTTATGCTGAGACGATTGTATCAGACGTCATCGTTCCTCTACAAGTGCAAATCGGTCCCTTATTTCAGTTAATGCATGATAATGCACGACCGCACACCGCAAGAGTTGTAAGACAGACTCTCGCCGCAGCTAACATCAATGTCCTGCCCTGGCCTGCTCAGTCGCCAGACTTGAACCCGATTGAGCATGCATGGGATATGCTACAGAGAAGAGCTCTGCCGAATATGGAGGGTATCCAGTCGCAAGAAGACCTTTTTTTGTTGTTGGAACGAACATGGGCGGCCATTCCACAGCGTGATTTGGATGAACTCATTTTGAGTATGCCAAACCGATGTTCTTGTGTTGTTAGTGTTCGCGGTAGAAACACGGATTATTAATTGTTTAAGTTACCCAATAAAATTTTAAAGAAAACTGTTATTTCAGTCTTTTTTTCGAACTTTAATGTTAGTGGTTCAAATGTCAAAAATCCCTTTATTAGGAAAATGGCAAATTTCTTTATTAATGCAAAGGTGACTTGGTTTATCGGTACTGTGACAAACGAAAACACTTTATTTGATGAATCCTTAAAGAAAATTTTAATTAATATCAATCAGGAGAAAAGTTATTGCAAAAATATATGTTGATCCCTAGACACTTTTGATGTGTGTATTTATATTTTGTTATGAGTGGAAATGGTGCTCAGAGAATGGCCTCAAGCGCTACTGCATAGCATGAAGACCTAGGCTCGTTTCCGGGTCGGGTAGTTAATTACTGGGTTTTTCTACCAGGAATTTATCACTAGCAGTCTGTATTTACGCCCTGTTGGTGGTAATAGGGTCGTAGTCGGTCGTCCTCCTATTACATAGGTCTTAAACATAGCTGGCGAATTGTGTGCACCGAGGAAAACTGAAGTCATGTTATGTTAACATAAAATAATAGTTTTTCCATTGTGTCATGTTTGCTATATTTTGAATGCTGAAATGCAGTAATTTCCACAATATTTTTGACACGATAAATTAGGCCTTTATTTTTCTAATGCTTTAAAGAAATGGTGAATTGTATGTCCATATGTGACCATGGTAACAAAAATGTTATCGATGCCTCAATACGCAGATCTTTTCTAAACCTATTTACCTTACTCAAGTGGTGGCAAAGAAAACATAAGTGCTTATAATACTTACTACCCAGAAATCGCGGCTGTTGACTTTACCTTCATGGAAACATGATATACATAATAGGTATAATATCGCCTATATTTCGTTTCCCTCAAACAACAAGGCTCCAAACGATACTAAAATCTGTATCGGAATTGCCTATTACATTTTGAAATCGTATGTCGGAAACTCAATATCATTGTGATTGTAGAAACGTTTGAAGGAGCAAATCGTTTGATAACATTACGTTTTTCGATATCCTGGTGTAGGTAATCTTCCGTAGGTGAACGAGGTTGATTTAATGTTTCTTCACGCACGGTTGGGCAACGAAGCTATTTCACTTTGTACGGGCCACAAGACGATGACCATACATTGCACTCCTCCGCCATGTTTATGAGAAACATGCATCTTGTTCTGCGTTTTAATTAGTCCACAAAGTAAACGTTGCCGACATGATTAGGTCAATCGATGGTGATCAAACATTTTTCATGTGGTTTATTTTAAGAGTTCCATATGCGTGTGATGTATGCTTCTTGTTCGTGCTTGTGTTACATCTGACAAATGCATTCAAACAGATAGACACGTAGTAAATGTTACGACATGCAAGTTATGAAGAGAGAAAGAAGAAAGCGTGTTATTATTCTTGGAAATAGAACTTACTTTAAAATACGTTCGTTTTGCCTCTTGGAAACTATCTTACTCATATTCCTGGAGTTCTCGCCCGTGTTAGACTTCTCCAACAATAATATTTAACAAAACTTAAAAAGCAAATGTTTTCCCTACGTTCAACTTTCCCTTCGGACACGATAACAATTTCTCAATTTGTTTCCAAACCCAAACATTGAACCAGACACACCGTTGAAGATGTTAAAAAGCGGAGGTGTTGAGTATATGAAGGTTCATTGTTTGGCCCTGTGTCAAACAACGTCTGCCATCGGCACTTCAAAGCGCCTAGTGTTTGGGTTGTTTAAACAGGCGATACCGCTAATGCAATGTTCGCGGTTCTGTGTCCAGCACGGAATTTACTGCCGGGATAGCGGAGCCTGTAAATTAGACATTGCACTACATTATCCACGATGCTGGTTGTCGTTGTTATCTCACTGTGGCCTGTAGAAACACTTTTACTATCGCTTAAAGAAGGCAGCACAACAATACAAAGATGTTATCTTTTCCAGTCCTATTCCGCTTACGTGATATTTTTCTTTGCTCAGTTCCTTGAGAATTTTCGTCGCACTAAAGTGCCAACAAATAATCGTAAAAGCAGTGAACAAACAGCTTTACGGTTCGTTTATGTTGCGGTTATCTGCACGAGGCTGTCTCCTTTAATGCTTCAGATATCTGGCCCTCGGTGTTTACCGCAACCTATGGCCCCATTCTAATAGCTTTGTACAATCTCTTTCTTTGATTTTTCCACGAAGAACATAAATTATCTATCAAAAATGTACTGTTACATTTTACCGTTTGTTTGCTGTTCCTATTATTATAGTCTAGACTAGTAACCAAATTGTTTGCCTATCGTTAAAAAGAAACCTAATCATTTTAGTTCGCACGCCTCCTCTGATACCTTGGTATAACATGGGAATCTACACACATCAAAAGTGTCTAGGGATCAACATATATTATTGCAATAACTTCTCTCCTGATTGATATTAATTAAAATTTTCTTTAAGGATTCATCAAATAAAGTGTTTTCGTTTGTCACAGTAACGATAAACCAAGTCACCTTTGCATTAATAAAGAAATTTGCCATTTTCCTAATAAAGGGATTTTTGACATTTGAACCACTAACATTAAAGTTCGAAAAAAAGAATGAAATAACAGTTTTCTTTAAAATTTTATTGGGTAACTTAAACAATTAATAATCCGTGTTTCTACCGCGAACACTAACAACACAAGAACATCGGTTTGGCATACTCAAAATGAGTTCATCCAAATCACGCTGTGGAATGGCCGCCCATGTTCGTTGCAACAACAAAAAAAGGTCTTCTTGCGACTGGATACCCTCCATATTCGGCAGAGCTCTTCTCTGTAGCATATCCCATGCATGCTCAATCGGGTTCAAGTCTGGCGACTGAGCAGGCCAGGGCAGGACATTGATGTTAGCTGCGGCGAGAGTCTGTCTTACAACTCTTGCGGTGTGCGGTCGTGCATTATCATGCATTAACTGAAATAAGGGACCGATTTGCACTTGTAGAGGAACGATGACGTCTGATACAATCGTCTCAGCATAAATTTGAGCGTTGAGGTTGCCTCTGATCCAAATCAACTCAGTTCTTCCGCCGATCCAAATACCCGCCCATACCATGATGGTTCCACCACTATAAGGGTGGCTTCCTGGCAGGATTTTAATCGCTGTTGGCGTCCAGGGGTTCTCCAGTGTCGTATACGTCTTGTATCCGGTCTCATACCAAAACGAGACTCATCAGAAAAGCACACGAAACGCCATTGTTCTTCTGCCCAATTTCTGTGTTCAAGATCCCATTGATATCGAATCCTACGATTGTGCATTGCTATAGGTGGTACCCGTAGCGGTCTTCGGGAATGAAGGTTCACTTCATGCAAGCGGTTTCTGACTGTTTGGTCGCTAATTAAGTTCCCTGAAGAGTGATGAAGCCTCACGAGTTGTAAGACAGACTCTCGCCGCAGCTAACATCAATGTCCTGCTCTGGCCTGCTCAGTCGCCAGACTTGAACCCGATTGAGCACGCATGGGATATGCTACAGAGAAGAGCTCTGCCGAATATGGAGGGTATCCAGTCGCAAGAAGACCTTTTTTTGTTGTTGCAACAAACATGGGCGGCCATTCCACAGCGTGATTTGGATGAACTCATTTTGAGTATGCCAAACCGATGTTCTTGTGTTGTTAGTGTTCGCGGTAGAAACACGGATTATTAATTGTTTAAGTTACCCAATAAAATTTTAAAGAAAACTGTTATTTCAGTCTTTTTTTCGAACTTTAATGTTAGTGGTTCAAATGTCAAAAATCCCTTTATTAGGAAAATGGCAAATTTCTTTATTAATGCAAAGGTGACTTGGTTTATCGTTACTGTGACAAACGAAAACACTTTATTTGATGAATCCTTAAAGAAAATTTTAATTAATATCAATCAGGAGAAAAGTTATTGCAAAAATATATGTTGATCCCTAGACACTTTTGATGTGTGTATATAAAACTAGCAGACGTCCCACGGTTTTACCCGCGTAGGTCCCGTTCCCGTGTGAATACAGGGATAAGAATAATCCAATGTGTTAATCCAGGGTGTTAGCTAACTCCATACCAAATTTTATTAAAATGCATTCAGTAGTTTTTCGTGAAAGAGTAACAAACATCCATCCATTCATCCATCCTCACAAACTTTCGCGTTTATATTATTAGTAGGATATAGACAATATCAGCTAAATGACTGCAAGCAAAATTGAAAAAAATCTTAGCTTCCGCGGTTTAGACAAAAAACATTGAGCAGTACCTAAATCTAGTTTACTGTGTCAACGGGTATCTCATTCTTTGCGATTACAGACACAGTCTACCAACAAAAGATGCACATCTAGGACTAAGCCTTTAAAATATAAAAATAAAACATCAATTGAATAAATAGTAGCTATAAGGTAAAACCAGGCTTCAGACGGTGAGTTACACTTTAACAGTAGATAAGAGTGTCATTTAATCTATCATAGGTACAGTGCAGGGAATATTTCACAACGTGTGGTTACACAAAGTTTGTGCAACAAGCTCATATAGTCATTCAACAAGTACACAAATCAAGGTTGTTAACCCATTTGCGTTACGGTCTGATACCACTCTGTGTGGCTTCCTCGTATTCATTACGTTTTGCTGGCATTCATTCACAAAAGCCGTTTGATCGAAATTGTGTAACCTTTTTTACCCTTTCACAATGTTACATTACATCGGTATTTCATGGTTTTCAAATAGTCGGTTTTGTTGGTTATCTTCTAGTCGGTGGAAATTTTATGAGTAATTTTACTGTAATACTCTATGCATGAAAAATGAGAGCAGCGGGCGTCTAGCCACTGTTTTACTCCGTGATGCTTCGCTTCTTGAATTATGATTTAAAATATGATCAATATACACAACATACGATGGCAAAAATGTTGTTGTTAACTTTCAAAGTCCACAGTCAAAACTAACGACTTATAAAATTTATTTTAGTCGTAATTTGTTTTATCCTATTATTTTTTAAGTAGATAACTAATACACACATCAGGACACTGTACGTACATGATTCTGACCCTCATAGCGATCAAATTTTCATTTCAAAATATGGATTTTTTATAGTTTAAAGTAAAAATAACCATTTAACTTTGGAAGGTCCAGGATCATTTATACTGATCACATGGTGTTACGTCGTCGATGTCCCGTATAGCCTATCAAAATTGAAATAAGTAAGTATTAAATACCTTTTGAAAACTGATCTTGAATCCTGAATATATTAATTATATTATTAATTGAATTGACAAAATATTTAATATTTAGATTGATGTTGAAAACATGAGCAGATTGAATGAAAGGATAAACTTCACAGGGATCACAAGTAATTTCATTAGCAAATGGCTAACTGGAAAATTAATTATAAACGCGAAACGAATTTTGTATCTGAACACGAACCTTCAAAATTAAATGTTGTTATTAGCCAACCTACTAAGCAGTGGTGCTGTGTCACTCAGGATTACGATTAATCTTGTACGTGACATGTTATATATAAGATACACCTAAATTATTTTAATAGTTTACAATAGCAATAAGTAAATGCTGTTATTCTAGACATGTGAAAACACGATCAATAGGCGTGTGACAGAATATGAATATCAAAATATAATAAGTTCATCATTATATTATAAAAAATAATACAATTTTTTTTTTCTTTTTAAAATTGATGGCAAACTACCTTAATCGCATTAAAGTTGAGGAGAGGGGGCTTGTAACGTCATTATTCAGTAGGTATAAACTGTATAGTGTAGTGACGTCATGCGACATTTTGCCGCGATGTAGCGTCGTTATATTTTGATTAGTCTAAATCACTATCCCATGTACAGCTTGCATAAGCGAAGACGATTCAGTGACGCTTTATTTATGTGCAAAATTTAAAAAAAAAGCATTGACTGCCCTAGGCTGCTTGCACTTTGTAACTTCCGAGCTCTATCAAGAATACCACGCAGCTCCATCACTCCACTTTGTCCTCCATTTCGAAAGAACTGTTTTGGGCTCTTACTCTCCATATACCAGATTCGGTCAGACCATAAACTGTTGTAGTGACTTAATTAACTTGCACCACGATTCCCTAGCGAAGTTAAAATCACAGTTCATGAATTCTTTGTCCGATGTTTAATTGTTTGTTTACAGTCAACATAATAAACGCAGCAGTTTTTGTTTTCTCATCCTCAGTTAGAATCTTTTATATTGATTTTTTAAATTTTAAGTTCCATAGTCATAATTTTATTTTTGCCATTAAAAAACATGACTTAATATGTAACGATTTTAGATTACTATTACAATGATAAGATATTGTGCTTGTGGTGTTTACCTTTAAGTGAGTGTTACACTATTACTTTAAGTTAAAATAGTGTTTAAGAATATTAAAGTGTAAACAGTTGTTGGTAAACCAAATAAATAAATAAATAAATTACGTGAAAAAAGAAACATATGTATCGACTGCTTTATAGTAATCTAGATCAGGGACTTTAAACTAAAATTTAGTCAACGAGCCTATTGTTATCTTCGCAACAATAGCACTGAAATAAAAATACTTGCTCCAAAAAGTTCCAAATAAATTCTCCAACCCATCATAGACATTCAGTTTAGCAACAGAACAATCTCTTTCAACTTTTATTTCGGAAAGGTACATTACGGATAACTGGGCACGGCGTGCAACGGTGCATTCACATTCATACAACCCGCAGTTCCGAGTACAATGTTTTAATAAATCACCAAGTAACGAGCCTGTTACACTACTTACAGTAGCCGTTTCGCCAAATCAGGACACTGCTATGAGGAGCGATTTATTTCATTCGAAAATGCTGCGGTTCATTGACGAAAGATAGCAAAGTGGGTGAGCATTTGCATCGTACTCGAAACGGTGAGATACGGCTACTAAAATTTTGTTAGTGCTGAATATAAATAGAATGTTACTGAATATCCAGTCAAGTTTAGAGTTATGTTGGTACTTGCGGATATTACTTCAAGTAAATCTATTTCAACGCTATTTACAAAACTCATGTCCAAGTGCAAAATCGTGATCTTTTAAAATTTTACTATCCGCTAATGTCTGATAGCCTAGGACCAGGCTAAAAGAGAAAATAAACTGCACGTTATTGTCGACTGCAGTAAAGATGTTGGTTGCTGTTTTATTTCAGATCCTCAAGGTTTTTGTCGGTACCACTAATACCAGTGTAACCTTATTCTGATTTAATAGCCATCGATAACGCGCAATCCTAAACACTAGCTACAAAGCAAATGTGGAACTGTTAAAACAACATAAAATATTTACGATACTCTTAAAACACTTACTGAAAATACATTACTATACTAATTTGCGTTAAAAGAGGAGGAAATTAAATAAATGTGCAGAAATTACACCGATGTCAAGACGAGAATAACTATCGTGAATAAGTTGAGAAGAATAGAATAAAGCTTATTTATTCTCCCGTTAGAATACCTGTCTATAATGTAACCAGACATTAAATATGTATTTAGTTTGCATTTTATATCCACACTATCCACAAACTAACTGTAAGCTTTGGTTCGATGAGCGGGACTGGCCCCGTGCTAGGGTCCACCTCATTAAAATTTTACTGCAGCATCGCTGTGATAAGATTAAAGGTGGTCGCTTAGACGCGTGTTTGCACCAAGGTGTTATCTTTGATAACAGCACCACGAGTATTCACAAAAGCTTTTGGACTTGCTAAAAACATAACGCATCTTTGCTAAACAAATGCAACAGGTGTTCACGTGCACTAACCAAGAAGCTTAAAACCATCCAATGATTTATTTAGGTGTCACTGCATTGCCTCACACATTAACATATCTGTCGCTTGGAAAACGTAATGTAGGCGCGATGGGTAGAGCTTTATGCTAAATACGTGTGTACACTTGCACACAATGACAAGAAACGTTGGAGAAGTGCGGTATTTCACAAGGAAGTGGCACTCGGGATGCGGTCGAGCATTCGCTAAGTCCGCCTTTGGCTAGGGCTGTCAATCTCGTGACCACGACACAGGCAAGGTGCAAGCTTCCGGCAACTAGCGGTGAGACCCTGTATAAAGCCAGTACAGGTTTCCCGAAAGCGATACATCTAAGAACTTGTATTAAGGTAACGTGATATATTGCATCCGTCATATCGATACAGTTACACATAAGAACACGTACCTATATGTCTTAAACGTACGTGAAATGGCAAAAAATGTCTATCAGATGTTCATTCCCCCGTGCAAATTGAGGCTTGATTTATTTATTACATTAGAATGGTACAATGTTGAAGGTTTAATTTACACAAAGGTTTAGTATCTGAGCTGCACGCAACAAAACTACCAATTTCTTAACCCTGCTCAATCTGCCGGGAAAAAGGGTGACATGGGTTCAAGAAGGTATACATGCTTTTTATGCTTACAAACGGCTAAACTTCTATCACATTAAAATAAATAGCAACTGAATAAAAAATGCAAAAATTGAGGGGAATGAGTGAAAAACAAATAAAATCAGTTAATAGCTTCATAGTGGATTGGAAGTGGAAGTTTATATTGTAGTGCAGGCGGTCGCGGCGACTTATAGTTCACGATTAGCTTCAGGCATCAGGGCTTAGGAAGTCAGGAGGCATCTGTGTGGTCCGCCGCCGCGTCTGTGCAGGTTAATACTTAATTATGCACCTTACATCTGTTGTACATATTCATAAATCGCACATTGTTAAATGGAATATTTAATCAATACCACCAGTTGAATGAAGCCACCGGTGAAGAAAATTGTCCGCTATCACAAATAAACAGCACGTGAACATGACAGTTTTATGGAACAGTAATTTGAGGTCGGCTTGATTTAAGTGTATGAAACTTTAGTCTGTAAAATTATCATTTAATTGCGGGCCGAATAAATAAGTCATGAGGTCAACGAAATTGTAGCAACTGGAATGAGACGGATGACGGAAATTTTTAATAAATGATATTCACTTGGAGGAAAATTCGTCATCCACGCGGTGTTACTTTAGGAAATAGAATTTTCACGCGTTTTACGAGCACCAGTATACGACGGGCGCCTGTAATTTGTCAGCCGCCTCAAGCAAGCCGCTTCAAACTTCAAAATGCCTACACAGCTGTTGTTAAAGTCAAAGTCAAATCATTTATTTCAATTAGACCTGATAACAGGCACTTTTGAATGTTATACATACAAATTAAATAAATTAATATGATTCTAGTTGCACATTCCAAAAGGTAGTTTCGTATGGAGAAGAATGTGCAAGAAACGCCATACTTGCTCTTTTAAAATAGATTTTACAATATTTTGTATTCATCAGCAGATTAAATGTAAGGACGATGTACCTTGACTGAGATAGGTACAAGGTTATATAAAATGAGCAACTCAGCTGGTAATTAGATGAGTGTATTTAAAGATACATGGTATTTACATAATGAAAATCAATGAAGTTAAATTGTATACTTAAGTGATTTTTTACAATAAAAAATAGTCTAGAAGTTTGAGAGATCCTGATTCAAAAATAAGTCAATCAAACACGAGTAAATTAACGACGATATAAATAGCTTCAGGCCATGAAAATAAATTATGTACTGATTGCTCAATAGAGACTTATACGGGAAGTTTACTATTATGCTAATCTCAAGATGATGCTTTTGCTACCAATAAAGTTCCAACGAGGAATCTAATGCTAAAACTGGTTTCAAAGCTTGGAATGTGATATTAAATCTAGCCCATACATATTAAACAAAACTTTAGTACAATACCTATAAACTGAGGTCTCATAAAGTTCACAATTCTAACTTCGTATTACATCGGCAATGATTGTAAACACACAAATAAACTGGTGCATTTTATAACCCTCTGCATTCGCTTGGATAAACTATGTTAATAATATATGATCAAACGAACTTGCAAAAGTGAAGTTCGATCGATATTATATGAGAACGTTTCATTCGAAGATATATTTTATTAACAATGTAGTATATTTAATCCTACTGGCAACTTCGCACTGGTAAAGAGTAACTCTTTTCTTTTTTTTTTTTTTTTCTTCTACCTCCGGGTAGGCACTATGCCTGGTCGCCATTATTTTTAGAGATATTTTTCAAAGTTTTCAGTTTTGGGTAAAGGGAGGGTGGGAGTATATATCTTCGAATGAAACGTTCTCATATAATATCGATCGAACTTCACTTTTGCAAGTTCGTTTGATCATATATTATATTTCGACGTTTCATTCTTCAGATATATTTTATTAACAATGTAGATGTTCAGAGATGATTGTTAAATAAAATAAACCAATTTACGAAAAAGTAAAAAGATTGTCTTTTATTTTCAGCGGGTAATGAATAATCTAAGTATTATTTTATATAATCAAAAAAATCGTACATATTTCAAGTATGTAAATAATTTAAATGAAGTTTTGTTCTAAGTTTCTTAATTACTTATTGCTGGTAAAATCACAAAGAACCGTTAGTTTGTAACACTGACCGAGCAAAGTTACCTTTGTCCACTACTTGGCGGTGATAGAACTTTGCAAAGGTTTCAGAAGTGCTGGTCCAGCCAGCTGCTTTCCTAATGGCATCTAGCGAGAGCCCCGAAGCGGACGCCGCGGACGTGGACGCGTGCCGCGTGCTGTGCGCGCTGAACGCGGACACGTCCACGCCGCTCGCACACAGCACCTGCTTAATCCATCTACTGATGGTTTGAGCAGTTGCTGGTTTGTGCGGGCGCTTATAAGTTAATATAAGACTGTTGGTCGCTTCAGGTCTTATATCTTTAGTAGCGAACAAATAATCTTCTATTATAGTGGCAGGGCAGATTGCCCTATTCTCGTTGAAGTACGGTAATATCAGTACGGGTTGTTCGCGTCCAGCCGCGGATGTTTTGATGACATCAGAAATTCCTATCTGAATACCAGATGGACCTACCAGTATATTTTCCAATTTTATTAGCGAAAATGTCTGTACTCTATGTGCTGTACATAAAGCTAGGAGAACCACCAGCTTCTTGGTCATCCTTTCAATTGACAGCCCTCTGTTGGGTATCCATTCTGCGACAAAATTTAGCACTACCTTTGGATCCCAGGTACAAGTGTATTTTGGTGTGGCAGGTCTTAATTTATAAACACCTTTTAGAAGCCGTTTAACTTGGTCGTTTGAAGTAACGGTACTGCCTAACAGCAAGGAAAGAGCCGAGCGATGAGAGTTCAAAGATCCGTAAGTGGCACCTTTGTTAAAAAGTTTAGTTAAAAATAACATAATATCTGATGGTGAACCCGTATAAGGGTTATGACTATATGCTTCACAGAACTGCCACCATAGTTTATAGGTACCGTTGTACTGAGATAATGTATTGGGGGATAACGAAGCCATCATTAGGTTGAGCGCAATGCTTGGTGTTCCTCTGGACTCGAAGGCAGACCTGAGAGCACCGCTGCAGCCAGGGTAAACTGTCTTATAGGGAGTTGGGGAGTCCTGAAAGAGGACAAGGAAATATTTAAATCAGGTGATAAGTATAGAATATCAGACTTTCTCATTTTATCAAGCAATGGAAACCATGGTTGTGACGGCCAATAAGGGAAAATAATTATACCAATTGCTTCGTCTTTGATAACTTTTTGTATGCATTTCAAAAGCATAGAGCAGGGTGGAAATGCGTAGAAATACCCTATGTGTTTCCAATTTATCGTAAATGCGTCTACTGTCATGGCGTCAGGGTCGGGTTTCCATGAGACGTACGTTTTGCATTTCGCATTAGTGCGAGAAGCAAAGAGATCTATTACTGGTTTACCAAAAGTAGCCAATACCTTCTGATATTCTGAGTCTGAGAGGTTCCATTCGATATCGGGATTGATTCTTCTCGACTCTTGATCTGCTTCTATGTTATCTTTTGTATTTATGTACGACGCAAACAGCCAGATATTTCGTTTTTCGCACCACTGCCAGATTGCTTTGGTTAAGTTAGTTAAATGAGGGAACTGAGTCCCTCCCATTTTATTTATGTAACTAATAGCAGTGGTGTTGTCAACGCGTAGCAAAATATTACAATCATTGTACTTTGTATCTCGAGCAAAGCATTTGAGGCCAAGAAAGACAGCAAGCAACTCTAGATAATTAATATGAAAGTTAAGCTCGCTTTCTTTCCAACCACCGTTAACACGTTTGTTGTTACAAAAAGCACCCCAACCTGTTTTAGAAGCATCAGTAAAGATTTCTAAAACAAAATCCTGAATTTCAAGAGGATTTGATGTGAAATTTATATTTTGAATCCACCACTCTAAATCAGGTAAGATATCAGCAGAAGGTCTAAATTTAGCTTCGTATGTTTGGTATCTTTTAAGGGCTAAATATTTTTGTCTTTCTAATTGTTTGGTATAGAGCCAGCCATATTTAACGGCCGGACAAGCTGCAGTCAGAACCCCTAACAAGCGAGAAAATTCCCTAATAGTACAAATCGGTAACTTTAAATATTTTTGTACAAATTGTAATATTTTGTGTCGCTTTTCTGACGGTAATGTTATTGACATGTCTATAGAGTTGTACATAAATCCTAGGAATTTGCAACATTGATGTGGTTGTAGACTACTTTTTTCAAAATTAACTACAAAACCTAGGCAATTCAATAATTTAAGAGTTTCGGTAACATTTTTATGACACTCGTCGTAAGTATCTCCAAGACATAATAAATCGTCAAGATATACAACAGATTTATAGCCACGATGCCTTAAATATCCTACGACTTCTTTCATGATTTTTGTGAAAGTCCGAGGTGCGGAGGATAGTCCATAAGGCAAAGCATTAAATTCATACGTGTAATTGCGTAATTGTTCGTCTTCGAATTGAAATCTAAGATACTTACGATGAGATCTAGCTATAGGGACAAGTAAGTATGATTCTTTAAGGTCTATGGTTGCCATGAAACCCTTTCTAGGTAACATTTTTGATGCAGTTCTGTGGTCTTCCATCTTAAAATGCTCATTTGAAACAAACTTATTTAATCGTTTAAGATTGAGTATAAATCTATAGCTTCCATTTGACTTTGGTGTCAAAAAAATACTAGATACATATTGATCAAATCTAGGTCTTTGTTTCGTAATTGCGCCTAAATCTATTAAGTTACGAATAGCTACTTTCATATCCCGTTTTTCTTTAATGGAAAATATATTTTGGGGAACAGTACTCTGCACGACTTTACTCGAAAAAGGTATGTGGTAACCATGATAAATCCAGCTCAGTATAAGAGTGTTTTTTGTAATGCCACGCCAACAATCATAGTAAAATTGTAGCCTACCAGCATGTACCTGGGTTATTGCCTCGTAGGGGCACGCTTGTTGGCGCTCGTGGCCGCAGTCGCTCGCGCTGACGTCGACGTCGGCGGTGCCGGCGGCGGCGCCCGGCGGTAGGGAAGGTGCGCTGGCGTCCGGTACGTGGTTGTCCGCCCCCCCCTTCTCGATGACGAGAAGCGAGGAGGCCCTGACCAGTTTCCCTGGTTCTGGTAGCGAGCACTGGACGTCGGTATGTTTGATGTTGATGGCTTTGGAATAGGCGCTTTTTTAATTTGCAAACCTTGTTTCTCAATTGCTTTTGAGGCCTTGATTTTATCCGGTAGTTCACTTCCGAAGAGGGTTTCGTCTCTATCTTGATCTTGTATTAAGGTTAGAAATGACTTTTCCAAACCTGGCGTGATAAGTTTTGTTCTTACTCGCGTTTCGGTAAAGTGGAGATCAGTAAGTATTCGGCAGCTGTCTGACAAAATTTTTACAGCTTGTACCTTGTCATCGCCGGTTAGCAGCAAGGTCATTGCCTTATTGACAGCCGAAATACCCAGGCCGAGTTGGTCCTGTTTGGTTTGAAGCTTTTTGTCTCTGTTTCTTACTAAATCAGTGACAGCAGCCGATATTTCTACGTTTAAAGTAGGCGCTTTAAGTAGTTTGCAGTTGTTAGGAATCGTATAACCTTTCAACAGCGTTTCTTTAACTTCGCTTTGTATACCTTTTTTGAGAATTGGTAACCAACGTTGAGCCAGCTTGTCGTGTATGTCTGGGCCGTAAACTGGAATATCGACCACTGCATCGCCCAAAGCTTCTAGTAGCTCTGGGTCAAGTTCCGGCTCAGTGTTTATTTCTTCCGAGGCTGGTGGCAGGTGATCGGGTGACTTGGAGATTAATGGCACATCTGGTGGTGCTTCTTCGACATCGATTTGTTCCTCTACGTTTTGCGTTCCGTTATCTGAAATTTTTATTTTTGGTTGAAGGTAGTTCACAAAAAAAATGTTAAGGGAATTCTTAGATTGAACCGTCGAATTATTTGAATGTTAAATCGTAGATTTTTATAAGGGTACTTGACCCCAGGGTCCAAACGGCACCCTTTCTTTTGTTGTTTTTACAACATGAAAAAACCATCGAGTTAACCCGCAGTTGAACCTCCAGGCTGATATTTTCGAGCGTCATGCTAACCCATCGTGATAACCCGCAGTTGATCCTCCAGGGAAGCTTATAGACGCTGAACGCATAGGTAAATTCCACTTTTAAAACGAATGTTTTGTTATCACTTCACTTAGTAAAGGAAAATGAAAACTCACCTTGTATTTCCTCGGAATCAGACGATGAAGAGTACACTATTAAGCGACTACGTCTTTTTTATTTTATTTAACTTTGAAAAAATAATTTTATTCCGGAGGTTAATGTGCTTGTTGCCGCGCACGAAAAAATAATGGCGACCAGGCATAGTGCCTACCCGGAGGTAGAAGAAAAAAAAAAAAAAAAGAAAAGAGTTACTCTTTACCAGTGCGAAGTTGCCAGTAGGATTAAATATACTACATTGTTAATAAAATATATCTGAAGAATGAAACGTCGAAATATAATAGGCGTCAGCAGACGCGAATGCTTTTAAGGAACAAAGTGTAGCAATGGCAGTCAATCTTTGCGATATCAGGCTCTCGGTAACTGTTTCTTATCGCAAAAAGCAAAAAAGCCTTCCCATGTCAAGAGCTGACGGTAGAAAAGCCCCTTTGTTCCTAGTACGACACTTATGGATGCGAACTCTGCAAACGAATACGATATTTGCAGTTCTAGGATTTGACACCTGCGTAAAATGTGGCGTAGCTCGTAGCTCTGAAAGAAGCTTTTTGGGAGTGTTCTTGGTAGAGATACGTAAAATATACACATAGGTACATTATTGTACGTACAATTATACATACATATACAAGGTGTTTTTTTTATATCCCATAACTCTACGGTTATATTCTGTAGGTAAAAATAATACTAAAACTCCTAGAATAGATGGTCCAAAAATGCATAGTTTCGGAGATATCATCAATCATAATTAAATTATCAGTTGTTTAGTACCCGTAACACAAGCTCTGCTTAGCTTGGGACTAGATGGCGTTGTGTGAATAGTCGTTAAATATTTTTATTAAGTATTATTAATATTATTTTTATTACCTAATTAGTTCAAAAATTGTCACAAGTACGACGAATCTTCTTTCTAACGTCACTTTTCTTTCACGTAAGGGTGTTTTACATTAATCATCGTGACTGTCGAATTATTTTGTATCAAAAAAAAAGGATGATTGAAACAAAATTCATATCCCAGTTGATTCTTTGATATGGTCTCAATCATACCCTAGAGTTATGGGATATAAAAAAAAACACGTTATACATATATTATATACACGTGCAATCTTTAAACATGATCAGCACAATGTGAAGGAGCTGCTTAAACATACAATAGAAACCTTTTAAACAAAGCAACTTCAACGTATTTGCAAATATAATACACAAACAGAACTTGAAAAATCTGTTTACCTCGCTCTGAAGAAAATGCAACGACAGACAAGTCTTATACCTGTCACTGTCACCCTTGTTCCTCGTTCTTCTTTTCTTTACACTATTTTTCTCTTCCAATAGCTTTTTCAATTCTCTATAGGGTTACGAAATGAAAACCAAGCGATAGTACTCTCACAATCAGCTATTATTGGACTATCGTATTCAAAGTTCCATTGTCCGCCCCGAGGGCGTTTCACAATCACTTGGAAGTTTTCTTTTTACTGCACATTGGAATGTGTTCGTGTTGTCACTTAAAGCTGTTTCTTCCTTAGTTAATGCGTTAAGATCTCGTTCTACATTGGTTTTACATTGAACTAAAGTGTTAGTTGTTTTTATAATACACAAAATAACTTCAGTCTTCTGGGCACTTTTCCCGTTGATAGCGATGCGGATGAGTTTTTTGATGCCCTATAATTGGTTTACTGTTCTTTTGTTTGTTTATTTTTAGGTATGTATGTAAGTTTTATTGTATAGTTATAGTATTGTAAAATAACTTCAGGATTTAACTATTGAAACTGTTAAAATAATTTGCTATTATTAATTAACTTTGTGTAATTAATAAAATATGTACGAGTACCTACTCTAATAAAAAAAGGGTAACTTTCTATCATTGAAATACGTCACGGAAACAGAATGTCTGGGTCTGTCGTTTCCACAATGTACACAGATGTACAGTGTAGGTAGGTACTTATGTACGTATTCGGGTTCAATAGGTAGGTCGGGTGGGTCATGCAGTTAATTTGTAGTCGTGATTGAATTAACGAAGCCAACTGCTTGGCAAAGCTCATTTCGAAAGCTGTTAGATACTATCATCTTATGCCTTTATACTGTCGACCGTAATAACGAAAGCATTTCTCAACTTTATAACAAGCCTACGACTTTATTGCTGCCAGGTATTGGCGAACCGTGAATTCTCAAAGGCAAGGTAAGCATCTAGTAATCTAGCTCAAAATTGAAAATTCATTCCCTGTGACGACTTGCCATTGTGTGCCCATGCAAATAAAACGAAAACAGAAACCGAATTGCAAAATATTAATTCTCAACAGTACTGTCGACGGGATTGAACAGAAATAAGAAATTAATCTGGTTCGCTGTGGTGTTGCGACTGCGCAGAGATTCTTTTTGCCCTGTCATGTCGGTTATCTATAAGCTGTGTGAGAAGCGATGCATACGATTTATTTCGCGGCAGGGTTCTAGCCTTGAGGTTGTCGGCTACATTGCATCTGTCCGATGTCTACGCGTATGTCAAAGTAGGGTGTGGGCATGCACTACACAAGTTTTAGTTTAGCTGAGTCTTGAACTGTGAACTTTAAGACGAGGTAGTTTAAGATTAAAGTGGTTTGTTTTAGTATAAACCTGCGTGAAGTCACAGTCGACTGGACGCTTGTCTAACGAGGAGTGACGGGTCTAGGACAATACTTGGCGGTTCAGGTGTGTAAATTGTGACGGCAAAGAATGTTGTGTTCACACGAGTCACATGTAAGCCTATCGTACTCGTTTGTATGTTAACGAAATTATTTAAGTGAAATATTGTATGTGAATCAGCGTTATTTAATGCTTAAAGAGGCATTCCTGTAGTTACATAATTTACATGCTTTATGCCGCATATATTATGTTCATGCAAATTATCACGGCGGGTTTTAAAAAACTGTAAGTAACTATAAAGAACAAATGTTAATGAATCACCATCATAATAGGAAACAAACGGGAAGTTACGTAATTACTCTTTGTACTCGTAAAGAAAGCGGTCAAATGTTAAAGAGATAATTGTTACTACAGGAAATTAAAGGCATTTAGTAATGTAGGACAATCCTCGGCGGGCCCGCTTGATGGCAATCTTGAACAAACTCAGCCAACTTGTTCTTATTACTGGCAGTAACGCTCACTGTAATCTTGTTCATCTCACGATTTTACAAGCCCTCCACTTGACATGCAGACTTAGTTTTTCGGCAACAAACTCGACGAGATTAAAATCATAAATTTGTACAGAACCATGCTTGTTAGAGTTGCTTATAGACAGTTCACAGAGATGAGATAATATTGTTTGTTTGTCTGCGTCTCCCACACTTGATTATCTATATATCCATATTCATTCTCATTTATTAGCGAACTAAGTTTGTTTGTTTGTTTGTTCGTCTGTGAACCGTCTAAGTGCGTGAGTCATACGCGTGGGATTCAACTAGTGTACTGAGTTAGTAGATACTTTGCCAGCTCAAGTGATCATGATTCAAGGTTTCGCACCGTAAAATAGACCTTTAATAAGCTGAGTGTTCAGTGGGAAGTGGTTCATAAACCAATTCGGTTGTGAGCTAAAATAAGCACAATTTTATGCGAAACTTTAACTAGCTGTGCGGTCTAGGAACAGCATCTTAATTGGTTTTAATATAATAGTGTCCGTTTTATGTCTCTTTCGAATAACAGTACTGAAATAGGAGAAAACATGTCTGCGAAACGCTCCCTCAAGCTATAAACATCATGTTAAAGATCAAAGCCGATTTCCACTTATAATTTACCAAGTTCAAAGCGCTGGTTTTGTTTTTAATTTGCAATATGAAAATTAAACAGAAGTCAATTGACGATGCTATTGGCTGCTGCAGCAGAAGTACGCGCGTTTAACCATTTGACAGATTTATTTGCAATTAATTACGTTCCAAAATAAGTTTAGTCGGTGTTAAGTCACAAAGCTAACTCATGATGCGAGCATCCGAGATAGTCATGTTGAGTCGGCTCGAACATCGATTCATTAACTTTTATGAGCTGCCGGTTGGTTACCAGAGGCTATATTGAAGAAGTTCATTCTGTGCTTCTCGTTACCATAATTATAATAATACAAGTGAGAAAAGAAGGGTGGGTAAGAGTAAAACCGACTGCAAATTATCTACTTCACCAGTACCTTCCCTTTAGAATAGCAGGACTATAACAAAATAGATGTATATCAAAGTGTATATTTACCAATCAATTAGGTGGGATTTTAGTATCGCGTGGCTCACGCTTATCTTTCGAGTATTTTTTTTTGTTTACGGTTCCATCCAGGGGCGTGGGCTGGGCTTGCAGATAAGTTGAACGCAGGATTTGTCCCAAATGTTTTCAGTGCCATTTTGTGACATAAAATCTTTATGTTCACGCAATCTTCAAGTGAATTTCCTGCAATTCTTTTTTTTGTTTGTTCTCACGATAAAGTATTAAGTCCTTAAGTAGTTATTTAAAATAAATTAGGTACTATAAACAATAAGTGTGGGTAAGTATCACTGTCAATTAAATTCAAGTAACTTTTTCTTCATGTAATTTATTTTTTTGTGAGATTGCGAAATAAATTGGCAGCCGTGAATTCGAAACCATTTAAAATTCTCTTCGGACTATTTTTTTGAGATGACAACATTCCATAAATGGACAACTTTCCATACCGTTCATGTCTGCAACAAACGTTATGGACTGGCATTTATCGAAAGTTAACAAAATGCTGTATCTTGTGTGGCAAGTAGGTAATTGAAATATATTTTATAGTTCCATTATTCTAAGTATTTACTGCTTTTATGATGAAACTATTTTTTTAGTTATTTATGCTTAGATTTCACTTATATTTTTATTGTGATTTAAACGACCGTTTAATAATAATTTTTCGACGCTACTTAGAATTAACTAATTGACAGTTAAATAAAAATGAAAAAATGCCAGTTATTGTAAAATTTTCAACAATAAACCGATTTCGAATTCTCAAACCCGATGTGCCGATCAGTTCAGCTTTAACAACAAGTGGCTCAAATAATTAAGTAAGTACCGTAACGAAATGATTGTAAGTCCGACTTCCTTGGTCTATTCTATATCTACGTACGATCTACTCTACAAGTTGGTATTGTTGGCTGTCACGAGTGGCGTGACTAAAGACCATCGTGGCTTGATTCCATGCGAGGTCATTGGGCCAACATTTGGCGTAGCGATGCCAAGGTCAACGCAAGCTCTGTATTTCCTTCCACAAGTGAACTCGTACTTGTAACTCGTAAACTGCTTCATTATAATTCTGATGTTTAAAGATTAAAGTTGACGTATCCTTCTTTAAGAACCCTTGATTCATCATACTGTTGCAGTTACTGAAATAATTTTGAGCTTTAGTGAAATGATCCAGATCTTGCGTCCCATTTTCGAGGTTCTTCACTCACTTCATTTATTCACTTAATTCGAACATACAATAATAATAATTTCCATTAGTAAATAATCCAAGTTAAAATCAGAATAAAACGTGGTCCACTTAAAACAAGATTTTGTTGGCCGTTAAAAAAATGACCTTGAAATATTTTAATATAAATTTTATTGGCACTACGCCAATTATTATTTTATGTATTTACATTCATAAAACTGGCTTTGCATTAATAGGTACGTGTTGTTTTTACTGCTTACGTTTGTTAACGTAACAATTGGGTGTTACGCAAAACTTAACAAGCGGTTGCGACGTTTTATCATTTATTATTTTACATAAACTGTTGAGATTTATAATGATTGATCTATTCTATTAATTGGGAACTAGCACTGGGCACGCGAAAGAGCTGGTAGCGAACTGCAAACCAGGTTATCCTAAAGAATTGGACAGACGCTGCGCCACAAATGGAAGAAATGGAGGAAGGCTAGCAGTGGGACAGTGCATGGAATAAAAAAAAAAGATTAAAAATGAAGGTCTTGACACGAACACGACACCACAACGATTTCAGTATTGGGAAATTCAACCACGGCAGGAACTACACTTTACCCGCGACATGCAGGTTATTCACCTGGCATAAGTAGTCATTTTACATATCATGAACGTGGTTTGTAAAATGAATAGCTAATATCATACAAATAAAAATCGACGAATGGACATTAATTGGTAAGTGCATGCAAAGGAAGCAATAAACTTTGCTATAGGGAGCATGCACATAGGCCTAATTTTAGAAAAGCGCCAAGTACGCTTAAACCGATCTCCTAACTCATAAAATGGAAAAGGGAAACTTGCGTCATAACTGTGTAAGGTCTTTTCGTAAGTCAGTAGAATTTGCATAATAGGGTCACTTTTCCTTGAGTTTTCGTAGAGGTATAAAGATAAGAACTGAGGCGATTAAAAACTACTAGCCAAGTGCAACTCGTACTTGCAGACGAAGGATTCCGTGCCATCGTACAAGATTAGCGATTGAGGAATAGCAGTTGTTAAAGTCAAGCCAAAAAAACCGTTTCGTTTAATATTAATTTCTATTTAATGTTATAGTCACGAAGAAGTAGGAAAATGCAGGTGACTATTATTAATATGACGGCAAACAGAGAAGAATTTTATTGTTTGGAAGGAGAACAATTTGGAATAAATAAGGGTTGATGACTGACAATAGAAATACACACTTAGTAATTATCATGGTTCATAAGATACAGCTAGTACGCTGCCAGAAAGACGTATACACGGACGGACAACGGCGACATATTAATAGGGTTTAGCAACATTTAGGACCGGAACCCTAAAAAGGTGTTTCAGTGACCGCAACAGCTAAGGAGAAATATTAATATTTTAGTAAACTAAAAGAGAATAACATATGACTTGCAAAAAATCTTTTACTAAAGACTTATCTTTGCCTAGTATTGAGAGGTTCAGAGAATTCTAAATACTTCTATCTACGCCTCGATGGGACAACCGTGAAGTACATAGTCGCATTTTCCTTAACAGAAAATGAGTTGTATCCCGTGATTATAATGTTACTTATCTGATAAATAGTTTCTGCGAATTGTGGTTGAATGACATTACAAGCTTGTGCAATTAACGCCACGCTGCACTGTGGGTATAACACCTGTAGATGTTTAGATATAGATATTGTACCTAAGGTCTACTAAAGCAGCGAATTATTTGCATCAGTCGCTTTAAGTGTTTTTGCAGAATACGCAAAATACGCGCTTTGACGTGGAATTGCGGATACCAGCTTGGTATCTTTATCTTTGTAAGTGTTTTTGCAACTACGTATGTTGGTTTTGGCTTACAGTCTACCCAGATGCAGCTGAATACCACGTGTTTTACATGGAGCGACTGCCTATCTGATCTCCACTACCCAGTAACTGGGTAACATGATACCCCTTGGTTAAACTGGTTGTCAGACTTTCGGCTTCTGACTACAAGTAACGACTGTTAAAGATCTACAAATGTCTTTCTGAGGCACGGAGGAGTCTTGGTATGTAATTAATGGTCACCCATCCACGGAACGGCCTCGTCAAGCGTAACTTAACTGCTTATCTGACCTCTGCAACCCAGTGACTGGATAACTCGATACCTCTTGGATAAACTGGTTGTCAAACTCTGACTGCTCGTAAGAACTGTCGAAGATTTACATTAGACAGCTGGGTCCAGCAGTTTAAAGTGCTTTCCGAGACACGATAGGGTTTTGGTATGGAGTGAATGGTCAGCAATCCATTGACTCGCCTTAGATGGTGTAGCTTAACCTTATATCGACCCATGCGGCCTTTTTTATTTAACTGCACGCCCCTAATAATAACCCCTCGTAGGTATGTTAAAACAAAAGTGGACACAACGCTGCAATATGCATGGAAAACTCTTCATTACACTACCGTGCTGTACTGCAGCCAAGCACATTACTTTGTCATATATCTCACTATTCTGAGATTTACATAGATCCAGGAATAGTCGGTAATTCAAAGCCACACTATATCATGTCACACCAGGAAACGGCGCACCTTATTTTGCTCTATGTGGTGGTATGCAAGGCGTAAACACTAGTTAAATCTTCTTAATGTAGCTTTTATGTGTATTTTCATTAGGTATAAAACAGATAAATTACTGGCAGACAAAGCTTCTTCGTAAATACTTTAAGTTTTTAAATGTGGTAATTTAAAATTGGGCTTGAAATTTTATATGGCATTATTTATATAAGCAGTATACTATAAACATTACCCAATGTTTGTATGTAGTAGAGCGAGGAACGTGACTCCCGGTTTTAGTAAACAAACAATGTTTGTATTGTAATTTCAGCAGGTGGACTTTCTAGGCACGTTTCTGTGCTTGAATAACTTGGGAAAAATGTACTTACTCGCTTATGAGCAGACGACGACGATATTTTAGCTTATTTTAATCTTACAATATTTAAAAATAAATCATAGCTAATCTTCTTTTTAATTGACTTTCGGATATTCTAATTATTCAAGCCCAAAGACAATTAAAAGAAGATTTGACACCTAATTAAAATGAGCATCCTCGGATTCTACATATTTATCTTATTTTTTTCTAATTTACAGTTTAATCCAAGAAAAATCTGAATCAAACCGGAGAGCATGAGCATCGAGCATCTCTATTATGTTTCAGTAGAAAAAAAAATAATTTCAAGATATCCAAAGCAAAAAGATATACTTACCTACGTATAACTTAAGATTTTTTGTTTCATTAAAACATCTCAGATAAGTGGCGCAGACGCCTGACCTTACAGGCCAAATTAACCGATGGAGACGAGACGTCGAAAATTCTTTCACGTCCGCTAGTCACGGCTGTAATGATTTGTGGTATGTGCCTTTACCCAACAATAACGTTTATTCCAAGTTCCGGGACTGTTTTTGTTACTCTATGTTCACATGAACACTAAAACTGATTTAAATGGGCAATTCAATATGATGACTGACACCAACAAATTCTTGGCACGTGTACAAATCTCCTTGCTTAGAAACTTATTAAGGGCTTTACTACAGATCTATTATAGGTTTTATTAGAATGACCATCTAATAAAGTTTTATGTTAGATTTTGACGCGATTTTAAGTAGTTTCGGTAGTTTAGTACCTAATAAAAACTTAGGAACTAAACAACAATAAAGCTACAGAGGATTAGTCTGTCAACGACACAGATTTCTAAGAAGAGTCTTGTTCTGTATCAAAGTCAAAGGCCACTAACTGTAAAACTGATGGTTTCAGCATCTGAATGTTACCATATGCTACTTTCCGCTCTTGCGAAGCAGATAAAGGCGAAACACAAATAGCCTCAGGACATTACCCTTGTCAACGCTAGCTTTTCACTTACCTAAGTTATAGTCCTATTGTTCTAAATGCCGAGCGAGTGCCGTCCTGCCGCATGGCGGGGTATATCTTGTTTGTTACTCCTTTGCACCAGCTTATAGCAAATCACTTTATACTCTTTAATTATTCGCAATACCCCCCAAGTCACATTAGCCAATGTGCTACAGTCCTGTATTTCATTCTAATAGCATTTGTACGCAAAACATTGGCCATATACAGGATGTAAAAAGACCACATAGCCGTTAACCACACATTCTGTACATATAATTAAGTAACTAACCAAAAAAGAATGCAGGGAAAATATTTTTTTTTCATCTTTAAAAAAGAGATGCTTTTTATTGCGCGTATTGCATAGCGCGACAACGCAAAGCAACTTTCGATCCAGCTGAGCGTATAGTCACTCGCGCTTGATCGTTGACCCGACCGGCCCTCTTGTTTAGTATCCATTGCATTTTTGTAACTTCAAATGCGTAATTTGTTTTGAAAAATCGATAATTTTGATAATGTTTGTTCGGAAGAAAGTTTACCTATGAAACTTGGAATAAAATTTAAAAAACGAATCGAAAAAAAATATTGCACTTTGACCTTCAATATCTCCAAAACCAGTGAATTCCCTGGTGTGTTGTACAAGAAAAAAACTATCCCAGTGATGGCTAGAATATGTAGTTTTCGTTTACGTTAAGGGTTTTTTTTACATCCTGTATATCTGCAATTATGTTGGAAATGTTTGAGAAGCCTCGCGAACGTTACCCTTTGTCATATGGATACGCCAAAACAATGCTGTGATTTATGTGTTCATGGTTTGCAAGTTTGCTCGGTTGCACACCTACTTGTATAGTAGGTTTACATATACAAACAGAAGTATGAATGTACAATAAATTATGTTCGGGACAAACTGTCAGCTACGCGGTTTAGCCCGATATTATCAAATAACTTTCAAAACAAAATGTGACATCGAATTTATTGATAAAGCAGCTAAAAGAAGGTAAAAGTTTGTCTATCCTTGTGTTTGGGAAGATGAATTCCGGGGAAAGGAAATGTTCTATCAGTGTTAGGCTGGCCATTAATTCACGAGAGCCCCTAATTGGAAAATCCTTTTCAACAAGAGCCGTTGTAGACTAATGTGCATAATTGGACCCTCGACCGTGGACAATCGCTAGCGAAATGGGGCCATCCCAAGTTTTTGTATAAGCGAGGAGTGGACAGGCGTCGTTTAATTTAGAGATTAAAGACGTTGTTTTAATATCTGATCTTACAGCTGTGTGATTGTGAACACGGATAGATTATGATCTTCCCCGGTTTTGCCAGAAATACTGAATGAAACGGAGTCTTATGACCAAATTGATCAAACTCTAATCTATCTCATCAAGCTTCATTATGACAGGAAGTTACGTGTGGTTGGTGATTCAACTTTATCCGGCTTGACAACATCCCGGAGTTGAGGGCACTTTGCGTTTCGGAAGAGGCCATATTGTATAAAGAGTGACGAGGAAGTTGAACAATAAAAACTTAGGTCACTCATGCTCTGCGGTTATCGAATTTGAAAATCAATTTCGGAACACGAACGTGGTTTTATGATACGACACCGATTCAGAAATGTCAAACTTTTTGCTTAATGAAAAAAAAGCTCCTAATTAAAGAACGATGACTGGACAAACAAGTGGACTACGGAATAAAACCATTAATTAATTTCGTATTTGTGTGAGTTCCCACGTAAATTACGAAGTTAGCGATAATTGAACTGAAATTTACACATCCATAGTTTATACGAAATGTATTGGTAATAATTACCACGTTTGGATCGTTCATTAATTCAATTTATTTTCTAGGGGCAACTGAGAGACCCAACCAGTATCATACATGTTTAAAACTATTCCGTGAGAATTTTAAAGCCTTGCACTGATCTGTAAGAGGTAGGTAATGTTGGTATAATGTCAAAGTTTTAAGAGTCTTATTCACTAAGGTATTCGGTACAAAATTGAGATTGCAATGGTAAATTTAATGTCCCGTCGAGGTCGTCCCAGATCATCTTAATAAGAGGCCGACTCGGTACAAATCGTTTAAGTACCGTGTTTGCGAAGCGGTTTCGCCTTGATGAGCTGTTACGTAGAATTAAAGATCATGGGTACGCATTTACGCAATCTCAGTAGGGTTCGTCATCTTAAAGTTAAATTACGTACCTACTGTAGGTACCTACAAACAAGCTCATTTTAAAAGTCCGTTACGATTCAAAATATTTACACAGTTGTACGAGGAAGTAAGCAATATTACATCGAATGTTTCGCAGTCTACGCGATGGCTCTTCATTAAATTCAACAAATTTGATCATCGAGGGGCACTGCTCACAAGAGAATTCATAAAGCAAGCTCGAGGTCAGAATGAACAATGGTTTTTTTAATTAAAATTTAACGTTGTTTTGTAATTTGCTTGTATGTTTTTATAAGTTATAGTTTTTAAAACTATAATGTTGTGTTAATGCCAGCAGAGTTGTTTACATTGTGCTTCAGTATCCAGTAACAGATAACCAGACGCTTCGACCGAGCCCTTTCAGTCACGCCGCCATTCGTGACTAACATTGATGTGGCTTTTAGATAAGCCTACGGTATTATTTACACGGAGAATTTATTCTTTAGACTCGTCCACGATAAAATAGAATAAAGCTGAGATTGTAAGAATCTTGTAAGATACAGTGAGATTTTATGGTATTTATTTCAAGTTCAAGACTAAGAAATATTACGTAGATATCAAATATTCTCTCGTCTGACTCAGTACTTTGTGGAACTACAAGTTAAGTTACGGCACTCAATTCTTCGATTTGACATAAGTATATTTTTGTTTTGTAGTTATCACATTAACCCTCTTAAACAGTCCTTAGTAAAAAGACATCTAATATCGTTTTGGGGGATAAATAATCATTGGGGAAAAATACTCGCACTAAGCAGCCAACAAGGATCGGCAAGGGGCCATTTGTTTCGCAATAAAGTCGTCTTGCCCCATCTGCACAAATGAAAGGTCAGTAGATGGCGAGATCTTAATTAAACTCAACGAATTCGTAATCCAGTCAGCTCGTTCCTATTAAGAAAATATCAAGAACTTCTGCTAAGAAACGTACGTACTGTAATGAAGTAAAAATGCTACAAAACTTTGCGTGTTCCTTATTAGTTTACTGAAGTCTTCAAGTTGTAGTAAGAAAACTTCATGAAGTCACATTTGTAAAAGTACTTGGAAAAACTGAAGACTTACTTCGCCTGAATAAATTATGAGAATGGATGGAAGCATTTATGAGCGAGGCATGATGAATGAGAGGGTATTCCATAAGAAAACAATACTTTTTAAGGAAAAAGGTCGACGCTCTGATGATGATGAAGATCGTAGTTACGCAGCATAAGAATATTATGCGTTTGTACCATTACAGTATGTCTATACCGCTTACCTTATGATGGTTATCTATATCAGCTGGGTGTAGGTACTTACCTGAAAACAAAATATTTACGTTAGCTAGTTTGTCGAGTTGACTATAAAATAAAAAGCCATAACAGAGCGTGCATAACAAAATACAAGGAAAGAAATATCTCAAAATAAATGGGGTTTTTATTGTTTCAGTATGCAGGCGGTAACAATCGAAATGTTCAAGTAGGTTGACCCCTCTACATGCAAAGGACTGCGGGGTCGCATACAACATTACCTCCGTGTTACTTATCCCCTTGACATTGGGCATAATTTCGCTTGCAACATTACATGTTAGATCCTGGTACAAACGACTGCGAAAAGGCCAATAAGATCGACCATTGTGGTCAATAACGGATAATTGAAAAACTCTTACAAATTCGATTGTGAAGCCATGCGAGATTATTTCTTATGATTTACGATTGTGCGAGGTTAAAATACCGTGGCAGGTTATTTGTATTTTGGTAGTTCAATATAGCTTTTTTGTTTTTGCCAATGTAAACGATGCTGTAGAAATGTTAGATCCGGATTTCGCGGCGTAGAGAATGTGTAATTACGATGAGCAACTTTCCGATTATGTAAGTAATTGGAATGTTTTACAACATAGGTACTATCCAATAAAAATGCGGGCTCAGAATACAATTACGTTTGATTCTAATCATCTATCAATGAAGCATTGTGGCGCCCGCGCAGTCGGGCGTGAAAATGTAAACCGATCGAAATAGGAATGCAACGATAAGTGAATAGGGCCTAATTAAACGAGGGCCGTTGTTAGATAATAATGGCCGGCGCACTGTAGGTCACGAAGCTAAGGGCCCGTGATGCGATCGCGCTTTTGTTCAACAGATGTTCGCTCACACATTGGATGCAGATGCTTGCGAACTGTGACAGATTTGGACATTGATACTGATGTGCCTTTGTGCTCTTCACCTGCTTTTCGCCATAATATATTCAAATTAAAAATAAACACCCGAGTCACAGCAAAAAAACCCCTAATGGATTTTACACAAAAAATTCAAGTACGCTTCTATAAAAATAACGTATTTGAAAGTTATTCGTGATGCACGCTTTTGTATAATGACGTCAGTGGTGCATGGGGGAGGTGAGACGACATCTGGCGTATATCAAAAAGCTATTTTAAAATGATAAGCATGATAACATCCATACCACTAATGCACCGCCCCGTGCGTTAAAATTACAATTACATTATAGTCATTATGCTGTGATTACTATTGTATACAGTCGAGGGGAGATTATAGAACGAAAGGACCATTATTTCATCCTAAACGTTTTATTTATGCGGTTTCAACGGCACGTGTTCAAAGCAAATTGTCGTCGAAATAAACGAATCTTAATTACGATTTCGACCACATGCATTTTATATTTGGTCGAGTAAAATTGACGCGATAACTTTCGTAAGAAATACTTTTATGGGCAAATACCTACACGAAAAAAGTAGCCATTCACTGACGATACAATCTGGTTACGGAAACCTGTCTGGACAATATAGTGAGGTAAAACGTGGATACTAAGTGCCGCAGTGAAGTCATCGGTAATTTCAACCGTGCCCAACTGACCGAAGCGGATGAGCGTGAATAAGGATGAGCCCGCACATCACGAAAACATTAATAAAATTTAAAAAAAACTACGGCATTAATGTCCTTTTAAACTACTCTAATATCATTAGTAAGCATTAGTCGTGTTATGAAAAATTAGAGTGTTTTAGAAATTAGCTTCTAATGTTTGAAACGAGCTGATAAATGTTTTCAAAATTGGTTAAATGTTTTGACGTGTACAAATTTATTAAGCGCCAACTGTATTAATTTAATTAATTAATGCCCTGCGTCCGCATTTTATGTTGTCACACTGAAATCATAGCACGTGTTGGGGGCAGCTGTTGTATTGTAATAAAAAGCGACAAAATATAAAAGTTATTGTGACGAGACGGCGGATCTTTGTATTATTTGCTAAACACAATACATTTTATCATCTGTCGGTTGATTATTTAGATATTTTTTGTCTCGTACTACATGTGGGCACATGGTCATCCTTTTGGAATGGCCGCAATTGTAATACCAAAATGAAACCCAAATATTGCCCTGAGTTTAATGCATTTTACCGAAAGCAGGATGTAAAAATCATTGAATGCTGCACCGTACGATAACTCAGTAGGTAGGTACCTATATATTTTCTTTTCGGAAACAAAAATGACGTACCTAATTGTAACCAAGAATTAAGTTGTAGTCATTTAAATCTTTATAAAATAGTAACTGAGGTACTTAGATCCTCAATTAGGTACCCATATTATTTGCAGCGACGACGTTCTGATTAGACCACGTTTAGTTTATGTATCATAAATTCATATGAAACACTTCTAAATAATACTTACAGTTTTAATTAAGCTGTCAAACAATGCAATTTTATCGCAATCGTAAATGCAATCTCATTATTATCTTCTATTTTTACGAGGGGCCGACAATAATACCATGGCATTACAAACCATATGCGTGAGCGCAATGTATCTATGAATGAAACTGGCATGTGTTTGAGTGATGTTTTAAAAGGCAATAAAAACGTTACGTTACGTTTATCCCAATTTGGTCTATCCATCTGTCATGTTTTATTACGCAAGCACTTAATCTCGCGTCATAAGCAATGAATAAATACTGTTTCAATAAATTGCTTTCAACCAATGTACCTAACAACTAAATTAATTCAATTTATAGGTAGAGAGATACTTAAGGACATCAATTAAATGTTTAACCATTTAATTATCGCTAAAATAGAGATATCTGAACACAGATGGACGGAGAAATTAAAACAAATAGCACTGCAATATGAACGGATTGGTAAAGTTTCCAAATTACGGTAGATGACGTCACGTAGACATCCAACTGTTAAACGTAATATTGTACTTATTTATTGAAGAAACGGGGCAGAAACTTTCCTAATCATAACTTGAATTCAATATAGCAGATCCCGGGACAAGTCACTGCCTCTGGCTTCGAATCTCCCCACCTCCCGAATGCGGTTCGTCCCTCGAATCTTAAAGGAGCGTGTTTATTTTCCGGGTGGTTACTTCTGTTAGTTATATTATAAGACATTAAAGTTTGAGATGTTATTCGTACCGAATTTAGTACCTGTTTACATACCATTTTATAATGTACCTAACTAGGGGAGAAACCAATAGTTCCAGCCAATAGTAATGGAGTCTATACTTCTCTTTTCTAATTCATTTTCCGCTTTTACAACATACATTTCAAAAGGTACTGAAAGTTCGAGAAATTTAATTAAGACGCCGATAATACGTTTGCCCCCAGCGTAACCAGCGTTCCGTCGATTGAGTTTTACTATGCCATTAACCGTGGCGAACAACGCATAAAACGCATCACTTTGCATGGGAAAAACAAATAAATTAACTTAAAGGGGCACTAGAAGAACAATTTATCTCAAGTTCTCGTCTCAAATAATTCACTGTTATGGCTATGTTGGCAAACAAAAGCAAATGCGGAAGAGTTGTAAAGTTGGTAGAAGATAATATTGTTTCCTTGTGCCGTAGCCCATAGTCGCGTAGCTTGCAAGCGAAAGCTTAAGTTTACCTTATTCACTCAAAGCACGAAACGCGAGTTATCCGCGCACTTTGTCTTCGTGTTCAAGTAACGCAGGCTGATGTGTCCCAATCCTATGTCACCGTTACGTTACCGGCTGTACGATTGTCGGTACGTGGCAGGATCACATTTGTCGCAAGACAAAAATTCCGCATTATTTAATATAATAAAAGCCATAGGAAGGCGTGATTTAGAACACTGAACGTGAGTCTAGACGCCATTGTTTTAGTGATTTTAATGCTCTGTATTTTATTGTTCCGGCTTCGAGTTATGAGTTTGCTTAGCTTCCTGCTTTGTTTAAAACTACAAGCCTTTAGTTAGTATTTTAAAAAAGCCCTGTATTGTTTAACGTGACAATGGGTAGCAGATGAAAACATCATAAAAATAACGATCAAGCTTCTTTCAGTTCCACAAGATGGAACAACTGTTTGAAGGTATATCACGTATCTGGCCTCCCTGAAATACGGAGACAATTTGGTCTAAAAATAGAAAGTAAAAGTGTGCATGAAAACAAAAGTTTTATAGTCGGTTAGATAGTACGTGACAGGATAATGTGTTGCAATGTGAATGCGGCGTCTAGCCTTAAATGGTTATGTGAACCATTGGGTTCAAGTTCGTTTGGACGATAGGATCATTGTGGGTGTTTGTTTTGTTGTGATGTGAGAGCCGCGGGCGCCGGCAACGTCTATGCTTCTAGAGGTGCTATTATAAAACGTGGAAATATTCTTACTGAAAACGGCAACATCGTTTTTTATTATAAGAAGCAATATTAAATTATGAAACATTGTAATCTGAATGCCGCAACAGCGTGAGAGCCAATAAGATTATGAAGATTATTGAGGCATATTTGTATCCCAAATATTTATTAATTAACGATCGATTTTATTATAATCAAAAAATATTAAAAGTCATATTAGCATAACTGACGTTTTATGATAATCTTACACAACATTATATGATTTCTTTTAAAATCTAAAAACTCTGCATATAACTTCGTCCGGTTTTACAAGAAGCAATCGTTGTAGGTATATGTCCGCAATCAAAAACATTCAAACAAGCAATCATGCCGACAATAAAAGTCAAGCAACTAATGTTAAGAAGTCCTTATAAGGACCAGAGAAGTCATCGTAAACCTTGCTTTAATTGATAGTGCACGACCACACCTCAATAATTAATAAGTTGAGGCTACTAAAAAGGCGAGCTTGTTAATGCGAATGGTATTCAAATTCTAATCACGCCCAAACCCTTCCAGCTAATCTAATTCAACCATTAAGTCCTCAATAGCGCCGCGCAACGTATCTGGTTTCAATATCCGAATTCTTGAACACGGTACAAAAATTCGACGGAAAGTCGAAGAAATGCCACGGCCCAAAGCCTATACCGGTTTGGCCCGTGTAGGCGTATGTACTGTAGATTACTCTCTGAGTAGACTTGTTCAGTTGGTTGAGACTCCCTAAAATATTTTTGTCTTATCGAATTTGATTTATGAACGCTCCAAGACTCTTTAGGACAAGGATACCAAGATACTTATCGCTCAAGTTCTATTATGAATGGAGTTTCTATTTTCGTGTGTATAAAGAAAAACGCAAACAGACGGCGCGTTTATTTTTACTTCGATGTGGTAGAGTGAATTTATAATTATGATTGTTTACTTTCGAATCTCGTAAGATGATTTACATCTGCTAATTATTGAGTGGAAATCTCGTAGAGTCTGGAACTCTGGATCTCTATAAGTGGATGGGTTTAAGATTGAGAAACTATTTCAGAATCATTAACAAAAGTAAAACAAAGTTCTTAAAGGTTTGGGTGGCGCTTCATCGTTTTAGAATGATAACTGCCGCTAGATTTAGTATAATAGTTACCCCGTAAAAACTTGAGTGAAGTGAACTTTCAATCCATTCTAATGTCAGATTAGTATGGAATGAGAGCTCAATTCACCTTCACTTCACCGAGGTAATTAATACGGGGTGATTTTTACTGAATAGCCATGACTGCCATGAGTATGAAGTAGTGTTCATTCTTCTTCTCAACAAAAGCTTGAGTTTAACTCGGTTATTATGACAGTCAATACATGAAAGAACGAAATAGTTATACCTAAGTAGTTCTTAATTAAAACATAAGCTAAGTAGTCCATTCGCTTGTAATAACAACCCTTAAGTGCACCTTGAAAGAACATTTTAACAGAAGCACATGTATTTGTTTGTAACGCTCTCATTAGAAAGTATAGACGTATTTATTGTTTTGTTTATAGTTTTTAAGCTAAAAATAAATGAACTCGTTAATGAAGGGCGTGAATGTAGGTAGGTATGCTTTACTTCAGTTCACACCTTCCCCGTGTAATGTCGTGAGGTTTGATTACCTTAAGGAGCGTGTTTCAGCTATTTTTGTTTAAACTTAGGGTGCCACACACGAAATTTGTACCTTTTTCAAAGAAATTACACTTTCCATTATGTTGACGTGATATAAATAAACATGGGAGATTGGTTTCTTTAACACAATCTGTTCTGTTTTCTAGTTTAGACAAATTAGACGTTTGGACCGGAACGATGACAGGTTTTAAATAGTTTCTTTAGTAATAGGGCTACTCGAATGTGTGAAAACAGTAAATGTTTATATTGTTGGTAACGCTGATACAAACCAAACTAAGACAGCATAAATTCCTGTATCGTAATTCCAAATCCCAACCTACGTTTAGCCGTGGTTAAGGCGTCTACCCCTGATGCACGAGCTTGTGGTTCATATCCGGGCAACTACCAACCAATGTGACTTTTATGTACTTTCTAAGTTTATCTTAGAAATCAATGACATCGGTGAAGGAAGATATCGTAAGGGAACATTATATTATAGTCAATGTAAGTTCCAATCCTAAATCGACTTTAAGCAAGCGTGCGTATTCTATACTCGTGCCTTCTATGTATGAGAAGAGGCATTTGGCCTGCAATGACAGTAAGAAGCTACACTACCTGTAAGAGGACTACGACGAACCAAACCTTGTCCCGATTTGTCCTTGATGTTCGGTGTGTTCATTTTAGAACGGTCGATGACAGTCTAGGCATCTATAAGAATTACTGGCATATGTAGCCAAATATAAATAAATAGTTCAGCTGTATTTAATTCACAGTCGTAGTCTAAGAGGCTATTGTTTATAACGCGTGCGTAGGAGTGTCGGAAGAGGGCTGTCGTCAACATGCGTCTGACCTTAAGGTACCCACGCACATAACTGTTCACATACGCTACTAACGCCATGCGCCACACTAAAAATACCTGTATTCTACCTATAATACACCATTGGTTCTCAACCAGTGGTCCGCGGACCGATGCATGGTGATCACCAAAAGCTTGAAAATAGTCCGCAGTAGATTGTAACCCAATAATTGAATAAAATATTCCCATGAAATCTTACTTTCGAGTTTTTCGAACATAGGTACTAAAAGTTTAGAGCTCATTTTTAGGTTGGCACATTTATTTTTCTTAAACTTTACAACTTTAAACACACGGCTACACATCAAGCTATTCATTTCTAGTATAAGCTGACCTCGCATTGTATAGGATTTTCGTACAATGAGAGGTAAGCGTAATTTGGAAATGTATAGCTTGATCTGTGCCGTGTGTAGGTAGGTACTAATAAATGTACGACACACGATTGCATGGTAGCGCCCGCAAGAGAGTCTATCCCCGGTGGCAAATAGGCGTTCCCTTTGAGTCGTTGTGTGCTTACTGATAATTTGGTTGTTTAACTATAAACCCGAAGCCCTAACTAGTGATTTCTAGTGAACACAACACCTGTTAACAACAAAAAAATCAAAGCGATCCTAGGTCAAAAGAAGGTTGGGGACCACTGGTATGTAACACGAACTCTATGAACGTTTTTATAAGACGTGACTCAAGAACTTAGCAATAAACTCTCATAAACCATCATACATCAATTTAGTATCATAAAGTCATTTTGAACAGCTTACATTATTCATAAGGCCGGTTCTACATTAACAAAGGACAAAGTAATGACCCAATATAATCCACCTGTGATTATAATCGATACTTACAACGATCAGTTTTAGTACTTAAAATATAAATACGAAATAGTATTACGAAAGTAATGATAGACTTAAATGATGTACCTACCTACCTAATGAAAACTTGAATAACTAGATCTGAAACGATTCGATGGTTACGAGCCTAGGTATAATGCAGTGTAATGACGTAAAAGCATTTAAAATACCTTCTGGGAGTGGCGAACTGTTAAAAAACCAGCAAACATTTATTTATTTATTTATTTATCAACAAACATTTACCATTACAGATAACCAATGCGGTAAATGGGCCTTAATTAATTTATAACTTAAACTTATTTTACTTAGAACTAATGCCTATAACTAATTACAAATAAAGCATTCCTTGTGAATTCACCCAGAGAACAACAGAATAAGTCCGTCTCACTCGCAACAAAGTTTAACGTGCGGAGTGCACGCGTCAGCGGCGCTTCCTTTAAAAGGTTGGTCCGAGCTCGCGGCTCCACTAGCAGCCGTGGCTGCCGTCGTCGCCACACGTACCTGTCCGGAACACATAGACTCACCTGGCCTAACACAACTGCATTATGCATCTTCCCTCTAAGTACTTTAAATACATATAAGCATAACATCAACTCAGACTAAGTTGCTCGTTTGTTAAGTAAAAAAAAAAGATTTCTTATTTGAGTATCGCCAAACTAAGTTAGTTTCCCCAGTGTGCTTGTCAAAGATTATTCCTCAGTTCAAACTGAGGAATAATCTTTGACAAGCACACTGGGCAAACTAACAATCCACTATGACAATCTGCGTAGTTAAATACTCGAGTATTTAACTACGCAGATTGTCATGCTACAATAAAATTATATTTCCTATCTGAAGATATCAAGGCTCTTTCATATAATGCCCCACTTGACCTAGTAGTCTAACTATTATGCTTCACCATTTCATATGGGTCTCTGTCACATTAAATTAAGTTGCTCAATAATTATTTCAAACTATTCATTTCAAGCCATTGATAGTTTCTGAAATGGGCAGATGCTACGGACAGACAGCCGAAGAAGCACTAAAAGGGTAAGTAATTTTTAGGGTTCAGTACTCAAAGGATACCAAAGGAACCTATTACTAAACCTATGTTGTCCGTCCTATTGTCCGTCCATCATTCGTCTGTCTGTCAGTGGGCCGTATCTCATGAACCGACTAGGTTGTCATTTTAACGGAGTGCACGTGTGTATTTCTATTGTTGCGATCAAATAATAAAATTAAATCAAGTTAAGAATTAATTGCCCCTCTTGATTTTGTTTTGACTTTAAATATTATAGCGATATGAAAGAGAAATAACATTTTTGGCGTTTTTATTTGATCCTAGCAATTGGTGTATGCTGTAAAAAACATTTTGTATGTAATGCCAAGGCACTCTGTAAGCACAATGTCTTACATCATTCGCAAAAATTTTCCTCAGAACTGTTTGTCACAAATTCACAAGATATGTGAGCTCATACAAGGATATTTGTGCAGAGACGGTGTCATTTCTTTTGAAGAAAAAAAACTAAACATTAAGTGATAAATATTTCTTTATAAAGAACTTATCTAATCGTGTTAGTTACATACTTGAGCAAACACATTTTCATGATAAGATATCCATAGTTAATCTTTCACCTACATACATATGCGTTACAACATAATATTGAAGTTAGGAAAAATAAATAACTTTTTCTTTCAACGGGCAATAAAGTTGGCGCATACATGAAGAGTCAATTTGTTCATCATGACGACGATCAGCAAGAGGTCACTGAACTTGACCATGATTTCGAATCGACCGACACCGACACCCATTTCCATTGATTTATTATTCACGTATTGCATTCAAAGAGATGCGTACTTTGAAAGGCGGATACAAATCAAAAATGACCAGTCGTATTCGCCCATAATTTATAGTAGATAGTACAGTTACCAATTTATACAACAACACACAATTGAATAAACCAAGTCTCTAATTCTATTTTTTCCTGGTCTATTGTGTCCAGTTTGTGAAGAATTAGGTCTTATTTCCTGCGGGGTTTGTGGAATCTTCTTTGAAACAGTCAAGTTTAAAACGACGTATTGTAGAAACCCGCCTACACAAGTAATGTAATGATTACAATAATATTTTTCTTGTTCGAGTCTGACGGGTACATCGTATGTGTGAGTCAAGATCTGTAATGAAGGCCAAGGTGTCAAGTGTCGCTCCC
This sequence comes from Euplexia lucipara, assembly GCA_921972225.1. Classification (NCBI taxonomy): domain Eukaryota; kingdom Metazoa; phylum Arthropoda; class Insecta; order Lepidoptera; family Noctuidae; genus Euplexia; species Euplexia lucipara. Next base: position 11,513,075 of record OV179148.1, read on the forward strand.
TACAGATGCATTATGTGGAACGCTGACTGAATGTTTGCTTTCACTAGCTGTATGCATGCTCGTAACATTACACCGACCACCTAAGCGAGAGCCGAGATAGCTAAACGTTAAACAGAAATCTAGACAGTTTTACTACCGTTGGTGACTTCGCCTGATTAGAACCATTTAACACTAGTGAACGACGAATTTGTACATGTAAATACGCAAATTGGTACGGAGTATTTGTATTAGCGAGGCGAGGCGTGACGTGAACAGCGGTAGACCGAGATACGGGGTGCTCTGTTCTGTTTATATTTGAGCTAAGGGCCGGTCTGCCCACACCCTCACTCCCACGCCCCATTGTATGATGACGATCAAACTTATTTACATCACAATAAGACGGCTTGGTCGGCTTAGTTTAATGCCGTGTCATCTCCGTACAATGTGCCTTCAGTATTTGCCTATCGATAGTTTTCAGAGAGATTTGAATGAAAATGATAATGTAGATATATCTGTGCAAATAACCAAGGATTCCCTTTAAAATCAACTATTGTATGCTTGAATAATATTCAAACCAATGTGTGTATGTATTATAGTTTTATAGTTATGCATAAGTATCCCTATATTCTGCAATTAGTTACACCTTATTTCAGGTGTCGTTACGGATACTTATATTAATTTTAAAACAAATTTTCATTGAAATGATATACACTGACCTATCTGACACAACATAATATTAAGATATCGTTTAAAGGAGCTATTAATTATATAAAACTTATTTAGTAGTTTTGTAAACAAGCAAAAAAAAGAAACATGGTCTTTCAGCACGTTTTCTCACATAACTAAAATTATTCTCAATACAAAAAAAAGGTAGAAGGTATCGTTTTCTCGTAGACTAACACATATTATCCTAGCCATTGTGTCACCATGCCCTGTTCGCGAGTTTGCTTATCCAACAACTAAAACAGGAAAAACTTGAAAGAAAATACGCAGTAATAATTTTCTTTTTATCACGATACGGAGATATAATAATGGAATCACCATCATTATATCCGTTATTTTGTATGCGGTAGGTAATACATTATTACGAAATATACAGTAAGCAAAAATAAATAACAATGTTATAATGAAACAGAAACAACACACCTTTAACTGAAATTTGATTCGTCCAACCGATTGTTTGTTTTTGCAATAAAATGCTCCTGCAATTTGTAAGTCGGTTTCAAGCGAAGTAAGCGATGTATGAGCAAGTAAAGAAGTTTTTGAAGGAACGTCGCTTTATCCGCGTTTAATAAATAAATTGGTATGAGAATGACGCAGTTGTTATAATTAAGATGATCGTATCTCGATTGTTCTAGAAAAACTAACTTCTTTAATGTCTTTATAACTCAATAACAGACTAACATTATTGTGTTGATTAAATTAGAATTGCTTATTGCAAATCTAAACCTAGCTGAACGCTAAAATATTTTCCGGGTTATTGTGCTACTCAAGAATTTATGGTCGGAAACATTCATAAACAAAAACTGTCGTCGAAATCGTTCCTTCTCAATTACAGGATGAGATAAGGGGCGTAGGCAGCCAGAGGAAAACATTATATTAATGTTTTGGAAAATACTGGTACAAGCGAAGAAGGTAAGCGGGCGGTAGCAGTGCAACGAAGCCCGAAGGCGAAGGGACGAAATATTTTAAAGCAGGTGTTCCTATAAGTTTTGAAACAGCTGATAATATAGCCATGCCATTTCATGTATAGATATGCCGTATTATTTTTATATGCTGCAACGACAAATATTACAAACATAAGGGAGGGAGTCTAATATTATGTTAATGTTAGACTGGAAATGAAGGACCTACTTGGGAACTTCTCATCCGACCAAAAGACACGGATGGATTCACTTGAAAAAACTTATCTATGAGCTTAAATCATCGTCAACAAATATCTCTGAGAAAAACATGGAGATTGACAATAACATTCAATATCTCTCAAGAAATTAAAAGCGTGGAAAGTTTATTATATCCCTAGAAGAGGAGCGTAAATCATTAAATACTGAATTTAGTGTTTATGAAAGATAAGTGTGAAGAAATTGAACGTGATTCTCTTAAAACTATGATAGAAATAAGGAACAAAGTCCAATGATGGCAAGAAAGAGAATCTCTTCAAAATGGTTTCTAAGCTTTCGGATCACTTACCTGAAAATAAATTCAGGCACTGGAGATATTGGAATACATCGGAACTCTCTCTATGTCGAATTATCTAACACCTTAATTAAAAAAATGTTGAACAAGTTTTAAGGTTCTTATTTTTGTTTAGTTTTTATCGGAATTGTAATTGCAATTGTCTCTATGTTGCTTAGTGTAATTCCTACCGTTTTAAGTAACTATAAAATTAATAATAAATAAAATACTAATTTTGAAACATGATTTTGGACCAACTCACTAACTACCTACTAACTAAACTACTAAACGACTAGATACACGTATAATTTACCAAATTAGACCCACAGATGATTGTGCACCTTGATACTGAAATTTACTCCAAATTGGTTACACACGTCCAGTGTGTAGAAAAATATTTTAATCTCAATTGATACAGGCATACAAAAACAACCGACTTCTCAAAAAAAAACTAACAGGTGAAAAATAACTCCAGTTTCGGAAGTCTGTGGCTTTGGTGGTTTTGTTTTGTTCATTATTGGCCACCGACTTCCAAAACTGGAGTTATTTTTCACCTGTTAGTTTTTTTTTTTGAGAAGTCGGTTGTTTTTTTTGTAAAAAAGTTTTTATTTTGTAATTTTTAGTTTCTTTGTATGTAAAGAAAGTCTTTCGAAACTTGAAAGAATCATTGAAAATAGATAACAATTGCTAAAGAAGTTCTATCTCTAAACATTAATCTGTACATCTCTGCCGGCCCCTTTTAAAATAGAATGGCGTAATGTTATGTTGTGGAAATACAAAAGCTCAGCATAGACATCTGACAATAGCAATCGCGAATAATTTGCTGTAATGCGTTGAAGAGTTCCGTTGCCTGTCTTCTTCATCAGTTTTTCTTCACCAAATGATACTTTCTAAATGAAAATGCTTGATTTGTTACTAAAAATGTTGATATCGGTGCATGTGTGCCTATATTTTTTGAGGAGTTCCCTCAATTCCTCAAAGATCCCTCATCAGGTATGAGTTTTGATACAAATGGGACCAATCTGTTAGTATGCCCTATCAAACAAAAAAAGAATTTTGAAAATCGGTCCATAATGACGGAGTACTGAGGTAACAAACCCTAAAAAAGAATTAGTCAGTTTTAGAATCATAAGATCATTTACATTCGACATTAAAATTTGTGTACTCGTACCTATGTGTTTCAGTTTAAACAGTTCAGTTATCGATAGTTCATTATCAAGTCATCACTACTAGGAACTAGGTCAAACCGAGACAGAGTTTTTAAGATAATCGTTAAACAAACAATCGCGACTCGCTGCCGGTGGCTAGGTGTCAGAGTATCGAGTGACTGTGTCGTAATGCGATCGGTCACCAATCGATATCGGTTATCTCACATGCTGTTTGACTTACGATAAATAGCGGATGCAACGCGATGCAATAGCGCGTTCTATAAATATTTAATTAAAAGTGACATTACGTAATCTCAAATTATGAAATGTACGAGTAGTGCGCGTGAACAAACATTTGACTTTTAAATGGATTTGACAAACGCAGCTGCTAAAAAGCTACAAAATTGCACGAATAGTGGCGTCATCTGTTGTAAAAGAAGAAATTTAATTAAAAATTACGAAATTAACAGCGATATTAATTAAATTCAAAATTTAAAAATCCCCCACCGCAAAAAAAGTAAAACGTTTAAAAAGTTAAAAATAACACTTTAGCCATGAAATTTTACTTCACGTCGGGGTACCGCTTAAGTAAGGAATGTTCCTAGTACTTGTAGGTACTTATTTTAACGGTACCCCGACGTTACGTAAAATTTCATGGCTAAAGTGTTATTTTTAACTTTTTAAACGTTTTACTTTTTTTGCGGTGGGGGATTTTTAAATTTTTAATTTAATTTTTATTTTATAATTTTTAAACGCATTAGTTTTGTTTTATAGAGTTTACAGTTGTGAGATTTTTCAGTGCATTGTATGTAGAGTCAAATGCTGGTGAAAACGAATCCAAACACGACATATCTGCTATTATTTTGTCAAGAGTCTACCTACTGGTGTGCTGGATAGCCTGGCTGCAGCATCAGCTCATCCTGTTGCCATCAAGGCATTGTGTGCAGAATCAAATGCTGGTTGAAATGAATCCAAACACGACATATCTGCTATTATTTTGTCAAGAGGCTACCTACTGGTGTGCTGGATAGCCTGGCTGCAGCATCAGCTCACCCAGTTGCCATCAGTGCATTGTGTGCAGAATCAAATGCTGGTTAAAATGAATCCAAACACGACATATCTGCTGTTATTTTCCCAAGAGTGTATTAGTCTGCTAGATATCCTGGCTGCATCAGACCAAATACACCATAATGTTGCTTATTAATATAACACACATCGGTGTTTGAAATTTTAAGACACACGTATGTTTGTAAGTAAAATTAATACCCATAGACGTCTAAAATAGCAACGGCAGCTAACACAAAAGAGCTGATAGCCTTGAAACGGCTGAACCGATTTTGATGAATTATGACTAAGAACCATCGCAATAAACCCTGCTTTCAAATAAAAAAAACCGCATTTAAATCGGTTCACCCGTTTGGGCGCTACGGTGCCACAGACAGACAGACAGACAGACACACACACATAGCGGTGAAACTTATAACACCCCTCTTTTTGCGTCGGGGGTTAAAAACAGATGTCGTAACATTCATCTTATAGGGTATTATCGCCGCGCGGTCTTATACCGCTATGAATAAAAAGACAAAACTGCTACCTAGTTATTAAATTTATTATGCAAACGTATGCTATTAAGGTCCAAGTCCACGTGTCTGGACACACGACACACGTCGCTCTCGGTTCAGTGGGCAACGTTCCCGCAGGTGGGCGACTAACGGTCGCTACACAATGCAACCGGTTGCAAGCGACAAAGTACACGCCGAGGTCTCAGCAAGCGTGGACATTTGCGCGCCAACCTGCCTTTAACGGTCGCTGATGTAACTTTCAAGGGGTTGTCACGAATGGGTTTAAATGCAACTGCTAAAGGATCCTGCTTCGATTAATATTCATGAATCATAACGATCGTATCAATAATATAAACTTTACGCTCCCTTAAATACGGGAGGCAGTTACGGTATGAAATTCAGTATCAGCTGGCCTTTTTTTCTTTTGAAACTCCGTAGGTACTAAGCTAGCCCAGCTCAAGGCCAAAGTCCCCCTTCGGACTACTACCTATACTAAACAAAGTAGGTTTCTCATACAATTCGTTAATTAGGGACGGTAAGGTTATTTTGTATGCGCCACAAAAATGACCACAAACAGAAAATATTGTGTCCATAGGTACCTACCATCGTTACTACATTAATTTAATATTGATATAATAAGTTCAAAAGGTTATTATTAAAAGCTGACAAAGCGCGTGATTGGAATGTATGCATGCGATTTGAAAAATCGATGGAATACCCACCTTGCCTGTCTCAAAATAATAAAACGCTCATGCGAGTTTCAAACACGACACGTAGATCGACAGCTAGGGGTGGCTCACCCTTCTATAAGACTCGTTTTATGGCTTTTAATAATTTGGTGGGTAAGCTGGCACTGATTGTTGAACTAGCAGCTGCTCGTTGTTACAGGGATTAACGGTATAAATAACGTTTTTTTTTTTGGTAACCAAGGTAAGTGTGGAAACGATAAGATTAGGACGTAGCTATGTGTGATATATTTACATTTTACAAGAATAATAAAATATAAGTTAAAAATTAGATTTTACAGCCACTGCTCATCGATATTCTGTCGTAAAACAATCTCACACACCAATTCATACTATAAGGCAATCAAAGGCGTAGAATGAAAATCGAACTTCAAAGTTATAGGTACACCATAAATAACAGTTTAATCGTCCATGCCTTCAAAGTGTGAATTCATAATACTTTGAATTGTGGTTTAATATATCACAAAGCATTCACAGCTTATGCAATCCGTTCTTCGAATCCCATTCAATCGTATCTTTATGGGTATTACCTAGTAATTTTATCTCAGCCGGTTTGTAATGAATGAACGTGCTATGAGGTTTCTTGCCCATAAACGGTCAATATGCGCGTCTGGTACAAAATCTTCTGCCGAAGTGCCGAAACCAGTAATACGACGACGTAGCGCGGTGACAGGGTTCGTTCACCTAACACGGCTAGCTTCCACTGCCGCTGCGAAATAAATCATCTGTTACATGATCTCCGGTACCCAGTGACTTTACAAATTAATGAGGTGTACCCAGGGAAATATCGCAAATCAATCACAATAAAAACTTATTATAATATGCGTTTGATTGCACTAACTGCGGGCAAAACGGTAATCACCTCTCCAGATGCAATTACCCGACTCCTTACGATGACAGTAATCACTTTCTTGATTTACTTACTGCATGCCGTAACAGTGTAACTGATAACTAGTGCATAGTTTCTTATTGTGTCTCGTAGGTACTATTCCGTTTGTGCATAAAATATTTTCACTGAATCATTAGTATCACCGATCTATTCAAAATTCGGAACAACGCCATTTTCATCGATATAAATGACTGTCCATTAATGGACACAAAAATGTTAAAACCGTTTGATAAATGGCAGTGCTGAAAGTTAACATTATTTTTCATCGTTATGGAAAGTAGTCTTTGTCGGTGCATCACGGGCTCACGGCGCACCTTTATAAGCGGCTATTATCGCATGGACTGCGTACGTTATCTAAATAATACGTTGGCGATCAGTTATTTTCACCATTATTTTTATACTGTCACCCGACTGAAACAGTGCTTTATCTGTATGATTCACGTCAGCCATTTACGCCGTGGAGCGAGCGCAATTAGGCGTATTTCAAATGGATTTATGTCATGCACATGCAATGGTTTCAATTTGTAATTAGTGCTCTATCGATGATACTGATATTATAGCGTTTAGTTGTGTGAACAAGACAATAGTATGCTTGGACGAAAAATGTTAGATAATGATCTAACATTTTTCGTCCCAGCATACTAGAGGGATGAAGTAGTAAGTAGTAAATATAGTAATTCAGTCTTCAATGTCTGCAGGTACTCTTTTGTTCAATTAAATAAGACTCCCCATGGGCCTCGAATACCATGTAGCACGAGATGAAACATGACATGACCGAGGCTATCCAGTTAACAGACAAGTCATGCCGTATAATAAAGGTACGAGCCCGATGAACCATTTGAAATCAATTCAATTTGTTCGACGGTACACAGCCTTGTAGCACCATGAGTGTATGCATGAGTATGAGTGAAGTAATCTTCTATGAAAGTGTTTAAATCTATCTCGCTTTTGCGGCTCCAAACAATCTTAAACGGCCAACTAATGATGCAGTTCACGAAAGTTTCAAAGAACATCCGCTTGCAATATAAATGAACTGATCGAACGAGACCCTGCAATATGGATGAGAGCAGGCTTGTTTTGTCCATATTGGCTGTACCTGTTCTACACGGGCAGTATGTGGCACCGTGGTACGTGGCGCACGGACACACATTGCTAATGAGCTTGCAACGGAACCGTGTCGATAAGGCTAACATGATTGATTTGAGAGGTGTTCTGAAAACGCTCTTGTTTATCAAGAACTGTTCCCCGTGTTAGCGTTTCACGTACACTCGCCGTTTGAACATCAATGCGGGCTGCGCACGCCTCGTGTACGAAGTATGAACAACCAAAGTAATTAGCTGCAACCGAGACTGGTTTACATGATATGCACCTCTTTGAAGTTGAGTTCATTTTTATAGTTCACTTCTCCAAGGAGTACTTTACTAGTGTAATAAAATTATGCCCATCTTGCCTGCCCATCTTCCATGTAAATACCGTTTTACTTGTTTTCAAAGAGTGCGAACTGGAAAGTATCCGATGTGCAGTAATTATGGACAATTTACGGCGCAATAAAAGGGTGTCTAGTACCAAACCTAGATTAACGCTATCAGAATCAAACTATGTTTATTATGACTCGTGTTAGTGAAAAGGGCGAACTATACCGCTCATTAAGTTAAATACCTACGTTGAGGGCAAAATTATTAAAGCTAATGCATACTTACTTTTACAAATAATAGGCGTCATTACGTATAGAAACTCGACGACAACCTAGACGAAATACCGGGGTTACATATTACAATATAATTAATTATGTACATTAACGTCAGATATAACCATAAGGTATTTACATTGAAAGGTTAGGTTCCCATTCTCAATGCTTCATTACAAATTACGAAAGATCGCTTAACCACATTAAAAGCGTGCAAATGCGGTTAAACCACGATCGTGATCTTGCAAATTTCGCCTGATTATAATATTAGCTAAGTAATAAGTTTAAGCACGTATGAGTGCACAGTGCTTTGTCGTTTTGTTGGCTGTCCAGGCAAAAGCTCAGTTAAAATTACTTTTAGATAGAAGAAGAACTTGCAACCCTGTTTAAGTCCTATTTCGATTAGGTAAACAAGCAAGCACGTAGGACTGGCAGAAAATCTTGTTGCTTTGAAACATTTCTACCTCAATTTTCCGCCAACTTTCTGAGCTCTCCCATTTCATCTCGTAACACATCTCAAAGCTATCAATAAGCACAACGTCTCCACCTACAGGATATTGCAAGAATAATTATGTTAATAATATCCCGTTTCCTCGTTCGATTGCATCATTTATTCCCACGTAGTCTTACGTCATGAGCTCACTTCAATGGACCATTAACAGAAACAGTGGTTGCATTACCAACAATCAGATTTTGTCCACATGTTTGATCCAAAAAGTTAATGTTCCAAATAGTAAATTATTATATCTAAGCTTTATATTATATGTTGACCTCCATTTACATGATACCTACTTAATTAAATTTAATGGTTTTTTTTCGGCCAGCAGGATGTATCTATCTAGATTTTTCTACAGCATTATTTTGTTTAGCTGACAGACTTATTTCGATAACATCATACCTACTAAACGGTTTTGAAAAACCTGTTAAGTTGTTCAACGACTAATTCTACGATTTTGAAACGGCAAAGGAAGCTATGGAGTCAAGGCCTCACGTCGTCAGTAATTCTCATAAACACAAACATATATACGTTCGATTGATTCTCAGAAATACCAATTTCAATATTTCCGTTTAACCAAGTTTGTGTGCAAGTATAAACGTTATTTGCAGAAGCCGCAAAACTGTCAAAGTGCTGGTGGCACAGTCGCGTCGTGTACTCGTCTGTGCCATTTCCACGCCACAGCAACTCAGGGGTAAAGCAATTAATCAATTAACAACTGCAAACACGTGACCAGATCTTATGTAACTTTTCAAATGTTTACAGAAACAGTTTGCATTTACAAAGAGTATCAGGTTCAAAGCCGCATCTATGCCCGAATCGAATCGTCATTAATTTATACCTTTAGATATCGACGGAACTCAGGTGGTACACAACTATTACAACAAGATTCTTTAATAAGTCCTGTAGAGGATACAGTAATAAATCATTAGACAAAAAATATTTAATGAACGGAAATACACTGGGAAGGGCAGGATGTAGTTTATAAAAGGTAAAAAATAGTCTAGGTGTGTAGTTCGTTTATATTCGCATTGTGTCTGACAAAGCCGACAATTTGAAATAACCGCCTCCCTGTATATCGCGAACAATCGATCTTGTCGGCAATGGATCACACGCTGCGCGTGCGCCGTGCGCGGTCCACCATTGTACCCGAAATATTCTGAATAATGGAAAGCTTTCCCTCTTTGTCTGTATAAAAAATGCGGATATTTCGTAAAGGACAATGGAGCGTAACACACAACATTCGTGACATGGAGGGAAATAAAAAGCACGGCATCAACATTTTATATCTACAGTGACATCATTCGAAAAGTTATTTGTTCCGTTGAAGTTAAAAACACAGATCGATTTTGGTAAAATTCCTGACTTCCTTCCTTCCTTGAACTACAAAAAGTGTGGTTGAAAGTCGAACAAAGGGCAGGACTTCCGATCAGCTGCCGGCACCCCTACGTTTTACGGGCTTCATCTAATATTAACTAGGTGCTTAGTTGGTCGAAGTCACGCCAAGAGATAAGTAAAAAATATGAGAATTGTCTTATTTAAAATGTATGGTATGGTACCAAGCCAAATATAGTCTTCTATTTTACTTATGAATAGAAATACATTTATTATTTTACCTTTCTTCTTTTTAGGTTTTTAGTTCTGTATTATGTCTGTGTGCATCGTGTTAATTATCATTTTGGTAAGTTAAGACATCATGAAACACCTGGACTTTTAGTTGATATTAGACTAAAATCGCTAATCCGCTTTGTGCAAGCGTTGTGATCATAGATCCGTGGCTTTTCTGTATGAGTCTCTTCTCATGCCCTGCAGGTGGACAGGCTGATATCATTGTTTTACTCTCAAATTGAGACATCACAGGTATAATTAATTGACTCCTGAATACCGTTTCGGTACATAGGTACCAATGCAACCTCAGAATTTGTGACTAATGGCTTGACGAGTACATCAGATGTACAGGAGTTAACGTTAAGTCCTGAATAAACAAATATTACGTGAAAGGATTAATGAAAGTCGATCCGATTAAATATTGATGGACCGTATCGTATTAACTTGAAACAAATTGCAGCTAAACCTTGCGGAATACCTCGGACCCTCGTCAATAGTAACAATGTCGGAGGGGAAAGGAAAGAGGATCCATGTTAAGTTGCTGTGGTTACAACCGAATCAAATTAAAATACACACTAACAATACTCCGCGAAACAAATAAAAGAAAACTACGAGCTGTTTTTTTTATGATTTTCATTTCTCCGCCTTCAAGCTTCAGGGGCTAGTAAAAGATTTTTATGCGTCTCAGGCGTCAACCACTTCATCCTATCTTTCTCGATTTTATGGCTACGACCAATATTTATATTTGTTTCCGTCGGTACTTTATTGGAGTTAATGTGTGATCAACTTCAGCTGTCGAACAGGAACATGTTGTTGAAAGAACTCGTGTCAAACAGGAAACGTTTCATATTGTTACAATGAGTTTATAGCTAGCTCAATCCATGCATCATACAGAACCCAAAAATCGGAAGGAATATCGGGTTAAGTTTAGTTAGATTAGCGATTGCACCATATGGCGGTTACAGGAGGGGTTCGTAAAATTTAAAGCCGTCGAATCGGTACACTTATTGTATTATAAGCATCGATGTATGTACGTTAAGGCGAAAACATCAGGGGATCATGCGTTTTTCAAATTTACTTAGGTACAGTTGTTTGAATCTAGCAGTTTAGTGTGAGATTCAAGACTGGTCATAAGAAATAACACAATTAAGTATTTTCAATAAAATAAATCAGTTTTAAGTTTATATGAACGAATTGGATGTGGTAATTTGAGCAAATAAAGTTGTTTTTAGGATCCTAATTTTAAACTATATTTGGAAAACTATTGTTATGAACCTGACGCACGCATCCCCCTTTATTCCATCCCGTCTTTCTTCTCTATCGTTTTTTCTTACGTCCAATTAAACTGTGTACGGTAAACAACTGCGGCTCTAATTAATTTAATTGAATCCTCACATCGCATCGGGGAGATAATTCAATGTAGGTACTTACCTTCTTGGCGTTCATTGATTTTTTATCTAGCTACTTTTAAAATAGGTTTCGATTAAAATTGCCTTAGAACCTCAGATGGTATGAGGTAGTTGCATCTTCGATCACAAGTATACACGCAGTTAAATTAGGCACTTTATTATGTTGCGTCTGGCTATGTTGAAACGTTCCGTGAACTAGTCTGGCACCGGTTGTCGATGAGTGTATAATTAGCGTGGGTTTCTAAAGGTCATTGTCACAGCCTCACTGCATTCAGGAATCAGATTTAAAATAGACTTTAAAAGTATATTGTACGTGTTCACAATCAATTTAATAGATCCAGTACTAACTTTTCTGTCTAGTCTTTATTTATTTATTTATTTAACAAAACACAATATAAGCTTACAGTTACTATGACCAAAACGCTTACATGCAAACAATTTCCACAATCCATTTAAAACAAATAATAATCAAGAATTCAAGAAATTAAAATAAAAAAAAATAGAAAAATAATACGTACATGTCAATAGAAAAATGTCAAAGGAATTTAACATTTAGGCAAAGAAAAAAACATATTAAAATGATACATTAATGTCAAAGATGTAAAAAAAAACAATTTATCAAATACAAAAAAAAAAAAAAAAATAGAAATAATAACAAAAAATAACATTGTCCAAATATAATATATAATACATATATACTGTTGGGATTTTTTGGCCATAATACATAGATCATTACCATTAAAACTACACAATCGGACTATATAATGTTTATGTTATAAGATTGGATTTATTTTTCTAAGAAAGCTTTATTCGAATGAAATTCTGTACACAACTGAAATAGGTTTCGGTTCATGAGAAACATTGAACACAGATATTTCTCCCACATGTTATGGTTAGGGGGCAAGTCCCAGAAACATAATTCTGTGGCCCTAGTGAAAAGGGGTATAAGTCCAATTTTGTCGAAAATGAGTTAAGTGTACCAAAGTGATCAGAAAACCGACTTTTACAGTTTTTTTTGGTGTCAGTTCGACTCTTTTACACAAAGTAACTTTCTTATTTTTAGAGATAGCTTAGATCTGTCTTCACCAAACGATAGAGCATTTTTTCTGATCACTTTGGTAAACTTAACTCATTTTCGACAAAATTGGACTTATACCCCTTTTCACTAGGGCCGCAGGATTAATATTGTAATATAATCTTTGCTTGCTAGGTAATTGCATACACGTAATAAAAGCAATACAAGTATTTGCAACGTGTTTGTAGAATTCTGGTAATTAATCATTGTTATAAAATTCGTATGACAAGACAGGTAGGTACTGTAGACTGTAGCCGTTGGTTCACGGAAGGTATGCCTTTCTGATTACCGATAATTATAATTATGATTGGCAAGTAGGAAGTAAACTAGTAATTATAATTTAATAAATGAAAACTATAGTTGGTTGGTACAGATAATATTCTATGGTATTGAGGGTAAAATCGTGTTATGAATGCTTAGTTAATTTATTCGTATACTATTGTTCCCGAACATTAATTCATCAATGATTTACAAATTCAAAGCGCTTCATTTGTAAAGCTGACGGGATGGTCAATTGCAAAATCTTCTCTCGAGTTATGAATACAAAAGCTCGCATTAGTACCCTGCTACCTGGGACGCATTCTTAGAATAATATACGACAAAAACTCAGCTTCCCTGTTAGTTCCCACATTGACTTAAGAGAGGGGTGAATTTCTCAAGTGTGGTTTTTGTACCCTCAACCATTTGTCGAGTGCGATAATAAAATTGTAACGCAACTGACGTTCTGACTAAACAAAAAATTCGAGGTGGTGGTCGTTCTTATAATAAAAGAATAAGAGCGGCAAAAATGCTGTAGTTGCAGTTGTAAACGGATATCCTTATATTACCAGTACACGAGGTACACTGTTGCACTTAAGCCGCTCCCAACCCTCCTTTCCAAAAGATATTATTTTTCGTAATTTATTCAGGCATAAAGCATTAGGTACAAAGCCGTTAGATTTAAGCTGGAGCTCAGATTACGCGACGAAGACTTGCTTAATACGGACCGACTGTCATTCAATAGCCCGCAAAACAACACCGAGGAAAGGCACTATCGGGGACGAAAGGTGACACCGAAGCCTGTGGCATTAGATCTATAGGTGACTAGGTATTGCATGGAAATATTATTCAGTACGTTGTGCAGTTGGGCTTATTACTTCTCACATTCCCAGGCGAGGCTTACATACATCAATTTCGTGAGCTAGCAATTTGATATTGGACGGTAACGAACGATTGTCAAATTCTTAGGTTACAGGTCTTTAAATAGTACCTAACAATAGAATCGATAAGCTATTCACCCGAAACAGTCTCCTAAAGTCTCTCTATTCATAATGTCGAAACTTGGAGCGTCCGATCGAGGTATTACAAAAGAGTATCCCAAGATGATGTCACAGCATCATCGAGACTCCCGATAGGTACTCTAGTCGAGTATGTGTGCGTCTGTTTGGTCTGCCCGTTTATGATCTCTTGTTAAGCACGTAGTACCCGTATGTGATAACAAGATGGTATATTATGATAGACAGCTCAGACGTCCAGGCTGACTTAACGTCATTACTTAAGCAAGACGAGGAATGAATATTTTTCAATATAAATGTAATGTAGTTGGTACCAACAGTTTTAGATAGAGTTTGATGTTTGGGAGAATCTGGTACCTACACCAAAATTGATCAAACTTTCACTGTCAAGAGTAATAACGCCTGTCTTGTCTGGCATTGATGAAACCGTTTTGTTTAACCTCGATGGGTGACGTATGAAAAGTTGGCAGTGGTCTTGGTTCATATTAGAGTAATTGCCCGGAATTCATATTATCTCGGTTTGAAATGTGGTGTGAGCACTAATCTAACGATCTAGCTGCTTAATAGCCAGTCAGGTTATCGACTATGGTTATTTCTAGATTAGATCGTGTCCGGTATAGAAAGCCAGATAAATACTTCTGCATAGGGAAAGATCGCGTTCAATTTGTTTATTCAAGCTAGATTTTAATTACTTTCTTTTATTATTTATTAAATGAAGGTGGTACAGAACATGATAAAGAGCTTACCGTTAATGTAACAGCTAGCATTAGATTAAAGATTAACTCAACTGATGGTTATAGAAAGTAAAGTAAGCTTATCTTTTTCTTTGATTAAAACGTTACGGCACGTCGGAACTATTTATTCAGTTTAGTCTGTACGGTTCCGCAGCTGTTTCAACTTGGTTAACATCCTTAATACAATTATCTGCTGGAACTTAAAGCACTTAAGGAACAAATTGCCCTCTGGATCTAATAAGATTTATATGTGATCAGATGCAGTGGACGGAACGCATAGGTCCATCTGATCGTTTAACTAGAGGAATATCTCCTTATCTGAGATGCGGGCAACGGAAACATTCTCTATAATTTCCTCCTATTCAATATAAGAGATCAGTGATTTATGTGGACACTGTGACAACCTATCGTTATTTCACTGTTAATAATCAAAACCGAATTATGTCATGTCGATACCCATTCGATTATTTTAAGAAATAAACCGTATTCAAACTTGATACCGATCGCATACCATCAGTAATAGGAGTTAACGATTTAAAAACGAGTCGAGGCCACCTTGAAATAGTTTTAAGTAAAACAAATCAATTTGGGTATTAACGACTCTCACGTTTTCCATAAAATCGTTCCTATAATACGATATAAATAAGGTTTGGTATTGCGCAACGGGGTTCGTTTAGCTAACATCGGCATCCATACAGTTGAATGGATGTTCCTCACGCAGTAGATAAATCAAGCATGGGAAAAACCGACGCCATACTGCCACAGCACTCTTTGTTATCCAGACACCATGACATTTGATCGCTAGCAAATGCAAAATAGACTTTGTATGGCTGAATGTCGAAGGCGAATCATGATGATCTTTGCTCACTTCGCATTTCAAACAGCTTCAGAACACTCTAGTGTCTGTGAACCTAGCTGTACGCCATTTTAGTACCATTAAGTATTGTTTGAAATACTATTGAAAACATATATATTACGTATAGTGAACAGCTTATCTCAATAATTTCGCCACTGCCACTAATTAATTCTTACGACTTACTGTTTCCTAGTTACAAAGAAAACTGATAAGAACTTTATCGGCCATCGAACTCTGTAACAATTGCACAAACGTCGAGTTTACAGTGACCATTGTGTACCTGACTTGTGTAACGTCAATGTTAGTACTATTCATAGATGTATCAATTCGAGTATTACATTCGTGTTTACTGATATAGTTGGACATTTAGAGCTCGATTAGAAAGCATTGTCTGTCCCTATTGTTTAGTTCACTTTATTTCAAGTTACGGGTTTGGCTGCAAGTTTGATGACAGTCCGCTGTTGCCATATCTCACTATCTATACATATACGTGCATAAGACACTATTAGCTAACCTCAATCGGTCATCACAGAAATTAATCAAGAGCAGTCATAGGTTGATCACATAGTTAAGGAAACAGGATGTTATGTTCTCCCCTTAAGTAAGTTATGAAAATTACTTCGTAATAACACATTAGTCATCTTCGAAACATAGAAAGTTTATGCTGTAATTGTGATTATACCCTTCACTTTACATGTTATACCGATAGCATCTGTGCAACCGGCCAGGTTGTGCGGCTAATAAATTATGAAACACGTCGTGTAACTGCACTAACTTACAATATGTACTCAGTATTAACAAGCAAGAATTACAAGTGAATCTAAGAACATAAATGTTGTTGAAAATATGGATTATCTGAAACGTTGGGAAATAATTGCCCTTCTTAATGATGTGATGGTACAACCCTTAGGAGGGTCATTATGATATCAAAATTCACGGTTTCTCACAGTTCACGTTGTTCATTAGCATACGATGCTAAAGTATCGTCTTCAATTCTAAATATTAGACAGATTCTGATGATTTTTAATAATTAAACTTTATGTTTATACAAATGACTTTGAGAAGTTGAATACATTACATATTAACTGCTACTATAAATGAAGTAAGCATGTGGACGCGTTGCAATATTGAACGCAACAGACTGCCAAATGGGTTTTTTATACGCAAGTGTGAGCCGAATACGGACTATTTAAAGTTAAGGGATTCTTTACAGTGCAAACAAACGCGCCCATAAAAGGTCAGACCTCCACGAGATGACACTCAAACAACACTTAGCGGTTATCGTCCAGGTGAAAGGTAGTCCAATGAATTGCAGTGTTTACCCTCGACACAATACGAACTAAGTCAACCGCTATTTTTGTTTGTCTCCTTTACTTTTTGTTTTAAATCTTGCTTTGTTTTCCGTAACAAATGCATTTAGAGATTTTCGTGACGCTGTTGACTGTCTGTGACAGAGTCGTGGTTACACAAAATTAATGTCCCTAGTTGGTACGTGTAATACGATTTGCTGTGTACGGAATTTAACGTTTCGTGTTATCTGTTCGAATATTAATCAAAGTAACAGAAATCTTGATAAAGGGTGTCCTATTTTCGGCAGTGTTCCAATGTTCGATAGTAATTAAAGGTTGTTATTATCTGTGGAGTCGATCAGAATAATAGGAGCGTACATCATGAATAGTTAGATGATGTTTATAAATAAAAAAGAACCAGGAATTCCTCCGTTCAAGTGTTAAATACTTGAGCGGTCAGAATCATCAAGCGGCGGGCAAGCATTGGATGGGTTGGAAATTATCTCGAGACGTTTTTATGGTTCGCATTGGAATCTGGGAGCTTTTTTTCCCATCGCGGGTCCGTTCGAACGCTCAAACAGGTTTTTAGATAGCGTTCAGAGTAATGCATCAACGTGCTACGTTTTTGTTAAGGCGGCATATTCAAGGAGGACAAGGTAATGAGGTTTCTGAACGGTCCTTCAATGAGCTTAATTTACAAATGCTCGTCTGGACGTCTTTTTACTCACTGTGGACTGTGATGGACACTAGTAGCGTACATTTCGCTCGTTTAAGACCTGCTCTACCCACTTACTGAAGCGTTTACTACATAAGATAATTTAGTGAAGACAAACGTCTGCATAACATGTTATAGGTAGCTACAGTTATGCGTAAAAGCACGTAGGTACCTATGATACAAGCCTATCTTCCTTTAAGCAAAAAACATACCTACTAAGGGCGTTTGCTTAAAATAAAGAACCTAGATCCTAAAATGTACTTTAAAGGGTAATTTTCCTTATAGGCAAGTCCTCCGAATTTATAGATAGTTACGTCTCTGCATGTTTTTAATTGGTCAGTCATATTTTGCCATAAAGATAAAGTCCTAAATTGGGAAGCTTGGTAAGACTCATTTCTTAACTACCTACCTCGTTTTCTAGTATAGTCTCTTGATACCTAGTGAGATTTAACGTAGGTAGTATGTTAATCTTTGCATTGGACTACTGACTAGTTTAGAAGTTTTACTAGGTAAAGTCGACCTCATCACCGTAAGTTTTAGTTAGATTGCAGGTTTTATAACGACATGGTACCTACCATACCTACCTAAGTATATTTTCCTCTAAGGCAATTGGGTACCTAACTAAAGTGTTACTGGGAATTGTTGACGAAATTGAGCAGTTACGAAGTCGACAGCTACATTAGGTACCTACATACCTACCTATCTACTTACCTAGATATAATTGTTATGAGCACTTATAGATACCAGAAGTAGGTCCTAGGCATAGTCCTAGGTAATGACCTCATTCTAATTTGGTCCGTGAATGATTTTGAATAAATTACTTAAACCTGGTTAATGGATAGTAGGTAGGTAGGACCTATTGAGATGTTAATATCAGATTAATTGTTTAATTGGGCTAATTTCATTTAATAAAGTGAATGAACTCAGTGGGTTATCTATCAATGATAACAAATTAAACAATATTTGTGCCGACTGAGTTTTGTCATTAAATACATTATGTAGTAGGTAGGTACTGGATCCTTGCTATCTATACCTAAGTAGGTAGGTACCTACTTGCCGAATTAATATTAAGTGAAAAATGGAGAGAAATTGACAGTGGCCTGATTTTTCGAAGTCGACAGACCGTGAAGGCTTAACCTTTTAATGTTAATTGCAGTGCGATTATACCTTTAGTAGGTAGGTACCTACTCAGAATAGTTACCTAGAAAGTAGGTATCGTTGCCCGATGCATATTAATTAGCAATTAGGTAGGTGTCTTGCGGATATCTAAGGCTAAACGTAAGCGCCAGTTACGGCGGGGTTTCACGTGAACTTCTTAAACTATCTTGGTGATGTTGGTAGTGGTAAACTACAAGCGCTACTTAAGAAATAGGTTCTGGTTTCGATACCCATGTTGGGCAGTTTATTGAGTCCATCGTTTAGGCGACCCACTGACCTTGAGTTTTTCCGTCTGCAAATTATTATGAATAGTGTTTAGGTAGCACAGTAAGTTTGGATTTGCTGCTATTGCGAACCAGGTTAGAGGGACTAGGCTTGCCCCCTTTTACGTAGGATTAAACAGGGAGAAATGTGGGTATAAGTATACCATTGTTAGGTCCACCACTGCCAATTAGATACAGGTGTGAATCGATGTTATGTTCTTATACGGGTATGTAAATAACGAGGTAGGTAAAAGTATAGTGTTGATAAACAAAATATTAATAGTTGTAGGTACTTACGGACTGGCACTTTCTTCGGATCATATTGTTCAACGAGTTCGTTTATTTTGATGATCTTCGTCTGTGCTACTTTTGATCGTTCAGTTATATCTAGGAGTTGCGCGGTCAACTCGCTGAAGATATCCTCCGCCAACAGCACCAACGAAGCGAGCTGTCGCAGCGCGTTGCTCAGCGTGCAGTTAGTGACCGCCTGGAGCTCCTCATCAGCCACCTTCGGCTTGCCATCGTTGTCTCGTAAACTCGTACGCGATAAAAACTTAGGTTCCACTGCACGCTGCACGAAAGGCATCTCGATAGAAGTCCCAAAACACCTTGAACCACTTACTCACCCATCCCCGCGCCACGAATTAAACGTAATTCCGACATCCATTCAGCACACCAACACAAAAAACGTCAGGTAACCGCCACTTTGAATTAACCGACATCCTGACCAGTGAACTTTCACATATTAGCGGTTTTTAACAGTACCGTGCAGTTTTTGCTATGCTCTAGTTATTTCAAATAAGTTTTAGTTCATAGATTTAAGTTTTAAAAGTTTGACAAAACTTCATGCCGACGAAAGCCCGCCATAATAAATACCGCGCGACACACAACAATCGACGCCTGCTGCCATCGGCCGAATGAAATGAATGAAGCGGACAAGCGGTCGCGAGTCAGTGTTGCCGCAGCCCCCATTACACTATTCCATTCATTTTGTTAAATTTTATTTAACAAATAGAATGTTTGATCGGTATTTGAAAAAGGCAGTGTATTTTTATTAGCATAATAATATATCAAAACCAAAACTTGCGTTACTTTGATTCAAATACGATTGGGTGCTAAATTCAGCAGTGGTTAACAGTAATTTGACCTGTATTTAAAATTTCAAGGGTAATTCGGTAAACTCAAATAGAAATTAAGAAAAAAAAGGAAATTACTTAAGTAAAAGTGTAAAATAATATGATGAAAATAAAAAGTAAAGCTTTGTTAATGGTAATTAGTTACTTTTATTTTTGTTTTTACCTGTAAACTTTTCCGGTAAGTTTTACTAGCAACACTGGCTGAATAAAATATGAACCGCGCCATCTAGCTTTATCAACACAAACTTAAAGTAGATTTGCATATTACTTCAAACTCTACGAATTCATTGCATAGATGGCGATACAGTCGAAAATTACGTTGGTTTGTTACCAACGGCATAGATGGCGCTATTAAGAGTATAGTTAAAATTACAATATTGTTACACTGTTTTGTTTGAGATGGGCCCAGCAGAGACGAAAGTCAGATATATGACCGTAGTAAACCGAGATTGGTAACAGGAACACAGATTGGGATTAGGAGGCAGATTTGTTAGTTGTTTGGGATGGTAAGTGGATAAATCAATCTTTGAACTTCAAAGAAGTGTTAATTTGAACGGAGAATTTAATAAAAGTCCAATTAGCACAAAAAATAATGTATTACATTTTATAACAAAGCGTTACAGCGTGACATTCCGAATACACGTCTACATAATTCTACTTAACGTAGGTAATGCCTGGCATTCATTATCATAGATTTTAATAGTAGCAAATAAACGTAGTTATAATTTAGAAAACTGTTCAAATACCATACTTCTCATTCAAAATAAATACGACTGTTACGTAAAAAAACCTGTGGCTCAAACATTACCCTCCTTCTGGGTAAAAAAAAATCTGTCACAACAAAGAGTTATATTTTTCTATTAAAATATTGAATTGATACAACAATCACTTATTTGTGATCATAAATAGGTACCTAAATAATTAATACAGTATACCAAATACATCTAGTGATCTACAAAAACAACGAGTGATCAGTTTTTGACTAGGAGAATAAAGTTACCTATACTCCATCCGATTAGGTAGTTAACAAAAGGTAAACAATTTTGACATGTATTTTTAGTTAATAACACAGTTTAAAAATAACATACCTACAGCTGAAAACAAATTTAGATACAACAAAAACGATTACATGATCAATTGAACAATTTGTTTAAACAGTAGTTGTATTTAATTAACAGGCGTTTATGTAAAAAGACTTGTCAAGATTGTTTACCTTTAGTTAACTACCTACTCGGATGGAGTATAACAAAAGTAATATTTTATAATGTATCTAAGATTATCTAACAAAATCTTTATAGGCATGTTATAAATATAATATTCACGATAATACATATAATAAAGTTAGTCATCAATTTGGAATTTCATTGCAAATTAGTTTAAGTACAGCGACATTTATTATAATTTTATGATTATTTTAAACTCCCTTTCTCCCAGACAATGTTTAGACTAAAGTGTTTTGGTGCTTACTGCCTATGTAATAGATGGTTCAGTATTCTTTAAGCATTTGTTATTAATCTTTAGATGGGTCAGTGCTTCAAAACTGACGGAGTTCCCCATCAAAACCATATTCCTTACATACTTGTGAAATATTTCGACCACTTTAGGAAAAAATCCATAAAACTTTTCTTGCATGCAAGATTACAGATTTTTTTTCTATAAGACAATATTCTGTTTTCTTTTGTATATTGCAGATCAAAGTTAAAGTACAATAACGACCTACTGAAGTGCTGTTTTTTCATGTCAAATTCTTTTGAAGTATTATTTAGTAAGTTATTCGTGCTGTTGCAGCATTCGATCTTATTAGGTAAGTAACTAAACATTCTTATTATTATTTAATAACATTTAACTATCCACCCTAGCTCAATGGCAGTATATTTTATTACTTTAGTAACATTTGTAGGTACATGCAGTCGCACCTCGGCCAATGGAAATTGGCAAATGAGTAATGATTTATTTACTAGATATTACTGATACATACACACATAATATTATTATACATATAAGTAAGAAGAGTATGTATGAGATTATTATAGAAATGTTTAAAAACATAACTTCTACAAACGTACATGATATCATTTCATCTTACAGTGATGGCACTTTTTCAGGTTCTTAGGTCTCATGCGTTCTCTTTTCAGTGATTCAGAGTCATTATAGCTGCAACTCGCTTTATCTCTCTCTTGTTATTATTTAGAGACACAGCGAACCGAATGTAGAAATTTGTTTAAGTCTAAAACTAGACATATGTTTGCTTCAAGTTTTTAATATAAATAACTATGTATTTTTCTAGTCTAACATTTTGACCTCACTATTTGCTTTCATATTTCATAAATAGTACAACATACAAAGCTTACAAATGACTAATGTGTCTACTAGGCTTAATATTAAAACTGTCTATATGACACTGAGTATTTCTTATAACGATATATTTGTAGAGATTATTATAATAATATGTAGTTGTGTAACTAAGAAAATGTTATGGTGAAATTAATTTGGCTGCGACGCCGCGTCGCGCTCAGGACGTCTTTGGCAGATTTTTTTTAATTAACTAACAACGACGGATAATTAGTTCCTCGACATAGGTACATCTGGACTCTGAAGTACTAAAACAACTTGTAACATTGCATAACTACGTGGATTGACCGTTTATTTGTGAGTTTATATACATATCTAAGCAAAACGATACCGAATGTTTGGGTAGGTTCATACCTACCCAATAATTCTATTTTCTATTACTAATTATTATTAACCAAAAATAATACCAACATTTTCGGATCTAAAAAGCTACGGGGCGTAGCAGCTAATCTCGTAGCTTTCGTAGCGCGCGAAGTTTTTTTAAGTTGTACCATGGTCTTAGCATTTTATTGTATTCTTCATAGTAATACTTTTGTGATAAATGTGCACTGTTTCAAATATTAATAAAGTATGTGTATATTTGACGATGTTTTATCATTTTATATTGCAATATAATAATTACTAACCTATTCAATATGTTAAAATTATGTTTTGGCATTTATCTCCAATAATTATATTCATTTAAGTATCCTAGTTTACACACTTAATTCATAACTTACAAGCATCATTTATTAAACAATTACAATGCTATGCGTTATAAAACATAGTTAACATTAAATAACATGATTTTTCACACTAATTAATTTGTCTATTTCATCTTTTCCCAGGTTCTCAAACGCACTTAAATAATTTTAAAATATCTAGGAGACATTAATTTGAGACACAGAGATGCCACGAAAACCTTTAAATACAAGTCTAAATAGCCTCTAAAAGAAACGGCTCTAATGAAAAGGCAAGTTTTCGTGGCTAAAACATAACATTTTACTAACACAAAAGAACATTTAACATTTTGTATGTAGTTGATGACACGAAATGTAGGTGAAGACATTTTGGATTAAGATTGGTTTCAGGTAAAGACAGATATAAGTTGCATCCTCATGTTTGAAATTGTGTGAAAATTTCTACTTAAAGAAACAATTACCATTTCTCCACTTTATATTACTAATCATTAGTGTGAGCACATTAATTTAATAGAAATGTTTAAGTACAAGGTGCACCAATACGCAATATGGTATTAAGCGATGCGAACAGCATGTTGTTTTAGACAGTTAAAAAAAAATATAAACAATCCTATAAGTATCCATATTTTCAGCAAATAACTTACCAATGTTACAATGTTGAACACATACAATGGCATTACTACAAAATGTACATTCAAGAACACCCATACGTTTGTCGTGATTATTACCTACCTAATTATAATTTGCTATCCTATATTTGAATGAATGTAATTTGTTTATGATTAGTATGAAAAGTCTTTCTATTGGTGAAGTAAAGATAAGAATCGCGACCATTTTATAAGGAACAAGTCGACTGTGAGTACAAGATATTTCATGTCTTATGACATTGTAGGTATAGGTACTAAATTCTAAAGGTACTATGTATAACATATTGTATACATATTGATCGATTTATCCCATAAAACACAGTGCTTGAAATCGCGATCCCTAATAGATTATGATATAATAAGATACGAATATGGATTTATAAAGTGAATATGTTAGATTAGATATGTGTAGGTAAGTACAGTTAAGAAGAATGATTATGTCCACAAAAGCTCTTTATTAATACAGCGACAAGATATGTATAAAACTTTTAATCATGTAGTAGCAGGGGCTGATAAATAAAATTTGGAAGTACAAAGACTAGAAGCGTTAGAGTTAGGCAGAAGTACAGTCAGACTTAGAAAAATAAATTTCAAAAAGGTCACAAAGACAAAAGTATTTATAATGCACTACATTCCGATTTCCAATTGTATAAGAGATATACAGATTTCCATAACGGTACAAATGATCATTTACAACTGAAGGACACATAAGGACGAGTACAGACACACTAAAATCTAAACTTACACTTAACAAAGAGTCCAATGAACCAAGTGGCGCAAATTAAACGAGTACTCGTCACACTACTCGCCGCCAATTTCACCAACACACCTTATCTTCAAATCCACCATCTTTGAACCCACGGAGATACTGATTACGGAGTCAACTCCATTTATTTTGAATAATAAAAATCAAAGGAATTTGTGGATCTTTAAAATGTGTAAATTGGATCTTTTTAAACATCAACAAATATCAAAAGAGTCTAACGGTTGACGACTCTTAAATTCAAGATGGCAGACATAAGATCATCTTTTCACTCCAACTGTTGCTCACCCCTGGCGAAACTAGCGACGAAACGACCTCTGTCGGTCGGTGAAAGAGCTCCTCATTTATTTGCGCACCCCGCGCTATGGGTCCACCTCATGGCACACCTCCATGTAGTCGGGGTCGTGCATGATGTCCTTGATCATGTCTTTGAGCATAGTGTAACGAGGGAAGATCGGGTAGACTTTAGAGCTCACGTAGTCCGACTGTAAACCGAAAAAGAATCGGTTATAAAAGTTTACATACATAGATAGAAATGGAATGGAAATCTAAATAGATTGTCGGCAGTGGCAATAATTATTATTGCTGTTTGTAGGCCCAGTAACTTGGTATTTATTAGATTCATTCAAACAGAAGTAAAATCATCAAAAAGTGCTATGCTTTTAAATTAGAAATAGATCTAACGTCACAAGGCAATTATACAGTACCTTTAATTCCCTTATCAAGTTCCGAAGCCCAGTGTATTTCTTCAGCAGACGATACAAATCGTTTGTCATTTGGGTGTTCTCCGTTTCAATCTGAATTGTTGTCATGTCTGAAAATGTCATCAGAAAATTAAAGCTTTAAGTTATATATACATCACCTTCATAAAAACCCTTATTAGAGTTATTCCTATCGTGTCTTTATGGTCCAATGGTTCTTCATCCTTATTTACAAGTACATTACGAGTCCATCCATAAAATTCATGAATGCGTATTCGGTTCCAAGTGTAAGCCCGTTTTATTGTTTGTCCTTAATTCGTGCCTAGGTCAGGGTTTGCTGGGCGGTCACTACGTTGAATTTGCTTTTGAGAACCCCGAAACCAATTTAGTTTACCAAATGAAAATGTATGATTCGTAAATTATAATTAAAATATGCACGAAACGCCTGCTTTTGCTAATGAGAATTTTATTTAAAAGTACTAGTAGGTAGGTAGGTACCTATCGTCATGCGTGAATTTGAGAGGCATATTTTTAGTCTTTATTGTATTTTCAGCATTTATATTCCATATTCTTATAATGATAATACGGGATCTGGTGTTTATTAATACTTTATTATAATGTACAATTGTACAATGATAATGATCGGTGATTGGTTTTAAGTAGACACGACCCAAATTGCCACTATTTTACAACCAAATTAATTCATCTATCATTTACTTTATACATATCGGCCATTGTCAGGCTTTAAAATGTCAATTGCATTCACAATTTTAATAAAAATGTGATTTTAAACCAAAAATTTTAGTTGTGGTTTCACACCCAGTATTTAAGAAAAAATCTGGAAAGTCCAGCGACATGCAACACTGTGGACCAACGAGTTGGCAAGCCGCCAATAATCATAGAGTTTAGAAGGAAGCTTTGGTTTACTTTGCTAATTTAATCGTTTCGTTGAGCTAGCTCAAAGTTAAACCGACACCATGTCGTTATTTGAGTTTGTGATTATCATTAGATTCGTTTTTTATTGGATACAGTAAGATATTTTTTACAAGTTTGCGTCATTTAAACTTTAGAGTCTTTCTTACGTGGATATATGTATGTATGTCTACTTGCTGATATTAGGCCATATAGGGCCGGCAGGCCGCAGAACGACGCCTGTAGAAAGCAATGGCGCATAAAAAAATGTAAGAAAGTCAAGTCAGGCCAGCCAGTGAGGAAAATTTCTTCAAAGTTTTTGAAGATGAAATTTCTACCAAACAGTTTCAATTTTAATATTACCGTTCAGTCTTTCTATCCTTTCTCGTTTATCAGCAGCTTCTTCAGCGAGTTTAGCTGAGGTCTTGACTCCTTCTCCAGACTTCTGGGTCTTTTCCATGATGGCACATGCGCGCAGCACGAACGCCGGCACTGTCTCGGCTTTTTCCTGCCGAGGAATCTCCACCAACGACCAGTACTGAGTCTCGAGTCGAATCACGTCCTGGAATATGGAAATCGTAAGCTGATTAAAAATCTGTAGGTACGTTAACAGTACATTGATGTTCCTGCTAGGTGTCGTTAAGCTGACTTTGATATCTCGATCCGTAAGAGCGCCGTAAAGGGCAGGCGTACAGACGTGTTAAAACTACAAATGTTGTCTGCACATACTTGTCTGGCAATAAAAAATATATCAAAATGTTAACACCAGTCGGCATAATATGAAGTTATGGTACCGACGCCAGCACATCAACCTATCCCAAACAGTAAAATTTAAGGTCCATGTTCAATTAAGAAAATTTTCTGTTCGTTTATATCTGGTTTATACATATAAAGTTGGAAACATTATAAAAAAAATTGGTTGCCTGTAAAGTCGGTATACGGGCGAAAGTTTTACGTGACAACGACTTTGAGTGGTAAAATAATTTTAATGTGAATATTCATTCGTATAGTAGGAAGAAGGATGAAACTGTGCTCGAGTGGAAGGGACGCGTGCCTTTCACTTTTTATGTCTGTCTCTCTCGCTCTTAGGCGGGCTAACCATGCCCGAGTGGAAGGGACGCGTGCCTCTCACTCGCTCTCATTGTGAGCGCATAACGTGAGCGGAGCGTAACGCAGTTTCTTGAAGTGTCACCCGGCAAACCAATTTATAAGACGTTGTCACGTCAAAAAGTTGATACACTAGGGTAGCTCGATGTGCTGGCCTCTGTACAAACGTGAAAAAATATTATTATTTAAAACTAGCTGTACCCTGCCACGCTTCGCTGTGGCACATTGTGAGTGAATGGTTAAAAAAAAAGAAAAAAAAAATGTTAAAAATAATGCTTGATGCGGATACATCATGCTAAAATTTCAGCTCGATCGGTGCAGAACTTTTTGAGTTTTTGAAGCGTACACAAACCAACATAACATTTTTATAGGTATATATAGATTATACATATAAGATAGATAGATAGGCTCATTCGAAATTTCTATCTGTGAAAACAGTTTGTTGGCCCAGTTAAAAAATGTGGTACAAAGGACGGCTACGCTAAATAGGCTTATACCGAGCCTATTAAAAGAAAAAGTTTTATAGACAGCTTTACTGAAACTCCGGAACGATATTACGAAGTACGAACTCACCAAGCCAACTATTATTATGAGAGAATTAAAAAGTGTTTTTCTTTGTCTTTACCGATGCTAGTTAGTTTGTTTCTGTTCAGTGAATACCTAGAAGTTTTTGCATCGTCTGTAAATATTTATTACCGCGTGCTATTATAAAATGTTTTCTTGCAAGGAGCTGCGGCGTGTTAATTAAGTTTTCAATCGTTGCGTTCTCATTCGAAGCACTGAGGTTATAAAATGTTACGAGCCCTGTAGCGAGTATTATAAATGAACTTTTTATAAATTAAATGGTTTTCGTCTTTCAGCAATCATTTTCATGTTATAGGGTTTCTTTTTTGTTCTTTATTTATCTTTACTTTTATGTGTAGTTGGGTTGAGTGTTAATAAGTACAGGTACTTATTAACGCTCAACCCAAGTAAGTAGGTACTCAATATCCTATTTTGGCATGCAGTTTCGTTGCGAAGTTAATTCCAGTAACGACTTTCAGCAGACCGTGTGCCATGATATTTCAATGTGGATAACTTTTCGCTGGGCCAGAGCCAATTCTTCCGATAAAGATCGTCTTCCCGCCTTGTAACGTTCCGTCTAATGAACCCACTGTATGTTCAAGTGCAACTACACCCTGTAACTTGGATTATGGTAGTCTGGGAAATAGCTTACTTAAAAAAATTGTATTCTATTGTGAAGATGTGAAAATGAAAGAACTAGTTTTGTATGAAGGTTTCATAAGTATCTGCTTGTTTTGCAAGAATTATCAGCACCCTACCTACAGGATGGACCAAGGCAGTGACCATCCAGTGTTTGATTCTGATTCTAGCGTATTTTTTTTTTATACTTATTTATATTTGAGTATTATTCTAATATTTTACAACCGACTTCTTAAAATAAAACACTAAAAGGTGTAAAATAACTCTAGTTTCTGAAGTCAGTGACCAATAAAGAATGAAAAACAAAACCACCTTAATATATGTGTACCTATATTATTTGAGAAGTTCCCTCAATTCCTCGAGGCTCCCATCATCAGATCTGAATTATTATACAATTGGAACCTATCAAATACAAAAGTATTTTGATAATCGGTCCATAAATGAAGAAGTAATAAGGTAACAAACCCTAAAAAAATATATAGGTACCTACCGAATTGAGAACCTCCTCCTTTTTTTGAAGTCGGTTAAAAACTCATTGGGTTAGACGAAATCATAATGTTAAAAGAAATAGAACTTCAGAACGCATGATAACGTAGGTATCTAATACATTTCTGAGGACAGAAGTGCGCCGATGTTCCTTTACCTTGATACCGTAAACTAACAAAAACAAATTTTAGCTCCTTTTATTAACATCTTACACGTGTTTTAAGGAATCGACAGAACTACTTATAACTGAAAGAGAATATATAATAATAAGGAAGGTAGAATAGGTAAGGAGCCTAATACTTTACACGTTTTGCCTCCTACATTTTAGAAAACAGATGAGCTTCTATACGAACTGTAATGTTATGATATGTCCCCACATTATATATATTTTTGACAGCCCCGTGGGTCTAGTGGTTGCATGCGCTACTGCTAAGCAAGAGGTCCCAGGTTAAATCCCCGAGTCGGACATTGTTACTGAGTTTTTCCATCAGGAATTTTTGAGTAGTAGCCCGGAAACTGGATTTGTGACCGATTCATGGTAATAGCTCGCCCCCTTTTATATGGGACTTAACTGGCGAAATGTGGGTGTACCTACTACAAGTACACCTTTGCCTAACCCTTCGATGATTATTATTAGAAGACACTTTTGTTATTGTCAGAAAATGGTTCTAATCAAAGAGATTTAAAAGATTTAGAAGAAAGAAGAAGAGCGGGCTTGTCAAGGAAATGTCATAGAAAAACTTTGATCCCATGTCTCAGTAACGCCATCTAGAATAATATATGAATATTTGAGCGGCAGCGGAGCGTACTAAAAAAAACTTATAGACTTGTGTCCGGCAGGCAGGACACACTTTTACGGACGAAAATTTTGTTTGTGATGTCCGGTCTATAGGTTATATTGAATGTCTTTGGTTCTAATGAAAGAAAAAAATAGGAAAGTTGAGCGGAACAATACAAAATTTTGGAAATCTTAACGATAATTGAACATTCTTCAAATGCCGCGCCATATTTGATGACATGACAGATGACAAATGTCTTTCTAGTCCATTTTCAGGGTCAATTTGACATTTGAAGTTAAAACTAAGAAGGTAACACAACATTAATGTAATTCTAAGGCTGAACAAATTTTGCCGTGGCAGCTAGTAGATAGGAAATAAAAGAAGGAAAGAAGAAAGAAAGAAAATA
The DNA here is from genome assembly GCA_921972225.1 of Euplexia lucipara. NCBI lineage: Eukaryota > Metazoa > Arthropoda > Insecta > Lepidoptera > Noctuidae > Euplexia > Euplexia lucipara. Next base: position 11,543,310 of record OV179148.1, read on the forward strand.
AAATAAAAGATTTCGAAAGGAATATTCATTGTAAAAATCAAGGAAAAGTATAGTGACTGCGGAAACGCTACTGTTTCTCAGATGTTTTTACCCTCGTAGTCTCTTGGGAACCAAGGAGTTTTTCTTGGTACAAGTATATCTACCCCAAGATAGCCATATTATTGCCTAGATTTTTTTCTCATTTCTCTTATTAGCTGCAGGGCTTACAGAAAAATGATATTACGACAATACCTATTGTTTGCATAAAACACTTGATATTGCTTCTTAACAAAAGAGAATTTTAGTTCATTAATATTTGCTACTAAAATTCCGATTAAAATTCTAAGAGACTTGTACTACATAGTACTATTAGAATAACATGGAAAACTCAGATTAATGCTTGAACAAGCACCAACAGGATTCACCAAAAAATAATAATAATTTAAGCAATTAAAAACCTTTTACGAGCGAACCAATCAATACAATTTAATTCAACCCAAAACATGTAAACCATGATAAATTGCTCCATTCATATTATCTTCTGTCGCCGGCTTGTATCGAAATTGATGTTGTCATTACAGCAGATTTTTGGAGCCCCAACTCGATTACACCGGGTATACCAACAAAAGTTGATGAAAATGTAATTTATGACTAAAGCCACACGTAAAGCGAGCTTCGTGTGTGGCTCTTGTTTGTTGCCTCTCGAGCAGGCTATTATTTTTGGGTGTTTTGTTTTACAAAAAAATAATTAAAAACAGAGTGTGCTAAAACCCATCATTGTCATAAGTCTCCTTCTATGCATTGGGTAAACATACAAACTAAACAATATTAATAACTTGAAAATGGTCGTAACTGAGGTGAATTTTAACCAATTATTCTGCCAAGTATAAGGGTATCCGAAATTTCCACTTCATGTCAGCCCAACATATTACCACAGATATTACTGTCCCACAGCAAGGTACAGGCCTCTTCTTAAAAAAATAAGGCACCACGCTTTCCTAAGGCGATTTTGTGATATCAGACTAAAGCCTTAGGCCGAAGGGTATTTTAAAAGAAAGAAAGCTTTGAACCCACCACTGCTAAGACTCATATTTAATTGATAATAGCCATCTTCAGCATCCTTCGGCACGGTTTGGCATGCCGTGGCATCCCGAAATGCAGACGCTCAGCATGATAAAATTAGATCTCAAATCATTTGCGCTAACTTAATCCCCTGCCGTGCCGCCAAACTGCGCCGGGCGTTACTAAATATTTACTTTATTTACTAACTTACTTATTCCATTTCAATTTTCTATACCTAATCATAGGATTATGGTCGAGGTGACTATTGAGATGGTTGTTATTGGAAGGCTCTGGCAATGTCATCTTTCACACAAACCGTTCTGTCTTACTAATATTGTACAAATATAAGTGGTAGGATAGGACTTCTATTTTCGGTAATGAATATTTATAATAATTATTATTATTTATTTATTAGAATAAACATTTACAAAAAGTGTACATTTGGCCAAAAATTTTATATTAATGCTATACAATTCATACTGAGTGCCTAATTATAAACCAACGCTAAAAAAAAAATGCTCCAGGTGCAAGTGAAGGGTTCGTCGGTTTAAATTGTTATTAGCGGTGGCTGACGATAGCACGCAATTTAATGCCCGTAATCAGTAAAAAGGTGTAGATAGGTTATACGCGCTCACCAAGTGACACGTTAAAATGTGGCTAACTAGCTACACTTCACCTCAGTGTGGCGATGCCGATGGCGTCTCGCCCCCACGGACCGTTTTTGATGATCGAATGTTGTTTAAGTAACCTATCTACACCTTTTTACTTATAATAACATTGCCCGTAATACATTGTGTTCTTGCTTATAGATTCCTGCAATCAAAAAGCATCGTTAAGTGTCTCTTTACACTTTTCATAATCATACTCACGAAATTTTATTACATGAATTTTTGACAGCAAATCTTAAAGCGACGATTGAAATAATAGTGGTCATGAGAAATATTTCATAACGGAATTTTACACTGTAGATGTATATTACCGTAATATCCGTAGCATTATTAACTTTTTGAATTATCGACTGAAAGCAAATCAAGTGCAAGGAAGAATGCAAAGTGAACGGAAATTAAAATTCATTTTGATTTTTCTCGTCGCTGTATGAACTCGGAACGTGTTTCCTTGCACGTTCTAGTTTTTTATCCAACTTCCTTCACCGTGACATCATGTGGTACATGAAACATCTATTTTAGCTAATACTTATTACGTATTTTATTTTTCAAGCTTTTCTTGCCTGTTTAGATTTGTAACTACATTAATTGTTAAGCCCCACATGGGTTTAAAATGGCGATTACTTATCTCAGATCAATTTTAAGTTCCGTATAATTTTCGGTCAAGCTCTGTAGCGGCACGTGCCTTAAACCGTTCAGTGATACATAACTATTTTTGTTTACAGTTCGATTTAATTAGTGAGAAGTTTTATTTAATGCGGCTGAAACAAGCCTCAGCGAGAAAAAGAAACTAGAAAAGTTTTATAATACCTAATACTCAATAAGTATTCGTTTCAGCTTCGTGTGCAATCAAACGAACCTTTCACTCCGGAAAAGAAAATTAAATTCACGTTCAAAAATAAAACTGAACCACAAGTTTCATTCTCAAGGTAGTAAAGCGGTATAAAACAAAGGATTCCCCTGGTATCGTATGAATCGGAAGCAAAAAGTGTGGAGCCGGCACGCTTCCGTCCGGCGTCGGAGCAACTTAGTTTAAATAATTGTATCACTAACTGAAACATCTGTAAGTTGGCCATCCGCCCACTCCCAGGGACATGTATCTATGTATACCTATTGTGGTGTGTCGTAATAGAGATAACAATAACAAGGATAATCGTTCTGATATTATAAGACGCTGTGCCTTCAGATGGAAATAGGAGAAACTGTACTCCATTTGCAATAGCATTAGACTGAGGTTAAATAAGGTTATTTTTAATGCACACTTTGTAACGAAAGTACAATTAAGCAAGTTACAATTACGATAGACGCCTAAATTATTAGGTATTTAATAATCTATTTTTACTGCAGATATTGTCTCACTTAGTTGTAACCATTCAAACAATTTATTCATAGAAATGATGTGGATGTCATTTAGTTAAATTATTTCATTTTAGTTGAAAATCGTAGTATCAATAATAAAAACCAAACACGTTCTTCATTTCACTTTTTTTCTTTTTTTAAAATAAAACAATTTGAATAAAAACTGTTTTAACTGAATATAGGTACTTATTCAAAATAAAATGTTCTGGATGCCTGCTCTTTTTTCGAGTGCTATCGTAAATTTGAAATTCAGAAATGGAAATAACCACAAACAACAAGCAATTTCAAACGCACAGAGTAACAAAACACCACTTGAAGAACACGAGTAAATGATTCGTAACAGAGTTATAATAGAAAATAATTGCGAGTAGAAGGTGAATAGTTGTGTAATTACATTTTCCTTCCTGAACCAGCACGATTCGTTCGTGTTTACCGACACACGTTCCGAGTATTCTCAGAAGGGGTAAAACCAACTTATCTGAACCGTTACCGATTTAATGAAAATGGAAAGAAGTTCATTCCGTATAAGAACCGTGGATGACACAGAAATAAAGTATTGCTTAGATGGTGCTATGCAACAATTGCCAGTTATATTACTTATAGTAGATTATTTAAATGAAAACAATGAAAACTAAAATTACGCCACTACTAAATATATTATGAGGTCCTGGGTTAGATCCCCGGGTCGGGCAAAGTGTTATTGAGTTTTTCCATCTGAAATTTCTTAGTAGCAGCTCGGAGTCTGGATTTTTGCCCAATTGAGGGCAATAGGCAAACCCCCTATTAATAATAATTTATTAATTTGCATGGAATTTAAGTATATCTGTCGAAACATAGTTATACTACCACGAACACCTTTGCCTAGCCCTTCAGGATAACAGGCGTGTGTTATTATGCAACTACATTTAGAATAAGATAAAGTTATGTTTAACATTGAGTCATTTTTCATTTTTTGTGCTTTTATTGTTCACACATTTTCAATTCTCATTATTGTAAGTAGTCGTATTTTATTTACTAAAAAGCGTAATCCTGAAACTACTCGCATCAGTAGTAAAGCAAAAAGAACAAAGTAAAGCTCACATCTAGGAAACAAACTGCATATTTATGAGAGAACTCCGCGACGACGTGGTTCAACATTATGATGGCGGAGATTGCTCTGCTTACGAAGCTTATACATATTATTTCCCTGTCAACACACGAACGAGGTGTGTAGTTTGATCAAATCGAGAACAGAGAAGTAATTACTCTGAAGCACCGCAAATGTACGGAACACAATTATTTACATTTGCTATCTGTCTGTCATTGAAAATTATACAACAAAACAATTACATTACATGTTCAAGCCAATGTTCTGGAATATAAACCTTAGGTTTCTGAGTTGGTACAAACGAACAAAATTAAACGTTGGTAGGGATCCTAAAATTGCAATAAAAATAAATTGAAGTAGTAGAAAAAAGTTATTACCTGAACATTGCCTTCAGTAATACCCTTGGCATCTCCATTTCTATTTTTAGGACTTTCACTTTGATTTACGACTTTCTTATGCCTCTACATATAAATTCAATGCTATACATATTTATTCGATTGATTTCTTTTCATTTATTTCTTGGTTACTGAGTTCATAAAGCTATTCTATATGCCGTGGTAGATATAGAATCGTGATGTCTCAGAGAATGATTGATGACTTCGTGAATCAACATTCGTCGTGGATTGTGGCTTAAAGCAAGTTAAAGATTCTATTGTTCAGAAATGTAGGTCACGATTGTTAGCTTCTATCAGAAAACTTACGTCCCTGTGCGGTTCAATTATTAAAATTACACCGTAGAATCCGATTTCATTTAGTAGCTACGATATTATAGCTAACACGATTTGAATGCTAAAATAACCCTCAACAGAAAATGAATTTACATTACGCTGGGAAATCAAAGGATTCTACCTTCTCGGTTTCAGAAAACCTCGGAGTGGGCTCATCGAATTAACAGATATTATCTTTGTTCTGCTGAGTTCGAACGTAAAATATTAAATTCCTCCTTCAGAAATTTTCTAATACATATAGGTACTTTGTTTGTGTTAAATTTATTTTTTAACAACAAAACTCGATTTAATTTCAATTCCAATTTACGGGACTTAGTTAGACTAAATTCAGTGGAATTCTGGATTACTTTTGAAATTAAATAACTAGAGTTATTTAAATTTAAAATTACTTTATGTAGTAAGTATGCGTACAGTAAGTCACCGGATTTGCGGAATTAATAATTATGGACAATCATAATATAGCGATATTTATTACGAACTGTGTTCACAATAATCCTGTGTCATTTAGATTTCGAGCATTAAACTCTCCGGTACCTACTTCTGGTCTGGGTTGCTATCAAGAAAGTTGATTTTCACAACAGCACATGGTGATTCCAACAACATGTTTGGAATGTAAAAAGACTATCACCTGTTGATGTGCCACTAAACTTTTAAGCTAGGCTCACTCAACTCATAAATAATCTTTCTTTAATTTAATACTAATTATTTTGTTGAATACTGAATAAACTGTGGGAGAGGTAGGTAGACCAACCAAGCAAGAAAATTATTAATAAAATAGATGTATGTTGGAGGAGAAAAACAGTGTAATAACGAAGAAAAAAATAGGTGACAGCTTTGTAAAAATATTTAAAACATGATAAAGAGGTTTCAACATATTTTGTCTCGAAGAAGTGTAGTATTTAGAATTTACCCAATCACCAAAAAAAAAAACCAAGAAGATACGATCCGGTAATATAATAAAATTATAATGTATGTATTAAAGCGATCCATTTGTTTTTATTTTACATTTTGAGCTGCAAAAAACGTAATGGTACCTTGAAGTAGCCCTAAAGCGTGGGTTGGGACAAGTAAGTACGTGACATTTCATGTTTACACTAAGGGTGACTTTCGGGTGGCACGTTTTCCACGATATTGCTAACTCAGTAACATTGTTTTTCAACCAATTAATGGTTGTCCGTAATTACAAAACGAAAAAGTTTTAGATTATATTGTGTTGTTTGAGGAAGGAGACAACATAATCATTTCATCAGGTCGTTTACAATTACAGAGATAACTTGTTTAAAATTGTGTTTGGACAGAATTCAATCATTTCAATTTTCCTGTTCCTGAGAATATCGACGTATTAAATGACCTCACGGATTACTTCAACAGTTACAGCAGACGTTAACAAAAACAATTGAACCCAATAAATTAATTTAAAACCAAGAAACCCATTCCTAAATCCGGACAACTTCAAATAATGAAGACGAACACAGTAGCGGGGTGGTAATTTCTAGACGCAATTATACAATGGTCCCAGTTGCAACGACGACCGTGTAATTTAACTTGGCGGGAACACAACGACATTCTACAGAATCCTGCTTATTCAGTCACCCACGTAAGCTAACAAATGGCAAGGGGAATAGCGTTATAAATAATTTGGGAACGAAATAATATCGTAAAATGGTAGAATTTTTTAAAGGTATACGTTTTTTACCCGTTTATTTTGTGTTGAACATGGATGGGTAAGTGTATGAGGTACCTACTTAATCTGTTTGAGCCAGCAAATAATATTCGTATTCATTTATTTGGACACCACAAGGTAAACCAAGTTGTTAAATCAAGGGTTAGAGCTAAGAACCCCACAATCACTTAATTAGCTTAAGGCCAGGCCTAAGCCGTAAAGAACTAAAAAATATATTTAAACTATACACGAAATCTTAAAAACATATCTGAACAGAAACATAATTATATTTTTTTTTTTGTATTAATAATTTAGTAAATTTTAAGTTCAACAATTGTGAGTTTAGTCGATAGATGGGTTAATTGCGATGCTTTCTCTTCTTACATGAAAAACTTCTGAAGTTACTTAGTGTTTATATCTATAACACACCAAGTACTTTGTTAACGCATGCGCCATCTATGTGCGTGATTGATCATTACAGCGACGTGAAGGTGCAGATGATGGCGTGCAAGTTAACGGAACCAATGAGCGCGGCCATTGCTCGCCAACTTCATATTGAAGCTCTCTCTGTATTTTTTTGACGTTTAAAAAGTGCTGATTTTGATTTTATGTGCATCATTCAAGACATATGCTATTTTTTTTATTGTACATCATTGTTCTATCTTTTGTTCTCTCTAAATTAAAACTACGATTGTAAGATTAGAAAAAAAACTTTTGTCAAGGAACAGTAGAATCAATAATTCGAAACACCAATCATTATTAATTTCATCCCAAGAAGAAGAACAGCCCTCATCCTGACTGCAAGTAACGTTATAAACATATTTTTCACCAGCGCGGTTGCGGCGAAATTACCCAGTGATAGACAGATCGACACCACCCTATGTGTTGTGGAATAACAGAATACTTTATTGATATCCTCATATTATGGATTTCTAATGAAATTCTATTAAGGTCGATGAAATTTACCGATTATTGCGTGGACGAGTCCAACTGGCGACATGTGCGACCTTTACCTTTAATCCATTAAAACATGGTGGCTCCGGGCACCCTCTGCTCGTGTTTATGATATCCCAACTTTATTGCTTGTTGCATATCTTTGGTAGTGGTTAATATAATCTATTAATGATATGCAATGTGGTCCATAACTAAGGTATTTTTACAGTTTAAGTGCAGACCCTAAAGTTGAACTCGGAATCATTAATTTTATTTAGACGTTATAAATTGTGATAAATGGGATATTTATATTTTAGAGACCAACTAAATCTTGCACAAGAGAAAGCCCCGTTGTGCACTTTAGATCGTGGTGTAGATAATATTGGTTATGATGTGTTCGACGACGCATGTTTTGTGGTAAAACGTTATTGCTCTCGCGCACAACTTATCTTCGTGGTTTAGGCTACCGAAATATTTAACACATTCTTGTCTGCCTAGTTCATAGGTATCATAACTTAACTTTAACTACGGACGACCCCTGTAACGTTTCATGACAGTGAACACAGTTGAATTGTTCTACACGGTGAAGTGCTCTTAACACTAAAATGGCGTTTCCTAAAGTTTATTTTGCGTGCAACACTGCACGCAAAATAAACTTTAGGAAACGCCTTGGTTTGGTCAATGCACAAAAAGCGCAGGTGATTTTGTGATAGGTCTACTTACAACATATAGGTATGTTATAATACCGTAGACTAGCTGAAGTAGGGCGTCTAGAGCTCGGGAGCTTTAGGTGCTAAGTTGGTTTAATGATGTAAATTCTGTAGACAATATTTAACAACATGAAGCATGCTAAAGTACTACAAAAGCTGCGTCCTGTTTTATAAGCAGTTTCCTCACGGCAAACGTCTACTGCAAGTTTAACCAAGCGCAGTGACAAATAACTAAAATGATCCTTGTTGAATTTTTATAAGCAAGTGTCAGGTGCTCTTACTTGAGAGCATTAAACTGCATAGATATTGCATGTAAGAAGTATTAAATTTACAACACTCGAGACACAAAACTAATCCATTTGGACAAAATAAACCAAGGATTTTATTTACCAGCGCACTCGTAGGAATGATAAGTACCTGCAGACCTCTTCTGTAAAAATCTCACCGATAAAGTGTAGGTGAAGTGAGGGTGAAGCTGTTATCCTATACTAATTCTAGTGAACAGTTCACTTCACGCTTACTTCACATACATTTTCACGGGGTGATTATTACATAATAGCATTGCTGTTGAGTTTATTATTACACAGAGTTCGTGTAATATTCTGGATATTGATAGGTACCCACTACATGTCGCAACTAAATCCTCTTGATTTTAAATATGTATAACCTACTTTTCTTTTACTGCCAGGCGTGTACTATTCCTGCTTTATCAATATTTCTGTATAAACCTTAATATACCATTGCAAACTGCGAAATGTAAAACAAAACTACATTGTATATGGATGACGATCCATTAGCAATTTGCTCATGAAAATCGTACTATAAAGTATAACTACATGCCTCGTAAAATATGTAGCCTAGGCCATGCTAAATGTCTATGTATGAGCCAGACTTCTTCACAGTTATTTAACGAAGTCTGAGCGGCGTAATTTCAAAGTGCATTGAATTCAAATGTACGACTTGTTGCGCATTCATTTAATAAATTATACTCAAACTGGCACTATTAGCTGTCTCGCTTCTTGTTTCCGCATGATATATCTGTGCAATGAATATATTTTCATTTATTTGTGCCTGGTATTTTTCACTCTTGTTGAATCAAAAGTGCAGAGGAAGGTACTACTAAAAACTAATCGACCTCGCAGGAATAGATAGCTAACATTTTATGCAACAACTTTTGTTCTACGAGTTCTGATATAACACAAATACGTTGAACAAAAATGATATTATTTATTTTTGAATGAAAATAAAATAAACCAAATTATTAAAAGTCGTAAAACAAAAGTTGTTGCTAACGATGTTAGCTATCCGGTCCTGCGAGGTTGTTGGTGTTTTACCAATAACCCTGTATTGGTAACTACCTAATTGGTCATAGCAATATCTATCTTGTTTTTAATAAACCTCCGCTATACGCCCGATTCTCTGTCAGCCTGTATCTCATAACAGGAATAACAAGGCAGTTTAATTTTTTACAGGTGAATATAACTAAAACACAACATCACGCCGGTAATTCCCGATGGTTTAGGTAGATGTGTATCTGTAGTACACACATTTTTCATATTTATGTCACGGGAATAAATCCACACTCCGGTCTGTTACTTGAAGTCCTCGATGGGACTTTAAACTGTCGTGCATTTAGTACGGAACTAAATGACTGGCCTGTTGATTGGCCTGTTGGTCTAGTAGTTAGTGACCCTGACTGCTGTGCCGGAGGTCGTGGGTTCGATTCCCACCCAGGACAAATGTTTGTGTGATGAGCACGATCATTTGTTCTGTGTCTGGGTGTAATTTATCTAAAATATGTATGTATTTAGAAATATATGTATAAGTATGTTTATCAGCTGTTTAGTACCCATAACACAAGCTCTTAGCTTAGCTTGGGACTAGATGGCGTTGTGTGAAAAAGTTGTGGAATATTTATTTATTTATTTATTAAATATATAGAACGCTACCAGTAGGCTATGGAAATATTCTCAAATAGGTTCGGGTGGAACAGTTGGCATTAGTGCAGGGCGGTGGCTGATGAACGTCATGCACGTCAATGACGGCGCCCACGGACCCAGTCAGGAGGTCCACTACACACCCACCAACTCGCACTAGACAAGCGCGGTGGGTTAATTTGTCTAAACACTTTCTCATGACACCCCTGTTACTTACAAAACCTAATAAAGTTTTGCTCGACCCGGGGATCGAACTCGAGACCTCATAGGTACTTACCAGTAGCGCTTGCAACCACTCGGCGAACGAGTAATCAGAAAGTGTTATGTGTGCTATTATCTGTTTACAAACATTATTACTTAAAAGAAAAATATGAAGCCAGCCTCCATTCAGGATACTTTTTTTTAAACTTGTGCGACGTAAACTCTATCTACTATCGAATGAAGACTAAAACTTGAAAGCAAAAGTGCACTAAATCAAACTTGAAATGTGTGTTAAACACAATCCGGGTCAAATTAAACTAATGGCGTGCTAAGAGCTATTCAACAAATACTTGACCTGACTCTGTCTCTGCTAATATGCGTGCAGGATCATCATTATAATTATATTAGCATAGTCTATTGCGTAGGCCTTAGGTTTATATGATGTCACCTTAGCCTTTTCGTATTATAATTTAGGTAGCCGCATTCCTCAAGTCATAGTAAAAAAAAACATACCGTCGAATTGAGAACCTCCTCCTTTTTTTGAAGTCGGTTAAAAATGACAACGCAGTCACAGTTTTTCATTTTGGTCGGGATCAGTTTCAGACTTACCAGATTGTGCTGAATATCAGAATTTAACTCTTACTTATCTCCACAACCCAGGTCATACGATACTCTTTGGTAAAAATAAGGTTTATTAACATTTGTGTACATTGCAACACTAAGACAGAACATATAGCCTAGGTTCATGGATTTCGGGAAAAGGGCTGCATAAATATTGAGAACCCTGTCTTCTAAACTAGAGAGTCCCTATGACTAATGAGTCAGTGTTCTTAGTATTCTACTAAATAGTTGTTAGACTTTGGGGATAGGACGTCTCTAGTAATGACAGTTAAAGATTTTAACGAATGATAGCGAGGAACAATGGCTTAGAGTGGTTTCCGAAACACGGAGAGGTATTAACATGTAATGGGTGGTCACGCATTCCCAAACTCGGCAAGCGCAGCTGTTGATTGACTCGATTTAGGTAGCCCATCATGAAGATCGCTGTATTTCTGATAATATTGTCCAATGTTTTACAATTGTACACCATTCCCCCACCAGCGTTACTCCGGCCTACCCTAAATTACCCGTCGTTCATTTGTTTGTCCTAAACTAATCTAGTTGCTGGATATAACAGGATAGATCGAATTAGTAAAGTCTTCTTGTACCCAATTAATGTTGCGAGACAATCGTTTATCTAGAGCTAATAATTGTGTTTTACTGAAGTCTTTTAAACCTTAGGTGGTCGTTTAAAAGAAAAAGTTGTTTTAAAGTGTCGTTTTTTTTCGTTTTTTACTGATCGGAAAAAGTTGTTGTTGCGTTGCTACAATGGTTTTTGTTGTGGATTTCATTAAATTACAACAATTAAATGTAAGTATGATTGGCGTCGATGTGATTACCCAGACACACATATGTGACTTTTATGGGAAGGATCCTTTACACGCTGAGGAGTTTCTTCTTTCCAGCAAAAACGCTAGGAAGTAGCGAAGTGCGGGCTTTTTGGGCTTTTTTTTCTTTTGTAAATTTAACGTTTAACAAGTGCAGAATCTATCTTCAGAATCATTTGAATAAATGACTTATAATTTTGCTTAAAGCCTTTATTCATGCGCTGACGATGCACTTAGGGTCATCAAAATTCTAACACACGTATATACATTCGTTTTAGCTGAAACTGCTGAAAGCTTGCACTAGCACCTGTCCGACGAAGCAGTAAAAGCCATCTGCGACTAACTGCATTGTTCGATTGAACAAAAATAAAGACAAACATCACGATCGTGTCGGCCTTCCCAATACATCGCCTGCCATCAGAGACACGACCAACAAAAACAACTTGAGAGCAATTTATTTCGCTCAGGTTGAAGGAAACGCTAAACTTTAAGAGTAACAAGGAAAATGTTAATGCTCCTTACTCTTGGGAGAGGTGTTGAGCCTAACGTCCTCACCTCTATATATTTTGCAAAAGACTAACTAAAATATTGTATTTTTGACAAAAAATATCTAATTTGCCAAACTAATGCTATCAGATGTATTATTTTTAGTTAAAACATCTCTTTCCAAGTATCTGCTTTACCATTTGTCGTATTGATGTATGAATTCTTCTTTAGGATAGGTTCTAAATGTAAACCTTACCTTTATCATAGCCTTGAGCAATGCGTATCTGGTGAACACGTTCCTCTGGGCTTTAGACTCGGAGTAGCGTGCCATGAGCGTGACAAGCGCCTTCTTCGCCGTATCATAGTTCTCGTCAAGACGCACTCGCACTCCGCGCAGACGTTCATTGGTTTCTATCACCTCTTCTTTCGTCTGCCCACCTGGTACGTGTAAAGAATATATTTATGAGACTGTGGTTAGAAAAAGGTTTATTTATGAGGATTTGTATAACATTTTTTATTTTAATTCTCGTCACCTTTTCATCACCCACTCCAAAAACTCAACTGGTTTAATTTAACATTTAAAAATAATGGAAGTATAAGCAATGAATAACGTTATTAAGATACTGACAGGACGGTCGATGAAAAAAATTAACACCTTAACGAGAAAAAATCCTGTATCATTTGCGAATTATCTGATTTTTTAAATTAAATATCAGTATCAATCAACCTTAACCTTGGTTCGACTTTATATAGATAGCCATAAACACGTAAAAACACCTTTGGCGTGCCTCACTACTAGCTATTTAAACTTAATTGATTTGATTAATAAACTGAATTTATTCAACTACCTAATTAGGATTGTTAGAGTGAAGTGCAAGCCTAGCACATTAACATTAATAAACCAGGAGAATTAGGAAAATCGTGAAACTAACAGGCAGCTTTCATAATCAGCGGTGCTGCCAAAATTCTGTGAAGTGGGCTCTTATATTTAATGAGCGATATAAGTAAGATTTCAAAGGAAATGTTGGTGGAGATTTCTTAGCTTTTACCATGACGGATAATAAAAAGACTTTTGAATACAGGAATCGTGTTAAAAGTTGTTAACCACTTCCCTGTCCCATGAATCACGTATGACTCATGTTGATTGTTTAATTATTTTGTCTACTTTGTAGACAGTGAAAGCGTTAAAAACGATCTATATAATTATTGTAACAAATAATAGATCGACTATATTTATATAATTAAATCGAATTGAAGTGTTTGTTTTTAAAGATGATATAACATTACTGAATGCATAATTATCCAACATTCGATCATTTGTTCTGTGTCTGGGTGTAATTTATCTATAATATGTATTTAGAAATGTGTGTATTTAGAAATATATAAGAATGTTTATCAGCTGTTTAGTACCCATAACACAAGCTCTCAAGCTTAACTTGGGACTAAATGGCGTTGTGTGAAAAGTTGTGGAATACATTTATTTTATTGCCTGTTTGTTCAAGTTAGGCTAGTCTCCAAAACGTCTCGACCGTAACTTGGTTACTTTTAAGTTTAACAAAAAGAACAAAAAGTCGTGCAACAACAACACACTATTATTTATAGGTACTATTATCATTATGATGAATTGATGATCCTTCACCCTGTACTATATTAGCTCGTATTATTAAACTACCGAGTGAATTCTGTATTAACTAATTACTATTTGTGTAGTTAACATAATTGAATTAACCACATATTTATATAGATTGATATTTAACTATCGTACGACATGAAAATAACTGTAAAATTAATAGTCGGTTGCGTCATTTTGTTTTAATAATTATACATTGTATACCGGGCAGTAAAATTTTAACGGCAATGAAAACGTTTTAATATTATATGAAATGCGTCAATTTATTTTATTAATAGGTACCTAAACGAATTACAAACTATTTTATTTGTAAATATTCACTATTCTAATTATTTTCATCATTAAGATTCGTGTTAATGATTTGTTTTGTTATCTAGTAATGTTAGTATATAATTGATACTTCAAGTCGTACTACTTGTGCCCTCATTAAATGTTAATCAAGTGACAAATGGTAACTATAATACATTTACTATACGATTCTATAGGGACGTCCTCGCAAGCCATGGCTACTGGACGACCGGCTACACAAATCAATGACCGGGTCGGCTAGCCAGCCTCTTAATATTCTGCCGGTCTCCGAGACTAATCTTCTCCTACCCACCTTGCTTCCACGACTGGACTACCCTCCATATTCATAAAGGTCTTATATCTTTGTTGGTGTAAGGTTTCCGGCCTCTTTCTTCATTGAAAAGAGAAGAAAGTTGTTTTTTTTTAAATATTGACTTGTGAAAATATGAATTAACTATTTATAGTTGTGGTCAAGAACCGTAAGTTGGTCCTACACAATATGTGTACCATGAACTTCACCTTATTAACATTTGGTTGGTTTTACGTTAATTCGATTTGCGAGATTGCATTATTCGAGGAATTAAGGTTCTTATGAAGGTTAAAAATTAATTGGATGAGGCAAAACAGGCAGGCTTACAGATGTGGCACGATGTTATAAAATTAGTAAATTTGACTTAATACCGCAATAGAAGCGAATTGGTTGATAGGATCCGAGTTAAACCATTCACTATAATAAATAAAAGTCGAGTAGGTACTTACTGGAAGTGCCTTCATCCTTGACATCTTGCACGATACGACGCACACTCTGCGTAAACTTGCCCACTAAATTCGTACTCGCTGAAACAAAGAGAAATATTCACATAAATAAAAACAAACCACCCAAGTTATAAGAGCGAAGACTTGACAAGTTTTTGACGTCGAAGCTAGAACAAAGGATACAAAACGGGATATTCTATAGAATTAACAAAAACATCGTCTGAGACGAAGCTTTTAGAAAGAAATTTGATAAAAATGTCGAAGTTTATATTGCAGAGGCAGTTCTGGTCTGTGTTTCGTTAAATCTTTAGCGCATTTGAGCTAGTGGTCGCGTGTCGAATTTGAAACATGCATGTGCACTCAGATCCTGCGAGTGAGCGGTTCGAGGCGAACATTGGGAAACAAAAGCCGAATGAATGAACGATGAATAATTCCAACTGGCTAGCTTAATTCTGGAACGTGAACTACAGTAGCCTAGTTTGTATGATTGAATTAAGCTATCATAGGAGACCATTGTGATTTAAGCTTTAGTACCTACGAATGTGGGTTTGTTTTTAAATACTGAGTAATCGTTAAAACTCTCGTCTATACTCCATTTATTTTCAAATCCACTCAATTTATTGCATTAGAAAAAATAGGCTCGTAGAAGCAGGAATGCAGAACATTTTATTTTAAAGATCAGTGAAATAAATTTTTAATCAAATTATTTTATTTATATTTAGAAGAGTAAAAGTGGAACGAAGAACGTGTCCATGTATTGTTAATCCCTGCTTCTTTGAGAATTTAATCATTGACGCTGTAATTTTCAACTGAAATGAAATAATATATAACGAAGTAATGGTTACAACTAAGTGTGACACTGCTGTGAAGATATCAAAGATTATAAGAGATAAATTCGGCGTCTATCGTAATTGTAACATGCTGCAATTGTACAGACGCCAGCACATCAAGTTACCCCAATGTGGCAAATTTTCCCAATTGAATATGAACCTTATTCAGTTTGACATAAAGTTGAAAAACGATCAAAGAAATTTGACACATTGTGGTAACTTGATGTGCTGGCGTCTGTACTTTCATTACAAAGTGTGCATTAAAAATAGCCTTTTTTAACTTCTATCTAATGCTTTTGTAAATGGGGCATAGGTATTAAGACTTCCACATATTGTTTCCAATTTCAATACTTTAATTTTATTTTGAAATATATTTTGGATTACCTATCCAATCACTCATCAAAAGTCAAAACAATCTCTAATTAAATATGGTGATTCAAAAATGATTTCTGAGTAGTATAGTGTGGTCTCCTTTCGTCATTGGTCTATTAACCATACTGAGCTCTGATCTGTGGTATTATCCCGTGTTATAAGTTAGATCATCGAGTAATGTTCTTCGGAGTAAGAATAATTATCATAAGTCAACGGGTCATGTACAGCTTAGCTGCAATGACTCACCTAATGAGATCATATGCGGAATACTCAAAGTTAAGACTACGTCATTTTATTGTTATAGCTCAAATCAAAGGAGTTGTGTAAAATTATACATAGATATGATTTCTTTTTAATATTGACCTAAGTATTTAGTGAGGGAATACAAAGACAACAAAAAACGTATCTAAATAAAAAAAACCTAATAAATACTTATTTATTGTAAAATCATAAAAGGCTGAAAGACATGATTGAAACGAAAAAAAAAATGCATAAATAAACATCCAGGTCCAAAACGTTGCTTAATCAGAACCTGAAGAAAAAACAATAATTAAAAAACAACACTGGACTACATTTTCTCTCTACTTATTGCTTGACATGAAATCTATAACATGAGGGTATAAGTTGTGTGCAATATTGCGTCTACTACCCTATTCAGTTTTACCGAGGTGCTGGGAATGAAAAAACTTCGCCTACGTTGTTGTAGAAAACTGTAAAAGCAGCCTTAGGACGATCTTCTAATATATAACAAGTCCTTTAAAAGTACAAACTTTGTAATGTTGTATTTACATTGTGATTTTACTTACATTTTTGTGCATTGTTTAACCTGAAATTTTAAGGCATTCACCCTCCCTAGGTAGCTACATGCTCATTACTTGGAGGCAAAGCATACCTTTTGTCTTATATTATCATATTTATTATTTAAGTTTTTCTATAAATTATGTTTGTTTACATTCGTAATGTCTGCTAGTGACAGGTCTAGTTTTATTTTTAATTTGTCTGGAGCTAGTTGTAGGTCGTATATGTAAACCACATCGACCTCATTATTTTTCTTTTACTTTGCTTTGTATTGTGTTCTAAAACCTTTCAAAATTCAATCATCTGTCATTCTGTCCATTTACCTTGGAGCCAGGTGGAATTTGGCAGTCTTGGTTCTGATCTGAAAGGCTTAGCAAGTCTTATTAGCTGCGGGTCTAATACCTATGGCCTCTCTGTCCTCCGGCCCTCTAAACTGACGTCCTCCGCCTCCTCTGCAGAAGTCTGAAGCCTAACGTCCCTCGGCCATTACTAGAGCCGAGAGGACCACCTCTGACGGCCTCCTCCTCCGCTGCTGAAGACTCAAGCCTGACGTCCCTCGGCCATTCCTAGAGCCGAGAGGACCTCCTCTGACGGACTCCTTCTCCTGACGGCCTCCTCCTGAGCTGCTGAAGACTGAAGCCTGACGTCCCTCGACTACCCTACAGCAGAGAGTGACACCTTTGACGGCCTCCACCTCCTCTACTGAACACCGAAGCCTGATGCCCCTCAGCCACATCTACTGCTGAGAGAGGGCCACCTTTTCTTCATTTCATATTTCATCTTTCATTCATCAGTTTTTCTCTCTTCTTTACCCTAGCTCCACTAGGTAGGCTTGATATTAATAAATTCTTATTTATTCCCTCTAATCTTTTCATACAACAGTGCTCTCCTCCTAGGTAGGTAGGTACTGTTACGTTACAGTTTGGCGCCCAATATTTAACTAACCCACCCCTCTTTTTATTTCAGACGTTCTTCACTTCTCTCAAAATTCTAAAACACACTTCCATCAAGTGAGTATTATTTGGTAAACATTTGGTAAACATATCTTTTCTTCATCCACCTTAACTTTTGCTCAATTTTTTTCACCTCTCACTCACATTCTCTGTTATCGAAAGATAATCGGCACCCTTTCGGCCTCTTGGATGTGTTAACCCACTTGTGGGCACTACCAAGGTTGGAGATAGGTCACTCTACGAACGGCTATTGGAGAATATCCCGTAGTCGTTTTACTATACATCACTACACTACATCCCCACACACTTGCACACCACAAGTTTACCCCAGTGGTATTCACACCCAATGACCGCTTGATGTGCTAATCCATTCGTGGACACTCCCAAGTTGGTTGTTGGGACACTTCACAACAGACACAGGACAATATCCTGTGGATGTTATCATTACATTTATTTATTTATTATATTCTCACTGTAGTAATTGAGTAAAATTTAATTTTGGTTTTACTTGATATTTACTTGTCACGCGTTGCCAAGTAACGGTTATGTCCCATGGAGATCTAATCTTCTTGTATTAGAAAAAAGTTTCATATCTAACTTTGTGGTGGCGAAAACCGGTACTAAATTTTTTAAACTTTTAATCTCTTAAAACTTACCAATCATGGATAAACTAATAAAATACTCTTTATTAAACAAACCGGAATTAGAATATGAGGTGACTATTAGAGCTGAAAAACCAGCGGATAATTTAAAAGATCTTAAAGATCAAATATCTAAACTTAGTCATGTCCTATCGGATGACATAAAATCCTCTCCCCTATTCCTCTCCATCTTGATCTTTCTCAAACGGAAAATACTATTAACTATATCGACAGTAAAAAACCTTAATTTGTTATAAATATTTTTACTAATAACTTGTAAAAACCATTTAGATTTTAAATTTCATACTTCACAAGGTTAAACCCTCCCAAAAACTCTTGGCTTAAGTTATTTCCCTCTTTTCATTTCTTTATTTTTTTTTTTATAGAGCGGTACACAACTCTCTAAATAAGCCATTGTGTCGAGCGGTCTGACAACTCGAAAAATAAGCCCTTTGTCTACCTTTTTTTTTTAACTTGTAAATATATTTATCCTTGAACTTCTCTTTCCTTGACTTCAAGCTTGAACTACTCGTTAGTTCTCTTAAACACTTTAAAGCTTAAAGCTTTCTCTTAAGCATTTATGCTTTTAATCCTTGGCTGTTTTTCTTAAGCAGAAAAACCTGTAAATAATTTATTTTATTTTTTCGGGTCTTAGAACAGGTGCGGATTACGACACCTAAATTAAATAAATAAGCCTTCGTAAAACCTAAAAAAATAATTCCTTGTGGAGTATGCGTCATCGATTGTGAACCATATCCCCTAAAATATGCTGGTGATGTATGATTGAGGAAGTATGAATAGAAGGTTGATGTAAGGTGTATGAAAGAGCAAGGTCTTATTTAAAACCTCTAAATTTTTCATGTTTGTAATTTTCTGGGTTATGGGGAATCTTAGTATTAATTTCTTTAACTTACTTGTACCACTGTAAATACTCATTTAACTTACTTTTTTTTTTAATGATTTATTGTTCTTTTACTCTAAAAGAAAATTTTTTCATTGTATTCAAAAATTTTCCGGGGTTTTCGGGGTATTGTAATGTTGTATTTACATTGTGATTTTACTTACATTTTTGTGCATTGTTTAACCTGAAATTTTAAGGCA
Organism: Euplexia lucipara; assembly: GCA_921972225.1. Classification (NCBI taxonomy): domain Eukaryota; kingdom Metazoa; phylum Arthropoda; class Insecta; order Lepidoptera; family Noctuidae; genus Euplexia; species Euplexia lucipara. The sequence continues at coordinate 11,562,916 of OV179148.1, forward strand.
TTCACCCTCCCTAGGTAGCTACATGCTCATTACTTGGAGGCAAAGCATACCTTTTGTCTTATATTATCATATTTATTATTTAAGTTTTTCTATAAATTATGTTTGTTTACATTCGTAATGTCTGCTAGTGACAGGTCTAGTTTTATTTTTAATTTGTCTGGAGCTAGTTGTAGGTCGTATATGTAAACCACATCGACCTCATTATTTTTCTTTTACTTTGCTTTGTATTGTGTTCTAAAACCTTTCAAAATTCAATCATCTGTCATTCTGTCCATTTACCTTGGAGCCAGGTGGAATTTGGCAGTCTTGGTTCTGATCTGAAAGGCTTAGCAAGTCTTATTAGCTGCGGGTCTAATACCTATGGCCTCTCTGTCCTCCGGCCCTCTAAACTGACGTCCTCCGCCTCCTCTGCAGAAGTCTGAAGCCTAACGTCCCTCGGCCATTACTAGAGCCGAGAGGACCACCTCTGACGGCCTCCTCCTCCGCTGCTGAAGACTCAAGCCTGACGTCCCTCGGCCATTCCTAGAGCCGAGAGGACCTCCTCTGACGGACTCCTTCTCCTGACGGCCTCCTCCTGAGCTGCTGAAGACTGAAGCCTGACGTCCCTCGACTACCCTACAGCAGAGAGTGACACCTTTGACGGCCTCCACCTCCTCTACTGAACACCGAAGCCTGATGCCCCTCAGCCACATCTACTGCTGAGAGAGGGCCACCTTTTCTTCATTTCATATTTCATCTTTCATTCATCAGTTTTTCTCTCTTCTTTACCCTAGCTCCACTAGGTAGGCTTGATATTAATAAATTCTTATTTATTCCCTCTAATCTTTTCATACAACAGTGCTCTCCTCCTAGGTAGGTAGGTACTGTTACGTTACAACTTACACTTATACTGGGCTAAAATACGCAGTGAAAAATTATACATATAATTCCAAGAAGCTACATCAAAAACAGCACTATAAGGGTGAGACTCGACCAAAGCGGAGACGAGAGGAGATGCCTCATAATTAACCAATAGGATATTTTATTGCGCTGAAGCTAAACGGTGAGCGGTCAAAATGACGCAAGCTGATTGGTTGTAAGATACATCTCTGCTCGTCTCCGCTTTGGTGGAGTCTCACCCTTATGGTTCTGTAGCGGTCACAGCTACACCGGAATTCGTATGAATTCGTAATATTAATTTAAACTTTTTATAATTGTAAACACTCCACAATACAAAACTTTTCCTTATTGTCCCGTTACACCGAACTGTCAAATTTGAACAAACGTCAAACCAAAGACCAAAAAACTTCAAACACAAAACACGATCATTGTCTGTGGGTGAAAACTAACATATTTTATTAGAAGTATATTTACATATTTATTTAGTTGCTATATTTACATCACACATAATATTTATTTACAAATTTAACAATACGCATAATTATTTACACTATACAAAATATAGGCTTAAAATTGTAATGTTCTGGTCGCTGCCTTTCCGAACGCAACTTCGGGCGCGTTCGGCAAAGCTCGGCTTTCATCGGAGCATATGACTTGCCTAATAGCGATAAAGCATCGTCATGTAGATCAGTACTCGTTTTGACCTCCCGAACAGTACACGCTTGAACTTTCAACCAAATCTAGACTTGCTCGTAGACCTAAGTTCTGCTAGTTGACTCGATATCGTCTCCTTAGCTTTTTGTCTGTGTCCAGTAATTTCCCCGCTGTCGTCTTAACTTAATTGTAGCCTTAAGCGACTCAGAAGTGTTGAGAAATTAATTATACAAGGATAACGTTCAAACCACCGTTTCATTTCGCCATTTTGCTCTATACACTTCATTGGTGACCCCGTCAAAGAGCACAGTAGCCACGCGGAGCAAAGATGCCTACCGGAGCAGAGCAGGGAGCGCAGGCGGACGCAGCAATGGTCAAGCAGGACGTGTGCAGAGTCAGCGTGAAGTTGCCGCCATTCTGGCCTGAGGAGCCGACACTTTGGTTTGCACAAGTAGAAGGTCAGTTTACAATAGCCGGCATTACCGCCGACACCACAAAATTCTACACGGTCGTGGGGCAGCTAGACCATCGCTACATGGTAGAAGCTCGGGACATAATAGAGAACCCACCAGCACAGGACAAGTACGCCAAGCTGAAGGCTGAGCTCATACGTCGACTATCCGACTCGCGTGAAAAAAGGGTTCAGCAAATCCTCACTCAAGAGAAGCTCGGCGACCGGAAGCCATCACAGTTCTTGCGGCACCTGCAGACTTTGGCCGGACCACATGTTCCAGACACATTCCTAGCCACGTTGTGGGCGAGCAGGTTGCCGACGAACATACAGACGGTAATAGCTTCCCAGCCTAACCTTCCGCTTCAGTCTGTCGCAGATTTGGCCGACCGCGTGCACGAGATCGCGCCAACGCGGCCAGCGCTCACGACACCTCCCGCCGTGGCGAGCACGAGCACCAGCAGTGACATCGCGGAGCTGAAACAGTGCATGGCGGAGTTATGTCTACAGGTGGCGGCTCTACAAAAGCAAGGTCAGGTACACCATCGATCGCGCTCCACAGATAGGTACCGGCGTGGTGACAGAGAACCGACCCCAAGCCGACGCCGCAGTCGCTCGCGCTCCAGCAGCGCGTGGAACGACGCTCACTGCTGGTACCACAACAGTTTCGGTGACAGGGCCACGCGGTGCAGGTCGCCATGTACGTACGCGGGAAACGCCGTCGGCAGCCGGAAATAGCGGCAAATGGCTGCCCTCACAAACCACGCCGCCTATTCGTAACAGATCGGGACTCTAAAACCACGTTTTTAGTAGACACAGGGTCCGATCTGTGCGTATACCCACGTGCAGCCCTACGACAGCAGCGCAGCAGGACGGCGTACCAGTTATACGCGGCAAACGGAACTGCCATCGACACGTACGGTTGGGTGGAGCTCCACTTGAATTTAGGGCTTCGCCGCGTGTACACGTGGAAGTTCGTGGTTGCAGACGTCACCAAGGCAATCATAGGCGCCGACTTCTTGGCGCATTATAACATCTTGGTAGACCTCAAAAGTCACCGGCTAATCGATGGGCTGACCCAACTGTCTTCGCCGGCGTCGCCAGCGGCCGAATCAGCAGCAATGATCGCCTCAGTGAAGTCCGTAGGAGGCAACACGGAGTACCACGAGATACTTCGCCAGTACCCGGAAGTCACGCGGCCTGCTGGAACACAGAAACAGGTCAGTCACGGTACCGAACATCACATCCGCACTACACCAGGTCCGCCTATCACTGGACGACCTCGCCGTCTGGCACCAGACAAACTGAAGGCAGCACAGAGGGAGTTCGAGGCTATGCTGGCTAACGGCACAGCACGGCCGTCAGAGAGTCCGTGGTCGTCCCCACTTCACCTCGCTCCTAAGAAGGACAACAGCTGGCGGCCATGCGGTGACTACAGGGCACTCAATGCCCGTACTGTTCCGGACAGATACCCCATCCCGCATATACAGGACTTCTCACATCAGCTGGCTGGCAGCCGAATATATAGCAAAATCGATCTCATTAAAGCATACAATCAGATACCAGTCCAGCCAGCCGACGTTCACAAGACAGCGATCACAACACCTTTCGGAATGTACGAATTTCCATTCATGACCTTTGGCCTCAGGAATGCCGCTCAAACGTTCCAACGGTTCATGGACGAGGTGCTGCGCGGGCTGCCGTTCTGCTACTGTTATTTAGACGATATTCTCTTGTTCTCAGAGACAGCAGCCCAGCACACCGAGCACCTGCATCAGCTTCTGAAGCGGTTATCCCAGTATGGAATTATTATTAACTCGGCAAAGTGTGAGTTTGGCCGTACCACCATAACTTTCCTAGGACACGAAGTATCCGAAGAAGGTGTTCGCCCGCTGCAGGAGAAGGTGCAGGCAATCCAGGACTTCCCAGCTCCCAAGACTGTCAAGGAGATGCGTCGCTTCCTGGGTATGTTCAATTTTTACCGCCGCTTTGTCCCAGATGCCGCTCGCTTACAAGCGCCACTCAACGTAGTTCTGGCAGGACCTAAAACAAAGAGAACACAAACAATTAATCTATCGCAAGAAATGCTAGACGCTTTTAACGCTTGTAAAAGTGGCTTATCTAGGGCAGCTCTGCTTGCTCACCCAGAGCCCAACGCCGAACTCGCGATATTTACAGACGCTTCAGACACTTCTATGGGTGCAGTATTACAGCAGAAGGCAGGTGTCACATGGAACCCACTAGCATTTTTCTCTAGGCGACTGTCAGCTTCACAGAAAAAGTATAGCCCTTATGACAGGGAGCTCTTAGCCATCTACGACGCAGTCAGATACTTCCGCCACATGGTTGAAGGTAGGCACTTCACCATTTACACGGATCACAAACCCCTGTCATATGTGTACGCACACAACCGTGACAACTGTTCACCGAGGCAATACCGGTACCTGGACTACATTGCTCAATTCACCACGGATATCAGGTTTGTCGCAGGCAGGGACAACATTGTGGCAGACGCGCTGTCGCGTGTGGAGTCGGTGGCAGTACCGGCGTGTAATTACACAGCTCTTGCACAGTCCCAAGAAACAGACCACGAGCTGCAGGGGCTCTTAAATAACAACAGCACGTCACTCAAGCTGTGTAAAGTGCATTTCACGGACTCAGGCACTGAACTATATTGTGATGTCTCCACTGGTAACACCCGCCCTTATGTTACAGAACCCTTCAGGAGGCAGGTGTTCCAAAAACTACACCAGCTGAGCCATCCCGGCAGACAGGCCACAGTCAAACTGATTTCTGAGCGTTTCGTTTGGCCTGGCCTAAAGAAGGACTGCAGGGCCTGGACCAGAGAGTGCGTAGAGTGCCAGAAGAACAAAATCTCGCGGCACACAACCAGTCCCACCTCCGCTTTCCCTGTCCCTTCCCAACGCTTCTCCCATGTCCACATGGACATAGTAGGGCCACTGACCGTGTCATCAAATTACAGGTACATACTAACTGTGGTCGACCGCTTCACCCGCTGGCCTGAGGCGTACCCCATCGCGGACATCACAGCGGAGACATGCGCCCGCACTTTCATCACCGGCTGGGTGTCCCGCTTTGGCTGCCCCCAGCGCATCACTACCGACAGGGGCAGACAGTTTGAGAGCAAGCTGTTCCACACCATCACGGAGACCCTCGGTAGCCAGCACCGCCCAACCACAGCATACCACCCAGCCTGTAATGGCATGGTGGAACGCCTACACCGCCAGCTGAAGGCAGCCATCCGCTGCCACACAGACACCAACTGGACCGAAGCACTACCCCTGGTGCTGCTCGGCATCCGCAGCGCCTGGAAGGAAGACGTCAAAGCATCAGCGGCAGAGCTCGTTTACGGCGAGCCCCTAAGACTCCCAGGCGAGTTCATCGCCCCCACACTCACCAGCACAGTCGACTACACCGACTTCGCGTCAAGACTCCGGCATCACATGGCGAAGCTGTCTCCAGAACCGGCGAGTCGACACGGCAACAAGCCGTTCTACGTGCCCGACAGCTTGTCAACTTCGTCTCATGTATTCTTGCGACATGACGCCGTTCGCCGACCGCTAGACCCGCCGTACACCGGCCCCTACAGAGTCCTGCAAAGAGGCGACAAAACGTACCGTATTGAGGTAAACGGAAAGGAAACCACAGTAACCATAGATCGGTTGAAACCCGCTTACCTCAATAACGCAGACTACAGTCCCTCCGGTGTAACCAGCGCACCAACGGTCGCAAACACAGCACCAACGCCACCGCAGCCCACCGTCGAGAAGAAAACACGCTCCGGCCGCACCGTTCGCTTCCCGGACTACTATCACCCGTAGCTAAGTAGCCACGGTCTCAGGGGGGGAGTAGTGTAGCGGTCACAGCTACACCGGAATTCGTATGAATTCGTAATATTAATTTAAACTTTTTATAATTGTAAACACTCCACAATACAAAACTTTTCCTTATTGTCCCGTTACACCGAACTGTCAAATTTGAACAAACGTCAAACCAAAGACCAAAAAACTTCAAACACAAAACACGATCATTGTCTGTGGGTGAAAACTAACATATTTTATTAGAAGTATATTTACATATTTATTTAGTTGCTATATTTACATCACACATAATATTTATTTACAAATTTAACAATACGCATAATTATTTACACTATACAAAATATAGGCTTAAAATTGTAATGTTCTGGTCGCTGCCTTTCCGAACGCAACTTCGGGCGCGTTCGGCAAAGCTCGGCTTTCATCGGAGCATATGACTTGCCTAATAGCGATAAAGCATCGTCATGTAGATCAGTACTCGTTTTGACCTCCCGAACAGTACACGCTTGAACTTTCAACCAAATCTAGACTTGCTCGTAGACCTAAGTTCTGCTAGTTGACTCGATATCGTCTCCTTAGCTTTTTGTCTGTGTCCAGTAATTTCCCCGCTGTCGTCTTAACTTAATTGTAGCCTTAAGCGACTCAGAAGTGTTGAGAAATTAATTATACAAGGATAACGTTCAAACCACCGTTTCATTTCGCCATTTTGCTCTATACACTTCAGTTCCTAAATGAATATCACTAAAACAGTACTGGAAAAACAAAATGGTCTTCCTCTTAAGCAGTGATAGCCTAGTGGAGAGACCGGCGGATTGCCAAATCATAGGTCTCGAGTAAAAACCCAAGGCTCGTAGCTCTGACGGCTCTGACGGATCTGACGCTCTTTTCGGATTCGCATTACCACTTGCTTCAAATACGGTGAAGGGAAAAACATCGTGAGGAAACCGAAAAAATGTCTGAGAGATATTTCTCGAAGGCATGTGATGCCAAGTCAGAGACCCGTGGAGTGGCGGCATCAGGACCCTGACACCGGGTTAGTTACTAACCACACGATAAGATAAATGATATTTATTTCTGTAAATAGGTTTTCACAAACACTTTTACACGTAATTTTTTTAACTAGTCGATAAGATCGGAGTTTCACTATCTGACTACTCTGAGAAGAAACATCGAAAGAAACTCAGAGGTCATAGTCTCTTTTAAAGTCCAGACATTGTCTTGGTCAAATCATGTAACATCCATGCAGATAAGTGTCTGAGATGGTCTTTTGAGGAAAGAACCAAACAGAATGAGGGGACCAGGTCAGTCAGTGCAAGCATTTGACAGTAATCGTGAGCTCAACTCGGAACTTGAGGAGCTCCACGTGCTGACGAACAATACCAAAGAAAGAACATTTGGGTTGGTCCCATAAAGAACTCAAACTGCCAGACAAAATATGAAATTAATAAATAAAAGAACTTAAAAAGATTTAGAAAAGAAAATTAAAAAAATAAGGAGAATAACTTAGAAAGTTATATCTATTTTAGGGAAAAAAAAGATTTATTACTTTATAACAAAAAAACTTGAAGACCGACGACTGTCTACTCAGAAATTTATTAAAAAGTAAAAAAACTTGTGTCTGTTGTGAATATGACAGCAGACTTTCCCGCCAGTCTGATGTTTTTTTTAATTCACCAAAACATGACCTCTAGTTTTTCACGATCTTCGTCTTAAGATTGCAGGCGATGGTTTAGTGTTTCATAAATAAATTAAACTGAAGTAAAGTAAGTAGAAATTAGTAAGCATTGCTTGCAGGGTTATTAACATTAAAATATTCAGATTAATGTTCAAATGCTACTCCTTGCTAGTTCTCAGATACTGTTGAGAATTCTCTAGACAGTTATGTCGAGAGGATAATTATAAACTCTCTACTTTAGTTCCGTAGTTAGTGTTACACTTTGACATCTTCAAGAAAGATAAAATAAGCTCTCGACTATTTAAGAGACTCATAGGGGTTTGTATTTGCAAACTGTATTTGGAAACTTATTTTTGTTTTTACTGTGTAAATAGAAGATACCTACTTAATGATTACTCTTAATTTATAAACTAACAATTAAAACAGACGTAGCTTGAGTATAATCTAGAAAAAATATTTTTACTAAGTAAACATTTTATAATTTGGTTAGAATTGTCAAATAAACTAAGTGAATTATTTATTTGAACTTAAAACTGAACTATCTAACATGAATTTAATGTTACATCACTCATAATATATTTCCAAAGGATAAGGCAGTGGTGGTTATAAATTTCACCATTATGTTGAAGTCCCATATAGTAATATATAAGGGTCGAATCGTCAATGTAATAGGTAAACAATAGAAAAGAAATGAAAAAAAAAAGTTCTTTAAATACTAACAGTACCCAGCGATTTCTAAGAAAAACAGTCCAACTGTTGGTTCCAAAGACGCCTACAAGCATAACAACAAACTATTGTGCTTTATTATTGATTGAGAGTAGATATATATTTACGATAACAGTTCAGTTATATCCTTCACATTTAGGTATTGACCTTACTATCTAACGTCTCGTAAGACAAGTCCAGAGTTAGTAGTGATCATATACAACTCTGCGAGGTCTACTAAGTTACGAGGACCTTTTTAAAGGTTTCTACCACTACTTCATTGGTTTTGTCGCAAGCACTGCTGCTACTGCTGCTGGACCTTGGTTTTATTTCCGTTGTTTCATAGTGTTTTCAGGTTTGCGTCCGGTTGATGGCAAAACTACACGGGACTTGTGAAATACTAGTGCACTATAGGCACAGTCGAAAAACCTACAGTCGTCCGACGAAGCCGTCTAGACTAGGCAATTGTGCGGGGTGTAAAGGGCGAGACGCGGCAAAGCCAGTCCCGAACTGCAAACAAAACGATGTTCGTAGTTAGTAGGTAGGTATTATTCATGGCTAACGCTTGTAGACGTTGTCGGCATTTTTCCAGAGATCGAAGGCGTCGTCCTACTGTATTATTATTATACTGTGCTATAGGTACGTCTCTGCCTGGATATAATGCCCATTCGCTTTATCGTCGCTATCCCTAATAGGTCACCTATACTAACACGTCACCTTGTGCATCAGGTCAGTTTGCATGGTCGGTACATTAGGTAACCTAATGAGCTCCATAACGCCATTAAGTAACGCTAACGAAGTTCGACAAATCCGAAATATATGGAATTGACATAAGCCTTCTGAGATTACACGTGTGATTTGAAATAACGTAATAGGTGTATCCTCTTAGCTTTATCGGAATTATGACGCATTATTGTGCAATAACGTATTATATATGTTTCAGTGCATTACATTTACTTTAAAATACAAGCCGTACTATCATTTACTTTATCATTATCAGCCAACCCTTTGACAATTACGCTGGAGTCGGGTTCCAGTCTTACCTTTCAACCTTTAACAGTCATTACAGGTGTAATGCTTGTCAAAGATCTAAAAATGACTGCTGTCAGTAACTGCTTAGCGTGCTTAACGAGGCACGAAGAGGTGTCAGAACGTAATGGATGGTCACTCGTCCGCGAAGCAACCGCGGTTAGCAAAGCTTGACATTAGATCAAACAGTGCGGCTGTATTATTTACTCTAGCCCCTCTACACTTACCTACTACAAAAACAAAACCTTACAGTTCAACAGTTTCAGCAGATTTCCCACTAAAAGTCAACTTTATCCAATATAATAGATATTAGTCAGTGTGCAAACATGTCGCTGATACCAATGATTTATGACCCGTAACCGAATTGTGGCTAAAGGCAAAATACATAGCTATACACATACATACGTGGGTACATGCCCTACAGCCGCCATGCAGTATATAGCCATGATTTTATGTAACCTGACGTTGCTTGTGATGTGATTCTGGATTGTAATTAGTTTCATAGCTTTGGAAATGAATGCATGTGTGAGTTATTGAATGAACTGATGAAGTCCCTTTTTAAGGTTGAAAAAATAAGTTATTATTTTATGAAGGGCAAAGAATTTAATTTAAAACAATGAATAAATACTGCTGACCTGACTGCTTCGGTACAGTCGAGTCGTTTTTACTTTTTATCAGTTTTCGAATCAAATTCTTGTCAATATTTTTTATTAATGACTGCCTGCTGTGCTTGTGGTCCCAGGTTTGATCCCCAGGTCGGGCAAAGTGTTATTGAGTTTTTCCATCTGGATTTTCCCAGTAGCAGCCCGGAGTCTGGATTTATGCCCGATTGATGGCAATAGGCTTGCCTTTTACTACATGGGATTCTAACTTAACTGGCAAAGTATGGGCACAGTCTAAAAACATACAGTCGTCTGACGAAGCTGTCTAGACAGGGCAATCGTACGGGGTGTGAGAGGCGAGATGCGGGAAAGCCGCTCCCGCACTGCGAACTTAACGATGTTCGAAGTGCGGGAGGTATTATTCAAGTCTAACGCGTGTAGAAGTTGTCGGCATTTTTCCAGAGATCAAAGGCGTCGTCCTACTGTATAAATATTTATACTGTGGTATGGGTGTAGGTACTATAGGTGCACCTCTGCCTAAGCCTTCGGGAATTACAGGCGTGAAGTTATGTTATGTGTTGTTGTATTAATGATAACCAAGTTCGATAACTCTGAAATGTAAGAAATTTGCTTTCGAAATTCTGAATTCTATACATTTCATATTTATTGTACTTGACTTTAACTGGGTCTGTTTTAGAATAAATTGATATACTTAGTTTACGTAAAACTATATCAATTTATTCCAAAACATAGCTTATGTTCTGGCCTTTGTTTTTTAATTAAGCCATTTACCAATATACTGATCCGGTTGATATGAAACTAAACCCTTTTTAATGAACTGGCCATTTCATGAAATACTACCTGTGCCTCGTGGTCCGCTTAATAAGGAAATCTGGTAGAATTTTATCCAACTTATAAAACATTTTTATTATATTTTAGCCATGTTACACAATACACACACTATCACTTTGACATTGTAATAATTATTACTGATTCGGCTAATATTAAAGCTGATTTTAACAAATGAGGAACATACAAAAATAGGCTTTAAGGTGACGCTTACTTTTACGGTGACTATGTCTAATATGTGAAATTCTCGTGTTACAGTGTTTGGTCTGGGAATAGGACTTAAACTAATAAAAACTAAATAAAACTAATAAATTGATTCCAAGGCGGAACGAACTTTGTCGGGGCAGCTAGCATGTAGTTTTTTTTTTGCAAATAGATATTCTACAACTTTCAGTTAAAAATCGCCATTTCATACTTCTTGTCACAATCACTGCTATTAACCTTGTGGCTAAACGTTTATTACGTTACCATGAAACATTCTTCATTGGCATTGGCCATATTATTTATTTTACTGCTAATCTAAACCCTACTATAACGGAAAGGTAAAATAAGCATGTTTACCAATCATATACCCATTTACCCAATTTATTGAAGCAGTTGACCTTTCCATTTTAACGATGTGTTTGTAAAACGAACCTTCCGAACCATAGGTCACGTTTTATGGCAGACACAAATAAAAAGTATCCAATTTTTATTTGGAAATTCTGATTCGGTTGAATGGGGTTTCAAGTTGGCTGTGCTATTCGTGAAATACGAGTGGACACCAATTTTGTTCCCTGTAAATGAATTTGTTTTTATTTTTATTGCGACGCGACGTAGAAATGTATAAAAACTCCAGTGTATCTCTGTTTTTTTTAAACAAATATTAAACTAGATGCTGTGTTTATCTTCATCAATTTACAATTAATAATAACAGGAACTTTAATGTTAACATCACGCATGTCATCAACGAAGGGTTAGGCAAAGGTTTACCCATAGTATACCTACATTCCACCAGTTATGTATAAGTCTTATGTAGCTGAATACAAATTCAGTATCTGTACTGATACTGGGAAATTTCATATAGAAAAACTCCAGAACGTTTTGCCCGACCAGGAGTTAGAAGCCGGGGCCAATGTTCGGCAGTAGCGCTTATGACCAGTAGACCAACGAAGCAGTCATGCAAACTTTCGCTGTCATTCACAAAATTGACTAATAACACCAATCTCCCACCTCACCTTAACACAAATGGTAGTTCAATAAACACAAGAAACAATTTGACAAGACTCATCCTACTCACCAAACGAAACTGCTTTCTCCACATACCTTTCAGCTTCACAATACGATAGAATAGGCCGCTAAAAAGGTTCAATATGGTTCCCACGCCAAGGAAAGGCAGCCTGGGCATTTTGTGAAACGAATCCGAATGCGAAATTGAATCTTTGAAATCCTTCTGAATACGAGTATACCCGAGTACAATACATTGCCACAGACTAATTTAATATGGTTGTTCCACAGAATAATCTTATCCAATTAGCCCATTGTTCTGTGTTAGTCTGTGTTCTACTCTAAGTTGAATAATATGTGTGATTGTGTCTTATATTACAACAACCACCTGTAGACCAAATTTTCGAATCTTTTGTATAAGGGTTTACGCTTGATTAAAAAAAAAAGATTTTCTGTAACATTTTAAAGATAAATGTTCTAATAGGGTGTTAAAAAATGGCTCAGAAATTGTATTATAATGTAAACCGATGTTGCAAACCATCCGTAATTAGCTATATAACGATTTTAAGTAAATTTAAAATTGCTTCCATAACACGGTATCATTTGATTTTAAGAAAAAAATGCTCTTTAACTGCAAACAATAAAGAACATATTAAATAAATGTACTACTCAATGCGTGTTTCCTTCAAGTCAAGCGTTTATAGACAAAGCTTCCTATCGTATAAGGACTCCTAAGATGGTGTTCATCATAATTAATAGGATTAGTGTGTTCCTTCCACCGCGCTGGTTCGCATTGCATTTCAACGTACGTAATATTCTATTTCACAGAGATCCGCTTGTCTGCTAAAGATCTGCACATGTCTTGTATTGTGCTCTGAATGGTTGCTTGAATACGTCTTTAATAATTTAATATTAGTGAACATATCTTCATGTTTAATGATGTGATAATATATTTGGTCTGCTCGCACATAATTGAATATGAAGATATGTCCATACATCCATTGTTATTTCTATCAAATTGGTGAAATGATGTAGGTACGCGGGTTAAGTTTTGAGTCCCATGTACTTAATATGAAGTTTGTTTGCGGTGTATTATTGATAGTTTAATAACACCAATACATAAATTATAGTTCTATCTAGATTATGTCACAAATAATTGAGCCAACATAAATGGTTGGTAAAATGTACGATTCGAAAGCAAACATGAAGGAATAGGTCGATGCCAACTCGTAGAGGACGATGTTTGCACAAGCACGCCAGGAAATGGAATTTCTTACGGCGACAGATGGTTACTGGGTGCTTTGCACAAGGTCGGTTAAGTAAAGTAAAGATAGCATCTAAAGCTGCCGTAACCTCTGCCGATAGGTTAAAGCTGTCTGTAGGTAAGTTCGTGAACATATGCATAAGATGTTGGGTTGATTGGTACTCTGAATAGTTTTTCGTTATAAACGTATTTTTATCTCTCTTGACCATGTATGTAGGTGCCGCCACTGGGGGCGGTTGGTAACAAATATAAAATTTTGTTCCGACGACCACCAGTGGTGGCAGTTTTAGTGGTGGCCGTTGGGAATAAGCCATTATTTATTTATTTGTTCCCAACCGCCCCCAGTGGTGGCGGTTGGGAACAAAAGTAAAATTTTGTCCCAACGACCACACAGTGGTGGCAGTTTTAGTGGTGGCGTTGGGAATAAGCCGTGCAGGACAGTGTTAAGTTGACCGTCATCATGGTGGATGTATCTATACATTTAATAAGACTGTAAAAAAACTGTGTCTGTACATTGAATATATTTAAAAAATAATAATTGAGGGGGGTTTAGAAACAGTAATAGAGCACGAATCCAAAAAAAAAAGTTTGTCTGTTTGTCTGTTTGTCTGTTTGTCTGTTTGTTTGCACACGCTAATCTTCGGAACTACTAGACGGATTTTAATGATTTTTTTTTTGTTGTATAGATATTAAGTCTGGTCAACACATAGGCTATAATTTATCTTGGAAACTGGAACACCTGATGCAGAACCGCAACAGACCAGCTAAACTATAGGCGATACAAAAATGGTCCCATAGCAAAAATTGTTTCACGTGATGAGCATTTTCTGCTGAGAGAATAAATTTGAAGATCCGGAACACCTGATGCAGAACCGCAACAGACCAGCTAAACTATAGGAGATACAAAAATGGTCCCATAGCAAAAATTGTTCCACGTGATGAGCATTTTCTGCTGAGAGAATAAATTTGAAGATCCGGAACACCTGATGCAGAACCGCAACAGACCAGCTAAACTATAGGAGATACAAAAATGGTCCAATAGCAAAAATTGTTCCACGTGATGAGCATTTTCTGCTGAGAGAATAAATTTGAAGATCCGGAACACCTGATGCAGAACCGCAACAGACCAGCTAAACTATAGGCGATACAAAAATGGTCCCATAGCAAAAATTGTTCCACGTGATGAGCATTTTCTGCTGAGAGAATAAATTTGAAGATCCGGAACACCTGATGCAGAACCGCAACAGACCATCTAAACTATAGGAGATACAAAAATGGTACCATAGCAAAAATTGTTCCACGTTATGAGCATTTTCTGCTGAGAGAATAAATTTGAAGATCTGGAACACCTGATGTGGAACTTCAAGAGCCCAGCTACACTATAACATATATTGGAATGACGTCTTAGCAAGAGTTGTTCAGCCTTATGAGCACTCGCTGTTGACGTATAAAAATCGAAGATCTGGAACACCTGTTGTGGAACTCCAAGAGCCCAGCTACACCATAACTCAAATAGGAATGACGTCTTAGCAAAAGTGGTTCGGTCTGATAGGCGTTTCCTGTTGACTTATAAAAATCGAAGATCAGAAACATTTGATATAGAAATTAAAACTATCACTAATTTCATTACATAATTATAAAATAACATAAGTAGGAGGTACTACGCGGTGAAGGCGGGAACAGTTCAGGACTGATTTTCGATGACGATGGTATATCGTTGAAAATTAGACTCTACTGGCTCAAACTCCCATTTTTTTTATCGTATGCCTTCGGGCTTAAGTTATTTGAGTGTTTAATTTCCTTTTCCATTTATCTTCGTTACACGGTAGCTTACCCGGTAACGCAGGGGAGCAGCCACTTAGATTTTAATTGATCAGGTATCATCACAATAAAACTATAACCATGCCTAGAAAGAGGTCAAATTTTTCCCAATGTTCCAAAGGTGCTAAATGATTTAAGACCATAAGATCCCAACAATCTACCGAAGAGCGTTAGGAGAGACTTGATGCTGTTCGAGAACATGAGGCTGCAACTCGCTCCGTGGAAACTTCTTGGGATCGCGAAGCACGCCTGCATTCTCAGCGTATTTACGCATCTACATCCAGGTCTCTAGAGACCAGTGAAGAATATGTGCGCGACTGACCGCTGATCGTGAACATCATGCACTGTCTCGCGAGTTGGAGACGTTCACGGAAAAAGCTTGAGTTTTCAGCGTATATACGCATTGACTCTAGAGATAAGTGGGGGAAGGAGATGCGCGACTGACCGCTGATCGTGAACGTCACGCAACATATTATGATGACCTATAGTAAAAGAGATATAAAAATGGTGCCATTGCAAAAACTATTCCACGTGGAGAGTGTTTTCTGCTGTGAGACTAAATTTGAAGATCTGGAGCACCTGTAGGGGAACTCCAAAGCCCAGAGACAATATAACATATACATAATAGAAATGGCGTCTTAGCAAAAGTTGTTAAGTCTGATGGCATTTCCTGTTGACCAACAAAAATAAGAAATCTGGAACATCTTGAATCGTCTCGCGCATCCCATTGATTTCCCGTCCCCGGGCTTATAGAATTCGACATCAGATGTTTCAGATCTTCGATTTTGACGACCCCGTTGTCGCTGGCATAAGCAACAGGATCCGCGTACGAAGTCGCGGGCAGAAGCTAGTACATCATAAATTTCCATTTACGATAGTAATAACATTGTTAGAACACTAAGCTTTTTATAAAATAAAATGTGCCGCGTTTATTTATGGAAGTACCCATGTGAAGTGAAATTAGAATGAACTTAATAAACCATTAACAAAAATAATTATGAAACTTCGCAAGAAAGTTGGTAAATAATGTTGAATTATAAAATAACTTATTTTACGACAATGAAAATTCATTCAGCGAAAGTTTACAGGGGTTCCGCTCTACAACACAAACGCCTGAACTGTGCAACTCTATTTAAATCTGTCGAAATTCTCGAAGCATTTTGGTGCGGCGTTAAAAACAAATCGTTTCTAGCTGCCTGATGGAAATTAATTGCCACTTCCTCGGAAGCCTTCCTAGGCGCTGGCAATTTAATAAAGTTATTTAGCGTCCTTGAGCTTTATTGAGATTCATTTTGAAATACTTTTGACGAAAACTAAACGAATGAAGGAATTTGCACTAATATGGCCTTATGAAGGAATAGCAAACCGTTTTACGCTACTTACTTACTCTCTTACTTTTTGCAACATGACTCTATGTTGCCAAAACTTAGAGAGAAGGTATAGCACACCTATATTAAGTCAGTAATGTATAAGCCCCAAGAAATATTGCCATCAACTGAGTACAAATCAGTCCAAAACCAGTTACTGAGAAAATGGATATGGGAACCCAATAAAACTTTGTCTGACCCAGGATTCAACCCCAGGACCTCAAGAGTAGCACTCGCAACCAACAACAAGACAAGCAAGGCAGTATTTTATTCCTCTACTGTAGTTAAGCATTTATTCCACATGCTTCTTACGTACAAACAGTACATTAATGTATATACATAAATGTTCATTACAGTGAGTCAACCTCATACTAATTTATCATTGTTAATTATTTGTTTAGCGTGCCCTTGTCCTTACCCTTGTCAACTTTTGTGCTCGACTAATTTATATGACGTGATATCCTTTCTTAATTACTGTTCTTGCTACTAATATAAGGACAAAATCCCCCACGCAAAAAAGTAAAGCTCAAAAAGTTAAAAATATTACTTTCCTATCGTTAAGCCATGAAATTTTATGTCGCGTCGGGGTAGCGCTTAAGTAATGGATCTTCCTAGTAGGTGTGTACTTATTAACGGTACCCCGACATGACATAAAACTTAGCAGAAGAAGAAAAAAACTTATCAAATGCTGGTTAAAAAAGGAAATCAAAAATTTAAAAAACCCCTACTGCCAAAAAGTATTTTAAAGCTCACATTTAAAAAGTTTAAAAATAACATTTTCCTATCGTTGAGCCATGTCATTTTATGTCACGTCGAGGTACCGCTAATAGTACATACCTACTAGGAAGATTCCTTACAGCGGTACCCCGACGTGACAGATAACATGGCAAACTCTGCTTAGTTTGGGACTAGGTAACGTTGTGTAAAAATTGTGGAATATTTATATAGTTGTGACTTGTGAAATATCTCTATTTATCGACATCTCAATGGTCACCTCTTTTCTAGCCATATCACCTTTCACGCAACCCATCCATCATGCTTGTTATCTGACCAGTGGTCGCCGCATACAGGGTAAAGTAATTCGGTTACCCTGGTAGGTACTCTCCGAGAGATCGCCCGCACCAGTAATATTAAATCGCTGCTTTTTTTTATATATAATGGGTCTACTCTTGACCTCAATCTTGTCCTGCGGTCAGAGATGAGGTCGACGATGGAACGAGCTTACCCAAAAAAAGCCTATTAACTCGCGACTTAAACAGATTGGGCTCAGATGAACTCGAAAACACTGATGCAGGCAGGGCATTCCACTCCATGGCTGTGCGTATAATGAAGGAACAGGCAAAGCGCTTCGTGCGAATGTGTGGAACATCTACAAGGAATGGGTGATAACCTGCAGTACGTCTGGATTCCCCATGGAAGAAAGGAGATGGTGGAATGAGACATGCAACTTTGCGTCGTCGGTGGGCCAGGGTATGAAGCTTGGTACCCACCAGCTTTTCGTCACCAATGAGCCTCTTGGTTCTGCGCTCTACTGAGTCGAGTGTGGCTAGTTGGTATTTGGCTGAGCCTCCCAAAGGTGACAACAATACTCCATGCTGGACCGGACTTGAGCTTTATAAAGAACTGCTGGCCTTTCTCGAGGAGTTAGGATGGATTGAATATTGAGTACCTATATTATGTGCGTTTAGACGTGAGGTTGCGGACCTGCCTGATAAAACTTTATTTTTGAAAACAGAAGGTACTTCCGCTAACCCCGACTGTACCCGATAAAAATAACCTAACCCATCCATCGTTTCTTTAGGCCTCCTCTTTTCGATGGGGTTCATACCAATGATATTATAAGTAAAAAGGTGTAGATAGGTTATAAGCGCTCAGCGAACGACACGTTAAAATGTGGCTAACTAGCCACAATTGACCTTAGTGTCACGTCGCTCCGTCAACGGACGCATGAGTGCGTTCGTGTGCGGTTTTTGAAGATCGAATGTTGTTTAGGTAACCTATCTACACCTTTTTACTTATACTATCATGGGTTCATACCTACCCACAAACTTTAAATACCACCATGATGAAAATTCCTTTTCCTATTTGTGAAATAAAATAATTTCATTAAAATAAACCCCCAAATAACATTTCTCACCAGCCATTACGATTTCAGGCTACATTCAAAAGATTCATTTTCCATTTCAGACAGGGCGCTAATGCCTGTTTTATGTTTTACGCGTTTTTGTACTATGTTTTTCATTTTCATTACGCAGGAAGGTCATGGCTTGGTGAGTGGTGACAGACGGTTTACGATTCTTTATTGTGACCACATAACTAAGAGTTCGGTGTCGTAATCTTCACGAGTTAAATACATAAAGAATTAACAACGTATTTTATGGAGGTAGATAAAAAGAAGAGTAGTTACGCCTTTAAGACTATTTGTTCTGCCTAAAATACCAAACTTGTTTTATTACTATTGCATTGGTCTTTCTTGAAAATAAACATAAAATTATCAAGGTGTAGATGACGGCTATGAAGTAAGTAGGTGCCAGTAACATTCTTCGTCTGAGCGAGTCGATGGCAAGCAAACATAGACACTATATATCACGTTTTTGTTAAATTTGACGTAATAATAATAATGCCATAGTCCTTCGTAGTTCTAGGTATCCAGTCCATTTTAGCCACCCTAACCTATAGTCCAGTACTTTTGTTACCATATTCTACAATAGTCATACACCAGTCGTAGGTTTTGGGTGCACTTCTCTAGTGCATACAGGGAAAATATGCGGTTGATGCCTCATTTCATTAAAGACGTCAATGGGCCTCTGCGAGTTAGCTTCGGCTTAGAAAGGTCCGGAGTCCAAGGATTCCGGGAAATAAAAGCGTAAATAAATAATAATAATTCTCGTATACCACAACTTTCACACACCACCATCTAGTCTAGTCCCAAGCTAAGCAGATCTTGTGTTCTGAGTACTAAACAACTGATAAACATACTCGTATATTTCTATATTTCTAAATACATACATATTATAGATAAATTACACCCAGACGCAGAAAAAATGATCGTGCTCATCACACAAACATTTGTTCTGGGTCAGCATCGAACCCACGACTTTCGGCACAGCAGTCAGGGCCTCTAACTACTAGACCAACAGGACAGTCAATGCTTTACATACAAAATGCACAAATTTGTTCGCACATGAAAGTTTCTATCTCTTCCGTTTCGTGAATATATGGAGACTCATTTGTAGTAGTGAACTACCTTTGTGAAGTCATAACGTCAGTAAGTTACCCTATGTTAGTACGCATAAACATCGAGAAACCTATCATAATACGCACTGTTTATGTGTGCCAACGTGTGGGTACCTACTGCATACTTAGTTAGACCTTTGTTAAATTCAGCGGCACCCTCGTAAAACATTTTCGTCGTATACAACGATAGATTATAGCATAATAATGTAGAAGCTCACCAAGCTTTGAGACTAGCTTTCTAAGTGCAAATTCAGTTGCGTGAGAAACGCCTCACAGTCTACGTTCTGAAGGAACTAATTACGACGTCTAATGACATGCCGATACGACCAACTAACACGTAATGTTTTGTAAACTCAATCCTAGAAGGATGTGTTTTTCAACTGCATTTTGAATTCGTGATAATTATTTAAACAAATTTCACCAGTTCTCTAAGCTCTTTTTGGTATGCAGTTTAGGGAAAATCAAATAAGCTTTTGATGGATGATATGATAATTATGATTAATCAGGATATTTTAGTGCATTTTATTTTTATGAGATGGAATGAGTTGTAACGCTTAACAATGACGTCCATTGTATCCATGACGGCATTCTGGATATCGTCATCATTCAAACACACGCCTATGTGGAAAATACTTATTTGAAATCATGAGTAGTTCAAGGAAGCTGCCAGTTTATTTATTATGACTATTTTATCATCCAGACAATTATAAAATGACTCATCACACTGACGAAACTTATTTTAAAATTACATCTATGTACTACAGCGATAATCTTTTAAGTATTCTGCAACTTCGTTAGCTGGAAAAATATTGGTTCTATACGTCAACTGGGCTTTAATTGGCAGATATCGTCTTACTTTATCTTGAGGCTATATTTTTCAGTCAGAGCAATCGAGATCCGAATTTTAAAAATGGGTTCCAAGTGATTGAGTTTACTGAGTATAAGTAAGTATGAGGTGAATTATTGTTAGTTTATTGGCTGGCGACATGAGTGCCTTTAAGTACATGATAATCAATAGGAATCAGTTTTTATCGTTTCAAAAGTTTACCGCTATAAAATATAATTTACCTATACTCGTAGGATTCGGACTCTAGACCGGACGGTGTAGAAATCGTGCTGCACTAACAGTTATAGAATAGAATAGAATAGAATAGAATAGAATACTCTTTATTGTACACCATAAAAACTTACAAATAATAACTTTAAGGGGTACATAAGGTGTTACAATGGGCGGCCTTATCGCTAAAAGCGATCTCTTACAGACAACCTTTGGATGGACTTGATGGAGGAGGAGAAAAGATGAGTAGGCAGTTTGTGGTGTACTATTTACATAGATAATTAACATACAAATATAAAATAAGTAGGTATAAATAAAAAAACAAAAAAAAGAAAATAAATAAATACAATACATAAATACTAATAACTAGCTTTTGCCCGCGGCTTCGCCCGCGTGGATTTCGAACTTCCGTCCCCTTTGTTTTCCCTTTAAGGGTTGAATTTCCAAAAATCGTTTTTTAGTGGATACTTACTCTTTACTAAGAACACCCCTTCAAGTTTCATGTCTCTAATACCAGAGGTTTGGGATGTGCGTTGATTTAGAAACGTAATAATTTTAGCATAATACTTCCGGATAGACTACTTTCAAAGTTGATCCTTCCGGTATGTAGGTATGCATAAAGATTTCTGGAACTACTGACCCGGGAAAGAGCGACGTACAACTGACCATATGTGTAAAACAACTGAGACTTAGATCAACCTGCCTAGGCGTATTGATTACAACTGTACCATGTTTGGTTAAAATCCCTATAATAGTTTTTGAACTATGCTTGCACATAGAGACAGACAGATAGACAAAACATTTACTGATTGCATTTTTGGCATCAGTATCGATCACCAATCATCCTCCAATATTAATTTTGAATATATATTCAATGTTCAGAATTGACTTCTGTACAGTTTTATTATAATTACTAGCTTCTGCCCGCGACTTCGTACGCGGATCCTGTTGCTTATGCCAGCGACAACGGGGTCGAAGATCTGAAACATCTGATGTCGAATTCTATAAGCCCGGGGACGGGAAATCAATGGGATGCGCGAGACGATTCAAGATGTTCCAGATTTCTTATTTTTGTTGGTCAACAGGAAATGCCATCAGACTTAACAACTTTTGCTAAGACGCCATTTCTATTATGTATATGTTATATTGTCTCTGGGCTTTGGAGTTCCCCTACAGGTGCTCCAGATCTTCAAATTTAGTCTCACAGCAGAAAACACTCTTCACGTGGAATAGTTTTAGCAATGGCACCATTTTTATATCTCTTTCACTTTAGGTGTTCCATTTTCCAAAATAAATTATAGCCTATAATATGTTGCGTGACGTTCACGATCAGCGGTCAGTCGCACATCTCCTTCCCCCACTTGTCTCTAGAGTCGATGCGTATATACGCTGAAAACTCAAGCGTCATGCTTTTTCCTTGTACGTCTCCAACTCGCGAGATAGTGCATGATGTTCACAATCAGCGGTCAGTTGCGCACATATTCTTCACTGGTCTCTAGAGACCTGGATGTAGATGCGTAAATACGCTGAGAATGCAGGCGTGCTTCGCGATCCCAAGAAGTTTCCACGGAGCAAATTGCAGCCTCATGTTCTCGAACAGCATCAAGTCTCTCCTAACGCTCTTCGGTAGATTGTTGGGATCTTATGGTCTTTAATCATTTAACACCTTTGGAACATTGGGAAAAATTTGACCTCTTTCCAGGCATGGTTATAGTTTTATTGTGATGATACCTGATCAATTAAAATCTAAGTGGCTGTTTCCCTGCGTTACCGGGTAAGCTACCGTGTAACGAAGATAAATGGAAAAGGAAATTAAACACTCAAATAACATAAGCCCGAAGGCATACGATTAAAAAAATGGGAGTTTTAGCCAGTAGAGTCTAATTTTCAACGATATACCATCGTCATCGAAAATCAGTCCTGAACTGTTCCCGCCTTCACCGCGTAGTACTACTTATGTTATTTTATAATTATGCAATGAAATTAGTGATAGTTTTAATTTCTATATCAAATGTTTCTGATCTTCGATTTTTATAAGTCAACAGGAAATGCCTATCAGACCGAACAACTTTTGCTAAGACGTCATTCCTATTTGAGTTATGGTGTAGCTGGGCTTTTGGAGTTCCACAACAGGTGTTCCAGATCTTCGATTTTTATACGTCAACAGCGAGTGCTCATAAGGCTGAACAACTCTTGCTAAGACGTCATTCCAATATATGTTATAGTGTAGCTGGGCTCTTGAAGTTCCACATCAGGTTTTCCGGATCTTCTTTATTCTCTCAGCAGAAAATGCTCATAACGTGGAACAATTTTTGCTATGGTACCATTTTTGTATCTCCTATAGTTTAGATGGTCTGTGGCGGTTCTGCATCAGGTGTTCCGGATCTTCAAATTTATTCTCTCAGCAGAAAATGCTCATAACGTGGAACAATTTTTGCTACGGTACCATTTTTGTATCTCCTATAGTTTAGATGGTCTGTTGCGGTTCTGCATCAGGTGTTCCGGATCTTCAAATTTATTCTCTCAGCAGAAAATGCTCATCACGTGGAACAATTTTTGCTATGGGACCATTTTTGTATCGCCTATAGTTTAGCTGGTCTGTTGCGGTTCTGCATCAGGTGTTCCAGTTTCCAAGATAAATTATAGCCTATGTGTTGTCCAGACTTAATATCTATACAACAAAAAAAAAAATCATTCAAATCCGTCCAGTAGTTCCGAAGATTAGCGTGTGCAAACAAACAGACAAACAGACAAACAGACAAACAGACAGATTTTTTTTTTGGATTCGTGCTCTATTACTGTTTCTAAACCCCCCTCAATTATTATTTTTTAAATATATTCAATGTACAGACACAGTTTTTTTACAGTCTTATTATATGTATAGATTTACAGAGTAACAGACTGTTATGACGTGTTAGGAGAAAGGTAATAATTTTTAAGCATTCCTTTAAATGATGGTAATGTTTGAGCTTGTCTCACTGACACAGGCAAAGCATTCCATAGCCGAACAGCTTCCACTGTGAACGATTTTCCGTAGAAATTAGTGGTATGCATGGGCATATCTAGACTCAAGTTTTCTGATGACCTTAGATATCTATTATGTGTGTCATGAAGGAACTTGAAACGTTCTTTAAGATAATTGGGGTAATAGTTATATTTTCAGGAGCGTAAATATTTCACTGAAAGTATCTATAAAAGTAAAAGCCTCATGGCTCCTCTTTTGAAATACGACAGGACAGCCTTTGTTGTGTTCGCCCATTACAGTTCGTGACTCGTAAATTGAATATCAAAAAGGAACTCTGTATGGGGTTTCCACATAGTTACGAGTGCCACCTAGCGAGAAATACGTGCAGAGAATTTTAATGAAATAAACAAAAAACTTTTCTCGTTTTTTGTTTTTCTTTTACGTGGAAATGGACAGTGACAAAACAACACATTTCTGGGTAGTACAAAGTAGGATTCCCATGCGATTTCCCAGAGCCTGCAAAGTTTTATTAAGCCTGAACAGTAAGCATTTTCCACTTTCCACTAGTTCTGTATAGAAATGCGACATGGTTGTCAAGACCAATGTTCGGGCGCAAAGTTTAATCTTAAACAGCACGTTTCAGAAACTCACGGAACCACTTTAACTAAGTTGGTTCATGCTATATCTACACTTTTTAAGCAGTTGAAGGCACGGCACCTCTTAATTATGATGCACTAATTACATTAAACGATACAATGGGTCGTAAAGTAAGACAAAACTTTTGGAAGAATAATAAATATGTAAAAGTTTTGATTAAAACGAAGCCGTAAATAAGCGTAAGTGATTGTTTACGTAATGAAAACCGTAAAAATGATTATTTTTGTGGTTGGTTTGGTACCTACTGTATTTACCTTAAAATCCTTAAAAGGTCGGATGTAATAGGTACCTAGATCTTTAGGTTCGTCTCCTCTGTTTAAAGTTTACAAAATTTTGAGGTTAGATCGAGCCTATACCTATATCCAAGAGTCAGTGCGAAAGTGCCGTGAGTAGGTAAAACAATTCAAATTTTAATTTAAAATATTTATTTACTTAAAATACTTTATTAATATCTATGACAACATGCCAACATGCCAGTCAAACGCGCCACGTAAACGTAACTTAACGTTAATGTCGCACGTCACCTGAATGATGACGTAGGATATTTGTGCCATGAATCCAGGACAGGATACGTTTCATTCGTGCACGTTTGAAGTTCGTCTCCAAATATTGTCTCGCCTAGAGATAGATGAAATTACATCATAAATGCATAAGGTGCATGACAGTACAGTCGCCTACACACCTGGCTTTGACACGAAGACACCTGAATCACGTTGTTTTGCATATTGAACGCCGCGTGCGACGACCGAGCTTACCATTGTGCATTGTAATGATTGAGTTACGTACTGGAATACTCGGAAAAGCTTGATATTATAGAACCCACTCATTCATGAACACTCCTTGTAGATAACATGAATAGTGATACCTGTGATTATCTATACGAACTGATAACTGACGGACCACCAAATCAAATATTTTTATAGTGATTGGAAAAACCGTGACGCGTTCACCCCAAATGGGATAAGGAGAATGTTGTATTGGCTTTACTAAGCAATCTAGATACTAGGTAGAATTAATGAAGGTTTAATAGTGGAGATTTTGTAGACTAGTTTCAAAATTTTAAATAAAATAAACTTTAATTTAGTAGTAGATTCTATTTGCAATGTTGTCTATGTCTACCATTATCTTGGAAGCAAGAGCCGCTTTGTGTTTCACGTAATAATTACTTTCTCGGATCTCGAGTTCTGTTCTGAGGAATATAGCTCAGAATTCTGTAAGGTAAGACTTAGAATTTTGGCTCAGTTTTAGTGTACTTGTTGAAATAGCCCTAGCATAGCTCTGAAATGAAGTTATGTCGTGCAATGCGTATTTGTATCTTAAATCCAAGTTATTGGGATTTAAGATACAAATAAATAATGAGCTACAAATATTGAATAGCTACTGAATCTTCATCGATATTGTATATCATTCTATCTAAAAAGCTAACTGAAACTCAACTATTTTGTATTGTTATAATGACTTTCAAAGTCAAAGTCCTATTACCAGTGGATATTACTAGCATTTAAACAAATGTCGAAGCAGATTTTACAGCGAGTAGATTTAAAAAATTGAAGCTGAAGCGAAACAGAACTTTTTGCGTGAGGATTAAGGTATTAAAAAAATTAAATTAAAAATTTAAAAAACCCCCATCGCAAAAAGTAAAACATTTAAAAAGTTAAAAATAACACTTTAGCCATGAAATTTTACTTCACGTCGGGGTACCGCTTAAGTAAGGAATGTTCCTAGTGCTTGTAGGTATGTAGGTACTTACTATAACGGTACCCCGACGTTACGTAAAATTTCATGGCTAAAGTGTTATTTTTAACTTTTTAAATGTTTTACTTTTTGCGATGGGGGTTTTTTAAATTTTTAATTTAATTTTTATTTTAATTTTTTTAAACGCATTAATTGTGTTTTATAGAGTATACAGTTATGAGAATTTTTCAGTACATTGTATGTAGAGTCAAATGCTGGTTAAAACGAATCCAAACACGACATATCTGCTATTACTTTGTCAAGAGTCTACCGACTGGTGTGCTGGATAGCCTGGCTGCAGCATCAGCTCATCCTGTTGCCCTCAGGGCATTGTGTGCAGACTCAAATGCTGGTTAAAATGAATCCAAACACGACATATCTGCTATTATTTTTTCAAGAGTCTACTGGTGTGCTAGATAGCCTGGCTGCAGCATCAGCTCATCCTGTTGCCATCAGTGCATTGTGTGCAGAATCAAATGCTGGTTGAAATGAATCCAAACACGACATATCTGCTATTATTTTGTTAAGATTCTACCTACTGGTGTGTTGGATAGCCTGGCTGCAGCATCAGCTCATCCAGTTGCCATCAGTGCATTGTGTGCAGAATCAAATGCAGGTTAAAATGAATCCAAACACGACATATCTGCTGTTATTTTCCCAAGAATGTATTAGTCTGCTAGATATCCTGGCTGCATCAGACCAAATACACCATAATGTTGCTTATTTATATTACACACTTGGGTGTTTGAAATTTTAAGACACACATATGTTTGTAAGTAAAGTTAATACCCATAGACGCCTAAAATAGCAACGGTAGCTAACACAAAAGAGCTGATGTCTTTGAAACGGCTGAACCGATTTTGATGAATTATGTCTAAGAACCATCGCAAGAAACCCTGCTTTCAAATAAAAAAAACCGCATTTAAATCGGTTCACCCGTTTGGGCGCTACGGTGCCACAGACAGACAGACAGACAGACAGACAGACAGACAGACAGACAGACAGACACACACACATAGCGGTGAAACTTATAACACCCCTCTTTTTGCGTCGGGGGTTAAAAAAACGTAAACACAGGGTAGGTTGCTCACGTGCAGTTTTATTAACTCTGTAGTTGCATCCTTTGTTCCGCTAAAAAATAAGTTTACCATGCTGCATTTTTTGGAAATTCCATCAGCTCAAATGCATTTTCTGTTATGAGTAATAGCACAAAGGGGAGTTCTTCACAGGAACCGAATTTTGTTGAAAAATATATAGAAATTCAATTTCGTGGATGTTGCTTTTATGGAAATACATAGGGACACGGATTTAGCTTGATTAGAGCAAAACGTCCTTTTGTTTTTCCCAGTACCAATTTAATATTCATAGGGAAAATTAAAACCTCGTGGCAACGTGCAAAATATCTATGTAGAGTATTCTATTCTATTCTAAAATACCTTAGCTTTAATGTTTTACCTACTTATGTTTTTGTAATGTCTTTACATCGACTATACTTTATTTTCAGCTCGATGTGGGTCAAAATGTAACCATTTAATGAGTAGGACGAAATATCTGTAAAACTTTATTTCAAAATGACTCTCTTATCTATGTTATTCACTTGCTGATAAGAAAATTTCCGAGTAGGTATTGTGCTTTGTGAAGGAATTTGCTTTAAATTTTATGTCTTTGATATTCAAGGTTTCGTGTTTTTCTAATAGGTACAGGAAACCGGAATTAAGATAGAAGATCCACGCTTCTATCTTAATTGTTCAAAATCGAAACAAAACACTTTGTATTCTATATTTTTAACCCCCGACGCAAAAAGAGGGGTGTTATAAGTTTCACCGCTATGTGTGTGTGTCTGTCTGTCTGTCTGTCTGTCTGTCTGTGGCACCGTAGCGCCCAAACGGGTAAACCGATTTAGATGCGGTTTTTTTTATTTGAAAGCATTGTTTCTTGCGATGGTTCTTAGACATGATTCATCAAAATCGGTTCAGCCGTTTCAAGGTTATCAGCTCTTTTGTATTAGCTGCCGTTGCTATTTTAGACGTCTATGGGTATTAACTTCACTTTAAAACATATGAGTGTCTTAAAATTTCAAACACCCGTTTGTGTAATATTAATAAGCAACATTATGGTGTATTTGGTCTGATGCAGCCAGGATATCTAGCAGACTAATACACTCTTGGGAAAATAACAGCAGATATATCGTGTTTGGATTCATTTTAACCAGCATTTGATTCTGCACACAATGCACTGATGGCAATTGGATGAGCTGATGCTGCAGCCAGGCTATCCAGCACACCAGTAGGTAGACTCTTGACAAAATAATAGCAGATATGTCGTGTTTGGATTCATTTTAACCGGCATTTGATTCTGCACACAATGCCCTGATGGCAACAGGATGAGCTGATGCTGCAGCCAGGCTATCCAGTACACCAGTAGGTAGACTCTTGACAAAATAATAGCAGATATGTCGTGTTTGGATTCATTTCAACCAGCATTTGATTCTAAACACAATGCACTGATGGCAACAGGATGAGCTGATGCTGCAGCCAGGGTATCCAGCACACCAGTAGGTAGACTCTTGACAAACTAATAGCAGATATGTCGTCTTTGGATTCGTTTTAACTAGCATTTGACTCTACATACAATGCACTGAAAAATTCTCATAACTGTATAATCTATAAAACAAAATTAATGAGTTTAAAAATTTAAAAATAAAAATTAAATTAAAAATTTAAAAAACCCCCACCGCAAAAAAGTAAAACATTTAAAAAGTTAAAAATAACACTTTAGCCAAGAAATTTTACGTAACGTCGGGGTACCGTTAAAATAAGCACCAACATACCTACAAGTACCTACTAGGAACATTCCTTACGTAAGCGGTACCCCGACGTGAAGTAAAATTTCATGGCTAAAGTGTTATTTTTAACTTTTTAAATGTTTTACTTTTTTGCGGTGGGGGTTTTTTAAATTTTTATAACTTATTAAATTATATTACGTGCTTCAATGAAATATGAATCGTGTTAGTCGGGACCGAGACAGTTAATAATATTGCGCAATATTACGAACTGTGCAATAACCTTAAAGGGTTAATATTGTAAATCGTGCAATGATTGAACGAAAGTTCGAGCGGGTTTAATTTTGATTGCAACATATTTTTTGCGCAATATTTTTCATCCTGTGACGCCTGTGTTTAGCATGGACGATGGCAGTGATGCGGCGATGGCGGCATGGCGGAATTATAGTTACTAATCTACGACTGGACACGAACACATTGCGTAGTTTTGATTATTGTGCAATATAATAAATCGTTTGGATTCAAAGGGTATATCAATCTCATTGTACAATGAAATATACTGTACAATGTTTTTGTAGTTCTAAGGGCCGCCTTAAAGTGGAAAAAGCTTGCCTTTTTATTAAAAGCGTATGTTATATTATATTCTGGTCTGATATTATGGTAGACTGCTTTATTGGTATAGTGGTCGCAAACGTAACTGGCAAGTCCTGAATTTGATGCCAGGGCCAGATAAAGTGATATCGGGCTATGGCAAAAGAAATTCTTCATTAATAGTGGGTACTAAGGTAGATATAGATGTTTATACTATATGTACGTATATTTACCGAACATTTCAAGGCTACAGGTGTGATGTGATGTGTTAGTTTGTTAGTCTATGATATTATATTAAACTTATTTACTTTTTTTGGTGTTGACAGGTAGGTATTAGAAGTAAATAAAATAGCTTTACTATGTCACTAAGGTACTATTTAAGAAAGGCTGCATACAAGAACCTAGCACTTAGTATGTAGATAGGTATGCTATGGACCCTTCAAACACTCATAGGTATCTAAAAAAAATCTATTGTTTTTGTACGTGTTATGAGTTATTAATTAATATTTAAAACTATAATAAACGGCAGACCGCCACCGAGCCGTTGACTGGCAAGCGGTTGGCGTTAATATAAAAGTTTTTAAATATATAAATAGCATAACATAACGTCACGCCTGTAATCCCCGAAGGGCTAGGCAGAGGTGTACCTGGTAGTAGTACACCCACATTTCGCCAGTTATGTTTAAGTCCCATTTGTAATAGGGGGCGAGCCTATTGCCATCAATCGGGCACAAATAAATTCTATCAAAAACATATAAAGACGTATTTCATTAATAAATCGATCTCTCAGACGCGAAAGAGGTGCGCACTAAAATAGTTCTGTATATCCGTGTTAGACGATATTTACCAGGAACGCATTACGCATCTTAAAACAGTAACGAATTCACTTCATCGATTTGTTATTGTTTAAAAAATCTACACCGCTACTTTATACCGAGGTCGGTAGATTATAGAGATTGACTCGTTTATCTTTTAAATACTTTTACTCCATAAAATAATGATACCAGTAACTACTTACTTAGAATTAAACCTTATAAAACACTTACAGATTTAACGTTTCACAAGTGAATTCATGTTGAACTACCCACGAACAATAGTTCCTTGTATTTTTTTAAACTTATCTAAGTACTATTAGTTTACGATTTCGAGTCCATTACTACTTATTAGTTACATAGAATTTTAATTCAGAATGTTGAAGTGTAGTATTAGGTAAGTATGTAAAAAAGATAAAGATACCGGGCTGGTATCCGCAACTCCACGTCAAAGCGCGTATTTTGCGTATGGGCCATAATCTACCACGCGGGCCCAGTGCGAATTGGTAGATGTCACATGTCTTCAAATTTATGGTTCTAGGAAATGCCGGTTTCCTCACGATGTTTTCCTTCACCGTTTTTGAGAGCAGTGGTGACGAAATAAATTACACAAAGTAATGGGCCTGCCTAGGTTCGAACCCACGACTTACTGATCGTAAGTTGGGGCCGCCACTACTGGGCCACCGCTGCTCTCGTAGTATTATGTATTAAAAATCATGTAAATTAGTTTTCACGAAATAAAAAAAAATATCAGAAATGTTCTGCAATTTCCTTTCATTTTCACACAGATTGGCTGCGGGATTGCTGTCCCTTCCTTTATAGTCACATAATTATACACATATTCGGAGTAACACATGTGCTCGCCCAACGCTCGTTGTGTCTACGTACCAAATGGCAATGTACCTAACTAACCATGAACACAACGCAAGTATTTTATCAGTAGATTTCGGTATGTAATATATAGGAAAATGTGTGTAAATAGATACGGAACGCGGAAATGACAAATTATTACTGTATTGTCGACGACGCCGTTATACTCGCATTAATGTAGTAACAGACTGACATGTGAGTGTTTGCTTCCATATTTCGTTATAAATATTTTGATAGGGTTTTACTTTTTCTGTAAGGGAAGAATAAGATGCGGATATACGAGTACCTCCTACATATATATTCATTTTGTAAAAAATAGGATTACCTAGTCACAAAACTTCACAAATATAAATAAATTAGTAGGTACGTTACACATGATTAAAAAAAGAACTGATATTCTATTGCTACAAATTGAAAACCAGACAAGATCCAATGTGTGTTTTTCAATTTTTTTGTAGATATAAGTATATTACTGGTCTCGGTATAGGAAAACATCATGAACAAACCTGGACTTAAACGAATTTAAGTCTAAAATCGCCACCCAAGCGTACGCGTGGGGATTAATGTTTGTGCCTTCTCTGTGTGAGAAGTGGCCAGTGCCCTGCGGTGGGACAGTAACAGGCTGATATCATTTAAGTTATTAAAAATACTTGGAAGACTAGGCACTTGTGTCTGGCATTTTAACAATTTGTTAAGGTTAGTAAGCTATTTAACAAGAAATATAAAGAAATGTCGGCCTTATATTATGCATTGCATACATTGCCAACTGTATTTTTTCGTATGGAAGTGATGCATAATATTTTTTCTGAGACAAATAAGTAAATTGAGTTGATAAAGTTTTGACTACACCTTAGCTACAAGATCAATAATTAATAGACTTCTTTGAATATCCCAAGGATTTGTTAGACATTGTATAAGCTAAACTTCAAACTGTACACCTCAGTAAGGTTATAAATTGAACTAGTTACTTTACAAATGATAATTTTGAACGCAGGAGGATTTAATATCTTCGCAGTTGCGCAATTGCAACAATTGATCTCGAAGCGTGAGACGAAGACAGCATATTACACAACAAACGATCATGATTGGTAATTTGATCGCTATTCTAGACAGCTCAGATTGATGTTTCGATACATTTGAAGCATAATAAATTAGACAGATAACTCCTTGAAAATCTCATTGTGTTATGAGATTAGAATCGCGGTTGATACAATCTAGGATTAATGGGCTTAGTACAACGCCTTTGTAGTCTTCATAGGTGGTAACGAGATATTTACCTTATACCCCATTAGTCGTGTTTTTGGGCAACATCTAATCGTTATCCTGGGGGATATATACATTGTAAGATTCCTTTCATTATTATCTTGTGTACATGTTCGTTTAGTTCGTTAAATATATTTACTTCGGTTCTAGTTAATGTTCATTCGTCAATCTGGTCACGTCATTGAGACATCTATTAAGTCCAGTCGTGATCTATTATAAAAGGTACGTTGGGTAATTACGAATCTATCTCTGTTTGCGCAATTATTGTGATACAACCCTTGAGTGCAAATTACAGTGTTACTACATGAGACCATTTCGTAAAATATACGCTTCACTTGATGCCTTTGTATTACAATATTATTAGTAAGTAGGCGGGAAAATCTTATTTAAACAAGCACGTGTCAAAAGTTTAATAAATGACCTTAAAGTAACACCGTTAAAAATTAAAGCGGTCTTTTTCAAGTCACATGCTCGACAAAGAATATTTTGATTATCATAATGATAATATATCGGGCCTATCATTTTTTACATGGACAAATCAAATCACTTAATTCGTGAAACATATATTATAGGTCACGTCGGTAGGTGGATGTCTCGCGGTTTACACACTATAATGTAATAGCTAGATTTACTCTGACCGTAACGATCCTGTTAAACGGTTTGAAAATGTCAAGCTCAGATGGTGTAAAAAGAAATAATCACCGTAAAGCGTCCAACTTTCCCGTAACTCGTATTCCAACTTCAAGGACCAAAGCGGGTCATTTGTTCCAACTAAAACTTTTTATTGATAAAAACGTTTTATATCGCAACTTCAGCGATAGAGATCGAGTGGAGGAATTCCCCATACTTTTAGATAACGCAACAGCTATACAAACTTTACATACAACGCCATAAATGCTTTTTATGAGCAATGAATCCGACCTTCTTTACCTAACTTTTATTACTTGATAGTCCACGGCCGTTATCTTTTCTGGAAGAATTTAACTGAATGTAGCAAGAGTCTGAACGACTATTACAACTTTTAAAGTACACAAAATAATTAGCTAATAAAAGTGGCGTCGCGAAAGTTTTGCTACGAAGTGCTTTTACAGGATAACGTTCTTAATTAAAACGCTGGTGACTGGTAATTAGGGTTGCAGTTTTTGGAACATTACTACAGCAATTTACTATACTTTACTTTATCTAAATATATTTCTCAGAGGATACTTTTCTCAGAGGGTGTGAGACATTTAGTTGGTAAATATTCATACATACAAGTAGTACCTACTTCAGTCCCTCAACTGGAACTGACTTTCGTCCGAACTTTATTCGACCCAAAGCAATCCGATTTACTTGAAGCTTTGAATTATGTTATCCTATTTCGAAGATTGCAAATCGTTTTTTGGGAATGGTCAGATTTTTTCTATTACCAACAAAATAAAACTGCTCATTCTGGCGAGATCGGAATGGAATTTTCTTCAATATTTTGGCACGTCACGTAGAACGTCAATTTCGAGGGAAGATAATATATTCGTATTTTATTTATTAATTTAAGGTTCACCAAGTTGTTACAGATACATTAGAGATAGGAACATACAAGTAATTGTGATTAAAATCTCACTGGATAACCAATTACAGGCAAATACCACATCCAAAACGCTCTCTGTAATTGTATATTTAATTTCAATTTTAAAGACTAGTAGTATCTAAGAAAGAAAGAAAGTCGATATTGAGCCTAAGTGGACTTCAACCAGGTCGCTGTGTTTATGAACTTGCACACGGGGTACTGGCGAACAGACACCGTACGGCGAAAAGGTGGCGCTAAGGGTGCATGTTATAGGTGTGCGAGGTAGTCTACGGGGTACCTTGAAATTGAACAATTGTGGGCAGCCATTAGTGTTGTTAAAGCTACTCATTTTGTAGCAACCTAGTGTATTAAAGTAGGAGAGATATTTAAATTGCCTTTTTTTTGAGTATTCTGACAACAGCCGGTCGATTTAGTAAAAACTTGAGAGAAGTTAACTGTCTATTTCACGGGGTATATTTATAAAATAGCTGAACAGGTTATCGGTCTTATTGTTTTGTTTTTTATTCATATTACTGTGCTGTTTTCTTAACGAGCTGGACATTTTTTTCACACAAATTGTATGTCACAAAACACAATGATTCGTAAATACTTTTTGAATATTCTTTTGTTGAAACAACGATGGTACCACTTGGGTTCAGTACGCATACACGCGTGTATTTTATTATGATCATAAGAACACCATCACGATTCAAGATAATCATTTGAATTTCAAAATGTCTACTTACTTACGTACATACACGACAATTCGAAGAACTCCTTGACTACGTTAATAGAACATTTCCTATTTGTTCGCATAAAATAATATCGGGGATTGTTTTAGTGTTAGTGAAGCTAAAAAAAGCTTTTATTGTTAATTGTCGGATTTTAATTAATATTTGCTTGGGTGAGATTGCAATTTGCGCTCTAGAGGTTAGAAAATGGCTGAAAATTCGTACTGTATTTATTGTAAAACATGCCACAACGTTTGTTCAATTATTGCAACATGTGTTGTTTATTAACATAAAATAGGAGAGAAGTGTTCCCCCGATAATAACATTTTTACTATGTGCCAATGAAATGTGCATGATTTGAAATTCAATTCTTAGGTGAAAGAACAATGAACAACAAGCCCTTCCTTCATAATACAATATATTTATCTGCATTGACAGCTTGTTAGAAAGTCGTCTAAGATTGAGGATAGAGGAAGAAAGACCGATGTCTAAGAAAAAAGAGAATAGCAGGACCATTAGGTACACATTATCACTGCTATTAAAATAATTTTGCTATCGATAAGATGTAAGGAAATGAAATACTTTTACATAATATTTTAATTTCATCAAATTATTCCAAAGACATTCTATAGAAAGTGTTCTTTATTTCAAGCTGTGATTGGAATGTTTGATGAGACTATTTTACAAATAACGCCCGACTCGTAATTGAATACTGTGGAATATAAATTCTATTCTAGCGTAGTGGCTAGTTCCAAATTTTCGTTGGGATTTTGTTTTAACGAAGTTTTATTGGTCTATATAATTCCTGTATTGGTTGGACTTGAATCCAACGAGGATTTACTACACTGAAGTAGCTGTGCCATCGTCTTACTCTTCAATTCCTAACTATCCAGTGCCATATTTCGAAACAGTTTTATATTGTCCGCTTCATTTTTAAAGGATGATACTTGAGAGCGTCTTGGCAACACTTGTCTTGGCTCTGGGCTCTTATTTTTTTATATTGTTTTATATAAATCCCTACTTGCAGTGATATCACTAGTCATTACTACTATAATCACTTTAAAACTTAGTAATCGCGTTCAGTGTTTCTACAATGACTATCAACATAGTTGACAAGATTTACGGTAGTTAATTTATGTCATGGCCTTTGTCTAAATCGAATATGTGCCTATAACTTAAGTTAAACTAGAACGATTTAACAAAAATTAATACTTTATTCGCATCTACAAATGCTTACGATAAATTAAAAGCATAGTCATCTGCCTGGCCTTTTCCCATCTTAGTTAGGGTCAGTTTTCAGTCAAACCAGATGTAGCTGAATATCAGTGATTTGTAAGACGCGAGCAACTGGAAAACACGAAACCCATTGGTTAGAAAATTCATTTATTTATTTATTATTAATTCTCACTTCAGAACGCCATACAGAAATTACTCTAATGGAGCTAAATTCATAAAAAAATAAAAGTTATAGGTATCATCTGCTTCTTACATCATTCTATTATCCTGTGTCATCGAAGGGGCGGTGACTACTGTTAATGGGACATGCATCGTGGCTCTCTGCATTATACATGTAATGAAACATATCGTTTCAAATGTGAGAAACTCGAGGTCCCAGCTGATGTCATAAGACTTTAGGCGTTTTAACAACTGGTGACGACTGTCATACATATGACATGGGCCGGTCACATGGCGAGGCTTAGTGACAAAAGATGGACCTACAGCACCACCATATGGAAAGGACCGCAAGGAAAAAGAAAGAGAGGAAGGCCCTCATCACGCTGGGAGGATGAAATAAAAAAAGTCGCTGGTCCAAAGTAGTGGCAAACAGCTCAGGATAGAGATAGAGAGAAGTGGACATCGTTGGAGGAGGCCTTTACCCAAACTGGGGACCTTGCTAATAATCAAACATAGTGTTAAAAAAAAAGGAGCAATGTAGCAAGTTCAAATAAAGGCTTTTTTATTTTTATTTTATTTATTCTCAATACAGTAATCCTTCTGATCTCCGTAACGTTTACCACAAGCTTCTAGTCTGTGAAGTATTGAAATATGACATTTTTCAGCTAAAACTGTTATAAAAATAAAAATAAAAACATTTTGTCCCGTTCAGTTTGTCCGAGAGGAAAGGAACTATTTTCCAAAGCTATGGCAAGCAGATTTACTGCAGTATGTGGCCTCGACTTGCGTTAAGATCCAAAATTTCTGGTATCTTACTGAGCAATAAACATGTTAAGTGCGACGTTAGAAAGAGAGGGTTAAAAGCTACAGTTTTAACTTAAAAGGTATTAAGACCATTTCGCAGTTAGTATGCAAATGTATGCAAATGGGTAATTTTATTTTCGCTATCTCATTCCCGCATTTACCTGGTAGAAGTGAACGCAGCAATGTTAGGGAGGCAATTACTTCAATAACTGTAAATTTCTTGTGGCTACTGAAATTATTTCGATTTAGAAAATCCGTTTTGTTTACTTTTTCGTGTAAATAATAAATGAATGGATTCTTTTTAAAAAAACATACTTGATAGGATAGTTTTTTATTAGCTATGATCACTAGTTGGTTGATCAACTGTTGGTACTTATATATAATATATCTTTTTACTACTTTGGTAGGTACTCGTTGTTCTAATTAAGGGGCGAATTGTAATACAATGTAAGTATATTTCAACATCCTTTCTCTCGGTTTCCAACAAAGAATATAATATCTATCTTTCATGACAATATCTCGTAAAAATCCATTATTACTTAACACTTAAAAGAAGATTGACAACTGCAGTGACGCGATAAATGTTCCATTACCGCTCTGTAAGAATTAAAAAAAAAACTAATAACTCAAATCTCCGATTGGCTACGACAGGTTTGTCAACATCAGGAGGTCGAATCCAAAACCAATTACTGGCCGCAGTTCAAATAAGACGTATTTCTTTTTAACGTGAGTTTTGTCCTTGCTTTATTTGTACCATTCACTGATAAATCATAAATCTCTTTTATTATTATTGTAGGTATAGGATATTTATTTTTTGCGTTTGGTTGCCCGATTCCTTGAGTCCGTTTAGTGACGTCATTGCGTGTCATGATTTTTCCTAGGATATACTTAGGTCATGCTTCCGTATTGGGTTAAACAAAACTTTTAGTATTTCTTTAAATTGTGTGTAGGTTATTTCTTAATTGCGTCAATTTTATAATTTCTCAATTATTAATTTTACATCCGACAGCTGCACAGAAGGTAATGTGAATCTTCATGGATATTCTTATGTTATTATTCAGAATAATAAGTTAATATTGATCGTCATACCTACGATGCAAAACAACGGTTTGAAAAAGTAATTAAAAAAAGGATATATTCGATTATCAAATCAAATGTCATTTATTCAAATTAAACTGAATCTCAGCATTTTTAAAGTCGAAATTAACATAAAATAGTCCCCCAAAGTACCCGTTCTTCACCAATTCCTAGTGTTTTTGCTGGGAAGAACTCCCCGGCGGAAAAAACAATTATAATAATATACTGATACTGATATCATCCTATTCCCAGGCAAAGGCCAGATGTATTCTAATATATCTTTAATGAATAATCCGAAACAGCAGGAGCAATAAGCTTCCTATATTACCAAGGCGCTCACCATAACTGTGCAGTATGCACAAGAGCTTCAATAAAATTGACATGTTCAGTCATAAGTCATAAGTCATAAGTCATTTATTTCGAAACAATGTACATTGTGTAGAAAATTTGTAAACTAATATAAAATAAAAACAGTATCATACCTACTAACAATCATTGCAGTGCATTTGTTGTGTGCACATAATGGACAGATAACTGCAGCTTGTCACGAATATTTGTAATATTTGTAATGTTCAATGGAAGGCCTTTGGCGCTGCAGTCAATTTGTGAAGGCAAGCGCTTGGAATATCTTGCAAGAACAAAGCTAAGGCACCGATGGTTTGCAAAATATTAACGAATTTTTCACACCAATACCATTGTAAGTGATTAAAACATCGTATAAGCTTCGAGATATGTTAGGTGATGTGCATGATACTGAACCTCAAAGTAAACAAATTTGAAAAAAATAATTTATGCATGAATAATAAAAGAACTTTGATTTACTCCAAGAAATAGCGCGTTGACAAACTTTGATAGTACTAATATACCCATGTAATAGAGTTAGGTTTGGTTAGGACGATTGCTTTTATTTGTGACTTAATTAGCAGTGCAACACAAAATTATAGTTGGCGAATGAAATAATTAAATATAAGCCTACTTGCTTCAGACAAGTATTATTCATATTTAAAATACACTACACTTAAAATAACATCAGCCATCTAAATCTCCAAATAAATAATAATTATAATAATCTTTATTTATCCAAAAAGATACAGAGTTTAAAAGGGTTTGACAGTTCGAACTATAACATATTCCTAAAGTTTTGTTGCCAATTCTGTACGATAGGATTTCATCTTAATTAATTCTTCCACAATAAAAACGTGCGGAATAAAGCTCGCTCTACCGCAACTTTAAAGGGCTTATAGTGAAG
This sequence comes from Euplexia lucipara, assembly GCA_921972225.1. Classification (NCBI taxonomy): domain Eukaryota; kingdom Metazoa; phylum Arthropoda; class Insecta; order Lepidoptera; family Noctuidae; genus Euplexia; species Euplexia lucipara. The sequence goes on from OV179148.1 coordinate 11,602,027, forward strand.
TTTTATAGAGGAGTAAAAGTAATGAATGATTAGTTTTTGAAGTATATTTGCATAATAATTTTGTCCTGTAGAGAACCTACTTTATACCTACACCTATAAATAAATCTAACATTACATTACATCACGCCTGTTGATCTCCAAAGGGTCAGGCAGAGGTGTACCAGTGGTACACCCACATTTCGCCAGTTATGTTTAAGTCTCATGTAATAAATCTTATAACAGCTAACTACGTAATATAATTATAGTGATGTGTGTATGTGTAATTGTAGTGTAGTGTCCTGGACCTTTAAGAGTACTGTACCTGTAGAAGTGGTGCCTGACCCCTAACCAGACAAAAAGTAAGGCACTTTTTTAAAAAACTTTATAAAGTTAAGCAATTTTTTTCAATACAAGCTAACGTTGGATTAAAACTGCAAAAGAAATGCTTTGCAAGAAAGAACCGAGAATTAAAAAACGGTTCCAGGAATTTCATTTGTGGTTTTTCAATAAGCGATTGGAATTAAGGAAATCAAAGTGATTTTGTGTAAGCGCAGAACAATAACGGTTGCAAGCGGCTGCGGTCGGCTCATTTCCTTTATTATCTTCTGTCTTATGATCTTCGTTCGTTGTTTCACCTCGGACTGCTCAGCTGTTCAGTAAGATGGGATTACTTTTTGTGTTACAGTTAATTGAAAATTCCTTGGTGGTTTAAACCTTTGTTGAAACAATTTTCTTGAGGAGCTTGTTTTGTTTTTGTTTCGAAAGGAGTATACTCCTTTCGAAACAAAAACAAAACAAGCTCTAGAGGAAAAGTTTGCACTTATTAGAGTAGCCGTCCAAACTCGAGTCGGATAGCTAATTATAGGATATACCTATAATTAGCTATCCGACTCGAGTTTGGACGGCTACTCTAATAAGTGCAAACTTTTCCTCTTCTTTATAAAAACCTTGTACTGTCAATTCAGAATAAAACACAACAAGTAATTTGCCAAATAGATCGCTTTGAAGTGATTGGACCTAGGCCCAAATATCAATATTTCGTAAGTAAATACGGGGAGAGAGGAGGAGGTTGGAGAGAGGTGGCGCAGAATCGCGACCGATGGAAGGAACGGAGGGAGGCCTTTGCCCAGCAGTGGGACAATCTGGGCTAACTAATAATAATAATAAATAAAAAAATCAAACTACCAAAAATGTTTATTCGCAATTTGATTTGCTCTTTTTTAAAACTTGATTTCCAAAAAGAGCAAAACATAAATGTCGAACTGTCGGCTCTTGACAAGTTTTTTTTATTAACTAACGCAATTTAAAGAGTGCAGCCTATTTGGTTCGTTGAAAGAGGAACTAAAAATTGAATCCATAAAAATGTTGGAACCCATGGCGGCTGACAACAAATCGGCGATTTGCATTTAAATTCTGACCGCACTGGTTTGTCGGCAAATCTGAATTCTTTTCAGCTTGACGCAGCCGGTATAATATTATTCATGGGCCAAACAAAAGGTTTTGTATATTGTATATTGGCGATCGAGATAAAATATTGTCCGTCACTTCATACTTTGAACCGCTGTTTGCATGCAAATGTTATTTATTTACAGAACTACATGCTGCGCTGGCTTTGGTCGCTTTTCCAATGATATAAATATGTGAAATGTTTGCTAGACGTCGACGTCGCGTCATATTTTATGAGAAAAGTTTGCGAATGTAAAATGAAATAAATGCATGGCGCCCGAGTTACAAGATATTTAATTGTCAACTGAACCCACCAAAACATTGCATGTAAAATGTTGCCAAGACTACCACATAAGGTTTGCCTTGTGAAAAAGATATCAGATCCCATGTAGAGCCAAGCTTCTGAATCTACACAGCCTAACCTACCGACCCTAACTTCACAAATTCGACATTATATCCTGAGAATATGAACTCTCTGGTACATCGGAAACCAACTCTAAGAGGGTTCAAAAAAACGACGAAACACTTCGAGAAAAGGTAGGTAGTGCCCTTGCGCTTCGCTTGGCCCATCTTAGCGGGGGCACTCCCGTGCCCCCAGATTATCCACAGTGAGTTTGTTGTTAAAGCAAACCTTATCATGATACTTAGGACTGAAATTCTTTGTAAAATTTTAAGATTAAGAATCTTGACTGCTATTGAAAAAAATCACATCTTCTAAAACATAAAGTTTTATTAAGTGACCCTTATAACCAAAACCTAACTAACTGCTCTACACATTTTAATATTCAGCTTCGAAAAATAACTTTACCAAAATAAATCTGGAAAAGGATCACAGCTATATTTTGAAGTACTTTTTTGTTTGATGTTACTATCGTTTGATATAATAGTACCTACCTAGGTACACCACGGACTTTTTGCATCTTTCAAGTCAAAAGGTATTCTGTTATAGGGCACTTTGATATCATCCTATTCCCAGGCAAAGGCCAGATGTATTCTAATATATCTTTAATGAATAATCCGAAACAGCAGGAGCAATAAGCTTCCTATATTACCAAGGCGCTCACCATAACTGTGCAGTATGCACAAGAGCTTCAATAAAATTGACATGTTCAGTCATAAGTCATAAGTCATTTATTTCGAAACAATGTACATTGTGTAGAAAATTTGTAAACTAATATAAAATAAAAACAGTATCATACCTACTAACAATCATTGCAGTGCATTTGTTGTGTGCACATAATGGACAGATAACTGCAGCTTGTCACGAATATTTGTAATATTTGTAATGTTCAATGGAAGGCCTTTGGCGCTGCAGTCAATTTGTGAAGGCAAGCGCTTGGAATATCTTGCAAGAACAAAGCTAAGGCACCGATGGTTTGCAAAATATTAACGAATTTTTCACACCAATACCATTGTAAGTGATTAAAACATCGTATAAGCTTCGAGATATGTTAGGTGATGTGCATGATACTGAACCTCAAAGTAAACAAATTTGAAAAAAATAATTTATGCATGAATAATAAAAGAACTTTGATTTACTCCAAGAAATAGCGCGTTGACAAACTTTGATAGTAGTAATATACCCATGTAATAGAGTTAGGTTTGGTTAGGACGATTGCTTTTATTTGTGACTTAATTAGCAGTGCAACACAAAATTATAGTTGGCGAATGAAATAATTAAATATAAGCCTACTTGCTTCAGACAAGTATTATTCATATTTAAAATACACTACACTTAAAATAACATCAGCCATCTAAATCTCCAAATAAATAATAATTATAATAATCTTTATTTATCCAAAAAGATACAGAGTTTAAAAGGGTTTGACAGTTCGAACTATAACATATTCCTAAAGTTTTGTTGCCAATTCTGTACGATAGGATTTCATCTTAATTAATTCTTCCACAATAAAAACGTGCGGAATAAAGCTCGCTCTACCGCAACTTTAAAGGGCTTATAGTGAAGTTTTATAGAGGAGTAAAAGTAATGAATGATTAGTTTTTGAAGTATATTTGCATAATAATTTTGTCCTGTAGAGAACCTACTTTATACCTACACCTATAAATAAATCTAACATTACATTACATCACGCCTGTTGATCTCCAAAGGGTCAGGCAGAGGTGTACCAGTGGTACACCCACATTTCGCCAGTTATGTTTAAGTCTCATGTAATAAATCTTATAACAGCTAACTACGTAATATAATTATAGTGATGTGTGTATGTGTAATTGTAGTGTAGTGTCCTGGACCTTTAAGAGTACTGTACCTGTAGAAGTGGTGCCTGACCCCTAACCAGACAAAAAGTAAGGCACTTTTTTAAAAAACTTTATAAAGTTAAGCAATTTTTTTCAATACAAGCTAACGTTGGATTAAAACTGCAAAAGAAATGCTTTGCAAGAAAGAACCGAGAATTAAAAAACGGTTCCAGGAATTTCATTTGTGGTTTTTCAATAAGCGATTGGAATTAAGGAAATCAAAGTGATTTTGTGTAAGCGCAGAACAATAACGGTTGCAAGCGGCTGCGGTCGGCTCATTTCCTTTATTATCTTCTGTCTTATGATCTTCGTTCGTTGTTTCACCTCGGACTGCTCAGCTGTTCAGTAAGATGGGATTACTTTTTGTGTTACAGTTAATTGAAAATTCCTTGGTGGTTTAAACCTTTGTTGAAACAATTTTCTTGAGGAGCTTGTTTTGTTTTTGTTTCGAAAGGAGATTATACTCCTTTCGAAACAAAAACAAAACAAGCTCTAGAGGAAAAGTTTGCACTTATTAGAGTAGCCGTCCAAACTCGAGTCGGATAGCTAATTATAGGTATATCCTATAATTAGCTATCCGACTCGAGTTTGGACGGCTACTCTAATAAGTGCAAACTTTTCCTCTTCTTTATAAAAACCTTGTACTGTCAATTCAGAATAAAACACAACAAGTAATTTGCCAAATAGATCGCTTTGAAGTGATTGGACCTAGGCCCAAATATCAATATTTCGTAAGTAAATACGGGGAGAGAGGAGGAGGTTGGAGAGAGGTGGCGCAGAATCGCGACCGATGGAAGGAACGGAGGGAGGCCTTTGCCCAGCAGTGGGACAATCTGGGCTAACTAATAATAATAATAAATAAAAAAATCAAACTACCAAAAATGTTTATTCGCAATTTGATTTGCTCTTTTTTAAAACTTGATTTCCAAAAAGAGCAAAACATAAATGTCGAACTGTCGGCTCTTGACAAGTTTTTTTTATTAACTAACGCAATTTAAAGAGTGCAGCCTATTTGGTTCGTTGAAAGAGGAACTAAAAATTGAATCCATAAAAATGTTGGAACCCATGGCGGCTGACAACAAATCGGCGATTTGCATTTAAATTCTGACCGCACTGGTTTGTCGGCAAATCTGAATTCTTTTCAGCTTGACGCAGCCGGTATAATATTATTCATGGGCCAAACAAAAGGTTTTGTATATTGTATATTGGCGATCGAGATAAAATATTGTCCGTCACTTCATACTTTGAACCGCTGTTTGCATGCAAATGTTATTTATTTACAGAACTACATGCTGCGCTGGCTTTGGTCGCTTTTCCAATGATATAAATATGTGAAATGTTTGCTAGACGTCGACGTCGCGTCATATTTTATGAGAAAAGTTTGCGAATGTAAAATGAAATAAATGCATGGCGCCCGAGTTACAAGATATTTAATTGTCAACTGAACCCACCAAAACATTGCATGTAAAATGTTGCCAAGACTACCACATAAGGTTTGCCTTGTGAAAAAGATATCAGATCCCATGTAGAGCCAAGCTTCTGAATCTACACAGCCTAACCTACCGACCCTAACTTCACAAATTCGACATTATATCCTGAGAATATGAACTCTCTGGTACATCGGAAACCAACTCTAAGAGGGTTCAAAAAAACGACGAAACACTTCGAGAAAAGGTAGGTAGTGCCCTTGCGCTTCGCTTGGCCCATCTTAGCGGGGGCACTCCCGTGCCCCCAGATTATCCACAGTGAGTTTGTTGTTAAAGCAAACCTTATCATGATACTTAGGACTGAAATTCTTTGTAAAATTTTAAGATTAAGAATCTTGACTGCTATTGAAAAAAATCACATCTTCTAAAACATAAAGTTTTATTAAGTGACCCTTATAACCAAAACCTAACTAACTGCTCTACACATTTTAATATTCAGCTTCGAAAAATAACTTTACCAAAATAAATCTGGAAAAGGATCACAGCTATATTTTGAAGTACTTTTTTGTTTGATGTTACTATCGTTTGATATAATAGTACCTACCTAGGTACACCACGGACTTTTTGCATCTTTCAAGTCAAAAGGTATTCTGTTATAGGGCACTTTAAGCTAAAAGGCCAAGCACCTTTTGTATCTTTTAACAGTTTTTAGGTGTACATTAAAGAGTTCTATTTTACTGGAAGATTCGATTCTAATAAAACTACTGAGATTTCCAATCGCAATTAAAGTTATTTGTAGTTCAATTATTCAACGATGATATCATGTCAGAGACGAAGAATGTGTGGTGTTTTTAATTTGTTAGGTATTAGATTAGATTGTAGGAATAATATTGTATTTCCAATCGTATTATCTGCTAGTCAATCAACTTCATATTGTATAGACTTATTATTGTGCTTTCAAAGTTCCAGCGCAAGTCGTAATCAAGTATGTTATTTGCAACAATTGCCTGCATGCTAGCTTTTATTAAAGCAAGTCAGGCTATATTTATTTACGCAGGACTGGAATGCACAAACAAAACCGAGGAATCGTTTATTTTAATAATAAAGTTAGTCAAAACCGTTTACGCGATATTTTAATGTCAAGCAGTTTTTGACCTTCGATCTTTTATTTAGTTTAGGAAAGAACCATAATAGTCTGTAGTTAAAAATATGTCAGAAAAATACAGCAATAGTACGCGTGAAAACCATATAAATGTGCTCCACAGCGCTACGGATCTACTTGTTTAGGTGTTTAAATTTATTGGTACTTCACTAGCTGTGAAAGGGAAAAGGCAAAAACCGATTAAAAGTATCTCGAAACGTTAAGACTAACTTTAGTACGACTGGGTCCCCTGCGATATCAGACAGTCTTATTTGTAATTTAGTCATCTCCACCATTGCTAAGAAAACTGTGAACGTTGTTAGGAAACTCGACAGTTTTCTTATATAAATCACGAGGTGGTTTACGGTTAAATTTGTTGCGAGTACCAAGGTAATTTAACTTACTGACGACAACTCAGATTACACTGCTTCCTTGCCAGTTTTGATTTTTCAGAACAGTTTTAGAATTAGTTAAGTTTGAAGGTTTTCTTTGTTAACATTCAAATGTTTTTCTGTTTCAGACAGATTGTGAATTTATACATGTCACAGTAATTTTGTTTCTTGGACCTTGTTGCAACTGAAGACATTTTTTGGTATATTTCATTCTTATTTTATATCTTTACTCACTATTTCCTAGTAAAACGACGTGGAAACAGACAGTGACGTATCTTTTCTAAAGCAACAAATAAACCTCAGTACTTATTTACCGATCTATTATTCTATTGAAATAACATTGACATGATTCTGATTGCAATAAATAGCAGGTATGCTAACAATAAGAGTTTATCTTTTACTGCGGATTATATTAATTCGTGTCACATTGCTAGAACATTAATGTAAGCTTGAACATTAGCATACAATCGTCGTCAATAAATCAACGTATCTAATCGTATCTGAATACTTGACATCGATTATATATGTACAGCTTCGATCAACACTATTATTGTTTATGGACCATAAAATATATTTAAATTTTATTCATTTAGTAAGTGCATGGTCATGTTGACAGCTGAATAACAATAACAAAAACTAACCGAAACCAATACAAAAAGCATTTTAGGGTACTCTAGTAAAGTAATTGGACACTCGGAGATCGTCTTTTTACTATAAGCTTATTACTGTTTGGCACCATAAATGATTTCCCTAACAATTGCATCAAGAATTTGATTTACACTTCAATTAATTTGATCCCCAACGACATGGTATTTTTTATTCTCAACCCATACTTCATTCTCACATTCTTCTACAATTTAATCAACACACAAGAAAACTCAAACACAGCCGCTACCTACTCACATATAGCTGACTAGAACATTCCAGAGAAGCATATATTATTTCCAGACCAAAATAAATTAAACAACACGTCCTTTTCCAAAAACGAGCGCTGAATACACTCATGACTTCGTTCAGAATTCACGACAGCCGTTCCTCTTAATTATTATAAAACCATATAACTGCTCGTTTATTTTAATAAAACTACGTAACTACACGTTCATGTGAAACTAGCCAAGAAATTAGCAGTCATATATTTTAACTAGTCAAACATTAGCCCATCTAATAAGCTCTCGGGATTGCAAGCTTCGTAAAAATCTATAAAGAGCTTTTTGTTAGGCCATGAGTTTTTAAGATTTTATTTGGTTCTTGACTTTTCCGGCATGGTATTAGCGCAGTATAAATATTAATACAGTACGATGACGCCTTTGATCTCTGGAAAAATGCCGACAACTTCTACACGCGTTAGACTTGAATAATACCTCCCGCACTACGAACATCGTTTTGTTCGCAGTGCGGGAGCGGCTTTCCCGCGTCGCGCCCCTCACACCCCGCACGATTGCCTCGTCTAGACGGCTTCGTCGGACGACTGTATGTTTTTAGACTGTGGTATTAGTCCAGCAGGGTTTTTCCAAGGAAAACGAATGGTCTTTGGGGTTATTTGGGATCATATTTTGTATCAAAGGAGTCCAGGTAATAAATGTGAACACCAGTCTGTAGTGTTCTGTCCATTCGAACTGTCATACGGAATAATAACATATTCATAAGCCTGAAAGTAGCCCCGGTATCCGACAAGTGGTGTGGAAATCGATTGTCAAGGTATGCCCATAATAAGGAGGAGTGTGGAATATGTTGCAAGGTAAGTTTTGAGAACGATTGTAGGTTGGTAGTTTTTAAAAGTGGAGGAAGACCGAAGGAACAATCGGTGTGTTGTGATCACTAGTTGTCTTACTGGCTATGGTTTTGTGACGGGACCTGTATACCTGGAGGTTTCTATTAATTTAGTTTTGTGTGGGGTCTGTTAGTCAACCCGAGGCCAATAATTAAATTATGATCGAATGATCACATTAATTATTCATTGATTTTATCGATTTTTGAAAGGAGTAGGTATTCTATTCTAATGTTGATTACTTATTTTGACACATGCTAAAGTTCTTCTAACTAACCAGACAGTTTTGCTACGGGAAGTATGTTGCGACTGTCCTTAGTCCCAGAAACAACACAAGAAAATGGAGTGTGATTTAAGGGGCGGTTCAATTGACTGGATTTTAGCCTAATTTGAATAAATTAGTTTTGGTTTTGATTCTTGAGGTTAACTTAACACTTGTAAGCTGAACCTGCAACAAACAGTATTATATTATTTCAGTTGCCAGAAAGGAAAAAAAACTATTAATATACTCATGTCATGTCATGTCGAAAATCGGTGTCTGTACATTTAGTTTTATCCGTTGATTACTGCCCGCGGTAATTTTGTTTTTTAAATAGACTGCACCTTATATGGAAACACCAGTTTTTACTGAACGATTAATTGCAGATATCTATGATCGAGCTTAAGATATTGTGATCAATTATGCTTTTAAAAATACATTAACAATAGAAACGATACAATCAAAAATCACGATTTACTGGCAGCTTCATAATAAACATGATAAAATAACGTTCACTTCGTGCATAGGTCGGAATTATACCTACTTCCCTATTTGTATAGGAATTTGTTTACAAGTTCATGTAGCAATTATGTGCGGATTTTAATTCTTTTTCAAAAATCTTTTACTAAGGGCTGATTATTCAATAAGTAGTCAGACAAAAAGTTATCTAAAATACACTTCTATATTTTCATCAGATTATAGAATCTGAAGCCAGTTGAAAACCAGCGTCGGGCACTAGTTGCTCGGCATTTTGCTGAACTGGTCCTATTTGGCGCAGCCGTGAGATACACACTCTTTTTCGTGTTTAATTCTTAGTTATTATTATTTTTTTACTTTGTTTTGTGCATTTGTGGCATGTGCCAAATAAATATGTTTTCTTTCTTTCTTTCTTTCTTTCTTTGTAGCAGTTTATTTTTATTATCCATAGAAAAGCTATTTTTATCGCCAATTTTGTTACTCAGTTATCTAGTATTTTCCCATTGAAGAATCGGCCGTGACCTTATTGTAACAGCTATCACAGACGGTGAGTGAAGTCGCCGCAAAATTGGTCCAGCCTTTTCGAAGATAAGTCGATACAATCACAGATATTTTATAAACAGACCAACAAAATTAACACAAATTATTTTTAGATGTTAATACCGTACTTATTCATAAGAATTGATATTTCAATTTAATGTTTGGTTTGGATGTAGATACTACGTTACTATTACTAGTAAATAGACGATGGTTTTGTTGGTGTGTATTCCTAAACTGTAATAGTTAGCTTGCAAGAAATATTGTGTTAATATGGCATAACATGGGAGAGAAACAGAGTTCTATAATGTTCACTTATTTTAGCACATGTGAGTATATTTTAACATAATTACTCACAAGGTGGAGGTCTTCTTCTTCTTATCGTGTGGTTAGTAACTAACCTGGTGTCAGAGTTTTAATGCCGCCCATGGGCCTCTGACTTGGCATCACATGCCGTCGAGAAATATCTCTCAGGCATGCCGGTTTCCTCACGATGTTTTCCTTCACCGTGTTTGAAGCAAGTGATAATTATAGAATACGCACATGAATCCGAAAAGTCAGAGGTCGAACTCGAGACCTATGAAAAAGGTGGAGGTGGTGTCCTAAGGTGGAGGTGATATCTATATTCAACCCGATACCGGGCAAACTCATCATGTTTTTCTACTTTTCCTTAATTTTACTTAAAACAACTTTACATTTTTTTTTTATTTGCTTTCAACTGAACTTAATTATGTTTTCCATTTTAGCTTATTTTATTTAGTTAAACAAAAATCATGATTTTTATGGCTCAGCGTACCTAGGTGCATTGTGTATTAGTTGTTACTAGTGGCTGTACGATTTCCACCAATGACTTTTGTTATCCGGTACATGTCTATCTTCACTGGAGGATACTTCAGTCAAGTACCACTTAACACTTATCATAGGTTCAAGCAGTTGTGGTTTCCGAAGTGTCTCTGTGGGCACGAACATGAGTCATACGCCTTAGAATGACGTAAGCTTTTTGTATGATCTATGCCAGGGATGGTGAGTGAACCTTTATTGACCTTTACTGAAACTGTAATGGCTCTATAACCAAAAATTGTTTTTTTTTCGCGACTAATTATGATTTATAAGAAAGACGAATGTGACCATGAGTCCATGATGAAAAAAGAAAAAGGAAAGTAAAAGAATCTTGTCTTAGTGTCGTACAATGGCCAGCACATCAAGATACCAAATATGTGTATTTTTTTCTTGATTGTTTTCAACTTTACAAACAAAATCTCAATTGAACACGAAGCTTTCATGTTCTATTAGGAAAAAAAAATCAATTTGGGTTAGCTTGATGTATACTGGCTTTTGTACAAAAAACCTAGATGTTATTAACAACTTACACCGCTTATATTATGTCCAGCGCTTTCTTATTTGTAGAAGAAGACGGAAATAGAGTAAAGTAATGAAATAAATAAATATTCCACAACTTTACAACAACAACAACAACTTTTATATAAATAGGTTTTAATTTTGATAAAGACACAAATTTTCGACAATGGTATTAGAGTTTACATACATACATACATACATACATAAACTCACGCCTTTTTCCCATGGGGGTAGGCAGAAACTACAGACCGCCGCGCCGTATGCTACGATTCTTACATACTTCTTTTGCTTCGTTTTCATTCATTAGAGTTTATTTTTCTACAAAATATTCTTCCTTATTATTCTACAAAAAGTAAGGCATGGGGTAAGCCGAGGCTCGTACCCCGCAGGGGGTGCCCTTAGCGTAGTCGCTTAGTTTTTAAGTTTTTTATACTCTGGCTGGAGGTCTTAACTTTTAAGATATCTCTACAGAGACGCCCGGTTAAGCTATACACGTCCTCTTCAAGGACACGATATGCGATACGCCCCTCAAATAAATAAATAAATAAATTAAGTGTAGAATGAGGGAACAACAATAGCATAGTAATGAAATTGTATGGTTTGATTGGTTTATATAAGTATAACAAAACAAAACAAAATTGGTACCTATTCCAAACATTTTCAAACAGCAAAATGAAAATTTTATATTAACAGAATCCCTCTAGATGCGTAAAAACAATTTATACAATGTTTAGAAAAAATATCCTGCGTTTGTTGGTACCTACAGGGAATTTCCTCTACTAGTTCATATTAGTTATGGTCCCGAGAGCAAACCTTTTACGGTTTCGTTCAAAATTGTTCAGAATATGTGGAGAAATATTTACCAAATTGGCAAGAAAATTATGTAAAGAGAAAAGGTTCGCGAGTCCATTTTTAATTCCCTACAGAAATGTTAGGTTGTGGGCAGTAGTTAGAAGTTACTTACATAGTTTTGGTACTATGAGTATAATAAAATGGTATAGGCCGGACTGTCAAGTTATATATTACCAACGACCATACGTTTTATATTACCTTTACTTAGGTATTCAATTTAATTCAGCTGAACGGATATATACGAGTACCACTACGCTAAAGCCATATTGAATTGGGCTGAACAAAATGTACAGACGCCAGCACATCAAGTTACCCCAAACTGTCAAATTTTCCCAATTGAACGTGAACCTTATTCTTTTTGCAATAGAGTTTAAAACTATCAAAGAAATTTGACACATTGGGGTAGGTTGATATACTGGCGTCTGTACATCGGTACGGTGATCGTCAAACTGGCAATAATTTAAAGGTTTTAAGTTTTTTATTCTTGTTTCCACTTAGGCACGTCATGCGACACCTAAACGGTGAATGATGCCATTTTAGTTACATATAGAGGTCGCTTAGAAGTCGAAATTCAACTATTTAAGTTTTCTGCTCATTTTCCTCATAAAACTTGCATGCCACCACCTCACACATGCGTGATGATTGCTTGCACAAATGACCGTAAATAAAAACAGATCTAGAGTTTTCACATCTCATATGAATATAATAAAATGGCGTGAATAGAAGGATCCTCCTGCTTTGTTTATATAATGAAATGAGGCTAGAATAATACTATGTATTACTATAATGAACAGCGCACTATTGTATTTCATATTTGATTGCAATGTCTGCTTTATTGTTTCACATAATTGAATTTAAATTTAATTACAGGTGGCCGGCGCTGGAGATTAACCACAGCCTGATAAAGTAGGTACTAATATATTAATGTTTCATTGTTTATTTTTGTTAGTTTATTCGTTTTACACCTAATTACGAATGAACTAACACAATAAGTACAATAAGTAACTGCTTTGACAGTTTTAGTACCAATTTAAGATTATGACGTGATTAGTATTAAAACTTGCTGCATTCCGCGGTTGAAGGACAATAATTTATGAACCTGGTTTATTAGATTTTTTTTAATGTTAAAAATAAATTGTTTTATTATCATGTTTAAAATATTAGGTACTTATTTTTTTTTAAATTTTATTTAAATGACGAGAGGAGCTTTGCAAAATCAAAACTTATCTCTCAAAATACAGTGCTATGTGGTGAATCCTATAAATAGTTAATATTAATCGTGAATACTTTACTTGACAACATGATTTATGTCAATTGAATTGTGTTTCCTAGCTGTTAATTTTAATAAGAAGAACTACCGAAACAAACAAAAAGGTATTTTTTCATCATCATCATCATCATCATTTCAGCCATAGGAAGTCCACTGCTGGACATAGGCCTCCCCTATAGATCTCCAATAAGACCGGTTGGAAGCGGCTCGCATCCAGCGCGTTCCCGCGGCCTTAATGAGGTAAGGTATTTTTTAAAGTCCAGAAATTATCTTGGTCAGTCAGATCCATCATATGAAAACCACACTGATCAAACGCATAGACAAGTAGACGTTACATAGCGTCTGAGATTGTCTATTTAAGAAAACTCACAGATTTGAGTGGACTCATCCAGTCAATGTACTCAAAATAATGGCGGGTGCCTGGAAACACTGATTTAATCAAGTTTTCTTTTTAATTACAGAAAATACAGCAAAAAAATTATGTGAACGAACGCAGAGCTTTATTTAAAAACCTTTATATCAGGTCACCAGGGCCCTCCCGCGGCTAGACTATGACTAAGACCATCATACCAAAGCAGTATACATAACAAGAAAAAAAGAAATACAAAAAACAATAATAATAAAAATAAAAAACAATACCAGACTTTGTTTGAATGTGTGTGTGTGTGTGTGTGTGTGTGTGTGTGTATGTGTGTATGTGTGTGTGTGTGTGTGTGTGTGTGTGTGTGTGTGTGTGTGTGTAGCCTATCTTAGAGGGATCAACAAATTCTCGGTTATAAGTAAAATTAACATATTAATCAATTAAATTGTAGATACACTATCTATGTATCTATCTAAGTTTCCTTTCAGAAGTCCTTGCTATTCGCTAATTATAATGTTCATTATTTAGTGGATCTTGATTGTTACGCCACTGACATTGTTATCGAGGTTACAGCCCATTGTTACGGGTATCAAGTTTGTTCACCAAAGATGTACCGACGAGATGCAACACTGCTGTGAATTACTAGATTACAATGTTACAGATTGTATCAGGATTGGGCAATAGTTGGCAGTGATTGTTATAGCCATAACAAGATACATAGATTTCATCATGTTTTAGATTTCGGAACGGTGTTGCTAGCAATAGGCCTCATGCCTGTAAATAAATTATTTTTACCAAATAAATACCACACCAATGCTGGAAATATTAAAAGTAAAAAGTAAAAAAAAATGTCTAGGTTGATCACAACGAATATAAGTTTCATAGATAAATTGGAGTAACTGATTTTCGTTTAAACCTCTCATTCATAAATATTTAACGCTCGCGCTGATATGGAAATGCGACGTTGTCCTATTCCATAATTCCTTCTTATTTTAAACATTAATAATTACAATTTCAACTTTGTAGAATTGTTTTGTATGAAAAATTAAATAAAAAATAACAATTGAAAATAAATTATGTGCCTTTTGATGCTTTGAAATGGCTACTCATTCATGCAAAAAAACCCAAGTATAAATCAACAATGGAGAACAAGTCGAATCGAGCGATGACGGATGGATACATATACGTGTGATGTAACTGTTAATTAAGCCAATCAACCCCGTTTACGAACAAATCGTTCCAACCTCAAAACAAGTGGGACTTTTTGGTCCAAATATTTAATATTTCTTACATTGTTTGGAAATTATTATAATCTTTTTTCTTTCGTTATAAATTTTCTTTATTATCAAAGAGTGAAGTAATTAAAATTAAAAATTTAAAAAACCCCCACCGCAAAAAAGTAAAACATTTAAAAAGTTAAAAATAACACTTTAGTCCTGAAATTTTACTTCACTTCGGGGTACCGCTTACGTAAGGAATGTTCCAGTACTTGTAGGTAAGTAGGTACTTATTACGGTACCCCGACGTTACGTAAAATTTCATGACTAAAGTGTTATTTTTAACTTTTTAAATGTTTTACTTTTTTGCGGTGGGGGTTTTTTAAATTTTTAATTTAATTTTTATTTTAAATTTTTAAACGCATTATTTTGTTTTATAGATTTGAGAATTTTTCAGTGCATTGTATGTAGAGTCAAATGCTAGTTAAAACGAATCCAAACACGACATATCTGCTATTAGTTTGTCAAGAGTCTACCTACTGGTGTGCTGGATACCCTGGCTGCAGCATCAGCTCATCCAGTTGCCATCAGTGCATTGTGTTTAGAATCAAATGCTGGTTGAAAAGAATCCAAACACGACATATCTGCTATTATTTTGTCAAGAGTCTACCTACTGGTGTACTGGATAGCCTGGCTGCAGCATCAGCTCATCCTGTTGCCATCAGGGCATTGTGTGCAGAATCAAATGCTGGTTAAAATGAATCCAAACAAAACATATCTGCTATTGTTTTGTCAAGAGTCTACCTACTGGTGTGCTGGATAGCCTGGCTGCAGCATCAGCTCATCCTGTTGCCATCAGTGCATTGTGTGCAGAATCAAATGCTGGTTAAAATGAATCCAAACACGACATATCTGCTGTTATTTTCCCAAGAGTGTATTAGTCTGCTAGATATCCTGGCTGCATCAGACCAAAAACATCATAATGTTGCTTATTAATATTGCACACATGGGTGTATGAAATTTTAAGACACACATATGTTTGTAAGTAAAGTTAATACCCATAGACGTCTAAAATAGCAACGGTAGCTAACTCAAAAGAGCTGATAACCTTGAAACGGCTGAACCGATTTTGATGAATTATGTCTAAGAACCATCGCAAGAAACCCTGCTTTCAAATAAAAAAAACCGCATCTAAATCGGTTCACCCGTTTGGGCGCTACGGTGCCACAGACAGACAGACAGACAGACAGACAGACACACACACATAGCGGTGAAACTTATAACACCCCTCTTTTTGCGTCGGGGGTTAAAAAAGCACATCGAAATAGAAACATTAGTTTAAAATCCTAGCACAACTCCTATAATGAAGCCATTATTATCACTGCAACAAAACAAAAAGCTCACAGTGCTAGACAAAGAGCTAATTAGCGGACATGTGCTCTCACGGAGGGAATAAGCCCGTTTGAACTTCCGTCGTCCCATGAAAAAGACGTAACAAAGCATTTTTATAAGAAACTTTGAAGCTTTTCGGCTTTCATAGGTCCTATTGGTACGAAGACATTCTTTATTGACAATATTATTGAATTCCACCACCCTGCGAAGGGACTTTGTTCCAAGAAACATCCAATTTTAAGTGCCTGGCGAAATATTTTATTTATTGTTCTGCATGATCCTTTATGGAGAAATAGAGGGGTATTTTCAGCGGAATAAGAACAAGATACGCGATTTTTGGTGAAGACATTTTGAGTAATGTTATAATGTTTCAAGAAAATGGCTTCGTAAAATCATTGCAAGCTGTATTTTCCGGGATATTTTACTTCCGTCTTAAAGTGTCAACCCTGCTACTTATACATATATTTAGCTACTTATCTTGTTTTCTACGTTATTATGAATGTAAAAAGGATTTTTGTATTAACCCTCCTCGAAGCTACTAAAACTCCAGTTTAAACAAGATTGTGACTCTTCGGCAATCATTAGACTGTTGACAATTGTTCATGTTCGAAACTCTCGGACTTACATGGAGGTAGTTAACAATGTCTCTTTATAATGACTTCGAGATTCATGCAAATAATATGAAAACGAAATTAAATAACTTTTCGGTACCTACTTAAAGCTGTCTCAAAAGTTGTATTTACTTTCCAACATGCCTTTTTATAAAGCTCTCGTATTGATGTGTTTATCATAAATTGTATATTTAATTAGTAGGTCCCTATATGTAGGTACCTATTATGATTTTGAATTATTATGATTATTAGAGAATTATTTTATTATTATGTTGTATTTGAATTTTATTTAGTTTAATGTGTCTAATATGTGTGATACCTGAAATAAATGAATTTTATTTTATTTGTTTTTTATTTTATATTATGGCATACTTGCGCCTCATATTTAGTACTTAGTTCCGCCATTATCTCCGAAACTACTCACAGTATCTCACCCTCAAAAGATCCTTTAGGTAATTACAGAAAACTTCACTATTGCCGAGTGCCATAAGATACGTCGGTTAGGTTTCTTTCACGCAAATGAAGACGCGTGTAAATCTAGTATGACATGAAAACTGTTCATACCAACCCAATAATAATAAAATTTGTTCTGCTGAAATATACTGACACACATTATTATGAAATTGAATGAATGATGTTAAAGATAGACTCATTCAGGTGAATATACCTTCGCCTGGCTTCAGAGGGGTGCACCGAGCACGTATAAGTATGTAAATGTACGAGCATAAATTAGCTGGGAAATAATAGATCCCAACTGTGAATACGGGGACCGTCCAAAGTGTTTGCGCCGGTCACGGATCCCCGATGTGGTTTCTAAATTTACATTATTGGAGTGAATGAATGGAAACATTGTGAATTTTATTCCTGTTGGACGTAGTTGTACTTGGAATACACACATTTTGCTTTCAAATTTAAGGTAAAACTTGGGTTCTTAAGATTGTTTGATTTATTATTTACTAGCAGACGTCACAAAGTTTCACCCGCGTAAGTCCCGGTCCCGGAGCCTACGTGTTAATCCAGGGTGTCAGCTTACTCCATACCTAATTTTATTAAAATCGTTCCAGCCGTTTAGACGTGAAGAAGTAACAAACATACCCATTCACAACCTTTCGCCTTTATAATGTTAGTGTTATTTATTTAATATACTTAATATTTCAAGCATACTAAGTGTACAGAGGCGAGAGTTAATGCCATAGGCTTTTTTTACCAGTCCATTTAGGCGATGCAGAGAAAGACAGTGGTAGGTCAATTTTAAATGAAAATAAAAGAAAATAAACAATACTAATACATAATTTTGAGAATAAATACGTAAATATGTATACCTACTATGAATATAATAAAATGCATAATACACAAAGTAATGGAAATATGAGAAAGCCTTAGCGCTGTGAAGATACTATTGCCAATTTCTTACGATTGGTTGTCTCGATTTACGATTTACGGATTGTTTTACGATTGGATTACAAAACACTATTGTACTGTTGAATAAAATTTGGTAACTTAATATTTGCTTAAAATAAAACAATTCTAAAATGTTACTGTTTCAAAATATTTCCCCTTTTTATCTAGTTAATATTCTTAGTTAAACATAAAATATTGCGAAAAGGAAATCAAATTAAATTGAACAAGTGATGTCATCGCTTCATAAGGTGTTCAACCTACTTGAAACTTTTTCTGCGCCATTAAAGTTTACGCAAGCGATAGCGCGCTGCCAACCTTTTTAGTTTTTACCTTATTTTCAATGCAAAGTCGAGCCTCTGCTCGCTGCCAAGTAAGCGGCTTGGTCAACAACATAGCCAGCTAATTGTACAAACAAATTCTAGATAGCACTGAACATTGCTGTCGTATGTTTGCTAGAAGAGAAGTAAAAAAACAAAATAATTAGAAATACCACAAAAGTAACAGTAGTACCATATTTCTAATAAATTTGACCTGTAAACGATGTTAGATCCTTTAGTCAAATAGAGAATGAGCTAATAATCTGCAACCACCTGAATGCATCTTCATAAATCGTAGCTTAGAACCAACTCGATCAGCTTTCCAACAAAAAAAACGCACTAAAATGGATACGTTCTTTAAGAACCATGATGTAGGTGTATAGCAAGTAAAAAAATACACACAGACGTCAGCACATAGACGTCTACACACAGACGCACAGATTGGAGATTCCAGATTACATAGAGACAGAAACAACTGTAGGGTGATAGGGCTCAGGCGCAAAACGTCTCTTTCGCAAAATGTCCCCTGGTCGTAAAACGTCTCTTTCGCAGAATGTCTCTTTCGTAAAATGTCTCTTTCGCAGAATGTCTCTTTCGCAGAATGTCTCTTTCAAAAAAACTTATAAATGTAACTACTGTTTACTGTGTGTGTTACTACTGTTTTCTAATAAAAAGTAACAGACAAAACACAGCTCGGCAATTAATGAATGACACATACACTTATCAGTTTTTTTCTAGCTACCCTCACATATTATTATAAATGTTGCCATCACTGAACTTTAAATTGTACCAAAGTATTATTTTTAACTGTATCAAAATATTTTTTTTTTTGGAAAACATTCTTAAGTAAATTTAAGTACCAAAATTATTACATCATAATTGCACTATAATTTTAATAAATGATTTTTTGTTTTGAAAATCAAAATTTTATTCTTAAGTCCCTGGCGCGACATTTTACGAAAGAGACATTCTGCGAAAGAGACGTTTTACGACCAGGGGACATTTTGCGAAAGAGACGTTTTGCGCCTGAGCCGGTGATAGGTATGGCTACGTATGTATAATAATCTCTGTGATAGAGGATGGCTCTACAATGTCATTTATGTATTCAGTAGAAAAAAAAAACTAAAAACTTATTTAGAGTCTTAAATAGACCACAATACAGCCTCAGGTTTTTGGAAAAGACAATCTGACACGAATGACGGACACGGACGTACATTCTGGTGGTATGCTCGGGTTGCAAAAAGCTAGTTTTGAAGTTAAGATAGAAGTCGAGTAATATCCTGGCCAAGCAAGGGTAGTTCTGTGTACACGAACCAGAGCGACTAGCTGGCTTACTGGTTAGCTTACTAGCACATTTTTGCGAATAGCAGCCCCAACTTCAGTTGCTTAATTAAACACGAGGCCAAGCTATTTAAGTTATTATTTGTAAGTTTAAAGGTGTACAATAAAAAAAATCTATTCTATGAGGAGTATCAACGAATTTGTTATTCCACTGTAAAAAAAAACCCTTTTAAGGCAGCTAAGAAAAAGCATGTAGGTACGTAGATTGAATAAAAAAGACCTACATAACACTTCATTTTATAAATCACTATAGTTCGTTCGCGTTAAGAATGCAGTGAGTCATCAGTGCAACTGCAAGATAAAGGTGTATTTACAGTGGTGTTAAATTCAAACAAATTATATTTTAAAAGATTAAGTTCATTTAATTGATAAAAATGAATTTGATAAGATTTGATTGGTTAGGGGCGGGGCTAGGCCGACGGATTATGATGACTCACTGCATTCTTAACGCGAACGTAATAGCAGACGCCAAACGGTTTCACCCGCGTAGGTCCCGTTCCCGTGGGAAAACAGGGATAAAAGTATCCTATGTGTTAATCCAGGTTATCAACTAACTCCAGACCAAATTTTATTAAAATCCATTCAGTAGTTTTTACGTAAAAGAGTAACAAACATCCATCCATCCATCCATCCTCACAAACTTTCACGTTGATAATATTAGTAGGATTATTAGGATTAACAACACCAAAAAAAGCACACAAGTGTTAATAACACTCAGATTTATAAGGCTGTCGTATTATTGAGTTTTATTATACCGACCTGTTTACAAATCATATTTATTGATATTAATTACCATTTTAAAGTGATCGAGGCGTTAGTAATTAGTAATATTACGCATCGGTAAGTTTATAACATGATGTTGTCTCTTTGTTTGCAGCGGCAATCAGGCGACAGGAAGCTTTAATGGAGCATCCTATAGATAAATTTATGGACTGGCTGAGCAGCGCCATGCACCGGTGTGTTAATAACTCATTTTGAAATTAATATAGCGCACCCGTCAACCGTGCGCGTTTTGTAAAATAAATAAGGTTTATTTTTAGAGATTTTTGAATGATATAAATGCTAAATATTTTTTTTATGCAACTGTCGCTTTATCAGGTGCGTAGTACTCGCAACCGGCGTGTGTGTATGACAACATGTATGAATGTAAACGAAGCAAAAGAAGTATGTAAGAATCGTAGCATATGGCGCTCTGTAGTTTCTGCCTACCCCCATGGGAAAAAGGCGTGAGTTTATGTATGTATGTATGTGCTGTCGCTTTATCTAAGTTAACCAAAAAGGAAGTTATTTTCACAAGTAAAAATAAAGTTGTACCGTTTGAGCCGGTTCCGTCATACGGTATGACGCTGTCATTATTGTTTTGACAGCAGGGCCGTAAGTAATATTATTCTTACATAATCAGAGGCACGAAAATAAATTCAATCAACTATGGTTATATCTTGCTAAATTGTCCTCTTTTACGAGGTACCTAATCTAAAAATATTTTAAGTTGGCGTAAGTAATCGAAGTCAGCTGTTAATGGTAGACAATATTATAATGCGCTAGTGACAATAATATTAATAACTATAACAATAACCACCATTTGTTTTTTTAAAAGAGAGTTTTTTGAAAATTCTTTAATCGTATAAAGAGCATAGCTTTCACATGAACAAAGTAGGTACTTAAGCTAATGATTCCGGTAATATAATTACAATTCGAACTTTTGTTAAACTGTCCAAGAGAAATGCTCAAAACAGTTAAAAAAGAAAACATCATTAGCAACCAAAAGTATTCTCAAAAATCTGGGAATAAGTGTCGCCACCGCTCGTTTGACGTCGCCAAAAATTATTTTAGAAAGTTCGCAAAAGTCATTAAATTTCGACGATTGCTTTTATCCATTTTGTTTGTACCTTTTCTCGGCGCTATCGGCATTGTTCGCAAAGTAGGAGCAATATAAAATGGCGACCATCCCATGAAACATTCATGAGTCGCATTCACTTTCACCAAAATATTCAAATCTATAGATTTTTTTACTTGCTATACACCTTTCCTTGTGAATAAATAAAGACAGTTTATCGAATAAAGCTGTTGCTTCGACAATGTTTCATTTTGTTTTGTACTACTAGCACCTTACATACTTACACCTTCTGATTCTTTAACTGTTACTAATTATGATTGACATGGGCAAACTTACGTAAGTGAATATACGAGTATGTATGCTTCGGTATGTTTTCTCTGCTAGAAAGGAGCATTATTATTAAATATTTTAATTACGGCAGTGATTCTGAATAAGCTAACAATTATATCCACATGGCCGAATTTTCAGTCTCGGTGACCAATTTCAACTGAAGAAATTAACTTAAGTTAGCGATAGAAATGTGTTCGCAAATACAAGCGGAGTGTGATCCTTTTAAGTTCAATAGGACGGCAATCTGATGACGACAGGGAAGCAATCAGGCACAAGACAACCAACAACACCAAAGCTCTGGGCTGGCATTAAAAAAAATAGTTATGATCAAAGCAAAAGCCCAATCGCACTATTCAAGAATAACAGTTGCAGTAACGATCACAAGACCCAAGGAATGGTTTAAAAAAAACCCAAAAAATCAACCTAAATGAACTATTAACCTAATGTACTGTGAATTCACATGTGTGACACCTTTTTTGTACAGACCATCACTAGTTCTAGGTACTAAATGACGTAGCTTGTTAGTTATTATCAACAAATACATGTGACAATTAATGTAATTGATTGCCGGGTTTTTATTCCCCGGAAACAATTCAAACCTGTATCATTTTAATTCCTAAGATTTATATCTAGAATTAAAGTTAATATTCATCAAGAATATAAAATACACGTTTACACGAAGTAGTATTAAATAGATTTTTATTAAAGTTACAGCACTTTCTTGTGCTGATCGCTTTAAGGCTTTTATTAGGTTCATTTACTTTAGTTAGACGATAATATAAAATAACAAGCCGTAAAATCGAAGTTACAGCCGCGATACATCATACTTCTTATCACACACTGCCACAGCATAAAGAGCGATGGCTCGGTCGGAAAATGTTCGAGCGAAAAATAGAAGCTCATCGAAGTTGATTTGTAACTTAAGCCTTTCGTCGTCCTGCAATAAGTTTTGATTCGTAATTGATACGTTAATAGCCACTTATGTACTTACAAAACATGTCTTGGAATATTTAAAAGGAATAACTTTAATTCATCTATCTACCTCTAATTTATATATCTATTCAAATAGTCATGTATGGTATATATTTATGTAAATAGTACACCATAAACTGTCTAGTCATCTTTTCTCCTCCACTATCAAGTCCCGTTGTCAGTAAGAGATCGGTTTCAGCGATAAGGCCGGCCATTGTATTACCCTAAGTAGTCCTTAAAGTTATTATTTGTAAGTTTTATGGTGTACATTAAAGAGTCTTCTATTCTATTCTACTTACTTACATGCTGTCATGTTCTTGTCATAATAATGTAGGTAACATAGATTATATTCAGGGATAGGTAAATTACTCATAGGAATGACGAGTAATTTATTTACTACCCACATCTGAAGGTTAGCTGATGCTGGTGTACCTACTTTGAGTTACTGTGATCTGAATGCATTATATTTTGGTCATCGGCGTGGACAAAATACAAAACATAGGACACTTAGCATAATTTTATTCCGACTTGTTGTTATTGGGAAAAACAGAAGCAAAACGATTTATAGAAAAACCTTAGTAGATTGTTTCCTTCGACTGTATTTTGCATTTGAATAGCCTTTTGTTATAATAATAGTACCAACCATAGTGTCATGTATTCTAACAAACTTAAACAGGGTAACTAAAGTTAAAAACCCTCTGGCAGACTGACGGCTAGGCTTAGTGAAAGGGTCTCTTCTGGGGAAAGGTGTCTCTGGGAAAGGAACCCTTAAAAGCAATGAGGTGTTAAAGACTTAATAATGAGGCTTCAAGCACGTGGGGTTATATTACGACAAAATAATTTTACGGATGTTGATTCAAATACAAGATATTATCGACGATCATAAATCTATAATCAATTTCATTCCACAAGCTTAGCCATTTGAACCGTGATAAGACAGGTTATAAGGAACACAAGAGATTTATCGCCTTGATAATCTTCTAATGGTGAGCGAATTATGTTGATATCAGGCTCGAACCAAATAAGCAACCTTAACAAAATGTTGGTTGTCTAAAGACAACGCCTTAATCAAGATAATGCCTTCAATTATTACCTACTGTCAATTTACTATGATAGCACTTTAATAAGAATAGTTTAGTATTTATTATTTCTGATAGTAGCTTCTGTTCAGTTTCTGATAGTGATAGAGCTGATTATCCAAAAGAATAATTGATGGTGTTGTAAGTGTAGAACAACTCATACCTGGAACTACTTTAAATAAACTTTCCAATCCATTAGGAAACTAACCGTTAAACTATTCTTCCTTTGTACATTAACTGTTAGATACTAAAAGCGCCATACAACAAGCCACCCAATATATCTTGACCACCCATAGTGGCGCTAGTGACAATAGCCAAACTTCAACAATCTGTCAAATTCAGTACATTGAACTGTCAAGTCCGTATTCCGCCGCATACCAAGACTTACTGGTCCCGCTACATACAAGATAGCTGTCACACCTGTCCTAGATGTACGATACGACTGCTAGTGGGCCATAGTGGCCCACTTGTCATTGTTGATCAAAGGTTCCGTTGCTTGTCAGAACAGAGTATTTGAATTGAAATCGCTCCGCCCTGGAGTCAAAGCAATTTGTAGGAGTTTCGTCGTTCTATTGATCGGTTTATGTATTTGCTATGTAACATATTGTATTCATATACTGTGTTCGCTGGCTTCTTTGTCCCAGATAACAACCATAGCAATATAGAGACAACCATGGCAGACAGCATAGGGTGTTTGCTTTGCCTCTAATGTTTCATCGACACACGTGCTTTGTTTCCAATACCTCGCACTCTGGTCTCGCTTAATGATCTCTTGGATTTTAATCCAAAGACTGATCTGTTTGTATATGAATAGACGATAATTTACTGTTATGTCAGAAGTACGTAGGTACTTCTGACATAACAGTGAGAAGGAGATTCATGAATGTGTAGTTAACTTAAATTGTTTCGATATATTTTCTCAACCCTATTTTTACTTATTGTTAGTAGTGTAAACCGTTTTGATTAAATATATAATAGAAAGTATTTATTTATTTATTTTATTTTATTTCAGGAAAAACAAACAGTAGCACAGTACAAATAAGTTATAAAATCTAATTTAAGTCTAACATTTTAAATAACTATGCTACCCACTACGTTCTCCACAGATTACAATTAAAGAATTTAAAACTAGCTAGAAACAAAACGAGTACCTACATAACATGCTACAGTCTGAGACTGGAAGTACCATTTGGTTTATTAAGCGTATTTACACAAAATAACAAAAGAAAAAGTAAATTGGTGTGCGTACTTAACATTACGCTACTAAGTTTAATACCCAGTATTTTGGTCGTCAAATATTAAAAGAAATAATAGTACCTATGAATGGAATGTACAAATGTTTTTATAGATGAAAAAATGTTATGGAATGAATTTAATATGTAATGTGTTAAATAATTTACTATAAGTCTAATTAAATGTTAACTGTATATTTTTTAATGTAATGTAAGGAATGAAATGTTAAATAAAATGTTCTTATTTTAAGGTATGAAATATAAAAAAAAATGTATTTTTAAGGCACGAAATGTTAAGGCAAATAAAGGCTAAAATAAATAAATTTTGGTCATCCTTTAGGGTTGCTTGGATTTGTTTTCTAAATAAGAAATAGAAATAGAAAAAGAATGTATTTAATGTTGTAGTTAATGGCTATGTCAAAGTTGGAGACGAGGAGGTGTTGAGCTATCCGATAATCCAGATTAAATACTCCAAACTAAAAATATACCTATGGCTTATTCCGGGGCTGTAAATTCAATTCCATCAAATCCCGCGATCACATTTCAATACTTTGTTCTACATAGGAATACCGATGCCGGTAGTGTATATAAATGAATGACCACACTGTTTGGTTAATCAATAGGGCTACTGGCCTTTGTATGCACACCTGATGACATCGGCAGTTTAATTGAGTTGATTGTGTATGTGATAATAAGTATTACGTCTGTATTGTTTAACCAAAAATCGATCAACGCACATATAATAGATTAATCGTATAACATGTCATTATGTCTATAAGATGTGTGGTTGTAATATCGGAAATTAGAATATTATTACACGTATCTTCTATGTTCTGTATTACAATAAAATTACGTTCCTTCCTCGTGGTCAAACTTAATGGTGAAACTGATTTTACCACAAGGAATCCTGTTCCGGATAGTCGAACTTAAGTAGTTTTTCTATCCGGAATAGGATTCCTTGTGGTCAAATCAGTTGACCAATTATAATAAAATCGGGACTCATTGGTCTGCTTACAGTATTAGGTATACTTTTTCTACATTTGCCATGTGAAAACAATATGTTAAAATTATACACAATCAGCAAAAAAGAGGTCAATTTTGATTGGATAAATAAAAATGAAAAGAATAAAAAAAAAACACTCTTGGGATATGTTGCGGCAGGCTTCAAAATTTAACCAGAGCGATAAAATGTCAGTAACTATTTAACATGGAACGACGATTTCATATCAGATCGGTATTTACGACTGAAAATATTTAAACTAGTCACTCGCGTTACCAAACAACAGAAATAACAATACAACAGCACACTTGACAAGCAAGATTCGTCAAACCATAAACTTAACAAGGAATATTTTCATCCTATTTAAACGAATCAACCTTCCATTTATATTTTGCCCGGTCCCTTATTAAAACTCAGCTCCAATAATTGTCACTCCAAACACGATAATTAAACAGGTAGACAGGCTTATTTGTTTTATAAAGTAAACAGCCTACTTTGCTCAATATTTTCACGTAAAATTACTGGTAATTTCTCAGAGGTTAGTGTTACATTAAACGAGTTCTTGGACCTATTTAGGTGAAGGAGGGTTGTTTAAGTGTCACTGAAAGCCTAACAAAGGGCTGAAAATGTCACCTCACGCCCTGCCAACCTTTATATACGGCTTACCTTAAAATTATAGTGAAACTAAGTAAGTAACATAATTAGTGGCATTCTTAATGTATGTATTGTGTTGGGCGTAAGTGTACCGTGTGAGTCGGGTAGTTGTTAACTGCTGCTAAGAGGTCGGTCTGATATTACCCTTATTGCGTTCCAGGTTGACATTATGGGTAACGAAATATACAGTTAATGGTCCAGCTAGCTTAATCGCAGGGTTAACAAAGTGACTTTACTTTTATCAACACTATTAGCCGAGTCCTCGCGTTCTGCTGACTGAGTCAACCGTTCTGATATTTTGAAGTCCTTTAAAATACGGAACGCAAAACCTTGCCCGCAGCATACCTTAGTCGTCAAAAGTTATTTATCGAAGCAAATGACCTACCTTGAGATAAGAAACCCAATGCCATTTTACATTTTTATTGTAAAATTATACACAAAATTCTACTAATTAAAAACATTACTGTTGCTCGACGCAAATTGTTGGCATAAGATCAAAGTAACTAATATTTCATGGACAGAATAATAGATCATTATGTTACCGTCATCTTTGAGCTATTCTCTGTGTGAAAGAAAAAGGCACCGCCGGCGCCGTTCTAATCATCCTATTCATTGAGTTTAACAACTTGTGAACCTGCTCGCTAAAGTTCCTCACGCAAGTTGAAAAGGTCGACGGAAAAGGGGTTTGCTAAATTGGTTAGTTGACTGAAAATCTTTCACTACTTTTAATAGTACGTAGGACCCCACCGGGTTCAATTTTTGTCTTTTTAAACATAGAGAAGTTTCTTACAAAAAAAATCGTACAATTTCCTTTGCATTGAAAGTTACTTATAAAACTTTATTTTTGTAAAACGTAGTAAATAAAAGTTCGTGCAGGTAGTAAATATAAGAAGCATATTGTGACGGGGGCAAGGGGGCACACTCACCCAGTTTTGAAGTGCTGTTTTGAGACTTCCGACAAGAAAACTGCAAGGATTGCTGAATAGTTTATAGATAAAAAAATTACTATCTATTTTAAATCGGCTTTTACTATTTAAACTTTAACTTTTAAGTCTACGAAGTATTTAAATACTCTGAAAATTCTTTCCCAAAGAGCTTCATCCTCTAACATGTCCACAATCCACAAATAACTAAACAAATCCGGTTATACGAGCATTATACTCGTACATATTTACTATAAGATAGGTACCAGTAGCCCGATATTGCCATTAGTGATTATGTTTACCGACAGTTGTATTGGATGTAATCTTACGCATTTCCAGAAGGCACGTTTGTGGGAATTAGGGTGCGTTAACACTGGTTAATAAGTAGTTAAGTCAAACAATTTGGTCGTCATTTCGGTATCAGTGAATTTTTTTTTAAGCAAAAGAAAACATCAGATCATTAGGATCATGCCAATCAGATATTTTACTAAAAATATATGGATTTTATTTTACATACTAACAAGTTTTTATGATAATTACTGATAATGACGATGATGTTTTTTATGTGTTTGGCGGTTTTATATAAACACATCTCCAGTAGCCGTTACGGGAAGTTCTAGGGTCTTTCTGGTCGCAAATTCCAAAATTTGTTTGGGAGTAATACATGCAGAGTATCCGAATCTGACGGCAACCATTTCGTGCAAAACAAAACTACATCTGGTTGGATTCGTCGCTGACCATAACCTACTTACGTAAACGCTAGGCGGTATTTTAGAGCTGTTATTTTAGATACGATTTCAAAGTCAAAACAGCGATTGTTTGAATATTGTGCTCTAGTTTTCCGCTAGTTTACTCACCGGATATAGTAGATTATCTATTCAAATTGTAAACAAGGGTGACGTAGTGCCAATGTAAGCGGACCCTAATGCTGCGTCATTTACACTTATAGTGCTGCTTTGGGTTTTCCCAATTATCCATGACGTGCTCATTGCTAAAGGGTTAGCTTCTAGGATAGGGATCCTGTTATGTGGTGTGGGGGCGGGATGTGTTCTTCTGTTTCACGAATTTGGCTTAGGGGAAAAATTATTCAATGAAATCAGTTTTCAATGTCACCGTAGTCCCACTGCGCTCAGTTGGCTATATATGGTCTCTGTTGCAAAAGTTGACCACATACGCAGAAACTCGAAGATCAAAGTGACGACCAATGTCATATTTACCATTGATTGCACTGTAACGTAAGGCTAAATACTTACAGTAGGCGTTTCATAGTTTCAATGATGTTAAACTTACCTGAAAAGAGTATATTGAGTTATTAACAAATTTTTACTTAAAAAAGGTCTTATTATTACGAAAACAAAATAATATTGTTTAATCACTTTGGTGTAATCCAAGTAAACAATCTGTTTTATTTTGAACAGAATATGGAGCAAGTTCGTATTCGTACGCCCCCGGCGAGATAGGCGGACGACATTGTTGCCATTGCGGGAGTATTGAAAACGAGAGGCTTATATTCAGTAGTGGGCCAGAAGTCGCGCTGTGGATGATGATATTGATCAGGCGCCTGTAATTTACATAGCAAAAAAACAATCATGTATTTAATAATAAATTTTATTTTTTACACGGTACATAAATTTAGAATCAGCGCCTAAACAGCGATCCATGGCGCCAGCCTACGATAAAATATAGAATTAGAACGGTTGGTTATGCACCGTAAAAACTCGTACGTGCCTTAAAGTTACAACATACAGCAGGGAAAACCCAACATCAATTAACTTCGGTCATTAAAACATCGCTGACACATACGTTCAATGAGTTCGCTTTTTACTAGAGGATTTATTCATACGGATGTTTATTTTTATTTGATGAATCGAGTGTATTATTGATCTTAGTAAAAGGTGCTTGTAACTCTTTTGAGCATCGTATAGTCATACTGTTGACTTTTAATATTATTTTGTATTAAATTAAAACTGTGTGAAGTTTTGCCAAAACACTGAAGATTTTAATGTTTCTTGAATGCACTTCATTAATAAGGTGTAAAGATTTAATTAGTGTATTTAAAGGTCACAGAAATGCCATGCACGAAAATTATTTTTCTCCGTTGACAAAGTTGCAATTATGCAATACTCGTCTTCTATTGAGTCGAATATGTTAATTTCTGTAACATGTTGGTACAAATAAAACAGTGTTACGTGAGTGACACAAATACTAATATACATAAAATTATGGTACGACATCACTTCGTGTGCAAAACTCTGCATTGACTCATGCTGGGTAACCAGTTTAGCCCAAAAATGGTAAATAATGTGCTTCTAACGTAATGGGACATCTAATGGGGCATTATTTTACGTTTTTGGGGCGATTTTATCTAGGAAAATCCTTTCTTCAAATGCGTTAGTGCTTCATGGTGAGTCACGACCAATAAGGAGCAGTATTCAGTTTCTTTTTTTTATTTGTACTACTATACTATAACATAAATAAAATAAAATTTATTTATTTTATTTGGTCAGTACCTATTTTAGGCACACAATTGTACAACTTAATGCCGTAGACATTTTTCACCAGTCAACTTTGAGTAATGCAGAGACAAATAGTTGTAGGTTAACTACGAGTACCAAATATATTCTAAAACCATTAATATTTTTCTAATGCTACATATTCTCTGAAATCCGGTTATGTTGGTGCAATAACAAAAGCATAGAAAAAGACAAGCAGAGCATTGTAACAATATTAACGTTAACGTTAGTAGAACCATTGGGATTACTTAGAGCAATATTTTTAGCCCGACTAACAGCGGAAAATTCGAATGGTCATTTCCCATGAAATCAGAACCTCTGTAAACTATCCGATAAAGGGTCTGTTTGTTTGTTAATGCTAATGAACGCGCGAAGTGGTGCTGACCTGGTAACTAACCAAATAAGCCCAAAAGGCCCGTCTCTGTGATTAATTTAACAAACATTACATTTGTACTTCCAGCGCATTGCAATAACGTTGTACCTATATTGTAAAGATAAAAAAAAAAATGAAGCAGGGAATTTCGTGATTGCTGCCTAGATATCTACTTCACGAGAAAATGAGCTAATGGAATGGAATTCTACAACGACTAAAGTTATCTAATACACCTCTGGGTAAAATTGAGAATAGACGACAAATAAAAAAAAATAAACAATTTAAGTAGAACATAAATCATACAGGAGCTAGCTCACTCATATCGCGCAAATAGAATTCTTATTTCCGCTGTAAATTATGCCCATCATACTTAAGTGGGATATGTTGAGCCATCGTCGTTAAGCTGAGACCAGTAATATTCCTTCTGGCTGCATATTTATTTATTATTTATTAAAACTTTATGCACAAATCTTAGGCATATTATAGCAGACCGTTGAATTTTACAACGGCAACCGCCCCCCACTAACGATTGAATTCACAGACGGTTATTTTGACTGTAAACTTGAGAATGTATTTAGTTTCATTTTTCAAGTGTTTGTTTATTAAGTTTTGAGTGTAGTAACAACAACAACCTGTACGGTTGTCGCCGTAAAGTGAATATTAGCCTACTTGTCTTTACTGAATGCTTGAGGTAAAGTATAACAACAATGCCAGACTGTTACTGTCACACTAAGGCCTTACACAGAGAAGGTACATGCATTAATCAGCAAGCTTGCTCAACGCAGATCGGTGATTTCAGACTTACACATATTAATATCATTTAATTTTATGACCCTGAAATCATGATGGGGAATTCTCACGATGTTTACTTTCATGCCAGTGATATTTTAGAGAAACGTAGAAAACACATCCGACTTGAATAATGCGGAGTAGTATATTAGTAGTATTCAAATAAAAACTCTTTTAATATGCTTCTTTTACTTATGCAAATCCTTACGAGCCGTGACTCGCGACACATAACTTGACGGTTCGAAGAATATTTCAGTTTTTCTTCAGTATCTGATCTTGATAGAAATCCTAACTAACATTGTACATGCGAAAGTAAGTTTGTTTTTTACGCCTATTGAACGAATCAAATTTTACATATTACTTTGTCAGTACAGGTGTACAAAACATACTGTTCCCGAGGAAACCAACACGAACATTCTTTATGTAAATCATTATCCAATCCTGCATAAAGGCCCTAATGAAATATCTTCAACTTTTATATCTATGAGAATTTCCTGAGCTTCATCTCATATCATATTTTGAACCTATCCTACCCATTTCAGACGAGGCCGTATCGATTTATGTATTTCTAGTTCTCAACAAACACAGTCCGTTTAATATAAGTGACACTTTTATTTCAACCTACAAACAAAAAGTATCACATTCACCAGCCCTGAGTAAAAGAAGTAGCTTTGAAATACTAGATGCCAACATTTTATTATTGTGACCGTGAAGTATTTTCCCATCTAATCAGTGAGACATCGCATCTTTGTGTTTTTTGTATACACTTTATATCACAGTCGAATTTCCTTTTTCACCTTTATTCTGGTAAAAGGAAGACCTTTTCAGAATATTTTGTACATTTTGAGATCTGTAATTAATAGCTCTTAAATAGGTGAAAAGAAAATCTTATTTTAAAAAGTTTTGATCTTTCCTTTCTAAATTTCTTGAAAAAGCATACTTATGGTTTGAAAAATTGAATGTAACTGAAATGTACCTACTGTTTATAATCCAGAAAGAACCAGTTCTCTAAAAACATTTCAACCTCTGTTCTGTAGGTAATTCTATTGAAAGATGCATATTAAAGTTACCGTATAAATTTTTAATATAAATATCAACAAACAAGCTAAACAACTTGACAGATATATCAAAAAGCAATCACAATAAGTTAACAGAAATATAAGCAAATAATACTGGTCTAAATATAATAAAACAACCTATGCGTTGACAGAAATATCAACAGATAATTGAAAAGGAGGCAGACAATACATATTTTACCATAATTGACAAGTTTTTGATAAGCTATTTTAAGGCATCTATACATATAATAAAACAGTAACGAAAGAAAAACTGTACATTGAGAATTTTCAAGAAAAATAAGTGGGTTTTGTTAGAAAAACGTAACTGGTGACAAAAAGTGACTTTTTAGAATTTTTGTCTGTTTGTCTGTTTGTCTGTATGTATGTCCGGGGTGAACTCAAAAAGTACTGCATGGATTATTCAATAAAATTACATATTAAATAAAAAAACAATAATTTATGCCATGAGTATGTACGCGTATATGCCATAAGTGTATGTACATAACAACATATTGACGCCCGGCGATAAACGCTAATTTGACCGGCATTTGCACACAAATGCGACCAACCAAAATATGTTACTGGTAAGCGGTATTTAGCGTCTGTTTAATGAGTCAAAGTTGGCTGGGAGGTCATTTCTGCATCTTTAGTAACTTGCGTAGGTACCTTGTGCAATCTACCTCTTGGTTTATATTTTAACTACTGAAACGTAATAAGCATTGTTCTCGACCAAAAGAAAATGTAGTAAATCAAGACTTGATGGTACGAGTAACTGTTGAAATGGAATGTAGATGTTTATTTGTAGTTTTTGCAAATATCACAGACATAGGATTTTGGCCAAGACATTAAAAAAGGATAGAACTACGTACACACAAAATGTTATTGCAGTCTCTCTCCATCGTTGCTTGATTAATACCTAATATTGAGCTTCATGTTGAATTAAAGGCTGGTTCTGCCAAGGTACGGAAACCGTATAGCCAGTGGCAGGCCGGCTATACTTTTTCCGTCTGTTTTTTTTTAAACTGCTTATTTATTGTACCCATTCATTTTATCAAAAAGAAAAGTACCTACGAATTAAATTACATTTTTCTTCAAACTTACTAGCTGGGTTGTATAATACGAGTAGTCTTGTTAACCCATCCAACAAAGCTAAATATACTTGTGTGAG
The DNA here is from genome assembly GCA_921972225.1 of Euplexia lucipara. Lineage (NCBI taxonomy): Eukaryota > Metazoa > Arthropoda > Insecta > Lepidoptera > Noctuidae > Euplexia > Euplexia lucipara. The sequence goes on from OV179148.1 coordinate 11,635,758, forward strand.
TGGGTTCACGTCAATAGTGCAATGGGTGGGGATCAAACTCATGACCTCTCGATCGCCAGGCCGACGCCTTAACAATTGGGCTATTGCCGCTTCAAAAATTTGTTTTCAGTATACTGTACTACGAGTATACAGTATAACTTTTACCTACATGGGTTCTTGATGGCGTCTCGGAAAAGTGTAACTGCTGAAAACGTTTTGAATAGCAATTTAGTACTTATAGACTTATTAGTATCGTGCCGTACCTCTGTTTGTGTGTTTGATTTTATTATTTTTATTTGTTTTGCTTAATAATAAACACAACGCCATTAATTACCGAACTAAGCAGAGCTTGTGCTGTAAGTACTAGACGATACAAGTGATAAACATACCTAAATATTTCAAAATATACACATAATATAAATAAATAACTTCCAGACACAGAAAAAGTTGTCGTTTTCATTGCACAAACATTTATCTTGGATGGGAATCGAAACCATGACCACCGGCATAGCAGTCAGGGTCACTAACCACTATACCAACAGGCCACTCAATATTTAAATTTTTCACAAAATGCATACTTTTTAAAAGAGTTCAACATTACTGCAACCTTGCCTTAACGTAATCATTTTAGTGCACTAAGCTGTGGCCGACGCAGTCACACCACACAAAGTGATCAGAAGCATATTACCGTCACGTCAGTGATCTCAATCGGTACGTTGGAGGTGTATTGTCCAACGCCCTTAGTTCATGGTATTAAGTTCCATGAATGGACGTTCCAATCACCAATTATCAGACACAATGGCAAGTCAATTTTCAGCTAAACGGGAATTGTTGTTCATAACAGAAGCTCCTTGATATTGCTAAGTGTATTGTTGGTAGGTATATGAATTAATTGAAATATTATACTAAAGAAATTTATTTATAGAGCTCGTTAGAGATAGGTTTCAAGAACCTTCGAAAATAAGAATGATACTTATAAAGGAATATATATTTATTGGACACATTCACGTTCAATATACGCGTGTCCCAATTTCCATCAAATAACAAATACGTACTAATTCTACATATTTAACTGAACAGTTTAGCAAATTTTAGTAGTAGTATATAATTTCTTGAAAACATTTTTTTTTTGGCCATGTAGAGGCATTTTAAATTTTAGAATGCCTTTGAGACGCATCGTTAGTAAGGAATTGTTGCAGTTTCAGAACGTGTTCCTACATGAAAACCTGTAACGTCTCCACTGCTGGGACACATATCTACCTCCTTTTTGTGGACCTGATAGATGTAATGACAAATATCTTTGAAATTTAAGAGGTAGTAACGGTTTCCTCCGATGTAGTCTTTGCCATTATGAGACCTTTCTAATTGAAAAAGATAGCATCAACAATACATATAGTAATTATCCTACAACCATGAATTATTATCAAATCAATATGAAAATTATAGGCACCTACTTATGCCTCACCTTGTATTTACTACATAATGTACTTAGTGGTATATAGCTAATCGTGATCTATTACATCATTCAGATGTCAATAGGCAGTCAATCCCGCACAATTATTGCCGAAGTTAATTAATAGAGTTATTGCTTTGACGAATCTGGCAGCTTGTTCACATCGTAAATAACATTCAATTATTCTGAGAATTACTAAATCATCATGCGAATAGTTTACTTTAATCATAATATTCTGTTTATTTGTTGTAAGTGTCCTAAAAGCGCGGTTTAAAAACAGTGGGTAATGTGGTAGTATGGCAAGTACACTGCCGGCGCAACTGATGGAAACTAGTGTCACCTTGCTTGAGCTCATGAGTTGCCAACCTAAAGCCGGGTACACATTGGTGCAATGTAACATGTAATGCAACATGCAATGCAAGAATTTGACGTCCACATTGCTGCAATGTATCATGTAAAGTAACAGAATTCCCATAGTGTAGACGCCTTGCGCGCACGAACCGCGTCTACTACGCGCACGAACAGATTGTTGCAACTCTTGCGCGTAGCGACCCGAAATTTGTCGGTTTTTTCCCCGAACACAAAGAGGCGCGCAGTATGCGCGGAGCGTCAGTGTGGACAGGTTGTGTGGTGTGTACGGCTAGACGCGCGCGAACATGGAACAAGACGACGCTACTGCGGCGGAGGAGGCGGTTACATTTACGTGGAGTGAAGAAAAAGTGCTTCAATTAATTGAAGTGTACAGATCAAAGGAAATTTTGTGGAATCCACAACATGAGAATTTTTATAAAAAACATTTTAAAGAGGATGCATGGATGGAAATTGCTAATTTGATGGAAACAACACAAGAAAAATGTTACAGTAAAATGATTAGTATTTTATCATCCTACCGTCGTAAAAAGGCGAAGGAAAAGAAATCGAAAGGAACAGGAAAAGGTAAATAAATAATAATAATTTACTATTTATTATTTATTCATATACTTTATTCTTAGTACAATCGTAGGTTGGAAACCGCAAAAATGTTTGTGTATTGAAATGTAAATTGGCATAGCCGACTAATATTGAAATTGGCTTTTTTCTCTACAAAATGACAACTTTGACAACAACTACAATATTTTAATGGATTGAAATCACAAATTAATTATTAAATATTATTAATTATTATTAGTCAAGTTTACTTAAAAACAACTATGTTTAAAACTGACTGAATTATGTTTTTTATTTAATTTTTTTCATGATTATTATTTTATTTTTTCAGGTGCCTCGGAGACATACAAAAGTCGATGGTTTGCCTTTGATTCTTTGAAGTTCTTGGACAACCGTAACAAACCGAGAAAGAGAACGAACACGGTAAGTAAAACTGGATTGATTCTTTTACGAACATCTGTCTTGCCAATGAACCTTCCCTTCTTTCATAAAATAATCGGAGAGCTCATCTCTTAACGCATTCAAATGTGCAGGCGATCGTCGAGGAATATTTCTCATAGGTAGTAGTGATCTCATATCTTCATTATTTTGCCTACGTGTGTCTTCATTCGTAACTTCATCTTCAGTGTCATTCATATATGTATTTCTAGAGTGACGTCTCAAATAATTATGTAAAAGGACAATTGCCATAACCACTAGCTCAGCTTTATCAGGCTGTAAAAGCATTGGTTTTCTGAGAACTCTAAAGACAGACGATATGATACCAAATGCATTTTCAACAGTTCTTCTGGCTCTGCTTAGCCTGTAGTTGAATACTCTCTTTGAAGTGCCTTTTGGATGTGCCCCAGCATATGGTTTCATCAGATTTTCACTTAAAGCAAAGGCACTATCACCCACAAAGAAATATGGTATTGGAATATGTCTCCGTGGGAGTGAATCAGGTGATGGAAGGTTTATTGTACGATCTTCTATCATTTCACAGAGTTTTGTATCTTTAAAGATGCCACCATCTGAAATCCTTCCTTGGCATCCCACATCTACAAATAGAAAATTATAATCGGCGTCAACCAAAGCAAAAAGAACGATGCTAAAGAAGTTTTTATAGTTGTAGAATTCAGTTCCACTTTTGATAGGTGCCTCAAGCACAACATGTTTTCCGTCCAGTGCCCCTAAACAGTGTGGAAAATTCCACTTCTCTTCAAACTGTTTGCTTATGTTCAACCAAGTTTCTTCTGTCGTTGGAAGCTAAAACAAAAAACTTTTATTTAATTTATGGCTACGAGACAGTCATTGTACTTAGTAGCCCAACACTCGCTGGTGACAATTTTTGAGGTGCCATTATAGTGAGCATCTCTTGATTTTATTGCTAGCTATATTGAACTAGACTAAAAAACGAACTAAATATTTAGTCGTTTCGACATTTGTCCATCGGTGCCACGATACCTACCTTCCTGGAGAGTTATATCTACTATCTAGTAGTTTATATCAAGAGATGGGACCTACAGTTGTAAATTATTTTTATGTTTTTCAGGAGGCGGTTCAACAACCGATTAATGAAGAAAATCTGCAGAACGAATTTGCTACTCCACGTACACGGTATGAACCTACGCGAGCTAAACAAGCAAAAAAAGATGAAAGCAGCAGTGTACTGGCCGATGTAGTGGGCATATTACAAACTACTGCCAATAAGTTGGGAAATTCAGGCGCTCCAGATTTAACTACAACTTTCGCTTCCTATATATCAGCTAAAATGAATACTTATTCCCTTCAAACCAGGAATTCGGTCGAACATGGAATTTTTGAAATTTTGATGAAGGCTGACAGAGGTTATTATGAATCATCATATCGACAGCAGGATAACTGCCCCAGTTCATACCAAGAATCCTATTATGCATCACAGAAGAAAGGACAAGATTATGTGGATCTGACCGGATATGTTAATCGTCCTGGAACTTCCGGATTTAATCGTCCCTCGCCTTCCGCGCAAACTCCAGATACAAATCAAGCCGGACGCTATGGCTATACCACGGCAAGGAACGAAGAATATATGAACCAACAGCCATCGTCTGTAACGTCACTAGAATCTAACCAATCCTATGACGACTTTAATTATTTGATGTGATAATACTGTTCTTTAATTGACTTATTAAGAATAAAACTTACCTTGATATAATCTTTTAATTCCTCAATTATGGCGGAGCATACTTCTGTAATAATGCCACTTATGGCTTGTTTTGATACTCTGAAGGTATACTGTAAACTTGTGTAAGAGTCACCACTAGCTAAAAAACGAAGTGTTATTGCCAGTCTGTCTTGGATTGAAATTGGAGCCCTTAACTGTGTGCGATTCCGAAAAATTCTTGGTCCGACTAATCTGAGTAGATCTTCAAATGTCGTTGGACTCATCCTTAAGAAATTTTGAAATTGTCCAGTTAATCTCATATCGGCCATTAGTTTTGCACCAGCTCTCTGACTATACAACTCTGTACGCCACCAACGTCGATGTCTTCTGCGTTTTATCACATGATTCACTATTAATAATGAAGCACTGACTATCATCAGAGCCCGCAATTGGTCGTCACGATCCATTCCTTTGCGTGTTCTTTTGCAGACTGAGCGATCCGTTCGCGCGCATCTCGGAAACAGATGTGAGTAGGTACATGCGCGGTTCGTGCGCACGTTGTGCGCGCCCCGCGTCTACACTGATGCAATGCTCGTTTCGTGTTGCATTGCATGTTGCGTTGCAGCAGTCTGTACCCACCTTAAGAGTCAAAGGTTAATGCCACTATAAAGGGGCTTACAGCTTGTAACAGAATTGTAAGTACAGCAACTGTATACGTAAAACGAGCCTGTTTATTGAGCGAGGCATACCTGAAATATATTTTTGAAGAGCATGTGAGGCCAAGTCAAGCCATAAGGAAAGATTGAGCTCAGTCACAGTGGTGGAAGAATATAAATCCGCATAGCATAACGGCAAGCCACACCGAAAACTTAAAAGCCCCAAACTAAAGTCAAATGACAGTATTACGTGTATCTGCAATATTTAATTATATCGTTATTACCTTTTTGTAATGTTGATTATTGAGGAATCTAAGAAAAGTGTGTTTTTTATTTTAATTTGACGTCTAAGTATGGTGCAGCGAACCTATCAGAACGTCTCGAGTGTACCCAAACACTCATGTTAGATGAGTGTAACTCAAATACTTAGATTAACATAAATTCGGATAAAACACATTCTCCTATGTTTACTTTAGTTTGTTTTATGATGATGTTTAGATTGTACAGACGCCAGTACATCAAGTTATTCCAATGTGTCAAATTTTCCCAATTGAATATGAACCTTATTCTGTTTAGCATAAAGTTGAAAAACGATAAAAGAAATTTGACAAATTGGGGTAACTTGATGTGCTGGCGTCTGTACACTCTTAAAATGGTTAAACAAATAATAACAGCCTGGTAAAATAATTAATAAATTTACCGATCAGTCGGATATGCATGCGAAGATGCGCTAATTATAAATGTTTCTTTACAAGTTAGATTGCAATTATTAAATAGTACAGATGCCAGCACATCTAGTTACCCCAAACTGTCCAAACCCAAATTTTCCCAACTGAACATGAACCTTATTCTATTTGTAATAAAGTTGAAGAACTGAAAAGATGCTGGCCTTGGTACAAGTTTTACCATCTGATTTCCAATATCCTACCAATATATTTATTTACATATATTTTTGCTCCAAACCCTTAAAAATCACTTTGTAGTTCATCTATGTGGAAAACGAATTTGTCAATATTGATTGTGTCATTGTTAAAATATGAATTTCCCTCTGGCATGACCGGTTCAATAAAATCGGATGTAATAATGACTGCTATGTACAGTAGGCTGCGAGTAGTAGGTAACTGTTTGACATTTAGCTGGCTGGCCCATAGTACGAGTAGTACCGAGTTTATATTGATCTGTACCTATACTATTGATTATGGTATTGGTGTACTTAGTTGGAAAAATATTTAATAATAATATTGTAGAATTAAATAATAATAGAGCAATAAAATAAACGGCAAAAATAGAAAACATAATAAAAAATACAGCTGTTTATTTTCTATTGTATCTACTGCACAATGATTCGAATAATATTTAGCGGTAATAGTACTTTTCCGGAATTTATTGAGAGTGACAGTTTCCTATTTGCCATCGGAAAATACAAAGAGAAACGCAGTTATAGTAATCTGTAACTGCGTTTCTCTTTGTATTTTCCGATTTCAACAAAAATAGATGTTGGGTTGGTAAAAATGTTAGCCGTGCGGGTCTCTGCAAGTTTTCGAGGTATAAAGGAGTTTATAACTCGCAAAGTCGTCATTATCGATAGTTGATCAATTCTGTTAGTCTGACTAACAGTAATTACACTTAACAGTTAATAAATTGACGTCCTTCCTTCCTGAGTACTATGGGACAACATCAATTGTCTTATAATTTTTTAATAGATTCTAAGGCAATACAATTTGAATCAGTCATAATAGTCTCCAACCACGACAATAGAGAGAACTTAACGACATGATATTCCATTTTATTTAACTTTACGTTAAAGTGCAACGGATCTTCCAACGTAAAATCAAATCTAGTAAAAGAAATCTATATACAGGGTGTCTCATTCAAATGGGTCAGTATGGGAAAGTCTGAAACTATAAGACATACGAAGATCTGTTCTGAGGATACATATAATAAAATCGTAGGATAGTCAAAACTGTATATTGAATTTTTTTTTTAAAAGAATACTTGTGGCGTGATCTATATCCGAGAATTTTTGTCTGTTTGTCTGTATGTATGTCCGGACTAAGTCAGGCATGGATTCAAAATTTGCATGAATATTACTAAGAGGTCTACCTAGTCAACAAATAGGTCACATATTATCACGCTATCACCTAGGGGGGAGCAGCTGAATGCTATTTTAAAAGTTGTTAACTTATAATGCTATCGCGACACTGGCATCTTAGGTATTTTTGATGCTGTAGAGCCTTCACGCAGACGACGTCGCGGGCAGCAGCTAGTTAGCAATAAAGTTCCCTTTAAATAAAATGAAATATATAAATGTCAAAACCATTAGCATTTTACAGACCCAGTATTGAACGCATATTTTCTGGACAAACAGACTGTCAGTCAGTAAGGACTAAAATATTCTAATAGTGTATTTTAAAATGTTACGCCATTATCTGCGATGGAAACAGATTTGCCTAATTCATACTAATTGACTGTAAGACTTTGCGGTTTAGAGTAATTCGTGTTAATGAAGGATAAATTATAAAGTTGAGTCCATAATTGTGCAATATGAAATGCAGTCATTTTAGTGTATAGTAAAACAGATTAATTTGACTGTTTTGCGATGTAATTACATCGTACGATCGCTGAGTATTCCAAATTAGCTTACGTTGCTGTTACAGAACGCAGAGCAGGAAAGAGGTCGGTATTTATGCTAACGTGGTTAGCAAAGAAAATGAATTAAAGCAAAACTTCAAAGACACTGACTGGTCCATGTACACACAATGAATATAGGTAGGTACTACTTACATACCAGAGACTAACAAACAATGAACTAGCTGTTCAAAGATCAAAGGCAGCATGAAGTCATCACATTTTGGCAGATGAAGTTCACGGTCGGTCACGGCTAAAGTAGACAAGGTCTTAAACCCACAATTGAATTGCTTATCCACATACACATACATACATACATACATACATAAACTCACGCCTTTTTCCCATGGGGGTAGGCAGTAACTGCTGAGCGCCATATGCTACGATTCTTACATACTTCTTTTGCTTAATTGCTTATCCATGGTGACGAAATCCCGGTAGTAATCTGTCTAATCCTCTTGTTCGTTAAACGATCTGTGATGTTTTATGTCTTTGCTAAGTAACCGGATGATTGCCCATCATGGCGGCCGGCAGCTGATGAGCAAAAAATTAGTTTAGTACTATGTTGGCGTTGTTTTTTTCTATCTGGATTATATAGTTTGTTTAGTAGTCGGTTTTAGGCTGATAAAACAATCGGTTGAAAGCTTAACGATAATATGTCAAGTGCACGTTGAATGAGTTGACAGAGTTAATAATAAGTTTATTTGTTTGTATAATCTTTAAAGCTCATTTTAACTATTTCAATTTTTTTACAGTGTTTTCCATCATTGTGATTATTTTACTGAATATAGTTTGTGTTTGTACCTCTGCTTACTATTACGTAACATTATTAAAAGGTGAAGAACATTGATTACTTGGTGTCTTTGATTAAGATGGTAAAACACTTCATGTTTTTGTGCAATCTATTAACGTATAGCTGAAAACACAAATTGTGATAATCATTGTGGTAATGGGGGACAATGATTTTAAATACGCACGTAATGTCATGTTTTTGTTGAAAACTTTTTGCTATTTCTATATTATTTGACAGGCTTTAAGACTTTGGCGTCTTTATATCTATTATATTTCGTTCTAAGAAATACATACAAGAAAACCTTTGTTTCATTACCAAAGAAGATACAATTCTTAAAGTTGTTCTGTGCACATCGTTTGCACTGAAACGATCGGTAAAGGAAAAACGAAAAGCAAGAATTCTTGTAAATCGTCACGTAGCACGAAGTTTAGCTACATTCTGTTGCAATTTCGATACCTCTTCGTGTTGCGCATGCTGGCAGGTAATTCATGGTTAGATATTCCCAGAATATATATATCATGTAGGTACTATATTGAAATAAGAAATTAGGTACATTTGTTGTAACATTTTGTGACAAGATTTTTGGTTTTTACGGACAAAAGAATTTACTGAACAATTCGGTGTCAGTTTTGTGGCTATGAAAATATGCAAAACTTTTCGTGGTTCTCTTAACGTAAATAATAATTTAATGAATGATGAAGATAAGATTGACTACATCACTGGTTTAGTGATTGTTAACGCTACTGCTTAGCAAGATCATGTCCCGGGTTCTATTCACGGGTCGGGTAAAGTGTTATTGAGTTCTTCCATTTGAAATTTCTCAGTAGCAACCCAGAGTCTGGAATCGTGCCCAACTGATGGTAATAAGTTCGCCTTCTATTTCACACCATAACAGCAAATGAGGCTAAAAAACCCAAAGCGATAGAATATTAATAAAAAGATTATATAAGGGTATAAATCATAAAAAAAAAACTTTTTATGTAATTGGCGTGATTAATTCATTCCTGATCTGCATGAGAAGAGATCTGCAGTGAGATGGTACAGGCCAGTATAATATGCAGCACTCAAATATTAGATGGAACAGTTTATAAATTCAAAATTTCTATCTCAAATCTACCTAAGCCTTAGGGGTTACCTAACTAACACTGCCTGCTACCTACCCAACAATGTGTAGAATAGGCCGAACTAACATTATCGTTCACCTTAATTATTGACATCGTTTATGAAACTAGCAAACAGGTAGTTACGGTAAAATCAAGCACTAAACGCTTCCCATCAGAGGGTTAAAATAAACGCTTACATAGTCCGGCCCATTTACCCTTAAGCTGCACTTCTTTCTTTTTTCTTCTTTCTGCACGGGCAATATTTTCAGGAATTGTTGCCTGGAAAATGTTGGTAGAAATGCAGTCGAGCAATCTAGACTAATTCCTAAATAAAAACTTTAATTGTCCAAGTCAAAGTCAAATATGTTGTCTCAATTAGGATATTTCTTGAACGTCAAACTTACAAGTTAATTAAAAGATTCTTGCTGCCCCATCCCAAAGGTAGTTTCGTATTGAGAAAAATTGATAAAAAACTGCATATTTTCTTTATAACTTTTTAAAAACAGGTTTTTACAATAACTATTTCGTTTTGTTCCGTATTATAAGGAATTAATTTAAATTAGAATTTGTTTTGTTTAATAAGTGCTGTATAAATATGTTGCTTGCTAGAACTTCATACATATTGGCTTAGTAGTAAATTGCTTGATAAAATATTTGTTCAATATTTCCAGGAATGTGGACACATCTTTACAAAACTTGAACCACTTGGGGTCCAACAATTTATAACTACGAACTTTTAGTTTTCTCCTTTATTACCCAGCTATCTCTTTGGCGAGCTGTTGCGAATAATTTTAACACGTTCGTGGACAGTAACGACCACAGGCGTTTAGATAGCTAAAAATGATACGACAGTACGCCTGTCAACGTCTGAGTTTTTACTTGCATAAAATCAGTACGCTTCTCGACGACTGATTTTCCATACTATCATAAGGAACGGCATGTTGTACTGTCACCACATGTATAATTAAAACTTTCGTACTGTCATTACACAATTTTCAAAAATTCGTCAAAGAAAGTACCTACCTCCACGCACACATTCACGATTTATGGTCCCCCCTCCCTACAGACATTACGCCCGTGGGCGTCGTAGTTACATACCATTAGTCGAGTTCTGTCATATCATAAATATTTTTTACCATGCGTTGTGACACTACGCCCGTGGGCAATGTATGAAAGAAAGTAGTGTCTCAGTATCTGCAATCTGTGAGATAGTACTGTCCACGAACGTGTTAACCATTTTCTTGTTAATTGTTATTATGAGATAAATTCTTTGCTAAACTGAAGGAAGGCGGGATATTGCATCACGCGTTTAGATTTTGCTACAACATAGATAACCACCAACGTTCAACTAAGTTATTCATAACTTTAGGAATACTTAATCCTAATTAAGTCGGCAAGACGACTACAGAGTAGTAATCAAGTTAATACTTTTATTAAACTATTGTTAAGGTCCATTTATGTTTATGTTAAATATTCCTAATTTAAATAAAATTATCATACTGGGACCATCTATACCTACCTACTCGAAAATGTGTAAGCTTTTGCACTGTAGGTACCTGTAATTGAGTGTGCATAACAGGAAAACGTACACTGTAGTTTATTATGTTAGTATTGCTATTTATTTCTAGTAAAAAGTCATTTAATGAAATAAATGTGTAATAGAGTATCAAAGAACCTACTCTCATTCCAAGAATACTACGACTGATGGGATTCAAGCACTAAATGTTTTACATATCTGAAAACAGCCATAAAATTAAAAAGAATCCGAAAGTGTGGATTCGTAATTTATCTTCTACAAGACATTAGAAAGTTACATGAAATATTAGTGGGTGCTGATGCATTGATGAGATCGTATTATCTCGCTGTTGTCAAGTATAGATATGCAACACCAATGCAACTGCGTTCCGCGGATCAACGCGTATGCCGCCGACACAAATTTGACATCAAATACCGAATTTCAACTTGCGATTGTTCACGTTATGTTTAGTAAATACAGCATGTTATGTATACCGTGCATAGTCTTGATCTTAGACGTGAATTTAGAAATAGACTAGCACCTCTCACATTTTTGAGTCATTGGCCTTTTGAATAACAAGTTTTTGATTAGCACAAGTCTGTAAACTGTGTGCGAAACTATAAATTTTAATCGTGAAAGTTTAACCTGTGTTGTGAAAGTTCATCTTCAGATTTTATATGAAATGGAATATAGGTAACATGAACCGACTACCCTACTGCTGCAACTGTGTTCGAAAAATATTTGACCGAATTTCATGACCCCTAAAACTTTTCAACTATTATCGTTTTGTTTTATTTTATCAAAGTCACGTCTGTCACTGTTGAATTTATTTTATTGCGTTACTCCGATGTCTCATTTGGCCGATTAACTTTTCACCGATGTTACACTTAGCCGAAAAAACATTTGTTCGATACAATAGGTAGTACGGTAGGAATGACAAAAACCAGGGTGCGGTTTAAACTGATAAGAGTCTGGTACTACCCAGATTAGCTCATCGAGCTGGGACTGAATTTCCTAGTTTTATAAAAATAAACTTTTAGCGGGAGAGCTTAAACCGAAATGAATAAATAAAATAAATATTTGCACCACTTTGAAAGCAAGCAGAAATCGTACTAACCTAACCTTCGATTTTATGATTAATCGGAATCTGGTATTTTCCAAAGATACCGCACATAGTGCACATGTATAAGAATCTTGTATCAACAAAGATAATAAATGTAAATATTTTAGTAACGCTATACACAGATTATTTGGTGTTAGGTATCTTTATACCTTGAAATAGGTAGGGCTACCTAACGCTTATAAATTATTCGAATAATCCCAGGCAACGCAGTAAGTAGGCAATCCTGAATCTAATCATTCATAACCGAGTTACGTGTAACATAATTTTATGTAATATCCACGCAGGTGGTAATTTAAAAAATGGTGGAAAATATAAATTGTGCCAACATAATTAGGTTTGTTACCAATTTTCACAAATTGGGGGACGACCATATTTTTGCGTTATTGCCTGGGTGCCCCTGAAAAATATGGAAAATGAGGCAGCTATTTAAAAATAGACCAGCATAACTAGATAATCACGAAAACAGTAATTGATTTCGGAGTTGAAGGAATCTAATCCATAACTGCTTTTCCGACCTATTACCTAAACAAAGACTTGACTTTTGTAAAAATATACTTACCTACTGCTGAAAACTATTTACTTAGTTTTTCGGGACATTGCTAAACGGTTAGCTAACTTTTTACGTGACCTGTAGGCTAGCCTTTATTTAGGTCAGAGAATTAGCTTTGCAATTTAACGTGACCACGCCGCGAGTCTTTTGGTTGTCAGCCATGCGGATTAATCTTGGATGCAATATGATTCTTTCTTTTATATTACTCACATGACCTACATCAAATAAATTTCAAAGTTCTACCACTGACGTAAAGCCACCAACGTATGAGATAATACTAAGTTAACATACAGCGCCATCTAAAAGTTTCTTGCTCCGTAGACGTGATGAATGTATCTTCTTGCCTCTCATCACACCCGTCTTAGTAACAAACTCTATACGTGACTTCATGAACTCATGGCTCAGTTCTGTAAGAGAAATATTTCTTAAATTATATTTTGCTTTTTTCCCGAAATGTTCTGGTTAATAAACAGTATTATGTCATTTTACTGGTTTTTCGGAAGATACTGGTGTAGGTATAAAATAATGATCTATTTTGTCCATAATTAAGTTTGATGATTGATCAAGTGATACCTAAACCCACTGTCACACTACACTATTCTAAGTACCGAGTGGGCTTTGACACGTCGATAATTCTAATTACGAACCGAACAAACAATTAATTATTAGATTTTCCCTGATGGTTTTACTGAGTAATACGGTGTTTAAAAAAACTATAGGTACCTCTTTATCAAACTGAATTGTCGCGCTTCGCTCCAAATCACAATTGGATATCCATTAAGGACATAGTAATATACAGCTTAGCGGTCAGGTCAGAACATATTTCACGTAATTCAGTGAACCGCTAAGTCTTTAAAAGCTTTATGCATTTACTGCGGACAATCCGAGGGAAGCATCCGGCAAAATGTAAAATACACAAAACAGAGAATGCATTAACACAATATTTTTTACCCGATCACGAACCACCATAAAGGTTTCATTAAGCTTCTGGTATTTTTATAATCTATGATTGAATAATATAGACAAATACTTTATTGTATAGGTACCAAACAAGAAATCATGGACAAAATAATATTTTAAAAGCTTTCTTTTACCTTTGTACTGAAAGATAGCATACATATTTTGGGCTGTTAGTGTTAAAAGAAATGTCCTATATCCACTAACATAATATAGGTTTTCTAAAAGAATTTTTTTTTACTCAGGGTTTCTCCTAGTGATTTTTCCTTACTAGCCCGGACACAATGTGAACAGGTCATTGATTCCGTCATCATTTCAAAGTGCGGTTAAAATGTACTAGTAGGGAAATACTGCAAGTTTTCGGAAGGTATGTAACCTTGCGGTAAGTAATAATGTTACATACGAAGAATGCAAATTCACCAACATTAATTTGTGTGTACCTAAATTATAAATATTAATACAGTAGGACGACGCCTTTGATCTCTGGAAAAATGCCGACAACTTCTACACGCGTTAGACTTGAATAATACCTCCCGCACTACGAACATCGTTTTGTTCGCAGTGCGGGAGCGGCTTTTCCGCGTCTCGCCCCTCACACCCCGCACGATTGCCCTGTCTAGACGGCTTCGTCGACTGTATGTTTTTAGACTGTGCTAATACTATGTCTTAAGTTGCCTATTGAAATCTAGTTTCAAGGCTCTTTAGTATTATTGTAATACTAATATTACGAAGAGGAAAGATTTGATTGTTTGTTTGCATTGAATAGGCTCCGAAACTACTGGACCGATTTGAAAAATTCTTTCGCCGTTGGATAGCTACACTATCCCGGGTTAACACAGGCTAAATTATTCCCACGAGAGCGGGACCTACGCAGAAGAATCTGCTAGTAAATTATAACATTGTTTTTACAGACATGCACTCACATTAAAACAAATGTGATTGTCTTAGGTAATGAGCTGTGCACTAACTTCACAGTGAGTACAGCGTGCTTATTTGATTATGGTCCGCAGTGCAAAGTGCGCTGAATTCTGATTACCCTGTGAGAGAAAACAGCATGCCACACATACGAAGGTTACGTGAAGTACCTAAAAAACGAATGGTGATTGGTAGGTGGTCTGGGTAAAAATAGATTGTTTCATTTTGTTCGCGTTCGTTCACGTAGTTAAGTGGCGCTAGAAAAGAAATAGTGTTGGGTTTCAGTAAATAAGCAACTGGCAGAATATTGAAACTTACTTGTTTAATTTGATGTGTGTGACGGGAGTACTTTGGACGTGGCCATGCCTTAACTGACTGTTAGGTTTAATTAAAATTTTAAAATACTAAAGCTTTAAATATAATGAAGTTTATCATATTTTATTGAACTCAAGTTACAAGGAAGTTTATTTGATGGTGTATCCAGCTAGAATCATTTACAGAAGTCGTATATTACGAAGAAAATAATCTACCCATAAGCAGTTAGAATAATAACCCATACCCAGTTTGTATATACCACTACGGGGCAAAAGCCTTTTTATCATACAGATAAGGTACAAGCAATGGGCAATTTGCCAAAATTTTAATTTTTAATTTTTTAATTTTATTATTTCAAATTGATGGAAAACAGCTTAGATTGAGCGCATTCAAATTGAAGAGAGGAGGTTTGTAACGTCATTACCTTATATAAATTATACTGGCTAGTGACGTCATGCGACATTTTGACTCGATGTATCGCCGTTGTTTTTTGATTACGTGAACAAATAAAAAATATGTGTCGAATATTTTCTTGTAATTTAGATGAGGGACTAAAAACTAAAATTTTGTTAAATAACCCATTACCACAACAGTGGGTTGGCGTTATTTGGCAACAAATTAATTAGTTTACCAGGTTTTGTCACAATATTGTCCTTTGTCGATATTATTAACTAGCTGCCCCGGCAAACTTCGTTGTGCCTTAGAGTCAATTTATTGCTCTTATCAATTTTTTTTTATATTAGATATACATACGTTTAATAAGACGACAACAAATAGATCCAACTAGGTACTACTACTTTTTATGTAGCGAGTCTCTACTGTGATCTTATTTAAACATTTTGTGTTCAATAGAATTAAAATTACAACATGTATATATAACCTAACCTAAGTGACCATACCTATCCTATAGCTAACCTAACTACCTAACCTAACTACCTTACTAAAATGCATTGATTTAAAAAATACTAAATTCATAATTTTAAACTGAACTATTGCCTTTAATGTTACATACAATTTATACCTATAGTTTTCCCGGTCTACTTTAATTAAAGTCCTAACAGTGAAATAATTTCTATTTGCATAGAATTGTTAAAGTTCGTCTCTGTCGTCATTCTTTTATATATATAGATATCTAAGATAAACTTGAAAGAAAAGTACATAGGTATTCATTGAATAAGTCACATTAATACTTGCCGAAACCTCATGGTCTTAACTGCTGGGCAATTGTGATATTATTTAATACATAAAAGTAAATGTCAAAGTTGTCTTTTCTTCTGTATAGTGCTTAAGTATGAAAAATGTGCACTGAATGTAATACTCGCTAGAATGTTACTAATGGTTTCAAATTCTACTGCGAATTTTCCCGAGACTTCAAATAGGTAAAGTATATTGTATGGCATGATAAACGAGGGAACGTATAGTGTTCACGTTCGTTATTTTCTTATAACTAAAGTGGTAGTAAAAAGATATAATGTGAAATTCGAATACTATACCGACGCTAATATTCTACCGTGTTCTTAATGTTCAAAAAATAAGTACCTATTGAGCAAGAAACGAAAAACATGAGAATATTTTTAAAACTACCTGCCTAGTCAAGAATTGACATTTTCTATAAAAATCTTTGGTTGTACCATTAAAAATTAAAAAAAAATATGTGTTTTGAAATTAAACATGAAAAAAGTGGCCATTGCATAGTAGTTTTTCTGTCTAGCATTGCTGTTTACCGTCTTTAAAGCATTGCAAAGAATTTTTAATGTAACCGCTTTCTTTTTAATATTTTTTTAACACAGTAGAAGACAGGATAACCGTTTATCGATTAAGATTTTTTTATTTTATGGTAGGTACCAAAAAGTAATAAAATATCAGAAATTATTTACCCACCTTTTGACTTGACTTGACAGCAGTATTGATTAAAATGCTTGTGGGTATAAATTATCAACACCACACACACACATACATACCTACACATCTACTTAAATAGGTATAAAAGCAATTCTAAACAATGGTTAGTTGCAAAAACACAACAATTATACTGGTTTCCTGTCTACAGAGGCTAACTCACATCAAGATGATTTTACACTAACAGTTTTTCAACTTTACAACAAAAAAAATATCATCATCATCATTTTAGCCGAAAGACGAAGTCCACTGTTGGACATAGGCCTCTCCGAAATGTCACCGTAACGACCGGTCTATGCGTCTCTCATTTATTGGCTGCGGCTTGCAAGCCGCATAGAAAGGGCGAAAGTAGAAGAGGATCCACGCCACCCGATGCACGATTATACTCCTGTTCACCAGAGACTAAAAAGTAGGAAAAGGTTTCTTGGATGCGTGAACCCACCTACTTCCAACAGCACCTCGCAAAGATGTGACCTTTGGCGAGAGATACTTAAGCCTCCTGAGGAATTCATCGAGCCATCAGAGAGACTTCCACCTGGGCACACACTGCAATGGCCGACTTGGAAATCTCTGAACAGAGTCCGCACCCAGGTCGGCCGCAGTAAGGATAATCTCTTGAAGTGGGGTTTCGCAGCTAGCACCGACCTTCAGTGCCTGTGCGGTACCTCTCCACAGACCATGACCCACCTTTTGTCCTGCGCCGCGTGCCCTGTCACCTGCACACGTGAGGATCTTATGGTTGCGTCGGTGGATGGTGTTACGGTGGCCGAATTCTGGGCTAAACATTCAATTTAGAATTTAGTGACTTTGTTTGCCATCGACACGCTAAGAAGAGGATTCACTGGATTCCCGCGACTCGCACCAAGTCGGCGGTCCCAAAAAAATAAAATTTGACAGTTTGAAGTAGCTTGATGTGCTGGCGTCTGTACACCATGATGTTTTTTTTTTATATTGTACAAACATGCAAAATACACACATCCCTGCTAGTGGTAAAAAAGACCTGGCTAAGTCGTTCACAACGCCAAACTCGCATACTATCACAATGCTACAATGTTACATACTGTATCTGTATAGTAAGGTGTTTTCTGTTAAAATTTATCAACGGTCGGTTAAGTACTCGTTACAAACAAAGGGTGACCACACAGCGTGAATCCGGGACTCAATTTGCAAACAGCAAGTTTAAAAATACTCCTGTGGGTTAAATTACACTCACTTGTGCTAATTTTTACTTTTAGGGTGACCCAAGTTTCAATCGTCAACCAGTACAATTTGTGTTTAAAATCGACTAAATTGGCTCAAGGCCGTGTTTTTAATGGTTAAGTTGATGCTAAGATTTTTTTATAAGTGAAACTGAATCAAATATTTACACTAAGGCAAAATATTCCCTGACTAAACCACTATTTACCATTCAAAATAGGTGAATATTACGCAAACACGCATATAATTATTCCAACCACGAATTCGAGCGTCGGACATAATGTAATTGAACTAATAACCATTGGTGCGTATGTTTAATCGATTTAGTGTAAACAGACCGGTACTGGCTAATGCTTTTTAACGGGAATTTTACCAGGGCTATGGTAATTCGCTGAGCCGGAATATTTTGGGGTACCTATTTGCTCTAACATTTGGGTAAAAAGTTCGGATTTTGCGTATCGAAAAATGAGGACGGGCTTTAAATGAATGGTCGTTTAGCTAGGTTTTGATAGATTTCAAATTGTTAGCGTGAATTTGTGTGCGCTGAGTAAATCTTTGAAAAGGCGAAATAATGTATTGATTTTCTCTTAAATTGTTGATTAAGTTGGAGTTAAAGCGCTTTATAAAGACTTTTTTTTATTTTTTTTTAATATTATAAACCAGTGCTTGACTGCAATCCCACCTGATGGTAAGCAGTGATGCAATCAGTGATGGTGAAGCGCACTAGTTTATTAAGAGCCTATTCACTCTAGGAACGCGGAAAGCTTGAAATGTACCAGAAACTAAAAAGGTGTTTCAGCTTATAAGTCCGAAATTGGAAATCAGTGTAAAGAATAAATAAATAAATATAAATAATAAAGATTCTTTTCTAAAACTTGTATATTCACGGCTAAGAAATCTTCTAGCTAAAACAGTGCTTAAAAATACTAGTGTCGATAAAAAAAACCAAATTGACAGACAGGCGGTTCGGGTGCAATGGTGCTTTTAATTAAAACCAGTGAAGCGCCACCAGCCGGGTTTTCCTAAAATTATTTTCAATTTTATCTTATTTTTATTAACATTTTGCACATCGCATTTGCCTTGCCAGCCTGCTTGAATACAAATTAATTGTGTAGTACACCCTGTATTCTCATCTGACATTATGCTGACCTGAGGCCTTTTGGCATTATAATTTCTGTATTTTATAGTTTTAAGGTGTACCTATTTGTGTTGTGATGCCAATAAACGCATTTTTTCTTTCTGTCTTTCTTTTTTTTGTATTAACACTAGGTACGCTAAGTTTATTGTTACTAACAACTACCTACGGAAGTTTTAAACCTAAATAAATATTTTTGATTTGATAATCCGACGCCGCCAGTGAGCCTACCTTTAACATTTTTTAACCGGTAATACAACAACTTAGTAAAAGTTGAAGTTATTGAAGAACAAAAGTTGTTACTACATTCATATTTAGGTATGTATCACTCTACAAAGACAAAAATAATAAGGCCTTATGAACACTGAAAAGACAAATCATGTTCATTATATATTTTTTCCACGATGTTCCTCCATCTGCTTCTGTCTCTGGCGGTGTGAAGGGCATCGTATACCGAAGAGTCAAGAGTGGTGCGGATCTGGTCGGACCAACGTATTGGGCTGCGTCCACGAGGCCTTTTCCCATTCACTTTGCCGGTCACGATGAGCCTTTCGAGATTACCACAGTCTTTTCTTGCTATGTGACCGAAGTATTGAAGGAAACAGCTATATCTTAAATGTGTCACTGTCAGCCCGACTTGTATAAACCCAATATGGTTTTTGTGCTAATGTTGCAAAGAACATCATCATCTGCCCAGCCTTTTGCCAACAATGTATGTTGGGGTCGGCTACCAGTTTAACCGGATGCAGCTTAATACCAGTGTTTTACTTTGAAGCAACTGCCTGTCTGACGTCCACAACACAGTTACTGGGTAACACGGTACCCCTTGGTTTTACTGGTAGTCAGCCTTTTTGGGCTTCTGACTAACCTTAAAGACTTTCAAAGATCTTAAAATTACTGCCGGGAGTCCGGGACATACTCCTCCGTGCCTCAAAAAGCACACTAAGCCATTGGGGCTTAAAGTGCTTTCCGAGGCATGGAGGAGACTTGATATGTAAAGGGACATCTATCTCACCACTGCCGATAAAAACCTCGACAGAAAAAAAAACAACATTATATTAACATTATTAAATAAATTCACTTTTCTCGATTTAGGTACCTACTACTTCTACATAACGCGTAAACGTTACCATCCCGTTTATCATACCGGTAAACACATTCTATAATGAAACATGAACGGTCACCCATCTACGAACTGCCTCGTCAAGCGTAGTTTAACCTATGATCGACCCGTGCGGCTGTTATTATTCAACAACAAAGTCGTCTAATGTGAGAAAGAATACAAAATCCAAAAAATCAGGTATTATTGTTATTACAAATGTCATAAAAATAAAACATGATTTTATTGTGATGATTCAAACTATGTCTTTTTATTTTACTTCGTCAGTCGTTTGAGTTAACTAGACACGTTTTTCTTTTTGGTGGCTTGCTCGCCATGTGCGGGCTATGCGGCCAGCGTGTAGTCATTTCATACATTTTGTATGACGTTAGCGCCTTCGGGCAGTTTGTTTTTACCAGACCAGGTCAAACCAGAAAATTTAAAGCCGAGTATCTACGTCATCATTTTCTAAATTTATATTTTTATGACTTATGAATCTTAATGATGATTTGAATTTCATGACACATAATATTAATAGGTTAATAGATAAACTGCATCATAAATGCTAAACTTGACCCATTAATAGAGTGTTTACGAGTTTGGTTTAATCATAAGTTCTTATCATTCATTCATTCAGTGTTTCTAGGAATTTCAATATTTATTGGTATATTTAGCTGTTGGTACCTACCAACGTAGATAACTAAAGAGTTATTTGCACAATATAGGTCTTCAGAAATATTTAAGTGTAAGTTAAAAGAATTACCTACTAGTGGTCGGATAATACTAGTTTCCTTTATGTAGTTAGGTTTCGCTAGTTCGACTGTTCCTTTCAAAATTATACGAACAGAAGATTTGTCATAATTCTATGAAAGAAAGAAATTAGCATAGGAGGTCTCTTCAAAGTATGCTATAACTATTAGTTAAAGAAAATTTACCAATTCGAGATCAAGAAAAATTTAACTCCTTCTCGACTTGATTTATGCTGTTTCACATGCTTGCATGCCTCTATGTCTCTCTCACATATATCTCAATGCCTCTTATCAACACACGTTATGCAGATAGGTAACTGTTTATTTATAATCGCTTATCTAAGGCATTCCGGTCCTACCTGTCTATATCGGAATGTCGTGTGACCGCTCCCTTTAACCGAACCCACTCTATTGTTTTATTTTCGCGAAGAAACTCACGGTCTCAAGTTGAAGCTCTGCATCTTGATAGTATTTAACGTATTTCAAAATAAAGGCAAAACCAGTACAATGAATATTTAAGCAAAGGGATTAAGGATCGGTCCCCTGAAGCACATCCGCGCAAAATGTCGTTGATTCTCCTTCTTTTTCAATTATGTTAAGTAGGTACCTATGTACAATTTTATCGGCCGCTTCGTTCAACGCCTCGGTAAAAATACTGTCATGGAGACGTGTTTCGAGGCACAACATTTATTTTCATATATTCAGTGTTTGAAAAGTAGGTGATGTTTTAGAATGTTTCTACCCAACATACCTATACAACATACCTTTGTATTTACGTGCTTGTCAAGTAATTAATTGTTAATTGTGTATTGTTTTAAAATTGTATTTGTCAAAGTCAAAGTCAAAGTCAAACCATTTATTTCAATTAGGCCCCTATAAGGCACTTTTGAACGTCGAACAAAAATTAACTTTAAAAATGATTTGTATGGAGAAGAATGGGCAAGAAACTCCATACTTACTCTTTTAAAATCGATTTTACAATACTTTGTATACATCAATAAGATTATATGTGAGGACGATGCTATGATTTGGTAGGTTAAATGTCCTTTGCATGCCTACATGGTAAAATATGGCTGAACCTGTTAATAATATGTTTTTATCATCTTTTAATGTTACCCATATTTGCAAAATAAATTATCTTTTATCTTTATCTGTCTACAACTAAATAAATACTACGTTAGTGCCACCAAGTATGGCTATTGCTAAAAAATAAGGAAGCAATCTTTTTAGGAAAAAACATTGTCATTTACTATTTGCGCGGATAGGAAATTACAAGATTTTTACGAATTTTCAAATCGGCTTATTACAAATTAAAGTCAAGTTTTTAAATGACTTTTACGAAACATACACCACAATTTAGTCAATATTATGCAGGTAGGTGCTATGATAGACCATGCAAACATGGAACGTTAAATCAGTGAATCGAATTAAAGTCATACTGCCAATTTCATTGCTGCATGTTCCATGTTTGACAGTACAGACAAGCACTCGACTATGGACGTGGTTTTTCTCTTTTTGTTCATCATAAATGAAAAAGAGGTTGTGCTACCGAATGTTCAGTAGTGCGTTCAGTTTTTATTACCCGCACTGCCACAGCGGCTTTCTTTTTGCTTCTTGTCAGCCTGTACGGTTTCAGAATGGTTTTCGAATTTCTCGAGAACCTACATTAACACGATTAATTTGGAAGTTACGTATGTTGCGTCTAAAGTTGCTGTGCGGCTATAAAATGCTGTTTGATCTTGTAAGACATGTTTTATAAACAAATTCCCACACATTATTAGCGCGCAATTTAAATCTGTACTGCAAATTTTAACTAATGTGTTTTCGACATTACCCAATTGTGCGAATATGCGTAGGTCATTATATGCATACTGTAGGTACCATAAAGAGCTACTCATTGTATTGTTTTGATCGCAAAGTCACGATTGTCTGGTAGGTACGTTTAGTTGTATCGATTTAAGATAAAGATCAATGTAGTCACCGGATTGCGATGTCATTGGGTTTACTGATCGTGACACAGAAGTGCCCCTAATAGGATAAGGTCAATTAGCGTTTAGGAATGACTCATATACTCATCTTTATTTAATTGCATGTTTATTTTTCTTGTATGTTTTAATGTTTTAGAAGTAGGTGCTAATGAGCAGTAGGAGTAAATAAAAGCTGAAATCAATAAAATAATGACGAAATTTTATAATTGAACTATAATACCTACGTATAAGGTGGACGGGATATCAACAACCAAGGTCATTGGCAGTGAAATCGACCGTGAATTTGAAAAGGACAACGAAAACTATATACAGCAACTGTAGTGCAAGAGTCCTACAGTTGCTGTATATAGTTTTCTTGCTTCGTTTTGTTGCCGCCTTCTTAGGGGGCAAATGGAATTAATTTGAACACGTATTTTTAGTTTACCTGAATCTTTATTCGGCTTAACACGTAAAAAACTACGCATTTGATTCTAAAAATCTTCCACGATTGGAAAGCATTAGTATCACGAAATTACATAAGCAACATATTATTTTATTTTTAAAACTAAAGGGGGTTAAAGTTTGAAGGAAAAAGTATGAAATTTTCGCGAAAGAAGTCGCGAGCGAAGTGATAGTTAAATATAATTTACAATTACTTTTTATGTTTCTTTTAGAAGGGTGCTTCTACACGGTGCATGTAGCTAGAGCAAGTTAAGTTGCGGGTTACACGCGTAAGTTATATGCGCAAGCTACTTGTTGAATTTACTCGTTTGTACTTGTACATAATGCAAATAACTGGAGCAAGTTAAGACCTGAGCTGCTTGGGCAAGCAGTACGCACAAGTTATTTGCTCGTGGTCAAGAGCTACATGCGCAAGTGATCTTGTCCGCGCCAGAGAGTACGCGGGTTAGTTGCGCGAGTGGCTCGCTTTGGTACATGCTCGAGTCGCTAGACCCTCACATGTTCTCACACGGTACAGTTTACGATGCATACAACCTGTCGAAGTACCCTAAACAACAGTACCTACCTACTTACAAATGTTCTACATCTGCTCACATCTTACGAAATAACAGCGCACAGTTCATATTCCCGTGTTTATTTAGTTCAACGTTTCATCGATTTATGTGATAGCAATTCATTGTCCTAATGAGAGCACTTTGTTAGGCGCCTGAAGTTTCTATTCTTCCCATGGGACCTCGGACAAAGCTTAAAATTGGAACTCCAGTTGTTGACTTAATTGGGGGTTTATGTTGGATTTTTGGGCAAAATAAAATACAGTGAAATTAACAAACATTTTAAGAGAGCTGTTTGTTGAATACTCCTCGTGTTTCTACCTATACCCCATTTAGAATAGAAATCATTAGAAAAAGAGGTTCGTAGATGCAGGAATGCAGAACATTTTATTTTAAAGATAAGTGAAAAGAGTATTTACCTATTCAAATTGTTTTATTTTAAATTTAGAAGAATAAGTGAAACGACGTGTCCATGTATTGTTCCTCCCTGCTTCTTTGAGGTTTTTATCATTGTCACTACAATTTTCAACTAAAATAATACAACTAAATGAATTCCACTTCATTTCTTAAAATAAATTGTTGAAATGGTTACAACTAAGTGTGACATCTGCTTCAAAAATAGACTAGGTTAATATAATTGTATTTTGCCTTTCGTTACAAAGTGCATGGGTATTAAAAATAACCTATTTTAACTTTTGTCTAATGCTATTGTAAATGGAGTTATAGCTTGAAAAAAAGCTGCTCTGTTTATAGGTCAAAATTTTGAAAAAAAATATAAATGGAAAAATAATTGCGATTGAAAAAAGCGACTATAGAGTTTGCATGCAATTGTATAATTTTAATAATAATAGACAGAAAATTGTCGCTGAGTTGGGTAAGGAACTGTTGTTATTTTATAAATACCCCTGACATACCTACCTCCTAACAGCCTATGTTCAAGAATTTACTTTTTAATTATAAAATACACAAAAAAAGAAACAAATTGAAGTACAATAATTTATATTTTGTATCAGCCCTCATCCTCTTGCATAGGAGTGGATCTTGCCAGTAGAACGACATTGTCCTCCAATGTCCTCCATTAATAAATAAACGGGTAATGTTGCAGTTTTTTCAGGATGGTTTACATTTCTTTACATAATTCACCATACATTTTATTTACTAAGCAATAGACTGCCGGGTTGTTAAGACTTGGATGACAATGTCGTTAGAAAGAGTTGATGATGTTGCAGGCCGCTTGGATCGTCATTTTCTACGTAGCAATAAATGGCTTACTAGCAGACGTCACGCAGTTTCAGTTTCGTCGCGTAGTTCCCGTTCCCGTAGGAATACGGGGATAAAAAGTAGCCTATGTCATCCAAGGATAATGTAGCTTTCCAACGGTGAAAGAATTTTTCAAATCGGCCTAGGAGTTTCGGAGCCTATTCAATGCAAACAAAGAAACAAGCAACCAAATCTTTTTATAAAATATAAAAAAAAAGAAAAATAAAAAAGTGTATGGAGTATAGATATATAAGTTAAACATTATGACAATTTTATTTCAAAGAAGTGTTTCTTAAATTGTGCTTGAGAGAATATCTCAGTATACACGAACTTTTAAATTGAACGAATAGTTTTTAAGTACCTAAGTATAATCTTTAAAATAAGCAAAAACAGAGGACAGTCTATACCATTGTCCGCTCAACCCAATCTACTGCAGTTGTATCCCAATGGGGTTTCATGGTAGGTAATAGTAATTGCAATATGGCGGTTGGTATGTTACGATAAGTAAGAGCAATAAATGTTTTTAATACACATGTAAGCACGATATTAAACAACAAAAATTATTATTCGTATGGAATAAAACTCACTACCAAAAACGAATTTGTAATTATTAGGATTAATCCTTTGAAAGTTAAGGGTTCTCTTATCATTTTGTAGCAACTCATTTAAGCTATGCATTCAAAAATAAACGTAGGTATACAATATACATTTAAAGACTCTCACAGTCATTCTAGTAATTCCGTCAGTAACCCCAACGTAAATACCGACTACGGATGGACATCGTTACGCAAAGGGTCCTCGGATTAATCCGTAACCAAAATAATGCAACATAAACATTTATGTTATGACAGACCCCGGATGCGTCGTCGGTTTGTAACTTTCTACCCTTAATTTAAGGGAATTAAAAACTTTCCTAACACCACAAATGTTTATTGTAACAGCGAAACTTTTGTTTATTTCGGTTTTTGTTACGATGATGTTGAAATGGAATTGAGGTGACAACACAATTGTTTTTTGTCGAAAAGTGGTTGTTACACTCATCATTAACAACAACTTTAACTTTAACTTCAAATCATGAAATCGGAAAAAGACGATGATTTACTTTACGCGTACCTACTCATCCCAGAAATGAAGGGAGAAATGTTCGCCATCCGGCGGCGAAATAGGCAGATGACATTTTTGAAATAGGCAGAGGCAGGCACCCTTGAGTCTCTATTAACCCCATTTTACACTACGTTGTGTTTTTGATTTGTACCACCCCACCATACTATTCTTAGACCACAGTAACTCCTTTTTTATATACTACATTAGTAAGAACAAAATTCTATTACGATGTAGCCTAAAATACTAATAAGCAATTAAATTCCAACTTAATATTATGTTACTTGATATATTATTTTAAAAATTACTAAACTGCAACTCCTTAAAACCAGAAACAACTACATTGGCGACCTTCAAAAAAGCGTTGAGTCAAAGCAGCCCGAAGTGTCACAGGGAAACGATTCAACTGAAGATAAAAATACAGGTAATAAAAACAAAAAAAATATTTTGTGTGTTGATTTACACTCAGACACGATATGATAGAAAAAGTGCTCTATAAAGAAATGAAATATTATACAGGGTGTAACGGAAAGGGTATATACATCCGAAGGACACGGATTCTCTTGGTGATAAGAAACGACATGGCAACGTTTTTATACATATACATACATAATTGTAAAGTTGAGCCCGCCCGCGCCGTCGCGCCTTCGTCGGTTAGGCAGAGCCCGATAGGTCTGTACTAGGCGCGCAGAACCCGAGATAGATATACTTGAACCTTGCCGGACAGGATTATGACCCTCATAGTGCGGTGACACGTTTGTTATGATTTTGCATTTAATAAACTGTCGATATTAAATAATAGCGTGAAGTTTAAAAGTTATTAGTTGGGAGCTGAAATTTTGAGGAAAGACTCGTTATTAAATACTCTATTCACCCTGTTCGTATGTATATACCCTTTCCGTTACACCCTGTATAATAAATATTGCACAATATTTACTTATAGCTGAGAAAGTTTCATTCTCCAAGTCAGAGTCAGGAATACAAATGGGTAAACACTTACGTCACTGGAAAAGTAATACAAAATATGGCATGTCATCCAGAAAAACCCAAACGTATCATCAGCAAGATTAGATTAATCCCAATCGGCTTGGCTTGGGTTGTAGTTGTAGAAAAATTAAAAACATAAATAGAAGTTTGACCAACCCTGAACATCATCATCATAGCCGATAGACTGGTGGACTTCAGCTTTCACAAGTGTCTTCACATCGAGCAGTTTTATGCTTCTTGCATCCAGCAGACTCCAGTAGCCTTCAACAGGTTACGTTGAACATTTTAACAGGCCTCCCAATAGTATAGGTACTCTTTACGCTGCACGGTCGCTACTCTAAAACCGCCGACCCCTTTCAGTAGTTATCTCTGATAGATCTCTGTATATGATAGAACGTATCGAAGTGCCTAATTATCCCCACTTAACATATGGAGCACTCAGCAAGAACTAATAATTATGTCAATTATTACCACCAGACGTGATTACGACAACACGTGCTTGTTTGTTTTGCGTGCCATAACACTTCCGACTTGGTCATGAACTACAAGTGCTCTTGTTATACGCACAGAGTGGGTAGCAAATGGAAAAGTACGGTGCGGAAGAGTTCTCACATTGGTACAATGTCTACTATGGCTACAAATTGGCCTAACCAAAATAAAATACTTAATAATAATAATCTTTATTTCCAGTATTACAATTTGTTTGCCACTAGGTAAAGAAACATAGATAATTTTTATCTTTTAAATTGTAGGTTTGTACAATGTTTAAGTCACTAATCTTAGCATGGGTAGCAACCCATGCTAAGATTGAACTTGTGTTATGGGTGACAGGGCTCTCTTAGTTGACACTATAGACAAGACGAAAACGTGTGTATGATGTGTAGTATGAATGACGATGATTTTTCTAAATGGTTGAGGTTGTTGTAAAGAGAAGTTTGATTGGCCACTTTTTTACATCGTTTCAACTTAGTTCCTTTAGAATTACCAAGTTCGAGGGAGAATTAGATAGCCATGCCCTTATTTTGAGCACTCCATTAGCGATCTCTGGTTCCGACGTTAAGGACACATATTAACGTAATGATTGCTGAGCTGGTGTTATATACCTATACCTTATAGTTTTGTAATGTTGAGGGCACAGGGCTCAAGGGCTCATGGGGGTTAAGGTTTCAGAATGGATTGTTATATTTTGGGTAATTTGACTGAATTAAGTTACTAAGGTTCCAAATTTCAATATGACGTAAAACACAAAATTAAATCGAGACACGAGACAAAATTATGAGTTAACGTATTTGTAGTGGAAATAGTGTAATGAATAACTTATTGCTAATTTTTTTCGCGAGTGCTATCGACAATGTGCGCTGCTAATATTTTGTTAGCACTAACAACAAAATAAATTAACCAAGATTAGAATGAATGATAGCTGGAGGTCATTTTCATTTTGCGGTGAGGTACATGATATTTGATGGTTGATATATCATAGGTGCATGACCTGAGATGCCAGATGTGTTAAAAGTAAAAACCGGACAAGTTTTTATTATTTTTTGATAGATAAATGTACTTTGTGTACTGGACTTATCTGTTGTCCGGTTTCCAAAAAAATTGTGACCGGACAGGCATAAAGAAAACCGGATTGCCCGGTCGAAAACCGGACATCTGGCATACCTATGCAAGTATGCATGATACATAAATAAAATGAGTTAAAAAATTATTCTGCTACACAGAACTACGATGACTGTAAGAAGGATTTTGCGGGAACAGTAAATGAATCAATTGGAAAAACTAAGAATCAAATTGCTTTACTAAACTACGAACGTAAACCAAACCAACCAGAAAGGTCTTTATTTATCTAAACGCGGAAACTCTGTCCAATCCGTACATCCTATTTAAGAGAACTTACTAAATACACCGATGATTTTGCAAGCGATTCTCAACGAATTAGCGATGAATTGGCAAAGAGGAAATTGCTTTACATTGCTATGCCGACAGTTATTAGTGCTTAACTGCTTATTAGTTAGGTACACTTAGAACCTGAAGATTATTGTCATTACATTATGGCGTAGTAATATTATCATTTATTTTCCTGATCAACAGAGCTAACATATTTTTGAGAATAAAATAAAATAGGAATTTGGTGATTAACAGAGAACGATAAAATAAATGATCGTGCAATACGATAAACCATACTTGCAATTGTTTCAAACGATTACCTTTACTCTTTACCTGCCAATACCTTTTAAACTTCAGAATACCATTTTAGTATTTTTTTAATTCGATTCTTCCGCATAAATAAGACAGGAATAACTGGAGACCACAATCATTCATAAAACCCCTAAAGTCCGTTTTCCCCAATTTTACAGCACATTAAACAGTAATAACGACTGAAGATAAATGGAACAGATGTGGACACAGCAAGGTAGGATCACTGGGTTCAAATTACTCGGACTGTCCCGAAAAACCTTTCTGCTACGTACAAAACCTTTTAGTCGTATCTGAAGGGAGTTCATAAGTACATGAACAAAGGGTTTTAAAGAAAATGTTTATAGAAGCTGCTAATGTGAGGACGTGTCTTTATACTATCGTGTCTATATGTCATGTCAACATGACATAATACGTACTTTCTAAGTATATCTTAGAAATTACTGTAATTTTTTAAAGAAAAATATCCCGAAGAAACTTGGAATAATAAATAATAGAGATCTCAAAACTGCAAGGAAGGAATCAGCCACACATTATAAGCAAGGTGGTAATTAATGCCTTCTTTAACGGGCAGCATTTAGAGTAATTCTCTAAATGAATGTATGCAAGGCGATGAATCACTGCAGACCTTTCCTCTCCCCATACCTTTTTTGTTTTTTTTGTTTGTATTATCTCTAAAAATATATGTGGATGCTTGTAATTAGCAATTGTCATCAATTTCATTTTTGTTACCATTTTTGTGTATTAGTCTGTAAGCATTCCTAAGATTGTTAAAATAAAAAAATAAAATATTTAAAAAAATTACTTGCTACAAAAAATATTTAAGTTCTTAGTCTTAAATTTTTTTAGTTCTTATCCATGAAATATCCAGTAAAAATGATTCATCTAAGCACATAGCAAGATAAATAAACAGATAAATTAGCCATGCCAAGATAAATTAGCTATCTATTTAGTATGCATCAACTCATAACGTAGTTTCACATGTATATATCTAGTAGTAGTAATCGTGCTTTTACTTAGACACTACTTAGCAAGGTCATAGAACATAAGTGGTAGAGTCATCTCCTGAAACATTTAGATTTCTTAAAAGATGTGGCACTCAATAAAAATATGGAGACACTTGGGAAACAAAAAAATATTCGGAGCATGGTATCCTAAAGGTTTGCGTTATCAAGTGTTTGGAAGCAGATAACGCTATGTGATTGACCGGCCCGTTTGTCTAGTAGTTAGTGACCCTGACTGTTATGCCGGAGGTCGTGGGTTCGATTCCCACCCAGGACAAATTATTGTGTGATGAGCACGATCATTTAATTTTGTTGTGTGTCTGTGTGTTATTTATCTATAATATGTATGTATTTAGAAATATATAAGTATGTTTATCAGCTGTTTAGTACCCATAACACAAGCTCTGCTTAGCTTGGGACTAGATGGCGTTGTGTGAGAGTTGTGGAATATTTATTTATTTATGTAAAAATATTACTTCAATGATAACCTCCTCCATTTTGAAGTCAGTTAAAATAGGTGAGTCAGCAACACGGCAGAATACATAACTAATATATTTCTGGACATTTTTGTACAAGTATTCTCCACCCACATAAATGTCAGTTTTAACGTGAGACGCATAGTCATTTCCTTTAAAGTTGCTAAAATATTTGGAAGGAAGCTTTAAATATTTAAGAAAATTTATTTATTTAAATCGTCACCAGGATTCTTGGTAAACTAGTTTCATCGTGCGCTTAAACTTTACAGACACATCGAATTAAAGTAGTAGTTCTATAGAAAAAGGTCACATTTTTATGCCTAATGTGTGATATTACTTATATTACACAACTAGCTGCCTCGGCAAACTTCGTAGTGCCTTAGAGTCAATTTATTGCTCTTGTCATTTTTTTTATATAAGATATACATACGTTTAATAAGACGACAACAAATAGAATCAAACCAATAATAACTACTACTACTTTTTATGTAGCGAGTCTCTACTGTGATCTTATTTAAACATTTTGTGTTCGATAGAATTAAAATTACAACATGTAAGTATATATAACCTAACCTAACTGGCCATACCTATCCTATAACTAACCTAACTACCTAACCTAACTACCTTACTAAAATGCATTGATTTAAAAAATACTAAATTCATAATTTTAAACTGAACTATTGCCTCTATGTTACCTACATACTATTTATACCTATAGTTTTCCCGGTCTACTTTAATTAAAGTCCTAACAGCAAAATAAGTTCTATTTGCAAAGAATTATTAAAGTTCGTCTCTGTCGTCATTGTTAATTACGTAAATTGATTTCTGAAGTATAAGACTTTTTTATGCTACATAAAACCTCTAAGTTTAGTAACAAAATAAATTTCAGAACGTAGGTTCGTATAAATTGACAACCTTACCTTCTTAGGTTTAGCTTAAGACTTGTCAATGTCAAATTTTCACCTGATAATGAACTGGGTGAAGTTTGACTCCTGTCATGTCATCCAAGATGCTGCGTTTGAAAAAGTAAATATTCTTGATATTTATTTTTAACCGACTTCAAAAAAAGGAGGAGGTTCTCAATTCGACGGCATGTTTTTTTTTTTGTGTGTTTGTTACGCGATTTCTCCCTCATTTGTGGACCGATTTTCAAAATTCTTTTTTTATTTGAAAGAGTATACTCCCGAAGTGGTCCCATTTTAATTTGGTGAAGATCTGGTGCTGATCTTCGGAGATATACAATGGAACTCTTCAAAAATAGACGGCAAATCTGTCGTGATTGCTGGAATCGCTTGGATATTTATTGTTTATGCAACATCATGACGTATCATCACGCCTGTATGCTCTGAGGGGTACGCAGATGTGTACAACATACCTAGATTTCGACAGTTAGGTATGTTAAGTTTCATTTATTAGGGATAAGTGGATAACCCTATTACTATGACATATGTATTGTTAACAAATAACCATATAAAAATAAATTCATGGCAAATATTTGTATGGGAACAACTAAAAATGGAAAAATAAAAATCTTTTTTGCAAAAAATAAAAACCGACTTAAAAAAACACTAACCAGTGTAAAATAACTCTAAATTCGGAAGTCGGTGGCCCATCATGAATAAGACAAAACCACCAAAGCCACAGACTTCCTAATTTAGAGTTATTTTACACTGGTTAGTGTTTTTTTTAAGTCGGTTTTTATTTTTTGCAAAAAAGATTTTTTTTTGAGGACTTTTCATGTTTTTTAATTATTATGCTATTCCGGACAAAGACAAATCCAAAAAGACCAAAATCATTCAAATTGATCCAGCCGATTTTGAGTTATAAATGGTGTAACTAACACGACTTTCTTTTATGCATAGAGATTTAATAGGTGTTTGGGCATTTATTGCTTAAGTATGCCTTGAAAGTTCACGCTGAACATAATTTCGACTGACTGTAAAAAAATATTGGTATTGCCATGACCAATATTCTTTTATTTAGTAAATTTAAACAAGGATTCAGACGAACATTTTTTTTTTAACCTCGGAAATTATTCAGAGATTGAACATTAAACAGGTCAGTTCTTACCTCTAGACAAGGTTAAAATGTCAAAGAGTTTGTGTAAATATCACAGATATCACTTATATATTCTGTTTACTTCGCACGTTGCTTAACTTACACGCAGCGTTAAATAACGTTTTACAGAAACCAGTCTTAAGATAATATGTATGAGAGATTTGGTATCCTTTTCATCATAATATAGGTCACGTATACACTCGAAAACATACTAAATCATATTACTGAATGAGCGTAAGCATCCTGTTGCACAATTGGGAGCTGCTCCCGAGTATATGTTATTATTGTGGGATTTGCTGAATGGGTTTAAATTTGATCCTACATTATTATATGTTGTAAATCGGAGAGTGCGATTGCACAACATACTCGTTATTTAAGATTACTTATTTCTAGATAGCGGATGCACACACATTGAAAAGAAGACCCTACAAGTAGTTCTGCATCTAGTGATGGCAAAGCTCCGGTAACGACATGACCGCCACGTCAGTAGAGCAAAACCGTACCTTCGGCGTCAAGTTACGAATGAATCCTTTATGCAATGTGACGCCTGACGTGCTGGGCATAATTATTATTTCGGTTTGTCATCTCTAGGTAGGTACATACCTATATGATTGTGGCGATCAAAAAGCGATGTTCTCATACCTTATCTAAATGCGTTGCACAAGGTTAAAGGAAGTTACGAGAGTTTCCCCGTCTTGTCGGTTGTACGGCCACACTACAACACCCCTACTAAAAGCAGGTGACAGTGTCTGCTACACTGTCACCTGCTTTTAGTAGGTATAGTTTTAGGGAAAACCATACTTCAAGCAGAATGCTGTGACGAAGCAACTGCCTACTAGTGTGGGGCATCACTGATAGGGATCAGTGATGCCCCACACTACTTAGTAGGCAGTTGCTTTGTCACAGCTTATCGCCCGCATTCGCGCGTCATTCCTGTGTCGCCGTTAATAATTTAATATATAATATTTATTTTTTTAAACATGAGATATTTTTATTCATTTACGGTAACCTATTAATGCTCAAGTCGGTTAATTTAGAGTATTATTTACTAATAAACTATTAAACTTTAGTCAATCCTAAATATTAACCGCACAGCCGCTTCAGGTTGGTGTAACTTTTTTTAATAAAGCTAAATTCCGTCAAAATCAGTCTAGTCGTTTCAGAGATTAACTAGAACAAACCAACAAAATTAAAAAAACCTATGATATAAATAACTGTAAGTAATATTGTAGGTACAGACGCCAGCACGTCAAGTTACCCCAATGTGTCAAACTTTGATCTTTTTTCAAATTTATGTCAAAGAGAATAAGGTTCACATTTAATTGGGAAAATTTGACACATTGGGGTAACTTGATGTGCTGGCGTTTGTACTTACTTGTTACCTTGACAGTTGTTAAGGATGTTGAGGATTGTATTTCTACGGTTTTGGCTGGTAGGTTTGTGGGATAAAAAATAAGCGTGACTTGTTCCGGAAAATAATCGTGATGCTATATTTTATTTTAACTAACAGTTAATTATTTATACATAAAATAATGACATACACACAACATGACAGATAGTGTTGCAAAGAGTACAAATATAATTAGTAAAGTTTTATTAGTATGTTGACGTAAATGTATGTAACATAAGTCCGTATTTCCCACAATGTTTTTCTTCAATTTGTTTTTGGAGTGTACTAACTAAATATTTCAGTTGTATAAACACGGTGTTTTTTAGTCGTCTGACAAATTTTCACAGGGTGTTCTACCCATGAATATGAACAACTTTTGCTATGGGACCAAGTCGGAAAATACGAAAAAAATACGGCTGTTGCATACAAAAGTTTGATACCTACTCAACCAAAATGTATGAAACAACTGATTTTTTTTTGTGATATCCGAGTTCATCGCACAGCTTTTGTGGAAACCCCAACACATTTTCACAGCACAGTTAGACATCCTCGCATGACACATTGCCATCGCACATCTCTGGTGGAAACATGCGGAGTGACTACCTATCTGACTCAGACTAATTGTCAGACTTTCGGGGTTCTGATTACTCGTATATGCAACAGCTGTTATTTTATGCCACACGCCCGCCCAACAAAATCCTTACGTTATGCATAACGTTGTTTATTTGAATGTCCCCTTCTATTGCAATGAGTGTGATATGACTCCACAAAACATCAAATAGTTGTTCATATTCATGGGTGGAACACCCCGTGAAAATTTGTTAGACGACTAAAAAAAACACCGTGTATACCGCGCATAAAATTATGCCATGTGAAGATATTCTTAGAAAATTTTCGTCACATTATTGACAACGATCGGTTATTTCTAAAGACAAATACCTAACCGATTCAAATTGTATTTTAAAATGCTAATTTAGAACGTTTCCTTGTAAGTAGCAGCGGCGGTGCCACAATAGAAGACAATTTTGGTAATAACACGCCTATTTACGAAGATTGTGCACATTAAGATTATTTCTAGCTAGTCCACATAGTTGATACTGTCGTCTTCAAAGGCCATTACCGAAAAAACATTGTATCGACACTTCAATCTATGTTATTTGTGTAAAAATGACTAACTATTTGATGTACCTATTGTGGAGTCATATCACACTCATTGCTATAGAAGGGGACATTTAAAAAAAACGTTATGCATAACGTAAGGATTTTGTTGTGGCTTAAAATAACAGCTGTTGCATATGAGTAATCAGAACCCCGAAAGTCTGACAATTAGTCTGAGTCAGATTGGTAGTTACTCCGCTTAGTGTGGGTTATTTTTGAAAATGTTTTACATTTATCAACACTTAGGTACAAATTTTTAATAACCACCGATAAATGTGTAACTTAACTTATTAACTTCTTACTTTTGACTCGACCTTTGGCAATGATAGATAATATAATTATTTTTTTATTACTGTTATTTTATTAATTGGGGAAAACAAACAGCAGCACATTAAATATCATGCAATGAAATAATTAACAAAACAAAAAGTTTACAAATGTCAACAACGTTCTCCACAGATAATCAAATGAGACATTTTGGTTTGTCAATCGTTATTTTAGAAAAAGGAAAGTGAAAAATGAATTCAATAAATTCAAAGTTGGTAATAATGTTCAATTAATCACAGTTACCGTAACGTACTTATACATTACGAACTACCACGTCATAACTTTAGTTCCTTCCATGACCGCAGTCTGGAATATTATAGTTTGCTTTACATACAACATTGATGAAAATGAAGGATGAACGGTCTCTTCTGTATCACTGACTTAAAACCCGAGTTTAAAATTTAAATATTTACGAACCCGATTCTTTGCAGATGCAATATTTGTTATTTATATTTTTATTTGTACCTACTCTGCAACAATGTTGTCGTATGAACCTCAAGTTATTTCCTTTGAAATAGGCCACCCTTCCTTTGCCTCGGCTGTGCGAAATACTAAGCCATTATATCAAGGAAATGGGAAGCGGCATCCTCCTGGGTGATAATGCGATTAACGATCCGTTTGCTAAGCGTGGTAATTACTACAGTATCACTAGCTGCCTATAGGACGGTACCTACTTTCCGCGATCATTCGCTTTACAAATTATTTGCGAAAGGAAGAATTTGGTGTGTAGGCATGTAATCCGAACACCCAAATTAATTTTAAACGGTCGCGCTCGCAGACGAATGTTCTTCAATCGAATGATTGCGGTAACGAATATTCGCGAAACTAAACAGTAAAGTACTTAAATATAATGGAAATCGAAAATACTTTGAATATCGACAACAGTTTTTTTTATGTTGAAGTATCAAGTTCAAAAAGTAAATCTGAACAAAATAATATTTAACACTACGATTTTGCAAGCTTCAGTCTTCAACCACTCCAAATACATACTTATATTAAATTTTATTTAAACTTCAAAATAATGCTCAACACTCCTAGCTAACTTTGTAAAATAAAATGAGATTTAAAGTAGCAAGTAATTCACTCTCACAGACATTGGTCTGCGGTCGCAACATAGACACTGGAAACAAAGGGATTCGTTCAGTTAACTGTTTAATATTTTTAATATTTTTTGTCAAATCGACAAGATGATACTTAGGTATTTAATTAGCATGAAACAAGATGACTTATTATTCACTCGCTTTTGTTTTTTTAAACATTAATATGATTGTCAAACCACAAACCTTACTGCTATGAACAATCAACATCTTAGAAATAAAAAGAACATGAAATTTAATATAACTTTAATTTAACACCAATTCCAGTCAACAGCAGCGCATCATGCCGTGCACATGCTTTTAAAGCAAATATACGTCTTTATAGAGGACATACGATAAAATGTCACAGAAACTGTGATCACATGGCTCAGTTACGCCATCTAGCATAATATAAGATTATTGGAGCGGAGTGGAGCGTACTAAACTAAACATATCGACTTGTGTTCGCCGATAATGATGGTGTTTTTTGACTTGGATTATTAACTTCCCGACAAATTAACGTCCACTATA
The DNA here is from genome assembly GCA_921972225.1 of Euplexia lucipara. Lineage (NCBI taxonomy): Eukaryota > Metazoa > Arthropoda > Insecta > Lepidoptera > Noctuidae > Euplexia > Euplexia lucipara. Next base: position 11,673,418 of record OV179148.1, read on the forward strand.
TCTAACCTAATCCTATCGTTAATGTGTCACCATAATACGTCAGCTGAGTAAACTGTTAGATTAGACTGTGTCAAGTGACATCATTTGCGCGGACTTTGCGTTTCAAAGATAATTAGTTAAGTATAGATAATTGTGTATAACCACTTGTGTCCCAGTTGTCTAAAATTTTTGTTGTTACTATTTTATTTATTATTAGCTCCAAATGCCAACAGGTCTACATCAGGAGACATCATCCGTAAAGCTCCTCACTCTACCGTATCCTCTTACGGTCAGAAGAAGCCCTTATCCATTGTGACCCATCTCAGTGTTCTCCTCGCTTTTACAGGATGCACAGTTTCATAACCCGATGACCGCGGATGATCAATTAAAGGCTTACATTTTTTTCCCGCCTGAGGTACCTAAGTAAATAAAATTATATCATTATCTTTTTTTCTTGAAATCAAATTCTTAATGATTCTGAAAGAAAATATACTCAATCTCGCACATAGATCCAATGCAAGTTTGAATTAAACCAATTGAATAAATCCAAACAGCTGTTCCAATACTACCGATGAATAAATATCTCAGTATTAAACCCTCTTCAGTCTTATATAGGCCGTAGCCTCGGGTATTAATTTAAACACAGTTTAATTGCTTCGGTCAATCGGTCCCCTGTTTCTAATTTAGGTTTATTGGAGTATTGACTGCGAAAACGGCAGCAGAGCAATACTTGTAAGTTACAATGTTCCATTCCACATTGAACGTTGCAATTCAAAGAGATTAATAGTCATTGTTGAAACACTGCTACATTATGTAAATAAGTTCGAAGTACAATGATGAATGTCATCATAATTATGGCGTAGTACAGAGGCCAGCACAACAACCTGCTCCAATGGTCAAATTTCTTTTTATAGTTTTTCAACTATTTTAATAAGTTTCACGATCAATGGGAAAATTTGCCAGCTTGTGCTGTCATCTGTACGTCACAATATGGTACTTGACAGAATATGAACATCAAAATATAATTAGTTCATCAGTTAGATTCTAAAAAAGAATACACAACTATTTTTCTTCTTTTTCAAATTGATGGAAGACTGCTTAGATTATCCGCATTAAAGTTGAGGAGAGCGGGCTTGTAACGTCGTCATCTAGTATTCTAGTATAAACTTTAGTGGCTAGTGACGTCATGCGACATTTTGACTGTATCTGTTATTTTTTAATTACGCGAAAAAAGAAAAAATATGTGTCGAATATTTTCTTTTAATCTGGATGAGGGACTAAAAACTAAAATTTTGTCACAAGGCCCATTAAAGTGTATTTTTTTCTAGCTTCGACATTAAATTGAATTACGACCTAATCACTTTGTTATGTACAAACGGAGATGATGCAGGTGCTGCTAACAGTGCCAACCATTTGCTTGTCTACTAACTTGTTTTTTTTTATCTCAGAAGGCGTGTCACGCCAATCACTTGGCGCATTTCGATTAAAAGAAACTAATTCACCATGTGGAATGAATCATGTTGCTTTGAAACGTGTCACTTTTCTGGCTTAAGAATCATCTTCGTTTTTTTTTTAAAGTTGACGTTTCGACGATGAGTATTATAAAGAATTTTTGGGAAAACCTGCGATTCCTGTAAAAAAAACTCATTCTCTTTGTATAGCATTTTATACATCCATAGATTCACGCCTTTTCCCGCGAGGGCAGACAGAAACTACAGAACACAATCTGCTACGATCCTTACATACTCTTCTTGCTACTTATAATATTAATATACATACATACATACATACATACATACATAAACTCACGCCTTTTTCCCATGGAGGTAGGCAGAAACTACAGAGCGCCAAATGTTACGATTCTTACATACTTCTTTTGTTTCGTTTACATTCATACATGTTGTCATACACACACGCCGGTTGCGAGTACTACGCACCTGACCTTTCTGAAGAACCTCACCAATAAGGTCTATGTATGTCCTTCTAGGGCGTCCCCTCCCGGCGTTACCACTTACATCTGCCTTGTAAATACGTTTCGTTAGTCGCCTTTCATCCATCCTTTCAACGTGACCAAACCATCTAAGCATACTCTTTTCAATTTTTGTTACTACATCTTCTTTTAAACCACAACGTTGCTTTGAAATACTAATATTAATATTTTATTAATAATTTTAATGTATGTACTACAGCATTTTACTTGATACTAGCATATTAATACTACCAGATATCACACGGTTTACCCGCGTAGTTCCTGTTCCCGTAGGAATACAGGGATAAAAAGCAAGCTATGTCACCCGGGGATAGTGTAGCTTTCAAACGGTAAAAGATTTATTCAAATCGGAACAGTTCCCGAGATAAGATTGTTCACGCAAACGAACTCTTTAGCTTTATAATATTAGTACCTATAGAAGTCAACGCCACTGTTCCATCTTGAACAGCTTGTTCAATGTTGTACAATCTTGAGTAAAATTTGTTTATAATAATAATATGTCGGAATCACTTTTTGGATGTAATGCACTAACGTATTTTAGTAAGTCACCATCTCACAGGTACAGGCATTTTTATCGTATTGCACAAAGGATTTAGAACTACAAGTATCTTATATCTTGAAAAACAACATGAAGTTTTCATGAAAATATACTCTGATCAATGAATGGTAAGAAGGGTTCCACCAATAGTCTCGGTACATAAAAACTGTTCATTAGGTAAGTCCACAAGATGGGTTATTGAAAATTAATTTAAACTACTAGGTATGTTTTCTATCCGCACACCGAAATTAAAGGCAGAATAAGAGATCAATTTTATTTGTGTTGTCAGCCTTCTATACCTTATTTACGCAAATAAATGGTTTATGATTGGTTTTAGCCTGACTCGTCCATTTTATGACTTTATAAAACATAAATGGTTAATTTTAGTTTAGATTCAGATTCATATACAGGGTGGCAGGGACATCGACGCGCAAACGTCGTGAAAAGGTTGCACCTGATGCCATAAATGAAATTACGAAGGTCATTCATCTCGGAAATGGCTGGTTAAAAAAATATCGTACAGACTAGACCGCGCGCCGCCCGGTGCGGTGGCGTCCTTTGTGGCCGACAATAGAATGTTGGCATTAGGTAGAAAGCGAAAAGCGAAGGCACCTACTATGCTAGTGTTGACCTCGCATTTGAACTTTAGAAAAACAGCTGATCAGGTAGCCCTTTCCTGTTTTACTTTCATTGCTGGTTTAAGTGAAACAAGTGAATTTACAAAATCTCATTGGAATAGGTAAAAATAATGTTTATATACAGTTTACAGTAAAAAAAATGCAAAAAAAAACGTAAAATTTAAGGAAAAGCCGACGAAAAATTTCAACGCAGGGGGGTCCAGAATCATGTACTGAATCCATGGTAAGCGGATGTGCGTCGATGTCCCTGCCACCCTGTATATAGTTGTTATATTTATATTCAATGTTTAGCTGCTGACATTTCCAAGGCTGAGATTTTACGACCCGTTAAATTAAAACGGTTTACCGGCAAGGTCAGTATTTATTTGTTTAGGCATACGTTTGTATTTACAAAAAAAACGAATACTTCTTGTAACTAGTGACAGTAGGCCGCACTTCAGTGATAATAAACCCAGTATAAGCTGACCTTGCATTCAATAGGGAATATGCATGTAATTTAAATATGGTTCTAATATTTTTTTTCCGAATCTTTAATGGCAGAAAATATGAAATAAATCATTATTTTACTTTTTAATAGCGTCATATTTATTTAAAATTTAAAATAAAAGTGCGAATTAAGCGCGGGTAATTCAAATTTGTGAAACGCATCACCATTGGTTATAATGAAAAGTGACGTCAAATATTACGACAACAAGACAAGTTACGCCTACAAAACAGTATTGGAATGGACTTTTTATTGGAAAACATAATTATTGCCGTGTGTGTTGTGAACTAATTTAATGTTCAAGTGTAATTTTAGCTTCATAGTGAGGTTATTTAACATTTAAGATAAATTACTGAAAGTGGTTTTGTAAAAGCATAATCTGATAATGTTTATTCCATTCGGGTACAAGCAATACCGGTAAACTGGTTTTTAAGCTTTTCTCATGGTGAAATGGTTAGAAGAACGAAAACATCTTAAGTAATAGTAATAGGAGCATAGTAAATGACGTAATTGAAATGGCGCGCGAAAATGGCGGCGTTTAAACAGCTCAAATTTATTCTGTTGTTTAAATATTTTTTTAAGCTTCATTACTGCATTTTTGAATATGTTTATATTTTTTTACTATGTTAAAACGTTGTAAACAGTGAATTAAAAATATAAAAAAATACATGCATATACCCTATTGAAATTTCGTACCACACATAGGCTAGCTAGAGTTCAGTTTTACCGATGAAATGGCCTACTATACAAAAAAAAAACATAAAAAATACCTACCTTATATTAATCATGACAGTTAAGTATGGGTATTCACTTGGTATCTAATATGAGCATTACCATTACTAAGTGACATGAACAGTGACGGTTGATATGGGCAACATGTGTGCTGTCGGAAATGTAGTCGCACGCACAAATTGAGCACGCACACGTTTAGATGATCTTCCCTACCAGCATTTTGATCCGCAGCGTGCTTTATTTGCGTAAGGTCATCGTGACCAAAAGATAGGTGGTCACCTCCTCTTGGCACCAGCACTGGATAGGCCTTTGCTTTGAACCGTTCCTTGGGTACCTACCCATACGCAGATCTCAAAATGTCGAACACCATTCGGCAGTTTATGAAACGTCTCACCAAGCGTTTCCGTGACCCCTTACGTTATTCTAGAGCCATTTCTATATTTGAATATTATTTTATTACTGTGACCGTAAAGTCGCTAATTATAATTCAACAGTTACCTACGGTTTTGCATTCATCGTTTACGTTCCACTTTTCTAACGCGTATGTTTATCTAATAAGGAGGCGTGTTCCGTTTGAAACATTGCCAAAAATAACCACCAAACGAAGACCGGTGTTGTAGGTACCTACAAATATAAAAAGAATACAATGTACCTGTTTGCCGGTTCTTACTGATAATAAGTTCAACGATATGGATGTTAAAGTGCGTAGCAAATTAATTATTCAAGTAAGTAGTTTAATAGGAAATGGCTTGGGGAATTTGAACGACGCCATTGATGGACACCAGCCAAGCGAGTGGAAGGCGGTAGTAACTATTTTTACTTCGTAGAGTAGTTGTGATTTCATAATAATAAATAGTTATTGATTTATTTGTTTCTCAATCATTTCACAAATACATAGGTAATTACTGCAACGATACAAATACAATTATTATTGACAATTATTAAAGAAAATAATAATAGGTGTTATTGATGAATCATATCTTTTGCATGTCATGTCCATAATTGTTCGTTGTAAGTTTCAACATAATAATTATAATAATGACTATGTTTAAAAAACACAATAATATACATCATATAATATCCCAAACTTAGTTCGGACTTCAGCTTTCACGAAAGTTTATTAAACAAAATGCATTGAAAGATTGATGTACCTACATCTAAAAGAAATAAATTGAAAATGTATTAATTATTAGTTCATTCAACTTCTCATCATTTTGCAAGTCGCTATGTGAAAATATTACACGAAACGAAAAATCTTTTTTATTATTTATTTATTTAATATTTGAGCTGATATATTACCTGACGCAGTGAAAAGCAGTGGTAGGCGCAATTGCAAATGAAAATAAAATAATACAAATACATAATTATTATATTTATCTTAAAGTGCCTCAGTAAAGGGACTCGACCTCAGTTAATCCAGCAATTTCGATTAAAACACAACAATGGCATGTAGAACGATTTCTGTCCAAGTCCAGGTTTCCTTATGATGTCTAACAAAAACTTAGATCATCATTAACTGCCTAGCCTTTTCCAATCAATGTTGAGTTCAGCTACCAGTTTAACAATACTAGTGTTTATATGGAGCAAATGCCTATCTCATATCCCCGCAACCCAGTTACTGGGTAAAACGTTACCCTTTGGTTAAACTAGAAACTCAGATAATACTAAAAAAATATGAAATAAAAAAACGTCACAATGTTACTGGCCGGATTTGACCCCGGTCGGTGAGAGGCGCCATCACGACTGCATGTAGTATATTTACTAAATAAATTAATCATTATTTTTAATATTAATGGATAAATACAAATTACCTAGAAACTTTCGTTACACAAAAGGAATTGGTATTAGCTTAACTCAGAAATTATTAGATTAACTTGAGCTATAGATCAAGCTTTATTCGATTTTAAATGAAATTATTTCTATTTGTATATTTACAGTTATCCGTTATTTTTTTATACAGTCGTTACTTTTAATTATTTTTTTCGTGTTGGTAGGTAAAGCTTTATCAATATTTTTTGAAAACCCGTGAAAAAATCATGATTATTTGTATTTTTATTGTTCTAGAAATACAAATTGTATATTAAAAACGAATATATAATTAGCTAAAAAGAATTATTATTACATATTTTTGTTTTTTTGTTAAACTATAGAAACCTATTTATCGGTAGACTTGTCTGCTTGACGAACGTACTACAAATGCGCGGTGTCCACTAGAAAGACAGATCACACCTCTTATCTATTGGAAATTCATGTTTGAATCATCGTAGTAAACGTAGAATAAATACGCAAGACAGCTAGTTACTCCAGCGCAGTCGATCAAAGCCAATGTCGCTTGTATAGCGGCAGTATAGAACCGAACACCGCGAAGTCCACACGCGTTTCCAAATTTAACAATAAATTAACAGGGACACGACATAAATTGTCGAACGATATCAATAGTGCTGTGCTTTGTGACGTAACGAAAAACAAGTTTATTTTTGTCTGCGATTAATATAAAGCGAAAAGGTGCGTATAATGCTTTTTGGAGGGTGTTCAGCTGTGTTAATAATAGTTACCGAAAGAAGCTTGCGGAATGTGTCATTTCTTTTACACATTGCTTGTTTCGGAGTATTTTTAAAGAAGAAAACAACAAGTTCATTTACCTACCTACGAGTATTTTAGCATTCAAGAATATTTGTTACGGTATCAACGTGGATATACATGTAAAATTCAACTGCTATCTGTAATCATTACTTATTTACTAATGAGATAAATGCATTATTATTAGAATGGCTTTTAAAAGGCCAACAATGAATTGGTCACAAACACGTTGATTTAATAATTGGTATTGTAATTAATTGTAGGTAGCATTTTAGCTAAAAGTATTTTTATTGAATTCAAAATACTACATTCAAAGAAAAATCTCTCAGAAATATCTGTCGGATAATATGCGTACGCAGTTTTGTCAATATCATCTTGTTGGTCACCACTAAAACCGGCTTCTGTTTAAGAATTTGCTACTCGTTGGCAAAAGATCCAAGCTAAGTGTCAACAGAGTTATATTGAGAATAAAATTAAAATTCAATTCGGGTTCGAGTTCGTCAATTACACTACGAATTACTAACGAATAGTGACAGTAGGTACATGTCTTGTACAAAGTGTTGTCATTTAGGTCTACCAGTGAAAAAAATGTGACCTGATTATAATTATCAATAAATATTGATACATTTGTATCATCTTCTTATTTGTTGACAAACAAAACAAGATGCTTGCAACTGCGATGTCTGAGTTCGTCACACCAAACGGCATGCTGTTTTCCTACTAGCAACTGTTAAAACACAGCATCAATAATTAGGTCCACCCACAGTTTCCGCGTTGTAGTCGAAGGCTAATAAAATAAATTTCCTGACATTTTGTTTTTTTTTATTCTTTTACAGATGCAAACTTTTATTTTACTTCTGGTTGGATTCATTTGTATGGGTGGAGTTTACACACGACATGTATTGGAAGAGATCAATGAACCCGATTTGCTATCGCCTGACCAGAATGATGGAGTCAGAAAGCACTCATCGGATCTAAACCGACATCGAAGAAGAAGATGGCAATCGAACTACGGAGCTTATGATTATCCTCTGCCACCCCCACATTATTATTCGGAGAGAAGAGACTACGATCGTAATCAGCCAGACCTCTTACCGCAAATTGTAAAATTACTCGAAGAGATTTCAACCTACGTCAAAAGGCCTCAACCACCGCCGCAGCCCATCTACATTCCCTATCCGGTAGCCTACCCTGTTCCACAATATAGTCCTTGCTCAGAAAATAAAACGAAGAAACCAGCTGTTCACACTAGGTTCCCTGAAATGGAGGACACTAACCAAAATTGGGGATTCGTCATAAATAAAGACGACGACACAGATGACTTAAACGATGGTTCAAGACCAATTTCTTTCGATCCGATTAAACCGCTACGACCAATGAGACGACCATCACCAAATGTGGAGCATGGCAGTTCTGTGGGAGATGTAAGTAGTCAATTGTTGATCACGTACTTAAACTATAATAGAAAGGGATAGGGTCTAATTACGCTTAGTTATCATCGATCTTAATCGCAGATAATAATTTTACTGGCATTGTTTGACGATCAATTGGAATCTATTGCTAGTCTAGACTTTCAATCAAGCAAAACTGTTTTTTCTCAAGATTTGTTTAGTCTATCCATCCATGATACGAGTACCTATATTAATTCATGAATGTTAAGTAATCTTTCGTTACGTTATCATCGTTATCAAACATCTGGTATTTTATTTCATAAACGAGTCTTCCGATGAAAATCAGTGTTAGTAAACGAAGTCTGCGATCCAGTTATTTACGCATCGGTTCCACTTTCTGATTTCGTGCGCACAAGCCGGCAATTCCTGCAGATGACAACTTATCAATGCCGTGTTTAAAATTGTAATCTTCTTTTGCAGAGTCAGCATCCGACTACCCAGGCTCCGCAATTCAATAACCCGCCGGGGAACTTAAGGACACCGACCATGTGTAACGCTGCTATTCTTTCGTGTTGTGCGGATAAAACGGAACAACGAAAGTTGTGCTTCAATGGGTTCGGTTGTGGTGCCTCATATGACAATGGAAATGCCTGCAGTGAACTCTCAGTAAATGAAGCCCTGGAGTCATTCAGGGTCGCTTACTCGCCCGTACAGTGAGTGCTTCTTACTAAATTACAAGAAATAGTAATTGTCAGTATTTTTAAAACTGCATCTGTGGTTTTAATGTAAATATGTCGTTGTACAGTAGGCTGCACGTCGGTGGTAACACTTTGATCTTGAGCTAGCATAGCATAGTTTCAATAGGAAACGAGGTTACAGCTATACATGTTCCATTAACGTTGACGTGCGGCCTACTTGTATGTATTACAATAATTGTTTAATTAACTTCGATAGCCAATCGGATGTATGGAGCTTGTAAAATATGTAAGAAATATCTACTTTGTGACCTATGAAAAAAAAAGTAAGTAAAGTGATTTGATTGGTTGTTTTAAATTTGGCAAATCAATCACAACAGCTGCATGATATTATGTAATATGAAATATGGTAATAACAAATTAGTATCACGATTTGCCGTTGTATTCTGTAAAAGTCTTCTCGCGAAAACATAGGTGTGAAGTGAACTATCAATCCCCAGAATTAGTATAGGATGACAGATTATTTCGGCTTCAATGCCTGCATTTGCATGGAAATATTTTTACAGAATGACACTTCAGACTTGTACTAATTAATCTGTGCTGCGGGTTCATAGGAACGGGTAATGTTCGTAAATAATACCATATTACTATATGTTAAAATATATTTAGGGAATAGAATGCAGCAAGCTGTTTTGTAAAGTAGATATATGTTCACATAATGTAACCCCGTCAAGCCTAACGGTATGACAATTTAGTTTCAATTGAAACCGACTGAATCAATAATTGAACTGATTCGTATTCACAAAGCAGATTTAAATTAATAGAATTTACTATGTCGGAAATTTTGTAAGGATTTTCATCATTATTGTCCAACTTATTATTTTAGATCAATTTTAAAAACTATCTCTATTTCTAATCTTATAACATTATTACAGGAAAAACCACCTATAAATGATATAATTAATAATATTCAGATAATGTTCAAACAGAACAGATTGATAATATTAGGTATTTTGTACAGAAATACTTTTTCGATGCCATATTTAAGTTTTGTTGTTCCTTATGCCTTTGTAAAATAATATAATTTAAATAATTACCTATGTAATGTTACAGATTATTGTTGCGCATTATTCTGGAGAATTGGTTTGAAATAAATTATGTCTTATAATATTAATTCTAAAAGCAGATAATTATGCTAGAAATAATGTCTTGTAAGTAGAGATGTTCATACCTATCCTGCTAACCATTTTAGAAGATAAAATAAAGTAGAACATAGGTATGTCAATATTCTGTAAACGCTAACGCACACGTTATTGTTTATGACCTATTAAATTAAGACCAAACGACAATTTAATTGTCACTCAGTTTAGTGTCTAACAGTCAAACAGCATTTATATACGTCGTCGCTTAATAATATCTTTTGTTATTCTATTTTTATTGGCAGCTTAGTAATAGCAATCGAATAAATAAGTGTTTCCTAGTCTGTATTTTAGTACTAGTATGTATAAGCAATAAATAAAAAAATAACAAAAGGCTCTGGTATTATTATACTGTAACCACACACATGAGAAAAAGTGCTAACAAAATTGTTTTGTCATCACAAATAATTTTAAAGTTTGAAGCACCACAAGGCAATGTCCTCTCAAAAGCAAGAACATTGGAAAAATACTACACATTCTTTTTTACACTTAGATTAACGTAACACAATGATAATGAAGTTTCAAACATCAGGATGATGCCATAAATGAATGGCATTTATCATATTTATGATATTTTTCTAATATTTATCTAGTCAGTGTTATGTAAAGTATACCAATAATCCTTACAAAACACAGAGATAATTGAAATATCCGTTACACAATATCACGCTGAGCTGTACCTAGACCCTACAGTAAGTCCAATTAGATAGGGGGCGAGCCTAATGTCACCACTTCAGGATGCTACTAACGTGCTACTAGCTAATGCGACCGCAAAACCAACAAGTCAGCCCAAAATAATGAATAGGATATGCCAAAATTTTAGTTTTAAGTCCCTGATCTAGGTTACATATTTTCTTCTTTTTTCACGTAAGTAATCAAAAAATAACGGCGATACATCGAGTCAAAATGTCGCATGACGTCACTAGCCAGTACAGTTTATACTAGATAATGACGTTACATCTAAGCAGTTTTCCACCAATCAATTTGATTGATATTGGCCAATACCTGTCTCTTTTCTTTAGGTCTGTAGAAACAAAAGCGCAGTGCCCCAAAGATTAATCAGAATTCTAAAAAGAGACAACTAAGGGCTATTCGTTACATCGAGTTAAATGTTGCATGACGTCACTAGCCAGTACAGTTTATACTAGATAATGACGTTACATCCAAACAGTTTTCCATCAATCAGTTTGATTGATGGAAAACTGCTTAGATGAAGCGCATTAAAGTTGAGGAGTGGGGGCTTGTAACGTCATTAGCTAGCATTTAAAACTGTACTGACTAGTGACGTCATGCGACATTTTAACTCGATGTAACGAATAGCCCTTAGTTGTCTCTTTTTAGAATTCTGATTAATCTTTGGGGCACTGCGCTTTTGTTTCTACAGACCTAAAGAAAAGAGACAGGTATTGGCCTCACCATCCGTCTGTCTTTTTCTAGGGAGTGGTAAATTTTGTGCGTGTATTGCTCAGTCCATTCTCTATGTCTATGAGACTAACAGAACGTCGGACAAGCAGCAAGTGTTTCTCAAAGTCGTAAATCGTCTTACCATCAGCACAAAGAGTAAAAACAATAGTAAAAAATACAGGTTTATTGTCTCCGGTATTACAGGCCTGCAAATCTAAGTATCACACTTTTAAAATTGGAATAACTTTTTTGGAGAATTTCCCCAACATCGGCTCCTTCGAAGCTGTAGTCAGAGGCCGAGGAGGCAATACAGGTTATTCAAAATAAAATAACATGTAAAACATACTACTTAATTGAGTTTTTTGACACGAAGCTAAAAATTACAATTGATTTTTTTAATTAAAAATATCTCTAATGAACAGACGCCAGCACATCAACCTTACCCCAAACTGTAATTTTTTCCCAATTGAACATGAACCTTATTCTGTTTGATATAAAGTTGAAAAACTATCAAAGAAATTTGACACATTGGGGTATATTGATGTGCTGGCCTCTGTACGTTTAATAGTTTTAAAAAAAGCAGACTTTTGCTGTAAAACTTTTTTTTATTTTAAATCTCTAACTTCTATCGCTTAGAAAAAAAATAATTTTAAAAGTGTACTTAGTTTTGCAGTCCAGTGTAGTAGTACCTACTGTCATACATATAACTTTAATACTAGAAGCAAAAGGTTTAAGCGACAGCATTATGACCAGGTTGTCAAGTGCTGGTTTTCAGCTTATGGGTGTCATACGTTCTTCTTTTTACTTCATGATTTGACATTTGCCATGTCACTGTGAATTTATACAAAGCATACTTGTATGCTTTGTATAAATTCAATTCTATAGGTAGTATTATATAATCCTAAATAAATATACAATGTTCACAAAAAAGTAAAAAGTATTATTATGTAATATTTAAATGCGAACAAAGGACATGTTTCATTTTTGTATGGGCCTCCGGCCATAACATGTACGTCGTCAGCGAAGCTGCGAAACTTACCCCTGAATAGAAAAAAGTTATTTTTTTTACTTATTATCATATGGTTTTTATGTACAAAATTAAAATTGAATAAGTTTGACGTTTGTCCTAAGGGTTATTGACAGCCATCCAAGACAGGTTGTAGAGATGACGTCTACTTAACCTTTATTATAATTGTTTAGTTTTACTTCATCGAACAAATAAATCAATAATAGTCTAAGATCATAATTACCTACTGTGATCTTTCATAAAAAACATTAGAAAAAAGTGGTTCACTAAAGCAAGATCAAGAATCATTTCTTTAGGGAGTATTGGCTTATCATATAAAAGTTAAAACCTACTGTGTTCAATCCCTGCTGGATGCGTTTATTTCAATACATTTCCTTCAGCTAGTTTTTAAATCTCTTTGCCTTCAGCTAACCGGTCTCATTTGTCTAATGATATACAGAATATGCTATAATGATGCTGTAATTATTGAATAGATTGGTATGGTACTAGTAAGATTGAAATTAAAAATGTAAGTAGGTACATAATTGGAGAACAAGGTACATACCGGCTGACCCCAAAAGAAAGGGTCATTGCTTTTTGGGTCGGCTTCCAGTTAAGCTGGATGCCGCAGAATATAAAGAGGGCGGTAACTGGGTAACATGGTACCTACCATTTGTAAATATTGGTATCAGATTTACCTACTGACTTTTATCTATCCATAACATAACAACTGTCAAATATCTTCAAATGACGATGGAGATCAATAAATAAGCCATTTGGCTTAACATGCTTTCTGAGGGATGTTAAACCTTTGGTGAACTACAGAAGGAGTGTAGGGACTCTCCAAAAAAAAGAAATAAAAGAACAAATCAGGATTTAAAACTTTATTCTTCTTCTCTTACTGATACATCATCAAGTACACAGGCACTATGTGTCGTTCTAGGTTTGTACAACCTGGTACAAAACAACTTGAACTAGATATACCAACTTTTTTGTATGAGTTTAATTATATGTAATGGGCAAAACCTGTGGAGGTTAGTTTGGATTAGAGTCAGCTTCAACGATAGGTGGTTCATATTCTAAACAAATAGCACTTCTAGCCCGAGTCCAACAAACATTGCACACCAATGAACGATAACTGACCTGTAAAAACAATACAGAATAAACTCACACATTCACAGATCAATACATAGTAGTCATAGTATTTTATTGATAAGGGATTCTTACAAGTCATATAGGTACAGATAAAAACCACATACTACATAGATTTACAGTTAACTATTTTGCACACCTGTCTAGGTTATATTCTTCTAGAAATGACATCTCTTACTGGAGCATTCAGGAACAAATGTGTGCGACGTCTCAATGTTGAACATACAACACAAACATTCCTACTATTAAGGTGAAGATTGGCTGCACGCTGTACATTTCTTCTAGCAGATACCCAGCATGAATAACATACTCTGCCTCCAGAGGGTATCTAAAAATAATACATTTGTTAGGATTTTTACCAAGCTTGATAAAACATTTTCATAGTTTTATTATGTATTTTTCCCATACAATTGACAATCATTACTTTCTTATCGCAAGAATTAGTCTATTGCAGGAGAATTGTAAGTGTAATCTTAACATATTTAAAAATCATACATAACGCATATATACAGTAGGTAACAGACCTGTTGTGGAGTTATCCGGGCTGTGATTTCATCTCTCTCAGGACCATGTGGAATACTGTGTGATCTTCTCTGAGAGAGAAAGAGATCTGGTAGATACATCTACCAGCCTGCAGGCACTCACCTCACATCAATGGCAAACAATGGCACCATCTGGTATCTGAAATTATTATCATGATGTTAGTGATACTATAAATTGTTGTAAAAGCCAAAAAAAGCAAAGTGAACTGTTGCAAATAATAGGTACCTGTCTTGGGGCAATTAAATTAGATATTGCATCTCTCTGAGGCCACTCGTTAAATTATGCAACCTCCTTGAGATTAAAGATCAGGCACCACATACATTTGATTCATATGTTTCACTGATGGGTCCTATTCCATTATCCTGCGTTACTTTAGTACTACTATGAGTACTCTCAAGAACATTATTAATTGAGTTACAACATGCCTTGCATAATGCAGCATCAGGAGCAATCTGAAAACATACTTATATATACTCTGAAAACAAGGAAAAAAGGATAAAACTCAAACTCAAAATCTTTATGCATTCATGTGTTTGTATTTAACATTTGTTTTTACATTTAATATAAGTTCCAACATGAAACCCAGTGATACCTATTACATGTTGAGTCGCACATGTTTGAAACTGTTTGTTTAAAAATTATATTCTTACCTCTTGAGCCATGTCTTGTTAAAAAATTAAACAAAAGCTCTAGACCTAAATCTGCTGCAATATAATGACTTCATCACTGAGTATCCCTTTATTGCACTTCACACAAGCCATTTTCCAACAAGCCAAAGGATCTGCAAAAAACAATCAGGTAAACCTTGTGTTTCCAACTTAATCCAACTGATTTACAAATATTTTTCAATAATTATTTACCTTCAATGTAAGTAAAAACAGAAGATTTCCAATGGGCAGACGAATCCAAATCGCAGATTTGTGAGTTCGAGTACCGCTAAACAAAGCCAAAGTCAATCCAAGAATTAGCAGATATCACAAAACCGAAGTTGTAGTAGTATAAAATTGAGAAAATGCAAAATAACACTGAAAACCACGAAAGCCAAAATCAAATCGAGTCGAACGAAATTGTCACTGACAACTTGACAAGTGACATAAATGAGTTTCAAGTCAAGCTGTTTTTTAAATTCGTTCAGAAACACAGTTCGAAAATGGAGACTAAAGATTTTTGAATATTGAAATCGTCACACTTAACCCTCTGCGACTGACGTGACTCAATTTTTACAATTGTACTGGCGTGGTAGTACACGAGACACCATTTCAATAGTAAATATGTTTATAGAATTAAATGATGTAGTATTTTTTAACCGACTTTCAAAAAAGGAGGAGGTTCTATGTTCGTGTGTATGTATTTTTTTTTTTTTTTTTTTTTTTTTTATTTATATTTATTAGATCTTTAGCCTATTTTTAATGTTAAATGAACTTCAAATTAAAAAAACAATTGCTATTTTCAAAATTAAACAGTGTTTATTGACTTCCCTCAAATCAGTCTATGAATCTCTCCTTAATCATTCATGACATTAAAAAAATTACAAAATCAACTTTTTTTATAATAAACATTAGACATTTTAAAAATTAACAATTATAATAATCGGTCTTAAAAACATGAGACATATTCATTGGTTGAAATTAAAATGAAACCGTTTTCAAATCACAGCATTACTTAGTTTGACAATTTTATATAGTGGCTTGGAGCACAGAAGGCAAATTGGCTTCGAATAATCAAAGGAACAATATTTGGTATTTGAGTGTTGCATTTCTGGCTCGAAAGTCAGATCGTCATCTTCATCACCAATAGGTATCGCTAAACTCATGTTCACATTCCTCTTCCAGCCACTCTGTTATTTGATCTTCGTGATCTACAAAAGTTTCAGCCGTCGTTCTCATACGAGTAGACGAAGTGCCTGGCCTAGGGTTGTTACTTGAGTCAGCCATCTAAAAAATCAGATTTCCCTTGTAAATTATGTAGGTAAAATTATCTTTACACCATGACTTCATCCGCGTGGATTATAGAAACACTCTCACCTTATAGCCTATCTTACTCAGTGATAATATAGCATTCTATTAGTGAAAGAATTATTATCCTCTTTATAAAAATAGTATAGAAGCATGTATAAATTATGTAAATAAATTCAAATTCTAAAATATCGCGAATGACTACAAAAAATACCTTATCGTAAGATAACTAAATTTATTTACTGATGTGGTTGCTTAGGAGACACTATGAAACTATAAACATTTTACTGAGGTGGTAGTATACTAGACACTCACCTTAACACTGATGTGGTAGTCTCGTGGACACCTTGCTCTCGCTACGCAAATATACGCTCGCTATGACCGTCCCCCGCACACTGACCGACGCGCGAGCTCACTACAATAAGGTACTGAGAGCGGCGGCGTTCAAATTTGAAAATCAACGGTAATAAACTGAATATAATAATTCGCGGTGTCTGTTGGACTACCACGTCAGCCGCAGACGGTTAATTATATTTACCCAAAATATGTACATACAAGAGAATAATAGTAATTTATTTTTAACCGTAGGTACAAGAATACACACATTTTTTAATTATTTTCTATGTTTAATGGATTTGATAAGACATGATTTCAGAACGAATGAAGTATGCAAGCAAACGAGACGCCATGTTGAATAAAACATGGCAATAATTGAAAAACTATTATTTTTTGTACACAATAAATCAGACTCTAATTCACCAGATACTATTTTTCCCCAATTCGTGGTATTTTTTCCTTTTTTTTCGACATACGTACATCTGGTGGCCGAAAAAGAAACATCTCCTTTAAATGTGTAAATTAAATTGCTTAATTTTTTAGTTAAGTAAAGACGCCAGGACATCAACCTTCCCCAATGTGTCAAATTTCTATGATAAGTTTTCAACTTTATTCTGAACACAATAAGGTTCATGTTCGCTTGTGAAAATTTGACAGTTTGGGTTTGGTTGATGTGCTGGCGTCTGTACATTGAGAAAAGACCGAGTCATTAATGCACCCAACATTTGTCATCACTTAAAATGGGCACAAAACTTCCTTAGCCTTAGATAATGCAAACAGTTACGTCATTGTAACGGTGTCCTACAAAGATAACGGTTAACAACTATTACTGCATTGCTATCAGTAAGGTCATCCCACATAATTTTACAGGATTATTTGTGATTGACAGTCCATTCAGCTGTAATAATAACGATCAGTCAAATCATACCATCTGCCTGCGTAGCATTCCACATTTTTGTAAACCCCCTTTGTGAACCATTAATATTTTTTTTTGGGTTCCTATATTTAATTAAATAAAAACTGACAAAACTAAGGATGATTTGAGACTTGTTTCGCCGTCGTCTGTTCTCGATTTATTGGAAGACTGATCGACGGTGAGTGCGTTTTTTTGCAACTCTGTTATGGTATCCCGAAGCAGGTTTTGAACCGGTTCATCGACCTAAAATGCCATGGACGAGCATTGCTATGGGACGCTTGTATGGAATGTAAAACGATCTTATGGAAGTTTCCAGCTTTCTGTATTAAGACCTTGTTTTATTGCAGTATTTAATATTAATACCTTTAGGTATTGCAAGAAAATCAATGTTCAATGCGATTCAAGAATACCTTCTACCTAATTCTTTATTTTGGTGCCAATTGACGTTGTTTATTTCACCCCACGCAATTATATATTTATTTACGTCATTGATACCACGTCTTGTATTGTTTCGTTCTTGTGGTTGAAGAATCTAACAATTGTTATTTGTTCCATTCCTTGTGGTAAGGTTAGGTTAGGGCAATAGAACTAATTACATATAATATTTTTGCACAAACTGACAAGTACTTACGCACTTGTTTGTTCTCAAATGTAAAGTAAAAAAAAACATTTGGATCAGATTAAGTCACGTAACAAGTTTAAATATAAATATACTATCTACTTGTCATGTAAGTAAAGACTGTGCGTTTAACGTTAACGTTGTCGTTTGTTTCCAAACGCTTAATGAAACTTAAAAAATAATTATTATAGGAGCGAAAAATTACATTCGAATCCGAAAACTTGTTTGGAAAAGAAATTAAACAATCCTACAACAAAAAACCGGCCAAGAGCGTGTCGGGCCACGCTCAGTGTAGGGTTCCGTAGTTTCTCGTCCGTCACAATAAGTGTTCAAAATGCTTGCATATACGATTATAGGTACTACAAATATAGTCCAGAAATTATTTTGTACAACTTTTTGTCTTTTTTGTACAAAAACTGTTTCCATCCAAGTTCAAAATATTTTTCCTAGAAAGTCCTTATAAAGTTCTACTATTCAGATTTTTTTCATATTTTCTAAACTTATGGTTCAAAAGTTAGAGGGGGGGGGGGGGGGGACACATTGTTTTTTACTTTTGGAGCGATTATTTTCGAAATTATTGACATTATCAAAAAATGATTTTAGTATACCCCTATTTATTTTTAAATACCTTTCCAACAATATATCACACGTTAGGGTTGAAATTAAAAAAAAAACACTTCCCACTTTACACATAGGGGGGCTACCCTAATAAAATATTTTTTTCCAATTTTTATTTTACCACTTTGTTGGCGTGATTGATACACATATTGGTACCAAATTTCAGCTTTCTAGTGCTAACGGTCACAGAGATTAAGCGAGGACGGACGGACGGACGGACAGACAGACATGGCGAAACTATAAGGATTCCTAGTTGACTTCGGAACCCTAAAAATCACGAATTCCAATCCCACTCGGCCGGACGGACACCAAAATAAAAAAATTGAAATGCTTTTATTTCATCGTTTAAAAGTTATTTATACTTTTGCCATGGTAAACTCTCAGCACGTTCAACATCATAAAACAAACAGTTTGATTTCATTGCGACGGTGTTCCCATCGTCCATCACTGTCATAAGGGAATCGCGATTAACTTTCTGAACGAGTATGCTATCTCGCTTGTGCTGTGTCATCCCTTTCTGTGCCACGGTCAGCAGGCAGCAGTTCATTGTTTTGTTGGCACGCGTTACGAGGTCACCTGTCGTGTTAATGACACCAATTTTATTATAACTTAAACTACAGCAGTTAAATGGAAGTCATATATTCCGATTCTCTTGTCGACAAGCAAACTAAATTTAGGCTATTGCCATCTCTTTTTCCCTTATCGGAAGAAGGACGGACATTATAAAATGAGAGCTTCGTTGTAAACGATGCAGAACCGAACGCATCCAACATACTCGTAATACTTGACGAAACATGGCGTGAACTAATTTGATATTTATTTATTTATTTAATTACTTAGTTTTTATCGGTTACCATCCTTTTTCATGTAATGAAATGAAAAGAATGTTCCTACTGTTGGAACATAAGCCTCTTCTCTGGGTACTGCGTTTAGTGAGCCGAAATTCAATACGCAGACCCAAAACGGGTTGATGAATAGTAAAATTAAAACGATTTTCCTCTCTTAATTAATGGCCTTGACCTAATGAACGAACGCGACCAGTGGTCAAGTTAAAAATGCTTAAATGCTTGTTATTTTATTTCCGTATTGTAGACTAGAATTGAATCAAATCATGCTAAGCTATTGGTACCATCTGACAGTTGGAGACATTTGTCAGTCGTAACAAGTGGTCGGAAGCCCGAAAATCTGACAAACAATCTAACCATCGTAAGCATCGTATTACCCAGATTTGTTGTCAGATAAGCAGTAGCTTGATGTAAAGCAGTGATATTCAGAGCTCAGATAGTTTCGTTTTTATTATTATTATATTTATTAATCAGACAACAAAAGAGTCCATTTTGTCAGTAACAATATAACTTAGCCTATGTTAGTACTTAATAACTAAAACAGATCGGGTACGATTCGTTAGCGCCCACACTAGCGGGCTATCTGCCCGAGCGGCTATCGATTGCAGGATACTGTTGGGACTGTCACCCAGCCTGAGGAGTAGCGAGGCAGTTTTTTTACGCCACAACGCATCAAAACCGTCAGTGCGTGTGTAGTGCGTCAACAATGTTTACCAACGCATGGTAAACATTGTTGACGCACTACAAAAGCGCAACCAGGCACAACCAGGTAGACTGGAAGGTGAGTCCAACAAAGTGAGTAAAGAAAGCTAGGTAGATGAGATTGTCGACCATACTTGCACATGATCCTCACATCACCATTTCGACTGCAATGAAAAATGGAATTGTTCTCATAGTTGTGAATGTACACTGGGTTCTCTCTAAATTATGGGATCAGAACTAAAATTATCTCTTTATTATTCTTTATCTTATCATTGTGCAATTACAGAACCTGACCTTTTTCCGCATACTCTTATCACGTCATTATTATCAAGCATGGTTAACTAAGCGTGGGTACTAATTGTCTACTGTGAAAAGCCCTTCTTTCTTTTTTGTTTCAACTTAATTGCCAGCCTTTTTCATCCTGTCGGCTTAGTAAGCATGTCCTATTAACAATTCAGGAATATTGTAAATTGCTCCGTAATTTATTCCCGAATTTGCTTATAATTTATTAAAGCTAAATTCGTTGGGAATATCTTTGCGAGAATAAATTGAGTTTTTGTTCCACATTGATTGCTTTTTAACGACCACAATAACTGTATTGGTGAACATTTGTAACGTGTGAATGTCGCTTATTTCTTTATTTAACACTTCAAGCACACATAATGTACCTACAGCGGTGAACTTAATCACATAGGCACTTTCTTTTACTCAACCTTTGGGTGATGCAGAGACAGACAGTGATCGGTAAAAATTTGATAATTAAAGGATAAGTACACATTCTATTAAAAATAATAATAAAAATAATCTTTATTCAAGAAGCCAAATACAATTTTTCCATCTAAATCGAACATAAAAAAAGAGTTACCTACTACAATGGTGTGCGTTTTTTGAAACAGAGTGAACGTCTGTGTCCGTGCTAGTATAAACTGTGTTACAGACACAGGCGCCTTCCTCCATTGGCAAATTTGGTATACCTAGCAATATTTGTAATCTGAACATACACAAATAAATATACTTGAATATACGAATAAACTCAAACAGTAAAGAACAGTATTACGGGAAAAAATTACCACGATGAAGGTAATTATTACTAACAACGACATAAGAATGTGCTCCCGTAGTATAACTGTAACAGACAATCCGTTAGGTGTCATCTCAATTACCTGAGTAAGTAAATAGGTAATGCATTGTCTGTTTGAGGAAATACAGGCTTATACTCATTATATTATATTTAAATCCTACGCGTAATAAGTCTGTTCTGACCGTTTGGAATAACCGTTTTAAATGAATACGGTAAAAACAAGCGTGAGGTGCAATTTAATTTGCTCGCTACAACAGAGTCTATTCAATCAGACGTAGTTTAATTAATATCAATGCATAATGGCGCCTTGTAAATCTTAATGTTACGACTACGGATATCGAGTTACGACTAAATATCCATAAAATGTCAGAAACCTTTTACTACTCATGAAATAATTTATTTAAATTAATGAAATTGAAGTGTCTGTTTTAAAAATGAAACTAACGGTTTTTTACTTAATATTTGAGCAGTTTGTGGCTATATGTATATTATAACTAGCAGACGTCACGTGGTTTCACCCGCGTAGTTCCCGGTCCGGATAAAAAGTAGCCTATGTCACCCGGGGATAGTGTAGCTTCACAACGGTGAAAGAATTTTTCAAATCGGTCCAGTAGTTTCGGAGCCTATTCAATGCAAACAAACTAACAATCAAACCTTTCCTCTTTATAATATTAGTATTAGACATAGATAACAGCCGCACAGGTCTATCGAAGGAGGTGTTACACTTGACGAGGTCAGTCCGCGGCTGGGTGACCAATTTTACATACCAAGATTTCTTTCTCGTTAAACCGTCGCCACCGTAAAATAAATAAAAAAATAATAAATATTCCACAACTTTTTCACACAATGCCACTTAGTCCCATGTTAAGCTTGAGAGCTTGTGTTATGGGTACTAAATAGCTGATAAACATACTTATTATATTTCTAAATACATACATATTGTAGATAAATTACACCCAGACACAGAACAAATGTTCGTGCTCATCACACAAACATTTGTCCTGGGTGGGAATCGAACCCACGACCCGTGGCATAGCAGTCAGGGTCACTAACTACTAAACCAACAGGCCAGTCAAACCGAACCGACCGTATTCTTTGACAGTTGTTATGGATAGTCAAAAGTCCGAAAGCCTGACAACCAGTTTAACCACGGAGTATGGAGTTCAGACGGACTGCCGCTCCATGCACTGGTATTCAGTTGCCGGTTAAACTGGAAGACGACCCCAATATAGCTGGTAAAAAGCTAGGCAGATGATGGTTAAGAAACCATATTTTCAACACACAAAACTCTGTTCGCGTGAAGTAATCTTCGAAACGCCTGAACTGTTTTTAACGTATTTTTCCCTGACAGACGGCGAATGTTATAAGGAGTAAATTCTTAGCGGACGAAGTGCGGACAACAACTGGTTATGAAATATAGCTTTGTCCGGCCATCAGCAGTAATTAATGATAATATTGTGTTACTAATGAAACTATCAATGAGAATCGCTTTATGAACGAACTACACTTATTCAGCTTTTAGTTTAGTTTTGCATGAGATGCGTACGCGTTCAGTATAACGAACGTGATCACATCTTGTAAAAAAATGTATAGCTGAATAAATGTGCAATTAGTCCCTTAATTACCACACCTGGGGTGAAAGGAATGATTACCTAACGTTGTACCAAAACCAGTGTCTTATATTTTATTCTGTCGTTCACAATATTATAAATGTCAAATTGAATATAAAATACGTTTTTAAGGACATAAAAACAAGGATAAATAATAATAATATTGTCACGCAACCGGTTGATCAAGACGCGAAATATGTCAGAGCACTAAAGATTGGCACTATAGTAGATAATTATAAGGATGGCTCCTCGAATAAAATAAGTTGATGTTGTTATTGTCACATGGTACAACCGGTAACATGTGGCCTACAAGATGTCCTTCCTTATGTTGTTTTGTAAAATAAGAGGGTCGTTATAACAATAATATTTTTGTGACTGATCCACCAGTCTTCGACCTATAATGTACTGTTTTAGGCTTTTTAACCGACTTAAAAAAGAAGAAGGTTCTCAATTTAGCTCAAAACTCCGCCACATTTGGACCGAATTGGATTTTTTTTTATTTCCCATCAAATTTCATCGAAATGGTTTCAGTAGTTTGATTTAAAAAACACCTATTTTATATGGGTGTTTTTTTTTGGTTTATTTCAAATCTAATTTATTTTTTAATCTAAATTTAGCTTTTCGTTTAAGTATACGAAAACCTCAAAATATAAATAATAATAATAATAATAAATAATTTTATTTTGGGCAACTGCAGGATCCATACAATTTTTAGTAACAGGTTTACACTTAAAAACTATTGTTAGTAACTTAACTAAAGACGGACTAATGAGAAGACCGCCCTAGACCAAGTTCCTTGTTCCGGTTGATACCAGAACAAAGAACTCGAACTAGGGTATAAGTCACTCACAACTCAGGATGCTATTGTGAACAATAGAACATGTTTTTGAACCATGCAAATAACTGTAAGTGAACCCAGATATACCTGAAACGCAGTAAATGGAGTTTAGTCACGCAACTTTGAAGACGACTTTAATTCAAGCTAGAGCCCCTAGCTACCACACTGCCTTTCAGAAGTAAAAATAATAAATGACCATGACAGAACTTACCAATTTAATAAATTGAGTGCTTTGGGTGTCATCGGCTAAAATGAACAGTTACAATGAGTAAAACAATTTAAATCTGTCACATACAATCAAACCCTGTCCCCTAACACTTGACTGTAATAATAATTATTGTTACAATCGTTTAATGGATGGTACTCAACAATCATCTGATTTGCCATAAACTAGTTCTGAGATGAATGACCCTGCCGTCATTGCGAACATTTATTGATGTCATGCCCCAAAAAGAAAAGGAACAAGACGTCAACCAATGAAAATATAATGAAAAGGTTGACGGTACACTAGAAGAATCAAGCTTGTCCTAACTTGACAAGAATAAGTTAGAATAGGCGTTAAGTAAGAAGACACAGCACACAGGTTAAGCTACACTTGACCAGGTCGGTGCGTGAATAGGTGGTGACCATTCATAACATATCAAGTTCCTTCCGCGCTTCGGAAAGTACAGACGTCAGCACGTCAAGTTACCCCAATATATCAAATTTCTTTGATCGTTTTTCTTCTTTATGTCAAACAGAATAAGGTTCATATTCAATTGGGTAAATTTGACACATTGGGGTAACTCGATGTGCTGGCGTCTGTACATTATGCTATTGGTCCGGCTATTATTTGTGGATCTATAATGCCTTGAGCACAGGCGTAGGGTAGCCAGCCTCTCGTTATTCTATAGAATGCATTTTGAAGAGTGTGCGGCGTGTGCGCAGGAATTACAAGACTTGATTCCGCCATCATCTTTCTACCATCGGACAACTGACGGCGAGTGTCCATCCTTACATCGTTTGCACCTCTACGATCTGGACAAAGCATTCCGCCTTGGCGTGTCTTCCCGTTCGATTATAATATTGGTTTCTTCAAGGCTAGAATGGTAAGATAGGTTCTTAATAAACTAGTGCACTTCACCATTATTGATTTCATCACTGCTTGCCATCAGATGGGATCGCAGCCGAGCACTAGTTGGTACTATTATATAAAAAATCTATGACAGTCGTTACTTGTTTCAGAACCTTGATAGTCTCACAACCAGTTAAACTAAGGTGCATCGGTTACCCCGTAACTGGGTTGTGAATGTCACAAAGGCAGTCGCTTCATGTTCAACACTGGTATTTAGCTGCATTCTGTTAAAAAGGCTGGGTTGATTTTGCGTCAGGTAAGAAAAAACGTTCGATACCAATAATGTCCTTTTCTCAAATGTCCTAAACAGTAATTATTTTTAACATAACTAAATGAAATCCACATCATTTCTTAAAATAAATAGTTAAAATGGTTACAACAAACTACTGGTGGCTGCCGTGAAAATAGATTAAAATATATCGGCGTGTATCGTAATTGTAATATGGTTATTGTACTGTTGTAACAAAGTGTGCATTAAATTAAAAATAACCTTCTTCAACTACTGTCCAATGTCTATTGTAAATGGAGTACCTATAAATGGAAGTAATAATATTGTTCATTTCTAAAACACTTTATGAAAATCAAGGCAACCCTCAATCAAAGTATTCTACCCTTCACTTCTTCAGATACTATGAGACCATTTTCAAATAATTGACACTCCAATTTATGAAATACAAAACAAAAGAACTCAATTTAAACAGGATGTTTAGAAAACACAGTAAGTACCTACTTTACTTTCAGTTTCCTAAGGTACAATCGTACCTACTTTTATTACTTTTGATTGAATTCGTACACACTTGAGAGTGAAAAGACCAGCTACAGCTTCGTGTACCTTTGATTGTTATAAAGTTATCAACTTCAAGAAGTAACTGTAAATAATCTCCAACGAATAAATTGAACAATCGTGTTTCTCTTGAACTCAAATACCAAAATCGTACTATCGTATACCAGTGTAACCTTCGTAAATAACAAACGAGTTTGATAGACGTTTTGTGAATTTAGTTAATATTGTGGTTTTTTTAAAATGACCGTCAAGGTCGACTGGTGTTTGAATAGGACCTAATATGATGGAGTGGTGTTGGTAATCAGACTAAATGTAATCGAAACCGAGCATAACGGATTGACGGATACCAACCCAGAGAGATGTAGTGCAGAATTTGGCAACCGATTTGATAAATACATTTGGTCTAACCATCTCACCAGAATCTGTGACTGGTCATCTGAGTTCAAGGGTTGAATTCGTAGTGATCTACGAGTATAAAAACAACCGATGGACTATCTGTCCATGTCGGTATGTATATTTTTTATTTTATTATATCTATAGATTCATTTAATTTTATTATATCCATACAATTAAATTTATTAGAAACAGGTTCATTGCTAAAGGTGGCCATGAACCTGTTTTAAATAACTTTTGGATGACCTTTATTTTCTTTTTATTTTATTATGTGACCTTATTGTTAAATTCATTATTTTCAAATTTAATAATACTAATTATCAATATTGCCCTCTATCTATACAAATTCTAATTTCAGCTCTAATAGGGGTTCCTATGAGAGCTCTTTAGAATTTGTAGTAATGATATAAATACAAAAAAAAAACACACTGAATGTCTAACGTTTATTTTTTTTAACGTTATTGTTAATGTTATTCCTGTAACTGTATTACGTCCGTCTATTAACCTACCCGTGTGTTTTCTACTCGATTTGTCTCAACATGAGTCGCAATTAATACAATTTTTACTTATAAAATATTGTGAATTTTAAAACAAAATTATATAATTTTTAAACTCGAGGTCGATTACATACTCATAGTTTGATTTTTCAAAATTTGATTTAGTGGTGTTTTATTCACCTAAGTTTTTGTTGAAGATTGTAAAGGCAAGATTGTCAGTAAAGATGTTTTTTTATTCTAGCAAGGTTCAACTGTTCTCAATAATATTTGCTGTATTTAACATATTTTTTGAAAATATCTTTTCAAAATGCTTTCATTGTAAGCAAATGGATATGTTACCTAGATTATGTCAGCGTTTTCAATAATGTTTTAAAAATTGTGCACTATTTATTTCATGATTCACGTAAAAAAGACGATTCCTTGTGTGACGTCATTATTTTAATTATTATTATTATTTTTGGAGAGTGTTTCTACTTCTCAGCACTTTGGCTGGTTTTTAACTACATTTACGGGTTTAAACCAAGTAAATGCAGCGTGTGGTGTGTTAAGTTGCGGGTGTGTTGTGGTTAGGTCCTATTTCGTTGTCATCTATCTGCATGAACTTTCTGACGATTCGACACGTATTTAATATTGCAGCTTTTTGTAAAGTTATGTACATGCTTTCTTTAAGGTTAAGTAATTTAAGACTGTGAAGGAGATTATTATTATTATTATTATTATTATGTATACATTGTCTGTTTCTCGGCTTACCGGGTAACCGGATAACCGGATTTGCTGATAGCACGGGCCTAAGCCAAGTGATTATCAGCTGGGTTAAGAGATGAAATAGTAGGTTGAGTGAAAGATGGGGGAATGATTGAGTGAGAATGTTGCTGGTGTGGGTCGTCTGATTCACATTGCAGGAACTTCCTAACCAGTCTGCATGTGTTTAATATCACTGCTTTCTGCAGCAGTTGGTAGGTGGTTGAGGGCAGGTTCAGAGAGAGGTGTTTTGGAATTACTCCTGTTGTGGACAATACTATAGGAATTATCGTTACTTTTTGCAGGTGCCAGAGTCGGGTAATTTCATCTTATTATTATTATTATTATCTATTTAATAATTTATCTTAAAATAGTAATTGGCGTAATGGTCTAAAGGTTATACCTACCTTATTAACTATTTCATAAAATAATATAGTGAGGGTGAAAGAGCAAACAGTATTAAGTGCAATATTGCATTTAGCAGATACTGGGACAATTTTGTCATCGTATGACTGAATAGTAATTATCTTTGTATGCCATGACTCAAGTACTTTTTAATGTTTCCGATTTCGTGCAACTTTTGATACGGGCGGTGTTTCGATTAAATGTCGAATATCTTTCATTCATTTAGTACAACGAGGTTCATACATTTAAGGAAACCGTACAGCATACAGGCTGGCAAGATATTAGTTCTGGCTGGATACGATAGTTCAAGGGATGTTCGAAGATATCGAATCTTCGAACATAGAACGTCATTTGTTTAGGCTTAATAGATTTGTTTTGGACAGGCTATTATAAAAGCATGTGTTTCATTATAATCAAAGACATTCAATACCTATAGACCGGACATCACAAACAAAACTTTCGTCCGAAAAAGTGTGTCCTTCCCGACACAAGTCTATGAGTTTTTTAAGTAGGTACGCTCCGCTGCCGCTCCAATATTCATATATTATTCTAGATGGCGTTAACTGAGACATGGGATCAAAGTTTTTCTATGACATTTCCTTGACATGCACGCTCTATAGTCTTTTATATCTCTTTGATTATAATAAATGTATCCAGATATTACAGCGAAATCTATGGGATCAAATGATTTCGCTTAGCGTATTTCTATTATAATTCAATATATTCAAATTTTTCAGAAAAATGCGCGGAGGGAGTGTGAGATTTAATATACTTAGTGAAAGTTTATGTGGAGGATAAGTGCAGAAACCTCAGTTTTAGAGGTTTATGTTAGAAAGAGATAAAATAAAATAAAATAAAATAAAATATTCATTGTTTACAAAGAGATTTGTACTATAGAGAGGGCATGAAAAATGTCAACTGTGATCCATGTCTCAGTAACGCCATCTACAATAATATAGCAATATTTGAGCGGCAGCGAAACTTACTAAATTAAATGATATCCGGTCTATATAATAGGTATTGAATGTCTTTGTGTATAACGAACCTAACCATATATGACAAGGTACTTACTGCTAAATATGTACTGTTGTCATATAAAAATATGACAGCAGTACCTATGTAGTTGATATTGACATACACGGAAAATCAAAGCAAAGTTGTAATATTCCATTTTAATAAATAATACGGTCGAATTTCGACCACTAGGCGATCACTAGGACACTAGTACAGACGCCATCGCACATCAAGTTACCCCAATATGTCAAGTTTCTTTGATCGTTTTTCAACTTTATGAAAATAAAATAAGGTTCATATTCAATTGGGAAAATTTGACACATTGGGGTAACTTGATGTGCTGGCGTCTGTACATATAAATCGGCGGAGCCCTATTTGTTGATAGCGATACGCTCAGCTGTAATCTATTGTTTTACAGTAGCTAATACAAAAATAATTACACAAACGCCCCTATGTAGGTATGTATACCGTTCTACAGATTCGAGTGATAAATAAAGCCGCTTCGTGCTTATTGCTGAAAATTACATTTTAATCTTCTCACCATAAAGCTGAAAATTGCAAAATTTTATTTATTTGCAACCCTTTATCAACAGGGTAAAGCCAGTGCACAGGACATTTTACATTTATTATTCAGGGTAATTAATTTCTAAAATTGTTCACTGAATAAACATTGAAATTATGCTGCCGACGCGGGGCACAGTAGGGATTTTTGTATAGAGATGCGGAAAAAAGTATGTAGGTTAGGTTTATTGGGCACTTAGGCAGGTGTCCGCAACTCCACGTCTAAGCGCGTATTTTGCGTACAAAAAAGTAATCTCCAAAAATAAACGCATTATTACTATACCTATTATCGTGGTTGTGTATGTTTCTATGAGAAAAGAACAAGATTTTAAAATTTTTATTAAATGATTCTTTTTATTATTCATAGGTTAGCGTTTGACCACTTTCTCATCTGATGGTAAGCGATGATGTGGTCAACGATAAAGCAACCTTGCCTAGAAATAACCTTATCACTCTTGGGTTAAAGACTCTAATTACACAATACCTACTGATAATATAATTGGGGTGTGCGATAATAGGCATGAAAGTTGGTTTCAGAACAATAACATCAATGCCTATAAAATAACCAGTTAATAACCAGTTGGTGGCACTTGGAATCAATTAATGGTGTTCCAGGCATATTATGTCTCGCTTAGTATTATTAGGTATCTGCATTTGTATATACGAGTATATTGCATTTTACCAATCCACGTGACGGTGGTGTCACAATAATGAACAGATAGTTAATAAGATTCTAATACAGATAAAAAGTTTCCGAATAAAATGTCTCTTGGATTCAATTCAATGTTTGCTATAGCAGCTAATTTCAAGATGTTTAAAAAAACCAGCTAAGCTTGGCCAGTCCGTACGAACGCTGATTGGTTGATATCAACATCTTGCACTGCACTGACTGACAGATTCGTAAGCAGCCATGTTGATCAACCAAATAGAGGGTGTTTCGAATTTACTTTTAAGTTAGCCTATCAGCAATCCTGCTATTATGATTCCGATACCATAAATATACCTAATTATTTGACTGCTACAAAATATCGAATAATTTATTAAAACTTAATTTAGCTAGGTTTTGTTTTGCATTTAGTGTTTTTTTTTTTGTTACAATTACGTCTGCAAATAGATTTATGGTAAGTATCGAATGTGTTTGAACATAACCAATGTAATACAAATATGAAATTATAAATTGTAAAGTCTGCGCCCGCGTCAGTGGCTTATCATTTAACCTGTATTGGAGTCACTCCTTGACTCATGAATTTGATAACCTACAGGAGGTCCAAACTTATTATTGCCACCCAAATTGGACAAAGGGTTTAGTCATTAAAATGTGATCATTAGTACGTCACATTTAAAAAAAAATAATTAACAATCAATTTTGAGAATGAATCAAATTATTTTGTGGTCATAATAAAACACGTGGCTCTTCACGGAAATTACGTTGTATATTGTAAAATATTTTACATATCTCTTGCTCTGTAAGTACACCCTTACACCCCTGAATGCCGGGGTGTATGACTATCATTACAGCATAGGTTTTGGAATTTGAAAAAAGAACTGTCATACTCATACTGCACGAAGAATATTTTTAAAAAGTTAATTTTTTTTTTCTCGGTATCGATTAATTACTCGAATCGGAATCTAGACAATTTATTTTATAAAGATTTTATTTTAAATATGGAACTATTTGTTTCCACATCGTATGTTAGATGGAATCGATTTAAAAATCAAACTGGCCAGCAAGATTTGACGCGCTTGCGTGCGTGAAAAAAAAAGGCAGTCTACTAGTAGGCGCGAAAGCATCGCGAAAATAATTAATTTTCTTGTTTGAGTTCTTTTTCAAAAGTTATAAACATGTCTAGTGACGAAGACATAGATCTAACGCCCGATTTTATTAAAGAAAGGGCAAAAACAGTTGTCGAAAATTTATTACCGCCGAACTCGAAAGAAAGATATTTCTTCTTAATAAATGTTCATTGAAACCTGCTGTCTTGTTGTTTACTTACCTCACAATCGATATGTAAAGCAGAGTATTTATCTCGGGCGTAAGCATCAATTGCATACTCGGGTTAATTAGCGCCTTCGCTTCGCTCAGGCGCCCTTGGTTAATAATCTACTATTACAGAAATGTTTCATTAAAATATAGTAGATTATTAGGGATCCTGCCGTTTTGCCGAAAAGATTTTGCCAAATTTTCATTACCCAAACAAATTTTAGCAACCTTTTTTTATACCAATGTAAAAAATAACCCTAATAATCCCTAATAATCTACTATATTTTAATGAAACATTTCTGTAATAGTAGATTATTAACCAAGGGCGCCTGAGCGAAGCGAAGGCGCTAATTAACCCGAGTATGCAATTGATGCTTACGCCCGAGATAAATACTCTGTTTTACATATCGATTGTGAGGTAAGTAAACAACAAGACAGCAGGTTTCAATGAACATTTATTAAGAAGAATTAAATGTGTATTTAATTAAAATTAATTATTTTCGCGATGCTTTCGCGCCTACTAGTAGACTGCCTTTTTTTTTCACGCACGCAAGCGCGTCAAATCTTGCTGGCCAGTTTGATTTTTAAATCGATTCCATCTAACATACGATGTGGAAACAAATAGTTCCATATTTAAAATAAAATCTTTATAAAATAAATTGTCTAGATTCCGATTCGAGTAATTAATCGATACCGAGAAAAAAAAAATTAACTTTTTAAAAATATTCTTCGTGCAGTATGAGTATGACAGTTCTTTTTTCAAATTCCAAAACCTATGCTGTAATGATAGTCATACACCCCGGCATTCAGGGGTGTAAGGGTGTACTTACAGAGCAAGAGATATGTAAAATAAAATACAGACATCATACATTTTGTGGATACCTAATGATATTGATGTATTCAATGAGCATCATTCTCAATTTCAATATCGCACCTATAAAATCACTTCTTGCCCGCGCTACAGTTGTGGTTGTGATCAGTGCCAGCCATGCTAGCACCATGCAAATAGTATAAATTTATTATCATTACTTAAGTATAATCATCACCTGCCAAATTATTTCCAAATAATTTTAGGGTCGGCTTCCAACCTAATCTACTACAGTACGGACGCGCGGGCGTATTTATCTCTCTACGTTACAACAGGTTAAAAAACCGTACAAAGGTGGTCAATTTTTTGTTGTTGTTCGTTTTCAATTGTATATTTCCCACGGGCAATAATTGTGCCTGTCTCGGCTAAAGAAGAAGGTACTTTTTAATCGTGACTTAACTTATAACGGAACTCCTAAAGAAATTATACGCGATAGAGATGTCTAATTACAAACCGTAATTTGCCATTAATTATCAAATTCCACAGCATTGTGTTTATTTTGTAACTAATTGGATAATAACGATATTTATTATTTGTTAATGTGCCAACACTGCTATTAAGATGCCAATTTACACCATAATTAGAGCATGTAAATTATATGTAAACTTACTAGATTCTTTGGTAATTACTTAGGTATAGGTAAGTACCTGTAACTTACCAGCCTGTTACTGCCGTATTGCAGCCTATTACTTTGCTCATTTTAGGTTGAGGTTATCTCACGATATTTTTGCTTTATCTATGTTAAGAAAGTCAGAGAGAAACACAGAGTGGTACTTAAAAAATAAATTAAAAAAATAATAGTATCTAGGTTGTTTTAATTACTAATGCTACAACCACCACACACTAACAACCTTGGGAATGAGAGACAGGCCTTGACCACTGGACCATCACATTTTCTTAGGTTTTAGACAGTTTTTTCAATATTATTATTATTAATATATCAGTTCAATATATGTAGCACGTTTTCCAAAATGGGTTGTTCTGGAAGGTCATGAAAGAGAAAGGTCTTTAAATAAATAAAATTCAAAAAGGGCCTTTTTGAGAGTTATGTTATGATTCATCTGGTAGAGCGATGGTTAATGACGTATCATTACTACTTTCTTTTCATTCATAACAGAGAAAGCTCTCGATATGGTCCTTTCCCAAAATTGATTCATTGACTGTATAAACGGGGTTATTCCGATTTTTCATTTCCTCAAAACCTACCGCGAATTGGACTGACAACTAACTTTTATGTTTCAAGCGTAAAGGACCAAATGACTGTTTGTAAGCACTCCCACAGATGTGAGTGTTAGCCCACATTTATGTTTGTCATACAATGACGTCATAAGTTCAATAAACGCATGTCAGCTCCTTCCGATTTGTCAAGGAAATAATACAATTATATTAATTGGTATTTCCAAGAAAATACTTTAATGCTCTACCATGGAAACAAATAGGTAATGACTATTTCTTATTTATTCAATAATGGAGCATTCCTATAATGGAGCTGGAATTTGTTTGTTTTGCTTTTTTGAACGGGCTTATCTTTGGAACTACATGTCAGATTTGACAATAATCTTGATAATTACCATACACACACACACAACACACATTCGTACAACAAAAAATGACACACTTATATACATGCACATATACCCACAAATACTAACACTTGAATAATTTGCAATTAAATATGATTATAGAATAATTTACAATACAAATAATATAATGTGAATATTATAATAACTTACAATACAAACAGTTAATGTTAAACTTACCTTATTTCGGGATTTTATAGAGCACTTACAAAATAATTTAAATGTAGCTTAGGCACCAGTCTCCCCACAATATAATATTTCTAATTTATGTTTTAATTGTTTAAACCGTTATTAAAGTGTACTGATAAATTATTGATGATGAATTGTGTTATAGAAGAAAGTTAGTCTTTTAAATAACAAATATTATCTTCTATCGACATTTTTATTTCTTAGTCTCCGCACTATGCGAGTGATAATCGTAGGTGTGCATCGTGGAATAGGAAATTAATTCTTTTATTTTTTTTATTTGAAGTCCACCTACGGGTGTGCTAAGTGGAATACTTTGGGTGTGCTTCGTCTGGGTGTGCTTTGTTCGGGTGTGCTTTATGGAATACCTCGAAATTAGCACAGCTGACAATGTTCCTAATTCAATTGTTTCCTAATGTGTAGGTAGACGCCAGCACATCAAAATACCCCAATGTTTCAAATTTCTATGATCGTTTTTCAACTTTATGTTAAACAGAATAAGGTTCATATTCATTTGGGAAAATTTGACACATTGGGGTAACTTGATGTGCTGGCGTCTGTACCTGACATAAAATTAAAATTAAAACAATAAAATAAATTAAAATAGCAGTTAAAAAATTAAATTAAATTATTAAATTATATGGAAAATAAATAAATAAATTAATTAAATGAATTATGAATGAATACAATATTAAATACGTTGAATGAAGTAACACAAATACGGAAATTAACCTTTGTAAAAGAAATAAAGGTTTATTTCCGTATTTGTGTACACTGAATGAGTGAAGCGGTCTCTTTACTATTAGCTGCGCAGCCGTCTGTGTGTGCACCAGCAGGCGTAGCATGATCATCGTAAAAACGAGTATGTCGACGGAAGAATCCACAAAATGACAGATGGTAGAAACATTTCTGCCGATTATAGAAGAAATACTGTTCGATATTGTAGACTGTTGTCGACTGAAGAATCTACACATTTCATCTCTTCATTCTCGACATTGTCGTGCTCATCATCACATCACATCACTTCAGCCATTGGAAGTCCACTGCTGGACATAGGCCTCCCCTATAGATCTCCAATAAGACCGGTTGGAAGCGGCTCGCATACAGCGCGTTCCCGCGGCCTTAATGAGGTCGCCTGTCCACCTTGTGGGTGGACGTCCTACGCTGCGCTTGCCGATACGTGGCCTCAACTCGAGAACCTTTCGACCCCATCGGTCATCAGTCCTCCGTGCTATGTGCCCTGCCCACTGGGCTATGTCGGCAACCTTGGTTCTTCTACGGATCTCCTCATTTCTGATTCGATATCGCAGAGAGACTCGGAGCATAGCCCTCTCCATAGCTCGTTGGGCTACTTTGAGCTTTTTTATAAGGCCCATAGTGAGGGACCACGTTTCAGTGCCATAAGTCTTCACTGGCAACACACACTGGACGAAAACCTTCGACTTGAGACACTGAGGTATGTCGGACGAGAAGACATTACACAAATGTCGTGCTCAAAACAAAATAAATGTTTCTACAATCCGTCACTTTGTCGATTCTTCTGTAGACAAAAGTCTTCTGAAGTCGTTCGCGAGTACAGTGGTCATGCTTTGCGTGCAGCAAACATTGCTGATGCGCTGTAGAAACGTGAAAGCCGCAACAGGCTCTAAAAATCAAAAAAATCAAACTAGGCTGAGAATCAGCTTTTTGAACGTCAAAAAAAAATACTTAAACACAGTCCCCCAAAAACGGCCCACCCTTCGCCACTTCCTAGTGTTTTTGCTAGGAAGAAGAAGTGGCGGAACAAACTCCCCAGCAACACATCTGTCTGATTCGTTTGAAGAACTAGGTATACAAAGAATCTATAAAATGAAATGCTCAATAAATAGCACTAAGGTTTATACACTTTGTAAAACATTACATTTCAGAATGATTGTCACGTGTTGGCTAGCACACTCCAATATACCGAGGTTAAAAAAAAGTAAATATAAATATTCATATTAACATTGAAATCTAAACTCAAGCAAAACAACTACAAAACTGAAAAATAACAGCCTGTTACGTGTGCAATGCTGGCTTATATTCATAAGGCTGTGACTCGAAGTTTAAAATGATAATCTAGGACCATCGAACTCTCTGAACGCGTTGATCTTATGTGAAGCAGTGAAGTTCATATAATGTTTATATTTTTCCAGATTAGAGTCGAGGTCAGTATGCACTGCCGGATTAAGTCAGCGTGGAGCCTGTAGCAAATTCCAGTTCGGACCCTACAAGGTAGAACTCGATTTAAGTTCTAAAGTTAGTAATTGAAGTTAGTAGAAGAAAACATAAACCGTACATTTACAAAACAGTTTTAATCAATTTAATCAATGTTTCTAGTCACAAATGTTTTGTTCCT
The DNA here is from genome assembly GCA_921972225.1 of Euplexia lucipara. Taxonomy (NCBI): domain Eukaryota; kingdom Metazoa; phylum Arthropoda; class Insecta; order Lepidoptera; family Noctuidae; genus Euplexia; species Euplexia lucipara. The sequence goes on from OV179148.1 coordinate 11,709,770, forward strand.
CTCGTTTCCTAACACTCAAGTTTATTGAAACAATTTAAGTAGGTACTCTTGCTTTCCTCTATAAGCCTACGTCATTTCTTATTACTTAATTTATATTAAACAAAGAACTTCACTCGCGAGTTTGTCCACGTGCATTTCGTACTTTAACATCCCTTCTACCCCCTATTAGTTTTGAAAATAAAAATCAATCAAAGCCTATGACGCTATTGGGGCGCTCTGTTTGGGGACGCTATTGGTAAAAAAATATTGAAATCAGTTCAGTAGATCCAGGGATGACCTCGTCACAAACTTACATAATTATCTCCTTTTATCTTTACCTTTTTGTGGTCTTAGACTCGTATTCATTTTAATTACTGTTCTGTCGAGTTAACAAAACTCAAAAGTTTAAGTTTATTTTGTTTTATTCATTTGTCATCTAAGATTCTACCAGCCTCGTGGTTTTTTTTCTAATGTTACCAGTTACCATTTAGAACAGGATCCAACACTTAAATCTAACCTATCAGTATTAAATATCTCAGGTAGATAAAATTATATTATAATGTACTACCAAAGTGTATTACTGAGAACAGTGGGCCAGCGCTTGTTTTGCTAAATGTCACAATTTTCGAAATCTCTTAATTATGACCCAAACTGACATAGATTCGTACCACAGTTTTGGTCACTTGTTCTAAATTTCCTCTATATTCGCATTGACCAACTGTTAGAAGTAGGTAGACCGGAGTATACATGCGATGACTTAGTATTATAACGAAGACCCACTCACGACATGAGACTATAAACCTTGATATTTGAGCTTAGGTACCGGCAGATCACGATTGAGACATTTATTAAAGTGCTAAATAAATTTGTATCATAACAATAGGTCCAGGTATCCTTTTTATCTACTAAAGTGAGATAAGGCCTCTTGAAAAGTTTCTACCTAACAAAATTACTACATCATCACGGATCGGCCTTTTCCCAATTGTGGAGTTGCATTCAAGTCTAAACGTATGAAGCTACGCAACCGTTATTAAAATTAAGTAGCTTCCTATTTGATTTAGCAGCCTTATAGAACTGAGAATGGACTATTGATTTACACAACCTCTTTTTTTGGGTAAATATCTGAAACTCCTTGGTTCAACTTAGGGCTTCTGTCATCTGGTAGCCACTGTCACAGACTCACCGCAAAAGGCTCAATAAACTTTTCTGATTTCTTCGCTTTTTATCACGAACAAAATGTTCCTGGCGGACACAAGTCTATGAGTTTAGTTTGGTACGCTCCACTGGCCGCTCCAATATGGCTATAGCCTATATTATTCTAGATGGCATTACTGAGACATAGGATCACAGTTTTTCTATGACATTTCTGCATCTCCTCTGTATGGTATCTTCAATCTCTTTGTTTTCGAGGCATGGCATATCCCATATATTGTTGTGGAGGAAGAACCTATTTCCATCTGTCACAGTAATTAGTTGCAACAACGTACGTCTTGTAGCTATCAAGATAGTGTCACAGGATCGCTTTGTACTAATATTCTCGGTGTATATGCCTACAGACTCAAACGATAACGTCACTGAGTTTACGGACTGTCTTAGTGAAATAAGTGCGATAATAGAAAGTCATAATGTGCAGTCAGTGATAATTCTCGGTGATTTTAACGCTCGTCCCGACGAGCTATTCTCTGGTGAACTGTTAAGTTTCTGTGCAGAGCAGTGCTGGACCTGCGCGGATCTGGACCTCATGCCGCCAGGTACGTACACTTTCGTGAGTGACGCACACGGTTGCCGCCGCTGGCTCGACCACTGTGTAGTGACCGAGGCCGCGAGGCGACTGCTCGTTAGTGCAACTGTGTTGTATGATACGTATTGGTCGGATCACATGCCAATACAATTACAGTGTAATTTAAACATGATAACACCTACTATTGTAACACCTAATCCGATCAGAAACTGTACAATATGGGGTGAACGGGACGTTAGTGAAATAGATAACTATAAAAAAATATGTCACTCTAAGTTAAGAGAAATTAACTTTCCGTTAGAATTTAAGGAATGTGCTAACGGGGTTTGTGCGAATGTGAATCACAAACCCATATTAGATAATTTGTACTCAAACATTGTGTGTATACTTACCGAGGCTGCCCAATGTCCCAGTCGCGTGGGTGCAGGTGGGGGAAGAAGGAGTAAACGTGTCGTCGGGTGGAATAGGCATGTTAAGCAGGCTCACGCGGACGCCCGGCTTGCTTTTCAAATCTGGAGTATATCTGGTAAACCTACTTCTGGACTTATTTATAATAATATGTACGAAACCAGAAAAGTCTTCAAATCAAAGTTAAGATGGTGTCAGAATAACCAAAATAAAATTAAAATGGATATATTAGCTGAACATCACAAAGCTAAAGATTTTTCAAGATTCTGGAAAAACACCAACAGATTGAATATGAGGCCGGGCGTTCCTGCGAGTGTGGCGGGGCAACATGAGCCTACTAACATAGCAAACATGTTTGTGAATCACTTCAGAGTGGAATCCTCTCTTAGTTCAGCATCGCAGGCGGTCGATGCTGAGGATGGTCTGATGGAGTTGAATGTCAGGTTCTCGGCGAAAGAGGTCGCCACTGTTATTAAAAATATGGTTAGGGGCAAGTCTCCGGGGCATGACTACCTCAGCATCGAGCACCTGCAGCATGCAGGAGTTCACCTGCCAAGGGTGCTGGCGATGTTCTTCTCACTTTGTCTGAGTCACGCTCATCTACCAGGCGATCTTATGAAAACTGTGGTTGTACCTATTGTGAAAGATAAGACTGGGGACACATCAGATGTCTCAAACTATAGGCCTATATCGCTGGCTACTGTCATTGCCAAGGTGCTGGACAGTTTGCTTGATAAGCATATGGCGACCCGCATCGAATTACATGATGCGCAGTTTGGGTTTCGACCTGGTCTCTCCACGGAAAGTGCCATACTGTCTCTCAAGCATACTGTCCAATATTATACATCTAGGAAAACGCCTGTTAACGCGTGTTTCCTAGACCTTTCCAAAGCATTCGACCTGGTGTCGTACAACTTACTATGGCAGAAACTGCTGAACGAGACCACAGTGGATAGGGGAGTTATATCAATACTAAGGTACTGGTATAACAACCAGACCAATTGTGTGAGGTGGGCAGGCTCATTATCGGATGTGTATAGGCTGGAGTGCGGGGTGAGGCAGGGCGGCCTAACCTCCCCACGCCTCTTCAGTCTGTACATAAACCGGTTGATCGTTGAGCTCAGCAACACCTATCAAGGTTGTTATGTAGACGGAATATGCGTCAACAATATTAGTTATGCTGATGATATGGTGTTGCTGAGCCCATCGATTAACTCAATGATGACTCTGCTCATGACATGTGAAAGGTACGCGGAGGCCCATGGGCTCAGATACAATGTAAAGAAGAGTGAAGTAATGGTTTTCAAGGCAGGCACTAAAACCTACCCAATTGCACCAAAGCTAAAACTTTGCGGAATTCCCTTAAATCAAGTCACCTCTTTCAAGTATCTGGGCCACTGGGTATCCGAGGACCTAAAAGACAGCCTGGACATTGAGCGTGAGCGCAGAGCGTTGGCTGTCCGCTGCAATATGCTGGCTCGCAGATTTGCAAAATGCTCGTCTGACGTAAAGTCTACGCTGTTCACGGCGTACTGTCAGTCGTTCTATACATGCAGTCTGTGGGTCAACTATACGCAGAGGGCATACAACGCTCTGCGCGTCCAATACAACAATGCGTTCAGAGTGTTGATGGGGCTGCCGCGCTACTGCAGTGCTTCCGGCATGTTCGCAGAAGCGGGCATAGATGGTTTTCACGCCATCATGCGCAAGCGATGCGCCTCCATCATGCGCAGGGTACGCGTCAGCCCCAACAGCATCCTGAGCACTATAGCGGACAGGTGGGACAGTCCCATACTGGGCCATTGGGTACGCCTACATGCCACTGTGGCGTTTAATAAATTCTAATTTTTATTTATGTCTATGAATTTCAATTTGTAATGTATATATTTTATGATTGTATGTTGTGCCTACTAACATAGTTTATAAGTTGCAATTGTTACTAACCATAATGGATCATTGCTGTCTAAATTAAATAAATTATTATTATTATTATATCACAGCATGAATGGTCATTGGTCACCCATTCATAAACCGACCTCAGCAAACGCTTCTAAATATTAAAGATGAACCCGTGTGGTTGTTATTATTACCTATGTCTCCTAAATACAATTTTCTCATGATTTAAAAAGTTTTTATTTATTCTGAAATAAAATACAGTTATTTCCTGGTGACTAGTTTTATGTAGGTATTTTGCGGTTAACTACCACTTTTAAAGTTCGTTGGTCTTTATTTATCTTATCCTGTCCACAGCATCCTATATGGCTGACTAATTTCCTCCAACTCATTCTTAAAGTGACTAACATTAAGTGAAACTGATAAAAACTACTGGCAGTAAACGTGAGATGAATTGATAGTGGTTAGTCGGTTAATTACCAGAAACCTGAAGCAACATTTATCTCGCCACATACGAACTAAAACTGAGATAATATCCTACATCGTGATCAATAAAATATTGACTTTAAATAATAAATAAATAAAAAGTTTATGAACTTCAAATTTAACAAAAACACTTAAATCTAAACTACAAAGACAAAAGTGTTTACGATGAGCTCTGGCACTCAATGTGAGATTTAACTTGTGTTTAGGGTGCAAAAACAGACGATCTTGAGGAGGTACCTAGTAAATCTTGACTAGAGATTGTATTCCCTTTTTACAACTACAGCCAACAACGCTATCTTCACGAACTATTCAAGCAATGTTAATTTAACAAGGAAATAAACGTACCTACTAATCTGTTTTTAGATATCGTGATTATGATCACCAATCAAAAGCTTTGAATACCTTTATTTCTCAAGCCTGCAATAGTCCTGTACCAGTCGTAAGTTTTTCTCGGGTGCACTTATACTTATAACGCATACGGGGAAAATTTGCGGTTGGCGCCTCATTTCATTAAAAGCGACAAAGGGCCTCTGCAAGTTGGCATCGGCCCTTCTTACGCCTTACAAAGGTCCAGACCCCAGGGTACAGAAAATTATCAAAGAACTAAAAACAATAACACCATCTAATTCATTTTCTCCAAAACAAATTATGAAGGAGATAAAATAATACGTACTTATATTTCGATTTATTAGCTAATCTCAAGAATAATTTACATACAGCTACTAACCCCTGAAAATAATAAGACAAGCAACACAAGAAGTAGGTTTTCGTAGGTATGTACTTCGACAATGAATAGATAACAACTGTAGAGAAGCAAGAATTCAATTACTGTCCGAAAATAAACGCATGTGTTGTTAAAAGCATTCCAGAAAGTTTCCAAATGAATATACTTATGACATCATTCATGAATCTATATTAAGTTGGAAGATACTCTCCAATAGATTTCGTTTGAATATATTGAAAATTAGCTACTTACACAACGTCTAAGATTGCAACCGGACACGAGGTATGTGTACTTACCTACCTGAAAAACGACAGTATGATTTAAAAAAACGTGTTATGGATTAGATTGTCTCTCTTTTTCGTATGGTTATTGATTAATTTGGGGTTAGAGTTTCTGTGCCTCCCATGGGCAACTTGGCATATGCCATCGTCGAGAAATATCTCTCAGGCATGCCCGTTGAGAAAGAAAGAAAATATTTTATTTGGACGCACAGAACATAAAACAAAAGAACAGCAATACAGATAATAAAAGAAAAGATTAAAACACTAAAGACAAAAATAATAATGAGACCTGTGCGAGACCAAAAATCTCAGCATTAGCTTCGACATTTAAAAATATAAATATCGCAGCACTGTTATTCTGATAGTGCCCGTTGTGATGCCACGGACACACCCAAGAAAACAAAGTATTAAAAAAAAGAAAAGTTAAATATGTAATAATACAATAATAACAATATGATTAAAAAAAATACTAAAATTATAAAAGAAAGAAAAAAAACAATAATAAAAAAATATTAACGCGTCGCTCTCGACCGTCCCGGGCGTCCGCGTTCCAGCTTCTTTTCCTCACGATGTTGTTTTTCAAGTGATAATTTACACAATATGCACATGAATCCGAAAACTGAGAGAAACGTGCCTTGGGTTCGAACTCGAGACCGATGGCCGATACTTGGCCGATCACCTATAACACCACCAGGCTATCATTAAGTGGTAAGCATATTGTTACGAGTACTAGACGAGTAATAAATTCTCCTTAGGACCCGTTCTAGTTGATGTTTTTATTTAACTAGGTTTTCAAATGCTTAGTGTCTTGTGATTACATTGCATTTTATTTATTTAGTACGCTTCTTAGTGATCTTAATATTTCTTTTTCTGTTGTAATCAATGTGTAATACCTAGCTATTTGTATTTTTTTTTCATAAATTAAGGTATTCTCAGGGTCTTGAAGAAAAAACATAAGACAAGAAATTCACCAAATACCTGAGAGGCAATTCCCATATTTTTAGGAACGTTCACATTCTCGGTCTCAATCTGTCAAAAGTACAACTTATTTACCTACATTTTGACATTGAGTGACATTAAGATGTAACTGCGATTATTTGAGACTCTGAACTTTTTTCAATTATGAGAATTTATTTTCTAGTGCGTATCAAAAGGCAAATTCCCGTAATTCAGAGATCTCTGAAGAGTTCGTCAGTGATGCATACATAGTAAGTACATCGACGTTCAACCGATAATCGAGAAATACGAGTACTTACTGTGTTGTCGTAAATACTCAGTGCAAACGACAAATAAACCAAAGAGCGATCTGAGTAAAATCGATAAAGACTTACCTATGTTGTAAACGGTCTCTCAAGTCAGAGTCAAATTCAGCAGAAGTTACTGTTGTGTGCCTATCTATTTAAACTCCTGAACTACGATTAGTAGTCTGGTAATAAGTATGAGCTACACAAGTAAGGAAAGTAAATACAAGCGGTCAAATTATATTGAAATGAATGTGTTTGTCTTCATTTAGGAAAGTCCGTACTATTAAAGTCTGTAGTAAATTTTTGAACCGGCTTGACATAGATGACGTAGTACATATCCATGTATTAAGATTGTGGCATCATTTTGAACGTGATAGTTTTGTTTGATCTTTAAACTATTCAATGCAAAAAGATTGGTGTTACTTATTAGTTTATCCGCTATGTGTGTGTGTGTGTGTGTGTGTGTCTGTGTGTCTGTCGCACTGTCAGTGGTACCGTAGCGCAAACGGGTGAACCGATTTAGATGCGACTGCGAAAATCTGTTCAGCCGTTTTAATCTTATCACCTCTTTTGTGTTAGCTGCCGTTGCATTTGCAACTACACTGTACATGCGTTTGGGACTAAGTTCCGATAAATTAGAACGAGACAAAGTTAATAGTCACTATATCTTTTGCCTATCCATATTGCCCCCACTTTCTCTTACACAATAACATTATACCTACCTAATATACGCATTAGTTGATGCTTAATCTTGTAAAGATAAGCTTTATAGAAATACATAACACTATTTATATCTAGTCGTAAAGTCTGTTTTTTAATCCCAGAGACTAAATTGACACATGCAAATGTCACACTTACAAATAATGTTGCCAGCTCTTTTGTTTGGTGTTGTACCTACGATACCGGTTTGTTGAATCGTAACTTTTTATATTTATTTGACGATTTAAAAAACTTGAGAGACGCTGTCAGTGTTGTTCCCGTACACGATAAAACGGATATAAACCCTTTTCTTATAAAACGGCAGCACTTTTTAAAAGTATGACAATAATTGGAACCTGACACCACTTCTGTTGTTACTGGAACGTATTACAATTCTAAAAATATATGTGATAATACGGTATATAGGTTAGTAGTTAGTTATTTTTATAATTCATAGATGGAGATGTGCATTTTCTTCATATAAGTTGTATCGTATAGTTTGTTTTGACTAATTCAAGTTCCAACAAAACCCCCAAAATCTTGAGCAGAGTTGAGGAAGACAATTAAAAAAAAATACGGTGTGAAGTAGGTATTACAAAAAAGTTGTGTTCATTGATGATCATCAATTTCATGCTGTTGGTACAAAATAAACATTAACTGTTAATACTTTGTTCGGTATTTATCTGTGTGATTATTGCTCTCGAAACTCAAGGGTTTCTAAGATGCGCAGGTTAGTTTGATCTCTCGAAACCGAGGCAGAGCGTGAACAACGGCTAGGTGCTAACCGTAAGAGTAATGCACTAAGTTTGTCCGCAGAAACTATCACGCAGCGCCAATTACGACTAGAATTAAACGAGTCCGCACTACTGCTTCTCAATATCAGGAATCGTGGAACAACGAGAAATGCGTTTAGCTATCGACCGGGATTCTTTGTCTCGCGCATTCAAAACGGTTACACAGAGGTTGAGTCTTTAGAATATCCGCTCTGAGACTGCTCGATCACTTGAGAGCAGTCAGGAGCTTGGGATACGACTTGCGCGTGACCTAGAGCGTGATTCTTTATCTCGCGCTTCCAAAACCGATTCAGAGAGAGAGCAGATATTAAGTCTTTAGCTTTTCCGCACTGAGACTGCTCGGTCCCTCGAGAATAGTCAGAAGCGCGAAACACGCCAAGCAAGCGATCGCGAGCGCATTGATTTTGAAAGATCCAAAATACATAATTTTAAACTGAAATACTGCGCTGCGTGTCTCTATTTTGCATGCAATACTAGAGTAGGTAGAAGTATTTGAAGTAGTAGTAATAATTTAACTCAATTGGTATAATATCCATATATAAAGTACAAGGTACTTTGATTGGTTGATCGAGTGGATCCGCGTTACGTCGCGGTCGTCTGTTCGCGATAGACTCAAACATGACTACGCTGGCATGGCTACGATGCTGTTTTCACCTACAGATAGAGTTTTTCTCAAGAAAGTTATTAGTATATAATTTGTCAAGATTTTGTATACATTGGCAAAATATAATAGTATTTATTGGAGGTAAAAAATAAGCCTTCTGGGAGCTGGGTGCGATAACCAACATCCATGAGGGCAAAGCCGCGGGCATCAGCTAGTTATAAATAAAAACCGATACTACTTGATTTTACTAACGGCAATTTACGGTAGTGGCACATCACTATTTAAGAATTGTAAAAAACTGGCCACACATGTAATGTCATTTTAGTCTCCGTGATTAAAAAACAGACTGTAGGTACCTACAAAGTTTAACATATTTTTTTTTAAATAAATATCAATATCAAAAATATCAAAAGTGCCGGTAGGGTTGTATTGTTGGATTAATTTTATGCCCCCGATTTTGGAAACTTTAGATATTTTTCGCAATGTTATCTAAGGGCGGATTTTACCAGTTGCCCATTAAACAGAGTTCAAGAAAACTTAGTTCAAATTGATCGCGTTTACATAAGCGTTCGATCTTGGTTCAAGCACAGATTGATTTTACCAGCCACATTTTGATCGCGTTTACGAAAACCAAGTTTCCTTTTGACATAGAACGTAAACTCGCAAATTATTGCAATAACCATAGACAAAACTTGAAGTGACAGTTGGAAAAATAGCCGCCACGCGATAAAAAAATAAATAATAGTTTGACAATTACAATTTGATACAAGATTACAAAATTGTTCCTCAACAAAACGGAAAATTATAAATGTGTTATAATAATTTTCAATTGAAATATATTATGACATCTCTATATATATATTTATTATTGGTAATTAAAGTATTGACTTTGTGCACAAATCTATGGGCAGTAGAAGTTCATTCACATAAATCTTCTGCAGTCATTTGATAGCACCCTGTTGCGTAAAAGCGTAGGGCACACAGCAATTGTAGATGGGTGTTTCACTGTTGTTTCTAAAAATCATACACATTAGGATTATAGTTACCTAAAAACTTTCTTCTCGCTCACGAATCCATCTTGGTCGGCGATGGCGAATAGTATTTTCATCGTTAGTTTCATCAAATGCAAGCGCTAAAGCCCTTTTCATGCTTATAATTTATTAGTAAAAGCCGATTTCTTCGAAAATACCGAAGAGATTTAAAAAACTATAGAGCGGGCATGTCAAGGAAATGTCATAGAAAACTTTGATCCCATGTCTCAGTAACGCCATCTAGAATAATATATGTATATTGGAGCGGCAGCGGAGCGTACTAAAAAAAACTCATAGACTTGTGTCCATGCAGGACACAAGTTTTGGACGAAAATTTTGATCGTGATGTCCGGTCTTTAAGTAGGTATTGAATGTCTTTGGACAATACCAATTCTTTCCACAACATAACACGATGACAGATGACATAAGCATCATCTAGATCGCGTTTAAGCGCGTTAACCGTAAAGAAATGGGCGTTCAGAAATTAAACGAGTTCAAGCTCTAACTGAGTTTAGTTTGTGTTGGTAAAATCCAATTTGGGCTTTTGAACTCAGTTAAATGCCTAAACTGAGATTAGCTTGAAGTGATCGCGTCTAATTGAAATGATAAAATCGGCCCTAAGTCTTTCAGTGTTTTCCGGAACTCGGTTTTATTTTTCTTTAAAGAGTTTTAAATTCTTTTACTGGATTATTAGGTATACACTGTACCTTTTTGACCTAAACTACAATTGACATATCGTACTTCATTCTTATTTCTTCTGTCCTTCGTCTTCATCGTCAGGTACCTAATTACAGTTACAACCTATCTAAGTGTAAAGTTCTCACCAATACAAATTAATCAAGCCGAAACTGTCTTTCGGTTCCATTATCAAATCGATTCTAAACCTTAATTAAATTGTAGTACCTACAAGTACCTACTTTAAAATACTAATGTAAAAATGAACAAACGCATACTTAATTCGTTTTACGTACGATTTTTGAAAGTGTCCTTCAATTTCTCTGGGATGCCATCATAAGAACCTGGTTATTTAATGAATCCACCTTTGAAAACTCTCCTTTCCAACAAAAAAGGAATGATCTAAATCGGTTCATAAACGACGAAGAAATTAATTTTAGGTATATCGAAAAAGATGTGTGGTACTTCCACACATCATTTTCAACATGCCATTCAACGTTTTTCAAACTTTTAAATAAAATGAATACAGTGTATTATATAATCCCATGTAACGTGTAGCGGAATTGATAAAAAACCCATTTTTTTTTAAATTGCCGTTGTTCTTCTATGTTCCGCGGCGGCGCGGGGCAGTCGCTGTCGTTGCACACATACCACACCGCCGCGGAGCCTACTCGTCTAAACATTCGTAGTGTGATCATTCAATTCGTGATTAACACGTACGTAACAAAAATATAAAACAGATTTTATTATTATTTATTAAGGTGTTTAAGTGCCACTAGGATTATAAGAATTGGGATAATACCGAATTAAAGGTAAGGCTGTTTCATATTGTTGGGAACTCAAGAGCTTAGATCATAAAGGTATCCGACACCGATAGGCTAGAACTTTTTTATTAAGGTTGTATAAGAAAAATATGTGTTTTACCACAGATCACAAGGTCCACGTGCTGTCTTTATGTCTTAACCTAGTGTTAGTAAAAAAAAACACATCTATCCTAGGTAGGTACTGTACTCTTAAGTTAGTACCGGTAAACCGAGGTTAGTTTGAATGTTCTTTTTCCGTTTTACCCGTAAAATTAACGTAGCTGATTATTTATTCCCCTACTAGGAATTCTATAGCTAACTAACTGACTATAGCTAGCTCTGAATGAACTAAAAGTCATGACAATGTTAGCCCTGAATTACCGTCTAAAATGCATTTTAGATAGGGGTGACTTTAGAGAGCAATGTTTAATTGGGAGTTATCAAAGTAGTCCCATTTTCAATAGTCATTTATCTAACGACATTAACTATTCTTTCCCCGGAACTTGTAATACATTTTTATTAAAGGATCGTTACCTAGTTCTCATTTAATGTGTCGTCGCTATGTTATTTTTTCCAATTTTTTATTTTAAAATTGTAAAAAATACATATGTTTTAAATTAAGTATTTATCAATCTATCTTCGTTTTACGGTATCGTGTATAACAATCAAAGTCACTATGTTATGTATCTTAGTTACTTTGTTGCGTATTGCAAAGTTCAAAATAAGAAGTTAAATAGCAACATATTCTATACTTTCATCTGTTAAAATTTTTGATTTTTAAGTAATATATACTGCTTTGCTATCATGATCCAAATCATGGTCATCTAGACACGGAAGAGCCTTGGTGATCTGTAATACAGGTTTCTATATAAAACCTACATCAGACACCAGTCCCTCACAAATTTAGTTCCGTGTTTGTTAGTAATCTATTATGGAATATTAGCTATAAGTACTTGTGTAGAAATGTAAACGTTTCATATTATAATCTATGGTTTTATATAATTAAATCACATAAAAAAACGGTACCTAATAATAGAAGCAGTAATTGTGTCCCAATTACCTAAGCAGGCTGATCTTCTATACATTATACAGAAAATTTAAGTGACTGTTTGTAATGTCACGATACAAGTTTTTTAATTAGTGTAAGTATACCTAATTATAAGTGTTCATGATAGACATACAAAAAAAAATATTTGTTTGTCCTCTTATTCGTTTTTTTGGGGTAATCTCCTACACTGCTGGACTGATTTTGACGGGAGTTTCAAAGGAGGTTGGATGAGTATAAACTTCCTGATTTACTCGAAAGTTATACTCGAAAGTCCTCTTCTCAGCATAAACACTAGGAAGTGGCGAAGGGCGGGTTTTTAGGGGACTCTCTAATGTAATTTTGAGGTTCAAAATGTGCTGATCCTTAGTCTTGTTTGAATAAATGACTTTTGATTTTGATACACGCGATAGTTTTTAAATCTTCAAGTAAGTACCAACTTATAATTTTGTCATAGGTATAATTATGACATTTTTAAGTACAAACCCCAGAACATCTTGCACACTACTACAAACTGTATTTTTTTCTAATTGAACATAAACCTTATTCTATTTGTAATAAAGCTTAAAAACTATCAAACAATAACAAATTGGGGTAGCTCGATGTGCTGACCTCTGTTCTAATACAGCAGTGCTACAACTTATACTTTTTTGTGAAGTTACAAGAGGACGTACCTAATCGTTAAACAATGTTTTGGTCGCATACAGATATTAAGATTTACAAGATTTGTGCAAAACAAGAGCTCCTAGATAACCCAACTGTCATAAGGAGCGCAGTGTTTCAGAAAATTATGAGTTTTTATGTTTGTAAACGTAGGTACCCAAGATACAGGAAAAAATGAAGGACACAACAGAATAACAACAGAAACGTTATTTAGTTTGGAAACGTTTTAAACCGGAGTTACCAGCAATATAATAGCTTCATTGGCTCCATATCTTCTGTTATAAATATTTTTACAAGTATTCTGTATATACATACATACATACATAAACTCACGCCTTTTTCCCATGGGGGTAGGCAGAAACTACAGAGCGCCATATGCTACGATTCTGTATATCTAAAACATTATTTTACATAGCAATAAAGTTAATACTTTTTTCTTTCTGTTCCAGATGGCAAGTCTAAAGCACATTGTTTTTGACTTTCTCATCTTGCAAATATACGTCCATGCAGCACCTAGTGACAAGGTAGAACAAGCTGACCTCAAAGTATATAAAACTGAACGTCAGCTTGATTCAAACCCACAGAAAGTTGAAGTTGATAAAAACTTCACCAAAACACGACACAAGAGATGGTATAATCCTTACGGATATGGGGCTTCTTCCTTTTACCCATTTATAAATCCAGCTTTTAACAAAAGAGATGCAGGTATGGATACGGATTACTACAGAGAAGATTCCTTAGCACAAATACATCAGCGGCTACATGAGATAGTTCACTATGTGAGAAACCCGCAGCAACAGCCACCACCACCTTCTTACATTCCTATATTTTACTCAATGCCCTTTACATCTTCTGGAGATTCTAATAGTAAAAACGAAAATGAAAACCCAAACACACCAGAACGTGATAACGTCATACCAAATCTAATAACACGCTTTCCTGCTGAACCCTGGGCACACCAATCATGGGGTTTGGTCATCAATGACACCGATTCAAAAGAAGACTTAGAATTCAGTAGGCCAATTTCGTTTGATCGTATAGGACTGAATAGAACCATGAGACCGCCACCGCCTGTGGATCATGGAACCATTCAGAGTGGCTCGAATAACCAGGATAGACCCTGGCCTAAGGCAATAGGTTCTCGAAACACACCTGTAAGGCCTCAACCTGAAACTACAAGGCGGCCATTTCAGAAAAGTCTTCAAAACAAACCGCCTCCTCGAAGGCCTGAAAACACAATGCCTCTTCAAAGGTCTCCAAATGGTTTGACGCCTCCTAGTCACTGTGACGGTGCCATTTTAGCCTGCTGTCATCAACTCCAAGATATAAATGACTGCTTTACAACCCTAAGATGTTCCGACTTGACAGTGTCCGAAAGCACTTGTCAACACGACCAAATAATGCAAGTGATGGATAGATTTCAGATGTACTATGGGCAGACATATAATAAAATAAGTGATGCTCGAAGATCTGTTATAATAGTGGTATCTGTTTAGAAAAGTACTCATTTTCAGTGACGTGCGAGATTTGAATACGTGGTTAATAAAGTAAACAGGTACACCAGAAACATTTATTACTGGTGTACCTGTTTCACTTATGTTTTGAGAGAAGTAAAGTTATGTTATTATTTGAGTATTATCTGACTATTATAAATAGTTATGTTGATATCATTTGTATAATTTGTATCAATTAAAACTTGAAACCAATTAAAAGATTTTTCTTTGTTATTGAAACAATAAATTCTACATTTCCAGATCCTTGAGATCAATCAAAAAATAATTTTAAGTACTCAATTTAATGCAAGTACGAGTAGTCAATACGGTAGGTCATACAAATTAGTTTTAACAAAGCTTATGTAAGATGACATCGCAGTGTATTGAAACTTCATACTACGATAGTCCAAGGACAATGAGTCTACCTCGCGGCAACTGGCCCTATTTCATTTTATTTTACTTCATTTATGTTATAATTGTAGATATAGTTGGAAACATAACAATCAAATTAATTTACCTCGTACCTAGTAGAGTTTAGTTTTATTTTCCTTAATCTATAAAACCTGTTCTTTAAACTTGATTTACAGCTTTGTCCTAATCTTCTTCTTCAAATTATCTGTTTAGCCGGTATATTCTGTAATGTTATTCGTAACAATTACCTCAGATTCTATCGAAGTTAGCGAGTAATATAAATTTTAAGTTGTGGTCTATAAAAACAGCAACCAAAATTCTGTTTCCTTAATTAGATTTTTTACTGCGAAGAAGCAATGGAAATTACAATGGCAAGAACATTGGTTACAATTTTTACCCAACTGCGTTTATTGATCCGAATGACATCATTAGAATAAATAGATAGGGTTAGGGGGATGCATACACACATTATTCTTTCCTCGCAATGACAACAATCAATATTTTTTTAAATTATTTTAATTGTTGTAGTTAACTCGCACAGTTTATAGGTATTGCAAAATGACAAAAAGATGAAGTCCTTTGGAGGATAGGTAATATTATAAATGACAAAGTAACCCTGTATTTTTGTTTGTCGGCTTTTTACAACTAAAGGGCTGAATAGATCGTTATGAAATATAACAAGGAGATAAATCATATCCTGAAAACGGACAAAGCCCATCTTACACAAATAAAAGTAAAACGTTGCCCTGTTCTTACGGTACATAAAATAAATTACTACATAGTAATGGAGTTAATACTTTTTTCTTTCTGTTCCAGATGGCGAGTCAAAAGAACATTGTTCTTGGCTTTTTCATCTTACAAATATTCGTCTATGCAGCACCTAGTGACGACAGCAAGTTAGAAAAAATCGCCAAACTAGAACTGCCGGGCCTCAAAGTAGAACAGGCTGATCCCATAGTTGATCAAACTGAGCCCAAGCTTGATTCCGAACCACGGGAAGTTGAAATTGATAACAACTCTACCGGAACACTACGACACAAGAGATGGTATAATCCTTATGGACATGAAGATCCTGTTTTTAACAAATATATTAATCGAAACTTTATCAAAAGAGATGTAGGTTTTAATGCGGGTTACTACGGAAAAGATTCCATAGCACAAGCCGACTATGTGAGAATCTCGCAGCAGCAGCCACTACTGCCGCCTCACATGCCTTTATCCTACTCAGTGCTTTTTATATTTCTTAATAACCTTGTAGCACCTGATAATATTATCCATGGTAAAAGTACAATATCAGCTGTGGTAAAACGCAGTCCTGGTGAACCCTGGCATGCCCGGGGTATTGTCATCAATAAAACCAATTTAGAAGAGGATGTCGATTTCAATAAGCCGGTACCTTATAACCCCGTAACACCTAACAATAACAGTGATAACACTGGCACAACACCAGTAATGGTGAACCACTTGCCTGATATGGATGACGAGGTGCGAAATTGGGGTTTCGTCATCAATTTTACTGATTCAAAAGACGTAGAATTTAGTAGGTTAATTTCATTTGATCCTATTAGATTGAATAAAACCATGAGATCGCCACCACCTGTGGAGCATGGAACTGTTCAGAGTGGCTCAAATGATCGGAATCAAACCCAGCCTGCGGCACCAAGTTCTCTAACCACGCCTTTAACGCCTTCAACTAGTTTAGCATCCCTGGATCACTGTGACCACGCTATTTTAATTTGCTGTTCTAACCTTAAGATTGAGTATGACTGCTTTGCAATGCAGGGGTGCACCGACTTGATAGAGTACAGAAGCCATTGTAGACACAGCCAGGTACTCCAAGCGATTCAGCGCTTTATGTCGAAGTATAAGCCAGTAGGTACCTACGCGGTTACAGAGTAAAAACAAATGATCGTGTTATGGTAATGATTTCTGTTTAGAAAACTAGTTAATTTCAGTTACGAACAAAATTTTATAACCAGACAAGAGCGAATCGTACTCGCCCACCGAAGATTCCCTTTGTAAGTAAATAATAAAAAAAATGTTCAGAAATCGAATCGCGCTTTTTTATTCCGAGTTTTTAAGTAAAAGTAAGGTTTTACCACCAAGAAACCACGGTTATTACATTGGTAGGGATATTGGATTTTACCGCAAATCTGTAGTCTTGAAATTCGTCTAAATATGTGTGTTTTAATGACTGATGTCAAATAAATATTTTTCTTTTTTTCTTTCTTTCTAACGATTATATATATTACACACACAATAATTTAAACATACAAAATATACAATAGTAGTTACACAGTGCATTATGTGCTTATGGTAGATACTAATGACACCAGTAGTAGCGACCTATGATTGTAGCATTGTTTTATTAACAATATATATTATTTCGGTAAACGGAAAAGCATTACTTTAAAAAACTCTTATCCAAAAAAAAAAAACACTAACTGGTGAAAAATAACTCGTCTTGTTTTTTTTTTAAAAAAAGTTTTTATTTTGCAATGTTTAGTTCCTTCGTATCGGGCCCCTTTTAAAGTAGACAGGCGTAATGTTATGGGAAATACATAAAATCTGCATAGACATCTGATTGGAGCAATCGCGTACAAGTTCCTGTTGTGCGTTAAAGAATTCTGTTGCTGTTTTCTTCATCAGTTTTTCTTCAGCGAAAGAAAAAACTCTCTAAATAAAAATGCTTGATTTGTTACTAAAAATGTAAAAATCAGTGCGTGTGTACCTATATTTTTTGAGGAGTTCCCTCAATTCTTCGAGAATCCCTCATGAGATTTGAGTTTTGATACAAATGGGAACAATCTGCTACTATACTTTAATGAGGCAACAAACCCAAAAAATATTTAAAAATAATAAAACCGAATTGAGAACCTCCTCCTTTTTTCGGTTAAAAAATTGGTAGATAACCGAGACTTTGGAAGCAAGATCTCGAGTTGTCAATTCTGTTTCAAGATGGCTATCTCTACCTAGAACCATTAAAGATAGTGTTCCCGAAACATAGGCAATCCTATTCCAACATGCTAATGAAAGTATTTCCTATATCTTTTCCCACCTACCTATATTGGAGACGGCTTTCAGTTGTAATACTAGTATTTTTCAAGGAGCAACTGCCTGTCGGACCTTCACAACCCAGTAACTGGGTAACACGATACCCGTTGGTTAAACTGATTGTCAGGTTTTCGGGCTTCTAACTATCTGTAACGCCTATCATATATAAATCATATACAAATGACAGCCGGAACCAACGGCTTTACGTGTTTTCATAGGCACGAAAAAGTCTTGATAATAATGTAATGAATGGTCCGGATCAATAGATTAACTTTGTCAAGCATAGCTTAACCTTCGTTAGACTTCTGGACACTTTTCCGGAGATTGTGGCTAATTTAAAATAACTCACGGTTATTATTCTAGCCACAATCTCCGGAAAAGTGTTTCCTACCTGTATCGTCTCAGTATTTAGATAGCGTCGTTATGATTTTCATACAAAAGCTTTTCTATCAACCTCTATGAGAAGACCCTTCGTTGGAGAACGATGGGTTTTTCATACTGTCACCTAACATGAAGTAGATAATATTATTTATTATCTACTTCATGTAGGTAAGCTTATAAAAGGCAATAATATTTACTAAAAAGTTTAGGTTTTTATGGAAACAGGGTTGATTCATTTGAATTCAATCTAGAACCATGTAATTATTTTGTTCCGAAGGCAATAAATACGTCAAATTAAATGGGCTATTTGTCAAAATTTTAGTTTCTAGTCCCTCATCTAGATTACCTATAAGAAAATATAGGTACGACACGTATTTTTTCCTTTTTCACGTAATAAAAAAATAACGGCTATATATCGAGTCAATAACAGTACAGTTTATACTATCTAACGACGTTACAAGCCCCCTCAACTTTAATGCGCTTAATCTAAGCAGTTTCCCATGAATTAGAAAAAGAAAAAAATCGAGCTTCACAAAAATCGGTTATTCGCAAATACTTTGGTTACTGTAGTTCCTAAAAAATTAAATGAGTAACACTGAGTTACAGATTTTGTGTATGACGCCGTGTAGACGGAACAGTAAAAGGAAATCAATCACTGTCTGAGAATAAGCATGTGTACTGTTAAAACCATTTCAGAAAGTTTCCAGACACATGCATGACGTCATTCACGAAACCATACAAAGTGAGGAGATCACTTCCGATAGATGTTATTGAAATGTATTAAAAAATAGCTACTTACAGAACGTTTAAGATACTTAAACAGAGTGTGTCCGGTGACAAGGTGTGTACTTACCTGCAAAAAAAAGAAGATGATTTAGAAATGTGTTAAAGACTACCTAAGTAGTAAGCATATTGTAGATGAGTTTTCCTTAGGACACTCTCCACCTTCCTCCTCACACTATTTTGGCATTAAAATCTTTTGTATTTTATAGTTATAAGGTGTATTTTGCTGTAAAGCCAAATAAATGCCCTTTTCCTTCTTTCTTTTGTTTTTATTAGGACCCACGCTTGGATGTACGCTTTCATATTTTAAAACTTCGGTTTATGTTTTTATTTGCAAATTACCAACTGTTAAAACCAGTAATATGCTTAAGGTTTCTAATCGCATTATAATCCAGCTTTTGGTTAGCTATTCGATGGAATAAAATATTGAAAGTCCTGGTAAAAGAACACGTAGGTAACACGAAATTCACCAATCTATTTTAGGTACCTATGTGATCTTCGAAGAGATTGGCAGTGGTGCTTCCATGGTAGAAAAATCTTTATTTAACCCTAACATTTTAGGCAAATGTCGAAATAAGGGCCAAGCAAGGTAAGTATGGTAATTACGATCGATTGTAATCAAAGTCAAATTATCAGAAGCTTTGTTAATACTGTTGTGTACAAATACTTCTTATTTACGATAAATAACGTCTAGTATACTAGCTTTACAAGCCAGGATGGCACATAACATAAAGTGGTCTTGAAATGAAATTAAATGATAGATTATGTATGCAGACCTAAAATTTTTCAAACACTTTCACACAATGGTATTCTAATGTCCTTATATATTATACCCTCACAAAACCACTGAAAAAAGTGTTCTGCGCAGCAGCGGCAACACAGATTATTATCTACCAAAGAGATTTAAAATACTATAGAGCGTACATGCAAGGAACTGTCTTGGAAAAACTTTGATTCCATGTCTCAGTAACACCATCTAGAATTATATTTGAATATGGGAGCGGCAGCGGAGAGTACTAAAAAAAACTCATAGACTTGTGTCCGGGAGGACACAAGTATTGAATGTCTTTGGTACCTTCACACTTTTCATTCATTGTACATTTCACTGCTTACATGTCAAAATGATAATAAAAAACCGCATCTAAATCGGTTCACCCGTTAAGCGCTACGGTGCCACAGACAGACAAACAAACAGGCAGACAGACACACACACATAAGAGGTCATCGAAGGACTGGAACAACTTGCCTGCTGCGGTCTTCCCGTCCGATTATAATATAGGTGTCTTCAAGGCTAGAGTGAATAGGCTCTTAACAAACTAGTGCGCTTCACCATCTCTGATTGCATCACTGCTTACCATCAGGTGGGATTGCAGTCAAGCACTAGTTTGTAATATAAAAAAAAAAAAAAAAAAACTTATAACACCCCTCTTTTTGTGTCGGGGGTTAAAAAGGGATGGCTTGCTTGATAAAACTAACAAAAAGTACATAGTAATATTAGTACCTACTTCTACCTACCATTATTCAGCTGCTTTTACAAAGCTTAACATTGGTCGCCAGGCGTGACATAGACTAGAGGCAATATGCGTTTGCAATTAGGACGTTTTCGAGTCTTCACGATTGCATGCTCATAAAATATCTGTTTAATATAATATCATTGAATTTACTCCTTTATGTATATTAAATATTTGAAAACTACATGGTGCCGGCCACTCCAACAATAATGTTTCAACTTAACTGTCAAAACTACTGCGACTCACATCTTCATATTAAATCGTCGCCCGCGGGGAGCATAGCGCTTTTTATTAAACATTATCACTTACGTGGAAGGCCGCTGCAAGGTTCGTCATAGTTTGAGTTGAATCTGCTTCCACTATTACTTTCAATTCATCGTTATCGACTTTCGTCGTTATTAGGGATCAAAATTTCCAGAACTAAAGCGATCAACCCAAAAACATAAGTAGGTACCGTGTATTCGCGTGCGGTACATTCACCAAACACGTCGATAATATTGCGTGCTGCGTTGGCGCCAAGATCACAACGGAACCGTATTAAAATAAAAACGCACAATTTAAGATGTTTAAAAAGAAAAATCGAACTGCCGCAAAACAAATGAACAACAGATTTTGAAAAACGAAATCGTGCTATATACACAATTAATTTGAATTTAGAATTCTAAATGTAATTAAATACATCGTCACACTAGCCAGGATCAGAAGTTTGAATTTAATACTTGACAAGTAGGTATGCTATGCACACAAATTACAGACAACAGACAATCACAGACTTTAGGCCTAAGGTATTTTCTACAAGTCAACCTTTGGGTGGTCGCAGACTTACATTACCAGGAGAGTTTCATTTCGGGATTTCCAGACTAATGACAGATTCTAACCGAGTCCATTGTTGTAATGATTACGTGGCAATACTGGCAATGTCCTTTCTCATTACTCACGTGACTAAAACCATAATAATCAATCATACACTGAACACTGAAAGAAAGTATCAACAAATTCAACTTATTAAAAACTTCTAACATTCAATAGGAGCTGACATTTCTTTGATGTTTAGTTCTGACATTTGAACGGCAAGAAGTTTAGCAACTGTGCCTTGATTAGACTCTTGACATATCATTTGACATTTTGGCAGTTAAACTCGCATGACTGACGCTAACCGACACTGTTGTGATCTTAGAATAATGCTGACTAACCACGTTGAAGGTCAACGCTCACTTACAACCTAGACAATGTTTACAAATCAATTATTGGTAGGGTAAAAACTGTCGAAACATTTGATACTAAATTTTCTCATGATTGTGCTAAAATGTGTTTTGAAACTATCTATGCATTGTCGAAAGGTGTTGAGTAAAAAAATTTACCACAGTAAGAAAAATATCTAGTTCGTCCTAACAAAAAACTTTAGTAGTTAGGTGGTTAGGTAGGTACCTGAACCTAGCTACGTTAATTGGACTAGTTACCATCTATCCCGTAAAATGTACCTACGCTGTAACAAAGAAAATACGAGCCCTTACCCCTACCTTACCGCTGTGATATTGCACTACATTGGGAAATTCGACCCATCTAGGAAAACTTAAAAGCGTTAGATATCGGTATTTTGTTTAGTGCATAGAATTCAAATTCAATCTAGAATGTTACCATACATCAGCACTCCAAAAACATTTTGACTCAAGGCAGAACGGTTTGACATTTGCCTGCTTGAGTTTTAATAAAGGAACGTCAATTAGAAACGAGAGAATACTTTTTGGTGGAAAAGTGAGATCACATTATTATTGTTTTTCATGTAGGTAATGAATTAGTAAATGTGGTAAATTGATTGAACGATGGGTATAGTGTTATTCTAATCTTTTGTATAATGTAACATCACAGTATTCCAACAATAATTAAATTCAGCAAACTTTTATGACTAAAAAGAGGTTTTGACTGTGATTAAAAAAGCGCGTAGTACCTATTGGTAGTATCTCGGTCTACCTGTATATTACTAGTTATTATCTCTGGTGCAATTTCTCGAGTTTGGGTAAGCTAAGTAAAACGCACTCGTGTGACGTTGATAGGACATATTGTAAACTTACTGATACTGTAATTCTCTAATCGTGTAGCGTAATGACTTAACTTCACTAAAAAGAAGAAGCACTGACCCCTTTCAATAACATAGGTACAAGCAGTTTGTTCTGCGAAACTACTAAGCGTGATTTTTATTATTATTAGGATCATTCGGTAATAAAACGAGTAATAATATTCTCGAGCCATCTACAGAAGAAAAACATAATGAGTGCGGTAAGCGGATAATTACAGCCGAGGCAATACTGCTACAAAAAAGCAGAGGCTGTAATTATCAAAGCGCACGTAGGTATGTCATACGACGTTTTATAACATATAATTGCGGGGATATAAATAAAACTCGGACTGAAATTTTCAAATAAAAACAACACAGCGAAAAGAAAAAGCACGCGGTATAATTTTTACTTGTTCACAAATTAGCGATGCGCGCGCATCATCACTTTTTTTATTTTAAGTCAAAGGCACAAAAACAGCCAGTATTAGGTACTAATAAAATAAATTACTTAATATTTTTTTGCTTTTGTTATAAATGGTTGTAATTTATTGTCAAAATTAATTAAAGTAACGAATTAAATGTTTATTGTTTTATATTTTTATCTCCCAAAGTTAATTTTATTTATAAAATGTTGAGCACTTTTCTGACATAAAAACACTTTGCTAAGATTAAAAAAAAAGAACCGTCCGTTTTAGTCGAAGCATCTTCCTAACCATGCGTTTTACATTACCATAACGCACAAGTGCGTAATGAGATACATTATGATACTGAATTTTGGAGGAATATGATAACCTTTACTAGCCACTGTATTAAAAAACATTTAATGTAAGTAGGTATAGAAAATTGTAACTACTCGTATGAAGCGAGCAATGAGATAAAATATGTGCCTGCTGTGAAGTAAGAAGTCTGTCCAGGTGAGGCATTTTGCTAGTGTATTACTGGCAGGCGTTAGTGAATTTAAGGGTAATGCGTCTGGCCATGTTTTTTCCATCTTTGTTGTATATAGTATATATAGTATCTATATACATAGGTACTGAAAACACGTTAATTTAGTTACTTAAATATTGCCATTAACAATTTGTAATTGTGTTCATAACTTGTATTGTTTATTGTATTCTAATATTTTCGTTCGGTGGAATACTATCAAGGTAGGGATTGAAATTTTTAGTTAAAAGTCCTAAAGTTCTGCGGGAAAAACAGCTGTTTTTTCTTTATTTATGATGTCAAACAAACCTACCTATCTTTTTTTGTTCCATGTGCATAACTTGGCCAGCTACTTACTTCAGAAAATGGGCATTTCCCTATAATTTGTAACCAAATGTTATTAGGTATTTAATAAATAAATAAATATTCCACAACTTTTCACACAGCGCCATTTAGTCCCAAGTTAAGCTTGAGAGCTTGTGTTATGGGTACTAAACAGCTGATAAACATACTTATGTAATTCTAAATACACACATATTATAGATAAATTATACCCAGACACAGAACAAATGATCATGCTCATCACACAAACATTTGTCCTGGGTGGGAATCGAACCCACGACCTCCGGCATAGCTGTCAGGGTTACTAACTACTAGACCAACAGGCCAGTCAGCTATTATGATAAGCTCCAGCGAGCTGGCGTGTCTAGAGTTTACTTTGAGTAACCTTTTAATAAATTAACTGTAAGTACCGACAGTTTTAGTTCCTGACTCGGTCATACAACCAATAACTCTAGTTTTCTGTGCGGCATCTAAAGTTAAGTACGAAGTATATTGTAAAAAACGCCGGTAGGTACGGAACGCCTTTGAACGATATACACAGACAATATCGGTGTTGTCAATGATATAATAAGTAAAAATAGAAAGGTTTTAAGCGCTTAGCAAGCGACGAGTTAAAATGAAGCTAACTAGCCACACTTTACCTCAGTGTCGCAACGCGCCATCAACGGACGCGTGCGTGCGTTAGTGTGCCGTTTTTGTAGATCGAATGTTGTTTAGGTAACCTATCTACACCTTTTTACTTATACCTAATACCATTGGGTGTTGTCCTTAAAAAAGTTCAGGTGCGTAGTAGGTACTCTTAATCGGCGTGCGTGTATAACAATATTTATGAACGTAAACGAAGCAAAAGAAGTGTGTAAGAATCGGTCCTTTCGTTCTGAAGTTTCTGACTTCCCCCATGGGAATAAGGTGTGAGTTTATGTATGTATGTAATATTATGTGTTATATTTTTAGAATTACGCTACATATAAAAACACCCAGGCGCCCTGAAAAAACATACTTTAAGCTTACGTTTTATGTTTTTCAGAAAGTGTATGTGCGTAGGACAATTTACGTGCGAGTACCACCGTAGACACGTCTACGTAAAATGGGACCACCTCAGGAGTATACTCTTTCAAATAAAAAAAGAATTTTGAGAATCGGTCCATAAATGGCGGAGAAATCAGGTAACATACATAAAAAAAAAAAAAAAAAATACATACACACGAACATAGAACCTCCTCCTTTTTTGAAAGTCGGTTAAAAATGAGAAAAAGTAGGATGTAAGTGACCCAATAAGTGGCACTTTGTAGTTTTAGTCTACCTAATGGGATAAAGAAGTGGGTTTTGAACCTCTTAAAAATGCCTAAGAGGGATTTCTCGACGGCATGTGAAGCCAAGTTAGAATCCCATAGGCGACATAAAAGCTCTGATACCGGGTTAGTCACCAAACACAAGAAAAGAAGAATTATAAAAGGTGCATACTTAATGGACTTGCATTGTTAATGTTCTAAGTGTGCAAAACCGAGACGATTTCTCGTCGTCACATAAATTCTAAATGGTCTGTACTAAAAACGTTTGTTAACGACTCCGGAAGTCTTCTAGACGACTATAACTGCTATCGTCCAGTCGGTAATAATTAGTAAATTTTGTTTTAACCCTCTATTTATCTCTCTTTTTAGTTTAATGCTCAGTTGAACCAATGAACGATGTTGTAAGGTTTGTCAATTATTTTTACACAGAGGAAATTAAGAACGAAATTGCAATATGTGATTTTACCACTCCCTATAAGATAGTGAGCCCTATTATTATATAATTTACGAATGGGTTCCAGATTTGACTACTTAGTGTAAATACTTTTGAAATATCTAACGATTTAGTATCAATTATATTTTCTGGCAAAAATTTTGTAAATTATATTTCTAACTCCACGAATCCTTTGGCCGCATGTTAATTTTTTATAAAATACTAGCTGCTGCCCGCGACGTCGTCTGCGTGAAGGTTCTACAGCACCAAATATACCTACCTAAGATTCCAGTGTCGCTATAGCATTATAAGTAAACAACTTTTAAAATAGCATTAAAATATAAGTTACATGAAGAGAGTTATATGGGAATCCTGCTGAGTTCAGTCATACCATGTGACTGAAGGAAATAGACAAAATAATGCAGGAATACATTCCAGGATACAAAAGAGTACTTAATAAAAACTTTTTTACAAAAAAAAGCAACCGACTTCTTAAAAAAACACTAACAGGTGAAAAATAATTCCAGTTTCGGAAGTCTGTGGCTTAGGTGGTTTTATTTCGTTCATTATTGGCCACCGATTTTTTTTTATTGTGCTATATTTAGTTTCTTTGTATGTAAAGAAAGTCTTTCAAAACTTGAAAGAATCATTGAAATCGGTTAACAATTGCAAAAGAAGTTCTTTCTTAACCTTTTAAAATAGACAGGCGTAATGTTATGTTAGGGAAATACATAAACCATGCACAGACATGTGACTGTAGCTATTGCGAGTAATTTGCTATTATGCATTGAAGAGTTCCATCGCCTGTCTTCTTCATCAGTTTTTCTTCACGAAATGATACTTGCTAAATGTAAATGCTTGATTTGTCACCAAAAAAAAAATGTAAAACTTGGTACATGTTTTCCTATATTATTTGAGGAGTTCCCTCAATTCCTCGAGATCCCTCATCAGATCTAAGGTTTAACACTAATGGGACCAACCTGGTAGTATACCCTATCAAATAAAAAAAGAATTTAGAAAATCGGTCCATAAATGGCGGAGTAATCGCGTAACAAACACACACAAAAAAAAAACATACCGTTGAATTGAGAACCTCCTCCTTTTCTTGAAGTCGGTTAAAAATACGTACAAAGGTATCATACCTTATAACACTTCCCTAAAAACTACGTTGGTAGTTATACTGCCAGGAGCCAAAATGTAAAGATAGTCAGGACTGGTGGCGTGGGAGCAAGCGACGTACAGGTGCCCGTGTGAGAAGCAACTCGTCCTTAGATCTACACCCGCTGCTCTGAGTATCGGCTCCTGCGACTTATTGATTGTCATCACTAAGCAAACACTCAAGGGGAACTGTACGCGCTCGAACTGGATCGGAAAGCTATGAAGTATAAGGGGAATGCGTTGTATAAATACTGCCTCGCCGACGCCACAACCCGCCAGAATTTCCACCTCAATGGTGTCTGTGGAGCGAGATGACTTTAAGGCACCACCCGTTACTCAACTTCGGAGAAGATTTGTTCCTAAAAAGCGTAATCGTAAGACTTAGAAGGACATCGGCGAATTCTTGAGCGCGCGCAATGCCGCCGAGCCGAGATTAATGGTCAAGCGCAGCGTACGAACTTGTGACGACAAAAAAGATCGTTTACCTAAGCATTCACCTCGTCAGCCCTCGATCCCCGCGTCAACTCGGGAAACGTTTGCCTGAAATCGCCACTGAACAGAACTGTGACACTACCCATTAAATGTTCGTTCCTGCAGATGCCCTGCAGGGTTCTGTCCACGGCCTCAACTGCCTTCCTTTTGGACATCGTACACTCATCCCATATGATACGATCCGAACTTTGCTCAAGATTTTGAGGGTTTTGTTGGAACTTCAATTTGTCAAAACGAACTATTAGGATACAACTTTTATGAAAAAAAAAATGCACAATGCCATCTATGAATTTTAAGAATAACTAACTACTAACCTCACCACCACGATCAAAATTTTAATTAATTTTCAAAAGTGTTCATGTGTTACTTGATTTGATTTTTATACATTCTCATAGATGGCGCTAATTCCAAATTCTCTTTATACTACTAACATTCATTAAACTATGTTTCTCTGCCAAAGTTACTTAAATGGCGTAGTTTTTATAGTGTAAAGCTAGATAATAGCATAGCTTACTCAAAACCAACATTTAAATATGCGTCCTTTGATTACACGCTTCCACAGAATGAGTAAGAAGAATAAAGATTCACTGCTCCTCCCCCGTAGGTGATAGCAAACAGACAAACAGACAAAAATTCCAAAAAGTCACTTTTTGTCACCAGTTACGTTTTTCTAACAAAACCCACTTATTTTTTCTTGAAAATTCTCAATGTACAGTTTTTCTTTCATTACTGTTGTATATATATGTAGATGAAAAAAATGCACAATGCCATCTATGAATTTAAAGAATAACTAACTACTAACCTCACCAACACGATCAAAATTTAAATTAATTTTCAAAAAGTGTTCATGTGTAACTTGATTTGATTTTTATACATTCTCATAGATGGCGCTGATTCCAAATTGTCTTTATACTACTAACATTCATTAAACTATGTTTCTCTGCCAAAGTTACTTAAATGGCAAAGTTTTTATAGTGTAAAGCTAGATAATAGCATAGCTTACACAAAACCAGCATTTAAATATGCGTCCTTTGATTACACGCTTCCACAGAATGAGTAAGAAGAATAAAGATTCACTGCTCCTCCCCCGTAGGTGATAGCGTGATAATATATAGCCTATGTGTTGACCCGACCTCTTAGTAATATTCATGCAAAATTTGAAGTAAATCCATGCAGTACTTTTTGAGTTCACCCCGGACATACATACAGACAAACAGACAAACAGACAAACAGACAAACAGACAAAAATTCTAAAAAGTCACTTTTTGTCACCAGTTACGTTTTTCTAACAAAACCCACTTATTTTTTCTTGAAAATTCTCAATGTACAGTTTTTCTTTCGTTACTGTTTTATTATATGTATAGATGTTTCATGCGCATAATTTACCCACATTTGACAAAAAATACAGGCTTTAAAAATAAATTAAAAATGACTGCGGTCTCGCCTTTGTATGAGGATCGAAGATGAGTACGCGTAGTGTACTTACTTAGGTTGCAGCAAGTTGTAAGTAGGTACTTTGTAAAGATACACCTTTACAGACGAAAAAGGTCATTTTGTTTAAAGTTATTGTTTTACTTGATAAGAATTGAAATGAGCCAGTGATCTATCTCATTTTTTACTACTTCTTGAATGCGTTTTACATTGTTATTCTGGCAAAATCTACCTTCTACTTGTATTTTTCAATTAGTATCTACAGTCGACTCACGTCGTTGGAGGTATCATTTTGACCTTAAGCTGATCCAGAGTAGTTCCTACGAAGTTTAAATACAAGGGTTATATAGGTATTTGTCTACTATTGATAAATAGTAGATTGGCACTTTCAACTAACTAGTCACTCTCAGTGTCTATTCAACCCATTGCGAAATTTCTATCTGGAAAGTCCGCTGTACCTTAGTATTAGGTACTTGCGCACTTTCAGCAGGGCTAGCATGGCCGGAGATATTCTTTCCACGAGGAGAGGATAAAATACTATTCCCCTCTGTCATTTTTATCCACCCTCCGAGCATGGCGACATGGGTGGATAAACTATTCACGGGGATAAACCAGGGGAAACGATTGTCCTCGAAATTATTGCCATTATAAGAAAACTTTTATGAACTTACACAATAGTCGAGAATGAAAAAAAAATCACAACGTCTTTACATTTTTTTTTCCCTTTATTAATTATATTGTAGTAGCAACAAAACTCAAACATATATACGTGTTTCTGTAATATTACGTTTATTGTCAAATTCTTCGGGGGATCGGAACTGTCACTCCTTCATACAGGTTATACTGTAACCTAGTTAGGAGATCAGAACTGCACCCACTATAATTGTAGCAAATATTAATCAAACATTGTAACCTATATACCCATGTCACGTAAACCAAAGTACTTTCATCGTTTTATTACATCTGTACTGGATATTTATTTTGTTTTGTTGTCAATTGTGATTGCTCGAATCGTGAAATCTTTCACTAGTCGCCATGCTATAATCCGTGGATGAGTATCCAGTGTATCCACGTCTAATGTCAAAAAGTGATATAATTCTCTTCCCCCCTGTTGCCGTGCTTTGGCAGGTGGATAAGATAATTGTATCCCTTGGCAGTGGAAATAACCGGTGGATAAAAGTTATATCCCCAGCCCATGCTAGCCCTGCTGGGAGAGAATACGTGACAAAACTACATAAGTCTAAACGCAATTGTTTTGATTACCCAATTTTAGGACTGAGATCTGTTAAGGTAAATAAACATATAGTAATTTCTTCTAGACTTGTAACCCCATTAAACCCACTGCTACAATTAAGCCTTTCTTTTGTGCGAAATACATATGAGTCACAAAATAAGAAAGTAGGTACGGGTAGACCTGTTGTTCATAATATTTGGTGAAAGCATAAAATGGGACAGTAGGTAACTTTACCTACATACTGTGTGGTACAAATTCTTTGTAAACCACAACATTAACCCGGTCACCAGAAACTGTATACCTAGTTAACTTAAAATTCTGCGGAATACTTAGTTTGTTTCATATTTATGTCTTTTTCTTCTAAAAATATTTTTGTACAAAACAATGAAACCTTTGTTTAATTCACGCTCAATTAACTGTTTAATTAATTGAGTGTTTATTCAACAAAAATATTTAAATGCTCAATTACATTAATCGTGTGTTAAGTAATCTTGTTCAACTGGAAAGTTGTGGAAATAGTAAACAGCCTCGTGAAGGCATTGTTGATCAGACTTTCCTTCCTTATCTTACCGCTATAGATAACTTACATAAGATCCATATTTGTTTTTTTTTTATCGTGTGTTTAATCTGTTTACCACCTTTATTCAACCAAATTTGTAGGTAGGTATATGGAATAGATAATACGGCTAAATAATACGGTGTTAGCATCAATACGTAATAATTGTGTGAACCTAGATGACCTAGAAAATAACTATCGTTACACCCAGACTGCAGTTAAGGGGTTAAGTGTGAATTATCTTGCGGTGCAACCTTCGCATCAGCTGCCGTGTGAGTGAAAAAACTGCAATAAAATCGAAAGAAAAAGTTAATGTCCCACGGATGTGAGTAACGGTGTTAGAAGAAGCCGCTATGTGTTTGTGGAGGTGGGTGTCGTGATGGGCAGCAGACGGTTTCGTATAAACTACTCTGGTTAAATCCACGGCGGCGGTCGCTGTCGTCGCACACAACCCCACACCGCCGCGGAGCCTACTCGTCTAAACATTCGCATTGTGATCGATTCGTGAATATGACATAACAAAAAAATAAAACGGAATTTTATTATTATTTTGTGAAAGTGTTTACGTGCCGTTAATATTATTGGAATTGGGATTTTACCGAGTTAAAGGTGAGGATGTTTCGATTTTATTGAGTGTTCTTATGTATTTGTTTGGGCCCAATACTTTACATAAGTATTAGTCGGTTTATAATAATGGTATCAAGGGCTTGATTTAGAAAACGTTATTTCTGGACACAACTCATATTGCTAGGAAATATTTTATATAAGATATTGAATTATAAGACATCAAAAAATTCATCAGTATTGCTGTCAACGGGAAACGTGACGTAAACGTTTTATATTAAAATACTTAAAAATGTCCTATATGAATGATAAAACTTTTTCGGCTCTTAAGATGATTATATATAATTACAAACAAAAAAGTAAAATTTGATACTATTGTGACATATTCGTCACTAATACCAGAGTACCAGACTGAGTTGTTTACTTACAAATGATGCAAAATACTAACAGATCAATGTCCAAGACAACTTATCAATTAGTTAATTATGTATATTCTGTAGGTTTGTTGATAAGTAAGTAACTGTAGTCAACAACACAGTGACTAACCCTCTGCGTCAAAACGTCATATTTTTGTTTCAATAAGATGACCCAGAACGCATGGCGTATTTATTTTCTTTTTCAAACGCATGGTTAATGAATTACCACTCTATAATAGCAAAACGTCCGAAAACTAAGTTTTTATTTAATATTGCTATCGATGAAGCATCGAATTTGGTCATGTTTTGATACTTACTTTCACTTTATCGTAATCAATTTTAATATTGTTAATTCATATAGGTATATCGATTGGGTAGATTACCAATAGTAATTAAAAATAGTAGAATATGTATCGCTCGGTTACTGGGATGAGCTATGTCAAAAATTAAACACAAGATGCGATTGACAACTTGTCAGTTGTCATTCATTTTGCAAAAATAAAACGGTTATAAAACTTCGTGTCTACCTACCTAGTACCTACTCGTAAAAATATCATTAAATATTGTTTTAGATTAATCTATATATTTTACTAACTACGCAAACGTAATGACTGACCTGTTGGTCTAGTAGTTAGTTACCCTGACTGCTATGCCGGAGGTCGTGGGTTCGATTCCCACCCAGTAAAAATGTTTGTGTGATGAGCACGATCATTTGTTCTGTGTCTGGGTATAATTTATCTATAATATGTATGTAGAAATATATAAGTATGTTTATCAGCTGTATAGTACCCATAACACAAGCTCTTAGCTTAGCTTGGGACTAAATGGCGTTATGTGAAAAAGTAGTGGAATATTTATTTATTATCATAATAACATATAGCCTCTAACAAAAAACTTGGAAAATCCCAAGCCAAACTATATAATAAGTAGGTATATCAATCACAAAAATAGGAACTAGATTTGTAGCCAATTAAGGATTAGGTATACGGCATTTTAATAATTAGTATCAGTTTGATACCAAACTCGTATTTAATTAATTTGATCTAGAAATGTCGTATCCTTATTTTTATTTGGTCTTTGTAGAAAATTTGGTTAGTAGGTACCTCCGTTATTTTTTTTTATAATAATGGAAGCAATAAATAACTTTGCTTTTATATGGGATGGAAGTGGCGACATTAACGCACCTCCAGACACTGTGACTTCTGTGGGTGGGTACATGAATCTGATTTTTTTATTGTAGGTATTCAAAAATTTCGCTGAAATTTTCGGTCGGTTTTTCTCCAATTTTTACGTTTTTATTTAATTATTTAGTACAATTTTTTTAAAGATCAAATCACATAACTAAATTGATAAATTAATTGAAAATCTCAGTTGGGGTTTCAGTTTATAGTAAAAAGTAAACCGACAAAAAAAAAATCTAAATTCATGGTTTCCGGATGAGCGATGTCCGTTCCACCCTGTATATTGATTCTACCTTGCTGTTTTTTTTGTTTAAAACGTTTTGTGAGGCGCTAAGGTATAGGTAAGTGTATATAACAAGGAACAATAAAATCCTTCCTAAAAAATAAGAACAGTGTAATCCAGGGTTGGCCTTTTTCGTCTCGCACAGGTCTTTTTATAATTTTTTTTTTTTTTTTATGTTTGTCTTTAGTTTTTTAATCTTTTCTAGTTTTTTTTATTATCTGTATTGTTGTTTTTTTGTTTTATGTTCTGTGCGTCCAAATAAAGTATTTTCTTTCTATCATACAAAATAGGACCATTTTGAATGACTATTAGGGATTTAATTTATAAATAACGATCTCATTTTTATGGTGTTTTTCCAGTCAATTAGGCACTTGAGATGCCAAATAAACAGCGAAGATTCAATACATGTTTACATCGCCTTTTTACATTACTCTGATAATCCATTATTTACTTTTGTATTTTTTGCAAAAAATCCCTTCCTATAAATAATATATACTTGTTTAAGGACTAAGATAGGATCTGTGACAAGACTGATAATACTTTTAACTTTATTTTTCATTCATTGTTGTACTTATGCGAACATTTAAGCACATCATTAAATAATCAAAATTGAAACTACTTCTTGGACTGTGGATTATTATGAATTCTTGAAATGTAATTAGGTTTTGAACTGGGGCCTGCACCCAATCGTTTTTGAACTTCGAAAAGTTTTAATAAATGGAAGGTGAATATAGTCAATGAAAACATGTCGAAATGCAAATTTTCGTGAAATTCTGACAATTTAATGCCTATATTTCTAACAAATACACTAAATCATTAGAGGCGAGCAGGGGACTTTAAAGTCTAAAACCATGATAACTTAACCCATACAATTAAAAGCTGTGTCAAAAGCTGTGTCAAAAACATCGTTCATTTTCATCTAAGTCTATAACAGATCGTCGGGTTGGCCAACTTCGAAGCGAAATAGGTAGAATGTGCCATCTTTTTTATTCATAACAAAAACTTAAAATAAATAAATAACTAAAACTAACAATAAATAACTACAAAGCGTCAAAAAATTCTTCTGCATCGCTGCCAGCTGGTAAAGTGCCCAAAAGACTGGCGGCATTGCCACGTTGAATGGCAATGCTTAGCCTCTGGCCAAAGTAGAGGCCAGCCCTTGGGTCACGGGAATTGGGTAATGTAATTTTTACGGTCATTTTCCGTTCCTCGCAATGACATTAAACTATATATTTTTCCAATGCATTATTGCAATCCAATTCATCTGTAAGTGGCTCGGACGTATAGTTTATGACTATTCTAATTTACAACAGTTGTAACCAACCTAAGCTGCTGCGACTAGCAGACAGAAAAATTTGTACCACAAGGGTTAGTTTTGACCCATTTTGGTACAAACCCTAAAAAAAAGCGGTATATTCTATTCCGTATATTAATCACATTTCAAAATCCTAAACATTGGCATGCGGAACCGTCCTTTTTTTTTGTTAAAACTCAAGCTGATCGCATAATTAAAACATCAATAAAATGCTTATAAATATTTAGCAGTGTGGCGCCAATAAAAACAAATTTACCGGAATCTTATAGAAATAATAGTCGAAACGTTCACAAAAGCCAAAAAAGTATTTAGTAATGATCGTTGGGATATTAGGAAACCTTGAATATTATAATTTATCAATGGTGGGTCAAAAGGCCTCTCTATTATTTCAAAATTAGTAATGTTGACATACTAATTATGAATAACTACAAGACTTATGTAACTCTGGTTATAGGGACCCACAATGGAGCAGAAATTGAAATATTACTTTGTACAAGTGTAACATTCAACAGTTTTACGTGAACTAAGAACATTAAAGTTTGGTTTATTCTGTTTGTTGTCAGTTTTTCACTTAAGATATTTCTGTCCTTTACAATTTCACCATTGCAAATGTTTGTCTTTCCATTTAAAGGCTCACAGAACCAAGAAAATGTATGTATTACCATTGGAAGCAGCAAAATATGACTAATTCATTCAAAACGCTGTACTACTGTTATCTACATATACGGAATACATTTATAATTGTTACTTACTTAGCCCCACTGTTATTGCAAGTGGTTTCGGCTTATTGCTATTCTAATATACTATTACCTTCAGGCATTCTAATGTTTCTAATAACGGCATCTCGACCTTCATTCTGAATGTTTTGTGAAATGGAATCGTCAAAGTAAGCATCGGATACAGAATAAGTCATATTCAAAGTAAAATGTTTTGCAAGCCATCGCTAATTTATCAACCTCCTTGAGTAGATGTCACAAGGGAAACATTAAAACTAGAGCGCAGCCCATACACCCATATATGAATTAATTTTAGCTTAGTTCAAGTTCGCGCTATGTAAATTTTGCAAATGAATTGCGTGAGGATCATCATGGTTTTATTTATAGTTTTGGAAAAGAAATCCTCAAATTAGCACGCTTTGTAACTACAGTTTCATAGATTTTAACAAATAAAATGTCATTAAATTGGTCTTGACACCCATAGTGGTTTAGGTTATTAGGACTTAAACAACATAGCGGTCACTATAAAGTGTAGTCGTTTCTACCCTTCGATCAATAATTATTGATCGAAGTTTGTACCAATTAAAACCTGATTTACAAGAAACTTTTAAAAAGACAGTTTGTATTAGTTAATTTTAAGTCGTGTTTTTTGGTCCCACATTTGACATAACCAACTACATCAGTCTGCTTAAAAAGTGATTTTGTTAGAAACGTTTAATTAGTTTATGGATTTTTTAAATTCTCTTAGTCAATCATACAGACCATGATATTCATACAGGTAGTAGAATGTTATTTCGAAATGTATAATGATTTGAAATGAGTTCTGTATATTACATATTACCCATTATCTACTTACTCCTAAGGAAATTTACTTTATCTTTATCATTATTATTTCCCCCGGTGTGTAGTGTAAACAGACCATTAGCGTCTGTATCTTTAACAGGACACACAGAACACAAGAGCCTCTTGAAAAGAAATTACATTGCAGTTTTCTTATACATCTTCAAAAAGTATTTTAGTCAACCTTACATTTAACCGTTGTCGTTTTTTCAATGAAATTCTTAGTAAGGTGCCAATGACAATGACTTGTGGTCGAGTATAGTTGCAATATGAGCAAAAACTCTGATTGGCAATCAAGTACACAAAAGTCATGAGTGCACGATAAATCTTCACTGGAGGAACGATATCACGAACATCACGATGCGATCAGTCATTGATCGAACGATTACTAATATTTATAATCATTACAAAATCGTGGTTAATTAGTAAAACATAATAAACAGATACATTATACTAATTTAAGTTCAGTTTTATTATCATGCCTTATTTTAAAGCTCACTTAATAATTTTATCGATACAGATCCCTCTGTATATATCGATAAAAAAGTTAAGCCTGCTTTTAAGGATAGTGTTAAGCTTGCTTTGCCTCACGCCTAACGTCTTTTATCAGATCTTTGTTTTAAATAAATATGCGCGTTTTATCGAGTCTGACCATAACAAAAAAAACACATTCGACCTTATTATCATATTACTCATGTAAATAAATTTTATATCTCTTCCAAAAAAAAACGAGTTCCACAACTAGTTTGCATTTTATTGTTTGCTATGGATGATTTCGTCTACAAAAATGTTTAATTAAAAAGCTCGAATGTTATAAAGTCGTTGACAGGCGCCTGTTATGGTTAAAACTGAACACTGCGTAGGCAGAACAGTTAACATAATATTTGCGTACCTACGTGCAAAATAGTGTGAGATA
This sequence comes from Euplexia lucipara, assembly GCA_921972225.1. Lineage (NCBI taxonomy): Eukaryota > Metazoa > Arthropoda > Insecta > Lepidoptera > Noctuidae > Euplexia > Euplexia lucipara. Next base: position 11,746,622 of record OV179148.1, read on the forward strand.
TTGTAATAATATAAAACCTACTCAGGTGTTGCCTCGAAAAAGAAAGTTCGGTAAATATGTATATTTTTCGCCTATTCTTAATGTCACCAATAGTAATCAGTCATGATAAAATAAAAGTATTGTCACAAAAGAATTCGTCATGATTTATACAGTCAGAAGTGACAGTATTATTTATGAATTGTATCCGAAAAAATACTGCCAATAAACTTGAGCACTTCCTTTCCGATTTCGATAAAAAATCTGTTGCGATAAAACGTGACCAATCATTTTGATTCTTCAAATCAATTTTGAGAGACGATTTTTACAATTTTTTACTCATTTTTGAGCTCATTGCTCTCAATGAAAATGAATATTACCGTTCTTTTTCTTTTCTAATTATTCATACATACATATAATACTTAAACTCACGCCTTTTGCTCATGGGGGTAGACAGAAAGCACATAGAGCCATCTGCTACGATTCATCGACCCTTTTTCTGCTTTGTTTACGTTCATACATGTAGTCATACACACATGCCGCGAGTACTACGCATCTAACTTTTCTGAAGAAACTCACCAATAAAGTCTGTGTATGTCCTTCTAGGTAGAGCGTCCCCTCCCGGAATTCCCACTTAAATCTGCCTTATAAATACCTTTCCTTAGTCGCCTTTCATCCTCTTACCCAACCAACGCGACCAAACCGTCTAAGCATACTCTTTTCGTTTTTTGTGATTACATCTTCTTTTAAAACCATCGTTGCTTTAACACTTTATCATTCATTGTTACACCACACATACTTTGCAAGGAACGCATTTCTACAGCATTTATTCTACTTTCATGTCTCTTTTGCTACGCCCAACATTCACTTCCATATATATGAGTGTAGGCACCATCTACATTATTGTGAACAGCTAGTCGTGCCTTTTCGGACAACGACTGGCTGGTCACAACGCCATGTTTAGCACCATTCACTTTATTTCCGGCATTAACTCTCCTTTTCACATCAGCATTAATCTTTCCATCCCTTGTCCTTGTTATACTCCTCAAATATCTAAATTAATTTACTTGTTCTACACACATATCGTTAATTTTCACATCGCACACCGACATATCTTCATCTCGGACACCATGCTTTGCAACTGTTTCGCTGATGATGCATTACCAACTTGATCGTCTGCATCGAATAAACTTTTTACAGGCAATATATTCATCCTCCATCCGCACTCACTCTCTTTTAAATCTGTCAATCTATCCTATAAATTGAAGAGCCATGGCGTGGCAGGGAGTTTGATAAATATATTAAAAAAAAACTCCTTATAACTATACAGGGTGTCTCATTGAAATCGGTCAGTATGGGAAAGTCTGAAACTATAAGACATACGAAGATCTGTTCTGAGGAACCATGTCATCGATTTTAATGACAAGAAAAACTGCATTCATACATTTAAAAAAAAACATCTGTACTATTTACTATTGTAGTAATATTGTAAACGTGGTCACTTCGAGCACCTACTAAAATAAATTAAAGTATGTGGAAACAATGCATTTTATTCATTTTAGACATCATGTTTCATACAGACATTTACTGCTTAAGACCTACACAATCGATATCTAAATAGAAATAGTGTAGGGTTTTTTTTTTCAAAATTCCGGGTTCGATTCCCGAACGGAGTACGGATGTTTTTTAAAATGTATGAATGCAGTTTTTCTTGTTATTAAAATCGATTACATGGTTCCTCAGAACAGACCTTCGTTTGTCTTATAGTTTCAGACTTTCCCATACTGACCGATTTGAATGAGACAACCTGTATTATAATATAAGTAACATGAGAATCAATGTTCATAAAAAAATTAGGAAATCATTAATTTTTAAGGTGATGTGACCTAACTTTTTTTGTGATATTCGTCTTTGACACTAATTTTGCAGCACACTCACACTGTGGCACCACACTAAGCCATCAAAGTGCCTACATGCTGAATATTAATTACGAATGAATTAACACGATCCGTTGAACTAAATACTATTTATAAACTTAGAACTGGAAGTAAATAAAATAAATTATAATTGCTTCCCGTATAATTAGGTTTAATTTTAGACTCAAAACATTAACATACTTAATACGAGTATTTCACACTAAGTAGCCTAAAACGGATGTTAAAGATGTGCAAAAAACCCTGGAAAACCTGTTTAAAGGCTGGCGTTCATAACGGAATAAGAAGGATAAAGAATTAAATTTGCTACATATATTTCCAACAAACAAATTGCGAATCAGAAATATTCAAACGTGCATTGCGCGATTCTTAGTAGGTAGAATAAGAAGTCTTTATTCATTTTTGCGCTTGAAGAGGCGTGAGCAGGTAGGTACATGCACTTGTGTACATTCACCACGTCGGTTGCAGTCTTTGCAATATCTACCCAAAAACACAAAGCTTGATTAAGACTTCCTTATTATTTAAAGATTAAGAACCGGATTTACAGACAAGATAATCATCAATTTAGATAACTTATTTAGATACTTTAAAACACACGCATCCTGTATAATCAACTTTTAGAGCGAGCGTGGATACAATTACATCTTCACGTTTACTCTGCCTCGACCGGAAAACCTATAATGATGACGTAACTTGCAAAACAAATCGATTATTATCTCCAAAACTACTTTGACAATTACATTTAAATAAATTGCACGTAAAGACAATAATAAACACAGTGTTGGTCTTTGTTTGTGGTCACGTCATCTCAATTAGCATAATAAAAGCGTCATGCACCGAGCATTGATCCCCAAGCATTATCATAGCACTTCAAAATCACTATAGTACTTTTAAACACAGTAATTATTAGTTGGAAAATGATCTGCCGTGTTGGACAATAAGTTTAGAATTTTATTGTGTTGCGTCTTCTTTTTCACACGCAATTTAGAACAGTGAATTCATGTTTTGATGCGAATTCGAAATAAGAAGCAATTGTATTTCATTACATTCCTTGTACGAAGTCTTAAAATGCTATAAATTTTGAGTGGAATAAAAAACATGGGTTTTCTTAGTTTTAGTTTGTAAGTTATTTGTAAAGAATTTCCCGCTAAACTAAGAATTCTAGGCACACAGGTAAGTTTAAAGTTTATGTAGTTTATTATTCTGCCTACTGCACTTTTTCGGATTACCCATACATCGTTATGTTAACCTTTCAGTTAGCTTTATTGCTTTAATGTTATTTGAAGCAATACAATTGTTACATTCGAGTTTCCTTAATGAATATCAAATTAGTCAAAATTGTTAGTACAATAAGTAACGATCGACAATTTATATTATTATTTTAGGCTACAATCAAAAATATCTAAGTATGTAATGTTACCTACATAGAACCAAACTAAAGAAAATCATTTGTCAAAATGCGACACTTAAGATAACACCGAAATTATGTTTATAATTCTTTGAGTACCTACATAAGTTACAACAAACATTATTAAACTAAGAGATAAGAAAGGAATCTGCGGAACTATCAAGTGGCACGGGAGTAAGCCCTACTATTTTATATTAAAAAAACTATCTGAAGAGTTTATAAAGAGAAACAGCAGAGCTCGTGAAAAACTAATCCTTCAGGGTTCAAGAAAAGACTTCCATGTTTCTTGAAGTAACAGACAGCGAAACAAATTGCGTTTTAAGTTTATGGAAGTTTTACATTAAGAAGGTATAGGAGCAGTGACTTTCTTGGTCTCCTGGTATTTGGTAACAAATATGACACCTACAGACAAATTTTAGTATCTAGGTATTTAATTGCCGCGTACGAAAGATATCAATTTGGTTTCACGCACAGAAAATCTCCTAAAGTGAGGCCTTCGCAGATGACTCCGACCTTCAGTGCCTATGCGGCTCATCTCCACAGACCATGGCCCACCTTTTAGCCTGCACCACGGGTCCTGTCACCTGCTCACGTGAGGACCTAATGTCTGCGTCAGTTAATGGTGTTGCCGCAGCTGAATCCTGGGCAAAGCATAAAATTTAACATACTTGCATACATACATTTAGTGTCAATGTTTGCCGCGCTAAGAAAAGACACACTGATTCTGATTATCGGGGCCAAATTCCTAATAATGGCCCTATTCTTTTTTTTTAACTCTAGTACTGCTCTGAGAGCAGTGCTCGTGTGCTGTTTAAGGATATGATTATCAGATTAGTGTGATTGCGGTTCATCTCAGTTTTTATACTTACGTGTAAGGCTTATAATAGTTGTGGTTTCTAATAACTCGAAAAGAAACCGATGTTTTAAATTCTAAAATAAAAATAATAAGTTCAAGAGCTGAGCCATACTTTGGCCAGAGGTTAAGCATTGCCCTTTAACGTGGCGATGTTGTCAGTCCTTTGGGCACTTTATCACATTAGCTTACCAATTGCGATGCGGATGGTTTTTAGGCGACTGAGTATCACACTTTTGTGAGCACCAGCTGGCACATGTTTTTCACAAACTTGTTCATATTCATGGGTGGAACAACCAGTGAAAATTTGTCCCATGATAAAAAATCACTCTGTATTGTTTTTTATTTAATTTATCAGGCTCCGAACGGAAGCCGCTTTCCGGTAAGAGTACCTATAGGTAATTTAATTGTGGTAGGAATTCCGGTAGTTGACGAGTTCTTCATGGTGTTATACAGAAATGTATCAAATTAGAACAATTTTTAATATGAATATTTGACAAAACCACTAAGTCCTATAAAGTAGAACATGCAAACCGTTTTGTTTTTTTTTTATTTTCCTCATTTTATACTTGATAAGTACTTGCTTTTAACTAAGTATAAAGTTATGGCTGAATGAAGGTAAACGCGTCGTAAACTAGTATAAGTTGTGCGGAGCGAATATTTAAATGTCGGTAATTGCGTATAATACCTCTAACATATTATTTTAATGTGTTAATATTTACAATGTTTTTCTTACTGTCAAGTCTACGTAAACTGCGAGGCAGCACGTGCCCGATGGCACAGTTAATGAAAATAACAAGTTTTAACACACGAAAAGATATGGGTTGAGGCCAAAGAGATTCAAAATACTATAGAACGGACATGTGAGGAAATGTCATAGAAAAACTTTGATCCCATGTCTCAGTAACGCCATCTAGAATAATATATCAAGATTGGAGCGGCAGCGAAGCGTACGAAAAAAACTCATCGACTTGTGTCCACCAGGACACAAGTTTCGGACGAAAATTTTGTTCATGATGTCCCGTTTATAGTAAACTAAGTATTGAATATCTTTGGTTGAGGCTGATTAGGTTGATTGTTGAAGAACTGTTTGCAATTTTGTTTAACTTGGTTTTTCTATGACATGCATTTACTAAATCATAAATCCAAGAGTTTGTTAGATACATAATGTAGGTAACAACTTTAGTTCTCCTTGATTTAAAAATAATTACTTCATATTAGTTATGCAGAGTGCAAGTTAACGCACACCTTTAATTATTGAGATTTTAGAAAAAAAAGGTAATAAAAGTAAAGGACAAACGGTAAAAATGTAAACACCCATTGGAGTGGGTAAATTTTTACCTTTTTTTTCCGATAATTATGCCACGATTTTTTACAGTTTTAATGAATTAAAAAAATAAATATTAATAAAAATCCGACAAAAATCGGATTTTTGTCGATAGTGTTTGGAGTCTATACTCTATACACCACTACTCTTTAATTGGTACAAATACTTAAAGGGCTTATTCTAGACGGTCTTCTCACTAATATAAAATAATATAAATAAATATTCCACAACTTTTTCACACAACGCCATCTAGTCCCAAGCTAAGCTAAGAGCTTGTGTTATGGGTACTAAACAGCTGATAAACATACTTATTTATTTCTAAATACATACATATTATAGATAAATTACACCCAGACACAGAACAAATGATCGTGCTCATCACACAAACATTTGTCCTGGGTGGGAATCGAACCCACGACCTCCGGCATAGCAGTCAGGGTCACTAACTACTAGACCAACAGGCCAGTCACTATATATGTAAAGTATCAATCAATAATATTCTTAAACAGCAAAGTTATTAGCGTTTGTTTATATCCCAAAAAGTCCCCCAATTTATGATACCAACAGCTGTTTTCGTTATTTAAGTTTAACTAAATAGTTGGCATATTTAAAAATTGAACTTCGTTTTTTTTACTTTTGATTACGCAAATATGCTCAGTAACAGGTACGGAAACAGCCCATTTTTTTTACTAATTAAAAAATAGGGGTGTATAGAGTCATGTTCTGAAGCTGTGATGTCGATCTACTTTTTTATCCTGAATTACATAGTAGATACCTACCCTACTATATTATATTGAAAACCAAAAACCATCAATGTGATCATTTACAACACTATCTAAAAAAAGGAATCGCCAAATTATATTTAATCACGATTTCGATTAGGCGTGACTACGCGCCTGCATTTAGTTAATCGTTTAATATATCTTAAAAATCACTAAATACAGACGCGTGAGGCATTCATTTAATCCTCCCAGTCATATTTTATGACTAGTTAGTAGTTATAACACCTAGAATAATGAGTGCCTGCTGTATAAATAATGCTAACATTCAGACAAGGTCGCCATTGCTATTATCATTGATTCATCGGTTAGGGACGTACAGAATCACCTGAGTAAGGCGGCATTACGAGTTCATTATTTACATTTTGGTTAGTAGTTATGAGTAGATTACAACTCGCTTGAGACATCACGTACGACTAGCTGTCTAGAATACTTATTATATGGAATGTAGATAATATATTAGTTTAATGTACAGACGCCAGCACATCAACCTACCACAAACTGTCGCATTTTCCCAATTCAATATAAACCTTATTCTATATGCAATAAAGTTGAAAAACTATCAACGGAATTTGATATATTGGGGTTACTTGATGTGCTGACCTCTGTACATAAATAAATAAGTGTGTTAGGCTGTACGCTACTGCAGCTTATAAAATTAAAATTTGTGAATAAAATATTAGAAACTTTACATTTTTAATTTAGCGGCTACATTGAAGAAATCACCTTAAATAATTTTTGCTGTTTATTATAAAAATAATCCTTTTATTTCAATCACTATTCACTTGAGATAATTTAAAGATCCACCACGTGTATCAGCTTACGCGCACTTTTGAATTTTCAATCTATACATATAATAAGACTGTAAAAAAACTGTGTCTGTACATTGAATATATTTAAAAAATAATAATTGAGGGGGGTTTAGAAACAGTAATAGAGCACGAATCCAAAAAAAAAAGTCTGTCTGTTTGTCTGTTTGTCTGTTTGTCTGTTTGTCTGTTTGTCTGTTTGTTTGCACACGCTAATCTTCGGAACTACTGGACGGATTTTAATGATTTTTTTTTTGTTTTATAGATATTAAGTCTGGTCAACACATAGGCTATAATTTATCTTTGAAACTGGAACACCTGATGCAGAACCGCAACAGACCAGCTAAACTATAGGCGATACAAAAATGGTCCCATAGCGAAAATTGTTCCACGTGATGAGCATTTTCTGCTGAGAGAATAAATTTGAAGATCCGGAACACCTGATGTGGAACTTCAAGAGCCCAGCTACACTATAACATATATTGGAATGACGTCTTAGCAAGAGTTGTTCAGCCTTATGAGCACTCGCTGTTGACGTATAAAAATCGAAGATCTGGAACACCTGCTGTGGAACTCCAAGAGCCCAGCTACACCATAACTCAAATAGGAATGACGTCTTAGCAAAAGTTGTTCGGTCTGATAGGCATTTCCTGTTGACTTATAAAAATCGAAGATCAGAAACATTTGTTATAGAAATTAAAACTATCACTAATTTCATTGCATAATTATAAAATAACATAAGTAGGAGGTACTACGCGGTGAAGGCGGGAACAGTTCAGGACTGATTTTCGATGACGATGGTATATCGTTGAAAATTAGACTCTACTGGCTAAAACTCCCATTTTTTTATCGTATGCCTTCGGGCTTATGTTATTTGAGTGTTTAATTTCCTTTTCCATTTATCTTCGTTACACGGTAGCTTACCCGGTAACGCAGGGGAGCAGCCACTTAGATTTTAATTGATCAGGTATCATCACAATAAAACTATAACCACGCCTAGATAGAGGTCAAATCTTTCCCAATGTTCCAAAGGTGCTAAATGATTAAAGATCATAACTGTTGTGGAACTCCAAAGCCTAGCGACCATATACCATATATTTATAGAAATGGCGTCTTAGCAAAAATTGTTAAGTCTGATGGCATTTCCTGTTGACCATCAAAAATAAAAAATCTGGAATGTCTTGAATCGTTTCGCGCATCTCATTGTTTTCCCGTCCCCGGGCTTTTAGAATTCGACATGACGTTTCAGATCTTCGATTTTGACGACCCCGTTGTCGCTGGCATAAGCAACAGGATCCGCGTACGAAGTCGCGGGCAGAAGCTAGTATTGTAATAAAAAGAAAAATATCAATTTTATGCTGTGCCGTATACCCTGTGTCTATAGCTTGTCTCACGAATAGCCCAACACTACGGCTACTTATGCCCTTTTACCTCTAAACTTTGTGTGGAGAATCTTAAGCAGTTCAAGGCTGTCGCTTAAACCGCATGTGGTTGTAATGTGCTGAATTTAACGAAGCAATTGTGAGAAAATGATGACATATTAATACCCATAGCTCTTGGATTCCGCAACGACGCGCCGCGCCGCCGTGGCGTATTATATGTATATAATATACTTATAACATAGCCACTACAATGTAGGTAATGTAGTAGGAGTAGCGTAGGTACACATACGCATGAGAGACTATCCTTTTGACATAATTATATTATTATAAAATTACTACTAGTACTACTATTATTTATTTATTTATTTAAAACTCATAATCTATCATTACAGGTTTTAAAAACCTAATGCGATAGCTAAGACTACTACTACTATTACTATTCAAATCCGGGCAGGTACCAATGTGACTTTTTCAATTCTTAATATGTACTGTCTAAGTTTATCTTCTAAGACATCATTGATATCGGTGAAGGAAAACATCGTGAGGAAACCTGGACTTTTAGTTTAAAATTGCCAATTTGCCTGGAGCAAGCGTGGTGATCAATGCTCGTGCCTTCTCTGTATGAGAAGAGGCCTTTGCCCTGCAGTGGGACAGTAACAGGCTGGTATTATAATTACTAAAAAATTAACACGTAAGAAAATTCGTAGAAAATGTTTTAATTTGTTCCAATTGTTTTAAAAATCAGTCAAACCCTAATTTTATAAAACATTCACATTGCAGTGAACTTGTATAAACGAGTTCTTATAATTCCGTGTTATTCCTTTATATGACATAATCATAATCATCGATATTATAAAACTGCATCCTTAACACTTTCAGTTTATCAAAAAGTAATAACTTCAACACGATATTTCAATTATTACGGTAAAAAATAATATCCGTTTCGCTTAGTTTACTCTGCCACCACGGAAATTCATTTCCTCGGATAACGATGCGATTGAAATATCCCAATTAAACTAATCATGGTTCATAGTAATGTGATTATTTTGGCGGAAACATTAATTATAATTAGATTATTGAATGATGGAGGCTATGAAGGCTCATTATCGTCAAGACTAAATTCAAAGTTTTGACACATGGGTATTTCAGTAAGATAAAGTTAATTTATAGTACTTTTCTTCTTGATTAAAATTAGATTAATAGGAAACTGTATGTACTGCATTTATTTACATTATTCTTTGTCACCAAAATACGAGAAAGGCCACTGATTTCTGTAATAGAGGTCATTGAACCTAGCTCAGGAATCAGAGACTTTGAAGCGCTTTGTAACTCTTTGTAAGTGAATAAAGATTTATTATTTATTATTATTTATCGTACTGAAAATGATGATCGATGATTCTGATCTGATTTATCTTCTTTTCATTGTCATTGAGTTTTTCCACCTGGGAAGCAGCCCGGAGTCTGGATTTGAGCCCGATTGATGGCAATAGGCTCGCCCCCTATTACAGGGGACTTAAACATAACTGGCGAAATGTGGATGTACTACCAGGTACACCTCTGCCTAGCCTTTCGGGGATTACAGGCGTAACGTTATATTACAAAGTTAATTTCTCAAATTTTCCATAATTATTTTTTGTACATTTTCACAGAACTAAAAACTTGAGTTTTATGCATTGAACGAATGAAAAAGCGATGTTTATTCATACCAAGATATGAACAAAGTTACTGTCCAGCATTCCGACTCACGATTTCCATGGCTTTTGCGATACTCTACCATTATTTGTGTTACTACATAACTGAGTAGGTACCTAGGACCACATAATAATGAGTCACGAATACGCCCATGATTGTCGTGCCAAAGCAATTTGGTTTGATCGTATTCAATTCAATGACCGCAGTTTTTGTACCGAATTCTTATAAGGAACAATAAATGGTTTGATGTCAATACACAATGGCGTGTGGACCTATGCTCAGTTTTTGGATGGAAAAAACTCGGTGACAATCTGAGAATAATATTTTGTAGCTTTATTTGTGATTAGCGTCCTCTTGACAGAAGATCAGGCCTATATTCCTCGAAGGGTTTTGTCAGAAATGTACCTATACATCATCCTTTTATCATAAGTGTAAGTTCCAACTTCCAAGTAACAACGGTGATCATATTGCAATTAAACGAGCACGAACCCAGACTTCGGACTTCTACTGATATTTTGTCATGTTTAGAATATACTAGGAATCGGTAGATGGATCGTGTGAAATGGAATTAAGAAAATAAATTCACATTCATTCGTTCTTTTGCATTTATTTCTCTTTCTTTGCTACCTTGGTCTTTGCAGACAGTTTTACGCGTAAATCTATGTTCGATAATTAGCTCTGCATCCGATATCTCTCAACTGTTTGTCCTCTGTGAAGAAATGTGTGTGAAAGATTTTATGGTAACTTCAAAATTAAACAAAGATACTATGGATTTAATAATGCACCGACTCTACATAAATTGGGATAGGGGCAGAACAATGATTAAAATGATGATGGAATTGTGATCGAATCCTAACAAATAATACACGATTAATTGTAATTTAGCATCGACCTTGTTACGTAAATAGAATACTTGTTTTATGTTCACAAATCAGCACTGGCATATTTGTAGTATAATTTTATATTTTCTGTTATCCGATTTTTCATTTCACTGTGTGAAGTCAACGTCCCCTATACGTATATTTGTATTCCCGGAAATTGACAACTCAATAATTATCAGGCTTTGGACGAGCGTTTCCGAAATTGAATTTGGTACATCTACCTTAACATAGCCTACCTATAATAAATTGAAGCAGCATAGCTGTAGGATAATCAATTTGATGTATGCTTGTACGTAATTTACAAGGACACTATTTCTTTAGTTAGATATTACAAGGCTAGTTTATTAGAAGACTTATCGTATTGTACGTACATAATATGCAACGATACTTTAAGGATAATAGCAACGCGAATGACAGGCAAGTACAGACGCTAGCACATCAAGTTACCCCAATGTGTCAAATTTTCTTGATCGTTTTTCAACTTTATGGCAAACAGAATAAGGTTCATATTCAATTGGGAAAATTTGACACATTAACTTGATGTGCTGGCGTCTGTGCATCGTTTTGACCTGGTTTCTGTTTTCTCTCAAAAACAAAATGAAAAAAGTCTCAAAAATTATATTTTTCATGTCCGAAAGTTAAAATCGTCTTTGGTCTCATTGCATCTCTAATTGTAATGGTATTTTTAACCATTACAGGGTTTCACTATGAAGCTATACTTAACACAAAATAACATAATACTTAATATATTTTTGTAACTACCAAATCAAAACTGGGAATTATATACCTGAAGTCGTTAAAAGTGATTCGTGTCTAATTTGTTTTTGATGGCATAAACTTCGTAACATAGGTACCGCGAAATATTCGCGTAACCTTAACAAACGACGTTTAAGTTTTAATTAAGACCTTTCAACACGAAGCCTGTACAGTTAGCTGCATAAATCTGTGAATATTTCGGAACATTGAATTACATTAACATAGATTACTAAATAATAATGAATTATTCCGACTAAGATATATTAAGTTTATGTAAGTATACAAGTTTATGGTGGGAGCGACATGTCACAGATGTGACTATTCCTACTATTTATTTTAATATGAATTCAAATAGAGGGAATGGTGCTGGAGAAGGATGCTCCAAATCCCTTGGACAGCATTTCGCACCAACGTATACATATTGCGAGAACTCAAAATATCCTCGCGGTTGTCGTCCGAGTGCCTATACGTAAGATTCTTCAATACTTTGGTCACATAGCAGTGCAAGGAAAGACGGTTGTAATCTCGAAAGACTTATCGTGACCGGCAAAGTGAATGGGAAAAAGCCTCGTGGACGCAGCCCAATACGTTGGTCCGACCAGATCCGCACCACACTTGACTCTTCGAAATACGATGCCCTTCACACCGCCAGAGACAGAAGCAGATGGAAGAACATCGTGAAGAAAAAGGTGATGAAGCAGGGAGGTCAAGACCCTCAGCATTGAGGAGTACGATGCAAGGAGGGGAGGCATATTTTTAGACAACATGTTCTACACACAGAAAACAATTAAATACAGGTAGATAGGTAGTTTAGTACGTCGCAGTCGTCCACACTACTCACATGAAAATTCGCTATAAGATACTCGTTGTGTATAAAACGGGCACGTCATGGGTTTTCTACGCAATGTCTTTAAGGTCGTTATTATTATGTTTACTCGTTTGTTTTTGTGGAGACAAAGTTTCATGAATAAAAACTTAAACTTAAAAAAATAAACGTAAGCGATATCAACTTTTTATTATTGGGCTAAAAATATTGTTGTTGTTTGAATATAAATACGGTTCCTTAATAATATGAGTACAAAACATGGTTGAGTTAAAACCTTAACATATTGCAAGTTGTATTTTATTTCATTAATGGAGTCATTCGTAGTATGCAACACTAAACACAAAAATACAGATGCCATAATTGCAAACTATTAAGAATAGATAAATGCACAACGCACTGATTTGAACAGCTCTTTACCAAATCATGCTTAGACCAATTTCACCTAACTTTACCGACCACACTTTGGACGAGTTCCATATGAATTTGACTCGTGCAAGAAAACGTACGAACACGCACGAACAACCCCGACCTTCGAAGTACTATGGAAGGATTGTGCTCAGGCTGGGAGCGAGTTAGTCGGACGTATACCTACGTGTTGTTTCGACATGCGAAAACAATCCGAACTTGGATGAAGTTATTACTACTATTTCGTGCGTTGAAGCGATGTCACTGAGATACTTACTGCATATTTCACGAAGAATAACGTATTCAGTATGCACACTGAACTCGAACGACCACTAGGATTCATAAGTTGACGTCGATTAAAATTCGCATCCAAAGTGCGGTTGGCCTTGAGCTATAATCGTTCCAAACCGCACCGAAACAAAATTTTCTATAGTGCTGTTTGGAGGAAAAGATTATAAAAAATATTTGAATTCTGCGAATAGCACCTACGCAAAATTGGTTAGCAATGATACGATGTATTTTCAGCCCTTTTACCTATTTTGTGGACCAGACTATGCGGAGCGATGACTTGGTTAGAGTCGCGGGAATCCAATGGCTCAAAAGACGCACAGGACCGGTCGTTGTGCCGACATTTGGGGGAGGCCTATCCAGCAGTAGACGTCTTTCAGCTAAAATGATGATAATGATGAACCAGTCATTGATATTTTTGTGAACAGGCAAATAGTCGTACCTTATCATTATACTTAAATGCCGTTGCACATAGGTAAAAAGCAGGGTAATAATGATGATGATACATATAGTTTTGCCATATTGATGCTTTCAACTCTGTAAGGTAACAGCGTTGGCCGATACGCTTGCTAGACTTTGAAGTTTTAAGCCCCTTTCTTCATGACAATTATTATTAAGTGCCAGTCCCTTAAAAATCCAATAGGCCGAAACCGATGACTACCAATAAACTCTAATCGTCATTCGTAAACATTAAATGAGTCGAAAATTTCTAATTGAATCCACATAAATAATGATAAAAAAGCAATGAACTGTCTTAGATTTTCAATCGTCATTCGTCAATACTACACAGTTTAGAAACCTGCTTAGTATACTGGTTATACAAGATATCCAAAACTATAAACCTAATCCTAAATACCTCTTATTATCACCCATAGATATAAATATTTAGATTTCTATGTTATCACCGATTGATGTTTGAACGTTAGAAATGTCCTCATTTTCGTTCTTAAGCATTGCTAACGGTAACACATTTGAATAATTGGTAAAAACATGTCCGGGACGAAGTTAAGCACTTACATGATCTGTGGAAATTAAGATAGTAGAAATGACACACAAAAACCTTAAACACTTTTATGGTTAAGTTACAAAATTAAAAATCGACAAAGCTTTATTTACCTTTACTAAAGATCTCAATGTAGTTAAATAATGTCAAATATGTTGTCAGTTGAAGTCCTATGTAAAAGGAGTTTATTTTAATCAATCGGGCACAACCCAATGTCAATACTCAATACTTTATTGCATTCCATAATGTGTACAATTATAATAGTTGGTATGTTAAAAACATCGAATCCCTGAGGACCCTGTCGGGCATAGCAAAGTTAATTTTAATAGGAGAGAATAAAAATAAAAACTGTATCATTAAAATAGTAATATTTGGTATTTATATTTTATGTACGTATTTATATATTTTATTGGTTGGTTAGTTTACGTCCGATCCCCAGACCGAAATATCATAACAATTCATAGGAATCGGTGAAGCAGTTTCGGAGGACATTTGTAACACTGTGATACGAGAACTTTATGTATCTAGTCTAACACTTTCCCTGTCCACAAAGTAGACACAATATTTAAACAATCATCATGAGGCATATGTGACTTATGAGACGAGGAAGTGGTTAAGTTATATTTACATATTTATAAAATATGTATTGCACGGTTTTCATTTATTAACACTACAAATTATACTAAACTAAATATTGACAATTAAATTGGATTAATTAAATTATTATGTCCTGGTTGCTACGGAGAAATTCCATTAACCGGGTTTACTCACGATATTTGTCGTACACCAAAATCACTGATGTCCAGAAAGCACATAGGTATTTATTTGTGAAAATTAGAAAAGTCATTTTGTGACTACCTGATTTGAACCTACCTTGTGCGTGAGAGAGACCGCTGGGCTGTCACGACATTTATTATACCAATTAAAGTGATTATACTGTAATTACTGGAACCTATATAAGTTGGTATCTATTCAACCGTGTTCATTCCGATAGAGTGGTGGTAATGGGAATAAGAACGGTGCCAGGCGGATTGTGAGAAAGACAATGGCCCTGGTGGTCTGAAAAAACTTTGACTCTTTGTCACTAAGGCAGTGTAAGCTTACCTAGATGTAAAACTAGATCTTTTGTGAGAAATGGGGTTAATACGGTACTCTTGAGTTAGGTTCGTGTATCAATTAAAACAATGAAAGACTCAATAGTCTTATTTACCACATCGCGTATTGCTGTCTTTATATGGTAATTAATTTAGCGTAAAAAAATTAAATAATAAATATTAGGTACGGTGTTGCAGTTTTATTGTTATCATTTTATGTAATAAAAAGGTGTCTATGGCGATAATTTTTCAATTTTCATATACAACGTGTTTTTCTTGATATCCCATAACTCTAGGGTATGATTGAGACCATATCAAAGAATCAACTGGCAAATGAATTATGTTTCAATCATCCCTTTTTTTTTACTATCATCTATACATACATATAATAAATCTGTAGAAGTAAAATTTCTGTACATTGAAAATATCATATCATCATCATCATCATCATATCATCATACATATAATAAATCTGTAGAAGTAAAATTTCTGTACATTGAAAATATCAAAAAAATAAATAGCAGGGGGTGTTACTAGACTGACACCGAACCCAAAAATGTGATTAAAAAAATTTTTGTCTGTCTGTCTGTCTGTATGTCTGTCTGTCTGTCTGTCTGTATGTTCAGGTATCACGCAAAAACTACCGGTTCGATTACGATGAAACTTGGTGTACTTATTTTTTGATATCCTGGGCACCACACTGGGTACTTTTTATCCCGGAAAAGTATATACAATAAAAAACAAACTTAATTTTGCGGTTCGATCCCTAGACCCGACTACTGTACCAACCGCAAATAATAAGTTTGTCGTAGGTTACGTCACCCGCAGTGGAGTTCACCAAAGGGCGCTGCACACGGCTAAGATAATATAATATTTTATCTTAAGATACAATATCGCTCGCTATACAATTCAATGGGCTATCACACACTACGAAGATAATTATGCACATTGAATATCTATTCAAAATTAATATTGGAGGATGATTGGTGATCGATACTGATGCCAAAAATGCAATTAGCGAATGTTTTGTCTTTCTGTCTGTATGTGCAAGCATAGTTCAAAAACTATTTTAGGGATTTTAACCAAACTTGGTACGGTTGTAGGTAATCAATACGCCTGGGCAGGTTGATCTTAGTATCAGTTGTTTTACACATGGTCAGTTGTACGGCGCTCTTTTCCGGGTCAGTAGTTCCAGAAATCTTTATGCATACCTACATATCGTAAGGATCAACTTTGAAAGTAGTCTATCCGGAAGTATTAGGCTAAAATTATTACGTTTATATATCAACGCACAGCCCCAACCGCTGGTATTAGAGACATGAAACTTGAAGGGGTGTTCTTAGTGAAGAGTAAGTCTTCCATAAAAAACGATTTTTGAAAATTCAACCCTTAAAGGGAAAACATAGGGGACGGAAGTTCGACATCCACGCGGGCGAAGCCGCGGGCAAAAGCTATACAACATAATTCGACAAAGTCACGATGATTAATGTAAAACACCCTTACGTGAAAAAAAACTGACGTTAGAAAGAAGGTTCATCGTATTTTTGAACTAATTAGGTAATAAAAATAATATTTATTTATTTATTTATTTTATTTTACAATTTATGTACACACAGAAAAATAGATTGATATACATGATACTTATAATTAGGAGTACAAAGGTACTGCTTATTTCTATAGAAATTTCTTCCAGCAGACCTGCGAAAGGAGAAATGAAAAGAAATGTAGACAATAGTGTGTGAGAACAAGAAGAGAAAAATATGACTAGTCGAAGTCTTAAACTAAAATATTAAATATACCTACACATATAACGGAATACAAAATTAACATATACTTATATAAATACATAAAGCTAAAATATTTAAACATACATAAACTATATATAAATACTCACATTTGAGAGGAAAGATAATGCTCTTTTACTCGACATTTGAACAGCGACACAGTTTTTATATCATATAATAATAATATTAATAATACTTAATAATAATAATGTGTGAATGGTCGTGGAATATCCACGACTATTCACACAACGCCGTCTAGTCCCAAGCTAAGCAGAGCTTGTGTTACGGGTACTAAACAACTGATAATTTAATTATGATTGATAATATCTCCGAAACTATGCATTTTTGGACCATCTATTCTAGGAGTTTTAGTATAATTTTACCTACAGAATATAACCCTAGAGTTATGGGATATAAAAAAAAACACCTTGTATATAACTTTGGCACAAGCTTAGTGAAAGACATTTTAAAGTAGTCATACAGCAGGGTCACTTGTAATTTTCTGTGGAATACCAATACGACGTAATCGTTACATAGCCAGATTATACAATTAAGAATTATACCGGTGCTTTATTTCTCCAGTAAACAATGGAATGTGCGAAACCAGTGCTATCAGATAACCCAATTCTCATAAAAAATGCAGTGTTTCAGAAGATTTCATTGCTATTAATTAAAATGTTTAACAAACTGCACATTATGAGCGCAACATACAAATGTTTCACATCTGAATGCCAAGCCATATCTTCTATTAATAAATATTTTGAAACTAGTTTTGCAAAGTATTTTACGAATAATAGTAAAACTTAACCATGTCCGTGCGGTACATCTAATGAATTATCAATTTACCACGTATTGTTTTATATAGCAATGAAGTAATATTTTTTTCTCTTTGTTCTAGATGGAGAGTTTAAAGCACATCGTTCTTGGCTTTCTCATCTTGCAAATATACGTCCATGCAGCACCTAGTGACGTTAGCAAGTTAGAAGAAATCGCCAAAGTAGAACAAGCTGATCTCAAAGTAGAACAAACTATCCTTAAAGCAGAACAAGCTGACCTCAAAGAAGAACAAACTGCCCTCAAAGTAGAACAGGGTGGTCCCATAGAAGATCAAACTGAACACAAGCTTGACTCAGAACCACAGGAAGTGGAAAGCGATAACAACTCCACTGAAACACAACGACACAAGAGATGGTATAATCCTTATGGATATGGAGTTCCTCCATTCAACCCATTTATAAATCAAGGATATAATAAAAGAGATGATAGTCTTAATACGGGTTACTACGGAGAAGATCCCTTAACACAAATACATCGACGGATTCAAGAAATAGCACACTATGTAAGAAATCCCCAGCAACAGCCAACACCGCCTTCTCATATTCCTATATACTATCCAGTGCTTTTTATACCTCCTGGTGATTGTAATTGTAACAGTTACAACGAAAATCAAAATCCAACCACGCCGGAACCTTATAACCCCGTAACACCTAACAATAACGGTGGTAACAATAACGTTGGTAACGATAACGGTGGTAATAATAACGGTGATAACAATGATGGTGATAATACTGGCACAACACCAGTAGTGGTGAACCGCTGGTCGGTTATGGAGGACGAAAGACAAAATTGGGGTTTTCTAATCAATGAAACCGATTCAGAAGAAGGCGTAGAATTCAATAGGCCAATTTCGTTTGATCCTATTAGATTGAATAGACCCAAAAGACCTCCACCACCTGTGGAGCATGGCACCATTCAGAGTGACTCGAATAACCAGGATCAACCCCAGTCTGAGGCACCAAGTTCTCAAACCCCGCCCTTGAGACCTCAGCCACAAACTACAAGGCGGCCATTTCAGAATAGCCCTCAAAACACACCACCCCCCCGAAGGCCTCTAAACACAGAACCACCTCAAAGGCCTCCAACAGGTTTAGCGCCTCCAAGTCGCTGTGACGGTGCCATTCTAACCTGCTGTCATCAACCCCAGGTTGTGTACGACTGCTTTGCAATTCAGGGGTGTCCCGAATTGACTGTGTACGGAAATCCTTGTCAACCTAACGAAATATTGCGAGTGGTTGAATGGTTCCGAACGTACTACAAACAAAGATATAACAAATGAGCCTTGAAAGCCCGTGATATCTGTTTAGAAAACCATTCACATTCAGGTACGAGCTTAATTTTAAAAAATCTTTTTTGCAAAAAATAAAACCGACTTAAAAAAAACCACTAACCGATGTAAAATAACTCTAAATTAGGAAGTCTGTGGCTTTGGTGGTTTTGTCTTATTCATGATGGGCCACCGACTTCCAAATTTAGAGTTATTTTACATCGGTTAGTGGTTTTTTTTAAGTCGGTTTTATTTTTTGCAAAAAAGATTTTTATTTTTCCATTTTTAGTTGTTTCCATGCAAATATTTGCCATGAATTTATTTTTATATTGTTATTTGTTAACAATACATAATGGTAATAGGGTTATCCACTTATCCCTAATAAATGAAACTTAACATACCTAACTGTCGAAATATAGGTATATTGTACACATCTGCGTACCCCTCAGAGCGTACAGGCGTGATGATACATCATGATGTTGTATAAACAATAAATATCCAAGCGATTCCAGCAATCACGACAGATTTGCCGTCCATTTTTGAAGAGTTCCATTGTATATCTCCGAAGATCAGCACCAGATCTTCACCAAATTAAAATGGGACCACCTCGGAAGTATACTCTTTCAAATAAAAAAAGAATATTGAGAATCGGTCTACAAATGGGGGAGAAATCGCGTAACAAACACACAAAAAAAAAAAAAAAAACAAAAAAAACATACCGTCGAATTGAGAACCTCCTCCTTTTTTTGAAGTCGGTTAAAAAGTAATTTATATTGAAACTAAGTAGCACTCGTTCGTGAGCGACCAATCAATAAATTCACTTTATTTTTTCAGTGACTAAAGATTTTTTTTAAACTTGTTGTTATTGTGGCAAAAGACTTTTTTATTTTAAATACTCCTTGGATATAAGCATTTTTTAATTTATAGCAGGTCTAAGCAAGTACAGTAGGCCATACGTCAGTTTTGGCAAACCACGTGTAAAACGGCACAGTCTATTGAAACTGTTTACTACGATGGACCGGCTCAAGGTCAAAGAGTTACCACTGACGTGCGGCCGACTGTCCTTATGATATTATTGTAGCTATAGTTGATTTTTTATAAATCTAACAGTGCTGATGAAATGTAAATACTCTAGTTGTACATTTTATACTCATACAAGTAAAATCTAATGATAGTAACTATGTTCCTATCGCCAATGTTTCAAAACATGACAATAAAATTTATTCGTCATAGTCTAGTAGACTTTGGTTTTATTTTCCTTGATCTATAAAACTAGTTCTTCAGAACTTGGTATTTGAAGCTTTTTGTTTACTTATAAATATGTAATCTGTTTAACAAGTATGAATATGTATATGTAATGTCAAGATTGATTTATAGCACTTACCTAAAGTTCTATGAAAGTTCAACGCGGTATGTTTAAAATTAAAGTTGTGGCCTGTAGAAACAGCAGCCAAGATGTACCTTTCCTTACTAAATTTGTTTTACCGCAAAAAGCAATGGTAGGAATATTGGATTTCCCAATTACCACAAATCTGTGGTATATGGCTTCTTCTTATTATGTGTGTTAATGATACTAAATGACATCAGTACCTATTATGTGTAATAGTCGGTTAATGATCGGTCAAAGTCGGACAATGCAATGAGAAGGAAATTCCGAGTTCAGAGGTGGAGTCCTATACCTAAATATAAGCAGTAGTCATAGAACACATGATAACATAGAACAGATAATATAAGCATTGCTGCGCAGCTCTTTACTTCAAAACGAGTCTCTATCGCAATGAAGTCGATGAGATAGATAAAAAAATTGGTAAAGGGGAACTGCGAATTAAAATAGGCATGCATTAATTAATATAATTTTTAAAAGTACAAAACGACCATACTCTGTGTAATCGCATGCTTAAATGCAAGCTTCATGATCACTTTACAACTCTAGAAAAAAACAGATTGACAGGGACAAATGGACTAAGCTGAAATGTTAAATTAATTTATGCCTTGAACTTAATCATGTTTTTCGTCTTATGTAATACCAACCATGTTTGTGGGAAGCTTTAGTTCAACTAAAGTTGGCATTTTTATGAAATGGAGTGCACTTCCCGTTCTTTTTTAATGAAAAGAGAACAGGTGTGAGAATTAGCCTATTACATCAAGTTTAACTTGTTATTAAAGGAATCGGCGCTACTACCTATTGCTATTAAACACTTTTGTTCCATGCAATGCCTAAATCCTCAGTTATTTATATGACTGTGATTAAGGTTATTACCTTTTAGAAAACATAATGGTGCCTAAAATGTAACCAAATGGATTGAAAAATAAGATTTGTATTAAAACCATCACAGACAACGCGAATGCGGAAGGCGAAGAACTAGTAACAGTCGATAGCGATTGAATTAATCAGAGTCATCAGCATGTGCATAACCGTCATAGATTTATTATTATATAAATTCTAACTTGGTCTCTCATGTTGGCTGGTGCATCGTGGACAGGTACAGTCAGTGAGCTAAATTACCTAATCCATCTTAGAATAAAATATAAGGGGAAGATTGGTCAAGCAACATAGCTCACTGACTGTACCATAGACTTGAAAAGAAGGAGAAGAAACATGGGAATGTAATCTGTCAGCGGGATTGTCTATCATTATGGTCATCGGCATCATCACACATATACCCACTCACACTCACTCCCACACACGCACTCACTCATACACACACCCACTCACTCACACGCACCCACTCACACACACACACACACCTACTCACAGACACCCACTCACACACACCCCTTCACACACACCCACTCACACACACCTCCACACTCTACATCTATCCTTTTTATTTTATTTTTATTTTTATTTATTTTTTTATTTTGTTTCCTTGTTTTGCTAAAATGATTTATTTGTCTATCCATTTACCTGCTACAAAAATGAAAATAGTTCTCGTAAATTAGGCAAACTTCTTTACAAGTCACCCATGAAAGGGTTGGGCCTAGCACCTTTAATACAAGTTGTCTTGTCAACTTAGTAAGGGTGCTAGAGTCTCCAAACATATTATTGTATAACGTCTCCATCTGTTTGTTTGTTACCTAATGTTGTTCAAATGTACCTACACTATTTATTGCAAATAAATTATTATTATTATTATAATTATTATCATCACTGACACAGTACGATGTCTGGTACACCGTTCCCCTAATACAACAAAACTAAGTATACGTAAGTAACTTAAATGTATCCCACAAGGTAAGAACCTAGTGTGTAACCTCAATAATATTGCGAGATTGTGAAGTGTCCGTACTGTAAAAATAACACTATTTTAAAAAGAAGAGCATTAAGCACTTATGAATGATTGCTTGTTTGACTGGCCTGTTGGTCAAGTAGTTAGTGACCCTGACTGCTATGCCAGAGGTCGTGGGTTCGATTCCCACCCAGGACAAATGTTTGTGTGATGAGCACGATCATTTGTTCCGTGTCTGGGTGTAATGTATCTATAATATGTATGTATTTAGAAATATAGTATGTTTATCAGTTGTTTAGTACCCATAACACTAGCTCTCAAGCTGAACTTGGGACTAAATGGCGTTGTGTGAAAAATTGTGGAATATTTGTGGAATATTTAATGATCGAAGTTAAGCACAGTTAAATACCGGTCAGTTATCAAGTGTACGTACCACCGTTAGTAAGGGTTAATACTATTATCGACAGCACAGCACCAAACAAGATCTAGTATTTTTTGTTTTTGTTAAATGTATTTTGAGATTCTGTTGCCAAATTGCGTGTGTAAATTGCTTAGTCTATTTTGTTTTTTTTAGGTGTAAGTGTTCCTAAGGAATCATGCATGTTTAGTCTGACACACACTTACCTAGTTTTATTCTGCAGGTAACTACCGTATAACGCAAACCTGCTCTTAAAGCCGGTCTCACTTTCAAAGTTCACATTATAATAATAATTACCACAGCTCATACATTTGAATAATTATGGAATTCCCATTCTGACGATTATCCGAAAATGATTAATTTGTTTTATTATGCTTATCAATATTTACTAATAATCACTGAATGAGACGTGTTTTTTTTCTTCAAAGATTTTTATAATGTTTGAGATTATGTTTTTTTTATAATCCAAACATCCAGATGTATTTTATTAAATAATTATACTTAAATAATTAGACACAAGATATTAATCATTAATTAACATAAAACAACATAACATAACTTTACGCCTGTAATCCCCGAAGGGCTTTGCAGAGGTTTTCCTGGTAGTACACCCACATTTCGCCAGTTATGTTTAAGTTCCATGTAATAGGGGGCAAGCCTATTGCCATCATTCGGGTACTAATCCAGACTCCGGGTTGCAACTGAGAAATTCCAAATGTAAAACTCAATAACATTTTGACCGTCCCGGGGATAGAACCCGGGACCTCATACTCAGCAGTAGCGTTTGCGACCACTAGACCAACGAGACAGTCAAAAAAATATAAATTAAGTAAGTTCTATTTCCTTAAAGGGTCCAGGGATAAGGTTAAAATAGATTCCATGTGGCCAAATCTCTTGAAGAATCCTGCCAGCTTACAGAGTGGCTGGCAGCAGCAAAATATAAAAAAAGTTTAGGCCATGTCAAAATTTGCTGCAGCAAATTATACAAATCAATACAATTGGTATCAAATTTGGCGGTACTTGCAGGTGCAAGTACCACCAAAGTTTATAATATACGTAGGTACGTATAAATTATAAATCAGATATTTAAAGTGCTGGGTTTTACGTCCTTAGAAACAAATATTACTATTAAAAAAAAGGTTCTTCACAAATCTAATCGATAAACCGAAGCATCGACGTCATCACCGAATTCCAAAAGACCTAGCTATCAAAATCCCGCATCCCCGGTTATCGGAAAGAAAAATGACTACACAGAAACACGATGTTTATATGCCTTAATAAATACAAAAGTCCTCAGACGATAGGAGAGTCAACTGAGAGGCGGACGTATCGTGCAGAACCAGTTGAAACCGCCGAAATTTGTGTTAACAGCAAGGACGTGTATACCCAAACAGGATGGAATTTAGTAAGTTATATTTATTCATATTTATGTTAATAAAGTTTGTTTACATACTAGTTTCATCGCAAGCTAAATTACATTTTTCACGGTGTTTAAATTTTCGATACGTTACTCTGAAATGTTTACGCTGTTGTTACACAATTTTTAGAGGTTATACTGTGAAAACCTGTTTTGTAAAGTGTAGTACATAATATGCGTGTAATCTCGTTTTTGTTTTAACCTTAGCTGACCTACGTCTGTAGATGCTAGTTATGTGATTATGATTAAAAACTATGTTGATTCGGACGCTTCCCTACCGTATTACTTAGCGCTCTCTTATACTGATGTTGTTATTTACCAAACGTAATTAATAACTTTTGCTTACCCAACCTAACATAATTGCATACGTATAAAATACTACACTGTAGTTACCGACATTGGGAGTGTTTCTAAGAAAATAAAATAAAATACACATGAGTAATATTTACTCCAGCGCGTGTGAATGGCTGACTAACTGTCACACCTTCGCGACCTTGACATTGCCCATGCACACACATTCTTAAAAGGTTCCAACTCCAACATTTGACCCAATATCTTCTTGAGAAAAAAATACACATTGACAAATGTTTGTGTTCGGTTGGTTGTTGGTTATATCGAAACATGGTTGGCATCGTCCGTTGTCCTCGGCTCTGGGAAAACCAAGCGCGTCGGTTTGCGACATTAATGCATTTATTATACAGAATCACGTTTATAGTCACGTGAACCCACATTTTTAGTTAGATAATGTGCCTTTTCTATGTGTATATCAGTGGTACTGATCTTCTATTGGTAAAAAATGTAAATTGCCTTCTGTACTTATTTGGTAGAGTTATATCGTTGTTTTTAGAGACTTAGAAGGAACAATGTCTGCAACCAACTTTATTTGTACTTCAATTGACATTAAGAAATCTTCCCGTGAACACTTGGTGAAGTGTGCTGGCTGGCAGTACCACACCCACCTAATATAAGGGATTGACTAAAGAATTACATTACCTATAACAATTTTGTCGATTAGGTACCAAAATAAAAATGTCAATGCTAGCTAGTATTTAAGAGATTAAACAATAGTAGTGTGCTGAGTGACACAGACAGCTCATTTGCCCTTAGTTTTCAGAAGAAAGATTTTTACAGATGGTTTGCAAGATACACTGACCATCTCATGTATAGCACGGACGTGCAGCTTAAATTTAACTACCATTTTTTGAGCTATTAAGTTTGAATAATTTATTAATTTCCATGGATAAATGTGTTTGTCGCATTGAATTAAAACTAAAATAAAAACTATATAATAAACCTTAAATTATTATTATTCATTTTTTTATTGAATAAATATAAATAAATATTTACATATTTATGAATATATCAATTTTGTTTTAGAAAACATTTTAAACGATAAACTGTTTGCTATGTCCATTGCACAAAGAAATCAGTATGATGAGTCCATTCCATTGTGGTTCTTTTGTACAATCGAAACATAAATCTAAATTCTTTTTTACTGTTACAGATATGGCGAGCTACACGATAATGATCATAGCCACACTGATGTTTGCGCAAGCACTTGGTCGACCAGAGGTTCGTAGAAACAATATTGCCGGCGGTGGCATAATAAAGGTACCGGCGAATTTATCCTATAATGAACTGAAATATATTCTTCAAGCAAGAAATGGTGTAGACGTCCCTGCACCTATAACTTTATCTCCTTGCGCAAGAGCAATTCTTGGCTGTTGCAAAGATAACCATATGAATGAGTCCTGTTCAGAATCTCTCAACTGCGGAGCATACTTTTTCGACGATAATCCTTGCGATGAAAAATTTATACTGGGTGCTTTGAAAGCAGCTAAGAGTTTTTACCAACAGCTGAAAGATATAGAAATGTAAACAGTGTGAAACAGTGTCGCAACAAGATTCGACGACTTCTTCCTGTGGTTTTAACCAGAAAGTGCGTCCTACCAACTGCTCATATTTTTTTTATAGTTGAGCCTGTTTTCGGAGTTGCAATTTCAAGGCAGTTTTAACAAAACCTTGTTCCAGTTACTTGAAAACATTAACTGTTGAAATTGAGTTATAAGTTAACATATTGAACTAATTATGGTAATCTGAATGTCGAATCTTTACGATAAATTCAGTAAAAATCCATTTGTGTGCGAACATAATATTTTTGGAAACAATGTTTGGCTTCGCTTATATTATATTCCTAAACAATGAAATGATAATGTATAAAGGTCTTGCCTAATTACTTACCACTGCCACATTCGCAAAACTCCACTTGTATACAACGTTAATATTAATGCGTGAATGCTTAAGCCTAGGGCTATTGTTCAGGGCTAATGAAGTGTCCACCCAAGTAAGAAGCGAGATAAGGTATCTCTATTCAGAAAGGGCCAAGTATTGTGTATTGTATACATAGCTAACTAGTGCGTACTAAAACACGCAAAAACCATTGAAAATGTTTTATTCTGAAGAGACTACACTTAACTAAGTTCAGTTATTTTACTAAGGATTAATTATTATAAATATAAAATTACTCTGTGGAAAATGTGATAAGGTACCAAATATGTGTGATTGATGCCTGACGTTTAATTTTGATACATGTTTGCGTATTTTAATTACAGTAAACGTAATGAATGTCTAATTATGATTGTACTTTTGTGTTGTCAACTCTTAGCACTACATCGGGCGTTTGTAATCCAATGTTGCGCTTTTCTTTATTAATATGTACAGACGCCAGCACATCAAACTACCCCAATGTGTCAAATTTCTTTGATAGGTTTTCAACTTTGTTTTAAACACTATAAGGTTCATGTACAATTAGGAAAATTTGACAGTTTGGGGTAGATTTATGTGCTAGCGTCTGTACGTTAATCGAAAGTGCTTATAAGAAAATTACCTTTCTGTCGGACCCAGTTCTCGATAATTGCAACATAACGTTGTATCAATTATTATTGACAACACTATTGTAGCCAATAAGCCTACTGTAAGTGATAATGTAGTAGCAGATCGAATCGATTGTTGAGTATTGATGAACGGTACCGTATAATGGGACCTCGTTAAGTTTAAGAAAGATAAGTAAACCAAGTATCTAGGTTGTCAACATGCGAGATGTGAACTTTGCTATTTGTAAGTCGATAGTCGAATCGTGACGACCAATGGCTAAATAACCACAACTTTATCCTCTGGTGACTCTCATTATACAGGGTGTAATTTTGACCGTGGGACAAACTTACACAGGCTGTTCTGTACTGTTGAATATGAACAACTTTCGCTATAGGACCAACTCTGAAATCGCAAAAATAAAATCAGCTGATGCATACAAAAGTTTGATACCTACTCGACAAAAATGTATGAAACAGCTGATTTTTTTTTCGCGATTTCAGAGTTGGTCCTATAGCGAAAGTTCTTCATATTCAACAGTTTAACAGCCTGTGGAAGTTTGTCCCACGGTCAAAATTACACCCTGTATAGTTGGATCAAGGGCTGGATTCATGGTTTCCTCTCTATAGAGACTTGGTAGGCGGCCCCTATTGCTAATGCCGATGAGTTACTATTTATGTACGCTTTCAATTGTTTTTTTTAATTCCCTTATTTAAATTTATAAGATATGTATAATATTTGAACCTTCACTAGAATTTTACCATGGTTAAAAAATTTAGTAAAATTATTTGCACTATAAATACTAGAAATAGTAATTTTATGTCATTAGTTCTAAGGTTTGATTGACACGCAAGATACCCAGATAACCAAAATACCCCCGTAAGAAGGTCGACTTTTGTAGCATGTTGTTACAAAGTTGTTTGTAGTCCTTACTGCCATAAATTATTTTGTATTTATTAGACTTTAAGGCAAAAAATGACACAAATGTTTCATTTAATTTCGAAATGTTTGTTTAGTAATTACGTAGTCTTTTACAAAATCGAATGTGTGATTTCACTCTTCATAAATTATCTAAAATATATAAATGCTTAACTAATATTTACTTATTATGTAATAGGATGGTAAATCATGATTCTTGTAAAGGCTAATATCAAATGTCAAAGTAGAGGTTTTTTGACCAATTGGCATCTTTGCAATTAGGCACTCTATGTCGCATAGTTATAAGAATTCAGAAAAAAATATGGTGACTCGTATTTTTAATTGTAACTTCTTTTAATTATGATATGAAAAGCTATGACTGTTACTGATTAATTATGTTATGATTGTTTCTAAGCTTATTTTAATGATAAATAAATATAATTCAAACAACACGGACTATCTTTTTTAAGTTAAGAACAAAACAAAACATTTGGCTGGGACAGATAAAACACAATTTAAATCGAGTAAAGCTTGCTTGGCGAGGAGCCAGGCAGCCTCCAGGCAACAAGTGCTCGTTAAAATAATATAAATGTATTATTTTTATTATAGCTTTTATATCCTCATATTGTCCCACTAGGACACAATGAAGGTTTTGAATGCAATTTCTTTGTTAAAATAATAGATTTGAAGCATGTTTATACATATAACTGAATTTGAGGTTTAAAATTTGCTTAATAAGTATGTATAGGATGGCAGGGACATCGAAGGACATCCAGAAACCATCTCTACAAAGTTACATTTAAAAAAAAATGTCGATTATTTCCCAATTTTTAAGTTTTTTTTCTGATGAAACTTTTGCTTAAAACTGTAAAGAACAATGAAACCATCATCATTTGTATCTAACCATTTTAAAAAGCAAAATAGTTAGGCACGCCCTTTTTACAGTTACAGTGCCTAGACATAAGAGAAAACCTGGACGGGGCAGAATCATGTAGGGAACTTATGGTGTCCGAATGTGCCTCAGTGTTCCTTCCGCGCCCGCAAGAGCTTGACACTGAACTGAACTGAACGCTCGCCTTTAAACCATGGCTGACTTAATGATAGAAATGTTCACGAACGCTTGGCCGAAGAAGACAATACATATAACAATAGACCTTTACACAGTGCTGCAGTGAGAAAATAAGGTTAATACAGTGGTTCTGAGAGTCTTACACCTACGTAGGTACTTCACGTTACGCCCAACTGCTGTTTTTGTTAGACACTGACTGTTTTGCAGTTTTTGTCTGACTGACTGACTGATTGCATCTCTGCTTACCATCAGGTGGGATTGCAGTCAAGCACTGGTTTATAATATTTAAAAAAAAAATAAGTCACCTTGAGCAAGTGTGTTGATCAATGCTCTTCTTCTACAGAACTTTTGTGTATAAGAAGTGGTCTTGACCTAGCCATGGGACAATAACAGGCTAATAATATTAGAAAAAAAAACAGCCACGAGATAAAAAAAATAAAAAAGGCTTTAGGATCGTAAATAAATTCTTTAAACGACCGCTTTATAGCCGGTGTTGAAACACTATAAGGTTTACAGGCTACCCCCTTTTACGAGTTAATTCCCTTGGTATTAATGTTCCTCGCCTCAGAGCAAAGCTCTTCCCATCCTTTTCCTCAAAGAACTTTACAAAGTTATTTTACTGAATAAGTATTTATGTTTTGAATAGTGTAAGTAGGTATAATATTTTCTTCCCATTTGACGGTAGGCAATAATTGTCTAATACAAAGTAGTTCTGTTAATTTATAAATTTGTGTGTTATGTATTTTGTAATATTTAGACTTGTATGTAAAAAAAAACGTTGTATTTGTAATTATTTATTTAATAATTGTAGCTACTACTTTTTATCTACATAGAAGTTTTTTTTAAGTATTTAATAAATAAAATGTCTAATTAAAAGCACTGAAAACATTGATAAAACGTCTAGTTTCAAGCAACAATATCCAGGAATAAGAGTCATTTAAGAAAATCCAAATTAGACAAATTAATATTTTAACTGCTCGTAGGTTAGTCGGTCTTAAGTCTTGTGTAAGTGTCAATTCTTGGGTCGGTGAAAGTGATATTGGCCTTTTCCATAGAGAATAGTTCAATTAGTAAAGAGTTCGGATTTGTCCCGTGTTGTTTACGAAATTACAACAAAAGACTTGCTCCTAAGAACCAGGCGAAATGAGTAGGAAATAAAGGTGATGTTATGTTAAAACAAAGTACCTACTGATTAAACTCAAAACTACGATTGATTCTTTACTTAAGTATATGTTTTGGTACTACCAAAACGTTACCCTTTCCCTATTAATTACACAGAAATTGCTTCTAGAATCGTCTGGCTTGTGGTTTACCAAGTTTAACCACCTTACCACTTTCTACGGTCTAGTAGGCCGTAACCTGTAATTGATATATCTCTCCACATTTTGGTCGCGTGGCCGACTCTCAGAGGTACTCATGAAATCTGTGGTTTCTGCTATCCTGGTCGATAAATTTGCTGTCAGAGTTCCACTATAAATCTTAATTTGTGGCTGTGACCCGAAATTTAATTTCGTCATTACTAAATATTTACGTATCAATTTTCGTAACTGGGTGGGCGAAATAGCAACCTAACAACAATTTTTAACTTTCCTATTCATACGCATACCACAATATCTACTTTTAAAATATTTTTTAAATATTTTAAATTATATTATTATTATATTCGCATGAGCAAAAATATTTCCATGCGTTTCCTTATGAAGAAACTTTGTAAGCCCAAAACACAGGAATGAAAATTAAAGAACTACTTCAGTCTAGTTGGCAAATGCGTCCAAGAACTACAAAATGTGTGTACCATTTGATTCCCGATATGCTTTTATCGCATAAACTTTGATAATGACGTCATAACCGTAGCTTGTTATCAGTATCCTTCCCAGGCAGTAAACTGAACAATGTTGGCCACCTGAAACCGGTTTATTGCCATTTAAAATATGTTGTGTTCGGGAGCAGAATGGGAAAACCAGCCAAATGGGAGTGGGAATTGCAAGCGAAAGACTTTGTGCCGCGTTCTGCAAAAAAAGGCGACATAATTACTTATTTTGTAACTATAACCTACACAAGAAAGGTGATTATGACAGAACGTTTTGGATTCTTTATTTAATTTTAAATTGATGTCAGTGGGAACAGACCGTGACCGTGTCGTGGTGGCAAACCTTATTGGTGAGGTTCTTCAGAAAGGTCAGGTGCGTAGTACCCACAACTGGTGTTCGTGTGCATGAACGTAAACAAAGCAAAAGTATTACATATAGAAGACGAGAGAGACAATAACACATTATAAGAATCGAACATACAATCTACAACGATTATAGTAGACTTAAGTTATAATTTATTCAATGATAGAAAGATTTTTACAGTGTGTGAAATACACACTATAAAATAATTCAATTACACTCAATAATTCAATTACAGGTAAGCTTACTGACAAACATTTGGGTGGACGGATATCTATGGGATGGACGGACTTAGAAATAGGGCTCCGTTGGCACCTTTTGTGTACGAAACCCTAAAAACTAAATGGGTTACTTTAAAGAATAACGCAAGTGGATACGTACCTATAAGTAACCTAAAAGTAAAGTGTAGGTACATATACGGAATGCCTTTTAAATCATTGGCAGGGGTGTTGTGTTAAACAAGCTTTTGGACAGACAAATTGTACGTAGTTAGGAGCCTACATGCTAGACATGCTTTTTGTTAACACGCCTCATATTGCCTATTGCAGCCACGAAGCAAAAGGAGTATGTAAGGATTGTACCCTGTAGCGTTACGTAGCTTCTACCTAACCCCATGTGTAAAACCTATGAGTTTTAAATGTATTTATCTTCTAATCGTATAAGCCTCTCTTCTGCTTGTTTGAGGCTAGTAAACGGTCACTCCATGTTAGCGATGGTTAATTCGCTGCATCTGGCTAGACTGAAAGTCTTCTCTAACATTGAGAGGTGAGAGAAAACGATCACATACAAGATGGACGTCATGATTAATAGTGTTTTTTTTTTGTCTAATACAGAGTCATCATCTACCTAGTCTTTTACCTATTATATTTTAGTCGATTTCCAGTCTAACTGGATGCAGCTGGATGAACCACTGCTTTAAATGGAGAGACTGCTTAACACACCCACAATAGGGTATATGCATGTATTTTTTTTATATTTTTAATTCACTGTTAACAACGTTTTAACATAGTGAAAAAATATAAACTTATTTAAAAATGCAGTAAGGAAGCTTAAAAAAATCTTTAATATACAGAATAAATTTGAGCTGTTTAAACGCCGCCATTTTCGCGCGTCATTTCGATTACGTCATTTACTATGATCCTATTACTATTACTTAGGGTGTTTTCGTTCTTCTAACCATTTCACCATGAAAAAAGCTAAAAAAACCAGTTTACCGGTATTGCTTGTACCCAAATGCAATAAACATTATCAGATTGTGCTTTTACAAAACCACTTTCAGAAAGATTACTGAAAGTGGTTTAGTGATTACTTAAATGTTAAATAACCTCACTATGAAGCTACAATTACACTTGGACATTAAATTAGTTCACAACACACACGTCAATAATTATGTTTTCGAATAAAAAGTCCATTCTAATACTTAATGTCATACTTACACATTGTATGTTTTGTAGACGTCAAGTTGTTGTCGTAGTATTTGACGTCATTTTTCGTTATAACCAATGGTGATGCGTTTCACAAATTTGAATTTCCCGCGCTTAATTCGCACTTTTATTTTTAATTTTAAATAATTATGACGCTATTAAAAAGTAAAATAATGATTTAGTTCATATTTTCTGCATTTAAAGATTCGGAAAAAAAATATTCGGACCATATTTAAATTACATGCATATTCCCTATTCTGTGACTATGGGTAACACGGTGAAGGAAAACATCGTGAGGAAACCGGCACGTCCTAAATCAAAAATTTGAAGACATGTGACATTTACCAATTCGCACTGGACCCGCGTGGTAGATTATGGCCCATACGCAAACTACGCGCTTTGCTACGTGGAGTTTCGAACACCAGTCTGGTATCTTATATTTATGGGTAACACAGCCCCTTTGGTTAGACACAGTGTAAAGTTTTTAAAAACAACAAAAAAACACATACAACTTGTCTTACATTTTGTTCTCAAAATTGCGGTTTATACATATATTGATCTAAAAAAGCGTACTATAGGTTTGCTATCTGAGCCATTCACTCAACATTTAATTTGGGTTTTACCGAAAAAAAATAACAATTATTTGAGGGATTTTCCTCCTACATCCACCAATCAAATTTTCGTTTTGTCATGTTGTCAGCTTCTAAGAGGACGCTGTCACGAATCTACCTGATGTAATCCGTGCAGCGCCTCTTAAGTCACACTCGAAAACCCGTTTTCTAATTAAGTGCAAGGGTTAGAACAAAAAGACTATTATATATATAGGGCGACTGGTAATTAGTGACCGATACTTAAACACGTGATTGTACTCATGAATACGTATAACTTCCCAAAGAAACTTTTATACTCAATAACTTTCAATTAATTGAATTACATCAGTACTGCACAACGGGAGCGGTGGGGATGGTAGGGGAGCATGTGACACTACTCTACTACTAGTAGATTTTGCCTTTCCTGAGGTCAGACTATCAGCTGGTAGATCGTGCTGATTCGTACCTACTGTGATCGATCACAAGCGCGCGCACGGGTATTTCAATCAGCGTTTTTGTTATTTTATTGTGTTATAAGTCATTGTGTTTAAAAAAAAGTTTCTTTGGGAAACTTTATTGTAATCATGAATACAATTACGTGTTTAAGTATTGGTCACTAATTACCAGTCACCCTATATAATTCACTGTTACAATTAACGCATTGTGTTGAATTAGTCTTGAAGTCCCTCAATGGTTTAATTACATCGTAAAATATAGAGGTGCCCATCCATACGTACCTATAAGCTTTAAGAATAAGAATAATATTTATTTGGAATAATTTTATTATTTTTTATTTGCGTCTTTTTTATCGAATGTGACATATTCTAGTTTTCACCCCCTACATTTACCTTCTATACCTATATTTATACGTAATCTGTTCTGATTCCGGGTAATTTTTTTCTAAAGGTTTTAATGATTTTTCCTGGGTTTTTCTTATAAGCCCAGCTCGAATACACGGTTGATATGTAATGAATAATATAAAAAAATAAGTTATTGTTTCATCACTTTTCGATTTCATGTAACACATTATTAGCAATCACCTACTACAATCCTCTCCTACAATCATGTGTACTGCAAATAGTGGTAGGTTTCTAAAAAAAAAAATATAAAAGGAAGAAAACAAAATAGAATTCAAAAATACTAGAGAAAATTATAATTATACAACGGGAGTGAAAATAGGTTCAAAATTAACTTATAACCAGGAATCCCACTGGTTATGAAATTAAGATTTTCTAGTAAGATTTTTGATCACATCAAATCGATTATGTATGTGCGTTTTATAATAGACCGATTATTGTTTAACTGTGTCACAACCGAATGATGGTCAAAGTACCTACCAACTTTATTTCAGGTTACAAAAAATATTGCATACAATTAAAATCTAAATCTAAATTAACCCCAAGATGTGTAGAGAATGCGTAGTGATGATAGATGGCTTTGTATCCGATGACGAGTTTTTATATCATTGTTTGTATCCGTCGTATACTTAAAACAATTATAAACAAATTACCTAAGCCATCTCAAAAATTCATTGAACTGCGAAATTGAGACGTCTAAAGTTCAATAGGATTTAACATGTATCTAAAAGTCACTTTTTAATGAAAATGTCGGCACGTTGCGCGTTGGATACACAACAAAGTCACAGCGCGCAGCGTTAAAAAATTTTGTCAACTTTCCCTTATTTCTAAGTTTAACCTGATTTTATTTTCACTTTATACTGTATAAAATCGGGGTTTCTGTCCAAACCAGTAAGTTTTAAATGAAAAATGTGATTAATATACTTTTAAGGAAAATCTTATAAGGTTAGCTAGAAATAATGTTTTTTCATGGTTGTTAACAGTTTAAGTATAAAACAAAACGTTTAAATTAGGAAAAAAATCGACGAAAAATTTAAATGCATTTCAAGTGGGATAAAGAATCATGTACACTTGGTATGTGCGACTATGTCTTTTGCACCTATAAATTATATTATTATTCTAAATGGAGTTACCTAATTAAGCCAAGGTGACTACGATTTTTTGAAACAATAGGCAACTAAAAAGATAAGATAACATAACAATTAGCTAAGCTTCAAAACACACAGTAAAGTTCAAAGACGCTTGACTCGTTAAAGAACACAATATGAGCAGTAAAACACAGACAATAAAAACAAAAAACATTGAAACTGTTTTGCATTTCAAGTCTTTGCAGATTTATTTTCACTTTCATATTTTCAATGACGAGTCGGCTATTCGTTGAGAAAAAGAATAAATTATACGCCGAGCGTAATAACAGCTGCTCATTTTCTGCTTAGGTACTATAGAATTCCTCCAGGTCAATCAATTTTTCTAATAGACTATATGTATCTATTGCTTATATTACAAGCTATTCTTCTTCCACCTGGCGTTAATCCCGGCTATTGCCAGGGTCCGCCTTCCGACTGAGCTTCTTCCACTTTGCCCGATCTTCAACATCCTTTTCGGTCAGGCCATTGGCTCTCATGTCGGACTTGACGACGTCCAGCCAGCGTTTGCGAGGCCGACCACGGGGCCTAGCCCCAAGGACAGCCATATACATGCATCTCCGACCAACGTACTCGATAGGGCGGCGCATGATGTGTCCATACCATCGCAGACGACACTCTTGTAGATTTTCTCCCACGTCGCGGACACCAAGGCTACCCCGGATGAATGAGTTGCGTATGCGATCGGATCGCGTTACGCCGCTCATCCACCTAAGCATCTTCATCTCCGTGACGCGGAGTTCCTGGGTGTGTCTACTTAATGCTGGCCAACATTCGCCGCCGTACAGGAGGACAGGCCTATATTACAAGCTACCGGGTGAATTTTCGAGCATTAAATATTATCGAAAGGGACATAATTATCATCATCATCTTCCTGTCCTTGTCCCGTGTTATTTGGGGTCGGCGCAACACATTCGTTTCTGAACTAACATTCTATGCTATCACTAACTTCCTTTTCTTTCATTCATAATACTCTTCACACAGTCCATCCATCTTTTCTTTGGCCTCCCTCTCCCTCTCCACCCATCCACATGTATAATCATGATTCTTTGAGCAACATGCGTTTCATCCCTTCTCGTTACATGACCATACCAAGACAAGCGATTCCCCTTCAACTTTTCAGTCACTGGCGCCACGTGTAAACATCCTCTGATGTACTCATTTCTTACTTTATCTTTTCTCGTCACACCACACATTCATCTCAACAATCATATCTTCGCTAAATGCAATCTTTTTTAATCCGTCTTTTTTACAGCCCATCATTCCGAACCATAACGTACAACAGGACTTATCACGGACTTGTAGGTAAATTTTGGAAAGAGACATTTAATTAATGCAATATTTTAGCAATTCTCAGAATCTGCTAAAGTACCAGAATCTGGAATTGGCTGGAAAATTTTGTCAATCCAATTTGTCCCAATTTGTCAAATTTCTTTGATCGTTTATCAACTTGATGTCAAATTTTCCCAAAATGAATATGAACCTTATTCTAAGGTTCATATTCGTTTTGGGAAAATTTGACAGATTGGGGTAACTTGATGTGCTGGCGTTTGTACATGCGGTATGACCTCCCATGGTTACACGTTATGTATCTAGTTCTTAAAGTTATTAGTTGGACCATCCCCTATTTCAACACCAATTTTTGAACAAATTTGAGGCTACGCCATTGATTAAAAAGTGAATACTCGAAATCGGACGAATCTGTTAAAACTAATGCGTAATAAAATGTAAAAAATATACGTGCCGATTTGAAAACATCTATTTTTTTTGCGTCTGTTCAAAAACGACTGGAGAGATCGATGAATGTACTGCATTTAAATATGATTCGTTATTGTTATACATTTCACACATATAGGTAACATTATATTACATACCTACTGACATTGACAAGTAATTACGAAAGTCTAATTGATGATCAAAGTAATAAGAGATCAGTTTACCGTTCAATTGCATCAAGTTCTTAGAAATATGTCAAAAGATTAAAATTACATTTCCACAGTCTTAGACTAAATAGATTTGGCTATAAAAGGTTACTTAAACAAGCCCGTTTGAATTTGTCTCTTGTTATTGCCCTAACTACATGACATATTCAGCTCACATACAAGATCCAGCATCAAATGTTACATCATTATGACAGTATTTCTATCACGTCTTCAAAGTTCGCTCTCTTCGCAAATCGATTCCTTCCAAATCAGTATGTTTTTCTACATGTTTGATCAGAACACGATAGTTCACTTTGTGAGTGTAGTTTGCGGAGTGGGTTTGATTTCCTGGTTGTCCAGGGGTTTCCTACTAGAAATTCCTAATGGAATAAGACTATGACATTTTCCCTAGATAATAGAAGGTGACGGTGTGTCATCCTGTGTCACAAGCACAATAAACCGTTGGTCTTGCGCTTGTTTTCTCCCCGATCATAATGGAAATGCATTTCCATCTGATAACAAGAGTTCGGGAAGAGAGAGAATGCACGCTTTTGGAAGAATTTAACGTTTCCCCGGCATAGGTGTAAGACGGAATATCGAAGTGGTTTTTAGTCTGTAAAAATCTGCGGCTCCTTTGTTACAAACCCAATATAAAAGAAGAAGAAACGCACGAGTTCGTTTACTTCAAGTCACATAGGAAAGGAAGCTTAGCGCTTTTTCCTTGCGTGACGATTTTTACCACTTAACTCCAACCACAAGTCGCGTTAAGGAACTTTATTCCAAAATAAATTGCGTGAACAAACATAAAACTAAACTATTTTGTGGAAGAATGAAATTTTAATATAGGTACATAAATTTAGTAAACAGATTAAGTCTTTTGCTCTTGAGTGATTTAAAAATGTCCTTAACTAAATAGTAACAACATAAAAGCTGATTTTCAATGTCATAAGCCTAGCTGTCGATTGTTAGCATCCATTAGCCTGCTATCACCAAGCTCAGCATACAAAATCCTTTTAAAATTACCCATTCAACATTACTTGTCAAACGTTATGTCAAACAATTTGTTAGGCTGATTTCCATGAAGTCAAGTGATTTGATCGCTTTTTGTTATTTTCGCCATCCAATCACAACATCCAACATTAATTGACAGCAGATTTCAGTAGGCTTTTCAAAAATCGAGTGTGAGTTGTCAGCTAAAACACACACTCGTCTGAAACTCCAATCCTCAATTTAATTGCTTCCTGGAGCGGAAAATTCAGTAAAACTTCACTTGTTAGGGAAATAGGGACAGTTGACGCATTGTTTTGTTTCCCACCACTTTAATTGGCATCAACAAAGTTTTACCAGTTAATGTTTAGTTTGAAACATATTATTAGGAGTCTTCGTTTATTATTTGCGATGATTCTATCTTTAGAAATAATTAGATGCCGGGTACAGAATACAGCATTGTAAATACTTGTTAACTTAATATTATTATGTACATAAACTATGCATATTACGTTATAATAGTACCTAGATAGGGATTATATATATTACTTGTACCTAATTATATATTAGTACCTAATTGTATATTATTTGCTGGTGTAGTGCTAGCAAACGCTGCAGGTAGCATGAAGTTTTAGATTTAATTCCTGCATTAGACTATTCCATTAGGATTTTTTCAGTAGTTGCCCAGAGTTTGGTGTTTAGCCCGGTTAATGGCAATAGGGTCGCCCTTCGTTTAATGGCACTGAAATATAACTAGCTAAATGTGGGTATGCTATCGGTACGTCTCTGCCTTACCCTTCTGGGTAACGAGCGTGACGTATTATGATAAAAAATAATACATAATGGTTGTCGTTCCTCACAAAAAAATCAGAGTAATTATAGTATCAAACGTCACTATTGTTGGTATTTCAACACAGCCACTTTAATCTGCGAGTAGAATGCAAAAAGCCGACACTCGTTTGAAAGAGGAAGAATCAAATAAAAAGTCATCAATCAACGTTCTTATAAACTGTTCTCTAAAACCAAAATATTTTAGGTTTGACGCTGGTGCCTCGTTCGTCTAGTGGTACTGCGGAGGTCCTGCGTTCGAATCCCTAGTTAGTAAACGTGTTATTGGGATTTTCACATGGGATTTTGCAGTAGTCTGGATTTGTGCCCAATTGGTAGCAAAATGCTCGCCTCGTAAGGGATTTAAACATAATGCTAAAATATGGGTGTGTTTTAAGTAGGTTTGTTTCTGCTTAAATCTTCCGAAAATGCAGACATGTAATTATAACTGCTCTTTTGAGGTCTTGTTAATTAGAACACTGAAAACATTATTTAAAATATTTGTTACTAAAGCTAAATCTAAATAACTGAATTAATGAAAACCTTTAAATTAGCTGTAGGTACTCCTACGTACAAACGTAATGCAGATCCATTCAATACATATAAATAAGCCCCTACTTAGGCCTTACTCATTCAGACTTAATACCTTGATATATTATTTACTAGCTTCTGCCCGCGACTTCGTCCGCGGAAAATTTCTTATTTTAACATAAGATTACACTCGATTGATATTACTGTATTTAATTTTATTAGTAAAATATTTTTTGGTATCAGATAAGTAACTTCAAAGATTACCGAATGTTATGGCATTTTGCCTAGCGAGCCGCTGCGAGCGCTCAGCGCTAGTCTCCGTATCCCTTGTTTCAGAGACACGCTGCCTTAAATCAGATAGACGCTGCGCACGTTCAGCGCTAGATTCCTGAGCACGGGCCTGCGATGTTATGGCATTTTGCCTAGCGAGCCGCTGCGAGTGCTCAGCGCTAGTCTCCCTATCCCTTGTTTCAGAGACATGCTGCCTTAAATGAGATAGACGCTGCGCAAGTGCGCACGTTCAGCTCTAGATTCCCGAGCACGGGCCTGCGATGTTATGACATTTTGCCTACCAAGCCGCTGCGAGCTTGTCTCAGAGACATGCTGGTGCGCACGTTCAGCGCTAGTTTTTCGAGCACGGGCCCGCGACGTCCTCACATTTTGGCCAGCGAGGCGCTGAGAGCGCTCGGAGCTAGATTCTCTAGCGCGTGCTTGCGAAATATTTTCTCTATTTCTCGAGAGGCGCTGCTCATTTTCAGGGGCAGATTCTTCCGTACGGCGTACTCAAGCGGCTCTTGCCTGTGATGTCTGCCGGGACAGTTGAGATTTCCTTTTAGGCATGCTCTCAACAAACTACGCACAGACTTGAAAACAATTATGAACAAAGGGAGAGCGACTCGAACACCGTCTGCCTTTACAAAACAAAACAATCGTATTATCGAATAACTCGTAACTCGTATCGATTATTACGATAGAACGAAGTACGAAACTACGACGAAGACGAACATACAAACCAACGAAATTACGATATTTTCGATTATGAATTTATGAAGTAGTATTTATCAACAACCATACGAACGAAACAACCGAAACCAAAAAGCAACAGACATGTAAAATTTAGAACTCCAGAACTATCAACAACGTGGGCTTCAAAATTCGAGAGGGTCATCAATCCACGGAAAGTCTTA
This sequence comes from Euplexia lucipara, assembly GCA_921972225.1. Taxonomy (NCBI): domain Eukaryota; kingdom Metazoa; phylum Arthropoda; class Insecta; order Lepidoptera; family Noctuidae; genus Euplexia; species Euplexia lucipara. The sequence continues at coordinate 11,787,488 of OV179148.1, forward strand.
ACACCGCGATTCAGAAAAATGACGTAATTGCAGAACGCCATCTATGGGCAAATAGGTAAAACGTCTGCACAATGAAAGTTATGCTAGGGCCTGGGCATTTTGCGTTTTAGTAATTTTATATTATCTCCGAAACTGTATGACCAATTGATATACTGTAAATGGCAAATCTTATCTGTATGATGTTCTTGTGATACTGAAATAATTTATTGTCATAAGAATTAATATTTTGTTGCTCAAATAATCAACCAAACGTAGGTATGCCGAAAAAAAAAATTTTTAATGCAATAAAAGTGGTAAAAAGATAAAATATAAAAGATAGCGATATGGTATCGCGGACTTTTTTGTAGAAATAATTAAGACGAACCAGGTAGCCATACATTGTTTTTAATTTTAAGCAACTGTTTAGGCAGCGCACGCAAATAATTCTGTTCTAAGATGTATTTTTTTCCGACTTGCTAGACAAAAGTTGTGATAGCTCGGTTAATATACATGTTATAGAAACAATTTATAGCCTATAGCACTCAGGAATAATGTAGCTTTCTGCCAGTTAAAAAAATTTTAGAATTGGATTATGAGTTCCAGAGATTACCCCCTACATGCAAATTTACAAACTTACAAATTTTACCTCTTTATAATATTAGTATAGATTAGCCAACCTATACCCACCTACCGTGTGAACCTGAGCTCTAAGGTTAGATGAAAATAGATAAAGGTAATGTAATTAAACAACACAAATAAATGAATATTAATTCTGTACACCTCCTTCGGACCCTCGTTTAATTTTACCCGAACTTAAGCGTACGGACGCGCCGCGCCGGTCATTTTAGTAAATTGAATTTGAACTAACAATTAGTTTACATAGTTTACAGTTAAAATTTTAGAACGTTAATTTTGCGTCTCGTAAAGATATAACTTCAAAGGGAAAAACAGTAGATAGGTACTAATAGTGGTTACGTAGGTCACAGCTGCTTTTATGTAAAAAGCCGTTTAAACAATGTTTCTTTACTTACACAATACACCCCGCATTCCACTTTTAACATAACCAGTTTAACTTGACCTTTCGTGCTATTTAAGCTCTGTGCTACGCCAGCTCAAGGTCAATATGTTACCATACACGTCATCATAATCGTTATTATAATAATAAATTCCTTAATATTATGTGCAACCCCGTAGGGAGCTATGGAGTTGCTTCAGATCGTATAAAAATGGTGAAAAAAGTTTAATAAATGTGCAAAATTCAAAGCTCGTTATAAAAAAATCATAAATGATTAACTTAAGTATATATGATACATTTCTTAACTATTCAGATATTAATACAGCAGTCCAAGCCCTTAGGTACTAGGTTTACTTCGAGTATGCTCAAGTTTTTGACATTAACGCGTATGTAAATCTTTAAAACTATGTCGTCACACATAAACACAATTCCCGCGGTTCTCAACAAACGCTTTAATTTCATCCAAACAAATAAAACGTTTTGCTTGTTTGTCAAACACATCAAAAACACTGTAAACATACAAATAACTCTTAGAACGTAAACAAACATTTACGTCTCCAAGAAGTTTAAACATTCACCGAAGCTGAGTAAGTTAAACACCAAAATTCGACCGCCGCTTCCCGATCGGAAGTTTGAATAATATCGCAAATTCGGTACCCGTCGGCTAGTTTCCGACTCAATAAATGTTCCCTGGTACAATTCTATCGGAATAGTTCAGCAAATGACCTGCTGGGAACACAGACAGCCCAAATTTCGTGTTCCACAGGGTAATGATGGTGTATAGTTAGGTAAGTTCACTAGATATTAGCACGGCCAGAGTAACATTCATGGGGGATTTTGGATGAAAATTAGTGATTTATGTTCGTTTCGGTCCACTGTTCATCGACATCACAACACACGCGAATCGGTTTTCCATGTTTTAAAAGCTGAAGTAGCATATTTTTGTGTCGAGGTCTTCATAACAATGTTGCCGTTTACGACTCATTGCAATAAGAATCTCAAGTTTCCTCTACATAACTTAGAAATACGTACACGGTGTTATTCTACACAAAATAAATATGTATAACAAAACGGATGGTCCTAGTACGTATAAAGTCTAACCCATTTTCAACCAATGTATTGTCGAGTAAAGAAATATATTCCAATGATGTGGGCCTTGAGAGCAATTTGTACAAATTTACGTTTTCCTCTTCTCTTGGCATTCGTCCGATGACGTAATACGTACAGTACCTACAGAAATTATTCCAAACAGATTAATCTGTATGTTTTGTGCAAAATTGCCAAAGTTTTATCGTTCAAAGTTGTTCAATCATCATAAAAGTGAAGGTACACGCCAATGAAAAATGATCTCTATTTTCAGGTTCCTCAAATTTTCAATAGTGTCATTGAAAAGTGGACCAGGGGCTCGAGTCTGCTATTGCAATCGTGTCTCAATGACCGGTCATTGATCGAATATTTGACAACTTTGACAGTTTTTGTATGGAAATGTGTCATAAGTTTGACGATATACGTCAAAAATCTATCATTGACCGGTCATTGAGACACGACTGCAATAGCAGACTCGACCCCCTAGTCTGTCACAAAATGAGGTTTCTGAGAAAATAAAACATAATTATCTTTGTTTGCAAAGCATAGTAGAAGGATATACATTAGGTACGTAGCCTGGATCACGAAATATTCTGTATTAGATTTGATTTGGTACAGATATTTGAATTCCGAAAACTTAGGAGCATACATTATACCTACAACAGGCCCAATCAAGATCACATCTAGTCTTCTAAATTGAGTTTAATAGTAGTAGGTTAACGGCTGAACTAGTAAGTACATAAGTAGCTGAAACTTAAAATAATCTAGGCTCAATATCAGGACTTCAGCGCGTGTCGAACCGTAGTTGGAAAGTTGTTTCGCAAAGCCGATATTAGCTCTAACTTATTCACTAAAGTAATATCATCACACTTAAGTTTCCTTGAAACATATGTCTTTGCAAAGTTCGTAGAAGCTTGCTCCAAAATTCTCGTGGTGGGACTTTCTAGACATGTTGTTTTGACAATAATTGGTGATATTTTCCGTAAATAATAATAATGAACCAACGTTTCTTTATCAACCTGGCTGAAAGAAATGTGTAAATAGGAAATACTAATCTTTGAAATACGTTAAACTCGTATTCTGCGGAGGCTTGTATTGTTCACTGTATTTCTACATATTAAGAAAATTCAGTCTGGGTTGTTCTATCCCGTTAATCTTTTGTTGAAATCACGAAAATATCCATTCTAATCCAGTTAATGCACGTACAAAATTCAATTAAAAAAAACTTTTTTGCAAAAAAATTAAACCGACTTCAAAAATACACTAAACGGTGTAAAATAACTCTAAATTAGGAAGTCTGTGGCTTTGGTGGTTTTGTCTTATTCATGATGGGCCACCGACTTCCGAATTTAGAGTTATTTTACACCGTTTAGTGTATTTTTGAAGTCGGTTTAATTTTTTTGCAAAAAAGTTTTTTATTTTTCCATTTTTAGTGGTTCCCATACAAATATTTGCTATATATCCTATTGTTAATTGTAACAGTACATGTCATGATAATAGTACGGTTATCCACTTATCCCTAATAAATGAAAATTAACATACCTAACTGTCGAAATCTAGGTATATTGTACACATCTGCGTACCCCTCAGAGCATACCAGGCGTGATGATACGTCATGATGTTGTATAAACAATAAACATCCAAGCGATTCCAGCAATCACGACAGATTTGCCGTCTATTTTTGAAGAGTTCCGTTGCATATCTCCGAAGATCAGCACCAGATCTTCACCAAATTAAAATGGGACCACCTCGGGAGTATATTCTTTCGAATAAAAAAAGAATTTCGAGAATCGGTCCACAAATGGGGGAGAAATCAGGTAACATACATAAAAAAAAAAAAAAAAAAAAAAAAAAAAAAAAAAATACATACACACGAACATAGAACCTCCTCCTTTTTTGAAAGTCGGTTAAAAATATGTTGAACCAACAGAACTGCCTTGTTGGTACATCGCCGATTCTCATTAATGCGCCGACACCCACAGCCTCGCCGCGCCGTAATGATATTTCTGACCTAGGTTTCCTTGAATTTTAACCACGTGCACGGAACGAAATAATGACTATTTTTTGCTGACGTCTTGTTTACTAAATAGATAGAAATAATAAACAATCGCGCACTGTTACACAGATGTTTTTGCGTTTTCTTAGTTTTAAAGAGAAACTCGTTGTTTTTGTGAGGATGGATGGATGGATGGATGTTTGTTACTCTTTCACGTAAAAACTACTTAATGGATTTTAATAAAATTTAGTAAGGAGTTAGCTGACACCCTGGATTAAAACTTGGGCTACTTTTTATCTCGGTATTCCCACGGGAACGGGACCTACGTGGGTGAATCCGCGGGACGTCTGCTAGTATCTAATAAACAATGACTGCAATTCTGCATGTTTCTATGTGCACTTTCTATTTCATAGAAACACCCTATGAGAAAGTTTTTAATAATTATAAGTCGTTGAAAATGTGATTTTTTATTCACTTTTTACTGTCCCCATTGGAATAAAAGAAGTGCTCTATTACGCTGACACGCAAGCTAAACCTAGCGAATGACATGTTTAAATTATTAATTTCGAACTCAAGCCTTCATAGTAAACTTCAAACATGAAACCGTCGAGTAAGTAGTAGCTTATTCAAAGTACCTACTGACTTTGATAACTGTGACGTCTGTCTTACGTCACATTATCGTACGATCGCAGAACATAACATGGAAATATGTAATTGTTATGCTGTTATGAAAGCCATGAAACTAAGACTTTAGTCAACTAATGTCCAACCCAACCGTTTCTTTCTGTAGGCTTCTTGCTCTCATTGTGTATGTATTTGTAATTTCATTAAGTTTTCTTTTTAACTTTAATTTGATTATTTGTAATTTTAATAATTATTAAGCTAATAATAATGAAGTGTTTTTTCACTCACTTGAATGTTGGTCGACCTATTATTGGCGACTGTATGCTTGTTACTATTATTCTAATCTAATGCTGTATACAGAAGCTTTTGGTTTACCTTTAATAAATAAATAAATAAGATGTACCTACCTACGAGCTGGTTGAATGTCAATAACTAAACTTAAAAAAACAGATGATTTAATTAAAATAAATAAAATAATATTCATGTCATCGTCATCTCTGTCCGGAGATTAATAATAACATCCAAACCGACAGTTAAATTCAAAGGTCGAAGTAACATTTTAGGAACGCATGCCCCAAATACCTCAACAAAGTTATGTGCAAAGTACTGTACCTACAACGCTTTTGCAACGTTACGTGCGGATACACACGTGGTTACAGTCCTTTGACATCTGTGAGGACGGGAGAACCCAACTCACTCGAGCCGCGTGACACTTTTCGAGTGCATTTTCAAGTCTTTTTGCGACATTTTTTTTTCGCATTTTGCGGAGTGAAAAATAAATTAAATACAGTGTACAGCTGTGTATTGCTAAAGAATGTGGGAGATCCCGCGTGTGAATCAAACACGTGTTCGTGTGCATAGCTAAAGCAGAGCGTAATATTTCCAAATTCATTTATTAAAACTTCATGCACTAGTAAAGGAAACTGTACAAAGGCGGATTTAATTAATGCCATAGGCATTTTCTGCCAGTCTACCTAAATGTCAATTATAATGTGTGTGTGTGTAATGTCTCCTTAATGTTCTACCTTCAATATTATGAGTGTTTGACCCTCTCAGCCGAATTTATATAAAATAAAACTAGCTCTACCCTGCCACGTTTCGCTGTGGCACATGTGATGTGATTGAATGGTTAAAAAAAAAGAAAAAAAATAGATAAAAACAATCCTTGATGCAGATTATATATCATGTTAAACTATCAGCTCGATCGGTGCAGACCTTTTTGAGATACCTATATATAGATTTACTCTACTAGACAGGCTTCCGCCAGCTAGATCATTAAGGCGAAAATAACTAAGAGCTTTTCAAGTGCTCATTTCTAAGAGAACACCTTTTTGCCACAAGAAATTAAGAACTTTTGCTTCAGTCTAAAAATCAACATTTATCTTATTTAATCCACAAAACTTTTAGAGCTTATGAATCAATTCCCGCACCCCAGTTTCTTAAACTCCTAGATTAGATTAGATTAGATTAGATTCATTTATATGCCTGAAATATGGTATTTTACAGATTTTAGAACACATATTTACACAATTAGGCATGCAAATTTTGTGATAATAAGAATGATTGAAATATAAAAGGATTGAACATAATTATTCAATTTCAATGTACGTACATAAAGAAAAAAAAAAGTACGATCTCAATAAATGTCACAATATTAAATTACAAATGTCAAAAAAATATATAATTAAATTTCAAATAATAATAGAAATAAAATTATATTACTAATGTCAAATAATAGTAGTAATTAAATTACAAATGTTATATAACCACAATAATTAAGTTACAACTTTCTTAAATATAATTTTCAAAATTCTCATGTCATGCAACTTTCCCATTTTTCTTATAATTCATATATTCCATAACAGTATAAAAACATTTTTCGTACCACTTGCTCAAAAAAGTGACATTCTATGCCACAAAAAGCGAACATAACAATAGTCATTTTTAATCTGTTAAAAACAGGGAAAGAAAGTTGTACTGGATTTCATTCATCCCCTAGGGAGAGAATGTGATTTAAATTTGGAATACTTACTTACCGAAATTTATACTGAACTACACCTGTGTTTACACCATTGAGTTTGTTTTTATAGCATTATACATCTTTTTGAAAAAGGATTACGCGTTTATTATGCAGTTATGATTATTAATTAAATAAAATTACGAAAACCGACGAGGCCGTATGAGCTTAATGCCTTTGCTTTTCCGACAAAAAAATATAAATCTAGGAATTTGCCGCGTTTTTGTTTTCTTCAAATCATGGAGCAAACAACCGGGTTGTTTGCTTTATGCTTCAAATATTTAAACGTTAAGTTTATTTTAATTTATTTTTATAAATAAATTTATGTTCTTAAAATACGTCTACTTTTAATTGTTGTTTTTCTTATCTCATATTATTATTGTGCAAAGAGATTTAAAATACTATAGAGCGGGCATGTCAAGGAAATGTCATAGAAAAATTTTGATCCCATGTCTCAGTAACGCCATCTAGAATAATATATGAATATTGGAGCGGCAGAGGAGCGTACTACAAAAAACTCATAGACTTGTATCCAGCAGGACACACTTTTTCGGACGAAATTTTGTTTTTGATGTCCGGTCTATAGGTATTGAATGTCTTTGTTATTGTGTTATTTTTTTCGCAAATGGTACGAAAAGTAGAGTATTTTCCTCGCTTCGCTCGTGATTTAAGTTTTTAACACCCTCGCTACGCTCGGGAGTAAACCTCGAGTCCTTCGTTACGCTCGCGATTTAAATCGTCACCCGCGACAGAAGACACTGCTTTATCCCCTTGGTTAATAATCTACTATTTTTATAAGTCATGCTCTGAGATGCTTTTGAAATAAGTTTGTTCGCAGTTATCTAATAACCTTCGGTATCTTCCTAAAAATCTCTATTGCCATTCTACCAGTGTTTTTATGGCAGTACGCTCTTCTACATCTTGGCATTGCTAATTTTGGTTGGATTTCTTTACATTTTGCCCACCTTCTAAACATTGACGCTATCGGCTTTACTAAATCGGTGAGGATTTTTTTTAACAAATAATCCTATTTCCAGAATATACAAGCATGCTAAAGTTAATAAATTAAAATTTTTAACAATAGGTTCTGTGCCGTCAATTTATAGGCACGTGTAAATATTGACTTCTAGCTTTTCCTGCGGCTACAGACACTCTTTTAAAGTTACTAATTTCCCGGTAGATCAAACTATGTGGTACACACAGTGACTTATTGCAAGACTCGTGTAACTATATAGTGCATTGAAGAGCTCGCGAAAGAATCGCTGCAAAAAATACATTTGAATGTTATAATATCGGATCGGATCGGATGAGTCACCAAAGTCTTAACCAAGGTCAGCCGCACATTTTGCCTCTTCATGAGCACACAAAATTAATGAAACCTAAATAATTCGTAAGCCGTCTAAAGGGCTGTCAATCGTGAGCACGATTGTTTGTAAGCCTTATAAAATAAATGACGCCGATATAGTCGTGCACCGACCCACCGTGATTTATAACTGATCCGCATAATTAAAGCCTTAATGTGCAAATTGGTATTCGTGTCCGTTAATATTGATAATTGCGCGATGCTGTTCGGGTATCGTGGTGAGATAAAAAATATAATGTCTATTAAGCACAGGCAAACGTTAATGAACTTTATGCACTGTTTAAATCCGGTTTAAATATTTTCGATAAACATCGACAACTTAACATTTCGGCTGTATTTCCTGACGGGTTAGGCAGAGGTGTAGGTACTTTTAGTACACCCACATAATGGAAATTTAGGCCCCGTGTTATTTGACCGAGGTCTGACCTGGTAAAGCCTTTGTAAACACTAGATCAACGGCGTAATCACGCCTGTTCACCCACATTTTGCCAGTTATGTTTAAATCCCATATAATAGGGGGCGAGCCTATTACCATCAAACGGGCACATGTCCAAACTCTGGGCTTTCACACTTTGATCGACCCGATTACTGACAAATGCTGGCATACTGATCTGGTCCCCTCGTTCTGTGTGATTCTTTTCTCAAAAGACCATCTCAGACGCTAATCTGCATGGATGTTACATGATTTGACCAAGATAATGTCTGGACTTTAAAAAGAGACTATGACCTCTGAGTTTCTTTCGGTGTTTCTTCTCAGATTAGTCAGATAGTGAAACTCCGATTTTATATACTAGTTAAAAAATGACGTGTAAAAGTGTTTGTGAAGACCTATTTACAGAAATGAATATCATATATCTTTTATGAGGTGTAAATTTTCTTAATAGGAAAGCCGACAAAAGTAAACTTAATATTCGTATTATTATTCGTTGTCTCTCCCGAAGTTATCGGTCTACCCTACCATCCAGTATACCTTTTGTGTACTTAAATGCCTTATATTTGGTAATACCAGAGTCTGGCTGCCATTTGTCAATAGTGCAAGAGTTGCTCTTCCGAATATGCAAAGGAAAGCCGATAGGAATCGATGTGTATGGACACTTCGTCACTGCTGAGTATAATAGTTGAATGGTATAAGTAGGTAGAGCTCGAAGTACCTAATGAAACTCAATTAATATCTAGCAGAAAGTAAAATAGTAGTAGTATCAGAAATGACGATATCCGCAAGAGAACCAAGGTCACCGACATAGCCCGAAGACAAGCTAAACTTAAGTGGCAGTGGGCCCACAGAACAGATGGTCGTCTGGGCCGAAAAGTTCTGGAGTGGTGACCACGTACCGGAAGACGCAGCGTTGGAAGGCCACCCACAAGGTGGACCGACGACTTGGTGAGAGTCGCGGGAATCCCATGGATGAGAGACGCACAGGACCGGTCGTCGTGGCGATGTTTGAGTGAGGCCTATGTCCAGCAGTGGACGGCTTTCAGCTGAATTGATGATGATGATGATGAGGAAGTAAAAACTCCTTCTTATTTTCCTCCTAACATTTTCGGATTAATTATCCTCAGTCCCCGTCCACCCATTAAATTGCTGCCGATCAACATTTTCTCAATATCTATGTAAAGCGAATTTACTATCGATTGCTATTTCAACACGTAATAACGATGTACCAGGGGATCACTAAATCTGTGAGGCTTGACGGAGTACTTGCTCTTACTGTGTTACACCCCTATATATCAGGACCGTCGACGTTTGATCCCGTGTGTAAAAAATCCGAGTGTAAAAAATGTTACCAAAAAGTTTATATTCTGTACATCTATGCTATCTTTATCCGATCTTCATTCAAAAAATTTGAAAGTGCTTAAAGTCTTGGAAAATAACGTTTGTTCCGTATTAAGAGAGAATAAATACTAACTTTTATCAGGGTTTTTACGCAAAACCAGTTCGCGATTGACTTAAGACAATTATTTAAGTCAATCGTGAACACGAACGCGAACGATGAGTGTTAATGCTTATAATAGACTTATATGAACGTTACGCACTGATGGATGTGCTAATTGTTAATAACCACATTCCAGCCCAGCTCTGATCAAACAGATGAAAGATGGTATGACCAGGCTAAGAAAATTCAAATCATCCTAAGCAGCCTTATTTTAATTTAAAAAAAATCTGATATGATTACAAACATCCTTCTTGGTTTTCAATAATTATGTTCTAGGTGCCATAATCCTTGGTCAAGATCCTTTTTTTTCAAATGTTCTGTAACGTAAGATTATATTCTTTAAACAGTAAAATCATAAATTATCCCATTATTTCTAATTATTCATATCCAATTACGATTTATATACACAACGTCATAAGCACCTTAACTGATGGTTCACTATCTTAATATGCTCGTCTTGGTTTGTAAAGACGCATGCACCAATAAATGGGCGACAGCCCATTTTAAACAGCGCATGTCTTGAATGAAGCTAAATTTCCTCGCAGCACTGTAAAGAGGGACCTACCAGACATTTCATCCGCACCCCGCTCCTCATCTTCTAATTTCCTCACCTCCGTGCCTCGACACATCTTGCCTGCTAGTACAATTGACTGGCCTATAATGGTTTCCAAAGCATTCCCTTGATCGTAGATTTGGCCTGGAACACACCACGGTACTTGTAGTGAAGTTTGTAGGTATACCAGCTGGATTGATCTAAAGGTCACTGCAACTTGACCTGATTATATCACTTGTAGGTTTATGCAGGTGTTAAAGAAATTGCGTGCCATATCTAAGCGTTAAGTTCACCCAAAAAAAAACATATTGCAAGATCAACCTAATTCAGTACCTCCTAACTTAAATTAGCAATCGTTTACAAATAAAATTAGATAAAAAAGATCTTTTTATAGATTTTGTTTTCTTAAAATAATTCCTCAAAATTTTATTTTTTGTTCCTGGGTTCCATTATTGAAACTGAACCTATCTTTATGCTTTGGCGTGCAATTTCTTTAACATCCCTTCGCTTATACTTTTCGATTTCAATTATTTTATTATTGACGAGTCGTAAGATACGTTACTATGAAGATCTCAGTAGAGGAAAAATATTACCGTTGCAAGTGAAAAAGAACAGACCTACTTTACTAAAATCCATTAGGATTTTTTTTTGCAACAAATACATTGAGGCTTAAACGTTTTGCATCCAGTCGTTAGCACTGATATCCTGGCATGGCCATTTGTCATGACTATATAGTTTGAAGTGCTTTTACAGACTCGTGATGTTCGAAAGTCTTGAAGTACAAACGTCACAACGTGACGTGCAACTGTACACGGTTCGTATTATTAGCAAGCAAGTAATTAGTTATTGTTTATATAACATTTTACAAAATAATTCTATAATCTATTTTATTTAAATAGCAACCAAAAACCACTAAGGTTTAAACTAGTAAACTATCACAAATCTACCTCAATATCGCATCAAATTGTTTTATTTTATATACGTACGTGTTATTGCTTAACTTTACATTTGAAGTTTTTAGGTGTTATATTTTTTTTATTTCTGTGGGTAGACTATTAATAAGTCTCGGTTAAGATTGAGTTTGATTGTTTAATAAACACGATGTGTCGACTTGGACTTCTACATACAGGAATAAATCCTGACTAGCCGACACATAATTAATGTTTAGTTTTGACAGCTAATGTATTTCATGACACAGTATAATGCACAGTATGAATATCCTTTGTCACTCTTGTTAGACCTTTCATAAATAATATGGAAAGCAATTTGCAAACAACAGCTTAGCGCTCTTAAAGGCGTTTTGTCTGTACCGCTATTGTATAAAATTAATTTCCTTAAAAAGGGTTACACAAAAAGCTTTGCCGTCTACATTTATCAATCAACCAAAATATCAGTGTCTGACACGAAACTAGGTTGAAATAAGACTACGAACTAGTTTGTTGTTGCCGGGCGAGATTACACTGTAATATCTTAATAGGATTTTGGTTACACAGGCCAGAGTGGCTCAACTTTGTTCAGAGTTGCTGGCCGTAGAGATTTCAGCTTATATTAAAATTCCATCTACAGTTTTAGATTACATTATTGTAAGAATTGGTTAGAGTTAGGTTTGAAAACGTTACATTTTTAGATAAATAATTGCTTTGAAAATCAAAACAGACAGTTCTCAACACAGTAAGCTGGATATGGAAAAGAAAGATAGAATGTATTAATTGATTGTCTTCCGTAAAACTATTATTACACGTTAACTTTTGACTAGAAAAAGTCCTAAATTAATCTAACATAGAACCTCCTCCTTTTTTGAAAGTCGGTTAAAAATACTTGATAGAAAGATGTCATGCAGTAAATCTTATACTACTGAATCTTCATTACTCACACAAGTTCCACTCATTCATGTTTAAATTCGATGTCTCTAGGAAACATCCTGGAAAGTCCCATTAATAAAAGAATGCTGTGCGTATATACATATATACCATTTACCACATTTTGAATACATTATCCTGAATCCGGCCGCGACGCGAAAATATTAAATTAAATAGCAAAATAAGTCTTTTCTTCCTTTATTTTTTTACTAGCCTTGGAAGCTTACCGTTTGTAATAGGTACAACATACAAAAAATAAAGGCAAAAAAGTCCGTATTCATAAAGCAGTATTCAGTTTCGTTTTTTCCTTAATAAATCATCTATATTGCTCCAAAGCTAATTAATGCTGTTTTTCTTTAGCATTACCTTTTATATCGTTCTGTAATTAGTTCCGATGTTGTGAAATGATACAGTAGCATTTTCCTTGTTTTATTTCAGTTGCGTAACAGGCATACTGAAAGTTCGCCGTATCGAATCGAACGCTTTTTTTCCATGTTTTGGCTCTCAATTTCCATTTCGATGTAACTACCTATGTGGCACTAGATTCATAACATAACATAACGCCAGTAGTACCTGAAAGGTAGGGCAGACATGTACTCATGTAACCCACATTTTTGCCAGTCGCTCTGAATTATGCAAATCGATGGAAATCCTAATGAAACATGGTTTCGAACGTTTATCGATAGCAATGAAACCATTAATTTATAGATTATCTATCTGAGACTTAATACTGAAATACAAAAGAGAATTGAAATACAAACTTCTCGGACTAAACTGCGATATTTCCTTAACGAGAAAAAGACTGGCGTTGCCATAAATGAGAAAACGTAAGGATCACAATATCTACTTTCATCTTGATCCTTTCACATTTTCGTCAAAGGAACTTGTCGAATGGCCAATGAAATGTTCATCGACCAATATCTTGCTCGATATCGTAACTCCTATACAGCATTCATGCACTATGTTTAAGAAATAGAACAATAATGGCTCGTTAACTTATATCGTCCCGAATAATGACGAAACGCATATGTCACAAACGTAACAAATCTAAGCGGAAAGTGCCTTAGTTAGTGTACCTATTACGAACTTGGCAGCCATAAAAGAACCTTCGCCAAATGACAAGAAGATTCATTAGTGATCTTATGAGACGGAAAACGATTTGACGTAGAGCCGATGAAGAGAAATGGGAAAGAATTGGACACTTGGCTGTTTCTTCAACTGGCAATATTGTTTGTAGGTTCCAACTTCATTGATTTTCTATCATTACGACGACTGGGAATGTGCAATACCTAAGCTATAAATATAAGCTCTTGACTCTATTTTCGGTTTTTATCACTTGATTGACTGTTCTAATCAGATAATATTTTCCTGGCTTTGACATGGACTTGCGAAAAAAGCATGGTTGACAATAACAGAACTTCTCGCTTACGTAATACTTACGGGTGCGGTCATCAAATAATAAACAGAAAAACATATGCCAATAAGAATAAAATATAATGACAGTGTTTATTAATGGCTAAACACGAATAAGAACTGAGGAAGACATCGGACAGCATCGTTTTAGCAATCGTAATAGTCCCGATAAACACATTTATAAACGGATAGAAACGAGAATATGTTCGGCTTTAGATACGAGTATAGCTGTGTACGAGTTATTTAAAAAAAAACTAGGGTTGAAACAAACGGATGTCTGGATTTTTCCACGTTTATTTTTTTAATTCCAGGGATGTTTTGAACTTTACAACCCTTTCGTAAACCACGAGCGCTGTGTGGTAGAGAAACGGAAACTGAATTTAAAAATTTAATTCGTTCGCTTGAATTTATCAGAACGTATTACCGCTGGGGTGAAAACCTCGTAAAAGTGTAATAAAGACCTAGATTTAAGTGAGTGTAGGAATAACAGGTAGCTGTTTTATGGCTTACACACATGAAAGTCTTATACCTTGAACCAACTATAGGTTATATTAAAAATCACCGACTTACAATAAAAAGAGGTTTTCAATTCAAATGTTTTTTTTGTGTGTCACCTCAGAACCTCGTCATTTGTGGACCGATTTATTTTTTGTTTGAGAGGATATACATATTATATTATTTATCTGTAATTTCTCAGTGGCAGCCCGGAGTCTAGATTTGTGCTCGATTGATGGCAATTGGGTCGCCCCCTATTACATGGGGCTTAAACATAACCGACAAAATGTGGGTGTACTACAAGGTACACTTCTACCTAGCCCTTTGTTATATTTCCCGTGTGAAGTTCATCGACATCGGTTTAGTAGTTTGGTTTTAATATTCAAAAAACAAAAAAATCATATCCACCTAAAAGAAACACTCTAAAAATGAAAGAAAATACAACCGAAACCAAAATAAAAAAACACTAATAATAATTTTTGTAAGAAAAGTTTTCATAATATGTATATAAATATTATCACATCTTACGAAATTAGGAACATAGCTCGTCTTGTCACAGTGAGGTACAAAAATGATGCTTCTAGCGAGTCATCAGCCGCCTTCTTTCCCGCCCGAAACCGTAGAGATATCGGTACTACAAACATTTTTCTACACACATTTTTGCACCACACTTTCTGTGTAGTCTTGCGGCCCTTGTTAACACGAGGAAATGTTTTTTTCTCTTATCAAACCGGTGTTAGAGAGCCCTTTTGTGTTTTTTTTTATTTAGATATCGCAATTTCTACCAGTCCGTGTTTGTTTTTTTTTACACCTCTAGCGAAAGTAAGAGTGTTTTCCGGGTAATAATGTTCATTATTTTGTTCGCTTCTTTAAAGTTTGGCGACTGGATTACATCAACATACATACGTAAACTCACGCCTTTTTCCCATGGGGGTAGGCAGAAACTACTGAGCGCCATATGCTACGATTCTTACATACTTCACCAACATACAAATGCTTTTTTTTTATACAAATACTTACGGAACTCAGATGACTACTACTAGACGAGACGTATCAAATAATATATAAAACCAAAGAGATTTAAAAGACTATAGAGCGTGCATGTCAAGGAAATGTCATAGAAAAACTTTGATCCCATGTCTCAGTAACGCCATCTAGAATAATGTATGAATATTGGAGCGGCAGCGGAGCGTACTAAAAAAAACTCATAGACTTGTGTCCGGCAGGACACACTTTTTCGGACGAAAATTTTGTTTGTAATGTCCAGTCTATAGGTATTGAATGTCTTTGTATAAAACATACAATCCCTAAAATCGCATTTGGCCAACCTCGAAACAAAACACGGTCGATATAACTGTTCTAGAATTTCAAAATACGGGTAGCCCTGTTATCTCTTTGTGAGTACGCTATCGTGGTTTGTAAAATAACAATTTATTCAAGTTACGCGTATAAAACGAATGCGATACCATTATGTTGGATGCTCCACATTATAATAAAGGTTGTGGCCGTAAACATGCTCGTGAACATGTAAACCTTTTAGTACTTATAGACGTAGATATAGGCACTCAAATACATGAGGTTGTTTTCCTGCTATGTGATGTCACCCCAATACTTTAAGCGATAGGCTCAGCGACAAATTGCTACAACCGGATATACTTAGGTCTTGAAAAGTACTCCGGTACCTCTGAACGTGAAATAACTGGTTTGTGCCAAAGCGACTGATTCGATTTTTTTCCTTTTTTGATTTTGCAATACCCAAATAACAATATTAAACAATAAAATAACTTAGCATTTGTCAGATTAATGGATCGTGTTTGATATTCAAGATATCGATGTCGTGACTTTATCGTCCAACAAAAAAATATGCATAAAATAACATTCTTTAAATATGAAGCTTAAATGAAAGGAAGCGTTAATAGATTTATTAGAGAATAAAAATCAATTCAAACTGAGACTAAATGTTGGTGACACATTATCAAAATGAATCGAACTTACATTAGTTACCGATTTCAGTGGTCACGTAGCGACGACCAACGGCGCCTACAAAGCCCCAAGATGACTTTGGGCAAATGAAGAAAATTATGCAGGATGGCACATGATTCAACCCGATAAAAATCTTATAAATGTACTGAGTCATTTCATGCTAAAGCGATTGACGAATTTCCAAAAGGCAACAATGAAGTCATATAGCACTGTATAGACTTGAGTGAGTAATAAAATATAAACAGGATTATAAAAAAAACCCTAGATGTTAAATTTGATAACTACCCAAACATAAGAAATCTGGCAACTTACATATCGCAGGTATCTAAGTTCATTTGGTTTAGAAGTTAACAATAAAAAGCTAGCAACGTCACCCTAGAGCATTTTTTTGAAAAGTTCTCCTTTCGTACACTCTAAAAAATTGAAGCCAACTAAGAGAGATTTTCTCTTAGTTGACGTTAAATTGAATAACACAACTATGATATTATGCAACTCAACCATAGCTGATTAATTACAACAGCAAGTTGATTTGTGATTGAACGAACAATATAGGTATGTTTATTAATTCTAACATGTATTATTGTTGATTGTATCACTCTTAAACTTTTTTGTATGACTTATTCATTTTTATTTAGTCAACATAGACAAATACGTCTGTTGAATCAATTCAGAATAAAATAGTAAAAGCAATCAAATCAAATGGTAATTTCGATAAATTTTATTTATAAAATTACCGAACATGTCGTAGTTGATTTAACTAAGATCTGATAATTACATCAACTAAAATTTAATGTTACATTCTATTATAACTAAAACGTTGAATCGATTTTCATATTTGTTGAATTAATCATTCGATTGATCTATTTAATCAAGACTTCAAGAGATCCACCCTTCCCTATTCCTTCCTACCGTCTACCCCGCCCCGCACACGCGCGCGCGCGGCTGAGCTGAGAGCTCCGCACGCGCCGCTTAGTTCTGCTGTGCTCCCAGTGCTCCTATTCTAAGCATCTTTGTAGTATCAAGTAATTTCAGTGTTTATCAGTGTCGTTAAAGAGTATTTGGCATAACCGTCGATTAGATTAACTACTTAGCTACAAGTGCAGTGACTAATAAATTATAAGTGTAACATAGATGCTATTATTAAGGATTGAAATGGAAAACGTTAGCGAACTCCTCAAGACATGGGAGTTAAAGGCTCTAATACCAGTATCACCCGTAAGTATCTCACTCGATAGTTTATTTTTATGGTGCTGATTGAAAATGTAATAAACCCGGAGGCCCCCGGTTGATATTCATGTTGTGTAGGGAAATAGGTAGGTACCCTATCACATACTGTTTCGAGTTTGCTCCATATATTAATAACGAGAGAGAATTACGAGAAAAGTGGATGTGGGAACTCTTTCTCTCCCATTTTCACTTTTTCGCCTTGTTCTAATAACCTGTAGGTATGTAAGTAGTTACTATGTAATCCTGTGGAATTAAATATAACCCATACATAAAAAACTATATTTGCATCAGTCACTAAATACCTACATGATCTGCTTTGTCTTATTTTAAGATAATTAGCCGTAATATTGTTTATAAGCATTCCCAATTAAAATTCATTGAAATTGATACAGTATTGTTTTGGCATGATATACCTAACTGACAGAAAATTAAAAATAAAAGTGTTTTTTTTCTGTTAATGTTCATTGTATTAATAAATATGCATTTTTATTTTCCAGATGCATAGGTATAGAATTTGATGCTGCACATGGTATTAACAAAGGCAATTTGGAAATCAAGCTACAGGAACTATTTAAAAGAAAAAAAAAACAACTGAACCATTTTTCGGTCACTCTTACCAATTGTAAGTATGAAAGAAATATCTATATACATTTATACTCCATCCGATTAGGTAGTTAACGAAAGGTAAACAATTTTGACATGTATTTTTAGTTAATAACGCAGTTTTAAAAATAAAATGCAGCTGTAAACAAATTTAGATACAACAAAAACGATTACATGATTAATTTAAAAAATTCTTTAACAGTAGTTGTATTTAATTAATAAGCGTTTATGTAAAAAGACTTGTCAAGATTGTTTACCTTTAGTTAACTACCTACTCGGATGGAGTATAGGTGGTTTGCCGATGGGAAACTGCTATATAATATAACAATACAAAAGTTTTATTTTATTTGTTATTGTGATAATATTTGTTGCTTACTTCTTCTATTTTTTTTCAGCATCGAAAGAAGTTTCATCGTTTTTATTAAACACTGCGGCAGTTAAACAAAAGAAGAAACGCAGTTAGGATGCAGGTCAAAGCTGGAAACCAAGTAAAGTTGAAGCCCGGGAAGGCTTTATAAAGCACGTGAAATCGAGTGCAGAAATCCGTCAAGCAATCAAGCCCCAAAATGCAGAGTATGGCATCGACACATACCCATTACTCGTACAAAAGGGTTTTAAAAAATGTAATTTTCAGCATCAACTACAACTAAAAGATTTTTTTTTAAAAATTAAACTAGATGACATTTTTCGCACAGGTCCTGTTATAGATTCGATTTCAAAAAATCTAGGTGAGAAACAATTATTTTGCTCCACTTTGAAAATATGTCAAAATAAGTCATTAGTCAAAGTTCCTTGGGCTACTGTTACTTACACCCGCTATGTACTTTAAGTAATGGAAAAAAATCTAACCGCTCTGCGCTGTACTATTTAAGCATTCCATGAATATATTTTATTGTTTGTAATTATATTTTTGTTTCATTTTGACCAAATTTTTGTAGTACCTAACATGTCAGTCACTTAGAAAAATGTTGTTAGACAAAATAGTTACCTATCGAGACAGTTTAAATATCCAAATAGAGTAGGTAAACATTCGTATTTTGGGAATAGAGAAAAAACGATCATGTTTTGATATCTTTTATTAATAAATTGCTCTCAATTCAGACAGTATTCTGGGTCTGATCTTGAGGTACTAGGTTCTTTAATTGGATCAGCACTTCAAATGCGTAAATAAGAGCACAGTGTTTAGTGATATTTATAAATACAACCATTAACCCCGATTTCTGAAATGCCGGTAAAATTTTGAGAAATGTTAAATCTCATGTCAAGTGATATGATTGGTTGTCATTTTGATCATCGTTAAAATTAACGAATCACAAGAGGTGATACTCATAGGTATATTAAAATTTGACCGGGATTTCAGAAACCGGAGGTAAGGGTTGTATTTATAAAAAAACACTTAATACTGGCTCCTAAATACGCATTTGAAGTGCTGACCCAATTAATAGATTCGCGCTAGTTAATGAGACAAAGTGTCTCAGTACATTCGATTAAGAGTAACTTTGCTGGCTTAATAATGTTTCATATTAGTAACTAACAAGATTAATAGCATCAAATAAACAAATTGATTGATATGAATATTAAGAGATTTAACTTGAACAAGGTCATAGTTGAATTGATTATGGTAAAATAGTTTAATAGTAATTCAAATAATTAAAATAACCAAGGTCTTAGCTGAGTCTACGAAGATGACTTAGTTAAACTTACCAAGTTCAAAGTCGAATCTACGAAGATGCATTTGTTGCAATGACCAAGTCCTTAGTCAAATATAGTAATCATAAGTAGTTATAGTAGTCATTTTCAGATTTATATTGACCAAGATTATAGATGAATCTGTTATGTTGAATTCGTCATAATGGTCATTTTCATGTTGACTTTGACTAAGGTTCTAATTGTTCTAGTTAAGAAGCAGATAGTAAGAGCAATAAAAATCACCTTATTTGATTTATCTAACGTCTTGTTAGGCTCGTATGGAATCAAGATGTTTGATTGCAATAATCACAATCCTGTTAGGAGCAATCAAATTTTTTTTAGAGTGTACATTGTTTGTTATGTTTCTTTAATCTATTTGTTGTTAAATTAAGGGTCAAATACCACAAGATGAACTAAAGTACCTATAACTTTGAAGCCAGTTTTGTAAATAAGGCTAACTCAGATAAAATTAAATAGTATAAGTCATGTTGTGCTAAAGCTATCATCGAACTTAAATGCTGAATCACAAAATTAAAAGTTGTAGGACACAAACAAACAATTTATTCTTCTATAACTTAGAACAAACACTCTAAATAATTTCAAGAAAATAAAACCAAAGCACAGTTGGCTTAACGAAGAAAGCTCCAGTCATTTACGATGAAGTTTAGTTAATAAATAACAATTTCCGTGGATATTATTTCAAACGATTCATCAACTCAAATAGCCCGGAGCAGTCAAATAGCCCACAATAGTCAAAGGGCCGGTTAGCTTACTTTACGATTCCGTTTCTGAATCGTTGTGTTATTTAAGTCTTTAAGCTAAAGGGGGCGCTTTTCATGCGAAAAACTTTGTTGGCCTTTCTCAGCTTTGACGTCTGCGTCATAGTGAGGCGTCAACCTAGAAACCTAGAAAGGTAAGGAAGTAATTAAAGACGCCTGAGGGCAGACTCTGTCATACTACACATTCACCACGATTTATATATGATTTGTGGTTAAGAGCGTGTCTGTCCATTGTAGTTCCAATTTTGACTGTTTGTAGTTTTAAATTTATTTAAACCAGACTAGCAGAAATCCCGCGGTTTCACCCGCGTAGGTCCCGTTCCCGTGGGAATACAGGGATAAAAACCTAGCCTATGTGTTAATCCAGGGTGTCAGCTAACTCCATACCAAATTTTATTTAAATCCATTAAGTAGTTATTAAGTGACAGAAGAAAAAACATCCATCCATTAATCCTCACAAACTTTCTCGTTTATAATATTAGAAGGATGTAGGGCTTTGTTTTAGGTAGACTTTATTTCGTCGAACTTAGTTCTAAAGTGCGTCATAACTTGTAGCCTATTTAATTATATTCACAACGGCGTTCAGCCTATTGGTCGTTAAGTTTTACGGGAAATGCGCCCTATTCTCTCCATTGTTTTCTTCATATAATATTTATTTGTTTTTTATTAATATTGCCCAATAAACCGAGCTCCGAGAATAAAATTTGCGTACTGTACTAAATACAGGTGCCATAATTTTTGCTTATGTTATGGATCGTTATGCCCAGGTGGGGAATAAATGCGACATTTTAATTAGGTAATGAAATATTATTGTAATTTTCAAAATAATAAAGCCGCTAGTAATTCTTACAATAATAATTTGTTAAGGGTTAATAACGTTTTCATTATATTATCAGTTGAGCATGTTACAACGGCTTTTATATATATTATTACTTTATAAGGTTAGGTAGGTACCTAAGTAGATGGATAACTTAGAAAAATAACCAGAATATTATTTGTCCCTAAAAATTCAGACTTCAGTTAACGTAGGTATCTACCGTTTGCTTCAACGAAATTACAAATTCAAAAAAGCAACAAAGATATATTACGAAGATAAAACTCCTAGATCGCTCTAGTATAAACCGCTGTAAAAATATTTAGATTCTCACGTCGAAAAGACAAGTCAATTTCTTACAAAGAACTTTAAGGTTATTAAGTTACAGTGTTATATTCAGCAAACTTCGTTCCGCCTTCTTTTTCACAAAAAAAAAATAGCCAAATGTCCTATTCTCAGACCTACTGAATATACCTACACACAAAATTTCATTGGAATCGGTCTATCCGTTTCGGATAAGTATGGTAACTAACATTGTAACACGAGAATTTTATACATAAGATTTCATATTTAAATCCTACAAGCGTTGCCAGGCGACAATCTAACAATCGAACAATTTAAGTAAGTCCGTCTTTTTTGACGTATTTTTTAATTTTAAGAAGGAAAAAGAAGAGAAATACATGACATAGAGGTAATTAAGTATGTACCTAATTATCTTTATGACATTTTTTCTCTATACCCCTCGGTACTAAAAAAGAGAACAACTGTATTTCTAATGATCAGTCAGTAAACATTTTGCTTAAAATAATAATAGTGAAAACAAAACACAAAGAAAAGTTTAACACATTTTTTTATAGACAGTTGCAAATTAAACGCGATTTTTGTGTCAATTTTACATTATTTTTACGCGTTTATCTTAAAATATGTAATGGATAATCCTCATCTACTGATTGACCTCAGAAGTCGTTGCTTAACCATAGAGATAGTTGTGCAGTTGACATTATTTAGCCCAAATCTCCCGCAAGATACCTGTTAGAAAACCTGCTTTCAAAAATCATCAGGATTCAGGGAAACCCAGTGTAGCAGTTAGGTACAGTTAATTATGTATTTTTCTCTAACAATAAAGAATATTCTGCGGTCGGAAATTACTTCATCAAAGAATTAATAGACATTACAAGGTACCTATCGCCAATAATCACTATGTGGACGTACCTATTCATCATTAGTTTCCCGTAAAGTTCCGAATGCGAGGAAAACCACCAAGTTAAATTAATTGATAAAAGTATTGCTTAGACTGCCGTAGGGTACTTCACCAGGGAAAATATT
Source organism: Euplexia lucipara (assembly GCA_921972225.1). Classification (NCBI taxonomy): domain Eukaryota; kingdom Metazoa; phylum Arthropoda; class Insecta; order Lepidoptera; family Noctuidae; genus Euplexia; species Euplexia lucipara. Next base: position 11,810,243 of record OV179148.1, read on the forward strand.
AAACCATTAGGTCCTATTTAATATAGTAACTGTTAAGAAGCTAATAAAAATATCCAGTTTATACAAAGGAGTACAAAAGCGATTAAAGTGAATCTTTATAGACTAAACGCTGAAGAGTTTGAGTGAATACGTAAAACTCAATTAAATCTTGGATTTGATTGTTTTTTACACTCGATAGCTCAGTATTCTTTGGGATAGTTAAAAGTATTTTACTTCTTTAATTAGGAGCTTCATCTATTTAGGAGCCAGTGACAAGGCGGGGCACTGCAAGTGAAGAATAAACCAAATCTTAATATTAATGTCCCGCGTAAAACTGCTGTTTTTCCAATTTAAATGTCAGCTACTCAACGTTTTTGTGGGGATCCCAGTTCCCATTACATCTCAAGAGTGCCCTCAGGGGCTAGCCAGTAGCCGCCTGCATTTGACACGACAGTTCTCAGTTACGTCGGCGGTCCCTTACAGAACGAGACTTCAAGAGTCCAGCTATTAACACAAAACTTGAGAATTGACATGTGAACTCTAATATTTTGCTGCCCACTAAGAGCATATCGGTTTATGACTTAAACTATCTTTATTCGTCATTAGAAGTAAGTTTCTTTATACATCTTTAGGTTATTTTTTTTGGCATAAATGTCCTAAAATACTAAGAAAATATCAGGCATTTCTCCTTTAGTTAAGAATCTTTACTTTTAACAGCCCTCATTTGGTAAATACGCCTAAAGTGTAAGGACTTGTTACATAATATGAGTTTCATACATGAACCCTGCTAGGGTACCGCAATACATTAAAGCTAGGTACTCACATTTCTGTGAGTCGGTTTTCTGCGTTGGTTTCTTGTCGCGCACCATGGCTGCGGGGCGGTGGTGCGGGGGGTGCGGCCGGCGCGGGCGCGATCCTTGATACTATCGGCCCCGCCCAGCCCCGCTTGCGCTCAACGCGACTGTATTGTCGTGGTTGTGCCAAATACCTGCGAAAAAGAATTAGGCATCTAAGTGTGGGGAACTACACTAGATCTACGTGTGTTAGATGATTTCCGACAGTGGCAAATTAGATAACATGCGTAATTTGGTATGCCGAGCATGCCCGCCGGTTGTTGAAAATAAACGCCGCCAGTCTGCAGCAGCTAAGTGTTATCGCTTCGTGAATTCGTAGATCAACTGTTACTTTGCAAAGTAACACTACTTCGGATCGTATATGTTCCGTTGATACTAATGAAAATATTGTGGTACCTATATCTTAGTTTACTTGGCGGGATCATAATAATATACCAAGTTATCCATCAACGAAAATACGAAATTTGATAGTGAGAATGTTATTTTAGGGTATAGTGAAGGAAAATTGATACCTACGCCGAGTTAGAAAGAAAGAAAGAAAGTATATTTATTTAGGACACGCACAGGAAAATAACAGTTCAGAACTAAATCTAAAATATTAAATAACATACCACCTATGTGAGGCTAAAAAGGCTCCTATCTCAGTACGATGCCACGATATTTTAAGAAAAACAATAAATACCAGCGCTGCGCTGTTGAGTTAATACACGAAGACAATGAAATACTTGTATTTTTACACGTGCACTACAGTCTAGTTGCTAGTGCCCGTGAACGGGAAGGAAAGGACGAATTTCGGTATAATCTAATCTGCAAACATCAAAGGATCGTCTCTATCAAAGAGCAAGAAAAGTTACAGAGTTTCGAGTTGCTCAACTTCACATACACGTAAACGAAAAGGTAATATTATATTATGAAGAGCAACTTTATTTAGTCCTTTGTTCAATATAATATTCGAATAGATTCAATACGCGATTATTAAGCTTATGCTTTGGAATAATTGGCAGACAGTTCAAGTGCAGTTTTTAGCCAAATAGAATTTTGCCTGACCATGTTGTTCTTGGAAAATGGGTCCTGTCTAGGCAAAATTTTTCTTGTGGTTTTTTAATATCCCTAAAGGCATCACAAACAGGGTTGCAAGCCCCAAAAATAGACAAGCCAGATGCAGATTTGTCAATAAACCACATTGATTAAAAAAAATGCGGTTCTAAAATTGCGGTATCGTAGGTATTTACTGTTTTTCATTTGAAACCAAACAAAAACCGGTCAGGTCTGACTTGTATGCAGGATGGAAGGGACATTGACGCTCATCCGGACATCAAGAGTTTTTATATAATTCTCTAAATTTTATTACGATCGGTTCAGCCGTTTACTCGTGTACAGCCAGTGATTTAAAATACTATAGAGCGGTTATGTCAAGGAAATGTCACAGAAAAACTTTGATCCCATGTCTCAGTAACGCCATCTAGAATAATATATCAATATTGTTGCGGCAGCGGAGCGTACTAAAAAAAACTCATAGACTTGTGTCCACTTGGATACAAGTTTTGGATGAAAATTTTGTTCGTGATGTCCCGTCTATAGTAAGTTTTGAATGTCTTTGTGAACAGCTGTTTGTCTGTTTCTTTGTCGACTTTTCACGACTAAAAGGCTAAACAGATCGTGATAAAATTTGGCATGGTGATTGATCATATTTTCGAGACGGACATGGGCTATCAAAACTGACTTATTTTTCTGCGCCCGACAGTTATAACATAGTTATAAGTTTACCACCTAAGAATAAACATGTGGAATGCAATAAAGTATTGTGTATTGAGTATCTTTTGTATCAATAAATGATGTGAAGCCAATTTTTTTTCTTAAACATTTTCAAATGTAGCTGTATCTTTGATGACATGACTGACTGTGACAAATGTCTTCCCAGTCAGTGTCATATCAGGTGACAATTTGACAAGCAACTTAAGCTAAAGCTAAGAAAGTAACACAACATACATTGATTCTAAGGCGGAACACAGTTTGCCGGGGCAGGCGGTACTGTTTAAAACTGTAATTTCTGTCCAAACCAAAGAAAAATACCTTTTTACTTTAGAAAGAAAAATCTCATTAGGATACATTGGAATGATAACTTTTTCACTCGTTTTTACAGTTCTAAGAGGACCATACTCAAGACAGTTGTAGAATCATCATTGTTTTCGGATGTACGATTCCTTCCATCTTGTATTTTTGAAGAAGATTGTAAAATAATCTGACATGCCCGTCTAAAGCTGTACCCGGCAACCCTAGACGAGTTGTTTTATCCGCAAGGCGACGGTCACTAAGATCTTTCATGAAAAGATGCATTTAAAGCATTGAATGGAGGCCGATCTCACCGGTATGCCTTTAAAGCATACATTTTTAATAACTCTATATTATTTTAACATTGTTTTAATACGTACGTACGAGGATTTCTCAGAGGGCTACAGTATGGAGTTCTTCAAAAGGGGAGTAAATAGGTTTTTAAAGGGTCGGCAACGCGCGTGTGGCGCCCCTGGTGTTGCAAGTGTCCATAGGCTACGGTAGCCGCTTACCATCAGGCGGGCCGTAAGCTTGTTTGCCACCGTCGTGGTATAAAAAAAAAACCGTATCATTGATCTATCAGTGATGTACCTAACAAAATGAATTTACCTACAAGTACCTACTCATTGCAAAAAAGTTTTAAGTAGCATTTCTATCTGAGCTCTAGAATTATCTGAATAGAGATTTTCAGATTCAATTTTTTCCAATTGATTAACTCGCTGTACGCGAAGTGGCGAACTTGATCCAAGATTTCTATTGCCTAAAGATTAACTTCGATTCGTACAACTTTCGAAGCTCGAGTCAGTCAATAGTTAGTTTAAAGTTAAGCAAGTATGTGCCAAGTTTCGCGATTGAATTTCGGTAGCAAATGCTTTACCTATCTTGTCTGGTGTATGTTATAAATATTTGGTGATGAAGCGTGAAATATTTGAGTTAAGCTTGATCAACAAACAGAAAATGTTGTTGGTTCTTTCTAAATGTTGCTTAAATGCTTACCTTGCCTTAGCATTAATATTGATTACATATAATCAGAAACTAAAATTTTTATTCAAACCAAGACATTGATTTGACTGTCATCTATTATTTAAGAAGGATAAGTATCTTTCTTCTGGCTGCCCCGGCAAACTTGATTTGACCTTTTTTGCAAAAAAGAAAAACTCTAGGTTGTATGATTAGAACTACTGAATATACACTTAAAATTTCATGAGAATCAGTCAAGCCGTTTCGGAGAGTTCTGTAGCAAACACTGTTGCACGAATATTTTGCATTTTAGATTAGGAGGAACCAAAAGCGTTCAGGAATTAAACCTAATTTAACTAGGTATACTAAACCAGAACTATCAGGTGCCAGTCATACAATTAACATAATATTTCTGGTTATAGCTGTCAAAAGTGTTATTTAATATACTTCCAGTTCTTTGTTTTCCAGTATATAAGCACTAAATCTTATTAATTCACACTCGGTATTGGACACTTGATTTGATTTAGTTAGAGAATCGTGAGCTAAGATCTCCTTAAAAAAAAATAGTGTGTGTAATCAATTGTTTGTCTTCATTAATTTATGAAGACAAACAATTGATTACACACACTATTTTTTTCTCGTAAGGTGAGTGTCTTCTGACGCAAAAATTGTAAAAGTAACAACAACCTACAAGTAAAGGATTCAAACACCCAAAACAAATGCGAAAGAGTAACTTGCACATACGCTTGGCGTCAAAATAAACGGCTATATCTAATTCTCTAGCGCTTGTCTAAGCGATGAGCGGGTTTTCCTAGCGAGAGCACTTTTCGCTGCGGATTGTCGGCTTGCTATTCTAGATTTCTATGTTATATATTCTTAGAGAACAAATTTTTCGTTAGAAATCTGTTGAATACATAATGCAGATTGTGTATTTTTAAACTATGCTAGACTCTTCAAGCTCTGGTAAAGCTTCGAAATATATTGCATGAATTGATAACACAATAAGTTGTGCAAAAGTGCTCAATGATCGACATTCATATTGAAACTGTTTAAAAAGCAATAGAAAAATCGATAGTAAATATTGATGCTGGACATTAACAAACTGTTATGATGTTAGATCAATAGCATTTTAGTGAAATAATAAGCCATATGACTATAATATGATGCTACTTAAACAGTTAACCAAGTCACTGTAGCAGTATCGCTGGTTCTGTACAACGATAATCCCAGCTGAACATTGACGGATTGCCAAGCCTCCGCCTATCTGCATTATTGAGTTACCCATACCTCTCGCTTGACACTTACAAGCGATGGGCGATAATAAATAATAGCAGCACTCTGTTCCATTTAAATCCTCAAAATAAGATTAAGTCAAGGAAGTGAAGAGAAAAGTACACGAGGTAAAGAACTTAGAAGAACTATTTCTAAATAATACAGTAAATTGTGCAAAGCCAAAAAAAAAACACAATTCAATTGACAAGCAGGTTTTTCAAATCTTTGAATATTCAAATTAGCGTAATATTTCTCCGATTCTCTCACTTACGTAAATATTTCAACGAAATTAAAATTAGGCTGAATCAACGTTCCTTGAAAAGCGTCGAGATATTCGCAATGTCGCAATAGAAAGCTGGCATTAATTCATTTTATTTTGATAACTTTTACCGAAGTTTCTTGGAAGGTATAAACGTTGCCATGACCCATTTTATAATAAGGGTTTTAAGCAAGTAAACAAGGAACAACCTTGTATTTTTCACCGTGATTATCTTTCACATTCAAAGTCAAAAAGAGCCAACAAAAAGCATTGCTACGTGCAAAAATAACAATTGCAGAGCCGCGAATTGTTGTTAAAATGATCGAATTTGGAGCTGCTCCAAACAATCTCTTATAAACACGGCCATTTTAATTGACGACTTAATATTAGTTACAGAGGCGTTCCGTGTCGCTGTTGGGTGAGCCATGCAAATTATTGGAGCGGGAAAATTCATTAGCCTTCCGGAAAAACGATCAAAGCAATTTAGAACCATTTACGTCGAGCGATGGTGACGTGTAGGCCAGGCAGGTGATGCATTCAGTACAACAGAGCTGTATCGTGATTAGGCACGCTACAAACATTTATTATGGATGATATCGATCCTCTGGAACTGGCACGGATTATTATAGAGATGTGGTTTTTGTGCTGTGAATGCAACGCTCGAGGCAGTTAACGATAAACACGATTAAAATGATTGCCATGTGGCGCTCGTTGAACAAATTCGAGGCTGGATGTTACCTACATAAAATAGTCGTGAAAGCTTTCAATAAATAAACTGTTATTGCGAACACGAGTGTTTTGTAATTTCGTCCAAAATTAGAAAACAATTTTTAATTACTGTGAAAGGTTCTGTTAATGTAGCATTAGCCCCGACAACATATGAGTTTCCATTCCCAATTAAATACATCTAAGTGTGTTATTATTTGTATATTTCACCTGTTCGAGTATATAATATGGCGTACAGTAGAGCAAAAGGTACAGGTTTTAATTTGGTTTAATATCTAAAAGTCCTCGACTACACCTTTAAACCTACTTTTTTATATCAAGAAATCACTAATCCAAACAAATGCTCTCCACTAAAGTATCTGGTACAATAATTGTTGTGTAATCAATTAGTTCAATCGGAATTACATCGGAATTTGGTGTATTGTAATTTACAGCACACCTAATTAATTGATATCGGGAATGCCAGGCGTGCTCCTAACAATTAAGTTAGTACAATTACACTGATCGACTGACAGTGAGTGTACGGGTGCTGTAGATAAAGTGGGTGAAAGTGTGCTCATACTTAAAAGAGAGTTTAAGGATATTTCAACTAATAGATTTTAAGAAAAAAAAATAAATAACCAGGGCTGGCAACCTTACCATCAACTTTCCCGACTTACTAAAGCTTTTTCCACAATATTGCACCTGCGAAATGCACATGCCAGCGAGAGAAGTGGTGTTCAAGTTTAAAATTCCCGTCGAAAAGCTGGCTTCTTTTATTATATGCGAACTTTAGATAAATAAAATAAACTTTGTATAAGTCAAAGGCAGTCGTGGTTGGACGTATAGGTACTTATAAGACACGTCAAGTAGACGTCGAACTAATTTGGACACAAAATCTATTATAGAAGTTATTTGGAACTTAGACAAGTATCTCCAGCAGCATGCCTTTTGCAGACGATCTTCATCCACAGAATTGAATTCGTTTTGAATGCATTCTACAAATGTGGCACGTCCAATCCTATTTAAGCTTGGCATCCTTATTGGCCATAGACGATACCCGTCTTGAGGCGCCTCGTAGAGAGGCAAATCCAATCGTCGAGCTTTAGATTCAATACGGTATGCTCCATGTACTTCGCAGACTGGAAGGGTGTTAGTTGTATAGTTAGGAAATACAGCTATATAGTAGTTTAGTTTCTGTTATTTATTTTCTACAAACTCATCTTAGAAAGGTATCAAAGATAGCCGCAGAAAAGTGTAAACGTGCATAAAATATACTTTAGCACGCTTATTGTAATAACTCTTATAGTATATAGGACAATAATCTATGAAGATCCGGGAGTTCTTCTATTGTGACTTTTCAAATTACATAGACTTTCTAGTTTTCAACACCGACACCAAAGAAGAAAACCACCATGAGAGAACCTGGCCTATAAAATAATATAAGTCGCCAACCCACCTTAAGTAAGCGTGGTTTCTTTGTATAAGGCATCTCCCGAACAGGTTGGTAATAATAGCACAGTATAAATATTAAAACAGTAGGACGACGCCTTTGATCTCTGGAAAAATGCCGACAACTTCTACACGCGTTAGACTTGAATAATACCTCCCGCACTACAAACATCGTTTTGTTCGCAGCGCGGGAGCGGCTTTCCCGCGTCTCACCCCTCACACCCCGCACGATTGCCCTGTCTAGACAGCTTCGTTGGACCACTGTATCTTTTTAGACTGTGATAATAGACTGTCCAAAAATGGTGGCACAAACATTGGTACCTACAGCGCAGTAAGTCACGTTACTAGCTTGGTTTTGAAATCTTTTTAACCAACTTAAAAACAGGAGGTTCTCAATTCGGTTGTGTTTATTTTCTTGTGTGTCATATCTCCGTGGTTAATGAACCGACGATCATGATGATGTTGATGTCTGAGATAAATCTTTTTATGTTTGAGAGGGTAAGTATACTTATCGTGTCAGTGTGGTTCCAAATTAATAATAATCGACATCGGTCTATTAGCTTGGTATCAGTTTAAAAAGGAGGACTTCCAAAAAAGGAGGAGGTTCTCAATTCGACGGTCTGTTTTTTTTTTGTGTTTGTTACGCGATTACTCCGCCATTTATGGTTCGATTTTCAAAATTCTTTTTTACTTATTACAATGCTTACCCATCGTCACATTTGTACAGAAATCCCTTACATAAAACACAATAAAAAAAAACAGTACTTACACCTTCTTTTTTAACCGACTTCAAAAAAAGGAGGAGGTTCTCAATTCGGTTTTTTTTTTTTAGGGTTTGTTACCTCAGTACCTACTTCGTCACTTATGGGCCGATTTTCAAAATTCTTTTTTTGTTTGATAGGGTATACTAACAGATTGGTCCCATTTGTATCAAAACTCATACCTGATGAGGGATCTTCGAGGAATTGGGGGAACTCCTCAAAAAATATAGGCACACATGCACCGATTTCAACATTTTTAGTAACAAATCAAGCATTTTTATTTAGAAAGTATCATTTGGTGAAGAAAAACTGATGAAGAAGACAGGCAACGGAACTCTTCAACGCATAACAGCAAATTATTCGCGATTGCAATAGTCAGATGTCTATGCTGAGCTTTTGTATTATGACTAATGTTTAGAGATAGAACTTCTTTAGCAATTGTTATCCAATTTCAATGATTCTTCAAGTTTTGAAAGACTTTCTTTACATCCAAAGAAACTCAAAATTACAAAATAAAAACTTTTTTACAAAAAAAACAACCGACTTCTTAAAAAAAAACTAACAGGTGAAAAATAACTCCAGTTTCGGAAGTCGGTGGCCAATAATGAACAAAACAAAACCACTAAAGCCACAGACTTCCGAAACTGGAGTTATTTTTCACCTGTTAGTTTTTTTTTAAGAAGTCGGTTGTTTTTTTTGTAAAAAAGTTTTTTTTTGTTCGAATAACGTCAAAAAAAGAAGTAGGCACTAGAATGAGTCTTTTCCAAAATTCAGCCAAAGTATAGGTTTACCTAAAATCAAGGCTAACAGGCTTTCAGGAAACCTACATCCGTAATCCTATTCGCCACTGCTTGGGAGAATATTTAAAATCAATATTCGTCATGTTCTGGGAGGCATGGCTTGTTCTGGTAAAGCCGTCCCGAAACCATTCGAGAACATTGTTCCGCTATTTAAGCCGTGCCAGTGACGCTTTCGTATGCCATGTATGCCAACGACGTCAATATATAACGTTTCACGACGATGGAGATAGGCAATTTTCGGGTAGCATTGTGTTCCAAAATCCTGGTAAGGAATAGATCAAAATAAGTACATTCGGCTTAGTAGGCGACTCGGACGCTGAGTCTCGTCCGATGCGGTCGAGACAGGAATTTCATTATTATTAATATTTTTGAGTGGTGTTTCGGACGCATCCTTATTTAGAGGCAAAGTACCGTCAAACACAAAATTAAATAATACATATTTTACTTTGTCGCTAAGGATAAATTATTAATTACAAATAAAATAAACATTAAAACACATTGCACATTTTACGAAAAAAAGTGGCATCAGTGATACGCAGAGTGAGGGGAAGCAGCAATAGCGTTCTGAAGGTATTTTCAGACATGGGTCTTGATGAATCATTCTCGAGTTGGGAGCTGTTTATTTTGCTGTGTATAATTTGTGTTCTCTTGTGTGTGTCTAGATGTTACTACTAACATAGTTTTTAAGTTATTTTTCTACTGAATACTAACACGCTATGGGCCGTCGACGCCTGAAAATAAAGATTTTTTTGTATTTTTTATTAATGAGTGATGAGATGACAAGTATCCCTACTTGTCAGCTCACTCTTGCTTTGATACGATACCGATACATCGGTATCAGTACTGTATCCTATTTTTATATAAGAGCATCGGCTCTTATAAAAAATATCTGCGATGCTGATACCGTAACAAGACCGGTTATTTTTTTAATAATATAAAAATAATAATAACAGGACAAACTAAACAAAATCATTTGAAACTATAGACAGGTTGAGGTTAGTTAATAGTTTTAGTAATTAAAATTAACAGTGATGAGATTTTTGTATCAAAAACAAAGTAGACGAGACAACACGCGCGTTTATTTTACATTTTCAAAGCGCGAAATTTAAAAAGTTTCGTTAAATCGGCCATAAAAATATCGCCGATGCCGATTTAACAGCAAGCTTCGAGTATTGCCGATATATCGGCATCGGTATCGGTATAGGATACATCCCTACGGACAAGTTGGTTATTGAATCATTGTTTTATGACATAATTATGTGAAAATAAATAAATGGTGGTAATGGTGGAATATTGTTAAAATCCAAGACGACATGTACTTAATTTTGACATTAATTTTAAAGTAACGACTACCTAATTAAAATGATTCATATTGGACTTGTTGTCAATCATGAAATCATATAATTAATTGTACTTAGCTATATAAGAATGACATTTTAATATATGTGTACACCATTATGTTATGGTAGAGTTTATAGAACTTAAATAAATATTAATAGCATACTATGTAAAACTACATTCTTAATATAAGTAATTAAATAAATTCTAATTCTAAATTCTGATCTCTCACGAGTCGGTTAGTTTTTGACTTTTGGCATTTTGCACGCACATTGAGACATAAAACTTCTAGTTGGTAGACATAGGTACACAAATGACCTTTTATCTCCCCGCGCCGATTCAGACACATGCCATGCCACGATTATGTATTTTAAAATTAACTTTTATACCTTTTTGGAAAGCTTACAGAATAGGCAAGTTGTTTGTACGATTAATGTCATAGAAATTTTTGTGACGAAGCAACATTTTTGAAGCGTAAAATGAAAATATTGGTAAGATAATAATATCTCAAAACAAAATAATTAAAATAATGAGCGACATGAGATTATTCATATTAAGTAGTTTGAAATATGTCCATAGTTTAATTAGTGCCAGCTACAACATCATTCTTAATGGTACCCATTCAAATATTTTTTTTTTTATTTGGAAAATTTTGGTTAAATATCGAAAAACCCTTAAAATTCAAATATCTCGAAAACTATTGAATTTCGGCCATAAATATGGGGGGTTCAATTTGTTGCATTTTGGCCCCCTTATAAGCCCCTCACGTCTAATTACTAGTAACCCTGTATAAGACTGATAATAGTAATTTACTTTTAATATTCTTGTTGTACACGTTCCAAATGATATAAAAGACTGATTATTGTTGTTAACATTTATAACTATTATTGTACGCTTTTAAATTGATACATAAGACTGATTATTGTGATTTATCATGTTTACTGTTGATTGTTGTAATTGTATATTAAACTTTATCTCCATCTAACAATTCCCTGACTTTTACTTAAGTAATAAAACTCTACCTAAGGTTTTTCATTCTGACTGTACAAAATTTGCTTAAAAAAAAGTATCGTACGAAACACCACTCAAAAATATTTATAATAATAAAATTCCTGTCTCGGCCGGATCGGACGAGACTCAGCGTCCGAGTCGCCTACTAAGCCGTACATTTTATGAGGCAACTGTCTCAAATTTTGCAATTTTTTTTTGTTATTAAGAATAATTATATGCTAAATGTTTTTCGCTATCATGTCAACAATACAAGTCTTAACTCTTCATTTTCTTTTGTTGTATGTGTTATCATAAAAACAGTCAATGGGTATAATGGGTTAACATTTATGACGAAGATTTAATGTTCTTTATTAAAATGTTGTTATTAATTTTATTCAATTATGTAAATTATCTCGAATTGTTAGCTGACAATATAAACCAGGCTCTATCGCAAAATATGAGATGCCTGAAAAGTATGTCGGTGGGTAGATACAGTTCAATGAACGTAGTCGCAGATTAGCAAACACAAAATTCCGTTACCTAGACAATGGTATAATTCTAGACTGGTTCCATATATTCATTTGAGTTTCTACAACTAGAGCTTAGAACAATAGGAAAAAAGTGCTACAATTTGGTCATATGACGCATTGTTTTGATTACATTAATGGATTCGTTGAACTTGCATGAGTGATGATGGCACAATGTGATAGTTAAGTAAGTACTCGTAAGTGTGAAATATACCTATTATGTACACAGTTTCCTGCATCCAACACACATTAGCACGGTTATTTGTTGTACTCGCTCTGGTGTAGGTATTCATAATTATTTCAATGGTTAGGCGGTCTAGTCTTTAAAAACCTCCACGTGAAAAGTTAGACATAGTGAACTGTCAATCTCAACCATTAGCGTGGGATCAGAGATCCCACAATTACACACGCACATTTATACACGAACACAGACATACTCAAACAAACACAAATTCATGAACAAACACACACATGTACATTACACACAATCCAATAAAATTATCACTTTTCCTTACACTTCACATTATAGGTATTTCACAAATCTCGCAAAATTATTATTCTACCTCTCCATCAAAATAAAAAATAAATGTTTTGTTACTAGTCTTTTAGATAATAATGACTGATGTAAAGATGCTGCTAATGTAATTATGTTTAATAGGGTGAGCCTGGAGATCTGTCATACAGGTCCCGAACCTAGTTCAGACTCCAGCTCTCACAAAGGTTCTAGATTAAGGCAGAAATATACGACAGAGTTACAATTACCTTTTTGAGAGATATAAATGATATTATTATTTAAAAAAAAGAGATCACTTTGCTTCTCACATAAATTTTCCCTAAATAGAGAATGTTTGCAATTTGCTTTGACATGCTGTTCCTACACCTGTGGTTTAGTTTGTATCAAAGTGTTTGGGATAAAAGTAGTGTTTACGATACTTAATTGTTTGTCCGGTACGTCCTGACACCACGCTCCCCCCACCATGCCTTAAACTTTAACCACATAATGTTTATACATACCTATATGTAGATCTTGTCACAGGTTAAGATTTCGTCATTTACTCTATTTTCTTTGATCTTTGGGCGCTATACTTGGACAACACGGTAAGAATTTTATCTGCTTTGCTTTCACAAAAGAAGACGCACATAGTTAATCTTACGATATCATAAAGTAGATATAATTAAAAACAAGTTTGTTCAGACACCGCGGCATAAATAAAGATTAATTTCATCATCATTCGCTTCACGTACCGGGTTCGGCGATATTTAGACTTCGCTTAATGGTCGGACATTACCGGTGTTTAACGATGACTATATACCTGCTTATGCCATTACATTTTAGTGTAGGCATATGTCTATTTGTTCGAACCACTACGTTTATCTTTGATTGGCGTAGGCAAATGAGGACAAGAAAGGAGATTTTCCGAAGAAAAGAGTAGCAACAGACCAATTGCAAATGCTGGTGCATGTATCAATCCCATAGTAAAAGCCTTTTTCATACAGATAATGCTTATATAATATTTATTGCTACTACTTACGCTACGCTAATAGAAAAAAATAAAAAAAGTGATTTTGCTAAAATATGAACACGCTTATAACTATTTCGATTTTAAAAACTTGTAAATTATGTTTCGTGCTGGTCAGATTCTAACTATCTTGGTTTATACTGGTTAATTGAATGTGAATCCCTTGCATATTAAATCTCATGAAAATTGTTGGAGCCGTTTTCGAGATTCAGTTACTATTTATCTTCTATATCTATACTTATAATAAATCTGTAGAAGTAAAATTTCTGTACATTGAAAATATCAAAAAAATAAATAGCAGGGGGTGTTACTAGACTGACACCGATCCCAAAAATATGATTAAAAAAAATTTTGTCTGTCTGTCTGTCTGTCTGTCTGTCTGTATGTTCAGGTATCACGCAAAAACTACCGGTTCGATTTCGATGAAACTTGGTATACTTATTCTTTGATATCCTGGGCACCACACTGGGTACTTTTTATCCCGGAAAAGTATATACAATAAAAAACAAACTTAATTTTGCGGTTCGATCCCTAGACCCGACTACTGTACCAACCGCAAATAATAAGTTTGTCGTAGGTTACGTCACCCGCAGTGGAGTTCACCGAAGGGCGCTGCACACGGCTAAGATATTATAATATTTAATCTTAAGATACAATATCGCTCGCCATACAATTCAATGGACTATCACACACTACGAATGTATAATGCATGAATATTTAATTATGCACATTGAATATCTATTCAAAATTAATATTGGTGGTGGATTGGTGATCGATACTGATGCCAAAAATGCAATTAGTGAATGTTTTGTCTTTCTATCTGTATGTGCACGCGTAGTTCAAAAACTATTATAGGGATTTTAACCATACTTGGTACGGTTGTAGGTAATCAATACGCCTGGGCAGGTTGATCTTAGTATCAGTTGTTTTACACATGGTCAGTTGTACAGCGCTCTTTCCCGGGTCAGTAGTTCCAGAAATCTTTATGCATACATATCGGAAGGATCAACTTTGAAAGTAGTCTATCCGGAAGTATTATGCTAAAATTATTACGTTTATATATCAACGCACAGCCCCAACTGCTGGTATTAGAGACAAGAAACTTGAAGAGGTGTTCTTATTGAAGAGTAAGTCGTCCATAGAAACGATTTTTGAAAATTCAACCCTTAAAGGGAAAACATAGGGGACGGAAGTTCGACATCCACGCGGGCGAAGCCGCGGGCAAAAGCTATACATAATATATTCAAGAATTGCTCGTTTTGAGATATTAAATAATACTAAAGTAATTGAATGTAACCTATCTGTAATTTGCCTTGTTTTCCCATCTTTCACTTCGCAGTTTCTATTTACACGAGAGTCTAAATTTTCAAATGATTTAAAGGCGGCAAACCTAATTAGGTTTGCCGCCTTTAAATCATTTGATAATTTGCAATATTGAAATAGCTTTTCATTGATTTATTTCTCTTCGCTTCGTCTTCTAAAGTTCCGAATCGCAAATAATATTAGCAAATAAAACTTAAAAGTTAGACTGTGCTGATCTGGACTCCATATTTGTATCTCAAGTGTAAATTGTTTGAAATATTATGGTTTAACACAGAGAAGAATGAAAATATACTATACTGAAATAGATGTAGGTGCAATATAATATAATTTTAGATACTAGTTCAAATTCTAGTGCAAGCTTTTCTAACTTTGCAGACAGGCGTGTTGCTTGCCAGCAAAAACACTAGGAAGTGGCAAAGCGCTGACTATTTGGGGGACTATGTTATGTTTTCTATTAATTTGAGAGAAGTATACCGTACCGACGAGGGGACGAACATCAAATATTTGACAGGTATTATAGGACTAGTTTATAAGGGAAAGCGAAATTGTTGTTTTTACTCAAAGAGATTTAAAATACTAAGTAAGCATTGAATGTCTTTGTTTTTATTATATTTCAAGCATTTTTTTTTTTCATATTTATTCACCTTTTAAACCTTCCCCGGACTTCCACAAATATTTCGAAATCAGGTAAATCGGCCCAGTCGTTCTTTTTTTTATATATTCGACTATTTGTCATTCAGGTTTTTTCCCTTCCGGAACCCCTCCACTAACACTTGAACTTTATGGTATGGTACAGACGCCAGCACATCAAGTTACCCCAATGTGTCAAATTTTCCCAATTGAATATGAACCTTATTCTGTTTGACATAAGGTTGAAAAACGAACAAAGAAATTTGACACATGGGGGTAACTTCATGTGCTGGCGTCTGTACCTATTAAAGTTCAAATCGAATTTTAAGTATTACGAATCGTTTGTATGGGAGTATACAAAAGTGTTGTTTTTATAGTTTTTCAGGCAACCATCCTTGTACTTGAAAGCATATTCTAAAAAAAAGAATTAGCAAAATCGGTTTAGTTGTTCTCGATATTTGTGCTTAGCATTTTTATATTATAGAAAGATAGAAAATAGATCAATCAATTGCAATTAAAGCGTGATAGTACTTACACGTATTATCTATTATATGTGTGTACCTATTTAGAAATATATAAGTATGTTGATGAGTTGTCTAGTAGGTACTCATAGCAGAAGCTCTGCTAATTTGGGACTAGACGACGTTGTGTCAAACTTTGTGTGAAATATTTATGTAATTGTTAGACTAACTACGAAAACCAGGTGAAACCTCACCTCACCTCGTTACAGGTACAAAAAGTTAACATAAACCAGAAGGCCAATTATTTTTAATACAAACGTGCAAAATCCATTCGCCATCTCATCTCAGCGAAATTTCCCCTCAGGTATCACAAAGCATGTCAAATCTTCCAAAACACATGTAGCAGGGATGCTAAAAGATAATAATAGCCGTCAACACAAGTGTTATTCCCCCTACCCTACAGATAAGATATACAATGATCGATGTACCTCACATACAAGACACCAAGTAACGACTATAAGGCCGATAACCCTGCAAAATTAACGTATTTATGTAAGTTTATTGACTATTAGACCTTCATAAGTGGTCGTTTGGAATAACCGTCTCTAAGGGTTTGATAACTTTGCTAAAAATTATGTGAGAATTTGAGCTCGTTATGCGGGATATTGGGTCATTACGGGTTGCTTTTCAGGTTGGGGTTTTATTTTACAATGCTGTTGGTCACTTTTGAAGGTATGGGTAGGTATCAATCCGATTGCACATCTGATAAGAGCTTATAACAACACTTGCCGTAAAAATAATTTAATGTAGGTAATTAAATGGAGCTTTTGTATATTATTGTACCGTATACAACCCAAATGTTCTTTCTTAGGTATTGTTCGTCGGCACGTGGAGCTCCTCAAGTTCCGAGTTGAGCTCACGATTACTGACAAACGCTTGCACTGACTGATCTGGTCCCCTCATTCTGTGTGGTTCTTTCCTCAAAAGACTATCTCAGATACTAATTTGCATGGATCTTACATGATTTGACCAAGATAATGTCTGGACTTTAAAAGAGACTATGACCTCTGAGTTTCTTTCGGTGTTTCTTCTCACAGTAGTCAAATAGTGAAACTCCGATCTCATTTGCTAAAAAAATGACGTGTAAAAGTGTTTGTGAAAACCTATTTACAATAATAAATATAATTTATCATTACTGTTTACCTTCCTAAAGCTCAACTGCACTCAGGCTTGGTATACTTTCTTATTCTTGCCTTGTCAGTGACGGACATAATTAAAAAGCGGTCGATTGCAGTAAAACTAAAGCTTCTACAGGGTGTAACGGAAAGGGTATATACATCCGAAGGGCACGGATTCTCTTGGTGATAAGAAACGACATGGCAACATTTTTATACATATACATACATAATTGTAAAGTTGAGCCCGCCCGCGCCGTCGCGCCTTCGTCGGTTAGGCAGAGCCCGATAGGTCTGTACTAGGCGCGCAGAACCCGAGATAGATATACTTGAACCTTGCCGGACAGGATTATGACCCTCATAGTGCGGTGACACGTTTATTATGATTTTGCATTTAATAAACTGTCGATATTAAATAATATTGTGAAATTTCAAAGTTATTAGTTGGGAGCTGAAATTTTGAGGAAAGACTCGTTATTAAATACTCTATTCACCCTATTTGTATGTATATACCCTTTCTGTTACACCCTGTATAAAGACATGATTTTTTATTTTTTTATAACGCATCGACTAAAAAAATTGAAATTTCTTACTAAGTATGTACTTAAGATGTCATAAGATGTCAATTCCTTAATTTTCGATTAGTTTCGTAATTGAAGTCATTGAAACCTTATGAGCTTTTTTTCATATAGAATCCTGAAGACTACTTATTTGTTTAACGAATGTTGCTAGAATTGCACTAAGCTGTTGTCTATTAACCACACTTTATATGAGCCTTGAAGCCAAATGAGTCTATAAGCGAGTATTTTGTTTAAAACAAAATAATATAAATTATTTGACGAACACAGCTCGAGTCGGTCACTAACTCAATAATACTTAGAAGTAAATATCTTGGCCCATTAAGTAGCGACTTTGTTAACAAAGGAGTATGAATGACGCCAGCAAAAAGTTACTACTTCACAAAGCTTTCTGCTCCCCCGCTTCCTATTCCAATCAAATTAAGTAGCTAGAGACAAGTTTAAACCATTCTAAGAGGACAAAGTTTGTTACACTTTAAATCTCTTGTTGACATCGCCCCAAAACTTCTCTTTCTACATTCAATTCGTTTATTGAAAGCTGGGAATTAGAATTTTATTAGTTAGTTTAGTTCGATGTTATACGCGGCAGTAAACGAACGTCTGGTTATTAATATGATCTTCAATATTTGTGTCTCCGTCCTACTACTCTTTTCGTTTTCTCTCTCTTATTATCTATTAGGAGAGGTTAATATAATGCTTACGATACCTTATTAATTCATTAAACCCCGAGAGGACACCGGTGTCCGCCTGTCATTGTCTTTCTATTGTGTCTCTAATTACCTCAGTTGAAAGATTAATATCCCTCAAAATATATTGTTTAGTAACAAAAATCATGCCAGTTGGTTGTAATACTTTAGGCAGTGTTACTCAGTTAGACCCACGTTAGTAACGTACCAAGAAAGGACTTGATTGGACTATGGGATTTATGGGTATTTATTGCATTTGGCAAAACTCTAAAAACTATTAATTATTATGGTGGTGTTCTTATATTATTCCAAAATCTATGAAATATGGTGCGTTAAAGTAAGAGAAAAAGAAAAGAGGAAGAATTCGTGAATGTTTTTAGATACTTCAATAAATCTAATAGCAATTAAATTAAAAGACAGTTGTCGTGTTGCACCTCCCCACAAACTTAATGACACTGCTAGAAGATAATAAATAAATAAATATTCCACAGCTTTCAACAAATCGAGTCTCAAACAAAGCAGAACTTGTGCGATGAGTACTAGACAACGCTGATAAACATACTTATATATTTCTAAATACATAATTACAGATAAATTACACCCAAACACGGAACAAATGATCATGCTTATCGCTCAAACATTTGTCTTGGGTGAAAATCGAACCCACGACCTCCGGGATAGCAGTCAGGGCGACTAACCACTAGGCCAACAGGCCAGTCAATAATAAACATGCAATTTATCTCTGAAAAAATCGAGTTATACTGAAAATATGTTCAATAGCCATGGTTCCATTATACGAATGTGTCTGCAATTAGGCACTATGATTGAGACTTGCACCGGCGAGTTACACGCTGTGCATGCATGCCATGCGTGTTTCGTTAGCAAAGGCGAGTGTAGAAACTGTTTGGTGAAAATGTGCGTTCAGGCGTACTACGTTCGTTCAAAGGTTTGACTCTGTATCCTGGCACCGAATAGTGCCAGATTTAAACGGTATTCCTGTCACGAAAGGCAAACCAGTGAAGTGTGGCTAACCAACAGCGCCATCTACACTAACTACCCATACAAAATAGCTATTTTGTAATGAAGCATTTTGAAAGTTGACACAGCAAATACCCTCTGTTTAACGTTGTTCTTAAGAGCGAGCATGCTGAAAGTTAATGGCGTTCCAAGTAACAGTCAAGTACTTTACGGGTTTCATTACTTATTTATTTAAAATTGAAAGAAAGAAAGAAAATATTTTATTTGGACGCACAGAACATAAAACAAAAGAACAGCAATACAGATAAAAAAAAAGAAAGAAAAAAAAACGAAAATAAAGAGAATAAAGAATAAAAAAAAACTTAATGAATAGAATGTAAAAAGTCTCTCTTTCTTTTTTAGAATTTAATGCACAAGTAAAAAAACCTCTAAAAAAGGCGGACTTAATGCCTTAGGCATTTTCTACCAGGCCACCTTAAGGTGGCGCAGAGATGGAACAAGGTAGGTGCAACGGGGTAAAAGTTAAGGACAAAAAAGTGACGCATAAAAATAAATACACAGATACATACATACTAAAACAAAAATGACGATTAATGTATCAACATTATTTAATGAAATCATAAAATATCACTGCACAGTACAATACTAATAGACATGATTAACAATTATTTAGGTGTTGTAACTGTTTTAGGTTGTCTTCATGAACTGTTTTGTTATATTTAATTTTGATATAATGTAGTCAGATTCAGTGCAGAAAACTTAGCAATATTAGGGTGCCTATTTGGTGTTATTAGGGTTTAAATAAGAAAATGTATACCGTTCATGTATCAACATTAATATCAAAAGAACTTGCACAGAACCTCGATGACGTCGTAGTCAACAATCTGTTGAGACTGTTGATTTACCCCATGTTTCTGCTACTCAGCCTTATTTAGTCGGTAAAGTTAATACATATAATAATATGAGGGCTTTAAACGTGTACTTGTTAGCTCTAGAGAAAGTACAGAAAGCATTCCTCAGATACCTCTACAAACACATGTACGGGTTTTATCCTTTCCTGTATCCCACCAAATTCCTGTTGGGTTGCTTAGGTTTCAACTCTCTAGAAGTAAGGCGGTCGCGTGATCAGATGGCTGTAGTATTCAAAATTCTTAGGGGAATTATCGAGGATCCTGATCTGCATAACGAAATCTGCAATCTATTTGTCTACTGTCGTGGCAGAAAGCACCGCTTACTGGCTGTTCCAACTAGCCGTACTATTGCGCACTCCAAGTCACCTATTCCTCTGATTGTAGCGTCTATTAGGTCTTGATATGTTTGCGGATGAATAGAAGATGATAATGTCAGAATGCTTGAATTTTTGTGAGAAGAAAACATGATTAAGAAGTGTGAAGTGAATGATTTAATAAATTATAATTACGTTAAATTTAAAATAGAATGGCTGAAGCCAATTACACATTGGCTTCAGCCATTCTATTTAAATTATATAAATAAATAAATTGTTTTACGCATTGCAGGTTTAATTTAGAAGGTTTAGGATGTCAGTGTGTGTGGTTCTTTCCTCAAAAGACCATTATACAAATCTGCATGGTTCTTACATAATCTGACCAAAATAATGTCTGGACTTTAAAAGAGATTGTGAGCTATGAGTTTCTTTCGTTGTTTCTTCTGAGAGTGATCAGATAGTGAAATACCGACCTCATCTTCTAATTAAGTAATGACATGTAAAAGTGTTTGTATGAACCCATTTTCAAAAATATATCATTTATCACTTATCCGTCCAGATTACATGGTTCAGAAGTGCTTGTTCAGTCACTTGTAGAAGTTGTAGAACATAATGTAATTTTCTTGTAGATATGAGATAACATAACATCACACGCCTGTAGGTGCACCCACATTTCGCAGTTATATTTGAGTCCTATGTAAAAGGGAGCGAGTCTACTGCCATCAATAAAATCCAGACTCCGGGCTACTACTAAGACCTTTCAGTTAGATATAATAATAATAATAATTTATCTTTTTTTTCCCCGCAGGGCAGCTTGTGGCGAGTCTTAGTTGGCCGGCTAGAGTGGAGATTCGCAAGAGCAAACGTGCTCGGAGGAAGGAAGCATTCCAGTAAGGTGCTGGTAGGGATCTTGACCGTACTTTCGGGATTGTCCTGATAGACGTGGAATGCCGCTCCACTCCTTTAGCACCTCAGGACATGTTGCCTCCTGTCGCTACGTCACTATGTGCTAGCAGCCGTTTTAGAGAGCCCATTATTGAGTGTGCAAGTCACCCCTGTCATTTAATCTGTGTATATGTAACATTGATAAGGCAGGGGCCATAGTCTTTCATAGTTCTAGGTATTCAGTCCATTTTAGCTAATAATATAGCGGTTTTACATAAAAATAAAACCGATATTATGTGCCGAGAGGGAAAACATACAGCATTGTTTATGAAGAAGAAGCAGTGTATACTTTATTCTTATACGCGGTCAATAGTACGGATACTTTAGTTTCACTTAATAATACTAGGTGGCGCGACCATCGCCGGTGTTGTATTTAGTCTATGCCAGCTAGGACGCGGGAACCGCTGTCACTTTTCGAATTCATAGTCTTCACCAGGAAGAACTTCCTACAATGCTGTATGTTTTCCCTCTCGGCACATAATATCGGTTTTATTTTTATGTAAAACCGCTATATTGATGTGCCTCCGGAAAACATACAGCATTGTTTATGAAGACGTGTTTGTTATCTGCTGGTGAAATATTATAGGTAAAACACAACGCTATGATGATTATGAAATGTTTATTATGAGAATTAAATAGTAACAGTTATTAATTCATACAAAACTAAATAAAATCAGAATCTGATTTTTACAGATAAAAATAACAATAAAACGATTTAAATGTTCTACATCAAATCAATTTTAGTTATTTAAGTAGAAGCAAATGTATTGAAAAATGAATTGCGAGACTCTTTTGGGATTTCTATTTCGCGACAGTAATGATTAAAGAAAGTATTGGGTGATTTCCAGTTACCCCGTGATAAAATATCATCAATTGGTTGATTATTTAACCAGTTTAAGGAAGCTACTGCTGACCTACAGCTTCCCGGAGATGCATGAATGCCACTGTCTCTGAGAACTGTGCGTACCCAGTTTCCAATTACAGTGCGTGAGGCAGCTTTTGTGTTACTAAATATAGTGATAAATAGATTGTCTAAACTGGTAACTTCAGACCTCTTTGTTTCAGTTTTTTCTATTAGAAGTCTAACTAAAGTGACGGGACATATGTTTTTATCATTATGTTGTGAAAGCTTCCAGGCGGACTGACGATAATAATGTGTATCGGTTTTTGACCCGAATGCAGGTATTAAATAGATATTATCACCGTCATCCAGAAAGCTGTCCTTCGATATTTTCAGCAAGGTTAGGTCGTGAACCCTACGGCCAGATGCCAGCAATAAAACTGTAGCTGTTCGACGTGCTACATCGAACAATGTTTGTTTAGGTACAGTTGAGGAGAGCCAATCTAGTACGATACGTGGATCCCACGTGAAAGTAGGCCGTATTTCTTTTGGTTTAACTACTCCTATTGCCTTAAGGGTTTGCTTTATAATAAAATTAGAGAAGGTTGGCTGCTCAACATGGGGGCCGCAAAAAGTTAAAACTGCTGATTTGTGGACAAGGATAGTACTGTAGGACAAATTTTCTGTGAGAAAAAGAGACATTAAGAATTTAGCGATGTCAGCAGGTTTTGGACATTTTGGGTTTACTTTAGAGTTAGAACACCATCTCAACCACCGCCTTAGTGGCGACAAATAGGTTAACAAAGTTGAGCGTCGCCAGCTCTTCTTTAATAGATCTTTTTCCTGTGTGGACCAGTCCTTTATTTGGGCACCCCACCCCCAATTTTCCAGACTTTCAGGGTCAATGTCTGTACATGTGGGGGAGGCTGTGATGTTATAACATCTATCATGGTCTTCGACGGGTTCAGGAGTTCGTGTGGGTGGTCTAGAGCTCTGGACTTCAGGTCTTGAAGCCAGAAGGCTCGAGGCCACTCTGGAGCCACTACTAAGTAAGTTCCCCTGGCGCTGTTCAGTTGTGCCAGAACTCTGGGTAGCAAGCTGGGAGGTGGGAACACCCATGCTAGTTCGTAGTTCCATGGTCTGCTGAAGGCATCTATATAGCTTGCTGACCGATCTCTGCAGTCTAGAGATACGTAGTTTTTCACTACCGCGGTCGTATGTGTCGCAAACAAGTCGATTTCTGGAAGCCCCCACTTCAGAAAGACTTCCGCTGTTGCTCGAGGTAGAAGATGCCATTCGGCGGGTCGTTTTCCTCGTGATAGTCTGTCCGCTATTATGTTGTATCTCCCCGGTAGATAATGGGCTGACAGGGTTATGTTGAACTTGTCTGTGAGATATAACAGTTTGAAGGTTAGGGCTAGTAACCCCAGCGATCTGGTCCCTCCCTCCTTTCGTATATATGCAATCAGGGTCCGGTTGTCTGATTGGATGAGGACGTGAGAATTCCGCAACGTTTTCACATTCTTTCTGATTGCCGCGATTACTGCATACAGTTCCTTTTTGTTGCAGTGCCATCTCTTTTGGTGAGTAACCCATGCACCTGACATTAGATTTCCGTTCATGTGAGCACCCCAACCCCAATCCGAAGCGTCCGTCGCAAGGAAATGGGTGGGAGGCTTTTTGTGTATGGGCAATGTGAGATTTGTGGCTCCGCGCCACCACATTAGCTCTTGATATACAACTTGAGCAGCATTAATTGTTTTTGACGGGGACGTGTTTTGTTGAAGTGTCGTAAGAATATTTGCATTTTTCGACAGTGTAGTCTTCATGGGCAAGGACATTGTATTTACGGCTGTTTGCCAACGTATGCCAAGGTATTCCAAATCTTGGGTCGGTACTAAAACAGATTTTTGGCGGTTGATTTGCCAGCCCAGGTGTTCCAAGTGCCTCACGACTTCCGCAGCCTGAAGACATAACTTGGATTGGTCTTGGTTGACCAAAAGGAAGTCGTCTAGGTAGACTAGCACTCGACATCCTTTCGCTCGCAAGGTCTCCGCGACCCAGCAAGTTACGGAGGAAAATAGGTGTGGCGCTGAAGCTAGCCCGAACGGTAGACACGTCATCACACGTCATCTCGTATAACATATCTTTGTAGCTGATTCTTAAGAACGGCCGGTGCGATATTGCTGCCCGTAGGTGAAAATAAGCCTGGGATATATCTATTTTTATCATCCAGTCTCCCGGTTGGAGAAAATCTGGGACCGAGGCATGAGAAATCAAACGAAAACGTTTCGTTTTGACGAACTTGTTCAATTCTCGAAGATCGAAAATTGGGCGCATCGATCCGTCGCTTTTCTTCCGCAGAAAAAGCTTGGAGATAAAACTGGGCGTTATCTTGGAAACTGGTCGCAAAACATCCTGATCCGATAACTCTTTGATAATCCGAGACATTGCATGGGATGGTTTGGTTGCATATTGCGTCATGATCTTTTTTGTTGGCATTATCAGAGGAGGTTTTTTGTAAAGGGGTATGCGGAAACCCGATATTGCTGAGATTATGAAATTGTTTGCACCAAGTGCTTGCCAACGGTTTTTGAACAGAGTTAAATGACCTCCCCTGAAAAGTGTCGGATAGTCACTGTTTTCCGTCTTTGTTTCGAAATGAATAATTTTTATTTTGTTTGTAACCGTCAGTTTTTCCTTTGTGTGTTTGTCGTTTTTTGTAGGTATCACGAAAATTATTATTTTTATTATTTTGTGCCTGAGGTCTGTATTTAGAGGTCGACGGTGTCGGTTCCTTGTATTTTGATTTTAGGTGATCCTTAGTTTTTTGAGCCTGTGGTGGTGATAACCAGAAATGAGGTCCTCCGAGAGACTGAATAAGAGACAGGAGTTTTGTTTTGTCAAATAAAAACTCTTCACTAGGAGGTATATTACTAAGCGCAGCTTGCACACTTTTATCCGGAATCTCAGCAATTATTCTTTTACGTCTAGTTTCAATACATTCGGCTCTTTTACCGCAAATTATTTGTAAAGTTTGTTCAGACAATTTATAAGACGGTGACTCATTACCGAATGTTTCAAATATTTTATTAAAAAGGTTATCAGGTTTTAATTCGGTAGGGTTATTGTGAGCCCAATCAATAATACCCTGTAAACCGGATTGTAAAAGCTCCCTTTGTTGTAGCAAGGCGTTAGTAGTTGCAGCCATGATTTCTTCGGGTGGGGCCAAGAAATCTTTTCCTTTGTTCAGACAACAGAGTTCGTCGTTAATTTTTAAATTGCAAAAGCCCGGGTATGCGAGCATTTCTACCAATGCTTTTTTATAACGGATATGTTGCCACGTGGGAGTATTGAAATGCTGCAAATTTATTAACTGATGTAAGCGTTTTTCATCCGCTGATTTAAGAACTTTTTTCTCATCAAAACTAGTTTTATAAGCTCCCAAATCCAACGACTTGTGCGCTTCTTTCGATGGATTCGTCACAAAATCATTGTTACTGACATCTACTTGTTCTATAACGTCACTTGTGTTCAAATTAGTGTTCGGCACGTAATTTTGGTGCATTATAAAGTTTGTAAGAAAACTGACCTGGTTGTATAACGCGTCGATCCGAGGATCGACCGTTACCTGTGAATCCCGTTTTTGTTTCTTGCGTGGAGGTTCCTCTCGATCGGCATCGCTGTCCGTTGAACTGCTAGCGCCCGATGAGTCCTCCATTTCTTGATCCCTCTCAGAAGTTGGCGAGTTCGAAACGATCGACCGATTGGCCCCGGCGGCGGTGGCCTCTTCGGGTTCGTTACTCGGCCCGGAATTCATTACGATAAAACCGTTATTTAAATGTTAATATTGAAAATACGACCAGGAATGAATGCACTAATAGAATGTAAAACACAATGTTAAATAGTTTCTCTATAAGTTTATAGGATTAACTGAATATTTTTGGATTTCGACCGCACGCGGCGAAAGTATACAACGCTATGAATTCGAAAAGTGACAGCGGTTCCCGCGTCCTAGCTGGCATAGACTAAATACAACACCGGCGATGGTCGCGCCACCTAGTATTATTAAGTGAAACTAAAGTATCCGTACTATTGACCGCGTATAAGAATAAAGTATACACTGCTTCTTCTTCATAAACAATGCTGTATGTTTTCCGGAGGCACATCAATAACGCTTTGCCTGGCCTGGAGATCGAACCTGGGACCGCGTGCTCAGTTTTAGCGATTGCGACCACTAGACCAACGAGGCAGTATATGAGATAGGCTTCTCATTGCGTCCAAGCCTTAAATTTGGCATACCAAGGATCTGTAACATTTTTACAATAATAATTTACACCTTATTTTGTACTATCAGAGATACATTACGCCTAATAAATCTTTACTTATGAAATAAATTAAAGATTGTTACTAGTTTATATGACCCAGAAAGCAACTTGCCTACATGTCCCTAAACCATATTGATTCCACCTCCACGTATCCCATTAGACCTTCTAAATGAGTTTTACCAAAACCGAGCTTAGCTCGCCTGCCTATTTGACCTCTCAAATGGGGTCCCTCAGGATCTAAAGCCAGATAAACCGTTTTATAGGACCCGAGAAATTGATTTATTTCGTCAAAATCCTGAAATTCGATTTAAACGATCGCTAAGAATATAAAGCAAATTGATTCGTTTGCCTGTCTGTGTTTTTAAATCGAATTGT
This sequence comes from Euplexia lucipara, assembly GCA_921972225.1. Lineage (NCBI taxonomy): Eukaryota > Metazoa > Arthropoda > Insecta > Lepidoptera > Noctuidae > Euplexia > Euplexia lucipara. Next base: position 11,837,257 of record OV179148.1, read on the forward strand.
AGCTACTGAATCAATTTCGTTTGTGTTGATTTGCCTTTACTTTTGAAATCAGACAGCGTTGAAGTCTCGTTCTATTTTTGTGTCTTCTAATAAAGTTTATTCCTTTTTTTTTAATTTTGTAAGCATGCATCCATGCAGCACAGATACGGACTTAATTAAGCCCAATGCATTTTAAACGGACATAAAAAAAGGAGGAGGTTCTCAATTAGGTTTATTTTTTAGGATTTGTTACCTCATCTTATTTCGTCATTTATGCACCGATTTTCAAAATTATATTTTTATTTGATAGAGTAGACTATCAGATTGGTTTAATTTCTATCAAAACTCAGATTTGTTGATGGGATCCTAGAGGAATTGAGGGAAGCCCTCAAATAATATAGCTACACACGTACCGACTTCAGTCGTAAGTCTAGTTTCGGAAGTCTGTGGCTTTGGTGGTTCCGTTTCATTTATTTTGTTGACCACCGACTTCCAAAACTAAAGTTATTTTACACCTGTTAGTGTTTTTCAATAAAGTCGGTTGTTTTTTTTTTTGTAAAAAGTTTTCTACCAGTGAATCTCTGGGTGGTGCATTACATTACTTTACAAAAATTGAATGTTAAGTTAGGAAAATATTTTTAGATAATTTTTCCATGTTTTTTTTTATTAACCAGGTTTAATCTGTAATTTGCATAGGTATATGATTCCACCAATCAAAAAACGAGTTTGTTATCTAAACATAATCTGCGCTGTAAGCGCCCAAGCGATAAGCACTATGGTTTAAAATCTGCCATAAAGGGAGGCATAGTTGGTAGTCGGTTTATATACATTTTAACTGGGACATTTGTTATTGTTGCGAGGCGACAGTCGCTTTAACTAACAGATATAGACCCGCTATTGTCGCTACAAAATGGACGAAATCTGATATTGCTGAAGCGTTTGTGCTGGGCGTTAACAGGCGAGGCAACTTAGTTGGAGGTCGGTGAAGCAAGTTTGTAGTTTCATAAAGGTACCTCTTGGTACAACGAATGGATCTCAATAATGAAAATGTAACACAAAGGTTACTAATACTTTGTCTGTAGCCTTAGTAACAGGAAATTTTACATTTGTACGCCTCTTAGTATAACACAGCGTCCTATAATCTAAAACGAAAAACTGTATTTATTTGTCCACCAATACAATACAAATAAAAGATACCGATTTGGTTTAATTTGATCATTTAATGTTAATTCTAACCATTACTTTGGCAGATGTTTTTCAAAGTGCGATGACGCAATCATACGAAGTATTTACTAAACTAACTAATAAAAACTCTTACGTCCTTAAAAACAATAACACAATAATTTAAATAGCTAACAAAACAAATATAACAAAAAAAGCTTCAGACGTTGAATTATCTCAACCTTGGATTTACAACCAAAACCCAAAGCTTATTCGTTTCGCAAACGAAAACAGGCTATCCTGTAACTGGCTTATTTGAATGATCACCCCAGTGATTGCCGTAACCACGGTCAGTGGCTGCCTGAATAATAAATAACGTGTCTGGGTTGAGTTGCAGCCCCATTAGTTTACTGAATTTACTTACACCGCCGGCAACTGATAGAACGATTAAACTTTGAATTTTTGCCAACCGACTTAAGGACCTATTAGCGTGGGCAGCGAAGAGGAACTTGGCGTGATTAATTTTAAATTTTAGAGTATCCAGATAACACACTAAATCAGTTTGATAAAACCGTATGATGGTACAGTCTAAAAAGTTCTTTAATATCTGATGGCGCTTTGCAAAATGTATTTGTAAGCTCGAGATTTCGGAATACCATCTCGAAGTAATAACCATTTTAATGTCTATAATGCGAACTTAAACAAGCTTTTTAAAATCGAATTGCTCCATCATTATGCAAATCTAATTTAGATACGAAAAATTTACGTCATCGTCGATTTTACGGCATACATTACAACATCTTATTACCTAAGAAGATCGGATTGTGAATATAGACAAGACGTGACTATTTGTTAAAGGTATCTTAATAAGTATGAAAGTTAGCCTCCGAGTAATTGCTTGAAGGTAATAATAATATTCTCGTTTTAAATAACACTTGATATTGGGCGAGATTCTGTAATACAAGTGCTGAATTCACACATTCATACTTACAGCAACTCAAAATAATACACTAAAATACTGCTAGTAAAAAAGAAATTGTTATTATTAACATGGCATTCACATTTAGCAAACTTGTGACATAATATTATAAGCACGTTAAGCATTTGGACTCGGCTGTTGTTAGTAGATTTAACACAGTAGTTAAATAAGTATTCAGCTGCACCAATTAAACTAGAAGTTGACCACAACATAGTTTAAGAAAGCTATGCGATGATGACAAGCCTACAGGCAAAATACATGACACATTTCGAACTTTTAACAACTTCTATTAGTGGGTAAGTATACAATCACTGCTTACTGATTAAGACTAAACTAAAAAAAAAAATTGCGCTTCCAAAAGCACCGAAGGCCAAATTAATAAACATTTCATTTAATGCTTGATTTTTCAACGATATAAAATTGTTACCCCAGCTACAGACAGGGCAGTTAACCCAAAACTTGAAGTCCTAGCAACTTCAAAGCTATTCTGTTACAACGTCTATGTAACGCAGGAGTCTGTGTAGTCATGGTTGGCATCAATTTAATTTTAAGCTCGGTAATATCAAGACGCTACCAGATTTTAATGCAGCCCTGTATTCTACGATAAGGAATACTAAACTCTTCATACCAATACATTTGGCTTATATTACATCGTCTCATTTTACAGTTTGATAATCTAGGTATGTAAGAATAACCAACTTTAGTTGGTCTAGAATCTCTTCGGAGAACCTATCTATTCCGAATAATAACCAATTGCTTTAGAAGTAGGGTAATGCTTTTTAATTGTATACTTACGTATGTATGTAGTTATGTCTATTCCTATGACAAGTCGTTACCGAATGGGTCGATGGATTTTATTAAGTGAGGCATTGTTAGATTCGTTTGAACATATTGCAAGCTGACGTACGTTACATTAAAATTAAAAGTTAGTAGTCTAAAAGAAGTGAAGAAAATCAAACTAGTAATGACGGGCGTCATACAATATTTCTATTGAACAACGATAAAACCAATTTAATTAATTCTGAAACAGATTAATGTAAAAGGTTATTTTATCCTCAATTATCAGTGCCTTGGGATTACGGGACCGCTTTTATTATTTAATGTTCCATATGAATCCGATTACGAAACTTCAGTGAATCGGTAATGGAATAAAATTATTCATTTATTTCTAAAAGGATATTACTTACCCGATTAAAGACTGAGCGTTATGAAAATATTTTTCTAGGAACAATTTTTTTACAAAGAAAGTTTTACTCACTGGCTTATTGGTCACATAAAACTATCATATTCATTCTGGCTATTCAGTCTGGCTAATCCTACCTAAATCACGCATAGTCATAACTTCTCCACTCTAAAATTCCGAGCTTGAAGTGTACCCCAAACAATTAGAGTGAGGCTCCTAATGGCACTAAAGTACCTTAAGTCCAAATAAGTGTTAGCGTCACTACCTACTCTACAGTAATGGAGATCTCTCATTCAAGTACCCATATGAAAAAGATTAGGTACTACTGATGACGGTAAGAGATTTAGCGGTCACGTAGAAAAAGTACAAACTGACCATTTTGGAACAATCAGGTAGGTACGTACATAACGGCACTTTTGTTCTCAGTTTGTCACAGTTTAAAGCGTGAATGCTGTATTTTCTGTTAATGCTCAATTTCCACCTATTTTTTTAATGTTACTTCTGCCTGTTTATACATATATGCAAATTGCAGATTGTTTATAATAAATCCTCCCAGTATAATTTATTGTATTTCAACGTTACGTGCATAACAAAAATAAGTCAAGGTAAAACAAAGATGGGAATCAGATCAGAGAGAACAAAAGGCCTTCGATTTTCGGCTGTGTGAGAATGAAGCTAGATATGGTACCTACATTAGATGTAAAAATGAACGTTCAAGATACACAAGCAATAAAACATTAGCCAAGGTTTTGAAACAATAGCATCTAATTGGCCTAAAGTGCTCGACCGTAATAAAGCCTAGTAGATAAATCGAGGTCGAACAATCGCTAACGGTGAAGACGGAGCTTCAGCTCTCAAAGGTACCAAGTTTGGCGCAAATAGATCTCGTAAGGAGTTTAAGTAAGTAAAGTACAAGTAGGTATTTTATCACATACATAGATTTTCCTAGGTCACAATGGCATTAAAAATACACTTTTTAGTATCCACCTCCTCGCACGTTCGCATTAATCTAATTTGGAAAACCCGAGAACGATAAAGGTACAGAAATACTTATGCAAATGGATGTGAATTAATCTTTTCACCCTTTTCCGTGTAAACAAAAGGGTTTTCTGTTATGTGGGGTAGGTTTTTTTTATCACATACATTGTTAAGTGTATCCTGTTAGACCGCAGAGTAATCGTGTTTCGGGCTTTTAACTTAGACATGGTTACCGCCTTATTTCTGTAGACTGTTGTGTCCGGTCTGTATCTGTGTGTATCCCATGAGGTTATTTTGTATCATCATCATTTTGATTTAAAACAGCAAGAAGGCTAGAAAATGAGTTTCATTCTTTGACAAAATACTTGGTCCAGTACACTGTGTTGATCAAAATTCATCACACAGAACTATTACCATTTCAAGTATGTATTTTAAAGCGATCAGGCAGTGCATATCCTAAAATCGCGTGACGTTTTATCGCTTAACTGTAGTTTTGCCAGATCGCCGCCAGTTGGCACGCATACGATTAGTTTTGTGACCGTACATGTTACTGAATCCTACATACATAAACCCCGACGAACTAAAAATGCCAAGCTAAGGAAAAACGTGGAACGCAAAGTGCCAATGTCGCGCAGTCAGACATGAGACTCCTAGCTATTGAAACATGTAATGAAACAGCTTGAAACATATTGCAGTGCACTTGAAGTGAAGGCAAGTCTTCTGTGACAGCTGTCTTACATGTTTTTACAGCACATTTAGGCAAAGGAATGCTACTATAGTGCCACAGCCTAACAGTTGTCTGAAAATGTACAAAACTTTGTTGCATTTAACTAAAACCAATAAGGAACACACACGATTCTAATGTAGGTATATTTTATTATTGTAATATGCGATATTGCATGTTGTTTAGTCCGCTAAAGATACTGCAATGTCGTGAAAGTTCAAGTTCAATGGTTTTTGCTTAAACATATAAATACATATAAAGGTCAAGAATATAGTTGCATCATTTGTTTATAAATCTCGTTTGGAAGGACGTTAAATGTCAATGAAAAAGAAATGGAAAGACATGTTTACTTAGGGCAGTAACGGGGAAAATTAAACACAGAAAATTGTAATTGATCAGTAGTTTACCCGTGTAGAAACCAGTACAACATACACACCGTATGTATAAGATGGAACTACACCGTACTGGTTAGTTGTGCTGTCAGCTCCAAACATTAATTGCCCACAGAACCCAAACACTAAACATAGATCGCTTGACCGCTCCACTGCGAACAGCGCTGTAACTTGTACCGTCACACACAAATTGTATTCCTCGACGAACGACAAACTGTTGTGGCAGTTGCCCAATATGTAATTACCGACACGTAACGTGTTAGTCGCGCAAACTTTGACGAACTCATACATTCCCTGGCAAAGTGTAACATACAAAGTTTAATTAGCAAGTGTACGGATCTTGTATTAAACAGAGGGGTATTTGCGAAGGTACACTAACTTTTGTTAGATACATAATGCATAAAGACACTTTGCTAACAATCTTCAGGTAGTGTATTAAGTTGGAATAAATTGTTTTAGAGGGAAGCATGTTCTCGCGTACTCCCTTGAGAAAACCGTTAAGGTAGTGATTTCTTGTATTCAATGCAGGTTCACAAGCTGCATGAGGTTGCTTGTATAGTGAACATTTGCTCTGATTCTATTTTGCGGGAACTAACTAATTTACTTGCAGATAAGACTTTATTCATTATTATATACTTATTACTCAAAAATGGAAAATGGCAGCTAAAGTTCTACACGTCGTCGTCACTCTAGACCGCAACCGTGCCTTTACTTCATAGTTACGTAAAGGCGTCATAGTTAATAGCGGCTCCATGTCAGCTGATCATACTCTTGTTTCTATTGTTATGTTTGCTTCAAACTATATAGAACCATATTAATTTTTAACTAAATAATAAAATTAATTGTATCATTTTTTTTTATAGCACGACGGTGGCAAACAATCTTAACGGCCCGCCTGCTGGTAAGCGGTTACCGTAGCCTATGGACACTTGCAACACCAGAGACGCCACACGCGCGTTGCCGACCCTTTAAAAACCTATTTACTCCCCTTTTGAAGAACTCCATACTGAGCCCTCTGAAAAAACTTTCATTTGGTGATATATAAATCATGACTTATACAGTTTAATGCAAAGCGATTCAGGGTCATGGGCTGAACTTATAGTGCCCGGATGTACGACCATGTCTCTTCCACCCTGTAGGAACTTTTCGCAAAAATCTATTACAAGACTCAATTTCCCACAAAATTCCAAGGTAATGATGTAATAATTATTAACATTGGCTGACGAACTGTTGATCTCAGTACCTACTATATATGTGACCTGTAAAGAGTGATGTTTCAAGAGGTGAGTAGTTTTGTAGACTACTATTTTATTAACTGAATCGGCTAGTCTCCATAAAATTAAAAAAACAAATCTCATAGAAATGGAAAGTGAGCAGCTAGTCTTTCATTCGTAAGTCGTTCTTTTTTTAAGTCGAAAGACTTACGCGCTCATTATTATCTGCCTAATCCTATAATGTTGGGGATTCCAGTCTTAGTCAGTTTCATACTAGTATTTTACATGGAGCAACTATCTGATGATAGTCAAAGATCTATGCATGTCATGCGTCCCTATTATAGTTGGTCACTTACACTAGGACTAATCTTGGAAAACATAATATAACCTTCAATCGACCCGTGCAGTTGTTATTATTAAGCTAGACGCCCCTAAAGAGGTATACCTCTATTCAGCTGGTATATATACCAGCTGAATATTAAATACAATTTTCCCGTGTCTTAGATCCAGCCACACATCTAAAAACTTAAGATATATTCTGGTCCAGCAAATCTCGGCACATCGGTTTTGTACTATGTCTTGCTTGGATCAAATTCAAATCTGGAGTGTATAGCTCAGCCACAGCCGCAATCGGATCGACTTTGCAGTGACTTGATTTAAACAAATATAGGAAATACTTGTACAAAAATCGTAGTCATATACATAGTTCACTAACGTAATCCAGCCGATAAAATCGTCTTTTTACTATGCAACACGAACTGTTAATGTTGTTACTTACTGACCGTCTTAATTTATGGACCGGTGGCGAAAGGAATTGCAAATTACGCGCGAAACAAAGGAAACTAAGCCATAAAAAGCCAGGGGTCGGGAAGCCGTGCGCTGGAATTTGCAACTTTTATTAGACTTTAATAGGAACACACCACCAATCAAAATACTTTATACTGTCTAGAACAGTGGATACTAACATTTTACCAAAGGCCCCTCTATGACTTGAAGCTAAAATCTCAACCAACTTGCTCATTGAGGAAATAAATAAATGTTGGTTAGAATGGGTTTGCCACCATAAGGTCTATGTTTGTTAGCTCTGTTCACGATTAAATCTGATTTTCTGCCATACTAACTAGTAACTATGTATAGTCGTACTGTTAATAACCCAGATAGACATTCATATTATAACGCTAACTACATCTAACTAAAAGTAATGTGTCACAGATCCGATTTATGTTTCATCAAAAGGTTTTAGTTTGACATCAACTAAACATCGCTAAAAGCTTTAGGTTATTTCAATCTTCGTTTTCAGTTCTATCCAGTAGTCAGTTCAGCACCGTTCTTTTAGAAGGTATTATTTTCGTCCTAGTAGGACTAATTTTTTAAAAGCCAGTACCTTTATAAATCTAGCCGGAGAGAAGTGGCAAATTGTAAAGATGTTTCTATCTCAGGCATATAACAATATATGTGTCTTAAGTTCTTAACTTGATAAAGTTATGAATTTAAAACTGACGAAGGGATCAACGACTGCGCTGAGCATTGTTGAATTAACATTCGTTATGAGCGTTCATTGGAAGAATAACCGGTTTGATCAAAAGGCCCACTGTGAGTCTGCAAAATTGTTCATCACTCGAGCTACACTGCTACACTTTCCGAGAGGTACCCTTAAATCTGAGTGAGTACTATACCAACTCAAGCACTAATCTGCATGGTCCTCAATTGATTAATCTGACCAAGACGATGTCTGAAAAACAAAGAAAATAGTCTAGGTGTGTGAGACTCTTTTCTGGTGTTCCTTCACAGCTTACAATACATTAAGCTTAACATGTTCTAATGCTTTTATTTTACCTTATGCCACGGCAATAAATGTCATTTACATACTTAAAATATGCTTTACCTACCAAATCTAAAAACCAGTAGAAACACTGAAAAGTATTTTTGAAAGCAATGCTCAGCCACAATATTAATTTTCGACGCAACCGAAGTGGGATTGAAAAATATTAATCTAGTGAATTTCGTAACGGGATTTACATTTCTACGAAAACGTTTGTTTGTTTTGTATGACAGATACTGAACATTTTGAAAAAATACTTTTGTTCGTAACAATCAGGATTTTCGGACGTGTTTTTTTAGCAATCAGATTAGTTGTAATCCATTGCTTTTAACTTTGAGCTTATATCTTACGACTCATAAAATAAACTGTTTACCAAGATTTAATATTACATCTGATGACGATGTCAAATCTTGTACCGTAACGGAAAGAATTATTTTATATTTCATTTTTATTGTTCCTTACTCCCAATACATTTTTATTTCAAAGGTCGCTAAGACCTTGAAAGCACATTAGCGAAAACAAAAGACAGAAGCTTTTATCATTCCGACCCAACTATAATATTCTCAAGAGCCCTTTAGTTTTGGGTACGCAATTCGAGTAATTTCCATAAAGAAGTTAGCAAGTACAGACGCCAGCACGTCAAGTTACCCCAATGTGTCAAATTTCTTTGATCGTTTTTCAACTTGATGTTAAACAAAATAAGGTTCATATTCAATTGGGAAAATTTGACACATTGGGGTAACTTGATGTGCTGGCGTCTGTACCTACGCTAAGGCAACAACTTAAGTTACCTTAGCGATACATTTCAATGTGACAAAAGTAAAATGAAACTTATCATAGCAAGGTCTCCAATTTTAACTTAAAGGGTATAAACTGTCAACGGATATTAAACAATGGCGGCCTGTAATTGTAGATAAGTTTGGTAGAACGTTCGACGTGACCCAAAGTTTCAGATAATCAATTCAAACTCAAGGAATTAATTTATACTGCGGACAATGATTTGTGATTCGGCGTGCTAATCTGTTATTAATTTTGTAATTGCTGTGGTTTGAGAAAACGATTTATTGTAATAGTGGTAATTAATGGCAAAAAAGTAATAGGAATGCTATGGTTTTATAGGTTGGAGAAACCACTAATTATGAACCATGAACTCGAAATCTTAGATTCCAAGAACCGTTTTATTGAGTATTATAAAAAAAAGTAGGCCTAGGTACCTACTATCGGCAGATCTTCGTCTGTCTCTCGCTTTGATCATGGTAGTATTTAGAAGGTCAGTATGCGGCACCTATACGAAATATTGTCAGGTGCTTAAATGCTATAAGTGATTCTGTTATTTATCGTGCTTGTTAGTGATCCTAAGATTTTTGTAACTTATGCTGTTTCTACGTGAAAACCTGTAAGTTCGCTTTGCGTTGCTGATTTAATTGTTAACCATATTTTACAGCTGTTGGTTCTCCCTTCTATAAATAAATAATAAACTGATGCGCTTCACCATCACTGATTGCATCACTGCTTACCATCAGGTGGGATTGCAGTCAAGCACTGTTTTATAATATTTAAAAAACAAATAAGTTACAGAGATCAATTTTAAAATACGAGATTGCATGTGACGGCACAAAACATTAATCAACCACAAAGAAACTAAAAGAACCTATAAAAGAACCAAAATTGCCATATGACTTTTTATATCAGTAGCAAGCATCGAAATAGAAAATCTTTAAAAAGAATTCCCGTAATGAAAACCCATCGCGTGGCATCTTGGGAACAACAGGTGTGCGATATCAAAGGTGTTTGGGAAAAGGACAGAGGGACGGGTGACATTAGGCAGAGGACATATCGCACGGCCCGAATCCTATTCTTTAAGAAATAATCCAATGGGCCCGTCCCAAACAGTTTTATGCTCCAGAGATTGCCATGAGAGGGATTTGAATAAAATGAATGTAAAGTCTTGTCGACAGAACTGAGTATTCAACTGATATTTTACAGGATAAAGTACCTTTTTGCTTATTTAATTATTAATTCAGGGGAAACTGGATTTTGTGTCATGACTGTAATTGTGTGCATTAATCAGTTTATTATGAAAGTCATCGAATTTAGCTGAATACCAGCGTTTTACGTAGATTGAGTGCCTATTGTACTAGACAACACGATACTCCTTGAGTAAACTGGTTTTCAGATATCCCGGGTTTGACTACCCTTAAAGACTTCCAAAGATCTACAAATGATAGCCAGGACCAACCGCTGGACGAGTTTCCGAGGCATCGAAGAATCCATGGACCGAACTCGCCAAATTTAGCTTAACTTTTGATTGACCCGTGCGACTTTATTATTTAGCCACAAATGGTTTATAAGAATAATAATAATAGAGAAGTTTGTGGCTAAATCATAACAGCCTCACGAGTCGATCAAAGGGACGCTTAACTAGGTTGATCCATGGATGGGTGACCATTCATACGTATCTGATTCTTCCGTACCGCGGAAAGCACGTAAAGCCATTGATCCCGGCTGTCGTTTATATACGGTCTATGACAGAGGATACAGATAGTCAGAGGAAGGGATATAGTCTTTCCGGGCACAGTTGCTTCGGAAAGTACCTGTGTCGCATTAACAGGGAGCTGGACGCCCGGTGTCACCACTGCGTCTCCAATCGGGAGGACACGGCGCGGCATACGCTGGCAGAGTGTGTCGCTTGGGAGGAGCCGCGCCGTGCCCTCGTCTCTGGAGTAGGCAGTGACTTGTCGCTGCCGGCCGTGGTCGAGAGGATGGTCGGCAGCGTCGAGTCCTGGTCCCTTCTGTTCAAGTATCTTCTGTTCCCATGACCCCCGGCACAGGTGTGAGAAGGAACACGGGGTGGTTTTTAGCCAGTAAGAGTCTGACAGACCCCTCCGCCCTCGGACATCCATGATTATTTTCCACCCCTCAAAAAAAAATGGTATCGTGTTACCCAGTAACTAGGTTGTGGAGGTCCGACAGGCAGTTGATCCATGTAGAATATTGGTATTCAGCTGCATACGGTTAAACTAGAAACTAGCCCGATGATGATGGTTTTATAAGAAATAATGTGTCGCTAATGAACAATACCCGTAGTATCTTAAACTTGCCACTGTGAAAACGACAAAACATGAACTGATAACTTGTAAGTCCTTGTCCTCGTACAAACAGAATTGTCTCAGTTTACCGAGTATCTACCGACTATTTGTTAAGAAAGGCAAATATCCACAAAAACGGGGCTCCCCGGGCGCCGTTTATTCGTTGTAATCGCAATTACATCACGAATTTGACTCGATCTCGAACGATTTTCTTTTACCACCCCTATGGTGTCCATATATTGCTCAGTTTGAAGTTAGACATTCGATTTTATTGTTCAACGATAAACACAGCAATAAACTGGACCTTTGACGACAGGCAAAATTATTACTCCATTTTATTTAATCAAGCGTATGGCACAATAAATTCGAGAAAATCTCTTTTACCAATTTCGTCCGCCTCGAAATGTTATTAAATACAATATCGTATTGGTAAAACGATAAATGTTTTGTTACACACCCAAAATATGGCTTTACTTATAGGAAAGGAAAAATCAATGTCGAATTATGGAAAAGCTTATAATATAAATTGGAATGATCATGCTATTGACATCCATGGCTAACGTGTTCAGATATGCTTGTATCCTGTATCTTGCGTAAGTGTATTTATTACTTTTCTCCTGAACCTCTTAGACATTGTTGACTGGAAAAAAATACAAGTTCACACTATTATGTGCTATCCATTAGCAGAATATTTTGAAGAAGAAAATAAACTTAGCCGCACTTAGTCTAGTCGAGGTTTAAATTGACATTTTTTTTTAATTAAGCCGGTGAGTCTAAGAAACCCTTGAACACCACCAACTTTGTGACACACAAGACGTCAACTCTTCAGGGATTGGCGAAATTTAAAAGTTTTTCCATTTACGTCCAATTTCTAGAATTTTCTCTGGTTTACGTTATTTTATTTCTCAAGCCTACTTGTCTTTACAATTAGGCTACTGGTTCACTGATTCAAACTGCATTCATAATTCTGAGATAACGTTATGTTAATAATATTTTTTAAAAACATCCAATAATAGGTTTCTGCTATTGCTACCCTTAATGTACATTTAAGCTCTAATTAAAAACAACTCCTACTCTTTATTATTCAGTGAGCTCAAAGTTACGATGAAAGATTTATGCAGTTTATATTTTACTATGTACGGCCTCTTTAAATATAAATAGAAGGGACAATTGATAATAATTTAAAATTCACATTGATCACTAAATCAATGTTTTGGTTGATATTTTAATTAAGGTATATAGGTTTAATAGCTTTATTAAAAGTTAAAACTTAGACCTCATTCAACTTTTTTGAAACTGTCTCTGCTAAATGTTGCTTTCGTACTTTTAGTAAAACTGAAAACAATGTTGTAAGAAACCCAATAAAACTTTATAATATATCGGTATTTATTCAAATTATATGTAAAAAAGTGTTACTACAGTGTTCAAAAATACTTACCGATCATTATTATCCGGCAGCGACTACGTTAATCCTTAATCCTTTCAAAAATACTTTAAAAAGTTTTTGTCACAGCGTTTACCAGGCAAATAATTGCCCGTGAATAGCTAGTTTATTTTTTGTTAAATGTCCTTATATGGTGTTAAAGGAAAAAGGCGCAACCACTAAACTCAGCCCTTTGTAGTCAGTCAAAAGGGAATGGGTTAGGGAAGTTCGCGCGCTGAGTGCCCCGAACCGACTGAATCGTATCCGGGATGGCTTTTCCCGATTTTCCATGAAAGTACAAAGTTGGGAAGGATGCCTCACTCGGATCTCTCGGGAGGTAAGTTAACCCCAGACAGCGCCATCTATGTTTGATTCTTGTAAATGTGCAACGCCATCTGCCATGTATTGCGGAACTACGTAGTCTGTGAGAGAGGCAAAATTAAATGGTACGTAAATCGAGCGCGTAAGAGCTGTAGCAGATTGTTGTGGCTAAAGGAAGATGGCACTGCTTTGTATTTTTGACTGCAATACATACAGAATAGGATTAATATAATAACAAAACATTGCACACACAGTTCAGTACAGTATGAATACAATGAGTACATACCGTAAAAATGTAATTTATAAATGTTTACAGTCACTTAATTATTCCGAAACAGAAAAAATCTTAGAGGTTAAAAAATTATTGAATTCGTACACTTTACAAACGTGCTTAAAGCACAACACAACATCTATAATATTGGCTTTATATGTCACTTAAGTTATTCATTTTACTATATAAATGTCTAAATTTCCGTTCATAATATACATTTTTACAGTTATTATTATTTATTGTTATTGTATTTACCATTTATCCACTACCTACAATAATTAGAATCTCTTTAAATAATAAATATAGTAACACCAACATACTATCTCACACACACATACACACACACACACACACAAAATCACACACACACACACACACACATGCACGCACAAACACACACAAAGACACCATTATTACACACTAATCACGTTTTTTGTTCACTCATTCACTACACTCAATAGTTAGCTTCACCATGTTGACAATCCACACAATGTTATAAAATGGGGGGCCTGGAGATCTATAGTACAGGCCTTGGCTTAGTTTAGACTCCAGATCTCCCACAAATTACGTATTGTTTAACTGTTTTTTATCGTCAACTGTACAATGTAAAACTTGATGTAATTTGTGGAGATGAAATAAATATTTTTATTATTATTTTATTATTATTTTTTATTATACCGAAGTGATCTATTAAATTAAATAATAGACGAAATCTGCCAATGTCACATTGGCATCAAGGTGCCATTATTAAGTGTATGATACTGCATTCAACCAGGATGTCAACGAGTGCCAAATATTTACTCCGTTAATAATTGAGAAGGTAGCTGTGTTTGCTGTTTTGTCCAAATATAATAAAAAAGGAAAACTATTTAGCGAAAGCTTCAGTTCTTGTTAATTATGTATTCGCACTTAATTGATTTATTTACATTATTTATCTTAAAAGACGATACGAATAAAATAATAAGAATGATGGAAATCTGAATTAATTACAGCTTAGATTTTTTCCACAAAGGACAATGCCAAAAATTGTATGAACCTGTGCCCCAGGCTGTATAGTTCGTTCGCGTTAAGAATGCAGTAAAAATGCAGTGCAACTGCAAGATAAAGGTGTATTCCACGGTGGTGTTAAATTCAAACAAATTATATTTTAAAAGATTAAGTTTAATGAATTTATAAAAATGAATTTTAAAAGATTTGATTGGTTAGGGGGCGGGGCTAGGCTGACGGATAATGATGACTTTACTGCATTCTTAACGCGAACATACTATAGGTATATAAATGAAATTTATGTAATTTAATAGTAAAGATCTTCTACAACAAAAGTACCTATAAAAGGCGCATATTGCTGGGCAGTCGTGGACAAAAGTTATACCTAAAGGTTTAAAGAAACCGTTTTTGTCCTGCGGCTTAAGTATTTTTATGTTCATTGTAAACATTAAGGTATAAACATGTTTAGATATCTGTTCCAGGCATTTAATACACACAGTGTATTCGTTATAAAGTACTGGGAGGGCAAAAATTTTCAAAGTAAGTCTATTATCGTTAGTATCATTTGTAGACAGAAAAAAAAACAAAGTCATTTAATGGTAAGTATTATATACGCAATATACAATTAGTGGCACTGGTGTGGGGCTAATGATACTTTAAAATATAAACTGAAACATAATATGATTTAACACAAAACAAACTGTGGGGGCAATATTTTAAGTAAAAACTTTTTTGCAAAAAATAAAACCGACTTCAAAAAAACACTAAACGGTGTAAAATAACTCTAAATTCGGAAGTCTGTGGCTTTGGTGGGTTTGTCTTACTCATGATGGGCCACCGACTTCCGAATTTAGAGTTAGTTAGTAGTTTAGAGTCGGTTTTATTTTTTGCAAAAAAGTATTTTATTTTTCCATTTTTAGTTGTTGCCATAAAAATATTTGCCATGAATTTATTTTATATTCTTAATTGTTAACAATACATGTCATGATAATTAGGTTTTCCACTAATCCCTAATAAATTAAAATTAACATACCTAACTGACGAAATCTAGGTATATTGTACCCACCTGCGTACCCCTCAGAGCATACAGGCGTGATGATACGTCACGATGTTGTATATAACAATAAACATTCAAGCAATTCCAGCAATCACGACAGATTTGCCGTCTATTTTTGAATAGTTCCGTTGTATATCTCCGAAGATCAGAACCAGATCTTCACCAAATTAAAATGGGACCACCTCAGGAGTATACTCTTTCAAACAAAAAAAGAATTTTGTGAATCGGTCCACAAATGGGGGAGAAATCAGGTAACATACCTGAAAAAAAAAAAAAAAAAAAAAAAAATACATACACACGAACATAGAACCTCCTCCTTTTTTGAAAGTCGGTTAAAAACGAATATTTTGTGACATAATGACATTAATTGACGTTTGATCGTAGACTTGTGTGTTGCCAAAACTAAAGTAAAATATAATATGAATGCTCAGAATATTTTGAACTATTAATCCAACAATATTATAGTTCGATTTACATAAACTCACGCCTTTTCCCATGGGGTAGGCAGAAACTACAGAGCGCCATATGCTACGATTCTTACATTCTTCTTTTGCTTCGTTTACATTCATACATGTTGTCATACACACACGCCGGTTACGAGTACTACGCACCTGACCTTTCTGAAGAACCTCACCAATAAGGTCTATGTATGTCCTTCTAGGGCGTCCCCTCCCGGCGTTCCCACTTACATCTCCCTTCTGTTCGATTTATGGATAAGAAAACATAAAACACTAATAACGATTTATTACATTTTAAGTTACGCTAACTTACAAATATTTATCATTTTAGGCCAGGTATGTGTTAAAATAGTTTTTCCCTGTTTTGCTCTGTGTTAAAATTATGTGACAAAGTTGAGGGTACTTTCAAGTGAAATAAAAAGAAAGATACCTTTTATTGTAGATTTTTTCCAAGTCTGGTATGGAATGTTAGATAATTTCTAAAATTCGTAACTTGTCTTATTTTATTATAAGTATTTGTAATACAATGATCTCTGTACACTTTACTAATAAGCGAACCTAGTGTTTTGTCCATACACAAATCTTATCAGCCCTTGCCCTTATCAGGAGTGTCATTATAGATCGTCACTTTCAAGGAAATAAAAACTTATCGTAGATACAACTCCAATCAGAAATATTTACTTTATACTAAAAACCACCAAAACAAATGATTAATAAAGCAATGCATACTAGTCAATCATTAATACATTGTTATTCAATATCCTTTTAACGTCTGAATCACGTATCAGGCGCATGCAAGGTTAACAAATATTTTTCCTATTGTTCACTAGGGTTATTTAATCCCAAAGTTAATAAAAAAAGGAAATAAGAAAGACTTCCCTTCGCCTAGGGCGGGCTTTTTAGGGGATAGTCTTTTGTAATGTTGACGTTTGAAAAGTCCTGATTCTCAGCCTTATTTGAATTAATGCTGTTGTTCGCAACTTCATATTCGATGTTCAAATGCCAGTGGTATGGTAAGACTTTAATCGCTAAAGCAAAAACGAGAAGAAAATGTGCTCAAATATTAATATACATAGGTACCCTTAAAAGAACTTGCCAAAGAGACCTCTAAGGCAAGGTCTTTTTAAGAAGTGCACTCAGGTTGTTTTTATTTTAAGAAAATATGTTGTGTTGATCTGGACATATGTGTCGATGTTTTGCACGCTCTTATTTGTAAACCGATACATATAAATTCTATTCTACTATTACTTCTTCAAATACTACTACCTACTCTAGTATTGTATGCAATATAAAGACACGCAGCGCAGTAGTTCAGTTTAAAATTATGTACCTATTTCGTATCTTTCAAAATCAATGCATTGCAGTAAGGTAGTTAGGCTAGGTAGTTAGGTTCGCGATAGGATAGGTATGGTAAGTTAGGTTAGGTTATATGTAGGTATTATGTACAAAATAAAAATAAAAATACCTCTTAATTTATTAATTATAGAATTTACAGCAGAATCGGATTTACAGCGGAAAGGAAGCTCTCGAAGAACATACTATACACAGACCTTATTGGTGAGGTCATTCAGAAAGATCAGGTTCGTACTAGAAACAAAGAAAGAAAATACATTATTGGCAACAGCTGGATACACGCACAGTAAAAACCATAATAACAAAAAAACGCAAGTGAAGCAAAATAAGTATGTTAGAGTCGTAACATATAGTGTCTGCCTACACCCATAGGAAAAAGGCTTGAGCGCACGTAAAGTAAATTAAATAAATATATAATTATTCCACAACTTTTCACACAACGCCATTTAGTCCCAAATAAAGCTTGAGAGCTTGTGTTATGGGTATTAAACAGCTGATAAACATACTTATATATATTTCTAAATACATACATATTATAGATAAATTACACCCAGACAGAACAAAATTTGTTCTGTCTGGGTGTATGATGGTGCTCATCACACTAACATTTGTCCTGGGTGGGAATCGAACCCACGACCTCTGGCATAGCAGTCAGGGTCACTAACTACTAGACCAACAGGCCAGTCAATATGAACATAGACACTATGAATTCTCATAGAATTTCCTAGATTTCCATCTCATTATTACAAGACCAACAAGATCACTGATTTTTAGAAGACTGGATAACGTGTTAAAATATCAACTGTTGGTATTTAATGGGTTTTTTCATCGAAAGACGTCATTCGACGAGTGCCGTGATAATTAAATGCCATTTAAATAAATTGATTTCCGTCTACCAAGATTAGATTTATTATAATTTTAGATATACCTACGTCACTATCTCTATTTACTATCACCTTGCTTAAATACCTAAGTTAGTAGGTATTCAGCTTTCTAACATTTGACAAATGAAATAATAAATGTTATTGATTTATTAGATTTTTCTAAGCTGCGTGGGAGATCCAATTAAGACCTAAACAAAAATAAACAATACTTACATGATAAAGTTTCAATTAATTTACAATGTCGAATACTAGATTTTGTGCGTAACTTCTGCCACGTGAAAGCAACCTTATACATCCTACACCACGCGGAAACAAAGTACCTACCTAAGTATCAGTAGTAAATTTTTGAAATCGATTGCTTTCTTAGAAAGTTTACCTCAGACCTCCTACATAAAAACTTATACCTCTTATTACCTCTTTTGTTGTTGTATGAAAGTTCTGGAATATTATTAAGTGTAGGTACAAATTTAACAAAAATAGAAAGTATTGTCAACCTATTTTAAAAGAGTAAGTCTGGAGTTACTTTCCAATTCTTCTCCATACAAAACTTCCTTTCGGACGGGGCAACTGAAATCATTTTATTATTTTTTTACATGTTAAGTATGACGTTCTAAAGTGTCTTTTAACTGTAAAATTGAAATAAATGATTTGACTGACTTTACTTTGACTTTTTTGATTTGACATTGACTTTACTATTTTATAAATTTAACTAGCTACCCTGGCAAACTTCGGAAAACTGCCCATTTGCACTCAATGCACGCAACTGTCGATGTTGCCAAAATGAACTCTTAAGACAACAACACGAATCAAATATTTGTCTCTTGTATTTAATCTATTTTGGTCTATAATATCTGATGTCTACGCACGGGCTTCCCTTCATCGCGGCATCGTTGCAATCACGCACTAACATGGTTTATAATTTTTAATGCATGCCTCTTTCATGCACTTCGTCACAATAGGCATGTTGGCAGAATTTGAATATCAAAATTAATTAGTTAATTAGTTAGATTATAAAAATATACACCAGTTTTTTTTTCTTTTTAAATCGATAAATAATAATAATAATAATAATGGCAAACTACTTCGATTAAGTTGAGGAGAGGGGGCTTGTGACTTCATTAAGCGGTATAAACTGTACAGAATAGTCACGTTATGCGATATTTTAACTAAATTTATCGCCATTTTTTTTTTTATTCTGTGAAAAAAGAAAAAAATATGGGTCGAATATTTTCTAGTGATCTAATATATATGAGGGACTAAAAACTAAAATTATGTCCACAAGCCAATTCTCTGTTCCGGTATACTGTCCTTCACCATAAATTCAAGTTATATAACTGAAGGTTTATATTCTACTAGCTGCCGGTCGATTCAGTAAAAGTCACGCCGTGAAAACTTAACTTACTTAGTGAAGTGAACTCTCAATGCCTAGCATTAGTATGAAATGACAGCTCAAATCGCCCTCACTACGCCTTCATATTCACGCGGTGATTTGACCAGAATCGCACTGCTGATGCCCCCAGCTTCGCCCGCATCGATGTCGGTTATCGCGTCCAGCTCCCAGAGGGCTTATTTTTAACCTCCAACAAATACCATTATATTTTTGCCAATGTGTACAAAACTTGACAAACTATATACTGTTATGTTCTGTAGGCTTGTTAAATAAGACACCGTTGAGGTTGACTTGGTTTATTTCGACACACAGTATAATTCACAGTCGTACAGTAGTAGCAGGTTCACAGACGGGGACAGACAATGAAGTGACGCTTTTTAGGAACCGAATACATAGATAATATCTAGTGAGGTGCATACTACTAATCAACTAATTAGTGATGTCAGAACACATACTTATAATTTCCTTGAGTAAAACACCATCTACAGGTGAAAACAGCATCGGCGTAGTCATTTTTCAGTTTATCGCGAACAGACAGACAGACAGACGGATCGACGCAAGTGCGGATCCACTCGATCAACCACTCAAAGTACTACTTTAAGCATGGATGTTATACCAATCAAGTTAAATTATTACCTCCTACTATTACTACTTCAAATACTACTACCCAATCTAGTATTGTATGCAACATAGAGACACGCAGCGCAGTAGTTCAGTTTAAAATTATGTATTTTGTATCTTTCAAAATCAATGCATTGCAGTAAGGTAGTTAGGTTATGTAGTTAGGTTAGCTATAGGATAGGTATGGTAAGTTAGGTTAGGTTATATGTATATATACGAAATGTATACCTCTTATTTTATTTTTACCCTCCAAGGGATGGAATTCACATAAAACTTAAAAACCCTAATACTTCATTGTATCGAAATTACTTTGAAAATCAGAGAACTTTCAAACTAACTTACTAACGAAATAATATTTGGTCCGTGTTTCATGACTTCCAATAAAAAACCTGCATACTGAATTTCATTGGAACAATTTCAAAAACGACAAAGTCTTATAATCAAACCATTTTTAATAAAATGACAGAGTAATGAGGTAAGAAACCCTGAACAAAAATACAACCGAATTAAAACTTGAAAAACCTCCTCCTTTTTTTGAAGCCGGTTAAAAAAACGAATATATCCAAATGACCACTAATAAATCTTAACATGAGTTTACCCTAAGAAATATTAATCATAGCATACGAGTGATACAAATGATGAAGTGTAGGAAATATCATGTGATTTCCTACTTCCTTTCGAGTAGGGGAATGAGATCATGGGGCAGTAGAACGGAAGTGGACATCATAAACGACGCTGATTTGTAAGGGTTGGTAGCAGACGATTACATTATTCTAAGAATCTTATGCTAACTTCTATTGGTTATTAATTTCTAAGAATATCAAATCTTATAGCTGCCTTAGAGTTAAAAATAGGTTCTGCTGTCATTATTTAAAAAAAAAAATCGAATCTTTTTTGTGGTGAAAGCATGTTATGACCTAAGTACCTGAATGAGATAGATTTTACTTAGTTACTTTAAATAATCTTTGTATTTGTTACCTATTTGTACTTTATTGTGTGTATTTTGAAATTGTATTTAGTGGTAGTATAATAAATTGAATACGTCTTTTGCATGCCTATATGGTAAATGGCTAAACCTGTTACCTATATTATACTTGAGCAAGCGTGTTGATCAATGCTCGAGACTTCTCTGTATGAGAAGAGGCCTTTGCCCTGCAGTGGGACAGTAACAGGCTGGTATTATATTATTTTATTTTAATGTTACCCATATTTGCAAAATAAAACTATCTTTATTTCTATAAAGTTCCATGAGGTCAATATCATCATCATCATAATCTACCTAGCCTTTTCCCAGCCATGTTGGGATCGGTTTCCAGTTTAACCGGATACAACTGAATACGAGTATTTAACACGGAGCGACTGCCTGTCCGACCTCCACAACCCGATAACTGGGTAACACGGGTAAAACATGCTAAAAAAGAACTTGTTTTTAAGAGGTCAGCAGGATTCTGATTGAAAATTTTCTAACATACAAGTACAATATTGAAACTTTCTCTAGACTATCTGTTTGCCAAAGACCATATTGGGCACTAATTTGCATAATCCGATAGTAGTTCTGAATAATATGCCTCATGTCAAGACTGATATACCTCGAACTCATTTAGATTTTGGTTTATGTGTTGCTTTTTCTAAGTCATTTAAGGATTTTTTTTATTTAAATCAGTTAGACTGAGAACCCAATAAAGCCCAAAATTTATTTTAAAAACTTAACAGATCATCAGTTCAGAAACATACTAGTGTAATAAACGGCCGAAGAGAAAAACATAATCACTTCATTTTAGAGTCGGGTATGGCGGACAAAAACTTACCTACACGACAACAACGACCTATTACCAAAAGCCGTGACAACACCAAGAAATTGTTTAATAGTAAAAGAAAAAGATATGGAAAGAACATAACATACTTACCGTACCGCACCTTTATCATTTTGACCAATTTATTCAACCGCCCCGTCCCTACATTGTCGAGTATTTCCAAAAATCCTGGCCAACCTAGTACCTACTATACTATACACTTATATCTATATGGTAAGAAGCTTCTTAAAGGTTTTCTCCGAGAACCTTAACATGTGTACTCAGTTAATCTTCTGTAATGCCCATTTCAACTATTTAATTGTAGCCAGTGAGTAGTAAGGTTTCTTCCCCAAATAAATTAACGATCCCACATTTGCAGGGTTACATTTGATCGGAAAATTGAAGACCTAGGTAGGCACAATAGCTATGTTGAAGATGCCCTGTAAATAACTATTTTGTATCTGTGTAACATTTGGTACCTATTGTAGTGTCATAATAAAATCATTGCAAATAATTGTGTACGTAGGCAATAAAAACTTAACGGATTTTTAATTACGTGATATATGTATGTTGTACAATATATTTTGAGCAATTGTGTCCAAAAAAGTAAATAGGTATATTAAATGCCTTTTTAAGAATATTGCGCGCTCAGTGAATGTTGTATTTGACTTACAAATTCAAGTTTATATAATGAATAAGAAGTGCAGTTAAACAGTTAAATTACAACTGCTGAGCAACCATCAGTAATTAAAACGTTATTTTAAATTATTACATTAGTACTAATATAAAATAATAAAAAAACCAAAAGGTAACAAGGAATGAAAGAAAAATAAAATATACTTACTCCAAATGTTGTTCTTGATGTTGTGTTGAAAAGAGTATGCTTAGATGAATCAAGTTGAAAGAATGAATGAAAGGCGACTAACGAAAGGTATTTACAAGGCAGATGTAAGTGGGAACGCCGGGAGGGGACGCCCTAGAAGGACAAACATAGACCTTATTGGTGTGGTTCTTCAAAAAGGTCAGGTGCGTAGTACCTACTCGCAACCGGCGTGTGTATGACAACATGTATGAATGTTAACGAAGCAAAACAAATATGTAAGAATCGTAGCATATGGCGCTCTGTAGTTTCTGCCTGCCATGGGAAAAAAGCGTGAGTTTATGTATGTATGTATGTATGTATGTGTATAAAATAATAAAAAAAACTAAAATAAATTTGTAACAATGAATGATTGAAAGATAAAACATACCTACTCCAAATGTTAAAAAAAAAAAACTTTATTGTCGCCAGTATAAACATTTGTCTTAACTTAGAGTAAACTAATATGCATCGTATTGATGTTTAATTACAAAAGGTACTGCTACTGATTCCGAAACTAAGCTTGAGCTTGTATTATGGGAAATATACAAGTTGGTCTAGATGTTTGTGTCCCAATTTCTCCAAAAAGCTTTTATTTTTCTTTTTTCTGTGCTTCAAGTTCCGTGTATCAAGTAAGTATTTTTTTTAATAAAAGATCATTCTGGTATAATATATATTTCAGAACACTTGATTTTATACTAATTCATTCACTAATAAAATTAACATCCAGACATGCAAATGAAATACATATAAACCAATGTTAATGCATTAGCGCATTACTTAGTTTTTATAACGGTAACATGCCTTGAAATTAAACATTATTTATTTATTAACATATTAATTTATTTTTTGGTTATTTTTGACCTGAGTCACAACTGCATCATTGTGGTAGGTAATGTTTTATTTATATCGTAGATAATGTAGTTCCTTGAAAAATCTTTTCTGAGGTTCATTGCGGTCGTATTACATACACTTTTTCATTCTGCATTTACCCTATTTATATAATATTTAATTTAATGAGAAATTTCCGTTCACACAAATAATCCACACGAAAATACGTTTTGAAAGTAGCAACTAGACGCATCTTCAAATTTTAATTACCTTGTCAAATGTCCTATTAATCGCCTAATAATGAAAACAAATAATTTGACTTAACTTTGACTTTGATGGCTACGAAATGTTCGGGGTTGATGCTACGAGCTACAACCGCGTAGCAGCAAAGATACGGCCGATGTTCAATGTTACTGGGAAATGTTAGTTAAACTTACCAAATTTATTAACACTCGTAGAAAGCTTACACACAACACGTCTTTTTAGAGACATTAGTAAAAAAACTATTTTTTAAGTTTGCTACGACACCGTTGCAGGAAAACAACAATTACTGAGGAAAATTATTTTTGTGGAATAGATATTTTTTTATCTCAAATTTATTTGGTTTGTTTAACTATTCAAAATGATTACGCCAATTACTTTTCTCAGTTTTACAAATAAACCATATTCCAACTACGCTACGACCGTAAAGGAGGAGTAGGTCTTTACAATTAATCCAGTATCAATAGTTTTAAATTTCCAGTATCTATCATATCTTAGCACTGTTCATAAAAGGAAAATCATCAAAAAGAATTACTAGTAGAATTAACTTTTGCAAAATAATTGGGGAAGTCACCCCTACGCAGCTACGACGTCCCGAAAGGAGCTACGAAACCGTAGCCGCGTAGTACTTGCGTAGCCTTTTTAGAGGTGACATTTACTTTCTATAAATACTCATGCCTTTCTACGTTTTAGTTATTATTTTTATTTGTATACTTAGCTGTCTATAGAATTACTAACAGGCACCAATATCTGTTAAGAATGTAAGCATACTACTAAGTTGTTATCTAATTTATATTGCTACGGACCGCGTAGCTTACCAAAAAGTATATCTTACTATTTACTTTTTGTAATATCTTTCGCGTAAAAACTACTGAATGGATTTTAATAAAATTAGGTATGGAGTTAGCTGACACCCTGGATTAATAAATAGGCTACTTTTCATCCCTGTATTACCACGGGAACGGGACCTGCGCGGGTGAAACCGCGGGACGTCTGCTAGTTAAATTATATTTCGGGGAACTTCAATTTTTTGGTACGGTACATATCACCATCTTGGTATTTAGTATTGGAATAAATCCTAATTACCCACGGCTTGTTAATAATCGGTGCCAATAAATATTATTACAATAAACTTATAGCCATACCTAAAGCCCTTTGCAAGGGTTAGCTTGTATAATAATAATAATATCGATTCAACCTATTTATAATGCTTTGTGAAATCTTTCGAGCATGTTCCTCCGGTGCCTAGTTTGAAGGCGTTTAGGAGAAATAATTCTAGCGGCACTAATATGGCACTGACAGTGGACGTGGGCAGTCCATAAGTTCTGCACTCGAAAATGTATGTAAACGACGTGAATCAATCCCATTACCAATGGTTTTCTGTTCCAGGATGAATTTTAGAGCTTCTTAACCGCCGTCATTATCTTTCCCTAAATGTTAGTGATTTACTATAATCACTTACACTACTAACACATACTACTAACATATAGTGTGTAGTGTGTGTATTAGTGTTTTATAATTAAAAATACGTTCACAATAGTTTTTAAAAGACTATTTTCTAACCGAAAAACAGCCTGCTGCGACGGCTTAGTAATTTTAACAGGGACCTATGTATTTAATATAATAGTAACTGTATGACATTTAGTTAATTATTTTCTCTTGGTTATAATTAGCGTAACGTGCGTGTTACACCAATCGAGTTATCGAGTCATTGTAACACTCAGTTGAGTAATTGAAACAGTAAGTTCGCAGAAGAGAGACTTTTACTCAGAAATAATAATTATAACGAATTGAAATAACTTCAATTACCTATGTTTATGAGTCTTCGTTAAAGTTACCATAGTTCGTGCGGCAGGTTAAGAAATGTATGATGTGTCAGATGGAAATGCATAACGTTCAATTAATATGAACTTACCTAATGCCTACTTTTAGAAACGCAACGTAATACCTACACACTAACTCGAGTTAAAGCGTTAACTACATAGGTATTAATTAATTCCCAACGAGGCGGCCGTACGCGTGTAAATAATTGTATGTAAACAAAGAAGCATGCAGCGACCGCCTGATAGTGATACGCGTGCTGCCCGGTACAATCACACACAGTGAAGTTAATATGCGCCAAATACATCCCTATGGTACGCTGCTGCCTGCAGAAAAGTTGAAAAAAGTTTTCTTTCTAGTTTGGTGTTGTGTGAAGATGCGTGATGGACAGCGGAGTGGCGAGTGCGTCCGAGATGGCGGGCGCGCGCGGTCATACGACGCCACTTCTCTCTATCAGCGCCCTCCGCCGCCCTCCTCTCCGCAGCGCGGCGCCCGCTGAGCGGAATTTGCACAAGCGGCGCGCCTCGCGACGCGGTTCAGTGTACGTGCGACCGCTCGCGGCCGAGGACGAATCGCCGCGTCACGCGCACTTCTCTGCTTATTACGCAGTTAAAACTATCGCCGACCGCGTGGACTTGCGTAAAACAAATTTTAGTGACTCCCAACTTGTTATATGCCCCAATTAACCACATAACACGTGAATCAACCCCCCATAGACCCAGTGATAACTCTTATCAGTGTGGAAAAGTTACAAAGTGCATATACAACTAGGAAGGACTTCTGAATTGGCAAACTCTTGGGGACTTTCGACTCCGCTTGCTACTTAAGAGGATAGTTTACCCGTTGTTGGCCGATTCGAGCCACGTTACAAGGTTATCGCGTCTCTAGCCCGCCAGTGATGAATTGGAAAATCGGCGCGTAGTCGCTCACGTGGTGTGCGCCCCGCCCCCGCCTCGCCCGCGCTTATATTTAGCGAAAATCGCCTCTCGGGAGCGGCCCGACGGCCGACGCTCTTTGCGCACATCGCTGTTTATTAACGTTAGCGAGACGCCACATGTTATTGGCTTCGAATAACAGAACCGATAAGCAGAAGACAGATAACCTTTCCGGATCGCGATCTGGGTCCGAAACTTCTGGAACTAGAAAGAAATCGGTAAAAAAATCAGAAAAGAGAGCGCGCTGAGATGCTAACGGCCGGTATCGGCACGCGCCGGTGAGCGCTCACTCCGACACACCTACCAAAAAATTCCACTGTTCGAGATAAAGTGGGCAACATGTCTAATCAGGGTAGCGGTGGTTACCAGAGCCCGTGGTCGTCGCAGGGTGGGCACTCTGAGTTGGACGGCACAATTGAATTGGAACCTTTGGGCGAGCTGACAGAGGTCGGTTTCGAACCACAAACGCGCGCGCGATCCAACACGTGGCCGCTGCCAAGGCCAGACAACTACGTCGAAGCGGCTGACGACACCGGCTCCAAGAAGAACTCCAATCAGAATCTGAGTGGTAAATACTATTTGTCCAACGAAGCGATAGTAGTAAGGTCGCAGTCGCGATACGCGCTGCTATTTAGGTCGGCCCACGTAGGTAGGCCGAACACACTCCTCGTGAGATATTCCAATAAAAACAAAAGCGTATCATGTACGCTAATACCAATGAAAAATAACAAACTTTGTTTACCTGCAGAATCACTAATAGGTATAGGTACCTAAGTGTATGAACGTAGATGATAACGAACTACCTTCCTCCTACTTGCCACGCGTTTGACATTCCTATAGCTACGTATATATAGTTATATAGGTATGTATACAAATAAGTCGCAGAAACAATGATATCAAAATTCTTTGCACTGCAAAAATTCTATATATGGCAGCATACATGCATGAAATTTAATAGACCTATGTCGCACGTACCTACATAGGGGGATACCATGAAAAGCAGAATTGAAAACCGGCTACATTCCCTACTTAAAATGCTCTAATAAATCCAAAAATAATTTTGAAGATTTTCGTCCTATACAAGGTAACTTCTAAACTAGGTAGGTAGGTATTATTTGTTTTTTGTTTATGTTTGTTATAAGATTTTTGTTTTGTTATTATTTACATAAACCTATTAGTCATAAACAAGGTTACTAAAACAAAATGCAAACCTATTTGGTTGTGTACCTAACTGATTTCTGATACATATTTATTAAATTTCTACAAAATAATATTTTATATTACACACTTCTAGAAAGCTCATACCTACAAACAAATTAGTATTTTCGAGAACACAAGGATGTTTTATAAAGTTATCCTTTTTTAATTCATTTATTTCTTTATTTCGGAACAACTTTATAGTGTATTAGTAACATAAACAATTCTTAGAACAATTATAAAGTTAAAGTAACAATTATGTAACAGCATCCATTTGTACAGCCCCAACAATACCCTGGACGTAAGTAACGTCATACATTTGTATGTATGACGTTACCGATAAGTACTGCATGTTAATAAAACTTTGAATTTGTTCTAAGAGTAGTTCATGTTACCGTGTGGATTAAACATCAATAATATTAAAATAAAATGATAAATGTTACTGACACGTAAGGAAAACAATTAATTAATATGAAAACAATAATGTGTAGGTAGGAATAGGTTACCTCACACACTACACCGTTCTACTAAATAGCGTACGCATCTCATACAAAAATAGTACCTACTTTCTATAAATTTTACTGTCGATGCATACAAAATAATTAATTAAACGTTTTCTAAGACTACTGTAAAAAGGGCCACCTACATTGGTATAATTATAATTATTATAATATAAACTACCTATTTTTCATTAAATTGAAATACATTTTGTCGCATTTGGAACAAGAAATGAGTTGAAAAGCATTGCTCTTCATATAGGTACTTTTTTGTTATTTTATTATTTAAAATTTGGTAACTTAACCGTATTTTTGGGTTGTATAACATAATAATAATAATATACATATACAGCAATATTACAATTTTAATAAATTATAGGAAAAAAAATCAATAAAAAACTTCGTGTAACGAAAAGTAGGATACAGTAGCCATTAGCCAAGTAAAACATAATGAATGGAATGGCGGACATTCAATGAAATTATTCATAAAACATTAGTAAGTCATTGATGAAAGTACTTGTAAGTCTCAGCAATGGTGTCTACAGTTCCTACTGTAAATAAGATCCTTGACCTACTTCATTAATCATCAGTGCACCTAGCACTGGCCCTTGAGGTAACATAACGTCAATTCGAACACATAAAATCTTAAAAAATATATTATTTTATTTATTTATTACACAAAGTTTAATAATATCAATGGGTGACACGAATTATTCTTTTCGCCATATAGTATAAAACTTAATGCTATATTTAAAGCTATCCTAATAATACAGGTCTAGTCAGTAGATAAACGTTAAGTGCGCCAACTTTTTGTCGGCCTTTCCTATTTTCTGTGGTTAACTTAAAACTGTCTAATTTCACGATTTTCCCACCTAAATTATATTTTAAGAAAAACTAAATGAATTTAGTATCAATTACAATCGTACTAAGTTTGGTTAAAATCCTGTCAATAGTTTTTGACCTTTGCGTGCACATACAGACAAAAAAATTACTGATTGCATTTTTGGCATCAGTATCGATCACCAATCATCCTCCAATGTTAACTTTGAATATATACAGAACAGACAAAAAACGACAAAAAATGACTAATGTACAGAATTGACTTCTCTACAGTTTTATTATAAGTATAGATTTGTTCATGGTAAAATAACATACAAAAATCACGCAAAAACTTGCAAAACCATTGAAAATTTTGGGCTTAGACGCTAGGGGCTCCAAAATCATTTATAAATAACTTATGGTATCAGTAGGTATGCTTCTTCCACAAAATATATTAAATTTTAAAATAGTAAGTTCGCATTGGCGGTATCTACGTTTACGCCAAGTGTTTGTGCTACTGTATTCAACGTAGAAACAAAAGACAGAGCAGTAAAAAATATCAAGATGAAATATGTCAAGAATAATTAATTGAATTAAACTTCTGAACATGATCTTGTTAATATGTTGTAAAAAACTTTAAACTTAACGGCACTCAAATATTTTTATATGATAAATACACACAGTGAGCATACCTACCTACATTACTGAAACATCATAATGATGTTTTACTTATTGGTACACTGCAATAGGTACCTACACACATATAATATACTCTTTACACGTGGTGAATAAATGCATTGCTATTGGCGTAAATTCTTTTGCCGTATTTATTATTATTATCAAAATAATATCAATTCAATAGATTTATTATAAAATTTACTTATTTGCAATTTTTTAACAAGTTTAAAGAATTCGTTCGATTCAAAGTTTATTTTACGGAATACAAAAATTATAACGAAAACGGTTTAGTGTACCTATATACGTTTAGTGTAGAAAAATATCAAAATAGTAATTATATTTTTGAATAAATTATTTAACGTCGCTTCTTCAATTGTATCACTACAACTGTTTATTTACCCTACTTATCGTATCAACCTGCTAGCTTTGATCACGCACCTACCAAGTACTTTGACATTAGTGATACAAGAGGTCGATGCACCCGAATTTTCTTGACATTGTGTTGATATGCTTCATATATATTATACTAGCTGCCCCGGCAAACTTCGTTGTGCCTTAGAGTCAATTCATTGCTCTTATTTTTTTTTTATATTAGATATACCTACATACGTTGAATAAGACGACAACAAATAAATCCAAACCAATAATAACTACTACTACTTTTAAATTACAACATGTATATATACCCTAACCTAACTGACCATACCTATCCTATAGCTAACCCAACTATCTAACCTAACTACCTTACTAAAAAATACTAAATTCATAATTTTAATCTGAACTATTGCCTCTATGTTACATACAATAATTTATGCCTATAGTTTTCCCGGTCTACTTTAATTAAAGTCCTAACAGTAAAATAAGTTCTATTTGCAAAGAATTATTAAAGTTCGTCTCTGTCATCATTGCTAATTACGTAAATTGATTTCTGAAATATAAGACTTTTTTATGCTACATAAAACCTCTAAGTTTAGTAACAAAATAAATTTCAGAACGTAGGTGCGTATTATAAATTGACAACCTTACCTTCTTGGGTTTAACTTAAGACTTGTCAATTTCAAATTGTCACCTGATAATGAACTGGGAAGTTTGACTCCTGTCATGTCATCCAAGATGGCGCTGCGTTTGAAAAATGTTTGAGACAACCGATATTCTTGATATTTATTTTTATGGTGTCGAACGGGATAAAAAGTATCCTATGTCCTTCTCCTGGCTCTAAACTACCTCCCTGCCAATTTTCAGCTAAATCGGTTCAGCCGTTCTTGAGTTATAAGTGAAGTAACTAACACGACTTTCTTTTATATATATAGATGTTGACCGTGTGCGGTTTATTTTATACTGCATTTATGCATTAGAAATGCATGCATGAGAGAAAAAAAGGCTCGTAGAAGCAGGAATGCAGAACATTTTATTTTAAAAATAAGTGAAAACAGTTTTATTCCAATTGTTTTATTTTAAATTTAGAAGAATAAAAGGAAACAAAGAATGTGTCCCGTGTATTATTCATCCCTGATTATTTGAGGTTTTTATCATTGAAACTGTAATTTTCAACTAAAATAAAATAACATATGTAACTAAATGGAATCCACATACCTAATTTATTTTATATTATGTGAGACAGTTGCTGTGAAAATTGATTTTAATAAATTCGGCGTTTATCGTAATTGTAATAATTATGCTTGTTTGTACTTAGTTTTCGTTACAAAGTGAGCATTATATTAATAACCTTTTTTTACTGTCTAATGCTATTGTAAATGGAGTAAATGCAACCATAATTACGGAGAATTATTAATGATGTGGTTTACCTTTCTAACTAAACCTAATTTGAGTGAATGTTTTACGTCGCATTTCATTGATAACACTTTTTGACGTAAGCTAGGGTTGTAGCTTGTGGTCAAAAAATATACCGAAAAAAATCAAGCGTGTACGTACAATTCTTGTAACTGACGTTATTGTCACGTCACTTGATTTTCTATATACGCGTATATACTGGATTCAGGAGCGAGGTTTGTTAATAATAAAATCAATCCAAGATGATATAATAATATAGGTATCAATGATATCAACGTATTTTCTTATTTGTATTAATCATTTTAATTCGGAACATTATTTCTTTAAAAAATCTAGTATGACTTAAAACATATAGTTGGTACCTCATACAAACTATCTAACATCTACCTTATATTAAAAAGAACACCAGTGCCTCACAATCAAGGGCACTCAACCCTTTCTGTTTTATGAGTAGGTACCTAATAATACAAGATTCTTCTTAAAAAAATCAGGTCATAAGTAAAAATATTCACATCTTAGCAATAACCGCATTTAGTTAAAGCTGTTGTAAACTTAGGTATTATCATAAAATATTTTAAGGCTTAACTATTACACCATACAATTCTCATGTTCTTAGGTAGATATCCTGTACTAAATACTTAATACTGTAACATCTTATCCGATTATTAATATAAATGCAGACTAAAATAAAACATCACCCTGATAGACATTTTCCTGAGATAAGATACCAAAACATTACATCGCTTTTTTTGGATGCCAACGTATCATTTTACAATCATACACACATACGCACATAGTAGAGAGTAATTGAGTAGTTGAGTATTTGAGTAATTGTATGTTAGTTTTAGTTTTGTACTGTTAAATTCCTGTGCGTGTCCCAAATAAATATATTTTCTTTCTTTCTAATTGAGTATTGAGTAGTTGATAATGATAGTGAAAATACGGTTCATAAAAAAATAACCCCGAATGACCTAATATTTATGCACATATACGTCAATGCAAGAAATGTATTAATTAATTTACTACCAAGGAAAACAACAAACCTAAACAGACGATAAAAATGTTAAACACGTCACAACTCACGACTGGTCACAATATGTGTAATATGAACAGGAGAATTATTAATTCAATAATTCAGTTATCAAAACTTCTCTTACCTGCGGTTAAAATTAAACTAATAGTCCTTTAATAAATAGAGCCGTTTGAGCTTTCTGCACTTCTCCATATAGTCTTTTACATTGCTGAATCTCAGGCACCTCGATTCGAAGTTTACGCTTCACGTACTGTAATTATTTCACTATGAAATTAAATTAAATTTTGGACTACATAGCAGGAGTACTAGAAATTTTTAGTTACCTAGTTATTTTAAAAAATCTACCTACATACCTTCAACCATTTCAGCCGGGATATGAAAGCATAAATGAATAACAAAAGAGAACGCGTTTTTAATTAAAGTCTTGCGAACATATCAAGTATTTTCTAAATTACTCATAAACAAATAAGTTTAAATATCTAATCTTTCACAGATAAAACAAACTAACTGAAAATAAGAACAATCATACCAAATTGAGATACTAAGGTGCCTATTTTTTTCTGCTCATATTATAACAACTCCTACTTGCCTAAGTCAGTGTTATTCTTATAGGTGCGCCACCTCTACCCGCAGTAGGCACCAAGAAGAATTCATCCCGTCGGAATGCCTGGGGCAACTTATCCTACGCTGATCTCATCACCCAAGCCATCACCTCTGCACAAGACAACAGGCTCACGTTGTCCCAGATATACGAGTGGATGGTCCAGAATGTGCCATATTTTAAGGATAAGGGGGATAGCAACTCTTCGGCTGGATGGAAGGTAAGATTTTTGATATTTTTTGTAGTTTTATATCTGCGTCACTGAGTTAGGGCAGGTTAGATCTGACACTACAAAAGAGGCCCGTATAATTTGTATGTAAAATTTGTCATTTGTCGACAATCCAAAAATTAATAAGACATCGACAGTCAGTCGCTATGTCGGTTAACTACTAATTTGTGATCAATGGCCGACACAACAGTAAGACAATAGACAAAAATCTCCTGGAGATTTATCGGCAGATGGGGGGAACTAAATTAAGTTAATTAAAATATTAAACAGTGTATTATAGAATTGATAAAAGGCAATTATACGAATCCTTACATAGTTAATTAATGTCACTGATTGTTGGTTGTTCTTTTGTAGATTAACTCATTGTTTCTCAAAAATATTTTTTTGGTTAAGATATTATTTATTGATTTAATATAACATCGTAAAAAGTGTTGTTTTTGGTATGATTGGATTCCAAACCAATCTTATCGTCCCCAGTGCTTTTACTGCTTTTACTGATCAGTTACTTACTCGTTAAACTTCGTGGTCAGCAAAATGTTACTTTCATTAGTCCCGTAATTTTAACATTTAAGTATTTTTAAATGTTCTGGAAACGCAAAATCCAAACCTGCTTCAATACATTGATTACAGTTAGTTCCATGAATTGTCCAGAAAGTGATTTAGATATATTTTTAAGGGCATTCCTTAATATGAGTCATTTTGGCGCTTGTCCATCAGGTTCACTGTATGATAGAAGAAGGTGGCATCATGCCATTTTGTCTGTTATATCGTAGTGTCTTATCTGAATGCCTACATTGCCATGGACAAATGACCCTTTATTAATTTGTTACATTCATTAGCTTCGTTTTTATGGTAACTTTTCGCAAGTATTTTGATATAAAATAAAATTGTGCCATCCTACTTACGTCCAATCTTTACTGTAATCTTAACAAGTTCCATCTAAACGGCATTGAATTTATTCGGTTTTAGTCATGTTTTAATTTCAGAAATTAACTAGGTATACAACATTTTTTCATTGAGCCAGTGCATACCATCCCTGAGGATGGATGATAAAAGATGAAAAGATCGATCTAAGAGCGTGGAATGTACTGATACACTCCACGCTCTTAGATCGATCTTTTTTGGGCTACTAGCTGGCTGACATTGAAACCAGTGGGCGTCAACGCACACACGCGCGTTCACGTTAACATTAGCTCGTAGTTTAGAGGCGTATGCGTTGGCTGTTTAACGCTAAACTGTTTGAACTCACGCCATGATTCGAGCTTTCCGCGTTCTCTACTGCCAATTTCATTGACACAATTATTACATTGTTTAATATCTTTATTGATATTCTAAGAAGAAAATATAATGACCTTTACTTTCCTAGAAATAATTAATATGGTTACTTACCTTATTAAATTTGAACTTTGATTTTCAATTCGAGCATTATATTTTTAAATTAACCTAAAAAATAGTTAATTCATCAATCTTTAAATGCTACACTAATGAGTGACATTTTTAGAAACAAGTAGAATAAAACCCTTTGTAAAAAAATCTGTCCTGTGAAGTATGTTCAGTTTAAGGAATTTCTTTCAATGTTTTAACTGCTAAGCTAAACACCGGACAGGAAAATACAAATATTAAGGCATATTTTAAAGCAGCCTTCGTAACTCCATAAATATTTCAAAAGAGCCACGCATTTTTTGTTGGAACTGCGCAGTGGCACACGTTATCCCAATCGGCTGTGACACGACCGATAAATGATAATAAAAACATTATTATACGCTCAATCGACTATCTTATAACGACGTTACCTCAAACCTCCGATACATTGCTGTTATGCAATGCTCTCTTCCACAAACACTCTAAGTATCACATCGATGGATATAATTCAAGTCGTATAAATGTAGGTTTTGTTTATCTCGCGGTCACATGACGTTGACACGCCTTCGCTACGCTCGCGCTGTTGAATAAAAAAAATATATAAGACATGAAACTATTCCGTCTCGATCGAAGATTGTATTATAATCTGTTACTCGTATTTTAATATTCGATTGACTCTATTCGCCTATCAAAGATCAGCGTAGAACACCACGAACTCGATGACCTTCACAAGCGTACCCATGGCATTGATTAATGTTTACGCATACAATGCTCATTCAAGCTGCACGCGTCTCGAGCGATTTTAATAATTAAAGTCAATGCAATAAGGTCGAAAATCAATCGTGCACGGCGCGTGTCATTGTAAGCTTAGTTAATTAGCAAACTGTTGAAGTCGTGCGTCACATTCTTACATGACACGATTGATGTAAAATAAAAGAGACGGATGATACGGCACCTTGTAAGGTGAATGAATTGACAATTACAGGCACGTGCTTACTGATTTTCATCAAGCATCTCATTAATTACTGTAGATTTTTACAGATGGACGTAATTATTGAAAAAATCATACTTAATTTAAAAATTTGTGCAAATAAAATCTGAAAGAAAATTGCTTGTCAAGTCGATGGCGTGAAGCGTTGCTTTAATTTGAAAGCGGTTTTCGAATTGCGCATTCCAGTATACTTTTACACTTCGACTAAAATAACTTTACTGTTGCAAAGCTGAGTGGCGAGCCCACTACATCACGAGATAAATTCAAAGACTCGATTCTCAGTATAACTATAAGAACATATAGAAAACTGGCGCTTGTTAGAAACAAAATCCGTTTAAAAAAATTGCATTGCAACCCCAGCAACGAAGATTTTTAATAGGAAAAATCGTTTGGGATATTTTTGTAGATGTCTTCTTTGTATAATTTACTTTTATATTTATTTAGTATTGAATAACGTGACGCTTTTGAATTTCAGTTTTGTAGCTAATAAATAGTAAGTATAGTTTTATCATAATAAAATATGTACAAGCTAAAAATTAAAGGAATTGAATCACAGAATATAAAACAATTTGTCCGCGCTGTTAATAATTATATGGCAGTTCTATGGTACAAATAATTTTAGATCACTAACTAAGTTAACAAATCGCTTGTAATTGGCAGATTACGTGAGCATATGATGCCCATTATTTAATGAAATGTGCACTAGCTTCAAAAGAATATAAAATTTAAAATTTTATCTATTTGCAAGGCAGTTTAGCTGTGGAGAATATAAAATATCTGTAAAATGAAGTGTCGTTTTTTTTTTTTTCTATTATAATTTTTTATTTAAATAACGACTAAAATCTAAAATACAATAAAACTAATTAAAATAAATTAAATATGTACACTTAAACTACCTACAAATTAAATAACGCCTGAGTGTTCCGATTTTGTTTTTTTTTTTTTTCTAGAAGGGGGTTTTTGTAATTTTTTTCTGTAAAAAGTGTAGTAAAAACTGTATGTGGTGTGTTGGTGTGTACTCTAGTTAAAATTCGTAAGGGATGACAGATAAGTAAGTCTGTCTTTATAGGTACACACGGCCACACACCAAGCTATGCATTTCCAGTATAAGCTGATCTCGGATGATATAGGATTTCCATACAATGCGAGGTCAGTGTAAACTGGAAATGTATAGCTTGATGAGTAGCCGTGTGTACCATCCGAATAGGGAACGATCAAATCTTAACTATACTACTTACTTAATTTCTCTTGATAATAATTTTAGTTTTCAAAACTTTTTCGTAGATGAGTAAAATGGATTCCACATTTTCAATTCTTTTTACAAGGATGAATACAGTATTTTTTTCTGAATAAAGGAAGCTAAATTTGTTGTCAATTTAAACGCTTACGTGCTTGAAAGTTGATGATTTTGAATAGTGAGTAAGTCAGTACGTCATTGATCGTCGCAAAAATACAGAAATAATGTAATTAATATTAGCATGATCCATTTGTTACCTAAACTGAAACGTACGTCAAAAATACAAAAAGTACGTGAATGAATACTATTTACTTACTATTGTTATAATTGGAGTATTTTTTATTAAATATTATAATTTTCGTTTAACAATGAACATATATTTAAGGCAAACTATGATAAAATAACCAATGATTCAGCTGTTTGCTGGTGCGGTTGTATTAGAATTTTAAATTAATGTAGGTTAATCCGAATGACGTAAATATTTCAATCAATTTATTTAATTCAGTTGTAAACTTCTGAGTTGTAAGTGAAAACAAATTTCTACAGTGACTAATACTTGTTCATTACTTCATTAATCGAAAAAGCGGTAAGTATGAAAAAATAAAATAACACTTCTCTAAAAAATATCTCCTTATGTTCAAGTTTTCAATAAAGAAAAATCTATTATCTAAATGAATAAAAGTAGTCAAAATAATAACTCGTAATAATAATAATTTCACATCACAAAAGACGTATAAAATCTACCAGTACCGGATGTGTGAATAGAAGCGGTTTTTAGAACAAAAATTCGTATTCGCAGTATCGATGTCAC
Organism: Euplexia lucipara; assembly: GCA_921972225.1. Classification (NCBI taxonomy): domain Eukaryota; kingdom Metazoa; phylum Arthropoda; class Insecta; order Lepidoptera; family Noctuidae; genus Euplexia; species Euplexia lucipara. The sequence goes on from OV179148.1 coordinate 11,875,289, forward strand.
CGTGGGTCCAGTTGAATAGCAAATGAATACTACCGTTACCTGAGACCGTTAGCACACCTTTGCAAGATCTCATATTTAATCCTTGCTAGGTAACCCATATAGGTAAGAAATGGAATAAGTAGAAACGTTACGACCGCATCACAGTTGGTGGTACTTTATGAAATACCACTTTTAACAGTTTGTGTACATATTCTGATTGCTTACTATTATGAAAATGTTTTAGCTTTGGCATATCCTATCCTACTAATGTTATAAACGCAAAAGTTTGTGAGGATGGATGGATGGATGGATGTTTGTTACTCTTTCACGTAAAAACTACTGAGTGGATTTTAATAAAATTTGGTATGGAGTTAGTTGACACCCTGGATTAACACATAGGCTACTTTTTATCCCTGTATTCCCACGGGAACGGGACCTACGCGGGTGAAACCGCGGGACGTCTTCTAGTTATAAGATAATGTTTTCCTGTACCATGTACAAATTGTTGTAAAATAAACTAAACTGTGTAGTGATTCTCAACTAAAGGCGTTCAATAAGTTCACTGAAATTTTCTGTGTTTCCAAAGAAAGAGCCCATACATAGTCAAGTGTAAAATTACCAAGAAACCTATTAGTTTTAACAAGATGAACATATTGAAAGAAATTGCTAAGTAAAAAAAAAGAGTGGGTACTACCTCTTTTATTATTATTTTATTAAAAGTTTACGAGCCTTTCATAAATTATTATGAGTCTCAGACTAAAACTGCGAATAAAATTTGTCACAACACTGTCTTAGTTACACGAGTAAGTACCATTAAGTATATAACATTACCTAATCGTAGGAAAATTCCAACCGAGACCTTTCTTAATAAGTAATTGAGGTTACATTGATTTACACGGTCGCCATCTTGCTGTGTAGATAACACTGAATGATATATTTTCACAGCGGTATATGAGGCCGATAACAAAACCATATGACACTCATTCAGAAATTAAATTATGCTGTAGCCTGCGATACAGGCGAAATAAATGACATGTGTACCAGCTACAACTTAGCTTATACTATGGTAACATTGGTAACCATAAGTTAACATTCCTTCTCGATTTCAAATGATCTTACCTAGCGTTAAAAATTGGCAAAAAAAACGTTTTGTTTTCGCATTTACAGAAGAAAACATTTGAAAAAAATCAGGATTTTTTCTAAAGTTTCTGTTAATGTTTATCAGCTATTTAGTACCTCTTAAGCTCTCAAGCTTAACTTGGGTCTTAATGGCATTGTGTGAAAAGTTGTGGAATATTTATATTTATTTGTGGAATGTTTTAAAAAGTTAAAATGAAACAGGTTTTATTGACAAGGAAACATATTTTAATAGGCAAAATACAAAAAAAAATAAAATATAACGGAGGTCTCCTCCTCCACGCTCATATTCTTTTTTATTCTACCCTCCATTTTATTAGTACGTGTTATTATGGACAAAGTAATAGCAAGTATGTATTTGAAAAAAAAAACATGAAGTTTCCCGTTGTTTTCATATTATTCTGTGTTTTCGGTTTTATCGAAAAAAAAACATGAAAGATACAAAATAAATTCTCAAATCTTTCGAATGAAACATTTAATAAAACAACAAAATTGGAAATAAAAGGGAACTTTTCTTGCTTTTTTCAACGCTTATCTTACCACAGATTAAAGAAGACGCCTTATTTGTAATAGTAAAAAAAACTGGTAAGTATTTGTGTCACCTAATTGAAACTGTTATCTACGCATCTTACTTATTTGAAAAAACAATATTATTAATAATAATTCATCAAGTAACCGTTTTATGACGGGTATGATACTATTATTATAACACGTTATAAGAAAAATAAAGTAAGTACTAGTTAAATATCAAGATAACAACATCACGTTACATAAAACATGGCGATTTGCATTGAAACCAACTCTGACGGAAGTCAACATTGTACATTATTTTGTTTACAAAACAATAACAGCTCCAATATAGACACGTCATACTGATATAACCATACATAACATCGTAAAGGAAATTACATAGAATTTATAATAAATAGAAAACCCACAATGAGTCATTTATTTTTTTACTAATTTAATAATGTTATAATTTCTAAGAAATTATGGACGGTCTAATTATTATTATTTAAATATAAATTTTTGTCTAAACTTGGACTTTGCCAACCGTCCTCGAGCGACCACGGGACTATCTTAGGCTTATGCTTGCTATGTAGAAGAATAAACCTTCGATCTACAGCAGGATAGTATCAGGCAGGCTAATAACATACACGTGATCAGGGCAGAGTTTACCAAAGATGAAATTTGTGGTAATGACGGATAATGATAACTTATCACCGTTTATCAGACATTAGACATGTACTAATAAAAAAGTGCTTGGAAATCTGACTGGTCTACGCAACATTTCTTTCGATTGAGCACTTGAGCTACTGCAAAGACAAAGTGCAAGTTACGGCATAATTGAGATATTTAAAGCAATCAATAAATTATTATCTTTATATAAGTACATATGACACAGGTATGATATAATTTGTGATAACATTACAGCAATTAAGATTTTTGTAAAGATAATACTTAACTTGGTTTTTTTTCTGTAAATAAATAATCTTGTAGAATTCTAACAGAGAAATTACTAGTGATTTTTTTTACCGTAGTGTAGTACTTACACCTGTTTTAGTACTTACTACCTAACATGATTATCGTGTCATTTTTTATAGCATAATGTAAAAGGCATTCACGTATCGTACGTCTTAGGAATGACAATTAGATTACAGTACATATTTAGAGGTACAGTACGAGTAAAACAATTTACGAATACTTAGTTGCGCAGACGCTTAGTATTAAAATGAGGTTGGTCGACCACCTGCTGGGCAGGGCAAATTCAACATTAAATTTACAACTTCTCATGGTTTTTAATGTATAACTTTATTTACTCTACTCGGTGATTCCCCGGAACGTCGAAAGGAGCTAGGGTATTTTATTGTACACTGGTTTGCATTTGACTAATATTATTCGCAATAATTCTTTTAGAATGTCCGTGCGGTTACCTTCCTGATAATTATAAAGGTAAAACCCATAATAATATTATGGGGTATTCACCCGTCAATGCAAGTGATTATGTAATATTCCCGGAAATTTTTCATAGCGATATATGTAGGTATATAGGAGTTTTTTCCTAGTCACATTCTCAGATTATGTTCTATTACTGGACCGAATACCCAAGAGTCAAGACCAGTTTATCATGTCGGGTTTTCGTCCTAGGTACATTGACTTTTACGTCACTTAGCTCAGTGTGTTGTTTCCTCATTTTTTATATAAGCTTTCCTTGTTTTGATATGACACTCAATATGGAAATAGACACATGGGTTTGTTAAAGTACATGCCCTATTTCACACCTATAAGTACCTTTAGTTGATTTTATAAAATATGACGTAATGTACAGACCCCAGCACATCAACCTACCCCAAACTGTAAAATTTTCCCAATTGAACATGAACCTTATTTTGTTTACAATAAAGTTGAAAACCTATCTAAGAAATTTGACACATTGGGGCAGGTTGATGTGCTAGCGTCTGTACGTACATCTTCGAGAAATACACCCCGTGTATCAAAGATAGACCGGACATCACGATCAAAATTTTCGTCCGAAACTTGTGTCCTGCTTGGACACAAGTCTATGAGTTTTTTTTAGTACGCTTCGCTGCCACTCCAATATTCATATATTATTCTAGATGGCGTTACTGAGACATGGGATCAAAGTTTTTCTATGACATTTCCTTGAAATGCCCGCTCTATATTATTTTAAATCTCTTCGCCGTGTATCAATAAAATAAATTGCCTATACGTACCTAAATATATTTAAGAACTATATAGAATTACTAATTAATTTAATTTGGACCAAATGAAAAACGTTAAAGCTGACCCTCTTTTTCTAATTTTATTTGACCCTTGGTCCTAGACGTAAGTCTTTTTCTATTCTTTTATCTTGACTTTCTATCACTCTGATAGAATCAGTCTTAGTGCAAAGAAAAAAATAGGGTTTACTTGTTTTACTATAGCGAAACATACCTTTTATTTGAATAAATTAAAGCTCTAAGAGCAATTTTATACAGATCTGAAAATACTTAGTGCAAAGAATTACTTCAATGTGATAGTTGAAGGTTGGATATTGGCACGTGTAACTTTGGATTACGTAGGTACTCAACTACTTGTGAATTTATCAGTGTGTTCCTTATTTTTAGAAACCACCAGTAGCTCAGCTACGAATGACATTATCATTGACACTATTGATAAGATACAATATTATGACACTGACACATTTTTGCGAAGTATCTCGGTTTACATACCTAAATGCAATACTGGGCTGATTTCAATATATTATCAGTATTAAATTAAATGAACGGCGGTACTCTGCTTGACCCACATAAGCTGGACAAAAATAAAACAGAGAATAATTTTATACACGCCCATAAATATATTTCTTTACGGCATTCCCTACATGAAAGATGAGAAAATCTGCTCTTGCTTTTAAAATTTATAAAGTGCTTTCAAATTTCATTAATATTCTTTATTTAATAGGTTATGTTACTTTTCTAACTTGTTAAGTCGTGAGAACATTTACATACAGGTATGTTCGTATATCAGATGTCCGATTCAGGATGCATAAGCACGATTTATGTAGGAAAACAGTAGACCGCTGCGTAGCTATTAAGTACGACTGTCAATATGAATGGATAATGCAATGAATAAAACAACACGTGTACGAAATTATAGTAGTGTAGACAATATGCATATAGTGAGTTCCGCGAACTACTATCAAAACATGGGTGTATATTCGTCACATATTCGTGACGTTCTACGTAGAAGAAAGTATATTCCACGCTTTGTTTTGCTATCTCTAGGTATATTAAAAACTTTTTGGATTGTTCGCTGATTAATTTACTTTCGACCTACTTACAAAATAATTTTAATAAAATCATTACGGATGTAAAATAATCACGCAATACAATGTGAAATCGTCCAATAAGAATTAAGATAAAACCTAATTATGATTTAGATCTATGAATTTTTAAACGATTTATTATACCAAACTGAACCCACAAGAAATATTTTTGGTGATATTACCTTATTCTTGGTTTATTATTAAACGGATAGTGGAATTAAATTGACATAATCTATGTTCTAAACTAACGAGATTATCCAGCTTCGTGTGCGAACATTTGAAATACCATCCAGGTTTCCGATTTCTCCGGTAGATTTTTCAACAAATTTCTTTCATACAAAATCTTGTGCTGGCATTATACACATACAGCGAAAAAATGCAGCCAAATCGGACGAGCATTTCCCAAGACATCAGTCATGTGGTGATTGAATTTAATTTTATAGAAGTTTGTTATTTTGAAGCAAACGTTGCTTTTTAATAATTACTCGATTTTATGCTTAATGCTTGTTGCAGTTTCCTTTTTATGATATTATTATAGGACCTCTTGCAGCATATAACTTCGAGTACAAGTCATCATTCATTTCTTTTCCTTTAGTATTTTTAATCAATATTGTAAATCCTACTACGCTTGTTCACTAAAATACCCCAGCCATTTTTCTTAATTTGTCCTCCCACTTTTACCACCAATCTTTTAGCCAACATATATTAATATATTCAATACTTAATACCAATGTACTTAAGCTAAGATTTTCATATAAAGCTAGGAATTTTCCTTATCTGTGTGAAGCAGACTACTGTTTAAGTACTTGTAATTTACTTAACTACGTGAGAGGTACCTATAAATTATTCCGATTGTCAATTGCTTGAGAATCTGTCACTAATCACCGCAGCAAATTAATTGATTTATTACTATTGACCCATTATTAAAATTCCTAACGTTTTACCTATGTAGTAGTCGACTAGATTATAACGTATCTTTATTTATTTCTGAGTACCTATAAAGTCTGAATATATTGTGCGCATTCTAAGTTTTTTTTTCTTTAGTTTATAAGAGGGAGGAAATAACTATTTATACTTGTATTTATGATAGTTAATCGATTTGCAAAGATGAAACACCTTATACCTTAAAGAATTACAGTTGCTATTTTTATTAGAGACTTAAAACATCTAGAATTTTTTTTATATTTGCGTAAATAATTTAAAAAAGGATATTTGTATTTAAACACCGTTTTACTCAAAGTCATTACGTTAACTTTATTAGCTACTTTGTCTGTTTTAATCGATAGTTTTATTTGAACGCCTATCATTTTAATCGAACCAGAAAGACCATTAAATTTGGTGCTTCATTCCAACCTTTCAACTAAGTCGAAAATAAATACTTCTTCGTATCTTATCAACGGGTCTTAGCAACGGGTGACGTGGGCCGATAGTAGCTCCACCGTGATTTGTGTTATCACTTCACACTTTATTCAGTGCGCTATCTACATTGCGCCTTTGGTGGCGATGGTTCATAGTTTGAATCGTATTTAACGAGCGATGTATTACGTATTACAGAAATTAGTCGTTCGGTTCAATAAATTGTAGTGGTTAGAGTAAGAGGTGTGACCAGTCTCAGTGGACAGCAACTGGCCTTGGTATCGCTTATTTAAACGATATACATAGGCCTAAATTGAGTTGAAAACTCAAGGATGATTTGGTCATTTGGTTTAGCTTTAGTAGGACCGCATAGATATGGTTTTAAGTTAGTAAGTCGGGTTGGAATACAATGCCGACTTCATCTCTTATTATTTTATATCAATAAAATACCTTCAAAATTAAATTGTATAATATTCGCATTTAACCTGCTCAACTGTACTTCAGTGTGAGTCATTGTATATAAAGCCTAATGATAGAGATACTGTCAAGTAATTAAGTGTACTATTTAAAATGAATATGCAGATCATTACTACGATAAAATGATTATAATTTTTCAAATGATGTAAGTACTTACAATTATTCCTTATCGACAGCTACGTCGAATTACTCGCTTTGACAGTTTTACAATTATTCAAGCTTAGCGATAAGAGAAAAGTATAAATAAAAAAGAAAACCTGTAAATAAAATTCGCTCCAACTGAAACTCATAACGAGTTTAGTTTAACCTTGGCCATAAATTTGCCGATACAAATTAGTTCAACTTTTGATATACCTACGAGCGGGCGGGGTCGCGGGGCGCGGGGCTAAGGGGTGATTGCAATAGAGGCTGCACGCCACCTTGCTGTGATTGATTTATACGTCTTGTTTGTCACAGAGCCGATTTATTTGAATTCCTGCCAGAGCCCCGGGCAGCCAACGGATTAATATCGAACAGACCCCGCGATATATCCCCGACTTTGGGCAATAATTCAATATTTCATCCTTCGGGCCGGGACCTACGCTGTGAATTAACATACAAACGTCAATCGTTTCATGAATAAAAAATGTATTGGATTTAGTGTAATGACTGGCGCGATCGCCGAGCGTTTACTGTGTTGCCGCCCCAAATGCCTATTGCGGAAATATAAAATGTTTCGGATTACTGGTTTAGTTTGATCGCACACTATTCGTATTTGCCGGGAACACGCGATTTGGCAGCTAAGTTCCAAACGATGATACTGGGGACCCGAAAAATCTCGGAGTCGTAAACCGCGACGGCTATTAACTGAACAGCTCAGGAATTGGGTATCGCATAACATTTACTACCGTTTAATGCAACCAACCAAGAACTGTCATTATTTTATTGGGGGAAACAGTTCACGTGTTGCTGTTATAAAACTGGAGGGATGCATAGTACACTCGAAGTTTACTGCTGAAATATTCGTTGATTCAACATTATTGCAAGGTTAAAAAATCCTATAAAACTTTGTGAACACGCGGCATCATGAAGGCATCATTGCATTCAAATTCTGTTTACCTTTATAGTAATAGGTTTGCGGTACTTAACGTGGTGTAGTCAACCGAAGGTACAACGGTACAGGGTTAAGCAACGAACGGGCGCATTTAAACGAAAAAATTCCACTACGAGCCATCGTATCTAGTGAAACCGGTTTTTAGTTTTAAACTACATAAACTACTGCTCCGTCGTCGTTCACTGCTGCGTTCGCACTTCTCTCGGCAAAATATACTTAGTATTATATAACAAATCAAAATCGATCAATCGATTTTTACAAAATCATACACCGTCAGTGACGTCGTCGTATGTTAAGATCCAAATATGCCCCTTAGCGAAGCCCACCACAATAGGTCATTTTTGGCGACAAAAATTTAGTCGCTAAGCATTTTCCAATATAATTCCTTTTTTAATTAATTGAGTTTGAACATAATTCGTATTTTTGCAAAAGAATCTAGTATTTATTTATTTAGTACTTCAAGCACACAAATGTTTAGAGGCCGACTTTATGCCTTATACATTTTCTACCAATCAATCTTTAGGTCATACAGAGACAAACAGGTAGGTGCAAATCCGTAAGAAATATGAAAGAGAAGTAATAAACATCCTTCATTTACTATAAGTAATATAAACAGTAAAGTGTGCATTTATTTAAGGTTAGTTTCCAATTATGTTAAAGTGAGTGGATTCTCTCAAAGTTTACGATGTTTTGTACATCTACAGCTTTAGGGCAAAACCGTTTAGCGAACCGATCCATTGATTTTGATCCGTATTTATAAAACTTGACCTATACTTCGTTTATAGTAACAATTACGTCAATGATTGTATTAAAAGTAATTACTCAGGGACAAAATGTAGGACCAGATTCTGTAAAATATCAGTTCAAGTTATTTGATGGGTATTTGGTGGTTGACTGAATTTATCCAGTTGGTTCAAAAAGCCATACCTACTACCATTTCAAGTTAACTCATTGTGATACAACCTTAATGTAGCCTTACAAATAGGCCTCGAGTCTACAATGTTACGAAGGACGATTTAGCACACACGTACAACATCTTGTACAGAATAATTATTTACAGGTGTCGGGGACAGAACTATACTGAGCAAAGGGTACAATTACGTTTCTTTGCAGTGTTATATTTTGTTAAATATAATTAAACTCAAAAAAATATTGATGACATTGGGCCTTATCAGTCTGGGTAAAAATACTTCGATACAAATATACCTACATATCATCACATATAACTGGTGATAATGTTATGCCAGTAATAAAAAATCATGAACATATTCATTTACCAGATCCAATGACTGTCTTAAATATCTAAACATTAAAATAATGTCTTCATTACTAGTGAGTCGGCTTTCAGAGGAAAGAAACAATATAATAATAAATAAGAATTAATCATTACGACTTAATTACTAGACAATAGGTACATAAATGTTGTAGTATTAACCAGGATTGATGTACAGACGCCAGCACATCAAGTTACCCCAATGTGTCAAATTTTCTCAATTGAATATGATCCTTATTTTGTTAGACATAAAGTTGAAAAACGATCAAAGAAATTTGAACCATTGGTGTAACTTGACGTGCTGGCGTCTGTACATCCGCAGCAAATGATACTGTAACAACTCATCAAATAGTAGATAACTTAATAGCTAAACATACATTCAACGTCTTAATCATATTTGTCATTGATATCAAAATCGCTACAGTAGACCTTAATACTCTTATTACCATACATAGAGAGGTTTAATCTAATGTACATAATTGAAGGGCCACGACCTCAATTAGACCAGAGAGTCTAATAATCGCGTTAATCATAAAATTACGAATACTTACGAAGATTGTCGATTTCCGAGCTGTAACACGTCCGCCTAGTTGGCGACCTCTAAGGGTTACGTACACTTGAGCACAAAAGCTATTTTAGACGTTAAATGTTACTTTATATTGATTTTCATTAAAAGTAACACAGACGCGCATTTTTAGACATTGACCCAAATAATTAGGAGATAAGTCAACATAACCTCAGGGATTGAATTTAATATAAACATTAAACGACTCAATGTGACACTCGTTATTTTAATATCAAATTCTGAATTCCTATCAACTTGAAGTATCATTTAATTAATCAGTGCTAAATATCTTTAGTACTTGCGCACTTGACTGTATAGTACCTAATGCGATTATCATAACCGGTCGTGGCAAGAAGCTATTATGTTAAATATGTTAATTACATCTCTGAGTAAAAAGATCATATTGTGAGTTAAATTGTATATTTTATTGGACCGGCTATGGCTGATTATGACGCCTTTGAAGGATGCCCTACGGCGTCTTAGGAAAACGAATATAAAACTACAAATGGCGCTTTGAAACGCTTTTGGACTTACAATTAAGTTATTCTTGGAGCATATGTATATATATTATTCGCTTCCTGCTTAAGAACTAATCAACTGAGACCAGAGGTTTTTAAAGTCGGTTATTAAAGGAACAATCTCGGCCCTAAAGACTTGTTTGTTATAAAGGCCACTTTTGTTATAACTGTATCAATTATTGACCAACAATGGCATGGTACAAAAGTATTTACCTATACTTAACACAGTTTTGAAAATCCTACATCACCTATAATTCGTCGTTCATCGTTTTCGTTAAAAACTAAAGAGTAATTTTCTTTTTAATATAACGTGAGTAATACAAGTCCACTAAATGATAATTGTTATTTATTTTTGTAAATAGGTTTTCACAAACACTTTTACACGTCATTTTTTTTAGCAAATGAGATCGGAGTTTCGCTATTTGACTACTCTGAGAAGAAACACCGAATGAAACTCAGAGGATGAAGTCTCTTTTAAAGTCTAGACATTATCTTGGTCAAATCATTTAAGATCCATGCAGATTAGTATCTGATATGGTCTTTTGAGGAAAGAACCACACAGAATGAGGGGACCAGATCAATCAGTGCAAGCGTTTGTCAGTGATCGTTAGCTCAACTCGGAACTTGAGGAGCTCCACGTGTCGACGAACAATACCAAAGAAAGAACATTTGGGTTGGTCCCATAAAGAACTCAAACTGCCAGACAAAATGGAAAATAAATAAATAAAAGAACCTAAAACGACTCAGAAAAGAAAATCTAAAAAAAAAATCCACATAGTCCTTACATTCACAATAAAAATAAAATATATAACATACTTTCAAAGTAAAAATAACATTGACACACACCGTTTTTTTTATCATTTTCGCACTAGAATCGAATCAAAGACTTTAATTACGTTAATAGGTACGATAAAAACGTTTCTAGAAAAGATCACGACTTCTCAAATCTTGTTATTGACGTCGGTTTTCTAAAAGTTTTGTAGTCTTTCACGCATATTTGGTTGGTGACTAATGTTTATACTATCATATTATGAAAATGCGTAGTAAAAAGTAGTAGCGTGGCATAGCGTGTGTAAAATGACCAGTCATGGTGTGAGTTTGTTGAAACTAAAGTGCCCCTGGAGTACTTCATATATACGAACGATAAGTTAATGTTAATTATGTCATGATTACATGATATTCCCTAAATGGGTTAGCAGGAATCTAATTGGTATGTGACGCAATTATGACGAACGCACCCACTGGTACATATTACATTAAGCTAGATTATACAGTGGAGTAAAGAAAGAAAGTTATTAGCAGGTACTTAATGTTCTCTGGAACACTTACTTAGGTACCTACAAGCACCAGGGATTTACTATCTTCAACTTCTAAATAGCCTTACGGGGATGAATTTTCAATAACCAGCCATCTTTGAATGAAGAACACTTTTGTCCGTTGTGCACTAGTGTGTTAGTGAATGATTTCAGTCTATTATTTAACTAATTCGATTATAATTTTATTTAAAAAGAAATACATAAAGTAGATACCTACCTAGATGTTTTCCGTCCAGCTCATATTCTGAAACAAGAGAAAATAAACAGTAAAAGCATTGGAAAGTTTTTACAAAATTAACCACTGGAAACGGGCTGATTATCATAATTCAAATACCTACAGGCAAACTTATTTTACAGATAATTCCAAATTTTGATCAATTAATATATTAATTATATGAGGAACATTCATATCATATACCGTGTTACATTTACACCTGAAGATTCGAGTATAATTAACAAAATTACAAGTTCCGATATCAATTTGAATGATGGATGATGCCGAGTTAAATTTCTTCCATTAGTTTTATTATTATACTCTGTTTTGTAGGCCACTACATTCCAGTAGCCATTTGGCATCTTATTCTCGTCAAGTGAAAGTTGATCGATGCAGCGCGTCAATTTAAATCTTAGACTATTTTAATGTAGAAAATAAAATATGTAATAGAGCTTCAATAATTGTAATTAAACTTGCATTCTGTAGAATGCAGTGCAGCTTATGGAATTTACCTTATTTGATAGATACTTGATAAGAATCTACAATTATACACTTGACGGTATATTTTAATACTCCAGCAAGATTTGCACGTTTACTCGTATAGCTATTTAAAGTTTTATTTATATCGCTGCACTACTTAGAGTCGATGGTAATTTAATTTAAATGAAGAATATAGTCTGTATCTTATTGAAGTCTCAGTATTTGAAAGTGCCAGGGAATGTCGTGGGTGGATATTATGACAGGTTTAAAAATAGAATTGTTACTTACGCGAAACTATCTTGGGGATTTTACGAGATAACTGTATTTCTGTGGAAGCTAAAATTATACCAGACAAACGGACTCTGCCCCCGAAGCATCCCATTCGTTTTAAGACTGTCTTCTTATCGAATCGGTGGTATTAATATTGAACGCCAATAATGCGACAAGACAAGTTTTAAAACATTTTAATGTAGATACTAAATAATTATATAAAAAAAACGTATTGCAGTCTGAATCATCAATCTGAATCTTCAAACTATTTTGAATATTCCGTTCTACTCATATCATTTGCTTGTGTAAAATGTTTGCAACTGTCACGTATGAAGGTGAATGACCAAGTTAAAGGCAATTTATAATCGCCTTTAGAAAAAGATCTTTACATTATCGTTATGAGGCATCTTCTATCAAACACTTGCTGCTAAAAGGACGGAAATACCATCTTATCAGTACATACTTTAATCACACACTCGTGCAAAAAGTAGAACTCCTAATTGCGCAATTCTAATACCTTGTTTTGCAAACTTACGAATAGGGAAGCAATATCTATCGGATCAAGTTGAATAAATCCGTGTAGTAAATGAAGAATAACATTAACCTGATTTTTAACTTGGTTTATTATAATCGGATTTCCTAGTAAACGACGATTCCAGCAGCGAATGCGTTGGTGATTGTAAATTGCAAACCGAACAGTATTTCCGAGAATCGTTCGCCATTGACATTTCTAAGCAACGTGGTCATGTTTACGTTCGGTGGCGGGTTGCGGCGGGTGTTTACAAACAGTAAATTGTTTATTCGACTGACATAACGCGTTGCAGGCGTCACGCCGCGTCACAGGCCGCGTCACGCGCCTCCGCTAGCCGCCACACGCCGCCGCCGCTCGCCGCGCCATGCCGCCGCCCAATCCTGTTTTATTGCGTCTTGCAAATTGTTTAGCGCCATTTTTTAGTCTACACTCTTGGAAACTGCGTATGAACTGTTTCGTAATCTTTCGAATAAGGAAAAGTATACTTAAAATTAAAATAGGAACTTCAACTTCATAACTAAAGTACCTAATTTAAATTTCGTTAATTTCGTTTTCCTTTTTGTTAACTGTGTTCAGGGATTTATCTGATGTAGTATATACATATTTAAAGGCGCCTTTGCGGAAAAGAAGTAACATGTTTCTTATTACTATTATAATAAGTAGTTGTACGTAGAAAAACTTCAGAGTTTTTTTTTTGTAATTTATTTTTTTCTGTTGCGGGCATAATAAGGAATAAAAAGTTAACACCGTTAGCATTCGTTTACGTGAATATCTAATGAATAGTTATACATATAACACAGACGATCTTTAAGTAATTTGAAGGTTTTGTGGAAAATTTTATCATTTTGCGTTTGATGGGAGCTACAGATTATGTGTATTCTTTAAGAATTATTATTGGATCTTTATCTTCCTAATGGTTTTGTTCGATCATGCACATTAGTAATATTAGCGTTAGGGGAAGTCAGCTCAAAGCGGCCATAGAAGGCAAAGCGGCCACGATTCATTTTTCGGATATTTAAAGAGAAAGCGTTACGTTGCCATTCTGCACGCGTAGTATACCTCCCGCCCCGTGCCGATCAGTCATTCGGTAGCGGTGGGATCGAGCGGGTTGCGCTTAGAGACGAAAAATACGTTTTCGAGTCATTTGTTAAAATAATGCAAGGTAAGTTTGACCTGTTTTGGTCAAACCTGTTTAAGTTTAAATGCTTGCATTACACGTGTATTGTTACTTGTCTATTTGGCTTTGTTGCTTTAGTATTAGCTCCAAAATTTGATAAATAATGTGAGAGTAGTTAATTTTTATAACAAAATGGGCGATAAAGGCAAAGCGGCTCGGGCAAAGTGGCCAGGTGACCGCTTTGCCCTTATCAAAATGTTATGATTCGATTGATAATGCTCAGTTATTTTGTTCAGATGGTCAACAATTACAAACGTAAAACTACACAGGCGTCTTGGGATGAAGTTACGATGGCCCGAGCATAATTAAATTACTTTTAAGACCGATTGTGATTATTAATTAGGATAAAGCAGAAAATATTGATGTGTTACACAAAAAGTTTTATTTTATTTTAATGGTTTTTTATGAAAGATTTTTAAGTTTTAGAGGATTAAATATTTCAATATTTTAAGACTGTTGGAAGACTTAAAGTAAGATTACTGACTGTTGATTAATAAAAATAAATATTATCAAAAACTAAATCTGATTCAAAGTTCCTATTAGCTCAGAAGTTTGCAAACTAAATTCCTAATTATAACATTAAATTTAAGTCAAATTAATTTTAAGACTGATTGTGATTAAAACGGGTACAAAATGTTGATTATTTTATTAAAAAACATAATGTTATATGTTTTATAATGTTTTTAATAAAAAAAATTGGATTTTTATTTTGTCTAGCACGATATATTTCAACAAAAAATAAACATTTCCGAAGAATTTTTGGGGTGGCCTCTATGCCCTTACCACTATGGCCGCTTTGGGCGACCCCTCGGGCAAAGCGGTTTTTTGACATGTTTTTGTAATCTACAAATCTAAGGCTTATATTTAAATTTGCGCGAAATTTAATTGCAAATTACAAAAATTAAATAAATTCTCTATCTATTAGTATAAAATTATTTTAAAAAACGTATCGTTTTATAGGTTTTTTCTTAATTTAAAGTTAAGGTGGCCGCTTTGAGCTGACCTCCCCTAAATATAGTCTTTTTTAATCCCGTGAGTTTATTTGTCAAAAACATTTGCAGACATCGGGGTCGGCTTGCTCTAACAATATTTGCTAATCGCCTGCGGTCCGCCATATTGTTCTTATTTATTAAAATACTGCGTCATTAAAGAAATAATTTGTCGTCACTTATGCAACGTCACTTTATCTTTGACATTGTTTTAAGAAAGGTATGCATAGATTTAACAAATCTAAGATATAATCTAATCTAGGTAGCTTATCGAGTTATCTAAAAGCCTCTAGCTTCATACAATTTAATCTATATAGCACTACATTCCTTATATGACCTTCATTCGATCAATAATATTTTCGTATTCTACTAGAAGTTGATTTTCATCGTGTGTGCCTATGAGAAAATGCAATATTAAAAATTAAATTGACAGTGGATACGTTTTGATAGATCAATCGTATTTAAAAAAATATATTAATAGCAATTAGCAAAACACTAATGCTTCCAATGTGAGTTAATTTAAGCAAGGAGTTTTAATTAAGTTACTGTCAATGATAGGAATTTTATTAATGTAGTTTGTACTTTTTACCCGAGAAGCTTCAATATTTTTTCTAGTTTTAGTTTTTTGTCTCACACATAAACTAAATGCGGAATCAACTTCAAGGTAATTTTTAATTCCCTTCCATAGTTATAAAGCAAATCTACCATAAGTTTACACGAACGGTATGCGATACGTATTTAACTTTTTAACATTCATTGAATTACAAATAAGCTGTAACTAATAAAATACAGTTGATATGTTAGTCTCGTATAACGTGCAATACAAAGTAACAGCTCTATAAAACTAATAGATTTGCAAAGAGTTAGGTATAATTTTATACAAAATGAATAATTATTATATCAAAGTTAATTATTACTTGTTTACTTTGAAGCACTATTATAGGTTTAATGGCAGACTGTTTTATAAGATGAATTAATTTTCTTGACAGTTCCTTGTTGATACAATTTTTTATTTTAAGCTTATATTAAGCAAACATTTTTATCCATTAATAAAAATAAATACAGATAAGTCATTTCTTAATTAAACTTTACTGTTACAAATTAAATATAAATAATATAATATATACCTAGTACAACTTTCTAAGTTCGAATTAATATTATCAATAAATAGTTTCCTACTCAATCAGGTAAAATATGAAAGTTGTAGTGATTTATTACATCAACACTTTGACAAAGGTATATTGGATGCGATTGCGAATAATAATTCTAGTAACTTATTACCTAATAATTATGTACTTCTGATATTGTAAAAAGAACGTAAGGAAATGTGTGTTTCGGGAGATATGAGTTTTGGTGATGGTGAGTGGTAAAACCATCTCTGTGTTACAGCTGTTTTCTTTTATCTTACTAATAATCGACGCAAGGGCCAAGCCAGCACATGTATCAACCTTTTACATCATAATTATAAACTTAACACATTATTTTCACGTTTTCGCGATATGTTTTTACAATCTGATTGACACGTCACTCTTTCATCGTCTAGTGATGGTATACTGAAATAGTATTCTAAAACAAAATCGGTATTCGGTATCGGTATTGGTATTCTATTCGTGTGGCGGGGTTGTAATTTACGAAATAAGTACAATTTCACGAAATTACAACCACTGTATACCTAATATAATATTATGTCATCAAATATTAATATAATATTGAGTATCATTTTTGTTAATAGGGAGAACCAATTCTAAAAGAAAATTATCATGATGCAAATAACAGTTATCAATTTTTTTTTCATTAATTATGATGACTTAAAGAGAGATGAAACAGTGGTTATGACTAGATATATATTTAATTTATGTCTCCTTGTTTTGAATATTTTCAACGAGATCAACTATTTGTGGCAAAAAAAAACAAACGAAGGAAAGAACGTAATGAATAATTTTAAGTATGATGACTGGTTCGCAAGGCGCATGATTCCAGAAATACTTAAATCATTGTTTTTGCATATTATTTCAAAAATAGAAATAACCAACTCACCTTTGACGTCTCGTTAGTTGGAATGACGTCACCGGCGAGTAAATAAACTCTTTACTATCACTTTTGAAGTAAAGCAAATGTAAACGAGTATTGTTTTGGTCTGAAAAGTCTTCAGTTCACATCTATATGGAAACGTGACTCACTCGGATAAATATGATATTCGTTTACTCAGTTATTCAGTATATCTTAATGCTAATTATATCTCCCAATTAAAGTGTGATGTGACCATCTGTCACAGCGAGCGAGTCGAACCTAACCAAGGTCAACCAACTTTGAGTGGCGTCCGACCTTCGAGATAATGAAATGAAACGGTAATAAATTTATATTTTTAATTATTTTAGGAAACTGTGAACGGTTATTGCCTAACGGGTATTGAGATCAGTAAATTTTCCTAGCGTCAGTTTATCTTGTGATGAATATTAATTATTGAAACTTAACATTTTTGGAGAGCGAAGGTAGGTAGGTTTGTTTTATTTTAAGCGTCGCTCCTGCCCTTGAACTTTAGGATCATGGTTTTAATCACGATTAATGTTTATTATTAACTTACACGTGCTACCAGAATTCATAATAATTAAAGAGTGATATTATGTATTAAATCTAAGCAGCGCGACAAACTAATTTCATGCTGTGCAAATACACACAGATCCGACGTAAAGCTGTAATTGCGCGCTAGAACCTTCAGTGCGCAGTTAAAACTTACTAGACCTGGTTATGGCTAGATTTTATGAAGTAAAACGTCACTTGGCATTCCGACCTCATAGTCATTCAACATAACTATTTATAATTTGTTATATTATGTTAATTCAGGCGCGAGTCGAAAGGCGGCCGACCTTGTGAGGCGCCGCGCCACAGTGCCGTGCCACAGCCGACTACAGGCGACAAAGTGGATCATTGTGTACAAACTTGTCAATTATTTGTATCCTGACTTTTATCATACAGCTTACTGCTTCGTTTTATTTATGTGTTTTAGTTTGATAACTTATCTCTTAGTCTATTTTTTAAGTTCTCTTAAAACACGCTCATGTTTCTAATGTTTGTACATAATACTAAAGGAATCTGAGCCTACTTGTGGGAATTATTTAATTCATCTCATGCTGGTTTTTATACTCCTGCTTAGATTAGGAGTGGGCTATAAGACAACAGTTTTTACTTCTAGATTACAAGAAAACAATTAACATACCTACATTTTTTTCTTTTTCATTTTGATGGAAAACTGTTTAGATTAAGCGCATCAAAGTTGAGGAGAGGGGCTTGTAACGTCATTATCTAGTATAAACTATACTGGCTAGTGATGTCATGTGACATTTTGACTCGATGTATCGCTGTTATTTTTAGATTACGTGAAAAAAGAAAAAATATGTGTCGAATATTTTCTTGTAATCTAGATGAGGGATTAAAAACTAAAATTTTGTCCAATAGCTTATTACCAACAGCAAAATACATAAGGTCAAGTATGAAAAAGTATATCTTATAGCATCACATTTCAAATTCATTTTAATTCACAATCTTGTATCAAACGGTCCTACTGCTTATGATCTATCAATGTAGGTTGGTATCGCATGGCGTGAAATCACTACGCTGCGGGCCGGCGCGGGCGCATCACTACCACATCCGCCTCTACAATATAGTTGCGAGTATTGTAGCTAGATCGTGCTACGTAATAAGAGATAATAAAATTCGCTTCTTGACGCTCGCGAACTCATTAATTTATTGGAATGTGTAGTGAGGTACTGCGTATTTAGTTGTTAAGTGGACTCGCCCACAATACGCATCGGAGATGAAAGGGTATCTTATTTGTTTAGAACGCCATTTATATCACGATATTACGTCTCTATTATATGAAGCATAGTAGTGTTAGACGATCTCTGTCTTCATCTTCAGACTGGCCTTTTGGTCTAGTTGTTAGTGCTGGAGGTCGTGGGTTCGATTCCCACCTAGGACAAATGTTCGTGTGATAAGCACGATCATGTATTCTGTCTCTTAGCTTAGCTTGGGACTAAATGGCGTTGTGTGAATAGTTGAGGAATATTATTTTACGAAATTCTACGAAATTTTTACTTATTATTTTTATCTTAAGACAATAAACTCATACAAAACATCAAACCCAGGATCAACCGCAAGTACCTACTTAAATTGGTACATTCAAAAATATCTTTTGGCAATCAGTGCAGCTGTAAAATATTCCACTTATATAGCCCGCAACATTGTTGTAGGTATCTAAAACAAATATGTACAAGAAAATTGTAAGTGTTCATTCTAACTGCGTACCGATTATCAAGCTACTTTGAAGATAAGATGATGAGGTATAACATCAGGAAACCGATTTTTTATAGCTATCCCACCCTGATTTTCATCCCTTTTACTTCTTCTACATACCAACTACTACTTAGACTCACACACACCACACTCACTCTAGCAACCACTTACATTATACTCTCACAACTCTCATAAGCACCTTTAGTACACTCACACACACACTCACGCAGTCACACAAAGTCTGGTATTGCTTTTTATTTTTATTATTATTTTTTTACTTTAATTCTTGCTATGTATACTTCTTTGGTATGATAATCCTAGTCGTAGGCATCTATCCCCGGGAGGCCCCTGGTGACCTGTAAATACAGGTTTTTATATGAACCTACTTCAGACACCAGTCTTCCACAAAGTTAGCTTTGCGTTCGTTCACATTAAATATTTGCTGTAAGTACATAGCTTGTGTAGAGGTAATAAACGTTTTATATTATTATTATTATTATTATATATTTATCGACACGACGACGTCGCGTCGTGTAGGCGCTACGCAAGGGTCGCGTAGAACCAGCGTAGGCGCTACGCCAGCGTTGCGTAGACCCTGCAGAGGTGCTAAATTAATATTATTATTATATTTATCGATGACGTCCTGTAGGTGCTACGCAAGGGTCGCGTAGAACCAGCGTAGGCGCTACTCCAGCGTTGCGTAGACCCTGCAGAGGTGCTAAATTAATATTATTATTATATTTATCGACACGACGTCGAATAGGCGCTACGCAAGTGTCGCGTAGAACCAGCGTAGTCGCTACGCCAGCGTTGCGTAGACCCTGCAGAGGTGCTACGGTAGCGTTGCGTAGACTCCGCAGAGGTGCTACGGAAGCGTCGCGTAGACCAAACAATGTGCTATTTGCGATACGATACTTTTCATAAGTGTATTATATGCAGTACAGTAATATGAATGGAAATAATATCATAACTGTCTAGTGCCGTACTCATTTATGCACAAGAGGCACCGTTTATTTATCTAAATCTAAAAAATCTATTTATTCATGTAATCAGTATGTACAGTTGTAGGTTGGCCAAAATAAATAAATAAATAAATTTGTACAACACACTCCGTACGGAAACTATAGGTAGCTACATATAACGTAAGACCTGAGTACCTACATTAAGTGCATACTGCAAAATCTATATACTTAGGTTAGTTACGTAGAAATTTATGGTTTCTTATTATTGAGAACAAAGTTACGTGATAGTACCATTACTTGTGTCAATATTATGAACAACTGTATTTTCCCAATTATGTTTTATTAGTTTTGTAATAGTACATTGTAGGTGATAAGGTTGGTTTATGATTCAGCAGCCACAGTTGGGAAACATTGTTTGAACACAGGTCTTTCCCACGGCAAATCTGCTGTCATATCTACCATAAACCATAATGCTTATAATTACTTACTCTTCTTCCGCGTCTTAGATATTATATTCCAAATTGTGAGGGTGCTTCTACACGGTGCTTGTAGCTGAAGCAAGTAAATATGCAGGCTACTTGCGCAATCAGAACGCACAAGTTATTTGCTCGTGGTCAAGAGCTACATGCGCAAGTGACCCGCGCGCGCGGCACAGAGTACGCGGGTTAGTTGCGCGAGTGGCTCGCTTTGGTACATGCTTGAGTCAAATTTACGATGCAAACAACCTGCGCAAGTGCCTCAATATGCGCAAGCTACTTGCACCGTGAAGAAGCACGCTAAATGAAGATTTTTCACATCTGCTTTATACTGTTCTACACAGCTTATTCTCAATTATTTATCAAATGATGATGATAATTTTTTGTTGTAAGTCGATCTTACCGGACACGTCAATATTTTTAAAACTTAATGGCGCGGGCATTTCTAAATCGATTGATCCCTGAGACGAAATGCCGACAAAATTTAAGAAGACAAGTCTCTTCTTGAGTAAAGACATTAGAGAAGATTGTATTAAAGAAGAAGAAGAAGAAGAAGATTGTATTAAAAAGTTATGCGAGTCTAACGATGCTGGGCAAAGACTTTCTGCAGAAATAACCATAGCAGCTTTGAGTGAGCTTGTCCTGACAGACGAAAGGCATAATACATACACATAAAGACAGACTGGCCTGTTGGTCTAGTAGTTAGTGGCCCTGACTGCTATGCCTGTCGTGGGTTTGATTCCCACCCATGGCAAATATTTGTGTGATAAGCACGATCATTTGTTCTGTGTCTGGGTGTAATTTATCTACAATATGTATGTATTTAGCAATATATACGTATGTTTATGAGTTGTTTAGTACCCATAACACAAGCGCTTAGCTTAGGACTAGGCGTTGTGTAAATGTTGTGGAATTTCTCATTATTATTATTACATACATACATACACTCACGCCTTTTTCCCATGGGGGTAGGCAGAAATTATAGAGCGCCATATGATACGATTCTTAAATACTTCTTTTGCTTCGTTTTCATTCATACATGTCGTCATACACACACGCCGGTTGCGAGTAGGTTCTACGCACCTAAACTTTCTGAAGAACCTCACCAATAAGGTCTACGGAAGGCATGCATACAAATGTATAAAAAAAATCTTTAAATATGCATACCCGACATATCAGTTAGATATAATACATCTAATTAATGTATTAATGGACACTAAGTTTAGTTTTACAAGGACAAGGTCAACTGTTCACAAATTGTCTTCTGATTGCGTAATCTATGAGACGATAAATCTATTAATTTGATGATCACTACATTGGAGTCTTGGTCATTTTTATCTTTTTGAATAAACCTACATACAGAAACTCACGCCTTTTTCTCATAGGTTAAATAATAATAAATAAATATTCCACAAGTACCTAAACAAACAGTTTGTGTAATAGCTTATTTTTCTATACCTATATAATTTCACAATTATGCTATTAATAATAAATAAATATTCCACAACTTTTCACACAACGCCATTTAGTCCCAAGTTAAGCTTGAGAGCTTGTGTTATTGGTACTAAACAGCTGATAAACATACTTATATATTTCTAAATACATACATATTATAGGTAAATTACACCCAGATACAGAACAAATGATCGTGCTCATCACACAAACATTTGTCCTGGGTGGGAATCGAACCCACGACCTTCGGCGTAGCAGTCAGGGTCACTAACTACTAGACCAACAGGCCAGTCAAGGTTAAGGGTCGAATGTGTGATTTTATCGATTTTTTTGTTGACAAAATCCATTTCCACGGTTTTTTTCTTCTTCACACGTAAATGGGCATTAATAGAGCTCAACGATGAAACTAGCTAACCGTGTCACGCCATTTATTAAGTTATAAGTTATTTTACACCATAATTATTAACCTATCACACATGCATATGTGTATTTAAAGTGACAGGAAAACCACTAACGTTTCTATCTCCTGACGTTTTGCCTTCAGTGAAGGAAAACCAATGTAATATTGTAATGTACAGCATGTAGAGTACACACCATTATAACGAATAATTAAACTTTATATTAAATATGGAGACTATTAGCTCCATCTAATTCAGTTTTGGTTTTCCTCAAATGATGTAAACCTATTTCAGAATCTAATTATTTATTTGATTGTAATTGCAAACATTGAAGTTTGTGTGATGATCTGTATATGACTTGTAAGAATCCCTTATAAATAACTACTATGACTATGACATGAATAATCTGCTTTTAACCTTCTGCATGTCTCCTTAGAGACCAAGGACACAGCGCACAAAATCATAAGTTTTCATTACTTTAATAAAGTTAAATAGTTTACAGTTTTCCTATAAAACATTGGTACTTAACTCCCCCACACACTTGACACACGAACTTGACTGCCCTGTGTTGTTAAGGTGACGCGACGAGAACAGGTTCCGATTAATTTAATAAACACCACAAAATGTAAAAATTGGGTGGAACAGTTATCGTCGCACATACTAATACCACAGTATAAATATTAATACAGTTGGACGACGCCTTTGATCTCTGCAAAAATACCGACAACTTCTACAGGCGTTAGACTTGAATAATACCTCCCGCACTACGAACATCGTTTTGTTTGCAGTGCGGGAGCGGCTTTCCCGCGTCTCGCCCCTCACACCCCGCAGGATTGCCCTGTCTAGACAGCTTCGTCGGACGACTGTATGTTTTTAGACTGTGCTAGTACCATGTGTTCTGCCGGTCGATTCAGTAAAAGTCACGCCGTGAAAACTTGAGTGAAGTGAGCTGTCAATGCTTAGCATTAGTGTGGTGTGGAATGACAGCTCGATTCGCCCTCACTACGCCTACATTTTCACGCGGTGATTTAACCAGAATCGCACTGCACTGTACATGATTCCAGCCTGCGTCGATATTTTTTGTTGGATAAGAGTACTTAAGTTTAAACTCTAAGAATAATTGCTGTCCAAACCAAAGAGATTCTAAATAAAAGGAGTGCAGTAATTTATTTTTTATGGAGAAATCTCAGTAAGTTCAATAGAAATGACGTTTGTTTCATGAATCATTAAAGTTTTAAGCAAAAATAGCATCAGAAAAAAAATAGGAAAAACGGACGAAAAACGCTGTGGGGTCCGGAATCATGACAGAACTTGTGGTACCTATCAGTATCAGACCCTGTATAGCTACGTGTTTACAAGGCGAAGTTTCAATTCGCATAGTGTGGTGTGAGGCTCCTAAGTCCAGATAAGTTCAGACAGATGTGTTGCTGGGGAGTTTGATCCGCCACTTCTTCTTCCCAGCAAAAACACTAAGAAGTTGCCAAGGGTGGGCTTTTTGGGGGACTGTCTTATGTAATTTCGACGTTCAAAAAGTGCTGATCCTCAGCCTAATTCGAATAAATGACTTTTGATTTTGATTTTGACGTGTATGTGTACATTACACGTGCTTTGTTCGCCAACCGTAAACGCACTTTTGAGTAGAATAAGACGAAGTCTTAAACTAATAGATATCCAATATTATCGTTCGTTTGAGTGGTTCTTCTAACCAGTAGTAGCTAATGCGTAAAATAGCTTGGCAGTATGTCAACATATTAGTTCTTTGCGGCTCAAGAGTATAAATAGAGAGGATATCGACTACTCACGGAATAATCTCGTTCATCTTTGAAAGTAATGTTACATTTTAACGGAATGATGAGTCTACCTATTTACTGATGCTAAAATACTTCAAAATAAAATGTAAATTCGGTGAAGTGACGACAGCTTTTTGAGATAAAGGTAAAAATTCTATAGTTAATCTCGGTTGAACAGTACCAAGCTAGTTTTTCATTGAATCGAAACATTGATCTTAACCCCGATTTATTAGGTTTTTTCGTAAAGATCATGTTTTAAATTGAGTTTGATTTCTGAAAATCGCTTAAGAATTTTGATACAAAACAACGCTACATTCAATTTAAAAATGTCTATACTTGTTGCTTTTTATACTTAAAACCAATGATATTATAAGTTGTAGATAAGTTACCTAAACAACATTGGATCTTCAAAAACGGCACACAAACGCACGCACGTGTCCGTTGACACTGTGGTTAAGTGTGGCTAGTTAGCCACATTTTAACGTGTCGCTTGCTGAGCGCTTATAACCTATCTACACCGTTTTACTTAAAAAATCAATGCTAGAAACTAATTTGAAACCCTTGCAATTTGTATGACCGCAATAAAACCTTGTTCAAGGTCGCATCATTACGTAAGAAACTACCCGCGTTACATAATAAAAACCGGTTGACAGTACCTACTGAAGTGTTCGAAATTCGAATGATTGATTTTTTAATTTTATTTACTGGCTTGATTTCGCAGTAGGTAAGTAAGTCTTGCATCTATGTATTTTATTTTCTTTTTTACTTTTAAGGAATGTTTAATTGAAAATGGTTTTTAGTAAACGCTCCCTTTTTAACCGACTTCAAAAAAAGGAGGAGGTTCTGAATTCGGTTATATATTTATTGTTTTTAGGGTTTGTACCTCAGTACTCCGTCATTTATGGACCTATTTTCAAAATTCTTTTTTTATTTGATAGCATATACTAACAGATTAGTCTTGTATGTATCAAAACTCATATCTGATGAGGGAGGGAATTGAGGGAACTCCTCAAAAAATATAGGTACACACACACCGATTTTAACAATTTTAGTAACAAATCAAGCATTTTCATTTAGAAAGTATCATTTAGTGTAGAAAAACAGATGAAAAAGACAGGCAACGGTACTCTTCAACGCATAACAGCAAATTATTCGCGATTGCTATTGTATTAAATAATATAACATTACGCCTTTCTATTTTAAAAGGGGCCCAGCAGCGATGTACTGATTAATGCTTAGATAGAACCTCTTTAGCAATTGTTAACCAATTTCAATGATTATTTCAAGTTTTGGAAGACTTTCTTTACTTACGAAGAAACTTAAAATAGCAAAATAAAAACGTTTTTACAAAAAAAAACACTAACTGGTGAAAAATAACTCCAGTTTCGGAAGTCGGTGGCCAATAATGAACGAAACAAAACCACCAAAGTCACAGACTTCCGAAACTGGAGTTATTTTTTACCTGTTAGTGTTTTTTTCAGAAGTCGTTTGTTTTTTCATTGTATTAAAGTTTTTTTGATCTGATTATTTACAAAATGAGAATTGGGTTTTTTTCAGTTTCAAACCTGTTGTAATTCAGTTTGTGGCGCCTAGGTTATTCGTATCTTAATCCTTTAAAGTGATCTTTAATACAAATTGCGATACAAATAAAAAAATAAACCAACTAACATAACATTCTTTATTGGAGGAGTCTAAACTTAAATAATAAACTACTTCTGAAAGTAGTACCAACCTCTCGATACCAAAACAGAGTATATATCGAAAGGTTGCTCTCAAAACCGGTCTTTCAAATTAATATTTTTTCGGTAAGCCTTTAAGCTCAAAGACTCAGACTGTAAAAAAAAATATAACAGTTGTATTAACTTATCTCTTAAGTGAGCTTTATCAATAAAAAGATAAAAGGTTAACAATCATAATCACCTCATTTTATGTCGTCACAGGTTATCTGTCTTATCATTATCATTTGGAAATTCTGTATTATTTTCTGTACATTTAACTGTAGGTACTAAATATAAGTGAAGCAGTATTTTATTTTAGTTTATTTTATTTGTTCAAATGACCTCGATATTCGTCCATGAAAAATACTAAATTTAACATCGTTTTCTAAGTAATTTATCTAATTAAGCTTAAGTATGCTCCCCGCTGATTTTTTATTAGGAGCTCATTTCACCAATTGTGGTGTCATTACCTCAATTGGTTTCCGCATTGTCTTTGAAATGAACATGATCTCTAACTATACTTGATGATGGCGTTTTAACTTAAACGTTTGCGTTAACGTTATGTAATTGAACAGGTTGTTATTTTTAGTATGTTTTATTGGCACACCACGCGTCCTGAGTCGTGTGTTATCAATGTATAATGTGACGGTATGCCGAGCCCATCATTTGTAATACAAGCAATTGTGTTTGATAGGCGTTGTATTGTGTTGAAAGATTCTACTACTACCTACTACGCATCCAAGCCTTTTACATATTTTAGCTAGAGTAATGAAATAGTTATATTTACGAGTTCTTTAGTTATCGAAGGCAAATTATGCGAATGATAGCTGGACAAATAAATAAATTAGGTACCACTTTTGAAACATGAAAAGTCATTGTATTTATATGAGTCAAAATTAATTTAAAGTCTGTAGCTTAACATAACTATAAAGTAACTACACTGCAGAGTAATTTTACACTGTAGAAACCCTACCGTGTGCCTATCATCGTCTAACGCCGCTCATTCCGACATGCTGTCTATAACCGCCTCCAGAATCCAGACCATTTCTATACGTTTTAATATTATTTATAGACACATATAATATAATAACGATCAAGAACATTTCAAAAACTCGTTCTCCTTTCCAATATGGACACATAAATTGGTAATTGTACAGCCTTGGTTATGTTATGGTTATATCAAGTCCATACAATTGTTCCAGATTTAATTAGCTTATATGTGTAAGTAATGAACGTTGTACAATGTTACAAATCCAAGTTTTATTTTACAAGAAATGTACCTATAGTTATACGGGCAACTGCTTTTAAATGTTCTGCAACGCTCTCTTTTGTAGCGGGCGAAGTAAGAAAAGGATGGAAGAGATTTGAAGCTGTCAAAATGACAGCATCAATTTCACAGTCGTCAAAATAATTATTTTGACAGTTCTCAAATTGATGGTATCAATTTGACAAATTTGTTAGCACTTTCCCAACGTTTCAGCTATAAAATCAACGCCAAGGTTGAGAATCTCATTGCTGTCAATTGTGTTTTTTCACCATTAACTTAAGAGTTACGAGTGACATTTAATAATCGATCTAATGACATAAATTTTCTAGATAGAACATGAACTTGAGACGGCTGCCTCGTGTAAGTATTCGCAATTATATTTAACTCCACTTTATTGCAAAGCTTGCGTATCCGATTACCTCAGCAAACATTTTGTGTAAAGGCAACTTTGAAAGTTATTAAAGGATCGCGCGATCGTCAACTTTATGTTGTTTCAAAGCAAGCCTTGTAAAAGTTATATTTAGTTGCCAACATTTACCGTAAAACGGTGTGCAATTTTCTCCGCCATCTATGTTAATATGTGGCATATTAGGACGAACGTGGTCGGGTAATATCATTTTAAAACTAGCTCTTCCAGCGCGGCCCACTCATTTGGTCGTGTCCGCCTCCGGCTGCGTCCGTGAACTCGGCGCAAGAGCATTCAATCGTAAACTGTGACATTTTACTGACATTGCGCTTCTATCGCTCGTTTGACATTTGTAACCTGCTCCAACCTTGTATAGAACTTGCCTTGTACGTTGCACTAGCATATAAATGCTTATAAATTAATCGTTTTATCACCAATACCTAATACGCAGTTTAGATTTCTTTTGCGATGCCCTACGTAGAACCGTTTGAGTTCATAAGCGCAAACCTATGGAGGTAGTTTCCTCGTAGTTGGGGATTTATTAGTCATAAGTCAACCTTCAATTACCCCAGGTGTCGCGGTATCCTTGCAACGTAATACCTAGTTATATGACCGGTTTACGACCTATTTGACATGGTTCGTTCACCGTAGTACATTGTGAGAAATATGGTACAGATGCGGTTATCGTGAGTTTATTTTCTCGCTCTGCTCTTTATAAAGAGCTAGCTGACGCACTCGCAAGGAGAGGTCGTTGAACTGCACAGTTACAGCGAGATCACTGCGCGTACACCGACTTTGTGACAATTGCAACCTTGAAGTACAAGGACAGGCTTTTTTTCACTTCTGAGCACCATTTAAAAGAATTTATTTACCAGAAACGCCGGAAATGTTGCAAATGCTTTGCGTAGGTTTTTTATCCTTCAAAATTTTCTGATATTATACTGTTTATGTAGAACAAGCACCACGTATTCTTATTTGGCCTGAAAAGGCCTTTTTCTAAAAAGTAAAATGCCTGGCGATTTTACCTGAATGAACATTATAAAAGGTTATTTTTCCGTTCAAACTTCCACTGTGAAGGCTTAAAAAATTAGTTTGAAAGAAATTCTGTTTCACTTTTCTTTTTAATTGTTTACAATGTTTATTGTCACCACAACAATGATTTACCAGGAAACCTATAAAACGCGAGTCGTATTCAGGCGATGAAAGCAACGTACTTTAGTAGAATAAATATTGTAAAAAGGCTGTGGCTGGTCTGAGATATCGTTTTATTCTTCTTTCTTACATAAACCTCCATCGCGTAGTTTTCTTTCAAGTTTTCCACAAAGCAAACTTTTATGATAAGTGGGGTTATGATTTTTATGAACAATTTTCATTATAAGTTGAACTTAAAAAATAATTAACAACGTAAACCCTTTCAACTTACATAATATTGTTACCCCTTGACCTTAAATTGAAACCCTCCATTTCGGGTTTTAGTATAATTAAAATCACCTTAAATTGAAACCCTCCATTTCGGGTTCTATTATAATTAAAAACACAAATTGTTTCGCAATGTACATTTTTCGAGTTTTAAGTCGATAGCATTGAAATACCATTAAATAGGTTGCTGGAATGGACAGACAAACATAGCCTATCAGGTTTATTTTTTATTTAATTTTGGTACTGAACCCTAAACAAGGGTAGTTTTTTCACGATAGCCAAAATTGATTTATGATATTGAACAAAATTATTTTTTTTTAATTAAATTAGGGATTAATGAATAATAAATAAATGGGTTTGGGTACTTTAAATACTTTAAAATAGTAATTCTTTCAACGGCTGAATTTCAGCAAAGCCATTTTCCAGATAAACAAGACCGAAGAAGGTACTGTGTTTCATTTCATCGACAAATCTCATAAAAGGCATCATCTATAAGTGGGTAGTTGTTTGTTTGCGTTAATCTTTACTTCCCTGAATTCGCAATCCATCCATCCATTCATAATGTTCCAGGAATTCACGGTTCAGCGATTTTCTGTTTTTTCCAATGCCAATTTCTTTGTTTTTTTTTATCCTTTCGTCAGTCGGTAAAATTGTACGCAAATATAAATATATATTTTATAATTATGGGTAGAAAGGAAATCGTCACACGTTCCGACAAAATGAATTCTTTATATTCCCCGTAGTGTAAAAACTTTTCATCGGTTTTGTTATAACTTTTACGTTTTTTCTGTAGTTATTCATTATTTCTATCTTTGTGATTTCTTAGAGACTTTTCCTTTAAAATCAGTACTCACACTCACACACTTCACACCTACACACACACACACACTCGACGGACACGGGACACTTCTTTCATTTAAAAATCTCATTTTGTGAAATAAAAATCATGACTATACAGTTTATAGCAAAAACAAGATCAGGAAAATCTTGGAAAATAGGAAATGCCGATGAAAAATTTCATTGTCTGGGATCAAGGGCTGAAATCATAGTGTCCGCATGTGCGACAATATACCTGTATATGATATAGGTATCTGGTATAGGTAGACTGTATATGTAAAAGGTATAGGTACACCTTATACACATTGAGCTCAAAACTCGTTACATCATACAACATGAATCTTGACGGGTTTCTTTTCGATCACATACCTACTGATTATAGTAAATATATTTACGTGCATGCCCTGGTTTACTAAGGAGATGGCGGACAACCTGGATGTGTTCCTAGAGAACTGGATAGCGGTAGCGTAAAATCGCGACAAAGGGAAGGAAAAAGCGAAGTCAATTCGGATTCGTAATAAAAAAATTATATAATTTATACTTCAATATTTAAATGTGACGTTCTTCATTTTTGTGAAGAAACACAAACGAAGTAGGTAGGTACCTATAGTTACAATTACCCATACCTCGCTGACACGTATAATTATTTTAAATTAGGAGGTCAAGTATAAAATCTAGCTTTTTACAAGCGCAAAGCTTTTTGAATACAATTTCAAGTAAGTATCCTATTAAAAACTGGAGATTCTATTAATGTCAAATACCTTGGAAATTTTCGATATTTCATCAATTAAATACAATTTTTATTATTTTGGTAATTAGTTAGTAAACTAATTACCAAAATAATAAAAATTGTCTGAAAAAGCTCTGACTACTAGCTAATCGTTGGCAATTTCACTACTTAACTGATGGAAAAACAGGCGTTCTATCTAGAAAAATATAATTTTTAAAGAAATATGCGAGTCGCTGATGGCCTTTCATGCCACAAATCACTTCGTTACGCAGCGTATGCGACGTAAATAGGAAAATTGTGGAAAAACAACAACGGACGCGAATGATCGTAGGTTTAATTTTTAACTGAATCTTGAGTACGTACGCAATAGAACCGAATGTTTACCGGTATTGTATTATAAACAGACACAAAGCGTGTGTAAGTAAATGCTTAGCTCAGACGTCAGGTGACAATCACCCCCTAGTTCCCACAGCCCCCGGTGGGTGAGCCCCCTTGCCATGTGGACGCAACAAGTGGACCAAACACGCATGCGCAAACCGAGTCCGGCTAAAGGAAACCAAAAATCACATCAGTATTTTTCCACTAAGAAACTTCGCGTTTAGAATGAACCAGAAATCTTGAATACGCTCAGAATAAAATGATAGAGATATTATTTCGACAAGTCAAAGAGCCTTACATTTTTGTACTTACGTAAAACTTGGTACCAAAATAAGTCACTGAAAACTTACACGTGTATAATGGCACACCTGCGAGGTGAACTCTTGCTAAAGGTCGTATTAGAGAAAATACATTTTACCAATATATTTCTTAGAAGCCTCTTAAGGTCTATAAAGTAGGTACCTATCTATGTATCAGGCAAAGGAAAGAAAAGTTAAAATAAGTTGCGCATTGGAATCACCACTCTACTGCGCAATTTGTTACTAGAGTTATTCGTGGAAAATTTATCAACATTTTACAATATTTTTATACTGTTATATATAATTTAATTTTACGGATCTGATTAAAAATCAGAACTGTTTAAAAATAGGAATGGAATTTCTACCACACTAACTTGACACGTTGACCTATTTTTGTGACGTTACACAACAAATATTTTCTTGAACTGGCATGCTTAGCTTATTTAAATGTGTAGGTTACTTACTCTAAGTTCATGCTTCTTATACTAAAATAATACATATTATTATACTGTATGCAGAATGCTTTGATGCTGAAATGAATAATTCTCTTTTAATCATAGCGGATCGTCCAGTCGTCGTCAGGAGCTACATATTTACGTTAAAATAATAACAAAAATTGAACGTTTTTTTTTTTTTTTTTTTTTTTTGTTGTATGATGGACCCAATATGGTAACATCATAAATAACTACGATCTAGCTTATACTAAAGCTAATGAGTAATACAGTTTTAACTTAATTTGCTAGGTAGAGTAAGCCTAAGAATGTGTCCATTAACACTTTTCTTATTGTCTCTATTAAGGGGAAGACACTTTGTTCTTGTGTTCTTTATGGGTAGCACTCACTTTACTACACTACACTGACACTTCACTAAATTAACTCAAAAGGTTTTGTCCTTTTTAGTCTTCTCACTATGTCTGTGTTATCGAGGAGCTGGATAGCCTCGACGTTCACATGATGATGAAGCCTTCGTTCGTGAGCTTCTGCATGCTTTTTAATAACATTTATGACGAGGTCTACTCTGAGGTCCCGATGAAGGTCGTCATTTCGAATGTACCAGGGCGCATCGACGATTCCTCTGAGTACTTTGTTTTGAAAACGTTGTATGATTTTAATATTACTTTGTTTGGTACAGCCCCAAAGCTGGATACCATAAGTCCAAACAGGCATGAGGACTTGTTTGTACAAAAGTATTTTGTTGTGTACTGACAGTAAAGAGTGTTTTCCTATTAGCCAGTACATCATCTTGTAGCGAAGCTCTAGCTCGTCGCGTTTCTTTTTAACATGAGCTTTCCAGCGAAGCTTTGTGTCCAAAAAAAAATATACAGGACATCAATCGAAAAATTGAACGTGTTAACCAAATTGGCAAATAGGTACAGATTAGAACTGTGACCAACTATTCGTGAACCAAACTCTATGTATATTATGGCGAATGTTCGTTAAGCTGAAATAAATAGGTACAAAACGGCTCCCCTTTTTTATTAAACTGTCAGATCAATTACCTAAGACGGAATTCTCCTCGGAAGTTTTCAATAACAGTTTTTTAATATTATGACATTATTATTTAAAGATTCAATCATCATTTCATAAATGGTTCGTCTCAGTGTTGACAAGATGTCACCATTGATTTAATTAAAACAATAAGTAGCAACAGAAACAAATTGTCGTCTTCAAGAATGTAGACTACTTACAAACTGAACGAAACTGTTAAAGAATCGAACACGATTATCGATTCCATTGTGATCGGAATCGTTGAAACAAGAAACTCGGCGAATGTCACAGATCGGCAATTACGCGACAATTACTCGACGATTACGCAAGCAAGCGTAAACGCCTTAATTAAGATGCTGAATTTACCACCAATGCTAGATTGAGAAAATTTCGGATGTAGTAACGCTTTATCGAACAATAGGTTGTTCAATGATAAAATTAATAAAAAAGTATTCATTAAAAAGTTACAAAGTAATAAATAGATTTTTGTATAGTATTTTCCAGCTCGAGGAAAAGGGTATCTCGATAACCAGTACAGGAAAAAATATATGCAACAACAATTCCTAGAAAATTCAACATCACCTAGACAAAATACTCAGAAAAGAAATGGGATAAAAATTACTTAGTTTAAGTTTTTAATAGATAATAATATTATGATATACTTAATAGTTGGTTTTAAAGAAAATTGTAACAAGCTTTCAATTGTTTCAAATGATAATAATTTCAAGTTTGGGCTTACTTTGTGGCCCCGTCGGCGACTGGAGGCGCCTTTTGGTTGCCTAGCAACGGAACAGCGACGTTCAAAATACGACCTTTCAATATAAAGTAAGATGTAATTTGGTTTGGCTAAATAATATTACATGGCTATGTATAACTACAGAGAAATCAATGTTTTATCGTTAGTTTTTCTCTAACTACGTGAACTCACAAAATATCATGTACTTTAGAAAATATACAAGATACCTTTTGGGCGTTATTTTACCCCCGTGGATCTCGAATACAAATAAATTTTGAGATATCCTGACGAACATATATGTTTTATCGATTGTCTCGATTCTTTTGCCGTACAATAATGTAGTCACGATATAAAACAGACACGATTCACATAAAAAAAAAAACAACTTTTCTTATTTTCCTAGTGTCCTTTATTTATGACCAAAAATTTTATTGCGGCAAAAAACTTTCAGTAAAAAGCACCTGAAAGTTCCCAAGATAGTTTCCCGGTATGTCTCTTAGGATTCCCACTTCCCCGTATTGACCCATTCAACAAAATACAGCCCACTGGATAAATAGCTCGGCTTCTCGGTAGCGTATTCAGATGAATCGCGTACAAGTGATCAAGTAAGACCAGCAATCATACCTACACATCGGATATCGGCCAATTACAATTTTGTCACATGTTTCTATGTGATAGATATGTTTTACCGAATAAATAGGTAAGATGCATTAAAAAGTATTTTACAAAATATACCTGCAACTTATACCGACTATTATCATCCAAGACTTGTCTATATTTATGGTTTAAAAATAGATGTAACAACGATTCGTATTCTGCTTAATTTTATCAACTCGCACTAAATTGGTAGGTATAATATATCAGAAACAGCGTAAAGAACATTAAAAATAAGTTACCAAACGTTTTGTTCTATAAATTAAAACATAATTGTAACTCACAAAAAGTAACTGGTGCCACTGTCAAATAAAGACAATAAATTCCTAGATTTAATTATACCTAGTGCACTTTATCTACGTTCTGTCTAAGTAATTATAATACATGCGTCGTACAACGTGTGTGTTAAACGTGACGTAGGTACGTCCATATACATACAATATGTAGGTACGTAAATCATAATAAGTGAGGTCGCGTGTAGACCTACTAGTACAGATAATCCGACACACGAGTGCAATTTGTGTTATCATAATTCTTTACAGATTGACTGATTTTATTGGTCATGTTTTTCAGAAAGGTCAGGTCAGCCATCGCAATCGGCGTGCGCGTATAACCATAACAAACACACATCCGACAAAACGTACATTTTTAAAAAGTTTCGAAAATATTATATTACGTTAGTTTTAATTAAAACTTTATTCATATCTCGTCGTATCCTACGAATAGGGGCGTAACTGCATAATAGCTACTTTTCAGGAGACACTTTTTTGTGATTATTTAAATTACTTATGAACAGTTATGTGTTTGTGGTTCCATATAATGTGTATGGGTATTATATGGTTCGACTAGCATTTTTTTCAATAAATTACCTGTATATTTTATACGCATTTTGTCCCTTAAATCCTTATTCTCAGTTGTGTTAAGGCAAAGTAGGGTTGGACTTGAGCAATAAGTTACATTACGCCTTTTATCTGCGGAAATGTTTAGGTCACAGTCGCCATAATAAAAGACAAAAACATAATTTGAACGTAGAAAAAAGACACAAACGTAATTAGGTCTTAGTCTCTTCTATACATATCCAATTTAGCTATTCCATAGAACACGGCCACAATCACCATAAGGGCTTTTTTCAATGTACCCAATAGTGGCCGAGCGGCGCTTGCACGTTGCCCGGCGCCCGCGCACCCTCACTACTCGCGAAGAAAGAGGGCGCGACGGCTATTGTGGCTTTATTCTTCGTTGAAAACTTAGTGCTTATAATTGTGGTTTTTTAGAAAACCTAATTATTTGATAACTTGTACCGTTTTTAATTGTTTTGTTGAACTGATTACATGTGGTATGATGAGTAGAATTGAATAATGCAATAAAAAAAGAAAGCCCTTAAGTTCGTTAGGGCACTATTCGTAGGATACGACGATCTATGGGAAACAAATATTACTTGTGTTTGCCTCATAAAATTCAAATGCTGCGCAGTATCTAGTTTATTTTAAATTAAAAATTGTTCAAATTGGCATTACCTATGATAAGAAATTGTGCAAGGGCTGGGCTACAGATGTATAAACGTAATCGATACAAAAGGCATTATGTAAGGATCGTAGTAGGTTACGTTCTCATAGGTATTTTTACCCACCATTGAGAGAAGGCTTTAGAGTTTGCGTGTGTGTGTGTGTGTGTACTATCATCATTAATTTTCCTAACCTTTAATCATGACTAGTTTTATCACAGGCGAGCGTCACTAGTGATGTAGGTATCGCGTGATAGCCAACGATCATGACAAAATTATCGATAGGTATCGTACCTAAAACGGTCCCATTCAGTTGCCCCTGATTGGCTGCTAATGTCGACAAGATAGTAACTTTGATGTATCGAAGGAATATTCTAGTGGATTATTATAAATCATGAATTTTAATGTGGGTATTGAAGTAAGTATCGACATTACTGATTTTCGTCAAATTATATTAAGTTTGATTATTTATGTACCAAGTCCTACTATAACTTTACATGATAAGGGCTGACTCAACGAGCATTTCCTTAAACACATCACAACGTTTCTTGTCATAAACAACTTGTTCTTTTTCTATCTATTTATGAATAATAGAAGAAAAAGATTGTCTGTGATTTAAATATTGTGCATTCTTTATTACAACATATAATTGAAAACCTCTTTCGGGTAGTAATCATCATGTATAACTTCTTAGATCAACTGTGAAATCGTAAAAAAACGGTTATTTAGTAAATTATACTAAAATTATGCAAACATAAATGTTTAGCACAGCGAGTTATCACAATTGTATGGTTGGTGCCAATACAAAAGTTGTTCTTAAAGATGACTACAGCTTACCCTTAACAGCCAATGCGCACTGTCGACTGGTTGACGGCGACTTGGTCTTTCGGCCACTAAAATACAGGACTCAGTGTGACAACAGCTATTTAAACTATAGAATGTCACTGTCACCGTCAACCAAGTCTCCAGCAACCAGTTGACATTGCTTAATGGCTCCAAGGGCTCCCACACATTACTGCGAATTCGCAACTCATCGCAAATATCTGCGAGGCTTGGTCACCTGAACCAACGGTTTACCGGACGAAATCGTATCGCAGCAATTCGCATCGTGGTTGTATGTGGGAGCCAGCCCTAAAAGGTTTTATAGTTTAATTAGATCTTTGTTTAGAATTCTAAACCAAGCAATACGAAAAATGCGAGGAAGTCCAATTTTGCAGCTTTCGTATTTCACGGACAAACACGCAGTCACGCATTCTAGGAAGCGTCCATCTACTAGATACAACATGAGAACAGGCTTAACTCTATAATTAGCCTATTTTTTACAAAATAATTATAAACGTACAGGGATAACTGCCTATTCTGAGGTTGTGTAACTCATATATCGTTTTATTTCCGTTAATATTTATCTTTGCCACACGGCTGTGTCGAATGGCCGTGATCGGGATGAGTGATAAGAGTCGAATGTTATGTTTGATATTAGTTCACAAATGCTCCGTTTCAGAAGATAAAAAACTTCCTTTGACTGTTTTGTCTAAAGATCGAACCTTTTTTATGATCAGCCGGTTTATTCTACATATATCAAATTTGTCCCCGCTTAATTTCGAATATGATTTAAGCGTGAAGTTATCTGTCAATCCCTAGCATTAGTATGATAGACAGCTAACTTTGCCTTCACTTCACCTACTTTTTCGCTGGGATTTTCTTACTTTTAAATTATCACTGCTGATAATGAATCTGCTGTGTTCCAGACAAGAGGCTATAAATAAACCACTTATAACCTATTTGCGTACTCGTGTATAAATTCTAGCTGTCTATTCTTTTAGATCTTTGTATTTTTTCTTTTTATTTAAACGTTGGACCCACGCCGATCGGCCGGTCATCGGCAGAGACCGTTGACACTTGTCAGAACGCATTAACTGATACAACTGGTCCTATAACTACAAATAGAACGCCTTTTACTAACAATTTATTGTGCTTCATATTGGAAATAATGTATGAAATGAGGATAAATCTTGCAAAGAACCTGTCAAAAATAACTTCAAAGAAAATTGCTGAAATTATGGGATATTTTTAGAATAAAGACTTTCCAATCAATAAACATTTCAATCGTCAAGTCGTCTATCACTGGACAAAGATTTTCCTACAAGCCTGGATTTCCTTGGAGTCTTTTGGTCCTCCTTCCTGAGCCCCATATTAGCGTTAATGGTATTTTCCAGCTAAAACTATGTCATTCTTACGAAATTACAACTCAATTGATATAAAGTCCGTGCCTATATATCTGATTAAGTGACTGCTTTTTGCTTCTCGCTTTTTGTCGTCAGATTTTTGACGCAACTACACGTGCTGGCAAGAGAGTTTCCAGACAGTTTTTCCTCTTACGTTGCTCTCGATTTGTCGACTTATAAAATGTTCCATAACCTTGGTCTGTAGGGACTTCAAGGCGTAGCTGGCTTATTAACGTTACTTCAAATTACCGTCACGCCGTACCACTGGTCACACCGTCGATTACTGGTACAGTGGAATGCACTGTACCGTTAGAAAATATAAGCAATATGAGAATATGGAGTAAGCAGTGTGT
This sequence comes from Euplexia lucipara, assembly GCA_921972225.1. Classification (NCBI taxonomy): domain Eukaryota; kingdom Metazoa; phylum Arthropoda; class Insecta; order Lepidoptera; family Noctuidae; genus Euplexia; species Euplexia lucipara. The sequence continues at coordinate 11,913,878 of OV179148.1, forward strand.
CGGGTACCTAAATGATATTAAAAAGTTGATAGTTAGGTACGTTATGAATGTTTACAAACACTGTTAGGACGATAACAAGCGATCTATTTTTAGAGAGATACCTACCTAAATTGATATGTTGTTTTATTGTTAGGGTCGTGACTTACCTTGTTCGTTGGATACCATTACCAAATGTTTACTTTCACTTGTTTACGAGACGGGATGAATATCTAACAATATATAGCATCACGCCTAAATTCTCCGAAGGTAGTTGTTTACCTAAGATCAAACTACTGACATTTCTGTTGACTGGCCTGTTGGTCTAGTAGTTAGTGACCCTGACTGCTATGCCGGAGGTTGTAGGTTCGATTCCCACCCAGGACAAATGTTTGTGTGATGAACTCGATCATTTGTTCTGTGTCTGGGTGTAATGTATCTATAATATACTGTATTGTATTGTTTGTATTTCGAAATATATAAGTATGTTTAGTACCCATAACACAAGCTCTCAAGCTTAGCTTGGGACTAAATGGCGTTGTGTGAAAAATAGGAATATTTTTTGGTTTTTGTTTTTGTTTATATTTCTCTAGTTACGTTTACGTCCCATTTAATAAGGGTAAGTTTATTGACATCAGTTTATCCAAACTCGGGCTGCTACTGAGAAATTCCAGACTTAAAAACTCAATTACACTTTGCGCTACCTGGGCATCAAACTAAGGACTTCATGCCCAGCAGTAGCGCTTGCAACCCCTAGACCAATGAGACAGTCAAAAATCCAAAAAGCTAAATCCAGAATTGCAATAATTTTCCAAAGAACCAAGGACTTTTCGGAAGAACAAAAAATAATGACGTGGTAGACAGCAAGGCTCCATACAATTAGCTTTGACATTGAAAAATTATAAATATCCCTGATTGGACAGCTGATAACTTTTTTTATCTTTAGGTTAGTTGTCGGTTAATCGGTCTGTACAAAGCATTGTGGAAATTTGTGCGGTCATGGCAGCCTGAAATTGCTACTTGATTGCACTTGAAAAGTGATGACAACCATCTCACATTTGCGTAGAGTAAGATGTTATTTTGTCTTTGATAGAAAGCGTTAACCTAGTATACTACCATATGCTTGCACTGACTGATCTGGTCCCCTCATTCTGTGTGGTTCTTTCCTCAAAAGACCATTTCAGACACTAATCGGCATGGATCTTAATGATTTGACCAAGATAATTTCTGGACTTTAAAAGAGACTATGACCTCTGAGTTTCTTTCGGTGTTTCTTCTCAGAGTAGTCAGGTAGTGAAACTCCGACCTTATCTACTAGTTAAAAAAAAAGACGTGTAAAAGTGTTTGTGAAAACCTATTTACAGAAATAAATATCATTTATCATTCATCATATCATTTATCATTTATCATTTATGTATACTAAATTAATTTGTCCGGACAATTAGGAGCATAACGAGAAAAGAATTAGTAAAACATGTGCAGCCACTTTGGAATGATGCGCGGTCATATATTTTTGACACTTAATTTTCATTTATAACAAAAAGGCTGTTTGAGTTTGTATGTTTTCTTTTTGAACGCGATATAAACTAATAGAGAACTAAGATTTTAATTACAATAACTTTTTAGTGAAACTTGCCAATCCTCATATTGTATACCTTATGTATTACAGTATTTTTATAATTATAGAATTTCTTACATTACATAATAGAATTTATAATATGCGATTCTGGATAGGCTTACTACTACTAATTTTGAGAAAATATTTGGGGCAGCTAGTCTCTGGATCATTTGTTTTTGGCGCGTATATAAAGTTTATATATATCAGCGGACCCTATAAACGTACCTCATTAAGCATATTCGTAATAAATAAATCAGAATCCTTTTTTCGGTAGGTAGCTGAGTTTAAGAATCCTATTACTATTTTGTGGAAATAGTAGCTGCACTTACCTACAGATTTTTTGAAATATAAAATTCATAAAAATATCAGTAGGTATATAATATGTCGTTACATTTACTAGTTTTAACTCATACAACCACATAATAAGTAGGTACTTAGCGAGTTAACTGCTGTGTATCATGGATTTAATCGTGAAGGTCGAATTCTTTATAACCTCCTCACAATGGTTCTAGTTGTAATGCAATATTTTCTGTACACAACGCACATGTTCAAATACCCTGTTATAATAATTAGCAACCTGCAAGTTTTTAGCAATGTCAAGCAATTTCACAGGCTGATTTCATATTTTTTTCAAGTTTAAATACTAATGACCTAGACCTTAAAATCTGTAGGTACTTACCTGAATCAAAATATGTGTATTCTAAATTCATACTGACACGTATAGTTATGGCAGGCCGTTGACTTGACGTTACAGCCAAATTCTCATGCTATTCCGGAGAGCGCGTAGAAGTCAGAACGGCAACGTCGCTAAAGCCGCAATGGAGCTGCGGGGTCGCGGGGAGGAGGGCGACTAGCAACAGGCGCCTCGGCCACGTGCTCGACGGCCTTGCCACTGCCGCGATGGAAGCTTCGCGCCTTTTTTAGATATATGAAATAATCTAAGCGTCTAATCACACTCAGTGCTCGATTTATGTAATACGAAACACGTGACTCTAGGTGTCTTATTTATTTATTTGTAGGTAAGTATGACGTTGTAGGGAGTTTGTTACGCGGGAGAGTGTTAGATAATATGAAAATTGTTCAGCCATCGACATTGGCGCGAGACGTCCGCGAATTTTAACTTTGGTTTGTTTACCTTTTTCACGCTATCAGTTTGGCAAACAACAACATACGTGACATAATAATGTTATTGTAAAGGCAATCATGAAGAAGTGTACTACAGTCTGTTAACGACCTTCAACGACTTGTTCTTATAGAGGTTAACATGAAATAGGCATTTTCTTAGAATCTAGATAGTGAGCACACACATTTTGAGAACGATTTACCGAAGCCCACGCTCCGCTCTCATGGCATTCAAGAGAATAAAATTATTAATATCCTTCGTTATCTAATTCCACCATTTGTAGGTAATAAGGTCAGCGCATAATGTTGTCGTGAACTAATCTAGTGTACTGGTTCGCATACGTGATTATTAGGTTTGCTCTATTACATCATCAGGGAAATAGGGCGCAGTAATTCCTACTCAGTCCCGCGGCGAGCGAAGGTCACAAAACATTAATGACTTCCGTGTGGAATCCTATCTACATATATAATTTATATGCGACGACCGTTCGACGGCGACGCGACGGTAGTCGGTACTGAACACTCGAGCCTCTACACGTTTAATCGAGTTTACTAATCGTGATCAGATTTTTAGTACTTAATGATATAGAACAGGTTTGAAAATCGTTTTACTGTGAAGTCGATTTGAGGGCGAAATATTGCGGAATTCATATTTTCAATCTTTTTATATTAATAAAAGTTCCACAAAATATTATAATCATTCTAGATAGGTAAAATAGCTGATGGGACAAAAAAATTGCAATAATGCAAAAAAATATTTAAAACTCCTAAAATTATAACGTTAGAAATTAAATAACTCGTATAGGTACCACACTATCATTTTGTCCTCCACTGAATGCCGGCGTGAAGTACGCAAGATTAGATATGAATAATCTGGAAACATCGTACGATTACTTTTACGAATGTCACCCGTACCCAAAAGTCTGTCCAATGACCGATAAAACGACAACTGTCTACAGAAAAGAAAGTGAATCCAATAAAAATAAAGAAGTTATAAAAACCACATTTTTCTGCTTTCGAAACATGGTTACTAACTTGGCAGACGATGGTGAGACAGTAAATACACATTTCACCAATAAATTTTGGACGGAAATAAAAAAGTGCACTCCTGTGACAACGTTTTATTCATCAAATGCCTTTAGAAGTGAGTTTTATGCAAAACTTGGGAAAACGTCTGCACTCTCCGCTTGGCAGTTCTCCAAGTGGATGGACTTGATTGAATGTTACATTTTTTTATGGTTATCACTTTGCATCCTTGACTTAAGCATTTAGCATCCTAAAGAGTTTCTGATATGCCTTTAAAACAAGAAATATTTTCATAATGTAATTTTTTATTTAAATTTTTTGTTTGAAACGTTTTCTTCTTGAAGAATAAATTTGTTAAAACAATTTCTCCTAAACTTCTTCGTACGGTTATGCCTTGGCTGGGCTTGTGTTTAAGTTTCATTCACCAAGCAAACCTCGGTGCACTTCACCAGGGTACACAGAGAAATGTCCTTTGTCAATAAATAAATCACAACTAATATGTATTTCATTGATTTCAGGTAATTGAACTTAAGTTAAGCTTGAGGCAAGCTTGTCGGCAATCGTCTGGTAAGCAATGTTAATTAACAATTAAATTTAAATCCGTCGCATAATGCTGAGGAACTTGGCCCTTATCACAATTTATTTGAAGTTAGCGCAGCATGACTTCTTACAAACATGTATATTTACTATCATATAAGTTACCTCCTTCCTAAACACATCTAAACACGCGTGAGCGTGTTTAACATGCAAGTTCAAGTCAACAGAACTGACGAGCAGCACCGTGTGTAATTTATTTTTTTACACAATCCATCATTCGTTTGGGTGGTCTTTCAATAGTCATGTTATACCTACGTCATTTTGCAATGGACTGGAAAAAAAATTGTTAAATTGAGATACAGTTTTTTAAGATAGAAAGCTCCAATGTGAGACAATCAACACACAAGCATATATAGGGTGACTGGTAATTAGTGACCGATACTTAAACACGTGACACGTTGTATTCATGATTTCAATAAACAAAGAAACTTTTTTATTATACTCATTAACTTTCAATTAATTCAATTATGTCAGTACTTGACAACGGGAGCGGTGGCGGGGGAGCGTGTGACGCTACATGCTAGTAGATTTTGCCCTTCCCGAGGTCGGACTATCAGCTGATAGATCGTGCCGATTCGTGACTGATGTGATCGATAAAAAATATTTGAGAAAGTTTATTGAAATCATGAATTCAATCTCGTGTGTAAGTATCGGTCACTAATTACCAGTCACCCTATATAAAAGGTGGACTCATCAACGCGCGAAACTTGCAGGACCGTAAATTGAGTAGGCTTAGCATCGTGAGACTGAACAGGTGGTCCTGTTGCATTCACTGTTGTGCCGATAACGGAGATAGCGCTATTATTACTCTACCCACTCGGCTTTATTAATGCCCTTCTATTAATATTCACAGGTGCGATAGGATACACAATAGAGAGTGCCTACGAGAGATCAAACGTGTTTGGTACAATTCCACTATTGTTTTTAATTAACAAGCGATTGCATAAATACAAACACGTTTGTTTTACATTTAAGTGTTAGGCCGAGGTGTACACCTATAGTAATGTTTTACCTGAGCATAAGTTTCCCGGTTGTGGTGGAGATTATCGCTACCAGCTTTTGAAATGAATAAAAAATTGCAACTAGTTCACCCTTCAAATTGTTTGTAACATGAGATTAAATGTCACTTTTATGTGAATTGACATTTTAACTGAATATGTGTTAAGTAGGTTCCCGCAGAAATCATGTGCCTTCATTCTTAACTCTCAAGCTTAACTTGGGACTAAATGGTGTTGTGTGAAAAGTTGTGGAATATTTATTTATTATTTTTATTTATTATTCTTCAGGCTCATCATTGAATGCCTAAATATTTTGTGACAATTTATTACACAATGACATGCAATATTTCGTTAGGCAAAGACACAAACTTGTATTAAATTAATTCCAGGCATTCATTTAGGTACTCGTATAAATAAGGACCATGATTATTACATAAATGAATGTTTAATATATAGACATACCAATATCAATTTAATATTAAATTGGTACCAATTCTAGGTAAAATGAACTACGTAACTGGTAATTTACCAATAAGTACCTAATAAATAATTTTAATTACAGAAATATTGTAAGTTCCTGTTAAAAGGATGACCTATTAAATGATTGTTAAAAAAACATATCACCCTTAATATTATTGATTGGTTTAACGGTACTGTCAATAAAACTTGAAAGAATAATTGAAATTGGTTAACAATTGCTAAAGAAGTTCTTTCTTAACTCATTAGGCTCCGCGTGGACACCGGTGTCCGCAAACAATAGTAATTTAATTGTGTCTGGATTGCGGTAATTGACTAGTTAACATTAATCTGTACATCTCTGCCCTTTTAAAAATTATACTTTCTAAATCAAAATGCTTGATTTGTTACTAAAAATATAAAAATCGGTACGTGTGCCTTTATTTTTTGAATTCCTCGAGGATCCCTCATCAGATATGACTTTTGATACAAATGGGAGTAATCTGCTAGTACCTATACCCAATCAAATAAAAAAAATATTTTGAAAATCGGTCCATAAATGACGGGGTACTGAAGTAACAAACCCTAAAAAAAAACAAAATAGATCCGAATTGAGAACCTTTATTTTTTGAAGTCGGTTAGAAAGTAATATCAAATCTAGCAATGTTTTAGAAAACAATCGTAGGAAAAACTTGCCACCACGGCTTTCCTCTGCATCACCCAAAGGTTGATTGGTAGAAAATGCCTATAACATTAAACCTGCCTGTTCATTAGGGTGTTTGAAAAATTAAATAAATAAATGAATAAACTTCAATGCAAAATATTTAATGACTAGGAGACTTCAGGCGTAGTTCTCGTTCCCGTAAAATACAGGAATTAAAAAGTAGCTTATGTCACCTGGAGATAGTGTAGCTTCCCAACTGTCAAAGAATTTTTGATATCGGACCAGTACCTAGTTTCGGAGCCTATACAATGCAAACAAAAAAAAATTAACTTACACTTGAATAAATTTTATTTTATTTTTTATAGTTAAGTAAACATTATGATTTACATTAATTCCATTGTATGAAAATTTTGAATCTAAGCGTTATTACAAACAAGGAATTAAATCTTACAGTAAAGATAGAGAAAGATGAGTTGAGAGCGTGCGTTCCGAAGACTATTTATTCCTTGGAATAAGAACGCAGACCATGCTGAAAGCATCCTATCGAATGGGGGTGATCAAGAAGTAGAAAAATTTAACTTAATAAAAAATTCAGTCAAAAAATTATAAAAAAAAAACTGGTTGTCTGATTATACTAGCGTATCAATGATAGGATTTAGTATAAAAAAAAATATAATTTCATTAGGTACCCTCGAAATTATATCATGTTACCTACTCGTACAATTTGGATTTGAATTTTTATTCTATGTAAAATCAAATTACCGAATGGAAATTTAGCTGTATTCCCCGCCTTAAGAGTATTGCAAATTAATTTCTGATAAAACCGTAGGTACTACTTCGGTCGCTAGTACGCGGAGCATGCATCGTACTAAATGCATTAGTCGAATTAGTCCAGTGAGGCATGGCAAAAAATTCAATTTGCCTTCACGTTGTGCAACCGAGAAAAAAATGGGGCTAGCCGGTAAAAATTATATCCGTTTTTCCGGAGAGCCGGTCCGAGAATAATAGGGGTACGGACGTTTCACAAATCGGATTAATATTTGCCTTATAGGGAATCGTTAATAAGCCTTCATGATAAGCGGAATTTAAAATATCTGCGGATTACCGTTACTGGAAAAGATAATTAGTAGCTCGACCCTTTCGTTGAAAACAAAAAATATAAATAAGTGTTAAACTTTACCAACAAAAACATCTGTTGTCTGAAATAACTATTCCTTTGAAAAATATAGGCACACGCAGTGCCAGCATGCGCTCAATCGGTTATGTGGATTAATTCGTTAATGTCCAAATTAATTAAGGTGACTTTAAGGTCATTTAGACAGCTATATAGGTAATCCCAAGTCACATATTTTAGGTACCTGATTCGAGCGCTTCTTTATGTTTTTTAAATCATCTAAACCAGTATGACGGTACTGGCCCGTACTGGTTCAGATGATAAAATCACCGTGTATGTAGTTGCACGGTTTGTGAAGCTTTTAGTAAGCTCAGGCGTGTTGTGGGGTAAAATCTGCCACTTTCCACGTTTAAAATTGGTAGGGTTTTTTATTACTATGACCACTTTTTGATACTATGACTAAACAAACCACATTTGCAGCACCTACTTTTTCTGATGCCATGAGATAATGTGGACAACCCAAGAGTTACTAAAAGGCTCTTCAGCAATAATATTACTTACATATACTTATTCCTATTTACGTACTGGCCAACATTAATTCAAAATTATGTGAGCTCACTAACGACTTGATTTGACTATTTTTTAAACAATAGTTACATGGCATACGGAAGTGTTTCTGACGTAAAACAAAAAAGAGCCTTCAAGGATTTTAGTTAACAGTCGAAGGGCTAAAGAACCGGTATGAACGTAGTGAATTAAAATTCTAAAGCGAAAAAGACTCACATATAATGTACTCGCTGTGCCCCGCGGTGTCACCCGCATATTCGTGTAGCTCTTACGGTTTTCTTCAATATCTAGCAGATTCTATGCTAGAATTTTATTCGATTTATTTGTCATTTAGTGTTTTATTTTGGTTAAATTTACGCAATACGTTTATAAATTGTAGCTTAAATGGTATTGATGTATGGATTAATTCGTTTTTACGTAAAAGAGTAACAAACATCCATCCTCACAAATTTTGGACATTTATAATATTAAATAGGAAGTAGATTATTAAGCTTTTTTTTTAAGAAAAGGGATTACAGATTATCAATGTTGAACTATGTGACGGTCCCCTAATTGTTTTACCTGACAACTAACATAAGGGTTTTTTTTGGCAGTTAAAATACATCATCGATCTACTACCATTTGATAGTAACATCACAAAAAGCAATGTGCAGAGGTGTACCCATAGTTCACTCACATTTGGCCAGTTATGTTTAAATCTCATTTAAAAAGGGCAAACCTATGTATTACTATCAACCTAGCACATACTTGGCCTTCAGAGTGCCAGTTTGTTTTACGTTAATGCGATCGACACGTTTATGACGTTCGGCGCTCCGATAGGTCCGCTCCAAGCTTTAAACCAATCAGAGAGCCAAACGCGGCACAGGCTAAAATTCGTAATAGAAAAACCCAACACATTTCTTAATATACTTTTTACTAATCATTATAATATTTAAAATAACTTCAGTTGAGAATCGCAAGGCAGTTTAATAATTTCTATTTATTTTGTAGCCTGTTAATACCATATCATTTTTTTTTTTATACCACGACGGTGGCAAACAAGCTTACGGCCCGCCTGATGGTAAGCGGTTACCGTAGCCTATGGACACTTGCAACACCAGAGGCGCCACACGCGCGTTGCCGACCCTTTAAAAACCTATTTACTCCCCTTTTGAAGAACTCCATACTGTAGCCCTCCGAGAAAACCTCATTGTAGGGGTTAGGCTGAGGTTTCCTCACAATGCTTTCCTTCACCGATGCCAGTGCTGTCTGATGATGTGAAGGCGAACTTATATTAAAGTCACATTGGTATAAGCCCGAATTTGAACCTCTTGCATCAGAAGCGAAATCCATAACCACGAGCTATCACGAAACAATGCAGTTACTCAATTCTAAGTTATTGGACAAGAACTAACTGTGGCTTGTATTATAAACCGATGTCCTTATTAATAACAAGTCTATGTATGTTCGTATATGAGCACAGTAGATTACAAAGGTCAATGGTTAAATCATCGTTTATAATTCCTAGCGATAACATTATTATCACCGCTGGGGAATATATGAACACCAATTATATTATTGTACATACTGGTTTTATTAATATTAATATTTAATTGTGCTTGTATTTGCTCACGTATGTGTCATTTGACCGTGTTTAAAAATAGTTTCTAACAATGACTATATACATTTTAATAGGGTGAGATATTTATCAAATTGGTATATGCTATGTAGATCGTCACTAAGCCTACATAATAATGTGCCTATAACTAAATAAAACACATGTTGCGCGATTAAAATCAGCTGAGCTAATAATTTATTTATTTAAATGCAGGTCACATTTTGTAAATATTACGTGGAATATATGCGTTGAAAAGCTGCGTTTGAGGTTCAATGACACATAGTTACCTAGGCCTAGGTACCCGTGTACCCACGGATGCCAACCGCATACATTACCGACACATTATGCGGTTGAAGCTATAAAACGGATCCCTTGACGTTCTAAGGATTTTTACAAACGGGACTAAATCTAAAACGGGCTTCCAAACGTGATTCTTTATCACTCCAAAGCGTTTATATCACATTACAACGTTACCCCAAGATTTATGATGATTTTCCCACTCTTTCGTTTATTTTACATGTTTATATCCTTAAGGCGTTATTTTAACGCGTACATCTCGTAAATTTAACGCAATAAAGTTAACATTTACATGATAATTTGTTATAAAACTTGTATTTACATGTCGTTACGCTTGTTTTCCATTGAGTGATTGTAGGCTGTATCGTATAATTTATGTAATACGAATCATCCCCATTTAAGTTTTATGTCTTCGAAAAAAAGACATAACATGTCAAAGATTACGTGCACACATTAAACTGACATACATAAATAAAAATGTGTTTTCCTCAAAAATATTATTAGATAGGTACTCTAACGTTATCAATTTACTTTTTAATTGCTGCGTAATTTTAGTGTAGTCGCGAATAATAAGTATATAAGTCCATTCGACCTTAGGTTTTGAGAGTAAGATACCGATGCGATGATTGATTGATCACGGGCCTCAAACTCTTCTCTTCTCAGGGAAACTGAGTAACTTGACAGTCGTACTGAAATAAATTCCGATCAAAGTGATTTTAGTATCTTTACAGGTTGACGTGAGTAGATAATAGAGGCCAGTTTACTATCTAGGATGCGCCGTACCAAATTTCCGTACATATTATGTAGATGCTATTAATTTTTCACGTTCACGCATACACATCTACGCAATGTGATTGCTTTTGCGCATGTGTGCGCACTGTCGGATCGTCGGGCGTCGACGCCCGCGCAGTACTGGATCCAATGTCACCTCCCCAACCTTGCCGCGGCGGGTTAATCTTCAGGTTGATGACCGGTTCTATAGATTAAGTACCTACCTACAATGTACAGGTTACGAATTATGGTACGCAAACGAATACATCCGAAACACGGTGCGAACCACATGCCAGGTCCAAAGAATGGGACAAAAAATTTAAGATACATATTAAAGACCAAATAAAAAACAGATTTTGATGCAAAAAATCTACATGATTTTTTTTTGTTTTATAAACCAAATTGAAGGGACAAACCCGATAAAGACAAATTTTCACCTTCAGAACGCAAGTTTGATGATCTCTTAAACAATAATTTATCTTCGAAGTGGACGGATGTGATGCTGTTAAATGCCAACAGGATTTCAAGGTGATATTCCTATATTCCTTGATTTCAAGTGGCAAGTCATCTCAGTACAAGAGAACTAAAAGATTTTTATCAAAGATTGTTAGAAATATTCGTGATGTGCGATAACAATGTTCGACATTATAATCAGTCAGTATTCTTAATCAGTTCATTAACCTGGCATTAGTTTTGATTCGAAATTGCACCGGGGAGCCTTTGTTATCTGTAGACTACTGGCAGACTCACCGTCTTGCCTTGTTTACTATATAGGCAGGTACAAAGGGTAACGTTATCATGGGCATACATCTTTACATTAATGTGTTTATGATTTTTTTTCTCTTCTTGGTATATTGGAGTGTGCTAGCTACACGTGACAATCATTCTGAAATTATTTACATAGTGTATAAACTTTAGTGCTATTTATTGAGCATTTCACTGTATAGATTTAAGTTCTGCAAATGAATCAGACAGATGTGTTGCTGGGGAGTTTGTTCCGCCACTTCTTCTTCCCAGCAAAAACACTAGTAAGTGGTGAAGGGTGGGGCGTTTTGGGGGACTGTCTTATGTATTTTTATTTTGATATTTATAAAGCGCTGATCCTCAAACTGGTTTGAATAAAGACTTGTGATTTTGATTTTGATTCTGTACGAGGTAGGCACCTACTCATCATAATTTCCCAGGAATACAAAGGCGGAATGAAAACATATCCAGTTCGGTTTTATTCACATAATTATTTGTTGACTAATGGTCAATTATGAACTCGTCCACATGAGACGTGGGAGTGACAACGTAATTGACACATTTTTTTTCCGCACTGTATTCAAGACTCCATTCTACCTTAGTGCTACACTATAGCTTTGTTGTGCATGATTAATCACGTCTAAAAATAATTTTCCTAACTTTGTTTCCATAGCGATCTAAGAATGCAAGAAAAACGTTATTCCATTAGTCATTTACCTTTCCGCGCGGTATGAATCAACTGAAGAATACGGGTTCCTTTGGTAATCGTATCTCGTGTACCTATCGTTATTTTAAGCGCCGATTTTTCATCTTCATCTTTCCTAGTTTACTGTCAAGGTCTCCCGACTATTTGCCCCGTTTATATTAGAAATACGAATAGTTTTGAATATGGTTTTTGTTAGGTATTAAGTATGTTGTTTGCATGATAAATACTTAGAACTCAAATTTGTTCGGGTGTTAGTACTTCTTGTAGATTAGAAGAGCCTCGACGCTACTTTTCATAGTACCTACTACGTGCTACCATTCGTAGTGTAGTACTACGCACTACGCTTCGTAGTGTAATACCACGCGCTACGCTTCGTAGTGTAATACTACGCGCTACGCTTCGTAGCGTAATACTACGCGCTACGCTTCGTAGTGTAATACTACGCGCTACGCTTCGTATTGTAGTACTAAGCGCTACGCTTTGTAGTGTAGTACTACGCGCTACAATTTGTAGCGTAGAATTGCCCACTACGCATCATAATTAAAAAAAAATGAGTCATGTTTCCTAATGGATTATTTTATTGCCGGGTGTTTTATAAAAACCTTCTTTAAATATTCCTGGTTCAATAGCACACGCATGAGCAGTAACTTCTTTTTTTTTTGCAAGCTTCTAGTTTTACACGAAACCGTGTGCCAAAGGTTACAGAAGTTAGTCACCTCTGATATCTATCGGAACCGGGTTTTTGGCGTATGGCGCTATCAGATTAGAATCAAACACATCTAAACCTAAGTGCAAGCCGAGTCCATCCATTAGGTATAATCCCTTTGTATTCAGTGTACTTATAAATAGTGTTCCTTTACTGTGCTTACTAAGGCATTAAAATACTGTACCTAATTATATTTGGAATGCGCTCTTAGCTGATTTTTTTGCGCGCATCGTCATGCGCTCGTGCACGAAAGTCAAGGCCGTTCGTTTTCAAGTTTATTTCAAATCTCCAATCGATTGATATCGGCTACTATATATATTAATGGACACTATTAATGTTTAATTTAACTGCGGCTGCGGCTTTATTACGTTCGGCAGATATTAAATCAAGTTTACCTATAAACCAAATGGCTGTTAATGATAAGCTTTTGCATATCGATAAAATATCTTTCTTGATCTTAAAATAATGAAACTGTGGTATTGATTATAAATAAACCTTTAAAACAAAAAGGTATGGTAAATAGTTAAAAAGACTATGCCAGTAGTCCTGAAAAGAGGAACATATGAATGAAAAAAGGATTGCCCCCATAGAAGTTATTAGAGTCGCCACACTTTGAGAAGGAATTAAAAATGTTAATAGATCTAAAGTAAAACAAAGAAAACGGTGGCTGTTGGTTTCGACAAATACCAAACCGCCCAACGGGCTTTTCTTTTTAAACTTCAACGATTCGCGCTTTCAATTCAAATTCACTAAATAATTCATCACATAGTTTACCGAAAGTTAAAGCACTGAAGGTTTTATTGAAATGCTAGTGAACCGGATAATTTCTACAATTAACATGAAGACATGGTTACGAATGCATGCTCAATTGCTCATGTTACATGCAGCGCGAGTTAAGCCACCCCATTTGCATTAGACGTCGATGTCATAAAGAAACCTAATGGATAAGCTGTGATCTGTTTAAATAAAGCTACGGCTTATAAAATGGGGAAAAGATTGATGAAGTGTCAAAAATTAAGTACTGTAAAAAATGCCGTGGTACTTTTATGATGACCTACATCAAAATTGATCGCCTGAGACGAACCAATGAGTGTATTAAGAACTACAGAAATGACGAAATGAAATATTTATTTCTGTAAGTAGATATTCCCAGATACTTCTACATGTAGTTTTTTTTAAACTATAAGGCATTTCCAAAGTGACTGATCCCTGAGAAGAAATGCCGAAAGAAACTCAGGGGTATGGTCCCTTTTAAAGTCCAGACATAAGATTGTATTAATTAACCGACTTCAAAAAAAGGAGGAGGTTCTCAATTCGGTTGTATTTTTTTTTTTTTTTTAGGGTTTGTTACCTCAGTACTCCGTCATTTATGGACCGATTTTCAAAATTCTTGTTTTGTTTGATAGGGTATACTAACAGATTGGTCCCATTTGCATCAAAACTCATACTTGATGAGGGATCTTTGAGGAATTGAGGGTACTCCTCAAAAAATATAGGCACACATGCACCGACTTCAACATTTTTAGTAACAAATCAAGCATTTTCATTTAGAAAGTATCATTTGGTGAAGAAAAACTGATGAAGAAGACAGGCAACGGAACTCTTCAACGCATAACAGCAAATTATTCGCGATTGCTATAGTCAGATGTCTATGCTGAGCTTTTGTATTTCCACAACATAACATTACGCCATTCTATTTGAAAAGGGGCCGGCAGAGATGTACAGATTAATGTTTAGAGATAAAACTTCTTTAGCATTTGTTATCCAATTTCAATGATTCTTTCAAGTTTTGAAAGACTTTCTTTACATACAAAGAAACTAAAAATTACAAAATAAAAACTTTTTTACAAAAAAAAAACAACCGACTTCTTAAAAAAAAACTAAAAGGTGAAAAATAACTCCAGTTTCGGAAGTCGGTGGCCAATAATGAACAAAACAAAACCACCAAAGCCACAGACTTCCGAAACTGGAGTTATTTTTCACCTTTTAGTTTTTTTTTAAGAAGTCGGTTGTTTTTTTTATTATGCGAGTCTAACGGTGCAGGGCAAAGTTTAAGGAATTATATTATGTACCGCGCGGCATAGTTTTAATCCAACATTTTCCGCGTGTACTACCTACCACATCCGCGAGTGCTCAGTGCTATTTATATCTGCGTGGACGTCGAACAGTGGATAGCCGATAGCGATGTATGCAAATGGTCTGCTAGCACAGGTACCGCGGAAATCTTTAAGTGCTGCAGACGATTAACGAATAGGACATTCGCCCGGATCTTGAATAAAAAGTGTAGTTTTAATACCGCTGTCATTTTATAGCCGCAAAAGATCCTTATCTCTTGTAATAAGAAAATAAATTCAATAAAATAAGAATGGCTCCACTCTTAAGAACCGGATGATCAAGCAATTTTTTCTCTCCTTAAAGTGACCCAAATGAACAGAAATAAAATCTCTAGAAAAGTGATTGTTTTTCTCGCTAAATTTATCATCTATAAATTCATCCAATTTAAGTTTGCTCATATCAACAGTTTTAACTTTTATATGAGAAAATGACAGTCGAATAAAATCGGGAGTTAACATAAAAATTTACACGGAACAAGTATAAAACCGGGCACGCATATACCGGGTTGAGCACAATAAAAAGAGTTGCCATATTTCGCCAAGTTCCAACTTGTTATGATCAGAAGGTAGAATGCGACCTGCGATGTGAAACGCGCGTTGTGATTGTGTAAACTTTTAAATCGCGCTTCTGTAACGTCGCAGCAAATTTCCGTCAATAAAGCTTAGACAAATATAATAAGTCGAAAGTTTTGTCAGAGGAAAAGCGTTTCACACGAGTGCAATTTGTACAAATTGTTAAAATCTTTAGATTCTTTAACAATTACGTTGAACGTGGTAGTCCGTCAGCAATGCCGCTTATTGATGTTTGAGATTCCAACAGCTTGTCTGCTCGAGGCTTTACTTCGCTAAGTACGGATCGCATTTAGCGTTCTCTTTTTAAACTTTACTCAGTTTCTTTTTGCAGTTTGTCGAAAGTTTTCCTTCCTGTAACATTTTACCGTAGAGCAGTTTCCACGGGGGCGATCACATCGAGTTAATAAGTTCCCGTTTCGATGGCTCCTACGTTTTAAACTTTTAGGATATGAGATAACAAGCTAAGAAAGGGAGACGCTGATTTGGCTAAGTCCACTTTAAGATCTCAGTGGATTACGTTGTTGCCTTCGGTGAATTGGAAAATCTTTTCTTTTGGACAAAATCTTGTTAAAACATTGTTCGCAACTTTTACATTATGATACACATTACACTACATTCTTTAAAATAAACGCTCTTATTATGCTTCTATCTGAAATATTAACCTTACTATTTAAATTACTATCCAAAGAAAGAAGTAGGTTTTCATGATTTGTATGTTGAAGAATTTTAGCTCTGGGTTTTTGTAAATAAGTATTGTTGAAATTAGTATTATGGAAAAATTCAGAGTAGGTGTACAGAAAATTTACTTTTTGTTAAATATTAATAAAACTAATTCATCGTTCTGTAGTCTTTCATAGCAATCTATCTAAACATTCGCCATTTTGTTATACTGGAAAGAAAGTTGTCGAAATTTCGTGAAGTTATCGCGGAAAATTTCAATGTACTACGGTCGAGACGACGGGCGCCGTCGGCTGACGACAGCCGAATGAATGAGCTAAGGATCCGAAGATCTACGATGGAAACTCGATCCTCTCTACAATTTTCAACATTCTTTGTCCTTTTCTAAAGATGCGAAGAAGATAAAGCGGGTGATAGTCTACGAGTTTAAAGGTGATGGTAGTGTTAAGCTGTACGTGCAGGTTTTGCAATAGGTATCCATTACAATTAGACCTATTTCAACCTCGATTTGAAAAAGGTAATTAAATAAGACTAGACCTTGCTGCCTCGGCATTTTTTTGAATGAGATAAAAGCTTAAAAAGTTCGCAAAATTTTAGTTTACAGTGTAATTAAATAAGGCTTAAGGTCGTAGTAGGTACTAGTATGTATACTTTTATCAACCTTTCTTTTTCGTTACTAAAATCAGACAGCTTCTGGATGCATCCACATATTTGATTTATCTCATTGAATACAAATGCTTGTTGGAAATGGGAATACATTATATTGAGGAAAAATCTCCCTACAATAGTTTTGTTCGCACATCCCTCCTCCCTTTGCGTTGGCTTGACAACTAAATTTTCATGATTTCTCCATATTTCCATCCAAGCGATTGAATTTGCTTAGCGGTTTTTGTTATACGATAGTTTGTTTCGGATAAAGAAAACGAATTATTGCTACTTCTATCGTTTATGAGATCTGTGGTTCGTTTTAAAAGGTATGTATGTAAAACATGATGCCAAAATAGATACGGAGGAGCCGTACCCAACAAAGACAATAAAAAAAGCAAAGTAAAGCTATTATACCATAGTGTTACAATGTACCTTTATGAGAGAAATAAATGATATTATTATTATTTATAGACCAACTTACATCAATGTAATGGAACAGTAGACGCTTCCTATTATATTCATAACTTATTCATAGACAAAGTTTCTCCAAACACTGTACTAGTTGAACAGTTAACCTGGCGAGTAAAAGCTGGCGCCGGCTTTAATTTTTTTTCTGTTCCACACCTAAATTATCCTGGAACCTAATAGTTTTCACCTATTACCGCGGCTGGTCCAAATTTATCGCTTTCGACTGTTGATTTATCTCTGAATGGACCGGATTAACTACCGCTAACTTGGCGATAGTTAAGACTGCTATCTTTGGTGTTTCAGGGCGAAAGCTCTTTCCTTTTATCTAAATTGGTCCGCTACCAATAAAGATTCGCCGACGACTGTCGTAAACCATTCTCCCCATACGCTTCATTATGGGGCAAACTTTCAGATATGATGGAACAATTTTATTGTCCACCGATGTCGCGAGATCTCTATCGGTAATGGGATTTGGTGTCGTGAGTTCTACTGTCGCTATCGGACACCGGTTTCAGCAAGATTTAAAATGTCAAGTTGCGAACTGCTAGACTGCAACATTGTACCTGCGTGCTATAACAGTTTTGTACGCGAGAGTAAGTCGCGAAATTTTGCATAAAGTTTGTAACGTTACAGAATTCTACCCTCTGTAGAGTATTTTTAACTTTAAATGTTACAAATATTTCAATGATTTTACTGTTCTGTGCTCGCATTCAGCAATTTTATACAATGTGTTAGTACTTATACTAACAAGAAGAATAAATATTGGAACTATGCACTGTATCAGTACGACATGTGCAACCTGAATTTATAATAATAAAATAGTTATTTAACTTTTAGCATACGCATGGTAACATATTTATATTAGAGCATCACGATTGCATTTGCGAGTTGCGAATGGCAGAATATTCCGATAACAAATCATCATTTACTTACTACATGAATTACGAAAGTAAAAACGTTAAAATTACATAATTTACAAATGCAACTACGAACTTAGCTATCAAAGGGTTAGATTGAGGACATTACCGTCCCCCTAATGGAAAATAGATTTGTGCGCCAAAGATGTATAAATCTTGTCCTAATTGAATTTGTCATAAAAATTGAAAGTTTTCCCGACTCCCAGGGCCACATTTCACCAACTAGTTTTAATCCATTCTTCTTCGGAGGGAACTTGTAATTCATTGTGAGTGCTAAGTTTGCTATGACTTTTTCAGATACAAGACTTTAGCCCTGGTTCACCTTGTGATAATCGTTTTAACTGGAATTCAGGTTTTGTCTCAAGAACTAGACAGAATTTTACATTGACGTAAGCAGACATAAATCTCTTTCTAGATCTGCCTAAAAGATAGCTCACTTTTCTCAAAATGACGTTATGTCTACAGATATGATTTTTTGAGGTCAGACCGATATCAGTATCCGGATTATGTTATCAAAAATATCGTGATCATCGATGACTTACTTATGATGATTTGATAAACTTGACTTCTGGATGTCGCCTCATTATTTTAAAAGCGGTCTTGATATTTATTTTTAAAAGTAATAAATTAAGTGCTTTGCCTTTCTGATATCGATGTGTTACGTTTATCGACAGATAGGTGATACGTCTTATTCTCATTCCTAACTGAATATTGTAGACTGTCTGGGACCGTTTACCGATTCATCCTAATGCACCTTTATGCCTTCACTGTTCGAGATCTCTTTCGTATTGCGGGGAGTTATTGATATTATTTATTAGGTAAACGATATTCTTTCAATGTTATTCCATATCAAAGAATGTATCGATTTCTATCAAATTTATCATGATTGACCCCTCTTACGAACACCGTTTTTATTCGGGCAAGTAGCAACGTGACCTTTTCAATTGATGTGTGTTTTCTAAGTTAATCTTAGACGTCTTGCCTTGCAGTGGATGAGTAACAGGCTGGTATTATAATAATATTAAATAGGTTACTTAAGGTAGATTAGTAATAATAATAATAATAATAATTTCTTTATTTGGATACAACATGGTGTATACATGGTGTTACAAAATAAGTTAAAGAGCTTACATGTTTTGCCAGAATTGTACCTAGCATGCAAACTTTTACACAAGTATCAAGTACTAAATAAACTAATAATTATGAAAATTTCTTGTCCATAAATTCTTTAAGGCTATAAAAAATAATTATTAGTGTTTTACCATTCAAACAATAATTGATACTAAAATTGAGGACGAGTCTCTGTGGATCACGCCGACTCCGAGGATTAACATCATTGGCTGATTTAAACAGAGCTTTATGTTTATTGACGAACATGCATATTTAAAAAATATAAAGGGAGAGTAACCTACATCTGCTCCAAAAAACCATGAAAGTATTAATCTAACAGCCATTTGAGTACCTAGTCTGTTTTACTCCAACAACTACTATAATAGTGGTGCGCCGCAAAAAAATTATGAGAAGAGAAAATTATCTTTTTTCTTACTATCACCAACCACGTGTTTATGGCAGCTTGTCAATGACAATATGTCTCCTTTGTGTTACAAGGATAACCGTTGCCGTGGTGTATCGCTGAATTTACTCACGTGTTTGTATAAACATTGTACGTTTATTATGTACTATACCTATTATCACGCATAATACACACGTCTATTTCTGTGGAGGAATATAGCAAAGTAATAATTCAATTATTGTTATCTGTCAATGTGGTGAAAATTTGCATTTTAATAGACAAACGTCTTAAGTTATCTTTTGTTTTATATAGGTATTTTAATCAAATAGATACCATGCATAGTACACACGGCTACAAATAAAGCATTTCCAGTATAAGCTTATCTCACATTAAACAGGATTTCCTTACAGTGCGAGATCAGGATAAATTGGAAATATATAGCTTGATGTGTAGCCGTGTGTGCTATGCATGGTATCTATTTAATTAGTATGCCTAGGTTTTTTCATGTTTATTTGTAACTAGCAGATGTCACCCGCGCAGATCCTGTTCCCGTGGGTCTACAGGGATAAAAAGTAGCCTATGTTTTAATCCAGGGTGTCAGCTAACTCCATGTCAAATTTTATTAAAATCCATTCAGTAGTTTTTACGTGAAACAGTAACAAATATCCATCCATCCATCTATCCATACTCACAAACTTTCGCGTTTATAATATTAGTAGGACTTTGCTATAATCACCACCTACATAAACTAAATTAGACTAAAATGTTCTGTCTAACAAATTTGCTAAAGTGAAGCTTTAACTGAGGTACCCATAAACTAAATGCCCTTTATTCTTAGAACCTATAAATTATGTCACCAACAAAAGAGCTGAAGCTGTTAGTAACTCTAGGTCTATTAAACAATTTCAGTTGACATGATATAAAATAGTACAGCACTAAAAGCACGACGCACAAAACTATAAATTAAACATCACTAAAGAAAATACGTACGAACAAAATCATGAGTTTCATAAGCAAATTTTAAGGCACGTCAAAGGATCCATCGTAAAAAGTTTATCTATTCCACGGGTTTACGTATTTCGTCCCAATTACCAGTTGAAAGAGTGCCAGGCCCAATAAATCAGGGGACGTACCTTCGTATTCCTGTGACATTGTAACTTGTAACTTTGCTACAGTTTTATACGACAGAACTATGTCAATCTAACTTTTAAGATTATCACTTCCGCATTCGCCTACACGCTACCTTACCTGCTTGTTTATAGGGGTGGAACTACTGATAAAACGGTGCTATAAATATAAATTTTACTATTTTTAAGAAATTCGTACCGAAGGACCGTTCTCATCAAAAGCGTCATCATCGTAAAGAAAGTTTCGATTTAGTAGATATACCTATTTCTTGGAACTGCTTTTAGTAATATCTACTGTATTTAATGTAACTAAATATGGCATGTAGGAAGTGGTGTACTGTATAATTCACTACATTGCACAGTTGAAGTCCAAAGTCTGCACATAAATCATAAAGTCCAGACGTATTCTCGGTAAGTGTGATATCAATTGCATCAAATGTGTGAATGGTCGACAGGACAGCCCTACCTTTATGGCTGCAGTCCAGTGAAGCAATGCTACGCTATACAATAGCTTTAAGATTTTTAATGGACTTACATATATATCTTTATATTCATGTTCAATTACAGTTACATGTTTGACGGACTTTTGTGTCTATATTAATAATGGGTGCTTTTGATCCTGTTTGGGAAGTCGGGAAAGCACCTACGTATGTAGTATAGAGCGAACTAAAAAGTGTTTTGTTTACTTTTAAGAGGGAGAGAAGGAACTTTTTTTTAAGTATATCTCAAATATCTTCAATAGCCAAAATATTAAATGTCTTCGTTAAAAAGAAAATTTAGAAAATTACATGACAATTTAGAAAATTCCGCACAATAATTATGATTGTACTAGGTAGTAGGGCTAGCTCACCAAAATTTGAGGTCACAACATTGAAGCTATCGCTTACTTGTTATCAGCTGAACTCACTTTAAATTAATCAGTTTAAATTAAGGAATACAGGCAATCATTCCTAACTTTGTCGTAGTTCCCTTGGGTTAGATTGACACGAACAGAATCGACAAAACGAAATGTAGATTTTCCGTAGCGTCGCATATCTTTGCCACTGGAAGGTGATCGCAAGCCAGTGGCGTCAGTGTGGCGCGCGTTCCCCCCGCTACCGAAAAAAGTTGCAAGTCGATGGGCGGCGCCGGCGAACATTCAAATTTATCGATTGTCCCGCGCGCCTCATTACAACATTCCTCAAAACTTACCCACTCACCAACTTAGCCCTTTAGCCCCACCACTATAGCCACATTACTTTTTATACCCCCACCGATGAAGGCCGTTTTTTCATCGTCAGTTATTATTGTCTGTTAAACTTTAAGTGCTTGGCGGCTAACTTTCGATGTCTTCGTGATTTACGACGAGCCGTTTCGAAGTGTTTTATCGAGCATAAATGTAAGTTCGCTACTTGTTGAGACTGAAGGTCGAAGTGGGTTATGATCGTAGTATTAGTGGGTCAGTGTTTTATAGGCATCTTCAATGCGTTGGATGGTCTATTTTCGTTAGCATCGTATGGTGCAAATAGCGTCCAATCCAGCTTCTTTCAGCCACTCTATTAAGAAGTCATCGCATGGAATTCATACGCTGAAAAGCGTTCGTAATTTGAAATAGTGTTAAGTGGAGGAACGGAGGCCATATATCTAGTGAAGGAAGGAGCGATGTCGTCGAACAGTAGTTTCGCATCTGCGGGTGTGGGGGGGATGGTGAGGTGGGGGGGCAATGATCCATTAATCTGGCAGAAGCCCATGTGGCGCCACCGACGTACCTGGCGACGCGACGCACGGACGCCTACCTAACGACACAGATCGTACATTTTCAACATGTGCAAATATGTATAAAATAAAAATTTATTGAGTGCCACACTCTATAGGGAAATTGACGTTCATGCGGACCATTTGATAGATAGGTAGGTTTCAAATGTGAAGATTTCATGTCAAGATTTTGAGCTGGTGTATTTGTAAAAGACATGATATCAGTTTAGCATAAAATAAAAAAAAATGTTTAAATTTAATTGCGCAAATTTTCAAGCCCATATGTTCAATTAAAATCATAAAGACTTTATTAACTTTTAAATAAATATTATTGGATTACAAAAAATTAAGTACCTGCTATAAAATTAAAACTTTTTAGTGTCTTATTAGAATACACTATTCAAATAGAACAGAGAAAAAAATTGATTAATTTCCATAATGTTTAATAAAGATTTCACTGACAAGCCATCAATCCGTCCCTCGCCATAAATATGAAGTCAGTAAAATCGTAAGACATGACGCATCCACGTTATTACTCCGCTAGGCGTAGTAGCGAGCTCCTAACTACCGCCGCGCTACTTCCACTTTCTCGTCATTCCGGATATCATTCCGGGTAAGGCTTTCCGTCTATTTATTGCTCATACGTAGTACTACTGAGTCACATGAATACAAACCATGGGATCCGTACTAGGTTAATGAGACATCATTCCGCTACTACGAAACCTCGTAGCCTCGTAGACCCTCTACGCTTCAATAAAATCCTATCACCAACTACACAATTTCTTGATGTCATGCTGATTTTCTTAGAGGTATAAACACACAGTTCCCAGTTCAGTTGTAGCTCCGGTAAAACGGTATGATAATTGTGGCAATTTACGGAACGCAATTCACTAAGTGGAATATTTTACTTATCCTCCAGGCGTTCCGCAAGGCACGACTACCTACCAGCTTATACATTGAGATGTATTACTGGCATTCATTACTGTACACGCGTTCTTATTAATGTATTTAGGTAGAAATCGATGCGTTCACGAGCGATAGTATTGTGCATGTCAAATGTTTTGACGCGAGGCGTGTAGACAGCGTTATCTGTCAAGGTGCCCGATTTTCGTATAGATAAAATCGACGCGCTAACTTATCGTCCATTCCCCGTGTGAAATATGAGCTCTTTTCTAGTTTGCACAAAATTCGTATGCGAGCATGTAGCATGCAGGGTGCATCGAGTTATAGCACACGGAAACAGTGGCGTCGCCGCCATCCATGCACGGCAACTCCGACGCCATATTTCAATCGCGAAATTGACACATAGTTCTGTCGTAACACAAACTTTGGTGCGAAAACTTCAACCTGACATATTTACTTAAGGTATTCTTCACGAAACATACCGATAGCTCCTTGACGAGTGAAAACTTTTATTCATATAGATAGGTCATACTCTAACCGGTGGAAGTTTTCACATAAATTGGCGGTCATTCGACGCGAATATGCTGACTGAGGGGGTAACAAATATGCCAACTTGGGTTGTTATAACAGCGATATGTAAGTTCTGTGATACTTCGCCATTAAGTTTATGGAAACGACGGTCGAGATTACATCACACTTTCTGAAAGCTTTATGTAATTCTTCTTTCTTCGTTATCTCCCACGATAGGTACTGGAATAAAATTTTCCACTTATCCGAGTATTCACATCCGTCTATTAATCAAGAAGACAGATTTTATGGCAGTTGTAGAAATTCATCTTTTGGTTCAAAAAGCGAGTGAAAAATTCGAACGCAATCTGTCAAACTGCTCCCTAATTCTAATTTAATTAGCGAGGAAGTTTTCACGCGTGGGAGGAGACCGAACGACAATGACGCGTTAAAATGATTAATTTTTGTATAAGCGCCTCTGATAGCAGTACGTTCCCGAGTGCGCCTTCCGAACGAACGATTAATCTTTCTCTTTGCACCATTGTACCGCGATCCCGGTATTTTTTCTGTCTTACAATACCATTAAGAAACTGCCACGGCTAGTTGGTACTTCACAGCTCTTCCCATCGTCTCATCGTTAGGCCCATTGAAGGATTGAAAAGGTGTTTGCGTTCATCTGCGGCAAAATAGGTTTCCCCTTCGGTTTTTAAAACGTTGTCTCGGAATCACTTAGGCTTCGATAGTTATTATACGCGGAGAATGAAATGTTTTAAACTTCCACCGTCATTCGCTAACAATAGATCTGAGGAAAAATTTATACAGTCATTCCTTGTTCGTTCAATTGAAAGATTCTATTTAAAAGATTTTTCTTTAGCGTCTGCAAGTTTTTGCGAGATTTCTTTTAACGAAATGCGTTGTATTGCAGTTATGAATAAATTAGTACATTATTCGTTATTGTTATCATAAAATTGCACTGCAAGATGTCTTGAGTGGGGTCAAGAGCATGATGAGCAGATGTCGAATTTAGATCTGGGAACTCGCCAACTGTTCCGGATTTGTTCGGTCGTCTTACATAAATTAAATTCGCTTTTTATTTTTAATAAAATGCAATTACAATTCATCGTCAATAAAATGCAGTGTTAAAATAAACCTATAATTAGAATATTTTGCTCGCCATTCATTATATGTGGTGTTTATTATTATTTAATTTGTCATGTCACTAAAATAGGTTATGTTAATCCTTCAAATAATAATCAGAGGTATTTTACTTTTCGTATACGTCAATGAATTATAATTAAGCATTGTTGAGACGGCCAGCCATACTGTCGCCTATTAATTAACCTTAGGTACCTACTGTAATATAAAACATTTCTTCTTTAGACGATAGGTTGCCTTACAAATAATTTTTGACAATTTCATGTTAATGAAACAATAGTATCTATCGATTTTGCGGGAGCTTTGTGTAACGCAATACTTTACCTCGTTAAAATGCATCGGTTATTCCGTGATTATGCCGAGTGAAGTCATTGGACCTAATTATAATTCGATATCGGTGCGGCATGGCCGAGGTCACCCAAGTGATAAGCGTTACTTCTACCCCCGCTACTAACGTTTAAGTGCTGCGGGAATTGTAAAAAAACCAGGCACTGAGCGAATTGGGATAAGGACTCAAAACTGATATTATTCGTAAAGGTTTTTGCTGAAAACTAAAAGGTTTTATTTATTTCTAATTTCGATTAGGAGTTTTTAGAAAAAAGTAAAATATCTCGGAGAAGTTAAATTTTGGCTTAAATTTATTTCAGTAAAGCAAAAAATAATAAAGTTGTTGAAAAGAAAAAGACAAAAAAAAGTAGACTTAAATCAGGTGTTCATAATTTACAAATAATTTACAAGTAGGATTGTGTGAGTAACAATGTATACATACGTGGGAGAGGCAGAAACTACAGAGCGTCATCTGCTACGATTTTTATACTTCTTCTTCTCGATCGCAGTTTCTTCTTCTTCGATTTTAACTTCTTTGAGTAACAACATAGCCGTTTATTTGATTTATGACATTAATCGATACGAGTATATAAGCAAATCTTATGCATGATCCCAGTTATCAAAGACCGTGATCTAGGATGTTTAGTAATTATTATTTAATTAATAATTAGTTCAAATCACATGTTTTCTAATGACTAAGGCCGGAAGACGCAAACATGTAGATAATCACGAGTGCATCCAATTAATAGATTATAATTTAGTATAACCCATCATTAGTAAAAAACACTATCACGTCAATCTTTTAAGCGATTCTTGATATATTTTCAGAGTACAGACCAGCCAGTACTTTAAGCTAACCCAAACTGTAATTTTTCCCCAATGGAACATGCACCTTATTCTGATTGAAATAAAGTTGAAAAATGTGACACATTAGGGAAGCTTGATGTGTTGGCCTATTTGTTTTTGTTCCATTTTCAATTGAACATTACAATTAATACTCACCGTCAGAAAACTATTTTATTTTCTCTAATTTTGCTTGCGTGTCCACTTTTATCGTACCAATGAACGTGCAAACATAGTCACTCGTGTGTCCTCGTGTTCTTTTGTTGGCAACATTTCTGTTGCATACGTCTATTCTGCGTACATGTTACACCTCAGCTCGGTCTGGACATTAATCGGACCATTAAAGTGATTTATACGGAACCCAGATATAAATCCAAGAATCCGTGGGCTCGAGCACGCCTGTCGAATTTTTCTTGTTCTATGCGTAATAAATGATTGTTATTTGTTTTACTGTGTGTACTCAATGGAAAATAATATAAAAGTACAAAGAAAACTGATGAGTCTGTTTAAATTTTTTGGTTTTCCAGTTTAAATGTTAAAGAAACAATATATGATTAAGATTTAGAAATAACTAAATTTTGTCCTTAAGAATTATGTCGTAATTCTTGAAATGAGGCATTATTAAAATTTATGCTTGCGTTGTAAAATAGTTATGTAAATCGATGAATATGTGTCAGAATTAATCAAATTTATTTTTAGAATTCACTGTTTAGTATACTTAACTTGTATAGAAGCCAGATTTATTGAAATGCTTAATAAATTCAGGGCAGAAACCAACATTAATTTATATCAAATTACCAAAAGTTAAACAAATCATATTTGCACAGGTCTATCTCCGGCTAATGAAATGAGAGGAGCTTGTGGCTAAATTATAACAGCCGCATGGGTCGATCGAAGGTTAAGCTACGCTTGACGAGGTCGGTCCGTGGATGGGTGACCATTTATTACATACCAAGACTCCTCCGTGCCTCGGAAAGCACGTTAAGCCGTTGGTCCCGGCTGTCATTTGTAGATCTTTGACAGTCGTTACTTGTAGTCAGAAGCCCGAAAGTCTGACAACCAGTTTAACCAAGGGGTATCATGTTACCCAGTTACTGGGTTGTGGAGGTCAGACAGGCAGTCGCTCCATGTAAAACACTGGTATTCAGCTGCATCCGGTTAAACTGGAAGCCGACCCCAACATAGTTGGGAAAAGGCTAGGCAGATGATGATGATGATCTCCGGCTAATGAAGTACAAATAACTGTTGTTTAGTTGATTCGTGACCAGATTCATAAGAACGGAAAATCAGTATAAGTCTAAAATCAGAGACTGGCTCAGGCAATCGGAAATTGTGAAAACGCTATTTAAGTTAGATAAGATTCAGATGAGAACGAAGTTTTTTTAACACAAACTTAAGAAGAACTTCAGCTTGTTGTCAAATCTGGACCAAAGTTTTTGTTTATTAGAGCTCTATTATTCGGTGTTAACTTGAAGCTGAAATGGAACAATCAGACAGATCGACTCAAGAAATGTTGTACATATTTCGGTAACTGAAATTTCTCAGGTGAGCACGACAAATGATTCGTAATGATGTATTCAAATCAGGACGACAGCGGGATCCGACCTCAGTACAATCGAATTACGAAAATTCCAATGTTTTATTAAGTTAAACTTTGCTTCGGCAGCTCTAAGTGAATTTATTCCTACTTAGTTATCGGCTCGGGAAAAGTCATCTTGCTAACGTTTCGGTAAGTTGAATAATTAAATTTGTCAGTAGCGGTTGACACGTCACCGGGTTTCTTCCAAATTTCTTGGGGCCGTCACGTTTGCGGCTCCCCCTAGGGCCGACGCCCCTTATTGTGTAATCCCGATTCTCTAATTTGAATTATTTATTATTTGATTTCACACTTCGGGAATATTTCGAACGCTTTAATTTTCTTTTTACTTTTGCCATTTCATCAATGCAGACTTTGATTTCTTTATATCGAATATCGATTTGGTCTGATGCAATTAGGTGGCGGTTTTGTTTTACCATTTGATGTTTATGTGATAAATTAAATGTCACCATTGACAAAATGGGGTGGGAAAATGTCATAATGGGTCAGAGGTAGTAGATTCGCTTCTAATGCACGAAGTTGTAGGTTTTCATTTTTTTTTTCAATTTAACATGTTTAACATGTTTATCATTGACGTCGGTGAAGGCTAATATCGAAAAGAAACCTAGATTTCAAGTCTGAAATCGTCGACCTACCTACTATGACTAAACGTAGTGATTAATGCTCATGCTCTTGCTCTGCTTTATGCCCTTTTCTGTATGAAAATAGACCTTAGCCCTAAAGTGGATCAGTAACAAGCTGTTTTTTTTATATGAAGGAATTATTTTAAAATGTCTTAATGTAGGTATTACATTGACCAATCGATAAAATGTCATCACTAAACTGTTCCACTTGTACGGATATTCGTCGAATAGCCGCTCTCACCTCTTCTAGTGACGTACCCAAGAGAGGCAACTAAGAGATTTTAATTAAGTAAATGGACTACGATATCGAGCAACTTTTATCTTGATGACGTCACGATGATGACATTAACCTTCTAAGATTATTTTAACGATGAATTTAATCATTTAGCTCTAAATTTTACACATTGCCACTTTTTCATTGTAAAAAAAAATCTCTGCCTGGTTGGTCGAGACGAGTTGTAGCAAGCTCTAGTCCTGAGCACGAGGTCTCGGGATTGTTTCCGGGCAAAGCGTTATTGAGTGTTTATATCTAGGATTTCTCACTAGCAGCCCAGTCTGGTTTAGGTACTGCCCAATTACTGGCATAAGGTTTGCCCCCTATTACCTGGGACTTAATATTACTAGCGAAATGCGGGTGTACTACAGTGAACCTCCGCATGACCCTTCGGAGATTACAAGCGTAATGTTATGTGTAAAAAATCTTTCTATAAAGTTCATATAAAATAGCACACTACAATATGCAACAGAAAGCAATTCTCACCTACTACTCAGCAAAGTAAACACAAAGGGACGGGAGGTTACTAAAACTACCAAGAATATGTATCGTACGTTCCGTAGCTTCCATAATTTCATTCATCTAATAACAGTACCTACTAAATTTTTATATGCGCATACATTCGGCTGTGACGCATAGTCTGAGGAACGAACGAAGGACATAGGGGAGTAACTATTTTACACTTACATAACTTTCATTGCACATAGGTACCTACCTATCTAAAAATATAGGTTAATAAAACATAATACAATAATATCTGCCTGTTACTGTTCTACTGAAAGGCAAAAGCCACTTCTCATACAGAGAAGGTGCGAGAGTTGATTGCGACGCTTACTCAAGGTGGATTGGCGATTTCATAATTATATTATCTGAAACAAAAAACATGATAACTTACAATGTTTTCCTCCACCCATTTCAATGAAATCTAAGATAAACTTAAAAATTATCTACGTATGAATTCAAAAAGTCTCATTGGTACTTGCCCGGATTCGAACCACAACCTCGTGCATGACGGATTACTTACGGAAAAACCAATTTAGGTACATAGGAACACCTTTTGATTTTGTCTCTAGTTTTCCAACAAGTACCTACCTAATGATATAAGAATAAAATTGTTAAAATAGTTCCTAAAAATGTATAAATAATTCTTCTACGCTTCGTTCAATATAAAACCACTCAAATACCTAGTTTTGTAATACATTAAAATACATTTTAAAGGTCCATCGTGTGTGCACCTAGTATGTCACCCTAAGAGAATAATCTCGCTGAATTATTCAACAGTCGGTTATACCGTTGCCTCGCTTTTCCACGTTTATTCGTACCAACATTTAGTTTTCCTTCGAAAGCGAAAAATATATTGGTATTTAGTTTAATTTGGACTTTAACTGATTTTGAAAAAGGGGGCCAGTTTCACTTTTCACAGAATATTTTTTTACGCTTTTAGTTCAACCTCAAGCTTTGGCTGATATTGGCCCCGCTATACTATCAAACGTATCCACATCCATCTCTCAAGATTTTCCCAACTTTGTTAGTGTTATCTTCAGGTCTAACTGAATGCTACTCAATACTCCAGCTCCTAAACTAGTTATCGCGTATTTGACAGTCAGAACCTAGCCATAATCTATTATGACACAACAAATACCCCTGACTTACCGCAACGACTGTCAAAGAGGTAGAAATGACAGCCGGGACAAACGGCTTACCGTAAGTTCTTTTTAAAGAACACAATCATTATCAATCATTACATGCAATGGATGGTCATCCATCCACTAAGCAGCCTCGGCAAGCGTATTTTCTTGTTTAGCTACAACCTCCACTAATAGAACTTACGAGTTAAAAATAACTAAGGTATAATCTTCTAACAATCAAGAAAAACTGACACCATTCAAAAAGTTACCAGACCAAATCGAAGTTATTTTACTATGTTCGAACATTACCGATGACAACACCGAAACGGGATCGGAGTTAACTATCACATCGTAACTAATCAGAAGGCTCGAAAATTCACAGGGATTGCTCTCAGAAAACAAGCGAAGGCTATAAAGAGCGGAAATCATAAGCCATCGTTCGAAGATTGCGTAACGCTATATAATAGCGGTAGAATTTCGACAAAATTTAAGTCGGTGGAGCATTAAAGGGGACTGTAGACAGCGTAGACGGTTAATTCACCCCATAAGGGTCGCAGTGGCGCCAAAGATCCTGCCGTAGACAAAATTCTAAGTACGATGTCTTGCCCCGGTTTGTACGACGCTTGTCGCGATGTTCATTTCACGAAGTGCTGGAATTGGCACAGTGCGATATATTCCTAATTTGAATCGTATCCACCCCGTATAATTAAAATTATACATAGGCGGCTTAATATTACCATTTTATTAAACACCGGTTTTGAATGCAGGTAGGTACTTAATTCTTATTAACGAGTGAGGTAAACAAGAAAGTAAGGGCAAGGTAATAAAAATGAGACTGTGGGATGTGTCGGCAACTTACAGCGGTGGCGTGTAATTAAATGTGCATGAATGTGACCTATATTATTAACCCGTTACGAATAGCAATAAAGGTATTCACTAGTTTTGAATCACTAGAGGATATAGGTAGGTTATAAATGTAGTAACTTAAAATAAATAAAAAGTGTATTCATTTGCTATAAATATTTATGTCGATTTTGTTTAATAACATAATTTTCTTTTTTTTGTCACCGTCTCCCTTACATAATTTGTGGCGACGAAAGTTTTTTTTTTCATAAATTTTAAATATGTACCGACACAAGCTCCACAGATTTATAGTAGTGAATGTCAAGAGACGACGCTTCATGTCAGATTATATTCCTCGCATTCTCTGTACAAAGCACCGCATTCGGTACCCGTTCAATCTTCACTGGAGCGTGGAGAAATACGGCCGCATAAGCCATAATATATACCACCCAAAAAAAAACAGGTAAATTACATGAAAAGCTACGCACGTGATATCACAGTAGCAGAAAATTCGATTAACTTAGTTGCCTGTCAGCAAACTATATATCTTTACTGCCCATAAATTATATTCGTGAAATTATTATATCGGATACATTAATATTGAGGCCTCTATAAAATAAATATATATACGTAGTATAGAGATTATGCCTATATTTATAAATAGCTTTGCGTTATATAAACTAGACGAAATTCATGTAAATTGTTACCTATTAATTGTTATGTAACAAGAAGGTATTCTTTTAAATTTTGCAAAAGTTTGTAAAAATTACACATCAGTAGTACAGTGTAATAAGATAGAAAAATATATTGGCATTTATGTTTTAACTTTCTTGTCATTGTATCAAAAGATTTTCTAAACCAACTGTACCTACATCGGTAAAACCATAACTTATCATGAATTTTCACGTTCCACTCGCTTTTGTAACTCGAAACTTCGCGTTGCGAACGGGTCGAGATTTTATACATCGGTGACAGGGGCGTTCGAAGATCAACGCGGGGTTGTCACTTTTATAGCTCACGTAATTCATGGTAAGGGCACTTGGCGACAAATCCATCAAAGCGTCGACAGGCCATTTGTTGCGTGTGTTTTCACGCTTGATAAATCGCGGGAGTTGTCCACATTTACTGGATTTATGTACACGTCCAATTGTTGTACATCACATAAACTTAATTGGGCGTACTTAATAGGGACACGTGTATAAATCATTAAATAATTTATTTGAATCTGTAACTCTACCTCTACAAGTCTAACATTATTTAAATTATTTGAAAACAAAGCCACCATGAAATTCATACGACGTAGTTTGAAAGTCGGATCGGCATCCATCAAAGTTTTCCATAGTAAAACGGTACTTGCATAGAAGTCTGGTATCGCAAGGGTAACCAAACATGCTACCTACGTCCGTCGCGCAAATAGAAGAAACGGTTCCTTCCATCGACGCATACTTACATACAATTTTAGTGATTTACATATTAGATAGAGGTATCCAAAATTTATGCATTTGAGCTGAATTGTTATAAAATGACAGACATCCTTGTTAAACTACCCGTAAAAATCCGTTCCAGAATGAATATCAAAATGAATGACGTTGTAGGTTTATTTTTATTTTGAGAATTTTATTAAGTATTTAGAAACACATATTTATGTGGAGTACGTTGATTGTAGTTACCATAAGTGGCAGTTCTCACAGGGCACGCAGATATTATTTATGGACTGTTTTATAGCTAAACTTCATTCGCTGCTGCGGTTGCTTTTATTCCTTTGACGGGAAAAAGTTGCGGGATTTTATTGCCAATGTGAGATAGGACACGTTATTGCACTAACTTTCTACGGTAGCGGGAATTAAAATAGCTTTTTTGTGGTCAACTGTAACCACGCCCGGATATCGCGGGACATAAGAGTTTATTACTTTTATTTTCATGTCACTTTTAGTGTCATTTTACCTCAAGCCTCTTCAGAGCGACGTGCATAAAATATTACTATTAAGAATATCACAAACACCTACCATAAACATTGTTTTAGCCGTCACTTGACAAAAAAACTAACAATTTCAATTTTAAATCAAGTTAAAAATACTATCTACTGCTAAATATTAGTAAATACAACAATTTGTATCGGTCATGCGGTGAATTTATTCATGAAATGTATGAAAGTCTAATTTAAAAAGTAAGCGAAAAATCGCAATTCTTTTCGGACTTTATTAATTAGTAATAAGTTTGACTTTCGTAAAAATCTGATTTATCCACAAGTAAACTTATGTTGTACGTTGTTCAAAGCGTTAACTCGTGTATGCTTACAGTAAATAAAACCTTCATGCACTAGATTTTTTCAGCAAATTTCATTGTACCCTACTGCCATTCAAGACCACTCCATCACAAGCTAGTGGGGCAACAATTTCACATACACTTCCTTTTCATAATCTTTCACAGTAGCTAACACACCTTTCTTCTTTGCAGAATTCAATCAGACACAACCTGTCATTACACAACCGGTTTATGCGGGTACAAAACGAGGGCACGGGCAAGTCATCGTGGTGGATGATCAACCCTGACGCGAAGCCGGGCAAGTCGGTCAGACGGCGAGCAGCCTCCATGGAGACGTCCAAGTTTGAAAAGCGGAGAGGCAGGGTAAAGAAGAAGGTATGATTACCTTCGTTTAAAGTTTGGGTATCCTAAGATAGCGTTGGCCAGCACGTATTAAAAATCACGACACTAATGTTTGACAAGAACGTGATTTATAAGGATGGCACACTGCCTTAAGAAACCTTAGCTTTAAAGTAGTGACATGCCTATGTACAGAGTATAAAAATAGCTCAATTATTTAGAATCCTTGTAGTTGAATAAGTGTGTGTAGGATGTCCTATTTAAGGAATAGAAATCATCGTAGTTGCTCCGTGTACAATATAGTACTAATTAACATAGGATATCTTTTTAATTTATAGGCAGAAATATTAAGAAACGGTGCAACAGCAGACGCAACTCCAAGTCCCAGTAGCTCAGTGTCAGAAAGTCTCGATATGTTCCCAGACTCACCAATGCACAGGTAACTACATAACTTCTTATCTTACACTTTTATCTTAGCGAAATGTTCGCAGCTTACAATAGAACTTTAGACGATTATTTAGAAATGTAGTACCATCTTCCAAGTGATAGAGGTAGATTAAAGTAGAGGAAAGTTCAAAAGAGTTGTGGCACCAAGCCAATAATGGTAACGTTCTCGGACGCTGTTCCACGATACTAATTTGACTTTAAAGGCACTATAATTTACCTATACGGGTAATGTAGAAGCGAATGCAGAGCCACAAATATCCGACAGTACATTATTACTAAATAACGTTACCTCCTTGGGATTATTGAAATTTTATGACTACTAGAAACAAAGTGAGCCACGCATGATACGCTTACTCTATAATAAAACCATCGACATAAAGCTGCGTTGACCAGACTAATAAAATTGAGTTATTGCAACTCTGCTACTTTATGATAAAAGGTTTTAAATCATTCAGAACCATTAGATGATGAGTTATATGGATGCTGAATCTCGTCATTTCACCGATATTTAACATTTTTATAGGCGATTTATTTTATCTGGATTACGAGCGTCATCGACATATATTTTCAATGGGTCGGTGACTGCTGAAGGGCCGGCCTATAACCCGTATCTTATCCCACATTTTGTCACTATTTGTAGTAATAAAGATATTTCTGAGATGACCGCTGAACCCGTTATAGTGATCGCTTCATTTAGCATACAAATTTATATGTTAGTGGCGCCATAGGCATTAGATTTGCATGTTCCCCATTACACTTCTTGTTTTGAGATTGTATAGAGTCCGAACTAGCTTTAAGATTTCTTTCTGCCAACCATTATGATTTTTTGCGTCTCAATTGTCGATGAAGAAATGATGTGCCAGTTCTGTAACTTTGTAACATAATGACATGATAAGACACTTTAAGGCTGAACACATCATTCACATCGCCAGTCGAGATAGGTATCGTTATTTTGATTGCTTCTTCGCTTGCGCGTAGCAGTTTCCAGTTGTCGCCGGACTTCCGTCCGAGGGTGTCGTCCAACGCGTCATCGTGCGGCCGCCTGTCTCCGATCCCATCAATGATCGCGGCAGAACCTGACTGGGGTCCAGAGTACACCGACTACACGTCTGTCGGTGATTACTCTCAAACGGACTTCGGACAAGATGAACTCGCTGGCTCTCTCGCCGATTCGATGAAACTGGCCGGAACTGATCCATTCCTCAACACGTAAGCATTTAGTAGTAAGCTTAGCGTCGATGTTGGAACTTTTGGTTAGAATCCAAAAGTCCGACCTCGACCACTTAAACAGTTATTGTCGTAAACGCCTTGCCCTAGAGTACGCTTTGCTTTATTTAGAACTCCTTAGATTCAGTTATTTTTAAATGAAGCAGGCCAGATGTTGGTATATTGTTAAAAGCCTTTATAATTTAAATAAAAGTTCACATAAAAGAATGATAAACAATTTAATGATATCACACAAAAAGAGGCTGATTTTAAGATCCCAGAACATTGTTTTACATGATTGTTTCCACCAGGTACGTTCCAACGACATCATCGTCTTCGTCGGGCGGCAGCTACCGATATAGTCCCTACGCGGGGTGCCCTCGCCACCCGCACGGTGGCTGCACGTGCTCCTCCCTGTACACGCATTCCGCACACCCGGCCCATCCGACGCATCCGCACCAACACGCACTCGACCATTTCGTCAGACCGCCCCCTCCTGCAGATCCTGCTGATATTATGCAAACAGGTATGTGATACTTTCTTTTCCTTTCCCTAAAATTCGTCAAGAAGCCTCAATTCAATCTTTGAACTTATGTTGCAACATCATTGGGAAGATATAGCGACTTTTATAATCATAGTTAAGCTACTATGTTATTTTCGACTTGAAAAGATAACACAAGAGCGTATTTCTGTATTCGATTATGTATGTCCTTTAAAAAATGTCTCCTTTTATTTCTCCCTACAGAGTAAACCTTGGTCGGTAATCATCAACAGTTTGCTTCCTCATTTGAGATCCGATAGTACCAGTCTTCTTATCTATCTTCAACTTCTATTGTATTTGACCCAAACTAGTTCTTTGTTGTACAGAAAATCAAACGCAAATGGTTACGACATCGGATGCGGCTCTGATGAACGGCGGAATGATGGTACAAACGGGAGCGATGGGCCCCACCACGGTCATGGGTCAGATCATGGGTGCGCTGAACACGGGGCTTGCGGAGGACCTAAATATTGAAACGCTCGAACACAGCTTCGACTGTAATGTCGATGAGGTGAGCAAAGAATAAAATTCATTCTTCGCTCTTTTGATAAAACTGAATGATAGATTGTATATTTAATATAGAATCTATCGTTAAATTTTATTAAGAGAGAGAGTTACGTATTTTAATCAAAATTATTTTATTCTTAGAATGTCTATTCCCGGACGGTAATTGGGTCACGAATTTGTTACGCACGAAATATGGTTCACATTATTATTACAGACTTGTAATTATTTTTTGTTTTCTTCCACCAGGTGATAAAACACGAGCTCAGTATGGAAGGCACGCTAGACTTCAACTTCCCGCAGCAGCACAGCGCGATGGCAGCGGAGGCTGAAAGCCAGTTCGCTGCGCCGGCGCCGCCCGTCCCGACAACGCTGTCGGGCGGCAACGGACCCCGAACGCCCTACTCCGTCGCCCCCTCCTGGGTCCACTGAGACATACCACCTGAGAGTTCGGACCCTCGGACCAGTTACCTACTTACAAGTTCACATTGTCCACTGTAAATACGATGTGACGCAACTTTTCCTCTTTTGTTACTTTCGCATTGTAGTCGAGATTTTTTGTTCTTTTATCATGTTAACTAATGTTAGAGTTTTATTTAGTGTTAAGTGGACGGTTACCGATCGTTGTTGCAGTCAATTGTGTTAGTGTAGGCTTTAGTGCTAAGCTAGGTGGAAGCTTGTGATATAGATAGGGTATCGTAATCCGGATTGTGGATCCTGGAGGGGGGCGTTGAGGACCGCTCTTGAATAGACGTGAAAGGTAATGTATCCTATACCTACGTATATCTAATAGGTAAACAAGATATCTGTGTTTCATATCTGAGATTCAGTATGTTCCTTTGAGATATTATTATTTATTTTCGGACTGCTCAATCATTCTACAGTTAGCAATAAAACATATTTTTATGCTGACAGCCACATAGAAAATTACAAATTATATGTGTTATATTAATCTGGAATAGATTTTTCCTTCAACTACACTTTCCTACTTACTTATATACACGATAAGAGTCCTTAAGGATTTTAATAAAAATACGAACGCGCTGGTTGCTTTAAAGGAATATTAGGAAACGCTTAACAGTACGGGGCGGTAATAAATCTACAATATCAACGATAATAATTTACTGAAACTTGTGCAGCGAATGCCTGATAAGTACCCTGTCTCAAACGATAAACTGATTGAACTTATTCCAATGTGCTTTTAGAATTAGTTCGCAAATTAGTTTCCTTTATTAGATTTTGACCAAAGTTTGAGAAACATGTGAAAATTATTTTACCTTTAGAACTTGTACGGCGACTGCTTCGAGATGAAAAATATTGTAGTGAATAGTTTTCTTTTATTCGACATTGTAGATATATTTTTTATAACAAGTCATGGGCCTCCCTTATGCCAGAGACATAAAGATACAGTACCACTAGCATGCCAACTTTTTCTCTATTCATAAGACAAATACAATGAAGAAAAAACAGAGCGTAAATGAATTTTCCTTTTTTACGACTGTACCTAAAAACAGAACCACAAAATATGTAGTTTTCCACACGCGACCCCCAAAATCTGCAGTAAAGAACGAATTTCTTGTCACATTCATATTTACGACATTAGGTATTACAAAAGATAAGTACGTCACTCATGTTTACGTTTCTTTGTACGTGGATTATGAGACGCGATGCCTTCTTTATTTATGTAAGACCAAAAAAAAAGTCTTAGGTGTACGACCATATCATTTGTTTGCAAATTATATTGGCCTATGAATAATTTGTAGCCACTTTAAATGACTGAACGTCGTGTTGAGCTTGATTTTTACAAACATTTGATGTGCTCGTTTCTATTTATTATTATTATCTTATTAAAAATGTTTTACGGCGACGCTTATGTCGCCTGACCACCATAAACTCAAAAAAAATGTCTAATAAGCTCGATAAAAGTGATTTAAGATTTTTGAACTAGACTGAGATATCGTAACTTTAGTCGTGTGTTATTAAAAACTATGTAGGTATTAGGTATATATTCTAGTCGATGTTTATTTAAACAGCAATCATAACAAAACACTGAACTAGCAGCGTTTATTTAAAATTAATAATAATTATAATTAGAGTCCTATTGAGTGTGGTTTGCCAGCGTTCAAGATTCAATTTCACCATTGAACGATCCTATTTGTGCGCTAATGAGGGAGTCCGGAGCTACCGGTACTCGTAATTAATCATATCATTTTAGCGTAAACGGTGCCCGTCGCGCCGCGACGAGCGATCGCTTCCGAATAATGGAATATCACGAAAAAATCTCCAGAACACGACGCCGGATTAAACCCGCTTCGGTAATGACTTGTTTTTTAGGGTTACAAAAGAATGAATACGTCCTCCGCAGACGGTGAACTTGCGGTGGAAAATATCTTGTTAATTTTTTAATACTTGGACACGACGGAAAGTTAATGGGGGGTAAACTCCGGATCGAGAAACTCGATTTTAAAAAGTACCGAAACGTGATTTAACTTTTCATTTTGCACGCAATTACGTAATGGGAGTAATATTTCACAGACTGCTCTATAAATCGGCGCGTGAGATATTTTTGTTATTTTATAATACAATTTTAAGAACAAATGCACACTTCGTTAATTTTGTATTCCGTTCTCCTGACGGGTGGAGTCCGTGTGCCAAGACATCGGTCAACACTCGACGATTTTATTAACGAGCTGATTTTCATAAAGTATCCCGGAGGCGGCAGGAGACATCGTTTAAATTTCTGAACTCATCCGGTATTCCATTCGGCTAGCTGCGTAATTAGGTGCGGGGCCCACCTTTACACACGATTTCCCGGCACTTGTTAAAAGTTTTCAATTGCGTTAGGAGGGGTCCTTACACGGAATTTATTCATTATATTCTCCCCCCGCCCTTCTACTTAATAAAAATCTCCTTTGCTCTTTTTATACCCACCTCGGTGTTGCCTTATAGGTAAGTACTTTAAATATTTGCCGCATGGCCTCTCTGATGAGTGATGAATTATACATTTATTTCAGAATTTTTA
The DNA here is from genome assembly GCA_921972225.1 of Euplexia lucipara. Classification (NCBI taxonomy): domain Eukaryota; kingdom Metazoa; phylum Arthropoda; class Insecta; order Lepidoptera; family Noctuidae; genus Euplexia; species Euplexia lucipara. The sequence continues at coordinate 11,953,633 of OV179148.1, forward strand.
TTACAGTATTAAGATTTTCATTTCCATAACTGACTTGACAGTTATGACAATGGTTCATTTTTACGGCGGGTTACTATTAACTACATCAGACACAGTGCTCATGTTTGCGTGGAACTTCATTCCTATTTTTAACCGACTTCAAAAAAAGGAGGAGGTTCTCAATTCGACGGTATGTTTTTTTTTTGTGTTGTTACGCGATTTCTCCCCCATTTGTAGACCGATTCTCAAAATTATTTTTTTATTTGAAAGAGTATACTCTCGAGGTGGTCCCATTTTAATTTGGTGAAGATCTGGTGCTGATCTTCGGAGATATACAATGGAACTCTTCAAAAATAGACGGCAAATCTGTCGTGATTGCTGGAATCGCTTGGATATTTATTGTTTATACATCATCATGACGTATCATCACGCCTCTATGCTCGGAGGGGTACGCAGATGTGTACAATATACCTACCTAGATTTCGACAGTTAGGTATGTTAAGTTTCATTTATTAGGGATAAGTGGATAACCCTATGACCATGAAATGTATTGTTAACAAATAATAATATAAAAATAAATTCATGGCAAATATTTGTATGGGATATGGGAACAACTAAAAATGGAAAAATAAAAATCTTTTTTGCAAAAAATAAAACCGACTTAAAAAAAACACTAACCGATGTAAAATAACTCCAAATTCGGAAGTCGGTGGCCCATCATGAATAAGACAAAACCACCAAAGCCACAGACTTCCTAATTTAGAGTTATTTACACCGGTTAGTATTTTTTTTTAAGTCGGTTTTATTTTTTGCAAAAAATATTTTGTTGCACAGTCTTGTTGGTGAGCTTTTAATTTTAACGTAAGTTTATTAAGTTGGGCTAATTAAAAACGGCTGTATCTATTTCTCAATAGAATACTGCACTTACCGAGGTTAGTCCGTGAATGGGTGGCAATACATTACAAGACTCCTCGGTAACTCGGGAAGTACGTCAAGTTGTTGGTCCCGGCTGATTTGACTATCTTTTGGGTTCTCTGATGCCCAAAAAACTAAAAACCTGTCTTTACCAAGGCATAGTATCTGGGTCGTGGGGGTCTAACAGGTAGTCACGCCTTGTTAAAAACTGGTACTTTAATATTCAGCAGCTACCGCAAAGACTGGAAGGCCTTTACCTATAGTTAGGTAAAAATAAATGATGTAGTTAAACTATAATTTAGATTAACAGCCTCCTCTCAAAACACTTAACTATCACAACATGTAAATGTGAAATTTAAATATTGTTGTCAAGTAGCCAAAGACAAAAGCCCAATATCATTTTATGAAAAGCACACAAAGTTACGATCCATCAAAATTTTAGTGTAGTTCAAAAAGCGACTTATATTTAAAATACTATAGGCTCGCAACATCGAATCTCAATTTACGAAAAAGTAAAAAAAAAATGCTATCAATTCAAAAAGTTGCGGCCAATTTTGGCGTTCAATATAAGTCTGGAGGATGAACGTCGCATATCCAATAAGTTGGTAGCTCTTTATTGTTTGACAGCTTGCTGGCGAGTTTGATCAGTTATTTAAATGAGTGCCAACATAGTTAAGGATGTCAATTTCCTTGAGATTTACGTGACTTTTACCCACCCCCTACTTTACAGCGTAAATATTCTGAGATGCTTATTAAATGTGTACCGCAATTTGACATTCATTTACTTCATTTTGTTTCAAAGGAAGTACAACAGTAACTGAAAAATTAAAAAGTTTAGATGTGGAGTAAGTTCTGGGTCGGTACTCAAATATATCCAATCATTTCTAAATTAGGGCAAATCCGAAATTGGTCAATATTTTAGCAATGCGTTTGGTCTATAAAGAAGGAAAATTATACAAGTCACATGTAGATTAGGCATTCAAGAATGACTTTTGCAATGCTGTAATTGAAATAAAATATTCGACCTTAACTTTGTCTTTAACAATTTATACACTTTGTCATTCTTACTTGACTTAAACATAAAAGTTTGTAAGTTCTGCGATGAAATATCTTAGATCTGATCTTAACCGTCAACTAGTTCCTTTCTGAATAGAATTCGGCAAGAAAATGGTGTACAATTATTGAAACGACTTTAAAAATGGGACATCATACTATACACGTATACTTAAAATTGTCCCAGAACTTTACCATTCTTCAGTAATACAAAAAAAATGTTCAAGGGTGTGTATAGTAATTTTGTCGAGCTCCTTTAGCATTCATCGTTGATGTCGGCCGTCTAAATTGGATTACGTGTTAACTGTCTACAAGAAGCACGCCCCTGGCTAACGATTTTATGATTTTATTGCGGAACCCCAAATGCGTTGAGATTATGACGATACAAATTAGGACGAGGAACATTTTGACGGTTTTATCCGGTGAAAGTTTTATTTAGTCAGTTTAGTTAGGATATTTGATTATGGGGTGAGAATGAACCCATGTTCATGGCTGTTTAAAATTAGAAAACAATTGAAGGATGCTTTTAATACCTGATTCGATTGTCAACGCATTTTCCCGATGAATGCATTTCCGTTTCTTAGTTTTGTTGATGATAGAATTAGGTTGAACTGATTGAGAATAAAAAAACCGGCCCAGAGCGTGTCGGGCCACGCTCAGTGTAGGGTTCCGTAGAATATGAAAACGAAGTTAAAAAAAATGCTTGCATATAAGATTATACTACAAACTTAGTCCAGAAATTATTTTGTACAACTTTGTCTTTTTTGTACAAAAACTGTTCGCATACAAGTTCAAAATAATTTTCCTAGAAATGCCTTATAAAGTTCTACTTTTCAGATTTATTTCATAGTTTCTAAACTGATGGTTCAAAAGTTAGAGGGGGGGGGGGGACACTTTGTTTTTTGACTTTTGGAGCGATTATTTCCGAAATTATTGACATTATCAAAAAATTATTTTAGTAAACCCCTATTCATTTTTTATACCTTTCCAACAATATATCACAAGTTAGGGTTGAAATTAAAAAAAAAATCACTTCCCACTTTACATATAGGGGGGCTACCCTAATAAAACATTTTTTTCTAATTTTTATCTTACCACTTTGTCGGCGTGATTGATACACATATTGGTACCAAATTTCAGCTTTCTAGAGCTAACGTTCACAGAGATTAAGCGAGGACGGACGGACGGACAGACAGACAGACATGGCGAAACTATAAGGGTTCCTAGTTGACTACGGAACCCTAAAAAGCAGTCTGGCTCGTTGACCGTAACCAAATACGAGTATGCGCTTCGGGTTTCAATATTTTTCCAGAAAATGATAATTATGATAAAATACTATAAAAAATATTGTACGCCAACTTTTGTCCAGCTGGCATTTAAAAAATAAAAATTTGAGACAGAGTAGTTACTTAAATTAAAATGGTTGTTGGACCGTTCCCTACGTTTCTATTTGGTGAGGGCAGGGATGTCTTCAATAACGATTTTATTACTTGTTGTAATAAACGTATATTAATTAAATTTACAAGACGGTTTTTTTTGTAAGAACGCACACCGACATTCAACGAATTTTCTAGTGAAGTGACGTTGGTCCGTTGACAGAAAAAATCTAAAAAATGTCACGATGTTCACGGCGCAGAATGCTTCAGCTATTCACCACTTGGTGACGTTGTGGATAGACTGAACAATGGTTCTGATTACAAAAGCATCATAACTTCAAAATTAATTTATTCAAACTAGGCTAAGGTCAGCACTTTTTGAGCGTCAAAAATTACTTAAGACAGTCCCCCAAAAAGCCTGCCCTACGCCACTTCCTAGTGTTTTTGCTGGAAGAAGTGGCGAAACAAACTGCCCTACTTCAAATCGTTGACACTAACGATCATCACAATGAAACGTAGCAGGACAACTCTTGGACACAGCCGCTCTATCGCAAGTCGCCAATGTCCCCTTATATGGCCCACTGTGCTAACCCCACTAACTTGAGCTGTCCAGATTACATGTTCAGGCTTTTCAGAAGTTTCATAACACGTGGTGCGATGGGCGTTGGGCGTCTCCGCTCCGCCTTCATGCAACAAGTGACTCGGCCCCCGCACCCCGCACCCTTCCTCAGAAGCCAACGGGGCCGTCGCAAAGACAATCCCATTTTTTTATTCCCATCCCATTGACTTCAATACTTAAGCAGTAAAAGTAATTGCCAACAATCGGGCCGTACTTTCGCCATGAAAATTGACTTTTCATTTCGGTTCTCCATTTTTGAAATATCTTACGTCATGATCTTATTTTATTTTTATTTTTATGCATAGCCTAAAATTGTGTCGTTCAGTCTTTCAAAAGACCTTGATTCTAAGAAACAGATTCACAATTATCTTTCTTAGACTTGACATTGAATGACAGTCCAACTTCCAATGTTAATTAAGTGTAGGTAGTCTTGACATATCATAGGCGCTGGTGACTGAATAACAATAGCTGCCCGATGGATTATCCACTAACTACATACCGTTATCTATCTATTACATACCGAGATCCCCCAATTCTTCAAAAAGCACGATAAGCACTCCCTAGCAGTCATTATTAGATCTTTGACAGTCGTTGTGGATAGTCAGAATCCCAATAGTTTGAAAACCTATCTTACCAAGGTTATGTTAACCCAGGTATTGAATTCAGCACCGCTACAAAATAGGAATGTCTTTTTTTAAATATATAATGGGTCTTCTCTTGACCTCAATCTTGTCCTGCGGTCAGAGATGAGGTCGACGATGGAACGAGCTTACCCAAAAGAAGCCTATTAACTCGCGACTTAAACAGATTGGGGTCATATGAACTCGGGAACACTGATGCAGGCAGGGAATTCCACTCCTTGGCTGTGCGCATAATGAAGGAACAGGCAAAGCGCTTCGTGCGAATGTGTGGATCATCTACAAGGAATATAACCTGCATTACGTCTGGATGTCTTCTTTTCATAAAGAGAAGCCACGAGCTTTTATTAACATGCTTGCTCAAGGCGAGTTATGCTGATTTCAAAGGGTCAGCCTCGCCTCTCATGCAAAGGTAACAATGTGACTTTTTCAATGTCAGTGTTTATCATAGACAACACTGACATCGGTGAAGTAAAACACCGTTAGTAATCCAACGCAAATATATTGCTACAAATTTGTCAACACTTACATGCTTATGATCCTTCTTCATCTGTACAACTACGGCGCTACAGCAGCTATTTAAAAAATACTCAGCATCTAACAAATGGGCTCTAGGAATCGCAAAGGAAGTGTGCCCTAAATAACACAAGAGTTAAGAGGTCGCCGGTCCCCTAGTATGAATAAATTTGCGCCAAACACCGCCCCGCCTCACCGGATTCTCTCGATAACCGACGACGCCTATGCTTTATAACCCGTGACATCCGAAACTCGATTTATTATCACACTGTCATGCTGGCAGAAAAAATCGGAAAAGTTTCCTAAAAGATAGTGCGTCGAACATACCGCTTCGATTCTCGTAAATCGCTCCCGTACGTGAATTAGCTAAAGTTGTGAAATTATTTAACATTTAGTGTTCCTCATTTAGCCTCTCTGAAATTTTAAAACGATATGAACAATGTTCTACGAAAATCATAGAAGTTCGTAGACCCTGCTACGTCACTTGGTAGGCGCATCATACAATTTCGCCAATCGATCCTGTGCGGATTAGCTACGAGCTACGGCGTAGCACTATTGTGTGAAGTAGTTGAAACTATCCTGTTTACTCGGACTTAAACTAGGAACAAATATGTTACAAAGATTCCGAAGTCCAATCAATCCTTATCTATGCCATTAAAATTAACGATAGTACGACCTAATATTATCAGATGACACTAATTACTTGTCTAGAAGTGATTGCGTAACTTAATGATATGGGAGTTCCCTGCATAGTGCACGTGAAGCGAACAGGCAATGACGATCAACTACTGTGACATAGCATGATATAAAATGCTTCCGTGCAATTAACGCGGTCCTCCCATTTAACACTAGTGCAACATGAGCACGCGTAGCCTGAATGCCGTTCCGGGTATGTCGAACCGGGTATGTCAAACCGTGTATGTCGACGGAAGAATTGACAAAGTGACAGATAGTAGAAACATTTCTGCCGATTATTTTATTTTTATTTTATTTTATTTGGGAAAACAAACGTTATTACCTTAGATATAACACTTATTCGTAGGGTATACATATTAAACAAAATCAATGCCACAACATTTTCCACTATATTAACAAATAAGTATAAGGGTTTATTGGTTAGTTTTAAAATCAAGAAAAAACATGTATTACATTTAATAATATAGCTACTAACTAACAACTAGTCTGTTACAAAAGATGTATTGAAGTTGGTCAGTGCCTTAATAACTTTATTTCGAAAGCATTTCTATTTAGTGCAAATATTTCAATTTCTATTTTAGTGTTCATTGTACGTTTGCGTAAGACGCCGAAGAGGTGCACGTTTACCTGCGTTTGTCCGGCACGATACCTGGGGCTCGAGTCTGCTATAGCAATCGTGTCTCAATGACCGGTCAATGATCGATTTTTGGCGTATAACGTCAAACTTATGACACATTTCCCATACAAAAACTGTCAAAGTTGTCAAATATTCGATCATTGACCGGTCATTAAGACACGATTGCAATAGCAGACTCGCCCCCTGGTCAATCAATCGGTAATCGCGCACTCCACGACGATGAATTGATCTAGGAACTACAAGTTTGATATTATTACTGAGGTCTATACAAATTAGTTTATTATGATAGATATCATGCAGTGTCATTACTTGCAGAAGCATTCGTCTCTTCTCAAGTGAGAGTAAGTTAATTTATAGATTTTTAGATTATAGAAGAAATAAATGCTGGTCCTGCTCCATAGGACAACTTAAAGTCTGGACAGAATCGGATTGGATGGAAAAGTATTATTAAATTAATGTTTGCTTTTTCTCTACATCACACATTGTAATTTGATTTTTTTTTTTATTAATTTCATGATTAATCCTTTTTTATAATAAAATATGTAGGTAGTACACCAACATTTCGCCAGTTTTGCTTAAGTCCCAAGTAATAGGGGGCGAGCCTTATCAATGGGGCACAAACCCAGACTCTGGGCTGCTACTGAGAAATTCCAGAAGAAATTACATTAACGCTTGGCCCGACCCGGGACCAAACCCGAGACTTCATGCTCAGCAGTGGCGCAAGCAACCACTAGACCAAGGGAGAAGGGAAGGAGGGAGGAGGGAGGAGGGAGGAAGGGAAGGGGGGAAGGGATTTTTTTAGTCAATAATTTTAGTTCTTTTTAGAAGCTTGAAAGTCAAATGCCTGACAACAAGGTTACTATTATATATAAAAACCAATATCCAATCGTTTTTCTTGGCCCCTAATTAGCACGCTCAGCTTGTTCTTAGTTCCAAGAAAAAGTCTTAGAAAAAATATTATTGAGACTGTGTAGGTTGTATAAAAGCAATCTGTTATTTCTTTTTTTTTTTTTTCTTCTACTTTTAATCGCAAGAGAATCCAACAACTATAAAATTTAGATAACCATTTAATTTAATAATTAACCGGTTTCAAACAACAACTCTGTTTAAGTGAAAGAAGCGTAACATTATTCTATGGCACTCAGCAGTAGTGCTGGTTCAATCTGTCAAATATTTTTTTAATCAAATAGGAAATGAATAAGGTGTTTTTGTATTGTGCTCACACCATTTAAACATTTAACATAACACTAGACGTGAGGATATTATGAATTGGCTTTCTGGTGACTATGGTTTCTTTTTTTTTTTTGAGCTTTACCTAAGTCCTCCATGTACTAAATAAATAAATAAATCAATCGAGTGAGTAGTTCCGGAGATTGCCCCCTACACACAAACTCTACTTCTTTGTAATATTAGTATACATTACGAATGAATTATCTGCCTAACCTTTTCCCATCTACATTGGAGTCGGCTTCCAGTATTTTAAAAATAATAATTTATTCATGAAAAACGTTTTTTCAAAACCTGTGCATTTAGCCAGGCAAAAGTATATTTATCCTATACAATGCAATGTATACTTTGTCTCTAATTATTAACTAAAGGTAAAATATTTTTACTACACCCAAACTAGGTTTATTCAAACCTGTGATTCAGGCCTGTGTTACATTTTACATAAAACACAGGCCTGAAAATGACCGGTAGATAGCGTCGTGTGGTGGGTCGTCGAGCTCCCTGAAATAGGTTTGAGCTACACTATGACTGAAGCATGCATGCCGTCTGTCGGGACCGGTCAACTCTAAGCTGAATTGATTATTTCTTTAAAAGGCCTTTCCAGACTAACGCCCGAATACTGAAACGCCTCTCAAATATTTGACGGCTACTTAAACGTTTAAGAAGCTCTCATAGTCGAAATTCATATTCTCATATGTCATCTAAAAGCATTGATTAAATTTAACAGGGTCTCAAATTAAGTTGTACTTAAACTCAACTCTGTATAAAATCCGTATACTGGAACGTCACTTAGCGCTTTTTAACTGACACATCAACTGTCAAATCGAGTTAAGTAGGTGTTATATTTGAGAGTGGTCTCGGGCTCTCTTAAATCTTAAATTAGATTAGTTTTTGGTGTTAAAATGTCTGTTTTGTCGTTATCTTCCCTTTCTGATCATGAAAGACCCACCACGAGCCGCAGGAACGCTGAAAAGCTGAATGCTTTCGAAAAATATACCGACGAGGAATTTCGTGTACGGTTCCGCGTTTGCAAAGAAACAGTTTTATATTTGGATTCAGTCTTCGGAAGCAACATCAAACCCTAATCAAAACGAAACAGGGCTATTCACCAGGTCTAATAACATCTCTTGTTCCTTAAGGTGTGCCGTGATGTTGAGCTTGATTTATTTACAGACAGTGTCACAAAACTAAAAAAAAAATTAAGTAACTTTTTCTTTGAGGTGTAATAACTTTGCAAAATGTATTTTATATTTATTTAATGTCTTCAGTTGTAATGTTTATCTCTCACGCTGTTAATACCTTCTTGACAATTTTATATGTATGTTTATATAAGTGAAAACTTGTAATTGGCCTTATTCTGTATGTTACTGCTGTTTATTTGAATGTATTAGCTGTAAGTTTTCCTAAAAGTAATAAAATGAAATAGTCGTGTAATTACACCCACGTCTCTTTTTATTTTCTTCCATTTTCTATAGTATTTTGATTAGTAGAAAGAAACTAAAAAATAATAATATCATTCTACACTTGGAGTTAACTAATCCCGCGTAAAATGTCAAGTGTGACGTTCCAATCTACGACAATTAACTCAAAAAAAAAAAAAACTTAGGACGTCTTCTTTTGATGTTCATCTGATTTATAAGTAAATAAATGCATAATTCAAACCAAACTTACATTACGCTGTTATATTTCAACTGATTAATAATGTCTCAAATAATTATAGAAAACATTATTTGTTCGAAGAAGACTGCGTAAAACGATTCCGAGACGTAAACGAAATTATTTGGTAAATGAGAACGTGCTGAAAACAATTTTGAGGACTGCTTATTTAAGTATGGTTTCGAATTGCTTGAGTGGTGTTTGTGTATACCATTTAAATTTGAGGAATGCTTAAATTTAAGTAGCTTTTAGATGAGTAGGAGATTTGAGTAGCGTTTCAGTATTCGGCCGTTAGCCCTGCATCGTGAGACTCGCATAATGCATGTATACAATCTTATGTCTGGACTTTAAAAGAGACCATGACCCCTGAGTTTCTTTCGGCATTTCTTTTCAGGGATCAGTGACTTTGGAAAAAGATTGAGTTTAAAAAAAAATGACGTAAAAGTATCTGAGAAGATCTACTTACAGAAATAAATATCATTTCATCATTTCATTTTCAGAAAATTGTTTTTATACTGTTAAGGAATATATGAATTATAAGAAAAATGGAAAAGTTGCTTGACATGAGAATTTTGAAAATTATATTTAAGAAAGCTTAATTATTGTGGTCATATAATGTTTGTAATTTAATGACTAAGTACTATTATTTGACATTAGTAATCTAATTTAATTGTTATTATTTTGAAATTTAATTATTATTTTTATTTGACATTTGTAATTTAATATTGGGACATTTATTGAAATCGTACTTTCTTTTTTTCTTTATGTACATAGCAATTTAATAATTTTGTTGAATTTTTTTTTGTTATAGTATTTTAAATCATTGCTTTTGTTACAAAATTTGCATGCCTAATTTAGGAGGCGGAATATGAAGTTCAAATGTTTACCTATGCCTTCTCAACATCTGTAAAATACCATATTTCAGGCAAATAAATGAATCTGAATCTGAATCTGAATCTCTGAATCATTCCATGCAGCGACATCCACAACCCAGTTATTAAGAAACACGATATTCCTACGTTAAACTAGTTGTCAAAGATCTACAAATCAAAGCAGAAACCAACGGCTTAACGTGCTTTCCGAGGCACGGTAATCTTGATTTGTAGTACCTTAATGGTCACCCATCCTCAAGCCGACTTTGACAAGCGAGCTTACCTTACTAATGACTCGTGTGGCCGTTATTTTGTAACCATAAGCTCTAAATACCATCACCATAATTATTATACTAGCAGATCTTTGTATACAGAGCGAAGACTTGCATTTACTTCTTCTATTTATATTTAAAGTTGAATGCAACTTTTTATATTTTAAAACTATTAATTTTATGCTGCATAGGTACAGACACCAGCACATCAAGCTACCCTAAACTGATAAATATTCCAAATTGAACATTAACCTTATTTTATTAGTAATAAAGTTGAGAAACTATCAAAGAAACTTGACACATTGGGGTAGCTTGATGTGCTGACTTCTGATCATAGATAGAGGTCACGACCCATAGATATACCTATATTATATAAACCTTTGACAAACCTGAGAATAGAACTCATGATCAGCAGCAACGAGGCAGTTAAATAGTAAACTTGTACTTCGCAAAATCTTAATTTTGAAATTTTATACGGCAAATTACATTCATTTCATTCAATAGTTCTTATTTGAAGATAAGTATGCCAATTATCCACATCACATATTAAGAACGCACTTATTCTGAGCATTGAGTCACGCAAAGAGAAAGTCCGTTACATCGCTGAATATGCGACAGATTTATCGTGGTTTTGTAGTGATGTCCCTACTGTTTATACAAGTTTATCGATAAAAAGATAGTAGAAATTTGTTTTTATTTTCTCTCGAATTGAATTAGAATTTGGCTTAGATCGGCGTCCAAGCTTGTTTGTTTCAAATAACGCATACTGTTTTTTGTTTAAGTATTCCTGGTCAATACCGTAAATACAAGTATTATTTTATCTCAAACCATTGACGTAAGCTGGCATTTTCCACTACAAAGTGGCATGAACTGGCAGCTTGAAACAGGCGTCACCTTTGTAAATAGCAAACTGTGCGTCAATAACGTATAGGTTGATACCTTCAATATAACCCGCGGAATTCAAAAACTGTGTGAAAAAATGTTTCTGTGTAAATCATATTTTTTTACGAAAGTCTTTTTATTTCCAACAAATACCTATAAATTCAAGACCGATATTAATCCTAAAAATAATTAATACATTTATTTTCATTTCATTAGTCTTGCGAAATAAATTTTGCAGTGATGAAATGCGCAAAAAAACCTTCACAATGATGGACATTAAAATAAAATAAATGTTGAATGAATAAGTTTTGAAATAAATTTTGTATGTACGAAAACAGGCTCCCAAAACGCTCTTTATCACTTTCTAGTAATTTGGAGTGTGTAAAGGTGCTAAATGACATAGTTATTAACATAGTTGGTATTATTAACTGGCTTGAATTTTATATTGAAACGATAACATACTAGCACACCTCTTTAACATAGTAAAAGTACTTACTTTGAGACAGCAAATTAAAATTTTTATTTTTTTAAATATTGTTAGCGCCAAAAAAACCTATTCCTTTTTTGAAAATTTCACTTTAATAGCGTAATTCTAAAAAAAACCTTCAAAAAACTTAAACTTACTTTTTTATATTAAAAAAACCTTCTACTGTAAAATTTGGTTTTTGTCGGTTACACTAAGTCGGCGGTTATGACTCGATATCGTTTGCTATTTATACTATTATTCATTTTACGCACGATCGACTTTGATTACACTTTTAGATTTTAAATACATTCTAAATTTGAACATAAAATTTTTCAAATCCTAATGTTTATCGTGTAAACTACCATTATGATCGATTCAGCGTAGCACAGCCCTAGGGGTCGTCACCTGCGAGGCGCGGGGCGCGGGGCGCCGCAGACTTGGCGTCGCTATGGCGGGCAGGTTACGATTTACACTCCACCAACTCAGCAGAAACTCTGCCCGGACGAGAAATGCTGATAATCCACATCCACAGACGTTGCGCGAGAATTAGATCGAGATTACTATGATACCGCCGCGCCGTGAGACGGTTTTATTACTCCTACACATTTAATTAGGATGTAAATTGTTTGTTCTCGAATTTACTTGTGGTTTATGTCTTCTTAGATCGATCGGATACTTTGTGTTAAGTATTTATCTTTACTTTTAAAGAGTTTAGTCTTTTGATAAGTAACGTCATAACGTTTCACTGTTCTAGTTTTTAAATGCTCTACTACTAGTAGTTCATCTGCTAATTGAGAGTCCCAGTGATCGTGATCTTTGATTGACTTTAGTCAATTGGTTCATTGATACGAGGAAATAAATAATTGGAGTTATGAATGACGATTTTACTAAGGGCACGCCAATTCTCATTCATAGCATACCGAAGTGATGTTAAAGAGCACATGGGAAATTTTGTTATTGACAGAATATTACAATTTGGATTAATCATGTAGGTAGACAGATAGAAAGCTCTCATTGTGTCTGAAACCTTTAACCTGAACTCGGAACATTAGAAGGAAGCCCAAACACCGTACAATGTTAGAAATTCTTAAACTGCACTTGGCAATAAATCTCTAAGAAACTATTGATACAGTGGTGACACTCTTTGCAAACTTGAAAACTTTATTTATGTTTCTATCTTTTGTTACAGATTTGAAAATTCATCGGCTGTCAGAGATATACCTAACAGCTCCCTGTTCCCGACGTGATCTAATCATTACAGTGAAAGTGGAACGTGTAACAAGGCACCCCACCTCATGGGGCATCAAAACAATACAACGATACATCACAATAAGAACCAAATTAGAGAAGACCAGTTGAATCATGGAGACTGATAAGTGTTCTAAAACTATTGGCAAACAAAATTGACGATCAAAAGTGACATTTTCGTGATATATTAGACATTGAATTTAATTTTTAAGGTAAATGTGACCTCGCGTATATGATCAATGTGTATTTTCAAGGGTTAAACGCAATCAACGACGTTTATGTGGTAGACATGGACATTGGAGTCGGGTGGAGCAGTGTGAACGATGCCTACCCTCTCCCGCATCTACCGATTAAGTGTTTAGTAAGTTAAGTTTACACCACATCTCAGTGTGAGGAGGCACATCTGACTGAATATGAATTATTTCTGAATGTATTGTACCGAGAGTTTATTCTATGTCTGAAATGAATCTATGCTTAAATATACCTACTATGGTATGATAATTGAGTTTTTGTAATTGGATTTGGTACGGAAAAAGTAGAAAGAGATTTGACCAAATAATCATTTGTGGCGTTTACACGAATATATTTAAGTAATTGAAATAAAAGCCATACGACTTGTTTTGCGGCTTATTGTAATTACTTTCATAAATAAGTGCTATTTAAAGCACCTTAAAACCTTGAAATAATCCGTATAACAATCGCTTATTTGGCCAAATTGAGAAATCATGTGCGGGCCAATTTTATGTACAAATATATAGCTAGTAAATGTCAAACTAAATAATTATGTCTCTTGCAGGAGGTGGATTAAGCCAAATATGAAGCATTGATAATATATCGAAATGACCTCCTGTGTATGTATTAGTTAAAACAAAATTATGAACTTTCGTCAACAACAATGCGAGTAATTGTTATCATTAATGCCATAATGTAAATAGATTTATTTTATAGTTACATTTACCTACACATACGCCATTTTTAACCAAATACCGTTATTATTATTGCTCAACGAGACATCTTTAGACGCCAAATCGAATCCTAACAGAATCAGAACGAACTTCATAGCTGATTTTGGGTGAAGAATCAAAGTATACAGAGGGCCTTGTAGAGCTAGTTAACGGTACAAACTGTGTCATGTTTTTGATAGATGATGTATAGTTAATACACCAACATCTAAGAGGGACCAAGTTTTGATGACAGTCAACGATACTGTCCCTCTTATACAAATTCAAATACAAGAGCTTCACAAAATTGCTCTAATAAAAGTGTCTGCTAGTATGTCTCAATATAATGTGTATTCAATCATTATAAAACCAGGAGACGTTGGAATTTGTGTCTTCAGAATGACGCACAAACAAAATCCGTTATAGTCAAATATCTAGTCCCAGATATTATTTTTTCAGTAAGCTACTTTTCAGATATATAAGCAGAATTTTACTCATAGATAAGCATTAATGCAGGCTAGCCCATGTAACATATAAACGTAGCAAACATTTGTTCATTTTGTGAATTACCTCAGTGGACTTTTTGTGATAGATTTAGCCAATAAGTGTTCAATTTAGTACGTGTATTTGCATAAGTCAATTCTTGTACTTTTGGCGTCCATTTATATATTATGTGTTTTAAAGACAAAATTTGGTATTTGCATAGTTTTTCGACACGTTTATTTACGCATACCATTTTTCAACATTCACTGCTTTTATACTAAATTGCGTATATTTGCAGCTGACATTGGTGCTATAGATAATATTATAATTATTAACGCATTGAACAGAATTATGTTTCGGAAATACATGTGTAAATGATGTACAAAAAGTAACTATAATACGCTATTATTTTTATTATTTTGCGCGTATTGGTACATAGTAAACAGCATTCAGGACAGAGACGCGAGTTGTGAGCACACGTTATAATTTCTATAAATATGTAGATAGGTAATTAAAATTAATTTTGTGTGACTTAAAGTCAGACATGCGGTCAGTGGATGTTCAACATCGACCCTACCTAGGTGATGGGTTTCTGATAGTAACCATTTGCCAAATATAAATACGTAAAATCCAATAACAAATCGATTATATGAATGTATGTGTAATCGGAATTAAATTGTTAGTTTGTATTATGAGTGTTTAGACGAGTAATCGATTAGTCTCTTTGGAGGTATCTCATGAATTAGTTAAGGTTGTTAGTTAATTATCTCCTGGTTGTTGAAATGTAATGTTACGATATACAATGTGACGAGACGTATTTATGTCAATCCATGTGGTCAATTAAATATGGACCGAAAAAAAGTCTGTTCCATTAAAGCCTAGCGTTAATGTGAATGAGTGAAAACAATGTAGATTGATGTTGTGCTTTTAGCCCTGGTTTGCTGAAGAATTAGCTTCGTGACGTAGTTATATGGTAGACATTGTGAAAACGCAACAAACTCGTTTGAAATCTTAGCAAAGCTTGATATAAAACTAACTTAAAACAACTTCATACCATTCTAAAAGTCGACTTGAGAACGAATTATCGTTTCTTTTTACCTTTTTTATGTAAAAAACTAAAGAAAAAGTTAAATAGAAATTTTCAAAGCTACGACTAGAGGCACAAAAGACGGGTCAGTCTGAACAATGCACAAGATAAGTACAGTATCATGTGATACAAAACTTACGAACTCGTTTATCTATAAATGTATGGGATAATATTTGTTGGATGGTGTCGCTACTTGTGTGGTTAGGTGTACGTCGCGATTACATGTAAACAATTTGATCTAAGTAGATTGAATTGTAATATGTAAATGCGTAAACGCATATAGGCGCATACAAATGCCCTTTTGTTTATGCCTATGGGAATTGTCACTAGTTTGTAATAGATAATATATTTTAATATTAGACCATGATTATTGCATTAGTAATCATGTATTTATAGGAGATGGGTGTGCGTCCCATGGAAGAGATACTTCTGTGTAAATTATTTTGTACAATGTTTAAAAATTTTCTATGTTTGCATCATTATTTTTATGGCGTAACTTTAGTAGATATAATAATTTTGTTGATTTTTTTTTCAGTTGCTTACTATTATAATAATTATACTGTACGACAAAAATGTGAAACTCTAGATGAATTAGAATGAAATTATGTGTTTCAATGTAAATATATAGACAAAACATGTATGTAGAAGTACATAAATCTTATTTATGTATTAAATTTGATATTGTTTTCAAAATTAACTGGTGGTTTTAATTTTCCCCGCAACTTTTGACTTTCTACAGCAATCAATTTTAGTTTTACCTTGACGACTAAGTATTTATGGCCCAGTGGTTTGAGCGTCGCTTGTTGCTAAGCTGAGGAGCTTGTGGCTAAATAATATCAATCTCAAGTGTCGAACGAAGGTTAAGCTACGCTTGACGAGGTTGGTTCGTGGATAAGTGACCGTTCATACATATCAAGACTCTTCTGTGCCTCGGAAAGCACGTAAAGCCGTTGGTCCCGGCTATCATTTGTAAATCTATGACAGTCGATTCAGATAGTCAGAAGTCCGAGAAACTGACAACCAGTTTAACCAAGGGGGGACCGTGTTACGCAGTAACTGGGTTGAGGAGGTCCGACAAGAAGTCGAAGTCCATGTAAAGCATCCGGCTATACTGGACGCCAATCTACACATAGTTGGGACAAGGCTACGCAGATGATGATGATTCAAGCGTCGCCTGTTAAAGCGTGTTTGTTCAAAGTTGTTTTTTCTACAACTCCCTCCTTTTTAATGCCCGCGGCTCTGCGTGGATGTCGGTTATCGCGCCCAGCTCCCAGACGGCTTATTTTTTTCCGACACCTCTAACAGATATCATTATATTATTTTAGCCAATGTATAGGTACAAAAACTGACACATTATTATTATACACCACACATTTTTAATTAGTGCAAATACAGAAAGGGGTTATTCTAGAAGGTCTTCTCATTATATTTGTAAAGTCTCAATAAAAAATATTCATAAACAGGAAACTTATTAGCGTTTGTTTACCTATATCCCTAAAAGTCACTCTAGGAATTATACGGCATATTTAAAAAGTTTCAATCGGCTGTTATTTTAGAATACTTACCTACGTATTCAAAAAAAACTAAAACTTACCTACAGGTATTTTAATGCTGTCCTTCGATATGTCCACCATCATTATCAATACATTGACGGGCTACGTCTCTTTCACTTTGTCAAAAGCGTCCAATAAGCGCTTTTTTAATTTGTTCTACACTTGTAAGCTCACTAATGTACACTCATCTTTTAAATGCACGAAATAATCAGGTGAGCGTGGAGGCCATGCCACGGGGCTGCCCCGACCGATCCACTGGCTCCCGAACCGCACCGTCAGGTACCTATTCACCCACTGCCCTATGGCAGTGCCAAGGCAAACACAAGCACCTACGTTGATATGAGTTCTCCTTTGCTATCATGATTGCATTGCGTAATTGACCACCAAAGTTCATTATGTTAAATCCAAACGAACTAATGATCTTCCATGCATAGTATTGGCTGATATTAAAACGACGAGCTGGGTTATTCGTAGTTCGTCGGAGATCTTTTTCAAAGTAGTCCACTACAAATTCATAATTATGCGTTTTGCGAATACCATACCATACGACTTCCACGTCCTTGGCTATGTGAGTGGAATAATCCACGGTCGACAAAACGCTGGTAAACATAGGTACCTAGGTATAACAAAATCCGAACGTTCGGTTGGCGACCATTTGGATACTCTTCTCCGAACTGTAAATAAGTAGGAACAGCGACACTAGCATT
Organism: Euplexia lucipara; assembly: GCA_921972225.1. Classification (NCBI taxonomy): domain Eukaryota; kingdom Metazoa; phylum Arthropoda; class Insecta; order Lepidoptera; family Noctuidae; genus Euplexia; species Euplexia lucipara. The sequence continues at coordinate 11,971,456 of OV179148.1, forward strand.
CTCGCCAGACAAAAAGTACACATGTACCTACTGTGCCTTTTGGTGAAAACTCACGAGATGAGAACTGGTAAGACATTGCGACAGTTTAAACGTTAATTTAGGTAAAAAATGCGCGTGTGCGCACACTTCCGCAAACAAATTGGCACTGTTTGTTTAATGCTTGATGAGTTTTCTTTGTTGCTCGTTCGATAAAGGATCGGTGGAAACGCTGGCGCCGAAGGGGGTGGGGCTTGAGTTTGCCGGGATTTATGAATGGCGACCGAAAAGGAAAGCACGCTGCGCGTAGTATTTTTTAGAAGGAATTATTATGAATTAACAATTTAAATTAAGAATTTACCAAGTAGGTAAGTATGACTTTTTGTGGACAAATTAGGAGTTTTGTTTTTTTTACTTTGATTACCTACGCAAATATACTTATGATCAGTACAGATACAGCCCTTTTTTTGTACTACTTAATTAAAAAATATGTGTACCTAGGTGTACCCTACAAAGAGATTTAAAATACTGTATCCTAAAACCTTTATCGATACCCACTCTGCTATCCAATAGTGAAAACAGCATATGAGTCGGTGTACTTAGAAGTTTTTGAGTTTATGACGAGCAGATAGACATACAGACGCGGCGGAGGACTTTGTTTTATATAATATGTATCTACTAATACCTAGTAAAAACTTTAGTACAATAGGTCTTTTCATTATTGTTTTCGGTAAAACTTTGACCCAACATCTTACATCACCCTAAACATTTGACCCAAATCACTTCACTTTAGAGATCACGTAAAACAATCAAAAGAAAGTACCTAAGTACCTACTATAAGAACACATTGCAATAAAAAAGATCATTGATGTTGGCATATCGCAGTAGGTAGGTAACTAACTATACCGTTCCCGTCCGCCTACCCGCAATATAGCGCATTAGTTTCTCAAGGGACACTTTTATTGTTAAACTTTTTGAATATTTAACGCTTTGAAACGGAGATTTTTTTTATTACGCCTTGGTGAAGTTTTTATTACACCAAGAGCTATTTCTAAAGATTTTTATGTCAGTTACAGCAGTACCGAAGTCATCAGTTTATAATAAAGTTACAATATAAAATGAAAGTTATGATGTCATGATTGTAATCCCGTGAAATGGACGAAGTTAGTGTTGGGTGTCATTGTGTCAATGTTGTACCGATTAACATAAAATGTTTACGGACCTACATACCTACTGCTTGAAGTGGCGACATAAGTATGGACGACACGGTTGGCGCAGTGGCTGCTGCGCTGCGTATCTCGGGTTCGATTCCCGCACGATACAAATATTTGTATGGCCTATAGTTAGTCGTTCCGGGTCTGTGTAGTCTTAGTGTACTCATATGTGAGTTTAAAAGTTTAAAGCGCATCCCCGATATTAGTGTGGTGTAAAGTTAAAAAAAAATGCATATTGAAAGTAAAAATAAAACGAAGGCGTGTGGATTTTGTTTGGGCTTATTTCCAATAAAGCTGGTCAGACTTTTACGGAGATTTTCACTGTCAGATAACTGGTCTCTTAAGAAGTTACTTAAGTACCTACCTAGTAACTACTTACCTACCTTTAACTTTTATTTTAGAAAAAAAATAGGAAGTCACCGCATGGTCACCACGCTTTCACTTTTTACACGGCCATAGTATAGCATAGGTAACTGTCGATGGGTTATTTTTTAGGGGTGGAAAATCCTCATAGATGTCCCCCGCCCCGGGGAGGGGTCTCTCAGAGTCTTACTGACTAAAAACATACAAATAGATCCCTATTTACCTTTATCTAGATTGTCAAGTAAAACCTCTTTTGGTTTTAAACTACCTGGCCGCTAAAACTTAGTGTTGGCTGTACCCTTTAATCAACAATATGTACTTTGGTTGTCACAAATCGAACATTACCTATTGACATTTCACATTTGGACATAGTATTGCAAGGTTCGTTGTGTACAAAGGGATTTAATCATGCTATCGAAGACAATAGGCTTACAGAGAGTTTTAGCGTCTGTCGTCTACAGAGGATACCGAAATGGAAAACTATGTGAGTTTCAAATGCAGATTGTCGTTTAATACTATTCTACCTACCTATAGGTACCCTTTCTCTTCTACTTCCAAAAAAAGTACTTAGGTAGGTACGTGCTTACCTATGGGTACCAACCGGGTAAATAATTCGGGTACTTACCTACTTTTAGCGGCTGTAGAAAAGATTAGAATAGGACTCTTCATTGTAGGTAGGTACACCATAAACACTTACAAATTATAACTTTAAGGACTACCTAAGGTGATACAATGAAGAAACCATTAGATGTAATCTCTTGAAGAGTCAGTTCCTAGATATCCAGGGCTATGACCTTTTTTTTAAATCAAAAAAATCTAAATCAAGTCATTTATTCAGATTAGGCTGAGGATCAGCACTTTTTGAACCGTCAAAAATTACACAAGACAGTCCCCCAAAACGCCCGCCCTGCTGGGTAGAAGAAGTGGCGGAACAAACTCCCCAGCAACAAGTCTGTCTGATATGTTAGAAGAACAGTTTAAACAGCATTTGTACTTAATTAATAAACATATTAAATTAGATTAAAACATTTGCTACATGATAGCTAGCACACACCAATAAATAAGTAGGTAAGCAGACTGCTTCATTGGAATAGTGATCGCAAGAGCGACTGCTGAACGTAGGGTGCAGCGTGCACCATGGTAGGGTTATCATATGGGTGAGTTGTTTTGTTCAGAAGAAACTTCGTTGTGGGTTTAGATTTGAATCCGGTTCATAGTAGGCATATGCTCGCCCCCCTTTATAACGCGGGATTTGTACGGCGTGATGTTATGCTATTGCAACCAATGTGTTAGTAAGTTAGCTAAAAGTGTAAGGTAAGATAGCCATAACTGACAATGGATTTAGAGCAGAGAAATTTAAGATACCTAGGTACTATAAAGAGATCGTGCGAAGTAATGTCATAGAAAAATTAAGATCCCATGTCTCAGTAACGCCATCTAGAATAATATGGCAATATTGGAGCGGCAGCGCGGCGCACTAAATTAAGCTTAGGTATCATAGACTTGCAATAGGACACAAGTATCGGATGAAAACGAACACCTTGGGAAATACAGCCGTAATTTAATTACCTAAGTACCTTTGAAATCATCTATTAATTTGATTCTTTTGTTTCAAGTGAACTCAGCCTATCAAAGAAGCGGTAAACAAGTGACCAGCGGCAGTCAAGTGCTTATCACACCGGTCAGATCCTGTGCCTGTGAGTAAACCTTTAACAAAAAAAAAACTACATATAGGTACCTAGGTACCTACCTACCTCCTAAAACCAGGATGACACGAAGGTGGGTATGGGGTTCTTCAAAAGGGGAGTAAATAGGTTTTTAGAGGGTCGGCAACGCGCGTGTGGCGCCCCTGGTGTCGCAAGTGTCCATAGGCTACGGTAACCGCTTACCATCAGGCGGGCCGTAAGCTTGTTTGCCACCGTCGTGGTATAAAAAAAAAGCTAAAAAAGGTACGACTGTGGAGGACCTCTTGACTGAATAATATCTACCTCTCCTCCCCAATCTTCACTTTAATATTTTATTAATATTAGTATAAATTTAGTAATAATTGTCACGCCGGATTTGTCAGGGTCCCAATCCCTTCTGGGTGTGAAATCTGTAACGGAGGTTGTTTACGACATCTGGAGAAACAGTCTGAAAACCCACTAATAAAATTCACTAAATGCCGAAATTAAATCACCGAGATTCTCGGTATAAACTATTTTTTTCCTAACAGACCGCTGCGATGCGCACATGAATGAGCTGCCAGTGCCGTGCGCACCTTGGGAACCGTGGTACGGCGACAAACAGAGTTTCTACAACAAGATTTTGTTGGGCGGCATATTATGGTGAGAATTTCTATGACCACCACCACCAGTACCTATCATCTATAGTGCCTATATCACTTAGTTGTCTCTATTCCCAAGACATGCAACTCGATACTCGGCAACATCTCGACACCAACATCAGCTACCAACTGCTATCCTGCGAAGAGAGTATCCTTACGTTTGCCGATACGCAGGTTACCTCTGGTGGCAGAATCACCTATTAATTTTTCCACTGATAGGGCATGGGCCATCGTTCTGCGTGGACTTAGCCGTAATCCAAGCGGCGAGCGGATTTCATGGTTCACATAGACATGTGAACCATGTCACATTGGGAGACCTAAATTTCTGATACTATCGTAGTATCTGGCTTCTCTGTTTCCGATTAAAGAGCCTCCCTTAAAGTGTCCTGTTATTTTTTGCAGGTTCCTATTTTCCTTGGGCCTGATGATCTACACCGACAGTATATACTTGAACTGGGCGCCACCGAAACAACCCGGCCCACCGAGCGATATGGTTGAAGAATGTGAAGACGACTAATCCTTATGCAATTATTTTAATTATGCGTTCTTACCTATGACATAGCCGCTAGTAGGTACTTACCTACATACCTAATCATAGTGTTCATTGTTATACTAGGTGTTGCTGTAACGGCTAGTTAAACAAAACATAACGTCAAAAGCGGATCGTTGCGTAGCACTTGAAGTTTCTTAAGTTACGTCCTTTAAAAAAAATGGAGGCTCATTTTGTGTTTGTGAAACTTTTTCTTCGAAGTAAAGCTAAGTTCACATGACCGCGCATGACAGCAGCGGATGCGCTCACATAACCGCAGTTTAAAGTTAAGATTCCAATAAGCAACTCTTTTTTCGACATACAACGTGTAACAGCAGAAATTAACCTTAGACACTAACTAGAATACCACCAAGTTAAAACATCTGTCATTGAATTTAATTAAACCTAACCGAAATATAGGACTAAAATAATAATTAAATTAAACCAAAATATAAGATTAAAACAACATTCTGCCATTTAGTTTCATTAAACCAAACCGAATTAAACCTAACCAAAATATTGGACTAAAACAATATTTATCATTTAATTATAAAAAAAAAAATAAAAAAAAATCGGATAATTTGACACATTGGGGTAGCATGATGTGCTGGCATCTGTACATAGAATCTCGACGCACACACTCACTGGAATAAACGTGTTCTTACACGAATGAATAGACAAAATGACAGATTGTACAAAGTTTTCTACCGTTTTATGCATGCGATGTTACAACTGTACAGAAGAAAGTATATTTTATTCAATTATGAAATATTTCTTTAAAACAAGACGTGTTGTAGATAGTATACATGACATTGGACCTGGACAAGAATTTACATTGGACACTGATTGGATGGTGAACATCGGTTCAGTTACCAATAAAGACAAAAATGAACTACACACAATGATTTAACAAAATCAATTCAACATTTTTGCAGTCCTTCCTTCTCATCAACAATTTCCTGCATTTGATGGTCAACCATTACTAAAGTCATTCGTTAGGGACGTAATATTGGCAAAACTATGGTGACTCTTACACCGAAGCCAAGAGACAAAAGTTGTAATTGATTTTAAAACAAGTCAGAGGGCTTTAAACACTGTTTAGTTTGATTCTAAACTGCACGGTCAAGTGAACTTATACTAATAAAATTGATGTTATATTTTTTGTTGAAGTGAATAAAATATTAGAATATTAGTGCGTTTTATTATTCAATGTTAAAAGGGTATCACACTTAATTACAAAATCTGGGTTAAGCACAAATAAGAGGCACGTTTAACTCTATCTCTCTTTATTTGTTTAGAGAAGAATTTATAATTAATTTTAATAATATTGCAATGCGTTTGATGCAGTCATACATGTTATGTATCTTCTTTGACTAACTCTCAAATCGCATTTGAATTTTATTGCATAATAAAGTATGCTAACATCACTTGCTAATTTCGCGCTACTGCGGCGCTTATTGCAGAATTGGAGCGCAACAATAAACGTGTTTCCACAAGCAACACTGTACAGTAAGACAACGTAATTGTTATCAGACATATCCTAAACTATCCATTATTTAGACATTTGTTTTGCATTACAACCTATTCGCATGAATATAATTTTCTATTTTGGACGTATTTTAGGAGCAAATGTGATTGAAGGTTTGAAACACTGAATGCGCATATTTTATTTAGTTTAGATATACTAAAATCACGCGTAAATTTAATAACAATGTGGAATAATCTGGAATTTAAGTTCGAAATCTAAAAGACCGTCAAATTCATCAATTATTACGATAATTTTGTACAACTAATTGTCAATAGCTAGCTCGTCTACGTTTCATAACTGTTATTAACACTGATGGCAACCAAATCACCACAAATATTAGATTAAACTAGTAAACTATTTCATTGTTTAATATTTGTCACAGCCGAGTTCCCAATATTATTAGATTTTGAACTAAACTGACGGACTGACAAGTCCTTAGACTTCTTGCAGACTGATTAACAGAATCGTCCGAGATGCTGGGAGAAAATTGATAATGTAAATTGTTCTTTTAAGTCTAATTAACTATCGTATTCGAAATAAAGCGCTAAGTGGAACTATAACAATGTGTAATATTAAGTGAGAGTTATCTACTCTCTGGTTTTGGTTTAGGGGGCTTGAATCCTTGGATTTTTTTCTTCTTTTTCTCTTTGCCCCCGCCGGATTGGAACGTCTTCCAGCTGTCGACTCGGTTTTGTCGAGATTCCTGTAACATACAAAGTCATTTGTTGGGATTTCAAGATATTATAAATTTTAAGTCTTTTAAAACATACCAATATTCCGGGAGTACAATTGCACAAATGACTGATGACTTTTTACAACATTAAATCAAACAAAAACGAATAATTTTAAACTTAAATAAATTATTAAGGCAACTTGCGAACTGAACTGAAATTTTCTTGTGTTTTTTTGCAATTTGTTGTTCAGTGTCAGGTTGAATGTTGATTAAAATATGATTTACGACTGAAAATTGAGAAAGTTAAAATCAGATTCAGTGAAAATCAAAAAAGCAAGATTATTAACTTATTGACATTTATTTGAATTTCACAAAATAATAAGTAATACAATAATAATATTCCACAACTCTGTGGCCCTAGTGAAAAGGGGTATAAGTCCAATTTTGTCGAAAATGAGTTAAGTGTACCAAAGTGATCAGAAAAAAATGCTCTATCGTTTGGTGAAGACAGATCTAAGCTATCTCTAAAAATAAGAAAGTTAGTTTGTGCAAAAGGGTCCAACTGACACCAAAAAAAACTGTAAAAGTCGGTTTTCTGATCACTTTGGTATACTTAACTCATTTTCGACAAAATTGGACTTATACCCCTTTTCACTAGGGCCACAGAACTTTTACACAACGCTATCCAGTCCCAAGCTAAGCAGAGCTTGTGTTATGGGTACTACACAGCTGATGAACATACTAATATATTTCTAAATATTTACATTTTATAGATATATTACACCCAGGCAAAGAACAAACGATTCATGCTCATTACGCAAACATTTGTCCTGGGTGGGAATCGCACCCAAGACCTCTGGCATAGTAGTCAGGGCCACTAACTACTATACCAAGAGGCCAGTCAATCTGATTCCAACTTTCACCATTTTTTGAGAATATTCACTAAAATCTAACCCCATTTTTATAGAGTTTTAATAAAGTGGCCATTACATCACACTCACATAATAATTCTTTGAAAGCCAAAACACAATACAAATGAACTGATGTGAGTTTAGGACAGCCTATAAGTCGTAAGTGAACCGGGATAGAATTTGGCAGAGACCTTATGCTACATGTGCTTGCTAGTGGACTCAATGCTAGTGAGTCCATTAGCATGCACAAATGTAAAGATAAAGATAAAGATAAAGATACCGGGCTGGTATCCGCAACTCCACGTGAAAGCGTGTATTTTGCTTATGGGCCATAATCTACCACGCAGGCCCAGTACGAATTGGTCACATGTCTTCGAATTTTTGGTTCTAAGACACGCCGGTTTCCTCATGATGTTTTCCTTCACCGTTTTTTAAAGCAGTGGTGATGAAATAAATTACACAAAGTAATGCACCTGCCTGGGTTCGAACCCACGACTTACTGTTCGTAAGTCGGGGCCGCACCACTCGGCCACCGCTGCTCTCAAATCTCATGCACATGTATGTAGCATTGACCTTTATGGACAAATAACACAAGCTCTTAGCTTAGCTTGGGACTAGATGGCGTTGTGTGAAAAGTTGAGGAATATTTATTTTATTTTATTTATTTCTAAATGCTGTCAATATTCGGAAAATCAAGATTTTTAATGTTGATTTTGTACCTGCCTGAACAACTACAATCAACATCTCCAATGCTTTAGTATAGTGTAGAAGACTTTTGCCCACATAAAATATCATAAGAAATTCATATCATGAAACCTACCTAGGTTTCATGTTATGAATTCCTTGTGATATTTTATGTGTTTTCAAGGCGCTAAGGGTGAAACCAGTACCTAATAAGACTAAGGGCGGCAAGGCCTTGAAAAATATAGTAAGCAATATTGTTACCTCAAAATTCTTTGCCCATTCTTTTTCAAGGGACTTTTGTTCCTCCTGCTCGATCTCAGCTTCTCGTTTCCGTTTCCTCTCCTCCATGTCACGGACTTCAAGGTGCTGACGTTTTCTTTCCATGTCAGCAAATAACTGAAACAGGTAAGAAAAAGAATCAGACAATTTAATTGCTCAGACAAGTGAATACAATACATGCAGGACTGCAGGTATAAAATAATACATTGTGTATGAAAACATGTATGAATGTAAACAAAGCAAAAGAAGTATGTAAGAATATGCATTATGGCGCTCTGTAATTTCTGCCTACCCCCATGGGAAAAGGCGTGAGTTTATGTACCTATGTATGTAAGTATGTAAGACCATAAATGATAGTGGCTCATGACATGCCTTCTTGCATTTCTAATAGTGAGCAATTAATATAGGTACAATATTTTTTATTATATAAACAATGTTTTTAAATTCTACATTTGTACACATTAAATATTGGTCCATAGCTAATCATAATTTTTTTATTCTAACATTTACATTATGTCATTATTTATTTTTCTTGTATATTACTAATAATAGATTAATAACTCAAAACTGATAAATCGAAAAAAAAAATCTTAACTCATTTTTTAATTTAATAGATATTCAATTTAAACAATATCAATTATGATAAAGGCATTTTTCACATTACTTTATGCAAACAACTGAATTATACAGTACACAGAGCAGTGTTTACCAAGAATGACGTTACTGCAAACTGGAAGATTTTAGGAGGAACCTTGTAAGTTGTACCTCGTAGAAATTTCTAGCAGCAAAATGCAAAATATTGGTTGTTTCTCTCATGATTTGCTTCAGTGCTATACCACAGTCCTGTAGTTTATGAACTATGAGTACTAGTGGAATGTACTTCTATTGCTCTTGCTGGTCATATAATGTAAATTTTACTAACTACCAACATACCTTCATGGTCATAACATAAATTGCATGTTTATATTTTACTGGATCATCCTCAGGAATGGTATCAGGTCCCTTGTTATCCTTTTTCTGCTTTTTCTTTTTCTGCTCAATCTAAAATAGTCAATGTTCAATTAATAGCGTGGGATTTGGTTGTTTTATTAGCAATTTTTAAATAAAAGCATTGATTTTGTTGATATCAGTAAAATTAGTTTACCATATGATCGGTCCGTTCTTTGGCCTCCTCACAAATGTCTAAGCATTTTTTTCTAGTGTCGTCATTCTCAAGTGTCTTCCATGCTCTGTTAACAATTTCAAAAGCTTGTTGTGCTCGCTCAGAGTCTTCCTGGAAACCAAAATGACACAAACTGTACTTATTTGGAGTACCGTAAAAGTTGTTTCTTTGTCTTGCTAATAATTGTCAAGAACTAATTATTGAAATTATAAGTAATATGTGCTGTCATTATTCTTGTCTCTTGGTCACACCTACATTCCTCTCTTGCTCCTTACCTATTACTGCCTGTGTCAGGATGTCCCTCGGTATGATCCAATCTGTGGATAGAAACGAAATGTTGACGGACATAACCGTCTAAACGAATACGAAATCTCCTTACTTGAGAACTTGAATACTTTAAAACTAAATCAAAACTGAGAGTAGATGTTTTTGTAAAGTAGGTCACTAGTAATTTATGGTCAGTTTGGTAATTTATAAGCAGAATTACTTTTAACTTTGTTATTAGAATTTTAGGTATGTTATCAAAAGTTTATGTTGCAAATATTAAATTTTAATGCTTAGTTAAAAGGGATGACTCATAGGTTAGTCACTGAAAACAAATTTTAAACTGTTCTCTTACCATATTTTTGTCAGGATGTACCAGTATTGATAGTCTGCGATATTTCTTCTTGATCTCATCGAGAGATGCATCAGGCTCAACTTGCAGGACCTCAAAAGGGTTTAGGTTAAAATATGTGGAGCCTGGACGAAGTAATCGTTCCAGTTGCTGTATTGGGGTCAATACAGAATCCCGTTTTTCAATTTCTTTCACCTGGAAGACGAATTGTGATAGGTAACGTGTTGCAGAAATCTATATTGAATTTTATTTATTAATGACGCATGACCAAACTTCTAACTTGTACACAACGTTCAATATTTACACTGCCAGAATTGTGTAACGGTAAGAAAGCCAAATCCAGGTTGAAGAAACGGAGTCATGATACGTTGTAGCAATGCCAAGTACTTGCTTTGATAGGAAACGAAATATTGCGGAATATTTACAATTAAAAGGGACTCACCTCAGTGTAAAATTCGTCGAACGAATCTGCATTCGCGGCAGACGCTGCAGACATGTTTAGTGATTGTTGAATCGCTTTCGCACGTAACATACAATTTGAAATTTGTACGATTCTGATCAGTTTTACCCTCTAGAATACGCACGCTTTACAATAAAATTCTCATTTCACAATTTCATTTACACAATATTCTGACCACTCTGTTGTTCTTTGATTCACTTCACTCATCACTCACTCCATAGGGATGTTCAAAAATCATCGATCTAGATTAGTAGATTACTTTTCATCGATTTAATAATAAATTTATCCGCTAAGTATGATTTTATTAATCGATCATAATAATATTATAAACAATAAAATAACGCTCGATTATTTATTTAGTACAAAAAGATGCAATACGCTTTATTGTATTTATATTTCCATAAAATGTTGAATAGACAAAAAAATGTGTTGTTTTTTTTAGTTTTTATTCTAAAAGGGTAAAAAATTAAAAATAGTTTGATATTCTGTTTTAAAACCAAAGGATTGTGGTTTTAGTTGTTTTTGATGTGTAACACTTTATTATTAGTCTGTATTCTATACACCTTACAAAATTGTAATTTTTCAACTAGTTAAAAACAAATCAAATTTTTACCAAAATCGATCATTTCTTAATAAATTATTTCGTTACTAATCGATTTTTAACTAAAGGTGGAAGTTTCGATTATTCAGTGTTCTATTTTACCACTACATGGCACATCTCTAACTTCACCTAATAGCATAGACCATAGAGTCTTTCTGCCTTGTAGTGTTGCCAAACTCAGCCAAACCAAAACCGTCTAAGCCAAAACCAAACAGGTTTTTTCAAAGGTGTAGCTCCCCCAAGGTTGGTTAGGTTAGCCACAATCACAATAATTTTTAAACCTGCGCTTTCCTTGAATTTGGATATAGGAAAGTCTTAAGAGTAAGACGTAGAAAAATAATACTTTTTGGCGGGCAAGTGGTATCACGTATTAATATTAAAGTAGGTAAATAATTTGCGTTAAACTTTAGTCGATTTTGTAACACTGACTACAGGGCTAGTCTAAATGCTTTTTTGGTGTTTAAGAAAACGGATCTGTAGCTCGCTAAGTGAGAGCTTCAAAAAGTTCTATTAAATAGAACATTGGCGTTTTTGGAAGACTTACCACCATTTTGCCAAAGTAAAAACATTATGACATGAGTGCCATGACGTTTGAAAATGTCTGTCATTGCCTCTTAAAGTATGCACAGACGATCGAACTTGGTTCGGAACGGACCACGAACATGGTCCGCTTCGAACCAAATTCAATCGTGTGGCGCACGGTCCGCCGGACATTATTATTATTAATATCGGTACAAGTATTCACAGACGATCGAACTTGGTTCGGACCGGACCACGAACCGTACGGTGCGGTCTACACAACAGACAAGCGCACCAGACTCCGAACCATCCAGTCGGTTATGTGCTAGCATTGCGTGAACACGTCTCCTCGACATGCCGCCTATTCTATCAAAACAGGCCAAAATAGCATTAGTTGCGGCAACTATCGTTACTACATCGCCATTACATAATGAACGAAAAAGAAGAAAAGAATGGGCAAAATTTTATCTCAGAAACAGACAACAATTTTTATATATATACACATACATACATACATACATACATAAACTCACGCCTTTTTCTCATGGGGGTAGGCAGAAACTACAGAGCGCCATATGCTACGGTTCTTACATACTTCTTTTGCTTCGTTTACATTCATTTATATTGTCATACACACACGCTGGTTGCGAGTACTACGCACCTGACCTTTCTGAAGAACCTCACCAATAAGGTATGTCCTTCTAGGGCGTCCCCTCCCGGCGTTCCCACATACATCTGCCTTGTAAATACCGTTCGTTAGTCGCCTTTCATCCATCCTTTCAACGTGACTAAACCATCTAAACATACTCTTTTCAATATTTGTTACTACATCCTCTTTAAACCACAACGTTGCTTTATCACATCATTCCTCAATCTGTCATTCATTGTTACACCACACATACTTCGCAAGGAACGCATTTCTACAGCATTTATTCTACTTTCGGTCTCTTTTGCAATATCAACATATATCTCATTAAAGATTTTCGTATATATCTTCGAATGAGTTCCGAAGCATTTATTGAATTGTTTGATCTTGATCTTGATGTTGCACGTACGGTGGCACAATAGCGACTGGACCGACATTTGGTCCGGTGCGCCGTCCACACGATCGGTTCGGTTCGGAACGCACCGCGTTCGATGTGCGAGCGCTCCGAACCAGCCGTACCGATATTAATAATAATAATGTCCGGCGGACCGTGCGCCACACGAATGAATTTGGTTCGAAGCGGACCATGTTCGTGGTCCGTTCCGAACCAAGTTCGATCGTCTGTGCATACTTTCAGGCTGGTTCGAGGCGCTCGCACATCGAACGCGGTGCGTTCCGAACCGAACCGATCGTGTGGACGGCGCACCGGACCAAATGTCGGTCCAGTCGCTATTGTGCCACCGTACGTGCAACATTAAGATCAAGATCAAACAATTCAATAAATGCTTTGGAACTCATTCGAAGATATATACGAAAATCTTTATCATCGAGATCTTTAATGAGATATATGTTGATATTGCAAAAGAGACCGAAAGTAGAATAAATGCTGTAGAAATGCGTTCCTTGCGAAGTATGTGTGGTCCAACAATGAATGACAGATTGAGGAATGATGTGATAAAGCAACGTTGTGGTTTAAAAGAGGATGTAGTAACAAAAATTGAAAAGAGTATGCTTAGATGGTTTGGTCACGTTGAAAGGATGGATGAAAGGCGACTAACGAACGGTATTTACAAGGCAGATGTATGTGGGAACGCCGGGAGGGGACGCCCTAGAAGGACATAATATATATAGACCTTATTGGTGAGGTTCTTCAGAAAAGTCAGGTGCGTAGTACTCGCAACCGGCGTGTGTGTATGACAATGTAAATGAATGTAAACGAAGCAAAAGAAGTATGTAAGAACCGTAGCATATGGCGCTCTGTAGTTTCTGCCTACCCCCATGGGAAAAAGGCGTGAGTTTATGTATGTATGTATGTGTATATATATAAATTGTTGTCTGTTTCTGAGATAAAATTTTGCCCATTCTTTTATTCTTTTTCGTTCATTATGTAATGGCGATGTAGCAACGATAGTTGCCGCAACTAATGCTATTTTGGCCTGTTTTGATAGAATAGGCGGCATGTCGAGGAGACGTGTTCACGCAATGCTAGCACATAACCGACTGGACGGTTCGGAGTCTGGTGCGATGGTCTGTTGTGTAGATCGCACCGTACGGTTCGTGGTCCGGTCCGAACCAAGTTCGATCGTCTGTGAATACTTAAAAGTATTCACAGACGATCGAACTTAGACTACCTCAATGTCAATATCAAAGACATTCAATACCTATAGACCGGACATCACGAACAAAATTTTCGTCCGAAAAAGTGTGTCCTGCTGGATACAAGTCTATGAGTTTTTTGTAGTACGCTCCGCTGCCGCTCCAATATTCATAAGTTATTCTAGATGGCGTTACTGAGACATGGGATCAAAGTTTTTCTATGACATTTCCTTGACATGCCCGCTCTATAGTATTTTAAATCTCTTTGGTCAATATAAATGTTTTTTACTCTGTGCGTGCAGCGTGCTTGACTTGACCTTGGTTGGCTATTTTAGTTCAGTCAGGCTTTATTTTGTTGTACGTAGTTGAATATTTTTGTAAGTAAGCCGTTCCTTTACATATATTATTAACATTTTCCATGTCATTTTGTGTGTTGTGTGTGGGTTAGTTCCTTATTATTATAATTGCTAATGGGTAGGATCTGGTAGTACCTACTCGTCTGTGGTCTGTGGTAGTAGATCAAGATCTACCTACTTCAGTAAGTATGAGACGAGACAAACGTAGGTACCGGCAGCCGGCGCGGCGAGTCGATTAACACGTAATACGTGGAAGATTATTGGTTATACATTGTGAACCTACCTACTAACTCTTCAAATAAGATGTTTTATATACCTACCTAAAGTATAGGATCCTGCAAAGATACATAATAAGGTGCTATAAAAATATCTGCCATCCTCATAAGGGGTCATTGTACTCATCATTATAAACATCTTTTAATATGGGACACTCCAAAATCGCGAATATAAAATCAGCTGTTCCCTACATTTTTGGTCACGTGACTCGTCGAAATGTAGGGAACAGCTGATTTTATTTTCGCGATTTTGGAGTTTGTCCCTTAGTAACAGATGTATTGATGAGTACAATGACCCCTTAAGAGGATGGCAGATATTTTTATAGCACCTTATAATACCTATGCCTAGACAATATTAACAGTCTTTTCTCTAATTAGCGAATACCTACCTGCCTTAGTAGGGTCATTGCGCCGGTTACGCGACCACCTCCAGTATCCGACCATTTGACGGACTAAGTTTCTTGAAATCGTGATAATAGCAGTTCTAGATGAAAAATTAATGAAAAAAAATTTCACTCGTTTGTCAAATGACTATTCAACAGGAATTACTACAGTTTGGAACATAAGGTTTACCCAACGCTGAAAAAAAATTGCTGAATACGCGAAATAATTTAGCGGTGTGCAATTGACAACATTTCAAAATTGACATGACCCTAAAACAAAAATACCGTTTCTTCATTTTTGTATGCTGAGTTCAAATATATTTTTTTTTAATTTTTTTATAGCTTAACTTCTGAGAAAAAAAATAAAAACCAAAAACCATGCGATGACGTCACTTATACGGTGGAATGAGGTGTTTACCTTTGCGAAAGCAAGCTCATTTTTAAGATGAAAACTATAATGTCAAACAAGACATTTCTGTCAAAAATTACGTATCTAATGTCAAAAAAAGACACATCTAATGTCAAAAATTACATATCTAATGTCAAACAAGACATATCTAATGTCAATGTGTGACATTCACAACTGCTAAATGACAGTGACATCTAAGAAACTGATTTTTTTTTGACGTATCACAGCAAAGCAAAGGAATTATCGCCATTCCACCGTATGAATGACGTCATTTGGCGCATACGTCTTTTTAGAATGCACCGAATTTCAAAGTTAAAATTATGAATGAAAAGTACATAATTTCGAAAAACCAAAAAATATGGGTCGTCTAGTTTTGGATTTACTTTTAGATAACATAATAAAACATGGAGGTTAAAATTTTGAAATGTTGTCAATTCTATGGTGATTTGAGAAAAAAATAGCACGACGCGCGGCGTTCTCACTCAAGTTTTATTACCTAAGGCATGTTTTACACGCATGATAGTTGTTTAATTAGAACAATAGTTAAGTTTTCGTAATTATCTAGTTGTATTTTTTTATTTTTATACTCAATATTATAGTAAAATCCAGTGGTCGGTAACCAAATTGTTTATTTACCAAAATCGCTAGATTGCGACCGCATGGTCGCAATGCCACCAATACAGCAATATTTTATTTTGCTTATTATGATCCTAATGGTTTACACGGGACTGTCGCAATTTAAGGTATAGCATTGTTAAAGTGTAAGGATGCAATTCTTTGGTATGCGACCACCAGTTTCTATGAAGGAATTTTGAGAAAATTACCTTCAAACATTGGGTGGCAAAGGTGGTCGTTAATACACTTTAACGAAATCGAAGACATTAGTTTGCGACCACCATATTTTAGTATGAGAGAAACAATAGCCGCAAACCCAAATAAGTGTGTAAGTTTATTGAGTATGCGACCACAGGTGATATTTTTTAAATTTAATTGGTTATTGAAATGCCAGTTTGATATTTTTTTTCTGTTTACTGCTTGCGGCAGTGTCGAGGGTTGGGGTTGGGTTCCCACCTTCCCTCAAATATGGCGATGGGATAGGCTGATCTTTGCGTTACGCTCGTGAACGGGTGCTGCTTGTGGTTACTGGACGTCTGATTGATTTAACTTCAATGGTCCTAGATTATGATTATGTGACATTGTGTTGCAGGACCTATAGATATAATCCAACTCAGCATATGTAAGTGGGCACGTCATTTATACCTGGAGGCTTCTTTTTAGTCAGTTTAATGGTAGACTTGTGTTTCAGTTTAGCTGTCAGTGCCGGTAGCTATGCATGACTAGTATTATGTATCTTGGAGTGTGCTAGCTAACATCTAGCAAAATAATTTGATTCGAATTCTTCTTATCAACAGGCGTGTTTCCGAGGAGTTTGTTCTGCCATTTCTTATTCCTAATATTATAAAGAGGTAAAATTTGTTTGTAAGTTTATATGTAGGGAGTAATCTTCGAAACTAATGAACCAATTTAAAAAAAAATGCACTGGTGGAAAGCTTACACTATTCCCGGATGTCATAGGCTACTTTTTATACCTGTAATCCCACGGGAACAGGAACTACGCGGGTGGAACCGCGTGATATCTGCTAGTTCCTAATATAAACAATGGAAAACGACAAAGGGCCGGTTTTTTGGGGGACTGTCAGGATATGTGAAACGTGTAGACTGTATCAGATCCCTCTAACTACAATTTAAGATCGGTTTAGTGGGAAGACATGTGATGCTATCGAGACAAAGGGACCAGATCCTCTGTTAGCCAAGGAAGGCAAAAAGTGGGTTAAGAAATGGACTTTTGTAAACAATTATTTTTTCTAAAATTATATTTAATTATAAACCAAAATTAAGAACATTTTAAAATCAATTATAATTGTTTTATTGTCATATTTTTAATATTAAAATAGTGGTCGCAAACTAACGTTTTCGCTATATTTTCACTTTTTCAGCATTTAAAAATATTTTGTGTACTAAAGTCTATTATTTTATGTTTTATATCAAAACTAGACTATATTTGGGACCAATTTTGCATTGACACATACTATGTGGCTTGTAAGTAACATTTTCTTTCACTCATCTGAAGTGGGCAACTCAGCTAACTGGTCGCTAACCGGCGCAATGACCCTACCTAAATTGTTACGAATCCGACTTTTTAAAATTACCTAATTAAGTAGGTACTTACCTAGGTACCTACGTAGATATAGAAATTATATTTGCTTGCATTTGATATACCTACCTACCTAAGTACTTAATTAATAAAGGTAGGTAAAATACCTAAGTAAGTACTTAGTTAGGTACTTCTGAAAATGAAGTGCGCTATAGATAATAATAAGTATTTTTTACCAGAAATAAAGTGAGGTAGGTAGGTAGGTAGGTACCTACCTATATCGACAAATTAATAGTCCAGTCAATCTAGACCAGAGTGAAGGTGCAAAATATCACAACAAGTTGAAAATCAGTAAAATTGTTCGAAACATAATAATAAATAAAAAAATTGAGTTTCCCATTATTCCCGAGTAGGGAAAAAAAATAGGTACTCGAGGTCACAAAATGGCTTTTTCGCGATATTCAGCAAAACGGTATGTTTTATCATAAAACTAGCCCAGACAAAAAAATGTAGATCATTAATACTGTTGTCAACGGTCAACGATGTTAATAAATAATTAGGTATCTACAAAAATTGTCTAAATAGGTAGGTAGGTACCTCTTTTCATAAAAGACACCGTTTTAACGATGTAACGATTAAAAAAATGTAAAGAGTTGTAATATTGTCATATTATTCACTCGTTTCCACGCCACCTTTGAGGTAGGTACCTACTTAGCGTGTTTTTTTAATGTAGTTTAGTAGGTACGTCTATTCCATATGTCTACTAAGCTTATTATGAAGGTTGATGTTCCTGATTTTTTTGTGATACCTACCTAATAATTTTATCACCATAGGTACCTACCTAGGTACCTCAGTTTTAATCTAACCTTACAGGGCTTATAACACTATTCGATTTGTAGCATCCTAACTTGTGAACAGTAACTGAAGTAGAGTAAGGAAAAAAGCGATCACACCTACACTAAATTGGATACTAAATCGTAGAGACGAGTCATAGACATGGGAGTTTTTGGTTTTTGGCGCAAACCGATATGTAACAGATAGCTGGTTATTCATATCGATAAAAACACTAGTTTTCAGATATCCATATCAGTCGTACGGTTTGCTCTCGTAACCTTGATATTCAGCTGAGCAAACTCAAGGGGAGCGCAAACTACAGACAAATGCAAACCCCTGCCTGCGTAGTATGAA
This sequence comes from Euplexia lucipara, assembly GCA_921972225.1. Lineage (NCBI taxonomy): Eukaryota > Metazoa > Arthropoda > Insecta > Lepidoptera > Noctuidae > Euplexia > Euplexia lucipara. The sequence continues at coordinate 11,990,305 of OV179148.1, forward strand.
CACATTGAACACCGAAGAAACGGCCTGTGTTTACAGACGAATCGGCTAAGTGACAGATTATATAGACATTTCTTTCGTCTCGAGCATGACAATGTCAAGAAAGATGAGAAGTTATATGTCGATTCGTCAGTATACAAGAATCAACAATGCCGAGCATGAAGTGCGTACCTATTTTCTCCACTTTTGACAGTTCTTTTCGAAATATTTCCTGTCAACAAGTGTCAAACAGTCTACATCAAATGAGACCTAGACAAGAGCAACTTGACAGTTGCTATAGACAGCATGAAAATTTCTTTTTCTATGTACAAACGCTTGTCGTGTCGCAAAGAAATTTGTCGTGTCTCGGAAGAAAAGAAATTAATTGTTCATGCTACGCAGGCTGCACGCGAAGCATGAACACCGTAGAAGCGGCTATATCGACGGGAGAATCGACTAAGTGAGAGATAGTAGAAACATTTCTGCCGATTATAGAAGAAATAATGCTCGATATTGTAGACTATTGTCGAATGAAGAATCGACGCATTTCTTCTCTTCACTCTTGACAACTAAAGAAATGTTTCTACAACCTGTAACTTTGTCGATTTTTCTGTAGACAATACCATGCGTTTCTACGGTGGTCATGCTACGTGTGCTGTTATTACCATTAGTAGGTATATCAATATAATTAGGTAATTTATAATTTTAAATTATTTATACCGTGGTATTTACGCTAACTTAACTATACACCAAATTTACTTAAAGACCTATTTTAGAAGCTTTTACAAATCCTTTGTAATTTATTCTTATACACTAAATAAATAAAATCAACAAAAATAAAAAATAAAAACACTCTCGAAACAATTTTATTCCAGCACTAAAATTTAAATTCAATTTTATAGGTATTTATTGCACTTAGTTCTATTTTATAGAGTACGTTTCTCATAATCAAGTAACCACCAGAAAATTGCTAACTTATGGACTTGTTGTTGTAAGTAAATAATTAGAAACTAGACCTTATTGCTCGTTCCTTAAGATATATTACGCACGCACTGCATTACCCAAATTGAGGAAGTAGAGCGATTGGAACCTACAATTCGATCCTAAATCGGAGCCAATCCGGCTTTTCCTAGTAGGCATGCTACAAATCGGATAGTGTAATATTTAAGCCTACATTCAAATGTCTATGCGTTTCAAATAAGAATAGGATACATACCTATACAATAAAATTTGTTTGTCAGTCCCCAACCTGTTGTACCTACGGTTCAAAATCATTAACGTTTTTGCCATCGTTTGTGATTATTCGTCAAGTTTGGCTTTGTTGATAAAATCTGTTTCTGAAGAAACAACCGTAAGACTTGTTCATTATGTCATTGCCTTGTGTTTTGTGGTATGTTTGTTTGCGCCATGTTAATGTACATTTTTACATTGTTGTGTAGTGTTAAACCGCTTTTCGGTCTAGGTGTCATCAAAACGGGTATTGGTTGTTGTCGCCTAGTGGCTGGTAAAATGTTTTTATTGCGCTATGTAATGGCCGAGCCGTGGGCACCACTCACTTGAAACTAAATAAGGTATAATTCATTAGTTTTTAGTATGCGAAGTTGTTGTGTGAGGCATCTAGTTGAGAGTAAAATGACGTTTTTTTTACATTTATAACAAAATATAAAAATATATGTTATTAATGTAAAAAAAACGTCATTTATTACATAGGGATAATAGAAACGAGCAAGAGTAATTTTTTTCACTGAGGTCAAAGTAACGGTGGCGGTGGCATTTATTTTGAAATGTGCTCAATGTAAAACATTGGGATACAATTCGAAGCATCACACAAATATATTATGCGGATGTATTGTATGAACCTCCGCCTTTAATTCGACACTGACTTATAGAAATATTTTGTCAATCAGGTTCAGCCATGTTTGCCAATAAAGTGGTTCTCATTACCGGTGCCAGCTCTGGAATTGGAGCAGAAACTGCCCTAGACTTCTCCAAGCTTGACGCCAAACTAGTACTTACAGGAAGAAACAAAGAAAACTTAGATAAAGTTGCGAAGCAATGCCAAGAAAATTCACCAAATAATTTGAAACCGTCAATCGTAATCGCTGACATGAACAATGAAAGTGACGTGGAAAACATAATAAAAAGAACAATAGATGAATTTAAGCAACTTGACGTCCTAGTAAACAACGCTGGTATTCTTGAATCCGGATCTATAGAAAACACAACCTTGGCTCAATACGATCGTGTTATGAACACAAACGTTCGTGGACCGTATCACCTGACTATGTTAGCCACTCCTCACCTTGTCAAATCACAAGGAAATATCGTTAACGTGTCCAGCGTTACCGGTGTAAGATCTTTCCCGAATGTTCTTGCTTACTGCATGTCTAAATCTGCTTTGGATCAATTTACGAGGTGTGTTGCTCTTGAACTAGCACCGAAAAATGTTCGCGTAAACGCTGTAAATCCTGGTGTAATTACGACGGGAATTCATATGAAGTCTAGCATGAATGCACAAGAATATGAAGTGTTCATTAAAAAGTGCGCTGACAGTCATGCGCTAGGTAGAGCTGGTGACGCAAAGGAAGTCTCGTCTGTTATTCTATTTCTAGCAAGTGATGCGGCTAGTAATATCACTGGTATAACTATGCCGGTTGACGGCGGCCGCCATGCCATGTGCCCGCGATAGCCTTTTTGGTTCTGTCATTTAAAAATATGAAAATGTTGCATTATTTGTTTAAATAAAGACATTCGAAAAATCATATTCGGGTTTTTTTTACTAGCTAACGGATGCAAGTTTACCTTTTAGATTTATTTAGATTATAACCTTGATATTGTGCCGGAAAGCACGCCCACATCCCGCCACGAGCATGGGTACATGAAGGGAAAGTATTTAAATATGGACAGGGTCATTAAACGAAATGGGTAGGTACCTATGTCTTATTTTGAGTAGGTAGGTACACATTTAAACAAGATAGGAAAATCAACAGACATTAAATTTTATTAAGAGATTAAGAATTTGTACACTAGTAGAGCTATCAAAACATACCGCAAATTTCAGTTTCTTTCTTTTTCATTTGATTAAATTGTAAGACTACGATTAATCTAGGCAACACAGTTTCTGAAACGTAAATAGGAATAGCAAATAAAAGTAAATGTGACTAAATTTATACCGGGTACGCGGGTATAATTTGCTCAAAGAATATCTCCTTCTGATGGTAAAACCCAAATACTTTTCTAGACTTTGTAATTAAACCTAGGCTGGGCCCTAAGCCTACCTGCTAGCCTGGGCTAGGTTAGGCTAGCTTGAGAGCTCGACAGTAGCACTTGCCAGCCTAGAGCTCGCCAGTAACACTTGCCATCCTAGACCTCATCAGTAGACCAACAAAGCAGTCAAAATACACCAGTCAGTAAGGTAGTTAACAAACCTACTTACATTAATGGAAAACGTGGAAGTCTGTATTGTCTATAGGAACTTCACGGAACTAAAGTTAATCCTATCAAATACTTAACAAAATAACAATTATGGACATAATTATCTAGTCTGTAATTGTGTTAGTGGGCTTTTACTGTGTTCATTAACCAATGCACTAATACTTCTTAAACCGCCCTTAATGGCATGACGCCATATTCTGTAAGCCGGATTGTGTATCGTATCTACTTCAGTTTCAGATCAAATCTCAAGAACATTCATTCATCAGAAAATACGATTGTAAATTTGTGATGAATGCATAATTTAAAAAAAACACCATTGTTTTACGACGTTCTTATCAACAAAAAGAAATAATGTCCATTCACTGATAGAAACATTGTAAAACAGACTATTATCGTTTACAGACTCTAGTCGTTGACGTCAGAGTAAGCGACTAAAGAGATGGTCGCAAAGGTCAATAATTTTCGGTCATGAGCAATTTACAAGGCAGTAGGTACGTATGTACCATAAACAAGCAATCTGTCTTGTTCTAATAATAATGTGCGCAAATCATTTGAAACCGACCAACTTACATTTACATAGTGAAGATAAAATTCGTAGTCTTGTTGGTTCAGGCACAGATCTACCTAGAATAAAAATATGCTAGGTATTTTTTATCAATTCGTAGTTAGGTAGTTAGGTAGCAATTAGTAGGTAGTAGGTTTATTAACTTTTCAGAAAATTTTATTCTGTGTTGACTTGGAGAAAGTTTAAAGCTGCCCTGACGTAATATCTGTATCTTTGTTTCAATCAGGTACCTCTCAAGAATGTTTACCAATAAAGTAGTTCTCGTAACAGGAGCTAGCTCTGGAATTGGCGAGGAGACTGCGATTGAGTTTGCAAAACAAGATGCAAAACTAGTCTTAACCGGGAGGAACAAAGAAAATCTGGAAAAAACAGCTAAAGAATGCAAAGCTGCGTCACCCAGCAACATAACACCATTATCTGTTATTGCCGATATAGACAAAGAAGATGATGTAGAAAGATTAATGAAGGAAACCATCAACAGTTTCAAACAACTTGACGTGCTGGTCAACAATGCCGGCATTATGCAAATAGGGTCTGTAGAGAATACCTCCCTTGCCCAATACGACAGCATAATGAATACAAATGTGCGTGGGCCATATCATTTGACTATGTTGGCCACACCGCATCTTGTTCAGTCTAAAGGAAACATCGTTAATGTATCTAGTGTGGCTGGACTGAGATCTTTTCCTGGCATTCTTGCATATTGCATGTCTAAGGCTGCTTTGGACCAGTTTACAAGATGTGTATCCTTAGAGCTAGCTAGCAAAGGAGTTAGAGTTAATGCTGTTAATCCGGGTGTGATTGAAACCGGAATTCATTTAAGAGGTGGAGTCAGTGAGGAAGATTATGCTGCATATTTGGAGAAATGTAAAGAGACCCATGCTTTGGGAAGGACTGGAACTACCAAGGAGGTTGCAAACACCATTCTGTTTCTGGCAAGTGAAGGTGCCAGTAATATTACTGGTGCAACAATAGCCGTTGATGGCGGTCGTCATGCAATGTGCCCACGGTGAAATTTAAACCACCTAAGTATGTGATAATTGTTTTCCTAAAAAAAAATATTTTACAGCCTGTGCTACTATAAGTACTTATACAGTATTCTTATGTTATCACAAAATTTTGAACTATAGGTACAATAAATATGGTTTTAATTTTATTTTGGTTTTGATTTTAGTTAGTTTATTTGTGTATAAATTATGGGCTATTCCATTACGAGTATATCTTGCGATCCACAAAATGTTTAGAGAATACCTGACTACACATCAAGCACAAAGGGTTTTGGTTCTTGGAATCAATTCAATACTAAATTGTACTTCAAAATACGTTCCATGAGGTACGATACGTTCCATCCATTCGAATGAAATTAACACTAGGTACCTAAAATGTAAATAAAGACCCAGTCTGTGATTTTTTACGTGGTCTTGATAACGAAGCGTGCGTGCGTGATACGTGATCACGGGTTATTTTTAACTAGTCAATTACCGCAATCCAGACACAATTAAATTACTATTGTTTGCGGACACCGGTGTCCACGCGGAGCCTAATGAGTTAAGCGGCAAATAATGAGTATCACTCAGTTTCTCACCTCATGCGTTGTCTCTTAAGAAAACTGTGACTGTTCGTTACTTTGCAAATACCACAAACTACCTGCTCATCTTTTCTCCTCCACTATCAAGTCCATCCAAAGGTTGTTTGTAAGAAATCGCTTTTAGCGATAAGGACGCCAATTGTATTGCCCTTATAGTTATAATTTGTAAGTTATTTTGTGAACTGGGGCCTGAATCTTATTTAAGAGAGAGGAGAGATAAAAGTTTGTTTCTATAACTTCGGTTTACAAAAGCATATAGGTAATATACGAGTACCAGCCTAACTTACTTGATCCAAATAAAAGTACCAATTTGATTTAGAAGCTCCTTTATTTCGTCAATAACATGATTTAATTATAATTACACAAAACTATCTGCACTTAGTTTTTCCAACACAATTGTCAAAATGACGTGTGTAGATGCATTAGCATCAAAGACATTCAATACCTACAGACCGGACATCACGAACAAATTTTTCTATGACATTTCCTTGACATGTCCGCTCTATAGTATTTTAAATCTCTTTGATCAGCATCTTATTTTTCAGTGTGAGTAGGTTTACCAATGATTGTGTTGAAGACCCCGGTCGCCGAACAACCACCAACTCTAACAATGATCTTTCCAGTCTGTATTCCAGTTTGAATCAAGCGCATCCCAGCACAAACTTCAAGTGACGCTGGTAGCGTAGCAATGCCTAGATTGATGCGACCGATCTGTAACAATATTGGTAAAATACAGATGGTTGGGCAGGGCAGGTTAGCAATTTTAAACTTTAACTATGTTATAATATATAAGTCATAGTGATCGATGTTACAAGTTTAGGTTAGTATAACTTAACACATCATGCCTGTGATCCCCGAAGGGTTATGCAAAGGTGTACCTAGGCTGTACATACACATTTCGCCAGTAGGTAATGTTAAAGTCTCAAGTAATAGGGGGCGTGCCTATTCATATCAAACTTAAAACGTAATTTCAACAGATAAACAAAAACTCAAAGAAATATTTTTACAATCTCTTTAAAAATGTTTTTTGGATTTACCCGATTGCTATGTAGGTAGGTAACTGTTTAATTGTTAGAAGAACCAGAGGAGTTGTTTAAACGATAGCAAAAACCACTAGGTGAAACCCCAATAAACATTAGAACGAATGACGGCTATAGAGAATAATTGAGAAGGATTTATTTATCTAAAAAATAACTTACCGTCACGGCAGACTGGCCAAGAAAACCGACTGACTTAACCTCAGTCTGCACAGCCACGGCTCCAAGGCAGGACCCAGCAGACAACAAGTTAGTGTTATCTCCAGTACACTTCTTCATGTCTTCCATTGCCTGGGAGCCAGCTGCCATTGCTTCATTGGCTATGGTCACTAAGCTCTGAATCTCCTTGGAGACGTCAGCGATGCGATCGTCAACGCAAGCCAGTGTGCTTGACAGTGTTTCATTGAATACAGCGGCTGCTTCGCTTCTGTGGGACTGGAATTTCCTTTTTTTTTAATATTTACTCTCACTATAAATAACATCACTAAACTTCCTAATATTATAAAGAGAAAAGATTTGATTGTTTGCATTGGATAAGCTCCTAAACTACTCGACGGATTTGAAATATTCTCTCACCGTTGAGAAGCTACACAACCCTGGGTGAAATAGGCTTTTTATCCCCGTACCGTATTCCCTCGGAAACAGGACCTACGCGGGTCTAACAGGTTGACGTCTACCTACTAGTATTTAATAAAAGAATACTTACTTAGAAACAAAAATAGTATGATATGGAACCGAAACTATAGTATAGGGTAGTTACGTTTGGGGAAAAATATTTTTTGTTACCTAAGTATTGGCCAAAAGTTCTAGTAGGTCGAAATTTTTCGGAAAGTAGGTAGAGTTCGACACTAGCAGTTAAACTACGATTTATCTTTACATAAGTCACACGGGTGCCAAGTGCCAACCATAAACTATTTGAGGACGTATGGCAAGTTTTACCGTATCTATTACTTGTCACTTAAATAAGAATCTTAATTTTTGTCGCGTCTATACATTGACGAGCACGTCCAGTTTAATAGCATGCGTAGTTAATTTCTAACATATTCTCTCCTTAGTGATCTCAGACCAATAAAAAATTAGTGATAGCCTAAATTCTTAACTACTAGGTAAGTCATAATCATTATGTGGTGGAAGCTTGTAGTCAGCAATTTAGTTATCTACTATTGTCACTTTGTTGTTATTAGTCAGTAAGCTTTCCTAAAATGTGACAAATAATAATAATAAATAACAATAATCATAAATAAATTCATGCACACACAAGAATCATAGAATGAACAGTGTCAAAACAACAATGTCGAATACCGTCAATTACCTACTCTTCTACTTTATTCATGAATATTCATGAAATCGGTTCTATAGTCAGCTAATGGAAGACAGAATTTATTTATTATTTTTAATGAAAGGCAGAACTGCCCGTCCCGACAACCTCCTGATACATAAAGCAGGAACGTGCGAAGAAGAAGAATAATTAAGGAGATTCATGCTAATGATCACATATAGATTTGAGTATTTCGCGAACATTGTTTTCGGTGGTTCGATGCTCTTCATTTGTTAATACTCAATAACCCGTTGTATTACTGTCTATAATCCGTAAAAGTATACTCACATCCACGCAATTCTTAACAGCTACACTGGTGTTAGAGACCCTGTTCATGACACTTTCAATAGCATCTGTGACCCGATTCCTGAACTTTTGAATATCGCCAATAATTTTATCTCTGATCTCTTTGGCTTCACTCATGATACCCGCATTGAAGGTGGTTACAGAATTCAAAGCTTCCTGTGCCGATTTACGAAGATTGTCAACCAGTTGTACGATAAGTTGCCTGCAATTTGAAAATATCATTTTTCGTATGCACATGATGAAGAGTAGGTATCATGGGTAGGTAAATTAAAACAAAGCCGCACTGGTAATTGAAGGATTAGTTACGTACCTACACTTGACTTGGTACTTTTAACATACTAAATACAGGATTACTATATGACTACCTACCTTGTATGCGACAAAAGGTCGAGATCACGGTTGGGTACTTCCACCAAGTCATGACTTGACACGTCTGGAGCCCCAAACGCCGAGCACACCTGAAATTAGAAAAATAGTAAGTACCTACCTTTAATAAGTATTTAGATTCATATCAAAACGGGAGACTCGCAAGACTTCTTGTAATTGAATTCAAAAATGCATGACGGCAGATATTTTGATGGTATCTACTGAAGAATACCCAATTGAAGAAGAAGAATAGGTACTCATCTAGGTACCTACTCTAGATTTTGTTTTTAGTGTCGAGCGAGACATAATCGTTACGATAACAGACAAAATGTGATGGGGGGCTTCTGCTAAATCCTTCGTGGGATACAAAGACATTCAATACCTATAGACCGGACATCACGAACAAAATTTTCGTCCGAAAAAGTGTGTCCTGCTGGATACAAGTCTATGAGTTTTTTGTAGTACGCTCCGCTGCCGCTCCAATATTCATATATTATTCTAGATGGCGTTACTGAGACATGTGATCAAAGTTTTTTTATGACATTTCCTTGACGTGCCCCCTCTATAGTATTTTAAATCTCTTTGGTGGGATACGAGGTACCTACTCTCCGTGGTATGCACTCAGGAGCACTTTAATGCCTATAGTACCTATTTCTTCTTGGTCGCTGCGCTCTTGTTAAAGCGGTCGTAGTCGTATGCGGTAGTAGGTAGCAGGTATCAGGAAGAGCAGAGGTGATGGGCCCTACAATACATCGCCATCTTTAAATCTTTGTCGGTTCAGTGTCAACCGGGTACACCATAGAAATCTAAATAATATTTTCTTTATTATATCTATGGGGTACACACATCCTTACTTTAAAGTAGGTAGACAAAATTCAAAAGCAATTTTGTCGTGATTGCAACTTTGAGAAAAGAATAAGTATCTTACGCATAACATCATACCTTTTTTGTCAATAGGTAGGTATACCTACTTAAATATAAGTAAATCGATTTTAAATCTACCTGAACCTAATCTCAAAATCCCTTGTTAAAAACAAACTTTCTTGTTCAGCATTTATGTATCCATACCTACACCTGCGGTGGCAAATGAGAGTTTCTACGCCGTGGGGCTTGGTGGTGGGTTGGTAGTTCCAGGAAGTAGGTACTTAGATCTTACAGCTACCGGTATGAGAGCTAAAAGCTATTAGGCCCTCATAAATTATAAATGTTAATTGTAATAAATTATAAAGCGTAATAAAGAAGGTACTATAATAGAAGTAAGTAGGTACACTTAATAAAAAAAACGTAGGTCGGTACCGCCGAAGGTTAGGGAAACTGACTACTTTTCTTCCTTGATCTACCAAATTAGCCAAAATAAAAAACAAAACTTACCACGGTCAACACACAAAATGCAACGAACAATTTCATGATGACTTTTCAAAATGTCTTGACGAACCCAAATTAAGATCTGATGCTAACACAGCATCCCTAAGGTTTTTATAGTGTCCTAGAGAAGCATTGTCCGTAATTTTGCCATAGAACAAATATAATTATCTTATCTTATTATGTGTGCCAACTATGAAATTGCGTTAGATTTGAAATATTCAAATTGAGTAGAATATTTGAGTTTGTTGTTTCTAATAAATTGCAACATTGGACCAGGTAGATAGTGATAGTTACCTAATTACGACTATTCAAATACACCAGTTTTGTTATCAATTGGCAGTTATGTAGATCATACGATTTACAAAAACTGATAGGCAGTTTAGTTAGGTATCTTTTTTAAAGATTGGTTAGGTACCTACATTTCTTTTACCACTCATAAATTATGCAAGAACATTTGGACGTAAATAAATCTAGCCGCTTCCTTTTTCACGTAGGTAGGTAGGTACTATTATTAAAACTCTATCGAAATCACCGTTATTCTTTCAAAGCCAGTTTAATCATTTAATAAAGTTAGGTTAAGTGTAGATGGTAATTAAATAATTTTAGCCTCATTGTAAAGGTAATAATAAGTACTTAATTCTATTAACTTTTCTAGGCGATATATGGTTCGAATTGATACTTATACGTTCCTATTACCAAAATATAACCACTGCCTGAATACTTATACAAAGGCAAGTGGTTCTATTGATTTGCTCGCAAGTAAAGTTATTTTCAAAAAAAATTAAAACGTAAGAAGTAATTGAAAATAATGATTGTAAACAAATGATTTTAATGCATATAACTTAGGTACTTTTCATTAGGTCTTACGTGTTCAATTTGTGTGTAAACCTATGTTCTGATAAATGAACTTTAAGTTCGTAGGTATTGTATTTTGCGATTATTAATTAACTGTGAACTCCAATTAGATATCGATGTTCTTCGAAGAACTTTGCTCATTCATCTGTCCATCTCATTCATGCCCCCTCTCAAATGAATAGACCCTACCCTACCCTATGGATGTAACATTAGAAAATATTGCTGAAAATGATAAAGAAGCTACATTTGGCAATATTGTTTGCAGGTTTAATTCAGTAAACTAATTATTGTGCTCTCATTTCTGATATGATGCAATGTCCTATGGTAGATACTGATAACTCGAAAAATCTCAAGGTTTTTCAAATAAAACATTCTTATCACCATTCATATGAAGTTACTTCATTGAGCAATAGTGAAGATAATTATTTAAATAGGTAAATATTTGTTATTTTAAAGTTTGAGTTCATTGAACTACTTCGTGAATTATTTCGTGAACCGCGACAATTCTATATAGAAGACAGGCAACTGCATGAGATGGTTTTGGCAAATGCAGCTCAAAGTCAAAATCAAAGCCAAAGTTAAATCATTTAATTAAATTAGACCTATAACAGGCACTTTTGAACGTCGGACTTCCAATTTATTTAAATAAATTTTATTAAGAGAATGATTCTAGTTGTACATTCCAAAAGGTTTTGGAGGTATGAGGAACCGGGTGTAAAGTTCCTCATCTACCGTTCAAAATGGAGGATCCTCCGACCAGACGGGTGTTGTGTCTGGTGGGCTAACTACTGCTCAACCGTCGGGAACTTGTAGTTCAAATTGCGCGGATAACTTTAATAGCGCGATGTAGGATAGTTCGTATGTGGCGAGATAGATGTCGCTACAAGGTAATTCCGTATGGAGAAGAATCTGCAAGAAAATGCATGCCGTCTGTCGGGACAGGTCAACTCAAATCTGAATTGATTCATTCTTCAAAAGGCTTAAGTTCCAGACTTTGCCCTGCATCTTGAGACTCGCATAATAAATGAATACAATCTTATGTCTGGACTTTAAAAGAGACCATAGCTCCTGAGTTTCTTTCGGCATTTCTTCTCAGGGATCAGCCAATTTGGAAATGAAAATTAAAAACTAATTTAAAAAAAAATTACATTTAAAAGTATCTTGGAAGATCTACTTACTTATAGCAATAAATATCATTTCATATCATTATTTCATACTAACTCTAGCTAAGTATTCTCATATTTTTTGGGTTCCGTAACTCAACATTTGTAAAACATAACCTTCGACCTGTCTGGTAGGTACTGAATATTTAATGGATTTACCAAACGTAACGATGGCTAACGATTCACTTGTGCATTCATTGCTTTCAAACTTAGACTTTACGATCTAATCAATTTACGTAGCTAGGTAAGTCTTCACAGACGAACTTCAATAATTCTTTGCAAAAAGATAATTAATAAACGGTTTGTACTATAAAGTAGACCGGGAAAACTAAATAGGTAATTGTATGTAACATAGAGGCACGCAGCGCAGTAGTTCAGTTTAAAATTATGCATTTAGTATTTTTTAAATTAATTATTTTCAGTAAGGTAGTTAGGTTAGGTAGTTAGGTTAGCTATAGGATAGGTATGGTAAGTTAGGTTAGGTTATGTACCTATACATGTTACCATTTTAATTCTATCGAACGCAAAATGTTTAAATAAGATCACATCAGAGACTCGGTTTGGATCTATTTGTTGTCATCTTATTAAACGTAGGTATGTATATCTATTATATAAAGTTTTTAACAATACTCCTCCGAAACGGCTCGACTGTTTCTTATGAAATTTTGTGTGTATATTCAGCTGGTCTGAGAATAGGATGTAAACTAATTAAAACGGTGAAACGAAGTTTGTCGGGACAGCTAGTCTACAATAAAAAGATGTGTTTGGAGGAGAAAAACAGTGTAATAAAGTAGAATCAAAATTGTGACAGATTTGAAAAAATATTTGAAAATAATGAAACTTAGAAACTGGCTGGTACTTTGATTAATCCATCATAAAGGGGTTTCTACAAAATCAATGATCAATGAATGAAGTCAATGAAGGTGTCATAATAATTATCGGTCATTGTAAAATGTTGTATTTGTCCAACTGTGGATGAATTTCATGAATCTCCTGTAAAATAACGACTCCAACGAAATGTATAGGTATTACCTAGGTACTATTAAAAACAAATTCACTCCTGTCAATAATACCTAATAGGTTCTTACATACGATATAGCAGGTTTGCAATTTATTAACTCGTAGAAATAATTTAGCGATCGTAAAATTTACTAGCAAAAAAATTAAGTGCAAAACATTTATGTGCTGTTTCTGCTCTGACAACGACCATCGGCAAACGCCGCGCCGTCTCTGGTCCACAAGCTGCACCCCACTCACAGAAACAAAATAATCAAGTTTCGATGCGATACGTCTGTAAGTACTAAAGTGGTTTGAGATGAGTCTACTTCCACTATGATTTTCAATTCATCATTGTCGATTTTGTATCCCGTCGGCCACGGAGCTCGTTGTTAAGATAAAAATCCAAAATAAAAGCGATCAAACCAAAAACGCTTCGTGCGTTCTTTTGCTGACCTATTTTGTTCATAACATGTCGATAATATTGTGTGGCTGTGCAGCGTTGGTGCCAAGATGGAACTCGTCTAAAAATAGCGCTAAATTTCGATTTTCTATGAAAGGTGACAGGTTTTTTTTTTCTATAACTGGTATCTAGGTACCTACGTATTTTAGAACTTAAGTAATAATTGTGTTTTTATTAGTTAAATGGCTGAACGTCATACAAACTATTGTAGGTACCTACCTTAGTTAATTTAGATAACTTTCTCTTAAAATGAACTGTACATTAATCTTTAAGAAATAAATGTCTTTAAACCGAACAGAAACAGCACGGCCGAAAAACAAATGAAATACCTAGACTATCACGCTTTAATAAAAAAAAAAAATTGAATTGGAAATTCTAAACACGTCATATTATACAATTTATAAGGCATGTACCTAATCGATCTTCTCACAAGCCAGTATCAAACATCGGCAATTTCCTAAGAAAAGGTTTAAATAATTATTTACATTAAAATAAGTTTTGAATTTTAATAACAGCTAGCGCCAATGTCACGATTATGTGTGTTATGGTGCCAATGTACAGTCGACCTCGTAATTGCTCTATCACCATGTAAATCATCAGCTCGTGTCATGTTGTGGCTGACCGACATATGTTCGAATTTTAGGGCTCATATTATGTTACATGGTAATTGTTTATTGGTTGTAGGTAATTGTTAACTTTGCTCCGATTTGCATGAGTATACGTCAAAGTACAATATCCTTAAAATAATATTTTAAATGCGAAAGTAAGTTTGTTTGCTTTGTGTTAGCTTTTCATGTCTAAACCACTGAACATATACATATTACAGGATACGTGGCCAGGTGTTCAGAAAAGGATATTCACATAAGAGTTCCTCGGGAACAGTGCTTTGTTTAATTCAGACAAAAGTACCTACTCTTCTCGTGGAAAACAATAATAACATTCATATGATAATAGATGGCACCACGTGTCGGTCAAATCATAGTGAAATCATTATTATTATAAGCAGAGCACAACCCGATTATTGATTGTCAATTTTAATTTTAAGAGGGTCGTGCCGCGGTTTAGATATGTAGCAACAACTATATTTTTGTAATACCAATACCTGTGAAGTTGCAGAAACAGCAGGTTGCGTTGCTCTTTTGAGCTGCCAATTCATTGTGTGCTCAAGAAATATTCTAATTCAATTCGGCAATCGACAGAGAAAAAGAAAAAAGGTTTTTTACGCCTTTTTTCTAGTCCTTTTTTCTTTTTTGTCCAAAATAAAAAAGAAATTTCGAATTGTAAATTTTATAATGGTACTAGTGGTAGTTATCACTTGGCTATAATTTAGAGCCTTGAAGCAACGGTTAGCAATATTTTACGTCATACCTACTAGTCACCACTTCACAGGCAGTAGGCGCTTAAACAATTAGGTACTCATATCCAGATTTCTCAATGTAAGTGCTTATTTTATCATAATTTAGCTTACTTCATTAATGATAATAATAACACTAAGTACCTGTAGTACTAACTAGTTCAGTCTTTGAGTAACCTAATAGTAAATGTCAAAGTAAGTAAGTACATAATTGAATTAATTTGCAAAGTGTAGTCGGGTGTTGCAATCAGACGATAAATTGCTGTGTGATATCGAGGTTAACATCCATATTAAACTTCAGGATCTGCTTATTAAAAACTAGTAAGACATGATAGACAGGCAATGAACGTCGGTAATAACAGGCTAAATGCACTATGTATTCTAGATAGTATGTATCTAGGACAGGAGAAGTTAGTAGATAGGTTCTACAGGTAACGTTTCAAGTCAAAAAATAAGTTTCGAATTCTGTGTGACTGCTATTTTAGTTAAATAAATAATAAATTAATATTCCAAAACATTCCCACAACGACATCGTCGACATCTAGTCCCAAACTAAGCCGAGCTTGTGTTATCGGTACTAAACAACTGATATACTTCAAAATGTGTACGTATTATAGATAAATTACACCCAGACACAGAACAAATGATCAAATCAAATCAAAACAAAATAATTTATTCGCATAATATGGGTAAATAGGTGGTATACAATATATAAATGTTGATCATGCTAATCACACAAACATTTGTCGGTGGGAATCGGACCTCCAGCATAGCAGTCAGAGCCACTAACTAATAGACCAACAGGCCAGTCGAAGAAAAAGATGCGACCTCATACTATTGTGGATAACGCAAATTGCATTCTTATAATTATTCATTATGTATAAGTGGCATTTATGTAGGTAAATTGGGCACACAGAATGATAATTTCATGAAATAGGTACCTACCTAGGCCATATTCGTACAGATATAAGTACGTAGACTTGTCATTAACAAAATCATTTTTTTTTTAATTCCTGCAGGTCTTGCGTCGTTCGGGTGACACATTGTATCTATAATAATAATAACATATTAGTTGCTTCAAAAATCATACTTTATTCAATCAAACCTTCTTACAATAAATTGCACTACTTGAGGCACATTCTTACAATTGCAATATTTAAATTCAAGCTCTCGGCATAGGAACTATTTTGTTCACACCTATTTAATTAGAAATGAGAAACAATCAAGTAATTTAACAGTAGGTAGGTACAGACGCCAGCACATCAAGTTACCCCAATGTGTCAAATTTTCCCAATTGAATATGAACCTTATTCTGTTACATAAATTTGACATAAATGAATTACGTAAATTTGATAATATAATAATAACATAAATTTGAAAAACGATCAGAGTAATTTGACACATTGGGATGTGCTGGCGTCTGTACTTAGCAGGCCGGAGCCGTGGAGTCCGTATTTGTGCCCGGTTGACGTCATAGACTGCCGCCTCCCTTTTATAGAAGCTAAAACAAAACTGCCGAAATGAGGGTGTACCTACAGTATGTTCACCTCAGGCTTGCCTTTTCGGTAATAGGTACAGAGGTGGTGGCATGTTCTCATAAAATCTTTATCAATAAAGCCTAATAAACCTAGCCTAGCCTGTTTAATCAAAATTACATTTGTCTATTTTGGTTTACAACCGCTCGAAACTAATTAGGTGTGATATTAAGTTGTAATAGACCTACAATTAGCCAAATGGGACAATTGACATGTAGCTAATTTGACTAACAATAGACCCTGTCTCGCGTCATTACCAGTGTAATGATGATAACTGTACCTACACGGATACCTATTATGTGTTCAAGCTTTATCTTGAGTGTATTGCTCTCTCTTTGTTTCTATGGAAAATTTTCAACGTTGAATATTTAAATCCAGCTCTTCAATACACTAGGACAAGGAGTCATCATCTTCCTAGCTTTTTCCCAACTAAGTTTGTAAGCTGCCAGTCTAACCAAATGCAGCTGACTACCAGTATTTTACATGAAACGACTGTCTGACTGACCTCCATAACCCAGAAACCGGGTAACCCTACACTCCTTGGTTCAACATTCAATAGATTTTCGTGGTTTTGACACGGTACGCAAGGATAAAGAGCATTCCTGTTAATCCCTATAATAAGCTCTTATTATAAAAATAGGCCTCAAACCATCCTAACACATTTCATTCAACTCAGATAAACAACGTGTTTTTTTTGATATCCCATAACTCTAGGGTATGATTGAGACCATATCAAAGAATCAACTGGCATATGAATGTTTTAATTATCCTTTTTTTTTTCTTTTACTATCATGCAAAATAATTCGACAAAGTCACGATGATTAATGTAAAACACCCTTACGTGAAAGAAAAGTGACGTTAGAAAGAAGATTCGTCGTACTGGTGACAATTTTTGAACTAATTAGGTAGTTAAAATAATATTAATAATAATATTCCACGACTATTCACACAACGCCATCTAGTCCCAAGCTAAGCAGAGCTTGTGTTACGGGTACTAAACAACTGATAATTTAATTATGATTGATGATATCTCCGAAACTATGCATTTTTGGACCATCTATTCTAGGAGTTTTAGTATTATTTTTACCTACAGAATATAACCCTAGAGTTATGGGATATAAAAAAAAAACACCTTGTAGGTACCTACCTATAGGTAAGAAATTCTAATGAAGTACCTAAGTAAATAATAAATAAAACATTTTTATGCATCGAAGAACAAGTTACCATGCATAAAACCAACTCGTAGGCCAACTTATCACCATAAGTAAGTCAAATCTAACAACTTATGTAAGTGTTACGATGACATAACGTTACGTAAGTGCTGGTAATCAAATGCACCTTGACCCGCCCACCTATGCGAATACAATATATCACAGATCAATAAGTAACTACTTACATACATAAGAAGGAGTGAAAGCTACGTTTTTATAGTCAACTTTTAAGTGAATTTAGATGTTGAATAACTGTCAGGTTTAATGATTAATTATTTAAAAAAACAATTATACTTAGTCGGTGGTCATGGTATGGGTACGGGATTTAGAAATGGGTGTAATTTATCTATAATATGTATGTATTTAGAAATATATAAGTATGTTTATCAGCTGTTTAGTACCCATAACACAAGCTCTCAAGCTTAGCTTGGGACTAAATGGCGTTGTTTGTTAAGTTGTGGAATATTTATTTATTTATTTATTTTTTTGAGTATGAATATGGAGGATTGCAAGAGGATAAATTTCAAAGAAACGATCAGTGAGTTGTGTGGAAGATATAGAATGGATGTATGGATGTAGGTATGGACAAATAAGCTATTATACAAACTGTTTGTTTAGGTTCTTACAAATCTTAAATGCTCAAAATGGTTAGATTTAGTGTAAATAGGTTGATTCCAAAATTCATTATAAGTACTGTCTTAACATGTGATATTTTGAGTGTTGTTTAGAAGGTATTGTCTATCATTTTTAGGCTTTAAGTCAAAGCAACGTCACTTAATGGCATTACATTAGTATTTGATTTCTTTCAAAACTGAGAATTGTTGCCAGACATGGCGAACTGTTATTTTCCCTAACTTCATGTTAGGTACTCATTATAATTTGAAATATTTATAATCTGTTTAATTTCCTATTCTGACTTATGGTTTGTTAGAATTTTACTAGTTAGACTAACCGACAAAGTTGCTTTATTAAAAATACTCTGATATGACTTATATCACCTTGGTCTGAGTTTTAGCATAGCACACCAACTGCATTTGTGGTGCAACTGCGATAAAGGCTGGGCACATATTTTATGTCAAGCACCGCATTACAGTAGACTTATTTGATTGATTGACTGACCATTCACAAATGATGAAATAGCGACTCATTATCCGAAAAGACATACTATGCGTTTCAAATGAGAATAGGAACGAAAATGGCATCTATCTGTCAGATGTCACTTGAAAAATACGGTCCACACGGACGTATTCTTTTGAGACGTTTTTTCATTTTGAATAACTACGACTCGGTAAAACAAAAAAACTAAAAATAATTGATTACGCGAATAAGGTTTCGTTGCAGACCGTACCTTTCAAGTGATATCTGACAGATAGACGCCATTTTCGTTCCTATTCTCATTTTAAACGCTGAATACCAAACAACTTACCTTCCTTTTTCATAAAGATAATTTGATTACTTATTATAATAACCAAAGAGTCTATATTACGTCACTTACTGTACAAAGGAGATCCCGTAATACCTTGTGGGTCAGTCACTGGCTGTCTTCATTCGGAAACACGTGCATTTGAGTTCATACAACTTGTGCAATATTCAAGAGAATCAATAAAGAAACAGTTATGTCGTGCATTTCTTGACACAAATACTTCAGTATATTTTGCATAATATGGCTTTTAAGTAATTGTTAGAATGTTAAGTAGCAATCCAAGTAAGCAGAATGTCATTACCATTTTAATCAAGCTGAAAAGATGGCTGCCAAAATATTACGAAATGATTAATGCTCGTGCTCACTATGATAAGAACATTTTCCCTGCTGTACTTAGTAGTAGTTAGTTATTATAACTCAGATAAACCATATTTTTTACGATCACAAATCATATTTTCTTCAACATGCAAAAAAACACAAGAAAATTTGAATTTCATGGGCTACCCTGGACCTTCAACCTTTAAGATAATAATACTGACAATACAGCGAACTTCTCTTGTTCTATTGTAACGACACTGCATCTTGCCCTTCAAAGATTTGAAGTGTCACGAAGTAATAAATAAGTTATGTAAAACTTAACACTATAAGTAAACTTAACTCAATGTCAAATCATGTTTTACTTGTAAAGCAAATATGTACACATCTTAATGTCCTTACAATAACAATATTCTGATCAGCTACGGTATTGACTTTGATACTGTGAGAAGGTAATAGCGGTACTTATGTAACTTGAACTGTCAAGTTGGTCTAAAGTTATTGTTGTATCGTGCTTTCTTATAATGGTCGTTTGGAACACTTGTCTATATAGAACTAATCCGTAATAATTTAAATTGTGTAGTTACCTAATTATGTGTATTAAATTAGGTAAGTAAATTTTGTTCAAGAAAGTAGTTTCTTATTGGGAGTTTAATTAATTCGTACTTAAAGGTGCTGTTTAGATTAATTTACTTACTGGTGCCTTACTTTGAGTAGGTTATTTTCTTTTCCAATGCCCTAACTACCTATCTTCATACCATGCATTAGAAATAAAAATGATCAATGTATTGTATTTATGGTTCACTATTTTGGCGATACTGGCTCACACATAAAATATAGAGATATACTGTCGCGGGTTTTTTTGTAGGACTATTAAAGATAAACATTTTCGTTACAGCCTGTTATAGCGTATGTGCTATTCTGATGTATAAGCTTTATCATTGTAAAATTTCAATAACATCCATTCAGTAGTTTTTGCATGAAAGAGTAACAAACATCCAAACAAACATTCGCGTTTATACATATAATAAGCTGACGTACCGCGGTTTCACCCGCGTAAGTCCCGTTCCCGTGGGAATACAGGGATAAAATATAGCCTATGTGTTAGTCCAGGGTCTCGGCTAACTCCATACCAAATTTTATTAAAATCCATTCAGTAGTTTTTACGTGAAAGAGTAACAAACATCCATCCATCCATCCGTCCTCACAAACTTTTGCGTTTATAATATTAGTAAGATTAGTAAGGAAAGGACTAGTAAGGCTAGGATAGTAATTATTTAGTTTACCTAGCTTGATACTTCTATTTTTCACTTACCTACAACTTTTCACAATTAACCCGTAGATTCACTCATGCATTTGTCTAAAATGTTAAAAATGTATACAGTCTGTATTTAGACGGCTGTTGTCACTCTCAAACGTTAACACGAGGACCCGCGTGTCATGCATTTTAATCATGTTACCCAATTTTACAAGGGATTCGTGTTTTACCTACTGATTTTTGGTCTGAGTTCATTAAATAACATAAATTGTTATTTTAGTCTTGAAGATACATGGATGTTTAAGAACAGAAGGAAGTGGGTGTCGTGAAGGTTAGGTATATGTAGGTATGTTTACGTTGCTAAGAGAATTTGGAACCAAATCTACATTGCAAGAATGTACGGAGGCCAGCACATCAGCAGCAAAGACTTACGACCTAGTGAAGAGACCGGCGGACTACCTAATCATATAAGGTCTTGAGTTCAAACCCAAGGTAGGCACCTCTGACTTTTCGGATTCATGTTAGTACTGTATAGTTATCCATACATACATACATAAACTCTTTTCCCATGGGGGTTGACACAAACTACAGAGCGCCATATGCTACGATTCTTACATACTTCATTTGCTTCGTTTACATTTATACATGTTATCATACACACACGCCGGTTGCGAGTACTACGCACCTGACCTTTCTAAAGAACCTCACCAATAAGGTCTATGTATGTCCTTCTAGGGCGTCCCCTCCCGGCGTTCCCACTTACATCTGCCTTGTAAATAGCTTTCGTTAGTCGCCTTTCATCCATCTTTTCAACGTGACCAAACCATCTAAGCATACTCTTTTCAATTTTTGTTACTACATCTTCTTTTAAACCACAACGTTGCCTTATCGCATCATTCCTCAATCTGTCATTCATTGTTACACTACACAAACTTCGTTATCACTTGCTTCAAAAACGGTTAAGGAAAACCTCATGAGAAAACTTGCTTGAGAGATGTTTTTCGAAGGCATGTGAAGCCGAGTCGAAGGCCCATGGACGGCATAAAAGTTCTGACATCAGGTTAGTCGGTAACTACACGAAGAGAAGTACATCATTCTGCAAGCTAACCATATCTGTAAAATTTCTTAAATAGTTTTTCAACTTTATTACAAAAAGATAAGGTCTACATTCTATTTACGCTTCTAAATACAAAACTGAAAATAGAAAAAAAAATTACAACTTTTCACACAAAGCCATCCAGTCTAAAGCTAAGCTAAGAGCTTGTGTTATGGGTACTGTAGGTACTAAATAGCTGATAAACATACTTAAATATTTCTAAATACATACATGTTATAGATAAATTAGGTACACCCAGACACAGAACAAAATAATGATCGTGCTCATCACACAAACATTTGTCCTGGGTGGGAATCTAAGCCCATGACCTCCAGCATAGCAGTTGGGGTCACTAATTACTAGACCAACAGGCCAGCCAGATAACGTAGGTAACGTAAGGTGATACGTTCTTTACAACTTTACTTTTTTTACTTTGCCAAAAACGATATCTGATAATAAAATAATTTATTACTGTGTCATAGATGGAATACAACAGAACCTACTAGCCTTAAAGCAATCTCATAATTTTCCAAGATGACAGGCAGCAGCCTCCATGTAGGGTTGGCAGGGCCAACAATTTAAAAGCCGGACACTAAAATTAAGCTGGACATATCGCCCCGAGCTCCAGTGGTTTTGACAACCTAAAAAATTGGCATTTTTAATTAATATATTTATAACTGTTATTTATTTGAGACGTATTCTACTCTAAATCTTCTAAGTGACATGTGTGTATCGCACGTGCTCGCACGAATTCGTTCAGCATCTTTTGGTTGGCCGGGCGGGGTTGACTTACAAAAGTCGGATCGGCTCGTCTTGTACAAATTTATTTGGCCGGACAAGACTGTAAAAGGCCGGACAACTAACAACCCTACTCCAGATGCAACTAGAGTGGTTTATGACACCATTAACGCGTTTCGTTAAAATAATAAATTCATTATTCATCAGTTTTTTTCCATACTTATTTGTGCACATACTGCCATATTTAATTTCACTGCAGTAAAACTGACACATAATTATGGAAGAAAAGGTTTTTATGGCAAGACGCCTTTTTTGATACTTTTTTTATGGCATCCATGCAACATGGCAATAATTTTGTAACACTGAGACTGGTTCTTCGATGTCATTTTATTACATTTCGCTATAGTTATCTCGTGCGTTGTTTTTTATTTAAATTCCTACAATCAGATCAAATCGAGGTAAGATTCAGGTACTTTATTTGTTTGAAATAAATACCTACTTAAATTTATACACTAGAAATGAAAATAAAATCTAAAAACTAAGTCTTAAATATAGCGTCAAAAAACTCATGCGCATTGCTGTCCACTGGAAGTGTACAAAAAAAAACTGGCAGCATTGCCACGTCGCGTTGTATGCAAGGCTTATCCTCGAAGTGTCATGTAAGCGTCTTAAAAGATCTTTGTACAAGCTATGAGCACTCGGACCCCACGACCCAAGAGTTCAAACGGCCCCAAACGGTTCGAAAAATGATTCCCAACAAGGTTCTTATACATATTTCTGCCGCTTGAGGTTCTCCACAGCCGCAGCAGCAGCGCCAGCACAGCACGAAGTACTATGAAGATGTGATGGCGCAAGAGAATCTATACAAGTGGCGTCCCACACTAGAGGTCTACCCATCTTTCGCTAGTTTATTGTACATTACACATTGTATTCCCCGAAGGGCTAAGCAGACATTGTGCCAATAATGTTTTGTAATATGGTGCTATCTATACGGCTACCACACACAAATCCACGAGTCGGACTGCTACTGGGAAATTCCTTGTCGGAAATCCAAAAAGCACTCTGCCCGATCCTGGAATGGAACTTTATACTCAGTACTTAGTAGCGTTTGCGTTTGATAATGATAATGATAATGATATTTATTTTTGTAAATAGGTTTTTACAAACACTTTTACACGTCGCCTTTTTTAGTAAATGAGATCGGTATTTCACTATTTGACTACTCTGAGAAGAAACACCGAAAGAAACTCAGAGGTCATAGTCTCTTTTAAAGTCCAGACATTATCTTGGTCAAATCATGTAAGATTAAGTTTGCGTTTTCTAGATCAACCAGGCATTTTGTTTATGCCTAATTGTCTTTGTCAAATCCAGACTTATTTTTAGCTTTTACAGTAGGTACGTTTCCGCTCACCAAGACAGACTAAGTAAACACAATATACGCAATACGCGTCTCCTGGCTGCTTTTGAAAACCCTAATGAGAAAACCAAAACACGTTGCCAGAATAAAAAATCAGAAAGGGAAATTAAACTTTGCCAGAATTAGTGATTGCTCAGCATTTATGCTTGCGACAGTTGCGACTAACCAAGCTGTTAAAAAATAAAATTGGTTTGCAAATAATGTCACCGTAAGATGTGGTTAGTGTAGGCACTTATCTTCTGACGTGAAGCCTGTAACTGATCGAGTGCTTAAGATTGCATATAATTACAAGTCAGGCTCGTTCCATAAAAGAGGTTTAACGAGATTTAATGCATAATACGTTTTAGCAAACATCAAGTGAAGTGCCTGTTGGGCTGCTTGTTTGTTTAGAGTTAATTGAAACAAGTTAACTTTTACGATTAGAAAGATTACTAACTTCAGGTGTAAGCCTATGTCAACTAAATAATCGTTCATTTGTACTTACAAAGTAAGAGAAATCGACCCGTGGGGTAAGTCCCGTCAATTTTTAATAAGGTATCGTATCTAATCTCAATCTCAATGTGTCAAAAATACATCTAATTTTCTTACATTAATTACCAGTTATTGACGCTGAGATGAGATGGAAAATTATCCATAAACATTAGGTACCTACTCTAATTTAGCTACGCACTGACGAGACGCCAGCACATCGAGTTACCCCAATGTGTCAAATTTCTTTGATCGTTTTTCAACTATATGGCAAACAGAATAAGGTTCATATTCAATTGGGAAAATTTGACACATTGGGGTAACTTGATGTGCTGGCGTCTGTACATAGATCTTCAATCTAATAAGCAGTAATACATAAGCTATCATAATTATTATCATCAGCCTTTTGCACTGGTTCTATACAACTATATCAAGCAACAACAACAGCAAAAGCATACAACTTTAGCAAAATAAAAATATTAGATATAGTCTCAGCTGTACCCAAGCACGTTAAACACAAAAACATAGTTTAATTAGCATTGCTGCCTAGAATAGAAAGAAAGAAAGAAAATATGTTTATTTGGGACACGCACAGAAATTTAACAGTATAAAACTTAAACTAAATTTAATATAATAAAGGAATAACAAAAAGACCTGTGCGAGGCCAAAAAGGCCCCTATCTCAGCACGATGCCACGGTATTGAAAGAAAAACAATAAATACCGCAGCGCTGTTATTCTGATAGGGCCTACTATAATGCCATGAATACATGCACGTACAACAGCAGCGCAGCGCGCAGCGCGCAGCGCGTAAGCAGCGTAGTTTTATTTAGTTCTCTGACCTTAGCGCTGATCTCCTTTCAATCCTTTCAAATTAAGATGTTGATAAATTAGCTGCGTGACAACGAACCTACAACCTTCACTGACGCGTTGCTACCGGACTCCTTAACGTGGTACGTGCACATTGCATCAGATTAGAGTTTAAATTGTGCGCACGCGCATGAGTCCTTCATCTAAAAGCTCTGAGCATAAAATTGGTATAGCTCATAGTTGAATATATATATCATGATTACTCTGGCTTACTGGAAACTAAGCCATAAATTTACGTTGAAGTTTCGTTACAAAGTTATTTGGATACTCAAATAACGTTTTTTTAGGGTGGAGTCCTAATAAACCAATAATATAGCTGCTCTCATTAACTTTTCAAAGGTAGATTAGTGGAAGACAGAAGGAAAGTGTTTCTGACTAAAATCACAATTGCCCGGGTCTTGGATTCAGGTCCGTAAAGGATGATCATCCAAAATCAAAAGTCAGACTTACACACTTTTTGAACGTAAGAATTACATCAGACAGTCCCCCAAAAAGTCTTCCCTTCTCTTAAGTGTTTTTGATCAAACTCTCCAGCAACCATCTCCTACCAAGACCCCTCATGCCCCAAAAGGCTAGTAAAGCAATTGTTGCATGTTTCACGTGCTTTTTTCAAGCAGCACCAGTTGGTGTGGTTAATATTTTGCTACCTTTGAAAATCGTTACGTATATGTATAATAGAACTATAGAAGCCTGGAAGTCTAATAATCAGTCGTAAAAAAGAATATCGTGTGACCAAGTAACTGGGAAGTATTGGTGAGATAGACAGTCGCTCCATGTGAAGTACTGGTATTCAGTTGCAGCCAGAGATACATACTGTGCAAAGGTCGGTTTTTTTTTCTAGTTTGTCTATAGTTAATGCCACAACGATTCACCAGATGTGGTGAGATTTAAATAAAAAACTGTCCTTGCATTTTATGCGACATTCGCATTCCACTTCATCCGGTGACTTCGAAAACCACAAATGAAAGACCTTCTTTGTACACTTAAAATAAATTTTAAAACTGTGCTGCCTACGCAGTTCACGACAATGGTACACCTTGGAGTATTTCCCCGATGTCATAAACACGATGACTTTTCAGAACATACATAATAATACTGATAGCAATCTTCAGACATCGAGGTCTTCTGTCTTGTGTGGATACCTACTAGGTAAACTTTTGTTTTGAA
This sequence comes from Euplexia lucipara, assembly GCA_921972225.1. Lineage (NCBI taxonomy): Eukaryota > Metazoa > Arthropoda > Insecta > Lepidoptera > Noctuidae > Euplexia > Euplexia lucipara. The sequence goes on from OV179148.1 coordinate 12,016,588, forward strand.
TACATTATGAATGTGATTCGGAAGTACCCAATCACATTCAAACTGTATTAAACAAAAACAAAAGCCTGACTAGAGATCATGGAAATACTTAAAATATGATTTTGGCCTTGATTGCCGTTACCATTCGCTCATGAAGTGGTTCATTTGGACCTGATTGGTCTAAGCAAGCACATACTTCACAAGACGATCACTGTTCAGATACAAAACTTTGTTTTTAAAAATTTTAGTCATCCTAGCAATCCTAAGATGACCTTGATGCCGTAACGGACACACACAATAGGAATTTTGGTCATAGCAAAACCACTGAACACTAAGTGGTCTCGTTTTAGAAAATTCATTGTATCAGTAAATTGCTTGATAAGGAAGAGTTTCACATAAAATCATCTTGAAAAACTATCGTTAAACAGACAAAAGGCAGTCGTCTTGGACACGGTACGTTTTACTATTTTTAAACATGTTTTAACAAGAAGCCATTTTTTATAATAATGTTTCCGTATCTCTAAGAATACCTACTGGTATTATAAAGGTCACTGAGCGCCTAAAAAACTACCACATCTCTTTCTTTCGAAGTAAAGCAATGACTCTGGTCACTACCAAACAGCACAGATCAATGAAGCCTAAGCAACTAAGCAAGTTTAGAAAATGTGTGTACCAGGTAATTACGAGGAAAGCAGGAAGAAGCTGTGCATGATGCCGACACTACGTGACTCGGATTGGGGCCATGTGGAGCAACTACGTGGATACTTATCCATAATTTCAATCATCGACGCTCTCTTTTTCTATTTTGTATTGAATGAGAAGTAAAAATGGTTTCCGTAGATGAGGTAATAGACAGCCAGATTGCTTGTTAGCGATATCGTTACTATACAATTAGTATCTAATACTGCAATTACGCGATATTTTCACAATTTTGGACGTACCACGAAAGAACTAATGATTCGGTCTTCAGATTTTTGGATCTTGACATCAAAAGCGTTTTTCATTTTAGATCATCCCGATTTTCATGAATCTAGTTACAGTTAACTTATCATTACCTTATGCCTGTATTTGAAAGAAAAAAAAAGGAAGAAAGAAAAATATTTATTTGACATCAGTCATCAAAACACACATACACACAATAATTTATAAAACAATAGAAAATATACAATAGTAGGTACACATCATGTGCTGTGTGCCTCACGGCTGCGCCAAAAAGGTCCCTTTCAGCATTCTTGCCAGACAGGTGAATATTGGTGGGTATTTCCCGAAGTGTTAGTCAGACGACAGGTATGGTATCTTAATAACAGTACGCCCATATTTTGCCAGTTATGTTTAAGTCCCATGTAATCTGGGGCAAGCCCTTTGCTACCAACCAGGAACGGATCGAGACTCCGGGCTTCTACAAAGCAATTCCTGCAAAGGTGCTAAAACCCAGTAACACATTCCTGCAATAGCAATCATAGCCAGACCTAACACTATGTCAGCATCAAGCTAAGGTCACGAATTAAGATAATGAGTATTACGACATATAAAACTCACGACTGGAGCCAAGTAAATTCGCCCGACTAAACCTGCGCTGTTGGATGTGAAGGCCAGACAATAGCCTGAAACGAGTAGTTGCTTGATAGGAGTTTCTGACGCAAAAAGTCTTCAAATTACCTTTGACCCAAATCAGTGATCACGTGAAAAATTTCCCTGTCACAATTACCTTTCTCAATTGTATGACACGACAATTTAGCGAGTCATATGACTCACATCACGAGTCCTATTGGCTCCTTTTGTGAAGGATATGCGGACTGTAATCGTTATTGCTAAATTACGCTCGAGAATAGACGGTCTCGGTGGGTATGGTATTTTCGTAACTGTTTGGCAGTGGTTGGTTTCGGAATACTATGTCAGCATTACCACCACAGGGTGCGAGGGGGGTTGTTTTGTTGGTGGGTGTACTACCGTACTACTGCCTAGCCCTTTGGGGATTACAGGCGTGACGTTATGTTAAGTCAGCATTATGTTACAGCAGCTCCTGGGGGCAGAAGCAGCGGTCCAGCGGTTGTCGTCTTTTGGGTAAACTGTTCAAGTTAAAGAGTTGGTAAACAAATTTATTTGCGATTTTCAGATTTAAATCAACATATTACGGGCTACTAAATTTTGCTGACTGTCTCGCTGGTGCGGTGGTCCCAAGCATGAGGTCCCGGGTTCGATCCCGGGTCGGGCAAAGTGTTATTGAGTTTTTTATCTGAAATTTCTTAGTAGCAGCCCGGAGTGTAGATTTGTGCCCGATTTGTGGCAATATTATAGGCTCGCCCCCAATTACATGGGACTTGAACATAACTGGCCCAGTACACCTCTGCCTAGCCCTTTGGGGATGCGATACAGGCGTGACGTTATTTCGTGTGTGTATGTGTAAATTTTGTTCTGTATTGGTCCTAAGATCCTATTCTTCAAAGTTTTGTTCGCTCATTGTTTCACGGTTATAATTTCATTATCAATTGTTCTTTATAAGGCACTGTGACATATCGTGACATTGGTGTAGTGTATAAGTTCTGTATTATCATGGCTAAGGTCTTCAAAACTGTGAAGTCGATATGTAAATAAATAAAAAAGAAGGTTAATATATTGTAGCGTTATTTTAGTTATCGGTAGGTAAACGTAAACGCAAATAGACTGATTTGGAGCATGCAGCATGCATTGCATAGGGTTGTCATTCACAAAAAGACACAGGGGGTTTTTTTACACAGGGTTTGTTAAAGTACACACATCAAAAGTGTCTAGGGATCAACATATATTTTTGCAATAACTTTTCTCCTGATTGATATTAATTAAAATTTTCTTTAAGGATTCATCAAATAAAGTGTTTTCGTTTGTCACAGTAACGATAAACCAAGTCACCTTTGCATTAATAAAGAAATTTGCCATTTTCCTAATAAAGGGATTTTTGACATTTGAACCACTAACATTAAAGTTCGAAAAAAAGACTGAAATAACAGTTTTCTTTAAAATTTTATTGGGTAACTTAAACAATTAATAATCCGTGTTTCTACCGCGAACACTAACAACACAAGAACATCGGTTTGGCATACTCAAAATGAGTTTATCCAAATCACGCTGTGGAATGGCCGCCCATGTTCGTTGCAACAACAAAAAAAGGTCTTCTTGCGACTGGATACCCTCCATATTCGGCAGAGCTCTTCTCTGTAGCATATCCCATGCATGCTCAATCGGGTTCAAGTCTGGCGACTGAGCAGGCCAGGGCAGGACATTGATGTTAGCTGCGGCGAGAGTCTGTCTTACAACTCTTGCGGTGTGCGGTCGTGCATCATCATGCATTAACTGAAATAAGGGACCGATTTGCACTTGTAGAGGAACGATGACGTCTGATACAATCGTCTCAGCATAAATTTGAGCGTTGAGGTTGCCTCTGATCCAAATCAACTCAGTTCTTCCGCCGATCCAAATACCCGCCCATACCATGATGGTTCCACCACTATAAGGATGGACTTCCTGGCAGGATTTTAATCGCTGTTGGCGTCCAGGGGTTCTCCAGTGTCGTATACGTCTTGTATCCGGTCTCAAACCAAAACGAGACTCATCAGAAAAGCACACGAAACGCCATTGTTCTTCTGCCCAATTTCTGTGTTCAAGAGCTCATTGATATCGAATCCTACGATTGTGCATTGCTATAGGTGGTACCCGTAGCGGTCTTCGGGAATGAAGGTTCACTTCATGCAAGCGGTTTCTGACTGTTTGGTCGCTAATTAAGTTCCCTGAAGAGTGATGAAGCCTCACGAGTTGTAAGACAGACTCTCGCCGCAGCTAACATCAATGTCCTGCCCTGGCCTGCTCAGTCGCCAGACTTGAACCCGATTGAGCATGCATGGGATATGCTACAGAGAAGAGCTCTGCCGAATATGGAGGGTATCCAGTCGCAAGAAGACCTTTTTTTGTTGTTGCAACGAACATGGGCGGCCATTCCACAGCGTGATTTGGATAAACTCATTTTGAGTATGCCAAACCGATGTTCTTGTGTTGTTAGTGTTCGCGGTAGAAACACGGATTATTAATTGTTTAAGTTACCCAATAAAATTTTAAAGAAAACTGTTATTTCAGTCTTTTTTTCGAACTTTAATGTTAGTGGTTCAAATGTCAAAAATCCCTTTATTAGGAAAATGGCAAATTTCTTTATTAATGCAAAGGTGACTTGGTTTATCGTTACTGTGACAAACGAAAACACTTTATTTGATGAATCCTTAAAGAAAATTTTAATTAATATCAATCAGGAGAAAAGTTATTGCAAAAATATATGTTGATCCCTAGACACTTTTGATGTGTGTAGTATTTGAAAAAATACATATCAATTGTTACTTTACTAGTCTAGTTTTCTGAATCTTGACGTGACTGGCAATCAAGGTTTCACGAATAACTTATTGTAATGCAATTCAAATACTTGTCAATTTAAAAAAACCTACAAGTGCACGGACTCGCCCATCTAGGGTTCCGCACGCAGAATCATTCTGAACAATATAGGAATCGAATTGCGCTTTTCCAGATATATTCCTAAATTCAGCTTCAAACACTTCCCTTCTTACCTATAACTTGTGTGGATGGATGGATGTTTGTTAGGCTCTTTCACTCTCGAAAGGTTAAACCACAAGGTATTTCATAAGATAACTCATTTGTACTAGAAGCTACAATTTGAAATTTTTAAAATGACACAATACTTATATATCGTCTCAGTAAGCCACTTATTACGTCCTTCAACATAAAACCATCAATCACCCTGAAAATTCATCATCATCACAATAATCCCAAGTTTTTGGCAGCCCTCACAACAACCGCGTATGTTACATGATAGTGTTAATTGGACCGTATCAGAGGCTTCTAAGTATTATGTTCGAGGTGATCTGCTGGTGACCTAGCCCAGGTCGCCAATAAGGAGCATTTGTATTAAGTAGCGCGAGCGCCGATAAAAGTTCCACCCGGCTGTACCTACGTCAATTATTTCTTTGATCGGAGTTAAGTATTATGCGTCATGTGAGGTGTCTATAGTACTCGCTCTTAGTCAGCTTATGTTTAGACGAATTCTTTGTACGTTTATTTATTATCAGCTTCTGTATAATTATTACCTATATCTTATCTGAAGAAATGAGACCTCCCGCGAAGACTATTTCTACTATTATTGTTTACACACACACACACACTATTATTATTATTGTGAACACTTTAGAGGAACCAGTCTTTGTTAGAGTGTTGTGGTTTTGTTTAGGGAAGGCCTATGTACGTGTATAGCTGAAACTTCAGATTCACAATTTTGAGGAGTTAAAACAATTTATTTATGTGGATATAGAACCCGATGTTAAAGATGTGCAAGAAAATTGCGAACCGAACAAGTAGGACGCAATTTCACAAAGTATTTCTGAATAATATCTACATTTCATTTTCACTCATTACTATTTTGTGAATGAGCTTATCAATACCTGTCTACATGTCTAATACTAATAATATTCCACAACTTTGACAGTCCCAAACTAAGTAAGCTTAAGCTATGAGTGCTAAACAACTGATAAACCTGCTGCTTTAGGAAACACATAGGTAAACCTTTTCTATTCCGGAAACTCTATTTTCTTACAAATTATTGGAAAATATTGATTATTAACGAATCAATTTAAATTCTGCAGTAAAAGAACCGAAGTAAATTAATTTATGAATACGTTAAAAGTAATTATACTTACATAAATAAGCGTCATAGATATTAAAAGTTTTATTGAAGTTGTTTATTTATTCTAAAAGAGACAAGTACTAAAAATGTAACGATTTTATGTAGGTAGTCCAGAAGGCTAACTGCGAGGCCGATTGCGAGATTGTAGGAAAATGTTTTATATCCTAGTTTTCCTTCAATTTTGATAGTACGTACACTGTTTATTTGAAACGGCAGCTAGATTTCCTTGTTCAGATCCGTGACTTCAACCAGTATATTCAGGTTTCTATTGTCATAATCTAGATCAGTTTAAGGAAGTCTATGTCCTGTTAATCGTGCGGTCAATCGTTTTGGCGTTGTTTTTTTTTTTTATATAGTTCAGTGTTAGATTTTTAATAATGGTTTCACTTGTTACGTTAATGCCTGTCCGTTGTTCTATTGATTCGATAGGAAGTAATTACAGTTGCGTAAGCGGTGACAGCTTGTTAGTTCATCACTTACGTATGCAGCAGTGCCTAACGATCCGAACATAATCACTGAACGGTGATACGTGGACGCATAAGCAAGATCTGTTAGATTAATATAAATCTTGAAATCAATCGAAGAAACTAGAGGATTCGAATCTATGCTAATATTATAAAGCCGAAGTTGAGTTTGTTTGGTTGAACGCGCTAATCTCAGGAACTTCCAGCTCAAATTAAAAAAATCATTTTGCGTTGGATAGTCCATTTATCGAGGAAGGCTATAGGCTACATAACATCATGCTATAACCAATAGGAGCGGAGCAGCAAAAAGAAATGTTGCAAACGGGAAAAAAGCTTCCATTTTTCATGCGGACGAAGTCGCGGGCTGAAGCTAGAGTTAAATAAAAATGATCCCAAACATGACGTAGAAATGGTAAATTATAAGGATTGTACTTTCTAAGTTATAACAGTTTTAGCTGTGACGCAAACTCATGTCGGCGGTGTTTGGCGGAAACCTTATGACAATTTTTCCGTTCCGTCAATTAATCTTTTTTTTTAATATTTGAAGCTACTTACATTAGAACTGATCTTCTGGTACGCATATACTATAATTAAATTTCTTTGTAACTAAAACATGATTATAAATTGGTTTTTGGAATTAGAAGACATTATATAAAAAACACACGCAAAAAAAGCATATCAAATTTAGCGTTACAAATAAGTTGCCAGAAAATTAATTAACAATTTATTGAGCATAAATAAGTTTTCGCAGTAGTTGATATTATCAGTAAGTACTAACATTCATTAAGCGAAGTAATTATCTGTGAGCATATTAAAACGTCAACTCATTCAGATCACCATTACATTTATCATTTAAGTTAGATTGTCGTTTTTATATTGGTACCAATGTTTGGTCCAACAGTATCCTCTTGCATAAAAGTGATCGGTAGTTTTACCTAATAAATTACATATTTTTAAACTTATGTTCTTATCTAGGTAAGTAGTGTAATTAGGTAATCGTTCTTGGGATATAGGTAATTAAGGAGGAAATCATTAAAACATTTAAGTCTCGATTAATTGATTGACCTAGAAATAGATACTAACATTAACTTAGGATTATATCTTTTATCGGATAATTTTCCTTTAAATATACAAGTACTTTATTTTGGTCTTATAAGCCGTGGCAAGCCCAATGTTGGCTCCAAAGTGTGACTCAGACACATGCTCTGGTAGGTACACTCGTGAGAAACTGTCTAGCTGTGTTCTTGTGTAGCCAGCAAATCGTGATAGTTTGAAACTTTATACTGTTCATTGTAAATTTAATTCATGTTCCGCTAATTAGAATTCCAATTGAAGTGGTAATGAATATAAATTAAGAAATAAGATTACAAAATGCCCGAAATATTTTGGTCTGCCTTTACTTTCGTTTAAAATAGAAAGTGTAGTTGGTAATACATTTCATACTCTTAATAAATTGCATTCGGTGAAATGGCTTTATGAATATTTTTGACGCTTTATTATTTTGTTACGTGAGTTAAAATGCAAGTTTCGATGTCGTCTTGTATGAAACAATTTATTTATTATTATTGATGTTGGGTGCAATGTCAAAATGTATGTATTGTGTAGGCGATAATAATAGGTATCTACTCCTAATCGTTCCAAAAAATATTAATTATAAGATATATGTATATATATATTGATTAATTATTATTAAATATTACCTTACCCCACAATAATCCGCGTCCCCCTTTCCGCAAAACTGTATCTGGATCCAATTCCCCCATCCCCAAAATTTGCAGGCTTCTTAATAATTGTGAAGATTCAATCGATATTTTTTCCACAACACTTCAAAAAAGCGCCAATTCCAAAAAAATAGTATTTAAGTCCTTACGGATAAGCGTTGTTTCAGCACTATCTGTTTTATTAACCCCCGACGCAAAAAGAGGGGTGTTATAAGTTTCACCGCTATGTGTGTGTGTCTGTCTGTCTGTCTGTCTGTCTGTCTGTCTGTCTGTCTGTCTGTCTGTCTGTCTGTGGCACCGTAGCGCCCAAACGGGTGAACCGATTTAGATGCGGTTTTTTTTATTTGAAAACAGGGTTTCTTGCGATGGTTCTTAGACATATTTCATCAAAATCGGTTCAGCCGTTTTAAGGTTATCAGCTCTTTTGTGTTAGCTACCGTTGCTATTTTAGACGTCTATGGGTATTATCTTTACTTACAAACATATGTGTGTCTTAATTTTCAAATACCCATGTGTGTAATATTAATAAGCAACATTGTGGTGTATTTGGTCTGATGCAGCCAGGATATCTAGCAGACTAATACACTCTTGGAAAATAACAGCAGATATGTCGTGTTTGGATTCATTTTAACCTGCATTTGATTCTGCACACTATGCACTGATAGCAACTGGATGAGCTGATGCTGCAGCCAGGCTATCCAGCACATCAGTAGGTAGACTCTTGACAAAATGATAGCAGATATGTCGTGTTTGGATTCATTTCAACCAGCATTTGATTCTGCACACAATGCCTTGATGGCAACAGGATGAGCTGATGCTGCAGCCAGGCTATGCAACAGACCAGTAGGTAGACTCTTGACAAAATAATAGCAGATATGTCGTGTTTGGATTCATTTTAACCAGCATTCTATTCTAAACACAATGCACTGATGGCAACAGGATGAGCTGATGCTGCAGCCAGGCTATCCAGCACACCAGTAGGTAAACCCTTGACAAAATAATAGCAGATATGTCGTGTTTGGATTCGTTTTAACCAGCATTTGACTCTACGTACAATACACTGAAAAATTCTCATAACTGTAAAGACTATAAAACAAAATTAGCGTTTAAAAAATATAAAATAAAAATTAAATTAAAAATTTAAAAAACCCCCTTCGCAAAAAAGTAAAACATTTAAAAAGTTAAAAATAACACTTTAACCATGAAATTTTACGTAACGTCGGGGTACCGTTAAAATAAGTACCTACATACCTACAAGTACTAGGAACATTTCTTACTTAAGCGGTACCCCGACGTGAAGTAAAATTTCATGGTTAAAGTGTTATTTTTAACTTTTTAAATGTTTTACTTTTTTGCGAAGGGGGTTTTTTAAATTTTTAATTTAATTTTTTATTTTAATGTTTTAATTTTGTTACTGCATGCTGTGTCTATCGCATCATATTGTACTCTATGCTTAAGTAAATTGATTGTACTATGAAGTGTAACAGTGTAACAATTGTAGATAGGCCAATAAATAAATAAATTAAAAGATTTTTTTTTTATGTTTCACTAAAGCATCGGCAACGTTCAATTTCATCTGGAAGGACCATGAGTAGTTAAAATCAATTTAAGTCTGGCTAGTGGCGGCTAGTAGTTTGTAAGAATTCATCAATAAAGCCTTATACATATATGGTGTCTGAAATCGCGCAACCCGATAATTGGGCCTGTCGTTTAACTGAGACAATATGTTGTAGCTAAGTGGTGCAGGAGAAATAGTATTGAGGGCTGGCGGTCATATTCTCGTGATGCGGACACTTAAATTGGTTTACACATGTATGAAGTTCATAAGCATTTGTTTATCTTTAAATAAAATCTATAGAAGTTGTGATTATTGATTAAGGATTTGCTGACACGAGCAAGAGAACGAATAAAGAAATTGCATTAAAACCTTTTTTCATGGTTTTCTCTATCCGTTTAGATGAAACCCAGCCATATTAATCGGAGATTATATTAAAATAAAATGTATTAAAAGAAACCCACAAAATTAGGCCCAGATTTCAAAGAAACACAGAAATATTTTTGCTATTCACCGTTTTTCTGGCCAACTTGTAACTGAAAAAAACAATAACATGCATGAGGTAATATACATCTTGACAACAGAACCTTTGATGGGATTTTGAATTATTCAATCCAGGTTGCATTTAGATTGTTGCTTTTTAATATTATTTTTCTCTGCACAAAAATTCTGTATGCGACATACCCAAAAGTTTTATTGACCGAAAAATATTTACAGAATGGAAAGTGTTTTGTGTGAAAGTGACTTAAGATTAAGACCAGATGTTTTTGTAATTAGTTATGGTATTATATAAGAATTGTAAGTATTTAAATATCAAGAGTCAGACAATGTAGGATATTGTTAAACCGAATGAATTTTTCCAGTAGCTATAATACCTACCTAATTACATGTTTGGTTGAACTTTGACTTACCTACTTGAACTTTAACTTTGACTCAAAAATATAACCTAAAAACACTTTGCCCGACTGACTGACGTTTGGCTTTGCAACCTCAGTTGAAACATTTTATGTGTTTTTATAAATAAATAAAAAATATTCTACAACTTTCACACAACGCCCTCTAGTCCCAAGCTAAGCAGAGCTAATTGTGTTATGGGTACTAAACAACTGATAAATATATCTGCCTAAATTAAAAAATAGATACATATTATAGATAAATTGCACCCAGACATAGAACAAAATGTTCGTGCTCATCACACAAACACTTGTCTTGGAAGGGAATCGAACCCATTATTATATAACAAATTGAATCATTGTAACTTATACATATTTATTGCAAGGCTGGACGTTGACTCATTATCATAATATTAATGTTACGGGAATCTTAAAACACGTCACATAATTTTCGGTGTGCCACGTATATTTATTCAGAAGTAAGCACAAACTATACATGCACCTTTTTACCGACTTCATAAGGAAGGTCCCTAACTCATTTGTGGGATTCGGTATCCGCTTTTATAAAAAGTTACCACTCTCTTTTCCGGATTTGCCTTTTAGAACGTTTAAATTAAAAATGTAATCTATCCTTTGTTCTATATTACTTAAGCTGTACATTTTTCATTAAGTAAAAGTATACTTAATATTAAGGTTCATATTGTAAATTAATAGCTACTATTTGTTCTTTTTCTATGGTGTCCATGGAATTTTGTAATATCCTGACCTTTATAAGTGAGGACTTGTTATTGGCTGTCAGTTTAACTTACTATTTCATACCTGATTTGTTTTAGCTGTAAGTCCTCCATATCAGTTAAATAAATAAATAAAATACTCCATTAAAGACTACCTACTTATATGATAACAATAGTTGGTCGCTTTGTTGAACGCAAGACAATGTCTTTTTTTTGTTTTTTTTTTTAATCTTTTTTTTATAATATGATCTTCTCTTTGCCTTGCTTTATAATGCGTGGTATCGAATTATATGGTTAACTAGCGCCCTAGCCAAAAAATAGATTATTTTTACTAATAAATAACCGGTAGCAAGTCATGTCGTCATGCTCCCTTATATGCTTGCGGTAGCGTTGGGGGTCGGGTTACCACCTTCCCTCTAATATGACGGGGGGTAATGCCTGATCTTTGAGTCAAGTTCGTGAACGGGTGCTGCTTGTGGTAACTGTCGTCTTGCTGACCTTGGTTTTATTTTATTAAGCTTTGATGGTCCTAGTTTATCAATTGTAATTTAATTTCATAGACCTATACATGTAATCCAGTTCCATACATGTAAGCGGGCACGCCCTTTTTACTTGGAGGCTTTTATTTATTCAGTTAGTTGTCAATTTTTTGCTCGAGTTTAGTTGTCATCTCCTACTATTCTACTATTACTACGAGCACTATCTTGTATATAGATGTGTGCTAACTAACATGTAGCAAATTATTTAATTTAAATGATTATGTTATGTTTATTAATTACCAATGATGTTTGAACTGTTCTTTTAACATATCAGACAGACGTGTTGCTGGGGAGTTTGTACCGCCACTGCTTCTTCCCAGCAAAAACACTAGGAAGTGGTGAAGGGGGGTTCTGGGGGACTGTCTCATATAATTGTTGACGTTCAAAAAGTGATGATCCTCAGCCTAATTTGAATAAATGACTTTTGATTTTGATTTAGGTGCGCTGCCTTCATTCATCGACTTCCCGCGATTGCACGTGGATCGTCACTCTTCATCTTGTTGGGGTCAGCCACGCTGCGTCTTCCGTTACAAAAATCTGCGAGCGGTTTTGCGAGCAATGTGCCCAGCCCACTGCCACTTATAAGTTACCTTATTGTAGTTCAAATGACATCACATTTGGTTTGAAACTCTACGTTCGTTAAACAATTCAATTGAATTACTTACGCCTAATTACTTTCTTACGAACCATACCAATCGAATGTAGTATCGGGAGAGGAAACGTTTGTACTTCGCGAAGATATGTCCCTGTCGAACATGATCACGAACTTTTCGAAGCGTGCCAAACCAAATTGGTGCTAGACCGTCACTAGATGGCGTGCGTGCTTGCAATTCTTTTTGTGTCCGTACTGATGACTGGATTCGGCACATACGACTAGGTTGATAAAATTTTCGTCCGTTACATACATACATACATACATAAACTCACGCCTTTTTCCCATGGGGGTAGGCAGAAACTACAGAGCGCCATATGCTACGATTCTTACATACTTCTTTTGCTTCGTTTACATTCATACATGTTGTCATACACACACGCCGGTTGCGAGTACTACGCACCTGACCTTTCTGAAGAACCTCACCAATAAGGTCTATGTATGTCCTTCTAGGGCGTCCCCTCCCGGCGTTCCCACTTACATCTGCCTTGTAAATACCTTTCGTTAGTCGCCTTTCATCCATCCTTTTAACGTCCGTTAGTCTAACGGAATGCATTTACCTAATGACATTAGTTTAATAGTAAACAATAAGTTCATTACATAAGTACAATTGAATATTTAATTTAGTATCCAATTAGCAAGCGAACAATCATTATTATTTACTGTAACTGTAATTATTTGTACTATTTATTTTAACGGTATTTTCTAGTTAGTTAGCGGTAAATTTTAACTGAATGCAATTTAATCGATTGTGCTTTAACTAGTATTACGACATGTGTTAGGTATTAAATAACCACTTTTGGAATATTCCAATTTAGAAAATTTATAATTTATTGTGATTACTTTTGCTTCTAGACATGACTGTAACGGTGCCGGCTTATTATTTTTAGCGCATACCTATCTGTTTCCTTTTCTAGTCAAATGAATTCCAATAAATATGGGGTTACCGGTATTTTATTTGTAAAAAATCTAAAGGTTAATTATTTACTAAACAATCGATTTAAGAAAGTAACACCATTCCTGTTTCGTGGATGCATGCACACATTTAATGTCACATACACAAACAGCCATTTGTATACATATACAGATATTTGTTCCGAGCGGAATCAAATCCCGCGACACGCAGCGCAGAAACCAATCACTATAATGTCTTTGCACGACTTTTACACGTCAAATAAGCAAAATATTAGTGTTAAACTAATGAGTTTACTATTCTGAGAACAAACAACAAAACAAAACACAGAGGACGCAGTCTATTTAAATTCCAATATAACTTATAACTTCCATAGTTATAAGTAATACAGTATAGGTATAACTTATAACAATAAAAGGCTTCGAGAATATTCGAATCACCTAGCAAGTTTTAAAAGAAGATGCGCAACAGAAGTAACTGGCATTCTGGCAAAGCAGACCGGTTGCAAAAGTTGTTATTGCGTAACAAAAATGCATTGAGACAAATATATGACGATGATAGCAACCCTAAAAAGAAAATAAAAGTTGTAGACCTGTTTATTGAGTGGCTTTCAAGGCACCACACTAGTGTTTAGACACAAGCAGGACTATTGGCGATCTTTTCATCATATCGTAACATTAATGCCAAGTGTGTCCGCGTTTCAATTTCAAACCTCACTTGCATTAAATGATAACCCTCTCTGAAAATTCAATTCACAGTCACACTCGCACTCAGTACTACACACACACACACATATATACACACATACACACACATGCACACACACCTACACACACACACACGCTGACACAAACAAACACACTCAAATTCAAAACAGGCTTCTTTAAACGCTTATGAATTATTTTTTTTTGTTGTTGTTGTTACTATGGTTTTTATTTTTCATTAATCTTATTGCAAATAAGATTCTGTAATATCTCCGCTTGGGATAGGGCACTGACTTCTGTAATGTAACACAGGTCTATCACCTAGCACAGGAGGCAGGGAATTCACACAATTTTGTAACCATTTCTTGTGTATTAACGATTAATTCATTTATTTAATTTTTTACAAATAAAATAACTGGCGTCCAGTTGCACAAAACTTCGATGGCAAAAAAAATAAATAATAAATAATAATTTAAAAAAATTGGTATTGTACTTTTAAAGGATTTCCAAGTTACGGTGCCTCCCAGACGGAGTACGGTGCGTTTCGTCACATCTCTAGCGAAAATGGAATCATCTAGCGACACATTAACTCCGGAAAACATTCTAAATGAAGCCGACAGTGTTAATAGAAACTTCTATTTTAACTGTTTGATATGAGTTTCTTTTATCTACTATTCCTATAGGTAATAGTTGAAAGAAAAGCAGATTATGCTCCTCGCCTTATGTAATTTATATTGCCCTCGTGCCTGTTAGATTAGGCACTCGGTGCAATAATAAATTACTTTGTGCTTGATGCAATAATCTACTATGATAGCACTGTCATGGAGAGTTAGAGCCAGTGGTGATGAAGTTCGGTCTTTGAGAGAGGCCATGGTAGAGCGAACGAATGCAACCTTAAGTCTTGTCTCCAAGTGGGGTGACAAAAATCTGGTTGTTTACAACGCCACTAAAACACAAGTTAGCCTGTTCACCGCCAAAAGGAGCCCCTTCAATCTGGCTCCTACTTTCCGAGGTGCATCTGTACCAGTTACCGACGGACTCAGGCTCAGCCAAATACCAACTAGCCACACTCGCCTCAGTAGAGCGCAAAGCCAAGAGGCTCATTGGTGACGAAAAGCTGGTGGGTACCAAGCTTCATACCCTGGCCCACCGCCACAAAGTTGCATGTCTGTCGGTCTTTTACAGACTGTATTTCGGTGAGTGTGCTCTAGAGCTCATCGGGAATCCAGACGTACGTATGTTCCATACATTCGCACGAAGCGCCGCGCTTTGCCTGTTCCTTCATTATGCGCACAGCCAAGGAGTGGAATTCCCTGCCTGCATCAGTGTTCCCGAGTTCATATGACCCCAATCTGTTTAAGTCGCATGTTAATAGGCTTCTTTTGGGTAAGCTTGTTCCATCATCGACCTCATCTCTGATCGCATGACAAGAAAAAAAAAACTTGATGCAAATATACTTTTCATTTCGTATTGTTTCTTCTAAAATTCTTATCTTTGAGCTCCGATGTTGTCTCAAGCTAATGTTAGGTGGACTTGACAACAATTATACACATATATCTATACGAGATACAAACCAAAATATTACAGAGTACTTGAAAGGCCAATCGACTTTAAATATTCCATTACGTAACAATTTATTGAAAATTCTATAGAATACACCTACAAAAACGACGGCACACCCAAATCGTTTGTAGCAAAAAAGATACTTAGTGTTAGCATTCATTCAAAGAAGTGTTTTTCTGATGTAGGTACCCACATTGTATTCAATTATTTCTGCTACTATGTTTTAAGGATTCTAAAACACTTATAATTTTTGATAATCTTCTCCGTTAACCAGCTCTTTTGCATATAATTTACTAAAAGTACCCGTGGGTGGACTTAAACACGTACGTTATAAGAATTTTACATAAAACAAACTTAACACACACATCCAACTGTAAGTCTTATTGCTAAAAACATAAGGTTGTATATTACTTTCTTTGTTTCACTAATGACAGCTGATACGTTTTCTATGTGAGTTTAGTAGCCTTGTTCCACATAGACGCGTTCGTACTGTTAGGATGGCGCTCCGTGGGTCCTTTAATTGAAACACGTATTTACTACTACACTGAATTTATTTTAAATTACACACCAAAATTACATTAGTCGGAAAAAATATGTGGTAAGAATGAATTTTGTAGGTTGACTGCCGCTGCTTGCATGGCGAGCAGTTTTATATATTATACAAATTCCCAAATCAGCTAATTTGTTATAACATCTCCCCCCTTAAGACGGAGCTTTATAATAAAAATTAAGCGAAGGATAAAATTTAAATACAAGAATAAAATTGTTCCAGACGGAAAGGGAATGGTAGAGTAAATATTTTCACAAAAATAAAAGTACAACTAGAGTAAATTAAAACATTACAAAATTAATGGAAAAAATAGTTAAAATTATACACAAATTAGTATAAATGAAAACCAATTCAAATAAGTAACAAGAGTACTACTTAATTAAAGTTAAGAGAAAATTTTGACATAACAAAATATTCAAATTACACAAGTTCAAGGGAAACCACATTTAAATATGTATAAACAAATTTAATTAAATTTAACAGCTTTAAAAATAATTTAATTACAAAAGAACAATGCAAAAACACATTGAAATATTGGATAAATAAAGACAAATAACGGTAACAGTAAATTTAAACATTACAAAATAATAGAAAAATAATTAAAATTACACAAGTTTATACAAAATGTAAACAAATTCAAATAAGTTACAAGAGTAATTGAACTTAAAGGAAAACTTAGATATAACAAAAATAATTAAGTTACACAAGTACAAAGCAAAAATACATTTAAATAATAAAATTATGTTACTTAAACAGGGATAATTTATTTAGGCTGGTTTTATTTCATTAACGTGATATTTTATACGTTTTCTATTTACACATAGGGTGACATTCGTTTTTCCGTGCGTCTTCATAATTTTATAGGGTCCCTTCCAGATTGGGGACAAAGCCTTACGCAATCTATGATGCTGTTTTAAATACACCATATCTCCAGTTTTGTAGTTTTTTCCTTTATTAGCAGAAATATCGTAATACCTTTTTGATTGCTCTTTGCTTTTGTTAATGTTTTCCAAAGCTCTTTCTCGCGAGAATTTCATTCTATACTGTAAAGCGCGGATATACTCGTGGTAAGTGGCATTATTATAGGATTCAGGAAAACTACTGGGAATAGTGGGTTTGTACCCGTATAATAACTCATAAGGGGTAAATTCAGTAGTACAATGAGGAGTTGTGTTATACGACAAAATTGCGGTTGCTAGATAGGAATGCCAGTCATCGTGATCGTCATTGACAAAAGACTTAAGGTATTCCTTAAGTGTTGCATGGCTACGCTCTAGCGCACCGTTTGTTTGAGGATGGTAAGGGGAAGAAAATATTTTTTTTATTTTAAGGATCTCGGTTAATTGCCGAAACAATTCGGATGTAAAACATGTACCTTGATCGGTAAGAATTGTTTTTGGAAACCCAAATAGAGAAATGAAATGAATTAGACTACGTGCAACTTCATCTGTTGCAGAAGTTACCATAGGATATGCAGATGAGAATTTAGTTAAATCATCTTGAAGAGTTAAAATGTATTTAAATTTCTGAAGACCAGCTTCAGGTAAAGGACCTACAATGTCTAATGCTAATCTTTCGAATGGTTTAGTACTTGATGAAGTTATAACCATGGGGGCCTTATTAGAACTACGCAATGGTTTATTCACTTGGCAGAGTTTACAATCTTTAACAAAACGTTGAATGTCAGATTGCATACTTTTCCAATAGTACGACGTTTTAATCCTGTTATACATTCTTTTGAAACCTGGGTGACCAGCTACGGTAGTCCCGTGGTTTTCTTGAAGGATATTAGGGACTTCAGCAGGATTTGGATATCGAATTTGGTTTTTATAAACATGAATTTTAATGTTAGTGCCGTGGAAAATATACGATATCATGTTATATATTTTTACATAAACTAATTTAGTGAAGGGTTCTGTAAAATCTGAAACAGATAACTCTTCAATTTCCTTGTGTGTTATAATTTGATCCCTTAATTTTAGTAATAGATTGTAAATTGTTTTGTAAGAAGTTTCTTCGTAATGATGAACTTTAGTAAATAAGAAATAGATCGTTTTATTATTTGCATCGACCGACTGTACGGTTTCAAGTTCACGCTCAGCTGATTGCAACTCAGCAGAATTTGGTATCATTGACAACAGCTGTTCGCAGTGCGGCATAGTGTTGTCGAAGTCAAGTGAAACGGGACACGCAATTATATTTTGTTTCGATAAATGTAAACTTGCATTGTGTTCTTCAATCTTCGTATCACTAGAGATGGTTTTAGTAAATTGTTTTTTCGTATATTCTTCATAGGTAGTTTTATTTAAATTGGAATGAACAATTGAATTTACTGGATAGCGAGATAAAGCATCTGCATTTGAATTTACTCGACCAGGCTTGTAAATAATCTCGTAGTCCGAAACGACCGAAACTCTGTCATTAATGTTGTTAATGGTAAATGTTTTTTCACGTAAAAGATTCGGATTTTCGAGAAATGAGGAACTGTATTTAAAATCTTTATTAAGAGACTTGGAAGTCTCTGTATGTGCACTAACCTGTGTTTGAGAAAAATTAGGAACACAGTTTGAAGGATTTAAATTACCTTTAGTAGCACTAACCTGTGTTGGAAATAATGTAGGAACACAGGGTTGAATAAAAACGTTTTTCGTGTCAATTAAATTGTGAACATTAGGTTTCGGCAGACACGGAACCGAAACCCTATTTAGTTTAAACCAGCATTTTCATTAGAAGTGTCAACATGATGTACATTAGAGCGATTATTGCTCGACACGTTACTTGAACTCGGTGCAGTTGCACTGGATAGTGTAGAGTTACGTGGATCGGTAGGCGAATTACTGTTATTGGCTTTTGCTTTAAGTTTACGACATTCGCCTATTAAATGACCACGTTTCTTACAATAAGCACAAAATTTATTTGTATAAAAATTAGAGTTATGATATTGATTAGTATGAATAATATTTTGCTCGTTATTATTAGCCGTATTAACGTGATATAATTTAGGCGAAGAAAGCTTATTTTTATTTTTATAACACTCGGAAGCGACATGGCCGCTCTTATTACATATTGTGCATTGTTTATCACGACGAGTAGATAGTTTCGATAAATTATATAATTTTTCTTCTTCAATAGCTATTGTGATAGATTCTGACAAGGCCTTTGGATTTCTACACCGCACAATATGGGAAAAATTAGAGTTTAACCCTAACAAAAACGTATTAAGAGCCAAATCTTCCATTGCGGCTATACGACCTATAAGTTCTTTATCATTTTGGCAGCTATAATGGATGTCAGCTTGTAGTCGTGTTAAACATGATTCAATGCGGATAGAAAATTGCATCACGTCTTCGGAAGGCAACTGTTTGCATTGTTGTAAATCTAATAGTAAATGAGTGGAATGTTTTTTCTCTCCAAAAGTGGTTCTAAGGAACTGTTTAATTTCTGACCAACTATTGAATTGTTTTAAGCAACAAGCCAATTGGGCTTTACCTTCCAATTGCGAGATGACATATTTACATAAAACGTTCTGCTGTTCTGTAGTTGCTAGAGAAATTGCATTTTCGCAATTTGTTAAAAACGCGGGCAATGACTCACGGTCCCCGTTAAAGGGTTTGATGAATTTTGTGAGGACAGAGAGCGTGATTTTGTCTGCCATTTTTTCTTTTATTTTTGGTGGCGGACTATCCTCTGAATAATCTGAATTAGATGAAGACGCAATTTCTTCGGAAATCTCCTTTTTTAGAGGCATTAAAATAATGATGATATAGTTATCGCATTAAAGCACTACAGAACATCAGAAACACAAAACACAAGAAAAATATGAAAGTAATATTGTATACAAAAAATGGAATAAATCTACTTTAAAAGAGTTCTAGAAAAATATTAAAATTATTTTGAAAATTTTGAAAAAAAAATCACTTCACTGTAATTAACTTGATCACTTTCACTAGATAAATGGATAGGGAAAACTCACAGTAATAGGGATATGGCAGCAGTGCACGCGAACATTCTGGAAGGATGATGACACATACACGTAGTGTGGCGTGACACGACGTGGCGACCTGGCGATTCAGCGAATCGTATTGCAGGTCGATGACACGACACGTTGCGTTCAGCAGGCACGCGGTGCGACCACGTTGCTGATGAAGTGATGACGGATGATGGATGGTGTGCGATTGGAGGTCGTCAGCGAGACCTCGACGGAGGGTCCTCTTGTGATGCGAGCTTGCACTCGG
Source organism: Euplexia lucipara (assembly GCA_921972225.1). Lineage (NCBI taxonomy): Eukaryota > Metazoa > Arthropoda > Insecta > Lepidoptera > Noctuidae > Euplexia > Euplexia lucipara. Next base: position 12,036,806 of record OV179148.1, read on the forward strand.
AAGTGGAGACTGACCGTCGACCGCAAGGCAGTAGGAGATATTCCGGGGTGATGCGGGCTCTCGCTTAATAGCGGAGGCTTATCGTCGATCACGGGTAGCAGGAGGTGTTTCAGGGTGACGCGGGCTCACGCTGAATAGCGGAGGCTAATCGTCGATCACGTGGAATGCAGGTTTCCGGAGTGACGCGGGCTCACGCTAAAAGCGGAGGCTGATCGTCGATCACGTGGAATGCAGTAGCGCGGGCTTAGGCTTTTGGGGAACCCAAGGCTTATCGTCGACTACTCACCGAAAGGACTGCTAAGCCACGGAGCCAACAAATAATATGGTGCAGACGAGTGGCAACGAATCGCGACGCCTACACCTATATATCTCACTTCTGACACCAATTTGTTAGGATGGCGCTCCGTGGGTCCTTTAATTGAAACACGTATTTACTACTACACTGAATTTATTTTAAATTACACACCAAAATTACATTAGTCGGAAAAAATATGTGGTAAGAATGAATTTTGTAGGTTGACTGCCGCTGCTTGCATGGCGAGCAGTTTTATATATTATACAAATTCCCAAATCAGCTAATTTGTTATAACAGTACGCTGTAATTTAGTGAAATATGTTCTAAGCTTATAGGTAACTTGAGCTTGAATAAAATCCTTGACATCATATCTTAGTGTCACGTGCTATTGATAAAATAAATGAAGAGCGTTAAAGATAGCGTTTAAAATTAAGTGATGAGTGTTGCATTGACAGAATATAATTCATTATTTATTTGAACAAGAGGATACTGTTCTGTTCTAAGACATTGAGGCAGTGTTGATCTTTGTTGGAGACAAATAATACATTAATTCTTTTGGCAGCACCTTATTAAACACGTTTTTAGTAAGACCATCTTTAATTTTATTAAACTGGTCCTATGAGACGACATCAGTAGTCCGACCATTTCAGGTCGTGGTATTTCATTTAAAATTCGTACAAAATAATAGAATTCAACACGAATTAAGGCATTTGTATCAACTCATGTAAATTATTCGTAGAATTCTTTAACATTTAAAATTTTGGTCAACAACTTCAAAGGTCGCCTTCTATTATAGGACTTAAAAATAACTGGCGAAATTTGGGTGTGCTATCAGGTACACCTCTGCCTACCCTTTTGGGGGTTACAGGCGTGGTGTTATGTATGTATTTAACTCCAAAGCTTACTACAAACGGCTGTAGCACATAAGCATTACGTTAGTATTTCGAGGAGAAAGCTGAAGTCTCGAAAACTCGCACTACGATTACAATATACAGGATAACTTTGAGTTTGGTGTTGCGGTGGCCGAATTCTGGGCTAAACATTCAATTTAGATTTAGTGACTTTGTTTGCCATCGACACGCTAAGAAGAAGAAGGATAACTTTTTTATGTAGTGCGCAAATTTTCACACATATTTCTCAGGATGAATGATTTATTAATATGAACCATGGGAAGAACTCAGAAATCATGAAAAAAAGCGGTTACACAGAAAAGTTAGATTTCTGAGTTTGTCCTATTCAAATTCATAAGTCATTAATCCTGAGAATATTTACGCACTGTATAAAAAGTAAACTAAAATGTGAACTATTAATGTACCTAATTTTATAATATTTTCTGGGTATCACGGTCTCGTCCAAAAAAATAAATGTAAAGACGTGTTGACCGCTGACTATTTGCGCTTCAAACAAACGAAACCGCACAATAGTACTTAATTATTGTTGTTTTACAAAAGTAACACATTCAATGTGGTTGAGTCTTAAACGCTACGTTAATAATATTTAAGTGATTCCTCAGGTGTGACGTCACAAATGGACTTGTCAGTGTTAATTGATGAACAAATTAGTGTGTTATCGTTGAAGTAATTAGGTAGGTAATAAATTGAAAAATTAAATAGTGATAGGGTTGCTAATGTTTTCGTTGTTGTTGGTTCTCCATTGATGTCTTCACGACAAGTTGTATCTGCCGATAATAGACCACTTCATCGCTATTACCACACATAAATATTCACTTGTAATACATTTTAACATTGGAAAATGGTAATCTTGCTATTAGTGATTACGAATATCAAAAGTGCAACGAATATGAGATTGACCACGTATAATTTCGATAGTACCTAAATGTTATACATATATTTGGACGTTTTGACTATGATTATAAAACTAAAAATCATTATTAGCAGCGTGGATCAAATGTCCCATTCCTCTATCCAGGCTCCCCCAGTACCCATATGTATGTAGGGAAAGCTATACTGAATACCAATAAATTGTAAGAAAGTTTGCCCATCATGGGAATAAGGTCTATTTCCCCTTCCTTTTTTGGAATATTTAGCAGTAGATATCTACATTGATGTCTTCACGACAAGTTGTATCTGCCGATAGTCGATCACGACATCACTATTACCACACATAAGTATTCACTTGTAAACTTAATTCTGACATTGGGAAATGGCAATCTTGCTACTTGTGAATACGAATATCTAAAGTGCAACGAATATGAGATTGACCACGTGTAATTTCGATAGTACCTAAATGTTATACATATATTTGGACTTTTTGACTATGATTATAAAACTAAAAATCATTATTAGCAGCGTGGATCAAATGTCCCATTCCTCTATCCAGGCTCCCCCAGTACCCATATGTATGTAGGGAAAGCTATACTAAATACCAATAAATTGTAAGAAAGTTGGCCTATCATGGGAATAAGGTCTATTTACCCTTCCTCTTTTGGAATATTTAGCAGTAGATATCAAAGTCTTAACAGTCCATTGAAAACCTAAGCTAAGATGTAAAACCGTGGGAACATCAGAAATAGAAACGAAAAACAATTGAACATTACCTGAATTCGTGAAAGTAAATACATAATGCAAGTCAAAAGAAACTAACACATTAAATAATAATTGAGTTACTCGTAAAAGGAACATTCTTGAACCAAAACTACTGTAAATGACGGCAATATAGAAAGAAAAACTTTAAAGTTAACTTAAGTCAATATAGATGAGCTGTTCAATGTGTATCTATTTACTTAGAATATCACGTATTTAGTGTAAACAAAAATACATTTTACATTTCATAAAAAGTTCCATTATTGGTATTACCAAATATAATGTTGGTGCTTGTTTTCGCAAAAATACACGACATTTATTAAATTTTATTTTTATATTTACTCGACATGGAAAATATTTGCCTATCCAAATCGTATGCTTTCTATTTGCTTTCGATATTAATATTTGCACTTCTAAACGTTTAGCGAGATTTTTAGAGAAATTATCACCTGGCTTTGGCTAGCTGACTTCTTGAAGTCTCTAAGTTGGTAAACTCACATAACTTTAGACATTTCAATAATTTCTCGTAGTCCTTACCTCAGCGGCATAGCTTTCACAGTCACGTAAAACTAAATGTTGTACAGTTCAAGATATAATGGTTCTTACTCTAGACGAAACGGCTTGATTTATTGTATAGGTGATAAAACCTTTCTCTTCACGTGAGATGTCCATTTTAGAACGGCATGTAGTGTAAATTGCATTGAAGATAACAATGTTCTGTGCACGATCAAATGGCGGAATGTCTGGAAGTAGATTTTCTACAGATCACAGGTGTTTACCGACTCTCTACTTTCAGTTGCCTCATGTTGTTTAGTGCCATATTCGTGGTCTGAACGGGTTATAACTAGGCAAATGGGTAGATCTCCAGAGGCATTTTTTTTCGTGTCGGGCTGGAAAAACCCACTTTAAAATCGAAAAACGTTTTTAAAATATTTTTTAATATACAGTTTGGTGTCCAATCTACATGGTACAAGACTAATATTATGAATAAGTTTATTATAAATATTTAAAAAAAAATCTTAAACCCTAAAATTCTGATCGCTCTGGGTTGACCCGACTCCCGATTGAATGAACAAAATATTCTTTAACTTTTTAATTTGAAGGTTCATATGAAACAACTTGTTTACATAACATAACAAATAGTTAATCTTCATCGTAATAAATTATTTTAAGTTATATTAACAATACTTTTGCCACAATTTAAATTTGAAATCGTGACCGGGCATTTTATCTCATCGCTCTGCGCTGAGGTAAAACATCGCGCTCATTCCTAGTTACGCGTTATAGACACCCTATTCCCCTCCCGCGGGGTAACCCTGGCAGTAGTCTAACCGCCGAGGAGGAAACCTGTGTGCCACAAACCAGCACTCCAACATTACGAAGGTAAGTTTATGATTGATCTGGATTTGGTTCTCGAATTTTATGATTGCTATGGCACGTTATTTAAATTGAATAGTAAGCTTATGAATGTGTCTGTTATGTGAATTAAGTGATGGTTGTGATGCTTTTTATGAGACGTAATCATAACTTTCTACTGCTTTTAAATTCGGCTATATTTATAATTTTGTGACTTTTTCTGATCGCTATGGCTGTGATTGCTCTGTCCAAAAGGAACAGAGCAATGATATTTTGAATTAATTGTACGTTATAAATCTATAGTAAGTAGTAGTAACAATGACAAACGATGAACTATACATATGACCTTTAATTTACAACCATTCCTGGGGGGTTTCTTTGGGTAACCTAAACCCATAAACAGATATTGACGTATTTTACCTTGATGATATTTTTGTAATGGCATTTACCTAACCACAACTGTAACCCTTTTTTCTCTAAAATTTAATGGCAACTATTTTTGCAGGTTGAAATCATGCCTCGAAATAAATTATCTACGAGTATTAAAGAAAAACGTCTTAGGAAGAAATTGGCTGAGCGTCTTAGAATGGCCAAGATAAAATATGATCCATATTTAAGACGCACAATGGCTTGTAAAGTCAAGAGAGAGTTACCAAAGGCAAAAAGCTCGGGGCACAGTACTACCAATGAGTGACTGATCTATTGACTATGAAAATTTAATTAGGTACTCCAAGTATTTCCGAGGTAGTTTTATCTTCGTTGGAAAACAATAACACCTTGACAAAGGTTGCTGCAGCAGAAGATTTACCCCACTCCGTCTCCGAGTACTATTCAATTATCTGAGCTTAAAATAAACCTTAATATTTAGTTTCCTGATCAACTAAGCCTTTTAAAAATTGTATTTTTTTACTTTGTGTTAAATTTTGTATCATTTTTTGCAAACAATACTTTAATCTGATCTGACCATCTGAATTGCATTTTACTTTGTGTTCTTCTTTTTAATTCTTCACTTTCCACTAAAGATTATATACCTAGTTAAGGAAAATGTGATCATTACAAATCACTTACCTATCTTGTAAAGAGTCATGATTCTAAGTTCTATTAAGTATTATGATTACAAATAGTTACGTTTATTAATTGTTCATTTTAAAGTATTTTATTTTGTTCTTTGTAAACGTTAGTTTTCTTTAATAACTTTTTTAAAACTGATATTGATCGAGTCTAAATCATTTAATAACTATAAAAGACTGTACGTAATATTGGTGGATTTCAAAAGGTTTTTAATGTAGTCTCATTTACCTAGAACTGATTTAATTAAGTTCAAATAAATGAAACCTAAGCCAAAAGTTGATCTTCATAATTTTGTTATTTATTTTTAATATGGAAGTACTTATGACATAATAATATGCCTTAACCTTTTTCTAAAATAATACATTTCTCTTACATAATAATAATCTTGTTACACGTACACTGAACTTGACTTAAAACGGCTAAATAAATAATATTTTATCATTATTATTTATTTTTGTTTCACTAATTTCACCATTTATGATCGCTCTGGCACCAATTATGATTGCTCTGGTCGCGAATTTTTTTGAACTTAAATATTTCCATAACCGATTGTGTAAATTGAAGGCCAATAATAAAAATGTACTATTTGAATGTCATTCTTTTTAATGAGATACATAATTACCATTATATGTCAATATCTGAAAAGCACCAGAGCGATCACACGAATACGCCCGTTTTGGAGATTGACCCAAATAAGCGGTTGAGATTGAAGCAGACTGATTGATGAGTGAGGTTGAACTTGAATATCTGCGGTCATGTTTTATATTGACAACTGTTAGTTTAGGTTTGTATAGTCTAGTCTGTCTCTCGTATGCCATACCAATACCAATTAAGGCTACGTAATATATTACAAATATTTGTCGCTTCGTGAAAAATACTGACATTCAAAGACTTCTGACAAACTGGATAAACATAACTGCATTCTGCATAGTTGGCAAAGGTTAAAATGTATGTAGGTAGGCACAGCCTCGATTCATTTAAATATAGTAGTATTAAAATAATTCAGTACCTACTTACATTTCATTTTAAAAACTTGTTACAAGACAATCTCCTTTGAAGTTTTTCGTGCTCGTACGTCATAATCTATTTGGGCGTTTGAAGCTACCAAAGTGCGAATATATAAAATGAACAACCATTTTCTCACCACCAGGGGGTCGAATCTGCTATTGCAATCGTGTCTCAATGACCGGTCAATGATCGATTTTTGACGTATAACGTCAAACATATGACACATTTCCCATACAAAAACTGTCAAAGTTGTCAAATATTCGATCAATGACCGGTCATTGAGACACGATTGCAATAGCAGACTCGAGCCCCTGGTTTTGTTAAGTATTCGTTAATGGACTTGACTTTTAATTGTATGAGCTGAGAATAAATAAAAATAAAATAAATATTCCACAACTTTTCACACAACGCCATTTAGTCCCAAGCTAAGCTTGAGAGCTTGTGTTATGGGTACTAAACAGCTGATAAACATACTTATATATTTCTAAATACATTCATAATATAGATAAATTACACCCAGACACAGAACAAATGATCGTGCTCATCACACAAACATTTGTCTTGGGTGGGAATCGAACCCACGACCTCCGGCATAGCAGTCAGGGTCACTAACTACTAGACCAACAGGCCCGTCCTCAAAGAATCAAGAGTTCAAGTAATTTTATTGGTAGCTGCACCTATAGGACTATAATTGCAGATGTTCATCGTTAACTCGGAGTAATTTGTAGAGCCTAAGGCGGTTAGCTTTAAACATTTCGGAGAAAAAACGCTCCGCCAGACTGCAGCCTTAGGCCACTCGTTGTCAAAGAATTGTAAATAAAATAATGGTTGCAGAACCGACAGTCACTCTCCTTGTTTACTACTTTGAATAGTTACATATAAACGTTTCCTTAAGACATTTATGTAGGTATTGTTATTAAAATTAAGAGAAAACTGGACAGTTATCCAGTGTGAGTTTAAGTCCTTACAGTATAATGTACAGTTTCATTTAGAAACGTTTTAAAGGTTTTAAATGTAACTATTCAAAGTAGTAAATAAGGAGAAGTGATTAAGGTAATCAGTTGTCTTGGAATACACAAGGTAGGAGATATACGGAATTATCGTTCCAAAATATTTGTGACTTTGACACGTTTTCAGTTATTTACTACAGTTAATTCCACACACAAAATCTGAAAAACACAATTAAAATCTTCTCATCAATTACTAAAAATTCTTTAATATTCTTGTATGTAGCAAAGTTTGTTACGAAACACAAAACCAAAAGAGCCCCTTCATTTCCCCGAATTCCTGTTTTTTAGCAATTCTGCGACCCGCCAAAGACTAAAGCAAAAAGGTGACGTTCAAACAATCCGCCTTCATTAAAATGCTACCTTTACACCGACTCCCAGAATTGGGCAGACGTCGATCAAGTTATTCGATTATGATGGAACACGCATCTGTCCGTCGCTACTGACGTAGAGAATTAAAATGTGGTACAAACGAAGTGATGGATTGATTAGAAAATACGCATATATAGTTACAAAAATAGTAAAGAATAATGTTTAGAAATTAAAAGAACGGTTTGCTATAATTGGCGCTTATAGGGATAGACAGGTAAACAAATAAGGAGTAAACACATACAAGTCATTTGCAACAATTGCAACGCGTTTCGTTAGTAAATGTCGCGGAAAAGGAAGTTAGCCACATCACATAACACTTAGATCATTGTTGCTTTTCACGTCTCTCTATTGATGGGACATGCATGATTATAATTTCATCATCAAACATAGATCTTTTTCTTTTACACTGGGTTACAAAACATATTATGCCTGTAGTGATCAATTAGATGGAATGCTTGTCATAGCCATTCTAGAAAGACGATTAAATGAATCTTGGTTACCCTAAGCCAATGATCGAATAGCTGTTGTGACCTAGTAGCAGTTATTGCCTCATTTAAAGGACAATTGACTACTAGAGCTTTGCTTTTACTGTTGAAGTGATAAAGAAGAACAACAACCTGACACGCCTTTAATAAGAGTCAAATATTAAAAACAAACTCATCTGTGTCTTATCAACTGCGTCATATGATAGGGGTCAGAAGACAGATGAGTGGTTACTGATGTGCTGGAAACACTGATTTAGAAATCTGTTTTTTTTTGTTTTGACTTCAAATTATCATAATATATGAGTACAAAACCTACATATACCTATGTGTTTAAACAATTGTGAGACAATTTCTATACAGATTATGTTGCATGAACAAGTCATGAATAACTACTGCTTCCTTTATACTTCGATCGTGATATTAAAATATTTTATAAAGCATAAAGTATTATACATTAGCCAATCTTACTAATGAACTATTTGAGTTTTATGTGCACGCAAATATTTTCGTCAGTAAAAATTTATGTCCATTGCGAATTTATTATAACCTTTTGAGCAAACTTTAATTTGTTTTATAGACGAATTCGTTATGGCATCTTTACCATTCTGAAATGTATTTCTACACACATGAATTAAAAACATAAAAAAGTGTCTTGACTAATAAGCAAAATTAAATCAAAATAAATGACCTAATCATTGTAATTATGATGCCTTGAACTACATAAACTTTAAAAATTAAATGTCAAGATTAAACATAGTTCAATTATCGTGCGTCGGTTAAACTTCTTATGGACATAATAACACCAACTCCAATATTACCTACTGACTTTAATTCTTTCATTGAAGTAGAATGTAAACAGTCAAACAATACTTCCAGTACTTATTGATGGTAAAGCAGAATCTGCGGCACTTCTCCTTCTTTCATGTTTTTCACAATGCATTCCCAAATATTTCTTAAACCAAAATAAGGTTGAGTTGACAGGGCGTTAAGCCACCATTCTATGGAATCATCCATTGATGTTCAAGTTCACCTTCCATATTAAGGAAACGAGCGTAGAGATGTACCAGAACCACGCACCACCTGCATTGAAAATTAATAAAAGAAAGCTGACTCATCTAGTTGACCATATACTCGCGTCGAGGGTTGACGACCGGCTACATCGGTCAAAAGCGATTTAATTGAAACGCCATAAACGGAGGCCGCACCTGCATGGATGCGTACAGCAAGAAGATAATATGGTGACGTAGGCACGTAGCCATTAATCTCGCAATCGAGTCTCGAGAAATTGCAAATGTCCGACTTTACGAGTCGTCTAGTGTGAGTCGATAACGTTTTAAATCCACTTTTACGTGGTCGGGTGTTAAAGTTGTTCATTGCCGGACAAATTGCGGTTTGGTGAGTGCGAATTGCACTTGTTTTATTGATGAGTTTTATTGGAATGTCTTTAAGTAAAATAATTGGATTAAACTCGTAACTAACCACTACATGAAGCATGTTTCGTTAATTATTTTTTCTTATCTTGCAACCCCAAATTAATATGATCTGTGCACTTGAAATAACGATATTATTAAAAAATCACCTGGATGAGAGTAAACGAAATCAGTAATATGGTCATTATTACGGTACATTGACGAAGGCTGTCAAGTAATCAGGCTTCGTAAAAAATATTGAGTAATTACCTGTAAATTATTGGCCTTTGATAAAGATACATGGGCATGCCTAATTTGTTGAAACTCTCTTTTTTAACAGCAATCTCAGCTTGTCAGTCTTATCATGGGGTTAGTGAACTGATTTGTTGAATAAATTATTAACCTTTTTATGTTGTTGCGTTAGGTTATTCGCAATTAGTTTTTACCCTTTTATGTTTGATTGAATTGGAAAAACCTTATTTGACCTTTATCACCAGCCTGTTACTGTCCCACTGCAGGACAAAGGCCTCTTCCCATTCAGAAAAGGTACGAGCATTGATCACCACGCATATACAAGGTGGATTGGCGAAACCTAAATTAACTATAAGTCTAGGTTTTTTCGCGATGGTTTTAGTTCAGCGATGTTAATGATCTCTAAGATAAAGTTATGAAGTACCTACGTATGATTGAAAAAGTTACATTAGTATTTGTCCGGATTTTAACCCACATCCTCGTAAATGTTACAGGTAGGTTTTAAAATATTAAACCAGGTTTGTATCACTTTGGACAGAGTAAAAAAATATGTCATGAAAATCTAAATATTTTTTTGCGTACTATGTTTCGTGTGTTTCAAAGTATTTCGTTGTAAAATATTGTGAAATAATATTCAACCAGAGACAAACCAATACAGAATTTCTCTATTTTTAAAAAATAGCATTCTTTGAATGTGCAAACACGCCGAGTTTGTGCTATGTCACATTATAATTTATCATTTAAAATGTGATAGTGTGACAGGAAGTTATCAACAAGCGCACGTGTTTAGGTCATTTAATAAAATTGTGCTTACATTTCTTTCATTTTCTGGGCCCACCATTTTATCGAGAACCAACGTGAGGTAGCAATACGATATTATTATTTTATTCTCAATTTGTTTGGTTGTCTTGTCTACAAGTCTTCACAATCGGCATGCGCCGAATTCTGTAACAGGTTTGGGCACTTCTGATTCACATGTTTTTGTTTATTTGGTCCAATGAGCTGCATTTTCATTGGTAGTTACTGATACAAACATAAAGGCGAATCAAAATGACTTAATAAGATGCTTGGCTGCTGGTGAGATCTTATAATTTAATCTTTCCAACACCTCTCTTTGCTGCGATATGGTGAGTAGACCAGTAGGTATGCGTAACATGATCATCGTATATAGAAATAGATCTGGGGGCACGGCAGTGCCCCCGCCAAGACGAGCCAAGCGAGGCGCAAGGGCACTACCTACCTTTTCACGAAGTGTTTCGTCGTTTTTTTGAACCCTCATAGAGTTGGTTTCCGATGTACCAGATACATAGTTCATATTCTCAGGATATGATGTCAATAGAATAATTCAACAAACAAAGTCTCAATTGAATAGCTTTAATATTTCAGATTTTATTGATATCTAAAATACACCGATTTCGTCACTTACAAATATTTGGCTTCTTCCTGAAGTGCTAGAAAACTGAAATTTGGTATGTAATCTAAGTTTAGTATACAATCAACAAAATTTTTAACTTTATTTAGATATGGTAGAATTTGTGAAGTTAAGGTTGGTAGAGTTAGGCCGTGTAGATTTAGAAGCTTGGCTTTACATGAGATCTGATATCTTTTTCACAGGGCAAACCTTATGTGGTCGTCTTGGCAATATTTTACATGAATTGTTTTTGGTGGGATTTTCTTTATAGCAGAATAGACAAAATAGATTGTAGAAACATTTCTTCCATCTTGAGCATGTCAATGTAAAAAGTAGAGAGAAAAAATGTGTCGATTCTCAGTCGACAAGTCTGTCTACAATGTCGAGCATTATTTATGCGATAATCAGCAGATTCTTTTTTACAATCTGTCTCTAAGTTAATTTTGCTATCGACATAACCCGTTTCTGCTGTGGTCATGGTAGCATGATCACCGCCTGATGGCCGAAATCAATTAACAATTTAAAATATAAATCATATTCGTTCTTAGCTGATGAACTGACGATGATGTTTCATATAATTATGTATTGAAATGTGAAGATAAAACTGGGCGGAGCGTAAGATTTTGTACAGATAAAGTTTATAAGGAGAAATAATGCAGGAGGTCAAAACGGCGGAGTTTCGACCACTGAGCGACCACTACTTCGTATTAATTTGCTAACCTTTCAAATAATTCCACTCATTTATATACCTACTCAGCACTTTCTAGATAAAGGGCTTAGTTCACAAGCGATAGCCTATCGCCTCATAGTATCTAAAATCACAGATTTCCCAGGACGTTTGCGTACTGTCTTAACAATTTGTTATGCCTCATTACAACATACCTTGTCACAGTTTTCACGTAGTTGTGATCTTTAACCTAGCACGTCAATGATGCTATTTACTTGTAGTTGCGACTTTTCGCATAATACTTGTTATTGTTTGAAACTGACCCTCACAACGTTGTGTCGGCAGGAGGAACGACCATAATTATAATACTCTAGGTATAACAGGTTTTTTGACTTTTGAAGTTGTAACTTAATGTTTTGTATAGGTAATTATAAAAAATAGCGCTCACTTCGTAGGTAGTGATCTATTCGTTGGAGTATTCCAGTTTGAGCACCTATTTATTGAGCACCTATGCATTAACCTATGGGAAATGGGAATACCTTTGGTGCTAAATGCATAGGTGCTCAAAAAATAGGTGCTCAAACGGGAATACTCCTATTCGTTTTGTGATTCGTTCTACCGCGCTTACTCTTTATTGAGGTATTTAACTTCTTTGGACCCTTCAGAAACAACATTTTGCTCAGTCTTGGCACGAATGTGAGATAAATGCTTCTACATTAGTAACATTTTCGTAGTCTTTCTGAAATTCTTAATTGCGATTGTGGATTTGATTTCTGTACAAATATCGTTAAGTAGGACTGTTTCTGCGAAATAATTGCATTACAAAAACACGGATGTTGATCAATAAAATTTAATTGCGTAAATGGTATATGAATTAATAATTACTGCACTTTTGAAACATTATAAAGTGTTGATTTGACTCAAGAAAACGTAGGATATTATAAAAGTGATTTCTAAACGAATTAATAATTTTATGACACTAATCGCAGTAAACATATAATATAATATAAACTGATAAGAAAGTGAATAAGTAAAATCTTAACGTTTTACAACATTCATGAGCACGTGCCGCATTTTGTAACTCAATGTATTGTGTTTAATACGTTGCTGGCCTACCGTCGAAACCCTTTCACCGGCATTGATAACACTTCGCGAAAAGTCACCAGTGCATTGTATATAATAGCTATACATATATACTTGTAGGTCAACGTTGAAAGTGTATGTTTATCTTCTCATGCGGTCATGCCTTGAACCGTTATGACTAATTTTGGTTGTGATATGCAATGTACAGAGGCCATCACATCAAACTAACCCAATGTGTCGAATTTCTTTGATAGTTTTTCAACTTAATTACAAATAGAATAAGAGTCATGTTCATTTGAAAAAAAGATACAGTTTGGGGTAGCTTGATGTGCTGGCGTCTGTACAAGACAATACCGCAATATCAGTTTTATTTTTCTGATGACTTTTATAGTTGAAGTCCATTGTAATAATTTTTCCGCTAGTTAAAATTCCGTAGCCAAATCATAAGCCTGTTTTGCAAGGTTCTTCAAAACAAATGCTCAATAATTTGTTTTTTTTTCCCAAATCACCTGTTGCATTATCCTCGTTACCCACTTATACATAAATTGAATGCATACCTATGTATGGTCTGATATTTGAAATGGTGAGTGAATATCTTGCGTTTACCATCCATGCCAGAGATGAACCCTGTGTGGAATAGGCCTAGCCTGACTTTGTAATTTGTATGTAAGAGATTTCTTTTAGCAATAAAAACACTGAATATTTCAATAAAGGATTTGAAATTTAAATGTTTGGAGTCCATCTTTTTGTCAAGACTTTTCAAATTCAAAATTACGTTCTCATAATATGTGCTTAATAGGATGATTAAGTCACTTAATCAGCCCATAAATGTGTATTTTAAATACAACATAGCATATTATTCTTATGCTGTGAAGTATAAATAAACTACATATAAGTTTTTACTCTTATCCTCTAAAGTAACCATAAGTTATTTACATGTTCGCACATGTTTTTTAAACCATAAACAACCAAATCTTTAAGTCGTAAATCACAACGATTTGTTCAACTAATTTGTTAATTTCAAGGTTTATTTTTATGTGGACGGGAAAAGATGCCCTATAGCCTAGTAGACTATAGGCTATTTTTCTTCTTTTATTCATGTTATGTAGATAGACGACCAGTATTGTTCATGAATAAAGGTACAACCTTCAATAATAAATTATTGTTTTGATATATTTTACTTTATTTAAACCTATATTTACAAGACGATGAGAACAGTACCGTCATATGAAAGAAAACAAGGTGGTGTTGGTGGGACAATATACATATATAGCTTATAATTGCGTGTTGTGTTTCATTATCTAAACAAATAGGTATAATCGTCCCCTTTATAGTCAAAGACATTCAATAATTACAATAGACTGGACATCACGAACCAAATTTTCACCCTATGCTTGTGTAGTAGACGACATACAAAGACATTCAATACCTATAGACCAGACATCACAAACAAAATTTTCGTCCGAAAAAGTGTGTCCTGCCGGACACAAGTTTATGAGTTTTTTTTAGTGCGCTTCGCTGCCGCTCCAATATTCATATATTATTCTAGATGGCGTTACTGAGACTTGGGATCAAAGTTTTTCTATGACATTTCCTTGACATGCCTGCTCTATAGTCTTTTAAATCTCTTTGTAGACATAAGTCGATTACTCTAGTTTAGTACACTCCGCTGCCGCTCCAGTATAAGTAAATTATGCTAGGTGGCGTTACTGAGACGTGGGATCACAGTTTATTCTATGACATTTCTTCGCATGCCTTTATAGTCTTTAAAATATGTTTAAAGGTTTACTAACGATGCCTATAGGTTTATTTTAGAAAATACAAAAGGAAACTATTTCTGGACCATAGCCGCACAACTTAAGTGTGCGAAAATGCTAAAATTAGAATTATACAAGAAACATTTCTAACTTGTTAATAAAATTATATAAGTATTCCGCTAAATTACGAAGAATTTGTAGACATGACATTGATACCTAACATAAAGCCTATTTCGTACAGATACTGATGTAAGGTATGTTTCAGCACATTTGGAACAAGAAGTCGTTGATTCTAAGTTTTTCTTTTCTACCTTTAAAGTAAGTAGAACTGTAAGCCTCACCTTAGTAGGTACATTATGTCAATAACACTTCAACTTTTCATGGTCCATTAAAGTGAAAAGCGTAATCGATAAAGGCTAGCAAACAACTGTTAATTTAAGTAGTTAGCTCCACGCCTTTGCTGTTTGCAGGGCGAGAAAACAACTACTTATTGACGGCACCAATTAGCAATGTTTGTCTCCTATTACGTGTATTTCTAGAAAGTTTCTAGAACATTTAAAAATATATCAGTTTAGCATAGAACATACGCGTATGGCTGACCCATTCGTGAATGCTAATTAAATATCAAACTTGTGTTTTTTACGTGAGAAAGACAGAAATTACCTAAACTTCAAAAAATCGTAATTCGAGTTGAAGCACAAATTTGGAAAATTCACACAAACACCATATTGGAAGACTTAAGTTCCAATTTAGCAATCAAAGACAGAAAATATTATAAATTCATAAATTGTTTATAACAATAACACGAAAACGATAATGATAACGGTATTTTTGTAGTACACAGTATGACCTTACAGTTACATGGAAGTTGTCAGTTTCAATATTCATAATATTGCTAACTGCGTAATACGTTCCTACTACTGACAAACAATCGAAGACACTGCTGTTATGCTTATTCAAGAGAAATTGGTTTTAGGTATTCACTTCACATGCTTCAACTGAAAGCTAAGTGATAATGATAATTAGAAGTAGCTAAGCAACCTTAGAGAGTTATCCATAACTGAATGCATGCAAGTTCACCCGTAAATGTGGAAGCTATATACCTAACACTTGAAAGCTGATTACTATTTAACGGTTGATTGTTGATTATTATCGATCTAATTCTTCATTTAGTCATAAGTGTCAAGTCTTTTGAATCAAGTTCCAAAATCTCTGTAGATACAAACGCATAGTTAAGTCACAAACAGCAAGCTATTTCTGATTAACTAGTCAATTACCGCAATCCAGACACAATTAAATTACAATTGTTTGCGGACACCGGTGTCCACGCGGAGCCTGATTAGATATATAAAGATTTAGGAATAAAATTAATTAAAGAAAATCAGATCAAAATGCACATGAACCTGACCAAACTGTCAAATTTTCCAAATTGAACATGAACCTTATAATGTTTAGAATAAAGTTGGAAACCTATCAAAGATATGTACATTCAACACGTAGAAGATAAAAACATAACTTAAAGTGATATAGCTGTTTACTTTTTATTAAAATATAGCAGTGTGATAAAATGTACGTGCCAAAACAAATAGGTAGATTGAACAAAAAAATAATGATGAAATCAGTTTAAAAACAAAGAACTTTTGCGCGAACTAAGAAAAATATAAACATATAAATTGAGAACAAAATCCTTTAAGAGGTCATTTTGAAACACATTGAAAACATAATGATGATTGAGAAACCAATTCAATATTTTCTGAAAGAAAACACGAATAACGTGTGCATAGTACGAGATTTTGAAGTTGTAGTTAAACAATATGCAAAATATTGGCTATTTCTCAAAATTCATCCTTCCAGTAAACTTATTTTATATTATATTAACGATCTAAAACACGTTAACGATATTAACAAACCAGAAAATATTGCAACTAATTTGCAAAGATTTAATAAAATAAATATATTTTTTTATCTTAATAGCACTTCACAAAATCTATTTATCATTTCTTAAGTTTTCGTCTATTACCTTCCACAATTACGATCAAAATGTCAAAGAAAGGTTCCCTTGCTATCATGAAATGGCTATTAGATATGCCATTTCCATGATAACCATTTTTCACACAGCTTCTCAGGCACGGGCTCCATTTCCAGACTTGGTTGATGTATTATTCATCTATGCAAACTGTTGTCCCTATAATCATCGTTAGTTTCACATCCGTCGATGTGACGTTAGCGTGCGAAGTTAAACCATTGTTATCGATATATAGATCTAAGATGAGGCAAAGTCAATGAGAAGAATATCGAGTTTTTAATTTTATATTGATTGAGATGTACTTGAAGATTGTACTTTTGCCATTAAATTAGTTTTTTTTTGTTGGATCTAAGGTAAGTAGGTACTTGAAAAATGGCTTGAATATGTCACTATCTGAATCATCTCCGGACCTAGAGCTGAATCGTATAAATATTTAAAAACAACTATTGATAATGGTGAGTCTTCATTTAAAGCTAGCGGATTTGGTACTAGTCTCGTCTTATTTATGTAATTAATATAAATATTATCTTAAGCTCTTCTTCCTTTTATTTGTCTAAATGCATAGCAGTCTCATAGTTACTGACTGATCAATGCAAAGATTAAAACTTGGATGCAGTGTAAAACAATAAGAATTGCAGCAATTATCGTCAGATCGGCCCTTACTTTGAAGTCAAGGTCTACCCGATCGTTTACTTGACTTAAGTGTATCTGTACCTCGACATTTTCATTACTAATGAGGACTCATAATAAAGTAGATCCTAAGAAAAATACTACTGAACAAACAAACCATTTCTGTAACTTACCTATTCGTGGAGCGAGATTTATGAACTATCCTTTATAGATAAGAATTTATCAACGTGGTTTTTTATTAGCACTATGTTGTGATTAAACTAAAGAAAAAATTGTTATTCTAACGGATACTGTTTTAAATAATCGAGGTTACTCGCAAAACCCTCCTCATTACAAATTGCCAGTGCCGAAGAAATAAGTCGGAGCTCCATGATTATCAACGTCATAGTTATAAATGGCATGGTGTGGGAAGACAATGCGTTCACTTACATATCTACGAAGTACAATAACTTGTATATTTGCACATGCATCGTCACTTGAAAGTCCGTTTGTACCTGCGTCGTACTCACGGCGAGCAAGTCCTTCAACCTTGGGACCTGTACTGCGGATATTTCGCTTGTTGATTTTGTCTCCTTTTCCGCAAATCTCCACTTACTTGCGAATCTTGTCGTATTCTACTCAATAATAACGTTCTTTGATGAACATGGTCACGTCTTTGGCATTTGTTGTTGACCCACAGTAATCACTATTACGAATCGCATCAGCTGCTTCAGTGCAACGTTCACGCGTTATTAACATTTGCTAGGTAATTATTGTTTTTTAAATTGTTTTTACGCCATCTGGATGCTTGTGTACTTAAAGTAAAAAATTAAGCACTTTGGAAAATTTTAGTTTGGCAGATTAAAGGTAAACGAATTTTGGAAAATTTTATGGTTTTATGGATTTTCTTGTCAAGATGATAAAGAGAAACGGACGTTGAACGCTGCATTATTCTCCAGAGGGCAATAGGTGGCGCGATATGATAACCCAGGGCTCGACAAGTGCGGTCGAGGCCGGGAGCCCGGGAGAGGTGGCAGCCGCTCGCATACCGCACTCAGTATACAATCGCGCGTCGCAAGTGTTGCGCGCACGCAGCTCACTGCAACAACCTCGCGTACTTATCGAATCGACTGCCTTATCGATTACGCCTTCCGCTCCTTTGAACGTTGTGCGATTACGAACAGGGATGGGTGACTCTCGCGTTTCGTGTGAATAATTTAAGGATTAGGTAAATAAACAAGTGCACGTGATGCAGCGGTAGATCGCGTCGACAGTGTAGACCTATCGGCGCCGCTCCTGGTGGATCAAACCCATGAGTGTCAGTCCCTTACCGGTGTCCAAGGAGATAACGTGATGTGACAGCGATACGTGTCGTAGTGCCAGTGGAATTGTTTTGTGAAAGTGTGCACCGAGCGTGAGTGAGCAGACGGCTGCCGGCGCGGCCGGTGCTCCGTGACAATGTTGAATTGCACCGATCTGGAATGCATCCTACACCATCATCATTATTATGCACACCTGCATCATATTCATCATTTACAAAATGCACAGGACACAGGTACGTCGATGTTGATAAGTATTCATAATCATCTCCGTGAAGGTGATGATGAGGTTTTTAAATCAATCACAGAAGAACAATGACGAAGCAAAGGTAGTAACAATGAAATTGTTTGTTGAAAAGCTAACGATGAGTGCTAATGATAACAAATGAGATGAGCGAAACGTATAGGCCTCGGTAGAAATCCTTGCCGTGGATACTGCATCAGATGCAAACATTCAAATTAAAGTTCATAACGCAATTACATTCGTTATATTATTATTAAGTTGCGATGTGCTTTAATAATATAAGAAACGTACTTGACCTTTCTGAACAATACGAAAAATTGAAAATTGAGCACAACGTTTAAGAGCGATAATAGACTGAAACACAAGGTTCAGTGCAATAACTAGCAGGTGTTTGGTGTAGATATCACGCAACGTACCAACCTGCCTATTGCGAGCTGTTTTCACTCTGTTAACTCACTTCGACAAGCAACTTTAAAACCTGCCCGACGTCGCGAAATGGACGAAATATTTGTACAAACAAATGTTACACGTTTTCTCTTCCAACTCGTCGCAGTCATATTGAATAACTTAACTGATTATATTACCCTTACCAGTTGACCAAAACATGTTTAGAAAAAAAATGCTTAAAAAATTCCATATCTATTGTCACTTTCAAGTATCATTCAATTATTGGAACCAGGCCAGGTTAAGATCTTGTAGGACTAATTTACTAATGTCTAATTAGTAAAACATAAGGTTTATTCAGAAATCATTAGGCTATTATTTTTGCTCCAATGTGTTGTACAGCTGTGTAAATAATCCTTCACATTATCAAAAGATGTTGTCATTCGTATTGCTTCCTATATTTCGATTGCTATTCAAGTTTTTCATGCTTTCCGTTGGAATTTGATACGAACACATTCTTATTAATACTTCTTGTTACATTTCCATACACTCTTTAATTGAGTTTGCTTAACTCTTAATGAAATGTAGAGTATGTGTTTTAATATTTGTTTTTCTGTCAATTGATTCATTGGTTTATTATCGTTGCATGAACAATGATCAATGAGTTTCAAGTTCGTAAGTATCATAACTACACGCGAACTATTTGAAAACAAAAACAATAAGAAGTCGATTTTTTTATGCATGGCGTTCCTTATGCTGCCGTGGTATTCCGTAAAAATGACCCCCTAGATGAAGTGAAGGCAAATTGAGCTATCGTTCCATACTATTGCTAGGCATTGACAGTTGACTTTACCCAAGTTTTTACGGGGTGATAAAATCTATTGAATTGGGGATCTGTTATTTGGATTTTTATGCTGTAAGCTCACGTATTTTCATTATGTGTATTTTTAATAAAAACAATGATATTCCGATAAAATATATAAGCATGACGTCTGATCGAAGCATAAAATACACGAATCTAAATAACGAGCTTTAGATCAACCTATTCTAGACATAGAGCTAGACATATCGTGTTAGACGATATGCTAGCTTTTATGGGCAATTCAATCGATATGTTGTTTCTTACCTTTATTCGTACGCTGACTTAGGATAATGGTATATTGTGACGCTCTAACATTTTGTTTTGGCATTGTCACTCAGTAAAGTGCATTTGAAATAACAATATATTTTTGTTCTTATTTGCACTTTCGTTAAATATTACGCATTATTTGTTGCATTCCACATCATGATAAATATAATTATTATGATCGTCCTCAATCAGAAATTCAATTATTTGGATCATTCAGAAACAATTTTTTAATTCCTTCGGATAGTACAAAAATCAAGATCATGTTTGTGAAGCACTCATGTAAAGTGATACTTTTGATTATCTCAGTGATCATTTAAGAATGTTCAACGTCGTTAACCCTAAAACCACTCACTTTATGGTTTAGTACCATACTAAACGAGTGTTCGCTGCACTCGTTTTGATATCCACATTTCATTAAGGCTAATCTAATAATGCTAACGAAGGAGCAAAACATTTGCCATCTGTTTTGTACATTCTCGATTATGTGTTCTTGACCCTAAACAGTTGAATTAACTAATCATTTCAAAATGCTTCTATGACTGTTTCAGACAAACCATACATTTTAAATCTTTAAATATACTCAATCCGTCTAGTGTACAACGTTTTTTGTTTCCTTGGGTCGCTAAATAAATATGACTTTATTTTATTATTGCTATTTCATAACTAGATCTATAAAACCTATTAAATAAATTATGATAGTTTTCCTCATTCTTTTAGCCATGAAGTAATTAATCAGTTGGTATTATTTTCTTCTGATTGTCTTAGGTTTCTAACAACATTAAGACGGGCGTATAAACGCGACCACAGCCGTGACCAATTAGATTGAGTAGGTAAGTCCTTTAGGTGAATCTTTATCTTATTAAAAACTCAGACGTCTGTCAATTTATTTTTGTTACTTAGTTAGTTGATGTAGGTTCTTCAAGATAAAAGAAAAATAATGATTTATGAACGAAATACAAAATGTGCTGATAAACACTAAGAACTAATATTAGCTACTCACCGTATTTTATCATTGATTGTCCCGGAAGTTTTGTATACAAGTCATTATTCATAGTATTAGCTCAACCCACTTTGACTCAGACAAATTCGTGATTGTTTTAATATATTTTACATTCATTGTTTTGCCAATGTTGCGATATAAAGTTACTTTGTATTCGATTACAACAGAATAATTGAAGTATATTTTTGTTTCTTCATTTGTAACAACAATTAATGCGATCATTTGTTTTTCATGAAAAAAATGTTGTGTGATACCTACTTGATTTAAAAATGACAACTCAATTGCATTTACTTGGCTTTCGTCTTCTTTAAGACCTCAGTGTTCAGCTTTTGTTTTAGATGTGAGTTGTTATTAAACCATTTCTATATTTATTGAACTGACGTGTTCAACAAGCACATATACAGTAACATCTTGTTTAATTATAGTACCAGGTCAGTTTTATTAAACATGACGTTGTTGAATGAAACTACATTTATCTATTAGTCTTCTACTACTTGCGTTTTCATATCTCGTCGACGTTTTTATATGAAATGAGTGCTTTTTGTGATTTTGTCATGTGAACTGCATCTGTTACGTTGGTCCAACATTTGATCACGAGCTTTTGCCCCCTTTGTCACATAACCAATTGGTTAGAGATCTCCCTTGTACCGGGGGATCGCTATAATCATCTCGTTTAACCGACAAGGCCAATGTTAATATCTGTTGCGAATACGGTTGTATATAAACAGGTAGTTCTCAATTTAATAATTTGCTATGAATCTCTTCCTAGTTGTCTCTTACATAGGCGTTAACAGATTACCTTCCAAAATCAATGTAGTCTCCAATAAAATTTTAAATTAGACTGCAACCATTCGAATCTGTTCCAAGTTACAGATTTTAACTTTCTAATCTTATCTTCATGTGCTCGCCAATTTTCAATAAATTTCTTTATGAGTAACGATAAGTAATTTTGGCTTGTTATGAGAGTCAAGATTAAATGTTTTGTGCTCTGGGTATAGATAAGTATCCAACGTAACATTTATGTCGATATTATAGTTAATATCGACGCGGTACAAGCTAAGAATATTATCCGACATAGAAACACCAACAAAATTATTGTGTCTGTAATCTGTTATGAAGTGTGAAAGATAAAGAATGGTCAAGACAATAATGTAGCATTTCTTCGCCTTTAGCTATCTTAGTCCTGTTTTCCTATTAAACCCAAATCAATGTTCCAACAAACCCGTATATTTTGCGCGTTTCCTTACACTCTCTTCGAGTTCAGTAAAAGGTATCTTAGATAATATCCTGGGCGCGCATCCGGGTAGGAAACGCATGTCACGATATTGAAACTGATAATTATTTAACTGATAATGTGTTGTTTCGCGGTTAAGAACAGGTTTTGAAGTATAGTAGGGGTTAGCATTGCGAAGTTTAAAATGAGGGCTTGAGAGAAAAAGGTTGGATTAGTAGAATTTAACATTGTTTATCTTAAGATAAGAAAAGAAATTAGTTTTGTACTTGCAAAATGAAGTTTAAAAATTAGTACATGTTGCAAGGAATTCCCAACAATCTATAATAGAACCGTAGGTACTTAAATAAAATAATCACAATTCTAGCCTATTATTGTCCTTCTGCTGGGTATAAGCATCATTTCATGCAGAGAAGAAGCATTGACCACCACCCTAGCTTGGTTCCTCAGAACAGATCTTCGTATGTCTTATAGTTTCAGACTTTCCTATACTGACCCATTTGAATGAGACACCCTGTATATTTATGTTAGTTACCATCACGAACTTTATATTTTCATTCTCTGAGATTTAGGTAGGCAGTTGAATGTTTTGATGTGCAATGTAAGGTCAAATTTAATAAGCTGGCAAAACATTACAGACATGACAGGTATCTATGATAGATAGGCGGGTAAAGTTTCATTAAAACAAATTATTTATTATGATGAAGTTTAAGTGACGTGAGACTATGGCGATTGATGGCGACTGGGTTAGTTTAGAAGTTAATGGCAGCAACCCTAGATGTTGTTCAACTCAATCTGTTATCAGGAGGGAAGTTAGCTACGACGCGCGTTTTCACAATCACAATTTTGTCATCGAATTTTTGTGCAAAATTCTGCTAAACCCCTACGTTATACTGATAGCAATCTTCTTGAATATAAATACAAAATATCTTCATCCGATCCTTCACAGTGATTAACAAATAGAAATTATAATTTCACATTCTTGGCGTATAACGTACCTAATTGTTAATACCTGTAACTAAAATATTACTGTTGGTAGCAGTATCATGTTTGGAAATCTAGAGTTAAGTAACGTGACCTTGGCTTGCCAGGCAAAATATTCAAAACATAGGTATCGTTTAGATCTTAGTTTTTGATAAAAACTGTTTGTTAAGCTTGGTTTAGACAATGACACAATTTCTTGCTGAGGGCCATATGCATAAAAATATTAAACATTAAGAAATTAAGAAAGACAAGACTGCGACTGTGAGAAAGCGTACAGCGTAATTGACGATTTATCATTTTTATCATACAATTTCCCATAAACCCGCAGTCGTAGTGCGTATAACAATCGGAACCCATTTTAACAAAATATCACAGAATAGATCTTCCACGTCATTAACTAACTGAAATGATTAATTTATAAGTAGTGTTAATTGATTCAAGTTTTTCTAACTTGTCTGAGAAATCGGGGAAAATCTCCCCAGCAACTACACAGGGACTGGTGAAAGAGGGCGTTTTGGGAACTATCTTATGTAAATTTTTGACGTCAAAAATCAGCTGATTCTCAGCCCAATTTGAATAGATGTTCTTTTTTATTATTGATAGGCACGCGTTTGACCACTATCCCACCTGATGGTAAGCGATGATGTGGTCGACGATGAAGCACGCTTGCCTAGAAGCACCTGTGTGTACCTGCATTTTGATTTTGTTGTGGTCGAGCGCTGGCCTGCTATGTTATGCTGATAAAAAAGGAAGCTATTTTAGTGCACAAATGAGGAACCTCCCTATAAATATGGTGGTTTGTCGTAATGTGAACCTAGCTTAAACAAGTCTTCGTGTCTTGGTTTTAATCCTCCTTTTCTTTTTATACACATTAGAAAAGCTGACGACCTTACAAAGTGACTTGTGAACTAAGAACGTCTTAAATTATTCATTAAGCGCTACATGGTTACTGGTTTTAAATCCTAAATGCCTGTTTTAATTTGGATTCCAAAAATGATCACAAAAAATATGCATCAGAAATGTTTAAAAGCATGTTGGGGCACGTGATTGTGAAGTAAAAAATGTACTTACATGCTTATGTTAGTGTTGATCGATACGATTGATAAGAATTCACTAGGTTAACTGTAATACATAAATATATTCTAGGTCTTTAAAGGATATGAAATGGAGTTGAAAGTTACTTGACTGGCTTCGCTGGTTACTGGTCTATAGTTTGTGGACCTGACAGCTATGCCGGAGGTCGTTAGTTCGATTCCCTCTCATGACAAATGTTTGTGTGATGTGCTTAATCAATTGTTCTGTGTCTGGGTGTAATTTATCTATAATGTGTATGTATGTTTTTAGAAATACGCCTGTTTTAATTTGGATTCCAAAAATGATCACAAAAAATATGCATCAGAAATGTTTAAAAGCATGTTGGGGCACGTGATTGTGAAGTAAAAAATGTACTTACATGCTTATGTTAGTGTTGATCGATACGATTGATAAGAATTCACTAGGTTAACTGTAATACATAAATATATTCTAGGTCTTTAAAGGATATGAAATGGAGTTGAAAGTTACTTGACTGGCTTCGCTGGTTACTGGTCTATAGTTTGTGGACCTGACAGCTATGCCGGAGGTCGTTAGTTCGATTCCCTCTCATGACAAATGTTTGTGTGATGTGCTTAATCAATTGTTCTGTGTCTGGGTGTAATTTATCTATAATGTGTATGTATGTTTTTAGAAATACGTAAATGTTTATCAGCTGTTTAGTACCCATATCACAAGCTCTCTTTAGCTTGGGACTAGACGGCGTTCAGTGAAAATTGTGGAATATTTATTATTTTTATCTTATTATTAACTTGATTGTAATGGCAAATAATGAAATTGACTATCATGCTTAATATTATTTTCTGAACTCTAGTTAACTTAACATAATTTATTTCAAGATGGAATTAGTAGTTGAAGTTAACCGTAAAGTTAGTTTTTATCTTAGTCATTTAGAATATGTACATACTTACTCGATTTCGCAAAATTTGAATAATCAGAAATGCTTGAGACCATCGGTCATGGTCAAGCATCTCTGCCGAGGACCTGGGTTCAGACAGTGTTATAGGATTTAATCGGCTGGAATTTCTCAGTAACTGGCCAGAGCCTTCATTCGTCCACGTGACACGTGACTAAACCATTTACTTAAATGTGGGTGTAAGTAAACTTCTGCCTTACCTATCGGGGAATACAGGCCAGCAGTGTAATTCTCTACAAAAACCCCGCCAAAAAAATGTAGGTGAAATGACGTAGAATTGAGCTGTCATTCCGTACTAATGACATTTACTAGACATTGACAGTTTACGTCACTCAAGATTTTTCTCGCAGTGACTTTTACTGAATTGACTAGCTGATGAGTATTTAAACTTTGTAAAAATTATATGTTTATACCTAATTTAAAAACTTTAAATACGCAATCAATGACACGTGGTTTCTCTACATAACACTGTGTATGTTTGAATAGCAGGCAACAATTAATAATGATTTAAACGATGAACTGACCTGACCTGACCTGACTTTGACTGCCTCGTTGGTCTAGTGGTCGCAAGCGCTACTGCTAATCATGAGGTCCCGGGTTCGATCCCCGGGTCGGGCAAGTGTCATTGAGTTTTTCAATCTGGGATTTCTCAGTAACAGCCCGGAGTCTGGATATGTGCCCGATGGATAGCAATAGGCTCGCCCCCTATTACATGGGACTTAAACATAATGGCGAAATGTGGGTGTACTACCAGGTACACCTCTGCCTAGCCCTTCGGGGATTACAGGCGTGACGATATGTATGTATTAAACGATGAAAAACCACTTGAGCACATATACACATAACATCGCTAATACACGCCGTATAATCTGAAATAAAGAAAAAAAAAACCTTTAATTCCAATAGAATCTTTGTTTATTACGATTTTCACATAAACGGCAATAAGGAAATTGTTGCAATCACTTCTTGGATACTTATATCGGTACCAATTACGGAAGCTGTTAATGAATGCAGCAGATTTAGAGCGACTTTCATGGAACAACGTAAATATTGCCGTAATAGGCCGGTATAGCCGCTTTGTCGGTGCTGTAGAAGCAAACTCGCCTGAGGCTTATAGACAGGCCTATAAGCCCCGGACAAGTTTGCCTGCGACTATGGCTAGTACAATTCAGACTGAGTTCAAAGCCTGCTGCTTAAACAGATACGCTTTCTGGTTCACGGTAGGCGAAGTGGCTGTTGTTGTTGTTGACGTATTGACTGGCCTGTTGGTCTAGTAACTAGTGGCTCTGACTGCTATGCCGGAGGTCGTGGGTTCCATTCCCACCCAAGAAAAATGCTTGAGTGATGAGTACGATCATTTGTTCTGTGTCTAGGTGTAACTTATCTAGATAACATGAGTGTTTAGAAATATTTATAGTAGTTTTATCAGTTGTATAGTACCTATCCATAACACAAGCTCTGCTTAGCTTGAGACTAGATGGCGTTGTGTGAAAGTAAAGGAAAAATAAATAATATAGGGTGTCTGGTAATTAGTGACCGATACTTAAACACGTGATTGTTCTCATGAATACGAATAACTTTACCAAAAAAACTTTTTATAAACTCATAATTTTATAATATCACAATAACACAAAAGCTGTTTAAAGTTCGCGCGCGCGCCTTTGTTTCGATCGTGTAACACTACTACTACTAGTACATTTCGCCTTTCCCGAGTTCAGACTATCAGCAGCATGCGTAGCATGAACACATTGAACACCGAAGAAACGGCCTTTGTCTACAGACGAATCGGCAAAGTGACAGATTATATAGACAGGAACCTCAATCTGTCAAATTTCTTTCAATACACCTGCCTGCGTAGCATGAACACTTAATTTCTTTTCTTCCGAGACACGACAAAGACCGTTTCTTCGGTGATCATGCTACGCGTGCTGATAGATCGTGCCGATTCGTGCCTACTGTGATCGATCATAGGCGCGCGCGCAGGAATTAAAAACAGCTTTTTTGTTGTTTATTGTATTATAAGTTATTGTGTATAAAAAAAAGTTTCTTTGGGAAAGTTGATTGAAATCATGATTACAATAACGTGTTTAAGTATCGGTCACTAATTACTAGTCACCCTATATATTGCCTAAGGTATTAAGTCCGCCTTTGTTCAGTTTTTTTTTTGTCAAGTTTTAATAAATAAATAATATTATATTATAGACAGTGATAGTGGCTTAGATAGATTGACTGCTGCACTGCGTGTCGGAGTATCGATTCCCGCACGGAATAAATATTTGTATTGTCTTGTGTTCTTGGTTTGTTTGTTTGTATTGCCTTGGTAGTTGTTCTGGGTATGACTGTTTGTGTATGTGAGTTTAAATATTTGTACACGGTTTCGCGATTCAGGAAAAGTCTTAGTACCTATGGAGTAATTTATCAAAGAAAAAAGTTTTCACTGATTTTCAAGGACTCAAGTTCAAGTTCAGGTAAAGTAAAGGTCGATAAAAATAATAATAATACCAGCCTGTTACTGTCCCACTGCAGGACAAAGGCCTCTTCTCATACAGAGAAGGCTTGAGCATTGATCACCACGCTTGCTCAAGGCGGATTGGCGATTTCAAACTTATATTAACTATAAGTCCAGGTTTCCTCACGATGTTTTCCTTCACCGATGTCAATAATGTCTAAGATAAACTTAGAAAGTACATATGAATTGAAAAAGTCACATTGGTAGGTACTTGCCCGGATTTGAACCATAACCTCGTGCATGACAGGTAGGCGCCTTAACCTCTGGGCCATCCCGAAATTTTCGAAAGAAAAAAGTAAAAAAAAAAGGTCAAAGGTCGATATCAGATTTAATAAAAATATTCACGTTAGCCATAAAATAAGTTGGTATGACCCTACCACTTACCTGATAGGTACCTACTTAACTCAACTGATACAATCTTTGGGGTTTTTCACCTTTTTAAAGGTGGCAAACATGGTACTAGCATAAAAAAGTAAGGTATAAATATACACCAGAAGCAAGACAATTGGCGTTTTACGTAATTTTATACGAATTATGAACGATAATTGAAAATAAATTCATAATAGATTTTCAATTGAAGGAATCATTATGATTTAATACAGGATGTGGTCAATGTTATTTACATAATTGATGAATTATTAATGTCTTACTGTAATATTACGGTACCTATTGATGACGTTAAATTATTAACAAGTTACCATCGACACTTAATAATAAACTTGAGAAAACCGGTATCAGGAATTATTTTATCAGTGATCTTTGTTAGTTTTTTAATAGATTTGGCAATTTCGTAATTACTGTAATTAAGTTTCACCTTGCATTTTGAGGACACACTGTATGTATAAATAAATAAATGAAGTAGCTAAGGGGCCATCCATAAATTACGTCGAACCAATTTAATTAATTATTTTTTTCAATTGCATTTTTAACAGTTTACTTTTTTACATTTAAAAACTAAAATAAAATTAACATCTAAATATTTTTTGAAGTTAAAGATCACAGTTTAAGTACTTCGAATGATGTCTGTGACGTCACTGACTTATAACTCCACCACTTGTCAGATGATGTCATACCAACTTAGTTTACCACCTCCTCTTTCACGTGCGACTTAATTTATGGATGACCCCTAAAGGATACACGTGCCAAAATAAGGAAAATAATTCATTTTATAAATAGTTGTCAGCTAGATCCTAATACCGTGACTACCAACCAAATATTCAAATCCCGTTTTAAATTAATTCAGAAATTAGTATACGTTGTGTCTTTTAAAAGTGTCTTTTCTTATCACTTAATTATTAGCTAAGATACACTGTAGATCGTCACTATTTAGTATCAATACAATACAATACAATACAATATCTTTATTTTCTCTCTTCACAAAGGTTCACATAGTTATTATAAATATAATTATAACAATAACATTTGATAAAAATCATAATATATGTTCCTTTGTGAGAGACTGGCGTCCATACTAGGATACCCTGTGTGACGGATCCCCAGGCTCTCACCTCGAATTAAATGTAATTTACACAATAATGTGATACAATACCTAATGCCTAATTTTAATACTTAAACAAATGATATATTGCAGAAGAGAAAATGGCTGACTAACTTAATAATGTAACGCAAAAAAAAAAAAAAAAAAAATTAGATAATTATGGTGTCGTGTAATGGGTGTGAAGTGTCTAGTGAAGTGTGGGAGTGAAGTGAAGAGTTAATGTGTGAGAGTGAAGTGTGTAATGAGAGGTAGGATGATAGTGTGGGCGTAATGTGCCGGGTGATACAGTCATGAACTAGAAAATGATTATTAAATATCACGAGGGTACAAGAAATAACTGCTCTGTAGTGTCGTAGTCCAATTTTTGCAACCATGTTGAGACTTTAATCTTGCAATGCTTATTGGGTAGTGAATAAATTGACAACGTTTTATTAATTTTGTTGTACAAATAGTTTGCAAGAAAACCAAAATGCCGACGGGAAAAAGCAGTGCGGAATTGAGTGGTAGGACAAACTGCGTGTTTACGTCGTTTTCCATCAAGAATACTAGGATCATAGGGAAGAGAAGAATGTCTGCATAAAATGGTATTCAAGATGAACAGTTGCCGTACAGTTAATACTCCAGTTCTCTCATAAAGATCTTTGGTGGGAAATAAGAAAGGCAAGAAATTACTGACCTTCAAAACGGCCCTTTGCGAACGTTCGATACGGAGCATTGATGTTTTAGTTGTACCACCCCATACCGTTATGCAGTAAGAGATCAGCGATTGGCACAACGCAAAATAAACTGATCTCAACACGCCAGTGTCCGCAACATGACGAAGATTCTTAAAAACGAACATTAATTTCCGGATTCTTGAGGAAAGAGAATTTATGTGTTGGTGAAAGCTTAGAGTGCTATCTAGGATAACTCCCAGGTACTTGATAGATTCTGTACGCTGGAGGTGGGGACACACGCAGTGATCACTATGAGAAGATATGCACAAGGACGCATGAGCGGTAATTCTGAAATTATCCAGTGAACAAGTAGGTTTTTTGATGAAAAAAGAAATATACTTTGTCTTATCCACATTGAGAGCGAGTTTATTCCTAGCTAGCCATGACAACACTAAATCAAAGCCCGTTTGCGCGTAGCTGTAAACTTCGGGCCAGGTGTCAGCTTCGAACAAAAGCGCTGTGTCATCGGCGAAAGTTATGATCCTTCCATTGGGCATCTTGAGCTCACAGAGGTCGTTGATGTAAGTCAGAAATAATGGGAGACCGAGAATACTACCCTGCGGCACGCCATGCACAACGGGAAGGTCACTGCTAGTCCATTCATTCATCCTGACTCTCTGGAATCTGTTGTTGAGGTAGTCAGAAAAAAGCTCAAGCTGTGCATCCCTTACACCAATGTTCTCCAATTTCTTCAGCAACAGTGGGACAGAGACTGTGTCAAAGGCCTTGGCCAGGTCCATGAAGATTACAATAACTTTTTTGTTCACATCTAGTTTATCAGAAACAAACTTCGTAAGATCATGAATGGCGTCGCTGGTCGACAGGCCAGATCGAAAACCATACTGAGATGGCGATAGTAACGAATTGTTTTCCAAGTAGTTAACCAGGCGATTTTTCATGATCTTTTCCAGAATCTTAGATAAAGCCGGAAGGATGGAAACAAGTCTATAGTTGTTGACACAGGCTTCATCGCCACTTTTGAAGATGGGGCGAATCTCAGCTATTTTCCAGGCATTTGGGAATTTGCCAGAGTCAATGGCGAGATTGCAGATAAATAAAATTGGAGAAATGAGAACATGTCCATATCTCTTCACAATGTCGGTAGAAATGTTATCACAGCCAACAGCGCAACTAGACTTCAGACTATGAATTATGGTTCTGATCTCTTCCAAATCTATCCAATCCAACGAAGTCCATTCCATTTACTTCACGACCGACGTTCATCTATCTGGTGAAATTTGGTCATACAAACGCACTATTTATAAGACAGAGTACGCTTCTGACCTTTTTGAAGGATATCACAAATTAAAATCTACAAAACATTAAAGCCTAGCCAGTAAAAAATAAAAGTTTCAACAGGATTCCCACAAGGATCTACACTGGGTCCAGCTAAAATAACAAGATTATTTTGTAGTTAACGATCGTAAAGCCGTGTATGTACTTATGTTTTGTTGTGGGGGAAAACCACCAACACAATGTAAAGTAGCTACTTCATTATTAACCTATGCAAGTGCACTAAGTCTATTCAGCACTATAATAGAAGTCAGCACCTATAAGGTCACGTTAGATGAAAAAAAATATATTGTGTGTACTAACTTCTTAAAAAATAAATTATTCATCGTAGGTATACTATACTCATCGTAGGTATGTCGTACTACTATATTGTTAACACATATAACACACATCGCGAATGTAACAATTGCGAAAAGAGTTATGCAGAGGTGTATCATCATAGTGCTCCTACTCTAACTAGTTATGTTTAAATGTAACAGGGGACGAATTTTTCTACAGAACTACAGTAAAATTTGAAATTAGATTTTATTTATTTATTTATTTATAGTTACTTAATACGGTACAACACCAATTACACTAAGTAACAAAGAGACAATTACTATTACGATAAATCTTTATAAAAAGAAATTCAAAAAAAACTTTTTTGCAAAAAAATTAAACCGACTTCAAAAAAAACACTAAACGGTTTAAAATAACTCTAAATTAGGAAGTCTGTAGCTTTGGTGGTTTTGTCTTATTCATGATGGGCCACCGACTTCCGAATTTAGAGTTATTTTAAACCGTTTAGTGTTTTTTTTGAAGTCGGTTTAATTTTTTTGCAAAAAAGTTTTTTATTTTTCCATTTTTAGTGGTTCCCATACAAATATTTGCTATATATATTGTTAATTGTAACAGTACATGTCATGATAATACGGTTATCCACTTATCCCTAATAAATGAAAATTAACATACCTAACTGTCGAAATCTAGGTATATTGTACACATCTGCGTACCCCTCAGAGCATACCAGGCGTGATGATACGTCATGATGTTGTATAAACAATAAACATCCAAGCGATTCCAGCAATCACGACAAATTTGCCGTCTATTTTTGAAGAGTTCCGTTGCATATCTCCGAAGATCAGCACCAGATCTTCACCAAATTAAAATGGGACCACCTCGGGAGTATACTCTTTCGAATAAAAAAAGAATTTTGAGAATCGGTCCACAAATGGGGGAGAAATCAGGTAACATACATAAAAAAAAAAAAAAAAAAAAAAAAAAAAAAAAAAAAAAAAAAAAAAAAAAAAAAATACATACACACGAACATAGAACCTCCTCCTTTTTTGAAAGTCGGTTAAAAATAAAACTAACATGGAACAGTAGACTCCATGGCATACTTACACTCACAGAACACCAAGCATACACGCATTGGTTTAATCCATTCATCCGCAAACACATCACAATCAGAGTTGGCAGCAAGAAGGGCATTTAGAATACGACAAATTGGAGATTCCGCTCTGGCTACGGTATTGGCTGGCAGTTACGCAAACAGGTTGTGCCGACGGCTCTGACGGTGGCCTACGTATTTTTCGGGCACAAAAAGTCGACAGAAAAGACCATGGAGCTCCGGACAGTCGATACATCCCCGTAGGGTCTTGCAGGCTATAGTGAGTTAATCAAAACCTCTTCTCAACTCCAGTGAGGTAGAATATATTTTCACCGACGAAGCCAAATAGTCCTCGACCCTCGACAACATAACATACATTAGGTCTCAAAGTATGCACGTCACAAAGTGAATAAAGGAATAGATTTTGTATTTGACAAAATGGTCGACATCCGAAGATCGATCACTCAATTATAAAGTGCGACGAAGTTTTTCTTTAATTGGTACATAAACGCAGTAAACGGCACATAAGTGTTGAGACGGATTAATTGGCTGTGAAGCTTTTTGTTACCATTATTGTTGATGCAGACAACGCGTAACCGAGAATACGGATTTTATGTTGCTTTTGATTCTTACGCTGAATGAGCCTCTTACAAAGTTAATATTATTTGATATTCTTTATAAATGCGTTAATTCTTTCGTTGCTTCAAAATCTACTTTCCGAGCGCAATTTGTAACACCTGTGTAAGTGGACTTCGAATTGTTCAAACTTTTGGCTGTTGATTGGCAAACAATTAAAAATGAAAACAACGCACGTCTCGTAATAATACTCTATGAATAACATAATATAATCTAAAATACTTGTTGTTCTCATAACAAATGATGTTTTGTGATTACATGATTTAATTTTGAAGCAGTTTGTAAATCGACACACCTGCTAGGCCTATTGGCAAGACCGGTATTTAACCGTCATCTCATTGACATTTCGGAGTTAGTTAATATATCTTGTTATAATATGCCCATAAATTATCGGAGATATATGACGATTGTGTAAGTTAATGAAGTTTAAAAATAGATTTAAACATAGATGTATGTTTCGTACAGTAATCATTGACTATTGAAGGTCTGTAATTTTTCTTGAAGCATTGGCCTCGACCCTTTTAATTTCGGTGCCTATGAACAACCTTCACATTCAAAACTACAACACCTAAGTTTTGTGTGGAGGTTACAACTCTTGGCACAGTTTATTTAGAAAAATCTTTGATACTACATACCTATTTGTGGACATCGAAACTCATGGTAACCAACAATAATCATAGACTGATACTGCTGTGGGTCAAATCAACTTTTTGTCATCATTAATAATTATAAAAAGTATAAAAAATAAGTTTTACCTTAATGTATAGAAATTAGAAATAACAAGACTGCTTAGAATTCGAGCAAAACTGATCTAAATCTTTCCAATGTGCTTGGATGATATCTAAGCAATAAACTTTGCATTTTATTAGTATGCCATAGAGATGCGGGGACCACGTTTTGTGCCCATCTAGGGAGAACAGAATATCTTTATTACAATATGAGACACATGCAAAACGTGACAGGTGGTTTATTAAGATTCCCAGTGCATGCGTATTGTTGACAGTTTGTTTTAAATTTTAGATGTGGGAATTCGTTTGGGCTTTTCCCGCTGTTGCGTTGTGTTGATAACGAGGCTGCCAGTAGTTTTGCATGAGATGCATACGGTTTGCTACTAACTAAGCGGACACGAACGCAATTTCGAACAAAACTTGTGTTTGCTGTGGATAAAAGCTAAATTGAACTGAATTAGTGTCATTCGCTCACAATCTGGAGTTAAATTTAGCTTATGTCGGTTGTCACATTTAAAGCAGTAGGTTCCTACGTACCTACTAATAACAAAACAACATTACATCACTCTAGTATTCGAGAGCTTAGACAAGGGTGTATCTATAGCACAGTGTACACCCACATTTCGCCAGTAATTTTTTAGTCCCATGTAATGGTAAGCGAACCTTTTGCCATCAAATGAACACATGGCTAGAATCCGGGCTGCTACCAACTGAAGAAATCTTGCTCGAATAACCCAAGTACTTAAGATAGAAAAAACATTGTCAGTAATGAACACAAAAACGGGCTAGTTGATACAGGCTATCTATAAAAGGAATCGTCGAACAACAATATTCAAAGTGATGAAGTTATCTTTCCCTATCATCATAAACATTACACCGATCGGCGGCCTGTCCCACGGAAGCTCAGCTTATTAGATTGTAATCATCCCCACAGTAAGTACACCAATTTGCATTTCATTCATCAGGAAGTGGAAATTCGCAAACGTTTAGGATGTCGGTCGGTAGATTAGATCTGATCGGCGATGCGCCCGCGTCGGTGGGAGCTGACGAATTATTGTGAGTTCATCGTACTTGACCTTTGCACTTTGTATGAATTTATGAAGCAATTGGCTAACTCTAACTGGTGGTGGGTGGCGTACCCGTGTCGTTGATTAAAATTGGACGTAATTAGATAAATATTCTGACGGCTAAGTTTATAGAATAAAAGATGTTGTAATTGGTGTGATCCGCAGTTTGAAAGGATTTATAAAAAAATAAAATAATGTCCTATAAAAATGTGTTTTAGTATCTACTTGTAGTTTTGTATTATTTGTAGCCTAAGAATTGGTATCGCTTACCAATTCTTAGGCAAAGTATTTTATCTTTAATATTTTTTTTCTTTACGCTTATGCCCGTCTCTGGGTCTGAGACCAGATAGGCCACTGAAATATTTCATAACGAACACACAAATAGAGGGATTGACAGATATACAGATATTTTTTTCACGTTAAAACATACTAGTAAAGATTTCATACAAATTGACCAAGCAAGGCATGTTAAAGGCATAGCCGAGATAACGCAAAACCATCACAAAACATACCGTTCAACTAAACGTTTCAAACATTCTCCATATTCGTTTATTGCAAAAAGAAATCAGTTCCGCCGCGCAAATAAATTGACTAAACAAACTTAAGCGTCCATGAAACCGGTAATCTGAGCCGCAGATGGTCTTACCCACTTACCGGATCGTCCACAAATTGTAGTAATTGGCTGCTCACACTCGTCACCGCTACGTTGCGGTGCCGCGGACTCAATTGTCGCGTTACATATTATGTGTATTTATGAAAATTATAGGGTACTAACTTCAGAAAGTTTGATTGAATGGTTAAGGTGCTTTCAAAATACTTTTTTTATACTAAGAAACGTTAAATAGAAAATTGAATAAATTAAGTGTTACCTTCAACATTTACAACAACACCTTTAGTTTACTGGTTTGTTGAAGAGTTCTTCAGATTTGAAGTTGTGTAGAAAGAGAAAATATTAGAAAACTGTCGGACGAGCAAAAATACCGCTCATTCAGGGTTCCGGAG
Organism: Euplexia lucipara; assembly: GCA_921972225.1. Taxonomy (NCBI): domain Eukaryota; kingdom Metazoa; phylum Arthropoda; class Insecta; order Lepidoptera; family Noctuidae; genus Euplexia; species Euplexia lucipara. The sequence goes on from OV179148.1 coordinate 12,073,274, forward strand.
CTATAGAAAAAATAAATATGTGTATTTTTTGCATCCGCAATGCTATCTTTATTTGCAGAGGGTTTTTGATGACAACTTAAAAACTATTGAGAGATATTGATGTCGTTTTTGTGTAAGTCGTATAATTTACATACATGATATCTACATCAAAGTGATTAATTTTACATTGTTACAAACAGAGACAAGGAGTTTTTACTAATTTTATGAAACAAATGTAAATAAAAATATTATTTGTAATTTGCTAATAAAGCTTGCACTAACACGCCTTTAACTATTTTACAGTTGAAAACCCTCATTTTGGTTTCTGTTGCTATGACAAGGGTTTAAGAAGTTGGTATTTTAAAGATATAAATTTATATTGCATAAACTAGTATCAATACAAATATGATTTGTAAAGGAAGCCCTCACAATGATACCTTAATACTCATTTTAAAATATTAAGCCCCTATTCCGCCTCCTATTGCTATAGAATAGAATAGAATATTACAATGCTATGAAAATTACAATCTATTTTTTAATTTCGTTACTTGTTATTTTATAAGACAACAATTCGATTATTTATATAACTTTTCTAAATTTCAAGCTAATAACATGGGTTCTAGAAGCAAACAGACAGACATCGTCGTATCACAGAGGTTCCTCTTTTAACACTTCTGTGTTGTATGCAATACAAAAAATTATGCTCATCTTCCGCAATCGCGCACCCATTCACGAATGTACATAACTTAGTATGACATTGGTGAACACATCTATTCGTCTGTACACGACTTAGTGTACATTTGTGAATGGATGCGTTCACAATTTCTCGCCCAAATGTATTATTTCATTATCCGGTTTGTGCAACACTGTCATAGAAAAGGAAGCTTGAGATAATAACATAGTCGACGATAAGATTCTACTCTCTAAACATACCTTTTGTTTCAGTGTGTCAATTTCCTTTTGATTTGAGTTTTGTCAGGGTTTCTCACGTTCATTACCAATATCTTCATATCAATTTTATAGTAAGAGACTGTGGATTTTTGACTAGATTCAAACTAAATACTTTAATTATATTTTATTATATCTGGACAAAAAAAAACGATACTTAACGATAGTTTCTGTCCGAGGCAGAAACTACAGAACTCGTCCTGATACGACCCTTGTATACCTTCTTACTCACTTAGATTCATGAAAAAAACCGTACAAATTAATAATAATAAAAAAATGTTTTATCTAATTTTTGGCTTAGTGTGTCAGTGGTGATTTTGCTAAACTGATTTGAATCAAGAAAGATACCAGAAAAAAAATTGTGTATTAAACGGCTTCTAGTTACATAGGTAGCAATTTTTAAAGATTTGTCTAGAATCTTTCAAAATTGATAATTATTATTTACATTATCATTATCATTTATCTGTTCTTATTAGCAAACCTTTGTGCATGAAAATACTACCAAGAAAATGCCTTGCTCTCGTAATAATAAGATACAACCGCATTAAGTGACTGTCCCAGTTAATAACAAAAGGTCTCTATTGTTAACGTTATCACTACAATACGCGGTGATTAACTTAATTACCGTGCCTTGACACAAACGTGCCATTTTTGAGTCCAAACGTATTGCAGTATGACTGGTAAAGGATTCACAAAAAAAACATTAAGTGTTTTTTGTGTATCCTTTACCAGTCATAATCATTAATGAATTTCTGAATTTCATAATCGCCATTAATGAAATTGATATCAAAAATGCCCAATAGCACCAATTTGTATGCATTTATTAAAATTAGTAACCAAAAATCTTTAAGCTTTATTTGTTGCAAAACTTTTAATTCTTGTTTTGACTCTAGCCAAAAACTCGAATTATTAAAATAAAGAACTGCATTTTAAATCAATTATCTTGATTAAATTTACAAGCGTCTGTAATTTAAAGTTACGTCCTTAGTTAACACTGTTAATTGAAAATTTAAGAAATTAATATTTTATATTAATTTAAGTTTTAAATTGATTTCATTGTCCAAGAAATGAAGCATGTGGTTCTAAAATAAAGGGCTTGCATAGGTTTAATGAACCGATAGTTTTAAGGCCAATGTTGGCCATTCAAATGTTATGTGGGTCATGGTTTTGGGCTCACTCGTGATACGATAGCCATTTATTGCTTTGTAACACTTAATTACCTCATAAAGGACGTTGACTTAATTTGATCGGAAGACCTTATGATAATGTGTTTACAATTAAGGAGCTTAATGATTCTTAAAATTAATTTTATTTAAATACCGTTTAATGGCGTTAAGTGTCCATAGCGGTAGTTTTTCAAACATGTCTAATAACTTCGTATTTTATTTGTAAATACCTAAAGATACTGTTGCATTTATAGGCATTATGACAGTTCATGGTCCCTTGCACCATGTTTGCATTTTCAAAATAACCTTCATCTTTGTATTTAATGGTTACCGTATATTCTAGAATAATAGTTATTGTGTAAACACTAAGGCCCACAGTTAAGTAAACATTAGCATATTATTTTGTATCTGAAATGGTATGGCAAATGAGGTCAGTGATCTTATACTTTAAGCGATGGAGCATAACGGTGTGATTTGTGGCATAACCAAATAGGTGATAAACACGCAATGTGGCCAATTATATTCAAAGTATTTTTTAGACCACTCTTGAACTGTCTTTAAAGCAGATTAAAATTGTCCTAAAAACGAAAGTCCTAAAGACGTAGGTGTAACCATTCAGCGCGAATATTTTTTTAACCCTCCAATAAATAATACCACTGAACACAGAACGTGGCAGAGCTAGCTGAATTTGGCGGAACAAGCTGAACACCTACAGATCGAATTGGTGTTTACTGGCCCAGGATATGAAGTAGTGAAAGGAAGATATGAAGCTCTGCAGTCGAACAACATAGTCTAATAATAAATTATAGCCAGCAAGAATGTGACATGAATCAACAACTAACTGAAGCAGCTCTTCATGACCAGTCTACTATTGTTACGATTTGAAGCCAGATTCCAAGCGATGTTTAGAAAACATGAAATAGTTGTAGACATGCCGGACACTTGTGACATATTATAGGCTTATGTTACTAAACTTATTAAACAGTATATGTAATGATATCATGCATAGGTGAAATATTTCTCTTGCGACAAAAGCGTGAATTAAATGTAATACCTATACTCGTAAGACTTTACCACAAGAATTTCTTTTTGTTCGATAGTCTTACATATAGATATATTTTTTACCCGTTTCATTACATTTATTTAGCATAAAAAGAATCAAGAAAATAATGGGTGGAAGGGACATCGACGCACTATGATAATCTACTATGCGTGCAGCACAGTATTCAAAACCTGCGTTAACATTTTTGGTCGGCATTTTCTGATTTCTAATTAAATTAATTTCTAGTAAAGTATTTTCTAAAATACATTTTTACTTTGAACATAAATTGAACAGTAAAAAACATTGTTTGTACGTATAACTTAATGAGATTCAATGTGTCAAATTTCTTTTAAGCTTTTTCATATTTATAACAAACAAAATAAGGTTCATGTTCAATTGGGAAAATTTGACATTTTCGGGTAGCTTGAACTGCTGGCGTCTGTACTAATTAACAATATTGATGGAATAAATACAAATGATCATTTTCTCATGATTTTGTTTTTTATAGCCGAAATTATTTGCAATTATTTGATTTACAGCAGTCAAATGATTCGTACAGACATTTCAGTATGTAAATTCTGCCTGTCGGGTAATTCTAGTTATTGGTATTGTAAAGAATATGGCATCATTACCGTCAGTTGGGACCAGGTCATTCATAATCAACTGCAACTGTCCACGGTATATATATCGGACTATGTTTATTTTTAGGTAAACACAGCGTATCGACTATCTGAATATGGTAAACATTTATTGAAAGCTATCACATTTAGCATTCGAAATCTTGCTCGTGATATGCGATGAGATGATACTGCAATATTTAAAATGACCAACACTGATTGGATTGCGGTCGTTTGAATAGCAACCCGATCAATGCTCCATGTAAATTTCTAAGATGGTCCATAACCAGCTCAGAAAATTATTATATACAGCTACAGCATGATAAAGACAGTACCATGTTGATTGAAGATGTAAATATGTGGTCGAATCATATATCTATGATTAGGAAACGTGAAGAAAACGAGTTAGACGTCTTACGCGCCTCATGCAAAGTGTAGTAGAATATTTTTCTTTAATTAATTTTTGTTTCTAATGAAAATATAAAAAAAAATATGAAAAAGTGAATGGGTTAGAAAAATGTACGATGCAAAGCTTGAAGTCAACATAGAGTGATTGTTAATTCTGTAGCCTCCGTTTTTCTAAAAGAGTATTAAATGCTTTGGCAGGTCTTCTTAAATAACAAGTTGGGTAGATAATAATAGTTTATTTAATACAAAAGTATTTTTTTAACAATCTATACTAACCATACTAAATATAATTAAGAGGAAAATTTTGTACTATGTACAGACGCCAGCACATCAAGTTACCCCAAAGTGTCAAATTTTCCCAATTGAATATGAACCTTATTCTGTTTAACATAAAGTTGAAAAACGATCAAAGAAATTTGACACATTGGGGTAACTTGATGTGCTGGCGTCTGTACGTAGCGAATAAAATTAAAAAAAACTGGGACCGATTTAAAAAAATCTTTTATAGTTGGGTAGCACACTATAAAACTATTCCCGCTGGAAGGGGAACTACGCGGGTAAAACCGAGAGACGTCTACATTAGTACTTCATAATTTTATACAGAAACATTTAATTCTAAGCACACGAGGCGCACAAAACACTATTTAAAAAGTATCATAATAAAACTAATAATAAACAAAAGCAGTCTTTATTAATGAATCCGTTATGCATTGATAACTCAATTACATCTGCATGAAAAATGAAATTACGTAACCGACCTGACCTAAGTAGAAAGGCATTCCGAATAATTTTACTAAAGTAAAGTAGGAAGTAAATATTACATCAGATGGCATTGATTTTTATCCAACAGATTAATATGTAACTGTGCAAAATTTATGATTGTGAGAAAAACATAATTTGGTAGGTAAAAAAGTTTGGTAAGAAGGAACTACGAACTTTTTAAATACATACTGTTTCTATTTTGAACTGTGTAACTTTTTAAAACAGTTGGCACGGCAAGATAAATCTACTTGTATTTGAAGAAGTAGAATGCACAATGAACTAAACAAACTCTATATTTGTACCCATTATACTGATAGTTAACTGTGTCAACTGTCAAACAAAATAACCAAACAACTCAATATGACACACATTATTTTATTTGTTTGTATTCTACCAATAGCATAAGCTCTACAAGAGTGAATACAGCACTAACTAAGCAAAACGTAAACCGATTGAAAAAAAAATCTGGTTCTGAACACATTTAATGCTATTAAAAAAAGAAAACAAATAAAATCAACAATCGATTCGCCTCGGTGTTCAATGTCTAACGATGCTTACTCTACCCGCGTTCGTAACTCGTACTCGTATGTAGCAATAGTTACTATTGCATTGCTCCACGCCGTCATTTGTGTTAATGACCCGCATTTAAACTGATATAGTTGGATAAAAAGCAAGGCTTGTCAGCTAGCCAATGTCATAGTGTTATAGAAGAAAGAAAGTAAGCAACCTATCACTTTCCATGCGATCTCTGTGTCTTCAATCACGGTAAACACAATTAATTTAGTCTGCTGGAAATACATCACCATATTGGTTTCGGTGACCTCTTGACAGCTTACCAGATTAATAAATAGTGTCAGATTTACAACAAGTCAAACTGGCAAGGATCAGATTTGCCTACAAACTGTTTTTGTATGGTTCTAAACTCATAAAACGTTTGTTTTCATCCTTTCAGTTTTACTAATTCTTTTCTTATTAGTCGGTGATAATTAATACGACAATTACAACTGTTTACCTTTAACTGTTTATGAGATACAGGCGGCTGATGTGATTTTGTTGGTGTTCTTAGAAACCCACCCTTAAAAAGGAATTAGAGATTAGCAATCAGTTTTTGTTAGTTCAACAATGGATTGCTGCTTATTGGTAATACTCACTAGCAGCTTATTTCTATGGTGATATAGCAGCTTTACTTTGAATTCATACTAATTCATAGTAGGTAACGATATATTATTGTTAACAGGACATAATCAAACAACTTTTAAGTACTGTAAAACCGACAGTAAATCATTCATTTTGTGACATAAACACAACTCACTTGTTGAAGTAATTCTTAGAAGATAAATCTTACATATTTATGAAAAGAGTGATCGATCATAGTAATTCCAAAGAATTTCTAGAAAAAGTGTGCTTAATAACCCACTTACTGGCGAGTTTTCACGCGCAACAAGTGTTGGTTTCCAACCAGCGCCATGTTTTTACATTACCTTAATTGAAGAGGCGTAAAGAAAAATTATAAAGTGTTAAACAGCATACTGATGCAAGTAAATCTCGTTTATCGAGAGTTCCAAGTTTTTACATGTTCATTAAAACTAGTAGGCCACTAGCTTAGCTTTGCTGGTAGGCCATACAAAACAGACATGTCAACAGATAGAAATCAAGGCAAGCGTGTTTCATCTTCAATCACCTGTAATTGCGTAAAAACGTCGAACATACTAGCGCGACGTTTTCTCTTACTGATGAAGTCAAGTACGAGCATAATATGTAGATATGGGAAATTGACATGATTCATATAAATAGTTGCTTCGTTTCCTCCTAGTTCCTCATTTGCCAAACCCATGTTGAACTCGGTTTCCAGTGTATATACACGCAATTAAATACCATTATCTTTGGAGCAACGGCCTTTCCGAACTTCATAACCCAGTTACTGGATAAAATAATACCTGGTTGTCAGCTAAAGACACTCAAAGATATAAGAATGACAGCCGAGACCAAACAAGAGGCATCCGGGGGTCGTTTCCGAGGCATAAAGGAGATTCACTCTTCCACGGATCACCTCGAAAAGCGTAATTTAGCGACTGTAATTACAAAATCCTCATGTTAAATAAGAGGAATTTAAGGTAACTACAATAGGGTTGGCGCAATAAATTCCCCGCAATGTAAACTTATATTCTTATAATCTTGTAGAGAATGTACTGTAAATTACAGATCAAAATGATGGCTTTAACTGGAGTTGCTTGGTAGCAGGAGTGGTAGAGAATTAAGATCTGTAAAGGTTTACTTGGATGTTATATACAATATACAAGGGTACCAGTGTGAACTGACTTTATGACGATAAATGTAAGGTACCCACGATAAACCTACTGGTTTACTACGAAGAAACTTTTAATATAATTTACTTTTACTCCTTGTCCTTTTTCGAGTTGTTCTTTTGGTAAAACCCCAAGTTACATGATAGGAATTTTAAAATCAATAAAAATATGTTCAAGGTTTATAACGCAATATTTGCAGATCATCGACTGGTTGGCTAGTCGAATGGTGTTAACTAAAATAACCAGTTCTGCATCCAATTACAATTTGCCAGTTTTTATATATTGAATTGCAAACACCTGTGCGGTACAATTGCCGAGGAATTGAATCAATACCTACTAGTGCGTTTACATTTACCTGACTCATTATAACTTAATGATCGCTATTGTTACTAAGACTACTGTATTTTTTATACGTGCATATTATTAAATGGTATTATGACTTTAGAACAGGCCTATTAATAATTATGAGACGTTCTAATTGTTGTTAGTGTTGTTACCTTTTAAGTACCTACTCTTGACAAATGAAAAAAAATAAAAATGAAAAATAGTTTATTCACCTAGGCAACACAGACAACAATATAATATGGTATATGCATGTATTTTTTTATATTTTTAATTCACTGTTTACAACGTTTTAACATAGTAAAAAAATGTAAACATGTTTAAAAATGCATCAATGAAGCTTAAAAAAATATTTAAAATACAGAATAAATTTGGGCTGTTTAAACGCCGCCATGTTCGCGCGCCATTTCGATGACACAACCAAAGTAATAGTAATAGGATAATAGTAAATGACACTATTATCCTATTACTATTACTTTGGTTGTTTTCGTTCTTCTAAACATTTCACCATGAAAAAGCTCAAAAACCAGTTTACAGGTATTGCTTGCCTACCCGAATGCGAAAACATTATCAGATTGTGCTTTTACAAAAAACTTTCAGTAATTTTCTTAAAAATGTTTTATAACTTCACTGTGAAGCTAAAATTACAGTTGAACATTAAATTAATTCACAACACACACGGCAATAATTTTGTTTTCCAATAAAAAGTCCATTCCAATACTGTTTTGTAGGCGTAACTTGTCTTGTTGTCGTAGTATTTGACGTCATACTCGTTATAACCAATGGTGATGCGTTTCACAAATTTAAATTTGCCGCGCTTTTTTCGCACTTTAATTTATCATTTTAAATAATTATGACGCTATTAAAAAGTAAAATAATAATTAAGATCATATTTTCTGCCATAAAAGACTGGGAAAAAAAATATTCGAACCAAATTAAAATTACATGCATATTCCCTATTATTACCTCCGCCAAACTGCAAAACAGTTTGTTGGCAGATGTAGCTCCCTTTGTCTATCACAAGCAATTACATTTACTTATATATTTCTTAAATAGCTCTAAAAGATACAAACTCAAAAATATAAAATAACTTTCATATACATACTACATAAATATAATTTCATGAACACACACCAGACACCAGGTTAGTTACTAACCACACGATAAGAAGGAGATGAACACAAAAAATAAAATATAAACTAATAATAAAATAATCTTTGTAGGTAGGTTGTAGGACAAAAATATTGACTCTAAAAGATTTACTCAATTTCTTTCAGAAAGCTGAAATTTGGTACCAATATGTGTATCAATCACGCCAACAAAGTGGTAAAATAAAAATTGTTTTTATTATTATTGTAGCCCCTATAGGTATGTAAAGTGGGAAGTGATTTTTTTTTTAATTTCAACCCTAACGTGTGATATATTGTTGGAAAGGTATTTAAAAATGAATAGGGGGTATCTAAAATTATTTTTTGATAATGTCAATAATTTCGGAAATAATCGCTACAAAAGTAAAAAACAATGTCCCCCCCCCCCCCCCAAATATGAAAAAATCTGAAATGTAGAACTTTATAAGGACTTTCTAGGAAAATTATTTTGAACTTGGATGGAAACAACAGTTTTTGTACAAAAAAGACAAAAAGTTGTACAAAATAATTTCTGGACTAAGTTTGTAGTATAATCGTATATGCAAGCATTTTGAACACTTATTGTGACAGACGGGAAACTACGAAACCCTACACTGAGCGTGGCCCGACACGCTCTTGGCCGGTTTTTATAAATTCATTAAACTTAATCTTTTAAAATATAATTTGTTTGAATTTAACACCACTGTGGAATACATCTTTATTTTGCAGTTACACTGCATTTTTACTGCATTCTTAACGCGAACGTACTATGGTCCGAAACTAAGTAGAGCTTGTGATTTGAGTATTAGACAACTTATGACCATACATATAATTCTCAATGAGTCATGAGTTTTTTGACGCCGTGTTTTAGATTTAGTTTTTAGTTTTTGGATTTTATTGTCATTTCTAGTGTGTAAAGTTAAGTATTGTGAATAAATAAATACATTTTTTAAATACATCATAAATTATAGATAAATTACACCGATACATAGAACAAATAATCTTGCTCATCACACTAAAATTTATCTTGGGTGGAAATCGAAGCCACGACCTCCGGCACCACTAGTCACACTATTATTCAAAGTATTAAAATGGTACTAAAATGTTAGTCAATATGAATGCTTCCTAAGCCACACACTCAATCGGATAGACATTCCTCTGTTTTTGTAACAAGTACTTTATTTCATTACAAGCGGTAAATTAGTATTGTTTGCGATACTATACTCTATTGTTTCTTGATCGTAAATTCTTTAGTAACACGTTGCATAAAAAGAAAAATAGCAGACAAGTTAAGATGGAGTAGGATTAGCTCCCGGAAGGTTCCGTCACAATACTGCCGGTCGATTCAGTAAAACGTCTGTGATAACTTAAGTGAAGTGAACTGTCAATCCCGAGCATTAGTATGGATTGGCAGCTTCACCCACATTTTCTCGGGGTGAATTTTACAGAATAGCACTGTTACTGTAGTGCTCGACTGTCTCGTGATTTCTCATATGTGACACACTTCTATGCACACAACCGATGATAGGCTAAGTTCAGGTGAACGCGCGGCGACGCGCGGTTGGCTCTGCGCGCGGTTTAAGATTGTAAGAAATCAGTGTTGTTGTGTACAAAACCGCGCGTCGCTGCGCGTGACTATAGTTGTATCGGTCGACAATAGATAAACAGTAAAGCGGCTGTTTGCTGAATCTGCTACGAAATGCTTATAAATTCGTAAAAATATTTTTTGGATGTTATCATGAATATTTGCATACATAAACCTTGAAATACAAGATTTTATGACTTAGGAGTCTTTATGCTACGTTTTACTTACACTTGATGACCAACTTGAATATTAATACTAGTCTATATTGTCCCACAGCCGGGCAAAAGCCTCTTCTCATACAATGTAGGAACGAGCATTGATCACCGCTCTTGATCAAAGCGGCAATGGTGGGTGTGGTAGCGCATCTTAGAGAAGAAATATGACCAATGGTGGATACTGGAACTTTAGTTGATTTAGTACTGAAATCTATACTGTTAAACTCCTCTTAACCTCTTCGTCCTGACTAACTCTATCAACGCACAGTTAAAAGTACTAAGTTTAGGAAGGTGAAATACATAGAATCTATAACATATCCATCAGCTTAAAAGGTAAACTTCTACCGAAGGGAGAAAGCGCGGATTTTGTATGAAAATCTCAATCAAAATGAATCATCATCATCATTTCAGCCATAGGAAGTCCACTTCTGGACATAGGCCTCCCCTATAGATCTCCAATAAGACCGGTTGGAAGCAGCTAGCATCCAGCACGTTCCCGCGGTCTTAATGAGGTCGTCTGTCCACCTTGTGGGACAAAATCAAAATTAATGCACTCAAACAATACCGGGGTTTTACTAACCTATGAAATAAACACTAAAATGGACTGAAAATTGCAAAACCGCTACGTGTATATTCCAATGGATTGTGGGTTTTGATGATTATGATGAGTTAAGTAATCATAATTTAAACTAATAAGGAGTTTATTTCGTAAAATGTTAATTTATTGTTGTGAAAAAATTGTCTGTTTCGAGACCCATTACCTCCTACGTTACTCGATTTAATGTTTTAAGAATCGATAGGCACCTTATAATGGTATGCACCTTATAACTATATTGTTGAATTATTTAATGACTTTGTGCTCATTTATGCAGTACGTACTAATTAGTATGGAGTTAGATACTCGTAGACTTGCTCAATAACGACTTCTCTGTAACTGATCCGACTCTATCTACACTAACCTTAGTACTTATTCAATTTTTTCCAAAAACTTTATGTACTACGTTTTCCACGTACCTATAAGAAGATGTTTTAACGTCTACAAAATATATAATATAGTTTTATTTTGTAAGTGCACACCTGGAATATTTCATAAAATCATAGACGAAAAGTAAACCACAAAACAATTATATAAGTGAAGGGAAACAAAATTGCTTAATATAGGTACGTGAAAATATCTCTAGAAGGTACGTGGCTACCTACATCATAATAATTAGATAATGCAGGCTTACGATGCGTAGTAGCATCGACTTGCTAGACGAGATGCCTGTGCGCAACGGGGTAGATAGCGGACTTCTAAAGGAAAATGCACATTAAAATATTAATTTGTTGGTTAACATTTTCTAGTTTTCAATGCAAAACTAAATAAAATCCTCCCGACCAATTATTGTCACGGCAATCTCATCGGGGATTAGCCATGCACGCAGGAAATATTGTATTCAATAAATTGTCTAAGAGTACGTGCAACTGCAAAACACAGGATCCTTGTTACACGCGTACTGCGCGTATTATGACGAAAAGTACTTCGGAAGCTTAAGCCAATTCCATACAAATTATGTCTCTTTTGTTGTGTCCGACAGGGCACCTTAACCTACCATAGCTTACCATTGTTGAATGCAATAAAGAATTGAGTATTGAGTACATTTCTGATCTCGTTAAAGAAAAATTGTCTATTCCCCCTTTGACTTTGTTTGAACGGCCAGTCAACCGGGACATCACTTTCTTTCCAGGGCACAACAGAGGATGTCACAACAACAAGTTCTAAAACTCTACGCAGGTAGGTACTAAGAAATTCCTGATGGAAAAACCCAACATCGCTTTCCCTGACCTGTGACTGAGCACAGTGCATAACATTCCCATCAGCCAATTAGCGTTTGTACTCATCCTGTTTTTTAAACTTGCAATTTCACAAAACCGTGTTAATACTAGCCCTTGTCAAAATCTTTAGGATTTTTACAAATAAAAGTCCTATCATACAACGACATTCATAGCGTATACCGATCCATTAAAAAGCTCTTTGAATGTACTCTTCATTATAAGCAAGATTGTTTAACAAATAAGACGTCATAATGTAATTAATAAACTTTTTCTTTCTTTCATCTTAGTTGAAATTTTAATAAAAGATATAGGTAAGTATGGTATTTCGTTTTTTATTAAATAAAAAATGCATTCTGTAAGCACCTTTTGATGTTTGCGGTTGCATGAGCAATGTCGTCGGTGAGCGCTACGTCTAATACGGCCCCACCGGACGCGGCTAGGAATTACATTACCCAAGCTTCGGAAAATAATCAAGTTAGTGCGTATGGAGAATCACTGCCCGCTGTTACTGTTATGTGAGAGTCATTAAATTCTGATAATTTTCCGGAGACATTTAGTTTCGCCATATTTGTCATAGTTAAATATTAAAAAGGAGTGTAGAAAGCCAATACGGATTTTGACCATTGAGCTGAATTAATAAAAAATGAATTAATTTATAATGACATAAGATACTTAAACTTTAGATATACACTCATCAAAATTGCGTACAACTTATTGAAAATAAATTACACACATTCTGTACAAACTTGTTATTGTAAAATATTTATATTTCTTGCAATTAAACAATTTGAATAAATTTATATTTAGGTACTATTGTTAAAAGTTTTTTTAAATAAATAATCATGAAATAAACCAAGCAGTATTTAATAAATAGTATCACACACCTCAACACGAATGTTGTTTCAAAATTGTATTTCCCTCTGTTTGTACATTTACCATGGGAAAATGTGCACATGCAATCGACTTCCATCCAAACACATGGGTAAAACGTCGAAACAACTGTGAAGCTGCGAAGTTTAGTATGGGTAGAGTAGTTATTCTATAGAGACAAAGCTTCATACAAACACGTGCAACTCGTCAATGCTTACACAACAACGTACGACAGTTCACGTATAATGACATTGCCTGTACCTCTATCATGAGTTGTGATCGAAAAATTACTCGCTAGCGTTGAAGTCGCTAGCGTGCTAACGTGGATCAAATAGATTTCGATAATGCTTGCACCATGAGATTTACGGAATCTTACGAAGGCGCTAAGGTAAGCTCGATAGATCGTGTCGTCTAGCTAACTTCACTCTACTTATAAGAATACTTTCAGCTTACAGCCAATGAAAGGCAACGATATCAGTTCTTAAATTAATTTACTAACTGACATAGCTATGTCAGTTAGTAAAGAAATTATATCGTTATGGGTCACTGGCCAAGAATTAATGTGACTTTTCAATTCATTTATGTACTTGTCACGCTTACTTCAGACATCATTGACATTGGTGAAGGAAAACATCGTGAAGAAACTTGGACTGACAACGTAAGCCTGAAGTCGCTTTGAGTAAGAGTGGTGTTCAACACTGATATCTTCTCTGTATGATGTTCCGTAAACTGATTAAATATTTTGTGTAGACTGTGTATAAGTTCTACATTGCAATGCGTTGTTGTGATAAAATGGATATATAATTCAAATTTAAATAATAATAGCGCTTCCAGAATTGCAGTTGTATAAAGATATGTCTCTGTTAGACATTATTCGTGTGGTGTATCGTAAGTAATGCCTAGTAGGGAAACGAGTGTGGCCTATTGACTTACAAATTATATAAGAAAAGAAAAACTTTATGATATGTGTTATGGTGGGAAATGTAGTAAGCATGTTTTTAATCAGGTTACCACATTTTCTCATGGAGTAGTGAACATGTAGGTATGTTTTGCAAAGAAAATTTCATACTTCGTTGCTTAACAAAATATAATATTAAAACTAAGATAACATAGCTTTTCTTAATATTTTAACAGTATGTTTTTTTTTAAGAAATCAATCCCATTAAGTCATTCTAATAAAACCTTAACAGCTGTAAGTTTTAACCAACAACCGTTGTCTTTGATTGAAGCCTTCCAAATTCCGCAACATCATTCATCCGTAGAGAAACCAGCTTCTAACATTTATGTAACAAACATTTGTACCAAAACTGTGTTAATAGTTTATCCCAAATACTTTGGTAGGCGTTTTCCATGTATTTTATAAGAATCGTGTACAGACTTGCGTTTGAACACTATATCACACGGAATCTCATGTGAGGGCCTAGTGCGTCAAGTAATCAAGTTTTTAAACGTACTCAATTGCGTTTACGTTACGGTTTACTTTCGACAATTTAAATGTATTTCCCATTATTGGCGGCATTTACTCTGATCCAGGGTTTTGAAGCTTAAACTTACGTAATCAACGAATGAGTGAAAAATTTGCACTAGAGCCAGAGATGCTAAGTGATGATGCAGCCAACCGTGGCCGTGGTGTAGGTTTGCCTTGAAGTGGCTTACTCTCCCATGACGTACAGACGCCAGTCATCAAGCTATCCCAAAGAGGCCAATTTTCTTAGATGAACATGAACCTAATTCTTTAGTAATAAAGTTGAAAAATTATCAAAGAAATTTGTCAAATTTGGGTAGCTTGATGTGCTGACCAGTGTACATTAATACTTCAAAATTCAGCTATAAATAAACCTTACCTTACAGCGTTAAAGAGCGTACAATAATGTGCTAGTAAAACACTGAAAGTTACATGGAATAGACGCCAGCGCAACAAGCTATTCCAAACTGAAAATTAAACATAAACCTTTACTATAGAAAATCTACTTCAAATATAAGAGAATGGGTTCACTTGCTGCTGATCTATGTAAAACGATTGTTGGTATTATTAGACAATCTGCATCAAATTATAAGGCATTGTATGTACTCCGGCCCTTTGCTTTAGAGTCGCATCAAAAGGCAGTTCGTCCGTCTACACTCTAAGCGTGACGTAGGCCTGACGTAGCACCCATTCGGCGGTTGCGTCAGGCGGCTCGATCACAATAGCTGAGAAAGTATACTAGAAAGTGCAAGTCCACTGTCTCACGTACACATTATATCAGACGGGGATTTACATAACCATTACACTTTTGTGGGTAACTGGAGCGATATTATGGATGTACAGACGCCAGCACATCAAGTTACCCCAATGTGTCAAATTTCTTTGATCGTTTTTCAACTTTATGTAAAATAGAATAAGGTTCATATTCAATTGGGAAAATTTGACACATTGGGGTAACTTGACGTGCTGGCGTCTGTACATAGCACTTCTAGGTGCTTTAAGGTCACTGAGTTTTAGCGTTTTACAAATTGGACCATATTAGAACATAATCGTACTAAAATTGATAAATTATTCATTAATTTCACAACTTTATTTATGCACTAAATAACCTTGGTTCTCGTTTGATAGCGGATATTTTAATTAATGTTATGTAATCTTTTGACAATTATTAATTAATAATCTGATTTTACTGTGCCAAGATTTCTATGCCAAAATATAACATATTTTCAGCCTATACATGACATTGAAATAAATGCGACTAGCGATATTGTATGCATTTATTACATGCTTGCCTTTTTAGTATGTAGAAAAATTATCTTAAAACAGCATTTAGTGTCTACCAGATTTCACTTTGCATTTATTTAGATAACGCTTCCGTATCACGTGAATAGACAATATAATATATTGAGCTGTTAAGCGAATGAGCATCTTTTGTGTTCGATGAACCATGAACGACACAAAATGACGAATAAAAAATCGAGTTCCGTTTGCCAATAACTATTTGATTGTGCTGTAATAATCGGTTGAGATAAGGAGCTTGTGTATACATAAGTGTTGTAGTGATGACCTATCAACCTGTCACTGTACCACATTCGTAGTAAAAATATTACGTCATCGAGGTAATTATTGACTACATTCATCGTTCTCAAGGTAGCTCTCATAATAACTTATGGGCAATGCCTGACTACACTATGCGACACCCAAAGGTTGATCACGCCAGTGTGTGCAATGCGGTGTCGCTCAACGTTAGTGAAAACGGGCATTAGTAGCTACTCGTCGCTGTTATATGACACAATTAACTTGTTTTAAAACAAGAGACGTGTACGTCTCTTGTTTTAAAGCAGAGAGAGTTATTTTATAGGACAATGATCTTCAGTATACGAATGCCGTCAATCTCACCACACTAATTCCAAACCACTGCAACTACTGCTAGTATTATTGAATCTTATCTGGCCTGCGCAAGCAAATACCACCTTGATTCTTATATTCTGAATGATCCGAGTAAGATGAATTTTAGATACCTACTGTGATCCAGAGAGTTAGTTTCTTTTGGTGTTGCATCTACGAGGAGTAGCTATTTGTTGCAAAATTGACCTGATATAGATCTATCTTTATCATTTTCACACAAATAAATAACATTCATAGCTTTTTTGGTTCTTATTGTAATGGTTACTCGTTCTTAATCATTTTTTGACTATATCGGGAAAAAAGAACACAAAAAAGGCCACATGATCCGTTTACTAAATCCGATTTCTCGTAGGAAAAACCGTACTGATAAATAACACTAATTAAGTGTTAAGACTTCCGCAACAAGACCGGAGTATTCAGACAATTAAGCCGCCCAATCGAAGCCTTAACCTTTGCAACATACTGCGAACTGCACTATCACAATTCCACACGTCGTGTTGTACAAGTTTTTGTTCGTTAAAAATCATAATGAGTTCATTATAAGTGCTGTGCTGTGCAAAAAAGTTATTATTTTGTGTACAATGATATTCCCACAATATTGGGTGTAAGTGAGACGGAGAATTATTATGTTTCGGCAGGTACTGGACGTAGTCTACACAAGGACGTGGGATTAGGTAAACAGTTATGTTTTTCATGAATTAGTTAGAAGTCCTAATTTTTGAGTACCAATACAGGTTCGTACTTCTGAATAGGAGGCTGAATTTGGTTCCCGGGTCTTTCCTGCTGGAAGCTGGAACTTAGTTGAGAGAGAGAAGAGAGTTGATGGCAATAGCATTTGCACCTTCTATTGGGTAAGCTACATGGAAATTAAACATAATTGGTAAAACGTACACCCATGTATACATATAACTCAGTTTTCGAAGAATACAGCCGTCTGTTTTAGGCACATACATGCCCTTATCAAAACTGATACTGGAATACCAATGAATGACGACGGAACTTCTGGCCGTTGAAGTAGCCTAAATCAGAGAAGTATATTTTTTTTTTCGTCATTCGATCAAACATATTCGTTGCAAGTTTTGCTATCTCCTCGTATTAATATTGCAAATTCTATGTACACAAGTCTTTGTGACTTTGAAAATAGAAAGTAGTTTATATTCCAAATTATTAATCTAGGTTAGCAGAGTTATTGTGCAAACATGATCTGCTTAATTAATAATGTCTAATACTTTTTAATTCTGAGTAGCTTAGCTATGTCACTGAATTTTAATGAGCGACTGTTCTGAGTGAATATTTACAACATTATACGAAAGTATTAGATATGTAGAACAAGTTTTGTTTTTCATATTACACGTTTCCTTTGCCTAAACGTTGCCTTTGAAATATATAAGGATGTTTATCAGTTGTTTAGTACCCACAACAAAAGCTCTCAAGCTTAGCTTGGGACGTTGGGCTTTGTGTGATAAGTTGTGGAATATTATTAATATAAATATATATATATGTATTAAGTACTTTATATTTTCATTTAAATTTTTACTATCTGAACTAAACAGCAGTATGTCACAAAAGTCTATCAAGCTTGAATAAAAAATCTACAAAAGCTGGTTGCGCAATCCTCGATACAAACTTGATATTTAAATAAGTCGATTGTCACGACTCGTAATGTAGAACGTAGACCGTCTTTTTGTTGATATTATTAGTAGTGTTTAAAATTGAGGGAGGAGACCTGACTGCCTGCTTAAGTTACTTAACAATGGTAGTAGGCCAAGCACGACCCATGTGAACGCCTATTTACAAGTACATTTGGTTTGAGTGACTTAACTTGTAAAAGAATTCCATTGTATTGCAATGAACTAACTGGAACATATATGTCAATGTCTAAAGCTCTGAATAAGCAGGTACACAATATTCTTAATTTATAGGTATTTATTTTATTTAAAATAAATAAAAACGTATATCGATCAATCACAGCAGGTTGTCACATTTTGTTTTTAATTTTCGTTCCAGGAACGCAACACAAAATTAGCTTGCGTTTCCTTAGCAAATTGACCTACAGATACATCGCAATACCGTATTGCATTGCCAGCGGGACTCTGTTTTACAGTTCCACGTTTCCAAATCACACATTTTGTTTATAAATAAATGTACTGTTATTTGTATACCGATGCCATTAAGTGACAAAGCGACAAAGTTATTCCTTTATGCACGTGAGAATCAGGAAGGAAGGTTGCACAACAGCCGCACGCTGCTTATTTATAATCTGATAGTATTCTCTTCCGCAGCAAGTACAACTATCAAAATTTTATCAATTGCAATCAAGTCTTACTTACATGGAAGACGTTTATCATCACGCAAAGACTCCGTGAGAATTAATGTTCTTTGAAAAGTGGATAATTATTTTCTTTTGGAGATAACTTTTCCTATACATACCTATATCATTCAGCTAGAAATTGAGGGCTAAATTAGTTATTTTTAAAAACAGCAGTTCAAATAAAACTACGCATTGCCTTCCGAGAAAACATTATTCGAAAATCGGCACACCTTTTTTGTAAGGCTTGCGATCAATCTGTACATTAATCTACACGAAGGCAGCTGATGACGTGTCATTTTTTAATTACAGAAACTAATAATGCAAAGAAGGCTATACGGAAATAACGACCGTTTATACTTTAATTCTGTTCACCGCTAATCGTATATGATTTCACGAGGTCGCCTCTGATCTAATCGATCATACCAAAGATTGGCCATCTCAGCTTTCTAATTGCACAAATGGCAAAGATCAGGACAAACTGACAAATTGCATGAAGGAAGTCGCCATAATTTACATCTACGTACATGTAATCTGTGGTCACGGTCTTTAATTTAAGGTTCCGCAAGAAATGTTAACGATATCTCGGATGTTTGGAGCCGGTTTGTTTGTAAATAATGTTGTTTACTTCCTTTGGAGTTTAACGCTGTAAGTTACGAATTGCCAGAAAACTCATCACGTAGCGATTGGAAGTCATAATTCTAAATAAGTTAAGAAACTTCAAAACAGTAAAGACTTTGAACAAGCATTAGGTCACAACTCTTTAAATCTAAACAAAATTCCGCTCTCCTTCTATTTTGCAGGTTGTAAACTGCACAATGACATGTAAATTAATTTGAAACATAAAATCTACCGCAAGGTTAAGTTACATATAAATCATTGAAACCAGATTATACTTTTATTATTGATTATAACCAATTTTATTATATGTATAGATACCAAAGTATTTCGTAATATTTCTACGGAACCCAGCTGGGTAAAGTAGATGAAAATAACCGGTAATTTAGGCCGTTTTGATACCTACGTGTTAATATTGAATTTATAATGAAATCGAGATTGATCCGTGAGATATATTACGAAACTAAAAGCATAGTAGCTGATACCGTTAATTGAATATCATTTATGCAGGCTGACTGCTGACCATTTATGCTATTTGGATACAGAACCCTGAAAGAAACCTCAGAATATTTTATGAATCAATCAAATCCTTTTAAGTAGAAGTGCTCTTACAACAACCCCATTCTGGTTTTTCCAAAATACAGCAGACTGCTTGTGAGATTGCCAAAATGGCTGTGTATGGGTAATCTTTTACAAAACTTACGTGCTTGACAATATAACGAATATGTAAATATCAATATCTTACAATAGAAACGGATTATTTGTAATACGTACCTATACATTAAGTAGGTAGATTAAACATTTTATGGGTCCGCAATAATGTATAAATTTCAATAAACCTACATTTAGATGATTCTTTAAACCAATTTAAACTGACTGACCTTCTCGAATTAAGAACATTAATTACGTCAATGCACAAAAACTTGAAGGAATCTGTCATCCCTGCCTAATTAAAATGACGGTTCAATAAATTTTGACAAGATGTAATCGACAGTGGATTAATGGGCGACTAATTGTAACCCTTTTCATATACATGAGATCACTTTTTCCCTGCTATGTCCTTTCATACTTAACCATTTTCTTTTTATTTATTTATTAAAACTTTATGCACAAGTAAAAAAAACTGTACAAAGGCGAACTTAATGCCTTATATAGGCATTTTCTTTTTCGTGTTTATATGTATATTCATCCCTTTCATATTTTATGCTTCATTAATCGCAATTGCCATGTTTAGAGACTGCTCTACCAACGCCAAACAGTGCAGAAGAACTTGAGCATTATACGAGTTTTTGCTATTTATATCTAAATCCATAATGGTAAGGATGGATTGCTGTGTTTTTTGTTAGACGCACATGTCATTACAGGCTTTTTCCTCTAATCTTCCATCCAGATTGTTTTGCTCTTTTCTTTCACCTATCTACAATTGATCACTTTTCAAAATTCTTAAGGATCTAATGTGTATGATTTATAAAAATAACCACAATTTCTAGTATTTTCCTTTTCCGGAAATCTTACCTGTCATTTTCTTAGTTTCGGAGTAAATGAAATAATATTTCAGCAAGTAAAATTGTCACCAAAAAAAACAATAAAGCAATACAATAAAGACCGAATAATCCAGTGATGACGTCTTTGATACGGATTATAAATATTTGAATACATAGACTTTGCAACCGTAGTAGTAAGGCATATTTTATCGCGATTACAATTGAAAAATTTCACACATTTGAGCGTTTTCGTCTGTGAATGAATTAACGAATTTTAAACATGTTTTTTTTTCTACAAGAGCAACAAAATATAAGAAAAATTGTGGTATCTTATTTTTTAAATAAGTCAAGTGTAAACATTTGTAGTGAAATTATCAGTAAAAAAATTTACACTTGACAATCTTAATTACGTAAAAACTGCTCATAGAGAAAATAGGCATTTCTCGTAATCGGCTTTCAAAGCAAAGTTTTTAATACACATGACATGTGTGTTATAAACTTGACTAAAGGTTCCGCAGAAGAAAATGTTATGTATAAACTATTGTAGTAACATTCGTACGTCACTATACTTCTTGATAGACATTTGTTTTGTTGGTCAAGGCTTGAGCACAATTCATGAAAGCATTACTTCTTTCTCGCTTATAAACAGGTTTCAAACAATGAGTAGCAGCTATCATAAATATTGTAATGTGTCAATTGTCTGGCTGGATTTATATTGAGATATAGATAGATGGGTATTCTTACTATTTTGTATTTATTTAAGCATGGAGTGTTCAAAATTTTGAACGTATTAGATTTTTGCTCCATTGATTATGTCAAATTTCATTCTAGATGATCTGTGCATGCAATACGCATAAAAAGGAGTAGGTGGAAAAATTTGTCGTCACTAATTAATAAAGAGACCATTGGGCCTGTCACTGTCAGTGTTCACTGGTGGATTTTGGCCCACTGCTTATCCAATAAATACAAATATTCCACAACTTTTTCACACAACGCCACTTAGTCCCATGTTAAGCTTGAGAGCTTGTGTTATGGATACTAAACAGCTCATAAACCTACTTATATATTTCTAAATACATACATATTGTAGATAAATGACACCCAGACACAGAACAAATGTTCGTGCTCATCACACAAACATTTGTCCTGGGTGGGAATCGAACCCACGACCCGCGGCATAGCAGTCAGGGTCACTAACTACTAGACCAACAGGCCAGTCAATGTATATACACCACTATTTTTAAATTAGTAGGTACAAAAATAAATAAAAAAATAAATTGGGCTGTATCCGTACCAGTTACTGAACATATTTGCGTAAGCAAAAGTGAAAAAAAAAACGAAAATCAATGTAATTAAATTTTTAAATATGGCACTTTTTAGTTAAACTTAAATAACGAAAACAGCTGTTGAAAGCGGGGCATGCTTGAGCGAGATCACGCGAACGTGCAATGAGTGAGAGATGATGATTAATGAATACTACTATGTCATGAATAGCCTGTACATTTTTTTCATAAATAACTACAACTACTGTTGAGCATGAGGTCCCGGGTTCGATCCCCAGGTCGGGCAAAGTGTTATTGAGTTTTTCTATCTGGAATTTCTCAGTAGCAGCCCGGAGTCTGGATTTGTGCCCGATTGATGGCAATAGGCTCGCCCCCTATTACATGGGACTCAAACATAACTGGCGAAATGTGGGTGTACTACCAGGTACAGCTCTGCCTAGCCCTTCGGGATTACAGGCGTGACGTTATGTTGTTTTATGTTTTGCTAATAACTATGCTGTTTATGAATATTATTTACTGATACTTTACAAATATAATAAGAAGACCGTCTAGAATAAGCCCTTTAAGTATTTGCACTAATTAAAAATTAGTGGTGTATACATAGCTCAGAGAAGTACATAGCTTTGATTGCTATGCTTAATAAAACCCAATTTGATCTTATATCAGGTTGAGTATACAAGGTATTGCAGTTCTCTTAAAACATTCCTATAATTACACCTTAAAGTAAACCTACATCAAAGTCTATGCACATTGATGATTGCAAAATGAATGTGACAAATTTTCGTGTGATTAGATGATGTTTTTTTATTTATTTTTTTTTATAATTGATAGGCACGCGTTTGACCACTACCTCACCTGATGGTAAGCGATGATGTGGTCGACGATGAAGCACGCTTGCCTAGAAGCAACCTGTTCACTCTTGAATTGAAGACCCCTAGGTTGTAGCTATCAGGAAACACCGACTCCGGCAGGGAATTCTACTCCTTAGCTGCTAGCTTTTAACAACCATTCGTATCACTTGACTTACGTGTTATTTGTGATACATCAATCATTTTGTTCTAGAAATGGAACTACGAATGAAAAAATGAATGTTCAACTAATCTAAAGCTGTTTGTAAACACAAACGTCACGCATCTGAGAGTGTTTAGTCTCCGCAATAAAATATTGGTTTGTGATTATTTTTGAATTAGTAACTGGCTGCCCCGTCAAATTTCGTTCTGCCATAGAATCAATTTATTAGTCTTATATAGTTTTTATTAATTTACATCCTATTCTTAAACCTACTGAGTAAACACACAAAATTTCATAAGAATCGGTTTAGCCGTTTTGGAGGAGTTTTGTTACAAACACTGTGACACGACAATTTTATGTATTAGATATACATACGTTTAATAAGATGACAACAAATAGATCGAAACCAATAATAACTACTACTACTTTTTACTAGAGTCTCTAATGTGATCTTATTTAAACATTTTTTGTTCGATAGAAATAAAATGACAACATGTATATATAACCTAACCTAACTTACTATACCTATCCTATAGCTAACCTAACAACCTAACCTAACTACCTCACTGAAATGCATTAATTTAAAAAATACGAAATTCATAATTTTAAACTGAACTACTGCGCTGCGTGCCTCTATGGTACATACAATTTATGTAGTTTTTCCGGTCTACTTTAATTAAAGTCCAAACAGTAAAAAAAGTTATTTTTGCAAAGAATTATTGAAGTTCGCCTCGGTCGTTACTATTAATTACGTAAATTGATTTCTGAAATATGAGACTTTGTTATGCTTCATAAAACCTCTTTCTTAGTTTAGTAACAAAATAAATTTCAGAACGTAGGCACGCATAAATTGACAACCAAAACAGTGTCATAGTGACAGTATTTAAGTTTTCATATTTTTTAAATACCTACGCATTAATCCTAATATTTGTCGGTTCAAAGTCTTTTTTTTAATACGTTCTTTAATTTGAGAGAACATTAAATGTTTCACAGGTAGAAATAGTATCTAAGGGAAAGCGAAATTGTTGTTTTAATAACTTTCAAGCGATTTTTTTCATATTTACTCACTTTTTTAACCTTTTCTGGACTTCCCCGTAAATTTTAAAACCAAAATCAGATAAATCTGCCCAGCCGTTCTTGAGTTTTAGCGAGACCAACGAACATAAATATATATATATGGACAATCAGATAGGTGTACCTTAACTCCTCTCTCAGACACATATGAAAAAAGCGAGGAGGTATAAAATGAAAAAACTATGTATTACATAACTTAGTACATAGTTTCATACAAATCTAACAATCTGTGTATCCAACAAACAGTTCAATTAGTTGTATTTTTTTATAATTTTATTGATACAGCAACCAGTACTTATTACTTATGTACCTAAACGTACATTTCAATCATTTTTAATATTGCGTTTCGCTTTGTGTGAAATCCATAATAGCTGATTGCACAATTTGTTTATTTCACTTTTATGTATTTTCAACTTTGCTGAAAATATTGCATTATTTAAGTGCATTTAGTTGTAATGATTAAAAAAATAAATTATAAAGATGTTGCCAGATAATGAGAGTCAAAAGAATGTAAAAAAACAATATTAAGCTTGAAACTTGATACAACCGACGTATTTTTAACCGACTTCAAAAAAAGGAGGAGGTTCTCTATTCGACGGTATGTTTTTTTTTTTTTTTTTGTGTGTTTGTTACGCAATTTCTCCCCCATTTGTGGACCGATTCTCAAAATTCTTTTTTTATGTGAAAGAGTATACTCCAGAGGTGGTCCCATTTTAATTTGGTGAAGATCTGGTGCTGATCTTCGGAGATATACAATGGAACTCTTCAAAAATAGACGGCAAATCTGTCGTGATTGCTGGAATCGTTTGGATATTTATTGTTTATACAACATCATGACGTATCATCACGTCTGTATGCTTTGAGGGGTACGCAGATGTGTACAATATACCTAGATTTCGACAGTTAGGTATGTTAAGTTTAATTTATTAGGGATAAGTGGATAACCCTATTACTATGACATGTATATATTGTTAACAAATAACAATATAAAAATAAATTCATGGCAAATATTTGTATGGGAACAACTAAAAATGGAAAAATAAAAATCTTTTTTGCAAAAAATAAAAACCGACTTAAAAATAACACCAACCGGTGTAAAATAACTCTAAATTCGGAAGTCGGTGGCCCATCATGAAAAAGACAAAACCACCAAAGCCACAGACTTCCTAATTTAGAGTTATTTTACACCGGTTGGTGTTTTTTTTAAGTCGGTTTTATTTTTTGCAAAAAAGATTTTTTTCAATCCGTAATTGAAATGGAATGAAAAAACAAATCACCACAAAAATATTTTAATATTTTGTATTGTAAATATTTGATAACTTGCCTTAGTGTTGGACCACATTTCTATTAATACTTTCAGTTAATGTTACAGTATAACTGTCAATTGGGTGTTTAAACTTTCAGGGTGCGTTTTGTCTTCACTAACACTATTTACTAATCCTATCATTAGAATAATAAATAATTGTTCTTTAATGCTTGTTTGTTTTGCTGGTTGCTTGTGGCAAATAAATACGAAGCTGTGAACGCATTATGCCGTGATGAACAGTTAAACGTTTAATACTTTTATTTTATCTTTGGTATCGTTTATTAAGTCGTTGAACTCCTTAAGTTCTAGTTCGAGTAACACGATTACTGACAAATGCCTGCTCTGACAGTTTCACTAAATCAGTGTGTTTCCATCCTAAAAGGCCATCTCAACCTTATAAGCATGGTTCTCATAATTATGGTTGACCTGACCGAAATAATATTTGAATTTAAAAAGCGACTGTGATCATTGAGTTTTATTTAGTGTTTTATATCCGATTAGTTACACCGACTTCTTTGTTGATGAAAATAACCTAAGCGCCTTTTGAGAAAGTGTTATTTTTTTTCCAAGATCGTCTTTAACAACTTATGACACGTAGCTAATGTATTTAAAGTTTTCTTTACACAGCGTGTCTTCAACAAAGCCGTTTTCAGGACATAGTGTATTTTTATTCAATTGTACAATAACTTTACAGTTAATTATGTAGGAATTTAAATATTTTCTATAAAAGCAACATTTTCTAATATCATTTAGATACAATGCTTTGTTGAAAGATTTCATCCTTTAGTTTGACCCTTTTCGTTGATATCTTATAAAATCAGGATGTTCACCGGTCACGGTGTAGGTAACGGTTTGGGCAAGCGAGTTTCCAAAAATATTTGCAAACAGGTTTACCTACTTATTTTTGAATAAAAAACGAAAGTTTATTTTGCTCCAGTCATTACCTTTTCATTCCATACTACAATAATATTAACTAGCTTAAAACGCTTCCCTTTTATATTTGATTCAAATAAATTCCCGTCTCTCTCTCCTGGGTGGTAAGTACCTACATCAGTATGCTACCAAGTCCCTGGAATGTTCTTTGTATGATGATTAGCTGAATGAAGGAATGTTCGCCGGTCAAGATTACGTCGATCGACAATTAACTAATTTATGACTGCAATGATCCATTCTCCTGCCAATGTTAGTCAGATTCCTTGGAACTGTAAAGAAAATACATATGTTTTGTTTAAATTCGAAAATGGGATACAAAAGAGATAAATAAAAGTCAACTTTGTGGGTAAAAATAACTTATTAGGAAATTGAATTGCTATAACTACTTATCTTACAAAATCTGTCAAAAGTATAATATTATCCTTGGGAATCACGTTCCATTTGTCTTGTGCTAGCTTTAGGGTCGGTAGATATCTGTCGGAAGATGGGTCGCGTATTATTGGTCTGTAACGCCAGAACAGACAAATTTATAATAAAAAAAAATTGGTTGCCTGTAAAGTCGGTATACGGGCGAAAGTTTTACGTGACAACGACTTTGAGTGGTAAAATAATTTATGTCTGTCTCTCTCGCTCTTAGGCGGGCTAACCATTCCACCCGAGTGGAAGGGACGCGTGCCTCTCACTCGCTCTCATTGTGAGCGCATAACGTGAGCGGAGCGTAACGCAGTTTCTTGAAGTGTCACCCGGCAAACCAATTTATAAGACGTTGTCACGTCAACAATGTACCTCGACGCACTCAACCGATGATGCGTTAGTGCATCAAGGTGCATCGTTGCATACGCTCGGCGCATCTTCCGTCAGATATTTACCTACTCTGAATCTCTGTTGCTGGAATGTTGTCTTAACTTATAATTCTTCGTTACGCTCCGGATTTAATATGGCGTTCGTGTCATGAGACATTGCTTTGTTTCGTTGTGCATAATCTTTAATAAAAATAATAAAACGTCCAGAAGGTACGCATAAACTGTGTGAAACCCGTTTCTTTTAGAACTTTAATAAAATTTTATTAGTGTGAAATTTTGTATACTATTTGTGAAACCTATTATTTGTCAGTTGTATGTAAATTAAAACTTGAAATTTCTAGGTTTATAAATACTGAAAAATACTGCAATTCTCAATTTTCGGACGTGTTAATATCTTACTAATAATACTGATTTATCACAAACGTCATCAAGTGTTCCATTAGCTATTTAAATTTCTAACTCTCGTGTTTTTCCATGAATTCAGTCAATCGTATTTCAAATAGCGAAAGTACCTTTCTCTAAACACCATGTTGTGGACGCAGCATATTTGACAACTGATTATCGTTGACGTCATGTGTGTAATTTATGTGTGGAATTGAACAACCTGTTGCGCGTGCACAAATCACATATCTTTTAGCGCTTTTTCATCTGCCTTAGCGTCCTATGGACAAGATTTAACTTCTGTAAACTTACACAGCATGCAAAATTTGAGTATTACAAGTCTAAAGTCCTTATACACCTATGAGCTGGGCAATTTCTATTATACATACGTAATGCATTTAAAATCCAAATTATCATAACAGATTCTTTTCGTAGCTGTCACAATCAACACTAACAGATGCTATAAAAAGAAAGCAATTATCTTGTAGCGATTGCAACAGCTTCTAGTACTACTACTGGGTACTTCCTTCGAGGTCATATTGTGTCTATGAGTGACAGATTTGTATAAGCAATTTACACTAATTGGAAGACTTTCATAGTTGCCATTAAAAATACCTAACGAAAAAAATTAAAATCGGTTTAAAGTAAATTTCTTTTTCATTACACAAATAACATGGGTTAAAACACATTTTAGCAGAATGTGAAATGGAAATAGGAAGAAAATACATTTCTTTTAACTTTTTCTGTATGTGTCATAGATTATTTTGTTTCGCAACAATGATCGCTTCGATGCGTATACCCATGTTATCATAACGACCGACTTGTAACTGCTAACTATCAGTGATTCATTTCTGTTTTTCAGTCATTAAACTATTTTTCTTATCAAGGTATTTTTACGTTAAATAAACGTAAAACTACTCATACTAAAACAGGTTTAAAATTGGTAAAAATTAACAACAATTATTAAAATGTAACACTTATTATCTTGAGGTATTCCTCGAAGCGCTACTATTTTGAGGCGCTAATAATGAGGCGCTCCTATTTTATTTCTCGGAGCGCAACTTTTAGGTAGCAATTAAAAATATTTGTTTTTTTTTTCCTCGAAAATAGGTCCACAAATTTTTATTTGAGTTTATAAAATCAAAAACACATTATTCATCAGCGGTTCTTAGTGAAAAATTATTGCCTTATAACACTGGAGACTGGATTAATTGTTAATGTTTATCTATTAACAAAATCTGTAAATTTTGTTAAACTTAAGTTTTCACACTGACCAATGTTGATATTTCAAACGTATCGACTAAAAATATGGCGATGTTTAAGAAAAACAATAATTTGACATTCCTTACTTAGTTTTTAACTGTCACCGTCCGTCTCGGTCCTTTTTTAAAGCTATAAGTCAGTAAGAGATGTCAATTCTCTAACTTTAGTTTAATTTCAGAACAAGTGAATAGGCACTGTCTTCCAGCAGGTGAATAAATAATTATGGAGATAATTTTTATTAATATCTAGATAGGTATGCTTGTTACTTAAATCATCTCATCATCAAGAAAAAAAAATTAAGAATAATCACTGCTGCAAAAACGAACGAATTTAGTTATTATTGTAAAAATTAAATCAAACCCAAGTGTGTAGTTATAACTTATGCGATACTAGGTTAATGCACTTTAAGGATTTGACCTTCTGTAATGAACAGATTTATTACGAAGTTTTACTAATTTGATTATGTTACGGTTTCTTCGTCCATATTAGGAAAGGACCACTCTAGTTTTAAGAGTTCGAGACTATTTTTAGCCAATTTTTATGGTGGGCACTGTTGTAATATTGCCGTTTTTAAATAAAATTTACACACTTTACAAATATTTATTTGACGCAAAAGGAATCATGACATCAATGACGTCACATTAATTGTTGTTTTAGCTATTTAATGGACCTGCATATAATGCCTTCACCAGATAAACTGAATAAGGAAAATAATAATTTATTACACATCAAACGTAAATCTTATTTTGCGAAGTTAATAAAATAAAAAACAAAGACGATGACGAACTACAAGTCGTGATACCTAAAAGCGCACACAAGGTGGTACAGTTTTGTAAGGCTCTTTTTTAAGTTATCCGATGATTTACTATCCAGAATCAGAACCATACTATCTTGACATCACGTCTGTATTTACAAAAGGGTTCGGCAGAGGTGTTTTTAAATACACCAACATTTTGAATTCCATGAAATAAGGAGCAAGCCTATTTGCCACCCACTGGGCACGAATCTAGACAATATCCACACCTGGACTACTGAACTCCTACTGATATTATCCAGATGGAAAAACCCAATAAAAAAACAGTATCATGAGCATCCGTATTGAAAACAATTCCAATATTACGATATTTCTTTCTTCCTTAAATTCTTTCTTTTTCGAATCGAACCAGAGAAAAGTAACGCAGCAGCAAATTGCTCAGCTGCTGCGCCATAAGTGCCATTTGTAAGTTCATAAAAAATAACAAGTTCTTAGTGACTAACCTATGTTAACCCGTAACCTGCAATATTTTTCAGTCAATTTGACAAAAGGCACTTTTTCCTGAACGACAAAATAGCCAGTTGACCAAGAATTGAAGACAAAACATAAAATAATGCGGAACTGTAATTCCAGTATTTTGTTTTTTATTTCAAGATCAAGTTTTCATTTTGATCTTGAAAATCGCAGGTATAGGGAAAATTATTTGAAACAAAATGTAAGTACAGGAAATTGCATTGAACATCTCAGCCAACGTGTCGTGCAGTAACACAAATTACGTTAAATACTATAATATAATAAATTGTGCGCCTTTGAACATGTTTTGTATGTTCTTTTATCCAACAAGATACTTATATGAGATCATTGCTCGAAAGATTCAAGAGATTCTTAACGTGTCAGTGTCACTTCCGCTCATGAGGAAGTTTCAATTTAAACTGTGGGCTTATACTAGCTTGCACACACAGAGTGTGACTTTTTAAATGGTATAAACTAGTGCTTGACTACGATCCTACCTGATGGTAAGCAGTGATGCAATCAATGATGGGGAAGCGCACTAGTTTATTATAAGCATATTCATTCAAGACACCTAAATTATACTCGGACGAAAAGACCGCAGCAGGCTAGTTATTCCAGTCCTTCGATGTACGCGCTGTAAAAGCTTTTTTATGCTCCAAGCTAAACGACAATGTTGACTGATTACCGCTAACACTTTTTAAGCTTTGAGTGTGTTGTAATTGATAAGGTACTTAGGTTAGTAAAATATAGCAGCAAAAGCTTTGTATCACTTTTAGTTAAATGAAGTTTAATTTTAAAAAGTTATTTCTTCACTAATTACCTAATACGATAATATATACAAAAACTTAAAATACTGTGGAAAAGAAATACGATCACCAACTTATCTTATTATTAATGTCTTGTGAAACCCTGTTTATAATTTTATTAATTCCCAGAAACTACGTCAGAACACAAATAACTTAAGATAACTTCAGACAGGTACAAAGTGATTGCAAAATAATTACTTCCTCAAAATTACATTCGTCGGCTACTTGAAATACCTACCTTTAAGTTTTTCCTTTATTTATTTTCAAGTCAACGCAAAGGAAGCTCATCGATTAGCTTTATGACTGAGATATGGCATCTCAGCTAAAAAAATATTACCGACTTGTAAAGTCAGAAGCTTAGTTTTAATTACTTTATAAATTATTGATATTTCATAAGTAGGTAATGTTTTGCAAAATACTTGTCTAAATTACAAATCTTCTATCTAAATATATACTTTAATCAATTTTAATTTTGTCTATGATTATACTCACAAGCATTTTTATTGTCCTCAGGTAATACAACTCCCTTTCTTCGAGTGGATAATTGAAAAGATGTCTAGAAGAAAGACTTCATCAACAATACTGCAGTAGTGGTGTACATTAATCTGCTAGCTTATACTTACACTCCTTCTTTTTCCTTTTTACTTTTTCTAATGCATAGTGAATCCGGTTATCATACTTTAGTCCACGATTATTAATAAGAGGATATGATATATTCCTTACATTCTTTGTGGTCATTCATGAATGAAATGAAGCTACCAAAAAAATGTTATCCTAATGGTAAAGGTTGGCATTGTAATATTAGCGTAACTTGTTAAAAGAAAAAGTTAAGTTATGAAATATCAAAGTTATAGAACATATTTCTGCCAGTGGTGATTGTGATACCATTGACAGTTGATGGTATGATTGCTAAGCGTTGGCATCGCGCAACCTTTGCACGCCGCGCTCACGCATGCTGGCATCCACCACCATGTGTAAACTGCAAATTCCATTGAAGTGCCGTATACTAAATCATCATACAAATAAAAAATATCAGTGCCAGTATTTACCATAATAAATATAACCGGAATATAAACGTCCATTGCATAGCTTTTTGTCGATTGAAAATACTAAACCTTGAATCATTATAAATTTTGATTGTTTAATGTTTAAGAGAGTTCTTTAAAAAATGGAATATAAGGAAATGACAAGTGCACAAAATAAATGATTTTACAAAAATCATTGCTGCGAAAATATAAATTACTGACAAAAATGTTAAGATGTTAAACGTGTAGTAAATTGCGGCTGTTTCGGTATGTTATCCCTGGATGGAAATTAAAAGTATTGTGCGAAACAGGCAAATTTATACACCAGACATCATTACATCATCATCATTTCAGCCATAGGAAGTCCACTGCTGGACATAGGCCTCCCCTATAGATCTCCAATAAGACTGGTTGGAAGCGGCTCGCATCCAGCGCGTTCCTGCGGCCTTAATGAGGTCGTCTGTCCACCTTGTGGGTGGACGTCCTACGATGCTCTTGCCGATACGTGGCCTCCACTCGAGAACCTTACACCAGACGCGAGAAGAAAATTGCAGCGTAATTTATTATTAAATATGAACAGTCTGTCCACAACCTGACGTCTGTCTATACAGACAAACATTATTATGTAGATGAATGTCTGTGTCTCTGCTCAACAGAAATTTCACATAGACATGCGAATTAAAATTGTCAATTTTACATGCATAGGTAGTGCCAATAACTAGTGTTCAACATAAATAATACACCGCATTAAAACATATATTTCTTTTGTTTGTTAGTAAGTTGTACCTACTTAAAGGATTTGACAGTAAGTTATAGATAGTATTTAGGGGCTCATAGTATTAAAATTGTAACAAAATATGATCTGCTCAGCGGCTTCTCAATCGGCAATATAATTTCGGAGCAGACAAGTAAAGAAGACCACACGTCGCGTTGGGGATAACACTGACCTTAGCGAAGTACGTAGTTTCAATTAAGAGGCCATCATACACCGGTTCTGATGTCAGTGATGTACATTCTACTGTACCTGATCAGAAATTGGTGCACACTACAGAGATATCAGAAAAAAATGCCTTGTTTTCTTTAACAAAATGTGAGACAGAGACGGATCTGTTTGTTAAGAAATGGTGACAATGATTTTGCGTAATATCTTTCAAAATGACCATTAGTCAAAAGGTTACCGGGTCAGTCTTACTGCTTTGAGTACTTAGCAAGACATTATCACCGGGCTGCAATAAACCGTTTGACTTATTGCAGTTGCAACTTGAAAGATTGACATTTGAATCCGAAAACGCAACTTCCGTGTGATATGTGAAGGGAACGCATGTGTAATAAATACTTTGAGTCGTGCGAGATAATATTGTGTACGGTAATTCGATGCGTGATTAACTTTCAGCTTTTAATTGTGTTGGTGACAAAATTAAACTGGACTTATATGAATGTTCTTTGATTTTATTTAAACCTTTTATTTAAACAATTAAAATTAATGAAACATGAAAATTAATAATTTTATTTTTAACTGTTAACCACATTGCTACTTCCACTGTTACTATTAAAACTATACGTCACATAGTTATCCCGTGTACTTAACTAGCACAAATATTAGACGTAAACTTAACATAAGTAAATTCGAACGAATTTAAAAATGAAAAAAATACCGATCGAATTGAGAACCTCCGCCTAAAATCGGTTAAAAAACTCGTATAGTATTTTTATTTGAAACTTTGTTCTTGTTTATTTTTGTCATTTATTATATATATATATTATTTTTTATTTAAATATTTGTGATATAAATTTGGTCCAAAAGGATAGTTTTTTTTTGTTCGAAGCCAAAATCTTTCAAATTTACGTCATACATCAAACGGATGTACGTGTTTTAGTTCTTGTATATTACACCTTTTGACAATAAGGTTTTATTTTCTCACTAGTTTCGC
The DNA here is from genome assembly GCA_921972225.1 of Euplexia lucipara. Classification (NCBI taxonomy): domain Eukaryota; kingdom Metazoa; phylum Arthropoda; class Insecta; order Lepidoptera; family Noctuidae; genus Euplexia; species Euplexia lucipara. The sequence continues at coordinate 12,107,322 of OV179148.1, forward strand.
TAGTATTCGTATCCACCATTGACGTTCTGGTCTGTACCATAAACTCAACAGACTAGAACCACAACATTAGTTACTAAGACATTGCCTTTGTATCTCGAGGATATCATGCTGAAACCCGTTCGTAGTGTTGACCGAAGAAAGTTATGTCCTAACAATTGATGTGGTTCCAGAGCTAGCATGGCAAATGGTAAACTTATGTGTAGGTATGCTTCATAAATCTCTTTATAACTTTGATTCATGGGTTGGTTCTAAATGACATTAATTACACTTTCATCCTTAAGATTAAACAATATAACTTTAACATAGTGCACGGTTCTATGAACACATTTTTTAATGAAAACAAACTGGTTCAACCACAGACGACAAATTATTATGGTAAAAGAACATCTAAGTTTTTGGTGCCGGAAGTGTTTAACATACTAGATTTATTACGAGAAGAAGTTAAAGTTAGTTTAGGATCACTTAAGACAAATTTAAAAAAAAAAATTGTATTGATGATGTAATTTGTTAAGTTTAATATAACACTGTTATAGTAGTAATAGTAAGCATGTATGTACAAGGGTGGTTTATTGTTATGTAAAAGAGCGTTTCTCGCCATCAAACGTAAAAGTTTGGCGAGTTCAGAAATAAGTTACACCACTGTATTTCAATTTCATTAAATAATAAAAAAAAATGATAATGATTTTAAAACATACATGCATCTTAATCATATTCAAGCTGCTCTGAGGAAGTTTTCATCTACAGTGTTTTTCAAAGTTGTATAATTCCATGAGTACCGACTACACACTCCTTTGAATAGCGTCTATCGATCTAATTATCATCGGTGTTTTCTATCATCATCATCATCATTTCAGCCATAGGAAGTCCACTGCTGGACTTAGGCCTCCCCTATATATAGATCTCCTATAAAACCGGTTGGAAGCGGCTCGCATCCAGCGCGTTCCCGCGGCCTCAATGAGGTCGTCTGTCCACCTAGTGGGTGGACCTCCTACGCTGCGCTTGCCGATACGTGGCCTCCACTCGAGAAGCTTTCGACCTGGTCATCGGTCATCAGTCCTCCGTGCTATGTGCCCTGCTCACTGCCACTTCAACCTGCTTATCCGCTGGGCTATGTCGGTAACCTTGGTTCTTCTACGGATCTCCTCATTCCTGATTCGATCTCGCAGAGAGACTCCGAGCATAGCCCTCTCCAAAGCTCGTTGGGCTACTTTGAGCTTACTCATAAGGCACATAGTGAGGGACCACGTTTCAGTGCCATAAGTCATCACTGGCATCACACACTGGTCGAAAACCTTCGACTTGAGACACTGAGGTATGTCGGACGAGAAGACATTACGCAACTTTCCGAACGCTGCCCAGCCGAGTTGGATTCGGCGACTGACCTCTTTCTTGAAGTCGGACCTACCTAACTGGACTATTTGTCTTAGGTAGACGTACGAGTCTACAACTTCAAGAACCGAGCTCTGTTGTGTAGTGTTTTCTATAACTTACATTAATATTAACAAAATAAAAAGCAGGTCGCAAGTGCAACTTGCGTGTTGAATTGATGATGTGTTATCAAGACATTGCTTTCACTACCTACTCGTACAATAGTTCCGCGAATTTTAGTGAATACCAAGACTTGGTCCATCGGCCATCTTACTTGTAAACATTGCTAAATGTCGGTCAATAAACCACAAAAAAGTGATCACGAAAGACGAGTTTAACAAGTTGTTCAAAAGCTGCAATTTAAACTTGTTTATAAAACACACTGTTTCTGTAGCTTTTAAATTTATATGCACATACTGGCACTTAACCCACGTCTTCTTAAGTTTTTAAGCTGTAAGTCTTCCATATTTTGATAAATAAATAAATAAATAATGCCTTTTTTTCATCCCCGTGAATTTTACACTTCGAACTTTAAATTCCCCACAGATAAATATATATAATAATATATAACGGTGATAAAATTTTCAAAACCTTTTAAATAGTTTTCAACGTTCTTACAAACAAAAAGCAATAAAACAAATGTTTCCTCTTTATAATCTTAGTATGAATAAATACAGACAACAAAATATATTCTTCTGTTGTTATTTTTAAACTGAACTTTTATTCTTTTTGACACTTGGCAAACATGTCAAAGCTAAAATGTAGAACGCTGCTTCATAAATGTATTGAACATATTTAAGATGTATAGCTGCTGAACTTTTTTACTAATAAATGCGACTTTGTTTTGGATTATAGGCAACTTTTAGAGCAATGATTAAATCAGAATGAAGACTCCTTTTGGCACAAACAAGATCATTAAAAACTTAAAAAAAAATTAAGGTTTCGTTTTGTTATTTTTTGTTTCCCTGATAAATAGAAGTTTGTGTTTTAGTTGTAATATATTGCAAGTGCTTGCACCAAATTACTCCTATAGTGTCTCTCTCTACAGTAGTTCAACATAATTTAAAATATCTTATATTAGTTAAAGTGATTTAGTCCAGAGCTATTTCTTAATAAATAAAAGAAATAAAGTAATGGAACCAAATATTAACTTCATTTATTTTTGTATCTGCCTCATAAAACATTATAATTACTATGGCCTAAAACTTCACTGTATTTCCTATATATGAGTTTGTTACAAAACAAACAAGTTCCGAGTAACTAACAATCAGGACAGCTGGCAAATATTACACAGTGTTTATGTTAAATATTCAATTACGTAATTGAAAAAAAAACTTGCAAAAAATCTGTATACATTATATTATGAATAAAACGGGTTTAAAGCAGAATGGTGTTTCGTAATTTTTGTCTAGTTTATCATGGCGTTAATTTGCGTAATGCAAATAAAAATGCTTGCGAATTATGCGTACGCGCACGCAATAAGCATTGAACAGGTTTTATGAACGAAAGAATTTAGTTAAATTAGTTTCTTTGTTACAAAATTACTGTGTGTTTGTACCTGAAACTTATCGGATTAATTTGTGTATTGTATATAATTTTAACCACAAAACTTAGAAAAACGTTTTCGTTTACGTTTTTTTAAGTTTTGTGATTAAAATTATGCAATACACAAATGATTTCGATAAGTTTCGAAAAAGTGAGGAAATGGTTTTTTGAGAGATATTTTTCGACACCATGTGAAGCCAAGTGAGAGAGATTTGATGTATACCGGGTAGGAAGATGATTATGATGCGTATAACTTTAGCTCCAAAAGGTAAGGTTGAAATTTACCCATTAGGTGTAGATTATAGATACTTAGGTATTTAAAGTCTTAAACTTAGGTATACGAAGACAGAAACAAAGTAAATGTTAGAATTCGTGCACAACGTGATCGAAGTGATGAGATTAAGTGCACGACGATAGTTTTTAAACACTGTTACGTTAGCAACAATATTTTACTCTGTACCTAATTATTTTGTTAAAATATTTTACTCTGCTTTGTCGGTGGCAACATTTAGCACATCAAATGAGTAAAAAATAGTTTAGAAATAAAAAGTCGCTAAAATAATTAAATTCTACTTCCAAGAATATAATACCGTCTTGTCAATTTTATACGTAAGCTTAAATGTGGAAACTTTTAATTGGCCTTCTTCTACATATTACTTCCGACTACTCAAGTATTAGCTTTAAGTTTTCCTAAAAGTTATAAAATAAACTTAGTATTTTCTTGTTATAAAATAAACAAAGATTTTCAATAAATAAACTTTAGTCTTTATATACACAGATTTTGACGTATAAAATAAATCCGTGGGACAGGCTCTTTATATTATAATACTTTTGCAAATTACCACATATCATTCATGAATGATATGTGGTAATTTACAAAAATGATGCATCATTTCATGTTACGATGAAATTTTAATATGTATAATATTATTTATTAATGTGTTGCATTTTTGTATCGCGCCTGTCAGCAGGAAACTTTATTCCTTAAAGAGACCTAAGCCAATCGTTCAATAACGTAAATGACCAACAATAAATAAAGGTGTAAAAAAACAGCAATCAAATAATAATTGTGATTATTGTTAACCCTCAATTTGGTAGACACACTAATCCAATGCCAGATGTGATGGCTTCTACTAAATATTTACACCTCCAATTAAGTCTCGATCACATGAACCGTTTATTTATGACGTGCGAACATGATTTAATTTACAGTCCAACATACGTTTGTGTCCATAACGGTGCCTTGACGGATTTATTCGCAAACACGCATTTATACGTCGTTAAGAATAGCGAACTGACAGGAGATTAGATTTGCTTCATTTGTTTTTTTTATGGCAATAATTACTTTTCAGCGGGAGCTCGTTAATCATAGACGACGCGTAGGTACCAGAAAGTAGTCTAACTGTATTGTTTGATACACTTTAGTGTTTAATTATAATCAAGTGTGTGTGATTTAGGCGGCATATAAATAATAGATAAGGATCCGTTAAGCGTTTAAGATCCGTTTGTTTTAAAGCGTTTAAATGTGTTTTCTTTTTTAAATAAACAATATCGGTAAAGAACGGGTCGGACTTGTCCATCGAGGGTTTCATAATTAGACGTTTGTTGAATAGAAAACACCCGTAACTGTAATTTATGGCATGTTGTATTAAAAGTATGCAGCAGAACAAAAACCCATTGATATGAAGAAAAATATTACAATTAAATTACCTTTGATCTTGTCCCATACTAGAAATTTCTCTTGTAGTTTTCGTAGATGCGTTTAGAGTTATTTAAACTCAAAGACACCAACAGTCAGTATTGGAACAAGCTTCTGTAGGTTATACAAGTATTTTTTAAGTGCGGAGATCAGCGCTCCAGCCATATTGCCGACAAAGTGACGAGTATTCTCCATTTTATATAAAATCGATGGAATTATGTTACGTTTACACCGCACGTTTGTGCTAACCCCACATAATAGAGTAACTGAGACTATCAACGGCGATAGAGCTGTCACGTTTGTCATTTTCATTTGCATTCTAAGTGACTGATTACTAGTAGAAATTGACTCGTAGGTACTTTCCTTACTATGCACGATCATGCTCTCATGACATAAGTATGTACGCATAAAGTATGAGATATCTCAACTGTTCTGACATAATGTTGCCTTACGCCGGTAATATTAATTTTCTATTACGGCACGCTTCTTTATTATGTAAAAAGTACAGTGCAGGTCTATTTTAATTATGTAATGTGTAATCTGCCCTATATCTGAATGTTTTATCGTTTGAGATTTTGTGTGCCTACAACTTTAGTGTTTCTTATTTTTTCTTGCAGTTTTATTAGGCTGCCTATTTATGGTCGTCCTGTGCTATCAGTAGATAAATACTACTATACCTACGTGGTGTAAAAAGACCCTTAACGTAAACGAAAACTACATATTTTATCCATCAAAGTGATAGTTTTTTTCTTCTAGAACACACCTAGGAGTTCACCCAGGGAGTGGCCCTGGGAGTGGCCATACGCTCAGCTGATCGAGAGTTGTTGCGCTGTGCAATGCGCGCTATAAAAAGCATCTCGTTTTTAAAGATGAAAAAAAAGTAATTTCCTAATTATGTTTTGGTTAAAGTTACTTAATTGTATGTACAGAATGTGTGGTTATCGGCTATCTATGTGATCGGTCTTTTTACACCCTGTATAAACTAAATATGCTATTGAGTATTTCCATCAGGAATGTCTCGGTAACAGCCCTGCACTTTGAATGTATGTATTGCACACTCTTACCCTTAAATAAAATGAAAAAGTATATGTAAACATAAGTGTTAAGGGAGGAAACTAAATACAAAAATTAAGGAAAGCATCTGAAAAACATACAGTAAGCAAACGTAGTGTTGGCAACTTAAAATATAGCATGCATTTAATATTTCCGCCTATTGCACCAAAATCACGACAAAGGACGTCGTGGTTCATCACATCATGTGAAGTTTTCTTTGTCGTGGTTTCAAATGTAAACATTCCCAGAACCTACACAACTCAAAACAAATAAGGGAATTTAGATCTAAAACACGCCTCTACCAACAATTTTAATAAACATATATTATGGGTCTCATTACAATGTTGGTCGTATATGGTGTTCAATCAAATTAAATCAACTCTCATGTCTGACCTACCCCATTGCTCAATGTAAACTAGAGCACGATCTCTGATTTCAATTGCTAATACCTTACTTAATGATGGCATTGTGGGCCTACTACTTGTCAACACAAATATATGGGTTTTTTCTACTTGTCATATTGATTTGACAGCTACGTTTCTATTTTTACTATGGATGTTTTGTGTCTATGTTTATTTTTAGCGTAGAAATTTATGGCCATTCCAGTTTTTTCAAGTTGTGGTACTTATTTTTATTTCTCTCAAACCGGATTTGGACGGTTTAAACGGTAATAGGTATACTATTAATAAAAATACTAAGTTTAGTTTTGTTGTATTATTATCAAAGTTTGTCGTAAACAGTTAGTTACTCGAAGCATTTTAGTTTTGGTGTCAACATAGTAGGTAAAAGGCTCAACGCTGAGTGCAACTAAACAAGAATGGTAATTGGGCTAACGGTGCTTCAGTATGATTGAATCCGTTTTTTTATATTGTTATTTGACTTAGGAAAATAAAATGTAATCTACATTTCTATTATAAACATTTTTGGGGTTAAATATTTTTTTATTGGCTTTAGCTATGTTGCTGCTACGCTGCTTGTTTTTCTCAATTGCTTGTTTTTTTCACAATTTTTCTGTACTGAAAAAAATCTGCGGATTTGTTTTCAGTACAAATAGAAAAATTGTGCGGCCTGTAGGCAGTTGTTCCAGGTCTGATTAGCGTATGTGAGTTAAAATGTTTGTTTTCTTACACGAGATGCAGAAAATCCTTTCTGTAGACTTAAGTGGTTCACCTAATACATCACTTAACCAGCATCTAGGCAAGGCGTAGAGGTGTAGGTACTATCTATATCTTTATTAACCACCACGGCAGTGTTTAAAGGGTATAAATTTAGACGGTCACCAAAAATATTTTAAAGACTCTAAGCCTAGGCACCAAATAAAATAAACAACTCCAAAAAATATCCACTGACTTTATTGAAAGTGCCCTAAAGAATATAATATTATGATACAAAATAAATGAAATGAAATCAGAAAAATCGCAAACCTTGCACAAATATTATTTTTGGTGCCTTAAATGGTCAACGGTCACCAAATTGCCGACAAGCGCCAGATCCCTTCTATTGTTGGTGAATCATTTGGGTTAAATGAGGTTATTGGTAACATCTCAGTAGTGACAATATATAATATTTAGTCTAAAGTGTATTTTAAAGGCGTCCATATATTTTTATGGCAGTCAATAATACGAAAAAATGGATTTATTTCATAATATTTTAGGAAACGTCATTTATCCATTTTGGTAACCGTTTAGAATTTTTTGGTAGTAAAATAGGTACTTTTTGGGCGGTGTTTAAACACAAGCCGTGTTGATATTCTTTCAAAATGTTATATTATTTTTAAAATAGGTATTTAAAACTACGAAAAAACTCTACGATCCTGGCAAATATCTTGGAAAGCTCACGACTGGTTTTCATCATATTTAAAAGGTAGAGAGCAATTAGTCGAAGTTGAATACCACAACAAAAAAAAACAAAAGAAATACAGCTGATAAGATCAGCTGAGATGATGTCCGACCAATACAAGCCTCCATCCCCCAAGGAAGCGTTATAGGATGCCTCCTATTCCTCATTTACATTAACGACCTTCCCAAAACCATAGAAGAACCATGCGTATTATTTGCGGATGATATCTCAATTCTCACCTCATGCCAAACAAATTCTAATCTCAACGAAAAACTCAATAACATACTTAATAAAATAATAAACTGGATGAGTGAACATAATCTTGACGTAAATTTTACTAAAACCAAACTAATAACTTTTCATCCCCGGCAAAAATCAAAGATTAATATGAACTTTACTCCAAAACAAATTAGAAACAGTTAACGAATTTAACAAAATCAAAACCAAAATCAAAAGTCATTTATTCAAATTAGGCTGAACGAATTTAACAAAATCAAAACCAAAATCAAAAGTCATTTATTCAAATTAGGCTGAGGATCAGCACTTTTTGAACGTCGAAATTACATAAGACAGTCCCCCAAAAAGCCCACCCTTCGCCACTTCCTAGTGTTTTGGCTGGGAAGAAGAAGTGGCGGAACAAACTCCCCAGCAACACATCTGTCTGATAAGTTAGAAGAACTTGAATTTACACAGTACAATTAGTTATAATTACAAAATAATTAAAATAAGTTATTCACTACATGTTAGCTAGCACACTCAACATACAGAATACCAGTAATATAAAGCTACCGACAATAAAACTAACTTAACTCAAGCAGAAGCAACTGACTAATATGAATCCTCCAGGTAAAAAGGGTGTGCCAGCTTGCATGTGCAGAGTTGGATTAAATCCATAGATCTGCAAGACAATGTAACAAAATGATAAACTAGAACTGTGGAAGTTAAATAAAACAAAAAAAAAACAGGTAATCTCTTAGGTTTAACAATAGACACACATATCACCTGGAAACCACACATACAGAAACTTAAATCAAAAATTTCAACGTTTTCTTATGCTCTCAGCGAAATAAAAAAGACTACCAACCTACAAACCTCAATAGTTGGTTGTTCACTTATTATGCATATGCTCATTCTTGGTTCACCTATGGTATCGTTCTATGGGGAAATAGCACAGACACCCCTCCCTTATTTATTTTACAAAAAAACTAATAAGAATTATTACGAATATAGAACAAACACATAGCTGCAGACCGTATTTTAAGAAACATAAAATTCTCACTTCAACCAGTATCTATATTTTTAACCGACTTCAAAAAAAGGAGGAGGTTCTCAATTCGGTTGTACGTTTTTTTTTTTTTTTTTTCTTTAGGGTTTGTTACCTCAGTACTCTTTCATTTATTGACCGATTTTCAAAATTCTTCTTTTATTTGATAGGGTATACGAACAGATTGGTCCCATTTGTATCAAAACTCATATCTGATGAGGGATCCTCGAGGAATTGAGGGAACTCCTCAAAAAATATAGGTACACACGCACCGATTTTAACATTTTCAGTATCAAATCAAGCATTTTCATTTGGAAAGTATCATTTGGTGAAGAAAAACTGATGAAGAAGACAGGCAACGGAACTCTTCAACGCATAACAGCAAATTATTTGCGATTGCTATAGTCAGATGTCTATGCTGAGTTTTTGTATTTCCACAACATAACATTACGCCATTCTATTTTAAAAGGGGCCGGCAGAGATGTACAGATTAATGTTTAGAGATAGAACTTCTTTAGCAATTGTTATCCAATTTCAATGATTCTTTCAAGTTTTGAAAGACTTTCTTTACATACGAAGAAACTAAAAATTGCAAAATAAAAACTTTTTTACAAAAAAAACAACCGACTTCTTAAAAAAACACTAGCAGGTGAAAAATAACTCCAGTTTCGGAAGTCGGTGGCCAATAATGAACGAAAACCACCAAAGCCACAGACTTCCGAAACTGGAGTTATTTTTCACTTGCTAGTGTTTTTTAAGAAGTCGGTTGTTTTTTTCGAATTATGTAAACAGGTCCGTGGGTTCCCTGATTCTTATAAAACACGAGGAGATATACAAACAACTCTTTCTTTGCGTCATAAAAACAGGTTGAATCTGCCTCGTTTCCATCTTAAAATGCACTCTTCTAGTACATATTCAATGCCCATAAAAGTTTTTATTATATTGCCAGAAAACCTAAAGGAAATAGAAAAAACCAACTCATTTTTAAGAAAATTGAAACTTCTCTTAATTAACAAAGCCTACTACACCATGGAAGAATTTCTAACAGATAATTTGACAAATTGATTTGACTACTAAATAAATAAATGTATGATAATTTTGTATAATTATAATTGAATATAAATAAATACTATAATAAATATAATATATGGTACAAGATATCAGTATAATAATTTAATTGAGTAATATTTTAAAAATATTTAAGATTTTAAAAAAAATGTTTAATAATGCGCTCTTCCTCTCTCCTACTCATCTTAATTTTGATGTTGCTGTGCCCGACAGGGTCCATAATTGTTACTCGAATCTGTTTAACCTTCCACCTGTATGTTCATTAAGGATTGCAATAAATACTTGAATACTTGAATCTTTTAGCAACAACGGTGATCTGTCAAGATATCACGTTATTATAGTGCGAATGCGTGTGTATGCAGCACACGATATAAGTCCCTGTTACATCTGAACGTGCAACATTTTAGTACCGTTTGTGCTACTCGTACTAAATAAAATTGAATGCAAAAGCAGCATTTGTTGTACCGTCGTCTAGCTAGGAGAACAGTGCTTCACCCAACAATTTAGTAACTACACACCTCGTAATTTTAATAATCCATAATTGATATTCCTTACAAAACCTTTATACCTATACCAAAATACAATGATTGTGAAATTCTATTAAAAGTTATTTATTACTAGCTTTTGCCCGCGGCTTCGCCCGCGTGGATGTCGAACTTCCGCCCCCTATGTTTTCCCATTAAGGGTTGAATTTCCAAAAATCGTGTTTTAGTGGATACTTATTCTTAACTAAGAAGTCCCCTTCAAGTTTCATGTCTCTAATACCAGCGGTTTGGGCTGTGCTTTGATATATAAACGTAATAATTTTAGCATAATACTTCCGGATAGACTACTTTCAAAGTTGATCCTTCCGATATGTATGCATAAAGATTTCTGGAACTACTGACCCGGGAAAGAGCGCTGTACAACTGACCATGTGTAAAACAACTGATACTAAGATCAAGCCCAGGCGTATTGATTACCTACAACCGTACCAAGTACGGTTAAAATCCCTATAATAGTTTTTGTCCTCCAATATTAATGTTGAATAGATAGGTATTCAATGTGCATAATTATCTTCGTAGTGTGTGATAGTCCATTGAATTGTATGGCGAGCGATATTGTATCTTAAGATTAAATATTATAATATCTTAGCCGTGTGCAGCGCCCTTCGGTGAACTCCGCTGCAGGTGACGTAACCTACGACAAACTTATTATTTGCGGTTGGTACAGTAGTCGGGTCTAGGGATCGAACCGCAAAATTAAGTTTGTTTTTTATTGTATATTTTTTTCCGGGATAAAAAGTACCCAGTGTGGTGCCCAGGATATCAAAGAATAAGTATACCAAGTTTCATCGTAATCGAACCGGTAGTTTTTGCGTGATACCTGAACATACAGACAGACAGACAGACAGACAGACAGACAGACAGACAGACAAAAATTTTTTTAATCATATTTTTGGGTTCGGTGTCAGTCTAGTAACACCCCCTGCTATTTATTTTTTTGATATTTTCAATGTACAGAAATTTTACTTCTACAGATTTATTATAAGTATTATTATTATATTATTATTATTATATTATAAGTATAGATTATGTTGTGATCTTTTTAATTTGAGTTACCTATAAGATGGAGTATTCCTCAAAGCGCAACTACTTTTAAGCGCTACCAACTAAGCGCAAATAAATTATTTCCAATTGTTAAAGCGCAACCACAAATTGAGGTTAAAAAATAGTGTGTTTATTCATGATTCGTGATATTATATGAGGAATAAACATACCAATGATGAAAATAAAAAGGGGCCTATGATGGATTTATTACTAAAACGGACTACCAGGCAAACATAAATTAACAAATTTTCAGGGATTATAATTTAATTAATAGTACTTAATATTAAACAATAATAATAAAATTAAAATAAATAATTACGAGGAAATACGCCTGCGTTGCTACAGATTTAACTAAATAAATAATATTAAATAAATGATGGGACATTTCCTACAAACTAAGTTGCCTCACAAAACATGGCGCATGTATTTGCTATGATTTTTGACAAATTTACCATGTTGATGGTTGATGCTTTATTTAGTAGGTACTTGCGAGCATGCCCAGTAGGTACTATTAAATCTCGAGGAAAACTTCCGCATTATCTATCATAATAAAGATAAAGTAGACTGATCTTATCCGTTGCTCTAAAATTAGGGAAAACCATCTTAATATGTACCTACATCAAAATAATACGCCTCTCTTCATTCTCTGAAAGGGGCGCAGCACATAGTGGTCTTTACGATGGAGTATTAATATAAAAAACTTTTTTGCAAAAAAGTTTTATATTTTTCCATTTTTAGTGGTTCCCATACAAATATTTGCTATGAATTTATTTTATATTGTTAATTGTAACAGTACATGTCATGATAATAGGGTTATCCACTTATCCCTTATAAATGAAAATTAACATACCTAACTGTCGAAACTTGAGGGAAGTGAACTTTCAATGCCTAGCATTAGCATGGAATGGCACCTCAATTCACCGTCGTCGATTGGCGATAACACGCTCGCCCCTTATAACTTAAACATTACTAACTACATTCACACACCCTTCACCTATATGTTTTACTTTCTAACACAGTTTATAAGTGTACCTATATTAGGTACTAATATAGTTCAAGAACTAAACTCTTTTGTTATGGTGTTTTTTTATAACTGCTGAAATGTGTGTAGGTACATTTAATTTTAAATAGGTAGTCCTCTGCCCAATGCTTTGGAAATACAGGCATGATTTTAAGTGTTTTTATCTAGTTTAAATACTAATGTAGTTCGAGATCTAAAGTCTTTTTATTTATTAAGTTTATTTTCATAGAAAAGAATAATAAAATGGAATATGGAATAGAATAGAATAATAGAATAGAATAGAATTTAAAATGTGATGTGTGTGTGTGTGTGTGTGTGTGTGTGTGTGTTGTGATGTGTGTGTGTGTGTGTGTGTGTGTGTGTGTGTGTGTGTGTGTGTGATGTATTGTGTATTTAATTTTCAATAGTAACCTTTGCCTTACGATTCGGGAAATTTAATGTAATGTGTTTATATGTCTCAGGCGAGGATACCTAACCTATCACAGTGCATATGAGTTCTAAATCAATAGAAAACCGTCGACGTATTTACTGCGTCAAATGCACAATAGTCTCTCATTCTGTCACATGCTTTGTACTAAAATAGTGGTTCTGTTAACAAGGAAACCTGTTAATACACTAGCCAATAGACTTGTCTTGCTTGACCCACTAACATTTGTTAGGAAACGTAGCACATGCAAGAAAAAATAAGTATACCTAAGTTGCTTAAAAATGACAAAATTATGTTTCTGGCTCTAATTGCCTCATATAATTGTGCAGTACTTACAATTAATACGTGTGAACACTTAGTCATACTTTATGGTCTAGTTGTCACACTGCTGAGCATAAACACACTGTCGAGTATTGCGGATGCAAGGATTGATGATTTTTATGCCTCTCTCTACTAAACAAAAAACGTGGCAGCTACCACAGCATTCTGGGGGCATTGCGGGACCGGTGGGATTGTCCAATGCTTGGCCATTGGGTGGGACTGCACACGCAGGTGGGTAAGTGAGTTGGCAGCGCATCTTGTTTTCTGTGTTCTTTTGTGTCTTGTTTTGTTTTGATGTGTATGTGTACACTAACATTAGTTTTGTAAGTTTAAATTGTTTTTACTAACAATATCGACTACGGTCTGAAATAAATTATTATTACTATAATTTTAAACCTTGGGTTCGATATCCAGGGCGAGCAAAGTATCATTCGGGTTCTCCATCTGGAATTGTTCAATGACTGTCTGGAGTCTGAACTTGTGCCTGCCTGTTAGGCTCGTCCCTTATTCATTGGCACTTGTACGTTATTGTGGTGGAAGACACTTTAGGTACACTTCTGCTTAAGCCTTTGTTAAAGCATGATGCCTATCAAGTTTACCATTATCCACAACAACAGGAAAAATATAATATAAAAATCAACAACTCAGTTATAAGTGCAGCTGTTTTAGTAAAAGAAAATTAATACTTAGGCATGTAGGCGAGTACAAAAAAAAGTATGTAATAATCGTTGCAGATAGTGCTCCATAGTTGCTGCTTACCCCCATGGAGATCGACGTGAGTTTATGTATGTATGTTTACGATTACATAAGCAAACTATGATGTACATCAAAGCAATGAGGAGTAGTAGAGAAGAAGAATGCCATTATCGTCAACATATTGTGCAAACGGAATTCAAAGCTCGGTACTTGTCAAGACATGTCTGATTTTAACTTCCTACAGTAAAAAGTCTCACAATTTCCCTAGAAATAAGAAAAGTAATTAGGCACAAAGTTATAAGTTAGACTTAGTTAAGTTAACTTTGACTGAAGGCGTGTTTTGGCTGAAAAATAAGCCTACTTATGGCTATTTTCACAAACAGAACTTTCCAAATTAGTATAGGTACCTAAGACACTCCCAGCCATGTTAATTGGCACTAGATAACTGCTACAAACAATTACCATTCATATTATAATCTTCTTTTTTCGCCACTTTATGTAAAATTATTATTAATAAATGTTATCCAATTCTATCGGCCAGTCATCCATACATAAACTCACGCCTTTTACCCATGGGGGTAGGCAAAAACTACACACCATTTGCTACGATTCTTACGTATATACGGGTACTCCTTTTGTTTTGTTTACAATAATGCATGAGTCATACACACACGCCGGTCACGAGTACTAAGCGTCTGACCTTTCTGAAGAGCCTCACTAATAAGGTCTGTATATACACTTTTAGGGTGACCTCACCCGGCGTTTCCTTTGCATCTGCTTTATAAATACCTTTCGTTAATCGCTTTTCATGGATCCTTTCAGCGTGACCAAACCATCTAAGCACACTCTTCGATTTTTTCTATCTACATCTTCTTTTAAATCACAACATTGCTTTACCACATCATTCCTTAATCTATCATTCATAGCAGTCCACATAGGTACTTCGCGGAAATCGCATTTCCACAGCCTAATTTTATAAGCCTTATTACCTCTTAATTATTGGATATTGTTATGTGATAGCTATTATTCTACTTTCATGTGTTTCTTTTGCCACGCCCGCGCCTGAGTAGGATCAGCTAGTCAGTCAATAATACGTTATCTACCTACAAAGACAATGAATAGAATGCTCTTTACTGTCAATGGGCTATTTTGACAAAATCGAATATTTTCTTGTAATCTAGATAGATTACAAGAAAATATTCGACACATATTTTTTTCTTTTTCAAATTGATGGAAAACTGCTTAGATAAAGCGCATTAACGTTGAGGAGACCCCTCTCCTCAACGTTAATGCGCTTTATACTAGATAATGACGTTATGGGCCCCCGCCCATAACGTCATTATCTAGTATAAAGTGTACGGGCTAGAGATGTCATGAGACATTTTGACTCGATGTATCGCTGTTAGTTTTTGATTACGTGAAGAAAGAAAAAATATGAGTCGAATATTTTCTTGTAATCTAGATGAGGGATTAAAAACTAAAATATTGTCTCATAGCCCATTGTTTAGACTCAATTACAGTTCCTGGAGCGACTGCCTGTCTGATCTTCACAACCGACTGACCTCCACAGTTTTCGTATACAACAAACAATATTTAACTGAAGTTGAAATCCCCTTTAAGTTATGTTTTGATTTACCCCTGCATTTCCGTTCTACGGCTACAATAATCTAACATGGCCGATTGGCGGCCCTACCCACAAGCTTGCTTATGTACCTACCTATTAAACTTGTATGCACCAAGTTAGTGCTAATTATCAACCTGATTTCTCCTTCGTGACAGATAACTTGAGACATTTTTTCTATTAAATAGGCAGTATAGAACGGGTTGTGGTTGTGAGAAGCGTAATTAGACAAGCTTGTGTGGAATGCGGAGGATAGAGCTGCTTAGCTTTATTACTAAGACTAAGTTTTTTTTTTCAGTATTTGAGTTAAAAATCAACTGAAATAACTTAGTTAACTTATTTAATTTTTCTTTAAGAGTTAGCAAGTTACGATTTCTAGTCGTTTTAAATGAAAGTTTTGAAAGGCTAGAGATGATGGTCTCAAAATATAGGTAAGTGGTAACGCCAAGAGTGTACGCCCTGAAACGACGTACCTTATTGGTAGTACTTCAGAATAGGTGTTCTAAAGGTGCACCTCTGCCTTAACTATCAGGGAGTAAGTACATGTTTTGTTGTTCTTCGGAAAGGTGTACGCAACCAGCATGATATTAGAGAGATTTATGTATTTAAACGGGGCAAAAGAAGTATTTATGAATGGTAGCAACTGGCGATGTGTCTATCCACATGGGAAAAAGTCGTAAGCTTTTGTATGTCACCTAACTAAACTAACTTAAGAAAAAAATACCTTTACTTTTATTATTATTATTAATATTTTTGTAAGTTTTTATGGTGTATGTCGACTGTACAATAAAGAGTATTCGATTCTATTCTTATTTGGGACACGCACAAGAATTTAACAGCTCCAAACTAAAAACTAAATCTAACCACCTACCTAGTAGATACGGTCAACCGCACGTAGTTAGAGACGTCAAACAAAAACAGTTACACAACAGAAACAGTTACAAAACAGTTTAACCTAGGGCCTGGCCTAAAGGAGAACATCTCAAAAGAGTAAGGGCAGCTTATACTAGTTACAGTATTCCCACTGACGTATGCCTCTCTGTATCTACAATTAATGTTCGAGTTTATCATCATCTTCTTGTCTTATTCCCAACAATAATTATTAATGGCAGTTTCCAATCTACTTAGATAGACCCAAATACCAGTGTTTTACTTGGAGCGACTACCTATCAAACCTCCATAACCCAGTCTATTTGCAACACAATACTTCTTAGTTAAAGTGGTTGTCTGACTACTGTTATCAGGTTTTTAGGCTACATTCTATTTTTATACGTAAAATATTATTTATTTATGAACACATACATACATAAACATGCCTTTTTCCCATACCAGATATATACACGATTCTTACATACTTCTTTTGCTTCGTTTACATTCATACATGTTGTCATACACACACGCCGGTTGCGAGTACCTACTACGCATCTGACCTTTCTGAAGAACCTCACCAATAAGGTCTATGTATGTCCTTCTAGGGCGTCCCCTCCCAGCGTTCCCACTTACATCTGCCTTGTAAATACTTTTCGTTAGTTGCCTTTCATCCATCCTTTCAACGTGACCAAACCATCTAAGCATACTCTTTTCAATTTTTGTTACTACATCTTCTTTTAAACTACAACGCTGTTTTTTCACGTCATTCCTCAATCTGTCATTCATTGTTACACGACACATACTTCGCAAGGAACGCATTTCTACAGCATTTATGAAGTTTATTCATAATTGTTATTCATCCGTCACTTGTTCCAAAGGTTCATTTGAAAATCAGCGTCAGGCAGGATCTCAGTCAGCATTAGTCCTGGCATTACCGCTGAAATGAACCTTTTGGCGCAGCCGTGAGACATGCCATTATTGTGTCACGTTTTTTTTTGTGGTAATGTGTTTTTGCTGTGCGTGTATCCAGCTGTTGCCAATTTACATGTATTTTCTTTCTTTCTTTCTTTCTCTATCGACCGTCATAAATATACAATTGCCAGTCGGGACCAACGCGAACGGCTCGACATGCTCTTCGAGCACGGAGGGATCTTGATATGTAATAAATGGTCACCACCACCACAGTCTGATCTCAGCAAGCGAGCTAAACCTTTAATGAAACCATGTGGCTGTAACTATAAAGCCACAAGCCCCTTCTTGTGTCAGAGTTATTATGCTGTAAAATAAACTGTACCAGGAAGCCTGCTGGCAACGTCTACAGTTTATTGATAATAATCCGTACACCAATTTAAATGTCAGCCGTGATAATTGTGATAGTCCCCTCAAGCGTTCATCGTGAGTAGGTAGGTAGGTACCTACAACAGCATACGCTGAGCTCTAGAAACGACACTTGTGTGAACAAGAATCAACTTTTACCAATCACAATAAAATTCATGGGTTAATATTATATTTTATTATTTATTGTTTACCTTTTAACAAAAATGTTTTACATGCATTGGTGTATTTTTCAGATTATCTATTTTTGTTACAATTGCATACATTAAGTCGGTGTGACAAGAAATAAATATACTAGATTAAAAATACGTATTAGTATTTATTTCCACCTATCATTTCATAACCTACGTAACTTGAAATCAAAAACATTAACGAAATGTTCTCAAATTCTAATTGGTCTCATAGTCAGACTTAATATCTTCATAAGAACTGAGACTCCTAACAGTAATTAAGGTAAATTATAATAAAACTGCCTTCACATTTCAAACCGGCAGTAACCGGTTGGTATTTGAATCATTATCAGAAACATCAGATCGATAGGTATGACGTTTGTAATGTCTGTTGATTGCAATGAATACGCTGGGAAAATATGTTAATCAGAATCTAACAATAGCGGTCAAGTGCGAGCGTTTGTATCTCTGTTCCATTTTCAAATCCATATGAATGAGACAGGAAATGCATGTTAATGTTACGTTGAAAGCAATAATAAAATTTAAAGAATTTCGATTTATTGGTAAAGGGAAAATATTACTACAAATTAGGCAAGCCTTAAGTTGTAGATGTGGTAGGATTTTAACCAAATTTTCTTTTCTTATGACTACACAAAATATTTTGATAGCTGTCAAATAGTACTTCTTAGATTGTCCCGAATAGTTGCGGTTACAATTGTTTATTGCGGATCTGAACTCAAGCCTTTTGAGCCAGGGCTGCTTGTTTTATAATAAGAGTAAAAATATCGCTTTTGATACACGTCATTTTGATTCATCAATATTAGTTTAAAATATCGTAGTATCAATCGTTCGATATATTTTCGACTAGTCCAGGATGTTACATGTTCAATGTAACAGGAAATGAGCTCATTTCCAGTAGATACAAATTCAGAATCCGTAGCTACTACTGAGAACTTCCTACCACTCTGTTGTGTGGAAATTAGTGAAAGGCGATTAGTAAAACGGATTTAACACTAATGTAAGTCAATGTATAGAGCGGGGACATCCTAGAAGGAAGTACAATGACCTTATTAGTGACATCCTTCGCAAAGGTCAGGTGCGTAGCTGTCGTAAGCGACCTGTTGGGAGGGCCTTGACTCTCGAACGTAGTATGAGGAGCGTAGCACGTAACATTTTCCGATAATGTCAGTGCTATGGAAAAATTATTTGACTTTTTTCTAAGTTGGCGCAGTTTTTAGGAGACGGAGTCTTCAGAAAATCCTTTAAAAAGTTTAGTTGGTATTTCTAGTAACTTATAGCTCGTCGTTCATTTTCTTGTACAGACGCCAGCATATCAAGTTACCGCAAACTGTAAAATTTATCCAATTGAACATGAACCTTATTCTGTTTACAATAAATAATTAAAACACTACCAAAGATATTTGGCACATTAGGGTAGCTCGATGTGCTGACCTCTGTACTTATCATTGTTTCATAATTCTACTTAATTAAAGATTTTTAATTCGATTCGTACCGCTCTAAATACAGTGGAATAATATTTTAAAGTAAAATTAATAATTTCACGAAAATGGGTCTGCTGTTAAATAACAAAAGATAGTAACAAGTGGTGCCATCTATCATTTGATTGCGGAACTGTTGAGCTTCAGGGACTTCACGGCATTTTGTATTGAGTATCTTGTCGTCTCGACACGCCTACGCATATTCTTTTGAATTTTTCTTTAAGGTTTGTCAACTTCCAAACAATGTTTTGAATTATAAATTGTTAATTTTGATATCTTGAGCACCATGCAGTGGAAGTTTATTTATAAACATATTCATATTAAATTATCAAGAGCTCAAAGGAAATTGACGATTTCTGGCAATTTGCAATTAGTAAAAACGTATTAAAGGCCCATTTTTTATGACACTCAATCTTTTATTGCATTCTATTATTCTATTAAAGTAGGGATTGCAATTCTTAATGAAAAAGTAATACCGAGTTCTATTTGAAAAACAGTCATTGATTCTTTAACTGTGATGTCAATTCTAATGCCTTTCATTTGTTTCTTCGCTTTGTTTCATTTGGCCTAAGTTTCCTCAGCAAATGGGCATTTCCCTCTCCTTGGTGCCTGATGATTTAATACCACGCGATTAATCTTCTGGAAATAAATTAATTATTAATGAAAAACAATAAACAACAATGTCATACTGTATAGTTTGTAATAATATATAATAAAACGATAACCTCTTAATTACCGATGATCGATAATGTTATGGCCATGTACTACAATACGAATGACAAGTCATAAACAATGTAGAGGAAGTAACACTGAATAATGACTAAGTGTTCACTAATAAAAACACCTTGACAGGTGACGCGATTAGATTAGGAGTCTTGAACTGAGTTTTTTAACTTGGAGTATTATTAAGACAAGCTATATAGGGCTCTTATGAAATTGTGGCCAACTACTAAACCTTATGATCAAAAGTATGACTTACGTTAAAACAGTGGCAAGTCAAATTAAATTTAACAATCTAATTTTTTAAGAATCATTTTGTAGAACAACACAGATACAAAAGATGTATAGCTATAAATAACCACGCATTTTTAGCCCCCAATGTAACCCACTAAAAACAAAAGAGTGCTGTTGTAAAATGATGGCTGCCGTCAACTTCCTATTTAATCTAATTTACTTAGCGGTACTCCTTCGCAACGACACTTGGATCAATTTAATACAATTTAAAATAAAATTAAAACTATTAGTTTTTTTTTCATTTTTAAGCTAATTAACTAAGCCATAAATGTAGTTTTTGTGTCTGGTATTTTGTATTTTTTTGTGCCACATAAATGACGTACCTACGAACATAATTACTCAAAACAGATCCAAAGCTTATCTAATCCGTACTCAAAGGAAAACTTATGTAAGATCATTTCTAAGGCACTTAATATTCGTCAGCTGAGCCGTACTCTCTCGCCTTGGGCGCGGTCGTCGGTTGAAGACTCCAACATTCGAAAAGCACGATCATTTATAATTTAATAGAACCGTCGTCGTTGAAATTTTTATACAATGAATGGCTTGTTTTCCTGATGTTTCCTTCCTGAATTCGCCATAGACGGCCAAAGACGGGAAAATGACTAGTGAATCATTTTATTACCTTAACTCAATAAAGGATCATTGAGATGAACAGCGTATGAAGATAAAATTCGATATTTAATATAAAATTGTAGTAAGTAAGTAAACTTTCTTTTTATATTTTCACCCTTTAAGTTTACCAACTTATTTATTTTAATATTTGGCGATAATGACGTTATTACTACGAACCCCGCTTAGAGTTTACTCAAATAATAAAATTGTGCATGTGTTTTGTTTCTAGACTTGTCACATCTAGAACAACCATTAACACGTCCCTCAATCAGTCAAGAGGAAAATGACAGACAAACGGCCACTTCCTAACATTTATCCTAGGTCAATCTTGTTAAGCCGACATATGCGGGTTTCCGTCTAACTGCCTGTCAGGAAAAGTTTTAGCCTGTGGCATATTCATACCAGTACATAGATAATTCGAGAATAATTCGGTCAGGTGTAAACAAAATAGAATAAAGGAATGTAAGGTTATTTTTATAAATAATGAGTTAACAAAAATAGGTCTTAAAAAGTAACGAAAAAAAAACATTAGTTTATTGATTCGTACTGTAATCTAATATATAAAATTCTCGTGTCACAGTGCCATTTCGGAAGAGTTTGGTAACAAATACCAAACTCCTCCGAAACGCCTTGAACGATTCTTATGAAATTTTGTATGTAATAGGTATTCAGTAGATCTGAGAAAAGGACGTAACCATTTTATTTTAAACTAGCTTTTGCCCGCGGCTTCGCCCGCGTGGATGTCGAACTTCCGCCTCCTAAGTTTTCCCATTAAGGGTTGAATTTCCAAAAATCGTGTTTTAGTGGATACTTATTCTTAACTAAGAAGTCCCCTTCAAGTTTCATGTCTCTAATACCAGCGGTTTGGGCTGTGCGTTGATATATAAACGTAATAATTTTAGCATAATACTTCCAGATAGACTACTTTCAAAGTTGATCCTTCCAGTATGTATGCATAAAGATTTCTGGAACTACTGACCCGGGAAAGAGCGCCGTACAACAGACCATGTGTAAAACAACTGAGACTAAGATCAACCTACCCAGGCGTATTGATTACAACCGTACCAAGTCAATCCCAATCCCTATAATAGTTATTGAACTATGCGTGCACATACAGACAGACAGACAGACAAAACATTTACTGATTGCATTTTTGGCATCAGATTCAGTATCGATCACCAATCATCCTCCAATATTAATTTTGAATATATATTCAATGTACATAATTATCGTCGTAGTGTGTGATATTCCATTGAACTGTATGGCGAGCGATATTGTATCTTAAGATAAAATATTATAATATCTTAGCCGTGTGCAGCGCCCCTTGGTGAACTCCACTGCGGGTGACGTAACCTACGACAAACTTATTATTTGCGGTTGGTACAGTAGTCGGGTCTAGGGGTCGAACCGCAAAATTAAGTTTGTTTTTTATTGTATATACCTTTCCGGGATAAAAAGTACCCAGTGTTATGCCCAGGATATTAAAGAATAAGTATACCAAGTTTCATCGTAATCGAACCGGTAGTTTTTGCGTGATACCTGAACATACAGACAGACAGACAGACAGACAGACAGACAGACAAAAATTTTTTTAATCATATTTTTGGGTTCGCTGTCGGTCTAGTAACACCCCCTGCTATTTATTTTTTTGATATTTTCAATGTACAGAAATTTTACTTCTACAGATTTATTATAAGTATTTATCGTCGTAGTGTGTGATATTCCATTGAACTGTATGGCGAGCGATATTGTATCTTAAGATAAAATATTATAATATCTTAGCCGTGTGCAGCGCCCCTTGGTGAACTCCACTGCGGGTGACGTAACCTACGACAAACTTATTATTTGCGGTTGGTACAGTAGTCGGGTCTAGGGGTCGAACCGCAAAATTAAGTTTGTTTTTTATTGTATATACCTTTCCGGGATAAAAAGTACCCAGTGTTATGCCCAGGATATTAAAGAATAAGTATACCAAGTTTCATCGTAATCGAACCGGTAGTTTTTGCGTGATACCTGAACATACAGACAGACAGACAGACAGACAGACAGACAGACAGACAGACAAAAATTTTTTTAATCATATTTTTGGGTTCGCTGTCGGTCTAGTAACACCCCCTGCTATTTATTTTTTTGATATTTTCAATGTACAGAAATTTTACTTCTACAGATTTATTATAAGTATAGATATAGATATAGATGTAGTTCGAAATTTGCCGGGGCAGATAGGTATCATGTAAAAATGCATACTGTTAATTTTAATTTAATTTCTATAAAATCAAAGTTGCGTAATAGAGATGTGAGTTTCTGTATAGTGTGCAGTAGAAATTATAGCTATTTGTATTCGCATGACTCATGTTTATAAGGTTATTCTGTACGAAACGAATAAAATTATAGAGGATAAGACAATAAAAACTACTCATCTTGTCTAGCATCTATTGTTTATGGCTTAGTGTAAGTGTGGCCTATAAAACGATAATCCAGAAATGAATTATGCCCTAGATTAGGAAAAAACTTTGAAGAAGAAAAACCTAAGAAGATAAACTAAACGCTTTAATACGTCTCTGTGTCCGTTGTCTTAAGTAACTACCAAACACCGTCCATTTAAAAGTCCTTTCACCTTTCAAGTTCTTTAGAAATTATTGTTAAGCAAACATAACAGGACTTACAACTTTTGTTGAGAGTTATAATAATATTGTAAGCAAATACAACAGTTAACCCTAGCAATACATAACATTCCTTAGAACTGGCAAAGAAAGAAATAAAGAAAGAACATAAGGCACTTAGGCACATGATAACAAAATATAAAAACAAAAAATAGAATTATAGTAAGGGGCATAAAAGAATTATAATGATAAAAGACATTAAAATACACAGACACAGACAGACAAACAAACAGTGATATAGTTATTAGTGTACATGTTTATATTTAATGCTTAAAACAGGTATTTAAGGTATTATTATACGTATTGTTGCTTTCCTTTTAATTATTTTTAAAAATCACCTTCCATTGCTTTTTTCTGCATTACCAACCTAAAGGTTGACTGGTAGAGAATGCCTATGGCATTAAGTTTGCCTATGTATCTCCATTCGTAAGCTTATATTATTAAATAAATAAAACTATGTGCCTTGCGGCTGCGCCAAATAGGTCCAGCTCAGCAAAAAAAAGCCAGACGGCTAGCGCCTGACGTGTTCAACTATTATAGTACGTAACACGATGAAATCAATAATAAATAAATGAAAAAAGTTTTGTCACTTCCGGATGTGATTTAGATTTGTACAAACTATTAAATATCAAACAGCTTAGTGCCGGAACTAGCTACTTCATTTTAATTATAACGATTTGAATATGACACTATTAACATGTCTTAATTGTTTAATACGCCTTGTAAAGTGTGACTGTTTGACTGTTCGAGGTGATAAAAAGTGATTGGACGTTTACGTCACTTAGTGTATACTCGTAGTGTTGGTAAACATGCTATCGCGAGGAGTTAGATTGATATGTAAGTGTGACCGATAAATATTTATTACAGAAACAAAAATACCAGTAGAAAATAGTTATGTTGTAATAATTGATTCGTGTGTGTAGATAACGCGTCATAATAAGTTTGTTTCCATAAAAGTAGCTAAGATTTATAGTTTTAAACAACCTGTCAATTTCACTTTAGTCGAAACTTTTCGTTCGCAAATTTTAACGACCCTTTCATCTAACTACAGCCAAGCTAAAAGGAAGGGTCATGTCAAGCTGTCTATGTTTGTATGCTCTAGCGTAGTGCCTAAACTACTTGTCCGATTTTGATAACTGACTTACTGTTTAGAATATTTAAAAAGTCTTTACCGTAAATGTGTTTGCTTGTGTTAGATAAAGGGAGCTACATCTTACCTCTGCCAACTGCTTTGCAGTTTGGCGGAGGTAATAATTATATTTTAATTTTTTTTTCATTTTCTATTATGGATGACATTGAATAGATTTTTATTTAGTATTATACGTTTAATTTATTATTTTTTTAGTGATAAAATAAACATTAAAATGTATTTATTTCTGTAACACTTTTACATGTCATTTTATAACTAGAAGGTGAGGTCGGTGTTTTACTATCAGACTACTCTAAGACAAAACACCGAAAGAAACTCAGAGGTCTCTTTTAAAGTTCAGACATAATCTTGGTCAAATCAGGTAAGAATCATGCAGATAAGCGTCTGAATGGTGATCATTAGTCTTGCAGCTTTGTTTAACATATTTCGAGTGTATAATTCTATCGGTTATGTTTCGGAGAGTGTGCATCGGAATTGCACGATTTATTTCCACTAAGCCCTTTTCATCATCAGACCACCAGACGTACAGCACTAAGTCACCGGTACATGGTAGATATCACAACCATACGTACTAAACGCTTTGGGAACACATCCATTGTGCGTACAGCTTAGGAGTGGAATTCCCTGCCGGAGTCGGTGTTTCCTGATAGCTACAACCTAGGGTTCTTTTAGTCAAGAGTGAACAGGTTGCTTCTAGGCAAGCGTGCTTCATCGTCGACCACATCATCGCTTACCATCAGGTGAGATAGTGGTCAAACGCGTGCCTATCAATAATAAAAAAATAAATAAAAATGTTTTGAACATAAACGATAAAGGATATGAGCCATTAGATAGGTATCAATTTAAAATAACCACGCGTCAAAGTAGGTATCATGTAATGAAAAGTACTCGTACATCCTTTTAAAGTATCGATTGATGTTATTCGGATGTTATTTAATTCGTAAACGACTTTTAATTTTACATAATCACAGCTTTTGACGAATTCTTCCTGTACCTATGTAGGCATCTATATTAGTTTCGTAAGCATTTTAGTAGTTAGAAAAATTATGGTGTGTTTAAATTTTCCACGCGCATCTTTCTTAGGCGTCGTGGAGCGAGTCCAACGCGTGGCTCCTCCCGCTGACATGGGTCGGTACTCGGGAGTCGCGGAAGTATCTTCTGTTTCCGTGACCCCCGGCGCAGGTAGTGGTTTTTAGTCAGTAAGAGTCTGACAGACCCCTCCGCCCTCCCCGGGGCAGAGGACATCCTTGAAGATTTTCCACCCCTCAAAAAAAAAGACGGGTCGGTAGGTACTAGTCGGGGGATGTGAAATAATCGTTTATTCCCGAGACCTTCAGCGCAGGTATAGAGTCGAACAACAAAGTGGACCAGTCAGTTAGAGTCTTATAGACCCTAGGACATCCAAAAGGTTTTTCGACCCGAAAATCTAAAAAAAGGGATGATGATGACGTAATAAAATAAGTTTTAATATAAGTAACACAATCAAACATGACATTATCACGAGACAAGCACAGAAAAACAATGCCAGCGTGATTTAATTATTATATTTAGGTTAGTGCAAAATAAGAATTCACGTGTTTCCAGAATACTCGTTGAGTGTTTTAACGATCAAGGAGCTATGCATTAAATTCAAATTTCAATATATCAGTCTTGATTCTGGCTTTGTGAGGTATACGATGATACAATGCGATTAGCAAATTCGAATAGATAGTGATAATTCTACTAATGTTATAAACGCGAAAGTTTGTGAGGATGGATGGATGGATGGATGTTTGTTACTCTTTCACGTAAAAACTACTAAATAATTTTTTAATAAAATTTGGTATGGAATTGAGCTGACACCCTGGATTAACACATAGGCTACTTCTCATCCCAGTATTCCCACGGAAACGGGACCTACGCGGGTGAAACCGCGAGACGTCAGCTAGTTTAATTTTAATATCTAAAATTTTCGTGCGTGTCACATAGTTTGTTACAAAACTCCTTTGAAAGTGCTTGACGGATCCTTACGAATTTTTGTGTTATATTCATGAAGACTGAGAATAGGACGTAAATATTTTTTTATGCCCCTAAGTTGCAAGAACATATTAGTAAATGTGAAATTAAAACCTACGGATAAAAGCAAATAGTGAATTTTACTAAAATGTTGTATAATGTGTTTTTATTATTATTATTAATTTTATATTTTCTTTTTGTTTTGTTAAATCTATATCGCTAATTTCAATATTTCTAAATGTTAGACTACCATGTATCAATCCACTTAATTATATACTTATCTTATGTTCTTGGTACATCGTATAATAGTATGGAGATTTTTGCCCATTCTTCTCCATACGAAATTACCTTTTGGAAGGGCCAACTAGAATCATTATATTTTATTTAACTTATAAGTTAAACGTTCAAAAGTGCCTTTTAAATGGCCTAATTGAAATAAATGATTTGACTTCGACTTTGTTCCTCGCAAACATTTCAATTTACAGTCTAACAAAGTACGGTGAGGCTTCTATAAAAAATGCATCACTACTATTATTTAATAGATTACGCAATCGCGCATAATGCGTCTATTACATTTCGATTATGCTACATCGTACGAACTACGAAGAATAATAATGCAATAATAATTTATACTCAAGCTTTGGCGAGAATTTCTACCGGAAGTGCCAAGTATCCTAGTTGTATACGGACTGCGTACGCAAGGCGACGCGATTTTGTGTGCGGCCATGAAACAAGCTTTATAATGCGGATGTGACAACGAAATGGTCGGTGCATGACATGTGTTCTGTTTTCACATGTTGATAGAGGCTGATCGAAAATATTCCCTTTTCGTTATAGTTGACTATAAATTTACTTACTGATAGTACAAAAACCAACCTACCAATTAAGGGTAAGTATAAAACTAAGGGTTAGTATAAGCTCTATAGACTCTTCATAGCAGTTTCGTTTAAGAAAACTTTGCAAGCCCGGCTCGCTCCTGGTCGGTCTTTTTTGTTTATTGTACCGATACCCATCACATCTGTTTACCATTTAATTCAAAAAGATTCTAAGGATTAAGACTAATAATATGTAATATAGACTAAGGCACATTCGCTGTATAACTTTGTACAAAATTTTGTTGATTGCATCCTAAAAATAATTTTGTAATTTTTTTTTTAAAGTTTATGACTTTAAACTTCTCTCTTAAAATTACTTTTGTAAACGTCATATTTTAGACAATATAAATATTACAATAACGTCATAATAGTAAAAACAAAATTTAAAATGGTACAACCACTAAGCAAAGGCCTTGACATTTCACATGGTAATATACATCTCTCAGATATGTAATCATTGATCGCAGGGACGATTACGAATGACCGATGATCACATGATTAAATATCGTGATTAATTTATTCAATATTCAATGTTAATTGATAGCTCCCGGCGGCATAGCGGCATATCTTTGCTTCAATATGAATTCGAATCTTCAGTCAAAACAATTCAATACTCAAATGTTGAATGCCAAATATAATTTTATTTTTATTTTGTAATATTTGACAAGAATAATAAATTCGACTCTATTGGCTATGGCTATGAACAGGTTAAGTAAAGATATTCATAGCCAGGTTTGTATAGCAAAATAGCATTGAAATCAATTTACCTACTCTAATAGTTAGATATTGCCAATCACAAGACATAAATAATATTACATTTGCCAGGACGGTTGTTTATTGAGTTATTCAAAAAAAAAATCATAATCCAATTTAAATTACAAAAAAATGGTAACTCATGTAAATACACATTACATTAATTTTTATAGCTTAACTTACTCTAATTCTAATATGTATAAAAGTAACCATTTAAAATCAAAATGAATTAGAAATAGAGTTAAAAAGTAACACTTGCCAATTTGCCGTATTGCCGTAACGATAGTTGTATGTTTTTAGAAAAAAAGAAATATTAATAAATACGTTTGAAGATTTAAGAAATCGCGCATTTCGAAGCCATTCCGGTAATGTACAATTAATAAACACCCTTGCTAAAGGCATTGCTCTTTCCCGTCTCAGAATGACGTTAATCTGCAATAAGCCTTTTATTCTGCTTTAATACATACACTCATACATACATACATAAACTCACGCCTTTATGCCACGGAGGTAGGCAGAAACTACAGAGCGCCATCTGCTTCGATTCTTACATAATTCTTTGGCTTAGTTTACATTCATACATACATGTAGTCATACTAACACGCCGGTTGCGAGTACTACGCACCTCATCTTTTTGAAGAACCTCACCAATGAATAGCGTTTCCACTTACATTTGCCTTATAAAGCGTTCGTAACCTTTCGTTATTTGCCTATAATTCATCCTTTCAGCTTGCTTTAATTACCATTATTCGTATGACGAGCTCTGAAAGTTCATTGCACTTTAGATTGTTTTATGTCAGATTTATCTAATCCGACAATGAGGAAGCAAATAAAATTTCTAAATATATATGTACAGACGCCAGCACATCAAGTTACCCCAATGTGTCATATTTTCCCAATTGAATATGAACCTTATTCTGTTTGCCATAAAGTTGAAAAACGATCAAAGAAATTTGACACATTGGGGTAACTTGATGTGCTGGCGTCTGTACAACTAACCCAGATTAAAAAATATCATCAAAGTAATCAAAGCAATGCAAATATTTTCGATTTTTTTTGTCAGTATCGTTGAAAGTCGGTATAATAATACAATAATCCTACAAACTTTTCTTTAATCTCACGATAATTGAAGTAGTAAATGGGAATATGATTACCACACTAATATTATGCGTAACTTAATTGAAGGCTCAGTAAGTGTTTGTTTCATCGCAGTCAGTTCACCATTTCTAAGGATAAATGGATTTTAAGTATTGAATGTGAACTTAATTTTTTTACGATCGTGATGTAAAATATAGATAGAAAACGACATCTATCGACCCGAAAACAGTAGGTACTAACGAATAAAAGCAATTGGTGTTTTTGTAGGAATATCTAATCACTTAAATACTATTTGTTATAAAAAGTTGTTAGGTTGTTAGTGTTACAAAAGTTGGCTTTTTGCGATAACCCCAAGTACCTATGTAATGTTTGAAGGATTATTTTATTAGTTCGGGGTTAATGTTATGTGTTTTAAATTGTGATTGAACTTACCAACTCTTTGCTTATCTAGCACATATATCTGAATATCTTCCATAATAAGCGGTGCCAAGTTTGTGAATGTATAAAAAAATAAAAAAAATATTTTTTAAACAGTACAGATTAAAATATTGGTAGGTACTTACTACAAGCAGAATTGAAAAGTACTGAAAGTCATTTAAAAGAAAAGAACAACGGCTTTGAGGCATTGAGTTTAAAAAAGGATAACACGAATTTCTAAAAAAATAAAACCGACTTAAAAAAAAACACCAACCGGTGTAAAATAACTCTAAATTAGGAAGTCTGTGGCTTTGGCGGTTTTGTCTTTTTCATGATGGGCCACCGACTTCCGAATTTAGAGTTATTTTACACCGGTTGGTGTTTTTTTTTAAGTCGGTTTTATTTTTTGCAAAAAAGATTTTTATTTTTCCATTTTTAGTTGTTCCCATACAAATATTTGCCATGAATTTATTTTTATATTGTTATTTGTTAACAATACATGTCATGGTAATAGGGTTATCCACTTATCCCTAATAAATGAAACTTATTATACCTAACTGTCGAAATCTAGGTATGTTGTACACATCTGCGTACCCCTCAGAGCATACAGGCGTGATGATACGTCATGATGTTGTATAAACAATAAATATCCAAGCGATTCCAGCAATTACGACAGATTTGCCGTCTATTTTTGAAGAGTTCCATTGTATATCTCCGAAGATCAGCACCAGATCTTAACCAAATTAAAATGGGACCACCTCGGGAGTATACTCTTTCACATAAAAAAAGAATTTTGAGAATCGGTCCACAAATGGGGGAGAAATCGCGTAACAAACACACAAAAAAAAGAAAAAAAAAAAAACATACCGTCGAATTGAGAACCTCCTCCTTTTTTTGAAGTCGGTTAAAAATAAGAATCATTTTCTGTTAATAGTAATACTAATGTTGTTAATACCTATTAGTATGTCATTTATACCTGTTTGTGCCGGCAAATATTTATCAAAGCCGTTTGCTTAGGTTTATGACGTAGCGTTCTCTACGAAAGAGCTTAGAAAAAAGTTTGTGTATGGATGTTCCAATTTCAAATATAAAACGACTTCGCGGGAAATTTTGTTTCAAAATAGGAGTGTGGAAATCTCGTTTAATATTTTAAAATTTACTTTAATTAATACTAATATATAAAGAGGAAATGTTTGATTGTTTGTTTGCATTGAATAGGCTCCGAAACTACTGGACCGATTTGAAAAATTCTTTCACTGTTGGGAAGCTACACTATCCCCGGGTGACATAAGCTACTTTTTATCCCTGTTTTCCCACAGAAACGGGAACAACGCGGTTGAAAGCGCGGGACGTCTGCTAGTTTTGTAAATAAAACAAAAACTCGAATGCTCCTTGCATTAGGGTATTCACCACATCGTATTTTAGTAAAAGCATTTTTTATGCTCCGTTGTTTAAGTAGGTAATGTACAACGTGCTCTGAATAATTCAATGGCCCATATTTGCTATCGAACTTTATTCCCAGTAATTTGTGTTTAAATTAAAATCCAAACCATATATTACAAAATTCATTTTTTTTTGCGCCAAACGAATTTACACTTTGTTCGTCCATTATTTGAAAATGAAAACAATAGAAGGATGTTCTAAATATAACATAGCTCTTACTTTTATTCCCTGTAGGGTTGGCAGAAGTGTACCTACCCATTTGCCAACAATCGAGCATAAACCCAGAAAGGAAAACCAAATACTTAGCAGTTCAAATACATATATTAACCGTTTAACGCATTTAGTAATTTGTAATGCAAGTGGACCTAAACATATTTTGAATGCTACATCGTGACGTCAATCAAAGGGGATGGGTCTGCCAAACAAAAATCACAAGAGAATCGTGATGCACGATTTGACATGTATTATAAAATGGTAATGTTCATAATTCACAAAACAAATACTATGTGAGCACTCAAACTGAACTCCTGATCGCTTCATTTGATCTTGTACACGTTAATTTAATAAAACATACCTGCCTACTTAAAGTTGATAACTTGATTTGTACATTTATTAGTTTCATTTATTGTTTCAGGTACTAAATTCTATTTGTTGACTACGGAGATGTCTGTAAGTAAAATAACGTTTGAAAATTTCCATCATGACATTCAAATCGCCGAGTTTTGGCGATCAACGAACCTTTAAAATGTCTATAACCAAAATAAAAATTGTTTAATCCTTACATTTCAAAATTAGAATTCCGAAGGTAAGTAGGTACCTACTTGAAAATAATTACAATATTTCTGGGGTGATTATAAGTGCACAGAGTATTGACTCTTCTCCCTGAACTCTGCACTAGGCGGGAACCTGTACGTCAGGAAATAATAATGTATTATTAATAATTAAGAATTATTTCTTTCATGATTTAAAATCTCTTTTGACATTACATTTTGAACAAGTTGTTTCTTCTGTCCTAGGTAAAACCAGTTCTGTCACTATCCAATTTTTTTACATTTGTTTTCTTATATAGGTATATACCTATATGCTTAGTCAGTTTGCTAGTGAAACTCGACTAAACAGTACAGCAAGAATTATGATGATATTTCTACAGCGAACTAAGGTTTACAACAAAATTTTATTACAACAATAAAATTGCCGATGTTATAACTAGCGCCATCTAGCGATAATAACTGGAACAATAAACCAAAGTGAAGGTGATTTACGTTCGCGATGTTTTGTGGTTGTGACTTTATGACTTCGTGGTTAAATAATTGTAGAAACAGAACTTATCTAATTTAATCCTGAATTTTCAAGAAAAGTAGGTTAAAAATTGCGTATTCTGTATTCTGTAAATCACAAAACTAAACTGTTTTCTGTAATGGTGATTAATAAAAACCAAACAATAATGGGTCATAACATGTCATTGTCGGATAAGACCTAATTTAATACATCAAAGCGCATAATCCCACAGTTAAGAAAATGATTTAACTTTAGTTTTATTATTGAATCCAATTGTTTTCAGGCAAGGAATATTTTCAAAAGCAATAATATGTCATTGTTTTAAACAAGACTTTAATTATTATTTTGTTGTTTCGACTAGGTACCTATAAAATCCAGCAATATTTGACGTAGGTAATTTTAAACAAAATGTAAGTAAGTAGGTAATGATTTTCATTTTTACAACCGAACACTGATTACCTGGTTTTACTTTACACACGCTACAATGAACGTTATGTGAATAACTAATTATGGTCGGTCGGACTATTTTTAAACTAGAAGATGTGAGTAAAATGCGTCACAATAATAATTTTACAACGAGGAAAAGACGTGAGTTTGTAATTTCGCATTATATTTGGATACCACTGGCGATTAGATGCGTCGTAACCTACGATGACGACAATATGGACTTTGATGAACGCTGAAAAATATAAGCACGATCTTCGAATGTGATGTGTTTGTTGCTTGATGCCTTGCTAATAAGTTGCTTTTGGAGTTTAGTATACTTTGACGTTTATCTGAATCATAGAATTGCCATTCAACGAGGCAATGCCGCCAGTCTTTGGGCACTTTTCTCGTAGACAGCGATGCGGGTATATTTTCTGATGTCTTATGGCAGCCACATACGTAGCGGTATAAAACCTGAACGGTATATCGAAACTGAAGGCTTGTGCAAGTATACCGGAGCGTGTGTGTGACAAAACTTGCACAAGTTTCCTGACTTGCACAAGTCTGGTAGGCAGATCAAAACTACGATCTGTATTCCTGCCTATAAAGTCATAAGTTAGTAAATATTATTTAAAAAGTCTATGATTTAAATAAACAAATGGTGCCAAATCTAAGTATTGTATTTAACAAAAAAACTACGAATTGACTTCCTGATCACCGAGGGAAATACCATGCAGTACGTTGTTGGTTCAAACTCAATGTGACTTTTGTAATTCATACTTTTAGTGCTTTTTTTACAGTTTGGGATGGCTTGATGTGCGAACCTCTGGCACTTTTTATCTTATGTCTCCAATATCAATGAAGGAAAATGTCGCAAAGAATCCTAGACTTAAATTTAAAAAAGTCTTCAACTGCCAACCAGCATTGAGCATAATAAGCATACCAAGTAATTAAATCTCGTACCTTTTCTTAATGCGATAAGGCTTTGGCCTGCAGTACAATAATAGATATTAAGATTTTTTTGTTTTTATAATTTAAAATGGACGTATTTTAGTAAAAGAACTACGTGAACACTCTCTTTACAAAATAACATTTCTTTACCCGTCATTTTCATTATAACCAGTTGTTTTGTAATATACTGGTTTACTGTTCATTGTTCTATGAAACAAAGTAATCAGAGATTAAAGTTCGCCAGCTCAATTAACGTCCTCTAAAAATTTGCATATTGTTTTGATGGTTTTTTCGCCGGTGAAGCTAATTTTAGACCTCAACTAAAATTGAACTTTGTTATTGACGATAGAATAACCTTTAAAAGTGGATACAAAGTCTACGTTAGAAAAACAAAGCGAGGTAAACTTTGAGCGCGAGGAAAACCCATGATACGCAATCTAATGTGTTTGAGTTGTTTTGATATAACAATATCATGGTTCAGAATGCAAAGTTGTTGCTTGCTCCTTAGTATAATTTGCCTTGCCATATTATATTTACTTAAACTCATTGATCTAAATCACCATCTGGTTAGGTCTTTCTCAGCTTTTTTGTGCTCAGCTTCCAGTCTAACTAGATGCGCCAGAATAGGTTTTCTGGCTGCTCAGCTTATAAGGGACTGGGAAGGCCAGAACATACAAATATGAAGTATAATATCGTTAGTATTTTGTTCTCTGAAGCCTCAAGATAAGCCACGGTAGAACACGAAGAAAATGGCAAGGTAATATTTCTGCCTTCCTTGGAAATTAACTAATTTTATGGATAGATGGGAAGAATACACGAAGGTGTTCTTCTATCATTCTACTAATCCTACTTCCTAATAATATTATAAATACGAAAGTTTGTATAGAAGTTTATTACTCTTTTATGCAAAAAGTACTGATTGGATTTTAATAAAACTTTACAATATTATAAGCTTATAGGTACATCAGAGTAACACCTATGTGTTACTCTGATAAACAATAGACAATTCATTCAAGACAATTCATTTAATATCTAGACATATGTGCCTATGGCACATATATCTAGATATTAAATGAATTGTCTAAAATATACTGATAAGTAAAAAGTAAGTAGGAAACAATTGTGCCAACTGCGAGTTATTCTGGTGTGCTCATCCTGTAAGTGTAAAATACAACGAATAAAAAAGATACTGCCGAATTAAAAGCACATAAGTTGAAACCTCTAAGAAGTCTTATCAAATTATCGTAGATTAAATATAAAAGTATGTATAGTTAATATACTCTACTATTTAAATGTGACTGCTCATTTATTGACAAGATAATGAGATGCGGCATCAGTAGATTTGGCTAAATTCATCTCATTAATCGATCAAAATAACCTTGTTAGTGTCAGGTTTTTTGTCTTATATCTAAAATGTAAATATCTCGCTGTTATAGAATGCAATAATAATGTTGTGTCTCTAATAAAGGATGTTTTGCGTTGCATTCTTCTTCTCGAACAATGTTCAACTCATTACAAAGATCTAAAAACAGGTAAATGACGCATTTCCTAGATGCTCACATTATTAGTGCAAGGAACATCTACCCATAGTAAGTCATTACAGATTTACACATAACTATGTTTATTCATAATACATTCGTGATTCTGTCTGTATTATCATAGAGCAGATCTAATCCACATCACGATAACATGGAATTATGTAATTATTATCGTTATTTACCTATATCCTGTAAATATGCGACAGTTTGCATAACATGGATCTGACGACTTTACGATCTTATTATTGCATCCATGATTATCATTTTAAGTGCGTTGAATTATATATTTTAATCTAATCATAATTATAGACATACATAAACTTACGCCTTTTAGCTATGGGGGAAGGCAGAAATTACAGCACCTAGCACCCAGCACCGGTTGTATAATGGGTTGTGTTCCGAGGAATTGTTTGATATGATGCCCACGGCCACTTTATATCATCGCACCGCTCGCCGTCGACAGGGAGTTCATGCTCACACACTGGAGCCGAAATGGTCCCGTACAGTGCAGTTTCAGAGGAATTTCCTCCCGCGTACACTTGGATTGTGGAATGAGCTCCCTGCCGAGGTTTTCTCAGAGGGCTACAGTATGGAGTTCTTCAAAAGGGGAGTAAATACGTTTTTAAAGGGTCGGCAACGCGCGTGTGGCGCCCCTGGCGTTCCAAGTGTCCATAGCCTACGGTAACCGCTTACCATCAGGCGGGCCGTAAGCTTGTTTGCCACCGTCGTGGTATAAAAAAAACCTACCTTCGCTGCTGTGATTCTCACATAGACCCTAATAAGCTTTGTTCACGTTCATATACGTACACGCCAGTTGCGTATATTACGCACCAGACCTTTCTGAAGAGCATCATCAATAAGGTCAGTGTATGTTACTAGATTTAGATTTTTGTGGGGCAACGTTTCATTTTTTTAAAAGAAAGAAAGGAAAGAGACGTTTAGGTAGCACAATCATATGACTTCGTAGCATAGTAATGAGATTTCGTAGAAAGCGTAGTTCACAAATATTTTGTTAATCGGTAGTCGTACCTCACGAATATTTTGAAATGACGTTTTGAGAAAATTATAACACAAATGTATCGGTGAACGTGGACGGGATGAGACTTGTTAAAAGATGCAGCGATGCGGTAAGATGTAGTTACACGTATGATGGAGAAACGTGACCGAAGCAGAAAAATAAAACCAGTCATAGAAAAACGTAGGGTATCATTTCTTTAATGTGACACATGGCCACGATATCCACTTAAATGCTATAAACTTGAAATATTTTCTAATATTTATGGTAGGTAAAGAATGGTTGTATCAGAATGATTTTCTGCACAGAGCAATGTGAATATTAATTGTTAATTTGTCAAAATTATGTTCAAGACCATTAATAACTTGAAAACTTAGGTATAGATCAGCTGATCTAAGAGTTTATTTACCGTATCTTTGTGGTTCTCTCTCTGGCTGTTCAGAACATGGATCAAATAGCAGCTATAAACCAATCAGGGTATGTATCCACGTTTAACATGCATTTCAGTCAATCAACGATTGAACTCATCGTCGTTGTTCATGATTAACCTAAGATAACAAGTTTTATATTTGCTCTTATAGTTAATAAAAATATCTTAGCTTTAAAAAATCTATAGTCTAATACGAACATTTTTTTTGTTGATTCTCGAAATTCCATTCATTCCACTCCTAAAATGCTGGATTCTATCGACGCTTAACCCACTGCATAATTATAGAGATACAGAACATTTAAAAATAAGAATTTCCTTTTTTATTTTAAATATTTCCTTTTAAACCTACCAGTTACGCAAACACTGCAAATATAGGTAGCTTTATTATTCAGTATTACACACGGTAGCATTCCTGAATAAGTAATGTTTGATGAGATGAGCATTATCATCAATTAAATGTATTATGCTGAGATTTGATACAAAGTAGCTACATTGTGATCAAACATGTATTAACACAGAGCAGGGAATCGAAGCCGCCATCACTGATGACATTTCTGTCCACGCAAGTAAACAAATGAAATAGTTGACGATATTAGAAAGTAGAGTTGAATTAACGAATTAATTTTATAGTCAAACTTCTTCTTCTTATCGTGTGGTTAGTAACTAACCTGGTGTCAGAGTTTTAATGCCGCCCATGGGCCTCTGACTTGGCATCACATGCCGTCGAGACATATATCTCTCAGGCATGCCGGTTTCCGCACGATGTTTTCCTTCACCGTTTTTGAAGCAAGTGATAATTATACAATCCGCACACGAATCCGAAAAGTCAGAGGTGCGTACCTTGGGTTCGAACTCGAGACCTATGAATTGGCAATCCACCGGTCACACCACTAGGCTATCACTGCTACTAATACAAAAGTCAAACTTACAAAGAGTGTGTCTAATCAGCCGGTCGATTCAGTAAAAGTCACGCCGTGAAAACTTGAGTGAAGTGAACTGTCAATGCCTAGCATTAGTGTAGAATGACAGCTCGATTCGCTCTCACTACGCTTTCATTTTCACGCGGTGATTTGACCAGAATTGCACTTCTGAAGAATGGCTATGGTAGAAGCTTGAAAGTTCCATCCTCTGGACTAGATGGGATAATAAATTCAAGGGTGATTAGAAACAAAACTATGGAGAGGGTTAAATTCACGTAATTTAAAAGTTGTCTGTTATGACATTAGATACGTCTTGTTTGACATTATGGTTTACATCTTAAAAATTAGCTTGCTTACGCAAAGTTAACCACCTCATTCCACCGTATAAGTGACGTCATCGCATGTTTTATGTTTGTTTTATTTTTTTTCTCAGAAACTAAGCAATAAAAAAAAATATTAAGACATTTGAACCTTAGTTACTATAGACGGGACATAACGTACAACATTTTCATACGTTAGTTTTAGTTTGGAACGTTGCGCTGCTCTACCACTCCAATATTGTTATATTATACTAAATGGCGCTACTGAAACAGGGATCAAAGTTTTCTAAAACATTTCTTTGCATGTACTCTCAATATATCTTAAATCTCTTTGTTTCTTACATTCGCGGACT
Source organism: Euplexia lucipara (assembly GCA_921972225.1). NCBI lineage: Eukaryota > Metazoa > Arthropoda > Insecta > Lepidoptera > Noctuidae > Euplexia > Euplexia lucipara. The sequence goes on from OV179148.1 coordinate 12,145,958, forward strand.
TGCATAGGTACTTTAGGTCATGGCACATTATAACGGCACTGCCACTGCACAGCTACCGCACGGCGTCGCCTAGAATTTAGGCTACGGCTAGCTAACCAGCCAGTGCGCTAACTACGCATCGTCGGCAAGGTGCCAGCTTGCAGTCCGCACGCCGCCCGCACGCTGGCCGCGAGGTGCAAGCTTGCTGTCACCGCGAACACAATTGTTACATGGCATTTATAATTAAACACGCCGAGGCCTTGCACGTTTTTATAATGTCTCGGTTTACGACGGTGCAATGACGTTGTTTTGCTGGCGACTCGGGAGTCGGCGAGCAGTAAGTATGCGATCGGCGTGCTGTAAGCGTGTGGACGACGCGCTGTAAGCACATGTTCCGCTCGCTATCGGCACGCGGGCTGCGAGTCGAGTTGTGTGGTAGTGGCAAGCGCGCTGACTGCTCGCCGTTGGCTTATTCTTATTGACATTGTGAAGTATACTGCACTACACACGATTTAATGTTCTAAATTGAATGACAAGTCAATTGCTGGTTTGGAGCGGTACCGGTGCCGTGTCGGTATAATGTGCCATAACCGTTTTAAGTAATTGAGATAAAAAGTTTCAACACCTCATTGGTATCAAATAATTTATTTATTTTATAATTAGTAATATTAAAGTAGCTTAAAAGTCCTCCTAAATGTTTTGTTTCCATTCACCCTTGAGTTTCTACTTACCCCGTTTTATGGTATTCAGCCTTGAGTAATTTTACAAGTTCGTCGAAATTTCTCCTTTCACGCAGGTATTAATAACTGAGCAAGATAGTATATTTAGTGAGTTAGAGATTATGACTACATTGAGTCGGAAAAGCAGTACCTTAGTGAATTGTGATTTCAGTGCACAACGTTCGTGAAGGTAAGTAATAACCTAAGAACCAGTTATTTTTATGGTTGTACACAATTTAGAATAAGATCTCATTGTTTATGTTTTGTATTATGCTGTTAATAAAGACCTTTAAAAATCAATCAAATCAGTACCTACATAAATATCGAGCAAATACCAGTAGATCTAAAGGCAACGAACGTATTTTTACTGTGACTGTACAAAAACAATAAAACAAGAGTAAGAGTTTATGGAGGCTGTCAGTTTCTACTGCTAATTTGTGATACTCACTGACACTTGTTTTGAATGGAAAGTGTAGACAATGTTGTCTCTAACAGCATCTTTGAGGCGTCTCCATGTGTTGTTATTTATCATAAAAGTGACACTGTTTATTTGGTATGTACTTGTATCTATTTGGAATCTAACGAAATCAAGAGGTATGTCAAATCGATGCCTAGCTTTTTGCGATCAATCATTAAATGAAAGTGCCAATGTATTCGTCAACTAAGTAATATGGTTTTGCCCAACTGAAATATCAAGTAAAGACCTAGCCTTTTACGGCCTGCGAGTCTTTAGTGTATCTTAGTCTTTATTTTATCATTAACTGGCTTCTGTCAGCGACTTCGTTTGCGTAAACGAAACGTAGCACTTTCTATGGCACACGGTAATAGTTAAGCTTTCTATCAGTAAAAAATTTTTGAAATTGGACGTGCAGTTTCCACAAATTTTTCATCTTTATAATATTATTGAAGTTCCCACAAAATAAAATTCTGAAGGGAGCAATTACGCCTAATGGTAGTTTCTGGCAGCAGACCTGTGAAAAAACTAATAGAAATGTGGACAATACTCAGTAAGTTCAAGAAGACATACATATGTTAGAGGATGATGTATAATTTAGCAATTAATAACTTTTACCAGTGGTTCCCAAGCAGGTTTCTAACACCTTGATATCCAGTTTCTCTAGTACTTTGATCGTGAATATTATTTATGTGCATGAATCCGTTAGTTTATAAAATAAACTACATTTTTATCAGTAATAATTTCTGTGAGTGCATACAGAACCAAACTAAATTAACAAGCCAGTTTCAATGTCAACGTTACGTGCTAATTGCGACATTTTTAGATTTTTTAGGCTATGAAGTAGGTACTTTAAGTGGAGAGATAACATTAAAACAACAACAAATGAAACAGTACAATTTAATTAGTTTGACTCATACCAACGCCAGTTTAAAATTATATTAATCTGACTCATTACTATATAGGTAAGGTAGTACCTATCTATACTTATAATAGTACAGACATGAAAACTGTTTCTACCGTGAAATAAAAATAAATGGTCCCTTTAAACTTTTTGAACAGGAGAGTATTGATATTGAAGTGGTTTGTCCTATATTATTTAAATTTCTTGTACATATCTTGCAAAAAATGTACTTGTATTATTTTAAGGGATAACATGAACTGCATCACAGTACCTAACGGGTAACTTACGACAAAATTGTTTTTATTTGAAACTCGTAGTTTAATGCAGTTTATGTGTCTATCAGTTTCAGATTCAAATTCGTTTATTGTTTGTCACTGGTGGTCATTGAGTTCTTAAAATTATCGTTGTAACAAGTAACAATGGAACTTACCCTTATGGTTGTAAATTTACATCATAATGTGATGTAAATTTACAACCATAAGGGTTCTAACTATTTTCTTTTTTATTTGACATAATATTATTATGTCAAATAAAAAAGAAAATCGTCACAGTACACAAGGCAACAAAATATTAAATAGTGTGTTTATTATTTTTACAAACAAGCAATGATCGCGTGGCAAAATGCGTCCAACAAAATACAATGCCGATACATACCTAAGTACGTAAAGTAGACTCTGAGAAGATCCGTTTCGAGGAACCGAAAACAAATTACTGGTTTCACTTTTAAAATAATTATTATTGAAAAAGTGGTTTATATTAATTAGAGTTGAAAAGCACCTGTTTAAGTTTGGAGTAAAATTAAGTATAATAATAAAATTACAGGTTAGCAATGCTGCCTGCAATTCGTTCGTCACGACTTTGCATGATCCAAGATTGTTTTTTGCTGAACACTTTTTAAATGATAATCATGGCACTATTTTTTTATTGTCTTTGTTTTTCTTTCTTTTTTAATGTCTGAATTAGGTGAGGTTTAAGAATCGAATTGATATTTTATATTGTCAAAATAATATGAAAGAATAAGACAGGCCCCTCTATCCTCCACGCTTAAGTAGTTAGTAGTGATTTTGACTACCCAGAATTTATTCCGTTGAATGCCTACCTATGGGGGATTCATATAGGTATAAAAATGACGTACAGTCGGTCACATAAACCACGCATGTTGACTGCTTCACTTTATCAGGTAAAAATGTGAAAATGGTAAAGTTCACCCGTACCCGCCTTACGTAAAGTTCATCAAAGAATTTTGCATGCCCATGTCACGGGAGAGAATCGAGAATGTACCTTCATAACATCTTTAACCCTACCCGTGTTGGCAAAAAAATAATTATTTGATTTGGTTTGAAACCGAACGTGGTCAGCACATCTATCTTAACTGCATCTTGCTAGTCTTAACAATGATAGCATAGACAACACTGGAATGCGGTTTAAATTTGCAGCGCACGTTTAGTTTTATTGTTGGAATTTTCCCCATGTTTTACAAGCCTATTAGGTATCTCAACGATAACCCATCGAAGTTTTTTTTTGGGTTTTTTAGGTAAAACTTATGTGCAAGTCATGCAACTTGCAATATTTAAATAATACGAGTGACGCATTTGATGAGTAAGTTTATATTTTTTCTTTTTAATAATAGTGAGGTGTCGTGATATAAGTAATAGGTATCTACTAAACACTTAAAATATTTTTCATAGGTTCCAAAGCAAAGCGATAAAATCCGAATGAAATATCAATAAAACTAATCGAAGATTTTGATTAATTTTATACGATAGTAAAGCCTATATATTCTGTGTTAATTAGTATTGTTTTATAGACTGGCCTTTTGGACAAGTAGTTAGTGCCCCTGACTACTATGCCGGAGGTCGTGGGTTCGATTCCCACCCAGGGAACAACAAATGTTTATGCGATGACCACGATAATTTGTTCTGTGTCTGGGTGTCATTTGTTTATGTTATGTATTGTATTTAAAAATATAAAAGTATGTTTATCAGCTGTTTAGTACCCATAACACAAGTTCTGCTTAGCTTGGGATTAAATGGAGTTGTGTGAAAGTTGTAGAATTTTTACTTATTTACTTACTTTTACTTATTTATTTATATAAACAGTATTTAGGTAGGTATGCGCAATTCTTTTAGAATAATCAATTTTTTCCTTTACCACGCTTAAAAATAGCTATTTTTTTTACATAATTTGTAAAATATACCTACAATTACCGATCACGTGATCAGCTATCCGTCAACAATATTCTCCTGAAACGTGATGTTCTTTAAATCATAATCGGTACCAATAAAATATTTTTACATTTGAAATCTCATTAATTGGACTAGTGAGTTGAGTTTTTTTTTCTCTGTTCATTCAATTAAATTTTATATTCCTACTGGAAATGAGAATAGATTTGGAATATTTACCTAGACTTCGAGGAGAGGATAAGATCCACTTTTGTGATCCCGATATGACAATTGTGACGTTTTATAATCCCTGTATTTAAGAATTACGAACACTTTTTATTTTTAGATGTTGAATACATTCGTAACAAATTATTTTATTGGTTTGATTTACCTTCATGAACATAAAAACCTAGGTAAATAGGTATTTTTTAATTTTAATGATAAATTATTTAATTTAATTTTAATGATTTCTGAAGTAGGTTCATACAAACACTTTATATGTCATACCAGGATTAAAATGTAACGATTACCTACTATTCCGGGATTTCAGAAGAGGTTTTATCCTCTCTTTGTGGCTTAAACTTCCTCGAAGTTTAGGTAAAAATGCACTTCTTATTCCTATTCCTAATAGAATTCAACTTTTTCCAAGTCTAAGTGTCATGAACTTCCCTACAAGTTATAAAAAATATATGTAATGAAAACTAAACAACATCACAGGCCCATAGGTACCTACTTTAGAATAGTTAAAAAAGTAAACTACATAGCAAGCAATTCCTCTTATTGCAATACAGATATAAACAAACGGCCAAACGCATAGGCAGCCATTGCATTTACACACTTTCGTCCGCTTAATCTGCCGTCAACAAACCCAGGTAATGACGTATCGCTCCGAGATTTTCCGCCTTAGAGCCTTCGACCCGTAAACTCGATCGAAATGAAAATTGTAATTATCGAAGTAAACAATGGTCAAGTCGTTTGGCGGCATTCGTGCGTCGAACATCGCGGCAGTCGCACGCGCGCGGTGCTAAACAGGTACAACCGACGAACGATCGTACGTTATACTCGTACCTTATCGCGTGTTCCTTACATCGCATTGTTCGAACGAGATGCACTTATCTCCATGCCATACCATTGAAAGTGATAAATGATTCAGTACCGCGGATGCACTTGACATTGACGCGTCAAAATCTCGATGTAAGTTAAGTGATCAAATGTAGTTTCAGTGGCAGTGCTTCCAACAATTAGCCAAGGCACTAATGTATTCACACTTTTGTATTATTTATCCGGAAAACTCCGTTTGTTATCTGCATTTTATTGTTGTTGAAGTATCATTGTTATGGTGATTTTAGACGTTAGGCTTGTTACGCGTTAACACCGCAAAATTAGGGGAGATTAGTGGATACACGTATTCAGTTACCTTGTCACGTTGAAAATGCCTCTTTTTTTCTTTCAGTAAATATGTGGTAGTTATCTGTGTGACTAATTTATGTTCGCTATTTTATGACGTTATTACAACAATTAGTACATTTTAAAGTGTATAATGCTGAGGACCAATTTTCGTTTGTCAAGTGTTTTTCGTGAACGCTTCAAGGGTACGAGAGCGCGCAGTTTTCCGTTGATCACGTGCGTGTGATGCGTATACGCAGTGTGAAGCGCGCTGATTAGAAGTGAACGATTAATTACTGTTTCTTAAAAGAATGTTAATGAGATTTTGTCAGTAAAACAAATTTGAGTAAGTACAGAAAATTGAACTTGCCCTACTCAAGGACTACTTATGTACCTACCTACATATTTCAACTGAATGTTTGATTAGGCGTGAAGTTTTCACATGACGAGGTTTACCATAATCAACGACTGTAAAACGTGAGGTAAGGTGACAGACACCTCTTATGCAAATTTTCCATAAAATAGTGACCATCAAAGTATTTAAATGCAGCTCACTAATATTAGTCATTGACATCTACATATGTTTGAATAATTAGAACAAAAAACGAGTTTTGTGTTCATAAAGTATCAATTAACAATAAAGATACCGTAATGAGATCTATATTTCATAGACTACTACTTATGTGAAAAGATTAAGCAATACGTGAATAAATTACCAGCGTCGAAAAAATAACAGAAGGTAGGTATCACAAAAAAAAGTTAATCATACAAAATTAAAATTATAATCGTCGCTAAGTATAGCATCGTAACAAGAAAAATAAATAGCATTGTCTTTAAAATCTGTAAAATACAAATCTTTTAAAAAATTTGCATTCTTCTAAGATTGTTTTTGTTTCTCTGTAGGCACCAGTGCTTTAACCCTGTACATTCATACAGGCATTCGCATGACTACCAAGATATAATTATGTAAATAGCATGTGACAAAAACCACGAGCGGACTGACGTATTTTCAGATAAGTGAAGTTGTTCGCCTGTGTACATTTGAACGTTGATTTTGTTAGCACGTCTCGCTATATCAACTTGTGATTGTTTACATAGTGAGTGTTGAAATTGATACGTTTCTCAGTTGTTTGAAAAGGCTTCTCGATTTAAAAAGTTTGTGATCAGCAGGCCTAGCTATGTGTTAACGAGTAGAATTTGCAATATGGCTGAAAATGAAATACACTTGACAGTTAACAAACAGCTGATTCCATATACGCCATTTTCTTTCTATGGTCGCTTTATCGATAACGGTAATAGAAATAGAATTTGTAATATGGCCAGGCCTGCAGGTGACCTATTGTAATTTTTCCATAACTTTTGCTTCATACTAACTTGCACTAAGACATTGCACAATGAAATATCTTCCAATATGACAAATTATCATGAAAGCACACTAAACTTAAATATCAAAATATCATTTTTTACCTACTAGAAATAAAATTAGTGCGCATTAACAGCTATAATTAGTTTATTGAATTATTTATTAACAGTCAATTGCGTGCTTGCATTCAATTTTTGACGCATCGATCATATTGTTCTAGTAACCTGGTGTTAATATCACATACTGACGATTTAACATATATTTTGTTCTGAGATATTTTTTTTTATAGTAGGAAGGTAATTTTACACACAAGGCGATGATATTAAGATAAAAGTAGTATGTAGGAAAACATAATTATACCTTGTTACTTATAAGTTTTACCTCAAATAGTAGATGCGAACGTGATATGAATGTTTATTTAGGATTTCTATAGAAAGGTTTTGAGCAATAAATATCATGACAAAAAAATAAAAGAACAATTGTAAATTGTAATTCTAAATACTTTTTGCAACATCTTCTAGTAGAATATAAAATAACAATAAGTAAAAAGATCATAAACAACTATAGGTACTGACTTAATGTAAGTATTTTTAATAACAAATTAGGTAGTAAAGATGAGGTGCCAATGTGCCATCCATCAATTGTCTATAAAATACACGTGTCGGTATGTAATGTGAATAAAAATAAAATGTTGCTCTCAACTGGAATAATGGTCGATTTTGAAATAATTTCATTTCTGTTATGTTAAAAACAATGTTTTCATTTACGGTATTTCAATCTATTTAAAAAACTAATTGAATTTTGGCTATTTGAATTCAAAGCTGCAATATAGCCGTCAAAATTATCTTTAACTATCATGATTACAACAATCATTCACTACAAATTGGATCTATTTTCCTGTAATAGCCTCTACATTAAAATACTATTGCTAATAAAAGGCTAGTAGCTACGATATTATCAATAACTGTGGTGTATTGACCTTGGTCAAGCTTGTAGCTAATAAATCAAACAAAAAAATGTCGTGTAACCTTTTTGTTATTTAATATTTTATCGAGAATGCCGAACATTTTATAGAACGAAGCACTTGCTTGCCACTGAAACAATTAAGATTTAATACAAAAATTCCTTTACTCGTGTAATGTTTATTTCTTTTCTTTTAGATAATCGATAAAAAGTCGATACTTATCTGAACGAAAACGAACGTAGCTACAAAACAATTGATCGGGCAGCGGAAGAGGAAATTATCAATGTTACAGTGACGGATCACGAAAAAAAAACATCGTAGTGACTTGATCAGATCACTTGATCAAATGGTTTCAGTTTTGTGTTTTAAATGAGATCCAAGTGAACAAAACCTGTGTTGTGAGGACATGCGATGACACGTCTACGATATTGACGTGTGCTTTTGTGTCGCATATCGCAGAAAAACTGGAGGGCGACACGTATGAAGTGTCAGTTGTCGTCCAGCTGACAACAGATGTCATCCCCATTGAAGTCGGTGAGTCAGACGTTTACAAAAGAACTCTAAAATATATTTAGCCAGGTACAGTCGAATAAGCCATTTGGTATACTTGCTTCACTTCGTTTACGAATTTTGCGTGTGTACTGAGTTGTCAATTGTTGTGCATCTCACCAATTTGTATAATGACATTTCATCTCAAAGAAATAAATATTTTCTGACGACCACTAAGTGTCTTCAAAGACTATTTAGGGCCAAATCCCTCACTAAACTTTGGGTGTAATATATTATGTAAATCAATTAACGCACGTGACAGGCATGTAACTATTTTTGAATGAATGTTGGCTGCGTAGTGTGTAGTGGAAAGATTAATAATTTTGCACGCATACCAAGTAACTTTTTCGACTGTAAGTATACGTACTTACTCAGTTATTTTTCGACTCTTGAATGACTATGATCTTTTGTGGTCAAGACTTTGTCATCTCACTGGTGGCTTACGTGATCCTTCAGTACAGTTTTACACGTTTTGTTTACTTTTGTCTTTATCAGAATATTGTCGTCGACTCGCTAAGAAGAAGCATGTGATAATAGTCGAATGATAATTGCGTAGGTAATAGTCTCCTCGTTACCTCTAGCAATCTACTTTCCTGTTGGATAAACACATTAGGTGTGATTAATCAATCAATAACTATTTGGAAAACTCAATACCTACGGTTATTAAAACACTTTTGTTTTTATAACTTTGAAGGTGTTGATATGATTGATGAAGGTAATTGTAGATATAAAATGATTCATTAGGCAACGTTCACTAGTGCCTTGTTTAGTCAGTAAGTAGCCGTAAGGCATGGACTAAACCTAAGTGACGATAGACTTAACTAGTGGAGAGGCGAGATGAGCTTATAACAACCAATAGAGTTTCGTGATTTACACTAAGCTTTAACTTTCGTCTCGTTTCATCTCCTTTTGGGCAGCCGTGTCTAATAAACACTTAAACTTATTCACTATTGGTACCTTGAATAAGTACCTAACTTTTGTCAGTACCTATCTTTGTTAGGTTCCCCGTAAGGAAAAATTAATTATTATCATCATTTTACATAAAATACCTGTAAAACAGTCTATCTGTTATTGAGTCTAATCAAACGACACAATTTGCTCGAATTTTTATCAAAGATCTAATCATAACTACAAATATTCTGTACCTACCAATATAAAATTAACGGTCGCTAAAACTCAAGCCTTTCTTTTGATGGCATTTTGAAGTAAAAACTGGCACATCTACAGCCAATTATCGACAGTACCTACGAAGCTCGCAATTGAATCTAATTAGAAAACAAATTTGGCATTAAACGTGCCGTACCGAAATTACTTAGAGCGTTCTTTAGTCAAAAATCGAGTATTCGAATACTGTATACTCGATTCGTTTAATTAATGCAAATAATGTCCTCTTTACAAATTCGTCTTCTAGACATTACTTATCGAAGATGGTAAAACAGGTATTGCCAGTGTTTTTGTGCGGTTTCACACGAATGAACGGCCGCCGTGTTTTTAATCAGTCGCTAAGTATTGGGAGGCGTTTTGTTTGAACTAGGATCTTTTATAATATTGACATTGAACTTTAAGCATTAATATAACCATATTTTGCGGAAATTAAAATTTACAATAAGCTTATGATTTTTGTGATCGTTTAATATATTATATTGTGTCCAAATTTTAAATAGTCTGTAGTAAAAAGTACTTTTGACGTATACTGCAACATATTTATCGGTTTTGATTCTGTTTTAGCAACAATACTGTTGCATTTCATTGGCATGTTGCGGAAGCCAATTTACATGAAAATTCAATAACTGAAGCGGTCGCAGAAAATATGTAATTTAACGCAATATTGCATTTCTGCCCATCACTTGAAGTTAACTTTAAGTAAGTTAACTTCGAGTGAACGAGTAGAAAGGTTTCATTATTTCAACACATGCAAATAATATAATTTAAGTGTCATTAAGTAATAACACCTACATGTTTTAGAAAGTTTATTACCCCTATATTAAAAATCATAACGAAGTATTCCCTGCCGTAAGAGCTGCAGCAGGGTTAAATTACAGGCATCCTTTTAATTTAATACAGTTTCAAAAATAATAAAAATAAATTTAATAAATTGTTAAAGGCTATTGTTAATTGTTAAAGGTTATCAGCTGTGAATGCTGTGATCAGTTGAATGAATTTTCAACAGCCATTATGTATGCCACATGATTCGCATATAATTTATGACGTGTCGATAATTTCTTTCTAGAAACAGGGTGAGTCGAAGTCTATCAATAGGGTATATGCATGTATTTTTTTAATATTTTTAATTCACTGTTTACAATGTTTTAACATAGTAAAAAATATAAACATATTTAATCATTGCTGTAATGAAGCTTAAAAAAATATTTAAAATACTGAATAAATTTGAGCTGTATAAACGCTGCCATTTTCGCGCGCCATTTCGATTACGTCATTTACTATGATTCTATTACTATTACTATGGGTGTTTTCGTTCTTCTAACCATTTCACCATGAAAAGCGCTCAAAAAGCAGATTACCTTGTACCCGAATGCAATAAACATTATCAGATTGTGCTTTTACAAAACCACTTTCAGTCATTTTTCTTAAATGTTATAAATAACCTCACTATGAAGCTAAAATTAGACTTGAACATTAAATTAGTTCACAACACACACGGCAATAATTATGTTTTCCAATAAAAAGTTCATTCCAATACCTAATGTCATACTTACACATTGTAGGTACGTTTTGTAGGCGTTGATTTGTTGTCGTAGTATTTGACGTCAAGTTTCGTTATTACCAATGGTGATGCGTTTTACAAATTTTAATTTCCCGCGCTTAATTCGCACTTTTATTTTTAATTTTAAATAATTATGACGCTATTAAAAAGTAAAATAATGATTTAGTTCATATTTTGAACTACATGCATATTCCCTATTACTAGACACTATGTAAAATAATTATTATGGTTTATGCTATCAATGAATCACCATAAAGTACTTAGGTCGGTACTTACTGGTTCACACTGGAGCTGATGTCGTGAAAAATCTGGTCACGCTCAGTTATACTTGACCTTGTGACGAACAAAATGGATTATTGAATTAACTCACTGTCATTTTTTTATTATTACTGCACGCGTTATGGTCTTGGAACAGAATGTTCGTAACTTCAAATTATAAGATTCTTTAATATAAAAGTAATTTATTAGTTGGAAATTGTTATAAAAAGGAGATAAATTTAATTATTTTTGTTTTTTTTTTCATGACTGAGTAACAATCTTCAATACTACATAGGTATTCCTTTATAATGTTTTTTTTCAGTTAGTCTATCTTTATAATTAGCTAGATTGGTTAACAGAATAAAATTATGAGTATTTTCTCTATAGTCGATATTCGCTTTATGCAAAGAGATGTAAAATGCTACAGAGCGGGCATGTCAAGGAAATGTCATATGAAAACTTTGATCCCTTGTCTCAGTAACGCCATCTAGAACAATATATGAATATTGGTGCGGCAGCGAAGCGTACTAAAAAAAACTCAAGACTTGTGTCCACTAGGACACAAGTTTTGGATGACAATTTTGTAATTTCTTTGATCGTTTTTCATCTGTGTGTCAAACAAAATAAGGTTCACATTCAATTGGTAAAATTTGACACATTGGGGTAACTTGATGTGCTCGCGTCTGTACGTAAGTATTATAATGTCTTTGGCTTTATGCACTTCTTCTACATAAAAAAAATATAAAACCGTGTTTCACACTCTACCATGTGCGTAATGTGAATACTTTTTAAACAAAATTGCGTATATATATTTTTTAATTTTGCAATAAAACGATAGAGTTAATTAAAGATAAGTGTAGCAGATCTAGTGCCGATTTTTCAATCTTGAGATAAATTTTAGCTCAGGAATAAATTATCTAAGGAATAATTTAATGGCGGGTTGACAGCTTTTGTATTGAGAATTATGTAAAACTGCCATATTTATTTTTCATGTAAAAGTTTCTGACGACAAAAAAGTTATATTAAACAGGTAGAAAGAGAGCAAAGAAACCAGTTTAAAAATGGGTTAAAAAGTTTATTTTTCTCACTCAACCTTGCGAGTGTTATTTGTTATAAAAACAGGACCGCCGCCGTGACCTTGTCAATGCGTCTGAGTGATGAAGATAAAAGAGGACGAAACAATACACCGTGCGAGGATACATCGCTTATCAAAACCACTTAAGGCTGCGTGTTCATTATATTTACACTTTATTGCAATTTTTATAGTGCCTACGTCTTCCTGTTGAGGCTAGTATGTAGTATCAAAATGCATTTTTCTATTTTTATGTTAAAGGCCTATCCATAGGCATCGTGTATTTTTCTAAATAAAATGTAGACTATGGAACTTAGGCATAGTATTATTTTTTTAGTAGGTAGGTACCTAGACTATATTCAAGTAGATGTTATTTTAAAGATTTGTTTACATACTCCTGAGATATTACTGCGTCGTAGACAAAGTGATTGATATTGCTGAGCATTAGGTCCTAAGTGCGATTCTCAGGTGCAAAGTGTAAGGTTATCTAAGAATTTCTCAGTAGTAAGCAAGAGGCTGGATTTTTGCCCACTTGATGGCAACAGACTTGCGCATGAAAACATGAAACATACTCGTAACAAGCTAAATGTGGATGCACCTAAAGTACACCTATTTTTATTCCAATTTTGAATAGTATTAATAGATTTATAATAAAATCAAATCAAAATACCTAATGAAGGAACCAATACGTTTTACTCCAAGTTTTTCCTTTACAATTTACTGGTATCATGATGTCAATGATGTCATTATCAAGCATCTGTGAGCCTTCCCTGAAACCGCGAAGTAAAAAACTTAACGTTAAATCGATCAATTTTGTAAAACACTTAGTAAATCACGTTTTTATTTAGAAAAGGTAAAATATTCTCGTGGGAATACCGAATGGTTTTTTCCGGTTTCATCGCAGGCAACACCGCGGGGCACTGCTATGTTACTACAATAATTCGACTTGCTAGAATATTATCCTTTTTGTAAACTACTCCGTGGTATATCACTTACATAGAGTGTAGCTAGATTAATTGCCATAATTATTGTTATAGTCTAATTTTGTATTGAATACAAGCTACGATTACATAGGCGTAGCCGTGAACCTACGCCAAAAGTGCTACAACTTGCTACGAACTTTTTTGTTACGAACTTTCTATGCCCTTTTACTTTTAGTTAAAACACGAATATAAAGATCGGTATTTTATACACACAAAAGTGTGATTTATACAACATGACAAACAATCATGTTATCGCTATCAATAACTTCAAGATATCCTAAGCCTATCACGACATTATGCGAAGAAAAAAGGTGGAATGTGTTTGCAATTAATTGCCTTGCGCAAGTGTTGAGTGAAATGAGGCAATATCTTAGGGCTAGGCTTTCGTAAGGGTTAGTAACTTGTTCCATGTAAAGCTAGCTTTATACCTGCTGTTTCAATATATTATATCTTTACCTTAGTGATTGAGCCGCACCTTACTTTCCCATCCTACTAATATTATAAACGCGAAAGTTTGTGAGTATGGATAGATGGATGTTTGTTACTCTTTCACGTAAAAACCCATGAATGGATTTTAATAAAATTTGGTATGGAGTTAGCTGACACCCTGGATTAACACATAGGCTACTTTTTATCCCTGTATTCCCACGGGAACGGGACCTACGCGGGTGAAACCGCGGGACGTCTGCTAGTACTCACATTTATTCGACTATCAATTACACATCTTTAACTTATTACTTCATGCGAATTCCTAAGGGCTAGTGTTAGATAGACTGGTATAATATATAATGGAGTAGTACTATGAGCGTCTACGATTTACAAACATTCAATAAACGCGTTTTAATTGATTCTCACATTTTCAATTGATTTACGCTTATGTTGGTAGAACAACATTTTCCCACGTATGTAAACACCAATTAAATACGTAAGAACTTAACCCTACTGCAACAGTTTATATGAACTGAAGATAATGTTTCTACGTCATCATAAAATTAAATAACAAACAATGACACTGATGTTTAAAATAAATATATAAGATTAAATTTAAGATGCTACATTATTGAGTTATCGGGTATGTAAAAGTTTTCGTTCTATAAATCCTATGAGATCCAGATCATTTAACGTCAAAGGTTAGATTTCTAGTATTTCTTAGCTTATTTTACTAGGCAGTTGCAGAGATAAGATTAACATTTCTTTTTTTAAAGCTTATAAATCTTTAAATAGTTAGGGAATAATACAGATATTAAATCTAATCCATCTTCTCTTCTCTTTTTTCTTTTCATCTTCTGTTATTCTATCTTATATCTGTCAGTCTCTAATGTCTGTCTGTGTATTGGTTTATCTCTAATATCAGTATCTCTGAATTTCAATTTACCCAATGAATAGACCATAAAGATAAACGCCTAAATTTTCCCAAAGGATTAGGTAGACGTGTACCTAAAAACTTTGTGGCTAGACCAGGTACAAATCCAATGTATCTGAACATAGCTTTTCCTAAAAAACCAATTCGAGGACTGCAATTATGTAGTTGATAATAGCGCTGATGGCCAGATCTTCTCAGAAGTAAAATAAGGAAATTCAACCCACCAGTGACATTATTTATTTCTCTTTCCTTATCAAAGTTGCCATACTGGACACTGATACTATCTATTCTTTAGAAATCTAGTTTAGATGCAATGACTTGTTGGAAATTCATCTGTACCTTAATCATTTGTTTCGTTACTTTAACATAACATATTTGTCCGATAGCAGTTTCTTCCGCCATGATCGCCATTAAAAATATTTTATACTCAATAATGTACTTACCAATCAGTTCAAACCCACATTCTTTATCGCTCCATTTATAATTATTAGAAAAAAAAGAAGCTCATAGAAGCAGGAATGCAGAACATTTTATTGTAAAGATAAGTGAAAACAATTATAATTAAAATATTTTATCTCAAATTTAGAAGTTCATCCCTGCTTATTTTTTAGGTTTTTAGCATTGTCATTGTAATTTTCGACTAAAATGAAATAATTCTAAATGAAATTTCCACATCATTTCTTAAAACAAATTGTTGCAATGGTTAATACTAATTGTGACAGCTGCTGTGAAAATAGATTATAACAAATTCAGCGTCTATCGTAATTGTAACATGTTAAATTGTACTTTCGTTACAAAGTGTGCATTAATTTTTTATTTTTTTTTACAAGGTATACAAACAGTTCGACTTTGATATTTTTAATACAAGTGTGACTTCCGCAAAAAAGTGTTTATCCTCAAACTTTTTCATAGAATAAAAACAGTGTACTGAATGAATAGAACATGGTTCGGAAATAGATTCAGTGACGATTAATTTTAGTTTTTTGTTGTTATTATTTTTCTATTTTTGTAATATTGTTATTTTTTGTTTTTTTTTGTGTCATTACGCGGCAGTGTGTGCGTATATTTTGTTCCACATTATTATCTACACAAGCTCTAGACGTGGAGACTTGTAATTGGCTGTCAGATAACCTTACTGTTATTTATTTCCAAAGTCGTTAAATAAATAAATAAATAAAAATACCCTTTTTAAACTTCTGCCTAATTGTATTGTAAATAGAGTATAGATACATACGAGTCTAAACGACCTTCATTCCGATTGTACAGATTTATTTGTATATCTAGGTAAATAAATCTAAATCTAAAACTTCTTTACTACCAACCATGTATTTGTACTCAGAAGTTAATGCAGAAATAGCAGAAAACATTATGAACACTTGATTCCCATCACCTTCAAAGGTTGTTCCTATACATAATGGAAATTCTTTTGCTATATTAACCACCTATAAATAATAAATGGTTAGTGCTAGCTATATCGATTAGATGTTACTAAATACCAAACTTAAAGGTTAGAGGAAATAAATTATTAGCAACAGTGAGCTATCAGCGCGTGTCTGTATCTATGTATGTTATTTAAGGTAGGTACCCGGTACATTCAATAAAACTAAAAAGCACAAGTGTCGTAAAAACCAGTGCAGTGAGAATATAAAATTCTTTGTTAATTATTTTTACGTCGCAAAATATCTTGAATGTTCGTCTTTGATTGAATTATATTGCTCATTTTTTCACAAGGATACACCGGACCAAGATTCTGAACCTATTTGACCTGTTGAAGATAAAAATAAAACTTGCACTTAACTTTTACAAAGAAAAAGATAAGTCGGTAAAAAAAATAACACACCCTGATTCGCTAAGGTAGGTTTTTGTAAAGGTCATATTATCAACTACAGTCAAACATCAGACTTAACTACGGCACACCCTTCGTTAAACGACGATCTAGAGTCTACGGCCAAATCCACTTCCATTAAACAAATTGATACACCCATAAACTCTATTCGCACCCTTACAAAGACAATAGTTGAGCGATGGGACCGCCTACTTTAATGGTATACAACTGGCCTTGATTCTTTGCGTCAGCGACTCTCCCATGGGCCATTTCGCCGACCCCATCAAGGTTAGACACCGAACATACAGCTCCAATGTTTGGCCGACACGCGATCCATCATTCTATATTTAACAACGCTTTATAATTAAGTTATATAACTTATAATCATGTTGTGCACGCGAAACGTCAAGTTCAGATACATTTTTAATTAATTTCATGATTTTGGAATTATATTCGTTTTACGATATTGCAGCGTCAAGTTAGTTGACATTGAATTTTAATATGAGCTGCTGCTGGTTTTTTTTGCATGTTTTTGTATGATTAGGTAGCATTTTACAAGTTCAGCAAATTTGGCGTTGTTTTAGGTTTCTGCTATTTAAAATATAAGAATGAAATAAATAAACGTGTATTTTGTTTATCTTGTACCTTGTTTTATTCGTTTTGTTTTATTTTCATCATTTGATACTCGGCGCGTATTTTATGTTAGCCTTGTTCCCATTTTCCTTGTTCCGCACACATACGATGTCTGTACGATACACTTGGTTCACAGGTTGACAAACCAGCTAGGCGCCACAGGGTAAAACTCTTAAAAAATTTGTCTTTGCAACAGTAATAACTAAACAAAGTGAATTGATTTGGTTCCCTATTTGGTATTAATTAATTTATTATCACATGGTAACGTATTATTTTTATCGCTGCAAATTTTCTCATGGTCTGGTTGTCAGGTTTGAGCAAAGTCGCGCCATTTAAAGCGGTATAAACTAGTCTTTAATTGAAACGGATAGATATCTCAAAGTCGTAAAATATGTATAAAATCGGTTATTTATATTTTCTGAAGTAATACTTAAGTATTTTCACTGGTATTGGAAGTATGAAACTTGCTTTTAAACGGTCTATCAAGTGAAATACTAGGTATAATTAATCATGTAAAAAGCATTCTCAGGAAACATTAACCACAGCCTCTGAATAATTTACGTAAGCGCATGTTAATTGTAGCGTAACTACTTTTAAAGACAGTCCGTGCCCATTTCCAGTTTTTTAAATAAACCTATTTCGTTTAAGTAAACTTTAATTTAGAATAAATTTGTTTTATCAATCATATAAAACCGATATTCTGATTTGACAAAATAAACACTGAAAATGTAAAAAAAAAGATTCCATAAATAATGAAACATTTCATAAAAAAATGTCTTAAATTTAAAGAGTAATCAAATGAATTCGTGACTTTTTAATATTATGAGTTATACACTAAAGGGGTTGGCGGTATGTCCCGTAAAGGTAAGGCCATTCTGTCTGCTAATTCCAGTAACATTTAAGTAGACCAGTTGTAAATGAAACAAGCAGACAATTTGGT
The DNA here is from genome assembly GCA_921972225.1 of Euplexia lucipara. NCBI lineage: Eukaryota > Metazoa > Arthropoda > Insecta > Lepidoptera > Noctuidae > Euplexia > Euplexia lucipara. Next base: position 12,164,237 of record OV179148.1, read on the forward strand.
ACAAGGCCAAATTGACACTAAACACAAACAGTATTACCTGTTACTTTAACATTTGCCGCCGATAACTAAGTTGTTGATATGAATTATATTACGGGTGGAATATCATGAACTTGCAATAAGATACTTATTTATTATTATTATTTATTTTTATTTATTTATTTATTTTCTCACCACAATACATTATTTATCAGTACATTTTAATAACGGTTTAGACAATTAAAACAAAAATTAGTAATATTATATTGTGGGGAGACTGGTGCCTAAGCTAGACGGAAGGTCTGTGTTTCAGGACACCAGGACTCCGCCCCTTAGGTAATGGTTACATTCAAATAATTTTGTAAGTGCTCTAGAAAATTCGGAATTAAGGTAAGTTTATCATTAATGGTTTGTATTGTAAGTTATTATAATTATAATTTTGGCAATAATGTTCCCAAAAGATTAAATTACACTACCAAGATAAGGGCTTCTGTGTTAATATGAAGATAAAATCTCTATTGGGAGTCATGCATTTAAACAATGCCGAGGGCAAATCATGATTGTACACTAACCTGACTTGTTCTTAATCGAATTATTTGATTGAGTCTAAGATAGAAAATATACAATTCATTTTAAGCTAATGCTCATCAGATGGGGGCCTTTTTAGCCTCGGACAGGTCGTTTTTAAATTATGGTATTTCTTATTGTTTTTTGGTTTTCGTTTTTACTTTTTATTTTTTTTTATATTTTCCTTGTTTTTTTTTTCTGTAGTTGTAGTTGTGTAATTTGATGTCCTGTGCGTGTCAAATAAATGCTTTTCATTCTTCCTTTCTTTTACGACCGTACTATATAAATGTACTTCTGTTGAGCATTTAAAATACTTCTTTAATCATTGATATTAATTATGTTCGTAATTGAAACATAACTAGTATATGTATAGTTTCAGCTAGCGATTGCGTCCGCATAGAAGTCAACTATGACATACGGCAAAACTTGTAGCACTAGTCGTTTAAGTAGCTTTCCATTGACTGAATATTTTTTGAAATCGGGCTAGAAGTTCCGGAGATCACACATAATTATGAACTTACAATCAAACTGTACAACTTTGTAATTTTAGTATACCTACATAAATTTATTCGAAAAGTTCAATTAACTATAATGTGTCACAAATGGTATGACATTTTCATCCAGCTAGTTAAGCAACACAAGCTTCACCTCAAAAAAACTTGTTAATATTTTACCTGTAGTGAATAGCAATAAAGCCATAAAGTGTATCATTCGCGAATTTGTTTAGAGTCACCCGTGCGTGATGGATGATGGCACATGACGTTATACTCTGTCATGAGACAGAACGTGGAAATTTTTACAACAATTGCTGTTGTGAATAGGCATAAAATATGACCGGTGAACTTGTTAATTGGTTATCTACTGATTTTTAGAACAAATAAACAGTCACTCCAGAAGAAGAAAATATAAATAAAACTTGTATTTAGGAGAAAGAAATAACGATAGACGAGAAAATGTTAATGTGTTCAAAACCTATTTATAGCTAGACGAATACATTTGGCCTCACTTTATGAACTACGATCTAGAAATGCAGACAAACAGGCATCAGTAAATAGATTAATGACTGCAAGCGGAGAAAAAAGAGACAAGGACGCAATCAAATTGCGTTCCACTTAGTAGGTATACCTGCTGGGAGCATGAACGACTTGTTTAGTCAAGTTTTATTACTCAATTGCCAACCTAAAATAGTTGCATCAAACAGGAACGCAAAGCATGCAAAAAAGTCACAACAACCATTGCGCGTGAATGCAAACAAGATCTAAATCACATATACATAGACATAAGTATAAGAAAAATAAGTGCTAAAAGTGGTTATGAAAATGTAAAGCAAACAGACGTTGATGGCTTTAAAAATAAACCTGTGACAATATAAATATCAGCTGATACGCTGTTTACAGATAGTTTCATTGCTATGTCCTTACAAAAAACATTAACGATAATGCGAACTTCGCTGGGCACTTGTTTACAAAAGACATGTAACATAACATATGATGAGAAAAATTATCATAATAAAACATTTTCAAGGGAAGGAAAGACACTGTTTAAGTAAATCAAGAAATAGAATGAGTAAACATTGAAGGTGAACAAGAAAATGCTTTCAATTTTAGATATGCGTTCGGTCATTCTCTTTCCGACTGTCGTGGTGTTGAAGGTAAAATCAATGTCAAAGCAGTATAATTCTTTTCAAACTGTCACGTGTATTGCAAAAATAAATCACGAAATTGAAATAAATACTATGAACAATTACAATGTCATATAGAAGTGAATAATTCGTAGTGATTGTTATAATTCGATACGTGACTCGCATCAGAGGTTCATGGCAAGGTCCTACGATGATTTAACCTGTTGCTCTGTAAAACAATATCATTCAGTATGATAAAAGCCATTAGTTCGAGTTTTGTTTGTACACCTGTTTAACGTCTGCAAATCTAACTTTGTTCATTTTTCATCGGGCCACGTAAGGACAAACAGGAAGACTCCTATTTAAAGAGTCCTTGATCCGCTGAACCTCGTTATCAAGTTCAATATGATTCATAGTTTAAGGATGCAAAGGTCTTCTGATTGCATTGAACTGCGTGCATGTTTTTAATATAAACAATTTAAGGAATGTCGTTTTTCTCGATACTTAATTTTCATTAAAATGTTAGATATACCTAATAATGCGACGTATATTTTTCTGATCTCTCAGTGGTACAAAATTATAACTTTAAAATTAAGGAAAATAATAATAAAAGGCAGTCATTATTACAAAATTACGGAATTATAGATACAAACCTACATAAAATTAATTACGTTTTATTGTATTTTAAAACCTTTTAAGAACTTAATTAACGTTTTATAGACACTTTAAGGTGATTCAAATGGCAAACAAATCGCTTAGAATTTTTAGAAGTGGAAGACACAGTTAAATACATTCAAACATTAAATAGTAGGTACCGCAGTTTCAAGCCATACGATTTATTGCAAAAATGTAAATTATAGACTCGGGTCTCTAAAAAACTTTATTTATTCACGTCGTCGTCTGAGACTGGTGGCATGCTTACGTTGTGATGGGGAGTTAACTTAAGAGTATCTGTATAGCAATCATTCAAAAGGTACAATTTAATGTAGAACTATTAATCGATTAATATTTTTTCTTTAAAACATTAGGGCTGCATCAGTAGAATTTTCGTTTTTATTGCTCACTAGCAGACGTCACGCGGTTTCACCCGCGTAGTTCCCGTTCCCGTGGGAATACAAGGATAAAAAGTAGCCTATGTCACCCGGGGATAGCGTAGCTTCCCAACAGGGAAAGAATTTTTCAAATCGGTCCAGTACGTTTGGAGCCTATTCAATGCAAACAAACAAACAATCAAACTTTTCCTCTTTATATATAAGTATAGATATAGACTAACACTGTGCGTCAGAGATAATTTTTTAAGGAAACCTGTAATCTGTACCACTATTATTACTAGTAGCTTGAATTTTTTGGACATCAGGATGATGGCTTTTCTACTCTTCTTTTACTAATATCTGTAAAGGGCTATGTAGGGCCATTCTTTATTGAATGAGTCCAACTCATCGCAACATTTCGAACAGGGTCTAATTGAACCTATTGAAACGTGAGTTTGGCCCGAAGAAACCTACTATTTAATACTAACCTATTGTTTAATACTTTAAATTCTAAACATGTCTCAAGAGAGTTAAGATGGTGTTACCTATTTAACATTTATAAGCAATTGGCGCAATGTAATATATTAAACATGTCAAGTAGATGTATTTATTGCGACGTTTACTCTCAATTAAGGAGTTTTATTTACTCATTAAATTCAAGTTATAAATATCTACAGACTGTCTCTTTAGATATTTATAACTTGTCAGTGAATATTTCTTTTGGTAAACTTCATTTGACTCATAAAATACTTCAATTCGGATAAAAATGTTGAAGATGTCTGAGAATGTTATATCTAGTACTTACATATTTTGAGAACAGATTTGTCTGGAAAGAAGAAAGTTTATGGAATAGATATGATATCAAGTAAATCCATATAGGTACGTTCACAGCCTGCTGGTTTGATACCAAATATCAAAAAAAGTGTGATAAATTGCTACAATAAAATTTATTTTAGTTGAAAATGTTTTTGTATTAAACCGACTTGACAGTCAAAATAATAAATTACGTGAACACAATGCAAAACATTCATTGCGTGTGACAAGACAATTCGCACCAAGTTGGCTTGATCTAACTTAGAATACAGACACAGAATTAATTTGTTCGTCTTACAAAATTAATGAAGCGATAGACTTCAGTTCATTTTCTATTAAGAAATTTTAGGTCAAGGAAGGACGTCGATTCGTAAAACACTTTTTGTCTCAAAACATAGGTTGGTATAGTTTTTTTCTGCGCGAGCGAAGCTGCGGTATCGTCTAGTTATTCATAACATTACGAGCAGTCCGCGGCCTTGAGTGCTCCGATGATCACAAGCAACTCAACGATGATTGTGTGTACTCGACCGCTCTTGATAACGACTTCGTTTATACTTTTGTCTTGCTCTTTTCAGTTGAACGTCAACGTAAATTTTATCTTTTTTTCTAATTGTTTGTTTCTTTTTCGAGCGGTTGCGCGTTGTTCGAAGAGTGCTACGGATTTTACTGTTGAAATATTCGGTCACCCATTTGAGGTAATGATTTTGCGTGGACGAGGAAGGAGGAACCTTCAACTTCTGGGCCATTTCTTAAACATGAATAAACCTGAAACTACAAAATAAAAACGTGAACAGCATGCATGGACCTCAATAGTAAATTCGTTGCTATACAGTAGAACTGTTTACGCAGTTCACAAATTTTCACAGGATAAATGACTCATTAATATGAATGAACAACCTTCACATGAGACGATTTTTTAAAATCACGAAAAAAATTCAGCTGCTTCATATATTTTTGTCGAGTAAATTCTCTATAAAACCGCTGATAATTTGTCTGGTATTGAGAGATCGTCCTATAGTGAAAGTCTCTATTTACCTCAATAGTCAATAAGACTATCAGAACGTTATTTCCTTTACGTGAATGCTTCAACTTTTCCAACATCCACAGGATAAAAAACAACGCAATATGTTTAAGAAAATACCAGTTAGCAATACAGTAAAGTACAAAAACAGTTTACCTTACGTGACGTAGGTATGTTGATTGTAGTACTCGGCTCCACGTACAACGAATACAACAAAACCTCCAATTAAAAAAAATCTTTTAACTAGCCAATACCGTACTTCAATTCCTTGGATAGAAAAAAAAAACAGTTTTTGGAGCAGGAACAATCAACATAAATGATGAAATCTACTAAAATACTGAACTTATTCTATCTGCCGTATGATCTAATGAAAAAAAGTGTTCGTGGTATCAAATATTAGTTTGCATACACGATATAAAAATGCTTTAACTTTTACCTATATTTTACAATTTTGTTGTCCAGATTCCTTATAAAAATAGATCGTAATGCAATTTAAAAATATAATTCATTGGTTTCGATTGTCTCAATTGCAGACACTACCTAATTTACTTATTCTTTTATGCAATGGTATGGTAACACGATAGTCGCTTGTCAACGATAAAAAATATACCTATTGTTGCAAGTTTTTGTCTTGGACATGACATCTTGAAGTGCTAAATGATGCTCGCTGAATGAGCAATAGATTCCTTTGTATCGCGATTATAATTATACTTAAAGGGTACACAAAAAAATGTCATGTTAAAAATATTGTAAGAAGCTAAGCGGCTTTAAGGAAAAGTTTTAATATAACATTCCAATGGTAACATTGTTATCTATTTAAGTATATGGCATTTTTTTTTAAATATTATATTGAACGTAGCATTTTTAGCTCCACGTAATATCCCTTTAAAAATAATATTAATAAAAAATGGCTGCACATTTCAATCGGTATGTAAGTAGATGAGGAAACTTGCTTGATTATCTTACGAAAAAAAATATGGAGGACGAGAATAGACGTAGGTAGGTAGGTACTACATATTTGTTTTAGAGACAGACGTACTTGGCGACGTCGACGCGGCTTTTTAAGCACGTGTCAATATACATTATGCATACCACCACCTGACTTGAGGAAAAGTCATAAAAATGTCGGACTAAAGATGTCTCTAGGAAGGTACTATCGATTGAGTGAAACGCATCCGTGTTAAAAGACTATTGAAAGCGCGGTAAGGTTGATTCATCAGGTTAGATTGCATGGGTTCAAATTATACTTACGTCATTGTAGTGAGAAGGTAAAAGTCCGGCTAACAATGGCAAATGGTTAGATCATAATTATCATCATGAGTGCATCTTCAGTTATCAAAAAGTTTAAAGCTAAAAATAAAGATAAAGATCGATTTAATTGTTTAACATGAGTAGATTATAATAAAGTTTAACTCTCTAAAGTGCATTATATAGGGTTTAATTGAAATGAATGATTTGACTTTGATTACAATACAAATAGCTGCATGTAATGGTGATAAATTTACATGACGATGTGCTATGCATGCCATATCACAGTAGGTAAAAGTAAAGTAAAGAAAAAAAAGTTTATTGACAGAATATAAGAACAACCTTAAATACAAAAATCAATAGTCCTGTGATTTGTTTCTAAATAATCAAGGTGGACAAATCTTTCATGGTCAATAAACATTATACATTATAAAACATTAAATTGTATTTGCCATTGGAAATTGTCACAAATTGTTTAAAACCACAAAACGTGACATACAAAAATTTTAATAGGTATTAGATTAAAATTGTCTAATGACAAGTGTTTTTCAAACAACCTACAAAGCTTCAGACGCCAGCACGTCAAGTTACCCTAATGTGTCAAATTTCTTTGATCGTTTTTCAACTATAAAACAAACAGAATAAGGTTCATATTCAATTGGGAAAATTTGTCACATTGGGGTAACTTGATGTGCTGGCGTCTGTACGTACATGGTACAAAATAATGCGTGAGTACTTACCACATTTCCTAGGAAATTCTATGCCAATGTCTTCTAGGGCATGGGTTATTCCAGTGTGACTGACTTAGGTAGACACTTGACTTCGAACTGTACCTACTACGAGTATGATTCAATTTGTCTTTTTTTTTTTTTTTTATTGGTCTTACAACTTACTTCTATAGTTTAAATTCTTGCCCGCATTCAATAAATACAAGTTCTGGGTCAAAATAAAATATTTATTTACTCAAATTACTTTATTTACTTCACCAAGGTGCAGCCTTTTGTGGGCTTCAAGGCACTTCCCTATTTGCTCCATAGATATTTAGGACTGACACATATCGAGGCGCGACCTTGCAGGGCGGTAAGTAATGTGACTACAGATGCGGATAAATATTGATAAGGATAATCTTGTCTGTGTTTTTACTAACTGATTTACTTAAAAATCACTAAAATGTATTTATATAAACATTTCAAGTTTCCTATAAATATTACCTACTTCCTATAAGTCGATATACAGTGTTATTTTTTAATGACCGGCCAAATTTTCACTGGGTGTTCTACCCATGAATATGAGCAACTTTCCCTATGGAGACAACTCTGAATTCACGAAAAAAAAACAGCTGTTTCATACAAAAGTTCAATACCTACTCGACTTAAATGATTATGAATGTTATAATGATTTTTTTTCGTGATTTCAGAGTAGTGTGGGTAGAACACCCTGTGAAAATTTGGCCGGTCATTGAAAAACTGACTGTATAATAATTATTTTGATGCAAGGGTGCAATGACAAAAGCTCACACATATCAATCGACGTTTTTCAATTTACTAACCTGCAAGAAAGCATAATAGAACCTAAGTAAACATGGTATTTTGTAATATATTTGAAGAAAAATGACTTATGTTTTTTTATTAAAGAATAGGCTCCTTATTGAAATTAAAAAAACAACTGATTTTAACTTTGTTTATGAAGTAGTGTGTAGTTAACAGTAGTGCCCTTTCAGTTACAGTTATGCAACACGTATTGAAAATATTGATTATAAAATAGGATATAACACTTTCTCAACGCAAATGTAGGCATTAATAAACTTACTATCAAATGCACTAACCAAACAAACAAGTCCTATTTTTAAAAACTTGAACTAATGGAAAACTACAGGCCGGTAAACTTATTACTAACAAGAATAACCAAAACAGATGACACGAAGTAAACATGCAGACAGGAATAATTTAGGAACTTACTCGTATCTGATTAAAAAAAAATGCAAAATTCCACGTCTTTAGACATCGTTAAAATAACATCAAACTAAATAAGCCATCCATCATTTGTCAAACGTTATGTCCGCCTCCCAGCTTTGATAAATATTTAAATTTAAACAATACCTACTTGTTTACGAACAATTGCACAAAAAATATTTCAACATGGCATGAATATTTGAGCTTAACACTGCAACTTCAATAAACCTTACGTAATTCATGTAGGAATACAAAACGAAGTGCAGTATGCAAATTCAATGATTAAGTTAAAAGACAAGATTCAATTTAATTCATCAATGACGTCACAATGAACAATGAAGTGAATGTAAAGGAAAACGTCGACGACATATTAAGTGACGAGATTGAATAATTTGGCAATACGCCTGCTATACAACTGAGTTTGTCCCTTAGAGAGGAAGAAACGCGGTGTGCAAACCTAAGTAAGGGTAGGCAGGTAGTCCAATTGTGATGAAGGTTTGACATGGTGAGTCACTGACCAATGGCCCCTGGTTAGAATATTGATCAGGGAGACGGCTCGTTTCTGTAAAGGCGGCGAAATGATAATAAAAACAGAATCATATCAAATTAATATGATAAACATATTATAATGATACAATAGTTTATAAGCGAAAGGTTACATTTCTTGATCACAGGTTAGAAAATAATTGGGTAACCAATTTTATTACAATGGTAAACAATTTTACTATCGAATACAGAAATACAAAATTAGAGCCCTGACTCCTAAACTAGGAAGATCCTGTATCTGGGGAGGCGAAATCGATAGGCGAATATCCTTAGTGTTTGTAAAAAGTGCAAAAAATACACTTCCAAATTCCAATTAAAGTTCCAACACACGCGTATATTTTAGTTCTTGCTGACGATACATTTTGATGTGTGAGTTCTGCAAAATCTGTTTATCTGTTACCGATTGTTTTGAAATAAGAAATTAAAATAGTTTTTTTTTTGTCAGAGAGACTTTTCCCCTATATTTTAAAACGTTTTTCACTAAAGCCGAAACTGATATAAGACTGTGAATTGATTTTGTAAAGTACTTATTTATCGACAACAGTTCATTAACTAGGATTGGCTTCAAAATGGAGTCCTTGTCATAGTTATTATAATCTTGTAATTAACAAAACTGTTATCCCGTCTAATAATAAACCATTCAACCTCAAAAAAGTAGGCTTAGCAGGGCAGTATTCTGGTTGTAATTGTAATGAAACTTCAATAATTTCAAAATATTGTTAAAATTGAACATAGGTATAATAATTGCATTTGTACCAACATATTTTAAGAAGCTTTCCTTTCTTAGTTCTCTGAATACATTCTCTGAAAACATATTGCACCCTTATTGACCTCATATTTAATAAAGGTTGCTGAATAAGATAGTCCATTTAGTAGGTATCATTTAGTATCTTAGTGAAATTTGCCTTCTTTGAGAAAACATCACATCTTTCCAACAGTAAAAAACAGCGTGTGAATTGCAATTATAATGTTGTTATAATTATTAAAGCCTTCATTATATTTAACTGTAAAGCCTTTTATTTCTCAGTTATGACCTGAAGAATACTGAAGAGGAAAAAAAAGTCGCTTAATATTGAATGAAACATTAATCATTCACCCTTCAATCACAATAAATGTCCCGGCCCTGAAAAGTTGCATATGTTAGTAATCGATATTGATTTCACGTGTAACATTGCCTAGATAGAGCTTTTTATAAAAAAAAAAATTGAAAACTAAGCTGTAATCTTTGGTAATGATGATGTAGGTACTGCTTCAGGGTTTTAGTGCACGCCGTCTTAAGTATTGCACTGAAATTCATACCTTCATTATTTAATATATATTGTGATGTTTTCGTTACTGATTCATAAGATTGAAATACTTATCTTAAAATTAATTTATTTTTAGTCAAATAGTTTAAATGCATATTTAAAAAAAAATCGATCACGATATCGCCAAATTGCTGATTTTTTTCTACACTTCATAATTAAAATCAAAAGTCTTTATTCAAACTAGGCTGAGAATCAGCACTTTTTGAACGTCAAAAAAATACATAAGACAGTCCCCCAAAACCGCCCCACCCTTCGCCACTTCCTAGTTTTTTTGGGAAGAAGTGGCGGAACAAACTCCTTACCTACTTGCGACTTTTTCGCGTGCATTTCGTACTTTGATATCGTCTCCAGTCTCAATATAGTTTTAAAAAAAAATATAGCCTTAGATACTAACAAATAATGTGATTTTCTCCTGGTAAAAGAATTTTCAAAATCGGTTCTGTAGGTCCAGAGATTACCCCCTACAAGTTCATAAACTCATAAACATACAAACTTTACATCTGTAAAATTTGAGGATAGATTTCAGAAATCAATTTAATGCTCGTTGTTTCATACCTACCTACTAATTGTTTTACTTAATAACTCCCCTTTTACAACAAACCAACAAAAGCAATTCAAAATCAATACTTTCAACTCGCAATATTTAACATGTTTCATTGGAGTTCACGACATTCTGTTGTTGCAGCCATTCAATAAATTGATTTATTATTGTTTTAATTTATTTCAATTATAGTGAAGCGTGGTCAGGAATTCAATCAACCGCAATGTTCATAAATGTTTATATTTAAAACAATGTTGAACATAATTATTTTCTCCGTCGTTAGCTTTAATTTATTTCTAATGCTCAGTATTCTTTGTTAACAAGAAATTAGATGCTTTACTTCGTACGGTACTATTAGGATCATGCATTTTTAATAGCTCAGTAAATGTTCGGGGGTGAATACACTCGTGAAAACCAAGCAGCTTTTGTTCAACGTTTTTAAATAAGAAACGGAATAGTCTTCCGGTTTAAAGTAAATGTAGAAAACGTATGCGTCAGCGAGTCGAGTTAGTATTTTACTTGATCTTTGTTTGTATGCGCATGCCATTGTTATTAAGGTAATTATTAATTACTTAGTAGTAGTCCATCGTCGATCACGTCAGTTGTCAAATCGAATTTTTCGTCTTCTAATCATGTTAATGGCAAACATAGGCACTTAAAATATTACATAGGACTTTAATTTACCATCGTCGTAAAAGGATAGCCACTAGTCAGGACAATTGAATTTAGTTCTGTGTCTAAGTTAATGTCATATCTGTGTATAAATCAATACTTTTCTAACATAAAATATTCGAATGAATGAAAATCAAATAAAATAACGAAAAGCATCAGTTTTCGTAATCTGAAGGAAATATTCTCGCTCTCAACTAGGAGTAAGTTTAGTGCCTACTTAAAACGTAAGATTCGGGGATTTTTCGGTTCCAAAAAGCCATTAGAAACCGGACTTGTTTTAGAAACGTACCTAAAATGCCAGTTTAAATGTTTGGGGTTGGCAAAAAAGGCTAATATTGACGCGGTAGTCATCATCACAGTACATTCTTGAACTTGACCGTGATGGCCGCGGATATTTGATTACGTTTATTATGATCCTTTTATAGACATCTTTATGCAGTATTTGTACTGCCGAATACTATTGTTAGTAAGGAATAAATTACTAGCTTAAATAACGTGCGAAAGTGACGTTTAAATATTCCAGTAGTCAACCAAAGGAGGTTTTCACTTCTCTAAGATTCTGGATAGATTATGTATAAGAGGTTTTTGGTGTTTAACGTAGGTTAAGTTCATCTTTGTAAACTAGCAGGCTGCTTCTTATTTTTCTAGTTCATTACCTTTTAGTATTTTGTCAAACGAGTATGTAGTAACTTATTATTTAGTAAGTTAGCTTATTTTCCGTATTTATTATTTTGTGCATGTGTACACCTATTAGTAAGTAATTGTTGCGCTGTATTTGAACTTAAAGATTTTGTAGTGTCGCAGTATTCTGTGTGAACAATTGTTGGTGAACCTAATCTTTTCTTTTGTACCTATTTTTATTTATTAACGTGTGCCTGTGTCGTGCCAAATAAATGCTTTTTCTTACTTTTTTCTTTCTAATATAATAAATAATCAGATCCATCGAGGCCATCGTTTTAATAGGGGTACAACTGATTTTCCTTGCTGGGCAGAAACAGTGGGGTGGAACATCATGTGATGGAACTCTTTATTAGCACTGTGTAACCGCTTATTATAAAACAATGACAAGCTAGTTTTCTATACACGCCTGTGTAGGTACTTACTTGGAAAAGTTTCCAAAACCTAAAAACAAAACCCTTTTGTGCTTCTAACGGTAATAATTAGGTACGTTAGTAATTTTCACAGTAATTTAAACATAGCTATCGCTTTAAATAACAAAGCGTATGAATGAATCAGTGAAAATGTGACAGATATAGCGGTTTACTGAAATGTTTGAACGAGCAAAACCAACAATAACATCACATAGTAAACCAGTGTGACACATTTGATGTAAAAAACTGCGCATGATTTTATTTCCACACATTGTTGTATGATTGTGGGCTGCATGCTTCGTGATTTTAAGTGTAACTTTTGCATTTACGGATTCTGTTGTAGTGTATTGCAGATTCTCATTTGCGTACAGTAGTATTTATTAAATGAAATATACATATATATAGCTAGCTACCCAATTTAAATCATGAAGTGTTATTAATATTTAACGTGTTTGAGTACTATAAAACCACTTTGTTCACGTTCTTAGTTCGGTTGTTGAACCTGTTTTGTTGACCTGTAACCCTTAGCCATGAACTCTTAACTCGGTGGTGTACCTATTATATCCTTCGTATTAGTTTGTTGTCAGACAGAGGCTAGCACGTCAAGTTCTTTAATAAAAGATTATAGTTTATTGGGAAAATGTTATAGTTTGGAATACCTAGCTCTATAACCAGTATGTTCAATTTCTAAAGTGCCCTTATTCGGAGACACGAGACAGGGGAACATTCATACGTTACTTTATGACCCTGTGACTCAACATAGTAACAAAAACATTATTTCCAGTTTTAAACATAGGCATAACTTTACAAGGCGGTAAGTATGTAATTATGTACTTACATACGTATGCTTGTGATGCCTACATTACTAAACATGAATGTAGCTTTATTGTTTATTGGCTAAACGACGTAAAGAGGTCTCCGTTAAGAATGCCGACCTCCATGTATTGACGTTTAATGAGGTGTATCCAAAAGCGAATAATTTCATTTATTCATTTGGTTTTTAAACGTGACAGACATACAAGGCGATTTTTAAATGTCTCTAAAGTAAAATAAATCTAATTGATGACTACAAAAATAAGCAACTCGGCGTTTTTATTTAGCGTTAGAAATCAGCAATAGCAACAGCCCTTTAAAAAACAAAAATCGCAAAAATACTTTTAAAATAAAAAAATAATATTTTCCTACCAAGGTAAAGTGAGCCAGTCCGACTCGCTCTTGGCAGGGATTTTTTCAGTTCAGCTAGGTCTATAGATCACTCTTTTTCGATGGACATGAGTAGGTACTTAGTTTTTTTTTTACGTAACTCATTTTTATGCGGGTTTTGAATAAACAGTGCTTCATGATTCAGGGCCAACCAGTTTGTCGTAATGGAAACAATTCATTGTTCTAATGAAAATTATATTATCAGCATAATCTGTACTAATATTATAAAGAGGTAAAATTTGTTTGTAAGTTTGTATATAGGGGGTAATCTTCGGAATTAATAATCCAATTTTAAAAATTATTGCACTGGTGGAAAGCTACACTATTCCCGGATGATATAGGCTACTTTTTATCCCCGTATTCCCACGGGAACGGGAACTACGCGGGTGATACCACGTGACGTCTGCTAGTAGCAGTATATAAATACGACAATTAATCCAAACTTAACCTAATCTTATGGCCTTTTCTTGTCTCATAGGATACAGGTATACTAGTACAGGTAAACTAGGGTAGTTTAAAAGTCAGGGAAACATATTTTGTAAACAGATGTACAGACGGCTACACATCAAGCTATGGATTTACAGTGTACGCTGATCTCGCGTTGTATAGGATTTCCCTACAATGCAAGGTCAGCGTAAATTGGAAGCCTTGGTACGATGTGTAGCCGTGTGTACCATGCATTTACTTTAGTATATTCTTCAATTTTGTCAAGTATCTAAACTCATGATCTTCCTATCTCTAAAACTTTTATTATTTTATTGTCATCCATACCTTGATAGCGATTAAGCCATGTCATTGTACTGTCATTTAAGATGCCTATTTCAAACTTTATTATTGTCATTTCAGCAGTGATTGCTCCAAACACTAAAGCGATATAATGACTGTAATTTGTTTGTACATCACAAGTTATGGCGGAAGACAAGGTTTTATAAATAAATAATAAATTACTGCAAAAACTGCTAAATCTACTCATTGAGCATGTTTTTTTTTCTATTTGAGGTGGAGTTGTATGTAACTGTTAGAGATTATAATAACAGACTGTGGAATTTACACAAAAAAAAAGTTTGTTAAGCATTTATATTTGGCAATAAAACCAAATAGTTCTGTGTCGCCATCATTGGGTCAAACGTGATGAATAGGGACGCGGGTGCACTTTAAAGATGATTTTCACGTTCGTTCAATGTTTTTTGTTCTTGCTAAGGTGATAAAATCATTAATTAAAATTCACTTAAAACTGTAGGCTCATTGTATGTTAAAAACAACTCTTCAAAGTTTTGATTCTATTCACCCCTGCGATCCTATTTACCCTGTTAGACTGTACTTTCAAATACACCGAATAGACGTTTCAAAGCAAGTACCAAGATTTTATAGCGCAGCCTAGGACATAAATTTTGTAGTACTTTGCAACTGGTGATGACAACATATTTAAGTGCTTTTTCATTATTATGATTAAGTCATTTACTTCTGGTTACATCTAGACATCTTGGTAGTAAAGACTGGTATGGTAATTGAGATATAAACAGCTAGGAAAGAATTTGAATCAAAGTTTTATCGATATATTCACCTCTATTGGCACCGCACGTACTTATTAAAATTGCAAAGAGAAGCAAAGATGACTTAAAAGGTCTGTACTTTAAATACTATTGCTATACAAATTTTTCATCGTAATCTGCCTAGAATTTTCCCAAGTTGGGGTCAGCTTCCAGATTTAACTGAATGCAGGTGAATACCAGTGCTTTACCTGGACCGACTGCCTATCTGGCCTCCACAACTCAGTAACTGAATGCCCCTTGGTTAAACTGCTTTTCAGACTCAAGGGCTTCTGACTACCTGTAACGACTGCCAAAGATCTACAAATGCTACACAAATAACAAAAAATCTTTATTCCTTCAGCATGATACAAAAGTTCACAGTGAGAAACAGTAGTACTTTAATTCAAAAAAATACGAATATCTCGTAATGATTATTTAATTATGAGAACACACATAAAATCCCCAAGATGCGTTTAACTGTTCTCTATTGCAGTTCATTGAACTTTGGACTTGGCCCAAGTGTTGTACCATCGCTGAATAATGATATTATCTGAGCATATTAGTCTACTCTACCCTACATTAACTAGGAAGGTGTCTTGAATGAAAATAGGAATTTTCTTAAGAACCATGTGGGAACTAAGGAAATGTAAGCCACGTAGGCTTTTCCCAACTGCATTTATTCAGTTTGGCTTCTAGTCTTACCAGATTTAGCCGAAAACCAATGTTTTACAATAAACGACTGACTGTCTGACCTCCAGAATTCAGTGACTGGATACCTCTTGGTTAGACTGGTTGTCAGACTTTCTGACAGCGGACTGCTCTTATCGACGGAGTATTCCCGTTTGAGCACCTATTTTTTGAGCACCTATGCATTTCACACCAAAGGTACCTATTCCCATTTCCCATAGGTTAATGCATAGGTGCTCAATAAATAGGTGCTCAGACGGGAATACTCCTTATCGACTGTCTAACAACAAATAAAAGCCGGGACCGATGGCTTTACATGATTCCTGAGGTACAGACGCCAGCACATCAAGTTACCCCAATGTGTCAAATTTCTTTGATCGTTTTCCAACTTTATTTCAAACAGAATAACGTTCATATTCAATTGGGAAAATTTGACACATTGGGGTAACTTGATGTGCTGGCATCTGTACATCCACGGACTAATCTCGGCCACCGCGTATTTAGCCGGAAGCCCCTCAACCCTGCGTTATCCCTTCATTTGTTGCAAAAGTAAATAAATTAGAAGAGAAAAAGGAATCGACAATAAAATTGAGGTCATATATATTATACCCAAGTATGGAAATATATTCTAATTTGACAGCAAAAGAAAAATCAGTTACTATTTCTTGTACGTCAAGAAAACAACTTGTTTTAATAATTAGTTGCTTGAATATTCACATTGCAGGGTAAATGATTCTTTACTTTTAATTGTCACCAATCTAGTTTGTGCTGCCTATTTTATGGTAAAACCAAGAACGGGGTTGCATTAAAAATCATTTCGTTTCGTTTCAAAATGAAGTTAGTTGCATGTGTTGGTTATCACCCATTTACTTTAATTTTGTTTAAATTGCATATCCTTAGAGAAAACTTGCAGAAATAAAAAAAACTTGTAATGTTAGGTCGAACATAGTACAGTACCGATTTTAGGACATCAGCTACCCCAAACTATCAATTTTTCCCAAATAAACATGAACCCTTTTCTGTTTATTATACTGTTAAAAATTATTAAAGACATTTGACACATTTGATGTGCTGGCCTCTGTACCTACGTATGGTCAGTTTAGTCTTAGCCAAATATGGTTGACAATACTGAATCACTGATTAATGAGAAAGATTTTCCTATTTGTTTTGGCCACACCGTATGTTTGTACGAGTATAAGTACTTGATATTGACGTCGGTAACGTGGGTATTCCAATAGTTCTTAGAAAAATGACTCAAACTCAAAATAACAAATAGCTGTTAGATTTTTATATGGTATTAGAGTATATATTAATGATCGTTGCCTAATTACGAATGAATAGAATTTAAAACTCGAAGACGTACTACCTTTGTTTGCATTTCTAATTATCGTTGGGAAATCTGATGGATATTTTATTACCTATTAGATCCGCCTGGGTAGAACGAAAGTTTAATTCGGACTTCTAAAGATTACAGCACCATGGGACACAGTCCGTTTGACTGGCCTGTTAGTCTAGTAAATAGTGGTCGTGGGTTTGATTCCCATCAAGGACAAATGTTTGTGTGATGAGCAAGATCATTTGTTCTGTTTCTGAGTATAATTAATCTATAATGTTATATGTATGTTTTCAGAAGTATATAAAGAAAGAAAGAAAGAAAGAAAAAAAATATTTTATTTGGACGCACAGAACATAAAACAAAAGATCAGCAATACAGATAAAAAAAAGAAAAGATTAAAAAACTAAAGACAAAAATAATAATAAAAAGACCTGTGCGAGACCAAAAAGGCATATAAGTATGTTTATCAGTTGTTAGTACTCATAACACAGGCTCTACTTAGCTTGGCAATAAAGATATTGAGTATTGGGGTGGCGTTGTGTGAAAGTTGTGGAATATTATTATAATTATTATCCCTTAACATCGTTGGGACCTCTACGATCCGGACAAAGCGTTTTGCCTCGTCGTTTATACCGAGTAGGTACATCAAAGGACTGGCACAACTTGCCAGCTGCGGTCTTCCCGTCCGAATATAATCTAAGTGTGTGAATAGGCTCCTAATAAACTAGTGCGCTTCACTATCATTGATTGCATCACTGCTTACCATCAGGTGGAATTGCAGTTAGGGCTCGTACACAAAACTGCGATGCGATGCGATGCGAATTCGCAACGCAGAAAATTACGTTAAAAAGTTCTTACGATGCGTAGAGGAAGCTCACACATTTTTGCGATGCCACGTCGCACTGCAGTTTTGTGTACGAGCCCTCAAGCACTAGTTTATAATATTAAAAGAAAAAAAATATATTATGCTATAACCGTGTGTCGGGGGCCCGGGATTTTGCTCGCAAACCGGACTAGGTCTACCTTAGATATCTGTGGCGTTTGTCCTATCCAAGCCAGGGAGGAATAAATCACGTGTGAACTTCAATAATAATAAAAATACATTTACTTTATTTTTACTTTATGATCAGCACTTGCGACCACTAGACCAACGAGGCGGTCATCGTTAATGTATTAAAAATAAAACTTGCAAGGAGAACACAGTCACATTGTATATTGCAATAATTGATTTAGATGACAATGCTTAGAGGCTTGTTGCAATCACATGAAAGGTATATTACTAAGAAACACGTGAAGGCGTACATGTAATACAAATGTTCAGTAAATAACTAAATAATATACCTATTGTTACAGTCAATTTACATATTTTATAAAACATGTGCTTCTCAGCGCGTATGTTCGCACGTGACTGGAGGCTGTAGGTATTAAAATAAAGTGTGAATCTAACGTTTTTATATCGTAGGCCGTAGCAAGAAAATGGACCAGAAAAAATCTAAAGCCATTACGTCTGTTTATACACGGTGATTTTTAATCGTCTGACAAATTTTCACAGGATGTTCTACCCATGAATATAAACAACTCGGACTGGGACCAACTCGGAAATCAAGAAAAATAATAGGCTGTTTCATACATTTTGGTTGAGTAGGTATCGAACTTTTGGTAGCAAGTATGCAATAAGCATGTAGGTACTAAAACTTCCGACCAATATACAGATGCCTTTAAATTTGGAATAAGCTCTGAATGCAAAAAATATTATGTATATTATCATGTTTTGAGTCATTATAGTTTGTTGATTTATTCCTTTGTATTCTGACCTTTGATCTTTCCTTCTTTGTTTGAGTTTGAAAAGGAAGGCCTTTGCCCAGCAATAAAATATTAACAGATTTATAGCACCTATACTTAATAATTAATCGTAGGAATATGTGAAAAGAGAAGTTTGAACCCATTTTTAAGGATACTGTGCACACGCAGGAATATTTTTTTTCGCAAAGTTAAAGTTTACACAACTGCAAAAAGCCAAAAAGGTAGAATTTCGACTTTTTGACTATTGGCCGACCACTGCTATTTTTCTGCTCTTTTTATCAGTTTTTACCTGTAACATTAGATATGTTGCACCATGATTTCATCCTTTTTTTTTCTTTTTTTTTATTTATTTTAATTACAACGTTACAGTCTTATAACATAACATAGCATCTGCCAAACTGCAATGCAATTTGTCGGCAGTTAGTTCTCGTGGAAATATATCACGAATTCATTTTTTACTTAATTTAAAACTAAACTATACTAAATAATTATACTACATATATTACTAAGTAGGTTTTTTTTTTCAACAATCTTAGAGATTACTTATAATACTATGACTTGGCCCCCTCGGCGGCACCAGTTGACAAATGCCGTGAGACTACATCCCACTCATCTCAAGATATTTCCTCAAATGTAAGGTAAGTAAACCGTCCCTCAACATAGCAACTGAGGCCTCCGATTGGCCGCCACAGCTATGGACACATTGATAGGTAGTGTTTCCTTAGGACACTTTTAAGGTGGTTTTTGCTTCTAATGCGATCGATGACACCTTCTGGTAGCTCATTAATTAATGTAGGTGTTATCCATCGTCTCGTGCGCTTACCATAATAATTGTTTACTTTTGGGACTTGTAGTTGAATTTTCTTCGAAAGTCGGGTTGGGTAGTTAAGTGCTCGTTTCTTTTTGTGTTTGTTTACATTATGTTGTTCGAGAATCATTGCCATTTTTACTTTTAAATCCACTGGTAATATATTGCATTTCTTAAATAGTTCAAAGGTAGATTACTTTTAAGGATAATATTGTGGACCAAATGTAACCACAAAAAAACTTATATATGAGTATGTAATAAACATCCCCCCAGAGTTTTCCAAACCAACTGAAAATCACCTACCAAGTTAAACTAACACCTCAAAGCAAATAATAGAATTTCACACTAAAACCATCAGTCGCTCGTTCAATGAAGTGGGATGAAGTTCGTTACACTCCATCTGTTTTATGGTCTCTAAGTGCACGTGCTTACACACGTTTTGCCAGGCAAAAGCCATCTTTGCGTTCTCCTTAGGAATCGTTGCATGTTGGCGAGTTTGCAGAAAGCCTGTAGACATTTTTAGTTAAATGAGCAAATATATTTTTTAAATTATTTCTTAAAGGATTAGTGAAGTTAGAAACATGATTTATGAAGTTTTGCCTGATACAAAAAAATCATAAAGTAAGATACTAAATCGCTAGTTTAAACATCAGTAGCATAAGAAATGCCATCATGAAAATATTAATGTCAAAGTTATATCAAACATGCCTATGTTTGTTTAGAGTTTCCGTTAAATCTATTTTTGTAACTTCGTCCAAGATCAAAAAATACACAAAATAAGCAGCTTCCTGTATGCCGTCATATTTAATTTATTTGTTGTTCATCAAAAAGGACTTTGCTGAAATCTTATATTAAATTCTCACGACGATATGTAGCGGTTCCTACAGACTAATTTGCTATAAGCACGAAAACATATTAATATCGAATTGAATTCTAATTCCCGGTGCATTTTACATCAGATGTCATGGAAATGCCAATTAATTAAACGGACGACGTGATTCACAATAAATCAAAAAACGATCTTCCTATTGTGAATTATACGTCACATAACTGGTATTTATAGCGTGGTTTAATGCAATTATTGTGACCGTAATAAACCAAACCATTTGGTATACCTGGAAACAAATTCTGATGTTGTCGCTATTGATTCTATAAATTGTGACCTAGATAGATATCCCAGTTCCCACGGGACTGAGGGTCAAGACTAAACCACTTGAAAAATTGATTTATGCCCCGTCTTGAAGTCCTCAGATAAACTTACCCTCAAGTTGTTATTGATGCAATTAAATAATAAAATTGTACCCTATACCTACTTGTATGGAAATGATGAAACAGTAAAAGTAATAAATATGATTCTTCTAATATTCAATTTAATTCTAATTAATAACTTCGCATGAATAATAAGTAATATAGTATAGTATATAATAAGTATTATAGTAGTAGTCCTTAAAGTTATAATTTGTAAGTTTTTATTGAGTACAGACGCCAGCACGTCAAGTTACCCCAATGTGTCAAATTTCTTTGATCGTTTTTCAACTTTATGTCAAAGAGAATAAGGTTCATATTCAATTGGGAAAATTTGACACATTGGGTAACTTGATGTGCTGGCGTCTGTACAATAAAGAGTAAGTATTCGATTCTATAAGTAAGCATTAAGTTGCTTGAACCTCGGTTCAAGAAACTATTTCTTTCCGTCGCCATGAAACAAAAATACGATAAAATTAACGATGTACGAATGTTAAGGTTGCCGCATCCGGGCGCTCCACCACAACACTTTTTTTTTTACATATGCATACATCGCAAAATCGTTTTGCATAGTCGCCTGTCGGTGAAAACTTTTAATCGCAGGCTTCTGTCGCGATTACTTCAAAGGTCAATGTTAATGTCCTAGCTATGGCGAGCTTGTTATTACGATAGGGCTTTGTTCACATGTGTTACGATTTTGAAAAAGTGTTTGTCGAAATTATTTTCATCTATTTATGATTGCTCGATTATACCTTCGCGATGCGTTTCATTGTGAGAGTTAAGATATTTAATAATAAATAATAATAATAATAAATATTCCACAACTTTTCACACAACGCCATTTAGTCCCAAGTTAAGCTTGAGAGCTTGTGTTATGGGTACTAAACAGCTGATAAACATACTTATATATAATAATTTTTTTTTTTTTTTTTTTTTTTTTTTTATTATATATTTCTAAATACATACATATTATAGATAAATTACACCCATTATTATATTTATTTTGTGAATTTAACAATGTTATCTTTACTTAGGTGATATATTAATACTGAAGAGTTTCTTCTTTGTTATTTGATTGCCTAGTTTTTAAAAAAGGAAATTTAAAATCACGCTACGTCTTTTAGGGACAAACGGTAAAACCGTGGGGCACAGTTAGTCATACTTATGTAGCAATATAGATATTCTTATTACAATGATTTAACACAATAAGAAAAAATCTATTCTAGAACAAGTGTTTGCTATTTTCCTAGATCATACTTGAAAAAGTAGACTAGCGTGACAAAGCCTTATTTTTAAGCAAGGAATAAATTAATTGGAGCTCTGAGATATTATCACAAATACAGGCTTTTGATAGCGTCCTTTAACTTACCTAGGTCAAAATATCGCCTAAGAAAAAGTTTTTTACGCTTTTATCATTATTAATTGTTCTGTAATCTATGGACGAAACTTGTGTTCGGCCTAAATCTTTGATAAAGTGTGATTTAAATTTACCAGGTGGTTGCCTTTCGCTTCATTAATTAGAATAATGTGATAGAAAAGACTTTAAATATAGAAGTTCGTTTGCAGTCCTAATGAATTTTAAGTTTTTTGTGTGTTTATTTTAACTCGTTTCGCAATGAAAAATGGCCATTTATTAATACTTTAGTCACGTGTAGATCAATCGCTCGTGTAGATCGGTCATTTGATAATAGTTTACCTGTAAGGTAGGGATGTCAACACAACTAAAAATGTCATAAATTTGATGCTAAGACTGTTATACTTTTCTAGTCTCACGTATAAATATTTGAAGCTGGAAATGTTACCAACTTTTGTTGTTACCGCAGATTATGCACACATACGAACAATGTCGTTTTTATTTTTTTTTGTCATCACTTATTTTAATCATTCATAAGCGCTGTTGATACATTGCTGTATAAAAGCACGTATAAGTAAATTATAAATGGCACCGTTCAAAACTAATTAGGTTAGTAATATAATATAGCTCTGAAAATATTGAATAGTTGGGTACTTTTGGCAAGCAAGTAACAAATTATTATTTTATTATTCCTTCTATTAGATCATGACCGCATCATCGATATGATACATCTTCAAATAGGACTCTTCTACAATTTAGTTTGACACTTACCAAACGACAACATTGACCTTTTGTCAAAATGTTTTTTTGTTAACCACGTTGTGACGCAAGAGTAGTATGTACTTAGCGTCAACAACAACAAAAACTCTTTTATATAATATAATACGTGTATATACAGAAGCCAGTATATCAAGCTACCCCAATACAACAGTTTCAAATTTCTATAATAGTTTTTCAACTTTATAACAAACAGATAAGGTTCATGTTCAATTGTAAAGAAATGACAGTTTGGCGTGGCTGCTGGTGTTTGCTGGCGTCTGCATCTCTAAGTCGAAAACATTTTCTAATATTATTTGCTTTTTATTTTTCGCAGTTTAGATTGCGTAGTTAGATAGTTTCAGAGTACTCTATGTTAGTATTGCCAGTATTTTGTTTATTCGTGGATTGTTATATTTGGTAATCTATTCGTCAGTTCTTAGACGCGTCAAAAGGTATTGTGCGTTTGTTTTGCTCCTGACTTGTCAAATAGGTACCCGACGTCCAAATTGTTGCCACTTTTCTCTACAACACTGAAATAACCTTCTGACTATGTATTACTAAGTATGGAGTTTTGTTTCACACACGACAATTTTATATTAGATTTAGGATACCTATAATAAGATGACAACAAATAGATCCAAACCAATAATAATGACTACTACTCGTGTCTAACGAGTTACCTTATTTAATCATTTTGTGTTCGATAGAATTAAAATGACAACATGTATATATAACCTAACCTAACTTACCATACCTATCCTATAGCTAACCTAACTACCTAACCTAACTACCTCACTGAAATGCATTGATTTAAAAAATACTAAATAAATAATTTTAATCTGAACTACTGCGCTGCGTGCTTCTCATTATGTTACACACAATTCATTTAGTTTTCCCAGTCTACTCTGAAGTCCTAACAATATAATAATTATCTTTTTGAAAATAATTATTGAAGTTCGTCTCTGTCGTCGTTATTAATTACGTAAATTGATTGCAGAAATATAAGACTTTTTAAAGCTTCAATAAACCTCTTCCTAAGTTTAGTAACAAAATAATTCTGTTGATCCGTTATCATGGTGACACTATTTAACTTTTCGTATTTTTATAATCTCAATACGCAATAATTCCAATATTTTACATATTATGTTGTCGATTCAAAATCCTTACTTAAGTACGTTCTTTAATTGGAGAAAATTTTAGAGGAGTATACCGTACCGACGACGGGACGAACATCAAATGTTTGGCAGGCAATAGTTTCTAAGGAAAGCGAAATTTTTGATTTTACTGTATTACAATAGTTTTTTTTTCATATTTACTCACTTTTAAACCTTCCCTGGACTTCCCTAAATAGTTCAAAACCAAAATCAGATAAATCGGCCCAGCCGTTCTTGAGTTTTAGCCGGACTAACGAACAGCAATTGATTTTTATGTTTATAGATGAATTGATGCTAAGATTTGTTCTTCTTTTATGTCACGTAGCAAACACTAAAATTTTCAGTATCTCCTTTTGTTAGCTTGCTAGCTATTGTATAATGCAAAAAAACTTCTCAAATTCTTCTTTTAGTACCTACTTACCCTGTAAGTAATATCTATAACAGTTTAACAGTTAGATACATGTACGTTTTCAAACAAATAAATTACCAATGAAATGTAAAAAAAATATGTTAACTGGAAGTGTCAACTTCCTACGACGCTTACGCAAATTAGTTATTGCAACATCTAGAACCGGCATCAGGTATGCATTGTTTAATCAAAATACAACCACTTATTATTCGGGCATTATGTCAGCATAAACACGTGCACACTCTGAGTTATAATGTGTATAAACGTAATATACGAACAGGTTGTAGGAAATGTACAATTATTACCAAATATCGCGGTCGTTAAGCAAGCGGTTCGTGAAAATTGTTCACGTCGGACATTAACCCGATCTAGACAGTTTTCACACGATGTCTGTGAGTTTGTAAATAAAGAATCTGAATAATTTAAGATGAGTAGCTAACTGTACACTTAAAGATAATGGGAAGGTACAGTAGGCTGCACGCCTTTTAAAGGTCAGTGCTACAACTGCTGTGCAACTGATTGTACCTGTCCTAGACTTTTTGGTGGCATACACGACATTTATATCTAAAGAGAATCCTTTGGTAAATCTAAGAAGTAAGTAAGTGAGGAAACAGCGTACAACTTGATAAATTGGACGGGGAACTTTAACCCCTGTGAATCATGCTAATTAAATAATTACTTATTAAAATATAAATTATCCTTAGTTTTATATATTGTTTTAACTACAAATTTTGTACGCTTCTGTGAAAAGCAACCTAAAACATAAATTAAGAATCTATTTCGAGAAAAAAATGTTTGTTGTACCTATTAAGAATTCTTGAATACTAATATTATCCTACCTAATAATAAAAGCATTATCTAATATTTGACTCAGGAGTAGGTACAAGCCATTTTTTTACGTTATTTTATAGGCACATTAGGCACTCAATCAAAAAAAAAAAAACTTCGTACCTCAATTTGAATATTTTATCGATATGTACGCTTTGTCGTACAGTGCGCTGCATGTTGGTGGTAACAAAAATAGTATAATCTGACCTTGCAATCTAATGAAACGCCGTACAATACCGTTCTTGATTGACCCATAAAACTTACCGTACAATTGTTTGTTTTACCCAAATAAATAAATTAAAAAATGTTTATTTATTCAATAAGGCACACCAACGACATATTCCCAATAACAACAACAGATAGTAATTACTAGTGTTCAATGCTGTGTAAATACCTCACATATAGGCATGCCCAACATTCTTATTAAAAAAAAAACTCTCTCTAAAAAAATGCTAAGAAAGCTCAAGAACAAAAGGCATCCAAGGACGTGCGGTCTATTGTACGCGTCACAAAGTCACAAGACCAGTATGCAAAGTACTATTTAATTACTAGTACTCCCTCGATTCTTGATTTTTTACTTGATGATAACATAACATAGCATAACGCTAATACCAGCTAACGGTTGTCACTCTTTTTGCGACGAACACAGAAACAAATGACAAAGGCAAATACAAAAAATAATTTGCAATAATTGACAACTCTTTGCTGAGTCGTGTATTATGGGTTATATATAATTGGTGCTTGAAGCAAAATATTTGGATTTTCGGTCATAAAAATTAAATTGACAAGTGTAAATTTTGGATATTTTTGTACCTACTACATAAAAAAATCTAAATGAATCCAAGAACTAAGAGTGTATACAGGGTGTAACGGAAAGGGTATATACATACAAATAGGGTGAATAGAGTATTTAATAACGAGTCTTTCCTCAAAATTTCAGCTCCCAACTAATAACTTTGAAACTTCACGATATTATTTAATATCGACAGCTTATTAAATGCAAAATCATAACAAACGTGTCACCGCACTATGAGGGTCATAATCCTGTCCGGCAAGGTTCAAGTATATCTATCTCGGGTTCTGCGCGCCTAGTACAGACCTATCGGGCTCAGCCTAACCGACGAAGGCGCGACGGCGCGGGCGGGCTCAACTTTACAATTATGTATGTATATGTATAAAAACGTTGCCATGTCGTTTCTTATCACCAAGAGAATCCGTGCCCTTCGGATGTATATACCCTTTCCGTTACACCCTGTAGATACTTATAAATATTTCATAGTCATAATCAATTATATATCTTCTAGCCCTTCCCAGGCATTTAACTAGAAAACAAGGCTTAGCAAAAACGTCAAGTTACTGTATGCGATAACCACTAAATTTAAATTCACTTCCAGTCGGACATAGATAATAGATGAACTACCTTATTATGTGTTTAACCATGTGTGTAATACCTAATAATTGTTTTTTTTCTTTTCCAGGTAAGCATCGTGTTCGATATTTATGAACAGGATTCTATCTTCCCAACATTCGTACGTATATAACTACGTAATATTAATTCTACGAGTATAATAATTTATTGAATACTGCAATCGCTATATGTATCGGTCGCGTAACGCCAGAACAGACAAATGTATAGAAAAACACTTGACGGTTCACACTCAACCGATGATGCGTTAGTGCGTCGAGGTACATTGTCGCAAACGCTCGGCGCATGTTCCGTCAGATATGAACCTTCCCTAAGAACCTTATTTTGTTTGACAAAAAGTTGAGAAGCGATCAAAGAAATTTGACACATTGGGGTATCTTGATGTGCTGGCGTCTGTACATTACTAGTAGTCTTGTTAACCCCTCCAACAAAGCTAAATTAATTGTGTCTGGAGTAAGGTTCACCTCAATAGTGCAATGGGTGAGTTTGCACTTACGACCACTCGATCCCCAGTCCATTGTACTGTTGACGCTTTTCAAATGAAAGAATCGCCATCTCTCACTGCCAGCTTAAAAAAGGACAGAGGCTGATGGTGACAGAACAAGAACTAAGTTAGAAAAGTCTAATTAGTTTATTCTGCTTAGTCTATAAATTTAAAATGTCATCTATGCCAAAATTAAAATCTAAGTTAACCTTAATTAATAGCTCTTGTAAATATCTATACTTTTCGTCCTTCATATGAGAAGAAATTATGAAAATAAGTTAAGTTTGACAAAAATGTAATTGGCAGCATTGTTAGGTTGTGTTAGCCATACTGAATTAGGTAAATTCATCAGTATTTTCTACCTAAGAGGTGCTGGTAATAAAATATACGTATCGATATCGCTAAATTTATTTATAAGGGAAATAAGGAAAACGCTAACAGGGTTTTTAAAAAAATATTTAAAGTTACCCCAAAATCCATAAAAAAAATCTAATTAAAGCTGCAACCAGTATAATTTTGTAAAATTTCCCAGCTATGAAAAGTAAACGTTATTTGAACCTAACCTTGATAGTTTTTCATCACTAACATTCCATTACAATTTGTTGCTTCTACGAGAAAAAAATGTACGAAATAGCAATGCAGAGGTTAACGCTGGGGAAGGCCTAGGAAATAGTGTGTGCTAACTTAGAAGCAAGCATGGGAATTTGGCCGGAGAATATAACACACAGGACGGAGTAAAAACCCATGGGGCAGAGCTATGCCCAGCTGAAAGACTATACAAGTTCTATAAGATAAACACCATATAGGTACTATAGGTACTCTATGCAAAAATACGATTTGATTAATGGCACCAAGACACTATATTTATTTATTTCTGTATAAATAATTACCTACAATGCGGAACTATAAGTCATAGTAAGACCAACGGTTGAACGACTCAAGCGCATATCGCAGTCGACTGACCTTTTTCAGATTAAGCGCTCGAGCGGCTTTAGATGACTATTAAATTCCAGCACATATTTGTAGCGTAAGGAGCGTACGAGTTTAGTAAAGAATAACTAATAATAGGGAAGGAAAAACAACAACATAATGAATGACTTGCACCTAGTTTTATTCTAGGTCATCATTGTAACCACAATAGGTAAGATGAGCAAGAAATTTTAAATGTTATGCAAATTAAAATTCTTTGCATTGCATGCAAGAAAGTCTAATATCGTGGACCTTCAGCATCTAAATTGTTTCAGTAAATAGATATAAAGAAGAATAAAAGGAAGGTATGCAAATTTTCATTAAATAAAAACGAAAAATACAAGAAGATTTGTGAAAAATGACATGATTGTGCTAAAATGCCCTGTTCAGTGGTACAAACAACTAAAGCTGATTTTAATGCCGGTTTTATTTGTTGTTTCCAATTATTTATAATAAACCTATTCAGTTTTTCAATCCCTATATACTTTCTAAGTTTATTTTAGACATCACTGACATCGGAGTTATAATTTGTAAGTTTTTATGGTGTATAAATAAAAAGATATATTCTATTCTATTTTATCGGTGAAGGAAAACATCGTGAGGAAACCTGGGCTTATAGATAATATAAGTCTGATAGACAATGACGACAATGACGATAGGTAATGACGGTTTGAGATCGCTGTCCACTCCTCAATCCTCTCGGGTTACGGAGCTACGTCCAAAAATACAATAGCTATACATGCAAAAATATATATTTAAAAAAAAATTGATTACCATACAATATACATAGTACGAATTCGTTGCGAATCGTATGGGCATAACAACGGCGAACAAATCGTTCAAACGGAATAAGAATGAGCCTCGCCTGGCAATATTTTAATTTTTCATCGACAATTTAATAAGTCTCTTTGTGTGTACACCCCTCTGCTGTTTAGATGGATGGTGAATATAATATCATTGTAATGGCAATCCGCCTTAAGCAAGCGTGGTGATCAATGCTCGTGCCTTCTCTGTATGAGAAGAGGCCTTTACCCAGCAGTGGAACAGTAACAGGCTGGTATTCTATTATTTATCTATTTATAGTAACTAATCAAATTCTGTATTAGTTGTATTCATTAATAGTTTTCGCCTCAGAGGTGTGTGATTTTTGGCATAGTTAAAGTATACAAATTTACTTTGTAACATATAAAGCCCAAAAGGGTTGTGTTGTGTTCGTATGTTGTTTCAAGTTACACGCACACATAATAACATGCAATAGCAGGTAAAAGTTGTTTATAATGATGAGTAAAGCCACAATGGAGAAAGAGCAGAAAGCTAAAATCGTCGACCTCTGAGTGATCACTAATATAAAACTACTGCATAAAATTCACAATTCAAGTCTATTTTCTAGCTTGATCCAGTTCAGGTCCATTTTGGGCGTTGTCTACGCCAGCTATCACTTAGCAGGCAAATGACCAATTTGCCAAAAAGCACGTCAAGGTTAGAAGGTCGTGTCATTTGGGCCTGTGTGGTCTAATTTATAGGAATGATTACTATTATTTAGATCTCTATGATAAATTAAATTTGTATAAGTGGACAGTTGTTTCTACGAGCTTGACTATCAATAATAATTAAACAATTACAAACCTGAATCCTGTAAAACGGAACAATTAAATTCTGGTAAATAGTGCGAGCACTTCAATAACTTTGTAATCCCTCTTATCGCTCTCCTAACACTTATCATTCGCAAGTCATGTTGCGTTGCTTTATTGCATGTCAGAGGTGGAATGTACTAACAATTTAACAGTAATAAAAGCTCCATAAATTCCCCACAAAGGTCATAAATTAAATAACGACCCCATAAAGCAATAATGAAGCTATAACGCTGACGCTTATGTTTCAAGTGACACCATAAAGTCAAGGTGGAGTATAACCTAAGTGCTTTCGTGCTTTCCACCAATATTTTGTTACCGACCATACCTATTTTACGATCAGTTAATGAATTTGATAGCATGCTTTTACAAAATGGTGGTAAATAGGTAATGTTGGTGCTTCTTAGTTTAATTTCGAAGGCTATGGGTAGAAGTGAACATTTTCAAGAGCTTGCTAAGATTTTTTGTGTTGCAATGATGCGATGTCAACTGAATATCATTTGCACCGCCTGATTTTTTAATAGCGCTCTTCAACTCATATTAGGAAGTTATACTCAATTATCACAGGGGTACCTCCCTACAAAATAGTGTTTAAAACCAAAATCTGTTTATTTTAGTACAAAACATAGGGAGTTAACGCCTTGGAACTTGATAGTCAACCATACAACTGAATCCAGATAAATAATCCAACTGTGCTACATGTACTACACATGTGAAATTATTTGAGAATGTTCGGATGTCTAGCACTTCTTATTGAGAGGGTTTTGATGAACCACTACCAGTATTCCAGCTATAGGTACCTACTTTAAAATAACACATAGCTATGATTTATAAGTATACCTAAAAATTCATCGAAACCGCGGGGTACCTATATGAAATAAGGATGATTGTTATTTAACGAGTTCTTATAAATCAAATTAATTCGATATCTTTTGCGGTCGGTCAATCACAACAGATCAAGACGGTCACCTTTGAAATGCGCTCAGATGTTACCAACAATAAGGTTTTATTATTACTGAAATTGTATCACTTAACGTCCGGACACATAGGAATCTATTTATAATCATTTTGTGAAGGGAGGAAGCTTTTTCACCTTTTCAAGGTTTGTTTCGAACGGTTATCAAGGCATCCACATATACATAATTATGAAAGGGTGGTTCCGTGAAATACATTCGAAGATAGAAGGACAACAATTCGAACAAGTTTTTTTTAAGATTTTTATGTCATTACTGCGTGGTATTGAGTAATGATAGTCGTGATTTTACATTTAATTTAAGTGTAGTGTCATGTGAGATTTAAATTATTAAAAAATGCAATGACAGTGAGTCGCGGTAGTAATTTTAGCCGTACGAAAACAAAAGTTTTGGCAAAAGAGATCGCGAGTGTTTATACTTCATAGTTGCCCTTGGTAGCTATTAACTCACTGCTGGAAAGGAATTTTACGTAGTTTCAAGTAAGTCATACTTATTCTATAAGTTGTGCCTAGATCATCAATTTCTATTTCAGTCGCAATCTCATCTCAGTGACTAACAATGTCAATGAAATTAGAATACCAACGATCTTAAAAATACGATAAGTGCCCTGAGTAATTCTTTTTAATTGTTAAGTACAGACGCTTGGACATAAAGCTACAAAAGACTGTCAAATATTCCTTTAAAAATTTCTGAAGTTAACATAGAGCATGTATTTCATATAAGTCAGTACCGACGAATACAGCCCTTAAAAGGATTGCACAGTACAACCAGTTAACTAGTAAACCTTAATCTTGTAACTTGATATTATTAATAAATATACAGGTATGTGTTCAATAATTTATCAGTTGTTACCTAAATAAGAATCTAGATACAAATTACAGAGTGAGATTAGGAGATGGAACTCTCCATATACAACAACAACAATTATAACTACAATTTATGCTATGTCAATTGGCAAATCATATCGCACTACATAATTCATAAGAGCTTGTGTGAAATTATCACCTCATAAATAATTCGGATTCTAATTGAAAGGAAACAGCTGCTTTTTCGCACAATTTTACCTCCTCCATAAATAAATGGTCTCATACTGTATGTTATATATAGGTACCAACTATCAAGAATCACCTACCCTATCGTTCATTCAATCAATAGTACGACACTCTTTCGTCTAGTTTATTAAGTTTACCTCCTGATAGAAGTCAATAAATAAATGGTCTCATACTGTAGGTATGTGTTATACCATCTATCAAGAATCACCTATAGTTCAATCAATAGTACTATACTCTTTTGTCTGTATAATTATGAAGTTCAACAATCCCTCCTAGGTATATGTTTGTTATCGTTGCTCCTATACAAATAAGGTACTAAGCACATCAAACAAATGATAGTGGCAAACATTCCTAAACATTAACTGACCAATCAAATTGTCTAGTGCGGGCTTCACAAGCAACATGGTTTCCTGATTCAATTCCGTAATTCGAAATACAGATTTGTATTTTTCAACTTAAAGCAGATTTTCTTTTTTTCATAAGAAAGGTTTACACTTTTATTCCGGTACAAACAGACATCCCAAGTAACTTAGCAAAATAAAAGCATGTCTCTTTCCCACACACACACTTGACGGATTAGCGGTTTGTTTTCAGTCACATCAATGTGTGAGGTTGTATTTCGTTCCCTAGTGCCTGGAGGGGTAGTAAATAATTGAAGGGTTAAGTCACCCTTCCAGACGGCAGGGAATGTCGATAGGGGCATACACTCACCTAGGTTTATTGCACTTTGAATGTCAATCGTGAAACTGAGACAGAAATAAAATTTGTTTGTGGTTCAAGTGAAGCAGCTATAAAAGGTAAATGAGCTCTGTTGTTAATTTACGAAAGTTGGATTGATTAAAATGTTACGATCAATCATTATTTAAACTAAGATGATTGAAAATCTCATTCAACTTGAATTCTATGCGTATGTTTTGACATGAGTTTTTTGCATCTCATTGTCTCTACCTACTCATTTTCCTCATCGGATTCACATTGCAAATCACTAAAATCAATTGCAACTTCTAACTACGCATCAACAGTTTCTTTTAGTCATCATTTTATAGGATGTAGATATGAATTAGACCCATCAGCCATTTACGAAGCATCATAACTTGTGGGAGGTAATATTGTGTCATGTGCATGATAAGAAAAACGTGTCGTTACAACCTACACATAAGCACCTATAGGTACTTTGAAAATACCTGACTTCATAAAGATAATGGGTATGCCATATTAAATCAAGTCAATCAGCTGAGCGTATCACAATACATTAGCATTTCCGCATACATTTTCTTCAGTTGCTATCTTTAGGTCGTTGTTCTATCTGACTGGGACTAGCGACAATTATGAATGCAGTTTCGTGAATATTCATGAGCTCGAGTGCCAATTTTCGCGTCGGAACGAATTCATCAAAATCGGAACGAAATAAGGTTAGGTTAGGGTTAATAAGGCCGGGATTATATAGGATAGGAAGGATTTCGTCGCATATACTGATAACATGAGTTCTGACCATGATTATAAACCACCCAGCGTTAATTTTTTGTTGTTGTTGTTTTCGTATATTTTGCGTTTTTTTTTTCAGATGTTATTTTTGCTCAAATTTCTACAAAACCATGAAAAACTCATAACTTCTATCCAACCCGATGAGATTATGTCTTAAATCGTAAATAAGCCACTTCTTTCGTTTAAAATGTCGTTGGTTTAGATCAAAGACATTCAATACCTATAGACCGGACATCACGAACAAAATTTTCGTCCGAAAAAGTGTGTCCTGCTGGATACAAGTGTATGAGTTTTTTGTAGTACTCTCCGCTGCCGCTCCAATATTCATATATTATTCTAGATGGCGTTACTGAGACATGGGATCAAAGTTTTTCTATGACATTACCTTGACATGCCCGCTCTATAGTATTTTAAATCTCTTTGGTTTAGATAGAAAATGTAAGTTTATACAGTTTAATCTTTCAATCGTGTCATTTAGAGACATTTTCATTTAAATAGAAAGACAATGACGGTGCGGGCAGCGGTGTCTTCTTGGGGTTTAATGAATTAAAGCAAAAAACGTATCATGAAAAACTTGGAAATTGGGAAAAGCCGGCGAAAAAAACAACAAAATAGCTTTGATTTTTTCCTAGGATCCATCCAGGATTTTGTCCAGAATCATGGTTTAAAGTCTGTGTGTGCGATATAATGGTGTCCGGGTATGCGATATAATGTTACTTCAACTTTGTATATCAGTAGCAGCGTTTTGATAGTAGAACTTATGGGTATGCTATTATAAAAGTACAATAAACCAAAGCAATCAATTAAGCATATTACAATAAAATTCATTTGCATTTCCACTGTTATCTGGTATGTTGTTAGACTTTTTACTAGACTACCCGAAAAGTAGGGTACTGTTTTTCGGGTATTTGTATGTATGCACTATGCATATTTTATGTAATATGTGTATTATTGTTGGGCTTTGTGTGTATCATCTCCTGTTTGTTTAGACTTTAAGCTTCGTGAAATTAGCGCGAATGCACTAAAAACGCTAACAGGCAAACATTTCAGTTTTGGAAGGTGTTTACTAATGACAGACGTGTTATAATATCCCCTTTAATTCTTTTGTGGTCTCAGGTCAACGTAACGTGTTCGTCTTTTAGTACATACATAATTCAACACGGCTCACTACTAAATAAATGTATCTATTCAATCATTATGTTATAGAATATTAAGATGATCTCTGCATAAAGTAAGTTGATCACGTTGCGGTGCACAGGCAGTTCTTTGAAGTATTTTGACGTCGTTTCTATACCTATTTTACATTTTATTATAAGCTACATCAGGTGTAATGTTGAATGTAAATTAATTTACACGCCTCGCGCCTGTTGTCTCCGAAGGGTTTAGCAGTGGCGTACCAGTCCCATGTAATGTTGAGTGAGGCTATACTATTAATAGTGTATACCGGGTCCAGGATAGATGCCACACTTTTGCATATTTTCACTTTATTTACATCTGCTGCGGTTTATCCAGTAGTTGTTTTGATGTTTTATCTATCTACCTTATCCTTGATATCTTCACAGTATTTGAATATTCTATATTATATTGCAGATCTCTACATTGTGTGTTATTATTTTGATTAATAAGTCAGAAACAAAGAAAAAACATTTCTGATGCCAGCCGAAGGGCTGGCTAGACTTAAATGTTTTTTACTTGGTTATTCATTACCGTTAATGTAAATGTTTATACATTAAAAATTATGTTAATGCTTGTTCACAGCTCAAAATCTTTAAGCTTATATAATTTTGAAAAAACAAATGACACTACCGGTAATTTTGCTAGTTCAATGCCATTAACTACGGTATATATTTGATTAAATTAGACAAATTATTTTTACCATAACAGGTATTAATGTATTGGATTTCCCTTTAAAATCATTCAAAATTTACCTACAGCCAGTGTACAACTAGTTGCATAAACAAAAGATGAAAGATTAGAAAAGCCAGCAACTATTAAACAACAATAACAGTAGAATAAACGATCCTCCGCAATCACGTTCCATGCACTTGTTAATGGTAAATTGTTGAATTTATCACTCCAGTGGAATCTCTATTGTTATGTTATCAAACATATTATCTCCTGTTATCACACACGTACTCTCAAGTAACGCGTCAACTTGAAGGTAATAAGAATCTTGTGGATCTATAGTGGTGGAAAAATGTCGAGTGCTGGATTTAGATTTTATATTTTCATTTTCCTTATTACAGTTTAATTTATCTTTATTTGTATTGTGGTTTATGAGATAGAGGTATTTTGCTTAAATTTATGTTGAAAGTCTTAATTCAACGCGAGACAAATAGAAGATTAATATAGATTAATAGATTCATCCGATTTTTGTGCCCTAGTGGACACAAGTCGATTAGTCTAGTTTAGTATGCTCCGCTGCCGCTCCAATATTGCTTTGTTATGCAAGAAATGGGGTTGAGAGGTTCTCGGGTGGAGGCCACGTATCGGCAAGTGCAGCGTAGGACGTCCACCCACAAGGTGGACAGACGACCTCATTAAGGCCGCGGGAACGCGCTGGATGCGAGCCGCTTCCAACCGGTCTTATTGGAGATCTATAGGGAAGGCCTATGTCCAGCAGTGGACTTCCTATTGCTGCTATGATGAATGATGATGAAGCAAGATGGCGTAGCTGAGGCATGGAATCACAGTTTAACCTATGACATTTCTTCGCATTTCCTCTCTTTATCATCTCAAATTTCTTTGATTACACAGAGGAGTTCTAAAACTTGTTTTTCTCCCTCTGGCACACATAAAGACGTAGGATAATATAAAACTGCTTATTTCTAAAACTGTTTTATTCTTAGATTTTTTTATCGCTAATGACTTACCTACTAGTTGCTAACTAACTAAACACAACCTGTTTGAAGTATCCGTACATCGTTGAAGTTTCATACACAATTAGAAAACTTCTCATAATTTTGTTGGTAAAAAACATCTGTATAAAGTAAATGACCTTGGTTGTATCTAATAATGATTTTTATTATGGTAATAAACAGAATTGATGTTACTGCCACAGTAAGATTATAGTTTAAAATCTTATTACAGGTACTTGGCATGTCAAATATTATAAATGACACCTGTTAGACTTTACTAACTCGTAATTACCTACTTGAGATGGTCGTATGATATAATTGTTTTAACGCAAGGAGAGACTGATGAAAGCTAAAAGTCACAACAAAGAGGATAATTTATTTTTGTATTTTTTCAAAGCATGTTTTGCTAGAACCTTTATTGGGTTTTAGAACTCCATCAGGGTTTGGTTTCATACCATACAATTAACTTGAGCGCAAACTAACGACGTAGGTATTAAAAATCAACGAATAAAATGAACTAAAAGGAAAATGGGTTATACGACAAAATTTTAGCTTTTAGCCCCTTATCTAGATTACAAGAAAATATTCGACACATATTTTTTCTTTTTTCACGTAGGTAATCAAAAAATAACGGCGATACATCGAGTCAAAATGTTGCATGACGACACTAGCCAGTACAGTTTATACTAGATAATGACGTTACAAGCCCCCTCTCCTCAAGTTTAATGCGCTTAATCTAAGAGGTTTTCCATCAATTTGAAAAATAAAAAAATACGTGTCGAATATTTTCTTGTAATCTAGATGAGGGACCAAAAATTAAAATTATTTCAAATAGACCATTGTATTTTTATCGTTGTCGTATTGCATAAAAAGTCACTTAGATTATTCTTTGAAAATGTTAGTCTCACTACTTACACGCTAATATTAAAATGGGCCTTCAATAAATTCACGCAAAAATGTCTTATTGTCCTTATGAAGCATGTCATTAAAATAAACATTTACTTTATTGCAGTTGACACGGTGCATTCAAAGTAGCTCGTAAAACATTTATAAATAAATACGTGCCCAATTTAATGCGTGTGTTGTTGGTAGTTGGGATTTCCCTGTCAGGTGTTATCCTTGTTTTATCAATAGGATCGTGACTTAGGTTTAGAATCTTATTTCCAGGACCACATTATGGTCCTTCGGTTCAACTTTTGTTGAACAGGACCATTTATTTAGGATAAATAAATTTGCCATATTCAAGTTTAATTTCTTATACCTGCCGGAATTAATTCTTTAAGTGATGACAAAAACTGCATCAAAATGCATCGTGCAGCTTGGAACAAACTTAGCGTTCACACAAACGGTCATGACAAGTAAACTTGATTTATTTTATTTAAGGATATAGATAAAAGAAACCAAGCCATTGTTCACTGCAATCCTAATTAGTATTATTTTCTAAAAGAACCAAGTTACTTCTGATAAATTACTATGCTTACCTGCCTGTGCACTATCGTGTTTATCTAAATTGATTAACACGTTTTACACATTCATTAGCTCTATACCAAAACAATGTCTATTTTCTTTAATGGGTTTTCAACTTTATTTAAAACACAATAAGGTTCATTTTCAATTGGGAAAATTTGACAGTTTGGGGTAGGTTGATGTACTGTAACTGACGTCTGTACAAAAATGTACAGATTATTATAATTATTATAATAATCTGTACATTTTTGTACAGATATGTACTTAGTGTTTCTATAAACAACATAAGTTTCCAAAGAAGGAGACCAGGGGCCCGAGTCTGCTATTGCAATCGTGTCTCAATGACCGGTCATTGATCGAATATTTGACAACTTTGACAGTTTTTGTATGGGAAATGTGTCATAAGTTTGACGTTATACGTCAAAAATCGATCATTGACCGGTCATTGAGACACGATTGCAACAGCAGACTCAACCCCCTGGTCGCACATATTTTTTGGTCTCTTCTTATATTACGATACTGCTCATTAGGTTTAGAGGATCGGTAATTTTAATCCAAATGATTATATTGGTCCTTTCATTCAAAAAGGACCTATCAAATTCAAATCGCGTAAAGTCCATTAACCAGCCTAAAGATATCTTGAAATTCATTTTGATAACGATGAGTACTAGTAAACTATCCAGTTATCACAAATCAACCCAATTCGATATGAAGAAAGTATGTCAATAGTTTGTTATTTGGTTCTTTGCGTGCCTGTAGGTAACCGTGTTAAACTTAGGAGGAAACACAATCTTTGCT
Source organism: Euplexia lucipara (assembly GCA_921972225.1). Lineage (NCBI taxonomy): Eukaryota > Metazoa > Arthropoda > Insecta > Lepidoptera > Noctuidae > Euplexia > Euplexia lucipara. The sequence continues at coordinate 12,202,885 of OV179148.1, forward strand.
TTTTGACTTGAAAACATTTTTGTATTACTATGATTCGTTAATATTTTCATCATAAGTTTAATTATTAAAGAGTGACTGCCTCGTTCGTTAGACTAGTAACTGCAAGCACCACTGCTCTGCATGAGTGGGTGGGTGGGGAATAGCGCTATTGGATTTTTGAAATCTAGAATTTCTCAGTAATAGCATAGTAATAAGTCTAGATTTGTGCTAGGTTAATAGCTTTTGGCTTGCCCCTATTACATGAGTCTAAAACATGACCTACTTGCTACATGAGTGCATTAAAAGTAGCTACACCTTAATTCTTTAAAGAATATATTATCAGATATTATGATGTCGTAGTTTGTGGATTAATTCACCAGCAACCTTTTGACTTCTATATAATTTTAAATAAGAACCAATAAGTGTAAACATTGAGTGATTACAAGACCAAACCCAGTAAGCCAGCACTTGCAATATTTTGTGTCAAATTGCGTTCAATCAGTAAACCCACGACTTGCGGTTACATTGGCGGTCTGTGGTCAATAGTAATAGGTCATCATCCTTTACGAATTCATGTTTATTCACGTTAATAAGTCCGTCATACGTATACGTCTATGACCTACATAAGGTGGACTGGTAGAAAATGCCTAAGCCAGTTAAAAAACTGTGCAAGGAGTTTTTTAACTTGTGCATAAAGTCTAACCAACAAAGTTCGTTTTTTATAAGAATATTATTTTGTACCTTTACGTTTTTCTATGATAATATTATAGGTATTACATAAATAAAGAATAATTGCTAGATGTTATTAGTTTGATTTATTATGCTAAAATATGCGGCTAACACATCGTGTCTTCCGTAATTCACTGTTTGTGGTATTTATAAACTTTACAAGCATATTGATTACGTCTGTCAAAATATTTATGCCCTTCATTACCTGCTATTTATTAGTGACATAATGATGTTCATATGTATTCTTTATCATCATCGCAAGATTAGGATTAATAAGTTAATGTTTTTTAAAGAAACTCCTTCCTAATTTAAAGCTTCCTCTCATTACAAATAAATATGAATTCTAATTTGCTTCATATTATTGTGTTAACTTTGCACCCAATCAAAACTGATTGATAATAATCGCGATATTGCAAGAACGTAATAATCTCTACTAGTTTGCGGACATAACGTCACATAATTAGTGGTAGGGTATCGTTAAAACTACTTTTTGTGGTTTTTCCTGCATTGCATATACTTTTAAGCAAGAATTCCAGTTTGTATTTGCTAAGCAAATATGTTTTTGTGCAGAAAAACCGCAAAATTCTGTCTATATCTAATATTATGTCTAAGAAGATAATGAACTCAAGCTACTGTGAGTATGTTGCTCCGTAGTTCTAAATACTCGGCGCATATGTGTAGTACTTATGTAAATCAAAAGCAATCCTGATAAGATACTCACTTATCTAACGCACTTTGATTGATTTATATCCATGTGTTATGTTGTCTTCCGCATCATAGAATTATTTTTACCTTTTATACGTTTAAATTTTGGAACGGGACTTTACTTATGAAACCTTCCATGCCTTACACCTTCAATGAGAGTTAAGCATTTGAGGCATATCACTTACTTTTTCTATTTTGCCTTTTTTCCCTGAATACAAACCTTAGCCGTTACATAATGGTTGGATATTTACCCCACGAGGTTTCCCCTGTAAAATAAAAATATGGTCAGGTCGGTTCCAGATGTGCATGAGTCAATGTATGATATTTAATTAGCTGCTTACGATATGGCTGGCAGTTGCCGCCGTAAGCCGCACTTGATTAAAAACTAGTTTTCATTGCGTAATGAACGCTAGTCTTATTGAACCTTAGTCGCATGTTTTCCAAGTGCATGTGTGGCGTAGAAACGCTACGTCAAAGCGATGCTTTGCGACTTTGCAAAGGCTTTAGCGGCATACGAATAATAAAGTACTATAAGGCTTTAGTTTGTGAAGTTGTATCTCTGGATCGACTAAACCGATATTGTTAATTCTTTTATCAATAGTAAGCCAATTTATTTATTTTAAAGTACGAAATACGCACGCGGACGATGTCACGAGCGTCGTGCTAGTTTTATACAATTTCATAAAGGGCAAGGCAAGCTTGATAGTGGAAGGTATATTAACTTCATGATATTCTCAGCATCTGCATAATTCACAGCCTTGCACTTTTAAACTTGTCTTTGCTTATGCCTATTCCCCAGTTACCTCTTTTCCTAGAGTGACCCTCATATACGGTCTCCAGGTTGTTGCTACGACCGAAACTTATTAAAGTTCCTCAGTGGGGTCTTTGGATAAAGGTCGTTTTAGTCATCGTCACACATCTGCCAACTGCTAGATAGACACTGGAACATGCCGCAGCCAATGCTTGGTAAATGATCTACAAAAATCGCCCTGAAGGTTTCCTAATGAAGAAACCAATTAGACATAATTTTTCCAACCCAGTTTACAACAGTTTAGTGGAAAATGACATCACATAATGACGGCAATTTGAGTTACTGACATTTGAACTGTAGTAGAAAACTGGATGTCTAATAGATATTTGGGCTATATATTTTTAATAGGCATTTATTTTTGGTTGCTATTATAATATTACAACATATTATTATACGTGTCTATTGAGGTGCATTTAGTTTCTAACGCATCGGCATCGCATAGCTTCGGTCTGGTCAGCCAGGACAAGAGCCTTGCATCAATATTGGTAGAAACCTATTAAGATCATTAGCTAGATACTGTTGGTACTTGATTTAATAAGTTTCCGGGTCTTTCATGTTGCAATAGCTGCCTCATGGAATCAAATAAGTATAAGTCAAGTTTCCGGATCGCTAGTTGATTGACGTGTGGGCAGTAACATTGTATGTAATAAGTTGTAATGCACCTGACTTGGAAAGTCCATTGTTCTAAATATATTTTTCGCGGCGCCAAATGGCCTACGATTTTCCTTAATCAATCTTCGATTGGATATTTCTGTATGCACAAGAAACAAGTTTGTTCTTTGCAGATATTTTTTTTAAACTTTTCCTTATATGCACGTCAAGTTACCCCAATGTGTCAAATTTCTTTGATCCTTTTTCAACTTTATGATAAACGAAAGAAGGTTCATATTCAATTGGGAAAATTTTACTCATTGGGGTAACTTGATGTGCTGGCATCTGTACTGTGTAAGTCTAAAAATACTGGTTGTCTTTTCAAAAGGCATTGAAAGACAGATAAGTGGTCGCTCCATGTAAAATACTGGTGGGTCAGCACCCGATTATACTGATATTCATTAAGTACAGTTGAAAAAGTCTAGGCAAATAATTGACGATGATAAGGCGATGATTAAATCTAATCTAATCCCCTTGAGGCAGCGCTCATGTCGCTTCTAGAGTGTGTGATAAGTCCAATGATTAAAAACTTAGTAAATACTATTTATTGACAAAAGGGGGTTTTACCTTAAACTTATCTGAGAGTGCTTTCTATTGTTATTGTGCATTCTTAAGACATGCATACGAAACTACTAATGTTTCTTTACACACACACTCACACACTAACACACACACTCATACACACATCCATATTAACACACACCTTCATAAACACACAAGCAGATTTGTAGTTTTTTTTTTTTTTCTTTATCCTTACTTTTTTAAATAAGATTGTTTTACTTTGTCATTCTAAAATAGCATTATATTTGTAATAATTTACGTGAATTGATTGTCTACGACTACTCTACTGGCAAATCACTTTTGGTATTGGGCGATCGGTTGGCCCCTGTAACACAGGATTTTCCTAGCATGGGGGTCAATGATCAATATCAATTTAAAGCCACCTCTGTCGATTATTATTAAGTTCCAAATGTTGCTTACTTTGTTGATGCCTAATAAATTATTATTATTATTATATTACTTAGATAAAGAGTAACTAAGATACATCAGTACTGAAAAAGTGAGACCAAAAAAAAACAAAATACAATTACAATTAAGAAATGAATGCGATAATAAGTTCTTTTGAACATAACAACCTAACATAACATTACATCACGCCTGTAATCCCACAAGGGTTAGGCAGAGGTGTACCTGTAGTACACCCACATTTCGCCAGTTATGTCAAAGTCCCATGTACCTAAATGAAATAAAAATAACCAAATAACCAATACATTCTTCACTGTTTGTGTTCTTTTCTGTTCTTCTGTGTAAGTATAATTTTCATAACAGATTGGCTAAATGTGGGTGAATTACAGGTACACTTATGCCTAACCCCGGATAGCTGTGTGATTTTATATTGTTCTTTACTGTTCTACTATGAGTCACAAAATAATCTAATAAGTACCGACCTTATGTTCACCCTTAAACATTGCTACTTCACAAACTGGAACTTTTGAAATTAGTCATCAAAATGAGTTCATTACATTTATTTATTAATTAATTCAAGCACACTAACATTATAGAGGCCGACTTAATCCCATAGGCATTTTTTTTTGCACTGACTGATCTAGTCCCCTCATTCTGTGCGGTTCTTTCCTGAGAAGACCATCTCAGACACTAATCTGCATGGATCTTACATGACATTTGACCAAGATAATGTCTAGACTTTAAAAGAGACTATGACCTCTGAGTTTCTTTCGGTAGAGTAGTCAGGTAGTAAAATTCCGATCTTATCTACTAGTTAAAAAAATAGACGTGGAAAAGTGTTTGTGAAAACCTATTTACAGAAATAAATATCATCATTTATCATTTACCATTTTCTACCAGACAACCTTCATGCATCCATCCTCTTTCCTTCTTTCCATTCGGAGTTACCTTACGATTTAATTTAAATATTGATGTAAGTATTACACAATTTTTATCATGTTTACGGTACCTATGCCTACATTGAACATGTTTAGAAGTGTACCTTGTTTAATTGTTCTTCTGTCGTATCTGGGCACGTATTAAATAGAATCGGCCTAGCATTTCGACATAACTATAAGACAACTCCGTCCATAAGTCTTTCCGGAGCGCAGGTGTCAGCGCACGCAGGTCAAGATAAGAGGAAGGGTAGGATAAGCAGTAGTTACATAGTTTGTGAAGCTAAAATAGGCTAAATAAATACACCACAAAAGTTTTAATTAGTACAAATACTTTAAGGGCTTATTCTAGACGGTCTTTTCATTATTTTTGTTAAGTATCAATAAATAATATTCATAAACAGCAAAGTTATTAGCGTTTCTTTTTATCCCAAAGAGTCACCCAATTTATGGAAATATTGGACAGGCTATTCATGACATAGTAAGTAGTATTCATAAATTCATCTCTCTCTCACGTGAGTAAGAGATGATCGAATTTATGAGTGTGGCGGGCGGGGAATGCTTGAGCGAGATCTCGCTCAGAAAAATAATCATGCTCATCACACAAACATTTGTCCTGGGTGGGAATCGAACCCACGACCTCCGACATAGCAGTCAGGGCCACTAACTACTAGACCAACAGGCCAGTCAATACTGTCAGGGAATACTAAGAAATTAACTTCACTGTTGTTCAGTATTTTTATACATGCGCTCACAGTTACTATGAGTTTATAATTATTGACTTAAAATATAAGGTAACTTAAGTGGGGATTGTATATTTCGTGAGTTTTGTTATAAGGGCCGACCTAATATTATTTCACAATCATCTGATACTTCTAGGAACAGTTGAATTACTTAACACAGATACCTTACTATTAGGTACTAATTGACTTTAAGTGGTACCTTTTAATTAATATAACGATTTATTCCATATTAGACAAACTATCAACGAGATTTCTCACGTGGCTTTAAACTATTGTGATGGAAAAATTATTATTTTAAATAGTTCTTGGTATTTAGCAGCTCAGTTTGAGTGTTTGGATTTTTACGTTTTAGTAGGTACATACATACATAGTACATAAACTCACACCTTTTTCCCATGGGGGTAGGCAGAAACTACAGAGCGCCATATGCTACGATTCTTACATACTTCTTTTGCTTCGTTTACATTCATACATGTTGTCATACACACACGCCGGTTGCGAGCACTACGCACCTGACCTTTCTGAAGAACCTCACCAATAAGGTCTGAGTATGTCCTTCTAGGGCGTCCCTTCCCGGCGTTCCCACTTACGTCTTTAGTAGGTACATATAATGATATTGGAGATCCTTCACTATAAATTCCATCCACAGGTTGTCTGCAAGAGTTCGATAAGGCCGCCCTATGTAGACCTCAAATTTGTAATTTATACGTTGTTTCATGGTGTACAAGAAAGAGTATTCTATTCAGTCGGAAGCGTTACTGCAGAGCATGATGTTAGGGGGTCGAGTCTGCTATAGCAATCGTGTCTCAATGACCGGTCAATGATCGAGTTTTGACGTATAACGTCAAACTTATGACACATTTCCCATACAAAAACTGTCACAGTTGTTAAATATTCGATCAATGACCGGTCATTGAGACACGATTGCAATAGCAGACTCCAGCCCCTGGTTGATCTTTGGGTCGGAAAAAGCGTTATAGAGCTTCCCATCCTGAATTCTCGGTAGCAGGCCAGAGACTGGTTTTGGTCCGATTGATGGCAATAGGCTCGCCCCCTATTACATGGGAGTTGAATATAACTGGCAAAATGGTTAGGGTGTAAGTAGTACCTGTAGTACACTCAGTACTACAGGTACTAAGTAGGTACTCCCTAACACTTCAGGGATTACAGACGTTGTTATCATTATGTTTTGTTGTTAAAAAGCCTGATGAAAAGATTTTTAAAGGAAAATTAAAACACAAATTCAAAAACAAACACTATGAAGTAAAGTGCAAGTCTGTGTGTTTACTGTTCAAATAAAGTCTAAATTAAGCCGGGTTTGTATCGTAGACGTTATGTAGTTTCTGCATAATATTGATGTTTTGTACTTATATTTTATTCCATTTTAACATAATATAAAATGATTGACCCGGTATTAGAAGTGTGTACTAACTCCTTAACGTAAATACTAATTGTACTTTAAAGTCCTTTGTTTAACTGGGTACTTTAATTTATTTAGTGTTATCATTAATTACCTTCAAATGGTATCGTGAAGGTTACGCCTGGCTCCTGTTTTTCCCCGCGGTAATGTACTGTAGGTACTAAAGATACCCACATATACCAAATAGTTTCCATGTCATTAGTAGAAATTAGTTTTTATTAGTAATATAATTACTAGTAATTTATAAGACTAAGAAACATGTTAAACAAATAAAACAATGTGTGTGGTCCTTCCATTTACTCTTTCAATAATTACTGATAGGTATTGTACATAACATTAACATCTAGAATTACAATAAATATATTTGTTAATACGTAAAGCTGCTATTATGAATTACTGGAAAATAAAAAATATATTTACCTACCTCATGTTTGTATCTGCTACAATAGTTCTTTTGACCTTTGAAACATTTTATATTTAAACAGCTTCTTTTTAAAAACCTCTTTTATGAATTCTAGATAACTGGAATGTAATGTTAATTAGAATTCATTATCCCAGTATTACTTAACTTTTATTGTTAAAAATATAAAAAATTGTTGCCAAAATGACTAGTAAAATTACTATTACTAGTATATAATAAAATAAGCAGTAGGTATTATATTATCGCTATTAATAGGCAAACTTGTTTTAGGACATTGTCATTTGTCATTCATAGTGAATATTTAATTCAAGTAATCTCAACACATTGAAGTAGGTTATACAGTATAAAATAAAATATTTGCATAAATAAAACATTGAAACTGTTAGTCGTTACCTACTAATCGTTTGTCTTTCTGCCAGTTTTCACTTTAGTATAAATAGATTAATTCCATAGTTTGACAGATAAAGTAATGAGTGTGTCCGTTATAATGGTCACAGTCACTTTATGTGTTTATAATTTGCATCAATTATTATGGAATTTAGCTTATGTAGCTTATCACGTTAAGCGGTAGATTAATTTACCTCTTGTAAGAACCATAGTGACTATCTAAGATTGAATTCCCATTTAGTGTAGCCTACAACGCGAGAGAGAGGAATAGGTGCCTACTGATATGATTATGATAATCTGCCTTTTCCTTACTATGTCGGATTTGGATTCTAGACTTACATGATGCAGCTGAACTCCAGTATGTTAAATTAATCAACTCCCTGTTATTAAATTTCAAAAACTCATCTTCTCTAAAATTAATAAAATGGTTTTACAAAAATATTAATCAGAATGGCAATCAAATCTTTGGTTAGCTTCAAGTTACAACAACAACCTTTGAAACTTAGAAACGCAGCGCAGAAATGGGCAGCTGGTTTAAATATAATGTTCCATAATCTAAAGCATTCATGTCATACGTATCTTCTCCAGAATGAAAGTTTATTCGAAGAAACAAATCAAGAAAAACCCAAATATTATATAGTATTAGACCTATCTTATACTATATAAAAGAAGGATACTCGAAGAGCCGTCGTTGACTACTTACAATACTCGTGTACAATCGCTTACTTACATGATAAACCCAACAACTATACCAATCCGAATGTGACACGCAGTCAGGTAGCCTCGTCACCATTAAATAACACTCACTTTGTAACTTCATAATTAAGTTCAGTGTTAATTTTTATGGCCCGAGATCATATCATTTAATACAACTGTGTTTGTTTATATCTGAATCCGTTTACGTTATATTTACATATTGCACTAGAGAAGGACGTTCTGTGGTTTTAATTTCCACTGAACACATTCATATTGAAGAGTTATTGAAATCTCAGATTGAACAAGATTGTTAATCAGATTGAAATAATCGTGAGAGTAATGTAAACGCAGGGTCATAACCGTTGATCGGTAGTTTAAGACGTAATCAAACAGAATGGGCAAAACGGATGGATTATTTTGCAGGTTCTATAAATATGACAGAGATCACGACTAATAGAGAATTATGAAAGACTAGCGAACGTCACGCGGCTTCACGCGTAGTTCCCGTTTTGTAAGAATAGGGTAGCCTATGTTACCTAGGGTGAGCTTTCCAATGGTGAAAGAATTTTTAAAATCGCCACAGTAGTTTTTGAGTTTATTCATTACAAAAATACACACACACACAAATTTTTCCCCGAAATAAAATAAGAGTAGAAGAAGACATTATGCAATGACCTGAAATAAATTGAGAAAGAAAACGATGAGGACTGAGTATATAAACGTATCTACTTGATTATTAAAAAAACCAATAGCAGAATTTATCTATGATAATTATGGAAAGCTGACAACCTAAAGAAGATGATTTAGATCTGTTCGAGGAGACATAATAGAAGAATGTAATAATGTCACTTTGGAAGGTGTCATAGTCTATTTAATTGTTGTTGAATCTTTTGAATCAGGTCAGCTCCCTGTTATAAAAAAGAGTTCCAAGTTGCAGCAGTAGAACATATTGTGTGTGTAGGTAACCACGGATATGATAAAGTGATGGACAAGACAGTACCTAAGTACATACAATCAGAACCTAACCACCAAAACCACACGTGAACTAATCACATGACAGAGAAACATATACAAACAATGGTGTGACCTCATGTAATGTATCATTGTCACTGACACTGACTATATGTGTGGACCATATGGGCACGGGTCGTAGACTCCATGCCTCGTGCATACAAATTGATATGATTGACCTTAACGTGTTTATGTTCCTATTGTACTTCCGATTGTTATTGAACCGTTTATCGATATCGATTAGATAGTTTGGAGTTTGAAGAGAGATATTAAACTTGGCAGTTTCTTAAATTTTCTCATAAATTTATATTAAAGTTTCTTGGTTCATCATTTGTGGCAGCTTTGTTTCACTTACTGTAAAGTATACAAGGTGAAAGGGGACGTTGAACTGGTATGTTTTTTTATCGGCTTTTTCCTTATATTTAATTCACTTCCTTCGGACAATATTCTTTTCAAACTTGCACTGGGTAGGGACTTAAACACTAAACCCGGTAGGTGCTAACGGGTTGGTGTTTTATGAAGATTAATGCGGATTGTAATAGACTAAACCGATTGAACGATATTATTTTATAATTTTATGTTGACGAATTTAGAAAAAGTATAAAGTTCGGTTCAATATTTAACAATTATACTTAGATTTTCTAGTGTGCAAAACCATACTACTATTCGTTTATTTCCTAGCCATACCTTTTCGAATTAATGCCCATGTGTAATTTAATTAGAATTCCAAACAAAATTATGGTTTATCCTCTACTATTCACGTTCATTAGATAATCCAATAAAAACATTCACACATATGTATTTAACCTATTTTTAAAGCCCATTACCACCTTTTTATAGAAACTCATTTGATTTTTTATTTGTTTGCAAACAATGTATAGCTAGCTACACAAATAGGTGTTGAAGCTTTTATAATATACGACGATCGTTCAAGGACGACGCATTTTGTAACCACAAGTTATTATGTCATGTAGTACCTAGTTATTTTAATTGCTCATAAGAATCTGAAGAACTTTACTAGTTCTTTAATTTAGTTTAATGTAGTTTTTGATTGAATTTGATCTTTAACTAAGTATTTACATGATTAAGCTGAGGTATGTTGAGAGTATCAAGTGATTATTAACTTTTAGGGTTTCTAACGTTGGGTTTAAAATTAATAACATTGTCATGATTATTTGGAAATATGTAGGTACAGAAACTAACGCCTATTTCTCATAGTACAGAACTGCAGAATATTGCCACATGCTACAATATTAAAATACTTATGTCTTATGTTTTTCTTACGTTAATAAATCACACCGGTTGCGAGTGCCTACTACGCACCTGACCTTTGTAAAACATCACTAATAAGGTCAGTGTATGTCCTTTTAGGGCGTCCTTTGTTCATTCGCATCTACCTTATCAATACCGAAAGTAAAAACAATGTCTAGAAATCCGATAACCCATCACTACCTACTTATAAAATTTATTATATCAAAAATTAAAATTCAAAAGCTATTAGTTTTACCAAATTTTGTTGAAATCGCCCGAAGATCAGCACTCTTTGAATGTCGAAATTATATAGGGCAGTCCCACAAAAGTACCACAAAAGTGCCCTACGCCATTTCCTAGTATGTTTGCTTGGTAGAAGTGGTGGAACAAACTCCACAGCAACACGTCTGTCTGATAAGTTAAAATTACGTAAATGCAAGTATAATTACTTAACATTATATATCAATCAATTTAAATGATATTATTCCCTACGTGTTAGCTAGCACACTCCAATATTGTATATAATCTATAAATCTATTCAAACTACTTATCTACTGAAATACTTACCTACTTACCTAACGCGGACTTCGATAGGTATAACCCAGTTTTTTGTAGCCCTTGCACTAAAGACAGAAAAGCTATAAATAAAGTTCCACGCTCGACTGTAAATAGATCGTGGTCTATATTTGTAAATAAAATAGGTCAACCACGTTCAGACACTATCAATTAAACTGAATATAATCCTGACGTAATTGGTAGATAATGGCCTACTCAACCACAAAATCATGACTTTATTATATCTATCTTTAGAGCGAAACCACAAAATGAGGTCTGAACGTAAGGTGTGTAGACAGAAAATAAATCAATAAAAATCTTTCTAGGGGACATAGTCAGAGCACTGACCGATTTGCGGTTGCGACATAAAAAGATATATTATTATATAGGTACTAATTTTATAAGCGCGATCATTCATTTCATAACCTTCATGACACCAATTCTACTTTACGAGAAATATCACCTGCCTAGCCTTTTACTAATTAAATTGGGAACGGCTTCAAGTCTAACCGGCAGCAGCTGAATACCAGTGTAACATAGAGTGACTGCCTATCTGAACTATTCAACCCTTTTGTATTGTACAGACGCCAGCACATCGAGTTACCCCAATGTGTCAAATTTTCCCAATTGAATATGAACCTTATTCTGTTTGACATAAAGTTGAAAAAAGATCAAAGAATTTTGGCACATTGGGGTAACTTGATGTGCTGGCGTCTGTACTTTGATGACATAGATAAAACATCAGCGCTTTATTCTTTACAGTATATTCGACAGGTATATTTTAAGACCCTTAATTTGCTGGTGACGGAGAAATTACAAATTAAAAGCTGGCTCAAACATCCGCTTGCGATTCATAGACCAATGAAATGCTTTATTACTAGAGTAACTGACAGGGAATGCAGAAAAATTCGAGCTGACACACAAAGAGTAACTGACAGGGAATCATAAATATCTTGCTAGCTCCGCACACCAAAAATTATTATACGCCCTTACAATAAGAAAAATACAACATCAGCTCGTACAAAATTAGCTTTAGAGCAAGCTATCCTAATATGGGGCTTTCAAACAAGTTAGCTCCATACATCGGTCACTTTTTAACCGACTTTCAAAAAAGGAGGAGGTTCTATGTTCGTGTGTATGTATTTTTTTTTATGTATGTTACCTGATTTCTCCCCCATTTGTGGACCGATTCTCAAAATTGAGAATCGGTCCACAAATGGGGTTGAACACAAGAGTATACTCCTGAGGTGGTCCCATTTTAATTTGGCGATGATCTGGTGCTGATCTTCGGAGATATGCAACGGAACTCTTCAAAAATAAACGGCAAATCTGTCGTGATTGCTGGAATCGCTTGGATGTTTATTGTTTATACAACATAATGACGTATCATCACGCCTGTATGCTCTGAAGAGTACGTAACGCAGGTGGGTACAACATACCTAGATTTCGTCAGTTAGGTATGTTAATTTTAATTTATTAGGGATTAGTGGAAAACCCTATTATGATGACATGTATTGTTAACAATTAACAATATAAAATAAATTAATGGCAAATATTTTTATGGAAAAATGGAAAAATAAAAAACTTTTTTGCAAAAAATAAAACCGACTTCAAAAAAAAACACTAAACGGTGTAAAATAACTCTAAATTCGGAAGTCTGTGACTTTGATGGGTTTGTCTTACTCATGATGGGCCACCGACTTCCGAATTTAGAGTTATTTTACACCGTTTAGTGTTTTTTTTTTAAGTCGGTTTTATTTTTTGCAAAAAAGTTTTTTGTGTTTAACATTAGCGAGACCCTCGTCGAAGTGTGCAGTTCCTTTAGTGGCGGTAGTGCTGATATAGGTAATAATTGGAAAAAGGTAGGTAATTGAAAAAAGTTTGGAATGTTACATTAATAATATCGTTGTGTTAAAAGTCCACGGATTTACAATATTCGCAAAAAAAAAAACCATAACAATATTCAAATAAAAATGTATAGTTCTGACTTCTGTAAAATTATAAAATTATGTCTAGAAAAAATGTCTCCAAATAATAAATCGATACACTGATTTCCAAGGAAGGTTTAATCATTACTTTTTGGCTCTTACAGTCATTTATATGTTCTCAATCACTGTTAGTGAATACTTGCTGAGATCCCTAGTTGGCGATAAATTACTGCAAAAGTTAAATTTATTTTATATTGAGTTAAGTACTTTTTTATGTTAAAACCAGCAGCCCTTAGCCGCAGCAACGGATGCCTGTCTAAAATTTGAAGAATAAGTGTTCGTCTCACAAATATGTACCTATGTCATAGGTAGTCATAGCGGTTTATTAACAAGGGATTTTCATACAATGCATACCTATTTGTAAACATTACATTTACATTTGTGGAAACTGTAGTAGTTATTTGTTCAGTTTTATGAGGGTACACTACTGTTGGTTTTCCCTTATAAATAAATAAACTCATTCATATTCACGAAGTTTTGCGGGCTGTACTGTATTTGCTTCAGGTTTTAAAATAGATACACCACACTCACAAACGTGTGGAACAAAAACAAGATCAAGGAATAAATAGATCATTGTCTTACTAACACAAGTTGGAACATATTAATAGTAACTCGTTATGAAATAGTAAAGTTGATCAAGATACCTATGCGTAAGTAGGCAAATTATATGCATGTTGAAAGCTGATATCGGTCGTTCAATATCATATATAATTGTGAAACTTTATCTTACTATGTTTAAGGGAATACCCGTAGATATATTATTATTTACCGCATAGATACCGCTAAGATAAACGCGTCGATCTTTATTATAAACTGGTTATGCATATCATTTGACTATACTTGTGCTGAAATTTTCTCGGTCTTGGTTTAGGAATTAATATTATCTTTTGAATAGTACGCTGGGTGTGAAAATCATTTACAACAAAATGACCACCATCCACCAAACCTTTCTTAACTTTCTTGGCGTTAGCTGCCTACCAGATTTAGTTAAAAACAAGTAGCAGTATTTCACATGGATCGACTACCATCTTTCCTACTCAGTCACTGGAAAATGGGAAATCTCTTGAGAAAACTCAACTGCTTGTTAGACTTTAGGGCTTCTCGTTACCATGATCATGACTGTTTAAAAATCTTCGAATACCAGTCAGGTCCAACGGCTTAAGTGTTTTACGAGATTAGTAGGGGTGACAGTTTGTGCTTTGCAAAGGCATACGAGATAAATAAACAAAGACAAATTTTATAAGTTAAGTAGGTATAGTGATTGTTTTTTGTGTACCGAAACTAAAGCCTTCCTCTTTGACAGATAGCAAATTTTACATATATTACGAGAAACAATCGTTTTTAAACTTGTTTTACATTGCTTGAATATCTGAAGCTCTCTAGGTATCATTCTATATTATAATTTATGCCGAATACTCAAGCAGACAAATATACTAAAGATTTTTTGCAAAGGTCAAGCATCTTTGGATTCCAACAAGTATAGGTATGACCATTCACAAGCATTATTACACACAATAATACTTGTTAACTCGATGGACTATTTTTAATAGAGTTTACTACATTGGTTCCTAAGAACCTAATAATACCAGCACGCAAACTGCAAATTAACTCATATAAAAAGGAAGGACGAATAATGATAACCACGCTTACTAAAGATAAGATTTCAGAAAATTTAAATCACACAAAAGCTACAGGATGGCAAGCTACAGGATTTCTAACAATGTTCTTCCTCATCAATCTCAGTGATACATTACAGATCATACAATACGTTAGAGGACATCAGAATCACTTTTTAATCTTGCGTAAATCATCAAACCTGCAGGCTCCTGTTCTAATCCAAATTCATTTGGGGTTGGCGCAGGTGGTCCTTCTTAATACTGTATAACTACGTATCTAAGTCACCACTTTTCCAACCATATCTTCTTTTATACAATCCATCCAATGTGTCGTTGTTCTTCTTTTATTCTTATACCTAAACATCCAAATTCAAACTAAAAGCATACCTCACAACATAGGCATTCTTCTCTCTTCTTAGATTGTACACAACTTTTTGTACGCCAATCTGCCATTTTCAAACTCTGACGTATAGGTATTTTATCACTTATTCTATTCACTGTCGTAACACCACACAATCCTGTAGGATTCACACCTCGACTGCTTCTCATTCCTTCCTCTGTGGCTCAACCTTCAGATCCAATACATCATCAGTAAGTGTAACGTATTTATTACTTGTCTGGACTGCCAAGTATTTGTACCTACGCTTAAACTTATCTTTCATTGTAAGTACCCCTTTGATCGATGTTTAACCACGTCAAACAATTGTTATTGATTTTGTTAAATACCAGAGGTACTCCTCCAGGAATCAATGCACCTAAAACAAAGTGGTCAAACACTTATGTTTGTCTGCTTACTAATTGATTAGATTACTGTACTGTACCTATCTGAATACTATCTTAACATAACTATAATGGGAAAACCCTTCTTTTGTTAAAAAAAACCTTGGTACTTTATTCGAATTCTATCTCTTTGGTATTAAATTAAGGCAATCACCATGTCCACCGAGTGATCTTTGTTCAGTACAATTCTCCTGTTCTCAAATCCAACTGATTACCTATATAATTAGCAGGCACTTTAAGCTATAGTCAGGTATAGGATTGGGACATTATGTCTATTTATTGTTTTCCATCATCTCAATAGTCTTTTCCTTTCCAGTCATGATTGTTTTAAAACAAACTATTAGCTTCTTTGGTCTCTTCCTACCCTTAAAACCAATCATATGCAAACTAAAATTTTCCTCACAACATGATCGCGAAGTGAGTCACCCTTCGGCATCGCATGCTCAAACCATGACACCCTATTACTAAAATTGTTTGTCACATAAACACACGCATATCGCCGTTTCAAATTCTCATTATGGCAATATTTTTAGTTTATAATGATTCATTGCTATTCTGTCAAAATTACCCCGTTAACATGTAGGTGAAGTAATGGTGAATTGAGCTGTCATTCCATACCTACTAATGCTAGGGATTGACAGTTTACTTCACCCAAGTTTTCACGCGGTGATTTCGACATAATCGACCTGCTGCTTTCTTATTCATCAAACTTACATGACCCGTATTCAGAGAGCCTTACATAAGTAGTGCGCAACCGTAGAAATCAAACAATGTTTTTTTCCTTATTCATACTTATTTTATACAATATTCTCATCTTTTCTCCTCCACTATCAAGTCCATCCAAAGGTTGTCTGTAAGAGATCGCTTTTAACGATAAGACCGCCCATTGTAACATTTGTAAGTTTTTACGGTGTACAATAAAGAGTATTCTATTTTATTCTATTCAATCCCAATCAAGAAGTCATTAAAAATTAACCTACAACTTAACATTTACATAAATTATCTCACAAACCAAATCAAAACCAGTGCATAATAATACAAATAACAAACAACCTGGCAATGATATGAAATGATCGAATCGCCGTCGACCGTGTCGTGTCGCCACGCTTCACTCGTAGCCTTCTCTCGCTGGGGTTACGAGGTACGATAAATGTCGCAAATTATGTAATTTGGATTGTAAACAAACCAAATACAATGCAACATTACTGCTATTATAAAATAGTAGCCGTTTACTTAGAGCCAACTACTACCATTACTTATTTGATGGATTGATCATTACCTATTGCTTTATTTATGGTTGCAGTTTTACATTAAGAATAACTTTCCTGCTTGGCAAGGCCTGTGGAGCCTCATTAGTCGGGGGTTGCGGAAGTATCTTCTGTTCCAGTGACCAGGGGGCGCAGGTGTGAGACGGAACGCGGGGGTGGTTTAAGTTAGTAAGAGCCTGACAAACTCCTCCGTAATCTCCGAGGCGGACATCCATTAGGATTTTCCACCCCGCACTAAAAAAATGGTATACATATACCTTTCTACGTTTATTTGTAAACCTTTGCTGATAAATTTTGTTGTGCCGTCTACAATGACTCTTAGCTTTAAGCCCTTTGCTGATATCTTTTGTTGTGACCTGACAGAGTCTACAACGACTCTTAGATTTAAGCCTTTTGTGAACAACTTGTTTTTACCTTATAGAACATATGAATATTCTTAATACCTGTAAAAAGACCCAGCAGGCGAAAGCTCGCCTGCTGGGTCTTTCTAAGCAGAAGCTTCTTTTTTCTTCTTCATGGCATGCCAATGGTTAAGATAGGCTCTAAAAATAGACCTTGCATTTGCCATCATGGTAAAAGGAATCAATAGAAGTCGATTTTCCAAGAGTCCGCCGAACGTAACAGTAGTCATCGGGTAGGCTAGAGTCGGAGGCAGCATAAAATCTGTAAAGCAAAATAAATAGACCCGTAAGTTATCACGGTGCATACAGGTGGAAAACACGACTATTCTGAAAGAAATCTCCCCGCAAAATGTTCACTGAATTGATCGTGAAGTAGGTAAACTGTCCTAGTTCCTAACTTTAGGACACACGGCTACACATCAAGCATACATTTCCAGAATAAGCTGGTCTCGCATTGTCAGGGATTTCCGTACAATGAGAGGTCATAATTATGTATATCTTGATACGTAACCGTGCGTACCTATGGGACGAAAACTTACTTTGCTGTCACTTCACCTACATTTACACGTGGATAAAAACAGAATAGCTCTACACAGGCCTCTGAATGACCGTTGCAAAGATTGTTAGGAAAATTACCATCACTACATTATCTACGCTTGGTAGACGTTGATAGCATAGTAAATACATAAGCTATTAGGACTAACTGTACTGGACGTAGACAGAAACTCCTCCTCTAGATGATCCTTAATGTACGAACACTAGTTGCCTTACGATTTTCTGACGAGAGCAATGACGTGCTTATTATGTATTAGTAAAGGGAGGTAGGTATAAATTGCTGCTTTTTGAAGTGCTTTGCAGGAATTTTATAGGTGTATCAACCACATACCTATGTTAAAAAAGAAAAAAGGTTGCATAGTCATCGCATTTTACTACGAATTGGCTTCTTCCGATCCCAAGACAAGGTCGCAGGGCTAACCTAAAATCTAAAAAAATCTAAAACTAAACCTAAACTAAATTAACTCATATACACAAGTCACACCCACACAAACGCACACACGTACACACACACACACATACCCACACACACCCACAATCAAAAACTCACTCGCATACATCACACAAGTGCGCTACTTTTTGTATTGTTATATTTCTTTCATTTTATTTACTTTTTTTTTGTTTTTTGGTATTCTTTTTATTTTCAATTGCATACACTGTTTAATGTTAAGAGGAAGAGCGGAGTCAACACAAGCATCTCATTGCTTAAAAGGTGACCTCCAAGTCGTGTTTGCTGTAACCTAATTGTAATTGAAATAAACATTTTTTATTTTATTTTTTATTTTTTTATTTTAATTGGTATTGCAAATGGCCTAGCTTAAACGCTCATAGTATGGTAATCGTGACGTCAAGATTTTTTTAATCAAAAATTCAATTGTAGGTAGATACTGATGGTAGGACTTATGTCGCAAAGCAATTGTTACGAAACGGGCATTTTTAGTTCTAAATGTTCTAAAAGATTGTAGGTATGTTAGGCCCTCAGTAATTGTAGCGACAGTAGCAAATTGCAATTCTCAAATTGCCTTCGTACTGAGGTCAGTTAAAAATGATCATAGGTCACATTTACATTACCTATGTTAACCGAATTTCCACTTCCTGATGAGCTCACAAAACAACCCACGATTAGGTATTATTGGTGAAGACCTACTTAAAATACACTAGCACTGAATATTATCGGATGAATTTAGATCCTACCATTACAGTTATCATATTAATGTTACACAGTTATCGTTGTCACAAGAGTTAACAATCCAACGGGGCAATAATCTTAAGGCATTCATTCAAGTGCCAAGTACCTCGGTGATAATGAAAACGGATTTTTATTCAGCTAGTATTCAGCTGAAAGCTGCCACTGTACCATACAATTATGTGGTTACCACAAGTCAATTCTGGAAATAAATTTCCATAATATTGAAAAGCCATTACAGATTTAACAAATCACTGTTACAATGAGAGAACTAAATAGTCTTTTTTGTTTGTTTCAGCAATGTCGGCCGATGGGTCGACCACGGACATCAATGCCCTGCTCAATGATACAGGTAATGTTTACCTTGAAAAAATATTGCTTTCACTGCCATCTGTAAACAAAATAACAAACTACGACCAGCCAATTGTAATCTGTTCGTTCAAAAGTTCATGAGTTTCAACATAGATGGCACTGTAAGCAATGTTATATTCACAGTCATTAAATGGTTTATAGTGCCATCTATGCACGCTCGACTTGACACGTGACAAAATAGTTACATTGTGTGTACATAGATGGCGCTGTTAAAAAATAATTAATGTCGGTACTAGCGACATCTAACGAGAACTGGAAAATGCTTTGATTGTACTTAGTTCTGCTCAATACCACTATGTTTCAGTTAGCTTAATATGCTTTTTGAAATGCCGCGAGTATGCACTAGATGTCGCACTAATACGTTTAATTCAACTATTATTTGAAATCGATTTCTTAAATCTGACTTGATAAAGTGGCTGCAAAAAATAATGATAAGTAGGTACTTAATTTAAAAGTAATTAAGAACTTAATTACGAAAGGTTGCTTACCTGTGTATGTACCTACGTAGGTAAGTACGTACCTAGGTATCTTTTTTTTCTATTCAATCAGGCGTCCCGTATGATTTATTGTAATGAATGGTGCGTCATACTTTTATGGCGGAAATTAGGCATTGTGATGACTTCAGGAGTCCATGATAAATCGATGTACCTAGGTCAAATTAATGGGTCCGTCTGCGTCATTAAATGTCGTCAGACCCCATAACAGCTGGTAATACTTATGCATTTAAGTCAAGTCAGTAATCAATCTGTAATACTATTATAATAAATCACTACTTCAGTGGGACAGAAGGCCACAAGGCAGTGGTAAGTAAACCAGTATAAGCTGGCCGCGAGTTCAATTGAAACTTGGTACTACGCTGGGTCAACTGAAGGTCATAGTGTTAAGTACCATCACGGTCTGTACGTCAACGGAGTGATGACCACATTGAGATTTCCGAATACTGGTTTTTTTACCAATTGTGCCTAGTTTTCGCGGAAGTGTATATTTTTTATGCGACGATGAGCTACAACAAATACTCATTACGTAGTTAACCTAGAGCTGCTATCTGTTCATTAGTTGTTTTATTACACTGAAAAGGATTTTTTTATTAAACTAATAGGTCTGTACCTCCGGCCTACTTGCGTAGTTTTTCAACTATTTACACACGGCGCTGGTTGTATTGTTGTGTGGCGACATCTATCTTACCACATACGAACTAATCTGACGTTATCCAGCATAATCTGCGCGATTGAACATTAGAGAAGACCCTGACAAAAACCATCGTCGGGCAGTATTAGACCAGAAACACCACCCGTCGGGTCGGTAGAACCCCCCCCTCTCTCTTTCAATCGTTGATATGGAACTTTACACCCATAAATTTCTCATAGCCCTAAATGCTCATAAGTATTTTCGTCGGCGTCATTCCAGCTAATAATAATAATACCAGCCTGTTACTGTTCCACTGCAGGGCAAAGGCTTCTTCTCATACAGAGAAGGCTCGAGCATTGATCACCACGCTTGCTCAAGGCGGATTGGCGATTTCAAATTTATATTAACAATAAGTCCAGGTTTCCTCACGATGTTTATCCTTCACCGATGTCAATGATGTTTAAGATAAACTTAGAAAGTACAACATATGAATTGAAAAAGTCGCATTGGTACTTGCCTGGATTTAAACCACAACCTCGTGCATGAGAGGTAGGCGTCCTCTGGGCTATCACGACATTTTCCAGCCAGTAACAAGGTAACCAAGAAGATTATTTAAGGCACAAAACCTCTGTCCCGATTATCTGTCTGACGTAGGTGAACTGTGCATTAATTTCGGGTATCATTTTCAATAATAATGAGCGCCTACTGTACACTGAAAGGTCAGTATTGACGTATGAAGTAATTATTATCTTTCTCTGATTAAGGAATAATGGACTGAGCTAAAAATAAAGTTCGCGTGACCTGATACGATTCGTGCGTAGCTTCTTTATCCAATTAAAGGTTAAACAAATAAACTATACCTACATACCTACCTATAGACTTGTAGAAGCAGTTTCTATCTACCCAGGTATTATGTACTTACCTTTTTTCTAAATTATTCAATATAAGAGACTTGATCCGCCTGAATTACGTACTTACTTTAACATTACCTCTACCCTATCTTGGTTTAGAAGATACCTAATATATAGCCTAAATGACACTCGCAAATACTGTAACTTTATGTTGGTAAAAGAAGATTCAAATTGGTTCAGTAGATCCAAAGATACCTAGAACCTAGAACCAATTATCTTATAAGTAAAAAGGTGTAGATAGGTTACCTATACAACATTAAAAAACGGCACACTAGCGCATGCACGCGCCCGTTGACGGATCGACGCGACACTGAGGTCAAGTGTGGCTAGTTTGCCACATTTTATCCTGTCGCTTGCTGAGCGCTTATAACCTTATACCTTTTTACTTAGAACGTCAAAAATTCACAAACTTTACCTCATTATAATTTTAGTATAGAGTATAGATAAACGGTTTTATCTTAATTCGGTCCACTGCGACACATAATTATGTCTCTAGCAAGTGAACTAGTCCTAATGCTCTTCTCATACAGGTTCCGCCAAGGCCCTTACCAGGTCATACACCTTGTGGAAAGCCTTCAGTGTATCAATGCACTTACGAGATATGATACGAAGTCGCGAGTCCTGAAACATTCGGACCCAACAGGTTTTGGGAGTAATGTGGCCCGCTCCATGCCACCAAATTTGAGAAATATTTTAGTTCTTATGCGAATCTCTTTCTTTCTTCAATTATTTCTTCTTTTGAGTAAGCTCGTTCCATCGCCGACCTGATCTCTTTCCATAGCTTTAGGATGATTTTGATCCTGCTTGAAATACAAGACATAAATTATTTACCCAGGTCAGTTTCTGTCAAGGGTGTTATTATGGTACTTAGATACATAGATAATAATACTGTTTTATTTAGTTTTATTTAAAGTTTCAAGTCAATGTAACGATTGTAATAAAATTGTAAACGTAGGAAGCGTTTTACTCAAATATTAGTGTAACTAAGTGATGTTAAAAGTATGTAATAACCTAATGAATTATGAAATACTTAAAATCAAAATCAATCAATCAAAATCAAAAGTCATTTATTCAAATTAGGCTGAGGAACAGCACTTTTTGAACGTCAAAAATTACATAAGACAGTCCCCCAAAACGCCCGCCCTTCGCCTTAAATCAATAACCTCATTTGAAATTCCAAGAGAATTAAAAACCGTGAATGAGCGTATAGTGCGATGTAAATAAAATAATTTATAAATAACCTTTTAATGCTTTGAGATAAAAAGTAATGCTCGTTTTCAGAAACATTATGTATGAAAACCTAAATGTAATGCGTAAGTAAATATTAAGCGGTGACATAGCGCAAAATATTATAATCACTAACCACAAGGCGATGACTTGAGTTACTACACAGGCTCTCGACTGTGTAATGCTTAGACAACTGTTAGGTACTGGTTACCTAGCAACAGATATGTTACAGAAAATACTACGACTTGGTAGATTATTTCTCAGCTGAACAGTGTGCAAAATAAACAAGTGAAATATTATAGTCATCATCAGCCTAACATTTTCCCAACCAGCTATGAAACTATGGAGACGGTACCCAGTCTAACTGGAGGCAGCTGAACACCAGTCTCCTCTCTTCTTGTCTTTTTGTCCTCGTTGTCGACCAAGGGGTATCACGATTGGTTGAACTGGTTGTCGACGACTTTCGGGCTTTTGACTACCCAAATCGACTGCCATAGATCTACAAATGACAACTATAATGTAATGAATGCTCATCCATCGACGGACCGATCTTACCAAACGTAGCTTAACCTTTGAGCGTTCTATGTGGCTGTTATTATTTAGCCACAAGCCCCTCAAACAAATAAACTACCTACTTACAGTAATGGAACTAATTCGTTGTAAATTAAAAGCAACTGACGCGCAAGAGACAATCAACTCGCGCAATTAGAGAAAAAAATAAACCAATCAAAGAAGGCTCTTCTAGAATGAAGAATGACATTCGATTCTTTACAGATATTTAAGTTTAGTTGCAGCTACTACACATTATAGAAGCTACATAAAAATCAAATTGAAATAAAACTTAATTGGCGCGAATTAATTCAAATCCTTTATTATCGTCGTGCTGTAAATTCACCTTTGTTTTTGTTTGACGGCCCAATTGGGGCAGAGTTTGAGCAATTGGCTGATGCATTTCGTGGCGCAAGTTCAATTCACACACAGAATATTTGTACGGCTTACAGGTAGTTATACCTGCTTGTTAGTGTTTGTAAAATTAAATATTTGTAAATGTACCCATGTTTCAGGAGAAACTCACTAGTGTATGGAAATGTATTATTCGACAAAAATATTAGTTATGATGAATCAAAATCTGCGTAGAAACTCTTGATAATATTTACGTAATAAGTATCGCTCTAATTATAAGAGGACATCATACGATATGATATGACGGGTATTTTAGGAACAACAACAAAAAGCTGGTACGTGGCCTACACCGATAGCAATTTATTATTATCAATCTGCGGGGGGCACGATGTCGATAACAAACTAATAATAGTGCTTGACACACCTTAACCTCTTGACGTATTTATCAGACAGTTATCGACCGTGGAAATCCTCCATGCCCTCGGATCAAGGCGTGCATGATCAGGCCAGATAAATTGAGTGTGTAGTTCGAAAATACGCGACCCATTTCATCATTCTTGGTTTGTGGCTGATTTCTCTAAATATTTTCGTATAATTGACGTAGTTTAAAAAAAATGTAAACATGTTTTTTGACGTCATTTTAGTATATTTTTGTTGGTGCCAATGCATCAGAAGAATAACCTATAATAGCTGGTAACGGTGTGAATATTGGTTCAACAAATTAGGAACTAAATCAAAATCATTTATTCAAATTAGGCTGAGGATCGGCACTTTTTGAACGTCCAAATTACATAAGACAGTCCTGGGGGACTGTCTTATGTAAACAACTCTTATTAAAAGCCCACCCTTCGCCACTTCCTTGTGCGATCAGAACTGATCTACCACAACGAAAAACATGTGAACATCGTTAAATCGAGACTAACAGACTCTCACTAATTTGCACACCAAAGAAAAGAAACGCGTAATTAACACAACGATGATGATGTCAATAACCGCTAAGTATAACGTTATTTTTCGAATTCAGATTTCGAATGACTGACGTCACCACTTCTACCTTCTCAATCTCGGACCGCTTACGTACTAAGCACCTACTAACTAGAACTGATTGGCAGGTCTGTGTTCAGCCTACCCAGCAGTGTGACGGAACGGCGCCATTCTAATGTTACATCTGCGACCACAAACGTCTACGTCAAAGGACAATGTACTTAGATACCCACCTATGGGTATTACATCGAACGCTATTCTCTGTACGCTGGTGGTGCAAAATATAGGTGTGAGCAACACACCCACCAACAATTCAATTAGACTCCATTACATATCCGGCACTTAAATCAATTGGCGGAAATGGCGCCTTTAAAGGAAGCGCGGTGTAGGTTTTTCCTGGATGTAATTTTCCAAGTGCATTGTCAAGAGGCTACCAGAATAGATTTCAAATCTATTATCCGGTTCCTGATCATGATAGCTCTTGCATATATAGGGTTCTATGTATAGGCACTCTAAGTATATTATGTGTACGTCTTCCGTTCGTACGAATCCAAACCATAAAACGTAGACGCTTTCTGGGTTCTGGGATAAATGTTGTTCCTATTCAGGTTTTAGGTAGCTTTGTAATGATTATAATAACACCATGCACTCTAAATTACGTCACAGTAGACCAGTAGAAATTATTTTACATACTTAGTACTTTACTTACGTTACATTGTGACTTTCCACGTTATTGACCTAAAATAGGCAGTTGTAAAAGGAGGTGTAACGACAATTTATTGAATAAAGAAAACGTCAGGCGTTTTTAAAAGATACGCTCTGGTTAGATATAAACGGGCATTAGTTTGTAATCTTACCGTTTAGGTACACTTTAACATAAACAAAACATCATAACATCACGCCTGTAATCCCCGAAGGGCTAGGCTGAGGTGTTCCTGGTAGTTACCCATATTTCGCCAGTTATGTTTAAGTCAGTTTAAGTCACAAGTAATAGAGGCCAAGCCTATAGCCATCAATCGGGCACAAATCCAGACTCCGTGCTACTACTGAGAAATTTCAGATGGAACAACTCAATAACAATTTGCTCGGCCCGGGGATCGAAACTGGGACCGCAGGGTAAGCAGTAGGTACCGCTTGCGACCATTAAAACAACGAGGCAGACTTGCACTCTAACAAACAATAGAATAAGTAAATAATGACAGCGCATCTTCATACATAATTATGTGCAGATAACTACATAATACGGAAGCCTTTGAGTGCTTGTGTAGATTGCATCTCTAGATAGATCCCATCGTGCAATGTTTCATTGTGCAACATCTGTTTGTTTTAATTTTGTAATGACATAAGTGTATAAGTGTATTAAACTGATTCAACTGTACGTTTTCTTCATAATTATTGTCAACTTTCTATATCTCGACATCCACCATTGAGATGCCTTGATCCACAGGGTGGAAAGGACTTCGAAGCACCATTCTAAAACCATGAATTTAGTACATGATTCTGGACTACCTAGCGTTTTTAAATGTTCGTTGTTTGTTTTCCAAATTTTTACGTTTTTTTATGATACCTATATTTTCTGTACCGTACATAATGATATTATTATCAGTTTGTCCCTCGATGGCTCTTCCACCATTAATAATTATTATTTAGACTGTTAGATAAATACAAAACAGCCTACGTACACGCTGGCGGACCTAAAGTGTGAGGTGATTTCCCGAATTTTGTTTTTTCGTCAGCATCGTTGTATGCTGATGAAAAAACAAAATGGAAAAACAATGTAATGTTTTGAAGTAATTATGTAAAGCATGTTTTTACTCATTGTTGTGTAAAACAATATTTTCAATGTCGAGATCATGTACGTCACTGTAATCTAATACATTGGGAACCGTATATACTTCTACATGTATCTGATCAGATATTGCGTTCTAATCACTATCATGATACACAATATTTTATATCACACTTAAAGGAAAAACTGATTTTTATTTTTCCTTTCGTGTCATCGGTATTTAAATCTATACCTACCTACTAATAATACTAATATTTTAATGCTCAAGACAAAATTTGTTTGTGTCCAAGTTTTCGTTTACCTACGGAGTAATCACCGAAACTACAATCCGATTCAAAAAAATCTTTTAATAGCATTTGTTACAGATTGTATATACCTAGTTTAGTTGTATTTGTAGTGGACGTAGTTGAGGGAAGAAACTAGGAATCTAACAAAACTTGTGCATTTTTTTATTGTCGAGTCATAAATTAATGCTTTTTATTTCTTTCAAATGAGAACGTTGAATCAAACGTTGCACGCACGGTGTGTGTGATATTTGGCATGGTTGAAGTTTTGGTAATGCGGAGAAGAAGTGCTAAAACGGTTGAATGTTTGGTATAACTTTCCTACCCATTAGTGGAATTGAGACATTAGCCAGAAAAGTAAAAGTAAATTTATTTTCCACACTAATCGAAAACACAATACAGACATTGTTTAATAAATGGAGTGGACTGGAGACTATAAAACTAGGGCAGTCCTGTATTTCAGGACTCCCCCTAAAAGTTTCCCCTTTCTATTATGCTTATTATGTGTTTCTAGCTTCTGGCTTATTAGTTCTTGTTGATTCTGAATAAGTGAGCTCAGGAACACCTCTGCAGTAGGTCTCAACGGGACGGCAAAAGGTTTGGTTTTGATAACATTAAAATGCCACATATAATGTTTTCATGGAAAAACATCTCAATAATTAACAATGGTAAGGGCGCTTAATGCCTCTTATAGATTATTGTGGGAAATAAATTTTTCACGATGTAATACTTTGCATGTTCCGTTATACTAAAAAGATTAGATTAAATATCAAACTATTCAATTATCAATAAAAACCTCTTATAGAAATAAATATATGTAAGTTACCTATTTAAACCGCGTAAAGTACCTAAAATAAATAATTCAATAGTTGCTAAGTGAACATGATCTCTAAATAATAGTAAAACGAAATAATGTTAAAACAAAAATATTAGTTGCTATTGGAAAATAACAATATTATTCCACACCTTCAAGAAGTGACTGTAGCCGGTATTATAAGGTGAACAACATTTTTATTACCTACTTGATAAATATTGATAGAAATTTTATATCACGTTGGAATGGTGTAAATTCCACAATTCCTGCTATACCTAACTGTTGTCGTGGATTTGTCACTTAACTAGACACTGGGAATTTTATTCTTCCAACTGATTAAACTAAGGGGAGTTTGCTGTGCCACTTCTTCTTGCCAGCGATGGTACTAAAAAGTGGTAAAGAATGGACGTTTAGGATAGCAAATTTTGACGATCAAAAAGGGCTGCATCTTCTAGTTTAACCAAATGCAGATGAATACCAGTATTTTACTTAGACCGACAGCATATCTGAGATTCAAAATCCAAGGTAACACGATGACAGCGGTGGCCAGGCTTTTCAGATTGTGACTGACCGTAACTCAAGTCAGTCAAGCTTCTGACAGTTACAGTCAGGTGCACATATAAGTCTTGATGCGTCATCTATGCATAGACCGACATGCATCGGTAAGCGATGCTTAACCTTAAAAACGGACTTACGAAGCCAAGGATCAAGGAACTCCTCAACCTTAATCTTAGTATATTTACAAAAATAGACCTGAAGAGCTGAGCTGAGCAATTCAAGAAACTGTACTATAATATTTTAGGTGTTTACAACGAGTATTGAAATCTGCATAAAATCTGGAGGAGCGAGACAGTCCATTAACTTTATGTTCCACTACAAAAACCTTTTTCTTTTGTTTACAAACAACATGTTCTTATGCTGTTTCATTATCGTCGTTTCATCTATTTCGGGAATCACATTAAACATGCAGCGGTATCAGTTGTTTTCTGAAGCTAAAGTAGTAAAATTTGCGCCAGAAATATAGGTTAAACAGAACGTGATTGGTTAGGGAAGCACCCAGAGGTACCTATAACTTATTTTCTCAGGATATACATACATAGACCAACACACTACAATCCAACCTGAATGTTTTCAGGTCGAAATTCTAATAATTAAGGCGTAAAACTGGAGGAAAACTAAACTTTAATTAGGGTTTTCTATAGTATAGTTTAATCAACAAACAACCGGAATTAAATTAAAAAGACTCAATCAAAAAAGATAAATGAATATCTTTGTTTTTTTTTGTTGATTTCCTCACCCGGAATTTCCTGGTTCATGGAAAAATGTTTAAACGACTTATGCATACTGTATGATGCGTCGTCGAAGTTTTCCTGCTACGTTTTCCAATAATTCCGCTTAATGCTAACGGAAAAAAAAGTATCGTACTTACAATGTGGTTGCATATAAATATAGTGTCACACGCGTTTTTAGAATTAATTATTGTATCCTCAAAGTAATTGATAAGGAATCTATTTACTTTTGCTAACAACGTAATGTTTGTGTAACATAATACTAGAATTCGGTGTATTACGTCAATATTTTACTCTTCTCTGCATAAGAAGAGCGTTTACTGTGCAGTAGGACAAAAATAAGGCTTAAATAATTTAGGTAGGTAGGAATGACAAAGTCAATATTATGAGTGTGAATTGTAATAAATACAGTGGTTAGGTAAAAAGTTTTAGTGATTTACTTACTTATGTACGTACATCAATTTTACTTTGTCAATGGATTGTTTATTTGCTCACTAAATTGAACGTTGTTTTTACCTGGTTTACTGTGAATCACAAATTCTATCTGCCTACATTCTTTAACCACTAAGAATGACTGTGGGTGCTATTCAGATGACAATAAATTAATAACATTTTTCCATTGTCCTGAAATATCAACTTTAAACCGCATTATGGCGTCATGAACGAGAAAGGGGAAATGGCGAAAAACTCCATTGTGCAAATATTAACTTATGAATTACAATTTTTATAATCATATTTATGCATGATTAAGTAGCTAATTTGTTCAGTTATTATTTTTAGAAAGACAAAATTGCAAAAGGCCAAAATTTGCGGTTTTTCCTTTCGTGATTTTTATTGTGTCCTCATCTTTTTACATTTTATGTTTTTTCTTTAAATAAATTGTCCTGTTGTTCATTTGTTTTCTAATGTCCCAATAGTTTGTGTCCATTATGTTTCATGATTTCATAGTAATCAATTAACGATTAATTAATGTTTACCATTTTGTGTTGCACGCATTTTCATTTTACATTATTTTTCACGCATTTTATTTTTTTCTATTTCAGAATCAGATCTCACGAGTCTATCGCACGTTGGTAAGTACCCACATATTTCATCTTTTATTGTTTTTATCATTGTTTTTTGTTTTTTATTTGTGAAGTTTAAATACAGGTGATTGGTGATCATACCTACATCTTAATAATAATAATAATGATTTTCCTTACGTTTTTATCCTGGAAAATTTTAATAGAAGATTGGTAAAACACTTTTTTCTAAATTTTCCTTTTTTTCTATCTAGACAGTACATAAAATTTAAAGTATTCCTAATTTATATCATTTAGTCTCCTTCACTCTTTGTGATTTAGTCACATTAGTTACTTAGCTGATGGACAGCACGACATCATAATAATATAACCCCTCAAATAGGATGTTATGGGTAAACCATTGCCACGAGGCGCGAAATCCATAATAAACATCTATTCTTACGTGGCCACATGCACTCATGTGTTGAGAACCGGAATTATTAGGCATTTACGAGTTCATTGCTTGAAATGTGAAGAAATATCGACATTTGAGGGTGACAGCGCGAGTAATGGGTAGAATGTTAAAAGTAGTGATCGTAAAAATCTAGTTATCGTTTCGACAGGAATAGGTAAAGTTACGCAATGAGCGATGTTAGGTAACATTGTCACTCAATATCGCATTGAAGTGAAGAATTTATGAGTTCCTCATGCGAGGTTAACGATGATTTGGGGGCCGTTCTCGTTACATCCATTAAACAGTGAGTAGGAATTAGTAAATGGCGTACAAGATACAGTTGATGTCTGTAATCGGGTAAATATTTCCTTGGCCTTCTATATCATTTAAAATAACTCTAAATTTACCCTTATAGACTGAGAATTAATGCAAACATAAGTTTTAATAATTCATTTGTTAGTAAAGAATTGGTTATATGGCTTCCGTAATTCCAGATCATTATACATAGGAATGACATTTTTGCAATGTTTGAATCAGACTTCCTCAAGTTAATACACATTTCATAAATTATATGATCATTAATTGAATAATCAGACGAACTTACCTTAAGTGAAGTCGAATTATAATTTTATGAAGGGTGAACTGAAATATAATTTGACCACAAATGAGAGCCCTTCTCGATCGTGTAGGACACCGCGTTTTTAGAGTATATAAAAAAACGTTTTCTCTGTGGGATGGCAACCCTGATACCCTGATTTGACACTTTTTTAGAGATTATTTTATTGTTGGCCCATTCGACCAGGGACTGTTTTTTATCAAAAAACAGAATGGGCTGGGCGGGTAATTATATTTCAGTTCACCCTTCATAAAATTATAATCGGACTTCACTTAAGGTAAGTTCGTCTGATTATTCAATTTTATTTCGGTGAACTGAAATATAATTTGACCACAAATGAGATGTTTAGAGTATCAAGTCGACATGGGCCATTGCCACATGCTTACTATGGGCAAGCCACTTGAGATAAAAGAGGATTTAACAGACATTTAGAATCAACTTTTACATGAAATCAACTTGCTCAAAGTGTTTTAACCACTTATTAGTAGTATTAGTATTTAAACTTAGTGAGAACATTGCTCAGGTATTAACCTATACAATAATTACCAAATAAATGTTCTTTAGTCATATTAACTAAACCAATTAGATTTTTAGTCACATTATAGTACTAAATGTACCTATATAAATATATTTATAATATATCAAAATCCCTTTATTACGTCCTCAAATTGGAAGCAAAGACAAAAAATAAATAAATCTGTCCTGCGGCACATTAGCATTCGCTGATGCATCATAAAACCTAGCAATCATTTAAGAGACTTGTCTTAGCTAATTGCATCATGATATTTTTGCTTGTCTTGTTTTGTACGTCTGCTACTGGGAGTCAATATTTTAGTATTATTACCACTTTCCTTCATGACTAACCATCATAATCCATCTTAATTGCTTGTCTGTATGTTCTCGTATAATATTAGTAACTAGCAAATATTTGTTGTCTAATAGTAACTAGCAAAAATATTTTGGACTAGTCCCGATAGCTGACTTCGATTGATATAATATGTTCGTAAATCTCTAGTTAGAACAACCACAGCATTATAGTCCTAGGATGGTGATTTAACTGATGTCATTTACAATTTTAGATGAAATTTATGTATTTGTATTTTGAACAATATTAATTACTGTACATAATGTTCTGCCACTAAGACATGTATAAATATTTCATGGTTAAGTAAGGAAACTTCTGCATAATAGCAATAACTAATATTAAGCCAATTTGTTCTAGTTATTTGTTCAAAATTTAAATTGTCAACTAATTATTCAGTACTCTTGCACTATAGCAATAAGAAATAACGAAGGAGAACCCAAGTATTAAGATACTTGCGCAGAACGATTATATTCCGTTGAGCGTTTCGTTAAAGGTTTATCCTGATCTGTGATCGTCACTGCTACTTCTTCTCTCCAGCAGAAGGTAAAGTGAAGCAGTGTTTAGTAAGCTGTAGCCTTCATTTCTTCTAAGTGTTTCAGTGAAGTACCTACAGCATTACATCTAGTAATGAGGGTAGATGTCTATCTGAGTTTAGGCAGAATGACCATCAGTTTTTATAAATAATATTAAATTATTTCACAATACCTCGTGGATGATAAAATAACATTCAGTGTCTTACAGAAGATGATTGCTGCCAGGGTAAAATTTCTCAGTAAGTAGTCTGAACTGAAAAGATAATAATTCACTATTAGAGTAAAAAATTGTTGGTTACTATCAACTTTTTGTCAATAGCAATGACTGACAAGATACAGTATAATGAGTGTACTAAATATATTATAATGGCCTTTAATTCCAGCCACATATAATTTGGAGTTTGTGTTGATTCTGGGAGGGAATGAACCAACAGCATGCTTTAATTAAATATTTCTATAGATAATCCCCACTCTAGCTATGTTATTATTCTCGAATCCTCATCTGCCCAGTTATCCATAGATTGAAGCAACATGCCTCAACTTTAAAAGGTATTTGCATACCAATCCCATATTCTTCAATTAATCTGATTGAGGTGTGACAATTGAGTAACAAGTGCATACTAGGGCAGTAGTTTTGTCCGAAGAACCTCATAATTACTTTTCAATTATGCAAGGCACTTCACTAATTCAGAAAGGAAAAAACTTCCATTAGTTCTTAATGGTTTATAGGATATTACATCAGAACCAGATATAGTCTATGGTCACCCATAGACCTGCAAACCTCTCAAATTCAGCCTGGAAGAGAAGCAAGCAAACATGACGCCCTGTAATTTTCCGGGGGTCAGGCAGAGTTGTACCTGTAGTACACCCACATTTTGCCATTGTGTTTAAGTCCCACGTAATAGGGGGCGAGCCTATTGCCTTTGAAGAAGAGAAGCATCTGTAAATCAAATTTTATATTATTTCATTTAAATATTTCCTGTCTTGTGTTATGTTACCTCGCTACCATAAAATGTTGCTGTAACCCTATAAGTCATTGAAGCATCATCATTTAGTTTTGATTTTGTTATGCTAGGTACTTCATACATTCCATTTCTTCTGTATGTAGGTAGCGGTACTGGTGGTATGGTTGGCTATGGTGCAACTAATGTCATGTCCCACATGTGTGTGATTTTGTAATCACCGTAATTTAGCATGTGTTTAGTTTACTTAGTTTTAGAAATTATAAAGCAACAAACACAATAGTTTTCCCAGTAGTTTGCAATGTTAAATTAGATAGTGTTTCTCTTTTGCTGAAGCCAAGTGTTTCAAGGTAATACATACTAATTGTTGTTTTGTTGATCAGTAAACACTTGTTATATGTATGGCCAATACATAAAATATTATTAATATTTTTATTAGATAGGAAGCCTGAAATTTTGGTGCATGTAATGCATACAACAATATTAATATGTACCTAGAGTAGGTACAAACAGTCAAAGCTTCTAGTAAATATGATTCCTAAAGGAATATGGACACTAATCTTACTCTTAATCTGCAAATGAATCTTTGACTTTCACTGACTGCAGTTTAAACAAAATTTTAAAATCCTGCTGAACTTGCTAGATTTTATGAACTTTTAAAGTTTAATAATTATAAATCTTTGTTAAACGTTAGGTTTCATTACAAGGCATTTATTTTGAAGTAACTACATTTCCCTTATATAAATGACAGCATGGTGTTTTAGTAACCAACTGAAAAATGTTAGTAATACTCATTTGCATGAGTGAAACTTCACTGTTAAATCAAAACATGTGACATCTGATCTGTGTCTAACAATTTTCTTTGAAATGTAACATACATATATATACATAGGTACTTAATTTCACAAAGAAATGAAATCAAATGTTATATTTCCATTAGACAACTACATTATAGTAGGGTCAATAACTTTCAACATAAACCAGGTAGTTATTCCCAGCATGTACCTAGGGACCTTGGAGTTCTCATGGAACACAGAAAATTAAAGGTTACTTGGTGGTGGACTGTAGCAAGTCCATGGTATGAACCAATGTGTCATCACCTTAGATGATTTACTCTGATACCCTTGTCAGAGTGGACCGCTCGTATTTACACATAATTTATGTATTTAGCAAATATTGCTTTTGTTGCCGTTTCCATAACAGAATTAGCACATTTTTAAATCTTATTTCTAGTTGTATTCACTACACAAACTTTTAAAATAATAGGTTTGTTCATGACAAATATCACTAAGTGAATTTAGGATAGTCATTACATCTATTGTTTCATTGATTATACATGCTAGACATGTCTTTGCATACATAGTACTTTGCACATTTTGGTGGACAATGTACTCATCTCTAGTTCCCCAGCTTCAGAGATCGCTGCCCATATGAAATAAACTAGGCATTCAGAAGTTGTGAATTTTCAACTATGTGATGCATTTTGTAAATATATTTATGAATATTTAGATTTTCATATTTTTTAATATATTCATACTCTTGGCCCAGTGCTTGTAATACAAATCAGAAAGAAATCGTAGTAAAATATCTCAAATGTCTACCTCGCGGGTTTGATCATTTGGGTCTCCTGCTGATAATTATAATCAACAGTCAAGTGAGACAATGATGTCATTTCAAACATTAAGAAATACCTTTTAGGTTTCTCAGAATCAATTTGGATCACATAAGATACCATTTAAACTAAAGTTTTCAATGTTATATTGTATTTCACAGTATTGCATACAATGGAAATACATATGCTTGTTCAGGAACATAATATTTGGCTGCATGACACAGTGTCTCGCACTGTTCTAGTGTCTCGCACTGTTCTTAATACATTAGGTTGTTCAGCAGCAAATTTATGACATTACTGACTTACCGTCATGAGTGTATATTGTTGTTCAGGAGAATCAATGATCACATTAATATATCCACAGCATCTCGTGCTGGTTTGAACACTTATAAAAGACGTTCAGGAGCATTTTGAATGTATTCTACGGTATTACGTAGGTAGTGTTAGGCCCTCAAGGTTATTTGCTCAAGGAGCTTAATCGTTCCGTGGATTTTATTGCATAAACAGTATCTCGTACCTTAATGCATAAACACGTACGTGCTGGTTTGTAACAAAGCCAAAGCACAACAGTTGACACTGTATTATTAGTTTAGACTATCAAAAATGTTATCTCGTAACAAATTTGATCTTCGTGTTGAAAGTATCACGTACCCCCACGGTATATTATGCTCAACAATCGTAACCAGTAGCATTTCTTGATTTAGTTCTTGATTAGTTGATTAGTTAGTTTAGACTATCAAAAATGTTATCTCGTAACAAATTTGATCTTCGTGTTGAAAGTATCACGTACCCCCACGGTATATTATGCTCAACAATCGTAACCAGTAGCATTTCTTGATTTAGTTCTTGATTTCGTAAACACCAAATTAACTTTTCTTCGCCACTGTCAAGGCGCACAAATAGGTTTGTCACGGTGAATTTGGGGTCGCCAATTGGAGTTGCATGATTCTATTGTGTGCACACTACGATGACACTAACTTTAAACTGCATTTGCCTATTCTTTGTAAAACTTTTCTTCCGAAACAATTTTTCCCGTGCGGTGCCATTAAACGCGCGAAAAAGAAGTGTCAAATCAGGGTATCAGGGTTGCCATCCCACAGAGAAAACGTTTTTTTATATACTCTAAAAACGCGGTGTCCTACACGATCGAGAAGGGCTCTCATTTGTGGTCAAATTATATTTCAGTTCACCGAAATAAAATTCCCTAGATCAGACGTGCCTTCCTTATATCACTAGGTATTTACTTTACTGTACTTTGTGATTTGAATATCTCTCCTATTCAATGAAGTTAGGGTTTAAACTTTGCTGCATTGATTTTAAAGATCGATGTCAAAGTGCGTGAATGTCTGCGTTACAACGCAAATAAATTTATTTGTGGTTTCATTATCATAAAATCTTAAATAAATACAATGCTGGAACGATTTTACATAATTATATTCAAATACTAATTTCATGTGAAATTGCGTAGTAAATGTAATGTTAAGTTGAATAGAAGTAAAATAGATTCAATAAAGTGTTGGATGAAACACCCAAGCACAGAGGTAATCATGTTTCATGGAAATATGAATTCAATTGAACGTAGAACTCAATAATTAATTTTGAACTTAGAGACTTATTGGCATGGTATGAATCTCATATGGTTACAATAATAATGCCAATCCGCCTCAATAACAAATCGACCTTTAAGAGACGAAGGGCAGTTGCTCAATGCTCATGTTACATACTACAACAATATACTGATTAACAGACAAACACAAACTGTTCGATATATATGATAAACTGACGCTCACAGTGGCTTTATTGTACCAGCATGCGTTTCAATTAAGGCTCATAACAGTAATTGGTGTCAGCATTCGGTACTAACGTACAGTTTCTCCAATGTTCGTATGCCTAGTTTATTCTATAAAATGTTCATTTACACAATTTAGCTGTGGTAGAATTTGAAACTGTCGGCCATTTGTACCTTCTTGCTAAGCTTTTATTGGGTGCAAGTAGAAATAACACAGCTTTTAGTGTATTAAGCCGATGTTTAATATTGAAAGATTAATAAATATTATTTGCTCTGCCAAATTCACGTTAATTATGTTTCGCTTAAATTCACGTCAGTCCAAGAGTCAATCAGTCACGGACTCACGGCTATCGCCGATCAAAAACAGTCAAAATTTTATTTTCCCAAGAATATGTCAAGCGAGTGCAGTAACTTTTACATGAAAACTCGTTAAAATTCTCAGACATTTTGGCATTTTACCAATATCTGCCATTAATACGGTTTCAAAAATGCAATACGACCACCTTAATACTTTTCAAGCAGTAACGCTATTTGCAGCTTCCTCATCCTGCTTGATTTGGCTCCTATTAGTAATCTACGAATGTAATTTCCGTAAACAATGATCGGAGTGCAGAAACAATGATTTCCGAAGTTTATTTGTAGTTAGTTTGGGGAAGTAAATACTGATGCTGGCAAAGTTCCAGATATAATGACAGTTGAGACAAAGGTTGAAGGTAACTAACTAAGTAATGTCAATCCAGGCAGCGGTTGTCGGATAGACAGAAATTCGTTACCCTTAAGAATAATGCTTATCCTGAGTTTTTAAAATAAGGGTTTCTGGAGCCTACTCCAGAAAACCCTATTTTATCTTGTTGCAATACGTAATAGGTCTACCTACTTACGCACGTTTATTCGTCACATTTTTTTCAAAAAAAAAATTGTTTGACTTGTTTTGCATTCTTACGTTTTCTCAGTGCAAATCTTTGTTGAATTGTGATGAATATCTCGGGAAAGTGCTTGAACAGTTCTGTGAGAATTTTACTTGTAAACGTAAACTAGGATTGTAAAATAATATGTATTTTACTATACCTAGGCTTTGTTTCCGTTTGAGAGTTGTGAGCCGTATATAATTTACACTGCTTATAAAATAATTAATTCTAAATTACTCACTTTAATATTAACTATTTTAAATTACCTCATTAAATAATATTTAGCATGTGGCCAACTCGTGACGGCCGTAGTACGTTAACAAAAGGAATTTGCTACGACTTCATAAATATGTATTTTGTTTGAATATTTCTCACATTTATTTCACGTCTCAGGTCTTTACTCGAGTTCGTTTCTCTTGTTATTTTAATAACTTGCACTAATTTATGTGTAACGAAAGAACAATAATGTCAGTCACATTGCAAGTCACATTGTCAGTCACATGCGCTATTCATTTAAGACAGACTTCAGTTCTCAGACTGTTTTAATTGGCCACTTATTGGTATGATGGAGTTACTCACGAATAGATGCAAACTGGGGAAATGACATTCGTTGCTCTCGTATATTATTCATTTTTAATCACACTGACTTCTTTAATTACTCCACATTTTTGTTGGGTACCCGTTTGTTCATATTCATTACTATTATTTTCCAATAGCTCTCTCTATTCTTGCAGTCATTCAGAAAAGATAAATGTGAACATCGAGGGTTAATGAACTGATGCAAGTCTGTACTCGAGTTACTCTAAGAGTCAATGTAGCAATTGCTGATAAATGATGATGGTAAAAAGGTTATCAATAAATCAGCAATTGTTTATCATTTAACCTGATAGGTAACCATGCACAAAAATTATGGAAAAATTGCAAGCGAATTGCGTCACTGCTTATTCACCTATAGCGTAATAGGGGAATATTAAAGGAAAAGTACAGAGATTAGTCTGAAGTACAAAATATTTTACCCAGACAAGCAGGTAAAAATGCATTATTATTGAACATAATGTTCGAAGAATACTAAATACATTCGTTATTATCTTCCCGCGCACTAAATTCAAACTGAAAAAATATACACAAAAACAGGAAAATTATCTGTAAAAATACGTAAACAAATGGCGTCTTCGTGTTCAGTTTCCAGACACAATTCCCTAGAATGAACCGCATAAATGTATTTTCAATAAGACTATTTATAATGTTAGAGACGCAGTATATTGTAGCGTTGAAACTGTCCAGAGCATATCAAGCGAACAATTAAACAGGATTTGATTATTTTTGCAAGACGCAAAAAGATCTGACGAAGCTCTACGCAGCGATACACCGGAGAGAATTTTCCAAGCGGATTATTTGGCGAATACGTTATCTTAGAATTTACTACCGTAGCCGATAATAACAATAACACAACAACTTTTACGATTCACCTGTATTTTGTGGCCATAACATTTCCAGCAAGTGGTATCATACATGCTCCTGATAAACGGATACGGATTTTCCAAACAAATTTGTTTATTTCGGTATTTCCCTGCAAATAGTTTTTAATACTGTTAAAATATGCTACGGATTAAATTAATAATCAATTGTGTGTTAGTAACAAGAATAGGTATAAATTAGTATTTAGTTTTTAATCATTATAAGCGGCAACTGTCACTTGATAAGGCTCTAAGTATCTTATCTAAAAGGCCAAAGCAATTTATATAATTTAGAATAACACTTACTGGGGGCATTGAATTACAATATAATTTAGTGTCTGTAAAAAATGTTGTCGTTAGATTATTGCAATGATTTGCATTTAGTTTAAGTTACATAAAATTAGAAATTGTGTTATATTGTATTCTCAACCTGAACAGGAACACAAAATTGTTTTATTTTTATTTATGTAATCTTAAAACACACAATATTATTTATTTTATAGTATGACTAAACGCTATTGTTTATCTATAAACACAGTAGTACATTGAAATAAAAATTAACTAAAAATTGATTTTAGCGTTTTATGAGCAGTTTCAGCTCCAACGTCCTGGTGAGTTCAAACTTTTTGAATTGCATCATTTTCTTCTTAAGATAAACTCTGAATATGAACTGTTACTTTAGTCAGTTATTACACTTCATGAGTAAAATGCTTACTTAAATACTTCTCATGTAAAATGTTAATAATAACGTTGCTTCAGATTTGTGTTCTGAATACAGAGGATATTAAATTAAAATGCAGTTTCACGTTCCGTACATGTGTTTGTAAGTAAAGAAAAATTAAAAGAGAAACAAACCAAGTACCCAATTTATATTTAGGTATCGACCTATTACCTATACCTAAATACTACATAATTATGGTGGCAATCATTTAACGAATGTTTTTAGGCGTTTATTTTATGTGTGATAGCATTTAAAATAAACATGTCGTTTATATTTTCTAGGGCATCTGTCAATCATTGTTTGTAGTATTTGATATTCGATTCGAGACGTGCAGTAGTGAAGGTCGAATTTTATTTGTCTAGGCGATATCCCGATATATCACCAAACAAAATTATTTTCGGTTTCAAAGCGACTTTTATTTTCACTTATCACAAATCACGTTGAACTTTACTGATGAAGTTATAAAGTTTAATTTGCGTTAATTATTTGATAAATCGTTGATGGGTTAAATTTGTTTTATTTATATGGTGTATGGCCTGTCCTTGCTATGACACAACCGACCCACTGACCTGAATGTGTGAAATTAAACAATTTCGATGTTTTTGTTAAGATATAGGACGTGTTTGCTCATTTATAAACGTCACGAAGTTTTAGAGTTCAGTCGTATGTACCTAGTCAGAATATATTTGTTCCGTTGACGCCTTTAGTTTTCTAAGAAGCCGTGATTTTAGTTGTTAGAGATAAAATGTAGATTCGGGTTACTGGTCGGGAAACGAATGCGATAGCTGAAAACTAAAAATAATGTATGCTCACGTGCATCCCTGTAAAACGTTTGCTTGTATTTATTTTTCTCGTGACCGGTAATTGCAGGTTTCTGTGTTCTTGAAAACAAGTAGTGGGCTGGCTTATTTATTTATCAATCATCGTATTAACGGTCTTAATAATATGAGTAGGTACATCAGTACTATTCACGCACTCAAGGTTCCAATCTCCTTGATTACAAACTCGGCACGCGTATAAATCAAGCACCGGGCTAGACGCATTAGAGCTCACGTACACATTAAAATGTAAAGATGACAGAACACTGTTACTTAAGATAATTTTCTCGCTATTTCAGTGGAAAATTAGAAATTTTGCAGATGCCAGGCGATTAGTCAGCGGAGGAATCAACGGCTGCATGCGTTCGAGAATAAAAATATGAAATAGCGATTTACTGTCTAGAAGCAATTGTAACTGTTTATTTCATTTTAACAACAGGGAGGATGAATATACGAATAGTTTATCCTGCTGACGTAGTGTCTACGCAGTATGCGTTAATGTTCAGGTATTAGCGTAGTTGAAATATTATTTTATTTAGTTAAGTTACTACAACGACATGTATGTGTGTGTGTATATGTAAACCTACCTACAAATGTACAGAGTACCTACCTACCTACATCGCTGACCTCCTAAATATTTTCTCGTTCTATAACAATTACTTTCAAAGAAGAACTGTAAGAGCTTTTGCTTACAGCGATAAAGCCAACCAATATACTAACTTCTTAAATTCTGTAAGTTTTTTTGGGATATTTTATTTTCTTCTAAGAGTCACTAAGGGTATAAATATAATACTAGTTTTATGGGTATTGGTCAAAACTTTTAAATAAGGTATGTTTGGTTCCAAATTACAGCTGAATGAAACAGAGACAGTACACGATGTACTGTACACTGAAAATGTTATTCAATTCTTAAGAGCCCTTTTTTGGTAATATTTAGATATATTCTTTCATCGGTTTTCTTGTGTGTGTGTAGTGAAGAAGTCATGATGACTGTAACAATACGTAGAACAGTTGTTACAATCGTAAGATTTATGTAATACTTGAAGTACCTCTGCGATGCCATAATAATAATATGTAACTTTGCAACCGAGACTGTGGTTTAGAATGCACTTAATTATTAGGTATCTGGTGCCTATCAATTAAACGTTATGCAAGAATTACACACCTCGGTACACGTATTACGATTACTACACTAAGGAAAACCATTTTCTGTCCTATGTATGCTTTTATGATCCTGATACAATTGTACGTCGATACAGGAATAACCATTTTATTGTGCCCTCTTGGGCTGCCTACGCAAGCCGCATTGTTGCACTATTTCAATTGTGTTGATGGAAATAGTTAAATGCAATATGAACTGCGTTTGTTTACTACTAAAATATCTTTCTGCGTCACTTAGCAGACATTGACGCTAAATAAAGCTGAGGTTCGACATTAAGATGTTTGATTACAATTTGTTTTTGCTTGTGCAAACACCACTCTTTTGTGCTGCAAATTCGAAGATGGACAATGTAACTGGTTTTGTTAAGTTTTTATCGAGTTTTACCTGACATTGATAGATTTAAGTCCTTTTATGTTATCGCTGATTTGAAATGAAGGTTAAGATAAGAAAATTAATAGTCATAGTACAACGTTCAATATAGACTGAACAAACTTGCTTGAAATTAGAACGACACAACATAACAAGGTCTGTAACCTTATTACATTAGAAACTTTGCTGAATCTATAATATGTATATATTACTAACGTGATAGTGTGATTGAAATTGTTAACAAATCATTTTAACTAAATCATGATAGCTAAATAATTTTCCTATCGCGTTCCAAAATTGACAAGTCAAAGTCACAGCGAATAGTGACGCTTTCACATTTCCTACAAACGGCCATTATGTTCTAGAATAACGTGCCAATACTGGAGTTGCGTAACCCAATTGTAATAATCTCACCTGAAATTATACAATTACGTCGTTGTATGTTTGCGAGCCACCAAGGCTGGCATATCAGCTGACCCGAAGGAGAAGAAGCGTTGAATAGCGTTGTATTTATAGCAGTCGATATCTTAGAGGGCGTGACTCTTGCGTCGTTTTAACACAGGTGCAACGTTTACGCAATGGGGCTTACGATGCCACGTCTACCAGGGCTCTAATGAGCCAATAAATAATGTTGCAATTGCACTATACATTTTAATTGAGGATGGGGAAAAACAAGGTTTAATCAGATTCTCTTGTTTTTGTTGTGAATCTTAGACTGCAAGTTTCAAGGCCAATAGACATGTTTATTATTATGCTTTGATGCGGGATATTAGCAACTCGATATTATTTACCATCTGTACAATGTGTAAACTTTATGATACTGATTTGAAGAGTTAAACACTGGCTGTGTTTAGCACAAAGGAATTAAATAAAATAAAAGAAAAACAGCGTTTCTTTATCCTAGGATCAACAAGTAAATGCATTGTCTTTTAGGTTATTGTCTCTAATATTGTCTAGTATTATTCCACACCCATAAGTTGTCAAGTTTAATCGTGATCCATAGAAACCGGTGAGACTAACTCGCCAATAAACTTTTGTTCTAAAAACATGATCATTCTTAATGTTCCACTAAAGTTTTATGGTCACCGTGCCTAAATAGTTCAAAAGATTGACGTCATTAGTATATGTATGTCCATTTGTATCCGTATCGGTATCAATACAGCATGTGATTACAACTTTATGCTTAGTTTAAGTGGAACTAATTTGCCGATTGTATTCGAAATTCACTGAGTCAAGGTGGTTATAGGTGATGTTGCGTATGATCTAAGTCATAAGTAGTTTTTTTGTACTTTAGTGGATACTTTGCTGCGTGGCGGTAATCAAGATTAATTTACGAATTGGTACTCGATATTTATTTGCAACATTCTGTGTCATAAATGCATTCAATTGCTCTTAAA
Source organism: Euplexia lucipara (assembly GCA_921972225.1). Classification (NCBI taxonomy): domain Eukaryota; kingdom Metazoa; phylum Arthropoda; class Insecta; order Lepidoptera; family Noctuidae; genus Euplexia; species Euplexia lucipara. The sequence goes on from OV179148.1 coordinate 12,246,304, forward strand.
CCTTTATTTACATTTTCCTTATTGCTTTCGACTTTAATAAATACTATTTACATATTATGATATTTTTTCTATTTGTTGTTTCTACTAGTTATATTTCTGTGCCTCAATGTCATGTCATATTGAATATTACCGATTTTTTCCAGACTGTTTGAAACGTCTGGATGATTAGTTAAATGTCTGTAAAATGTAGTCTCTTCTGTAGGTAATCTGACCTGAAGTCAAAAGTCCAATGCTTTTTTGGGGTTATCAATGTTATCTTTTATTTATTTACCTTTACATGTCTATACAAAGGTGCATAAAGGTAGTGTTGCATCTTTTAATGTGCACGTCATGTCAAGGAGAAGGTCAGACAAATTGATAAAGCAATGAACTCACTTCGTATTTGTTTATCAACAATGCTAACAATACTGATGAGATAATGAAATAAAATGAAATCAGTTTCCTCAGTGATATGATAATGTTGTTTTTATGATATTAAATTTTTCTACAATTGTCGGTGATAAGATAAAAATACTATGTTGTAATGTTTATTTATAGATTCTTGGAAGTTGTGGAAAATTCTTAAGTTTTCTAGTAAATGGAAATGTTTTGTAAATATTATTGTTTTTTACTGAAGGTACGGAACGGTAGGACGTCAGTTCTTTCAACTATTTGCTTGACTTAGTTAGTAAATGTTTTATTTAACTCACTGGCGTGAGTTTTAATTTTCAACTATGTGTGGAGAATTCTGTTATTGTTACTGGCAGTCAATGGGTCACTGGCATAGAGGTTATGAGAACAATCCAATTCAACCTTAGCAGTCCTGAGTTAAAAACCCAGACAAAAATTCTTCTTAATGTTTTGAAAAAATCCCTAATTAGCTACAATAGGTACGCAATACAATGGACGCTTCAGTTTGCCACGTAATTGTTTTAATGTACGCTTGTAGTTAGGTACGCATTTATCAAATCAGTGTCATTCACCAAATTATCATTTACTACGCATATTGTATTGCACAATGTTATTCATTGCCTATAGTTTGTTTTGATACTGATAGTAAAATTTACAGGGAAAGCCACATCAAACTGTATCAGCTGGTAAACATCCTCAGTTAATAATAGAAGTTTAAAAAAATATTAGATTTCATCATCACAAGGTGTATACTCTTCTTCTTTCTGTTTTTCCCTCTCTTCGTTCTATTGCAACTAATTCAGACAATAGTAGGTTGGACTTCTATCTAAGGATTGTAACTATGTTTGATCCAACATTGTACCTATCTTGATGACTAACTACTAGGTAATATTAACTACCTAGAAGTACCTACTTACACTAGTGGGTATTTCATTTAAGTGTCGCCTTAATTAGTTATTATAAACACAGATTCTGATCAGAAACTTAAGTGGGATTTACACACGATACTTACGGCGGCCTTTTTTTGAACCTGATTGGTTGCATCATAATATTGTCCTTAAACTAAAGACGGCTCGGGTTTTCTTAATCGTATGGTGATTTGGTTTTTATTAAACGCAATATTTAGTTATCAGTTTCGTTCTTTGTCAACATACCTAACAAAACATCACGCCTGTAATACCCTTAGACAGAGGTGTACCTGGTTGTAATACCCACATTTCACCAGTTATGATTGAGTCTAAAGTATTAGGGGGCGAGCCTATTGCCACCAATCGGGCAAAAACTGGTTCGGGTTCGATCGGTTTCATTGTCGTAATGTTGATATACCAGTGTTACACTGGTAACTGATTTTTATAGACGGTATGGTTGTAGCAGTGGCTCGTCAATTGGCTGGCTGCACTGCCAGAGGATTGATTCCTACGCAGAATGAATATTTGTATGGCTGTCAGGTAGTCGTTGTAGTTGTTGGCTGTTTGTGAGTAAAGATGTTCGTAAATGCTTCCACGATACAAAAGAAGCAGATAAGAGATACATGGTGGACATCCCATCCATACGCCCAAAACGTTTTGGGAACACCTTCACTGTGCGTTGTTACAGCTACGGAGTGGAATTCCCTGCCGGAGTCAGTGTTTCCTGATGGCTTCAACCTAGGGGTCTTTAAAATCTCGTAAAGAGTAAATAGATTCCATCTAGGCAAGCGTACTTCATCGTCGACAACATCATCGCTTAGGTACCTACCATTATGTGAGATAGTGATCAAACTTCAGGCTATCAATAACAAAAAAAAGACAAATTGCGAGTGCGGGGTAACGTTTTAAACAAATAAGTTAAATGAAACTTCCTTGCTTTTAGCAGTGTTAGTGTTAAATTAAAGAAGTGTTATGTTCATTTGTTAAATCAGTTAAAGCTAAGTTGTATTTTTGTTATAAATGAATGTCATTAGAAATAATATTTGACGGCTTTAGTTGTAGGTATGAAAACTGTTTTATATACCCAACTACAAGGCAAAGGACTAGGTACAAAAGATTCCCTTCAGAATGACCAACAACAATGTAATGTACATCACCTGCATTTAAATGAACACCTTCGTATCTTCCTATTATATTATGTGCTTTGTTTTAATTCATTGATTACGTCTATTGCATAACCAATAATAATCATAAAAGAGGTAGGTACAATAAAAAACAATAATACAACCAATGATATTATAGGTAAAAAGGTGTTAATAGGTTACCTAAACAACATTCAATCTTCAAAAACGGTACACCAACGCACGCACGCGTCCGTTGACGGCGCGCCGTGACTCTGAGGTCAAGTGTAGCTAGTTAGCCACATTTTGACGTATCGCTTGCTGAGCGCTTATAACCTATCTACACCTGTTTACTTATAATATCATTGTCTTCAACCGACGTAGACTTTACAAACGCCTTCATTAATTAAATTGATGTTTGTATTCCAAAAATAAAATAGCGTAATTTGCAGTCGACATTTCATTACACCTATTTTTGTTATCTTTTCGACGAAAATGTAGCTTCGAACGGAAAAGTAATTTAAAACATTGAAACATACTGTGACGTATTGGACCCGCATCGGCGTCGGCGGCGCTGTTGGCGTGGGCGCACCTCACCCGACACTATCACAGCCGACGGTCACGTGACCAGACGCAATTAGACGAAACGCACCTTCGTCATGTCATTGAACAAATTTAAAAATTTAAACCATGCGATTGTAACTCTTAAGACTTTGAATATAAGGCCAAAAATTATACCTTATTTACTAATGACGCGCCAGCTTTGTCGTAGTAATTCAACTGCGCAATTCTCGTCGTAGCATCGGAATTTTGTGTCCCCAAGATTTGTGTAAGATTGAACAATGGCCCAGTGACGTCTTTACACAATCTTGGGGAGCTTCTACGAATTCGTTAACAGGGTCTTTGTGCCCGTATAATTAAAGCGACATATTTGAATAAACATAATCTGACTTTTCAGTGTCGCCCGTAAAGATTTTCATCACACCACTTTTCATGCTCGAAGTTATCTCCTTTATTGTTTGAAATATCGTTGTCCTATATAGCAATATGCCAACTAATCTACTGTTAAAATAATAAAAAAAACTAAATAGTAAAGTAGGGTAAAGATCAAACAAAACAAATTAAACTCTATTTATTTTATAATCAAAGAAATCTTACCTTGTATTAGTTCACTTTCTTCGTGTGAAGTAAAATGTATTATGAGCTAATCTTGTGTCAGGTACAGACGCCAGCACGTCAAGTTACCCCAATGTGTCAAATTTCTTTGATCGTTTTTCAACTTTATGTCAAACAGAATAAGGTTCACATTCAATCGGGAAAATTTGACACATTGGGGTAACTTGATGTGCTGGCGACTGTACCTAACACAATCTTCGTTAAAATAAATTAATACCGTAGTAAAAATGTATTGGCAGATTGATGGCAACATCTAGAAAAAATAAAATAATTGACTGATTCATAATATCACTGCTAGGATTAGTGTATAAATCTTTTAAAGACGTTTTTTTATAAACAGCATTTATGAATCATATTGAAAATTAATTGGTTTATATTACAGTATTGCGTAGTTATCAAAGTCTGTGCTACAAATCACTAGTGTAATTATTACAGTATATAATCGTGAATGTACATAGTCACGTGTTTGGCATATAAAACATTATAGGACCAGACGTTATACAGACGATCAATTTTGTGACGTAGACTCAAAGTCATTTGGAGCCAACCTTGGTGACCAACCTTGACCTAAGTGACTTCCAAGGTGCATAGCCTATGTTTTGAAAGCAATTGTACCTAAGCGACAACCATTAGAGGCAATCATAATTTTGTTGTTGACGATCCCTTCAACGCAAACATTTTTTTCTAGAAACAGGAACTGCTCTTTGCCCAGTTGTTAGTTTGTTATTTGTCAAATCTTTATTTACGTGTGGAATTTTTTGAAGCTTCTTGTGTCATAGTTAAATTCCACATGTTTTCTCGGTAGTGTTCCATAGTCAGAAGGTGATCTTGACCTTCCACGTCCAAATAGAGAATTGTCACAATCTTTACGATTTCATGCTGGACGAGGTAAACATATATGGCCGTCATTCTCCCAATTTTTATGTGACAACGCCAGAATTTACTGGTTAAGGTAACAGGTTGAAGGTCTGCCCTTGAAGTGCTTTTATATCACTATGTTCTTGAAATATATGCAAGGTTTTCAACCAAATCCAATTTTATTAAGTACATAAAAATTCAGTCTTTTTTTTGGGTTTGTGGCCGAAAGTTTTAGTTCTGGTAAGCATGAGGTTTTGAACTCAAAGTGTTATTAGGGTTTTTCCACCTTTAGTAGCCAGAAGCCAGCCAGTTAATAGGAATGAGTGTACCCTCTTTTACATGAAACTCAATATAACTGTGAAATGTGAATATACATACATACTGAAACAGGCTGGTAGATATTTTTATTTTTTGTAATTTTATAAACATTAACTCACAACCGGCCTGACTGTGAGTACAAACTTCATAACATTTGGTAGCCATCTTTGTTCAAAATTACCGACGCGACGTCACATTATGACGTCAAAACCAATTACGACGTAATAAAATTAATCATAAATGACGACACTTAAAAACAGGAAGGGCGTTCATATAATGATAGACAGATACATGCTATCGTAACGCCACCCACTGGTAATTTTGATTGACAGGGAGACAAATCAAAGGGTTATTTTTGTCCCACGTCGGGTGAGGGTTGACCCACTGTTGGCGGCCACTAATGACGCAAGAATAGACCTTCAATTTAATGCTTTAGTATTTAGCTCCACAGTGACCTGATATTGATCGGCGTAATGTTTTTTTTTATCAATATTTCAAGAACACAATTTTATCATAATTTGCTCTTTGGAACTTTGCTACTTTTCTAAATAAATAATTTTAGAAGCTTTGTGGATGAATGTCAAGTACACCTATTTACTCCGAAAAACAACGCGGAAACAAAGTTTTATTTTAGCGTGGAGTTATAAGAATTTAAGCAAATGTAAAAAAACGACGTTTGGTTGATGAGGCCTTCGAAAAATAGAGTCGGCTTCCAGCATAGAAATCTTTTCTATCTTATCTATGTCTATGGCTTCCAGTCTAACCGGACGCAGCAGAATACTAGTATGAAGACCTCTATAAGCTGCTTCTACTTATTTTATCTGATTGCTAAACAAAAACAAGGGATAGTTACCTAAAAATTTAAGCTTTGTAAATACCTACATAGGTAATTATCGAGTTTTTGTTTTGACACAAATCTTTTGTTTTTGAAGATTTCCACGAACGACAGCTTATTATTCAATCCAATGTTATTATTTTTGTTATGTTTGCGTCATACGACGTTGCCTATTATGAAAAAAATAATACGATTAAACCGAGGCGATTAAAATATTAACGTTATCAATGACATTGAAATTTTATTCCATTGTAAGTTCCAAATAATAATTATATCAGATCAATAAATTGTAAATAAACAAGAGTGCTGCGTAGTCTAGGTATATGATATGATTAATCATTTTATAATATTACACAACACTACGCCTGTATTTTCGCTACAGTTGGTACCTACAATACATATTATTATTTATTTAGCTACTAGCTATGCCTGCAACTTCGTTCGCGTGGTTGTCCAAAACAAAAACGCGACGCTTAGGTTAGAGTCAATATACCCCCACTCATGATACCATTTTAGACCACCCTTCGCTTGATTGAAAGCAAAACAGGTGTAGGCCCAGTTAACCATTATCAATTTTTAAAAGGGGTAACTGGTCCGCGGTACCAGTTCCATAGTGGACCGAACGACCTAAGTATAAAAACTACTAGTAGTTTTTATACTTAGGTCGGTCGGTCATTTTTCTCTTCGTTTTAAAACTATAAACTTTATTTGTTATTATTTTTAAATAATTTTAAAAATAATAACAAATAAAGTTTATAGTTTTATGCAAAATGTAACACATACTTCAGTTTTAGGAAGCAATCGAGGATACATCTTGCATAGTAGATACAGTAATAAAATGCACGTCAAATTGATAAGTCACAAGGCCCTTAGAAAAATGCGGAAAAACTGCGTATCAATTATTACATCAATGTCATAATTAATCTTTATAGATCCCGAACGACATTGAGATTACAGTTGGGACAATTTTTAATTATTAACTACCTACACGCGACCATGTCCTACCTACTAACTAATCTAAATAGAACATTCTGATGATAGAAAACTTTTTTAATATAAACTGGTATCTTATCTAGAAAAATAGTGGGTTGAACGCCTACTTTCTAGTTATTCAAGTACTTTACTTTGTTTCAAAATATTTAGTTCAAACAAAATAGATTTAGGCCTGACACACGTGGGTTGTTCCAAGCAGTATTAAGGCTCACTTTCGTATGCAGTTACGATATTGATACGTCTAGGTAAATAAGGGCGTATAATTTATAAGTGTAGGTAGGTGGTGCTAGTACCTAACTCATAAAATTTCGTCCAGGGGGTCGAGTCTGCTATTGCAATCGTGTCTCAATGACCAATCAATGATCGATTTTTGACGTATAACGTCAAACTTATGACACATTTCCCATACAAAAACTGTCAAAGTTGTCAAATATTCGATCCATGACCGGTCATTGACGAGACACGATTGCAATAGCAGACTCGAGCCCAAGATAGCTTATATCACTGCTACTAACCGTGATAAAAGCTATCTGGACGAAAGCGCAATAACAAAACTCAACAGGGATTTAAACGTGCAGGTAGGCATTATTTATTACAGCAAAAGGCATTGATGTATGAATCAGCAAACATGCTAAGATATTTAAAATAAGTAGCTACCTATCTCTCTGGAAGGATAAATGATCCGCATTGGGTTTATTATATCACATAAGTAAATAAAACTTAAAAATTAGGGACCTCAACATCGGTCGAATGTTTATTTGCCTTGTAAAAGGACCATTTTTTTGCGTCAGTGTAGTAAGAGAATGGTCGAACTACTCCAAAATCACAGAAACATATTATATAGAAGTAGAGCGTACGGTATGGCTTCAGAAAACTTGCTTGAAGGTCCCAACAGCATGAACAAAATCCATGGTGAATAAATTCTAAGTACTTCTTAATTCAACTACTCTGATGAAGTATCTGCATAATTTCCATTTAAATGTATGGACACTGTACCCTAAATCCATATATACGTATCTATCTATTACATAATTATAATATTTATAAATGTAAATGTATATTTTATACTGTTGGCGTCGTGTTGACTTTTGAAAAAGGCATTTGAAAGAAGCGTTGCGATCTTGGTGGCAGACATTATCAAGATATCAAATTATCCACCATGAAATTTTACACTTGGTTGTATTGATAGCTTCACATGATACTCTGAGAAAGATTAGCATCGTCTACAGTATTCAGACCTCTCATGTTTTTAAAGGGTAATTTGCAGAAGAAATTGAGACGATAATGTAGTAACAATGTTGCGTGAACAATTCCGGTTAGTGTATTTGATACCACGGTGTATTTTTTACTGGTGGCCTTGTTTCTAACATAGTCCAACTCGGGAAGCTAATTAACAACAAAGAGGAAAACCGATAGCTATTGATGTACCTAGGTAGAGGTAAAACATATTTTTAGAAAAACTACGAGTAGTAGCAGTAGGTATTCTGACAAATCGTTCGTGAGCCCACACTTTCAAAAAACGTGCATTACTTTTCACGTGAACTAACAATAAAACCGAATAACGCAAACAGTCATTATCTTTTTCCAAATAGCATTTCCATCAGATTCCACTTTAATCTTAAGAAAATAAAACTCAAAACAGCTTGAGCCAAAGCTTATTTTGCAACTTATTGCAATGATACAACGCACGAAGCGTTCAAGGCGTTTACGCTGGACGTACGTAAACGTCCAAAATGTACGTAAACTGTACATTTATAAAGGTTGTCTGTCTTATTGTTTTCCTCGAATCCAAATTAAACGTGGGGTGTTCCGGCAGACTGAAGAAAATCAAAACGAAAACAGTTTAATTATTTGCAAGACTTGTAAAACGAATGTACATTTAATCAATGCAAAACCGATGATGAGAAGATCATACTTTTTACGTATAAAAATAATACAATCAGTAATTACATCGCAACCTTAAAAATAAATTACTTAAACATGGTAATTACAAATATTGCGGTATAATAGTTTCTTGAGGGTGAAGTGAAATGTTTTTGAGACTGATATTGTTTAAAACAATAAGTACAACTGACATTCTCAACAATATAACTGCTAATAACCATGACATGTGTCGTTTAACCACTTAACAACGTGCGCGTGATCACAAGAAACTAACACGTTATTTACTTTTCCTTATTTCAACTTGAAACATAATAAGAAAACATCGTCAGTGGTTATTTTATTCTATGTAGGTATAATATATAAAAGAAACCGCGCATTGCACGACTCATATCCTTTACTGGACAACGTCATTACACCACCAGATGAGGATGATAATAATAAATAATAATTGTCTGTAGTTAATTTTAGCAAATCAATTTTGGCAGAGAAAGCGACGACTTTATAGTCATCATGATTTGTCGCTCTTTTATGTACCTACGTCAATAGTACATTGTAGACTTCAAGGCACATAATATGACATATTAACATAGAAACAATTTAATTGCCTGTTAATATGCTTCTGGTATATTCTGTCTGTTGCTTCGCTCACGTCTGTTTCTAAATCTGTAAAAAGGTAATAGGGTCTCGAAATAAATCGGTTTATAGACTGTTGAAAATAAATCTTCGATCGAACCGTTTTGTTGAACATGTGAATTCGTTGTTGAAATTAGCATTAAGATAATAAACATTACTAAGAAAATCTTTAACCTGTACCTACCAGTTACTAACAGATTTATTGTGTTAATGACAGGGCTTACGCAAAACTCGTCGTTGTTACGCACCTAAAATTAGTAGATATTTTCGTAAAGCTCTTGTTTGGTGCGCAACTTAAGCATTTATAGCCTTTATTAGATATTCACGTTGCGAAAGTAATCAATTTTTTCGTACCACCTAAAGTAATTTGTAAACTGTTTGAAATTTAACAACAACGTTTGCCTAATAATATTGTTCACATTATTTAGTGCGAGTCAGTCAAGTATTTTGATGTTCAAGCTGCGCTGTACAATAAATCAAAAACAAGGAATTCACCATTTCTCCCTTCAATTTTCATGCAATACAAACTTTAAGAAAATAATGGTATTCAGTAGAAGTCTATAGATTGAATGAAAGTTTCCTGCTGACTATTAATAGAGATCAAACCGAAGTCTGAAATTGATTTGAATCATTTACTGCTGCAGCTGCAAAGCTTTTAGATTACAAAATATAACTTGAGGCGTAGGTATATGAGTTCAATGGGAGTAATAAAATTTTAATCAAAGCTATCTAAACACAGTTTGGTGCATTGGTATGTAACATCTCAATAAAAATGGGCTAACCAGAATTACTGGTCCTAAAACTTGAAATAAAACCTACGATTAAAATCTTTCCCATAACTTTAATGATTCATCCCATCCACAGAATGATTACGAAGCAAGTAATAAAAAATTATTAGGCCACACGTGTACCCACGTCGGAAGGGACGGTGCATTTCGAGACTGGGTTACCAATGACGTCAGGAACGCCCTACATCTACTGCCAGACTATTTTGGTTAGGTTTTTTTTGAACGCATCTCTGAATGCATTTTGATCTACGTGTGGCGAAATAAAATATATTATAATGGTTGAATTGGAAACCTCATATTTTTTAGAACTAAAACAAACATGTATACTAACTGGTGAAATGGAGGTGGTACAAAAGGAAGATCTTTTCCTAGCCCAATATTCTTGGGAATACAGGCGTTTTTCTTACATTTAATTTTTTTTCTGCAATTCAGTTCGCACGAATACACAGACTTTTTTAGGTCGTTACGTTCTTAACGAAGACATAATGTTTCGGTAAATTATCAAAACACCAAAGACCTTTACCGGAGTTAAAATTTTACGTTAGGTACCAACTCAAGTTTGATTAATCATCTTATTTACGAGCTTTATTAAATAAAAAACCCCCGTTTTCCGAGTCGTATAAAAAATACAATTTCAAAGTGATAAATTAAGTAGGAAAGCCACGTTTTCCTCAAATTTTGTTGTTTTTAGTGAACTAAATTTTTTTAGGCGATACGTTCTGAGTGTTGGAAAAAACCGAAAAGGGGAAAATTATAGTAATACCCTCGATAATATTAAAAGAGCCTTCAAATGTCCTGCTACAGCTCACCTTCTTACTTAACTAAACTATAGTTATCATATTCAGAAAGCCATTATTCAATTACCTGTCATTCCACATGAAATGACAGGTAAGGTCCAATAGAAAGGTCGCAGTGAAATGACATTTCACGCTACTGTTACCTCATACGCTTCACGTTTCCACCTATATTAACGGGCTTGTATATTTAGTTCGCTAGCTACTCCCCCTATGACGTCAATGCTGACATTTGGGTCTGTGTGTGGCAAGCGTTTCTAGTCTAATAGCCATCGCTCAAGAGTTATTGCTAATAAATAAATTGTCACGACTCATAACCAGTGGTTTTTGTGAACTTTCTACTAAAACGTGATTTAGAATTTGATTTTCGCGGAATACATTTTATGTGGTAGTGTTAAAAGATAGCGGTTTCAAACGAACCTGGATTTAAGTTGTCAGCATTTAACACTCAAACAGAATCAGTACTCTTGATATCATCGGTAATAATTAAGGTCACTAAACAGTTTTAGTTTTAAGTAAACTACGATGCTTTCTCTTCTCTCTATCAATCTCTTGCGCAACATTAGTTATACGGGAAGTCTAAGAAAACTTTTTCACAGAAAAGGAAAGTAAATATTTATCTCACATCAAAGTGAGAAACATGTGATTGACAATCTGACGTTTAGCAACAATAATGTTATCTTACATAGGTAAATTAAATATCGTGAACAGTCTAACTAACTGTTTGAATTGTTGTCTATTTCGGTTCTGATATTGAAGACGCTAGAAATTCAAGCACTTTATTTTCTAATAGGAAATTTCAGTTCAATCGAATTTTAACAAAGTTAATGGGTTTAGGTATATTTCAAATGTGTATTGTAATGTGGCTCTTTATTAACTAAACTCATATTTGAAGATAAAATGTTTGACGCTCTGTATGCTATAGATGATTGAGGAAAGTGAACTTTAAAAGTACAGCCTGGCAAGGGGTTAACTGCTCCCCACCGTTTCGAGTTACACAAAGGCGCATTAATATTGTTTAACACAGAAATGGCAGACGGTGATAAAATAAGAAAGAGATAGGACTGTTTAATACTACCGACACGATGAACGTTCCAAATGTGTCTGTGTACAAAATTAACGAGAGGACCGTTTTCATTGTGAGTCACTGAACTCTAACGAGACACACAAACAAACAGGTGAACAAACTCACAAACATCAACATTTGATTTGATAAATCGGTATCGGAAGTAGGTCTGTTGCATTTGATTTGCAATCGATTATTGTAATCGATTTGAGAGATTTACGAATCAGATTCGTAACGTGCTCGAATTATCCGCATCTTTGATCGTAACGATTGAACGTTTGATGTGTTCCACATGCATAAATAGCGCCCGATCTATTGATGCTAGTTTTTTTCGATTTTGATTTATAACTCTCGCGTGCCAACATCGCAATTGCGTTGGATTGTATTGAGAAAGGATCGGATGGAAATGATTACGAAATATTATACAATAATTTTAATATTATGATAACAAAACGACATAAGTATTGAAATTATCATAATTATCAGCTTAGATTCAAAGGAATGCCATTTGGATAATCCATGTCCCCATAGAGATAAATTGACTGGGAAAATAATAGTACCTACCAATATGATCAAGGAAAATGAACTCATATATGCAACCATGACTGCAATTTCAAACCATAAGTTAAGATGACTCAAGTTTATGTAAAAATGAATGTTCTCAGGAAAAACAGTACTTACAGGAAAAAACTAATGTTTCATTAAACATTTCTTTGATTTTCTCGTAACAGCAGTAGTTTAATGAGAAGTTTCACCTAAACTTTAAAATCAGTTTTCTACGATGAATCATAGTACCTAGTGAAGAACACCAAATGCAGTCAAGAACCTATAAATCAGAAGCAAAATGTTAACGTAAACAGGAACAACTGATTCCGAGCCGACGAGCAGTCTGAAGAACGAACGAAATGATGTATCTTATTAATATCTTTCGAATATAAACATTGAAAGGAAGAGGTTTTCCGACTCCTTAAATTTAGTACAGTCGTCGTAAATTTAATTGTATTTATACATGTTTACATTTGCACTGCATTTAATTTATGTGCTCTTCTTACTAAAATAGTCTTGTTTTCAGCTAGAGTATTGCTTTGAGTGTATACCTATTTGTCTTTTTTGTAATGACGTCATATAGCAAAGATTATATAATCCGCTAGTCTTTACAAGAAGAAAAGTCTTTCAAAGACAGATTACGAGTGAATTTTCTTTTAAAATTTTACTGTAAGCTTGAGTTTATTTATTATCAAAATACCTACAACCAAAATTAAGAGTGCATTGACTTAGTTGAATTTTTTGATGCAATACCTTTACACGTTTACACAAACTGTTACAAAAACGACATTTTCTGGCAATCTTTCTTTATCTTTTGTTGCTTATAAAATAATTGGCATACCAAATTAGCTATTATTTTTTTGTTAATTACGAGGAAGGACTTATTTACGTGTTATCATACATTCATCAATAACTTTAAAAATAAAACCAAACCATGTCGGATAGGTTAAAAACCTTTCGAGTTTTAATTATCGGGGCATTTGTGTGTCGGTGCGCTGTCTTTGTAATATGTTTTAATAGGTACTAGTTAACCGACTAATGTTAATTGGGTTTCTACGACGCAAACATGGCTAAAATACGACTCTATTCATTTCTTGTTAGTTCTACTTTCGAAACTAGGAAGTTGATTATTTTTCTACCAGTTTGGAATTGTTGGTTACTTATAGGCATGCTTCTTAACGCCCCGCCCCTGTGTTTATTCAGGAGATTACATTTTTTACGTCGTCGTACTGCTTACCGCAGTAGCCGTACCTACATAATTTCTCACATTCCTTCATAATTTTATTATTATAACCGTCTAAGATAAGATCTGTAGATACTGTTACCAATTATAGGATTTACTACCAGAGGCGCGAGTTTCACTTCCTTCGTTACGACTTCCGTAAACAACACTTTCTTTAAGTAACGTTAGCTATCTTCTAAAGTAACGTTAATTTTTGTGTAAGATAAAGATAATTGTCTCGTTGTAATGGTTCCCTATCCATTTGCATAAAATTTTAAGACCTAATATAACTTAGCATAATTTTGTTTGGCATAACGTTCGGTTCCGAGGCACCGGAAAGCACGTTAAGCCGTTGGTCCCGGCTGTCATTTGTAGATCTTTGACAGTCGTTACTTGTAGTCAGAAGCCCGAAAGTCTGACAACCAGTTTAACCAAGGGGTATCATGTTACCCAGTTACTGGGTTGTGGAGGTCAGACAGGCAGTCGCTCCATGTAAAACACTGGTATTCAGCTGCATCCGGTTAAACTGGAAGCCGACCCCAACATAGTTGGGAAAAGGCTAGGCAGATGATGATAATTTTGTTTGGCATAATTATATTTTCGCATAATATAATTACGCATAAAAGCTTACGCATAATTTTTAAGCATAATTTCTCTAACCATAATAATGATTAAGCATAATATTCTAAAGCATAAATTTATTAGAAATTTAAAAAGCGTAGTCGACGAAGCCCCGCTGCGCGGGGCTCCTATTTCTGTTTTCAGGGTTTAAAAGAACCTAACTAACCTAACGTCGAGGTGCCCCAAGTACTGATTATGAGAACAATAGGCCTACTAACGTTATGCTAATCAAATTTATGCCAAAACAAATTAGTCTTTAAGATAATTATGCTAACTTAAAATGTATGCCTAAAAAATTATGCCGAAGTATTATTATGCCAAAACAAATTGAGCCAAAATGGTTATGCCGAAGTATATTAGGACAAAGAACATTATGCGAAAAGAAGGGATCCCGTTGAAATACTAAAAGGTCTTACCGAGACCCCAGTGTCTTGAAACTCTTGAAAGTAGGTAAAACCGCAGCTGCTGTGGTCTTAGTTGTTTGACAGTAATTTAATGTGGTACGTTGTACAAGGGGTGTAGGTAGAGGTCAGGTTGGTAATCTCTCCGTGAAAAATAGAGGTACTCATTTGCCTCTGGTTAGACTGGGAGCAGACCCCAACTTAGTTGAATAACCTATTTGACAAAATTTTAGTTTTGAGTCCCTCATCTAGGTAACAAGAAAGTATTCGACACATACTTTTTCTTTTTCAAATTGATGAAAAACTGAGTTGAGGAGTGGGGGTTTGTAACGTAATTAGCTAGCATAAACTGTACTGGCTAGTGACGTCATGCAATTTCCATTTTAACTCGATGTATCACCGTAATTTTTTGATTACGTGAAAAAAGAAAAAATACGTGTCGAATATTTTCTTGTACCTAATCTAGATGAGGGAATTAAAACTAAAATTTTGTCAAATAGCCCATTGGTAATTACTACATTATGTTAGTACTATACTAATAATCCCATTGATAAGACTAACATGCTTCTAAACTCCACTACATATTTGAAAAAATAACCTATATTCAGTATGAAGAAATTGAAAAGAAAAATGGGACCACTGAAGTTCTTCCAAGAAGTTTAGGAGTAGGTAGAAATTGTAAATTAAATTGTCCGTATCACGCGAGGCCAAGATTCAGTCTGGATAGCCCCAGTTGCCAGACCGTCTGATATGACTTCGTGTATTATTAAAAATAAATAAGACGTCATAGCAATAATTCATTTCGAAAAGATTAAAGAAACGTATATCGATGATCATGCCACGTTAGCCTAAATAAAAATAAGATAAGTGACAGAAGAGTTTCATCAGGTCCTAAATTATACGTTTAATAATGCGCGTAAACCGATTTCCAGACTTTTCCATGAATCTGTGGTAAAATTCGTGTTTTAGGGTGATTTGTTGATAGTTTTATCATAATCCTTTATTACATTTTTCGACAATTTCGATGAAGTGTCATGTTATTAGCTTCATTTTACGAGTTTTGCTTTTTGGCAAGTTATATGTATATGTACCATTGAGTTTGGAAGTGTTAAAGAAGGTCTCTTTCTGACAGTGAGATCGTAAGTCAACAACTTTATTGTATTATTTTAGCATCTCTGACTTGCACTCTCTTAATTATTTCCCGATTTCTTGCAATGTTTGAGGAGCATTGAAGCGTCTAAATAGATCAAATACTTGAATAAATTACGTGTGTAATTATTCAATCAGATCTGCTGCATTGTAAGTTTATCTATTTATTGTGTTGAATGTTTACACGACGACAACAATTTAATCCAATATTTACGTTCCTACTTTACTATTAATAACTGTTACTATTAGCATATGTAATCTTTACATTGGGTTTAGTTCAAGTTCAAGGCGTGATTTAAATTTAATGTTGGTTCGCTATACGGAATGAGGACAGTCTGCGGACATTT
This sequence comes from Euplexia lucipara, assembly GCA_921972225.1. NCBI lineage: Eukaryota > Metazoa > Arthropoda > Insecta > Lepidoptera > Noctuidae > Euplexia > Euplexia lucipara. The sequence goes on from OV179148.1 coordinate 12,262,354, forward strand.
GACCTCTATAGTCTCGAACGCGATGATGCCGACCAAAATAAAATACAAACTTTAGTTAAGAGACAGAAATCAATAATTTTCTGAAATTACTATCTATTAAGCACCTCCACCTTCTAATGAAATGTATAAAATAAAACGTAGTAAAAGAAAATGGTTTCCTGTCATGCTGATTTAAAATTATAATTTTGAGAAAACGGTATATTTTACCGTTGGTAAAATAAAGATAAAACACAATGTGTTATTGTTATTACGTGCCTCCTATAGAAATACTTCGTGGTTAGAATATTTTATACTGCTTTGATGTAGGTATTGAGTATTGTAATAAAAAAAAACCATTTTCATATTTCATATGGTTTTTAACCGACTGCAGGAGGAGGTTCTCAATTCGATAGCTATTTTTTTTTTGATACCAAAATATTTAATAAAATTGAAATCTAAAACATAAACCAGCACACCTCGATCACTAGACTGCTCGTCTTGGCGACTTTACTCTTCACAGTCATAGTCTTGATATACCTAGCTATTATTACAAGTGCGCCCACATTTGTCTAATAAATTCACACCAAGAAGTTTATTAATAGTCAATCGAATATTCGATGATTGTCTTCGGTTCACAGTCACAGAAAGTTGACACCTCTCCAAATAAATGCTATAAATTATTCACCACATCATTTTTGATGGAAATCTTCGATTCAAAATACACGTGAACCTTAAACGTGCTTTTGAATTAATTTAGATTGAAACTTGGTTACAGTCAAAACAACGTTTTGGTGCCAATTTGGTTCATATCCCACTTTAATATAATAAAATTAATGAATTTTAACGAAACATATTTCTGATGTTACGATAATAAATAATTTGAGCACTATCCAGAAAACGTTTAAACACTATGGTGGCCAGAATCAACACATGTTTTGAAAGTTTTTACAACAATATTTAAATTTAAAGAACGAATGAATGTCATTTCAACGGAAAACCGTTCCAGTAAGAAAACAGCTGACGAGCTAATGAAGTTTTAATAAAAGATGCACCACTTTGTAGAAATAATGAACATCACCATCTCAAAAGAGTAAAACAAACACCAACAGGTACAAATGTCATTAACAAACCAACTAATGAACCAGTCACTATGGATTATCCTATTTGGTAGAAGAAGACGAACTAAATAAGTGGTATATGTCCTTACGTGGTTAGTTTTCTGGTTTTAGTACAAACGCCAGCACATCAAGCTCCAAACTGTCAAATTTTCCCATTTGAACATGAGCCTTATTCTGTTTGTGATAAAGTTGAAAATCTGTCAAAGAAATTTTACATGTTGGGGTAACTTTGTGCTAGCGTCTGTACATACAATTTGTCGAACATAAACAGTACCTCACCAGCACTAAAATGTTCGCGTGCAGCCGTGCAGCTACAAGGATACATAGTTCTTAATAACTACTTTTATCATAATTGCCTCAACACGTGTATCTATTATTACTATTGAACCTTCATCCATCTTTATGTCCACGTATAAACGTACTTTGTTTGTTGCTTGTCATGCGGCTATAAGTTTAAATACACTGTTCCAGATACATCTATTTATGATTATGAGAAGTTTATATTTATTTACCTGGAAGGTTATTTTCCTGCGTTAGAGTCCTGTCCTGACTTGACTATGTATTGTCACATTTTGGTAATCGAGGTCTTTATATATAAAGAGATCTTGAATCATGCACCCTGTGAGATAAGAACGCGATATGCGTATGATTTATAAATGTATGCTATGATAAATAAATTAAACGAATTTAGTTTGATTAAAATACCTACTGCAGAAATAATAATTATATGCAGGCTACTTACACCAGCGTACTGACATTGACATTGCTGTATGATTTCCACTTAAGTTCATTGGCCTCCACACTAAGAACTCATTGTCTTCCTGTTTTCGAAACAAGCTCAAAAGTATAAAAAACAAAATAATAACGATAGCGAATTGTTTACCTCAAAAGTCGAAAAATCGAACATACCATGCTCCAGAAAATTGTGATAACAATTCCAGATTGCGCGCGGAAGCTGGTTACATTTTTATTTCAAACAAACACACGAAATTATAAACAAAGCCCCTTACTCGAGTTTTTGAAACCTAGATTTATAATGTGGTTGTTGTAACACTTTTATAGTTCAGACATTCACTCGTAATTTATTGCGTACTTCCAAACGCTTGTTCAGAAGAAATATCGGTGCCATGCAGATTCTTTCTGAGTGGTAATGAATGTGACTGCTTTGTATTACAAAATTAGAATGATTTCAAACTGAATTAATTTACTTACCCGTAGGAATTACTGCTGCTAACCGCGAAAGTTTAATTCCTTCCCTATTTCCAGATAGAAATCAATATTGGGAATTTCATAGTTATATGTATAGGTAAGATCTCGTGTTGATAAGACCAATGCGTTCTTCATAGAAAGAGTGTTCGACGGATGCACGAGGTTTGAACACACGTTGAGATATTGTTTGCTTTTCTTCGTTGCTTCGAAAAGTGCATAATTATAAGTTTATCCGTTTCAGTAACCTTTCTGTTCACAGAACTCATTAGATTTTGTGCGTTGCTATTGTTTACAAAAGTAAATTTATTAAAATTCTTCTTTAGATATAATAGGTACCTCTTTATTTCACACCTGCAAAGCATTATGTGACTGAACGAATTATGAGTATTCAATAGGTATTTTCCAATTTTAACCGTCGAAGCTTTAGACATCTGTTCAAACAGGAATCATTTTGGATGATGTGAGAGACACAGTAAACATTGTTTTATGAGAATGGAGAGAGCTCGATAGTCGAACATTTATTATTCCTTTGTCTTATTGCGATATAAAAAGACACGGCTTCTATAAAAAGGTGACATTGCTTATGTCCGAGATAATGCATGGCTGTAAAATGAACCTCATAATATTAAGACTCCATAAATAACACCATTGTGAGACGACTATTATATCAATCGGTTGACAACAACGTATTCAGCTACAAACGGGACACGAATAGCGGGGGTAAAGTTCGATACGCCAATTAGTTGTGAAAATATATGCACGTAAATTAAATTGATCATTAGCGTCAAACAGGTGTCGGAAATTGAGAAAACCCGGTCGCTATGTAATAAACTATTGGATGAAGTACCCATAAAACAACAAGAGATTGCAAACCACATGAAAACTGTAATTGCCAATATTCAGGACATTGACAGACCTTGGGGCAACTGTCTGATTGGTTGGTCCCGTGATGTAGCAGCTATAAAAACGTGGGAGTTGTGTGCTTACCTCGTTTTTCTGTGCAGTAATTTATAAATTTGCAATCAAATTAATTTAAAATGAGAGTAAAGTCCCTAAACTTTATCAATACTATTTCTAGTAACAATCTGTTAAATTATCAAAAAGTGCATTTCAGGAAAAAACGAACTAGGAACGTAATATAAGTAAATAAAATTGACGGTAATATAATATTTAATCATTTTCTTTATCAATAATAACGAGAGAGTCATAGTTATAATAAACAACTATTATTATAAATTAATTTCATCATACAATGGTGACTGAAATAAGATAGGGGGATTTCAGTAGGCATATCTTGCGTAAGTGATATAAAATGAAATGACTTGGCATATCACCAGCAGCACCCTCATTGCGTAACACAACGATTGTATCAAGTATACATACAATCCAAAGAATTTTGAAGGAAATTTCTAATAGAATGCTTCATATGTTTGAAAAACTGTCTGCCAGACTTAGTAATAACGCAATGAATATTGTTGAATAGTCAAAATGAATGGCATTGCCATTGTATATGTGTTACGCATTTACCCCGCAGTTTTATATCTCCCCTGGTAACCGACAGTTTCACTATATCTAACTATATCTTGACTACTATTGTGACGTAAACCGTTACCAACCGGATAATAATACAGTGTTGTTAAAGTTCATTCGATTTTAACGTTTAGAAAAGCATTTGCTTGAATTATTTTTTCTGTTATTATAAAATATCATGCGGTAATTTTTTTGGTCAAAATCGGTAAATACAAAACGAACTATCTAAAGAAACAAAGATTGTGCGGGCCAATTTTACTCTATTTTCTTAAGAAACATTTCATTCGTGTCAATATTTCGTAACTCATAAGTGTTTTAATGTGACTAGAAAACATCATCAGAGTTATAAAAATATTCAGTACTTGCCAAACCGGATAACTAGTCATTTAAATGTCTTCATTTCCAAGTAATAGATGAGCTTCAACAGTTTATATTTGAGTTTAATTTTCACGGATGTTAACAAAGTCCGTTCTCGATTTAGTTCATGGTGACAATTTATCATTTCTCAATGTGGGCCACTTCTTATCGCCAATCTTAGATAAGTCCTTTCATTGCTTCCGTTATCAAACTTGACGTTTTATGGAATTTGAGTCCTAAGCCAAAATTAGTTCAACCGAATTTAACTACGAGTGCGACTGATTGACTAAAATAGCGCTACGAGATCGTTACATTACTTGCATTGCAATTTGATAGAACTAGATTTTTTGTCATCAGAACACGCGTGAAGTTTGAGTTCTTTAAATTCAAATAAATTAGCGTAAGCGTGTGTTTAAACTAGTTCACAAGTTTTTGAATGATATCTTTATTAGATACACACATATACATTTAACTCTATAATGTCCCAAAAATCTTTGGCTACTTGGAGTTTTGGCGACCATTACTTTATATTTTTACTCGTATAATATTAAGTATTTTACAACACAAACATCTAGATTTCTTGTTCTCAAAAGTTTCTGAGAAAATTCATAAATTAGAACAGGTACTGACGTGGTGAATATCCAATTACCTTCAATGTGAAATACAAAATTGAGGTGACCTATAAACCAATATTTTGCATCCAAGAACTACAAATTATTACAAATGCTGCCGTCTAAACGCTTTAAGATGCTCATCAATTGCTATGTCGCGTAATAATAGTTGGTTGGTCTAGCTTTGGGTGCAATAAAAGTCATATTCCATTTGATAATTTCTAGGTAACAGCAAATATAAATTTGCCAATATCTATCACAAATTGATGTTTGACGCAGAAGGCGAAAACAGAATACTGACCCATTTCTTTTGAGGAGATCGTTCTAATATGACGTCAATGTGATGTAACTGGATTATCTGCACGTTAACCTGTTCTAAAATAAAGATAAAGTTGCGTAATAAAAATAATATATGAGGGTCTGAGTGATCAATGCCTATGGAATGGTTTTTAAAAGAAAATGGAACTACATGATTTACTGTCAAAACATCATTGACTATGTAACATTTCGGATACTAATCCCAGATGCAATTTTTCATATTTTATCTAACTAGTGGTTAATGATTGCAACACTAGATGTTACTTGGTCAACACGAACCGTAGAAAATAAATTATGAAACATATTCTCAAATGTTTTATGACTAATTACTTCTTTGGCATGTCTTTTACCAGCATGCAAAATTTGGGGCGACCAAATCATGATTGCTGTTCTAATAATATATTGATTTGCTAACTTGAGTCCAGTGTTAAGGAAATAAGAGGTACTTTTCACAAATTGTAAAACGTTTCTCCTGTAAATTATAAATTTGTGGCCGGTGAATATAGCCCCAGACTGCAGACGACATATCTGTGTAAATGGAGTAGAAGTACATAGTTCTGTCTGGGTAGTTATTTCATTTGGCAAAATGTGCATTTGGCGTCTATTCAAACGTTGGTATTCTTGAATAATGAAGCCAAATAAACAACGTGTTTGGCCAAACCACTAGAGTGATGTAAACAAAATATGAGTAAATGACTCCAGTTTGTTTGTTTCTAATGACTGATCTTTAATGACTCGCATTATTATTCCAGAAAATATAAATTATTTTTGAGTTGTAAAACGAAATTGAAAAGCAGTATTTTAAAGTCATTTTTAGAATAATTCTTCCTGTGGTGCTACTATTTACTACTCTACTCAAATTATTTAACTAAACATTTAAAAATATTCAACCTACACCCAGGTGACAAAAGGTAATAACTTTTATTAAACGAAGATTACCTTTGATAAAAACTTGCTTTAATGATAGAATGAAGGACTGCCTCGTTGGTCTAGTGGCCGCAAGCGCTACTGCTGTTCATGAGGTCTCGGGTTCGATCCCCGGGTCGGGCAAAGTGTTCTTGAGTTTTTCAATCTGCGATTACTCAGAGCAGCCCGGAGTCTGGATTAGTGCCCGATTGATGGCAATAGGCTCGCCCCCTATTACATGGGACTTAAACATAATGGCGAAATGTGGGTGTACTACCAGGTACACCTCTGCCTAGCCCTTCGGGGATTACAGGCGTGACGATATGTATGTAAAAACTTGCTTTATTTTTTTCATTTTGAGTGCCCGCTTTTTAAGGTAAAGTTATAAATGAACCGTAAACTTCTCACCGCGTCTGTCAAAGGCATGGTTTGCTAAGACCACCACAGCATGAGCATGGAACTACTGACTTCGCTTAAGCTTTGGGCAAGATTCGTCCATGTTGGTGCAGGATGGAGTTGAGAAAAAAGGAAAGGAAGGTCTTTGCTCTGCAGTGGGACCAAATAGGCTGAATTATTACATGACATGTCACATCTATGTATTGTGAGAAGCTGGTTTAAATAATGGTAATCCTACGTTGATGAATGTTGGGTGTGGCAAAAGAGACATGAAAGTAGAATAAATGCTGTAGAAATGCGTTCCTTGCGAAGTATGTGTGGTGTAACAATTAATGACAGATTGAGGAATGATGATATAAAGCAACGTTGTGGTTTAAAAGAAGATGTAGTAACAAAAATTGAAAAGAGTATGCTTAGATGGTTTGGTCACGTTGAAAGGATGGATGAAAGGCGACTAACGAAAGGTATTTACAAGGCAGAAGTAAGTGGGAACGCCGGGAGGGGACGCCCTAGAAGGACATACAAAGACCTTATTGGTGAGGTTCTTCAGAAAGGTCAGGTGCGTAGTACTCGCAACCGGCGTGTGTGTATGACAACATGTATGAATGTAAACGAAGCAAAAGAAGTATGTAAGAATCGTAGCATATGGCGCTCTGTAGTTTCTGCCTACCCCCATGGGAAAAAGGCGTGAGTTTATGTATGTATGTATGTACCTACGTTGATACATTAATAGTAAGTAGGTATTGATTGTAAGTGAAGTGCCTCATGCATTTCTTTTGTATCGTTTGTAGGTATCTATTTTTATCTTGACAATGGTTTTAATTATAGCATTAAAAGTTTTTACAGCTATAGGTATCGTTAATGTCTTTCATATCCGTTGACCGTTACACGTGGTGGATGATCTTTTTAAACGCAGTCTGTTGTACTTTCAAGGTAGTCTATAAATGCGAATGCCTGTAAGTGGCCTGTAGCAGTAATAAAATTAAATTAAAGTTTTAACTGCGACCCGCCCTGGCATCATGTACAGACGCCAGCACATCAAGTTACCCCAATATGTCAAATTTTCCCAAATACCTTATTCTGTTTGACATAAACTTGAAAAACGATAAAAAAAATTGACACATTGGGGTAACTTGATGTGCTAGCGTCTGTACGATTAATGTGCATACAAACTGACTTGTAGAATCATTCTGTATGTTGATGAAAGCCACATTCAAATTCTGGGAAACAACTTTGTTTTATACCACCTGTACTTAAATAAATGTCACATTTGGAATAACCGTTATGTTTATCACTAAATCGGGTGATCAAACAAATGGTCTGAAAAAAGTTGATAACAATGTAGTGTCTAATAGGTAATTATATTATTATTTTGATCATCGAATTTCTAAGTTACTTATCAGTCTATGTTGCAGAATTATATTTTTATCTACGGAACTCTCAAAAAAATTGAAACTCTAATTTACTTCTTTAAAAATAGTTTAATGGAATTATTGTGTTTAACCTGGTTTATTTTGCAAATTAAGGCCATATACCACGCCCATGTAAAGTGGTTTTAAATTCTCCAATTTGGCACTGGTCTATTGGGAACACCTGGTAGGGTAAACGCTCTCGTAATGTAGTAGGAATATTTTGCGATCACGCGAGTAGTCTTGCACGTTTTTGAGGTCAAGAATCTACGGGTCCTCGACTCATGCCCTTGAGTTTTTTTTTTCAAACCAACGGTCGTCTCGCCCGGTCTGCGGTGTTGCCAATCGTAAATATGTAAATTCTCTATGGCAAAAATGCGTGACTTTAAGCTTGTCTCTATGTTTAGGCACGCAAAGAAGGTATTAAATGTCAAAAAAATAATTTGAGGTTACTTTTCGTGGCGATGGGGGTATGAACTTCCTTACAATGTTAATGAAAAATGTTTGATGAGGTAAAAAGCTATTACCGTTTGGTTATTAATATTTGTGGTCGGAAACAGGCGGATTTACAAATTTCATGACCACACTAACTTTTTAATTATGTACACATGGCGTTCTGCTGGATACCACAAGGTTCACTAACATCCTACTGTTTAAAAGCCACACATATGTATATAATTTGTTTAAATAAGCCAACGGCTAGGATAATAAGAATATACTTTTATTGTCAATAGGTTATTAGCACAGTAGAACATATGCGACTTTCGAAGTCGGTACCCAATAACTAATGGGCAAATGTCTATTAATTTAAATTCATTATTTCTAATTTGCATGATGAGAATCTTACGTAATAACATGTGTGACTAGAACAATCTATGAAACGTTATTGAAGTGGTTAGATGTGTGATTAATCATTAAATAAACAGCTAATTTCTAAGCAAGAATTGGCTATGAAACCTATTTCATTCTGTACTCAGATAAAATTTGCAAATTGAATTTTTGTTTTAACACCAATAATAAATCAAAAACACAAAAACAAATAACGGACGCTTTGTAACAAGTAAATATTAACACAATAATTAACCTTTATTACTTTTATTAGGCAAAAAATATCTCAGGGTTCTAAATTGTTTGGTTTTTTCATGCTTGATAAAATCTTCAAGTATCCAAAAGAACTTGAAGTTTTTGTAGTAAATACAAAATTGTTTTCGTAATAACATGCAACAAAATACAAATAAATCATATCCTTTGATGAACGGTTTGCAACAATACAGAGAACAATTGCTATACAATCTTTATAATTTATAATACGCAAAGGATAATGGCAACATAGACTTGTGGTCGTTTATTTACTCATGTGCAGTTTACCTTTCGAGTTCAACGCCCGTTTATGCACCTGCGATCATTATGATCTTTTTATTTTTTTACTATTGCCCTTTAAGATATAGAGAGAGATACAATATGATGTGAACTTCATCGTTACCGAGGTTTTCCATCAGTTCCTGTACGGCCAGTGACTCACCAATTTTATAATAAACTAGTTTCTTCATTAGCTCCGCTGAGAAGTTTGTTGGAATATTTTTCCTGTTGCTCTTACAGAATAGTCTTATTATATTTTGAAATTATGAGCTTTTTTAGCCAAGAACTGTAAGACTGGTAAATTTTTCTATTTGATCAGTAATATTCATAATTACTTTTGTTAAACACAATAGTAAAAATATTGCCACAGAAAATAAACTACACACTCATTAACATTAAGTCTGTATTCTCCAAAGGGATAAGCAGAGGTAATTCTCTATTACACCTACATTTCGCCACTTACACTTGCAAAATGTAGATGTGGGTACCACCACCTACCACTTGTTTTTTCCACGGAAATGTGATTTTATTGTTTCAATGTGTTTCGAAATGCCTATATATTATTTTAACACAATATATACAACTGTCTTAGTTTGTGCAACATACCGTTATTTAAAAACTTCAATTGCATATTATTATTTTAACATTATTTAGTATTTAAAATGTTATCCAGACGACACAAATAAATATAATTAACACTTACAAAGCAAAATAAATTTAAGGAATTTTGTAAAAAAAACTGTCTGAAAAGTAAACCTAGATCCGGCGCCAAAAAACTTTTGTGAAGGTTGAGTGTTTCATAACTAAAACTGTTTATTATAAATATTATCGTGCTGAAAAACGTGACTGAAAACTTTTCATTTTAAGTCACTTTTAGCTGTGATGGCTTTAATTTTTGTTTCTATAGGTACAGCCAGGATTCTATGAAATTCACTTCTGGCCCATAAAGATCCCGATATTCGCCCGTAAAGATCCTTGCTTCATCATCATCATACCTGATAGTAGTTGTCAGATGCAAGTGCCATGTACATACAGCTTAGTTCCAGTTTTCTTGTGTCATGGATCGCGGACTAAATCCCTTAACTACTGCAACCGCCTCTTAGTACCTACATACACACAATTGCTGTTAAAAAGCAATTTACGGCCCGTTTTTGTTGTACTAATAGGTAATATGCTCAGCAAGTTATAGTATTTATTTAAGTAATACTACTGCAACTACTTAGGTCGGGTTACGCAATCTCTTAATGGTTTAAACGATAGTATAATTAAAAAACAGTTTATGTTATGCACTTAAAAATTTAAAAAAAATCTTTTAAGTTGATAAACATACTATAAACTGTACGTGTTTCAGAAATAACCAAAAGTATGTTTAAAACTTCACATGAATGCACAAAAATAAACCATGTTATCCCAATATATGAGGCAATTAGAACTTGACAGACTAATTCAAAAAATGTTAAATTAAGGAATTCATTGTAATAAAGAAAAATTACACTGTCAACGATCTTACTCTTGCACACTTCGTTTATTAAAATATAATAAAATCTTTACACAAAAAAAGCGTTACGCGTGTATATGCCCATTTACTTCTAAGAAGTGTAGGTTCAACAACCCACTAAGATCCTTGATCTCTGAATGAAAGAGCATTTTTGTTTTATACTCAAGTCTTGTAGTAATTACAAAAAAAAAAACAAAGTGGTTTTGCAGATCATGGACGAGGTAAAACTGAGCATAATTATAATTGTTTTAAAAGTAACACTTCCTGCCTATAAATAATTGTAAGGCAGTTTTAAAGAGGTTGTATTCTATTTGTTTTCTAGTAAACGAATAAATAAAATAGGCGTATTGACAGAATATGAATATCAAAATGTAATTAGATTATAAAAAATAATACACTAGTATTTTTTTTCTTTTTCAAATTGATGGAAAACTACTTAGCGCATTAAAGTTGAGGAGCGGAGCTTGTAACGTCATTATTCAGCGTAAACTGTATTGGATAATGACGTCATGCGACATTTTGACTCGATATATCGCCCTTATTTTTGATTACGTGAAATAAGAAAAATGTAATGTCGAATATTTTCTAGTAATCTAGATAAGGGACTAAAAACTAAAAAGTCATCTAGCCTATTATTGTAATACGCCGCGCCGTATTAAACTTTACAAGTCTCTTCATAATTATTAACATTACCACTTACTAAGTTATAAAAGTTATCATTGTTAAGTCCGAACCGCCTCTTGATACTTCCATATCTTGGTAGGGAAAATATTGATCCATTTTCATTGTAATTTTTTTGTGTGATCCCTCTACGCAATGTTCGTTCATCAAGTGTTTTTGAAGGTTTCCAAAAAATTGCGTTAGATGGATAGTTTAGTAAGTTTTTTCTGTCATATTTTCAAAATTTAAGATTTTTGGCTTTGTGGATGCCTTCAATACCATAATGATACGGAACCCTAAATTCACCAACGTCTTCGTAATAATAATTAAACTAGTCACCTTCAGCATAGCAATGATGAAATGTCGACGGGTAAGAGAAGAATATCAGCCGTTTATCACTCGTGAAGGGTTAACATACATTTCCATAATTCATTTGACGTGTATCCCACAAGGGTCAAATTGACCCACAGATTACGGTATAAGATTAACTATGACCCCCTTATCTTTATAGGGAAAATGGTGTGTTAAATTATACGTAAAGTGACGCGATGTTACATAACATTTTGTTATGTTGAGATGATCCCATTATAATAAAATTTGAATCGCCGTAAAGTCTACATGTGTGACTTATGTTTTCTTAAAATCAGCAGACTTCTGAGAAGAGTGGTGGAAATGGTAAATAGCAACTTAAATGCCTGAAAAATCGAACTCCTTCTGAGAAAATGTGACTGACACGTCGATTGAGCTTATGATTTAACATAGGAGATATAGGTATTATGTCAACGTGGTTACTGTGGGAATCTTTTCGTAGTTCATACGAATATTAGTGGGAAATGGACACAGTCACACACTACTTCAAACTAACAACGTAACAAGGTAAACTATTCACTTGACACAAAAATTACTGACATTAGAAACTTTAACTATGTTAACATTATTTTATTGATAGTTCTGCTAATCTTAGCTAGGTACAATAGGCATGTGTAAGCTGGTATCTAATTCTACTGGGTACTTTGTGCTACCCTATGCCAGTAAAAGGTCTATTCTCGTAATTTGTTAGTATAAATTAGAAAAAAACTGACATTTTAATGACTCGTTTACATCGTTTATTACTGTCCGGTGGAAATTATGTAAACAACTTAGCACTTTTATGTGTTATCGGTTAACCACTTGACGATTTGTCTAGTATTTATTTATTGGCTGTTTCCTTGAACTAAGATTTGTATTGCCTGTTCTCAAGTTTGTAATATTTTTGTAAGATGCTGTATTTATTGACTGTTGCCAATTTTGCAATAACATTTTATTTTGTCAATTTACACGAGCAAATTAGGAAATAGCTCCATATTTACAATGTAGACACTAGTTAGGCCCTTTTTACATGCACACGGTCACAGCACGGTCGCCGTACCGCGCCGTGACGTGTAAAGTAGAAATGTATAAGCTACATAGACAGCTTTCATACAGCACGGTCACGGCACGGCGACCGTGTGTCACCCGTGCTATTCACTATAAGCACGGCGCTCGCGCTGTGCCGATTATACGGCAACCGTGAGCATGTAAAAAGAGCCTTACAGTGTAGTACAATATTACAAAAAAACAACAAATAGATCTGACATAAGGCATGTTTAAATTGCATAAGGAAAATTTGACAAATTCGTCATTTCAATATTCGAATTTTCACGGAAATCCTGGATATGAATGCTTATTTTGCCATTGTAATATTTTATGACATTTTTATGTAACTAAATGGTATCATTCAAAATAATAATAAAAATATTAGTTTATCTAAAGCAGTGTAAGCTTTTAATACCACTGTATTTTTCCGGCCACATAGCGGATTCGTGATTCTCATTCACTTTTTATCGTAATCTTGCATCTCTAGGTCCCGTTTTATCTACGATTTATCTTTTAAAAGATAACATATTATATGGATTTTTCCTGGTTCTTGATTCTAAAGTTACGTTTGTTGTATTATAATTTGATTTTTAAAACCAATCAACATCTAGAAAGTTAATTTATTTTGCTTTTATAGATTCATAAGGATGATGAAGTAAGTCAAAATAAGTCACAATTAATTTCTGCGATAAACGAAGTATCTTGAAGTGATAAAATGTGTCTGTATAAAATAGTTCAACAATTTAAGAACATTTTATCAGGCAACATAGCAACCGGTAGCAAATAATTTGACTTTGTTTGACATTAAATGTGTTAAAGTAATTAACAAAAGACGGGGAAACAATATAGGCACCTGTTTCTACAAGTACTTTGATGACGTTTTTCTTGAGTACAAAAATTGTTTACAATGAACAGTTTAAGAGATTCGAAACAGCTGGACCTTTAACAAAGGATGTCTTACGTGAGAACTTTAGAAAGAGTAATTTGCAATGGTATTATTGTTCCATTTGTATTAATACAAGATTTGTTTTTCCGAGTTCTTAGTACGTAAACAAATTATTTGAAATAATATTTTGCTTTCAGGTATATTAAATATTTTTCACATCTCGTAATGACTTTTACAACTTTGTAGTTACGTAGGTACCTATATAATTATTATGATTAATTATTACACTTTTCCCTATGTTTTTATATAAGTCCAAGGTTATTGATTGAAACGGCAAACGCGCAAATTTCACAAAATATACTTAAAGATTTTTAGATCTACACAGAATCAGAAGAATGAGACACGATAAGTAACAAAGATAATATCGACATAGTTAGTTCATCACGAGGTATAAACATGTAATGGTATCGTGACCGAAAAATACTCATTATATTGGCACATACCTAAACTAAGATAAATTGCTTCAGTTATCTTACCTACTTGGACCATAGCCTCTATTAACATGCTATGTTCCTACGTTACGTATCATTTTAGTAATTTTCCATAAACATAATTATAGCGTTATGGAAAATGACATAATGGTTGTTTACAGAAAACAAATCGTTTAGTTTTGTCGATCGACAATAAAAGTAGCTTAAGAATTTTCGAGTGTTGTAAAAACCTTAGAAACATTGATTAGATAATGTTGAGTCTGTTATGATCTGTCTGCCACAAAATTATTATGATGAAATATGTTAACGTTTGTATAATACTCTTTACCCGCTTTTCAATTGTTTTAAAACACATGAATCTTATTCTTTTTTTTTTGGTATTCTTATTAAAACTTTTTGCACGAGTAAAATAACCGTACAAAGGCAGACCTTTCTCCTGTCAATTTACTATTACACCCAGTCAATAAGTTAACATTAGGTTTGTTTGTATTTGATCTGTAATCAATGTCACTCGTTGAGTTTCTACTTTAGCCTACTTTTTACCAGTAGCAGACAACTAATGCATTGTTTAGTGTGGCCATGCATATACGAAAGTGTGTGAGAACCGTTACATGTTAATTAGAAACATATTCGGAACAATGGGCGGTTTTTCCTTATTATAATTTGATTACCATCTTATCCTTAAATGTTTTCCGTTAGATAATCGTGTAGTAATTTTACATAAACATAAAACATAAACTTTAAAAGTTTTTTGTTCTTAACCCACACAGTAAACGTTTATACATGTTAGTATGGATCATACTTTAGTATTGGCCATATTTACTTTAGTATTCCCGTATTAATGTGGGGCATTATATTTAAAAATAGATTAATTTATTTTCTTAACACAAGTGCAAGATAGGTAAAGTAAAAACTTTTTTTATTATAGTTACCAGATATAAAATGCATCAGTATGCATAGCAGGATCAAGATAGAAACGGACTTTGCCTATAAAAGAATCGATACATGACAGCTTGTAAAAATATTTGTCTTGTTTGGAGCACGACAATGTCAAGAATTAAGAGAAGAAATGTGTCGATTTTTCAGTTGACAACAGTCTACAATTTCGAGCATTACTTTGTTCCATGATTGGTGACTAGATACATGTAGGGGTATGGACCACCGTAACAAAAGTGAAAATATCTTTATACTTAACTTCTTTATTAAAAATATTATAACTTCTTATATAATAAAAAACGTCTTAACTTCTTGACACTCGCTCGTCATCCCTTTTTTCCTTCTTTTTCAAAATATTCAAATCTTCCTCTTTCTCCTTCCCTCATTCATCCATCACTGCGTTCATACCTATTACTACATTCCATCCAATAATCATGCATTCTAAATTAACATCCCACATACATATTTACACCCGTAATACGAATATACTTTGTAAAAATACTCATTTGCATTGTGAAATCTTTTAAGCAGTTGATATAATTTCTCTAACCATCATAGACTTTCACTTTTCTCCGCACTTGTCATGTGATATCAAGTCAGCAAATGACAATTAATTACTCTAGAGATAAGTAATGAGCGGTAATGTCAATGTCTTGATAAAAAACATATGACTGCATGCGATTAGCTTATATTTGAGATGCTTGAACTGTCTCGGTATTTGATTAATCTTAAATCCGTGTTTGAAATCATAGGTTTATGGATGCATGTAAAATATTACGACTGTATTAGTTAATATTGTGCTGCAATTAGCTACTTTGTTTCAAGTTTTAACCGCTGATCTAAATAAATAATATAGAAGATATTATTGTTGTGTTGAGTTGTTGTGTATTTGAACCGGTAATTAATTTTTACTACCAATAAAAAGTTAAATAACTGCATAGTTACTTATTTGAGCACAGTGGAGTATAGTATGTAAAAAAAGTATTTAGGTATATTAAAATTCATATCTTTATTGGCACATTATTTGATATAGATGTTTTATTTAATAATGTTTTCGATATGCTAGTCTTTCATAATGAATACAATTATTTGTACTTTATTCTTTTCGTACGCTTTATTAGTTGATGTTTAATATAATAATAAATGGTCAATAAGATTTTTATTTTACTCAGCGGATAGCGTGACGATATTAGGTTTAAACATTTTAGTAAGTATAATATATATATATATATATATATATATATATATATACAATTATACATACAATAGTTATATTTCAACACCAAAGCATTTTTCCTTTGAAACATTACGACGACATGACATAAGCGATCTGTGTAAGGCAGTATTTAATATAAACAATTATTTCTAACGATGATAAAATTATTTTATTTACCTATTACTTTGTTGTAAGCATATAATAATATTGCAACAGTTTAATTATAAGGTCTTACATCATACGTTTTTTTTGCAATAGTATTATGATATGAAATTTTAGCATTGGTTTTTAGTAAATTGTTACCACCAAGTAAATTGTGACCATGACGCCTGCGTTCTTAGGATTAGGTTAAATCTTGTGTGTGTACCTTAAGTGCATCCATATTTCTGATAATGATCATGGGACCCATAAAAACCAGGTTGATTTCTGTTTTTTATGATATTACTAAAAAATATTGTGAAGTTGGTGCTAATACGCTATCATCCAACATCAACAACTGTAGAAAGTAAGGTTAGGCTTAGTGTTTTTTTCCCATTTACTATAACCATTAGGGTACAGTGGTACACCATAAACCAAGTTGTTTTCTTTTACTGAAAAATGTTAAGCCGCTGGCGCCTCCATATTGTCCTTTATCAATGAAAATAAGCCAGATTAGGTTATTTTACATTTTTTTCCATTCACTATCTGATCTACCGTGTTGGTTTCTTCTTTATTGTATTTATTTACTGTTGTTTTTCATGATCTACTGCAACATTATCTTGTTCACATCCGTCGGGTAAGAAGGACGTTCTCCCAAGATCGACATTTTCAGTTTGACCTCGTTGACGGTCGGCGGATTATTAACGCATGCTTCAGAGTTTACTCATGGTGTCGATGCCGTTGAGTAAATAATAATATGAACACGTGATTTATGTAATTCAACAACAAATATACAATGTGAATTGTATTTTATAAAGTAACATGTTACCTTGTACATGTACCTACACATAATAAGGAATTATGCCTAGAAAAAATAATCATTAAACGGCACACACGGAGTACCTACTTATTATGCTTTGTAAATTGTCTGCTTTTGTCCTCTGGAATAAGTGCCAATAATGTTTGTTGGTATCATATAATAGTAAGTAACTGTTTCATAAGCGTTTGAGATCATCGTAAGACTTTTCAAACAAAGATCGTATTGCATCGATTTCTTGAAAACACTTCGTGTTGTCTCGACTCCAAGATTAGTTCTCAAGTAATCGATATCTCAAACCAAAAAGAATCTCACGCCGGGTTCAGTGTTAAAAAGAAACTGTTAACATAAAGAGGTACAAGAAACTTAACCCTCCACCAAATCAATAGTTTGTTTATAGAAATAGTACGGCTGCCTCTTTATTTCGAAATTATTTATAAATAGTCTGTTAGTCTGATGGTCTAAAACGATCCTGCTAAGCATAAGGTTTTGGGATCAATGGGCTATATCACAAAATTTTAATTTTTGGTCCCACATCCAGGTTACAAAAAAATATTCGACACATTAATATTTTTTTCTTTTTTTACGTAATCAAAAAATAACGGCGATACATCGAGTAAAAATGTCGCATGACGTCACTAGCCAGTACAGTTTATACTGGATAATGAAGTTACAAGCCCCCTCAACTTTAATGCGCATAATCTAAGCAGTTTTCCATCAATTTCAAAAAGAAAAAATATTTTACGAATATTTTCTTGTAATCCAGACGACGGACTAAAAGCAAATACCCATTCCCAAGTCTGGCAGCAGGATATCACCAGTTAAAATTTACCAGTAGAAGCCGCCTAGACCTGTGCCCAGTTGATGGCAAGATCATTTACTCAAAAAATGAGCCTATTATACAGGTACAGACGCCAGCAGCACGTCAAGTTACCCCAATGTGTCAAATTTCTTTGATCGTTTTTCAACTTTATGTCAATCAGAATAAGGTTCATATTCAATTGGGAAAATTTGACACATTGGGGTAACTTGATGTGCTGGCATTTGTACATGGCTGGCTTACCCTGTATCGCGTTACCCAGTAAATGGGTTGTTGAGGTTAGATAGGGAGTCGCTCCATGTGAAGCAGTTAATCCGGTAAGACTAGAACTTGATAGGTAAAGGCTTGACAAAATTAAGGATGTCCTCTGTCTTACTCTTTGGTAAATAAAACCGTATTAAGATAAATTATGTTTTATTGAAAATGAGGTTAGGTAAAAGTATAAGTTCACCTTTAGTTTCAGTTCAAATATACACGAGTAAGGCACACACTCCGCACGTTTACAATATGTATAAAAATCTGACATGTGTGCGTTCTTGAGACCACCTACGTATAATGTCACAGAACAATCAAAATATTGCTTTCACTAACAGGATTTTATTTAACGCTATTGATGCCTACGCGGACTTTCCCGATTTACGAAATGCTAATTTATAACGTTATCGATAATTATACATTTAAATAATATCTACTCAATATTTATGTTGGGTTTCTAAATAATGGAATTCCCAGCTATTTCAATTCAAGATATCAATCTAATTTCTCATGATTTACCTTTATTGTTCGATATTACAGTGGACGATAACGTCTTATCGAGTTAACAAATGTGCTTTACCTACTGTTAGTGTTAAACTATGTTCACGATAGTAATAATTATCAAAATAGGTATCTACCCCTTGTATCCTTTCCATCGGGGTCAGATTGACCTAGTTGTTAAACAATGTACTGCGAATTGGTATAACGCAGCGGTTTACAAGCTTTTTTCAAGCCAAGGACCATTTTGATTTTATTGTTGTTAGAAGGGATTAGAAGGTTTAAAGAAAAAACAGGTTTCAATCTGAAAATAAACCTAGATTAAAACTCAAACACTCTTTTTACAACGTTAAAGATATGGTAACAATGACATATGAGGTTCTGAAGCCTATTATAGAGTTTCACAGCATGCATTATAAAAAACTAGAAAGTGGAGGAAAATATAAAAAAAAATGTTGGTTATAAAACATTATTACTTACAGCATTATTCGTAGAACTCAAAAGTAAAATGCTACTAGTAGATACTACATTATGAACAACGGATTTGTATAGACGCCAGCACATCAAGTTACCCCAATGTGTCAAATAAATTTGATCGTTTTTCAACTTTATGTTAAACAGAATAAGGTTCAAATTCAAATGGGAAAATTTGACACATTGAGGTAACTTGATGTGCTGGCGCCTGTACATACCCTTTGTGGCTTAATGTTACAACGTTACGGTGAGGCAAAGCTGTATTAATAATACACTCATATTAAAATATTAAATTCCCTACTATTTGACGCTTAAAATAACATAAAGTCGACCATTTTTGTTACTAATACCAATAAATAGTTAACTACTAATAGTAGTTTTTAGTCAGATTAGATTTTTCCCATCAACATATTTTTAAGAATAAGTAACTCGATTAGCATCAATGCCATTTTGGAGTCAAAAAAATTTAAATTCAAAGCCTTTAGCGGACTTTATTTTGGCTATTGCGGACCAGTGGTTGAGTACCAATGTTAAAACGCAATTGTGAATACCTGAATATCTTTGTGTGTCTGTTGCAAAAGTCAATCATTTAGATTGACAATGAATAGAATAGAATAGAATACTCTTTATTGTACACCATAAAAACTTACAAATAATAACTTTAAGGGGTACATAAGGTGTTACAATGGGCGGCCTTATCGCTAAAAGCGATCTATGAGTACAAATTACATGACTATGCCTACCAAAATAATCGTTATGTCATTTACCTGTGCTTGTACTAAATATTATTGAGGTTATAACCAGTTAAAAGTGACAGTGGAGTTAAGTAATCATGTATATTTTATACATTGATTATAGTATATTGCTTGCATTAATTTGTTTATTTTTTTGCCGAATTTATAATGATGGACGATAAAAGACCACCATGTCATACCTATGAGATTCGATTTCCAGGTTGGGCTCTGGGTGTTATTGGGTTATTAAAAGTGAAATATTTTCAATAGGAGCTTGAAGCCAAGATTTGTGACCGGTTGTCAAGCCTCCCACTACATGCCCATAAACATCTAGCCTTATTCGGGTAAACAATTTAACGTTTACCTCTATTCAACAACTCGACAAATATAAACGTGAACTAATGTTTATGTAAACACCTATTGCAGCAAAATATTAATCCGGCAATTAAAACAATTTGATGTAAGTAACTTACGAGTAGTTACGAGACAAATTAATTAGTTTGTGTTGACTTGTATTTTGCGGTCCGTCTGCACAATTACTCTATGGCCACATACAGGCGTCACGTGTCGAGTCGTATCACACTTGAGACGCGTGCGGCCTAGTACAGTCAACCGCATACACTTGTATCACAAAAACCTGCTTATAGCAACAAAATAAAGGCACTGACAAAGTCCAACTGTTACCAAACACGTCTGCTTCACTGTACCGATGTGTGTCGGTTGATTGCTTCACTGTGTGCTGTATGAGTTGGGTTTCAGTAATTAACTGATATCTTTAACAGTGTAGGCAAATGTATTAGGTATTTGACTCCAGCGTCTCGGATTACTGTATAATTGTTGAAGTTTTTATTGCAATGCAATGTCAGTGTAGGTCGAAGCTTTGGCAACAGCCACTAAGTATGTTACTGCAGCAATATTTCTTCGGAATGGATAAAAAGGAAAGTGTTTTAGAAAAAAACACAGTAACTAATCTGGCTGAATTTTACAGAAGTTTAAACTTTGGGCACTTTATGCATTATTTTCCTTAGGCCTCATAAAAGTAAATCATGTGTGTAAAATAGTATGTATCGACGTGTACTTTTCTTACACTTTATTGAATAAAATGCGTGACAGTTACAATAGCAAATAAATACTATACACGTTTATAGCGGCACGTGATTTACAAACAGTACAGATAAACCTACAATTATGGGTATAAGTAAGCTGTAAGGAAATGAGTTAATGCTTTGGACATAGAACTGTATTGATTATTATATCCTCTGTACTTATAGAACGTGTCGTGTATTAAACTGTACTGACTGAAAATAATATTGCGTTTTCCAGGGCATTTTGAAGTGGGTATTTATACCACTTCGTATAGCCAGTCGTAAAGATTTCTCGATAAGTTTTTCTGTAGTTCGCAGAATTGTTACATATTGCAGTTTGAAATAAACAATAAAGGTGGCATCGTTTACGACATATCGTAAAAATATGTTAAAGTTCAATGTTTGAACCACTTCGAAGCAGTTGTTGCTTCCCGACCTCGAATTGAAATCACATATTACAGGCTCCAGCCTAAACGGAAAAAACAAAATGTGCATAATAATCAGATGCACGGCATCACATCACAGTAATAGATTAAGGTCAAAGATCATGCGATATCCACACAATTAAAGCCCCTAGTAAAATATTGGAAGTAGGTGGTACCGTTACGTAATACACAGCAAAATCTGCATATGGTTGGTTTCCCAACGAGAACCCGCTTTTTGGTTTAGGGGATTAAAATCTGCTTCGTTTTTGTCTTTCCCATGGCCCGTTACTTGGGGTTGGGTCACACTTTGCGGTGCAAAGTTGATTAATTTTGGGTTATCAACTCGACTTGCTTCAGGTCTCTCATCATAATTAACCACTAAATCGATGGTGAATTGTCCTTTTCTTCAATTTACGTCACGTAATTTTAATGCTTTTAGAGCTGCATGATTCCTGTCTCATCGTTTGATGTGCTATGCAGGCGGTTTTCAGTGATTTTATAAATTTATCGGTATGCCCTTATAGCTACCGATCCTTTGAAATTCTGTCAAGCTTGTTAAGACCTTCCTTTCAGATCGATTGTATGAACTCTTTGTTCATGTGCCTTCTTCCTAGGGAATTTATAGATAAGGATCAGAATCAGACGATTTTGTCCATAATTTAGTAGTATTGCAATCATTATAATCTCCCAAGTAGCGCTGAATCCAATAATAGGTGGCCCTCTTTTTACTAGTGGGAGTCTTAAGTAGGCGAGGGCCATAATAACTAAACTCGACTAAGAATAAACTATGAAAAATTTGTTTTCTTTACATTATATAAAGCTCATGCAGATGTTTCGTGTTGTGCTGCGTATTGGCATTGATTCGTGTCATTAGCCCTAGTTAAACAATTTCCCTTAAATATTTTTTTCAAAGAATTTTTACTTATGGAGAATACTTCCATGATATAGACAGCCAAACAGCCAGACACACGGCTAGACAGCATGTCCGTCATGGAAAGTGCCCTAACAAAATTAAAAATTGGAAAATGTTTAAATAGAAGGTATACTTATTAACATATGTCGTCATATCAAGGTATATAATGTTTGTATGCAAATCAGTGTAGGGGACGCTAATAGTCGTGACTCATACGCGTAATTTCCAGGTACGTCTGGGTACTTTCTGTTGATTGCACAATATATCCTAAATAAAGCAACACAATAGATATACCTAGTTACGTAGATTTTTTGCCGAATTACTGTTTTCCTACGTCAATAAAGACGCAGGTATCTTATGAACATGTATTATTACATTGATAATATCTTATAACTGGTTTTTTCTTCACACATGCGTCATTATAATTCCATATAAATGGGTCCTTACATTATTATATACTACGATACCGATTTCAGTGACTCACAGAAATCTGTCTTCACGAGAATGGAAATAAAATACAACTTAACTCATAATTTATTAACTAGTACACACGGCAACACATCAAGCTATACATTTCCAGTTTACACTGACCTCGCATTGTACGGAAATCCTATATCATGCGAGATCAGCGTATGTCTTTGTGGAATCGAGAAAACTTCAGCACATGCGGGAAGCAACTCTGGTTTCAATCAGTGTTAATCACAAAAGTATGTTAAAAATGTTTCTTAATAAAACTGCTGAGATACTAATTTATGTTCTTAAAAAAAACAATTAAAATTATGAATGAAAATACAGTGGGTGGTGTATCGGGTTTGTTCAATTTTCTTGCAGTAGGTAAATACTTATCATATCCCAAGTACCATTAAATATAATTATAAAATTATTCTGGAAAATTTGTAGCAACAAGTTTTTAAAATATAATCCTAAATATTATTCTCCATTTTGAAAGACTTCTATGACAAGGTGATCTTTATCAATCAATCCAAGGAGTTACTGAAATAAATAACAACGGAATCTTAACAAAACTGTATAAAGATCTGGTATTAAATCATACACATCAAAACTGCGATGATGGTGTTCAGGTTACAGGCAAACGAGGAAGCGTGCAGTAAACATAAATATAGGAAACCCGTTGTTCACCTTGATTTAGACGCAAGTAATTCATCCATCGACAGGCCACCTAGAAATCCTTCAATTTATCTCTGTTTACATTACACGTACACATTGATTCGCGGTTTAGAAACCAAAATAAATAAAAAGCTGTAACATTTTACAGTAAAACGTGTGGGAACTCACATGTCCAATCACGCTATCTAAAGAAAAGCTATTGAAGTTTTCCATAAGTGTGTTAGGTCAAAGAGATGGTCCCGATTACACCATACGCAACTGAGCCTTGTGCTCAATTATTTCTTAACAACTGGCACATCAGCTAATAGAATGCTGCTTTGAAGGTATCAAATTGTGTACAATAATCAGTGAACGATCAGAATGGCTTTACGATCATCTGGAATCTTTTGGAACGTGCGGTCCAGGTGTACGCAATCCACGACCAAGCGCGTATTTTGCGTCGACCCACCCGGTAGCGGCAACGTTGCTCAACTCACATCATTATACTAATACTCCCAAAAATTAAATACTGGTCGCGCGTAGATGTTAGCCCATATGATAATTTTATGGCAGTTCTTTTGTACCACTATAATTGTGCATGTCACTCTCGATTTCGATCTAAATAAAAACTATGCCAAAAGTTCAATAATCCGTAATAGCGCTGTACCTTTGTTTACAAACATCCCCACATTGTCCATGTTGTAATCATTGTCTGAGTTCTATTTAAAGAGATAATACCACTACAAATAATTACGAGAACTATGTATAAATATACGAGATAATAGATTGAGTGGATTTCTATTATTGGAAATAGTATTTATTGGAAATAGATTAGTATTTGAAAAGGCTTTGAGGACACTTGTCTTGATAGTTGCTGCATTTTATCGAAGCATGTAACAGGAAAATTGTGCATAGGATCATTTATTTATTGAGATAAGATTGGGGAATTCTATTTAATAAGTAAATTAAACATGAAGTATAGTATCCATTTGTCACGCGTTTATTAAAGTATTACTGCATTTCATGTAATCTTGTTGTAGGCACTTCTGTCATGCAAATGGCCTTATGATAAGCTGCTTATTGTATTGTATAATTTCTGATTCATCGAATAATCTGAAGAGATTCTTGATGATTCAGGTCTTATATCATTGTGTTTCTTGATAGCAGCTGCCTTCAGTTTTATAACAGTCGTCTTTTCATAATCTATACTAATATTATACAGAGGTAATTTTTTTTTGTTTCTTTGTAAGTTTGTATGTAGGGGATAATTTTTGGAACTAAAGATCCAATTAAAAAAAAATATTTATTGCACTGGTACTGGCACTGGGGAAAGCTAAACTATTCCCGGATGACATAAGCTACTTTTTATCCCTGTAATCCCACGGGAACAGGAACTACGCGGGTGAAACTGCGTGACGTCTGCTAGTACCTACTGAATAAAGGCCACCGTCCACTTAGGTAATTGTGTACCTAAGCCTTTTGATAAATAAAAGGTTTTACTATATTAGATAAATGGTGAATCAACTCCACGTATCGAAGTCTGTTGTTGGGTTTAAAATGACCCAAGTGACTCGTCTGAGTCATGAAAAGCTACTTACTTTTTTTTACTTAACGTTTCCGAAAAGTGATGATTACGACGTATTTTCCTTGTTGGTTAAAACCCCCTGGTTCTTTGAAATAATTCAAAACAAACCATCGTGTTTATTTTTTTAAAGTTGCACAGATATTATCGTCGAAATTAATAACAACAACATTATGAGTGCAATTAGTTCCGCAAGAGTGGACTACATGTAAAGCGAACTTCCATAGGTCGGTACTAAAAGTACGACGCAAAACGTTTTTAATATAGCGTAGGTAAGGCAATACCTACATGACTGAATATCAGAATTACCGCTCTAAATTCAGGGAAACTTCACGGAAAAACGTATTTAGTACATCATTACTATCAATTATTCAATTGCTGTTGAACTAGAATTAACAAGCATAATTAACTGAATTTATTAAAATAAAGGTCATGTTCTGTTAATTTTGTGTCACGTTTTTCTGCTGGGCACTGAAGATATAAGTCATGGAGACTCATTCATAATGTCCAGCATCACTGTTATAGGATAAATGTAATTATGAAACAAAAGTATAACTGTGAACCTTTCACTGTTGATCGATATTTTAATGCAGTTTTGTAATTTATAACAGTTGGATTCCAATTGAAAATCAGCGTTAGGTAGTAATACCAATAGACGCTTTCTTTGTTACAATATTTTTAACATAACATCACATCTCAATTTTTCGATGGGCTGAGCAGAGGTACACTTATTGTTAACACGATATTTCACCAATCACATTTTAATGTTTTGCCATTTTTCTTTTTATTTACTACTAGCAGACATCACGCGGTTTCACCCGCATAGTTCCCGTTCCCGTGGGAATAGAAGGATAAAAAGTAGCCTATGTCACCCGGGGATAGTGTAGCTACCCAACAGTGAAAGAATTTTTCAAATTGGTCCAGTAGATTCGGAGCCTATTCAATGCAAACAAACAAACAATCAAACTTTTCCTCTTTATAATATTAGTATAGAAAAGGCCTTCTCGTGCATTCGAATGTTTAAAATGAATTCTCGTACAGAATCTGCCATAATACATATATTGAAACAAAAATCCATCTGCTAACATTAGTTGAATTACGTATAAATCCGCAAACTATCAGTTTTCAAGTAAAATTTATTGTCGTGCCTAATTACATGCATATAAGTTAGTACTGTCAAATAGGCGACAGTGGGGTTTTGCCTTGGCACAGTTAGCCTAGCTATTTCACAGCTGTGCCTTCCCGCTATGTAGCACTTATAGTTATAATGATTGGTTTACAATTGCTAATAAGCAAGAGCTGCAAAACTGAGATTTGAAGGATAAAACCATCGAACATGGTGATTAACATTAAAGCAGGGTTAAGTCTTCTGACATTACTTGACTTGACGTCATTGGTAAAGTTCTTCAGAAAGAACAGGTTTGTATCATTCGCTACTACCGTGCATGCATGCGTTCAGAAGTAGAAACGAAGCATTGTGTACCTACAGATCAAAGCCTATAGCGTTCTGTTTTAGTTTCTGCCTATCCTCATACAAAAAGGCGTGTGTTTATGTATTTATGTGTATGTTGCAGAATATACCTATCATTCTGGAAGTCAGATTAACTGAAATATGTTCAATATCTACAAGATACGCCTACGAAGAAGAAACACGTTTGGCTATTGCAAAATTTCGCTAGGTGGCAATCTGTTACAGCAAAACAAACGATTTATCGATTGACAAGGAAGTGTAACACGGAGATTATAATCCTAATTTATATTAATGGCATTCAGGAAGTACTGCTAAAGAATAGTTTGGTTGTTGATACCCAACAATGTTACTGGTTCTAATATTAGCCAACTTAAGGTTTTAACAGTTCAAGAACGGTCTTAAAATATGTTCGAAATGTCACCGACATTCATTAGGTGCGTTTAGAGGTTAAACAGCTACACAGCAGCAGACAAAGGCTAGCCATTAGCCATGTGATTTGTTCGTGATCAATTCGACGTGCTTGGGCATTGTCTTTTATTGATTTGTTGCTCGTAATGGTTGTTAACCGATTAATTTATAAAAACTCAAAAGTATTTTTAATAGAAAGAATTCGAGAACAATTTGATACGGTGTTTTTTTTACCGAGTTTATATAAAATGTAAGTCATTAATTTAATTTACAAATTTAATTAACGTAATCTGCTGCGTTTAATATTTTTTTTATTCAAATGCACAACAGTATACTTTAAAGAATTTAAATGATTTCCGTAAACAAGAGCAGTTTGGGGCTACAAAAAAAATAATGCCGAAGCGGTTTGAGTGGGAGCGCCTCAATGCGGCCTTTCATAATAACCAACATGACTAAGTCGCGTGATTGCACCACCAACTGGCCCCAATACTTCGCTGAACTTGACATCCATCAAGTAAGTTTAATTTGGCCCTTAAATACAGTATGGAAAGAGCATAATAATTAATAGACGTAAAGTTACAAACCTCCACCATTTCGACATGAATTTCGACAAAACGTCTGGAGTATCAACATTTTTTTTCACCTTTACATAAGGTAGAAGTTATGTTTTTAAATGCACATGCATGTGGTTTATTTACAGTTGTTCTCTTTACCCTTTGATCTACATTTTCAGACAAAAGCTAGAATAATCCTACCAGATGTGATGTGGGCGTTTAGATTAGACTGAAATAGCTCCTGAATTGGGTGTGCAGTGACGCAGGACCTAAATTTTGGAGTATGTTTAAAGTAATAAGCTACCACGATTACGATAAAAAGTTTATTTAGGTAAACTACTTGGACAGGAAAACCTGTACTTTTAATTTATATAACTTTCAAACTGCCAACCTAACTAGGCAAGGATAGGTGATCAATATTTTTTCTGCTTGAGAAGAGACTTTAGTAATGAGACGGTATGGGCTTTAAGTATTAATGGCTTATTTAAAAAATGTTGATTTGAATCTATTGTTCATGATATAGAGGGCAGTACATTAAGCTTCCCCAAATGTGTCAAATTTCTGTGATAGTTTTTCAACTTTATTACAAACAGAATAAGTTTTATGTTCAATTGGAAAAAATTGAAATCAGAAGTAGTTTCATGAGCTGAAAACATACCAAGATGGTCTGGACGGACTTTCTGAAGTAACAATTAAGAAATAGGAATAACTGCCTTCGAAAAACTCGTCAGAAGATTCGTAAAGCTCATTGTTATGTAGAACCTTCAGGTTGGAGGTAAGTCATAAAAATGCTATTAAAACAAATGCGTGTGGGAATTTAATATCAAATCTGTATGTCAGACAAAGTTTATTATGAGGTCATCAAGACTGGTCTACAGAGTATCAAACCTTTTAAAATATTTTTTATTGTCACTTTGTAAACCTTTTTTACCATCTCGGGATGGAAAATCGTTATGGATGACTTCCGCCCTGGAAGAGAAGGGGATGACAGGTCAGACTTACTAGCTAATAACTACCACGGTATACCGTTTCACACCAGTGCCGGGGGTCGCGGGAACGTACGATTCTTTCTTGTTTTATAGCTGTTACTCTGGAGGTAAATGCCAATAAATATTTTAAATTCGAATGTTAGTTTTTTTAATAAGATTTTATACCTTAACTGCTAAAGAAATCTACCAAACGTTATCAAGGGAACTTACTGAGAAGAGTACAAGGTACCCAAATCTGTTCCCGATGACAGCAACTACTCGTAAATCACAGCAAGTGAATCCGTGAGCAAATATTAGCTACAGAATAAAAGCACCGACTAGTGAAGTCTGTAGATTGACAAGGCTATTCGTAGACGTTTTAGTTCACTATCTCATGGTGACATCAGACGGACAACCTTCTACTATTAAACTGATACATACAAACACTGATAACATAACTTTAAACTATGATTCAGGTAATATAATACCAGCCTATTATTAACTCACTGGAAGTCAAAGGCCTCATCTCATGCAGAGAAAGCATGATTGTCACACAATATTTTCTTTTACCCAAGTCAGTGATAATATAGATAAACTTAGATTGTAAGTAGGTACGGACGCCAGCACATCAACCTTCAATTGGGAAAATTTGACAGTTCGTGGTAGGTCCCAAACTGTCAAATTTTCCCAATTGAATATGAACTTTATTCTATTAGCAATAAAGTTGAAAAGCTATCGATGAAATTTGACATATTGGGTTAACTGGCCTCCGTACATAAATATTTAGAAATCACTTTGGGATTTGCCCGAATTTCAATTACAACCACACGAACGCCTGGCCAGGCCTGTAACATTGGGCCATCATGAGATTTTGCATGGTGATATGGATTATATTTTCAGTGCATTCCATAGATACAAATGACTAAACATACCAGTGTGAAGCCATTAATTCGACTATATGCTATTCTGCAGTTATAATCTGTCTACGTACAGTTAATTTTGGATTGTTTACGAAGATATCCTTAGGAACAACAAATCAAACTAATAGGTACTGTCGAAGAATCCGGTTAGTCTCGTAACATCACAGAACACGTAAACCATCAGTATGTTTATTGAATGACTTAATATTTCACAATTTGTGCCAAACACTTATCTTGAAAGGCTAACGTAATCTAGTTTATCATCTGATGAAGAGTGATGGATTGAAATCATTTCATCTATAAGAAGATGCTGTCAAAAGACGTAATAAGTGTGTACACAGCATGTCTCATCAACTCGCATCATAGCATTTATAATAGAAACGCCGGTGCCCAAATTAACGTCCCCTTCAAATTTAAAAATCAATACATGCATGGAAAGAGAAAGGGAGAGCTGAAAGAGGGAGAAGAGGATTTTGAAGTACTTCAAACAAAAATTGCCAGATTAAATGGACATGATTTACCAACATACAAGCATTCAGCACACATACACTCAAAGAAATAAGCACTTAAAGGTGCTCTTTGTACCGAGAGTATAATATATTTTCAAAGATTAAATACTATATAAAGCAACCTCTACAAATGGAAAAGGTACAAGTAAAGACGGAATCGTCAGGATAAGTCACGCGCTGATTACAAAGAACAAAAAGCAGTAATTGCAACGTGACATCGTTTAAAACAATTGTAATCTGACTCCGTCTGCGCATGCATTTAAAATTATATTAAATTAATGAAGGAAATAATTGTAAAACTCAGTTAGAAGATTGTAATTTGGCGTTGGTTTTGAGCTCCACTGAAAGATGAAATCGTCAGTTTTCATTTGAATACAGAAATTATTATAAACAAATGAAACTTACTTATCAGTATTAGATTAAAGGTTTTGAAAAGTTCGTATTGAGAAGTAAGTTGTTACGTAAGTTTCATTTGTTTTGAGAAATTAATTTGAAATTATTGGTCAGTAAGGTTGATTACAATCCAACTGTATTTACGACACACATATTTTATGAAAAGGGCCCAGATTATAATATTATTGTGTAAAATCTGACTCAACCTCAACCCTGCAATGGGTCACGAGAATGACTTAAAACTGAAACTTAATGCGAGCATAAATCAATACTCTTTACTGAAAAATCAGCGCATATTTTTAGTAGAACAACTCATTATCCCATGTGGCTAACTAGGTCGTCTGAGGTGATTCACTCTGTATGGTTAACCAATCTTGTTTACATTGCCGGATTACTTAAAAATAATTTGCGGCAGTTAGATACAAGGTGTGATGTACGTACATTGAGTCGCAAGTCAGATGTTACATGACCAGTGTAAGTTGGCCTCGCATTCTATTGAAACTCGGTAGTAAGCTAGGACAGCTCGAGGTCAAAATGTTGCTACGGCTGTGTGTGTAGTGTAGGTCCTCGATCGTCATTCTGATGTTTGATAAGCTGGATGTAGTAGATGAAAGAGAATCTGTTTCGGTTTTTTTATGATTTCGATCAAAAGTAAATTGTTTGAGAGCGATTCAACATTGCATGGCAATAGAACATTAAATTTTATAATTTCTCGTTAAGATTTTATCTAAATAATTGTAAAGTTTCGTTGAAGCCTACTTAATTTGGCTCTCTCTAAATCTCTTAAAATACTTATTCTCTTAACAGATGTTTCTTAAACAAATTCAGTGACCTCATTTCTTGAGAACGTCTTCGCAGTTGCAGGCGGAAGCTTCGTACAACGAGACAAAGGGGACGTTGAAATTTGAGCTTTACTAAGATTACATTACAGACGGAAGTTGCATATAGATTTAAACAAAGTACTTTAAGAAGTCCGATGTAAACTTTGGTCTCGAGTCACGACAACGGCCCTCTAGTTGTTTAAAAGTTAAAAGAATCTTAAAACATGAGAAGGTATATTCAATGAGAAGTGTTAAGCAAAATTGCACCCAAACATTAAAATATAGTTATGACAATAAAATCTCAATAAGAATACAATGAAAATTTAAATTGCGTAACTATTTCGTGACCAAACCATGTAGTTTCCTTTGTGTTGTTGCATAACCTCAATTGCTGGAGAGTGCAGCAACAGTTGCACAACTTAAATTGCGTTTATACAAAACAGTTTAAGAAATGTCGATAGAAAGTAAATCTCTCTATAAAAGCTATTCAATATTATTTTAATTTCATTTAGGCAATTGAATATCGACTTTAAACTGATGAGGATAAAGGTTATTTCAGAATTACTAGTATTCCTTAATATTTCTGAAGTTTTACTACACATTGAACTTTATATGAGAATGCATCGATTTGTTTATAGTTTTGGAAGCTATATTGCAAAAAAGTAAAACAGTAGACACAAAAAACTGTTATTTGATTGGATAAAAAGTGGCAACGAAATTGTGACATTTGTTTTACCATCGCATCGTTAAATCAATCTGTCAATGGGTAATTTCTATAGGCCGGTTCATTCATAAGTTCAGCGTCGACACTAAACTGTTCTTGATTGATTAATATCGAAACTATTATCGAACTTTCTTTGGTCGATTCCTAAGTCAATATCCCATTATGATTGATGGTGGCATGGAAACGTTTCATGGTGTCTATCAGCTTTGAGCAAGCAAAGAAATCAATGCTCGTGCCTTTTCTAAATAAGAAGAGATCTCTGTTCTTTAGTGGGAAGTAACAGGCTGAAAATGTATTTAATCTGCGTTCGCAGCGGGCTAATTATAAAATTAATAATTATGTAACTAGATGCAAAGTGCCACAAAAATCTTTACGTTTTACATTGAAAAAATCTCATTAACACTTAGCTTTTAACCTCTAAGGTGAACGATAAATATCTTGGAGTAACTGGATATTTTTGCTGTGTTACTTATCTGTTTATAATAACCGATGTTTTAATGATACGAAGGAAGTCACGTTTGAAGTTTAGTGATATTATAAAGTAGGTGCCTATTTACATTTTTTTAACTTGTCCACGATCTAACGTGCATACTACTTGAAAATATTAAGGCCATTTAAACTTGAATAAACATTGCAGTTTGCAGTTAATCCTACTAATATTATAAATGCGAAAGTTTGTGAGGATGGATGGATGGATGGATGTTTGTTACACTTTCACGTAAAAACGACTGAATGGATTTTAATAAAATTTGGTATGGAGTTAGCTGACACCCTGGATTAATGTGAGAGAGTCTATGTGAGACTACTTTTTATCCCTGTATTCCCACGGGAACGGGGCCTACGCGGGTGGAACCGCGGGACGTCTGCTATTCTATCATAAAAGTAACTCATGTGTCGATTGCACTGTTTTTTAACCGACTTTCAAAAAATAAGGAGGTTCTATGTTCGTGTGTATGTATTTTTTATGTATGTTACCTGATTTCTCCCCCATTTGTGGACCGATTCTCAAAAATATTTTTTTGTTTGAAAGAGTATACTCCTGAGGTGGTCCCATTTTAATTTGGTGAAGATCTGGTGCTGATCTTCGGAGATATACTACGGAACTCTTCAAAAATAGACGGCAAATCTGTCGTGATTGCTGGCATCGCTTGGATGTTTATTGTTTATACAACATCTTGACGTATCATCACGACAGTATGCTCTGAGGGGTACGCAGATGTGTACAATATACCTAGATTTCGACAGTTAGGTTAGTTAATTTTCATTTATTAGGGATAAGTGGATAACCTTATTAGCATGAAATATAAAAAAGAACATGGCAAATATTTGTATGGGAACCACTAAAAATAGAAAAATAAAAAACTTTTTTGCAAAAAATTAAACCGACTTCAAAAAAAAACACTAAACGGTGTAAAATAACTCTAAATTCGGAAGTCGGTGGCCCATCATCATCATAAGACAAAACCACAAAAGCCACAGACTTCCTAATTTAGAGTTATTTTACACCGTTTAGTGTTTTTTTTTGAAGTCGGTTTATTACTTACCTGTTTAAAAATAAACCTTGGGTTTCTATGTTTTGGCTGATGTAGTTAGGGAACTCAAACTTTTATCCCTTATGTTTCCGCCATACAACATAGGTATATATTATATTGTATTAATTTTTCCCCAAAATATTTTAATTTAGTTCTATTCTACCAATATGTTTTAATTGAGGATAAAAATTATTGCAATGTGTAGTGGAACGGGAAAAATGCTTAGACATATAAAATAATAAAACTAAAGGATTTATAAATTTTATTTAATATATTATTTTTTTGACTTTCAACTCACACATGTCATAATAAAGTCTGTGTGTAAAGTTTATGTATCTAATAAGTTGTTTTTAATCATATCAATCTAACCATACAAAAATAAAAGCAATGATATTATAAGTAAAAAGGTGTAGATAGGTTACCTAAACAACATTCGATCTTCAAAAAGGCCACACTAACACACGCACGCGTCTGTTGAAGGCGCGACGCGACACTGAGGTCAAGTATGGCTAGTTAGCCACATTTTAACGTGTCGCTTGCTGAGCGCTTATATCCTATCTACACATTTTTACTTATAATATCATTAGGTAAAAGGATAACATTTATTTAATTGCTTGTTAGATGTCTTGCAAAGTAGCTCTCAGATGTTTGTCTTTGCAAAAAGTAAACCAAATGAAAGCATATTGTATCAGATGACAACTACTTCTTGGTAAATATTGAGTTAAGCTACTGCGTCTTCTCGTAGCCGATTCCAAAACTTTGTTAGAATACTGATGATGATGAATGGGCAATGACTCAATGTTTTGAGTTCAGAGTCGGATTTATGCAACCAAAACAACCAGGCTTATGTGGGTTCTATACACCCTGAATAAGTATAAGCACCTTAACCTACTTTGAACAACTCACTTTCGCTTCATTTGACATCCAGTACTTTCATTATTTAAAACACTATGACAATTCGTTCACCTTCAAAACTGTCAAGTCATTAACAACTTTATTCACTTACGCCATCGTCTGTTTTCAACTGGCTTGACACAATCACAAGTCAATAATTCGCTTTCTCTTGAGTGTCAATGGAAATGTTAATAACATATTACTAAACCATGTCTGATTTTATATTCCTACAGTAACATTCAACTATTGACCTCGACCTTCGGGTAGCATAATATCATATTACATTTTTTATGACATAATACGTCCAAACTTCAGTATGGAGCTGTCACGCAAAACTGACATTAGTTCTCGTTAAATATTTACGTGACAAAAATGGACGTCATGGTTTTGGTATTTTTAGGGTTTCATAAATTACACTGTAAGGTGAAAGCTTGCATGTATGAAGTTTTGCTTTGGCTATTATAATAAACTTTGGTTTTCTGTTACGGTCACCTCCCGTCGGCACGTGTCGTTATGTCAAACTGCGACTAATTAGCTGTATAATGCTTAGCTCCTGTAACACAGTGTACACTAGCGCAGGAGCTAGGGAATTCATTAAGATGTTTGTATTAATTTATGTCAATAAAGATTGTTATTATGTTTATTCAATCTAGTTTCTTATTAAATACATTTTTAAATATTTAAATAATAAAAAAACATTTAAAAATATAAAAAATAGTAAGTAATTAAGTAATTAGTAAGTAAGTAATTATTATTATTATTATTAATGATTGGTTGTAAGATGTTTTTCTTTATGCATTTGTGTTTATACTCTTCACGTTAAATCTATTTCTCTTTGTTAAAAAAAATATCCTTCAAATTCATGAAGTCCCAGTTCCTCTTGTCGACAGCTTCTTAATTTGCACCATTTAATATTACATTCATACAACTTATGAGAAACCCAGTAAATACGGTTAAAAATACATTAATACAGTTTTGCCTATCATCAACCGGGTATAAATCCTGACTTTAGGCTGCTACTGAAAAAATCCAGACAGAGAGAGAAAATCTCAATTACACTTTACCCAAGTCGGAAATGGAAATAGGCCATTTGACAAATTTTAGTTTTTAGTCCCTCTTCTAGATTACAATAAAATATACGACACATTTATTTTTCTTTTTTCACGTACTTAATAAAAAAATAACGGCGGATGGATCGCCGTTATTTTTTGAGTCAAAATGACGCATGACGTCACTAGCCAGTACAGTTTATACTAGGTAACTCAAACTCAAACTGTTTATTGCTTTCATGTTTATGTACTGACGTTACAAGCTCCCTCTCCTCAACTTTAATGCGCTTAATATAAGCAGTTTTCCATCAATTTGAAAAAGAAAAATATACGTGTCGAATATTTTCTAGGAACCTAGATGACGGACTAAAATTTAAATTTTGTCAAATAGCCCATTAAAGCACTGACATCACGCTTAGCAGCACTTACGAATACTATATCAACGTGACGTTTGACGATATTCTAATGTGTGTAAATTATTCCACCAAACAAAACGATGGAAGGCTTCACAAGAAAATTTTCTAGCACGAACTGCGATTATTCACCCAAGTTCTTAGACCATAACATTATGCAATGATACTATGTAACAGATCAATCGAAATCGTTAGTAAACAGAACTACCGGTAGATTGGTGAATCAGAGCCAAACGTTTACGCTATAATTTATTAGTCATATCATCATAATATGTAAGTTGCATATATATATATATATTATACATATGCCATTTTACGACCAACACAGCTCCGCCTCTTCCTGTGACGGACACAAGAGGTATAATTATGTACAAACCGGAGACTCCTATTTATATATGTAGGTATATATTATAATGGTTTGGCGTTATCAAAACCAGTATATTTCTTATACATATACAACTAATGATGCTTTAAGTAAAAAGGTTTAGATAGGTTACCTAAACAACATTCTATCTTCGTTGACGGCGCGACGCGACACTGTTGTCAAATGTGGCTAGTTAGCCACATTTTAACGTGTCGCTTGCTGGACGCTTGTAACCTATCTACACCTTTTTAATTATAATATAATTGTATACAACTGATGTTTTCGAGCAGTCATCTAAACATTCATCTCATTCTAGCAGAAATTATCTTTGACACAATCCATGCAGCCGAATATCTTACTTAAGCCAGCCCGTTTCAATCTCAATGGCTTTGTTGTCATGTTACATTTTATCTTTCTTCCCTATACCATGACGACTGATCCACACACTACAGTAAAATGTACGCTGATGTAATTGTACTAGGAAACAAAGATTAGCTTCCACCACCCGCTACTTGACTTCTAGTCACACTGAGGCGGCAGTCGCGTGATCTTTTGTTGTCATCTCACGTGACTAACTAAAGTATTTTCATTAGAAGTACTCTAATGTAATGTATGTAACACTTCTTCTGATGAAAATGCTTGACTTGTCTTGTCCTAGACTTGTTAATAAACTCCGTTTACTTGAATGATGTGGTAAGTAGGTACTTCTAACACCTAATAAAATCTTCCCATGAAGGAATTTTTCAATGTATGACTATGATTATACCTATGAATATTATCGTGTCACGACACGCAGTTGGTTTATTTTCCTCGTTAGCACCATATTCAGTAGAATTCATGAGGATGAATAAAAATATTAGTAAATCAACAGTTGTCCTCGTGCTTAATTAGCGTTGAAATCATCCCTATTGTGGATATTATTTTGTTAATTATAAAATCCTGAACATTAATGCGGTTGCAAATTTAAAAGCAATTTTTCTTTGAAACCACCGGTGTAAATAATTAATACAGGTCACTAACAAAACACACGTTATAGCTACATCATGAGAATGGTATCTTCTTGAAATAACAAGTAGTTTGATGTAACAATGGGTATATTTATTCGTATTATAGTAGGTTTTCATGTTATTATCCCTGCAATACGCCACAAATAATCTTTAACCGTTTCATATTAGCAGTGCAATGCGGTAAAACAAATGGGAGTACCTATACCTAGGTAAATTATTATTGTTTATCATTTTTTTTAAAGGCTTTGGAGTTCAGCAAAAAATTTGGTGTGAAACTGCTTTTCTTTTGAAACTTTAAATGTATGTAATGTATTAAACACAGGTGTTTTAAACATTGGGGTGATGGCGTCTGTACCACAATTGTATTAAATACATTTAAACAGATAACAAAAATTCATTATCTCGAAGTAGGTAATAGAACTCATATAAGTTTAATCGAAAGTAAGAAATATAAATCATATCATGGCAAAAAATTGAAAATTGAAAATTTGGTGAAATATTTATATTTACATTTATTTATATTTATATCATGGCAACCCTCGCACTTAATGTCACTGTTCGACTCGGGACGTACTAAGAACGATGAGCATGGTTTTAATATAATTGTGTGTGTGAGTGTGTATTTTACTTGCAGAAGCACGGTTTTGTGGCTTCACTTTTGATGTTTGCAGCGCACCGTCTTTCTTTTTTTGTTGGTCTGAGGTTAAAAACAACGAGTCAGCGTCAGCGTCCATGCTACCTCAAAATAACCCAAAATGTTTTAATATTTTCATCATCATCATTTATCATTTATCATTTATCATTACTTAACTTTCATGATCCTAAAGAACCTAACAGTTTTGTTGTTTGAGGATCTCGTACCTACTCGTGGCAAAACAATGAACCATAGTGAATCACACCAGTAAACAGGGAAAAAAAATTATTCTTATTCATGACAAAATTACCTACTTGTTTACATTTCTAATGTTAGGTAGAAACCTACGATTCATCAGTTACCCAGCTTACATTTAAATGTAATTTTTCATAATA
Organism: Euplexia lucipara; assembly: GCA_921972225.1. Lineage (NCBI taxonomy): Eukaryota > Metazoa > Arthropoda > Insecta > Lepidoptera > Noctuidae > Euplexia > Euplexia lucipara. The sequence continues at coordinate 12,300,532 of OV179148.1, forward strand.
AGGAAAGTAGTTTTCCTACTGTAAAATTAACCTTCTTGGAAACTTTTATACCTTAGATAGGTACACACGGCTTTGTATCAAGCTTTAGGTACAGACGCCAGCACGTCAAGTTACCCCAATGTGTCAAATTTCTTTGATCGTTTTTCAACTTTATGACAAACAGAATAAGGTTCATATTCAATTGGAAAATTTTGACACATTGGGGTAACTTGATGTGCTGGCGTCTGTACATTTCCAGCCTATAAGCTAATTTTGCATTTTCTACAATGAAGATTGCTCTGGAACTGTACCTAGTTAGGTACAGTTCCAGAGCAATCTTCATGTAGATTATTGTAGAAAGCTTAATCAAGACACAAAAGAGTTGAGGCTGGAGCATTATTTTTATATAATATAATATAAAAATAGTGCTTCAGCCTCAATTAGATGGTAAGACATCTATTATGTGGAACTTTTTAACACTACGTTTTGATGTATGCTGAATTGTCAATAAGCAAAGATGAGTTTAATAAACTTTTGAAATGAATCAATATGACTGTGTAATGCTGATACATATATCTTATTAATAGAAAGACTTAGTCAAGTCCGACTACTGGGTGATTCAACGGCGTCTCCGGCGCAGTCTGGAGTTGATTTATTTCCATAAGACGATGCCGCTCATTGCATCGCCATAATGTAGGTATGTGTTATTCATTTTGTTATGAAAAACTTTTCTACAGTGTTCCAATAAACATTGATTAAGTTCCACAATAGTAGTTTAATCTAAAGAAGAAAAAAACATAAAAGAGAATTCACAGGATCAGTAAGTGCTTATTTCTTGCCCAAAATGTGTTTTTCACTGTTAATCATTTCATTACTAATATATTCCAATTTCGCTGAGTTCAAACTCGGTGACAAAGATTCATGCGTACGAAACGATTCCATTTAAAGCAAAAAGGGCCCACATTCTCTGTCGTGGATCCAAGCTCACTTGTTTTTGTTGTCTTCCTCCTTTAGACGTAAACCTAAATAGAAGAACTGAAATCTCGAAATGGATATTGCATGCTCGACGTTCTCACAGTGTTTTTTACGTCCACACTTAACGCTTGGTTGGTTATGGTGTCGGGTTTGCCGTAAAACCATGTTGGAATTCTATGGTCATGCAACAAGAAATGATTGCAGGTCGTTAAGTTAAAAAGTAACTTATTATTCTCAATGATTACATTTTTAACCTCGACCAGCTTTTAAATAAACCCTGAACTTTAGTTATACATTATTAAGGTATTATAGAAAACGAAAATGAAACGATAAAAGACAGATTTAACCGCCTCCATTGGTATGGGCAAATTCAAAGACGATGCGAGAATCACGTTCTACAATTAGCGCTAAACCTACCTCGGCAAAAGAGAGGCAGAGATTTTCGACTTGCATTTCTATTCTGTAAAATTACCTCGTGACAATATAAGAGAAGTGGACGTAAATTGAGCTTTCATTCCATATTAATGCTAAGGATTGACTTCACTCAAGTTTTCAGAATCATTTTAACAGAATCGACCAGCTGGTGATAAAAAAAATTCGTGATAGGACTCAAGCCAGGCAAATTGTCAATATCGGTAACACTAGACAGATCAGACCTACATCGCGCTGCAGGTGAGGAGACACCACCTCAAATAGGTATACCGGGCTAAGAAAGAACTATTGAAGAAAGAAGAAGAAAAAGAAAGAAAAAAACAGCAATAAAACCAGTGAGAATAGGCGTAACTCCATGTGTTTAGTCATGATACCTAAATCATTGCACTGTCACATAACCAAAGATTGGGGACAATTCAAGATATTTTTAACCGATCGACAAACGCAATACACTGGTTCCTGGGGCTGGCTTTCTCTATAACTGGATCGTACTTCCGCAGAACACGGCCATAATAACTTTGGTCTTTACCAGTGAAAGTTGGTCTCGAATGTATTGCTCAACCATAGTTACCGGACCGGACGGAATTATCACAACTTACCGTTATTGATTTGGTCTGACAAACTCATCATAATTATGAAGATTAGTGTGAATAGCTGTTCTCGGCCGGGAAGTTCATGATAATAGGACTTTCCTGGATTTACATAAAATCTGAGGTATTTCCCAGAAGTCTTCAGATAAAACGGTAAAATTTTGTTATTTTGGGCAATTTTGTATGCCAGACCATAAAATTGAAACGGAAATACCCATTTCTGGCTATGTATTCCCACCTGTGTAATAAATACTAAAAATATACTAATTTAGTCATTTAAATATAGCTATTAACAAATTGTAATGAGTGCTAGAGAATCACAAGCCGTTTTTATATGACACTCAACTGTTAATTGCATGGTTATATTATTATCAAAATAGGGATTGCAATTCTCAATAAAAGTCCTACCAAGTTCTTTGGGAAATACAGCCGTTGTTTCTTAATCTCTGATGTCAATCTTAATGCCTATACTTTGTTTCTTCCGATGTGCATCACTTGGCCAAAGTTTCCTCAGCAAAAGGGAATTTCCCTTAAAAACCCTGAAAGTGACGTTGCACTTTACCCAGTTAAGACAAGATTCGATATCATACGAATGTGAACCTTTTTACAAGCTATTAGTGTATGAAATTTCACGAAGAAAATTTTATGAGAGCATGCGTTTTTCAAGAATAAAGCTTACGCGCTTGAATATAATATGGATATTACTATACTAAGCAAAATCATAATACTATCCAGTATTCTTTCAATTCTGAGCACGACTGATTTTACTGTTTCGTATAAGTATGACCCAATACATGCTAAGCGTGCTTCACGTTTTTTTAGAAATCTTGACAGCTATTCGCGGTATTGTTACTAAAAAAAACAAAGTATTCTTTTGCCAATCGGTTTGTATTCAAATAAATAAATAAAGAACGATCGTCACACCAACTTAGGTAGATATTTTAGTAGTAGTCGGTACCTACGTGCTAAATGCCAAAGCCACCGCCGCATTGCAACACAAAATATTTCTTTGTCTATAATGAGACTGACATGACAAAACAACGGGAAAAAAACACAGTGACTTACTCAAGCCAAAACATTACAAATTACAACTACCTACCAATATTTCGAAACACGTCACAGATTAGTATGTTTCTTTTGTATTATATTGTATCACACTGTCTATCATAAAAATGTCACATTCTCGGTTATGATGAGTGATCGCAATATGTTCTATCTCTTCACGATAGGTCATAATATATTACAATGTTCGTCAGTACTGACGCAATATTTAGAAAATATTTCTGTACTGTACGTGGTTTTACGGTGTTTTTGATTAATGTTATACAAACGTGCCGTAAAAAATCACGTGTAGTACACCTACCTTTAACGGTTTGTTTTAGTCACATTTGATCGTCGTGATCTTCGAATTGTTTAATATTAAACTTTGTGGGGAACAAAGCCACGTGTTTATAACAGTGATCCGTTTGACAACTGCAAATTGTTTAACATTATTGCAACATAACTATACCTACTACGATGTTATATTTACAAAACGTACCTATATGTAATAATCTCAAGAAAGAGCAGAAGAACTAAAAAACTCCCAACACGAAATGAACTCACAAAAAGTAAACCAATAATAAAATTGTAGGTTTTTATGTTTAACATTGTTTGAAATATTATCCTGATCCAAATGATGCCACGTCAGAAGACCGCTAAGCAAAAATTAAATCGGTCCATTCATTTGGGAGATGCGATGCCACCACACAAACACACACAGGTACACACGCAAAGTCATTACACCCCTCTTTCTGCGCCGGGGGTTTAAAAGAAGAAAAAGAACATATAAAAAGGACTATGCATCTGTTGATAATGTCGGGTAATCTGTCAGCGGATACATAGCGTTGTCTCATTCATGCACGTGGTAGTTTGACGGCGGAGACAGATGCGCAAACGCGATGGTAGGTTAAATAATCCAATATTATGGATCTTCAAGTGATTTTTTTTTCTGACATTTAAAATTGCAAACTATTAAAAAAAAACTAGCTATAATATTATTCCACACCCGTATGGAAGTACATAAATCGATCGCTATCAAAGTCCTTACGGATTTCCCTTCACCCTTACGCTGACAAGGTCTTCCGTCGTGGCTTTTAAAGGATATCCATATTTTATTCATTTATTGGCTCACTGACATCGCTTGTCGACCTTTTGTTTACTTCAAGAGCAGAAGTTACAGGTCACCTTATATTGGGTAAAGATAAGGTGAAACCATTCCTACATTTTTTAAGTGCTTCGAACTTTTCTTCCGTCATACCATGTAGAACTTAAGTCTTTTTATATTTATTATTGTGGATAGGTAACAGACAAACGCTTTCACATGAAGGTTTCGCTTTTAACTAGAAGGTCAATGTTTCATTATCTGACTACTCTAAGAAGAATCACAAAAGAAAACTCAGAGGTCACAGACTCTTTCAAAGTCCAGACATTATCTTGGTTAGATCATGTAAGAACCACGCAGATTTAAAATACAGGACTGTCTTCAATGACCTCCTTTAGGATGATAGCCACCTGCTTAATAATAGCATCTTACTTTATACTAAACGCTGAACTTTGAAAGTTTGCAATTTAGCCATCATTATGAATAAAGCATTATTCTAAATGGCTATTACCAAGCCATTGAAAAAAAAAACTGCTGATCTTAGTGACCCAACACCAGGTTGCTATGCGAAATATAAGAATCAAGTGCAATAAAAAGAGCAATAAGTGCAAAAGTGCAGTTACGCTGCTTAAGCGTTCTTGGTACAATATCGATCATGCCGTATGAGGAACAAGGTCACACGTGTCACGGTAAAAATTATGGGTTTGCGTGTTTGGAGGCTACAGAGTTGATTGCGAGGACAGTGGCGTATTTAGGGAGTAATTGGTATTGGTTAGTATTTTATTATGCAACTGTTAAAGTCTTTAGGCAATCCAATCCACCGACGGAGAAAAATACCAATAGGAATTAGACGTCTGAATGATTATCTATTCGTAATGATTTCCTACAAGATTTGATCTTTCCGAGCCCAGCAGTTTCACCTCAAGGCTTCTTGCGAGGTTTCTTTCCAGCAGAATATGAATGATTAATCTACACATTATATAATAACTGCACACCAGGAAATGTTATAACGAGCAATTAATTTTATTTTTAGAATGAAGTGTCAAGACTATAATATCCTGGAAATTTTAATCAAATGAAAAAAAACGTCATTGTTTAACACCTTTGATTTTTTTAACCTTCTTGCAAATACATGATTATTGATTGCATTGAGTAATATTGTTATTTTTATGCAAAAGCGAATGTAGTTATATGTACAGAGAAGTCTTACCTGTGGTAATCTATTTATTATCCCGGAAAGAACTGATTGCGTCAAAGGCGCCAGATACATTACGTCAGTTTTAGGGTTTCGTCACAAAGGCTTACTAAACAGAATCCTTACAAAACCTAGCCCATTAACGTCATACTGTTCCTATAATAACGCCATTAAAGCCGACCTGTTAATTGGAGCAAAGAATTTTCAAATCCATGCGGACAGTGAATTTTCCGCAGTGGAAAATTTCTTTATGCTCATTTTTGTCTAGACAAGCAGGTGGTCTTTGGTTTTTACGCAATCATTTTGCGCACTTTCCAAAATAAATACGAGGTCTTGGTCAGAGCCAAGGATAATAATAATATACCTAGCTATGAATATGTACCTACAGCAATGTTTCTGAAGTAAAAAAAAAACCACAAGATTCGAATGGGTGCAATAATCAATACAATGAAAATCACAAGAATTGTTGTAGTAGCATATTATACTATCGTGATAAATAAAGTTCTAAACAACATAAACAAGACAATAAAACCACAAATACCTCCCATCACAGGACACCCGAAACGCTATAGGAAAATACCAGTCTGGAGTGCATTAACCCGGCGAGTGCGATGCACTTGTTACACCTGATTCCATCGGTAGGTCTACTTGTGGAACATTAAACCTTCGTATACTAAGTACACTGTACAGTAATGTCAGCTGGGAGATATTGAAAGGGTTAACGACTCCATAGTAAAGTTGCTTTCGTTTTTTTTAGAACACCGAACACCACTTTGTTTTTATGGAGTAGGTAAGGATGGAAACTGTTCGAAATTTGATCCGAAGAAGATAATTGGTTGAGACTTCCTTAGTTTACTGGATTCTAAATTTAAAATACTCGTACCTATAATCAAAAACGAAAATAACTTATTTCACCCGGGGAAGTCTCATATTATGCGATGGTCTGTGTAGTTAGATAGTTGTTGCCCCATAAGCATGTTCGAGAAACACTTCAAATCCGGGGAAGAACAGCTTCAAGTCATTTCGACACACAATCTACAACATACAATTTTCGCATACGTTTTAATTGTGACATCTTTTTGTACCTCATTTGGCAAACCTTTGAGAAAGAAAATGTTATGTTTTATTACCATTTGGAAATCAAATTTAGAAGATTATTCCGATTATAAGTGGAGGGTCCCAAGAAGGGATGATTATACAAATGAGTTAATACAACAAGTTAATTGTTCTCATTATTGTTATGGTCACCTGGTTAGTTGATACAATTGATCCGATGTAGCAACAAACAGACGGACAGATGATTTCAAATGAAGAAATTACACAATATCTCATCTCTGCGTCTGTTTCGCAGAATCAACGTGCTGCAAAACATCTTTTTGATTTCCAACTACAGAGCGTCGCGTTGCAAGTTATATTAAGACACGTTTTCTTAACTTCAACACAGTGTTTTTCTGTGCCTTTTATTATGACTTCAATCTTGACACTGCGTTTCGAGTTTCACTTTGGTTTTGTTAGGTACCGTTACCAGAAACGATGATTCCTGATTCAACCTTGGTTGGTATTGGTGCCGCAGTACTGTTAGTAAAGTATAATAAGAAATAATAATAATACCAGGAAAAAGTTTAATTAAAGGATAATTGCGTCATGTCTGCCCGACATTCGGTTTAATTGACCACAATGGGTAATTCTGCGAAGTCAAAGTGCGTTCTTAGGATGTATGGTTTTATGTTTATCTAAGAACATATAAAAATAAATTGCTCCTCTACTTCAATCTCTTGAACATTGACTTTAGTATTACTTCGTATGTTTATATGAACTAATGTAGAAACCAACTTGACAGATTTTGATGCGTTGTTTGTCAATCAACGAATTATAACGAATGCCAATAAACTTATGCTGTAGCTTCTAGTAGTCCAGGTGGTAGATACGCTGTTGACATTCAAACTTAATGGGTTTTGTAAACTGCGGTCCGACAAGACCACACTGTCACATCCTAAGCTTTTCAACTCTTCAAACAATTAATTATGTTAGTAAGTACAAAACCAACTTAAGAACTCAATTCTACCAAGTTGTCTATATATGAACCCCGCAACTGCGGCGGGCATCAAGAATATGGCAAAATATTCTCACACAATGTGAAATATTTAGGTGAGTAGAGAAATTTTTGTGGAGCCGAACCGGAAAACTCTTAAAGAGTCTTCAGCCGGGTTATCAACCAGGAATTTATACAACGTAGAATACACTGCATTAGGATTTGAGCAAACATATTAAAAAATCTTAAATCTCTTTGCATTCGAATATGTAAGCGTAGACCTTCAATTTACCTACATATAAAGCAAAGGAGGAAACTATATTTATAGTCCATTTTGTACCTATTCTAAATGTGTTTTTTTACCAGGAGCAGTGGCGATGTGCCTACAATATTATTTAGTAACATCATCATGGGCTTATAGGTACAGTCAATGAAAACAGTAGGCACGTATAGTCCCCAGGCTTTATACTGATTTAATGATTTTACGGTTTCCAGTTAAGTAGCTTTTTACCGTCTCAAGTTTAAACATCCAAGTGCTTGATATGACGTGTTTGCGTCTACTATGCAACACTTTATAAATCTTCTAGATGTATCGTTGAATAACAAACCCTCACGGCATCTGTTTTATATAGCGAGGTAGTTTTCCTGGTATTACGGAATATGGCAGATTTATAAAGAGAAACTTCGTTTTCCTTTAACGGGTTTGCGTCAAAAAACCCACTGCGATAGTTGCCGTCCCACGTTTTATGTTGTATCGTATTTTATATACCTATCCACTGGAGACTCGAAACCGGGTACCAACAAAATTTTCCTATTTTGCTAAAACATTTTAATATAAATTTAGGTAGGTATAAATTCTAGGAATGTAGGTTTTTTTATTAACATATTTTTTTTTTTATATTTATCTAAGGCATCAGTGATATCGATGTAAGAAACTATCGTGAGAAAACCTGAACGTGATGTCTAAAATTCCTAACCTCGCTACCTATAGGATGCGTACGCGTTTCATATAAAACTAGTGTTTTCTATAGACAAAATCTGAACGGAGCTGAATAATTGTGAGTAGTCCCCATTGCTCGTGCCTTCTCTTTATGAGAAGAAGCCTTTGCCTTGTGGGAAATTAACTAGAGCTCGTAGTTACCATAGATAATTTGGCCAGCCAAATTCCTGTGAGAGTTAGTAAATATATTAAGATTTCAAGCCTTGTGGCACTGTTATAATAACATTATAAAAAGTGGATTGTTGTTGTCTGTGAACCCAAGGTAACAATGACTACCACCAATTAAATTTAGGCACTAAGACGTACTAAATTATTAAAATTCGACACTTCGGTTCGGGGTTTTACGAAATAGTTAAAATATAAATGTACAGGGCCAGCACATCGAACTACCCCACCGAAATGTGTCACGTTTCATTTATTTTCCACTTTATTGCAAACAGAATAAGGTTCATGTTAAGTTGGGAAAATTTGCTAGTTTAGGGAAGCTTGATGTGCTGTACACTACTTATTTTTTGGGGCCGCCGCTTATGATATAAAAGACAATAAAAAAATACTAATGTTTCGTGGTATTTTTTAAAATTACCAATATCGATCGCAAACCAGAACACTGCATAAACAGGACAAGGAAATGAAAAATCATTTAAATAATAAAAGTCAATTCGATACAAAGTCTTCTCGATTCGATAATTGGCATCGATGCGCACGATATCGATTTGTGTACGGTTAAAGTGTTAAGGATGCGGCACCGTTCAATTGACGAAGTGGTACGCGCACCCGTTAACCGGAACGATGTAGTTACGACGGTTTTACTAACTGCGCTTAGATGATGCCGTACGTACTCACTCGAACGACTCACCAGACAGTGGTGGAGTAGCAATATGAGCTAAGTAGAATATAAAAATGACTAAGTAGAATATAAGTCACTAACATTCTACTCATGTTAGGTATAAAATGTCAAAGTTGTAAAGGATGAAAAGGATGTATATGCATGTGATGTTTTTTACTCTTTTAACTTATAATAATAGGTATCTTAAACATTTGTTAACATACAGGATTTAATTTATAAAGATATGTGAATTGGCCAAATATGTCAAATAAGCCGGATAATATAAATTAATAAATTTTGGCCTAAGTTAAAAAATCGTTACACGAATATGCGAATGATGAAAACCGATATTGATTGTATTACTATGAAATGAAATGAATGAATAATATTTACAAAAAGATTTTCTGTTGATCACATATTTTACAGACAGATGCTACAGGCTAGCAAGCAGCAAAGAACGTTTACGAAATAGCTCGCGTCTTTTACAAACAATCGAACGCCGGTTGTCAAACACATTTCTTCTGCGGAAAAAGCATCTCATAACGGAGAGCATTCCAGCAGAAAAATGACAATAATTGAGGTTAATTGTAACCATTTTCGCCAATAACTGTGATTGCAATAAATCCCGATAGGTATAAGTTTTCACCAAATTATCCTTTTCTTATTTAAGTGAAGGCACTTTATCTCCTTAAAAAAAACAAAGAAAACTATTAAAATATTTAGGAAATAAGAGTGAAAATATTGTTTAGCGATTCATCATTTTTTCCGAAGATTTTCACTATTCTCAGAACAGAGTCTTTCTACTTCTTGTCAATAAGACAAAAAGGAATGGAATATTACCTTCCTATTCTTTTCTTAATTCTTTGGGAAAAAGTAGGTAGGTAACTACACCTATCTGAACGAATCAAACAAGCAAAATCGAGCACTTCGCAACTGGTTCCATTTACTGGTGACATAACGCCATTCGATCTGCATTTTAGAGCCAGATAGCTTTTTTTTAAGAACATGTTATTAATGCTATTAGTATCTCGTGTGGTTTTGAATCACGTTCGCCAAGCGTGTCTTTTTATGTAGTTGTTGCTAGGTAACTGTTCCTACTAAGATGTTGTTTTTTTTATTATTTATCACAAACCACGAGTTATTCTGTGAAGGCTAGGCCGTACTTAATAATAAAACTCATAGACGGGTGTAATGCAGAATTAAGTATGATGATTTCCATGGTTTTTGTTTGTGGGGTCAACTAGCCATATCTGTTATTATACACCCCTAATCATACTTTGAGTTCATAATATCTACCTACATCTTTTTGTGTTTCTTTATCACAAGGAGCATCAAGTGTGACTAACAAATACTTACTTTTATTTTCCTAGACATAATTGATCTTCAATTAAGTGGTGTTGCAAAACCGCAATTATTCAAAAGATGGAACCACAAAAAATATTAAATATCATCGTAAAATAATCCATGCGAATTCATTGCTCATAAACACAGTTGTTTTAGAAGCTTAAAGCAAGAGATAGATGTATCGTTTTTTTATTAACAGTAATAAGATATCATTAAATGTTTTTCTTCTTCATTATAAATATATAGGATGACTGGTAATTAGTGACCGATACTTAAACACATGATTGTTCTCATGAATACGAATAACTTTCCCAAAAAAACTTTTGTTTTATACTCATTAAATTTCTTTTATCACAATAACACAAAAGCTGTTTGAATTTCGCGCGCGCGCGCCTTTGATCGATCAGCTGGGAGCGTGTGACGCTACTACTACTAGTACATTTTGCCCTTCCCGAGGTCAGACTATCAGCTGATAGATCGTGCCGATTCGTGACTACTGTGATCGACCACAGGAGCGCGCGCGGGAATTTCAACAAACAGCGTTTTTGTTGTTTATTGTGTATTTAAAAAAAGTTTCTTTGGGAAAGTTGATTGAAATCATGAATACAATAACGTGTTTAAGAATCGGTCACCAGTCACCCTATATAACGTCAGAATTTAAAGAGAAAATACAGTCTGATCACCGTTGAGCAATAACCCGTAAAAATACCTATTTTGCACACTATTATCCCGTAATCATTATGATCATTATTGTGACAAACAATGTCAATTAATTATGGAGCTTGTGAATCAAGTTTTAAAGTTTCATTTCCTTTGTTTCAGATGCCCCGAATGATGCGAATTACATGATATGTGGCGTCGTGATCGCGATGGCCCTCGTTGGGCTCATTATAGTGCTGCTGGCACTCACAATAAAGTAAGTAGAAATATTGCATTCGTATGAAAATGTTTAGGTTACGTAGTGAAGTTAATGGTAATTTAGCAACAGGATGTGGAAGTATTAACTTACAGAAATGCTTTTAATGAAGAATACAAAGAGTTGCTTTAAAGTTCTGGTGTAAATAAACGATCAAAGTCCACAATATTGTTTGAAGTAGGAAAAGTAATAACAAACTATGCTTATTATTTAACTGTTTTTAAATTAACTTAAATACAAACTCGTAAGTCAACAATAGGTACACATAATGGGAAAAGATTCTTTGTATAGACTCATTTTTCGGTAACACACTACAATACAAGCAAACAGAGTGTTCACAAATACATCGATCGCCATATCAACAAATATCAAAAACTCATAAAAAGGAGCATTCTCAAAGCACTCACGTTTACGATAACTTCGCAGTCATTAAATTAAAGATATAACGTATAAAATATTATTTATTTTCTTTAGTAGGTAACGGTTCCTGTTGATTGATTTGAACAGTAAATCAAAGTATATGGACTATAAAATCAAAATGGTAGCCGAATTTCACGTATTTTTTATATAATAATACTCCAATGAGATTTTTCTACCGCTATTATAATGAGCCAAAGGATTGTTGAACTTGGCCGATATTTTACTAACATTACCGTTTTTCTTATAAAAGATTCTAGAAAGAAAGTTCTAGAGTTTTGTCTCGCCATTATATACGAAAGCTTAGCAGACAGATGCGTGGGTAAATAAAGTTTCAATAACATCTGTCTGAGTTAAAAATATGTGTATCAGTTGTTTATGGGTGTGTCAAGACTGACGTCAGTCCCATATTCTTGTGATTTTATTGAGCTATGTACGTCTAAGGAACATTTAACAAGATAGATGACTTCTGATAGAACATGCTATCGGATACTGCTATAGTAAGAACTCCTGCAGAACAAACAAAACTTTTTGACACAACAAACAAGACTTAATTAATGAAATCGCTAATTACGATAAACACTAATTTGGGATATAAAATTTTTCTTATCTTGTAGTTTGTGAGTCAAAAGCTTGTAACAGTTTAAAAACATTTCAACTATACTAAACAATATTCAAACAAAATGTATGTACTGCGTTCGCGACAATTTAAACCCATGACCTCACGATTAGAAGTCAATGCCTTAGCTAGCTATTGAAGCCCATTAACAAAGAATTCATGGTAGAATAATGACAAAAGACAAAAACCTACATTTTGACTGAACTGAGGTTCTCTTGACACAGCTGAGGTTAATAGCTCCTTGTAATTTGTGGTAAGAAAGAATGTAAGTAAAATTAACGATAAGGGTAAAACACAAACTGTTTTACAAAAATTTAGTTATTTGTTTGTGAACTTTACAATAACTAATCAAAAGTTTATTCTACAGAATTCAAAAACTACAATTTTTGTACTTAAAACAGAACTTTGACACTGTCGGTAAAAATCCATTTTTTTCTTTATAATAGTCGTAATACAAAGAAAAAAAAATGTATTTTATGGTCTCGTAAAGGAAATGTTTAAATAATATCGTCACTTTATTTAATATTGACACCATTTTAGACGTGATCCAATTATTGTCAAAAGAGCCGGGCCGTGGCTGATATGGAAAACAATAAAATCATTTCTTTTTAATATTTCAAAACTCGGAACTACATTTTAATCTTAAATATTTTAATCTTTTCCTCTAAACTGGCGTACCTAGGTAAACAGTTAACGTAGCCCGTAGTACCGACACACGAGGACAAAATATAAAATGTGTCTCTTAGCGACAGTAAACGTAGTAGGATACAACTCGATGTACTTAATTCATAATATGGCCATATGTCTGCTATTTTCGCTACAAAGGAAGTGTCCCAGATGTAACATCCTGTTAAAATGATCAAACTTTTTCTGAATCAGATGGTTTTGCTAAAAGTGAGTAACATTCACGACAAAGATATTAAATAAAATTAATCTAATTTAAATTCCATAATTCGTGGAGGGTAACAAACATAAAGAAATACCAAAAAAACGATAAATGGATTGTTTGAAAGACGATATGAGTAGAAAGGCGGTGACTATTGAGATGGTAAATTAGAAACGTAAAGAAGATAAATATGCTGCAACGACCCCAAATGAATTGGGATAATAGCAGAAGTATGATAATGACACCTACTCAATCTTTGCTTTCGAAGATATATATTGGTAAACTAAATACAGCTGAAATATTAGATTTGTTTTCAAAATACTCAATTGTAGCAAAGGTTATGCGTTTACATAACCAAGCATCTTCAAAACACTTGTTGAGTCGATCAGGTGATGTAACACCTATTATGATATCTACTGCATATTAAATATATGCATTGACTGACTTATGTATACACGTGTGATTGTTTATAGGAAGTACGCAATATTTTTTATAACCAGATGTACTAGAGGTGTGCGATTTATAGGTCTCATTGCATCTTTGGCAAATTGACAGGGTTTTGTGATTCTTAGGATTCCCAGTCAGTAGTGTCATTTTGTACTGACGTTAAACGATTACACTGTAATTTTAAAATTATTTACTTCAATAAAGATGACATTCGTACTCATATTTTATTATGTTCTTTATGAGTTTTGTGAATATATGAAAATAAATGCATCCGGCACGTAACATCACTTTGCGCTTTGGTTAATTTTAATATTTGACACTTATATTTTTGAGTAAATTACAGGAAATATAACAATTATTGCATTCAGTGGTTTGTGTGTGGGGTCCCATTTAATACAACATGATCGCAAATATCCAACAAACACGATCGCCAATACTCAGCCATGTAAGTTACTACGATTATTAAGGTTGATGTTCTTTATCAGTAATGCCGTCACATTTCCCACTATTTGCTTCAAATACCATGAAATATAATCATTAACTGCTACGTCCATATTGAAATGTTTCTGTAGAATATTACACAATACTGCGATGACGTGATTGACGTATGAATTTATAATACGAACGGCTTGCAGCGTTCACAATTCAAGACTAATCATATCGTCAAGGCAATAGAATGGCAGAACATCTGTACCGGGTTACTTCAAGGATTTTGCGAAATGAACCTCGTTTTATTCGACTACTTGCATCTACTTTTATCATGACTTGTTTGTATGACTCATCTTGTGCTGTGTTTAGACTGTCTATAAATCTTTCACTTTGTGTACAAAATCTGGTTTAAGCTGATTTTACAAGAAGAGTAGGTAATTAATGTTGGTCTGGGTGGGTAGGTTTGCTTTAAATACTTTAAAAGTTTAAAGTAGGTACAGACGCCAGGACATCAAGTAACCCCAATGTGTCAAATTTTCCCAATTGAATATGAGCCTTATTCTGTTTGAAATAAAGTTGAAAAACGATCAAAGAAATTTGACACATTGGGGTAATTTCATGTGCTGGCGCCTGTACATACAATGAATTCAATACAAAATAAAGTTTAAGGTCAAATTAAAAAAAAAAACAATCTACACAAACTAAACGAACTTTATGAATTAAAAATGCTGTTAACGAAAAACTGTTTTCCTAACATTTAATCATATTTTAGGTTATGTAAGTTCAAAACTCGATATTTCATTTACAAATCTGTTCCGTCTCAATTTATAATCCTCTCAAATATTTATTGGCTTTTAAATCGTAAATAAATTCTTATCCTCAAATGAAAACCAGAATTTTTAAAAACTTGACGCATTACGTCAGGTAGGTAAGTGTAGTCTAGACAAAATTTCCTACATCTCAAAATTTATTTTCCTCCGAGGAAAACCGTAGGTTTTACCAACTAGCTTTATGATCAATTACTTAGATAATTAATTTATGTAAGTCCAGTTTGGCAGGGTTGCCGTATAGAGCTTTGAATAAATAGATTTGCACTGGCGATAAATAACTTTGTCGAGTGAGTTATACAATAGACAGAATGTCTGTGGGTATCGAAATCCGGGTCGAATTTTCATTGTGTTAACTTCCGATATAAATAAGGTTTGATGATTTGGCACCATTTTGTTACTTAAAGAACTATTTTATAAAAGTTTCGTGTAGATTCTTGTTCTAATAAAACAGTAGATAACTATACATTGATTATTACAAAAGGTTGTTAATCCACACAAATTACTTTGTCAGATTGGCGGCACTGTACATAGTCTCCTGTTTTAACGGCTTATTTCTTTTTTTTCGATAAGCAGTCAATGCAATTCATAAAAAACATACAAACGCACCAACTGCATTCCACTTTGCCAACATTGGGAATGCAGAGTACCTGGAAAGGATTTCTTGTTGTGCTGACTGGATTATTAAATAATATATTTGTTAATTTACTAATGAAATTACAAGGGTCTGTTAAAATAAAGTTTACTTACATTGTTCGGTAGTTACATGTTTAGATTTTCACGTTAACTACTGTCATTTTTAATCCTTATTCATAATTTCAAATGCATCAAGTACGGCCGTTTATAACATTCTGAAGGTATTATAATAAACATTATTTTTGTTTCTACCCTCATCATTGGATGACATGCTAAAACATTTAATTTTATGGTCTTGTGAATTAGCAGTTCGAACTTGTAGGTCGTTATCGGCAAAACTCCGTGTGTTTTTTTGACGTATTATTTTACTCGACTGGCATTCAACTTGCCTAACTATTTTCCCTTTATATAAAGTTTTCTTTATACTTCTTCTAACCCTTCTTCTTATAAAACTAAACATGATTATCTTATGTGTGATAAAACGTGCTTTCAAAAAAATACTAAGAAAAATGTAAGTACCTACCAAATTCTTTTTAATTAATTCGTTAAATTCCGGAAGGACACTGGTGTCCGCCTGTCATTGTCTTTCTATTGTGTCTCTAATTACCTCCATTGAAAGGTTAATTAAACCCCAAGCGGACGCCGGCGTCCGAGCTGTCACTGTCTGTGTCTCTAATAAATTGACACGATTGAATGGTTAAGATAGTTTGTCTTAAATGGAGTAGTGTAGTGTAGCATCTATTGAAAAATTTGTATTTGGATACTATAGGCCTGTTTTTGTATGCTATTTATCATTGTTACTAAGCAGAGTTCCCGTCGTTCCCATAGAAATACGCATAAACATTCCACTATTCTTACCACTAATTTTCTACAATATTATAGTCAACGATCAATTATTCCCTATTAAACCGGAAGAACGTAGTATCATTATATTAATGAAGGTACTATTCATGCCCTTGCTTATAATTATTAAGTAGGTACACGGTCAGTTGATTGAGCTACTATAGGCCCTTGGAAAGAGGATATGAAGCTATTTTAAAATACTCATGGAATTAAGTAAAGTGGCCGTTCTATGAAGTGAAGGTAAATCGATGGCACTAATAATAACAGGCGGCTACATAGCATTTGTTCTCTTTCCCACTCTAGCACTTTCCTCTCATTACATTATTGCCCTGTGTAACCCTTACAATTGGTTTACAATCACCATCGCTAAATAATAGTTTTGAAGCCACAAAACACGATTGTATCCAAATATTTCAAGTAAAAATTATAATATAAGTGTTACTTGAAATACTAAGGCACAATAATACTCTAATATGATAGGCTAGTACATAAGCAGGTGTAAAGTTTTTATCCAAAAAATTAGCGCTCCATTTTTCATGAAAGGATATCCGCCATCGTGATCTATCCCTTATTTATCTCACACCTTGAAGAATGTTCCAAAATTTTCATAAATTAGGAATGAATTCCTAATCTAGGAAAATTTTGAAAATTCTTAACTTGTGAACTTGGCAAAAAGTAACAATTATCGTTTATTAGACTGTCCAAGCCATGAAAAGTCAATGTCACGTTTTGCGAGAATGTGTATCATCGTGTAGGTAAAGGCTGTACAAATAGGGCGAACTGAATAAAACCAGAATATTGTGAAACTAGTTTTATCCAGTTATGACTCTTCACACTTTGCCTACTTTAACACTCGACGAGTGAACCAGGATCAATAGTGGACGTCAGTGAGTATATCGACCAGTAGCGGCCTTTTGAAAGCCTTGACAAGATATTAATCGCAGTAAAATATAGCTATTTTATTCTTTTAACCTCCAAAACGGTATTAGGGACAGGGATTATTATCCATTTATGGTAATTGGGTATTAAATTGGAGACGGAATTTCAGAAAAAACTCCATCTGGTTTTCGTTTGAAAGAAACATGGGCTGTGTTCAAAATCTGAAAAATAGGTAATGTATATAGACATTGTCTTTTATTTATTTTAATTTCTTGTACTTAATACTCAAGTGATCCTTTTTTATTTTCTTCTTATCGTACAACAATGCATAGTAGATCCACAATTTGGATCTGGAAGTACGTATAACCGTTGGTCCAAGTTATCATTTGTAGATCTTTCATAGACGTCACCGGATGCCACTCTTTAGTTATGAGGTATCGCGTTAACCAGTAACTGTTTTGCGGAGGTCATAAATGTACTTGATAAGACTGAAAGTTCAATCGAACCTTGCCTGAAGCTATCTTATTAAGCAAAATGTTTGATATTCTATTGTACACAGCACACCATACCTCTTCTATAGATTTTTTGACATCCCTTAGCACGGGCCCTCGTGGCTGTTTTTTAAAGGGGATACTTTTTTGTATTTGAAACGAATAAATAAATGTTTAGAGTCTGGAGATAAATTGTGCTAAGCCCTTTGCAATATTAACTGTGGAAACTGCGGGTTGGTTCACACCAGATGTTAATAGTAAACGTTACTTTTTAATAAGCCACGTCCTTCGCTAATTGATATTTCCGCATTGGAACCTCTATACCACTAATAAACACACATCTGGATAATTGCGGACTTTACTAATTGTTTTGCACATGTTTTTGATTATACCACTTTAGCTTAGGTTATTTTCGTTGAAAACCGTTTCATTTAATTTGTTTATCCGTCATCATGCAATGAAAACATCCACTGCTGAATGGTTTAATCCAGCAACTCTCATATTCCGGTTTTTGCTACATTAATGACTGCAACATCTATTTCCAGTGTTATAAAAAAGATTCTACAAGAAAAGACAAAGATTAGGCCCTTTCTGACATTTTTAAATGATCATCTGTATTCAGACGAGTCAATCGGCTACATAAGACTTGAGGCGTTGGCGTTGTTATGTCTGATTTTAAAAATATTGTGATAATATCTTCCTTTTAAAGTGTTTATTTAAAAATATTGCTATCAGACGAAATATTATGAAGGCAAAATAAATATAAATAAAATTCTTGAAGACGAACGAGTCGTTTCTTTGGATAGGTCAAATGATATAAAAAATCGTAACAGAAATATTTCAAGGCGTTACTCAACTGAATTATGATAATATTTGTCTAACACACGTTCAAAATGGCGGTTATTATTAGAAAGTTTGCAATTTAACGCATAAAGAACCCCAAGGTTTGGTATCAACGTTAAACTGGACGTTAGACTGGACGTGTGCCAAATTTCACGAAACCGTCTGGACATCACAATAATATCTGTGTATTTTTGTTAACTATTTTAAAATTACCACCATCAAAATGCAATTACAGTTGAAAGAAACTTCTGTTACCATCACTTGGAACTTCACTTTTATTAGAGATGCACTTGTATGTATGCATTTTAAATGTACAGAGACATCAAGCTTCCCCAATGTGTCACATTTCTTTGTAAGTTTTTCAACTTTATAACCTACAGAATAAATTTTTTTCAAAATTTATTTTACAAATATTTAGTCCATATTTTTTACTAATAGTTTAGAATTTCTTATAGTTGTGCTAAAATAGAACGAAAATCATAGCTCCGGGAGTTTTTGGTAAAGATTGTAACGAATATAAATTCGCGATAAATGTTTTGGCGTAGAGAGCATAACCTCTCCAACCTTCTACTTGCCAGAATTTTATGCTGTTACCAAACGTTTGTTGTTAATTTTCAACCATTACAAATTCTTTAAGTTCTTGTAAGTACCTAGTTTTACTCGGCAGAGGTAACTATTACACAACAACTTAAAAAAATCATTCTAGTTGGTTTAAATGAATCGGCATTAATTTGTAAAATCCAGTTTTTAATTTCTTTCATCTTACTGTAATTCCGAAAAAATGTTTGATAAGGTCTTACGATGCACCCAACAAGCATACAGGATTGCCGTCTGTTGTAACCTTAACAGTTCCATTCAATACAACAATTCTGATGTTAACCACGCCAGTTAGAACGAGGTCAGCTATTGTGACCATCTACCATAGCTAACTTGTCAGGGCATGGCGTTCCCACGAAGAGAACATGAATGCATGGATTGATGATTAGCATTTGAAACATACCTACTGCCCTACCGAATAATGTGGTGTATTGTGACCTTACGTTACCTAAATTACCATTATTGCGTGCCGGTCAACTTAGTAAAAATCGAAAATAAATTATTACTTTTTCATTTATCGGGTTTTGACTTTCCGAGCTTATAGTATTAACGGAACTCTTAAAGGATTACGTTGATCACTTCTTGTCCGTGTGTCGCAAGAGTTTTTCTCGAAATACTTGCATTGATTACCAATTGCCTACATTTTTCGTTTCAGTTCAAGGAAAAATAAAATTACTTATAATAGTTAACACGAGTAACTAAAGATTTCAACAATGAAAAAAATATTTTAATTTTTTTGGTTTAGTGGTTTTGAAGATTAACTTAAATTTGCGCAGTGTAAAAGTTTAAAAATTTAAAGCAGTTTAGGACAGTGTAAAAGTTTCTGAAAACATTAAGATAATTATCAAAACAATTGATGCCGCAAAGGCCATTTAACGTATACTACATAGAAATCTTTATCAAATAAGAAACGTTACTTAACGGAATCAGACAGTGCTAATAAATTTTATTGTAATTTCGATTTTAATAAAGAACTAGTGCGAGTTGATTTATTTACGCAGAATACAGTTATTACGGCAGACGGTATGTAGATCTAATGTGGTTTGGTTTGGTATATTTTTTTTGCGAGTTCAAGTCATACCTTTGACGGGTTTTTATGTTTCGTTGCGAATATTTTACCAACCAAGTTTCTTCTTCCATTTACTAGCTTTTCTTTGTTCTACCTAAGGCATGGACATAGATATATTTTTAATAACTAATGCATCATCATATGTCTTTGTTTGAAAACATTGTTTATTTTGCTACCTTGACAATTTTAACCAGAACCTACCTTTAGTAGGTTGCGCTTAAAGTATCGCCTTATCTAATCGGTACATAACAATACTATTAGTGTAGCAATAACATTATCTACTTGCTTTGCATAACAGAAAGCTGTGTAAGCTCTGACGTCAATGTTTGATCGAACGCTCTCTAAAATGCTTCAACTGGTTTGTAAGTTGATTCTATAGAAAAGTTTGTGACGAATTGACGAATTAATCTTAGAGTGAGATTTCAAATTGTTTATTTATAAAACGCTAATAATACCAAACGATTACAATGCAAAGGCAATCTAAAATATTCTGCCATGTTACATATACAATTCTTGTTCGATTGTTTTGTCTCCTACAGGCCACACTATTTGTTATGTATGAATGCGGCACACGGGGGCCGACATCCGTTGACGTTCAACTGTTTTCAGTTAAGCCACGACGAGCATATAACAAAGCCGTCGTCGAAGAGATCATTTGAATCTGAAAGACTTGTTCGACCTGAGAAAATAACGTGATAATTTGTTATACTTATCAAGTTCTCTTATGTCAATGTTGTGTGTAAATGTGTGTCTAATGACTTTGGTGTCTGCAAATGACAGAATAATGGATTCATCTTGTCTGGTTCTCGGCCGTCCTCTGCATTGTAAATGTGGAAATGTGAATATGGAAATAGGTGGAAATGGATGCAAATTACAGTAACCAGTCGGACTATTACGAAGGGCTTTCGCAGTGCGGGGTCGGTCCCCATAACATAGCAATAAGGTAACGGGAGAGGTGCGTGTTCAGTCGCCACCCACCGCTGCGCGAGGCGTGGTGGCCGGCGCCACGACCGCCGCTCAGCCAGTCAAATAGTCACCGTCGGCTCGGGCGTGTGTATTAAAAACTCGCACTGGCGCTGGCTGCCAGTGTGCGCCAAAACACTCATTTCGCGCGACTTACGTTGGCGATTTGCCTCAGCTGTCCTTACTCACAAGTCTCCATTTAACCTGTGTCTGTAAAGTGTCTGTGCACGCGCTTCGATGCTCTTCTCTCCTATCGCCGTCGAGGCGATGAAGTGCAAAGAGGAAAACTGCGAAGTCGGCGTGGTGCTAGAACACAACTCCCTGATCGTGTTGTCTGTTGACAAGACCATCGTCTGCCTATGCGGAAGGGATAGGAACAATCCCTTCGAGCGCGGGTAATTCTCATCTTTCTGACCGACGCAACGTTAACTGGTTCACCACTTCACTTCAAAGTACTAACAACTGGTACACAATGGTTTCCCAACTCTAGCATTAATACCTGATGGGTACATAGTTCTAAAAGAACCAATCGGAGTCCTTGTCAGGTCTCGACATTACACACATAATAAGAGGTTATAATTTTATATTTTGCAACAAAAATCGCTGTTTTCTGAAATAAGAAACCTGTTTGCTATCTTTTCAATATGCTCGAAGGTTGTCTTCGATATGGTCAAGGCAAATTCTTTGAAATTGGCCATACTCCAGTCTATATCTGTATGTACTAACATGTCAAAAAGAACGGGCACTAAAATAACTGGACATTTTAATTTTGCGCCGTTTCAGAGTTTCCGTGTTCAGTGATTGGCTATTTTATTCGACGTACACCGTTCTATTTAGAAACCAACAATTCCATTGAATGAGTCACAATATTGTTACCGGTGACAGAAAAAAGTTGATAGTTGGGTTTATACTTACTGACTATGTAATGCTATGTTCGGTAAGAATAGTATGATGACCGAAGGAATCGTACAAGGTCGTGGCCGGCCGTACAATGGCTTCTGTCGAATACTACTCAAAAGAACGAAATAACTTATTGCACATTAATATTCATACGGAATAATTAAGTTGTACAGCAGATACGTTGAAAAATATTTTGGAAATATGGAGTCCATTTATAATAAAGTCGCTCTCAATTTTGGATCACTAGATAATAATTATAAGCAATGATTTATGACTGTTGGAATCAGGGGAAGTAGAAGTCGGGGCATGCGGAAGTGAATGACAAGTAGATAAAACGGAACACATAAATAGTGTACGTAGAAAACTTATTAGTATACATACAACGTCGTAACAAAAAAGGTTATACAGAGCGGAGGTTGAGCATGATAGCCTTCTATCTATATCGGTAACACGTTAACCTACACTGTGAGTGAGCTGGTGTTACGACTTTCTTCAAACATCAGAATAACCTAGGTTTGGTCCGATCTGTAAACACGAACATGCAAGTAAGCAAAACCCTGCCAAGATCAGAGAAATATTACCTGTACCAAGGTTACATCAAACACGTTTAGAAATTTAATTATTATAACTTTTGCAAAATATCAGAATAAAGAAAGTTTTGAAAGTTGAAAACGATCGATTAGTGACAGTCAAGATGATACGGACTTTGTTGTGACCCCTATAAAAAATGTTAGGAACAACAGCTTTTGATTTTACTACCTATTCTTTTAACTCGGCGAAGACAATGCAATTTGTTCTTAACTTATACCGTCTTTTGTTTGTTCAAGTCTTATTAAAAATGTACCCCTGTTGACTTCCATCATTATGGTTTGACGTCAATGCTGACAATTGTACGTTACTAATAATGAATTTATCAACTTATTGACTATAGATAGTATGAGTTATAGACTTATGGTATATATTGAATGGCTTTTATTGTTCGGAAACCAAGTAACTTTGAAGGGAATTATGATGTTGAGAAACAACTTTATCGTCATCATATTACTAAATTTGCAAGCAACAGACAGGACACTGTAAGGTAAACTCAGATTAAACATTATCACCAGGTGCAGAGGTTATGACGCTTGTTAACCCTCAAATTAAAATTATGGCGCGAAGATAATTGATAGCCTTTCATTGACGCAATAAAAGGTCAGAAAGAATACCTATTTGGTTACCAAGTAATAATTGCCACTATGACTCCATAGTCAGCCACTTATAAACATCGTGGTAGATAAGATTTTGATAATACATCTGCGTAAGCGAAGCAATCACTGAAGAAACTGTCGTCAACTATAAGCTTCCAGTCCATGAACCTACTGACTGCTGGTTAATATACCTAATTAATGTCTCCTCATATCATAGTGGTCACTATAATTGCATCAATGTTTTAAATCATGTACCGTTCAGTTGAAACAAAAACATTTTTTAAATGTAAGATGAAGGCCTGCTTGAATTCATGCTCTGATATTTACATCCGCTGGTTATTTCTTAAGCAGCAATGTTCAAAGAAACAATTCTGTCAGTAGAACTAAATGATAATGGAACAAATGACATGGCATATTTAGTAGACGAAACAGGAGGTTGTTACTTCGCATTTGTTATTATTTGCGCTCCAATGTCAAACAATCATGCACCATACGTACGAGTACATAAATCTCTAAGTTAAACACAATGTTAGTCTTTGTCAGTGCGATAAACACAAATCTTTGGTCCATTCATGCAAGAGGTTCAAGCTTATTGTAATTAATAATCATAATATTCAATCCATTTTACTTACTCAGCATGTATCAGTTAGGAAGGCTGATAATAAAATGCAATTAAATGTACAGCAATAGTCTGGCGATATTTATGTATCCTTTTTAAAGCTCAAAAATAGATGCTCCTTTCAAACACAACCCAAATCGTACTTTTGCCCGACATTCTAATCGATATTTGTATTATGCTTTAGAAACCCATGTATTTGACTTTATATCTACCATCTGAAATGAAATGAAATGAAATGAAATGAAATGAAATGAAATGAAATGAAATGAAATGAAATGAAATGAAATGAAATGAAATGAAATGAAATGAAATGAAATTATTTATTATGCAAGTAGGATATGGAAATCACTTTTACACGTCATTTTTTCCTTTAAAGCTAGTTGAAGTCGGCATTTCCTAACTGACTACCTCTGAGAAGAAAAGCCGAAACAAACTCAGGGATCATCGTCTCTTTTCAAGTCCAGACATAAAAAAAATATATTAACAAAATTTTCGTGTGACGTACCGTGCAGAGCAGTGTCGGGCAAGCAGCATGTATGTCAGCCATCGTGAGCTCAACTTTATGGTTAAGGAGCTCCACGACCCGACATTATGTCTAATTTCTAGTCAGTTAATAAAGAAATAAAAAAAAATAAAAAATAGGCATACCATTTACCCAAACCACCGAATTATAGAATCATAAACTGAAAGTATATCTGATTCTTCTATCAAACTTATTTAATTGTAAGTATTGCAAATCGATCGTTCGTCTTCTTTTGTTCTTTAAAGATACTAGCAAGATTTTTTTCCCTTTTATAACAATATCCTCTAGACGTATCTCAAGGGTAACTCATAATGGCTCACTACCTGTGTTTTTTATCCCGCCAGGCACTATTCAAGTCAAAGGCCCGGAGCTTTGCTTAAGTTAGTTGTTGCTAAGGGCATTGCACCTTTGCGCTCTCCCTTGCCCTGCAGCCCTACTTTAACTTTAGGAGTCGAAAGCTCTCAATGTGAACCTCCCTTACCGACGTACGAATACAAGCGTTGGTCGGAAAGAGATGCAACGTCAGCGTTTAGTGCGTCTACTTTATCCGTAAACCCAGCTGTGCGTAAAGTATTAGCTATACTTTACTATATATTTATATTGTGGACTTTGAACTCGTTTAATGGTGAAATGCAGAACTCCCTCTGATTTATTATTATCTTTGGGATCGATACAAGCACGTTTGATTACTTTTATATCTAAAGTAGTTTAAATGAGGGCTTGCGTACTGTTTATTTACTTTTTGTATTATCTGTAACTAGCTAGTAGGACTAGAACTGTATAATACCAATACTTTCAAGTGTTACTCTTCCTTTATGTAGTACCTACTATTAGCTTTTTAGCAATGTTTGTAATATCCATATGAAACAACTTCATTAAGTTAAATGATGCCTTATGTATTTTTTAAACAGGTCCACAAAGACGCAAGAATAACTAATTGCCACGGAATATTAAATGAACCAGTTTTTCGCTCACAACCGTCGTATATTTTAAATATGGTTTTACCATCAACGTTTTAGATGTACATATATAATAATAATTTATATGTGGCTGTTAATCGGGACAAACCAAACGGTCGGGCCTTCTGGTGCGTCATAAGCACTACGATACGATAGCGTCGAGCGCCGCCGCCACGCCAACATTTGTAGTTTTTCGCGGAAAACGGTCACATCGTCAACCGTTCCCCCACGCCTTCCCCTCAGCCCGCGCTGACGACGCGTCATATGCGCGTCTCTATAAAATCCATGCGCTCCCCTCCACTTCAACTCAGACGCATGGAGTACTCCGTAGAGGTCGTTTGGCACGAGCGAGCGCTTTGCTAGGCACCTGCCGGCCACTCTTTACGAAAAAATTCTAGTCACCAACCGCGCAGCTGAAGCTCGCGTAACGCGGTCTACCGCGCGTTCCTACGAACAGTGATATAGTGCAATAGCCTAATTACAACAAAATAATTGTGATAATTTATTTAAATTAGTTTTTAGTTACACGCGTCAATCGGACCGCGATACGGCTGTGAGTTGAGTGAAAACTGTGAAATTGAAATGTTGTGACTGCCCGACTGGAACTTGTTACCTGTGATCCAACCCAGTGTGATCAGTTATTCTTGCGTTGAAGGACCGTTTGCAACAATGGTTGGAAACAACGGTACTATGATGGCGATTCGCATCGTCCACAGTAAGCTGCGCAAGCGCGAGGAGCATTCGGCTTCGGTGCACCCAGCTGAAGTACTTCAAGCTGCACCTGCATCACAGCCGGAGCCGCTCGCCTTCCGCCAGCAGCCACTGTGGCAGTTTCCGCCGCCGCTGCCTCCGCCTTACGTCTATCCTCACGATCAGGTGTGTACACAACTTTATCACATACAAAAACAATACCAAACATAATGCCAACTAACTATTTCAAGAATCGAAACCAGTTCCAGCCGTTATACTTGACCCCAATACTGTTTTAACGAGCTTCAATGTCCAGCTGCAATGCATTCCAATTTATTCGCAAATCTCATTCGCCTCGATAACAAACAAACAATATTGAAAGTTGCACGTTGGGAAAGAAACGTTACATTATTATACGAAAGAAATCGTGACTGGTTCGACCCTCCCCGCCACTGAGAGAGAGAGTTGGTAGAACACGTAGACACGATATCTAAGTGCGAAATAAATTTAAATGTCGGGACACGCTCGTTGAATAGAAAGCTGCACAAGGCGAGCATGTTGTAACGCTCCGACCTTCTTTCTTACAGTCTGACGGACAAAAGAGGCTAATGCAAACGTCTGTATAAAATTTTAACTTGTTAAAACACTGACCCCGATATCACGCTCTGATAACCACTTCCCGAGCCGAGGTTTACCTGTGAAACGGGCCATTGATTTATTATATCGAATCGTATACTATGTTTCTACAACGGCTGCATGAGCACATATCAAGACGGCACCAGGAAGTAGATAATGCTAATGTGTCTTTGAATAGCGTATTCAAGGCTTGCCTCATTCTTGTTTGGCCTCAACATTACTGCTACTTTGCAATGTTAGCTTCCTAGTCATGAAGCAGAGCTTATTTCCAACTAAAATAAACTTGAACTTAACGTTGTTCGTTTCTGGCTCCAAACAAAGCAAGAAAAGGTCTTTATGTTCATCTGAACAAAAAACGTTTCCTTCGAAGCATAATAGCACAAGCTTCTTACATTTTCTTGCCTGACGACAGTTTAAAAATAGCGGGCGAATGGTATTGTGTAACATCTGAAGTTGTTTTACGTGGGGCGAAATAAATGTGGTGAATGCATTGGGGTCGATAACGGAACCAAAATCTGGCAACCATTTGTAGGGTCAAACACCTTTGTGATCTCCCAAACAAGTCTTGACTCTGTTGCAACGAGATTTAACGTTTTTTTTTTCTATTGTTTATAGGACAACCTAATGCAGCCGCACGGCAACGAGCGTGCGAGTTTCCGCAGTCTTCGCAAGAACATCGGTGGTCGTTGGAAGCGACTAGTGAAAAAGAAGCCTGAACAGGAAGTTTACACGATCCCGCCTGAGCTCAAGCCACAGCTCAAACAAATATACGTGTACTAAAAAATACACAGACTAGTAATTATAGCTGAAGCAGGATACTTCGCTGCGTTGATCTAAAGGCGATGACATCAACCTCAACTCGACGGTTGTAAAACATCAACTTATATCATTACTCGAATATCAAAATTGTGAACCTGCACGGCTCGACAGCCACTATTTGTGAACATATCTCTTTCGACCAATTAATTCTAATGACCAATGTTACTAAAATATTTTTCTTTTCATTCACCACTTCATTGTGATTTTAAAACCTAGAAATTGTATTATTAAGTATTAGAATTTGATGTTTGTGACTTGTGAATGTTGTTCCGTTGCAGATCGTATGAGAGTGATAGTCAAATGAATTTAGTTTAATTAATTTAAAGTCATGAATGTGAATTAGGAAGATGCGGTCGCGCATACTAGTGACGAAAATCCAATAATTATGAATAAACAATTATGATGCCTTGTTAAATGTAATTTTTGACTAATTAGGGCATTTCGTAGTTCATTAACTTATTGTAGACATGATCGTATTCGTAAGTGAACTTCGATCAAAATAGTTTATGAACTTATACATAATGTATGTATATTGTGTGAGAGCTGAGGTTTGAAACATCTTATTGTTTGATGCAGTATTTTTAGATCATTCATTTTGTGTTGCGAGTGAGACTGAATAATGGTACAATTTTAAGTGTAACGTGACATTGAAAATTTCGAATAAAATACAAATATTTTCTGATATTATTGACTATAAGTATCAAATATCAAACAATATCACTATGAAATATTAAATGACCTAGTTGTTGAATGTTGAAATGCTCGAGTTGCTTTTGTAGTATAATTATTCAGATTTTCGCCCGGTCCTTACTGTGATATAATTAAAATGAAATGAAGGAATAAAGAAATATTTGACAGAGAGATGTAGTTTTAACTTGATTGCCTTAATACCTTGTCAATTAAAGTCTAGCAAGGGCCGACGGTCGAGAATTTTGATAGCTCATATTGAGCCTGATATTTTGATGAAGTAAGCTGATAGATAATAGTTAGAAATTGAGCCATGAATATATTTTCTTTCATTAACTGTTGCTGTAGAAGAAACCATGTTATAACTGTAATTTTAACATCGTGAGAAGTTTTTGTTTTGAAAAAAATGTAATCCTTCGTTGAAATATTGGAAAATAAATTCCATCATTATACTGAAGTTTTGTTTTCTTATTCCCTTTTAACTTTGTTCACTTACAATGATAGCTGAAAAGCCTCATTGTTTTCGTTTGCTTTCGCAACGTGCCTCAATTTGAGGTTATGTTCCTTCTAAATATTGACGTTTTTCTTGGTTCACTAAATGAAAACAAACATTATGCAACCAACAGATTGGTGTAGGCTGAATTATTCACCTTTAGTTATAATATTAACAGTCCACTTGTGTGACTTGAACTGTAAATCACAATTTATAATACTCATGAGAAACGTAAATTTTGAGGTTAGTTTTGCAGCGTCATCTAACGAATATTTAAAGAAATAATGAAAGCATAGAATAACGCCATCTGTCTCTAACATAGCTCGTCAGAAATAAAGCAGCGCCATCTAGTGTAATGTTGTGAAACCAGCTAGCTACAATGGTTATGGTTTTGTCCGGTTCAGTCATTTTAGATACCGCTTTCTGAAACTGAATAGTTTACGCCTATTGCGGCAGATGTCGCTTGTATGAAAAAATAACAGAGCGTCAACAAACACTATAAAGATTGATCAATCTTCGTGAAAATGTAAATACTAAGTAACGAAAATCACATGAGTTTGAAAAAAATGTAAAATAAGTCTTTTGTTCACTTTGGCATAACTTATGTACCTAACTATCAGTGTAAGTAGGAACTGTGTGCATACGCTTACACACAATTACAATTTCAGAACAGCCAAATGTGGCCTACTCAAACATAAATGAGTAAGTAGGTGCACCTTCCCTTTTCGACACTAAAAGGCTTTGTAAATAATTAACCCGTTTTGTTAAAATGGAGCCGAGACCAACGCCCGCATGATGTCGGTTTCAACCCTAAACCACTAACCTTTGAGAGATTAGTTTGTATTAGGAAATTATCTTCTTTGTGTCATTATGGGGAGTTGAAGGCATCCGCTACGAATACTCTATTAATTATACACCGATCCCAGTTTTCACTACCACTAAGTGACTCCTAAATGCTTATGAAGGTGAACATGGATACCCACTGACTTTGTAAAGTATGCCGTTTTAAATTCAAATTGTTGTTTAAAGGTATTTTGGAAATATTTAAATTATTATATTTCTCTATAGGTTCATACGATAAATTTATTTAATTTGAGTTTACATTTACTGAAAATAGGCTGAAGCCAAGATTTATGAACATTAATTAGTTATACATTATTCATGATCAAAAATGTTAAAAAAAGGAGTTTCAAATTTAAGTAGGTACCTTTTCCTATCTTGCTTTACACCTAAAAATATTTGGGATAATTTTTAAAGTAAGCAATGTAACGTTTATTCATCTTGGTCCTATGGCTTACTGTTGGTATCATGGGTATCCTAATGCTGATTGTATGATGTAGTTTTTATTTTAATCAAAAATAATATTGGAAACGGAAATGAAGACCTCTTCACTACAAATGCTTTCCACAACACATTTTGTCTAAATAGCAAATAATTTAAATTTTTTAAAGTTTTATGAACGTAGTTTGTGGTCAAAATAAATTAACAAATGCAACTGAATTTAACACAAAACTAGGTCTATAAAAGTTTAGACCTTCCAGCCATCGTCGGTGGCCAACAAGATCTAAAATGCTTTCAGCTTCGATATCGGCTTTTCTATACAAAAGCTAAAATGTAACATTGACTGTGTACAATATTGAATTTGAAGTATGTATTCATATTAATTTATTTATTGTATGTTTGTCACAGGAAAGACAGTTCTTACAATAATATATTATTATAGTATTACAGTAACATAGTTATGGGGTGAACAATATTTTATTATCATGCATGTCAATATTACAAATTAAGTAACATTATCTATACAATAATACAATCAAATTTTTATTTTTTTGATGTTAATTATCCATAGAATTGGTAGCGAAGAAAAATTTAAGATTATCTGATCTTAAATTTACAAAATAGACCAAATTATGGGTCATCCATTTTACATTACAGCTTGGCAAAAAAGAGTAGAAAATAATGGAGGCGCCACTGTGCTCTTCGTATGGCAACCCGTGGCAACCGCATAGCGTACCAACCTAGTCTTGATACTTAGCTGTTTTTTAGACAAATTTAATCTTAATCTAATTATGTATTATTTTTCGTAATCAGTAATTAATTAAACAAGGACATGTTCTCGACACGCAACTGATTACTCACCTATAAATAAGAAATTGGGTTAATACTCCTGAGTTCACAACATTGTTTAGGAATTTAAAAAAAGAAAACATTACACTGTATAACATAATTTCTATATTTTATTTTAGTAAACCTTTCTCTAAATATTCTACCCCGAACACATAGGCCGCAAACTCATCTGAGTCATGTTCGGGTTCGAGATTTGTTACTAATCGCTCTATTTCCTCGTTCATAGTTATTTTTTTTTCAGTAATCCTTTTTTATTTTTATTACATGTTAGCACGAGTTCTTCCAATCCTCCTCGGCAATAGCTTGGAATGCACGTTCAGCTGCTTCCTTTAAAGACGAAATATTTTATTTATCCCTGACAATATTAAAAGTAAATCATTTTTATCACATACTGTTAATAAGCCGGATGCAGAAAATACTTATACCTTTTTAATACCTTTTGTTTATCTCCTTCCAGCACGATTTTGCTTAGAACGATAACAGGTATCCCTAAATTAAATAATTGATTTAGACTATGGCACGACAATTTCTATTACATTTATAATGCAAACACTAGAACGAATAATTCTCTCCCTTGATATCGCACTTAAAGTATAAGCTACATAGAAATTGAATTTTCATCCAGTTAAAATTAAAAGTCAAGTCACCAAAGTATCAATTTATCTCAGCGCGCTATACCAGAGTAATGCAGAAAAAATGTAAACATAACCTATGTGCTCGACATTTATTGTTTCAAAATCCTAGTTATTCGTAATGCAAGAAAATTAATATAGCTTTGTATTCGTCAATTTAAAACTTGATTCAACTAAAATAAAAAAAACAAACTCTTACACACCTGTCTTATCAGCGGTTTTATTCATTATTCTTCACTTTTTACCTTTATTAATCAACGTTTGGTGGTCGAAATTAAAATTTTACGAAATCGTAAACTTTGTTTATTATGAAATGTCATTATTTTGGAAATGTTGCCAACAGACAAAAATTTAGTTCCGTTTCTACACTTTTTTGCCAAGCTGTAACTAAGTCAAAAATTTTAAAATTATGTTTAACATGTCAAAGTATACACACTCCACTCTTTTTTTTTTGGGTGGGTGGAAAATCCTTATGGGGGTCTTTCAGACTCTTACTGACTAAAAACCACCCCGTGTTCTGTCTCACACCTGCGCCTGGGGTCACGGGAACGGAAGATACTTCCGCGACCCCCGACTGGTGGTGGAGTGAGGTGTAAAACTCCCCCTCGCGATGTCTAAGAGGGGCGCGCGAAAAACGACGCGGCGCCACCTCGGGTATATGTACGTGGGGGGCGGCGGACGTCCTCGAGTCCGTCGCCCCTGAACCCATTCACTCCACCTTCACCCGGTGCG
This sequence comes from Euplexia lucipara, assembly GCA_921972225.1. Lineage (NCBI taxonomy): Eukaryota > Metazoa > Arthropoda > Insecta > Lepidoptera > Noctuidae > Euplexia > Euplexia lucipara. Next base: position 12,332,917 of record OV179148.1, read on the forward strand.
TCTGCTGCGGGCCGGGTGAGTGGTAGTAATCTCCCTCTCCCTTTCCGCTGCCTCCTTCTGCGAGACTACAGTTTTGCAGAAGAACAGTACCGCGTCCCAGGACTCGACGCTGCCGACCATCTGCTTGACCACGGCCGGCTGCGACAAGCCACTGCCTTCTCCAAAGACGAGGCCACGGCGCGGCTCCTCCCAAGCGGCACACTCAGAATGTGCCGCGCCGTGTCCTCCCAACAGTCGACGCAGTGGTGACACCGGGCGTCCAACTCCCTGTTCATGCGACACAGGTACACACTCCACCTTATTATTGCAATACATGACACAAAAAATTAACAAAGTCTACACAATTTTAGTCAATCATTTGGTGATTACGAAATTCATTAAATGAAAATATGAGAAATTCTTTTCGCTTTTATTTAAAAATATTTAATGATGAGATATTCTTAAAAGAGTATGAGAGTTGTAATTATATTTTAACTTTAATATAAGTGTCGTTATAAATGTTCATGCTGAAAAGTAGAACTATTCATTTGAAGAGAAAACCGAGACAGTAAGAAGAACAGAAAACAAAACACAAGCTATGCAGTAAAACTAAGTCAATTAATAGATCATGCATGATTAATCGTAAGAGAATCTGAACCAACTGAGCAAGTGATCATCAAACGATCCAACAAAGCCGACGTCAATATATATGTAGTTGCGTCCGCAATAGACCGGAATAAACGCTAAGATAAAAAGAATTTCTACCTATAAAACTGACCCTCCTCATCCGAAATTAAATTCCGCATCCTCGAAACACGAAATCTTAAAACTCCATTACTAACGATCTATCGGCAGTAGATGCGATTACCGGTGTCTAGTGAAGCTCTCGACGGCGGCAGACGGCGGTTGGTTGCCGGAGGGCGTCACGTGACGGCGTCCTTTGTTGTTACATAAATAAGCCTCATTGTGTGTAAGGGCCGCACGCCCTCATTATAACGAGAGAGAGACGTGCCAATCTATCGGACTAGATTTTGAAAGCTTGAGCGTGATTTGACGGTATCTGTGGTTGAACGGAAGTTGGTACTTTAGGGGTCTCTTTTTGCTCGTCGTTGCAAGTTTCGGTTGGTCTTTATGCTTCATTTTGACAATGTATTGAGATTATTAGGCTTGTATTGGTATGTTATTGTCTGTTGCTTTGTTTTGTTCTTGCCATACTAAAAACATCATAATGAATACTCAAAAATATAAACCAGATTCAGTTTTCTATGTATATTTAACTTAAAGGGAGAACTTTATCTATAATAATCGTCTTTTATGTAGTACTTTACATAAATCAACTACAATGTAAGTCAAACATTTACAATACTTTGTCACAAATATATCCAAGAAGTCATAAAAGTATTGCTGAATGATAGTCCGTTTCATAGCAGTTTTACAACCACCGTCGAAGCCGTTCTTCTGTAAAATATGCCATTCGATACTATCGCTGAAAATGATGCGTGAAATCGCATTGGATTCACACTTTCCCCATTCTATTACAATGTCTCTTACTTGTGCCACTGTATGAAAAGAAATAGAACACGCCAAATATCGATACGAGTAGTTTTGTGGTTTTCGATAACTCGTTCGTTTAAAGTGGCATTTTACTTTGCATACCACTGTATTGAGAAGCTCCACTATATTACATTTATGTTATATTCAATACGATTGTACTCTAAAATGTACCTTAAATTTATTTCGGAAGGAATAACATTTCTTAGCTATTATAAAAAAAAAAATCAAACTAAACATTTATGCATAATGCCACGCAAACCAAAACAGGAAAACCCTTGTTTTTTCCCTAACAAAAAAAGTCAAATCAATAAAACCATTGACTTGGAGTCTAGCATTTAATTCGGATTTGATTAGTTCCCGCCCGAGCAAAAACCAAGCCAAATTCATGAATAAATATGAACGACCGTTATCACAAGTAAACAACGGTTCGGGCGGAAGCCTTAACAACAAAAACGAATTTCTTTGAGAGCCTCTACTAAAACGAGGCGACCTAATTTCACCTAACAAGTTTGTTTTAATCCATTTACAAGAGTACTAAATTGTAGGGACAATCGAATGTAAAAGTTAACTAATGTATGGTTTGGCGAAGTCAAATTGATTGGGTGTAAGTGATGAATGTATATTGATTTTGTCAATGGCTTTGTTAATGAAAACAGTTTTGTTTTCATTTAGAATTCTGGCGAAGACTTTCTTCCCTGGTATCAGAAATGAGCTCGACGACTTCATTTTAGATTTTAGATTTATTAATATTATGGATAATCTTGTTTCAGAAGATGGAACATGATTATCCACTGCAGTGCACACTTCAATAGCCTTCTCATAATATTCCGTAACATCTACTCCAATAAAGATAAAGTGAAGCAAATGTTGAAACTACCCACAAACGACTCACTATACGCATAATCTAAAAGCAACGTCGGATGCTATTTAGGTGTTAAAATTAAAAGCATAAATCCACGTGAAACGTTGAAGTACAGTATAATTACAGTAGCTATTTGTAATTCATGGGCAGGCTGGCCTCCTGAGCCATTACGCGAGTCCTCTCCACCGCACAATGAGTACAAGTATGCGGTAACAGTCATGTTATGTTGATATAAGTGTTACTGGATGTGTCATGTACCTAAAAACGTATTCAAAAGATGTCTTCTAATAAAATAACTATGCCTTTTTTGTTATATAAGAAGAGTTAGAGAAGAAATGTAATAGTTAAAGTTATTAAAAGAGAATATTTTATTTTGGTGACGTATTATTCCAGTGAAGCATGAAGTTAATTGAAGATATGTTCTTAATATAATGCAACACAGAAAAAATGTCTTCTCAGTTATCAGGGAAGTCAAAATCATTTACGAAAACCCGGTTCATCTACGACAACATGTCATATTCAGTACTTCCTCATACAGAATCTACGTCCCAAAAGTGCGCATGGCTAACAATTGTCGTATAAATGAACAAGGGAATTTCAGAAGCCTCTTTAGTACGAATTAAGTAGGTTTAAGAGTAGAGGATAGTGCAAATTGAACGTGACTACAGGACGACGGAAGGTATTTTCACTTATATTTTATATCTAGTTAGTGTTACTTTGTTTATGTAGTTTCAGGTAAAGCTTTGTTAGTTTAAGCCCGGTTTTATGTTTATTGTGTGGGAGATTTGAAGTAGGTTAAGGTGTGTAATAAACTAAGCGACTGGCACAAAGATATTATGGTGTTGGGGTTATTGTATTGGTACTATGAATATCACCTTCTTAATAAACAGATAATATTCGTTTTGTTAATAGTAAGAGTTCTGAGTAGACCTTTATTTGAGTGCAATAAAACAATAAAATAATTACTGCTATTTTGGATTAGTACCTACTAGTAGTAAACAACTGCTGAGCATAAGGCCCTGGATCTGATTTCGGGTCTCACGAATTTTTGTTGAGTTATTCCATCATGAGTTTTTCAGAAGCAGCCCGAAATCTGCTAATGACAATAGGACATGGACTGTTGCTTAGGACTTCAACTTAACTAGTAAAATTTGGGTTTAATACACTTCTTCCTAATCTTTTGGGGGATATAGTCGTAATGTTTATGTTAATAAAATAAAAACATGCTACTGATATTGGAAAATAAACATAAAAGTTTGACTTTTTAGCTCATTTGTAGTCGATACAGCTTCGTTTTTACCACCCAGGACCCCGCGTAGTTTACCAACTTCGCCTGTAACAGCATTATAAACTGTTTTCATTTCCACTTTTACAAACTAGATCAATTTCCCTCACAAGATAGATTTAACTTACCTTGTCTTTTTGTTAAACTTACCAAAGTAGGTCTTTACTGCTATATTTTTCTAGAAAAAATATGTAGACAAGATTTCTGATGTCGATGTTACCACAGACCTGAACGAACGTTGTTGGAATATTGAAATTTTGACTATCTGCAAACATTTTTCAAGAGCACACATTCTCAATACGCGTTTTATATTATGGGATCTTATCGGCTTTCGTACAGTATTGAAGTTGTAAAAAGTTTAGTCCCTTTTCATGTAACATTTGCTTGTATAACCAAATTATCAATACATGCTAAAACTTTCTATCCGACTTTGATACCCGTGACATAAGATTAAAATTCCTTTGGCAGGTTTTTACGAAGGGTAAAACGTAGAAGTAAGTGGAAGTTCGTCTCATATCTCGTCATAACATTTTACTGTCACAATACGTATACATATAGGACGTCTCTAAGTATGGCTATGTACTACGGAAATTGGCTGCGTTGTAATCTGTACTAAACTTTGTATCTTTTGACGTCGAGATACGTTAGTTGGTAGATGCTTCGTTAGTTAACTTTGTTATTAAATCCTATTTAAGGAGCGCTTTGATGTCATATGACTTCTAAGACGAATTTCATTCCTTTGAATTAAAGAATTTGAATTTATTAATATTTGACAAATAAAACCTTATTCCAGTCACCAACATGTCCGCCTAAATCTGAATACTTACCTAATATTTGTAAATAAGACTAAATTAGAGATCTAGTCCCCGATTGGATTATCACAAACAGATTGATATCGTAAATCAATGTTTTATTTATTTACCTACTTTAAGCACACTAATGTACAGACGTCAGCGCATAGGTAAGGCTACCCCAAACTATAATTTTTTCCCAATTGAACATGAACCTTATTCTATTTGTAATTCATTTGAATAACTATCAAATAAATTTGATACATTGGGGTAGCTTGATATGCTGAACTCTGTATCGAGGCGGACTTAATGCCATAAGCTATTTCTACCATTCAACTATTAAATAAAATAAATAAAATTCATTTATTTCTGGTATCTTAACCCATATTATACACAATCAGGATATTTCAATAAATATATAAAAAGAGTCACATATTACTAATGGTTACAATACCACGAGGTCCTGGGTTTAATTTACGGGTCGAGCAAAGCATTTTCGATTTTTTTAGTAACTGTACGAACTGTGTATATTCTAGTACTACAGTTAGCTGCATTTCTACCTTACTTTTACAGGCGTGAAATTGTTTTCCTTTACTTTAGAAAAATAATTCTTTTTTCCACTGGTATTTAGCATTAGGTTAAAATTGTCACCGACCACAAGTAAGTTGACGAAAAAAACAAAGCAATACAAAAATTATTTGAATAATATTACCAACAGACGCGGAGTTAATTAGGTAAATACTGGTAGATAGAGAGATAGTGCAGGCATTTAGCATGCAAATTAATTAGAACATAATTAAGGGGGTGGTTCTGTACTAAATAGGTCACAGCATCTCATCCCGTGGGTGCCATTGGAACCTATTAAGTGATTGTGATAGAATGTGAAGCGCAGAGATGGTAAAACAGGATGTACCGTAAAATGGAGTGAACAAAAACTCAAGGGTGAATAGAACATCGAAGGACTGGAACTTGCCTGCTGCGGTCTTCCCGTCCGATTATAATTTAAGGTGTCTTCAAGACTAGAGTGAATAGGCTCTTAATAAACTAGTGCGCTTCACCATCACTGATTGCATCACTGTTTACCATCAGGTGGGATTGCAGTCAAGCACTGGTTTATAATATTAAAAAAAAAAAAAACTTTGAGATGGGTTTTTAAGATTATTTGATACTGGCAAGGTATCGAAACTATTTGTCTCATTTTTTTTAAATATAATTAGAGTCGTCGTATGTAACAAATAACTTTTGACTTTATCCTCCTCGATTTTTTGTTTCTTTTCACCCCCGATTTCTCTTGGAGGGGAAAAGATAGTTGAACTGTGTTATCAAGACTTAAAAGCCTTTATGACAAGATGTATGACCGTAAACGAAGCAAAAGGAGAACCTACTCCTTTTGCTTTCGTTCACGGTCATACCTATGCAGTATGCATGGATCATAGCTGGTGGCGTTTTGTAGTTAAAAGCTAAAATGCCATACCATTTGCCTAGTCTGCTGCTTCCAGTCTAACCGTACACATCTGAATAACAGTATGTAACTTGAATCGAAGCATATCTGACCTCCACAACCCAAGACCAAGACCACAGGTAACACAAGACCTCTTAGTTAGACTGATTGTCAGACAATTCAGATTCTGACAACTCGTAACGACTGAAAAAGATCTACAGATGATAGCCGAGACCCATCTTCACCCATCATCACCCATCTCCGGACCAACCTCAAAAAGCGTAACTTTACCTTCAAACGTCTCACAAGCTCTTCTTAAACTTAAACGCACACTAAAAAAGTAAAAATAAAAAAGTGTAAAATGTCCTTACACGATATTAAAATTCATTAGTTCAATAATTAGCAATAATTTATTACCCTCTCAATATGTACGGTGGCTCTCACAAACTCGCATGTCATTTAAATCTCGATTCTAAAACCCCTACTCACTTCACAAGAGGTAACATAATAATATATGCTAACTTTCTTTCATTAAAATAACAATTTCCGCCCCAATCCAGCGTCATACGAAGAATCCAATTAATAATGTACCATTCCTAAAACATTGTACTTGCAAAGCAGATGCTTCTCAATTTTCTTAACAAACCAAGCGAAAAATAATATTCCGCACATGGAGTTATCTGCGTATTACAAAAGGATAAGTTTCCGATTGACTAGACAATATCAAAGGGCGAAGCATTAACGCAATGAGGGCTTGCTGTATTTATACGTAGGGTACAAGTACAGGCAGAGTAAAGTATACAGTATTTTGTAATAAAATATTTTTAGTGATTGATCTCATGATGGAATGAGGAGTAAGACACTTCCTGTTCTCGAAGTTTAGCAACTTTGTCAACACGAAACATGATAAATGATATTTATTTCTGAATTATTACCAAATTGGTTTATACAAACGCTTTCATGACGTCAATAAAGTATTTTGTGTTAAATATACACTAATAGACTACTCTGAGAAGAAACACCGAAAGAAACTCCGATATCACAGTCTCTTTTAATGTCCAGACATTTTCTTGGTAAAATCTTGTGAGGACCATCCGGATGAGAACATAAGAATGATACAAAAAAAAAATCTTGTTAATTCAAAAAATGGACAGCTATAATTACAATCAGTAGCCAAACAAACATAGAAATATGTAGTTACATCAGCCCAGCCTTTTCCCATTTACATAGCTATATTGGGGTCGGCTTCCAGTTAGACTCGAATGAGGCTGAATACCAATATTTTACATGAAGTAACTGCCTATCTGACTTCACAACCCAGTAACTGAGTAACTTGGTTTCCCACGGTAAGACTGGTTGCTAGACTTTTGGGGTTATTTTGACTACTCGTAGCGACTATCTAAGATTTACAATTGGTAGCCGGGATATACGGTCTAACAAGCTAACTGAGGCACGGAGGGTATCGTGAAATGTAATGAATTGTCACGCATCCACGGACTGACCTCGGCAAGTAACTTATCCTTCGATCACCCGTTGTCATGCGGCTGTTATTATTTAGAATCAAGCCTTGCATCACACATCTATTTAATACCTTTAAATGAGCAATTCTTGTATATAATCTGAATCTCGAAACCGTCTCCATCGATTTTCGTGAAGTTTAGTAGGTACGCAGAGGATTTCGAGGGCGATCAATTGATTTAACTATGATTGAAAAAAAAATACCAAGTAAAGCTCGGTCATTCAGGTACTAGATACATACAAAAATAATATTCCAAACTTACCTATATTATTAAAAACGTGGAAGATTAAAATGGTAACAAGTGTAAAATGGTTAACATGGAAATGATTGAGCGTAATCCATTTCGCCTGCATCCATGCTTTTAATGATAACATACCATAAAAAAAACAAAAAAAACTCTACTACCAATTCAATTAATTTTATTTTAAATTGGACTATCTTAACACTTTTAAATTAAACATATAAATAGTAGCCTTTTGCGGTAACTGCGTATGTATCGGATATCTATGGTATGTATTTTTAAAATGTACGGTTTATATGATAGACAGTTGTGAGTATAACTGAAACAAACAACAACTGTTTCTAACATAATTCTCATCAGGATGTGTTTAGTATTTATTGCGTGATAGGCTGACAAACATCCATACAACTCTAAAACTTTACGTTCATGGTATACTAGCTGGTGCCCGCGACTTCGTCTGTGCAGGATTAGTACTACCAGTAACTTATTTTCTTCTTCAAATTCTATTCAATCTTTTTGCCAAAAGTCTTGTTAGCCCCTGTTCTTTGTTTTGTGTCTGATGTAGGCTCAACAGTGCGATCAAACTCACGACCTGACCCGATTGCCAGTCCGACGCCTTAGTCATTGCCGAAAGAAATACATTACACTCTGGCGACAGACAGAAAAAGGCCCCATTTTTAGCCTTCGGGTGCGGAACCCTAAAAAGCAGAACATCACTCTGGTTTTACAGTACTTTTTAATTCATAAGTCAATTAAACATTGTTATGCAAAACAATATAATTGAAACAGTAAAAAAGTAAATCGTAGCAACGAATCAATTAATTTATAAGATTGTAAGTAAACCCCAGACGGCATAAATTGTAACCTCGAATAAAATCCCAATTTATCCCTTTGTTCGTTCATTGAAAATCTTGAAAACACTTTTAATTTCTTCCATTACTTAAAACATTCCCTATTGGAGACTTTTCATTTGTGATGTTTAACCAACGGATTGACTTTTCGATTGACTTGAGTTCAAAAGGGCGGAGGGCACGAAATTAACGCAATGTAGGGTGTGCAATGAAGGAGCGATCGCTTCAAAGGGAGACTGATTTCCTTATTTTCTTTGTAAAATATATGTACTTTCTACCAGTAAATGCGTATATGTGTTATAGAATAATACGGCTATCTTTAGATTTGAGGTTGTTGTACTTAAATAATTCTATGTTGTAAAGAAAAATCTGAAAACGAACATCAAAAGTAGGGTTCGGGATTACATTTTAATGGTAAAACAAAACCATGTTGATGTGTGTGTTTGTCACCAGGGCTTTCAATTATTCTAAAAATGTTGCGAAGCGAAAATCTTGAATTAATCTCTCAAAATTGAAGTTTAAGTTAACTTACAAGTCATGTGATGTTTCTAACTATTACAGTTTTCTCTTAATCAGAAAAATCATTCCAAAGCGAAACTAGATTCGCGTTACAAAAAAAAAAGTTCAAAATTTAAATGTAATTGGTGGGCCAACCCTGATCTGCCGGGTTTTTAGTCAGCACAGACATATCCAAAGACACAAAAAACCACGTCATATTTTACACTACACTGCACTCAATGCATCATAGCAATTAGTCAAGTCGTAGTCCTCAACAGTTAGCAGTTGCTAATTGAACGCATCACAATGCAGCCGATGAAATAGCACGATTCCACTTGAACGCGCATCGTTCACGACCCAATGAATAAATAAATAGCTTTTGGTTCCAGACGACTGTTAAGTGTTCGAGTGATTTTTGTTGATACTGTTTTTTGTTTTTTAATCCTGCGAGGTTAAAAAGCGTCTGCGAGGGAGATTAAATAAATAAATAAATATTCCACGACTTTCACACAACGCTATCTAGGCCCAAGCTAAGCAGAGCTTGTGTTATGGGATAAACATACTCATATAAAATCTAAATACATCAAATGAACGTGCTCATCAAACTAAGATTTGTCCTGGGTTGGAATCCAACCCACGACCTCCAATATAGGAGTCAGGGCCACAAACTACTACCAGTCCAACAGGCCAGCCTCGAGAGATTGGGCTCTTAACGTTTAAATAATAGTCGTCGATGTCGTACCGGTTGTCGATCCCTTCGTCGTCGAGCTGAGAGTGCCAAAAAAATTTTAGCTAGGAAACCCGATTTGTAAGATAAAACTATGTTTGTAGTTTCCGCTATCATCGATGGAGGATGACTTGTTTTCGGAATACGCGCTAAAAACGATTTTTTAATTGATTTTTTGAGTGACTGTTAACTTTGTTAAAAACTGAGTATTTTATAACATTTCTCTAAACAAAGGATTTTAGGATTATCACAAAACATAATATTACGTAAAAAGCGTTTTTGGCCAAAACTGTTCAAAACTAATATAGGTTTAGTCATTCTCCGTGTTTAGTAGTTTATTTGTAGATCACAAAATTAGCTAGGAAACTTTACCACATTAGTAAGTAGCACACAGATATCTAGCAGTAGACACATTAAGCCAGAACGTCTCGGAAAAAAGCGTTGAAGGCGCAATCCAACGCTAAGTCAGGCTACTTAGCAACTTGCCAAATGGAATCCATTACAACAGTTTGGGTTATCGACGTGAGGCGAGAGCGTAAAAGAAGTTGTTTTTTTTTGTGTTTTTCCTCTAGCTTTGTGGCTGTAGAGTATTTTTTGAAGAAAAAGAAAATAACGGCTACTTTGTAAAGATGTCAGAATTTTGTAAGTCAAAGCAAGTTACGTCATATTTCATTTATTTCACCTCTTTCACACTTAACACAATTTAAATTGGCCAACTACGCTTGTAGAAATAAAATATAAATTTTTAAGCCCATAACACGTGCCGCTACACAATTTACAGTCGTAGCACATTGAAATAAGTGCTAAAAGCATATCAATAATTGTATTATATAATAGGACTAGTAAGATACTAAAACGAAGATTTACACGAATGTCAGTGCACTAAAACCCGTTTTATAGGTTGTTTCGTACTATAAAAATGTTATGGCAGCGTTTTGTTACAAAAAACAAGGTAGAAATATATAAAATTGACAGGCCAATTTTTATGTTGTCGTCAATTGTAAGCCGCTCCGAAACGATTCATTAGGTATTTATGTAAATGTTGAGTTTATTACACAAAGTATAGATTTTGCTCTAGTACCGAGTACGGGCGCGGGCTATAAATTGTCTGTGCGTTTTGAATTTACTGGTAACATGAAGTAATAAGAATGGAATTAAGTAAACTGACAAATCTACAAAAACTGGCGCATTAAGGGATACAGAATGAGTACCTACCTACCTCCTCCAGGTCTCTTGGGATTTTTCAGAAACCCAGACAATTTCTGAGTTTTGTTTTTTTTTGGCCTGAACGCACTGGTCTGACTCGTAGACATTACGTGAATCATCTATTTGCGCATCTTTGAACCGTCTTAACAACTTTTTTATGAAAGTTGCCAGTCGTCTGGGCACTTTTTCCGTTCACAGCGAGGCGGATTAATTTTTTTTGATCCCCTAGAATCTTTTCTTTTTTTTCCCATTTTGTTAGAAGTGCGCAAAACAGTAATTCATTATTAAGTTTGATTAAATGTTGAAATAAATTCGTCCCTTTCAGTCGTGTCAATTAGAGACACAATAGAAAGACAACGACAGTGCGGACACCGGTGTCCTCTTGGGGTTTAATGAATGGCGTTTCAAATAGTTAAATTCACAAATCTATAAGAAACACAATGTTTATAAAATATCATCATCAAATCATTCTTAGAGAGTGCTTTAGTGTTACATGTTCAGACGCCAGCATATCAAGGTAACAAAATGTCAAACTTTCTCAATCGAACACGAACCTTATTATGTTTAAAATAAAGTTGAAAAGCTTTTTAAAGAAATTTAACACTTTGAAGTAGCTTGATGTGCTAACCTTTGTACATATTTGCACTTACTTTAAAAGACATTCCGTCAATTAAGCACTGAACGCCTATGCGTTAAGTCCACCTTTGAAGATGTGTGTGAAATTCAAAAATAAACTTAGCTCTATATTTATTTAAAACTTTAATATAATTTAATATAATTTAATATAATATAATTTGTCCTTGAAGATGAAACTCTTTATAAATTAAAAGTGCTCGTACAATTTTATCAATTCAGCAGCTTTAAAAATAAATATCGTTCAGGTTTTATACTGCTTTGATTCTGAGAAACTCAGAGCAATATGTTTTGAAACAAACCAATGCTGTTGCATTATAAGTAACTTATACGCTTTTTTTTTAAATAAATAAATTCAATGTAATCAAAATCAATTTTTCTTTTATTCAATGTACCTAATCAAAATCAATTTATTCAGATTAGCCTAATTTGAATAAATTGATTTTAAGGATCAGCACTTTTTGAACGTCAAACTTACATAGACAGTCCCCCAAAAAGCCCGCCCTTCGACACTTTCTAGTGTTTTTGCTGTGAAGAAGAATAGAATAGAATAGAATATTTTTAATCCTATGAAGTCCCTGACTTCTGAGCTAGGTAAAAACCTGTGTTACAGAAGTCAGAAGTCAAAAGAAGAAGAAGAAGTAACTGAACAAATTACCCAACAACATGTCTGCAAAATCTGTAAAACCTTCCTTTGTAATTTTATTTCCAAGTATTTTTAACCGACGTCAGGAGGAGGTTCTCAATTCGATCGGGATTTTTTTTTTTTTTTTTTTTATACAGCTCATTTGACCTACTACACAGTACTATTTCAATATCGATGAACACAACATTATCATTTTCATTGGTTTTCAAAAAAATTATTAGTCTATGTTGTTTATAAAATCGACTTCCATCAACCCGTTGCTTTATGCCTCTGCGCATTGACACGTTAAGTTCGCCTGTCACTAGTTTTGTTTTTAACCCCCGACGCAAAAAGAGGGGTGTTATAAGTTTCACCGCTATGTGTGTGTGTCTGTCTGTCTGTCTGTCTGTCTGTCTGTCTGTCTGTCTGTCTGTCTGTCTGTCTGTCTGTCTGTGGCACCGTAGCGCCCAAACGGGTGATTCGATTTAGATGCGGTTTTTTTTATTTGAAAGCAGGGTTTCTTGCGATGGTTCTTAGACATAATTCATCAAAATCAGTTCAGCCGTTTCAAGGTTATCAGCTCTCAAAGGTTAGCTACCGTTGCTATTTTAGACGTCTATGGGTATTAACTTTACTAAAAACATATGTGTGTCTTAAAATTTCAAACACCCATGTGTGTAATATTAATAAGCAACATTATGGTGTACTTGGTCTGATGCAGCCAGGGTATCTAGCAGACTAATACACTCTTGGGAAAATAACAGCAGATATGTCGTGTTTGGATTCATTTTAACCAGCATTATATTCTGCACACAATGCACTGATGGCAACAGGATGAGCTGATGCTGCAGCCAGGCTATCCAGCACACCAGTAGGTAGACTCTTGACAAAATACTAGCAGATATGTCATGTTTGGATTAATTTTAACCAGCATTTGATTCTGCACACAATGCTCTGGTGGCAACAGGATGGGCTGATGCTGCAGCCAGGCTATCCAGCACACCAATAGGTAGACTCTTGACAAAATAATAGCAGATATGTCGTGTTTGGATTCATTTCAACCAGCATTTGATTCTAAACACAATGCACTGATGGCATCAGGGTGAGCTGATGCTGCAGCCAGGCTATCCAGCACACCAGTAGGTAGACTCTTGACAAAATAATAGCAGATATATCGTGTTTGGACTTGTTTTAACCAGCATTTAGTCTCTACAAACAATGCACTGAAAAAATCTTTTAACTGTATAATCTATAAAACAAAATTGATGCGTTTAAAAATTTTAAAATAAAATAAAATTAAAAATTTTAAAAACCCGCTCCGCAAAAAAGTAAAACATTTAAAAAGTTAAAAATAACACTTTAGCCATGAAATTTTACGTAACGTCGGGGTACCGTTAAAATAAGTACCTACATACCTACAAGTACTAGGAACATTCCTTACTTAAGCTGTACCCCGACGTGAAGAAAAATTTCATGGCTAAAGTGTTATTTTTAACTTTTTAAATGTTTTACTTTTTTGCGGTGGGGGTTTTTAAAATTTTTAATTTTTTTACGCTGTGTTTATTCGTTCGACGTAACTTTTAACACGGACGGATATTTTAATAATACTCCTACACCCGGACTCTTCCGAATCTTTTACCATTTTTTTTATTTCTTTTTTTATCTATATTTCCGCGTGATTCGTGCTTGCCCAAATAATCCGAATGATTGCGTATAAGACGAAATTCTGTTGATAATTACGGACGCTCATTTGATTATGTTCTTAATAGGTCAAGTATTAGTTGACGGTTTGTCCGGTGCTGTATCATTGGCAGGTACAGCCAAATGGATCCCGTGTATCAACTGCAACTTGTGCGCTCATAAAGTATGCCGATAGCCATCGTGCTTTTGGCGTACGCTGCCCTGGCACTAAATACCAGAGTTACAACTTTACTCTGTTGTCGGGTATACCCACAAATTGTTACAAATTTAGACGACATAAATATTAGATAGCATGAACCCTATATTGACCAAATATATTTCAAAACGGCGATTAAGGGCTCCCACACATAATTGCGAATTTGCAACGCATCGCAAATAGTCGCAATGTATGGTCATGGTAAAGCTTGGTTCAGGTGACCATACATTGCATGTGAGAGCCCTTAATCAAATGTCAAACGGCGTCAATGACGTATCCTTAACCTAATTTTAAAAAGTATTGTAAATGAAAATTATAGTATCCGTATTTCTGGTTTTTGCTCTTTAAAATCCATATAAAAGTTGTTGAGAACTGGTGGTATATCAAAGAGATTTATAGTACCCATTAGGTATTTTTTTATATCTACGAGTATATGTGACAATTATATCCGAACTAAAATCGTGTACATGAAGTCTGCCTTTGTTCTTTAATGTGGTCTCCATTTCTTTTTACTCCATGTTCACAAACGAAACAACGTTACTAGTTGTTTAGATTTAAACTTTCAGGTTTAGTTTGCGGCTGCATTTGAAAAAGACATTCGGTTAACTAGCCCAAATCTATCAGGAACTTAGTGTATGGTATAGACTGGAAAGAACATATTTTTTCTTAAAGCTGTGTTTGAGCTATGCTAAGATTAAAAAAATACAATGTTACAGTCACTGAACCTCCCATTTTGGTGTGTCGTACTCGTAGAAGCGAAAAACCAAAGTGGGAGGTTCAGTGTTTATCATGTATACATGTTTAAATAAATAGTTTAGTAATTTATTATGAATGAATTTGCATTATATTAATTTAAAATAAACATTTATTTTTCACACACACACACACACGCATCACACGCATACACACATACATACACTCATACACTCACACACACACACACGCATCACACGCATACACACATACATATACTCACACACTCACTCGCTCACACAAACTGATCTATGTAACAAAAACCACTCCATACATTTTTAATATGTTTTACTTTTTAATTTTTTGTTATTATATCCTGTTTTTAGACGAAAGAGGCTGAATCCCACGACACAGTCAACTTTTTATGAACAATAAAAATTTATTATTATTATTATTTGAAAGGGCTATAGTTTTAGTTTAGTTATTTCTTATTATAGCAGAAAGACAGACTACGTAAGTCCGTCTTGAGTAAAATGTTGTTGTTTTTATTGATTGCAAGAAACTGGGAGCATATCAATACGATTACGACTCATTTTATAGTTTTGATAACAAACATTTTTTCCCAAAAATTTAGTAACATGTTACGCATACATACATACATAAACTCACGCCTTTTTCCCATGGGGGTAGGCAGAAACTACAGAGCGCCATATGCTACGATTCTTACATACGTCTTTTGCTTCGTTTACATTCATACATGTTGTCATACACACACGCCGGTTGCGAGTACTACGCACTTGACCTTTCTGAAGAACCTCACCAAAAAGGTCTATGTATGTTCTTCTAGGGCGTTTTCTCCCGGGCGTTCCCACTTACATCTGCCTTGTAAATACCTTTCGTTAGTCGCCTTTCATCCATCTTTTCAAAGTGACCAAACAATCTAAGCATACTCTTTTTAATTTTTGTTACTACATCTTCTTTTAAACCACAACGTTGCTTTATCACATCATTCCTCAATCTGTCATTGTAACATATTACAATATCATACAAAACCTTTGAACACGCTGAACAAAATAATCGATATAACCATGCAATTTCTAGATTTTAATAGAGCTAAAAATTCTATTAAATAAAATGGTAGCCAGTGGATTTACAATATTATTAACCACAAAATACCTAGTTCTCTATTCGTAAAACCAATGTCGTAGAATACGCTACGAGCGTAGCGCCGTAGCGCCGTAGCTGTTGCTACGTACGGTGTCGGTATAAATATTTCAGTACAGGAAATTATGCTTTTACTGATACTGTAGCCGTGCAAGGTTTTGAATGGAAAAGCGAGACTTCGACTGGTAAACTGGAATGGAATTTGAATTATGTATTTCGGATCTGTTTTATTGATAATTCAGAGGAAGCTTTTCCTTTAACCGTTAACGTGCGAAGAAAACGGTTTCTTCGATTTTATTTCGGCTTTTGTAAAATAGAAACAGTTATTAGAGCTTATTTTCTAAACATTATTCCAAACATCAAGCTCCGAATACAATGTCGTCTGCAGGCACAAAATAAATTATTTCTGAAAATTTCATTACCGGTGCAATTAATTATTTATCTTAACGCATAGCAATTTACAAGTGCCTACGCACTAATACTATCAGCGTGTATGAACCGATGCATTACTTATTTACGCCTCGTTGATACGGAAATTGCAGTTCTGTAAAATTCACGAGAAACGGCGCTTGGATTAAATTCTAAGTTATAATTTATAAGCACACAGCGTAATGCGGTAAAGGGTTAGCATTTATACTTTTCAATTATTTACGTAGTACTTGTATGTAATATAATTAGCGTGTGGTTTTCGGGAAGAATGAGCCTCATCATAATGCACAAAGCACTAATTTTGGTAATTTAAGGTTGTGGTGTGCGGAATGTAACAACATTATTTTTCAAGTCTGTTTAAGCCTACTTCTGTAGGTAGACAAGTCATATTCTGGGCGTTAAAATTACGCTTATATATATATAATCAATATTGATGTCAAGTTAATAATAACAACTCAGTTATTTTCTTTGTCGTGTTTAAAATAAGTTTGAAATCGCCAATCCGCTTTGAGCGTGCTGAACAATGCTCGCGCCGTCTGTGTGTTAGAATAAGCTTTTGACCTCAGTCGGGGGTCGCGGAAGTATCTTCTGTTCCCATGACCCCCGGCGCAGGTGTGAGAAAAAACACGGGGTGGTTTTTAGTCAGTCAGATCCCTCCACCCTCCCCGGGCGGGGGACTTCCTTGAGAATTTTCCATACCACAAAAAAACAAAAAAAGGCTTTGAACCTGCAGCGGGACAGCAAAAGGCTGGTCGCATTGTTATTTTTAGTTAAAAAAGTAGTTCATAACCAGACTTCTCTAAGTTAATATTGGTAGACTAAGACTTATTTATATCTGTGTCTAGTTTACATTAAACAGAAGTGTGAATTTAGTATTAAAATTTTAAAACCTAAATTACGTGACTGAAATAATATGACACCTTGATAAAACTATCGTGGCTTACTTAGTAATTTAAAAAAGAAAATTAAAGATTGTATCGCTTGGCATAAAAAATTACAAATCGTCACCTAGGGTATGAACTCAGATCAAATATTCATCACGCTAGCCCAACTTAATTAAAACCTAGAAGCCTAACATTAAAGTTTTCAGTTTATCTATCTATAGAATAAAAGTACATGTACGCACACAAAAGTATTTCTTATCATAGTGATTACAACATTATTATTATTACAACTGGAAAGGAAACTACGAAATTTTCTAAGTATCGATAATGATAACTTTTGATCTTTATTATTTATAGATTAAGGGCCGATTTTTCAATTTTCAGATAAGTTTTATAAAAGGAACAAAATGGCGGTTTGTCAGCTTTTAATAATATTTCTAGACACGGAGGGTCATTCATTACATATTAATGAATGGCCAATACAAGGAACTATGTCTGCAAGCTTTGCTTAACTTTCGACCGACATGTGTGGCTATTATTATTTTGATGCACTCACTTCCCTAGAAGGTCCGTAGAAGAACCAAAGTTACCGACATAGCCCAGCCGATTAGCAGGTTGAAGTGGCAGTGGGCAGGGCACATAGCACGGAGGACTGATGACCGATGGGGTCGAAAGGTTCTCGAGTGGAGGCCACGTATCGGCAAGCGCAGCGTTGGACGTCCACCCACAAGGTGGACAGACGACCTCATTAAGGCCGCGGGAACGCGCTGGATGCGAACTGCTTCCAACCAGTCCTATTGGAAATCTATCAGAGAGGCCTATGTCCAGCAGTGGACTTCCTATGGCTGAAATGATGATGATGATGATGACTCACTTCCCTCATTTCTTTCACATAATGATAATGCGCTAAAGTTTTTACCTTGCGCCACACATAACCGGGGTGCAGGAAACCCAGGGGAGAGTGTTAGTGAGTTCGTTTGAATGATTCGACACCTCCCAGGAGTATCAACCCTTTCAACAACTCAGGGGTGCAATTTTACATAATAAAAAGCTATTTTTTTTACTTTATGGGTACCGTACGAAGATGTTTTAGGAAGGTTTTCTTTGTTGCAGATAGATGGATTTAAATTAAAGTGGTGGTTATATTTGGCGTGTTTTTTGTTCCAGACTTTTTTTTCATACCTACAATATGTTTTGTTTTAAATATGTATCAAAATAGTAAAAAAGAAATTAAACAAGGTGGTAAGACCAAAGTCAATGGCGATTAAAGATCTATTATGAAGAAGCTCACAATGCCATGCTCTGTCCAAGACCACCACCTCGTCCATAAAAATAAATAACGTCTCTGAATCTGCTAGTATTAGGTACATACTTTTCCAATGATCTTTGCTAAATAGTCGTTTACGACATATAAATTTGACTCAAATTTCAACTGACAATGATACTTCTGAGAACATTACATTACACGCGTATAGATCACACCTGCATTCCCTGAAAAGTTAGCTGCTAGCCTACTGCTGCCTGGTCGGTTACTACTAAGCCCCTAACTTCCATTACCGGTACGGGTAAAATGTTAACAGATTTTTAACACGTTGACTGCCAACTACCAGACACAATAGAAATTCAATTGTTCGCGGTCAACGTGTGACCGACGCGGCGTACAAAGACTTATAATAATTTCCCACTAAGCAGAGCTTGTGCTATAAGTAATAGACAACTGATAATAATCATCAATCAAAAATTTACAAGATTATCAGTTGTCTACCGACCGGGAATAGAGGTTTGGGACTCTTGCTCAGCATTAACGCTTGAAACCACTAGACTAAAGGTACACAATAATTATTAAGGCAATGCTTAAAATTTTAGAAAAATGTTTCTGTGTGTTTATTTGTCTTGAACTTTTCCTAGATCATTCAACTAGTTGTCACAAAGATAACTACGCCAAAATCCCACATAAAAGTTTAAGAAAGTGTCAAAAACTCAAGTGGTACTTTTTATACGTTGAAAAGGTAAGTACGTGTCGTGGATTCAAAGCCCTGGCCCTCAAGCAACGTCTGACACTTTCAAGCCATTCCAATCAAAGCCGGCCCTTAAATATTAAAAGCTCGTTACACTAATGAATCGTATCTGATTTTGCCGTCGTCTGCAACGCCTTCAATGTCTTTTGGCGTTCTTTACAGCAGTTTCTTAAGAAATCTTTTGTTGGTTCATGGTTTTTTATTTTGCTTCTGTTTTAGGTAGGTAGTTGTTATATATTAATGTAGCGTTACAAAAATTTTTATGTCTGTTTTAGTCGCGAACTTTGTTCACATTAGAAGATCGTCACTGTAAACAACTGAAATACACTTCTCAATTCTAAAAATAACTTCACAGAAGAGAAGTTTTTAAGAAAGAAAAATCTGTATGCTATTTCAACAAAAACTACCGAATGTCTGTCATTTCATCACAAATTAATGTCACATTCCAAAGAAAAACAAAACAACAAAAGAACAAAGAAATGCAACTAACGATCGTCATTTATCACAACAAAATCACATTTAAAGTCCGTCCTAAAGATTTGTACGGAACATTTCTATCCGTATTCTGTTTGAAGGAAAATCCATTGGAATTGTAACTGTTACAATACATTTTACTTATAGTGCAGAGCTGCACACCTCGATGTTTCACGTCGATTGATCGGGAATAGGGATGCTGATCGAGTAGACGACACGGAGCGTAAAATGAGTTGTTCGCATCGCCGCTTCGGCCGTCTGCCAACACCGTTCGCCAGTAAACATCTATTGTCTTGCTCGTAAAACGTACAAAGATTTTGTTCGGAAATTGCAAACGTCTTAGATACCCTCCCCCCGAAGCATGGCAGTAAAGTCGCTTTCATTACATCAACTTATTGGAAGGATTCCAATATTTTTCGTGCGACTGCATTCGATTGCATATTGCGTACGGTACATTATCGATAATTTATTTCATGCGTTCGACTCTGCATATTTTAGTATTCGTTTCGATTTTCATGATTGCTGAGCGCGAAGATATGATTTTCCAGGTACGATTATTTTCTTCGGAAACGACAGCGTCTTTTATCTACCGATGGTAGTTAAAATTTTATTTTTCTCGCTATATTGCTCTAAAATATGCAACGTACTCGTAAAACATTTATTCAAACTTATACTTTTACAATATTCTACGAAATAAATTATAATATTCATTTCTGTAACAAATGAATAGACGATAAAATAGTATGTCACAGTTAATAAAGCATCTAAGTTAAGTGTTCTTGTGTGTAAGGTTTGTGTATTTACAATAAATATCATTTAGGGTTTAACTAAACATTTAATTCTATTCTTTCTATCATTTTAAAATCAATTCAATTCAATCAATTTTTTTTTTGTTTCATCTGTAATGGCAAAGAAAACATGTTTTTTGTGAATAAATAAATAGATAATAATAATAATTTTATAACATTTGTCAATAAATTAGATTAACTTTGGATGACCAATTCTTTTATATCTAAGATTAACAATACAATGGTAAATTCCGAGTTAATATACCATGTAGATCGTAAAATCTGACTGGGGGAAAGGGCTGCTGACTCACGTAGTAATTCTACTAGAAACCTACGTATCTCAAGTAGAAGTTTTATTACTCACAACAAAGCTTATCTTGCTGGCAATATTATTCGTAGGAAAACAAGAAAATTTATTATTTATCTGTGACGGGCAAGATGAGACCAGCAACGTCAGTGCTACTAGTTTGATTATTTATTTACGTTCTAACAGGTATCTTACGCATTAACCGAATGCGACCTGTACCTAATATTAATTAAACTCAGCCTATCGCAGTTCACTGTTGGACATAGGTCTCGCCCATGCTCCGCCACAACATCTTTTCCTTCGCCTTCCACATTCTGTTTAACCCAGCCACCTTCTTCTGGTCGACGCCGATATTTCAATTAGCTAGAGTGCCGTTCCATACTGCGTTTGCCTATTACCGAATATACTTACTTCTAGTTATTACAAAAAATAGGATAATTGTTATGTACAGACGCCAGCACATCAAGTTACCCCAATGTGTCAAATTTCTGTGATCGTTTTTCAACATTATGTTAAACAGGTTCATATTCTATTAGGAAAATTTGACACATTGGGGTAACTTGATGTGCTGGCGTCTGTACATTAAAACAAAATTAAACAAAAAAAGTGGTTCGTTGACCATGTTGCGTGAGCCCTTCATGAAACTTGATCCAATTAAATACGCTGTATTAAAACCTCGTCCTTGACACATTATGAAAATTTATATCGAAGAATCTGAGGGCAATAAGCTATAAAACCAATTAAGTTATTATTCCTAGACTTCCTTGTTGCTATACCGGTCGCTAGTGCTGTTGCTGAGCGTCAGGTTTGGGTCTTATTCCCAGATCGGCCAAAGTAATATTGGGTTATTTCTTCAGAAAGTTCCCAGTAGTGACCCGAAACTGTGTCCGGTTGATGACAATAGGCTCGCCCCCTATAACATGGGTTTAACGTAATGACCGAAACGACATCGGTACACCGTTGCTTTACCCGTCAAAATATAGGCGTAAGGGTATGTTATTCTCTATATAAGATCTATACAGGCACGGTTCGCGCAGTGGTTTAGCGATTGGTTACTGCAGCTTGTCCCGTGTTCGTTTGCCGCACGGAACATAAGGCGATTCTCACACTGCCCCGCATGATGCAGCGTAGCGCGTGGATGCGTGTTCTTCCGTTGCTTGTAAGTATCTCCGTTTGTATGGAAAACACGCACAAACAAAACATTATTTGTATAGCCTACAAAGAAACAAAGTAAAATAATTGCAATATGAAATCGTACTCATCAGCTACTTTTTATCAAATTAATTATTATAAACTAGTACTTGCTCGTGACTTTTTCTGCGTGCATTTCGTACTTTACTATCCCCTCCACCCTCTCTTAGTTTTTAAAATAAAATATAGCATATGACACTCACAAAAAATGTGACCTTCTATTAGAAAAATAATTTAAAAATTCGGTTCAGAATATCTAGAAATAACTCCACCAACAAACTGACAAAGTTTAAGTATCTCTTTATAATATTAGTACTCATACACGTTGCGAATACTAAACTAATTTCGATAGCTCCCAGATACGAGTATTGTTTTAATATTTTTCACTTCATTATTATAATATACAGTTTCGTTGAGAAAAACTCGCAGACTGATTATTTGGACCTGGCTAATAGAGTTGTTTACAGAACTCCATTGATTTGTGTTGTCCAATTGCCAATCAGACGACGCGACGTCGTCGCGACGTGGGGAATATTTTTTCGCAATTATATATATTTTAAATTAGTGTAAGCTTAAGGGTAGTTTTGGTTTGATTGTGTTAGATGTAGGTATATTTTCCGGAACCAATCTCTTGACTGCACTCGAGTATAGTTATTGAACCATTAATTTGCTTAGTGGCGAAATTATTTACCGATTTAAAAGTACATCAATTCTTCAATGCTTTCTAATAGGTTTGGGTAACAATTAGAATGGACATTAAACCTATTAAATAAAAGTATATTTAGGTAGGTGTAGGGGGTGGGGGGGTTATTGGGGAGGGTTTATTGTAGTGTGTAGGTGTATTGTTATATTTTGCATAAGTATTGCACGATTCACTGAATACGATTTAAAAATATAACATAAATAACTTTAACAGCTTTGCAACACATGCGTAAAACTTTAGTCCAAAACCTAGCCTCCAATTTCAACTGGAGCAGTCCCATTACAAGCATCCTATTCTTATTAAAACAATATTCTCGTACATTCAAAAATTAAACTTTCCTCGTAGTGTTCGGGCCGTGCGCGCCGTAACTTGGTTGTTTTAGTTTGCACCAACTTGTATGCGAGGCATTATCTTAGTAACACAGGCAAACTAATATAAGGGGCACGAGACACGTCCTCGCTTCAAGTCATAACTGTTTGACAAATTAATATTTTGTTTATTTTTACGTAGCATTTCTGTTTTCTTTTTTTCATAATTACTTAAACTTCTAAAGGGACATAAAAAGCAGTGATAGCCTTGTGGTGTGACCGGCGAATTGCCAAATCATAAGTCTCAAGCCTATTGTCGAATTGTCAAACAGTATGGTATATATTTATGTAAAAAGTACACCACAAACTGCCTACTCATCTTTTCTTCTCCACTATCAAGTCCATCCAAAGGTTGTCTGTAAGAGATCGCTTTTGGCGATAAGGCTGCCCATTGTATCACCCTATGTAGCCCTTAAAGTTATAATTTTGCAAGTTTTTCTGGTGCCCAATAAAGAGTATTCTATTCTATTCTATCTCGAGTTCGAACCCAAGGCACGCACCTTTCAGACTTTTCGGACTCATGTGCGTATTGTGTAACTATCCTTTGCTTCAAAAATCGTGAGGAAACCGGCATGACTGAGAGTTATTTCTTGGAAGCATGTGATGCCAAGTCAGAGTCAAATTCTATTTCTATTCTATTTCTAGGAAAGAAAATGGCATATATGGAATCAGCTGTTTGTCAACTGTCAAGTGTATTTAATTTTTAGCAATATTACAAACTATACTCGTTAACACTTGACAAATGACAAACAGCTGATTCCATATTTTTTTCTATTGTCGCCTTATCGATTACGATAATAGAAATAGAATGTGTTATATGGCTAGGCCTGCAGGTTAGTCACTAAGAAGAAGAAGATAAAAGAACATAGCTCCTAATAAACCTCAATGTGGTCATGATCACCCTACTGCTTAAATGTGGCGTCTATTAAAACTCCTGTACATCTTGCACTGCCCTTGTAGGTAACTAACTGTAGGTAACTACTTTCAAAAGTGAAGTCAAGAGTGAACAGGTTGCTTCTAAGCAAGCGTGCTTCATCGTCGACCACATCATCGCTTACCATCAGGTGAGATAGTGGTCAAACGCGTGCCTATCAATAATAAAAAAAAAAGATTAGTTTCGAAAAAATAATGTTTCATCATTGAACCTTTACTCAGATTGAACTAAAATCAATCAATCAGATATGTTTACAAAGATGTTCTAGTCAAAAGGAAAAACCTTACAAAATATAGCCACAAGGGACCCAGTTTCATTTCATCCATGTCGCTACGAAAAGAATTATAAGTAGCAACTTGATATACTCCCCCTGGCCGTATCGGGTCATCGTCTAGAGGACTATAACCATTACTGCTTTTGTGTTGCAAAGATCTATTTTATTATGTACTAATCCAGCAATGGACGGTATTCTTTTGTGTTAGCCAGCCAACTTGTGGATACGGGGATATATTTCATAACTGCAACGGACGCTATCTATGCATGCAAATTGCGTTTTACCTTGTGCACGAATGAAAATATTCTCTAAAGAGTTTTTAAAATATTTTTCTATCTTACCTGATGTTATCGTTTCTTATAAATTGTTTTTGTTTTAAAACTAATGGCATAGAGAAGATAATAGAGTAAATAGCAGGTTTTCAAGAAAATCATTTGACTGGATGTCAAAAGGATAAGATTTCATTTTAAATGAAATGATGTCTTTTAAGAAATGATATTAATTAGGTGGTCAAAAAAGCTTAAGGCTTAACCGACCGGCTTACTTAGATCTTTTGACAAAATATTGCGAAAATAAGAAATTGAACCAAATATAAAGTAATTGTTAATTATTACGAGCACCACGAAAGTATTTTCACTAACAGACCCCGCATTCCTTTTGACACGCTATTTAATTATAAAAAAATACACTACAGAACACAATTGTCCCTTTCAAGGGAAGTTAATTTTTCCCTCAACGGGGCCTGAATAAGCAGATTAATTAGTGGGAACAAGGCGACTTTATATGCTTCCAGTCTCCATTGTGATGTTGTGAAAACTGAGGACACCTTATTGTTATATGATCATTGTGGAGCTCGGCTTATGAATAGACGCGCACGTGAAGGATTTTCTTGTAGAAAACCGTAATAGTTTTCTGGGGTGAATAATGAAATAACTCCTAATCTAGCCTCCTCTTATGTAATGGGTTTAGTGCTTTGACAATAATCTTAAGCATTTGACAAACCGTTCAGTCGAAAATTTATTTCGAAATGTTCCTTATTGGTCTTGCGCGAATTTATCAATAGAAGCACGGATTCTGGATCTGCGTCCGATTGATGACAATAAGCTCGCCTCCTTTTATAAAAAATTTAAACAAAACTGGCAAAATACAGGTGTACTGCAGGTACAGGTAATGTATTTATCTTTGGGCCTGCGTCGCCTGAAATAAACGTATATAATATATAATATATTTTTTTTATTATTATTTCATTACAGGTGTATTAAGCGCTAAATTAGTTTGTAATAAATTCGGGTTTTTAATGTTCCGGCTGTAACCTACGTATTAGGCGTGATGTTATCTTATTGTTCAAGCCCATCCAAATACATTCTTTGTGAATTTTGGTTAAAAAATACAGTTTCTATTTAAAATATTAATACTTATATAGAGTAGTACACCATAAAATTGAGATTTTCGAGATAACGACGCTCTTTTGTTTCGATCTGTTATTTAGGTGAGAATTTATCGATTAGTACTAAATGCAGCATCGTCTTGCATTGCGTTCACATGGAAATTGAAAAGGAAAGATAAAAACTTGCAATCAAATTCTTAGCTATGATATTTTGGTATTATGAAAATGGATGTACTAGAATTAATATATCTACGCTGACTATATCTAGTAGTGTTTTCTGTATGGACCATCATTAGTTTTAGTGGCTAGTGCAACATTATCTGTTTGTCTAGACTGATAAATTAATATACCAACCTGAAAAGTGGTGGGACTTTAAGGTTTAATGTAAGTACAATATGTGCATGTCATGTAAGAATTTCACACGTGATTTTTAAAAAGCAGTAGGCATAATATATCCTGTAATGTGGTTTTGTTTATACAAAACTCAACCTTCTGTCCCCCAACTTAACTAAATAAGACTGTAGTAACTAGTAGACCGATACCACCGACTGGCGACTCGGAACAAACTTGCAAAGAAAATGTATTTTTAAATCGTCGCCGTCGCGTCTTCTCAGTGAATCCACTCAATTAGTAACGGGCTAGGAGTCATTAATTATAGCGTTCCAGACACCGCTGTGTGTGCGTACTTCTTTAATGGTATGAATTAGTAGTTTGCTTATGAAATGTTGCCGGTGCATAATAAGGATATTGCAAAGGTGGATCAGCAAACTTTGTGGCTAGAAACCTCCTTCAAATTTGGTTAACGCAAGACTTTTACTGGAAAATGAAAAAATACTACCTAATAATGATTAAATTTTGAGGACACCATTAAATTTTAAAAACGATAATCGGGTCGCCCCATATTTTCTGGGACAAAACACATGTGGGTGTACCCATGTACACCTCTGCCTAACACTTTGAGAATGATCGGTTTGATGTAATTTTGGATCTAAATCAGTATTGATCGACCTTTAGTGAGTCTAACTCATACAGAATGTTTACAGGAATAACAAGGTAACGACGGATAACTTTAAAGAATAAATAACAATCAAATTAAGTAAAAGTATATTGAGGTAAGTGAAGAGGGGAGGGGTAGAGGGGTGGGTTTATCGTAGTTTGTGTAGTGTAATATTTTGCATAAGTATTGCATGAGTCACTGAATACGATTTAAAAATACAGAAATAAACTTTAGTCCAAAACCTTGTCTCTAATTTCAACTGGAGCAGTAACATTACAAGCATCCTATTCAAAAATAGATAGCATAATAGCGTCCTACGAAAAAATAGAGTAACACATTTCGGGTCACGACATTTTGAAAATGCCCCTTAGAAATATTCCCATACGAGTTTTAGGATTACATTAACACTTAACTTTCTTAGTAGAATTTCAGATTAGTAAACCAAAGAAAACTTCGAACTCCAACCACCTTTGAGTTTGCCTTACGTTTAGTTTAAGTAAGAACTTTGACAATCTAAAATATTTAATGGTAAGTAAATATTTTTGGACTGTGTTAACCTCGATTGCTTTTACACTTCGATCAATATTGGCTGGGGCTGTAATAACTTTTGGTATTTAGTGTTCTAGAATCTAGCTGAGGTGTATTCATACTCGTATATTAGAGACGGTTCTAATGAAAATTTTTGGCGGTCATAAACTCATTCGGCATAATAGTGTCAGTCTGTAGTGGTAAGAACTGCGAAAATGTTGCGTATCATTATATATACCTTTAGTTTGTGTTTTGTACTTGCTTATATATTTTACTCAGTAGAAATTTTAGAAAAGGGGAAATCAAGAAAGACTTTAATGTGGTCCTAGTATCCTATCCTAGTACTACGGGTTGTGCTGGTGCGGCTGCTGCAGGTGCTGAAAACCTCAAACGGCGAAAATATAACAACCTTATCGGACGTTACATATTTGAACCGTTTTGGGGTTGAAACACTCGGGCCGTGGGGTCCGAATGCTCATATAGTTTTCCGTGACATCGCCAAGCGGTTGATTGACTCTTCGCGTGACCAGAAGGCTGGCCTTTATTTAGGTCAGAGAATCAGCATTGCCATTCAACGTGGCAATGCGGCCAGTCTTTTGGGCGCGTTTCCCGTTGAGAGCGATGCGGATGAATTTTTTGATGCCATATAATTATTTTGTTTTTCTTTTAGTTTTTATTAACTATGTAATAAATGTATTGTATATTTAGAAATAATGTGGTCCTTCTTTTTTCCCCCTTTTATGAAATAAACCTGAGTTACATTGCAAGCCAAATCACGATAAGACGGGGTTGAGAAAGTCTTATGGCAGGTTGACCTTGTTGACGTATAATACCGTCCGTACCGTAGTAACTGAAGAAAGGTGGAAAAAAGTAAAAATACCTTTGATTTGGAGTAGGAAAGTTCAGGTTAGTAAAATCAATGAATGAGGAAAGTGCATCAGGCCTCAGCCACCATCAACATCAGGTATGACGCTGCCTTTATTTTGACAGCTGGGCCTGAAGGTAATAAGAAGATTGATTCATTTCCAAAGCTTGGTTTTATAACAAAATTTTATTATTTAGTATTTGCGGCTTATTTTTATGAATAAGTAAAACAATCAACTATTAATAATAGAATCGGTACATTTATCTACAGATGATGTCATTGATTTTCAAACAGCGGAGGAATTTGTTTCAATATTAACTTGAGGTTTCCCGCTAGTAAGAAAATGTAGGATTAATTTTAAACGTGTAGTTCTGCTAATGAATCCTTTTATTGTCTGTTAGCACATTATTCGATGCGCTTTAGTCGCTGTAACTCGCTCTCTTCATTTATTTTATTACTTTCCTTCAGCAAACTAAGTTAAAAGCGCTTGAATTGCTAGAAGTAACTT
Organism: Euplexia lucipara; assembly: GCA_921972225.1. Lineage (NCBI taxonomy): Eukaryota > Metazoa > Arthropoda > Insecta > Lepidoptera > Noctuidae > Euplexia > Euplexia lucipara. Next base: position 12,361,538 of record OV179148.1, read on the forward strand.
TATCCGTTTGTAAGAAAAGCGTCTGGAACGAGACTAGTAAACGCATGACTCACTCAGGAAACTTAAGCCTTCGGAGTCGGGGTAATCTTTACTTTATTATGATCATGCTTATTGGTCTTTGCTATTTTTATACTTCAGTCTACCGGAGAGTTCTCGTATTTCAATATATTTTCACATTTGAAATACACCACTAATTATTAATTAGTACAAATACTTAAAGGGCTTATTCTAGATGGTCTTCTCATTATATTTGTAAAGTATCAGTTTCGGTAATGTGTGGAGGTATCAAGTTGAAATTTAAACTGTATACTACGAGTAGGTACTACAACTAGGTACTGTATACTGTATACCTACATAAGGTAGACACTACGGTCCCATGAAACTGTAGAACAAAACAAACTTTTAAGTTTACGTAACAAAAAGATACGGCGGTTTACTAAGCAAAAGACGCAATATTCAATTCTCTGAAAGGAATAAAAAAAGGGTACTTCCCGCTGATCTAGAACTATGAAATTTAGCAAGTACCTAACATCGTTGTAAACCACAAATTCACTCTGGAGTTGCTCGAAAAACTCGGAAAAAAACTGCGGGACCAATTCCTGAACAATTTATAATTATCCTACGTACGGATATACAATATTTCATAGCAAAAAATGTACACCTTACGAACTATAGAAGGCTTAATTGTTGCAACGATCAAAAGTCGCCCGATCAGTAGCGGTCAAACATGAAACAAAAACATCTCGAACGGATTTTCTGCGCCCAAAATTGCGGCCGATCACGTGACTAGCCATGGCTTTATAGTGTAGGTACCAAATACATATAATAAGAAATTGTTGCTTGTAAACACTCTTTATTGTATACCATAAACACTTACTAGTAATTATAACTTTAAGAATTGCGTGGTGTTCTAATAGGCAACAAATTCAAGTACGACACATTCTAAGTAGACTTACCTAATTGAGGAAGAGAAGAGATTACTATGTATGTATATACGAGTACATTTTTCACTTATTATCACACAAAGCAATGAAGTATTTTTTAATGACTTAGAGAGGTGGCGATTCTCGATGAAAATTAAAAAAAATGTATCTAATAAAACGATTTATTATAGAAACCAGTGAAACCCGCACGCATCTCCAAGCTCAAGTTTTCTATTGACCTTATGAAAGTGTGCGATGAAAGAACATGAAACGGTTTTTTCAACATAAGCAGGGGTTTTGGGACTGAACAAAGCAGAACTTACAACTTTTTCGACCTGACCCCAGCTTATAAACAAACCGCGAGGTTATTATCCCAAATCAATGTTTCTCTTTATCTCTTCGTTTCTTTACATATAACCCGTAAGTCGGAAAGTAGATCAATAATAGTCGTTTTAAACCTAGGGACTATACTCTTTAAAACGGTTTGATCTCATACGTTTCAGAGGCGTCAACAAGTTAATATTAAAGAAATGCGATATCACGAAGGATCTCAGTCAAGACAAACGGCTCGGAACTAAACACCGACATGGTGATGTAAAGTACGAGAATGTTAATTAAGTCTGAAGTAAATAGAGTCAATCAAACGGCAAACAGATTTAATTAATAGCACGACTGTCTGGAGTTAACGCGGTCTTGTTGTTAGCAAATAATCAAATGCGGTTCGGGTACCCGTGTATTATGTGTGAATACCTAATGCCTGGGTACTTTCATTACCCGGCTGTGAATAAGACAAAAAATGTATACGGAAAAGTTCCGCTATAAAGATTTTCCGCTGTGTTAAAGAAAGAAACGAAGAATAAGGATTTATTTGGCACAAAAACACACGAATATGAGCAAATAATGGGAACAAACAAAAAGGATTCAATTAAGAGACAGTAAAAAAACAACAATAAAAAATTATGTATATGTGCCTTTGAAAATCTTAAAATCGATTATCTCCTAAAGCATTGATAGAAATTTTGTATTGTGATGTAAATTATTTTAGTAATTATAGATACTTCAATGAAACAAGTCATTTAACTAAGTTGTAATCGTTATTTCATAAGAAAATCATTATGTTAGTGACTGTACTAACACAGTCACATGTCTCTTATAACAAAATCACTTTCGTAAATAACTGTTCATTCAGTGAAATATTAACAAACAGACTTTCTTATTCAAACGTCTTTTTCTGAGAACTTGCGAAGATAAACCAAAGTAAATAAAACCTGCAACTTAGCCCTCCGACTTCAAGTTGTATCAATCAGGCAAAGTGACTTTAAAATAGTTATTTTAAAGTTTCCCCTTCAAACATTTCAGCACTCCCCTTCTTCAGCAATCGTTCAAGTGTGAAATAACAAAAACTAATATCAAAGTTTTACTGCTGGTAGTTTTCTCAAAGAAAATCCGTTCATTACCTCACACGTAGTAAAATTCTCCGAATTTCTTGATGCCTTTTCTCCCCCATTTTGTTTTATCTCACTATACCGTGCTCACATACTGATGAGTCAAGCTGAAAATCAATGAGTTTCTAGAGAGTAAATAAATCTTCATTATCTCAATTTAGGTGAAGTCAGAACTAGTTTCAAAATGAAAGACTGAAATAAAAAGTTAATTCTAGGTGTATCCGTTTACAGCATTTATACTATTTTACATTAATTTTCTTGCATTAAATCACTAAATCAGTAATGTTTTCAAATAGATTTACGATACAGGTACAAAAATAAATCTAAACTGCCGTACTATAATCTACCTATGCATCCCAAAACCATAGCTGTACTAGAAAGTTTCGTTGCCAAGTATTGAGCAGACAGGTGGCAGACGCTTTCTGCCAAGCCAATAAATCACTGAGCTACTTGGTATTGCCCAGGATGCTCCGATACGCCGGGCAACTCCTGATTAATGTGCCTGATTTGACCGCTGCCCGGATTTATAGAAAAAATATATTGTTTATATATATTTTTGGTGGCTTTAGATGTACTTTGCGGAAAGTCTGTCAGACAGTTTTGTTGGTTTAGATAAAATAAAACACTAACCACTGTAAAATAACTCTAAATTAGGAAGTCTGTGGCTTTGGTGGTTTTGTCTTATTCATGATGGGCCACCGACTTCCGAATTTAGAGTTATTTTACAGTGGTTAGTGTTTTTTTAAGTCGGTTTTATTTTTTGCAAAAAAGATTTTTATTTTACCATTTTTAGTTGTTCCCATACAAACATTTGCCATGGATTTATTTTTATATTGTTATTTGTTAACAATACATGTCATGGTAATAGGGTTATCCACTTATCCCTAATAAATGAAACTTAACATACCTAACTGTCGAATCTAGGTATATTGTACACATCTGCGTACCCCTCAAAGCATACTGGCGTGATGATACGTTATGATGTTGTATAAACAATAAATATCCAAGCGATTCCAGCAATCACGACAGATTTGCCGTCTATTTTTGAAGAGTTCCATTGTATATCTCCGAAGATCAGCACCAGATCTTCACCAAATTAAAATGGGACCACCTCGGGAGTAAACTCTTTCAAATAAAAAAAGAATTTTGAAAATCGGTCCACAAATGGGGAAGAAATCGCGTAACAAACACAAAAAAAAAAAAAAAAAAACATACCGTCGAATTGAGAACCTCCTTTTTTGAAGTCGGTTAAAAAGAGGTAAAAGGAAATACTATCTATCAACTTGTGTCGCTGGTATCCATTTCATTAGTCTATACTAATATTATAAAGAGGCAAAATTTGTTTGTAAGTTTGTATGGGGATAATCTTCGGAACTAATGATCCAATTTTAAAAATGATTGCACTGGTGGAAAGGTACACTATTCCCGGATGTCAAAGGCTATTTATTATCCCTGTAATCCCACGGGAAAAGGAACTACGCGGGTGAAACCACGTGACGTCTGCTATAATGCATATAATCATTATTAAAGATTGGGATCTACAACGTAAACTATATTTAGTATATTTCATAACACGTTCTCCAAAAAAAAATCTTTGTAACATGTTAAGCCGTCTGGGTGATCATAAATATTTTATGACCCCTATGAAAATATGTACACACGGGTATCTACCAAAAACAAGGCGACTTAACAAAATCTACATAATAACAAAAGTAGGTACATATACGAATACCCCTCTTCGACAAAGGAAAAGTTTTCAGTTCAAGCGTCTGAAAAATATTACCCAACTTAAGTTTAATCTCTTGAAAACGCTCTAGGAAACAATTGTAAATAGGAACTCTCCGTTTAAACAACGAGGATGTTTGTCGAGACGGTATGGAGTTGTAGAGACACGAATAAAAATATTGTCAAATACATGAATGACTTTGTGGGGTGCACTGTTGGTCATGTCTGAGTGCGGTGTTGCTCGTTGTAAATCTGTATTTCTAACAGTATTGCCTTTAGATTTAATACACCTATGACTTTATGAATTGAGGCAAAGGCCTTTGACCTGCAGTGGGATACCACAGGCTCATAATAATAATAACCCCGCAGGGCAGCTTGTGGCGAGCTGTTAGGCAGTAGCGACCTCACGGACCTGATCTCCCGGGAGAAGTCTTGTTCCTCATCTCTGCCTTGCCTTAATTGGCCGGCCAGAGTGAGCTCTGATGAGGAACGGAGCTCCCACCTTTTTCTTGCCTTAGTTGAACGGTTAGAGTGGAGATTCGCAAGAGCAAACGGGCTCGGAGGAAGGAAGCATTCCAGTAAGGTGCTGGTAGGGATCTTGACCGTACTTCCAAGATTGTCCTGATAGCCTTGGAATGCCACTCTACTTCTTTAGCACCTGAGGACATGTTGCCCTCTTGTCGCTACGTCACTTCGGACTAGCGGCCGTTTTAGAGAGAGGGCCCATTATTGAGTGTGCAAGTCACCCCGTGCCATTTAATCCGTGTAAATATATAACATTGGCGAGGCAGGGGCCATAGTCTTTCTTATATATAGGTATCCAGTCCATTTTAGCCACCCTAGCCTATAGTCCAGTACTTTTGTTGCCATAGTCTGCAATAGTCTTACACCAGCCGTAGGTTTACCTTGGGAGCACTTATTGTGTAGTGCATACAGGGAAAATCTGCGGTTGGTGGCTCACTTCGTTAAGATGACAATGGGCCTCTGCGAGTTGGCTTCGGCCCCTCGTATGCCTTCCAAAGGTCCGGAACCCAAGGGTTCCGAGAAATAAAAACGTCAAAAATAATAATAATAATAATAAGTATAGTTGTTTTCTAAAATCGTTTTTAAGAATAATACTCGTATATTATCAAGATTACTATTCATTCATTGATAGTTTACATTATTATGTGTTTTAACCGAGTGGTAAGCATTTTCAAAATAAACTATAAAACGCTATTTTCATAATATAAAAATGCAAACGAACACTAACTCAAACACAAGAGCTACCGCAAAAATAATATGAAAATAAACCACGGAAAACTTTTTATTGTTATAACTGTAGTTACGAATAAATTGCTCCGACAGTCAGATAGCCCCATTTATTGGACGTAGACGTTATAATTTACCAGGCAAGTTGGGCAAAAACAAATAATTCATAAACACACAGTGGCGTAGGTGTACACAAAGTGGACACATTTACACAGCTGTGTAAATAGAAATACAACAAAAAATACAATTATAGTACCTAATTTAATCAATAGAAAACGAATTCTTTGTTTGAACTGTTCATGTAAGGCGCTGTTAAAAACGTACGCAGTTACTGCACGCTATCAGCTGATCTCCGCAATGGCCATTGGTTAGATCCTAAAAAGCTGAAAAAAGTTAGGTCGACTGAATGTCGCAGTTGGCATATTTTTTGAGCCCTTATCTAACGCACACAAAGCCTATATGATTGCCGTGATAATGTAACAAGATGGTAAAACTCACTCATCCTTTTTGTTCAAATCTTTTTTTAGCTACCAAAGCACACAGCTGTCAATTTCGCAAATTGCTGCCAGTCTCTCTTCGAAAACTTTTTTAAGGAGGCTTTCACACCCAAGAGTTGCGAGAACTTATTACGAGTATATCGACTAGTTATTAGTTCTTGGTGTGAAGGCTCAATAAGCTGGACGAGTAAAGTTGAAACTGGTCCAAAAGTGATCTAGTTTGTCGCATATCGCTATAAATGTGTCTATACAGATTGCAGTTCCCAGTATCTATAGATTGAAATTGTGGATTTAAGACTAGATAGGTAGGTAGGTATAAGTTTTGTTAAATATGAAAAGTCTTATGTTCACGTAATACAAAACATCCAGCAGAGCAGAGCTAATGATGCTGTTAATTAGTTGGTAATGAACACGTACTTTGCGCTTGTAGGTATTTTTATTTTGACTTAACTATATTTTCTAAATTTCATCTTCGCTACAGTAAATTTATTACGTTTAATAAAGTCTTCTTGACTTAAAATGATTTCTTTTAATGTTTCTGACACTACATAGGAACTGAAATTTTGATGTTACACAACGGTGTGAGCGACAGAATTTTTAATAAGTTTATTACCGGACGGCCACTAACGAACGGTCGCAGGCCGGGACACAAATTGACAATAAATAACAAATGGCTAGATGAAGCCACCCTTTGTCTGTAAATTTACTCTCTATATCTTTGTGGGTGTTCATACTTTACAGCACCGGGTACCAATTAAGATTGTCATTAATCAATGCTAAAATGAAATAGAACACCACTTTTCTGGGCGCTTCTTGCGACCTCCACATCGATGTCAATGCGGTGAAGCTGTCGATTGCTTCGAACACCATGGCCTATCTTGGAGTGAAAGCGCAGGTCGCATAGCACGTCACACCAGCATTAATTATATCGTGCTTTTGTCACCGCCAGTCTGCCAGCTAAGTATACAGCCCAAGCGGCTTGGCACGCGACGATAGGAAGAGACCAGAACGATGGATCGGAAGTTAGGTAGACCTTTGGTGTGGGATGTTACATGTGTCAACACCCTTTCGCCATCCCACTTTGCTAGTTCAATGAGATGTGCGGCTGCTGGTACAGGTGCTGCAAATCTCAAACGGCGAAAGTAGGTTATACTTTACCTTACCTTATTAGGAGTTTTATTTTCGAGCCGTTTGGGGTTGTAACACTGGGGCCATTGGGTCCAAGTACCCATTTAGTATTTCAAAACATCGCCAAGTGGTTGGTCGGCTCTTCACGTGACCAGAAGGCTGGCTTACGTCAGAGAATCAGCATTGCCACCCAACGTGGCAATGCCGTCAGTCTTATGGGCACTTTTCCCGTTGACAGCGATGTGGATGAATTTTAAGATGGTACATCGCTTCTTTTTCTTTTCTTTCTTACTTTTGTCTGTACATAATAGCCTTAAGTATTAGGTCATAATTATTTGAAAATTTACTTAATCATAAAAGATTCTTTAGTTTATTTAACAGTATTGTCATAAGGCTGTTTTATTTATTAGCTTATGTCATGTAGCAGTTTGATTTTGTAGTTGAAAAATGCATGGAGACTTATTGCCTAAAAAGCTAAGGATTTGATGACTAGTCAGTCCCACTGTGATGTGAAGAATACTTGTCCTAATTAACTTACAGCTTCAAACTGATAGCTTTCTGCTAATAAGTAGTAAAAATTACTAGTTGTCTTCTATGGAACTTTTAATCGCTGCCTGTAACTTAAACCTGCTTGGAACGTTCATAAGTTCTAAGTATAATCGGGATGTTTAAGTTTTTCGTCTTGTTTGCACGACTCGTCTTAACTATACTTGCAAGGAAAGTAAAAGTTCGAACTCTAACTTAAATCATTTACTTCCATTAAATTATATTAACAAGCAGTTTAAAATTGTAACTTACTCATTTCGAATCAAAGTAAGTATATTAAGAGAATGGACTCATATAAAAATAAATATTGCTTTCAAATATTTACATATTATCATTAGTAAAATTCATGCATACCTACATATAATTTATATTTGAGACCACATGACATAGACACAGTGCAAAAGAGATTGATTGCAACATGCACCAACCGCCACATTTTACTTAATTTAATTTGAGTTTCATATAATGAAAGTCCGCACATTTATTTGGGGATTTGTGGTCAGTAGTTACTAAAGTTTTATGCAAATAAATTCAAAACCAAATGGTTTTCATTATTACAGCTAGGATAAAATTAACTAAATCAAAATCAAAATGTTGTATTTTGAAATTCCGTAGTTTCAATTTGTGGTAATAGAAGCAAAAAACATAAGGTTTTGGTGGTTTACAAGCCCAGTTTACTCTTTATTTTCCTCCGATAATTTTATGTTTGCCACGGGAATATTCTTTCTTTATAAACCATCCTCCTTCTGCACTTATCCCAATTTCTTTTAACCACCATATTTCAAGCAATAATTATTGATTTATGAAATATTACTTATTTGTTAAATATGATTAATAAATATTACTTTATCTTTTAAAGTCTTTTCGCATTATAACATGTATAAACTTGTAATAAAATCTCTTTGGCTATACTATTTGTATCTGGCTGGTTTTGGTATCATTGAAAGTTTAAATTTCAGAGAACATAATTCCAAATTAGGAAAATGTGTGATTTTCATTTGTTTTTCGTACTTTCAAGATGAGTGAATCTAATGAAGAATTCGATACTATATAATACGATCATTTTAAAATTTTACTACAAAAAGGTAAAAATGCAACGCAAGCCGCGAAAAAAAAATGCGATGTTTATGGACCTATTATATCAACCGATTTCCTGACAATTCAACTATCACAGGTGTCACTTTTAGAATTACTCAAATTAATTTCTCTTCCTCTCCTTCCTCTCTATCCCTCTTAGCGACAAGGGTTTCAGTTGCCTTTCATTCATCCCTTTTAGGGCCTTGTATTTAATTTATATATTCTCAGTTCTTAAAGACAGTGTTTGAATAAATTGCCATGTGGTCATATTGTAACAATCACGCGACTAAATATTTCTCCAATGGGCAATTTCTATGAATGTTTTTTTTTGTTTCTCCGACATACAAACGTAATCCTATACAGGCCTACAAAGCTTAGATCATTCCCAACTGTGCTTTTTATATGTTTCTCCACTTTACTATAGTAGGCATTAAGTTCATAAATGGTATAACAACGGCCACAAACTCTAATTTATCATTCATGCAATACAGAACTACCGCAAAACCACTGATATCAATTAAAATGGACCTTTATCCATGTTATTATGTCGACTAGTTGCTTTTTTGAATTTGTAGGTTATTTAGAACAATTTGATATTTATTAAAAATGTATAAATGTACTGGTACCGTTCTCTATTTTCTGCAACGCCGTGCTTACAATTGCTTATCCATGAATACTAAAATTATGTACAGAGTACATCAAGCTACCCCAATATGTAATTTTTTTTTAATAGTTTTTCAATTTTTAAACAAACGGAATAAGGTTCGTGTTAAATTGAGAATATTTGACAGCTTGGGGTAGCTTTATGTGCTGGCGTCTGTACAAATTAATTTCTATCATTTTGTTTCTGAAACTCTGAATCACGGGTCATCATAATATTTAGTTTTCTATACGTCAATTTTTCAAACATTAGATCATTTACTTATCAAAGACATCCATAAATATATTGACAAACTACTTACGTACGGAGCAAAGCATAGTAAGAGGTGTCTCAATAATCACGAAACTCAACTTAAAGTAAACAACAGTGTACAATGCCTATTGCCCACACCCCATCTAAATCATTAACAGAACAGGGATCCCACACGAGTTAATTAAAAACCGCCAAGATAACCGTACCGTGTGTCAACTGCCAATTAAGGTCTATTAAACATTATATCGCTTGTTTCTCACTGCTATGGCAGCATACACAACACATAAAGCATTTGTTAAGGACTTTCTCGACGCCTTGAGTTAATCAAGAAACATGGATGTATGAATTTTCTAGATGAGACATCGGTAAGGTAGTCAACGTTTCCGTAACATATTTACTGGCGTGATATGGTTTTATTGAAAAACTAGTTGTGATTAAAATTACTATTAAATTTTCTTGTCAAATAAATAATGTTCTTATGTGGAGCAATTGCGCAGAACTAAAATTTTAAATGCTTAGTATGAGCAATGTCAATCAAGTCGCTAATAGGTATTTTACCTTCACTGTCAAAACATCTACCTATCATTTGAAATTATGACCAGTAACACTAATTAAGACAGCACCAGTTTTATTGTTTCTTCACGTATATAAAATAACATACTATAAACATCAGTTTATTGCAGTACTAACTCCAATAGCCTAATGCTATCTAGATTACATTTCACTACGATCCCATTACACCGTTTTCTAAAACCCTATAACCTGAACAATCAAAGTAACGTTAATGGCACTTCCAGTACGCAATAAAAGGACTGTAACTGTATCTTTCGGTTGTACTTATTGAGAGTTATATCTTCAAGAAAGGGTGAGTACTCGTCTTTCGATTACCGGATTATTATTTCATTAGAACAACAGCCTTTTAATTGGCTTGCGTTTGTTTTCTAAGTCTAATTTACAAATATTGGCTTTGAAGCGTTATTAAGGAAGGTTAAGATGTTGTGTACAAATGTTTTTGGATTAATGTTTTTATATAATTGAGTGCTAACGGTTTATGAAATTACCTCTAATATTTTCATGACGGAATTTTAATTGAAGAATAAAGAAATTATATTTGCTGAGTTCTCAGAAATCCACCCATCTAATTTATTCATCTGTCTTTCTCTATCTTTGGTCTTTTACTGAAGTAAATCAGCAGGCCTAGCAATATTACAAATTCTATTTCTATTCTTTTTCTATTATGGAAAGAAAATGGCGTATATGGAATCAGCTGTTTGTCAACTGTCAAGTGTATTTCATTTTCAGCCATATCACAAATTCTACTCGTTAACACCTGACAGTTGACAAACAGCTGATTCCATATACTTACGCCATTTTCTTTCTATTGTCGCCTTATCGACTACCATCATAGAAATATAATTTGTAATATGGCTAGACCTGCCCCCCAAGCCAAGTTACAAACGATTCGTATCTATTCTCTTTCTACAATCGAGAACGCCTCAAATCCCTTTGTTTTGACCACGTGAATTAGCGAAAGGTGATAAGTCACGTGGTCAAAACAAAGGGATTTGAGGCGTTCTCGATTGTTCGCTTTCCACTGTTTATTAGGCTTCTTCAAAAATCCGTCACTATAATCGACCTTGTACTTTACACTATCCAGTCTGTGTCAGAGTCCCACGTTAAGCTTGCAAATACGCGGTATTCTCGCGGCCGTCTCTAGTTAATAGTTTCAGAAAATAACTGCTATCTTTACTATCAACTTCTCTTCGACACTGCAAATTAACTTGCATCTATATTTGTTACTAGCTTCTGCCCGCGACTTCGTACGCGGATCCTGTTGCTTATGCCAGCGACAACGGGGTCGTCAAAATCGAAGATCTGAAACATCTGATGTCGAATTCTATAAGCCCGGGGACGGGAAATCAATGGGATGCGCGAGACGATTCAAGATGTTCCAGATTTTTTATTTTTGTTGGTCAACAGGAAATGCCATCAGACTTAACAACTTTTGCTAAGACGCCATTTCTATTATGTATATGTTATATTGTCTCTGGGCTTTGGAGTTCCCCTACAGGTGCTCCAGATCTTCAAATTTAGTCTCACAGCAGAAAACACTCTTCACGTGGAATAGTTTTTGCAATGGCACCATTTTTATATCTCTTTTACTTTAGGTGTTCCATTTTCCAAAATAAATTATACCCTATATGTTGCGTGACGTTCACGATCAGCGGTCAGTCGCGCATCTCCTTCCCCCACTTATCTCTAGAGTCGATGCGTATATACGCTGAAAACTCAAGCGTTATGCTTTTTCCGTGAACGTCTCCAACTCGCGAGACAGTGCATGATGTTCACGATCAGCGGTCAGTCGCGCACATATTCTTCACTGGTCTCTAGAGACCTGGATGTAGATGCGTAAATACGCTGAGAATGCAGGCGTGCTTCGCGATCCCAAGAAGTTTCCACGGAGCGAGTTGCAGCCTCATGTTCTCGAACAGCATCAAATCTCTCCTAACGCTCTTCGGTAGATTGTTGGGATCTTATGGTCTTTAATGATTTAGCACCTTTGGAACATTGGGAAAAATTTGACCTCTTTCTAGGCATGGTAATAGTTTTATTGTGATGATACCTGATCAATTAAAATCTAAGTGGCTACTCCCCTGCGTTACCGGGTAAGCTACCGTGTAACGAAGATAAATGGAAAAGGAAATTAAACACTCAAATAACATAAGCCCGAAGGCATACGATAAAAAAATGGGAGTTTTAGCCAGTAGAGTCTAATTTCAACGATATACCATCGTCATCGAAAATCAGTCCTGAACTGTTCCCGCCTTCACCGCGTAGTACCTCCTACTTATGTTATTTTATAATTATGCAATAAAATTAGTGATAGTTTTAATTTCTATATCAAATGTTTCTGATCTTCGATTTTTATAAGTCAACAGGAAATGCCTATCAGACCGAACAACTTTTGCTAAGACGTCATTCCTATTTGAGTTATGGTGTAGCTGGGCTCTTGGAGTTCCACAACAGGTGTTCCAGATCTTCGATTTTTATACATCAACAGCGAGTGCTCATAAGGCTGAACAACTCTTGCTAAGACGTCATTCCAATATATGTTATAGTGTAGCTGGGCTCTTGAAGTTCCACATCAGGTGTTCCGGATCTTCAAATTTATTCTCTCTGCAGAAAATGCTCATAACGTGGAACAATTTTTGCTATGGTACCATTTTTGTATCTCCTATAGTTTAGATGGTCTGTTGCGGTTCTGCATCAGGTGTTCCGGATCTTCAAATTTATTCTCTCAGCAGAAAATGCTCATCACGTGGAACAATTTTTGCTATGGGACCATTTTTGTATCTCCTATAGTTTAGCTGGTCTGTTGCGGTTCTGCATCAGGTGTTCCGGATCTTCAAATTTATTCTCTCAGCAGGAAATGCTCATCACGTGGAACAATTTTTGCTATGGGACCATTTTTGTATCGCCTATAGTTTAGCTGAACTGTTGCGGTTCTGCATCAGGTGTTCCAGTTTCCAAGATAAATTATAGCCTATGTGTTGACCAGACTTAATATCTATACAACAAAAAAAAATCATTCAAATCCGTCCAGTAGTTCCGAAGATTAGCGTGTGCAAACAAACAGACAAACAGACAAAAAGACAAACAGACAAACAGACAGACTTTTTTTTTTGGATTCGTGTTCTATTACTGTTTCTAAACCCCCCTCAATTATTATTTTTTAAATATATTCAATGTACAGACACAGTTTTTTTACAGTCTTATTATATGTATATAGATATTCACTCTGCATTAGAATCAATTTCAATTGGGATAGACTCGTAGCATTTAAGTGTATAAAAAATAATCCTATTCTCTCTCTATTCAGACCACTGAATATATACACAAAATTTCAAAACAATCGGCCAAGCCGTTTTGGAGAACCTATGTTACAAACACTGACACGACTCTGAATTTAATAGGTTTGGACAAATGTTTTATTTATGCGTTTCAAAATGAAGATGTAATTGTAATCATAATATGTAGTAAAAAAATAAATAAATCTTTCCAGTCACAACAATACAGCACTAGTACTCAGAAGAAACTATGGTGCATAAATATGTCCAGACGCCAGCACATCAACCTACCCCAAACTGTCAAATTTTCCCAATTGAACATGAACCTTATTGTGTTTAGAATAAAGTTAAAAACCTTTCAAAGAAATTTGGCACATTGGGGTAGGTTGATGTGCTGGCGTCTGTACATTTCTCTCTTGAAGTCTAATAAGACAGCAATCTGACTCGACCGGGGATAGAGCTACCGCGGGACCAATCCAAGCGTGCAACAAACGCCTACTGATGGCAAAATCAATACAGTTTAGCAAGATCTGGAAATTAAACTCAAAACCGTCAGCAGTCGTGCTTGCGGGACCAACAAGTCAGTTTAAGCATCACTCAAAATAAATCGCAATCACATAAAGTAATCACAGTTAAAATTAAAAGAGCATCCTGCGAGACGTCGCGACGTTTTAAGATTAAAGTTTACACAACAGAAATATTTCTGAAACGTCGACTTGGAAAAGTTTCGTCTTTGTCATGTAAGAAAATACGGAGGAGCGGGATCGTTTGTCTTCAGCGAGTGAAGCACTAAACTCAAGAGTTTTGCATCCACAGCAATAAATATTCGTGAGAATGTAAAAGCAGCTATACGGAGAGGAATTAAAACGATGGATCTAGATTTGTAAAGGATTGTTTATTTGATAGACGTTTTAGTAAATGTTTTGTGACAGTATGAATACTAAGAAATGGCTTCAGGCAGCTTGTCTAGATTTTTCTGATTGAGGTAACTTGCAGAAGGGAAATGTTGTTTGGGGACAAAACAAAGAACTGTCTGCTATTTAGATGTACTTTTTTCTACAATTAGATCAATGTACTAATACTAGTTAATGTCCAAAAAGTTAAAATTCTTTTTGAAGACGTTTGATGGTCTGATCAATAAATCTCCTACCAAATATCATAAATTGTAAATTGGTTTTGCTAAATAACCAGATTTTACAACACAACAAACACATTACAGTTAATTTTGTTCTTTAGTTAAAGTTAAAGCTTAACATAACATGATGCCTGTATTCCCTGAAGGGTACATCCTTTGCCAATTATGGGTAAGCCTCAAACGTTACCTTTTTCTCAGTACTAATTATGTATACTTATAAAAATTTTAGAACAGACGTTGAACAATTTATACACGTTATTTTCAATTGTACCCTGTCTGAACTTGCCAGACAACATTCCTATAAATAAAAAAATGCGCAATTATTCTCACCAATTAGTCAAATTGATTCAATCACTAATTGATTGCTTCACAATGCAGTCGATGACATACGTTTCCACTTGAAAGCGTTCCGTTCACGACTCAATGAATAAATAAATAGCTTTTGGCTCCAGACGACTGTACTGTTAAGGGTTATGAGTTATTTTATGTTCATCCAAATTTCTTTAGCCCTGAAATGTAAAGAAACGGTTGCAATTACTTTGCAGGAGGCAGATGGAGACACGATAAGTCACTTCTTCTTAGTTCTTGAGTTGTAAATCTTTTCTGTAGTATTTTGATTTGTTCTTGGTTAGCAACATGAATTTAAATACCAAATACTAAAAGGATAGCACGATAATATGATCATGTAACAACTGCATCGATTTTAATATACCTTTTTGTTTATATTTGTCTGGCGGACAACTAACATAGGTAAAAGACATGAAAAGATGAGTAATTTTTGTGGTATTTTTAGAAATTCTATTGATTTCCTTACGTCACATTACTTAGGTCAAGACTTCATGACACAACATCATGCTGAGCGGTATCCTTCTTGCCGTCACTAATCAAACTTGATGTGCAGTCTACGCGCTGCCGATCTTTTCCGCTGAGTTACGTTTTGTGTTTTGTTTCCACTTACTTAATTCTAAACAAACTACCGCCATAATTTTTAAAATTACCGTTTAATTATTGTATGCACGTGATTTTTTAGCTTCCTTCTTAAAATTGCTTTTTTTCTGTTGTATAAACCAAAAGTTTTACTTTTGTAGGTACATGTTACGTTTTTGGACACCTAAATATTCGCTTATTTATAGTAGAATAAATAGTATGCAAACAATCATTTTTACTGCACTATTTTGCGAGCCGTGTAAATACGCGAATAGAGATTCGCTTTGAGTCCGAATAGTGCTGAAGAAATGATACGGAGCGCAACAGGCTTATATTGTAAAAAATACTAACTTTATCGGGATTGTCAAACGAAATGAAATTTTTACATTAATTTGTTTCACATAGGTTTAATTCTTTCCATAATTCGGTGTTTAATATTTCTTGCAAGGAACAAAGTTGCAAGCTTTTTTTGATAAATTTAATCGATTTTTTCTAGAATAAGTTAAAGCGTACGTTTCGGTGAGACAAATGTGTTTTCCAATTCTTTGGTGTATTCGGTTGATATGTAGGTATTTAAGCTACAAAATCACTACTATTACTTGTTAGGGATAAATAGGTAAGTTAGAAGCTTGATAACGGTTGATCGAATATTAACGGTCATTGAGTAGGTTATAATAATAGTCATTACAGGACATCGTCAGTACTTATTGCTTGATCCGTAGGTATACCGTAACTCCGTAGGTTGCAAATAAATCGAATCGTAATCTTAGCCATTGTAGGTAACCAAAGAGGTAGCCACCTTTTTAATTTGAATAATATCGGCAGTAGGTACCTATGTAAAGACTTGAAAATAAAAAATAATATTTTTATTTTTGACACCGTCCTGTACTAACTTTATTTTTTACTGATCCGTAAAAGGGAAATTTCATTACAGCACGGAGCTGTGAAGGTCGTTTCTTTAGACTTATTAAGCGACGAGGCGACTTGTCTCAAAGGTTAATAAACAACAGCAATAAAAACGAAAGCATAATATTAATAAAAAAAAGTATTAAGACTGTCTTCTTGTTTTAAGAGAAAACGTGGTGTATTTTCTTGAAATATCTTATTAAATCAATGTAATACCATCCAACAAATTAATGGATTTTTTATTTATTTAAGTTTTAATTTTATTTGAACTTAAGTCATTACGTTTATTTGGTGTCTCATTATTATAAACACTTTGTTGTTTCACTAAAAAACATAAAATACATGGTTTGGACCGTATAACTAAAACTTTTTTTCACTTCTTCTCCTTCTGTTTCCGTTTTCCTTCTGCTGAGTGATGTTTTTTGTTATTATGGCTGGTAAAAAGGATACCGACCGATTCGATATGGATATTTTTGTCTCTCACGAATAAATGGAAATCATACCTATAGTAAATAATAATTTTTGAAAGGTACCTTCTGGTCACAAATTATTTGGGTTTGATTGGGTCGAAGCCCTTATCACATTTCAATCCTTTATAATAATGTTATATAAATACGGCCTTTGCCCACAAGTTTTTCACTTAGATAAGTACAATCACTAGCCTAAAACCTGTCATAGTTACGCAGCTTTTAAGACTGCTTTACTCCATAAGGTTTTTTTTTATATTCTGGAGAATATTTATTGAAGCATACTTTAGATATTAGCATATTTTTTTAAATGATTTCCTCAAACTTGCAATTGTTATGTAACGCTTCTGATTTTTGAATAAGTGAGTATTTATGTCCGCGACTGTACCAACCTACTACTTTCTGTCTTTGCTACCTGTATAACGATTAAAATATCATATAGTTTTAGATAGATTTTACTTTATTTTAAGGGTTTCGTAATCAACACCGTACTCTTATTATGGTCAGTCGGTCTGTCCGCGAATTAAGGTGGAGTACATTTGTATTTTAAGGCTGTAATTTAGAATGGAACTGCATATTGATCAAGGCAACAAAGTGGAAGTGGATAAGAAAAAATCAGTTTAAAGTAAAATAACATCAGAAAATAATAAAACGTATTTTCCTTATAAAAAGTCCTGTGTATATCGAAGATAAAAATAACCACCGCAGCTAAGTAGGCTTTATAACTTACTTGCACACACTAGTAAAAAAGAAACATGTCGTCCAAATTCTATTAAAATGACTGTTAGAGTTGTTTTTGTTTCATTCAATAATTGGTGACACATGTATTGTATTCAACCTGGCTTCAAAACCCTTTGTGCGATCCAACGTAGTTACAATTGGCTTCAATTTTTATTCAGTCTTGCAAATTAAAAACATAGGCAAAAAGTACATAGATAATAGTTTTATTCGAAAAGAACATCAAACACACATTCATTCATTCATTTTGTTAATAAAATATAATTTGAAATCAGCGCGCGGACTTTATTTGAAACATTTTTATTTTTTTTATTCATTTTTGTTAGAGCTTATACGTACCTCCTAAAATATTATTTACCAAAGATCAACAACATAACCACGCAACAATTTAGCGTAGTGACATAAGGTCTTTATTCTAGCGTTAGAAGAGCTCTTTGGTTCATTTCGGAGCTGCTCGGCTTAAAGGTGACGACGTACTAGGCCGAATAGGAATGTGCTTGTTCAACTGCAATAAATTGGCTTGTAAAGTGTTGGACATGAGACAGCCGTTTTAATTTGCCTTCAAAAGCCTGGATGGGTTCTTGAGCATCTTGATCCCTTCTTTGCTTAAGATAATACCCACACGGCTGCAACAGCTGTACAAAGAACCTGTAAGAAGGACCTGTTTGAAAGTATATTTTTTATAAATTTGTTTCTTAAACTAAGTTGATACTAGCAACTAAAAAAATACAAACAACAATCAGATACCAAGTAATTCTTATTTGAATTAGTCACAAACCCTAAATCAAGTCAATAAATTCCCGTGCATTAGTTTGATAGAACCTTTAAGTACCCGTAAGATAGTAATGTCTATTTAGTGCAAGTGAACGCTAAATTACTTGGAATAATTAGGATATACTAGCGTCATGGAGGTGTGATGTAGGTATGCTGGTAAATTAGAGCATCATGACATAGTAATTATAGTCAAGAGAGTAATTTTGGTGTCAGGAAAATGGTGGATAGTTAAGAATCGCTTTTAGCACGAGTCACTTGAAATTCAAACGAGTCAGCAAAGCATAATGCAAAATTCGCATCTTATTCCATTGGCATGTCTATTATTTCAATTTTATAAATTTATATTTAAGTATTTGCATGCCCATGCGACGGCAAAATGTGGAGAACCCTGTTTATACAAGAACATCTATGTACTTATTACCCATGTTCATAAAGTAATAAATGATTGATTTGATCTGATTTAACTTTTTACCGTTCCTATTCCTTTTTCAATAAAAAATAATTCATAAATATTTTTTTTTTAATATCTATGAACATAGTGCACCGCCAGTAATGATCTGGTAACCCAAAATAACGGTGTACAGCGAATAAAGAATCCTCACACTAGACAGAATGTGAGGCCTTCCTCATCTGACTCTTGACCCAACCGCCTAGCAATGGTTTCTCCAGGTACTGGACAAAACTCTTCGCTATTAAATCAGATACGATTTTCGGCACCATAGTAAGTTGAGTCCGAGTCTACATACATTACAAATGCGACACTTTGTTTCTAATTGGTACTTAAATCTCATGCCGGATTGGATTAAAGGTATGTATACAAATTATTGTACATTACCAGAACACAAGCCTGCCATAACTTTGATTACAATACTTCAAAAGTATGTGACGACTGCACACATAGGTTTGTCAAAAGCTTTATGAAAGCAAATTTCATGCATATTTGCTACCCTTAAAAGTATTGTGTTAATTTCGCCCTAAATTGGGGAGGATGGTATGCTTTGACGATGACGAACCCTCCATAAGCATATGTACGTACCGCATCGTACTTTAATATTTCAAACCAATGTTATTTTTAAAAATTATACTATTATGCTTTTAGAAATGTAAACCTTAATCTGTCGATTTGTAGGATTATTTAATACATTTTCTGTAGCTCTTCGGGGATTCAGTTAATACAACACAAATGTTGATACCTTTTGACCCATTTTTAGTAGTTAATGGCCAACATGATACCCCTTGGTAAGACTGCCAGAGTTTCAGACTTCTGACCACCCGTAATGGTTATCAAAGACAGCGGTGACCTTCGACTTACCGTATTTTCCGAAGCAGGAAAGGGTCGGTATGTAATAAATAGATGGTTGGCCCTCTATGTTCGGTCTTGGAAAAGTTGCTTAATTTTAAACGTTTGACTGTTAACACTTTACCATAAGCTTCCAAGTCCGAATTGACATAGTAATGACTTTATTATTTACGTTAACATTTAGTAAATAAGACATTATTTTCTACGAGAACAGTAAATTCAACTATTTTTTTATAGTGTAACACACGCACACATGAACGTGTAGGTACGACATGCACACATGAACTCATTATAAAATAAATTATATTTTTGAATTAATTGGCAGTAAAATAAAACTGAAAGAAAACAAAGTCAATAATATTTAAATGTTTGACGAATATTTATAAATGGCTAGTATTCAATATTATCGTAAACATATTCGAAGAAGTATAAGGTCAGTTAAGTCGGTGGTCAGATGACCCCACTTGTCAGTTCTAAATACAGGTTGTATCAATGTTGGTCATTTCTTTGAAGCGGTTTATCATTGGCAATTATAGTAGTAGTAGTAGTAGAAAGAATAGGTTCTTATAATTCAACCTTAATCGTTTATTTTAAATCAAATAAACACTTGTCATCATGACCTTGTACTGTATTGAAATAAGTAACACTGCCCAAAATGGCCCAAATATTTTATGTAATTCTCTTAACATACACACATAATAATCAATAATGACTTCTTTTATGTAATATTGAGTAATCTATTGTAATATGCGTACACCTGTAAAACAATCTATAGGGTTACTGTCCGGGTCAGTGGGTTAGTCGAAACAGCTGCATATTCCTTTGTTTATAATATTAACACTATACTTTCATGTGGGTTTGCTTTGAGTAATATTTTCCTTACGTTAGTAATATTTTAATCTTTGATAGTAGCATGATTGTTTAATTGTATGAATTCCAATTTTAATTTTAATTAATAATATATATTTAGAGCATGTGTACTCGATAATGTGTAAGCTGTGGTTACCTGTAATTGAGTGTGCGTTACAAGACCATGTATTCTGTAGTAGTTTTAATTTTTAAATAAATTGTAATGTTGCTCGTTGGTAAACCAAAATAATTATATAAATAAATAAATAGTATGCCCCAAAAATGTAAGAACCCCATACATTTCAGAATATTTCGTATTCATTACACACAGTAGACACGCGATATTTATATTAATGGATTGAAAACACAAAATACGGTGTTTATTATTTTTGGATTCATAATTAACATTTTGATTAAATTCAATAAGATAAACCTATTTGTATTACCTGTGGCTTTTTACTTTGACGCACATACCAACGAAGTTTCATTAGTATGTAGGTATCGATTAATAAATACATACATTGTGACTAATTGTAGAAATACTGACCCAATTTAATATAAAAAGTGCATTTTCAAACTGATAGAACAAAGGTATTTGTGTAAGTGTATGTTTATGACTCACCGAAGCTTTTACATAAAAGGCAAATTGTCAGGTGTCCGAAACCATTCCTCGAGTGTACAGATATTTTTCAACACACTGTAGATAAACTTGTGATAATTATTTCGTACGAATATTTTCATTGGGTTTATTTAATTACATAGGAATAAAAGTCACACTAGAACGTGCTTAGAATTATTTGCACAAAAGAAGGAACTATGGGGTTTAAACTATTATTTTTAGTTTGTGTGTTCGCGGTTACATGGGAAGCAGATTCTGTGGCTTTAAAGGGTCCTGCTTTAACGAGATATGATCCCTGTGGGTTAGGCTTGATACATTTTGATAAATTTAGTGAGAATTACTGGAGAGGGATTGTGCATTTTGGACTTTATACAAACATGGTTGAAGGTGAAATGGTGGTTGTGTTTAAGAATGAAGTCACTATAGCAGCAGTAAGTTTTCTTTTATACCTAATTCTTTTGTGAATGATTATAGCAAAAATAGATAATGGCTACAGTCAAAAACTGTATTATCTGTTAATCTTTTAGCGATGTTTGATCTTTATAGTAATAATTGCATTTCGTACAAACTTTGTATTATTGAACCGTAATAAAAGAAAATTGTGGTTGAACAATAGTAGAAACTGTATTTGAAACGTTATGATTTAGAGTAAACGTATTTAACGATTTGAACACAGAAGTTTTCGTATTATTGTTAACTGTTTGGTTTAAATCACGTTTTTATCAGTGTCGTTTTCTTTAGTCGCAAAACAACAGACTTATAAGTTTACGAAGGGGAGGTCTTGATTAAATTATAGGTCTCATGTAAGCAGGTAAGCTATTAACGAAAGCTGATTTTGCTTTCAGCACCCAAATATCTACAACTTTACAGTACGAAGAACGAACAAACATGATCTAGTGGTGCACGGAGTAAAGCCAATACCGGAGAGCTACATATTTTACGTGTCAACAGACAATTTGAGAGCAAATGGAAGTGATGTGCCGATTGTCAACCTTCTGACATTGAACAATGTTACGCTTTGCAATGATAAGATTAAGGTACGTACGTCTTTTTCTGTACTCACACTATAATAGGTACCGCGTTTTAGTTTTCGCGAGAACAAACAGGAACATCTCATACCAAAGTAACTTACTGGAGTTTGTGTCCGTAACCGTAACCTTGGGTATAAAAAGTCATAACACAGTTAATGATCTACATTTCTCACTTTCATGAAACCAAAAGATAAAGCGCCTGGTACGATTGTTGCGGCAAAAAATCCGCAGAATGATATTCTTCTTATACTTACTTATTAGATAGAAATAATAATATTATAAATGATTACAATATTTATAAAATATGCTTAGTGTCAATAAAGCATGGGCTTGTAAGTAAATAATATTAGCCACACGGGTTGATCTTGCCGAATTAAGTCCGTGGATGGGATTGAATGTAAAATGGGCTGTATCCGTACCTGTTACTGATCATATTTGCGTAATCAAAAGTAAACGACTATTTGTTTTTTTTTAAACTATATGTGGAGGCTTGTTATTAGCTATTTTTATAATATTATATTCTTCATTCACTGGATTGTTAGTCTGTAAGCCTTCCTAAAAATAAAATAAATAAATTAATAAAACAAAACGAAATTAAATTTTTGAATATGCTACTTTTTAGTTAAACTTAAATAACGAACACAGCTGTTGGAGGCGGGGCATGCTTGAGCGAGATCACGCGAACGTGAGCGAGAGATGACGATTAATGAATACTAAGTACTATGTCATGAATAGCCTGTAGGTACCATTTTGCCATAAATTGTGTGACTTTTTGGGATATAAACAAACGCTAATAACTTTGCTGTTTATGAATATTATTTATTGATACTTTACAAATATAATGAGAAGAGCGTCTAGAATACGCCCTTTAAGTATTAATACTAATTAAAAAATTATGGTGTATATAAAGTACCTCCAAGTCACGGAAGACATGTAAAGCAGTTGGTCCCGGGTGTTAGTAGATCTTAGACAGTCGTAACGAGTACTTAAAGCCCCGAAAGTCTAAAACCAGTTTAACCAAAGGGTATCGTGTTACCCAGTCACTGGGTTGTGGTGGTTAGATAGGCAGTTGTTTGATGTAAAACACTAGAATTCAGCTGAATCCGATCGCTTCCAGTCTAAACTGGAACAAGACGGCTAGTATGAAGTCATGGGCAACAAATTGTTGATGGTGTTATCCATCTGAAATTATTCAGTCCGGAGTCTGGATTAGTGCCCAACTGATGGGAATTAGCTTGCCCCCTATTATTATACTAAAACATAACTGGCGAAATTTTAATGTACAGACGCCAGCACATCAAGTTACCTCAATGTGCAAATTGAATATGAACCTTATTGTGTTTGACATAAAGTTGAAAAACGATCAAAGAAATTTGGCACATTGGGGTAACTTGATGTGCTGGCGTCTGTACCTGCGGCTGATACAGTTGTGTTTTTTTTTCTTATTTTAATTTCAGGCTGCACAAACAATTACAAGGCTGAACGTCACCCAGAGAAATCCTAGGAACCACTACACCCATATCTGTGGTAGAAGATCCTTAAACAATACAGAGTTAGTGTCAGTCCGCACTGAAGCAAAAGCTGGTGACTGGCCCTGGCATGTCGCTATACTTGTCAAGGATAGGAACAATGTTCTGAAATATCATTGTGGTGGTAACATTATTTCCAAGACTGCGATCATAACAGGTGAGGAAACCAAACTTGTTTTCTTCATTAACCCCCAAGAGGACACCGGTGTCCGCGCTGTCATTGTCTTTCTATTGTACGTCTATTGACACGATTGAAAGGTAAATTTTCAATTCTATTCTATTCTACTTTTGTTATGGCAAACACCGCCAATGTCGTCCCAATGTCTGAAGTGAATTTAAAAGCAAGTAAGTGCAAATTAAATATATTTATAAATTACCAGAAAGTCAGATCCTATAATTTACGACTATTAATTATTGTCCTATGGCTTACTTGACTATAAACGTTTGTTGTGTAAAATTTAATTTACTTGTAAACCATAAGCCATCGTGAAGTATAAAGCTAATTACTTTATTAGCAAGAATGTCAATAGCGATAATATATTTTGTAGGAATAATGCCCGCTTTAGACTTTGCAGTCAGGTTTTACTATATTGATTTTTTCACCGACGCCGGTATTTTGCTATTTACAAACTTAACAGTTTTACTGTGAAAGCTATAACGAATTTGAATTTAAAATAACCTACATTCATAATGTACCTATATCGCTCATTGCTAATTCCTGCTAAATCCAATCTGTAATTACATTACGACAAACTATATAACAGTTCACATTTTATTTTTAGCCGGCCATTGCGTTTTCAAGAATGGTGCAGTTACTGAAGCGAACAAAGTCGTAATTATGGCCGGTATCAATAACCATAAACTTGTCAATCAATCTGGAAGACAGACACTTACCGTAAGTATTAAAAATATGTTTTGTATGTAATAATTGTAAGGGAAACTAAAAGTTCTACAGCACATCAAGCTACTCCAATGTGACAAAATAAATGCCAAGTTTTAATTAATTAATTGATAGGCCTGCATTTGACCGCTATCTCACCTGATGGTAAGTGATGATGTGGTCGACGTTGAAGCACGCGTCAAGTGCTAGGTTTATAACTTTTTTACAAAAAAAAGGGTTTAGGTACCTATGTTTAATTGACAAAATTAAAAATTTGGGATACCTTGATGTGCTGGATGGAGTCTGTACAAAACAGATGTAATTCCCGTATTTTTTCTTCAAATGTCTGTAATGTAACTTAACTCACTGTCAATCTGTAAAAATACGTCCCGTTACACAACCCACAACTATTTTCTTACATTCACTAGATTTTGAACGAATCACGGGAATTGGCTTTTGGATATCGTCAGTCTTGTTGAGTAAAACGTTGTTCTTGTAAAACTTTTAAAAGTAATTAATTTTTACTAATGATATGATGGTGAAATGTTAAAATAATTAATTCAATTTGGGTGTAATTTATCTATAATATGTATGTATTTAGAAATATATAAGTATGTTTATCAGCTGTTTAGTACCCATAACACAAGCTCTCAAGCTTAACTTGGGACTAAATGGCGTTGTGTGAAAAGTTGTGGAATATTTATTAATATGTCGTGTATTCATATAAATATCTTATAAATTACATTTTTAAATATCAATATAAAAATAAAAACATTTAAAAATATAAAAAATAGTAGGCCACCGATAGCGGGAGCAGGGTCCAAGCTACCGGTGGTTAGGGTCTCAGAGACAGGAACCTCCTCACAATGCGAGCCGTATCGAGGAGTACTGCCTTCTTCTGTATCAGGCCTTTGACCCAACCGCGTAACGATAGCCTCGACAGATGGTCGTCGAGGCTTTTGGCAATAAGACCATTGGCCGTCACAACAATCGGCACAATGACAGCAGAATCTACATCCCACATGTCGACAATCTCGTGGGCTAAGTCAAGATATTTTATTTGTTTATCTTTCTCAGCTTTCACGAGATTTTCGTCATGTGGGATGGTAATATCAACTATCATTGCGCGGCGCGCTAATCGGTCTATCACTACTATATCTGGCTTATTGGCGACAATAGTCCTATCGGTAATGATAGACCGATTCCAGTACAAAGTGACATGGTCATTTTCGAGAACTGGGTCGGGCACATACCTGTAGTACGGTACCTCAGTGTCCACAAGCTGGTATCTCAAAGCAAGTTGCTGGTGAATAATCCTGGCTACTTGATTATGCCTTTGCAAGTATTCGCCGTTAGCCAGACAAGAACAACCAGAGATTATATGTCTGATGGATTCACCAGGGCGATGACATGCCCGACACACGTCAACCGTCCCGTCCTTCATAATATGTCTTCGGTAGTTATTCGTTAGGATAACTTCGTCCATAATTGCACATACAAAACCTTCAGTTTCCCCAAAAAGGTCACCAAAACGTAGCCAGGATACCGACGCTAGTAAATCTACATCGGGCCCATGAAGAGCCCGGTAGAAGCGGCCGTGAAGCTCTTTGCTTTGCCATACCCGCCTGCGGTCATCTGTACTAAGCACTACAGGTTTGCGCCAGTTCTCGTTAGCCATGGAAAGCGGGGTGAGCCCTTTATCCACGGCGACCACATCTCGGTGCATACCCACTTCGGTTTTTAAGAAATAATCCCTGAGGCTGTACACTTCGCGGTTGTGGAGAGTCTTAGCATTTAGAAAGCCTCGACCCCCACACTTCCGCGGGATGTACAACCTCATAACCGAAGAGCGTGGGTGATGCATCCGATTTGCGGTCAGCAGTGTACGGACTGTCCTATCCAGGGTGTCAAGTTCAGTTTGAGTCCATTTAAGTATGCCGAAAGAGTACATCAAAACCGGCATGACCCAACCGTTGAAGGCGCGTACCTTGTTTCCACCTGAAAGAAGACTGTTTAACACTTTTTTCAGGCGACCAAAGAAGCGCTTCCTCAACGATTGCTTCATGTCAGTACTATTGATACCTAACGCTTCCGACATACCTAAATACTTATAGCTCTCGGATGAGGAGAGGGATCTAAGGTGTATGGAATCCGAGAGTTGAATTATTATTATTATTAAATAATTAATTCACAGTGTTGGACTGCTAAAGCTCAAGTCAGTACCGACAGGTGTAATTATGATAGTACAATAATATTCAAACATTTACTGAGTCCAAAATGAATACTTGACGTTAAATCTATTGGCTTGGGTACTATTTTTAACTAACGATGTTACCAATGTTCAAATCCAAATTTAAATACAGTGTCCGGCCCGAGCTCTCATTAGACGTCCATTAATTCAGTGTTCAAACGATTCATTTGAGTAATATTTTAGTATAGCTGACGTAAGATTTTAGCAACAGAATAATAAAAAGAAAGAATAGCATTTATTTGTTGCACAATACAAAATATTAAAAGCCAATGAAAATAAATACAATAATAATAATCCCGCAAAAACGGCAGACAGCCCTGAAACGCTGTTTTTCATCTGGACTAACACATAAGTCAAAATATAAACACTATAGTTTAAGCAGTCCAATTCCTAGGTACCTTGAAAGTTTCTTCATTGTGAGTGTAACCTAATCCGCCTGTAATTACTTTAACTTAATTTTTCGTGGTAATTTTACTAATAAAACTTATAAGCACGTACTTTGGAAAACTTTATTAGTATACTTATTTGTTTAAACGTTAGTTCGTACTGCGGGTCTATTTTGTAAAAGACATCCCGTAAAAATTTTGGTGAAGTCAATCGTCGAATCTTAAAAAAAAAATGTATGGGATGATAGATCACTGCACATTGACTTCACCGACATTTTCACCGTTTGACTTTTACAGAATAGCGCACTGCAAGTCTACTATCTAGACGTCTGTCTTCTGTTTTTTGGTCGACTCTTCACGTGACCAGAGGGCTGGCCTTTATTTCGGTCAGAGAATCAGCATTGCTATACAACGTAGCAATGCGGCCAGTCTTCTGGGCACTTTTCCCGTCGATAGCGATGCGGATGAGTTTTTTGATGCCCTCTAATTGGTTTACTGTTTTTTTGTTAGTTTATTTTTAGGTAGTCTACTGTTGAACATATTTTAAGCTACTTAAAGTCGGTAACAAACCATCCAACCATTGATAAATTATTAATAAAATCTCTTCAATTTTCTATGTACAACAGTTTTTACTCAACTTTTCAAGAGGATGTAATGTTTTACATAATCATGACATTATACCACTTACACCCACGCCACACAGTGTCAACGAAATTGATTGATTTTTCAGGCTCAAGAAATAATAATCCATCCAGCGTACAATGATGATCTGTCTACGTCAGACCTGGCCATCATCAAGGTCAACAGTCTTGAGTTTACAGAATACGTACAACCGATCTGTATTTGGGGCCCTGTGTATGACAAAGCAAATCTTTTTGGGAAGGAAGCTACGGTAATTGTGAATTAAGAATTTTATTGTTTTTTTTTTGGTAGTAGATGAGTTCCTTCTATATTTATAATAAGTCTAACCTAATAAGCAACTAATATTTTACTTTCGCAATGCAATTTTAATCTTGTTTATAATTTATCTATGTAATAATAAGTGATGCCAATTTTCTGACTTTCCGTACTTTTGACTGCTTCAAACACTTTCTGACTTCGTTTAATTTCTGTTTTCAGGTCGTAGGCTTTGGTACAACAGAACACAACAAGCCGTCCGATGTTTTAAGGTCAACCAACACCATGATTCAGAACGACACTACTTGTATTAACTTTTCTCGTAAGCTCTATACCAGCTTATTGAATGAATTCACTTTCTGCGCTGGATACGGCCCTTCTTCAAGTAAAAACCTTTTGTTTTCTCATTTTCTTTAGTATTGTAACCATATAAATCATTTGCTTTACCTTTTCCCAACTCTGTTGGGGTTGGCTCTCAGTTTAACTGGATGCAGTTGATTACTAGTGCTTTACACAAAGCGACTAACTATCCGATCTCTACAACCCAGTGGCGATGTAACACGGTACCCCATAGACTTGTTCGACGTGGTTAGTTATCTAAAATAGATAGGGCAAGGCACTGACACTATCTATGACCGTCTACAATATCAAATGCAACACGGGAGCATTGCGTATGTAGATACTTCGTTGATATGCCTTTCATGTGATCAGTCCTGTACTAGAACCAACAACTTCTTGTCTTTCTATAGGTCAAAGTCATAGTCAAAGTCAAACCATTTATTTCAATTAGGCCCCTATAAGGCACTTTTGAACGTTGAACAAAAATTAACTTTAAAAAATGAATCTAGTTGCCCCTTCCAAAAAGTAGATTTGTATGGAGAAGAATGGGCAAGAAACTCCATACCTACTCTTTTAAAATAGATTTTACAAAACTTTGTACCTATACATAAATAAGATTATATGTGACGACGATGCATCTAGAATAAAAAGTACTATACTAAGATAGGCTTAACCAAAAAAAAAAAATAAGCAATGGAGTTGATAATTACAGGTCTATTCAGCTAGAAGGATCCCGCGCGTTGAGAAGTTTATACTGTTATTTTTTTTAAAATTAGGTTCATCGAGTAAGATATAACCGTTGATCGTTCTAAGTTTTATTACGGTTTTAAGTAAAAATAACAAGACAAATAAGTTTGAATAGAATCAACCAAAATATCAACGTCTTTCAACAATCATGAACTTCAAACTCAATTTATCAGTATGAGCGTACAATCTTGTTTAAGTAAGAACCGGTAATTATACCGAATAGGTAGTCTCCACTTACACAAATTAA
This sequence comes from Euplexia lucipara, assembly GCA_921972225.1. Taxonomy (NCBI): domain Eukaryota; kingdom Metazoa; phylum Arthropoda; class Insecta; order Lepidoptera; family Noctuidae; genus Euplexia; species Euplexia lucipara. Next base: position 12,390,913 of record OV179148.1, read on the forward strand.
AATATGTGTTCCATCACTATATTCAAATTCTACTTATCCTTAGAACTATAAACAGAAGGCACGAGTAGGTACCTGCAAATAGTCTTATAGCACAATATCTACTAACAAAGATTAAATTGATCACTGGCCCGTAACCGATGGTGTGGCTACCTGTTAGGCTATAACGGTCTCAATATAGAAAACATATTATTACTATTACACATACAGTGTGTGATATGGGTCAATTCAATATCTTATATTATGCTGATAGTGTTTGTTTGAAAGAGGTCGTCTAATAATTACAAGAACTACTAAGTCATTGAAAAGATTCTTCTGGACAAAGTATAATACCTTTACTCAATATTTTGGATGGAAACCATGATATCTGGGCAAGATTTGTTTTAAGTGTCGCACTCCTGGATTTATTACTAGAGAATGTCTGAAATGTAATCCAAAAAAATGCATAGACCACTGGCGATACGCTTCTTTCCGTACAGTATCCCCAGTGTTTACTTCAGATTCATTTGATAACCGACCATTTATAGAGGTATTATATTGCGAACACAAAGACTCAACTGTGTTCAGTCGTTTGAGAAAAAAAAATACTATAGGAATATTAGTGTCATATCTACCTATGATGCAAGTAAATTAAAATCTTGTCCTGACAAACGTTACTCGTGATAATGTGTAAATAATTTTCTACTAATTCATGTGGGTCAATTTCTATATTATGCATTGCTTGTGCGGGTTGTCGCCGTATGCCATCGTCACATCAAAAACCTGATACATATACTAGGAGATTAGGTTGTGACTTTATTTTATTTGCCTACAAATAATATTTAGTAGATCAAATACCTACTGTGAAAATCACTGTAAATTAGACATAAATGCATTGTTCCAAAAGCCTTTCCTATCGATACTATGCATACAGATTTTTATAACTGCCATTGTTTACCTCTTTTCAATTCAAATAACGTTATCAGTATTGATAAAATATCGATTGACCAATTTAATTTTTTTATCTATCTGTATCGTTCAGTAGATTTAATCAATGATAGGAATTTAAAATTATACAAGAGAGTGCGTTTTATATTAGATTGTTTTGTGAAATAAATCACCAGTGTGTGCATTGGTGATTCATTTCACAAAAAAAAACAAGAAGATTGTCTAAGTATTTCTTTGTTTTCAGCCATCAACCCACGCAATGGCGATAGTGGAGGAGGTTTGGTGCTAAGTACCATCCAACCTGATCACATGATCAGCTGGTTTCTTCGAGGTGTTCTTTCAAAATGTGGGGTTTCACCAGGACAGAAGGAATGTGATCCGAAGTACTATGTAGTGTACACTGATGTAGCACCACACTATGGCTGGATTTACCATCATGCTGGGTTGGAGTACAGGAATAATATTATGGTCTCCTAAGCAAGATAGTGAAACTTCAATTGTTTTTAGACTGATATTGTAGTACCAAAGTTCTGGTTCTGTCAACTATGTATGTTAGACTGTCACAAGGTTATTTGAAAGTGCCTATTCTTTTATGGGAATACGAATTAACTGTATATTTTGGTTCTTCATTAGATTGTACTTCGATCTCTAAATGTATAGATTTTTAAGTTTAGGCTATCATATACGTAATTAAATTAAACTTATTAATATGTTAAACGGTAAGTTAACGTAGTTAGATCATAAGAACATAATTTTTACAATTATAGAATTAAACAAAACTTCCAGCTGTAGTTTCAAATCTCCTGCCCCCGATTTAAATTTGTAGATTTCTTTAAAATTAGTCGAGTCTAACTTGAAAGTTGGCTATAGTCGGTTAAAATCGAAAATGCAAATTCAAAGTAAGCTCCTTTATCTACTAAAATGCAACCTTTCATGTTTAAAATCGGTAATATTTAATATTTCCTTGTAGCAACATCACCGAGCGCCGCTCTTGCATAATTTATTAGAATCTTATTAAAAAGTGTCAGCGAAAGAAAAAGGAGAGTTTTATATTATAAAAGTCTCTATTGTGTCGGTGAACTAAGTTGCTGTGTGAAAAAATAATGATTACGCTTTTTTTTTTGTTTTCGTACTTTGTCATTGACTTTTTATCTTTAACTAATTAATTTCTTAACTACCCTTTTAGTGAACTACATAGAAATTGGTCGCAACTTTATAAATTTATGTCAGGTGGACAGAAGCGTTTGCTTATTGATTTATCGTTGATAGTGAAATAAAAGAAAACTGTTAAAAGTATCTGAAGGAAAAAAATAATAACAAAGCTAACATAATATTAGACAACGATGATACATTTTTAAGGTAAGCCTAGCTTCATAAAATCACCAAACACGTAAAAATTTGCAGAATAAAAATAACAATGAGCAAAGAATAAAAAGATACCAAAAGTACGTTGTGGCAGGCTGTGAACTAACGAAGCTTTGCGACTAGACCACCGGTGCATGACTGTGCATTAAATTAGTCGACAAACACTCGCTAACCAGGGCTTATGTTACTATGATATATTCTCCCACTCACTAAAAGATACCGACCGGTACTCGCAGAAATGTAGTATTGGATTTTCGGTGACAAAGTGGCTCTAAAAGAGTAGTTTATAACGTTATCTGTCTTTTAAGATATTTATTTGTTTGCCATAAATCCAACTACACGCAATTTAATTAAGAAAACGCAACGTCCTTGACCTAAGTGAAGTGAGTTCTTAAAGAAAGATAGAAAAAAAAATGGCAACAGGTGAAACATGAAATTAACAAAAAAAACAGTATTATAGATAGAATGTCTCACGGATGCGCCAAAAGGCTCATTTCAGCGGTAATGGCAGATAGGTGCTATGTGATGGTGGTTTTCAAATGCACCTTTTGGGAATGACTACACATTTCCTATTTGGTTCTGAAGAAGATCATCTTCGGAGTCTAAGGTCTAATAACAATGAAAATTAATGGGACCGAAAAATAAAATCAGTCAATAATTGGCGGAGTAATCTGTGAAAATACATTCGCACAGTCATAATATAACCTTCTCCTTCTTTAGAAGTCTGTCACAAAGACTTGTGCACCGATTTGCGAGTCACTGTTGTCAATATCTTAATCGACAGGAATACAAGTAATAAAAGGGCACCTGCTACCAAATTCTGCATGCCTTGGACTTACTTAACCAATGGCCAGTAAGTAAGGGTAAGTAAGGAAGTAATTTAATTAAGTAATTAACTCCAGAAACGTGGTAATCGCATGTAACACCGCCGTTTCACTGACTGCGTTTATGAAAATAGAGGTGGCATTGTAGCCATTAAAACGCACCATCGTTCTTGCACAAATTTACCATCATCCTTATTGCTATACTAATACGTACTAAAATTCCTTGTATCCTTTCAAAAAATGCGCAAAACTGTTATGGTCATTTAGTAATGTTTCCTTTTTTTGTACGTATTAAAGTTAGCGTCAAGTAATCCTCTGCTTTCCATGTAAAAGCATTCCACACCTGGGATCCTTACGTGACACTACGCAATAAAAGCTTTTGTGTTGCAAACTTAGAATTGCAATTAAACCCAACTTTTTCACTACAGAAATAAGGTTGAATTTCCTTAGACTTCATGAAATTGCAGGGACAGGAACGGGGTCAATGGAGCAAGAAGCTGAATGCGTTTGATAACTTAGAATAGGTAAAAGACTAGATTACTAGTAGAGTCCAAAGTGTTCGTGGAATGCGAATGGACTTGGAGATATAAAACTGCAAGTATACGTATATCACAGAATCGGAAGGAAATTGAAATTAATTTAAAAGAAGTACAGTGATTTCTTAAAAATAAGAAAAAATCTTAATTTTCTGAAATATAAGACAGATGTATTTACAATCCGTTTTATTCTTACCTATGCATCACATTATAATAAAAATAATAATAATAAAAAAATATTACAAACAATAATAAAAAAAACTAAAGTGCCGTGCTGTGTTCTGTGTGTGTGTATGTGTGTGTGTGTGTTTTGTGTTTATAATATTTTTTATTTTTTTATTATTGTAAATGAATAACGTGCCGTAGGAATGATTCAATTACTGCGCTACTTTGGTGTATTTGAACCTATTTCAAAATAATAAATTTTTCTTTGTTAGATTTCTGCCTATTCCACTCATTGACTTAATCTAAGGTATGTTGCCGTTACAAAAAGTTGGCAACACGCATTGCGTGTTCAGAAGGTGTAGACTCCTGCTGTGGTGAAAACCGAGTGTTCCATTTGTTATTTTTTCACAACGATTCAAAAATTAGACTGACTTTAAGCTTTAATAATAGCAAATGCTTTATGAGTCCCTAAACGCAGCTCAATTGATGGTTTGAGTATGCCATTCACTAGTGTTCATTGAAAGTAAAATGTAATGTATTTGACATGTATTTTTACTTTGAAAGTATATTATATTTTTTATTATTGTGAATGTAAGGGCTATGTGGATTAAGTTTTTATTTTTTTTAGATTTTGGTTTCTAAATCTTTTTAAGTTCTTTAATTTATTTATTTTACATTTTGCCTGGCAGTTTGAGTTCCTTTTTGGGACCAACCCAAATGTTCTTTCTTTGGTATTGTTCGACGGCACGTGGAGCTCCTCAAGTTCCGAGTTGAGCTCACGATTACTGACAAATGCTTGCACTGACTGATCTGGTCCCCTCATTCTGTGTGGTTCTTTCCTCAAAAGACCATCTCAGTCACTAATCTGCATGGATCTTACATGATTTGACCAAGATAATGTCTGGACTTTAAAAGAGACCTCTGAGTTTCTTTCGGTGTTTCTTCTCAGAGTAGTCAAATAGTGAAATACCGATCTCATTTACTAAAAAAGGCGACGTGTAAAAGTGTTTGTAAAAACCTATTTACAAAAATAAATATCATTAATTATCATTATCATTTATCTGATTTTATTTAAAACTTTTTAATTCAACATATACCTACATTTGTCTTCTTATTATTTAAATTAGAGACTCGTTTTTATTAGTAAATACAACTAAACGGCCCAAGTCGTCTGCAGAACGAATACCGTTGACGCCGTTGACGGAAATGTTTACAAACTTTGACACTATTGCGCTGAGGTGCTCGCTAATTCAATGAAATACCCACGCCATTGATCAAGTCGTTTATTCGTACCTTCCTAGTACTGAGTAGTTAGTTGAATGTAAACCACACGGTGTTATAATCATCATATCGTTTGACTGTGCAAAGCTTGTAATTTGTAATTATATGGTACACCATTTGCAGTGTGCTAAAATTACAAAATTCACTCCAAGAATTCTGTAAAAATTATCTTTCTCTCTCTTTGAGACACTTGTGTGAATAGCATTTATGCTTTCTTACTTCGATACGAGGCGGAGAAATTAAACGATCACAATGCCTCAGTTTAAAATATACCTACACAACAAACTACAGGGCTTAACTGTTTATCTATGTAATACAATCTATCCAAAACACCGTCTCAAATAATTGGAAGGAAAAACAAGAGAAGGAGAACTACGCGGAGAAAGTGAAGCTCTAAATTCTCTGATAACTTAATGATGTAAAATTTATCTAACGTTCCCGCCTATCTCTTAAGAAAGTGGCATAATGATACTGACAAAGGGGGAATTTATTCTGTAGCGATAACAAGAACACTTTTTTATATCAAAATCAAAGCGTTGTTCGAGTTTCTTTGATGTGCCACAATTCCTTTTCAACTGGGAATCGAATTCGGAGCACGTAAAGTTATAATCATGTTGGAGTCCTCCAATGTTTGATAAAGTCTCGTGTGTACGAGAAATGGCGTGCAATTTGTGAGCTTAAAATATAGGAAAGTTTGACATTTTTAACATTTTTCAATGTGCCACAGCATGAGAAAAAGTTTCTCTTTATCTGTCTTATCATGTCAATACTATGATGTTGGTAGGTATCTGCTATGCATTTATTAAAAATACTATTAATCTTGAATATAATATTAATGAAGTTTTAAAAAAGGGCTGTTTTAGTGATGAAAATAATTAATACTAAATAAAATGAAATGAAAGCAAAAGCAAGTACCTAAACAACGCAGTTTTTTTTATTTTCGTCCTTATGGTTCTAGATTGACATTTCCGTAATTAAAACCTTAGTTTAAAGTATTTCAAAGGCTTGTATTTATTCGGGCAACTGTTCCAGTTGGGTCGAGCGGGTCTTGTGTCCGATTGGCCGGGATTTAGTCGAAAATTGCCCAAATGAAAGCTCAATGAACGTGTCACGGCGAGTCGCCGGGCACATTTGTCCACGTCCCGAATTGTCCGCATTGCCGTACACTAGAGGTGGCGGTTGTCGATAAAAAGTTAAATGTCTTTTTGTTTTTAGTTAGATCATGAAATTGTTAACTTAGGTATGCTAGGGTTGATCAAGTACTCGTAGCACAGAAAAAATGCATTCGAGCTATTTGCAGAATTAATCGGATGGTGTCATGCAAATCTCATTTTAAACGCTTAGGAATATTGACTGTGCCATCACTTTACATTTATGAAGCCTGTATTTTTGTAAAAAATAATATGCATTATTATAGACCGGTCGAAAGTCAACGACGCTCGAATAAGTTGCACTTGCTCTACACAAGAACCAAATTTCTACACAAAAGCATATATGCAATGGCTCCAAAGCTATATAACAAATTACCCGAACATATCGCTAAAAATAACTTGAATCATTTTAAACGTCAGCTTTTTGAATTATTGAATGACAAGGTATATTATTCGGTCGATGAATATCTTAATGACAAATTTTAAATTATAATTGAAATGTAATTGTATCGTAGATTGTTATTATAATATTGTTGTGTATTATAATAATATATTCTGACATTATTATTCCTAATTGACACTCGTACAATAATTTTAATTTAGCTGACATTGTATTATCCTAGCAATATTATGACAACTTGTTCTATTTTAATTATTTTTTTATTTTTTTGGTATGATTAATAATAACACTTACTTAATAATAACATTAGATGCATGACACTATTTTGTATGCCGTTCGGTGGAACACTGTATGGGCCAACATTTTTTTTTATACAACATCATAATATTATACTCTGTGTTCACAAAATGAATAAATGAATTTGAAATTTGAATTTGCTATTGGTTTCGTTTAATGAAATTGTATAAAGTTCTCGAATTATATATTTTTTTCCGTTAATGTTTACTAATAGGTGACGTCCGGGATGCGGTGTGTAAAATAAAATTTTGGTAAAGAAAAAAGAATAGGTATTGATTAGCGACTATATTTTATAACCGTAATATATTTTAATGAAAATTGCAGCTAATGCTTGAAGTAATATTATAACTTATAAGACTTGAGTACCTATTGTTTTATTTGGTAAACAATATTGTTTTACTATTGCGGAAATATCCTGGAAGAAGCTGGTGCAACGACATAGAGCCAAAAAAGAGAAGCTAATACCTAGCAGTGGGTGAAGTCGGGCTGTAGATGATAATGAAAATTTTTTGCCTGAGCAAAAGGTATATTAATAAAGTAAAAAATATTTAAAATTGTAGCGATACCTTCTCCAGCGCCAGTCTCATCCCTAGTTGACACAAGCTGCCCTAGGGGTCGGACGTCGGGTCATCACAGGGAGCGATCCGCCTCCCGTGTCTATGACACAACGTGCTGTCATTTATCCGCTTGCAAAAATAGCTTGCATAGTAATGAATGACGAAATACTGTGATCGCTTCATTAGTCTGCGTCTGTGAGTGAAAGGTTTGGGGTTAGATTCCTGGGGTGGGTTAAAATTAGTAATATAATGCAGTAGATTTTTACTATGTATGTTGGTAAATAATTGTTTTTGATAAAGATTTCCCCAATTTTATAACTATTTAAATTATATCAGAATTAAAAAAGTAATATGGCCATTTAATTGGAGTGCTTTCATGTCTAATCACTTAATAATTATCTTTTGCAGCCATGATCCACGTTATGTTTTATTTTCATTATTTACCATTATTATTTTTAGATGAAATTATATGAATTTGTGGCTTAAAAGCCTATTATACAGTTTGAAACAATTAAAGAGTTATTTCAGATCTGCAAAGTAGCAATAATTTGAGTTGGCCAAAGTTTACTGACGCGAAGCATTCTAATTTTGTACTGTAACAGTAATTTTGTAACGAATAACTTTTCAAAGAAACTCCAAATGGCGCTAAGAAGTTAGTCGACTACGATTCCGGTGAAAGAGACTCAATATTACCTTTTATACATTATTTGTACTTGACTGTACGTTAAGCCGTTGGCTTCGGCTCTCATTTGTAGATCTTTGGCAGTCGTTACGAGAAATTAGAACCCCGAAAATCGTACAACCTGCATCCAGTAAAAAAACCGACCCCAACATAGTTGGCAAAAAGTTTGGCAAATGACGATGACGAATATTATTATAGTAACCGACTGTCTTAGAAAGAGGTATGGTTTACTTATTATTCGCGTATATACTAAGTAGGCTAATTGATTTTAACAAATGAAGTATGGTAAATATCTTCCTGATTGTCCAAGTAACATAGTTTATCTTGAATGAATTTAGAAAAAAAGAAATTGCGGCCACATAAGTTACATTGAATTGTTTTATAAGGTTCAATGAGGTATCAAAGTAGAGGGTTCTAGGAGTCGATTCTAAAAATGTAACTCATATCATTCAAATGTAGCTGTAACATATTATTTAAGTAAAGGGATTTTTTACGACTTAGTTTCGAACAATAGCTGCTTACTTAGACATTGATCCAACACATACATACATACACAAACTCACGCCTTTTGTCCATGGGGGTAAGCAGAAACTACTAATACTAAGTGTCGCATTTGATTGTTGCACAATGTTGTCGCATTTTATGTATAGATAAAAACCTAGTTATTCAGCTGTTTATTCATCTCTTTTGTCGACTGGACTTTCTTTTGAAACTTAATCTTTATCTATTTGAGCAAATCATGTTTCTAAGCAGAGCAGTAAATACAAATATAATACGTAACAGCATTTATAATTAGAGCGTACCCTGAGCAATTACTAGATCATTGATCACTGAACCGCTAATTACCAAGCGCCTCTGATTATGATAGCATCCCACTGAGAATTCTGACTGCATTGATGTTCAAAGCTGATGAAGGTTTAAAGGAAATTATAAGAAGACACGGGCTTTACAAAAAATACTTTAATTACTCCTTTTTTCTCTAGACGGTAGTCAGAGACTTACTATGAAGCTACGGTTAGAAGAATGGAAAGTTTTAATAATTAATTCGCCAAATCCGAAGTGTATGGAAGCCAGTTTCATACATTTCGGATTTATTGAACTTCGTTATCAATAATTAAAGTGTGACTTTGGCTGGGCCCCCTGAAGATCGAACTGGGGACCCCTAGATAAGTACATACAAGATCACCAGATAAAAAAGTTGTTAGTAAAAAGATTTATCTAATAATGTTTGAAAACAAAACAAAGAAGCAACTAAGCAGCTTCCATCTACCACACACTTTAGGTTTCAAGATTCCTCATAATATCCGGTGTAAAACTAAACCCCTCGGACTACGCTGCCTGGCCCATTAAATTAAATGTGCAGGCTTTAAGGTAACGGCTACTTATGCTCCCACGTAGCTTGGATATTATTTTGATCCGGCCTCTTTTACTTGAAGATTTTAGTCCCGGAAGACATTGAGATTTTTGCCGGGTTTCGTGTTGGTATTTCAAAGTTTTTTGAGGGAGGTGAGAGGATATGGGTGCTATGAGTCTGATGACCGAATCACTGATTCAGTCATTCAGTTTCTTTCAATTACTTTCGAGTCTCTAGGGAAAAGCCCTTTTGTCTCACCGCGAATTGCTTGTTTGCGTTGCTATGTACCTTCCACAATACTTTTGTCTAATTTCAGACGATTAAGACATTTGCAAAACGGATTTAGAACTTGGAATCCTGGTGAAAAGCGGGCCCTGCGCTGTCTAAATAGTTGCAGATAAATAAATGGAACTATGAAAAAGTCTCACCACTTCATTAAATGTATAGTAAAAGCTCATGTTCGTGTTCAAATTCATATGTTAATGACAAATAATTGAGTATTGGCTTGACTTTGCCTGCTTGGTCAACATTGCTCTGTTGATGCTTGATCAATAATATCAATCAGTTCTGATTACTTGATAGGGTTACCACAGTTATTGTGTGTTATTTTAATAATGACCAATAAATGTATGCGTATGGATAGATTAAGACAGATTTAATTGGTTTATTTTTTTATTGACATGAGAAGAGGCATTTGCTCTACAGTAATACCATCCTGGTTCCCAGACCACTATTTCCACATTATTTTTATAGGCGTTGGCTTGTTGTCACATTGGACGATCCTCTGCATCCGTAGTGTGAACATTTATCACATCGTTCTGTTTTATGTAACTTAATTTTTAAACTTAATTTAACTTGTTGAAAAATACTATTCTTCATCACCATTCACAAATATTACTCATAAATACGTCTAGAATCGATTCATACAAAATTAAAATGATGTATTCCTTGAAATCCTCATTATAAGTGCGATAAATAGGCCATAACACACAACAAACCTCAATAAAATGACGTAATACTCCTGACTCAAAGCAGAAAAGCTTTCAGGCGTATGCTGGAGTCGAGAAATATGCACAAAGCCGTCGAAGCCCAATTGACCTAAATGGACACACAAATAGTAAAGGGAAAGGCCCGTACGAGGTCATTACTCGCTCCGAAGTCCAGCGAAAGTGTCAGGTCGAAGGAAGACGGACATTTATCTACATCCTAAGGGCACCAGTGATTTTGGGAAGGATGTATTAGTGCGTAATAGGGTTTTTCATGAAATCAACGCGGCTTTGAATTATTTAGCTGTTAGATTGGTTGAGGTCCTAAGAAAAGGATAGAAGAGTTTTCTTAGATGAAAATATTTGCCACAGAGTTACGCAATAGTATGCTTTCGGATATGGCCACTATTCGTTTTAGGGGGCTATGTTGTTTGAACTAGAAATTAAAATTTTCGTCTGTGAATTCTGTGATAAACTTACTAAAGTACGGATTACTAGATCCCTAAATATCTGACAGCTGTTCCAACCTGAACTATAGAACGGTGGTATTGCCTTTTTATTACATTGTGGAGGTTAAATAGCAGTGGCTGTAAAAACTGGATATTTAAGCCGCATCTGGTTAGACTGAAAGCCGACCACAATCTATTTAGAAAATGGCTAGACCAACCCTTGAAAAATATCAGAACCTTTTTTTCATTGAAATATTCTTCTGGAAATAGATAGGTGTCGGTTAAACACGCAATTACATCAATTACACTGATAGACCATTCTGTATACTCCTGTTAATTATAAAAACAGTCTACTCTAAAATACGTCAGTAAACAACCGAATAATTATAGTCAGTTCAGTACCTTCCATTCACAGAAATATATTCTATTAAAGCAAAAGGAGCGATGCTCCAAGGGAAACTAGTTATACTTTAAAAACCTTTTCGTAGGCCGAGCTGGGGCAATCTTTTGGTCCATTAAATTGTTCACGCTCACCGACTATGGAAATTGGACGTAAAACGAAATAATGTATAGTAAGGAAATAGTTCACTGAGATTTGTAGCGTCGTTAGACAACTAGTTGGGCCATCTGTGTTTAGGTTATGTTGTTTGCGATACGTTTTATTGTAATAGTTATAGTGGTTTCAGGTTTTAGTGGTAAATAAAGTGACATGCTAACTTTCATGTATAGAAAAATACATTTACCTACTGAATAAGAATCTAAATTTAGCCAATCGCTCTGTTCTAAACATAATGTATTTATGTCATATCTTTATTTTTTTTATTAATATGTTTTGCAGACGTATCACAATAAAGGATAAAAGGTAACTACCATACCAGACTGATAACTTAAGTTAGTATTTCACCTAAAATACCATAGTAACAATTTGTTTTTTTTAGATCTTCTGAAGAATTTGCATAGATACCAACATGGCCTTAGCCTAAACATGCTAACATATCGCAGGTGGCTAGTTGTATTTGGCAATTATATACGACATTAAACGAAATGATTTAGGTACAATGAAATATTGAAGTGCAGATTCTAACATAATTTCATGGTCCACTTCATTTCAGTTAAATCATAACAGTTATACAATAACTGGAAGTGACTATCTGCCTATTACAAATTTAAATTGACGGAAACAATGCGAGAAATGAATCCCGGTTTTATTGTTGTGAGCTCTTTCTTCCATTCGAAGTATAATTTCATGTTTAACATTTTGAGTTTTTCATTTATTAAAAAACCTCGTACATTTGACTGAAAATCGTTTTATAGAAAGATAAACTGACGTGCCGTCATTTCATCATTAAAATTAACCGGAAACTAAACCTTGCAAGTCTTGTACTGTTTCAAACAAAATTCTCTACCTCTGGGAAGCCTCTGTTATTTACTTTTAATTTAACCAAAAACATTTAAAAGTGAGGTGAAAATACTGACATATTTATTTTATTAACGTGCAGTAGTTTATAATAATTAGTGATTAAACTAAAAGCTCCAGACTACATCGCGTAATTCTCAACTGGTTAGCTAGATGGCGTTCGTAGTAGAATACGATAACATGACTTGTGATGGCTCTGGCGTTTACGCTTTTTCTTAAGTTTTCCTAAAATTTTGTTTTAATTTTTTTTTTAAGGCATAGATTATTTAAGGTATCCGCGAGCTAAAATACAGATCAATACTATGAAGATGCCGTAACTTTATTGTTTAGGTGGACAATATCTTTTAGGTTGGTTGTTGTGTTCAAATTATCATTTAAATTAACCTTCAGGTCTTTTTATCAATAACATGAATAGAGACCGAATGATTTTTGTTTGCTGTGACGTAAAATTGCTTTAAAGATCCTAAAACATAATATATTAAGATAAATACATAACTTTGCATAAGATTGCAGTGCATTATATGTCTGCCACTCATTTGATAGATATTTAACTCTGGCTAAATAAAAGCTCAGTTATACTTATAATGGGCTCTGCTATATTTTTAGTATCTGTAAGGGTGCGCGCGCGAAAAACTAGGTTGGAATAATCTACTTTATCTGCAGAGTTAGCGAATATCACGATAAGCCAGCTAAGTTATTAATTTTCATTTTATCTGAATAAAATCTATCTGTTTTAATGTTTTCGTAGTATTTGTTTTGCCATACAGGCTTTCCATGTCGATTTTCTTATAATGATTCTGCAATATCAGTAGGTCCTGTGGAGGACGGTCCTCTATAGCATGGAACGTTAAAAGACCCTGTGCAGTGTGCGTGGCTTGGTACTTTTATCAGTAAAATAATCGAATGACCTTCAGACAGTGATGTGTACCAAATCCAGGTACACTATTATGCCGCTATTATTAAACACCAACCAGCACCACTGCACCACTCTAAAAGTCCGAGGTATGGTAAAACATTGGAATCCACTGTTCGTAAAAGATAGCAAATAATTTTGTTGCTTGCACTGTGGGTTCTGCTTTTGCGCCATTGAAACCATTAAAAATAAAATTTCCGTAAATGGGTCTATCTATCGGGATTTGGTTTCCGCACTTAATCCATGTTTGGACCATTGTGCGTGAGCCATGGCGGCCGTTTTGTTGGGGGATTACTCCAACCAGCCCACCTCCTTCCAGAAGCAGATTAAGCCTCCCAAGTATTTCAGTGCGTCTGCGAGGAGTTCCGGTGAACCGAGAGTCCTCTTCCGTATCTCGGCGACGCCCGTGCACTCAAGGAGCACGTGCGCCACCGTTTCCTCCTCCTCCATACATGCTCTGCACAGAGGACTGTCCGTTACGCCTATAGTGTGGAGGTGTTTGTTCAGTAGGCAGTGTCCTGTGATGGTCCCGGTCACCAGGCGCAAGCTAACTCTGTCCAAGCGCAGAAGGCGCTTGGTGAGTTTCCTGTCCAGGGTAGGCATAGCCTCCTTTGACTGTCTGCAGCCCGGGGACGAGTACCACCATCTTTCTGCTTGTGTGTGGGTAAATTCTTGCAGCCATCCGCGTAGTTGGTTGAAGGGGATGGGCACTACGGGTTCGGGCCCGATGGCCACGGTGTCAGATCCCCTCCTGGCCAATTCGTCCGCTGCATCGTTACCTAGTGATCCACTGTGTCCTTTTATCCACTGTGGTGTTACCGTGTTGTGGTGTAGTGTTGTGATACGCTCTAGTGCGTTGTGGCATTCTAGTATTAGTCCCGAGGTGATGTAGTTTCCGTAAATGGGTTTTAACATTTATTTTTACGCATCATCCTACTAACATTATAAACGCGAGAGTTTGTTACTCTTTCACGTTAAAACTACTGAATGGATTTTTATGAAATTTTGTAATGAGTTGGCTGTCACCCTGGATTAACACATAGGCTACTTTTTATCCCTGTATTCCCTCGGGAACGGGACCTACGCGGGTGAAACCGCGGGATGTCTGCTAGTAGGTACAATAAAAATGTCTTGAATGTAGCTGTGTCATTAGACCAACGAAGTAGTTCTTCTATATTTATAAATACGTACAGACGACAGCACGTCAAGCTACTGTCAAATTTTCTCAATTTAATATGAACCTTATTCTATGCGTAATATATTTTTAAAACTATCTTTATTCAGCTCCATATTCTGGCCTCTGTACATTGACTTTAAGCCTCTTTCGCTTTCTCATAAAAGTACGGCAGGGTACCTTAAGACCATCCATAGTTCGAGAGTTATGTTCAAATCCCATGTAATAAGAGGCGAACCTATTGCTGCCGGTCGAACCCACTGCACGATCTGGGAATTTAAAACCTCATGCTAAGGTGTTGCACTTGCGACCACTGGAGCAACAAAGCAGCAAGTCCTTTGATAACGATAAACAGCCTTGTCAATCTTGCAAGGGTCATATTTCGCATTAATTCACATAGGAAACTTACTGCAAAATACTACAGTCAAGTGACGTCGTACGCGGTAAATCTTGACGTTCTGCGAAACCGCACTGTTCAGTTAGTTAGAGGCTATGAAACTCTGACAAGTATTATTGTTTTCAACTACAAATGAACCTTTAATGTATAGATCCAAGACATCGCAAACATGGTTTGAATTAGTTTTGATTAAAGGTCTCGGTTCACGAAAGGTTTGTTCTGACTATGAAACCTACACTATCTAAGTAAATAGTATCTAATACTTGTATTGTAATAAGTTTCCATAGTTAATGTATATTTTCAGGTACATTATACTTAATTTTTCTTACTTTCAGCTTAAAAATCGTGGAAATTAGTCTGAGTCCGCATTGAAAAAAAATCTTTAAGAACACAACATAACATCACGCCTGTAATCCCCGAAGGGCTTGACAGAGGTGTAGCTGGTAGCCCCCAAAAATTAAAACAAACAAAAATAAATATTTCAAGAATAACTCTCACAATTCCTAAGATCAACGTTACAATGACGAAAATCTTTACAATACTTTTCGAACTAAAGGTACATTATATTAATTTATTAATGTAATAATTATTATTAGACCCAAAGAATAGACTTTTGACTATCGACAAAAGATGATTTGAAATCTCACTGTTAGCAAACATTCAGATTCAGATTCATTTATTTTTTGTCACAGGTGTAAATCGAGTTCTTCAAATTATCGTTGTAAAAAGCAACACTCTTAGGGTGTACAATATTTAAATTAATAATGAAATAGAAAATAAAATCGCCATAGTACAAAAGACAATCAAAGCAATAAAATATTAATTAAAACTATGGTCGGTCATGAAATAAACATTATCACCATTAATTACCACTATGGAAAATAAATTAATTATACATATCATTTCGTTTGTCGCAATTAAGCACTAGTATGTTATTATGTTATTATTTATTATTATGTCTCAACCGTTTTATAGTCTGACAATTTACTAATAAATGTTAACCAATGCTAAATAATATGCTTGATTTAATCTTAACTGTTCTGCACTTAACTGTCTTTAGTTAATTATATATCTTTTACTTCTATAAGAAACCACATTAACACAATCTTACTGTTACACCTATATAAATAAATAACAACAAACCAATCTGTTGATGAGCGTCCAGTTCGCTTAGATCAATGAGGCAATGACACGGTTTAGGTTCATAGTACGAAGTCCTGATTATAATTACCACCATCGCAAATACCAGGTGCATTTCAGATACGTTATCTTAGAGATAGAGGTGTACCCGGACGCAAATAAGCTTGGTAACTGAATTAAATAAGCATGCAATCATGTAGTATATCTTCCTAGTGTTCATACCTACTTCTTGTTAAACAGTTAAACAGCGTCAACTAGCATATGGTCGGTGCGAATTTGCTCTGAAATGTTTTGGCTAATCGATACCAACCACATTCTTTCCACCTTAATATAAACTAAGCTAAAGTAGAGACTGACTTTGCATGCCTACGCCCCAATCTTAATCTCTTTCTTGAAGCCTATTGTTGTTTAATTAAAAACTTCCCTTAACCTATCAGCGTTTTATAACTACCTATGTAGCCGTGTGAATTGAGATACCAATACACGCTTCGATCAACTATTACTGATCGAAAAATACACTTTTTTAAGTTATTATTTGTTAGATTTTATGATGTACAGACGCCAGCACGTCAAGTTACCCCAATGTGTCAAATTTCTTTGATCGTTTTTCACCTTTATGTCAAACAGAATAAGGTTCATATTCAATTGGGAAAATTTGACACATTGGGGTAACTTGATGTGCTGGCGTCTGTACAACAAAGAGTACTGTACTATATTCTACTATGTCCATAATCATCATCTACCTAACCTTTTCTCAACTAAGTTGGAGTCGGCTTCCAGTTTAACCGGATGCACCAGAATTCCAGTGTTTTACATGGCGCAACTGCCTGTCGGACCTCCACAACCGATTTTATTCTCTCCATCCATTACAAAAAAAAAATATAAAGTATTGTTATTCTTAAATTGCTCTGAAATCAACAACATAAAGTTAGGTCATACATCGCAAAAACAGATTCTAATTTTCCTAAACTCATTCGTGTTGTCTTTCAAGAATAATACAAAATTAACGTGCTAAACGTTTATTTATTTACTTGTTTATTTGGATCTTCAACAAAGGATACACAGATTTATATATAAGACACTGATACAATTGTTCATTTAAGTGTGCTCCTTCAGTTATAGGAGACCACAGCATGCACTTATAACTAGGTTCACATAACAAAATAAAAATAATATTTTCACAGAATTAAATTAAAATAAGGATAATACTAATCATAACATTAAATTAGATTCACGAAACGTTAACAAAATATTTATACTGTGTGGACAATAACCAAAATAGGGAACTATCTTCAGCCCGCATCACTGGCTTTGTGCAAACTTATATAAAGCAAGTTCGTTCATTTAGTTGCAGCTTCCGAAATGAGATAAAACAGGTCAAGTAGTTTAATGAATAACAGCTTTAGCAAAAGTAAACTTTGTCCTTCTTCCCAGTTTGTGGTTAATTAGCTTTATTAAGTTAACTGACAAGTAGGGCACGTTCTTATGAGATTTAGGCATAAGGTTAATGTCTCTTTGGTTTTTGATCAAGGAAACAGTTTAGTGGTTGGTTAGTCAATTAATTGTGATCGTCTAATATTAATTATGTGATCAATTAAAATAAAAGATATGAAACACAAATTGAAATGTCAAAACGGGAAATGTGAAATTCAAATTGTAGGTACAAGTGACACCTAAAGTTATACAAGTTATAGATGTCTTATAGTAAAAACGCTGTCTATTGTATCAATCTATTGAATTGATATTCAATAGATTGTTTTAGTATCGAAAAATATATACAACAGGTAGACGTAATATCGTAAAACCATATAAATAGCCATAGTTCTATTTGAATAAATGGGGGCAGAATCAAATTAAATGTAGTTCAATTCACAAAACTGAGGCGCCTCAGTACGCATATATCATTTGACGCAGCGACCACCCGCTGTTCCATATTATATTGACTTTGTGACCCTATTTTTTCCCATTAATCCGACGATTAGTTACGTAAACAAACAATTTATATATATTTTTAAGCATGCTACGAGTTTATAAGACAAACTAACGACAAATGCCGTATCAGATATCATAATGGCATTTGAAAAATTAATTCGGAATATCACATGGTGCGACGCGCACCTCTATGAAACGAAACGATTAAGCTACAAAATGTCAAAAAGCAAAAGCACCGAGTACTAGGGGCGGCGACCGCGGCTTAAAGAGGGGAGAGGGGGGCAAAGGGGAGCGTGGCCGCCAGTTTCTCGCCGACCACCGCGCCGCGAGCACGCCTTGTAATGCTCACAGTATTTTGACGCGACATGGCCTCGTCTGCGAGCGGCAACATCGTCGTCGAGTGGTTGCGATCGCTCCACTTGGGCCAATACGCGGAAAGTTTTATTGATAACGGATATGATGACTTAGAAATTTGCAAACAAGTAGGAGAACCAGACTTGGATGCTATTGGTGTCCTGAACCCTGCTCATCGTCAGCGATTGCTTCATTCAGTTAGATCTTTGAGAGAGGAAGGAGCGGCGGCTGTTTATTTCACTTTGGAAGAGGCAGCCGCCGCTCGGGACTCTTGTAGATGTGAAGAAGAAGCAAGGAAAGAGCAGGCGACAGCAGCAGTGGAACCGGCTAAATATGTTGACGAGTATGAGGAAGGGAAAGCTGAGTTAGTGAAGATACCTCGGATGCAACTGAAGCGTTTGCTTCGAGAACGCCTCGCTCAGGATGGGATCCGGCTGAGCCTGCAGCCATATTCCACCACGGTCAGTGATCATTAGCCCTAAACCGTGAGCAGTGCTTCTCGCAGTTATGACCCGTGATTTGTGAAAGTGAGAGGATATATTATGTTTGAATGTATGTTTATGTGTATGGGGTGAGATGTGATATACTACGAGCCGACCGCGTAGAGACACTGCCTGCGTCTTGTTATTTCTTTTG
Source organism: Euplexia lucipara (assembly GCA_921972225.1). Taxonomy (NCBI): domain Eukaryota; kingdom Metazoa; phylum Arthropoda; class Insecta; order Lepidoptera; family Noctuidae; genus Euplexia; species Euplexia lucipara. Next base: position 12,409,847 of record OV179148.1, read on the forward strand.
AATTAGTCTGTGTGTGGTGCGGCCCGTCTTCGACCGCCCCGAGCGAATCGCTCCTCGGGACGTGTTGCCATAAAGTTTGTTGCGTGCGTGATTTCCCTCGAGATGAGGAGTTTGCGCGCCTTCCTGTCGTGAGAAGATTGTAATCGCGTGCCTGCCGGCTCTAAATTGGGTTTTACGATAAATCGCGAAACCTGTTTTAGCTCCCTAAGGCGTTAATTAGTAATACAGCTTGTTCAGACATGAAACAAAGATCTTTTTCCCATATAAATATCTGATGGAATTGTAAGCTGGTGTGTTGCGTTTCGTGACTCGATTATGTTTTCGTAAATTGTTAGGTAACTAAAGGTCCTGAGAATTTATAAAGCGAAATGAAATTATGAGCAAAGACTACAAATCTCGCCCATTACCATTTGTTTTTAAAAATGAAGCATTAACAAAACTTAAAATGAGCGAACAAACAAATAAATATGATAACTCCAGGGCCTATAATAAAACAACGACAAACAAGAGGGAATCGTAAAAAATAAACGATTAAAATAAAGTAACGTTTAATGGGTCATTATAAGAAGGTAATAACATGTTATTGTACAGAAGTTTATAAATTTCACGAGTAAACGTTATCTTTATCACAAGGGCGGAAGCGCTTAGTTGATATTCTAATTGAGGTGTTATTAATTATTATACTCATACTAACTAGTGGATAAAAGGGTGGAATATAACTTGAAAGGTAGATACTTGAAAAATACATCTTTCTATGCAGTGTATATTATGCCCACCCAACATTTTTCAGGAACTTGACATGCACATTGCGTTGTTATCGTTCATTGATTTTTCTGTATCAACGTAAATATGCTCCGATTTGATAACACCGATTACTTTAGGAATATTTTCATAGTTCACCTAAAACAAAAGCAAATATTGATTGCAGCGTTTTGTATGATAAAAATATGTACATTTGTCGTAATATTTAGCTACAATGTTACTTCACAACTAAAATCTATTTTCAAAATTACTTCCTTAGTATTTTACGGCACCACTAAATCTACAATTTTTAATATTACTTCCTTCTACTTGTATATTGGCTATACTTAAAACCAAACACAATGTCTATGAAGCTTTCTGCGTATTTCTTACTTTTTACTACTTACGGAATTTCTTTGTTTCCAACCTAGCTTACAATGCATTGTTTCTCATAATTTCGCTAACAAGTGGTTGGAAAATAGCACGCTACAATGGACAGTGCCCACAATACTAAAATTATAATTTCGAAAACAAAAAGTATTCTGTTTTGCAAGCAGAGTTTAAAATTGTTTAGAAAAGTATAATTCTTTAAGCTTCCGGCCAAATTCCAGACAGCATTTTACACAAACTTTAATTTCATACGTTTAGAATTTTATTCAATATTTTCTATATCGAATTGTGAAGCGACGAGCCTACCATAATTACCTGTGATGATTTTTTTACCGGTTTTCGGTCTCCATGTTGAAACCTGTTCGGTCTCAAGTGCGCCAAGAACCCACGTCGAACAGGCGCGCATTGGATCGCCGGCAAAAAAATAATCTAAGAATGCCACTGGCATTACAATCTTGGAACCGGGGCCATGTATAACTCTTTAGTCGCAACAGTGGAGTCAATATTTACATTGGAAAAGGTATTTCGCGGTGACAATTTTGAAAGCTGTTGAATGAAAATGTGTATTTCTTTCAACTATCCCATTCATTGGTTTGCAAAACTGATGCCATTAATATCGTAATTTGTATCAATGTCGCTATTAACTAAATGTCCTGTCAAAGTAACACGCTTTGGATTAATTATCACCCTGCTGCATTGTGATCGATCCACCCCCATGTCTACCTGGGAGCATTCCTTTTCAACTTTGCCCGGTAACAATAGAATCCGCTAGTATTTTTTGTCTACCGTCACTTTGTAAAGCGATTACCGCCGGATCTGTGCACAAAAGCTCTGACAAAATTTGGTGGGTAGTGGGTATCAATATCGTAGTTCCGATTCATAGCTAATATTGGTGTGCTGTTGTCGTGCATTGTATCTGCTACATCCGCTGTGAGATCACCGTTATTGTCAAAGTTAGGGTTGTTCCTTGTAACAGCTTGCAGTGGATTGTGTTTTGTAATTGATAGGCTCACTTACAACTTTGTATGAGTAAAAGTTAACACTAGTTCAGATTGTAAGGCAACCGTCACAATCAACGGGAGCCATTTTGATGAAGTTTAATATTATTTTCTATCCAATTAAAATCGATTTTCTTAAATCTTCCTAGGAAATGTTAAGACAGACTTGGAATCAAATAAACCGGCAATTCATTTCCACTAGTCGTTAACGGTCTTGTGCCAGAGTTAATCCTCTCCTAACCGTATCTATTACAAATACCGATCTTTTGTAGTAACTCTGTGAGTCCATTATGATCCACATCTTCCTTTACGTTGCTAATTTTAATCGAGGGGAACCGAGGTGCGGATGTTACGGATTATATCGACATTAACGCCTCTTAATGGATTCGATTCCATTTTCAAATGATACATGACGGTATTTTATTAGTCTGGAATTCAAACGAATCGTGCGTGACAATTACCATTAAAATATTTTATTCGCAAGTTTACCGCAAAAGTCCTCTTAATTTTGAATTTTTGATCACATAAAACCTTTAATCAAAATATTCATTATAGTTAAACATGTTATTCGATAACGTAAAATACTGTTGGAGGTAAAATCGATGTTACTAAAAAAGTAATTAAAGGCATAATATATTATTCAACAATTGAAACGTCTAAATTGACAGCTTTATTTCTGATAGCGTCAACATTAAAATCGGTCCCTTTAATGTTTGTCCACTTCTGAGGCACTGATACAAAACGGTTTAAAATACCACACGGATTTTAATGGTCGTAAAAAATAATGTCCCACGATTAGAGTTCACTTTAATAGGAATAGAATAAGCTACTTCTATCTATTCAATACGCTAAAATGGTTCAGTAAACAGGTAAAGTAGACAGAAAAAAGTAAATTAATGAACGGTTGGATGTTTCTTAGAAGAGTTAGTTTATGTATGTTAATGGAAAGAAGACCATAAAGGTCAATAGATGTTTATAAACGTATTGAATCGGACACGACGTTAGTCACATTTCTATCTTTCCATTTAAAGTGCGTTGGTAAGTCCATAATGTAGGTAGTAAATGAAAGCATTCGTTTCCATTCTTCAAACTTTTATTTGTAAAGCAATTGTTGATCGTACGAGATTTGTAAGTCGTTGTTGGTTCAAATAATTAGATGTCTTTCAGTTTCCACATAATATGATTTCCGTTCGGTATCTATGGTGTTGGGTAATTTGTATTCATGTGTGCGTTGTGTTTTTTGTCTAACTTATATTTGTTTTAATTAAAAAATGTGCTTCTATACAAAGAAATGTTTGCTTTTAAGACGAGGTTTAAAATTAGCTGGAGCGGGTTTTTCTACCTGTGTCGCCGCTTTGTTACAATGAATGTGTGCGGAGTCACGCGGTGTCCCGGCTCCTTGATATTCCTCCACTGCTTAGAGCTTATGTATGCCTTGGTAATTTTAATCACATGCAGTGAAATAACGTCGTAGATGAATAAATTTAATAAATAGGACTCGGGTAATTTATTGCAGTTCTTTACTCGTTGAATATTTAAGTAAATGATTTGTTCTTTTTATGCCTTCCATAGAATACTTTTTGTCTTGGTTAAGGAATGGTAAAAACATTAAAGGACCTTCAGTTAAAATAGGTTTTAAATCAAGATGTAAATAAAATATCTCTCTTTTTTTAAAGAAAACTGCAGCACCTTAACCCTGAAAACCTTTACTTTTTTTTTTCTCGTTGATATCCAAATACAAACTCCCAGAGTCGGAAATGTCAACAATAGAAGTTCGGCAGGTGTAAGGCGATCTGGGCAAGTTTGCTAGATGCTTCCAGATGTTTGCTATGCCCACAGACTGCCAGCCCAAAGTCGACAAACTTAGAGATTTGCTCTTCAGCTCACCAGGGAGATTAGCATCGGTAATTGTAAGGCCAGGGAACTTTGCTGAATCTATAGTTGTCGGAATTAGATTTGTATTTTGTCAAGTCTGGCTTTGTTAGCTGTTGATTAAGCTCACTTAGATAACTAAGGAGTTGTTCTATCTTGATTAAGTTTATGTACTGTCTTTCTTTATAAGCTCCTATGTTCGTAGAATTTATTTCGGTTAACATCTATGCTCCTTCCTTTCATGTTCTCGTTATCAGACTACATATATCGTACATATCATATATTTACGAGTTTGCGTATGGAGCTCAATGCATTATTGAAGTTTGTGGGGAGGATGTTGCGTTTAGAAAAGAATAAAATAAGCATAACTATAATTTCAGGGTAACTTTTAGTAAATAACTCCACTGAGTTACTTACTGAAAAGTTTTTTTTGAGACACTTCTCAAAAAGTACTTTTTGAACGTTTTAAAAAGTATTCTCTATTATAAAGAAGAACCCATTAAATGTTTTGTATGCATTTTTACTGTAGAGTACAATATCAATTCATGCTTTATTTATTTTCCTTTGAAATGAAGCTTCGCTTTCTAACTTTCGTTTACCTTATATCTTCATAACTCTTACATAGAATCGTTTGTATTTCTCTTTAAAGGTACACGGTCAAGTACCACAGATTTATTGTTGTGAAACGATAGCGTAGGCAGTAGCTGTTACTCTGTCAACTTGACATCAAAATATTAAGTAGCATTATTTACATTAATTTTACAAGTGGTTGTGATCTGTGGTTTCTTTGAATTCCAAAGGTACTGTTATTAAGATCCCTTTATAAATATTATAGTCCTATAAATCGCTTTTCTTATAATATTAATTCCTGAGGTACAAAGAGGAGTGGTATGAGTAATAATAAATAGAACAACAAAACCATCAGCCTTTCTCGATCAATTTGTCTGTCTGTATGTCTGCCTGGCATCGCAGGTCCTAAACGGAAAGTCCAATTACTGTACAGTTATTTTACAAGAACATAAAATATCATCATGTCTGTTTTTCCCAAAGTGTTGGAGACGAAGAAGGTTCACAAATTTCACTGAAAAGAATATTATTTGTTTTAACATCCAAGTAGGCATTAGTGAAAAAAATCTATTGTCATTATTGTAATTATAACATTAATTAATAGACTTTGTAGTTTAACTTAGTTCGTAAGTAAAATTTTACAGACCATAGATAAACAAACACCAAACCAAGATAAAGGAACACCACGAATACAAAAATAGTGATGTACTACTTAAATACATATTAGTATTACTAAAAATTTGAAGTAGACGTATCAATGTTACTAATACAACAGTCATTAGCCGGATATTCATCCAGACTTCGGGCTGCTATTTAGTAATGGCTGATGAAAAAATCTAAAAGAACTTTAAAATTGCAGTTGTTTTATAGTATTGTTTGTTGAAAACTTATTGTACCCATTTATTAAGTCAGATTCAAGTAAATACCTGCCTTTTTATATCGTCAAAGCTTTTGATCGAGTATACCTACCGTTTTCAATACAACTGACGTGAGTATACTCAATTCATCACACAACGTAATAAACGATTTTCGAAGGTCGTCGTCATGCTTGGAAAGGTTAGTACGACATAATCTTACAGGTAATCCGGTTATATAAATATGTGGTTTTGTCGTATTAGTCACTGTTCTACTTACGTAGTTATCGTTACATGGAAAAGGACATGATAATATATCAGTTATGAAAAATGTCTACTAAATCATGTAATGTGGAGTACTATATCTACCCAATATTATGCAGGTATGTACTTACACTGATCGTCGTTACTGGTAGTGGTTTGCTTTTTCTTCGAGACAAAGATATTGATTAGTTTTGTTATAGGTCATTTTATCTACTATGAAAAATATTTGCTATGAGACAAAAATATTACAACTTTAATTTTTTTTTCATTGCTGGAAGAAGCCGTCTAGTTAGTTTAGCTAATTGAAGTCTGTACAGTAATAAGTTTCACAAATGGTAGTTGGTGTTAGGTTTTTGTCGGAACTTAATCCGACGAGTTCCCTGGTTATTTATTGTTATAGACGTACTATTATCAAAAAGTATTCCTGGCTTTTCGAAGAAACGTTCATAAAATTAAGTTCAAAAACATTGGAAACCGAATCGTGATAGATCTTCAGCTATAACCTGTCCACCGAAAGATTTATTTATAAGAGTTCTTAATCAAACACACAAGGGCCTTCCAAGAAGGTGAGCCTTAAAATAAACTGTTTGACTCTTTGTTTTGGCTTCTTAGGTGGCTTTCTCATATGGAGTTTGTTAGTGTGTACAATATAAATACCGTATACTTACGTCTAGTTCATTTGATGTGGTTCGTTATTTTTTCGGTAAATAATCAGTAACCTTGGCTTGGCGAAGTTTGAAATGTACGCTTAGAATCCTTCATAGAATACTAAATTGCTGACAAACATTCGTAACTTATTTCTTAAGCTTACTTGTCATATCTCTTAAAAAAAGGACAAAAAAGAACCAGTTCATAATTTTCGTCAAATCACATGGCTTGATAAACTTCTATGTAAATCGTAACTAAAAAAGGTTCATACGTATCTACACTCACAAAATATTTGAAAAAAAAAAATGACGCGCTTCGGGAAGCGTCACAAATTGGTTACAATAGCGAAATAAACGTTGCGGAATTTTTCATTTGCACACCGTTTCACACTTTGGTGTTAGCTTTAAATTTTACCGGTTCGTGCGGGCATCGATCAAACATTTGCATGTCGCAAACAAGAATATTCATAGTTATATCCTTTGATATCTGTCTATTGTACGAAGTTTTTGAAAATTATAATTCAATCGTTATTATATTATAATTTACTATATTGCCGCTTCCACCACTTCACACCCAAACAAACCTTTACAATTAAAACCAATAATATTATAAGTAAAAAGGTGCAGATAGGTTATACGTGCGCCCCAACGGACGCGTGCGTGCGTTGGTGTACCGTTTTTAAAGATCGAATGTTGTTTAAGTAATCTACACCTTTTTATCATTGATTAAAACCTTTGTGTTTAAACAAAAATTTGCTGATTTTCAAAACTGCTTTCAATCATTGTCCCCGTACAGAACATATTTTACATCTTTATAGTGTCATTATTGTATATTCTGGTAGTCAATCAATCCGTTAATTTCTGATCAACTATACAAAGGAAGATTATAATATAAGTTTCTATGGAAATCCCTAATGGGTTCCTTAATACTTTGGTTAAACCTAGAACAATTTAAGATGTAGATTACAAACGTATTCAGTAGAGCTGCAAATAGGAGAACAAGTTTCACTGAATCAGTTAAACCATTGGGTTGGATACATTAAATATTCTCAATAATTTAAGTAAATCGAGGGAGAAATGCCAAACTGGGTATTTGCAAAATCGTTATAATTTTAAATCAAATGAAGGGTTCATTGTTCCCACCTACTCATAAATTAATAAGTAACTCGCTAATTCAACGAGGTAAAAAGAAACAAAGAAGTCGGTACTGATTTTTTTACTTCTGGGTACATATTGAATCAGTTACTAAATAAAGGCAGAAATTATTGGGGAAAAATATTCCTACATTAAGCTTAATGAATAATATGATCTACGAAACTCTATTGGTAATTACCAATAATATGACACACAAAATGATTGTTCGACCAATATGAAAACCAAAAACGAATTCATCATTATAAAAACTACAGTGCAAAAATTATTCTAGACGACAACAAATTAAAAAAAAATGTATTCGCAACTGCCAGATAAGGAGAAAACGTAACAGAAATCGGAATTCACATTGCGTCAGATATTAAACTTTTTGTCCCTATTCACATGAAAATAAATGTGTCATCTTCAAAATCAGTAAGACTGTTACGAAAAAAAGGTCTACGTTACAGTCGTACTGATTTTGAAGATCAAAGGAATGAGTTTTACAAATATAATTGTTACTACGACTGACCAAAAAACTCTAAAAAGTTTACTATCGCTAGCAATTACAAAATTGCTCAACGATAAACGAAACAATGTATTTAAAATTGCCGATAGTTATCTTACCGCTGATAGTTTTACTGAGAAACAAACAATATTATCAGTACGGTGTTATTGTTAAGTTCGCGTTAAACAGTAAACTAATATAGGCTTGCTTTCTAAGAACTTTGCTTTTATTTCAAATTCAAGGATTTAGTCGTAAGTTAAGTAGGTCTTAGTCACGTAATAAAACTAAGGTATTCATCGGTGTTACACTTTGTTTTATTACTTCAAAATATCTACAAAGGTGATTGTTCTTCTTATTTCTCTCTCATTCATGAAACTGTCATCAAAATCCGACATTAAAATCGTGCAATCGTTATTTAATGATGTTTTGTTATAAAAGTCTCAACAAATTATTTCGGGAAGTGGACAGGCAATTTGTCAAAGTATGGATCCCTGAATATCTATCAATATTTTACTACACAATTTTAGAACAACTAGGTATCTAACCCATCTACACATCGAACATCCTACATCGTGTTCCACAGTCTGTGCTTAATACCACCAGCTTTAGTCTCCGCTCTGCCAAACATTGCTTTACAAACTGTACAATGTATATTCTCGTAAGCTGTAGAGTGTACGTATAACAACAAACAAACATTGGAACAAAAACCTTTAGTTCTGTTCCGGTGGATCGTGAATCGTGGTTAGTATTTTTTAGGGTAGGTAATCTTCTGTTTTTATTTCTAGCGGTATCCGAGGCCCGTTAATGTCCATCTCTTTGGGCTTATTTCCTCTTTTTTCAAAATTGTATTCTTCTTTGAGTTTATGATACTTCTCCTATTTGTTTCTGAGACGATAGTTACGCCATGTCATACGTGGGTACGTGTATGGACACTTCTACATGTTTGGCATGGTTTGTTAGGAGTGCCGCAACCGCTAAGAGATACGCCCTTAGCGATAGGGTTCATTCCATCACGGTAGATATTATTTGTTGTTTTAGGCCTCTGTTGGCAGATATTTCGTCCACAACTCTCTACTGATGAATATGATGGCACTTCCTGATAACGTTTGGATTTCCATTATAATACTGAAAAACCAATAGGTGGTGCGTGATCGGCGGAAAAATTGAAATTTTCTCGTCATAACAGCCTCGTTTGCAGTTCAGGATTATACCTACCTGATTTCATTATGAGTATCATCATAATTTTGGTTTTCGGACTAAAGATAAAGAAATCTCCTACCTGCCCCAATTCCGTTAAAAATAACAATAAGGATACCAATTACGTTTCCGTCTATAATAAGCAACATTCGAATGCTATTATTTTCGTATTAACTCGTGATCGGTTCAGACCACTGGACACAAATTTGGTTCCCGAATAAAATTGGTTAATAATGATAGGCTGTCCCAAACAATGCAGCTTCCCTGTTTTATTATTAAAGTTTAGTTTTATGCCCTAAATTTAATGTTCGGGATGTCGATAATCGCTTTGATAACATGTCATTTGTATTTTTATTCTGTCACTCATCTTCACAGTATATTTACTTTCATCTCTGAAACAACTAATTAAATTATCAAACACAAATAAAATTCCTGACATCGAAAACTTAACGACGCTACTCCAATCTGGCGCTATATCTAATTACACAGAACCTCCATCCACGCAATATGTGAGCTTCAAATCTAATTCTGCTCACGTAACCTAATATACCTAATAGTATACCATGAACTAGGTATTAGATTTACTTCAAAAGGTTAAAATGATCAGGTTTCAAGTTTACCCTGTGAATGGGACGATAAACCGTCTTATTTATAATAGCTCGACGTGGGTTGATCATGCATGTGAGTATACGCAAGTATTTTTTTACTTCTCACTTTTATGTCCGTCAAACAAGGCGCCTGGGTACGACTGGCACAGCGGGACCTACCATAGGTGTTTGTGATTCAGTTAATTTATTACAGTACAGTGAAACATCCTTTTTTGCTGGACACCTCTTTTGTTGGGTGTATTTTATTAACGGCAGATAACAATCTTTATTAACGATGGAGGGTTAAGGTCATGTACGATAAAGAATTAAATCAAGACGTAAAGTAGAAATGTTTATTAAAACGAATATTAAAATAAATGGCATTTGATAATAACGAATGGAAGTAGAAATAATGAATTAAGCTGATAAGCGCCATATTTTTGGATTTTGGAAATCCTCACTATTTCATTATATTCAAGCCAGTCTCCTTGTAGAATACGATAAGTAGAACAAAGACCTCAGATCTCACAAAAGAAATAATATAATTTATATTATTCTAATAAAAAAGCCTTATGGCTGATCCGTACGTGCTCTCGAGCGGGACTATTGCTTCGTTTTTTACGACCCTTGAGCGATAATCCCGTGGTAATGCCTACTAGGCTCTCAAAAATCAGTCGACCAAAGGTCTAGACGATCGTCAAAAGCCCTTATATCCTCTAATAATGAGTTAGGCGAACATAGGTACTTTCTCATCGGCTCTGACTACACACTTCCACACACTCAGGTACTTCAAATTATGGAACGTTGGTACTTAGGTCTTCTACATTGGGTTAAAGTTGCAAGAGTGTCGTATGAGATATTATTGGAATGCCAGCCTTAACTAGGTTTACATAAATGCTGTTTCAAAGGCACTTAACAGACTTATGCAACAAGGTTGCAGCAAAATCGCTAATTTTAAATGATTAGCGATCGTCTGTTATTTAGTTTTTGCTTGGTATTAACCCATTTTCTGAACTTTACATTGCTTATGCTATTTGTTCTAGGCATTGATCATCACTTGTGTAATTTCTGAATCAGTTTTAGTCGACCAGCAGTCGTTTTGCGTCCAACTAAAATTAGCTTTGTCATACAGGAACTAATCTTACTGTTATGATTTACGAGTTCGTTCTCAAAGCAATGAGGACGTACGGACTTAAGAACAAAGGATGTGTGGTTTGTTTAACTAAAAGGTTCCATCTTCTAACCAGGCGCTAGGCGGGTGGTATGCCCTAGTTGGCCACAATACCACGCACGCACGCCAGTTTTCCTAGTGATAGGTAGTACGATAGTTCGGGCTGCGTGCCACAAACTCTATGTATTCAATTAGCATAAGTTTCTACTAAGGACGGCTAAGTAACACTTACACAGCTACGTGGGTGCCCCTTGACTCTTTAATGATGATATATTGTATTTAAATATATAGCGATTTGCCAGTACTTTCAACTTGACACTTGTAGACCCATTAGCCATTACTATCGTCAATTGACTTTTAACGGATAAAAGGATGCACTTGTCGTCATGAACAAATCGTATAGTCATTGATATTAATTTGAAACAAACATATATGCAAGGCGGATTTGTTAGGTCTTAAAATGATGAGTACCTAAACGATACAAATAAATAAAGTAAATAAATACTGGGCATTTTGTTTATGTAGGTACAATTTAAATAGCCTAGTGTGTTACATTATGATACCCGACCTGACGATAATACAGTTTTCATAGATTTTCGAAGCAATGAAATTATGAAAAAAATATATTATGAAAAATAGGACACGCGCTTTCGTAGCTAAGTAATTTATTATAAATAAAATAATTATCAAATAAAAGAACCATTTTATAAGTGATCAACAGCCTATTGTAAGGGAAGGGCTCGTAATGGCATCCGAATTGAAACTTTCACTTAGTTTGCTTGAAATTGGTTTAGGCCAAAATGGAATAGGAAACGTGGATTTGTAACCTAAATTTTTATTATTAAATTCGGAGATTACTTTTAAACTGTTTATTAATGAAACAGAAGCGCTATTTTTTATTATAAGTGAGACTTGCACGTCACGCGGTTTTACCCGCGTATTTCCCGATCCGGTGGAAGTACAGGGATAAAAAGTAAAAGTAGCTTCCCAACGGTCTGTTCAATACAAAGAAACAAACAATCAAATATTTTCTCCTTACCATAATATATAGTAATTAAAAACAAAGTCACTATCACCTTGTGATTTTTTTCCACAATATTAATCATGTCCAACTTACATAATGTTCTAAGATATGGTTTCACGTCTGGAATATACTGAAACATCCAATTGAAAATACTGAAGTCTCTCAAATATTAAAAGCCCAAGATGAATCACTGTCCCAAATTCTTTCACTTTTCCCTAAAGTGACGCATCAACCAATAAACTGAGTTGGGGCAAAATATCTTTTTTTTACAACTAGCTCGCCCGGACAGTGTAACGGGAACAATGCATTCCTGTTGTAACGTTCGGTCAACAAAAAGGCAACAAGAGCAAATGTTTTTTGTCGCCAACCCCGCTAAATTAAACAGGGAAGCTGATTTTGTTTTTATTTTATTTTTCCGAGCAATTTTGCTTTACTGTGAACGCGAAAGCTGAAACAGTAATGACCTTTATTATTCTTGTAATTGTAAAAAATCTTTCGCGTGGTGGTTTTTGTTTTGTATAAACTCACACGTGTTTATTTTGGATGTGTACTTTAATAAAACAATCAAATTTTAATGGTGATTCCATTTGACACAGTATTATTATTTGCGTTTGAATAAATAATTTCTAATATTTGAACATCGATATGATACATAAATTATTTTAATTTATTGACCTTATTTAATGTCAAAGCTGTAATTTTCAAACACCGACTATGGTAATTGTAAGAGCGGCATGTAGACCAACTAAATCTTGATGAATTAAACGAATCTTCTAAACAAAATGATGATTTGTGATATACCTATTTTTAGACTTTTTTAATAAGCCCTGTATTGAATTTGGATCCGTGTAAACTTGGACTAACCACACTAGTAAACTTACTACCGCAATTAAATCCAAAAATATCGCTGACTGAATATGGAAAGTTCCGATTAACGTTTACACTCGTTAAGATTTACAAAGTATATTTACAATAAATAACTAAGAAATGCGGCTTAACGTTGTTTTGCATGCCTACAATCGGCTGTAACTTGACTAAATATTATGTCGCGTGCAGTATAAATTTGGTAGGCAGTCGCAATTAAACATTTACGATTAATTTTACGACTGCAGCCCTGAAAGAGTATACAGTGTTATATTCAAATCAATGCATTATTTAAAGGATGAATTTCAATGACTTGAGTGTTGTCTGCAAAGAAACATGACAAGAAGAAGGTATAGAAATCAACCACAACATGCCTAGTTCGGAGAGGTTAAAAGGATTATGACATTGAATAAAAAATAAGCAAATCGTAGTACGTACGGTGGTCGGTGGTTGGTATGTGACCAAAAATTTTACACTAAGTATTTTCACATGATCAACCTATACCTACCATCAGATGGTGAATAAGCGTCCTTTAAGGATTTAACGATCTATACCGATAATGACAGACGGAATCAGAATTAATCAGCTATTCCTTCACATGCCACGGCGATCCTTAGCAAAATTAAAGACATGTCTTTTTCTCAGAGGTACGTTCATGTTAATTCAATTTGTTGTAGTCTTTATGTTTAATGCATTAGGGAACTCTGGTTCGTGTATAACATTGCCTAAATGTGTTGTGTTTCCAGTGTTGACCCGACCAAGGGTTCGATTAACATTCCTCTCTCCGTATGATCGCTTCGGGATCCAATCAGGCCGGTGTTCACATAATTGTTTGCGGACATGATTTTATCGGAAAACTACAACGGTTCGAGGCTTCGGGACAACGGTTGTTCATTTCATGCCATCCATCTAGAAATTATTGGTGCCCTCAAGTGTTTCACAACCAAATTGCGAGCGGTTATACGGGGTAATTGGATATTGATATCCGGGTTAATTTAAAGCTGAATTTATAAAGACTAAAGGAAACGAAGGGCTTTGTAATACAGAGGCTGAAATAAACTAATAAATTATAGTACCGTTCAAACATAGCCATGGGCACAGGCGATAATTTCTCATCTTGTTACTGAACCGCGACTATAAAACCATTTAACACCCGACCATGCGCGCAAAAACTAGTATCATGATCGGTTCCGTGGTAACCGCGACCGTTTAAGCCCGTTAAGGACCTCTTCCTTAATCTCGTATGTATGTATGCTCAACATCCACGAATGCCATCATTTACCATCAGTGCTGCTACTTTGTGAGGTCGTATATCGTTACCAGTGTCCCTTAATCTAGCGGTAACTGTGGAACAACAAAACTCATTACTCGGCGCTATTCGTGGCCGTACCTGCGAGTACTGGCAAGCTCGTGTTGGGGGTGTGGTGTCTGGTGTAAGCGACAGCGGTCCTTTTTGGGTTGTGGTTGATAACATCGCGTAGTGTAGCACGTTTGGGTTTATTATTTGGGATGTGATTGAGTACTTTCATTGCGCGGTGTATAGAACTGTAGGTGAATCTTAAGGAATTTAGATACTTCATGTTGCAAATCACGGTTAGTTACGTTATTGTTTAGTTAATAATTGTATTACTAAAAATTGCTTCATGTAATTACTACAATAGATTTGTCATAAATCAATAGACAAAAAAACAGTTAAAGTTTACTTTTTAAAACGATAATCCCAAACCAAACAACAGCCTTATGCTTAAAACACACCATGTCAGTCCGTTCATAACAAAAGTTCTGGAACACCGTAACTTACTGAAACATAAATGAATATTATGCCTGTAACTTACACAACCCGCATTAAATCTCCCACAACCGGGTATAGACAAAGGTGACATCTAAAATACGACCGCAGCTCGCGGCTTACTTTTACTATGGAAGTTTATCACTTGCGCCGCGTCGTTATTTGGCTTAGGAGATTAGCAAATGGGGGCAACTTGTTCGGTTTACGAAGCCTAAGCCAGACCACTAAACCTGGAGAACTTACCGCTACCTTGGCATGGGGATTTTTAATTATATCATTAACTGGACCAACGCACGCGCGTGCCGATTAGCAGTTTTATAGCTATGAAACCGCGCTTGGCTCTTATTTATGGGTTACAGTGTGGAAAGTTGGCTTACATGAAGTAATTTTGTTCCGTTAATATGCTTTGTTGGGTATACGAGGTTGTCACGCTTTTTTAAGTGAATACAATTTTAAATTTTCAACACAATGTGAAATTGTTATGTAACACGACTAAATTTGATAATGATTTTTAGTGCTTAACAGTCAAATCAAATTAAATCAAATCAAAAATGTTTATTTCATTATATTACACGTTGTACATTATACAGTTGATGGCGTCTCCTTTTAAGCATATAGATGCCTGTGCCAGGAGGCGCCGCTCTTTTATATCTTACAATTTGTGTAACATGTTACTGAAAATAATTATTTAATTCTATTAGTCTGCTAGTGAGTGTGTGAGTGTGTGTGTATAAGTATAAATGTGTGTGTGTGCAACAGTGTACTGTAAATGTAGAACTATTATTAGTTCTACATTTACAGTACACTGTTGCACACACACATTCTTATACATACCCATGCATACTATTTAATTCACTCTGTAATTAATTGGACCGTCAGATATACCCTACGCAAAAAGAAAATGGCAAATCAGTAAAAAATTCAATAGCCAGTTGCGTAGGTAGGTACTTTAGATTCAATAAGATATTTTTCATTACCAAGTTTTGTCTCATCCCTATTTATTGGAAATGGATGAATGGATACCTGTTAGAAAACGGTTTACAAACATTAAGCACCGTCTTACTTATCCGTCGATCAGATTATGAATCTCAGTTCACCATAATCGCCTTAAGTACTAATCTCCCCTTTTCTATTACGATACTCCTTCGACTTGAATAATTAATTTCAGAATATTGTACCAAAACAAATAAATGATTGAGAGTCTACCTTATTTTATAAGGTTTGCTTTGAATTTGTTATACAACGTGTTTTTTTTTTATATCCCATAACTCTAGGGTATGATTGAGACCATATCAAAGAATCAACTGGCATTGAATATTTTTTGTTTTTTTACTATCATACAAAATAATTCGACAAAGTCACGATGATTAATGTAAAACACCCCTACGTGAAAGAAAAGTGACGTTAGAAAGAAGATTCGTCGTACTGGTGACAATTTTTGAATTAATTAGGTAATAAAAATAATATTAATAATACTTAATAATAATATTCCACGACTATTCACACAACTCCATCTAGTCCGAAGCTAAGCAGAGCTTGTGTTACGGGTACTAAACAACTGATAATTTAATTATGATTGATGATATCTCCGAAACCATGCATGTTTGGACCATCTATTCTAGGAGTTTTAGTATTATTTTTACCTACAGAATATAACCCTAGAGTTATGGGATATCAAAAAAACACCTTTTATAAGTAAATAGTAAAAACGTACGGCTCATGTCTCAGACTTAACGCCTGTTAGTGAGCTGGTATTCGCAGTCTTATTAAAACTTTAATCAACTTTGAACTTTTTTAATCTGGCCACATCAGTGTTATTTAGCTGCAGAGCGCGCGCTTACTCCGCTAATTTAAATTTCAGCAATTTATAAATACACTTAATTAACTTAACGTGTTCAAAACACATGCTGGCCAGGTGAATTAAGAACACCTGCTGTATTATTCCAACGCGAAACTTAATATGGAGAGCAATTTTTTTTTCTTTTTATATTCCTTTTAATTTGCAACCCGATAACTCATGTGACCAAGGAGGACAGATGAGCCACTTAACTCACGGTCTATTGAATTTCGGCCGGATCAGACTCTGAATGTCATCCAAGGAATAAAAGAGAAAGACTTCTTTTGTTTTATACGCAAGTATCGTGTGTAGATTAATCAATCACATAGGCACGAAAGAAAATAATAATGTATTTTGAGACCTAACAAGATTTCTTTAACAGACGGAAAATGGGCAAATTTGTGTGTAATGTTAAGATCGAAGCTGATGGATGTTTTTAACTGAAAACGTTGACGTACTCATTCGTCTTTATCAATAGATGAACTTGTAACATAGCTTTTAGCTTTAAACGTGGGTAAACGTACCTACTATACTATTTTAGACACAAAACTCAAAGTACATTTAGAAAACTGACAACAAAGACCTATTAAAACAATGCTAAAGCTTCGTCTCGTTATAAAAAGTATTTTTTTCAAGAAATTTCTAACGACATCAACTTTGAGTTACTTGTCACTTCGCTCAAAATGGCAGTCATTTATTTTGAACAAGTTCAAAACTAACTAAGGGAAAAACTGCTACAGTAGTTACATCACGATTCGGGCAGGAATATTGTGCGGGGGACACACGGAGAACCGGAATAAAGCGCTAATATAAACCGATTCTGTATTTGGTAATGAAGAAGCCCAAAACAATTTGCTATTTCTCAGAAATTTAGAATACTAAATTCCGAATGCAGGGAACTGAACCGTTACAGTTCAGTTGTTTTGTTTGATCAAAAAAATCATAATCTACGATTCAATTTATCTATGAAATACAGTATGTATTATATATATTATTATTATGAACATTTTTATAATTATTTAAATTCATTAAATAGAGTGGCTAATGCCTTATTTCGTCAACCCCCGGAATTTTAGACACAATTCGATTAGCTGTTGTTCGCTCGGGGCCTGAAATATTAATGATTACAGACAGCCGCATGAATCGATGAAAATAAAGTAAAAATAGAATAAATAAATAAATAATAATAAAAATAAATAAATCGAATAAAGCATACACTTGCCGAAATTTCGACAGTTCAGACAGGTCTTCTTCAAGGGGTATCGTGATGACCATCAGAGGTAAGATACTATACGAGTAGTCGCTGCACGTAAAATATTAGTAATTTGTTGCAACCGGTTAAACTGGAAGAAATAACAATACCTAGTATTAAATTTAAATTTAGAAAATAAATTGATCATTGAGCTGGTAAATTATTAGTGGGTACTGGTAAAATATTGACGAATTCAATCTTGATTATGACGAAGACGTTGCTGCCCCTCGCACGTCAACATCACCGTCTGTGTAACACAGTGTTTGGAAAAGAAAAGAGGAAAACTTTCATTTTTACGCCGTCTAACGGATTCAATATCGACGCGGCTTGAATGAGTTTTGGGGGTGGAAAAATCGTTAATCATCCCTTTGTTGGAATTTTGTTACGGCCTAACTCGTTGCTCGCCTGTTTGGCCTTCCATTTTTCCTTTTGAATGCTGAAAGTGGGGCCGTTCTTGACGAATTGTTTTCATGGGAAAACAAAAACGGATTCGTTGAGATTCGGGTTCGTAATATGTAAGGAAAGCCGGCTTGGTATTTCATTTTGGACACACAAGTAATGTCGGTATTTGTATGATATTGTTTTGTTACGAAAACTTATATTACTGAGGGATCAGTTACAGAAACAAAAGAAGGCCGACCTTTAGAATAAACTGAAATATTTGATATCTTTTAGTTTGAGAGAACGATTAAGCTGTCGACTTCTCCACATAAATTCACACGTATAGAATGTAATCCGGTTTCGTATCATCCTATGTAACATGAAACTCGACTAGTACGTCGAAAACAAGCGAAGTGATAAACCTCAGATCACACTCTCAATTACAATTGTGGTTATCTCATAGCTCCGGTTAAAAAAAAAAGTAATAAAACCTAATTAGATAAACAGGGTTTACACCGTCATCAACTCATAATAATTATAACTTCTTTAAGGAATCAGGTTTGATTTGACCGTTAGATTTGTATTTGTGAGCATAGTTCACAAATGCTGACAATAGTTTTACGAATGAAGTGCCATTAATAACTATCAATAAGGTGTTAAACGTTCCCCTTCTATCAACCATTAGTCAGAATTTGCCAAAACGGGTGTCGTTTTGGCAAATTTAAAACACATTTTGCTATTTCCGTTCTTTTTTGTATATAGCGTATTTTTGGCCAGTTAGAATAATTTATTTATTTGGTAAAACAACAATTTTAAACAAGAAAATAATGTTTGATTACCTATAGTAACATAATCATTTGCTTCTAATATCTTATTGCTACATCGTTGTAAGAAACACTACTTACCTACCTGAAACGTGAATGTGCCCAGCAAATTTCAAATTTAAACACCACTACTACTCTTTACTGGTATACTATATACTGGGAAAGTTTTAATTAGAACTGAAACTATAGTCAAAACAACATTTCAAATACGTGAATAACATGGGTCGTAATCGAAGAGATTTAAAATACTATAGAGCGGGCATGTCAAGGAAACGTCATAGAAAAACTTTGATCCCATGTCTCAGTAACGCCATCAAGAATAATATACGAATATTGGAGCGGCAGCGGAGCGTACTAAAAAAAAACTCATAGACTTGTGTCTAAACAGGACACAAGTTTCGGACGAAAATTTTGATCGTGATGTCCGGTCTATAGGTATTGAATGTCTTTGGTCGTAATGTTTGTTAGAAATGTTAAAAGTTTATTAAATTGCACGACTCACACATTGCCAGCCTATCGTTTATCTTCAAGAACAGTAACCCTTCCCCTCAAAGGATTTTTACGACTTGTGCGGGACGATAAGCAGTAAGCAGTCGATTCTGTTTTTGTTATTTTGAGAAGTTCCTAACCATAACACATTTTTACACGTCGTTGGGTAATTCTTGAGTTTGATTTGGTCTTTATTTATTTAAAAAGAAATGAATTTCGTCGGTCAGCGCAATACTTGAAACCGGCCAGAAGCTAGTTGTTATAATAATAAGATTTCCAGGAAATCGCAAATTGAGAAAGTTGTCCAAGAAATTTGGAAATTCAGGATGTAGAATTTTGACATAAATTGAAGAAACTTGAACAGAACTTTTGTTGAGTCAGATCATCAGAGTTCAAAATAAACTAATCAGTTTTATGTAATGTAGACGAAATATAATTTAAACTGTTTTTGTTGGTAGGAATCATTTAGGTACAGGTTGTTTTAAAAAATAAAAAAACGTATTTTTACCAGAGTTAATTCGAAATGTAGGTAACATTCGGTTTACGAAAAACGCATCGGACGGACGTGAAACAGAGTATACCTATAAAAACTACTCGCAATCGCGTGCCTTTTAATATAAACAGTTTATAGTGAGAAGTCAAACCGTGTTGCGTATGAAATGTTTTCAGGTGTTGCATGCTTCAGGGACTCATTATTTAGATTTATTTGCAAGATTAAGTATTTGGACCCATAATGCGATTAATAGTGGCAGTACATTTTTTATTATGCATATTTTATTTAACTTCCCATTGCCAAAGGTAGTAAATTAAATCTTTAATAATTTATGTGATTGAATATTCTCCAGTCGGATTTTTATTGTTATTAATTATAATGAGGGGCGTATTTTTTTATTTCCATTATCGCGTAAACGGAAACAAAGAAATGTTGGAATATAAATCATTTTATTCGGAACAGGAAAATGTTACATTCATAACGTTATGATTGCTAAATCAGATTTTATTATAATTAAAAGAAACCTTAAGAAGAACAGACACAATAGTTATCTGACGAGATATAAAAAAAGCAAACATCAATGGAATTAAAAAACAAAACACAAAATAAAAAAAAAACAAAATATAGCAAACAATACCATGTCAGACAATAATTAGTAAACAAATAGGTGGCGATAAGGTCGTAGGTTATCGGTCCCTCAGTGTACACAGCATTGTCGGGTCCAAATCAGCGCTATATAAATACGACAGCAGCTCAGATATGCTGGCTTACTGGTTCCATTTGATTGTTGCGTTTAAGTTAGGAGCTTACAGCGATTTTAGATAATGGGGTGTAAATTTATTTGTTTAAGTTTGAAGAGAAAAGAAAAGATGCAGACTGTGTAACAAATCATATGGCTTGAAAAGTACCGGGATGACGGACGTGACGATAGGTATACTATAAGCATAGGTAAATTTAATAAAAAATAAATTACTTAACATAATTCATTCATATTTTTAAATTTATATATGGAAAAAGAAGACGTCGTGATATGCTGAGTCCATAAAACTAAGATTTTATCGTTGTAATTGGCTATTAATAAAAAAAGTATCAGAAATATGAAGCCTATTGCCTATCTTAATTCTGTCTATGTTATGTAGGTATCCACCAACTAAGGTTATGATGGTAATTCAGTTCTTAGATATATACTTAATCGCTGCACTATCTTGTAGTTAACGTCAACACGCTTTTTCTAGCCACTCGCTTCCACTCATCGCTTACGCCACCCATCCGAAACACAACTGTGTCAACACAGTCGAGATAATTCGAATACTCGATGAGGAATGTGTTTTCTTATCTTAAGGTTTGCGAGTAACCGACGGGTTCTTTGATGAACTTGTAACGAGCAACGCTGCCCGACTAAGATAATAGCCATTTCAAGTTTTGTTACTTTTATTAATGAACTTTGGATTTTATGAAAATACCTAAATTCTTTGATATTGCGAAAGAGTTGTCTGACGGGATTGATTTTTCTAGCTATTATCTCCGGTAAATTCACTTACCTTGACAGTTCAGGAGTAAGTTATTTAAAACTAATATATTATAATCCTAACCTACTATACATTCCAGTGGAAGTCTCTTTAAAGCTCATTCGTAAAGACCTACAATACTATAAATATTTGCGTACCAGAAAATACTTCACATATTGGGGAATACACAGCTAAGTACAACACTTAAGTAGATCCCACTTCTTATTTATGTATGAACGGTACATGAAAATCAGTGCAAGAATATAGCTCTCCTTAACTCTCCTAACTCTAAAACGTCATCAAGAGAAATATAAAAATGATAAAGTTCCAGATATGATTTCGTTAATAACATTCTCAGTCATTGGACAGTCTAGTCTAGTCGAAAACACTTCACCTTATAAAGGCAATCAGATTCACGTGTACCCAATCAAGCGGAATAAAATAAGATTCTTCCATTCACAATATAGAAACTCATATTTCACGATATCTCAAAGACTACTCGTACAATTTAACAATATTTTTTCTAACTTAATTATCTATTTCAAAACAATCTTTATAACGTACCTAATAGGGCCACGCTTAAACTATAATAGTTAATACAATCACGAGTTCAATGACTTTTTAAACACAAAAATCGTGTTCAAGAGTTTATACAGTCCAAGGCATTTGATTAGTTGACTTTTATGAAGAAATCACGACTTTGAACACAGAAGTCATACTTAGACTTTAACCAACGTATTACACCGTTGTTTAGAACTAGTATTCGTCACGCGGTTTCACCCGCGTAGTTCCCGTTCCCGTGGGAATTCAGGGATAAAAAGTAGCCTATATCACCCGGGGATAGTGTAGTATTCCTATTTATAATGTTAATGTAGAAACTTTCAATTCAGTAGCAGAAAGACAATTTTCTAATATAATGATAAAATGGATTTTGGAAATTCGCATATACCTAAATCGTATTGTGGATATCTTCTATACAGTGTTATAGGTAATTATTAAAAAAGTTCATTAGCGTTAAAATTACTCGTCACAACAAGATTTACTATGAATCCAACTCTGAACTACAAAAAAAGTCACAATGCAATAGTTACCAGATGAAAATGTATGAAATGGCAGAATTAATTTTGACATTTCGGATTTTTCTCATACTACCTATTAAAAGTTGTTTAAAATCGATTGAACGTCATTTTAGTCGTTTTTTAGTACTTTCACCCTCGAAAAGTTCTGATTTGACCCCGTACCAAGTATATTAATTCGTGTAGTAAAAATTTCGAAGTCTCTTTAAGAATATTAGGTACACGCACGGAGAAAAATCTCATACAACCTTAATTTGACCACAAAGCAACCACTAGTTATAACTTTTATTTGAAACTTTTTAATTTCCATCATCGTCTGTCTAACCTCTTTCTAACTATGTTAAGGTCGGCTTCCAGTTTAAACTGAATACCAGCTGAATACCAGCGCTATACATGCGACTGCCAGTCTGACCTCCACAACCAACTGGGCCTTTTGACTACCGAACGACTGTCAAAGACACAGTCTAAAAACATACAGTCGTCCGACGAAGCTGTCTAGACAGGGCAATCGTGCGGAGTGTGAGGGGCGAGACGCGGGAAAGCCGCTACCGCACTGCGAACAAACCGATGTTCGTAGTGTGGGAGGTATTATTCAAGTCTAACGCGTATAGAAGTGGTCGGCATTTTTCCAGAGATCAAAGGCGTCGTTATCATACTGTATTAATATTTATACTGTGGTCAAAGATCTACAAATGAAAGCCGGGAGCAACAGCTTAAAATGCTATCCGAGGCACGGAGGAGTCTTGATATGTAATGAATGTCACCCATACAAAGACTGACCTCGGCAAGTGTAGTTTAACCTTTGATCGACCCGTGTTATTATATAACCACAAGCTCCTATTATCTTGAGACTGCAGATTCCGCAGTATTTCTGGGTATAACATTAGATGCCAAACTTCAATGGGGACCACATATATCAACCCTAGCAGGTAGGCTTAGCTCTGCCGCCTATGCCGTCAGGAAAGTAAGACAATACACTGATGTTGACACAGCTCGGTTAGTTTATTTTAGTTACTTTCATAGCGTGATGTCCTACGGTATGTTATTATGGGGAAAAGCAGCGGACATACAAAATATATTTGTCCTTCAAAAACGAGCTGTTCGCGCAATATACCAGCTAGGGTCCAGTCTCCTTAAGAGAACTATTTAAAGAGATTGGTATTCTTACGGTGGCATCTCAATTAATTTTTGCAAACATATTATACATATATTAGGCAAAACATACATATGTTCACTAAAAACAGTGACATCCACAATTTTAACACCAGAAATAAGCACAAGTTACACGCTCCTCTCCACCGTCTTCATAAAGTCCCCATGCATGTTATGGGTAGCCCCACAAACCTTCAAAACATGCTTCCTTACCTAAGTCGCCAGTTCACGGAACCGTATTTCCTTTTAGGTGACTAACTACTTCCGTGTGAAGATAAGGGAACTAATATTTATTATTGTGAGTTCAAGCTTCTTCATACATTATTAACGTATCGGTGCGGCATGCTATGATGTTGATACACTTTATAAGACACCGCTGTTTATAAACAAATATTGAAGTTAAGTTAGTTAATGTACTCGTACATCCTGTACTGTGTTTTATTATCGTGTGCACCATAAAGTTGTGTAATTATGAATTAGTAGAAAATAACTGTATTTTTTCGTATAAGATGAGATTGTAGTCTTTTTTCAGTTTTATGATTTTGTGCAGTTTATGTTATTTACTAAAAATTGATGTCAAATTTTGGTACAAGTAGGTACTTGGCGACAGAGTTACATTAGCAAGTTGTTGCTATTATTGTTTTCGACCATATTCAAAATGTATGTATGTATGTATAGGATATAATTCCTAAGTTAAGTTATCGAAACTTTAGATTCAGATGTTTGATTCAAACCAAGCCGTAATTGCGACCCGAATTCGGATTAATTCGATTTTGATAATTGATTTGGTAGAGAAGGAAATTGAAATCTAGTTTTGTAAACAGAGTAGTTTTCATTCAGAAAACTTAACTGCTTTTAGGCGAACGAAAATCTGGGGAAGGGGTAGCAACCTATGAATGGGATGATGCTAGAAATAACTACAATGATCAATATAATGCAATCCACATTATAAATTAAGTACCAAATCAATCTACAGCCTAGCCATGAATTTACTTTATTACAATACTTGCTGGCTATTTAAATTTACAAACATCTACGAACCCATATACCTACTACCTATCAATCAAAAAACTCGCAGATGGAGGTACAGCAACCAGAGTTGCACCGTTTGCCGCGTGCTTTGAACTTTTGAGTGCAACGACCCCATATCACTTAGTACACAGGTGTAATGAGTATCGCCGGTGTAAATATGTTTATGTACATATATAGTAACATATCGATTCTATAAATGGATTTCCCGCTACTTCGAGACACTGTAATTATTTTTAAACACGGAAACGGTGATGTGTTCAATTTGAGGTTATGTTTGCTTAGGTTTATGTTTGTTACAGTACATTTAACTATGAATAGTCTTCTTGTTTAGTTTTTACACTCACTCACACTCGCACAATATCTCACTCTTTCTTTCTCACTTTGTCTTCTTGATGCTTACTATAGCAGACTTTAAACGCATGCGGGGTGGACGACAACATCAGGTATTCATCTCTGGTACAGTCAGTAAATACATTAAAAAAATAATTAAGTATGATTATTTAGTGCATTTGATTTACGAGTATGTATCATACATAAGTCAAATGCTCTAAACACATCTACGTCTAAATTGAGTAACTTATTTCAACACAAATTAAATGCTGGTTGGTTAAATAAACATTATTTTCTAGAGATTAACCATCGCAAATAGGCAATTGAGGTACACAAATCATTCCATTAGTTATGCTTGGTACTTTTGACATTGGGTTTGTTAAGTCATGCCTCGAGCTGATCGATTAAATAATTGTTTGCTATAGTAGTGGAAAATGGTTACAAAAAATAATCAATCAGAGTTAATATACAGAAAAGAAATAAATAAATTATATACCGGTCACGTAGTTATTTTCGTTCAATAATTGGACTCTTTTGTCGCTAAGAAACCTATTGGATTTCGCCGATAGTTGCTACATAAAATTATAATATAAATTATGTGACGAAAATGATCGAAAACACAGTTTGTTTACTGACTTATCTTCTTATTACAAGGAATTGCCTAATGTACGAGATTGTAAATTTAAATCCGGGCAGGTACGAGTACAAAGAAGTTTTTTTTTTCTATTCATAATCATTATGTACCATTGTACATAATATGTCATAAGTTTATATCAGACATATCTGAAGAAAACCTACGTGAGGATCTGGGCTTACCTTCTTCATTATTTTCAACATTCTTTGCAACCAAATACATTCAATACCTATAGACCAGACATCACGAACAAAATTTTCATCCGAAACTTGTGTCCTGCTGGGCACAAGTCTATGAGTTTTTTTTTAGTACGCTCGGCTGCCGCTCTAATATTCATACACTATTCTAGATGGCGTTACTGAGACATGGGATCAAAGTTTTTTTTTGACATTTCCTTAACATGCCCGCTCTATAGTATTTTAAATCTCTTCGTTTGCAACAAATTTCTGGAGTTTTGACATTTGCACTTGTCAAATCACTATGTCGAATTTAAAAACAGACTTTAGATAAAACCTGGAAGCACTTTTATCAGTATATCAAAATATTCTACATGAATTCATTTGAATACCAAACACAAGCATTACAATAGGAAAAATATGAACAAAACTACCACGTTTTCAACATTTTTCTATTTTTTTCAGCTGACCGCAACCTATAATTCCGCGATAGTTAAATCGGCTTGTGTATTCTAACATCCGACAAAACCTCGGTTACGTTTGATTGATAGTTCTATAAGGTTTTCATTTTAAAATTTGATTCGTTTTTATTGATTCCTGGTGATAGATTGATTTTCATGGAATAGGTTAGTTTCCGTTGACTGTCTGTTGCTGAATAACAGTATATTCAGAGGATAGCTATAAGTATTATTTTAAGATCTTTTACATTGTGGAATGAAAATAATAAATGTGAATATAAATAAAATAACACAAAACACCATAACATAATGTTATATATGTTGTTGTTGTTGTATGTGTTGTTGTTTGTTGTTGTGTGTTGTGTGTTGTGTTATGTTGTTGGTGTGTATGTAATGTTGTGTGTGTGTTGTGTTGGTGTATGTTGTTGTCATGTTTATCATAATGTCACGGTTACTTGGCCAACTCTTTGGTTGGACCATGATTCAATATAAAAGTTTAATAATTATAGGCGACTTCAGGTAGGTTTTAAATTTCTGATAATTTATTTCTCTAATGAGGCACTTGGTGGTTACTTTTCCACGCCCATTTGAAATGTATCGATTTCGTGTGTTAGCTTACTAATGCTCACTTGATTACCCATTTAAATACATACACAAAAAAGTATGAAAAAGCAATGCCAGTATTTTAAATCTATGACAGGTATACCGGTTACCGGAACCTCACGGCTCTGTCAAGTAATCAACGTTGAAAACTGACATCTGTATACATTTCATTAGGGTTTGCTTTTGTTTGTACTCTGTTTGTTATGTTTAGGACTGGGAGCATCATACTCACGCGATACGAATATAAACATGCCACTGAAGGTCTCGCTGCTTGTGGTATATTTTCTAATAGATGAACGCATATTTTCTTGTAATGGTCCAACTTTGGCGATGGGCGTCAACAAAGTTTTGGACCATTTGTTGTGTTTTAAACCTGTGCTAAAATGTTGGCGGTATTGTAACATTGTTATGTCAGGCTTTATGGCTTCAGGTGTTCAGAGTTTCTTGTTACTTTTAAATATTAAAGCCTCTTTCTTAACTCTTTTGAAAGAACAGACATTTTTCACATTTATTATATTTGCTTTATGACTGGTGAGAAATGATTTTGTTACAGAAATTATTTTAAATATGAATATAGAAAAATATGTACATAACGTACACATCATCAAAACAACGCACATGTGTAACCCCTTTTTATTAAAAAAAAAACGAAGACATAAAACAATACTAGCCTTTTTATATTTGTATCAACCGTCGTCATATCTAATGTGCTTCTAAATTATTCACTTTTCGTGTCCCATATTTGGCTGCTAAATATTCCTTTGAGACGACATCGAAATTCGAACAAAAACTATGCATTAAACAAGGCAACCACTCATTCGTATTCCGACAAACTGTAGCGAAGCCTATTCAAAGTCGCCTAGGGGCCTTTGAATTGCAAAATGCTACGGTCATTACAAGATATTGTATAAAATAAAAAGAGAACATCTTTTCTATAAATTATGTCTAATGAAAACTTTGACAATGACTTATTTTATGATGAAATGGCTAACTTTGAACTTTTATCTATAATATACAGAAACGGCATGCTTGTATCGATTAATAGCACTGTGATAATTATTGTTTTAAAAAAAATATTACAATCTAATTCCTGTAAATACAGCTAACTGTCTAGAGCACAATTTGCAACAGAACAACTCGTTCAAAAGATGAACTACAAGAAGTAGTAGTGAATAAAATAAAATTAATACCTTTATCACTGAATCACATCCTAAGGCAATTCTGTTTTTCATTGGCCAGGTTGGCTGTTTATTAACGAGCTACGTGTAGTAGATGCCTCCATAATTTAAAGGTAATTAACCCTGGCCCGATTGATAGTGGTTATGCCACCCTTTTCTATGACACGAGGTAATTGCATCCTACAATTTGTAGCCGAAATTTCGGACATAGTATTTTACGGTGACTTGAAGTGCGGTTACGAGGTCATATCAGTCCGTGTGTATATTTCAAATAAATAGTTTTTGGCACTAAAACGTTTTGACAAGTCTTTTAAAACGGAATATGTTAACGATATATAAGTACATGCCAATATAATATTAATTCCTTTAGCTGTTGACAACATAAAAATAAACTTCGCATCTAGCATAACAAGCGTATTTAGTTTCACATTCTTCTTGGTATGATAATGCACGGCCGACCGTATTCCCCGATCGGTTGGAAAGATGAAGTTAATACTGCCATTAGGATATCTCACACATTTGAATAGTTTTACGGTACCAAGATCTTGTCGCGTACTTGCAAACTAGCTGACCCTTATTTTAGAGCAATACAGTTTTGTTAAAAGTTCAGTTCCGTTGAGTTTTGCTTATAAACCTTTCTTGTTATCTTGTCGATATTCAAATTGGTCACTTGTATTTTAATTTCTTTATTACTGTTCACTTATAGAATCCATTCTGTTTGTTACAGGTAAGACATCAAAGATACACCACTAGGGAAAAGAGAATCCGTCAGGTCACCATACTTTAGTATTGCGACAGTCCAGACAAATACAAAGCGCAACCGACGCAACCTGACAGAATTTTCGGTCACCTAAATCAGGTCCAGTCAATCACACAGTGTAAAGTAACGAATAATACTTACTAGCTTTACGCGAATGCAGAGGGATTCGTTAAAAGGGTGAAGCAGCCTCGTCACATTGTTTATTTAGTCCGCTCGTCGGTCGGGCAAGCCTAATCCGGATCGATCGTCCACCGGAATGTTCGAGCCGGCCTTTGAGCAGCGGTGCCCGTCACGTCTGCAGTATTTACAAGTTTTTAGGGTGCTTGCAAGGTTTCCGTGTGTGTTCAACAAGAATGTATTGTCAATATTTTGTTTACGTTTTTTTTTTGGAATTCCCTTCTGTTGTGTGTTTGAAATTCGAATTGTGTATAGTGATGTGATTTGTTTTCATCCTAAATAGAAACGACATTGCTAGGTTACCTACGAAACTACTTAATAATATTGGCTATAAATTGAATAATTTGCCCCTAATGAGTAATTTTTCTGTAACTCATCATCTGATTACCCTTTCCCAGTCTAACCGAATGCAACTGAATACCAGCAAAAATCTACAAATATAGATTAACATCCTTGTGAAGCACAGAGGAGTCTTGCAATTACATTATGAAGAATGGTCGCCCATCCACGTCGCTTAACCGATCGACCCATGCTAATATTAATATTTAGCTACAATCTCCACTGTCTAGTAACTACAAGTTAACAATAATTATTATTATTGTTTGAAGTCTAAACACTCTTATTATGTTTATTTTTACACAACTTAATTAAGTAATTCTCTTATTTAAAAAAAATCCCTTTAATATTACTATAATTAATATGAAATATATTTAATTCAGATTAGAAGTGCAAATAGCAATGTCTGCGTTAATAAGCCTAACCTTCCGTTTTTTAAATCATTTTACGTAAATTGATCAGCCAGCAAAGCTTAGAAGAAATCTTTCACAATAAGTTTGTTCATGCACAAAGATATAGTTTTTTCTTTGCATTTACATCGCTTTCCTGTTGACAGTCATCAGTTTACTATTAGTGCTATCCTTTTTTTTTGTTTAATTTTATTTTCAGCTGTCTCTTTCTCTCACATGGTGTAAATCCCCAATCTCATGTTTATAATCACTATGCAAATTGGAACATTTCAATATTGCGCTTGAACAGGACCAATACGGCTTATTGTAATTGAGTTCTTTATGTTTTTGTTAACGAGAATGGCTTGAAGCTTTGATTGTTGAGTTAAGGGAATATATTTTGATTTAATACATTTAATCAAGAGGGTCATTGATCACAAACACTAGGGAGTTGAGGATAGTACCTACTTGATTTAAAGGGCTAGGGGAAAGCTTGTATCAGCTGCGAATGTTCTCGCAATAGTTTTAGAGACGATTCAGTGAAACAGTTGGCAAGAATGAAGTAGGTAGTAAGTGATAAAATGTACAGTTCCTTCTTATAGAATACAGTCATTTGAAACTTAGCTTGTTAAATAAAATAATGAAACTGCCAATTTTGTGCAAGACCAAGTACCTATTAACGAATGATCCATTTAGATTGTCAACTTTTTGTTGCCGCCACAAAATTATTTTTTAAGCTGACCCCAACATAGTTGGGAAAACGCTGGGCAGAACGCTAAATTATTCTTTCTAATTTCACACTACTTTATGTAGCACCTTTGAAATTTATTGTTGCCACAGCTCATTGTTTTTCGGTTCAGCTTAGAGGTATTACAAAAAGTGAACATTGTGTGTTACTTACTACAAAAAAACAAAACTAACAAATAAATTCCTTTGCAAACAATTTTTTTGATAAAATCTAACTGAAATGGGTTAGAAATTGTGAAACTGTACACATACAAGGCGTAGAACCTACCTATAATAAGTTTTATTTAAAATACATTCAGTAGAAGAATTTCTATTTTGACTAAGTTCAGATTAACCTTTTCTTTGGGAATTTCCCATGTGTGCTTACTTAGGTAAATAAACTCTTGGTACGTGTATTTATGTATGTAAATGTAAACCATTTCAAAAACTTAAATATTAGTAAACTTTATATCAGATGGTGCTTCTAACTTATTTTACGGCCACTTTTTTGCTTCATCGTGGACAGCACACAAAATTAAAATAGTAATTATCGCAATAAATAAAACGAGCCGAAACACAACGTTTCGAAGTATTGTTGTTGCATGTTCGATTAATGCCAGTATTCAATACCTTATCTCAGCTTCTTGAATTTTAGAACAATGCGTGTCAACATGTAACATTAGAGTAATAAAATGTCCGAACCCACATATTAAAATAAAATTCCAGAAAATGTATTATTTTTACACTCGAAAACGTTATCAGGTCAATCAAGAATAACAATCCTTTCATGTTTTTGCTATAATGACTTATAAGTACCATTAAATTATTCTACTTGCAAATGTTCTAACGAAATAGGCTTGCCAATTAATAATTCCGAGTAACTAAGTAGCCTTTCGAAGAATTTATAGCGTTACAAACAATAATTGCAATGCAGTCTGGCATCTGGTTAGTAAAGGTACTAAACGAAACCTAGTTGATTTCCGTCAAGTAATAGTTGAAATACGTCAACATTGTTCAGTAGTACATGACGAGTTGTCTACGCGTGAACTAAATACTATACAAGCTGTTGATTTACGATTTGTTTAGTGGACTTAGCAATTTGTAATTGAACAGTAGCGATTGTACATGGAAATAATCACATTAATTAGGCCATTCAGTGAATATTAAATAACATAATCAAAATTATGTAAATGCTTCAATAACTAGAGATGTAGGTATTCTTAATATACTCACACTGAAGACACTGCTTAAAATTTGAAAGCAAAATTAAATACCCAACTGAACAGTGATAGCTATGAAGATCGACATAGATAAACAATCAAAGCAAAGGTATGGTGCAAAGTCACACAAAAGCGTGTTTGTAGAGCAATTATCTCAACACAACAAGACAAACATAAACTCTAACATCAATATTTGTGCCTTCACTACACTAACAGGCCAGCCTGTAAAACTACTACAGAAATGATCAAAAAGCATTTGTATTCAGGAAACGTATCAGGAAATAATATATGATCTCAATTTTACGAGCTAATAAACACTAATAACGTTACTCTAACAATTCAAGCCGATAACGGAGCCCCGTGCGATTTAAAAGAACGATTACATTAGCATCTTGTAACCGCATATTGAGATCACCCCCTTATAAAGTTGCCAAAACATCCTTTGATCTTCGCATTGTTTTGTCCGGCCCACGGAAATTTATTTTGAACACACCCTTGGGTAACGTATTTTATTCAAAGTTGCTATAACATCCACAGGATATAAACCCTTCTGTGTAAATGTTATTTTGAGAATTGTGTTAAGAATAGTTTTGTTGGTAACGTACGAATTCCCGTAATGCGCAAAGTTTAGAACAAGAATGTAAGTAGGTATAAACCGTTGTGGAGAAATTAGATTTATAGGAAAATTGTGATACCAAGTGAACAAGAATTATTCTTCGTTGTAAAGATAGATAACAATAGTAAATTTTATGCTAAGGAAAGGCAAAAACGGAAAACAAATTGCTTCTAAGAAGCGTCGTAGAAACAAGCGTTTGCAATCTGTCATTTCTTATCATATGTTTGCTATCTCAGGGTTTAGTTTACAGTGAGCAAAAAGAGGCAACTTGTGTGGCGTACTTCAAATGCTTGATGCTTCATCTTGACGAAAACCCGACAAAAATGTCAAGGATAGCTCAAAATACCTTTACCCTTAATACCGAGAATAGTCCAAAAAACTTCGCCACTGGCTATCTTGAACTCCTTTAAAGATTAAGACTTCTAATCGTATCCGACCCTCAGCGATGGAAGCGCGCCTGTGGGAAGATAAAGGACTTACCTCCTCAAAACTCGAACCCCTTACTATTGTGGAGTGCATATTAAAGCGGGCGCGGCTTTCTTGTGAATTGGCTCCTTGATTTGAAGTTTACAGTCGTCGAAAGCCAATTCACGGGTTAAATAATTTCGACTAATTCTTGGCTTTGTTATTCAGAAAGGGTTTATTTACTTGAATTAGCGTCGGGTGGTTTATAAGCTTTTCCATTTGTGGCGAAGAGATCGGCATCTCATACTTTTGTTTGTTCCGATTACTTATTCTTATTTTTATATTTAAATTATTGTTTATTATAACTGTGTAATACAAGCTCTGAGAGCTGAAGTTTTAAAAGTTTTTTTTTTTATTTTGCCATTTCCTTTTTATAGCTTTAACAGCGCCTTTTATTTCTGCTGTAGTCACATCTCCATTTAAAAAAATATCTCTTTATCAACGCGTTTTACGATTATTGCTGAATATAAAAATATGTTTATATTCACAAACTATAGTGTAACAAGCAATATAAAAACTAGACTAGCCTTATGCGATAAATCAACTCGGCTGCTGAATGGGCAATCGAATATTCATGCGTAAAACATGGAGCCGTTAATATAACGAACATCCAAAGCCACTTCTACACAGACCTTAATTATGTAAATGTCTATGATATAAAGCTCCATTTTATTACACGCGTAATTGTTTTTGCATATTCAGAATATATTATTGCTTAAAACGTTAACGATGCCGCTCTTTACCTATAGTAATTAAAATAGAAAAGATATTACATTTGTCAAGTGTGGTTTAACGTGTGCTTCAGATTGACTATGTATGGGCAATCATGATTCTAAAGATAAAAACCGATTATATACAACACTAAAATTTTATAGCTGCAAAATAGCTGGGAATTGAAAGTTATATAGAACTCTTAATTATACCATAAGTGTTTATAAATACACGAGGTGGTTTATTTTATTTTTCCTGTTTTAAACAAATGGTCAATGGCTGCTTTTTCAAGGAATTTACATATTGGGATCACCTTTTAGGCTATTGGATAGGAAAACAGCTATTGGACTTATATTACCAAGGAAAAAACGTTATTAGTTTCTTCCATTATTATCCAAACTCACTGGGTTTACGAAGAAATAAAACTAAAGAACGTAATTGTTACGTTTTTGCAGAATATAAAAATTCAAAACGTCCACTGCACAGATATCTCCCACATATGCCTCCGTGAACACAGATTAACTGCTAAGTAAGTAAAATTATTTATGAAGTATTCCGTACTCTGTTGAGTAGACACTGAGAATAAACGTTTTGTGTGTCTCTTGAGATTCAAACGCGAGACAGAAATTGTTCGTCCCCGCTACTTATGTTCGACTGAAGGTGAAATAAGATTTTTGTAATTTCAAAGCTAAGCTTTGAGTATTGTGTGCGGGCGTCAATCCTATTGTCGTGAAACGTATTTTTAACTTTTCACTGTTTAGCAGTAAGGAATATTTTGGAAAAAAACCTACAGTATTTGCCTATTCGCCATAGGTATCTAATTTTGTTAGATGTCAAAAAACGATGAACGTAAGATCGTTTTATAAGGGATGCTGAAATCAGAAAAGTAGGATATATCCGACTAGAGTTTTCAATCCGTCCCTAAAAGCCTGTGTTTTATGTAAGCATAAAAGCCTGGTATCCATGAGTTCCTACAGTCTGGCTGGATAAACGAGTTCCGTCTAACTTGATTTCGGAAAAGTCCATTTTCATCATCAACACAAAAGTTCAGAAACTTTATCAAAGCTATAAACCGTAGTAGAATTTTTGACTCCGCATATAGCGGACATCAAAGAATCATTTTTCAATTTGCCAATACCGATTCTTGTGAATGTTTCACGCAAAAACGTACACGACACACGATAGCCACCTACGTTGCGGAGCGGAGCGGATTGTTGCTACTTTTTTATTCGCCCGAGTACCGACAAAAAAGCAATCTATGAATCGGCCGCTTGCCCACAACGGTTTTGCACGCGCAAAACTCCATAACGTGACTTACTACTTCGGAATTCGGTCGATAATCGAGCAATTTTATAATTTGAAAATTTTAAACAGCTTGGTCATGTAATACGAGATTTGCGGCCATGAAAGCCAGTGTCGCTGAGCTTCGTGTATTAGATTACTACTTTGCGGTTTGTGTAGACGCCATGAGCATTGTGGTTACAAAGCTTCTCACGGCGCACACTGCTCCTAGCTCGTACGTGTCTAATCCACATTCCTATTATTGTTTCAAGCGGAAGGTGTTATTAACACGTTTTTTCCACACCTCTAACTGCACTCATTGGTCTAAAGTTACTTCAAATACGTCCCCGCACAAGAAAGGTCTTTTATTTCATTGAAAAAACATTTAATATTCACAGTAGCCTCGAGACATTTGTTCGCTCGTAAGAATATTATTCTACGGGGTATTCTAAAGATACTGTGAAACTGTATGCGGTGTAAGTCTTGTGAACGGTCCGGGTAATTTATTCGTTCCCTAAAGCAGTGCATCACCGAAGACTGCGCTGCTGCTGCCCGTAGCGTGGGCGGCACCCACCATTGTGACAAAATAATGTCTCCTCACTATAACCTTCTTCCACTCACTGTTGCGTCCGAAAAAACGCCTTATTCTTAGAACTACACAACTGCTATTCGCGCGCATCGTCTCACCAGATGGTACGCCGCGATAGCGCTGAATAATCAACGCTTAAAACGTCTGGAAAAGGAAGATACGGTAATGTAATATGAATAACAAAACGACAGAGATATATTCCTATTTAATTCTTATTACTTACTACCAACAATGATCAAATAAATTATTTGGGAAAAGCAACTTGGTAAGTCTAATATCGTGACTCATGAATTATGGTGCAGTACTTAAATTCAATCAGTTCTATCAATAAACGTTGAAATGAGAACTTATTCTACAGTAAAGAAGATTTGCTTTGATCTAATTTTGATTTGGACACGATAGGGTAGGGCGATTGTGTTTTTCACAAGAGTCGGCGTCGTGGCTCCAATTTTCCAACAGAGTGGGTTTCCAGCAATTGATGCGTTGTGACGCGGCGACAGCTCGCGAGCTTGCGATTAATTACTTTCGCCAAGTCGAGTTTACCGTAGCCGGGTAGGGCTTCGCTTCAACTGTCGTGTAAGTTTTTGTTACACCGTTTTTGCATGCAACACTCTCAGTCGGAATAAATTGAATTGATACGTGGCAACACCCGACGACACGAGACGTATCGCCTGTGTAAGCCTTTACTGTACACGTTTTGTATTATTTATTTTGGCATCTCTTGAAATAAACTTGAAGTCAAGAGACGTGCCGGCAAATATTTGCTAGTCATTTTTATAAAGCTTAAAATTATTAATTACCTGCAGATAAATTTGATGTGTATCTGTTTGACTTCACTTACTTAATTACAATCACATTCGTAATTAAGTTGACTAAAATAAACAATGTCGTTTATTTTGCAAACATAATTTACCATTACAATCTTGGCTGCCATTGCTTTGGTCGGCCTGCATTTGCGGCATACTTTAAATCCACACCAGTAAAGGACGATTTACATTTACTGAGAAATATATTAAAGCATAAATTATGCAAATTAACACTTTTAAATCGTACTAGTTGGAGTAAACTAATCCGTTGCAATTATATCCAAAAGTTGGTAAAAAAAGCAATATTTGCTTACAATACAGTTGCTATTCCTATCACGCTATTCAGATATTAGCATACAAATCACACAGACAACCTCAAGTAGCAGTCATTTGGATGTCGTACACGAGAAACCGTTTTACCTACCTGCCTTCAGGCGTTTAACCTCGCGGAAAATGTGAATAGTAACTTATTCGCGTCAGAGGCAGTGGTAGGGTTTGGCCGGCGATGTGTGAATCGACCTATAGGGTGCGTGGCTTCGTGCCAAAGGCGAGGTGCCTCTGAATCCGACTGCATGCATGTTAGTACGTGTACACTGATTTATGAGACCAACTTTACCAGTGCTAAGCAGTTTGTGTATGATTATAATAAGATATAAAAGGCGGATGATTGTAAAGGGTTTGAATATAAGTTCGCATGTTTGTGGACAGCTAATTTTGTTGGAATATAATACAGTTACATCTTCAATTGTGAACACGTAATCAAGGTTACATGACTGTTATAAAAGTTCCGTTGTACCTTTCCGTTATGGGAAACCTCACGTTTCCGTTTTTACAGTACCGAGTTCATTATTAAAAAAACTGCAACTGCAGCAACAAACAAAATACGAAAAAAATTGAAACAACATATTTTTAACTCAACCAAAATTACCACTAACTATGCAACTTATTTTCAGTACAAGCTTTAACCAACACTACATAATTGAGTAACTTAGCTAGTTCTACAGTACCTACCTAGACTGTAATTGAGACTTAGTCTAAGCTTTGACATGCTAATGTGGTGGGCAAGCAACATGTGGGCAACGATATATACCACGCCACTTCGACCGAGAAATTGACTTGGTCGGTCATTTGCAGAGTTGCGACGTTTTTACTAAACAAGGAGTCTATGTAATTACAGTTCTCCCAAAGTCATAATGCACATAGAAATATTCGTCACTGTTCGGCAACGGTCGTATTCCCCGAGCGTCGGATGACGATATGTATATAGAGTGGTTAAGTGCATTTTCTTCATGCATAATTTAGTAGAATTTTATTATGTGTTTTGCTAAAAGAGATAAATATTAATTTTTCAGTAACGAAGTTTGATTCGATAATTCCATGTAAGTAAATAGCGAGGAAAACCACACAATTGCGAATATGCTACAATCTTTGTTGGATTGATTTTCTTCGAAAATTTTTAGCTTCGATCAACTTTTTTCTCAAATTATTTACAGTTGGGAGTTCTTTGAGCGTCAACTGAAAATTGTATATCATATTACGAATAACACAGTAGTCGAAATCATCAAGTCCCAGCCGAAATCTACTTTTGGGTTTTTTTTTCGTTGAGGGAAATTTCATTGATTGATTCTGTTTTTTTTCGTTTAAGATATTACTCAAAGTTTGTCGTGAAATTCCTGTAGCTTTTGTAACACGGTCCTGAACTTTTTTAAAATAACCATCATGGTCTCTTTTGAAAACATTGGCTTCATTTAAGAAATAAAGGTACACATTAAATACCATCTGCCGTGCTTGTGACTTATGCGGCTTTCCACGTTTAAATTTATCCATTCTGGAAGAATTCTTCTGAAAAAAAATGGTATGGGCAGAGTTAGGCATATTTTAATTTATTTGTTTTTATTTTTTTGATATTAAAAAGCCTTGAAAACCTACTTTACAAAATAAACTATTTAAATTTGAATAAGATAATTAAAGTTGAAACCCTTGAAAACAAAACCAAGAAGGGTGTGTAATAGAAGCTCTATATAATTCCACACCGAGAGAACACGTGCAGTCACCATCAATATATAAAGACGACTGACGGACTTTTGACTGGCCGGCGACCGCCCGAATTGTTTTCGATTGTGTACATGACATGATTTTGACTCCTATATATCTTTCGAACAAGGTGCAAAATGCGAATGCATTGTTGAGGGCTCTTACGATTCAATGATTCGGGTGTTTCCGGGAATACGACAATTAGCGAAGATCTGCATGCGCATTATTAATTTGGGAATACTGTACCTATATTCTGCAAAACCACCTAGTTAGTAACATTCATGTCTCAATACTAAAACTATGCTTTTCTAACACAACGCAGGGTAGAGATTTTGGTATCATTAACTAAACATTACTGTCAATTTGTTGTTTGATTCAAAAGCTCAATCGTATTTTAATATTACTTAGAGACTTGAAGTTTCCGTCGGCTTAGGATAACACTTTTTTAGGACTCTAGCTTCAATAATATTTGTTGTAAAATTTTAATATGTCATCAAATACCAAAAACAACAAAATAATAAATGTATGTCGTGTAAATTGTAAATCACTATAGGTTTTAAATCGTTTATGATCAAAGCTCTAAAAATAAAAATATTTGATTACTGCGAGTCATAATATTAATTTCGAAAAATCTATTCACTTTCATTTTTTAACCCCCGACGTAAAAAGAGGGGTGTTATAAGTTTCACCGCTATGTGTGTGTGTCTGTCTGTCTGTCTGTCTGTCTGTCTGTGGCACCGTAGCGCCCAAACGGGTGAACCGATTTAGATGCGGTTTTTTTTATTTGAAAGCAGGGTTTCTTGCGATGGTTCTTAGACATAGTTCATCAAAATCGGTTCAGCCGTTTCAAGGTTATCAGCTCTTTTGTGATAGCTACCGTTGCTATTTTAGACGTCTATGGGTATTAACTTTACTTACAAACATATCCGTGTCCTAAAATTTCAAACACCCATGTGTGTAATATTAATAAGCAACATTATGGTGTATTTGGTCTGATGCAGCCAGGATATCTAGCAGACTAATACACTCTTGGGAAAATAACAGCAGACATGTCGTGTTTGGATTCATTTTAACCTGCATTTGATTCTGCACACAATACACTGATGGCAACTGGGTGAGCTGATGCTGCAGCCAGGCTATCCGGCACACCAGCAGGTAGACTCTTGACAAAATAATAGCAGATATGTCGTGTTTGGATTCATTTCAACCAGCATTTGATTCTGCACACAATGCCCTGATGACAACAGGATGAGCTGATGCTGCAGCCAGGCTATCCAGCACACCAGCAGGTAGACTCTTGACAAAATAATAGCAGATATGTCGTGTTTGGATTCATTTCAACCAGCAATTGATTCTGCACACAATGCCCTGATGGCAACAGGATGAGCTGATGCTGCAGCCAGGCTATCCAGCACACCAGTAGGTAGACTCTTGACAAAATAATAGCAGATATGTCGTGTTTGAATTCATTTCAACCAGCATTTGATTTTAAACACAATGCACTGATGGCAACAGGATGAGCTGATGCTGCAGCCAGGCTATCCAGCACACCAGTAGGTAGACTCTTGACAAAATAATAGCAGATATGTCGTGTTTAGATTCGTTTTAACCAGCCTTTGACTCTACATACAATGCACTGAAAAATTCTCATAACTGTAAACTCTATAAAACAAAATTAATACGTTTAAAAATTTTAAAATAAAAATTAAATTAAAAATTTAAAAAACCCCCACCGCAAAAAACTAAAACATTTAAAAAGTTAAAAATAACACTTTAGCCATGAAATTTTACGTAACGTCGGGGTACCGTTAAAATAAGTACCTACATACCTAGTACTAGGAACATTCCTTACTAGGTACCCCGACGTGAAGTAAACTTTCATGGCTAAAGTGTTATTTTTAACTTTTTAAATGTTTTAGTTTTTTGCGGTGGGGGTTTTTTAAATTTTTAATTTAATTTTTCGTCTAAT
The DNA here is from genome assembly GCA_921972225.1 of Euplexia lucipara. Lineage (NCBI taxonomy): Eukaryota > Metazoa > Arthropoda > Insecta > Lepidoptera > Noctuidae > Euplexia > Euplexia lucipara. The sequence goes on from OV179148.1 coordinate 12,449,953, forward strand.
AATCTAAAACATTTCAACACGCAATTGTCACATTACAAACGTAATCAATCAAATAAAATCTCTACACCTAGTTTAAAGGGGATAATAAATTAAATACATTGTAATCACAACCCTAATAGCCATCGCTTAGCGTTCGAAGTTGTAAAATAGGAAAGCAACCCTTGAAACGGTTGTCACTCGAAATTGACATCTGGCATTTGCTTTGATATTATTGACGGGCTAATTCATTAGTCTTCACTCTGGGGGCAAACGGTAGTGGGGGCATGCATAACTTGATGTCAGTCCATTCAAAACGTTGTACCTTTTCGAATAGAGTTGAAATTGGAAAGTACCTGAATTAATTTATGTTTCAAAGGAACCTCAAAATCTTAACAGCTTTTTGCTTTATTCGATTTTCAATGTTGTATGGGGAGTGTACTACCCAGTTTCAAAACATAAGAAAAAAAAACTTGTCTCCTAGATTTCTATTAAAATAGTCAAAAAAGTATACATAAGTACACGTGTAAAATATCATATTAAGACGTTCTACTATGTTATTTTGTAACACAAGAAGAACGTCTTCTGTAATTTTGACTAACAAGTACCTTCTAACACAATAATTTATGTTCCTATCTTTCTTGAACTTAGCGTCGAGACTAAAATAACCTTATTACTTCAAACCCATTTTCCTTGCAAACTGAAGAACTTTTTTCAACTTGTTCGTTACCACTAAAAATCTGAACCCTGATATTCGCGTGACATTGAATTATAAGACAAATCGTATCTATTCTAGTATTCGGAACAACTATTTTTACTTGACTGTGTAAGAGTAAGAGGTCTACCAACCATTTTTCTTTTCTTGCCTGTCTTATAATGAAGAATAATGTAGCGTGCCAGTCAAATAATTACTAGTGCGCGATGTAAGGGTTAGTTGGCAAGTAACTGAAAGGAAAATCGGTTACTACAATGCTAATTATGGTCGTTTTTGCGACAGCTAAATATTATTGCACTGTTGGATTTTGAACTGTCAGCCCTTTAACCAAAGGTTGGAAATTCAACAGAGCGCTTTTATTTAGTTGTTACTTAGTGTTAATGAAAACGGGAATATCAGTTGAAGTTTCGTGAGTTACTGCTTCGAGCTTATAGCTTTTAAAAGGATTGTTTATTCAGGTTAAGTTTTCTTATGCGTTTGTAAATACACGTCGAGTCATTGACAGAGGACAAACAAACAAAGGAACATATTAATTAATTCTTATAATTTTATCAAACAAGTCCCTAATTTAATCTGTTAAAGAACACCAATGATAGGTACACCCTAAAGTTACATCAAACTTGTCTTGATCTTCTAAATATGTGGTGAGGGTAATTCGAAGGTTAGAGTAGCTACGAATGTAACGTCACTCCGCGTTCTAATAATTCGATGGCTGTAAGTCTTAAACACATACATACTATATGTCGGCGTCAGCAATGGCTGAGCAATGAGCTGACACCGATTGCGGTTTAGTGGTACCGAATTCATAACGTAGAATAACAATATTCATTGCAGTAATAGCCTCACTAAACAAATCACAAAACATAACTCGAATAGGTAACTGACAGTTTCGTACTGCTTTCGTTGGTGCCTCTTATCAACCTGAGCTCTGCCAAGCTCCCACACACCAGCACGACTCTGTCCACGTGAAATTACCAAAAACACATTCACGCCATGTCAAATGACAAGTAACGTCACGCTGGTCACCATAGACTCCGAACTAAGATAATCAACTTTACAAGTTATTGTTCAAGAATATCGCTTTCCACGACATATACATAAACTTGCGCCTTTTTCCCATGGAAGTAGGCAGAAACTATTGAGCGTCATCTGCTACGATTATTACATAAATATCTTTTGCTTCGTTTACATTCATACCTGTTATCATACACACAGGCTGGGGGTCGAGTCTGATATGGCAATTGTGTCTCAATGACCGGTCAATGATCGATTTTTGACGTATAACGTCAAACTTATGACACATTTCCCATACAAAAGCTGTTAAAGTTGTCAAATATTCGATCAATGACCGGCCATTGAGACACGATTGCAATAGCAGACTCGAGCCCCTGGTTACGACTTTACGAGTAAGTTTTAAACATCAAGTAATTTATATACCTTTAAAATTTTAAATTGATCTGATCGTGTAGCTTACGAGGTGAATATACTGGCCAATGTTTATTTTTATATTTTTGACTGAACATGACATATGAGAGTCTAGCTCTACTACATACAAAAACTTACCATAATAATAATTTACATACTGTACTTAAGTAACATATTCATACATTTCAGTATAAATCTGACCCGTGGGTTGAAATTAATTTCTAAAATCTAATTAGAAATGTTACTGAGAACCGAGTGATGCTCGAGCAATCTAAACCAAGAAGTAAAAGGAAAATGATGACATTCTATGCAAAAATATCGTCAAAAGCGTCACAAAAATTGCTTTTAGTTAGCATGGCTGTCCAAAGCAAAGGTTAACAAAGCTTTGCTGTATCCTAATCGCACGAATAAAGAGACAACGGAGGCTTTCCTTAGCTTTATTGGTTTTGCAATTGCCCACGGTCGAAGCCTGTGATTGGTCCATTGCTTTTCGCTTCTCCACCCGGTCTAACAAACTTTCCACTCTAGCTATATTAAGTTGCTAACAGTATACGTACTTAAATTTGATTTTGCCATTAACACATGAGAGGTACGTGTAAGGGGTAGTGTTGTAGTTTCCTGTTGAATTAAATTCACCCTTGGCTGCATTGTAAGTAACGGATAAGGGGCTTAGTCAACAAGGCTGGCTGAAAGATAGCTTCATCACGAAATCATACTTTTGAGAAATCCTGTCAATTTTTGATCTAATCCACTACACATCTGTATTGATAGACCTGTTTAACAAACTGCAGCTTTTAAATCGACAACTCTTAATAAAAAATCCTTAAATATTTATAATATAAGAGTGTTCACCGTCATCATTTTCTCGCTATACATTCCAGCCTCGTGTCTCCGGCTGGCACCCTTAGCCTTGCAGTTTCGAAGGGTACGTACTTCCGATTAAAGCACCTTGCTTCCCCCTCACCTTCCTCACTTATTGTGTCACCCTCGTCACGATTTTTCATAGTCGTGGTTCTCCCATCCTCTTCAACACACTTGATTTGCGAAGCACGTATACTAAACCAACATTAAATTACATCCAATCCTTTATTTTGAACTTTGAGCCTGTGTGTTAAGGATTGTCTTAACCGCAAAGTAATCTTAGTAATGCGCCCAGACTATCTCATCGTATTGTCTGAGTTGTAGGGGCGGTGTTTCGTTCTGCGGCGACATCGTTCAGTGCACCTTATTGGAAAAATAAATCGAATAGTCAAAGCTTTCGTGCTTGGCCGTCGTTATCAATAATCCAAGTACGTTCTCGACTTCTTACCGTCCAATTGATTTAAACACCCACTTAGTATGGTGTGAAATTATCTTGAATCATCTGGCAAATTGCGTTAATAGAATAGATTTTGCTAATAAATTGAGTAAGCTAATATTTCTAGTCCGTAAATAGTCTGCCTCACAAACAAGTCATTTGTTATTCAATGTATAATTATCATATTTTATCAGGCATACATTGTTATTTCAAACATAACAAAATTTTCTCATAAAATCTTGTTTGTTTACGGTTTTACGAATTCCAGCTAAATTAAAACATTATTTTCCTTTATATAGAGGCTTCTTCTCAAAAAAACAAGGGACTTGCATTTATGTCACCACACATGCTGACGGCCGCCTGGAGCTTGCCAACTTAAACTAATTACAAATTTGAGTCTCCTCATTATATTTTCTTGCACCGATGGTACCGTCTAAGATAAACATAGAAAGTACCTACATCATCAAGTTCTTCATTCAATTGAAGAATTCGCATTGGCACTAACCCAATCTGAACCCTCAATCCATGGCTATTACGACAATTTCAGACGATACGTCGGAGAATTTAATAACATACTTAATTGAAAGTTAACAGCAAAAAGTTTAATGAGCAGTTCTCATATATTTTTTACAGCTGCAATTAAATATCTCATACAATACCCACACAAGCAATTACCACGTTTTAAACCAGCCAAGTCCGCGACCCAATTAAAATAATGCAATTGTAAAAGAATAAAACCGATATATTACCATTTATTACGGTTCAATTACTGTATGACGGACAATTTCTTGTTAATAATGCTTGTGGTCAGCCATTTTTATTTATGCGTCGTCATGGTAACGGGGTATAGTTTTTGCAGGCGGAACCCCTTTGTTGGAAAAACTTCGTCTCAGTTAATTACGGTATGTGAAGTTTTGGCAGGTTTGTGAGTTTTTACGTTCCCTGTCCATAGGCTGGTGGTTAGTTAAGCGTGAGGTTTAAGTAAAAGGAAAACGAGTTTCCACTTTGTTTTACTTAGTTATTTAATTACGTTTGTGTATAAACCTCAACAATGTTGTTATGAACAAGTTTGAATAATACTATTATAAGGACGGTGGGGGTTTCGGTGGGTCAGAAGCCCAAAAGTCTGGCACCCAGCTTAACCAAGGGGTATCGTGAAACCCTGTCACTTGTGGAGGTCAGATAGGCAGCTGCTACATGCAAGTCACTAGTTTTTAGCCGCATCTGGTAAGACTGAAAGCCATCTCCAATATAGTTGGGGAAGGCTAGGCTGATAATGATGGGAATTAAAACTGAGTTCGTCTGATTTTTACTCAACCCAGAATATCTAGTTATTTCATAAATTTACCCAACAAATCAGTTCTTTCACGCTAAGTTTATCCAACTTAAATATCCTTTGTGAACATTTTTTTATTTTTTTTTGAGTTCTGGTACTTTCCATACCAACAATCAACCATTTCACATAAAGCTACTAATACAAAGGTTTAAAACTCAATATATACACCACAAAAACAGCATAAAAGTTTCTTAGTTAATTAAACGGCTCCGACCTCTCAATAATCGAACTTTCTCATTAACACAACAAACGAATAATATAAAACTCTGCCAACCCTAAAAATCATTAGCAAACTAGTTTAATAACAAAAGCAACAGTCCGGAGCCGAGACCTCTAACTTGGCAAAGTAAATAAATCAGAACTTGGCTCGCCACTACAGCGTAGGTACCGTCGGAACTATAGTGCACGTAGATAAGCCACGGCGGTCATTATTGTGGAAAAATAACTTTTCCTACTGACAAATTACCGGTAGAGCGAACGTGGCGGTAGCAGAACTAGAATTAAGCTCGCAATGGTTGCTATTATTGTGAGAACTATGTCTTAGCTTTTTGAAAAATGAAATATACTAATTTTTTTAAGGGTTTTTACCTATCTACTTATATTTTATTGTTTCGGAGGAGAACCAATCTATTGATAGATCATTAGTAATGTGTGGTTTTGAAGCAACGAATGGCCAAATTAGCGGTAAAACTTATCCAGTTGGAGATTTCAACTGTACTAACTGAATCATGTTTAAATTTCATGGATTGATTTATAGATTCACACAATTTCATATTATGTTATTGTGTAGATAAAACAAAACTAATGCTAATTTTAATTTGAATCACTTTCAGCACACCTAAATAGTAGACTTGGAATCGACAGGTAAGTAGACAAAAATTAGTGATAGACGTTTGGAAATTATAATATTAACATACATATAATAAACTCACGCCTTTTTCCCATGGGGGTAGGCAGAAACTACAGAGCGCCATATGCTACGATTCTTACATACCTACTTCTTTTGCTTCGTTTACATTCATACATGTTATCATACACACACGCCGGTTGTGAGTACTACGCACCTGACCTTACTGAAGAACCTCAACAATAAGTGTATGCCCTTCTTGGGCGTCCCCTCCCGGCGTTCCCACTTACATCTGCCTTGTTAATACCTTTCGTTAGTCGCCTTTCATTCATCCTTTCAACGTGACCAAACACTTACTCTAAACAAATCATCACCTGCCTAGTCTTTTCCCAACTGTTTGGGTCGGCACGGCGGGCGTCCAGTTTAATCGGATGTAGCTGAATACCAGTTTTACATGAAGCGACTGACTATCTGACCTCCACAACCCAGTAACTGGGTAACACGATACCCCTTAGTTAAACTAGTTGTCAGACTTTCGGTCTGCCGACTACCCGTAATAAAGAGATTTAAAATACTATAGAGCGAACGTGCGAGGAAATGTCATAGAAAAAACTTCGATCCCATGTCTCAGTAACGCCATCTAGAATAATATATGAATATTGGAGCGCCACCGGAGCGTAGACTTGTGTCCAGCAGGACACAAGTTTCGGATGAAAATTTTGTTCGTGATGTCCGGTCTATATGTATTGAATGTCTTTGACCCGTAACGTCTGTCAAAGATAACAAATGACTGCCGATGCATGGAGAAGTCTTGATTTGTAATTAATGGTCAATGGCAAGCGTAGTTTAACCTTCTATCAATCCGTGCGATTGTTCCTACATATTTACCCAAACGTGATTCAGGTTTGGGTTCAGGATATATTTCGTTTGTGCGTACGTCGAAGTATCACACACAAATAACACATTTTTCTCACCAATCCTCACAATCACATTTCAAGAGTCGAAATTAATCAACAAAAATCGATACACAGTCCGATATTGATAATATTACGGACGATCATATTTCATGATCACTTGATTGATTTACAACGGCCGAGATGCTTGCTTTCCAATTCGATTTATTGTTTGCGGTCGCAGGTAAATAATGTTCGGATGTAAAGTGGCAAGAAGTGACGCTTGAATGTTGAAATGCAAATAATGATTATTCGATTTGTGTTTGCTATGAATAAACTTTGATGTTTATAAGAATGGCATTACTTGGATTTATCTGACTGCGTTTAGCAGGGTTACTGCCAAATATTGTGTTGCACAATTTTAAATAAAATGATGTTCTTACCTATGCATGAAACATACAGAATGTTTCCAAACTTGTCACTAAAAAAGTTTATTAGAATTTAGCATTGAAAGTTTTATGAATTACGACGTAAGTTCAAGTAAGCAGTTGATTAACTTGATATAAAATGAAATATAAAAAATGGACACTCTTTATCTTTTCATTGCGTGAGACGGCTACCAATATATCCAAGTCGAGACAGGTACAAAAAACATTTGGTTTGGCACTTCAAGCAGGTTTCTTTTTTGTCTACACAATTAATCAGTTTTATACGTTGCTGCGTATTTGTAGATCCAAACGTTCAAATTTATCTTTTGAATGAATCCACAATAATTTGATTGATTTGTTTGGATAAATTTAATTGAGTAGGTAGCTAAATTATAAGATTAATTTGTACAAAAATGTATAGATCAGCCTATAATTTATTAAAAATAACAAATAGATGATATATATTATGATACATTATGTTTATTTATTTTGTAATCTTATTTTTAGCTATTAACAATGACAACTCCGGCGTAACGAGTGTAACCGTGAAAGCTTAACATTTCTCTAACATGCGATTTCAATTTTTTGTTATTTTTTTTTGGTAAATAATAAATAATAGCAAGCGGTTCGAAGCTAGTCTGCCTCTTCCAGTAATGCACGAATTTGCATCCAAGTAGACTATTAAATGATTTCAATCGCTTGGGGCGTACGAGTGGAGCTATCAATGCTGGCTACTTCAGGTCATCGGGTCAAGCTTGAAATAAAGCGGTATCTGGCCCTTTTTTTATGTGAACCGACTCACATATTGTTCGATAAAGTAACTGTATGAAGTAAAATATTGTAAGGGAACCAGCATGCCTGAGAAATAGTTCTCGACGGTATGAATAACCAAGTCAGAGGCATGGATGGTATAAAAGTTCTGATACAGAACAGTCAGTGTTCAGTCACTAAACATACGAAAAGAAGAAGAATATGAGAAAAAACAACCGACTTCTTAAAAATACACTTTATTATTTATTATATTATTTTTTTGCAAAGGCGGAGCTTCATTCCTTCCATCGGTCGCGATTCTGCGCCACCTCTCTCCAATTCTCAAGGAAGACATCCAGGTCGTCCCGCCATCTCCTTCGTGGTCTGCCACGGCCCCGCGGCACTGTAGGGCACCAATTCTGGGTTTATAGCTCGTTCGGCATACGGCAGACATGTCCTGCCCAGTCCCATTTAAGTTCAGGAGCCTTTCGTGAGCAGTCGACTATTTGTGTTTTGGAGCGCAGTGTGGTGTTTCGAACACGATCTTTGAGTTTGACACCCAGAATACTGCGCTCCATAGCACGTTGGCTAACCTTCAGTTAGGACTTTAGGATGTTAGTCAAAGACACACTAACAGGTGTAAAATAACTCTAGTTTCGGAAGTACAGGTGGCTTTGGTGATTTTGTTTTATTTATATTATTGGCCATGGGTTGGCATATCTGTTGAGATAAAAACCCCGAAACAAATAAAGAGAAAAAAAAAAAAAAAATTATTGGCCACCGATTTCCGAAACTAAGTAGAGTTATTTTACACCTGTTAGTGTTTTTTTAAGAAGTCGGTTGTTTTTTTTTGTAAAAAAACATCATTTTGAAATTTGTTTCTTTGTATTTATAATGGTTCTATTTTTTTTGAAGTCGATTAAAAATAATTAATAGTAGTCTTTGTCTAAGTTACTTATGAAATCTATTAAGTATCTAGTATCAGGATGTAACTGTACGCATGAGTTTAGTACAACGCTCAAGAGGGGTCCAGAATAATATACTGAATTACATGGTATCAAGGATTATTTATTTAATACTTCAAGCACAAAAATGTACATAGATAGGCGGAATTAACGCCAATGGTTATTCTGTCCCTTTTACTTTGTATACTTACACAAAAGCTACTGTTTCAGTACCGCATTTCCTCTCAAACCAAACACGCACAGTCGAATATTAAATATACAAAACGTAGTAAGTACACAATACAAATACATACAAAAGCAGGCAATAATGTGACTCGGACGTGAAATTAAATGACTTTTTCCTGTCATTTAATACAGAGTAATAAGGCCGTCGTCAAATATTCATCCATCAGAGCAAATCATCTGTGCAACGTTGACGATCGTCCATTATTTATTTGGCAACGATCATCATCATCATTATGTACGGAAATCTTGGAAGATGTGAAAGGTGAAGGCGACGAGCGAGTTTGAATGAACTTTGGAAGTTGATCGTTATCTGTATCTAAATAATTCTAATTCAGAAATCTTCACACAAAGGTCTGCCTTATCTGTCGGTTGGTCTACTTTTGGGAGTACCTGTAGTAGGTACACCCACATTATGCTGGTTATGTTTGAGTCCCATATAATAGGGGGCAAGCCTATTGCCATCCATCGGACACTAAACCAGACTCCGGACTGCTACTGCGAAATTCCAGATGGAAAATGCAATCGAACCCATCGCATGCGCAGCAGTAGCGCGAAAAATCTTCAATTAACGTAAAATTATGCAACGTAATTCCACGCCTATATTCATAAAAGGGCTAAGCAGAGGAAAACATAGAATACACCCACATTTCACTAGTTACATTTAAGTCCAATGAAATAATAGGCGAGTTTATTTCCAGTTCCAACTATAGTTAAAAATTTAAAGCTGAAATAGTAGTAGTAAGTAAGTTCTTATTACTGACTGAAAAATCCCAAAACATTATCCGACCCAGAATGCGCGCCCAGGATCATTCTCGGCAGTAGCGCTGGTTACTTCTACCATCGAGGCAGTTTAAATCTTTTATAAAGTTTAACTAAGCAACTATATTAACTACTCTCTGCTTAAAAAGGACATACTCTATCGATATAGTCTGATAACGGACAAAAGTTCTAAAAGAAATCACCAAAACAACAGCACATCTTTACATCCCTCAATGTATCCCCAACAAATATGGCGTCAAACAAAAAACATCCCCAAAGACACCAATATGGTGGAACACGGTAATAACAACACCCAAACATTACCAATTCTAATGTGTCCACATCCGTTACTCGCGGTTACCTCTCCAAAAAAAAAAAAAGTGGGTACTAGTAAGGTGTAAAATTTTTGCTCTTACTTTTAAAATTTAATTAAAAATACAAAACTGTGAAAATATTCAATTTAATGTACAAATATAAATGCTAACATAGAGCGCCCACCTGTGTAGTGTTATCTCCAAAATCCCACTCAATAACTAAATACTAACACAACATTAAATCTATGGATGCACTGAAGGTTTCACTGTCTGAAATGATGACACTCTTCCAAAATAGGATGTCTAACTTTGAGGCTGAGTTAGTAAAGAATCCTTCGGGCACCTCAGGAAACTCAGATAGTTTGATGGCGGACTTCACTTCATTCAAGAAGTTCATTTTGGACGCATTGGGCTGTCTTCAGAGGCAGATGGATGTGCTGGCGCAAGGGCTGGATAATCTGGAGATGCGTGGACGTCGGAAGATGGTGTTGCTTCATGGTGTCACTGAGCAGGACAAGGAGGACACAGTGCAAGTGGTGGCTGAAGTTCTGCGGTGTCACCTCAAGTTAACCGACTTCACTGCTGCCGATGTCAGAAGGTGCCACCGAATGGGTAGGCAGACCGGCACTAGCAAGCCCAGACCCATTCTCTGCAAGCTGCGGGAGGTTGTTGTTAGGGATAGTGTCTGGTTTGCCAAGACAAAGCTGAAGGGCACCGGCATAACAATATCGGAGTTCCTGACCAGACCGCGGCATCAGCTTTTTATGTCTGCGCGTGAGCGACTTGGAGTAACCAACTGCTGGACTAAACAGGGACATGTTTATGTACTTGGCTCTGACGGCTCAAGGCATCGTGTTAATTCTATTGATGACATTAATAACGTAGTGCAGGTCAGTGAAAACGTTAAGTCCCCCATTGCATCAGCTCCGTTGTCATCACCGTCCCCAACGCCGGCACCGAAGAAAGCCCGGCGTGCTGCCGCCGTAAAGAAGTAATTCCGTGCATTGTTCATCTTTTGTTTCTTTCATCGTCCGGATAGTAACTTTATTTATAACTAACTATACCCTCACTAGTATCACTATTTTATTCTTTTTCTACCCTTAAGCATATTTTACTCGTTCACCGTACATTTCTAAATTTAGTTTTGTTTCGATAATTTCTGTAACGAGATAACAACGTTTTGGCGTTGACAATATTGTGTCATGATGACACAACATGACGCTTGACATAATGGCTTTTTACATTCGTTCAGAAACGTAGATAGTTGAACCGGTAGCTTCCGTTAATTATTCTGTATGTTATTACTTTTATTTGTGATTATTGTACACATTGTTTTTTCTCCTTGTTTTCCTTTTCTTTCTTGTGTGGTATAGTTTTATGTACGAAGTATCCTGCTGTTTACCGGACGGTGAATTGGAATTTATAATTTTAAATGTTGGTATTTTATTGTTATAATTGTTTTTGTATGTGTTAACACTCAGCTGGTGGGTGGACTTTACACTTTATTTTTATTTTATTTTATTGTTAAGTATATTTAATAATCGTTTCACATATTTTAATAGATTTAGTATAATTACGAATATTTATAATCATACAGATACAAAATAATATTATCGATGTCAGACAGCGGCGATGACAGTGACAGTTTTATGTCGGCCTGTAGTAATGACAGCTTTGTTAGTATTCCGTCCCTGACTGACACACTCAAATCTCAGTTTTCTGATGTACCTAAGAATTTTAATGTAGTCCATATAAATGCTCAAAGTATTCCAGCACATTACTCTGACATGCTAGCAAACTTTGACTGTAAGAACATCCATGCTATCCTTGTCTCAGAGTCATGGCTAAAACCATGTATCCCTTCAGTGTCATATACCTTGCCAGGTTTTCAACTAATAAGAAATGATCGCGCGCATGGTGGTGGAGGCGGTGTTGCCATATATCTACGCCGACATATTCCTTTTTCAATTGTTAGTATGTCGGCACAGCCTCCTCCGCAGAACGTGGGTGAGCATCTCTTCTTGGAAGTAAACCTGCACCATGCGAAAGTCCTTCTTGGTGTTTATTATAGCCCTTCACTGCGTAACAATTTCTTTTCCTCCTTTGAACAGATCTTAGAAAACCTTACACCTTCTTACAGTCATACTATCATCATGGGGGATTTCAATACATGCCTATTGAAAAACGATTCCCGCTCATCCTGTCTTCGTTCTACAGTTCACTCGGCGAATTTATCAATTCTTCCGTTAAGTGCCACACACCACTTTCCTAACTGTAATCCTTCACTTTTGGACCTTCCTATTGTTTCCTCTCCTCAGCTTGTCGGCAAGCATGGTCAATGCTCAGCCGACATGTTTTCCTATCACGACTTAATATTTCTCTCATACAAAATCCGGCCACCTAAGGCAAAACCTAAAGTCCTCCTACTACGCAATTTTAGTGGTATGAATATTGATGACCTCCATAGGGATGTCAACACTATTGACTGGGCTCCTCTAGTCAATACCGAGTCGATCGACGACAAAGTGAACCTGTTCGCGGATAATCTTGTGCAGCTTTACGATGTTCACGCACCGATCCGTGCAGTGAAACTGAAACATCTCCCTGCACCTTGGTTAACAGATGACATTAGAACGGTCATGCACAAGAAGGCGGTAAGTAAAACTAAATATAAATGTAGGCCCTCACCGTCTAACTGGGATAACTTTGTTAATGCTCGAAATCGCAGCAGTAAGGTGTGTAGGGATGCACAACGCCACCATATCCATGATTCAGTTCAAAACGGGGATCCAGCTAAAGTCTGGAAATTTCTTAAATCCATGGGAGTTGGAAAATCTCGGCAAGATTCGATTCCTAATGACTTAGACATTGATCTGCTGAATCAACACTTTTCTTCTTCTTCCGGCTGTAACGGATCTTCGAAGGCAACCACAATAAAATATCTTTCAGAACTTCCAACTCCGGATCACCCTCCATTTAATTTTAGTCAATTCGCTGATTGTGATGTTAGGAAGAGCGTAGTCTCAATTACGTCTAACGCAGTTGGTAGTGATTGTGTCAGTCGGAAGATGATACTCCCTGTCCTTGACCAAATCCTCCCAATCCTATCTTATATCCTCAACTACTCCATTTCTTATGGTGTCTTTCCGTCAATGTGGAAAGAAGCCAAAATTACTCCTTTACCCAAAAAATCTAATCCTGCTTCCTTTTCAGAGTACCGTCCAATTTCCATCTTGCCTTTTCTTTCCAAAGTATTAGAACGCCTTGTACATGACCAACTTAGTGCTTTTCTTTGCAAGAATAGCCTACTAAATCCTTTCCAATCCGGTTTCCGCCCTGGACATAGTACCACTACAGCCTTACTAAACGTGACCGATGACATACGGTTAGGCATGGAAAGAGGAAATCTGACGGTTCTTTGTTTATTGGATTTTAGTAACGCTTTTAATACCGTCGATTTCGATATTCTGCTTGGCATACTGCGCTCGCTTAACATATCTCCAACGGCGATTGGCTGGTTTCGTAGTTACCTGTATGGCCGCCGTCAACGTATATGCATAGAAGAGTCTTGCTCTTCTTGGTGCTATACCACTGCCGGTGTACCTCAGGGTGGCGTTTTATCTCCTTTACTTTTCGCAACATTTATTAATTCTATTTCTAATAAGCTTCTTTCTTCCTATCACCTTTATGCTGACGATTTGCAAATTTATAGTCAAGCTCCATATGCAGATTTGACTAACGCTGTTAATATTGTCAACCGGGACTTGGCATCAATTTGCGAATGGAGTGAGGCGTATGGATTAAAAGTTAACCCAACGAAGACTCAGGTCATTGTTGTTGGTAGTTCTCGGTTAACCCCTAAGGTAAACTGGACGCAGCTCCCTCAAGTTATGTTTAATGGAACCATTATTCCTTTTAGCGAGAAGGTAAAGAATCTTGGGGTTTGGATTGACAAGCATCTTGCTTGGGGTCCTCAGTTGACAGAGGTAAGCCGCAAAATTTTTGCGTCTGGAAAGTCTCTCAGACGGTTGCGTAATTTTTTGCCTACTGCCACTAAAATTGCGCTTGCACAGTCCCTTCTACTTCCCCTCCTTGATTATGCTGATGTCAGTTATCTCGATCTCACTGAGGCACAACTTGATAAACTTGAGCGACTTCAAAACTTTTGCATAAGATTTATATTTGGCTTACGTAAATATGATCACATTTCCGAATTTCGTAAAAAACTCAAGTGGCTTCCAATACGTCTTCGCCGGAATACTCATATCCTGTCCCTGCTCTACAGTATTCTGTTTAATCCGAAAACCCCCAATTATCTTAAAGAACGTTTCAAGTTCCTTCATGACACACATAATAGATATCTAAGGTCATCGGAAAACTTGAGTCTAGATATGCCCAGGCACACCACTAATTTCTACGGAAAATCGTTCACAGTGGAAGCTGTACGGCTATGGAATGCTTTGCCTGTGTCAGTGAGGCAAGCTCAGACATTACAATCGTTCAAAAATTTGCTTAAAAATTATTACCTCTCTCCTAACACGTCCTAATATAATTGTTCGTCACTCTGTAAATGGTTTGTATTTATGTATTTATTTTATTTATTTTTTGTCTTGATAATTATACTTATTATATATGTATATTCAAATAGTCTTGTATGGTATATATTTATGTAAATAGTACACCACACACTGCCTACTCATCTTTTTTCCTCCACTATCAAGTCCATCCAAAGGTTGTCTGTAAGAGATCGCTTTTAGCGATAAGACCGCCCATTGTATCACCGCTTGTAGCCCTTAAAATTATTATTTGTAAGTATTAATGGTGTACAATAAAGAGTATTCTATTCTATTCTATTCTCCCTTGCACCGGTACAGAAGTGACTGCGTGGACTGCGCCCAATTACATCGAAACGCGTTGTTCCCTACCATAATTTGTCCGAAGATCACAGTAATTTTGTATTTTGTAATATTCCATTATAGGTAGCATCCGGGTGACGTATAAATTGTAGACGTCCAAATTGGTGGCGAACAAAAACTGCACTCTTGGATCTTGGTATTCTGTTAATTTAGATGCATGGGAATCAATTTTGTACTGAATACGGTGAAGGGTAATTATAAGTCGTGTGAATATGTATGCGGTTGCATACCATTTAATGTTTGGACTAAGTATTGGGTAGAAGATTGTTTATGTCGAATTGGCAGCTAAAAGTCTACACCAGCTTATTTTCCTGTTTGTGCATAAGAAGGTAGATTTGTAGACAATATACTAAGATATAGTACGTTAGTTTGTATATCCATCTTGGCTAAATAACAATGCATGGGAAAATTTGAGATACAAAAATTCTAATTCAAATCAGTCAAAACCAAATCATTTATTGTGTTAAATAGTTAGTTAACAATAGTTGTGTTCTAAATCTTCCTTAAGGCAAATTATACTTGTAGTAGAAGACTCCGCTACTCCCTATTTTTTAAAACGTGTTACGGAAGCTTACCTTGTTAGAAAAAGTCGCCAGCTTTATGAACTTCAAAATAGCTTTACCTACTACACCAACTATTCCGAAACCCGACCCTACAAAGGGCATGAATGATTAAAGTGCGCACATGTACGCTACGCATCTACATACAAGTACATCAGTGTATGTCAGAGGGCACGTCATAATCCACCCAAGCACAAAGATTAACATTTAAACAAGTTTTATGTAAATCATACTGGATAAAACCAGTTTCATTTTTGTGATCGCTCGCTTGGAAATGCTTGCTTTCTTTGAAATTGCATCATTCTTTAGATTAGTTTCTACTGAAGGTTTCTTAATTTCGTGTACTTAATATGTTTGAGTGAAGGAGTAGGATGCTATGTAAATTAAATCTAGGTAGAAAATTAAATTGATCTAAAAAAAAACTGTACCTTTTTTACTCAGCCTTCTAAAATTTTTAAAAATTGGTCTGCTGTATGCAAAACACAACAAATGATGATTCATAGGACGCAATAGAGGCGTCGTCGTCAGCCTCAATTCAATTAAAAAAAAACGTGATTTGAAATGATTTATAATGTAGCCAATCACTGCGCATTAAAATGACGCTTACAGATTCTACCAATGAGACGAAGACGAAAAAAGCAATAAGAGACTAATAATTCAAATACCTACATTTGCTTTGAATACCATTAGGTAACCTTGAAATGTCCGAAAAGTAGCTCGTTGGGTAGTAAATTAACGGTTAGCCTCGATCTTAGTGACGTATTTAGCTATAAATCTTCAATGAAGGGGTAAGCCTAAGTAAGTAATTACCACACACATGACATGCTTGTGTACACAATACCTTAAAATATCAATTAAGTATTGAAACATTGCCACGTTCAAAGACAAACATGATATTTTGACTAAAGTAACTTGAATTGGTTTATTTCGTTTTTTTCAAATAAGATAAATCAATTTTTAATAAAAAAAATCTGCCAAGTGCGAGTCGGACACGTACACGAAGGGTTCAGTACCATTGACTAATAAAACGTGTTTGTTGTATGACTCCCTTAAATGTTTATTTCATTTTAATGTTATAGAAGCAACAGAAATACATAATACCTATGTGAAAATTTCAACTGTCTAGCTATAGCGTTTCTTGAGATACAGCCTGGTGAAAGGCAGAAAGACGGACCGACACTCGGACAGACAGCGAAGTCTTAGTAATAGGGTCCCGTTTTTACCCTTTGGGTACGTAACCCTAAAAACCAAGTTACCACATTAAAGTTTATTGTGAGTGTTAACACCGATGTTCCAAATAATAATCAGCACTGCCTCTTAATTAATCTAATAAACATTTTACGTAGTCCGAACGCCGATCACAGCTGCGGTCATCGCTAGTTATAAACAAATTACTTTCTTCGGAATGTTCTAATGAAATAGCCTAGTCTAATAGCGCCCCATAACTTTTACGGCACCAATATTAAAGGTATTTCAACCAATTAGCGTGCTATGCAGTCACCACCCCCTCGATAACCCCGCCTTGTTCTTTGTTCAGTTCGAGAACTAAATAATGGAGTACAATTACTATTGTTTTAACCCTTTAGGAATATAACCCTAGATCAAAAAATCATGGCTGCATAAAAGCATTGTAATGGCTGACACAAATACATTTAAAACAGTAGGTATTGTGTTCTATGTGCTTGTTTAAAGATAAAAATACCGGGCTGGTATCCGCAACTCCACGTCAAATCGCGTATGGGCCATATAATCTACCACGCGGGCCCAGTGCGAATTGGTAGATGTCACATGTCTTTGAATTTTTGGTTCTAGGACATGCCGGTTTCCTCACGATATTTTCCTTCACCGTTTTTGAGAGCAGTGGTGATTGAAATAAATTACACAAAGTAATGCGCCTGCCTATGGGTTCGGACCCACGTCTTACTGGGCTACCGCTGCTCATGTGCTTGTATATTAGCTTTTTATTTCTAAATATTTTTGACGTTCAGATCTCCCTAAATAAAAAGTAAAAATAATCATCCAGTTAACGTGTTTGGTGCGTAATGTTTTGTTTTGTTATCAAACAAGTTGCCGAACCAAACTAACTGCTAGTGACTAAACAAAAGCATGAGAGAAAGAAAATCATAATAAACCCCAACATAAAAGAGTTTTACTTCCATTTCCATCAATCTACAAGCATACGCGTGAAAACATCATCCTTTTACCGCCGTGTAAAAACCTCACGGCACATGGAATAGAAAACGCCATTTGCAGCGCATCCGTAATCTACTATCGGAGCGCTATCGTATCCGTCGACTGACTGATTCGATTCCGCCGCGCGCTCTTCTTCGTGTGAAAATAACACGTCACTCAAATACAAACGATAATAAATTCAATTTTCTCTCACCCTAGCCGTCGAAATGACGGCCGGACAGGATTAAACCGCGTCCCATTCGACTATTGTTCGCCACATTTTCTCCGTACGTTTATATTTTTTTTTGTCCTGCGGACTGTTTGTCTCATTTTCGTACGTTTTCGAGGCGGACGGAAGTTCGGCTGTTTGCGGATAAAAAACTTATTGCTAATGAAAGAATAATAAAATGTCTTTGTATGTAGAGTCAAAGTGGCCTTTGATTGTTACGCTCTGCTTTTCGATGTTAACATTGTGTAAGGCCTTAAGAAAGTCTACTCACACTGTCTTTATAATGTTCAATTTTGCGTTTATTTAATAAAATAATAATTTGTAAAGTAAGTTAAGTTCAAGATCTAATGGAGCTTTTATTTATTTAGCGCCTGATCAATTTCCTCGGTATTACGCTAACACTGTTGCTTGACTAAAGTATAAGAGGCAAATGCGTCGTTTCTCAGAATTCATGATCGTGTTACCTCGCACTGCCGCCAATTAAACCACGTTCTACCCTCGTTTTGTTTTTATTGCACACACGATACGCGGATTAAGTCGGCACTAACTTACGCCGTCTGATAGGTATTTTAAAAGAATTCCTTTAATGTAAGATTAACATTTAAAGCTACTTTAGAGCTGTGGGATGATATCAGCATTGACAATAAAATGGGACCTGAGTTTTGGTATTCGAAAGGCTTAATTATAAAGAAGTCCGTTTTGGCGCATTAAATGCTTGCTGTAAATGACCGAAAGAAGTCAATAAACTACTTAAATAATGAGCACGCTTTACTAAATGCCGCATTTCAATTAGTTAGTACTAGTAGCAGCTTAAGAAAGGAAGAATTAATTTAAAATGTTCTAAAGATAAGGTAAAGAAGCGGTTTTAGAATTGTAGCATTTCAGTTAGAAATACATTTTTGACACAAACCGTGAACCTCCGGAGATTACAAAGTACGTTTTAAATCTTTTACGAAACATTCAATTCCCGAACCCACGTCTATGAAGATTTAATTTCAAAAATCGAATAATCCGAACCGACTTCGTGTACGTTCAGTACCCACACGAATATCGGGTTCCATAACAGCGTTCCGCAGAGAAAATGTTTTATTGGCCTTGTCGCCTCTCCAGCCAGCAATAAAGGGCAAGACTATCGTGGTGTATAAAACGCACCTTTATTATTTCTTTGTTTTGCATCGGATTGTTCGACTTCGCGTTTGCCGTATCGACAATCGGATTATGAACGCAACCACAGTCGCAGCGCAGCGTCAGGCCGCCATTTTTTATTTTGTTCTGAACAAAACTGACGATTTGAAGTTAAACAAAAAAATGCGAGGAAATGACACTATCATTAATTATATCACGGCTATTTACCTTGTTATAAAATGGTCAGTTTCGTGTGCATTAAATTTAAAGCTGGATAGTGCTTTAAACTTCAGTGAATTTAGTCGAGTAAGTGTGCAAGTTTTAGTGTTCCATAATCTAAAGTAGCCAATAAATCGATAAAACGTTTTTGCCAAAAGGTAACGGTACCCGGTATGCTTCCAATAACAAAATTAAGGTTGCAAAAAATGCGTGCTCCATTCACTGAATTGGCAATTTGCATGCGTAACATCAAACCGTAACTACTTGGCTCCGGCCTGAATTATCCAGACTAAGTTGCAATATTTTTTTTTATCTTTTGACCTCAGTCACGAAATACTCAAATCGCATTATGAACTTAAAGTTAACTGGCGTTTCTTACGAATAATACTTTCAAGTTTTCCTGTATCTTGGTGACTGGTATTTCATATTTTCATCCACGTTTTTCCTTTACGTAGGACATTCAGAAGAAGAGACACCTTGGTCTATTCTGCTTGCAGCTGTCATTATTCTTGTCGATCAAAATAGACTCAAGATCCACAGTCGATTGAAGTACGTAATAGCAACAAAACCTGGAAAAGTTCGCATGAAAATCAGAGGAACTAAAACCAAATTTAATTCCTAAAACTATTTTCTGTGGCTTGTTGGTGGTCGATTTCAGTGGACTCGCTTTTTTTGGTCTTTAATTTGTGTTCTGGGAGGAAAACTTTTATTTAGACCCTATGGGGGGCTTGACGGGGTTTGTGACTCTGAAGAAACGGCCGACTCTTCCCAAACCTCTGTCGGCCTACTTTTCTTGGTCTACTCCAAATGTTTAGGTATCATGATTTACTTGATTTAGGGGTGACAAATAATACTGATTGTTTTAAGCATAGAATAAACTCAAGGTTGTCATAATTATGTCTCAGAGCCAGGAAAAAATCCGTAAAGTAAGGGTGAGACATTAAGTCTGGAATATGGCTAAGAATATTCGTTAAGCAACAAAAGACATAAATAAAAGTCTTTTGTTGAGAATGCTACAAGAGCTGTGTAGTGTGTGTGATTCTTAATAAATTAAAATAAATGCAGTCTTAAAATGGCACTTGAAAGTTGGTTACTAAAAATTGGTGAGTAAATTGGTTTTTAAGATGTCATAGACATGCGTTGCGGAGAAATGAGTGGAACGTTCTGAGCAAAGTTTTCAGTAAAAACGTGAGTGATGAGGCAAAAGAATGATGATGATTTTATGTAGTGCTTATATAATATTTAAGTAATATAAATGCGTACTATTACAACAGCCTAATCTAAAAGTTTAAATAAAATAAGAGTTTTAAGAATCCCGTACCTACACTCATGGCAAATATATTACATTCTATACTCTTTAAGTACGTTTTCAATTTTGTAGTTATTGTGAAAACATTCGCTTTATCAGTCTTACATATTACTTTACACGATTTTTAAAAACAGAATAAATGAAACACGATTTCTATATTTTTAAAGTGGCCATACAGTCATAATACGTACACGATAATAGATTTTCAATAACTCCGACTTTTAGTCGCAAGCGGCATCGTTTCAAGTCTAATCTCGGGTAGCGGTCACCGCTAGCCATTGGAGCTTGGGAGTGTTCGAACGTTCGTAGCAAAGTTGATACATTGACAATTCAATGCCTTGCAT
The DNA here is from genome assembly GCA_921972225.1 of Euplexia lucipara. NCBI lineage: Eukaryota > Metazoa > Arthropoda > Insecta > Lepidoptera > Noctuidae > Euplexia > Euplexia lucipara. The sequence continues at coordinate 12,470,757 of OV179148.1, forward strand.
TAAAGATAAGGCTTATTACAAACTATCACATGACATTTTGAACGACAGTGCACCCGTAAAAATCTTTGTGGGGGACCGAATGGATGGGAGAGATGGAAGTCGAGCTCAGATGGTCATACAGCGTTCTATATTCATTATCATGGAGTATTCTATGTTACTCCGTTGCCTTGTGAACAATGTACATGTTTGCCGAGCAAACATACCCAGCGTTCACATTTAATGGAATTAAATTGAAAAGCTTACTCTGATTTGTTTAAAGCATTTTGTGCAGTCTGTTTAAGGTAAAACTCCGTTTAAATACAAATTATAATTTTGGCTTTGAATTATGGAACATTGCTTTGTTACCTCATGCGGTAGTTTACTTACAATTAATGTAACTTTTGACGTCAAGAATAAACAAAAAAAAATGAAAAAAAAAATGAATGATATACAAATGAACAGTGAATGATATATTAAACAATTTATTTATTTCTTAAATCACAATACAGTATATACGCGGACTTAATGCTATGGCATTTTCTGCTAGTAAACCTTTGTGTACTGCAGAGAAAAGCAGTGGTAGCTGCAATTTTCATTAGGAAAAAAGTAAGCAAAACAATACTTATATCTACATGTTTTTAATCAATGGGTAAATCTAAATACACTAATACGTACAACGTTCTTAATATATTACACAAAAAGACGACAAAACATTAGCGCTGCGAAGATACTACTGTCAATTCCTTACAAATATGCTCACTCAATTCAATTTAGCTAGAAATAACAATTTAACTAACCTCAATTTACATTTGTAAATTACGTACTGTAGACTGAACGTCTTCTTCATTAAAAATAATGGAAATGCACCTAATTGAAATACGTAACAAGCAAACTTGATAGTGTCTGCAACCGTTTCAATTATAAATACAGATAAAAGATTCCTAACTAGCTCTTAGCGCGTATACTGTAAACTAGACCCATAAAGCCAACAAACAAAGTATGATTTAGAATACCAACCTAATTTTCGCTTATCAGTTAATGCCACTAAAGGGCCTTATTCTAGAACTAGCTCAGTCTGATCCTCGATTTTAGCGATAAAATAACACCAGCCTTTTACTGTCCCATGTAAGTATCGGTCACTAATTACCAGTCACCCTATATCTATACATATAATAAGACTGTAAAAAAACTGTGTCTGTACATTGAATATATTTAAAAAATAATAATTGAGGGGGGTTTAGAAACAGTAATAGAGCACGAATCCAAAAAAAAAAGTCTGTCTGTTTGTCTGTTTGTCTGTTTGTCTGTTTGTCTGTTTGTCTGTTTGTCTGTTTGTCTGTTTGTCTGTTTGTCTGTTTGTCTGTTTGTCTGTTTGTTTGCACGCGCTAATCTTCGGAACTACTGGACGGATTTGAATGATTTTTTTTTTGTTGTATAGATATTAAGTCTGGGCAACACATAGGCTATAATTTATCCTGGAAACTGGAACACCTGATGCAGAACCGCAACAGACCAGCTAAACTATAGGAGATACAAAAATGGTACCATAGCAAAAATTGTTCCACGTGATGAGCATTTTCTGCTGAGAGAATAAATTTGAAGATCCGGAACACCTGATGCAGAACCGCAACAGACCAGCTAAACTATAGGAGATACAATAATGGTACCATAGCAAAAATTGTTCTACGTGATGAGCATTTTTTGCTGAGAGAATAAATTTAAAGATCCGGAACACCTGATGCAGAACCGCAACAGACCATCTAAACTATAGGAGATACAAAAATGGTACCATAGCAAAAATTTTTCCACGTGATGAGCATTTTCTGCTGAGACAATAAATTTGAAGATCCGGAACACCTGATGTGGAACTTCAAGTGCCCAGCTACACTATAACATATATAGGAATGACGTCTTAGCAAGATTTGTTCAGCCTTATGAGCACTCGCTGTTGACGTATAAATATCGAAGATCTGGAACACCTGTTGTGGAACTCCAAGAGCCCAGCTACACCATAACTCACATAGGAATGACATCTTAGCAAAAGTTGTTCGGTCTGATAGGCATTTCCAGTTGACTTATAAAAATCGAAGATCAGAAACATTTGATATAGAAATTAAAACTATCACTAATTTCATTGCATAATTATAAAATAACATAAGTAGGAGGTACTACGCGGTGAAGGCGGGAACAGTTCAGGGCTGATTTTCGATGACGATGGTATATCATTGAAAATTAGACTCTACTGGCCAAAACTTCCATTTTTTTTATCGTATAAATATGCCTTCGGGCTTATGTTATTTGAGTGTTTAATTTCCTTTTCTATTTATCTTTGTTACATGGTTGCCTACCCGGTAACGCTGGGGAGCAGCCACTTAGATTTTAATTGATCAGGTATCATCACAATAAAACTATAACCATACCTAGAAAGAGGTCAAATCTTTCTCAATGTTCCAAAAGTGCTAAATGATTAAAGATCATAAGATCCCAACAATCTACCGAAGAGCGTTAGGAGGGACTTGATGCTGTTCGACAACATGAGGTTGCAACTCGCTCCGTGGAAACTTCTTGGGATCGCAAAGCACGCCTGCATTCTCAGCGTATTTACGCATCTACCAGGTATCCAGGTCTCTAGACACCAGTGAAGAATATATGACTGACCGCTGATCATGAACATCATGCACTGTCTCGCGAGTTGGAGACGTTCACGGAAAAAGCATGACGCTTGAGTTTACAGCGTAAATACGCATCTACTCTAGAGATAAGTGGGGGAAGGAGATGCGCGACTGACCGCTGAGCGTGAACGTCACGCAACATATAGGCTATAATTTATTTTGGAAAATGGAACACCTAAAGTAAAAGAGATATTAAAATGGTGCCATTGCTAAAACTATTTCACGTGAAGAGTGTTTTCTGCTGTGAAACTAAATTTGAAGATCTGGAGCACCTGTAGTGGAACTCTAAAGCCCAGCGACAATATAGCATATACATAATAAAAATGGCGTCTTAGCAAAAGTTGTTAAGTCTGATGGCATTTCCTGTTGACCAACAAAAATAAAAAATCTGGAACGTCTTGGATCGTCTCGCGCATTCCATTGTTTTGCCGTCCCCGGGCTTTTACAATTCGACGTCAGACGTTTCAGATCTTCGATTTTGACGACCCCGTTGTCGCTGGCATAAGCAACAGGATCCGCGTACGAAGTCGCGGGCAGAAGCTAGTATATAATACCTTAGAACTATGTATATAATACCTTAGAACTTCGCAATTATATTGATTGTATAACTCTATTCCATTCATCACCACTGTTCTCAAAAACGGTGGAAGAAAACATCGTGAGGAAACCGGCACGTCCTAGAACCAGTAACTAGAGCCAAAAATTCGAATACATGTGCCAATTCGCATTGGGCCCGCGTTGTAGATATGGCCCATACGCAAAATACGCGCTTTGACGTGGAGTTGGGGATACCAGCCCGGTATCTTTATCTTTATATTTTTAACTCTATTCCATACTATAATTTCATTGTTTTACTCGCAAAGGGTCTTTTGAATAATTATAAATTCGTCAAACAGAATACACCCAAGGAGAGTTCCTTCAACTATTCTACTAGATAAGATAATGCGTAGCAGCGTGGCCTATGATTCTCGATTACCTGACTGCACCGACTGCATGCCATTGCAGCAGCTCACTAAAGGCGCTAGAGTAGTAAGATAACACGTAGAGGTGCGACTCGATGGTAGGTATGCGGCATAGCTTTAGCAAAACTATCTACTTTGGTATATACGAGCCTTTAGTAAAGGTATTGTTACGTATCATGCAATGGATCACGTTTGTACATTGTGTGCGTGTGTTATTTTACTAAGTGCAATTTTATCTTGAATAAATGTCCGGTGGTTGAATTTGTAGTTAAATTTTATTTTTAATACCCGTATAGAAATTTTCTAAAACAATGAATATACTTATTTGTTTATACTATGTTTTATATGACAGCAATTATATGCAAAGTGTGAAGTGTAAGCCTATGAAAAGTGATTAACACGACACGGTCAGGTCTGATATGTAGAATTACTAGTTATGTGCACCAAACGTTTATTTAATTAATATGTTTTAACTGTCGCGATAAGATACTCTTAGATCAGTGATGAAACTATAATATTTAAAACACAGAAGAAAATGCCAAAAAGGTCCCATGAAAGTTTTTACAGGTCTACCTAGATTTTTTCTTCTAATTATAGGTTGGTGCAAGATTTTTTACAAATCGATCCAGTGGTTTCGGAGCATATTCAATGCAAACAAACAATAAAAAAGTCTCTTTATAATATAAGTATAGAGCACTTACTTCCCTAGTACTCATAGTAGCTACGTTGTTTTTCTACGTTAAAATCTAACCATTCATTCTTTTGTTCCAGGTAAGCATTCCACAAATGTCGAAAGTCTCAAACTCTCAATGAATACGGTAAGGCATTTGAGTTCAAGCTCAACTTGTACTCCCTTTTATGCTTCATTCTAATACCCGTGTAAGTATACAGTGATGCGCTCTCCCTAGATGAGTTACTGGAAATAATTGCTGCGTGCATTTACTAAAGTGAAATGGTAATAAAGTGTGCTTGAATAAATTAAATGGAAGCGTCTCGCAAGAAAATGTCTATCACATAAGCTGTGGCTTTTTTTTAATGTGAACAACATTTTTTTGTAAATGACAGCAATAAATTATATTATCATTGTGAACTAAAATTTAAAACAAAATGGTTCATAATTTGGGTGTTCAATTGTATTGGAATTGACCACGAATGCCTCAATATCAAGAAAACTTTATCAATGCAACAATAAAATGTTTCTTTTATGATCAACGAGTAACCACACGCTCAACTGGATACTTATTAAATCAGTTAACACTATGTTTAATTTAATATCATGTCACTAAAACCAAAAACGTCATCCGAAAATCGTAAAACGTTTCCAGTGTTTGTAAATCCACGGCCTTTGATTATACACCGGAGGGAATGTCCTTTGAAGTCCACCGCTAGGTCGGTGGTCCACATTTACAGTTTCTTTTTGTTCTCACATCTCAGCTTCCGTCCATTCGCATTGTCCATTAAAGGATCATAGGCCATTATGCTAAGCAGTTTGTCGAACTCTATATTACTTTATTACACCCATTATTTTGTTTGCGGCCGTATTTTTATTAGATGGTATGTAAAAACGAATGAAGTTGATTTTGGGGAGTGATGTTTGGTGTCAACATAGATTATGTTTGATTACGGTTTATGTTAGAATATCAAATATTATGATAACGAGTCAATGCGAGGTTTTACTTTAAAATAGGCTTAAAAAGATTCATAGAAAATCTGTGGTGTGTTAATAATCATACATAGTAGGTATATACTTATTTAATAAAAACTTGGAACGTAAAATGTAATCATAACTGGGTCTACTAAAAATATCCTTAAAACCTTTTTCAATGGTTTGTATTGAAACGTAAATGCATGGAAACATTGTTTATCCCGTGACTAGAATCAACATATGACGTGTACCATAGTAGCACATCAATTACAATTGCTAATCCAAACGCGGACTAAAACACGCAACAATTGAAAAACGTATACATTTTTAAATTTCAAATCCAATCCTTTCTGTATTCTCTTTGCATTGCTACCCACGTACGGGTTTGCTCCTGTAAAATATTAATAATACAATTCCGGTTCTATTTTCGTAGTCACTCACTGCTTTAAGAGGATTTTGCAGCAGTGAGACGTTTACAAGAGCCGTAACAATGTTATTCTTCGCCTTGACAAGCTCAGGCGGGAAGCCGACCGATCAATCATCGAATAGTGCGGTACGCTCGGGCGACGTGCCAACTGTCGATTCGTCGATCCGGACGCCGATATCGATAGGAATCGGAACTGTTGTTCGTGTTGTAGGTTTTTTTGTTGGTAATTATAGTTTGAGTGTGTAAACAAGTGTAGATATCAGAATGATTCAAGTGTTTGCATTTTTTTTACACAAATGCAAATAAGGGTATGTTTAAAATCTCATAACCGAATATGGCTAACAAAAGTAAAAAAAGCAAGAAAACTAAATAATTTAGTAAATTTGATGAGACAGCATTCTGATGTAAGAATGGGCGATGCGCCACCAACGATCGAAAAGGGATGTCATCTACAGACATCACTACATCTAAGCCCCTTTCCAAGGGGATTTAATCGGGATAATACATGTGTCGCATCTTATTACCAAACTGAGATTGTGGCAGGAGCAAACAAGCTGTAGGCCCTCTCTATTGCGAGTCAACATGATATCACTTACGGAACCTCTTCTCACAAAGTGTATTTGTACTGATGAATTCTTTTTCATCTTTTAGTGTATCCACTTACGAAGAGCGGATTACATTGTTCACACAATATTGATGCTTATTTTTATATCATATTACGTTACTCGAATTGTTACAATAATATTTAATTTACTACTATTTATTGACATTACTTACAACAGACTATTTCTGTTATTTTTAGTTCCAAAAAGTGAGTATGCGTACGACGCCTAATTCAAATTATTGTGTCAAGTTGTCAACGACTGTCGAATGACATTCCAATAAATTATCTTCAAAGTAATCGTAAACGTGTACAATTTCTATCTTCGTTGAATAAAATAAAAACACACTTGATTTTACTGCTCTCTAGTGACAAATGTAATAAATTTCATACTGGGAACTCGTAAAAAGTGTATCGTATACAGACGTCAGCGCTCGACGACGTAATGTGACGTTAAATTAGTTCCTCTTAACTTTCTAATAAACAAAATGAAATGACATAATAGTGATGAGACGATAGTGCACGTGATTAGTATTAAAGTGGCACCGTGAAAGTACACAATAAAATTTTCGATGTAAATCATATGGTAAAATTTTTATATGTCTTAAAACTTTTACTATCCCCGGATATTTACATGTGACTGTTAATGAGTTAATTTGGTCAACTTGTTGATGTGATGGGAAATGGGTTTTAGTGTGTCTAAGATACAACACTCTTATTCTATTATTTTAATGTAACCTTTGCGGTTACTGGTATTTATGGAATAGTAGATTTGAGTTGAGGTAGAGGTAACCTTCTCTTCAGCCATAATTGAATAAAGCAATGTAAATTATATACAGGGGTGATTTTGTCTATACACACTTACATAGAACATGAACAATAAGTTAATGATATGAAAAATTTTCATCCTAAGAACAATGACGAAATAGAAAAAAGAAAATTTTCATGGTTTGAATTTGGTCGTGTCACTGTTACCTCTGTTTGAGATAGTTCATTTCTTATTTGACATTTCTGAATAATTTCCAGAGTACATAATCGTTTATTATATTCATGAGAAAGTACAAATAGTAATGTCCATATCCGAATTCACACTATGTATATTAATGGCCAAGTTGTCAACGTTTATAACACGCGCGTGGCAAAGCAAACACGAAAACTATAGGATGTTTAACAAATTTACTAGTTACTTATATTTTTTTAATATTTACTTTAGTTAAAACTGTTTTAGTGTTTCCTTTCTGAATGCCAAATATGTTTTAATTATGATTGTTTTGATATTTTTGTACGATATATACTAAGAATGATTTTAAATTTTGCCATCACCATTATGATGACATTGATGTAGTAGTTCTTAGAACTTTTTCTACTATACGATCATAAATTCTGTTATCCCAAATTTATTTTAGTAAGTGCACTAACGAAAGGAGTTATAAATAATGGTCATTATTGCGCCTTCGTAACAGCCTGTGTTCAGTAGAAATCTGTCATAATTTGTAAATTTTATCATATTACTCAATTAATATTGAGTTATTTATAACCCCGTTGTGTTAATAATATTTAATGGCTAACGAAGGTAATGGATGGCAGAAAAGGACACTTTATCTGCAAAGTGATTGGTTTAATAACAACCTTGATATTTGATACTAATTTAAAGTTTATTGGACCTTAAAATATTATAGACCTCTTCTGTTCTATTTGAACAAACTACGTACGCAATAATCCATAATGTGGTTTATTAAGTACATTTTATTTATTTTATAACAGTTTTGAGTCATATTTTCTTAAGTCTTAGAGGAGATAAAACTCATTTTAGTGTTAATAAAAATGTCTGCCTTGCGGGATCCCTCTTGCCGTGGGTGTCATGTGAGGCAATCAAAGGGCTATTACATGCATCATGACTGTAATGTATTAAATGACTGTATAGCTTTAAGTACTGAGAATGAGGCAACACCATTTATCTTCTTCTTTTCATTGAACATTCCGAAATGCATTGGCAAATGGGAAATGTGCGTATACCTGATGATTAAACCATTATCCCTGCAAGATCATTTTATAACCTAATGCGTTATAAATTACGAATACACAGGACTCAAACCAAGCGTTCAGAGAATTATTCGTTCGTATAATTGTAATAGCGCGTGTGAAGAATTTCTTAATTGATATAATAAATTAAATGGCTCAGTAAAGTCTTTCGGCTCTTTTGTGATAACGTGTTAAGATTATGAGATTTATTAGAACACGGAAACTGTGTACTAATTGGCGTTTTATGAGGGCATGGACGTGTTTGTCTTTTGTTTATATTTCGATATAGTTATTTTCACGTTTTACAAGAACGTACCGATGGATACGGATATATATATTTGAAAGTAATTCTTACCTCAACTTATTATTAACTAGCAGACGTAACGCGGTTCCACCCGCGATGTTCCTGTTCCAATGGGATTACAGGGATAAAAAGTAGCCTATGTCTTCCGGGAATAGAGTAGCTTTCCACCAGAGCAAACTTTTTTAAAATTGGATCATTAGTTCCGAAGATTACCCACCAACCAATAGATTTATTCAAAAAAATCTTAATACTGACTTACAACTGACTACAAAACACAGCAAACACTGCTTATACTGCTGTGTTTTTAGTCAGTTACACATAAGTAATGTTATTTTCAATTGATTACCTGGTTAATACTATGTTTGTGTAGCTGTTTGTTTTATTTAGTTCAACAACAAATTACAATCTTAGAACTAGTACAATGACAGTTTGCTTAACAAAAGTGCATGGCCTGCTGTGTCCCAAACTAGGCAAAAACCTGTATCTTAGGGGGCAGTATACTAGCAAGCAAGGTTCATAGCCCGTGTAAGATGTCGTGAATACTAAAGAAAAGAAAAGTTAAAACTAAATAATTACAAACTAAGACTAAAAAGAAATTGTTTTAATAATATTTTGTGGATTGCCATACAATCTACTTTCATGGTATGTGTATTACGAATGACAGGTGTTTGTGTATGTATGTGTTTGTTTATGTATGTGTTTATGTATAAGAATATGTGTGAAATAAATAAGTATTGTATGCCTAATTACTCTACTTTGAGCATTTAAGCTTTGAGTACGGCTAGATATGCAATCTGCAAGTTCGTTCAAGTTAACACTCATTTACTTTGTAAATTACACCAGGGTTATCCGTTATAGGCACTTCTAGTAGTTTACTAATTAGGCACATAAAATAGCCTTTCATCCACTTTGACACGAATATAAGTCACCAAACATTCCCGTGGGAGTTTAACCTCCACTATTCGAGGTACTTACTCGACCACTGAAGTGTCTTTTGTTTAAAGTTTAATGATTTTATGAAACTGTCGGTAAGTGCTGGCTTTAAATTAAGTGGAATATGACAAGTATCCCTCACCATTAGATAAACTAAAGAGGTCCTCTACTCTTTTGTTTAATAGTATTATGTACGTCAAATATTTGTGTGGTTTACAAAAGGGTTCTAACTATCTAAATAATCACTTTAAACCTAACGACAACCAGATAAAGATAAAACAAATAGCTTAAAACTAATTTAGCGTAAGATCAATGTTTGTATATTGATTTAAGTACTGTTTTTCAGCTATTTTGATATTAAGCCAAACTACTTAACTGATTTCGATAAAGTTCATTTAAGAGCCCACATAGTCCCAGTATATGAGTCAAATGAATTGAGTACCTATTCCTGTTTTGTAAGTTAGTTAAAAAAGACAGCATATCTTCTATAAATAATAATGTCCATAATATGTGGTATCTTCTTTATTAGGTCATTAATTATAACAAGTCCCTAACAATACAGCTGTTATAATGGTTGTCACTATTCATTTTGAATTAATGCCACAGTATACGAAGCTACGACGCAAATATAATAGCCATTATTGCTATTCTAAAGACAAGCACAACTGCCACACTGCCACTACAAATAAGTTGGAAACCAAATTAGAATAGTCTGCTGAGCATTCCGACAGGGAATGCTAAGCTGCATTACAATTTTCATCGCTCGAACAATCACACACGGCTTTGATTTACGTAGGTACCATCTTATCTCAGATGAAAAGCCAACTTCTCTAAGATAAAAGGAATAAATCACATGTCAGCCGACCGACTTACGCTGCACGAATCCTGAATCTCGTCGGGAAATACCTTCTCCCTTGAAGATTATCTACAACTTTATTTTGTTCGCTGTAATACTATCAATTTCTTGTTCCTTATTGGACCACTGTTTTGGTTGGTTGTTTTGATGTGAAATTTCCTATTGTCGTTACTTATCTGAAGCATTTAAGTAACAGTAAAACTATCTATGTAATAAAATATAAGTATATACACACAGGCCACAAATGTTAAAAATTTAGTGCCTGTTTGTAATTTCAAAATAAAAGGATCTTTACTTAACGCATATGAAAGAATATTTATTTATTTATTTAAACTTTATGCACAATTAAAAAGAACTGTACAAAGGCGGACTTAATGCCTTAGGCATTTTCTACCAGTCTACCAAACGAGGTAGGTGCAACAGGGTAAAAATTAAGGACAAAAAGTGACACATAAAGATAAATACACAGATACATAGGTACATACTGAAACAAAATAAATACACAGATACATACATACATAAACAGAATAAATAGATGGTCAAGAGATCTGATCTGATTTTGAAGGGCTTGCACTGTTGATGCTAAACGAAAGTAGTGAGTAAGACTACGTTTTATCTTAGAAATTGAATTAGAGAATCATTGTGCAAAAAAAGAAAACCTATGAATTGTCGCGCTGGACGAAGTCGCCAGCACAGCAGCTAGTATTCAATGTAAGTGTTGAATTATGTTAGAGTTACTTAGGTTTTATATTATGCAGTGTCTGCTTTTTAAATCCAATTAGCGTTAATAGAGGAAATAGTACCACATCTAAATAACCAGTTTTCACCTTCAATAATGAAGTTGTCATTGCGTTCGGAAGTATATAAGTAAAGGGCGGTAGGGCAGCCGGTCATTAGTGACCCAACACTCAGGACCGATAAGATAAGCCAAGTTCGGCCCCTTTAGTCCTTATCGTCACGTCAAAATATTTTATGTGCCACGATTAGTGGCTGGACAAAAAAACTGTAGAGCAATTATTATGATTGTTTAGTAGTGTGGGAAGCACGTCCTAAGGATTGTGACTCTGGCTTTTTATGGAGAAGGTGTTCCATTTAAAGGTGAGGGCAGTTGTCCTTGAGTGTGATCCCTTATGCGGAGCGATTTTTTGTTTGATAAAATGCTGTTATTATCGCCGCTTCACTGTATGTGTTGCGTCTACTTCATTCAGAGTCCAATGAGAATACTTATGGTTCAGAGATAATTTATAGAATTAAGTTTTAGGTAAATTCAATATGTAATACTTAGTAAATATTAATATTAAAGCATACTGTGTTTAAGAACCAAAAAATACCAAAACACTTGAGACTTACCATGCAGCTTTATAAAGCATAAAGCTGCTCTTCAGTGCTTACCTAAGTCACATACCAGAGATATTGCGTACAGTAAATAAAAATCTATGATACCGATGTCATAAAAAGGTTTTGATACGCCTAAAAACTTATGAATAAAGCATAGGAATTTCAGTCATAACCGTTGCCTCCTTCGGCAAAGTAACATCGCCTATTCACTTGAACGTAAAAATGTGGAGCAGTGTTTTTAAGCCTCTCAACACGCAAAGAAAGTAATGCTCATAATGTAGATATAACGCTTCTTCTATTTTCAAGCTAAGTCTGTTAGAAATTCATTCCAGAATATAAGTACTTTTTTTCCTTGTACTTTACATATTTCGTGACGGAGTGCTTAGAGATATGATAGGGTATTTTCTTCTTGAACATCAAATGTTACTAGCGGACGGGTATTAATGGTACTTTGCTGTTACGCATTAAGATACTGCTGAATGGAGTTGGTATCATTATTTTTGAGCTTCTTACGTTGAATATCGAAGTTGACATCTATTACGTTCATTCTTTTTTTAGGTGGGTTTTCTTGTTGTTACGTATTTAATCTGTAAATTCTTGATTTGAAACGCAGAATATCAAAATATATATCACTTTTAAAGAGTGATACAAATATGCCATAAAGAAGAGTTGAAGTTGAAGAGTGATACAAGGCCGTGACAGTAATCAAAAGTGACTCAGTGAAATGAGTAAAGTTTGACAGCTGTGGGTAAAAAAAAAATATGATGACCAAAACGAGGGTGACATCTGCCATTGTTTCATTCAAAATTTACCTAAATTAGATGTCTTTTTGTTGCTTTTACGTAATGAGATTTTAATTCCGAAGCACCTTTTGTAAAGGTGACTGTGGACTTGCAAAATGAGACCTTTTATTTTTACTTTAATTGTGTTTTCGAAATACGAAAATTGCTTTTTAATTTAATGTGGACTACAAAGTTTTCGAATAAACTTGGAGTGATTTAAATAGTTGAAAAGTTATTCAGTGAAGTTTATGAGGCCAGTACTTAGACTTTAATTAGTTATTATTTAATAATAAGCTATTTTTAATTACTTCTTTGACGATTTCGTTGAGATTTAGTTTGACTTCTTGAGTTCGGTGGTTATAATTTTAAATAAGCTTAAACATAATGATATTGACGTTTAACTTTACGCATTTGACCTTTAGCTGGTTTAGTGCAGTAGTTTCAATAGTATAATGCAAGACCAATTACTAATAATTGTTTAAGTGTGGTTTGGTTACCACTGACGTGCGGCCTGCCGTAGATATCTAAATTAATGCACAGATTATGATTGTTAATAAAATTATTTCAATATATAATCTCATTACAAGATTGTAATAGGCTAAAGCTGCAATCTCACAAGTCTAATAATAATATCATAACCAATCTACATTATAATTTCAAAAGTTAATATAGAAAGCACTACCACGCAGATGTCGAATAACAAGTTTACGTATTCGTAGTACGACACGTACCACTAAGTACGCCATTACGTAGCATTTCCGACAGTAAATTGCGTATCGATGTTACCGCACTATGTGATTTCACGGTGGAGCGTGTTAATTTTGCCAATATTACCGTCGTTATATGCGAACATCGGGTATACATACGGGCTGTTTCCTGCGTAGCGTATGCTCTGATTGAACCCTATTTTGAATTAATTTTAGAGAGTACGATAACAAGCCAATTTCCGGATTATACGAAGTAGGAGATTTTTTTATTGCGACGATTATTTGAAAGCAAACAAAAATGTGTGCCCTTGTTGACCTACTTGCTAGTTCCTGCCGATAGATAACTCTGTTATTGTTGAAAAGTTTTTTAGACATTTTATAAAGAGTATTCTATTCATAACCAGTAGACTTTGTGGAGATTCATTGCTTTTCAAATCATATTTTTTTCATCTTTCAAATACAGGCAACATGATCGAGATTTATATACTTAAAATAATTGTAGCATTGTAGTGAGTGCCTCCTAAATAAAGGAAAAAAAAAACATGAAAAACTTCCAAAAAGCCGCGATGACATACACCTACGGCAATTACTGTTATTACAGCCATCCATCGTCCACTGTCCAACAGAAATGCAAACCCATAAAGTGCGCATTTAGGAGCACATGAGCAACATAAATTTGATCAAACAAATAGCTCGTTAGGTACTGTGACGTCACAGCGTACCACCAGCAGCTGCCCATCCATTGTCATTTATTTTGATGCTCCATTCATCCTGGTAGGCTGGCTAGTTATTAATATACTACAAGCCGTAAACTTGTGACACGAAATATTCCCGTATTTTCTTGGGAAAATGCATGGTGTGATAATATGGCCATAAACCCCGTTTACAGCCGACTGACGTTAGCTGTAGTTAAACCAAATTGTACATGATGTACAGAACGACCCCTCTAAATATAGTACATTTGACAGTTATCTGGTGACTCACTAATGCTAGGTCCACATTTCTGTGAATTAGACTCCGCTCTGGATACATGTTTGTGACAAGCGACTGAGATTTGATAGCCGAAATTCAAATGCGGCTTTACATTTGAATTTCGAAACAACTTAATGGATATGTCTTCAAAATGAACTCATGAAATAAACTAGCTGCTATGCCGGAAAATAATTATCTTACTACCTATATTTTTTTTATTGTGCTAAGAGAACTCATGCTGATCAGAAACTAAAGAAGTAGTGTTGACCTCTAACTTTATGTCACTTACTATTTTCTCACCACACTGAGAAAAATTGATTTCTGGCTTAAGGTGAATTCCGCCTTCGACGGCTAAATTGTAATGACGCGAGGCGATTTTGTAACGCTTGCGGTTATTTTGGCTTAGCTAGGCGTTTCCGTTAAAATGGTACGTCTTTTATGATAAACACTAACCGTCAAAAATGTCTTACCGTAAGGTAGTCTTGGAATTAAACTTTATACTGTTAATACAGCAGTAATGGACTACGAAAAACGCTTTAAATTTACGACGTCGAATATGTGGTGAATATCACCGTAATTATGGCAATACTTAACTTAAATTAAGGCGATATACACTTTAATAAAAACTAAACAAACGTAAAAATAAGTCATAAAGAAACTTTCGTAAGCGTCATAAATAATCTTTAGCATGGCAATATTCACCTTACAATAAGGCGGAATATACTTCAATCACAACAATTGGAACGTAAACATAAAGTTTTTCAGCGACGTATGTATTCGGCAATATAAACGTATAATGTGGCCACATTTGCCCTATCATAAGGCGAAATATGCTCAGATTACGACGAATCAAATGGTAAACTTAGGTTATATAACGACGTACATATACGGCACATATAAACGTAAATAGGGCAATATTCACCTTATCATAAGGCAAAACATGGTCGAGTTACGACTGATTGAACAGTAACATTACGTCATATAACGACGTACATATTTGGTCAATACAACCGTAAATTTGGCGATATTTGCCCTATCTTAAGGTGAAATATGCTCAGATTACGACGAATCAAATGGTAACCTTAGGTTATATAACGACGTACATATACGGCACATATAAACGTAAATAGGGCAATATTCACCTTATCATAAGGCAAAACATGGTCGAGTTACGACTGAAACGGTAACATTACGTCTTATAACGACGTACATATTTGGTCAATACAACCTTAAATTTGGCGATATTTGTCTTATCATAAGGCAAAATATGCTCAAGTTACGACTAATCAAACGGTGAAAAACGTCTTATAACGACTTAGGTACATATCCGGTGAATGAAACCGTAGATTTATGGCAATATTCACCATTAGAATAAGGCGAATGTTAGTTACAATTTAATCAAACGTTTGAAAAGTCTGATAACAAGTTATTTGGCTAATATAAGCGTAAATAAGGCAATATTTGCCGTATCATAAGGTCAATACCGACGTACCTACATGTAGGCGAAATAGTGTATGATTAATTTAGTAAAATTAATTTAGTTTCCTAGTAGAGTGAACTCATCTAATTCTGTGACTCGCCTTATTCGGTGATATTTGGTTTGAGCGCGATCATAGGGCTGTACGAGTGACTTGTAATGCAACCATATGCCTTTTTAATAAAGTTCAAATTCGTCTGTAAAGTTTGGGGACGCTCGAGTGAGCGCAATAGCAACAACTAACGGTTTTGTCAGTTTGCGCGCAGATCTCGCCGGTTTCAGAGTGTTTGTGTATTGGCGGCGAACTTTGCTGTATTCATGTAAGTATTTAACCAATTTTTTAGCTTATTTCTAATAGAGTGAGTTGTTATTGATATTCCCTTGATGTAACAGTAAAAAATTCGTCAAAGTTCTAAGTCGTTTTAGAGTTAGAGCTTATTTTGTTCGTCAAAAATATTAGCGTTTTAAATGTTAGCGGTAGAGTGGTTTCTGAGCTATTACAGAATTATAGTAGTTATGTACAATTGTTTGTGGTTTTAACTGAAACTTATTTTGAGTTTAGTTGACAAGATTGAGGTTTTTTTTAGAGGTTTTAAATCTTGTTTTAATTAAAACGATGACTTTGACTTTCTTTGTATTATATTCAGTTTCTTTGTATTGTATGATTGTTTTATTAATATGAGCTGAACAGGCGCTAAAATCTAAGCAGGTAGGTACGTATTTATTAATTTAATTTGGTTGTTTACTTTCAGATATTATGGATGACCCCAACAAGAAGAACAGAATGTACTCGGAGTTTGATCTCAAAACCGCTCAATCTCTCCGATCTCAAAAATGTTTATCTTGTTTTAAGAAGTTATGTATCTAAATTGATTTTCTTATACAGATTTTTATATTTTTATTTAATGGTTTTATTGCAATGCCACTGTCATTTCTATAAGATACAGACGCTATCGGCTTATTATTAGGTTAAGATTGAAATGTTGGGTTGAGGAGGTACTATTATTGAAGTGTTTTATACATTATTGTTCTATTGATTTCAGAAGCTTACAAAGACTGGGAGAACAGCTTTCTGAGAACAGCAGGTTACCTACGCTGTTCACTGAAGGCACGCTTGGCTGATCTACTATCATGAAGTTCATGTGAAGGATATTGGCTCGCGCTACCTTAGAGTGAATGCGCACTTTGAGCGGCCCAATGCCCTTAATATGAACTAACAAATGATAGTAAAGCAAGTCAATCATGCCCTTAGAGAAAAGCGTTGCCAGCAGTTAGAAGGCTTTTTTTCCGGTCTTCATAAAACGTTTCTGCTCATAAAAGAAAGCATAAATTACCTTACGATACGGCTTACTTAATCATATGGAAAATTCTAAGACAACTTACTAGAAGGTAAATACGACTTAGTGGATAGGTTAAACCACGGTAAGGAAAGACATAAGACGCCTTATAAGAAGTCGATTACGAGTTAGTAAACGTTGAAAACGCTTAGTGGACAGGTTAAACCCACAGTAAGAAAAGACGTATAACACCTTACTAAAAGTGAATTACGACTTATGAAAACATCAATGGCGCTTAGTGCATAGGTTAAACCTCAGTAAGAAAAGACGTAAAACGCCTTACTGGAAGTCAAATGGTCATGTGTGTGACCCGAGCACCTCCCTTTACCGTTTGTATCGCCTTACCGGAAGTTAAATCTCATCGTCAATCAGTCGATCCTATCTCCCTTACTCGCCGCTCGACGCTCGCCGCGAACGGACGTGCTGCGCTACGCTCCACGACTGTCCGCCGCCCGCCGTACGGCCGCTACTTCGCTCCGTTGCCGCTCGCCGCAACGATCTTCGTAGTCTCTGACTACAACCACGGATCCAAAGCCGCCTTTTTCAAGGCAGCGGTCGATCAACTCACATCGTCTAAACGTTTGACCCCCTCTGGGTAAAACCACAGTTTCGTGGTCCTCGGTGGATACCTTACGGTGCCAACGAAGCCGAGTGGGGTGTTGACCCGACACACCCGCCGATCCCCTTCAGGGTGAGGCAGTCAATTGGAGTCGAGAGCTAGAACCTTGGCCTTGGGGGATCTCCTAGTCAAATCTAGTCTCTGGTTTCGTTCACAGCTACACACCTAGTGTCGGTTGGGTGTTTCAACCCCTTCGCACTAGACTGGTCAGGGCCCCGTTCGCACAATAAGATTGGCGACGGGTTACAAGCTTAGGGCTCACCATTAGGTACTCACCTCCCTGCCTACACCCGGCAGGGAGGGTTACACATCCCCGGGCAAAACCCACCCGGGGAAGTTAGGTTGTTAGGGTTAGGATTGTTAGGTTCCCACCGCAATTTTCCCCGCGTAAATACCCTATAGTCATGTCTGACGCTTTAATAATAGCGTTTTTCAAAGAGGTCCTCTTAAAGGACCCCGATTTCTCGGCCAAATATGGCCAGAAATTCGACGCGTTGCAACGTCAAACCGGTTTATCGGCTACCTGCGCTCAGGTATGCGACCGTGACGTCACTGATTTCAGCGACGTACTCGATAGCCCCTTATCGCCGCCTTTAGCCGACAAAGGCTGCATTTCTCAGAAGGCTTCGATGCCTTCTCTAGAAATTCCCCAGGCATTGTCGGTACCGTCCCTTATGCCCGCGTTCTCGGAAACACCGACTGTTTCCAAAAAGCCCCCGACCGCTAAGCCGGCTATCGCAAAGCCGACAAAAGTTCCCATGGCCGTTACTCCCGTCGCCGACCCCGATCCCTCTGAGCGCATGGACACTACCGTGCCTCACTCCCAATCCGTTTCAGAAGCCGAGTCCGCTTCCGAATCCTCCTCTGAAGATGACTTTCAAGTCGTCGGTAAGGGAGGAAAGAGGAAAAAGACGAAAGCCTCTTCCTCTCAGGCCACTAAGGCTAAGAAACCCTCTGCCCAACCCGCGCCTTCCCCCTCCCCCGCGTCTCAGGGTCCCTCTTCTAGCCCTAGTGCTAATCCCTCTTCGTCTGCTTCTATGAAGCAAAAACCACCGCCGCCCATTTTCATCCAAGAAAGGGCCAAGTGGACCACCGTCTCGAATTGGTGTAAAGATCAAAAGATCAATTACACCAACGCGCGTTCATGCCAACAAGGCGTTAAAGTCATTGTCCCTACGTCTAACGACTACAGGGGTCTCTCCCGTCTTCTGCGTGAAAAGGCAATTCCTTTTCACACTTACTCCCTTCCGGAGGAAAAGCCCACCCGTGTGGTTATCAGGCGCATTCCTTTTGAGATGCCCGTCCAAGAAATCTATGATGATTTAGTGGCACAAAACATCCCCGTCATCTCCGTCCACCGTTTGCATAGAGCACGCGGCGGAGCAGAATACGATATGGTCCTTGTCATCTGTCATCCAACAGAAGGCCATCATCCGATTTTTGACATTAAGTCCCTCTGCAATCTCATCGGCATAACCGTAGAGAAACCCTACCGTCCCACTATAGTTGGTCAGTGTCACCGCTGTCAACTGTACGGCCACTCGCAGGCCCACTGCTATGCGAAACCCAGATGCGTCAAGTGTCTGGGTGACCATAGCACGGCTGAGTGTTCCCGTCCAAAAGACGTCTCCCTTTGCACAGAGCCGCCTTCGTGCGTCCTATGCGGTCAGTCTGGGCACCCGGCTAACTACCGTGGTTGCCCCAAAGCCCCCAAACCCTCCGCCGCGAGACTCGCTAAGCTCGCTGCCGCCAAACAGCAACGCGAAAGCCCATCCGTGAAAGTCCCCTCTTCACAGATGCCCGCTCGCCTAAGCCCCCAGAGAGCCTCCCCCTGGAATCAGCTCAACCACCAGAAGGCCTTCCCGGCCCTGGTGCCCTCTCAAACCCCCGCTTCCTCCATCCCAGCTCTGATGGAGATTCCTCTCCCTATCGCCCCTAGGGCTCCAACAGTCCCAGTGACTACCCCCTCCCCCGCATCCGCGTCGCCCTCGAGTGGCAACCCTGTCCTTGACAAGGCTTGCCACAACATGAAGGTCCTATTCGGAGCCTATAGGGTCTTTTTCACTCCCGCGGCCGATGCTATGACAGCAGAGGTCGAAATCGCGGCTAAAACCAACCCCGATGCCCTTGTAGACATATTCAAGGCTTATCCCTCCGTATCGGAAGCCATTTTCAACCTTTGCCAGAAGTAATCAATGGATAATGAAAGGCTTAGTACTCACAAACCCCGATCCCTTAAGTTAGGTTATTTCAACGCCAATGGCATTAACGGCCAACGTGATGAGATCGCTAAATTCCTACGCGACCATCGGCTAGACATCCTCCTCATACAGGAAACCTTCCTCAAACCCTACAACCGCGATCCCAAAATTGCAAATTACCGGTTAATTCGCAACGATAGGTCCCGTTGTCACAAAGGCGGCACTCTTATCTACTATAGGAAGCAACTTTATTGCACTCCTATGGA
This sequence comes from Euplexia lucipara, assembly GCA_921972225.1. Taxonomy (NCBI): domain Eukaryota; kingdom Metazoa; phylum Arthropoda; class Insecta; order Lepidoptera; family Noctuidae; genus Euplexia; species Euplexia lucipara. The sequence continues at coordinate 12,490,857 of OV179148.1, forward strand.
CCCTCCCACCCTCACATCCCACTTGGAGTGCTCGGTATGCAGACTCGGTATGACGGGCCATCAGCCCATTACCATCATTTCCGGTTATTTCCCGCCGTCCGGTGGCGGAGAGGACCCTACCTCTATATCCCATGATCTCACAACCCTCTTCGGCTTGAGTGACTCCGTTATATTAGCGGGCGACCTCAATGCCAAACATCCCGCTTGGAATAGCAACACGACCTCTACCCGGGGTAGAATAGTGTATAACTTAGGTTCCACCCTCAACTATGACGTCATCGCTCCGATGTCTCCCACTCATTTCCCTCACTGTCCCGATCAACGTGAGGATATACTCGACATAGCTCTCCTTAAGAATGTAAACCTCCGTTTACAGTCAATCGAGACCATACACGAGCTCAACTCTGACCACCGTCCGGTCATTTTGTATCTAGTCCCTCGCTCGGGTCCCTCTGACCCCAGCCTGCCTCCCCCGACTAAAATAGTGACCGACTGGAGGAAAGTAAGCGAAAGTCTGAAATCCACCACGTCGCCTCTCTTAGACTCCATCCCCGACCAAATAGCCTCAGTCGCTGACACGACGGGCGCGATCGACTCGTTCACAGAGCACGTACAATCAGTCTTGAACGATTGTTCACGGACAGTGCCAGCGGAGGATCACCTCCGCTGGCGACTGCCGGACGATGTACAGGCTCTGGTGACCGAGAAGAACGCGGCTATCCGTGCCTACAGTGCTTTTCCCTGTGCTGCAAACAAACGCCATATGCGCCGCTTGCAGAAAACTGCAAAGAGACGCATATTGGAATTTCGTTCTGCAACCTGGGACAAGACGCTGAGCGAACTCGAGCCCACCCACTTAGCTTTCTGGCAGCTTCAGCGGAAACTACGTTCCACTGAAGAAGCCACGATGCCCCCCCTAGTACGCCCCGATAAGAGCGTCGCCTTTGACAACACCGATAAAGCCGACTGCCTTGCGGCCAGCTTAGAGTCCCAATGCACCCCTAGCACTCAACCAGTAGACCAAAGTCACCTCTCTGAGGTCGACGCCGTAGTCGAACGTAGAGCAGCCCTGCCCCCCGTAGAAGACCCCGACGATCCTCTGCCTCCCGTCACTCCCGACGAAGTGCACGATCTCATCAAAGGTCTTAAACCTCGCAAAGCCCCCGGTTCTGATGGTATCACCAATAAGGTGTTTAAACTCCTCCCAGCCCCCCTCATCATGTTGATGACTGCCATCTTCAATGGCGCTCTATCCAACAACATGTTCCCACAAACGTGGAAAAATGCCACCGTGATAGGTATCCCTAAACCAGGCAAACCCAAGTCCGCGCCCTCCAGCTACCGCCCCATCAGTCTCCTCAACGTATTCGGCAAAATCTATGAGCGACTTATTTATAAGCGACTCAAAGATTATGTCGAAGCAAAGAGTCTCATCCCTCTCGAGCAATTTGGTTTTCGAACCCAGCACTCGTGCGTCCAACAAGTGCACCGCATAGTGGAGCACATAAGCCTCGGCTTCATGCGCTCCAGGATGACGGGAGTACTATTCTTCGATATAGCGAAAGCATTCGACAAGGTCTGGCACAACGGCTTAGTATACAAGCTGTACAGACTCGGTGTGCCGGATCGTCTCGTACTCATATTACGGGACTTTTTGTCGAATCGCTCCTTCCGCTACCGGATCGAAGGGGCGTTTTCTTCCCCCCATCCGATTTGCGCGGGTGTCCCTCAAGGCTCCGTGCTCTCCCCTCTCCTCTTGTAGCGTAGTGGATTTCTTGGTAGTTAAATGAGACACGGAAGACTTAGTTCTACATTTATTGTATCACTACACATACATAAGTTTCTAGGGTCTAGGGTTCTAGTGTCTCTAAAGGTCACGCACTGTCACTGAAGGTAGGTAATACGGTACTGCCCTGAGCGACCAGAAGACGACGATCGCCACGCACGGTAGGTAGGCCGGGTAGGCGGCCTCACGCGTCGGTAGGGACGCGCGGCAGGGCGGTCGACCAGGTGGCAGCGGGCTCAGGGCAACCAGCCCTAGGCAGCGTTGGTGGTGGCCGGCACTGACAGCGCAGACGGCCAGCAGGTAGCAGCGGCAGGCCACTGACTACACGGCCGCGGCTTAAGGTAGCTCGCGGTAGGGCGGCCGTGCAGGTGAGTGTTTCTCACCGCGTGGGTAGGCACGCGGGAGCACAGTTAAGCAGCAGAGCAGTGCAGCGTGCGCGAAGCAGCGATAGTCGTTTAGCCAGCGCCAGGAACCCTGAAACAGCGCCAAGGGGGGGCGCTTGAGCTTCAAGATGTTCCTGTAAGCCCCTACGATGTGCGTGTCCCAGCCATGCGTCAGATGCGGCAAGCTCAAGGCAGTGAAGAAGATGGAAGATGGGTACTCACACATCGCAGTGGTTTACAGTGATTAGATGATAGGTGAATAGGCTGACAGACTAGAGGCAAGGCGTGGCGTCACATCGCCACGTGGTTCTCATTGACCGTCGACTAGCGTCGCCGGTTTATGATACAGCATGGATGAGCATGATTTAGTTTATAGAGAATAGAATAGGATGCACGCCATGCGGAGAACCATATAACCATTTAGAGTACATGTGCATAGTGAATAGCTAGGTGCTAATTAATATTAGATACAGAATACATTGCCGGCAGCCATGTTAAATAGACACAGAGATTACAAATAGTTTTGGCTTGCCGGGACATAAATTTAGCAGCGAAAGAACACAATGGCGGAGTTCACTTACCCAATAACTGGGGACTTATCTATTAGTAGGCTGCTCGCTTGATGTAAAAAGGACAGAGCCTATGCGTGCAGCCGTTTTTATAGGAGGTCCTGAGTGACGTTCTCCCTCCATTGTGACATATCAGAACATATAGGGTTGTACCGATAATTTAGTTTGGTGAATACTATTTAGAATTAGTCGGTTTTTAGTGAATCGACTAATTTATGCTACAGTACCCCGCCTGCAAAGAAAGGATTTTCCCTAGGGTAAATCCGCTAGAAGGCCTAAACCACTTAGACTGACTACCTGTACGTACATACATCTCATTCGCGTGCTTCCATCCCATCATCAATTATCCATCGTTCAAAGTCCGTCACTGACTTGAATGTAGTCCTAAGTCAGTGACTTACTAAACACACAAGAGGTAAACTAATTTAGAGTAGCTTAACTCAAGACAGTCAGTCGGAAAAACAACAAGATAGTGCAAGTGTATCTCCTTGGGGGTCAGGTCGCTGAGGTGTTAAATTGCAGGGTAATGTGTATAATGTAGGTTCTGTTAAATTTAGAAACGAAAATTAAAGATCACCATTGATTGCTGAACACTATTATGAAGTGTAGTAGTTATAGTACAAACACGTGTCAAGTGAGTGCTGGAACATGTCTAAGTGTGTAATCCGAACATGAAGATGTAGTCTTCATAGTCAATGAATGATATCATGAATAAGAAAAAAAAATGCAATTTGAATAGTAATTGTTTTAAAAATTTTCAAGTATCTAGTTTATTTTAAGAAAACATGCATTTAAAAAAAATTGTTAAAGTTTTAAAATCTTAAGTGTCCATGCTAAGTTTAAGTTCCATGTCAACGTTAAATTAATTTATGCTTTGTCTATGTTCTATGTCTATGACACATTTTATTGTTGTATTATTTTTTGTCAGAGTCCATAATGTTGGATTTAATATTTCTGAACGATAAAACAATGACAAGCAGAAAGGCTAATATCCTAGTTAAGTGTCAAACGTCAAAGAAGTGTCAAACGTCAAAGTTGAATAAAATTTTATAAGTCGATGACACTTGTAAAGTTAGGTTATGACATCTCAGCATTATAGGTTAAATTTATTTGTTTAACATGCTTGGTTATGAATTAATTGTTAAGTTACAGAAGTTGTAGAAGTCGATAACGTTATGGACTAAAGTTTAGTTTTTAATTATGTGTAAGGATTACGTGACATTTATGAGAGGTTTACAGTATGTGTATATCAACAATCAATTAGCATTTATTTAGTGAAGTCAGTTTGTATATAAGACTTTATAGATTTATAGTGAGTATGCAGTTGTAACTAGTGTTTAGATTACAGCTAGTATTAGATTTTTGATAGGTTAGATATGTATTTAGGTAGCTGTTTAGGCTTGTTTATTGAGTTGCAATCCGCTCATAGTTAGAAAACACCTGGTTTAGAGCCAGAAGTGTTAGTGTCTTGCTACCGGGTAGGCGGTAGGAGATCCAACTGATTAACAGTTGTATTTTATCAATGGTTAGCCATGATAAAATTAGGTGCTATGGTGTAGGGCCATTAGCACAATTAATAGTCCTCCATCAACGGGGTAGGCCGAGATGAGGTCCAACTGTGGCTTAGGCCAACAGTTGTTAGAACATCCATGAACTTGGTCATGAATGTTTTAAACACTGGTTTAGAGCCTAGTGTTTGAATTCTATAGTTATAGTTCTACTATTTTAAGTTTTAAATTCTAGTTGTAACTAATAGTTAAGTTATCATTATTATAGGGTAGGACAATGCCTGCAATTTCAATTTTGCAGTTATTCTTCATGAAAGTGCAGACTTGTTAGTGTTTACAGTAACACAACACAATTGTTTTATAGTAGTTCCTAATGACCTACTCTGCTATCTAAGAAAAATAAATACACTCCTTAGTGACCACAGCATGCAGTGCTATGGCAGTGAGTGTTTTAAGCAACAGAAGATGCTTACATGTGTAATATGCACATAGAATGTTTAGTATGATTGCAGTCACCTATGTGTAGGCACTGTCTTTAAGATGTTCTTGTTGGAACATGATAATAACAACACATAAATTATGGGTAGTGTACCATAGAGCATATTCTGCTACAAAATAAATAATCATCCCTTGGGATCCACAATACCCACTATGGCAACGCCGTTTTAACAGAAAGGTGCTTACACTTTTAATAAGCACAGTGAAGAGTGTGACAGCAGTATGTAAGTGAGTGTGTGTGTGTGTGTGTGTAGCTAGTTAGGTACAGAATTTAAGGTATGTAACTTACAACCATGCAGCCCAGAAGCAATTAGATAAACCTCTGTGGACGTGTTGTATGCCACATTAATAGCAGTTACTATATTATAGTTAGTGTAGGTAGTTGGCGGATGCAGATTTTCCTGCACGCCATTGACTAGTTTAGGACTAATCTAAGGTACAAGTAGACCTTCTACGACTGGTTGTTGATAGATGTCGTAGTATTTTTTCCCTTGGCATCGTTTGACCCTGTATGGATCAAACACTAGCTAGCTAGGCCTACGGGTGATAACTCTTCTTGCTGTTTACTGGCAGAGTTATCTATCGTAGGGGTATTGTATTTTGCCTGTGTGTCTAAGGTAGTGAAGAGTGACTAGAGTTGGTTTTTTAGCTTAGTAGTGTCTTGTGTGGTTGGTGTAATCCTAGCTAGACAGTAGTAAATATGATTCCTGTTTGACTGTGCTACACTAAGAGAGCGATCAGAGTTCACCGTTGTTAGATAGTTACTGAAATCGGTTAATGTCTGACTCACACAATTCAGATCATCCTTCTCATCTATCCCGGAGAGCAAAATGTCATCACTTTCATAATGACCAACTAGCTTGCTTATTTGCTTCCTAAGTTCTATGTCTGTCCCCTTGTCGCCACCTCTTACTCTAACTCCGCCTTTCTTAGATGGACGAAGTTAATCTTATTGAGAAGACATTGTGTTCTTTTGTTGACAATATGGTTAGATTGAACTAAGAACCAGGATTTCTGTGCAGACAGACTCATAAGACCAATCTACTGATGGCTAAAGGTGTCTTGGCCACAGTGAGAGGATGACAACACAATACACAACACACCAATTAATATAGTAGGTACATTCAGCAACGCGATGGCTTATAGTTAGCTTATTATAAGATTTTACAATTTTATTTTTGTTGTAGGTTGGTGATAAAAAAATTTTAGATTATTTTTCTCACAAAATTATTAGTAAATACCACAACGATGCTGAGCGTAGGAGAAAGAGACCAGTGCGAGAACCTTAGAGACTACCGAGTGGGCGCCACTGTAGCGTAGTGGGTTTGTTGGTAGTTAAATGAGACACGGAAGACTTAGTTCTACATTTATTGTATCACTACACATACATAAGTTTCTAGGGTCTAGGGTTCTAGTGTCTCTAAAGGTCACGCACTGTCACTGAAGGTAGGTAATACGGTACTGCCCTGAGCGACCAGAAGACGACGATCGCCACGCACGGTAGGTAGGCCGGGTAGGCGGCCTCACGCGTCGGTAGGGACGCGCGGCAGGGCGGTCGACCAGGTGGCAGCGGGCTCAGGGCAACCAGCCCTAGGCAGCGTTGGTGGTGGCCGGCACTGACAGCGCAGACGGCCAGCAGGTAGCAGCGGCAGGCCACTGACTACACGGCCGCGGCTTAAGGTAGCTCGCGGTAGGGCGGCCGTGCAGGTGAGTGTTTCTCACCGCGTGGGTAGGCACGCGGGAGCACAGTTAAGCAGCAGAGCAGTGCAGCGTGCGCGAAGCAGCGATAGTCGTTTAGCCAGCGCCAGGAACCCTGAAACAGCGCCAAGGGGGGGCGCTTGAGCTTCAAGATGTTCCTGTAAGCCCCTACGATGTGCGTGTCCCAGCCATGCGTCAGATGCGGCAAGCTCAAGGCAGTGAAGAAGATGGAAGATGGGTACTCACACATCGCAGTGGTTTACAGTGATTAGATGATAGGTGAATAGGCTGACAGACTAGAGGCAAGGCGTGGCGTCACATCGCCACGTGGTTCTCATTGACCGTCGACTAGCGTCGCCGGTTTATGATACAGCATGGATGAGCATGATTTAGTTTATAGAGAATAGAATAGGATGCACGCCATGCGGAGAACCATATAACCATTTAGAGTACATGTGCATAGTGAATAGCTAGGTGCTAATTAATATTAGATACAGAATACATTGCCGGCAGCCATGTTAAATAGACACAGAGATTACAAATAGTTTTGGCTTGCCGGGACATAAATTTAGCAGCGAAAGAACACAATGGCGGAGTTCACTTACCCAATAACTGGGGACTTATCTATTAGTAGGCTGCTCGCTTGATGTAAAAAGGACAGAGCCTATGCGTGCAGCCGTTTTTATAGGAGGTCCTGAGTGACGTTCTCCCTCCATTGTGACATATCAGAACATATAGGGTTGTACCGATAATTTAGTTTGGTGAATACTATTTAGAATTAGTCGGTTTTTAGTGAATCGACTAATTTATGCTACACTCTTCTCACTGTTCACCAGTGACATTCCCATCAGTAATAGGTCCCAGTTAGCTCTCTTCGCCGACGATACGGCAATCTACTTCACTGGCACCAATCCAGTCACGATAGCTCGCACTCTCCAATCTTCCGCAAACGCCCTAGGCGATTGGTTCCGGAAATGGAGAATAGAGGTCAACCCCGAAAAAAGCCAAGCGGTCCTCTTCACGAGACCGCGTCGCACTGTCCCAACCCCCGATCCAATTACTATGTACGACACCCCCATCCCTTGGGACTCGGAGGCAAAGTACTTAGGAGTTACTCTCGACCATCACCTTACCTTCGCGAAGCACATAAAGATGGCTCGTTCGCGAGCCGCTTTCGCTTCCAGTAGGCTTCATTTCCTCACGACCCCGAGAAGCAAATTGTCACTCAAGTGCAAATTGCGTCTCTACACCGCGGTCATTCGCCCCATCATGACCTATGCTTGCGCAGTTTTCGCACATGCGCACCCTAGGCATATCCATAGGATGCAAACCCTCCAAAACCGTTTCCTCCGTAGGATAACGGGAGCCCCCTTCTATGTCCGAAATGAGATTCTCCACGTAGATCTCAAAATCCCCACAATTCAGCAGTTCATGAAACGCCTCACCAAGCGTTTCATGGACGTAGCTGAAAAACACCCCAACCCCCTCGTGGTGTCGGCCGCCCGATACACTCCGTCCCGCATCTCTAAGATACGGCGACCTAGACACACCCTCACCGTCCCTGACGACGCTATCACCCTCCTCCAGGAGAGCGATAAGTCTACCAGCACAGTTCGCAAGAACGCAGCCCGATTCCGGCCTCGCCGTCGAGGCCCGTCGCGACGCCCCCGATAATTACTCGTCCTCCCGTCCCTTGCTTGTGTGCCAGCCCGCGAGCTGAGCAGTAGTTATAATAAACTCGCTGCCCCCAAATAATAACCACACAGATCCAGCCGCCCCTTGCTGTCCTCTCCCAGCGACGCCCTAAGCCGAGGCTCGTACCCCGCAGGGGGTGCCCTTAGCGTAGTCGCTTAGTTTTTAAGTTTTTATACTCTGGCTGGAGGTCTTAATTTTTGCTTAAGATATCTCTACAGAGACGCCCGGTTAAGCTATACACGTCCTCTTCAAGGACACGATACGCGATACGCCCCTCAAATAAATAAATAAATAAATGTCGATCCTATCTGACTTACCACGTTTATAGCTTTTGAATTAAGGCTTATTTGTTAATAATTACGCCTAAAATACACATTAGAGAGTATATTGCTGCTTATTTTTTGCGCCTTACGCTTAAGGCGTAAAACGCCTCCAACCTAGTAAGGCGTTTTTCGTCGGTTGACTTTTGGTCGTTTTTTCGCCTTCATTACGAATAAATCCGCCCTCGTTACGAAACATTCGGCTTTACATTTTTCTCAGTGCATGGTTTGGTATACTAGGTACCTCTTTAAAATGTTAATAGGCAAAGCCATATGTACCTAGCTTATCTAGCCTGTGTTGTCTTGCTACCAGGTAACAGGTAATATACTTAGTTGATAAGAATTAGTTATCTTCATCAGAAAGAATAAAGCTTCCCACCATATATAATTATAAATTGAGCAAAGACATTATACGCTGCATTTTGATGGTGTCTTACCCTCATGCCTAGCGAGGTGTATTCGCTTTGGTCTCCAATATTGGACCAAAACATGCATAGAATCCTGAATGCATACAACTATCCCTTTTGTTATAAGATCAAAGAGACACTCGGTACGCAGGGACGCGGTGTAATTGATGATGTCTTTTGTGCATTATTAAGCAACCGTACCTTATTTAATAGCAGTATTACGTGTGATAACTCATTAGTCAATGCTGTTTGGTCTATTTTGGTGCGTTATGAATAAAATATGATGTTGTGTTTGTTGTTTGTTGTATTTGGTTCTGCAATCATTTGTTTTGAATCACAGAAGAAGTCGTCTGTAACAAATGTAACTTTAACTTGGTTTTGTTGAATAATAGGTAGGTATTGTTAAATCATGTAATTTTATTATGAACGTAAATGTTTCGCCAAAGATTGGCATGCAAATGCCAACGATAATGAATTCTATTAGTCTCTATTAGGTACATACTAAAACAATACAAATTTATATACTACATTAGGAATGTCAGTTTTTACATAATACTATTCATTAATTCATGTCATTGTAATACAGACCGATTATTTACATTCTCAAATTTTATAATACAATTTCCTTATTTTAAGATACAAACTTATCAAATTTGGAGTATAATAGTCCTTTACATCATAAAAAGCATGCTTAGCTAATTTTCTTCACTTATTACTTCTTTTTTTGTCACATTTGTTTACAACGCTTAAAAAGAAAGTATTCAGATTTAAAACCGTCTCAGGAGAACCGTATAACGAGTTCATCACACGATTGAACCCTTCGACATCCACAGGCGTGTCAGTTATTAGTCAAATTAAAGTTTTTTTACGCTCACTACACTAAGTAGCGTAAACGCCACCTGCTGACTTGATTACCAAATTATCCAGCAAACACGCACAAAAAGTGTAACATAAGAGGTCACGTGAATGATATAATTACAGTTTTAGCTAATAACACAGTGGGTCTTCTAGCGTGCTTTGAAACAGAAATTAAACTATTAATCAGATCCTTCATTAAACATAGAGTAATTACTATGTTTAATGGGTAATCTGATAACATTTTACAACATAATGTTATACGATAGGGAAATAAAAAAATATGTTTCTAAAATATTCAAACTCTCATTGCATCGTTCCAGTTTTCTACCTTTGACCTTTACGAGAACAAAAATCTTAGTGTATTATGATAACATGAGTCCACTCATAATTATGGTGATCAGACTTATCACTGTGTTCATCATAAATAAGCTCTTATAGTCAATGACGATACCACGTCGAAGTCGTTTCAGTGATTTTCTCCTAGTAGACACTGACCTCATCTAGTTCATTACTTACTTGCTTGACGTGTGTTTGATTAAATCAAAAGAAACAAATAGGTATAATTTACCATCATTTATCATCTACTGGAACAAGACACCCCTAGCCTGTATAGCCACTCACGCACATGCCACATACGGTGTCCGCATAACGCCACCGGCACGCGTACCTCGACTCGAATGCATTTCGCATGCAAAGCGTGGCTTCACCCACGCCCGCGTCAGTTGTTCAGAATCTCTAACTTTAATGAAGGCCTTCGTGGTGCTGCCGTGGGTTTCAGTGAATGATTAAGCTTTTATGCATTCTACAGTTAACTTCTAGGAGTGTTGGGAATATCGACAGGCAGAGAAACGTAAAGGATTTTTAAATAAGTAGGTGGTATATTACGTAATCGTATACAATTAATTGTCACTGGTACCTTGAATAGGTTTTTGATGTTGTTGAACAATCATAAATGATCTCTTTATATTGTAAGAGTAATATTCCTCCAAAAATCTTAACTTTTAATTAGGTAGGTGCATATTACATCACTATAACTGTCACATTTTCAATACTATAGTACTTCTTTTAGTATCTATCTTAAGTACAAAATACCTTTTTGTATGTTCCTTACAACAAAAATACCAACCCACAATATTTTTTCAAGCCACGTAGCTTGCTACTGATCGACCCGGCTTATTCCCAACGGCCACCACTAAAACTGCCACCACTGGTGGTCGCTGGGATAAAATTTTATATTTGTTCCCAACCGCCACCACTGGGGGCGGTTGGGAACAAATAAATAAATAACGGCCTATTCCCAACGGCCACCACTAAAACTGCCACCACTGGTGGTCGTTGGGATAAAATGTTACATTTGTTCCTAACCGCCCCCAGTGGCGGTCGATGAGACATAATATAATTTTAATTTTATTTCCATTGACCACCACTACACTCCCACACTATAAGTCCACTTTTATGCTTGCGCTTAGTAATATATTCATGCCCTGCATGAAGTAAAACAACACCACCATTTCTTTGAATACAATTTAAATGTATATTTCCTGAAAGTACCTACAGCTTGGCAAAAAAGAGTAGAAAATAATGGAGGCGCCACTGTGCTCTTCGTATGGCAACCCGTGGCAACCGCATAGCGTACTAACCTAGTCTTGATACTTAGCTGTTTTTTAGACAAATTAATCTAATTTTGTATTATTTTTTAAATCAGTAAGTAATCACTTTTAATCGTGTCAATTAGAGACACAATAGAAAGACAATGACAGTGTGGACACCGGTGTCCTCTTGGGGTGTAATGAATTAATTATTGAACAAGGACGTGTTCTCGTCACGCAACTGATTACTTACCTAAAAATAACAAATTGGGTAAAGTGTTTAGGAATTATAAAAAAAGAAAACATTACATTGTATAACATAATTTATATATTTTATTCTAGTAAATCTTCCTCTAAATATTCCACCCCGAACACGTAGGCCGCAAACTCATCTGAGTCATGTTCGGGTTGAAAGGTGAACCTGCTATCATCTTCTAAATTTATTACTAATCGCTCTATTTCCTCCTTCATGGTTATTTTTTTTTCAGTAATTTTTCTATTTATATTACATGTTAGCAGGAGTTCTTCCAATCCTCCTCGGTAATAGCTTGGAATGCACGTTCAGCTGCTTCCTGTAAAGACGAAATATTTCATTTATCCCTAACAATATTAAAAGTTGTTTTATATCGTGATAAATCACTGTCCATCCTAAGGTTGCCTGGAAGAGATCGCGGAAAGCGATAAGGCCGCCCATTGTATGTTTTGTAGTGTATATGTTTTCTTTTGTTATGTATTTTTGTGGTGTACAATAAAGTATATATAAATAATAAATAAATAAATAAAGTAAAACATTTTTATCACATACTGCTAATAAGCCAGATATAGAAAATACCCCTTTGTTTATCTCCTTCCAGCACGATTTTGCTTAGAACGATAACAGATTTCCCTTAATTAAATAATAGATTTAGACTATGGCACGACAATTTCTTTTACATTTCTAATGCAAACGCTAGAACAAATAATTATCTCCCTTGATATCCCACTTAAAGTATAATTTACGTAGAAATTTAATTTTCATTCAGTTAAAAGTCAAGTCACCAAAGTATCAATTTATCTCAGCGCGCTATACCAGAGTAATGCAGAAAAAATGTAAACATAACCTATGTGCACGACATTTATTGTTTCAAATTTCTAGTTATCCTTATGCAAGCGAATTAATATAGCTTTGTATTCATCAATTAACACTTGATTCAACTAAAATCAACAAAACAAACTCTTACATACCTGTCTTATCTGCGTTTCTTTGTTAAACATTGTGAAGTTCAGAAAGAATTGTTTGGGCCTCATGTTTCGCCAGACATCGCCTGTACACCTTATAAATAACCTCCCTGCCAGCACTCCGATTGGTTTTATTCATTATTCTTCACTTTTTACTGTTATTAATCAACGTTTGGTAGTCGAAGTTAAAATTTTACGATCTCGTGAACTTTGTTTATTATGAGATGTCATTATTTTGGAATTGTTGCCAACAGTCAAAAATTTAGTTCCGTTTCTACACTTTTTTGCCAAGCTGTACTTGCTCCACTGAAATCTGACAGATGCCTGGTAAACAGCCCGATAGCTACTACTGCATTAGTTCTATTATTTACATATATTCTTAGTTGTAAATATTTCTATATTATGAATATATTAAGGAATAAACAATTAGTCGGCAAGCATTAGAAGAGGTAATAAAACACCTGGGTCCAACATTTCAAATTCTTTTGTTCTACTTCAACAAAATAAGACTTAAAAAATGGATAACCGATTAGTATAACAAAAGCAAAGTCCTCGGGATTAAGGTTTGAGTTTGCAGTTGTAAATTACAGCATAATGTTATTTAAACCGCACTTAGCGTAATTGTTACTATGATGTTCCCATAATTCGTATTATCCACTAAAACCATTGATACGAGTCACCACTTGAACAGGAAAGGAAAATGAAGTACGTTTTATCATGACGTCTTAAAATAAATGAGTTGCATACCAAATAAATAATAAATAATAATAATTTCAAAAAAAAATATTCAAGTGTTATTTATTTATTTGTTCCCAACCGCCCCCAGTGGTGGCGGTTGGGAACAAATGTAAAATTTTATCCCAACGACCACCAGTGGTGGCAGTTTTAGTGGTGGCCGTTGGGAATAAGCCATCGACCCTCCTGGTCGCTGTCAATTCAGCAATCGTTAGTTTATCACAACAACTTCCTTTGTATCTTTTGTTCACGCAATTTGCGTCACACGAGAGCTAATGAAGCTGTCTGGGGCGATGTGGGGGACCAGGGTTGGCCAGTGGGCGAAATAACGGGAATTGGACGAATTAATTATATTAACTACAACAGGATAATGATGTGTTAACATAAGAAAGAGTTTTGTTTTTTTGTGAGAGATCTGGAAATGGATTGTTATAGTTACCCAGATTCGTCTATACGCATTAATTCAAAAAACAATATTGTTATCGGTTGGCAAAGTCAGTGCAGGTATACTTAATATTACTAAGCTACTTTAGCAAACAAACATTAATCCTTCATACACCGACAAAAAGAGGAAAAAGTAAAGTTAAAAAACGCCAAACAAAGAAAAACTGAACAAAAATTATGCATGAAAAACACACAGTGCCGACAAAGACGTATTAATTTGCCACACTATGCAATTTTGCGATAAAAAATAACTCAAAGCCATTATAAAAAAAAATACGGTACTCGCATAACAGGGCTGTGAATAGTTAACTATGGTTCACAGTTGTTACGTCAAACGGATGGAAACAAGCCATTTAATTAAACGTCTGACATTAGGGAATGTAACATCCGATGTCCGTATTGAATCGATTCACTGTACATCGAATCGTTGCCAGGCATAAAAATTTAATTAGCCATCTACCTGACAAGTAATCCTTCTCTTTTTGACACTTGAGTAATGAGGGAGAGGTGAGAGGTCCGATAAATTCTTAGTAGCGGTAGGAAGCGGCGTCGAGGCGCATATCCGGCCCATTGTTGGGACTACGGTCCTTGAACGTCTTTACTAATTAGTCAAAAGCGTAAGCGGTTGTGTGACGGTAATTACGTCATATTGTGAAGCTGTGAATGCTTTGTCACCCGGCATTGTTGTTAAACGTAATAATTATGCTAAAGCTTTGGTATTTCTGGGATAATGTTATGAGTAATATCTAAGACCCGTAAAACACGAGCTCACCCAAGATTACCTTAAATTTGTCCCATTTGATTAGTTGAGGCTAGTTTTAGATAATTTATATTAAATTCTATTATTCAAATTAATTTTGTAATACCTGCAAATTATATGACATGTAATCATTTTACTTTTTTATTAATTTTATATTCTTAATAATTATTTATTCGACATTAACATCTCTTCTGCTAGTATATAATATTTAATTTGCATATATAAACTGATCTAATTGACTATTATGAATGGATTTATATTTGTACGCTTCAACGCAAGACGGAGATGAACTGCTATAACATATTATATTTATTTGTAACACCCGTGTACAACCTACTCGTATGTCTTCAAATAAAGGTTTAATTTTCATTTTCGTAACATTTGAGTTACTAAGGAGAGTTTACAGCGCTGAATTTCCTACAAATATATTAACTATTTAACCGCCTATGTGACAAGATTATTTCCTATTTTCCGATTAGTCTCATCATATGAATGTAGGTAGGTACCTGTTTTGAAAAGTGACAATCACGACATCTTACGAGCAATGTTCGTCGTAACGCTTCTAAACGCTTAATCTTTTCGCTTAGTCTCCTTCAAGCGGCGGCTAAATGACGCGTGTAAGGCAACGCGAAGCAATTTGGCAGCAATTCCCGGGCCGGCTTAGTACAATAAGACTTCACTATTTTCATGGAAAATAATATTTGAACAGGAACATTGATCCTCAAATAGATCTGTTGTTACGGTCTAGATATTTTCATTCTTTTGCCAATATCTTGTACCTGCATGTTATGCCGCTCAACTCTGTAGTATGTCGACCAACTACGAAATCTAAAAACATCTTAGTTGATATGCCGAGAATTTACAATACACATTAGGCACCTACATAATAATTTCGTAGAAAAAAAATGACAATAGGTTTCGTGCAAATTGTTATGCGTATAGTACGTACATAAACTTATAACAAAATCACTAAATACTCGTAGATATTGATCACTGTATTTCTGTACTGTTCTGTGAGTGACAGATCACTAGACCGTAACTGGAAGCACTATTAAGTAACCATTTCCCTCGGTCGGAACAATCCCTTGGGACAATCAGTTACACAATGCCTGTACATTCTATTTTTATTGCAGTCCCTTAACCATTAGCATGGGGAAATTAGCTAATGTGATTTTAGTATCAGGTTGGCCACTGGACGTAAATGTACGTTAATATTGAGTACACTACTAGTTGTTTTAGTCAACAAATACTGGTTTTCGGTAACTCTAAACAATACGTTAATGTAACGCCGAAACAAACGCACACTGTTGGATTTGGACTTTCAACGCTTGGCTCAGTTCCGAAAGTTGAAAATCAAACGTGCAAGAATATTTAGGTATTAATAACATTAAAGTGGCTTCTAGTGTAAGCTAAATCGGGTATAAATGTTGTGGGAAATTTATGTTGGAGAAAACTATGGATGTCGCATTTAAAAATTAAATACTAAATTTTACTAAACAACTGAGCGTCTCTGATTTCCATGAAACGCCTAGAAAAGCCAGAAACCATTTTTTTCAGACTTTTAGTCTGACAGTCACGAGTTTACCAAGGGGTAATTGTTACCTAGTAGCATGCTACTAATCCATGAGTTGTGAATGTTAGGTAGTGCCATACAAAATATTCCTTGAGACTGGAAGCCGACAAGAACTTAATTAGGATAAGAGTATGAAAACGATGATGATAATGAAGGCTGGTCTGTAAACAAAATGTGTTTATATACCAACCTTTAACAAAAATGACACCAACAAAAAGCCAAACAAATAAATAACGAAGTGGCAAAGGAAAACAACCAAACATTTATCATTCAAAGCAAACAAATAATAACCCACATAATACAATTTTTTAATGCAAATCCCTCATCGTCTATTTCATTTTCAATTGCCAAACTTCAGCGCGTAAACTTCTTACACAAATCACCAATCTTACTATTGTTTTCATAATATAATATTGTAGCTTCACCGACTATTATTACATAGTTACTCTTACAAAACAACTTAAAGATATTTGGCAAAGGTTTCGCCGAGTTTGGTTAACTCAAGCTCCAGAGAAGTAGCAATATTGAACCGTGCCAACAATTGTGTAATCAGTATAAGTATATAGGCAATGGGGGAATGAACTGTCAATGTATCGTAAATGGGAATGAAGTTATGAAGAAAATGTAAATGGTATCAAATGGGGTACCATTCGGTCCCACGCCGAAGATAGGCTAACACGTCTAAGTAGCCAATGTTTCTTTGTGTCGCGTCTCTCGGGATTGTAGAATATTGAAGTAATTGTAGAATTCTTATCTGAGTTAAAATGTTATTTGTCTCAAGTAGTGCTTCAGTCACTGAAATTGATAGTTTTCTGTGAACTGCTTTTATTTTATAGTTTTGACGTTGTTACTTTGGTATATCGCTTGGGTTCCAATTTACACTTTGAGGAAAATTGAACGCGAATGTAAGATTATATCTTACGCACTTTCTTGATTTAACTTATGCATTCCATACCTACGTCGAAAGTAGGATTAACACTTACACGGCTTACTTTGTAGTCATTGATAAATGACTAAATAGTTTTTAATTCAATCTAAACATTTTACTCGCATAAAAATATAACTTATTCAACTTTTTATTAAATTTAATAGCCTGCTCTGAAGACGCTCACAATTTTCCAGACCCATAATTCAGAAGACATACCATTTACTTCCATTCCTAACCCCAGACGTACCTCGTCGCAGTCATGAAACTATTTTAGTGGAACCTCAGCTTAAATAAAGTACAGAACAAACTAAGGTGTCTGCCAAGACTTGCTGAGGTCCTGAATATTGCAGGCAGGTAGTGCTATCTCATTCGCACGACCAATGGATATATATCAATATTTTATGTGTCTATCCGCCTCGTAGTTTTACTTCCTTTAGAAACGTTTTGCTGTTTCTTTCTAGAAGTTGAAATGAAGGCTTTTATGACCTTAGATTATAAACATTTACTTCTTATAAAACGTTTGGGATGTTTACTATACTATATAATACTTCTTCTTATCTTTTATATGTGAATTTACTCAGAACTAGGCTACAAAATTCTAATTGATAAATGCAACTAAAACGATATTTGAGACGAGTAAGATTACGCTGCTAACTCAAGGCAATTCATTATATAAAGTTATGTAGTACGAATTAATCCGTGAAACATTTCCTAATAAGTTTTACTCCTAAGTAATGCTTGTGTTGTGTTAGTTTCTGTAATACATATGGTCCTAAGTAACGCCTCTGTCTTCGTTGGTCTGTGGACAAAGAACTTCGTTTCCCAGTTCTACCAAAATATTTTCAAATTCAAATAAGTATTTCATTTTGAATAAAATAGTTTTTTATTTGACTATATTGCTTAAAATAGATGATATAATCGTAAAAACATTGGGATTTTGAACATGTAGATGTGATAAAAATGAGATTACTTCGTATCAGAGACCGTTGTTGTATTATAGGTAAATTATTTAAATTAACACACATCCATTTACCAATTTATTGATGTAACTTTATTATTGTAGCAAGAGATACGAGTCTATTGAGTTCATTTTATCGATTGAAATCGATAATCGAAACGATTATTCGAGTACATTAGACACTTCAGATAGTTGGTATAAATAGCTAGATTAAGAAATCATTCAAGAACTTTTCTCGAAACTGAGTCAAGTTAAACTCTTTAACACCTACAAACAACCGGAATTTTTAACAAAAAAAAATAATATTTTTATTGCCTTCAACAATTGTACAAGAAAACACTTCTCTTAAAACTATGCAGCATTACAACTCGGGAAAAGAGTGTTTTCGATGAGCTCTGGTACCCAATGTAAGATTCAACTTGTGTTTAGGGTGCCAGTTTGTGCCATTAGAACATAATTACAGTAGTTGTAAGACGAGCACACTATATCATAAATAAGGCATATAGCCAGGGCATGTTAGCGACGCCGACGGATTTGATATTATTGCTGAGCTTTTATTAATTATAGGTATTATATTTTATCCAAAATTTGCCACAATCCATAATATTTGTAATTTTTATATTAAAATAAATTACATTTCTTTAATAATACCAGCTAATGCAACTGCGATGTGGCCTATGTGTGTAGGTACCTTCTATAATTTTATATACAGTTTTTATACAAAACTCAATCACGAAGACAAAAAATATAAATAGTCATAGTCATAGTCATAGTATTTTATTGATAAGGGATTTTTACAAGTCATAATATATACAGATTCAAAATTTTGCTTATAAACAATGATTAAAAAATACACAAATATTTAATGGTTTAACATTAAATTAATTTGCTAGTGAAGAGGTAATCGCTAAAATAATCTTTCACTTAGGTTTTTTTAACCTTAACTAATCAGTTCAATAACTTATCAATCATCATTAATTTAATGACGCCGTCACTCAATTTTCTACCACAACATCTATCAAACACGAAGTATAAAGGCATGCATCATATAAAGTGGTACGCAAAACAATTTGAGCCTGTCGCTGTCTAGATTATTACAGTTGATAGCGAACTGTAATTATTTGTCGTACAATACAAACTGTAATTTACAGAGCTGTATTATAATTACTGTAATACATTCAGTACAATAGATTCAATATGTTTCGACCTTTTTGTCGGAAATTTTGTTTTATTTACCTTTTCATAAGTGTTGTCTAGACTAGTAAAAAATGGAGTTTATTAAGTATTTAATACTCGTAGTTACATGTTTCCAATCAGACTTCCAAAAGTAGTTAGAAACTTAATAAAATGAAGTATTATTAATTGTGTCGATAAGTGTTAATTGACTTTCAATATTATTGTAGTTCTCAAATCTGTGCATATTTTACCCACTGACACTCGACTGTAAAACCCTGTCTACAAAATTTGTTATTTTTGTCAGTGTATGTAAATAATAACATTTTGTCCGCAACAGTTTGAACACTCACGACAGTTGTGTGTTTGCATAACTGCGCTGAATAATAAACGATAAATGTTTATCCACAATCTTTAAAGTGTTCACCATAATTATAAAGACTAAAATAAAAATAGACACCCGTACTCTTCATTCACTGAACTCCACTCATCTTTCTAATCTTAATAGCTTTTTATTTTGACTTAATGTATTTCTAGATAACCACACACTACAATATAACGGCAATAACTCACCGTTTTCAAGTACTCCATCTTAACAAACCGCATAATACATCAAAGACAAAAGTCATAAATATTTTAATTGCAAAACACTTGAGCTATTCTGGTGACATCTGTAATTCAGATTCGTTCTGGCACGTGAATCATAACAGCAAAATTTATTAGAATACAACGTAGTACCTAATAGGAGTACATGCTTACTTGTGGTAGGAAACTAAAGATACTAACTAATCCAAGAAGAAGACTGGAATATGACATAACTTGTATGTCAAATTCCAAGTCTTCTTCTTGGATATGACGTTTAGGCCCCTTGTAATAGCTTACGAGACGAGTGTATTGCCATCAATGGGGTACAGATTCAGACTCTGGGCTGCTACTGAGAAGTACAGACGCCAGCACATCAAGTTACCTCATTGTGTCAAAATTTCCCAATCGAATATGAACTTTATTCTGTTTGTCATAAAGTTGAAAAACGATCAAAGAAATTTGACACATTAGGGTAACTTGATGTGCTGGCGTCTGTACCAGATAGTAAAATACAATCCCCGAAATCGAACCCGGGACCTAATGCTCAGC
This sequence comes from Euplexia lucipara, assembly GCA_921972225.1. Classification (NCBI taxonomy): domain Eukaryota; kingdom Metazoa; phylum Arthropoda; class Insecta; order Lepidoptera; family Noctuidae; genus Euplexia; species Euplexia lucipara. Next base: position 12,511,091 of record OV179148.1, read on the forward strand.
AGTAGCACTTGAATCTACATCTTGATAGTTATAAACCTAAATCACACAGTCGTGAAAGTAAAATAACAAATCTTACAAGAATATAAGCTTCTAGGCGGTTTGTGGCTTTGTGCTATCGTATTTTGAGGTTCCATCGCGAGGTCACGGACAGGGTTTGTATTATACGTGAGCGTAATCGTAAACATGAAAAGCGGTGAGCGTAAATAGTACAAGCGACGAGCGTAAATCTTTTGAGCTATCCCGCGCAGTGGACGTCAATTTATCGATTGCATTACATCGCCCTACACAGCGACCGCAATGCTGTGGACCCCAATTTTAATTATTCAATTGCCACCTACATTTTTAATCACACACTATATTCGAAAATTTCACGTGTACAAAACGTTGCCGAGCTGTCACAAAAAAAAACCAAAGATAGAATTATGTCAGTAAAAATTTTACCCACAAAAATATGTCACGTTTGACGTTTCTATCCCAGCAGTTAAAACAGTAATTACGAAAGAATCCGTCTAACGTTTCCCCGGGGTATTCTACTAAAACGTAATTTACGCCAGCCGAAAGTCGAGGGGTATCTACAAAAAAGCGAGTCGTATCTACATGTCGCTTGCATGCGACGACGCGACTCATTTCTGAGAAGACAAATTACGGAATCCTTGGCAGTCGGCCGCGTAAAAAATGCAGCAATTAACTACCAGACGACGACGGTACCGGAATAACCATCACTATTTCGGGTGAACGATCATTTCGCTCGTTATAATACCTATAGACTGTTTACGTTTTTTTTATCAACAAATAGTTTCAGGGTGGGAATATACAAAATTTAACTAACTTCTTCTATAAAACATCAAAGGCAAATGCTATGTAGACAATGTTAGATCGTTAGGTACTTCATTCGAAACGACTTCATTCAAAGCATGTTTAATTCTAGCTTCTCATTAATGTCTGAGTGTGCTAACGTCCGTAAGAAATAACAAATGATCTTGGCCAATATTAATGCGGTAGCTTCTCTAGCTCGAGGCGTATGCTCGTTTAAGCCACACAGATTTATGGTCCATAAGCCAGTCGAAAAGTAAATCGTAAAAACGAGAGGCAGTTTGCACTTGCAATGCCAATAAAATAATAAAGCAATAAAATATATATTCAACTCAACGGGGCGCATGTTTCAACCGTGGAGAGGTTAAATTGCTTCCATTCTGGGCGATAATTGTCAGTTATTTTGTAATGGAAGGGTAAATTATGAAATGTGGTTGTGAGCGGTCCGATTAATATAATCAAAGTCGTTTGAGACGCTAATGCCGCTTAGATAGCTGTTGTCAATTAATTATGAAGGCAAAATGCAGTGTAACATAATCAGTTATTTATCACCGGTGTGTCAGAGCAAGTCGTTTGTCAATGGTTTCACCCACGGCGTTACATCTTGGGCATTCGTCAACACAGTTCCTTTAAAAATACATTATGAACCTTAGTTGACTCTGCATAAGGGGTTTTATTGGTAAACCTCAGCTTATTAGTTGTTGTGATGACAACCTAAGATTACCAAGTTATCTGATTTCATCGTCAGGAAAGACTTATTTTTAGATTAAACAAACGTTGGTTATTTTAAAGACGCCGAGAGAAAGCTTTATAATCAAGCCATAAATGTGACATGAACGTTCTGCAATTGCACCGCAGCGCCTAACTTATATAAAACATAGAAATGTAATGAGCGCATTAAATTTACAACGCAAATACATGGCTCCCATCACGCATAGTTGGTTGGTTAAATCAAAAAGCCGCCGTCAATGCGCCTGTCTTCTTGTGCGACGAACAGAATGCAATCCATGCAGCGTCGGCTCCCACAATCAGGCCGGCAACCGCCCGACTAAAGAGAAGAATTCAAACAACGGCTTTTTGAGCGGCCCTTCACCATTCAAATTAGCTTAATGCGTTGAGCACAAAGCTTTGCGATAAGCGTGGAAACCGGGAAGCTGCTCGTTCCGACAGATCGCTTAGATATTTTTAATCAAAACATTTGGGAATCGTGTCGAACTTTTCTGAATTGACGGGTTATCGAGTCAAATCGAAGTTTGGGAAGTGTCAATTGCGGGATTTCCTTTCATCATTAGGATTCGTGAGGAGAAAGAGTTGTCTTGAGTTCCGGCGCAGACAGTCGTTTCTGTAGTGACGTATCTGAAAATAGACAACAGATGTAGGTATCGTTTGCAACCATTCGTCGTCGAACAACACGCGCGCTCAACCGTTGACAGATTGGACGTTTTATATTTAGAACCACCATCCTTTATTTGGTTTCGTTAATGAAATATAGTCTGCCGATTTTAATGTATATATTTTTGTTTGTTCAGCTGTTCAGTCATACAATGATTTGTTTCTTCAAATTTTTCAACAAGCCAAGAAATATCTTTTTATTTTTTAAATACATAAATTTGTTAATCCCAATTGAGCTGAGATGACGATTTTATCAGCCGTAAAAAAGGTGACGGCGTGAAACAAGTTTCGACTTCCGATGTCAATACCATCAATTCCAATATGTGTTTTCCATTGACAGTGTTTCAATGTTTGCGGTAAAATATACGAATGGGGAATATTTACGATCAAACGATTGAGTTTCTGTTGAATGTGTAGCATGCTTCCATTCGGCTGTCACTTTCTACCCACGTGTTATTCAAATGCTTTTGTTTATGCATTATTGTGGTTTATGGACAACGGAATACGCCCGCGATTGTACAATAACCTATCTTTTGTAAAATATTTTGTAATGTCTATTGAATCCGTTGCCTTCGCCCATTTAATATTTTATGACTGAGCATTGTATTGGTGCAACTCAAATATTGGAACGCTAGTGTTATTGGATGCCACAAAATATCAAACTATTATAAAAATCCTGGAATTTGTGACTGCTACCTCTGCGGATTTTATACAAAAATTTCGTATGACATATTTTTAAAACACGACTTATTTTTTATTTAGTTTATAAGAATCAATTTACGAGTCCTGAACGTCATTCTGTTTATGAGGTATACATTTCTTGTTTGCACTGAACATCTAATAAATATATGTCCTTTTTAAAATGTAATCAATAGACTATAGTTAGTATACAGATGAAAATGCAAGTTAAATTAAACAGAAATAAAAAATAATGACTTTGTGTCTCATAAATTATGACAACGTGACCAACTCGTATTTACAACAAAACGTAGCACTAACTTAAACTGTCAAGGTATCAATTGATTAAAATGAGTTATATTTATGCTATAAATTCAGTATATACTTGATTTGTGTCTGACAGAAATTGTTTCTAATGTAGTCGTCACATAAGATTCGTTTTCAATATTTTAGTATTTGTAGTTGAATCATGTTATTGTCAGCTTATTGGAAAAAAAAATGGTGAAACTCAAAAATAAGGATGATCCACATGATTAATTACTTATTGAGCAGGGAAACTAAAATTCTAAAATAATATAATCTGATATTAAAACATCCACAACAGTTTAATCGACGCTTCCGATACATTTAATGTGTACGTAATTATTTTATGCATCTGTCTGTATCTTATCTAACCAGCCATATAACACGACGTAAGCTCCATGACTCATGGCACGTAATCCCTTGTTATTTCACAACTGTGTTATTATCTGATATTATCACCATGGGCCAGCGTGGGCCATGTTTAGCCATGTTCTATGTAAGTTCAACTGTTAAGGAAACAATACGTCATTGTCAATCTTCACTCGACCAATTAAATAAATAACCTCCGGTTTGTCTGTAATTTCTTTGGCTGTCACAACGAATTAATGTTTTCTTACTTCAAATTCATCACTTTCTTTTGGTGCAATTAATTTACTGGTTTATTCATATGTGTTTAATTGAAAATCAAATTGAAGTTTGACAGATTTGTTGGAACCAAAATTACCTGTTGAAGATATTTTCTGTAGCTCTAATATTATATAATAAATAAATATTCTGTTTAAAAACAATCGAAATCACTTGTGCCAATGATATCATCAACGAATGTACAGACGGCAACACATCAACCTAACCCAAACTGTCAAATATTCCCAATTGTTCATGAACCTTATTGTGTTTAGAATAAAGAAGAAAACCTATCAAAGAAATTTGACACATTGGGGTAAGTTGATATGCTGGCATCTGTACAATCGCATCATAATGCAACTCTTTGTAATATACATATAACTAAATAGCCCTTATTACCATACTCTAATCTGAAACGTACCAACGTAACAACTAAAATGAAACAATAATTTTTAAAGTCGCTTAAACTTTAAATTTTCTGTACCACTATTATCGTTATATTTTATAGGTCACTTCCGATATCAAATTTAAACTAGAACAAACTTTGGTCCCAAACTTAAAATTTAAGAAGACACAGTTGTTTTTGTTTTTTCTTTTTACAATACCAATATCTGGCAGAATATCTTGCTCAACGTAATATAATACAACAAGATGGGACTGGCGAAGTATTTTATTATCTCGAGAATACTCCAGACACGCATCATCTATGACATCAAAACTCAATATCCGTTCGGTACATTTGTTATAGATTTCACATTTCCGTCTTGGCTAAAGTGCTTCGCTGTGCCATTTGCCACGATAAATATTTTGAAATACAACTCTTAAGTCGACTTTCCAATACTAGTTGGCATTAAATTTTACGAGTATATGATAGTCTTATTTCATGGGTTATTGTTTGGGTAATCTTCTGGTAATGGCATATTGCGTTTTGCGCATTCACTCTTCGCGTTATATAGATTGGGGAATTTCTAGTTTGCAGTTTAATTTTGTCCTTCCACTATCGGGTACACTCATTGTGAAAGCAATTACTTTACTAATGGCTGTTTAACAGACACCCAATCTGTGCCAACATTATATTAGATGCTTCACCAAATAGTTCTGCTTAAACTCTGAATACGTTTTGCAAACTCATATTTTTGATTTCAGAGTTCTACGATAGTGTGGTAGGTATTTTGAACTATTTATCGGTTAAGTGCCTATTCATCATCATCATCCACAGCCCGACTTCACCCACTGCTGAGTATAGGCCTCTCTTTTTATGTATCAATTTCCACGTCCCTGTGCCCGGTACTCCCGCAATGGCAACAATGTCGTCCGCCCATCTCATCTGCCTGCAGTGCCTATTAATTGATGATAACTATGATCATCAGCACAAAATCATTAGCTTTGCGCTGGGTGATCATTTAAACATTTATCGCCACATTCATTTACAAGTTACCTACAATTTTATCAAATACGTCATCCGTTGATACACTCCACTTTCATCTAGAAAGTTCTATAAGAAAAGCATGAATGAATTCAACTTATTCTGGCCACAACGGGAGGGGAGCAGGTGAATCTGTACATATAAATCGTGTCAGCGTCGCATCGGCTCCGTGGCACGCGGAACCTTGTCTTATTGTGCTACCATTTGTTTTGTTTAGGCAGACGGGGCGCGTTATTTTAGATTCGCCGTCTTCGATGTTCGAGTCTGCTTGTTTGCGAATTGTAGTTTTGGTTTGAGTTGCAATGAGGATGAAATAACATAGGTGTAATACTGTTTATATTCGTCTGCTACGTATGTAGCTGTTGTTGTTTTTTATTGATAATTGTCTTCTCCGATGTAGGTACCGAATTTAATTCTTCGTTTAAATGCTTTGCTTTTTCTGTAAAGGAAAAGAAACGAAGCTTGTGGTTAGCTTCTTTAGGTTGTATAAGTGTGATCAATAAGGACTACAGTGTCGCACTTTCCTTACAGGATAATAAATGTCTCCTTTGTGATTATTCAAAGCAACGAAGACACCGTTTTTCGTAAAAGTCGTCACTTGCAAACTCTTGCTTGAACGAAACAAGAAGTTTGAATCCCGAGAGTTTCGAGACGAGAGCTCTCGCCCACACGTAGGTACCTATGTAGATGTACCAACATATTTGCAAGTAATTGAAAACTCACGTGACAGCTATCAACTCAGTTGTTTGCTTTTGTTGGGAAAAAATAATATAATCGTTGTTTCTAGGTTGGGTTTTATTATATTGCTTACTTGCAAATTACTGTCAGGATTATGTTGCTAGTCAATGCTAAGAAAATTTAATTTACTGAATGTTATTTTTATTCTATTTATGTAATTTATCGTGGCTATTTTGTTAGTATATCTTTAATTCCAAATAGTCAATAGTAAAATAAAAAGATAGAGAATATATTCAACGGCAATGTTAAATGATAAGGTGAAGTAAATGAGAAAAAGTACCTTACTACCATTACCTAATTATTTTATTTGACTTTTAATTTATGACAATATTTTATAATAACATTTCAAATAAATCTCTAGAGTTTTTCGTGGTTTTTCTATTTCGTACTTCCTACTACCTTATTTTAGCTCACTCTATTTCAGAAATTCTCGTTCCTAATGCTAGTTAAGTTAGCGCTACGTAGTCCATTGTCTCGCATTTTGTGTTTTGTTCTCATCTCGCTCGGCGTGTAATGCTATTTTAGATTCGTGATCTCTTAATAGTATTTGCTATTCCAATACTTGCCACTGAATAGAGAAGCTTAGAAAATCTTTGTTGGGAAATAAATGGCTTTGGACAAGTTCTTTAGCTGATGCTGGCTCTGATAAATTGGTTATTATGGCTCGATGCAAGAGTGCACTTATACTGGTACATTGTTTGGAATAAGCTTAAAGTATTGGATTGGATTTTTTCCTTTATTGCCATCATAATTTAAAGCGTGAGTAAGTTTTTACAGCTTGGTCAGGACAACTCTGAGAATTTTAATGACTTTTCTTTCCAATATTTGATCCGTATGAAGTTGCATACACTGACTCATATGTAAAAATGGTATTTGTGAAGATTTATGTGAGTAGCTAATTCTGTTGATGACATATTTTTCTATTCGTGGTATATATAGGTATGGCTTATAAAAGTTAAAGACAACAGTTAATTCCTTCATGTTTGATCGTAAAATTAACTGTGAATGATTTCGTTCCTATCTTGAAGTTAATTATGTTAATGTCGCGTCATTAAGGTGAGGAATTAAAGTAACAGCGTAATTTTTGACGCCTTAAATCTTGTTAACCGGTTTTGAATCAATTATCATTAAAATACTTGGCTACTATAGACATATTTTCTTAATATGTTCAATTATGTTATAATTTCTCTATTTTCAAGACATTATTTAATTTGGTGGATATAGTATGCAAAATCTTACATTAAAAAATGGCTAAGTCAAATCACGAACGGCTGAATATAGCGAAAACATTATTTGAATTTTTTGGATCTAATTCACTGTGATAGGCGCGTACTCTTGTATTTTACATTGAAACTTAAAACTACAGGCTAGAACAAAATCAAATTGTTTTAAGAAAACATGATACTACTGCTAGTCTCAAGAAGATAAATGTATTAGTGCTTCAACTTTGTTCAGACTGAACGTAAAAGCACAATACAAATCGATAGTCCGTCGCATAAAATTTTCACGATCACTAAAACAACATCTCTACTCTCTACTTGGTACATCTTATATGGAAACCTTCCTTAGCTATCCTATTTCTGGGATAAATTAATCCTGTTACACTGTTAATACCTATTCTACCGGGACGAAAAGACCACCCCTTCTCTTCCCACGGCTAGTGTATCAAACGACTTAGGATTATATGGGGTGGCACCTTCTTCCTGTATTTGTACTGCACACACCGATAGTTTATTGGCAATTGTTTTTGAGACAGAACTCCTTCCATTGTACTCGTATACGTACTACGTCTTGTCTATTTCCTAATCTGAAGGCCAATTCCCGTAATTATGAACGTTCTTAGTTGCAACCGTATCTCACCGACAATCCAATATCAAAAAGTTGACAAAAATTAGATGTATTTTCCTGATATAGACTGAGATTAATATTTACACGATATTATTATTAAAACCTCGCATTCTAGAAAAGTAAATGGTAAATTAGAGGTGAAATGTATATTAGGTACATATTTATTCGTCAAAGCACAATGAAAATTTATTTCACTAAAAGCTTTCTAGACAAAAAAACATAACTCTCCTTCTTCTCGTTCGGATAATTAATACTGCATCGAATACCTTGGGGTCCGTTGAACCCAGCATACAATGGATGTAATGGCACAACATGAGCCGACAGGCGTCTGCCTCACAAAGGCTTGGACTGTCACAGACCGCCGCAGCTAACTAGAGAAGCTGGGTAGTAAGTAGCGGGGACTATGATTGCTAGTTTTCTTTGAATCTGCAGTCTTTTTTAGAGAAATGTAATTGATTAGTAGCTCATGCCAAGAAAATATACTCAAATAATTTTTATTCTATGTCTTATCGGTAGTTATCCAGATCGAATTGCAATAATCCTATTTGGTTCTGATGGGTCGTCACTAAAGCTTAGTCAGAAGCGCTTAGAAGGATTTGACACGTTGAGGCGCTGTCCATTGATAGGGTTTCTTTAAAGATTTATTTCGATGTACATTTTGAAACTGTACCAAGTAATACAATGCAATAAGTTGAGTTGATTATTAAAATATCTGCTTTCGAGTGAAACGTCCGTTATCATTCTATTTTTTACAAGTAAAGCAATCTAAGTAATACATTTCTGACAATGCATAGAGACAACCAAACGTATACTTACACTATAGCGTCCGGGACCAGTTTTATGACAGAGCCTTAATGGTGACTCCTAGCTTGTCCGCATCTGTTCCTTGATGAGCATAAATTACCGATTAAACCAGTATTTTACTGCCTATTATATTCATTTTGTACTTTTTTACTCTGTGCGTGCATCGTTTATAGATTTTTAACCGACTTCAAAAAAAGGAGGAGGTTCTCAATTCGACGGGTGGTTTTTTTTTTTTTTTTCTTTTTTTTGTGTGTTTGTTACGCGATTTCTCCCCCATTTGTGGACTGATTCTCAAAATTCTTTTTTTATGTGAAAGAGTATACTCCCGAGGTGGTCCCATTTTAATTTGGTTAAGATCTGGTGCTGATCTTCGGAGATATACAATGGAACTCTTCAAAAATAGACGGCAAATCGTCGTGATTGCTGGAATCGCTTGGATATTTATTGTTTATACAACATCATGACGTATCATCACGCCTGTATGCTCTGAGGGGTACGCAGATGTGTACAATATACCTAGATTTCGACAGTTAGGTATAATAAGTTTCATTTATTAGGGATAAGTGGATAACCCTATTACCATGACATGTATTGTTAACAAATAACAATATAAAAATAAATTCATGGCAAATATTTGTATGGGAACAACTAAAAATGGAAAAATAAAAATCTTTTTTGCAAAAAATAAAACCGACTTAAAAAAAAACACCAACCGGTGTAAAATAACTCTAAATTCGGAAGTCGGTGGCCCATCATGAAAAAGACAAAACCGCCAAAGCCACAGACTTCCTAATTTAGAGTTATTTTACACCGGTTGGTGTTTTTTTTTAAGTCGGTTTTTTTGCAGACTTATTATGCGCTAAAATTGTACTCATGCGATGTTGAGTGATTACTGCGCTCTGTGTTTAACTTTAATTGAAAATAATAATGTTGTAGTAAAATATGTACTTATAAGTAGGTACCTTTGCAGGTACATAATTAAGTTAACGTATTAAAGAAAACCGTAAAACCAAAGTTGTACGTTTATGAGTAAATATGGAAACATATGCAACCAGGTAAGTAGTATTTGTTTCAATATTTAAAGGTGAACAGCAAGCTTATTTTTAATAAAGCGGAAAAGTTTGACGTCCACTATGCAAAGCTAAAACTTTTTGAATATTTAATTTACATATTCGACTACAGCGTTCTCCGTGCGATGTAGCCAACACGTGTAAACTGTCCAACGAACAAGAATGTCCGTGCACAGAGCACCTATGAAACACAAATTGCTAAAAGGCAACAACCAAGCTTGACCACAACCTCTCCTGCCTACACCTATTTTATTAACGAGCCGACAATTTAAAGCGAACTAGAAACTCATTTAGTGGTCATTACCTACAACTAACTACCGGTAAGCAGATTAAAATGCATGCCAAAAGTTTAAATTTATGTACCGGACGCTCTCTTCAATTAAACTTGTTATAATGAAACTCTGGAAAAACTGAGTAAATTTCTGCGAAGAGACGACGCAAATAATTCCCAAGTTTTGCAATTTATACTCATTTTAAAGTTGAGTTCGATGGCGCAGACGTTCCTCCAGTAACCCACGACCTGAATTGATTATTTTAACGCTTTTCGGATCTTTTCAACTTGATAATTTCGTCTTCCTTGTTACTTGTTGTGATCAAGTTTAATTTAAGCCAAGGAGTAAGTTGGTAATCTGATATTTTATGGTGTCATTTTGATATTTGGCCTGGTATAATAATATCCCAATTCAAACTCATATTTATTTGATCTTATCATTAGGAAAGACTTGCACATTGTAGCAAAACTTTATACTTTTAACAAGACGTGTCTAACTGAGGTCAACATAAGACGACTCGTAAATGAAATGCCTGAGTAAGGCGCACTAATTTAACTGCAAAACAGTACATAAACATTTAGGTTCCCACTTAGGTGTCACTTTGTGTTAGTAAAAACGGATCGGATAAAAGTACTATTCCGTAATAGTACTTTTATTAGATCCGTTTTTACTAACAAGATTGAAGAAATTATACAAGTAAATACCCGTGTATCTACTTGTATAATTTCTTCAATCTTGTTTATAGTTAGAATTCACTTATTATTTCCGGCAGGTATCATCATATTTATGTATAACGGACTACCGTTGTAAAAAACAAACACATTTACTTTAAAAGTAAACATTAGGTATAATAATTTACTATTCATTATGTTAACAAAAGAACACAACGTTAATTTAATGAAAACATGGAAAGGAACCACTCGTACTAATAAATTTTAAAATTAACACACGGTAATTAACATTTACTTGAGCCCATTAATTTATTTAGTAACAACAGCTCGGAGATACTTGTGCTCGTATAGACAACTAATGCTATTCCACGAATGATCTCAAACAAAACGATAAAAGAATTCCCCGAATGCCATGTTCTGTTTCTATTACCTAACTTTTCGTTTGGTTGTTTTTCGTAAACATTCCAGCTGCCGTTGGCAAACCATTCAATGAACCCGTTTCTATGCTCTAAACGACTGGTCGTGGTCTAAATATACCATTTAAATTCAAGAGCAGTTACTATGCCTTCTACTGAAGCATCATGAGCTATTTATTATTGTCTTTTATGGCGGTTCTTTGACTTAGTTCGCCCACTTCGCTATATTTTTAAGTGTTTCAGTCAGCAAAAGCTTTGCCATTGACTATTCCATTTCGACGGAAGCAGAGCGGGCGTGAGAAGCATCGATAATCAGCAGCACTCCATTCGGATAGTGTTAATGAATTTCTTTAGTTGAGTATTCACAAAGCAGTCGCAGTCCGCAAAGAGTTCATTTGCACAGCTTCCAGGCTTCAGGAGGGAAATAAATAAAAATCGGCGGCATCAAATTGTGCGGAGTGACTACGAGGCAAGGTCCCGCGAGCACTTTCTCATGCAAAAGTCGAACGGTTACTTTAATTCTTAGCTCGAGCACTTGTCGGTTTTACGAGCGTGGAGCGATTTAATCCACTTAAAACGCAGAGCACAAACTCCGAGCCGACAAAGCTCTCAGCCGCTCTCATTTAAAAATGGAAATAAACCTTCGGCCATCTTTGACTCAATGCGACCGCTAGTGGAATTCTAAGTGCGGTATTCAATGATACAGCTACGATTTTTTACCCATTTGATGGATTGCCCTTGATTTATTGTGCGGTTTCAATGAATGATAAAGGAAATAGCAATACAGGATGATGAACCATGTACAGGAAACTGTATACTTACTAGATGCGAGTACCACATGCAAGATATTGAATCTTTCAACATGTTGACGTTATGAAAGCTAGACCACCGAAGTTGTCAATGGGACAGTGTTAACAGATTTAGTGTTTGTCTTGGCAATTTCTTATGAATCGCAAAAATAAACATTCAGTATGAAATATTTATTCAAGAAAGTCACGGCTAAACATTTGAAAAATGATGGCAGGTGTCTTATATGATAATCTGTTGCTGTATCTGTTTTAAACTATTACAGCTTTTCTATCAAAACTATTTTAGGTTATTCTTAGTGTTACACACATGAAACCCAATGTGAAGACATGTAATCCAAGTCTAAAGTAAGTGAAATCTATTAATTTTATTTCGTAAAAAAAAAAAAAATCTTAATGTGTAATATATGACAGTGATGTTTTGATTATTTTTAACACCTTATATTATATCGCTAAAGTTTTCTGTCAGTTAAATACATCAACACATTTTTAGTCAAAAACAATCTTCGAAAAATAGATTACCGGAAATTTATTTCCTATCTCTGAAGAAATTCTGAAATTATCCGCCCTTAGTCCTCGTCTTCTCATCTTAATGAAAGAGTTTTGCGGCAAGATTATTTTGACTTGTTTATTTTGTTTCCGTACAATCCTCCGTTCGTGGCCGTAACTTTTCTATTTAATTGCTATTGCGCCTTATTGCGTAAATTGTCAATATTCTTTTGTAAGTAGAGTACCTATACTATTAATATTAACATAAAATATAGTAGGATAAAATTGAATGACGTAAATTGACTAGTCGTCTGGTTAAAAGTTTGTATTTTCGCAAAACATACGAGTAGTATTTCGCAAAGTATACAGTATTTCTGTACTAAACTGTTTTTGCCACTGTAAAAGCACTAATTGAGAATAGCAATCCCATTATGTCCGAAAGCCACAACACACGTGTCAAAACAACTCGCAAAATACGGAGTAATCTGTGACCTTTTTATGACTTCGCCATCGTAACAAATTGTGAGAAAAATACAGTTCATCCGTCGGACACATTTCAAGCCTCACGCCAAAGCAATTATGCATCAACAAACACCTTAAATTTTAAGAACCGGCCTTTAATTCTCTCTGCTTCTTAATTACCTTACTTTACGTCGATTCTCCCCTTTTTTGTGACTCAACGGAAATTGCTCGGAAAAGTCACTTAAAGCAAATAGGTCTTGGTAGGATAATTACAAGTTTTTTTTTTCTCAATTTCGTTAATTTTGCCGTGTCAGTTGTAATTACCGTGTAATTGAACGCCGTGTTTATCGTAACTTTACGTCGGTATAAGTTCTACAGTTTAAGCTTTAACAAATAATTGACCTGTTTAACACTCAATAAATACAATATTCCACAACTTTCACATCGCCGTCTAGTCCCTAGCTAAGCAAAACTTGTGTTATGGGTACTAAACACCTGATAAACGCACTTTTATATACCTATTTCTAAATACATACATATTACTTATAGATAACTTACACCCAAACACGGAACAAATGATGAAATGCTTATTCCACAAACATTTTTCCCGAGTGGGAATCGAACCCACAACCTCGGGCATAGCAGTCAGGGCCTCTAACTACTAGATCAACAGGCCAGTCAAAGCAAAGTTAAATATTAATTTATGAACTTGTTAATATAATTTATAGTACAGAAATTCTTCTTCTTCTACCAGTCAATATAATTTTGCATCAGGCCTAATGTTACCGAGTGGTCAAAACCGTTAGCACATATTTTATTCGATTAATGTTTTGTTCTTTATTGTCTTAACTGTTTTATTACTACGTATAAAACGCCACTGTCATGAATATAAAAAGATGTGTAGTTTTATATCATCAGATAAAGTTATCTACTAACAATCTGGAGTGACATCTAGTCTGCAATTCATAACTCGAAGCAAAGTAGTATCGTTGTATTTAGTTCTTGAAATACAAAAGTTCTTTTTATTTTATTTATTTATTATTAGCCACACCAACGACTAAATTAAAAATTAGGAGAAAAAAAGTCCTGTGTAAGTAAGTCAATTACAGGAATGCACATCGTTCACAAAAAAAGGGAAGCTAGTTAATATAGTAATGAACTTATTTTATAATTCCAATCGTGAATGATAAACACAGATAAACAAATATTTATACAAACATTAATTTAAACAAACAATACATATTAATTAAAGAACATGAAGTAAACTTAAAGTCTAATTTAAAATCAAGGATTGTAATCAAGTAAAAATGCTTAATTGTTTTCTAAAGCTTGTTGATTTATGTTAAAACTGAGATTATTACTAAGTTACATAGAAGTTTAAGTCTGAATGTCGAATTGCTACAATAATGTATCACTAATAAGGTACGTTCCCATGTAAGTGAAATGTAAATTAATTCTTCGTGAGTTTTTTTTAACTCGATGTTGCTTCATTGCCTTACCATATAATCATCATCTGCCTAGCCAACTATGTAGAGGTCAGGGTCTAGTCTAAGTGGGTGCTGCTTAATACCAGTTATTTACATTTAGCGACTGTTTAACTGACCTCACCAAATCAAGTAACTAGGTAATACGTTACGTTCTGCTATACTGCTTGTCAGCCTTTGTGGTTCTGACTACTCCTAACGCCTATCAACTTCAACTTCAACTCTTCTCTATGGCATTTGTGGAAGAGAAACACCACAATTTTGCCAATAACACGTAGGTACTATGATAGACCATCAAACGCCGGAGATTAAATTAGTAATTATTGTCGATTTAGGAAGAGTGAAAAGATAATTTATAATTAACAAAAAAAAAAAACCAAACCTTTTTCCGCACAGATATTTCAGTGTTGTTAGAGAAAACGACTATCAAAGATCTACATAATATAAGACAGCTCAACAGTGTCAGGAGATCTGTCTGAGGCACGAAGGAGTCATGATTTCATGGACCAGTCACCCATTTACGGACCGGCTCCGGCAAGCGTAGCTTTACTTTCGATCGATACGTCTAGCTGTTATAACTAAGTCACAAACCTCACACATTACCAAACCGACCTTATTTATAAACCACGCAGGGAGAAGATTACTTCTATATCACCGGTGATTATCACATTCTTTCTAATATACTTTTTACCTGTAGTCATCCAAACCTTTTTGTTTCTTCCACAGGACGGAGACCGGGGCTACCTAGAAGGTCTGGCCTCCCGATACGCGGACCTCTTCTCAACACACTATGGCGACGTTCTTGACCACCTCGAAGAATTACGGAGACACGAATGGGACGAGATGTCACCTCGAATGAGGGTGCTTGGAGGCCCTGGAACACCTCAAACTCCACCTTCGGCAAGTCCTGGTTCCCTAGCTTTGAATAACTTGACCACGTCGCATTCGCAGCCCATTTATGTGCCTGGAAAGTATTCGGTGAGTTGACTGAGGTTCTCATTTGTTTTTGGGAATGGTCATCAATTTCACGAAGTATTCAGTTTTAGATGTAAAGTTTTTATTTTGATATAATTTGCTGGCTTGTAGTTTGATGTTGCATGAATGAATGTAAATCGGAACTATAATTTAGTCATAAATTAAAAAGTTTTTGGTTGAAAACACTTTAGACTGTAGCATGTTTTTGGCACCATATCAGCATACTTTTTTGGCTTTGAACAGATTTTATTTGACATCGTTTCTATCGTTATATTATTGTTATAATTTTGTCTGGAGTAGTTTCACTTCTTGAGTTAACTAGTTTGTTTATCAGTCTGTCGTTTTCATCTGCAGAAAATCTCAGTCATTTAAGTAACAAATAGATTGACATAGCACAAATATTAATTAACTGAACAGTTTACAGCACGTTAGTCACTGTAATTTTGACCTTGAGCTGGCGAAGTGCCATCTTAAACTGCTTTGGTTACCGCTGAGTGCGGTTGACTGCACCATCGTAACTATGATTTACGGCATTTAATCTCTAGTTTTACGGCAGTTAGAAAGAAGAAAGAAAGAAAGAAAATACATTTATTGGCAACAGCTGGATACATGCACAGCAAAAACACAATAACACAAAAAAGAGACACAAAAATGGCATGTCTCACGGCTGCGCCAAAAAGTTCATTTCAGCGGTAATGCCAGACAGATGCTGAGATCCTGCCCTACGCTGATTTGCATTCCACATTAATATTGTATAAATACTAACTTAACAAACACAAAAGTAATAAGTAAAAGTCTTCTTAACCGGCAAAAACGACCTTGCAAGAACAATCTGGAAAGCACGTAATGAACTTGAACGGTAATCCTCTGTTGGCCATCAGACAAAAGTCCAAGGTCATAATGATGAACTCCGCGGAGGCCCACGGATAAAACGACCTGAATAAATAATAAGATCATGTCATGTAATCAGCCTAAGCGGGCCAAATCGTCGCTTTGTGTAAAATTAGCCAGGAATATTAGGCTTTCAACATTGCCCGTGATATTTGAACCGTTTTTGTGAATATGATTTCTTTTATTTTGTGAATATCTACGCCTCTAAGTACGTAAAGCGGATTACCTACCTTCAGAAGGTTTCTTTCACATTTATATGAAGTCTGACTTTAATACAGCTTTTTTTACAAAGACACCTTTTATGGCTGTAAGTTGTCAGATGTTATTTTTTTTTATTTTCTTTGTCTCAAATAAATCTAATTTGCTGAAAGCTATTGAGGATTCGGGGAAAGGTTACTGTTATTCCAGTCAATACTGATGATATTTCTGAGACTTTGGTTTGTTTTAGTTTTAAGTATATGCTATGCTTAGGCGAAGTATTTATTAGGAAAGTCTCTACCCAGTTTAGAAAAGGTAAACCAGAAGAACATTTTTTGACATCTTTTTCTTTTTAACAGCCCTCAAGCTGCCTCACAGAGAAAGAAGAGGACGAAATATACGGGTTTGGATACGGCGTGTTTGGCAAGCAGATGTTGCAACGGCAACAGCAACAAAAACAACTGCTGTTGGCGCAACCGACGCAACCACTCATTCACAATACACAACATAACTATCAGAGGTGAGTGTTTAATTATACAATTCGCATAAAATCGACGTTCCAAGTGCAAAAACAAAACTGTACAGGAAAGCGGTTTTTTAAATGATCCACAATATAAATTGGCGGCACGGTTGGCGCAATATGGTTTGAATTATTGGTTGCTAAGCTGTGCGTCTCGGGTATGATAAACCCAGGTACCCTCCGAGACATCGCCAGTAGCGCTAAACTGCTGCTGGCCTTGTTCGAGGAGCTAGGATGGATGGAATAGTGCATATTCTCACCCGTACGTACGTAAATACGCGCTTGATAGTGGAGTTGCGGACACCTGCCCGTTAAACCTAACCTAACCTAACCTCGGGTATGATTCCACATTCATGACAAATAGGTATGTTTATAGCCAACAGATCCTTGTTCCAGTTCTGGCTGTTTGTGTGCAACATAAAAATATGTAAATAATGGAATATATCCCATTATTCTAGGGCTATTTAATGCAAGCAAACGCCTGGTTGTACCAGTTAGCTATACAGACTGATGACTATCTGTAGAACCTCAATCAATACTTTTAGTAGGTAACAATGACCGATCACTAAACTTAGTAAACACTTAGTGGGCAATAAGGGACCTTCAGTAAAATATGATATATTATAGAATTATTATATACTATTTTAAAAGTTTTTGAAAATAATTGAGTTTTAATGTATGTAGTCCAATAACGTATAAGTTAACAAAAAAACTATTTAACACATATTTTGTAAATTTTGATAACTTTCATAAACACGTTAAGTTTGTGAGGCCGCAGATAAAGCTTATTCATTTGGGATTGGCAACTGCATTAAGCTGCCAATACACATCAGGGTATATCAAACTTAATGCAATATGCATATGCAAAGCACGTCAAACCTGCGAATATCATATGTTATGGTTTATACATCAATTATAGCTATAATGTAATCAGTAATCGGTGTAGGTACACGTTACATACATACATACATAAACTCACGCCTTTTTCCCATGGGGGTAGGCAGAATCTACAGAGCGCCATATGCTACGATTCTTACATACTTCTTTTGCTTCGTTTTCATTCATACATGTTGTCATACACACACGCCGGTTGCGAGTACTATGCACCTGACCTTTCTGAAGAACCTCACCAATAAGGTCTATGTATGTCCTTCTAGGGCGTCCCCTTCCAGCGTTCCCACTTACATTTGCCTTGTAAATACCTTTCGTTAGTCGCCTTTTAACCATCCTTTCAACTTGATCAAACCATCTAAGCATACTCTTTGGTTGTTAAAGAGTGTTTCAGCTTTAGTTCCTTCTGAGAATAATAAACTAGTTCACAACATCCAAAAATATCTACCTAATTCAATTTGAAAATCCTAATAACGCTACCAATAATAACCAAATAAAATGAAACGGTATTATCACGAACACTTGAACACTGATCATTGCTACAATAACTTGCAATCAACCCTGCAAATGCCAACTCAGGCCTAAACAGCATTATCCTTATTCGACTAAGGAAATTCGCGGTCGGCTTACACGAAATGTTAACGATAACGAGAATAGCACGGGACGTAGTCATAAATTATTTGGACTTTAACAGGTGTACTCGTTAGATAAGCTTTTGCGTTGCATGTTAAAATGCTAATCTAAATTGAAATCAGACATTCGATTGGCGACAGAAGCGGCCTCCGTGTTGAGAATAGTCGAAGTGATGCACGGTTAGTGGGAGAGGCAAACTGCATTCTTCTTGAAGGAATTGAAAAAGAAAATTAGAAACTTGTACCTATCCGAATCTTGTGACTAGTTCATTTTAAAAAACGCCTTGGATATGTTTTGTTCATTCCACTGATTTAATCCCAATTCCAATTTTTATTTTATTAATTTAAAAAAAATGTGCCAGGTGAAACTTTATAGTATACTAGCTGGTGCCCGCATTTTCGTCTGCAGAGGAGTAGTACTTCAAGTAGTTTATTTTCTTACCCAAAGATATATATGTAAGTGTCTAATAAACTATAGCCCATGTATTATTCTGATACTAAGCTATATTATTGTAAAGTTTCAATAAAATAAAACTAAACTGCCTCGTTGGTCTAGTGGTCGCAAGCGCTACTGCTGAGCATGAGGTCCCGGGTTCGATCCCCGGGTCGGGCAAAGTGTTATTGAGTTTTTCCATCTGGGATTTCTCAGTAGCAGCCCGGAGTCTGGATTTGTGCCCGATTGATGGCAATAGGCTCGCCCCCTATTACATGGGACTTAAACATAACTGGCGAAATGTGGGTGCACTACCAGGTACACCTCTGCCTAGCCCTTCGGGGATCACAGGCGTGACGTTATGTTATGTTATGTGTTTCAATAAAATCCATTCAGTATTTTTTCACACATCCATACAGACTTTCGCATTTATAATAAAAGTAGGATTTTACGAAATTTATAACTAAAAATACGCGTAACAAAGTAAATATTTTAGCAAGCCTAATTCTAACCCTAAACAAGCAAAAACCTCACACACATAAATATTCGTCAATCGGCTCAGCGCTCGCGTCCCGCTGAAGTAAGTTCTCATTACACCGGTCCTTGCTGTAAAATAAATTCAAATTAACTACTGATGGATATGTCCGGGCTGGGCGCTTGCACAAAGAAATTTGTGTTAGGACCGTATTTAAATGAACGACAATCTTTATTGGCTACTAAACTAGAACTAATAAGGTAACTGTAGTAGACGATTTATGGATGAAATAAGGTATTTTTTTGTTTTGAGAGAGAATTGAGAAAAGAGTAGGAGTACTTTTAATTTTGCGGCGAAAACTATAGGGTGGAATAAAAATAAGATCTTGACGTGGCAGATGGAATAAAAATAACAGCTTTTAAAGAATTAACAATTAAAGTTGTTTTTGTCAATTATTTTTAGATCCATCGAAACCGATATTAATACAAACGTGAGTGTAGTCGGAGGGTTAAACAGAAACATGAATAATGTGCAGCACACATTGCTTCTATTACTTTTGAAAGAAATAAAACTACGATGACGGATTAAAAATGGTTCGAGTATGACACGAAGAATACAAATGCTACAACGTAATAGTCATGTTGTAAGCCTGTGATGAATATATTATGTTTGAAAAGCATATTGTCATACTTGGAAATAGATCAAGAAATAGTAACTTGTATTTATTTACTGTTAGCCTGTCGCGTCTGACTGACAAGAGTGGAACGCGTGGGGTTTTGTATAGTCTCTGCCATTAAATGCGAACACATGTCTTGGTACTGCGTTGACATGTCTAGGTCATGTGCTTCTGCTGAAGTGAGGTCTTGGGCTCAATTTCCAGGTCCAGAAAAGTGGTAATAAGTTATTTCATCAGGAATTTTGGAATCACAGCTCAGTGTCTAGATTAGTATTGACAATGTAAAGATGCCTAATACTCGTAACGTAAAATGAAAACAGGACTGGCAAAATGTGTTCATAAATACTCAATGTCTTTATTGCTTTCCATATTGTATTCGTTGGTGGTAACTTTATAAATAAAAACATTATGGACCCTGTAGGGCACATCAAAGGGGTAGGAGATGTGAGTGTACTTATGTTTATCTCTGCTTAACCCTTAAGGGAAAACAAAAGTGATGTTATGATATCATGCTATATATTTTCATTGTTGTATCTGGAGTAAGGGTGCTTCTACGCGGTGCAAGTAGCTTGCGCATATTGAGGCACTTGCGCAGTTGCTTGTATGCATCGTAAACTTTACCATTTAAATACAAGTGCTGGTCTAGCAACTCGAGCATGTACCAAAGCAAACCACCCGCACAAATAACCCGAGTACTCTGTGGCGCGCGCGCGGGTTACTTGCGCATGTAGCTCTTGACCACGAGCAAATAACTTGTGCGTACTGCTTGCGCAAGTAGCCCAGGGTCTTTACTAGCTCCAGTTATTTGCCAAACCATTAACTTAAATAATTAGCTTGTATCTTCACTTGCTCCAGCTACATGCACCGTGTAGAAGCCCGAGTCCCTTAGGTATTTGCCAAAATTGAATACTTGGTAAGAGCAGTCACAATAAGTTCCCCCTTTTTGCACAAAGGCTTGGTACCGTACCTGTGCCAATATTATCCGCAAATAGAAAACCTCAATCCTCAAACTAACTGTCAACATTGCCGGCTATTTTTAGCTTCTAAATTGGGCTCCAAATAGGACGAGTAGCCCTCTGCAAAATAGGCCACCCACACCGTGTGTTAGTCGTTGCCGTAGGTGTCAACTATTACCTAAAGGATTATAACAGGCGAATGCATGGCATGGCGGGTATCTTCATCCGTGCATGTGCTTAATGACAACGTTATTTTCGGATCACAGCACACCTCAAGTCAAGAGTATTAATTGTGGTTTCACACATGAAATATCCTAGGGTGAGTAAATTTTAAATCTGCCTTGTTGGTCTAGTGCTCGAAGGCGCTACTGCTGAGTATGAGATCCTGTATTCGATTTTCGAGTGGGGTTCTGACATCCATAGTAATTTTTCAGCCCGGAGTCTGGATCTGTACCCAATTGATGGCAATAAGCTCGTCTTCTATTACAAGGGGTTTAAACGGAACTGACCAACTTACCCTTAAAGGAATACAGGCGTGATACATTTTATGAAGTACCTACATTTTAATTTAGGGAAATGCTTAGCCAGTGGAAGTCTGAAGTTTTATTCGTTGATTTGCTTTATTGTTTGCTTTCGAGAAAGTCTATATTAATTCATGAATATAATAAACGCGTAGTACCTACTCTATAACTCTAAATTAATGAATATAATAGTTAGAATAGAATAGAATAGAATAGATTAGAATACTCTTTATTGTACACCAGTTATATTTGCTTTATATTTTTTTGCCTACTAACTGTTCCCCGCAACTTCGTTCACGGGAAATACAACAATTTATTAGTAACTCTTGTTTGTCTTTTTGTTCATTCATTTGTTTGACGGCTTTTTGCGACTAAATAGCCAAACGGATAGTAATGAAATCTGGGAAAGAGAAAGATCAAATCCTAAAGACGGACATAGGCTATCTTTTACCTATTTAAAAGAGTGGAAAATTCACGAAAATAAAGAAAATGGTTGTTTTAAACATTTTCAAATGCAGCCCCATTTTGGATGATATCACAGGTGACAAATTCAGGTGGCAATTTCAAATTTGATAAGTCTCAAGCTTAAATTGAAGGTAACACAACATACACACATCAAAAGTGTCTAGGGATCAACATATATTTTTGCAATAACTTTTCTCCTGATTGATATTAATTAAAATTTTCTTTAAGGATTCATCAAATAAAGTGTTTTCGTTTGTCACAGTAACGATAAACCAAGTCACCTTTGCATTAATAAAGAAATTTGCCATTTTCCTAATAAAGGGATTTTTGACATTTGAACCACTAACATTAAAGTTCGAAAAAAAAGACTGAAATAACAGTTTTCTTTAAAATTTTATTGGGTAACTTAAACAATTAATAATCTGTGTTTCTACCGCGAACACTAACAACACAAGAACATCGGTTTGGCATACTCAAAATGAGTTCATCCAAATCACGCTGTGGAATGGCCGCCCATGTTCGTTGCAACAACAAAAAAAGGTCTTCTTGCGACTGGATACCCTCCATATTCGGCAGAGCTCTTCTCTGTAGCATATCCCATGCATGCTCAATCGGGTTCAAGTCTGGCGACTGAGCAGGCCAGGGCAGGACATTGATGTTAGCTGCGGCGAGAGTCTGTCTTACAACTATTGCGGTGTGCGGTCGTGCATTATCATGCATTAACTGAAATAAGGGACCGATTTGCACTTGTAGAGGAACGATGACGTCTGATACAATCGTCTCAGCATAAATTTGAGCGTTGAGGTTGCCTCTGATCCAAATCAACTCAGTTCTTCCGCCGATCCAAATACCCGCCAGTTATGCAGAAGAACAATGGCGTTTCGTGTGCTTTTCTGATGAGTCTCGTTTTGGTATGAGACCGGATACAAGACGTATACGACACTGGAGAACCCCTGGACGCCAACAGCGATTAAAATCCTGCCAGGAAGTCCATCCTTATAGTGGTGGAACCATCATGGTATGGGCGGGTATTTGGATCGGCGGAAGAACTGAGTTGATTTGGATCAGAGGCAACCTCAACGCTCAAATTTATGCTGAGACGATTGTATCAGACGTCATCGTTCCTCTACAAGTGCAAATCGGTCCCTTAATTCAGTTAATGCATGATAATGCACGACCGCACACCGCAATAGTTGTAAGACAGACTCTCGCCGCAGCTAACATCAATGTCCTGCCCTGGCCTGCTCAGTCGCCAGACTTGAATTCGATTGAGCATGCATGGGATATGCTACAGAGAAGAGCTCTGCCGAATATGGAGGGTATCCAGTCGCAAGAAGACCTTTTTTTATTGTTGCAACGAACATGGGCGGCCGTTCCACAGCGTGATTTGGATGAACTCATTTTGAGTATGCCAAACCGATGTTCTTGTGTTGTTAGTGTTCGCGGTAGAAACACAGATTATTAATTGTTTAAGTTACCCAATAAAATTTTAAAGAAAACTGTTATTTCAGTCTTTTTTTCGAACTTTAATGTTAGTGGTTCAAATGTCAAAAATCCCTTTATTAGGAAAATGGCAAATTTCTTTATTAATGCAAAGGTGACTTGGTTTATCGTTACTGTGACAAACGAAAACACTTTATTTGATGAATCCTTAAAGAAAATTTTAATTAATATCAATCAGGAGAAAAGTTATTGCAAAAATATATGTTGATCCCTAGACACTTTTGATGTGTGTACATTGATTCTAAGTTGGAACGAAGTGTTTCGGGGCAATCAGTTATGTAACGAGTAATAAGCTGTTATTTTGACATTACAAACAGACACTAAAATGTTAATTAGTTGTAAAGATTTTAAATCTTATACATAAAATTCTCGTGTCACAATGTTAGTTACCGTACTCCTCCGAAACGGCTTGACCGATGTTTATGAAATTTAACATGCATAGTCAGTAGGTCTGTCCCGTTATTGTGTATATTTAACATAGAACCTAAACCGTTCTAAACACAGTCAGGAATATTGAAATCTTTTGCTTTCTCGACCGTGCGGGGGAGTGCTCATAACTTTGTGCCAGGGAAACCGCGTCACTGCTCCCACGCATCCAATCTAGCATGTCGTACAATGCTAATTAGATCTTTGCACCACTAGTTTGCCTAATGAATTACTCGTAAAAGTGTTATTCGATTGCAAATAGAGATTGTTTATGTTAATAAAGCATTAGTGGGCGTTAGTTAATCGGTAGTCCGGGAGTTGTAGATTTGATTTTACTAAATAAACAGGGGTTACCGTGGAATTCTACATTTACTTTACAGTCATTATAAAGCTGGAATATTGTTAGAACGTATAATTGAAATATAAAGCCTTCGTACTCTTTTAACAGAATTATCGTTCGGATCATCGTTCCGTAATTTATGTAATGATTGTGATGTTTTTATTTTGAAAGACATCATCGTTTTACTCTTAAAATGCCTTAGTCTCTATATCTATACTATAAAATAATAATATTATTTGCATTGAAACGGCTCCGAAACTAAAAAACCGATTTGAAAAAAAAAACACCGTTGGGAAGCTACACTATCACCGGGTGACAAAGGGTACTTTTTATCCGTGTATTCCCACGGGAACGGGAACGCGGGTGAAACCGCGTGATGTCTGCTAGTCCTACATATTAAAGTTTATACCTTGACTACAGGTTATAAGAAGTAACGATGTACAGACGCTAGCATATCAAGAAGTTACCACCCCAATGTGTCAAATTTCTTTGATCGATTTTCATCTTTACGTCAAACAGAATAAAGTTCATATTCAATTGAGAAAATTTGACACATTGGAGTAACTTGATGTGCTGGCATCTGTACGTTAATTACCAATCTGCTTTTTCTCATCCGGTCTTTGAAAAGGCTAGGCTTGTTTGCTGCAGTGCGTACTTGTATTTACGGGCTGTTTGATAATTTGATAATTATTGCGCAGCAAAGAAATATTAGCATAATACCGGGTTTCACTAACAGCTCCTGTTCTAGTAATTAAAGTAGAACGCTTCAGCATTAAGCTAGATCCTTTATCTTTTATTGCATTTGCAATAAAAAATAATGAGTGCAGTAGTTTGCCATTATATGAACCAGACGTTTGGTTAATTATTTCAAATTATTATATCGTTATTCTGGTTACTTACTCAACAGTTCCGTGGTCTGTTTAAGCACCTTAGCGGGTTTTATTGCTTTAGCTTTAGGTATGTTTTAAAATTTATTGGGTATTTATTTATTGTAAATAAATACTACTACTTCCTGTGCTGTTTTTACTGTGCGTGTATCCAGCTGTTGCCAATAAATTATTTTATTTCTTTCTTTCTTTCTTGTTTCTAAATGGCACCAAATCAGGGTGAATCTGGATTATTTTCTATCTAGTTGAATTTTACTGAATTGAACTTACCAGACCTATGTATTTTCGAGTTTATATTTTTAATATGTCTAATACTTAATGATATTCATGCATGATGGTTAAATTTCAGATATGATTGTGTTCAAAACACAGAGAAATTAATGCGGGAGGTAAATTCTAAAAGTTAAAGCAGATGAAATGTTCTAGATATTTAGCATATTTTTTCAATTTTGTTAATTTTGCAGCAATTTATTGAATACCGCACCGTTATTTTAATAGCGCTTTGCCAATTTGTAGTAGTAATAGAAGTGACTAGTTAGTAAGCTCAGCATTTACGAGTACCGCGGCTTACTAACTGATTTCAAGAGAATTTGATTCCGAGTACCTACCAATTTACATCATGGGCTGATAGAGGATTCAAATATAGGTTATACGATCTACAGAGATAGTTGTTTTGACGTTAAATGATTCTGAAATTTGTCGTAAAATGTTGGCAGTAAAGTACCACTCTTATACAGAAAAGGCTAGATAGGCGAGTAACAATAAAAAAGGCAGCTCACAGTCGATTTGAGTTTGAGTTTTAGCTTTTGCAGTTTTGTAAATAGGTACAATTTTTTTGTGTGTTTTTTTTCCCAGATCAACACCAAAAAAAAGAGGAAATAGAAATCATAAATCAAATAAACTGGCTCCTCCATAAAAAAAACTCCCGCTACCGTTGATTAATGTGCAAAAAGTTTTAGGGGTAACTGCAAATTTTCTCCTATTTCCTAAAATATAAATGGACGAATTCCTAAATAACGAACAACCCTTTAAAGAACCTTGAACTCTTTGCATCCGACCAAGCATCAACGCTTGCGACTTCTTAAAGTATTAAAATATAAGGATACCCCTCTGTGCTTGTGTGAACAAAGTTACGGTGGAAAATTCTCAACTTCATATACAATCACCCTGTTATAATGTTACCTTTTTATTAATTTAAATGTAGCAAATTCATTTTATTTTAACTTACAGAGTCGGGTGATTTATGCATACCTACTTACATCTGTAGGTATGCATAGAACATGTGACTCTGTAAGTATGCTCAATGTTTTGATTTTCTTGATAGAAATCTTATTATGCTTTTGTAAAAAATTGTTTGACATAGTCTAAATGTCAGAAATTTCTAAAATATTTAATGCTCACTCAAATAATTAAACATGAGAAATAAATAAGTTTTAATGTCGAGAGCTGTTTATTTCTTGAGACAAACATTATTATTATGCATGAAGTGTTGCAAGCAATAAAAACATAATTTCTACAGTGTGAAATAATCTAAAATACCTTCACAGAACATAAATCAAACATCACCTTTTATGCCCTGCAATAAAATATACTACTTTATCAGCTTTGATGACTAATAATTTCAATGTTTCAATACAATAAAAAAACATAGGTCCGCCTACATTATGACGAGTGAAACAGACGAAACTAACGAACCTTTACGACATATTATGTAAATTCAATACAAACCGTTCATAATAAATTTGTGTCAATTGATGGGAATAAACACTGAGACTAACGATCTTAACACTATGATTTTAACATACGTAAGAAGATAAGCAATGTAATGTTTGAATATGACAATATTACCATTGATTTATACCTACTTATTATTGTAGGTATCTTCTTGAAAACATCAATTGAGATTCCTAGTAACCTAAATCTGATGCAAAGTTTGAACTTTTGTTGGGGCAGAGGGGGTAGGGGCTTATTCCTAACTTAGTCTGTTCTAGTTCTGTGAATCTTTATAAATAGAGATCAAAAGTACTTAGAAATTTTCATTTACTTTTAACGTTGCTAGACGCAACAAGCTTTCACCATAGATATTCCCAATAACTGCAATAATGTAAGTGCACGCAAAGCAACCTGTCCTCTTACGTTCCGAGCACACGCCTTTGTTCAGCGTGCTTATAATATTTACTCGATTGAACAAACATTACCAGCAAGTAATCAAAAGCTGTGTTTAACTATCTAAATCAATAAAATGCCGAGGCTGCAAGTGTGTACTGGCATTTAGGGCGATATTCGTACTCGTTACACAATTAACGCTACGCACAGACGAGAATACTACTAACAAGGTACGCGATAATAGGCGTCGAGATACGGAAAACGCGAGAGACGCTGTGATACGCGGCCTAACTAGACGAAATTTATCTAAGTGCTATAGAATGCGCGGTGTGTCGTTATTTCTGATTCGCTATCTGCTTTGTTGGCTAGTTTCGATTACGTTTCGACATAGGTCCGGTTTCGTATAGCTTTTATGAGTCGCCTGACAATTATTGGCTTTGTCATGACCGAGTGAGAGTTATAACGTGCGTCTTTAAATTGAACTTTATGGGTTTCAAATGAAGACCGCTTTGGTAATCGTGGTGTTGAATGTCAATTAAATAGTAATAGCTCGTGGAATGAAGTATTTATGGTGAAAGAAAGTTAATAGCTAGGTTTACAAATAATTATGTATGTAATGCAGCCAACTAAACAATTTCTTGTGATAAAATTAGGTACCTTCTACTTTCATATCTTAGAATTATTGTGTATAGCTATTAATTCATTAAACCCCAAGAGAATACGCTGTCATTGTCTATCTATTGTGCCTTTAATTGACACGATTGAAAGGTTAAACCCAGTGAAATAAAAGTGTGAAAAGCTTTCATGTTTAACATAATTATTAATATTAAAATAAATATTAATTATTAATATCAAATGAAAACGTATTAAGATAGGAAAATAAATTAAACATTTTCATCAGCAAGTTTTTGATGAAGTGTGTGAACATACCAACAAAACCTGAAATTAATATAAATTTATTACCCACGTAGAACTAAATCGTTGAGAAATCAATATTCATTGCATCCGCGGCATTGCATGGTGCCGATATGATACTCATTCTGATTTATTGCCCGATCCCAACTTTATATTGGGTTTCCGAACTGAAACATGTGCGATATTGAACCATTGTTTGGGAGTACGCGTCTTGAAATTCGATAATTATTACTGTTTCGGTATGTTTTGCAGAAGTGCACAATCCGTATGTAATTATTTCTCACTGCGAAAAGTGTTTTTGCCAAGAAACAAAACTACTAAATTACGTCAGCTTATTACCAATGGAAATATTAATATTCACTGCATGATTGTAACCAAGAGGATTATAATGTATTATTAGTGTTATATAAAGTCTCATCAATAGGTAATATTACCACAGCCATCACGCAATAATAATCTCGTGAAAAGGAACAACTTCCATTTCCGTCAAAACCAATCAGTATTCAATTATCTGCTGACAGTCGTCACATTTTCAGATTCAATAACACGAAATTGAAATAACATTTAAAATACCAGACATATTAATTTTATACTCGTACAATTAACGTCGGTTTAAACGTTCAATTATCGGAGCTGATTAAGGACACGGACGCATCAAAATGAACTCTTTACAAAATTTACGATTTCATTAACCGCCACTCATTTTACGGACAATCATCATTAGCGGAGTATTGTTAATGCCGAAGTCGATTAATTTCCCATTTTCCGAATTCCGAACGTTTTGCTTAGTCCATTTTTCCGTTTTCCGCAATATCAGGGTTGTGTATTTCTGTTTATGGGCAACTGTTGGATTTAATATTATATTGTTCTTTTCAATATAATTATGGTCTGTAAACTTCTGATGAATTATTTGAAAAAACAAATAAATATTCCACAACTTTCACACAACGCCATCTAGACCCTAGCTAAGCAGAGTTTGTGTTATGGGTACTAAACAGCTAATATACATATTTATATATGTCTAAACACATACATATTATATGTAAATAACACCCAGACACAGCACAAATGATCGTGCTTATCACACAAACATTTGTCCTGGGTGGGAATCGAACCCACAATCTCCGTTAAAGCAGTCAGTCAGGGTGACTAACTACTAGACCAACAGGCCAGTCGAATAATCTTTACGGAAAACTTTATCTGTAAGGATAATACAATTAAAAAGAGTGTGTTATATACCATCTTACGGATAAAAGTACAAAAAGTTTTACATACTTATCTTATTTTATTGATGATAACGATTAATATGAAATTAACAATATTCTTGGTGTTTTTTTTTATAAATACGCTAATATTGAATGTATTTTGTTTCAGTTGTCTAAGTCCACGCTCGGCGTATTTCTACGAATTCCCACCAAGCGGTGAGTACCTGTCATTCACCTAAGAATTAAGTCTGTTTGATCTGATTATGTCTGCCTTCTTTAACAATACAACGTTCCATAATTAATTTAATGTAGGTACTAATTTGG
Source organism: Euplexia lucipara (assembly GCA_921972225.1). NCBI lineage: Eukaryota > Metazoa > Arthropoda > Insecta > Lepidoptera > Noctuidae > Euplexia > Euplexia lucipara. Next base: position 12,540,726 of record OV179148.1, read on the forward strand.
TTCAAAAAGCCTGCCAGTCATTTTTGTGCTGACTTAATTATTCTGTAAGTAAAATGATAATATTCAAAATTTTAAAAATTAATCCCGTGACCTATTTTAACTAATTGCATTTTCTACAAAGCATACAGCTAACAATGATTGTTGTTATTTGTGCATTTGACTTTAACTATTTATGAATGCACCTAAGACACAAGAAAAAATCTCCTAGTGTAGGGAATAAATAAAAAAAAGATACCAAAATTAACTTACATACTGATTTTTTTTTGAAAAGGTATTCTAAACAAAACCGAGAACGCTTAGACGTCTATGTACTGATAGAAACGTTCCCAGAAGCCCGGTAGAACTGCCATGTTGAATAGTAATTATAAATCTTCCATAAAAAAAATTCAATGCTTAAACTGTCATATTAATTTAAATAATAATAATAAAATTAGAATTGTGTTCAGTCAGCACAAGAAAATGCACATGCAACAAAATGAAGCTCAATGTGTTTGAAATTTACTCCCATTACTTTACACGTCACTCAATGTTAATAAGCAATTAAACTATTATTAAAAGACCTTTGAAAACACGCCATGAATGTGGAGAAAAAACCTAAAATATGTTTAGCACTTGAGTGCTTGATTTATTACTTTCTAATGTTGGCTAGACGTGTCGACTCGTGACTTGCTTTTTTAGACCTAATTCATGAAAAGCAATTTTGTTAGCAAAATTAATAGGAGTTTTATAGTGTCGTTTTTTCTAAGAAGAGTCTATTAGTAAACAAGTAGACAGGTTCAAGTTTTCTTTAATGGACCTTTTGCAATTGTAAACAGTTTTATTCACAGCTACTTTTAATATAATTGAAATGAAAAATACAATTCCTACTCCGGTAACATGGGCCTATAATTTATTTTATTTGCATAATGGTATATCTGAAAGACTTTCACATAGCACTCAATTTATTTCCTAAAGGGAATGTATATTTTCCTTCATAATTTTGTAGTTAGTAACAATTTAATTTTAAGCAGGCATTCTTTTCGTAGACAACTGCCTGGGCACGGCCAAGAAGAAAGTGACAACGTTCTCAAGGCTGCTGCGAGGTTTAAAGTCCCATAGGAAAGAGAAGCACGGATCTTGTTCGCCGAAGCATACGCATAGTCCACGACAAGCACTGCCACCCCAACGGGTAAGTATTGTGATAGTACCAAGCTTTTTAGGAATGGTGACTTGATATTTTTAATACATTGGCAAATTGTACCGAAGGAAAATTATCGTAGAAGCACATAATAAAAAAAAACCCTTACACCACATACCCTTGACCTTACTGATAATGTTCTTCAGAAAAGTCAGATACGTAGGTACTTAGTACTTGCAATCAGCGTGCGCGTAAGACAAGATGTATTAACGTTGACGTAGCAAGAGGAGTTTGCAAGGAAGTGGGAGGAAGGAGTAGCAGAATAGATGGCATTCTGTATTTTCTGTCCATCTACACGGAAAAACAGCGTGCCCTTAATGTACGTATGATCACCGATGTATAATGACAACCTTGTCGTCTGATTAACTTATTGATAACTAAAGAAAATAAGACTTCTGAGTCACAAGGCTATAATTATAGTAATACACTGGATTTCAGTGTTACACGAGGGTGACATACAGTAAGATCCAGTGTTTAAGTTTATAAGTATTTTTATAAATATCGGGTCATCATTTTCGATTAATGCCTTCGCCAAAATATTATTGTGTGATTTTTTTAACAGTGTTGCTGTGTGTGTAAAACCTTTGAGAGTAAAATAACAAGCAGGTTGGATGTATTTAACAATAGAAGACTCAACTGCCGTATATTTTCACGTTATAATAACTCCACTGCTAAGTTATTGTAATCAGATCAAATCTTATCATTACAATGCTGTCAATGTTTGATCTGTAATTTTATAGATGTGTTCCCTTAACAAACAACGTTTTATCAATAAAACTTGAGAAATGCCTTAGTCAAATATTCTAGATTAATTAAGGCATGTTATGTTTTGTTTAATTAATATTAATTAGAAAATGTTTGAGTTACTAAACAGGAACGGAATTAGTGTTTGAATATAGATGCTATGAAAGTCTTTATACAGTATTACATCCGTATAATTATATCTTGTATGCTATGCTAATGTGGCTCTGTACAATATCATTTTTAAAATCAATTAAAGCAGTAGACCGTTTCGACGCGACAATGGTGATTCTATTTTGCTATACAAGTATAAATTCATAGAACGAAAAAGAACATACGTCTAGTTGTCGGGTTGCAATCAATCAAGCCTTGTAACTTTATAGGAAATCTTCAAAAAAATTTACAATACATTTGTAACCTCGCTTTACTATATGAAGTTCAAATAAAACTCTGTTAAAACTCTTTGACTGTCGTGATGGCCCAGAGGTTAACACGCCTACCTCTCATGCACGAGGTTGTGGATCAAATCCGGGCAAGTACCAATGTGACTTTTTCAATTCATATGTACTTTCTAAGTTTATCTTAGACATCATTGACATCGGTGAAGGAAAACATCGTGAGGAAACCTAGACTTATAGTTAATATAAGTTTGAAATCGCCAATCCGCCTTGAGCAAGCGTGGTGATCAATGCTTGAGTCTTCTCTGTATGAGAAGAGGCCTTTGCCCTGCAGTGGGACAGTAACAGGCTGCTATAATAATATAATAATAAAACTCTTTGAAAGTATTACTAAGAGCAAATGTATTTATTTATTTATTAAATAAATAAATAAAAGTATTACTAACAGCAAATGTAGTTATATCTTTTTGAAATGTAATATTATGTCCTGATTATATTATTGTCCTGATTTATATCTATTCAAGATTAATACCTGATTAAATTAACAAAATTTGTCAATTTGATTAGGTATTAGCAGGCAGGATTTAGAAATTGTAAAACCACGTAAAGATAATATATCGTCAAGTAAAACCTGCTTGAACTGTCTCAAGTCTCAAAGCACTCAAGATATTAGGTCAAACACAATTAAATCGAAAACAATTGATTCTCCAATAATGTTCACCACACCAGTCTACAGCTATTGTCGTCGCAATTTCTCGTTAGCAACAACAACTGTTTGTAACCGAATCTTAGTTTGAGTACACGCTTACGGCGTCTGTCTCTCGCGTTTTTTCATACATTCCTTTTTGCAACCCCCCCATGCACCATTATGTGGATCCGGCGCGACGCCGGTACGCCTTTGACATGCACTCTGAGCAATTAGTATGACGCGTCGTGTGTACGTACCAACGTACGTACAATACGAACTTGCGACGCTTAATTTTTTTGGAATGTTTGAGCTTGATTCTGGGTCTTTTTCGAGTTTTCGGTGAAACGATAGTGATGAAAGGATATTTTTAGATAGGTACATATTAAATTTTCAAATAAATTATCACAAGAATTGTGAACCTTGACAAAATAAGAATTTGTGGAAAAGATGCAAAAGCAAACATGATTCTTACCCCAAATAATAATAAGCCATTCCTAGTTCTTTCATTTAAAACTTGATAAACTGCATAACAAAACAAGTCATCGCCCTACATCTTACAATGAAATGACAAGAAAAATATGAATTCCTCAACATCCCAATAACCCTCATACAAGAAATACATGCTTCGAATACGCAACTCATCTCACCCAAATTAAGTGCTACATTTTTCCACGTCCACCTATATATTTATTAATCTCCAGACGAGAGGGGTGAAGAATAACCCCCCCTGGGTAGTACGTCACCGCATGCCTTTTGAGAAATGACGCCTGCCAAAGTTAAGTCGGTTGAGCCAAGCCAAGACGGTGAGTTATGAACGTTTGTTGGGCCAAGGGATAAAGGCCATTAGAGCCCCAGTATAATCCTTATCGGCCAAGTTGCACTTAGGATTAGTCTTGTCAAAAGTCGCCTTTTTCGGTTTATTGACCAAGCCGTGTCCAGCTGTGATTAGGGGATCAGAAGTGGATGAAGTTATTTGTAATGCTTGTAAGGAGGATATAAAACTGCTGAAAGTTTGGTTCGATATACATACTTGTCCAAATTACGGATGGAGTGATGGATGGGGATAAAATATTGACAACAACGAAAACAGTACCTAGTGTAATCGTACGTATACTTATAGGTGACTAAGTAAATTATAACTAACTAACTATAACGATGCCGTTACACGATGCAGAGTGAATGAGAGATCGATGCACATTCGGACACCATCCAGTTCGGGACATGAACAACCAACTAAATATTTTCAACGCTAAAAGGTTTAGGTCATTGCCACCTGCACATTAAGCTACCCCAAATGAACATGTTTCAATCGAAGCCGAATCTTATGCTATGTGTAATAAAGTTCAAAATTATCAAAGATATGTGACACATTAAGCTACCCGCTTAATATGTTGGCCTCTGTACAAAACTCATAGTATTAGGATGTCCGTCGATACCCCTTTTACCCTGTATCTTACATCGCGGTTGATGAAACCTACCACTTTATTAAAATTAATAATTGTGTGTATGTTAAAGAAACAGTTATTAAACAGGTTCACGATAATCTAGCAGCCAGGCAGTTTTATAATTGTGTATCACACAAATTAGCAAGTCTTGATAACATAAATCACTTCTGCAGTGTCAAGTATCATTTCCTTTTTAAAGTAAGTCCAGCCAATTTTCACTGGGGTAAATTAAATTTTGCTTAGTCCCATGCCCCGTCGTCTGATATTACGTCGGCAAATCCGCGAATAAACTTCTTTAGCCTTTGCTGGTATTTTGCAGAATTAGCAGTTTAGAAGAAAATAAAAACTCGGATGGAACACAACTTTCCTTAATCTTTGACCTACTTGTTTTATATCTAAACTGACGTAAGTAAGTACCGATAAAAAATTTATGTAAAGGATGAGTCCCCATTTCGTAGACGTCTACATTAGACATTACATTAATGTTAAATATTCAGTTGAATATGAGTAATTATGTTTCTGAGGAATTAAAAACTAGGTAGGTAAAAAAAGAAAAAACAGCCAGATTTACTTTTCATCGGTGGATTTGGTGCAGTAAAGCTTTTTACAATGTCCAGAAAATTACGCATACAAAAATGTATGGAAACATTTTTGAAAACTACAATTTACATTTCACTATAGCTCTTTTAAGAACAAAGTAATCAGACAATTCGCCTCACACGGTATTGGCACGTTGCCTTAGATACTTCTTGTGGGAGGTATTATTGGTCCATGTTTATGTGTATGGTCTGTGCTCTATAGAGGGTAATAAAACGTTATAGTTGCTCCACGGGCGCTTTTAGCATTTCGAAGACCGTAAATACGAGCATCTTGTACCGATAAACGAGTAATGCAGGTTGCATTGTTGGACAATTTCGTGGTAAGAGTTTATTGCGTGTTGAGGCACCCATTGCAACTTCCCTGCTAATAAAGAGGGAGATAAAACACATTTTGGTGATGATGGGTACTCAGGATCAACGCAGTGCAATCTTACTTTACATACATCGTTGACTTTTTGTCTGAAATCGATTTAAAATGTACGCATAGTACTTACCGAGTAATAGGAACTGCATATTGGAAACTTTTACCATTTGAAAAGAAAAACTTAATGTGTAAAACAAGTAGATATCAAAAAGGCAGTTTAAGTCAAAATAAGAAATTCGCTACACGTCAATTTCTCTTACTATCTAATATCCAAATTATATTACAGCAGTTTACAAACAACTGAATCTAAAGATTTCAACAAATTCCCGAAGTAAGTCGCAAATTGTGTACCACTAAATAAAATTTAATTCCAACTACGAAACGCGAAGTATGCAAATGAATCGTAAAAAGATTTTCGTGTAGAATAGATTAAAACGTAGCCGATATTTAAGTTTCACAAGTAAGGGAAGTTATTCGTTGTGACTAGGGTTAGCAAACACGTATTTTTAGCTTATACTATATTGAGAGTTTTACACATAACAATATAGTTTTAATTTTACTTTTATTTTTTATGATGACGAGAACGATCAAATTGAGTTTGGTAGTGAAAAGTTCTTTCATCAATCCTGTACGATTTCCAACCCACTTTATAAAAGAATTTATTACATAAAATTAACAAGACAAACTATATAATATTAATACCTATAAACATAGGTGTTGCTATATGTCATCCTTAATCGATAAATCATTCAAGTTCCTGTGACATAGAACAAAGTGCGAATTTAAAAACAACATTCCGTCCCTGCCCAACGTTTTTATTTTTACCCTGACCAAACATTAAACGAGATTAGTCCATGCTCCGTACACGAGGCAGCCCTAGCCGCACATTTATCAAGTTTACTGCTGTTATGTATTCAGAACCATTGTTTTTGACGCAGATTACTTTCCTAGCACGTTTAGCTATGAAACTTGTACCTATGCAACTTTGTTTTGAATATTTTTGCATTACTAAATGACTTGAATCGTGTTGCGCCTAGTTTGCGGTTTCATACAAAGAAAGTTTTATTGTTCTGTTTTTATTTAGGTATTCTTTTAAAGTTCTCGTTATCTTAGTATCATTTTTTGTAGATAATTGTTTTGTTTTATTGTTTAAGATCTACGGAATGGAGTAGTGCGACCTCCTTTTTAAATAAGCTTTTTGTGAATGTCTAGCTAAGTACCAACATAGATAGACATTTACCAGTACCTAGCTCTTCTTTAAAATGCGACATTTATCACCAACTAGTAGCCTAGTGGTCTAAATTTGACAGATTTAGCTTTCAGCACTCCATGTCAATATAACCTTTATGCCAAATCTCCTTTGTGGCCTTAATGTGTATGCTTAAAAGGGATGTTAAATTTTCTTTTCATACATTATTTTGCCACTAGTCGAATCATTATTATGAAGACAACTTGAAACCGATTAATTATTCCACATTTTTCCGTTCAATCCATAACTGTCATTCTCTTTCCGCCATCAAACATAGACAATGGATAAATTGAATTAATAATCCAATATCTCTCAATGCTTGTCGCCCATTATCGTGTCAATTGCAGTTCTGAATTACTCTGTAGACCTGTCAGTCAAAATTAAATTTTATTGCGATGCTAAATAGGTTATTTATTTAACGTCGTTTATAGATAGATCAATCTCTAAGTGAGAACCATGTTAGTGTCAAGTTAAATGTTAATTGCGAAATTGATTTGTGTCCCTAGATGATTTATTATCGTGAAGTAAATTATTTAGTGCTACATTGCAGTGTTATCTTTGGCGGTATAAATCACAATTTAACTGAGTGTGAAACTCCTAATAACGTTCTAATTTAGATATGAGACGTTTGTCATACATGCCGCTTACAGTTTTGACTTACCTATTTTAATATAATTTAAAGTTAAAAAGATGTTAAGGTTTTCATGAAGTTGTGGGTTCAAATTTTAATTTGCCATCTATGAACAAAAACATCGAGAGGAAACAAGGAAGGAAGAATTTAAAGGTTTGAAATCAACCCGATTTTGGCAAACTTTGTGATTATTACTCATTCCTTCTGTGTATGAGAAGAAGCCATCCTACAGTGCGAAAGCAACATACTTGTTTTATTACCAAATCAAAGGGTCTCCACAAATATCGGTACGGGTATAGGTATGAGTCCCTGAAAATTGGTCTAAATCGTAATAAAACAATGATACCCAAAAACATCCATAAAACCAAACCCATTAAAGTCGTCAATGGCTCAAACACGATTTAAAACGATATTTTCGCATAAAGAAAACGTGTGTGACTTTGATAAGGGGCCAATAAATCGTTCGAGGTTCGAGTTTGGGGCATCCACGTTGTCGCATTATAGAAGCTCCTATTGTAGGCTATTCGCATTATTCCCTTATCAAGTGGGAGTTAATGGGCGAGCATTGTTGGTCCTATGATTAATTGATTCGTACGTACATGCTTTCATTGTGATGCAGATATCCTTAGCTTTTTCCTTGCTTAAGTGAAAATGATAAATGAAAAGCCATTGTTAGCCTAGTAGTAGTGACGTTATAAGCGTATGTATGCTAATTAGAACGGTGTGATTTTGATTGTTTGTTTACTTTGCTTTGTTTTGTCGTTGTTGGCACAGACAATACAGAATTATGAATGAAGTTGACGCTTTGGTAAATATTGAATGTTAGTTTTGTAGTTCGTCTGTAGCAGGATGTTGTTTTTGGGACAGTAATGCTCTGCTGCAGTAACATTTGTAAGAGCAATGAATATAGAATGTAAACATGAAGTACCTAAGTGCCGCCTGTCTGTGAAGGTATAAAATGGTTTGGCCTACGGCTTTGAAAAGGTCGCCTTATCTTTTTCATCCGTGTCTTTTTGATGTTCAATCACGCGAAATTTCTAATAAGAACGCTAATATCTTGGTCCCGTTAGAGATAGAAAATAATATAACATCGTTTCATTTCAAGGAGCTTTTATAACACATGTAGATAAATATTAACTTTATACGGTTCCATAAATAACGTGTAATAAGACCTATCTACTCACAAAAGTTAATGCAATTTACTCCCGACACTTACACATAATAAATTAATACCTTTCTATCCTACTAGTATATTATTACTTTTAAAATAGCCCCTTTTTCATATTTTACATTTTAAATACGTACCTAAGAAGTAATAAATCATGACGGTTATTTATAATAATGAGTGGAGTTCAAGTAGGTACTAATTTCATATTATATACCCACCTACTTAGAAACTTTACGCTTACAAAACTTTATTTGCACTAAAATTATGATGGTTGAAAACTTCAGCCAACTTAAGGCGATAATTTATCATATCGCTCGAGGCTACGGTGATTCGGGAAAAAGTTAGACTTTCCGAAGTAGCTTGCTGGTGTATTTGCGAGAAATCTTTATGAGAAAAATGACTAGACGATCATGTGATAAATGATGTAAATTTTACTCTGAATAAGTACTTCATTTGTGTTTTTATTTAAGTTGTGTAGAGCTTAGATTTAGTATCAGTTCAACCGCAGATATTATGACGTTTGACGGCTTGCACTGGCATAGATGGTAAGGAAATAGCCCCATTAATGTCAAAGTATTGTATTACATTATTATGTTATAATATACTCTGTGTAAGTTTGTGTATTTTTATAACGTTTATGTATATTTATAATAATCAAGTACGTTTACGAACTACATTTACACAACAGCCTACGTTGTTTTACCGCTGCAACTCGTTTTCGGAGAAAAAATATAACACTGCGAAAAGATGGAACATAAACCTTGACAGAAAAGCCAGTTTTCGGCCTCAAAATTACAAGCGATACTTTCCAACAGGTGGACACACCGGACAGCGTGCTACAAAGTGGCCTTGGCCTTGGGCCTGGGCCTGACACTGCTCTTAGGTCCATGGTTGACCCGAGAGATTATGACCGCCTCCGCTTCTTTCAAATGAGTGCCGCCCAACCAAACACCTTCGAAGAAACTATACATAGGGTGAGCATTCAGCACGTTTTCCTTCTACATCTATGGGCAAGAGAGCTGTTTTGAAATGCCATGTAAAAATCAGTTAAATATGTTATTAAATCGTCCTGACCATCGTTTATGTCGTAGAAAGCACGAAACAAAATTATTACGATGTGTTTTTGAGAACATTTGTTTTTTTATTGTTACAGCTATTTTTGCTTGTTGTCAAAATAATGCAAACTAAAAGCGTTTCCAACGTGGCATTTTAAAAAGAGATTATTTAAAAGATATTGTATCGTTAGCGTTCCTGGTTAACTGTGCAATAAAATGCTCTGACTCAAAGGTGCTGCAGGAAAATGCCGCAATCTGTTATGCTCTGGATGGCAAACTACTCAGCCTATTTATATGTGTATAGTAGTATTATAATTTATTATTATTTGTCCAGGAATTTCAATATGTAACGTTGGGCATTTTAAAACTTACAGCTTATTTAGTTTATTTACCAAGTGTTGTCACGTATCATCTCATTATTTATATGCTATTCTTAGAAGATTGCTATGTAGATATGAGTATTACAACATGAAAATTGTCAAGAATTTAGTTCAGTCTTTGCTATCAATGTAATTATGTATTTAGATATTTTATATTTATTTGCCAAACAGAGTATTAACAGGTTTCAAAATTCAAAATCTCATCAGACACTTTTGGCTTTTCTTAATCGGCATGCTCAAAGAATTGGAGGTGGCTCTACGAATCGTATAATATCGCATACAATATTTAATTACTTTCACGTTTCACCATTTTATTATTTATTATTTCCTTATCATAATATGAAACACTTTTCTTATTATTTTTGCACAGCTCCGTAGTTTGACATTATTTGCACGAAAAGAAAATGTTTTGCATGATAATTAATTACACAGAAACGCATGTTGTGCACGATGGTCTTTATTTTTTATTTAAGAAAATCATAAAACATCAAATTAAGTTAAATTTACTTATTTCATCCACAATACACAAATAAGGCACATTTTACCATGTATAATTTTAATAGTTTCATCAAAAATGAATAATTCTAAATAAAAAAAGTGTAGAAAATAAGTTTTTTTTATTGTTAAAGAATTATAGCAAAAAAAGGATTTTACACTAACCGAATTCAATCTGAAAATTCAACTTACAATATTTCTTGTTGCAGTTAAAAGTCCAAGAAGCAATGAAGAAAAAAGACAAATTAGCAAGAGAACAGGAAGAGGTAATAGATTTTAAAGTATATATAAAACCGCGAAACCTGTACTAGATACACTCGTATTAGATATCACTACGTATGCTAATCATGGCTACGTAAATTCTATACTAAAAGAAATATAAATGCCTAAGAATCTAATAAAAAACCAGCTAAGTACTTACGTGTTGTCCATTATGGACAAGAAAGGGTCCCGTATAATAATGTATACACAGCATTGCTTTTACACTGCAAAAAAAAGTTTGTATTATAATTATAGTATTTGTCACAGATTCAAGAACGGTAAACAAAATAACTGCTACAGACAATAAAGTCAATACGAAACATCATATTATTAAAGTACGCTTATTTGCATTGTTTTTTTGTTATTAGTTACATGTTTGTGTTTAAATTTCTTCTAATTGTTTTTGTTCAAAATAAGACTAACCCTTTGCGTTGTTCAGCGGGTCATACAAAACACCTGATTATTATTTTATTGATACAGTGGAAATCTCGAAGAAAAAACTGTGTGACGAACAGACGATCAGATAGATTTACTGAAATTATAAAAGGGTTCTGTTTTTTACTATTTTGCTACGGGACCCTAAAACATTGCACAAAACTAGAAATGGCTTTTTGTCAAAATATTCCATAACAATACCGTAGTAACAAAGCGCTTTCCCAAAAATGCTTCCATCAGATATTTTTTATTCACATCTACGCTCAAAAACAATGCATTAATGCAATCGAAAAGTTCCCTCCGTGCACAAAGCCTCCGAAAATAATCTGATGCCAGCCTCGCACCAACGTGTAATCTCCTGACTGGCTCAACCATTCGACGCACCTACCGAGGCAAGCTAATCGTGCCCTAATCTCGGACTAAGCCTATTAGAGGCAGTTGTATCGCTTCCCTACGAAACTTCGGAAGCCCCTTTGCTCAGCACATTTCGCTCGTAAAACTATGGGTCGAACTTCGGAATATTGAACATTGAAATTTTACTGTTCCAATAAACTTTTGCCGCAATTTCGGTAATATCGAAATCGGTAATACTGAAATTTGGGTGTTTATTGAAAATATTGGACATGGATAAATTAAAAATTATTATCATAGCCAAGTCAAAACATGGCATACTGTATTTTAAGTAGCACATCATGAAATTAAACGTCATACACCAAAAGAATTAGGTAACTACTTTATTATCAAAAAAACTCCTGTTACATATTCCTTACAGCATGTTTCCGTAAAATTTTGCTAAAATCTCATTTTCTAGAACAGTGTGACACGTAAATCCCTTTCGTGTATAAACTGCGCCGTCTTGGTAACTAAGTGTGCATAAATTAAGTTAATGTTCAATACTTTTCTACTTACGAGAAAGTGGTCTTTTTATTGCCCCCTTTGAATATTTATTATCGTGTTCACGCATTCAGGAAAATATTTCGTGAGGAAACATTTTAAAAGATTTCTCGACCCGCTTGTCGTACGATTTATGTTTAAAAGTAAACGCAAAGTCTAGATAAACACACTACTATAGAAAATGAGGAATGAGTCTTACCGATAAGATTTGTTCACCTTCAAAACGAAATATAATTTTTGCTACCTTTTTCTTATAAAGTATTATGTAGTATAATTCCTATCTGAATGCATACGATTGTATGTGCACACAGGAAAATAAAAGTATCTCATTTCCATTCAAACATCGTAAATATTTTACGTCTCACTTTAAAGCATTGCTATTTTACACCAAGAAACTGGGATAAACTCGGCGGGTAGGAAAAATTGCAAAATCCAAAAATGTTTAGGCACAATGTAACGGACTTGTGAAAATTGCTCATTATTTTTTAAAATTAAAATTTTCCTATCTTGTTTCTTCACTCCCCTACGAATAGCTGGCACAGTTCCTTACAAAATTAAAATAATATTACCTAAGTACCTACTGTGGGGGAAAATGTTCAATTTTTTTGCAAGCATTTATTGTTGTTACAGATTCTTAGAGATATAAGACATGGTCTTATGAACATGGGAAGAGACGGCGTGCGAGGACCCTTCGGAGGTATGTTGTACTTAATTCCGGACATCACCTTATCCAACAACATGGTTTTATCAATGTTTGGGCAAGGATGATACAACTTAAATGTGCTTTTGACCTGGGTTTTACATTTTTAATCTGATTGTTTTTAGTATTTTGGGATGTAGATAAAAAATAATAAGCAAAAGTTTGAGATTTCAGAAATATTTAGCTATTTTAATATTAAAAAATACTAAAATAAACAGATTTTGCTGTTTAATGTTGAGCTCCAATGATTACGCATGATGCTTGCACGATTTTTGAATACTTATTTGATCAATATTGTGCGGAATGCTTATTTTGACGATGTAATTACACGTTCAACATTATAATCATTCGGTATGCTTTCGATGTGCATCAGTCATTCATCATTTTATTATTTTTTGGTATTCATGAACTCACTTGAGAGTTCAACTAAGTCGATTATTATTTATCATTGTTCGATTTTATCGTAAGCAGCTGCTTGAAACCATAAGCGCGGTAGACTTTGATAGAAAATTGAATTTTTTAATTAATTCAAACAAATCCATTATTATCATTCATCAAATCAATGTTTTCTTTGCGAGAAATGCTGAATGCATGTTTTGAAGAAACAATATTTTGCAACCACGCACGGCTTAACGATGTTCGTACACAGCTTTAACTGCAGTGTTGTCAGTGACTCGCCACTATGTGGAAGGCATTATTTACGGTAAACTTTTTTGGCAATTTTGTTAGCACGTATTTTTTTTAATTTGCATTACTGGGATCTGAGCTGCACTGGTCTAATAGAAGGCTCGTTTACAGACGACACGTATATGTACGACGACGAAGCAAGAGGGCTCTCAGGAAGAGGGCACTGGTACGACGAACCACCATACGAGAGTGACCCTGAAGACTTTTTGATGGGAGGAGGAGCACCAGCGGCTTCATTTCAGAATGGGCGAGTTTGTTTTACTCTCAACCTCAGAAATGAGTCCAGAGGCGAAGGCGTAATATCACTAAGAAGCGCCGGCGATATAAGTTTAGCGAGAACCCCTCGGAGGGGATTAATTATTCCGCAGAGTGGCCCCTACCCGACCACCGTTATTCCCCTACGAACGGCAAGAGATCGGGAGAGTGGGGATTACGCCGCGTCTGATATCCAATCTATAGGATCAAGACTATCTGGCATCTCTTTAGAATCAAACCGGTCGGAGCGAGATTCCAGAAGGGGCTACAGGCAAATGTCCGGTTACCGGATAGGTGCTGATCCTTTATCACCTGCTTCGTCTGATTACGAAGATCAGGAAAGTGAAACAGATTCACAACACATAGCCACTGTACATAAGGTAATTCAACAAATATACTGCCATTTTTGTTTTTAATTAGCAATCAATAATAATTGTTTTTAATACCAAGATAGCGTAGGTCAAATAATAAATTTGCTGATATAAATGTTGCTTTTGATTTTAATTTCCTTTGCCTAATTAACAATTTTATCACTCATTCCAGTCAGCTGAAGAATGCGAAGGTGTGTCTAATTTGGCAGGAAAAGTAAGAGGTCTCAGACAAGATGTCCAAAGAAAAATATCAAGGTTAAGGCAAGAAAGGGGCCCTGAAGGCAGTGACAGACGGACAAGTGGTGACCAAGCGTTTCCATGTTCTAATAGTTCTTTCGAAAGTCTTCCCAGCGGATCAGGCAGTAGTGAGTGGATTTATTGAGTTATTTCGTTTGTGTTAATATAAATGGTTTTGTAAATAAGTTGGTCTTTCCTTTCTTTGTACCATAACACCCCATGTGTTACTTACAGAAACCCTTTTGTAATTTATGTAATTCTCAATTTATCTGCATCATAACCTAACCTTACTAATTGCATCGCATTGAAATACTAAAACTACTACCTATTCACAGTCAAACAAGATGTACACAGGTATTCTAGTTTCAATGTGTTGGTCGTAGACATTGAAATTTATTTTATCTGAGCCTAGAATATTTATGTACAGGCACACAAGCATTGGTTCGCGCCGGTAGTAATCACTCATCTCTCTCGGCAGAAGAAAACATAGAATTAAGTCCAGCCGGGCGGAGTTTACTCGTGCCGCAAATGCTGTGCCGAGCTCGAGCCCTCGTCGATTACGTACCCAATATTTATGAGAAAGATGCCCTGAGATACAAGGTAAGACGACTTAATACCAAAGCGTACATACTTGCTGCTTGAATCTAGGAAGGAATTTCTAATAACGTATTATTTGTCAACAGAAAGGAGACATCATCGAAGTGATAAACATGAATGCTTCAGGCATATGGCGAGGCGTATTGAACAATAAAGTTGGAAACTTCAAGTTCGCGCACGTCGAAGTTTTATCTGAAAGGGACACGGTCCGCTCAAGATCATCCAAATGGTGTAAAAGTCGCGAAAGGCTTTGGGAAACTCGACCACGAACAGTGGAAGAATTGTTGAGACGAATAGATTTGTTAGATTATGCTGTGGCCTTTGCAAGGAATGGATATGAAGACATAGAACTATTCAAGGAGATCGAACCATCTGATTTAGACTATTTAGGAATAATGACTCCTGAACACCGTACACGTATTCTCGCTGCCGTACAACTTCTGCACCAGCTTGAATGTGAGTTGGAACAATAATTATGACCACTTATTTCAAATAAAGTAATCTATTTTATGAAGCTTCTAAGAAAATTATCAACTCTCGTAGGTGGCGAAGGCGAAGCAGAAGCTGATGGAGGCGGTTCAAGCTCCGAAGGTGGCGACTCTCCCTTCGGCAGACGACAATTTCCTCGCGACTCTGGTTGTTACGAAGCCGGTGTCGGAGTTGGAGGCGTCCGAGTTCGGACTTCACCACTAGTCCACAGAGCTGATGAGCCGACACATAGACCCCCAGAACCAGCGCCGCAAGCTAAGCGGTCCATTCGTCTACGACAACCAGATGACGCTGAATGCGATAGAATCGAACGCTATCCCGGCACAGGTACAGAACGAACGACCGTACGTGGTGGTGGTTTACCCGGTGGTGCCAGAGATGATACTTGCGAATCCGATCACCGACTTAATGTAGTCAAGTTTGTAGCCGGCGGGGAACCATGTGCATCGGAGAAAAGTAGCGACTCGGGGGTGAGTAGTTCATCACTAAGTTCTGCTCATCCCCACCGTCCCTGAGCGAGGCCTGCCGCGCCCGCGCTTGCCTAGGCGCTGGCGCGGGCGCGTGCGCAAGCCGCGCAGCCGCCCGCTCCCCCCGCCAACACTGAACCATCCGCGCCGCCCGAACCTGAAAACGAATGAACTAGGCAAATTCTAATACTCCTCATTTCACTTTTCTAACAAACACTAGAAATGCATCTTGCATTGCCAATATTTTAACCTTACCTATTTAATGGGTTCATTAAGTCACATTTTGTCAGATACATTTTAGTATTTAAATCAACTCAAAATAAGACTGAAACTTACTTTCTGCATAAGAATGGGAAGAATGAGGTAAATGTTTTGGGCGGTGCGTTTATAGATTAGTGTGGGTAAACTTCTATTTGACTTCTACAGAAGCAATTAAGTGTCTGTTAAGACGATTGTCTTTATAATATCAGGATTTACGATGTCAAACCCACAAACACTCCTTGTGTAAGAACTTGTTACTTAAAGACTGACTTGAGTTTCAAAGCACTTGCGTGTGCTGTAATTTTTATGAAACGATTAACAGATAAAATGCAATAATGTAAAGATAATGATAACTCCTCTTCTTTGATATGTTCAAGTAATACAATTTGGACAAAGATAAATTAATCGATGTTAATAGATTCAATCGTAAAATAGACTTCAGTACAGAATATTATTATGAATTGTAGATATTTATATAGGTTGCTTGTTACGATTTCACATGCGGATTTTGAAATCGCTTTTTATCATTCCGTTATAAATTGAAAAGCATATCATGGATGGCAGCAATTTATTGTAATTTTAGTTAGCTTTTGACTCGTTACTCTGTTCAAAATACTAACTGCAATAGTTTTGTTTTATCTGCTACCTGAATTGTATGTTGCAAAAATTACGTTTAGTAAAAAAGTTACATAAGCACATTTCCTTCAGATTTTATTTTTAATATTGTCCATTCGTACGCAGCACATAAAATGTCCGGGTAATGTCCACATTTCCCAGTACGAGGATAATATTTCGAAGTGAATTTATAAAAAAAATACATTGATGCATTTCTCGTTTATTTCATTTTGAACAGAGTATTTAAAAAAAAGCATTTATGACTGTATTTAGGTATTAGTAGAGGAGGCAATATGCCAGTTTGTGTAAGTACTTGGGCGTTGGAAGCGCAACATTCAATAGCAATAATTGTAAATACATTATAGATAGGTTAATTATTATATGTTGATATAAAAGTTTTTTGTAATTTTTTAAGAGAGCTTTATGCGGTATGCCGTGTGTACAGATAATGTAGTGAAACAGTGAAATTTTGAATTTCACCCCGCGATCTTCCGTGTCATGGTAAAGCAATTTGACATACTTTACGATCTTCACACTTGTGACTGGGCTCTCGTAAAATTGTAACTACTGTCAAACTACAGACGGGAACAAAACAATATTAGGTTTCGCAGGCTGAGAAATGTGTCGCGTTTCCCTGTAGAAATAATATTACGTTCCTCATATTGTACTACACAGCATGATTTTCTTTTTAATATTGTTGGATAAGGTGGAACTGTATTCAATGTGTGCCGTTATACATATCGATGTATGTCTGTAGTAGATCAATATTATGTATTTTTGTGTGGCTACAAAGTTTCCGTATTGTAATTCAATGAAATATTTCATATCTCCTTCTTATGTCAGTTCACTATCCAATATTTGATTATGTTTGTTGTTTATACTTCTGCCTTAATGTTGAATGTGTTTTAAGGAGTTCTGCCCATTTTTGTATAAGCTCAGCCATTCGTGTCAAAGTCGGACACTACCGACTGTCCGTGGTGTTCCTCTTGTAAATTTTGTAAAAAAGAAATCTTAAACACTTTTCGAATACAATCGTGAACTAGTCCGAACTATTGAATGTACATAGTTAAATGTTTGTTACTTGTATATTGTAGATAGAATATATTTCTTTTGACAATTGTATATTCAATAAAATTAATTCTTTATTAAAGATTCAATGTTAAAAAGATAATTTATTTATACTTAATCAAAATTATGTTAACGATGCTCAGGTAGATTTGAACTTATCCATAGGTTTTGTGGTTATAGCGTTGTTTTTAAGACTTGTGATTATAATAATTAAGCTGTATAATTCAATTTTTTATTTCATTTCTGTTAGCCATACATCATTAACTGTGCGTACTTTTTGTAGCAATATTTATATTTTTTTAAACAGACCTTATGTGTAAGTTAACAAATCTGTTTACAAACATGGATTCTAAATAAATAAATCCAAAACTTTATCTGCTATTTTATTTCATAAAAGTATTTCACACAAAAAGGTATATCGGAAATTCAACTTATTAACTTAGTATTTGTTGAATAGAATAATTCAAGCGCTAGAGATATTATAGAACAATTAGTTTATTACTTAGAACAGTTTTGGTTTGTTGTTAAATTGTTGAGTCGACATGAAGTCTATTCGTGTTAGTAGGTATATACGAGTACAGTATGCAAATCATACCATTTGTTACCTTATGCTTTGATGGATTATCCACAAGTGATTTTCAAATACATCTATGATACACGTATTCAAAAACATCGATTTATTATGCATTTGTTACTTAATGACAGCCGATTTTCATTAATTTCTTGGATACACGCAGTATAGACCACTTCAAAGAATAAGTGCGATCACTAAAAACCAATAGATAAAACTCCTTGAAAATCAAAGCATTAAGGGAATTGAAAAGAGTATGCTTAGATGGTTTGGTTACGTTAAAAGAATGGATGAAAGGCGACTAACGAAAGGTATTTACAAGGCAGATATAAGTGGGAATGCCGGGAGGGGACGCCCTAGAAGGACATACATAGACCTTATTGGTGAGGTTCTTCAGAAAGGTCAGCTGCGTAGTACTTGCCACCGGCGTGTGTGTATGGCAACATGTATGAATGTAAACGAAGCAAAAGAAGTATGTAAGAATCGTAGCATTGGCGCTCTGTAGTTTCTGCCTACCCCCATGGGAAAAAGGCGTGAGTTTATGTATGTATGTATGTCTAACAAGTACTTGTTGAATATTTCTTCAAATTGTCAAAAACTAGCTTGCAGAAGTTGTCTTAAACAAGTTGTTACGTAATAAGTATTAAACGTAGGTATATTTACTCAATAAATCTCCCTCAATCTATTAATGCTCCGAGCTAATGCTCCGAGCTACTGTTAAACTACTCATTCATAGATCATATCTAAGTATTTACAAATATCATTTTGAAACAAAACTTGTTTATTCATTCCAAGCATTCATATCTTATACAAGTTATTAATGGGGAGTACTTAATCTGAGTCAAAGTATTACTTCAATTGATTGCAAATCAGTATTTCTGCTGCGCCGATGCATTATCGATTGTGGAGTCGCTAAAATTGATTTTGCTTCTAGTCTTTAAACTGCAGACCGTTGTAAACTTTAACGTATAGTAGATAAGGATCAAATATTGTTAACAGGTGTATTTATTTAGAGATAACAAGCAGATTCACGGTGCAGTGAATAAATATCGACAATACATCAATGTTGAGGAGTGTGCTCACTTGCTTCTGCGAAACGAGTTCATTATTTCTGTTTTAGTGTTGATATTATAATCAGTTATTTTTAGGAATCCTGGAATGGTCTGTACAGTTAGTGTACATTTGTTGATGTTTCAGTATAAATAATACAAAACGAAAACCTAGAACTAACCTTTAGACGAAGCTTGCAATATAAGAATTTAAGTAGTCTTGAAATCTATTTTCCTAATTACTCGACTATTCACGCACTTCAAGCTGACAGATACAAGTAGTCATTTTTGCAATCACAAACGTAGACAAATCGCTGCGATTCCCAGCCAGTGTGCTATCTCAATGCGCCTATAATTATACAACCCATGACTTATGACGGCTTACCGAGTACCTTATATCATGTTTCTATGCACATTTTTTAAATTCGCACTCGAATAAATCTTGCGACATTACCCATGGGATATGGCAGCCATGCTCTTCGTACTGTGGAAGTCTATTATTGCAAAGTGAATGAATCATTTGATTATTAATAAACAAATGAAAACTCAACAGATTTTAAAGACAGAGTGTTGCATCATTTATTTTATGAAAGTATTTCTTTTAGTTAAGTTAAAATTAACTGGCCTGTTGGTCTAGTCGTCAGTGGCCCTGACTGCTTTGTCGCAGGGCGTGGGATCGATTCCCACCCAGGACAAACTGCGTGATGAGCACGATCATTTGTTATGGCTAGCCGTTATTTATCTATAATATTTATGTATTTAGAAATGTTTATCAGCTCTTTAGTACCCAATACATAAGCTCTGCTTAGCTTGGGATTAGACGACGTTGTGTGAAAGCTGTAGAATATTATTATTGTGGAAAATTAGTTCAGTATGCGTTGCTTAAAGAGGAGTTCAAAGAAAATATCGAACCTCACATTGATCCATAAACAATATTTGCCATCTTAATAGCGCGTGAGAGTCAAAATCTCTATCCTATTAATACTTCGTTGCACATACGACCTTCAAACCTTTACACAAGACACAGTTTTGTTCGCACATTTACTCCAACTATTTGACTGTATGAAACACACTGTGTAGTATACACACTAACTATCACTGGGTTGGTGGGGAATAAAACCACTCTGGAAGTTTCTTCTAGTTCTTCTTTATTAGGAGAGTCTTCATTGCTTGCTGCCCGCTGACTGTGTCGAATGGGCAAAATGGGCCTTCTTTTATACAAAAATCTCCGCGCGATTGACCAATCACAAGCTTACAAAAACGCGGGAAAAGTTAACAACCAATCAGAATTAGGCAAAAAAGGCGGGAAAACATGGCACATTATCTTAAGTACTACGAAACTTTACCGTAACGAGAGCCAAGTGGTAAAATTCAACATTTTAACAAAGTTTTTCTTAAACAATGTATACAAAACTATTAATAATTGAATTCTATGTGTTAAAAACTAATATCCAAAAATATAAAATCAACAAAAACATAACATAATAAACTTATAAAATCTTACTGCTAAGTCTACTATGTACACAATGAAACAATACTAACACTATACTAACTTACTATACTATCACTTAATTCACAGTTATTTTAGTGTCTATGTATCACTGTTATTGTCTATACTGTTTATATATCACTGTCACTTATGTAAACACTGTCTATGTAGCACTATCACTTATATACATGTCCCGCACATCACTCCCGCCGTGCGACCGCGTCGCATCAGCTACCGGTGCGGGCTCGACGTTCGTAGGCAGGGGCAGGATCACCAGCTTCCTCACTGGCCGGCGCAGGATACCTCCTCTGGTCAGCACGTCCACCGTCCGCACGATGTTGTCGGGGCCCGGATACGTAGCGACGACTCTTCCTCGGATCCACACGTTGCGGGGCAGGTTCGGGTCGACGATCTGCACGAGGTCATTGACTCGTACTGCTTGACCTCGTCCGTGGGGCTCCCGCCGGTGTTGGAGCTCAGGGAGGTACTCCTTGACCCAGCGTAGCCAGAAGACGTCGGCTAGCCTTTGTGCGGCCCGCCAGCTGGATCGTGAGATGGTGTCTTGCTCGGTGAAAGTGCCTTGCTGTGGCACTCGCCCTGGTCCTCCCAACAAGAAGTGGTTAGGAGTGAGGGCTTCTGGATCTTCAGGGCTGACAGAGACGTGAGTCAGTGGACGACTATTCACGGTGTACTCTACTTCGGCGAGTAGAGTGGTGAGGACTTCTTCTGCTGGGTGACGTTCATGTAACGTCGCGGTGAGCGCTGTCTTCACAGAGCGAACCATTCGCTCCCAAGCTCCGCCCATAAATGGAGCTCCAGGCGGGATGTAGCGCCAGGAGATGGTCCTCTTCGCCGCTTCCTCTGCAGTCGCTGTGTCGATTGCTTGTCGTAGTTCTTTGTCGGCAGCCTTAAGGTTGGTGCCGTTATCTGACCAGATTTCAGTCGGGCAGCCTCGTCGTGCGATCAGCCTTCTGACCGCCATCACCGCTGAGTCGGCGCTGAGCGAGCCGGCGACTTCTAGGTGTATCGCTCGCGTTGTGAGACATGTGAAGATGGCCACATATCTTTTCTGTCGAGTTCGTCCGACGGTCACGGAGAGGGGTCCGAAGTAGTCGACTCCAGTGAAGGTGAAGGGTCGCTTGTGGTGAGCTAAGCGACATGCTGGCAGGTCCCCAGTTCTCGGATGCGGTGGTACCTGCGTCTTCATCCTACAGAACAGGCATCGTCGCAGTAGTGTGCGTGTGATTGGGCGCAGTCTGAGTACCCAATACTGTTGTCTGCACTCGTTGATCGTGGCTTCTACACCAGAGTGATGAAGTTGCCGATGAATGTTCAGTATCCAGAGCTTGACTGTAGGATGATCACCGTCGATTACCAGCGGGTTCTTGAATTCTTCCTTCATATCTTTGATCGCTTGAATTCGACTTCTTAGTCTGATGGTGCCGTTTACAGATACAACGCTGAGTTGATGAAGGCGGCTTTCTTTGTCGATGGGCTTCCCGTTGTTCAGGTTTCTTATCTCTTCTGTGAATGACTCTTCTTGAGATGATCGCATCAGTAGTTCTTCAGCTGTTTTGAGCAGCTCTGCTGTGACCGGTAGCAGTTTCATCTCTCCTTGTGACGACTTCCTAGTCGTCGTGGGTGCCTGCCTTTTCACGGTAGTCTGGTTCTTCTTCCAAGCTGGATCGGTTTCTTTATTCTTCCTCGTTCTTCTGTAGTTGACTCTCTGCTTTGTAGTTCTACAGAGTTGGATGAATTGCAGAACACGTGCTGTTGAGTATCGGAGTCGGTCCCAGCTGGAGAACTTGGATGGGTCAGGCAAACCCTCTGCAAGCCTCGGTCTTGTCTTGTCGCTCATGTGATGCGTCTTCTCTTCTTCAGAAGGTTCGTCTGCTGTTGTTCTTGTGGTTTCTGTCGGCCATGACTCTTCTGTAAGGTACAAGAACTCAGGCCCTTTGAACCACCGATGATCTCTGTTGAATGTAGCTGGAACGTCTCGTGTGGCGTCGTCTGCTACGTTCAGCTTTGTCGGAACCCAGCGCCAGTCGTTGACTTTTGAACTCTCTTCTATTGCTGCTAAACGATGAGCCACGTATGGTTTGTAGGAACGTGACCCTGTCCTTATCCAGGTTAGGACGGTCTTGCTGTCAGTCCAAAACACTTTACGGTCGGGCTTCCTCTCGTGTTCTTCGACCACTGTCTCCGCCAGTCTGGTGCCCATGACCGCTGCTTGCAGCTCTAATCTTGGTATCGATGTCAGCTTCAATGGCGCCACTTTTGCTTTGGCTATGATGAGGGACAGGGCGACCTCGCCATCCGCTGCCACCGATCTCCAGAAGAGAACCGCAGAGTAGGCAGACTCGCTGGCGTCGCTGAAGACGTGGAGTTCTAATGTGGCGGCGTCGCTGTAGTGCAGATATTGCCGTGGGATTGCTACTTGGTGGAGGCTCTTTAGGTGTGCCATCCAGGTTTCCCATTGTTCCGCCAGGTCTTCATCGATCTTGTCGTCCCATGCTGTTCCTCTGCGCCAGACTTCCTGGAGGAGTTGTTTCGCCCTGATTGTGACAGGCGAGGCGAATCCAAGCGGGTCGAAGAGCGACATCACTATTCTCAGAGCTTCTCTCTTCGTTGGCTGTTTACCCTCTATAAGTGTAGCCGGTATTCTGGCTAGGTTGAGATTGAAGGTGAGCTCGTCCGAGTTGATCTTCCATATGACGCCCAGGACTCGTTCTGTTTGTTCTTCTGTTCTGTAGAGTTCTATGTCTTCTGTCTGGTTGTCTTCTCCAAGTGATTCTAGGAGTGACGCTGAGTTCGACTTCCACTGCTTCAACTCGAAGCTGGCCTTCGTGTGTACTTCTCGTACACTCTTCGTGACGCATATGGCATCTTCGAGGCTTCTGAAGCTGTCTAAGTAGTCGTCGACGTAATGCTTCTGTATGATAGCGGCGGCGGCTTCGGGATGCGATTCTTCATGCTGTTTCGCGTTCAAGTTCTTGACGTAGATTGCTGTTGATGGTGAACTTGACGCTCCGAAAATCAATGACGTCATCCTGTATTCTTCTGGAGGCTGACCGTCGCGTCGATCGCCGCGCCATAGGTACCGTAATGCATCTCTATCTTCTGTTCTCAGCTTGACTTGCATGAACATCTCCTTGATGTCCGCTGTAACTGCGACCATGTGTTGCCGGAACCGCATGACGACGCCTGGTAGTGATTGCAGTAGATCGGGACCTTTGAGTAGCATGTCATTGAGTGCTACTCCTTTGGTCTTGGCTGCCGCGTCGTGTACTACACGAAGTTTGTCCGGTTTCATTGCGTTGATCACGGCGAAGTTAGGCAGATACCAGGTCTTGTCAGCTGTCTTCTGTCTCGGGGCAGGTTCAGCGTACCCCTTTGCGATGAGAGCGTCCATCTGTTCGACGTACTTTTTCTTCAGTGCGGGGTCACGATCAATCTTCTTTTCGATGCTGAAGAGCCTCTTCAGTGAGTTTTCATAGTTATCTGGAAACTTGACATCTTCTTTGCGCCAGAGAAGACCGGTCTGGAATCTGGTTTCATCTATTTTCGTTGTTGTCTTCTCCAGAATTTGAAGTGCTTGCTCTTCTGGATCA
This sequence comes from Euplexia lucipara, assembly GCA_921972225.1. Classification (NCBI taxonomy): domain Eukaryota; kingdom Metazoa; phylum Arthropoda; class Insecta; order Lepidoptera; family Noctuidae; genus Euplexia; species Euplexia lucipara. The sequence goes on from OV179148.1 coordinate 12,565,173, forward strand.
GTCTTCGGTCTCTTGGGGTTAATACAGAGAGCGTCCATCTCAAAATATTGCTTCACAAGATCTTCTATGTTATCTTCTGGATCTTCTGCTAGGTGTGACACGAAGTCGGTCTTCTGGCCGAAGGTGCGCGTCTGGCTGCCGTGGAGTACCCAACCTAGTGGCGTGAGAGATGCCACTGGATGGTCGTTACTTCCTCTTCTGGTCTGCGAAGTCAGCAGAAGATGCCAGTTGTCTTGCCCGATGAGTATTCGTGGCTTCGCATTCGCATATGTGAGATGTCCTCGGATGTCGCATAGGTGTTGACATCCTTCCACCAGTTCTTGTGGTACCCGTTGAGACGAAACCTGTAGATTCTTCACTGTGCGCGCTTGTATTTGCTCTTCATGATCGTTGAGCCCCTTCAGCTTGATGGTGACTCTTCTCGATGTCGATTCTGATGCCTTCATGTCATTGATGGTTTCTATCTTCAATGGATCTATGGGTCCTGTTGCTCCGATGCTCGTCACTACACTGTCGTCGACGAGCGTTACTGTTGACCCGTCGTCCATCAATGCGAAGGTGTCGATGGCTCCTTTTGGTCCCTTCACCTGGACCGGTAGGATCTTCAAGTAGGACTGCTTCTTGACTGTCCATGTCGAATTGATGACTTCTGTTTTCTCTTTGTCTTCTGTTGTCTCTGCTTTTTCAGTCTTCTTTTCGTAGTGCAGCATCTTGTTATGAGAGTACTTGCAGCTATTGATACCACACTGCTTGACTTTGCAGTTGTGTGTCTTGCTTCTGTAGCGTAGACATTTGAAGCAGAGGCGTTTGGACTTGGCCATGTCCCATCTTGCGTTCGCGTCCAGTTTCTTGAACTGTTCACATTCTGTAGCGTTGCTGTGTCCCGTGTCGTCACACACGGCGCACTTCGATGTCTGTGTCTTCTCAGTCATGTTGTTGACCCGTTGCGTCTTCTTTTGTTGTGTGGTCGAAGTAGGTGCTGCCGTCTGTTCAGGTAGCGCGTAAGGTCCACACAACTCTGCTTCCCTTTTGAAGAATTTCTCAATTTTGATAAGGCAAGGATCTTCACGTGGCTGCGTGGCTGAGAAGTCATAGTATCTGTAGCGTAGAGTCGGCGTCAGCTTGTCCACCAGTGTCTTTGCGAGCTCCGGGTTGTACATGTAATTGAAACATCCTAATGTCTTCAGTGTTGCCACGACGTTGGACACTTTGGTGGCGAATATGCAGATGTCCCTCGGCGACTCGGTGAGGCGAGGCAGGCTTCGAAGTGTCTCCATCTCCAGCATAGCTATTGATTCTGGTCTTCCAAATCTTGATTCTAATGTTTTCATCACTTCAGCTGGATGCGCGTTGGTTATCAGGAGACCTTCGACCGCTTCTCTGGCCTTCCCCTTCAAATTTCTTCTTAGTCGGTTTGTGTTTTCCACTGAGGTGAACATCGCTTCTGTTTCGTAGTAGGCGGCGCAAAAGGGTAGCCACTCTTGATGAGATCCACTGAAGAATGGTAACTCGACGAACTTGGGTCGCTGGGTGGCACCGATAGCCCGAGTGATGGCTTCGGCTAGAAGGGCTAGGTCAGTTTGACCTCCCGCCGGTGGCTGACGCGTCTCTTCATGCTTCGCTGGCCTTGGTTCTTCTGTCTGGACGATGGCTGGTTCTTCTGGAGGGTTGTGAGGTTCATCGGCGATGGCTAGTATCGGACGATGTACTTGTTGCTCCAACCAGTTGTCCACTCTTGCATTAACTTCTGACTTTGAGTAGACAGTGACGTCATCTTCTTCATCATCCTCGGAGTCTTCCTTTTCCAAGGTAGCTAGGCGTGCTGCGGCGAGTTCCACTTGAAGGCGAAGTAAGTCTTCTTTCGCCTTTGCAATCTTGAGTTGCTTCGTTCTGCTATGCGTTGATCCCCCCTTTCCCCCCTTCTTGCTAGGGGCGGGGAGGTCCTGTAGGCCAGTCGTCTTCGGCGGACCGGCGTTGGTTCTCGAAACTTCTTTTACTGTAGCGGTTTCTTTGACAGCAGCGGGCGGCTTCATCAGCTGTTTGACCTTCGATCCCGCAACCAGCGTCGTCGTAGCGGAAGGGGTTACGGACGGGGCGACGGCGCCAGCGGGGTGCGAGGGGGGAGGGGCACTCGTAGATGCGGCGGCGGTAGCAGCAGTCGAAGTAGTCTGTTCGGTGACGGAAGTCTCGTTCGATGGATCAGTAGCCGCGGAGGTGTCTGTTCGTTCGGATGTCTCCGTGGCAGTCGTCCCTGTAGCTGTTGATTCTTCCGTGCTGGCTTGTGCACTGGTACCGGTCGGCTTGCGGCCCCTTCCCTCGGAGCGTGTGACGGGCATGTTGTCAGCTGATCACTATCTTCAGTCTTCAAAAATAATCTTCCCTAATAAATCTTCACGTAGAAAGTATCTTCCCTATAACTGTAGCACGAATTCTTCACGTAGAAAATATCTTCCCTATAACTGTAGTACGAATTCTTCACGTAGAAAATATCTTCCCTATAACTGTAGCACGATTCACGAAGTCTTCATGTAGAATATCTTCAGGTCTATTCCCCACAATATCCGGCTCGAAGGACCATTTAATGTGTAGTATACACACTAACTATCACTGGGTTGGTGGGGAATAAAACCACTCTGGAAGTTTCTTCTAGTTCTTCTTTATTAGGAGAGTCTTCATTGCTTGCTGCCCGCTGACTGTGTCGAATGGGCAAAATGGGCCTTCTTTTATACAAAAATCTCCGCGCGATTGACCAATCACAAGCTTACAAAAACGCGGGAAAAGTTAACAACCAATCAGAATTAGGCAAAAAAGGCGGGAAAACATGGCACATTATCTTAAGTACTACGAAACTTTACCGTAACGAGAGCCAAGTGGTAAAATTCAACATTTTAACAAAGTTTTTCTTAAACAATGTATACAAAACTATTAATAATTGAATTCTATGTGTTAAAAACTAATATCCAAAAATATAAAATCAACAAAAACATAACATAATAAACTTATAAAATCTTACTGCTAAGTCTACTATGTACACAATGAAACAATACTAACACTATACTAACTTACTATACTATCACTTAATTCACAGTTATTTTAGTGTCTATGTATCACTGTTATTGTCTATACTGTTTATATATCACTGTCACTTATGTAAACACTGTCTATGTAGCACTATCACTTATATACATGTCCCGCACACACACATATACATTTATAATTCTGAAGGCAGAGGAACCAAGTTACGACTAGCGGAAAATTTACTATGTCCATAAACGTCCAAATGCAAACTGTGTGACGGGAACTCCGAACGCGAATAGTAAAATTTAAAATTAAAGGCGTTCAGTTTGTCGTAAATTTTGGAAGGTGTTATTTTATTTATTTGTTTTGTATTTGTAGAATATCGTTATGTGTTATAATGGGGACTTAGAACGGGATATTGTCTTTTGCAATCGAAGTGGCGAAGCTAGAATGCATTGAGATGTAAGTATTTTCTGTCTACGAGACGAATGTCTCGGAATTCTACATTCTGTTGACAAAACACGATACATTATTTGTCTAGAGAAATGTTTTTTTTCGCTTACATGCAATCTTTTAGGTTTGTCGCATGGGTGCTGAGGCGAGAAAAGTATTTAACATTATTTATGCGCTCATCACATAACATGCTAGAATATTTTTTGGCGAGTTTTTCTTAGTAAAGTCATTGAACCATGATATTAAATATAAATTCTATCAATACTTCTCTGTCAGTAAAAGCTACCTATATTTTAAAACGTTTGATTCCGGTGATTTCAATGATCGAAATATCGAATATTAAGTGAAAAACTACGATATATTTGCGTTGTTCAATTTTAGTTGAAAGAGGAAGCCCTCGAATATTGGTCTCGTTAAAAATTCACGAAAATTCGTCGGGAAAAAATATAAACTGAAATTGGTACATACCTCCACATATTTTAATGAATCATTCGATGGACATTGGTATTCTAAGCCTTTTCATCTAACTGAACTTTTTATTTTTCAATACTGAACTGAACTGAATGTCGTGATGGTCCAGAAGTAAAGGCCACCGCTCATGAACGAGGTTGAGGTTCAAATCCAAGTACCTACCATTGTGACTGTTGTAATTTATACGTACTTTCTAAGTTTATCTTAGACATTTTGACATTGGGGAAAGAAAATATCGTGAGGAAACTTGGACTTATAGTTAATATAAGTTTGAAATCCACCTTGAGCAAGCGTGGTGATCAATGTTCTTGCCTTCTCTGTAAGAGACGAGGCCTTTGCCCTGCACACGCACAGTGGGACAGTAACAGGCTGGTATTATTATTATTAAAAACATTGAACTTTGATCACCTCTCTGGTGTATTAACTTATTGAACTTTATTTTCTGTCATGGTGTCTACAAGCTGATAAAGCAAGTTTATAAAGGTGTAAGTGCACTTCCTTTCGCATAAAGTGCCTGGACGCAGGCAGGCCTTCTTGCCCTTCGTGTCCAATATTATAAAGCTTTTTAGGTGTTAACTAAAGAAATGTTTTGTTCTCACGTTTTAGCGATTCTTGCAGAACGACAATGCTTTATTATACATATACAGTTATTTACTTTTGAAAATTTTCTGTTTATGCGTTTTTGACTATGCGCATGTACAGACGCCAGCACATCAAGTTACCCCAATGTGTCAAATTTTCCAAATTGAATATGAACCTTATTCTGTTTGACATATAGGTAGTTGAAAAACGATCAAAGAAACTTGACACATTGGGGTAACTTGATGTGCTGGCGTCTGTACCTACTATTTTCATTCTATGTAGTTATGTCAACTGGAGTGCTATTCTGTAAATGGTAAATCACTTCGAAAGTCATTTCGCAAATCATCTCGAAAGTCATACTCGCTACGTTTCTCATGTCGCCTGTACAAGTTTCGGTATTCACATGTCAACGTCAAAATACTCACCCGATTTAGTTCATCTCACTTTGATCATCACTTGGTGGCGCCAGTGTCGAAATCACTCTATTTAAGAATACAATATTTTAATTTCACATGATTTCACTGCGGATCCAAAAGTTATTTCACAAATAAACTTTTCAGAATAGCACAGCTGATGGATTTGTAAATAAGTACTAAACTTGCTGGCTTTTAAGCTATTATTAAAGATTTAAACGGAGCATACGAGTAAGAGTATTAGTCCTTCAGGAAGACCAGTTACGTGGTACCTACTCGCAACCGGCGCGGCGACCGTGTATGTCTACATGTATGAATGTAAACAAAGCAAACAAGTATTTAAGAACAACAGAAGATGACGCTCTATATTGTCTACCTACATCCGTGGAAAAAAGGCGTGAGTTTGTGTTTGTCTATGAACATCCATACGATGTACAGTACAATAATTAAATTATGATATTACATATTTTCATTCATAAACTTTTTGCACGTGCCTAACGAATGAATATTCTCCATAAAATTCATAGGCCTCCTATTAATTTCACACGTTCTGGACTATTATTACAATACAGTGATTCATAATTAATAAGCTGCCCTCACCTATTCCACTAACGTTCATTAATCTAGACATGTATTCGTTCATGGATGTACATTGGCTATCAATAAATTTACGTATTTAGATTTATAACAAATTCATATGATTTGTATTCAAATTAGTAAAATTTCACAAAATTTAATGATGTACAGTTGGTTAAAGACATGCAGTGCAAATCATCATCTGCCTAGCCTTTTCCCAACTATGTTGGGGTCGGCTTCCAGTTTAACCGGATGCAGCTGAATACCAGTGTTTTACATGGAGCGACTGCCTGTCTGACCTCCACAACCCAGTAACTGGGTAACATGATACCCCTTGGTTAAACTGGTTGTCAGACTTTCGGGCTTCTGACTACAAGTAACGACTGTCAAAGATCTACAAATGACAGCCGGGACCAACGGCTTAACGTGCTTTCCGAGGCACGGAGGAGTCTTGGTATGTAATAAATGGTCACCCATCCACGGACCGACCTCGTCAAGCGTAGCTTAACCTTCGATCGACCCATGCGGCTGTTATAATTTAGCCACAAGCTCCTCGCACATACTGAGCATACATGCAGTGCAAATACTGAGAGAAATACATTTGCGAGATAGTTTTCTCAACCTTATTTTCTATTCAACGTCATCTCAGGTATATTAGTTTTACATCTGTGGCAATTCCTGAGTCGACACGTCATTTCTTTTAAAAGAACCCAGAAAATAAGTGACATTTTCAACTTTTTTGTTTCCTAACAGCAGGCCCATATAACAAATTATATTTCTATTCTATTTCTATTATAGAAAGAAAATGGCGTATATGGAATCAGTTGTATGTCAACTGTCAAGTATATTTCATTTTCAGTCATATCAAAGTTGTCTGTATTTCATTCTAGGCCATATGTAATGTGTATTAAAATATGTAATAAAATACCACAACAACTAAAAGAAACCTCCAGCTACAATATATTCAAGAATAAATTAAAAAAATACTTGACAATAAAAAGCTATTACAGTATAAAAGAGTTTTCCGAGGACAGAACTAAACTGTAAAACAGTGTGAAATATAAAAATGTATTTTTATTATGTTAAAGTAAATAATATAAATTTAATGATTTCATAATAATAATAATAATATGTAAATGTAATAATATAATATATAAATAGACATGATATTATATGATAAAATTGTGTAGCTGCGCCCTAACAGGGTATCATGTATGTACTTTTACCTTTTAAAACACCCTATGTGTCATAAAAAGTAACTCATGATCGCAAAAAATATTTGAAGTTTGAAGTTATTACAAATTCTACTCGTTAACACTTGACAGTTGACAAACAGCTGATTCCAAATACGCCATTTTCTTTCTATTGTCACCTTAACGATTAAGATAATAGAAATAGAATTTGTAATATGGCTAGGCCTGCAGGGTCGACAATTCCTAGCCTAACTTAAATCCTTTTTTGTTAACATGATTTATACCTACCCAGAAGCAACAATTAAATAACTGTATGAAGGGAATTAGTATGTTCAAACATACATTTGAGAGCCGTGTCTATTCAATTGAAGATTTCGGAAATGTCTGAGCATTACACCAATAGACGTAAATCAAGTTAACGTAGGAAATTATCATTGGCAAGCGTATATTGAGTTCATCAGTTTCTACATAAATATGTAAAATTCTTGTGTTGGTTTGTTACCGAAAATCGTCCGAAACGGCTTGAACGATTCTTAAGTTGTGTGTATGATTATTCAGTATGTCTGAGAATACGTTGTTACCTATTAAAAGAAAAAGCCAGTACAAAGTTTGCCGGAGCAGCTAGTTTTTTTATGCAATGATTTTTGAATAGTATCTAACAATTCAATCTAAAATCCTTCATTAAACATCAAAAGAAGACATATTTGCAAACGTAATGACAAAAAAACTTGGTCGTCCCTCATCACATAAGTGCTAAACAGCGATCTTTAACTCATACTTAACACTGCGCTATGAAAGCTCCAACACACACAGTGTATAAAAGTAGCAGCTACACCTATAAATGTTTAGCTAACTGCATTTATCAGCTGGCAGTATCGTGGCATTCTGTGGCGCAACATGGGTGTTCAGACATGTTTACCTGAGTAAGGTATGTGCACTGTAATTAACTTTTTATTTTCACACCGACAGACCACCAGCACGGGTTCGTTTGATATAGCCGGACGGGAATTGCGAATAGACAATTTGTAGCTGCTGTAAAAATTTAGTAGAGTAAGAAAAGAGAGATATTATATGGATATAGTATATGGAATCAGCTGTTTGTCAACTGTCAAGTGTTAACGAGTAGAATTTGTAATATGGCTGAAAATGAAATACACTTGACTGTTGACATACAGCTGATTCCATATTACTTTAACAGATTACTTTGTTTAATTTATGTAGATTTTGCTCGCCTTAATCGATAATTTTAAGATAAATATATTAATTAAATATGAAACAATGCAGAAAAATGCAGCACTCTATAAATAAAATAGGTTTTAAATATGGAGCTACAAGGGTGGGGACGTTTTGAACATAGTTATTGTGACACTCTTTCTAAGTCACTCTTTCAAATTAAGTGAACAAATCTCGAAATAGATAAAAACCAAATATTTGGCGTTCAGTCTAACAAGAAGTAGCTGAATAACAGTAAAGACATGGAGCGGCTGCTCATTTGATTAAACAACCCACGTCACTAGGATATCCTTTGGTAAAGTGCTTGTCATATTTTCGAAATTCTAACTTACTACTGTCAAATATCTACAAATAATTAGTAGTTTCACGTACTTTCTAAGGCATGGAAGAGGAGGTCGCGGGTATTCTATTTATTTATTTATTATTATTCTTACAGACAACAATTCAGGTCCACTGTGTTAGTAACAATCTTACTTAGCCTATGTTAGTACTTAATAACTAAAAGAGATCTTGTGCGATCGGCTAACGCCCACACAAGCGGATTATCCGTCCGGGCGGCTATCGAGTGCAGGATGATGTTGGGACTGGCACGCAACCTGCGAAGTAAGGAGGCAGATTTCTTGCGCCACACTGCATCAAAGCTGTCAACACGTGCATCGGAAAACATCGACGAAGCACTGCAGAAGCGTGGCAGTCGCCCTGAACGCATTATTGTATTGGATACGCAGAGCATTGCCAGCCCTTTGTGTATAACTGAACCACAGGGCCCCCGAGTACAGTGTGGTGCAATACGCCTTAAAAAGCGCTATTTTAACTGCAACTGTACATCGAGAGAACCCGCGGGCCAGCATGTTCGCCCGGACTGACAACGCTCTGCGCTCCCTCTCTAAATCTAAGTCGTCTTTCAGGTAATCTGTCACCAAATGGCCCAAATATTTAAATTTATAAACCCTGTTTATCGGTTCACCTTTAAGTAACAGAGGAGGGACCGTAGATGGACACCTGGTGCCAGATCTGAAGACGATTAACTCTGTCTTTTTGGTGTTGTAAATCAACCCATGAGACTCCGCATACGACTCACACACAGCCAGTAGCTTCCGAAGAGCATTAATTGATTGTCTCTCATCCGTAGATCAACTATGGCAAGCATTCTTGAACTCAAAGGTAAACATAATCACTAGCCCTCTCTTCTCGTTCAGCTCAATTGACTGCAGAATAACAAACGCAATAAAAGTATGAAAAGATAAAGATTTATCCAAATATCAATGTTTATGACACTGAAGTCTACCTATTTCGTAAATATGTGCACATCTTTAGGTTTGTGCAGAGAAACATTCTACTGATCGGAGATTGCCACTTAACATCGCCCTTAAGTAAGTTTACGATGCCAATGACTGTAATACTGGAGAAACAGTGTAATGTAGGTTTTCCAACTACGTGCAAAATGTATTGTGCTTCATCACAATGTCGGCACTCGATTTACAAAACTAAGCGCAATAGTCGTTGTTTTAAATGCTTAAGTACAGGACTAGGACTTTGAGTTGTTTGCACACAGAGTACGGAAAAAAGACAGTTTCAAGATATCTCCCAGTACATCGATCGTAATGAGTATTAACCGCAGCTATTAAGTATTTTATAGAACGAAAACCTATAACATGGAACACTAACGAACATTTAATTGAAAATATTTCTAGTTAGAACAACATAAAGCAAGAAACCGGTCAAGAACTCTGTCGTGTGTTGATGTACCTATGCAAAATTTCTAGGAATAATCGAGTAAGTGACATTAACCACATTTGTAGAATTTCCCAGGAAGTGTATGTACAGACGCCAGCATATCAAGTTACCCCAATGTCTCAAATTTCTTTGATCGTTTTTCAACTTTATGTCAATTAGAATAAGGTTCATATTCAATTGGGAAAATTTGACACATTGGAGTAACTTGACGTGCTGGCGTCTGTAACAACTAGTTTTTTAAGTACATTGAAAGAATTTTGGAAAATACTTAGTTGCACTAAAGTCACTGCAATGGACGCTGTAAAGAAATTTAAGTACGCTTCTCACACATTATTTCAAGCAGTAACGACTATGTTTGACACATCGACTTTAATTTCATACTAACCACCTTTTGCTGCAAAACAGCTCGCAATGAAACTTCAATTGTGGCTTCCAATTAAATACATATTATAGGCGTAGTGAATTACATAGAGTGGAAGAAATATCAACGCACATCCGGACAATATTTGAGTTCTACGTTTACATGATTTTTACGTTTTTTCTGATGATTTTTTTGCTTAATTGAACATCAAGCAGTACGGAGACTTACGATGTTTGCTTGATGTATACAAAAATGATGTAAATGAAGAGATATTTTAAATAAACTCCATTTTGTATGTTTTGAATTATTGTATAATATATGTAACGCATAAACTCCTGGACCGATTTAAAAAACTTCATCATTGAGAAGCTACTCAATTCCCGGGTGACACAGGCTACTTATCCCTGTAATTCCACGGGAACGGGAACTACGAGTTGAAAAAGAATTGGTTAATATTGACTAATCCCACGGAAACTCTTAATCTACGTTACTAAACGTAGACGGCAAGGGTATATCTTTTACCGTAAAAGAGAAGATAAACCTCGTAATTAATTAAGAACATACTACAATCTCATCGACAAATCATGTAGCTATCAAGGCAAACTGCTCGTGGTTAAATTAGCCTCACGCCCGTCTATCTTTACATTCCATTTAAAATTAATATTCTGGTCTGAGAATACCCCAGTGTACACACAACCGAACTCCCAAGTGTTGTACTATCGACGTAGTGGGTACATTAACAGTGTTTTACGACATCTACTTCGGCTAATAAGTATCTAGATACAGATTAGAATTAGTTTTAGTGCTTTAAATTAATTCGTAGTTGATTGTGAGTTTGCTGTGTTAATGTAATTACATTTGAAATGGTGATGTTCTCATGAGCGATTCAAAAAAGCAGGATTTATTTTATACAGGGTGACTAGTTATTAGTGAACGATACTTAAACACGTGATTGTACTCATAATATCAATAAACTTTTTTATACTCATTAACTTTCAATTAATTCAATTACGTCAGTACTGCACAACGGGAGCGGTGGGGAAGCGTGTGACGCTACTACTACTAGAAGATTTAGCCCTTCCCGAGGTCAGACTATCAGCTGATAGATCGTGCCGATTCGTGCCTACTGTGATCGATCACAGGCGCGCGTGCGGGAATTCCAAACAGCGTTATTGTTATTTTATTGTGTTATAAGGTATTGTGTATAAAAAATATCTTTGGGAATGATAATTGAAATCATGAATACAATCACGTGTTTAAGTATCGGTCACTAATTACCAGTCACCCTATATATTACAAACACCTCTAGGCAAGGAGTTCCTTTCTATCCTGTAGATCTACTAAATCCTATTCTATCCTATCCTATAGCATTTTTTAGGATCAAACTGTCAACAATTTGTTTACTGGCAGGTGTGTCACATTGTAGAGGAGCTTGTTGCTAAATAATAACAGCCTTGCGGGTCAATTGAAGGTTAATCTTCGTTTGACGAGGTTGACCCGTGGATGGGTTCGTTACATATCAAAACTCCTCCGTGCCTCGATAAGCACTTAAAGCCGTTGGTCCCGGCTGTCATTTGTTGCTATGACAGTCATTTCAGAGAAACAGAAGCGCGAATTCAGACAACCTGTTTAACCAAGGGGTATTATGATACCCAGTAACTGGGCTGTGAAGGTCAGACTGGCAGTCGCTTCCATGTAAAACACTGGTACGTATTCAGCTGCATCTGGTCAAACAGGAAGCTTACCCCAACATAGTTGTGATTAGGCTAGGCAGATGATGAGGTGCGTTTCAAATTATGATCATCAATAGCTCTTAACCTTTTAATCGTGTCAATTAGAGACAATGGAAAGACAATGACAGCGCGGACGCTTCCGCTTGGGGTTTAATGAATTAAACCTGAATATTAGTATGTCCATAAAGTTAACGCCAATGCGAAATAGAAGCGTTGTTTGACGGACAAGTCGGGCAAAAATGTATTCGAGAATTACTTTCCACGACGACGAACTTGCCTTTATCACACTAAAACTTTTTTGGCCGTATTAATCGCAAGGGAAATCGGATTCCGAAGTATGAAGCCAGCAATACTAAGATTCAAAGTCGGAGCATTTCTAGGCACTATATTATGTACCTACCTTCTACATAAATCAAATTTGCGTGTTTTTGTCATGATTCAAAAGTTCAGTGGGCTGATGCAACTTTAGCAGTTTTTATGACTTTATGTAAACAATAGTAGGTAGCAGTCATTTTTCAATAACTTAATCTACACTGCTTCAAAGCTAACATTTAACAAAGTGAAAATATCATTTAACGGAAACAAGATTTTGATTATGGGATAGATAAAAATGAGAACCAGTCGTACGTGGAGGTTATAGATAAGTAGTACATTACATTTTAACTCAATACATCTCAGCATAAAATTACTTGCCACGGTGATTACTTCTTAGTACTAAAAATTTAAATGAGGACGCAATTCTACTGAAAACACACGACTCTCTGCTTGCAAAAGCGTGTCCAAGTTTAACCTAAGGATTGCATTAGTTGGTAAAAGAAACATAAAGAAACCTGTCCGTCTTGGACTCATGATACACACGGACCTTAAAAGTGTCAAGTAATAAATTTCATGACCAAAAGGTACAGATGCCAGCACATCAAGCTACCCTAGAATGTCAAATTCCAATTGTACCATACATGAACCTTATTCTGTTTGTGATAAAGTAGAAAAACTATAGAAGAAATTTGACACATTGGGGTAGCTTGATAAGCTGGCGTTTGTACATGGCCCGAGTACCAAGTACTGTACGTCAAGTTATAAAAAACATAGTTCCCGCTTGTGAGTGCTGATAATTAAACAGTGGTAACAAGTGGTGTGACCGGCGAACTGCCTATTCATTCATAGGTCTCGGGTTCAAACCCAAGGCACGCGTCTCTAACTTTTCAGATTCATGTGCGTAAGTATAGTATAGCGGACACTTGCTTTTTATAGACGATACTTAGACTTATGCTACTGGTGGTAAACTCCGTTTAACTCCACCGGTACTCAGAAATGCACCCAATTTTCATTGAAATTGTAAAACCTGTAACGTAACAGAACTAACCTACCTAGGAGGAGAGCACTGTTGTAGGAAAAGATTAGAGGGAATAGTTATATGAATTTATTATTACCAGGCCTACCTAGTGGAGCTAGGATAAAGAAGAGAGTTAGGAAAGCTGATGAATGAAAGATAAAGGATTAAATGTAGAAGAGGTGGCCCTCTCTCAGCAGTAGTAGTGGCTGAGGGGCATCAGGCTTCGGTCTTCAGTAGAGGAGGCGGAGGCCGTCAAAGGTGTCTCTCTCTGCTGTAGAGTAGTCGAGGGACGTCAGGCTTCAGTCTTCTGCAGCGGAGGAGGAGGCCGTCAGGAGAAGGAGTCCGTCAGGAGAAGGAGTCCGTCAGAGGAGGAATCAGTCAGAGGTGGTCCTCTCGGCTCTAGTAATGGCCGAGGGACGTCAGGCTTCAGTCTTCTGCAGAGGAGGCGAAGGACGTCAGTTTAGAGGGCCGGAGGACAGAGAGGCCATAAGTATTAGACTTGCAGCTAATATAAGAGACTTGCTAAGCCTTTCAGATCCAAACCAAGACTGCCAAATTCCACCTGGCTCCAAGGTAAATGGACAGAATGACAGAAGATTGAATTTTAAAAGGTTTTAGAACACAATTCAAAGAAAAATAATGAAGTCGATGTGGTTTACATATACGACCTACAACTAGCTCCAGCCATAATAAAAATAAAACTAGACCTGTCACTAGCTGACATTACGAATGTAAACAAACATAAATTATAGAAAAACTTAAATAATAAATATGATAATATAAGACAAAAAGGTATGCTTTGCCTCCAAGTAATGAGCATGTAGCTACCTAGGGAGGGTGAATGCTTTAAAATTTCAGGTTAAACAATGCACAAAAATGTAAGTAAAATCACAATGTAAAGACAACATTACAAACCTACGTCCAAAAACAACTAGCAAAAAAGTGTAGTGCAAACATAGTTCCGCTTGTTAGTGTATGTATGTGAGGATAAGTCTAAGTTTCGTCTATAAAATGCTTATCTCTGTAAATATGTGTGAGTACCTGCGCGTGCATAAAGCACAAAACTGGAACTAAACATCTCAAGAGTAGTGACAACTTGAAAAAAACAATAAAACCCGAACGGATAAATGTTAAGGGACGAACAAGAAAACCTATGTTGGTTGGTTTCGTATGAATATTATTCCTAGCATAAGTTTTGAGGCATTCTCTAGTGAATGTGATAAAGTACAGTTTTATTCATTATTTTTGCATATGTTTTAACCTAAACAGAACGCCAAACGGCATCATAAACCACACAAATCTAATTCACCTCCATCCAAGCAAGGAACAAATATTTGTTTGAATTCGGAGCGATGAGTACCTACTAAATGTGACTCGATAGCGCCACAAACCACCAAAATTGAACTAACAACGCAGGGCAATTTAAATTGAAAATCTAGATATTTATAGTTGGGTCTGGTAGGATCAAACTTTCATAGAAAATGACCGATCGGTGTGCTGATAATTTTGATAGGTGTCTAAATCCAATTTCGATTCATATCCCGTCTGACCTACAGGATGTGAATTGACCGATAAAATACAATCTATTTTTTATTATATTTTATTATTATTTTACCTTAATCCTAAACAATTTGTTAACTTAAGCACTTTTAGGTTAAAAAAAGTTAACATTTAAAAAGTTAAAAATAACACTTTAGCCATGAAATTTTACTTTACGTCGGGGTACCGCTTAAGTGAGGAATGTTCCTAGTACATGTAGGTATGTAGGTACTTATTTTAATTGGTACCCCGACGTTACGTAAAATTTCATGGCTAAAGTGTTATTTTTAACTTTTTAAATGTTAACTTTTTTGCGGTGGGGGTTTTTTAAATTTTTAATTTAATTTTTATTTTATATTTTTTAAACGCATTAATTTTGTTTTATAGAGTTTACAGTTATGAGAATTTTTCGGTGCATTGTATGAAGAGTGAAATGCTGGTTAAAATGAATCCAAACACGACATATCTACTATAATTTTGTCAAGAGTCTACCTACTGGTGTGCTGGATAGCCTGCTGCAGCATCAGCTCATCCTGTTGCCATCAGTGCATTGTGTTTAGAATCAAATGCTGGTTGAAATGAACCCAAACACGACATATCTGCTATTATTTTGTCAAGAGTCTACCTACTGGTGTGCTGGATAGCCTGGCTGCAGCATCAGCTGATTCTGTTGCCATCAGGGCATTGTGTGCAGAATCAAATGCTGGTTGAAATAAATCCAAACACGACATATCTGCTATTATTTTGTCAAGAGTCTACCTGCTGGTGTGCTGGATAGCCTGGCTGCAGCATCAGCTCACCCAGTTGCCATCAGTGCATTGTGTGCAGAATCAAATGCAGGTTAAAATGAATCCAAACACGACATATCTGCTGTTATTTTCCCAAGAGTGTATTAGTCTGCTAGATATCCTGGCTGCATCAGACCAAATACACCATAATGTTGCTTATTAATATTACACACTTGGGTGTTTGAAATTTTAAGACACACATAATATATGTTTGTAAGTAAAGTTAATACCCATAGACGTCTAAAATAGCAACGGTAGCTATCACAAAAGAGCTGATAACCTTGAAACGGCAGCACCGATTTTGATGAACTATGTCTAAGAACCATCGCAAGAAACCTTGCTTTCAAATAAAAAAAACCGCATCCAAATCGGTTCACCCGTTTGGGCGCTACGGTGCCACAGACAGACAGACAGACAGACAGACACACACACATAGCGGTGAAACTTATAACACCCCTCTTTTTGCGTCGGGGGTTAAAAAATCACAGTTTTCACCCTTAGCTCTAGTGCCTAGCCTACTGTAGCCTATTCCATTTGATCACATGATTTTAAGGTGGTAGGTTAATTTATCTTGTACAGTCAATTAACGGTAGGCTTGGCAGATCATAGATTTTTGATTGCATACTCAGTTACTGCTTTTAAAATGAAGATCACTTTTACATTCTAAAGTAGTAAGGAAGAAAGTTTGCAAAACAAATAGCCAGTGTGTTCGATGCTAAGTCATCGACAAGGTCTTGGTAATTGCAGATCTCAGACCGCACTCACAGGTGGTCTAAACGGAATGTTAATGCGTTCGAAGTGCCATAATTTCTGCGTAAACTTACGCTTACAATAATAAATATTTAAATACTGAAGTTTTCTCGAGCTAAGCATAAGTAAAATAAACATGAAAATTAAGTTAGTGGATTTTATTGGCAGTGTGATTTATCGGCTAGAAAGCAGTTAGTAGTTTAGTTGATAGACTTAAGTTGGAATGCCTGATTATTTTTACTATGATTAACAATCCTGGAGTATTTTTTCCAGGATTGGTAAACTTGAATAAATGCGTCGAAATAATGCCAACTTCAAGTTAATTTTTCGAAACCTGTATAATCCACCACCATACCATTACCATACCATTTTGAATTGATTAAATACATATAAGTTGGCATAATTATCTGTCGACTCAACGATGAGCAATACCATGAATTTACCTAGTGCTTTATCTATTTTAATATAATTATTTTTCAACTGATTGTATTATCACAATCTTGTAATACAATTAAGAATAAAAACTGAATTTGAAGCTGTAGTAGTTTTAAGGGCTGTGAATGATTTTCGAATCAACATTCATTTGTAGAACATTCTTATTCTGAAAATGAATATTAAAAATCTTCGGTATTTTTCGTTTTACCGGGAACTATTTTTTGACTGGCCTGTTGGTTTAGTAGTTCGTAGCTCTGACTGCTAGGCCGGAGATAATGGATTTGATTCCCACCCAGGACAAAAGTTTGTTCTGTATCTGGGTATAATTTATCCTGCTAATTGGTTGGCGATAGTTGTTACTCTTTCACGCAAAAACTACTGAATGGCATATGATAAAATATCAGAATAGGACATAAGCTATAATTTGTAAAGATATTGTGAAAATCTGCAAGCAGACAGCATCTATCTATCTTTAATGAGTAAACCATTATCGCCAAAATAATAAATCATACATTACAGTAAAAATATAATTTATTTATAATGCACGTTTGGTAGCACGACTAAACCGCAGAACCCATTTTGATAAATTTTGGTATAAAGATAGATAGATAGATAGATAGACCTTGGAAAAGAAAATAAGCTACTCGAAGTACTAATCCTGCGCAGACGAAGTCGCAGGCACCAGCTAGTCTATAATATGTTTATATTTAGAAATATATGATATAATGTGATATAATATATGAAATATGTTTATAATATAGAAATATATGTTTACCAGTTGTTTAGTACCCATAACGCAAGCTCTGCTTAGTTTGGGACTGGATGGCGTTGTGGAGTTGTGTTTTACTCGTATTTTCTTTAGTATTTTAAAAGAGTTTTCTTGGTGACCTCAAGGCTCACAAATAATAGGCGTATAGACACAGGCTTTTGCTGATTAGAACATCTGTTTACTAACAGCCGGTTTTCATACCCTGATTTTGTTAAATATACACAAAAGAGGACCGAATCACAATAAAGGGGAGCGAAGTACACGCTCCGAATGTTTGCCAAGGGAATCAAGCCCAGACATATGATTACATGCGTTTATTACCGACATCCTTGCAGGTGGTCTTACAACGTGTAATTTACTTAGCCGGCCTGCTATCTTGCTAATCGATGTTTACTTCGATAAGTCACGGAGCAACCGATAATTTTGGCCACCCGTCTGTCTACTTTCGAAAGCAAAATGGGTTTAAAATTAGTAGGGATTGTTTGTTGGGCAGTGCTAAAATTGGCCTAATTTGTTCCAGTTGTTTGACTTCTGATTTTACTGATGATTTATGTGTTATTAAATCTTGTGACTAAGGGCAAAGAGATGGCTCATTTACTCATTGACTCATTTGAAATGTTAGCCAAGAAAAAGTACAGAAATCGTTTATACGTACGATACGTACCTAAAATCGGACCATGATTTTTTGTTTAAAATTTTCTTGTACCTACATGCATGTCTCCAACAGTATTCATGTCTATAACGACTTACGATTTTGCATATCCAATAAACATAAACATACCTATATTATATACCCACATTTTGTTTG
The DNA here is from genome assembly GCA_921972225.1 of Euplexia lucipara. NCBI lineage: Eukaryota > Metazoa > Arthropoda > Insecta > Lepidoptera > Noctuidae > Euplexia > Euplexia lucipara. The sequence goes on from OV179148.1 coordinate 12,583,365, forward strand.
TCAATGTAAGCAAAACGCAAAGCATCAAGAGGTTGTTCACACATACTTACGTAACAGAAAATCGTGCCAAACCACAACAGGCGACGACGTCACTTAAGTCCTTACTCGGCCAAACCTCCGAAACGCGAGCCAACCCTCGGAGGAGTTTTAACCCGTCGCGTTTTTCCGAACTCACGACCAAAGTCGCGTTCGCGAACCGTTCCACAAAAAGCCCTCTACCCATTTAATTTTATGGCAAGGGCGGCGAAAACTCGTCTCTCGTATCCTCCGCTGGTCTTTTATTGTTTGTATTTTTTCGCAACTCGACGGCATTCACCGGGTGCGCAGAAAAAGAGGAGTATTCATTGTTCACGTAACGCTTCGTACATGCCAGCGTATGTTTAACTGGGAAGTTTTAACTTTTTAGGTTTTAACGTTGCGTTTGGTAATGAGGTTTAGCGTTCGTTCCAGTTTTGCCTAGTTTTTCTTGTGAAAGTTGGTAAGTTATTGAATTCCAATTATATACATAGATCGGTTTGAATGTAAGCAAAGCCAAAGAAGTATAATAAGACTCGTAGCATGTAGCCCTCTGTAGCTTCTGCCTACGCCCATGCAAAAAAGGCGTGAGGTTACGTATGTATGTATGTAGATAGATCGGTATAGTGTTCGTTATTATAAAAGTGCCCAAAATTATAAAACATTTTCTCATTGGTTGGTGATTACTGAAAAAAAACAATAAATATAATAATTAATACGTATACCCAACTTGTTACCCCTTTTAAACATCATAGTGCGTGTGTAGTGTAGGATTTTGCACAGTTTATGTCTCCATGATGAGGACTGGGTACAGAATGCTAAAATGATCCAATTTCGATTATTTGTGCGACCACTAATAGATTGAATTTTTAACAGTTTGTTTTATAAGCAAACTGTTAAAAAGTTACAATGAAAAAATGTTCTAGTGTAAGAAATGTTCACTACAAGAGCATGATTTTGCAGTATTTTTAAACGAGAATACTATCCACGTATTCATGCTGAGTTTTATCTCGAAAGACTGAAACTGTTTAAATAAAAGTAATTAAACGTTGAAGCAAAAAAATACTTTCAGATAGGTATATAAAACGTAGCATACCAAATACGGAGTAAAAGGGAACGCTCGTTGAATGGCTGAAAAAATAGAACGTCAGCAAGCCAATAAAATAAAGAGGTTCCACAAAAAACGAGTAGATACCCTAAAAAAGGGTTTTTTTTACAAATGTCAGTTACGTGAGTCTTTCTACTGTAGGTCATTGTAGACCAGTGGCTTGAAGTTATGAAAAATTGCCCAAGTTAAAACTTTTAGATAAGTCCTTATTACTTTTTTGTTAACGTTGAAGAAGTCTTTATTCGTGCAAAAATAATGTTTTAAGATTCTCAGTGGGAACTTTTAAATTTTGACCTAGATTGTTAAATAGTCCGCTTAACTGTCTGTGGTTTTAGAACGAATTGTAAGGTGGTCTTATCTGGAAATCACTACTTATTTGAAAGATTTTAGTCGTAAGTATTAACGTCGACTCTTGAACTACTTGGAAGCACAAAAAAAATCGTTTGAACGTTTTCCTTTACGCCAAAAAGGTTCTTGTTTGAATTGAAACCACCGCCACCAAACAAATAATGGCAAAAAAAAAATACCATTTAAATGTCCAGTGACAGTCCAAAATCTCTTGTCACTTACATCTCGAACGGGGAATCGATTAACACTCGACATTGTTGAGAGTCCATTGCCAAGGGACCCAATCGTGTAGTGACAGCGCCACGGATATTAACCACTCGTTGGCTAATTGTCCCCAGTTCAATTATCGAACAACTGTCAACGGAGTATTCAACGGACAGGCCCAGAAACAAGTTTAGCGAACGATTCGATTTACAATTTGTTAACTTGATGACTGGTGTCACCGGACAAAAATTATTAAAATTGTATGTGTGATGAACGTCGAACAAAATTTTCATTTATGTACCTCAATTTTGAACTATCATTGGTGACAATCCACCACAAATTGCACCACCGAAACAAAACAGAGCCACAGAAAGCACGTGTAGTTTTCAGTGACCCACATCCCGGGTATAATTCGTATTTTTTTGTTGTAAGGATGTAGTTAAGAGTACGTAAATCTGCAAACGAGTCGTCTCAAGCGATATTATTATCGTGTTGCCCAGTAACTGGGTTCTGAAGGTCATACAGACAGTTGCTCCATGCTAATTTACAATATCTACCTGCATCCATCATAATTGGGAAAGGGCGAGGTAGATTATAAATCTTGAACCATCACTTAAGTCAGTTTTACTGGATACAGGTAGGTATTATATAATTCCTTCCCATACTTACAGGGTTTCTATATTTTAAAGATACAGGCGCCACACAAGAGCGCCGCCATTTTTTGATTAAAGTCTTTACAGTAACATTTACAGTCAACATTAACAATGCTTCGTGATATTAAAGTTCAATAAAGTCTTAACTACCTTAAAACATTACAATATTTTCTAAAACGAAATCAACGCCCTCAAAATAATGTATCAGTGTTTATAATATAATTGAATATCTAATTGCATAGCTGGTACTAATTACAGAATACCTTATGATTCAATGGATGCGAGCGAAGCAACTCAAAAGGAGCATTTCGAAATGAATCGTCGTTGAATAATTGATGTCTTCGTACTTTACGACACGATTGTCTACTAAATGCAATGATTAGAGACGCAGACTTGTGATTAGGTATAATACAATGAAATAAACTTATAAAATAAATAAAAAAACAAAATTCTAACACTGACAAGTTCCTGTTTGTCATTTGAATATCATCTTCCTCCTGACCTTATTCCGATTTGCTATCTTCATTTTAACAGTTTTTAAAGATTAAAAAGTAATTTAGACGTGGATTGATATGCGGACTTAGATAGTATTAAAAGTCCTGACCTTTAACAATATGGGTAGTTCAAAAACTGCGAAATGTATAGAATTGGCTCTCAATTTATCGAACTTCGTTGACGTTATCGTTAGATGTGTCTTGGTCTAGGCTCCCGTTTTACTTTTATTTCGTTTTATTATTTAACGTTGTGTGGCTGGTAATTTAGCTTGCCAAGAAACGCGATAAATTAACCTAACCATGTGCTTGTGCAAGTCGATTTTGACCCTTTCTAATAATGCCAATAATGTCGGTAACGACACAAATAGAATTTTGCTTATGTTGGTAGGTGTTAGAAATGAGGCAGTGCTATTTTAGAACCTACTACATAATTTATGTTCAAGTATACCTTCAAAATAAAATGGAATTTAATGCCAACAAATGTTACCAGATGACTTTCGGTAGAATGCGTCACCCAATCGAATTCTACTATAAGCTGGGTTGTAATACCATATCAAGATCTACCCAAACAAAAGATCTGGGTGTCACATTTGATCGGAAGCTCACATTCCATGACCATATCACAGCATTGGCCAAAGAGTCCTTCCGGCGATTAGGTTTTGTTCTTCGAAACTCCAACGATTTCCAAAACTTTGGAGTAATCAAACTTATTTACAGCACGTTGGTTAGATGCAAGCTTGAAGCTAGCTCCTGCGTATGGCATCCACATCAGAGCACATATGTACTTCAATTAGAGAAAATTCAGAAGGCTTTCCTAAGATACCTCTACAAGCGCATGTATGGATATTATCCATTCATGTACCCAACTAGGTTCCTCTTGGGATGCCTTGGATACAACTCCTTGGACGTTCGAAGATCTAATGACCAACTGCTGCAAATGTGTAAAATCCTCCGAGGCAAAGTAGATGCCCCCGATTTAAATACAGAATTGTGTCGCCTGTTTGTTCCAAACAACTACCGGCGCGGTCGAAAGCACAAGTTATTCGCAGTGCCATCATGTCGGACGGTTGCTAGGACAAGATCCCCAATACCGCGAGCCCTCGCCGCACTTAATGCCCTCCTGGACACCAGACCGGAATGTGATGTGTTTGCGGATGAATGGAAGGTGATTTTGTCGGTATGTCTGAAGTACTGGGAGGAGAATGCATGCCTGAGAAATTAGATTTTAGAGATTTATTTAATTTTATTTTACATTAATTTTACAATGTGTGTTTTGTTGTTTTACTGTCTATTTACTGTAATTGGTTTCTTTTTACCGTAGTAAATAAGTAAATAAATAAATAAAATAAATAAATACCTGTAAAAGAAGCAAGTAGGTAATAATATTCAACGACTAAACCGCTAACTAATCTTTGGCCCCAGCTGCTGTTTTGTGTTTTGTCTCCAAGTTCTAATTGAATCAAGATCTGTCTCTTCTTAAAGAAAAACCTTTTGTTATTGCGTCGTAAAGTTTACTTTTCGCTTCTCATTAATTAAATTGAGTTAATTCAAACGTCTCTGAATGGGGGTGTCTATCAATAGAAACATTCTCTCATTGTTAATATGGTTATGCGATTTGCTAATCGTTTCATTTAATTACCTACATGGAGTTTATGTTCTGTTGTTAGAGTCTGACTTCTAATGAATGAAAATAATAACAAACTTTCAAGATTAAATTACCTACAAAACCTACTTACACTCTACAGTTATATATTATCATGAATTTGTGACAACTGGTTGACTACAGCCTTTGCATCTTTTGTGGTATGAATACTCGTAAAAGCAACATCATCATCTGCTTAACATTTTCCCAACTATCCGTATGGAACTTTATATGCTACTATTTAACAAGGAACTACTTCTTATCTGACCTCCACAACCCAATGACTGGAAACACCTCAGTTTAACTGGTTGTCAGACTTCTCATAACAGCTTATCATTATTTAAAACACAATACAATTATTATTATTACTGAGTCTTTATTAACTTTCATTGTGTAAAACGTACTCAAATACACCCGCACACATGAACTCACACACACACACTCACACACACACACCTCAACACACACACACACAAACACACACAAATTCCTTCTTTCTAATTTAATTATGTTGCATGCTTGGCCCCCTGATGCATTCGTCACGCCGTTACTTGTCGCTTAAATCTTAAATAATTATGTTATGGCCGAATTACTGTCTCTTACAATACAGGTGTTCCTAGTGTAAGAGGCAGGGTTTACATTGTCTGCACATAGATTTATGGGCTCTAGAGTTAGAGTTAAGCTGTTATTTATATGGTTTTCTTTTGCTGTATCTATGTAGGTTTGGTGAAATAAACATTATAATTATTATTATTATAAACTATATATTGTGTCACGTAAAATCATTTTAAATGCAACTGAATGTATAACATAAGTTTAGTATGTATTCCATTTAAATCTACCCGCTTAATGCTTTTAAAATCAAACTAAAAAAATGGAATTGGCATTTGAATTTCATTTAGCATGAACGATTAACCATTCCAACGTCATTGCAATGCATATGCTAATTTCTGTATTTATTAAGGAATCATTCTTTGATGGCGGACAGCGGTCATTATTTTTCCCAGCTTGTGGGTAGAATTATATGGGGTAGCACATAAAAATAAATTAAATCAGCCGAAATAAAAAACATTAAGTTGTTTTTTACTGACTGTATATTTATTATAACTGCAAATACTTGTAGTAATATAATTTTAATGAATACTGTTTATTGTTTCCTAAAATATAAACAACAAGAAACAAAATAAAATTTTAATTCAAACATGAACCGTTTTTATTAGCGGTTTACTACGTACTTAGATTACGATAATGAATAAAAGCATGTGAACAGCCTTATTTGTAGGAATATATTGTTCTATGCAATTCTTATTGATTTCTGTTATGACAAGTGGGTACGATGAACTATAATTCCTTTGTTTTCAACGAAGAAATTATTATGGTATGCCGTCGTATCTCCGTATGATGGGAAAAATAAAATAATGCTTCGCTACATAAATGTTAGACCTACATAGTTGTTCGAGTTTTTATTAAATACTTGTTTCGCGAGTAAAATAAACCAATTTAAAAAAGAACATCTCGTAAACTTTAACAAACGTAAAATAAATAGTTTTGGCACCTCTTATTTTTCTATAATCTTTTAATTGATGTCATTATTTTAATAATAATCACGAATTTTAATATTGACTTCCTACGATATTTTATCTGGGACGAACTGACACTTTTGCATAACATTACTTAAATATAATTTAAGATCAATAATTGTTCCTAGTCTGCAATTGCAGTAAAACAGAAACATCTGTAGTTTAATAATGTACACAAACGAAGAATATCTTCATTTTATAAAAACGTATACGGAATGTGTCCATTCAACCACAAAAAAAACAATTTACGATACGATTTCTGTCACAATACAAAAGGTATTTTTGTTAAGCTTACGATCTTTAAGAAACAAGCCCGTTCTCAGATGTAATTTGAAAGCGAATGACATAAATTCATAACGGACAGGACGACTTGTACAAATATCCGATTACATACAAACAAACAAAAAATAAAACATGTGTGTGGGCGAAATTTCTTCTGGCGACCCCATTCTTGGATTGGTCAAGCCTCCTTGATGAACATAATTTTAATGCAAATGCGTAAGAGCTTGTTGAGATTCCACAACGAAAGCCTTACAAAACTGCACCATAAATCTCAGCCACTAAGGTTCAAAATGATGCAGCTAGTCTGAAATTGATAAATGTTTATAGTTAAAAGTAAGTATAATATTTAAGAAGCGTTTTATCCACGCCTAATTATTTCAGTCAAAATTGTTAAGATTTATTTCCATTCCAAAAGAGATCGTGTACCTATCAAAATATCTAATCGAGTACAAAAATAATGAGGCTGTTAGACGGTTTACTTATTTTGTTTCGTAAAACAATTTGAAGATCGTTTTCTTTTATTTTACCATTGTTATTGACCTATTTTTCCTTCAAACGATGAACTGTATTTTTTACCAACAAGAAGATTGCAGTACTCCATACGCTTCGCGTCTAATAAATGCAAAGTAAGCACCGCAAGTTACTTGCCCTTCCTATTAATGTTGCAGACTGCTTATTTAGAAAATTGATAAAACGCCATTTTCGTAAAACCAGCCTGTTACTATCACACTGCTAAGCCTGACCAAAGATAATCACCGCTTGCTCAACTTGTCAAGGTTTCCTTAAGATGTTTTGCTTACACATAATCAGCCTATAATATTCCCACTGCTGGGATACATGCCTCTTTTCTATGAGATGGAGTGGTCCTTTACGTGGGCCTAAGGTTGCTAGATGTCCATCTGTAGTCGGCCCTGTCTGGCTTTTGTCAGGTTTTTGGTTGGCGCGGAGGCACGTGAGCAAATACATGTTTTATGGATAACATTAATAAACAGCTGGCTTAATTACACGCAGTATTATATAAGAATCATAAAATATGCGTAAATCAAAATAAACACATGAAACAAATGAAAAGCCTTGTTCGGAAGTTTTTAACTACTATTGTGATCGAGCCAAAAATAACTCTATGCAGGGTGTGTACAACAGTTTAAAGTTTAGCTCTATACTTGGTTGGTTTCTTGAGGTTTCATTTAAAACTGCAGTATATGTTTGTCATGGACAAAGGATAAGCTAAGAATCGTTAATCAATGGGGAATTCCCCGTCATTAATTCTAGCTGGTCCACCAAACTTTGTTCGCACTCACAACATTTTGTAAGAATCGGTCAAGAAGTTCCGGAGGAGTTTGGGAACAAATACTGTGACAGAAGAATTTTAAATATTACATTTAAAAAAGGGAAAGTTTGTGAGTTTGAAACGTTGTAGTCCATGGTCTCTGGACTCAACTGAACCGATTTTGAAAATTCTTTTGCCAATAGAAAGTCACAATATTTTTGAGTGTCATAGGCTGATTTTACCTTAAAAACTAAGAGGGGAGGGGAAATTAGATTACGAAACTCATGCTGACGCAATATTTAGCGAGTGAAGTGACATACAATCTAGATATTTAAAAATCAACTGCTGTTCGTTAGTCTGGCTAAAACTCAAGAACGGCTGGGCGGATTTAGCTGATTTTGGTTTTGAAATGTTTGTGAAAGTCCAGGGAAGGTTTGAAAGGTGAGTACATATGAAAAAAAAACTTGGAAAATAGTAAAAACAACAATTTCGCTTTCCCTTAGAAACTATTTCCTACCTGTCAAACATTTGATGTTCATTGTTCGTCCCTTCATCGGTACGGTATACTCCCCTCAAATTAAAGAACGTATTTAAATAAGGATTTTGAATTGACAATTATTGGGTATTTAGATTAAAAAAAAAACGAAAAGTTAAATAGTGTCACCATGGCAACGGATCAACATTCCTAATTATTGTAAGTTGTAAATTTTCGTACGTTCTGAAATTTATTTTGTTACTAAACTTAGAAAGAGGTTTTATGTAGCATAAAAAAATCTACAGGGTGTAACGGAAAGGGTATATACATACAAACAGGGTGAATAGAGTATTTAATAACGAGTCTTTCCTCAAAATTTCAGCTCCCAACCAATAACTTTGAAACTTCACGATATTATTTATTAACGACAGTTTATTAAATGCAAAATCATAACAAACGTGTCACCGCACTATGAGGGTCATAATCCTGTCCGGCAAGGTTTAAGTATATCTATTTCGGGTTCTGCGCGCCTAGTACAGACCTATCGGGTTCTGCCTAACCGACGAAGGTGCGACGGCGCGGGCGGGCTCAACTTTACAATTATGTATGTATATGTATAAAAACGTTGCCATGTCGTTTCTTATCACCAAGAGAATCCGTGCCCTTCGTATGTATATACCCTTTCCGTTACACCCTGTATATTACAAAAATCTATTTATGTAACTTATAATGACGACGGAGAGGAATTCCGATAATTATTTGCAAAACGATAATTACTATAGGTTCTGTTTAGACTTTAAAGTAGTCCGGGAAAACTAATTAAATTGTATGTAACATAGAAGCACGCAGCGCTGTAGTTTAGTTTAATATGATGAAATTAGGATTTTTTAAATCAATGCATTTCAGTAAGGTAGTTAGGTTCGGTAGTTAGGTTAGCTATAGGATAGGTATGGTAAGTTAGGTTAGGTTATATGTATGTATTCAGGGGTCGCGGAAGTTATTTCAGTTCCCGTGACCCCCGGTGCAGGTTTTTAGTCAGTAAGAGTCTGACAGACCCCTCCGCCTCCCCGGGCGGGGGACAACCATGAGGATTTTCCACCCCTCAAAAAAAAAAAGGTTATATGTATGTATATAAATGTTGTCATTTTAATTCTATCGAACACAAATGTTTAAAAAGATCACATTAGAGAACCGCTAGATAAAAAGTAGTATAAGTAGTTATTATTGGTTTGGATCTATTTGTTGTCATCTTATTAAACATAATTATGTATTTCTACTATATAAAATTGTCGTGTCACAGTGTTTATAACAAAACTTCTCCGAAACAGCTAGACTAAATCTTGTGGAATTTTGTGTATATATTCAGTAGGTCTGAAAATAGGATATAAACTAATAAACACTAAATAAGACTAATAAATTGATTCTAAGGCAGAATGGAAATATTAAATTTAAGATTGCCTCTATCTAAATTCATTTACCTCGTAGGTTTATTCATGGTCGCTAGCGCCACTGCCGAGTGTGAGGTCCCGAGTTCGATTTCCAGGTCAGGCAAAAAGTTGAAAAGTTTTGTCATCTGGAATTTCTCAGTAGCATCCCGGATTTTGGATTTGTGTCCGACCTAGTGAAAGTGGGCGTATTGTGTACACTTCTACCTAACCCTTTGGGGATTACAGGTGTGATGTTATGTTAATTTAAAACACAAACCCGTTTTGCTTATTTTATTATTAATAGAATTTAATAATAAAATAAGCAAAACTAACATATTGCAGACAGATGTGGCATGCGATATTTTGTATTATCTTTCAATACTTAAACACACTCGTCACACTTCATCTTTACCTCGCATCAAAAAATAAATTAACAAGCAAGGTAAAAATTCGTGATGTACAGACGCCAGCACATCACGTTACCCCAATGTGTCAATTTTCTCAATTTTATGAACCTTATTCTGGTTGACATAAAGTTGAAAAACGATCAAAGAAATTTGACACATTTGGGTAACTTGATGTGCTGGCGTCTGTACATGACTTGGAAGTCATCATCATCTGCCTAGCCTTTTCCCAACTATGTTGTGGTCGGCTTCCAGTTTAACCGGATGCAGCTGAATACCAGTGTTTACATGGAGCGACTGCCTGTCAGACCTTCACAACCCAGTAACTGGGTAACATGCAGATACCCCTTGGTTAAACAGGTTGTCAGACTTTCGGGCTTCTGACTACAAGTAACGACTGTCAAAGATCTACTAATGACAGCCGGGACCAACGGCTTAACGTGCTTTCCGAGGCACGGAGGAGTCTTGGTATGTATAACAAGGTCACCCATCCAGGGATCAACCTCGTCAAACGTAGCTTAACCTTTAATCGACCCACGCGGCTGTTATTATTTAGCTACACGCTCCTCACATGCATGACATGGAAAAACAACAAAAAATAATATGGTAAAAATTTCTCTACTCAAGTCCTTATTTTACCATAAAGTGATATTTTGAAGCAACAGCTTCCACTTTCGAAAGTGTCTCGTGACAAAAGGGCAGAAGAATGGTCACGCGACCGATGTTTACGACATTTCGAATACTTAGCACAGGGATATTGCGTTCAAATGGTTTTGAATGCTTATGTATGATAGTCTAAACTTTTGAATGCAGATAAAAATGAAAAGCTATGTACAGATAGCGCTACTTGACATTTGACTTATGATCTGTCGGTTGTATCCTTTTTTATTTAAAAAATGTGTTATAATCGGGACAATCTAAGAAGTACGGTTTGACGTTTCTCTCTTTTTGTGTTGCGATAACTTTGTGTGTACGTCTACGTACGAAATTGAGAAACAAATTCACAATCCTAATTAATAATTATTAGAAAGTCCATACACTATAATGAGAAGACGTTATAGTAAGCAATAAGTTTAACTTTATATTGAGAATAATTCACTCAAAATCACGTGTTCATCTCATAGATTTATCTATAATATGTATGTATTTAGAAATATATAAGTAGGTATGTTTATCAGCTGTTTAGTAACAATACCATAGTTTATACCCTCTCAAGCTTAGCTTGGGACTAAATGGCGCTATATGAAAAGTTGTGGAATATTATTTATTTATTTATTATGATCCTGAGAGACAGTAAGAATATAATTACCTTTTAACGCTTGGAAGATTAAAAAACTAAATAACTGACTCTGGACCATTATTTTTCTGTAATATGTTGTGCACAAAATAAATGGTATCAGAAAAAATAATTATTATTTCTGATCCCAAATTATAGCATATAAGATTATAAGTGTATTATAAAGAAGTGTGCTCTATAAGCGTGTCATATATGATATAATGCGTGTTTTCATACAAGCTTTGGTACTTACAACTTACAAGCAACGCTAAAACCACAGCCCCACATCACACTCCGGTGTGCGTTCCAGTGGGATATCCGCCTTAATGTTCATATTTCATTTAGCTTAATGTTGAACATAAGTTTCTCGAGAACAATGACTATTTTAAAACCAAATTTAAATCACAATAAAGAGCCAATTTTGAGATACAAGGGAAGCCTGGAGTCGGTCCCAATTTAACATTTTTTATCACAAACGATAGAGTCCGACGAACCAGCTTTTGTTTAAGAATCGTCGACTGTTTCATTAAAACGCCCATTTTTTTATTAACACGACCAAAAAATCTTACGCACACAATTGCAAAGTTCTGCAGAATACTTTAATTTAAAAGTTTAATTAAATCGCGAAACGAAACGTAATAACCATTTTTAGCAGAACAATCATCCGCTTTTAAAGTATCCACAAGTCTTTTATACGTCTGTGGATCATGGAATTTAAATATAAAAAATATCGTTCCGTGTCACGCACTACACGATGAACACGAGTATGGAATAATAAATAATTATTCTGGTACTCATTATGGATTAATTACCATTTAATGCGTTAAGCGCATTATTTATGCCCAATATAATACGAGTTTGGAAAATTAAAAGTATTGCAGGAAATCTTGTTTGGCTCAGGATTATTTCCATAACGATTAGTATCAGTTTCTGCAAAATGTTTATAAATAAGTGGTCAATTGATTATTCGATGGAAAGGCTTGTTATTCCATAATAACAAACGCACAGGTTGATCTAATGTGGATGAGTTACCATTCAAAACATAATAGAGACCCCACTGTTTGTGCTTAGAGCGCTACTATTTACTAGCTACCCAGTAGGCTAGACATACGCCTTTACAGAAATGGGTGGTTCTACAAACACAAAGCTTCAAGTTACGCAAGCAGTTGGTAAGTGTAATGTATGTGTATATAATTATAAAAATTACTTGAAGTGATTGTGATTGTTGTGATTGATTAAAGTGATTTCTAATTTCTAAAACCTCGCATACCCCAAGTTTTTATTTATTTAGTTCACTGTCATGTTGAGATTTCAAAATGATACAAGGCGGAACCCAAAGAATTCTTTTGTAGCGTGGAAAGGCTAAATAAGCTATAATAATGTGTATAAACACATGAAAAAAATAAGACAACTGCACACTACAAAACTTTGAAGAATATTTTCTTCACCCCACAAAGTTGGGGGAAACTTAATAATATGTAGCGATATGCTTTCAAACCGTAATGAGTTCGAGAGTGCTCTTTCCTGTACGTTTATTTTGTGGACCATAACATATGACAGGACGATGAACTTTCTCAATATTTTTATCTCAGCTCTTTGAGAGAAACCAAAATTTTGAAGAAGTTTCCTTATAAATCATAATTGTGTGGTGAAGAAATACAAATTGCACATTTTTATTATACTGAAAGAAAAACTGTATGTCGCAGAAACTTTTTTTAAGGCCAGTATCTTAATTGAATTGTGTTACCAATGTGCGGCCAGGACTAAACTTTTAAATTCACTTATTATCTAAGTATATCAAATTAAGAGCTTAAATTATCCGATAAGCCAAAAACTTTTGTACAAGTTTGACATGATACACCCACAGTTTATGTTCGGAATATTAAAATAGGTAAATATTAGTACGAGGGATATCTAATTAACCGTACATTGTCACAGTATAATTTCATTAGTGCCGTTGCAAAAGTGATTCATAGCCAAGCTTCTGCAGTGAGTCACCTCACATGACTTTCTTAGAAAATGCAGCCTTACCTGGCGCTATTTAATGAAGTACGAAATATTCGATGACTCTGTAGCGATAAAATCTGAAATTAAAATTAGAGGCTAAGTTAAAATAACACATCTTCTAAACTCCTCACATAACGCACATTGAATATGCTTTGATTGACAGTGACGAAACAAAAAAAAGAGATATTTCCTAAACATCGGTGTTCTATGTTAGGCAACCCCATAGTCACGTTACATAACAGATCTAAAACGTAACCCGACCCTAACAATCTAAAACAAAAACCCATAACTCACAACCCGCAAAATCACCTTTCGAACATTTTTATTCCCACATCCCGCCACATCACGTTTGATATAGTTATTTTTACAAAGGTAGTGCAGTGGGGGACAGCGGTCGGTGAACGTAACGTATTGGCGGGCTTACACACGATCCCTTGACTGATTTATTGCGTGCGTAAATCTCCAATTTACACGACAATGTGTCTATGTATAGGTAGGCAAGCGATCTAATCGACGATAAGAATCAGGTTTATCCTCGTTTTCGGATTTGGCCGTAATTTGCTTTGCCTGAGTTGAGCGGTCCGAAGGATGGATTGTTGAATTTTAAGTTTCATTTCACTCGTACTTTGTTGGTTAACTGGCTTTAACTGGGTTCTAGTCGAGTACTGCCTTACACAACTTGTGTTAATAATTATGATCTGCATTGTATTTATTCATACAATATATCTACTGATTAATTCCGTAATATATCAACGTAACTTTTTCAATTAGTATTTATTTATTTATTTATTTTATTCTGAACAAAAATACATTTGTGTCGAATACAGGATTAATACAATAATAATAATCAATAAAAGTTACAATTAATTACAAGTTATTAATACACGGAATAATAATAATAATCAATAAAATTTACAAATAATATGGATAAAAAGTCAAAAATAAAATAAGAATTCAACTCAATCAAAAAAAATCAAGAAAAATAATAATAACATGTCAAGAATGAGACTTAAACGATAAACAAGTTACACTGTGGCATTATTTTTGTCCCTAAAAAACTCTTCTATACTATAGTAGCACTTCGTCAATAGGAATGAGTTTAATTTGAATTTAAATATTATTGGATTATTAATCATTTTTAATTCTAATGGCAATTTATTGAAAATTTGTACAGACTGTACTTTAGAGCTATGTTTGACAACATTTAATTTTGGCTGCAGATAATTAGGCAAATCTTTCCTGCGCGTTTCCACCCTAGTTACCCTTTCTTCCTTTGTCTCGTATTTCTCTAGGTTTTTTAGAAAACTACTTAGTAGGACCAAAATATAAAGACAAGGTACAGGTAAAATCTTTAATTTCACAAAATGCTCTCTACAAGATTCAGTTTGCTCTATGCGAAGAATAGTTCTGAGGGCCCTTTTTTGCATAACAAAGGCTGCATTTATATTGTATTTATAACTGTTCCCCCATAGTTTAATACTGTACCTCAGCTTGGACTCAACTAAGGCAAAATAAACATTTCGTAACTGAGCAATGGTTAGTTCGTCCCTTAAACTTCTTAAGGCATAGCATGCACTGCTCAGAGTATTTGTGATTGCTTCCAGTTCTTGTTTCCAGCATAAGAGCTCATCAAAATGTATTCCTAAAAATTTTAAATTTTGCACAATTTCCACTTTATTCCCCAATGAAGCTATTTCAATACTATCATTATTCCTCACAGTTGATTTGAATAGCATACATTTAGTTTTCTCCACATTGAGTTTTAAATTGTTAGTGGAAAACCAATGTTCAAAAGCAGACAGTGCATGATTCACTTTGTTTTCTAAGTCCCTTATAGAGATATCGTTCATAACAGCACTTGTGTCATCAGCAAAAATAACCATTTTGATGTCTGGTACTATCTTATACATATATTTAGCTAAGTCATAAATAGTAGTAAGTTCATAAATTATCCGCTATGTAAAGATTTGTCTCACAAACATTACTCGCATATCAATTTCTTGAGCTCGTGTAGTACCGTAAAACGAGGTTAGATTGATAAATATTTAATATAAAACTCATGTATTTTTAACAATATTGTAAAATAAAAAATAGGGTAAAAATAACATAGCGAAGACACATTAAATGATATTTAAGTAAGGATCCTTTAATAAAAATGTTTTACAAGTTCCGGGGAAAGAAAAGTTAATGTCGTTAAATAAATGGCGCATGAAAATGGGACTAAATAATACTATACTTTGATAACTTCCAATTAAACATTGCTCTCTGAAGTCACCCATATCTAAAATGACTTTTAGTTCACTCATGCTAGCTGTTAAAGCTAAAACATTGTCGAAAAATAGTCTAACGACTAGAATTCCTAGTAGGGGAATAAATAATCAGCTATGTTAATTTTACGGGTAAAACGGAAAAATAACATTGTACTTTGTGTTACTATCAAAGTTACCCAAAGATTCAAAGTAACCTCGGTTTACCAGTACTTAAACTCGTACTTATGGGGGCTGTACAAAATGAATAACCAGTCATCATAGCCTGTAACAGGTCTAACTAACAAGACAACGGTTTTTAAACTTAGGTATCGTTACTGATGGAGCTAAACACAGTAAAACTTGGCGGTGATTGCGCAACACTTCAAACAGACACCACCTCCCGCCAATCATAGTTACTGTTTAATATCTATAAAATTTCGCTCAAATCTTAACAAAAATTAAGTCACATCTAGCTCTACATAATATATGGGAAAAACAAAAAAGAATATCCGCACTTAATTACGTACTTTCGGTATGTGTTTTTTTTTTTCAAAATAACCGGGTTCGATTCCTGAACGGAGTACAGATGTTTTTTTTAAATGTATGAATGCAGTTTTTCTTGTTATTAAAATCGATGACATGGTTCCTCTGAACAGATCTTCGTATGTCTTATAGTTTCAGACTTTCCAATACTGACCGATATGAATGAGTCACCCTGTATACTGTGAAGGTTTATATTAACAAATAGTCAAAAAAATATTTAAATGAATTGAATTTGATTTCGTCAAATACTTGTGGGGCTCGTCCGATCAGATTTAAGTTAAATTTGATTCTGTTCGTTAAAAAAATAGTGAGTAATATTTTTAACCGACTTTAAAAAAAGGAGGAGGTTCTCAATTCGACGGTATTGTTTTTTTTTTGTGTGTTTGTTACGCGATTACTCCGCCATTTATGGTCCGATTTCAATTTTTTTTTTATTTGATAGGGTATACTACCAGGTTGGTCTCATTAGTATTAAACCTCAGATTTGGTGAGGGATCCTCGAAGAATTGAGGGAACTCCTCAAATAATATAGGAAAACATGTACCGTTGTTACATTTTGGTAACAAATCAAGCATTTACATTTCGCAAGTATCATTTGGTGAAGAAAAACTGATGAAGAAGACAGGTGACGGAACTCTTCAACGCATAACAGCAAATTACTCGCAATAGAGTCACATGTCTGTGCATGGTTTATGTATTTCCATAACATAACATTACGCCTGTCTATTTTAAAAGGGGCCCGGCAGAGATGTACAGATTAATGTTTAGAAAGAACTCCTTTTGCAATTGTTAACCGATTTCAATGATTCTTTCAAGTTTTGAACGACTTTCTTTACATACAAAGAAACGTAAAGTTGTAAAAAGTAAAAATTGCAAAATAAAAACATTTGTACAAAAAAAAAACAACCGACTTCTTAAAAAAACACTAACAGGTGAAAAATAATTCCAGTTTCGGAATTCGGTGGCCAATAATGAACGAAATAAAACCACCAAAGCCACAGACTTCCGAAACTGGAATTATTTTTCACCTGTCAGTGTTTTTTTAAGAAGTCGGTGGAAATTTAATGTAAGAATACAGACGTCTAGGTTCATAGGACATTTTTGGTGATGTCCTATCAGAATCAGAATCAGAATCAGAATTTTATTTGTGAAACATAGGTACAGTGGTTGATCAACTATTAATGTATCAACTATAATGACTGGCCTGCTGGTCTAGTAGTTAGTGACCCTGACTGCTATACCGGAGGTCGTGGGTGCGATTCCCACTCAGGACAAATGTTTGTGTGATGAGCACGATTATTTGTTCTGTGTCTGGGTTTTTTTTTATCTGTAATATGTATGTGTTTAGAAATATATAAGTATGTTTATCAGCTGTTAAGTACCCATAACACAAGCTCTTAGCTTAGCTTGCGTAGATGGCGTTGTGTGAAAAAGTTGTTAAATTTTATTAAATGTCATAGGACGAAAGCACACATTAAAACTATTCGACTTTGTTACTAAAACACCAGAGTTGTGCGTTTCTACCACAGTGCTTTAGACAGCTATGACAAGACAAGTAGTTATCTGCTAAATAGTCCTTCTTTTTTTTATTACGTCTGGATTCCCTTATCGAATTGTGTTATACGACTTTAATAAGTAAACAAGTTTAGGTTAGTTTATCCACATTCAATATAAGCGATGCATTTGATTATAAAATACAAAGACTGACACACCCTCCGATTACTCTGTATTCCCGCCTTTGGTGTAAGCAGCAACCAGACTATATGATCCATGCCGCCCCTCTCACCTCTTTTGATTACAAAGGGTTAAGGGGTGATTGAAAGCTTCGTCGCGGCTCAACGTGAATTGGTCGTGTTTACCTGAAGTACTGGTAAGCACCCTTTATGTTTAGAACATAGTGTCGATGGATATGACATGGTTGGAAAATTATTTTTTAAATGATCTTTTCACACATGTATCTTGGTGAAATAAGTATCTGTTTTAAGTGTTTATAAAGTTAATTTATTAATACAATCAATTTATGTAAATTGCCAACTTCATTACGAAGTTGGTTAAATTGTCAACTTCGTAATAATTGCTTATTTATTCTTCTAATATTATAAACCCGAAAGTTTGTGAAGATGGATGGATGGATGGATGGATGGATGTTTGTTACTCTTTCACGTAAAAACTACTTAACTGATTTAAATAAAATTTTATAAGGAGTTAGCTGACATCCTGGATTAACACATAGGCTACTTTTTATCCCTGTATTCCTACGGGAACGGGACCTACGCGGGTGAAACCGCAGGACGTCTGCTTGTTAATTTATAAACCAATACTAGATCATGTAACACCGCAGTTTAGTTTTGACCTTTCCGATTATAATACATTTGTTACACCCCCCGTTTTATTTACCTACTGTAAGAAACAGTAGGTAAGTAAAACAGAGGGTGTAACAAAAGTACACTCTTCCCAACCCCTATAAAATTACTTGCGTAACGCTATAAAAATAAGTTCATGTTGTTTTGTGAAATCCTTACCAAACAAATATGCTAAGTGCTCAAAAAAATCAGTGGGGACTTTGAAAAAAAGGCCTACTTTCAACTTAATGATAACGATTTAACTGACGTGATAATCCGGAACTGCTCGACTGATGAAGTGGTGAACTTGATTGGAGTCAAAGACATTCGACATCACAAACCAAATTTTCATCCGAAACTTGTGTCCTGCTGGACACAAGTCCATAAGTATTTTTTAGTACGCTTCGCTGCCGCTCCAGTATTCATATATTATTGTAGATGGCGTTACTGAGACATGGGATCAAAGTTTTTCTATGAAATTTCCTCGCATGTCCGCTCTATAGTATTTTAAATCTCATCTCAATCTTTCTTAAATCTCTTTGACTGGAGTCATTAAACGAAAGTTCATTGGACCATGCTCTAAAACAAACTAAGCGGTTAATTATTGATATCGCCAATAGCATACACCTAGTACTGTACACTGCAACATAACATAACATAACATCCCACCTGTATTTAGGAATGGCTAAGAAGATATTATCTGGACTGAACCTAACGATACAGGGATTCCTAGTGTGGGGGCCAGGATGTCTAAATTGTATTTTTGGCTCGTCAAGTCTTATGATACATACATACATACATAAACTCACGCCTTTTTCCTATGGGGTACGCAGAAACTACAGAGCGCCATATGCTACGATTCTTACATACTTCTTTTGCTTCGTTTACATTCATACATGTTGTCACACACACACGCCGGTTGCGAGTTATATGCACCTGACCTTTCTGAAGAACCTTACCAATAAGGTCTATGTATGTCCTTCTAGGTCGTCCTCTCCCGGCGTTCCCACTTACATAAAGTCTTATGATGTAATATTAATTTGTATAACTATGTATTTTAGTAATGTTATAATGAATAAAGGTTAACTTCATTCATCATCTGCCTCCTAAGCTTCCAGTTTAACCAGATGCAGATACCAGACTTTTACATGGAGCTACTGCCTGTCTACCCAGCAAAGGTCATTATTATTATTACTTATATTATTTAAGTAGTACACCCACATTGAGCCAAGTATGTTTAACTCCCATCAAAAAGAGAGTGACTCTATTTCTATTCCCGACAACGGTGCAAATTTATTGACAGTAGTCCTGTCAATAAATTCCCGCTGCATTAAGCCAATGACGCTGCGTGAACAAATACGAACTTCATACTACGTGATACTCCAGAAGTAGTGCTTGCCATAAGACCATCGATCGAGGTACAAGGCAATTAATTTCACACATCAAATTGTTGTACCGCCACATGAACCAATCCAATTGTCATATCCATCATCAGCCCTAAATTCGTGTACATTATTTGCATTCGAGAGGCGGTAGCTGTCATCGAGCACAGTTTATGCAGGACTGACCCATGTTTATAATAACTATGCAAATTATTCCGATATCGTCCCCAATCGGCCTCCGACGGGCTAAATTGAATTTGTAACTCTGATTAAACCCCCCTTTGAAATGCCGATATGTACGGACAAAGATTCTTAATGAATATTTTTTTAATTAACATTTGTCGGTGTGGTACAAACATTGTGTTACGTTATTTGTTAGAAATTGTTTTTTAATTAAATTTTGTGTTGTGACGGCAATATGAAATTGAAATGCGCATCGCATCACATATTCTAAAAACTTTAAAAAAAATAATAACTAACAAAAAATACAGATCGCTTTTCAAAATAATTAACAAAATTAAAATAAACTCCAAATCTGGATTACACTCGAAAAAACAGAACGACTCCAAAACATAAAAGTTCAAACAGAAAGTTGACCGCGCAATTTTGCCAAATTTCAATAAATTATGAACTGTTAACTGTCTAGACTCTACGCGAATTCTGTTTAATACTCGTATTCTGCAAAATCAGTACAAACAAACAAAATATAATATTCAATTTTGTAAGTTAAAATCCAGGGATTTCAGGTCCCTAATAGTCTGGGCACGATCAGCCACGGCCACGTGGCACCCTTTAGTATCGTTGATACACACGAGCGGTCCCTTCGATAAGCTTGTACTGTCCATGCTGACAGTACAAGTACGGTCATTAAAAAGGTGGATATAAATAATCATTTAAAGTCTGACCCATCTTGCTGTCGCTCATGACCACGTTTTTCGTGTGCTGTGCTTTTACACCTGTTTTCATGTTTTTGTTGTCGTTGTGGTTACCTTAATAAGAGAAAAATGACAATATACAGTATTTAAGTGTAAAACAGAACTCATGGCTTGATAAATTAGTTATCCGCGTAGGATTTATAACTCAATCATTAGAATATTTGTTTTATTGAAAAAAAACAGCTACTTCAAGTAATTTGAAATTGAAAGTGATTACGTTATAAGTAGTACCTATTGTAAAATAAACTTTTATATACATTTATATGCAACAACTTCTGCATCTACTATATTAATGGTTTAAATACAGTGAAAAACTGCACAGATCTTATTTAACGGGCAACATACGTTGGCATCGAAAGCTACACTACTGAACTGTGCTATCGAACACACCAACTTTATAGCAAGTTGGCCAACAAAAAAATCAATGTGTCCATTCAATCGTTATGCACATTCCTATAAGATTATACTAATGCCATTTTGATTAAAATGCAGTGCCTTTTTCAATATTGAATTTACGCTTTGCGTGTTTTAAACTCCTGCAATATGGGGGGGGAAACAAATGGATTTCTTCATATTCGTACTAAATGATTAAATAGTAATAAAGATTTAATACAGTTAATGGTTAAAATAAAACAACTTAGTAAGGGTATAGTTACAGTTAAGTTAAAACATGGCAGCAATTAATAAAGTAATTAATAAAACTGGCCAGTCTGCTGCTATTCGTTTATTCGTGGAAATGTAGGTGAAGTGATCTCGAAGCCCACACTAATGCTAGGGACAACAATCTAATTAAATCAAATGCCTTTATGTGTGCATACAGTTCTTATTTTTTGTGAAGTTAGTGACTAATCTAATATCACAGTTTTTGTGCTGTCTATGGGCCTTTGACTTAGTTTCACATACCGTCGAACAATATATTTATCTCAGGCATGTATCATGGTTCCTCACGATGTTATCCTTAACCGTTAGTGAAGCAACTGATAACTATTACAATACACACATGAATTCGACAAGAAAAAAGTGCGTGTCTTAAAATCGAACTCCAGACTTATAGCTTGGCAGTCTGCTAGTCACACAATTAGACAATCGCGCTATAAAAAGGTTAAATTACAGTATCATATAGGTACATTTAAAACTGTGTCTTAATAAAATTGACATTCACATGAGGATATTTTTACGGAATAGACCACCTATTGTTTTGTTATTACTTTAATGTAGTCTAAGATCCCGTTAAGAACGACCTTCACCGAGCTGGTTAATGGATGAAACCTATTTTATATGTAATTTAATATGTCAATTAATATATTGCTTATGGGTTGTCTAAAAAATTCAGCCCAGGAAATGATTAATTAATAATTAAAAATAAAAAAAAATGTTCACCGGTTTGGTTAATGGACAAATTCCATAGGTACCAATTTTCGATTAGTATGGAATTTGTCAGAAATCTTAATTTTCATTTAACTTTCAGACCGGTGCAAGTTACTAGTATCCATTTGCCTGTTTATACCTGCCTACCCGGGAGTTGTGACGGGAAAAAAATAGACAACCTAACGTTTGCATATTCTATGGACTTCATACTTTCGATCGGTAAGGAATTTGGCTATTTACCAAACAGGTGAAATAATAAAAAAATATCCTGGACTGAAATTTTTTAGACAACCCATACCTATGTAATATATTTATTGACATGTTAAATTAAATATAAAATTAAATATAAAATAGGTTTCATCCGTTAACCAGCTCGTTGAAGGTCGTTCTTAACCTGTTAAGAACGACCTTCACCGAGCTGGTTAACGGATTGGATAGAATCCTGATCCTATACTATGGTGGAACATTAAAAAAAGATAAAGTCAGTAAGAAATACGTAGGTACATAAATAATTGTATATCCTGTAGATAAACACACGTTACTTCAAGTCAAACTAAATCAATTCCTATCAAACGAAAGTCGATTCTGCTCGAATACACTTCGTAGATAGGCTGCACAAACAATCCCTAAACATTACGTTATCGCTCCGTCAATCAGGGTATTTCAAACAGTTTCTTATCATTGATTTTTCCTAACATTGATTGTTTACTGACAGGCCCGGTGTGCGATAGTGTCACAGTCAACCGGAACGATATAATGAGAGATACAATACGGCACGCCTTAGCACACACTTGCTAGTATAATCTGACTTCTCTGTATAGAGAATTGACTACAGAGTACGAGGTCAAGTTAAATTGGTCTTGATTAAAATTTAGATCCGTGAGTTACTGAAGCGGTAGATTGTTTAACGATGTAATTGTTTCTATTATTAGGTAAGTGATATGCCGTATAGATTTATGTCATGTTGCTTACATACTAACAGATCGTATTAAACTGGTTTGAATTAAGGACAGATTTGGGAGTGCGGCAATTAAGTCGAGATTTAGTTGAGGTTGCGAGAAAACTGGTTTGCCAGAGAAACAAACAGAACATTTTTGGAATACAATTAGCCTTTTCATACAGAAAAAAACACTCAGTTCAGACTTCTGTGATAAATAAAATACCTACGTTCACCAATGTCTACCATTTGTAAAACCTTAAAACGTAAATATCCACTATATTTGGTTATACCCAGAATCGTGATATTGCGAGAAGATATTGGGTAAAATTCGACCTAATTCTCACTTCTGGGTGGCTACCATTGTGACCAAACCGTCGTCTTCCAAAAACTCGCTAATTTGTTTGAAGGTAACCGAATTTCTACCTTCACACTGGTGTATAAAAGGTTCTTAATCGTTTAAACTGGTAAGAGATGATACAAAAAGATAGCACCGCGTAATCAACTTTCGAGTTTGGTGAAGGAAACGGGTAAAGATATGAAATTTTAATGGATATGCCACGAAATATTAATAAAATAAACAGTAATCGTATGGAACGTCTACTCCAGGTGTACCTACAATGTGCACATCGTTGGAGATTAAGCAAAACTCGTGGTAAATCAATAAGTGGTGGCAGTACGTGTGGAGCTATGAATCTGTATTATAATTTGCATTTCAATATTGGGGTTTGCGGTAGATTGAATAGTCTCTGTTCAAAGATCATTAGAATAATCTATCTTCATTGCTGTAGGTATTGCGTCAAAGCTCATCCCTTTGTAATTTCTACCGCTTCATGTGATCGCCGAGGAAGTATATAGGGTGACTGGTAATTAGTGACCGATACTTAAACACGTGGTTGTACTTATGAATACGAATAACTATCCCAAAAAAAACTTTTTTTTATACTCATTAACTTACAATTAATTCAATTACGACTGTACTGCACAACGGGAGCGGTGGGGGTGGTGGGGGAGCGTGACAGACTATCAGCTGACAGATCGTAACGATTCGTGCCTACTGTGATCGATCAAAGGCGGACGCGCGGAAATTTCAAACAGCGTTTTTGTTATTTTATTGTGTTATAAGTTATTGTGTATAAGCAAAAAATTTCTTTGGGAAAGTTTATCAAAATCATAAATACAATCACGTGTTTAAGTATCGGTCACTAATTACCAGTCACCGGTAGGTAGATGTACTCAACTAATATGTAACTTCATTATTGAAATGTGACCAAATTGCAGCTACGTGTTGCTTCACTGCTGTCCAGGTGTCACTTTTCTGTCGGTCAGTGCCACTGCCGTAGTTGTTCGGGCATGCATTTATATGCGCTCAGGTAAACCTCGTCTATCTTTGACGGGTAGATGTTATTTCAATGTGATAATTATTTCAACGTCTCTTTTATAACTGCTGCATGCGAAATTATTCCACATTAATTTTATTTTAGATCATTATATTACGTTATTGTATCTGATTGACTGTTTGCGTACTTCAATAAATGATATATACGAATATGTATTCTATTTTTTTTTTATTTATAAGCATAATATAAATTTAAAAAATCCCTTTATTTTTTGCTTCACAGTAAAATGATAATTAAAAAAACAGTGCGCATGGAAAACTAATCGATCCAATGAATCTTAATAAATGTAAACTTATACTAGTTAGTAGGTATTACTTTCTTCAGTTAAGAGTGTGTTTTGCGCAAGTACCCATCTCGATGGAGATAATTATTATTACGATATGCTTATAGTCTGAGTTATATATTCGTGATTATAACACCATTCGGCCAAGAAAGTTTTGTTTACTTTTTTCAACAATATAACAACACGGAAGAGACACAGTTTCCTATTTTCGCACATTAAATTATTAATTCAAAACAACTTCATTGCGTACGTTCAATATCCTAAAGATACTACGCTTGACACCCCTTTTTACATCCATAATGTAATGTGCATGAGAAATATGAATAACGAAACGTGTAAAGACATCTGTTCGTGTATGAAAACGGAAAAGGAGCAAAATTTAATATTGAATTAAGGCGTTACGTAGAAATCGAGAAAGGAGCAAAGGTGAAAATAAATCCTTGTGATATATGGGGCCAACTTTAGGGCGTTGACAGTTTTCGAGGTAACATTTTTATGTGTTTCCCTCTTCTGTGCATTCTGTTGTAATGTTTTTTTATGATTTGGGATACAATGTTTTAGTTCCAGCTTCGTGGGTAATGTAATGATGCAAAATTTAACATCGTACCAACGTGATCATGAAAACTTATTTATATTATTAACTGTTTAGGGTGCATCTACACGGTGCATGTAGCTGGAACAAGTAATACGGGTTACACGCGTAGGTAATATGCGAAAGCTACTTGTTCAAGTTATTCACTTGTACAGACGCCAGCACATCAAGTTGTCAAATTTCTTTGATCGTTTTTTAACTTTATGTCAAACAAAATAAGGTTCATATTCAATTAGGAAAATTTGACACATTTAGGTAACTTGATGTGCTGGCGTCTGTACTTTTACATAATGCAAATAACTGAAGCAAGTAAAGACCTGGGCTACTTGCGCAAGCAGTAGGTACGCACAAGTTATTTGCTCGTGGTCAAGAGCTACATGCGCAAGTGATCCGCGCGCGCGCCACAGAGTACGAGATTTAGTTGCACGGGTGGCTCGCTTTGGTACATGCTCGAGTCGCTAGACCCACACATGTTTTTAAACGGTAAAGTTTACGATGCATACGACCTGCGCAAGTGCCTTAATATGCGCAAGCTACGTGCGCCGTGTATAAGCACCCTTAGTTTCGGTACATCATTACACATATGCGGGTTACTCATTTATTTGTACTTTACAATTTACCTTAAACAAGTGACTTGAAAAGATTAACTATTCTGGTTTTTTTTTGCTGGGAACTAGATATTCACAAGTGCTTTAATTAAAGGATTTTCATCGAAAATTTAAAATTCGCAATTTTCAAAAGACTTCCTGCACTATATTAAGCCTGTCTCGGAGCTTTTTTTCTACTACGAATTGAAATACAAACTTAAGTGTTTGCTTAGCAATGAGGCCAAAGTTAAGAAAATAGTAGTGGCCAATTGGGCTCACCGACAAATCCCCGTCACCAACATAGCCTAAAGAATCGCCAAACTTAGGTATGTGGCAGTGGGAAGAGCACATTGCTCGCAGAACGAATGGTTGTTTGAACCGCAAAGCCTTGAAGTTGTGACCACGTACCGGAAGACGCAGTGTTGGAAGGCCACCCACAAGGTGGTCCGATGATTTGGTAAGGGTCGCGGAAATCTGATAGATGCGAGACGCTCAGGACCGTTTGGTTGCGGCGACACTTGGGGGAGGCATAGGCCTTTTTTTTTTTAGTGGTGGAAAATCCTCATGGATGTCCCCCGCCCCGGGAGGCGGAGGGGTCTGTCAGACTCTTACTGACTTAAAACCACCCCGTGTTCCTTCTCACACCTTCGCCGGGGGTCACGGGAACGGAAGATACTTCCGCGACCCCCGACTGGTGCCGGCCCCGCGCCGCGGCGGGCCTCGCCAAGTCTGCGAGGGGAGTGAGGTGTTAGAATCCCCTCGCGACGTCTCGGGTCCATGTACGTGGGGGCGGCGGACATCCCGCGTCCGTCGCTTGACCCATTCAGGGGGGCTGGAAGAGGGCGTGGTCCACCCTCCACCTGCGCCCGGTGCGCCTGCTGCGGGCAGGGTGAGTGAAAGTGATCTTCCTCTCCCTTTCCGCAGCCTCCTTCTGCGAGATGACCGTTTCGTAAAAGGACACCACCGCGTCCCAAGACTCGACGCTGCCGACCAACCTCTCGACCACGGCCGGCAGCGACAAGTTCTCCCAAGCGGCACACTCTGCCAGCGTATGCCGCGCCGTGTCCTCCCGACAGTCGACGCAGTGGTGACACCGAGCGTCCGGCTCCCTGTTTATGCGACACAGGTACTTTCCGAAGCAACCGTGCCCGGAAAGTATCTGCGGCACCCGAAACAACAGGGAGCCGTGCCTCCTCCCGAGCCAGCGCTCGAGCACCGGCCGGACCGCCTCGATGGTGACGAGGCCGGCGGTAGGGCGCGAAAGCCTGTCCCGCCATCCCTTCACCAGGACCTCGCGCAGCTGCGACCGACGCAACTCCATGTGTCGCTGCATCGGTCGCTCGCCGCGCGCCTGCATTTCCTCGCGCCACCGGTACAGTGCCCCCAAGCCAGCAGTTGCTGTCTGCGGTTGAAATGATGATGATGATGAATTGAGCTCACATCACTATTTATGCCAAGGATGACAATTCACTTTACCGAAATTATCCTTGGTAAGGTTTTCACAGAATAGACCAGCTGGAAATGTTTTTAATACAAGTCACATCTTGATACGTATTATTTTAATAACCGCAATTAACGCTCATAGTTATTAAATATTCGATCGATCGTGGAATTAATTCACGACTCGAATGATTGTTGAAAAAATATTTTTTCAAAGAAAGTACCTACTATTTTTCACCATAAGCATAAGCATAGTTCTGTTTTCGTTGATGTACCTAGTGATCAAGCGCTACTGCTGACCCTAAAACTAAGTTCAGTGTCATTAGGTTTTTACCATGGAATGTTTATAAAACAGCTTAAAATCTGGATGTGCTCATGTTCATAAATTTTAACAACCTAGACATAAAAACAATTACTGAAATGTCTGTGTACTAGAGTTACATCCTTGTTGAACTCTTCGAAGAATATAAATGTGATAATGTACACAATAAGAGAGAAGGAATGTTTATTTGCCCTACAGTTGACAGGTATTTAAAAGATTCTGAGCCATAAAATATTAGGGCGCACTTGCACCACAAATTCTATACAATTTTAGCGCTTACACAATTTAAAACATCGTTCTGTTTCAGTCAATCGCTGAATGAATTGAGTGATCGACGGTGTTATAGTATATGTAAAGTTTTATTTATGTTTTAAGAATAATGATAATTGTTACTCATCCGTCACTAATCCTCAAACGAGCATTTGAAAATCAGCGTCAGGCAGCATCTCAGCATCTGGCATGCACCTCTAAAATGAACCTTTTAGCGCAGCCGTGAAACAAGCCATTTTTGAGTCTCTTTTTTGTGTTATTATGTTTTTACTGATCATGTATCCAGCTCTTGCCAATAAATGTTTGTTCTGTTTTCTTACTTTCTTTCAATCGGATCTTATAACGTGTTTTTATTGGCAGAGTATTTTCTCATGTAAATAATCTTAATATTTGACAATTTGAAAATGATAGTAAATAACAGCAAAGGTGATCGAAGGGAGGAAGCACTCCAGTAAGGGGAGTATTCCCGTTTGAGCACCTATTTTTTGAGCACCTATGCATTTAGCACCAAAGGTATTCCCATTTCCCATAGGTTAATGCATAGGTGCTCAATAAGTAGGTGCTCAAACGGGAATACTCCCAGTAAGATGCTGGTAGGGATCTTGACCGTACTTCCGGGATTGTTCTGATAGCCGTGGAATGCCGTTCCACTCCTTTAGCACCTCAGGACATGTTGTCCTTTTGTCGCTACGTCACTATGTGCTAGCGGCCTTTTAAGACGGCCCAATATTGAGTGTACTAGTCACCCCTGCCATTTAATCCGTGTATATAAAACTACTATGAAGAACTATGGTTCTTCATAGTTTTAGGAATCCAGTCCATTTTAGCCACCCTAACCTATAGTCCAGTACTTTTGTTTCCAAAGTTTGCAATAGTCTTACACCAGTCGCAGGTTTTTCTTGGGTGCATTTGTCTAGTGCATACAGGGAAAATGCACTATAAATAATAATATTAATAAAAAATAAACACTTCCAGTCCAAACAATTGACAACCATCAAATTTTGGTAAAAACAATTGACGTATGACGTATCTTTACTATAATTCAGCATAGGAAGTCTTCCAATATCTAACTGTCAAGGAAATTCCTCACCAAAATTCCGATTTGTATCGCAAAATGTACCAGAATACAATTGCAGAACGCAACGGTTACATGGCGATGTCATGAATAAAGCATATCGCACGAGGTCCAATTTTCCGACGGTTTACACTGCACGACTAATATCTTCCGACTGCACATTGGAAGCTGAAAATGAATCAGGATATGTTATTACAGTAAGTTCGATGACGCATGTAAATGTACTTTTGATAAAATATGAGACGGCCTGAGGTCATCATTCTGGTGGAATAAATGTCCAGTGTAAGGAAGTTAAACAAAAATGTTTAGGGTGACTAGACTACACTAAGAACATGATTGATTGATTGATTTGTTTGTCCGCCTATGTACATTGTTGTACTTGAAGTAATACATAAATAAATAAATATGACATACCTACCTATATAATTGTATAAAAAAGCGTGGCTCACCGACAAAAGCAGTAGAGACATATTAAACGCCGATACCTATATTTACAGCAAGTTTCGTTAATAAACGATACAAAGAATATACCTAATATAGAGCTTTTAAATAGTTTTTAAAACTCTTTCTTGAGCTAAGCTGAAAAGGCACAAAACGAATGCATTATTATAAACGTAATGGATTGTACCTATATGATTAAAAATTGTATATTAATACACTCAACATTATCTGACTTATGTATTCAAAACAGTGTTCCAGCTGCAATGATTTTGAGTTGCAAAATCTTAATGTTTCTGGAATATAAATTATTATGAAAATTGCAACATTGAGCAGTTAACCGGAACAAGTTCTGCAATTTTAAATATATTTAGGTTGTTAAGACCTCCGAGATAGCAAAACTCAATACCTATGGAAATCGTTAGAGGCAGTTAGAAATCCAACAGTCGCCATCAGATCTAGCCTTAGGATTTCAATCTCCCTTAGTAATTGGTAGAAGGAGGTCAGGTGCAAGTGACTTAACTACATATATCGCAAGCCAACCTTAACATGGTTGAAATAAAGTCTGGATAGGAAAGCAAATACTTCGTTGCATGAGTAACACAAAAAATGTACCAGAAAATTGGGGTTATTGTTGGGTGTATTGTACAAAATTTGTAAGTATTTCTACAACATGTTTATTTCCTTAGGTGTAATTACGATTTGAAAATGAATTATATGTATTGCCACTAAGTTAAGTTACTTTAAGAGAATAAAGAACATAAATGTACCTAACCTTAGAATAATGACCGTTCTGATGCTTGTTCCATATGAACGATCTACTATAATTTTAACCTGTGTTTCTCTTGTAAGTGAATGTAATGTTCTGTTTTGAGAAATAAATGTCTTAAACATTAACCTTAAAACAATTATTAACACTAAAAAAATAAAACTTGATTCATGTATTACGCTGTTTTTATGCAACAATACAAAACCAATTGATGAGCTAATACACAAGAAGAGAAATTTGCTCTCGTTGTTATCAGTTTAGTTCCGTACGCAAAGTACGCGCTTAGTCGTGGAATTGCGGACACCTGCCCTATAAACCTAACCTAACCTACCAGTTTAGTTATTTTAGCCATTTAAAATTAAACTTAAAAAATTCCACATCTTTCACCCACCGTCATCTAGTCCCAAAGAAAGTAAAACTTGTACTATGAGTACTAGACAGCTGATAGACATACTTATATATTTCTAATACTTACATATTATTATATATAAATATCACCCTAACACAGAACAAATTACCGTGCTCATCACACAAACATTTGTCTTGGGTGAGAATCAAACCTACAACCTCCGGCATAGCAGTAGGGGCAACTAACTACAACACAAACAGGTCAGTCAAAAGAAAGTATACTTTAGTCTTTGAAACAAATTGATCTTGTTAAATACTTTATCTTTGACATCTTCCTTATTTTATACAAAATCAAAAGTATGTCACACTACACTTTGAAGCGGACTGTGAAAAACAAACTTTTAAAATTGTTTTCACAAGCGTATCATGATACTCGTATTTATTTTCCATTTGAGCTACAGTAAATACAGTTATTTTTATTTCAGATCAAAATACACGTGACTTTCTGTGTGGCTTTGGACGGACAGGAAAAACGTATAAAACCATTGAATTAAATTACCTGAATGTGGTATATAAATGTACTGATTATAATGTTGAGATGAGTAATCTTCTTCAGACCAAATATAATAGAAAGGTATTTCAGAGGAACCTTTTGATTCGAACTTGAGTAGGGAAACGGCTAACCGCACGCACTATAATATTTGTCAATGCAAGATTGACAATACCTGATCTTCATCAATTTATGGTCCTGCAAACTACACAATGTTTTGGGCAATGTTTTGTGCTGCAAACAAACTCAGTCGCTCCGCAGCTATATTCATATTATTCATGTGAACACGTTTGATATAATATAATGGATAGAAAGAAAAAAGTCATGCCATTGAGTACTAAAAAAGGCAATTAATATTAAACAATATCGCAATACGAGCCGACAATATTATTGACAAATCCTGTTACGTCAAAAACACAAAATATTATATTGCTTTCATCATTAAAAACAATTGTTTACAATGAAATCAACCCCGAAATTGCAAAGAAAATCACGTTATCGCTAAATTGGTGTACAGACGCCAGCACATCAAGTTACCTCAATGTGTCAAATTTCTTTGATCGTTTTTCAACTTTATGTCAAACAGAATTCATATTCAATTGGGAAAATTTGACACATTGGGGTAACTTGATGTGCTGGCGTCTGTACATCCTTATACTAATCACCCGGATAGTCTATTAAATTGGCCTTATTCATAGCTCCTCTTTCTTAAATCATAACACAACCTTCTTAATGTGCTTTCTATTGAAAACAAAGTTATATTTGACTCGTTCACCCATTCCCTAAGGCGCTAACTTGTCATCAGTGTTCGTCGCCAGATGTTGCATGCCGATTCCCCTTAACAATACTAATTGAGTTTTGATCCCCTAAATGTGACTTAAAATATTCTAAGGATTATGGTCTTAGGATGATATATTTTATGTAATGGTATGAAGTAGGTAATTTAGTACAATGTTATCAGGAGAGACTAAACATGTTTTTAGTATAAACTGTCACTTCAGTACAATTAGGTATATTAAATCAATCAAAAGATTATGTTTTAAAAATTATGTTCATCGTATTTAAAATGATTTTGATATATTTACACAGTGGGACTATTATCTCATTCAGTATGTTTATGTAAAATCCACGTTTTAAAAGTAAATACGTGGAGAAATAAGAGAAAATTGACAGAAACAGGGCCTGGGATGAAAAAAACTGGGTTCGAAAAAAATATTAATAAAACATAATGTAATATCACTCCTGTAATTCCCGAAGGGTTAGCCAGAGGTGTACCTGCACATTGCGCTAGTAACGTTAAAATCCCATGATATATAAAAAAAAAACACAATAATACTTTCCCCGACCCAGGGAATGAACCCGGAACCTCATGCTCATTTACCCTATTGCGGACCATAAAATTATTATTGTGCATACTACCTACTCGAGATTTTTTTACCCTAAAATAATAAGATCAAGAGACCAGCAAAGTCTACAATGTTCATGCAAACTGTTGAATTATAACCATAATTTTGTCGACGAAAATCACCTTCATCGTGCAAGACACTTTTTTATATTTAAGCACATCGATTAGACAAAGATGAATATTTTCCGCTTTGTTGAATTACTTACGATACGAATAAAGTGTCTCTATTTAATTTCAAGACAAACCGGGTGCACGATTGAACTTCCTATCGACGATTCTGTAGAGGAAGTTAAGTATATTATTTGAAGTCATAACACCAGTTTCAGCGACTAAACTTTAAAATTTTACACAGATTAATTTCTTTGTATTGCTATTTATGGGAATGACTTGTTTGATAAATCTTCCTAACCTTGATAGCTACCTACTATTTTTTTTTAGATTAAAAATATTAAAAAGAACATTCCTTTCTCTGTCTCTTATCCAAAAACTTTTCTTGAAGACAAGTATGTTGCCACAAGCAGCTGTAAACAATGTTTCACTTTCGTTTTAAAATAATTTATTTTTCAAATAATTATCGTATTCGAGTCTGCTTTGACCCTGCGGTTATGATGTGCGTTGAAATTCAGCGAGTATAAGAATTTTATTTTAAGTGGAGATTTAGGAGAGCAACTTGTACTACGTTTCTACACAATTAAATTTAATTAATACAAACAGTTGAGTTTGCGAGTCGCACGAGCTTGAATGGCTTGAATGCGTCTGTTTTCACAAAGGGATATAAATATACTGCCGGTGTTCATGTCTAAAGCAATCCTCTAGCTTTCCAGCTGCTAAAGCGCTGTCCTACATTGCAATACGATACTCAATGTTCGTGTTAATTTCCTTTAAATAAGTTCGCTTTACTTTAAATACAGCAACAGCAAGGTAATATTATATAAGAGGATTTGAACCTTATAGGTATACGTTAGCACTTTCAGTAGTTCTAGATAAAACCAATGTTTTGGAGTTTGTGAAATTTTCACACTAGCTTAGCTAAAAGTACATAATTGAAACCTATTTTTATGTAGTGATAATATTAAGGTAGTTCTGACCGTCTAGACTTTTTGTGGCCTATTTAAACCGACTTAAAAAGGCAGAGTTCTCATTTCAAAGTGTAAGCAGTCTAATACATTATGTACACCGTAAAGCGGTGACATTTGATGGGGGTTGTCCTTTGAGGCTTTGAGGGTAGGTACCTTCGAAACCATCGCACATAATTTGGAATGCGCATGTATGTATTTACCTCGTGTTTGTCCAGTAACCCGGAAAACCGCAGACAAATCTCAATGGAATATTTAATTCTATGTCATAGGTTTTTGTTAATGATACGGACATTGAACTTAACAATTTATTCTCACTAGTGATCGCCTTGTGGTCTAAATTTAACCGCTTAATTTTAGTTTATATAAAATTGCAACTTTGCTTTGCAATTCCGTGCACGTCAACGTCAACTTACGTCTTAGTTATCATATTTTTTTATTTATTTTCAAAAAGATGATCACTATGGTTACCTTATAAACTTGATGTTGTAAAAAAAATCATTGTGTACGTAAATTTTAGACGTGTAGCAATTCTGCATTGCTACACGTCTAAAATTTACTTAATATTTTTTTTATATATATACTTATAGCATAAACGTCTTAAACTAACTTTAATTAGGTTTCAGCACATGTCTTCTACTCCAATAAAACTTTAACTATTTTAAATCTCACACTCCTCCTTCCGCACATTTTTGTAGAAAAGGGTCCAAAGATTTTATACTAAGTGTAGTATTATAAAATCTTTTTTTTACTTACTTGAAGTTGGAAAAAGTTACGAGTAACCTTGCAGGCTGGTTTTCAGATTGTTAGAAAGTGAAATACCTAATTCTCATAATAATAATTACGTAACTAATAGCTGCTGCTTTTAATATCTACTAAGAAAAGTTTATATACTCATAAATGAGAAAATTGTTAGAATATTAAAATTCTTTATACCAAGTCGAAAGCTCCCTCCACCGCACCGTCTCCCATGTGGAGTGAATAGTAAAGTTTAGTTAATATTTCCAAGCAATAATGAACGCCGACTACGCAGTACAGTTTGGAAATTTTCCGCCAAGAACAAAGAAACTTACAATTTATAGAACATCTGGCCTTCCGTTCTGCAAGAGTATTCAGTTTTTTTTCTACAATGTCGTACGTTTTGCACCGTATTCATATTTAAGCTTTTTTTCTAGTGTTATTTTTAAGGCTGGCAGCATCGCGATAATCACGGAAGTTAAGTGTCCGAAGGAAACTGCTGTAGAGCAGTTTTGCTAGTAGGTCATATTATTATGATGAAACGAACAGATATTTTGTGCAACATTTTTGAAGAAGACCTTTTAATTTCTTTCGTGGGATATTTTTATTTCTGTATGAACAACAGATAGGAATAAAACAGCTGATGTCGTTTACTGTTCTTAGATTTATTAAATTAAAATAACGCAAAACCAAGAAAACGACACTAAGTAAGTCATGGAGACTTACTTATTGTAATATTTATTTATTTATTTAATATTTCTTCAC
Source organism: Euplexia lucipara (assembly GCA_921972225.1). Lineage (NCBI taxonomy): Eukaryota > Metazoa > Arthropoda > Insecta > Lepidoptera > Noctuidae > Euplexia > Euplexia lucipara. The sequence goes on from OV179148.1 coordinate 12,618,364, forward strand.
TCGGTCGTGGCCCGTGAATCTCTTGATCATCTTTTGTAAGATTGTACTTATGACGTGTAGGTATGACTAAAATGATTGACAATGCCATTTTTAGTAAATGTATTTTGTTTATTTTCTCTAATGAAATAGCTATTATTCACTGTTCTTTTTATTATTCTATAATTTAATCTAATTAATTGGTGGTTTGTATTATGTTATTTTTACTTTTAGCTGAAATTTTCACACATAATGTAATTTGTAGTTAAATATATCTATTCAATTAATCAATCAATCTTCTTTTTGCAGAAACTAACAGAAGTTCACAATAAAATATATTTTATTCTATTCAGTTTTGTGTGAGATGCGGATATGGAGGCGTACGCTTTTAATACAAAACTGGTAATATTTATATACAAAATATAAATGCTGAATAAAGCCAAATAATTGAGGTAAGTCCCTAATTGGTTGGATGGCGTAGTGATATCACTTCAAATGTTTCAATCAAAACTTACCAAAAGCATTTCATTTAAAACTACTAAGATTTGTTTTCCGCGAGAACTATTTCATACAAAATTGCCGTAACTACGCTGGTCTGGTTTATTTTTTGACAGATTCTCTCAACATTTGGTGAAGGGATCTTGTGATAAGCTCACTAAATCCTCTCGGCTCGATGTGTTTAATTCTGAAGTAATCCTATCTGTCGATACTTTTGATAGAACATTTTTAGGTACACTTCTCATAATAAGAGGTTATTTCATCTTTTGATTTGATGTTTGAGAAATATTTTTGTAGGATTGTTTTGTTGCTTGGATTCTTTGTTGATTTGGACCTTCTGCGCAAAGTTCTTCAATTTTTTATGAGTACTTACCTATATCCGTGGTACCTATTCAATAATTGTGTGGATTATTGGGAAAGACCACTCCTTGGTGCACAGCCAAGGAGTGGAATTCCCTGCCTGCATCAGTGTTCCCGAGTTCATATGACCCCAATCTGTTAATAGGTAAATCTGATATAAGTCGCGAGTTAATAGGCTTCTTATGGGTAAGCTCGTTCCATCGTCGACCTTATCTCTGACCGCAGGACAAGATTGAGGTCAAGAGTAGACCCATTATATATATAAAAAAAAAGAAAGAAAAGCAAAAGTAGCAGGTCTGTTAATTCTACATATTTCAGTCCCGCTATCGAGCTGGATTTGTGACTATTATACTTTGAAAGTTGGTTGATATGTTCGTTATTTAAACGTTTTGCTATTACCGTCTTCCGGGTCTTATCCGAATGTGTTTGGGACTGTTGCAGCATGTTTTCTTCATCCATAAATCCATCTATCTCCTTCCAGCTTCATCCTCCATCTCTATTTGCCTTTTTTATCTTTGTAGCCACTTCCGTTCTTGTCCATAATATCATCCATATAGTTTCCACATTGCATCTGCAAAATAAAATGTAATTTGCTCCAATATAAAACCAATTACCACAACCAGATACTGAACTGCCAAAAATCAAATTACAAACAAATTCCATTGCCAAAAATGTTGCGACATTCAATTATGAAGTCGCATGATGAAGTATTAATGTTCGTGGTCGCAAGTCGAGGGCGTCTCAACATTGCACGGACCGTTGCCCTCAACTGCGATGCACCGCACAATCCTGGTTTATGGCAGACAATAGTGTAAGGTCGGTTCCACTGGGGTTGTATCTTGCTAGGTCGAATAAAATTATTGTGGTTCCCAATAATGTAATTAGACCACGATCATTTAAAACTCAATCTACCAATAATTATACCAAAAAGTAAGAAAGTCATTCATGAAAGAATTTCACTAAAATAATAATTACAACTTCGTAACAACTCTTAGGAGTCTGGTTTCTCATTTAAAAAATGTGCAAAGATACTTTTTAGCAAAAACTAATTGGAACGAAAGATCTTTCTGCATAATGACTGAAATATTTTTAAGAAGGAACTATAAAAAAGTCAGTCCCGTAATTTTTCCGTTCCCTGATTTCACAGTCATTTATAAGCAACGGGACCAGCCCCTTAAAAGTCTTGCTATATCCGAATACATATATACGGAAAAAACGGAGGGAGAATAAGCTGATTCGCACCACAATCGGCTTGTGTTTTTACTTTTTATCTCTAAGTTGTTGCGTTAATCTTTTGCTTTTCTAAACTGAGTGGTGTTTATACCTGTAAGTGTAGAACTTTTAATTCTGAAATACAAAAGGGGTGTAGAAAATTGTGGTTTGCTGACACAAATCTGACTTGGGCAAGTAATCCTGGAGTGAATTTAAAAGAGATGCATTCTCCTACGAGTAGATACGAGTTTATTTATCAACTACTAGCACTTTGGCTGCTACTTAGTACGCCTGAATTTTATACATTTTCTGTCAAACTTAAAATCTACTTTAACTCATTGTAGTTTTTAAATAGCCTACGTTACTCGGTGTTAATAGTAGGTACTGTATATAACTCTCTAATAGTAAAATATATTTTTTTAACTCGATTAAGTTTTTTTTTGTTAAATTCCTACCAAACTAAAAAAAAACTTTGAGATGACGGCAAATATGATAACAGCGTTTGGGGAAAGGAGCCCACCGGTTCACCGACCCCAAATAAATTAGGATATTGAAAATTTATAAATAAAAAAAAATACTTTTACGAATCAATAAAGGTGACCAGAATGCACCAACCCAATTTTCTATAACTAATTCCTAAACTTGATACACATAAACTGTTTAAAGTTAAATTTTAAAACCCAGGCCAACAATAGTCATAGCAGAAAAAAAATACAACGCCAAGAAATCTCGGTTGCGACGGCGGCTGTCAATAACAATAGCCACACTTTGTCTTGGTACGTGTGCAATCTGAAATCGGGCTCCTATACCTAACACGCCAATTCTGTTGGCCAAACGAGCTGTGAAAGCATGCTATTCACGTACACACGTCCAATCCACCCTGCGGTCTAGACAGTACTGGCACTGTAATTTGGAAGGGTCCTGATGTGATATCAATAATTTTGAAACATGGCCGGTCAATGGAATACAAAAGTTTGGGAGGTACCGGTATTTTTATTTATGTTCGTATACACACGTATAACTGCTGTCAGATACAAATATGTGAGGTTACAGATCACGCATCATCGTAACGTAGGTATTTCAAATTCATTAGTCTGATGACTTGTATATTTTCGACTATATACACACATAAACCTTGTTTTCGTTTCTAAACGACGAAATTTTCGGTAGCAAAAAAAACGAGCCAATCATTATACCAATCAAAATCAATGCATATTTCTTTTTGTAATTTGCAATATCTTCATTAATATTCTGTACTCGAGTTACAAAATTAATGTCTGCCATAATCAATACTGAATAATTATTCTATTTCGGGCCCCACAGTGAAAAGGGCGCGTGCTTTGTCATCGTGGACTTATCGCGTTGGTCGCGCGCCTGTCACTGGCCGTCACAGCCCCGCCGACCGTTTCAACGCAATGAATTTAAACATGGAAACTTGAATTGTATTTTTAAATTGGGAACGTTTGTTTTTAGACATTTTTATGTAAGATGACGGTTAAAGCATCCGTGTATCAAGATTTGGCAACTTTAGTTGCATACGTGACCAATTAATCTTTCTGCTGCATAACTGCAAGAATTTTTAATTAATCTAAGTACAATTAATAAATTATGTTGACCACAACATTAGCGTATCGCATCCATTGCTTTATCTAAAGGGGAATGCCCATCGGCCACACAAAAAAATGCCTGAAATGAACAACAATGAAATATACGCCAAATTGCACTATAAATCGTAGGGAACCCATGACAATTTCAATAATTATCAAAAAACTTGGTAGAAGCCAGTTCCAAACAATTTTTCTAAAATATAGGTTAAGTCAAGGTTAAGGATACCTACTACGTACTTCATCATTTTGCACTGATATGAGATTACATCTCATCGTTGCAATATCGAGATAGCAATGAATACAGTGTATGTTTCTATCCATTCTTAAATGTACACGATGCACAAGTCCAAAACAACAGCAGAGTCGTATCCGTCGTCAAAAAGCCGAGTTGACGTTTAGGCGGGTCTAATCTAAGTCGTGTTCAAAAATGGGTAACGTGTGCAGCAGTAAAATCAAAATCCTTAAAAAATAGCCACAGTCGTCGTTATAATATAATATCCTGAATTTACTTGAGCCGCAAACGCAAAAATCCGCAAAACCATGAATCGTAATAATTTAAATGCATTCATGTCAAATTGTCAGTAAGGCAAAGGACATGTGATGCATACAGCCTACGATACGATTTATAATTCGAGTTTTTTATTTTGATAAATATTCATACGCACTATTTTAATTATATTTACGGTATTAATTGGTCGAATAATATTAAATGAATGATAACTATGCAATAATTCCATAAAATAGTTCGATAAGGATTATTTGACGATTTCTGTTTGGCTGAATGTCGATTACTCATGTCAAATAAACACTGACCGCCATTATAAATTAAGAATGACTATGACGGATATCAAAATAAATATTTTAATTATCGTTATATTTTCACCCTAGGTAAACAAACTTGAGATACATTTCGTTATATATATTTTATTCTTGATAGAATTAAGGACTATTAGTAGTTTCTGTCTATTTCAGGCATTTTTTGGGCGTTTTCCTTTATACATACCTTTAACACTAATAAATAAAATAGAAGGGTTTGTTTGTAATGCCAAAATAACAGTTTTTACTTAGTTCTTTATTATTATGAAAGCACATTAATTATTGTAGTTTAGCCAAAAAGCATTTTATTCAATTTTTTCTCTCTGTTTATTGTGATGTGATCTGTGATTGTTGATGTTCTAAGGAGTAACTATTTAACTAAGGCTACTTTTATTTTGGAAAAATGATTAGGGTTCAGCGCAAAACAATAAATTATTCAATGCCTTGTGGACGAAGTCGCGAGCAAAAGCTAGTGACTGAAAATGACAGAAGGAATTTATCTGTAATAACACGATTCATAGGTTTCCCAATAATTTTCAGTATTGATAAAGCTGGCTAATGTGTTGGAGAAGTTTTGCAAATTTCTAATTCTGTTCGTAATTAATTTGATTGACTCTTTGACGATCAAGGTGTGTAATTATGCAGACATCGATCCGCGTGTTGGCATGCTAACACGTTAAGGTGGTTACTTCCTCATATAGAAACCTTTATTATCTACAAGTACCCTACGACTTCATCGATTACAAGGGCCAAAGTGAGATGTAAAATGCCCTTTAACAATTATTCAATAATCTTTCTCATAAATGTGGGATTCTTAATAAACATTGTAGGCATTCACTTTATTTAATTTTTCATCAAATTTAAAAACAATAATTTCCCAAATTTGACTAGTAAATAAATAGTTTTTAACTTTATCTTATTCGTTCAGATTAGACTATTACTAATTAAATTTTAGTATTTATGAATATCGCTTATTAGTAATAAGTACCTAATGCATGATATTTTTATAGTTGTTGCACTATCAAATACTTTAAAAACTTGTATTCTCCAGCTAGATGAATGTAGAGAGAAGTATGATAATGATACTCAGCGTCTCCAAAACGATTTGACATACAAGGAGTACCTGCTGAAGGATATTTTTGAAAAATATGAAACATCACAAGCACACTTGAGTGAGCGACTGTTTGAAGCTGGGGAACTTCTAGATCTGGTGAAGTACAATGCTGAAATGTATGAGTCACTGACCAAAAACCTGTCATGCAGCTGTACAAACAAAACATTACCTCCTCAGTTAAAACATGAAGTATCCTCACCAGTGTTGGCTCTTCCAGCAAAGTCATGTGATAATACACAGAAAAATAAGTCCATTTTCTTCTGTGATGAATTAGGGTCAGGCTTTGGGAAAATATTACACAATTACCTTAGCCACAGCTTTACAAATCACAGTTACCATAACATAACTTTCAAACAAATAGTTCAAAACATAAAAAAATCTGAACTAGGCAGTTATTCTGTGTTGGTTTTATTATTAGGGAATAGTATGGGAATTACCAAAAAGGACATAGTGGATGGTGTGGGCTCCTTATTAAAGTTAAACATAGGGAAGTTGATGTTATGTGCTTTCCCTTATTCTGATACTTTGTCAGATAACGAAAACAGTCATATTTTTATGTTGAATAATACTATTCACACATTGACATGTTGTCATAGTGACAAATTATTGTATTTTGACACTAATAAGTTTGTTAGTGGTTTTAAATTATCTCAGAGATCTTTATCTCTGTCTGGTGAATGTCGACATTTGATTGCTATGTTGATAGCATATAATATTAATTTAGTTATAGATAATTATGTAACTAATTCTAGTATAAGTGACGATACTGTGTTGTCTAGTTACACTAACAACATAGAGATTGATTATTATAAGTCTTTAAGTTATACAAAGGAGGGTCCACATATATTACCAACATCATTGGAGGCCACTACCAGTCAGATAGAGTATTCTCTTCCGGCTGGGTCACATACTTTAGATTCCTCAACTGTAGTTATGACGGACACTCCGGATAATATTTTAAACTAGGATGTAAGACAACAGAAGTTAATAAGGCATCTTCTGGCAACTTAGCACACTTTAAAAAACCCAGACAAAAGCTACATTCAATAAAATTATTTCATCAAAACATACAAGGTTGTTCTTCCAAATTATTAGAAATAGAAATGTTTTTAGAAAAAACTAAATTTGATATTGTTTGTTTAACAGAACATTGGTTAAAAAGTCATGAAGTAATGTCTATCAATTATGTAAATTATTGTGTAATTAGCCATTTTTGCCGGAATCATATGATTCACGGCGGGTCAATGATTTTAATTAAAAATTCAATTAAAGCTAAAGAACGAAAAGACATTGTTGGTCTTTCGGTTGAACATTCTATTGAGTTGTCCTGTGTTGAGCTTGATAAGCATGTTGTAGTATGTGTTTACAGACCTCCGGGTTATCAGAATGTATCTGTATTTGAATCCGTAATGGAGGATGTGTTAAAAAGAATTAGTATTAGTAGTAAATCAATCATCGTATGTGGTGATTTCAATATTAACATATTAGAAAATAACTCAAACAGTGTTAGATTATTAAGTCTTTTTAAATCATTTAATCTGTCAAATGTGTTTATGGAACCAACTAGAGTTACAGCTTCTTCTGCCACTTGCATAGACAATATTTTTTGTGATTGTGATTACTTACATAAAGAAATTATAAATAAATTGCCATCTGATCACAGTGGACAAACAATTACGTTTTGTGCCTATATACCTATGCAAAAAATTCAAATAAGGTTTAGGCCAATTACATGTAAAAATTTAGAGAAATTAAATCATTCTTTGGTCAGTAAATTATGTGTTCATAACTTTAATAATATTTGTGACCCAAATGAGTTCTACGCAGAGTTCTTTACTTTATTAAAAACCCTATTCAATAACACTGTTCCTCTGAAAACTAAAAGTATTTACACTAAGTTCTTATTTAGTGATTGGGCGACTCCAGGTATTCGTAAAAGTAGGGAAAAACTTTTTGAACTGTATGGCCTAAAGCAATACAAACCGCGCGTTTGGTATATTTTAGCTACTTCCACAGCATAATGTCTTATGGCATTTTACTGTGGGGTAGGGCTGCTGATATCGAATCCATTTTTATTTTGCAAAAGAGAGCTGTCAGAGCCATTTACGGTTTACCGAATCGCGAATCTCTTAGGGAACTTTTTAAGAAAATTAATATTATGACAGTGCCTTGTCAATTTATTTATGAAAATATAATGTATTTTAGAAAGAATCTGCATCTTTTTAGCAAAATAAGTGATAGGCATAATTTTAACACTAGAAATAAAGATAAAATAGCTCAACCAGCTTTCAGACTAGCCAAAGTACAATCATCTTTTATGGGGTACTGCGTTAAATGCTACAACAAAATACCTAATGATATATTAAAACTAAATCAAAGAAACTTTAAAACTTATGTTAAAAAAACACTTTGCAAACAGGCTTATTATACATTAATGGATTATATTGAAGATAAAAATGCTTGGGAACATGCTGGTCCTGCTCCATAGGACAACTTAGTGTCTGGACAGGAATGTTTGCTTTTTGTCTACATCACACATTGTAATTTGATTTTTTATTTTATTTTTATTTTTATTTTAAGTATTAACTTCATGATTATTACTTTTTTTTTAATAATCAACTTTGGATTAAATATTATGTAAATATGTGAGCACCATGTATCTTTCAATACGCTCATACTATTACCAGCCGCGTTGCTTATTTTATATCACCTATCTCAGGATAGCTGTTTTTTTTTTTTTTCTCATGGTACATCGTCCTCACATATAATCTGATTATGTATACAAATATTGTAAAATCTATTTTAAAAGAGAAAGTATGGAGTTTCTTGCACATTCTTCTCCATACAAAACTACCTTTTGGAATGTGCAACTAGAATCATATTAATTTAATTTATTTGTAAGTATAACGTTCAAAAGTGCCTGTTTTCAGGCCTAATTGAAATAAATGATTTGACTTTTTTTTTTTTAGCCAGGTACTGTTTCATGTAACTTAGAGAGGATAAAATTATGCAACCCTGTATTTTTTTAAACTCTAATCTCCAAGGAACAAAGTTACCTATAATAAACAAAGCGGTTATATTTTAACTCCACGAATCCTACGTAAGTTTGCAAGAAACTTCTAACTTGTATGCAAGTCGGAAGCTTATTTTCTTTGTAATTTAAAATTTTCCAACTGCATGTGCTAGGTGTTCTAACTTGTTCTTGTTTCGCTGGCGCATTTAATAAGTTATGTTACGTACAAATATAAAGAAATATTAGAAACTTTGTTTTGTTGATTGTGGAATAAAAGTAAAGTGAGTTGTTTATGCTTCTGCAGAAGTACGCTGTGGGTTGTGATACGCATTTTGAATGTACCACTTGGAGTTTGTGAACGTGTGATCCATCATTGGTGAATATGACAAAGTAAGCCTGTTACTGCCTCAAAGGCCGCAGGTTGTGGGGCAAAAGCCTTGTAGCGAAATCTATCTCGCCACATACGAACTAATGACCGATATCCTACATCGCGGTATCAGAGTTATCCGCGCAATTTGAACGTATACAAGTTCCCGACTTGTACCTATACGTTCAAATTGCGCGGATAACTCTGATACCGCGATTCGGGCAGTAGTTAGCCCACCAGACACAACACCCGTCTGGTCGGAGGTTCCTCCCTTTTCAATGGTGGATGAGGAAATTTACACCCTGTTCCTCATACCTCCAAAGTGTCTTCTCATTCTGAGAAGAGACCATGTTTTATTAATGTGCATAATATAATATATGTTAGTTTTATTACATACTAGCTTCCCCGGCAACATCGTTCCACCTCAGAATCAATTCATCTTGTGTTACCTTCTTAGTTTTAGCTTCAGACTTGACATGTTCAACTGTCACCTGATAAGGAACTGAGAAGATATTATATTTGTGACCGTCTGTCATGTCATCTAAGATGGCGCTGCATTTGAAAAATGTTTAAGGAAACGAATTTGCTTCACTTTATTTTTTGAGACAAAAGATAAGCTATATCTGTCTCCATGCATTATTTTATTACGATCCGCGTAGCCGTGTAGTCGTCAAAAGCCGACAAACGAACAGACAAACTGAGTTACTTTCTCATTTATAATGTTAGCATGGATACAGATTTCCTGTAAAAGTTTTCCTTTACCGCTATTAGTGATGTACAAATTTAGAAAGTAATTTTGGATTGAAGATTTGTCACATTGGTAGGTACTTGTCCGGATCTGAGTTAATATCCAATGGTATAAAATATATCCAAAAATCAATCTTGCCATAACAAGATTGGGACAAATTATTGCAAGCTCTACTAACATCTATAGAAATAAATGTATCCAACCTCAGTCGAATCGGAAAGCTCTGTTTAAAAGTGGGTTTAAAAATGTGAGAGTTCGAATTTTAAAACGGATCAGAGTAAATCCTCTCCATAAATAACCGTTAGTGAAGTCATCAAAAGGGTAGCTCCGCTCAGGGCGAACCATGTCATGTGAACCTACCATCAATCTTAGGCCGGTCGCTGGCTGCACGCATAGCGTAACAAAGGCTCGGATTGTAGTGGTTATAAAGCAGCGAATAAAATACTGCCACTAAAATGTGCCCAAAATAACAATTGTTCACACACGACGCGTATAAAAGTTAACGAGCATTTCACGTTGATATTCGACACGGAAACAGGTATTTTAAAGTCTTTGGGTGGCTTTTGTTTAGGGTTAATTTTTAGTTTTACGATATAAGTGCTAAGCTGTTCGGTGGCCGGTAATTCGATTATGGGCTATAATTTTGAAATTCTGTTCTAGTTTCTACGTTAATTCTTTTAAGTAGCAATTTCGGTTGGTAAAATAATAATTATAGTGTGGACATATTGCGACAAACGCTCTTTATTTTACTGTTTCTATATTGTGTCGTGTTTCTGTCCTGTAAACTTTTTATTGTTATATACTTATTGACATGTCTAATAAACTTCACTGCCATTAATTTTTTGGAAAGTTCCAATCACCGACCCGCTACCGCTTCTCTAGTCGCTCCTCTTGACACCATACGCGCTGCCACCTCTAAGGGCTCGAAACGGCTTTGTCTCGCGTCTAGACTCGTAATCCATTATTACAGACGCCTTCAAGCCAGGAAGTAGGGACGGAGCGATACTCCTATACGCGACACTTAGCATATTTACAGTACTGAAAAATGTTGCATATTTATCCTTCGTTATCGTCTTTTAGACGTGAATGGAACTGTTGCATTTTTCTTTTGGTAAAAAAGGAATTGAAAGCGTGACGGTTTTGGGTATCGTGTTAGAAAAGGCTTAGAGTACTATTGTACAGCAATTCTTTTCGTTTCAAGGGGAATTTTATTCGAGGCACTGCCTCGAATATGGACTCTAGTTGGTACACTTTTTAGCTTTTAATGAACATCAATTTCTCAAAATATATCAGTGGGTACTTTGACTACTACTTATCTCATAATAAATTCCGATTGTATTTATTAAAAAAAACGTTCTTCCTGTCGATTTACTTTTTAACAAAGCCTGAATAAGTACTGATTTCACTTTATTATTTCTTCTTGTAACTTAAAATCAGATGGCACAAATTACATACACTGGACACAAAAAATATTGATACACACTACAAAAATGAATTAAAAAGAGATTAATAATCTCTTCATTCATCTCATTCATTACGCATCTCACTGGTTATCGAATACCAACAATTTGTGAAGTTGAATGATTAAAAAAAACATCAAGCAAATAAAGACGGCATCCTTTTTAAATTTTCATACGGGAATGTGACTCTACATTGTTCCTTCATGCATTCAGATGTGCCCAACAATGGGAAATTTAAAATAATCGAAGGGGTGCGTTCCCATTTCAATAGACCTTTTTATGGTGCAATATCGGGAGTTGTTTTGCTTAAGCCGCCATTAGTTCGCCTAATAACTGTGAGGGCGTTAGGACAGTCTCCCCTTTGATACCACCTGATCAAATTATCATACATAACTCTAGTTATAGTCGACTGAATTGGTCATTATAAAGTAATGTAATTTGTTTAAATACAACTTTCCGGTGGCGTTTCGTTTCTGCTTTTTATAAGAGGGGTTCCACATAATTTATTGCTCTCAAAGATAAAATTTCCCTAATGGATATTGTTCACGAGACAGAGTAGTCTATTTTATGCGCATTATATGTACACGTAACTAGCCCTGACATTTTTGGGGGAAGAACAATTTTTTTTTCATTTTACTATAAATGAAATGGGATGGAATTGTGATTAAAGAAAAATAAAAAACTTGATGAAAAAATAGATGAAACTGGAATTGGAGCTTTCTTAGTTTGGTTGAAAATGTTTTAATTGGACTTTTCTCCCAGAACCTTTATTTCTATTGGTGACTGAGAAAGGGATTCAATGCCATCTGTTAAAATATATAAAATATAAAATAAATTGTTTATCTGGCTAATAGAGTTTTTCTTTGGGCAATCGTTTATACAGTCACCATCCAAATGTAATTAGTAAGCGGCAATAGCCCATTGGTTAAGGCATCGGATGTGTGATCGAGAAGCCGTGAGTCCGATTCTTATCCATTGTTTTATTAAAGTGAACTCACACCAGACAAGCTTATTTAGCTTAGTTGCAGAGGTTTACAAGATTGCTAATAATGTGAAACCCTTATTGTGATGTTTTGAAATATAAATAGTATTAGGCCCATAGGCGGCACGGCAGGTTAGGAGATTTTTGTAAGTGCAAACGTTTTGTAATCTTATTTTTTCGTGCTAAGCGTCTACATTTCGGGATGTCACGGCATGCCAGACCGTGCCGAAGAATGTCGAAGCAAAGCCACCGAACTTCCGAAACTAGGGTTATTTTACACTTCTTTCAGTGTTTTTATTATTAAGTTGATTGTGTATTTTGTGCAAGTAACTGTTAGACAGTTTCTTATCTTGTGGTACCTGGTACCTGTATCTACACAGTCATTTCATTCCATACAGCGCAAGCAAGCATATGCCACACACTTCGTCGAATTAATAATTGCTATAACGAATCAACATCGGTACCACGATATTAAATTGTATCTACGGTTCCAAAACATGACATGAATCTATTATATCGGGAAATACTGAAATCAAATTGGTAGTTTCAAATTATTCACTAATCAACTTCTATTAGTGAAATTCATTGACAAACACGAACACAAATTTTGTATTAGCTGCGTCTCTATAGAATAAATTTTTGAAACACCGGGACCCTTCCCGGTATTTCAACGATTCATATTCTATACACCTCAGAAAGACATACTAAGACTTTATAGATGACATTCTTTAGAAAGGTCAGGTGCGTTGTACCTACTCGCAACTGGCATGTATGTATGACTACATGTTTAAATGTAAACGAAGCAAAAGAACAATGTAAGAATTTTAGCAGATGGCGCTCTGTAGTTTCTGTCTAACCCTCATAGGATAACGGTTTATGTATGTTTATGAATTGTTCAATTTCTCATAAAATTAATAAATTCGTTTTATTAACATAAAAAAGTGGTTTTGCTAGCCATATGAGAGCCCACGAAAGACGCCAGTAGGTTAAGGAAGAAACGGTTGCCGTAGCCAAAAACGGCATGGAAGGATTATTATTATCACGCCTTTATTCCCAGAAGAATTAGGCATAAGTGTACCTAAATCAATAATGTAATAGGGGTCGAAAAATGCCGGGTGCTCCTGAGATATTCTAGTTAACTGAGAAACCAGTTGTCAGACTGGGTAATTCAACTTAGAACCTTATGCTCAGTAGTAATCTTAACACTAACTTACTGTGTTACTGTTATAATTAATTATTTTATTGTCCTGATAAAATTACCCACCACAAATTTTATATTTTTTGATATAACCATTACTTTTGACCTAGTTACGACTGCTTTTATTAGCTGCACAAGTTAAACTTACAACAGTGTTTAAAATATAGCTTATTTTATTATGGGGGCTCACAAAATGTCGTTCAATCAGTAAAGATCATGTATTAAATAATTTATGAAATAAAAATGGGATTTATTAGGCGTACAAATACGCAGGGTGGACGGCACATCTCGGCTTAATCTATTTTAATACGAGTGAGAAAAATTACACAACTTACCAGATTGTTGAGACTGCTCTCAAATATCAGCTGTTTTGTAGCACTGTCAACGCGACTTGCGACATCTGAGCCTCAGCTCTGGAGCCTGGTGTAGTTCCACTGTCATTGCACAAAACAAGCATGTTCCTCTGCTACATCTTCACGACTTACCGCCCCTCATTCTGTGTGGTTAAATTCTTTTCTCAAAAGACCATTTCAGACACTAATCGGCATGGATTTGACCAAGATAATGTCTGGACTTTAAAAGAGACTATGATCTCTGAGTTTCTTTCGGTGTTTCTTCTCAGACTAGTCAGGTAGTGAAACTCCGATCTTATCTACTAATTAAAAAAATACGTGTAAAAGTGTTTGTGAAAACCTATTAACAGAAATAAATATCATTTATCATTATCATTTATCATTTACAAAGCACGCCAGTCTAGTGAGAATCGAGCTCTTATCCTAGTTCTGATTTCGGCGTCAGCAATGGCTGATCGACAGGGCCGACATCGCTTGGGTTTAGTGGAATCGGGTTCATAACGTGGACTTGTAATCTTCAATTTAGTAATAATCTTACTTGACTGTTATCGTAATTAAAGAAATTTACTTCAATTACGTAAACCGGTAGTTTCGTGTTGGAAGTGTGTCTTCATTGTTGTGTCGAGTAGGTTGTCTCCGATACAACTCCGTCAAATGACAGCTGCCGTCACGCTGTTTACCATAGACTGAACTAAAATTATCAACTAAACAACTTATTATTTAGGAATATATCTTTTCACGATAAAATACATTTAAATATTTGAGGCTCACAAAAAGTCGTTCAATCAATAAAGAGCACCGAATTAATACTATACAAAATCAAAATAGGATTATTTTTATAAAATTGCCCGCCAGTGTACTAAATAAAAGTCAAAGTAATAAAATTGTTTTTAATCATCGACAAAGTTATTGTTGAACTATAACTTTGTTTTTGCTCCAACTGTTTTTCGATTTAGAACAAATTACTTACCTGTTATTACTTCGAATATTAATAAAAAGTACGTTCTTTATAATAATAACATGTGACTTTAACAGAAATATTGCCTTTTTATTTATTGTCAAGTGTTCATAACTGACGCAGACATAGATGGAACAAAAAAAATCCAATTTCAAAAATATGAACATAAAATTGGGCCTAATACATCCAAGTCTCTTTTTATGAAGAATGGCATAATAAACTATTTATTTTCATTTCTTATTACGAGTGCGTCTCACGTCCTAAGTCTAATGTAAGCTGTATAGATGAGGCGCACGTAGACAACTAATTTAACACATTGTCAAGACTCGCCTCACTCCTCACAGTGCATAGGTACTCTTCTTAGAAATTGAAACGTATTGTATGAACTTAGAAGCGAGTTACCAACATTTCTTGGAGCCGAAAGTTGTGGGAAAACGTTGGCAGTGAATAATTATTTACTTGTAGATAGTATGTCTGTTGTTATAACTAATGATCGTGGTACGTGGTGTGAGGCATTGATGTGTAGTTTGATCATGCTCTATACAGGATTATTTTTCAATGAACGGCCAAATTTTCACAGGGTGTTCTACCCACGAATATGAGCAACTTTCCTTATGGGACCAACTCTGAAATAACGAAAAAAAAATCAGCTGTTTCATACTTTTCAGAGTTGGTCCCATAAGGGAAGTTGCTCATATTTATGAATAGAACACCCAGTGAAAATTAGGCCGGTCATTGAAAAATTACCCTGTATTAGTACTAGCACTAGCCAGTAGAGCCATTGCATATCTCCATTGATAGTTCCTAACGATGATCACTGGGCAAAGTGTTCTTCGATTAAATTTCAAACAGCTATACTCCATCCGAGTAGGTAGTTAACTAAAGGTAAACAATCTTGACAAGTCTTTTTACATAAACGCTTATTAATTAAATAAAACTACTATTTAAACAAATTGTTTAATTGATCATTTAATCGTTTTTGTAGTATCTAAATTTGTTTTCAGCTGCATTTTATTTTTCAACTGTGTTATTACTTAACTAAAAATACATGTCAAAATTGTTTACCTTTTGTTGACTACCTAATCGGATGGAGTATAGTTTCGTTTATTGCTACTCGCAGAGATGTGACGAAGCGCATCAAAACCCCGTCTGATAGTCACCGTAGGTAACTTAAAGACCACTTAAAATCAATCGAACAATACTAATCAATCAATACCATCATTTTTTTGTAGTTGTTATCTAAGTTTTGTGTGCAACTAGATAACAGTTAGTTACTAGCAATTAAAACATAGCCAATAGCCCTGCAGAACTATGATTTGTAGGTACAGACGCCAGCACATCAAGTTACCCCAATGAGAATTGAGAACCTCCTCCTGAAGTCGGTTAAAGAGTAATTATTACTTAGCTACATTATCATTTTCCTTTGATAGCTGAAGCAATAATTAATCCATTGATAACAGCCGTATTAAGTTCATACTATGTTATGTTCAAATGATACCTACGTTAATATGACATTCTATTACGCGAGACATTGGAACCTTTAGATACTGAAGGTCTGCTATTGATATTTCTATGGACTGCCAGCCTCTATAGAACACACTCCGAAATAATAGGTTTGTGTTGTCTTCACTGCATACACCGCCTGCATTGAAATTATACTTTAATGTTCGACAAGATTTTCGGGAATTCAATAAAAAAAAATAAAGAACGCCAATCGAAGAAGCATTTTAGATAGGCAAATTTCATCCATAACTGAAGTTCTAATTATTGCTGGCTAATTTTCAGAAGTGCGCGCACTGTTACTTTTAAAATTGATGACATAAAAGCCAACTTTACTGACTATGATATACGTACAAATAAAATACTTAGGGATTACATCAATAGCAAATATTGACAGTTGAAACATGCCTATCCGTAAAAGTTACCCTGTGAAATGCAGATAAAGTAAAGACAAATGTGAGCGTCATTCAATACAGTAACTAATTGCTAGGCATTGATTTTAATACAGTTCAATCTTCACGGGGTGACTTTTGCCGAATCGACCAACTGTTCCCCAAAATAAAACCACATTTGCTTAAACTACATGCATTGTCTACGCAACCCCTACACTCATGAATACTGTTATTATTTTCATGGCGCCTCTATTGCGACACTTGAAAACGATAACACAATTGATAAGCATCAAATTCTTTGGTTCGTTCGCAGTATTTGCAATGAACTGTGCGCATCTCACCTCGGAGAGCCGTTCTCTAGTCCGAACACGTCTTAAAGGGAAGCACAGTCACCCTTCACTGGATGAGCGCTAAAATTGCGCTGAAGTAGTCTTGTATCAGTAGGTATGATTTAATATTTTTTATGAGCGACTTGTTTTAGGGACTACTTGTTTTTTAAATATTTTTAAGTATGTATCTGAATAGCAAGAACAGTTTATATTGTTATTATTTTAAATAGGTAAGAATCAAGCATTTGTATACTTTCTTCCTAATCTAGTTAAATTTCGTGTTTGAGTTATTTTTGATCACACAGTTTCGATTTGCTTTTCCTAAAAAAATAATTCAAAGCGTTATCTAAACTCTTATATTTGGAATTTCACAGTAGCAACCTGAAGTCTGGAATTGTGCCCGATTAATGGAAATAGGCTTACCTCCTATTAAATGGGACTAAACACGACTCTAACCTAATTCTTTGAGGATTACAGACAGTGATGTTATGTTGTGTTGACTGGCTTGTTGTTCTTGTGGCCCTGACTGATATGCTGAAGGTCTAGGGTTCGATTCCCGCCGAAGAAAAATGTTTGTGTGATGAGCACGAACATTATTTTGTTTTGTGTCTAGGTGTAATTTGTCTATAAATAAATAATAAAATAAATAAATAAATATTACGTATGTATTTAGAAGTAAATAAGTATATTTATTACTCGTCTAGTACTTATAGTACAAGCACTGCTTAGTTTGAGACTAGATAGCGTTGAGTGAAAGTTGTGGAATATTATCTATACTAATATTATCAAGAGATAAGGATTTGTAGTTTTATATGTATCGATTAATTAAACCCCAAGAGAACACCGGTGTGCGCGCTGTTATTGTAAACAAATAAATAAAATAAATATTCCACAACTTTTCACCCAACGCCATTTAGTCCCCAGCTAAGCTAAGAGCTTGTGTTATGGGTACTGAATAGCTGATAAACCTATATTTCTAAATACATACATATTATAGATAAATTACACCCAGACACAGAACAAATTATCGTGCTCAACACACAAACATTTGCCCTGAGTGGGAATCGAACCCACAACCTCCGGCATAGCAGTCAGGGTCACTAACTACTAGACCAACAGGCCAGTCAAATTGACATTATCTTTCTATTGTGTGTCTCTAATTGACACGATTGAAAGGTTATACTTTGAAACTACGGAATAAATTTGAAAAAAAAATCCGTTTGGAAGCTATCACTATTCCCGGGTGACATAGGCTACTTTGTATACCTGTATTTCCTCAGAAACGGGAACTCGGGTGAAATCGCGTTTGCTAAGTTTAAAATAAAATTGTTATTCCTCGAGACTATACTTACCCACAATCGCTTTTAATATTCCCATAACTTCGCTCAGCATCATCTTATAGCCGCGTAACCCCGGCACAATTAACCATAAGTATTAATACTGTTTCCCCTACCGTTTCCGCGCTATTTCTCCTTCGCTTATTGCGTGGGGTCTCGCTGTTTTATTGGCACCAATTGTATGTACTACGACACTATCCCTTTTATGAATGTTATGGTTTATTTCGCCCACCCCTAGTATGTTGGTGTTCCTGAGAGTAATTGGCACCGCGGCTACTTGCACCCCTTAATGGTGGCAGGCATATATGACTTGCCACTTTAATACAACAGAGGAACAGATCAGGAATTTTTCTATGAATAAGAAAATGTTAGATGAAAATGTACCGTGAAAGTGTTGATGTAATTGTTTTTTATTTCAAGGAGATCTAAGATGCTACAGAGAGAAGAAATTTTATAGAAAAAAAAACCGGCCAAGAGCGAGTCGGGCCACGCTCAGTGTAGGGTTCCGTATATATAAACGAAGTTAAAAAAAATGCTTGCATATACGATTATGCTACAAACTAAGTCCAGAAATGATTTTGTACAACTTTTTGTCTTTTTTGTACAAAAACTGTTTCCAAATAATTTTCCTAGAAAGTCCTTATAAATATAATAATAGTTCTACTTTTCAGATTTTTTTCATATTTTCTAAACTTATGGTTCAAAAGTTAGAGGGGGAGGGGGGGGGGACACATTGGTTTTTACTTTTGGAGCGATTATTTCCGAAGTTATTGACATTGTCAAAAAATGATTTTAGTAAACCCCTATTCATTTTTAAATACCTTTCCAACAATATATCACACGTTAGGGTTGAAATTAAAAAAAAATCAGTTCTTCCTTTACATATTATAGGGGTCTACCCTAATAAATCATTTTTTTCCATTTTTTAATTTACCACTTTGTCGCCGTGATTGATACACATATTGGTACCAAATTTCAGCTTTCTAGTGATAACGGTCACAGAGATTAAGCGAGGACGGACGGACAGACAGACATGGCGAAACTATAAGGGTTCCTAGTTGACTACAGAACTCTAAAAACTATGATCCCTTGTCTCAGTAAAGCCATCTAGCATAATTATATCAATATTGGAGCGACAGCGGAGCGTACTAAACTAGACTACTCGATTTGCCACCACTAGGACACAAGAATCTGATGTAAATTTTGTTCGCAATGTCTCGTTTATAGTAAGTATCAAATATCTTTGTTTTTTTTACTTTTGGGATCATTTTTTGGCTTGCTGCAACATTTTTGTTACAATAAATAAGGGATGATTGTAACAAAAATAGTGGCATTATTTTATTATTACGCAACTTGAATTTGCTGTTCAATGATAAGAAGTTAAGTGTAGTCTGCTGACTAGTTCAATGACGTCAACAACAGCAGCATTATGACAACTCGGCAACAGTATTTAGGTACCTGTCTACGTCTAGTAAGATTTTCACGAACTTTTATTCAACTCTAGCTTTCACTTTGTTTCTTTGAAGAAGACATGACGTCTGACACACTGCAGTTGGGAAGAGGTCGATGTTTACTAATGAACTAGAATCAAGTGAATGAAAGATTTCCAGTGGCACATGTGACAACGATGACGTACACTCATTTATAGGTGTTGCTTCGGTTTTGGACTTGCAAATATTTCGGCAGTGGATTTTTATACAGTATGGGGATGGACAATTGGACATATGATAATACTTTAACTTAGTCCTTGATATACGGTATCTGATAGTTTAATCACAATCAATAATTTGGTTTCAATTTTAAATTTTATAGATAATGTATGTACCTATATGCGTGACCAGAGGGCTGGCTTATTCTTTGGCCAAAGAATTAGCATTGCCATCCAACGTGGCAATGCTCCCAGTCTTCTGGGCAGGTTTCCTGATGACAGCGATGGGGAGGAGTACTTTGACGCGTGAGTGTTCCGATTTTGTTTTTTTTTTTTTCTAGAAGGGGGTTTTTTGTATTTTTTTTCTTTACTATTTAATTTGTAGTTAGTTTAAGTGTACATATTTCATTTATTTTAATTAGTTTTATTGTATTTTAGATTTTAGTTATGCATTAATAAATCTGTAATAAGACTTTAAAAGAGACTGTGACCTTTGAGTTTCTTTCGGTGTTTCTTCTCTTCTAGTTTAGTGTTTGTATAAACCTATTTACAGACATAAATATAATTTATCATTAACACTAAAAGGTTAATTTAATGACATTCGCATCAGTATAACAAAACATGTTGCAATATATTCTCAAATCTTTTTTTCCCGATATGAATTAATCCATATTAAACCTTATACTTGGGCCACGGGGGTCATAAATCGTGTCATCAGAATTAGATAAGAAAATAATGTATGCGGAAGTCAATTGTACTTACTATGCACTCATGTCCATCAAAGTTTAAGTATGTGTGAAAGAGATAGCATGTTAGTGCCGAATTAACTTTCTTGAAACCTACAAAAAAATGTGTCTAGGTCAGTGTGTCGCCGCGATCCTTTTAAGCACCCGCGCCGTTCCACCCGCGCCCTCTTATGTGTATATAAATTTTGTGATTATTGGAAACTGATAGTGCGAAAGCGGACTTTTTTTTAGTGCAAGACACAGTGACGTTGTAGTAGTAATTGATGAGTGAATTATGCATAATCAGACGCTTGCAGGTAGGTACTGTTTTTTATAACAATGTTTCATTTCAATTACACAGCTTGGAGTCACCGATAAGTTTTTGATTTTATGAGGAATGGGTACAAAAACGCTACTTTAGCTATACGGACTTACCGAGAGAGGTAGAATGACAATGTCTGCAAATGGTGAACTCTTAACAAGAATTAGAAATAACCTTCCAAGACAGTAATTTTTGCGTTCAGGTTAAAACCTTATAACCTTATGACTAAATGTTTGATAAGTGTTTGTGATTTATAATTTGATTACCTAGTAACTGTGATTCAGTGTAATTGTTTTTATTGAGCATCAATAATAATACATCATGGCACCTAAAGATCACGTCGCGCTCCAGTACGCGTTGTTGCCGCTCTTCTTGCAACCTGCAATCAAGTTTTGAATGGTATTCTATTTGGTTTTCATTTTATTATATGTTCTTTAGTTTGTTTAAAAAAATATGTATTTTAAATGTCGGTGATAGGATTTATTTGATAGTTTCAAAATACTACTACGAACCAGCATTGTCAGTATTTTCATTTTTTGCCGTGTCATTGTCTTAACAGATATTTTAGAGACTGTCTTCCACATCGTGCAAAAACTATGTTTTCAACACGACCACCTATTTACTTAAACGAAAACTGTAGTTAAACTACATCCTACTAGCGAGACAATTAAAGTTCCGTTCCAAGTACCAGCCAGGAATTTGGGGTTCTTGCGGTCGCACCCACAACGCATAGGTACCCATAGGTATAGCAAAGTGGGGTACTCAATCGGCTATCAACTTAATTGATCACAATGTTGGTGTACCTTTTGCAGCAATTTGGACTGGTTAAACGCTTACTTGGGCGTTTCCTGATTAATCTTTTGGGTTGTAATTGCGACTTGTTGGTTTTCGACGAATGTTACCGTCTTTTGGTGTTTTGTAAGGATATTTATTGGGTCTACGTGTGTATTGCTGTTGGACTTTATAAGGTAACGTTGGTTTTGGTGAAGAAAAGTACTTAGACAGATGTACGTTATCGGTGCTATACTCTTTTTTTCGAGTTAATATTTATATGTAGGCGTCAGCGATGGTTGATCGATGGGCTGACACCGATGGGTTCCGGGGTACCGAGTCCATAACGTAGAATGACAATCTCCATTGCAGTAATAACCTCACTTAACAATTAGACATGTGTAAGTAATGCGAGTGATGCATCACATGTAATATCACCCGAGCACATACTGTAACATCACACATTACACCACTGAAATAAGCATCACACCATCACACTAAACATCACACGCGCGGTAGCAGCGCAGTATCTCGTGACATGTCAATGACTCCGATGACTCGCAGCGCAATCATGCAGTTCATGGGTCCTTCCTTGACTTCTTTCATTACACTTTAATTCTTAGTGATTAATGAGTAAATCACACTATTGCTCATTTTTTTTTCTCATTTTAATAATTATAATGTTTCACGTATTTGCATGCCTAGTGGTAAAATATGGCTGAATCACTTTAATTTTTCTGTACCACCAATCATGTACCCATATTTGCAAATAAAAATATCTTTATCTTTATCTTTCATTTCTTTCATGTAATTATGAATCATCATAATGACACGCGGACAACATCGTATCGCTCGCTGCAATGTTACTATTTCAATAACACGTCCTATTCCTATTACACTAGAACATTGCACTACATTAGAACGCGCGATGGTGTGCTATCGCATGGCGCTACATCATAATATCACGTGTGATGTTTAGTGTGATACTGTGATGGTGTAATGTAATATCACTCGGCACGAAATGTAATGACATATCACATCACTTCGTAGTGCACTGTTTTGCACATGTCTATTAACAATCGTAATCATAAAACATAACTCAAATAGGTAACTGACAGTTTCGTACTGGATGTGTGTCTTCGTCGGTGCCTCAAATAAATCTGAGCTCTGCCCAGCTCCCACACACCAGCACGACTCTGTCCACGTGACATTACCGAAAACACATTCGCGCCATTTTCAAATGACAAGTAACGTCACGCTGGTCACCATAAACTCCGTACTAAGTTAATCAACTTCACAACTTATTATTTAAGAATATCGCTTTCCACGACATATATTGTTTCGAAGACATAGGCACCTACTGTATTTGCAACTAGAATCATTTTCTTTTTTTTTTAATTTTCAAGTAGACGTTCAAAAGTGCCTTGTGACGGTCTTATTATAATACCTAAGTGATTTGACATCGACTGTTATTGGCCCATATAAATTTTCGAATAAAGATTATTATAATATTATTATTATAAAGAACGAAATGTTCAGATAGCTTTATTGCCTTATAAAGCTTAATTAAGAAATGAGAGTGTGCACACACGACCGTGCTAGAATAACCTTTTTTCTGGCTAGCACTAATTTTTCGCTGATTTAAAGTATGATTATAGTCCAAGCCTGTCCATACCCCGTAAACATAATTTAAAACATTGTGACCGTGATGAATAATATTAATTAAAACAAACATTCCGATGCACTGTAAAACATACAATAACAAGATATTGTCAATTTATTAATCACGTTATAGTGGATATTCTAAAAACAATTATTTTTTGTTGGTGTTTTTTGCTGTGATGCGTTCTAGGAAAACTATTTTGCACATTGATAAAGTAATTCTAACTAGTAGATGTAGGATTTGAAAAGATCAATGATTTTTCAAATGATACATAATCTTCTGTAGGTATAGTCCGGTCTATTTAGACCAAAAAATGAGAGTGAAGTTACATAAAGTCCCAACAAGCTGAATTTCAGTGAAATTGTTCAAAATATAATTATAAACAATGTCTAGAAGTTCCCCATCATTCCCCTGTAAGGAAAAAATTTAATTCAAGGTCAAAGGTCAAAAAAATGAGTTTTTCGCGATTTTCAGCAAAACGGTAAGTTTTATCATAAAAGTACCTCAGACAAAAATTGTAGATAATAAAATTATCTATAAAAAATGTATCAATACTTTTTTTCTTACGAGCCACCGTTTCTGAGATATAACGATTCAAAAAGTTATAAAAGTTATTATCGTCATAATATGCATGAGTACGCCACGTATATACATCTAGAGTTGTAATATTTTATATAATATATATATGTATATATATATATATATATATATATATATATATATATATATATATATACATACATCATTATTTCCCCCTCGACCCGCGGTAGCAAACAAACGTGTGCCACAGTGTCTCCGGCATTTAAAATTGGAAAATTAAAATAAAACATATTTAAAATCACAGTGCAGTACCAGGAACTCTTATTTTTGTGGAACTGTGTAGTGCTACACTGCACGCCGTGCGTCGTGCGCGAAAAGGACGTAAACGAGGTGACAACTACACTAATTCAAATCACATTTACTAATTGCGCATACGCTCTCTAGCCGCTTAGTTCCATTACTTAAACTGCGAACTTAACCATACTAAGAAAATGTCTATACAAAAGACTGCTCCTGGGAACAAAGTTCATCATGTACTGTCTGAAAATGACATTTGTATACTCGACCCAGATAATCCTGTCATCTTTGCTGGTAGGGCCCAGAAACGATTACGTAGTGACGATCATGAAAATTCTGATTATGAAATTCTTAAAGATGAACTATCCACTATGCTCACTACTATGCTCTCCAGTTGGAAGAAGGATCAGGATGTAATCCTAAATAAACTTTTAGTAAATAAACTTCTGTAGTGAAAACACGTATATGACGATAACGACTTTTATAACTTTTTGAATCGTTATATCTCAGAAACGGTGGCTCGTAAGAAAAAAAGTATTGATGCATTTTTTATAGATAATTTTATGATCTACAATTTTTGTCTGAGGTCCTTTTATGATAAAACTTACAGTTTTGCTGAAAATCGCGAAAAACTCATTTTTTGACCTTTGACCTCAAATTATTTTTTTTCCTTACAGGGGAATGATGGGGAACTTCTAGACATTGTTTATAATTATATTTTGAACAAATTCACAGAAATTCAGCTTGTTGGGACTTTATGTAACTTCGAATGTCTAAATAGACCGGACTAGTACCTCATATTTTCACACGAAGAAGGTACCACGACAGTGTTATTATAGAAATCATTTAATGTAAAATGAGTTTAATGTCGACGCATATAAATGTTATTAAAAATCATAAGTTCGAAGTGAATCCTGATAAAATGTACAACATACAAATGATAAAATCATTCCCAAATGTAACGTACCAATAACCAATTCATTCAATAGAAACGATAAACAGTATCGAGCAAAACATATTCCACACGTTATTATCACAAATAATATATGCGACCCAAATCTAAATAGACTAACGACCGTTCTATGAGTTGTGATCAATTACCGAGTCTGTGTAATTATCAGAGGCACCCATCTCGACCATAAACGATATCTTTGTATCGTATCTCAGTATGTGGGAATTAGGAACATAGTGGAGTTAGGTACTGAAACTTTGTATTTGGGACCTTTTCGATAGTAGATACAGATTATTAATATGTTAGAATAATGATTATCTTTGTGAATATTTACATACTTAATGGTAATAAGAAAATGTTATTGACTGACTAGACCATTGTTATTGATTCAGTGTATGATCAAATGGACAATTTCCGTATTTTCAAGAACTTTCACATTAATCTGTCAGAAACAAGTATAATTTCCTTAGCTTTATTACTTTATCATAATAATTTAGCTTTATTACTTTCATAGTTTGATGGTTAATGTCGGCAAAGAGATAACAAGCAACTTTGTGTTAGCACTATGTTACGCCATATAATAGACTCGTGGAATCACAATTTCCCTAGGACATTTCTTATGATAGAAACTCAATAGAACAGATAGATATTGACTGGCCTGTTGGTCTAGTAGTTAGTGACCCTGACTGCTATGCCGGAGGTCGTGGGTTCGATTCCCACCCAGGGCAAATGTTTGTGTGATGAGCACGATCATTTGTTCTGTGTCTGGGTGTAGTTTATCTATAATATGTATGTATTTAGAAATATATAAGTATGTTTATCAGCTGTTTAGTACCCATAACACAAGCTCTTAGCTTAGCTTGGGACTAGATGGCGTTGTGTGAAAAAGTCGTGGAATATTTATTTATTTATTTATTTAGATAGATGACAGATGGATAGTTTCTTAAATTTCTTCGGTAAGTTAATTGTGATCTAATTACGTACATGCCTTTAGAAAGAAATAATCCTCACACTAACTTCCATATCTAGAAACACAGAGTTAGGCATTCTATCCTAATCATCGACCACTAATTGATCGATGATCCTAATATTAGAACAATATAAAATAAAGAAGTTTATAGGTAGATACTTGTACAAGCTAGACAGTGAGTTAATTTGAGGGTGAACGATTTCATGGGCTGGTTAAGGTACAATGTTTGAAGTTTGAATGGGAATAATAATTAACCATTTAAATATGGAGACAAATACAAATAGATGGTTTGGTCACATTGTAAGAATGAAAGAAAGGCGATTATCAAAAGATTACAAGGCAAATGTAAATGGAAACAACGGGAGGAGACGCCCTAAAAGAACATACATCTATAGACCTTATTGGAAAGGTTCTCGGAAAGTTCAGGTGTGGCGTACTCGCAACGGGCGTGTGTGTATGACAACATGTATGAAAGTAAATGAAACAAGAATTGTAGCAGATGGTGTTCTATAATTTCTGCCTAGCCCCAAAAGAAGTCGTGAGTTTATGTATGGATATACTTACGCAATTAAATGATTGAATTTTAAATTTGTAGTCCATCACGGAAAATAGATTTCTTCCGGAGAAATCTAAATTGAGGTAGTTTGAAAAACCTGGAAATATTTCGCGTTCCACCTAAGAGTCATACCGAAGATCGCGTGTACACAATCGAAAATGACACATCGTCCATTATGTGACCGTTCCAATTCCGGCATTGGACTCTAGTCCGGCACGCCTCTACAGAATTTCCGATACCCTATCTTGGTATAGTGGATTACTTTAGATGAGAGAGTAATGCACTGGGCACGTGATAATGGCTATTAGCAACTATTGGTGTTATGTGTTCTGTGAAGTGTATTAGTTTGCTGATAACACGAGTTTGGGTTGATAAATCTTATGTTTTATGTATGGGTGATTAGTTTATTGTAATGGGTGTTGGCCGACTAACTGGTGAGCTGCCATTGTTTAGATTATTAACAGCGCCTTCAGCTGCGAACTTTCTCCTTTCAGATTTTTTGGACCAATGTTGGAATTAGGACTATCATTACAATGGTTAATTGAAATCAGAGACACTGAAAAAGATATGCGTAGTCAAACTTACAAAATAATACCTATGCGTTGAATTAAGAACCTCCTCATATTTTGCAGAATCAGAATCAAAACATTATTTGCTATAAATATTGCTACAAGTATAAGATGTTATACATAAAGTAATGAGATCGGCTACAGTCTACTTAACGGTGTGCAAATTAATCCATGAATAAATTAAAGTTAACAATTTCAACAAAACAAAACAGAGAAAATGAAATGAAGCAATTAAAAATACTATAGTCAGGTACAAACACACACATCATAGACATCACACACCCACCCACATCACACGCACGAACGTCTTCCTTGGTAAAATTTGCAATCATTATCACAATCATAACATCACTACTTATGAAATAAATAAATACATAAATCATAATCTGAAAAAAGCTTCCACTAAGTAATAACATTTGCCTAAAAGTAGTGCAGTTGCCTTAGACTTTAAAAGTCTTTCATTTGACATTTTTTAAGCTTTGGGGTACATACTTAATAAAAATTAAACATGGTTGAAAAATATTTTTGTTGACAGCGAGTTCATAAATTAAAAAATAAACTAATATCTTCTAAACTTCAAGGACTGTTCCATCAAACTATTAAGCACACTAGCACCAAATGTTTCAACTACTCAGTACAGATGTACTGAACATATTCCCTATACATCGTTGCCTATCGATTGGACAACGTATCTACCCTATAAATAGCAAATGGCTGACAAATGGCGGGCCCGATCTGATATATTGACGTGTTGATATGCGCTGCCGAGGGGACGATTTTCAACTTCATTGACATAAATCCCGTTTTCAAGAAATATATTAGGTTTTATAGGGAAACAGACTGCTAGTGTTTGTATGGATTTTATTGTTTTTCTAGAGGGATAAACGGGAGCTGCTGACAGTGTAATAAAATATATTAAATGATATTGTGTATGATAAGCTCTTCAGCCCTCGCGCCCCTCAGGGCGATTTTGCTTTAAGAACGTAATAATGTGTATTTTGTTAGCTATTAGGTGATTGAATATGTAAATCAGATTTTTTGTGCTGATTAAAATTGTGAATAATGAATGCGGCACCAAAATTAATATTGGTGATAAATATATTTATTTCTGTAAATAGGTTCATAGAAACAGTTTAATGTCATTTTTTAACTAGAAAGTGAAGTGAGTGTTTTACTATCTGACTGCTTTGAGAAGAAACACCGAATGAAACACAGAGGTCAGTCTCTTTTGAAGTCCAGACATTATCTAAGTCAGATTATGTATGAACCATGCAGATTAGTGTTTGAAATAGTATTTTGAGGAAAGAACCACACAGCTATGAGGAGACCAGATCATTCAGTGCACAGCGCAGTGCAGCAATAAATCATAAGCAGAATATCGTTTTCATTTGATTAACAAATTATGTAACAATCCTTTTAATTTCTAAACCGTCCCTTTGGTTTCGTTGCAGCAAGCGTGACAGCTTTCACGAGACTGTTAAATTTTGGGTTTGATTCCACAGTTCGGGCAAAATGTTATTGATTGCTTTGTTATTGTTTTCAAACACATTTTGACGGCACGAATGGCGTAGTAGTTAAGCGATTGGCTGTGTCGTGTGTTCGATTTCCACACGGAACAAATATTTGAACGACCTAAGTACAAGTAATTGTTACGGATTTGGTTGTTCGTGTGTGAGTTTAAATGTTTGTTAATGCATTCTCAGTTCAAGAAAATTTCCTGCTGCGGGACAAAGTTTTTTTAAAGGAAAAATTTGTTCACTATATTATCTCCTGCGTATTTGGCTAATTTACGTTAAGATAGATCTCCGTACGCGAAGGATTTGTTTTTATTAGCATTTCTTTATTTTCTAAAAACAGATTTCATTAATAACTATCCCAGACTATATTACTTTGTTATCCTAGTATGAGTCAGAATCATTAACCTGGGGGACAAAAAAGAATTCAATTCATTCTGTAACCGGAAAAAAAATGATGACGTATTCTGCATCCTGCGTGTCCCAGCCATCGGAAAACGCTAAATAAAACTGTCGTTTGCAAACTAAAAGTTTAAAATTTTATTTACGTATTTGCATACAATATTTACTCGTGGATATCGTGTCAGCATTCCAATTACCATTT
Source organism: Euplexia lucipara (assembly GCA_921972225.1). Taxonomy (NCBI): domain Eukaryota; kingdom Metazoa; phylum Arthropoda; class Insecta; order Lepidoptera; family Noctuidae; genus Euplexia; species Euplexia lucipara. The sequence continues at coordinate 12,647,715 of OV179148.1, forward strand.
TAAGTTAACCTTTATTTGTGTTACAGGCGACTTTTTTATTTTTCGTTTAGGCGAAAAATGTTAAAACGAAACGAAATTTTACTTTATTCGAACGTTTTTGGAAATTATTATTTATGACGCGAACAGTCGTTGTATATGCCAGTTTTAGAGTTTCGTATTAACAATAATGGTCGAGGTAGCGTATGAGTGAATACCGAACATTACGTATAGTTATATTGCTTGCGAGAAGATATTGTTATGTAGGCCAGGTGAATAAGTTTAAGGATTTAATTATTTTCTTTGCAGTTGTTAAGAAAAAATTCTCAGACATTTTTTCCTCACGATGCTTACCTTCAAGTGTATGCCCCTGATTAATTAACACGTTGTAAATTATGCCTAACTTTAACCTAAAAATCATGTATGGTAAGTCTGGAGATTGTACCTTTTGTGTGCCTTACACCTTGTAGGTACAATCTCCTACTTTAATAACCATAATTTTTATTCTTTTAAATTTACGTAAATGAAATTTTTCATAAACATAACAATGATGTTACAAAACCTAAATTTAAATATATCAAGAAGGTAGGAGTGTTAGTAGTGTAACAGGGATTTTTTTATTGGCAGTTAGTTCAATAAAAGTGCTTTTATAAACTAATAATCTTATATAAAAAAAAAATTAAAAAAACTCTAATAAAAAGAGAGTCAGCCTTTGACTTTCTAAAGACGGTAATGTTTTCTATTCTTTAACATTTATTAAACACTATTCTAACCTCTTTCAATACACATATTTGCGACCTTTAAAAATATTGCTGGCCATAACACTAATAAACTTTTATTTTAAGTCATAAAATTACCTCGAAACGAAATAACGACGTGGAATCGAAGTGTCAATACAATATTAATATCGGGTCACCGTTCCCATATAAAATGTTGGCACGTGACCATATAATACACAAAAAAATAGGGACTTAATTTATAATAATAATTTTGACAATGTTTGGTGATTTTCTGTGGATTAAATACAATAAGTGCCACACACTGAGACCCTATTGTATCAGTGCGTGACAAATGTGATAATATTGCTATAATAATAATAATAATAATAATACTTTATTTTCAGATAACAAGATCCAATTTGTTAGTATTAAAAATAAAAACTTATAACTAGTGTTAGTGAGACAATCTTAATCTACTCGCTCTCTGCCGGACCCATGAATCGAGGTATCAATACTCATGTGAACATTAATACATCGATTCATGTACGGACAATCAAGCCTACGTCCTATCATACTCAGAACGCTGTTGCGACTAGCCCTTACTCTGCTAACCATTGACGCGCACCGTTTGCGCAGAGTAGCGTAGAAGCAATCGATGCGCGCCTCCGCAAACATGCGTGATGCACTGCAGTGCTGGGGCAGCCGCAACATCGTTCTTAGTGCGTTATTGTACTGTACCCGCAGGGCACTGTACGCTTTTTGAGTATAGACTGCCCACAGGCTGCAGGTGTAAAAAGATGTACAGAAGGCTCTGAAGAGAGTTACTTTAACTTCATTTGTGCATCGAGCAAACCTGCGAGCAATCATGTTTGCTCTCACGGACAGTGCCCTACGTTCACGTTCAACATCCATGTCGTCCTTAAGGTCCTCGGTTACTAGATGGCCCAAGTATTATGGCCCAATATTATTGTATTGGCTATGGTTTGATGGTTATTACTATCAAAACTTTTTGTAAACATGACCTTTACGTAAAGTAATTAAAAACGGAATTAGAAGCCACGGAACCCAAGCTAAACACGACGACATTAACCACAAGCAGCCAAATTACATATAAGTTTTAAGGATAGTACATAAACATACTTCCTAATTACTTTACATTCCACACACATTTTGTTAAACAACGAATTAATGTACAATTAAGTTTTAAATACACTATGACTAAAACTACCCATAAAAGTTTTGTTATTTAACTTTGTTTAAAACGTACTAAAGATAAACTAATATCTTCTAATATATATGAGTATATTAATTGATCAATATAAGTTTACCGTTGACGTTATACTACCATCGGTGGATGAAAATATCGTCAAGAAACTTGAACTTGAAATCGCCAAAGCGCCTTGAGCAAGCGTAGTGATTTATACTCGTAGGTACATTCTCAATATTAAAAACGACCTTTGCTTTGCAGAAACACAGTAACGAGCTGGTGTAAACACACTTAAAGGCTGAGTAATAAAATACTGTCTGAATAGGCTCCCGGATGAGCAAACAAGTTTACAAATATTATTCGAATTTAGTTTCTATTATAATAGGTATACGCGTATTAATATAGGTAATACGTATATAGGTAATACGTATAACATATACATACATAAAGTCATCTGCTTCGATGATTACATACTTCTGTATCTACGCACCTGACCCTAATGAAGAACCTTATCAATAATGTCTGTGCATGTCCTTTTAGGGCGTCCCTCCTGGCGGTAGTTTTAATTATCTATACTAATATTATAAAGAGGTAAAATTTGTTTGTTTGTTTGTAAGTTTGTATGTAGGGAGTAATCTTCCGAACTAATGATCCAATTTAAAAAAAATTGCACCGGTGGAAAGCTACACTATTCCCGGATGACATAGGCTACTTTTTATCCCTGTAATCCCACGGGAACAGGAACTATGCGTGTGGAACCGCGTGACGTCTGCTAGTTATTAAATAAAGTGGTTACATCTTTGACTACTTACTCATTAGCTAATCGTCTGTTTTCCACTCCCTATGTTTAGTATACCTAACTTCGACTGCAATGTATTTTTGTGCATCAAACCAAACCCTAATACAATATACATATGACGATGTCATTCAGACGATGGACACGTATACGCACCTATTTAAAATACCCTATGCGGCTATGCCCGACGCGGTGACGACGCATGCGCAACGACGTGTCCTATTTGGTCTAGCACCTGCATCGCTAATCAAATGGTACTGAACACCTCAACATGAGGTTCTGGGTTCAATTAAAGGTTCAAAGTATTATCAGGTTTTTTAAAAAGGAATTTCTCATTATCACCCCAAAACTTAGATTTGTGTCCTCACCCGTCTAAGTCCTGTCTAATTTCGAACACATACATAGATCTAAATATTAGTGCACTTCTGCCTATGGCGTAGGGTAAAATAGGCGTGATGTTATATTATCCACGTGCACCCATACATCAAACCCTAATATAATATGCGGGTGACAATATCAAACACATTTGGTGGACACGCTCGCCCACTTAAGAACCCCATGTGCAGCGCGTGCGCAGCGCAACGTTCGTGCTTTATTTGCATTCGTGGTCCGACTGAAAAATTACCATTTCACGTTACTATGTAGTAATTGCGTTGTCAAAAATGATTTATGTTGAGAATTTTGTTGATCAAAATTATAGGATGATTGATGTTGGATTATATGAAAATTACTAGGACAGCCGCACGTATATCGATCGAAAGTTTAAGCTATGCTTGCCTAGAACGATCTGCGGATGGGTGTCAATCGATGTTTCATCATTTTTTGACGCAGTGGCTCAGTAACTTACTGCTGAGCTGCGTGTCGCGAGTTCGATTCCCGTAGGTAGTTCTTTTAAGCCTGGGTGATTGTATATCATGCAACTTTAATTTATTCTTACCTCTCCTACAATGCAGGAGCCATTTCTAGTGTGGGTCACGTTTATTTATTAAAAAAAATATAGGGACCCCTCCAGGCCTTGGAAAGCACGTTTAACTTGTAGGGTCAGTTGTTATTGTTCATTAATATTTGACAATCGTTACGGGTAGTCAGAATACCGATAAACATGTCTTCACATACTAATTTTCAACTGCATTCAGATTGATTGGATGTCGATCCTTACATAAGTAGTTGGAAATAAGTAAGCAGATGATAATCTTGTATTATGAATGTAAAATATAATGTTGTTCTTATGTTAAATGTTAAGGGGTATCATGTTACCCAGTTACTGGGTTGTGGAGGTCAGACAGGCAGTCGCTCCATGTAAAACACTGGTATTCAGCTGCATCCGGTTAAACTGGAAGCCGACCCCAACATAGTTGGGAAAAGGCTAGGCAGATGATGATGTTAAATGTTAATAAACGAGCAATAGGTATGTGAATAGTGCTACCTTATAGTGGTTGTTTATAAAGTGATAGGAACTGTTTATTCAATATGGCTAAGCCAGCATTATCTTAAACATTAACTTCATTAAGAGAGTAGACTAATAGAAAACTTGAAATCTTAACGTTCTGGTACACAACGGTCTTCTGGGACCTACTTTTTATGTAGCCTACGCAATTGTCCACCAGTCCTGGTAGCGTTGATTGACGAGCCATTCACAACCCTAAGATAGGCTACATGATAACTCAAGCACTAGTTATCATGTAGCCTATCTTAGGGTTGTGAATGGCTCGTCTATTGATACTTAAAACTTATAACCCCTTAAATAAACTTTCTTCATTAATTCTTCTCAGGGATCAGTAAATTTGGAAATACCGGCATCATTAAGTTTTAAAAGATATTGTACTTACTCTACATTAATCTTAATGTTTTAGTCTGGTTTTGTGCCCGATTGACGGCAATAGGCTCGACCCCTATTACATGGGACTTAAAATTTACTGGTAAATGTGGGTGTACTACAGGAACACCTCTGCCTAACTCATCTGGAATTAGAAGCGTGATAACCGTTAGAAAGTATGTTTCGTTAATATAAGTGTCGTGCAGTATTTTTGCAAAACCCAGCTATTTTGTTGCTGTAATTAATCAGACACTAAGTCAAAAATAGGACAACTGGTCGGATTGAACCATTGTTAGTAGCCATTACAATTATGTACCTAAATAAGCATAGAAACGTAATTAAAAATATTACAGCACCGCAAAGGGTAAGCCTAAAAAGTTCATTGTGCAGCTCACGTTTTTATTTTTTACGACACATCAAAAGAAAGTGATATCACGTAATTTTATGGTAATGGAGGGGTGCCCCACAAACCCACGTATAAAGCCTTTTAAATTTACGGTGTAAACCTTGTGATGAGCCGAGTGTTTTATGGTTTGCAACATTTAAACTCATATGTGGCTTATACTTGTAAGATTACGTCATAAGGGTGTGAAGATAAGTCACCTTGAAACTTTCAAGTCATTGGGTCGGCATTACACAGTGGAATCTAGACCGTAACTTTGAATATTTCTCTGTTATGTTTTGTCCTCGAGCGAGTTCCAGTTTCCTCAGTGTTGAAGAAAATTTGTGCACACTTCTAACTTATCTAAAGCGATAAAGATGTACTTCGAAAGTAACTGAGTCGAGATTATCAAATTCCCTGAGATAAAACCGGTAGAGCTTTGTATGAAATTCGAATATTGTTCAGCCCCAGGAATCCAAACTTCCATATAATAATTGTAACGTTAATTTTAAATAGAAGGTAGATAAAGTATTTAATTAACAATCCATTTTAGATCTATGTAAGTTGGTAATGAATGTGTGGAGTTTTACAACGGCTATTTGAATATAATGAATAAGATTATTCATTCGTATGCAATACAAAAATCTCAAAAATAAATTTAAATTAATGAAACAGAACCTCAATAAATCTTTAATCGACACGGAATAATTTATTCTTCATATTGAGGTCGAGGGATCTTTTAACTTTATTTTTAATAAGTTTCATGCAAATCAGGCACTAGAGACTTAATATAGGTCTGATCAGGGTCTCGGATCAAATTGAAAAGATTCTGTGCAACGTCAAGAGTGCCCTCACTTGACGAAGGTACTGCTTTCAGGGTCTCTCGCGATATTAAATATAGGCAGCCGACAAACCACATTCTATATTGAAAACGGGGATGGGTCCAAAAATGTGATGTGAAAAATTCAAGCTGATTTGTATTTTCGTTTCTTTTTGGGAAATAAATTAGGAAGACAGACCTCAGACGGATCTTTAGTTCATGATGATTATGCCTAATTCATTACACTATTCTTGTGGTTCAATAATGATTCCACCCGGAATTGATCGAAGTTAACTAAAAGATCACCGGCTGAGGTCTGTAGTTTAGATGGGTGATTGTCAAATACATTGCAAGCCCTCTCTGTGCTTCAGGAAGTACATCAAGCCGCTGTCTTAACTGTCGATTGTAGTCATTTGACAGTGGTTTCGGGCAGTCAGATGTCCGTAAGTCTGACAGCCTAGTGTTGTTTAGGGTAGCGTGTCCCCCGATACCAAGATTGTGAAGGTAAAATAGGCCAGTTCTATGTAAAACACAGCAGCATTCAATTTGACTGGAAGCCAATCTCAATATTGTTGGGAAAAGGCTAAACATAGTTACTATTCATATTTTAATGTAAAACTGGTCTCAATTAGGTGTAGGTTCAAAGATTAAAGCAATTAGAGAGAGTCCTGTCAAGGCAGAACATTGCATAGTTTAAAACAACTACTTAAGGCATTGGCCTTTATGGTGCTTGTAAGTAACCAGTTAGCTGTCCCTATTATCCTACGAATTGATCTCTGAACCAAAAGTGTTTAAGTTTCTTAATTATAATAATATCTACACAAATAAATAAAGGTAAGTTTTTATTTGTAATGTCAATATAATAGCTTTCTACTTAGTTTTATCTAAAAACGTTGTTTTGGTTTATACATTATTTTATTGAAGGTAATCTCCAAAATGCCTGCTCTGATTTTGACGAGAATTTTACTGTCATACAGCTGTTGGTATAAAGGGTAGCTAAGGCTATATTTATTAAAAAAAAGAAACAAATGTTATTCCATTCGGACCAAATCCCGGGCACAGCATAGTATCCTTTCCCTTTATCCAATAAAATTGCAAGACATCTGTAAATACTATATTAGATTAAGTTCATACATGCTGAGCAACCAGACGCCCACGCTGCATTAGGACTGACTAGCTGCACTACTGTCCTGTTTGCTAAACTGAGCAATCCCACAGTTTATTATTATGTAGTTATTGATCCAAAGTATTATGTTATGAAGATACTCGTAGGTCGTAAACAGACAGAGATTTTCTAAATTCTAAACATAATTTTGTGTTTATAAGACGTCATAAGATGAAACGATGACTAAGATTACACATAAGTTCATGTTATAACTGTTATGTTATGTATCCTGACGTTGCCTTTCTTTACGGATTAAGCGATTTAAACGCAAGGTACTACGTCGATTTTGAAGCTCAAAAACCGTTATCTTTAATATTAAGTCTGGGATTTTTTAAGTAAATTTTAAAAGATCGTTTCCAATTTTGTTGTGTAATAAAATAAAAGAGAAGTTGGTTTTAGACAAGACCATTAAGACTTAAAAAAGCAATGTAACGTAACATTACGTTACTACGCAAATTTCTTTGTTTTTAATATCGATAGCGATGATGTGGTGACGATGCCTAGAAGCAATCTGTTCACTCTTGACTTAAAGAGTCCTAGGTTGTAGCTATACGGAAGCACTGACTCCGGCAGGGAATTTCACTCCTTAGCTGTACGCACAATGACCGTTTAGTACGTATGGGTGGGATGTTCACCATGTACCGGTGGTGCAGCGCCTTACGTCTAGCTGATGATGAGAAGGGCTTGGAGGAATTAAATCATGCAATTCCGATGCACGCTCTCAGAAATATAAACGATAGAAAAACCGCCAGACTAGCAACTTGGCGTCGATACTATCGTTGCTCAAAACTTTGGAGTATTGACCTAATGAATGAGTGCATCATTCTCGATATTTTTTGGCTCGTTTCTCAATAGACTTAAGCACATTAAGCTGCCAAAGATCGGAGCAGTACTCCATGCACGATCAGACAGTTTGCGCTAAAATTCATAAAAAAAATCTAGCTTGACTTGCTATTTTAAAAGATCTAGACTTTTTGCAGCACAATTCTTCTTAGTGCATCAGTATTTATAAGAAAAATTAATAACTTCCTGATGTTAATGCTAACTCGTTTCTAACAGCGCTTTTGACGTTTTACGTCGCCTTAATAACACCTCTAAAGAAATAGAAAACTCTTTAAAAACGCACAAAAAAACACCCTTATTCTGATTGCTATCGTTAGAGTCAGTAACGAGGCAGACGATTGATCTCGTCGTGACAGCGATACTTGTGATAAGCTTTATCCATTCTACGATAGTATCGTCAATTCAATTAACCTAATGATGTCTGCCCCTCGTTCAATAGGAGTGCAATCTAGCTCCGATACTTCCTTAATAGGTATTGGTTGATACATATCCGATGTGATGATCAATCACAAGCGTTGATTTAAGGAAATTTGTTTTGTTGTGATTGGTTAGTCAAGGAGGCTGCTGATTGTTCGTCCAGGATGACATGAACACGTTTTGCCAAAAAGTCTTTGTACCTATAGCCAAATTTTAGTTCATGAAAACTTTGGTTCGTGACGCAAAGTATTAGAAGAAGTAAGTAATATTGGAGTTAACCAAAGAAGTTAGCTCGTGTAATCCTGTTTTTAATATTTCAAAAGAAAACTCTTCGCTTGTTTAGCTAACCTTGTTACATATGGAAATCATATTTTCATATTCTAAGCGGCACTTTTATAGAAACTTACATTGAAAATCAATACTGTCCTACCGTTTGAAGATAAGTAAAGCTATAAAGAGAGGAAGATGACGGAAGTATACCCTTTGAATAATTCAAGTGGTTTGATGGGTAGGAACTCATATTTTATGGTTGACAGCGTGTTATTTAAGCGTTGGTAGCGGCGTTCGTCAACAAACCGTGAGATTTTCAACTATGTATTATCTTCAGACAAACATTGACTTAGATCGAATCACTTCAATGGAAGCACAGTTATGATCTCGATACTTACCGGTGTGGAAAATGGAAAGCCGGTTTGTTAGTTTAAGATGTATCGGAAAGGTGATAATTTCCTGTTTTCTATACGCTTTCTGTATAAATGTATAGGAAAGAGAAAATGGCAGGATTTACATACATTCTTTATCCAATAATAAGTCAGAAAGAAAATCGAGAGACATTAATTTCAAGATGGGAATAATAATTATTGCATTAAATAGAAGTTCCCTACGCGAAGTATGTGTGGTGTAACAATGAGTGACAGATTGAGAAATGATGTGATAAAGCAACGTTGTGGTTTGAAAGAAGATGTAGTAACAAAAATTGAAAAGAGTATGCTTAGATGGTTTGGTCACGTTGAAAGGATAGATGAAAGGCGACTAATGAAAGGTATTTACAAGGCAGATGTAAGTGGGAACACCGGGAGGGGACGCCCTAGAAGGACATACATAGACCTTATTGGTGAGGTTCTTCAGAAAGGTCAGGTGCGTAGTACTCGTAACCGGCGTGTGTGTATGACAACATGTATGAATGTAAACGAAGCAAAAGAAGTATGTAAGAATCGTAGCATATGGCGCTCTGTAGTTTCTGCCTACCCCCATGGGAAAAAGGCGTGAGTTTATGTATGTATGTATGTATATAATAATTTTCATGAATAACAAAGATTGGTTACGTTACCTACCTATTGAAATAATATTAGGGTACGAAATGTATTCCAAACTTTTAAGGACTTTTTACAAAGTTAGGACTAATTATAATTTCTAATGAACTGCTATGGCGCGGCGCAGGATTACCTGTAATAGAATTCGCAAAAAAAACCGTTATTCAACTTTTCATTACATGTTTTTAATTTTATTAATTAGGTACTAGCTTTCGCTCGCGACTTCACTTGCTTTAATTTAGAATTTGAAAGTCAATTCGAGTTTTACTTTGCGATCTACATACGAGCAGTAAGCTAAATTTTATAACAAACTAGCTGGCAAGGCAAACTTATGCCTAAGAATCAATTTACTAGTTTTTATTAATTTACGTCCTATTCTCAGACCTACAGAATATACACACAAAATTTCATAAGAATCGTTCAAGCTGTTTCGGATGAGTTTTGTAACAAACACTGTTACACGAGAATTTTACGTACTAGACTAGAGAGATAGAAAAAAACGGTAGCGTTTGTCAAACGTTCGTATAACAATTTTTTAAAAATACATATATATATATATATCTCATATCACTCGTTGGTAATAAAGTTTTTTTATTATCAGTCAGAGATTTTTTTAAATCGGTTTAGTGGTTAAGACATAAAAGCGTAACCAACAAACAAACTTACATTCACATTACAACGTCTCCCACGCATAAGCTCGTGAGGCTAAAAAAAACGTATTTTCAGGAAAGTAACTTTTTTACATTAATGTTAATTTTGATTTTAAAATTATTTTTAACAGGTGTTTAGTAAAAAATAATGTTCCGACTTGTTATGTGAAAGGGATCGATTTTATAATACCTATGAAGTTGGGATGTTAGAGTTATCTGATGACTGAGCGATTTAACGTTTCCAAAAAGAATAACACACAGTCTAAGATTATTTATCGGTCTGAAGGGTCTTGAAGAGAGGATTTAGGGAAGGTTCATATCTGACGGAACATGCGTCGCGTATTATTGGTCGCGTAATGCCAGAACAGGCAAATGTATAGAAAAACACTTGACCGTTCACACTCAACCGACGACGCCCGGTTAAGCTATACACGTCCTCTTCAAGGACACGATATGCGATACGCCCCTCAAATAAATAAAACACTCAACCGACGATACGTTAGTGCGTCGAACGTACATTGTCGTAAACGCTCGGCGCATGTTCCGTCAGATATGAACCTTCCCTTAGTGACTACTGGTATAATATAATAATAATAATCCAAGACTATTTACACAACGCCATCTAGTCCCAGGCTTGTATTATGGGTACTAGACGACTGATAAACATACAAGTTATATATTTTTAAATACATACATATTTATAGAAATATTACACCCAGACACAGAACAAATGATCGTGCTCATCACACAAAGGTTTGTCCTGGGTGGGAATCGAACCCACGACCTCCGGTTTAGCAGTCAGAGCCACGAGCTACTAGACCAGGAAGCCAGTCAGATATAACCCGGTCTATATGTCCGGAGTTCCGGACTAATAACACAAGCTCTGCTTAGCTTGGGACTAGATGGCGTTGTGTTAAAATTGTTGAAAAAAAACATGTAAAAAGAAACTTTATTTGAACGCACAGAACACAAAACAAATGAACTAACTATATGGATATGTAACCAAAGAGAAAAGATTAAAAACAAAAGATTTTCCACGTTTCCACGATTTATTTTGCAATACATTAATCAGCTTGTCTCTGCACCAGTATGTCACCGCTCGGTAGTTAAGCCCCGAGGCTGTCGTGCAAACCTTGCAATTTTCGCAAAATTTTATAATTTCACTTTGTTTTATAGACCATAATGAACAGTAGGTCGCGCCTAAGGCCTCTTAACTGTCGAGTAACCTTAAAATTTTATGTCAAACTTAATTCCTCAGTGTTTTATTTTCTTGATAACTGTAACATTTTAATTACATTCTCTTTCTATTCGTCTTTATTGCTGCCTTTTAATTATCAAGTTCATTAGTTGGTTATTCCGAATTTAGAATAATTGAATTTTCTCTTTGATAATTATCAATCTGGTTTACCAGTTTGATAGTGACTAAGACTAACGTTTTCTAAGTCAATTAAAGTTAATTTCAATTTTCATCATCGGTTTCAGCTCCAAAGATTCACAATATAACAGCTTTCTAATACGCTACTATTCATGATTGTTTGTAATTAAGCAGCATAATTTAATAACAGGCAACTAAGTCATTTTATCTACTAAAACTGCCGTCGCTTTGTATTTAGTATTTTTACATGTTATACTTTACTACACAAAGCACAGGTCCGTTCGTGTGTGGAGTACTGCAGTCACATATGGGCTGGTGCTGCCAGATGTCATCTAGCAGCTTTGGACTCAGTGGAGAGGCGTGCGAAGAGGCTTATTGGTGACCCAGATTTGGTTAGAACCAATCTGCAAAGCCTTGAGCATAGGCGTAGGATAGCTAGCCTTTCGGTCTTCTATAGGATACATTTTGGAGAGTATGCACGGGAATTACATGACTTGATTCCGCCATCACCATTCTACCATCGGACAACCCGGCGTACGGCGAGTGTCCACCCTTACATCATTGGCACTCCCACGATTAGGACAAAGCGTTTCGCTTCGTCGTTTATACCGCGTACATCGAAGGACTGGAACAACTTGCCTGCTGCGGTCTTCCCGTCCGATTATAATTTAGGTGTCTTCAAGGCTAGAGTGAATAGGCTCTTAACTAACTAGTGCGCTTCACCATCACTGATTGCATCACTGCTTACCATCAGGTGGGATTGCAGTCAAGCACTAGTTTGTAATATTAAAAAAAAAAAAAAAAAACTATGAAATTTGAATAGTAACTTAACATTGTCATCCATTTTTTAATACAATTATCGACTAAAAACTATACCTAGTCAAATTAAAGAAGAGAAAGTCTTTTTCGCAAAAATACCGTTTCGCAGCTTTATCACTTACCTAGGTACAGACGCCAGCACATCAAGGTACTTCAAACTGTCAAATTTTCCCAATTGAATATAAACCTTATTTTGCTTGTGATTAGGTTAAAAACCTATCAAAGAAATTCAGCACATTGGGGTCGCTAGATGTGCTGGTCTCTGTACTGTCGAATTAAATACAAACAAATATGATTAAATTAAATTACAGTTGAATAGTTGCCCACTTAAAACTGATCATAGCGACGGCAGTAACATAGGGAAAAAACATATAATTTCGTGTTATCTCCACCACCACTTACTTGCAGCCGATTTTCATTATAACCCTATAACTTGTTACTACTCTTCCAGAAACTAGCGAAGGCAGATGCAAATTCAGAACTATGATTGATGGAAATTCACAATTATAATTTGCGTAAGAACTACATTTCTGGACGCTCCGTTACAACCCTACTTGACATCATAGTTTTCCACTATAGAAGATTCTATTATACTGTAAAGAACTGCACTCACTGAACGAAATGCCACGAACACAACTCCGTTTTCTAAACACCAACATTTTGCATTGTGGTGAGCAAGAACATTCAAATAAACAATGGATGGATCCTTTGAAAGATGATATGACTAGTAAGGAGGTGACAATTGAGATGATCGTAAATAAAACGTATAAGAGAAGAAGACATGATACGTAAACTCGAAAGAACTGGATAAGAGCAGAAGGATGAGAGCGATAAAAATGAAGCTATCAACTGCTAGTATGATAGGTATGAGCTGTCACAATCTCATGCTAAGATACATCATTGATCCGTTTCAGAATAATCCTGATCAGCATTGCTAACATAGAGCAAAATACAACAAAAAATGTGTGCAAGCTAGCATCATTAGTTGAACCTGTCTACCCTCACAACCGGCCCTCCTGCCCGCTGGGACACGGGACGTGATAACGTCCCTCTGCGTGAATACGACGTTTGTTCCCAAGTTTGGCCATGAAGCCAGGGATTTCTGTAATATTCAAACACTTGGGTTCCGTACCTTAAAATCTTTAACCTGCTTCAACTCAAACGGAAAGAAAAGTTACTATCAGTCCTGACCGGTTGATTTGCCAAACTTTTTAGAGGATTAAGTTTTTCAAAAGTACCACGCAGCCATGTACTTGTATTAATGACAAACCAAAACTTGCCTAGCACGCCACGCGTCACGATAGCATGTATATTTTTTGCATTTTTTCGTGCCGGTGAAGATGTTAATAAAATTAAGGGTCAACAATTAACATTCTTTGAATAATTATTTGCCATTATGATACGTATTATGTGGACAGCTGGCCGTTTAAATCCATTAAAAAAATTACAATTCTACCAAAGACAGACAGATGATGAATAAATTAAATAATATAATAATTGTTTATTGGTAAACCAAGAATAAGTTCTAACAAAATTTATGATGTTTGACTGAACGATGCCGCTCGACTTGACTGTGTTTTTTTGAATTGACTAAAATTGAAGGTAAGTCAAAAGATCCTTTAGCTCGCTGTCTACATTGTTGTAAGTTTTATAATGTACGTCGACTGTTACATATTAAGTAACTTCAGTTAAACACACGTCAAATATGTGAATAACATGTGCGAGCTTGTTGAAGACTTTACGCTATTACAACAAGGAAAGCTTGCTAGTTGGCATCGTGCAAATGCATATAACTTTGGAATGTAGAAGTTTTAGGTTAGGATATGTTTTAGCTCACCTCATACATTTTGCATAAGACTTAATAAAATATCTAACCACAAAAACACTTAGGGATAAAAGTCTTCTGTCTTAAGAATTTTCTATTTTTAACACCCGACGTAAAAAGGACGGAGTGTTGTAAGTTTAACATGTCTGTGTACCTATGTGTGTGACTGTCTGTAGCATTATAGCTCCCGAACATTCTGTACCGCCTTTAATTTTATTTTTTACATGCAATTTTATCTTAGTCAAAAACATAAGATAACCGAAAGAAATGGTACAGACGCCAGCACATCAACCTATCCCAAACTGTCAAATTTTCCCAATTGATCATGAGCCTTATTGTGTTTAGAATAAAGTAGAAAATCTATCAAAGAAATTTAACACTTTGGGGTAGGTTGATATGCTGGTGTGTCTGTACAACATTGAATTGAACATGAATCGCTTTCTAATAAACGCTGACGTTAAAGCCGAATACAACAGAATCGATTAACTATCGGTCCCGATGTTGGATAGTGCAATTGGACGTTATATTATTATAGAGCCGGCAGCTCAGATAAAACGGTCTCGATGACAGGTAAGTAACTAATTGATTTAGGCTATTGTTCGTTAAATATATGGGGAATTGATCTTGCTTCAATGTTCCTTATTGACCTGGGAACTTGACATGAGAGTTTCTATTCGTGTTTCTATTCAGGCATGCCCGAATAGGATATCGGTTATAGTGTGGGAAGCAATAGTTTGTAGATATTAGAATAATTAACATGACTATTTGTGTTGATACTTCAAGATTAAGCCAATGGTCGGGTTGTGAGTACATCAACATCTGTAAATCATTCATCAGTTACGTGCCTAAAACTAAGACAATCAAACTTACCAACGGGTATCATGCTACCTAGAAACTGGGTTGTAGAGATCACATAAACTTAAGCTCCAATTTAAACACTGGTATTTAGCCGACTCCCGTAATACAGTATCAACTAGCACAGGGGGTACTGTGACTGTTACCAACTGGCTACTTATATTATGTTGTAATGTTGACTAATATAAGCTTACTGGATTCTGCAGGCCCAGTCATGTTACAAATTCTATTTCTATTATCGTAATCGATAAGGCGACAATAAAAAAAATCGCGTATCTGGAATCAGCTGTTTGTCAACTGTCAAGTGTTAACGAGTAGAATTTGTAATATGGCTGAAAATGAAATACACTTGACGGTTGACAAACAGCTGATTCCATATACGCCATTTTCTTTCTATAACAGAAATAGAATAGAAAAAGAATTTATAATATGGCTAGGCCTGCTGGTTAGTCTGAAAAACCAACTCCAAAACACTAGTTTGGTATTAATAGCTAGGGCGATGATGATAGTGAGTTTTCAGAAGTTGAATTCTTTAGCACATTTCCGATAGAAAAAAATTGAGATATAGGGTAAAAGTGGGATAGTTGCCCTAGGAGGATTGTTGCCCCAAAATTCAAATTATGACTTGCAAACGTTCTATGATCGCCGTTAATACTTATAAGCAAAGAACACCCCCCACCCCGCTAGTGTGCGAGCGGCAACCGCTGTGATCGGACGTGTTGCGTGTTCATGAAGAAAGATCGACGGGCTCGCTCACAAAGATCGCGGATTACGAACGTTGATATTTTAGAAACGCGTGGAACTTTTCATTTTTAAAGGTAAGTTATATTATTTTATTATTATTTGCAAGTGTATAGTTTAAATATTACCGTCAGTGCAACATTTTGTCATTTTTTAAAAGGGATTTTTTTAATTTAAATAGGGCAACTATCCCTATTAAAAAGGATAGACGCCTCGTATTTTGTGAGTATAGATGCCCTTAGGGGCATCTATCCCCTATGGATTAAGTTGATGTTTGCATATCATGTTCCCATTTTTTCTTTTCAGAAATGCCTCGCAAATATATTAGAAAGGTTGGAGTTCGTCCACGAGCTGAATGGACGCAAGAGGCATTAATAGCAGCAATAGACGAAATTTCGAGAGGCATTCTAGGAATTAACGAAATATCTCGTAGATATGGGATTCCCTCAAGAACATTGAGGCGAAGATTCGCTAACAAAAATACGGAAAAACTGACATTAGGTAATAAAGTTGTATGACCTAAGTTCTTGTTAAGTAAAAAAAAATCGTATTATTCCTAACATTGTTTTTTTTTTATAGGAAAACACCCACTTCTTGATTTTGTAAACGAAAAACGTTTGGTGAGTCATATACAGAAATTAGAAAAAGCTGGTTTCCCTCCAACCCGGGACATGATTCGAAGATTAGCTTTCGAGTTTGCTGAAAAACTGGGTAAAGAAACCAATTTTAATAAGGAGACTCGAAAGGCTGGGCCGCATTGGTTAAGATCATTTTTAGAACGTAATAAAGAGTTAAGTATTCGTCAGGCAGAAGGTTTATCAGTTGCAAGAGCACAGGGATTAAATCGAGATGAAGTTAACAAAATGTTTGAACTACTGCTTAAAGTAATGACAGAGCATGACTTACTGGATAAACCGGATAGGATTTACAATGTAGATGAAACAGGTGTCCAGTTAAATAACTCTACTGGAAAAGTCATCGCTACAAGAGGCGCAAGAGTAGTCCATTCTATAACTTCTGCTGAAAAAGGTGAAACTTTATCGGTAATAGCATGCTGCAATGCTGTAGGGAACTTTCTTCCCCCAGTAGTCATCATCAAAGGAGTAAACAAGAAACCAGAATTTCAGGATGGGCTCCCACCTGGATCAGACGTCTATATGAATAGAAAATCCGCGTACGTGAATGCTGAATTATTTCACAAGTGGCTGAAAGAACATCTTGTACCTAAAAAAACAATAGGAAAGATTATTTTGATTCTGGATGGCCATTCTTCTCACACGAATGCAATAGATATGCTTCAAACTGCCGAAGAAAATGATATAATTATATTTTGCCTACCCAGCCACACCACTCAAGCGCTGCAACCACTGGATCGCAGTTTTTTTAAGCCTTTTAAAACATTCTTTGCTGCTGAAACACGAAATTGGGTAGTGTCACACAAGGAACGAAAGATTAATCGATTAGTTGCAGGAAAACTTAGTGGGAATGCGTGGACCCGAGCAGCAACAACTTCTAATGCGATTTCGGGATTTAGGGCTTGTGGTATTTACCCTTTCAATCCCTCTGCAGTTCCAGAGAGCTTTTTTGCAATATCTGACATTTCTTTGAGTAATCAAAGGCCTACAGAAGACAATGCAGGTGAAAATGATGCACCAGAACTGGAACAAGTTTCATCAAATAGATCAAGTCCTGTAGTTGATCGAGTTCTTTCTAACGTTACTTCTAATTATATGGATATTTTTTATAGAAATGAAGAAGCTCTTGAGCAGGAACCAGGTCCATCCAATGTACAAACTCTGGGAGTCGGTCTAAATCTATCCAACGTTTCTCCTTGTAATACGGATCGACCAGATAGGAGATTTTCTAATTCAAGCCCATCAATTCTTTCACAGAATAATAATATTATAAACATTGAGGAACTAGAAACACCAAGCAAATATTTGCAAGAATCTTCGCCGGTGCCAATTGTTCCGGTTCCATTTCATAAGAGAGGAAAACAATCAGCTGCAATTTTAAATACTAAAGAAAATATTGAAGCGAAGAAATCTAAAGTTAAAGGTAAAGCTACTCCAGGAATACGTTGTAAAAATAAATGTCGAACAGCTAAAGCTGATGTACAGAAGAAAGTGTTACGAACTGCAGTAAAGTTTCCAAAGAAGATTCCAGCCAAATGTATTAAGAAAAGAAAAGGCATTAGAGAATCTAGTGATGAAATGACCATCTCGGATATTTCTAATGAATCTGATTCAGATATCGACCAGGCGAGAGCAGGTGAAATTAATCTGCATAAAAGAAAACAGAGATCTCAAGCTAAGATTCAGAGTAAAGTTCCAGCAAAAAATAATAAGAAAAGACGAATAGAATACAAGGAGTCGAGTGATGAAATATCGATCTCAAATAATTCGGATGAATCTGAGTCAGAGGCATACAAGGATTGGGAATGCAAAGAATGCTTTGAAGAATATAAAAAGACCAAATCAACTGCAGATTGGATACAATGTGTAATGTGTAAAAAATGGCTACATGAGGATTGTACCATGTACGGCGACTATTGCAATGAATGCGGTAGGATTAAACGAATGAATACGAAAAAGACACCGTAGACTGTACTGTTGAAATATTTTTTTTTTCTGAAGCTGTTTAATATAAGAACTAATAATAATTATATACCAAAGTGAAGAAGTGAAATATACCTAAGTGAAGAAGTAGAATAAACCAAAGTGAAGAATATTTTTTTTTTCTGAAGCTGATTATTGAAAGAATATGAAAATTAAAACCAAAGTGTAATGTGCCATAACTAAATATTAAAATAAAACTTGTTAATCATAAATATGCTTTGATTTATACCTAAGGGCAACTATCCTCATAGTGACAACAGCATCGGGGCATCTAACCCATATAAGAGGCATCTATACTCAGAACTAGTACTGTAACTTTTGTTTTTTTCTATATGTATAAGCAATAGCTGCATTGAATTTCTTTTTAAAATATAATAAATAATAGACCAATGTACGATTACATTGAAAAATTGGTTTAAATATAATTTATATGTAGGAAAAAAAAATCAATTTCAAAATGTGGGGCAACTATCCCACTTTTACCCTATATAGGGTGACGGTAATTAGTGACCAATACTTAAACATGTGATTGTATGACATGATTGCAATAAATCTTCCCAAAGAAACTTTTTTTTATACACAATAACTTATAATACAATAAAATAACAAAAACGATCTTTGAAATTCCCGCGCGCGCGCCTGTGATTGATCAGCTGATAGTCTGACCTCGGGAAGGGCAAAATCTACTAGTAGTAGCGTCACACGCTCCTCCGCCACCCCCAGCGCTCCCATTGTGCAGTGCTGACGTAATGAAATTTATTGAAAGTTAATGAGTATAAAAAAAGTTTCTTTGGAAAAGTTATTCGTATTCATGAGTACAATCACGTGTTTAAGTATCGGTCACTAATTACCAGTCACCCTATATACTTTGTTCACTCAGGTAAGCAGACTTAGAATTTTGGACTTAGGTAAGCATATTGGCGTAACCTATGCGATGCTTAACTATGTGCCCAATGAATAAAATTAGTGATTAAATTATACATGTAGGTAGAGGTTTTAGCCCCAATTTAAACTTTAACCAAATTATGGGGTGTCAACGTGGTATCTGTAGTAATGATATGCGTGATCGGAATCGGTACCAATGCACTTGTTAGCACCGTATGGGGTTGAAACTATCCCTTGCTTAGGGTGGACATACTTTTATTTTGTTTGCCTAAATATTAAAAAAATAATATATTCCGTACATGAAACACAACTCAATAATAAAATTGCTAAAAGTAAAGGTAATACAAAACGAGAATGCCCTTGAGTATATTAAAATCAGTCACAGTTGAGCGTTGTCGCAATCGGATCAAAAAACATCTTTCGTTAAAAAACCTTTTACCATTTTAATAAATATACAATATTAATTAAAAATCACAATTGCCTTTTTATCGGTAAAAGACAATAACGAATCAACATACATGAACAATTCATAAGCGATCCATTCAGAATCGATACATGTTATTAAAGAACGCCGATGCATCGACTCATAACGGCCTTAAAATAAATCAGAGCATTGCGGGCGTAAAAAATCACTCGGTCTTTTAATATTTACCGATTGTTTTCATCTCCAAGTGAAATACTGTTAACCCATCGAAAATGACCAGTTTAAAATGATACCGCAAACTCTGTACCATTTTCCTTTTGTAAAACAACTTTCTAAGAATACCAAGCAGCAGTGAAGGTCTTTGAGTATTGGTTGTTTACCATATTAGTAGCTGTTAACATTCCTTAGCGATGCTTCATTAGAAAATGCTGGAAGGTTTTAAAGTGTAATGAAATGATCAGTAATAAATTTGCCAGTCAATTTCAGACTTCGCAGGGAACTTATAAAGTCCAAATTCAATACAAAATTATAAATTGGACAGCGGATAAATTGTATGCATTGAAATTTAATTAAAGATATTATTTTGTTAATTGTTTTACTCTTCGAGTTCAAATAAAGGAAGCCCATTATAAAAACTTTATGGTTATAATTCTCTTTGAAAAGTGATCGGGTAAAAGTTGAATTGTTTACCTCTTAATAATACTTATCTGTTTTCAAGCTGACGATCCAATAAAACAACGTTTCCGTTTACCATTTTAATTTTGTTTGGAATTCAGAAGATATTCAAAGTTCTGATTTCAGTTTAGACCCAAACGTGGTACAAACAATATTATGAAAGTTTTAATTAACCAGTTTGATTTTTACTATATCAATCAAAAAAGTTCCTCTGTCACAGTAATCAGCGTATCTTGAATTATCTCTACGTATTTAAATGCCTGCTTAAAAATATCATAAAGAGTCGAAATATCGTGAGAGCGCAGAGGTTAAGGCAAGAGGTTTAAATTGTGCTTGAGGAGCTTGTGGCTTAATAATAACAGCCTCACGGGTCGATCAAAGGTTAAGCTACGCTTGACGAGGTTGGTCCGTGGATGGGTGACCATTTATTACGTATCAAGACTCCTCCGTGCCTCGGAAAGCACGTATAGTCGTTGGTCCCGGCTGTCAAATGTCGATCTATGACAGTCGCTCCAGATAGTCAGAAGCCTGAAAATCTGTAACCAGTTTAACTAAGGGATATCGTGTTACCCAGTTACTGGGTTGTGGAGGTTCGACAGGCAGTTGCTCTATATAAAAAACTGGTATTCAGTTGCATCCGGTTAAACTAGAAGCCGGCCCCAATATAGCTAGTTGGGAAAAGGCTAGCCAGATGATGCTTGCGGTTTAAATTCTGGCTAGTACCAATGTGACTTTTTAATTCATAATAATTTAAGTACTTTTAAATTTTATCTTCGACATCATTTAATATCGGTGTAGGAAAACATCGTATAGAAACCTAGACTTATAGTTGATTTAATTTTGAAATCGCCAAGCTTTTTTTTTATTCCACATATTCCATAACTTTTCACACAACGCCATTTAGTCCCAAGATAAGCTTGAGAGCTTGTGTTATGGGTACTAAATAGCTGATAAACATACTTATATGTATATTTCTAAAAACATACATATTATAGATAATTTACACCCAGACGCAGAACAATTTATCGTGTACAACACATAAACATTTATCCTGGGTGGGAATCGAACCCACGACCTCCGGCATAGCAGTCAGGGTCTCTAACTACTAGACCAACAGGCCAAGCTACCTTGAGAAAGTATGGTGATCACAGCTCGTGCCTTCTCTATATGAGAATGCGCTAGCCCTGCAGTGGAACACTAAAAGGTTAGTTATTATTTATATTTTTAAAGAGGTTTGTGAACTTTTATATTGCCTTAGCTGCTCATACGATTTCATAAATACTGGAAATCTTAAGTATGGACAATTTTATCATTAAAAACAAAAATATATACCTACACAACGTCACCGATGACTGCTAGTTGCTTAAAACTAGTTACATTACTCGTATTAAGTAGATACATACAATAATTGTGTATTTCCATACCTTGATAATGCGATGCACTCCTAAGTTGTCGAGTTCAACATTTCAATTGAACTAATTTCACCTCATCAATGTATGTTACTACATATAAGCAGACTTAAACTTGCTATATACTTTTCTCAGCTTAGTTACAACGAGTACCTCTAGTTAGATATACACTTTGAACTAAGTTATGTGAACTTATAGAAGTTCCACGTTTAAAGTGCAATTTAATTGAAGTACCCGCATAAGTTGTTTGAGCAACTGTGGGAAATGTTCTACTTGACCCTCTAACTTGTTGTATGAACAAGACAATAGCTAGCTAATTACTCTCTTGTTATACAATTACCCCTTTATAAAGAGGTGCAATCTACTTTTAGATATTTTGGAACGACAATTGTGGGGATAAGGTATATGGGTAAGTGGTGGGCAAGTTGTGAAATATTTATTTATTTATTTATTTTATGGGTACTGCTTGTGTATACATAGAATGTTGCACTGTACAGACGCCAGCACATCAAGTTACCCTAATGAGTCAAATTTCTTTGATCGATTTTCAACTTTAGGTCAAATAGAATAAGGTTCAAATTCAATTGGGAAAATTTGACACATTGGGATAACTTAATGAGTTGGCGTCTGTACATATGTGGTTTTGGTAATTTTTTCAAATACAATCTAATCTTACCACAATTACTGAATACCAGTGTTTCTCATGGACTGACTGCCTATCTGAACTCCACAACCCAGTACCTAATCAGGTAACACATGACCTTTTGAGTTTAATCAAGAGTATATAATTGTGTTACCTGATTACTATACTGTGTATTACGGCTAGACTTTAGAGGTTCTGACTAATCGTAAAGACTCGCCGCTGAAAACATCTACAAATGATAGCTGGGACTAACAGTTTAACGTGCTTTTCGAGGCCCAGAGAGGTCTTGATTTGTAAAAAAATATCACCCCCATATTCTCGCAGATCTCGTCAATAGTCAAGTATCACATAACCGCAGTCCACAAGTCCCTCTAATTTTTACAAAAACAGATTCACTAAAATAATAATATTAAAATAAACTAAAACAATCATACTATAATTGCGGGCTTTTCAAAGTCAGTCGTTTTTTTAACAAAAACTACTGAGCACTGCGCTGCTGTCGTTGCACTTAACGCATAATCCCTCATCTCTCTATTATAAAGGAAACCAAAGTCAACAAAGATGTATTATATTGTGTTAGCAACTGTGAACTATAAGTGAAACCTTAGGTCTACTTCTATTGCTACCAACTTTTGTTGACGTTAATTCTTAATAGATAAGAGCTAAAACCAACTATAATATGTTTTCCTCATGACAAACTAAGCCTGAAAACTTAATAGAAACCTTAACATTTTTGTGTTTGAAATTCCTTGTGACCTCGGTCATAAAATGGCGACAATAAAAACGCGTGTTAGTAACCAGTACCCAATGAAAATTCAGCAATACTGCCGACTTGCCGTCTCTGTTCGAGCATAGTTCTATGTACAACGTACACAAGGCTCACGTTTCTCTTTATACTTTTAAACCGCTAAAATATTGTTTCTGGCGGGCGCGATACTGTCGACTCAGCATTGCTTGCGTCATAGAAGCATACATGAACAAAGATTTTTGAGTAATTGGAAATGTCATGGAATGGGAAAAGGTGGCTGTTATTTGCACTCGGAATGCTAACTTTGTTTTTGTATTATGTAAGGACATTTTCATTTGGGGAATAGTATCTTAGGGATAAAGTTTTGATGTTCTAGTGCGACTATTTATTATTTCTTTGCGCTACTGTTACATAAGCCCTCATAAAAAAGGCCTTTGTTGAGCACACTATCACGATTACAATTAACCCACAATTGTTACGACATCATTTTCTCAAAGACACGTAACAAATAAACCTAGATTTATGTGTCATTTTTACTTTCGTTGTTTCAATTTTATTTTCTCGACGTCTTCGTTTACAACGCCCTTGTTGCGGAGATACACAACACACGAGTATTGTAAACGTGTAGACGGCTAGACTAAGTCTGCAGGGGTTACCAATTAAATTTTGTTTACCAGTTTGAACCTTAGGTTTATGTACTTACATCGGCAAGCTGTGTTAGTTTACTAATTATAATTTGCGAAAACAGATTTCAGACTTTACTTTCAAATAATAAAATACCTTGTTAAAAAACATAAAATGAAATTATTAACCAAAATTATTGCTTATTATTATTTAACCTCAATTTTAAATGTGGCCTTGGACGGTAGAGTTTGGGCGCAAGCTAGTCTTCCTATTCGAATGGGAGGCCTCGGCGTCCGCAAAATTTCTAGTATTTGTTTACCGGCATTTATATCCTCGGTCTGCGGCACTGAGAAATTAATCAGGAATATCTTAGCTACCACACTGGTTGATTTCAATGTGCCGTACTTCGCCGAGGCTATGGATGCCTGGAAAATCGCTTGCCCGAATTCAGATCTTCCCGAGAACCCATTTTCCCAGAGTCGGTGGGATGAGCCGCTCAGCAGAGCGGTGCAGAAGTACCTAATTGACTCATCTGCCACTGCTGCTGAGCGTGCGCGCCTGCTCGCTGTGGGTGAATGGGAGTCGGGACTATGGCTTCTTGCACTACCGTCGTCGAACATAGGTACGGTTTTCGATGACACTACTTTCCGCCTCGCTGCTTCCCTTCGTCTAAGAGCTCCATGTGTTTCTCCTCATCGCTGTCACTGTGGGGAAGTTGTCAACAGCCTCGGGCATCACGGTCTATCTTGCAGTCGTAGTGCGGGTCGCATAGCACGGCATGCACACATTAATGACATCATCCGACGTGCTCTTGTTTCCGTCGGCGTTCCAGCTGTTTTAGAACCCAATGGCTTGGCACGCGACGATGGCAAAAGACCGGATGGTATGTCTTTATTCCCTTGGAAGATGGGTAGGCCTTTAGTATGGGATGCTACTTGTGTCGATACTCTTGCGCCATCCCATCTTCCTGGGTCTACATCCTGTGCTGGTGCTGCTGCTGCGGCTGCTGAGAACCTCAAGCGGCGTAAATATAGTAACCTTGTTAGTAGTTATACTTTCGAGCCGTTTGGGGTTGAAACTCTTGGACCGTGGGGTCCGAGTGCTCGTCTTCTGTTCAAAGACATCTCCAAACGTTTGGTTGACGCTTCCCGTGACCCAAGGGCTGGCCTCTACTTTGGCCAGAGGCTAAGCATTGCCATTCAATGTGGCAATGCAGCCAGTCTTTTGGGCACTTTACCAGCTGGCAGCGATGCAGAGGAATTTTTTGATGCTTTGTAAATATTTTTTGTTAGGTTTAGTTATTGTTTTGTTTTTTTAGTGTTTGTATAATATAGTTAAAATTATTGCTTTCGTTTTTCTAGTAGGTTTTTTTGTAATTTATAGCAACTAATTAGACTTGTAGCTCTTAAAGTTAATAAGTATCTAAATAATATTTTTTCATGATTCTTTTTTAGAACGCAATAATGAATAAATAAACGGTAGGTATTTACATATAATTATGAATGCTTACGAATGATCATTTGGTTAAAGTCATTACGGAACAAATAATAGTATTGTACCATGAACAACCAATGTTGACAAATGACCATCTATATAGCTTGAATAATGCACACAATGGCACTTAGAAGCCTTAGGCTTGACATTAATGTGAAACAAGTCACCGGACGGAATTAGGCCGCAAGTGACAATAGTAAATAATACAATGATTAGTTAGAACCTAGTCATTTTTATGACAAATGCTGGTGTTTTTTTTATTGTTGAGGTCTGTAGTGATAGTAGTTTGGAATAATAGTTTTCTTAAATACAAGCTTTGTAACTTAACAGGCAAGAATGTAAAAAAATAATCGATTTGATTTGAGTGATCGATGATTCCGGAAGTTTACATAAATTCAATAAATTTTAAAATCGATTTTTAACATTTCGATGATCTAAATAACATCTATGTAAGTGGAAATTTAAAGTTTTCATTAGAACACTTAAGTTATTTTTTTTTAATTACAATTTAGGAACAAACGGAGCCCGCTATCTCGAACTGGACTTACTTCCCACCATTGACATATTAACAACACACCTTCAAAAAGTTTCAGGCAGTTTATGGCAGTGTGTTACACAAAATACTTACATAAGTTTTTGTATTTGAATTCAACTAATGACATAAATTTGTCACTTCTCATTAGTCTAAGTCCCTTAAAGGTCAGATGTCATTGTAATTACACAGAACCACGGGGGACATGATATAAAAAAGGTTGAACTAAAAAAAAGGCTTGAGGAAACACTGTAAGAAAAATATTTGTTGCCTATTTTTCCTGTTGCGGTTTTTCTTGGTGTAATAGACAGAAACAAATGAAGTGTTTTATTAAATTAGTTAATTTAACAACGACAATATTTATTAAAATAGCATACAAACATACATATATAAACTCGCGCCTTTATCCTATGGGGATAGGCAAAAACTACAGAGCGCCATATGCTACGATTCTTACATACTTCTTTTGCTTCGTTTACATGTCATCACACACGCCTGTTGCGATTACTACGCACCGGACCTTTCTAAAAAACCTCACCAATAAGGTCTATGTGTGTCCTTCTAGGGCGTCCCCTCTCGGCGTTCTCACTTACATCTGCCTTGTAAATACCTTTCGTTAGTCGCCTTTCATTCATACTTCCAATGGAACATCATCATGGATTTCATCCTTTTTCAAAATTTTAGAAAGTTATAAGAAAATGCTGGCACATCTAGTACATCGACTGACTCCATGCACGATCGTGTGTACCCCCACAATGTATAATCCTACGCCGTGTATATTGGACTAGCCAATATCAAGTTAGTGTTGCAAACCAGCGTTTGCTCCCAATCTTTGTTATTGAGGTGCTGTTTCGGCAGTTAAGCTAGGTCTACACGGTTTGTATCACACAAAATATCGGATAAAAGCTACCTCTCTCGATTGACTTATAAAAGGGGAAAAGTAGTATTGTATGAATTTAAGCTTTCTGTACGAGTATAGGTAGAGATCTTTATAAAGTTATCAAGCCCAATGGTATTATTGAAGCTTTTACATTCGTAGTTACGTCACTGAAGTAGACCCAAAATTAGGTTAGAACAAATTGCAAACAACTATTACGTTTCAGGGTTTTATTAAAAAATATCATTGCTTCCAGAAAATATACAGTTTTTGCTTTTGTTTTCATTTTTTTGTCAACGTAGTTGCAGTGAGCATTGTTTTGAACCCAACGTTTAATCCCCAGGATTTTGTATTGAAAAAACTCAGAGCTATAGACTCGGACCAAATCGATTAAACTAAATGGGCTGTCAATAAAAATGTTGTCTCTATGCATATTTATGCCTCCAGATGAAAATATACGGAATCCCCCATATTTTCTGTTGGAAATGAAACGGAATCGACAAACATCAAGCTATACATTTCCGGTTTACGCTGACCTCGCATTGCTCGAAAATCTAATACACTGCGAGATCAGATTATACTGGAAATGTATAGCTTGATGTATAATAGCCGTGTGTACGTTCATACTTTAGATCATACACGTATGCACGACTTTTTTAAGGACATCACCAATAAGGTTTTAAATGTCCTTCTAGGACGTCTCCTTCCTGCGTTTCCACTAACATTTTCTAAATACAGAAAAAAATGTAAAATAGAATAATAACAGAAAAAAAAACACAAAACTAACCAATAACGTTACGCACATAAGCTCAGTTTATATGCACCATCACAAGTTTTTTATTAAAGCCAGTCTGCAAATCATACCAGAACCAACACAAGCCTACCAGAACACACATCCATAATTTTATACAGAATACTAATTAATCACATTGGCCCAACACTACTGCAGTGACACGGACCAAGTTCATAATTGTATTCCAAGTTGGGACAGCGCTTGATTGATTACCACACCGGGCTTGTTCTGTCCCACGGTATCGGCATTAGGACAACACCTGTAAATTGTTGTGTAGTGACAATTAAATGTTTCCGATGTTGTGTTCTGTGTTGATGTGGGTTGTGTTTTGTTTTTTTTTGTTGACCTTTTTGACCTTACATAAAATAATAGAAGTTTTAGCCTAGTGTAAACCTTAGCTTTTGATAATAATGAATATTGTCTTGGTTTCGTTATTTGGGGAGCTATTTTCGTATTTGAAAGAACGTTCTAATTCTAAACTCAGTATAATTTGTCAAAAATACGTCTAACTTTACTGTATATTTGCCAAGTTTTTAACATTGATTGCCACTGAAATGAGGTTTCGACTGGATTAAGAACGCTTTTCACTAACACACACAGTAACTGACACATGTAAGAAATAATAATAAGTTGTTTATCTACAACAGGAATGCCCCATTCTAATAAGAAAAACAATCAATTTCAATTACGTGTTTAGTCCAAATTCCTATACAAATTAAGTATAATTACAGAAGGGTACTTAAAAGAATCTTACTCTCGTAATGTAAGAAGATAAGCTCGGTCCCTGAATAAGACAGCACTGTCTTACTCAGCAACCAAGTTGCGACCAAAACCGCATTTCAGATCAAGATGTTTTGCGGACCTAGCAACAGAATCTCCGCTTTGCAAAGCAGGAAATCGAGAAATATAAATAAAAGTAAAGCTTGTGATAGTATTTTCTTGAGGGTGTAATTGAAGGGTGCAGTTACTTGAAAAGAGTTTTACACTTATTTAGACCATGGTACAGTCACCAAGAGAGTTAAGTTTACAGACAAAAATATACATTTTATTAATTAAGGACACACATATAAAACAGCCGGTCGATTCGTCACCCAGTAAAAACTTGAGTGAAATGAACTTTCAATGCCCTCAGCTCGTTTTGTCTTCAATTTACCTACATTTTCATAATTATGGTTATATACAGAATACCACTGCTGAAATCAAAAGCAAAGCTATTAAATATGCTTATACCTACTGTTAAGTACGCTTATTTAATATCCAACCTAACTAAAGCATTAAAATTAAATTTCTGTTCAGTAGTTGTTAAGTTCCCTAGGATTTGTTTGTTTGTTTGCATACCCGATACCCGATGTGTTTGTGACCTGGAAAAAGTTCTGGAGTATGAAAGAAATACTAAAGGCTAAGCTACCTATAAAACTAAAAAAATGTTAATGGATTCTTGCTTACTTCCTTGTCTAACATATGGTTCACAAACTTGGATATTCAATAACCAAACCATTAACAAGATCCAAATAAGTCAAAGAGCTATGGAGAGGAGCATCCTCAACATCAAACTAAAACACAAGAAAACACACATAGACATAGGAAAAAAAAACGATTATCTACAATAATCGTGTTCTACAACATTCTCAAAGCCTGAAATGGAAATGGGCAGGTCATATTGTCCGCCTTCCAGACGATGACAGGTGGACAAAACGAACCATAACATGGCTAAGCCCAGGCGGACACAGGAGTAGAGGACGCCCATACGAACGTTTGGCCGACGATATAAAAATATAGCAGGAGTTGACTGAATTAGGAAGGCAAAGAACCGTTATTACTATTATTATACCCGATGTCAAAAAGTATTTCACGGAAATAAAGCTATCCTAATGCCGAGTACCATAGCTTTATTTCACAGGACAAAGTCGCGGGCAAAAACTAGTGATTTAAAATCGTGGAAGAAAATTCATCTAAAATTAAAAAGACTTACTTTTGACGGTCGCCAGTTATTCTATGATCGACTTTTTCTAATGGCGAGCATGAGTGGTGCTTTTATGTTTCCTGATTATAACTTTCAAGAATGCCAGTAGTTTGAGAATAGTGTTGCGGACTAGCCCTAAAATAAAGTTTTACTGAGGTGCCTGGCTTGTTCAGCCCATGCTTTTTTGCCAATAGATATAACTTACAGCTCGTTTCAATAGTTCATCTACGAGACATAGACGTCTTTTCGTTCCTTCAATGGAAGCAATTTTGCATTAATTTAATCAAATTCTTATGGAAGATATTCAGGTCATCGAAATGAAATGAAATGAAATTATTTATTATGCAAGTAGGATATGGAAATCACTTTTACACGTCATTTTTTCCTTTAAAGCTAGTTGAAGTCGGCATTTCTTAACTGACTACCTACCTACCTACCTACTATCCTGGTTCTCTTGCGTGTTCTGCCACGGCGTCGTCGTGTCACTGATAATGATACCAGCATGCGTATCATTACCATCATAGACGCGGATTTGAACAGACTGTAGAAACATTTCCTTTATTTTGAGCACGACAATGTCAAGAACGAAGAGAAGAATGTGTAAATTCTTCAGTCGACTATAGTCTACAATATTGAGTTTTATTTCTTCTATAATCGGCAGAAATATTTCTACCATCTAACACTTAGTCGATTCTGCCGTCGACTTACCAGTCTCTATTGTGCTCATGTTACGCGTGCTGTCTATGTTTGTTTAGAAACATTTAACTTATGTAAAATTACGGTTACAAAATGGCTTCGTACACTGGACTATGACTTAACTGAAAACATCCTATCATAATGCACGTATCTTCTTTGATAGGTAGGTACTTAGACAGTAATATGTTTATATATTTTTATTGTATAAATCAGATATCTTCATAAACAACACACACACAAGCGCGCACACTTACAAACACACACACACACATACTTGTCATAGGTAATTACTATTTTCTTATGTTTTCCTTATATTTTACTTTTATACTAAGTCCGAGTATGTTATATTAAGAATTTGATTTTTTTTTTTGTTCAAATGGTAACGGAACGAAGGAGCCTGGAACTCACGACACAGGGAATCCTAGTGTGAGATTCAGGAACTAACCTACAGAATGTATTTAAACGAACAATAAAAAATATTATTATTATTTAATTATTATTATCTAACTTATGTCCATGTTAGCAACAAGGCTAGCTGTTAATGTAGTTAGCTAGAAGATACTTGTCTGCCTAGAGTTCTGGACTAATAGACTGCTCAGAGCCGTTCTTTGAGTGTGCAAGAATTATCGCCCGTGACTACAAACGTAACAAGAGAACACTACAACTTTGTCCACTACGATGCGATTCAAAACTTTAAGTGTGTTTATACAAAGCGAATGTAATCTAGAAATTGAGCTCGTAGTAGCCTAGGACTTGTGTCACCTGAGCTTAGTTCAGGCATCAAGTAAAAGCACTGGCGTAGAACAAGTTACTGTAGTGTGTTTAATTCCGTGATTCGTGTGTTTCTCACAAATTTCGCTGGAGTTAACTTCTGGAAACTGGTTTAATTATATAGGGCTGTTTGTTTTGAAACTTTATCATGATGTCTTGCCTATTCTATTCTATTTTTGTATGGCAAACAAAGCCGATGTCGACTATTCTGCCAATGTATAATGTGAATTGAGAAACAAGTGTGTAAATAACACCCCTCTTTTTGCGTCGGGGGTTAAAAAATGACTTTTCGTACCACTTGCTCAAAAAAGTGACATTCTATGCCACAAAAAGCGAACATAACAATAGTCATTTTTGATCTGTTAAAAACAGGGACAGAAAGTTGTACTGGATTTCATTTATCCCCTAGGGAGAGAATGTGATTTTAATTTGGAATACTTACCGAAATTTATACTGAACTACATTTACACCATTGAGTTATAATAAAGCATTGCACATCTTTTTGAAAAAGGAATACGCATTTATTACGCAGTTATGATTAAAATAAAATTACTAAAACCGAGGAGGCCGTATGAGCTTGATGCCTTTGATTTTCCGACAAAAAAATATTTTGAAATTGGAATTTGCCGCGTTTTTGTTTTCTTCAAATAAAACGTTAAGTTTATTTTAATTTATTTTTATACATGTATAAGTTAATATTCTAAAAATACGTTTACTTTCAATTTATTGTCATTATTTTTAATAAATGCTTATCTCATATTATTATTGTGTTAATTTTTTCGCACATGGTACGAAAAGTAGAGTATTTTCCTCGGTGATAAAGCTGTCTTAGTCTTGGGTGAACTTAAATCCCTCGCTATACTCAGGACTCGTCTTAAATCCCTCGCTTCGCTCGTGATTTGAATCGTCACCCGCGACAGAAGACACTGCTTTATCCCCTTGGTTAATAATCTACTATTAACAACTGAAGGCACTTGTACAAATCTTCAATTGATACAGTTGAACTCATTGTAGATCTTCAAGGACGAATGTCTAGTCACTGTCTATATAATGTCCTGTCAAATTCAATAACTGAAAATGACGTTTCTAATCGAAATGACTTACTTATAACTCAATTTGCAATAGAAATTAGGCAAAAGTTAAATAAGGTTATTTTTAATGCCCACTTTGTAACGAAATCACAATAAAGCATGTTACAATTACGATAGACGCCGAATTTATTATAATCTATTTTCACAGCAGCTGTTGCACTTTATTGTAACCTTTGCAACAATTTATTTATTTCAAGAAATTATGTGGATTTCATTTAATTAAGTTTAATATTTCATTTTAGTTAAAAATTACATTTTTAAAGATAAAAACCTGAAAGATGCAGGGATGAACATGACATGGACACGTTCTTTGTTACACTTTTATTCTTTTAAATTTAAAATAAAAAAAGTTGAATAAAATAATGTTTTCACTTATCTTTCAAATAATTGTTCTGCATTCCTGCTTCTACGAGCCTTCTTTTTCTAATGCTATTATAAATGGGATATAGATTTAAACAATGACCCTTCAGTTCATGCTTGTATAGAAATGCAGGTTTAACAAATGATATTATAAGTAAAAAGGTGTAGATAGGTGTTAAGCGCTCAGCAAGCGACACGTTAAAATGTGGCTAACCAGCCACACTTGACCTCAGTGTCGCGTCGCGACGTCAACGGACGCGTGCGTGCGTTTGTGTGCCGTTTTTGAAAATCGAATGTTCTTTAGGTAACCTATCTACACCTTTTCAATTTCACATAATCACTACTGCCACTCAAAAACTTTCTAGGAAAAAACCTAAATTCAAAATAGTAGGTATGCCGCTGACGAAATCTGAAAAACGGCTCCTGTTAGAACTCCCACTTGCTCATTCTTGTAAATAGAATTGAATACATGTATTCATTATCAGATTAAGCCAACAGACTTATTGCCAAGCAATTGTTAAAGTAACTAAAACGTTAATTAGAAATTACAGTAGAGCGAACATACCACAAAATGTTTAAGCAAAATTAAAACGTTTATGTCAGAAACTAATTTAATTTACATACATACATACATAAACTCACGCCTTTTTTCCATGGGGGTAGGCAGAAACTACAGAGCGCCATATGCACACATACTCATTTACCATATTCCATATTCTTACATACTTTTTTTGCTTCATTTACATTCATACATGTTGTCATACACACACGCACCTGACCTTTCTGAAGAACCTCACAATAAGGTCTTTGTATGTCCTTCTAGGGCGTCCCCTCCCGGCGTTCCCACTTACATCTGCCTTGTAAATACTTTTCGTTAGCTACATATTCATTTATCAAAGGATTTAGGTACCTACTTAAGCAAAGCGTTGCTCATAACAAAAACACAGAATCCTAATTAACAATAGGTAAAACGTATTCTTACTGGGTAAAGCAGAATTAAAACGTTTGTCATTTAAAAGAGCATCAACTTTTGAATTAACGTGTTGAAAGTGTAATGTATGACGTGTTACATTGTTTTCGGTTTTCGTGCAAATCATGGAACTCCGTTGAGTGGTACGTGGAGTTCTCACCTCTTGTTCAATGCTTCTACTTTGTCACTGGCCGGCAGCAACTACCTATGAGCTGACTATTTGAGAGAATAATAATTCCATTCACAAGAACTGTATCAAACTTGTGCTCTAGTACATTAACCTGACCAAACTTTTAGTTTTTTTTTAAAGCATTACAGTTATCTCGGATTAATATTCTGAGATGTTAGAAGCACATGTAATAGTGGCCTGAAGCTACAATCCGTATCCAGAATTGAGTCTGCTACTGACTGAGCTACATTTACTAAGCTGAATTTACTTTAAATGAAAACCATCCTATAAAATAACTGATTTAGCTGGAAATCCTTGTGTCGCTTTTATAAAATATAATCTCAAATAGTCTTCAGGAAATGAGCGAGCTCGAACAAATAGTAGGTACCTTTCAAAACAACTAATACTGAGGATTGTTTGCGCATTCTCACTGTGAACACGTTTTAATAATGCTTCATTCAACAGATGATACCCACACTAGAATAAAGTGAACTATCCAGCAAACTGTCGTACTATTTGTAAAGCATTAAGCAGCTTTTCGTTGAGTAATTGTGTATTTGTTCAGAACTGTTCTCGGTACAATAAAATAGTTTTGTTATTATTTTTTGGGATCGTGTTGAAGTCTACGTAACTTTTGTATAAAATTGGTGGTTCAGAATATAGAGGGTAACACAACTAGCCCCTAAAGCAACATTAGGTAGTTTCGAAAATAACTTAATGTGATTTTAGTGTTGTAATTTAGGCATATGTGGTATGTCTACTGAATCATAACAAATAAACCAACTTACCTTACTATTTTAGGCATCTTGCTAATCTGCATTAATCTGTTTATCGTTACTGTTAGCCCCATACAAAAGAAAACCGGACAAGTGCGAGTCGGACTCGCCCACCGAGGGTTCCGAATGTAGGATTTATAAAGTTATTACTTGCCAAATTTCATTGTTTTAGGTCAACGGGAAGTACCCCATAAAATTTGATGCCCCTGAGAGTGTCGTAATATGCATTTTTTGGTAAAGTTTATAAAGCAAAACATGTATAATCCGGCCATATGTTTTTTTATGGAAACTTTGAAGTTTAACTTTTTCTCGATTTCATAAGACCGCACACCTCAGTATAATTAAGTTTTATTTCAATTTTATACCTCCACACATTCTCGAAATAAAGGATCTTGACCGACAGACAGATAGACAACAAAGTGAATAAAGGTGTAGGTACTTTTTCCGGTACGGAACCCTTAAAATAGAACAATTAGTAGAGACTTTGTCTTTCGCTATCAAACCAACGTTCCTAAACAAGAATAACACGCCATCAAAACTTCTTGCACACACCTTTAAAAAAAATATAAGACTCCCAAATGCTCGAATGCATCACGCCACTAAATCAGAGCAAAGCGCTGGTAATCGCATATTCTTCACAAAACCACCGAGCTAACGACCATGGACAGGACGGCTATCGAGACAAACTTTTTTTTCTGTACCTACTCGTTATAACAAGGGTGACCATCATTATGTAAATTTCTATAATATGCCGTTTTTATTCATGGTTTCATTTATTAGCAGTAAAGGGCACTTTGGCCAAAATATGAATAGGGTTTGTTATCATAGGAATAATGGTTATAATGCTATTATAGTGACACTTTCCTTAACTTTTCCTTTTCCAAGAAAAGGTTTTTAACCCCCGACGCAAAAAGAGGGGTGTTATAAGTTTCACCGCTATGTGTGTGTGTCTGTCTGTCTGTCTGTCTGTCTGTCTGTCTGTCTGTCTGTCTGTCTGTGGCACCGTAGCGCCCAAACGGGTAAACCGATTTAGATGCGGTTTTTTTTATTTGAAAGCAGGGCTTCTTGCGATGGTTCTTAGACATAATTCATCAAAATCGGTTCAGCCGTTTCAAGGTTATCAGCTCTTTTGTGTTAGCTACCGTGGCTATTTTAGACGTCTATTAACTTTACTTACAAACATACGTGTGTCTTAAAATTTCAAACACCCATGTGTGTAATATTAATAGGCAACATTATGGTGTATTTGGTCTGATGCAGCCAGGATATCTAGCAGACTAATACACTCTTGGGAGAATAACAGCAGATATGTCGTGTTTGGATTCATTTTAACCTGCATTTGATTCTGCACACAATGCAATGATGGCAACTGGGTGAGCTGATGCTGCAGCCAGGCTGTCCAGCACACCAGTAGGTAGACTCTTGACAAAATAATAGCAGATATGTCGTGTTTGGATTCATTTCAACCAGCATTTGATTCTAAACACAATGCACTGATGGCAACAGGATGAGCTGATGCTGCAGCCAAGCTATCCTGGACACCAGTAGGTAGACTCTTGACAAAATAATAGCAGATATGTCATGTTTGGATTCATTTCAACCAGCATTTGACTCTGCACACAATGCTCTGGTGGCAACAGGATGAGCTGATGCTGCAGCCAAACTATCCAGCACACCAGTAGGTAGACTCTTGACAAAATAAAAGCAGATATGTCGTGTTTGGATTCATTTCAACCAGCATTTGATTCTAAACACAATGCACTGATGGCAACAGGATGAGCTGATGCTGCAGCCAAGCTATCCTGGACACCAGTAGGTAGGTTCTTGACAAAATAATAGCAGATATGTCGTGTATGGATTCGTTTTAACCAGCATTTGACTCTACATTCATTGCTCTGAAAAATTCTCATAACTGTAAACTCTATAAAACAAAATTAATGCGTTTAAAAATTATAAAATAAAAATTAAATTAAAAATTTAAAAAACCCCCACCGCAAAAAAGTTAAACATTTAAAAAGTTAAAAATAACACTTTAGCCATGAAATTTTACGTAACGTCGGGGTACCGTTAAAATAAGTACCTACATACCTACAAGTACTAGGAACATTCTTTACTTAAGCGGTACCCCGACGTGAAGTAAAATTTCATGGCTAAAGTGTTATTTTTAACTTTTTAAATGTTTAACTTTTTTGCGGTGGGGGTTTTTTAAATTTTTAATTTAATTTTTCTCTTAGAAAAGAAAAACAAAAAACATATCCTGAATCGATTGGAATAATTAAAACGCATCATAACATCGATTCCTCTTGGGTTAAACCATTACCGCTACGGATATCCTATGTTTGGGATTACGTAATTACATTATTAGAAACCCGAGAGAGTAAGGGAGGTATTGATCAAGTATTCGGAAGAACAAAATTACTCAAGTGATTCTCGAGGCTAATGTAATATTTACAATGTTTGGAACCTATACATATTTGATAGGTATATCAACATTAATCTCCTTGATCTTTAATTTTTTTGGATATACGGTATTTTCTAGTTTTACCTCATTGCAGGAACTGGTAACCCTAGTTATAAGGCATTCCACACACGTGCGACCGTGGCGTCCGCGGCCCCACTTTGACCACTTAATTCAATGAGGCTGGATTCAGCAGCCCAGCGTCGGGTTTACAAACACGACTGAACTCGTACGCTTTGTTACTGCTTGTGTTAATACGTTCTTTTGTTAAGTTTCAGTGGGCTAATTAGGTAGTACAAAGTCTGTAGGTAACATGCATTTGCTTTTTGAATCACGTTAACAAGATACCATTGGTTTTTGGTTTAATGTGGTGTAAAGAAAAACTACGTAAGCTACGACGAACGTTGCTGGACTTGCATTAGAAAATAAAAAGGTACTGTTTTAGACTACTTAGTGATTTATTCCGGGGTCAATAATGTTTTGCATTGCCTACTCATTTTAATAGTATTTAATACGCACACATATTATGTTTACAGGGTGGAAACGACATCCACGCATATCGGAACACTAAGTCGAAGTCCAAGTCAAAACATTTATTTCAATTAGACCCATAAAAGGCCCTTTTGAACGTGGTACTTAAAAGTTTAGTAAATTATGTAAATGACTCAAATGTTTAAGTGCCCAGGAGCAGATAGTTCTCCAATGGTGTCTGGGCGTGCACCAATGTATTCCCTATGTACTCATCATCACCTGCTTGCATTTTACCAATGATATAATCGGCTACTACAGTTGGGCCGAGGGTGGGTAATCATCACTCACTTTGGTAATAAACTTAATATTTAAATTACAAGTAAACAAAAATGTAAATTAAAAAATCAAGCAGAATCCCCAACAATAATTTTAAAACTAGCTTAAAAACTAAACTACAAAATTAAATAGCACTTAAAATGTCTGCAAAGTTCCCAAATTCGAAAAGATCTTCCAAAACCCGCAAAAATCCAGAAGAACTCACTACATACAAACCACCTATGTTCTTAACCTCAACCACTGATCAACAAGGTTTCTGATCATGTCAGAAGGCACCTATAGCAAGGGCAGGAGTGGGTTTTAGCCGGTAAGAGTCCCAGACTGACTCCCAGTGGGTCAATGTAGGCGTCCATGAGGATTTCCCACACCTGTCAAACCTAAAAAAAAGAAAAAAAAACGTCACTCACTAAGACTTTACCGTGTTAAGAATTTCATGACAAGTAGTTGGTCTTGGCTGTCATTTGTAGATCTTCGACTGTCATTACCGTTAGTCAGCCACAACGGCAGATAACCTGACCTGCCATTGGATATTGTGTTACCCCGTAGCTGAGATCTAGAAGTTCGATGGTCGGTCGAGCTTTGTCAAATACGTCATATATATAAATGAGTCTACTTTCATGTAGTTAAATCGTAATTAGTTAAAATGATGTAACAACCAGCCCAATTTTACCTCTTACATTTTATTAAAATTATTGTTTTAATCGTCTCAATTTATCTAGGTATGTAATGACTTTTTAGTAGTCATGCATTTTTCTCAGACAGTCAATTATCTTTATCTTTTAATCTAAATCTATTATCTTGATCAAAGTAAATTACATATAAAACTTTATTGCTACATAAATTGATTTATATTTAAGGTGTAAAACTTGATTAAGACATTAAAATGACATTGTTCAAAACATGATCTAATCACTTAAATCTCAAAATTGAATATGAATCACTTCTTCTATAAATTTAATTTTATGTTAGACACTATTAAGTTAACGACATGATAAAACTTACAGTTGAATTATCTCATAAAAATCAGTCCAAAATCTTCAAGATCATTTCTTCTAAATACGACTTTTTTGATGATAATTTGGTTTAATTTGTTTGAATCCCAACTTTAACGACCCAATTACTTTTTAATTAACTGACTGGTTTTTAAGACTGACAGTGGTCTAAAATAAGTCAAAATAGGTTGAGAAACTATGAATTACTGGCTACTAGTAAATAACTTTTAAGTCGGTGGCCAATAATAAATGAAAAACCACTAAAGCTACGGACTTCCAAACCTAGAGTTATTTTACACCTGTTAAAGTTTTTTTATCAAGTCGGTTGGTTTTTTAGGAAAAAGATTTTTTGTTCATTCATATAGTTTTGTGGTCATTTGTTTTGATAGAAGAACCAAACCACTAAATCGATTTTGATGTAATTCAAATAAGACTACACGGAAAGTTACCCTCTCCACTAATGGGTAAACACACATAAAACAAACAGCAGAATTGAGAACCTACTCCTTCTTTGTTAGTCGTTTGTTAACTTTAAGTAAAATAGAACTATTATAAAATAAATCATACACGTCTTGCACATAGCATATATTTATTTTTAAGACCACCAAAATCTTTGGGCGCTTCTTTTTGTATTCGCCTCATAAATTAATACCAACAATCATACCACACGTTACGTTAAACATTCGTGCGAGAGACGAAAGTATTTTATATCGAAGTCAGTTCTCAAAAAGTAATTCATGGCACAGTACCTACTACCGCTGATGGCGCTTTGACGATTTCCAGAATGCATACTTCAACCAAAAATTATGTTCCTTGGATGAAGTACGCACAACTACTTGAGTTCCTGAAACCTTAAGCAAAGCTTCTTGTACTAAATAGTGTCTAGTCTTTCTGGGTTTAACACGCAGTCTTAGAAGCCAGTAGTGCAGTAGCAAAGGTAAATTATAAGCGGTTTATATAATGGTTTCCACCAAAGTAACTTGGCAACTTTGAATGTATACTAAGGCCGTCATTTCAATGCATTTCTTCATAAAAATCTCATAGCGACTTCCGTTCGTACTAACATACTTACATGTTCTAGCACTCTTGAACTTTAAAATATGCATTGTATGTCTACCACGTATACATAGGTTTTAATAAAAACATAACTCGAGGTAGTGTTCAAGAATCTTTAATTTGTTGTATCTGGCTATGGTTTGAAAAACTTACTATAAATAAATTATCTAAAGTAGACTGTCAAGAAAAAACCCAAAACAGTAAATATTTTTTTCCCATTCTCTATTGGTACCCACTTAATAACTTATCAAACCCGTAGGACTCTCTCTATAAACGCTAC
This sequence comes from Euplexia lucipara, assembly GCA_921972225.1. Lineage (NCBI taxonomy): Eukaryota > Metazoa > Arthropoda > Insecta > Lepidoptera > Noctuidae > Euplexia > Euplexia lucipara. Next base: position 12,687,545 of record OV179148.1, read on the forward strand.
AATGTTATTGGTTTCTTTCCCCGAGCGAAACTTACTTTTTTTTGTTCACGTTTAATAAATAATCTACCATTGTTGGGTTTAATATGCAGTCGGTACAGACGCCAGCACATCAACCTACCCCAATTTGTAAAATTTCTTTGAAAGGTTTTCAACTTTATTCTAAACACTACAAGGTTCATGTTCAATTGGGAAAATTTGACTGTTTGGGGTAGGTTGATGTGCTGGCGTCATTCAAACTTTACGCTATATTACTTAGCAACTGTGAAGCTCACCTGTTATTGGTGACCAATGGATGACCAGTGATATACACAAAATTCATTAAAAAATTATGTATCAAATTAATAAACAGGGTGTAAAAAGACCCTAAACGTAAACAAAACCTACATATTCTACCCATCACTGGGATAGTTTTTGTCTTCTAGAACACACCTGGAAATTGGTTTTGGAGATATTGAAGGTCAGAGTGCAAGTTTTTTTTCCTTTTTTTTTCAAAATTGTATTCCTAGTATCATTAGTAAACTTTCTTCCAAACAAACATTATCAAAATTATCGATTTTTTTAAACAAATAACGCATTTGAAGTTACAAAAACGCAATGGATACTAAACAAGCGGGCCGGTCGGGTCAACGACCAAACGCGAGTGGCCATACGCTCAGCTCTCTTTTTTAATGATGAAAAAATAAGAATTTTCCCAGCATTATTTTTTGGTTAAAGTTACTTAATTATATGTACAGAATGTGTGGTTATAGGCTATGTGATCGGTCTTTTCACACCCTGTATGAGACACAATTTCGCCAACAATACTGACGAAACGCCGAATTTAACCTACTCATAAATAAAAAGTGCTCGTTAAAATCTCTCTACTCGCAAATACACATGCATGTAAATTTTTGCAATAAAACTTTTAGTTTTGACAATAAATTCAATTGGGCCGTCAATAAATTTTCAAAGCATAAATCCTGCCAAGGTCTATAGTGTGACGTCGTTAAAAAACTTTTATGGCCGCTTACTCGGAACAATAAAGAAATGTGTCAATGTGGAATATTAAACGGTAATTATATTAAAACATTCGTTTATTCTTAGTTGGTGTCTGCACGAATTCTGTCAATAAAAGGGAAGCAAAATGTTTTTAACGCCTGCAGTAGCCGGGAGACTACGGGTGTTAAATTTATTATTACCCCCTAAATTGCCAAGAGCACACCTGATTTAAAAAAAAGCAGCGTTTAGCATGTATCGTTTCCTGCTTCCTCTGTCAGTAGCTAAGATACTCTAAAACAATAACAAAAGTGATATGGTTTGTTACCCCAAAGTTGACAGCATGATTGGCGCAATTGCTGAGCGATTGACTAATGTTTGTCAAACAGAAATTTGTATGACCCACAGGAAGGTAGTTGTTCCGGGTTCGACTGTTTGTGTATGTGCGTGTTGTGTATGTTTATAAACGTTCGTAATACAGAAAAAAATCCTAGTATGGGGAAAAGTTTAAAAAAGGCGAGTATAATAATTTTTAGTCCTGAATTCGTGTCAGTACAAAGCGGTGACGTCACAGGGACTATTTTTATGAAAACCACAGTAAAGCTTTGTATTAGAAAAACTTGCTCACTGGAATTAACTCCCACAATACCTTTGTTTCTTTGTGATACATACACGCTTTAAAATGGACAGCCTTTTTAAATATTTACCTCAGTCGTATTTTTATGTTCTTCTTTAGTGGGCTTTAGGGTTCAGTAGCCAAAAGACAAAAGGGAACTTCTAAAATTTTGGCCTGTCTGACGTCCGTGTGACCGTATGTCCGTTTAAACGTCGTTCATCAGTCACAACATTTTAACTCGTAGGCCACTACATCGGCAAAAAATGGAAGAAAACTGAATTCTGACTGGCCTGTTGGTCTAGTAGTTAGTGGCCCTGACTGCTTTACCGGAGGTCGTGGGTTCGATTCCCACCCGGGACAAATGTTTGTGTGATGAGCAAGAACATTTATCTATAATTTGTTTATATTTAGAAACATATAAGTATGTTTATAAGCTGTTTAGTACCCATAAAACAAGCTCTGCTTAGCTTGGGACTAGATGGCGTTGTGTAAAGTAGCGAAATATTTATATTTATTCATTTATTATATTTGTATTAAAACTACCCACTACAACAATAATTAGTGGTGGCTCCTCCCATACCTACATGTACATAGAAATAAACAACAATTATGCACACAAGCGTGTGGGCGGTTTGTAGGATACTTTATTTTTTATCAGTAATAAATACAAATTTTATTTTTGCAGTCGACAAAATTAATACTGTACAAGCGTAAATTAAATCTAAACAATAAAGAGATTTGCAAGCCTCGTTTGAGCACTGCCCTAACAAACTCGAAAAAAAAACGATGTTTTGTTTCCTATAAATATCAGTAGGTATATTCCTTTTAACTCTCATGTTAAAAGAGACAAACATAAGAGTTTGTTAACTTTTATGTTAGCCTCCTTCGTAATTTGTCATCACTGACTCGACGATTATCCACTGACGTGTGATAATTTGGAGATAATGTTACACACAAATAGGTGCGTCATAGCCTACAAAATTCATGACTGTTAGTATTATGAGCTGACAATAATTCAGAGGAAAATATTTAGACTGTGGCCAAGTGTACCGGACTTTTTGGTACACAGCGCCACCGAAGTGACGCTTTTGTTTTTGTGAGACGTTCCAAATGTCACGAAGCATGAAGAATGATCGTGGAACGTGACGAAAAGACGGGGGTATTCTAGTAATATTTCGTGTGTCTTTAAGAAATATGACAGTTCGTTTTATACTTTGATTTGAGAGAACTCGGTTTTAGTATTGAATTTCTTAGAAGCATTTCAACTTGCTCGGAGATAATCACATGGATGGCTTCTTTGAAGCGGCAGGACTACGTTCACTACAGTAATTATCAAGGTGTTAATTAAAAGTATCATGACCAATTTTGGTGTGAGCATAATTTGTTGCTCCATATAATCTGAATATCGAATGACACTTAATTTTTATGTTCGTGATTAATTAGCTTACGTAAAACATGTTTTATTATTGCTTTATGTCGTAAATCTTGGTCAGTTTAAATTAATGTTGACGTTTGTGCCAAAATTAAGGTTGTGAAACTGCAGGAAATATAATTACCGGCGGTATCATGTTCCCTTTTCTTTCGAAATATTTATTAAATTAATTTGTCATGTTTAAAAAGTAGTCAGTCATTATCTTATTTGTTATTATAGTATTGAAAAGAAAAAAAGCAGTCTTATTTTATCGGTCGCAAGTTCGCAACTATCACCAAGTATGTCGAAGTTGGTTTAGTTTCATCGGATGCAGCTGATTGGGGGTGTTTTGTACAGAGTGACACATCCACATTGCAAGATACCTACTGGGTAGCACGGTAACTTTTTGTAAGGCTTGTTGTCAGACGTTGGGACTACTAGCTAACAGTAACAACCATCAAACCAAAGAATGACACAACTGTTTTTCGTGCTTCCCGTTTGTAATGGATGGCCTTTAATCGGCCCGAGCGGCAACAGCCGAAATAGCTCGAAAAAATTATTACCTCGGCCTTACCAAGCTTAGAAAATGCCCAATTAGCGTTCGTTCATCCTCCGCCCTACTAAATTTTGCTGCGATACTTAAAGCAATTCTATAAACAGAAGATCCCTCAGATTTGCAAACCGTCGCTTCCAAATTTATCCATTTAATTATGGAATCCATCAAGTTATAGCGTCTTCTAATGGTCCAAATTGCACTGTCACGTCTGGTTTCAAATTTAAATCGGCAGAAATAGTAACATTTGAAATTTGGTAGCGGGATTGAAAAGTGAACGATATAGCGTTGCGTTGTGCTCTGAGAAACACGATCCGTCTCCTTTAGCAGTCGTCGAGGCGATAAATTTTGTGGAATCTAATATAGCCGTGATTTGTGCACTGTAGTTTCGGATTCAATCTGACAGTTTGAATAAAGTTACACATGAATTAGCTGTTCGTAAAGTAGCTCCCACTGAATTTATCGTTGCAATATTGTTGATAACTTAATTATGTCTGAGTTTGTAGTTTGTAACTGAATTACGCTGGATTGTTTGAGTTTGGGTTTAGTTGTAACATAATGACCTGTAACTTCATTAAATGTTTCGTTTAATCTAATTCTGTATTGTTCTAATTTACATTATTTAAACATGCGTTAATAGGTAGAGAACGAACAGATTCGTTCACCGTATTCCACATACATACATACATAAAACAACTCCCGTCTTTTTCTCATGAGGGTAGGCAGAAACTACAGATGCTACAATTCATAAATACTTCTTTTACTTCGTTTACATTCATATGTATTGTCATACACACACACTGGTTGCGAGTACAACGCACCTGACCTTTCTGAAGAACTTTACCATTAAGGTATATGTATGTTCTTCTAGGGCGTCCCCTTCCGGCGTTACCCCTAACATCTGCCTTATAAATACCTTTTGTTAATCCTCTCAACGTGACCAAACCATATACACTTTTCAATTATCCCATAAATGTTAACTAATAATGAATAAAATCGTGGTTAAAGGTTTCGTCTACATCTAGTTAGTTTATAACACTACAGATTCAAAATATATGTAAGGCTTGCACGCCGGACTTATTTTAATCAAATAAGTTTCATATCCTTACTAACGACATAAGTTTTAACGTCTATAAGGCATGTCATAACATCTCATCGGCAAGACAGGTCAAATTACCAAATCGAAATTGCGACTAATCCTTCAATGTCGTCACATAATTTTACAGCCGTACTTAAAACTTTGGAATTATCATTAAACACAACTTTGGAAACATATTAAACCTCCGCAAATCAGGTTCGCTTTACGATCAAGGGACCCAAAGAATTTATTAAACCAAACCGTACTATTTACGATTCGCACAGCAATCTATAACTCACGAACAGGAAAATGCTATCCTTACGATTTCATTACAATAAATCTCATGGCCCGAGTTATAAAGTTTTGTGTCGATCGAAACTAAACTAAGTAGATAATGTACTCTGGTCAGGCCATTCTTTACCTTGTTATAAGCCCTACAAGTGAAATTAAGCTCGAATATCATTATGATAAGGTTCATAATCTAATCTTCCAATATTTTACCCTACAACTTTGAGTATTTGATAAGTGCAGCCTGATAAGTTGCAAGCGATAATTGACCCATTATTTAAAGGGAAATGATAAGTATAAATCTTGTTCAGATACTAGAACTGTGATTGGAATTCGATCAGCTAAAGAAAACAAGAACACAACAAAGATTGGGTGTAGGTACCTACAGTTCTTGCATATCTTACTTATCAATGACTAAATATATTTACGATCGCGATACAAACGTTTTAGGTAAGTTGATCGTTTTGTAATTTTGTAATCGAGAATTTGGTTCCTTATTAGATAAAGGTGCAAGAAGTTAATTCAATAATCATAAATTTCCACATTAGGCTTAGAATTAATGTAAACATTTACCGCTACTGAAGTGACTTTGATACACTATTTCGATAAGGCAGCCGTAAGAGTCAGAGAGATAAAAATAACTCAATAGCGGTAAGTATTGAAATAGAAAAACCCAATTTGAATACTTTTTCATTGATCAAAAGCTTTGCTCTAAATTCTCTATTGTTTCATTTAACCGTTTACCCAAAAAAGACTTACTACTTGAACACATTTATAGAATCGTAAAACGGTTTTACGATCCCGAAGCATAATCCAAACATAAAATTATAAACGTTATGTATCGAAGCAACCGAAAATCATAAATCGATGTTTTCGTAACATAAATACATGTTTTCTATTGAGGGTGGGCACAGTAAGTCTTAAAATAGCTGTGCAAGTGAACGGTTAGAGTTAAATATTGTGCTATTGTACCTTTAATGTCTGTAAGGTGCCTATAAACTGGTTTAGTGATGTTTCTAATGCACTAGTTTATTATTTTGTCCCTTGCCATCCCTCAAACGGAAAATATGGAATGTATATCTTGTTTATCATTGTGTCTCTTCATTGACTATTATTTTTAAGTTATTGCTTATGATTCTAACCGTCTTGTAGTCAGCTTCCATTTACAATCCAAGATTTAATAAGCACATAGTTAATCACAGAACTTTGCAAAACACATTAGTGTTTTTTAATCTTCGTATATATCAATTTTCAGTCAACATACGGTTTAAATATTTTCACTTTAAAATCAGAACATTTGCACCAATACATTTCACAACGGGACCATCTTATATTTTGATTCCAATAAATTATAATTTGCAGAACGTGATCTAATGGTACTGTAAAGTATTTAAATTTAATTCTTATTGCAACAAATGGATCCTCGACAATAGTTTCTGTTACTATTGTTAACAACACGTTCTCTAAACGTCATTTTGACTGCGATCGTGCTAATACTGTTACCGTGAAACGCATCTGCCTGCCACAATGGAGTTTGTACGGTATTATGCAATTATTGAGTCGATATTATGGTTCAACATGGTTATTTCGTGTTCATTGTATCTATGTGAATGTGTGACAAATGGTTTGGGAGCTTTCGTTAAAAGCTTTATGTGACGATTATTATTTTAAAATAAAGCAACATGATGGCTAAGTCATTCTACTGAGTAACTCACTTTTAAAGTGTATGTCCCTAATTATTTCAGTCGTAGGGCAAAACTCATAGATATCAAACGTCATAAAAGTCAAACTGAAAACTATCAAAATAAAACATGTAAAGTTTAACTTTTAATTGTGTCACTGCCAAAATCCTCTTATCTCACTAAAAAAAAAAAATAGTAAAATATTATAATTCCTAGAATCACACAATTTCCATCGTAAAAATTTATTTGATCCAACTGAAACTTATGAAGTTAATAATATAATCGTTAATACGAAGAAAGATCACAAAAAGAAAATAGTGTCGACAGATTTGTACTGAAATGTTTACGAGAAAGAGACGTCCGTTATGACATGAACTGTTAAGTATGAAGCGACTTAATATACTCAGATTATTATTTTAGAAAATGTTTAGTTTATGAAGTTTCTTCGTGATGGATTTAAAATTGAATGATATTTAAATTACTTTGTAAATTAATTCAAAATATTACTTTTTTTTATTATTAATATTAGTTATTCAGTAACCTTGAATTTATCTTCGTAAAGTGTTTTTTTTTATCCTTGGCACCTACATCGTATTCACAAATCGTCGTATCCTACGAATAGTGCCCTAACGAACTTAAGGGCTTTCTTTTTTTATTGCATTATTCAATTCTACTCATCATACCACATGTAATCAGTTCAACAAAACAATTAAAAACGGTACAAGTTATCAAATAATAAGGTTTTCTAAAAAGCCACAATTATAAGCACTACGTTTTCAACGAAGAATAAAGCCACAATAGCCGTCGCGCCCTCTTTCTTCGCGAGTAGTGAGGGTGCGCGGGCGCCGGGCAACGTGCAAGCGCCGCTCGGCCACTATTGGGTACATTGAAAAAAGCCCTTATGGTGATTGTGGCCGTGTTCTATGGAATGGCTAAATTGGATATGTATAGAAGAGACTAAGACCTAATTACGTTTGTGTCTTTTTTCTACGTTCAAATTATGTTTTTGTCTTTTATTATGGCGACTGTGACCTAAACATTTCCGCAGATAAAAGGCGTAATGTAACTTATTGCTCAAGTCCAACCCTACTTTGCCTTAAAACAACTGAGAATAAGGATTTAAGGGACAAAATGCGTATAAAATATAAAGGTAATTTATTGAAAAAAATGCTAGTCGAACCATATGATACCCATACACATTATATGGAACCACAAACACATAACTGTTCATAAGTAATTTAAATAATCACAAAAAAGTGTCTCCTGAAAAGTAGCTATTATGCAGTTACGCCCCTATTCGTAGGATACGACGAAATATCAAAAAGTATTTAATATTGTATCCAAAACATTTAAAGACAAAGATAAAGAGTACCTAAATACGGAGTTTGTCCGGGTCTGACCATTCGGAACCCAGAAAATTTTACTTAAAAAACTTGTAAGTTTGACGTTCAAAAGTGCTTTTTATGGGCTAATTGAAATAAATAATTTGAGTTTAACCATAACGCAGCCAAAACTTACATGCAATTATTCGTCAAAGTCAAGACCGAGAACCATCATGCATTGTGCACGCATACAACATTTTTATCTGAGAAAGTTCAGAGACCCCAAAACTTAAACATGTAACCAGTACTAAACTTCATAACAAAGCAACTGTTTTAAACATGATCTGTTAAAAAGATGAGCCAGCAACCGCCACCCTGTAAGAGCATGGTACATTTTTAAAAAAACTTCTCGGTAAGTCAGATCGTCAAAGTCGCTATAAATAAAGCGAAGCGGGGAAGGTTCAAATGAATTCGCCTTTCAATATCACGCTACATTTTCTTTTAATCTGTTTAAATGACGACAAATTTACTGCTACAGATTTTCATTTAACGTTTTGAGCATTTTCGTCCGTTTTTTTGGTAGCCCGTGTTGGAATTGAGGAAATGATTCGTGCGAAATCTTATGTTTTCAGATTGCGTAGCTGATTTTTTGTCTGGAATCATCATCAACCATAAAGGATACAAACGGCGTAGTCCACACTTTTATTACGCAAACAAAACCACCGATTACTTGTGGAATTTGACGGCCTGTAACAATTCTGGCTACTTAGGCAAATTTGTGCTCAGTGCAACATGTAGGCATTAACGTTATTACTAAAATTCCGTGATCTAAGGAAGTGATGACATCTATCTCTATTTATGATAATCCATTGTGTCACCCCATTTTTAGGGATCCGTAGTCAACTAGGAACTTAAAAAATAGGACAGCTGTCACAAAATAGAGACGTATTAAATTTTGCTCTAAGGAAAAAATACAATAAATCGTTATTTGTATCATTTTTCAACAGTTTTATGGTGTTCAGCCGTGAGCAACGTCGGAATACTTCCGTTTTCATAACAAGGGACATTCCATGCCTCTAAAATTTATTGAAATAAACAGCCACGACAGACGGCTAGTCTGAGCCTAATCGACTTTGCAAACCAAAAGCATTAGCAGAGTGGAGTCATCGAGCGCAAATCTTATTCACTACTGAGCGGCAAAACGTGCATTTTCTACGCGACGCTTTGGGCCTGTCTCTCGGCAACGGTTGCCGGGGCTGCGCCGAAATGCCAACGAGGTGCCCTGTCAGCGCGACTTCATTCAAAACAAGTGTCAAAAACTGTGTCAATTTTCTTTGCTTTTATGTTTTTCATCTGTGTTTTAGTTTAATTTATTTATAAGTGAGTTTACTTGTAAGTTGTATATTTTCTCTTTTTTATGAAAAGTAATGACGACAGTAGCGATCCCGGACCAAGTGCCAGTCAACCTTCCACATCGCTGGATGGTTTTGTGAGTTGTCCTCTATGTACCCAAGCACGCTTTTTTAAGGGTGAACGAGGTTTGAAGGTACATTTGGGTAAAAAACACAAGCAACACAATGTACCTTCAACTTGCCCCACGTTACCAACAGCTCTTACACCTGATTCACCCACTCAACCCCTTTGGAAAACGCTATCAAAATTAAAAATATCTACCCCAGTTTTAAAGAGAGTCCCTCGCGGCGCGAGGCCATCCGTGGCATCAAGTTTAGCGCGCTGTATTCGCCTCGCCGTCCGAGAGAACTCTATAAGTGCATGGGAGCAACTATTCACCTTTCCGTTTAGAGTTCTGCATGTGCAAAAAAATTTGGCTAGTAAAAAAACTTTGACAGCCCAAATTAAAGAGAACTGTAACTTTTCGGCCCAAAATTTTGAACCAAAATTAACAACGCACCCTACACAAAGAAGTTTATTGCACTATGTAGAGTCTAAACTGAGTGAAGGTGACATCAGAGGTGCAGCTAGGATCATTTTCAGCAGCGATGTGGTTGCGCCGTACTCTCCAGAGACACTTACAGCTCTGGAGAGCAAACACCCCGCCCCTGCGGATGACCTCGTCTTCCCTGACCCCCCCGATCCGTTAACCAACTCACTTGTAGTTACAGCGCACCAAGTGAGTGCGGCCGTGAGCTCATTTCGATGTGGCTCCGCCGGTGGACACGACGGCTTGTCGCCTCAACATCTGAAGGACCTAATGTGTTCAGGTGCCGGGGAAGCTGGTGAGTCCCTTTTGAAGGAGCTTACGGCCCTCATTAATCTAATGCTCTCCGGCAATGTGAACGAAGCCATCATTGATATTTTGTACGGGGCAAATTTATGTGCCCTGCGCAAGAAGGATGGTGGCATTCGTCCCATTGCCGTAGGTTCCGTTTACCGTCGTACCGCAGCTAAAATTTGCTGTGCCTATTACAGCGAGTCGCTGGCAAGCAAATTTCAACCCCTTCAGCTAGGTTTCGGGTCTAAAGGGGGCTGTGAGGCTGCGGTACATGGTTTAACAACGTATCTAAATAGCAATGAAGGTGAGGTCATCCTTAAGGTTGACATTAAGAATGCCTTTAATTCCGTAAACAGGGACACCTTGTTGACAGAGGCTCAAAAAGAAATACCCAAAATTTATAGTTTTCTTTATCAATGTTACAGACACCCCTCTAAATTACTTTATCAGGCCAACCTTTTGGATTCAGCCGTGGGATGTCAACAAGGTGACCCTCTTGGGCCTGTCATTTTTAGTTTGGCAATAAATCCAATTATTCGACAACTAAATTCAAAATTCAACGTTTGGTATTTGGATGACGGTACCTTAGGAGGTGAAGTAGACACTGTTTTGAAAGACCTAACCTTTTTAAAAGAAAAATTTCATTCTATTGGACTTGAGCTTAACATTTCAAAATGCGAACTATATATCCCCCAAACCACTGACAGACAGACCACCATTGCAAAATTTAATTCAATAGCACCCAAAATATCAATTACAGAAAGGAATTCCCTTCACCTCCTGGGGTCCCCAATTTTCGACGAATCCTTTCCAACGTTTATTGAAGAAAGAATACAAAATTTTAATGATGTTTCGGAAAGACTTTTCAAAATAAACATTCATTCGGCATTCACACTTATTCGATACTGTTGTTTTGGACCAAAATTTACATATAGCCTTCGCTCCTCTCATCTCTGGAAGTACCCAAAACTTTTAGAAAAAGTCGACCAAATTATTAGAACTACTCTTACATCGATATTAAATGTGGCCTTGGACGACCGAGCGTGGCAGCAAGCCACACTTCCCATTCGCTTGGGTGGTCTCGGCGTCCGCAAAATTTCAAGTTTAAGTTTACCGGCCTTCCTCTCCTCGGTCCATAGTACCGCTAAATTAACCAGGAATATTTTACCTGCGTCACTGGTTGATTTTGAGGTACCATGTTTGACCGATGCGTTGAACGCTTGGAAAATGACTTGTCCCAATACGGATTTACCCGACAACTTGTCTTCCCAGGGTCGGTGGGACGGGCCGCTTTGCAGTGCTATTCGGAATTCCCTTTTAAATACCTCATATAGTGCTGCTGAGCGTGCCCGTCTGCTGGCCGTGGGAGAATGGGAGTCGGGTTTGTGGCTTCAGGCACTTCCGTCAGCCACCATAGGCACTTTGATGGATGACACTTCATTTCGGCTCGCTACGTGTCTACGCTTGGGTGCTCCTTGTGTTGCTCCTCATCGGTGTCACTGTGGTGAAGCTGTCGACAGCTCCGGGCACCATGGCCTGTCTTGTTGCAGGAGTGCAGGTCGCATAGCACGACACGCCAGCATTAACAATATTATTCGTCGTGCTCTTGTCACCGCCGGCGTACCAGCAATTTTGGAACCTAACGGCTTGGTACGAGACGATGGAAAGAGACCAGATGGAATGACGTTGTTGCCTTGGAAGATGGGTAGGCCTTTGGTGTGGGACGCAACCTGTGTCGATACCCTTGCGCCATCTCATATTCCAAGTACGGCGAGTTGTGTTGGCGCTGCTGCTGCAGCTGCTGAGGCCCTCAAGCGGCGCAAATACTGTAACCTCATTGGAAGTTACGGTTTTGAGCCGTTTGGGGTCGAAACGCTCGGGTCATGGGGTCCGAGTGCACGCAGCCTTTTTAAGGAGATTTCTCGCCGACTGGTCGACACTTCGCGTGACCAGAGGGCTGGCTTATTCTTTGGCCAAAGAATTAGCATTGCCATCCAACGTGGCAATGCTGCCAGTCTTCTGGGCACGTTTCCAGATGACGGCGATGGGGAGGAGTACTTTGACGCCTAAGTGTTCCGATTTTTTACTATTTTATTTGTAGTTAGTTTAAGTGTACATATTTAAATTAGTTTTATTGTGTTTTCTGTATTTTTAATTACTATTATATCAATAAAAATTATTAGTTAAATAATAACTAGGAACCCTTATAGTTTTGCCATGTCTGTCTGTCCGTCCGTCCGTCCTCGCTTAATCTCTGTGACCGTTAGCACTAGAAAGCTGAAATTTGGGACCAATATGTGTATCAATCACGCCGACAAAGTGGTAAAATAAAAATTGGAAAAAAATGTTTTATAAGGGTTAAAAAAAATCACATCCCACATATGGGCTCTATATGTAAAGTGGGATGTGATTTTGTTTTTAATTTCAACCCCAATGTATGATATATTGTTGGAAAGGTATTTAAAATGAATAGGGGTTTACTAAAATCATTTTTTGATAACGTCAATAATTTCGGAAATAATCGCTACAAAAGTAAAAAACAATGCCCCCCCCCCCCCCCCCCAAATATGAAAAAAATCTGAAATGTAGAACTTTATAAGGACTTTCTAGGAAAATTATTTTAAACTTGGATGGAAACAACAGTTTTTGTACAAAAAAGACAAAAAGTTGTACAAAATAATTTCTGGACTAAGTTTGTAGTATAATCGTATATGCAAGCATTTAGAACACTTATTGTCACGGACGGGAAACTACGGAACCCTACACTGAGCGTGGCCCGACACGCTCTTGGCCGGTTTTTTAATATTGATCAACATTCAGAGTTACAATATTATACGGATTATACGCGCTTAGTAAACACTGTAAATTCAAAGAGTCCAAAAAAGCTAATTAGGGCTCTAAACTATTATGACTCTTAAACGAGAAATGGTTCAGCCTTTTTATTGTGCCAGGATGAATTCTGGGTCAATGATAATTTATAAAATAAAAATGCTTTACTAAAGTCCGCACTTAACACTAAAATATTTTATACCTATTTGCTTCTTCAGTTTAACCGTCGTTTTATCTGTCAATAAAGCAGATAGATCTGTTTGTAGTTCGGACAGTTTAATCGTTATAACAATTTCTTGGATATTAGTTCTGTATTCGCTTTTCACTCGTTTACTAGTCTAATAATGGAACGTTGTTTAGCCGGCAACATGATCAGTTTGCGATCGCTTGTCGGCTATTAATATGGCGTTTTGTGTTAATTTGTTTGTAGATGAGAATCTGCCAACTATTCAGGAATAGCAGACAGATTGGATTATAATCAGTTTGAGCTTAGTGATTGACACAAATACAAAGCTGAGGAAATCGATTGCAAATGTAATGTACGTGAATTAGGACATAGCAAGTATAGTAGCGTCCTGCAATTCGCAGATGCGTGCATAGAAGATAAAGTATTAGTGCACGTGGAATAAAACTCCGACTGAAAACTTCAAATTAATGTCATCAATCTTTCAAAGTTAAAACAATCACTGCCCAAGCTTGTTTGATTAGAAAATATAATTTGTGTAATCGCATGACGTCACTGCACACTATTTGCTTTCCCATGTCGGTGTCCAAGCGACTAAACAGTTTAATACACGGCTAACGTTTAATGAACTAGTCATTAGCTGTGAATTAAGGTTAACGCTTCTGTGTTTACAGTTGTTTATTTACTGTAGTGCCATGAATTTGGGTATTGTTAAAATGAAGTTAAGAACGAAATGAGGTTTAATGGTTTTCCAAGGTGCTTTTTCTCGTAAACTAATTTGGTGGAGAGGTCTAAAATGAAAATATACTGTACTGGGATAGAAAATCCGTTTTCAAGTTTTGATTGTTTTATTTTTAGGTTAGGCACGGAGTCTGGCTTTTGCTCGGGTTTCCTTATAGAACAAGTGGCGAAATGTGAATTTAAATTAGGATAGTAAATTTGAAGACTAATTAGAATTAAATTACTGGCGACAGCTATCCAGCCTAAAGATTGAACTATAATGGCCATTTAAGTTTATCAGTTTTGATTAACGCTTTAGTGTCCGCTAGCAAGTGCTTAATGAAACGTATTTAGTTGATGTCAGATGTGAATCGTGTGCTAGAGTCAATTAATACTGTGACAAGTCTAGATGATTAGTAGGAGTTAAGGGGAAGACTATTATAACACAGTTCCAAGTACATTATCAGCCTAAGTAACGACGGTAGGTATCGAAGATTTTCATAATACAATATCTAATATAAAGCTGCATTATATTACTAAAGATTACTTCACAGAACTTTGTAGGCACTACCAGACAGTTACTACATTATTCAGCCATGCTGCAGAGCCATCCATCAGATGGTGACGTTCGGTTGGCATGTCTGATTGGCTACCGCACCCTGCCGTACGTTATCTACAATCGTGTTGGCTCTTGGAATCCTGCTTACCAATCAGTAACAAGAACCTCATTTGTTTTAACAACATCTGCTAGGTAGTAGGTATTTGTATTGTAATATGATGACAGCTTGATGTATCTTGTGATCACAAGACGTCTTATTCTTTGACATCAAGGTTTGCCGTCTATGACGGGGAAACAGTTAGAGGGTTTGAGGAAATCCTAAGAAAATACATACTTACGTGTTTGAAATTGTTATTGTGTAGGAATAATAATGTTAGACCTGGTTAATTATTTTCAAAAAGGGAGAAATACAAAAATCGTTTTTAGATACTTAAATGCCTACGTATGATTCAGTAAACACTGCTTATTACACATGAAATAAGGTACAGACGCCAGCACATCAAGTTACCCCAATGAGTCAAATTTTCTCGATTGAATATGAACCTTATTCTGTTTGACATAAAGTTGAAAAACGATCAAAGAAATTTGACACATTGGGGTAACTTGATGTGCTGGCGTCTGTACATGTAGCATTCATTTGTTAAATGTTTCGTAGGAAGTCTGTAAAATCATCACGTGTCGCCTGGATAAATGAAAATACCAGCCTGTTACGGGACCACGGAGCAAAGATCTCTTTCCATACAAAGAAGGCATGAGCATAAATCACCACGACTAGCGACTGCTAGAGGTAGCTTGGCCATTTCAGACTTACACACGGTATAAGTACAAATCTGATGTGAGGTATCATAATAATAATAATTTATAATCATCTTTATTTATTTAAGGACAACCAACAAAGCATAAACCAAAATACATGTTAAGATTCAAACTCAATTCTTTATATTTTCCAGTGTTGCCTTAATTAGAGGCCGCCACGACATGCGTTAAAATATAAAAGTAGGAAATGCAGTTACAATTCAAAAATAAAAGCAAAATTCACTTACAAACAAACAGTTAAAAACATTTGATTGTTACATTAATCCGACATACAATGGGCTATTTAACAAATTTTTAGTTTTAAGTCCCTCATCTAGATTACAAGAAAATATTCGACACATATTTTTTATGTTTTCACGTAATCTAAAAATAACGGCGATACATCGAGTCAAAATGTCGCATGATGTCACTAGCCAGTAAAGTTTACACTAGCTCATTACGTTACAAGCCCCCACTCTTCAACCATAATGCGCTTAATCTAAACAGTTTTCCATCAATTTGAAAAAGAAAAAATATGTGTCGAATATTTTCTTGTTTTCTAGATGAAGGACATTTTTTTTTGTCAAATAGCCCATTAATAGAATAGCAATGATAGCCTAGTGGTGTGACCACGGGATTTCCAAATCACTGGTCTCGAGTTCGAACCCAAGGCACGCACCTCTGACTTTTCGGATTCATGTGCGTATTGTTTAATTATAACTTGCTTCAAAAACGGTGAAGGAAAACATCGTGAGGAAACCGGCATGCCTGAGAGCTATTTCTCGAGGGCATGTGATGCCAAGTCAGAGGCCCATAGGCGGCAAAAAAACTCTGAAACCAGGTTAGTTACTAACCACAAGATAAGAAGAAGATTTCAATTGAGATATCTAATATAAACTTAATAGAACTACTTTAAATAAAAACAGATTAGCACTTGTCTATGTTTGATACATAAAAAGCCTAACTGCCTAGGCAGAAACTACAGAGCGCCTATGCTACGATTCTTACATACTTCTTTTGCTTCGTTTACATTCATACATGTTGTCATACACACACGCCGGTTGAGAGTAGGTACTACGCACCTGACCTTTCTGAAGAACCTGACCAATAAGATCTATGTACCTATGTCCTTCTAGGGCGTCCCCACCCGGCGTTCCCACTTACATCTGCCTTGTAAATAACTTTCGTTTGTCGCCTTTCATCCATCTTTTCAACGTGACCAAACCATCTAAGCATATTCATTTCAATTTTTGTTACTACATCTTCTTTTTAACCCCCGAAGAAAAAAATATGGGTGTTATAAGTTTTACCGCTATGTGTGTGTGTCTGTCTGTCTGTCTGTGGCACCGTAGCGCCCAAACGGGTGAATCGATTTAGATGCGGTTTTTTTTAAACCACAACGTTGCTTTATCACTTCATTCGTCAATCTGTAATTCATAAACTAAATCATTTATTCTTAATGCAGTATTCAAATAACAGAAATCAATCCACGATAGGTTCTCATGTCACTTCTCATTACAATCTTATATTTCACATGTGACTTGCTTACATTTACCACCTGATTACCATTAATTTGTTTTGGACTCGCCACTATTCGGTGACAAACGTAACAAGGTATAATGAGACATAAGACGGGCATGCCCGTATGTCCCCCGTCATGCCAACATCAGGTTCGGGCATTCAATACAATAGCTTATTGGCTGTATAATAGTTGCATGAGTGACAAGCCCGCATCTATCAAAATGAATACAATGTAATGTATTAAAACTTTTGGTGTTGTTTTTAAAGTAAGGGTTTAGGAAATGTTTACACATAGCTTAGAATTTTGGCATAGTTTTTCGAAAAGGTCGTGTTGTGAATGAATTTGATCATTTAATGGATTTAGTTACAGCTAAGTTTCTGTTTTAATTCGGTATGTAAAGTATTTTTCAGGTGTTTTTTTATTCCGTAAAACATTTAATTTTAAGCCACTAATGTTAACCATTTTTTTCCAAGTAACAGTTTTTTTTTAAATTATATTTAGAGGCCAAAATTATATGAAAGTCAAATGGTTACAAGTATTATTGTGTAAATAAACACAATCTTGTGATATAGAGAGCCTAAAATAGAAAAATAAGGCTTAATCTCGAAATGGTTTTGGAGTCAGCGTAAGTTATTTTTTACTTTACATATCTAATTGCAAAAAAAAAATATGTAGAGATGACGTGGGATCTTAAATGACGTTAGAAATAGTCTTTGGTATCATTAGTTATCACAAAAACTAATTATGTGTTTTAATTGCAATGCAATACAACTGCCTGTTTACAACTGTTTTATTTTATGACTTAGCTCATGAAGAAAATAATTACATTAAGGATTAAAATGGTTTAATCATAGATTCATTTTACAAATGTACAGACAGACGCCAGCACACCAAGCTACAAATTTACCAAATGGAACAGGAACCTTATTATTTTTGTAATAAAGTTGAAAAAGTATCAAGAAATTTTACACATTGGAGTCGCTTGATGTGCTGGCATCTGTACAGACGCCAGCACGTCAAGTTACCCCAATGTGTCAAATTTCTTTGATCGTTTTTCAACTTTATATCAAACCAAATAAAGTTCATATTCAATTGGGAAAATTTGACACATTGGGGTAACTTGATGTGCTGTCGTCTGTACATAAACTCACGCCTTTTTGCCTAAGGGGTAGTTAGAAACTATAGTACGTCACCTGCTACGGACCTGACCGCTATGCCGGAGGTCGTGGGTTCGATTCCCACCCAGAATAAATGTGTGTGTGATGGGCACGATCATTTGTTCTGTGTCTGGGTGTAGGTTATCTATGTATGTATTTAGAAATATATAAGTATGTTTATGAGCTGTTTAGTACCCATTACACCAACTTTGCTTAGCTTGGGACTAGATGCCGTTGTGTGAAAGTTGTGGAATATTTATTTATATCATTTATTTACTATTACGCATGTCGGTTGAGAGACAACACCTATAAGATCTGTCAATGTCCTTCTAGAGCGTCCCTCCCGGCGTTTACAGTTACATCTGCCCCATAAATACTATTCCTGCATTAATTCATCTTTCATTAATTAATTTTCCAGAAAATTACTTACGAAGTTTTTCATTCGTTTTCAAAGGTTTACCAAACGAACAAAGTTGTTTGTAGGGTTGTTGTGTTTATAGGGAAGCCATATGAACTTGTTTGTCCTGTCTGCTTTGGTGCTATTCAATATGTTGTGTTAATGGCCGGTTATTTATATATGGACATATTAAGAGCTTATTTTGATGTGCAAGCCTTGTTTTCTTCAACTGATAATGGCATACAATACAACCAGTTACAGATAAATATAATAATATGTAATTAACACTAAATTCCTGATAAGACAAGTTGTCTTTTTTTCTGTCAAACATCAACGAATGACAGCCGGGACCAACGACATAACACGCTTCCCTTACCGAGGCATCGAGTGGTATCAGTCTGAATGGGCACCTCTATCTATAGTCTAACCTCGGTAAGCATACAGTATCCTACAATCGACCCATACAGTTTCTAATTATTAGCCACGAACTGAAAGATTCAAGCTGATGAGGTTTACACATTTAGTTACGATTTACCACAACTTACAGTGCTTAAATGTACTTTCCAAGCAGTTTGAGTAATTAACTGTCATTTTGCGAATAATTAAATAAAAATGAATAAATAAATATTCCACAACTTTTTCACACAACGCCATCTAGTCCCAAGCTAAGCTAAGAGCTTGTGTTATGGGTACTAAACAGCTGATAAACATACTTATATATTTCTAAATACATACATATTAAAGATAAATTACAGCCAAAAACAGAACAAATGATCGTGCTCATCACACAAACATTTGAAACACAACTTGAATGGAACTTAAGAGAAAAAGTTTAAAAAGTGTAAACACAAAAAAGAGTAAGTTGCTCGAGTAATTATTGAGTAACTGCTGTACAGTAGTCATTAATAACACGAGCAACTCACAAATTTTCCTAAACAAGCAGAATTAGTAACTACATTAGATGCCTACTAATAAATAAACACTCACAACATTACACCTCTAAACAACACTCATAAATCAATTGCCAACAATACATACAGAACAAAGTCCTTCCAGTTAGATTCGCGAATATAACAAAAGTATGAAAATGAACGAGGTGGGCCATCAATCATAGGGATACAAAATTAAACGTCACACGCGTGTTGGGCCCCGGAACCCGGACTGGACGCGTGTGGCGTAGGTTAATGATGATACAGAGGTTACTTAAGAGAATCTTGTTGTTTCGAGAAATATTATTATATGGAGTAAAATATTAAACAAAGATGAACTAAACAAAAGGTGCAGTTTAGGAAACCAAGGAGATGATAAGAAATATTGAAAAAGTTAACATCGGATAGAAGGAAAGTTTAAAAAGGCAAACATCAAATTAATTGATAAAATTTTATGAAACAGATTTTAATTTCTAAACACAACCAATTTAAGTACCAAATCAAATTAAATATAAGAGGTTATTCCTATGTTAATCTAAAGAAACAAATCAAAAAGCACATCACAGAATTAATCATGCATGCGAAACGTCAACAGTTCAACGCTGACGAGTTGGCATTTTGCATGTATTCTCTATAATTTCGCAGTAACCTACATTCTGCAACCGTCTACCAACGACTCATTAATACTACATTTGTCTCATTAAAAGACGGAATTCCTCCTTCACTCGCCGTTATTAATATTGTATCAGCATAATTATTTTCATCCTTTTCAAGATCAAATGTGACAGGATCATAATTACATTTATTATCACCAAGTGAATGTTCTAAAATTATTTTGTAATATCATTTTATTAATACGCCGTGTTAAATTATGTTTTGAACTGCATTATATATTCAATGAATGTCGTTTGTCAATGTGATTATATTTGAGATATATATTTTCTTGTTCTAATGCCAGTTGCCACTAATATAGTTTTGATTGCAATATCAATTAGTGTCAAGGTAGACTTCTGTTTATTTAAAAAGCATACAAACAACATGAATTGTAACGAAATTATGAGGCCTACCTAACCTACCCTGTTCCCCAATTGTACGTTGAGTTCAGTTGTTGTTATTGCCTGGCCTGTTGGTCTAGTAGTTAGTGGCGCTGACTGCTATGCCGGAGGTCGTGGGTTCGATTCCCACCCAGGACAAATGTTTGTGTGATGAGTACAATCTGTGTTTGCGTGTAATTTATCTATTGTATGTATGTATTTAGAAATATATAAGTATGTGTATCAGCTGTTTAGTACCCATAACACAAGCTCTGATAAGCTTGGGACTAGATGGCGTTGTGTGAAAGTTGTGGATTATTATTTATTATTCAGTTTTCGTATTTGTGTAGTTTAAGCATTAGTATAAGCCTTCGTTAACATTTCCTGCCCCAATGTTTTCTTAGAAAATCGCAAAACTGTATTATTTTGCAGTTCACTTTGGAGTCTTTAGATACCAAGCTTACTTTACCGTATAACTATGTAGTCGCAAACTGTCAACTCGACAAGGTAGAACATTGAATCTAATCAATATGAAATATGTGTTCTAAAAATAATTATGCATGATCCATGTCATAAGTATGTATGTTGATTATTAATATTTTATTGCGTACTCTTTAGAGTATAAACAGTATAAAAACAATTTTGATAAAATGTACCAATCGCTTAAATTCTGATTACAGTACCAATATAATGTTAAGGCGGCACTGTGTTGTCAAATAGATACCTACATACATAAAATAACATTATTGCAACTACAAAGACAAGTTATCACGATAAGAACCTTAACAAATGAGTATTATTAGACCTGCAGAATAGAATAGAATACTGTTTATTGTACACCAAAAAAACTAACAAATTATAACTTTAAGGGCTACATAAGGTGTTACAATGGGAGGCCTTATCGCTAAAAGCGATCTCTTACAGACAACCTTTGGATGGACTTGATAGTGGAGGAGAAAAAATGAGTAGGCAGTTTGTGGTGTACTATTTATATAAATAATAATTATACCATACATGACTGCAGTAGCAACAATTTGTATACAACAATGTGTATAGCTTTTGTTAAAAAGGTATTAGAGGCTTATAGTACTGACGTTATGTAAACGCCTGAGGCCTACACTCAAACTGTATAAACAAGGTTTGAGGCGTAAGCTTTCATTGAATTAAAAATTTACAATGACTATTAAATTATAATTGACTTCCTGTCAGAATCTTCTTTAGTTATGCTGAAATATTTGGTACCTATATACCTGAATAATATGCTTATTAGCTACGAATATATCCCACGCTCCTAAGAAGTTTTGGCAAACTTTCTTTACCAAGTGGATTTTACTCCCTTGGGTGATCTCGAGTTCAGGTAGACAGGTATATGTACTTGAATTATTTCTACCCAGTGTTGACACACAGCAAGTTGGTTTCCACAGAAGTCGAATTACATCCGTAGGTAGATGGACATTCTCAAATTTCGTTTTATATCTTTTAACATATCCCATAGGTTACTTTCAATTGTGAATCTGAGATTGGAGAGTCTATCTCAGTCGAGTTTGAAGAATATATTTCTAGAGCTTAGAGTCAATAAATTCGGAGATTTTCGCCTCACCATACCCCACCACCTCTTTCGAAATTCAAATTCTCGGATTTCATAACTTTGCAGTCAATCGGGTTTTTATTACACTATATCCTCTTACTAAAAATATGTAAGAACCTCAAAACTTATACATTTTTAACTACGCCAATTTTTGTTCATAAAAAATTGAATTCTCTTTGCAGCTTACACTATAAATAAGTAATCGTGGTCTCAATCATAAATGTATTTTAAATACAATTACCCTTCTGACCCAACTTCAGAACATTGCGCTAATAATAAACTTAACAAATCGGAATTAATTGGTTATGCTCACCTTAATTTAACGATAAACCACGAAACAGATAAACACGTGTTACCAACATGCGGAACACATAAATAATACGCTATATTCAACTTAATCCACGATAATGGTCCAACATATAAAATAATACAGGTTAAAATTATAACGTTAAACCCATAAAGGGGGATTAAAGGGGACGAGCGCTGACGTCGAGTTACACCCGCTTGAATTACAACTGCGACCAATGTTATATATGTTACAGTTTCGGTTGCATTATTGGAAACTGTTTTTGGAGCAATAATAAAGGGTTACCGATTAACGTTAACGTTTGCGTTTTGGTGATATTCTATTTGAATTTCACACAGAGCAACGTGACATAGAAGAGTCATACGATTGTTGAAATAGTGATGTGTGCTGAAATTATAATAGTAACTATGATTAGACGATTATAAATGTGCTTTCTTGCATGTAATTTTTCGAGTAACTTCGAAAATCAACACACAAAGTGTTGATTTTCGAAGTTACTTTAGCTACTCGAGAAATCAATTTTATCATTAAGTTTGTGATAATCAAAATGGCAAATGCCAGCAGACAAAATGTTTTACGGCTGTAAATTATAACCAATTCCGTTTGAAATAAAATAATCACCAAGCCGAGAAATTATTAAACAAATACAAAAGTGAATATATCAAGCGGCGCATCAAAGCGTCGACGATGATATATATTTGTTTCGTGCGCACGCGCAAGTAAATGGGACCGAATAAATCAATCGTCAAGCCAAAGACTGCAAAATAAGTTGGTTTGAATTTCAATTTTGGAGTGGTTTCTTTGTTATGACTTCTAAACATTTTTTTTTGTAAGTGATGTTGTACGAGTACATAGGTAAAATTGGGTAATTATTGCTAATTGAGAATTCAAGTATGTTTTATTCTTACAGTAATTTAGTACTTAACTCCATAGTTAAACATTTATAGTAAATAATAAAATCCACAACGGTCGCACAACGCCATCTAGTCCCAAGCTAAGCAGAGCTTATGTTATGCGTACTAGGCAGCCGGTAAACATACTTATATATTTTCTAAATACATACATATTATAGATAAATTACACCCAGACACAGAACAAATGATCGAGCCACCACCGCACAAACATTTGTCCTGGGTGGGAATCGAACCCACGACCTCCGGCATAGCAGTCAGGACCACTAACTACTAGACCACCAGGCCAGTCAAAGCATAAAAGCAGCAAAGCATTTATGCGTAAAAGCATAAACATAACTTTGCATAACATAACTTTTATGATCAAATTAGGACTTCCGAAGCAGTACTGTTTTTTACTGACTAGCTTGTCTTTTATTCAAGATTTACCTATTAATAAAGTTAAAACTCTTGCCAAAGTGGGAAGAAAGGAGCGTTTAAGCAATAGTACAATATGTCCCTTCTGCATTTTCTACTCTTTGCCAACCCAAATGCACGCCGTCCGAGCGACGAGAGGGCGGGGATGCACGTTCATAACTTACAAATCGTAGCAACGCACAAATTAATTGCTTCGAATTCGACGACCATACATCACAAATCAACATTCGTTACTCGCTGTACACAATATAACACTCCCCTATTTCCAGTAACACCAGCAATGTATTCCAAGACAGGAACACATTTTTCAAACTGTCGTATCTATTTCAATCAACAATACTAGAAAAGTAAATAAATCTTCAGAGGTGTCGATATTAAGGCCAAATGGGGGAGATATTAACTTTTATTAGTGAGTTCTAAAGCTGAGCGATAAATGTTAATTATTAGATATGCTAACACTCTCATTTACGGGTGTTGACAACTTGCCAAAGACTAATTATTAGAATTGGTTGAGCTATGGAAAAACGTTTTGCAGTGAGTACGAGAACGAACGATGAATAATAAGGTTAGGTAACTTAAGTACGATAATTCCTTGCGTTTATTACAAATTTAACTTTGCCAACTTAACAAAAGTGTATGCAAAAATGTACCTATAAATAAAAGAACGAACATCGAGAATGATAAAACACTTAAAAAAATATAAACTCACTAGCAGACGTCCCGCGGTTACACCCGCGTAGGTACCGTTTCCGTGGGAATACAGGGATAAAAAGTGGCCTTTGTGTTAATCCAGGGTGTCAGCTAACTCTATACTAAATTTTATTCAAATCTATTTAGTAGTTTATATGTGAAAGATTATATCAAACATCCATCCATCCATCCATACATCCTCACAAACTTTCTCTTTTAAAATATTAGTAGGGTTTTGTAACAGATAGTAATTGCACAGCTAGTCAGAATAACATTTTAAGGCGTGAATTATAGATCTAGTTTTCCTATAACTAAATACAACATTTTCTTGTTTTCGGAGTTACTGTTTAACAGTTTTTTGTGTTTTCAAAGTTGCCGCGATGAGGATGCGAATCAAAATTGAATAGTTTAACCTATTATAACCATTACTGTACGTTCATGTTTGTCAGTGTGAAAGGATCAGAAGTGCCAAGGAAAATATGAAAAAGGATAGTTGTAATTTTTTTATAATGGATTTTTTAGCATGAACGTAGTGTTGACGTTTTGTGTGACGAATCTATATACATGATACATCGTTCTGGTCACGTTGATAGGATGAATGAAATGCTACTAACAAAAGGTTATTAGCATCATTTAGGTTTAGGAGGTTATATCATGAAGCAGATTTAAGAGAAATTGCCGGGAGGGACGCCCTAAAAGAACATGCACAGACCTTATAAGTGTTGTTCTTCAAGAAGGTCAAGTGCGTATACACGAAACCGGTGGGCTTAATATACTACGAGCGTTTACTTTTGCTTCATTTACGTTCTGTAGTTCCTGCCTACTTCAATGGGATGAATCTACAATGAACGTACCGTAAAATGGGTTGAATAGGAACTCAAGAGTGAATAAATAAGTAAGTATTCTACAACTTTTACATAACGCCATATAGTTCCAAGTCAAGCAGAGCTGGTGTTATGGGTTCTAAACTGCTGAGTAAACATACTTATATATTTCTAAATACATACAAACTATACATATACAATTACACTCAGAATAGAAACAAAGCTTTGAGGTGGATTTTCACGTAACTTAAAAGTTGTTCTTTACTTTTGAGGACTCTAATGCCTTTAAAGAGTTGAGACAAATAACTAAACATCAGGATGGCAACTAGTCGGTTCACTTTTAAAATGAAAATTCGTGAACATATGCCTAAGAAGTTGGCAGGTTCATCGCTGGGTTGATTGGTACTCTGAATGGTTGTTCGATAAAAACGTATTTTTATCTCTCTTGACCATGTATTTATCCTATTTATGTATGTTTGTATCTGTATATTTATTTTGTTTCAGTATGCACCTATGTATCTGTGTATTTATTTTGTTTCAGTATGTATGTATCTGTGTATTTATTTTTATGTGTCACTTTTTGTCCTTAATTTTTACGCTGTTGCACCTACCTCGTTTCATCTCTGCACCACCTTAAGGTAGACTGGTAGGAAATGCCCAAGGCATTAAGTCCGCCTTTGTACAGTTTTTTTTCAATCGTGCATAAAGTTTTAGTAGATAAATAAATAAATAAATTGCACACTTTGTTAGCCACCTATCAAATAATATTAAACTATCGAAACTCCTTCTTAAAGTTTGGTTTCTATTCACCTATGTGAGAGTGTGTCCTTTGAACCTGCTATCTGCTACACCTATTTAACTAAAAGCGTGGCAGTAAGCTTCTGATCTTCATAGGTAAGACGGAAGTAAAATAAACGTCAAAAAAGATCGACGTGTTACAGAATAATATTATAGGCACTTGCGACATTCGAACGAAGAATATTGGATTTACAGACATGATTCAACTTTCCGTGTTTATTTAATAAAATAATATTGATATACTTTCTGAGGGTAATGGATTCTAAAAGACGTTAGAGAAAATAAATAAATGTGACATGTAAGTCTGTTCATTTTTCTTTTGAAACTGAAGGTAAGTAAATTAAACCTTTTTGGTAAAACCGTAGATGGTTGTTTAGAATTTAGCAATATAAGTACAGCTTTTACCAACTCATATGTCCAAATACAGGCAAATTATATTATTTACTCGCAAATTGGATCACCTCAAATATTTATTCAACAAATTAAATTACTGCATACAAATTATAAGGGATTTCGAGGAACATCCGTATGTCATAAGGTAGGTACATGATTTTAAAGTATATAAACAGTTCAAAGCAATAAAACATCAGCACAAAACGGGTGGTCCAGAATTGATTCGGTTATAGACAGACAATTTGATACCATTATACCTGATACACCTTATCCCTGGACCGATGTCGGTAAGACAAAGCTTAACTTTCCCTTGGCCCTAACGGGTGGTACCTCTATATAGCCACAAAGCCCGCACGTAATTATTTTAAGCTAATCTATAGCAGTCTAAATAACTTAGACATTTCCATAGCTTTATTTGCTGTCTGGTACCCAACTCTAGCTCATGTCAATATTTATTTTACACGAGTGCTACCCCTATTTGTCTGAGATAGCGCAGAAGATCACATTTCACGTAGGTTTGCTGAAGAAATCCAATCTTAGCTGGCACAATGTGGGAAGTACCGGAGACCTCACAATAGTCTGCACATATCCCACTGCTTCAGCGTGTTCTATATTAAGTTTATTTTTATTTGTTTAACAGTGAGCTGCACTTTATTTTACTGTATTTACACTGACTTATTCATGTGGACGTTCACTAGAATTAAAAGCTTTGCCTAGTTGTTTCAATTTGAGTTGCTTAATTGAAACAAGAAGTACCTTTTGTTCCTCTTTTTGCACCTTGAGAAACTATAATATTTACCCACACGTGAACCTTGCTATGTAAATGCAAAGAGCATAAACCGGGACGCGTTATTGCGAAACGCTGTTTGTTTTAATGCGAACTCTGTCGCGATGTTATCGTTCTATATAATTGAATTCTGCCCGCCTGTCCCACCAGATGTCTTCGCTGCTGTCTCGCAGAGGTACGTTGCTATGAAGTATTTGATAGGCGCCCGCTTCTGGATATGAAACTGGTAGGAATGAATGTTCTTGTTTTGATCAAATTGATTTTTGCGGCTAACGGATGTTGTATCTTTTTAGATATTTATAACAGGATAAAAAACTACGACAATTTAAACAAAAAATAAATCATTCTAAGCGAATGCCTAATCCTATATACATATCTTTTCGATAAACTCCATTATTTATTCCATTATTAAATCCTCACCCAATGTTGATATTCACCATGATTCCGTAAAAATCTTTAAGGCCCAATTACTGAATTCCTGAAAATTACAACACATGTTTTCTTAGGTTAGTACGTTTAAGTGAGACACCATTGGTTTTTGTTTTTTATTCGTTTTTATTTTTTATTTTACAACTTTCTAGTTTTGTTTTTTGCGGGTCATGAACCCAGTTATGGCCTCATTTCTATTTTATTGCAAATCATTTTTGCATTTTGTTTCGTAATTAGATAATTAAATTATAGTGATTCCGTTTTTATTTCTGAATATTGGTAAATTTAAGGAGTTTAATTGTGTAGTTGTTTATTTTAGTTAGTCATCTCTCTTAATTTTATATTCTTTTTATGTTGTCACTTATTTTTTTTGTGAATGGTTAACCAGTAATTGGCGACTGTGTAAGTCCAAGACTGCAAAACCTTTACTTAAGATTTGTTTTACACAGAAGCTGTTGGTAAACCTTTTTAATAAATAAACAAATAAACTGTTTCCATAACCACATAAAAACCCGTACTTACAAAATAAAAGCTCTTTGATCATTAGTAAAACGTAAAATAATACCAAACTTGTGATTTAAAAAAATTGTTTTATTTTTGTATTCGGTCTCCAAATTCTAAACAATAAACTTTAAAAGGTATACGATTTACCTACACGTCCTCAGTTTAAATTCTTTGCGCTCACAATATGTAAATCGCATCCCTACCATGTTTAAGCATAGCATTCTAGATTCCTAAACATCCAGTCTCGTTGTCTAAACACACCGTCATAGTATTCAAAGATTTTTATTTCTCACGTCACGTAGGTATTGTATGAGCAGAATATTATGATTTCCAATACTGTAAGGCAAAGTGAAGCCAGTCATGCATGAACAAAATATGGATGGTGCTCATCTTGTTGGTTGTAGGTACATCGAATATGACCTCACAAAGGTTTAAGTTTTCAGTGCACTGTGAACGACTTTTAACCCCAAGGAAAACTGCATGACAGGTTCTAACATTCGTCTTTCTTTCTATTTCGTTTAGTCAGTGACTAACCTGCAAGCCTAGCCATATTACAAATATGGCGTATATGGAATCAGCTGTTTGCCAACTGTCAAGTGTATATAATTTAAGCCATATTACAAATTCTACTCGTTAACACTTGACAGTTGACAAACAGCTGATTCCATAAACCCCCTTTTTCTTTCTATTGTCGCCTTATCGATTACGATAATAGAAATAGAATTTGTAATATGGTTAGGCCTGCAGGCTGGTGTCAGAGTTTTTATGCCACCCATGTTCAGCTAACTTGGCTTTACATGTTGTCGAGAAATTTCTCAGGCATGTAAAGGCAGTTCCCTCACGATGTTTTTCAGGTAAAGCTTCTTGAAGGAAGTGATAACATACTCGTACTATTAAATACGCACACGCATCTTAAAATTTAAGAGGTTCGTGCCTTGGGTTCAAAAACGAGACCTATGACATGGCACTTTCTCCTATCACACTAACTAGACTGTCACTGTTTTAAAACCAATCATACTAAAAACACGATTGCCTAACTATCTGTTCGCACTATGGTCTGTCACCTGTTTACACTTATTTAATACTAGCAGTCAGTCCCGCGGTTTCACCCGCGTAGGTCCTGTTCCCGTGGGAATACAGGGATAAAAAGTAGTCTATGTGTTGATCTAGGGTGTCAGCTAACTCCATCCCAAATTTTATTAAAATCCACTCAGTAGTTTTCACATGAAAGAGTAACAAACATCCATCCATCCATCCTCGCAATCTTTCGCGTTTGTAATATTAGTAGGATTATATTAGAACGAATGAACAGATGTTTACTACGTTTTCTTAATTTTTCACGATCTGTAGAATAGAATAGAATAGAATATAGAATATTTATTTGCCAGAAACATGGTATAAATGGCTGTGAGAATGTATTTATGGTCTTATCTTTAAACGGCTATAATAAACTATCACAAGGTATTGTTTGCTGCTTATTAGCTTCTAAATATCTACCGATCCGGTGATTACAATAAAGGTT
Source organism: Euplexia lucipara (assembly GCA_921972225.1). NCBI lineage: Eukaryota > Metazoa > Arthropoda > Insecta > Lepidoptera > Noctuidae > Euplexia > Euplexia lucipara. The sequence continues at coordinate 12,716,999 of OV179148.1, forward strand.
CCAAAAATGTAAAAAATGTAATACAATAGTCATCTGAGAAACACCGATCGCTTTCCGACTTAGTTAGAACTAAATTATGTTTGACTTTTGATTCGCGCTGCCGTTTATTTAAATTGTGATCTTCATTCCGACAGTAAGTAAGTAAAGATAATAACTCAATAAAGTTTAAAGTTGACAAACAGATTCCGCACCCGAGTGCGCGGCAAAATAAAGATGAGGATTCGCAGATGGCACCGACCTGCAGTGCCTACTAGAAGCGGTACCTATCTGCAGACCATGGCCTACCTTTTACCAACTAACTGCTCACGAGAGGCGGGGCACAACAACTGGGCAAAATTTCATTCGACTTTTGTGACCTAGTGGACACAAGTCGATTAGTCAAGTTTTGTACGCTCTGCTGCCGCTTCAATAAACTGCTATATTACGCTCGATTGGTGTTACTCACGCCTTTTTCCCATGGGGGTGGGCAGAAATTACAAAGCACCAAATATGCTACGATTCTTACACACTTATTTTGCTTCGTTTACATTCATACATGTTGTCATACACACACGCCGGTTGCGAGTACTACGCACCTGACCTTTCTGAAGAACCTCACCAATAAGGTCTTTGTATGTCCTTCTTGGGCCGGCTTCTTCTCCCGGCGTTCCCACTTACATCTGCCTTGTAAATATTTTTCGTTACTAGCCTTTCATTCATCCTTTCAGCGAGACCAAACCATCTAAGTATACTCTTTTCAATTTTTGTTACCACATCTTCTTTTAAACCACAACGTTGCTTTATCACATCATTCTTCAATCTGTCATTCATTGCTCCACCACAGATACTTCGCAAGGAACGCCTTTCTACAGCATTTATTCTACTTTCATGTCTCTTTTGCCAACATTCACTTCTAATACGTTAGTTTAGGCACCAGCACACCATTGTAAACAGCGAGTCGTGCCTTTTCGGACATCGACTAGCTGGTCACAACGCCATGTATATCATTCACTTTATTTCCCGCATTCACTCTCTTTTCCACATAAAAATCAATCTTTCCAGTAATCAGATTTCCCAGATATACGAGTACAAAGTCATTCACTTATTCTACACTCATATTTATCGTTTATTTTCACATCGCACACCGACACGTTTTCGTCTCTTATTTCTTCGATTATATATTAAATATATTTAGATCAAACGATGTCAAAATTAATACCCTTTTTAATTCAGTACTACTACAATTAAACAAAATTGAAAAAAATTACTTCATATGTAAAAATATTTATGAATTAATGAAATTACGTTAGTAATGCCAAAATACCTGTTTTCTAATCCTGGATGTGTGCTTGGGCTAATCTCTAAAAAGGCTGACCAGCCGTTTACACCTTGTATTTTAATAAAATCACTACAGTAACTAAAACATCCTATTTACCGTATACCTACTCATATTTTCTTATTCATCACATTCATTCCAAACAAACTTCAAAAACCAACAAAACGCAACTCTTTCAGGAATATACGAGCACATTTACACAAATGCTCGGCGTCAAGCGAAGTCCTTCAAAGCAAAATTCCTGTGTAGCAATTTAAACTTACCACGAGTTGCGAGTCACTCCGGAGGAACTTAAATCGATTCGTTTATCGATGGCTCACAACCGATTACCCTTATATTGCTGTTTTATTAGCCCATCTAAGATGATTCGCTTCTAATACAAGCATGTAAGTTTCGCTAGACTGTGAAAGTGAGTTTGGATTAAAATACTTGTTACATATTTCGGAGCACTTAAAGATAAGTAAGACTTTTATTGAAGAAAGGTATTCAAATTATAGAGCTTTTAGTAGAAGATAGTACTGAAAAGAATTCGTAAATATATTATAAGAGCTCATGCCTGTAAGTGATTCTTTAAAAATAAATAACATTATTTTAACTTTGTCAAACCTTAACTTCTACGTGTTCGCAACAACTGATACTGATCTCATTTATTTATATTGTAATTAAATAATAATAAATAATTATATTGTAATATTAATAAGCAAATACTTATTGTTAATAATTTATTTGTAATTTTATAGGTATGGTTTTTACTCAATTTTATTAAATTTTTGTTGTGCCCTACAGGGTCCATGATTGTACGTAGCTTTAAGCACTATTTTAAGATCTCTTTTACATTGTGGAATGCAAATAAATAATATGAATATGAATATGAATGAAACAACTTTAAAAAAGAAGCCATAATTTTAGTTTCTCCTAACAATATACCTATACTTTATGTTCATAGCATAAGTAGTCATATACGCACACCTGACATTTATTAAGAACATCACCAATAAGGTCTCCGTATATTTTGATAAGGCGTCTCTTTCCGGAGATTTTAATACAATTATAAATTTTATTATTAAGTAAAAAAAAAATATGCGAAGAAACGATTCTTAACTGTAACATTAAAAATAGCAACATGTACAGGCGTCTAAAGGCGTGTTTACAATAGCGCCATTTTGCACCATTTCTCTTTTCTATACTTATTACTTGTTACTTAAATGTATATAGTATTATAAAGACGAAAGATTTGATTGTTTGTTTCCATTGAATAGGCTCCGAAACTACTGGCCGGATTTTAAAAATTATTTTATCGTTGGGAAGCTCCACTATCCCCGGATGACATGGGCTACTTTTTATACCTGTATTCCCACGGGAACAAGAACGTGACGACTGCTAGTTGTATTATAATTATTAAAATGTATCGATATAAAATAATCAGCGTCGCAGCGCCCGAGTAGACACGCACCGCCTCCATACCCCCCTCTTTGCTTCTGACGCGGAGAATGACTTTCTTTCACAATCGCGAAGTTTGCGTGACCCTAGTGCGGTGGGTATTATTATTGGAAGCTGGCTCTTCGCAATCAGCACAAAGGTTGCAAACGCTACTTACTATAAAGTGTGAGGTCCTAAGTTCGATTCCCAGATCGGGTAAAGTTTGATTGATTTTCCTTTTTTTCTTTCTCAGCGGTAGCCTGGATTCTGGATTTTTGCCCAGTTGATGGGGAAAGACTTGACACTTATTTCACGGGAACTAGCGAAATGTGGTTTTAACTAATAACTTTGCCTATCTCTTCAGGGAACACAGACGTGAAGTATTATTATCATTGATTCGATTCCAACCGGTACTCGCAACCGGCGTGTGTGTATGACAACATGTATGAATGTAAACGAAGCAAAAGAAGTATGTAAGAATCGTAGCATATGGCGCTCTGTAGTTTCTGCCTACCCCCATGGGAAAAAGGCGTGAGTTTATGTATGTATGTATGTATGATTCTATTCCTTAAAAGAAATGTGTGTAACGATAATAATAAAACTTTATTTTTATTTCGATACAAACAATATATAGAAGGAATCAAATTTTGGAACAATATTCCTCTTACGCAGAAAAATCTAATATATATTTTTGGACAGTATTACTTTCCTTTTCGTAACATACATCGATACCGTACTTACGACATTTTCTGTGAAGCTATCTTCAGGCTAGACGCTTATTTATCCTTTTTTCGTCTGATCGTATCAGCCAGACATGCCTGATTGACATCAAGTTGATTTACTCTCGATCCAACTTGTATAGCATGTCTGAAGTGGCCTTTTCGTAAATATGGGGAGCTACTTGAGTGTTAGTGTGTTTTATTTATATATTTTCAAAGCTTTGTATAACAGCGATATGAGTGAATTATATCAGCTGTGTCTGGCTGGCTATATAACGACAAGGAAATATGCATAAAATTTAAATTTTAAGCATATTATTCCCGAATCATTACTATTTTTTTTTCTTGAATCTTTACAATCGTTATATTTAAATATGAAATATTGTTTAAAAAGTGAAAAATAAGGGTAGGAAATCCAAACTTACAAAACGCATCGAAACGAAATGAAATGTGACGTGAGATCTCATAACATGAGATTTGTCGGCGTCGATATTCTAACTGTGTAAGCAGTGTTAGTGAGAAAAAATATACTTTAGACCAGTGCAGCAGTGGTGATTTAGTGAATCTATATTCGTCGTGAATCCAGGACGATGCCTGAAAATGGTTTCGTCAAAGCATAATCGGTCAAACTATCGAAAATAGATGCATTTTACAGCATATTTTGCATCAAATCTCGATTTTACGAGCGCAGAGATCAAAGGAGTGAAAGCTGCAAGGTTATTATAGTCCGTAACCTATATATTTGTTCATAAATTAATTCTCCTATACCGAAACTTGAGGTATTCCACGAAGCACACCCAAACAAAGCACACCCAGAAGAAGCACACCCAAAGTATTCCACTTAGCACACCCGTAGGTGGGCTTCAAATAAAAAATTAAAACAATTAATTTCCTATTCCACGAAGCACACCTACGATTATCACTCGCATAGTGCGGAGACTCAGAAATAAAAATGTCGATAGAAGATAATATTTATTATTTAAAAGACTAACTTAAATTTCTAACATCATTAATTTTCATTATAATAATGTGACACAATATTTGTCATTTTTCTAATCTTACTATTTAAAATCATAGATTGTTTCATAATTATCTTTCCAAAAAAGATATTATTTTTTAACTATTTTTCTATTATTTTCCTTTTTTGTTCTCTTATTAAAATCACAGATTGTTTCATAATTATGCAATAAAAACTTGGACAAATATAAAAAAAACATTATGAATATTGTTTTCTATAGAGATCTATGTTAATGTTTTCTTTTAACTAAAATTAAAAATACTCTTGTTTTATGTAAAATCACAGACTGTATCACACTCACTGAATCTCAAATCACAATATTACAGATTTTTAAATAATCTTGAAGAAATGGGCAAATTAGTTTCTCAACTTATCAATTAAATAAATTAATTTAGGTCTTTAGTTTCTTTACCTATGAAATTGCCGTTCTGCAGTACTGGCCAAATAATTTTTGTTTGGCTAAGAATTCTAATTTCAAATTAATTCTATTTTAATAACATGGTTTTTTTTTCCAAAAGTAGTCATTTGTTTATTGATTAGTGTTACATTTTCATCGCATTTCAATCTTTTTCGTCATCATGAATACGTTAAAAATTCGAGTAATTATGGGATATTAGTACCGTCGTGGCAGCAACGCGGCACAAGCGGCACGCAACATCAACGACGTTTACGGAGCTATCACTACAAACCAACGCACCACCTTTTATTGGTTTGCTCGCTTCCGTTCTGGAAATTTCGACCTGAAAAATGAACCTCGCGGTCGTCCGAAGACTTTGGTCGACAACGACGAATTAAAGGCGATTGTGGAAGCTGATGATACACAATCTACGGCTGAATTAGCAGCAGTTTTCGACGTTAGCGTCAAAAAAACAATATTGGTCCATTTGCGTCAAATTGGCAAGGTAAAAAAGCTTGACAAATGGGTGCCCCACGAACTCAATGATCGCCAGCGCGAAGTACGCGCCGAGACGTGCCTTGCACTGCTCAACAGACACACAAATGAAGGAATTTTGAACCGCATTGTTACCTGCGATGAAAAATGGATTCTGTTTTATAACCGCAAGCGCTCAGCAAGTTGGTTGGATCCTGGTTCAGCACCTAAACAATGCCCTAAACGAAAACTTACCCCTAGAAAAGTGATGGTCACTGTTCGGTGGTCTAGCGCCGGTGTGATTCATCACAGCTTCTTACCAAACGGGGTGAGCATTACTGCAGATGTGGACTGTGAAGAACTGAACACAATGATGGAGAAGCTGGCACATCTCCAACCAGCATTGGTCAATCGCTCGTCTCCACTGCTCCTGCACGACAACGCGCGACCTCATACTGCACAGCAGACGGTCTCCAAGTTGCAAGAACTTTGGTTGGAAGCTCTCCGTCATCCGCCCTACTCACCAGACCTTGCCTACAGACTACTACTTTTTCCAGAATTTGGATAACTTCTTGGCGGGAAAAAAAATCAATACCCGAGAGGCAGTACAAAATGCCTTTAAAGAATTTGTTCCCTCCCGTCCAGCTGATTTTTTTAAGAAGGGCATCAATAAACTGCCACTGCGTTGGCAAATATGCATTGATTGCATGGGTGATTACTCCGATTAATACAAATAAAAAATACATGAAAAAAAATCGTTTAATTTTTTTCATACAAAACGGCAATTTCATAGGTAAAGACCTATTATTAGTAATGTGATCATTACTATAATGAAACTGAAAGATGTTAGTAAATTAGCTCTAGTCTTTTATGTAATAAATATTTTCTTCTAGATAGATATTTTTATTTCTTAGTCTCCGCACTATGCGAGTGATAATCGTAGGTGTGCTTCGTGGAATAGGAAATTAATTGTTTTAATTTTTTATTTGAAGCCCACCTACGGGTGTGCTAAGTGGAATACTTTGGGTGTGCTTCTTCTGGGTGTGCTTTGTTTGGGTGTGCTTCGTGGAATACCTCCGAAACTTAACCTCATCCGATTTGATGTGTGATAAAAGAGGAAACGGAGACAGTGCTATATTTTTTTCTTTCAGTTGGTGTCAGGCGAAATCTTTAGATCCCTTTTTCAAAAAAATGCGCGATTCGTTTAAGATTTAACGTAATGAAATTTTTATTGGAGTTGTGCAGAAACCTAATTTATTTTATTTTATTTTTAACATTTTGGGAAAGATTACAGACTAAATAGCAACATAATGACAATAGTAGATAACTAAATTGCTAATTTACTAGCTTTAATGGTTTTAGACGTTAATGTTAGAAATATATAAAATAAAATAAAATATTCATTGTTTACGTAAATTTTGACGTTTAGCATTTCAGCCAACATCAAGTTTATAATGTAAGCAAACCATGGTGACCTTTTGAAAAGAAAAAAAAAAAAAAACTCAGCAAAATGTACACTAGTATATTTTGCTATTGCTATTTTGCTATTTTGTAACACCTTATGTACCCCTTAAAGTTATTATTTGTAAGTTTTTATGGTGTACAATAAAGAGTATTCTATTCTATTCTATTCTATTCTAGTCGACATTGACATACACGGCAATTCTAAGCAAAGTTGTAATTTTCTATTGAATTTCGGCCACTAGGCGATCACTAGTTTTCATTAATACTTTTAATTCTGTACTTCGGTTTGATATTGACTTGCACCATTATTTTCACTCTGTACCTAATGTGTAGACAGCACTATGATTTTCTTTTTAATAATCTCTTTGTAGAGGTCCAGCAATGGATAAAACATTACTGGCCTGGCCCGTTGGTCTAGTAGTTAGTGACCCTGACTGCTATGCCGGAGGTCGTGGGTTCGATTCCCTAACAGAGCAAATGTTTGTGTGATGAGCACGATCATTTGTTCTGTGTCTGGGTGTAATTTATCTATAATATGTATGTATTTAGAAATATGTAAGTAAGTATGTTTATCAGCTGTTTAGTACCCATAACACAAGCTCTCAAGCTCAACTTGGGACTAAATGGCGTTGTGTAAAAAAGTTGTGGAATATTTATTTATATTTATAATCATTTCTTTGTGGAGGTCCAGCAATTGATGAAACAGTACTACTTTTTTAACTACGCCCACTATTTCAACTGGTGAATATTATTGATGCAGCATTTTCTTGAACCGTAGATTACCTTTGCTTCTTGATTTTTTTACTATGTTATCTATAGGCTATACGAATAGAGAGGACATGCGAAGAAACGTCATAGAAAAACTGTCATCCCATGTCTCAGTACCGCCATCTAGAATAATATAGCAATATTGGAGCGGCAGCGGGGCGTACTAAATTAAACTTTTAGACTTTTGTCCACAAAGTATCGGATGAAAATTTTGTTCGTGATGTCTCGTCTATAGTAAGTTTTGAACGTCTTTGTCTATAGGATTAAATAGATTACCTTTTAAAAATTTTAGTAATATTATAAAAAAAAGTAATCTATGTACAGACGCCAGTACCTACATCAAGTTACCAAATTTTCGGTCAAATTTTCCCAATTGTATATGAACCTTATTTTTTTGGACATAAAGTTGAAATACGATCAAAGAAATTTGACACATTGGGGTAACTTGATGTGCTGGCGTCTTAGTACGTTTATTTTTCCATAAAAAAACATGTTTATTACATTGTTAGACAATGACAGGTTGATTATTTCCAGTAAAGAATAAGTTTTAATAATGGGTTTTCATATATTAATTAAACAACGTTATAACGCTTGCCCTTGTTTTCTTAATTAGAATACTATTCCACATAGCTGCTTTCAGGTACTAATTAAATTACTAAATTAGGTATTAAATTAGTAGCTTTTGCATTAAATGAGCTAGTATTTAGACAACAAAATTTAAACAAGTGAAAAAATTCCTTTGATTGCTTTCTTCTAGTAAGTAAAATAAATAGAGTACAATGACGTGTATAAAAATAATATTTATTGTGATAATATTAATTCTGAAAAAAAAAATATAATAATATGTTGTGTACATATATTATATTTTTTTTTTCAGAATTACCTCACGTTATCTATTCTGTCCTATGTACCGAATACAGTACACGCCACGTGGGTCCATTACGTTCGTGTACCGCAAAGACATTCAATCTCTTTGGTGTACCATTAATGGTACAATCGCCCCTGTCTCTTTCTATGCGCTCTAACTTCATGGAATTGTTTGTTATGTTGCTCTATTTATTAGGACTTGTCCACAGGACACCTCGCCTTATCGCTGAAAGCAAGACAAAAACTTAACTTAACAAAGAAAGAATAATAAAAGGCGACTAACAAAAGGTATCAGGCAAATGTAAGAGAAAAAGTCGAGAGAGTATATAGAAGGACATAATTATTATTATGTACATAGGGCAGGTGCGAAGTACCTAATCGCAACCGGCGCGTGCGTATGTATGATCAGACGTAGGAATGAAAAAAAGAAAAACATTTAAAAAGTTAAAAATAACACTTTAGCCATGAAATTTTACTTCACGTCGGGGTACCGCTTAAGTAAGGAATGTTCCTAGTACTCGTAGGTATGTAGGTACTTATTTTAACGGTATCCCGACGTTACGTAAAATTTCATGGCTAAAGTGTTATTTTTAACTTTTTAAATTTTAATGTTTTTCTTTTTTGCGGTGGGGGTTTTTTAAATTTTTAATTTAATTTTTATTTTAAAATTTTTAAACGCAATACTTTTTTTTATAGAGTATATAGTTATGAGATTTTTTCAGTGCATTGTATTAAGAGTCAAATGCTGGTTAAAACGAATCCAAACACGACATAATCTGCTATTATTTTGTCAAGAGTCTACCTACTGGTGTGCTGGATAGCCTGGCTGCAGCATAAGCTCATCCTGTTGCCATCAGTGCATTGTCTTTAGAATCAAATGCTGGTTGAAATGAATCCAAACACGACATATCTGCTATTATTTTGTCAAGAGTCTACCTACTGGTGTGCTGGATAGCCTGGCTGTAGCATCAGCTCATCCTGTTGCCATCAGGGCATTGTGTGTAGAATCAAATGCTGGTTAAAATGAATCCAAACACGACATATCTGCTATTATTTTGTCAAGAGTCTACCTACTGGTGTGCTGGGTAGCCTGGCTGCAGCATCAGCTCATCCTGTTGCCATCAGTTTGTTGTGTGCAGAATCAAATGCTGGTTAAAATGAATCCAAACACGACATATCTGCTGTTATTTTCCCAAGAGTGTATTAGTCTGCTAGATATCCTGGCTGCATCAGACCAAATACACCATAATATTGCTTATTAATATTACACACATGAGTGTTTGAAATTTTAAGACACACATATGTTTTCAAGTAAAGTAAATACCCATAGACGTCTAAAATAGCAACGGTAGCTAACACAAAAGAGCTGATAACCTTGAAACGGCTGAACCGATTTTGATGAATTATGTCTAAGAACCATCGCAAGAAACTCTGCTTTCAAATAAAAAAAACCGCATCTAAATCGGTTCACCCGTCTGGGCGCTACGGTGCCACAGACAGACAGACAGACAGACAGACAGACAGACAGACAGACAGACAGACAGACAGACACACACACATAGCGGTGAAACTTATAATACCCCTCTTTTTGCGTCGGGGGTTAAAAAGGCAACAAAAGGGGTATGAGTATGTAAGGACCGTAGCAGGAGACGCTCTATAATTTCCACCTACCCCTATGGGAAAGTGACGTGAGTTTATGTATATATCTACAACTCTACGTATATATGAAATACAAATATATAAATTACAGAAAATGACCTGGAAAATGGACTTCCAGATGATGATTTATTTTTTTGTTTGGGTGGTTCTGGCTATGAGTTTTCCATCAAAACACCATGCAAATCCAATAAACCAATATTCTGACATTTTAGGAGTGAGGTGATTGTTGATCATGGTTTACAAAAAAAAATGAAATTTGACCCCGCCCTGTCAGCATGCGGAAACTCGCTGGCAAATCATTTGGTAACTATAACCTTTTTCAACTGTAGTAAGTAGCTGTAAGTAGGTAGCAAAATGCAGATCATTCTTGCAAATGCAACAGACAATATTATTGTGACATTGTACAAGAGAGGTATTGATTTTGAATATATTTTATAAAAACAAATGTTATTAGAGCCAGCCCTATAGACATGGAGACACTAGCAAAGCATTTTGTAGTTGTACCTACTGCTGCTACGCAAATTACGCGCTCAGACGTGGAGTTGTAGACATCTGCCTGATAAACCTTTTTTTTTTTGAGGGGTGGAAAATCCTCATGGATGTCTACCTCCCCGGGGCGGGGTCTGTCAGACTCTTACTGACTAAAAACCACCCCGTGTTCCTTCTCACACCTCCGCAGGGGGTCACGGGAACGGAAGATACTTCCGCGACCCCCGACTGGTGTCGGCCCCGCGGGCCTCGCCAAGTCAGCGAGGGGAGTGAGGTGTTAGACCCCTCGCGACGTCTAAGAGGGGCGCGCGTGAACACGACGCGCCGCCACCTCGGGTCCATGTATGTGGGGGCGGCGGACATCCCCGCGTCCGTCGCCCTGAACCCATTCAGGGGGGCTAGAAGAGGGCGTTGTCCGCCCTCCGCCTGCGCCCGGTGCGTCTGCTGCGGGCCGGGTGAGTGGAAGTAATCTCCCTCTCCCTTTCCGCAGCCTCCTGCGAGATGACCGTTTCTCAGAAGGACACCACCGCGTCGTGCCTGATAAACCTAACCTTACCTACTGCTTTAACTGAAATGTGAGAATGTTACTAATTATCTAAGTGTTATTTCACACCTAAGCTGTCACAATGTTAACACGGATCATCGATTCTTTTCGCTGCCCAGTCAAACACCTAGTGCTACTAATCCCAAACTAAATCATACTCAAGTAAAATTTCACGTACAATTTCACATTATTTTAGGCTTTGACCGGAACAAACGGCGATTTGAATAAAAGCGCCCGCCGTATGGTAATGGTAACCGGACTGAGGACGGCCGGACCACTAGGGTTGTCAAGTGGAAATGTAATATACCAGGCTATTTGAATACTGAAAGTAAATGGTGGAATTAGGAAGTGATCGTCTTGAAAATGGGCGGTAAATAGAGGATTTATACATATTTATTCGTCGTTTATTTCATAAATATGAGATATTTGACTCAATATAAAATTTAATTCAAGTAAATTCTATTTAATTTAAGGTTTATAAATATTTCCACTGGATCTTATCCATGCCAGCATCCAGACTTTTTAATTTTGAACCCTAAATAGTCTAGAATTTGACATTTGTCATAAATTTAATTGTTGTAATATGAACTTATGCCTAGCTGTTGGTCATTCTACTTTAATTTCAATAAAATGACAGCCCTATACAGCCGGATCGTCAAACATAAACAGAAACGGCGCTCGCGTCCGGTTCGCACTGTCCGATCCGGTTTATTATACCGTGTTAACTGCCTTTAACGATGTTTTTTGAGAGGTAAAAACAATATTGGACCGTTGTCACGTTCTTTGCCCATTGAGCGCCGCATTACAAAAAAGAATTGCCCTTAATGTTTGTCTAAAATGGGTAATTGTTTTGACTGTCATCGTATTTAAAGATATGCGTTTTGACTGTACCTTGATCTGAAATTTCTTTAAAAAAGGGACATAAACAATATGGTATTCTATTAGTGATAACGACCAATGGTTTGTTTTGTAAAAATCCACGTGAGATTGCAACACGCCTGTCAATCGCATACATTTAGGACATTTTGTCTAAGCCCTCATAATTTTGTTGTCACAATAACATTTTTTCGGTGACGGTATCTTTTAATAATCACTTTTGCGCAGAAAAGTTGTTTTCACCTTTGGAAATATTAATATAAAATAAATATCTATTAGTTTATTCTTAAATAACGTAAAAAATGACAACAGGGCAAAATAATCAGCTGTTCCCTAGCTGATTATTTTGCCCTGTTGAAAGTTAACAAGAACCTAACTTTTGAACAGCTTTTATTTGGTTATTATATTGTATTTCTCATAGTTAATATAAGATTGAAATTGCCAATACGCCTTGAGCAAGCTGAAGAGTATTTGGGAACAATTAAACCACGAGTTAGCTATTCGGCGTATAATCGCAGACTGGTTTGACACATAACTTTTTATAACTGCACATAATAAAGTACCCACTATTTACAAATATCACACCTCCACCACTATACTTGAACTAAGGGTCAACTGACCAAAACATAAAATTAATAGGTATATTTTCAACATACAATTACGCTTAATAACTAGGCATTCTTAAAACTATTCTATCTTATTCTATTCTAAATCTATCTACTGGTTTGCGTGTCCTCTTGGAGTGCCGATTCACCGGTGACACAGATGGTAACTGCAACTTAGGTGAGGAATGTTCAGATGGAATGTCGGTTTGACCACTCTGGTTATTGCTATCCGTTTCTTTGTTGCCGTTTACTATTAACGTTTCGGGTAGTGTCACCTCTCCTATCCGTTTGCTTAATGACTCGACAACACTCTCTTCACCACTATCTCTCTCATCATTTCCTTCCGGACAGGTAACATCAGAAAATCGAGATCTGCGTCGCATTTGATCTATGTGCCTTTTATGTAATTGACCGTTATTCGCCACTACTGAATACCTGCGTTGACTGTCTACCCCCTGGACGGTGCCTTTTACCCATTTATCTTTTGAGCTATACTCCCGTGCCCAAACTGAGTCTCCCTCACTAAAATTACGCTGCGTCCCACCCGCGTATTCCACCTGGCGTCTTTGGGCTTCGCGAACTCTGTGTTCGGTGACATGGTCGGTTCGTAACAAATCTAGCCTCGATCGTAGCGTTCGCCTCTGAAGTAACATGGCCGGAGTTTCACCGGTTGTACTGTGTACTGTATTGCGGTATGCTAATAAAAACGTCTGTAAAGCCGCGTCAACGTCAATTTGGTCCCTATGCGCTTTTTTTATTGCACGTTTGCATAGTTTTACTGCATTCTCTGCTGCTCCGTTTGAGGATGGGTGATAAGCAGGTGAAAAATACTGTTTAATACCGTTATTTATTAAGAAATGTTTAAATTCTGCACTGGTAAATGGTGGGCCCTGGTCAGAAACTAACTCTTCCGGCAGACCGAATCGCGCGAATGTCGATCTTAAAACTTTTATAACATGTGCAGCATTTGTACGGTTCATCTCGAATACTTCTATCCACTTGGAAGTAGAATCAATTATAACGAAAAATGTTAAACCTTTGTATGGACCTAGGAAATCTATGTGAAGTCTGCTCCAGGGGCGAGGGTGATAAGGCCACGGTTGTATTGGGGCCCGTCGCGGGGCGTCCGCCTCAGCCGCGCAAGTCTCGCACTGTTTACACGTAGCTTCTATTGCCTCGTCTATGTTAGGCCACCATACATAGCTACGAGATATACTCTTCGTTTTTACTATACCCATGTGGCTACTGTGTAGTTGGTTTAACACTTTATTTTGTAACGCGGTAGGTATGACCATTCGATAACCCCACATTAAACATCCGCATTCCGTATATAACTCATTACGTCTTCTAAAATAGGGTTGAATAAGTTCATCTGGACACGTTAGTGGCCAACCGGATTGAGTATACGCTAAAATTCTGCTTAGAACCGTATCACGTGACGTTGCTTCCTTTACATCCTTACTAGTAATTGGTAAATAATCTTCTACGAAATTAACGTAAGTGCTCTCATTTTTTACCCCTACACTATTAACTTCTTTACTTGGAAGTCGTGACAATGCATCTGCACAGTTCTTGCTTGATGGAACATACTCAATATTATAGGTGTACCCCGCCAAAAGTACTGCCCAACGTTGTAATCTGGACGCTGCCATTATCGGAATCCCTACCTTATCTCCAAAAATGTAAGTCAAAGGTTTATGGTCTGTTCTTAATATAAACTTACGCCCATAAAGGTACTGATGAAATTTACGAATTCCGTAAACAATAGAGAGTGCCTCCTTATCTATCTGCGAATAAGCGCGCTCGGGCTGCGTCAGCGAGCGCGACGCGTATGCCACCGGCCGCTCGCCACATGCGGTCGCGTGCGATATCACCGCACCTATACCTACACTGCTCGCATCTGTCGTTAGTATTATAGGCAACTCCGGTGTATAGTGCACTAATACTTCACTACTCGTTAATGATTTTTTTACTTCGTTAAACGCCTCTTGACACTCTTTATTCCAACTGTACCGTACACCTGTCCTAAGAAGTTTATAAAGTGGTGCCATTACTGTGCTAACATTTTTAATAAACTTGCCGTAATACATGACCATACCAATAAAAGCTCTCAACTCCGATACGTTCGTAGGTGCTGGTGTTTTTACAATAGCCTTAACTTTGTCAGGACATGTGTGGACACCGTTTTTACTTATGGTGTGCCCTAAATAATTAACTGATTCCGCAAAGAATACGCACTTTTCTTTTTTAATTCTCAAGCCATTTTCTTTTAAACGATCAAATACCTTACATAAATTGCGCATGTGAGCCTCTTTATTAGGGCCCGTGATAATAATATCATCTAGGAATACCCCGACTTGAGGTATATCATTAAATAACTGTTCTAAACGTTTTTGAAAAATACCTGGACTTGACGAAAGTCCATAAACTAGCCTATTATACATAAACAACCCCTTATGGGTGTTAATCACCGTATATTTCTTAGTATTATCTAGCTCAATTTGTGCGTAGGCCTGTGATAAATCAATTTTACTGAAGTGTTCACCACCCCTCAACTGAAACAGCAGATCTTCCATCCTAGGCAGCGGATAACGGTCAACTTCTATTAGTTTATTTAGTGTTAATTTGTAATCAGCACATATTCTAATGTTACCGTCCTTCTTAACGACCGGTACGATCGGGGTCGCCCAGTCCGACCGCTCCACGGGTGAGAGAATGCCGTCGAGCTGGAGCTGGGCCAGCGCGCGCTCAACAGGCTCGCGCAGCGCGTAGGCCAGCGGCCGCGCACGCATAAAAACTGGCCGGGCCCCCTCGCGCACATGTTCACTCGCCTTGCCACCGGTGAATCGGCCCAGACCGTCCGCAAACACCTCAGAGTATTTGGAACTGAAAACAGACATGTCAAATACATAATCTTTGCTCATAGCAACATTATTATAACATCCATAATTTACTACGGGTATCCGAATTTTTAATTCGGCCATCCATTGTCGACCTAAAAGAATAGTTTTCCCGTTTTCTACAACAAACAATTCTAATGTCTTACATATATCCTTATACTTTACAACTGGCAAAATAACTCCTAGGGGTTTGACTATTTCGCCCGTATAATATCTAAGCGCTAGTTGACAAGGCTTAAGACATAAACTGCTAAATAATCTTATGTAACAGTCTCGGCTTATACACGATATAGCACTGCCGGTATCACATTCCATTTTTATATTTTTGCCGTTAACGTTTAATTCTAGGTACACTGGTTTACAGTCTGTGGCGGATAATTTACATACATCGACAAAAATTACCTCGTCACTTCCTACACTTTCGTCTCCGTTTTCTCCCTTCATTTGGTCAACATCAACATTGAAATGTCCTGCTAAGTTCGGACACATGCGTCGCAGATGTCCCGGCCGGTTACACACTCGACAAACGTAACGCGCAAATTTACATGTGCCTGCGTCATGACTCGCGCCGCCGCACACCTGACACTGCCGAGCACGCTCCCCCAGCTTCGCGTGCGCGGACGCTGGTGATGCTCGCGGCTCTCGCCTCCACGCGGCCTGCGCAGTGGCCTCCCGCGCCACTCCGCTGCCGCCACGTGTGCCGCCGGCCCCCGGCGCTGTCCCCTTCCGCCATGATGGCTTTGCCACCGCGTGACACGCCACCGGCGCCGCCGCCGTTGCTTCGTTTGCCGTTCCTCCATGTTGTACTACTTCTGCCGCGTCTTTTTCAGCCGCCTCCATGCTTACTGCCAACTTATACGCCCTGCCGAAATCCAATTTTGTTTCGGCAAATAACCGTTGTCGTATTATTTCATTAGTTATGCCACATACTAACTGATCCCTTAAACTTTCTTCTAGCCAGGCACCAAAGTCACAGGTCTTGGACATTTTTTTCAAAACCGCCGTATACTCTGATATTGTTTCACCCTCCTTTTGTTTTCTGTGCCTAAATTTGTAACGTTCGGCTAATTCACTCGGTTTAGGTTGCAAATGTTTTTCCATGATGTCCGTGATCTGTGTAAATGTTTTGTTTTTAGGTTTCTCTGGCGTGCACAAATTTACTAAAAGTTCGTAGGATTCCGCTCCCATTACCGTAATTAATGTAGGTACTTGTAATTCAACCGGTATTTTATTCACTAAGAAATATTGTTCAAGCCGTTCCACATACAGTCTCCAATCGTCACTTTGCACTTTATATTCCGTTATCTTCCCGATTGACATTTTTGTAACACTAAGGTTCTTTTTAATAAGATTTCAATAATCCTCGTCGCCACTGAAGAGTATTTGGGAACAATTAAACCACGAGTTAGCTATTCGGCGTATAATCGCAGACTGGTTTGACACATAACTTTTTATAACTGCACATAATAAAGTACCCACTATTTACAAATATCACACAAGCGTGGTGACTAATGCTCGTGCCTTCTCTCTATACGAAGAGACCTTTCAGTTGCAGTGGGATCTTCTTGTATTTCTCGTAATTTGTTACAAATAAGAACTTATAAATAATAGTGAATATAGGTAGTCAATTAAACATATTTCTGACGAATTCATTGTATTTATCGAGAGAAAAAACAGTAATCGTGAAATAAAAGTTTAAACTTTCATCAATTACTTCATAATCTAAATTAGATCTGACTATACTCCTCAATATGCTCAACAAAGGATAGCAATACGCCATTTCGTTATGAGTTACAAGGGTCGGGTGCGCCAAAACTACGCATCGATTCCGCGTACTACGAGTACGGTACGAACTGGCGTTTCGCAAACGGATTTATGCCTGAATCCATAAACGGACACACAGACATTGGGATAAAAACGTGAGCAAACTGGAATACTTGAAAAGGATAAACAATAAACACGTTTACCCATGTCATATTTGCAATTTCATCTTTAGGTATACATTTTCCAGATATTGTACTAACAGGATTTTCCCTTGTGTCTAAACTAAAGCTCAGATAAACGCACAAAGGAACAGATAGGTGCTAACGTTGTAATACATGTATTAAAGTTGGTAAACAATTTTCAAAATAATTTATATAAGAGCACGTCTACGAGTTATATGAAGACATTGTGTACCTTCAGCCTGCCTCGTTTTTAAAGTAAAAAGTCTATAGTAGGCAATGTAGACAACTTGATTCCTAGATCTTTCAAGAACATAGACAAAACTGTTAGTATAATACATATTATCTAGTATAATAGAGATCGCGATACGACCTCCCATTTTATCACCCTTTGTAGCCTTTATATTATACGAGTAATTTATAAGTTTTAATGGTGTAAAATAAAGAGTACGTATTCTATTATATTTGTTTGTAACTCAGCCAGTATTTCAATTAAATAAAACACTCAAATATCAGAACGGAAAATAGAATTTCAACCAGGTACCAGGACCCCATACCTCTACAGAGGTGTCATACGATTCGCTTAATCTAATTACAAAACAGATCAATGCGTCCGTGTGTCTCCCAGTAGTCAGGTCTGGCAGGAAGCCACGGTTCTCGTTTATATATCATCGTGTTTTGACGCCGAGCAGCCTGATGACACAGTATCGGCGGAATTGGAAAAATACGAACATTGCTTGCAGTTTCCATTTTGTAGTTTTCAACAGATAGCTACTGTGGTAGCGGCTATTGAAAAAGTATTTCGACTGTGGACTATAATTTTGGGTTTCCTGGCTATTATTGAAAAACGGTAAACTAATAACAAGCTAACTAACAAGAAAATGGTAAAACCTTATAAAAAATTGACGTGACTTGTCTTTGTAGGTACGTTTTTAATAACGGGAATTGGCCTTTTGGTACTAACTCCTCGAAAAAGAAGAAGATAGATTTAATGACCTATATACAAAAAGAAACTATAAAATAGAAAAACTGTCATCACATGTCTCAGTAACGCCATCTAGAACAATGTACCAATATTAGAGCGGCAGCGGAGCGAACTAAATTAAACTCGTAGGCTTGTGTTCACTCGGACTGAAGTTTAGGATGAAAATTTTGTTCGTGATGTCCCGTCTATTAGTAAGTATTGAATGTTTTGTTTTATTTTTGTTTTTGTTCTTTTTTTGTTTATTTTTTGTTTTGCCTCTATACAATGCAGGCTGGATTTAAAGATTTTTAACGAAGGATGAGTTTAAACTAATTAAAGGTCTCATAATATAATGTACCTACTTAAATCAAATGCTTTACAAATTTGACCACAGAGCACGGCAATACCACAGAGCACGGCGTTCGCTGCTAGACGCGGCATTCAACTCAACTCTTTCCATACTAACATAGTAAGTCATTGAATGTCACAGATTTTTAACCGACGAAAAAAAAAGGAATAGGTTCTCAAGTCGACGCGTATATTTTACTTTTTTATACGTGTAAGCACGCCTAATTTTTTACAGAGTAGTGCGATTTTGATAATTCTTTTATTGGAAAATGTAAGAATATCCTGAAGCTGGTTTCATATAAGTTTGGAACCCAACCCTAAGCAGAGAAACAGTGGATGATTCAAGCCTAAAGAATTTTTACCGGTGAAATGACTCTGTTGATACTTGGAACACAGTCGTATAATGTAGTTTAGGTGACACAACAACGTAATGGAGACCTAAAGTAGATCTGATGATGCAGGCGGTAAACAGTCAAAGGAACTCCTCAACGGTTTACAGCAGTTAACTCTTACTTGTGCAATCTTAATTAAAATAAAAAAAAAATGCAAAAAATACAGCCACCGAAAAAAGACTAAAAAAGGTGAAGTATGTGAAGTGTATCAGAAATGTTTCCTCACGCTGTTTTCGTTCACCGTTTTTAAAGTACTTAAGTGTAATTATACTATACCTACACACTTGAATCCGAAAAGATAGAAAGCGTGCTTTGGGTTGAAACTGGAGTCGCTGCTAGGAACTGCTACTCTGTGAACTAAACTAAAATATAACTGACTGAAATACATTACGCTAATGAGATTGCATAACAAACTAAATGCAACTTTTGTTTGCACTCAGCACGTCTATCTATTATTGCTCAGTGGACTGGCATTAACTAAATCTAGCACTTTAACTCACAAAATTCTGTGGATTCGTATAACCAGCGTTGACGTTAGTGCGAATGATAAGGAGATTTACCTTAGGAGTAGCAGTCAATTGTTTTCCAGTGCAAAAAAAAATGTGTGTATGGTGCAACACAATTCTCTTACCAATAGAATAATATGACTTGCATTTTCAAAAATTCTCTCTCTTAATATGTACTACGGTTGAAAGAAAAATGCCCACCAATTTCTGGCCATGTTTTTCTCATCTATGTAATAAATAGTATAAATTTACTAATTTAAATATTACTAGTCCCCGTGTGGTATCCGGGTAGTAGAATAGAACCAACCCATCTCATCCCGTGGGTGTCGTAAAAGGCGACTAAGGGAATCTGCCGGAGTCCAATTGTGTTCCTCTGAGCGGTGGCAACGACTCACCCCCAAGCTAAGGTTGCCGTGCCGAGAGCTGCATGACTAGGGGAGAGCCGAGTCGTAAGCGTGCCTGTTGTCTGGGGCCAGGCGTCCCCAGGCACTAATCCAGCCTTACCTCTACATGCGGGGCTCTGTAGAGTGTGGACAGATTATTTCCCTAGCTATTCGTGGGAACTATATGAGTATTACAAAACAAAATCAACTCGAAGGCGGCGGTGGCGCTCGCCACACACCACGTCAGTTGTTCTCACGGGGCGAAAAGCGAGCTGCGGAGTGTCGTTTAGCTACGCTGAATGTTCAGGGAGGCCTAAAAGATAAGATGGATGAAGTTTGTGAGTTAGTGAAGGACAAAAGGATAGATGTGCTATGTTTGAATGAGACGAAAAGAAAAGGGGTGGACATCTCCATACACGGTCCCCTGACCGCGATCTGGTCCGGTGTTAAAGAAACACGTAGGGCCTGTCAGGGTGTGGGAGTTGTTCTCTCTGAGAGAATGATGAAATGTGTAAAAGGTTATGATTGCGTTAGTCCCAGAATTCTTTGGGTGAGAACCAAGGTAGGCTTAAACCGTATTTTTTTCTTGTGCGTTTATGCACCTGATATGGGAAGCTCCCCCTTGGAGAGAGAAGAATTTTGGGACAGTTTAAGAGATGTTATGAAAGGATGTACCGCAAACGAGAAGATTGTTATGCTTGGAGACTTTAATGGTTGGGTTGGTGTGAAGAGAGATGGGTATGAACAAGTATTAGGTGCATTTGGAGATGATAGAGTGAATGAGAATGGGTTAAGTTTATTAGAAATATGTATAGAAAAAAGATTGTGTGTTATGAATACTATGTTTAATCATAGAAAGATTCACAGGTATACGTGGGAAAGGCAAGATAGTAAAAGTATGATAGATTTTGTGATTGTAGATGAAAGGTTAAAGAGTAAAGTTACGGATACAAGAGCTTATCGGGGAGCTAATGTAGGTACTGATCATCATCTGGTAATGTGTCGGGTGCATGGTTTATTCAAGCATTGGCGCCATCGAGTTCGAGTACCTGTGACTGCTCTAGAAAGGATAAAAGTAGAAAGACTGCAAGAAGTCAAAGTAAAAGAGGAATATAAGAGGGAAGTAAAAGAAGAGACGGATAAATTATTTGATGAGATGAATGATTATAGTTTAGAAGAAGTATGGGATATAATGAAAGATAGTATGGTGCAAGCGGCTACAAAAGTATGTGGCCTAGCACGAAGGAAATGTGGTAGTAAAACGAATGATTCTTGGGTAGATGGTGAAGTTAAAGAGGTTGTGAGAAAGAAGAAAGAGGCCTGGCTTAACGTGCTAGCCTGTAAGGCCCAAAATAGAGTGAATCTGGCAACAAATGTAAATAGAATAGATGATTTAGAGAGAGTGAAGAAAAGTTACACCGAAATGAAAGCGAGAGTGAAAGAAGTGGTAAAAAAGAAGAAGGATGAAAAAGATGAAGAGTATAACAGGAAGTTCTCGGATAACTTCAGGGCCAATGTTAAGATGTTTTGGAAACAGGTAAGATTGGCTCGTGGAGTGACAAAGACTTCGAGTATGAATGTTATAAGAGCAGAGGATGGTTGTTTGATAAGCGAAGAATGTGATGTCTTGGAACGCTGGAAAGGATATTTTGAAAGTTTATTTAGTTTTCAGGATAGTGTGCAAGGAGTGGGTAACTGGGCAGAGGAGAGTGGTGAAAACCCAAACCCGGATGTAGATGAAGAGAATGAAATAGGAATGGATGAGATCGTAAGATCATTAAGAGAAATGAAAGTTGGAAAAGCTGCAGGGTATGATAGATTGTCCGCTGAAATGCTGAAGGGCGGTGACGGGGTAGTAGCAAGCCTGTTGTGCCGGATCTTTAATATGTGTTGGAGATATGGTCGAGTCCCAGATGACTGGTGCAAGGCTGTAATCGTACCACTGTATAAAGGAAAAGGCTCACAGCAGGAGTGTAAAAACTACCGCGGCATTAGCCTTTTAAGCGTAGTTGGTAAACTGTATGCAAAGGTTTTGATTAAAAGAGTGATCAGACTGACAGACGAGAAATTATGGGACGTGCAGGCAGGGTTTAGAGAGGGAATGGGATGTATGGATCAGATCTTCTCCTTGAGGTGCATAGCCGAAAAATATCTGGCTAAGCACAAGAAAGTTTACTGTGCTTTCGTTGACTTGGAGAAGGCCTATGATAGTGTGTGGAGGGATGAGCTGTGGTCGACACTATCCATGTATGGTGTGGACTGGTGCTTGGTACGGGCACTGAAATCTTTATATAGGGATTCCAGTGCCTGTGTCAGGATAAACGGGGCATACACAGACTGGTTTAACATCTCTAGGGGAGTTAGACAGGGCTGTGTAGCGTCACCTTGGCTGTTCAACTTATACATGGATAGTTGTCTGACAGATTTAAAAGAGAGTGAGTGTGGATTGAGGATGAATGAGTTGCCTGTCAAATGCCTCCTCTACGCAGACGATCAAGTTCTTCTTGCATCGTCAGCGGAACAGTTGCAAGACATGGTGACCAAGATGAATGAAGCATATAAGATGAAAGGGATGAACATCAATGTGAATAAGACGAAAGTCATGGTGTTTGAAAGAGACGAAAACGTGTCGTTGTGCAATGTGAAAATAAACGATATGAGTGTAGAACAAGTGAATGACTTTGTATATCTGGGAAGTCTGTTTACAAGGGATGGAAAGATTGAGGCGGATGTGGAAAGGAGAGTGAATGCAGGAAATAAAGTGAATGGCGCTATACATGGCGTTGTGACCAGCCAGTCTATGTCCGAAAAGGCACGACTGGCTGTTCACAATGGTGTGCTGGTGCCTACACTAACGTATGGAAGTGAATGTTGGGTGTGGCAAAAGAGACATGAAAGTAGAATAAATGCTGTAGAAATGCGTTCCTTGCGAAGTATGTGTGGTGTAACAATTAATGACAGATTGAGGAATGATGATATAAAGCAACGTTGTGGTTTAAAAGAAGATGTAGTAACAAAAATTGAAAAGAGTATGCTTAGATGGTTTGGTCACGTTGAAAGGATGAATGAAAGGCGACTAACGAAAGGTATTTACAAGGCAGATGTAAGTGGGAACGCCGGGAGGGGACGCCCAAGAAGGACATACATAGACCTTATTGGTGATGTTCTTCAGAAAGGTCAGGTGCGTAGTACTCGCAACCGGCGTGTGTGTATGACAACATGTATGAATGTAAACGAAGCAAAAGAAGTATGTAAGAATCGTAGCATATGGCGCTCTGTAGTTTCTGCCTACCCCCATGGGAAAAAGGCGTGAGTTTATGTATGTATGTTATGTATGTAAATATTACTAATTTAGTTATTTAAATAGGTATTACTAATTTAGTAATTTAAATATTACAAATTTAGTTAATTAAATATTACTAATTGAGTAATTTAAATATTTTAATTTAGTAATTTAAATGTTACTAATTTAGTAATTTAAATATTACTAATTTGTAATATTCTTCATAACGTGTGGCTAGTGACTAACCTGGTGTCAGAGTTTTAATGCCGCCCGTGGGCCTCTGACTTGGCATCACATACATCATCTAACAGGCATGCCGGTTTCCTTACGATGTCTTCTCCCTTCTCGATATTTATACAATACGCAAATGAATCTGATTATTCAGAGGTGCGTACCTTGGGTTCGAACTCGAGACCTATTATTTGGCAATCCACCGTTCACACCTCTCGGCTATCACTGCTTTGCAATTTGTGATGAGTGCAAAGGTATCAAAAGCCAATTTTCTTATGACACTCAATTATTTATTGCATTCTAATATTTTGGTTCGGTGGTTAGGGTGCAAGTAGCTTGCGCATATTGAGGCACTTGCGCAGGGTGTTTGCATCGTAAACTTTACTGTTTAAAAACATGTGCGGGTCTAGCAATTCGAGCATGTACCAAAGCGAGCCACCCGCGAAACTAACCCGCGTACTTGGTGGCGCGAGCGGGTCACTTGCGCATGTAGCTCTTGACCACGAGCAAATAACTTGTGCGTACTGCTTGCGCAAGTAGCCCATGTCTTTACTTGCTCCAGTAATTTGCATTCTGTAAAAGTACAAGCGAGTAACTTGAACAAATAGCTTGCGTATAATACTCAGGCGTGTAACCCAGAAGGGGTTGGAATCTCTAGTCTATATGACACCACCGACTATAATTAGTGAGGTTACATACAAAGTTGTTGATATGAAAACTCCAATTAAGTTCAAGCAGTTTCATTAATGAGGTACGTCATTTGACAAGTTTATATTTATCTGTCACTCAAATGGTCATCTTGACATCACTAGAGTGGTGTCATATGGACTAGAGATTCCATACGACACCACCGGTGGTGTCGTTTTGGTGGTGTCGTTTTGGTGGTGTCAAGTGGAAGGGTGTAACCCGCATATTTACTTGCTCCAGCTACATGCACCATGTAGATGCACCCTTAGTACGTACTGTGAAGTAGGGATTGCAATTATTAATACAAAAAGTCCAATCGAGTTCTTCATGAAAAGCATCTGTTGTTACTTTATCTGCGATGCCAATCCTAATGCCTTTTATGCGCATAGCTTTGCCAAAGTTTCCTCATTTAAAACTGCACTTCCCATTACGACAATATTAACAACTTGCCTATTTACTTACTATGTACGGTCCTTAAGCAATTTAATCGTTCTTTTCAGTAAAAAAAAAAATTGCAAGCAAAAAAATACCGGGTACATAAATAAATACGAGTGCAACGGTCTCTAAAGTAGGTAGGTACTTGTCATCGGCCAGGATTTTTCCTAACTAAACTATGTTTAGGGTTGGTTTCCAGTCCCTGAATGTAGCGGAATACCAGTGTCTTACATTCCTATCAGACTTCCATAAACCCATTTTCCGGGTAACACAGTTTATTTCTTGGTAAAACTGGTTGTCAGACTTTCGGATTTCTGGCCAACAGTAACGACAAATATCTTCAAACACATACCAGTAATGAAGGAGCATATTATGTATTATGTCATTAATGGTCACCCATCCATTTACTGACCATGGCAAGCGTAGTTTAACCTCGATGGACTCACGCAACTGTTAATATTTAGCCACAAGACATCTCGTACTATTTCCACTTATATCTACCGTGAATTGTTTCTAACTCTTTAGAAAATAGCGCTCTAAGTCTAGCGCAAATAAAAAGTGGTTCATTTAATATTAAAAGTCTTCGTAAACCTATAGATATCGTTTACACAGAAAATCGGTAGCAATACTCTACAGGCTATTTCAATTATTGTTGAAGTAAATACGTATATTCCCTCGCGACCGATCATCGTAGCGGTCCTAAAAGACCCTTATTCTGCGGCAGACTTTTACGGGCTGAAATAATGAACTACGACCATTTCTCTTTGACCGGTCTATAATTCCAGTATAATATCGCTCCATTTAGTACGAAAGCTAGAGCAAAAACTATACCGAAGTAAGTACAAAATATTAAAGTGTTGAAATGAGCCGTAACATATTAAAGTCGTTACAGGACAACGGCTCAATAATAAATAACGAGCAAAGTTACCTCCCTAACCATCCGGTAACGTTAGGGCTGCCACCTGAACTGAGAAAATATTACGGGGGTAGAGTGATATATTTTTGGCACACTTTTCCGGGACAGGTGAAAAGGTCTTATGTCACAATAATAACAGCGATTGAGTTATGTGTTTGTTCTTTTGCATTGCTCTTTGGCACATAAAGAGTTTTAACCCTGTCATATTCCACTGAAGGAACAATCGGTTTTACATTTAAACCTTCCAGTCGACACAATGGGTTCCTTTACATGGCAAACGACATTGCGGTAGGCTTAGGCGAAGGTGGCGGGACGAGCTGGACTCCTTCGATAAGGACTGGTCCCAAAATGCCCTTGGCAGAGAAAAGTGGAAAGAAAGTAGGGAGGCTTCCAGTTGACATCTTTGTTAAAAGAAAGCCGAAGAAAAACTTTATAGTGCTTACACTTTTACTTCTTATCACTTTGTTTTTAAATTTAACTATACTTTTACTGTAAAATCTACGTTTATTATTCGACACCACTACCTCCCAATAGCCGTTGAATTGGTGTAGGTGCCGTATTTCCGAAGTAAAGCCGCTAGGAATGTAGTAGTAAGAATACATCGCTACTGATAGCTTCATTGGAAAGGCAATGGGAAATTATTAGATATATAATAGCTAATATACTACAAATGTGCAAATGTTCTGTATTTTTGTAAACTTTATTATTTAGACATGTAACTACCTACTAATCTTGGTACTTTCCTTTTAAATGATGATAAGTTTATGTTGATGTTAATAATTAGGCGCAAGGAAATAAAATATGTTTAGTGTATTGTTAGGACTGACTTCAATGTTAAGGCCAAAAGTGTGGGAAAGTGTACCTAGTTAAAGAATGTAGGGCTAATCAAATTATGTAAAACTTTTTCGTTATTTATATTAATAAGATCCGTCTTATTGGTCGGTATATACGAGATCGCTTTTAGAGACAAGGCCACCTACTGTACAGTCATATTGGTATTTAATTATAATTAATCATTTATAATATTTATTTACAACTTACAGTAAAGTTATCATATTTTGTTGGTTTTTATGCCGTGCAGTAAAAATCGTTCTATTCTATTTTAATTACGAAACGTTACTAAAACCAATACGAACGTACGTATTCGTTTTAGTAACGTTTCGTAACAACGTCATAACGTGGACTGGAATGATCAAATGCAGAAATAAAATTTTAAATTGTAATATTCCATTAATCACCAGCCCTACAGAGCGCGTACAATGTACAGTGATATGCACTTTCGCCTTCATTACCCGCCGGCGAAGTGTTTGCAATTAACGCTCAAAGTTTCCGGGTCACAGGTGAAACTGGGCCCATTAGTAGCTGACTTTAAACGTTTTAGGAATCATTAGCTACTGCTAAACATCGATGGTCGTGGTTTTGATTTTATTGGGTAGGACGGTCTATTAGTCCCTTTATCATCACACATCCGTAGCCTCTTTAGTTCTTTCTTGTGTACTCTAAAGTAAAAGAAACGTTGTCCATACTAGGTGCGTTTACATACATCTAATAATATGCGTACATAAAGCCTCGCCTTTATCCCATGGAGGTAGGCAGAAACTACAGAGCGCTATATACACTCTGATTCTGACATGCTTCGTTTACATTCATACACGTTGTCATACACATGTGCCAGTTGCGAGTATTACGCACCTGACTTCTTCTGAAGAACCTCACCAGTAATAACCTCATTTCAGATGTAACACAAACAGTCAGTACCGGAGCAGCTACCAGGAAGTCATACAATTCTTTGCTCCGTGCGTGAAACGAACCCACGAGACACAGCAGCAAATCGTTCAGCCATTGCACCAATCGTGCCATCTTTGTTAGTCTACATTCTTGGTTTCAGTAGGGTTTTACTATGCGAAAAAGGTGATTTAATTATATTCTAGTAGTTGTTTTAAGAAGCACTTAAGGGTTGGTACACTTATTTGTTTCTGACAACATTAATTACATTGTAATGTTGGCAAATTACATTTTCTGTGGACACTTATAATATCTAATTAACCTTTCTTTAGAACAGACGATTTGTGCAGTTTTAAATAAGGTTTAATAGTAAACACTCGAAAAAGGCCAACGTGCAATGAGAATTTGAAATATGAAGTTCATTTTTTTATATTAACTCTTCTTCCA
This sequence comes from Euplexia lucipara, assembly GCA_921972225.1. Taxonomy (NCBI): domain Eukaryota; kingdom Metazoa; phylum Arthropoda; class Insecta; order Lepidoptera; family Noctuidae; genus Euplexia; species Euplexia lucipara. The sequence continues at coordinate 12,744,773 of OV179148.1, forward strand.
AGCAGGAACACTAGGAAATGGTGATTGGTTGGGAAATCATCGTAATTTTCAACGTTCAAAAAATGCTGACTCTCAGCCAAAATTGTTGCTCGAATGAATTTGGATTTTGAATAACCTATTATTTCGATGACAGTCATTTAGTTTTAAAAAATCAATATTACGTAAACTACTGTTTTCGCAGAATATTCAACGTCTACCAAAACTAATAACTTCTGCAGTCAAAACGATAAATGTAAACGATTAATAATGAGGTTTGAATCATGATAGAGATCTCTAAAATCTGGTAGCTACAACTAGCTGTTTACCTAGTTCTCCGGTTCACTTTCACTCTATAACGCAATAACTTGAAGTAAACAACATACCTTATTTATGTTGGCGCCTTACAAAGTACACTGATTATGTTAGTGATAAACAACAACAAGTATTCACAAAATCTTATTTGAATAGACTTTATTTTATTATTTATTATTAAGAGCCTGTTGTGTCCCACAGGGCAAAGGCCTCCTTCCCATTCTTCCACTCTTCTGTCTTTAGACACTTCTGGCCATCCTTTAGAAAGGACTGTAAATCGTCATGCCATCTTCTTCTGGGCGTACCGCGTTGCCGGCTACTGCTGTTCGGGATCCAGTGAGTGGTTGCCTTCTCCCAATGTCGTTGCGACATGCGGCAGATGCGGCCTGTCCAGTCTCATTTTAGTTTGGCAGCTGAGTTGCCTACGTCTGCGATTTGTGTGTTGGAACGAAGTATACTTAAACTTCATTTACATTAGAAAAAAAGAGGATTGTAGAAGCAGGAATGCAGAACATTTTATTTTAAAGATCAGGTAAAAAAAAAATTGTTCTATTTTAAAAGAAGAATAAAAGTGAAACGAAAAACGTTCCACGTATTGTTCATCCCTGATTCTTTTAGGTTTTTATCATTGAGTCTGTAATTTTTGACTAAAATGAAATAATCTAACTAAATGAAATCCACATCATTTTCTAAAATAAAATGTTGAAGTAGTAAGAAATAAGTGTGATAGCTACAATGAAAATAAATTAATAGAAATTCGGCGTCTATCGCAATTGTAACATGCTTATTGTACTTTCGTTACAAAGTGTGCATTAAAACTAACCTTTTTAACTACTATCTAATGCTGGCAGACTCCGAGTGCGGACTTTTGACGTGTCGTTAATGAGCACGTTTGCGCTCCGTAAGTCAGGTTGGGAAGGACGTCCATGAGTTTCCTTTTGGAATGTGTAAATGATCCTTTCATCAGGTGTTTCATCGACCAACAGCTATAATAAACACCATTCTAATGAGATGTTTGTTTTAAGTTAAATAAAATCACTAGCGTTAGGTATTCATCGTAATCCAGGAACAAGCGCCACAACGATGCCGGGTTCGAGAAGTGTTCATGAATTTCTTCATCTGGAATTTCTTAGAAACAGCAAAATTTAATGCAATTAATAATATGACTGCATTATTTAGTCTAGTGGTCGCAAGCGCTTCAAGCTGAGCATGAAGTACCGGGTTGGACCAATTGTTAGTGAGTTTTTTTCCCGGAATTTCTGAGTAGCAGCCCGGAGTCTGAATTTATGCTCGATTGATGCCAATAAGCAGTTCGCCCTAATTACATGGGACTTGAACATATCTAGTGAAATGTGTATCGGTACATTGTCTAACTCTTCAAGTACATAATACAGGTTTTTTTAATCATGAAAATTAATCTAAACTTGTACAGACGCACATCAAGTAATATGTTATATTAACCTTTCAATCGTGTCAATTAGAGACACAATAGAAAGACAGTGACAGCGCGGACACTTGTATTCTAATTGATCATGAATCTTATTTTTTTTGCAATAAAGTTGAATAACTAAGATCGAAATATTACAGTTTAGAGTAGCTTGCACTATTACTTCTGAGATTTCAGTGCATAAATCCTACCAGTAGAAAAAAATTGTCTATTCCACATCAAAGTATTATGTTTTATTTGCCCATACCTGCGTATCGATCTTTCAATCTCATATCCCCAAAGTAAATAGTAACTTGAGGATTATACCGGGTGAATGAGCAACAATATTCCGCTCCCAGATTACCGTCGGAAAAATAACAATTCTGCTCATATCTTGTCTGTGAAAATAACAATTCAACAAAATCATCATCATAACATCACGCCTGTGGTTCCCGAAGGGTAAGGCAGAGGTTGTACCTGGCGAATTGTGGGTGAAGATACTATCTTCACCCACAATTCGTCAGTTATGTTTAAGTCCCATGTAATAGGGGGCGAGCCTATTGCCATCAATTTGGCGCAAAATCCAGACTCCAGGCTGCTACTGAGAAATTCCAGATGAAAAAACTCTAAAACACTTTGTCCGACCGGGGAATCGAATTTGGGACCACATACTCAGCATGTTTCAGAGCCTTTTGTATATCCACACGTCTGTACCTTTGAATGCGCACGTGCAGGCTCAATGCTGATAGCGTGAGCGTAAAGCGCAATTCTTTTGAAGAAGCTACCTAAAGTTATAAATCAGTGAACGTCTTCTAAGTGTAAATATTTTACATACATGTATCTGTTACCTCAATTATGATTAGGTTAGACGCTGACTCTGAAATAAGACGTTTACCTGTAATTTGTATGTTGAAGGTCCGAATTGTAATAATAGTGGCCCTGACTGATATGCTGAAGGACGTGGTTTCGATTCCCACCCAGGATAAATGTTTGTGTGATGAGCATCATCATCATTTGTTCTGTGTCTGGGTGTTATTTATCTATATATGTATGTATTTAGAAATATATTAGTATGTTTATCAGCTGTTTAGTACCCTTACCACTAGCTCTGCGTAGCTTGGGACTAGATGGCGTTGTGTGAAAGTTGTGGAATATTTATTTATTATTTTAAGTATTTGTTCACAAAATGGAACGACTGTCTAGTTGACCTCCACATCCCAGTTATTTAATAATTCTATGCCTAAGACTAAGATACGTAGGACGAGACATACATAGTAGACATACATACCTAAGACTGGATTTACTTGATTCTCTTGGATCAGATTTTCGGGCTTCTTATTACACATTTCAACTGTCGCAGATGCTCTCCGAGAATCGGAGAGGTTTTGGTATGGCATATTATAGAAAGAAGATAATACCAAATAAATGAAAACAAACTACCTAAAACCTATCACTCGGGTAATAACAGTATGTATACAATGTCACAAAAAATATTTAATCAAAATGATTAAAAGTATAACTGAAATCTGTGTTTTGCAAAGACTTGAGTACAAAAATGCTCGATGGAATGCCCGATAACAAAGCACTGCGGGAAAACTTATTCAATTTGAGTGAAGAGACAACTGTTCTTGGGCTTGAAGGCACTGTGTACCATTCACCTAGTAGTTCGTTTTTTCATTTTATCTGTTCCTGAACAATACTTTCATTCAATCCGCTTCCCGACATTAGACATGCAAGGCACGTTCTGTCGCGACTTCTCTGCTACCAAGTCTTGGGGTTCTGATTTGTGAATGAGAGATAGCGGAAGCGGTTTTCTGACACGTCTTCGAATGTGACGATGCTGCGACTACCTTTACACAAATACTCGGCTTTGCCATGGAAATATACTTTTGGGTGGGGTAAGAATATTTTGGACTACGGTCAAAATGGTCTGTGCTCTTGTGTCATTCGTACGTATACTATTAGGTATTTATTTATAATTAAACTTACACACAGTTCTTACCGGATGTCTCCAATACAATAGTGGTTTTGATTAACCAAGCTCTACTTAGTCTCTTGTCTTCAAGACTTTTTTTATAATAGACCTTCCTTTACCCATTGTACCTACCTTCAATATGCAGGCAATGTTGATTGTTTGTTTGTTATGATGAAAAAATAAATAAGTTTCTAAATTATATCCATCGGTCCATAGTTACTTTTCTACATGAGAATCCAAATGGGGATTCAACTTAATATCATTGAAAACAAATAGCAGGGGCGACGATTGGCATGGAGACGCGAACTGAGTCCGCTAATCTGCTAAGCCGTGGTCGCGCCATAACTCCAACATGTGAACACCGTGCAATTCTATTGGCACGTGCAAATGAACCACCGTACGGGCGTAGCAGTGTTTGTCTTCATACTTTGTCGTTTGAAACTCATACATTATTGATGACCGATGTTCAGGAGTTGACGCCGCCTACATGATCGTTTGATTATTTCATAGGATCTCAACTTACCAGAATTACGATCGCGCGTATGAATATAATTTTTCTTTAGGTAGTGATGTTTTTGTCGAAAAATAAGCGCGTTTTCCTCTGAGATATAATAATTCCGTTTGAGAAGAGAATTGATTGCCAAATGAATATGACAAATCGTCAAACTGCTTTGATTGGTTGAATGAATTTTTAACTGCCAGACGAATCACTTGCCTTGCGATTAATTTGTGGGACGTGGATATTTTCTAAACTAGGTATTTGCCTTATCTTTTTTTTATTTGTAGGTACATGTTTTGGCATTCGATGTTGATAAGGTACTCTCTAAAATAAACTAATAGGTAGACACTTAAAGATGCAAGTACAGGTTGTGTATTTGAGCTACGTCTTATTACTGGCAGCTAGATCAAGCACACCCTTTTATCAACTCTATCACATTGTACTAAACCCCTCCCGAATTCAAATAAATTACACAACTTTTATACCAAAAACCTTGGCCGAAAAAACACCTCCTGATTAAATCTGACCATAGTTGCGTTAGGCCAACAATTAATCACAGCCGTTAATTTCATTAACAACACGTGATATGTGGTTGTTTGTCAAGTGGGTATTTCGTCCATTTGTCAATTGCCACCGTCGAGACCTCCCGTTGGGACCGAGCGGCCCTGAAATCGTATTAATTTGATTATTTCATGTGGTTGTAGTACCGGTGTTTAGATCAATATTTATGAATCAACAAGCCATAAGACTTATTAATACATGATTCACCTGATGGGATCTTCCTATCAGTAAGTTCTCAGAAGTCGTAGAGGAAGTTTTTCAAAATGGATTACTGATACAAAGGGAATTGCCAATTTCTGGCTGTTTTTCCCATCTATGTAATAAATACTAAAAATATACTAATTTTGTTACATAAATGGCTATCACCAAAGAAATTTAAAATACTACAGAGCGGGCATGTCAAGGAAATGTCATAGAAAAACTTTGATCCCATGTCTCAGTAACGCCACCTAGAATTATATATAATTATTGGAGCGGCAGCGGACCGCACTATTAATCATTTAAAGAACACTCAATTGTTTATTGCTTTCTAATATTTCCCTATCAGAGTAGGGGTAAAAATTCTTAAAAAAAGTCCCATGAAGTTCTACGTGAAAAACAGCCGATGTTTCTTTAACTGTGATGTTAATTCTAATGCTTTGTAGTTTGTTGGCCTTTGTAACAGCTTTATCTGGCATTATGGTATGCAAATAAAAAAATATGAATATGAAGTTTACTCAGCAAATGAGCATTCCCCTTTTTATTTACAAACAGAAGTCTAAATACCAATTTCATAGGGGTTGAGTTTCTAACAATTCATCCTTTGTACTTTTGTTCTGAGAAAATTAAACTCTTGTGAAAATTTTCATGCTTCTCTACGCTTTATTATTAAACCGAAAATAAACACTCGTGCCTTTTTTAGTACAAAGTTTAATTTTAGGAATTATGCAATCGAATGTGGTTTATAATATTATTATTTTTTTGTGTTATGTGAGCATAGAGGGTTAACTTGTATAAGATAGTGGTGAAAGTTTTGTAACTAATATTGATAAGATGTCGTCCAAAACAATATTAAACAAATATAATTGATGACAAGGATAGCTGTGCATGTACAGACGCCAGCACATCAACCTACCCCAATGTGTCAAATTTCTTTGATCGGTTTTCAACTGTAATCTAGACACAATGAGGTTCATGTTCAATTGGGAAAATTTGACAGTTTGGGGTAGGTGGATATGCTGCCGTCTGTACATTGGCTAACCATTTTTCTGTAGTAAATCTGTACACTTAATGATCAAAGCCAAATGCTTGAATATTCCCAAAGGATTATTTACGAAGTCAGTCTAGTACGTTTCTGATAACCGCTTGCGAGACAACTCCAGATCATCGATCTTCATTTAAAACCTCTTTGACTCCTACTTTGAGTTGGATAACTTTACACAAGGTTTAGTTTTTAAAACTAATTTCAAATATCCTCACTCAAGTTCTAAGACCCGTCAAGATTGGTAACGTGCATAAGATTAATACTTCTTATCCTTAAGCTCGTTTCTCTTAAGCTGAACAGAGTTTTGAACAATGCATGAAATGTGTTTACTACTCTTTACCTTACCTACCTTTTCCGTGTCTCTTGACTTGTGCCTAATATATTTTTTTTATTACTCGGCCTCCTTTTTAATTATACATACATACCTAATGTTTATTGACTAATGCTTCCAGGTAAGAGAACTTAACCGATGAAACATTGAGCAAACAAGTACGAATAGTCATTGTTAATGAATAAATCAAAAATTCATCTCAGCAGCATCATCAATTAAAAACATTACAATTGAGCTTTCACCAAAGATAGCACTTAATTCTCGTCAGCAATTTTATTATATACCTACGCAATTTTGAACAACTTCTTCGCTAAGATATGCGTCACCCATACTAATTTATTTTAGCTCGGGTAACTTTTTTGCAATTGCCACGAACATTATGAATAGATTACACGGGCGGACAAACAGAGTCGTTCAACTAAAATATAAGTGAAAAGAAAATGGCACAATAAGTACCGGACTGGCCGTCATCCAAGCCTAATGACGCATTTAAAGCTAGATTTATATTTCATTTAGGCGTTTCCATCTTGTTCTCTTGAGAAAAAATATAAGGAAGTGTATGAGCGCTACTTGCCAAAAGGAGCAAAAATTAAATACACTCTAGAGAATATTTCTAACAGTCCTTATGAAACAATGTATCTACATCAATGTTTTGATTGACTCCAAAGAAACGTACAAATTGTATCACAACACTTCTTTTCATATTTTGTTTTCTTTTCAGACTAACATTGAAATAAATTACTTTACTTTATTCTAGCAATCACGTCTGTCCGCCAAAGCAGTAAAAAAGTGAATAAAACTTTCTTTGTGTCTTCACACTGATTTGTATTCTCGAAGTTTCATACCAACGAAGACACGAGGAGAAAGTAGGTATGTATCTTATCTATTTCCTCATAATAAAGCAACATATACAGTCAATGACGTAGAGCTAGGTTTATATAATATTACATTTATGTTATACATTTCATATGCCTAATGAGTATTTAACTAATTTTCAAGTATATATTGTTACGTAACCCGCGATTTCCAGGCTTTCCTGGAAAAGCAGTTAAATAAAGTTCATTTGTATGAGATCGTTACATTCATGGATGAAACTCGATTTTTAATAATTTAACGTTATTGGGACTTACTACGTTTAGTCGGCTTAATGCAATTTTTGTGTTTTCGATTAACACAATCGTTGTAGCGTTAGTGTCTTAAAAGTCAGAATAAGAAGACTATTCGAACTATTCGACTGCTTAAAGGGGTAAATAGGACTTAACACAACCACAAATAAAACAAAGCCTTACGACATGGAAGACTCAGTTTCAGAATTTGGACAAAGGTTATATTCTATTACCAGGTCGCATCGACTCTAATGTGCATCGAAAAGTTAGTCCAAGTTTTGAAAATAAAGTATGTCTTTTTAATGATGATGATGCATGAGAAAGCTTTGAGAAAGAAACCAACTGAAGAATACAGTTGAGTTAGACAGCATTTGAGAAACTTCGTTAAATCTTCTCGTCACGTCGTTGTTTTGATCAGTACGTCCTGCCTATGGTATATGGTACCAATAAGCAAACTGCACGGACAGTCTGGTTCACAAATTCAAGATTGATAGTTTGTTTCAAGGCAAAGAATCTATTTCAACTACATAGATTGCACTTGCAGGGATAGCACACTGAAGTAACCTAGAAGTAACAGTGCTTAAGCCATGTTTATCGGTCGAATGAGAGCTGATGAATCCCAAAGTGGAGACTACGTATCGGTAAGCGTAGCGTATGTATGCGTTGCACAACGACTATTATATAGAAAGGTAGCAGAAGGATAGGGTGTTGGGATTCACCTTGGAACAGGTCAAAGTTAAAGTCAATTAGGTACACCATTAAGGCACTTCTGAACCTAAAACTAAAAAGCTTAATGACGTTCCTACCTATTAGATTATTTTGCATGGAGAATAATAGGCAATAAACTCCGTACTTACTGTTTTGAAATCGTATTTTACATAGAAAAATTACGTTATTCAGGTAATTGTATGTGAAGATTACTTAGAATAAAACTGAACTGCGATAGGCTGAGTTGATGCTAAAAAACCCAATTCAACTAAGTGAAGTTCGCATACATTGACTCAAAATAAATGCCTAAGCAGTATAAAGTTAGAGAGCTATTCTGGTCTCTAGTCCATATTCTCGTTCACGGTCCGACACGTAGTTATCATATATTTTAAAACAGAAGTCGCACATTTGCACCGTGTCGCCAATGACAGCTGTCCCTACAACGCAACGAATTCAAATTAAGGAAGCAAAATTTGTCAAAAGAATATCCAGTATTCAATATTTTTACCTTTGAAATTTCACAGTTATGATTATTTCTCCTGAATGATTTATTACTTTAATTTGGCAGTGTCTTGTGATGTAATTGACGTTCTCGTTTGTCAGAAACTAATTGGAGATCGATGGTGCGTTTAAATTTAACTTTGTGTAGCTTTTGCTTCCATGAAATTGTTATTTTATTTATATTTAAGAATCTTTGTATTTTATAGCACACGTAAATGGCCTAAAAACAAATTTGCTTTTTGAAGGAAACAGCTCTTATAGACACATTTTCGGTTCAATCACAAACGTGCTGATTCTAGGCATATTAGACTATGCCTGCCTATGCGTTGCCAAAAAGGAAACAATAAAAACTACAGTAAAGTAAATTGTTATCTAGATAGAGTCATTATTCAGGTCAATATTGAGTCAATATACACATTGCGTGCAATAAAAATGATCTCTTTCTTAAAGATGGAAAAAACAAGATTTTCCCAGCAATATTTTTTCGTCAAAGCTACTTAATTATATGTAATGTGTAGTTATCGGCTATATGATCGGTCTTTTTACACCCCGTATTTGTCGGAAAATGTAAAACGAAATTAAAACCACGCTTAACAGAATATCCAATAAATAATCAAATAAATCTCAATAGAATATAAATAACGCTTCGAAGCTGATAACGTGTGTTGCCTCTTTAATCTTCTACTCTTAAAGCGAGTGCTGCCCGGAATACTTTACCGACAATTTATTTACAACTCTTCGTCTCCATTAAACAAGAAATATGTTAACCACAATCGAATACGGCGAATCTAAGTAAGCAGATGTTTTATTCATGATGCCGCAAATGGCAATTACAGTATAAGAGACTACGGACGGAAGGAACTTTGTATAAGAAGATATGCTGGCCACACTTTGCCACTGGCAGCTCTGAATGGTCATAAATATCAATGTAAAAAAATACAAAGAAGAAATGCGTTACTCTTTTTCTTGTAGGTACGCATTATTAAAATTCGAGTCTGTCACCAAATAGTATTTTAAGTCCATCTCTTTTAACGTTTCTGTTCCAAATGTTACTGAATTCAATGTAAAGTTAAAATTAGACTGACGATCTGATGACTTTTTGAACGTCAATATAAATATATGGCAGTCCCCAAAACGCCTACCCTTCACCACTTCCAAGTGTTTTTTTGCTGGGAAAAGGTCGCGGAACAAACTCCCCAGCATTTTTTTAATGATCAGTACCTATTGACTAACAGTCACTAAACTTTTACTACATTATTCTACATTTGTTGCTATAGGAAGACATTCGCTTCTTCAATTCTAATCTTTCTACAGTCTACAACACCATATCAATGAGTGATTAGATCTACTAAACTCCTATTCTCAGTCGCAATTCTGCTGACTATAAACCCGTATTCAGCTTAATCGGCTAATCAGGTTGTCCGCACATCCCTAATAAAAAAAGCTTCGGAAATCGTTAACCGAACGATGTGGCATTGTTCACGAAGAGAATTATGCCCAATGTTAGCTTGATGTGTCGTTACACCGTTCAACCATCTCTCTGAGTTAAGGTCGATCGCATGATAAGGGTAAGGTTTCGGCCTTTCTATATAAATTATTCATTTTATGCTATTCTGAGAATTGGAAGGAAAGGGGATGTGATGACATATGACATGCGTGAATGAAAGTCATGAGCTCGAACTATAGACATTATTTCAAGAGTCTATTTGGTCAAGAACCATCTATTTTCTTAGTCCAGTAAAGTTTCTCGAAAATCAGTAGGGTGTGCAACGTGTAAAAACATGAAAAAAATACGATGGGCTTAAATTTCGTGCGTGACTTAGCAGTAATAATAATTAATCCAGTAGCTACCCCTCTATTACCAATTACGCTATTCGGTCAAATATTACAAATGGTCACTCCACATGCGACTTACGACCACATTTTATTACATCATGTTACGTATGAAAATATTATTATTTTCACTTGTGACCGGGTTAAACGGAGCCGGAAGAAATTTGAAACAAATCTACCCGGGTCATGCGTTTAGTGTAAAATAATAGATTTAATAAATTGTGCGTATTGTATGCCTGTTGGTATGCCTGTTTAGTAGCCTCGACTACGAAAAAATTCATTTGTGTAAATTAAATTAAGTACATTATACACGCTAAGCCCAAGGTATTAATTTATTAAAGTAACCTTATTCTTTTTTCTGTAAGTAATTACGTGGTTTCACATTTCTAACTCAAAGAATTGAACTCCCTTAGCTTTAATAAATCCATGACAGTCTTTACAGAACGGCAGAAGTCAGAAAATCTGACTACCAATTTAACCATACCAATATAAAATCGTAAAGAGAGACCTAAGCCATCCTATTCTTACACCTAATAACTCTGCCGGCGAACTCTACTGCTTTACATGTAACCGGGTATTCAAAAGCAAGTTCGGTCTGGCCAGTCACATCAGGGCACACGAAAGGAGAAAATAGCTGCAAAGGTCACCGTTATCGAAATCGGTAAGGCGGACTATATAATATCATGTTACCCAGTAACTGGGTTGTGGAGGTCGGATAGGTGGTTGCTCCATGTAAAACACTGGTATTCTGCAGCATCCGGTTAAACTGATAGCCGACCCCGACATATTCGGGAAAAGGCTTGACATACGATGAATTTTGATAAATCCGGTAAAAGATAAACAATTTTATCTTACAACAATCACCGAAAAAAACATGTCATATTAAATCTATATGTACGGAATGTAGACTGCAATCTGCCATTGTATCTTAGAATCAACATCGAAACCAGATTATTTCCTCGACGTGTTCACTGAATTCGATACGGCCCATTAGAACGAAACGCGAAATTACGTCGAAGTACAACGTTTGTACGCAAAAAGTCGCGGCGAGTTGTAATTCAAACAGAGCTCAAAGTAAAGGGCCATAAAAGTGATAAAATATCTATTTAGCTTTTTCTCTGCAGTCGTTTTCCCCGTTCATAGGCCTGAGAAAACGTTCGCTTCCTTCCCAAGATCGTTTGGTGACTGGGTAATTGCAGTTTATCTTAACTCAGATAAACGTGATAACTTTTTCATTTACTTCATTCGTTCGTTCGATCGTACGTTGGTATTCCCGTTTTCTGAAGACGCAGCTAATAAATAAAACTTTAGTATCGCGATGTTTATTTGTGATACTGAGGAAACCACTACTGAAGCAAATACCGCATATTTCAGAGCCTTTTTATCCAGATGTTGAGTTTTACTACTCCGTTTCGGAAAATTACGTATTCTGACGATGTCAAACACTTAACGTTTTTGGATTAATTAGAATTCCTAAAACTGTAATTGCATTACTTACCGAATAGAGCCATCTTAAACCAGAAGCGGACTTTAATGTTAGTAGAAAGTTCAAAGACAGTTTGAAGAAAGGTTTCCGTAACATCATTTACAATAAAAAATTACCATCGTTTTGGTGTCCAACTGCAGGATACTTTCCTCATAAAGAGATGGCACGAGCGCAAAACACTTTACTCAATGGGTGTTTTTTACTAATTTTTACTAATTACAAGTCCAAGTTAATACTTTACTAATTACAAATCCAGGTTTTCTGACGATTGTTTCCTTTAACGATGTTAGCGATCGTCTATTTATTTTAATGTTACTTTATATCAGACATCATATAAAACGTTACCCTATCCCGCCCGCCAAACCTGTATCCCAACACTCAGATTTAAGACAATACAGTCATAGCAAAAGTATGCTAATCTATAACAGTAAGTAGTACTCTTCATGTATGGCAATATATACAATGGGGTTAAATTATTACTCCCTACTACTATTATTTCAAATACTACTACATACTTTAGTATTGTGAGCACCTTAGAGACACGTAGCATAGTAGTTCACTTTAAAATTAAGCAATTAGTATCTATCAAAATCAATGCATTTCAATAAGGTAGTTAGGTTAGGTAGTTAGGTTCGCTATAGGATAGGTATAATGAATTAGGTTAGGTTATATATATATAGCGTTATTCTAATTTTATCTGTGGCTTAGATATGAGCACATTAGAAAGTCGCTTCATATAAAGTTGAAAAAACCTAGTAGTGGTAAGCAGGTATTGGCTGATGTTACTCATTGTTTTGTATACAACGTATAAGGGGAAGGCTATATATACACTAACGGGGTGAAAAGAGTCTTTAGTTTCGAGTCTCTCTGTAAAGTGTTCCGTATGGAGTGACAGTCAACCCAGTGACAATAACACGACACTCTATGGTTGGATTGGTTGTCAGCCTTTTAGGATTCTGACTACAAGAGTAGTCAGAATCTAGAGACTGTAAAATACTTACAAAATGAATGGGTTATTGGAACGAAGTTCCTTATCGCGCGTTTCGAAAGGGGGCTAGACGGAAAAAATTGAGACAAAAAGTTGTAACGACACTTTTTGCTGTAGTTGTGGGCCGTGCGGCGTGCTCGTGTTTCTCTGTTGTGAGTGTGTGTGTTTGTTGTGTGTGTGCCAGTTGTTAAGGGTGAGGGAGAGGGACGGGAGAGAAAGAGGTATGGGGGCGGGAGGGGGAGGGAGGGGTAGGGAGGGGAGAGGGAGAGGGAGGGAGGGGGAGAGGGAGAGAGAAAGAAAGAATTAAGACCGGGAGTTGTAACGAAGACACCCGGATGGAACGAGGTTCCTTTCGATTGATTAGTGAAGGAATGGTAAAATTCCTTCAAGATAAATCGAAAGGAACTTCGTTCCATCCGGTCCCTTGACACCTCTCAAGTTTTTTTTTAAATCTATTTTGGTTGGGAAACCTCATTCAAGTTTTGTCCCCAGCTGTGACAATATTTTCTTTGAGACTAAGAACGCTAAATAATAAATATGTCGTGGCGAACGATATTCAGAAATAAGAAGTTGTGAAGTTGATTACATTAGTACAGAGTCTGTGGTAAACGCCGTGACGTCAGCTGTCATTTGCAAATGGCGCGAGCGATGTCACGTGGATGGAGTCGTATTGGGAAGTGGAAGCTAGGCAGAGCTCAGTTAGATTTGAGACACCAACGACGACACTAGTCTAGTGCGAAACTGTCTGTTTAACTATCTGAGTTATGCTATGTGATTACTTTTATTAAAGTGAGTTTATTACTGCAATGAAGATTATTATTCAACGTTATGTACCTGGTACCACGAAACTCCTGATGTCCTGATGTGAATATATTAAAAATCTTCTTTTTGTGTGCCATTCTCCTATTCAAATAAGTTATATTATCATCATTCAGAACATGTTTGGTACCGAATGAAATAAAAAAAAAACATTTGGTCCGAATAGGTTCTCTCTCTCTTCTTTTTCAGAGACACTCTTGGCAGAGCGGCTTGGCAATACACAATTAGTAGTAGTAGTTAGTATAATATTTTTAATTGATAAGTAAGGTTAGTTTGGATTGTCAGTATACAGCACTTACTTGTAACTGAGCGTGTGAAGCCGAGCTCGGTGAGAGAAAATGTCCTACTTATACAGATCCGTTACTTAACTAAAACTCTTTTCTTAAAATAAATTAAATAATAACCAATTTCCAGTTACAATTTACTTTTTATTTCAGGTCAAAATTGTTGGAAGAGACTTAAGTCAATTTAAATGATCCATTACGATCTCATTTTATCTGTAATTTACTATATTCCTTTTAAAATGAAAAATGGTAGAATATGTCCAAAGTATTATTAAGTCAGCCTTAGCTTAGTTATTTTTGACTTAAAGTTTTTACGTTATGACTACATTTTACAGGTACTTATCCTTTCACAATGTTAATCTCACTCATCGTTGCACAAAAATTTGAGAAGTTTAAGACCCTTATTTTAAGTTATTGATTGTAATTCGTGATATTTTATTTAATAGTAACAAAGTTGATTACGCATTCAATTGACATCTGGAAATGTATGACTATGTACTGTGTTGTACTAGCAATAAACCTTCGAAATTCCCAAAATAAGTCCCACAATCAAAATTCCTCGTAGGTAATCATCAAACACTAATTTCACGAACAAAACGAAACCACAACACATAAAAATGAAACAGTCCCTAAACAAATATTCGAATCAATTTGCAGACCATTCAGATTTGCATTCACGGAAAAATTGCCAGTAATTAATCTAGTATGGTTGTTAAATTAAAAATTCTCCACTGTATCCGACACGGGGCATTAAACGTTCGGGACTGTACGGCTGTCTATCAAAAAGCACTTTTGTGGCATGGACGCCACGTGGTGCGGCGCGGATTTACCGCCCGCGGCATTTCCATGTCGACCGCATTGGGAAAGCCACGGAGTAACGTATACTGGATGTTTATTAATTTTATTAATTATGTTTAGGAAGTGGTTCAGGTTTGACATTGGGAATCTTATGAGTCCAAAACACATGGATGAACCAAAGCGGTGCAACAGAGTACTGGGTTGCAGTTAAGCTGGAACTTAAAATGTCCTTGTAATACAATAACAGCATTGTACTTGCTTTAAAATTTAATATGTAAATTAACTGTCACTCTTCTTTTTCTCATCTTCACGATTAAGGGACATGGGGACGTTGCTTTGTCATCACTCTCCATGCTAGACGGGTTTTGGTGGAGCGGACAGATGGTATTCTGCATCAGCTCTTATGCGTCCGCGCGACCACAATGAGATTTTCATATCTATTATAATAGGCTTCCATTAAACGACGTGTCTAAGTTTTACGCCAGAACCACATTAAGAACGCATCAATATTGTAACAAATATATCGCAATGTGACATAAAATAAAATAACAGATTATGTTTCATAATGTGCAACAAAGATTCACTTGATGTGCAAGTCGACCTAATTGGCATTTAGCCTTCTATACTGATTCCTTTTGCACATGCAGGAAGTAACAATAGACATCTATTTATATTTTCAATTCATTTACCTACGTATTGTTAATGTGGACCTGCACTGTTTCTAAATGTTCAAAATTAAAACTCACCACGTTAGTAGTTTCTGGATTAAGCACTTGCGACAGACAGGCTGTTAGATGATAGACAGACCAATGAAGACGCGCCATAATTTTTTACATAAATATTTTGGTACAGTAACCTAAATTGATGTGGTTTGTATCAAGACTATAGGTACGCTTTTCATTATTGTTTACATTATGACCACATTATATTTCTCTACATCCATGGCAGTGTTATACTATTGCCAAGCTGACAAACGGAGGCTACAATTAATTTCAGAAATACAGCCATGTTGACTCCATTTCGGTTGAGAAATTAAATATAAACATGTCATTGCTCCGGGCTTTTATGTGGTGTAGGGCCCCACGGGTAATGCTTAATTGATATCTTGATTACTTCGTGATTGATGTGATATGAACTTGTAGAAAGTGTTTCAGTTTAAGATTGACAGCGCAGAAAATAAAGTACAGTCAACATAGATTCTAAGTGATGATTCATCATCATCAATTCAGCCATAGGAAGTCCACTGCTGGACAAAGGTCTCTTCTATAGATTTCCAATAAGACCGGTTGGAAGAGGCTTGCATCCAGCGCGTTCCCGCGGCCTTAATGAGGTCGTCTGTCCAACTTGTGGGTGGACGTCTTACGCTACGCTTGCCAATACGTGGCCTCCACTTGAGAACCTTTCGACCCCATCGGTCATCAGTCCTCCGTGCTATGTGCCCTGCCCACTGCCACTAAGTGATGATTACCGCATTTAAATTACAATTACAGATCGGTCATCGCTATGACGCATGATGTTATGGGATCAAATCCAGGCAAGTATCAATGTTACTTTTACTTTAATATTTACTCTCTTATCAGTGAAAGAATCAACGTGAGGAAACTTAGGCTTATCTATACTAATATTATAAAGAGGTGAAGTTTGTGTTTTATGAGGTAATCTTTGGATCTACTAAACCAATTTTGAAAATTCTTTTACTAATAGAAAGCTACATTATTTGTGAGGGTCATAAGCTATACCTACTTTATTTTCAAAAGTAAGAGGGGGTGGACTTGTACCTTCTCTCAATAAGAAGAAGCCCCTGCTGTACGATAATAACGTTCTAATATTATTTTTATAGATCTGTGCAATAAAATTAAATTAGAGTGGTGACAATTTTCTCATTATAATAATGTAGATATAATTTGTACGCATATTTATAAGTATTCCGCTGGACGTCAAACTCAGCCCTGCTACTTCCTTCAAGCATACAATGTCTGTCGGTTCGTGGTGTCCACTCAACGACTCTGGTTCTCGCAAAAGCATCGGTTCTCGACAGATATAGCTGCTCTTCCACTTGGATTTACATTGATTTTGTTTGCTATTAACTTTTCACGTCTCAGAGCTCTTGGCTTCAAACATAACTACATATTTTTATTTTCACAGACACTTCTATAGGTACTAATAGGATAAAGCTGAAGAGTTTGTTTAGACTTTGTTTTTGTTTGTCTTTTTCTAGGACTACTGCTTAAAATCTTTTCTTAAGGAAAGTTATTAAATAGGCCATTAATCACGACCTTTAAAACTGTCTGATCCCACAGCAAATATCGCATTAAATAGTTTTGACATCTTTTCTGTACGGTGGGCTACGTTGGTGCGTCTGTTACAAGTGCAGAAAACCTTTATGGAAATTATATATTATGTGTGCACTTGCGAGTTAAAAAACTGGAACCTTATGGTAGCCCCTTGGTGATGCCGCCAAGCGGCTGGTCAAATTTTCCGTAGATAGCAATACGATGGCGGACACTATTTTGACACCCTTTCAGCCCTTGTTTCTCTTTTTATACATATAAATATTACTTCCATAATATTACATAATAAATAGTATGTATTACAATATTTAGATACAATGTTATTAAACTCATGCATATCTAAAAAAGTGTTTTTAAACCTAAAAGCTAAACCTGTCTATAGACTCCAAAAAGAATTTTTATTTATCGCGTATTTTAATCCGAAAATCGGTTTTTAAAATATTCACGTAACGCTGTGCAAAAATATCGGACCGAAATAAATGGAACACAGATTTATTCGTTTACCGATGAATTCAACGATGATGCAATTATCTTATGTGAAGTTGATTCAATTAAATTGTCTATTTTAACTGAAACAAATTATTTATGAACGATTTACTTTTCAATTAAATATACATATTAAATTCTGGAAGCATTTTCAATAAATTGTAACACGCTTCGATTTGAATTCCTGGAGTCAAAAAACTATTGAGTACCAGGCACCCAAAGAAAACAAGTCGAATGTGAACAATACGGAAGACACATTTCGTAAGTGTAGGTACTTAAGTATTGAGCATTATAACATTGTGCTTATGGATCATGTAAGCGTGAAGTAACAATACGGATACAAATGTGAAATGACACATTGTAAAATAAATTAATAAATACCATGATTGTTTTATAGAATTACACTGAAGTTTAAAATTAAGTTTCATGCATTGAAAGTGTGATTTAGGAGTTATCAAAATAATAATATAAATAATAAATATGACCAAGCCAAGTGGTCATATTTATTATTTATATTATTATTTGTGTGTGTAACAATGTAAATTAATTACTGATATTTGTTAATAAAACTTAGATAATTATTATGATTAATGGTATCTACAAAACAATGCGTTTTAGACCACAACTTTAGGACTTTTAATATTATTTTTAACCCCCGACCAAAAAGAGGGGTGTTATAATTACCAATATAATATACCCGTAGTGTAGTAGGTTATGGGATCTAAAAAAAAATAAGTTGTTCCTGTCCATATGACACAACTTCACATTTCACTATTCCACCACAACACACATCCTCATAAGGAAGTGTTTTGATAAAAATAATAAGTTACGGACACGTACCCACCCCTCACGCAAGCTTGCAAAACCTTTACAATATTTTTATCGTATTTTTTCCTTCGTCAATAGGCCACGTATGTGGCTCCCTTACTCCTTGATACAAGAATGCTTAAATTTTATCGGGAAAAATTTACATACAACTGAAAATATATACACTTACCGTCTGGTGAAAAGCGAAAAACGAAAAATAAGGAAGGCCTCGATTTAACAAAAATGTTCTAAGCACCTTTAGAACAAAAATGGAACCATTGAGACCCATTCTTTCGAGGTGTTTAAGCAGAATCCTTGTAAACATAGATGTGTACAGGTCTAAGTTCTTATAAAAAAACAAAATAAAGTATTGGAACATGTTTTTATTTCAATATTATAAACCAGTGCTTGACTGCAATCCCAACTGATGGTAAGCAGTGATGCAATCAGAGATAGTCATGCGCACCATCACCGCACGTGCCTATTTAATTGCCTGTTTATTACTAAAAGATGGGCATAGTAAATACACACTGTTAAAATGAAAATGTATCGAGCAAACAAAGCTATGGAAATTACAGTATTAAGGGCTTTATTCTATTTTTCATAATTTACTATTTTTGCTTATTTATTTGATGTTGTCTTTATATTTTATCTTCATCTATACTTTACCCAACAAAACTTGATACTGTTTTGTTTATTATTTCCATTCGTAGATGTTGACTACCAAACTCAAGGCGAGACATCGTCTGATCTCTGTTTAGGTTCTAGACTCGTATCGTGTGAGATCGATGCTTTATTTATGAAACTCACACATATTTCGCACCAATAGAAACTGCCGCTTTGTCTGTGCCTACGGAATTGAGATAAACGACTATCCGAATAGTGTTGAGGATCAAATCCAATTTTGCAGTCGCAAATTGAAGAGGGAATGTATCGAGTCTATACTTGTTAGTCGATACATCTCTATTTAGATATTTTGTTTTGGCGGATTCTGTTCGCTTGGGAGTCGAGTGTCGAGATGGGAAATTGTTTCGGAAAATTGTTGATTGAATATTTAGGTGTGTTTTAATAGTTACCAGAAAACGTGTACCTATATAATTCCTGTTTTTTATTTAAATTCAGAGAAGTTGCATGTAAGCTGTGGTTACCCGTAATTGAGTGTGCGTTACAAGACCATGTATTCTGTAATAGTTTTAATTTTTATACTAAATATGTAATGTTGCTCGTTGGTAATCCAAAAATAAATAAATGAAAGTTGCGTACTGAATTAGAAGTGAAACACTAAGTTAATGGATGTATTTTTGTGATCTTAATTATTTTTAATTTATCTTTAAACCATTGCTAATATAATACCGGACCTGTTGCAGGCACAGGTTACGGAATCCTTTTTTAATATTGTAAATATTCAAGTCTATAAGTTTAGATGTTTGTTAATACACAACGCATTGGCAACACAAATCTTGGCCCTAACATTTATCGCGGTATATAATATATACCGCGATGAAAAATGTATTCCTAAACTACTACCATAGACATATTATGTCTATGGTAGTAGTTTAGGAATACATTTTTATAAAGAAATTCCAGGCACTTTCTTCATATTTTTTTCTTATTCTGAATGCCGTAATCGTGTTTTTAGAACCCGATAGGTTACTTGGATTTATTTGACGCAGCTGCAGTTTCATAATATCTAAAAAAAGTGTATGAAGTACCATTTCGTTTGACTGGCGACGATTCGTGGAACCGATATCCAACCATTCGTATCCAAAGGGTACTTGAAGAAGAAGTACGATTATGCACTTTGTAGTTCAAACTTCGTTTTTAAAAGCTCTCCGTTGATTTATTTCTTTCAAGAGCAAAACATGTTTTAGTTCCTTTTATATAGAATGACATGAATAAATAGATATTATACAATTTTTACACATCGCCATCTAGTACCAAACTAAGCTGAGCTTGTGCTATGAGTACTAGAAATCTGATAAAGATACTTGTCATGTTTCTAAATACATACGTATTATACCTAGATAAATGATACCCAGTCACATCATGAATGTCATGCTCATCACACAAACATTATTGTCTTGAGTGAGAATCAAACCCACGACCTACGGCATAGCAATCAATCAAACCATTAACCACTAGATGAACAGGCCAGTCAAACATAGAAAGTTAGTATTAAACACGCTTAGAAGAAGATGATAAATTGTCTTAAGTTGTATTCTTGTTCAGCATAGTAGGCATAGAGTACCCCGATACGGGACCAATTTCTAGTGTGCGACCACTTTTTTTTTTAAAGAAATTAGAAAGAATTTTAGCCCGTTCACTACTAAATTTAAGCAATAACAAGACTTCTAGCAAACTCTCTAACATATAAAGATTGGAGCTTTGGCTTCAATTAAAAAAACAACAGCAGTATACGACAAAGTAAACACTACATATTTTATTAAATTATCAAATAAAAACACTCGTATTTTAAAATTCAAAGCAAAGAAGTGTACTTTATGGTTCCCCCTGTTTGTTATACGAATGTAAATTTCATTTTCTTACCCCTAAGAACAAGACGTTTACTATCCAAGTACCCCATTGCAACGTGTAGTAATATTGTAAAATGTTTTCATAAAACATTGGCGGGACATAGGGGGACACGGTGACTTTGTAATTGAATTTTGGAAACCCTGTTCATATGCTCATGTTGTAATTGAAAACATGCCTACATCGAGATTTTGGTTGGCTTTCTCCGCATTTGTTGCACGTTTCATCTGTTTTTCCGATATTCCCACTTTAGGCTTCATGTCCACAAAAGCGGAGCGAGGCTGCGGAACGGAGTAACGGAAAAATATTTACGAATAGAGATAGTCCGGAACAGAGCGATAATGTTACGTAGTCCTATTGGTTTATATTTATCTGTTTCTCCACTCCGCAGCTTCGCTCCGCTTCTGTTGACAGGCAGCCTTATGCCTTGAAGATGAACAACCTTTGTTTTCACAATTTATTAGAAAAAATCTAATTCTAAGGCAATGGTTATGTGTAAACACCGTAAGCGGACGCCCTAAAAGAAAATACACTGACATTATTAGTAAATAATGGGCAGTTTTAAAATTCAAAACTGTTGCGGGGTCGTGCGTGAGTTTCTAGTAACACGAATTTCTTGCAGTAAGTATTCATACAGTGGTCTTAATTTGTTTTAAAATTGTAACAGCGCCTCTACATTGCGTATCAGGAACTAAGTTCATAATCAAACAAAAAGAAATGGTTGCTGATGACTATTTGAAAGCTTTTCGCATGAAATTTGTTACTGTAAGCGAAGTATGTAAGTATTGTGGCAGGTATTCTTTAGTTTCTGTCTACCCATATAGGAAAAAGGTGTGAGTTTACGCATTTTTGTATGAATCGATTGAAAACTATTAAAGTAAATAAAGTCAAACATCTTAATAATGCAAATACAATAAGGAAACTTATTTTTGATTACAAATCAAGAGCCGGCGGAGAACGAAATATACTTTCCATTGTTTGTACATTATTACTATTTAGGTTCACGAACTCAACTGCAAAAGAAATTGAAATCTCCGGCTATTCATGAAACTGTAACAAAAACTCTCAGAAGTAAGAGACCTCAGACTTGTAATGTTAACTTTGTACCTTTGTACACATAATTTTGCTAAAATAAAAACATACCTACCTTTATATGGATATTTACCTTTATTATGTCGCGCTATTGTTTCATTTTCCGGGGACGTACGTCGTATTAGAATGTTTAAAAAAAAGGTGGAATAACATTCATAAGAGATATTATTAGGAGGCTTGAGTTGATAAACGGGTTCTCTCACGTGGTGTTAACACGATGATATATTACACAATTTTCTTTACGAGCAAAACGGATTTATAACAAGGCGACGCCAGCATTTTGAGCTTACAATGTTTTACCTAGAATTTTGTGGAGCAGTGTACTCGTAGTATAGAGAGTGTAAATATGGTTTCGGGAATAAGGTTTATGTTAATCAGGCAATGTAATATATTATAATCGTAAAAGGTATTTATCTTGTAGCTTCGGAGGTTAATCTGGGATATACTGGAACAACTTAATCGCGATTTAGGACGCCTTGTATGAAAACGATCCTACCGCTTGTAATTAAATAAACATTACTGATTAACAGTTAAATTATTATCTGAAATAGAAGATTTGAAATGGAAAGAATATTGTTGCTTTTACGTTTGGGAATACTCGTATAAAACTTAAAGTAGAAAAACTCTGCAGGAAAAAAAAAAACAAAAACCCAACCATTACAAAGAAAGAATGGGTATTACCGGCCAAAAAGAGAAACTCGCACAAAAAATAACTAAAAACATATTTCATACCGTCACGTACGCTCCTAATACTGCAGGCAATCATAAAATGAAACATCATAAGGGAAATAAAAACTGAAAAGAGGTCGTAACGACCCAGGACGGGGTCTTAACAAATCGTTGGTCATCATTCAAGGTTATGGCCCAAGGGTGTTTGGATCTCCGGTGACTGGAGACGAAGATACGTCGTTTCATTGTGTGCAAGTAAACGATAAAGTTCTGTTCGATTTATTATAAATTGCGGTCTGGTAAAGCCCCAGTCTTATTAGCCGGTATAATGGCGGATGTTTGAAAAGGATATGTTTTGTGTGCGACTATTGATTGACGTAATCTTAAGAAAATGTGTAGCTTTTTTCCACAGATCTGTTGAATTTACCGGTGTTTGTATGTTTGGGGTGTATTACTATATAAAGAAAAGCTTGTGGCTAAATTATAACAGCCTCACGGGTAGATTAAAGGCTTGGCAGATAATGATATATTACTATATAACTTTGCTGTAAGTACTAAGATTGTTTTTAAAAAGATAGGCATTGAAATGTTTTTGGCTAAATAAAAACAACTGCAGAGATCGATTGAAGGTTAAGCTAGGTTTGAAAAATGGTATTCCACTAAGTATCTGTTAAAATCTGGAATTTCCAAAATACCAAAGTTATACGTTGCCTGGCGCGGGAGTTAAACTCAGAACCAGGCTCAGCAAAATAAATTGAAGTTAATAGAGAACAAGAGTAAGAGTGAGAGTAAGTGAGAGTTAAGTAAGTATGGAGTTTTTTGCCCATTCTTCTCCTTACGAATCTACATTTCGGAAGCGGCAACTACAATCATTTTTATAATTGGTTAAATTAAGTTTGACGTTCAAAAGTGCCCATAACAGCTTAATTGAAATAAATGGTTTGACTTTGACTTTGAATTGTAACAAACTGTGTACCATAATAATTACTATAGAAATACTTTTATCACGTCATGACGTGGTGATGTCGTAATGATCCAGAACTAGCCGTCACCTCTCATGTGTAAGGTCATGAAATCAAATGCCAAATTTTACTTATCTATATATATAAAAGAAAGTCGTGTTAGTTACTTACACCATTTATAACTCATGAACGGCTGGATCAATTTGAATGATTTTGGTCTTTTTGGATTTTTCTTTGTCCGGAATAGCACATAGCATAATAATTAATAAAAAACATGAAAAGTCCTCGAAAAAATAAATATCAAGAATATCGGTTGTCTCAAACATTTTTCAAACGCAGCGCCATCTTGGATGACATGACAGGAGTCAAACTTCCCAGTTCATTATCAGGTGACAATTTAGCATTGACAAGTCGTCTTAAGCTAAACCTAAGAAGGTAAGGTTGTCAATTTATAATACGCACCTGCGTTCTGAAATTTATTTTGTTACTAAACTTAGAGGTTTTATGTAGCATAAAAAAAAGTCTTATATTTCAGAAATCAATTTACGTAATTAACAATGACGACAGAGACGAACTTTAATAATTCTTTGCAAATAGAACTTATTTTACTGTTAGGACTTTAATTAAAGGAGACCGGGAAAACTAATAATAGGTATAAATTGTATGTAACATAGAGGCAATAGTTCAGATTAAAATTATGAATTTAGTATTTTTTAAATCAATGCATTTTAGTAAGGTAGTTAGGTTAGATAGTTGGGTTAGCTATAGGATAGGTATGGTCAGTTAGGTTAGGTTATATATACATGTTGTAATTTTAATTCTATCGAACACAAAATGTTTAAATAAGATCACAGTAGAGACTCGCTACATAAAAAGTAGTAAGTAGTAGTTATTATTGGTTTGGATTTATTTGTTGTCGTCTTATTAAACGTATGTATATCTAATATAAAAAATGATAAGAGCAACAAATTGACTCTAAGGCACAATGAAGTTTGCCGGGGCAGCTAGTTTAGTATATAAATATACTTTCAGAGCT
Organism: Euplexia lucipara; assembly: GCA_921972225.1. NCBI lineage: Eukaryota > Metazoa > Arthropoda > Insecta > Lepidoptera > Noctuidae > Euplexia > Euplexia lucipara. The sequence goes on from OV179148.1 coordinate 12,769,497, forward strand.
TATCTTCGAAATCACTGGCATCGGTGAAACCTCTTGCTTGTTTTTTCGCTATAGGTACCTACTCGGTCTTAAATTCTTGTAAATAAAGCTGCCGATTTTTCATTTAGCGTACTCATTATAATGTGTAAGTATTGGGTAAAATATTCGATGATAATAGATCACCCACAACACAAAATAATATTGCAAAATCTTTTTGGCCATCGCTTCGCTTCGGTCATCTGTAAAATTTAATTTAATAAATCCAGTATTTTATGGCATTTTTTTAAAGGTAAACAAAATAAATATTTGATTTTAAAATCCCGTCAATGCGAGACTGTAATCTGGTTTCGGTACATTTGTTTACAAGAATGAAATGCATTTCCTATTTCTGGGTGTAAATTGGGTGAACGTGTCAAAAGAAAATGCACTTTTTTTTAAACGTATACAAAACAAAATATAAGTTGAATTATTAATATATTGGCTTAAAAGAATAAAATGCATTTTCTATTTGTGCATGAAAAAATAGGCAAACGTGTTTCCTACGATTACGATTTATGTGAAAACTTAATTAATGATGATAACATCGTGCCCTTTTTTTTTATGTGCCCTAGCACATAAAACTTTAACGTCTTCAATCTAGAATCTGATACGAGTATGAGCTTATTAGTTTTTTTTACCTTAAAATGTAATAATTAATAATATTTCACATCGTTCACACAACGCCATCTAGTTCCAAAGTAAGAACTTAGAGCTTGAGTAATAGACCGAGTGAGTTATGTTTAATTTTTTTTACAGACTTTTTATTAAAAAACGACACACCTTCAAATAATAAAGTCATTATTATTAACCCAGTTAGATTGTTTAATTTAAAATAATAAACAATTTAGATTATTAAAAAAATATTTAATTAAAAATTTCATTGGTTTAGGGTACCTAAACCAATGAAATTTTTAATTAATTTTTTTTTTATTATTGATTGATTTTTACCGAAAATCCTATATGGCCAGGCGTTGCCGGTGGTTATTGTGACATGTATGTTTGGTCATGCGGATAACTTAGATGTTCCTATATCACTCCATGGTACCGTATTGCAAGACTCATTAGGGTGACTGGTAATTAGTGACCGATACTTAAACACGTGATTGTAATCATGATTACAATAAACTTTCCCAAATAAACTTTTTTTACGTACTCTATAACTTTTAACACGATAAAATAACAAAAACACTGTTTGAAATTCCCGCGCGCGCGTTTTGATCGATCACAGTAGGGATGAATCGGCACGATCTATCAACTAATAGTCTGTCCTCGGGAAGGGCAAAATCTGCTAGCAGTATAGCGTCATACGCTTCCCCACCAACCCTACCGCTCCCGTTGTGCAGTACTGTCGTAATTGAAATGATTGAAAGTGAATGAGTATTAAAAAAGTTTCTTTGGGAAAGTAGTTCGTATTTATGAGTACAATCATGTTTTTAAGAATCGGTCACTAATTACCAATCACTCTATAATATATAGTAAGCCTCAACTTAATCAAATGCTTGCAAGTGTATCCAAAATATCTCATTCCGAGCAGAAACCAGCATTTAATGTACAATGTCTTAGAGGTTAGTGGAATTAAGAAAAATAAAACTATCATTATAGGCTGAGTAGTAGTACTACTTACTTCGGCTAAGTACTCGAATTAACTAAAATACTACCACAATAGTTGACATTGATAAAACAGATCTCACAGATCAGATCTCTCAGTGGTCGGCTTAAAGAAAACGCTTGCTTAGAAATCTTCTTAAGACCTCTTTGTTCAACAGACACTCTTCGTAAAGTATATAAAACTTTGATCTCTAATACACTTTAGTTTTAATAATCAAAACTCTCAAAGCTTACACGATCATCCCCTACGTTCCGATTAATGTTCTTCATTATTCGAGCTAACTTTCTGAATTGGAAACTTTTTAAAACAATTTGTCTAATGGAGAGGAAATCTGTCACTGACGAAAAACAAAAGGAAAGTTTCACATCAAAAGGAATGTTTTGAGACTCCCGACTGTTCTTTAAGTATCTAGTGTCTAAAAAGTAATTGATTTTAAATTCAAATAATGGTGAGCTTCTTATTTTCTTTTCAAAAACAGCGCCAGACAGTATCTCAGTATCTATGGTATAGGATCCCGCTATAGAATGACCTTCACCGAGCTGGTTAATGGATAAAACCTATTTTATATTAAATTTATTATGTCAATAAATATAATATAACATATGGGTTGTCTAAAAAAATTCAGTCCAGGATATTTTTTTTTAATTATTTCACCGGTTTGGTTAATAGACAAATTCCTTACCAATCGAAAGTATGAAGTCCATAGAATATGCAAACGTTAGGTTGTCTATTTTTTTCCCGTCATCACTCTCGGGTAGGCAGGTATAAACAGCTAAATAGATACTAGTAACTTGCACCGGTCTGGTTAACGAATGAAAGTTATATGAAAATTAAGATTTCAGACAAATTCCATACCAATCGAAAATTGGTACCTATGAAATTTGTCCATTTACCAAACCGGTGAACATTTTTTTTTAAGTTATTAATAATCATATCCTGGATTGAATTTTTTTAGGCAACCCATATGCAATATATTTATTGATATATCAAATTTAATATAAAATAGGTTTCATTAATTAACCAGCTCGGTGAAGGTCGTTCCATAGCGGGATCTTAGACTATACCGCTGAAATAATCCTTTTGGCGCAGCCGTGAGATAGGTAAATTTTATGTTTTAATTATTTATTTGTATAACATGTTTTAACTGTGCGTGTTCCAATCTGTTGTCAATATTTTTTTCTTTTTTTTATATTTGAGTAAAAATTTGGTATTTTCCCATTAGACTGTTGATGTTCTGCATTTCTTAAATTTATGAAAAAAATACAATTGCATAATATATTTCAAAATGCTACGAGATAAAATCGAGCTTCGTTTTGGTTTTATAGTGGAAAGTTAGATGGAACAGCCAACCCAAATACAAAGCTGAATTACTATAAAAAAAGGTGTTAAACCCTTCCTTAATAATCAAACAGTAACACAACGTTTATATTTCCGGCTAAAAGCTCTCAGTAAAACTAGCTTAACAATTACTATAGTATATCGCAATTCAGTGGATACAGTGACCTAATCCAGTAATCTATTTACATTGTTTATTCGTGTTTTTAACAAATATTTACGGTCAGTGTAGCTCGCAGTCGTAATCGTACGTCAGGATTTAAGCTGATGTTAAAATAAATACCGGAGGAAAATCCAACGATGTATAATAGTAGCCGAGGTTGCTATGACAGCGACAAAAATTCGCTTGAAACATAAATTTGGTAATTATTAAACATTATGGTTAATGGGCCTAATGTAATTAGAGCCGTACAAAATCTAGTCGCAATCATTTGAGCAACAATCAAACAAAACTCGTCTAATAATAATTAAAATTTAATTGAAGGCACAAGTTTCCTTTCAATTCAGTTTTAATGAATTTTAGATGTGTGACTAAAGTTACGGAAATGGCCAATCTAGTCAAAAACCGCTTTAGCTTCATTTTCAACATGTTATAATAATCCTTGAGTCATTACACTACTACTAGCACAACGTCATCTTCCTACTTTAAACATCTTTCTTGCACTTGGTCTCGCTGACATTGTTCCTCTAAGTCTTATTTTCATGCTAATGATTTGTGAACTTGATGACTAAATGATTGAATTTATTTAGACGTGTACGAAAGGTCCACTACCCAGACAAAAGTTATCAGGATACTATGAAATTATTCCATCGACAGCTTCAGAAGGTGGAGGAACTTTTCTTGTTGTTGTAAACCTACCCGCTATCAATGTGGCCTCAGTATACGATTGTTTGTCGAGTTCATTCGTACGATTAATGCGATTATAGCCATTACATCTGATGTACGCTGTATTTAAATTTTAGGGTAGGTAGGTCCGAGCCCACCAAATATTTAGATTTTTCTATCGGACCGTAACTGGCCACGTGCGAATGTGTTTCGCGTCGATCGGATTTTTTCGTACTAATGAATTTGAATGTAAATTGGAATGGTCACTGAATTTATATTTTGTTCTCCAATCCATTTTGGCGAACGTATACTGAATTTTTCAATATCTCAGCTAGTCTGTAAATATAAAATTTAACGAGCAAACTTACTGACGGTAGTACCTATTTTCTTGTAACCGTGCAAATGTTATAATGGAAAACACTTGACTCCAGCAGTTAAGTGCGTTTAATTGCATCTTTACTGCGAACAGAACACTAAAGTCCAGAATACCCTATTTCGCAGATTTCAAATAAACCTTATCGGGAACATTGTAGCCGAAGTAACAAAGAAACAAAAGATCATTAAATATTACAACACACGAAAGCAATAAATTGTATAACGACGCTATAATCTAACAAACTAAGTGTGCAAAACCGGGAGCATTTAAAATTTATCTTCGGAAAATATTACCCCACTTTTGGACGAAGGAAACCAGCTAACTCTGCAAACTAATGTTGCAGCCAACTTACCTCGGTATAAAAAGAAACGAGCCAACGTAATATTCCTTGGGGAATGTAATTTCTTTGAATAATATTTTTTTAAGTGCTTCGTGTCTAGCTAATTTTGAGATTGTGCTACTTTGTTTACCGCCATAAGAAATTAAGTAGTTACTGCGTTTAATGTATGTAAGTTTTTTTTAATTATTTAGTAAGAAATGTGTTTAATAACGTGGGAACATGTCCTTTATGATTATAAAATGCTAATTAGATATCGTGTAAGCACCGAAAAAATACTTGTGATAGATAAGATAATAGCTAGGTATGGTTCGATTTCGGTTTCGCAGTTAATTCAATAGTAGATACCTTTACAAAGTTATAGCAGCTGGTAAGGGTCTAATCAATAGTTTAGCGGTTTTTTTTTTAAATAAGTTAATAAATAAATTCCAGAAAAACTGAATATTCAGTAAAAATTTCAGACACAACACCCAAATCACTTTAAACACAAGATAAAACAAAATAAAATGAAAAAATGGAAAAATTCATTCACATCATGTTCAATTTGATGCTCAATAACTTCGTTCACACTTAGTGCAATAGTCTCACGTACTACCTACTCTTGGGATCTCACTCTGAGATAGGTGAATTGTAAACCGGCACACGTGTCATGGTACCTTGGTAGCACTGCTATAAGAAGCAAATAATTTAAAAGGCTCCATTGGTCTGTTACTCAGTCGTGAGTTTCTGGCGTCGATTATGAATTACCGATATTAGGTCAAGTGGAACTAATTCTGTGGTAGTAGAAGATACTTTCAATGTGTGGCTTAAACATAATAACAACTTAAGAAACCTTATCATCATCGCTTCAGCCAAAAGACGTCCACTGCTGGATATAAGCCTCCCTAAATGTCACCACAACGACCGGTCCTGTGGGTCTCCCATATATCCACATAAACTCACTCTTTTTTTATGTTTTTTATTTGTTTTTGCATCGTTTATGTTCATACATGTAGTCATTCATACGCGCACGAACAAACATAAACCTTTTAATTCCTATGTATTCGTTTCATTATTCAGACTTATTGTTTACAGCCCGCAGCCATGCAGTATTTAACGCGTTCATTCAATTCAGCACTTGATACCTTATATAAAATACTATTTCGGTCAAGACACAAACCAAACAATAGCTATAAATAAAATTCTACGCTCCATTCCAAAATAAGAATTACCAAAGAAAACTCTCAATTGAACCGCGAAACTTTTGCAAACGAGATTATAAAATCGGCAAGCTCAATGGTACGGGTAACACCCCGACAATAAGTTCGTTTGCGCTTGGCGCAAAAGTCTCACGTGCTACACTTGGGATATATCTCGCAGTTAAGTGAGTTGTCGACCCACAGTCGACACATGTGACGTAGTCTGTGTGTCGTCATTGCCAATGCGATTAGTTGGATTACTGCGCAAATTGTGAATTAATTTTGTGACAATCAATTTAGTGGGACTATCCAATTTAGATAGAGAATAGTTCCAGTTTGTGGTTTCCATATTATTTAAGTACAATAATTATATTTCATTCATCTCTCATAAAATATCCATGCCTACAGTGGCAACTGTTTTGGTATAATCGTGCGTGTTTAAGACGTTTGAACGGTATACAACGTGGCGCTACAATGGTGACATTAACTTAACACACGTATACGTTACCCCAGTTTCGTTTTAAGAAGTAATTTTATTTCCACAAAACGTCATTATTTACTGATTAATTTAAAAAAATAAAAAAATATAGAAATAAGCATCCTGTACAAAAATAATCATAGTGCAGCGGTCATTTGCCTGGGTCACGGATCATAACATCGCGTCAAAGAAATTGAAACGAATAAGCAATACCTCTATCCTTTTGTCGGCGCGCGCGCTCTCCCTTCCACAGTTCCACCCCCGCCGCACCCGAATCCTCAGTGCTAGCCGGACCCGTTACCTTGACACACATCTTTACGCTCGTGTCGTGCGCATAATTTCGTCGTTGTTTTATGAATGTTTCGCGAAAAAGACGCTTACTTATTGTTTTATTTATTTAGTTTTGTGTAATTAGAATAGTAAATAGATTATAGTACTGCGATAAAGACGCTTTGCTTTGTTTTCGTTAGTTTTCCGATCTACATAGTACCTACGTGTTCTACGATTAAGGACGTTATTATTTGTGAATTTGTGATGGCAAATACATATCCGAATTGAGAGGAATGGCTGTAAGTGACAATTTATTTTCAAATGTGCGGGAAAATATGAAACGCCGTTCGGCCCTTTGTATTCGTCAACAAGGTGGACTCATTGAAAATAAGAAAATTTAAAATAAAGACAATTAAATAAAAGTACCTAGTGATTAGTGATGATAGTGGTAATAACTCATAGTAATAAGAGAGCGTGATATGATAAGTGTTTGACTAAACAGCTCCGCTGTAGGTAGGTAGGTACTTTTGTGTCGGACGGATTCTTTGATAGAATGCCGTCAAAGAATCGCAGGAGTACAAGGCGCGTTGCGCGGTTGCCAGCGCGCGAAGCGACGCGTTGCCGCTCTGAGTAAACGTAAACGAGTAACGTGCATCTAGGTAAGTAATTTCATGAATGAATTTTTGCACAGAGTGATCCCAATTGTAGTCACTTTTTTATTATTTAGTTTGTTTGAAAAATGTTTTTGTTCAAATTACCAATTATTTTAACCAATCATAATTTATGTGGTTAATGGCCACTAGCCCTACCCGTGTGTTAAATTAATGTCACCATTGTAGCGCCACGTTGTATAAGCAATAGCAGTGAGAGGCGTGGCAGGTGGCGCTCTACACCCCATAGAGTTTATAAACTCACGCTTTTTTATTTGACAATATGCAAGTCCTTATGTTTGAACGTCAGTAAATTTGTTAACAAATACCTTAACTAAAACTTAATTTACACTCTTGTCAAACTAAAACGTACTTATCACTGGTCATAACCAGATGAAACATACGTTTATCTTCTAAACACATTACGTATTTTCTAAATCTTTATAAAAAGCAAATTTAAATGCCATTGTCATGAAAAGCGAACGAAAACATGGATAAATTAATAATCCATAAACCTTCAAAGTAAAAAAATACTATATTTTGTACCTACAACTTTGGGCCTCCTCCCTCCCTCAAAACACTTAACCCTTTTTACGGTGCCTCAGAAATTGTAGCCTACAACACAAACTTTATAACCAAATAAAACATTTTGATGTAAGCAAATTCGGCGCCTATAAAACTCCAATTTGAAAACAGGTCTAGAAGTCTCTTAACTTAATAAAAATGAAACCTACTCGTAATTGTAATATGGTCATCCATTGCGGTATCTTACAGCAGCATTTTAATACAATAAGAACAAAACCGTTAATGGAATTTGGGAAGTTGAAAAATATCGTGATTGAACAAAGTCTTAGATTCACCCGTTTCTCTGAGTTTGCTTGCAGGCAAACTTGACTGAATAGAACGTTATCACAAATTCTCTCGGCTAACTTTACCGACTGGCGTTTTATTAGTGAAACTGTTCGGTTCAGTTTGAATCTTATTCTGTTGTTTGAATTGAGACCGACAGTCAATAGGAGGTGTGATGCGCCTGATGAGATGGGTTCCTATTAAAATTAGATTACTTTAATTTTACTGAAGTTACTTAAACGTGTTTTCAGGAAGAGTGGCTTCTGCAGACTTGAGCTATGTTATTTTTGTCGATAATGCAAAAACATAATTGGGGATTGTCATGTCTCACGATTGTAGTCGTCATTTCAGTAAACAGCGCGAATAAACTTTGAATGAACTAACCAACTATGAATGAGGTGGAAGTTTGCAACCATCAACGCACAACAAAAATGCACTAACTTTGGTCATGGTGCAAAGAACACCAGCAATGCGCAAGTCATGCACACAAAAAAGTTTCTAAACTAGAAAACCATCTCTCAACTATTGACTTCAACAACGACTCGAAAAGCGAAACAAAAAAGAATTAAAACCAAAATAAAGTTAGCACCAAACCGAATAATGTTCGGATTTAAAATTTTACGTGCCAAAACTTCGGTGAGCCGTTTACTTCTAACGACGAATCGGCAGTTTTGGAATTTCACCGGCAATCCGATATCGATTTAATCACGGGAATCATGCAAAGTTTCGCACAAAGTTTGTTTAAACTTTGGAATTGGAACAAATTGGAGCAGCATGGCTTGCGGCTATGTATTAATAGTAGATTCATGACGCCAACAATTTAGTTGTGATTTTTCAAAGATATTGTTCACTCTGGATGCGCTGAAGTTTGTCGAATTGGCAGAACTTGACTTAAGTTTCTATCATTCATTAATTTTTAATATTTTAAATGTTTTAATTTAGTAAAAATCATAACTTCATTTAGTGGTATATTTATATGAAAGTAAACGAAAGCGTGTGTGTGTTTCAATTTTAAGTAAAAAAAAACATTACACAAACGTGGTTAACCGACTTCAAAAAAGAAGGAGATTCTTTTAATTAGAAGTGTTGTTAAATATCATTAGAAACGTCTTTCAGGACACAGTAAGTTACACTTCTTGTAAGATTTCAAAGAGACTAATTCTTTGTGAAGGTAACATGATACGATGGAACGATAAACGACAGGTGAAATTGTCAAATTGCATGGCTTTAGTTCACCAAGTTTTGAGAAACGTGATCATTTCTGATAATACTATTTGTTGGAGAAATGTTGACGCGTAATAGCATCCAGTGACGGTTGTATACAAAAATGAACCTTAGTGCATACCAGCTGAAAGAATATTAGTTTTGGTTGACGCTAAAGTATTTTCAGAATGTTTTAAATTTATATAATGACGTGACACTTCAGCGAAGTGCCCAATGTAAATTTGTGATGTACTGTACTGCATCTTTATACAGTGATGGCCTACTGGATAACCAAAATTTAAGTCATGGGTCTCGAGATTAAACCCATTGCACGTACTTGATCATATAATAATAATAATAATTCACAACTTTTCACACAACGCCATTTAGTCCCAAGCAAAGCTTGAGAGTTTGTGTTATGGGCACTAAACAGCTGATAAACATACTTGTATATTTCTAAATACATACATATTATAGATCAATTACACCCAGACACAGAACAAATTATCATGCAAAACACACAAACATTTGTCCAGGGTGGGAATCAAACCCACGACCTCTGGCATAGCAGTCAGGGTCACTTACTACTAGACCAACAGGCCAGTCAAAACAATAGAAAACAATCTGAAAAGTCAATATGACTTTTCGGATTCATCTTTGGACTTGCTTCAAAACAGTGAAGGAAAAAAGCGTGCGGAAACTGGCATGCCCGAGAGTTATTTTTCTGGATGGTATGTGAAGCCAAGTCAAAGGCCATACATAACAATTCTGACACCAGGATAGTTACTGCCGTCTCGAAAAGAAGAAGTATGTACAAAAAAAATAGCTCGACCCGTCCCATAAGAAGCTATTTCATGTAGTAACATCAAATACTTATATTAATTTATTAAAAGGTTAAGTTTTCTTTTAGATAGGCCACCGCCGCAAAGTTACTTGTCTGTCGTTTTTTCACAGACAGTATTTTGGTGAGTGTGCACTAGAGCTCCACGAGCTAATTTTAACCATCTTCTTTCCTCCATCGATGATCAAGACGTACTGCAGGTTGTCATCCATTCCTTGTAGATGTTCAACACATTCGCACGAAGCACTTTGCCTATTTCTTAATTATGCGCACATCCAAGAAGTGGAATTCCCTGCCTGCATCGGTGTTCGCAAGTTCATATGACCCCAATCTGTTCAAGTCGCAAATTAAAAGGCTTCTTTTGGGTAAGCTCGTTCCATCGTCGGCCCATTAATAAAATAAATAAAATAAAATAAAAAAACCTTTATTTCTCGTAATACAGCTGGACTTAAACTCTAGTAATTTAATGGTTAGTGTGGTAAGTGACTTCAATAAAATAATGGTAGTTAGTTTTTTTAGTTTTCTTTATTTTCTATTACAAGGACCCCAGGTTGGGTAAAAGCCTCCTCCAAAGATGCCTATTTGTCTCAATCTTTTGCTTTTCTGATCCAGTTTGAGCCGGCGATTATTTTCATATCGTCTTCCCATCGTGTGAGTGGTCTTCCTCTGCTTCTCTTTCCTTGTGGACCTCTCCATAGGGTTGCTCTTACGGTCCATTTTTGGTCTGTGCGCCTCCCTACGTGACCTACCCATTTCCATCGTAGTTTTAGTGCATAGCTCAAGGCGTTAGTGCCTTTTGTTACATAAAGCTCTTATTTTTGTGTGATGTATTTTGTCTATTTTGTTTACCTTCGCTCCATTTCATCTTGACAGGTAGTGATTTTATGTTTAGCTTTGGCCGTAAATTTCGGCCCACTACCTATATTTATAAAAAAAGATATCTTCGATATCGCGTATTATTGACGATGCTATGAGAGACGACAATAATATAATTATGTGAAAAATTCCTGCTGAGGTCAAGGTTGTGTATTGGAATGTTCGTATCTTTTGTTCCAAGATTTTCTACAGCCCCATTGATGTCTAGGTACATCTTTATTGATTGCTGTTTGTTTGTATGTAGGTATACTTCATTTATCAGAATATGTTTTATGTCTATCAACGCATAATTATTTAAGTCTATTTACAACAAACTTGCACAAGCAACTTGTTTTAAACTTCTTAACCTTAGGATTCGGAGAAAGTATTTCACAAGATTCCTGTTTTTATGTTGCAGTTTAGGTAAGTATATTTTACTGGCATTTACAAAATATGACACACACGTCGTACAAAATACCGCATTTAGTAATACAAAATAATAGGTAGAAACGATTGATCCATAGTTAATAAATTATAACAGTCAAATCGAAATAAATTGTTACAACAAGCTATTAATATTGAATCATTTTCCGTCAAGCTTTTCCAACTGTGTTAGGGTCGGTTTTTAGTCTAGCCGGATGCACAAATTGAGTGATGAATGAGACTGTCTAAGATTTGCAAATGGCAGACGAGCTTGCATGGAAATCAGTTAATTGCAACACTGAGCAATTTTTTATTTTGACTTAAAAAGCGACGTCAAGAAGAAGCCGCAGTCTCAAAATAATAAATAAATAATAATAATTATTCCACAACTTTCACATAACACCATTTAGCCTCAAACTTAACAGAATTTGTTTGATGAGTACTAGACAACTGATAAACACGTACTTATATCCATTTTTCTAAATACTTAATGACTATAGATAAATTACAACCAGGCACAGAATAAGTGATCGTGCATATCACACAAACATTTCTCTTGGGTGGCGATCGAGCCCACGACCTCCAGCATAGCTGTCAGAGCCACGAACCACGGGGCCAACGCCAGTCTAGTGTTATAGAGTAAGCGTAACATATGGATTTATAAAAAGTTGCATCGTTGTGGTTAGTTTCCTTTCCATTTTTAATTATTAACAATTTAATTTTAAGCTATACTTCCTGACAAATATACCTTAAACTTTCCAATCTATCATAAAAATAATAGTGCTCATAGAGTTACTGTTCTGTCTGCAAAAGAATCCCAATCGTTCTCCCTTAGGTTTTACTTTAAAACAATAGACACTTTTTCTCTTCCCTTTTCTTCTGATTAAGTTCGTTACGGGCTCTGAGCTCTCTCTTAATTTACTTAGCATTCTCTAAAACGCAGTTAGTAAAATAAATATCCCAAGTGTTTTTAGGAGCGAAACTTACAAGACTTAGATCTGAAACTTATCGTAAGTTACACACCAATTTTATACTGTCATGCATATACATTGAAGTTGTTTAGTCTTTATCGAAACTAGTTCGAAGAATTTCGCACACACGGCCGCGGCACTGATGAAAATAGACGCAATTCTAACGCTCCGTGAAACTATTCCGCGAAATATGGATGTCAAATGTATTATTCGTTCATGAATGGAACACATATTTTATCTTTTGGCACTATTCACTATCTTAACACTAAGCAGCTTAATAAACAATGGAACAACAGATATATGTGTCTGATCAAATCGTTTACATTCTTAAGTGCGGCAACAAAAAAATGTACACAAGAAAGAAAATCTTCGTCTCAGAAATTTCATCGAAAATTCGATTGGGATTCCTACCGCGTTCGCGATACGAGATCGATAAACGAAACGACCCTTGCCCCTTGAAAAAGTGAGATTCACCGCTTTTGCTATTCAGAATGCGAATCTTTGTCATTGAAAAAGAATACTAGTCGTAGGTACTTATGCAAGCAGTGTTGTGATAAAAAGGGATAAAGTATGACAGTGAGTGCCGAATGGAATTCTGATGCAGATGCGTTTCAAATGTGAAGTGAATTGCTTGAGTAGGTACTTCGGTGTATTGATACGGTCTTTTGTTATACGATATACCAAACTATGAACTACTTTAAGGGAGAATAAAGATGTATGTAAATAGGCTAGTGAGTAATTTTCTATTCAATATGGTAAATAATAGAAAAGGATTAAATTAATACAATATTGGTCAAGTAAACGATAATAATACCTAATTAATAATATAATTAAATCATACATGAAAACCAGATCTAATAATAATGGATTGCTGAAAATATTTACACGAATTTTATCATTGATCCAAAACTATCAAGTCAGCTTGTATTCTCAACTTTGGTATCCTGTTTAAATTCCGTAATATCAAACATTTTATGCAATGTTTCTTAATATCAACTTTAAAATGAAGGCAAAACCAAAACATAAGTATTGTAATAATTAAAATGCTGAGGATGTGACAAATAAAATGAATAGTAAGTAGATTTTTGCGTGCGTAATAATCCGAAGAGCTATCATGAAAAACTGAAATCAAACCATGGGAGAATAAAGTTCAAATTCTAATGAAAAACCGTGTTGGATGTCGGCTTGATGGGACTGTTGTATGCCTTAATAACTAACAGTGAACGAGTCAAAAGAGCGTGATAAAGAATTTACATTTAATGAAGGAGTACTGAGTGCAGACGTAGACTGGCGGCAATACGTTGCGGTTGAATTTGCAATTTTATGAAAACTTCCATGACTTTGCCGACCACGTCGTTCAAAAAGAATATCTTGCACTTTGTTTCTGACAAAGATTGTCTTTATGGCAGTTAAGTGGGTGTTTTTGTTCACACCGACGTAGAGAGTGCGATGGTGCATTCGTTCGACGTTTTATGAACGTCGAGAGTCAAGAATCGAACAGGAACTGCTACTTGGCACACGTCCAGCCGACCGTCAGTTTACGTTCGAGCTAAATGCTTTTTTGGATTTTTCCTATATTTGTCTTGGTGAAAAGGATTTGTCGGTAACGGACGTTGGTGGATTTTTGGCAAACGCTAGTTGAATTGCTAAAAATACGAGTAATCAAGAATTGCACCCATTCATATTTTTAAATGATTTCGTTTGATCGTTATTTCGCATGAATGAACATTTATTTTTCTTGTTTGTAAGTTGGGCCACCTAATCATTTTTATATGATGTTCTGTATGATGCCATCACATTCTATGCACATACTGGAACATAATATGTCCATAATTTTACCTTCTATGCAATAAAACAGCTGTGATGCCAAACCAAGTGACATGCAACTACAACAACTTTCAATAAACTTACTAGGGAACTTAAAGCTGAGGTAGCCTTCTAAACCTGTGGTGAAAAGCGTCGCTCACACACTAACTAACGGAGTCGAAGTTGAGGCAGAAGCACCGTTTTTACTCAAAAAAGAGAGGTAGGTGGTGAAAGAATTCATGCACTCTCTCCCCTTGACACCAACATAGCTGTTAGGGAAGATACTCACTTCTTCTTTCCGGGTGATTCATGACCAACCTGGAGTAAGAGTTTTCAAACACACCTCAAATCAATGTAGGTACACCCCTCACACAAACACTACATAACATAACATCACACAACACACTTTTTATATTTTTTTTTTTTTTTTTGTAACATGTTATTACTTTTTAATTTTTACTTATTTATAGTAGTTATTTTTAAATGAATTATTTATAGACTATATTACCTACTTTTAAATACCGCTATTAATATTTTTCACTTTTAAAATTTTATTAAAACATAAATTGTTTTTTGAATTTACCTATGGGAACTCACGGACTGTGTCTAGAAATGGAATTAAACTGACCTCCAAGATACAGGACTTTCCTAGTTTGGAGGTCAGAAGATCCTTGTAAATTGCATTTATAAAAATTGCCTAGTCTATAAGTAGTTTAAGTAAATTAATTTTTGAAAATTGTACCTATAGGCTGTCTTTTTTTGAATAAATTATTATATTATTATTATATTATATGATTAAGGTACTCAGGGGCTTATGACTTTACGTGTCGTATAGAAATATCTCCCAGGTATCCCTGGATGTTATCTTCATCGTTTTTGAAGCGAGTGATATTATTATAAAATACGCACATAAATCTGAAAAGATAGAGGCGCGTGTCTTGGGTGCGAACTCAAGATCTATGGCTGACAGTTGACCGGTCACACCGCCTATCACTGTTCAACGTAGGTCACTCACTGTAAAGTGGTGTCAGGATTTTATTACGTCTTATTAGAGCTTACGCACATGGCCATTGATTTGTTAGAGGTATGAGGAACATAGGGAAGAGAAGAGGAAAAAAAGTTCATCATCGCTTGATCGCTTTTAGCGATAAGGCCGCCCATTGTAACACCCTATGTATCCCTTAAAGTTATAATTTGTAAGGTTTTATGGTGTACAATAAAGAGTATTCTATTCTATTCTATTCTATTCTATTCTATTCTATTCTATTCTATTCTATTCTCATCCCCCAAGGAAAAGGGAGGATCCTCCGACCTGATGTTGTGTCTGGTGGGCTACTACAGCCCGCAGATTGTTGTCGGGTACTTGTATTAGAGCGAACGAATTGCGCGGATGTCAGTCATTAATTCGTAGTGGCGCGATAGATGTCACTAGTCACTACACTTTGCTCTCTCATTCTCTTTCTGTTGCTTGAGTCATAACGCTGCTTGCGCCTTATCGCGGACTTGACACTTAAGACAGTCATGTGTGAGCGACACCCCATAACATACTTAAAACTGTTCACTTAATTCTCAACAATGAATTTCATAAAGCTCTTGTTCACGTACCTAACTAAGTAACTCCGTCTGAATTCGTTAAACGTTAGGTAACCAGATTGTAACTTAAATCCAGTTAACGTGCCCCGGCAATTAGCCAGCAGGTGAGGACGTGTGGCAAATAAGCCCACTGAGTAATGTGTAGCTTAAAGAAACAGTGCAGTTAAAGTTCACGTTTTCTGTGTTATTCAAGATCTTGTGAAGTTTTACAAGGATTTTAAACCTCGTCTTGAGATGCAAACTTTAGAGACTTAATTAATTCTCCAGGTGCAGCAAAAATTACTGCTTCCATTGCTGCTACCTCGTTGTCACGCAAACTTCCTTGTTTACTTAGTGGTCGGGCTGCTAAGTGTTGGGTCTTGAGTTTGATCCCTCGTTCAGGCAAATGACTTTAATAGATTGTACTTTCAGGATCGTTTTAATAACAACCCGATATTGATGTTCTGAGTTTCTTTTGGTGTTTCTTCTCAGAGTGGTCAGAAAAAATGGCCGCACCTATTTTAAAACAATAATCATATTTTACTTGTTTGACGTCTAAAAGAGTTTATAAAAACCATTTTACAGAAGTAAATGTCATCATTTATAATTTTTAAACACATATTACATATCTTTATTTGTGGCCAGTAAATAACAAAAGGCTCGCCCATATATTATGACATTTGACTTACTAGCTGTGTACTACGAGTAGGTAGGTACTGTTTTAAAGCAAACAATTAGTTACATGTGCAATGTTGCCAGCACATCAAGCTACCCCAAACTGTCAAACTTTCCCAATTGAACATGAACCTTATTCTGCTTCCAATAAAGTTGAGAAACTTTCAAAGAAATTAGACACTCCCTTCTGATATTCAAGGATTGGTCGTGATATTTGGCCAATATAGGTCATGCGTGGGAGTATGACGTCATATTACCAGGTAGACTAACTTCTAGAATTGAACTATATAATAAGTTTGTGATATTGATCTTACTTTAAGTTTGACATTTTGGCTCGGGTAAAGTTGGATTGAAGTTTTTTGATCAGGCCACACAGAGAGAATGGTAGGTATAGTTATTATTACGTAAAAAGAAACATAACCTAGAATTAAAGGCAAACATAAAATAGAATCAATTTGCTGTTTGGCAAAATTTTAGTTTTTAGTCCCTCATCTAGATTACAAGAAAGTATTTGACACGTATTTTTCCTTTTTTCACGTATTCAAAAAATAATGGCGATAAAATCGAGATAAAATGACACATGACGTCACTAGCCAGCACAGTTTATGCTAGCTAATGACGTTACAAGCCCCCACTCCTCAACTTTAATGCGTTTAATTTATGCAGTTTTACATCAATATGAAAAAGAAAAAAATATGTGTCGAATATTTTCTTGATATCTAAATGAGTGACTGAAAACGGGGTGTGTGGCGAGAAAGACACGTGACTCCGCGTGAATGCGTTTTCTGTGTGTTGCACTATGCGTATTTTTAATGCAAGGAGATATACTTTCAACTAATGTAAGAACACGCACTTTCGCGCTTCTTTGCGTAAGTGGTGCAGTGTGCTAATAGCCTAAAGCATAAACAAAGAAAATGTAGGTTCAATACGCCACTGACTAACTTTTCAAAGAATTCAGGCATGATTTTGATTAATCTCTCAAGAGTAAGACACTACTAAGGCAATGGCTTTTAAATCTTATCTCATATCGTGAATAACTCTAGAAAAAATATTAAAAGGAGCCTAAGTGTCGAATTTCCTGATGATATAGGCTTGAATAAAATTTTCATAGCGTCCTCCGCTAACGTGGAGTAAGGAACTCGTAAAAGTCATATCATTTTAATCCGCAGAGATTTTATGCATCCATAAACTTTAAATGATAGTACCTACATAGGTAATAAAAACATGTAAAAAACACTTTTGCAGCTGCAATGAAAAAGGAGTCGTCATATCATGCTAGGTATTATGAGTAAAGAAATAACCAAAAAAAATCCATCATTTCTACGTTTCTTTTTTTTCACATTCAACTGTACACACAGCAATTATGATTTTTTTACAGCATAACCTTTTAAATTCACTTAATTCATTGGCAGAATATTCGACATCGGCTTTATTCGCCATAACAAAAAAAAAATACTGAATCGACCGGCTGTACCTACTCATTCCAAATCACAACAAGTAACAGTCAAGCTATATAGCCACAGATAAGGCTAGAAGCCGACCACGTAATGACAAAGGTGAGTACGTTCAGTTACATAATCCATTTATCAGTCGAAGTCACGCGTCATGACCCAGTGATTAGATGAGGCTTAATGATACGACGCCAGGGACGTAGTGCCGAGTAGTTTATGTCACTGTTGATGGTGGGAGATGGTGTTACGAATATTAGATGATTGAAGTTAGTTATAGTTGCCCAGGTGTTGTAAGATGGGGTGCGTGCAGAAAACCTCCTCGTGTGCCTGATTGCTGCTGGTTCCTTTCGAATACGTTTGGGGGAAAGAGCAGTCGTCGGGCCGGTGCACCCTGGGCACAGGCAATAATCGAGAGATTGTTGTCTGTGACGAATTTCTGCGGCCACTCTCCACCTCTGCTTACAGAGGGTGGGAAGAGTGGACTGTGGAGGGGCCCTTTTCAGGGCCATCCGCGGAGGCGGGTCCGAGGGAGCGGTTTGTCCTAGTGCGTCTCGGCTTCAGGGTCGACGAGGTCGCGAAGGCAGTCGGCCGGAGGCAGCCCCGATGACCCATGTCGTGGGGGGAGATGGCCCTAGGGGGGTCGATTTCTCCCCCAAGCTGCTCGCTCGGACCCGGACTTTAGGCTTGACACGGAGGCGATGGGCGGGCGTCAGGCGCGGGGGTGCATGCGCTCGCATTGCACCCGTCGCCACCTTAGTTGGTCCCTTCGGGGAAGCCAAGCGGGGTAATCGTCGGCGGAGGACTGGACGTGACGGCTATGCTGGATTCCCAGTCCCCCGCCAATACGACGAAGCGGGAAAAACGCTGGGTTGTTTTAGTGGGTATACCGGTGCGGTAAACCGGGGAGTTCCACATACCCCCCCCCCCCATCCCCCGATGGGCGGGTATGCGTAATTGTCATTTTTTCCCAGCGCGAACAAAAAAAAAAAAAAGGTGTTGTAAGATACTACCCACAGGGTGCATAGGTGCGGTTAATTATTTTCAATTGACTTACAAAACATACTTTAGGTCTACTTCTCATATGAGCAGTATGCATGCAGCCATTTTTGTATGCTTCTTTGGCATAATATAACGACCTATGAACTTAAATGTAAGAACTGTATTTACTACCTATGTAATACAAATAAAAATGATTATTGATTATTGAATTATTATTGGACACAACACATACCAAAAATACAGCTGAATTGAGAATCCTCTTTTTTGTAAGGCGGTTGAGAAGGAGGAGGTTCTCAAATTGGTTTTATGTGTGTTACTTCATATCTCCGTCGTCGTCTGTGGACCGATTCGATTTTTTTTTTGTATCCATTTGAAATTTGTTAATCACTTACAAAGTGTAAATTAACTGTAGTTTAGGAAGTTAGTGGCCCCGGAAAACTTAGTTCAGCCTTTATTCAATAGTTTACGAAATTTTCTTACTGTAAATAAGTACACTCAAAATCTGATAAAAATCCGTGAAGCCATTCCAGAGGAATTTAAAGATAGAGAGGTGCCATCCATGACAAAGTTTAGAGAACCTGATAGGAATCGAGATAAATAGATCCATCGGCATCGCCTCTAATAAGTACATTTTAACTCAATTACGAACTCAATTAAACTGCACACAATGCTAACGCATTTCTACTATATTAGTAATAATAGCTCATCGTTCCCAATAATCATTGGTGCGTAGCGTGTGGCGTCGAACGGATTACAAGCGGTCAACGGATAATTTGAGGGGCAATATCCGCACTATTCCCGCCAGTGCGGATAATGCGGATACGGATAACCAGCGGACTTACTTGCCCCGATTATGGTTGTGATAGAGTGATGTGTTGTCGATCAATAGGAATGCCGAGGGCTTGATTTTGTTTTCCATGAAATGTATTGACTTTTCAGTCGTTGAAATGAGGCAAGACGTTTGATAAATAAAATTTTACTTTTCAACGTACTTTGTCCTTAATTTGATTTTGGAAGAATTAGGCACAGCTATCATATCAGTGTATTTACTCGATTGTATAATATAGTTTACGTCCGCCGAACCCTTCGGGGATGACATTATCTTAGATACTAATCCATACTAATATTATAAAGAGGTATTGTTTGTGTGTTTGTGACGTTGTAAACTTTGAATCTACTGAATCGCACAAAGCCACATTATTTGTGAGGCTATCATATATGATAGCCTCACAAATAATGTGGCTCCTTAAATATATAACATAATAACGTCCTCTCCTTAAATATATTTAAGGAGCGGACGTTAAAAAATGCACGCGGATGAAGTAGCGAGCGAAGTGCTATTTATAGGTATATAAAATAACAACGATATAAATTAAAGAACTTCAATTCATAGAATCTTACTTGTGGAGTCACACAAGCAAGATTCTATGGATTGAATCTTTCAAGTACTGTCTTACAAAGTTTGTGTGTCATGGCCGCCACTACCTAGTGACGCATTCTCCTTCGTAGCACATCTTGTAACTATGTTATTGGTATCGAATTCGAGACTCTCCCCTACCCATCATTGGATTACTCATTCACTCAGGTTTCTTTGTACGCCAGTCGGTTTATTTTAGGTCAAATATGAAAATACTTTGTTAAATATGAAAATGAAATATATTCACGAAACAAACAATCAGTCCCTTCGCTGGCTTGGCGAGGCACGCAGGCCCAACATCAGTCGGGGGTTGCGGAAATATCTTGTGTTTCCGTGACCACTGGTAAAGGAGTGAGACGGAATACCAAGGTGGTTTTTAGTCAGTAAGAGTCTGGCAGACTGCTCTGTCTTCTACGGGGCTGAGGACCTCCATGATGATTTTCCACTCTGAAATTAAAAAACAACCTTAAGCTCAAAAGTTTTAGTCCTTATGAGATAGTAATTTATAGTTGATTATTATTAGTCCCTTCCATTCTCAATTAATAGTTATCTCCTCATACGTGTCGACCGCATCCGTATTGCTTTTAAAATAAACTTTTCAATCAATACCCGCACAAATGATACAACTTTTTTTTATCGAATATCGATACGCGAGTTCGGTTTGAAACTTCGTGTATAGCTTATTGTTTTGCTAGTGCAACGAGCAAATTGAATTTTACCAATCCACAAGATTACCTACGTTCGAAGTGCCTTTCTCCGGACAACAAGAGTATACGACCTAGTATCGACTTTTAATAAAAATAAATTCTGTTTAAATGAAATCAGACCTTTTTATCGAGCCTTACAGTTTTAAGTGGGGTCTCTCTAAATTGGGTATCTTATTTTAGAAACTTTTGTACCTGTTTTCTTTAGTACATAATTTGAATTTCCAAATGGTGTCTTGTCTGGTAGACAAGGGTGATTTTTAAGAAGGAGGTTTTATCCTTAATTTGAAAGAAAGTCGCAGAAATTGGGTTTTATTATAGTAGTTATCCTGGTTGCTTTTATGGTGGTCGCCACTGTTGACTTTGGCTTTCAAGAACTGCAGTGGTTTGGTAGTAGTGTGGGGAGCCTATCCAAAAAAAAAAAAACTAAAACTCCGAGACTCACCCGTTACTAATAGCGTTTTGTAGCGAGATGTTGTATGGCAGAGTGTACTCGACTCTCCTATAGTTATAAAAGTTTTGTTAGAAGGACAATCACTAAACATTAAGTTTGGATATCCTTTTCACAATAATATTTGGTCTATATTCTTTTTGTGTTTAATCTACTAACTAGTAATAAGTTGATTTTTTTGTATACTAACACGATGGATCGTTGTTGACCGATGGTAAGGATTATTATTATTATTATAAGATTTCAACGAGTGTTCTAAAGAATCAATCAATTGCTAAAACTATTAGACGAATTCAAAAATTCAAATCTGACTAGGACACCTGATGGTTTAGCAAAATTGGACGAGCTGGGTAAAATAAACGACCAGTTTACCCATTTTAGCCCTGGATCTAAAAACTGGATGTCATGGGTATAGGCCTTAGCCCAGCAGTGCGATGATGCAGGCTAACAGTAACCAGTAGTAACCTAACAGTTTAACAAAGAAGCCCTTCAGATTTATTATAGTCCCGCGGTTTCACCTGCGTAGGTTCCGTTCCCGTGGGCATACAGGGATAAAAATAAGCTTATGAGTTATTCCAGGGTATCAGCTAACTCCACACTAAATTTTATTAAAATCCATTCAGTAGTTTTTACGTGAAAGAGTAACAAACATCCTCACAAACTTTCGCGTTTATAATTATACTAGCTTCTGCCCGCGACTTCGTACGCGAATCCTGTTGCTTATGCCAGCGATAACGGGGTCGTCAAAATCGAAGATCTGAAACATCTGATGTCGAATTCTATAAGCCCGGGGACGGGAAACCAATGGGATGCGCGAGACGATTCAAGATGTTCCAGATTTTTTATTTTTGTTGGTCAACAGGAAATGCCATCAGACTTAACAACTTTTGCTAAGACGCCATTTCTATTATGTATATGTTATATTGTCTCTGGGCTTTGGAGTTCCCCTACAGGTGCTCCAGATCTTCAAATTTAGTCTCACAGCAGAAAACACTCTTCACGTGAAATAGTTTTTGCAACGGCACCATTTTTATATCTCTTTCACTTTAGGTGTTCCATTTTCCAAAATAAATTATAGCCTATAATATGTTGCGTGACGTTCACGATCAGCGGTCAGTCGCGCATGTCCTTCCCCCACTTATCTCTAGCGTATATACGCTGAAACCTCAAGCGTCATGCTTTTTCCGTGAACGTCTCCAACTCGCGAGACAGTGCATGATGTTCACGATCAGCGGTCAGTCGCGCACATATTCTTCACTGGTCTCTAGAGACCTGGATGTAGATGCGTAAATACGCTGAGAATGCAGGCGTGCTTCGCGATCCCAAGAAGTTTCCACGGAGCGAGTTGCAGCCTCATGTTCTCGAACAGCATCAAGTCTCTCCTAACGCTCTTCGGTAGATTGTTGGGATCTTATGGTCTTTAATCATTTAGCACCTTTGGAACATTGGGAAAGATTTGACCTCTTTCTAGGCATGGTTATAGTTTTATTGTGATGATACCTGATCAATTAAAATCTAAGTGGCTGCTCCCCTGCGTTACCGGGTAAGCTACCGTGTAACGAAGATAAATGGAAAAGGAAATTAAACACTCAAATAACTTAAGCCCGAAGGCATACGATAAAAAAATGGGAGTTTTAGCCAGTAGAGTCTAATTTTCAACGATATACCATCGTCATCGAAAATCAGTCCTGAACTGTTCCCGCCTTCACCGCGTAGTACCTCCTACTTATGTTATTTTATAATTATGCAATGAAATTAGTGATAGTTTTAATTTCTATATCAAATGTTTCTGATCTTCGATTTTTATAAGTCAACAGGAAATGCCTATCAGACCGAACAACTTTTGCTAAGACGTCATTCCTATTTGAGTTATGGTGTAGCTGGGCTCTTGGAGTTCCACAACAGGTGTTCCAGATCTTCGATTTTTATACGTCAACAGCGAGTGCTCATAAGGCTGAACAACTCTTGCTAAGACGTCATTCCAATATATGTTATAGTGTAGCTGGGCTCTTGAAGTTCCACATCAGGTGTTCCGGATCTTCAAATTTATTCTCTCAGCAGAAAATGCTCATAACGTGGAACAATTTTTGCTATGGTACCATTTTTGTATCTCCTATAGTTTAGATGGTCTGTTGCGGTTCTGCATCAGATGTTCCGGATCTTCAAATTTATTCTCTCAGCAGAAAATGCTCATAACGTGGAACAATTTTTGCTATGGGACCATTTTTGTATCTCCTATAGTTTAGCTGGTCTGTTGCGGTTCTGCATCAGGTGTTCCGGATCTTCAAATTTATTCTCTCAGCAGAAAATTCTCATCACGTGGAACAATTTTTGCTATGGGGCCATTTTTGTATCGCCTATAGTTTAGCTGGTCTGTTGCGGTTCTGCATCAGGTGTTCCGGATCTTCAAATTTATTCTCTCAGCAGAAAATGCTCATCACGTGAAACAATTTTTGCTATGGGACCATTTTTGTATCGCCTATAGTTTAGCTGGTCTGTTGCGGTTCTGCATCAGGTGTTCCAGTTTCCAAGATAAATTATAGCCTATGTGTTGACCAGACTTAATATCTATACAACAAAAAAAAAATCATTCAAATCCGTCCAGTAGTTCCGAAGATTAGCGTGTGCAAACAAACAGACAAACAGACAAACAGACAGACATTTTTTTTTGGATTCGTGCTCTATTACTGTTTCTAAACCCCCCTCAATTATTATTTTTTAAATATATTCAATGTACAGACACAGTTTTTTTACAGTCTTATTATATGTATAGATCAGTAGGATGTAGTTAGATCACCAGACAGGCTATATAACATCATCTTCACTTACGCTGCCTACATTATATAACTAGGACAAATATAAATAATTTATTGGATCGTTTTCATTCTTCATCCTTTTCTCAATTATGTTGTAATCACCTTAAAGTCTAAGCAGGTGCAGATGAATACCATTATATTACATGGAGTGGCCGCCTATTTGTCAAAACCCGGTAACTGGGTTGAGCTGATTGACTGGGTGAGCCTAATGCCAGGCTTCTGATGACAGAGACCAGAACGCGATGTCCTTGATCCGAATCCCTCTGTACCTTAGAATGCTGGACAGTTATGCCCTACGACTGTTTTTGCTATCAACAAACGCTAAACGACAAGATTTGACGGCATGATTGGCGTTGTAGCTAGGCTTTTGACTGCTGCTCAGCATGCCCCGGGTTCGGTTTCCGCACAGAACATATATTTGCATCGCCACACATACATGTAGTTGTTCCTGGTCTGGCTGTTTGTCTGTGTGAATCTTAATGTTCGTAAAAAAATAACAAAAATACTTTAGTAAAAAGTTCAAAGATTGAAATATATCGGTCAAGTTCTGTTTTCGTCTGAAAAAATTCAATCAAACAAAAGATTTCTTCGAAGTTCAACAACATACACTTGAAAATCAACATCAATTTGTAATCGATGAAAGAAAATCCCTGACTTCGTACAACTTGAGAGTCACTTGACAACCTTTACTTACCTTACTTGAAACCTTTACAATTCCAAGTAGGTATTTGATTTTCTTCGTAAATTTCGCTCCCAATTGCCGTATAATGTTAGTAAGACTTCAAACTTCTACCGTACTGGGCTTATCTGACGTACACTGGCTTGTAGGAGTACGTAGTTTCGTATAATTTCTATTTTATATTATAATAGATAAGCTAACGTGTATCGGGTAACGCCCGAAGAGGAAATTTCGTTGAGAAACTTAAACTAAAAGGTTTTATAAAGTTTGCGTCTGAATGCCGTGGGTGCGGGCAGAATACTGCCTGACTTAGATATCGGTTTTTTGAAACTAAGTTAGTCGTGGCAGGATCCTCTTCCCGTATTCTTAGGGAACCCTTTGTCTAATTCGAAGTAATTTATTTAAGTTTTTAATTAATTGTGTAAAAGTAACGTTGATGTGGTTCAGTCTTTTGTTGTAATGTACCTTTATTTATAAGATATATTGTATCTTGTTACTAAAATCTTTTATATATTTAATATACCTTTAACATATTTGGCTCGGTGCCGACATTTCAAAATCCAACAAGGCAATTATTATAGGATAAGTCAGAACACAAGAGAATAATCTGTACTAATATTATAAAGAGGAAAAGTTTGATTGTTTGTTTGTTTGCATCGAATAGGCTCTGAAACCACTGGACCGATTTGTGAAATTCTTTCACCGTTGGGAAGCTACTAGTGTAGCTTAATAGATAGGGATACTTCCCCGGGTGACATAGGCTGCTTTTTATCCCTGTATTCCCACAGGAACGGTAACTACGCGGGTGAAACCGCGTGACGTCTGCTAGTCTTGAAATAAAACTTGAGAGGTGTCAAGGGACACCCGGATGGTACGTATGTTCCTTTCGATTGATTAGTGAAGGAATTGTAATTTTTTTTTAAGTTATAATGTTATTTTTTTTTTAACAAATATATTCAGTGTTCAACGCGAAACAGAAAGACGTCTCGAAAATAACTGGCTTGCTGTCTATGACAGAGAGAGAGAAAGAGAGAAAGAGAGAGAGAGAGAGAGAGAGAGAGAGAGAGAGACAGAGAGAGACAGAAAACACGCGCACGCCCGCGCCGCACGGCTTACAACAGTAACTATAGCAAAATGTGTCGTTACAATTTTTGGTATTAATTTTTTCCGTCTAGCCCCCTTTCGCAACGCGCGATAAGGAACTTCGTTCCAATAAAAATATAATATTATAATATATAATTACGTCTCGTTTAATATTGAAAAAGGCTAAAGTTGCCCGTTAGCACAGGACGTGCAAACGACCTATTTTTACAAAGAAACACAAGGCAAACTGGAATTGCTTGAAAAAACTGCGTGCACCAAATGTTAGTAAGAACTCAACGAAATAAAAAAAAACTACAAACGACTAAATAATTATGCTGGCCGGATTATTATTCGCTTCATGCAGTTGCAACTTCAAAATTTCAAGATAGTGCAAAGACACGTTCAGAAGAGGAAACGGGCATCGCAACCTCCCCTTATCTTAACCGCAGGCGAATACGGGCAACTGAGCATAACTGTGTGCATACTAAGCTCTGCGCTTATTTTGCTCGTTTATGCATTTCCGTGTACGGGTTCCGCAGTTTCTTAACGGTTTTATTTATGGGATTTTCTATATGAAAGCACGTAGCGTTAAATGAAAGCTGGTTAAAAATTTTCATGGTAGTTTTTTCATTTCCAAAGCTTAGATAGAATTTTCTCCGAAGATGACATAAAGACGAGGCGAACAGTGCAAACTAACCTCATTAGAAATTGTATTTTAATTAACCCCCGACGCAAAAAGAGGGGTGTTATAAGTTTCACCGCTATGTGTGTGTGTCTGTCTGTCTGTCTGTCTGTCTGTCTGTGGCACCGTAGCGCCCAAACGGGTGAACCGATTTAGATGCGTTTTTTTTTATTTGAAAGCAGGGTTTCTTGCGATGGTTCTTAGACATAATTCATCAAAATCGGTTCAGCCGTTTCAAGGTTATCAGCTCTTTTGAGTTAGCTACCGTTGCTATTTTAGACGTCTATGGGTATTAACTTAACTTACAAACGTATGTGTGTCTTAAAATTACATACACCCATGTGTGTAATATTAATAAGCAACATTATGGTATTTTTGGTCTGATGCAGCCAGGATATCTAGCAGACTAATACACTCTTGGGAAAATAACAGCAGATATGTCGTGTTTGGATTCATTTTATCCAGCATTTGATTCTGCACACAATGCACTGATGGCAACAGGATGAGCTGATGCTGCAGCCAGACTACCCAGCACACCAGTAGGTAGACTCTTGACAAAATAATAGCAGATATGTCGTGTTTGGATTCATTTCAACCAGCATTTGATTCTGCACATAATGCACTGATAGCAACAGGATGAGCTGATGCTGCAGCCATGCTATCCAGCACACCAGTAGGTAGACCCTTGACAAAATAATAGCAGATATGTCGTGTTTGGATTCGTTTTAACCAGAATTTGACTTTACATACAATGCACTGTAAAATTCTCATAACTGTAAACTCTATAAAACAAAATTAATGCGTTTAAAAAATATAAAATAAAAATTAAATTAAAAATTTAAAAAACCCCCATCGCAAAAAAGTAAAACATTTAAAAAGTTAAAAATAACACTTTAGCCATGAAATTTTACGTAACGTCGGGGTACCGTTAAAATAAGTAGGTACCTACATACCTAAAGTACTAGGAACATTTCTTACTGAAGCGGTACCCCGACGTGAAGTAAAATTTCATGGCTAAAGTGTTATTTTTAACTTTTTAAATGTTTTACTTTTTTGCGATGGGGGTTTTTTAAATTTTTAATTTAATTTTTACCAAATTGGAACGCATACTTAACTATAATTTCAGGCAAAAATGGTATTTTTTATCGTTATGTAGGTCTCAAATAAAAATGAATGTAAATGTTGGCAATATAGTGATGTTAAATTTATCGTACGCGCGTAGGTACAGACGCAAGCACATCAAGTTACCCCAATGTGTCAAATTTGTTTGATCGTTTCTCAACTTTATGGCAAACAGAATAACGTTCATATTCAATTGGGAAAATTTGACACATTGGGGTAACATGATGTGCTGGCGTCTCTACTTAAAGTTGAAGAAATTCAGAAAGCAAAATATGGTTTTTAACCCCCGACGCAAAAAGAGGGGTGTTATAAGTTTCACCGCTATGTGTGTGTGTCTGTCTGTCTGTCTGTCTGTCTGTCTGTCTGTGGCACCGTAGCGCCCAAACGGGTGAACCGATTTAGATGCGGTTTTTTTTATTTGAAAGCAGGGTTTCTTGCGATGGTTCTTAGACATAATTCATCAAAATCGGTTCAGCCGTTTCAAGGTTATCAGCTCTTTTGTGTTAGCTACCGTTGCTATTTTAGACGTCTATGGGTATTAACTTTACTTACAAACATATGTGTGTCTTAAAATTTGAGACACCGATGTGTGTAATATTAATAAGCAACACTATGGTGTATTTGGTCTGATGCAGCCAGGACATCTAGCAGACTAATACACTCTTGGGAAAATAACAGCAGATATGTCGTGTTTGGATTCATTTTATCCAGCATTTGATTCTGCACACAATGCACTGATGGCAACTGGATAAGCTGATGCTGCAGCCAGGCTATCCAGCACACCAGTAGGTAGACCCTTGACAGAATAATAGCAGATATGTCGTGTTTGGATTCATTTCAACCAGCATTTGATTCTGCACACAATGCCTTGATGGCAACAGGATGAGCTGATGCTGTAGCCAGGATATCCAGCACACCAGAAGGTAGACTCTTGACAAAATAATAGCAGATATGTCGTGTTTGGATTCATTTCAACCAGCATTTGATTCTAAACACAATGCACTGATGGCAACAGGATGAGCTGATGCTGCAGCCAGGCTATCCAGCACAATAGTAGGTAGACTCTTGACAAAATAATAGCAGATATGTCGTGTTTGGATTCGTTTTAACCAGCATTTGACTCTACATACAATGCACTAAAAAAGTCTCATAACTGTAAACTCTATAAAACAAAATTAATGCGTTTAAAAATTTAAAAATAAAAATAAATTAAAAATTTAAAAAACCCGCAAAAAAGTAAAACTTTTAAAAAGTTAAAAATAACACTTTAGCCATGAAATTTTACGTAACGTCGGGGTACCGTTAAACTAAGTACCTACATACCTACAAGTACTAGGAACATTCCTTACTTAAGCGGTACCCCGACGTGAAGTAAAATTTCATGGCTAAAGTGTTATTTTTTACTTTTTAAATGTTTTACTTTTTTGCGATGGGGGTTTTTTAAATTTTTAATTTAATTTTTATCCTACTACTGACCAAGCAAAGACTGATGATGATATTGATCGCGTTAACCAAAAAAGCCGTTGTAATTTCTATAAGTAGAGGATCTCGGATTTTGAGATATCATATCGTCAGCAGAGTTAACGTTGCCATCTTAAGCACTAGAGCGTCACCATATCAAAAATGAATAGCTACGCACAAATATCTACTCATGTTCTTTTTTATTATTAGCAATACGCAGTTAAAACAGCCTTAAAATCTAATTTAATGACACAAATCATACTCACAAGATATTCTAGTCAGAACGCCACTTGTCTTTACAAAATTTTCCTTCCGAATGTGGCATCGCAGCTGTTTGCCATTTCAATGTCTTTTCGAAGCCATTACACATCTTATTTTTTACAAATTGCAGATAATTTAATTGAAGTAACAAACTATGATTCGTTAATTAGTTTTTCCATTTTTAGTACTCCATTGTAACACTGGATCCATTATCTATTGTATAAATAACATTCACCATTCAACACGTACAATTAACTTTTTGTTAAATAATAAATAAACAGACATTATTTCAAAACAATAGCATATCGCTTGTAAATCAAGAAATTAATATAGCAAGACATAACTTGTTTTCAAAACTAAGTTTATATAAACCTTCAGTTATGGTTAGCTGTTAGAGTAACACTTCTTTTCATATTGGAAAAAAAAGTAGTACAAAATCGAATCTAAAGTAATCTAAACTTATCCAGATATGTTTAAGTGTTACATGTGAACTTAATGTTATTAATTTTTAAAGTTTGCGTTAACCTTGCGTCGACATACATATTATTATGTAAAAACAATGATTATAGTAGATAATTATATATTTGATATTAAAATATATATATAGAAGTATATTTGATATTAAAACTGCAATCACGAAGTTCTAAATATAGCCAAAACCATCATAATTATTAAAGATAGTGGCAGTGATGAGACGACACTATAAATGTTCCCTCAAGTATCAGACTTATTAAATTAAATATCAATATCACGCCTGATTAAACCCCCCGCGTTCCCCGTGTAACTTAATATAATTAATTTTGTTTAAATACACACTCCATTTGAGTAATCAATTTGATATTTGATAAGATATTGATATAATTGAAAGAGAAGTGGTTTTCGGCGATTAGAAATTGGCTTTAGTGGTTTATTTCTTTTGAGGAAATCTCTGATTTAGGTTCTAGTGACAAGGTACCAATGCCTTGTAATATTTAAAGCACTTTGAGTTATGTCAAATACTTATTCACAGAAAATTACCTCTCTATAGTTATAGAATAATAGCCTACAGTAAGACCGTTACTAAAAATTTGCTTGTGTCGGCGGAAAATCTAGAAACCAACGATGGAAAATGGAATTCATACTTTTGAAAACAATTCACAAGGACAGGCTGTTAAATGTTGTTTTGAATCCATTCAAGTCAATATTGATACGAAATGCTCCAGGCACTTGCCAGCAACACTCAGAATCAAGCGATTTACACGTAACCGTTAAATGTGTATACCCTAATTCAGTTGAGCATTTGTCGAACTAAACAAAAACTATACTACTTACTACCTCTTTCTATCGTGTGAAAAATTAACAAGACAGAAGTAAATGACAGCAGGCTGTCAATTAAAGTATTTTCAAGTTGAGACGTTTCATTGCATCAGGAAATGCCACTGCTCCACGAACCTACGAAGGAGTCAGCTCCCGAAGAGATTTAAAATACTATAGAGCGGGCATGTCAAGGAAATGTCATAGAAAAACTTTGATCCCATGTCTCAGTAACGCCATCTAGAATAATATATGAATATTGTAGCGGCAGCGAAGCGTACTAAAATAAACTCATAGATGAAATATACTCATGTCCGGCAGGACACAAGTTTTGGATGAAAATTTTGTTCGTGATGTCCGGTCCATAGATGTTGAATGTCTTTGTCAGCTCCAAACCAAAACAGATCAGTCTGAAATCAGAAATAATTTAATTGTTAAAATATTCGTGTGATTTAACAAAAAGATCTTTAAATTGTACATAGTGTCCCTTTTACTCATCGATGCTATAATTAAATGAGATGTTATAGGAAAATTCAATTTAAATTACTTATTTATTTAATACTTCTAGCACACAATGTACAGAGGCGGACTTGATGCCTTAGGCATTTTTTATCAGTCAAGCTACAGGTCACGGTTAGCACGGTCGGTCGGTCGGTCGATGGGCCTTTCAGGTCAAGTCAAGTTTTTAAAGGTCTGGTTAATCAAATTTGTCACCTGAGTAAGTAGGGGTCTCAATTTCATTCTTAATTATTTCTCAGTAAGTGACTGAACAAACCTTACTGTGCCTAACTAATAGTCAGATTTGAATCAAACGACATCTTGGTAATAACTGTTTTATTCACCGGACATTTGACGTTTTAGTCTTTGAAATTTATGTACACACAGCTACACATCAAGCTATACATTTCCAATATAAGCAGATCTCGCTTTATATGGTATTTCCGTACAACGCAAGATCAGCGTAAACTGTGAATTATGGATGCGTAGCCGTGTGTACTTGCAAATATAATAGAATAACCCACAACAGTATCTATACCCAAATCATAAACAACACAGCATTATTGTTCATCTCCTTTTAATTTGAATCCAGCGCCGATCTAATAAACAAGCGTCCAGCGAAGTGTTTGCACGAAACTGTGCAAACACGACAATATTGCTCTAAGGCCCATAAATAATAATACAATTAGGCAGAGTTACTGGCACCCGTGGGACTTGATTTATTACCAACTGCGCATAATTTGTGACTGCCCAAAGTCACTGCCTGTCACTTGATTATTTACAAGAATAATGTAAATATGAATAACCGTCATCTTGATAGTGGGTAGTTACGTGAACTAATGTTTAGTACACAGATAAATATGTTTAGCGGATAACTTAGTTATTATAGAAATAAATTAAGGAAATTTGGATAGCTGTATGCGTTTGAAAGGTTTTGTTGGTTTCTTTATTGCATTCATGTTTTCATTAAGATGTTTTATTATATGAATCACGACAACAAAGGAAGTACGATTTGACAGCATCAAAATACTTTGTGTAGTGTAAAGAAAAACAAAATGGGTTCCATAGTATAAGATCCGATTCTTGAGACTTGTCGATTTAAAATATTTAAGGATTTGTAATTGAGAATTGTATTTAGATTGCTTAAAACTGAATGTCGTTTTATTTCACGCACAATTTTGTAATATTAATAATTATAATACAATTATACTGAATAGTTATATCTTATGGTGTATCTCTATTATATTTTAATGTATCTAATTCTTAAATGTCATGTTAGTAAAATTCATTTGGTTCTGGCAAAAAATGGCTTTTAGCTGTGGCAACACCAACCATTGTGTAACCAATCCAATGACATAACGTTGTAATAACGCCTTGTCAGAATATAATTATGTTAGTCTACGATGAATTCGTGTTTCTAAGTGCATTCTTTTCAATATAATGTTTAACTTTACGCGTAATGATGATTTTGTCTCCTGTGAATTATAAAACGCCATACTAGTGGTCATCACTTCAATTGTTATCATTTCTTTTACTCATTTAGTTAAAGTAAGAAAACACATTATACCCACACGATTCATAAAACTGAGTAGCTTCTTTTATAACACCTACTTTCATTACAATAACTTGTCTGACCGCAATACATTGAAATTTTAATTAAAATAATACGCAGACACTTCATTAATAGGTATTATTTCATTAGCATTGTTTCTTTCTTATTAGTCCCACAATCCAAATTATACGAGGGTAGGCGTTAAAGGGACGCGTATATCGCACCGTAAATTGCCTACAATAAAATCGTAACATTGTCTTTGAACTTCTGTGACTGGATGTGACTCGAGAATTAAGTACGCTCACTCAATGTCAAAAGTACCTTACCTCCAATACCTTGATGCTGTAATATCTGTGATGTTTATCCTCATATAAACTAAATTCAAAAAACCTTAATAATAAACGCCAAGTGAATGGAAAGGACAAACAAAGTCGTCGAAAAGTGTTTTGTCATCCGTGAGACTTTATTTTTTCTTTGCCATGGAACCAAAAGTTTAAGACAAAAAAGTGTAAGTAACATTGAGTGTATAAGTGTTTTTAGTTATTATTTGTAAGTTTTTATGGTGTAAAATATAGAGTATACTATTATTCCATTCTAGTGAAAGTTCGTCCATCTTGACAACAAACTGCTTTTGAGTGTGGTGCTCAAATAAAATGTGGTAAGTTTTTTTTTACCTTATTTCTATTGTTATTGTTTGACCACCTTCTACCTTCACCTTGATCGAAATATTCTTAAAAAGGATCGAAATATTTCACTCAGCGTTTTAATATATTGATAGGACATGCAAATTATTCCAAAAATGAATTCGACCTTCAAGATAAAGGGGTCACTTCTAGCCACCGTTATAAAAACGTGATAGCTCCCGCTGAATAAGCAAAAGGGAAATAAGGCAGAAACGGTGGGGGTAGGGGCCAATGTAATTAATGCTTACGTTTAATTGTAGTCTAAATTGGAGGAGACGGACCCTTACAGATGTGAGACGAGTCCCAATGAAAAATAAAGTGGATGATATTATACTGCCGTGGCCGACAAATTAGCCGATCGATGCGTTTTTTAGTCATTTAAGCAAATAAGTTAATTTAAATCCTGAAAGAATTATTAATAATATTGCGAGTTAGTATGCAAAGTAAAATACATATTTTTTGTATCAACTTGTGAAATTCTCCATAGATGGCTGGAAATAACATTATGAGTTCTGTGCTATGATATAATAAATAAAGAGGTGTAGATAGGTTATAAGCAATCAGAAATCGACACGTTCAAATGTGGCTAACTAGCCACTAACTCTACGTCTACAGACGTGTGCGTGAGTTAGTGTGGCTTTTTTGAAGATCAGATGTTGTTTAGGTAACCTATCTACACGTTTTTACTTTTAAAATCATTGGTTCTGTGCTTGATTCTGATATCCCCAGCAAATGAAAAAAAAATGACACCTGACTGTCACTATTACAACTACAAATTGAAATTAATTCTGGACATTCTACCTACTGACCTACTTGTTATCATTGAACTGCACTGACGGCGTCATCTACATTTCAATACGAACGGTAAGCAGCTTTGAACTGAACAAACAAATTTTAATAAGTGACAAAACAGAAAGCTTGTTTAAACATTGATATATTTAATCTCCTAACGCCGCGAAGTAGAAAATAATTCATAAATGTATACCACGATTTAAATACGGAATTTCTTCAGAGTGTAGTCAAAAGAGAATACTAAGCAATGATGAGTAACTTTTACCTCGAATCTGAATATAAATGCTAATGCCGTCTGATCCATACTTTCAATCTCGACGCTTCTTTCGAGAGATTATTATAATTTTGTCAGAATCCTTTGAGTTAAGCTGGGATTCATAGTTTGTATGTAAAAATGTTTTAATACAGTTTAAAATTAGTTTTGTTGACTTATTATGTTTGCAAGAGAATTTTTGATACATAATGTTAGATCTAGTGAACTACTACAGACTATCTTAGGAACAAAACACGGCATTTGTTTAAATACATGAATCGCTCTTAGCTACACTGCTACGCGCCGTGCTACGTCGTAGGCGTTATGCTACAATCACGTAGTCATTGCTCTAACGCTGCTCTCGACATATGCATTTTATATGCGTAAACAAGAAAAGGATTCCAACCATCCTGCATGGCCAGCCAATTTATAATATTGTCCAACATACATTGAGTACATAATATCAGAAAAAAGTTCGTACAAAATATGCCATTTGTAAAGTCTACACACAATAATAAGAAAGGAGATAAGAATCTTCGTTCCACAAATAATCGTCTTCTACAATCACCGTTCTGCTTTCATTCACTCTTCCTTCTTTGTCCAAGCGGTCTTTGGAATACGCTACCTCTGAACATCAGGATGGCAACCAGTTTGTTCACATTTAAAGTGAAGACACGTGAGCAAATACCTATACAAGGAGTTGGCAAACTTATCCTGAAGTTAAGTTAACAGATTAGTATTTCTCCAGTAATTTATCTTTTTTTTCTTGATTAGGCTTGTATTGGGATTTTACATAATATGTATTTAATCTAAATGATTATTGATTTGACTTTCTATTTTTTGTTATCTTCTTGCGCCTACCATGTTCTGTCTCTGCATCACCTTAAGGTAGACTGGTAGAAAATGCCTAAGGCATTAAGTCCGCCTTTGTACAGTGTTGTTTTACTAGTGCCTAAAGTTTTAATAAATAAATAAATAATAAGCCAATTCACTGTACAAAATCCGTTCTACTTCAGCTTTTAAATCGAACCAAAGCATTCGTACAGTTTAAAGAAAAAGATATTACGTACCAGGAATTCATACCTTAGTGTAGTCGGTCTCTAGTGTACCATATTGCACGGTGCCCGGACGTTTCCTATTTGTTATAGCTTATTATTTTCTATCTTTAGTTGCAGCCGGTGGAATTATTCTCATTCCTTGTTAAATTTGTTCGCGCTTTTACTAAAGGAGGGCTTTTGGTTTTGTTAGTATTGTCTTGGGAACATTTCTTACCGGGTGCAGCGAGAAGGAAATAGTCGTAATATATTTATACAACACGATACTTCTATGCATACAATAGACGCGATGGCCCAGAAGTTAAGGCGTCTACCTCTCATGTAACGAGGATGTGGCTTAAATCCAGGCAAGTACAGACGCCAGCACAAGTCAAATTTTCCCAATTAAGTATGAATCTTATTCTGTTTAACATAAAGTTGAAAATCGATCTAAGAAATTTAACATATTGGGGTAACTCGATGTGCTGGCGTCTGTACAAATGTGACTTTTTCAATTCATATGTACTTTCTATCTTAGATATCATTGACATCGGTGAAGTAAAATATAGTGAGGTGAACCATAAGTACAGTTTGTAGGTACTTAAGGATAATACCTATGAGTTAGAAATCGCCAATCCGCCTTGAGTAATCATGGTGATCAAAGCTCGGGCAAAAATAAAGTTTTTACTTTTTTGAGACGTAGATACAAGGTCACGACCTAAGGACATTTAACATTACAGCTTTTTTTTTTAAACTTTTTTTCAAAAAATAAAACCGACTTCAAAAATAACACTAAACGGTGTAAAATAACTCTAAATTCGGAAGTCTGTGGCTTTGGTACTTTTGTCTTATTCTCGATGGGCCACCGACTTCCGAATTTAGAGTTATTTTACACCGTTTAGTGTTATTTTTAAAGTCGGTTTTATTTTTTGTAAAAAAAGTTTTTTATTTTTCCATTTTTAGTTGTTCCCATACAAACATTTGCCATGAATTCATTTAATATTGTTAATTGTTAACAATAAATGTCATTATAATAGGGTTATCCACCTAACCCTAATAAATGAAACTTAACATACTTAACTGTCGAAATCATGGTATATTGAACACATCTGCCTAACCCTCTGAGCATACAGGCTTCGTGATACGTCATGATGTTGTATAAACAATAAACATCCAAGCGATTCCAGCAATCACGATAGATTTGCCGTCTATTTTTGAAGAGTTCCGTTGTATATCTCCGAAGATCAGCACCAGATCTTCACCAAATTAAAATGGGACCACCTCAGGAGTCTATTCTTTCAAACAAAAAAAGAATTTCGAGAATCAGTCCACAAATGGCGGAATACATACACACAAACATAGAACCTCCTCCTTTTTTAGAAGTCGGTTAAAAAGAGTTTATAATTTTTGAAATTTGATTTCACAATCAACGCAATACCAACCAATACTACCAATCAATACAATAGTTCAACGGTGCTTATATGACGAAAACAAAAAAACAATTAAAAGAAAATGAACATATTTGTGTATATATTAAATAAATTATAACTATAGTGTACATATTTATGTATTTATACTAAACATAAATATTAGTATTGCTTGCTTTCTTTTTTTTTATTTTAAACTACTCTTACCACTGCGTTTCTCTGCATCACCTGAAGGTTGACGGGTAAAAAATGTCTACGGCATTAAGTCCGCCTGTACATTAGTGTGCTTGAAGTATTAAATAAATAAATAATAAGAAGGAGAATTTTCTGCTGCCATGTGTGCAAGAGAGTCAGAAATACTTATTTATTTATTTCATTTAAATGACTATCAGCAAAAACAAAATAGACTAAGCATTTGACGGAATAAATGTCATGCTTATACATAAATGTAATAAGAAACATTGTAAAATGAATCGCAATTCAATTAATATAAAGCAATCTATTTCCACTACAACCGATAAGCGATACGCTATCATAAATTACCATCACAGAATAACCTTAGATCGCACGATTATATTCTAGAAAAAACTTTCCATTAGCTCGTTAAGAAATCCATTGAACTTCCAAGTTGACAAACAGTCGTTCCTCACACGAAACAGAATGATAACGTTTTAAAGTGACGCTGAGTAATACGTAACATGTGATCGAGTCGAAATGGATAAGAAAGAAAAAATAATAAATGAACCGAGCGTCACCTAAAAGAGATTTGAAAACGGTCGTTACCCTGATAAAGTGCGTCCCTAAGTTTGCTTCGAGTTCTTCTTTCATTTTGTGACAAATTGATTTATCCGTCGCTGGATGCTAGGGAAAGATTTGTCGTTTTTGATGGACAAGTTATTCGGAGTAGGTAAATATTATAAAATGAGCGCAACATCATCTGTCTAGCCTTTTCCCAACTATAATGGGGTCGGCTTCTAGTTCAACTGGATGCAGCTGAATACCAGTGTTTTACATGGAGCGACTACCTGTCGGACCTCCACAACCCAGTTAATGGGTAACACGATACCCCTTGGTTAAACTGGTTGTCAGATTTTCGGGCTTCTGACTTTCTGTAACGACTGTCATAGATTTACAAATGACAGCCGGGACCAACGGTTTTAGGTGCTTGCCAAGTCACGCAGGAGTCTTGATATGTAATGAATCGAAACCGATCCACGGACCAACCTCGTCAAGCGTAGCTTACCCTTCGTGAGGCTGTTATTTTTTAGCCACAGTAAAATTATTGCATCGAAACCCGAAAATATACGCGAAGCGTGCGGTACATAAAGATAAAGATACCGGGCTGGTATCCGCAACTCCATGTCACAGCGTGTATTTTGCGTATGGGCAATAATCTACCACGCGGGCCCAGTGCGAATTGGTAGATGTCACATGTATTCGAATTTTTGTCTCTAGGACATGCCGGTTTCCTCACGACGTTTTCCTTCACCGTTTTTGAGAGTAGGTAGTGGTGATGAAATAGATTACCTACACAAAGAAATGCGCCTGCCTGGGTTTGAACCCACGACTTACTGTTCGTAAGTCGGGGCCGCTACCACTGGGCCACCGCTGCTCTCTATATGTTGGTACTTATAGCAACATTTAGTTAAAAGATGGCTTCAGTCCATAGACAAGCTTCGGTCGGTGTTCCTGACATCACATCGGGCCACCAACGGCTTTGTGCGCCCCACAGTGATCGAAGTGGTGGGACTGCGGTGGCCACTCGCCCGTCGACCCCTTTAGGGTGGCGCACACGGTCATCTAAATAAATCTAAAGTCTCTACGAAGTTTTATTTGCTAGTCAAGACCATCAGTACTATGGTACTGATTGATGGTCTTGACTAGCAAATTGCTAGCTTGACCTACTGTTGAGTGCCAAACTCTGGGTATGCCCAGAGTTTGGCACTCAACAGTAGTCATTGAATATTAACGTCCTGTACCAAATAATTATTTGTAAAGCCTTTTAATTGTGGGCCCATTAAGTATTTTTTTCATTAAATCCTTTCTTCTTTAGTAAAATTACTTCACGCGTGTTTTCTAACATCCCTAAGATACCTTAACAATCGCAATTGCCAGTTAGTTTACATTTATATACAGGCACTACACTTGATACTTCGGTATAATTTATTTTAGAAGAAGGCAATGTTAAAAGTTACCTAGACGTACTATTTGGTAGGCAGAAAGTTAGTGAGGTAACGTATTATTTGTATACTCTAGCTGTCTGAGTTATCAAAGAGCTCCGAACCATACTGAATACAAAATGTCGAACCTACCCTAACATTAAGTTAACTTGGAAGGACGAATAATATTAGAAATGTAGCACGCGTTCCCGGTCCTCCTCATATTATTCGATTGTTAAAGAAATCCCAAATAACCTTTTTTCACATATTTGCCCATGCGTTCCTTGAGGGTTATGTTATATTGACGGAAAATATTTTTTCACTACTCAAATAAAGCGTTATATTTATGTCGATGTAATGTCAAAGACGTATCTTAACTAACTTGAACTTAATAATACTACTAACGTAAAATTATTTTTAAATACTTTTTACAGTAAAAAGTTATAGTAATTGATAAAAGTATATGTCGGACTGAAAAATATTAACCCCAACTACACAAAAACAACGTATTCGCCGAAATAAAATAAAGCTAACATTGTGCTTTTTTTTAATATTTTAAGTTCGTACATAACAGAACGACTATTTTACTCATAGTTAAATTTTCATACATTTTTATTTTTTATATTAATAACCATTTACGGCTTGAGGCTAAATAATAACGGCCACGCTAGTCGATCATAGGTTAAACTACGCTAGCCAAGGTCGGTCCGTGGGTGAGATTCATAATAAATAATTATCAAAATTTAAGTAGGTATAAAATTATCCTACTAATATTATATACGCGAAAGTTTGTGACTATGGGTGGATGGATGGATGTTTGTTACTCTTTCACGTAAAAACTACTGAATGGATTTCAATAAAATTTGGTATAGAGTTAGCTGACATCCTGGATTAACACACAGGCTTTTATCCCTGTATTCTCATGGGAACGGGACCTACGCGGGTGTAACCGCAGAACGTCTGCTAGTATTACTATATTTTTAAGTGGCTCGATAAGGTATAAGCCAAACAGTCATGGATGGCTGCTTAGTGGTGAGACCGGCGGACTGCAAGGTCATATTTTTGGAGTTCGATCACAAGGCACTCACCTCTGCCTTAGTAATTGCGTATTGCCACTTGCTCTAAAACAGTGGAAAAAGATCGTGAGGAAAAAAGATCACACAGACACGCCGTAAGGACAGGCGTGCTGAGAAAAATTTCTCAACTTCATGTGAAGCCAAACCAGAAGCTCATGGGCGACATAAACTCTGACATTAGGTGATCCACTAACCACACGAAAAGAAGAATTGTCTCAATGGATATATAGCTAGATAATATCACATCGTTTGTTACGTGTTTGGGTGTAATTTGTCTATTGTATGTACACTGTACAGAGTGTAAAAAGTCCGATCACATAGCCGATAACTACACATTCTGTACAGACGCCAGCACATCAAGTTACCCCAATGAGTCAATATTTTTTTTTTATACCACGACGGTGGCAAACTAGCTTACGGCCCGCCTGACGGTAAGCGGTTACCGTAGCCTATGGACACTTGCAACACCAGGGGCGACACACGCGCGTTGCCGACCCTTTAAAAACCTATTTACTCCCCTTTTGAAGAACCCCATACAGTAGCCCTCTGAGAAAACCTCGGCAGGGAGCTCATTCCACAATCCAAGTGTACGCGGGAGGAAATTCCTCTGAAACCGCACTGTACGGGACCTTTTTGGCTCCAGTGTGTGAGCATGAACTCCCTGTCGACGGCGAGCGGTGCGATGATAGAAAGTGGCCGTGGGCATCATATCAAACAATTCCTCGGAACACAACCCATTATACAACCGGATATTGAATATGAACCTTATTCTGTTTGACATAAAGTTGAAAAACGATCAAAGAAATTTGACACATTGGGGTAACTTGATGTGCTGGCGTCTGTACATAAAATTAAGTAACTTTGACCAAAAAATATTAGAAGAAAAAACTTTTTTTTCCATCTTTACAAAAAGTTGGTTTTTATTGCGCGCATAAAAGCGCGGAACTTTCTATCAGCTGAGCGTGTGGCCGGCCGCGGCCACTCGCACTTGGTCGTTGACGCGACCGCCCGCTTATGTTTAGTATATTATATTGCATTTTTGGAACTTCAAATGCGTAATTTGTTTTGAAAAAACGAAAATTTTGATAATGTTGGTTCGGAAGAAAATTTACTAATGATACTTGTAATACTATTTTGAAAAAGACAAAAAATATATTTCATTTTGGCCTTCAATATCTCCAGAACCAGTGAATTCCCAGGTAAGTTCTAGAAGAAAAAAACTATCACACTGATAGGTAGAACATGTAGTTCTTGTTTACGTTAAGTCTGTTTGTCAGCTGTTTAATACCTATAACACAAGCTCTGCTTAGCTTGGTACCTCCTAGATGGCGTTGTGTGAGAGTTATAGAATACATTTATTTTTTTATCTATTATAGGTATAACTTATTAAATTACTTAAGTGTAACGTAATCAGTGTAATCAAATCATAATCTATAAATACCAATCAACTTGCACACGGTGTAACCAAAACCAGATTCGATATTCGGCGTAGACACAACAACCGAAGCATTAAGACGGGGCGCAAATTAAGCCATTGATGTGGTTTCGTAAATAATAATGTATAGCACATTACGTACGTATTACTGTGCGAACTACGACCATATTAGTTCATAAAGTACACGAGAATCAACAATCTCATATGTTTGTATGTACCTACAGGAACCTATGTAGGTATCTGTCTATTTTACAGCAGTTATTGAATTTAAACACTGTGTTTGTGCTAAGCACCGTAAATACTGAATTATGTTTTACATAGAACAATATTGCGTGGAAAAATATTTGCAGACTGATTTGAATGCCTTGTTAGTCTAGTGGCCGCAAGTTCTATTGCAAAACACAGGTTTTAGGTGCGATTCCCACGTCGAGTAAATTGTTATTGGGTTATTTTATATGAAAATTCTAAAACAAACCCAAAGTCTGGGTTTTTTCCCGGTAAGCAATAGGCTCGCTCCATGTAACGTGAGAAACAAACAAACTTAGATAATATACCTCTAGATAGAGTCACCGCGTGGCCGCACATGCGACAGCAATATAAAAGTTCAGTGTTGCTATTCCTTAAAAAAGTCCCAAAATACGACCAAAATTCTACTTAACTGCGGGTTCCAATTTTACAATACTCAATACTCAATACTTTATTGCATACCATAATGTGTTACAGGGTGTTGTTCAATTTCGTAAGTATCAATTATGGACCCTGTCGGGCACAGCATAGTTTGTTAGGAGAGAGGAGGAAGGGCGCTTTTTAGATTAGAATATATTATAATTATGAGTTACGATTCAATATTTGAAGATGTATTAATAAAAATTAAAATATATTAACACTTAGTATTTATTTTATAAGATTATTATTAGTAAGTACCTACCTATTTTATTTACATATTACTTTGTTTGAATGTTTTAGTTTTTTTTTTTTTTTCAATATATTCCTATTTTATTACATTATAGAAATTTAATACGTTATAATTATAATTTATTGCAATAATATAATTTAATTAAATTTTTAAAATTTATTATTTGTAAGTTTGTATGGTGTACATTTGTACAATAAAGAGTATTCATTTAAATAATTGAATCTAGGTTAAAGTTATTAAATTATATTCGTTTATTTTTAGTAACTACCTACTATTTCTTTTCCGTATTGTTTTTTTTTTTTTTTTTTAGCACTATTGTAAATTATAATTTACGTATTCAACGTGGTAATAAGAGTGTAGAAGTATCCATGTGTGAGAAAATATAATTTCACGTAAAATACCTACTTTCAATCTTACCTTGATTCTCACAAATAAAATACACTACTACCAGGTGAAGCTTGATGTGTGTACATAGAAGTAACTCTTTAGAAGAACACAACATTATTTTTTCGCGTGTTATTTATCATTAAAATATATTGAGGTATGGCTGACATCTAGTGTGACATTGACATTGCTGTATAATAACTATTGTCCTTTAGACAAAACCAACTAATTTTGAAAATATCTAATTTTTTGTTTATACTTAACATTTATTTATAAAATGAATTCTTACTTCAAATATCTATAAGTACCTACGCGATTGCCTTCAAGAGTAAAACTTAATGATTGTCGAAAGGGCTCTGTTCGTTCGTACACATGTTCACTTAAACTTAAAAATAAGGGTTCGCCCACAAATTTGTGTGTTTAGCCACCATAGATTTATTTCATTATTATGCCTACCTTTTGAACATTAGGCCTGACAGTTAAGGGAAAAGATTTGAAACGTGTAGCAACACTGTAAGTAAGTATTCCTAGGTTATGTGATATAAGAAATCAAGTTTATTTTAAGAAATCTTCCATATTTTGGTCTAAAAGCCATGACAATAAAAGCGCACAAATGTATAAATTCAATAATCATACTATAACACTAACAGTATTGAAAACTTTCGAATGAAAAGTGATTTTGTTAATATCCTTTTCTGTGCGGCTTTTACAGCCTATTATACTGCATCCTCCCATCGTAGAGCATACACCATACATTAAACACTTCACTAATGGAGTCCATTTCTCATTAAATTACTCAAACTATTACAACAATTGCAAAAACCATCCGAAAACCTAAATTAAATCGACCATAATAATATACGTGACAGTGACAGCACTTTGTTTGGCTATCATTCAAAAGTTAGCCATGCAAAAATACGGCACGCCGTAAGGGACAGAAGATACGATGCTTTGTCTCAATTTTCCTACGAACTTTGTATTAATGCGTCTCACTTCCACACTTCACACTGTAAATTGGGCTACGTCTAGATCTTGGTATATAGTCTAAGCAAACAAACAATTGGTACAATATGTGTGTATTCTACATCTCTGCCTAAGATATACTGACGCACTGATTCTGTTATGTATATGTATGCCAACACATCAAGGTACCCCAGTAAGTCATATTTGTTTAATATTTTTTTAACTTTATC
The DNA here is from genome assembly GCA_921972225.1 of Euplexia lucipara. NCBI lineage: Eukaryota > Metazoa > Arthropoda > Insecta > Lepidoptera > Noctuidae > Euplexia > Euplexia lucipara. The sequence goes on from OV179148.1 coordinate 12,813,590, forward strand.
ACACATGGAATGAGTTTCATGTTCTTGGCTAAATAATAACACCGTCATGGGTCGATCGAAGGTTAAGCTACGATTGACGAGGTTGGTCCGTGGATGGGTGACCATTCATCACATATCAAGACTCCTCCGTGCCTCGGAAAGCACGTAAAGTCTTTGGTCCTGGCTGTCATTTGTAGAACTACGACAGTCGTTACAGGTAGACAGAAACCCGAAAATCTGACAACCAGATTAACAGATTTGATTTTTTTTAGGTTTGACAGGAGTGGAAAATCCTCATGGACGCCCACACTGCCCCATTGGGAGTCAGTCTGGGCAGTGCCGGACTCTTACCGGCTAAAACCCACTCCTGCCCTTGCTAAGGTGCCCTCTAACATGATCAAAGACCTTTTTTTTCGAATTAGAGATTTATTATTCGGATTTGGCGTGTTTTGGTATTCGGCAAGGTTGTGTTAATTCGAGATTATTGGGACTTCTTTAATATGGAGTATCTTATGTTCTTCTTGATTTGATTTATTTAACTGAGATTTTATTCTAACTATTTATTACTATTGATTACTTTGGACTTTTATAATTGTATGGTGTTTTATTCAGGTTAATCGTTATATTTTGTTTAGCTATTAGGTTTTCGTATGACATTTGTAGGCGTATCGTGTTACCCAGTAACTGGGTTGTGGAGGTTCGACAGGCAGTCGCTCTAAGTCCGGTCAAACTGGAAGCCAACCCCAACATAGTTGGGAAAAGGCTAGGCAGATGAATAAGGCTCATGTTCAATTGGGAAATTTTGACATTTTGGGGTAGCATGATGCGCTGGCGGTGTCTGTACTAGAACGTACGTTTTTTTATTAAATAATTTTGAAAATTCAATAACATTATTTAAACATGTCTTCCAAAAATATTGAGACGAAAGGGCGTGCCCAATGGTCAAGTAATTAAGCCAAGACTTCATTTAAATTAACCTAACCCGTTTAAATAAGAAACATTAAGAGATTCTAATACCGAAAAAGTAGTTGTAGAATCCTCATGTTCATTTCAATATTTACCAACACCAGAAATTCTCAAGCAAGCAAACAATTTTAATGGAAATAATTTAGAACCGAATAACTAAGTTAATGTAGTAGATTGAAGCCTTGAGAATTGTTTCTAAAATTCTCTCTGTCTCCTTACAAACTCCTTTAATACTTAATTGTTACATACAAATAAATTATTCAGTCGTACAGTTACATATTTATAAAGACAGTACATAAGTAATTAAACACAGCCCGAAGACTGGGACTATTAAAAGCAGGCGAGCGCCGTTTCGCGGGGCGTTTATTCCTCCGATGCTATAGAGAACTCTAATTAATGGTACAGACTGGCTCATTTATTACATATTTAATTGTAAATGCAATTACACTGAGGACTAATGGCATTTTTACAGGCAGAGGGTCGAAATCCTAACTGCGTTATTCTTTACTTTTTTTAGGTTATAGAAACGTACAGTTGGCCTCGGTTTCGGTGAATCACCTTTAAGGTTATAATTGCTGGAACCTGACGTCCGAACTGAGAGCTTGGCCGCTGTTGATTAACTGAATAATTCTCCGCAAGTAGGTCGACTGTACCTATTTCAATAATCAAGCACATTATACAGGGTGTAACGGAAAGGGTATATACATCCGAAGGGCACGGATTCTCTTGGTGATAAGAAAGGACATGGCAACGTTTTTATACATATACATACATAATTGTAAAGTAGAGCCCGCCCGCGCCGTCGCGCCTTCGTCGGTTAGGCAGAGCCCGATAGGTCTGTACTAGGCGCGCAGAACCCGAGATAGATATACTTGAACCTTGCCGGACAGGATTATGACCCTCATAGTGCGGTGACACGTGTGTTATGATTTTGCATTTAATAAACTGTCGATATTAAATAATGTCGTGAAGTTTCAAAGTTATTATTTGGGAGCTGAAATGTTGAGGAAAGACTCGTTATTAAATACTCTATTCACCCTGTTTGTATGTATATACCCTTTCCGTTACACCCTGTATAAACTTTAAAATCTGCTGTACATCATTTCATTCTTTTTCAAGCAAATTGCGTGCTCGAGAAGTGTGAGGTTTTGGCAAAGTTTAAGTACCTTTATGGAGAAGAAGTGCAGAAAATTATATTGAAGTTAGTTAAGTCATGTTACAATTTTAATCAAATACTTCTAAAACCTTAAAACAAGTTCCTTACCTTACAAAAAGCTTAATATTTTAAAACGGCTTTCAACAGATTTTTGTACAAAAAGGTGTCGGTATATTAACTTTAATCATGAAAGCTTTGACCCCTAACATAATTACAATGGACGAAAATGAAAACATTACCTTCAGCCCCATTTTGTTACATTAATACACGAACAACTTGCTTTCTGTAGGCACCTTATATAATATTCAATAGTAATAAACTGAAACATTGATTAAACCCACGACAAAAGGACCCAATAACCATTAATATGACTTTATGAAATTGGAATTTTTGATCGTCCAAACGTGACGTAGTCGCGAATATTACGTCGAAGTTATATTTTGAGAAAATATTCTATTAAATTAAACCATTAATGAAAGAAAGAATTTATATCTACCGGGTCCCAGTCCTTTTGTAAAAAGAATAGCCGACCATACCGTACATACCTATATCATTCGAGAGACAAAAGTCAAAAATCAAGGACGAATAGTAGGAACGTTCACTTCATATTTCACAATTCAATCAAAAGATTGATCACTAGACGTCTTCGGCCATAGACTCTTAAACAAAGAACATAACAGATAGATGAACGGATAGACAAGACAGATAGATAGGTAAACAAGACTTTGGGTTAGCGCTAATATAAAAGAAGGCATACTTTTGTACATATGGTTAAGCATCAATTTCGAAAAGCAATAATTTTTTGTCGTCCATCGATAACTACGATGTCGACATTCCCAACGCACTTGTTGATACCATTTGGAATTCAGTTCACATTTGAAGTGAAAAAGAGCGAAAATAAAGGTAAGTGCGTTTGTTCGACCCGACAAATTGAAAAACAAACACTATTCATAAAATATTATCAAAGGTACACACATGAAAAGTAACGAGGCATTTGGGTTCCTTCTGAATTTGTCAATTTCATTCCACACGACGCTCACTCGTAAGGAATGCTTAAGGAATAATGATGGCATCTGTTAAGGTAAATAGAATACGAACTGTATCCATCCGGGATTCACAGTACACCTCTTTCTATAAACCTCACACGGCACATTTGTGACTAAAGCAGTGTCTTAAATAAGATTTATCTAACTTACAATTCCGAACCCTGTCTTATGCCACTTGGGTTGGTTTTTCTTTGTTCAATCAGGTTGAGTTACATACACATTTTTATCAAACGTATGTGTTACTCTGAAGCTTTATTACAATTTAAGGGATGTAACAAATTGTAAAACGTGCTAACGCGAATTCGGTTCACGTCCGTACTTTGTTTGGTACCTCCTTTCATCCTTTTGAAAGTACTTTTCTGACATGTTGCCCTCAAAGTTGGACTATGAAAATGAGCTCGTTAGATCTGTGTTACGAATTTGTTCAGAGATAAAAGACATTATTATTATAGACAGCTTAAAAAATGTAGTCCTAATGCGACATCCCATAAATACTTTGTATTCGATCTACATCTTACTTTTCCGGAATGAACTGTCAATCGCAGAAATATTATAAACAGAATTTCTTACAAAATTTTCTCTGGAATGGATTGCCATTCGCTGATTTAAGCAGAACTTCTAACTTAAAGCTGAAACCTACACAGAAGCTGCTCCAGCAATAAACAGATTCAATCCCTTTTATCAAAAGTATGTTATCATAACAACAAAAAAGGTCATAACTTGACCTCCTCTGAACCTTCGCCAAATTCCATCACATCGAAAGTGCCCCATAGGCATATTTTAATATTACATTTTATAACGAAACTCGCTCAACCGTGGTACATTCAAGATGCAAATCCCCTTAGGAAAGTATTAGAAAAATATAAAGAGACTGATAAATCTCGCGTTGAGCCCCCAGAGTGTCCGACGTAGCGCGATATTTCACGGTATTTTAACAAATTTAACGAGCTTCCATATTTACTTCAAGAAACCTCCTTTAGGATACATTGCGTTTATTCATAACCCTTATTATTTCTTATCGTGATGCGCTGACGTTGGGTATATGAAGGAGGACGGCTCAATATAAAATTACCTACTTATATCCACTTTGTGCTTTTTCGTGAGGAAAACTTTCAGGCGGTCATACAAAGCCATTTACTTTTACCGTTTCATCTAAAAGACATTCATTGCTGGACATAAGCTTCGCCTAAAAATGATCACAATTATGAGTCCTACGCGGCTCTCATCCATTGGCTTTTGTGATCTTCCAAGGCTATCCACGCTGCGCCTTCCAGTAAGTAGTCACCACTAAGCCTATCTGCCCCAACGTGCATTCAAATTTCATCCAGCAAAAAAGTAAATTTCCCTTTATTCTTGAATATTTTTTAATCACGTTATAATTGAAAGCAATTTAAAATAAAATGTGGGATATTAATTTAGCAACAAATAAAGTTTCCACATTTTCCAAGCGGCAAATGATTACCCCATAATCAGGTAACAAGAAAAAAAACATGTTGGTATCAGCTGTCAATTTTCACACACAAATTGCAAGCGTTGTTAGTCATTAATGGTGGTGTTGGATAGTTCAACACACCCTACCTTACGGGGTGCGAAAAACTTTATTGTTCTGAGACTTAACGCACGAGCGTCACGATAGGAAAGAAAATCCGGGAAAAAATCCTGAACTCTTGCTAAAATTGGCAGATAAACATTATTACTGACGGATATTGGCCGATTTTAAAGTTTTTTTTTGGGTCCTGGATTTGACTATCGGATTGGGCAGTTTTATTAGATTTATTGTAGGATCATTCTTGGAGTCTGGATTTTTGAGTACCTACCAGGTTGATGGAAATACGCTCGCCCCGTATTACATAATATGATTCAAAAATGAACTTGCAGTATGTGGGTGTAGTATGGGTACTTAACTATTTGGCGAAACAGGCCCGATGCTATATATTGTCTGGCTATCATATACTTAAATACATTTAGCTACCTACACTGTTAACACGTGAATATTCAGCAATTGAACTCGTAGGTTAATCAAAACTACGTAACGAACAATATTATCTTTCGTTTTATTAAAAGTTCATCCAATGCAACCATTAATACAACAATATTAGCAAAGTGTATGCAAAATGCCAGAAAATACCAGACAGTGAACCTTTACTGTGAACTTTAAACTTTGCTTTTGCAGTGAAATGAATTTCAAAGTTCAAATAAAATGCATTTAAGTTTACCTCTGTTGTGTTTTTATATAACGTGAATATAATTTATATTCTGTCTTTGTATTTTTAGTTTGGTTGCTATTTCTCCCGAAAAAGACTTGTGTAAATAGCAATTATTTTGTAATTTAATATTAATGAGTTGTAAAGTAACACAGTTATTATTATAAAACCGACGAAATGCTCAACAATATAAAATTGTAGCAACCATTTGGAGTTGTTTCATCATAGAAGCGTTGTTAAAAACAACGGAAATAATTCATAGATCATTAAATAAGGCCTCTAAAAATAAAATTAAAATGAATATTCCACAACTTTCACAGTTATATTACTTATAGATATGTATGCTTAGTTATTTACGTGTTCATAAGCTTTCTTTTCTTCATTTATCAATCTTACGAAATTATAAAATCGTTGAAAACTCTACATCTGAATAGCAGGTATAAAAATAAAAAGAGGGTCTCGGTTCAGAGACAACTAGGTCAAGGCAATTGCGTACTAACTCAATTCGCCCTCTGCGCCGAGATGGCCAAAGCACCTTCCCAAAATGTCGTTTGTAGTAAGCCTCCAACGCCCTATACCTAGACTTACCTACTGGAGCCAAGGTCATTGCATACCTCACCAATCATACCAACCCAAGAGTGAGAGGAACCACGCCTAAAATAAGAACTTTTCATAAACTCATTAAGTCTCATTTAGCGTTAAATGCAAAACAATAAAATTTTTCAAAACATAAATTAAGAAAGTGTAAAGGACTTCAGAATATTTCAAGAATCCATGTCAGATATTAATCGGTATCGTTCTAACAACGATACCGATTAATATCAATCAGACCAAGATGAAGTTACATCTTACTTTGTTGCGGTGTTTCTTCTCGGAGTAGTCAAATAGTAAAATATTTTTAAAATCTTTCTACAAAAATATTGTGTCACTTGATAGATGGAGAGTAAAAAATACTTAGATTACTGACGTTAGGTATGAATCAGTTAAACACAGAGCCGCCATAATATTTCCCAAAGCAGCAAGTCATAAAGCAAAAACCGTTGGCTGGGCACTGTGGCAATTTATCCGTGGATCACCTGAGGCATCCGGGTCATCAATCCAAAGCCCCGGGGGCTAGTTTTCCAGGAGATTCAGACTTACACCTCTTTCCCCTCTGTTGCGCAGCTGAACGTAATGCGTTGGCGTTCATAGGCAGTTTTTGCTCTTTCGCCTATTGTTTTAGAACAGTTGCATTGTTTTGTTATTATTGAAGTAAGAAAACCTAACTGTCTATTCATATTTCAGATACATTCGTTTTTAAAGCTGTATGTTAGCTAACCAACTCATTCAACAGCTCGTTTTATTTATTATCGAACTGTTGAAATTTCAATACAGTTCGCCAAACAAAATCATAAAAGTCTTTTCAGTTATTCCAATAGTAAATTATTATTAAAGTACATTTTAAAATAATAAAAAAAAAACAAATGTAATCAATGAAATTATTCTTCGAAATTTCATAATAGTCGGAAGATCTTTTTCCAATTATTGTGAAAAGAGGCATCAAAATCAATCCATTATTCATCACTAAAAATGTTTTTCCTAATTATTCCGGAATACGTAATAAAATATTCAAGCGCAAAAAATGTACGATCCATTAGGTACCGCACAATATTAATAACATTGGTAGCAGTCTGAACAATCTGTGTCCTAAGATAATGGGAATAGAGTTGAAATTAAAAACGAAGGTTTAATTTTATTTTGTTCTGCCCGTGATGGGCTGTGAAAAAATAATGGTTAGTACACTGAGCATCACGTCAGTTGCACACGTTGACTTTTGGGAATAATATGCGGTCCGAAGTAATGGTGAATTTCAGCCCATCATTTTTATTTTAAATTGCGGATTAATTCATACACCACTGAAATGTTTCGTGTTTCAAATTTAAAATGTTTTGTTTGATGTAACCAGACTATAGCTAATACTTAAGTATTTTGCGCAAATTAATTTGAAAGCCGGTGTCGATACGTAAACGTATACGTATGGATTTGATTGTAAAACAAGAAACTCCTGCCACAAAAATTGTTAGCAATACAGGGTGAAATCGATATGGGACACCATCAGTTATCTACATCATTCCTAACACTTTAGCTTTTACCAAATATTACTTGATGCTCTTTTTACTGTAAAACAACCAAACTAATGTTTTTTTACTATTTAACACTTTGTACTCCACACCGGTCACGGGCGAGCCACAAACAAATGAATTGCTATAGTGTCCAGTAGTCTGACAGTCAAAATGTAGGAAAAATCTCATCTTTTGTCATGGTTCTTCACGTCTTAAGCCAAAATAAACATCAGAAAAAAAATCGAAACAATTAGGAAATAACCGACTAAAAATTTTAACGTATTGTAGTATCTTTTTCATGATAGCAGTATGTGCAGCGATGTCCCGGCTTTCATCCAGTATATCCTTGATTTTTAGTGTGAAACATCTATATAACAACCTTGAGAGTAAAACCGACTCGTATGACGCTCTCTTATATGATGTCACACATACGATCGTAGATTTGGATGTTTCACAGAATGTCCCGGACCGGCTAAGCCAGAAAGACTTTTATGATTTGTAAAATATTATGTCACTGATTAACTGTTAATACCGTATACATTTATATGAATGTTACTTGTGAGATCACAAACTGTCGACAAATTTTAAACAAATAAACCGCATTACATTTCGATCGTTCGTATTACAGATTCTCTCAATCTTTATACCCAAAAATTTCATAGATACCTTTCCTTTTATTCAAAAGCATTTTATTTCTTAAAATAGCTACAAATCCTTAGGAACTCGAGCACAAACAGAACAAAGCACATTGTACACACGGCCAGTGTTTTATGTCCTACTTGACAACGAGACACAAATTGGGACCCACAGCGAAACAGTATATCAGACGTTTTAGAAATTCTCCTGCAGAAGCACAATTTAGACAAATATAAGTTGTGTGCATTTCTGGTATGCTGCATCGTCATGAGCTTTGTTTAGTCGTCTTCGGGTTTCCTAGTTTACCTTTTATATAAATACTTATGTTATTGTTTAAGGGTACTGTGAAAACGTAACCCTTACAATTTTGACCGGTCCGTCTTTACGTCTCTCTATCCGGAATGGATGTTACTTAGTGTTTTTACTCGGAAAGTGTTAGTAGGGGAGGTGGGCCCAAAACGGGTACGCTAAGGGATATGAACAATAAAAAAGTCCTAGATGTGAAAATTAAACTTCTATTTTTACTTTTCAAATGTGTAATTAATGAAGAATCTAAAATAAGAACAAACATAAACATAATATTCATAATTCGAAGAAAAACAAAAAACAAAAAAAACCTTTAAACTACCCGTTTTCCCGATGGGGTGCCTAAAACGGGTACGGCGTTTGGGCAAAACGGGTATGGGGTAATTATCGAGATCAATGAACATTACAACGAAATTATGTCAATTAGCTAATTCTATATTAATACTATTAAGTCTTCATTTTCATTGCAGTCTTCATTATTAAACTTATTGTAATTTCTTGGATCATCATTCATCATAAATCAACTATATCGTCTTAGTTAAAACTATAATATTAAAGTTATTCCTGACAGCCGTCACAGTAATAGGAAATTCTACCAGACTATGTTGTGCACGCCTCGTGGGCCCACATTTGACAATCGTCACATTTGATCCAGTCCTCTTTAGGCGGGTATGAATGTAACTCGGAACAAACCAAGCATGGGTATTCGGCTCCGTGATCTTCGTTATCCTTTGGACCTCGCTTGGACCTTTTCTGCATCTAAAAAAATAAGAAGCAATACCTACATTAACAAGCAACATTCTAATTTTTCATTCATTTTTTAATTAAAAACTAAACAAAGTAACTCCTGCCAACCCACGAAGCCATATCTAAGGTAAAACGGGTAGGGGCAAAGGAGGTACCCGACTTACCCCTACCCGTTCTGCCCAAGAGCACGTTTTAGTTTTTACACTTGATAACCTTAAAATTTAAACAAAGGTATCCACAAGTTTTTGAAGATAAAATAGCACAATACTAGCAAAATCATAACGTAAAACTTTTGAGAACATATCATACACTATTTTTAAGTAAACACAACTATTCCAAACCAATATTTTTTAGTGGAAATAGCAAAAAAACATTTTTTTATCTTACCTTGAAAGCGCTTGTATCACTGTAACGAGCCAACTGCATGTGATTGGTTGATGCTCGAGACACCACACTGCACTCACACATTTGCAATTTTACTTACGGCGCGCAAATTTAAAAGCCTACCCGCTTTAGGCGGGGTACCTGTTTTAGGCCCACCTCCCCTACAACTTATAAGAAAATTGGTCGCGAAAAGCGATATTTCAACTACCGCTAAACTTTAGTGAAGTAAAAAAAACAGTGTACACACCAGTACTTATTCTTATAGTTCGATATATACAAAAAGCAACCTCAAATAAAATTATCATCATGTTTTTTAATTGTATAGTATGTGTAGGTACCTACTGTTGTATACAATATTTTTTAATCCATGGGTATCTGTAAAAACTAACTGCTCACACACACACACTTTTTGCGTAACTTTACTATAGTTTGTGAGATATGGAATAAAACCGGTTCGAATACAACCATAGCAATAACTTCGTCTTAGATAATATCTTTGAAAAAAAAACACAAAGTATGACACACTAACTTACTTTGGCTTTTGCTAAGCACAGCTAAGCATTTATAAATATTCGTTCCGATGTTTCAAACTTCTTTGATAGGTACCTATTCAACTTTATTCTAAACACAATTAGGTTCATGTTCAATTGGGAAAATTTGACCGTTTAGGGTAGATTGATGAGCTGGCGTCTGTACCTATATAAATATAAAACTGGTGATAAAGAAAGGTAGTTTGTTAACATTTTGACTTTTCAAAAAGCTTTATTTTAACTAAAATGCCACGGATTATTATCAAAGTCTATGTCATCTATGAAGTCCGAAGACCAATCAAATGTTCAGGCTGTCTTACTTAAGGCAGTCACATTTACTTTACAAACAATCTCTAATCTGTACCAATTTCATTTTCTAAATAACATCAAAGTAGAGTTCAACTAATAATCTTGACAAGTTCTGTGATGTTTAGAACTTACAATGAAATACCCTCTAAACAGGATCGTAAATAAGCATTAACCCAGCTTTTGGAGGTCCTAAGTCTTAAGACTGGGCTGTAAAATCATTCACCAGTATAATATACTCTTGAGAAAGTTCTAAATGTTGGCACGGATAATCTCAGGGATTTATAACAAAATTTAATATTAAAAGAGCGCTTTTCCCGTTTAACCGATAAATATGGACACAGATACGGACCCCTGAAATTCAACGCAATTAGAGCAGTGGATGCTTTAGTAGTTTTCTTTGCTAACTTGACAATGGATAAAAAGAAGAAATAACGTGTTAAAAATAATTTCTGTGACAGCAACACTGCTCAAATCCACTTACGCATCCTTGAACATCTTCTAAGTCTATCACGGTAGACACAGGTAAGGTTGGTTTGTTGTTGTGAGTTCGGGGTCTTATATCCACAATCTACCTTAGATTGTGGGCATAAGACCCCGCACTCACGTTAGTGCCATGGTCGCTCTGTAGGACCTAAATCATAATTTTCTGAACAGTTATCCGGATACATGACGTTCGTGGAAATAAAACTCCAATATTATAAACAGTGAATACAGATTTACCAAACTATGTTTATAGGATATAACAATAGTTGAACCATTTCGCACTCAAAATCTTTTTATTGTTTGCTTATATTTAAAAAATACAATTTTCGACATTCGTGTAGGTACTTTTAATCCGGTCACAGAGCAAAACAAGAGGTGCACTCCAGCGGATGGCTGTAAATCATATATGATGTTGTTAGTCTGTTTTTAGAAGTAATCACAGTGCTGTGGAACAACAAAAAAAAGTTATTGCATTTATATTTAACCACTTCAAAGTTAACTTTTCATACGTGCAGATATAATGTATCATAGGTTATTAGGGCTTGATTATGACGAAACAGAATTAATATTACTATAATATCACGTGAAACACTTACACTCATTACACCTTCATACATAACACACTTACACACAACACATTACATTCAACATCCGCACTCACTACTCTCACACACACTACATACGCACAAACAGTTACACGCATCCACAAATCCCACACATCGCTTAATAAGAGGTATTTTTGTCACAACAATTCTGCTGCTTTTATTCGCATAGAATTATTGTTTTATCACTTAAGTATGAGAGAGGATACTGATTTATGTAACACAGGTCTTCGCACCTAGCACAGAAATCAGAGACTTTTTATTTTTGTAACGTTTTATGTGAATAAACATGTTATTTCTATTATTTCATTATAGCTTTGGTAAACTGTCCAGAACGCCTTTAGTGAACGCAATAATGAAATTAACTTCTCATAGAACGCTGCATTAGATTCCTGACTTACACGATTACTTTTCCAGTCAAATCAACAAAATGTAACAAAAATAAATGAAACAACACTGTATTCTAAAGAGTAAACTTAACCACTATACTCATATTTCATCATAACCCCAAAACCAACAGCGTCTCCATAAATAATTTATAGAATAAAAACATTGTGAGAGCAAAAATAAATCCATTCTCAAAGCTCAATAAACAATAGGTTTGGAATAAAGAACCATCTTGACTTAGCTCGGTAAAACAATAAATGTTATCCCATAAAACAGCGTTTACTGTCCAATAGTTGTCCATGGAACACTTCATACAATATTTATGCGGCATGAGATTCTCCTTCACGTTTTATTTTTTAAACTCTTATATTATTTATTAGATTCTGCTGGACCGAGGTGGACGTGTACCCACGTAGAGGTTTGAAATCATGCGACGTTTTGTAAAGAATTTTAGAAATTCAGTGTTTAAGCCAATAAAGCAGAAGGTCCAAAATATTTCTATTTGAGACTTTTGCTATATCTCCTATCAAATGTTTTATAAGTTCGATAAATTGGTTACGAAATCCGTCGGAGACCAATTCAAAGTAGGTCGGCTACACAATCTCCGTTCAACTGTACCTACTATTGTCATTTCCTTTCACCGACAACCGATCAGGGTGGCTGGGCCGCGGTTCCTTTAGTGTGGTTAATGTATACGGTACGGCAAAGCTTTTTAAACAAAACTCCACATTGCACCATTACAAAGTTTTTTTTCTATTCTTACAAACAAAGAATAAAATCAGTTAATAAAATATAATTCATATACTTAGATTTTACAAGAACATAAAAGTTCTCTCAAGAAACTTGTCGTTTATCGTTGAAACCCCAACTTTGCATAAGCAGAGTTTAAATCAAACTTTATGACTTTAGGATTGCATTATACTGTGAGATGAGCGAAATTGGATTATACAATAAAAGAAAAATGAACGAAGAATACAGTAGGTGTCTTGATAAACTAGGTTTTAGTTTTCTATCTTCAGTGTATGTGGAGAGAATTTCTTTTTGTAATAAAAAATATTCATTTATGTAATAAAATGAATTGGAGTACGTAGAACGAATAAAAGAATAATCTCGTAACAATAGTTCTGAACTAGCATGACCAACAAAGACAAAATATATAAAAAACAAATTAATATCAATTTTTTGGAAGCAATTTACGCAAAAAATTCAACTGTGAAAATACTCAATTTCGGGAGTTAGCCGTCGGGTTACAATTTATTTGTTTTATCTTTTAAAACCCTTTGTTGTTACAAAACTTGAGAGTTACGAATAAAGCAGTTACGATTTAACTAAATGGACCATAACCGTTTTCTGAAGGAGTAGTGATGGCAATTAAATACGCGCTCCAAAAGATAAAAAGAATGTAAAAAGAAATTACTTCGAAAATGATTCAAGGAAACGTTTCGGGCTGTTGGATATTTCGCTTGTGTGGTTTGATGACGTCAGCTCAAAGAATAATTCGAACTTTATTTAGACAATTTTGTCTGTAATTTTATGGTTATTGTAAACATTGGAGCAACAAGATGCTATTACTTTCGAGCGATTGATTACGTAGGTAAATGCCATACAATATGAGTTGCATGCACGGTCCAGGCATCGGGTTTTCTGTAGTGGAGATTTTGGTTTCTTCTTTATTTTTTCTCCACTGCGAATTATATCTGGTAAAAAAATACTGGCACACTAAAAATCATAACGTGTTTCACAGTTAAACAAACCCTTGAGATATCACAGAAATCTGCAGTGCTATTCTGTAAAAAATCACTGTGTATGTGAGTAAATGTAGGTGAAGAGAGGCTAATTGAACTGTCATTCCATGATACAATGCTAGGTATTGACAGTTCACTACACTCAAGTTTTCACAAGGTTTATAGCGTTGGGGCTATTGGGGTGGTTTGAAACACTGCATGTCTGGTTCATAAGTTGTTTATTGTAAGTATAAAATAGTCACATAAGATGAAACCAGGCTAATGCTAGCCGAACAAATGAACAATACCGTCACTAAAATAACTGGCGCAAGCGCGGGGAATAATGTGGCACTGCGCAGCGCGTCTCGTAGTTCGTAAAGCACTGAATCTGCATCCGCGCGTGAGTATCGCTGCCGCGCACTCTATTGGCGGGAGGGGAAACTACCGGGGTGGCCAACTACACACAATTACAATGGACCAATGACCTCACGCTATAGGTTACTTTTACTTAATCGACCGGCATAATTATGCCCGATCTCACTAATACCAAGTGATACCTACAAAGTGCTCCTTTATCCACAGCACTATTGTGCAAAAATATTAGGGCATTTAGTTTAGCACAAAAACCATGACTGTAAAAACTAGGTTACTTTATTTATAAATGTGGAAGTATTCATCAATGCTGTTTAGTACAAACTACATATAAGCTAAATGATCTTGAATCTGTGGTTGCTTTATCCTAAAGTAAGTTTTTATTTTAATTTGGCTTCTAATCTTAAACCTAAAATTCACTCAATTTTGGATTTTCTATTTTTACTCCCTCCTACATGGATCATGATGTTACTAACATAAATTCGTTATTCTGTTCGGCACTTTTCCTGTTGACTGCGTTGCGGATGGTTTTTTTGATGCCCTACAATACATTTAGGTAGGTACATACTTTTCATTTTGTTTCCAAACACCAGCATATCGAGCTACACCAATATGTATTTTTTTTAATAGTTTTTCTTTAATATAACAAACATAATATGGTTCATGTTTAATTAGGAAAATTTTGCAGTTTGGGGTCTGTATAAAATAGTCATAAAATATTAGATAATCATCTACTATATAAAAATAAGTCGGGTTTTCCTTCCTGACGATATAACTCCAGAACGCACGAACCGATTTGCACGGTTTTGCATTCGTTGGAAAGGTCTCGGGCTACGTGAGGTTTATAGCAAAGAAAATTCAGGAAAAATAACAATAAATTACATTATTAGAGCTAACATACTAATAAAAATAAATTAAATTACATAAATCAGATGCAACCTTCATAGTCACTATGAAAAACTATGACACAAAATTAGAGAAAAGTAAATGACAGATTGACAACTGACATAATGTCAGGCAAAAAGTAAATATCGAAAAGTATTGTGTTCACTGTGAAATCGTGAAAAAAAAGTAAAAAAAATATAAGTTATTCTTTTCCTAACATTTCAATTTGGAAACCATCAAATCAATAACGTGTACCTATTGTGCAATTTTTTTTTGAATTTCAACAGCAGGCATTTGTCTTTAAGGTGGTAAGTTGAACTATGTAAATTATGTGGATCGTGCATTTGAGGTTAAATTCACCACTCTGTCCATAGTCCAAAATGCCTAGAGGACGACGTGCGAACATCGGCCGCCGCACAAGACATGCAAGCCAGCAACAAGTGTATTCACAGAACTTAAGCGAAGAAAGACAAAATATAATAAGAGAAAATGCCTGTCTATAATATAAAAATGAATCGCAAAATGTATTGGTAAGCGCATAACTCATCAACGCCTGGACAAATTTGGCCAATTCTTTTTTTTAAATGTTTGTTGAAGTTCAAAGATGGTTTTTACGGCGAGAAAAAATCGAATAATTGCCGGAAAACCTCTTTTTCTTTTTCCCATACAAACGTTTTCTAACTAAAATGAGCTTTATTGCTATTACGTAAAGTTCATATTGAATTACAAGTACTCACTGTTGTTTAAACAATGTAGGTATGTTTCTAACGTCAAAGAGTTAATTTGCACATTAAAAGATATACGGAGCAATCATAACCAATTTGGTGGTGCAATGGTTTTATTAGCAGGAGATTTTCGTCAAACATTGCCAGTGATTCCACAATCAAAACCAGCTGATGAACTCAATGCATGTCTAAAGTCCTCCAATTGTGGAAACATGTCAAAGTACTTAATTTAAGCAAGAATATGCATGTCAAAATGCAAAATGACCAATCTGGAAACATATTCTCTAAACAACTCATTGACATTGGTAGTGGCAAATTTTCTATAGACATGTTGACTGGCTGCATTAACATTTCTCAAAGTTTTTGTCAGTTAACTCTATCAAAAGATGAACTTATCCAGAAGGTGTTTCCAGATGTTTCTCAAAATTACAGGAACCACGATTGGTTGAGCGAACGAGCTATATTGGCTGCAAAAAACATAGATGTAAATGAATTAAATTTAAAAATGCAAGAACAAATTACAGGCGAATCGAGGATAATATAAATCAGTTGATTCGGCTACTAACCAAGATGATGTAGTGAACTATCCACCAGAATGTTTAAACTCGCTGGATTTGCCAGTTGGATCGGTAGTTATAATGTTGCGAAATATCAACCAACCGCGTCTTTGCAACAACACACGGTTAGCGATAAAAAATTACTAAACAACGTGATAGAAGCAACTATACTCAAAGGAAAGTATAAAGGAGAAGACGTTCTCATACCGCACAACTCAATTATTCCAAATGATGTGCCGTTTGACTTTAAACAACTACAGTTTCCAGTTCGGCTTGCTTTTGCTATGACCATAAACAAGTCCCAGGGGCAATCATTAAGTGTTTGTGGTATTAATCTGGAAACCAGTGTTTCTCATATGGTCAATTGTATGTTGACTGTTCCCGTGTTGGAAAACCATCAGATTTGTTTGTCTATGCGCCAGATAATCAAACAAAAAACATCGTCTATCACAAAGCACTACAATGAAAATAAAACTGATTTTTGTTAATAATTATGATTCACATGATTAACAATAAAGGGATTACTTATTTTTTAAATGCTTATATATGTTTTATTTAATTGTATTTCTTATTCACAACGCCCTATCACCAGGGTGACAGTTCTGTTCAGGATAATTTTTTGCCCCGACTGTAAAATATGTAGGAACAAAAAAATGTCACATTACAAATCATTTTGACAGGAGTTTATTGCAATTTAATTAGGCAGTACGAAGTCTGCCGGGTCAGCTAGTTATTTATAAAGTCTTATGGTCAACAAAAACTAAGTCGTTTTTAAATAAACCACATTAATGGTGTGTAACATTGCGTTGTTAAGTGTTATACTGTTAAATTTCTGTGCGTGTCCCAAATAAACATATTTTCTTTCTTTTCTTTCTTTCTTTCTTTCTTTTGTACCATGTACTCGTAGTAGAAAAACGGAACCTCTGAGTGAATGAAAATAATACCTACGTTAACTCAACAAGTAGGCTTTTGTTCTGAGGCAAGCTTTTGTAACACCACTTCCCCTCATCACAGAAGGTAGATAATGTAAAATCCGAAATCAACAGCGAGTCCAAAGCAAACTGTATTACGGGGATCGCCCCAGAATCCTATTTTCACAGGCCAGTTTGTTTTTATTGTACAAATTCCGTTGCCTTTCCTACCGTTTGTTTTACGCTTTTCCGTTTTTTAATATACGGCTGTACAGCTTTAATTGCTCCAAGTCTCCTGTTATCACTTTTTAGATGTTTTTTTTTTATATGCAGTGTTACAGCTGCAAAATTGTTTGTTTTTGTGCTGTTTAGGATGCTCATGTTTTTTTTATCTTTGGAATAGAATAGAAATACCCCTTCTTATTTTGGGTACATTTCTAATGGACCGATGTGAATGAGTTGCGACATCATATTTTTTAGAGGTTGCTATTAGTTTTATTTTCATTTCTAGTGTATACAGATCTGCCTCGTTGGTCTAGTGGTCGCAAGCGCTACTGCTGATCATGAGGTCCCGGGTTCGATCCCCGGGTCGGGCGAAGTGTTATTGAGTTTTTCCATCTGGGATTTTTAATTAGCAGCCCGGAGTCTGGATTTGTGCCCGATTGATGGCAATAGGCTCGCCCCCTATTACATGGGACTTAAACATTACTGGCGAAATGTGGGTGTACTACCAGGTACGTCTCTGCCTAGCCCTTCGGGGATTACAGGCATGACGTTGTGTTTGTATGTATGTATATAGGTAAGTATTTATTTTAATAAAGATATTATACTATAATATTTTTGTACTCTACAAAACTAAAAAATAATAACTTAAAAGTTACATAGAGAGGGTGCCTATTTATCATGCCTATTTATGTAAAACTACCAAACAGCCTGTCAGTCAATTATAAATTAGTAATAAATTATCTATCTAAAAAAATATCCAGCATGCGTAGCATGAACACATTGAACACCGAAGAAACGGCCTTTGTCTACAGACGAATCGGCAAAGTGACAGATTATATAGACAGGAACCTCAATCTGTCAAATTTCTTTCAATAAACCTGCCTGCGTAGCATGAACACTTAATTTCTTTTCTTCCGAGACACGACAAAGACCGTTTCTTCGGTGATCATGCTACGCGTGCAGAAGGTTTTTAAATTGGAAGCGCACGTCACATTCCCTCCAATTTCTAATTATAACGGGATGTCCTGTTTAAATTTTCTACATTCAACTGGACATTGCAATACTACTATAATCGCCATTCATAAGACCAGCTAATTGAATAAAATAGTATTTATACTCCAAAATTCAGGTCAAGATTAGGTTCTCGAAGCGATGACTTTGAAAATTAACGAAGTCATTTTTTAAATAAACCATTTGTATGTAAAGGTGCATGCATTTCAAAAGCACCCAATTCTTAAAGCAGTTACGTAAGGGTTTTCTTGTAATAACAGATTAAAAAAACATTTGGCGAGATTCCGACTTTCGAATCGAGGGTTCCGTATCAAATGTTATGAAGTGAAAGTTTAGTTTAGTTAACAAAAATGTTATATAAAATATTTTTGTTGGATGTACCTATTAAGAAAAATATTTAAATATGGAGAAAAAAACAAGTTACGCAGAGTAATATAGGCGAACTGTGTAAAATAATGAAACTTGAGCGAACTTTTTCTTACTAAGTTTATCTTGGCCATTATTGATTTTTTTGAAGATACACATCTAGAGGAAACCTGGATCTATATAAAATGCATCAGAATAAACTCACAACCTGAAAAACGTTATGAACAACTTTTACTATGGGACAAACACTAAAAACGCGAAAAAAATAAGCTGTTCAGTAGGTACAGACGCCAGCACGTCAAGTTACCCCAATGTGTCAAATTTCTTTGATCGTTTTTCAACTTTATGTTAAACAGAATAAGGTTCTTATTCAATTGGGAAAATTTGACACATTGGGGTAACTTGATGTGCTGGCGTCTGTACATGTAAGTGTAACTCGACGAGCAAGCATGGTGATTAAGGCTCGTGCCTTTTCTGCTTGAGTAAAGGCCTTTGCCCTGCAGTGTGATAGCAACACGTCGGTATTATTATTAATTTAGAACAACGTCTAATAGATGTGTGTATGTATAAACATAAACGAAGTAAAAGAAGTATAAATTTAAAGAAATAAATAATCCACAACGCCATCTTGTGTTATGGAATGCTAAACAGCTGATAAACACATAAATATATTCCTAATCACATACGTAATATAGATAAATTACACCCAGACACAGAACAAATTTTAATGATCGTGCTAATCACACAAATATTGAACAAATTTTGTTCTGGCTGGAAATCGAACCCACAACCTCCGGCATAGCAGTCAGAGCCACTAACTACTAGATCAACAAGCCAGTCAGTATGTAAATTGTAGATGGCGCTCTGTAGTTTTTGCCTACTCCCTTGGGAAAATGTCGTGAGTTTTTGTATGATATATTTATAAAATAAGAAGCTTCTTAGAACACGAGTCAAACAGGTACTTCGTTCACCATTTTGACGAACAGAACCCTAAAAGCACCGACCATAACCCGAAACGGTTATTGGATGTGAACCCTTTATAAGAATGCAAATGTTATTGTATTTGAACCGAAACAGAGGCTCTGAGGTGCACTTCTTACTACCCAGATATTCCGGTAGTTTCGGAAGTAATGTTCAAATAATACGATGGTCAAACATTTTCTAGACCTCTATTCGGAACTTCAGGCAGTTTGCACTTATACTGTAAAAGTGGTGGCTTTGAATATTTGAATAGTTTTAGTGTCTTTCCTAAATTGGATTAGGTTGAATTTTATTGTGAAACAACGATACTTTTATGTATGCAATAGATGCTATGGCCCAGAAGTAAAGGCGTTTACCTCTCATGTACGAGGATGAGGCTTAAATCCAGGCAAGTACGCCAGCACATCAAGTTACCCCAATGTGTCAAATTTTCCCAATTGAATATGAACCTTATTCTGTTTGGCATAAAGTTAAAAAACGATCAAAGAAATTGGACACATTGGGGTAACTTGATGTGCTGGCGTCTGTACATACATAAACCTTTTTCCCATGGTGGTAGGCAGAAACTACAGAGCGCCATATGCTACGATTCTTACAGACTTTTTTTGCTTGGTTTACATTATATATACATGTTGTCATTCACCCATGCCGGTTGCGAGTACTACGCACCTGAAATTTCTGAAGAACCCTACTGATGAGGTGTATGTCCTGTGACTGTTACATAAATAATTGTATGTAGTAAAATGTCTCACGAACATTCATTAGTAATTTTAACTATTTTCAACAAAATATATAACAATTCTATGTGAAAGTTTATTGTGAGTATGTAGTTTCCATTTGGTGCTATTGCAATACCCTGGCCCGATTAACAGACGACGCTAGCTTTAGCTTACTCTAACCCCCATATTAATAAACACGGATTAAAGTTACTCCAAACTTAATCCTTAAAAATGTATGGTAAATCCAGAAATCATACTAGTACTAACTTTACTCCGCGTTTATTAATAACACCGTAAGCGTGTAATGGTGATGTTGTTCCACACATGATAGGGCTTCTTATATCGTGTTCTGTGTGCTCTGATACCTGTACGCTGCATAACGTTATAGACGCTACTGATGGTACCAAGTTCTAAGCCATAGATTGCGAAAGACTTGCTAAGAAGTGGCAGTAGACTTAATACCAACAATATTCTTCCGGCCAAATTCTATAGACAAAAATATATAATAAGTATACAAATCTCGATAGATGAGCGAGATACTATCTATAGTATCTTGCTACTACTATATATATACTAGATATTATACTGCTTATTTATTTATTTAAAGTCGTCGTCGTTTAGTGTCGTTCGTAGTCGTAGTCGTAGTCGTTGTCGTCGAAGTCATCGTGTCTACGGTGCACTTTTATTTGGGGCAGGCAACTTCCAGGTTAACGTATGTATATGTAAGTTGTCGGCTGCTTTATCAAACAATCATGGTATGTCTTAATAAGATTGAGTTTCCAATCAAAACTATTAAAATATTACACCAACCATCGCACTTGTATTCCCTGAAAGATTAGGCGGAGATTAAGGTACTTATAGTAGAGTTCACTACACAGTACACATTTTGCCAGTTATGCATATGTACCGAGTAAAAGAAGGGCAAGCTTGTTGTCCTAAACCAGGAACATATGCAAACTCAAGGCTGCTACTAGGAAATCCTTGTTCCCAAAACCAATAACACCAAGAGTCGAAACCGTTTACGACCACTGGAACATCAAGGCTATCCATAATTATGTATAAACTAAGCGACTATGATACATTATATTTATTGCAAAGGACGGCCCTTGTCGGATGGCCACGCTGGATTAGATTTGCCAGGTGCACTCTTTGTTTCTTTACCTATTTAGTCCGATGAGACGGCCAATTGTCACGACCAACGGCTTTTCGTACTTTCATAGGATGAACCATCAACTTCTAAGCTCTGGACTCCTATTGAGAAATTCTTAATGGAAGTCAGATCCGTTGCTTCTTTACCGACTAGGACTGGCTAATATTTTTACTGCAGGAACATAATATTATGCACTTTTATTCTTCACGCGTTATTTTTTTTTATCAATATAATACAACAAATCGATTTGAAACATAATTAAATAATAGTAATAAATAATAATAAATCTTTTATTCTGTACCAAACATAAAGTACGTAAACTACAGCCATCAAACTGGGTAGCAATTTGTCGGTGGGATATCGTTTAAGGGTTATATAAAAGCCTTAACAACAAATCTACTATTGTAAAAGCTATTTATGAAATAAAGTTTAAGGCCATACCTACAAGGTTCAAATTGATACATTCCATATTATCAAAACATTGACTAATAAGCGTGTAAAACCGAAGTGGCTCGATTTTTTTGCTCCCTAGTCTAGTTGTTACCGTTATGAGCGAATGTAGAAGTGTATCTGAAACAAACAGGTAAGATCTACGAATGCCATGTAATGGCTATTGAAAAATATGTTCCTTTAATGATATGGATGATCCGAAATGATCCGACAATACCTACTCTAATAACTTGACGTTCTTGAGGCATCATGTTTATTATTATATACGTATTTAGATGTATTTAAATAAATTATCGACTGCCTCGTGTGTCTAGTGGTCGCAAGCGCTACTACTGAGCGTGAGGTCCCGGGTTCTATTCCCAGGTCGGGCAAAGTGTTATTGAGTATTTCTATCTGGAATTTCTCAGTAGCAGCCCGGAGTCTGGATTCGTGCCCGATTGATGGGAATAGGCTCGCCCCCTATTACATGGGACTTAAACATAACTGGCGAAATGTGGGTGTACTACAAGGTACACCTCTGCCTAGCCCATCGGGGATTACAGGCGTGACGTTATGTTAGATAAATTATTCTTTAAAATTACCTACTTGTCATTTCATTCAAACCAAAGGCTGGTTGACGGAATAATGTTATTTGTTGTTGCGCGCCAAATGCCGAGCACGAGGTCCTGTATTTGATTTCCGAGTCGGTTAAAGTATTTTATGGAATTTCTCAGTCCAGAGTCCTGAACATGTGCCCGGTTATAGGCATTTGACTCGTCCCTTATTACATGAGGCTTAAATATAACTGACAAAATATATTGGTGTATCATACGTATATCGCATCCTTCCTTCCTTCCGCATCTTTCCTACTGCGTACGAGCGCGGTGTAATCGTCTAAGGGTTGATTTTTCAATAGTCAGATAACTTTCATCTGTAAAATAAATATGGCGGTTTGACATATTGCCCACACAAGAGCTGTCAAATATTTTTTTTCTGATATTTAATTATTTGACAGTTCCACTTTTAGAATTCACCATTCTGATCTGCCGCTCGATTCAGTAAAAGTCACGCCGTGAAAACTCAAATGAAGTGAACAATCAGTCAATGCCTAGCATCAGTATGGAATGACAGCTCAATTCGCTCTAGTGAGTGATTTGACGAGAATCGCACTGCTGCTTTACAGACTTGATTTACTTCACTTTCACTAAGCACTTCTGTCTTCATATTAGAACAGGCTTTAAAAATGAGCGCTCCCTAGTACCATTCCAAGAATTGTGCATAAACACAATATGTAACGACGTATTTATTTACATTTCAGAACAAATTCTATTAATTGAACAAAACACGTACCTATTGTTAATCCGGCCCTAAGATACAATCGAACGTGTTTTGAATTTAATACATTACTAAACAACAATAAGCCCATAAAAGTATTCACTGTCTCAAATGAAGATAAATGGAAAACTTAGAGAAAGTGGTCACAAAAGATTGTTTTCATTATAAGAACATGGGTATCAATGTACACGGAGATAAGTACTTAAATAACTAAGCAATGCTTTGTCTAGCTCTAAAGCGTTTATAAACAAAATCGTGCCAATGAATTAAATGCAGACCCATCAGAACATTTAATGACATATTACAATAGTTTTAATATATTCCCACACAATTAATTATGCGTGGAATAAATTCATACCATGAATCAGACATTGTGGCTGTGGAATGTTATGTTGCTTTGTAATTTATAAACTGCAACATATCCGTTTCCTGCATTTGAATAATAGAAAATATGGTTAGTGTACCGCGATGACAATAAATCTGGTTTTAGGTGTGAATTATTGAATGTACAGGCATTGTTAATGAACACTATGTATTATGAATAGCTTGTTTCATTTGATTCAGCACCAGTAACTCTGCATGCGTGATTCAAAATCAATAAAATGAATCTACTTGGATCAGAAATTTCTTATTGATTTAGATTTATCAACACGATGCGAATTAATTCCTTGACCAGTGGCTTAGAACGCAGATATTTTTATGAAATCCTCTTATTTATTAATCAATATTGAAAGGCCATCAAATTTATAAATTAGTACAATAAATTCTGATACCGTATGCATACATAAGTAGAAACTTTCGTCTTCTTTGTATCTTAGTGCTTCTCACCTTCGCTTCATTCACCCAAGCTAGACTATTGAACGGAATCAAACAGGCAAACTTAACCAAGCGACATTCCTACAACAGCCCTTCAAATTAGGAAACAAGCACCTCAAACTATGCCCAGTTACACTTCCCAAATAGTTCTCCCACAGTCAGTCAATACAAGTAGGGCATTGTAACGAAATTAACTGCCGCACCAAATCAAAGTCAATAACGTAGGTACATGTATTAAGGAACTCAAACACGCGTTCGTGCGATAACTTACAGGTTGTGACGGAACCTCCCATACACCAGTAACAATATTTACTTAGGCCCAACCCTGGTTAAATTATTCAGAACGTTATACCAACATATTTATGGCATGTCTGCGGTCACCCCATTATTCTTTGTTATTTTTTTGTGATCTGCAGACTTTAAAGCGCTAGCGGCTTTGAAAACATTTTTAGAATTGGCAAAGGGTGCATGTTTCTGAAAGTGTGTAGGTAATAAAAATGAATGTTATTTTTAATTGTGTAGATTATATTGCAACGGCTTTCGATCTCTACGAAGTCTATTTTAATTATTTATTAAGTTATTTATTGACGTTTAATATCCTATAGGAACATTATAAATTGGTATATTTTGGCTGTAAAACGTGGCCAAAAATGGACGTTCACCTTTCTTGGCAAGCGTACTTAACCGGGATTCGAAATTTTAAAAATACACACTCTCTCTTAGACTAAAAACTCTCCTATGCGTCCAAATAAAATATTTTCTTTCTTTCTTTCTTTTCTTTTTCTACAAATATTTAATCTTAGAAATTATAAAAAACATAAAATCAAACAATAAATGATGATTGTATTTATTTTAGTAAATTGATTTTTACAAACTCTTTTACACATCAAACGAATGAAATATGTTTTTTTTTAACTATTGAGGTTGGTATTTAATCTGAAAAGAAACTAACCGAACCAAACTTATTGAGCACAATCTCTTTTTATTCATTTTATTTTGTCATCAATTGCAGTTACCACAAAGAAAATATAACCATGATAATTTTTTAATATTTTTATGAAAGAAATAAATATGCATGTAATTATTATAAACAATTAAACAATTTTATGAGGTAATAGAAGATTTTTAAAAAAACATATAATTTTTATCTGGAAAATAAAAATCGATAAAAATGACATTGTGCATAAATGTCATAGAAGAACTGTGATCCCATGTCTCAGTAACGCCATCTAGATTAATATAGCAATATTAACATAACATCACGGCTGTAATCCACGAAAGGCTAGGCAGAAGTGTACCTGTAGTACACCCACCTTTCACCAGTTATGTTAAAGTGCCATGGGGTGAGCCTATTGCCAACAATCGATGTTCCTTCCATCCTGCTATATATATATATATATATATATATATATTCCACAACTTTTCACACATCGCCATTTAGTCCCAAGCTAAGCTTGAGAGCTTGTGTTATGGGTACTAAACAGCTGATAAATATACTTATATATTTTTAAATACATACATATCATAGATAAATTACACCCAGACACAGAACGAATTATCGTGCACAACACACAAATATTTGTCCTGGGTGGGAATCGAACCCACAACCTCTGGCATAGCAGTCAGGGTCACTAACTACTAGACCAACAGGCCAGTCAAAGCAAGCCAAGTCAGCTATGTCAAATAAAAAACTTTGGTCGGTATCTATATACATAAAAGAAAGTCGTGTTAGTTACACACATTTTGGTATTTTTGGATTTGTCTTTGTCCGGAATAGGATAATAATTAATAAAAAACATGTAAAGTCCTCGAAAAAATAAATATCAAGAATATTAGTAGCATAAAATTAGTAGCATAAAAAAGTCTTATATTTCAGAAATCAATTTACTTAATTAATAATGACGACCGAGACGAACTTCAATAATTCTTTGCAAATAGAACTTTTTTTACTGTTTGGTCTTAAATTAAAGTAGACCGGGAAAACTATATAAATTGTATGTAACATAGAGGCACGCAGCGCAATAGTTTAGTATAAAACTATGAATTTAAAATATTTTAAATCAATGCATTTCAGTAAGGTAGTTAGGTTAGGTAGTTAGGTTAGCTATAGGATAGGTATGGTAAGTTAGGTTAGGTTATATATACCTACATATTGTAATTTTAATTCTATCGAACACAAAAATGTTTAAATAAGATCACAGTAGAGACTCGCTACATAAAAAGTAGTGGTAGTTATTATTGGTTTGGATCTATTAGTTGTCATCTTATTAAACGTATGTATATCTAATTTATAAAAAAATAATAAGAGCAATAAATTGACTTTAGGGCACAATGAAGTTTGTCGGGGCAGCTTGTTACTAAATAAAACGTACTCACACTGCTGTAGATAAACAACCCTTGTTTAAAACGATGCCTATTATTACCGTTGTATCCTGTTACCATTTTTATCTCGTCTCCGACTCTGTATTCAGTGAGTAAACGTTAACGATAGGGTTACCATCATTTAGGGTTTGCATTTGTCATCTAATTTGTTGTTTTTTATGTGAAACTCTCAAGTTTGAATATCACAATAAAAATGTTATTTATGGAACTTTACTGGACGCATCAGTAGTAGTAATTATAATAATACCAGCCTGTTATTATCTCACTGCAGGTCAAAAGTCTCTTCTCACACAGATAAGGCACGACTGCACGAGCATTGAACACAATGCTTGCTCAAGACGGATTGGCGATTTCAAACTTATATTAACTATGAGTCCAGGTTTTCTTACGGTGTTTTTCTTCACCAAAGTCAGTGATGTCTAAGATAAATTTAGAACGTGCCAAATTGAACAAGTCACACTGGTACTTGCCCAGATTTAACGACGACAGCCTTGTGCATGAGAGGTAGGCGCATTAACCTCTGGCGGGTATCAGCAGAAATAAAACTAGTATATGCCAGCCTCGCATAATATTGAAACTTCATACGACGCTGGGTCAGGTAAAAATCGAAGTGTTACTACTGCAGTACAGCCTAGGTACGATGAACAATCAAAAGGCAAAAAATCGTAAACATAAAATCGTAGACATTTCTGATTGGTAGAAAAAACGGTGTAGGTACAGATATTATTGTTACTGGCACACACAAGAACATCGCTGTGCAAACTTAGTCTAAACATAAGCCTACACTGCGTGTGAAGATCTCAGTGGTAATTAATTCTATGGTTATTCTCATGGGTACCTTTAAGTTAATAAGCATAGCACTGTGACTTCAACCTGCCTGCCAAATGTCATAAGTTCTTGCATGGCAACCACTCTCAATGGCGTTGTATAGTTGCGGTTAAAGGGCCATATTATGAAAAACTAAAAGTTTGGGCGAAGTTATTTTGTTTGTTTGTATGTTTGCTGAAACTTAGGCAGTTTCAGGGTTTTGAATTATGGGAACAGTAACAACAGTAGAAGAATTTTTTAGAGTTACGTATTATACAATAGCCATTTTTCGTTGTGAAAGGCCGCAGTTTTTTTTTTGTTAATCAAGCACCTACACTTTGCTTTGTAAATGTTTTAAATAAATAAAAATCTGGTCATAATCCTTTCAATGAGACAAAAAAATGCGTTAATATTATTTTCATACTCTCGAATATGAAACAAAATGGTCACTCCAGTCACCGCTCTCATTGTTCGTGTAATACCGGACGGCCTCAGTTAACCGCACGGCAATTATACTGAACGTTTTCTGTCTTTCACATCTACTGTTGGAAACTTAATTTCCTTCGGCTTGTTCATTGTTTCATTGTGAACGATTTTGTGTAATTCCGTCTCCTTTGGTACTTTGTGAGTAAGATTTGGAATTTTTTGGCGGCTTTAGCAGGATTGGGTAAATTTAAACGACTTACTTGTTCAATTAGCGGACTGACACGATCTTTAGTCAGAAAAAGAACAATAGAATAGGTCAATGCAGATAGCAGCGTCAAAAATCAATCTACTAGGTAACGGAAAAATAGAAACTAATGGAGGAAGAGAAGTTCAAAAGACCTCTTCTGGAGTTTGAGGTAAGAAATAACAACGAAGGCCTACAGGATATGGCCCCTCTAATGCACGAATAAATAAATAAATATTCTACAGCTTGCACGTAGCGCCATCTAGTCCCAAACTAAGCAGTGCTTGTGTTATGGTTACTAAACAACTATTACATACTTATATATTTCTAAAAACTAATATAATAGATTAATTACACCCAGACATGGAACAAATGATCGCGCTCATCACACAAACATTTGACCTGGGTTGGAATAGAACCCACGACCTCCGGTATAAAATTCAAGGCTACTAACTACTAGACCAACGACCAGTCAATGTTCAATAGAATCATTATCTTAGACAACGTTGACATCTGTGAAGGAAACCATCGTGAGGAAACGTGGACTTACAGCTAATATTAGTTTGATATCACAACAACGCCTTGGGCAAGCGGGATGATTAATATTCGCGCCTTCTATGTATGAGAAGAGGCCTTTGCCATGCCGTAGGATAGTAACAAGCTAGTAATGATTGTTATTGTTGTGACATATAAATAAAAGAAACCTCTTACTCAATTACACTAAAACACAAACTTATTTATAAACTGTGAAATATAAAATCAGATACTTACAGTATAAATAGCAAATTGATTCTATAAGCTACTTTCAAAGTTAATTTGAACAAGATTATACAGAATCGTTTAAAGTAAAATAATAAATAATATTGTATACTCTGAAGCGTGAATCTCCGAAGATAGAAAGCTATTTTAATTAATCGCAATTTTGCAGAAATCTCAATTATTTGTTGTGAAAATTCGTATCTTGCTAAAGGAAATACTTTAAATCTTTTGTAACTTTAAACGTTAAGTAAGTTAAGAAACTTAATCGGTATTTTCTTAACATTGACTTTGAGTCTTGGTATAGATTTATTTAATATTATTTTTCAAGGTTTTGCTACTAATACCAGAAGAAAATACCAAATTCCCTTCTCAATTCTTTTCTTGTATTTCCTAAATTATAATATAAACAGTAAGTAAGTACATTTATAAATGAACCGTTTTATCGCTTATACCAGTAACGCGGGATATACCTGTAAGAATATTGGCAACGGAGAACTTAATAAATAAATAACAAATTGCTATCACTTAACAAAAACCACGACTTGGCAATCCTGATAAACTTATTACGTTTTTCTACGAATTATTTCAATACGGGGTAATATGGCACGATTGGTTCAATGGCTAAGTGATTGGCTGTTGCGTCGCGTGTCTTGAGTTTTATTCCCGCACTAATCAAATTGTTTTATGGCACGGGGAAAGAAAGAAGAAGAAATGGCTTACAGGTCGTTTTTCCGGGTCTGGCTGTTTGTGTATCATTTTGAGTTGAAATGTCTTTTTTTTTTCTATACCACGACGGTGGCAAACAAGCTTACGGCCCGCCTGATGGTAAGCGGTTACCGTAGCCTATGGACACTTGCAACACCAGAGGCACCACACGCGCGTCGCTGACCCTTTAAAAACCTATTTACTCCCCTTTTAAAGAACTCCATACTGTAACCCTCTGAGAAAACCTCGGCAGGGAGCTCATTCCACAACCCAAGTGTACGCGGGAGGAAATTCTGATAACTCACGATAAAAAAGTGCTAACTCTTAACAAAACCCTGGTAGCTATTAGGTACACACAAAAAACAAAATACACGCAAAATATTTACATGGATGAACTACCATAAAAAGACATGAAGAATTTAAACATTTGGGAATCTGTGAAAACAGCCATGAAATTTTGCACATTCTATTAGCGCAATTTGTTGCACCAACATACATTTTGTTGCAGTACGAGCACTACCAGATAATGGGTAAAAATGTGTGCATGTATCTTTTTGTCCTTAGGTTTAATGGTTTAAAGCACCTTGGTAACATTGTAACGGTGCGTGGTCCTTTGGATATCCGTATTCTGTGTTCATCTCACTTGCTTGTATTCTCTACTTGCTTTCCAACCAAATTTGGTTGGAAAGCAAGTAGAGAATGGAAAAGACATGGTTTTTTTTATTTTTTATCTTAATTTATGGGCAAATAAAATGCACTTAATTTAATTATGTCTGGAATTTTGGTAGTTGACTAGTTAAATATTTAAATGAGGCTTTTGTCAACAATGGCATGTCAGCCTCATCGTACCTTTAACTATTTTTATCAACAATACTAATAGTTATGCAATTGAGTCAGTAGGTTTGCTACCTCAGGTGAGGCTACGCTAAAATTTAAACATAAGGACCAATATCAAGTTTGTTTTTTTAAGTCCACACAATAGTGTACTCCTTCTTTCTTTGTCTTAATACACTCCATCAGTAGATCATAAACATCTTTTACCGTTCCGCATGTTTCACTATTGGGAGAATACACCTTTGTCATTAAATAACCAAATAGTTGATTTTTAAGAACTGCGATAGTTACTAGGTCTAAATTTACTTATTGCTTTGTCCTTTATAGACCTTGACTAATAAATCTAATTGCGGTAAACAAAACAACAGCCCACACAAACGATTTCCCACAAATGCCAATAAAAAAAAAATCTGATGAAGTCCACCCAAATACGATCGGCCGCACTACACCAATCCCACAGATTTTTAGACATCCCAAAAATAATTTGATCATTGAAAGCTGTATTCATAAATCCCTTTCCTTTTCGTTTATTTGTGTTTCCAAACTTCCTGAATGTTGCTGTGTCTATAGGCTTACTGGGAAATTCGTGGGAATGCCCGTTGCAGGGCCGAATGTGCGGAATACATATACCAGGTATGTTTTTTCCTTTGTACGGAGGTAAATTAGCGATGTGAACAATGTTTACGTTCCAGCGACTGCTGCATTTGGTATCGTCTGCACGCTTTGTAAGCGAAATTGTACTGTTATGTGTGGTTGTGTTTAAGCTGCGTCTGTGAATGATACGGTTACAATCATTAGCCTTGTGTTGTGATATGATGGGATATGGTTTGAGGTATATACCGTGAGTATTCGAACTTTCTTGTACAGACGCCAGCACATCAAGTTACCCCAATGTGTCAAATTATCCCAATTGAATATGAACCTTATTTTATTTGACATAAAGTTGAAAAACGATCAAAGAAATTTGACACTTTGGGGTAACTTGATGTGCTGGCGTCTGTACATTGATTACTTTGTGATAGAGACTTACCTATTTCTATTAAATAAACACTAATTCTTATTGTGCGTAGTACTCGCAACCGGCGTGTGTGTATGACAGCATGTATGAATGTAAACGAAGCAAAAGAAGTATGTAAGAATCGTAGCATATGGCGCTCTGTAGTTTCTGCCTACCCCCATGGGAAAAAGGCGTGAGTTTATGTATGTAAGTATGTAATTCTTATTGAGAAAAGATGCGATATTATGAAAGTAACCATATTTTATAGGAATCCGATAATTACGAGTAGTATCAAAACGCCTTATAATTCGAACTTAGCATTTCAATAATAGCTTAAGGTCACGAGATTGTATTTAGTTAAAATCTAGACTTCTTTTCTGTAATCATAGTACTATGACTAGAAACAAATTCAGTGGAGTACAACATATCATATTTAAGTGTGCACAATGCAACATTGCACCCTTTTTAACAACATCAGTTTCTTTCGTACTCGCGCACACACCACTCGATCCAACGATCATAAACTTAATCCTTCGAGGGAACGATGCATTGCATTTCACAGACAAAAGGCATCAATTTCGAACAAAACAATTCCAATATTAGTAGTTCAATGCCGAAGCCGCGAAACGGTACTATCGAGTACACAATCCATCGTACAAGTTGCGATTGATTGAACAAACTACTGACTCCTACGGAGAACTGTTCGTCTTAAGACGTTCTAACCCGAGAAGTGTTTGCTCTACTTATCGGAATATCCGTTTGGAATCAAATTGCAACTGTGAATTTCTCCTGCTCTTAAATTCCAACGTTTTACCTTTGGTAGAAACTTCCTTTACCTACATAACTTTCCTTAGCTTTAAAAGTAAATTACATTTCATCAGTATCGGTAGGTACATTATTTTCTGATTTTTACTGAGCTGCCATCAAAAGGAATCTATCATCATTGCCCTTCAAAACATGTACATATTTAAAATTTAAATAAAATCGGTTATAAACGAGATACGTCCCCATTCGACTCCTGAATGATAATAAAAACTTTACAGAACCGTAATAAACGAACCACACGTAATTGTTGCACGGTCACCTACGTAAGAGACCATAAAATTCTTTCTTTTCCCGCTTCTCCGTTGGCAAACCAGGCGACATCATAAATATGTATAGTGGGAATCAAGCATGCGTCGCGTATAAAACGCCGCCGAAAATGCGATCTTGTGGGAGAGAAGGTGCTTTACAGGGACTTAGCGTGGTACTGGAAGTTGTATAAGTACCTCTTGAACTACTTTTGTACGATAGTGACATTTGTTTTACTGGTTTTATAGAACCTCCCAGGGTCTTATTCTCTCTAATTTTATTTTAGACACCTAAGACTTATTGAGAGAAAATCTGGAATAAATAATCTAAAATCCTCAATTTTTTGAGAGGTCTTTGTCAACAGCTTGATCTGGGTCAAAATGAGTGGGGCATTTTTAACCAATGTCTTTTATAAGTAGATAGCTGGTGACAGTAGGTGTTGCATTATGATAGGTGTACTTGCTGCAACCAGAGCGGCATTGTTACCTCAAACAAATCAGCTCTTACAACTGGCCACCTCTTTACATTTCTTTTTTCCACCTTTATTTCCAAGTCCCAACGCACGTCACATAGCATCAAGCAGTAAATCCCACCACAAGCACATCTAGCTGCCCTACATTCCTCGCGAGTGACTCACACACGGTTTATTTGCCCCTATTTGCATAGAAACGTTTTTTGTGGGCGTCCTTGTTTGTACAGAGGATAGGTGGAAAAAGCTTTCGTGAGACTAGAACTTGAAAGTACGACGCCTCAAACAGATTTGTTTGTATTGAATGTAGTGTGTTTATTTTTTTATTTTACTTCGCTTTACTGCAACCTTAGTAGTTGATATTCATTTTCGTTTGCGGTTTGAGCTGTGGTTTTCTTTGAAGTTTGGTGACACTGCATAATTTTGCTAGCTATCTTATTTTGCTTTGTGAATAATACAGAATCGTGTAGCTCTCGGTTTTGGGATATTTGAGTTTTTATGAGTTTCTTTTATGGCATTGGCATTAAAATAAGTCACACGTCACCATGTTCTACAGAAAGGTCAGGTGCGTAGTAATCACCACCAGCGTGCGTATATAACCCAGACGTATGAACGTTATCGTAGTAAAATGAGATTGTAAAGACAGGTGGCGTTCTACAGAATTTGCCTATTTCAATGCGAAAAGATGTGGTTTTTGTTTAACTGTATTTTAATTCCATCGCACAATGCAAAGTTTGAAATGTGCGATGGTGTCTGAATCATTTTAATGTTTGCATCGCAAACTTATGTTGGCCTAATTAAAATGTTACGCGATGGGCTTTCTAATCTAAGGTCAAAGGGCAGAAATATTAACTTCGGAGGAAGATCATACAAAAATTAACATAATTTACTCATAAAGCAAATTATTACAAAGCGTCCAAAATTCCTATCACTAACAATTGCTCACTAGACTGGCGGTTTTGCCAAGTTCAATGGCAATGCGTTACCTCTGGCTTAAAAACAAACCAGCCTTCGGTTCACGGAAAGGATCAACTTAACGTTTTATTTTAAAATGTATTTACAAAAAAAATGCGTTTATTTATTAATCAATGTCGATGTTTTGAATCAAATATATTGTAAGTTTTTTTATATTATGTTTCAGGGAACTTAAACTTTTATACACAAAACAGCTTGACCCCTGTGAAATACCTGGTAATCAGAACAAGCACTAACCAGTTAGTTCACGGCTCGCTGAACTATTGCGGCGAATCGTTTCTACCTAGATTTGTTAAAAGGGATTGTATTCCATTCCATGAAATTTTCTTCAAAGGAAACCGCCACCTTTGTAGAGTTGGAGCACAAGATCAATCAAGATTAAATAATACAAAACCATACGTTCGTTTGTTTGCCGTTGGTCCCGACTGTCATTTGAAGATCAGATCAACAATCCCGAAATTCTGGTAACCTGTTTAACCAAGACGTATCGTATTACCCAGTAACTGGGTTGTAAAGGTCAGACAGACAGCTATCCCACGTAAAAGTACGGTATTAAGCTGCATCTGGTAGAACTGAAAGCAGACCTCAACATAGTTGGGAAAAGGTTAGGCATCTGATGATAATGACATCTTTTTGTTTAATAACACCCATACATAAACTCACGCCTTTTTCCCCATGAGGGTAGGAAATAACAACAGAGCGCCATCAATTACGATTCTTACGTATTCCTTTGGCTTTATTTTCGTTAATTTTATAAAAAAAAAAATAATAATAATATTAAATAGCATTTTGGCAATTTACTCGCATACAAAATTTACATGTAAACGATTGGTCAAAGAATGGCTGCTTGACCTTGACTATAAAGAAACGGAAAGCTTGTTAAAAAATTAGAAACAGGGATAAAACACACACACACACATGCATACCGTTACACACCCATACTATTCACATAACACACGAAAACTATCACAAACATACACTATCAAACACTATCAAAAATACAATATACACCATCAAACACAAGGTTACAGTTAAATTAGAATTAAAATCTCTGACGGCAATATATCATACAACGTCATAGCAAATATAATTGTAAATCTAAATCTGGGGGTGGGGACCTGGTGATCTGTAATACAGGGTTCCACCTACTTCAGACACCAGCTCCTCTCATATACTGGACTGTAGAATGTAACTAGTTTTAGGTATCATTATTGTATGGTAAAAGTCTATTGTGTGAGGAGAAATAAACGATATATTATTATTATTATTATTATTCCACAACTTTTTACGCATCGCCATTAAGTCCCAAGCTAAGCTAAGAGCTTGCGTTATGGGTACTAAATAGCTATTAAACATACTTACATATTTTTAAATATATACGTATTATATAATATATAAATTACACCCAGACACAGAAGAAATGATCGTGCTCATCACACAAACAAATTATCCTAGGTGGGAATCGAACATACGACCTCCGGCATAGCAGTCAGGGTCACTATCTACTAGACCACTGTTATGCGATTGCGAGTACTACGCACCTGACCTTTCTGAAGAACCTCACTAATGGGATATGTTTAATAACGGTTTCTCGAATTAAAGTCTTAAGGAGTAAAGCTCATTAACATAAATATTTAACTTATTCCAAACAAAGAACGAGATCCTCCGTGGTAAAAATAAAAAGATTACCTAAATGGTTAAGTCTCGAGTATTTTTATTTAGGCAAAATTGTTTAATTCGACACGGCGCAAAGGCCAAACCTGAACCTTCTTTATCCTCGGCATTTGTAGAGTAATCCCTTGAAAATTAATTACCAACCGGCAACCGTTGTAAGGTGCGTTCCTGAATTACTCAACCTTTACTAAGCTTAAGGAGATATTAACCTGGGTTATTGGAAACGGAAGTATTTTTTTAGAGACGGACTTTTGATGAAAGGAGCCTACCCTGTGATGTGACCGACGTATCACCAAATTATAGGTCTCGAGTTCAAACCCAAGGCACGTACCTCTGACTTTGCGGATTCATGTGCGAATTGTATAATTATCACTTGCTTCAAAAACGGTGAAGGAAACATCGTGAGGAAACCGGCATGTCTGAGAGATATTTTTCGACGGCATGTGATGCCAAGCGCCATGGGTGGCATTAAAACTCAGCTAGTCGCTAACTACACGATGAGAAGACTATTAAAATCTTGGGAAGG
This sequence comes from Euplexia lucipara, assembly GCA_921972225.1. NCBI lineage: Eukaryota > Metazoa > Arthropoda > Insecta > Lepidoptera > Noctuidae > Euplexia > Euplexia lucipara. Next base: position 12,849,502 of record OV179148.1, read on the forward strand.
TCATCAACACACAACATTCTATAATCATAAGTTAAGTTCGTAATTCTGTATCCTCACCCTCTCATGCACGAGGCTGTGGTTCAAACCCTTTCAATTCACATGTACCTACTATCAAAGTTTATCTTAGACATCATTGACGTCGGTGAAGGAAAACATCGTGTGGAAGTTTGAAATCGCCAACCCCTTGTATGAGAAGAGGCTTTTGCAGTATCAACGCCTTCTCTGTATGAGAAGAGGTCTTTGCCCTGCAGTGGGACCGTAAGAGGCTGGTATTATTATTCATTATTATTTATGTTGTTCACTATAAACCGTCATACAAAAAGGTGGGTTGGTGATTGCGGTGTTTTTCGTTCAACATTACACGGAGCTTGCCAGTTTGACTTACACTTAGCCAGTTTTTTAGTGGGCACAGGAGGCGAAGTCTTAACTGGTGAGCTTAACGGCGAGACTTAACACGAAATTAACAATTAAAATATATGACAAATAAAATAACGTTTTATCATCAACTTGCATAATATTGTGGTAACTGTTAAACCCCAATAAACTCGCGAACTATGAAGCTTGTACTGAAACTTTTTAATAATTCAACTGATTTGATGTAATTTTACTCCGCAACCGCATGCTAGTGTAGTCTTCTTACTGCTTGGTTACTCCCGTGAATGACTGCGTATTTGATGGTTATTGAGAATAGATTACACACAGTAAGTAATGCATTCGTGAAATGGAAATGCGAAAGTTAAATAAAAAATGAAGTATCCTTGTATTAAAATCAGACCCTACCTACCATTATCCTTAAATATAAACCATTTTTTATAAAATATTACTTGTTATGTGTTAATGACCTTATTTTTTTTTTAATAACGACTAAATGTTTTTCTATATTAAGTTTCATAACTTTCTAATAGGTGATACGTAGGTACGTTTAATTTCTGTACCACAGCAACGCGCAGCCAGGTCAACTTAATAACTATAAAACAGTAAGTTCAGAAATGGAATCAATCCCAGCTAAAGGGTAAATTAGAAGGGTATATTTTGAGATTATTAAAACCAACAACACCAACATTTGCAAAAACAATATAAGTCAAGAGAAGTAAGCCTGACGTTGAAAAGGGCCTCTTAATGGTCTAGTTGAAACAAATGATTTGACTCTGACTTTAGTAATATGTTACGATTGCAAATACACTGTACTTAACGCGAGCCTCGCTTGTATCTTCGTCCCTACGGAGCGCGATGTCTGGCGAGCCTCTTAGAGGCTTCCGCCGCTGAAAGGGTGTGTGGTCATGCGAGCAGCCCTAAACTTACCTTGAGAACCAATTTGTTAAATTATTTAGCAGAACCCTAGAGGATGAGCTGAGGTCTGAGGCTTCTTGTGTTATGTCGATATAATATGGAGTACATGAGTATTTTAATAAGCAAAGCGGTCACCTTTAAGTGATATAGCAATTATTAATATGCAAAATTTACACGAGTTTTGCATTTTCATTCATAAATCGCTTCATAAATCGATTTCGCTGTCATCAATAACAAAAAAATGTTCAGACTAGTAAATGGTACTTATAAGGCAGATTTTAGTTGGAACACCTTTTTGGTGATGTGGTTTGGAAAGGATAGATCAATCGCAATGAACACTTGCGACCAGTGAACCAATAATGGAAATGACTGACAAAAGGACTATATAATGATTATAACACTGCAGGAGGCATTCTATAGTTTCTGCGCACCCCTATGGGACAAAGCGAGAGCTTATGTACGAATAAAAACGTATATAATCGCACAGGGTTTTTACCTCTTGAATTTATTATAAACTGGCTGTTGCCAGCGGCTTCACCCGCTACAACTCGAAAAATATCCGAGGGGAACATAATTATAATCGAGATAAAAACTTTCCTAAGTGTTAAACTATCTTTTTTTACCCAAATCTGTTCAGTAGTTTTTGCGTGAAAGAGTAACAAACATCCATCCATTCAAGAAAAACTTTCACGTTTACAATATTAGTAAGACGAGCACTTCGCTCGTGACTTGGTCCGCGTGTATTTTGTATTTTAAAATCCCATCCTCCTGCTCTTCGCTTTGAAAATAAGTATAGGTAGCTTAAGACACTCACGAATTACGTGGCTTTCATTTGGAAAAAGAATTGTCAAAATCGGTTTAGTTCATCGCAGAGATTACCCCCTACAACGACACAAACTCAAAAATGTTACTTCTTTATAACCATCCATTACGCGACTAAAACTTTAGGAATATCAACTCTATGAATTAAATGAAACATCTGTCCTACCCGTATTCAGGCAGAATACTTTATCTCGTCCACCTTCTGTGGGGACAAAAAGGAAAACATTCACGAAAAAAAAAGTTAATTAATTACGTATGCAAATTGACGAAAAAGTCGTCTCGTGCTGAGTGGCGAGCGAGACGAGATAATGAGATTGTGCAGCCCGAAGTTCCGTGATTAAATCATTCCGATGGAAACTGTTGAATTTCTAATGATTTTTATTAGAATCTATAGGGAAATCGACCGAGATACGGCAGTTGGAAGTTAATTAAAAACTATCGTGATCACTTATTGTATACTATTTATTTATTTAAGGAAAGCCAACAAAGCATACTCCAAACATACATGAAAAAAACATTTATAAATATATAAAATTGTAGACCACCGATGGCGCGAGCAGGTTCCAATCTAGGTGCCCTCACCTAGTTTGCACCCTGACCCTCTCAGAGACAGGAACCTCCTCATTATTAATAAAATAAATAAAATTAATTATTACATTATTACGACATAGATAATACTAATAATTAATTTAGTTAAATTTGTTCCACGTTAGCCAATGAATATAACAATACATGAAAACATTTTCTAAATCATTATGTAAGTAAAAAAACAAAATATAAAGTGGGTTCGTACGTGTTATATATGTGTGCCAAGATTGTGTATGAGAGTGTGGACCTGGCAATTAAACAGTGTGCTATAAGCCGTCATTAGTTTCACTTATCTCCTTACGCACCTATATAGCACAAGGTTATACATTTACGCCTCTGGTTTACTTTTCATTTCATTTTCAATTCACCCCAAAATAATTTAAAAAAAATCTGCTTCCACAAACCCATAGACCGCACCAGATTTATCAACTACTAGAATTTACAAGAATCAAATGTTGTTAGAAGTACCGCACTGCGAGCTATACCTACATCTATACATACTATACTGTATGCATAGCAGGATATAGCGTAAAGTAAAATTACATAGAAATGTTTTTTCGATTCAATCCGCAAACTTTACTCAACCACTTCAGCTAACGGAATGTGGGAATCGGAAAATGGATTCGCTTTTCTAGTGATGACGCAGATACTCGTACGTATGTATTCCAAGAACTTAATATGAAAGTTTGAAGCTCAGAATATGAGAAAGATTTAATGTTTTTATCGAGTATTTTTTAACAAACAGTCAATCGCACCAGTAAAAATCACCCAGTAAAAACCAGTGAAGTGACCTGTTAATCCCTAGCATTAATATGGAATGACAGCTCAATTAACCTTCACTTCACGAGGTGATTTTTACAGAATAGCACTGCTGTTTCATAACTTCCGCATGTATTAACATGGACTTTCGTACAGGCAGCGTCATGAACTGTTGCCCCTTACGCTTTAAAACACCTTTATAAGACGGAAAACAAATTAATGACGCTTACCGTGCGCTTAATAAAGAGCGTAGGTATATATACCTATTTTTGTTCGAATAAGGGATAGGCTATCTTAATTCACACACTTCCAAAAACAAATACTTTATGTCAAACCAAGGAGTGTACCTACCTAATGAGAAACCTTCTTGGATAACGTTGTCCGTCCACATGTTACGAAAAACTGTTTTTTAAAAATGTCGCAAGCAAATCACCGCTTTAGATCCCTTTCATTTCGGTACTAGTCGGCCGTTTTTAGGGTCCCGTGATCCATAAAACTGAATAGAATATCCAACATCTAAACTCATCAAAAATAATCTTTTTGTAGAAATTGATGAGTGAAGAGTAACATTAACACCTTTATTAAGTACAAGTATCTGCCCCTAACTTCGTTTTCGTGGATGTAATAGTAGGTACACTTTACACCACCCACTTAGGATAATATAAAGGCAAAACGTCACGAACTTAGTAATGAACTTAGTTTTGGCTGCTATTGCTTTTATTATAGACTCCTCATATTAATTACCCGGGTACAAATTGTTTTTTTTACTAAATTTGGCCGACTATTGCTGACTTTCTCTGCTTTCAATAAAATGTTGTGATCGTAAACCCGTTTTACCTCTTTTTTGTATTTTCGTGTTAGGAAGTTTGTTCTTTTAGTGACAAAGACACAAACGTTGACGCTGGCTTTGTTTTCCAGACAGCAAACCTATTCTACAAATAAACAACCGACTTCTTAAAAAAAAACTAACAGGTGAAAAATAACTCCAGTTTCGGAAGTCTGTGGCTTTGGTGGTTTTGCTTTGTTCATTATTGGCCACCGACTTCCGAAACTAAAGTTATTTTTCTCCTGTTAGTTTTTTTTTAAGAAGTCGGTTGTTTTTTTTTGTAAAAAAGTTTTTATTTTGTAAATTTTAGTTTCTTTGTATGTAAAGAAAGTCTTTCAAAACTTGAAAGAATCATTGAAATTGGATAACAATTGCTAAAGAAGTTCTATCTCTAAACATTAATCTGTACATCTCTGCCGGCCCCTTTTAAAATAGAATGGCGTAATGTTATGTTGTGGAAATACAAAAGCTCAGCATAGACATCTGACTATAGCAATCGCGAATAATTTGCTGTTATGCGTTGAAGAGTTCCGTTGCCTGTCTTCTTCATCAGTTTTTCTTCACCAAATGATACTTTCTAAATGAAAATGCTAGATTTGTTACTAAAAATGTTGAAATCGGTGCATGTGTGCCTATATTTTTTTAGGAGTTCCCTCAATTCCTCAAAGATCCCTCATCAGGTATGAGTTTTGATACAAAGGGGACCAATCTGTTAGTATACCCTAACAAACAAAAAAAGAATTTTGAAAATCGGTCCATAAATGACGGAGTACTGAAGTAACAAACGCTAAAAAAAAAAAAAAATACAACCGAATTGAGAACCTCCTCCTTTTTTTGAAGTCGGTTAAAAACGACTGAATACACAGATACTTATAAAAAGTATGCTAGTTTTCCACGAACTAGTATTAACTCTATGTGGGTGAAAAAAGACCAAACCCTATTGGTATACACTAATGTTCGTTGAGAGCTACTAAATTACATGTCATGTGCTCAAAATTTGTATATTTTTGTGCCAATCCATGTCATAATTAACACAGGGTAGGTACAATGCTTTTATGTATCTTCAATGACTTGCAAAACAAAACAACCAGCAACAGAAAAAACCATACGGATCCCAAACTGTACCGAAACTTGCACTTTTCCGCTTTTTTTCACGTACATGCAACTTCTGTGCGGAGACCACGCTCGTTACACGTCATTAAACGATACTTTACGGCAGACGGCCCTCGAGACTGCACCCCTACTGCCGTCTATACGCCTCTCTGGATACCGCACTGGATGGGCTACGAAACTACGGATTATGGGACTTTGAATAAATGGTCAGTTAGCTTTTGAAGGATGAGTTTATGAAATGTGCCTGAGGATAATACGGATTTAACTACGTTGTAGAATGAGAGGTAATTCTAACATGCTTGGCATTGTTTGGTATGAGCTCGAATGGAATTTGATATGACTAAATAAAATATAATTGAATAAGCAAACTTAATAGCTACTTTAACCTATTACTAGCAGACGTCTCGCGGTTTCACTTGCGTATTTCCCGCTCCCTTGGGAATACAGGAATAAAAAACAACCGACTTCTTAAAAAAAATAACAGGTGAAAAATAACTCCAGTTTCGGAAGTCTGTGGCTTTGGTGGTTTTGTTTTGTTCATTATTGGCCACCGACTTCCGAATCTGGAGTTATTCAATGCAAACAAACAATCAAATCTTTCCTCTTTGTAATATAAATAGGTACCTACCTACCTAAAGACTACGCGAGTCAAAAGTTTGGTAAATGTATTGTGTTGAAAAACATGTCTAATGGGGAGGTGATGGTTTTATAGATTAAATTCACTGCATTAACACGTCAGACTAAGTACAGACGTAAACTATAAAATTATTTTCTCAACTAGTCATCAAAAGCACATCCAGCAACTCTCCATCCACGAACCCTGTAACGTGATTTTTGTCAGACTACCCAAACGCATGGCATATTTAATAAAATTTTGCTGGTACTTAATTTCAACGAATGGAGTGTCGCCGCGTATTAATTAAGCCCAACTTAAAATATTGAGCACGCGAGCCATAAAGAATTTATTAAAATAATTTCATATATTTTTTGTGATTTTCCGGAGGCGTTAGATGTAACGAGTGTTTCGAATATGCAGCTCAGAATTTTCTAAATGAGTTTTGCTGTGTTTGTTTTGTTTCGTCTCGCCTGTTTTTTAAGGCCTGTTTAAAAGAATTTCGTTTAAGGAATTAAGATGGAAGTTTTTTGTTTCACGCATAACGTAATCTTTAATAAGGAATACTATGTACTACTAATGTACCTATTACAGGGTGAATGTTAACGGTTTATCACGACATAACTGCCCCGTACCTTTTTATTTAACTATTTTTCTTCGATCTTCTTTTGTATAATTGTAATCCTTATTTAAATATGAGAAGGCTTGAAATTAGCCAACATTAAAATTGTAAAATAAATGAATGGCATATGTTTAGGGAATACACATCGTACATGATCTACTAGGGAGCCAGAGCGAGACAATTGAGTGAGCCAGTAGCTAGGTACTCGGTTGACAGCCCTGTAGATTGGACTTGTAATCGAAATACCAATGATGGATGACCATTATAAACTTCCAAACACAACACATAGGGACATGTCAACATGGTGCATGGTTAGATGCGTCCGTGTACGTAAGTAGTGGTTAAGAACTTTGTAGAAATAGGATGATGACATTTAAGTAGAAAAGAAAGTAGGTAGGTTCATATTCTATCATTTGTTCATTTTAATTTATTAATCTATAGCTTTAATAGGCGTTTGTATCTTTTATTGCTTAATACCATTATCAGTGTATTTGTGCAGATCTAAATGCCGTTTTTACTTTCATGCCATTTAAAAATAAACCAAAATAAGAAAACACAAATAGTATATCACCAAAACTTCGGGGACCATCTTGCAAATTTGCCAACGTTCTATATTGTGCAGTCCGGGAATTACTTATTTCGGCTAATTTTGTGCCTTGCATTCAAATGAGTTACTGCGCAGCATATCAATGCAGATAATCCGCCAGGAAACTTTATTGAGTTTGTTCAACAATATACGTAGTTATGCCTTATAGAGGAAATTTGTATTAAAGCCGACAAGAGGGACAATAAATTGAATATACATGCAGATGCGTTGAACAAGAGTGTATTATTTGCAACATTTTTTGGTCCGAAATTGCAAATTATGCTTCCCAGGTTTTCGCTGAAGTATTAAATTTGGCTTAGCCTCATTGGTACTAAAAAGTTTCATAGGAATAAAAGTTCTCATACCATTTCGCAATGCGCAAAGTCTGCAGATCATTGGAATAAAACTAGTTTACGTTTTATCTCACAGGTAATATTAGGAAATAAGTAGATAGGTACGTTGGGTGCACTCTTTATTTTGGTTTATGTATAGTAGGTAATTACTTTGCTTTGAAATTGAATGAAAAATACCTACTATAAAAAATGTTGTATATTTTTTTTAGTGCCAATCTGAGGGTACACTAAGTTATATGCATTAGTGTACCCTCAGATTGGCACTAAAAAAAATATACAACATTTTTTATAGTACCTACCTACATTTTGTCCTTCTGGTAGCATGTTTCCTTATTGGTTCTAATTGCTACCGTATGTTTGTAATTAAAAAAAACAAAATCTTCAAGTTCAACAACGAAATAAGAACTTCGCAGAGGGTGTGACATAACACCCGGTCTACAACACCAAAGTGTTACAAATTCAATGTAAGTTTGTCGTTCGGCGTCTTAGCGTGCGGGCGCGCAAAGCGCTGTCACTGTAAGCCCTAAATTAATATGAATCTCTAATTTGAGCGTCACACGTGTTGCGAGCTCGCAACTTTGCAGACTACGCCAAATTGGATAAACATGTGCGAGGAACGGGGGCCCTCCATAGAAATATACGAGAGAAACGCACGTGCGTGGCCGCTACGATTCTGAATATTGAACACCTTTTTTTTTCAACGACCTGGTACAGACGCCAGCACATGAACCCACCGCAATGTGTCAATTTTTTGTAGATTTTCAACTTTTGTCTTGACGCAATAAGGTACATATTCAATTGGGAAAATTTGACAGTTGATACAGGTTTTACACATGATACAGTTTTTTTTTTGTGTTAGAGTGAGATTCATAAGGTCTTCAACACTTCGCACTTATCTTGACTGGTCTTAACCGTTTGTTATTGAACGAAGCCTTCGTTTTCGGATTTATAATCCATTAAAGCCCTAAACTACACAAATGCCTACTTACTAAATTCTTTTACTACTTCTATACTGGATTTGGAAGCCGAATCTAACATTGGAAAAAGGCTAAGCAGATAACGATAACGACTTCTGAACTAAAACCAAAACGACTTGTACCTAAAAATATATTGTGAAAGAAATGCCTATCTTTATCAAGCGATCCAGCAATTTACTAAATGGCACGTGAAATTCCTTTCTATATATCATTATTGCTATCAGCTTTTGTTCACTCCTCACGACCTTATGGCTTCGTCCGTTTTTTCCGGTCAAATGCCAATTTTACTCCAGTTTTCCTATCTTTTATGTTACAGTCCTACAAACACTGTTCTGCCTTAAAGAATCCAAGATTTATTTTTGTTTTGGGTAATTTTGCTCAATATCTTGTTTTATTTTTTTTAATTAAAAGTTGGCCCACAATAGGATTTTTTCCTGCATAGTAGGTTAACAAACATTTAAAGTCACATACATTAACAGCCAGACTCAAATCAACTACCTGCAGGCTATACAAATGTTTGCTTCGTGAGGTAACTGAACCCGCGACATGAAGCACAGTAGTCAATCGCTCAGCCACCGTACCAATCGTCCCATCAAGTCATTTTGCATGCGATTGACGTGATCTGTTCAATCCTATTTTTGCACGCCAGGCTTTTTGCCCACGTATCTATACATATATAATAACTGTGATCTTTTATATTTTACTAGCACACTGTTCCAGTCTTTTCTTTTATTATTTACTTTTGAATGTAACATACATACACATAAACTGACGCCTTTTCCCATCGGGGAAAACACATTTGCAGTTTGCTTTAATATGTGAACACCATGAATCTACCAACGCAATAATTTATCCATACAATTTCATCGTTTTTTAATCCAGGTACATAGACTTCTCATATCAATACATAGGAACAACATATTGTAAAAAACCTATTTGAGAAGAGCAATGCATGGTTTTTTTTTCCATTATTGGAAATAATTGAAACTACCTTTGCGTCAACTGGAATATTATTTGTAATTTATTTTACTCTCAAATGTAGCGTTCAAAAAAGCATTTATAATAAAAATTAAATAGTAGATTGTTTATCTAGGGAGCAAACAACTATTTTAAAGGCGAGAGTGTTTATTTTAATCCAGAGCGGAGCGAAGGATTCTAGAGTAGAATCCCGAGCGGAGCGAGGGATTCTTAACTAGAATCCTGAGCGCAGCAAGGGATTAAAAGTATGTCACTCGAGCTTAAAATAGTGTTGCTCCCGAGGTGGACACTCTACTTTTTATCACCTCTATGAGAAAATAAGTAAGTGCAACTTATGAACAAGAATTTATTTACGTAATTCTGAACCGTAAGACATAAAATATAAATAATAAGAGGCTGATGTTTATATTTTTATAATTCTAAAATCTGAATATGAATCGACTACGAACGAAAGCAGAATGCATTTAATTTCGCGCGTTGTTTATTTTTCATCAACTTTTTTTAAATTTGGCGCGCTCGCAGTTTTTCAGCCAGTCACATATTCAATACATTGTTCCCGCATGGTTTGTGATTCACCTCTTTGCTGATTGAAACATTTACTAACAATATCCACATTCCAAATTCAAATCAATTTTGGTCCCTAGGGATTAATGAGCTATTTTGGTCCCTGTTTACGAGGAATAAACTAGCTCTTTTTGAATAGATGTGATAAAAAATACTTTGAAGTTTTTTTTCTTTTTTGTTTCCCGTTTTGAACGCATCGTGGTAGATTTTCATGTATCTACTTTTAGCAATCATAAGGCGTTCATTACTTAGGGTTAAAACGCATTGGGTGCGCTACAACGCAACAAACTTTTGCGTTCCAGGGATTGACCACGCGTGAGCAATATGACTAACGATGTCGTCAGCGTTCTTTAAAATAAGTATTTACTAATTAAGGCAAATACAGACGCGTCGTCGAACCCGCCGTGTGTTTTTGGCTTTCCGAGTTCTCAAATGAACGTGGCTTATGGTAATTCTAAATATTGCGTTTATTGTTATAACTGTGCAATTTAAGCCCCATTATAATTATGTGCGAAAGGATATTCTAGGGAAAACCGTGTACTTAATTGTATTCTAGAAACATTTACATTGCCATGCTCTAAGACGATGGAAGATGATGAAGTAAGTCCCAATGTGAGGGAAGGTTTTTCTATATTTATGAGAACGTTGTTTAGTATTCGGTAATACATTACTTGGATACCGTAGCCGAAATTGATCACTCTACTCGCAACACCGCTTCGAAAAACCTATACGAAAATCAACTTACGAGTAATATTCATTTTCTGAAATATTTTCTGAGGTATGCATAGGTTTTGCTCTCAGTAAAGAGTACTTAATAAAATTTGTTTAAATATATAATTTTGTAATCTTCTCACCCCTTTCGAGCAACAAACTATAAAGCCATTGTTAAATCAATTTGAGGCGCTAATAAATCCAAGTTTAAACTAAGACGGATCACGTTAAGGCGGGCGAGTGAAAAATGCACTAATTCTAAAGTAATGCTGGCCTCGCCGACGCCAAGTGCAATTCATTCTCATTAGCCCGGGGAGCCTTTCTCATAACACGATGAAAATCACAAGAGGGATCGTGGGTACGATTATGGATGAACCTCTTGGAAATATTATATTGTTGTCTGTGGTTCAAATCTTTTGATAATACTGCTGGTTTCACCTTTGATGTTTGGATGTTTAGGAGGTACCTATACTTTATAGTTCAGTCCAACGGGTCTTTAAAGCAAGCGAACCTTGCGGTCGTTTATTAATTATCTGTTATACTAGACGCATATTGCAAAATGATATCCCCTTATGAATACGTGATCTTTTACCGTAATAAGTGGTAAATGTACGTAGACACCTTTTGAAAAATATTTTTGATTTAATAGCTGGATAACGATCCATGATTCTTACCAAAACTTAAGGTAAAAGTACGGATTTAGACTTTGTAAACTGCAATGTTGATGCTTCAATTTGCGTACCGTGCAGTAGGCGACAACTCTACGGGCAAGCAATCTGATGAATTCTTCTGCATTGTGAAGAATTATAGTAAAGCAGCGTATTTTGCGTCTTGTTCTCACCCCGCCTTCTGCTTTGTTTCCAGACACATTGCAACGACATAAAAGCTAAGCTGATTTCAGCGAGATTAATTTTTAATTTACCTCCAAGTTGAATTTATGCGGTTAATTTACATAGTCAGAAATGTTTATTACACCTGACAATGAAGTTTTTATTGTTAGCGATACTTTTTATGGGAGTATATTTGTGCTATATAAATTTACTAAAATGAGTTGTTTCGTAAATATTTGTAAAAGACTAGCACCTTAAGTAAGCAACAGCTTCATTAGAACCCTTTTCAAATATCCGTACAAAATTAAATCACCCTCATAAATAACACTTTAATTAATATTCTCAAAGCAGAACTTAGGCCTTACTTAGGAATAGAGTGGGTAAGTAAGCTGTGTATACTATTAGCTCCCGAATGTTCTAAGACTCGGTACCTCTTTAAGCCGTAAATCCCTTTCCTCCGCAGGTGCAAGAAGGTCTATCCGCCTAATTAAGGTGGTCACGTAAATCGACGAACGTCTAAAGTCTGTTTAAGCCTACAATTTTCGGAGGAAAGTTATTTTGAAATTAGCCGCATTGCAGGGCGTTGCTGGGAAAATTTTCTTACTTGAAAACAATGGTATTAAACAACTGAGCTTGTAGTTTAACGTTGATTACTTCAAAAAGTTTTGTTTTTATCACCACTTAACAGTAGTGTCGTTTTTAGCTAGAAGAGCAGAATTATCTTAATTTTTTTTTCGTATGGTTTAACACAATAAAACACATCAATATTTTGTGTTTCTGATTTTAGTACTAAAGCATTTTTTCAAAATGAAACGTTTTAGTTTCTAGTCATGAATTCACGCAATCATGATTTTCTAGACTAGACTGCCTCAGACTGAAATTAAGCCTTAGGTAACCTAGTTACAACACTGAATTGAGTACTTAAAACGACTTAAGTACGAATTCATTCAACCTAAATTAAATCAGTTGTTGGCTTACAGCTATAACTGAACAGCAATATTACGTTCATCTTTACTCGATGTATCAATAGACCTCATAAATACCTACTTCAAAATATAGTAGGTACAACACATTTACTAACTTAGACAACATCAAAAGCATCCACGGTCCACTAACCGGAACCACAAAACGTCTTACAGTGAAAACAGTAGTTAGGATAATTACCATCCGTGATGAATCGTTTGAGTCATGTTTTTCAAACGTGTTTCACGATGATTGATGAAGTTCAGCGTGACGGTTAAAAAGCTAAAATTGTTTTGTCGAGTGACTCGTTATTAGTTCTTAATTACGTGTGGATTGTGTAAAAGGGTGAGTTAAGGAGTTAAAATTAAATGGAAGTTTGATTGTATTTGTCATTTTTGGATGATAATTACTACTTTCGAAATTACAGTGCTCTTTCTGAATTAGTACTTTTGAAATTACAGCGCTCTTTCTGAATAATTACTTTTGAAATTGAAGAGCTTTTTTACGAAAGGCTTTTATTGAGAAAACGTTAATAGGCATACATATTAAAAAGAACAAAAACAAGTGCTATGTTCAGATGTAGTGTCAAAAAAAAAATGCAAAAGTGATGCGAAACTAGAAAATAAACCCTACAAAAACTATTGCCTCGCAAAACTCTACCAAAATTCCTAGAAAACGATTGTAAATTTATAGAAGCAACAGACAATGGCAGATTGAATACGACCATTCCCCGCATTGTATCACTTTCTGTTTGACAGAATCGATTCATATGAGTTGTGAGAACTGTTTGACATGCAAAAGGAAACGTAACAGGGGTATTTGTCGCAAACACACGGAGCGTTTTCAAACTAGCACCGGTCAGTATGAACTAGTTTTTGAGATGCGTTTACATTTGCAGATTCTACGTGTACGTATTGTTTATTTTGTGATTTCTGGAGTCAGCCAGCCACGCCATTTAAAGTGCAGATTTTGTTAAAGGCAAATATGGAATTGTTGCTGGGGAGTTTGTTCCGCCATTTCTTCTTCCCGGCAAAAACACTAGGAAGTGGCGAAGGGCGGGCGTTTTGGGGGACAGTCTTATGTAATTTTTGACGTCCAAAAAGTGCTGATTCTCAGCCTAATTTGAATAGATGACTTTTGATTTGGTTTAATTAATAAAGAAAAGGTAACAGTCGATTCTTTAGTTAAAATTAAAATTCAAGCACTTGTTTTGTACTTTCTGAACTATTTTGAAGTCAGCTTCAAGTCTAACTATATGACATAAAGCGACTGCGTATCTGACCTCCACTTTTCAGCGACTGGGTAATAACGATACACCTTTCTAAACTAACCGTCGGAATCAACAGTTAATCATGTTTTGCGTGAGTTATCTTGATGAGCAATGAATGGTCACCCATTCACGCCCGATCACACCAAGCGTAGCTAAACTTTCGATCCACGAGTGCGGCTATTTTTAAGCTATTGCATTGCTTCTATCGCGGGCCTTGAGCGCGGGGACCGAATCCAGAAATTCCGTAACGAAAAAACCTCACGCTCCCCACTCCGACGGGCAAGGAGGTGTGGCTTGAAGGCCGTGCATCGTCTAACGTCGTTTCAGTTCGGCAGTCTTCGACCTAACACAGGCATAGTGGTGATAGTGGGGAGGGGAGGGGGAGGGGGAGAGGCGGAAGGGGAGGGGGGGGGGGGTGATTGTGACAGAGGGAAGGGGGATTGTGAGAGGGGTCGGAGGGGCAGGGGAGGAATGTGGTGGGGAGTGGAGAGGGAGGACAGAGACAGGGGGTGGAGAAGGACGGGGAGGGGAAGGGGAATGGGAAGGATGAGGTGACATGGGAGCGGAGAGGGGGAGGGGAAGAGGCAGAGAACAGGAGGGGAAGGGAGGGGAAAGTGAGGGAGCGGTGAGGGGAGGAATGGGGAGGGGGAGAGGAGAGGAGTTGATAAAAAATGCTATGCAATAGCTTTACCGTGGCAGTCTCCGAGTGCCACACGTCACTTTTTATTATTTTATTTCATTTTAGTCACAAACTCTATACTTAACAACTCCAAATTACATAAATCGGCTACTAATGCTGATACTGTCATTAACTTTTTCTGTATATATAAAATAGTATATTTTACCACCATAGAATCCATCTTACCACCTCTCGTAATTCACCTGCACATAGTCCCAGAACACCTTTCGCCTCGTTTTGATCCGAACCAACGTTTAAGTCTGCAATCAGCCTTATATAGGAACTATGAATATTGTATGAACTGTCCCGTGGGAGATGTCTCGCGTATAAACGCCAGTTTTAAAACGTAAACGTAAAGAATTTTTCAGTGACACAGAGACGAGGCGTACTTAGGTACTTGGAAATATAAGCTGCAAGTGTGTGAATACTTTAGATATAAACACTCATTGTTATTTCATAGAACGTGAAGGATTTTTTTAAGTTCTTGGTTTTAACGACTCACGACGCGGTTTTTACAGTCTAAGACAAGTTATGTGAACATGCATTTTTGACACAGACTGAAAAGTTCTCGAGTTTATGAGTTTATTCTTAGTTTACTAGGTTGAAAGAAACTGTGCCTACTAAACGTGTTTCTGTTTTTGTAAATACCTACGATGAGCAAAAGAATCAGAAAACGGTATGATCAATACTTACATAAAATTAAACCAGACCAACTGCGGTAAGAACAAGAAAAAAAATGCCATTCAACATTATTTAAGGTAAATACCTACCATTGAAAATCCATATCGACAGTTACAATTAGGTACACAAGCCAGCAACTGACGCTACCTCAATGTGTCAAACTTTTTGCAAACAGAATGAGGTTCATTTCAATTGAGAAAATTTGAGGGGTGATGTTCTGGCGTCTGTATGTACAACAGAACTTTTCCGTAATATCGCCCGTAAACATGTAGGGAAAGTGAAGTGAGTTACCAACCTATTGATACTAATGCTAAGGATTGACATCTCTCTTTACATAACTATTAACAGGGTGTTTTTACCAGAATAAACTAAATTCTAAATAAAGACGGTGCGGGCGGTGCAAATGCATATTTTGAAATTGAGAGTTTTAAACCGGCCACAGCTTTTCAGGTTTGTATGAAACAACTTTCAATAAGTATTCTACACAAACCTTGTGATAAAAATTACTAAAACAACAACAAATAGATCAGTCAAATGGGTAATGACGTTCTCATGTGATGTCATACATCCAACGTGCAAATATTCTTTAAAATGTAAACTTATAGATGTTATTATGTACGCAGTCTTTTGGGAATCTGGATATGACGCTAGCAAAATTTCAATTACTCCCGTATTTGAAGGAAAACTAAAATAAAGCATAGGTAAAGTCCACATTAATTGACTGTCTCTCGAACGAATGTCTGCAGATCTCATTTGCCTCAGGCACTGAGATATTTTCTTAAGACTCCTCTTTATTTATATTTTGATTTGATGAAACAAATGTTTCTGACTTGCTATTGAGTTCTTTTTTTAAATTTCAATCAAAATATATTTACTTTTTTGTATAAATTAGTGGTTTGAATCAGTGAAAAATAGTGATTTATTTAAGGTTAAGGACATGGTTGCAGCATAAAGTAAATAAATAGTGAGGAATAAACAAAATTTACTTATAATTAATCCTTTATTATTTACTCATAATTATCATCATCCTTTTTTGATCCATTAAGTCTTTGTACGCCGCGTCGGTCACACGTTGACCGCGAACAATTGAATTTCTATTGTGTCTGGTAGTTGGCAGTCAACGTGTTAAACATATATTTTTCTGTGCTTAGCAGAGTCGGCAAAACTGTGGTATTTTACATGGAGGCACTGCTTATCTGACCTCCACAACCTATCAATCAAATTACCTATCAAATAACTGGTGGTCGGTCTATATTATATTATGGTGGTTAGAACAATTTGTGC
This sequence comes from Euplexia lucipara, assembly GCA_921972225.1. Taxonomy (NCBI): domain Eukaryota; kingdom Metazoa; phylum Arthropoda; class Insecta; order Lepidoptera; family Noctuidae; genus Euplexia; species Euplexia lucipara. The sequence goes on from OV179148.1 coordinate 12,866,011, forward strand.
CATGCTAAGCATATAAATATTCGGAAAACAAATGGCTTATTTTATTACTATCTCAAGATGCTTTCATGTAGTTTACTATAATAGTAAACTACACTAGCAGTAGCAGCAGCAGTAGTAACTAGTATAGTTTATAAGATCTAACACACTGTCTGCTACCGTAGTGTAAATTTTATTAATTCTTATTTGTTACATGTGAAAACTTGTAATTGGCCATCATTTTGTTATCACTTTAAATATTATGCCTAGCCTAGCTGTAAGTTTTCCGAAAAATAAAAAAATAAATAAATAAAATAAAATAAATAATCATTGCTTATTAATAAATACGGGATAGAGATACGAAACTATGAACTACTCACACACACACACACAGACACACGCACTATGCACTATGGACTATGTGACAATGGTTTCTTTTATTTTCGTTTGTTTCGATTAGCTGTTAGGGCTCCATGTTCTAAATTAATAAATTGATTTACCAAAGAGCCAAAGGGTTTAACGTAACTTTTTTTATTAGTTTTAAGTTAAACCAAACTTTACTCATCTATTCTAATATTATAAAGAGGAAAAGTTTGATTGTTTGTCTGTTTGCATTGAATAGGCTTCGAAACTACAGGACCGATTTGAAAAACTCTTTCACCGTTGGAAAGCTACACTATCCCCGGGTTACATAGGCTACTTTTTATCCCTATATTCCCACGGGAACGGGAACTAAGCGGGTGAAACCGCGTGACGTCTGCTAGTCATTTATAAATAGAAGGGTTACTGGTACCTTAATAATCAGACTGCAGAAGTTAAATACTTATCTATTACCCTCAATCAACATTGACCATAAATGTTTTCAATCACAAAGTCGCAAAAAGTTTTTTTTTGTCACACGCAGCGTAATGTAGGTATTTGAAGTTACTTCACAAGTGAATCTCTTTTATCTTTAGCTAAAACTTTGCCCAATTTATTTTGTTCAATGAACATTAACAATTTGGAATTAAACTTTTCGACGCTACAAAGAGCGTGATAACGTTTTATAAATGGCATTTTTTCTGGAATTGAAAAAGAAAACACAATTACGAGAAGATCAGTGACTTTCGTATCAATTTATTTCAAGATTGTGTCTATTTTGCTTTTATGTTTAAATTGTGTTGAAATATACTTCAAAGGCACTTAAATTGAATGGGAGAGTTTTTGATAAAGAAATTATAACACACTTCAAACATATTCTAACCGATAACGAAATTAGTTCAGTTTGAAATGCCAATTACAGGTTCAAAGTAATCGAACATTTTGTACTAAATAGCATGTCAAATTGTCTGATTATGCGATGATAACAAAGTGCTATCGAACTATTTGAAGCATTATTTAATGAAAATTTAAACTACTACGATATTTATTTCTGACTAGCTTCTGCCCGCGACTTCGTACGCGGATTCTGTTGCTTATGCCAGCGACAACGGGGTCGTCAAAATCGAAGATTTGAAACATCTGATGTCGAATTCTATAAGCCCGGGGACGGGAAATCAATGGGATGCGCGAGACGATTCAAGATGTTCCAGATTTTTTAGTTTTGTTGGTCAACAGGAAATGCCATCAGACTCAACAACTTTTGCTAAGACGCCATTTCTATTATGTATATGTTATATTGTCTCTGGGCTTTGAAGTTCCCCTACAGGTGCTCCAGATCTTAAAATTTAGTCTCACAGCAGAAAACACTCTTCACGTGGAATAGTTTTTGCAATGGCACCATTTTTATATCTCTTTTACTTTAGGTGTTCCATTTTCCAAAATAAATTATAGCCTATAATATGTTGCGTGACGTTCACGATCAGCGGTCAGTCGCGCATCTCCTTCCCCCACTTATCTCTAGAGTCGATGCGTATATACGCTGAAAACTCAAGCGTCATGCTTTTTCCGTGAACGTCTCCAACTCGCGAGACAGTGCATGATGTTCACGATCAGCGGTCAGTCGCGCACATATTCTTCACTGGTCTCTAGAGACCTGGATGTAGATGCGTAAATACGCTGAGAATGCAGGCGTGCTTCGCGATCCCAAGAAGTTTCCACGGAGCGAGTTGCAGCCTCATGTTCTCGAACAGCATCAAGTCTCTCCTAACGCTCTTCGGTAGATTGTTGGGATCTTATGGTCTTTAATCATTTAGCACCTTTGGAACATTGGGAAAAATTTGACCTCTTTCTAGGCATGGTTATAGTTTTATTGTGATGATACCTGATCAATTAAAATCTAAGTGGCTGCTCCCCTGCGTTACCGGGTAAGCTACCGTGTAACGAAGATAAATGGAAAAGGAAATTAAACACTCAAATAACATAAGCCCGAAGGCATACGATAAAAAAATGGGAGTTTTAGCCAGTAGAGTCTAATTTTCAACGATATACCATCGTCATCGAAAATCAGTCCTGAACTGTTCCCGCCTTCACCGCATAGTACCTCCTACTTATGTTATTTTATAATTATGCAATGAAATTAGTGATAGTTTTAATTTCTATATCAAATGTTTCTGATCTTCGATTTTTATAAGTCAACAGGAAATGCCTATCAGACCGAACAACTTTTGCTAAGACGTCATTCCTATTTGAGTTATGGTGTAGCTGGGCTCTTGGAGTTCCACAACAGGTGTTCCAGATCTTCAAATTTATTCTCTCAGCAGAAAATGCTCATAACGTGGAACAATTTTTGCTATGGTACCATTTTTGTATCTCCTATAGTTTAGATGGTCTGTTGCGGTTCTGCATCAGGTGTTCCGGATCTTCAAATTTATTCTCTCAGCAGAAAATGCTCATCATGTGGAACAATTTTTGCTATGGGACCATTTTTGTATCGCCTATAGTTTAGCTGGTCTGTTGCGGTTCTGCATCAGGTGTTCCAGTTTCCAAGATAAATTATAGCCTATGTGTTGACCAGACTTAATATCTATACAACAAAAAAAAATCATTCAAATCCGTCCAGTAGTTCCGAAGATTAGCGTGTGCAAACAAACAGACAAACAGACAAACAGACAAACAGACAGACTTTTTTTTTTGGATTCGTGCTCTATTACTGTTTCTAAACCCCCCTTAATTATTATTTTTTAAATATATTCAATGTACAGACACAGTTTTTTTACAGTCTTATTATATGTATAGATGTAATATCACTGCAGGCTTATTAATCGGACCTTCAAATATCAACAATCAACATAAAACAAAACATTACAATGGGGTATTTGCCAAACTTTAGTTTTTAGTCCGTCATCTAGATTACAAGAAAATATTCGACAAGTATTTTTTTCTTTTTTAAATTGATGGAAAATTGCTCGCATTAAAAATTAAATTAAAAATTTAAAAAACCCCCATCGCAAAAAAGTAAAACATTTAAAAAGTTAATAATAACACTTTAGCCATGAAATTTTACTTCACGTCGGGTTTGGATTCATTTTAACCAGCATTTGATTCTGCACACAATGCACTGATGGCAACAGGATGAGCTGATGCTGCAGCCAGGCTATCCAGCACACCAGTAGGTAGACTCTTGACAAAATAATAGCAGATGTGTCGTGTTTGGATTCGTTTTAACCAGCATTTGACTCTACATACAATGCACTGAAAAAATCTCATAACTGTATTCTCTATTCAAAATTAATGCGTTTAAAAATATTAAAATAAAAATTAAATAAAATAAGTTTTTAAATGTTTTACTTTTTTGCGGTGGGGGTTTTTTAAATTTTTTATATTTTTTGTAATCTAGGTGAGGGACTAAAATCTAAAATTTTGTTAAACAGCCCATTGTATGCCCCAAAGCGTTTGGTAGTCAGTGGTGTCACATCACCGTCATTTTGCAAGGTATATCTAAGTCCCATGTAATATGGGGCAAGGCTAGTACCATCAAACGGGCATAAAACCAGGCTGTAGGCTGCACCACTGCAGCTATCAATATCATTTTTTTATGATTAATCCAAAGACTTTCAACACTTACTACAGACAGACGGGACATCACGAACAAAATGTTCGAAAAAAAAAATGATGATGATGATGATGTTCAAAATGTTCGTTGTTGTGTGTTGTTGTTGTGTGTTGTGTGATGTTGATGTTGTTGTTGTTGTTGTTGTAAATCTATTCTACTATATTCCGACGAATAAATCTTTCTTTCTTTTCATCCAATATTTGTGTCCTAATGGACACAAGTCTATGAGTTTAATTTAGTACGATCCGCTAGCGCTTCAATACCGCTATATTATTCTAAATAGCGTTAGGTACTGAGACATGGAATCAAATCAGTTCAATCAAATCAAAAACAGTTTTTCTATGACGTTTCCTCGCGTGTCTTCTCTTCTTTAAATCTTTGTGGATTAATCTATTTTATTAAGCCTTTTCTATTAATTTTATTGCCTCATTGGCGAGAACTACAATTCATTATAGCACCCTATGCATTCAAACATCAGTGAGAGAAAGTTAGTTTGATAGTTTACATGCATAAAGCCATAACTGAAATGCGGGCAGACGATAATGCTATCTAAATTCAGCAGCGTCAGTGAACGAGCTACGTCTCAACGCGAACTTGTATGTTTGACAGTAATACTCGTGGGGTGGCTGTTTTAGCGAGTTTTTGTTAAGAACAATTTATTCAAGATTGACACTGCATTTTTTTCATTGTTCTGATTCTACATTACAATCCATCTTGCCTCGGTCAAACTCAAATAGTTTATTTCAATCCGACCATTTTACTGAACGTGTAAGTTAAATAAAATATAAAAATGATTCTAGTACTTCCTAAGTGTAGTCGCATTTAGAGAAGAATCAACAAGAATCTTCAGAATGGGTAAGAAACTTCAGGATTACAGTCTCAATAAGATTTATCAATGGGCAAAAAATCACTTACTTATCATACACACCTGCTTAACAAACATATATTAGACATATATTAGTCTTGACTATTACTATCAGAATATAGGAGAGAACGTACAATGAAGCCATATTTTACTTATGGTAGTTATTACTCTCCACATAACATCTCTTGTGTCAATTCATGCTACATTTTGGCTTAATATATAAAATATTATATAGTATGACAGGCTGATAATGATGACTTTCTTTTAATACATAAACAACGCAAAATACTGTCTACACCACACTCTTTCACTAAAACTTACACGCCAATATTTTTAAATGTAGATGTGGAGATACTTTATATCAGATTTTGATAAAAACAGACATTTTCTTAAGAAAAATATATAATATTCTCGGCCCTCTCTCACTGGGCCCTCAGCCCGCACGTTTGACAGTAATAAGTCTGCTTCCCGGCGGTCCTCGAAGTTGTTCGCTCCAACTTCTCATGCCTCCTTGAACTGGTAACTGCGACTACTCGAAGCAATTACACCAAACAACACACAGTCCACTAAGTTTCTTTTTAAACTTTATTAATTTATGCACTGAAAGACGTATTTAATGTTTCAAGAAAATATTTTTAAATTAAATGCAAGTCTGAAGTTCTTTGAAAAATTTTGCAGCTGTAAAAGCGAGCTTCATTTTGTGAACGTTTAAAATATGCTATTTTAGGAGCCATTGTGTTATTTTAGTCATGTAGTTCTAATTCTAATTGATGGGCTGCAACCTGTTGCAAATTCATTTTGTGGTTGCGACAATCTTCAACCCTAAAATGATCAATGTGAATTGTTTCAGCCAAAAGCACCCACATTGGTAGATATGTATAGAAAATAATAGCTACATTCTGTTAGTACCGCGAACCTTACCTCGGCTTTTTCATTTCTCGTTTCGAAATATGCCTGAGCGACACTCAAACGTTTCCAACACAGGCATATCTACCTAACTATCCGTCTATCAACGTTCCCATGAATTGCTTCCGGCTCCAGACACCCCTTTAATCTTAAATGCACATAGCCATAGTAATTTAGATCCTATCTGATGGAACCATTGAATCTATGGCGGGGTAAAGGGCCTTTAAGTGTTGAAGAACCTGGAAAAAAAATACAAAATCAAAGTCTGCGGTGAAAAGAAAGCTCTTCAAAGTATATTGCGCGCGGATTTGAGTCTGGTGAAGGATGTATTTTGAAATGCTATCTCAACATTTTAGTCTTGTTTACTACAAGCAGAGAATCTCATTAAGCGCATACTTCGCATGGCGAATACTTGCTTTATTTTAACTTTTACGGTCTCCCAAATTGAAAATAGTTTTATTTGCGTCATCATCATTCTCATCATCTACAGCCCAAGTACACCCACTGCTGGGTTTTTTTTTTTTGGTGCCAACTAGTAGCCTTAGCCAGTAAAAACTACTTCACTACTGTTAATTGGCAACTAGGTAGTGAAACTCACACCTGATGTATCATCAATTGTGTCTGTCACACACAAGTAAAAATGAGAAAATAAAATAAAACAACCCGTCAATGCAGAGACAAACGATCGAGTGAACCTGTTAGGGATCACATTCAATTTGCGCACCGTGGATTGAGGAGGGTCCGAAATGACGGGTGAAAAAGTTAGCGTGACGGCTCCGGAAACGCGCCGATGGGCGACGAAATAATAATGTGAGCGATCGCATTGATATGTATGTTGAATGGTCATTCGCAAATGTCCGGTCGCATTCGACGGGTTGGATTGGGCAGAATATGGATGATATTCTGTGAAAAACTCGGAATAGACTGAGAATTTTTATTTTGAATCTCTAACGCATTTTTTCTTTCTAATATTTTCGCAGCGAAGCTAGGTACTTTAAAATCAAAATAAGTACAAATCACATCGATTGTTTTTTAACGTTTACTTTAATCTACCTTTTCAGAACATGTTTGGTCGGCCTGCAGTCTAACCAGATGCATACGAATACCAGCGCTTTATATAAAGCGAGTGCCTTTATGACCTCAACAACCCGGTAGCGGTGGCTGGGTAACACAATACCCTTTGATTTAACTGGATGTCAGACTTTTGGGTATCTTACTACACGTAACGACTGTCGAAGTTTGTTAAAGTTTATGAATGACAGCCAGGGCCAAAAACTTAACGTATTTTCTAAGAAACGGAGAGTTTTGCTATAAATGGTCACCCATCTATGGAACCACCTCCGCAAGCATAGCTTAACTTTTGATCGACCAGTGAAGCTGTTATTTTTGAACTACAATTACATTTAACGTTTACTAGTTCTTTGAAAATAAAGTAATTTAAAACAAAGCGGTACGCAAAGCAAACCTTTTTTACATTATTTTAAGAATATTTCTAATAATTCTTGTTTTTTTTTCTAATTCTTTCCCAACGTCTATCTTAGCTCCAGAAAGTTTCGTGTTCATATCTTGTACATTATAAATTCTCTATGCGTTTGTGGTATAACTGGAGCATGGAATTTTTAATCTTAGAACTTTTCCACTAAACGTCTCTTTCTTATATTACCTCGTGGAAGCTGTTATGGATACTGCGGCGAATATTCCGAAAGTATAACAATATTAGTTTAATGTTTACTTATTTAAACATGACGTAATTTACTTACATTTGTAGTTTTAAGCTTAATAATAACAGCCACTCGGGTCTTTTACAGGTCCGAAGGGATCGACCTAGCGTATCTTAACGACAGGTCGGTCCCTGGATGACCATTTATTGCATATCGTCGCCTTAGAGTGAAAACCTCGTAAGTGTAAAAGAAGTAACTTTTCAGGAGGAAGAAAAAACTGCGCGTCTAACTGACAGATGCGAGTATTTACGAGGTTCTCATTTACTGCCAGAGATGGCGCTATGAGTATCAAATGAACAAATTAGTCACATCAGGAGGTGCGTTGCGAGGTTTTCTTCCTAGAAACGCAATAAAATAAATTTGAGCAAAAATGCATTCCCGAGGTTTTCACTCTAAGGCGACGATATATCAAGACTCCTCCATGCCCCGGAAAGCATGTTAAACCGTTGGTCCCGGCTGTTATTTACAGATCTTTGACAGTCGCTGCGGGTAGTCAAGCCCCAAAAGTCTGACATTCAGTTTAATCAAGGGGAACCGTAATACCCGGTCACTGGGTTGTGTAGGACAGATAGGCTGCTGATATGATAATGATGATGTTATTTACTTACATCTAACATTGAAATAACATGATTAAATTGGTTTTGTCAATGCACAATATACGGACGTATTAATGTTATTAAAAACAAACTTTATGAACATGTTTTAAAAAAATATCACTGCCCCTTAAATTATAATTTACTTACCTACGTTTTTTTGCAAGTCACAGTTCTTTATTTTATTTTATTTATTGTGTACCTTGTAGTACAACCACATTTCGCCAGTTATGTTTAAGTCCCATGTAATAGGGGGCGAGCCTATTGCCATCAATTGAGCACTAATACAGACTCCGGGCTGCTACTGAGAAATTCCAGATGGAAAAACTCAATAACACTTTGCCCGACCTGGGCTTCGAACCTGAAACCTCATGCGCAGCAGTGGCGCCATCGTCCACTACACCAACGAGGCAATTGTATATTAGGTTGCGTATTATTGAATAGTTATTATCGATCGTAAAAAAATATATACACACTAAATATTATTATTGAAATCATCAATTTAATTCTTTAAGTTCAAATACGACTGGTGACGGACGGACGGACGGACTGGCTGGTGGTGGTGGTGGTACGGTGGTTGACTGGTAGAAAATGCCTAAGGCATTAAGTCCGCCAATGTACATTTGTGTGCCTGAAGTATTAAATAAATAAATAAATAAATAATACTGTCAAATACCTACTTGTTTAAATCAAGCAATCTCTGCGATAGCATGATTTAAACAAGTAGGTATTTCGCTTCTTGCTTAACTAGAGTAGTACAAATTATACTTCGGTGGACATTTGTTTGTTACGGTCGTGAATATTTTTTTATTACCCTACAGCGAATACGGAGCTACAAATAAACAAAAAACGTAATAATATTAGAATATCGCGGGTTAGCTTACGCTTCAACCTTAAGTTGTACTTTTTCTTTCAAGTTATAATATAATAATAATAATAATTTATTTAGGTCCTTTTACACATTATTACATTTGTAAACTTAAAATACATAGTCAAACCAAGTTTTTTTAAACAAAATAGCTTAAAAACTTATAATTGTAAAAAACGAGTTTAATTAACACATATCTCTAAATATCTAAACGAAGGTGCGGTGGAACTGACATTATCTTGTGGCGACCTACCTGAGCTAGGTTAATGAAAACCTGTGTTTCAGGCCATCCCCAGACTAAGCGAACAGCTGACTACAGTTAATACATTGAATTGAATTACATTTCCACTATGCTACTTATGCAAATACAATATAAACAAAAAATACCTTAATAATAATATCTACAGAGTTATTGAAGTACTACTAGAAGTTTTTCTGTATCAGCGTAATCAAGTTTACCCAGATATTCGCACAGCTTTAGACTACAATCTTTGTAGCTAGCACTATAAATATCAAGTATTCTATTGAGCTTATTATATAAAACGGGTCCTAAATAGATATAGAATCGGGTTACAAAAGCATGTCTAGTTTGAGACTTTATGCAGACCAAATCTTTCCTTCTCTTGTCAGAAGGTACTGGTATGTAAGTGATTTCAACGTGCTGATATAAAATTATGTGCAGGATAAATAATTGGCGTACTGTTAGCACGTGACATGCAATGTAAAGCTGGTGCGTAGGAAATCTGAAAGGCTTAAAAGTGGCTACCTTTAGGATAGCTCTTTGAGCGCGTTCTAAATGAATTAAAATTGATTTTGCAGCACCTCCCCATGAAGTTATGCAGTAGGTAAGAACAGATTGGCACAAAGCTAAATATACCTGTTTAATTAATGTGAAGTCAGCAATGTAACGTAAGTTTTTAAAGACATACATTAATTTACGAACTCGAGTACATAGTAACTCAATGTGTTTTCGGAAATTGAGGTTTGCGTCAATCGTAATACCTAAATATTTTATATAATCGGCTTTTGCTAGAGTAGGACACGGGCATGCAGTGTCAGCGTCTGTCGTGCAGTTATGAACATAAATGGTAAGGTTAGTAAGTGGTATGTTATTGTTTCTCATACTAAATAAAATGTATTTAGTTTTATCTGCATTTAATGTTAGTAGATTCTCACGTAGCCAATTAGACACAATGTTAAAGTTACTCTGAGCATATTTATAGACCTCATCCCGTGATTTAGCCGAGAACAACAGGGCTGTGTCATCTGCATATGACATAACTATACCATTTGATAATTTTAGGTTGCACAGTTCATTTATGTAAATTAAAAACAACGTTGGTCCCAAAATACTTCCTTGGGGAATGCCGTAACAGCTATTTTTAATATCCGAACTTTTATACTGACCGAGTTTTACACACTGATAACGATTACTAAGATAATCAGAAAAAAGTAGGAGTTGTGTTCCTCTTATTCCAAGTGTTTCGAGCTTGTGCAATAGTTTAGAGCAGGAAATAGTATCGAAAGCCTTGGCAAGATCCAAGAAAATTCCCATACAATGTAAGCCATTATCCAGATTAGTCGTAATATAATTTGTCAATTTGTGTACTGCTTGGCAGGTTGATCTTTTAGGTCTGAAACCAAATTGACTATCTGAAAGTAAATTGTTGTCCTCAAGATATTTTATCAATCTATTATTTATAATTCTCTCCAAAATTTTCGAGAGGCCTGTCAAGACTGAAATGGGTCTGTAATTATTGACGCAGTTCTTGTCTCCAGATTTAAATACAGGGGTGACCACTGCTTTTTTAAGTAAGCTAGGAAAAACTCCATTAGACAGACATAACTGAAAGATATGAGTTAAGGGTTTTGCAATTAGGTATTTTAATTTCTTAAGAATCCTATTTGGTATGTCATCCCAGCCGACAGCACAGTCATCTTTTAACCCAGAAACTATGCTTAAAACTTCCTCGATGTCGGTATCTAATAAAACAAATGAACTAGCTGGATTTACCGTTACAGCAGTGTGGTTTTGGCAATTGGAAGTATTAACTCCAGGTGTTTTGTCAGCCAAAATTTTACCAACGTTGGCAAAGAAATTATTGACGTTATCGGCTGCTTTAGAAGGGCTTATATCAGTTGATAGTAAATCAAGTTGTGGTTCGGAGTTTTTTGCACTAAATGTATTTGTTTTTATAAATTTCCAAACTAGTTTGCTATTTTTCCCGGCTGCTTGTAGCTCATATTTATCATACTGTATTTTTATTTTCTTCAGAAGGTTATTACAGAAGTTTCTGTACCTTTTGTACGTTATGCTAAGTACCTCGTTGTCAGGAGCGAGTTTCGATTTTAGGTGCAATTTGTCTCTATGCCTTATACAACGCACGAGACCAGGTGTAATCCAGGGTTTGACAGTACTATATTTTCTAGGCATTTTTGTTATGAACGTATTTTTAATTATTGCATGTTGCAGTGAACCTATAAAGTAGTTTAAGGAAGAATTTGCATCGCGTGAGTTATAAACTGGGTCAAAGTTTATGCTGCGTATGTCAATTTCAAGTTTTGCCATATTGAGTTTAGTATAGCTGCGCATGCAGTTTTTTCTACGTAAAGATGTTTCCATTGTTAGTAAAATTGCATTGTGGTCAGTTAGCGATGAATTAATAATGAACGTTTTGGTTAGTTTATTTGTTTTCAAAATAATATGATCTAAGCATGACCCACTTTGATGCGTGGGGTAATGGTAGGCTGGCAATAAACCGTGATATGAGCAAATGTTTAGGTAATTATGAGCGTGATGATCGATTTTTTCGGAAACAATGTTAATATTTATGTCGCCCGTTATTACGATGTTTTTAAAATTACACAATTTTTTTAGAAGCGTGTCAAGAGAGTCCAAAAATCGGTCAATATTTTGAGAAGGAGGTCTATAAACAGCCATTATTACTATGTCGGGACTAATTTTAATAATTAAGCAATTACTATCCTGAACTATCGGTTCCTCTACTGTGGCTTTCAGATTATCCTTGATGTAAACCACTAAGCCGTCATTTTGATTAAGTTGTCGATTTGTTTTGTGGGAAGAATAACCATCCAAAGATGGTACATTGATTGTGTGCTTGGACAACCAACATTCTGTCAGGACAATTATATCACAGCTTATGCCAAGATTCTGTAACAACACTTCAAAACCGTTCATGTTTTTGTTTATGCTGCGAATATTTTGGGTGAGCAGAGTTAACGTTTTTTCCACAGCGGGAATAAAACGTTTACATTCTTCAACATTACAGATTTTAGTTTCAGACACAGAAAAACTATCTAGGTCACAAAGCAAATTATTCATATTAAGTTACTATTTAAAAATATGAAAACAAGAACAATAGGATTAAACTCTTGTTTAGTGTGCTCAAAAAGAAATAAAATATGTAGCGCTCTTAGGCGCCTTCATAATCTATTGAGTTAATATAATTCTCCTCAGCGAACTTGCGTGCTGGGCAACTAGCATCACCAGTTTGATGGTCACATTTACGCTTGAAGCGATTGCATGTCGCACATTTAGGGGCAGCGTTTTTATTACTGCAATCCTTAAAGGAATGACCAGCTTCTGCGCAGTGGTTACATGTTGCGCTAGATTCTCGACAATACTTAGCTGCGTGTCCGAATTGCTGACAATTGAAGCACCTGGTGACTATGGTGAAATCTCTCACCGGGCAAGACGTCCAATTGATGAAAATTCGCCCTTGGTCAACAAGAATTCTCCTGATATTAGCTGGTAATTCTATAATGTAATTACAGGTACTCAGATTTTTCTTACCTGATCTATGGCTTAATTTTATTGTAGCTAGTATGGACTCACGGGTTGAGTTCGGCAGCTTCTCTGATAGGTTTTGCTCATAGATACATTCAAATACCTCTTGTTCTTTTAGGGCTACGGGGACTCCAATTACTGCAATTCTAGGACGGCGCTTGGTTGGCTCTTCAACGATGAGGCCTGAGGAAACTAGTTTCTCCGACTTCCGTAATTTTTCGATGTCTTCTTTCTTGTCCGTGCTGATGATGACCCCTCCGTTCCTCACTTTCTTAACGCCACGAACATGAAGTTTGAGTTCTTCGGGAGAGATAATTTTCTGGACGAGGGACTTTGTGTCGTCGCTGGTTTTTGATTTATCGTAGGGATAAATAGCGACGGAGCTTAAATTTGCAGGGCGGATGTAGTTGTCGGAACCCTTCTTGACTATATTCGCGAAAGAAATAGTTTCTGCAGGTTTAATTTTGGTTTCTACGGCCTCCTTGAATTGCTGAAGTGAGTCCGCAACTCCCTGCTGTGCTTGAAGGTGCTCGATCTTGTTGTAGGCTTGAATAGTTTTATGGGTCAGTGATTCATACATGACAGCCATCTGAGATGTCCCGCTAGACACATTACGACATAGATTGGTCACACGTAGCTTCTGCTCGCTATTCATTTTACCCTCCGCTACTATTCCACACACTTCGCTCAAAATTATCTCTACTGTTTTCATCCATTTTTGAATTTCCGATGTGGGTTTCACTTCAGGGGGTAACTCGAGTTCCATGAGTTCAGGTGGGGTCGTGGCGGCAACGGGCTTGGCTTCTTCAGTTGGTGTCGGCGGAGGACTTCGCCGCAGCAATTGGCTACGACCAAACGGGTTAGATCCCGAGCTAGCCATATCCAATACAGTAACACGATAGTCTTTAAATGATTTTGGTCATTGCTTATGCAATGTATGCGAAGGTTAGTGTTTATCAACTCGCGACACACTTTCATTTTAATGCTTACACTGCATTTGTAACTTCAATAATAATTTTAGTGGTATTTATTTAATTAAAACTCATTATAAGAAAAACAAAGGCACGTCTGCTTAGGTCGGCGGTCGCCAATCATAATCAAGTTGTCAACAAGTAGCAACGTAAAGGTTCTTCAGAACTGAGAGAGACCCTCAAAGAGCCAATGGAATCCATCGAACTACTTGCTTTTCTAAAAATACCGGAAAAATAGTTTCGAGATACAAAATATTTTATTGGACAGAGTGTAGAACGATTTCCGATCTTGTGAACATTTATCCAGAAGCTAATTCTTCGTATGTGAATCTGTTGGCGGGCCGCCAGTAAAATAATGGTAATGTCATTTTCTTAAAACAAATTCTTATTGATATTGCAATGGTATATTTTTCGTGACAAACGCACTCTACCGATTAGTATTAGAAGATTTATTTAATGCTGTTATAAGCTAAAAAGAAGATAATAAACGTCATAGGGGTTGTATGAACACATAACATTTTAGTGTAGAAGCTAGCAAGCCTTCGATAAGCTAGTGAAGTAGATATCGATGCAATACCGACCCTATTACAGGGTAATTTTATAAACATTTACTCCTCAACTACACGAACTAAATAAAGATAAAAAGTACTTTTTAGCTGGCAACCATTCCGGATGCGCTCAGGCAATGGCCGTAATAGTTTAGTTAAGAACATTTTCGAAGCCCCAACTGCTAGAGGAAACTATAATGAAGTTAACTAAGCGACACTGGCCCAAGTCTCGGATGCGATACAATGCAAATTAATTTAGTTCCTACGTTCACCTCTTTTTTTTTGTTTAATTACTTGCGATTTTTTAAGGCTGATTGTCTCAGGAAGTTTATGGGAGTTGTAGTCAAAGTGCTAAAAGTATTTTCACTTCAGCCTTTGTTATCAAGAATTTTGGAGGCGTCTTTACGATGGAGACTTTTAGACTGAAGGCCGAAGATGATAAAAGATAGGTAAGATAAAAAAATGCTTTGAAAAAGTGTACCCGAGAAGACAATGAACGAGATGATTTATCAATCACGAAAGGTACTATATCAATACATTCCAGTCAATCTAAATTCAGCTTAACGGCATGCCGACATAATATCTACTACCTAAATACGCCAAAGTTATATGGAGAGGTAATAAAACATGTCTGTATACACTGGTATAATTTCTTTATCTCAGCCCCACAGCTCGCTTTCCATTTGTCGTGCTCATCATAAAGACGGGGAGAGATATAAATTATTATTGCGACGCGTGCTCCAACTTTCTGAGACTCTGGTGTTGTTTTGACCAGTAAAGTTATTAAAGGAGTATTAATATTAGGTTTTATATCATAACATTTCTCAGTTTTTTAAAGGTTAAAAGGTCAAATTAAGCATTGTCTGGTTTTAAATAGATCATTGTCGAAACAATTTGATCTTGGCGTGAAAATCCTCAACACCTACTCGACACTTATTATTATTAATACTAGAGGTCGCCCTGTGAACTGAAATATTGTTTTAAGTCAATTCGTTTCTTTTTCAAACATAAAACTTACATTAATTATACAATGTTAATATCATTTTAACTGTTAAAATTGACGTCGGCGGCTGCGAGCGTGTCCAATATCGTCATTGGCTTGTGTTTAACCTATGTCCCTTGACTACTTATCGAAGTACTTAATTTTTATGTACCTATCAATTAAAAAATACAAAACTTAGATTTCTTTGTATTTTTTTCTACTATTTTGTTATTTTAACACTATTTTTGGGCCAAAGTACTAATAAGAAACAGAAGTGTTTTAGAAAGGCAACATGTTGCATGTACCTATCTTTTTTTTATGTATGTTGAAACGCGGTACACTAAAGTACTTACTGTCAAATGTAGGTAGTTGATATTTAGTACAAAATACTAACATAAACCCGTGTATTCCGAAAAAAAATATAGATACGGGAACGGTTGTTATTTGAATCCAAAGCAAATACATTTTTATTTGGTTAAAAATTGTATTTACGAATATTTTAAGAGAATAATGTTGACTGTGTTTTCGTCACCAAAACGTGGATCACTCTAGTTGTCTAGTAAAATTGATGTTGGCAGATCTAAACGTCTAAAATTTGAAAAACAATGAATGAATACATTTAAAAAAAAACTGTTTCCAACATAAATGGAAAAAAAAATGCTCACTATCTACACTTCTAATCCACATAAACTTTCACCGTGCCAAATCTCACACTCCTCCTTGAGCGCATTTTTCTTAAAAAGGGATCCAAAATTTTTGCTCAGCGTAATAAAAATATAAACGAAAGAATTCCTCAGAATTCGATAAGCAACGTAGGTGGTACAAGACAACGTGAAGATGAGACAACATCTAGCCCGGATATTGAAGAAGAGTTTACTTACCATCACTACATCACGGCTATATATTTCTCCCGAAGGATTAGGTTAAGTTGTACCTTTTTGTCCACCTACAATTTGCCACTAATATAATATTTACGTCCCATGTACTATAGAAGCGAGCCTGTTGCCAATAACAGAGCTTAGAACTACGTCACCACGGGGAAATAAAAAGTAAATTTTACCGGAATCTAGGACCCACAAGTTCAACAGTAGCGCTTGTGACCACAAGACGAGGCTACTTTTCCATTTTTATGAATAACGAATGAATGACACATTATGTCGCATAATTTTTGAGGAGAAAATCGAAATCAAAAGTCATTTATTTAAATGATGCCGAGGGCAACACTTTTTTGAAAGTTAGGATTCACATGAAACAGTTCCCCAAAACGCCCGCCCTTGACCACTTCCTAGTGTTTTTGCTTGAAAGAAGAAGTAGTGTTATAAACTCCTCAGGATGTTCGTTTTTTTTCTGTTCAAAGTCAAATCATTTATTTCAATTAGACCTGATAACAGGCACTTTTGAACGTTATACTTACAAATTAAAAAAATAATATAATGATTCTAGTTGCACGTTCCAAAAGGTAGTTTTGCATGGAGAATAATGTGAAAGAAACTCTATACTTACTCTTTTAACCCTTAATTCGACAGTAGGAAGTATACTGGACATCGAGTTTGAAAAAATCTACAGCATTTTTTTTTACATTTTTTTTATTTTTTTATCCTAGAGTAGCTTGGTTGTGTCCTTCATTATTACATAAAAAATAACTGTACACTAGCACGTGTGCTCGGCCGGTCAGTCGTTGCCGCAACTTCAGGGAGGATGAACACGTCGCGACCGCTGTTGGTAAGTCCCGATTTATTTATTATTTTTGTTCTACAGTAGATAGTTATTTCTTCTCAGTGTATTCCATAACATATTTATGTATGTAAACTAAAACTACAATTGTAATATTAGTTATAGATTTTACGTTATTCTCTGTGAAACTTATGTGTCCAGTATATTTCCCATTGCCAGGTTCTCAAGAATTTAGTATGGTTTAGTGATGTGCAGTATACTGAACATTGCCAATGACACAGAGAACTAACAATTAGAATTATATGAAGAATTAATATCCGTATTATGTTTGTTATTTGTTATTATTTAACCCCAAGCAATATTATTATTTCAGGTCTTCAAAAAAAAATCACTCGCCTCAAAAATATTAGCTTTAGTGCCACCATCTCCATCAACATCATCACCGTCTCTCATCTAACGCTCTATCGGACATAGAAGACCAGACCAGTTCTGATGAAGAGCCTGATTTGAACAATGGCCAGAAAGCTGGTGTCTTATCAGCTGCACCATTACTATCGATACCAGAAACCGACAGTAACATCGGAAATGACGAGACATCCAACGACGAAACCAATAACGAGCCTGTAGTCGAAGAACTACCAGTGCCCCCAACACCAATAATGAGAGAAACCACCAGTAATGATGATCTTATTCCGACCTTGTCATCAATACAATCTGAACTGGACATATCACGAGCACCTAATATTGTAATACTTTTCTGCGGATATACTCCAAAATATAGCCCATAATACAAACCTTTTCTCAGTGCAAAGAACTGGACGGTCAATAAATGTTACCGAAGATGATAATTCTGAATGATTTCCTGTCCACTCTTTTACTTTTACTTATAGGGTGTTGTAAATTTGCCATCTTACGTGGACTACAGACTGGTCAACTACGATATCCAGAAATTGCTAGCGCTATGCCTTTGAAAAGGTTTGAAAGCATACGCAGGGATATTCATTTCGTGAACAATTGTTTTCCCACTTTGGCTCGATACTTCAAAGTGAAGCCGTTTGTAGAGAAGGTGAGAATGAACTGCTTAGCTAAAAGGAGATGAGGTATAGCATTGACGAAAGGACAATACCGTATAAATGGACCAAGGCGAGAAATATAAGGCAGTGTAGCTTCAAGAACTTTTGACTGACTATATAGATATTGTAAGTTAGATGATTGAAGTTTTAGAAACTTCATGTTTACGGTAATTATAAAAAGCTGTGGTTTTTAATTTATTATTGATCTCAAGATGGAAAATTACGTTATAATAAGAAAGAAGGATCAAACTTTGATTTATATAATTTTATAGAAGCCATAATCAAAAAAAAAAAAAAAAAAACAATAAATAATGGGTCGGTTAATTTTTTTTTTTTTTGTCTAATTATTATTTTATTATACACAGGCATTTTATTATTTTGTATCATATTTGCAAAAAAAATTTCAAAAAATTTCCTTATAAAAAAAAATATGACACAACTCCTTAATTCGGCAAAGTCCAGTATACTTCACATCGATATTTACAGTTACTTTATGGAGAACCTGGCAGTGTCCAGTATACCGGACATGGATTTTCTCAAAATCTAGATATACCAGATTTTTCTAATTATTTTTCCTAGGGTAAAAAACATCAAATAAAAACAAAAATAAATTAAAAAATCAAATTTTTTAGATTTTTGTCTATTGTCTAATTAAGGGTTAAAATAGATTTTACAATATTTGTATACCTACATAATCAGATTATATGTGAGGACCTGGAAAAAAAAACTACTGTACTGAGATAGGTACAAGGTGATATAAAATAAGCAACGCAGCTGGTAATTCTATGAGTGTATTTAAAAATACTTACACAATATTTAAACCAAAGATGATTTTTAAAAAAACTAACAGGTGAAAAATAACTCCAGTTTCGGAAGTCTGTGGCTTTGGTGGTTTTGTTTTGTTCATTATTGGCCACCGACTTCCGAAACTGGAGTTATTTTTCACCTGTTAGTTTTTTTTAGGAAGTCGGTTGTTTTTTTTGTAAAAAACGTTTTTATTTTGTCATTTTGAGTTTCTTTGAATGTAAAGAAAGTCTTTCAAAACTTGAAAGAATCATTGAAATTGGATAACAATTGCTAAAAAAGTTCTATCTCTAAAGATTAATCTGTACATCTCTGCCGGCCCCTTTTAAAATAGAATGGCGTAATGTTATGTTGTGGAAATACAAAAGCTCAGCATAGACATCTGACTATAGCAATCGCGAATAATTTGCTGTTATGCGTTGAAGAGTTCTTCCTCGAAGATTCCTCATCAGGTATGAGTTTTGATACAAATGGGACCAATCTGTTAGTATACCCTATCAAACAAAAAAAGAATTTTGAAAATCGGTCCATAAATGACGGAGTACTGAGGTAACAAACCCTAAAAAAAAAAAAACAAGATAAACGTTTCTACTGGCTACCACTCAACCAACCAATTCAAAACACAAAACGCTGTAGCGACCGCGGTGTTACGGAGGTACTCTGAAACCCCCATAAAGGCAAGTTTACAAACCATTCCCACTTTTATTGTAAAAGTTTAATATAGAGAGGATCTGTAAATGGACCAATCAATACTTTATTGTGCTTTTCCCAGCTCCCCGTTTCAGACTGTATGAATCGAGGTGGGGGGAATATAAGTACGCATTCCGTACTCCCCTCCCTACAATTGTTAAGAAGAAGTTGTTTTTCTTTATTGCATTTGTGTATGTAAAGAGATATGTTATTTTTATGCGTGTACCTGCGTATGTTATTCTTCTTTCGTAGTCTTTTATTATATTATTTGTGAGTGAGTTTATGTTCTTGCATTTCAAGAATACGAACAGTGATTTTCTGGTTTCAAGATTTTCAAGTGATTGTTTTCTAATTAACTTACTGTGGCCTAGTGATTAAGGCTTCGTGAGAAAACCCTGGTCTAAAAATAACCATTAGTTTGAAATAACCATCCCTCCATTTAGGAAACTTTGTGGTCAATGCCTTATCTGAATGAAAAGAAACCTTTGCCCTACTGAGGACAGTGAGAAGCTAGTATTATTTATGTCACTCTAAACCAGACTTGATAAATAATATTATATGAATGTATGTGATTAGAAATATATAAGTATTATTTATCAGCTGTTTAGTACCCATAACACAAGCTCTGCTTATCTTGGGCTGAGATGCCGTTGTGTGAAAGTTGTGAAATATTTTTATTTATTCATATTTGTATTTCATATTTGGTACAGCGATCGAATCAAACGCTTATTTAAGTCTTACATAGAGAGTAGTAAGGTACCTATTTGCATAATTAGCAAATTAAAGAATTTCTAGCATGGACGTAGTGTATGACATTATTTCATGGCGTCAAAGTGGAAAGTCTTGGTAGAGCTTAGGCGGTACGAAAACACTTTTAAGTTTTGCACAAACAACGAGGCTTTCAGATTTGCTTCCCAAAAACCTTTTTGAAACAGCACAGCCAACGTCGAAAAAATTAACAGAACCGAAAAATATTAATGATTGCATTATGAGAAAAAAGGCGGGGGATCTTAGAAGGAATGAGCTTCGCGTCTTTCCAAGTTATAAAAGGTAAAGAAAGAGCTTGCATTGAGTGAATACCCATTCAGAGTTGGGGAAAATTCAGACCACTGCAACCGCGTATTCCCAGCACTTTACGAATGCAACTCCTTTTGATGGAATCCGTATTTTTTTTTCGACAATCTGACTCGAAGAATGTTTTTAGTAAGTCAGACGCTTTAGAATGTTGGACAAGGCTTTTAATTTGAATGTACCTAGTGACTTTTTTGTCGGTTGAGCATTCGTTGGTCATTCGAACGTATGATAAAGTAGATAGACGTTTAATAGTATTTTGAAAATTTAGTACCCTTTTTCCGTGAAGTGGCTAATTTTAACGGAAGTATTCTTCTGAAAGAAACATGAAAGTAGAATAAATGCTGTGGAAATGCGTTCCTTGCGAAGTATGTGTGGTGTAACAATGAATGACAGATTGAGGAATGATGTGATAAAGCAACGTTGTGGTTTAAAAGAAGATGTAGTAACAAAAATTTATAAGAGTATGCTTAGATGGTTTGGTCACGTTGAAAGGATGGATGAAAGGTGACTAACGAAAGGTAGATGTAAGTGGGAACGCCGGGAGGGGACGCCCTAGAAGGACATACATATACCATATTGGTGAGGTTCTTCAGAAAGGTCAGGTGCGTAGTACTCGCAACCGGCGTGTGTGTATGACAACATGTATGAATTTAAACGAAGCAAAAGAAGTATGTAAGAATCGTAGCATATGGCGCTCTGTAGTTTCTGCCTACCCCCATGGGAAAAAGGCGTGAGTTTATGTATGTATGTATTCTTCTTTTTTGCTACATTGTCACGATTCCGAGTGAAAATCATGGATTTTTGTTTTACAATTTTAATGGTCAATCTCAAAGATAGCACGCGTTGCATAATCACCGTAGAAATGGGTAATATTGCCAAAAAAATCGACAAAGACAGGATGTAGAAACGTTCCTGCAGATTATCGTAGAATTTTACACTCTTGCAGACTGAAGAATCGACACATTTCTTCCCCTCAGTCTTGACATTGGTATACTCAAGACGGAAGAAATGTTTCTACAATGGGCCATTTGACAACATTTTAGTTTTTAGTGCCTCATCTAGAAAACAAGAAAATATTCGACACAGTCATATTTTTTTCTTTTTCAAATTGATGGAAAACTCCTTAGATTAAGCGCATTAAAGTTGAGGAGTGGGGGCTTGTAACGTCATTTGCTAGCATAAACAGTACTGGCTAGTGACGTCATGCGACATTTTAATTCGATGTATTAAAATGTCGTTATTTTTTGATTACGTGAAAAAAGAAAAAATACGTGCCGAATATTTTCTTGTAATCTAAATAGCCCATTTGTTACTTTGTCGATTCTTCCGAAGTCGTAACCCAATTCCGCGTTGATTATGTTTCGCATTGTGGTGTTAAAACTAGTAATCAAGAACATTACCTACTTCTAATACAAATACAAAAGGTACACAAAATATTATTCAGTCTTCCATGTTCAACCCTACCTGTATTACAACTTAAACCGACAGTTACGAAAGTTCCCTATTATGCTGCTCTAGCCTTTCACCGAATGTTTCAGTAAAACTCCAAGATCAAAAGACTTTCCAAGTGGTTGCTCGAAATTTCCATTATACTACTTCAAAAAGTGAATTTACATTGCCCTCAGGAATAATTTGTGATTTAAACTTCGACCCCGTAAAGTATAAGTTTTATTTTTATATTAAAAATAAAAATTGGTTTTTACAACTTTATTAATTACTGACGAAATTTTGTTTAGCTCAGGGCCAAAGGTAAGAAAAATAGCAAAGGTAGGTATTTTTTGGGAAAAAGTAGGTGTTTCGTTTTCCTAAATAGGTAATAGCTATTACAGCCAACCTAGCCTCTTTTGTCTATTTTTTTTTTGAACAAGCAGGGTTTGCTTGCACACGTTATAACTAAATAAAACATCGAGGCTTCTAAGTTTAAATAATATAAATGTTTCATACACATTAACGTTCAGGAATAAATTCTTAACCTGATAATAAAAAACCGCATCAATATCCGTTGCGTAGTTTGACTACTAGACTTTGTTTTTGTACATTAATTTGTTTTTCATTGAAAGGTTAAGAATAATTTACTTAATACATTTATTATGTAGTTAGGTGTAGGTATACAGACAGATAAGTTGTTACACTATAAAAAATGTTCCAAGTGCAAATCCACAATTTTGGACGCAAAAGTTAACACTTTTAACTAGGTTATTCTAAATATAATGATGACAGGTTTTATTTTATCTCGATGTTATTCATTCTGGTTTTCTTATATTTCCTGTGGCTCCTCATATCTTCCCAATACTTACAGTCCTGAAATGTTGTTGTTATGAGGTGTATTAGATCCTAGACTAGTGTATTGTATAAAGCGTAGTCTTGTTCACCTCTCCAACTAAGCTTGAGTCTTGAGTGGGATCACGTCGATAGTACAATGGATGGGGATCGGAGCTCACGACATTTCTACCGCCAGACCAACGCCTTAACCATTGGGCTGTTGCCACTTAACTCCTGGTACTCTAAACTCCTGGTCCTCATTACAACATAACCAACTTCTTCTACTGTCTGACTCATCCAGCATCTGAGGAAGACGAGGACAGTGTACCGGACAGGTACCTGGTTAGGCGGGACTCCAGTCACCAGATTCCTAAATCATCCAACACACGTTAAGGTAAGCAAGAAACTAAAATCTAATCATCCCCTCTAATCAATCGTAAACCTTTTACGTCGTCATTTCCGTTGGCGTCAACACTAGATAATTCTTAACTAACCTTACATCTCAGTTCGGACACGTTTCTGTTTCGCAAATCTAATTTTTCTCCCGGGCGAATTCCTTTTTGAGAACTATCCGGGACTCGCTACGGCTTCAGTATTGGCAATTCCGACGAATGTTCCTATCTGTTTCGTTCGGAAAACTTTTTGTTCGGTACTTGTATCGACATGTTGTGACGATACGATATTCACGATGATTCGTTGCTTCGTATTAAGTCATCTTGGCTAGGTTTTCGTCAGGATACTTCTTACTTTACTCCTTGCTAATATGGAATTGGTGTATACACAGAACTTACTAACTGTAATATTCTTCCATAACATTCGTTAGGAGAATCCTTTTTCTTTTTGGTACCTGCTAACCTTTAAATAGAAAGGAAAACATAGGATTGGCACTATTACACACACTATTTATCGGCGTCGATGTTGAATCTAAGTCTGCAACTTATTGTACAGACACCAGCACATCAACCTACCCCAATGTGTCAAATTTCTTTAATAGGTTTTCAACTTTATTTTAAACAAAATAAAGTTGATGTTCAATTGGGAAAATTTGACAGTTTGGAGTAGATTGATGTGCTGGAGTCTGTACTTAGCTTTAAACCTTTTATTATCTTTTAAACTTGCATTGTGGAATGCAATAAACAAAATGGAAAAATCTTATTTACAGTCCTCGTTGTTACCTAATTGCACTTTTGGCCTTTTTCCAGAGACCAATTAGCTTAAATTAGTCTTCCGTAGGATATTATTATAGTCTACGACTTTCATGGCCTGCTCTAATCATCGAAATAAGTTTTGGTATTTGGTATCGTGCGTGGCAGCCAGTTGTATATATGTACAGACGCCAGCACATCAAGTTACCCCAATGTGTCAAATTTTCTCAATTGAATATGAACCTTATTCTGTTTGATATAAAGTTGAAAAACGATCAAAGAAATTTGACACATTGGGGTAACTTGATGTGCTGGCGTCTGTACCTAGAATTATCGTATTACCCAGTTACTGGATTTTGAGGTCAGATTTACTGTCGCTTTATACAATACTAGTAAACATCTGCAGGCCTAGCAATATTAAAAATTCTATTTCTATTATCGTAATTAACACGTTGACGCGCGGTACCGCCTATGGGCGTTAATTTTTCAAAAATGATACGACAGTACGTCCCTCGACGTCTAAGTTTTTACTTAAATAAAATCAGTACGTTCGACGACGACCGATTTGGCATACTTTCATAAGGCGCAGCAATTTGTACTGTCACCACAGGTGCAATTATGACTCCGTACTGGCACAATACAGTGTACAAAAATTCGTCCAAAAAAAGTACTATTACTCACACATTCATATTTATTTGGTCCGCTTTACACGCACACTACGCCCGCGGGCGTTGCCTGTACGTACGATCAGTTGAGTACCGGCGCGCTGCGGTGCGACGACGCGTCATTACATGTTTTCGCAAGCGGCCGTTATTTAGAAGGTACGTATGTTTGTTTTCAACGTATTTTTAGTGTTTTATGAGCACAAAATACTTATTCAAGTTTAGTTGGACTTGTAGACAGCTTATTTACGTAGCTAATGTATATTTTCAACACGTTTTGTGGTGCTAAAAACTATTATTATTGCAGATGTCTCGGGACGCGTTTGAACGTGAACAAAAACGTATTCTGGACCTATTTGATGCGGCATCGTCTTCAGAATCGAATCAAGACCCGTTTGCTGACGATGGAGAATATGGATCCGACGTGGAATACCAACCATCCCATATAGAATCCACAAGTTCGGAAGATGAAACTCAGACGTCACAAATACGACGAAAGAGTACAACTGTGATATCCTCTGGTGAGTCCACAACTTCTTCATCTAGTGATGTAGTTGATGATGATGACCAAACTTCAATTTCGGAACTGGCGGAAGATCGTGAGAATATTGAGGTTGTCCAAAGGCCCGAGATTTCTGTAGACCTGATACAAGAACCGATTTCCACGATATCTGGTGTGTCTATAAATGAAGAAGGTCCCCATGAGGCCGAAGCTACCTCTTCTCATTTAAATTATGTGAATGTGATTACCAGAAGATCAACCACACCAGTCTCCGAAGTATCATGGTCTCAGACGGTTACTGAAATACCAGATTTTAATTTTGATATTTCGCAGTGTGGTATTACCGTTGATATTGATGACATGAATCAAGTTATTGACTTTTTCAACCTCGTATTTCCCCAAAATTATTTAGAGTATCTGGTAAACTGTACTAACAATTACGGAAACGCTTTATGCAACAGTAATAGACCGCATACTAGACATACCCGCAAAGCAGTATATCGTGAAACCAATTGTGAAGAAATGATGAAATTTCTTGGACTTACCCTCCTCAAAGGTCACGTTAAATGTCCTAAACAAAGAAATCTATTTTCGTTATCCAACCAACTGTATTATCATCCCATATTTAGCTTTATAATGTCTGGCAGAAGATATGAACAAATATTGCGCTGCATCTGTGCATCAGAATTAGATGCAAAGGGAGAAAATAAAATTGTCAAATTTATAGATATGTTGACACTTAACTTTCGCAAAATGTATAATCCTAGTGAGGAACTGGCACTGGATGAATCACTTCTTCTGTTTCGGGGTCGACTACACTTTCGACAATACATTAAGTCGAAAAAAGCCCGCTACGGCATCAAATTTTACGAACTCACTACCTATGATGGCTATGTACTAAATGCAAAAATGTACTCAGGTAAGGAAGCGGCAGGACAAGAAGTAGGTGAGTCTAAGACTGAGAAACTTGTAATGAGATTGATGCGTCCATACTTACTACGTGGACATCACCTGATTATGGACAACTATTATAATTCGGTGAAGTTGTCTGAAAAGTTAATCGATTTGAAAACTCATTGTACCGGCACTTTGCGATCAAATCGTAAAGAAAATCCTGTACATATTGTAAAGAAAACGCTGAAGAGAGGAGAGCACGTATGGGCACGTAGGAACAAGGTTTATGTCTCAAAATGGAAAGATAAACGTCCCGTCCTAATGATTACTACTAAGGTACATCCCTCAATTGTCGAAGTGAGAAACAGATTTGGAAAAACTAGATTGAAACCTGCAGAAGTTGAACTTTATAACAGGTACATGTCAGGCATTGACCGATGTGATCAAATGGTATCATATTATTCATGTCCTCGGAAAACCATTCGGTGGTATAAAAAAGTACTATTCCATTTTATAGATATTGCAGTGTGGAATGCATACTTTCTGTTCAAAAAATATAAGAAAAATAATGCTTCATCGTACCATTACGTAACCTACCGAGAAGATTTAATCAAGATTATGACTGGAATAGGTGATCGGAACCTGAAAGGAGTGGACATGGTCAATAAAAGCAGTATTTATGATAATAGACGATTTCGACCTAATACAACATCTGTTTCTCACCCAGAAAACATTTCTAGGACTGAAAATATCATAACTGGGCACTGGCCAGAGCAAGTGCCATCTAGACCTGGAACTAAAAAAAAATTCGCTTTCCTAAAGTGCAAAGTGTGTAACAAGAAAAATGTACGAAAAGAAACGAGCTATCGGTGTAAAGGGTGTCCTGATAAACCTCCGCTATGCCCATCTTGCTTCGAGGAATATCATGCAAGCTTGGATATTATATAGATGATAGTATACTGCGACTAATTATTATTATAAGTGTAAACTGATTGTGATAAAAACTTTTTTCGTACAAATTATAAGACTGATACAATTATGTTGATTTTCAGAAGATTTATCTTTGTGTTTAGTTTATTTTACGTTTTATGACAACACAGAAGGTTTGTGATTGTTTTTTGAATAAATAAGACTGATTAGAGCATTTTTTTCTTTTATTTATCATTACACAACACTTACGCCTAACGCCTAAAGGCGACAATGCACAATGTATGCTATCTCTCCAAACTCAATATGACACTACGGATATAGACGTATACGTCGTAGAACGTACAGTCAATATAGATTAAAAATGTGTACTACACGTGACAGTACGCCTTATGACGTATACGTCTAGAAACGTCCGTCATAACATATATGTTTTCTGATCATGTGTTCTGACACTACGCCCATAGGCAATGTACTGAAATTAGTAGTGTCTCAGTAGACGGAATTAGTATATTAGTACCGCCCGTCAACGTGTTAATCGATAAGGCGACAATAGAAAGAAAATGGCGTAGGAAACAACTGTTTGTCACCTGTCAAGTGTTAACGAGTAGAATTTGTAATATGGCTGAACATTAAATACACTTGACAGTTGACAAACAGCTGACTCCATATATACGTATATGCCATTTTCTTTCGATTACGATAATAGAAATAGAATTTGTAATATGGCTAGGCCTACTGGCTACACTGGAAGCCAACTCTGACATTGACTGGCCTTCTGGTCTATTTATTCATTTATTTATTTATTTAGGATCTTCTACAAAAGATATACACAGATACATGAAATTAATTATCGCCGCCAAAAGTATTCTGTAGGTGTACCCCTTCACTTATAGGAGACCACAGCATGCATAATAAAATGTATAACTAAGCTAACAACAATTATTATTCAGACAAGTGGTTAGTGGCCTGACTGCTTTGCTGGAGGTCGTGGGTTCGATTCTCACCCAAGAAAAATGTTTGTGCGGTGAGCACGATCATTTGTTCTGTGTCTAGGTGTAGTTTTTGTATTATATGTATTTATTTTGAAATATATAAGTATAATTATCAGTTGTCTAGCAGAAATATATAAGTATAATTATCAGTTCTCATAGCACAAGCTTCGCTTGATTTGAGACTAGATGTGTGAAAGTTGTGAAATATTTCTCTATTCATGTATTTATATTTGGCAAAAGTCTTGACACACTATGAAGCCCAATTTGCGTGATAAAACGTTCAAAATCTAGTCTCATTCTAAACTCAGCGTCAGTCGATATCAAGAAATAGCCAAAAATTTACGGATTTAAGACTTATTTTTAACAATCAAGGCTAAATTTTCCGTCTGACATGAGCCTTTCATACGCAACTCGACATATTTATATTTCATGTAAGTACTTAAAGCGGCATAAAATAATAACCACGCACGCTCAACACCTAAACATAAATAAAACCTGTTGTTCTTAAGCTCGCAGGAAAAAAAACATATAAAATATCTCATCACAATATTTCCTTGTATCGCAAGGAGCGATAATAACTTTATGGTGCGTGTAAAATCCCTAGCAATTTGTTCGCTACATGCCCAAGTTCTAGCCCTCATCTCCCAAATGTATCTGTATTTATTACGGCATGCTATGAAGGTATTTTAAGCAAAAAGAGGATAGGCGCCAAAAACTCAATTTCGACGCTTTGCTACAAGGAAAACGGGGAAATCAAGTTAACGCACACTAGGATACCTCAATGACACCGAACCGTTGTGTAAGGAACATAATATATTTATTTGGAAAAAAACAATACAGTCTTTCTTCTACTACTGTTTTTCCATTTAGCTACTTACTTAAAAGAAGCTGAGAAAATGTGCTTAATGTTTAAAAACAATATCTGATTAATACTAATACCAGACTGTTAGGTACTCTTCCACTGCAGGGCAAAGGCTTTTTTTGGTTTCAAACTTATATTAACTAAGAGTTTCCTTCTCCGATGTCAATGATGTCTAAGGTTAACTTTGAAATTACAAACGTACCGTTTGTTCTTTAAACGAATCAGACAAATTTGTTGCTGGGGAGTTAGTTCCACCACTTCTCTTTCCCAGCTAAAACACTAGGAAGTGGTGAAGGGTGGGCGTTTTGGGGGTCTGTTTATGCATTTTTTTGACGTTCAATAAGCTCTGATTCTCAGCCTTTTTTTAATAAAGACCTTTAATTTTTGACACTTAATAAATTAATTTACATTAATTTACGCTGTTGTTGTTGTTGTATTTGTAATTATGTATCTACTAATATTAGATATTAAGTGAATTGTTACTAACACTATGGACTTTGTCTGAAATTAAATTTTTCTATTCTACTCTATTCTACTTGCCCGAATTTGAACCACAACCACAACCCTGCCTGTATTTTAACTAAATACACTTAACAAAATACTTGTGCGATTATTGAGCTCGTGTAGGTAGTAATTATAATAATAAGTTAAGCTCATTGTTTCTGTTTCTACGAATTCATTTGAATAACATTTTCCGAGAGAAATTTTTGAATTTTCAAGTTCCCAGTAATAATAATACAGATATGAGTCACCAAAATGTATATTCGGACTAAATTCTTTCTATGTCAAATTTGTGTTAGAACCTAGATAGTTTAGATTCACAATCGAACCTGCTAAGTGGTGCTGTCATTGGGTTTTTAACTAACGTTCGGATAGAACAACATCTGTCGGACCCGCGAGTTGAAGATATTTATTTTTTTCTTTCTTATTGTCGGCCTGAATAAAAACAGGCTACATTGTTTTTGCTTGACTCCATCTACAATGTTACATAACAGTGTGACAAACTCCAAAATTATGGTATAAAAATATTTTAAGTAAAACACCATCGAAGCGTACCGTTAATGTAAACTAAGGCAACGAAGGAATCCTGATTAAAAAGGTCCCTTTCAAGTGTACAACAAATTGGATTCACAGAAAAACAAGGATTGATTCTGAAATAGAAAATCGTTTTATGATTTTGGGTCGCGGCACCTATCGCTTGTCCGATATTCTTGGTGACCCAATTTGTTTTGCCGTATTGTCGAAGTTTCTGAGTGCCTAGATCTGTCAAGTTTATATAGCATCGCAATAAAAATAAAACGCAAAAAATGAATTAATACTTTATTATTTTGCGCTTTCTACTATTTGTTATAAAACAGTCGTTCTACTTCTTCTACTTTATGATGATGTAAGAATAACTGAATAAAATACGAGTTTACATTTGTTATATACCCACATAACTTTATTGTACACCAAATAGGAAAAGCATACGTAGTTTAACAGCACGCCCTTTCAGATGAACTAAAATAAAGGGAATGGATTTTAGGCTGCCTGTGTACATTAAAGTTGTGGCGATCTAAGAAGTCAAATTTGACGTTTCTCTCTTATCATCATTTCTTTTTGTGTCGCAAAAACTTATTTGTAGGTACGTCTACGTAAATAATAGAAAAATTATATTCATAATCCTAATATTAATTACTCACTAGTACCCACACACTATAACGACATAAAAGTTAAACTTAACGCTTGCTAATGATACCATTAGCGAACGTTAAGTTTCACTTTTTATTTATTATTATTATTTATTATATTGAGAACATGCAATCAAAAACACGAATTCATCTTTGATTCATATTTCGACAGGACGTTATTGCAATGTCGTTGGGTTGGTAAACGTAGTGTTGTGACCGTAAAAGTTTACCTGAATTAAATCGATTTTCTTTAAAATCGTTACTTTTACGAATACGAAACAATATGTACACATTTACTCGTATTTGTGTGTGTGTGTGTGAGTTTTTTTTTAATGTGTGTGTATTATATATAATCAATATTAGAAACTCAAGAGCTCAATAAATCTAAAATTGTTGAATTAGATCTCTTGTTTATTTTAAATCGATGTGTCTCACGACTCTCACTACGCAAAGTATTTTGATAGCTGTCAAATAGCACTAGGTACTTAGATTGTCACAACTTTAAAATATAGTGTACAACAAGCTGTCAAATAGCACTACTTAGATTGTCACAACTTTAAAATATAGTAAACAACTAAATACAAACAAAACAATAAACGTACAAAATATCATACTCATATTCAAAGGCATAATACAACAAATGTTATACATAGCAATACAACAAATGTTTTACATAGTTATCACAGAAGCTTACAGATTTTAGTAACAAAGTTTAAACAACGCCAAGCGTTGCATTTAAAGTTCGAAGTAAAACTTTGTTCTCAAACGTTGCTGACAACATTATGTTATATTAAATTCCAAATTGCATTCAAAATGTTTAGAATATGTGCCAAAAATGTTTCAAGAAGTAGGTATAGAGTTAAGTAAAATTAGTGATATATCAGACGGATCTTTGGCCTGTTGCCTTGACCCAAAGTTATATTTGGGTAAAGAATTTTCAGTATAAACATAACATAACATCACGCCTGCTGTGCCCGAAAGGCTAGGCAGAGGTGTAGCAGTAGAACACCCACATTTTGAAAGTTATGTTTCAATCCCATGTAACAGGGGGCGAACCTGCACCTTTCATGTATGTACTTATGTTATAAAATTTGTTTTCTGTTACCAACTAGTAATAAGCGTTTTTCATCGTTATACAGTAATTGAACTTTTCGTACCAATTTGTTTTATACTTAAAAATAAGCTGCTGCTGCTGCTGCTACTGCTGATGCTAGCTGGCTTTTTTTTATAATTATTGTGTGTATGTGTGTTAATGACTGATGTCAAATAAATATTTGTCTTAAACCGCAAATCTCTAAAGCAATCTTTAAAAATTGTTACATAAAACTTACATCACCGATATTCCCACCCAAATCTTACCGACCGACTCATCCCTACTATCAAGATGGGAAACATTCATACAATCGTACTTCCCTTTTTATCTCCCTTATGCTAATCGAAAAGTTTTCACAGCATCGCCTAGTTTTCTTACTGCAACGCGTTCAGTATCGGACACCGGAGTTTTTAAAACTTTCGTAAAATATTTTAAAAAACTTTCAACGATATCCTATCTTTTATCTTTATAGTTCGACAGTTAAAGTTGCCCTATTGGAAAAACTAGGCATTAAAATAACTGAAATATTTTTTCAGTACTTAAGTAAGATTGCTTTTGAGGAATACTATTTTTACATACATACATACATACATAAACTCACGCCTTTTTCCCATGGTGGTAGGCAGAAACTACAGAGCGCCATATGCAACGATTCTTACATACTTCTTTTGCTTCGTTTACATTCATACATGTTGTCATACACACAATTTTTAGGGTAATTAATTTAAAACTCTTTGTATACTTTGCAATCATATCTAATTTTAGTAAATCTAAGTATTTGTTTTATCTTTTCAGCCTAAGAGTTCAATTACAGCTCGATACCAAAAATAATTCAGTCATAAATAAAGTTACCATGTCTTAAATCCGAATCCTTTGTCCAAAAGGTACCTACTATTTTACTAAGCATGTAATTTAGTAAAATAAAATATAAAAAAAGCTAAGAGAAAACAAAATGTTTTAGATAGTCCATCTAACAAAGAAAACATTTTTTTGATAAACCTTTAATGGCAAGAAGTGGTACATAGCAAAAAGTTGTTTGTGGAAAACTTATTTTTAATTTTATAGATATAATAAATCTTTATACAAAGACAGTGTCTACTCAGCCAATGTTAAAGGTAATTATATTTCTTTTTAATAAGCTAAGTTTAGATCAAACACTGTTTTGTTTTAGTTTTGGTAAAAAAATATAAACCTAAAGGTTGTCTATAAGAGATTGCTTTTAGCGATAAGGCCGCCCATCGTATCACCGTTTGTAGCCCTTAAAGTTATAATTTGTAAGTTTTTATGGTGTACAATAAAGAGATTTCTTTCTATTCTAAAATTATATTCCCATAATTTTTTGGAGACAAAAGCGTATTTAGTAAAAAGTTGATAAAATACTTTTAATGATGCTACTAAAGTTACAACGGCAAAATGCAACGAAATACGAACTTACTGATGTAATCGATTAAATTAATTTGCATGCGGATCGTAAATATTCATCTCGACCACAGATTCAGAATACACGCAATTGAATTGGTTTTGTTACTATGATTTCTTTTTCAAATGAAACAACTTCGCAGTAGAACACACAAAATAAGCAGAGATAGCCTAGTGATGTGACCGGCGGATTTCCAAATCGTCGGTCTCTAGTTTGAGCCCAAGGCATGCAGCTCTGACTTTTCAGATTCATGTGCGTATTGTATAATTATCACTTGCTTCAAAAACATTTAAAGAACACATCGTAAGGAAACCGGCATGCCTGAGAAATATTTCTCGAGGGCCTATGATGCCAAGTCAGAGGCCCATGGGCGGCATTAAAACTCTGACAAGAGGTTAGTTCTCACTAACCACACGATAAGAAAAAGACACAGTATTCACAAGTAACACTCTTCGAACGAACATCAATCATTTTGGCTTAAGCACAAGGTATTGCAAGAAGTCAACGGTCAACAACACACAGAATAAATGGAAAAGGCACTCCATTTTCAAACAAACATACATACCTACATACAAAATCTGCATAAAAGCTGCCGCAACTCAAATAAACCTCAACTTTGTAGTACATTTTACCGTCATTTACCACTTGTACCTACATACAGTGTAAGTGGCCGTTTGTATCCGTCATACGAAGTACGTACGACCACTGAAATCCTTGCTATGGGAAATGAGCTGCAAAGTGTACTGTCAACGTATCTAGCTTAGGTACTTTATGCTTTAAAGTTAAGGACTGTTTATTTATGTAAAATGTAAGAGAGAGTAATTTTTTCAAAGGAAAGCAGTTGTATTTATACTAAAAAATTTAAACGTAACATACATTATATAGGGTGACTGGTAATTAGTGACCGATACTTAAAACACGTGATTGTACCTACTCATGTGTACGAATAACTTTCCAAAAAAAACTTTTTTTATACTCATTAACTTTCAATTAATTCAATTACGTCAGTACTGCACAACGGGAGCGGTGAGGGTGGCGGGGAAGCGTGTAACGCTACTACTAGTAGATTTTGCTCTTTCCGAGGTCAGATTAGCTGATAGATCGTGCCGATTCCTGCCTACTGCAGTGATCGGTCACAGGCCTGGGCGCGGATTTAAAACAGCGTTTGTTTTTATTGTGTTATAAATTATTGTGTAAGGTTATTGAAATCATGAATACAATCACGTGTTTGGACTGCCTCGTTGGTCTAGTGGTCGCAAGTGCTACAGACTGCTGAGCATGAGGTCCCGGGTTCGATCCCCAGGTCACGACACAACTTTTGTTTCACATGTACAGATGCCAGCACATCAAGTTAACCCAAAGTGTCAAATTTCTTTGACTGACTTTTGACTGCCTCGTTGGTCTAGTGGTCGCAAGCGCCACTACAGAGCTTGAGGTCTCGGGTTCGATCCCCAGGTCGGGCAAAGTGTTATTGAGTTTTTCTATTTGGAATTTCTTAGTAGCAGCCCGGAGTCTGGATTTGTGCCCGATTGATGGCAATAGGCTCGCCCCCTATTACATGGGACTCAAACATAACTGGCGAAATGTGGGTGTACTACCAGGTACACCTCTGCCTAGCCCTTCGGGGATAACAGGCGTGACGTTATGTATGTATGTAATCACGTGTTTAAGTATCGGTCACTAATTACCAATCACCCTATATATTGGAGTTGACTCGTAGTCTTATCGGGAGAAGTATTTTACATGGAGCAAGCCCAGTAACTGGGCAACACGATACCTAGAAAGACTGGTTATTAGACTGTCAAGCTTGTTGCTGGTACGAGTAGAGACTACGAAAATTTTCCGGGAACTCGGAACCAACAACAAATTAAAGCGGCACGAAGCTATCTCAGTAAGTGTAGCTTAACTCTCGATCAACCCGTGCGCCTGTTATTATTTAGCCACGAGCGAGATTTACTCACAAGTACCTAACTGGACTAATTTGAAACAGAAAAAAAATAGTCGTTATATTTCTGAAATCTCGGCGAAGTTTTATAAAAGATTAGCAACATTATTTTTCTCCGACAAACAAAATCATATTTTTCTCCTGCGTCCAAGGCTGGGACCTAACACGGTTTTCCTTTAATCACCTCACGACGAAAAGGTCCAACAAATCTCTCAGGTACACCGTATTACTTAACTAAAAGATCAGAGGCCGAACGGAAGTGAGGGCAGAAAATATAGTCCATAATTTAATACGTCTAAAGGGTAGATATCTTTTTAGGGGTACACGACAAAAAGGCGCTACCCTTATTGAATGGAAGGTCCACATTATTCACACATTATATTCGGACGACAATATAAACGCAGACATAATGGGATTGAGTTTTATTTTCGTGATGTTAAACATATTTTTTTTGTAGAATGTACTGCCGTGTTAGGAACATTGTTTGGGAAATGACGGTGCTTTTTCCAGGCCATCTTTGATAACGTAAATAAAAGACTGTGTTGTGTACAAAACAGTAAATAAAAACAGAACATTTTTATTTAAGATTTTTTTTATGGTTCAAACTTTAATTTACTGTAATAAAGTATTGCTAATTAACAATGAGATTAATGTGTTAGGCTACTAGTTAAAATTATTTTTTTATAAACAACTTTCGATTACGAACACAAAATTACGACGATTATTATAAAAATTTAAGTGTTGTTTTTGCTGTGTATTTAGTAAATCCTTTTGCAAATTATACTTTTCTGGAAAAGACGTATCGAGGCACAAGAAGACATTTATAAAGTGCGTTTTCGTCATGTGCATAAATCAGTTTTGTTGTTATTAAAACACATAAAATTATATAATACATTTTGCACAAAAGCCGCTAAAGAAATTTTAAGATTTCAGCACGTAATCCGAGCTTAGTAGGTAGTACAGCGAACGATTTTTCAATCACGCTAGAAAATTGCATTTTTCTTCTTTGATGAAGCACCTCACTATTAATCTTACTATACGAAGACATAATCCGGCGAAAGGAGCGGTTAAACGTCACAGACTTCGATAAATAAGTGTCGCCAACTGAAATACTGTGACTTGTGAGTCATTGAAAAACGATATCTTTGTAAAGTTTCCCTAAAGCAGTAAAACATACTTATTTTAAGCTTTTTCTTCTTGCGATTAAGTCTTCAGGTCACATACAGTGGCAACGAGCTGGTTTAAAATTAAAGATGAAAGGAACTTGAGTCCTTTGCTTTGTTGATGCTACAACCTGAATGGGATAATAAACTACTGCTACACTGCAGGTTTATTTTACTTGCACGGAATAAAAAAAACTTAAGCTGATAGAAGATTTATCACGTAGCCAATTTAGAAACATCAATGTGCTTTTGTGTTGATGACTCAACAAACAAAATTATTTGAATCATGTTTTTACATTAAAAAAATAATTTCATGAAGGGAGGAACACGGGAAAACTAGGTCTACTCTCAGCTCTAACGTTGAATAAATAAGGTTTGTTTTTATAAAATAGCACGGTGAGCACGTCGCTACTATATCCTGATTTGTAACACTCACCTTAAACTTTGAGAAATGACGGAATCAAAATAAAGTGGGACATAAAAAAATCAATAGGTATATTAAGATCGTAAAAACCTCGAACCTATCAAATCAGTGTGATTTTATGATTTCCATAAAACACGGTCGATTGGTTTTCTTTTGCAATTTCTTTATTGCACCGAGGAAAGTGGGATCAATTAAAATTTTACTTGGCCCGGTGTGAATTCCCAAAAAACCTATTAACATAAAACATTCGTTATTTTCAAGGCAAAGAAGTTTTATGGTTTGTAAAATATTGAGGGCATAAATAAAGCGGCTGTCTTGTATAACAGCACGTCCCCGCACCTCGGCTCTACGTAAAGTCGTATTTTATCTCGGATTCTCTTATTCGTGAAAAATAAAAAATATGGATATAAAATTGCCAACGTGCACAGTCTTGGATGCTGGTTACCGTCCCGCAAGGCGGTTAGTAATTGGGTATATAGTATTATGTGGATTCAAGTGTATTTGGGGCGGATTTCACCAATGACAAAAAACACGATCTGCTCTTCTAAACCGCGTTCAAAAGTGTCTTGTTGCTGTGAAATAAATTGACACTAACAGCTTTTGAACACAGTGAATACAGAAATATATTAGGAGAAATAAAATGTCAATCCGTAGCTTTATTATGGGATGACAGCACACCTAGGCTTCCCATTTTGTGGGATTTATATAGAAAAGACAGACTGATATTTTGATCTCGTACAGTTTCATTGATATGATCATGATTCAGTACTAGCATTGTATTCTGTAATAATTGCCCCGTAAAAATGTAGGGTAAGTGTGGTCAGCATTTTTATTTGATTATGTAAAGGTTTGTATACAGCTTTTAAAATGGGACATTTAATGTATTACATTTTTAAGAACGGTAACGCACTACCTTATTCATATTAGCTATTCTTGCGTATGGTACTCGTGGGTTGCAGCTGAAAACCAGCGGCAGATAATACACCCTGTGTTCTCATCTGAGCTGAGGCCTTTTTGGCATTATAATCTTTGTTGATGCAATAAACGCATTTTTTTTTCTTTCGTTCTTTATGTCTCCAGTTTCACAGAATAGCCAGGCTTTTTTTATCTTGACCTGAAACTCCAAAAACTCTTGTAGACCTTGTTTGTGTTTCATTTAGTTTCTTTTTACCGCAAGAGTTATGCCGGCAACGACGCACGTATACCCACATATGAATTTTAAAAGCGTCCCCAATAGTTTACGTTTTCCCTCAGGGGTAGTAAATCGTCCTTTCACGTGGTGGGGTTAATGTTGCTCGTCTTTGGGTTTGCTCTAGTATTTTTTGTTATATCTAGTAGTTATTGATAGGGTACAACTTGGAGCTGATTTTCTTTACGTATCATATTTTTTGCTTTTCTATTCAATTTGTTTTACGATCAAGTTGATCATGATTGGACTTACAAAACTCCTAATACTTAAGTATAAGTAACGGTATCTATATCAACTTATACCTTTATCAAAACCTTTCATCTCAGAAAGTAATTTAAAACTTTCTTTGATCTAAATAAAAAAACTAATCTTAGCTGGCTAAGTTAGTTTGTTATACATTGAATAAAAGCTTATTTTAAGGGATGACAAACTAACTAGACTCACGATTTTATAAAGCCTTTTTACAATTAACAGCGGACTAAAAATGAGAAATTGTTAGGCGTTCAAATATGTAGTAAGCGTCGCCGGCGTTGGCATTTACGATTTAAATGGGCCGTCCTATCAAAACAGAGGTCCTCAAGGATTTCGGATTTCGTTTTGGCAACGTGATTTGTCTGTAGTTTGATTTGATTTCGAGATTGATTTTAAATCTTGTTTTCGGAAGTTATTACGTTACAAAGCGAAACATATTTCATTTGAAAGTCAAAGGAAATAGTGAAATGAAATAAGTTCTTAAATTTTGTATACATTTTGTGTTTTTAGAGTTTTTTAATTTATTATATGAAAAATAAACGAAATAAAATGTCTGTCTTTCCTTGCGGATGTTACAACTTAAGTCCATGACTATTGACACTGAATCAAACAAAAATATTTCTAAATGTTTTTTTGTTTAATTAATTATTTAATGAGATATGCGCATCTAATGTTACAAGTCTGAAGTGACTCAGTTGTTTCTAGTTTCTGTAAAAAAAAACAATAATGTGATCACTGTGAATTACCACAGTACCATGTACCTATGCGTAAATATTCATCGCGACTGTGGAATCCTTAATTGTGCGTTATCCAACATGCATTTACGAATTTCTATGTCATTGACCCTCGAGATGGTGTCCGTCGGTTATGGATATCAGCAATTTGAAATGTATACCAAAAATCCATAGGGGAGGACGGGGCTGCAAGTTCCCGGGGTAAGTTGTTCCGATGGCAATAACTTTCTAAAGAAAAGAGATAGCAATATGTGTGAAGTGTGCCATTTGAGCATCAGGTGACGCGCTGCGCCGGCGGCTATCTTAGTTACTCCAGCGCCGGCGGCTGAGTGGCGGTGTGCACGGTGCTCGTAAAATACCATGTGAGTAAATATTTTGGTGTTTAAACTTTTTGGTCTATTTTTGTCAATTATGGCTCGATTTACATGTAATTTTCCTATTTTGTAGTGACATTAGTAAGATGTCTTGTAAATCAAATGTTTTTATGAATTTATTCTATTGAATTGGTGGTTTGGCAGTATTTGTAAAAAATGAAATTTGGGGTTGGATGTTCCCTCCCGGAGGGGCTGCTTGTTCCGCGGAACAACTTACCCTAACGAACCTTCAGTGTTACCTATAATTTTTAAGACTTATTTTTTTTTAGGATGCGTACCTACAAACGGAAGTCAGATAGAGGGAAAACCTCCGAAACATATCTGCGTCAAGCTGCAAATGCTGACATGTGGGGAAAAAAGTAAAATAGTTGCCAGAGAACTGGAAGTTTGACACATGACGCTACGTCGATTTATTAATAAATTGAAAGCCGGTAAAGATCCTTTCCAGGATATAAATGCAGGACAGTATTTACTGTGGAACAGGAGAAACCGCTAGTGGACTACATTTTAATTATAATTATTACCAATGACTGATTAAAAACCAATAAGAATAGAAGACTGATGATTGATCTTCATAAGTCGATTATACCTATTTGTAAGTTGATAGATCTCAATTGTTAGTTAATATGATAAAAAAAATATCTGCATATTACCAATTAAGTATTTTTTTTTTAATTAGTTTTGTATCTTATAAGATTTCTGACTTGATGAGTGGCAAATATGACTTAAAATTTAAAAGAAACGGTTATTTGGAGGTTTCCGCGTTTTTTTTTGTTATTTTTAAAGTTCAGATATGCATCTGAGAGAAATTATGATATGAAACATATTTTAAACCTATATAATGATTGTTTAATTTACAAAAACCCATTTTATTCTCACATTATATATACATAATCTAAGGGGAACAATTTGCCTCACGGGTGGAACAACTCACCCCAAAGCGGGGCTGAAAGTTCCTCTCCGAAATTTGTCAAAAAAAAATCTGTAAAAAAATAACTACTGAGATATTGGCCCAAATTACTATAATAATACAAAAACCGATAGACAACTCTTTGATATTGCCACATACCAAAAATTCATCCTATCATTTTCATAATGAAATTCGATGTTATTGGAAAATCGGCACTTGCAGCCCCTACCTCTACCCAATGGAGATCTAAGTTAAATTCATATTTCATTTTGAAAAATATTGATTAACACAAAACGCTAACAAAATGCACTACTCTAAGTTACATTAACTCACTATAATTTAAAAACTTTTTAAGGCTAGTGGTTTGCCTGCTAAAGCTTACAGATCATTTAAAAGTCTTACAACAAACACTTATACACGCAATAATTCAGGAAACATATTGACAATTTATTATGCAGATTATTTAGTTATAATCTACTCATTGCAAGGTGAAACAAAATTATTCAAGTAAAACGTAACGTAGTCTTCGTTTAATAGTTACAGCTGCTGCACAGATCAATACATGCCGAGGTCAATGCGTAAATGGGTGACCATCCGTTACATTCTAAGACCTCTCCGTGTCTCAGAAACCACATCTGGCTGTTTAATGTAATTTGTAGATCTACAACAGTTGTAACAGATAGTCAAAAGCTCAAAAGCTCCTGAACTAGTCTTACAAATTGGTATCGTGTATATTGTATCTAAGTATTTATTAAAAACTTAGCCTCCCCCTCCTCCTTGCGTCGTACTCCTCAATGCTGAGGGTCGTGACCTCCCTGCTTCATCACCTTTTTCTTCACTATGTTCCTCCATCTGCTTCAGTCTCTGGCGGTGTGAAGGGCATCGTATACCGAAGAGTCAAGAGTGGTGCGGATCTGGTCGGACCAACGTATTGGGCCGCGTCCACGAAGCCTTTTCCCATTCACTTTGCCAAAAAAACTTAGCAGTGAAGATCAAATAAGCAGATGAATGATATTTAATTAAGTTCTCATATTTAGCTGTTTCTCAAATCAAATAGGATAAGGTTAAACAATGTTGAGTCCTTAAAACTAGAAATCAGTATTGTAGAACTTAACGTTTTATGTACAGACGCCAGCACATCAAGTTACCCCAACGTGTCAAATTTTCCCAATTGAATATGATCAACCATGTTTGACATAAAGTTGAAAATAGATCAAAGAAATTTGACACATTGGGGTAACTTGATGTGCTGGCGTCTGTACATGTGAAACAAAAGTTTACATTCTGAATGGAATAAAAAGCCAACTCTAAGTGACAGGTACCTCATCTACCTTTTATGATTCTAGAAATGCATTTCACAAAAAAGGAAATGCCCATTTCTGGCCATTCTTTTGACATCTATGTAATGAATACTAAAAATATGCCAATTTAGTTACGTAAATATTGCAATAACCAAATTGGTAATGAGTACGTCAAAGATATCAAAAACCGATTTTTTTTATGACATTCAATAATTGTTAATTGCATTCTAATATTCCCGTTCGGTCGTCAGTAATATTAAAGTATGGATTGCAATTCTTAACATAAAGTCCAACCTAGTTCTATTTATGAGAAAAACAGTCGTTGTTTCTTTATTTGTATTGTCAATCCTGATGCCTTTCATTTGTCTTCCATGTGCATCTTTTGGCCAAAGTTTCCTCAGCAAATGGGCATTTTCCTTTGCTTCAAAAATGGACTGGGTAGCTTCTAAATTGATTAAAAGTCTAAGTTTATAAACTAGGTACTTTCATGAGCATGCAAAGCAAACAAATAAACGATGCTTGAGATTGAGCAAAATGTATGAAAGTTTGGTACCATGGCGAGCCCAGCGACGCGACGCTCTATTATAATTTGGCCTGTCCTAAGAAAACAGAGGAGGGCTCGCGAGGCATACACCCTTCATTATGCCCTCGTAACTTGTTTGTCGGTAGTTTGATTTTATTATCAGTTTCATATTGGATAAATGGTGATTTTGTGAATACATTGCAAAATAAACAAGAGGGTCCAAAGATA
Source organism: Euplexia lucipara (assembly GCA_921972225.1). Classification (NCBI taxonomy): domain Eukaryota; kingdom Metazoa; phylum Arthropoda; class Insecta; order Lepidoptera; family Noctuidae; genus Euplexia; species Euplexia lucipara. The sequence goes on from OV179148.1 coordinate 12,908,012, forward strand.
GGTTTTAAAATATGTTCTATTAAAAATGAATTTGTACATACTACCAGCCTGTTACTGTCCCAGGGTTGGTTGGTTGTTTTGCAGGGCAAAGACTTCTTCTCACATAGAGAAGGCACAAGCATTGATCACCACGTTTGCTCAAAGCGGACTGGCAATTTCAAACAAACGAGTATATAAACTACTAGTAGACGTAACGCCGTTTCACCTGCGTAGTTACTGTTCCCATGGGAATTCTGAGATAAAAAGTAGCCTATGTTACTCAGGGTGATGTTAGCTCCAATGGTAAAAGAATTTTTGAAATCAGCACAGTAGTTTTTGAGTATATTCATTACAAACATCACACTCACACACAAACTTTTCCTCTTTATAATATCAACGTAGAAGCGTAGATACATTCAGTTTCCTCACAATGTTTTTATCGCCGATGTCAATATTGTCTAAGTTAAACTAAGAAAGTAACGAAGAATTGTAAAAGTCACATTGGTACTATCCGGGATTTGAACCACAACCTCGTGCTTCTGAGCTAGGCGTCAACCTCTGGGCCATCAAGATGTTAGGATTCGTATTTAGAATATTCTTATTTCATTATCCTATAATCTAATCGTAAGTAGGCAGATGGTTAAATGTTCCATGCAATTAATGACCAGTAATTAGTTAATGTGTGATTTTATCGTGGCGATTTCGAGCTCTATGGTGCCAAACAAAGTATTGTTTGGCACCATAGAGCTCGAAATGCTGCAAAGATTACGGATTCAACCAGGCTAACTGCAACAGTCTGCGACGGGAATACTAATAAGTATCGTCACTCGCGAAGGCTACTTTTATCAGCCCAAATTAAGTAGTCACGTTGATTGGGAGCTAAACAGAGTAGTTAAGCACATAATGGTGCGGATTCTCTTGTTCTTGCACTAAACTCAAATTAGACAATTGACATCTCTTACTGATTTACAGCTTCAGAAAAGGACAGATATAGACAGGTGATAGATTATAACTAAGTTAGAGACGTCAAATTAGTTTTTGTCTTTGCAAAAAACTAAACATGTATTAAGCAAATACATGTATTTGGACGATGTGTTTGTAACATCAACTAAATCCACTAGGTATGCAAACTCTACTTCACCTAATTTGACAGTTCTTGTAAAATATGATATGTCCTTTTGTTTCTAATTGTCTAATTGTATAAGAGAGAATTTGATGAAAAAAGCCTAAATTAAGCTTAGTTTAACAGGATGGAAATTGGCACCAAAAAAGGCGATAAGTGTTTTGAACCAGGAAAGAACTGCACACTCCACATGTCAAACGTTACAGTTTTTTTCTCAGTAAGCAACTCGTGAGATTCTAGATAACTATGGCTATGATTTTTTTAAATATGAAGGGTAGTAGAGGTGTGAAGAACTTTCTCAGTGTATAAAATTAATCCGACCAAATGCGTTCGATTAGGGCGACGATACATTAGCATAATTTCTTAAAAAGCTTCAAACGTTTATACAGGGTGTAAAAAGACCCTTAACGTAAACGAAAACTACATATTCTACCCATCACTGGGATAGTTTTTTTCTTCTAGAACGTACCTGGGAATTCACTGGTTTTGGAGATATTTTAGGTCAATGTGCAATGTTTTTTTTCGTTTTTTTTTTAAATTGTATTCCGAGTATCATTAGTAAACTTTTTCCGAACAAACATCAAAATTACCGATTTTTCAAAACAAATTACGCATTTAAAGTTACAAAAATGCAATAGATACTAAACAAGCGAGTTCATTAAGATACTGAATCACGCCTAAAAGAATCATTTGACGCAGCATACTTCAATCCATCTACTATTGCTAGATTCCTACCCTTATCTGCACTAGCGCCATTCTGAGATTTTAAAATGTTAATTACAGCTTACAACATAACACTTGTTCAACTTGTCCCTTGTTATTGTAAAGCATTATCGATTTCATAACTAAAGTCATCGCCACGTAGTTGATGATGTTCTTTTTGTCTTTCTCAACTCTTCATCCTTCAAGTCTATGCAAAGGATGTCTGTTGCGGTAAGATTTAGTTATTTTTGATAAGTTTTCTTGGCATTAAAAAATGAGTATTCTATTCTCTTCTACTATCATTCACCTACACTATTCTACTGTGTAGCTCGATGTTAACGCATAACATTTAAGTGTCTTATGGTGTTAATAAAAACATGTATTAATATTTCTATACTTTATAAGGTAGGTACTTACAAAAGAATGATGACCTGAGCAACGTATACAGGGTTATTTGTAAAACACCAAAAACCTCGCAGGAGTAAATTACTAACATCATAAACAACAACATTTATACTACGCCTTTTTCAAAAACAGACAAAAAAAACAACTCTCCATACAAAACTCGATCCACTGTACGGATTATAATTATATGAATGTAGAGTTAATTTTTTTTTTGTCTGTTTTCGAAAAAGGCGTAGAATAAATGTTGTTGTTTATGATGTTAGTAATTTACTACTGCGAGGTTTTTGGTGTTTTACAAATAACCTTGTATAATGATTACAAATATATTGAAACATGGCTTAAAATGTAACTGTAGGTACAACAATGAAAACTATTCTCTCACGATTCAATCGTTAATTTCCAACATAAAACTGAGTTGTTAAACTTTCCCGACTTTACGGTCTGTGTTAATTACAAAAGCCAACGGGTCCCGGCTTACAATGTGTGAAAATAATTTGTATATAAATTATTTAAACAGCGCTAAAGTTCATCAAAATGGAGGAAGACAAATTGAAATTAAATTTGATGCGATGTAATGCCGGTAACATAGTAAAATAATACGTAGTATTTAGTATCGCAAAATTCTATTTCAGGGAAACCAAATTTTTCCTTGATCAAATTTGTTCTATTAAAGTCGAGATAACCAAAAAGTTTTTTGTTAGACATAATCTGATTAGCCTGAGATAATCTACGTAGCTTGGCTTAATATAAAAGCCCGCCAGCTAGGTCAAATGGTAGGAGCATGTAATAGCGTTGACTTTTAAAATTAATTATGTTTTTTTGTTAATTTAAAATGTTTTTCACTTATATTTTTTATGGCCTGTCTCGTTGGTTTAGTAGTCGCAAGTGCCAATGCTAAACAAAAAGTTTGTATCTGTAATTTCGCAGTAGTAGCTCAACAGGAGTCTGGATTGGTGCCTGGTTGGTGGAAATAGGTCGGTGGGGCTTAATATAACTGGCGACAATACCTCTGCCTAACCCTTTAGGGGACAAAGTCGCGATGCTCTGAATTTATATTTCTTTTGATTTGATGCATCTATGAACTTTAAAAAGTATATGCATTAATAGATATTCGTTTCCTTACCATACAATTCCTAGCGAGATTTTAAGTAACTTTTATCATTTTCCCACCCAAAACGCCTTTCAGATAAACACATCTCCAAGGACCACACGTGCCGACCGTATAATTAGTAGGATTAATAAAGACGTTTATTACAGCAATAACTTAGCAATGATACCTAAGTATTGTCGCGGGCTCCTTAGATTTTATGACGTCAATTTAAGGAGACGCACTCGTAAACTTAATTAAGTGCAAACGTAACACCTACCGAAATTAAACGCATTATGTGTGTTGCTTCTGAGATTGCTTCCCGCTGATTGTGTTATAAAAGTTTTATTGTGTTTTAATATATCTTAGGGAGGTAATGTAAATATTATTTTGGAGGGGTAAAGTGGTTGGAAAGAGCCTCAGGCAGTGAGATTGTGTTTGTTAACGTAAATGATGGTGACTGAGGGATAAAACGAAGGAAACATGGCAGTAGAAAGTTTATTTGTGTTGATAGAAAAGAAAGAAAGAAAGAAAAAACATTTATTTGGGACACACAATTTTTTTAAAAACAAAAATAAATTTTACATATCAGAAAAATAATTAAAGACCTGTGAAAAGCCAGAAGACCACTTAACGTCGCCAAGATGCCTCAGTTTTAAAAGAACAACAATTGATACCGCAGCACTGTACAGTTATTCTGAAAGGGCCCGCTGGAATGCCGTGGACACACTTGCAATACCATAGCCCCCTAGGAGGCATAAAATAAAAAAAAAAACAACTCTCTAGGCCTGGGTGTTTGCCGCGTTCCAGCGTCATGTATCGATCACATTGTCTGTAGTCTGTGGTCTATGACAAATCAAAGGACGTGGGTGCAACTTTAGAGCCGGCTGTCAAACAGGAGTAGCTTTTAAAACTTTCGTACGTAATCACCGATCCCTTTGGTAATATTGGTGATTATTGCAATCCAGAAAGCTTATTCATGATGAGGTTCAAATGAAAACTTGGCAATATTTTTATAAATTGGTCTTTAAACGTTTTCCCGTCTGAAAAATGTTCTGAGTATTTGCCAACAGATGCGGAAGACGTCAATGTCTCGCGTTTCCTTCTAGATTAAAAACGGTCTAATTTTGTACGCGATAATTTGAATATAAAATTCAATTTAGTAAGAAAAGTACTCGCACAGAGAGGCCTATACGACGAAATAGTTTTTGAAGAAATGAACACTTTACTTTTTTAAAATTTGAAACGTTTAGTTTTTGTTTTATGTTTGACCTCACGCATATATTTTTACACTTTAGTCCAATAATGAATGAGGTCAAATTAGTTACATTTAAATTATTGCGTCAAAAATCACTCATAAATGTAGGCAGTGAAGTAGATCTGATGATGGAGACAGAACACAGTAGAGCAAACTTTTCAACGGTTTAGAACAGTTTACTCGTGTTTGAGAATACATAACTGACTTAGATATTTAACAAAAAGAAAAAAAAACAATTAAAAAAAATTTAACTGACTTAAAAAAAAGTAATAAAAGGCTGCCAGTTAGGTTATATTAATGTTATAGTTTTTTGTTTTAACTCGTAACAGACTTAAAGCAAACGCCTACAAGACTTATAATTGTTTCCGTCCAGGGTAAGTAAACTATTGTCATCATAGCAGGATACTTGGTCAGTCCCACTTCGACTAAGTGAATGTTTTGAGAAGAGTAAGTCATCTGTGTTTGTTTTAGACGTTACATTCAAGGTATGTATGAATTAAAATAAATCATTAAGTATCTCTAAGAGCCTAAATGGCACAAGGCAAACAAGCAGGAATATTTATAAGGTTACTTCAACATATTTGTATCCTCAGTCTGCCTCTGTGGGGCATGCATAATAGATACTGCCAGATCTAGTGGTCATGGCAAAGTAGCTATTTGTTAGTGAGTCCCTCAAAGCTGCCCCAACTTACACCGTTTGCGGAGCAAGCTTATGCCAAAAGGACGATGCGGTCTACTTTCCCTACCCCGAGGCTCATTGCATGTCTGAAAGCATCTTCAGCTACACGCCTCATCCAAAAGATCAAAGCAAGAATGTGTGATAAATATGCCTTAAACTTTTTAGGTGCGTCTTAATTTGGGAATGAAATCGAATAATAAGATAATTTTGATATTTTGTAAATATTTAATCCAACTTTACTTAAAAATCAACCGGACTACGAGTATTATATTCAATTACAGAAAGAGTAAAGTAGAACTACGCTCCTTGTTGATAATCGCGAACTAAAATTACTACCATGCCTTAGTCCGGATTTACCATACATTTTTCGAGGATTGAGTTTGATTTAACTTTCAATGTCTAAAAACATGGATAAAGTTTATAAATAAGGGGGCTGTGTTCAAATATTCGTGCCTACAAAATCAATATTTTATACGATTATTTAGTCACCGAGAAGAAATCATAACGTATATATTTTAATGTTTCCAGCCTTTCATTACAATATTCTGTTGCTCTAAAAAATGAGCATAAAAAGAAACTCCTTTCAAAATTCTAAGCGCGACAACTTGAATGGAAATACCTTTGTCACATTATTTCATTGTATCAACATCGTCACTGCATAGTCAAAGCCTCGTAAAAAAGTTACCAGCAAATGACATTATCTTTAGAAAGTATTTTAATTCGATGAAGGAAGTTCCCGTGAAGTTCTCGTCCTGGTCGTCGGCAATACGTTGTCGGACGATTTGCATTTTTATGAAAACGTTTTACGGGTCGGTCGGGGTCCTTACTGGCGGCTTGTACGGAATGAGTTTGACTTACTATACATAGGAGTTGCTAGTTGAATAGTTGGATACTGGAATATACATTTTATGAGGTAAAACAGATGAGTTATCTTCTTTGACTGAATATTTTTTCGAATATTCTCTGTGACTACGTAGTTGCACGATACTAAGTTTGCGTATATTTTGGTCACGGCTTGTTAAGAAACCAACTTAATGTCTTGTACATTCAGTTTTTGTAATACAAAATTGCAAAAGGATGAAGCAAAGATTAAAGTTGTAGCGACATCTATAACATTACATACAAACTAAAGTGAGATCCTGGAACATGATAATAAAGTTGTAAAATAATGTTTTTGAACTACAAGTTGTTGTTGTTGTTGAACTAAGTACAAGTAGTAATCGTTGCGTCGGGTATTAGCCAAACAGATAAAATACCCTATTTATAGGTAATAATGAATCAAAAAGTTTACACATTATTTCTAGCCTGTTGGTTTGCCGAAGGTCGTGGGTTCGATTCCTATCCAGGACAAATGTTTGTGTGATGGGCACGATCATTTGTTCTGTGTCTGGGTGGAATCCTACTAATGTTATAAACGCGAAAGTTTGTGAGTATGGATAGATGGTTGTATGTTTGTTACTGTAAAAACCACTGAATGGATTTTGATAAAATTTGGTATGGAGTTAGCTGACATCCTGGATTAACACATAGGCTACTTTTTATTCCCGTATTCCTACGGGAACGGGCCTACGCGGGTGAAACCGCGGGACGTCTGCTAATTAATCTATAATATTATTATGTTCAGAAATATATACGTATGTTTATCAGTTGTTTAGTACCCATAACACAAGCTCTGCTTAGCTTGGGGCTAGATGGCATTGTGTGAAAGTTGTTAAATATTTATTTATTTCATTCCACAGTAGGTACCTCAAGAGCGTCATTCATTTCTTTGTCGGTATCTTTGCACTTCATTCCCGTCAAACAACGATACGTGCTCAGCGAGGCAAGCGAAATAAATACAACTGTATAAAGTGCAGTACTCAAAATAATAGTGACTACTTTAACACAACTAGCAGTGAAATGTAATGAAACGAAAATATTATGAGTAGTAACATTATTCCAGTGCTTTCTTCATATAAATTATCTAGCGGTACGTATTCAAACTTTGAAGACATTTTCTCTGTTTAACGTGAGGTATTCTCTTTATTCATCATGCATAATGTTCAGCTGCCATGTTCCCGCGTTGCTTAGAGTTCATTCGTGTTTGCTGGCGATATAAATAATTAAAATGTTCACGCACATAGCTTTATGCTGGTATTTCGTGTGATACCTACCTACCATTAAAATAACCAAAATAAAATTGTGCATGTGTTGTTAGCCTGTAAGTAATTGTTGCACTCATACATTATTTAAATTACATGTATTGTGTTAACAATTTTATGCTAACCCATTACATCAATAATAAATAAATTGGCTGAAGAATCGCAGATGTTTATAACCATAATTTAATAAATTGTTGACTACCCAGTTGGTCTAGTTGTAGCAACTGCTACTACTGAACATGAGGTCCCGGGTTCGATACCCGGGTCAGGAATATGTTTTTGAGTTCTTTCATCTGGAATTTCTTAGTAGAGTGTTATTGGGCATTAATTCTGGTTTTGTGCCCAATTAATTGATGGTAATAGGATCGCCCCTTATAACATAAAGTCTTATGTTTGTGGTTTACTTCAAAAACCCCTCTGCCTAGCACTCCAAAAATAAAAGGCGTGATGCCATGTACTAAATTAATAAATATACTTAAATATAAAGTAATAAAATAAATGACTCAAAATACATAGTAATATTTATTAAAATTGAGTTATTTGGGTAAGAACCACTGATAAAAGCCAAGGGATCCCAACTTTACCATATACTAATGAGTTGTGTGATACAAAGTATAGTTTAATACAATGTAAGAAGCACCCTAAAATTACAATGATAATTTAGTTTACTTGAATCGAGCAGATTCTTGTAATTACTCAATAAAATTATTCTATGAAATATTGCATTTAGCTACGCCTACTTACTTTATTTGTTTAGTAATTTTACTTAGTTAGCTTATTCTCTAAGATTGCATAGGTACCTCATGTCGAAACATTAGTTAAATGTTTACAAGAATTTAATAAATAAATAAATAAATATTCCACAACTTTTCACACAATGCCATCTAGTCCCAACCTAAGCTAAGAGTTTGTGTTATGGGTAGTAAACAGCTGGTAAACTTACTTATATATTTCTAAATACATACATTATTATATATAAATTATGTTCTGTGTCTGGGTGTAATTTATATAAAGCTTAATTTTTATATAGTTTACCAGCTGTTTAGAATGATCGTGCTCATCACACAAACATTTGTCCAGGGTGGGAGTCGAACCCACGACCTCCGGCATAGCAGTCAGGGTCACTAACTACTAGACCAACAGGCCAGTCAATTACCATTTAAACGCAATTCAACTATTTTTTTCCCTTTATTACTCTTTCAAATCACAACCCTAAAAGTCTCATCAGTCCCAGTGAAAACTCCGTTGAAAACCGCATGGCCGTAAGATTTTCTACCAGCAGGGGTAGGTACGTGAATTCCCGCATAAAATGTTAAACATCTGGACGACCGACGCTTCTAGGACAACTCCTATTCATTCGTGTGCTCCTTGCGACGTTTTTTTTCATCTTTTACATTTTCGTGGGCGACCTCGCTGCGTTGACTTTTGTGCCGTGTTTTTTTATGGAGGTTAGTTTTTTTTCTTGGCTTTTGAGATTTCTAATTTAATTTTGAACAGAACGTAGGTACTGTGATGGTAAAATTAATTATAATGTCGACAATTTGCAAAAGTTTTCGATTCCCTCATCGCGGCAGCTTGTTAATCATGATCATGCTCATCACACAAACATTTGTCCTGGGTGGGAATCGAACCCACGACCTCCGGCATAGCAGTCAGGGTCACTAACTACTAGACTAACAGGCAAGTCAATTTAGAAATATATAAGTATGTTTATCAGCCGTTTAGTAAGTACCCATAACACAAGCTTTCAAGCTTAACTTGGAACTAAATGGCGTTGTGTGAAAAGATGTGGAATATTTATTTATTTATGTGTTATATTATTAAAACAACTATCACTTCTCTTGAGACTTTATTCGCATTTCGTACTTTAATATCCTGTCCAGCTTAGTTTTAAAAATAAACTCTCACAAATAATGTAGCTTTCTATAGATAAAATAATTATCAAAATCGGTTTAGAAGATCCAGAGATTACCCTTACTAACTCACATACTCTCAAATTTTACCTTTATAAAATTAGTACACAGGGTGTAAAAAGGCCCTTAACGTAAACGAAAACTACATTCTACCCATCACCGGGATAGTTTTTTTTTCTTCTAGAACACACCTGGGAATTCACTGGTTTTAAAGATATTTAAGGTCAAAGTGTAATTTTTTTTTTTATATTGTATTCCAAGTATCATTAGTAAACTTTCTTCAGAGCAAACATTATCAAAATTATCGATTTTTTCAAAACCAATTACTCATTTGAAGTTACAAAAATGCAATGGATACTAAACAAGTGGGCCGGTCGGGTCAACGACCAAGCGCGAGTGGCCATACGCTCAGCTGATCGTAAATTGCGTTGCGTGGTCGCGCTATGCAATGCGCGCAATAAAAAGAATCTCTTTTTTAAAGATGAAAAAAAAGTATTTTCCCATCATTATTTTTTTGGTTAAAGTTACTTAATTTTATGTACATAATGTGTGGTTATCGGCTATGTGATCGGTCATCTTACACCCTGTATAGATTCCTACACAACGCTAAACTCGCGTGTCAATAAAAGCCAAATAAAACGTTCTTCTGTAGAAAAAATCGCAGATTACCAACCGAAACTAGTAATTTGCACTCATACACACAAGCTGAGCTTATTAGCAGTTAACACAATACGGAATTTACTACCGCATTCACTAAAGTAACAGGCAGCGCGGTAGTTGTAAATCAACACTTCCGTAGTACTGAATTGTAATTATTGCATATTATAATTACTGCGATATATTAATGGCAATACGTTAATATGCAACCTTTGTAAATTGGTAATTAGTTGCTCTTGTAATACAAGCACGGTGTAAAGGCCTAGTCTATGATGCATAAGATTGGCGGGGTCAAATTCAAGTTAAGTGTTAAGTTTATCTTGAGCGTTACTGACGTTAGTACGTGACATTTCATGAGGGAACCTGCAGGCCTAGCCATATTACAAATTCTATTTCTATTATAGAAAAAAAATGCCGTATAAGGAATCAGATGTTGTCAACTGTCAAGTTGACTGGCCTGCTGGTCTAGTAGTTAGTGACCCTGACTGCTATGCCGGAGGTTGTGGGTTCGATTCCCACCCAGGACAAATGTTTGTGTGATGAGCACGATCATTTGTTCTGTGTCTGGGTGTAATTTATCTATAATATGTATGTATTTAGAAATATATAAGTTTGTTCATCAGCTGTTTAGTACCCATAACACAAGGTCTCAAGCTTATCTTGGGACTAAATGGCGTTGTGTGAAAAGTTGTAGAATATTTATTTTATTTATTTATTTAAGTGTATTTCATTTTCAGCCATATTACAAATTCTACGTTAGAAACAGCTGATTCCATAAACGCCATTTTCTTTCTATTGCCGCATTATCAATAACGATATTAGAAAAAGAATTTGTATTATGGCTAAGGCCTGCTGGTTTGACTTGTAACTGATTTGATGGGGAGTTTGTTCCGCCATTTCTTCTTCCCCGCAAAAACTCTAGGAAGTTGTGAAAGGCGGTTTTTTTGGGGGACTGTTTTATGTAATTTTGACGTTCATAAAGTGCTGATACTCAGCCTAATCTGAAAAAATGACTTTTGATTGATTTTTATTTTCATTTTGAACTAATCAGCACTTCGCTCACTATTTTTTCGGACATTCCCTAAACCTCCTCTTACTTTTGGAAATAAAATATAGAGAGAATCCAGAGATTGCTGTAAACGGCAATCTCTGGTTGATCTGATTCTCTCTATATTTTCTTCACAAACTTACAAATTTTACCTCTTTATAACATAATATTAGTATAGACATAAGGTTGATATCTCCAACCCACTCAGAGCAAACTTGGTGATTAATGTTCCTGTCATCTTTGTATGAGAAGAAGCCCTACAATGGGTCAATAATAGGCTGATATTATTACGTAATAATTACCTATTAGGTTTGAAGCAAAGTATCTGTTGCTAATACTTGGTCTTCGCTTTAGGGTAAAAGTGACAATATGATCCAAGTTGATGTACTAAGTTCTAATCTAAATCATGTTATTCTTTAATTCATGTTAAAGCAGTTAGATGCTTTATCGAACAAAAATAAGAACCGGAAAACAAGTAGCACTTCGCTCCCGACTTCATCCGCTTGATTTTCGTAATTTTCCCTTTAAACTATAACATACCCTGAATATGGCCTATGTTACTCGGTGATAATATAACTTTTTAATAGGTAGTGGAAGAATTTTTTAAATCGGTTGAGGACTTTTGAGTTATATCATTACTAACAAACCAATCTTTGCTCTTTATAATTTTAGTACAGATTTTAGTACAGATAACTACTAAAATCATAACTAAACAAAAACACTCAAAGTTTGCCTTTGATTTTGCATTAGTAACGATATGGTATATCGTACTCGTAGTGAAGTAAACTGTCAAAATCTCAAAACTACTTGAAGAAGAACTGCAAGAATTTGTTCCAAATACATCCTCCTTGACCGCACTTGGCCCTTGTTTTTTCAACGTCTGCAAACTCATGCTTCGAAAAGATTATGAACGGGAAGTTCAAAACAGTGTTAAGAAATTTTTACTTTAATAGTAGTCGACTATTTAAACCGAAGAGCCAAGAGATCCCGAACTTAAGCAATTAGTGAGCTCCAGTCAGACAGCAATTAACGGAATATGCTATTCGAAAGCAGAAAAGGTAGGAATAATTCAGCCAATAACAGGGTGCTTGCCGACTTGACTCGTTAGTTAAATAATTCATTAACTACTAATGACCGAAATATATCAACCACTTGGCGTGAAGTACTTGAGATCGGGTGTTATAATTAACGTTTTGTAGCTGATATAAGTACTGAAGTGGTAATGGAGTTGCTGAAGGGGAGATTGTGGTTATAACTTTTATTGTACCACTTTTCGATTTTCGGGAAAAACTCGTTTCGTCTCATGAACTGGCTGCTAAAAATAGAAAAAACTTCAAAAACCTTGTTAAGCTTGAAAAGACAAATTCAAATACAGTCCAGTTTGAATTTAATGCGACCCAAAAATGTAACTTGGGTATAGTTGTGAAAAGAATAGGATAAAGCTAATTCATATCTTTGCAGCTGAAACTCTGCACACAGTTACTTAGCGTAAGATACTCAATGAGTCTCCTTACAGAGACTCAATATTGATACTGAAAATGTAGAAGTTGTAATGTACAACCTACTATAGTCGGATGTTATATTATAATCAGGTTTATTCATATCATATCAGACTTTACATAAATTATTGTAACAATGAACATATGACTGACTTTTATGACAGCACATCAAACTACCCCTATGTATAGAATTTCTTGATAGTTTTTCAACTTTATTACAAATTAAATAAGGTTCATGTTCAATTGTTCAATTGGGAAAATTGTCAGAAGGTGGAAGTGTAGTGCGTGTAAAAAAATGTAAACGAATAGGGCCTCAAAAAATTCATCTCTATCGTTGTCAACGGGAAAAGTGCCTAAAAGACGTTATCAAGCGATAAAACTATTAATACATAATTTATGTCCAACGCGCCGTCCTCAAAACACTGTTACATAAGCCATTCCGTTTCCCTACTGAAACTCTGTACGCAGAGGCCTCCTTGTTGAGTGTCAGAAAATTATTCATACTGAATGTTACTGCAAAGTCCCACATCGAAATTTCAAAAAGGAGTGACTTGTGCAGTCTGCAGGTAAAACGCAATTTCAGAGTTCCAACTCCCGCAGTCAAATCTGCTTTCGCGCAAAGACTTCCACATTTTCTACATCTCCACGTCTATAATGCGGTAATCAAACAGTGCAATATAAGAAACTGTACTCGTAAACAAATTAAAAATAAACTAACATCCTGGTTACTAAACCTTTCATACTACGAGGCAGAAGAAGTAATTAATGTGGCAAAATAATTTCTGCATAAACCTGCCACTCTCGTGTCTCTCTCTTGCACACCCTAGAACTCATTCCTACCCACACGACACATCCACAGTCACCTCACACTCACTCTCATCTCACACTCACACTCAGACTCACTTCACACTTACACCATCAAAACACAGATTTTTCTCAAACACAAACACTACCCTTACCATTACATACATCCAGGCGTTTTATTTATATAACATTTCTTTTTAATTTGTAATTTTTGTAATTGCTTTTTTTTATTATTACTTTTATATTATATTTTATTTTTGTTGCTCTATGTTAAGTCTAAATTCCTACGAACAAAGTTTAATCAAATTGTGTAAGGACAAACCATCCGTACTGGTACCCAAGATACAGGCTTGCCTAGTTTGGGGCCAGTGTTAAAGACTGTATGTAACTTTACTGCAATAAAAATTTTTATTATTTATTTTTTATTATTATTATTTTATTATGTATTAATCAATATTGAAACAAGTAAATGGCATTCTTCAAATTAGTCAAATCATTGAGTTAAAAGGTCACTTAGACCTCAACTGTCTTTCTCCCAGATATACTTACGTATACATTCTTCTCGACCTCCATAAAAAAACTAAATAATTTCATGTTTTAATTACTGTTGTTGTTTTCAGTTCCCCTGAGGGTAAACGAAAACTTCTCCGCCATATTTCACTCTGAATACCATCGGAATGTAATTAACTACTGTTCCGTGTACTGTAATTAAATTGAGCTTAATGAATCTTGCGTATTTCTTGAGTGTTGCAGAAAAACGTCGCATTTTTATGTAGGTATTTTTATTGGATTCCTTCTTATTAATATAATCATTAACAAATTTTAATAAGCTTGTACGTTTAATTCTGACATTATTATACAAGGAGTTTAGTCTTTGGGCTTGATATTTTCACAGCTAATGACCTTAGCTCATTTTATTCAATTAGATAGAGAGTAGGCTAGTAAAGTCAGTGAGCTGCGTTGCCTGACCTATCTTAGCTAAGATGGTTCAGGTAATGCAGAGCACTGACCGTATCTACATTAAAAAGTTTAAAAGGACACTGATATTTTTTTAGTATTTTTACCAAATTTAGAATAAAGTAAATGTTCACTTTTATTGGGTTGTGCCTTACATTACCTATAATATACAGGGTGGCAGGGACATCGACGCACATCCGCTTACCATGGATTCAGTACATGATTCTGGACCCCCCTGCGTTGAAATTTTTCGTCGGCTTTTCCTTAAATTTTACGTTTTTTTTTGCATTTTTTTTTACTGTAAACTGTATATAAACATTATTTTTACCTATTCCAATGAGATTTTGTAAATTCACTTGTTTCACTTAAACCAGCAATGAAAGTAAAACAGGAAAGGGCTACCTGATCAGCTGTTTTTCTAAAGTTCAAATGCGAGGTCAACACTAGCATAGTACGTGCCTTCGCTTTTCGCTTTCTACCTAATGCCAACATTCTATTGTCGGCCACAAAGGACGGCACCGCACCGGGCGGCGCGCGGTCTAGTCTGTACGATATTTTTTTAACCAGCCATTTCCGAGATGAATGACCTTCGTAATTTCATTTATGGCATCAGGTGCAACCTTTTCACGACGTTTGCGCGTCGATGTCCCTGCCACCCTGCCAAATATATATATATATGTATATATATATATATATATATATATATATATATATATATATATACATATATATATATATTTATTTATCTCGATTAACGACTTAGTCAACTGCATCAAACATAGCCAATGTTCCTTGTTTGCCGATGATCTTAAAATCTATCGTCAAATAAAAACTCAAGAAGACGTTGCACTAATCCAATCTGACTTAAATTCTTTGCAAAACTGGTGTGTGGTGAATGGGATAGTTTTGAATGCTGGCAAATGTCATCACATAACATTTACGCGGAAAAAGCGCTCTATACCATCTACTTACTCTCTCAATGGAACGTTGCTTCAGCAAGTTAAAAACATAAGGGATCTAGGTGTGGTGCTCAGTAGTGACCTTTCTTTTGGCACACATATCAGTAACATAGTTGAAATGCCATGAAAATGGTTGGTTTTATTAACAGACTTGGCAAAGAATTTGACGGAGTCTCGACTTTAAAAGTGTTATACAACACCTTTGTGCGCAGTGTTTTAGAATATGCGTCTCCTGTCTGGAGCCCCACCTATAATATCCACACAGACCGAATTGAACGCGTTCAAAGGAGATTTACTAGGTGCTTGCGTTTTAAAGACCAAAAATGCCCATACAGAGCAAATTACGAAGAACGACTGCGCTACTTCAAATTAGACACATTGAAGCGGCGAAGGAATTTGAACGATTTGTTGATGCTTTATAAAACTGTTAACGGGACATATTCAACACCAGGCCTACTTAATAAAATCAACATAGACGTACCTCGTCATTCACACGTACGGTCAAAGCGTATTTTTAATACGTTTGCTACTAAACCTTGCCGCACAAACCTGGGTCAACATGCTCCCCTAAGTAGAATGTTAACTTCGTACAACAGAGCCTGCGCTATCGACAGCAGCGTCGATGTTTTCTTTGATAGTCTGCAAACATTTAAAGACAAAATGACTAAATTAGTCCATCTGTGATCAGCCGTCTTCTCTTTTTTTTTTAAATCTTCTTATTTTGTTTTAATTTCATTTTATATTGAGAATGAAATTATGTTTTAATGTTTAAATATTTTTTTTATAATTATATTTAAAATGTTTTATAAATGTCATTGAATCTATAGGTACAATGTAATAATAATGCTATTTTAGTTTATTCTTAGTTAGTTTAATTTTAGTTTTTTTTTTATATTTTTATATTTTGATGACAATTTCCAATTTTAAAACTAATTACAATCATTAATTCTTAATTAATAAGACCTTATGTAAATGCTGTGCATACTTTTAAGTGACTTTTTTACACAGAATGCCCTCGTAAATGTATTGTTGTAAATGGTTTTGTAAATAAGTCGTTGGTGTGCCTAAATAAATAAATAAATAAATAAATCTCCGTCAAAGTACGGGTACATGTAATAAGGAGCGGTTCTGTTGCCATCAAATGGACACAATTCAAAAATCTGAGATGTGACTGAGAAATTCCAGACAATAAACTTAATGACGCTTTGCTCGACCCAGTGCAGGGATCAAACCTGGGACATTAGATATTAAGCGATTGATACCATATCAACAAAAGTGCACAACTGGAACAACGAGAAAGATTATAAAAATATTTTTAATTTTATTTTCTATCCCATTAACATTTTTCACAAAAGACCAACTGATTAATTTAAAATTCATTGGGTTGGTTAGTCAGAAAAAAGCATATATTAGGAACTAAACTCATAATAACATTTTGTACATTGTTTCCTTCTATTCTGTCGGTTTAGAATCTTCAATGCCGATTACAGCACTCGTGTTTAAACGCGCCTATCACATAAAAGACACCTTTAGCTCGCCTCAAAAAGAATGTCTGGTATTACGTTAACTTAACACGTTGACTGCCAACTTCCAGACACAATAGAAATTTAATTGTTCGCGGACAACGTGTGACCGACGTGGCGCTCAAAGACTTAAGCAGCGAGACGAGGATGATCTGCTAGAGTGCCGTCTGAAGTGGTTAACTCGTGTGTCATGCCCAGGCAAACAGGGTATAATTCATTCATGAGCAATGCATGGGTAGGTACTAAGATTGCTTGAAATTATTTGTCATTTACGTCCTAAGAAATTCAAGATACTATCAAAGAGAGACGAAACGTCATAGAAAAACTGTGACCCCATGTGTCAGAAACGTCATCTGCGGTTTTAGAGGAATTTCCTTCCGCGTATACTTGGATTGTGGAATGAGCTCCCTGCCGAGGTTTTCTCAGAGGGCTACAGTGTAGGGTTCTTCAAACGGGGAGTAAATAGGTCTTTAAAGGGTCAGCAACACGCGTGTGGCGGCTCTGGTGTCACCGCTTACCATCAGGCGGGCCGTAAGCTTGTTTGCCCCCTCCGTGGTATAAAAAAAAAATAGTTTTTGAACTATACGTGCACATACAGACAGACAGACAGACAAAACATTTACTGATTCCTTTTTTGGCATCCAGTATAGATCACCAATCATCCTTCAAAATTAATTTTGAATATATATTCAATGTACATAATTATCTATGTAGTGTGTGTGTGATAGTCCATTGAATTGTATAGCGAGCGATATTATAACTTAACATAAAATATTATAATATCTTAGCCGTGTGCAGCGCCCCTTGGTGAACTCCACTGCGGGTGACGTAACTTACGACATACTTATTATTTGTGGTTGATACAGTAGTCGGGTCTAGGGATCGAACCGCAAAATAAAGTTTGTTTTTTTTTTGTTTATACTTTTCCGGGATAAAAAGTACCCATTGTGGTGCCCAGGATATTAAAAAATAAGTATACCAAGTTTCACCGTAATCGAACCGGTAGGTTTTGCGTGATACCTGAACACACAGATAAACAGACAGACAGACAACATTTTTTTTTGTCACATTTTTGGGTTCGTTGTCGATCTAGTAACACCCCCTGCTATTTTTTTTTTATATTTTCAATGTACAGAAATTTTACTTCTACAGATTTATTATAAGTATAGATATAGATGATGATGTGGTCAGTGCACTGCGAAACATTCAATTTGGACATCATATTTGTAAATAAATAATACACCATAACTTTCACACATCGCCATCTAGTCCGAAACCAATCAAGGCTTATAAATACTAGGAGTTAAGTACTAGACGACTAAATTAAACTAATAGTAAAAACAAAAACTTAGAACCAATTAAACTAACCTTTACTTTTTTATTCAAACATCAACAAAGTTTTTGTAAGCATTATCCGTTGACATAATAAGCACTGAACAAGAAAATCTCGTGATGAAAATGGCGACATGTTAGAACAATCGATTAGTCTTCATTACTCTGTGGAATATAAAATCATATCTTTACTATGCACAAAGTTACCTTTGTTATATTCCACTTGCGACCACTACTATTGTAAGTATAGTTTACATTTTAAACACGTCACATCACCCTAAAGTGTAAGACAAAGGTACTACATAGGTTCACATTTCACTTGTTATATAAGGTAAGACAATAGCATATAAAGTCATCATTGGCAAAATATACCCATTTCATAAATACGACTCTACCTTTTTACGCTTTGACACACAACGTCTTTATTTGAATCATAGGTACCTACGTAGGCAAGCAAATAATTATGTTATTCTAAAGCAAAAAAAAACAAATCATTGGCGAAAAAGACTGTATTCATTATCTTCAATTAAAACCTCTTCCACCAAAATCGAAACCTCAAAACCATGTCTTCATTCAAATCAACATCTTCCTCGGTGATTTAGTATCGTTATCTTCAAGAGGCAACAATAGAAAGTCCTAAGTGGAACGATACTTAAAGGTTGAACTAAGCGTGATTTATAATAGGCCCGGAGTTTTGCGGGCCCATGTCAAGGCTGATTCTAAGAGTTTCAACCATTAATTTTCATTAAAAAACTTCTTGTTTATTTAATTCTATCAGAACTATTTTCAACGTAAACAGCCTGATGTAATTAACTGAGGAGCGTACATTGTGTATCTAGGATAAAACGCCTAAAGTTACCTAATTAATTACAAATCAACAGCGGTATCTTGAAAGGAGTCTGAAGTTTGTTCAGTAATATATAATTATGTTAACTTGATGTATGCATAAAACATTACAGGTTTTGTATTTAATTGTTATGTATTTGTGATTTACCAGCTATCAATGATAGCCATTGATGATAGTGATGGTTTAAAAAATGATGTAAGTGGAAACGCTAGGACGACCTAGAAGAACATTTTGGAGAGTTTCTTCAGAAAGTTCAGGTGCGTAGTTTTCGCAACCGTTGGCTTGTATGACATATATAGTTATGTATGAATGAACATAAACGAAGCAAAAGAAGTAGGTATGCAAATATAGTAGCAGATTGCGCTCTGTTGTTTCTGTCTACTCCTATGAACAAAAGTTTATGTATGTGCTTTCTAAAAACATTTTGTAGATAAATATTGGGATCAGTTGTAAAGTACTTAATATGGTGCTCATAGTGTACGAAGTCATGTTCCTAGCTCTGAAGCATTACAGGAAGACCCGCTTGACTTGCGAATTGCAAAGTAAATTCAACATTTGGATTCTTGGTGCGAAAAGTGGAAAAAGCAACGAATAAACCTGCAACGCTTTACTCGTTACATTCAATATTCGCTGCACTTCACTAGAAATTCGAATTTCATTCGCCACCGCAGATTCTCCTTCAGATATATTTCAAACACTGGAGATTCGTCCAATCCGCTATAAAAAGAATTGCAAAAAGTACAAAATAAAATGTTAGGAGCAATACTTTCAATTCAGTAAATTTTTAAAGTACCTGGAAATATAACTTTAACAACAAAGAAGCAAATGAAACCCGTTTTAATATCAATGTATTGATTGTATGTTATTTATTCAATGTGGTTTCTATTTGTTCTTATAATAATATGTTTTTTGTAATTTTCAAACAGCGCACTAGCAGGACGTATTGACTTTTGCTGTACAGACGCCAGCACATCAAGTTACCCCAATGTGTCAAATTTCTTTGATCGTTTTTCAACTTTATGTCAAACAGAATAAGGTTCATATTCAAATGGGAAAATTTGACACATTGGGGTAACTTGATGTGCTGGCGTCTGTACATATTATTTCCCATTAAATATATCAAAAGGGAGTAAACAGCGGCTTTGCATTTAAACAATTTGCGATAGTGCAGCTACTTAGCTACCTACACATCACAAACTAAAATTGAACATTTATAAAAACATCACGCCTATTTTCCCCGAGGGATTACGCAGAGATATACGTAGTACACTTACATTTCGCTAGTTATGTTTAAGTCCTACGGAGCCACCATGCAACCGGGCACAAATCAGACTAAGGTCTGTTTCTAGATGTAAAACCCAATAACAGATTGCCCGACCCAGGAATCTTGCGAACACAAGACTAAATAGGTTGCCAATACGTGAAGTAATTTTATTTTGACAATGAAAAAGTAAAATTTAGTATGACTACATGAACTTTTATACGTGCTTATTGAGGTAAAGTTTAATTATTACACATGTCAAATAGGACGGTCCCAATAAGGTAAAAAATAAAATAATTAAAATTCCTCAATAAAAAATCATTAAATAAAAATTGGTATCAAACCTAAGAAAAAAAAATTAATTAATTATATATAATTAATACATCATGTCAAAGGAATTTCACTAGTCCTTTCTGAAAAAGTCTGTCTATTTTTAGGAATTAAAAATAATAAAAAGAACAGTAATTCAGTGTTTCAAATTGGAGCTTTTAAAAGTATGAGCTATAGTAGATACTCGTCAAAAACGGGCGTCCTTCACGGATTGATTATGATGAAACGCTTTCAGCGCTTAGGTACTGAGTTCTTACTAATTTGGAGGAAGAATTTTTACCGAAATTAGAGTTGTCCAAAGTTGATTTCTGCCTTCATACGTACAGTCAGCGAGCTGCGTTCACTGACCCATCTTCCCCTTATATTTTGTTCTATGATGGGTCAGGTAATGCAGCTCACTGACTGTACTCTTCATCTATATTGCGCAATAACACGTTGACGTCATTTAGACGTCAACGTGTTATTGCGCAATATAGATACTCAATAGAACACATCACAATACTACTAAATCTGATACTTAAAATTATAATATTTATGTTATTTAATTTTTTGTTTGTTTCAGTCCCATACTAACCCATGAGATCTACATTGAGTTTAACTATATCAATTAAAGATTTTAACTTTTTGTCAGTTTCCTTTTTTTACGCACAAGACTTGCCGTCCAATCCACTTTTGACATTTGTAGAATAGTCGACATCGGCTTTGTGTGCCATATTTAAAAAATTAAATCTGGATCTCAGATAATGCAAACAAACCTCATCGTGCATCTTTTATCATCATACCTACATGAAATACCTTAAATAACAACAACACACACACGCACACTACACATACACAAACACACACATTGAGTACTTTTAGACACTCCTTCAAACGCCAAAATCTCCTAGCACACCAGTAACATACAGCTATAATAATGTGGTGCGGTCACTTCCGCGCACTTTCCGCTTAGTCTTCAATTTAATTTGATCCGACCCCCCGTCTCATCCTCCTCTAACCGCAATATGCAATGAACTTCCTTAAAAACTCTTTTCACTCCTGCTGATCTGACTAAACGTGAGATTGTGGATAATACTTTTGTTTCCACATAACATTTAGGAATATGAGATAGTGTTGTTTGTCTTGTATCGTATATGCAAATACGAGACACAGCTGTGAAATAAACTATTTTAAAAGAGTTAGAATATTTTCTCTGGCCCTCAGCTTTTCTAGTAGTTAGTGGCCTTGACTGCTAAGTTCGTGGGTTCGATTCCCATCCAGGACAAATGTTTGTGTGATGAGCACGATAATTTGTTCTCTGTCTTGTGCCTAAGAATCAATTTATTAGTCTTATCAATTTTTTTATATTATCATGTTAGACATACTTACGTTTAATAAGATGAAAACACATAGATCCAAACCAATAATAACTACTATTAATTTTTATGAAGCGAGTCTTTAGTGTGATCTTATTAATAAGTTTGTGTTCGAAAGAATTAAAATGGCAACATGTATATATAACCTAACCTAACTTACCATACCTATCCTATAGCTAACCTAACCACCTAACCTAACTACCTTACTGAAATGCATTGATTTAAAAAATACTAAATTCATAGTAATAAACTGAACTATTGCGCTGCGTGCACATACAATTTATTTTGTTTTCTCGGTCTACTTTAAAGTCAAAACAGTATAATTATTATTATCTTTTTGCAGAAAATGATTGAAGTTCGTCTCTGTCGTCATTATTAATAACGCAAATTGATTTCTGGAATATTATCTTTTTATGGTAGTTTTTACCTCTTTCTAAGTTTAGCAAGTTTAGTAACAAAATTAATTTCAGACCGTAAGCATAAATTGACAACAAAAAATAATTATGTTGATCCGTTGTCTTGGTGATACTATTTAACTTTTCGTATTTTTTAAATCTAAATACGCAATAATCCCAATATTTTACATAATATGTATGTTGCCGATTCAGAATCCTTATTTAAATATTATGTTCTTTAATTTGAGAAGAGTATATTGTACTGACGACGCCGGGACGAACATCAAATGATAATGAACTGGGAAGTTTGTCTCATGTCATGTCATCCAAGATGGCGCTGCGTTTGAAAAGTGTTTAAGTAAACGTATATTCTTAATATTTATTTTTTCGAGGACTTTTCATGTGTTTTATAGTTATTTTTTTCGGTCCAAGCCAAAAACACAAAAATCATAAAAATTGGTCCAGCCGTTTTTGAATTATCCACGCGATATATTAAAATAAAAATGGTGTAACTAACACGACTTTCTTTAACATATATATTTATAACCCGCGATAGTTTGTGCTGGTATATAAACCAATTTATATGTTTAACTTTCTTTTTGATTAGTATAACATAACACAAGCTCGGCTTAGTTTGGTGGCGTGGTGTGAAAGTTATGGAATAAAAAATGCAACTATTAAATAATATAATAAAACATATTTTTATATTTAATTCAAGCTTCAGCGCTGTAATATGTGTAAATTATAGTTAGGATTTGTCTGTGATGATGACAGTAGGTGGTTCATAAGAGTGTGTGGTGTAAAACCTTAGCTACGACTTAATAGAATTAAAATTTAACTTTGCATTCTTAGTCCACTTTCAGACTTACGTCTCTTCTAAATTAAAAACAACTTCCATGTTCAATAAACAACCCAACCTCAAGTGCCTCAAGCGATTTAAATATAAATAAACGCGAAGTTTTCTTTCATACTACCGTATTTCAGTCTTAAGGCGGCACGCTGAGCCGCATTAAATAAGATTTCTGTTTTTGTTGAATCAGCCTCCACGACTTCTATAGAACTATTTTCTATCAGTTCGTTAATTATACTAAGTATTGACGAGAAGTTTACAAGTTAATCAATCTTATACTTTCTGAAGTTTAAATACGCTGAGTTATGATAGTTTATCTTCCGGTATTTTCATTGAGTTTTATGAAGCAGTAAATAATACTGCTTTCGAGTTTAAAGTCAATAAGCCTTAATGTAATGTCTACTACAAGTTACTGATCTTCGCTACGAATGTTTGATGAATTATAGTAAGAACCTATATTCCGGTAGACAGTTATCGGAGTGCCCATCACCAGCACATAACACCAAATTATTATAGGTAATACCTATTTCACTTAAATCTCTATCCAAAGTATGAGGCATAAATTACCGAAATGTAGAACAGAACAGTGTGACAAAATAAAAACGTATCTTCCGAACACCGAGTCCCGGTCGTCACTAGGGAAATTATGGAATATAAAATATTTGTATGATCGTCACTCCACCGAATTTTGCGTGTTGTATTTTTTTCAGTCAGTCCCGATAAAAACTACGGAAATTTATAGGAAATGAAGCATGTATATTATTGAAAAAAAAATGGCTCCTTTTAATTTTGTCGCAATTTTACAGCAGGTTACCGGTACAGTAGGTAATTAATATTCGATACCAACGAAAAAACACGTCTGTATGCTGAAGGGCAAAGCAGAGGTAAACCCACATTTTGCCAATATTAAGTTTAAGTAGAATGTAATAGTTTGTGTGCGCAGTACTCGTAACCGGCATGCGTATAAAACTATATTATGTACGAGTAATGACCGAAAACGAAGCAAATTAAGTACCTATGTAAGTATCATCATCAGATGGTGCCCTGTAGTTTCTGCCTACACCCATCGGATGAGTTTACGAATGTATGCAAGTATGTATGAACAATGCAATAGAAGGTGATCCTATTAAATATACACAACTGACTGGCCTGTTGGTCTAGTAGTTAGTGACCCTGACTGCTATGCCGGAGGTCGTGGGTTCGATTCCCACCCAGGACAAATGTTTGTGTGATGAGCACGATCATTTGTTCTGTGTCTGGGTGTAATTTATCAGCTGTTTAGTACCCATAACACAAGCTCTCAAGCTTAACTTGGGACTAAATGGTGTTGTGTGCAAAGTTGTGGAATATTTATTTACTATTATTATTATTTATTACAACATTTTGCTATCAGTAATCCCAATGAAATGTTACACAATAATGCAGTCTGAATCAATCACTAGGCCTATCTGTTACCACTACATATTGCATTCAGTAAGCCCTAGCTAGAAACTAGAGTATATTATACTCTACTATCCCTTATATTAAAGAACGTTCAGATACTTATCTTAGTCTTATTTGTTAAAAGTATGTCGAATTTTATCATATTAAAAAAATGACTGAGATTGCAACTAGATTTCGAATGTTTTTAATTACATGAAAATGGCTTTCTGTTCTAAATTCGCATAAAATATTCCTATTAAATTCACTATACACAACTAAGACAAAAGAGAACATTTGTAAGGTTAGACACACGACAAACATAGGAAGCAAATAGAGCCGACGACAGAGTTAAAACTAAATAAACTAGTTTGAAAGTCGATAGCGGGCAACGCACACAACGCATAGACTGTGTATTTGCATTTTTATTGGAACCGTTTAAAGAAACAATGGATGGATCGGTTGAAACGCTTGCCGTTTGGGAAATTCAACTGTTCTCTTTTTTATATGCTTTCTGTATTCTTTTTTTCTACATCGCTTTTTTTTATATAATCAAGGCTACCAGTGTTGTTGTAGAACAAGTGGCAAGTCCATTTTGAAAATCGTTTGTGCCTTATGGAAACAAAATATGAAATCGATTACTTAGCACGTGGAAAGTTAGAATACGCTTTAAATACAAAAGTGTTTAACTTAATTAACTTTAACAGAGATAGTAGGTATTAATTTAGGATTTTGAATTCGAAAAAGAATGCCAGGAAAATATTAAATAATAAACAGCCGTAATTAGCCTCGATTAGAGCATAAACTTTGACCTCAGCGAAAGAGTCTTATCATCATTAACTTTGAATACATTATCCCTTATATAATGTGAAATTCTTATTCTATAACCTTTCCGTAACGCCTACGAGACATGTCATAACATTCTCATCTCAAAAGGGCAACAAACTTTCGTGTCTAACAAGTACAAGCAATTCCTCATTACCAAAACATGCCAAAAACAAAAATATATGTACCTAAGTGAAAATTCTCAATCTTCCACATGGAACGTAATAGGTACGAAAACCCTTGTTTGCATGATGTCGGCTTCAAACAGGGTCTTTGAATGACGTCACTGACAATGGAAAACTCTCAACATGACGTGGAGCACTGCTATCCACTCTTTTTGGCAGCACAATCCTTCAAAGGCGGATGAAATGAGAGCATCTTAATATCCGCGTTTTAGTCTTATTTCGTGTGACATTAGCAAGCCTCGACGAATGAACAAAGCCCTGGGTTAATCTGAAAATGTTGACATTTAATTTATTTTAATAACCTTTTTTGTATAGTTCTTTGAAGTTGATTTTAACTAGTACGCCTTGTATTTTTATTACTTTCATTTTTAGAAAACTAATTTCACAATCACCAGGTTGGCCTTTTTCTAACATGTTAGAGTCAGGTTCCAGTTTAATCGGATGCAAATACCAGCGTTCTTTTTGGAGCAACTGCCTGTCTGACCTCTGCAACGCAGTTACTGGGTAATACGTACAGTACACGTACATAAACTGGACTGGCCTGTTGGTCTAGTAGTTAGTGACCCTGACTGCTATGCCGGAGGTCGTGGGTTCGATTCCCACCCAAGACAAATGTTTGTGTGATGAGCACGATCATTTGTTCTGTGTCTGGGTGTAATTTATCTATATTATGTATGTATTTAGAAATATATAAGTATGTTTATCAGCTGTTTAGTACCCATAACACAAGCTCTCAAGCTTAACTTGGGACTAAATGGCGTTGTGTGAAAAGTTGTGGAATATATTATTATTATTATTATTATAAACTGTTTGTCAGACTTTCGAACTCCATTACCTAACCCTTAACTAATTTCACAATATTTTACTTTTAAATGTATAAATAATTAGATAAACTTGATTAAGTAGGTCTACGTGGTTTACCCTACTGAGTCTATCAATATAAACTTAAATGCAATTATTTGAGTTATTAATTGTAATTTAATTTAATTTACAAAACCCTCGTAAGCTATTCTTTTAAATTATTCAAAAACACGTAACCGTCTATGCCATTTACAACCCAGTTTAGTTTAATCGATCGCTATCAAATAAATAGAAAAATGTTATGTATTGTAGCTTGACATAAATTCAAACTTGTACGGTCTGTATGTACGGTGGATATACTTTGCGTCTAAGTTACCCACGTGTAAGTAAATATTTTTTTTAAACATTTCTTTTTACACGGTACGCGCGTGTAAACTTTTCAAACTGTCATATTTTTTGTTGGAAATTCAAGGTAGACGAAACATTTAGGTAAAAGTAAAAAAATGGCCGTAACAGTATAAAACTAAAACATATTTTTAAAGACCTAACATTTTTTTTGCAGAATAACCCACGAATTTAGGACGCTGCATCTGAATGCAAAGGATTCTTGTAACAGGATGCGATATCCTTTGTATGTGAATATGAAAATGCATTTTAGTCTCGCGTTACCTACGTCCTCTAATGAGGTTTCATATAAATGGTACTTCATTTAGACGCACGCTCAAGCATTTTATAATCTGTTTATACAAAGCAATTAGTACTGCTCACGTTCCTACAGTAATTAAAAACTAATTTATCTTTTTTTAATGAAGTGCGTTAGGCTTTTTGTTATTAAGAATTCATATACGATGGAATAGAATACTCTTGACTAATTTTGAAACAACAAAAATCATTATTGATTTGCAAGTAGGATGTGGAAACCACATTTACACGTTATTTTTTTCTTTCTTTACTGACTTTTTCTGAGAAGAAAAGTCAAAACATATATTTTTTTACTTTGTTAACGATGCTTTTGGTTGGTACCTAATTATCAAAAGCGTTTCTTTAAAGAGTATATATAAGTCAATAATTATATTGAAGTCAATAATTTTATGGTTTACGTTATAGGCATAAACTTAAAACCTAACTAGATTTGATTTTAGATTGATTTCTTACAGTTAAAAGTAAAAATAACATCATAAGGTTTCAACACAATATAATCTAATAGGTAGGTGCTGAATTTGAAAATGTTTGTTACTAAGATAACAATTTTATAATGGTACTGTTTTATTTTATTTTACAATTTTTTAGACAATGTATATTGTTTCGAAATAAATGACTTATGACTTGGTCATCGATGTCCCGTCAACTCTGTATTTACAAGTCTATTTCACAAGTGATACAAATTGGTTTACTGAAACGGCAAAGAGTTTGTTTACAGAACGCAGTGCAGCCGCGAACGAGCAATTAGTGGCAAACCATTGTTTTTGTTGCACTAACACAGCACGCTTCCCGAAGCTGTCAAATGAAAATGGTTGTTATACAACACAACACAAATTTAGCACTTATTTACATAGCCAAAGGATGCATTATTAATACAACAAACACGATAATCGGGTTAGGCGACGCTCCTAATGAATAATTCTAATAGTTTTAATTACGGAGGGGAGGGAAAATGGAGCGGGGAATGGGAATGGAATTCCTGGTGTATTGCAATACAACGAATACAACTTTTAAGGTATGGGTATCTAAAGTTAAGGAGGCTTTAAACAAAGTTGATGTCAAACAGAACTTAAGTGGGAAAGTAATACAAGCAATCCTGTAATATCTTATTTATTTTGATGAACTTAATAGAGAAGTATATCTTAAGTCTTTTTACCTTGCAAAAAAAAAACTAATTAGAATCTTAGTGAATATTGAAGCCACGGATAGCTGTAAGCCCCACTTTCAGGAACTAAAGATTTTATCCCTACCCTGTCTTTATATATTTGAAGTGTGTAAGTTCGTTCGTAAGTACCCGGAATTCTTCACAAACAGAGAAGATATACAAACAAAAATTTTATTAAGACATAAAAACAGACTAAACTTACCATTATCGCGACTAAAAATGCACTCCAATAGTACCTATGTCATGTCCATAAAAATCTATAATAAATTACCCGAAATAATAAAAAAAATAAATAAAAATAACATCTTTATCAATAAATTTAAGCTTTTTCTAATTAACAAATGCTACTATAGTTTAAACGAATACTTTAATGATAAATTATAGCAACTTAAAACCAATTTATTTATATAAAATTCACACCAGTGCTCTTCCTCCTCTCTCCTACTTGATCTATGCTGTGCCCGACAGGGTCCATAATTGTATCTATTATAATGTTTCTCACCAACTTTTAACACATTATGCTATGCAATAAAGATTTGTGAATTTGAATTTAAGTAAAATATACTTCATAGCATCACGCTTGTGTTTTGATAACACCACCAAAAGGATCTTGCTTACACAGGGACAGTATGATGATGGAACATTCAAATCTATATTACATCTTCGTCCAAACTATATTTTCCACATCGAAACTGATTCAAAATATCTTTAACGCTAAGTATTTGAAAGCTATTACAATACGCGGTTCCTTCTTCGGACGGCGCAAGTACCACTAATTTGGCGGAAAAGTCGAAAAGGCCGGTGTCGAGGCCGAACCGGGTGCCAAAAGCAATACGGGCCAGGCTCTCGTCTAGCCAGCAACCAAAACGACTCCCTGCAATTGCAATACATTATGCTAATGTCTAATGTGCCTTGTATTTAGTTTTTAAGATCGGGACATTTGGCTTGAGAATTTTATAGTATGAGAATGGTTCAAAGTTTTTAAACACAACAAATCTTGCAGAGAATCAAAAATTGCATGAAGCAATCACCCAAAACGTCCTTCCTAGTGATGTTGCTTGGATGAAGAAACTCGCAACAAATTTATTAATCTGTTTGACAATTATTTTGAAAAAGCAAAAGTAGGAGTATAGTACGATTGCCCACATTATGGTCTTAAGTGCCTCCTGTAATTAAAGGGCCATATTTCAATAAAGATTGAATAATTTCATTTGCAGACAATAACAGTATTGTCAATGACAATTGGTATTTCGTCGCTTCATTCTTCATATATTAGTATAATTACAATGTAGTATCCTTTAGTTTACAGGCAACTTTGCACAATTTTTAGAGAGAATCGACTCGATTTAAATCGTCAACTCGATATTCAATACGCCATGGCGCGCGCGCCATCTTGACTTCATTCCTTTTTTGTGCACGGCAACGAGCGCACGTTTAAAAATGCCAAAACGCAGTGCTGAAGAAAAACTGTTATATTATCAAGAAAAAATAAAATAAATAGAAGACAGAGCTAAGAAAAAACGTCGCATACGACGTCCTTTGGATTCGTCAGATGACGAAAACATTACAGGTATGTTATGTTCTAAAATGCAATACATCGGGATTGACTGCGAGTCAATTGCGATAACACGGTTAGCTGCGAGCTACCCGTGCCTTATTTATGCAGAAAAACACGTACTGTCTAAGTGATACACGTTCATCTGTTAGTTATTGTCTGCGAGACAATAAAGTATTTTGCATTATCTCAAACTACCCACATTCATAATTTCGATTATTACTATTATCGAAATCGAAAAATATACCATGATTATTTTCATTTTAGGTATATCGAATGCCGAAGCCCTTCATTATGAGCCACCCGCACAAGCTACGCCGATATTAATAGAGGCTCCAACCATCTTAAACGAAGTACAGGAAAATACTCTGGCTTCGACTGAGGCCTCATCGGAACCAAGCCTAGACCCAGAGCTGTTATCAGCTCTTGGTGCATCTACTTCGGAGATTCCTGACTTTGGAGACCCCATCCATGACAGCTTGGCTAACCTATGGCTCCCCATATTAAAAAAGGGCTTATCTAAAGAAGATAAGGGTAATCTTATGAAAGAATACCTGATACCCTCAAATTGCAAATTATTGCAAGCACCTAAGCTTAACGCTGAAATTTTAGCCGCAGTGGCAGAGGTCGTGAGAAACCGAGATAAAAAACTTGATAGTTTTCAACAGTCTCTCGGTGCGGGTACATCAGCCATAAATCGTGCCATGGACATTATGCTAAAAAGTGAAGACAAAGTCCGTGCCTTGAAGTGTCTTAGCGACGGATGTCGCCTACTGACGGACTTACACCATTCTTTTTCTAACGATAGAAAAAAGTTAATCACGCCTAGTTTAGAAAAGAACTTCCTGCACATAATACAGGATACCGAACGTGATGAGACGCTTTTTGGTAATTCACTTGCTGAAAAAATCAAAGCGAGTAAAGCCATCGAAAAGCAAGGATTACAAATAAGGAAGGTGGCAGCTCAGAAAACCACTACCACTACTTCTCAGACGTCGGTCACCCGTCCTACCCATCAGGGAAATTGGACAGGACCTCCTCGTTACCCGTCATTCAGGGGGGGGCGGGGAGGTCAGCGGAAACCTGCGCCAGCAGCTCGCAGGCCTTACCCCTCCACGACGACGAACCAGGCGCCCTCGAAGTACTTCAACCAAGCCAAGAACCGTACCAACACGCAGTAATGCCGCAGGTACACGCTGGCAGACTATCATTTTATTTTAACTGTTGGCTTAATATAACTAGTAACTGTGTTATTCTAAACTGGATTAAGCAAGGATATACAATCCCATTTTCTAAAAACGTTATTCAAGCAGTCGTTCCGCGTTCTACGTTCCGCTACAACGATAGTCTTGAAATGTCTAACGCCATTCAAAAACTACTTCAATTAGGAGCTGTATCGCCTTGCACTCCATGTGACGACCAATATATTTCTAGAATATTCTTAGCTCCCAAGCCAAATGGCAGTAAAAGATTTATTCTTAACTTGAAACCTTTGAATAAATTAATTACAAAATCACACTTTAAAATGGAAGATTATAGGACGGCCTGTAAACTTATACCACATGATGGTTATTTAGCTTCGATTGACCTCAAAGAAGCCTATCTTTTGATTTCAATTAATCCTTCAGATAGAAAATACCTCAGATTTGAGTTTCAACACCCTAATTCTAATGAGATAATTACTTATGAATTTAACACGTTGACGCGCGGTACCGCCTATGGGCGTTAATTTTTCAAAAATGATACGACAGTACGTCCCTCGACGTCTAAGTTTTTACTTAAATAAAATCAGTACGTTCGACGACGACCGATTTGGCATACTTTCATAAGGCGCAGCAATTTGTACTGTCACCACAGGTGCAATTATGACTCCGTACTGGCACAATACAGTGTACAAAAATTCGTCCAAAAAAAGTACTATTACTCACACATTCATATTTATTTGGTCCGCTTTACACGCACACTACGCCCGCGGGCGTTGCCTGTACGTACGATCAGTTGAGTACCGGCGCGCTGCGGTGCGACGACGCGTCATTACATGTTTTCGCAAGCGGCCGTTATTTAGAAGGTACGTATGTTTGTTTTCAACGTATTTTTAGTGTTTTATGAGCACAAAATACTTATTCAAGTTTAGTTGGACTTGTAGACAGCTTATTTACGTAGCTAATGTATATTTTCAACACGTTTTGTGGTGCTAAAAACTATTATTATTGCAGATGTCTCGGGACGCGTTTGAACGTGAACAAAAACGTATTCTGGACCTATTTGATGCGGCATCGTCTTCAGAATCGAATCAAGACCCGTTTGCTGACGATGGAGAATATGGATCCGACGTGGAATACCAACCATCCCATATAGAATCCACAAGTTCGGAAGATGAAACTCAGACGTCACAAATACGACGAAAGAGTACAACTGTGATATCCTCTGGTGAGTCCACAACTTCTTCATCTAGTGATGTAGTTGATGATGATGACCAAACTTCAATTTCGGAACTGGCGGAAGATCGTGAGAATATTGAGGTTGTCCAAAGGCCCGAGATTTCTGTAGACCTGATACAAGAACCGATTTCCACGATATCTGGTGTGTCTATAAATGAAGAAGGTCCCCATGAGGCCGAAGCTACCTCTTCTCATTTAAATTATGTGAATGTGATTACCAGAAGATCAACCACACCAGTCTCCGAAGTATCATGGTCTCAGACGGTTACTGAAATACCAGATTTTAATTTTGATATTTCGCAGTGTGGTATTACCGTTGATATTGATGACATGAATCAAGTTATTGACTTTTTCAACCTCGTATTTCCCCAAAATTATTTAGAGTATCTGGTAAACTGTACTAACAATTACGGAAACGCTTTATGCAACAGTAATAGACCGCATACTAGACATACCCGCAAAGCAGTATATCGTGAAACCAATTGTGAAGAAATGATGAAATTTCTTGGACTTACCCTCCTCAAAGGTCACGTTAAATGTCCTAAACAAAGAAATCTATTTTCGTTATCCAACCAACTGTATTATCATCCCATATTTAGCTTTATAATGTCTGGCAGAAGATATGAACAAATATTGCGCTGCATCTGTGCATCAGAATTAGATGCAAAGGGAGAAAATAAAATTGTCAAATTTATAGATATGTTGACACTTAACTTTCGCAAAATGTATAATCCTAGTGAGGAACTGGCACTGGATGAATCACTTCTTCTGTTTCGGGGTCGACTACACTTTCGACAATACATTAAGTCGAAAAAAGCCCGCTACGGCATCAAATTTTACGAACTCACTACCTATGATGGCTATGTACTAAATGCAAAAATGTACTCAGGTAAGGAAGCGGCAGGACAAGAAGTAGGTGAGTCTAAGACTGAGAAACTTGTAATGAGATTGATGCGTCCATACTTACTACGTGGACATCACCTGATTATGGACAACTATTATAATTCGGTGAAGTTGTCTGAAAAGTTAATCGATTTGAAAACTCATTGTACCGGCACTTTGCGATCAAATCGTAAAGAAAATCCTGTACATATTGTAAAGAAAACGCTGAAGAGAGGAGAGCACGTATGGGCACGTAGGAACAAGGTTTATGTCTCAAAATGGAAAGATAAACGTCCCGTCCTAATGATTACTACTAAGGTACATCCCTCAATTGTCGAAGTGAGAAACAGATTTGGAAAAACTAGATTGAAACCTGCAGAAGTTGAACTTTATAACAGGTACATGTCAGGCATTGACCGATGTGATCAAATGGTATCATATTATTCATGTCCTCGGAAAACCATTCGGTGGTATAAAAAAGTACTATTCCATTTTATAGATATTGCAGTGTGGAATGCATACTTTCTGTTCAAAAAATATAAGAAAAATAATGCTTCATCGTACCATTACGTAACCTACCGAGAAGATTTAATCAAGATTATGACTGGAATAGGTGATCGGAACCTGAAAGGAGTGGACATGGTCAATAAAAGCAGTATTTATGATAATAGACGATTTCGACCTAATACAACATCTGTTTCTCACCCAGAAAACATTTCTAGGACTGAAAATATCATAACTGGGCACTGGCCAGAGCAAGTGCCATCTAGACCTGGAACTAAAAAAAAATTCGCTTTCCTAAAGTGCAAAGTGTGTAACAAGAAAAATGTACGAAAAGAAACGAGCTATCGGTGTAAAGGGTGTCCTGATAAACCTCCGCTATGCCCATCTTGCTTCGAGGAATATCATGCAAGCTTGGATATTATATAGATGATAGTATACTGCGACTAATTATTATTATAAGTGTAAACTGATTGTGATAAAAACTTTTTTCGTACAAATTATAAGACTGATACAATTATGTTGATTTTCAGAAGATTTATCTTTGTGTTTAGTTTATTTTACGTTTTATGACAACACAGAAGGTTTGTGATTGTTTTTTGAATAAATAAGACTGATTAGAGCATTTTTTTCTTTTATTTATCATTACACAACACTTACGCCTAACGCCTAAAGGCGACAATGCACAATGTATGCTATCTCTCCAAACTCAATATGACACTACGGATATAGACGTATACGTCGTAGAACGTACAGTCAATATAGATTAAAAATGTGTACTACACGTGACAGTACGCCTTATGACGTATACGTCTAGAAACGTCCGTCATAACATATATGTTTTCTGATCATGTGTTCTGACACTACGCCCATAGGCAATGTACTGAAATTAGTAGTGTCTCAGTAGACGGAATTAGTATATTAGTACCGCCCGTCAACGTGTTAAGTCTATGCCCTATGGACTTTCTGTTGCTCCGAGGGTTTTTACCAAAGTAATGAGGGAGGTAATTACCTTCCTACGAAGTCAGGGTCACAAATCGGTAATTTATTTAGATGACATTTTGTGTATAGGCGACAATTTTGATGAATGCACGAATAACGTGAATTATACACTAAAATTGTTAAATAATTTAGGCTTCGTAGTTAACTATGAAAAAAGCTCATTGCACCCTAAAAAAGTTGCTAATTTTTTAGGTTTTATTTACAACACTAATAAGTTAACGTTATCATTGCCTTCCGAAAAATGTAACAATATTAGCCAACTAGTACAAAAAATTTCCCGTTTACCGAGATGTACTATTCGCGATTTCGCTAAGTTAATTGGTGTTCTTGTATCAGCGTGCCCGGCCGCTAAATATGGATTCTTGTATACAAAAATTTTAGAAAGGTACAAATTCCTTGCATTACAGGAATATGAAAATAAATATGACACTAAAATTAGACTTCCGAAAATAATCTTAGAAGACCTTAATTGGTGGAAAGATAATATATTTATAACATTTTCCAGTTTTGCAAAATCCGAATACAAATATGAAATATATACAGACGCCTCTCGAACGGGTTGGGGCGCAGTTTGTAAAGATAGACGAGCGAATGGGACATGGAAAGCGGCTGAAAAAGAACACCACATTAACTATTTAGAATTGTTAGCAGTTTTTTTAGGGTTAAAGAGCCTTGTTAAACATGAAACTAATTGTTCGATATTATTAAGGGTCGATAACACCACCGCTCTAAGCTACGTGAATAGGATGGGAGGCATTCAATTTCCCCATTTAAATGATTTGACGAGAACCATTTGGCAATGGTGCGAGAAGAGAAATATTTGGATTTTCGCTTCGTATGTAAATACAAATGACAACTACGCAGACGCAGAGTCTAGAAAAATTAACCCGGATACCGAATGGGAACTGTCCGAGGATTCCTACCGAACAATAGTTGAAATTTTCGGCTATCCGGAAATCGACCTTTTTGCTTCTCGCAACAATACCAAATGTGACGTCTTCATTTCTTGGAAACCTGACCCAGACGCCCTCACCGTCGATGCATTTACCATAAACTGGAAACCGCACTATTTTTATGCATTTCCGCCTTTTCATTAATTTTGAAATGTTTGCGAAAAATTATCGACGACGAAGCTACTGGTATACTGGTATTCCCACATTGGCCTTCCCAGCCATGGTTTCCCCTCCTAAACAACTTACGAGTGTCAAACATACATTTTTTCAACCCCAATAAGTCTCTGTTGCAATCTCATTACAGGGGCCATCACCCCCTGAATACGAACCTTACCCTGGGTGTCGCGAAGCTCTGCGGGCGGCGTTCACGCGCCGCGGCACCCCGATACCGGCACTCGACTTAATGTTGGCGTCGCTGTCCGAAAACACTTTTAAGCAATATGGCGTAACTTTAAAGCTCTGGTGGCAGTTTTGTATTGACAATAATAGTAAGGTGCACACTGATTCTATTGCATTAGTGCTTATCTTTTTAACAGAACAGTTTAGTAAAGGGTGTTCTTATGGCTCTCTCAATAGTCATCGCTCAGCGTTGTCTCTGTTTCTAGGCGGTACGATCGGATCTGACGATCGAATTAAACGACTTCTTAAAGGGGCATATAAACTCAAGCCCAATCGTCCTAGGTATACATATACTTGGGACCCTCAAGTTGTACTTAATTATGTTTGTAACTGGCAGCCAAATTTACAACTAAATATTGATAAAATTACGAAAAAATTAACAATTTTACTAGCACTATGCACCGCGCATAGGGTTCAAACTCTTTCGCTGATTAAACTAGAAAATATAAAAATAGTTCAGAACGGTATTAAGATAGTTATATTCGACATAATTAAAACCTCTGCCCCCGGTCGCGAACACCCAGTTTTGTTTTTACCGTATTTTCGGGATAATATTAATATCTGTCCCGCTTCAGTCCTCAAGGATTATATTTTTGTTACAAAAAATTTGAGGGCCTCGAATGTGGGTAACCTGCTTTTGACAACAAAGCGACCACACCGAGCTGCCACAGCTCAGTCCATCAGCCGCTGGATAAAGCAGGTGTTGTCGGAGAGCGGCGTGGACACACGCACGTTTTGCGCGCACAGCACGCGGCACGCCGCCACGTCCGCCGCCTGCTGTGCGGGGCTCAGCGTAGACGCGATCAGGAAGACGGCCGGCTAGACTGGCACGTCCACAGCTTTTGCCCGTTTTTATAACAGGCCTATTTTAGATTCAGATGAAAGCGACTTTGCAAGGGCAGTCGTTCTTTCATCCACCTAGTTGATTATTTATATAAAATCAATCATAAATAATTATTAATTAGCTTATAGAGTACTTTTAGTTCAAAATGATTTTGTTACTCCTAGAAATTGTTCGATTATTAAGGAAATAAATACAACCGTTCAAAATAAAATAACTTCTTGTTTTTATTTTTTTTCTGTTGTTAAGTAAAACAAATCTTCCTTCTCTGAACATCTACATTGTAATTATACTAATATATGAAGAATGAAGCGACGAAATACCAATAGATGATCAAACGAACTTCAGTGAAGTTCGATCACTATTGTATGAGTCGCTTCATTCGAATATATTAGTTACCCAGCCCTCCCTATAAAATAAAACACAGACACTGGTTTAATTAGATACCCAAATTAAGGAAGCTTTGTTTCCAAAATCTCTGAAAAGAATGAAGTCAAGATGGCGCGCGCGCCATGGCGTATTGAATATCGAGTTGACGATTTAAATCGAGTCGATTCTCTCTAAAAATTGTGCAAAGTTGCCTGTAAACTAAAGGATACTACATTGTAATTATACTAATATATTCGAATGAAGCGACTCATACAATAGTGATCGAACTTCACTGAAGTTCGTTTGATCATCTATTATATTATATGGTACCCAAACTAATACGTGACTGGTCTCTCTGAAGGTCACGTTATTATTACAATTTATTTATTACAATTGGTACCAATTAGACACTAGTACTTTTTTATGTTGCTTCAATTACAGTACTGTAAGGATGGGGGCAAAATGGGTAGAAATACCTATCTTTTTTTTTGCAGTAGAAACTTGGCATAAGTAGTTCATTCTTAATTTAATTAAAATGTAAACTTATTTAAAACTCACCTCTATAATGCAATGGCATCACCTTTCTAAACAAATGCATTCTTCTCGCAGTTCTTGCGTACCTTGTGATGCCTATCACGCGGCAGGGAGGTGAAGCACAAGACAAGACTTTGGCTGATGCACCTGTCGTTGTGAAAACCAAGATAGCACTAGCCCCACTGAGTAACGCTGCGAGAGAAGCTGCCAGGGCAACGGCGTAGGGTGGCAGAACTGGGATTTTTAACTGCAATAATAAACATTTCGTTGTCTAACTAAAATACTAGGTCTCACTCTTGTTAAGCCAAATATTACTGTCCTCAAACAGTCATGTTCCGCGAAATAAGTCACATTTTCCATCTTCAGTCTGCTTTGTTAAGCCTTAAGTCTTGCAAAGGAAATATCTTGCGAACAAATAATTAGACAAGTTGTAGACCAACGCTATGTGGTACACATCCTAAAAATGTACCGGTATCGTTTTTACCATATTTAACATAATATTATAAGATGGTAGAGTAAATAAATATTATTTCAGTTGAACCTGTAAAAACTATCATTATTTAAGGGGACTTTAAAATTATTTACCGGGAAACTTAGTTTGGCATAGTCTGAATCAGCGTGATAATCTTTTTCTAGTATAACGGTAGCCTTTATGAAAGCTTGAATGCATTCTATGGGTGGTTTCTCATATCGATTATCCTTTAAGAAAATACCATCCAACTTGTTTTTTATCAAATCATTAACTTGTATTAACAACTGACGATCATTAGCAATATCTTCATAGTAATCATCTACTAATGTTGAATTCATGAAAAATACAGGTTTGCGATCCTAAAATGAAGAGAGAGATATAGGCACCTAAAGATATGCACTAACACTATATTGGTGGAAATAATATTTATTGTTACTGTGGTACAAATGTCATTAAAAATCACACGTGTCTGAATTGCAAGTAGTGTGACGAATAAATCCCATCATTTTGCTTAATCTTTTCCCAACTATGTTAGGGTTTGCTTCCAGGGTGACCGGACGACACTGAATACACTGAGTACAATGTACAGACGACAGCACATCAAGTTACCCCAATGTGTCAATTTTTCCCAATTGAATTTGAAACTTATTCTGTTTAACATAAAGTTGAAAAACGATCAAAGAAATTTGACGCATTGGGGTAACTTGATGTGCTGGCGTCTGTACATGGAGCGAGTGCCTATCTTACCAACACTATCAAGTTAATCTAACATTTATATAGATAACCTGTGTAAGTAAGTAAATCTATATTAGTGCAATATATTTATTTAATAAGGATATTAAATATTATCTTCTCATTAATTTGAACATTGGAAAGGTACTTAGCTATAATGGTTATATCTAGGTTTCCTTTTTCTTAGTACAGAAGTTTATATAAAGTAGTTACAAGAAGTAATTAAATTTAGTATTTAGGATTATAATCGCGCAAAGACCGAGTTTAATCTTGTTCAAACTGGCCTACAGTCCCAAATTAGCATCCAAACTATTGGTCTCACATAACTAATTTAGTGTTTTTTTTATCATCTCATTGGTTAAAATTAAGAAAAAATATGTCGACGCTTTGTAATTATTTATTTTGTACGGCTTAATTAACCTTTTAAAGGTAATAGTATGTGTGTAATATACATACACACATACATATTACATATATAAACTCACGCTTTTTTCCCATGGGGTACGCAGAAATATAGTAAAGTGCCTATAAATTCTTACAACTTAATAAACTTTACATTTTTTATTTGTTCATTTGCCTGTTACAATCATATAAAAGTCAGTCATCAAAAGAAGTCATTATTATATTACAGTATGATAATATTTACCTCTCTACATCTTTGTAAAAGTTCGTGAAATTCACAAAATATGTTGCTCAACTTCGCATCCATAACAACGCCGTCTGAAATCTAATAAAACAAATTTTGTCATTCAAAATCATAATTATTCCCTTTTATTATGACACTGAATATAATAATGACCTTAATTATTCCACTAAGGTCGTGGATCCTAAGCGTCGGCGGCCAGAATAAAATTGGCATTGAAGAAAGTTTCTTATTTTGTTTCTTGAATTGTCGCAGTTGGTTCATCGACATAATATCCTTTAAAATTATAATGTCAACCTGAAAGAAAATTAACTTACAATTTTCTCTTCCTTAAAATTATTCAGTAAGGTAAATAAAATAAGAAAATAAATCAACTTTCTCTTATTCATAGCCAAGAAGCACTTATCTAAGCAACTTGCAATTTTATTTTGTTGATTTCTGTTCATACATTTACTAATTGCTACAGTGACTTTCACTATCTATACTTATTTCATAGAAATAAAATTAGTTTTTTTGTAAAGGCATTTCTCCTCTGGCATTTCTCGAGGAGTTAGGATGAATAAAATAAGGCTCTTCCCTACTGTACGAAAAATACGAGCTGAGGCGTGGAGATGCTGACACTTACCCTGCAATACAATTCAATACGAGGGGGTCTTTAAAACTCTTAAATAAAGCTATGCTATTGCCTATTAAATAGGTGTTTTAAGTTAGGTTTCTATCACGCTTACTAAGTCGCAGGCAGAAGCTACTAATAAACAGATGATAAAAATAACACTGATTGCACTTACCCTATCGTCAACATTTATAGAATCATTAGCAGACATAGTCACAGACATACCAACAGGAATATAGTAAGCAGTCGGAATAATTTCTGGCATTTTAGCTGATAAGTCCATAGCATCTTTGATTATGTTAAAAAATCTTGTATCATGTCGTGTCATATCTATGTTAAAAATGTTGACTCCTACTTTTGTTAGGGAATGGATGTCATAGCCGTCATAATTTTCATCATCTGAAATAAAAATACCAACGTTATTCAATAAGAGGTCCGTGCACAAAATAAACTTACAGACAATCTTGTTAAGTCATTGTAAGAAAGTTAAAAATGATTGAAATACTGGTACCTATATCCTACTAAAGTTTGTGAGGATGGATGGATTGATGAATGTTTGCTACTCTTTCACGTAAAAACTACTGAATGGATTTTAATAAAATTTGAAGTGGAGTTAGCCGACACCCTGGATTAACTCATAGGCTACTTTTTATCCCTGTATTTCCAAGGAAACGGTACCTACGCGGGTGAAACCGCGGGACGTCTGCTAGTGTGATTATAGAAGTACAATCTTTGAATATATGTGAATGGCGACTAGCAAAAGGTATTTTAAAAAGCAGATGTAAGTGGAAACGTCCGGAGAGCACTCTAAGTACTTTTCAAAAGGAATTACACGTCAAGTCCTTGGTGACGTTCTTTAAAAAAAGTCAGGTGCGTGGTATTCGCAAGTGGCGTGTGATTACATGTATGACGTAAGCGAAGCACAAAAAAACAAAACATCGTACCACATGGCACTCTGTAGTTACTGCCTATCACCATGGGAAAAACGCATTAGTTTATGTATGCGTATTATGTAATATTTGTGGCGCAATTCGGCGCAAATCAATTCATCTCAGTCAAAGGACCAGTGTATTACCTTAAATTTTGTAGTCTCTCTATTAATAGATTCATATATTTTTTTCTATCTAGCTATAATGCCACTTTACTTCATTTACGTGGATTTCCCATTATCTACTACATGATGATTGTATCATTCTGATCTATTTCAAATACTTCCAAAAATAAAATACTGTCTTCTCAACGCCAAACATAGTAATACTATGCCTTTTACGGCGACATCCCGTTATGCGTAGAACGTGCATTGTAACTTTTAGTAACCAGCTAGTAAACCATCAGACATGTGCCAGTCACCAGCCAGTAAGCCATCAGCCACTTGCCAGCTACCAGCCACCAGCCACTTGCCAACCAAAAGCCAATTTACAGTCTCAATCAACTCAGCCTTTCGTAGTCCACTGCTGAACGTAGGCTTTTTCTAGGCTGAACCACAACACCCTTTCCTCCGCCTTTTGCATCCAGTCTAACCCAGCCACATTCTTCAGGTCTTAGTAGACTACTAGTCTACCAGTCACCGGCTGCTGTGCAAGTCGCAGATTCGGCCCCATATGGAGTACTGCTGTCATCTCTGGGCGGGAGCACCTGGGTACCAGCTTGGGCCCCTTCACTCGGTTCAAAAGCGAGCTGTGAGACTCGTTGACGATCCCGTACTTACAAACGGTATTGATCCCCTAAGTCTTAGGAGAGACTTTGCCTCCCTATGTGTGTTCTACCGCTTGTATAATGGGTTGCGTTCCGAGGTTTTTTTGATAATTATGATGCCCACGGCCACTTTCTATCATCGCACCGCTCGCCGGCGACAGGGAGTTCATACTCACACTCTGGAGCCGAAATGGTCCCGTACAGTGCGGTTTCAGAGGAATTTCCTCCCGCGTACACTTGGATTGTGGAATGAGCTCCCTGCCGAGGTTTTCTCAGAGGGCTATATGGGCTGTATGGGGTTCTTCAAAAGGGGAGTAAATAGGTTTTTAAAGGGTCGGCAACGCGCGTGTGGCGCCCCTGGTGTTGCAAGTGTCCATAGGCTACCGTAACCGCTTACCATCAGGCGGGCCGTAAGCTTGTTTGCCACCACGTCGTGGTATAAAAAAAAAAGTCAGTATGGCACTAAAAGTCTGGGCTTATTCACTGCTAACTACAAAAATTTATTCAACCTAATGAGGCAAAAGTTACTTACGGCAGTCATACATAATGTTAATCGTTGGGTAAACTATATCTCTTTCAGTTTTCAAACCAAAGTGGACCTGGAAATTAAACCATACAATTTACTGTGTGGTCGTTAGCAAGCCCGCGACCTATTTCTTAATCTAAGCATACTTAATGGGCTATTTCTGGCTGAAATACTTAAACCTACAACAATCGTGATTAAAGTGGTTCAATCGTCATCAGTTTATAACTATGACTTTAAGTCACAAACTTTAGTGCAGTTTCACAAGACCATCTGATATATTGTCCTGACTGAGTGCCCAGATGCTTGTACGCTACAGGAATGGATGGAAGCTCCTGGCGACCTCAATCTCGCATCTAAGTTCTGTGCCGACTCAATTTAGATTGCCATGAACACGCTAAGAGTAAAAAGATAGCCACACTAAGTTGAAACGTATACTAGACCTTTGAAATTGTGATTTAGTTAATTGCATCAAAATAGAAGTAGTTATTTTTCCAAGCGTAAAGACCGGTACTAGGTTGGCTTCACAATTATGTTCTACATTAATAGTCCTATGTTTTCCAGAAAACCAAAACGGATCCGTAAGTTAGTGAACAGGAACTTCAATATAAGTATATTAAGTCTATTTGTACTTACGCCTTCCCTGCGTCGATCTGAATTGCAATTCATCCACCAAACCATTTTGGGAATAGTTGATTATTTTTCCTTCCAATTCAATTCTTACTATTTAATTGTTAACCTTACTCTCACGACACTGCCATGACCATACAGATTTTATTTCAACACTTGAAATGTCTGTACTAGCTGGAAGATTTGAAGGGATTACAGTTTTACACTGAAATACTACTGCCTACTTAAATCAGAGATCTTATTTTAAATCAGAAGGTATCTGTCCATAAACGATCAGAATTTGGAGTCTGTAGAGGAATGTCTTATGTTTGAAGCTATTGCTTATGTTTCTCTCATTGAGCAAAAATATCGGAGTCCTGAATATTTCATTTTATAATTATTATTAATTTAAATGTGGGAGCGGGTTTCACTACGATTCATGATAAAGTTGTGGGTACAATCCCGTCCAAAATCTGACCACCGCATTAAATTATCAGTGTTTCACTACAAGCGGCACCTGAAATAAAATTACCGTGTTTACCAATGCGCCCTCATAACCAATTATGTTGTATCAATCCTCGGTAAATATCAAAGAAACGATATTTTATGAGTTAAATGTGGCTACATCCATCGTATACGGAAGAGCACTTGAATTTATGCGCGTAATTAAGTGGAGTTTGCGATGGGGCCGGAGCTCGGCACTTTCCAGTAGTAAATGGAATTTACGTACGCCTCCTCTCGAACGTATCTTGAGTTTTTGGTTTAAAAATGAAAAGGTAGCGTTTGTAAACAAACATAAAGGTGTTGGATTTCAAGTGGTGAGCGTTCTGTGCCTGTTATGCAAATGTCCAATCGTCCAATGTCAGAAATGCTTCCTTATGTCTAACGGGAAACTCACAGTTGTCGTTCACTCAGGAAATTTCTTCTACGAACTTCTGCATTCTGTTTCTGCACTTGGCATTAGCAATTACCATTACATTAGTGCATGTCGATCATGCACTAAGTATATAAATGTACA
Source organism: Euplexia lucipara (assembly GCA_921972225.1). Lineage (NCBI taxonomy): Eukaryota > Metazoa > Arthropoda > Insecta > Lepidoptera > Noctuidae > Euplexia > Euplexia lucipara. Next base: position 12,951,995 of record OV179148.1, read on the forward strand.
TATTATATTAACCAATACCAGACAATTACTGCAGTACAAATACTGGGTTCGAAACATAAGCCAATTAAACATAAGCCATAAAAAGTATTTTTTTAAATAAATAATAAATAATAATAAGTTTATTGTACAAAAAAAATAAACACATGAGTTCTTAAAAATAACTATAGACTAAACATGGGAAGATTGTACAAGTAGTTGACAAAAACAGTTTGAACAGCTGACTCCTGAACTAAGTAAAAAGATACTTGTATCTCAGGAGACAAAGTTCTTCTTAAATCAGTGCACACATACATTTACATTACGCATCTAATACAGATACATTAAGCATACATTTACATTGTATCAATTATATTTATAGCGACGTCCATCTTGCCACATACGAACTAAAGACCAACATCTACAATTATTATAAATTGTCTCACCAACAACTATATCGCGATTCGCGATGTTAAAGTTATCCACGAGACACCCTGTTCCCCATACTTCTAAATGTTCATGAGGTGAACACTAACATTTTTTCTGTATCGTCGTAAGACAGATTCTGCAGCCATTTAGTTAGCTTAGCTTTCAATGCAAACTTAGTCAATGCGTAGATATCAGTTATCTTATGTACCCTATTATAAAGACGAGCGCTTAGGACTAAGTAATGACGGCTAGCCAAAGCGGAACGGCATTGGACAGAATTACAGACAGGACGACCGCGACGTCTTAGGAGGATGTTTGAGTCAAGAGGCAGGATGGAGTGACGGCGTAAAATTATACGCAGAATGAACAGTTGTCTCACAGTAAGAACTTGAGTTTCAGAGTACAGCAAGGCGGTTGGATAGTCTCTACGCTTAAAATGCATAACCTTTAGAATCACCCTTTGCGCACGTTCTATTTGGATTAGAAGATTTTTATAAGTACCTCCCCATACTGTAATACAGTAGGTGATTATCGAAGTACATAGACTCTGGTATACCAATGATAAAGTTGCACGGTCAGCTGAATGTCTCAACTCTTTAAATATGAAGATGAGCTTTCTCGTACGTGTACATAGTGTCTCGATGTGAGTGCGCCAGGTTAGTTTCTCATCAATATACACCCCTAGGTATTTAATATTCGAAACTAAAGAGAGCGTAAGACAACAGCAGTTTTTATCATGCCCTGAACAGGAATGAGCTTTTATTATACGAGAATCGGTAGGTAGAGGCATCGAATTGGGCAAGGAGAAACGCATAACTTTGGTCTTCTCAGTGTTTAACGTTAAAAGATTAGTTGAAAGCCACTCCATCACAAGGCGGAGAGAGTGTTCCGTTCTTTGTTTGGCCCTGTCCCAATTAACATCATATGCAATAAGCGCTGTGTCGTCGGCGTAGGTGAATATGTCACAGTTGGGGATAGACATTTTGCACAGATCGTTTATGTATATTAGGAACAGGGTAGGTCCCAAAATACTTCCTTGTGGCACCCCAAAAGAGATACACGCATCGTTACCGACAAAGGAGTTGATTTTAACGCATTGAGTTCTCCCAGACAAGTAATCAGTAAATTATACAGGGTGTTGAAGACACAGTATTGAAGATTATACAGGGTGTCTCATTCAAATGGTCAGGTGGTCAGTATGGGAAAGTCTGAATAGTGTAGGTTTTTTTTTTCAAAATTACCGGGTTCGATTCCCGAACGGAGTACAGATGTTTTTTAAAATATATGAATGCAGTTTCTCTTTTTATTAAAATCGATGACATGGTTCCTCAGAACAGATCTTCGTATGTCTTATAGTTTCAGACTTTCCCATACTGACCCATTTGAATGAGACACCCTGTATATTAGTAGAATACGCATGGTAAAATAGGACTAAGGCTATCGAATAATCCATAAATTCACAGTCAATTTTATACTATCATCTGTTTAATAAATCTTTGTTTGTTTTAAATAACATGTCAAAGTACGTCAATATAAAAATACGAAAATACTTGTTAGTTTCAATATCAAAAATGCAATTTGGTAAATGGGTTTAATGTACCTACAAATTGGTGAAATTCTGGTATTGCTTGTATGAAAAATAAATATAAATTGATATTTGTTTCACTAAAATACTATCCAAACGTTTGTTGAAAACTTCATGTAGGTACTTGAAAGAGCGTTTGCATGAAATTCAGTTTGTGTTGATATAAATTTCATTTTCTCTTTACAGTATTTTATTTTTTATTTCTCGACGATTTTACAAGTTTCTGTTTTATTATTTAAAATTAACTCAGCTGTAATTAAAGTATAATACAATATGATAAAATATATAATATAATAATGCTTTTCATTATAACATAAAATTTTAACACGTTGACTGACTTGTTTTTGTTGGATAATTACGTGGTACACACGTTCAAAGGTTTTTTTTTTCAATTTAGGTTCATTTGATAAAAAAATTGTTAAAAAAATAAATATATTCATGGGACTTCGGAGATTTATATTTGATGGAAAGAGGGAAAGATACGCAGGTAGTTGGAAAAGTAATTGTCAATTCTATATCCGCTTTTCAATGTGCCATTATGTTCTGGAAAACGCTGTAGCTTATGGCTTGATTGTTGAGAGAGGCTTTTACTCTCTTACCGTGAGAAAAAAGGGTGGGCCAAGGACGCTGACTACTAGTGCATTCTACATCCATTTCTTTAAAATACCTAATGTTTCGTTTGTACTGTTGTCTTTTAAACTGAGTATTTAATGGGTTTCTTTTTAACTGGGTAGCTAAGGCGAGTAGCTGGGCTGGGCTGGGTAGGTGCTGGGCGATAAGGCCGCCCATTGTATCACCGTTTGTAGCCCTTAGGCTGACCCCACATTTGGCGTGCGCGATCCTCGGGCGTGCGCGTCGCGCGCGCGCTGCGTGAGCGTCGGGTGTTGCCGCCGTGTGACGTGCGTGAGGCGCGCGCGCAACGAACGCGCGGCGCTCGCGCTACTCGCATGCCCGAGGATCGCGCACGCCAAATGTGGGGTCAGCCTTAAAATTATAATTTGTAAGTTTTAGTGGTGTACAAAAAAGAGTATTCTATTCTATTCTATTCTATTTTATTCTAAGGTCTATGAAAGAAGCCTAAACGCATTTGATAGTACGACTTTCAAAGGTGTCACAGATAGTCGTTAGCTTTGAGAATTGAATGGGTATTACACGCTAATATTTGTATTGATTATGGCTTGATCTTCAAAAGGAACAACAAAATTACACTGGTCCATTATTCTGTACAATTTTGTTTCGTTTTACTATCAACTTAACGTTCCATTTCACACTGTAACTAACTTTTTGGTTACGTGCACGCATTTAAATAGGCATCAGAAAAACTTTGGTCAAAGGATCATTTAGGAAGAGCGGGAAAGGCAAAGTGGACATAACCCTTACGCCCTGAACTATAACTGAGCATCCGAAATTATATTCCATTAAATTTAAGTTCTGTTATACGCTGAACTAACCCAACAATACAAAACCAATTAATTTTAATTGAATAGTTCTGTAGCTTGTTAGTTTCAATTATTTCATTATCTTCGTTTACTTAAGTACTGCTATTCTAAGCAACGATGCTATTATGTCAGACTATCTTAATAGAACCTCTAAGTGAACCTCAAGTGGGCCTATTAACTTTTTGCAAAAACATACCTTTACCTGAATACGAAAGAAAAAATGTAACACAATTATGCACTTAGATGATTATTTGGTAGAACGAAGTCGATTTGTATTGAAAACCTTATTTTATTATCTTAATATTTAAATTCGATTTGGCGGGCACCATCGTCATTTTAAGACTGAACTATTTACTCTTATGAGTTTGCAAACAGATGATCCGTCACAATATAGGTACTCCAATGTTGGTCACTATAATATTATATTTATATCCACTTTCATTATTATAAATCCACTTATGATTTAGCTACTCCCTAAGAAATGATTAAAAAGAAAATAAAGATGTGTGCTTTTGAATACTTCCACCTTTGCCTCTCATATAAAACAAAGAACGTCATATTAAACTAAACCATTCATACCAACATAATCATCTGTTTATCTGTCACTTTCAATATCCATCCATTTTCAGAGCCGCATTTTACAAGATACGAAATTTTCTAATTTTAGTTTAGTTTTTGAACAAGTGAATCGGGCGCCATGTTGTGTCTCCGTCATCGCGTTTCATATCACATAAGAACAGTACAACAAACTGTTATAATGAAGTGAAATATTCATCCGAAGCTGTCTGGAGACCTGGCTACCACCCCGAAAACGTACCTCCTGACTGCCCTATTATGATTTTTCACATACGTCAAGTCACCATGTCGCAATTTCTTTTCTTTAGTTAATTTTAACATACATATAAGACTCTGTTTGTTGTTTTTAGTTTGTTGTTGTAGGTAGAAGCTATAGAAGGTTGTAGATAGGAGCATGTTGCAGCTTGGACATAATCTACACAATTCGGTATGTCAAGTATTTTTCAGGTATTTTTTTAATATTTTTATTTCGTAAAACATTTAATTATAAGCCACTAATTTTAAGCTTTTTTTATTCCAAGTAACAGGTTTTTTTAAATTATATTTTGAAGTATTATTCGTGATGACGTAATTTCGTAGACTGAATAGCTTTAAGTCTTTGCCACATTTTCAGTACATACAAAAACACTAATAGATAACTTCAAACTTGACATTGTCAACAGTTGGCACTTGACAGATACGATTTTTAGACTAACAACAGTTTTTTTTTTATTTATCTTGAAAAACATAGAGAGCTAAGAATAGAAAAATAAGGCTTAAGACCCTACAATCTCCAAATGGTTTGAAATCAGCGTAGGTTAATTTTTACTTTACATATCGAATTGCAAAATAGAATTGAATTTAACTGACAACAATTGACAGAACTGGAACTTAAAAGGTTAAACCACTTAACAATAGCGTTTTATTAACAAGAACTATCTAGCAAAGCGATAGGTAGATGTTATAGTTTTGCCAATCGATGGTAGTTCGTTGGCATAGGACATAATTATGTCTCGCCACAGCATGTTGATGAGACAGACTCTTTGCTATAATCACAACGTTCGCTGGAATGAGTGATTAGTGATCACAGTGCCTAGGTAGTTATTAGTCGACATGAGGAGAGTGCTGCAATTTCAATCGTGCGTTCGTTAGCAAGCATTTGACTAATTCCTTCATCCATAACATAGATTTCGGGATGACTATACAATATTGTTTTTTTGTTCATAGTTTTTATTTTATTAATCCAGCATCATCAAAAACATTTATCATCTTGTGTGAACCAAAAGCGTATTACTCATTTTTCTTTAATAAGACATGACTTTTTGTGTCAATAAAGCTTTTTTATTTGTTAATATTTTATTTTTATTTACTTGTAACATAACCATAATATAATCCTGCTCAATTTTTTTAAATAATTTTCTGTCTGCAGCTTATTAACTTAATATTACATCAGCACATTTCCCTCGAGTACCTAAAGTAAAGTTCTCTTCTAGCAATTATAGTAATGCACCTGTTTTTGCGAAATAAAACCAAGGTAAACAGAATAGGCCGACGACGGTCCCGCGTCGTTGAATTTTTGAGGGCCCCGTGTGAGACCGGCGCATATTTCGGATGAAAATCTGCTGCGGTGTCGTGTAAAAAAAGAAAACTCGTTTGCATACAGTTCGACATACGAGTGAAGCGACGTGTTTATGATGAGACGTCTCGAATTATGATTGCATTTAAAATGAGAGATGAGAATGCGAGAGTGTTTTGTCATCTTCGAATTTGTATGATGAGCAGCAACGTACAAAGAACGTTGTGGAATGAAGCTGGAAGAAGATGAATTTACGATGAACGTTGTAATTTTATTTGACGTTGCTAATTCTGAGAACCAGTCTCAGTAAAGGGCTTAGTTTTTGACCGGTTTTCAGAACAGATAATTTTGAGCTTTAAAGACCAGATAGGCAGTTGTATGCGTTAGGCTGAAAGTCACAATCCCGACATAATTAGTAAAAGGCTAAACAGATGTTGACGCAAATTAAGGTTAAAATCTACATTTACTTTCAATTTATCAAATTTGGGAATTTATCGAATTTTTCGAATTGTACACATGAATACACATGAATACAACCCATAAACTAAAAAAACTGTAAAAAGTCTAGAACTATTCAAGTACAGACGCCAGCACATCAAGTTACCCCAATGTGTCAAATTTTCCCAATTGAATATGGACCTTATTCTGTTTGACATAAAGTTGAAAAAAGATCAAAGAAATTTGACACATTGGGGTAACTTGATGTGCTGGCGTCTGTACAATGAGTAATCACAGGAACATGCATGAAAAACTTAACTCGTGGTAAACGTAAACGTCTTGATTATTCTAGTTAGTCAATCGTTTCTTACTGGCAAACATTTATTAAGCTACTCATTTCCAATTTAAAAAAACACTCTGTTGATGGAAGTGGAAAAATACTTGCAGTGTCCACATCATTCTTCTACAACTCGCAAAATTTAAACATACATAAAAGTTTATATGGATGATTGGAAAAGAAGCAAAAGTAAAAGTCGAGAACTTGGTATAGATTGCATTTCAAGTATTCATTGCTCTGTCGGAGACTGTAAAACTGCAGCTCGGAACAAAATCGTAGCGTTGAATTTAAAGTAACAAAGATATATCTTTTTCTCCGCACGAACAGAGCTTGAAACTTAAATTTGGAGAAAAATAAAGAGAGATAGCAGCTATTTAAAAAAAAATATAATTGTTTTAAGAGACAATCACTATCCTTAAAAACAAGTATCTAAACGTTGTTTAAACACTGATTTTTTTCTTCTGAAACACTAGCTTAAGCTATGTCTCATATCAACATAATGTAAATACGTTCATGAAGACCTCACAATCTTTCTGATACCACATTATTATTTTATTTCAGTTAAAAGTTTACTTCATAAATTATATTTGTCCATTTCCCACAAAATTATATTCATCCTCCCATAAAAACGTCCACAAAGTTAGAACACTCGTAACTTTTACCTTACGTCAAGTTATAACAAACTTAATCTCTATGTTATCCTGTCAACGACGCAGACTCAGAATGGCAGGAAGGAACAGAAGGCTGGCTCAGTACAACGGCGAGAACGTACGCACACATAGACATGTGTCATCTTGCAGCAGCGACTACAAGCGCTTTTGCGACTACTTCTATCAGCCAAGCACGAATGCTTGACCTAACGTCAAATTAAACGATTAATAAATAGGAATCTCCTCCGCCGCCCACTTTTGTACAGTTTTTTTTACTAGTGCATAAATATGCGCGTCGAGTATGTTTGCGGATGCAAGGATTGTTGATTTTTATGCCATTATTCGCAAGCGCTGCGCCTCTCTACTAAACAGAACACGTGGCAGCTACCATAGAATTCTGAGGGCATTGCGGGACCGGTAGGATTGTCCAATGCTTGGCCGTTGGGTGTGACTGCAGTCGCAGGTGGGTAAGTGAGTAGGCAGGGCATCTTGTTTTCCTGTTTATGTGTACTAACATTAGTTTTGTAAGTATTGTTTTTTACTAACAGTATGGACTACAGTCTGAAACAAATTATTATTATTATTACAAAGTATTAATAAATAAAGAAAAATACTTTTTTCGTGAAAGTAAATAGTATTAATTATTTATTTTAGCATCTATGACGTTGTGATACCAAAATGCTTTTTACAAAAATACGTCTTAATAATGTCGCATTATTTTATTCTAAACATTCGTGTTAGGCACACTGGCATTCGTTTGAGATAGTTAGGAGGTTGCCGCCTTGCCGCCACGCCAGTATTATATGTGTATGTATGGGTATATGTGTGCACACGCCTGCTTTCACTAGTTGTTTTGAGCCGTCATTCTGTACTCATCTTTTTTGTGGCACAATCGTCTACTCGGCTAGTAATTGTATCACGTATAAGCACTTTACATTTTTTGATTACACACCCTGTTTGTACGTTTGCGCGTCGAAACGCGGTTTGTTGAGGAGATAATGAAATTATTGTGTTTATTATACCTATATTTATATGTTTCTTGGGTAGTTAAATGTGTTTTTAGTAGTAGATTGTTTAATGAATGTGTTGTTAAAACATATTTAAAGAAAGAAAGAAAGAAAGAAAAATATTTATTTGACATCAGACATTAAAACACACATACCCAGGGTACCCAGTAACGGAAAGAAATAAACAAATAGAAAACTAGTAAGTAAATTTGTATTCAAGAGGTCGGTTAAACATAAATGTAAAAATATTGATATATAAATATTGATAATATTAGTGTTGATAGAAGTGAATTCATCAAACATAATTCGGGTAGGTGTTTGTCGTGGGCTGAACAGCAATGAAAGCAAAGTTTTGTGAATACTGACTGCCTATGCCATTATACATATAATAAGGTAGATACACCTGAGTAACATAGATAGATGTATTGTCCCATCACTGATATCAAAAGTACTCTTTGAAACACATACCAGAATCATACCAAAAACAAAGAAAACAGGATTCTTATCCAAACTTAACAGATGTAAGAGCCCCTACAAGATTACTTATTAAGTAGATTACCGGGCACGGTAAGTCCGCCCCGTCTGCGGAACCCATTCAGGGTTCGTAGACGGGCGATGAATTTTTGAGAGGCCTTCACAACGTGTGTGAGACTGGCAACTGAAAGCTTTTTTCAGAAAAGGAATCGGCGTCACAGACACACAGATAATGAGAGAGACAGACTACTCACAAGAGTACGTTAATGGAATGTTTTTGGCCTCACACGATTATATTTACGGTACCAGTGTGGGCTTTGTTCTGAATTTCGTTTGTGGTGCAGTGTAGGAATGACATGTAGACCACAAACGGAATTCAAACAAAGGGTCGGAGGTCATTCTTTTTTTTTGTTTTTGAGGTGACTAAACCTCTGTTCTTTTATAATATACCAGCATAACTTAAAGCTTTAAAAATAATTCGACCACTGTTTGAAATAAAAAAAAATGTGGTATGCAGTGTAGGTATAACATGACATCTCGGCTGCATTCCCCAAAGGGTCAAATAGAGGTCAGCCTATAGTACACCCACATTTCGCAAGTTATATTTAAGTCTCATGTACCTAATAACGGGCGAGCCTAAAGCCATCAGGCGGTCCCAAATCTAGACTTTGTGACTCATAAATTCCAGTTTTTTTTTAACATCATTTGTTTGAAACGGGATCCTCTAGACATGAACTATAAAGAGTTTTAATTTTAAAGCTACTTACATACAAGCCAGTAATGTATGAGGAGATTACTTAAAGAAGAGTTTTATTATTTATTTCCAGCGCGAAGAAAGCCTCTAATATTTATTTATTCATCCTCCCAGCTTCTTATCTGTAACGTTTATTTTATTTTAGGTAACATTGTGAGATCTTAGTATTCATTCCCGACTCCACAGCAACATGTTTTAATATTTTAAGCGGGTCGTGTCACGAAGGCTTAATAAATAATTGAAACATTCAAGCACTTTGTACCTGAAAATATCACGAGTAGGTATTTAATTTTTAACAGAGACGAAATTTAATGCAATTTTATATATGTATCCTATTGAGATACAATTAGGTAAAAAAACCTACTTATATGGTCACCTTAGGAGGATTAATGAAAGACGACTAACAAAAGGTTAAAATGTAAAAGGCAGATGTAAGTGACGACCGACGAGAGACGTCCGACGAGAGACGACCTAGAAGGCCATACACAGATCTTATTAGTAATGTTCTTTAGGAAGGTCAGATACGTAGCAGGTACTACTCGCAACCGGCGTGTGTCTATCACTACATTTCATATGCTTCCATGAAAAAGGCGTGAGTTTATATATTATGTATGTATGTATGTATCTACCTACTTTTAATGTAGTACCATAAAAAATACAAATAATAACTTTAAGAGCTACATTATGTTATGGTTAGCGGCCCAATCACTTGAAGTGATACCTTCTTTGTGCATTATGATAGAGAAGGAGAGAAGAAATACGTAATTTAATTTACATATCTCTTGCTCTGTAAGTACACCCTTACACCTCTGAATGCCGGGGTGTATGACTATCATTACAGCATAGGTTTTGGAATTTGAAAAAAGAACTGTCATACTCATACTGCACGAAGAATATTTTTAAAAAGTTAATTTTTTTTTCTCGGTATCGATTAATTACTCGAATCGGAATCTAGACAATTTATTTTATAAAGATTTTATTTTAAATATGGAACTACACACATCAAAAGTGTCTAGGGATCAACATATATTTTTGCAATAACTTTTCTCCTGATTGATATTTATTAAAATTTTCTTTAAGGATTCATCAAATAAAGTGTTTTCGTTTGTCACAGTAACGATAAACCAAGTCACCTTTGCATTAATAAAGAAATTTGCCATTTTCCTAATAAAGGGATTTTTGACATTTGAACCACTAACATTAAAGTTCGAAAAAAAGACTAAAATAACAGTTTTCTTTAAAATTTTATTGGGTAACTTAAACAATTAATAATCCGTGTTTCTACCGCGAACACTAACAACACAAGAACATCGGTTTGGCATACTCAAAATGAGTTCATCCAAATCACGCTGTGGAATGGCCGCCCATGTTCGTTGCAACAACAAAAAAAGGTCTTCTTGCGACTGGATACCCTCCATATTCGGCAGAGCTCTTCTCTGTAGCATATCCCATGCATGCTCAATCGGGTTCAAGTCTGGCGACTGAGACAAGACCGATACATTCAAATCTTAACTCGAAGAGCTCCAACAATAACCGCCATGATGTTAGCCGTGAGGCTTCATCACTCTTCAGGGAACTTAATTAGCGACCAAACAGTCAGAAACCACTTGCATGAAGTGAACCTTCATTCCCGAAGACCGCTACGGGTACCACCTATAGCAATGCACAATCGTAGGATTCGATATCAATGGGCTCTTGAACACAGAAATTGGGCAGAAGAACAATGGCGTTTCGTGTGCTTTTCTGATGAGTCTCGTTTTGGTATGAGACCGGATACAAGACGTATACGACACTGGAGAACCCCTGGACGCCAACAGCGATTAAAATCCTGTCAGGAAGTCCATCCTTATAGTGGTGGAACCATCATGGTATGGGCGGGTATTTGGATCGGCGGAAGAACTGAGTTGATTTGGATCAGAGGCAACCTCAACGCTCAAATTTATGCTGAGACGATTGTATCAGACGTCATCGTTCCTCTACAAGTGCAAATCGGTCCCTTATTTCAGTTAATGCATGATAATGCACGACCGCACACCGCAAGAGTTGTTAGACAGACTCTCGCCGCAGCTAACATCAATGTCCTGCCCTGGCCTGCTCAGTCGCCAGACTTGAACCCGATTGAGCATGCATGGGATATGCTACAGAGAAGAGCTCTGCCGAATATGGAGGGTATCCAGTCGCAAGAAGACCTTTTTTTGTTGTTGCAACGAACATGGGCGGCCATTCCACAGCGTGATTTGGATGAACTCATTTTGAGTATGCCAAACCGATGTTCTTGTGTTGTTAGTGTTCGCGGTAGAAACACGGATTATTACTTGTTTAATTTACCCAATAAAATTTTAAAGAAAACTGTTATTTCAGTCTTTTTTTCGAACTTTAATGTTAGTGGTTCAAATGTCAAAAATCCCTTTATTAGGAAAATGGCAAATTTCTTTATTATTGCAAAGGTGACTTGGTTTATCGTTACTGTGACAAACGAAAACACTTTATTTGATGAATCCTTAAAGAAAATTTTAATTAATATCAATCAGGAGAAAAGTTATTGCAAAAATATATGTTGATCCCTAGACACTTTTGATGTGTGTATTTGTTTCCACATCGTATGTTAGATGGAATCGATTTAAAAATCAAACTGGCCAGCAAGATTTGACGCGCTTGCGTGCGTGAAAAAAAAAGGCAGTCTACTAGTAGGCGCGAAAGCATCGCGAAAATAATTAATTTTACTATTAATTTTAATTAAATACACATTTTTTTCTTCTTAATAAATGTTCATTGAAACCTGCTGTCTTGTTGTTTACTTACCTCACAATCGATATGTATAGCAGAGTATTTATCTCGGGCGTAAGCATCAATTGCATACTCGGGTTAATTAGCGCCTTCGCTTCGCTCAGGCGCCAAAAACCTCGTATGCAATTGATGTCATACAGCCCTTGGTTAATAATCTACTATTATGTAGGTACCTATATCATGGATTTCATCAAGTAAAAGACGTGATTGATTTCATCGATTCGATCCGATAAGTCATGGTTGTTGCGATTCTCGATTCAATTCCGAATAAATACAGACTTTTCCAATCATGGTTGTACTTCTTGGACATCTCTAAAATTGGTGAAGAAAATCATCGATAGAGAACCTAGGCTAGTTTTTAATACAAGTTTGAAATCGCTAATCCACTTTGATTAAGTGTGGTGATTAATGAATTGGTAATTAATTGCATGTACGTGGGCAACGTCACTAATGTATGAAACATGAAATAATTTTCCTGATTACGAAACATGAGTAAATAGTGATAAGAGGATTTATGCTTGAGTAAAAAGCTACCTAAGACTATATATGTACCATTTAGCTACTATAGAAATTAACATAATACATCTCGTCGCTTGAAGCAAAATTCTAACTATAACATGATAATATTAATACCTTCACATGGAGAGTGCTAGACAAACAGTAAGCAAGATTTCCTTGATTATAATCCATGTTTGTGTTTATTTGTAAAACCACGGGAAATTAATTACACGGGTTGGGTGAAATTAACTAGAACATGAATAATAATCAGTGAGCAACCTCGCGATTGAGTGGTAATGTAATAATATGTACAGTAGGTCAATTTTATTTGCTAAACAATAAATCAATAGCGTTTTCTTATACAAATGTAAGAAGTATTTGACATTTGAAACTCTGATGTGTTCTAATAAATTAAGTATTCAGACTCAGTATTCAGAATGTTACTACAGGCTGATGTTATCTTACCTACTTTTATTAGATGTATGTAAAGTAGATCACACTTCAGTAATAAACAAAACCAGTGTGAGAATACAGATGCCAACTTGTTTGATATTTTTTCGGCTTTAGTATAAAACTAGAAGACGTCCCGCGGTTTCACGTTGTGTGTATGTGTTAATCCAGGTTGTCAGCTAACTCCATAACAAATTTTACCTCGCATTGTACGGAAATCCTATACAACGCGAAATCAGCTTATAATATGCTGGAAATGTATAGCTTGATCTGTAGCCGTGTCTACTACACCAAGCCAGCTCAAATTCAAAATGATTACAAGTAAAAACAGTCTTTAAAAAAAAATCAAAGAGTGCTCACAAAAGTGGATACAAAGAAAACCCAGAATAAAACAACATACATTATCAAACAGTTTAAGAGAAAGAATAAGCGAGTATTTGAGAGTTTAATTTGGTAAACACTTCTCTACAACACTTTGATTTCCTGTTAAACGACCAATAAAAAACCTAAAGACTAATGTAGCAAGTTATACTTCTACTTTGTATCTCTGTACGGTGTTTCGCCTTCGCCCCTTATCAGACGCCTTTGCAGTTTACTCAACAAATAATTTTAATGATAAGTATTTACTTAGGAGCATAAAAATCATTTACATGGAATCGCCAATGTAAATATTATAAAAATCTCTCTGAGAAAAAAGTAATTCTGATATTGCTTTGAATTTAAATGTAGGTATCTGTTGCTGTGTCTGTTTACCTATTTAAGTTAATGAAGATATTAATTTAAAAAATATTTTTTAATTTTAATTTTAATGCTGTGGTCTTGCGACTTTTCAATTCATACGTTCTTTCTAAGGTTATCTTTGATATCAGTGAGCTGGAACATCGTGAATAAACTTAGAGTTGTAATTAAATATAAGCCTAATAATACTAAGCACAATATTAACAGTCATACTTTTTAATTACAACTTCATGAGTCACATATAATTTTTGTTGATTGAGAGAAATGGTTAAGTAGGATCCTACTTAACCATCCAGTAATCAATTGAAAAAGATTTCACCTAAGTCTATTAACTGTGTGATCAATAGCTTAAAGAAACTCATGTGGTGGAAATAAATGAACACTTTCGCCTTTTTACGAAACATAATAAAAATCAAGTCTCAGGGTTAATCAGAAGCTGCCGAAGATAAGTCAAAGTGAAAGTAATTTATTTGTATAACATAGGTAAAAAGTATGCAACTTGTAGACAACATCACATTCTTTATGCTACGCTATGTTTCACCGTGACAGGTATACAAATTTTAATATTGTGTAAGTATCTTAACACTAATATTGTAATACATTTTTAAACATTTTCATGTTGGTTTTATTATTATGATCCATTAATTATATCTTCTAAATGACCATCTTTTATATGAGTTGCCTGCTTCGGAGGCCACTCATATAAAAGATGGTCTTCTTCGCAACCCATTTCCAATGTAACTTTGCCTCTTGGCTACTCGTAACTACTCGACTGTGAAAGTTCTACAATTTTTTAGTCTAAGTACATTTAAGTATGTCTAGAGACTCATCGATCCCGCAGTCAAACCATTGCAACGGTTTCGTGGGATCGTTTATAAGTTACTTACCTTTTTGGATTAAAGATAAATAAGTAATAATTTCTTTCTTTTTGGATTAAAGATAAATAGTATGTTAAACCGTTTTTGTGCATGTGGTGTTAACCTGTAATTAATTGTTGCACTTGTAAATGTTACTCTAGTCATTAAGTCAGAAATGTACATAGTGTAAACAATTGTTGGTTAACCTAAATAAATAAATAAATAAATAGTGACAGCCAAAACCTTACGGTCAAATGGCTTACGGTGCTTTCCTTGTCATAGAGAAGCATATATAGAATCGATAAAACCAATGGGCTCTGCAAGGAACCACTTTTAATTCTTTAGATTTTTTATGTAAGGAAATTAAAGTAGCTTAACTTTAAAAATCGATTCGTGCAGCTTATATTACTTATCAACGATCCCATAACGAAAATGAAGTACAAAACAATAATAAAGGTCCACAATTATCTTCAAATGACTGACACGTTTCCTTTCAACGTTATCCCTTAAATATACGCCAATGAGTAAATACTTTCCCACATCAACAGAGCCGACAGTGGTTGACATCTATTGACCCTTAGCCCATTCATCACACCGCCATCTGTGGGGACAATCGGGGCAAAAACAAAGGGGCTATGCCAATCACGTCACGCTTGCTAAATAATCATTAGAGACCGTCGGGACTCAAAAATAAGTAGGTATCTGTTGTGGACACTCGTTATGATGTCGATAAAGGATCAGAGGAAAAATATAGCGAAAATAATTGTGTGAAACGATCTGAATCGTGTGGACTGCCAATGTTTAAGTGGCAAATTAAACTTTAAATCCCATTTATTTTGTGACATTGACATTAAACATCAATAAAACAGTTTATTGTTGATAAATACTACACATACTTTATGATTCATTATTTTATATTATGTGTACATACCTACCCAATAAAATAAAAATAAAAAGAAGAAGAGAGGAAGATTTATAGGGCATCAAAAAATTTACAGTTTGCATTTATTTAGTAGAACTGAGCAGTTGCATTTTATTTAAAAATGGATGCAAGATTATGTTGAAAAAGATCACAATGAATAAAAACATAGGTACTTATTTACTCACGTCACTCTTTGAAAACCCAACATCTACATCGTCTATCTTCAGCAGACCTTTCTTAGACAACGTGAAAGATCCTAAATTTTCACATTTACATGGCATGTTCTGCAGCACATTACCTTCCAGCCTTAAGACTTGAAGTAGACACAACATGTCTGCACATTTGTATGCATGGTGGTGAACTCTTTGCTGCCTCGAGCATCCTCGGCGCTATTTTTTCTTTTACATTTTATGCCCTTAACGTTTTGACGCGCACTTTCGACTCTGCATGTATCGTCCTTAACAAGCACGGATTTCTTTTCGAATGAGAAATTCAGCTGCGTTCAAGGAATATTTTGTTTTGCTTCTGTTCCTTTGAGATTTAAATAAGATGCTACTGGAGGTTTGTAGAGGAAAACAGCAGCTTTTGAAAAGCCATTTTGAATGCGTCATATGTAGTTACCTTCTTAAACAAGCCAACGTTACAATTCTAAGACATTTGAAACCACAGTCGAATTAATATCAGGACTAGCTGCCCGGCTGCGTCCTGCATTAGAATCAATTTATTAGTCTTATTTAGTTTTTATTAGTTAGCATCCTATTCTCAGACCTACAGAATATAAACACTGTGACACGACAATTTTATATGTTAGGTATACATACGTTTAATAAGATGACAACAAATAGATCCAAACCAATACTTACTACTACTACTTTTTTATTAAGCGAGTCTCTAATGTGATCTTGAACATTTTGTGTTCGATAGAATTTGAATGACAACATGTAACTATATATAACCTAACCTAACTTACCATACCTATCCTATAGCTAACCTAACTACCTAACCTAACTACCTTACTGAAATGCATTGATTTAAAAAATACTAAATTCATCATTTTAAACTAAACTACCGCGCTGCGTGCCTCTATGTTACATTCAATTTATACAAACTAAACTTAGAAAGAGGTTTTGTGAAGCATTGCCCGGTCTACTTTAATCGGTCTTTAATCGATCCAATAAAAGTTTATTGAAAAAAAATGATTGAAGTTCGTCTCTGTCGTCATTATTAATAACGTAAATTGATTTCTGAAACATAAGACTTTTTTATGCTTCATAAAACCTCTTTCTAAGTTTAGTAACAAAATAAATTTCAGAACGTTCGCGTAAACTGACAACCAAAAATAATTTTGTTGATCCGTTGTCATGGTGACACTATTAAACTATTCGTATTTTTGAAAATTAAATACGCAATAATCTCAACAATCCCAATATTTTACACAATATGTTGTCGATTCAAAATCCTTAATTAAATACGTTCTTAGATTAGAGAGGAGTATACCGTACCGACGACGGGACGAACATCAAATGTTTGACAGATAGGAATAGTTTCTATGGGAAAGCGAAATTGTTGTTATAAATTCCAAGCGTTTTTTCCATATTTTAATCACTTTTTAAAAACCACTCATCCACACCACCACACATCACTTTTTAAACCTTCCCTGGACTTCCACAAACATTTCAAAACCAAAATCAGATAAATCGAGAGATTGAGTTTTAGCCGGACTAACGAACAGCAATTGATTTTTATACAAAGACATTCAATACCTAGTCTTTTAAATCTCTTTGTTTTTATACTATATAGATAGATAGGTAGATTACTTTCTATTTGTTTTATTTTGTAAAGGAATACCAACCACCCAAAAATTTTGTAAAAATAATAATAAAATTGAATAAAGAAGTGAGTATGATTTAGTATATTAAGTGCCGATTTTTCAATCATCAGATAAGTTTTATCCAAGGAGTTAAAATGGCCGTTTGACAGCTTTTGTATAGACAATATGTCAAACTGTCATATTTATTCTTCAGATAAAAGTTATCTGTGTATTGTAAAATTAGCCCTAAACTACCTATCTGTGCAGCAAAAATGAAAACTTTTTACTTTTTGAACAACATGAATAAACTACTAAATTGAAATCGCACTAACCGTTTAATCACTCCTAGTAAAAATATTTCAGAAATTCTGATTAATTTGCCGGAGTGGTAAGTTAGTTTTTGTCACAAATTAAAATTAATATCAGTTTGGGATCGCTGTCAAAGTCTCACCATTAATCATGATTAAAGTTAGACATGTTATAGATTTAGCGAACTGGATAAAGGTTTGATTAGTATGCCTGATTTTATTTAGTTCAATAAAATATTGCGTATTTTGGCAGCTTATAGATAATTTACACCCAGTAATATTTTTATTCGTAGCTATAAGCTGCCAAAATACGCAATATTTTTTTGAACTAAATAAAATCACACAGCATTAAGTAAATTTTTGCAAAGTACTGTGGAAAATATCCCAGTGAAATAAAAAAAATGTTAATAAAAATGTCATTGGTAGTTTGCTAGTCTTAATTTTTCTAGAATTATAAATGAACATCATTAAAAATCTACTTAAAAATATCATAAATTATTTACAATCATTAGAAAACTTTTCGCTATGAAGTCTGAGACTGAAAAGTCTTTGATAGTTTTTAGTAGGAGTGAATACTTAACTAAATCAAACTTAAATATTATTTCAAGTGCTGAGTTAACAATTCTAGAAACAATGTTTAAACTTACAGTGATACCTACAAATGCTAATTACTTTAACGAAATTTCAAGTCTCACCTAAATCGTAAGAAAATCTGCGGTTACCTTGCCCTTTAAACTGAAGGCGAAAAGTTTTAAGACTATACGAATACTAATTTGAAATTGCCAGTAAATTTTATTTATTGACGTTTTGCAAATTCGAATATTGATTAATGTTGACTAACTTATATGTTAATTAACTTATTTTTTTTTAAATAGGTTTTCAACTTTATTACAAAGCACTAAAGGCTCATGTTCAATTGGTAAAGTTTGTCAGTTTAGGACAGTCTAATGTGCTGACATGATAGATGGCCAAACTTTTTCTTGAAACTGGATAGTTGGAGTTATGTCTCAATCAATTGAGGATAAGACTGCATATTGATTTTTAATATGTTGTCTCATCAGAGAATTGCATCCAAAAAGTAAAATAAAGAACAAACCAGTTCTATTAAACAATTTCAGTTTGTTATTAGATATCGTCATGCGTTTTCCCCATAGTCTACTGCAGGGCAAAGATAGCCAGTGACACAGAGTCACGCAGAAGAATAGCGAGCATTAGAAACGTTGGCTGAAGGTGGGGTGGCAATTCCAGACTTATGCTTATTGTTATTCCAGTACTAATTGTCTAGTTCTCATAGCAAAAGCTTGGTTTGGTTTAGGACTAATGCAATGGCGTTGTGTAAAAAAAAATAAAAAATAACTCTAGGGCCAGCATCAGCACATGTTTGAAATCATTATCCTTCTGCCCTTACTTGGGGTCGGCTTGGGGTCGGTGGTCTCCTTCTACTTTTGTAAACACACAGCACTCGTTTGAAACAACCAATTTAAATATAGCCAATTCCATGATTACCTTAAAAGTAATCATGGAATTGGCTAGTTCCTGTTTGTGCTCCCCCATTATCTTTTTCATTATTATTTTATTTAAAAATAATTTTAGTGGTCATATTTAAATAATTGTTATTTAGTTTATTTAAGTAAGTAAGAATCGTAGCAGATGGGGCTGTGTAGTTTCTACCCACAAGGTAAAAGGCAAAAATTTAAGTGTAGGTTTTTATATGTAGTTAAAATATCTCAAGTTAAATTACTAACCCACACAGTAAATCAGCATTAAGTCACATTCCAATAAAGAAGTCGCCCCAAATTCGCCATCTTTCCGTAACAATAAGTACGTTGAGGTATATTCACGCTAATTATAAAACACTAAGGGACGTCATTAAAACAGTAGGTACTTAAGGAGTTACGATCTCCTCTAAAAGCTTTGCTAAAGCTTTCTGTGGAGAACTGTTTATGCAGAATGTTAGACCCCCGTGAAATAAAAAAGTTAAAATTATGAAGCACTCATTGTAATTAAAATGACGCTTATTAGCTTTTTCTTTGGGAATGACTTTGTATTTATATGAAGGATACTTGGGCGTGTTGGAAACCTGTCTATTAAACTTTTAACGATTAAATCACACAGTGGTCTTCAACGATCATTGCTAGCTTTCCAGTTTCTCCTCAATCACGACTAGAAAAACCCTAAAAAGGACAGTTTTATATCAATGTCAGTGATATTGAAATGCGTGGAGTTATGTAGGTGAAGTGAAGCATTTGTGAAGTTCTGTAATCTAAGTGAAACGAAGTGATGTTATAAAAGTGAAATAATTGAAGAGTTAGCTAATAGATAATGCAAAATAGGACACTTGTTATGTTTTCGTAAAATGAGTAAGTGAATGAGATGTTTTTGGTATGTCGATTTAACGCAAAAATTGAATGTAATACATCCGTATTATGAACACAAAACTAAGTAAATAAGTATATCTACCTATTTAAACACAAACCAAAAACATCCACAAAAATGCACTAACCATGAACTAAAATACATTTTCGCTGAGCTTAAAATACGAAACGAAAATACAAGAACTATTTAGTCAGCAGTTTCTGACTGAAACTCGCCGTGACAGAACGTCAATCGTTGGTAATATGTCTCCGGCTAAATTCGCGAAATCTCTTTTCTCTTATGATTCATTTCCGTTGACTTGACCGCATTTCGACTGGTAGCAGTTGAAATTTCATTTTAAACATCAAATTGAAATAAATTCATTTTGACGTGGTTGAGGTAGTCCTTCTATTTATAGACGGCTATGCCGAAATGATGATCTGCCTTTTGTTGTAAATGGCCAATCTAACAATATTTTTCGGGCATCGCCCGTGGTTTACCTACGAGCGTAGGTACACCGGGGAATACCATCCCGTGGTTCACCTAAATTCACCGAGCTGTACAAAGGGTATGTTTCTTAATCTATAGCACTCCTGTCTTCAGGTAACATACGAACCATAATTATATTTACTTGGCGATACAATTTCAAGGGTAAGAAAACAAAAAAAAACAAGTTTGTGACGATATTCTTCGTGTAAAATTTAGTATTTTGCAACACAATTGAAACTCACCTGTGAGGATCAAAATTGTTTTACTGATTCATTACAATGATCTATCTAGTAATGATAAGTAAGGGCTAAACATCTTTACTAATGTAATTTTTAACTATGTTTACAACATTATCATTACGGTTTTTTTTTTAGTTTTTAACCGCCTTGAAAAAGGAGGGGGTTCTTAATTCGAGTTTTTTTAACAATGTTTTTCCCTGTGCTTTCAAAAAAATAGTTTTGATCAAAACAGGATTCTTCCCGATATTATTAAAACCCCTTGCCATGACACTGTCCACAACAAAAGTCCTTTTATTTGATTCCTAAAAACGTATGCACCCGACTTTCACGTGACATGTTGAGATAAGTCGAACCCAGATCAAATTCACACTTGATTTAATCTTGAATAAAAATTCCTCTGGATTCCCTTCTACCTCATGCTTATTTAAGGTCATATTATTTTTACTCGAATGGTCGTAATAACTGGCGGTAGACTGCGAAAATGGAGTGCGAAATGCGAATTAATGTTAATGAAATAACATGCGAAAATAAATTCATATTACTTTGATAAATAATGTTTATTGAAGTTGAATCTGTGTATTTTATAATTTGATGTAATTAATTAAAAATAACTATTCAGTTAATGCTTATTTAGTATAAATACTGATGTACAAAATAAGTTAAACAAGTAACAGTAATTACAAATATATTACAGTTATTTGGTATTGACAGTCTCATTAATATAGTGGTCGCCAAGTTGGTAAAAGAGGTGTGGATTTTGGAAATAGATAATTAAGCGCTACGAACTAGGTAGGTAATTTGCATGAAACCGAGTTTGATCACCGAATCAGTGGATATTGGAATTTTTACTTCTAGCATTTCTTAGTAGCAGCCCTGAATTTGTACCAATTGATGGCAAGAGGGTAGCCCTTAACATGAAACTTAAACATAACTGGCGAAATGTTATATGCCCAAAAAAAAACTTACTTTAGAAACTAAATATTCGCATCACCTCCACGACGGTAGCGAAACGGCGACGCCATACATTTTTACTGATATGTAGAATTTGTGAAGATAGAGTCGGTAGGTTAGGCCGTATTCAGAAGCTTGGCTCTACATGCGATCTGATATCTTTTTCACAGGGCAAACCTTGTGTGGACGTCTTGGCAACATTTTACATGAAATGTTTTCGTGGGATGGAACTTAAACATAAGTGGCGAAATATTATATGCACAGAAGGTATACCTCAGCCTCATTCGTAAATCAAGAGACATGTTAACAAAAATCGTCCAAATATAAATACACTCGATATACCATTTCTCTGTCTGATGTAGCTACTCTTTCCACCAGACGATAATTTACGTTGGTATAATCATGTATCATCGATGTATCCATAATCAGGTCTTTGTTCTCGAGTTTGACAGAGTCGAGACATCCGCCACTCCGCTTGAGTTTGGCAAGAGTCTTCGTCAGCATGCGACGAATGTACGTACACTCTGGGTTTCTTATTTTCTTTTCGGCTATGTTGGATATTCACTAAATTTCTACAGAATTTATAAACACTGCTGTCAATGAAAAATGTTTAACAGCATCATAACAAAACGTGAGGCAAATTTTTTACACTTAATGTTCTATAAATCATATTCATAAACAATTTAATTTGATTTTATTGGCAAAACATGGACGCTCACAACACCTTTTAAGCCAATACCTTGCATGTCTGATTAGTCAGTACCTATATGTATACGCATGATTGACAAATAAAATTATCTTTTATCTTTATCTTTACCGAATTGAGTAAGCATCTCGTTTGATTATAAAACATCTTGTTAAACACTTATGTTCATATGCCTATGGAGCACTTAATCACATCTACTAATGATAATTAACGCACGAGAATATAAGGTTTAGTTTCTTATGAAATATGTGAAATCAAAGTGCGATCTGTAAATGTTATTCTAGACTTACTACACACACACACGCACACACGCACACACACACTCACACATTACACAACAATCTATCGACGATAACAGCAGTGCCATCGAAAGTACAAAATGTTGGATGGATAGACCACGTGACATTTCGGTAGCAGACGTAAATTCCATATTATTATATACAATAGATACTATTGGCAAGCAGGGGACGGGAGACGAAGTACATATGGCCTGCACCATACACTTACACGTCATGAATCTATGCAAACCATACCAATTAGTACAGAGGCCAGCACATCAAGATAGCTTGATCTGCTGGCCGCTGTACTAATTGGTCCAAATGTGTCAAATTCTTTGATAGTTTTACAACTTTATTTTTCACTCAATAAGGTTCATGTTTAATTGAGAAAACTTGATGTGCTTACATTGATTTTATTTAATAACACCTCATAGGATCGCATATAGACATAGAACTGTTCAACAATCGTTTTCACTGGTAGAAGATGTGGAAATCACGAAAAAAAATCAGCTTTTGCGTACAAAAATTTAATATCACTCGGCCAAAATTTATGCAGCAGTTAATTTTACTTCGCGATTTCTAAGTTAGTCTCACAGTGGAAGTTGTTCATATTCATGGGTAGAACAACCTGTGACAATTTTGCTTATAATATCAAAAATACGCTGTACAGAGGACCAAGGCTGTAAATCAATGCTTCCCAAAATGTCAGATAAAACTTCTAACAGAAACTTCGAAAATAAAAAGTCCACCTATTATGATCGTGTATCGAGCTATCCCTCACTTTAAGGACCATCTACACAGCGAGGGTGCTCGACCTTCCCCAATGTAAAGGGAACTCTGTTGTAACTTCATCTTCAGGATCCTCGCCTTATTGATTACGTTCAGTCTCGCACCGTTAATTTAGAGTAGCTGTCCCAATAAATAGACTGTAAACAAGTTTTAAATGTCAAGAATTTGCCAAGTTTTAACCTTTAATGGTGGATATACAATATGTAACAAAAACCCTGTTGTTCCTTTAAGGGACATATACATTTACCTACAAGGATACCATTAATGAAATTATAATTTAAAAAAAATAATGATTGGCTAGTCGACGGGTCGTAATCAAATAACTATTAAAATCGACACATTCGAAAAAATGTTTAGAATACCTGACTTTACAAATACATTTTGATTTAGCGGCGGCGGCGGCTTCTTTGAAGTGACAAAAAATGCCGCCAAACGTTACCGCGGCCGGCGGCGACGCACGTGCATGCCTATCCCGTACCCCGCCCCCCCCACAAGCCGCCGTCCGCGCCGCCTTGCGAACCACTTCCTTACTTTACTTCCTAGTTCCAGTCTCCCGCGCAACTTAGTTACGGACGGATGTAATTGTTAACCTGTGATTGACTTGTGTTTCGTTTACGTAAATGTTATTCTAACGTAAAATATTTGAATATGTTGATATGTCGTTAGAATATTATTAGGCGTTGCAACAAATGTGTAGGGTACATACAAGGTGGTCATATTGAACAGCATCTCTGCGGCCGTCAAGCAGACATCGTAATAACTATTGTTTTTTTTTAGTGTAAAAATACACACATCAAAAGTGTCTAGGGATCAACATATATTTTTGCAATAACTTTTCTCCTGATTGATATTAATTAAAATTTTCTTTAAGGATTCATCAAATAAAGTGTTTTCGTTTGTCACAGTAACGATAAACCAAGTCACCTTTGCATTAATAAAGAAATTTGCCATTTTCCTAATAAAGGGATTTTTGACATTTGAACCACTAACATTAAAGTTCGAAAAAAAGACTGAAATAACAGTTTTCTTTAAAATTTTATTGGGTAACTTAAACAATTAATAATCCGTGTTTCTACCGCGAACACTAACAACACAAGAACATCGGTTTGGCATACTCAAAATGAGTTCATCCAAATCACGCTGTGGAATGGCCGCCCATGTTCGGTTCAACAACAAAAAAAGGTCTTCTTGCGACTGGATACCCTCCATATTCGGCAGAGCTCTTCTCTGTAGCATATCCCATGCATGCTCAATCGGGTTCAAGTCTGGCGACTGAGCAGGCCAGGGCAGGACATTGATGTTAGCTGCGGCGAGAGTCTGTCTTACAACTCTTGCGGTGTGCGGTCGTGCATTATCATGCATTAACTGAAATAAGGGACCGATTTGCACTTGTAGAGGAACGATGACGTCTGATACAATCGTCTCAGCATAAATTTGAGCGTTGAGGTTGCCTCTGATCCAAACCAACTCAGTTCTTCCGCCGATCCAAATACCCGCCCGTACCATGATGGTTCCACCACTATAAGGATGGACTTCCTGGCAGGATTTTAATCGCTGTTGGCGTCCAGGGGTTCTCCAGTGTCGTATACGTCTTGTATCCGGTCTCATACCAAAACGAGACTCATCAGAAAAGCACACGAAACGCCATTGTTCTTCTGCCCGATTTTTGTGTCCAAGAGCCCATTGATATCGAATCCTACGATTGTGCATTGCTATAGGTGGTACCCGTAGCGGTCTTCGGGAATGAAGGATCACTTCATGCAAGCGGTTTCTGACTGTTTGGTCGCTAATTAAGTTCCCTGAAGAGTGATGAAGCCTCACGAGTTGTAAGACAGACTCTCGCCGCAGCTAACATCAATGTCCTGCCCTGGCCTGCTCAGTCGCCAGACTTGAACCCGATTGAGCATGCATGGGATATGCTACAGAGAAGAGCTCTGCCGAATATGGAGGGTATCCAGTCGCAAGAAGACCTTTTTTTGTTGTTGAACCGAACATGGGCGGCCATTCCACAGCGTGATTTGGATGAACTCATTTTGAGTATGCCAAACCGATGTTCTTGTGTTGTTAGTGTTCGCGGTAGAAACACGGATTATTAATTGTTTAAGTTACACAATAAAATTTTAAAGAAAACTGTTATTTCAGTCTTTTTTTCGAACTTTAATGTTAGTGGTTCAAATGTCAAAAATCCCTTTATTAGGAAAATGGCAAATTTCTTTATTAATGCAAAGGTGACTTGGTTTATCGTTACTGTGACAAACGAAAACACTTTATTTGATGAATCCTTAAAGAAAATTTTAATTAATATCAATCAGGAGAAAAGTTATTGCAAAAATATATGTTGATCCCTAGACACTTTTGATGTGTGTATGTAGTTTGAACAAATATCAATTGTGCATAAAAATACCGTGTAAACAAACATTTGCAAAGAATAGATTCATTCGTTAAAGTGACGAACAACAGCTGACAAGGTCATGACCTTGTGACCGATGCCGCGTCACGTGGCGCGGAGGCGCGCGGCGGCGCGGCATCGGTCAAAGAGATTCGCTGCAGAGGTAAGAAATCAGTCAAACATTACAAATATTAATTATTAAATATTTATTTTAATTATTTTTATTGAACGTTTTTAATAAATGACTCGCGTTATTAGGGACGTGTATCGATTCTTAAAACGTGGGTAGAAGGAACAACAGGGTTTTTGTTACATATTGTATAGTAACTTTTATTGAACTTTTGTTTACCTTTAGAGTATGGAGAAGTTTAATTTATTTATTATAACAAGGAAAGTATAAGTAAGGAGCCTAAAGCCGTTTTGTCCGGTCTACCCTCGACTTTGGACCAACGCTTACCTTCACAGAAATTTCTTCTCTGGTAAAGACTGTGCTGGTTCAAAAAAAAGAGAAGTCCCGCAACACTATCATTACGCCCTTATATTTCCCAAAAGTTTGGGCAGAAATGCACCTAAAGTAAGTCCACGTGTAAGTAAGAAAAGAACCCGTGACCCGCCCGTGTGTAAAGTCAGAATATTTCTAAAGTAAAAATTATAAAATACTTTCACTGACCTGAGAATCCAATTTAGCTTCTTACGTTCAGCAGTCGTGCCTGCGAGCTCTGGAGCAACTAGGCATTCAAGAAATAATGCACTCTTAAAATATCACTAGTAATTGCGTTGTTTAGTTTTACTTAGTATTAATGTAAAATGCAATGCCACCAAATCCTACAACACTAAAATTTTGCCGATCCTGAAATAGAATAAAAACCAATCATAAAATCGATAACCGTACCAAAACCGGACAATTTAAAAGTTGGGTCCCAATATCAACCTATCACAATAAACACTAACCCTTTTCTCCAACGACCTACCAACAAAGTTAGATTCTTTTGACATAACAACACACAAAAAAAATACTAACGTACAAAAAAGTAATTTCGCAGTTTGGAACTCCATTCCGACGGTTGTCGGTTACAACCGGGGACAACATTTGTTCGGAGCTACAAAGTTAAATAATAATAACGCGACCAGGACGTTCTACATTACGGCAACACGAAGTTACCCGACCTGTGGTGGAATCACGTGGAACTACTAAAAGGGTTATGTTCTTAAGTACGAAAGAATGGAGGTGATATTATTTAAGAGGACAAAAATGGTTGTAAATTAAGCATTTTAAATTTTATTTATGTTTTTAAATGGGAACGATTCTAGTTATGGTAGCGACTTCTTTGAACTTCAGAACTTCAATTTAATTTAGGCTATTGTTATCTATCGTGGTTAAATTAATTTAAACCTAAAACAAAACACAGTATTTACAATTTAAATAATTTAAAATAAATTTAAAGTTAAAAGAAACTACTAGTAGTTTCTCTAGAGGTATCAAATACATGGCTAAGGTTATGAAAAAAAACTAATTTGACATCTATCACATAGTTGTGATCTGTCACCGAATGTGTCCGGCCTATTATAAGTAAGAGATGGCCCCATTCTCTTCCCTATTTTAGTTAGTTTTTAATCTATGCAATTGACATTAATAACCACTTACTTTAGTAACACCAGGGTGCTGAGTTGCTGACGAAAAGCAGAGGATTTAAACAATACCTGCTTCTCTGATACGAAATACTTTTGAACCTTGATGAACTCAATAACAAGATAATAATCATTTAATCAAGTTTTTGTTTTGCTTTTGTTATATCTACATTAACAGTTTGTTGTAGATGCAACACTTATTCTAAAAATGTTTTTTTTTTGCGTCATCTACCAAATCTTAAGAGAAAGCACATCCAAATCTTCTAACATTTACGTTAATGTGTAATATTCGAGTGCATTGCGGTGTAACTCATATTATGGCGTCTCGGCTTGTTTATGCATATATTACGGACGCTAAAAGGATAGCTCGAATTGGTTATAAAACATTATACGGTGTGACATGGCATCGTAAACTTATGCTACAGCGAAATCTTAGGTGCTGGGAGTTTTAAAGTGCACAATTTCATGTTTAACATTTTGTATACAGCTTGGTAGGGGTGAAATTTGTGGTTTCAATAAAAAGCCTGATAGTAGAAGATGATAGAAGAAGAATATGTAGTTTTATATCAAGAAACACGTTCAGTAATAGTGTAAAGAAGCCTTAATTAATAACCTTATTTTTCTGCATTTAATTTACCACCAAAAAAAAGTTACATTTGAAGGTGCTTTATCAATTTATGTTATTATTTAAATGAAGCTGTTGTAAGTGTTTATAATACCACTCACTGTTTATTTTTTTCAATGTTCTTTACCTACCTTATCTGTTATCCCCAAAAACTGTTAAGATATAACCTATTTTAATAAAATACTACATTGCTTTTAAATGTCAACGGTTTATTTTTAAGTTTCAAGTGATTCAGACTTAAAATCAATGTATTAAATTGAGTTAAGTACAGAAAATTATTGTGCATAAGTAGATATTACTTACATAATTATATACGAATGAATGCTAAAAATTGTACAGACGCCAGCACGTCAAGTTACCCCAATATGTCAAATTTCTTTGATCGTTTTTCAACTTTAGGACAAACAGAATAAGGTTCATATTCAATTGGGAAAATTTGACACATTGGGGTAACTTGACGTGCTGGCGTCTGTACAATTTTTAGCATTCATTCGTATATAATTATGTAAGTAATATCTACTTATGCACAATAATTTTCTGTACTTAACTCAATTTAATACATTGATTTTAAGTCTGAATCACTTGAAACTTAAAAATAAACCGTTGACATTTAAAAGCAATGTAGTATTTTATTAAAATAGGTTATATCTTAACAGTTTTTGGGGATAACAGATAAGGTAGGTAAAGAACATTGAAAAAAATAAACAGTGAGTGGTATTATAAACACTTACAACAGCTTCATTTAAATAATAACATAAATTGATAAAGCACCTTCAAATGTAACTTTTTTTTGGTGGTAAATTAAATGCAGAAAAATAAGGTTATTAATTAAGGCTTCTTTACACTATTACTGAACGTGTTTCTTGATATAAAACTACATATTCTTCTTCTATCATCTTCTACTATCAGGCTTTTTATTGAAACCACAAATTTCACCCCTACCAAGCTGTATACAAAATGTTAAACATGAAATTGTGCACTTTAAAACTCCCAGCACCTAAGATTTCGCTGTAGCATAAGTTTACGATGCCATGTCACACCGTATAATGTTTTATAACCAATTCGAGCTATCCTTTTAGCGTCCGTAATATATGCATAAACAAGCCGAGACGCCATAATATGAGTTACACCGCAATAATATATCTATTATAGTAGGTACTACATTGTAAAAGGCTTAGTTTTTCTTGGAAGTAAAGGTATTTAGCCTTCCTACATACATAGATAAACATCCTTTTTTCCATAGTGGGAAGCCAGGAACTATCTGCTGTGATCCAAACATACTTCTTTTTGTTTTATAAACGTACTTACAAATATGGACGCTCAGGCACGCCCGCGGCGGTAGCGAGTACTAATCTGAATATCATCACCAATAAGGCCTGTGTATGTCCTTATACCTTACCAAATAATAAATAGTATTACAAACAAAGAGATTTAAAATACTAAGAGTGGACATACAAAGAAATGTTATAGAAAATTGTCATCCTATGTCTCAGTAACGCCATCTAGCATATTGGAGCGGCAGTGGAGCGTACTAAACTAGACTAATAGACTTATGTCCACTAAGACAGAAGTATCCGATGAAAATTTTGTTAAGTATATGATTGATGTTTTTGATTGCAAAGATATAGAATAGCATACTTCAGACAAAACTTTTGATATAAAGACTGCTTTCATACCTAATTAGTACGAAAGGAACATAATTCCCAGTTAGAAGCATTGCAATCAGTTGACTAAAACAACACAAACTCTTCACTTATTACCCCTGTATAGTAAAACAATAAATGGCTCTTGAATAATTGATACGCAACCGGTGTTCCGAGTGTTTCGTCTCAGCTTTGTTACTTATCTGTTCTTAGAGTTAGATAATTGGATCAAGATCTGTTGTTTAGAACAGTGTGATGCACTGAAGAGAAGATTCTCCAACAAGAGCGATAACTAACCGAATGCGAAAAGAAATCGTTATGTAGTGGGTATGTTTGTATATTTTTATTGTGGCAATTGATATACAATTTTATGCAGGCAACTAAGGTATGTTTTTATTTTTCCTCTTGTTTAGCGTAAGTTAAAGGAAACTGGTAGGATACTGTACCTAATTAAGGAATTTCCTAAATGTTTTAGCTACATAAAAAGTCCAATACTGTGATATAAGACTCCGTAATTTATATCAAAATAAAATCAGAATATAGTTTTTTCTTCTTTTTTATCCTTACAGTGTGTTTATAAGTGTAAGTACAGACGCCAGCACATCAAGTTACCCCAATGTCAAGTTTTCCCAATTGAATATGAACCTTATTCTGTTTTACATAAAGTTGAAAAACGATCAAAGAAAATTGCCACATTGGGGTAACTTGATGTGCTGGCGTCTGTACCTATTAGTTATCGTGTAACAATGAGAAGAAAAAAAATATAAATGTATTTCATAGAACCATTTCTCATTTGGCCAGTACTGAAAAACAAAACCTCAAATTGTAGACCATCCCATAGAACCGTATGTCAAAATACTTAGTGAAAGTTGTCTTTTCGCCGGCCTATTGTGGAAGCAGTGAATTATCTCAATGAACGCTAATTAAATTTCTTTACGTCTTACTATGCGGAAGGCGCCCCACAGCGATATCGTTAATTCGCCAAACGAATTGCTTTGTTTGTTCAAGTGATCGTGCTAAGTGTATTTTTAGTGATAGAATGCTCTTGTTAGCTGTAATCGATTGTTTGTTTACGTTCACGCTCATTGATCTAGCATCGTGTGGATTTGTACAGGTTTTAAAGGAGCAAGGGCACGGTAAAAAAAAAACAAAAGATTCTAGATTAATTTCTAAAAAGGTACACAAATGTGGCTTAGTTATACAGGGTTGTTTATAAAACACCAGCTACCTCGCGGGACTAGATAGCTAACATTATAAGCAACAATCTTTGTTCTACGACTTTTAATAATTTCTTTGATTTTTTTTTTTGTAATTGAATTAATATTAATTACTTATTTGAATTAATATTAATTATTAGAATTAATATTTTTTAATTGAATTAATATTTATTATCTAGTCTTGCGAGGTTGTTGGTGTTTTACAAATAACCCTGTATATTATTATCTACATAAACATTTGAACATTCCTGAAAAAATGCTCTTGTTAGCTAAACGTCGACGTTTATGCTCATTGATCTAGATCCGTATAGACTTGTATAGGTTTTAAAGAAGAAAAAGAACGGTACGCAAACAAAAGACATAATTTATATTGAAAAAATTGACCACGTCCCAGATTAATTCGTAAGAAAGGACACTGACGTGGTTTACAAATTCACCTATATAATTTTTCACACATGGAAATGAATTATTCTGTGTCAGGTAAGTAACAATCTGTCTATCAGACAACCTGAAAAACAAATTGATGTCACCTGCAGTAAAATGACTGCTAATACGTCGGCACAACTTTAAGGGTAGGGGTAGGGGTTGTATAATATTGAACAACTAAAACAAAAACGGCCCAAAAACAACTGACAATTTCGAACAATTTTTCAAATCATATACACACAAATATTTTGTTTTAATTTAGAGTATCCAAAGTATTTGCATATATTTACGAAAATATCCACCTACTAAAGTACTGCCTATGGATTAAACGTCACCCTGCACACTATTAGGTACAACAACAGAGTCTCTCAAAACTCTTGGGAAATAAGAACACTCCATCTTCCACACGTTAACAGTATCATTGGCGTATAAAACTACCTAGTACTTGAAATTTTACGCACGACGTTTTAATGTACAGTCGCCAGCACATCGACCTACCCCAATATGTCAAATTTCTTTGATCGTTTTTCAACTTTATGTCGAACAGAATAAGGTTCAAATTCAATTGGGAAAATTTTACACTTTGGAGTAGGTTGATGTGCTGGCGTCTGTTCATGTATTAAAATAAAAAGAACGTTAGTACATACATAATGTGCGACTAGACGTTCAGATTCCCAAGGGACAAAAGAGACTTGTGGTCTAGACGCTCACAAACTCACAGCCAGTGTAACTACACTAATTACACTAACACATAACATAACAAAATATATTAATAAAATATAATAAATAATGCACGTAAATAAAATAAGGTAATAACCTCATGACAATAATTAAAATAACTACAAATAATAATAGTAATTAAAATTTAAATCTTTGTTCAATGTCTGTATTTTGTGGCCATGTCCTAACCGGGTTTCATTTTGGAACTTATATAAAATGTAACAACAAATGCACATTAATGCAATAAAGAGTTTAAATTTGAGTCTCTAGATAGGGCATTGTTTTCACTCATTGTGAATTATAATGCCAATGTCATTTTTAACTTTGTTTAACCTTTTTGTTTATTTTTTTGTTTGTATGAATGTATGTACCTCTGAGGTAAGATATGACATCCTTATACTGAAACGCAATGAAAATATATTTATTTCTGTTATCAGATACTTTTACATATAAATATGTTTTTTACAAAACTATCTTTTTTGGTTTTGTTCGTTAGCACGTGGATCTCAAGTTCCGAATTGAGCTCAAGATGACTAACAAATGCTTGCACTGTCTGATATGGTCTCCTCATTTCTGTGTGGTTACTTCCTCAAAGGACCATTTCAGACACTAATCTGCATGGCTTTTATATGATTTGTCCAAGATGACGTCTGGACTTTAAAAGAGACTGACCTCTGAGTTTCTTTCGGTGTTTCTTCTCAGAGTAGTCAGATAGTGAAACGCCGACCTCATCTAGCTAAGAAATGACGTGTAAAAGTGTTTGCAGGAACCTATTGACAGAAATAAATATAATTTTGTCATTTTAAGTAGTTTTTTCCCACACCCCCTAAAAATGGTCTTAGTTTTTGTATGTATCTATATATGTGCATATCAACGCTATGGTACATACATACCAATAATAATAATTAATAATTAAATTGACAGACATTTTTTTAAATCTTGACACTGTATTTTTGAATGAATTTATTTTAATAACTAAGTATTATTGTATTTTAATCAAATGTATTTTAATATTTCGTGTAATTTGTTATTTGTATTTGTAATCGAATTTTATTCTTATGGGATTTTTTCTGAAATAAATGATTATTATTATTATTATTATAAATACATAAACTCACGCCATTTTCCCATGGGGGTAGGCAGAAACAACAGAGCACCATCTGCAACGATTCTTACATTCTTCTTTTGCTTCGTTTACAATCATACATGTTGTCATACACACACGTCGGTGGCGAGTACTATGCACCTGACCTTTCTGCGTTCCCACTTACATCTGCCTTTCGTTATGTTAGGATGGCGCTCCGTGGGTCCTTTAATTGAAACACGTATTTACTACTACACTGAATTTATTTTAAATTACACACCAAAATTACATTAGTCGGAAAAAATATGTGGTAAGAATGAATTTTGTAGGTTGACTGCCGCTGCTTGCATGGCGAGCAGTTTTATATATTATACAAATTCCCAAATCAGCTAATTTGTTATAACATCTCCCCCCTTAAGACGGAGCTTTATAATAAAAAATTAAGCGAAGGATAAAATTTAAATACAAGAATAAAATTGTTCCAAACGGAAAGGGAATGGTAGAGTAAATTTTTTCACAAAAATAAAAGTACAACTAGAGTAAATTAAAACATTACAAAATTAATGGAAAAAATAGTTAAAATTATACACAAATTAGTATAAATGAAAACCAATTCAAATAAGTAACAAGAGTACTACTTAATTAAAGTTAAGAGAAAATTTTGACATAACAAAATATTCAAATTACACAAGTTCAAGGGAAAACACATTTAAATATGTATAAACAAATTTAATTAAATTTAACAGCTTTATAAATAATTTAATTACAAAAGAACAATGCAAAAACACATTGAAATATTGGATAAATAAAGACAAATAACGGTAACAGTAAATTTAAACATTACAAAATAATAGAAAAATAATTAAAATTACACAAGTTAATACAAAATGAAAACAAATTCAAATAAGTTACAAGAGTAATTGAACTTAAGGGAAAACTTAGATATAACAAAAATAATTAAGTTACACAAGTACAAAGCAAAAATACATTTAAATAATAAAATTATGTTACTTAAACAGGGATAATTTATTTAACAGTAAAACTAAACATTCAAAGCTATTATTAACTTACAGAACAAAGACACATTTAAATAAGTTTATATAAGGAAAAACTTTTAAGGAAGTCCCGAAATGAAAATCAATAATAGGATTTTTATTTATTTAATAATTACTTAAATTTCGACTAGATGAAGCTCTGTCGACATTTCTAAAAGCGACTCTATTTTTATTAAGTTCCATTTCAGGTAGACTTCTAATAGACTTCTTGTCGCAATCTTCAGATTCATTTTGGAAATCTGTCATTTCGATTGAGGTCATTTTGGTAGTTTTCGGGTTCTCAAGTGTTTTTTTTTCTAAACATTGATTATGTAAAGGATTGCAACAAAATGTATATTTACCAGTATAAAAACATTTTGAATAAACTTTGTATGTAATAAAGCAAAAAAATAACAACAATAACAATAATCGTGAGTGTTGAATAGTATTGCCCATATTTGACTATGTGAGACTGATTTTCAGCTTCATGAATTTGATTTTCTAGATGGTCTAGTTTATGTGACGCTAATTTTAAGGACTCTAAATCAACGTCAGTTAAAGTTATGGAGAAAGCATATGAGCACTACTATTTACAAGTTTAATTTTACAGCAATCATCATCAATAATATTAAAGTCGATTTTTTAATTGGCTTGGCAAAGTGTTTGGACACGCAAGACATCTGAAACAAATATATCTATTCAGGCTGGTTTTATTTCATTAACGTGATATTTTATACGTTTTCTATTTACACATAGGGTGACATTCGTTTTTCCGTGCGTCTTCATAATTTTATAGGGTCCCTTCCAGATTGGGGACAAAGCCTTACGCAATCTATGATGCTGTTTTAAATACACCATATCTCCAGTTTTGTAGTTTTTTCCTTTATTAGCAGAAATATCGTAATACCTTTTTGATTGCTCTTTGCTTTTGTTAATGTTTTCCAAAGCTCTTTCTCGCGAGAATTTCATTCTATACTGTAAAGCGCGGATATACTCGTGGTAAGTGGCATTATTATAGGATTCAGGAAAACTACTGGGAATAGTGGGTTTGTACCCGTATAATAACTCATAAGGGGTAAATTCAGTAGTACAATGTGGAGTTGTGTTATACGACAAAATTGCGGTTGCTAGATAGGAATGCCAGTCATCGTGATCGTCATTGACAAAAGACTTAAGGTATTCCTTAAGTGTTGCATGGCTACGCTCTAGCGCACCGTTTGTTTGAGGATGGTAAGGGGAAGAAAATATTTTTTTTATTTTAAGGATCTCGGTTAATTGCCGAAACAATTCGGATGTAAAACATGTACCTTGATCGGTAAGAATTGTTTTTGGAAACCCAAATAGAGAAATGAAATGAATTAGACTACGTGCAACTTCATCTGTTGCAGAAGTTACCATAGGATATGCAGATGAGAATTTAGTTAAATCATCTTGAAGAGTTAAAATGTATTTAAATTTCTGAAGACCAGCTTCAGGTAAAGGACCTACAATGTCTAATGCTAATCTTTCGAATGGTTTAGTACTTGATGAAGTTATAACCATGGGGGCCTTATTAGAACTACGCAATGGTTTATTCACTTGGCAGAGTTTACAATCTTTAACAAAACGTTGAATGTCAGATTGCATACTTTTCCAATAGTACGACGTTTTAATCCTGTTATACATTCTTTTGAAACCTGGGTGACCAGCTACGGTAGTCCCGTGGTTTTCTTGAAGGATATTAGGGACTTCAGCAGGATTTGGATATCGAATTTGGTTTTTATAAACATGAATTTTAATGTTAGTGCCGTGGAAAATATACGATATCATGTTATATATTTTTACATAAACTAATTTAGTGAAGGGTTCTGTAAAATCTGAAACAGATAACTCTTCAATTTCCTTGTGTGTTATAATTTGATCCCTTAATTTTAGTAATAGATTGTAAATTGTTTTGTAAGAAGTTTCTTCGTAATGATGAACTTTAGTAAATAAGAAATAGATCGTTTTATTATTTGCATCGACCGACTGTACGGTTTCAAGTTCACGCTCAGCTGATTGCAACTCAGCAGAATTTGGTATCATTGACAACAGCTGTTCGCAGTGCGGCATAGTGTTGTCGAAGTCAAGTGAAACGGGACACGCAATTATATTTTGTTTCGATAAATGTAAACTTGCATTGTGTTCTTCAATCTTCGTATCACTAGAGATGGTTTTAGTAAATTGTTTTTTCGTATATTCTTCATAGGTAGTTTTATTTAAATTGGAATGAACAATTGAATTTACTGGATAGCGAGATAAAGCATCTGCATTTGAATTTACTCGACCAGGCTTGTAAATAATCTCGTAGTCCGAAACGACCGAAACTCTGTCATTAATGTTGTTAATGGTAAATGTTTTTTCACGTAAAAGATTCGGATTTTCGAGAAATGAGGAACTGTATTTAAAATCTTTATTAAGAGACTTGGAAGTCTCTGTATGTGCACTAACCTGTGTTTGAGAAAAATTAGGAACACAGTTTGAAGGATTTAAATTACCTTTAGTAGCACTAACCTGTGTTGGAAATAATGTAGGAACACAGGGTTGAATAAAAACGTTTTTCGTGTCAATTAAATTGTGAACATTAGGTTTCGGCAGACACGGAACCGAAACCCTATTTAGTTTAAACCAGCATTTTCATTAGAAGTGTCAACATGATGTACATTAGAGCGATTATTGCTCGACACGTTACTTGAACTCGGTGCAGTTGCACTGGATAGTGTAGAGTTACGTGGATCGGTAGGCGAATTACTGTTATTGGCTTTTGCTTTAAGTTTACGACATTCGCCTATTAAATGACCACGTTTCTTACAATAAGCACAAAATTTATTTGTATAAAAATTAGAGTTATGATATTGATTAGTATGAATAATATTTTGCTCGTTATTATTAGCCGTATTAACGTGATATAATTTAGGCGAAGAAAGCTTATTTTTATTTTTATAACACTCGGAAGCGACATGGCCGCTCTTATTACATATTGTGCATTGTTTATTACGACGAGTAGATAGTTTCGATAAATCATATAATTTTTCTTCTTCAATAGCTATTGTGATAGATTCTGACAAGGCCTTTGGATTTCTACACCGCACAATATGGGAAAAATTAGAGTTTAACCCTAACAAAAACGTATTAAGAGCCAAATCTTCCATTGCGGCTATACGACCTATAAGTTCTTTATCATTTTGGCAGCTATAATGGATGTCAGCTTGTAGTCGTGTTAAACATGATTCAATGCGGATAGAAAATTGCATCACGTCTTCGGAAGGCAACTGTTTGCATTGTTGTAAATCTAATAGTAAATGAGTGGAATGTTTTTTCTCTCCAAAAGTGGTTCTAAGGAACTGTTTAATTTCTGACCAACTATTGAATTGTTTTAAGCAACAAGCCAATTGAGCTTTACCTTCCAATTGCGAGATGACATATTTACATAAAACGTTCTGCTGTTCTGTAGTTGCTAGAGAAATTGCATTTTCGCAATTTGTTAAAAACGCGGGCAATGACTCACGGTCCCCGTTAAAGGGTTTGATGAATTTTGTGAGGACAGAGAGCGTGATTTTGTCTGCCATTTTTACTTTTATTTTTGGTGGCGGACTATCCTCTGAATAATCTGAATTAGATGAAGACGCAAATTCTTCGGAAACCTCCTTTTTTTGAGGCATTAAAATAATGATGATATAGTTATCGCATTAAAGCACTACAGAACATCAGAAACACAAAACACAAGAAAAATATGAAAGTAATATTGTATACAAAAAATGGAATAAATCTACTTTAAAAGAGTTCTAGAAAAATATTAAAATTATTTTGAAAATTTTGAAAAAAAAAATTACTTCACTGTAATTAACTTGATCATTTTCACTAGATAAATGGATAGGGAAAACTCACAGTAATAGGGATATGGCAGCAGTGCACGCGAACATTCTGGAAGGATGATGACACATACACGTAGTGTGGCGTGACACGACGTGGCGACCTGGCGATTCAGCGAATCGTATTGCAGGTCGATGACACGACACGTTGCGTTCAGCAGGCACGCGGTGCGACCACGTTGCTGATGAAGTGATGACGGATGATGGATGGTGTGCGATTGGAGGTCGTCAGCGAGACCTCGACGGAGGGTCCTCTTGTGATGCGAGCTTGCACTCGGAAGTGGAGACTGACCGTCGACCACAAGGCAGTAGGAGATATTCCGGGGTGATGCGGGCTCTCGCTTAATAGCGGAGGCTTATCGTCGATCACGGGTAGCAGGAGGTGTTTCAGGGTGACGCGGGCTCACGCTGAATAGCGGAGGCTAATCGTCGATCACGTGGAATGCAGGTTTCCGGAGTGACGCGGGCTCACGCTAAAAGCGGAGGCTGATCGTCGATCACGTGGAATGCAGTAGCGCGGGCTTAGGCTTTTGGGGAACCCAAGGCTTATCGTCGACTACTCACCGAAAGGACTGCTAAGCCACGGAGCCAACAAATAATATGGTGCAGACGAGTGGCAACGAATCGCGACGCCTACACCTATATATCTCACTTCTGACACCAATTTGTTAGGATGGCGCTCCGTGGGTCCTTTAATTGAAACACGTATTTACTACTACACTGAATTTATTTTAAATTACACACCAAAATTACATTAGTCGGAAAAAATATGTGGTAAGAATGAATTTTGTAGGTTGACTGCCGCTGCTTGCATGGCGAGCAGTTTTATATATTATACAAATTCCCAAATCAGCTAATTTGTTATAACAGTTAGTCGCCTTTCATCCAACGTGACCAAACCATCTAAGCATACTCTTTTAAATTTTTGTTACTACATCTTCTTTTAAACCACAACGTTGCTTTATCACTTCATTCCTCAATCTGTCATTCAATGTTACACCACACATACTTCGCAAGAAACGCATTTCTACAGCATTTATTCTACTTTCATGTCTCTTTTGCCACGCCCAACATTCACTTCCATACGTTAGTGTAGGCACCAGCACACCATTGTGAACAGCAAGTCGAGCCTTTTACCTTTCAACGCCATGGTATCTCTTCGAATGATGAAATGCCATGAAATAATACTTATTTCTCTAAGTAGATCTCTCCAGAAATGTACTTTGCATTTCCAAAACTAATCTCTGAGAAGAAATGCCGGAAGAAGTTCAAGGATCATGGTCTCTAAATGCGATTATTTATGTTTTTCTTCATGATGTTTAAATAGACTACAGTTATACAAGACCACTTTTTTTTTCAAATCACAAGGTACCTAATTCAGATCACGTGCGTACCTATTAACTTAAGATTCGCGTACCCCAGTCACGACTTTAGCTTATAAGTCATTGCACCCCCAGGATGTAAGACGGTTAATTGCTATTTATATACGGACATTTTTCATAAATACGCCCAGATAACAATTAAGAATTAGGGAAAGTCGCTATGCGCTGTCCAAATATACGGAGTTGGATATAAGGAGTTGGAAATTAAAATTCGTATTAAATAAGAAGAAAATTTGTAATATATTAAAATGTTAAGACACCTATAATAATTAAACTTGACCAGATTGTTCCACTCTGAATACTCTGTTTCTGTGTGTTTTCTGTACATTACATATAACAAGGTAAGCCTGTATTACATTGTAATATTTGTAATGTCTGAACGTTAATAAGACGTATGGAACAAAGAATTAAAAAACACGGTATCTAGAAATGTGTAATATCGCGCATTGGCAGAAATCCGTAAAGCAAAATAAGCCAAAATATATCATAACACCGACCCGACTTAACATTTTTTTCCAGTATATCTGGTTCAATTAAACGCGAAAAAGCAAATTGGGAAAAACAGTTATGAAAATTTTAATAACCAATCGCGCGGCCTGTTCCATACACTTTTTCTACATTCTATTAGACATGATGAAATAAGTTATCCAGATGTAAAAAAAAAACAGGGAAATTCAATACAGCACCCGACCAAAAAATTCACAAAAAATATTTCTGAATATTAGCCCAGATATAACTAAGAGCAAATCCAGGTTTAACCACGAGCACATACATTATTTATTTATTCATTAAATTGTTTCTCACAAGTAGAAAAACTTAAACGATTGGACGAAGTAGTCCCACGTAATAGGCGCGACAACAGCAGGATATGCTCTCATACGGCAAGGACAGCCCTCATGCGCAAAAGCGTTTTCTGTATGGCTCCTATCATATTTAATAAACTGCCTAAAAGTTGGAGGGAACTGCCCTTATCACTTTTTAAGAATAAACTGAGAATGTTTTTAATTAGTTAAGTATATTACAATGTTTTAGATTTTTTGAATGAGAAGGACTTTTCCATCCCGACTTCTAATATAAGTAATAAATAAATAAATATTTGTATAATAATTTCTTATGATAAATAATTTACTCACTTTAACATCAATATTCTGCATGACATTGATATTAATTCGATTTTACTAATTACAGTTTAATTAAGTGTAAAAATTTACATTGTATACTTTGTGTCTTACTTGACATCTGAAGATAAATAATTGTGTTATGTTTGTTTATGAATATTTTTTCTAATGTTCCGAATATATTTGCACTCTTCATATGGTAACAATACAGTGTACTTTATGAACATTTTGTGACATCCTCTGAACCTGTGTTATGCAATTAATGATTTGATTTGATTTGATAAGAAAAACTATAACAAAGCAGACTATTAAGTCCGCCAAGTACACAGAGAGACTGCTACAAAATACCTTAGACATTTTTTGGCAGTTTATCTGAGGCGATGCAGTGATAGAACTTGGTAGGTGAAACTAGGTAAAAATGATATGAAGGTAAAATGAATAACATAAAAAACAAAAACAGATACTAACATAACATACAAACAAAATAATGCTTTTTTCCCATGAGGGTAGGCAGAAATTACGGAGCGCCATCTGCTACGATTCTTACATTCTTCTTTTACTTCGTTTACATTCACACATTCATGTTGTCATACACACACGAAGGTTGCGAGTACTACGCATCTGCCCGCTCTGAGAAACCTCAACAGCAAAGTATATGTATGATATGTCGTCCTAGGGCGTCCCCCGTTTACATTTGCCTTATAAATACCTTTCATTAATCCTTTCAACGTGACCAAACCGTCTAAGCATACTCTTTAATTTTTTTGTAACTACGTCTTCTTCTAAACCAAACGTTGTTCCTCAATCTGTCATTCATTGTTACATCGTACATACTTCACATAGAACGTATTTCTTTATCTGTATTTTGTAATAAGCATATTTTGAACCATCCGGTAATTGCAAAGAATAATCTTACCTTCATAACTTCAGCAGTAATTTGCAACCATTCACGTTAAATCCGTTTCAGGGCATGGCTATTCTCATAGAAGTAGGTACACCTTTGACCCACTTCCATAATGTCCCATTCA
Source organism: Euplexia lucipara (assembly GCA_921972225.1). Lineage (NCBI taxonomy): Eukaryota > Metazoa > Arthropoda > Insecta > Lepidoptera > Noctuidae > Euplexia > Euplexia lucipara. The sequence continues at coordinate 12,993,577 of OV179148.1, forward strand.
GTTCTCAAACTCTGAGATTAATTCTCCGCCGTGACAAGGGTTTTCATCTGGATATTTGAATGGAATACCTGGAACATTTTATTTTAGGTTTTTAAGGTGAAGGTATTTTTGTAAAAGTTATGAAAAATATACATAGAATAAGGGGTGGTATATCAGCCGTAAAACATAAGCTAAAAGTTCAATGTCTATGTTTTGTTATAAAATTTCTCTTGATGTTAAACTTCGCCGTATTTGAAGCAAGTGATAATTTTACAATACGCCACACATCACACATGCTATGCCTTAGACCAACGAGTTCGTTAGGTACTTCAGTTAGTCTTAAAAATAACGTCTTGTTCATATCGAGTGTAAAATAACTTTGTGATTCATAGGGTTCAAAAGCAAAGTGTTACTTCCAGTATAGTTGTAACTCTAGAAATGCATAATATCTTACCAACTATCAAAAACATAATTAGCTTTTTAATTATGGGACCCAAAATAAGCCAACAAGCTAATGGTTTAAATCCATTAGTTACAATTATTATTCTTTCTGTAATTTCACAACATCATTGTTAAGACATACATAAACTATGCGTTCTTTCCCTATTTTATCGGTATAGTGCCATACTGTGCGAGTACAATGCGCTCTTAAGGGTACTTTTTACACGGTGCATGTAGCTGGAGCAAGTAAAAATGCGAGTTACACACGTGAGTAATATGCGCATGCTACTTGTTCAAGTTACTCGCTTGTACTTGCACATAATGCAAATAAATGGAGCAAGTAAAGACCTGGGCTACTTGCGCAAGCAGTACGCACAAGTTATTTGCTTGTGGTCAAGAGCTATATGCGTAAATAACGCGGACAATTGCGCGGGTGGCTCGCTTCGGTACATGCTCGAGTCGCTAGACCCGCACATGTTTTTAAACAGCAAAGTTTACGATGCATACAACCTGCGCAAGTGCCTCAATATGCGCAAGCTACTTGCACCTTGTAGAAGAACCCTAACGCCCGAACGGGCAGAGGAACAGGCTGATGACAAATGGAGTATCAGATACTAAACTTCGCAAAGGCTTAATTTAAATAAATGATTTGACTTTGACTTTAACCTCGATTGACAGACAGACGGACAGACAACCGGAACAAGTCAAGTACCTATGGAACCTAGATGAAGCAACGGCAGCGGAATTGATTGAGAATTGAAATGTAATCGATTTACATATTTCAAATTTCTGTTTTCAAAATCTATCACATATCCGATTCAAAATTCTCACATTCAAAATCCATTCAGTATTAAAAATTGGACTGACTCTAAAATTCTATAATAGTCCTTCGTCAAACTGACATCACGAAACCGAACACCTTGAAATAGGAAAAATCTCGACTCGTAAAAATCGTCATGTCACTGTGCCACAGCGTAAAATACTTCTGACCAAAGTTCAAGTAGAGCTGCAGTACTACAACGTCGAAGTAGGGAATTTTATCGGTGTGTGTATTTTTGTTGAGATAGATTTGGTTAAAATCCCTAAGGGAGACGATTGCGGCAAGTGACGTCTTCTAATATTACCATTTAAACAAGTTTTATGGTAATCGCTGCGAGACCGGGGAGCTTATTTTCAACTGAATTTCGGGAACGTTTTTCTTTCACAAGTTTAAAGGCGAAAAGTTACAAGATTTCTGATACCGACCGTTAATAGGCTTGGATGTTGTTATAGAATAATTTAACATTAATTAAAGAAGTTTTGCTTTCAAATTCTTGATTGGTTAATGTTATCTGTTCGATTTATTTATTTAGGCGGATAATAAATTCAAATATTGGTTTAGAGTTGGTTCAAATAAAGGGTTATGCTTTATGCAGATAATGGTTGGCGCATTTAATACTTGCATACATTATTTCAACTCGTTTGATGGACATATTGTATAGAAACGGAACAATGGACGATGAAATATATACATATATCTGATGTGGGTCAGTGCTTTAAACTACAACAGACTGACATTGTGAGGAATGTACGAGCATGTACTTACTTTACAATGTTGAATGCGCAATGTAGCAAACTGTGTCTGTATAGAATGCAACGACAGGAAACAATGATTAGTTTCTAAAGAATCTTTTACACAAATACATTAAAATTTTCATCCAAAACTTGTGTCCTATTCACAAGACACGAGTCTATGAGTTTTTTTAGTATGCTCCGCTGCCGCTCCAATATCCATATATTATTCTAGATGGCGTTACTGAGACATGGGATCAAAGTTTTTTATGACATTTCCTTGACATGCCCGCTCTATAGTATTTTATAATCTCTTTGCTTTTACATGTTTTCATAACACAATCTACTTCTTACCGTGTGGTTAGTGACTAACCTGACGATGACGTCAGAGTTTTAATGCCGCCTGTGGGCATCTGACTTGGCATCACATGCCCTCGAAAAATCCGTACGACGTTTAGCATCCCCGTTTTTGACGCAAGTTATAATTATACAATAGGCACATGAATCCGAAAAGTCAGAGATGCGTGCCTTGGGTTCGAACTCGAGACCTGTGATTTGGCAATCTGCCGGTTGCTTTACTAACACAATGACACATAATAATTTTATTAGTCTACTAGCTTCTGCCCGCGACTTCGTACGCGGATCCTGTTGCTTATGCCAGCGACAACGGGGTCGTCAAAATCGAAGATCTGAAACATCTGATGTCGAATTCTATAAGCCCGGGGACGGGAAATCAATGGGATGCGCGAGACGATTCAAGATGTTCCAGATTTTGGTCAACAGGAAATGCCATCAGACTTAACAACTTTTGCTAAGACGCCATTTCTATTATGTATATGTTATATTGTCTCTGGGCTTTGGAGTTCCCCTACAGGTGCTCCAGGTCTTCAAATTTAGTCTCACAGCAGAAAACACTCTTCACGTGGAATAGTTTTTGCAATGGCACCATTTTTATATCTCTTTCACTTTAGGTGTTCCATTTTCCAAAATAAATTATAGCCTATAATATGTTGCGTGACGTTCACGATCAGCGGTCAGTCGCGCATCTCCTTCCCCCACTTATCTCTAGAGTCAATGCGTATATACGCTGAAAACTCAAGCGTCATGCTTTTTCCGTGAACGTCTCCAACTCGCGAGACAGTGCATGATGTTCACGATTAGCGGTCAGTCGCGCACATATTCTTCACTGGTCTCTAGAGACCTGGATGTAGATGCGTAAATACGCTGAGAATGCAGGCGTGCTTCGCGATCCCAAGAAGTTTCCACGGCGCAAGTTGCAGCCTCATGTTCTCGAACAGCATCGAGTCTCTCCTAACGTTCTTCGGTAGATTGTTGGGATCTTATGGTCTTTAATCATTTAGCACCTTTGGAACATTGGGAAAAATTTGACCTCTTTCCAGGCATGGTTATAGTTTTATTGTGATGATACCTGATCAATTAAAATCTAAGTGGCTGCTCCCCTGCGTTACCGGGTAAGCTACCGTGTAACGAAGATAAATGGAAAAGGAAATTAAACACTCAAATAACATAAGCCCGAAAGCATACGATAAAAAAAATGGGAGTTTTAGCCAGTAGAGTCTAATTTTCAACGATATACCATCGTCATCGAAAATCAGTCCAGAACTGTTCCCGCCTTCACCGCGTAGTACTACTTATGTTATTTTATAATTATGCAATGAAATTAGTGATAGTTTTAATTTCTATATCAAATGTTTCTGATCTTCGATTTTTATAAGTCAACAGGAAATGCCTATCAGACCGAACAACTTTTGCTAAGACGTCATTCCTATTTGAGTTATGGTGTAGCTGGGCTCTTGGAGTTCCACAACAGGTGTTCCAGATCTTCGATTTTTATACGTCAACAGCGAGTGCTCATAAGGCTGAACAACTCTTGCTAAGACGTCATTCCAATATATGTTATAGTGTAGCTGGGCTCTTGAAGTTCCACATCAGGTGTTCCGGATCTTCAAATTTATTCTCTCAGCAGAAAATGCTCATAACGTGGAACAATTTTTGCTATGGTACTATTTTTGTATCTCCTATAGTTTAGATGGTCTGTTGCGGTTCTGCATCAGGTGTTCCGGATCTTCAAATTTATTCTCTAAGCAGAAAATGCTCACCACGTGGAACAATTTTTGCTATGGTACCATTTTTGTATCTCCTATAGTTTAGCTGGTCTGTTGCGGTTCTGCATCAGGTGTTCCGGATCTTTAAATTTATTCTCTCAGCAGAAAATGCTCATCACGTGGAACAATTTTTGCTATGGGACCATTTTTGTATCGCCTATAGTTTAGCTGGTCTGTTGCGGTTCTGCATCAGGTGTTCCGGATTTTCAAATTTATTCTCTCAGCAGAAAATGCTCATCACGTGGAACAATTTTTGCTATGGGAACATTTTTGTATCGCCTATAGTTTAGCTGGTCTGTTGCGGTTCTGCATCAGGTGTTCCCGTTTCCAAGATAAATTATAACCTATGTGTTGACCAGACTTAATATCTATACAACAAAAAAAAATCATTCAAATCCGTCCAGTAGTTCCGAAGATTAGCGTGTGCAAACAAACAGACAAACAGACAAACAGACAAACAGACAAACAGACAGACTTTTTTTTTTGGATTCGTGCTCTATTACTGTTTCTAAACCCCCCTCAATTATTATTTTTTAAATATATTCAATGTACAGACACAGTTTTTTTACAGTCTTATTATATGTATAGATATCAATACTGTGAATCAAATGAAGAGGGAAAATTTGTAGGTTTGTATGTAAGGGGTGACCCCCGTAGTTATTATTCAGTAATGAATTGCCAAAGTATTGAAGAGCGTTTTATGGTTACAACACATTACATATCCATCCAGGCAGAAGCTAGTATCAAATAATAGTGTTTTGAGGCCAAAAACAATGCGCCATTGTTTTAATGAAGATTAATAGGGTCATCTCTAGTGTTAGTCATCCCCAGTCATGCTAACAAGGGCATAAAACTTAAGTGACAAAAATAAATGAACTGACTAACACCCTATCACAAGATGCAAACAGTGAGTTCTAGTCGGTAATGAATTAAATTTTAGCAATCTACACGTTATATTAAAACGCCGTTTATCATCCATTACAATATTATGGTAAATATTTCTCCTGAGATTGTACTTTGTTTCGCGATACCCCGTCCGAGAAGATCCGATTATTAAACTTTTGGGCAACATTAAAATAATTATTTCACGTTTTTGTGTTATGTATATTTTTGCACCTCTGCCAAACCCTTCTGGGATTACTGACGTGATGTTATTTCATGTATTTCTATTTACAGATTAATCTTCTTATGTATGGTTTTCATTTATTACAATATAACACACACACATCATATACTGAGGCCAACACATCAAGCTACCCAAATGGGTACCCAATTTTTTTTAATAGTTTTTCAACTTTATCACAAACAGCATAAGGTTCATGTTCAATTGTGAAAATTTGTCAGTTTGGTGTAGCTTGATGAGCTGGCGTACATAAGTCACAAAATTTTATTTCATTTTGTCAAATTTAATTCATTCGCTATATTTTGTGTATTTTTTAAGGGTAATGCGCTAGGTACCTTATGTCTTTGTTATCTCTGCGTATGGCACTCGTGAGTTGCAGCTGAAAATCATCACCAGATGGTGAACCCCTATGTTCTCGTCTGCCATAATGCTGAGCTGAGGCCCTTTTGGCATTATAATCTATGTTCTGTATATTTTCTTTTTGGAATTTTATTAATGTTGCTTCCATTTTTACCAAGCTGCAGTTCTACTTCCAAAGACTGTATTCCCGGTGGTCCTTTGTGTTCAATAGTTTCCATACGTTCTGAGGTTTACGGCCACACTGCGGACCATAAGTTGGGTAATGTATTAGGCGCAACGGTCCTTGGGGTTCTATATAGAGATGCTTAAAACGTTATGTATAGCTTTCTTATAATGTGGAGTGGTCCAGAGAAGTGGGTTAACGTTAACGAAGTGTTGTAAATTACACTGTAATGGTTTGGTTGAGATTTGTTAGTAGGTAATCTTAATTAGCATAACGTAATCCCCCAAGAAGTACGGTGGAGATGTGTTTATTGTATACCCGCATTTTGCTAGTTAGACCAGAGGCAGGTACTAAAACTAGCGACCACTAGACCAGAGGCAACCAATTAATGTTAATTAAGTTTTTATTGTTTATGCTGCTGTGTCATAAAATTATATTAAATGTGGAAGTGCAATAGGTACACTTCTGCTTCTACCCTTGTGAAATATAGGCGTGATTTTATACTACTAGACAGGAAATCCATACTTTGTTAAACTAACAAGTAAAGATGACAATAAACCATTTAATTATTAGTCAAACTTTCAAGCTTTTACACGGACACAATCAAATCTCAAGATTTATATCAAGCCAGTTTAACTTTTTGCTGTTACCACCGAAGTTTTTTTTGTTTTACGCCTAAAGTTTTTATTGCCCCAACGAGTTTCCACAACTTGAATGTGTTTTACGGGGTAACAAAGGTATCTTGCTATCTTAGTAAGATGATATTAGAAATGGCTGAGACTGACATGGATTTAACCGTTTTAATATTGCCAAAATACATTGACGTGGTAGAGTTCAGCTGTGGTCTACCTATCATGTATATTGGTGTGTGCTAGCTAACATATAGCAAATTATTTAATGTATGTAAACTCATGATTTTCTAACATACCAGACAGACGTGTTGCTGGGGAGTTAGTTCCGCCACTTCTTCTTCCCAGAAAAAACACTAGGAAGTGGTGAAGAGCGGGCGTTTTGGGAGACTATCTTATGTAATTTTTGACGTTCAAAAAGTGATGATTCTCGGGCTAATTTGAATAAATGACTTTTGATTTTTTACTTGGTTGGAGTATAGTATCATAGTATGATGAGCACTCGAGAACATATTGCTTAGTCACATCTCGGTGGCTATATCATGCACGGGAAGGTGTGTGTATAGGTATCGGCGTAAGTGACCGACACATACCGTCACCGTTCCTGATGAAGCTTTCACTCTCCTCCATAAGAGTGATACAGTTCGCTAGAAAAACTCGATTCTGGCTTCGCCTTCGAGGCCCATCGCGAAGTCCTCGTCCATCGCCCTTCCTCGACCGTTGCTTGTGCAAGCCCATAGTGTTTAGCTTGTTACTATACATATGTCCCCAAATAATATCTTTCCGACCTAAGCCGAGGTCCGTACCACATAGGAGACGCCCTTAGCTAGTAGTCCTTAATATTTTTAAGTTTTTACACTCTGGCTAGAGGTCTTAATGAGGTATTTACAGGGACGCCTGGTTGAGCAGTGAACAACCTAGTAAGGTTTAACTGCGAGAAACAAAATAAAAGTTTTTGCAAAGAATTAATATGATGAATGCTGAAGCTGCTTTCTTCTATAAGAACACCGCGCTTCTTACTATATAGATTTTAACGCTAAACAAAATTAACAGTTTCATTGCACGATCATTTGCCCTGTGTTTAGGTGTAAATTATCTAATAAATGTATTTATTTAGATATGTATGTTTATCAGTTATCTAGTAATCGTAGTACAAGCTTTGCATAGTTTGAAACAAGATGGCATTGTGTGAAAAGTTGTTGAATTTTTATTAATTTATAATGCTAAAATACTATCAGCTGAGATAATCGTTTAATGAATAGTAAATATCCATTTTTCATGTATTGTTTGGCGCCACTAAAAGTTCAACATTACTTTCATCCTTATTAGTTTCACTCGTGCAATTAAGGGGAGTCTCTCTTATAGACATTTTTCCATTTACTCGAACGTTTCAAGTCTTGTGTTGTAAAAACCGGTGGTAATCGATTCTCTATCGAGAACATTGAGTGTTATTGAGGTGTTTCTCTCTATCCCCGTAATGGATTTTTCGTTTATCCTTTTGTTTTTTTTTCTCTGTATCTCTCCCAATGTTTGTCATTTACCCACTTTTGCAGTTTAGAAGCTCGGGTCTCCGGGTAGATACGTGAGTGTATTTGCTCTTTCGTCAGTGTGGTAAAATAAATCTGAAACTGGGTTTGTTACAGTTTTGTGGTGTTTGCAGGTTACATCAGACCAATGTCATAGCCATAGTCATTTGTACACCAGATATGGTAGAATACATAAAACTACACCAATACATAAAAGATTTTGAATTAATGTATCTCATAACTGAAAAACATCTATCACTCACCTGTCTAGGATCCAATAAATCATGAAAGAAAGAAAGAAATAAAGAATATTTTATTTGTAAGAACATAGTGCAATAAGATGTTAATCTTATTGCACTATGTTCTTTTGTTCAGTTATGAGATACATTAATTCAAAATCGTTATAAATGAAATCCGCAAAGCCTTGATACATTTACTAACATCACTACGGATAGTAATTTATAACCTTTGTAACGTTTATGAGATTCAGTATTTATTAGGTAACTCTAAATATTTTTATTGTTAAAAAAGATTAAACATATTCTTCATAAATTGTATAAATGTAACTTTCATTAGGTTTATTTGATTGTTTTAAAATAATTTAGTTTATCATTGACCATATTTATCAATCCGATAGCTTAAATTTTATTATGACTTGAAGAAAATAACTTAACATTTTTGAAGGATTTATTCTAAAGATACAAAGCTAAAGAAACTCCCTCACCCTAAATGGAGTTCATAAAAGGAATGAGAGCAGAACGTCTCAGCTTAACTTTTTAAACGCCCGGCCGCGGTCCTCCCCGTGATTTATAGAGGAAAGCGTCCCGATCGGTGCCCACAAACTATTTAAATTAGAATGTTGTCTCAGATAGCCATGAATGCGGCGATCTATTACCCACTGAGTAATGTACTGCAAAAGAAACGTGATTGTGTGTATTTGAAAACGCATCGTAGAAGGGAAGGGAAAGAGGGACATCTAACTACATTAAAGTGGGTGCAGTGTAACGTATCTATACCATGATATGTGTAGTGTTATATATCTATATCAAGATACGTAACACTATCTTAAAAACTTAAAAAAAAGAAACGTTTTAATTTTACAATCAACAAATAGTTTGACTAATGAAAAACAAATTAACTATCAACACCGGGCTGGCCTGTCGGTCTAGTATTTAGTGCCCCTGACTGCTGAGGTCGTGGGTTCGATTCCCACCCAGGACAAATGTTTGTGTGATGAGCACGATCATTTGTTATGTGTCTGGGTGTAATTTATCTATAATGTTGTGTATGTATTTAGATTTATATAGGTATGGTTATCAGCTGTTTCGTACCCATAACACAAGCACTGCTTCGCTTGGGCCTAGAGGGCGTAGTGTGAAAGTTGTAGAATATTTATCGTATTTTTTATTTATTTATTTAACATAAGTTAGGCTCGGCTACCGCTCTAGATACATGCTGTATACCAGTATTTTACATGAAGTGCCTGTCTATCTGCCCTGCACAACCCTATTACTGGTAATACGATAACCAGGACCATAACTAAGACTGTTTATTAGCCTTTCAAGGTTTTGAATACCCGTAGCGACAACCAAAGACTACCTTACTAGGCATGGAGGGTTCTCGTTAAGAAACGGTTGGTCACCCATCTTTCAAGCTTAGCAAACATAGCTTAACCTTCGATCGCACTTAGCCGCATTATTAAGATGCAATATCCTAAAGTGACAGTGACAGTATTAAAAGTAGAACTTGTCACTGACATCAACTTTGCACTCCTATTGCCATATTGTCGAGACCTTTTTGTCCTTTAATTAACTAATATGATACTCTGTGGTTTCCACCATTACAAAGGCCCATCCCTCCATCCCATGGGTGTTGTAAAACGCAATAAGGCTTTTGTATAAAGGAAGAAGTGCTAACAAAATCAAAAGTAAATAAATATTACTGTTAATAATGTTAAAACTGGGATTCAGCAACTGTTTACTAGCCCAGATTGCAGTTTGTAAAATAAAAGCTTGTGCTTTTACAAATCATTTTGTCAATTCATCATTTTTGAACCAGTACAAAATACTGTAAACGGGTAGATCTCCAGAGGCATTTTTTTTCGTGTCGGGCTGGATAAACCCACTTTAAAATCGAAAAACGTTTTTAAAATATTTTTTAATATACAGTTTGGTGTCCAATCTATATGGTACAAGACTAATATTATGAATAAGTTTATTTTAAATATTTAAAAAAAAATCTTAAACCCTAAAATTCTGATCGCTCTGGGTTGACCCGACTCCCGATTGAATGAATAAAATATTCTTTAACTTTTTAATAAGAAGGTTCATATGAAACAACTTGTTTACATTGCATAACAAATAGTTAATCTTCATCGTAATAAATTATTTTAAGTTATATTAACAATACTTTTGCCACAATTTAAATTTGAAATCGTGACCGGGCATTTTATCTCATCGCTCTGCGCTGAGGTAAAACATCGCGCTCATCCCTAGTTACGCGTTATACACACTCTATTCCCCTTCCGCGGGGTAACCCTGGCAGTAGTCTAACCGCTGAGGAGGAAACCTGTGTGCCACGACCCAGCACTCCAACATTACGAAGGTAAGTTTATGATTAATCTGGATTTGGTTTTCGAATTTTATGATTGCTATGGCACGTTATTTAAATTAAATAGTAAGCTTATAAATGTGTCTGTTATGTCAATTAAGTGATCATTGTGATGTTTTTTATAAGACGTAATTATAACTTTCTACTGCTTTTAAATTCGGCTATATTTATGATTTTGTGACTTTTTCTGATCGCTATGGCTGTGATTGCTCTGTCCAAAAAAACAGAGCAATGATAGTTTCCATTAATTGTACGTTATAAATCTATTGTAAGTAGTAGTAACAATGACAAACGATGAACTATACATATGACCTTTAATTTACAACCATTCCTAGGGGGTTTCTTTTGGTAACCAAAACCCATAAACAGATATTGACGTATTTTACCTTGATGATATTTTTGTAATGGCATTTAACTAACCACAACTGTAACCCTTTCTTCTCTAAAATTAAATAGCAGCTATTTTTGCAGGTAGAAATCATGCCTCGAAATAAATTATCTACGAGTATTGAAGAAAAACGTCTTAGGAAGAAATTGGCTGAGCATCTTAGAATAGCCAAGATAAAATATGATCCATTTCTAAGACGCAGAATGGCTTGTAAAGTCAAGAGAGGGTTACCAAGGGCAAAAAGCTCGGGGCACAGTACTACCAATGAGTGACTGATCTATTGACTCATATAGTTTTATCTTCGTTGGAAAACAATAACACCTTGACAAAGGTTGCTGCAGCAGAAGATTTACCCCACTCCGACTCCGAGTACTATTCAATTATCTGAGCTTAAAATAAACCGTAATTTTTAGTTTCCTGATCAACTAAGCCATAAAAAAATTGTTTTTTTTTACTTTGTGTTAAAATTTGTATCATTATAATTTGCAAACAATACTTTAATCTGATCTGACCATCTGAATTGCATTTTACTTTGTGTTCTTCTTTTTAATTCTTCACTTTCCACTAATGTAGTCTCATTTACCTAGAAGTGATTTAATTAAGTTGAAATAAATGAAACTAAGCCAAAAGTTGATCTTTATCATTTTGTTATTTATTTTTAATATGGAAGTACTTATGACTGATAATATGCCTTGACCTTTTTCTAAAATAATGCATTTCTCTTACATATAATAATCTTGTTACACGTACCCTAAACATGACTTAAAACGGCTAAATAAATAATATTTTATCATTATTATTTATTTTTGTTTCACTAATTTCACCATTTATGATCGCTCTGGTCGCGAAATTTTTTGAACTTAAATATTTCCATAACCGATTGTGTAAATTGAAGGCCAATAATAAAAATGTACTATTTGAATATCATTATTTTTAATGAGATACATAATTACCATTATATGTCAATATTTGAAAAGCACCAGAGCGATCACACGAATACGCCCGTTTTGGAGATTGACCCAAACTTTTAAAGTTGTGTTTTCTACAAAAAAACTGTCAGCTGTTTGCTTACAATGAATTAGGTACTGATTTTTTAATAATTTTATAGTTTTCATGTGGTGATGATATTTACCTCCATATATATCGGACGCATAATACTTGGATGCTGTTCTTTTTATTTGTATAAAATGTTCCCTACTCATATACACCACAAAAAGCGGAAGCTTAACAAAACAAAATGGCGGCGGTCAGAAATGCCGCAAAGGTTAAAACCTCTTTGTCAATTATGGGCGTAGTTAATCTTAAAACCTTTTTCACCCAACACAGCATCGACTTATTCTCAAAGTATTACGGCATCTAAATGTCACCAGTATACTTATACGTAAGCATACATTTTATCCGAGAACTAAAACACTTTTTTCGTAAAAAAATCTCTTTCTAGTACTTAAATCGAAATCTGTGTCTAGACTCCGAAAGCGTACTGAACTGAAAAGTTAACGGGTTGCGTAATCCTGACATGTAGGTTACGCATTATCGGCTCAGTCGTGTCACGCCAGATGACTCGACAGTTACAATATAAGCAAAACATAGAACCGCACTCACTGTCTACTTGTAGGTGTGGGGGACTATTCTCATAGTACTCTTGATGGTAAAGACTTTGTATGTGGTAGGCTAAAAGAAACAAACACTTTGGATAAATTCTCCGCAGGTAAACTATCCTCATATTCGTTTTTTTCTTTTTTTCACTATGATAATGTTACTATTGGATACAACTGTTACGAAACGCAACAACCGAAGTGACATGTATTACGTATAGTCGGTTAGTCAGCCGCCATTGACAGTTCTCTCGACATTTGTGGTTTAAATAATAATAATAATAATTAAGGTTTAAGTTACGTTTCGATTTTGTTGAATTTATCTTGTTTCTTTGTTGTGTTTTAAATGTTTTATCTCAGAGTTTGTTCGTCACATTTCAGACACATGCCAAAGATTATTGTGAGTAGTTCAATATGAGGACATGAGAAGTTGTGGGAGCTAACTATCTGACACAACGTAATGTTTTACTATCATGCTTTTATCGGGTTTCGAATTGGGCTTAATTTCATGATTTCACTGTAAAACCACACTTATAATAAATATATATTCGAAATAAGAAAAAATAATAATTTTATCTAATGGCCCTGACGAACATAAATGTATTTTTTACTACATGTAGAAACTTGCAACTGCACATACTTTGTACTTATAAACTATTACTTACTAGTGACTGTATTTGTTGAATTGTCTGTTTACCTAAAAAAAATAAAGAGAGAATTAAAATATTCTCACTCAAGGAAGTATCTCGTGACACTAGACTCGAACCCCGCCGTACGTGTTTCCCAGGGACGCAAGGAGCACGGACATAAATTCCGGGACGCAAACTGTAGCCAGCTGTTCCGCTGTTTTGGGGAAATAAATACGGATTAGACGCGGCACGGTAAAGCGGAGTACACACCGAGCGTTTGAATTATTGATCGCACGGGCCTTAGTAAGACAACAGTGTCTTCGGGTTCCTGTCCGTCAATTAGTGGTGTGGCAAATTGGTTGGTTCTTGTTTTTAGCGCATTGTGCAACTAGTTTTACGATGTTGGCGGCAGTTGGATGCTACTGTAGATGTACCAACGTCGGTCTGTTGTTGTCTGGCATTTTTGGTGAACAGCGGGGCGGGCTAATCTGTTAAAATCTCGGTGAGGTGAAACCAATTTGGCTTTACTTCACCTACATTCTCAGTGGGAGAATATTTCGCATAGCCAGCCTCAGGGCACAAAGTTTCTTTTCTGATTTCATTGTAACATTACTTTATTTTTTGTTTTATTTTGAAAGACTTACACAAAGTTGGTCATAGGCATTTATGACCGTGTATTCCCAGTTGTTTTGCTCAGCGCATTGACGACAAAATAACACTTTTATTATTACTTGAATAGGTTCCTAAGGACCACATAAAACGAGAATCTTCGTCGAATTACTTTTACCGTTTATTTTTCAATAATTCATCATTTATGTCGGTGTCGAAATTAAGTAGTCTTTTAATTTATTACTGAAAGAATTTACTTTCAAAAACTTTCACATATTTGTTTTTAGGTTACATGTTTTTAGTGAATTTTCTATCCTTGAAAGTAATAAAAGTTTTCAACATCACGTAACCAACAGAATGGAGCTTATTTGGTCCGCATTCGCCGTGGAAGTGTTAAAATAAACTAAGTATTTGAGACATCGTAGACACGTAGAAGTGCTACGAACTACGCGGCTACGTGGCTACGAGATTTATTGCTACGCTCGACTCGTAGCTCTATTTTGAATTGAGTATCACTAATTGTCACAATAAAGTGTTTATTGGTACTAAAAGTCCGTTTTCTTTGAAAGATTAAATATTCTGTAATTGCCTTTGTATTTGATCTTGGAAACCTATTGAAGTGTTCCAAATTCATTTGAAATGGAAATATAAGCGTTATTTGAAATGGCCATGAAATTTTCGATACCGAATTTGCCCACGCCAATTTATTTTATTTAAGTAACTGTTCATTTGTCAATAAAATAATACTTTCCGTTGCAACTAAAAAAAAAACATATGTTATTTTAATGTTCTGTCATTTGGGCAAATGTTCAGTTACAGTTTATTAACCAGAGGATGCATAATTAACAATGAGATTGATGAGAAGATTTTTTTAATATTATAAACCAGTGCTTGACTGCTATCCCACCTGATGGTAAGCAGTGATGCAATCAGTGACGGTAAAGCGAACTAGTTTATTAAGAGCCTATGAAACAATACTAACAAACTTGAAAAATTTCTTATTTAAAAGTCTTGAAGTCAAGTCTGTAGAACGAAACTCTCTTAATCATTTCTTTAAATCACTTAACTAATTTCCTAGTAGTATAACGTACAAGACAATGTAATTAAACTATGGTTTGGTATTCAGAGCTGTGACTCAATTTAAAACGTTGAACCTCTTGGACACCTTGGATGCATATTAAATCAGCCGATCTTGCGGTAACTCTTCGTGATACTACGGATGCTGGAAAAGGCAGTTTATTTATCAGTATCATAACTTAAGTGCACATTGTTTGCAAACCGATGGCTGTTAGGGCAACAGATTACTCGATGTGGTGACCAGGTACCGAAAGACGCAGCGTGAGAAGGTCCTCACGAGGTAGACTGACGATCCGGTGAGGATCGTGGAAGGTTGATGGATGAGGGCATCACTAAACCGACAGTTTTGACTGGCCTGTTGGTGTATTAGTTAGTGACTCTTACTGCTATGCCGGAGGTCGTGGGTTCAATTACCACCCAGGACAAATGATTGCGTGATGAGCATGATCATTTGTTCTGTGTCTGGGTGTAATTTATCTATAAAATGTATGAATTTAGAAGTATACAAGTTTATCTGTTGTTTAGTACCCATAACACAAGCTCTGCTTAGCTTGGGACTATGATGGCTTGAGTGGACCAGATCAGTCAGTGCAAGCATTTGTTTTCGTTATCTCATTAGTTATCGTGAGCTCTACTCGGAACTTGAGGAGCTCCACGTTTGGTTTAGAACAAGTATTTTGAGAAAATTGAACCTACATTGACCCGGGACATCTGAATACAGCTTTGCAGCCATTATATCACAATGTAACGCTTGTGGCCTCGGGTGATGCAACCCAAATGCAGAGAAAGTTCCTCCTAAAAATATAAAATATTACGACCGCGCCCAGTGACGCTGATGACCACTCATCGTTGAATTGGAGCTTTCACCAGTCTTCTAGTGTCTGGAAAATTATTCCAGTAAAAGTCAGCTGTTCAATACTTTTATGTACATGCAAATTAACAAAATTTCAAATTGGCGCAGTTGGTGAATTAGTTGAGCGATTGGCTGCTGCGCTGGTGTCTCAGGGTTAATTCATATTCATATTAATATCTTTATTTGCATTCCATAATGTGTTGAGATCTTACAATGGGCTTAAAGTTAGAGTACAATAATAATTACGGACCCTGTAGGGCACAGCAAAAAGTATAAAATTAAAATTAGTGTTTTACAGAATATAATTAATACGAGATAAATCAACAATTATTAACATGTCCTTAATAATAATTAACTAAATTATAACATTTATTTTTGAGATCGTTTATATCATAATCCTTTATTTATTTATATTAAATTACATTATTTATTAATACTATTATTATTATATTAATTTAACCATCTACGTTTAATGTCAATTGTTTGGATAGTGTACGGTCCACGTATTCCCGCACGGTACCAACATTTGTATCGCCTACAGGTTATTCTAGGTCTGGCAGATTCTGTATTATGAGTTTAAACGATTTGAAATGCACCAACGACACAGGAGAAATTCCTAGTGTTAAAATGCAACGTTTTAAAAAATAAATGTTTGGGACAACTTATTTTTAACCGACTTTAAAAAAGGTGGCGGTTCTCAATTTTTTTTTTTTTTTTTTTCTTTTTTTTTTTTTTTTTTTAGGGTTTGTTACCTCAGTACTCCGTCGTTTATGGACCGATTTTCAAAATTCTTTTTTTGTTTGATAGGGTATACTAACAGATTGGTCCTTTGATTGGACATTTGTATCAAAACTCATATCTGATGAGGGATCTTCGAGGAATTGAGGGAACTCCTCAAAAAATATAGGCACACATGCACCGATTTCAGCATTTTTAGTAACAAATCAAGCATTTTCATTTAGAAAGTAACATTTGGTGAAGAAAAACTGATGAAGAAGACAGGCAACGGAACTCTTCAACGCATAACAGCAAATTATTCACGATTGCTATAATCAGATGTCTATGCTGAGCTTTTGTTTTTCCACAACATAACATTACGCCATTCTATTTTAAAAGGGGCCGGCAGAGATGTACAGATTAATGTTTAGAGATAGAACTTCTTTAGCAATTGTTATCCAATTTCAATGAATCTTTCAAGTTTTGAAAGACTTTCTTTACATACAAAGAAACTAAAAATTACAAAATAAAAACTTTTTTACAAAAAAAACAACCGACTTCTTAAAAAAACACTAACAGGTGAAAAATAACTCCAGTTTCGGAAGTCGGTGGCCAATAATGAACAAAACAAAACCACCAAAGCCACAGACTTCCGAAACTGGAGTTATTTTTCACCTGTTAGTGTTTTTTTAAGAAGTCGGTTGTTTTTTTTTTGTAATTTTAGGGTTAAGCCTACAGTATACACTAAAAATAATTGCTAGATATGTAGGACTAACAGCACAACAATTGGGTACCTAATAAACTTTTAAAGTAACATCTAGTGATTTGCTGTTTTAACTAACCAATAGTAGGAATAAACACGAGTTGGACTGGCACATTTAGTTCAGTTACACAACAGCAATCTCACAATCAACAACAATACCAAACAACAGGAGAATCTGTTATTATGAACTAACATATTGTCCTGTTGTTTGTTATTGCTTCGTGTTAATGTGCGTTAAAATGTAATTCATAAATCAGTTGTGTCTCTTCCATTGAATCTTGCGCTGCTTTATCGGCTGGCACATCGTCTTGCATAGCGAATGACTACAGAAATTGGCGTTGTAACAGAGCTCAGCAACCTGAGTCATAGATAAATGAGTCTCGGATACCTTATGGGCTTTGTTTAGATTTAGTTTGAGTTAAATTGTTCTAGGTATGGCGTTTAGTAGATAGAGTTCCAACAAGAAAATAGTTTAGTTTTTCATAAAATTTACACTTACAAGACAAATATAGGCTACACAATATGAACATTATATAAAACCAAAGAGATTTAAAATACTATAGAGCGGGCATGTTAAGGAAATGTCATAGAAAAACTTTGATCCCATGTCTCAGTGACGCCATCTAGAATAATATATATATGAATATTGGAGCGGCAGCGGAGCGTACTACAAAAAACTCATAGACTTGTATCCAGCAGGACAAACTTCTTCGGACGAAAATTTTGTTCGTGATGTCTGGTCTATAGGTATTGAATGTCTTTGTATAAAACGACCTAATTAAAATAATTCCAGTATATTTTTGTTTACAAAAAAATATTTTTGAAGAATAATATCTATCTATTAATATAGTGTGAGTCTTCATAAAGTGCACATATCAAAATGGGGGATTCTTAATGTTACCAACGACGGAGAAATATTTATAGAAAACTAAATATTTTTATTGTTTTATGGATTTTATGGAAAATCGTTATTGTGAACCTAGTTTAAACAAAACGGTGTAACTTTTAATTGAAATGAAAATGAAGAAAAAAACTACCCGCAATTGAAAATAAACAACTTGGTTTATTTTCAATTGCGGGTAGATTTTTTATTTTAATTCACTTCAATTTTTACAATAATTGTTAAATTTCTCAATAAGACGTCGTCATAACCTACCACTTGTACTACTTTAAGTTATTTTTCATAGTAATAGCTATCTAATGGTAAAATTGCATATTTAAAGCTCTATTTTTTACGTAAATTATCACCTCTATCAAAGATTGGCTGAGTGCACGGCGACGCTCCATTGCTTAGCAGAATAAACCATTCTAACAGCAATTAGGGATCTAGAGCAAGGAATATCCTCACAATGCGTGTTGTATCCGTGACCAAGCCTGAGCTAAACAATAAGCCTTTTCTGGCTAAGTTTTTCCCACCTATGCAATAATAAACTTTTTTGTAAGTTTGCATATAGAGGGCAAAGTCCGAAATTGCTCATCCGACGAGTCATAGGATATTGATGGTAAGTACCTTTCGCGCAAACAAAGTCATAGGCAAAAACCAGCACTAAATAATGATTAACAACACAAAAGTCAACTCTTTTGTTTTATTAGACTTAATTCAAAAGTTGTTGTACTAATCAAATCTAAAGAGACAAACATTTGCATGATAGTAATTAATGAAGTACATACATAACCGCATGATAGTCTAAGTTCATGTTAACTCTGATCTCTTTGATTACTCTTAGGGCGCTTGCACAAGTTTTGAACAACCCTCTCTGTTAAGGGTTAACGACCCTCTGGTTATATGCTGAAGAGAAATTGATTTCGAAGTATAATATCTTTGCGTCAGTTTGGGTTCCCTAGTGGATTCCGATGTACCGCTGTGTGAACTAAACGTCAATGGCATCCATTTTCATCCAACTACCACTGCATCTCTTCTAGACGATGTAAAGAAAGATCATGTGGTTAGTCATTTGTCATTTTTGGTAAGTCAGTATTTTATCTCGTTAAATTAGTTGTTTTTTTAGTTAGATCTTTCTTGTATACATACTCGTACATATATAAACTCACGCCTTTTTCCCACGGGGGTAGGCAGAAACTACAAAGCGTCAGATGCTACGATTCTTACATTCTTCTTTTGCTTTATTTACATTTATACATGTTGTCATACACACGTTGGTTACGAGTACTATCCACCTGCCTTACTGAAGAACCTCACCAATGAGGTATGTTCTTCTAGGGCGTCCCCTCACGATATTTCCACTTACATCTGCATAGTTGCATTTTATTCATCATTTCAACGTGACCAAACCATCTAAGCTGTGACCCTGTATTGCGTTTGTAAACATTTAAACTAACATGCACAAAAAGCCAGTCGCGGAACAACTGCCTTAATATTTGTTCTCTGCAGGATTCAAAGTCACATGACTTGCTTTGTATTTCAACTTTGCTTTGTATTCTATACATGAGATTGAGAGTTCAACTACAGTAACATGCTGTTATTATTGGTAAGGAATACAATTTCTTAAATACCTGACCACCCAAAAACGATTCCAAATTAAATCAAAACTTTGCTAAACAGAAGCGTTCCCAACCCGTATAATACTAAAACTAAATCCATCTAACATTATGGGCGTAGTAATTTATGTGTACGTATGTACTGCGAAAAACAAGCGAGAAATCTTTTGAAGCAACATCAAAGCCCTAATTTGTCTAATCCCATGTGTAACAAAAGTTTAATACCCTTTAATGAAGTTACCCAACAGTTTAAAGGGCTTAACGGCGTTTCGCTTGCGGTTAATTATTTATTTAACGTTGAATTTACTTTATTTTTGAGATGCGAAACATTATAAATTTTCTTTGTTTCTTGTTCATTTGTAGTAACGCCACGCGTATCGATTTGTTTTTAGTAATTTTCTTTCATCTATCTAAATGTATAATATATTTATGAACAACTTTATCAACCGTAAACAAAACGCAATTAATAACTTAACTAACTTTACCCAACAGTATCAACACACGATTCGGTACGATAAATAATAATCCTTCCCACGAAATATAACTTGTAAGGTAGAACAAAGGCTTTGATGCCGTATAAGCAGCAACAAGGCACAAAGCAACTAACATAAGCATGAACCGTAAATGATCTAAGCAACTGTAGGTATTCATTAAAGTCTTAAGTAAACTGCGCGACACAAAGTTCCTGTCAGTCACCGAACAGAGGTAAGTTCCCTGAGCAATTTGTGGCTTCCAACTTGTCTGCCACGCTGTGTCTCGCAAGGAGTCCACTAACTTTGCTATACCAGCTTTACTAGGGACGCTAAGAATTTATTGGTTCGGACGGAATTGGACTTGGAAAATTTGCTGCTGAGCTGGATTGAAAAGAATAAACATCGTGTTTATAATTTTAAGAAGGACAGGTTCAATGCAAGCGTAGTACTGTTATTGGTTGTCTGTTGTATTCTTTTGATTTTACGAGTACTAACATATTATGTATTTTATTGTTTTTAAGTAATTCTTAAGGGCTCTCAATGTTCATTGAATGGCTGATGGTTTTTGTGAGTGGCTATCATCTTCACCGTAAATTATTAATGATTTTTATTTCTTTAGATAGGTTTTACAAACAAAAGAGTTTGTAAAAACCAACACGTCATCTTAAACTAGTGAGATGAGATCGGTGTTTCACTACTCTGAGAAGAAACACTGAAAGAAACTCGGAGGTCACAGTCACTCTTAATGTCCAATTTTCCAGACATTGTCTTGATCAGAACATGTGAGAACCATGCAGATTAGAGTCTGGTGTTCTTTTGAGGAAAGAACCACACAGATGTGAATAGACCAATCCAGGCAAGGCATGCATTTTGTCAGTAATCGTATGTCAATTATCTGATCTAAGAAATATCAATCCAAATCAGAGCATGCAAATATTTTCAACCGATGAAAGGCAAAAAATAAGTGACTAAACCTCGGAAAGTTCAAGCCAATTTGTGACGGAGATAAAGTTTTAGGATATATTTCCTTCCAGTATAACGTACGGAGTCTATACAATACAAGCTATACACTTGTGCAAGCTTCTTTAACGCGGTCTCCGGAACGCTGGTTTGAGAAAATAAGACACCGTAGCTAGCGGTAACTAAGTAAATCTCGAATAGATGTTTACTATTGGGATTTTTATATTTAAATCGGCAGAGTCTAGTTTTATAATTATTTAAGAATTGAAAAAAAAAATATCTTCAGTCGTTGTGGAAATGAGTAAGTTATTATTGTGTGCGTAAGTTATTAGCGACATTTTGACCAAAGTGTACTTACTTACTTACAAGCAAATCAGTTTTTTTAAGAATTCACATCATATAAATAATTAAAATTAAGCAAATGCCGCCTATTTGTTTAATATTCTGTGAAATATACTTTAGATTACGTAAAAATAAGGGAATGCAAAGGTATGTGCGACGTCCAATTTGAATGAGAACATACAGATGTCCTACGGCTTGTGTTTATTACGTCGTTTATAACTACTTATAAATGACATAATATGTGCGAAAAATTACACGTGTTTCTGTCAATCAGTCAACGAGATAACGTGTCAGTTTTGTTATTTTATGGTTATTTAGGCAAATATGAAGAAATAGGGTATTTCATCACCAATTTAGTTTTTTTTTTATATTTTACTGCTGAGCTTGAGGTCCAGGTTCGATTGGTCGGTCAAAGTGTTATTGAGTTTTTCCTCTTATCTGGATTTTTTCATTAGCAGCCCGAAGTCCGTATTTGTGCCCTATTGATGGCAATAGGCTCACCCCTTATTACAGGCGTGACGTTATGTCTGCGTTTATAATACAACAACTAAGAGTGTAAATTAAGAAGTTTTGAACTTAAGAGAAAATTATCAAGATATTTAGAGTCCATATAAAAAGTAAATTACCTACCTACCCTTTCTAAGAAACTCATTAATAATATCCCGCCAAACCTTTTAGGACCACAATCAACTACACTCATATCCATCAAAACACAACGTTAAATTATAAAGCACTATCAAAGGGACCTCACATAAAAGTTATGATGGTGCCCATCGTCCAGGGATCATAATAACCCCTTTCTCCCCCGGTCCATTTTAACGACTTGTATAAGATGTGCAGCTGAGACACTGTGTTATATTTTTCATTGCAAAGTCAAGGGGAAGTTGGGCAACTTTGTGCTACGGTTTTACCCAGGGTAAAACATTTTTGTAGTGAAATTGCATTATCTCTGCAGTGGCTTTAATATAAGAAGAATGTTGTGTTTTCTAGCGTAACGTAACTTTAAAGCAACTAAGTTTTAATATGAACTGTTTATATTATACTATAATAATATATTGTAGTAGTTTATAAAGGAATAAGTTGTTTTAATACCTACTTATAAATAGAATGGAATTCTTTTATTGTATCCCATAAAACCACTTAAAGAGCTACATACGGTGCAACAATGGGCGGCCTAAAGAAGCGTTGTAAGGTTTAATTACAAATCGTCGGCTAAAACTAAAACAAATTGAGTTGTTTTGGAATATTGTGCCTTAATTATTTAATTTTAAAATGCAATATCCTAAATCAACCTGATTGGATTGAACAGGTTTTCACTGTTAGCCGACGAATGTCACTTTCCTGTGCCTTCGTTCATTCTAGCCGCAAGTACATCTACAAGAACAGTAAGGTCAGTATTACCACCTTAGTGTAAACAAAAAGTGTGAAAATAAACACTATTTAGAAGTCAAGTTGACACTGATACATTATCTTGTTTTACCAACAACAACACAGACAAAATAATCTTTGACTGACTGACTTTTATTTAAACACATCTTAGAATTCAGTGAGGCGTGAAATCTAGCGATATCACACAGTATTGTGGCAATATCTAAAGTAATAACTTCGAGCACGTTTTATATTGCCCGTATGCAGAGATGCGACTCTATTTGTGTCACTTAGGAAACTGACGTACCGGGTAGTGACTTGATCTTAGAATTATGATGTTGTGGATGCGGTTTAAACTATGTTCGTCTCTTTTCTAAGACAGCGGGAAAAGGCGCCAGAAAACGACTAGATCTAGATTTTTGTAGTATTAAAGAATCGTCATCTTTTAGTTTATACCAAATTTAATTTGGGTCACCTTTCATAAATATTTTGATTTAGACTTCTAACATTTTTTTGCTACCCACACTCTTTTCATTGCAGGCCTTAAACTTTCCTTTTATTAAGAGTAAGATTTTTTTAGCAATGATTTCCAGAAAAAGTATTTTATTATCTATTGATTACAAAAAATGTTGAAGAAAACAATTGTTAAGTTTTAAATAAATTTAAGTTTTGTCAAGGATGTTTATTGCCAAATTTCCGTATTGTAACTTAGCAAGTCATACTGTGTTCGCACATTCATTGCTTCCAAGCTTCATTCTCGTGGCGTCCCGCAGAAACGGCGAGGGTAATTCAGTTTAAATCAGCTCCATCTAACAGGTAGCACTTCTAGGTCAACTATTATTAGGTTACCGAGTAGCTTACACATAATAAAGATGTCAAGTAGGACCCTATCTTTTAAAATAATAATACTGCAATTAAAAGCTGTTTTACAAGCAAGCAATACAGGAGATCCTCATGTGGAGAAACATTTTTTTTAAAGGTTTCTGGCGCTTAACATGAACATTTTAATAAAATAACAGTATCTAACTCGACGACTTTATGGAAGGATCACGTTTCTTATAAAACTATCAATACTTTTAAACTACCTCAGCTGTATAAAAGGCGTCACAGGAAAAAAAACATAACTTCCGAACAGTGTCATTATTCTTTTCAAATCTCGTAATTCGCCACTAGCGAGAAAGAATAGACAGTGTACACCCTCCCAAATCATTGAGGAAATCTCAGCCTTCTTAGTGGAGACAAGGGAAACTGAATAAGTAATGTTTATAAGCCACACTGTTATAAAAAATATAGTTGATAAAACTTAAGTAATCTATGCACCCCGAAAAACGCAAAGGCTTTCACAGTCCACTACTAGTTGACATAATAGTGATTTGTGGTCTAAGTTTCCCCAACCTCCCCGCTCTCCTGCTGACACCCAAGAGAAATAACTTGACTCGTACTTTCTTAACGAAATGATTGCCTACGTGTACGTTGTTAGCCCTATTTATTTTGGGGTGGGTTTTATTTACCCTCTCTCCCCGGTGGATAATTCAGTTTCTAAGAATTCCGTATCGACCAACTGGGACGCATAAAGTATTTTTGCTTTCACAAGGAAGATCTTCCTCAGTAAATGGAACTATTTACTTTGTTTGTCTTTGGAAATTGGAGGTAGTTATCTTTAATATTTTTCGTCATATTGCAACAGACTAAGTGCCCGATCGTTTCGTCGGTAAAAATTAAAAAATCAATTCTAAAAAAAAATATTCTGTTGCTTCATTAAAAAATTGGGGCAAAGTATAAATAAGTTTGTGTTTGTTTTTTTTCAACTTCTTTATAAAGCCAGATAAGAATTTTCTTTGTTTTCATTGTCGATAAACAAAATGTAACAGCATTACACCTTTCAATCTTGTTAATTAGTCTGTGTTTGCTTTATTTCAACTTC
This sequence comes from Euplexia lucipara, assembly GCA_921972225.1. Lineage (NCBI taxonomy): Eukaryota > Metazoa > Arthropoda > Insecta > Lepidoptera > Noctuidae > Euplexia > Euplexia lucipara. The sequence goes on from OV179148.1 coordinate 13,018,282, forward strand.
TTTATAAAGCCAGATAATAATTTTCTTTGTTTTCATTGTCGATAAACAAAATGTAACAGAATGTACCTTTCAATCTTGTTAATTTGAGACACAATAGAAAGACAATGAAAGCGCGGACGCCGGCGTCCGCTTGGGGTTTAATCAATGATATTATATGTAAAAAGGTACCTAAACAACATTCGATCATCATAAACGGCACAATAACGCACGCACGCGTCCGTTGACGGCGCGACGCGACACTGAGCTAAAGTGTGGCTAGTTAGCCGCATTTTAACGTGTCACTTGCTGAGCGCTTATGACCCATTTACACCTTTTACTTCTAATATCATTGGGTTAAATGAATTAACCCAATACCTGAGAAAGGGTCACAGGTATTGAATCATCAGTATGCATAAACATCTTTTACCATCTTCTTCTTATCGTGTGGTTAAAGCCAAACCTGAAGTCAGAATTTTAATGCTGCCCAATAGGACCTGCCTTCGAAAAATATCTCTCAGGCATGCCCGTTTCTTCACGATGTTTTCCTTTACCGTTTTTGAAGCAAGTGATAATTATACAATACGCAAATGAATCCGAAAATTCAAGATGGGTTCCAACTCGAGACCTACAATTTGGCAATGCGCCGGTTTCACCATTGGACTATCACTGCTTTTTACTATGGGACGAACACTGAAATCGCGACAAAAACACAACTGTTCAATACATTCAAGCGTAACTCGACAAAATATTTGAACCAGATGATTTTTGCAGCTTGTCATTTTTACAATCGTTTCACATTTCACTACTTTTATAGAAGCAAAAATATACATAACACAATCGTTAACAATAAGTTTAAATGACACAGTGAGAAAAACAAATTAAAAAGACCCTGAAATCAAAAAGTCCCTTTCAGTGCAAGCAAGTGTTTAAATAAACTTAAAAATAACGTGGCCCCTTCAGGAATTCAAGCAAAAGTTCCATAAGGAACGTATTTTGGTGATATTAATATCTCGACCGCTCAGTATTTACTATTTAACACTTTGCGGACTTAAAGTGCTTCTGTTAATTTCTTTTAAAACATTTAATGAAGATATACGTTAAGTTTTTTGGGTAGCAGTAGACTGAGGACTGTAAGAAAATTTAAGTTGGAGCAGACGTAAAGTGTATTATATACGGTTAAATTAACCCAGATTTCTTAAGGACGTATCTACGAAATGACGCGCTTCAATTCCAGGTATTGCGTCTTATTGCGCACAAAACACGTCAAGTATAAATTTGGTATGTCAAATATTTTGCTGCTTGCAAGCGACACACACGACGGTGGCCGAGTGCAAACAAATATTTTTGGTTTCAAACTTTTGTGCAATAACTCACGACAGTGATCAGTAAAATAACTCTTAGCTTCAAGCCTAACGGCTTGAAGCTAAGAGCTTGCTAAATTGTGTGAACCTGTTAAGGTAGCAAAATTTGTTGAAAACCTAAATTCGTTTTGATTTTTTTTCTGGGATTAATTGGAATTTTTTGGTAGTTCTTTCTGCCACCTTTTTGAGTTGATCATGTCTTCTTACATAAAATTAAAAAAAAAACACATAACTGTTAATAAATTGTAGAAAAATGTTCCTAAACTCAAAACGAAATCGACAATTTTATGTGAAGAGGTACCGAAAATGATTTTTTACAATATTATTTACCTAGAATTTACAATAAAAAATTGCGATCTTTTTAAGAAGAAGGAGTAATCTGTCTGTGGTGATTATTATTTAGATTCAGTTTAGTTTAGTTCTGCAGCAAAATGTACCGAAAAACTGTTCATTTTGGTCAGATTTGTAAACGCGTCCTTAAAAGCGAAATATCATAGGGAAACCGGTATTCCAGATAGACACTTTTTTCGACGGTATGTGAAGCCAAGTCAGCGGCCCATGTACTCAGACACCAGGTTCAACCACGCTAAATAGAAAGAATGTTCAACTTCTTCACAAAGGTAACCTACCTATTCGAGAGGTCCTGGTTTGTTAAGTCACGTCTACAGAAAGTGCTCATTATTCTGTACTAAACTAATCACTTAACACTTTATAGTACGGTATATAACCATGTAGGTACCGTGGTTTGAATGTATATCACATACTACATAATATAATATAAATAAATATCATTGAAGTGTCTATTTGTAATGGCAACATAATAAACTTTTAGTTACCAACAATACAAAACTTTTTGTCGGGAATTTAACACACTTTTAATAAATAGTAAAGGCTGCTTTTGTTTTAGAGAAATATTCATGGTAAATAAATTGCAGACTCCACCCAGATGGTGTCGCGGGCAACAGTTGTCTACAATGAATTTGGTAAAAGAATGTAAAACAAAAAATCTTAGTATTCATCAAAAGCTATTCCATAATATACCCATTCCGTAGCCATTAAACAAAATGACAATCCTGGTAATTCTAATGCAATCTCAGGTATTGTATTGTTATGTTATCATAGTGTATCATCCGGAATGATTACAATACTAATACTACAAATTATCACACTATAAACTATGTCTCACTAATACATCATCACATTATCAAACTGTCACAGCCTAATCGTATGAATTATTTACAAAGTTTACAAAGTATGCATTTATAATTACATGTAGTAGGTACAACAAAGCTGGATGATTCACTGCTCTCCTAGCTAGATTGCTGAGCAATCTGTGTTTAGGGGAGACAGTTTCGACTCCCTATTTGAGTATCACAATAATCATGTATTATACTTTCGGCGATAATAATATTAACAAAACAAAAAACAAAAAAACCAAAATCGAAATCATAAAATAAAATAAAAATAAAATAAACCAAATTAGATTGAGTAGTGCTGGTGTGGTAATTCGAGTGATTATGTGTTTCTGTATGTGTATGGTGTGTGTGTGTGTGTCTCTCTGTGTGTGTGTGTGTGTGTGTGTGTGTGAATTTGAATATTGTGGAATTGAGTTACTTTCATGTAAGTGTCACTAAGTACTGTTCAGTCTCGTCGTAGGTTTTGTTTAGGAGGAATGTACGGAGGGCAAGTTTGCATTTGCTGTGTGGTAAATTGTAGATGTATAAGGAAGCGTTAATTTTATTGTACAAGCAAGGGCCAAGATAGTAGAAAAATCTCTTTGTGTATTTAAACTGAGTTTGTGGAACAGTACAAATCATATCCTTCCGCCGTTTGGTAATATTAATATGAATAAGGGGGGTTTTTAAATGTTGCAGTAGTATAGTTTGCAGAATGAAATGCTGCCTTATGCTGAGGACCCCACATTTTTTGTAAAGTTCTGAGGTTGGGAAAAGTATAGGTCGAAATGTTGCAACCTTTAATATAGCCCTGTGAGACACTTCCAAGGGTTTAAGAGCAGTTTTTGTGGCGCCACCCCAGCAGGTAATACAATAAGTGATTATTGACTGGCATAACGCGTAATAAACATTGCGAATAACGGACTGCTTGGCGACGAGTCGAAGGGTTTTAAAAATATACATAAGTTTTCTGACCCTGCTTGTTACCAAATTAATATGAGTTTTATAATTCAGGTATCTATCTAAAGTTATACCTAGGTACTTGATATTGTCAACAGTGCTAATAGATGAACATTGACATGAAAATGAAGGTGGCAATGAATCGGTTAAATGTGTACTGTTACAGGAGTGAGCCTTTATAGTGATAGGAATATCAGGTTGTGAGGTCGGTGAAATAGAGAACGTCATCAATTTTGTCTTAGATGTGTTAAGCGTTAGAGCGTGGGATCGAAGCCAGTTAAAGGCAGAGTTAAAACCAGATTGTGCAATAATCTGAAGTTCCGGCCACGATTCAGCGAAGAATGTAAGAGCCGTATCATCAGCAAAAGACACAATTTTTGCATTTGTTAAGTTGAGATCGCAAAGGTCATTTAAAAAGATGAGAAACAGTGTCGGACCAAGTATACTACCCTGCGGCACGCCGTAGCAAATCGGGACCTCGTCGCTAAAGTGGTCACCAATTTTCACCATTTGCAACCTATTTGTCAGGTAGCTTTTAAACAATTCAAGCTGTAGTCCTCTGACGCCTGCTCTCTCAAGTTTAAGTAAAAGGGTAGGGATTGGAACGGTGTCGAAGGCTTTAGCGAGATCAAGAAATACGGTAAGCACCTTCTTGCGACTGTTTATTTTTTCTACTATGAAGTTCGTTAGTTCATGAACTGCATCACAGGTCGACTTGTTCTTCCGGAACCCAAATTGCTGAGAAGAAAACAAATTATTCTTTTCGATAAAATCCACTAATCTTTTATTAATCAGGCGCTCAAGAACCTTTGAGAGGGCAGGTAGTACCGCTATAGGGCGATAGTTATTGAACGAGTTTCCATCGCCACCTTTAAAGAGAGGGTGTATAATAGCCTTTTTTAAAGCTGACGGAAAGATAGCAGTCTCAAAACAGAGGTTAAATATGTGGTTTAAAATTGGCGCCAGAATATTGCAGTATCTCTTAAGGACCACAGGAGAAATACCATCACATTATTACCGAGATACAACTTAGTAGGAACATTGTTAGATAATTTAGCAAAAGTTAATATATTTGCATCAACATTGTTACACATTCTGGCTAGCCACTGCCAATTATATTGTTGAAAGCCATTATTAATGAACACATCTTATATTTCGTTCAAAACGGATGATTTGGTTCATCTTTAGCAACACAAACGTTCCATACCATATACCATACATAACATACTATTCTTTACAATCACAGTTGGTAGCGGGTCAATCCAAGTTCAAACCAGGAAAAAGGAATAATTTGTATAAGTAGCCGTATTGATGAAGTCAAATCTTAAGCTTAAATTTATACAAAGTTATCTGCTTTGAGTCACGGATATCGATTAGAATCAATAATTCGAGTGTTCTTTACAGAAAGTTTATTTATTTAACTCGGCACCCATTTAGAGCTCCATTTTTTTACATGCGGTGTCGACAGTCACGCATATTCCTATTTCATTCATCACATTTATGTTTCTGATGTAATCACATATATCACGCAAGAAATAAGTAACTTACTTTTTTGAAAACATAACTTCATAAACAACACTATAAGACACAAAATAATAACCCAATTGTCACTCTCAAATATCAACATCTAACAGCGAACAGTGTACAGAACAGATCAAATATGACGGATAATCGGCATACACTGAGATTAGCAAACATGGCCGCTATTCCACACCGTATGGACACAGCACTCGACTTCTTCTATCGGAAATCCACAGAGTTCACGCATCAGGAATACTTGAGTGTCAGGCAATATTGACCGGCGCCACTGATTCTGCTGGCCTGTTTAGGTATTGAGTTATCTGAGATTTTTATTGTTGTACTTTTAAAAAGACTGTAAACTTCATTGTGCAGTGTCACACAGTTGCCGAACAGGATTTTTAATTGTGCTGTTGTTCTTACAAGGGCTTTGGTATCTCGTCTTCTTCATTGGAGTCTATCGTAAGTAAAGCTCCACTTGTTGAGGATCGTCCGTTACCTATCGACACTGTACATATAATTATTATTATTATTTTGTCTCGGAAACTATGTAAACCTACCAGTTGCAGTAGCTTCGAGTTTTGATCGGTCGATGGCAACAAGCTTGCCCTTAGTTCAATGGAACTTAAATATTACTGACGAAATACATACACCTTTTGCTTCGCCATCTGTGGATTATTTAAGCGTAAGTTAATTAACGCCTTATACGAAAAAAATACTTATACCTTGTATTAAACGAGAGCTTCAGAATTGTGAAGGTACTCGCTTGAGTACCGTAGTGTAAAAAATACGCAGTAATAGTCTTCAAGGCTCAAATTTACTTGGCAAATAGATTTAGTTATAAACGCTTCCGGGATAACGAGAATATACCAATTTGCAACCGGTTTTGTGTAGATAAACAGTATTGCTTAATTGGATTTAAACTTAGTGATAAATGAGTACCATTGTATCCACCGTGCCACTAACGAGATCCATAGAAACTGATTCACCGTGCTTGATAGTTTGTGATGTACCCATAATAATACATATTATGAATGCTTTTACCAGATCTGATGATGAAAATTCCTCTTTCATTTTGTCTTACTAGAACTTTATTACCATAATTTGAAATTAATGCACGATTTAACTTCTGAAAAACTTTTGATGGTTTCCGTTTGGTTCCGTACCTCGAAAGGAAAACACGGAACCCTTATAAGATCACTTTGTTGTCCGTCTGTCTGTATGTCTGTCTGTCAAGACCCTTTATTTTGGAAATGCGTGGAGGTATCAAGTTGAAATTTTAACCGTATACTTAGGTCCTCGGTCCCATGAAGTCGTAAACAATTAAAACTTCTAAGTTTACGTAAAAATAATATACGGCCGTTTATTCAGCAAAAAACTGCATATTTCGACTCACTCAAGGGAAACAAAATTCATGGGGTATTTTCCATTGACCTAGAACTATGAAATTTGGCAAACAACATTGTAATAAAACACATAATATATTTTACACCCGATAGTGTTTATTTAACAAGTCGGGTGTTTAATTTTTTAGTAAAAAAAAATATTCTATTATACTACCTACGCCAAAAAAACTTAGAATAAAGATTTTTTTACGACGCAATAATCTACAAAAGCTATTAATACACAAGTGACCTTTTCATCTCCTGACCTACACACCTTGACTTATCGATATTAGCATACAATAAAGGCAACGTAACCATATTATAATTCTCGTAAAATGTACGTCTATCGCCATAATTGTCCATTAGTTTGCGAAGCAGCCAATTACGCGTCCATTAGGCGCGAATCTCTCTAATAGCAATTTCGCCGTAGAAACTTAAGAGGCGTCGCCGTAACACTGTGACTGATATGAGAGTAAGTAAACTTTGAAAAAACTTCGAGTTGTACAGTCGATCAAAAAACAAAAAAAAAACCAGCCTGTTACTGTCCCACTGCAGGCTAAAGGCCTCTTTTTGTACAGAAAATGCACAAACATTGATTTTTTAAGATTTTTCAAGGTTGATTGACGATTTCAAACTAACAATAACCAAGTATCTCGCGCTCCTTTGCGTCAACTTGTCGATTCTTACAACGACAAGTTCGAGAACATATATACATATATTTAACCTCTCTGCTAACAAATTTAGAGTGATTGTAGTCGAATCTATACGAACATCTTAAATTTGTCCTTATTTAATAAACATTTTGTTTTGTTTTTTTTTGTTAATCTTTCTTTTTTAACTTTTTCATTCTGTATAGTACCTACTCACGTAGCATAATAATTTATTATAAGTGATCAGTGGATAATTGTGTTGGTAGTGCATTAAGTGCTATTATTTTAAGTTTATTTATAGCGTATAACATGTTTGTGTATTACTGTTTTTTATCCCTAAATAAATAAATAAAATAAATAAGTAACTAACTATTTCATTAATTGTGCATACAGCGAAGGAGTGGAATTTCTTGCTGGAGTCGGTGTTTTCTGATAGCTACAACCTAGGGGTCTTTAAGTTAAGAGTGAATTGGTTACTTCTAGGTAAGCGTACTTCGTCGTCGACCACATCATCGCTTAGCATCAGGTGAGATAGTGATCAATCGCGTGCCTATCATTAATAATAATAAAAACTACTAGCACTTTGCTCACCACTTTAACCGCGTGCATTTTCGTACCACGCTCGTTTCCGAACGCGGTCTGGTAAAGTTTGACAGTTGTCTCTGTCATGTTCTAGTATTGTCTATAACTTTTTTCTCGCTCGGCTAATGGACGAACGTTACTTTTTAAAGCTTGTTGAGAAAATTTGTAAATCCTTTTGAATCCGAGTTGTTTCGGGATTATTGTCTGAAATTTGATCTTGTTGAGTCTAACACCCCCTTTTGAGCGTATTAACCCGGGATAGTTAGTGCATTGGACAAAACCCCGGTTTGAGGCTAAGTTAGCCACCCCGCGCGTGGCATTGCATTATAGCGTAAGGACATTAGTGTGAATTGTGAACGACCTAGTTCAGACCCGGAGTCGCGTGTGATCGCCTTGAACAATTATTGTGGTGCGTCGCTAGCTATTACCTGCTGTAAGGACCAGCGTCCTTTGGGACATCGTCGGATCTGACACCAACTCCTCACACATTACACATACAACGATACCTACATACGTACACAGAAACGACGTGATCTGTCAGCAGACAGGACTTCATCACCGGCGCTAGGTAAGTGCAATTAAGGCAAGAGTATTGTTAGTTTGGCTCCGCGATTCGCGGACATTCGACCGACCAGCCGGTTAGGCGTCGCACAAACTTTACTATTGAATTTTAAAGTAGTTTTGAAAATAAATAAAACCTAAGTTACTCGATGATAAAACCACTTTCTAATTATGAAAGAGCTTTTGTAATTTGTTGAGTAGTTTCTGACTTAAATCCTAAACAAACCAACAAACAAAAAAAAAATATTTTCTGTTTATGTTATTAGTATAGAAGTAAAGAGGTATCATTTGTAAACATAGACCATTAATCACATGAGAACGCGATGGTTGTGCTGCTAAAATTCCACTTTTGAAGTGTGTAATGAGGCATGTAAACAAAAAAATACATTCAGAAGGTAATGTCTGTAGTGAACTTTATTATTTGTCATCTATTTATATAAAAAAAGTCGTGTTCGTTACAACATTTAAAACTCAAGAACGGTTGGTTCAATTTGAATGATTTTGGTCTTTTTGGATTTGTCTTTGTCCGGAATAGCATAATAATTAATAAAAAACATGAAAAGTCCCCGAAAAAATAAATATCAAGAATATTCGTTGTCTCGGTCTAAGTATAAATTGTATGTAACATTAAAGGCAATAGTTCAGTTTAAAATTATGAATTTAGTATTTTTTAAATCTATGCCTTTTAGTAAGGTAGTTAGGTTAGCTATAGGATAGGTATGGTCAGTTAGGTTAGGTTATATATACATGTTGTAATTGTAATTCTATTGAACACAAAATGTTTAAATAAGATCACAGTAGAGACTCGCTATATAAAAAGTAGTAGTAGTTATTATTGGTTTGGATCTATTTGTTGTCGTCTTATTAAACGTATGTATATCTAATATAAAAAAAATGATAAGAGCAATAAATTGACTCTAAGGCACAACGAAGTTTGCCGGGGCAGCTAGTATATTATATTTTATTTTGTGATATTTCAAATACATATACTACAATGCAATGCGGTACGTTAAAAAAGAGATCAAATAAGTAGTCTTATTGACTTACCGCCTAAACGTTGCACTGTGGCTGAAATCTACTTTGGAGAGTGTCGTACCTGTAATGAAACAAGTGACGACCTAGATAACATCTTACTTTCATCATAAAGACATAAGGTAGTTGCAATTCTTTGATTTTAAGTAACATATGATAAGCAACGTTAGGCCTAAATAAAAATAGAAGAATAAAATAACTAACCTATATAGGACTCCACAATGCCTCGTAGAAAAACAAATCCTAAAATACGACAGAGGGCTATTTTGTTTTAACAAAATGACTTAATCTTCAAAACGAAACCTCCATCATTTAGCTGACCATGACATAATTCAAATATTATTAAGGTAGGTAGCGTGAGATCGTACTCGCTTGTGTTCCAATCCTGTATATTGCTGTATTGTGCACTCTTTTTTTGCTCACTCCCATAAACCGATGGGATGGCAATCCAACACGGTTTGGATGAGTTCAGAAGAGCAATTCCCGTATTTTGAAGAACGTTTGCAGGTTCATTAATCTCAGTAGGTATTCATCTGTCAAAAATACGACTAATTTCCATTTACTTACAGCAAGTTTCTAACATTGATTGTCGCTTACATAACCATGCAACTAGATTTTGAACGTTTTTAATTACGGGAATTGGCTTTCTGATGCAGGACTAATGTTTTTACTTGTTTTCCGTGGGACGATGGGCACACCACCAACTTCCAAACTCCGGACTCCTACAAAACAAACCAAATAATATTAGAAGTAAAATTATAACCCAAACCCACTTTGCACAATCTAGGAATCGAATTCAAGACCAGACCAACGGGACAGTCAAAAGCCGTTGCATAATGAATCATGATAACGAGTCAAACGATGCAAGTTTTAATGTAACGGTCGCTACGCCATATTGTTCTAAACTCAAAATCCATTTTCGTAAACCGAACAATCCAGTTATGCAATTGTTTAATTGGTTAACAACCAACGGAACATTAGAATAAAGTTGCATTGATTCGACAGTGTTCCAAATTCAATTTGTATTTTCAGAAATGTTTGCTGTGTCGGTTGGGGTTTGTACCTACGTTTGAGTGTTTAGGATTCCTATTAATAATTTGCGCTATTCAAACGAGGTTTTTGTGTGTTTACGAATTATGGAAGTACAAATACTTAAATAATTTAATGAAACTACCTTTTGGAATGTGCATTTTCTTAATTTATCTAACTTGTAAGTCTTATGTTTAAAAGTGCCTTATATGGATCTAATTGAAATAAGTACATAATTTGACTTTGACTTGACTTTGCGATCTACATCAAATAAAGTTAATTTGAAGAACGACAACAAAGTTGCCCTTTGAAACCATATTCTGAAACTAAAAATAACCTTAATTTTGTTCCAAATTTAACGCACATAAACCAGTGCTATATTCGCAACAAAACAAGACAATATCCAACCATAGCCAACCCTTAAAGTTTTAATTACTGTGTACGTTCATACACAAGGTTGTCAGGGCAAGTTTGGCACTAAACCTTTGCTCCCGTTAGCTCAATTGTCCGTTGTACGTTGATACACGTACCGAGAACGGCTTTTAAGAACTTTATCGTGACTGCTAAATGGTTATTCCCTTGATAATGCAGTGGTAGTAAGTAACTAGGTGCGAAAAGATATTAAATTGTGGATGTATTACCTTTTTTCAAGTATGTTTGTTGGGGTCGTCTTCCAGTCTTAACACAGGATCACGTTCTGTTACAATAGCCAAAGTAGTAAATGGTAGAAAACTCTGAGTCCAGAAACACAGCAATTAACAATACAAAACTCTAAAAAAAACACAGAAATACTTCTTCAATGGTTCAAACTTTGAACAAACACGTGGCAAAAGTCGAAAATTCAAAATTAAACATTTTTAACAGCTTAATATTAAGTTAGAATTAAATCACTTATTAGTCTAAATCGAAATTAATTATTATTACGAATGTTGTTCTTACTAATATAGAAAAAATAGTACATTATGATACAAGTGCGGTAAGTTGTACGGCGAGGGAAGAAAGCAGAGGCTGTAATTATCAAAGCGCACGTGTATCATACGACGCGGCGACGTTTCATAACACATTTTCGAGGAGATAAATACTCAAAACAAATCAATACAGTGAAAAGAAAAAGCGCGCAAAATATTTTTTACTTGTTCACAAATTAGCGATGCGCGATATTTTAATGCAAAGCCATAAAAACAGCCAGTACCTACTATTTACCTACTAATAAAGTAAATTATTATTATTTTCTGTTTTTGTTTCAAGTGGTTGTAATTTGTTGTCAAGAATTAAATGTTTATTTCTTTATATTTTATCTCCCTAAGTTAATTTTATTCATAAAATGTTGACTACTTTTCTGACATAAAAACTCTTTGCTACGATTTTGAAAATACTGTTCGTTTTGGACCTTTATAAACCGTGCGTTTTACATTAAAATAACGCACTAGTACGTAATGAGATAAATTACGATTTTGAAATCGGTGAAATAAGAGACCCTTTACGAGTGAATGTGTTATAAAAAACTTACGTAGCTTTTTTTGTAAGATTGTTAGGTATTGATTTTCATGTGCAATTTCGTATCGATATTTTTAATATTATTTTGGCAATACTTATCGGACTATGAAAAAACGTGTTTGATAACTAACTAATGTGTTTAACTACAAGTATTTAAAATAAGTTTTGAAGGGTACTTCTTTAGACTTTACTTCTATTGTTTAATTTTTACTGTTTTTACTATCAAAAATCATTTTTATAGAAAGTGTGTCAGACGCTACATATTTTTGGGCCGATTTTTGTCATTTTTCTTTCAAATATTCCAAAGCCTTCTATTAATGAAGAAACAAATTCAATTCAGAACAGCTTTAAAACCTATGGAGTGAGGTAAATGAAGAATGTTTTGGAAGGTATACACTGGAAGCACAACCTAACTCAGGTAAATTCACTTACTATAAGTAGCAAAACGAACTTTTACCCTAACCAAAGGAGCATCCCACCAATACTTTACCAGGACGTTAGCCAATAGGCGTCAATACAAATAAATAGTCTCGGAACACATTAGCGGGCTAAGTGCACAACTCCATTACGGGCCTTACGTTAGTCTCCTGTCACATCCTTTTGACCTATTTCTGCGATGTAACTGAATTATGTATACTTTACCTACTCCCCGTTAGTTTATGAGAATAACTTTTGTGTGTCACACACAATCTATGACGTCAGGAAGGTTGATGTTATTTTTAACCGACTTTAGGAGGAGGTTCTCAATTCGATCGGTATTTTTTTATTATATGTATGTACACCGATTACGCCGAGATTAATAATCCGATTTACGTGATTCTTTTTTAGTTCGATGCAGAATTGTTGCCATTTGGTTCCATACAAATTTAACATAGTTTGACCCGGTGGTTTTTATTTTATGAACATTTAATTTATTTTTGAACATGTTTTTGAATGAATGTGCACCGATTACGCTGAGATTTATGAACCGATTTACGTGATTCTTTTTTAGGTTGATGAGGAATAGTTGCTTCTTAGTGTTATAAAAAATAAGATAGTTTGGCCCGGTAGTTTTCATTTTATAAACATTTTTTTGAAGTCGGTTGCATTTTTTGTTAAAAAGTTTTTTTTGTGTTTTGTTTTGTTAATGCAATTTTGGGTTCCGCTTAGTGTGTCTGTGCTTTTTATCCCGAATCAGATCAGTGCTGGGAAAAGTTACTGTCTTATTTATGCAATTTTTATTATTCATAACTGTAACGGACAGTATACAATACAATACAATCCACTATAGAGACTTAAACGCGTAGTATCTGAAAGTGATATATTAGAGCCTGAGAATAATAACTAATGAAACCTATTACAATTAAAAAGAGTGAGGCCACTAAAACTGAGCCAATGTGGACTTTTTTGCTCGGCGAGCAGTCAGTAGATACTCAAAGGTACGTTCCGTCGGCTCACTCAACATAAGGTGGACAGACCATTTCACCCGTGTTGTGCACTAGACGCGGCTTCTATGCGCTATTATTCTAAGATTAGAATGTTATGTTATTTGATATGAAAATAATGGCTGGCCAAGTGAGTTTTGTAGTACCTACGTAGAGTGAAGTGCCAAATGTCGGATCATTAACTAACCACAAGGTTTTATATGTCATCTAAATTTTAATGGAAAGACCGCTTAACGATACAGAAAAAAAATTGGCAAAAAATGGTAATGTGGAGGAAAACACGTAATAATTAAAAAAATAAAATACTGAGGTTTATCCAACTTTCAATAGTCTTAAGTATAAATCAAATGCTGCAAACACGAAATTCTTTTCATACAAACCAAATTCACCAATTCAATTTCACAGTTTATTTAAAGCAGATTATTTTGCCGTTGAAAAGAATTCACTGGCCGTCAATTACTGTTATTCCGTCTGTTTCAGTCCATATTGGATTCAATCTAACTGTCACCAGCTGATTGAAAGCCCTGTCTATCCATGTGAATACCCTGCAAATATTTTATATGCTATGCAGATGTGTGCCCGGAACGGATAACGCGGTCGCCGATTCTTAATGGTTTGCCAACCTCCGTCACAGTTCGGATTTTTGTGTGAAAAGAACAATTTCATTGGTTTTTCACGAGAATTTTTACTCAGTTTTCTATTAAATACTCCGGGTCTGGTTCCTTATTAACGTGTATCCTTATAAATTTTGCCGATCTAGAGACTCAAAAATGTATTTTCATTAAAATACATTTTTGACACCAACTTTAACACCAGATTAGTCATTAACCACACGATATGAAGAAGATCTGTCACGAATCCCACCATCGTTGTTTTGGGTATCCCATTTTTGGTATATTTCCATTATTAATATACATATCAATTTGAGTCTCAGTTACCTATTCACTTCCTGTAAAATTGGAAGAATTTGTTTCAATTTTAAGCCAATTGAAATTCACAGACGAGACCCAATTTTTCAATTCCCCGAGGGGCAATTTTGTCAACAATATTTTCCCTTTACTCCAACAAGGCCGAATTGTTTGCAAAAAAAGTCGATATGAAAGCTTTGGTAAACATAATTAATTGATGTTTGACCTTTCGTTCGTTTACATTCAAAAATATATTATGAGTCAATTTTGGTTAAATATGGAGTGGTTACTTTGCGGGTATTTCTGTGAAAACAAAAGGATCAAAAGGAATTTTTAAATGCCAACATTTGACCTGACTGACTGTATTGAACAATGTTTTATTATTTTAACAGTAGGTACAGTAGGCCACACGCCAGTAGGCACAAAACCAGTGTTTGACGCCCTGGTTGGTGCAGCAGCTATGTTATTGGCTGCTACGCTGCAAACGCAAGAAACAAATGGTCTGCAATTGTAGTGGTTCAGGATCTGGCTATTTATGGCTTTAAAATTTATTTTAATGTTTGTAAACGCATACAGAAGAGAAATTCGTACTGAAGAACAACGTTTTGTTTGAAAAACATCTAATTTATTTATGCTCAAAATGAAACTTTTACCAGACGTGCAACCGTACTTTATTAATATGAACAATTGGAACACCAAAATAATTTTATTGTTACTTTAATATTTATTTTTAACTATTGATTTCGAATCGATCTTTGTTTATTTAAGTACCAGGAACTGCATAATAGTTTTTAATTTGAATTAGTTAATTTTTTTCAAATTGTATTTTTTTTTAATTATTTCTTCAACTGTCATGAGAACGTAACACATAGTCATACTCAAAGCAACGTATCTAGCTTTTGACCAACTCTAATGTGTTAGTAAGTAGGTTTGTAATAACTTACAAACTATCTATCCTTCTAACAAAAATAAGTAGGTAATCCAATACGTATAACACTATTTAACTTCCTACTTCTTTGCCGCGACCAAGAAGAAAACCGCTCATATAAAACTAAATACAACTTGGACAATATAAGGTGGAGACAGGACTTCGCCCGACATCCCTAGGGCTTCTTACTTTTGAAGATCCCGATGACATCAAACCGTTTATTCCTCCCGGGATATCGGCTTCAGTTATGGAAAAAAAAGTATCTAAAGTCACCCTTTGTATTTGTAATCAAACTTTTCCAATGTTTTTTTTTCTAAGTTGTAAAGTGGATAAGTTCGATGGTAAGAAAATGATCGTTAGTTTTAATAGAAACTATGTTATTTTTGAGATTATTTGGTTAAGAATTTATTGGGAACTAGACAGTAAAGTGCAGTTGGGAAAAATATTTTTGTAATGAGTGTTATTTGTAGGGCATGTTTCTAAGTTTCCCTTAATTAATACTTGGAGGAAAAAATTAATACCTCTCTACTTTAAATCTTCAAACAAAGTTAGTGCACTTTTATTAATACTAAATTTAATAAAATATACCGTAAACCGAACGTTGTTAAACAGGGAAATCTATCATGAGTTTTACTTAACTGTTTTTAACATAGAGAAACATGTAAGTTATGAGTAGGTATTACAGTTCCTGAAACTATAATTATCCATTGTTCTACTCAACACCCCTCATAAAAGTTATATATGAAATTTAAAAATAAAATTACTCTTTTAATAAATATTAATGAACGATATATGTTACAAATTAAGACATTAGGTTCCCCGCAATTACAAGGGAATTTTCCGTGGGCTCCGTACATCATCATATAATTCGTTTTACTTTCCCGAGCGAGTGCGGGCGCCATTCTAATTATGCATTAAAGGATAAAAAGGAGATGTCACAGGCTTCTGTTATTATAGTATTCTTACATGTATACTATATAAGGTTTTAATTATAAGATTAGGGTTTTGCATCTTTCATTTAATCTAGATCTGGATTAGATCCGTTGATGACAATAAGCGTACCCACCATAGTAGGCAATACCTTCCTAAAAAAGTGAGTAAGCCAATCCCCACGTTTTAAGACCCATGTTATTACATGAAACTTAAAACTTGATACACATGTACCGAGGCCACCACATCAAGCTCCCCAATGTGTTAAATTTCTTTGATAGTTTTTCAACTTTATTAGAAATTGAATAACGTTAATGTTCAATTGAAAAATTTGGCAGTTTGGGGGAGCTAGATGTACTTTCGACGTTCAAAAAGTGCTGATCCTCAGCCTAATTTGAATAAATGACTTTTGATTTTGATTTTGATTTTGACTGCACTTGAAACCAGAATATACCTCAGCCAAACACCTTTGTACTTCAGGCCTGATGTGTGTGTGTGTGTTTGTAGGGTTAGAATTACTGGTTCATTTGAAAATAAACTATATTTACTATGGATAAAATACCAGAACAAGGTAGGTAAATAAGAAGTTTGGTTTCACTGATGTAATTTTAAAAAGGGCCTTCTTCAATAGTAAGTAAGAAGATTACCCTTTACAATAAAAATACGATTCCTCTATGCACATGATGTTTAGTTTGAGAAGAATTATCTCGTACTGCGAGCTGTTGAAAACCAACTTAAGAATCATAATATGACTCGAGAACAAACATTCAGCAAGCGACCTACTTACTTTTTTAGTCCAGTACCTTCAGCTACAAATAACCAACAAAAAACGCAAAAACGAAATTTCAGAGAGTTACAACTCATACTTTTGTGTCTCACCAACCCAAGGGAAGTTAGACCCGAGTAGACGACTGCGACGTAAATAAATCTTGTAAGATACAAGCGTTCTTGCACGGTCTAACTGAAAATCAACATTGGCGCGACCCTTGTTTGTCCATTAGCTTGCCGCTAACTGTGCAAATAAGAAAAGAATGCCCGAGAAACGTTGACAATGTTTGTTAGCATTTTGATAAAATTTTCGTGCTTAGATACTTTGTTGTCTTTTAAGTTTTACAAGGAACATTATTGTTTGACATGGGGCTCAAAAGTCTCGTTAAAAAAGTCGCTCGTAGAATGGTAGAAATGTTATTTTGAGCGCCAAGATGTTGTTTATGTTCCGCTTTCTAGACCGTCGATTGCACAAAATGAAACATTTATATTTTTTAATTACTTAAATGTGGAATGATCTACTTTATATATGTAGTCTATAGTAATATTGGATCCCTATCCATTTGCATAAAATTTTAAAACCTAATATAACTTAGCATAATTTTGTTTGGCATAATTATAATATAATTACGCGTAACAGCTTACGCATAATTTTTTAAGCATAATATCTCTAACCATAATAATGATTAAGCATAATATTCTAAAGCATAAATTTATTTCGGCGGAGCCCCGCCTGGCGGGGCTCTTATTCTGTTTTCAGTGTTTAAAGAAACCTAACTAACCTAAGGTCGGGGTGCCCCAAGTCCTGATTATGAGAGCAATAGGCCTACTTACGTTATACGAATCAAATTTATGCCAAAACAAATTAGTCTGTAAGATGATTATAACAACATAAAATGTACACCTAAAAAAATTATACCGAAGTATTATTATGCCAAAACAAATTGTGCCAAAATCGTTATGCCGAAGTATATCAGGACAAAGAACATTATGCGAAAAGAAGGGATCCCAGTAATATTATATAGTCTAAAGATGTGATTGTTTGTTTTTTTGCATTGACTCTGAAAGCACTGGACCGATTTGAAAAAATCTTTTACCGTTAGTAAGCTACACTATTTTCTGATGACATAGGCTACTTTTTATCCCAGTATTTCTACGGGAACGGGAATGACGCGGCTAAAATATTTAAGCGGGTTTTCTTTCTATAATTTTAAAACCACTGCTTCTTATATAATATATATAAACGCATGCTATAATGTTATTTAGACGTAGTGGGGCGATTTTAGGTAAACCTAATATTTATTTATTTGTTAGGAAACAAACTTCTCGTTTCGGAATTACACTGATGTCCACTTTTTTAACACCACAAAGAAAACAAAGAACATAGCATAGCAACCTTTTTTTCTCCAACCAATATTTTCTTGAAATCATGACATAATATTATAATAATGTAGTCTGTGAACAAGAACATGACAGATAAACGTCTTTAGAAAACTAATTGCATGATTTTTTATCTAAGTTTTGTTTATTTCAGATTATTTTTTTGAAGATATTTAGTGCTATAGAAGATTTACTGCCTCTAATGGAACCGAACATAGATACGATTGAATTTGAAGACATCGACATTACTGATAATAAATATGTAGAAGAAATAACATTTGCACTTAGAAGAACTCGTTTAATTGTAACAATTGGTAAACATAAATGCCTTGTTTTATAAAGTTTTACCGGTAGTACGAGGCTCCTACTTTGTAGTCATGTAATGGCAAAATCTCAATATTTTGAAAAATATCTATTGTTGTGTAGATACCTAAATGCAGGTAAATGTGACAAACTGAGCAGTAGCTAATAAACTTAAAATGTCTTTACTTTTAAGTCGATTAGTTACGTTAAAACGAGGTTAGATTGATTAATATTTAATTTAGAAGCCATTTATTCATTACTGCAGTATGCTTAGATGGTTTGGTCACGTTGAAAGGATGGATGAAAGGCGACTAACGAAAGGTATTTACAAGGCAGATGTAAGTGGGAACGACGGGAGGGGACGCCCTAGAAGGACATACATAGACCTTATTGGTGAGGTTCTTCAGAAAGGTCAGGTGCGTAGTACTCGCAACCGGCGTGTGTGTATGACAACATGTATGAATGTAAACGAAGCAAAAGAAGTATGTAAGAATCGTAGCATATGGCGCTCTGTAGTTTCTGCCTACCCCCATGGGAAAAAGGCGTGAGTTTATGTATGTATGTATTCATTCTAATTGTAAAAAAAACGTAGTCACGATACATTAATATAGTCTAACGATTAGAATTCCTAATAGAAGAATAAATAATCAGCTGCTATTATTCTAGGAGTAAAACGGAAATAAAACATCTGTACATTGTGTAACTGTTCCATAAAAGTTACCCGTACATTCAAAGTAACCCTGTTTTACTGGTACTGTTCATTTCTTTAGGCAACGAGCAAACTAAAGTTATGGCACGATCATTGATAAGGCCCAACAAGCTTTTTTCTGTTGGCTAAACCTCAGGTCTACGTCTTTGGTTTCGTTTCTTCCCACGGACCTTCCGACGACTGACTGTTTTGTACGTTTCTTGAAAGGCAGATGTTACAGTTTGTGTACAAAAGGTAATCCTTTACTGTATTTATTTTAACAATATTTTCTAATCTTACTTTTAGCTGATCCACTTATCCAAACAGTGGATTTGCAGAAACTGATGGAAATGGGAATGAACGTAATTCGATTGAAGACGTCGCATTGCACAGAAATTGACCGAATAAATATGATTGGCAGAATTGATAAAGCAACAAAATTCTTAGCTCGAAAGTATGGTCTCCTCGAATGGCCATGTGCCACATGTGTCGAATTGAAGACAGGTGTTTTACAAACTGGACTTTTAAAAGAGGTATTCTTGAATATCCATTTTCAATTCATTACAGGAATTTAGCGTCAAAAAAAGTTAAAGAAGACTGCCGTTACGCTACAAATGAATATTTTCTCGATTCAGACTCTAAATCTACATTAATTTTCTGGACCATATTAAATAAACCTAATCTTAAATAAGTAATTCTAGTTACAATTGGGAGAATCCTTTTAAGCAAATAGTATGCTTGTATTAGGACGCTCCGCCCTTTTATAAAAAGAAAGGTTAATAAAAAGAAAATATTTTGTTTTATTTTAAAAAAGCGTTAATACGTCAAACAAGCAAATATGAACTAGGTTTATGAATGTTTATTTTTTTCAGGATGTAGAACAAATATTAATAGAGACAAATACAGAAGTATATCTGACTACTGACATATCAAAATTTGATAAATGCAATAACAATGAAATATTTGTCGATGATCCTTATTTAACAAACGATGTGCAAGTAGGAATGGTACTTAATATCTCTCAAGATGAAATAATTTTAGAATGTATAGCGAGGGAAGAGACGTCATTGAAATGTACTGTTACCAAGGGTGGTTATTTAAAAAATATGGCTTACGTCTGCATGAGAGGCGGGAGGCGAAGTCATCCATATATATCGCAGAAAGATTTACATCTTTTGCAATTTGCCATGGAATATCGAGTAAGACTGTTACAGCAATAGAAATTTTCACTGTAACTAAAAATAGCATATTATAAAAACGAATATGGTTTTCAGGTGGATATGATAATAGTGAACTATCCGCGAAACATTGAAACATTATTGAAAATAAAGAAATGTATTGGAAGTAACGTGGCTAAAAGACCTATGCTTATTGCTGGGATATCAACCCAAACAGGATTAATGAACATAGACGATTTTGTAGCGGTAAGATTGAGCTCACTGTAAATAAAATAAGTAAGTTGCGGTCGTGGCCCCTGCTTTAAGGGCAGTTGAGACCCAATGTCTATCAACGAGTGCAACTAAAGAGTTTCGTCAGAGATTAGATATGCAGTCGCTCCATGTATGACGCTGGTATTCAGCTGAATTTGGTTGGATTGGAAGGCGACCTCAACATAGTCAGGAAAAGACTAGGCAAATGATGGGAGGTTTTTTATGCTGTGGTTTTTGAGGCCTATGCTTATTACTGGGATGTCAACCAAAACAGGATTAATGAACATTGACGACTTCGTGTTTCTGGTCATTTCCAGGTAGGTGACGGTATTTTACTGTCACGAGAGTTTATGCCATTTGAAGTGGATGCACCATTGTATAACCGTATGGGTCTAATACAAAGTTATATGGCAGCAAAATGTAGACAGGTATTGTTTAAATCATAGCCATTTAACATTTTGGGACCGCAGTACTCTCTTAAACATTAAATTTAAATTTGCTTTTTCTTTCTCATCAGGCTGGTAAACCATTTTATATATCAGGCCAAGTATTTCAAGAAGCTCTTTTGACTGGCAGTTTATGCACCAGAGATATTTCAGATGTCACTAACGCTTTACTGCAAGGTACTTCTGGCTTCGTCCTCAGTCATTGTAATGATATTAATTTAATGTGTGATGCTATAAAAATGATAAATGATGTGTGCACTAGCGTGGAACCTCTATATGTGAACAAGACGGATTTTCGGCACTTACTTTCTGAGGTAAGAAAATTAGGCCCTTATAAACTTAAAGTTTATTATAATTATTTTGTTAAAGTAAATGTTTATAAAGTAGTTGATATTGTACTTTTTATTACAATAGAGTTTTTTTTCGATACAGATGATTCAATATTAAACTAAGTTTGTAAGCTTATTTTTGCTCTCTTACGCCCGATATTAATATTCTATCTCAATCCAAAGATAAAGATCATTTCCAAATCCCGATCCTTTGTTTTTGACGGCTGCTTCTGATTGGACATCTTTAAGACTCGGATAGGCGAATTCGGTCGTTAATTGGTTACAGACAAAGATCGGGATCAAGATAGCAACCGCGATAGATTATTAATATCCAGCGTTAGATACATAGCCTTGAATGGTGATTTCGAGGTATTCGTATGTCGAAGGTACGCTTGCTAGGCACTTAAGTTTAAAAAACCTGTATTCAGATCAAAATGCCAGTGAACGCAGCCGAAGCAAGTGCCATGTCATGTGCAGTCGCTGCTAATCAAACCAACGCTAGAGTCATAATACTCCCGACTGTCAGTGGACGTACTGCATACCTCCTGAACTGGTTGCAACCTAACAGCATTATCATCGGCGTCAGCACCAAAGTCAGAACAGTCAGGCTATTGAAAATGTACAGGAGTCTTGTACCACTTTTATATAAAGGTATTGCTTTTTTGTGTTGCTTGGAATTGTATCAATCGCACAGTAAACATAAAAAAACATTTTTCCATTTGTTGTTTTTTGTGTATTAATAGAAATTCTGTTTTCATGTTTGTTACGAGTACCATACCAGTAAGGTTTTCAAATGAACTGTACTCGCTGTGAGTAATCGCTGCTGGGGAGTTTGTTCCGCCACTTCTTCTTCCCTGAAAAACACTAGGAAGTGGCGAAGGGCGGGCGTTTTGGGGGACTGTCTTATGTAATTTTTGACGTTCAAAAAGTGCTGATCCTCAGGCTAATTTGAATGAATGACTTTTGATTTTGATTTTTGATTTTGATTTTGCTTCACGCTATTGCTATCAATTCGTTGCGCAAGCTTTTGTCACAATGAACATTAATTCGCGAACGAACGTTCGTTTGCGGGCCCAGCTATTGAAATTATTTTTTGCGTTTGAATTCACGTACTTACTACTTACCAAACAGTTCGGTTTATTCATTAATGTTTTTCGCGACTCCGCTACTCGCGAAGCAAATGCTCGTGGTGGGTAAATCTATTTCATCTATATTTTGTTTTCTTTATTAGGTCCTCCTCGTCGGAGATGGTTTGATACTGTACAAGCCCGAGTAACCTTCGCACTGCAACACGCTATCGAACAAAAATGGATTGACTGCGGTGATAGCTATATTTCACTGGAGAAGGCGACTGAAGAAAGCTCCTTTTGTGACGCTGTTCGGATATGGAATGTCACTGAAAATTCCAAGAGGAATAAAATTGAGTGAGTATTTAGAACTTCAGTAGTGCGCAGTCATAAAACAGTGCTAGCCCACTGACAATCACCGACTATATTGTTTAATAAACTTTTTTCTTTTTTCTTGTACTTCATAAAAATCTAGTAAAATTATTTTAATTGCTACTATGATAATGTATAGTTATGTACAGACGCCAGCACATCAAGTTACCCCTATGTGTCAAATTTTCTCAATTGAATATGAACCTTAATTTGTTTGACATAAAGTTGAAAAACGATCAAAGAAATTTGACACAATGGGGTAACTTGATGTGCTGGCGTCAGTACAAACATTCAATAACATGAATTGAACTTATAGCTATTATTCCATTTCTTTAGATGTCCCGAATCTTATCATGACTTTGATGTCAATACTTTTGCTGAACCAACTACTAGCAACACAAAAAAAGAAAGAGAGTCGACTGAAGAAATTGTGACAAAAGTGGTAGAAAATGAACACAGTAAAGAAAAGGAGACTAATTGTGAAGCCACTAAAGAAGAGCCAAGGAAATCCGTAGAAAGGAAAAAAGCTGAAGAGGTCAAAATAGTGAAACAAAGCGAAGAGGTCAAAAAGGAGCAAAAAAGTAAGAAAGAAGTTGCAGGAGTTGAAAAGGACAATCATAAAGAAACATGAATTTTCTGAAGAAGCTAAGGAAAAAAACGAAAAAGTTAAAAAAGAAGAAGAAAAATCAATAGACAATTCAGAAGAAAAACATTAGTACATCAGGGGCGCCGAACCGTCGCACTTTGTCGCTATGCCTACCACAGCGCCAGTCTGGTATTAATTTCGTTGTTTAGTACCTATCCATTGTCGGCCATCTACGGTATTGTGTTGTTTGTGTACTTACCACGAAACGTATACTGACAGTGAAAGAAAAAGCAAGAGAAAAAAACAAGCTGTGTCGGCGCGGCTGCCACGCTCTCTACACGTGTAATAATAATAATATTAATACGACTACATACCAATATCATTTCGTCTTTTGCTACAACAAACTTTGATCTTTTATCTCCTCTTTTGATCTTTTATCTCTTCTTTTGATCTTTTATCTCTTCTTTTGATCATTTATCTCTTCTTTTGATCTTTAGGATATTTGTTTTTTTATCATATGGAGAAGTTAACATAAGCAATGAGAAACGTTTCAGATTTTTAAATAACACAACTTTTTAACCGATTTAAAAAAAAGGAGGAGGTTCTCAATTCGACTGTATGTGTTTGTCACGCGATTACTCTGCCATTTATGGACCGATTAACAAAATTATTTTTTTTATTTGAGAGGGTACACGATTGGTCCCATTTGTATTCCTCATATAATTTAGGCGCACGCGTACCGATTTTTGTTTTTTTAGTATCAAATCAAGCATGTTCATTTGGAAAGTATAATTTGATGAAGAACAACTGATGAAGAAGACAGGCAACAGAACTCTTAAACGCATAACAGAAAATTATTCGCGATTGCTACAGTCAGTTGTCAATGCAGATTTTTTGTATTTCCATAACATAACTTTACGCCTGTCTATTTAAAAAGGGGCCCGGCAGAGATGTACAGATTAGTGTTTAGAAAGAACTTCTTTAGCAATTGTTAACCGATTTGAATTATTCTTTCAAGTTTTGAAACACTTTCTTTACGTACGAAGAAACTAAAAATTGCAAAATAAAAACTAAAAAAGAAAAAAACAACCGACTTCTCAAAAAAACACTAACAGGTGAAAAATAACTCCAGTTTCGGAAGGCTGTGACTTTGGTGGTTTTGTTTCATTTATTGTTATTTTAAGAAGTCGGTTGTTTTTTTTTGTAAAAAAGTTTTGATGTGATCATTACTACAATTTATACAAATCACTACAATTCATTGTGCACTTAAGTATCGACTTAGATTTATTCTATTTCATATGGATTTTTTTGATTTTGAAGATTACATTTGAAAGAACTTAAAGCTTGACACTTTTATTTTTTGAGAGTTATTTTTCTATCTATTCAAATCATCTGCTCTGAGAGTACCGCAATCGACTGCTAGAAATATTTCTTTTTATGACGTATGTTATCAAATTAAAGTTACTAGGTGCCCACCTAAAGACAACATTATTATGTCAATTGTGCAGAAAGTACGTGACCGAAATTAATACTTCGAGTAGTTAAAAGCTGGGTGATGGTCTTACTCACAATAAATCATTATTGAGAGTGAGATTACATTACCCAGTGTTTACACTTATGTACAATATTTTAACGGTCTGAACTAATGACTGATTTCATCAAATGAGATTACACTTAATTTCGGGTCATAGGGATCTCCGTGCTGGCAGCATCTTTCGTCTTATACAAAGTACTGAAAGTACTATCACATCTTAAGTACTATCCACAATTTTTGGAATTCGCTTGATTGAGAACGCATTTCATTATTGACCTTAACACAGCCCAGATGTTGTATTAAAGAGTCGTACGTCGCTCGTGTTCAAAAGCCTCATTTAAAACACCAGTGCATCATGAGTAAGAAAATGCGAAAGTAAATACGCATTACATTTACAAAGTCATCTGTTTGTATACGTCATTTGTGTTGTAGTGTGAGTGATTAGTGCACGCTTGGTTTCGCAAATGGTTAACAGTTCTGCTTCTGACTGCAACCACTGAGGTGTACTTTGCTCTGTGGTTCTAGCGAAAGCGTTGCTATCTGTTGCTGTTGGCAGTCCCATATATAAATTAGAAACAGTATTGAAAGAATCGAAGTTGCGAGATTATTTAAGAGAAAACAAATAAGGGTATAGCCTTTACTTTTTTTCTCTAAAATGGCGATTAATTATGAGCTCCATGAGAGACACTCTGCTCAGTAGTATTATACAAGATGAGGTGATATTGAAACTATTCAAACAATATCTATGATCATGGTTTTGTTGCTAATATCTTTCAATGTATTACTTTGAAAATAACATTTATTTTATTTACATCTTAAAATATGAAGCCAGCATTTTCCCTACCTTTTCACTGTAAAGTGGAATATATTTGACTTGAATATATTTTCGCATCACGATTCGTGAATTTTATTGTAACTCTTGATGTGGGCCTTTGGGAGACGGTGAGAGTCTGAATACAAAAGGTTTACGTATCAGAAGGACGAGAATTTTATAGATTGTGCTTCCCTCGAGCCCGTGATACTATCAGACGTGTACGAATTGGCGGCAGTATTAGAAATTGGAGACCACATGGAAATCATTGTGTACATTTTGTTTACAATTTTACAAAGAATATTTTCCAAACAAAAACTCTCGCGCAATTCTTTCTGAAGTTCCGGTTATTGAAGATCGAAAGAGTGGGTCTTCCCCTAACAATTATAAAATTTCAATACAGTGTTTCTAGAGACGTTTTGTTTGCAGCCACAATATTAATAATTAGTTTATTCTGAATATTTTTTTAATTGACATAATTTTGTATACTTAAATACGAATTTAATTTAAAAAAAAAAATCGTGTGGCACTCGGAGACTGCCGCGGTAAAGCTATTGTATAGCATTTTTATCAACTCCTCTCCTCTTCCCCTCCCCATTCCTCCCCTCCCCCTCCCTCCCTCTCCCCCACACATCCCCCGCCCCTCCTCTCACTCCTCCCTCACTTGCCCTCCCGTCCCCTGCCTCTTCCCTCCACCCCCCTCCACATCCCTCCCCTGCCCCTCCGTCCCCTCTCACAATACCCTCTTCCCTCTCTCACAATCTCCCCCCCCCCCCGAACTGAAACGACGTTAGACGATGCACGGCCTTCAAGCCACACCTCCTTGCCCGTCGGAGTGGGGAGCGTGAGGTTTTTTCGTTACGGAATTTCTGGATTCGGTCCCCGCGCTCAAGGCCCGCGATAGAAGCTATGCAATAGCTTAATAATTAATAAAATTATGAATCGTGCAAAGGATATGTAAGGGTGTGGGTGTGTGAATGAAATGTGGAGGCTTGTTATTAGCTATTTTTATAATATTATATTCTTAATACACTGGATTGTTAGTCTGTAAGCCTTCCTAAAAATAAATAAATAAATAAATAAATAAATAAATAAATAATAAATAAGTTGTGGAAAACAATAACGTATCCCTATACGTATTTCTTTAAATTGTATGTATATAATACCAATCACTCCTTGGCCTCTCATGGTCTAGCTAGAAGAATCTCTTAATGTTCAACTAGAAGAGGATTCCCAACAGTTTACACCAGTAGGCATCTCGCCTATGTTGACACGTTTATCTTACCTTTCCCTAATGGTTACACCACAAATAAAACTTGGCTTTGTTTATCTACCTGAGCTTTATTTATTTTTGCCGCCGTCGTTAGCGGCAGCTGCGGCTGCTAGTTGTTTATCATTCAGCTTACCCCCAATTGGAATGGTACTGAGCCCACCTGACTTTTGTAAACATTCTAATCCTTAATTTCACTACAGGGATTTGGATTTTGAAAGACTAATCGTTGTAAATAAAAGCTTGGTGTCGGAATTTTATTAAAATTAATTTTATTAAATTAACTTTGATTCATGATATATGTAGATGTAAAGTTCCAAGCAGGACGGTACAGCGTGCGTTATATTTTGTAATGAGTAGAACAGGGTCTATACAACACACAAATACACACGCCCACAGACATACATACCGTCTCTCAGGCGGCTCTCTCATTATCAGCTGGGCCATGGCTATATGGAAACGCTTACCGTTTTCATATAACTATGGTCAAGTGTAAAAAACGGTGTACTGAACTGTGTACAATATAAATAATTATTAAAGAGAAACGATAATACAAAATACTCAAAAGCATCGAGCCTTCATTGAGTTTTGTTAGTAATTCTAGAAGAGTCGGCAACCCTAGAAAAAACCTTTAACTTTCCTTTCTGTGTCAGTTTTACTAACCTGACATTTGTCAAAGAATTATTCAGAGAAATTTATGAGAATCGTGATATTTTGTTAATTAATTTATTTTAAGATTATTATTGTAACATATTACATTGTTAACTATGGTCTGGCCAACTGAGTCTGATATTAAACTTTCTGAAGTAAGCGTGCCATTATTTTATAACAGAATTCCACCCACTGACCCAGCGTAGTGGAATACACATTAGTATCACTAACCCCAATCAATGAAACATTTTAGCACATAAGCACGAATCATATAAAATACATTTCCCATAGGTACTTACTTAGTACACTTTGTCTGAAGTACCTATACCTACTTACATAACGTTAAAGGAGTCACCTCAAGGAGGCAACCTCCACTGTGTAATTTACTTTTTCCCTTTAAAACATTTAAGTTTTTTTTTAAATAAAACAATGTTTAAATATTCCATGAGCAAAAAAAAAGTGCACAAAAAACAGGAAATATAGGTAGTCTAATCTACATGTGTGTTTTTTATAATGTTTAACTTTAATAATGATAATTTTGTAGTTTGACGCCATGGTGTTACCTGGTCAGCAATTGTCGGCAGCACATGCTGCCACACCTCTGGACCATGCATTAAACTTGGACATCAAAGCACCTCCGGCATGCACACGTATGATAGGAATCATAGCTTCACTTGGTAAATTGTAAAAACGAGTTTTTTTATTATTTTATTATAATTACCTATAGAGGTTTAAATAATACCAGCCTGTTACCGTCCCACTCCAGGGCATTGGCTTACAGAAAATACACGAGCATAACACAAGAAGGATTGGCGATTTTTGGAAAAAAAATAAAGCCGATGTTACATGAGCTTTCAAAATGATGATAGAATTTTTCAAATCAGTGATGACTTAATCATCAAATCCTTACATCATCATCATCATTTCCTGTGCGTGTCCCAAATAAACATATTTTCTTTCTTTCTTTCTTTCTTTCTGCATAAAAAAAACGAAAAATTAAACTCTTCCCTCTTTAAAACACTAATATAGGTACCTACTCGTAGAGCATTCTAGGCGTTGATGATGCTTTTCTTTACTAATATCCATGATGTCTAAGATAAACTTAGTAAGTAGGTGTATACATATTTACGCCTACTACCTACTTGGTTAAAAACCAAAAATCTTAACTATTTTTATTGTAATAAGTTGATTCGGTAAGAATTCATACATTATCGGTATTTGAATACTGAATCAACATTTTACAATTAAAATTTATTGTTCCTTAGTTGGTTAAGTGGTTACACTGGTGATAAAGTTTTTATTTTTTGTATCTAATTCCAGGGAAATCAACTTATGACATTGATATATTGGAAAAGATGATCGCAGCCGGTATGAACACAGCAATGCTTAATATGAACTTTGGGCCAAGAGAAGAACATATAGAAGCTATAAAAATGGCCCGAGCGGCTGCTAAAAACTTTAGCATAAAGATGGGCAAAAACTATCCTCTAGCAATAGCCATGAGGCTTTCTGGTAGGAAGATAAGGACAGGACGTATCGCTGAAGTGAGTACATTTTTACTACGTAAGCCGGTATGCCTGGGAGATATTTTAGAGGCCCACGGACCGCATAAAACTCAGTCACCAAGTTAGTCACTTACCACATAATTACGGGAAGAGAGGCCCATGGGCGGTATATAAAGACTATGGTAGAAAAACATGATACTCGGAACACATTATGTAGTTTACTTGTATAGAACGACATGATGGAGATCTGGAGTAGATCTGATGATGCAGACGGTTTACAGCAGCTAACTGGTGTTCGTGCTATTTAAAGAAAAAAAATATTAGTCCACGACCATCCACTCCACACCACTCCACTCCACTCCTCTCCTCTCTCCACTTCTTTCTTTTTCTTTATTTTTTTTACTTTTTTATTTGACTGCTATTTATTTGTTTCCTCTAACTGGTTTGACATCTTGGATTTGACATTTGTTTGATAATTTATGTAATGTAAATAAATAATTGTTAATTCTGTATATGACTTGTAAGAATCCCTTATCAATAAAATACTATGACAGAAAAGAACCCAAAAAAGTATAAAACAACCTTAAACAGATTCAAGGGCGGTGACAGTAAATAAATAACTAAAGCCACCGACTTCCGTATCTATATTGTTTTGGCGGTTGTAGTTTTTGTAAAAAGTTTTCTGCAATATACATGCTGCATTATATATATGTTTGTACTACACATGTACCTATGTGATTATTTTAATCTATGCTCGTGTTTGTAAATAATTTACTTGAATATTGATAATTGAATGTGATCGATTTCTTTATAGACTTTCGGTGACTCAGTAGATCTAAGAACCGGCGATATTGTAAGATTAACAACCGACGAAACATACAAAGATCGCTGTTCTTTATACACAGTTTACGTAGATTTTATGCATTTTGCTGAGCAATTAAGCAAAAACGATTTTATTCTACTGGACAATGAGAAAATTATGCTGAAGGTGGAAATGATATCAACAACAACGTTAACTTGCAAAATTGAAAGAGGAGGGTTTCTGGGATCGTTTAAGGATGTGTTTGTCCCTAACGTAGTCTTAGACATGCCAAACTATACTGAAAAAGACAAACACGATATCGAAATGGCAATCCAGCAACAGGTATTATTCACACATTCTTGAGTAAGATGTTTTTTAATAATGTTATTTTGAAGCTGATATTAACACTGTTTTTTGTGCAGGTTGATATTATAATTGCATCATTTGTAAACTCTGCCAGTTGTGTCCTAGAATTAAAATCTATATTGGGAGAGAAGGGTAAAAAAATAGCCATAATGGCAAATATACAAACGATTGAAGGATTTCGAAATTTTGACGCCATTTTACAGGTATGTTTTTTTACTAATAGGTATCCGAAATCATTGGATCCAACTATCACAGGCAATACCCAAACTTTTCCTTTATACCTTACCTTAAGATTAGTTAATTTATCGCAGTAGTTTTAATCGTGCCATCTACTGATTCTTACGAGAATACTTTATGTTTTCAGGTAGCAAATGGTGTAATGATTACAAGACAAGAACTGGGATCCGACATCACACCGAAGAAACTGGTTATAGCTCAAAAGAATATGATAGCTCGAGCTAATAAAGTAAGTAGCTTAGGCAATAATAAAACGACAGCTAAAAGAAAGATTAAAACTTAATGCGGAGATTGTAGGGAAAAAAATAGAAATTTATGAGAAATCAACTATCAAAAAAAAGAAGTGACTAGGATGTTTGGATGAACTAGAACTGTATGTTATTTTTCCTTCGAAGTATTTTACTGGTTTACAATCTGCAGTCTTAAATGAAGGTTTCCAATCTTGCAGCTTAACATCCCAGCCTGTATAAGCGCTCACCTTCTGAGCAGCATGCGATTTAAAAAGATTCCTCTAAGAGGTGAAGTACTTGATGTTGCCAACTGTATTTTGGATGGTGTTGACAACTTGGTAATTGGTGCTGAAACCGCAGTAGGCATATTCCCTGTGGAAACCATTGAAGTTATGACTGCTGCCGCTAAAGAAGCTGAAGCTTGTGTCTGGACCAAGCAAGTTTTCTACGATTTTATTGACAAGGTAATATCTCTTAGTCAGCTTCGGGACAAAATTTTACTGAATGTTAAACTAAAGTTTATTTATGCGTTTTTAATGTTGAAAGGCCATAATTAAGCTTAGCCTATAATAGATAGATATCGGCTATCTCACTATTGATAAAACTACATCTCATAGGTATCTTGCATCTACTTTATATGTATAAGTTACCAATGAGTCTTAAAACGTTAACAATTTGAACTACTTTGACTGCCTTAGTGGTCGCAAACGCTACTATTAAGTATGAGATCTCGGGTTCGATACCTGGATAACGCTTTGTCCTTTAGACCGTTACAAAGCGTTTTTGAGATTTTCCACCTGCAATTCTCAGTAGCAGCGTTGTTTATTGGCATAGATTTGGTGTTTTTTCTATGTTTTAATGTTACTCTTATTTACGTTTTAGACCCCATTACCATGTGATCAGTGTACCGCGACTGCAATGGCAGGAGTGATAGCAGCACAAAGGTCAATAGCGGCAGCCATTGTTGTTGTGACATCTTCTGGGAAAGCAGCACAAACCGTGGCGAAATTTAGGCCTCGCTGTCCAATACTAGCGGTGACTAGGTACGGAGTGGTAGCACGCCAACTTCATATGTGGAGAGGAATCATACCATTAATTTATGAAGGTACTCAAATCTTTGATTGGTTTTTTTTCTTTAGTATAATTCATTTTACAATTAAGATAAGAATGGACGAGTCACAGTACGTGGCATAAATTGTCAACCTTTAAATTCAAATAGGTATTAGTAAAATCACTGGTAACTCGAACATAAAAGCTTGTTGTTGTTAATATTGTTGTTAATAACAAGAATTCGATAAAAAATCGTGGTTTTAATGCTGCATTAGCCTGCACCCATTTGTATCCACCATTCCATCATGGGGTATCTACCATTGACCAGCAAAAACAACTCAGGATGATGTTAAATTACACTGTCATAGTATTTTTGTTTTTTTTTAGATCCTCTCGACACGGAGTGGTCAGTAAATCTCGAGAAACGTGTGAACTTCTGTATCAGATGGGGCATCGAGAGAGGGTTTATAAGGATTGGCGATCCGATAGTCATAGTCTCTGGTTGGAGACAAGGATCAGGGTTCACAAACACGATGAGAGTAGTATATGCTACCGCTGAAACTTTAATGATATAACGATATGGTTATGCAGACTTTGCGCTACGATAGTTTGATTATTAGTTTGTTTTCTATTTAAACAAATATTTAATTTTGAACGTATTCCTTTTTTAAATTCGTTTATTGGTATTCAGAAGTGTTTTCTCGAATAAAACTGTTCATACTTGATTCTAAGTTCACTTTAGTTCGCTTTAAAATTTCAGGATTGGTCTAACGTTCGTCCGGCAAATGTCTATCGGGAATTTTAAATTCTCTCTCGAACGTAACGTGGCTTACTTTGACTGAATATCTATGGAGCGTTTCAAAGCTTTCCGGAGTGTTTTGGTGACGGAATGACGCTAGCGATCAGCATCAAAGGGTTAACTCCACTTGCTGGCCGACGAGGCAATTTGCAAAGCTCTCTGAGGTGCCAAATAGAATTTATGTAATCTTCATACTATCAACATACTGCTAGGAAATATTGCTAACTCCTGGCTGGACACATAAACTGCACTTAAAGTGATTCTTTACTCGAAGCTATAACGGGCGTCTGGTACTCATACTAAAATTGAAACCCTTCCATGAATTCAGGAGAAGAGTTCTCCTGGAGGTACCCACCCTTCTTTCGTGCATAATTATATTCGTCTGAATTTGAATAATATGAAACATACACCACTCTACACATAGTTTGTATTTACAATTCCTTAACACTTCATGAAGAACCCAAGAAGACACGCAAAATCAGGTGCTTACACTCTTTACTTAGAGCAATTTATTTCATCCCCCACTGCTCTAATGACTGTAAAGGAAAACATTGTGAAGAAACCGCCATAATACTAGAATCAAAAATTCTGCCCTATTGGTCTAGTGGTTAGTGGCCCTGACTGCTGTGCCAGAGGTCGTGTTTTAAGACAAATGTTTGTGTGATGAGAATTAAAAAATAGTGGTGTATAATCGATTATACATATACCAATATTTTATAATTAGTACATAAAAAAATTGGGCTGTATCCGTACCTGTTAGGTACTGATCATATTTGCGTAATAAAAAGTAATAAAAACGAAATACAATTTTTAAATATACCACTATTTAGATAAACTTAAATAACGAAAACAGCTGTTGGAGGCGGGGCATGCTTGAGCGAGATCACGCGAACGTGAATGACAGATGACGGTTATTGAATACTACTATGTCATGAATAGCCTGTACAATACTGTACAAATATAATGAGAAGACCGTCTAGAATAAGGTCTTTAAGTATTTGTATTAATTAAAAATAAGTGATGTATTATGTTCTGTGAATGGGTGTAATGTATCAGTATTGTGAACGTATTTTGGAAATATATAAGTATGCTTAGCAGTTGTTTAGTATACCCATAGCACAAGCTCTGCTTTGTTGGGGACTAGACGCCGTTGTGAAACAGTTAGGGTTAAAAAAAGAAACTACGTTTTTTACTCACATTGCATGTCAGTCAAAGAGATTTAAAATACTATAGAGTGGACATGCGACAAAATGTCATAGAAAAACTTTGATCCCATGTCTCAGTAACGCCATCTAGAATAATATATCAATACTGGAGCGGTAGCGAAGCGTACTAAAAAAACTCATAGACTTGTATCCACTAGGACATAAGTATCGGATAAAAATTTCGTGATGTCCCGACTATAGTTAACTAAGTATTGAATATCCTTGATGTCAGTCAACCACACGTTCGTTCGGTAAACTGTATTTCGCTAAATTATGCTTTCTTTTTCTTATCTATATGCCTAAAACATTGTGTTTGCTTTATAAAATGCAATATTACTCATCGGTTAATGTACCAATTTGCTCGAAGACCGCTACGTTCGTAAGTACGTCGTTGCATGGAGATAGCCAATATTGCCATCCGCCGACCACACAAGTAAAGGCAAAAGGTGTATTGCCTGTTTCAACAGACAGTTTACGACTTTGATTTTAAATTCTTCATAGTGTTGTATTCGTTGGTTGAAGAGTTCTTTCAATATTGCGATTCTGATTTCATTATTTTGACCAACATCAGCTCCATTTTTACGTGAATAATATATTACGTGGTATTATTTATAAGATGTTAGTTAACCCAATTTTAATCTACTTACTTTTACTATTGATCGCCTAGTGCGCGAACGTGATCCGATCGCTAACGCAACTCATTCTTCCGAGGAAGTCTTACTGTCCGTGACGTGGGAGAAAAATTGCAAGAGTGTCTGCGATGGTCGTCCTTGGGGCTAGGTCCCGTGGTCGCCCTCGCAAACGCTGGTTGGAAGTCGTTAAGTCTGACATGAGAACCTATGGCCTAACTGAAAAGGATGTTGAAGATCTGGCAAAGTGTAGGAAGCTCAGTCGGAAGGTGGACCCTGGCAATAGCCGGGACTAACGCCAGGTGGAAGAAGGTGGAAGAGTGAGTTGTCACCTAATGGTCCAATATTCGACCGTATTAAATGTTTATGTTTAATAGAAAATTAAATTCTGCTTAGTATTTCAGTGTAAGTCAATTTCAACTCACATATATTATGTACAGACGCCAGCACATCAAGTTACCTCAATGTGTCAAATTTTCCCAATTGAATATGAACCTTATTTTGTTTGACATAAAGTTAAAAAACGATCAAAGAAATTTGACACATTGGGGTAACTTGATGTGCTGGCGTCTGTACTTTGCTGTCACATTTTTGTTAATCTATATCCAAAAAATGTATCTCTATGGTTACGTTATCAATTTAAACAGTGAATATTTATTTTTATTTTATTTTATATATTTCTAACATAAACATCTTAAACTATTAGGTTTCTACAATTCTCCTTCACTTAAACTTTCACTATGCTAATTCTCACTCTACTCCTTTCGCGCAGTTTTCTGAAAAAGGGATCCAAAGTTTTCGCTTAGCTTATTAATATGTAGATTTGTTTATTAAACTATGCTATTACAAAAAAAAAACACATTATTCAACAATAAATACAAATAAAGGTTCATTGCCAGTCGACTAGAGTTAAAGCTAAGCGCCAGAACTAACAATGCACCTTGCAACAAAGGTTGCCTATCGAAGCATACAGTCTGTAACGGATGCAATTACACCACCCTTAACAGCCATGTTAGCCGAACGCGTCGCCGCGTCGGTCACATAGTGAGAACCATATGTACAAGTCAATTTGCACAAAAGGTATTTCCAGTATCCAATTGAACGCTAAACCCAGCTAACCCTGCTCGGTTGGCTGAACCTACAATGGGAAATAAGCGTTTCAATGTGACGTTGATATCGGTAAATCCGCGACTTCCAGTGTAATTGAAACATAATAGGCCGGATTTGTTATCAAATACTGGCATCGACACTGTCTTTTTCGAAGAGATTTTTACGTTATATTTTTTTTGTTGCATTGTGGTTTTTACGCAGAAGGCGTTCAATAATCTACCTACATACTACCTAAAACGACTGTAAAAAAATATTTCGGAGCTTTCGTGCACGTAAACGAGGTTACTCATAAAGAAATACCAAGCGAACAAAAAGCCAGATACGAAGTAAAAAATCCGGTAATAAAGGTAGCGAATAGCACTTTTGGAGCCATCAAGTCGAGATGGGCGACTAAATTGTAATGTTTACAAGTTAAATTAGATGAACGCTGTGGAAGTTATTCATAATGGAGGAAACTCACCTTTTTGCGGGGCGGTGGTCGCAAAGATTACGCACAATTTGTTTCGACGGGATTATCACCTTTCTCTTTCCCTCAACAAGGACTGTCCCTTTCTACCTACTTATGTAGTTAAGTACTTAATTCGATTTTCGCAGTCGTAGACAAACGGAATTAAAAATAACTGTGTTTATGCCAGCTACATTTTATTTGATTTGTACATGTTTTATTAGTACATAACTAGGTTTTTTTCTATGTAGAGGAGCTTGTGGCTAAATAATAATAGCCTCTCGGGTCGATCGAAGGTTAAGCTACATTCAACGAGGTTGATCCGTTGATGGGTGACCATTCATTACAAATCAAGACTCCTCCGTTCCTCGGAAAGCACGTAAAGCCGTTGATCTCGGCTGTCATTAGTAGATCTATGACAGTCGTTACAGATAGTCAGAATCCCGAAAATCTGACAACCAGTTTAACCAAGGGGTATCGTGTCACCCAGTAACTGGGTTGTGGGGTCCGAAAGGCATTTATTTATTTATTTAGGTCTACCAACAATTGTTCACACTTGATACATCGACATTACCTATTCATTGTTAAAATTAGGCTACAGCGTAACAATTACTTAAAGGTAAACACCGCATGCACAAAACAATAAATTAGATAGCTAGGCTAACTTAGTAACTACCAAGCGCCAATATTCAATTAAATAACAATACAATTAAAATTAAAAGTGTGAAAATAGAATTATGACAAGATTGATTAAAATGAAATTAAAATAAAATTGATCAATTAATTGGTGAATAAAACAAAATCATAAACAAAAATCGACACAAACAGAAATAAATTCATTGAAGAAAATTGATGAATTGGTAAATTATTTAGCATAAAATAAAAAACATGATTTTTGAATTTTTAAATGATATTCGCATTAGCTCCATGTTAACACTGGTATTCAGCTGCATCCGGTTAAACTGGAACCCGACGCCAACATTGTCAAAAGGCAGATGATGAACTGGGTTTTATTTTTTATAAAAAGCCCTGTTTCACGTATTTCTTCTACAAATCTACATAATATTAAACTAAATTAGCATTTTTTTTTATGTAACGTTCACTAATAAAACAAATACTTACATCTAGGTTTTATCACATTACGCCAGTCCAATACAGGTTATCCAAAGACTTCTTCTTTGCAATAGCCACGGTTTCAAGCCACAAATTATTACAAACATCCGCTGGCTGAATAATTCTCGTGTGCTTAACAGCAATCAGAGGGAGTGAATAATTACTATATACGGTATGTGTATTCAAAGGAAGCTGGGATAATGACCTCGGCACCGTCTAAACAGACTGGCTAACCCGTGTAATGTAGTAATCAATTAGTAAGTTGAATAAATTATCACTACCGGTGGTTATTTAATAAACGATTTGGCATCCATAACGCAAGAAAGGCGTCGTCTTATTTTCTTTAGGTGATAGCAAGTTAAGATTTTATCATCCTCTACACCAATTAATTTGAGGTCGGCGCAGTATGTAGAATAGAATAGAACACACTACGCCTTTGTTTCTCCGTCCTCTCTGTCCTTGTATTCTTTATTGTTCAGTATGTATTAAATTATCAGATCCTAGCAGACGTCACGCGGTTTCGCCCGCGTATTTCCCGTTCCCGTAGGAATACAGGGATACAAATTAGCCTATGTCACTTTCTTCTTTATAATATTAGTATTGATATCTATTTAAAATTGCAACTCGGCAGTCATCCCTTTTCTAATCAAAACTACTTTTTTTTTTAAATTGCTAATTACTTAAGGTTTTTGCGAAATTGCTACTACACTTTTACAAGTGTTTTAACAAAAGAAAAATTGCTAAAATTATTAGGTACATTAATACTTTCGAACAATAAGGCGTAAAATTGGCCTCTTTTAGCGTTGCCATTGCTATGTAAATATAATTACCATATTTTTAAAAGACCCACTGAATCCTTTCTCTAAGGTTATGTATAGGTATAACCGTACCACCCAGTTTACGAGCTAACCGAGTGTGCGATATTAGGCAACCTTAGTTACATAGGGCTCCCACGGTCGCCCACAGGACAAATTACGGGACACAGAATGTGCCACTGGAATTTAAAATGTATTGCTTTAGCAATAAAGATGGCTTTAGCGAGAGAACTCTTCAGATTCCGGGTAACGGGTTATCACATTAGTGTTGTTTTACTGACACAAAATGACGTTGAGATAGTCAAAATTTCATGAGTAAAGAACTCCTTACTGTGCTCAAGCAATTACTCGGGTTTGAGAAAATTAGTCAAGAAATGCGGGAAATTATTTCTTGAGAACAATTAGTAACGTACTTTATATGATTTCCCAGTGGGCTCTAGTTATGTCTCGCGAATTCTTCATCTAACAAGCGCAGGCTTATCAGCAGTGCTAGCTTCTGTTAAATTATTTAATTAATTTGCTTCAATCCTCGCTCTCATGAACATAATTAAAATTAATTATTTGCAAAAATTGCAGCTCTAAAATCATCTAAGTGAAGTAAAACTCTCTGATTTTAACTTTATTCACATCTTGACCTGGGTATTGAACAAAAATATTTTATTCGTTTATTTAAGGACTAGGGAAGACTTACAGCTAAAGACGATGGTAAGAAGTAACAGTACGGTTATCTGACAGCCAATTACAAGTCATCAGGTCTAGAGCTTGTGTGGAATAAAAGTACTGTGGAACAAAATACACACTGCCAAGTAATGACTCAAATACAATAGTAACAAAAAATAAAATTGGTCGTCACTGACCCTAATACTAACCTTCGAAGAAATTTAAAGATAAACAGATTCACTGGTTTTAAAAATGTCAAAGCCAAACTTGTCGTTTAAATACACGTACGTTATTATTTAAACTCATCTATTGACTGTTAGATATCAGGTGAAGTCAATACATAAATCTTCCACGAAGCCATACTACGTGTTTGCCGTATTAGCGCTTCCTAGTTCTAAGCGTCAAATTTAAAATACAGTTAAAGGAGACTTCTGACTAAGTTAGAACAGAAAAGCTAGCAGCCGATGCCTATCTAAACAACGCTTGCTAAGTCAGTCCACTCATTCATTGTACACCAAGACCTCTCCGTACCAAGAAAACTGTTATAAAGTCGCTGGGTTGTGGAGGTCAGCTAAGTCACTAGACATATAATACTGGTATTCACTGATTAGATTGGATATTATCTCAGTCGCAGTTGGAAAAGACGACGATGTGACAATACAAAGTCATATTAAGGACAGTATTGTTCAATGCCCTAGTCTGTGCTCAGTTATTAATTCCTGTTTCAGAATCCCTATCTCACCAGAATCGCGATGTTATCACATGTAAGTGTCAGAGCACGGGAATCCTTGAAGTCAATCTACGTCCAATGAAGGCGTCGTAATTAAGTTAACGTTACGCCCAACACCCGCAGATGAACACGAAGGAGCACGAACACCTAATGATTGCATAGCTGTAATGCAATCACTACGCATCCCTCGTGTTAATTTGGGCTGTTGGATATCTTTGGGGTCCTTGAGGAATTCAATGAGAGCAGAGATGATTGAAGACAATCATTTGGTGGATTTCTGAGACGACTAAACGTGATACTGGGGAGGTGAAAGTTGTACCATGGATTTCTGGCTGACATATGTTTTGATACTTCTAAAAAACTATCTGAATATCCTAAAAGCAGCAGGTTTTTCCAAAATAACAGAAAGTGTGCCCGATCCAGAACATTGAGTAAGCTAAAATAGTTCTAATATCTACCTATGATGCCAAGCCGCAAACTATTATGTAAAACATCCTCTATTCAAAGCAGAGACCCAGGAAATTGAATAAAATTTTCTCGAAAATGTCCATTATTTACGCGGTCATAAAATGAGCCCTGATAAGGACTGCTCCGGTAACCGACGACGCTTTATATCACAGGATACAACACTATTATCTATCCAATATTTCAACGAAGATACTGTTTGGGAATAATAAAAGACGGAGTCAGTCCTTGGCACCTTATAAGAATGATAAAGGTACGAGTACCAAATCCATAACCATGCATTATCAGATATTTGGATTTTAGTAAATGACCAGCTTCAGTTCAAGCACTAACTTCTTCCCTTAAAGACTTGCATTTGCAAAACTATGTGCTTAACTTTGTGAAACTTCCTTTCTTATTTTAAACGTTGTTTTTTTTTTAAACTTGAAACTGCAAAGAATCAATAAAAAATCCTCATTTAAAACTAACCTAATAAAATTTCCTGTTTCGTTTCCTTAAAAAGTGAATAAATCACTTTTTAATTTAAAATCAGTTGGGCAGTAAACAAGATTTTGAAACACAATTTA
Organism: Euplexia lucipara; assembly: GCA_921972225.1. Classification (NCBI taxonomy): domain Eukaryota; kingdom Metazoa; phylum Arthropoda; class Insecta; order Lepidoptera; family Noctuidae; genus Euplexia; species Euplexia lucipara. The sequence continues at coordinate 13,058,563 of OV179148.1, forward strand.
AAATATTAAAAAAAATATGAAAATTAAAAAGTGATTTATTCACTTTTTAAGGAAATTAAACTATATAAAAAAACTTATGGTGCTCATGTGTGCATATGCGTTGAGACCCCTTCCGCCCTGTATTACCTACGCCATAAACTCTTAGCTTACTGAATTGGAACCTTTTTATACATACAGATTAATTAATTACGCTTAAACCTAGACAAGCACTTGAACTTGATGCCCTTCAGTTAAAATTTACGTTGCTATTTAACATCTCAAAGCCAAACCCTTCTTATCCCTGACTTAGGACTGAGATTACACACGTCAAGTTTCTACCGTTCGGTGACTAGGCGTTGACGAATGACTAGGCTTATAGAGGCTTATAGAACGCTAGCATTACCTCCTACTAATCTATAGAAATATAGGTCCCAGTGTTACATAAGTAGGTTTCAAGCTTCTAGAACATTCCAGACTAGAATATTTGATATTATGACTGTTTGACTTGTAAAAAAAATTGATTGAAGTACACAAAAGATGGAATTTTTTGGTTGTTGAAATGAAAGAATTCCATAATAATAATAATATCAATCGTATCAGCTTGAGCTTGACGATATTAGGTAACTAGACTTGACAACGTCGATTTAAAGTTGATAATAGGTATAAAAATAAATTCGGTAGGGGTTCAAATAATTAAATTTTGTAATTGTTAATCTTTTGTGTCGATGCAAACACAAATCATAACCACAGTAGCAAATATAAAATAAAACGAGTACCTACCTATTGAATGTTTCCACAGATCTGCCGAAAACGTATGCCTCCCACTGCTTCCTACATGTACATTGTTTCGATGCACCTCACAAGACACAACACAACAAATTACAACACATGTGCGGTGCACATTGTAACATCCCAGTAACTACAGGTGTCCTAAAAATTTTCTTTTCCGGCGCAATGAACTAACAACAAGGTATTCTCGAAAGCTTTGTGCTCAAGACGGATCCCTGTACTCACACTCATGTTGCAAGTCTTTGAGCCTTATTGTTCAAGATATTGCTATATTGCAGGCATTTGCATGCGATAATATCTTCGTGTAAGACTTTGAGAGGGATAGCTGAAATATTTTGTGGAAATTTGTGTTTTTAGGTACCTGGATTATGTTTGGAGTTATGTTTGAGTAAAACATCCGATCCAAACAACAAGTTATAGGAACAGTTATAAAAATATGATCAATGACTGTTAACCTCAAAAATGCTTGCCTATGATTATTACTCGTACTGACCAAATTTTTTTCTCACATGTCGTTCTTAAGCGAATTTGAAAATATTCCAGTTATCTGCTTCAAATAATAGATCTATTATGTTAATTCGAAGAGGAATTTTCGCTCCGACCTCATTGGGTTATTGCATTGAGCTCATACTTCGTACTAGCACATTTAGCACAGTGGGGTTACTCTGGAAAATTGGTATATGCAATTTTTGCAACAAATGCACAATGTTTTAGTTAGGAAACAAAAATATTGGTCTACCTTTTGTTTTTCAATGCCCAATCTTAATATACCTATGCAATTTCTTACATACACTTTCGGAAAGTTTCTAAAGTTAAAGTAAGGAGAACCATAACTTTGTTCTATTTTAGACAAAGTACAGAACGAGAATTGTATCTAATAGATAACTCTACATGGATACACAAATCCTTTTCATTACAAACGCTTTCCACATTTTACTGTAGTCAACACAGCTTTTTGCATTTTAACACGTCACTCAGCCAGACAGGTGCAAAAAGGTAAAAGAACAAAAGGGGATAATAAGGGGGATTGAAGTGGGGGCCACAGAGAGAGTGTGCCCTATCGTCCTCACGGCCGAGCCTCAAGAGGCCGGCTGTGGCTGAGAGGCGTCCCGCAAGACAATTGGGAATGCTTACAGCACGTTTAGTTTGGGATCTTACCAAATATTATATATATGGAGCTGTATGCTTTGCTTACTGGATTAAGGTATATGAGCCCGGAGTAAGGTCTCCGCCAAGTGGTATCTAGAGCACAATTAGTACTTCTCCCGTTTTATGAAATATTTACTTTTTAGTGCAGTCGCTCCTCTCTGTAGCACTGCTTTTTCAAGCACAAATTACAATATTATGTCGCTCCCCACGGATACTGGGAGGTGTAATTAAAATTCAGCTGTAATGAATTACAACTGGCACTGAAGTATGTTCAGTGATGAATTTTCTTTTTAGTTTCGTTTACAAGAAGTACTTTGAGGGAGATATGACTCAACACCATTCAAATGTTTATCTGTCTCGCACAAAACTAATAAAATATAAGTATCTAAAATTACCCAGACAAATAAGTTACTATTTTTTTATAGTTAGTTATCTACACTCTCTACACTAATATTATAAAGAGGAAAACTTTGTTTGTTTGGTTGTAATGAATAGGCTTAAAAACTACTGGACCGTTTTTAAAAATTCTATTCCATCCGAAAGCTACATTATCCACGAATAAAATAGGCTACTTTTTATCCCCATATTCCCACGGTAACGGGAACTACGCGGGTGAAACCGCGCCACGTCTACAAGTTTTTAATATTTTCATGTTCTATGTTATTATTATGCATCCACCATATACCATATTTATTTATTTATTTTATAATGCTCTATATTATAATGTTACTTGTCTGTGCAAATTACTTAATCCTTCATGTAGTAGTAGTGTCTAACTCTACGAAATTGGCATTAAGCACAACCAACATTTCCACCCCGCTTAGAATGAAAAATAAGCAAAAACCTGCAAAGAAACAAACAGCAAATGTATAACTGTATGTACTTATAGTATAGACATCCTTAATTATTGTGGTCTTGGGTAAAGCCACTCGTAATTTCAAGAGGAAAGGCGCTAATATTATAGCGTCGGCAAGAACGCGTTATAAATCTTGTTATACAATGATAGCGATGCGATAAGCTTCTTTAATACAAAAGGGGACGCCATTTAAACTTTACATAATACATCTTGATCGTGTATTTCTTCTATATGATAGAGCCGCATACGCTGCGGTGTAAATAAGAAAGGAATGTCTTTTTGAAAACTTAAATCAACCTCGATTATAATTTGACTTGAAGCTTTTACTTGAACAATTTATTTTTTAAATAAATTGTTTCCTACCTGTATCTGAAGCATTTATTGAATGATTTTGATTACGCCTCCCCCATCAGAATGCTTAGAAATGAAACTATCTGACAACGCCCTGATGCTTGCCCAACAACTAATTTGTGGGACCCTAAATATGGGAGTTTGTCATATAACATTTAGCATTAGTAATAGCACTGCAGTGTAAACACTGCCTAATCCTCCAGCTTCATACATTTTTTTGTATAGCACGCGTGAATCGAGCTTCGGCCTAATGAGGCGCGTTACGATACATTCATTTCTTCGCGCCATGACTACTTCGTTAGTCAGCACTATGTAGACTAGGCGTAATGATACGCACGCGTTTTGTCCAACAGAAATTGTGGACGAGGAATATTCTTTTGAGACAGGAGTTATGTTGGATTTTTGTTTGGTTATTGTAAGGTTTAATTAAACGGTGTTTATAGTGCAGGTGTCCATCTTTGTAGAAGACAGAAAAGTAGATTGTGTCACAGATATGGACAGTTCTACTCATATGCTGTTCTATGTCATATTTAGTTGTGAAGAGTATTCAATAGTCTAACTCCATAGACCACTGGGGTTTTGTGCTCCATGACGTAGACAAATCAACGACATAACAATAACTGAGAATTGGAAACCTAATTCCAGTACTATGCTGTAGTATATGAGCAGCGAAGTGAACTGTGACTGTTTTACTAGGCGAGATTGTACTATTGTAAATGTTTTTAAGGTATGTATTCCTCATCAATGTTAAACGACGGATTTGTGAATTTTAAAAACATATGTCTAGCTCGAAAGAATAAAATCCTAAGATTGACCCTAAACCGCTTTTCAAAACATGCTTAAATTACATGGTGTCATAGCCAACCTGCCGGTCGATTCAGCAAAAGTCACGCCGTGAAACTTGAGTGAAGTGAACTGTCAATGTCAGCTTAGTGTGGAATGACAGCTCAATGCGCCCTCACTATGCCTACAAATTTCACGCGGTGATTTGACCAGAATCGTACTCCTGATAGGTCAGGTTGGCTATAATGACACCTTGTCACCAGCAGGCCCAGCCATATTAAAAATTCTATTTCTATTCTATTTCTATTATACATAGAAAGAAAATATCGTATATGGAATCAGCTGTTTGTCAACTGTCAAGTGTATTTAATTTTTAGCCCTATTACAAATTCTACTCGTTAACACTTGACAGTTAAATGACAAACAGCTGATTCCATGATTCCATATACGATACGCCATTTTCTTTCTATTGTCGCCTTATCGATTACGATACTAGAAATATAATTTGTAATGTGGCCTGCGGATTTGTCAATGTAATAAAATACTCGAACTTTAATTTGTTTTGTTATTATAAGCAATCAATTATAAATAGCTAAGACCACTTCTCAGCTGGCTTATTCACAACCATTCGACTAGATTCCGTACCGAATCGAACGTCTAAGATGTCGAAGATGTCATCCAAACGCAATTCACAAATCTGAAACCGATTTTTTTTTGACAGTTCTAATTCGATAAGAAGACTCAAATCTTTCCGACAGCTGTTTGCTATCGGGAGCCATACCGAACAAAATTTAAACGATTTATTTTTCATAAATCCAGGTTATTTCAGAGAAATATAAATACTGTAAACCTTTAAAACGCTGCACTTTTAAGTAAATAAAGTTTTATTATTGTATTGACCGTATTTCATTGATACTTTCGCATTTACATAAATTCAAAGTGTAAATATGTAGAACTACATAATTACACTTTGAATTACTTTATTCGTATAGTTGTACGTGTTATTGTTTGACAATAAGCAAATAGCAAGATTTGTGCATTGATATCAAATACTTACAGTCATTTAGCCTTTTTAAAGCAAAGTTATAATAAAAGAAATTTTAATCCATAGTTTTATTTCAAATAAAAACTTTTTCCGCATTGCCAGACTGGCTATGCGGAAAAAGTTTAAAAAGTAAAAAAGTCTGTCAAACTGGCAATGCCAGTTTGACAAACGGCTGTTTACAAAGCAAGTTTATTCGAAATAAAGTTTGTTTGATTAATAATAAAATCATTTTGTACCGTTTGCTGTCTATTAAATTACTAGCTGTATATTCTATAATTAAAGGGATCGAAACATTTAAATAAACCAATTTTATGTACTACTTTAAATTTTCTACCACGCTGAACATTTACTACCATTTTGTAGCGTTCCCCATAAATACAATGATCAATCGTATAGAAAAAAAAACGTATCCGTTCGGATCTGTGAATAGCGTTTTGACAGTTCTTCAGCTCGGAAATAAGATTGTCGAAAACGGTTCCTTACCGACACGGAAACCAATCGAACGGTTTAGAATAAGGCAGCTGCTGTACCCCGAGTGTGAGTTATCTGTCAAATCTTAAAAAACGTGGCGAACAAGTTAATCGAGCTAACTAATGAGTGACGGTATTTAAAAATACTCTGAGTGCGAGCTGAATGATGGCAAACGAACAACAGCCCGTTTCGTCACTGAACCGATAGTATTCGATGAGTTAATTCATTTTTTTAATGTTGCCTACATTGAACTTTCGGTGTAATAATACGACCAAAATTCAAATCTTGTCGCAGCCATATCAACTAGCAGTATGCGTACCAACCGTACCGTCCTACGTAATTTGGATGGATATTTTTTCTTATGAATGAGATGTTCCTATTTCATTCTAACGGGCAGTGAGTAAGGGAGATGTGAAATATGTTTAGAGTGGCGTCAAATTCAAGTGGCGAACTAGCGTCTTAGCTAAGTCAGCACTTAAAATTCCTTCGGCCTTTAAAGTTTGTCGCGCTTTTGAGTCCCTTTATTTTATGCTATTTCGATTATTCAACTAAAATAATGAAGACCAGTTCATTAGTTTGAAATGTTTGTTATCTTCAAGTAATAAATAGTATCTACCAAGTACCTAGGTGCACTTGAGCAAATTATAATCAAATCTTTCAAAGTTGTGTGACCTCTAAAAATAAAACTTCGCTGAAATTTACAAACATGGTGACATTAACATATGAAGTATTATAAAAACGCAAAAGGTACCTACTTAGATAAAAGACAATCGAGGATTAAGAATGACTAACAAATTTGTTAAATAGTGATGCCACTGGAGAAACCAAGATTACAGAAACATGGAAGAAGGTATGTGAAATGAGAATATCTAAATTTTATGTTATCCTATTTGTACCTACCAATGAATATTTTAGACTTTCCTGTGCGATCAATTTATTATAACTAAATACTTACCTAGGATATTTTTGTATTTGACCGCACTACATAATAACGCACGCTCCAATGATAATGTTGTCTTTCAATGGGGGCAATAAAGGCAGAAAAAATAAATAGGGCTGCTTGTGGTAGTGGACCTGCACTTACTTTACAGTTGACTGATTTGGAACAACACGTCCTCAATATAATTTTACCACAGGCCAGACTTAACAGGTGTTAAGGTAGCGAGACTTCATGAGGTTGGTTTTGATATGGCTTTCACATCTATTATTCACTAACTGTACCAAAATATAGGTATTTTATAACCAACTTAAAGTTCCGCAACAATTAAATGTACTTATAACAATAAAAATGTGTATTTTTCTGTTCCACCAACTTATTAAAATATTAAATGTTTCAGAACCAAATGTATCTACAGTCCCAACAAAACAGTAACACCGTCACCAACACCAGCTATGCCAGCTAGCAGTCATGGGGTACAAGTTGTTGAAGAAAATCCAGTTATTAATCTGAGTAAGTATTGCCATAAGTACAGATGCCAGCACATCAATCTATCCCAATCTGTCAAATTTTCTCAATTGAATATGAACCTTATTTAATTTAAAATAAAGTTGAAAAACTATCAAAGAAATTTTACACTTTGGGATAGTTTGATGTGCTGGCCTCTGTACATAACTGAGACCTTGGCAAATCTGTCCTTGCAGAATTTTTATTAATCTGGTTTTTTTTTTTAAATTTTAGCGGATTTTTTTATATACGAGTAGGTACTTGAAATGATGCCGGACCATCGTCATCACATTAACCTTACCTCGACTATCACCAACCACAAACACCTACCAGGAACAAGTGAAAATTGTCTTGGAGAGTCCTCCAGAGAGCCCTCTAAGACCAACGCAAGCGGGACACATCACAACGCAGGCGACTTAGAGTAACTTCACGTCATACAATATCTCCACGACGACGACGATGGGTTATGTGACAACCCAATCAGATGAAACCGGCAATAGAATAATGGAGATAGGAAAAAACATTAAAATTACTGTAATTTAGAAAGGGAAAGGTTACGTCTGTTTAATTAGAAGTTGATGTTGTATTGGGTTTGCTGTAGAAGTATTTTACGTTAGATCATTTATTTTCATAGGTATTTACAACTGTTTTAAAAACTTAATAACTGTAAAGTGATTGATTTTGCGGAGATCAATTATTTAATATCTTATGTTGAGCTTCTATGATTGTGCCTAGCAGCATCTTGTGATTTCGTTAATGCAGTTTTATTTATTATTTTAGACGGCCTTTCTAAGCACGTGCACTTTGTACACATTTGGGTTTGTTACCTATTCATGTTTTTTTTTTATTATTATATTAATGAATATAATTTGCAAATGCACCATGATTCCATCTAGGTAATGGTTTACCTATTTTAGTATATTAGCTGTTTTGTGTCTGGCTGTTTGTGTAAAAATATTTGTGAGAATTCCTAGTGTGTGGTAACTTATGATACAAACAAAATAATAATATTGTATGTAGGTAGGTATTAACTTTGTAAGATTAAGGATTTAGTTTCTTACCTAGTCTTTTCCATACAAAACAAGGTACTTACCTTTAGAAGGGGGCACCAGGAATCATTTTAATATTTTAGAAGTTAGTCGTTCCAAGTAGCTATGTAATGATCTAATTAAAATAAATTTTTGGCTATAAAACAAGTGTTTAGTAAGGTATGTTTGTTTTATTTACATAATAACAATTGTATTTAATACAAGTACCTATTTCACTATTGTATTAGTTGAATTTAAGTGTGTTATATATGGAATTAGTAGTAAATAAAATAAATTTGTTTATACATGTCATCATCCTGCCCTTATCCCAATTTGTTTGGGGTTGGCACAGCATCTTTATTTCTTCCATGCATCTCAGCAGTCACTTAAATGGTCACCTCCGTCCAAGACCTAATACCATGTTTCACAGAATCCATTCATTGTTTCTTTGGTCTCCCTCTACTTTTGTAACCATTCCACATTCATAAGTAAAGATTTTCTCTCACAACATGATTTTTATTTCTTCGCATCACAGACCTATTTACCACAATGCAACTCATTTCCACACAACTTATCGGTCATATGTGCCACTTTCAGACTTCTTCTTTAGTCATCGTATCCTGTCCTCTTGCACCATACATCCCCCTTCTACATCCTCATCTCAGATGCATGCACTGCTTTTACTGCGTCCTATTCTTACATAAATATTGTAATAGGTGGAATGAAACAAAGACTCGGAAAAAAATATATAATGAACATTACAATTAAGAATTTAGTAATTAGGTAGTCGTCGGGTTATTGATCACGCAATGCTCTTCATCTATTTAAATCGCTGGTGGCTCTATGATCTCCTTCTTATCTTATAATGGCCGTGGCTAGTTGTTCACATTCTCTTACATATAAGCTGGAAATAAAGATATGTTAGTTAGTAGTCATATTATTAAATACAGGATGACTGAATTCATGGGTAATCATTTAGAAAGAAAAAAAATATAAAACGATGTACGTACCTGTTTACCGTTGTTATATTTCTTTTAATATTGCAAAAGTACTTATAACACCTTGGTTTGAAGTTTTACAAAAAAACAAAGGCTTTTACAAACGCTATCTATTACTGAATTTAGTATCGTTGAGATCCTCTGGATTAAAACTGGCACGAAAATTTGCTCATTGTTTTCGGAGATTATTCCCTTCATCTTGTTAATGAGCAGTCAGTATCATTTTCCTTTCGAAAAATCACGTGCTGTCTTAGAAAACACAAAATGACACACAAACTATTCGAACACAACTAATGTAAACAACATTTCACCTGGCGCACACGTCGTGAGTTACTTTACTACTAAGTTTACGTTTACAAACGTATAAACATGGGTTGGAAACGTCAAATTGTAGCTTGCACTCGCAATATCCCGCAAAATATTCTCCGAAACGGCACTAAGTACGTTTCGTTTCGATACCGAACTAAATGAGTAACGTTAATCAATCCTAAACTCGCGGTTTTGGTTTACCAAACCATCCGCCAGAGGCGCTTTTTCCGTTTTCATACATTTAACACCATAAACTGAAACTTATTGGTTTGCGTTTTCTATGTGGTAAATCTTACACTCGGGGTACTGCTGCCTTATTCTAAACCGTTCGATTGGTTTCCGTGTCGGTAAGGAACCGTTTTCGACAATCTCATTTCCGAGCCGAAGAACTGCCAAAACGCTATTCACAGATCCGAACGGATACGTTTTTTTTCTATACGATTGATCATTGTATTTATGGGGAACGCTACAAAATGGTAGTAAAAAGATCAGCGTGGTAGAAAATTTAAAGTAGTAAATAAAATGGTTTATTTGAATGTTTCGATCCGTTTAATTATAGAATATACAGCTAGTAATTTAATAGACAGCAAACGGTACAAAATGATTTTATTATTAATCAAACAAACTTTATTTCGAACAAACTTGCTTTGTAAACAGCCGTCTGTCAAACTGGCATTGCCAGTTTGACAGACTTTTTTACTTTTTAAACTTTTTGCGCATTGCCAGTCTTGCAATGCGGAAAAAGTTTTTATTTGAAATAAAAATATGGATTTCTTTTTATTATTATAACTTTGCTAAAAAAATGACTGTAAGTATTTGATATCAATACACAAATCTTGCTATTTGCTCATTGTCAAACAATAACACGTACAACTATACGAATAAAGTAATTCAAAGTGTAATTATGTAGCTCTACATAATTACACTTTGAATTTATGTAAATGCGAAAGTATCAATGAAATACGGTCAATACAATAATAAAACTTCATTTACTTAAAAGTGCAGTGTTTTAAACGTTTACAGTGTTTATATTTCTCTGAAATAAATCGTTTAAATGTTGTTCGGTATGGCTCCCGATAGCAAACAGCTGTCGGAAAGATTTGAGTCTTCTTATCGAATTTGAACTGTCAAAAAAAATCGTTTTCGGATTTGTGAATTGCGTTTGGATGACATCTTCGACATCTTAGACGTTCGATTCGGTACGGAATCTAGTCGAATGGTTGTGAATAAGCCAGCTGGTCTCGTTTACTACTCCGCTAATTTTCACGAGGGGATACACAAATATTTACACTGACAATACCGTTTGCGACTTTAGTTTTTTCGGTGAAATAGTGACTTTGTACAGACGCCAGCACATCAAGTTACCCCAAATTGTTGTGTCAAATTTTTCCAATTGAATATGAACCTTATTGTTTTTGACATAAAGTTGAAAAACGATCAAATAAATTTGATACTTTGGGGTAACTTGACGTGCTGGCGTCTGTACATACTCGACTCGAATACTAAGTATTTTAATCAAAGACATTTAATACTTACTATAGACGGGACTTCACGAACAAAATTTTCACCCACAAAACTTGTGTCTTAATGGACACAAGTCTATGAGATTTTTTTAGTACGCTCCGCTGCTGCTCCATTATTCATATATTATTCTAGATGGCGTTACTGAGACATGGGATCAAAGTTTTTCTATGGCATTTCCTTGATATGCCCGCTCTATAAAATTTAAAATCTCTTTGATTTTAATTAATTCGGTCTTGACAGCTAAACACCAAAATTGGAAAAGACATCGTGATTGATATATTACCAAATTCAAATGATATGAAAAATCGAATAGTCTATAGACCTTTATACGAACAAAATGTTAATGTTGAATATATTGCAGCGTAACCTCGATGTCTCGTATAATAGATTTTCACTCTGTATGTTAGATTTTGGGGTCAGGGTATGTAACTCGCGTGAATTTCACTTAGAATTGTAGATAAATTCAATTTTTGGGGTACGTTTTCTTTTGCTATTGTTGAATCACACAGCACACTAGCACGTCGCTCGCCGACTTCACCCGCGTGGAAATGGCTATTTCCATTTTCCTTTTCGAACCGAAAAACCCCATATAGTATGGTTTTGGAAAATTAATAATGCCGATGTTATTAACTGCTGCAATGTACAATACCTGTAAACCTTTGCCTAACCGTGTGCGAAATAAATGCATAATTATATGTCAGAGTCTTTACTAGTTTACTAATATTGTGTCATATAATAGCGATAACAGATACTTGGTAAGTTTTCCTTATAATTCAAATAATAGCTTGATTACGCAAAATTTCTAGAAATTTCTTTTTAATTATTTATGCAACGGCAGAGAAATAGTTGTAGTTTGGAATTTATGTTTTCCTCTTTGTACATGCCGGTGCTGCGTACTTCCCAGAAATCACCATTAGCACTAGAAGCACAATAAAATTAACGTACTTACATTAAACAAAGGACACAAAAGGCTGGCGGCATAAGACTATTTCAGCACTAATGAGTCTATCTACTTTAACTTTTGTCCTCAAAAGGTTACCAGCGCAAAAAAGAGTCAATTAGTGTTCAACACAACGTTCTTACTAATTAAATTGATCGAGTCCTTTTATTCTGGAGTTTCTGTACAATGTTTTTTTTATGTTCACCACTAGTCTCGAGTTTGAGCCCAAGGCACGCTCCATTGACTTTTCAGATTCATATGCGTCTTATAATATATAAGTATCACTGGGTTGAAAAGCGGAGAAGGATATCCATGGGTGGCATCAAAACTTTGTCACTGTATTTTCTTTCTTTCACTAAGTTAGTCACTAACCATAAGAAAAGAAGAAGACTAAAGGCACCACTTCGTAGTTGACCGCATACAGCAGTTTCAGACGACGCGGACGTGACGTTGTGACTTGCCAGAGCGACATGACGCAACGTCATGTCTTTGCAGTAACCTAACTGCAGATAGCTGCAGCAGGCAGTACTCCAGTTAGTCATGTATGTTCCGTGAGACATGTTATCTGACCTACTAATCTGCGGTCGGGTGACACGTCATCTGCGATCGTGCGGCGTGTAGTCGGGTGCCATATCGCTAGCTGCAAAAGGTAATTCATAAAATAGATATTAAAAAAAAACCTTCCGGTCGACCCAGTAAAAGTCACCCCGTAAAAACGTCAAGTGAACTGTCAATGTCCAGCATTAGCACCGAAGAGATTTAAAATAATATAGAGCGGGCATGTCAAGGAAATGTAATAGAAAAACTTTGATCCCATATCTCAGTAACGCCATCTAGAATAATATATGGATATTGGAGCGGCAGCGGAGCGTACTATAAAAAAAACTCATAGACTTGTGTCCAAGCAGGACACAAGTTTCGGACGAAAAATTTGATCGTGATGTCCGGTCTATAGGTATTGAATGTCTGGGAAACTAACCCACATTTTTTTTTTTATATATATCATTGATTTGATGCCACATGATTTTGGAGCGAATAAGTTGAAAAAAACATGGCAACAATTAAAAATTCGGCTCAAATTAACCAAATAATATTTTTTCCTCTTTTTCGATACATGTTTTTTTTTATTTTTCTTTATTCAAAATCATACAATAAAAACATATAATATGTCTGCCAAACTGCAGAACAGTTTGTCGGCAGAACAGATCAGCCGGTCGATTCAGTAAAAGTCACACGGTGAAAACTTGAGTGAAGTGACCTGTCAATACCTAGCATTAGTATGGAATGAACATTTTTACGCGATGATTTGACCAGAATAGCACTGCTGCAGTGTCGTCGTCAGCGTCGACCGGCTGATGGCCGAAAATGAAACATCTCCTTTAAAAATATTAATTTATTTATTAAAGCTTTATGCGCAAGTAAAAAACCTGTACAACGGCGACAATATTATTTTCAAACAAACAAAATTCATGGACTAAGTGCGGAAATGATATCATGAAAAATAGTTAGTTCCATGTTGGGTAGTATGGCGCCATAAGCCCCAGTAGTCAGCTTCGCATTACAAATAGGCTTTTCGTGCACTAAGTGGTTAATCTACACTAGAAAGGCCTGGTGCACTATAACACGCACAGGCAGGTGTCTTGACATGAGACATTTAGTTGAGAAATATTGAAGTACATTAATATTTTTTTTTTAAAAATCTGTGAGAATATTGATGAAACTATAATTTTAACCCATCTTTGAAAAAAATTGATCGGAGCAATATCCCGTAAAGGTTCCGAGTATTCCTTTTGAGGTACGGGACCCTATACAATAACATGTAGTGCTATGAGGTGTTGAGATTCACCTACTTATCCCTCAATTTAACAAAATACATCTAAACCGCATTCCGGCCAATCCAATCATGGTCTTATAGCAACAAATCGTTATATAACACCAATCAATCCATCGCTATTGTTACAATAGTCCTCAGAACAAATGGCAGTTACTATTGGGAAACAAACCGTTCGACTCCGGGTCGGATCCGATCCCGCAATCCCGCGGATTGTGGACGAATTCAATTTTCTTCGCGTCGATAACTGAAACAATAACATGTCCAACCACTCCGGTTAGAAATACGAGTATTATAGATATACAATGTTTTGAAATAGCAGCTGGTACGTTTAAACAAGGACTGTTATTATTAAGTGCGTTCACGTATTGTGTGTAGCATTCTGTGTACCTACTGTTTGTTTGCAACGGGTGTAAGACGCTGAGAGTCAGTACTTCTTCCCGTCTTGGACATTTTTTTTAGTAGACCTGAATACCTTCTGGTTGCTGGGATATTTAAATTTCTATCTTGTTTAAGAACTTATTACTGAAATGAGTTTAAAATGCTTTAACTTTCAATGTAAAACCCTGCCAGATCTCGTGTCTTCTTTATATAACACAATGATCCACTAGGCTTCAGACTAATCATCATCTGCCTAGCCTTTTCCTGACTATGTAGGGGTTGGCCTCCAGTTTAACCGGACGCAGCTGAATACCAGTGACTGAGTGTACTGTCTTTTATCTATCCATAACAACTGTTAAAGATCTTCAAATGACAATGGAGATCAATAAATAAGCCGTTAGGCTTAACATGCTTTCTGAGGGATGTTAAACCTTTGGTGAACTACAGAAGGAATGTAGGGAACCCTACAAAAAAAAGAAATAAAAGAACAAATCAGGATTTAAAACTTTATGCTTCCTCTCTTACTGATACATCATCAAGTACCCAGGCACTATGTGTCGTTCTAGGTTTGTACAACCTGGTACAAAACAACTCGAACTAGATATACCAACTTTTTTGACCGAGTTTAATTATATGTAATGGGACATATCCAAAACCTGTGGAGGTTAGTTTGGATTAGAGTCAGCTTCGACGATAGGTTGTTCATCTGCCTAGCCTTTTCCCAACTATGTTGGGGTTGGCTTCCAGTTTAACCGGACGCAGCTGAATACCAGTGTTGTACATGGGACGACTGTCTGTCTGACCTCCACAACCCAGTTTCTCGGTAACACGATACCCTTTGGTTTAACTGGTAGTCAGACTTTCGAACTTCTGCCGACTACTCGTTGCGACTGTTAATGATCAAATCAAATCAAATCATATTTATTTCTGCAAATATTATAGGTTCATACAAACACTCTTACATGTCATTTTTAAACTAGAAGGTGAGATCGGTGTTTCACTATCTGACTAATCTGAGAAGAGACACCAAAAGAAACTCAGAGGTCACAGTCTCTTTTAAAGTCCAGACAATATCTTGGTCTTCTTCTTCTTATCTTGGTCAGATCATGCAAGAACCTGAAAAACCTGGAAGATCTACAATTGACAGCCGGGACCAACAATTGAACGTGTTTTCCGAGGCACGGATTTGTATGTAATGAATAATCACCTATTAATTCACGAACAAACCTCGTCAAGCGTACCTTTGAGACCCGTGAGGCTAGTCTGAAGCCTATATAGATAACAATAAGTCGAGGTTTTGAGGTGATTTTGTATTTGTTAGGCAAAGATCTCAAAAATGTGTGTTTATGTATGACACATGCATAGATTTCTTGCAAATTATGAACATGCGAGTGGGTATAGGTATAGGTAGGTGGTATAGGTCTCCAAAATCATTTTCAGTTATGTTAGAGACTCGCTAAAGAAACTTGTTAAAAATAACATTTCTGTTCTTCGTTTTTTTGAACGATGATGAACTCTTTTACGTTGTTTTCATAGTGATTTAAATGATAGATACTGACAGGTCGCGTGGACAAGACTGCCGGTAACTTTTAATTACTTTTTAGTCTGCGTCTCATCTAGATGCCACCGTCATCGTCACCGCGTGCGTCACCGTAAGACGTAGCCACTTCAGCAGTATATAGCTAAGGTTTCCCTACTTGACATTTTGAAATTGAACGTAAGATAAATCATACGCTTTTTTTAAACAAAAGACACGTGCATGTCTCATTAATAACTTACCTATGTCACACAAACACAAAGACACAACTTTAGCTTGAAATTGTACTAATTTTTGCTTTATACTGTAAAGCAAAAATTAATACCTACAGTTTTACTCATACCTGTTCTTTAGACACTACTAACTGCAGTATTTCTAGGGCAATAGAATATTTTTTGACTGTCTGAAAAAAACTTTAACGTATGTAAATAATCTTAAATTGAAATCTACCTTTTAAACAAACGAGAAATGAGAAACAATTTATTTATGTCGATTATCAAAATCTTATCGATTAAAAAAATCTCACCCCATCTCTAGTGTAAGGGTACAAAACTTTGCAATGAAACAATTTGAAAGTATCCAACCGGATCGTTCAACGAATCGCAACTGTCTAATACTTTGAAATTAATTAACTCGGGTTATTGATTTTATCTGTTTCGACAGGATTAACAATTTTTGTTGAGTAAATATACTTGTATATATCTGTCTTAATAATATCATAAATGTTAAAATCTGTGAGATTGTAAAATGGTTTGTTAACCAATTGAACGTCAAAGGCTGGATGGATTGGGATAGAATTTGGATGCGATTAGACTAATCTGGAGAACAATTAATTATTACCAAGATAGGTATGATGTTTAAGGAAAATTTCCGAGCTTTATTCCGCGCACTGGCGAAGTCCAATGCAAACGCTGGTTTTCAATAACCTTTGATCAGTCATCCCTATTAAAAACGTATGTACCTATTTAAAACTTCAAGAACACTAATGTACAGAGGTGGACTTGAGGTATAGGCATTTTTCTACCAGTCAAGATGTTTTCAAATCGGTCCATCAACGACGGAGTTATTAGATAACCAAAACTTATAAAAAAAATATAAACACGCATTGAGGACCTCCTCCTTTTTTGTACACCGGTTGATGAACAAGACAAACTTCTTTAACGGAATAACATATTACTATAGGCTGTAATTTACAAAAACACATGAGATACGTAAATTATGTCGCGAGTGGTTTCTAGGTATTCGTATACATGTCGTATAAGCAAAGTTCAGCAAAAGCACTTACTCTCGCGCACAAATGTAACCACAGTGGTCAATCACTAAAGCAGTTATAATAAATTAATAAAGCAATTTAACTAAAGGTCCAACTAACGTTTATTATGTTAACCACTTCGAAAGCGGCACGGTCAGTGGCCCAGTTGCTGAAGTTTCAACTAGTATTTTGTTAGTTGCACGCTGTAGTTAATGATCGTGTAAACTCTGCCTTATAGTTTTCTACGTGTGTGCGGCATTACGTTTACAATATTTTTTTTTTCTCTTTTAATACCTAATTAAAGCCTGCCTGTTACAGATGAAGCGAGGTCAATGTGGTTATTTTTATAAGGCACTGATTTAAAGAGGCAGTTGTAATTAGCGGTTTTGGTAAGTTAAAAAATATAAATGGCACGTTTAATAACTAGTTCAGCAGTTAAAACTAAGCAGTAAAGTAAACAAAAATGAGTAATAAAAAGTAATGAAATGGATCAGTGAATATATAATTGAGCAGGAAAATAATAAAATGGGCGGCAAAAATTATTGAACGAGCGGTTACGTGTGGGCAGTAATAAATCGGAATTTGTCGGTAAGAAATCTCATTCCAAGCAATTTTATAAACAATGAGGTGGTAAAGTAGTTTTCGAGATAAAGCGGAATATCTTCTGTCCCCGAGTTGCCGGACCTCCGCCGGCCTTCTTCGTAGGCCTACGGCCCGGTGCCCATGCCGTTATCTGAAGTTGTTTTTGCCAGTTAGCAGCTAGCCATAGTAGGTTGATTATCTGTAATACGCACCTTAAAACTGTATTCAATGAATTTGAGTTCGGGTGTCACCGCTCGCTATGATCTGCTCGATTAGTTTTAGAAATGACATTGTATGATAAAATAACCGACTAATTGATTTTTTATTACTGTCCACGTTTTACTGTCGCATTAATTAATCAACCGCCATTAAATTAAATAACTGCTCAATATGTTTTTCAACTGATCATAATAACATCTCGAATATATAAATAACAGCTCGAAAAATTTGTTCCCTTTTTATAAAAGCTCACGCTCGATGCATTATGACGATCTTTAGCTATGTTTACCGCTAAAATAGGCAATCATTTTGAATATCATGAAAAACATCAGCTATAGTTCAAGATCTTCAAAATGATTACGTAAATATTACAGTTTCGGAAGAAATCTTTTATACCAAAAAGTCATAAAAAGTATACCTACCTAGTATTAATGTAATGGGTGTTTGCGGATACTACTACTGTTGTTAACTACCAACAACACTTTCAGTACATATTGTACATATTATATCGTGGAGTTTGCGCAATAGGCACGCGCTAAGTAATTTATAGAAAGTTGTTCCAAAAGAAGTTCAGAGTTTTGCTTATGTTTATTAGAATATATGAGAGTTTCGTGGTTGTGTTTTGCCAGGCTGTGGCAGGTAAAAGTTTTAAATATAAATAAAGGCTGTACATGCTTATGTACCGTCACTTAAAATGATAAAGCTTGAGACAATAAATCATAAATCTAACATCATATATAATTCGTTAAACTAAATACGTAAATACATGAGGGATTTATTCAGAAACAAGATCATGTTCATAACGGTTTCGTTCTTCCAATTGTTTTTGAATATCAAGCTTGTTTGCTTTTTCTCAATTAAACTTTACATTTTTAGTAGCTCGTTTACGTCATCGAATCAAATCATGAGTGCATTTTAATTTACGTCCAACTACACTATGCACACGCATGGGAGCTGCTAGTAAATCTTTTAATATCACAGAAATAATTAATTAATCATCTCAATGTTTTAAAGCTCTAAAAGGTGTGAAGAGGTTGGTTCGCAGGAACGTGTTCGGAGCACTACACATATTCATATCTTTATTTGCATTCCATAATGTGTTGAGATCTTACAATGGGCTTAAAGCTAGAGTACAATTACGGACCCTGTAGTAGGGTACAGCAAAAAGTATAAAATTAAAATTATTGTTTTACAGAATATAATTAATACGAGATAAATCAACAATTTTAAACATGTCCTTAATAATAATTAAATCAATTATAACATTTATTTTTGAGATCGTTTATATCACAATCATTATTTATTTATATTAAAATACATTATTTATGAATACTATTATTATATACATTAATTTATTATAATATTATATTAATTTACAGAGTACAAGCTACGCTAATATATATAAATACAACTTAGGTAGGTACACATGTATTTAAATCGCCACTTTATGAAAGAGTTTACAATCAGTAGTAAGTACGTTGTGCAGTCTATCGGATAATTACTACCCAACTTGTCACTAATTCAGCCAAACGAAGTAAACAGTTGGACCTAGGCCACAAAGATTTTAACAACGATCGCGCTTGCGCTGCGTTTTTATATCTAGGTGACTTGCGATCTTCACTAAATGTTTGGTCTAAATTGTAGGGGGAAGCGCGGCGGCGTCTGTCAGTAGGTACGCGGTCGGTTTTACGAATATAAATACTTGAATGTAAGGACTATGTGGATTCTGTTTTAAATTTTCTTTTCTAAATCTTTTAAGTTCTTTTATTTATTTATTATTTTGTATGGCAGTTAGAGTTCTTTATGGGACCAACCCAAATGTTTTTTCTTTAGTATTGTTCGTCAGCACGTGGAGCTCCTCAAGTTACGAGTTGAGTTCACGATTACTGACAAATGCTTGCACTGACTGATCTGGTCCCCTCATCCTGTGTGGTTCTTTCCTCAAAAGACCATCTCAGACACTAATCTGCATGGATCATACATGATTTGATCAAGATAATGTCTGGACCTTAAAAGAGACTAGACCTCTGAGTTTCTTTCGATGTTTCTTCTCAGAGTAGTCAGGTAGTGAAACTCCGATCTTATGTAATAATATTTATAATAATAATATTTATTAAAGTTCATAAAGTTTTGTAGTACATGAGGGATTTACAAAGTATGCATTTATAATTACATGTAGTAGGTACAACAAAGCTGGATGATTCACTGCTCTCCTAGCTAGATTGCTGAGCAATCTGTGTTTAGGGGAGACAGTTTCGACTCCCTATTTGAGTATCACAATAATCATGTATTATACTTTCGGCGATAATAATATTAACAAAACAAAAAACAAAAAAACCAAAATCGAAATCTTAAAATAAAATAAAAATAAAATAAACCAAATTAGATTGAGTAGTGCTGGTGTGGTAATTCGAGTGATTATGTGTTTCTGTATGTGTATGGTGTGTGTGTGTGTGTCTCTCTGTGTGTGTGTGTGTGTGTGTGTGTGAATTTGAATATTGTGGAATTGAGTTACTTTCATGTAAGTGTCACTAAGTACTGTTCAGTCTCGTCGTAGGTTTTGTTTAGGAGGAATGTACGGAGGGCAAGTTTGCATTTGCTGTGTGGTAAATTGTAGATGTATAAGGAAGCGTTAATTTTATTGTACAAGCAAGGGCCAAGATAGTAGAAAAATCTCTTTGTGTATTTAAACTGAGTTTGTGGAACAGTACAAATCATATCCTTCCGCCGTTTGGTAATATTAATATGAATAAGGGGGGTTTTTAAATGTTGCAGTAGTATAGTTTGCAGAATGAAATGCTGCCTTATGTACTAGTTAAAAAAAAATTACGTGTAAAAGTGTTTGTGAAAACCTATTTACAGAAATAAATATCATTTATCATTTACTTAATTAAATTAGTATCAGAGTTTTTATGGCTCCCATGGCCTTCTGACTTGGCATCACATGCCGCGGCCGTCGAGACATATCTCTCAGGCGTGCCGGTTTTCCCACGATGATCTTCCTTCACCGTTTTTGAAGCAAGTGATACTTAATTATACAATACCTACGCACATAATCCGAAAAGTCACAGGCAGTCTGCTGGTAACGCTACTAGGCTATCTCTTAATAAATAATCATTGCAATATAAACAGTCCCTTTTGAAATAACATCCCCGAATAACCAGCCAATACTATCTCTCCCGAGATTTCTTTGATGGTACGAACAATCAAACTTAGGTAAGTACCTACATCTATTCTGGCGTATCCCTGTAAGAATTACATCTCCGGGGCTATTTGGTGTTTAGATAGGTCTCAAACATAAACTAGTTGCGTCACTACTCTCGCTGAGTTAGGGGAACTTTTAATAGTGTTCATGTCTCCAGAGTGGTGCGGAGACGTGCTGTCGATGTTGGTACATTAATGTACATGTTACTAAGTTATTATAGCGATCTATATCTAGTTACATGGCGGGTAAGTTCTGCAGGTATTTTGAAAGTGGTTGAGAGGAAAACTGTCGATAGTGTGATGCGCCAATTTGCGCCTTTAGAATGATGTGAAAGTTTACTGCAAGTGATGAGGTAAATGTATGTATACTCCATCCGAGTAGGTAGTTAACTAAAGGTAAACAATCTTGACAAGTCTTTTTACATAAACACTTATTAATTAAATACAACTACTGTTTAAACAAATTGTTTAATTTATCATATAATCGTTTTTTTTTAATCTATTTTTGTTTTCAGCTGAATTTTATTTTTAAACTGTGTTATTAACTAAAATATAAATACATGTCAAAATTGTTTACCTTTTGTTAACTACCTAATCGGATGGAGTATAGGTATACAGGATAGAAGGGACTTCTTTACACATCACAATGTGATTTTGGCTTCCACACCACAATGCGTTGAAATTTTTCGTCGGTTTTTCCTAATTTTAATGATTTGCCTAATATTCTTTTCGCTTTAATTTTTATCTATGCTAATGTGGATATACCTAAATGAAAAACTGACTTATTTAATTGTAAAGGAAAAATGACAATGGGTTAAACAAAAATCTGAGGTTTTCAGGTCTCTTGCAGGCAAAAATGACACTTGACAATGGACTTAAACATAACTGACGAAATGTTAGTGTTCCTGACCACCTACTAAACGTACACCCCTGCCTAACCCTTTGGGATATACAACCGTTATGTTTGAGTGCTGTGCATTTCTGTAAGTGACGAATTCACTATACTTATTACTGTTGCGCTGTGTGTTTATGTACATTTTTAGTGAGTAAGTCGTTGAAGTGCCATAAGAAATAAATAAATAAATAAATAAAATAAATAAATAAATAAAAATGCACCTACATTTTAATATCGTGGCTTAGCATATCCCGCCGTGACGTAAAATTTCATGGCTGAGCGATAGGAAAGTATTATTTTTAACTTTTTTAATGTTTACTTTTTTGCGGTGAGGATTTTTTAATTTAACTTTTATGTTTAAGTTTTTAAAAGCATTAATTTAAATTTGTATAGTTCACAGTTATCAAAAATTTTCAGTGCATTTGAATGTATAGTCAAATGCTGGTTAAAACGAATCCAAACACGACATATTATCTGCTATTATTTCCCCAAGAGTGAAGTAGTGTCCTAGATATCCTGGCTGCATCAGACCAAATATGCCTTAATCTTGCTTATTAATATAACACACATGGGTGTTTGAAATATTAAGAACTTTAAAGTTAATACCCATATACTTCTAAAATCGCAACGGAAGCTAACCCAGAAGAGCTGATAACTTTGAAACGGCTGAACCGATTTTGATTAATCAGCATGTCTAAGAACCATCGCAAAAAACTCTGCTTTCTAATGAAAAAACCGCATCTTAATCGTTTCACCCGTTAAAGCGCTACGGTGCCACAGACAGACAGGCAGTTCACCTACACACATAGCGGTCAAACTTATAACACCCCTCTTTTTGCGTCAGGGTTTAAAAACTAGGTAATGATTTACCTGCTATATATTTATTTGAGAAATTAACTCTGAAAACTGTGAAGAAAAAAAGTGTCAAAAGTGCTATGTCTTTAAGGTTTTATTATAATAAACTATTGGGCTTTAACTTTAAAACCCGTACTTAAAACCAACAAGTAGGTGCGATATTTAGGTACCTACCTGCGACTGATATAGGTACCTAAATGTTGGTACCCCAGTTTTTATCATCCCTCGAGGCCCAATCTTGCTGTCTACGCGCGGAATTCCCTCGGGACAACGTATCCTTAAATTTCCGATGAAAACAAAGAATCCGTGAATATAGGTCCGCGAGAGCGAGCGAATGGAAATTTACATCCTAATTTCCCAGGTGTATACCCACTGAGAGTCTCTATTCGTCAGCGTTATCAAAAATCGGATACATCCGGACCCTAACGTATAAAAGGATGACCTGTAATTCGATTACTGACATCGCACCAATTGTCAGCTTTTTGTTTACCTGCGTACTGTGTTTTCTGTTCATGGATGGAGGCGTGATGACGATATTGACGATGTATAAATAGCAAAATTATAATTATTTAGTCCATCAATTAGAAAATAAAAAAAACCGGCCAAGAGCGTGTCGGGCCACGCTCAGTGTTGGGTTTCGTAGTTCCCGTCCGTCACAATAAGTGTTCAAAATGCTTGCATATACAATTATACTACAAACTTAGTCCAGAAATTATTTTGTACAACTTTTAGTACAAAAACTGTTGTTTCCATCCAAGTTCAAAATAATTAATAATTATCTAGAAAGTCCTTATAAAGTTCTACATTTCAGATTTTTTTCATTTTTTCTAAACTTATGGTTCAAAAGTTAGAGGGGGGGGACACATTGTTTTTTACTTTTGTAGCGATTATTTCCGAAATTATTGACATTATCAAAAAATGATTTTAGTAAACCCCTATTCATTTTTAAATACTTTTCCAACAATACAAATAATCACACGTTAGGGTTAAAATTAAAAAAAAAATCACTGCCCACTTTACATATAGGGGGGCTACCCTAATAAAACATTTTATTCCAATTTTTATTTCACCACTTAGTTGGCGTGATTGATATACATATTGGTACCAAATTTCAGCTTTCTAGTGCTAACGGTCACAGAGATTAAGCTATGACGGACGGACGGACGGACAGACAGACATGGCGAAACTATAAGGGTTCCTAGTTGACTACGGAACCCTAAAAATGATGGACAAGTATGTTTTTGCTTTTTCAAAATGATGGAAAACTACTTAGATTAAGTGCAATAAAATAAAGGCCTGTGACAACATAATTAGGTAAGTATACTTACACTATACAAAATTGTGACGTCATGCTCCGTTTTGAGTCAATGGGGGGAGGGAAGGGGGGGGGTCGTATGGATCATACAGGTATGATCCTTACGAACCCCCCACCTCTCCCACCCCACATATTATGCGACCGTAGTTAAAGGTCTCATATATAGGTCACAAAAACACAAGGAAGTAGCGAAGGACGGGCTTTTCGGGGGACTGTCTTAGGTAATTATGGCGTTCCAAAAGTGCTAATCCTCAACTTAAATTGAACAAATGACTTTTGTTTATGATATCTATTATTTTTCCTGCCTCGTTGGTCTAGTGCTTCCAAACGCTTCTGCTGAACTTGAGGTCCCGGGTTCGATCCCCGTGTCGTGCGAAGCGTTGTTGAGTTTTTCCATCTGGAATTTCTAAATATCAGTCCAGAGTCTGGATTTGTGCCCGATTGATGGCAATAGGTTCGCCCCGTATTACATGAGACATAACTAAGAAAACTGACTTGAAAGCAGGGCCTCAATCAATCTCAATCCCTAAGGGTGTAAAAGAGTGGTTTTTGTATATATACATTTAACCTAACCTAACTTGCCATACCTATCCTATAGCTAACCTAACTACCTAACCTAACTACCTCACTGCAATGCATTGATTTTGAAAGATATAAAATACATAATTTTAAACTCAACTGTATTGCGCTGAGTGTCCTATGTCACAAAAATGACTACGCCGCGCGCCGATGCTGTTTTCATCAGTACATAGAGTGGTTCTCAAGGAAGTTTTAGTACCTACCTATATAATTTGTCAAGTTTTTTCATTATATTTTTGCCAATGTGTAGACATTGACAAAAATATAATGATATTTGTTGGAGGTGAAAAATAAGTCTTCTGGGAGCTGGGCGCGATAGATAACCGACATCCATGGGTTAAGCCGCGGGCATCAGCTAGTACTTAATAATAATTGAGCTGTTAAGCTGTTTTTTGTTTTGCTATTTTGTCTTGTTGTTTTTTTTTGTTCGAAATGTAACATGGCTACATGTGTGACGTCACACTAGAGCAGAAGGACTCATAAGTATAAATGTAAACGACCTCACAAGGACGGGGCCTTTAAAAAAAATGATGTATTTCGTGTGAACTTATGGATGGTTCTTTGGCTCTATTCTTTACCTTTAAAAGTTTTTTAATGATACGATATGCCGTCTATCCCGTGCCAAAAAGAAACAAAACAGTTCCAATTAAAAGACGCTATACGACGATAATTAAAACCACAAAATAAAACCACAATTCATTATGTAGGATAGTCTGGTAGGTATGAGTGGTACATGAAATCCACTAATTGCAAGCGACAGCTAAACTAAAGCGCTTTTCTGATTGCCGCTCCGTCTCGCCGCCGCTAGTGGTGCTCGAGACGCTGAATTCGTCACCTGTTGAAAATAATTAGTCAAAAAAAATCAGTACTAAAACAAAAATGCAGGTGCTGCGTAATGCTCGACATCTAGCTTTTTGTGTTAACCTCTCGACGCGAGAACTTGAAAAAAAATTCAGACTAAAATTTCGGTGGGAATTTTTCAACGATCGCAAACTATTCGAACGAGTGTGTTCGCTCGTCTGACGAAATCACAAGTGGAAAACAAAACTCTTTGGAATCGGAGCAATTTTCGTACGTATGTATGAGCCTATCGGTTTAAGTTGGGTAGATAGGTACCTATATCTAGGGTACCTACCTACTTACCTCGATCGTATCTATATATAAGCCGTTCACAAGTGGAAATGGCTAAGTAAGTAGTATTGCGTTGAATACTAGGTAAGGACTTACCTTTAAGTACCTACCAATTTGCAAGGTGAAACGGTAGTAGGGTTTTCTACCATGACGTAAACTGTAAAAGACAGTAGGTAGGTAGATACTGGAAAGAAAAAATATGTTGATGTGCTGACCGCCATAGGATTACATAGTACCTAGGTACCTACATATTAATTGCGAATCGCTCAAACATCTTCAAATATCAATTTATAAGTCAAAGTTTTTGTCCGAATGCTGCAATGCTATTAGTTGTACAACTATCGACAAATAATAACAGATCGCTCAACTACAATTTCACTCAATTCCCAAACTATGTCCCAAGTTAAGTAGGTACATGGCAAGGTCTACCTACGTAGTAGGTAAGTAGGTACCTTTGTCCAAAGTCGAGGAATCGAAAGTAAAAGACAATTTATTTACTGTTATCTACTAATTATTATAGTCAATAAACTATGAAATACTATTCTGTTGGTATTTTTTTTTTTATTGGAGTCATGATTTTAAACATCAACGTTTTGTTTTCACCGCCCGCCGCGCCGCGATGCTGCGTTCCAGAATCACTTTGACTCTTTTCAACTTCCGTTTATAAGACTTTTAACTTGCAATCATCTGAATGCGTTACTAAAGGAATATTATTGTGTTATCTTAAATATATTGAACATTTTGCGCTCGTACAATATTGCTTTAATCTATCATAAAGTTCATTTTAATTTATGCTCTGTTCAACGACCCCTTATTTAAGTCTGGAGCACGAGCACGACAAATGTCGAGAAACGCGGGAATCTTGAAACGAACAAGGCGCCAAATCTCGTAAAATTTAAAATTAATTTGCTTTATATTGTTCAAATACTTCAAAATTAGTTGTAATTATAAAATAGTAATTGTATATATTTGTAAATAGTGTGATAAACAATGGGGGGAACTGGTAAGAAGAGAAAAAAAGCGGAGCCCCCAGATGGTCGAGCAGTACGGGACATCACGGAGACCTCTTCCGACTCCGATGATTCAGTAAACAACAGCAGGAAGTATCAAGTATTTAAAGTCCCCGGATACTCAAGGAAGTATCCTGAAAATAGCAAGAAAACAGAATACATAGTATTTTTATCTCATCAGATTGAGCGCCCATTTTCTGACAAAGACAGATTGGCTATTTCGCATGTTATACGCAAATATTGTGTCACTGGCATATTACATTTAAAATCTATTAATAAGTACAAAATAGGTATAACATTTGACCTATCCAATAATGCCAATGTATTCTTGCAAAATAAAAAACTTTTAGATGAACTGGGCTTAAATGCAACAATACCAGCTGCCGACACCGAGGTGACCGGGGTTCTTACTTCAGTCCCTACGGATTTGTCTAATAAAAGAATATCTACTTTAATTGGAAGTTCCAGAAATGTCATACAGGTGAGGCGTTTCATGCGCCGCGTACAAAGAGAGGGTGGCGTGGTCACGTATGAACCCACTCAAACTGTTGCGGTTACTTTCGCCTCTACTGAGTTACCGCAATACGTGTACCTTGACTCCTGGAGGCACGAGGTAAGCTGTTACGTTCCTCCTGTCAAACAGTGTTTGCAATGTATGAAGTTTGGACATATTGCAAAATATTGTAAGAATGAAGTTGTATGCTCCATATGTACAGACAAGCATAGTTTTAAAACTTGTAAAGAAGATCCTAAAAACGCTAAATGTGTCAATTGTGGTGGTAATCATGTTTCCATCTCAAACACCTGCCCACAGAAAAAAATGAAAATAGAAGAAAATAAAGTCAAGTCCAGAGCCGCTAAATATTCCGATTTATTTAATGAACATTCTTTTCCAAAATTAACACAGAAGAACATTGAAACACAAATTATTAATTTGACTAAATCAGATTTTTTTATGAATACTTTAACAAATGCTATAACTAAAATTATATTAAGTCAAAAAGATAATCCCATTAATTCAACCTCCATAAAAGAAATTCTGCAACAAACTTTCCGTACCAGTACTTCATCATCTAATAATGGATCTTAATATAATGCAGTGGAACGCACAAAGTATATTAAGTAATAAACTTTTATTAACCCAATTTCTTTATGAGCATAACATACATGTTGCAATCATATCAGAAACCTGGTTAACACCCATTAAACATTTTAACATGAGAGGATACAAAATAGAAAGACATGATATTGGAAATAAACACAATGGTGTAGCTATCTTAATTCGTAATAACATAAATTACAGAAAAATAATTACATATTCTGATAGCTGTCTACAAAATATTGGTGTAAGAATTACTGTAAATAATACAGAAATAAGTATAGTAAGTTTCTACTGTCCACCAAATTGCTCTCCATATTTTGACAAACATAAATTTGAATCTTTAATAAAATCTGTGCCTGAACCAATGATATTTGCTGGTGATTTCAATGCCCATCACACCTCATGGGGATGTAATTCTACAAATCCAAGAGGTAGGGATATTTTAGAGATTGTTGATGATAATAATTTGGTGTTAATGAACAGTGGTGAAGTGACAACAGTTGGTTCTTTAACGTGGCGTCCAAATGCCTTAGATCTGTCCTTAGTTTCCCCATCATTGGCTCTTTCTTGTGATTGGTCTGTCCATTGTGATCCTCTTGGCAGCTACCACCTTCCTGTAATTATGAAAGTTTTTATCAACAATAATATAGAAAACACTAGTAATAACAGAAATTTGCCCACCTATCCTAACTTTAGAATGGTAGATTGGAAGATATATGAACAAAATGTAGATTTACAATTATCTACTCTTCAGGATCAACATGATGCTCCATTGGAAAATTATACAGAGTTTTGTAAAATTTTGCATTCTGCAATTAATAAGTCCCTTCCTTATCATAATAGGCCAGATTCTTCCTCGGCTGATAATATTATTCGCAACTCTTATAGAAAGTCAGTAAAAGCCCCTCTTCCTTGGTGGAATAAAAAATGTTCAGAAGCAGTTCAAAAGTCTAAGTCCGCATATATAAATTTTAAAAACAATCCGTCTGATGAAACATTTATTGAGTTTAAAAGATTACAAGCCCTCAAAAAACTTACTTTGAAAACAGAAAGATCAAATAGTTGGGTTGAACTTTGCAGCTCCTTTAATCGATGTACACCTCTGTCCAGAATCTGGAAATATATGCGGAAATTTAATAAAACATATTCTTGCAGCAATAATGATGTCAATTGGATTCAGGATTTTCTAGAAAAATTTACCCCAGATTATGTAAATAATAAGTCAAATTTCCTCATTGCCAGCGAGACAAACTCTGAAAATATCTTTTTAGTAAAATCTTTTTCAATACAAGAATTGAAGTCTGCTGTTAATTCTAGAAAAGATAGTGCTTTTGGACTGGATGGTATTCCATACATTATGTTAAAAAAGCTTAGTGATAAGGGTTTGCACACTTTTCTCAAAATATTAAATAATTTGTGGTTGAACAATGATATACCTCATTCTTGGAAATCTGATTGTTTGGTACCCATTTTGAAGCCAGATAAGCCTCGGTCTAATCCAGATTCCTATCGTCCTATTGCTCTAACATCCTGTGTTGGTAAAATTTTTGAGCAATTAATAAAACAAAGGTTGGAATTTTACATAGAACAAAACAATATTTTACCTGCTAATCAATTTGGTTTCCGTAGGGGAACATCAGCTCGTGAAAGCATTTGTCAGTTACAGCTAGATATCCAAAATAGTTTAAATAACAAGGATTGCTTAATGTCAGTATTCTTTGATGTTGCTGGAGCCTTTAACAGTGTAAATATTGATGTCCTTTGTTCTGAATTACTTCTTATTGGAATTCCAAACAAAATTGTCCACTGGGTCCATGAATTCTTAACTGAAAGGAAGGTTTACGTTAGATATAATGATAAATTACATGGGCCAAGATTTGCTTCAGTAGGAGTTTGTCAAGGAGGAATTCTGTCTCCATTAATTTTCATTTTGTACATACGTCGTTTGAATTTGATTCTAGGCTCTAAAGTCAAAAATCTTCAATTTGCTGATGATTTAGTTGTGTATTTGTCTGGGAGAAATTTAAAAAGTATGACACAGTACCTTAATAAGGCATTGGAAGGATTGTGCACATATTTTTCTTATTTAAATCTAGATATAAATGCACTCAAATCTAAACTAGTAGTATTTAGTAGAATTAGCAATTTCAGTCCTTCTGTTTATTACAATCAAGTTTCTATACCAATTTTTCAGGAAGTTAAGTTTTTAGGTGTAACCTTCATTCATAATTTGACCTGGAAAAAATATGTTGAATTGATAAGTTCTAGAGCTAACAGAGTTTTTAATGTTTTGAAGACATTGTGTAGAACCTCTTGGGGAGCTGACCCAAAAATATTGTTGTTATTATATAAATCCTTAATACGTAGTCATTTTGAATATGGCTTTCTCTGTTTTGCTAAAGATAAAAGGTTAGTAGATATTCTTGATAAAATACAAAATAAAAGTTTGAGACTCATTACCGGGGCATTTAAAAGTACTCCAATTAATGCAATGCAAGTTGAATGTAAACTTCCTCCATTATGTATAAGATTCTCGTACCTGACAGAAAGGTTTTTATTAAAACTTTATAGTAAAAATAATAATCACTTGTTTTCCAATTTGAAACAATCATGTACAACATCCATTAGCAACTTAACATATATACTTCAGGGCTTTCCTCAATATGTCAATTTTCTTGAAACTCTGCAAATTCATAAGTCATCTATTCTTCCATGTTATCAGGGGGATTTTGACAGCAAATTTCCTGCAATGGACATCATTATTGATCACAATCTATCCACTAAGGAAGATGTAGATAGTAAATTTCATGAGTTTACTGATCATAGATTTGTGTATACTGATGGGTCTAAAACTGAGTCAGCAGTATCATTTGCTATTTTTGATGAGCTATTGAATTCTGGTACTGGTTATAAAATAAACTCAAACACAAGTATATTCACAGCTGAGGCTGTGGCTATACTTGCTGCCTTAAAGCACATTAGGCTTACTAATGATGGATCTTGTCAATGGGTAATAGTTAGTGACAGCATGAGTGTTCTTGAAAACCTCAAAAATAATAGGTTGAATGCTGACACAAACTATTTTATATCATTAATAAAAGAATCTTGGTTGCATTTGTCTTGTCAGAACAATAAGGTTTTGTTCATGTGGGTCCCTTCGCATGTTGGTGTGATGGGCAACGAAAGGGTTGATTTTCTAGCTAGAGCTATAACAAATTCTGATGATGTCCCAGATTCAAGTAGTTTCCTCAACATATCTGTTCCTTGTACAGACATAGTTCCTCTGTTGAAAAAAAGGTCCACTGATATATGGAAAAGGCACTGGAATCATACAGTCCAAATTGAAAATAAAGGTATGTGGTATGCAGTATACAATATTCCCATAGGAACCATGCCTTGGTTCTGTAAAACCAATACTTATATGAACAGGAAGTTTTACTCCACTATACTCAGGCTTCGTTTTGGTCACTGTCGGTTAAATTATCATTTGTCTCGTCTGAAAATTGTACACAGTCCTCTCTGTGATCATTGTAACTCTCAAACAGAGCAATCTCTTGCTCACATCACATCTTCTTTGAGTGCTCATCTTTTGGCATCCAGCGCCTTGTGCTGATGGATGAGCTAATTGAAATTTATGGTAGCCCTGATTTGGTACCGCGCTCCATTCAGGCTCTTCTTGTAAATAGCTCGACTTATTTACATTTGTTTCATTTTATTATTAGTACAGTTGGACAAATTTAACTCATGTTTTGTAAATAATAATATTAACTGTCATGTATATGTAATTGTGTATTTATATAAATATCTTTTCATTGACTTTCTTAAATATAATTTGTAGTATGTTTTAAAAATCAATTAAGATTTTAAGAATAGTAGACATTTTTTGGACTACAAATTCATGAAGTATTGGTACCTACATAGATCGTTGTCACTTTGTCAGATACTTTCCGTCAGTTGGGATTAAAAAAAAAAAAAAAAAAAAAATCTATGGACTTGAAACTCTGCTCTTACAAAATAACATAAACATTGAATGAAAATTACTTGGACTTGGATTTGTGAATCCTAAACATGGATTTGTGATTTTATTGAAATAAACTGAAGACTTTAAATGGAATAACTTAACATGGAAAATGAGAAACTGATGAATTTACCTGGATTTGATTACTTATGAAAAATGTTAACTGATGACTAGGCAGCATGGTCTCAGACCTTAGCCTGTTCCGCCAGGAACTAAAATTTAAAAAAAAAAAAAAAACGACAAATGTCAAACAAATTGACATTTCCCGGATGTAAACAGATTGATTGGTTGTATTTTTACCACATTTTATTGATTGGCGTCGAGCTAGGAGTGCAAAATGGACCAAGAAACCGCTAAAAAGCTTTTAGTTGAAGGAGGAACGTTTGTTTTCCTCGGAGTGCCTCAAGAGACACAATTTGGCATCGATATGAAATGTTGGAACACAGAAGAGGATTTTCGCGGAATCAAAATGATACCGCCAGGATTACACTATATCCATTTCTCTGCAGTGAGCAAAGAAACCGGGGATGTCTCTCCAAGGTAAGTAATTCTACTTAGTTTCTAATTACAACTTCCAACAAACACAGTAATGTTCATTACAATATTTGACAATTTACATGTTGTAAACAGAAGCCTTAACTTACACAATTTGTATAATAGATTGTGTTTTTATCATGGGGATTATTAGACAAGTTATTCATTAAAAAAACCTATAGTCACTTGATGATCAAAGATGATCAAGCAAAGTTTCAAGGTCAACAAATATATTAATAAAAGATCAAAAATGACCTTAGAAGAATTTTAAACTATAGATGAGGTTTTATTCTTAAATATTACAATTTATTGTCAGATGGCCTGCCATGTATATGTCATTAGGTGATACTCCATGTGTGTCTTCCAGTACTAATATCTCTCATTGAACCAACTTTCATCCTTTTTGCTGTATTTTAGAGTTTTAGTAGATAAAATTGCCGCAGATGTAAATATATATATATCTTAGAATGAAGTTCTAAAATCCTAGAAGCGAATTGCACCCACAATAGTCTTCTTCAGGGACTGAGTGCGGTATTCATTTATTAGCATTAGGACAGATTTGTTTAAAGATAGATTACAGACCACAACATAAATTAAGTAAATAAATGCAATCAAGCGAAAAGAAGAAGGCTAGAAGACATAATAAAGGATACTGTCTTAAAAGATTGTACAAATTGTCAACAATGCCTTATAAGGACAAATTTCAACTTTAGAATGTTTAAAACAATTAGCATATTCGATTAATATATAAAAAAAATGATATTAGTACAGGGAATTTATTTTTGGTTAATATGTCTGTAAGGTTGGTAAAACTTAGCTGATATCTGTTGAAATAAAAGAAGAGCTACTTTAATTTTCATACAAGAAAATGAAATGCCTACAAAATTAACAGCATCTTTATAATGTTTTCAGATCAGGCTTCATGCATTACTTCAATAAACATGAATTTCTAGTCAAAATGTGGGACAAGAAGGCAGAAGACATGAGCTTAGATGTGATAAATGAAGAAGGTGTGCAACGCCTTAAAGATAACCTGTTCAATGTGGATCGGCATCTTGCACCATACCCATATGAGATATGGCAAAAATGGAAACTACTTACTTCTCAACTACCAGGTAAATGACTATTCTTCCGAATATACAAATAATTTATTTTCTTTGTACTACTTATCTAGTGAAAAATGTGTGTGGAATTCTGGCAGTGCCATTTTAACTTGTCAACAATTTAAAACGGCACTGCCAGAATTCCAGACATAATTAAAATACCTATCGTTCCGGGTTTCGCACGGGGCCTGATAAATTAAGCAAGTAAATTCCGGTACTAGGACACTCTAAACAACAAACAAATAATTATCAACAAGAAACAATAATGTAATAGAGTGTGTATGTGTGTCTGTGTAATGTAAATTTTCATTGAATAAGTACTCCTTTACTCAGTGCTCCTATCAAGTTCCAATACCTATAGATTTTATTAAACATTACAGCTGAACTAGCAGAGAAGCTGTCACCACAAAATGGTATGATCAGAGCTTCAGTAGAACTCCTGCCTATGACAGACAAAGAGAGACCAAGAGGCGTAAAGACTAGCACCTCAATGGAAGGTCAAGAAAGTACAGAAGAGTCCTCTAAAGCCTCTGGAGAAGCAACAGACGATGCTGCTGCAGGACAGTCAGATCCTAAGAGAGCAAAGAGAATTACACCAGAAGAACGGGAAGATGCTATGTTGCCTAATTTGAAACCTGCACCAGGTAAATATGTTACGTAAGCACTTCTCTCACAATTTAGTCTGCTTGAATTTCATACTTTTCCCTTTAAATTTTGACATTTCTTTGACTCCTGCATAGTTTAAAAATTAAAAATAGCTGACTAGCTTACTTGGTGATAACATAGATTCCTAATGGTGGAAGAATTTTTAAAATTGGTTTAGCAGTTTTAAGGGTATTCCCTATAAACAAGCAAATCTTTCCTTTTTATAATATTTTTAAAAGAAGCATAGATAAATTATTAGCTGTCACCCGGGAATTTGTCTGCATATGTATGTTTTGAAAATAAAGTCCATGTGTTATGTGTTCTGTAGTATGATATGCTTTAATATTGGAAAAAAAATGTTGCAGGATTTTTTATAGTTCATGCAGATTAAAAGCTGGTTTGAAATATTAATAGTAATATAGAGTACCTACCTTTGCACCTTTGTAACCTTTGATTAAAATCCTTTTATCTTATAAAACTGCCATTCAAAAGAACACAGCAAAATTGCATAATATTTTGTAATTTATGTAATCATCAACAGCAACATAGGTAACAAAATAGCTAGTTATCCAGACAATGTAATTTTGATGAATATTATAAGCACTAGCAGTAGTCAAATGTAATGGTTAATAGACAAAAAAAGAGACTCCGAGAGAATAAAGAGACTACTGAATTCTTACTCAGTACATGCTTTCGTTTGAAAACCTGCCTTAGCTAAACTGGGGACATCGTACACCCAATATTATTATATTTATTAATCAGACAACAAAAGAGTCCATTTTGTTAGTAACAATATAACAGCCTATGTAAGCTTAATAACTAAAACAGATCAG
Source organism: Euplexia lucipara (assembly GCA_921972225.1). Taxonomy (NCBI): domain Eukaryota; kingdom Metazoa; phylum Arthropoda; class Insecta; order Lepidoptera; family Noctuidae; genus Euplexia; species Euplexia lucipara. The sequence goes on from OV179148.1 coordinate 13,093,255, forward strand.
GTGCGATTCGTTAGCGCCCACACTAGCGGGCTATCTGCCCGAGCGGCTATCGATTGCAGGATACTGTTGGGACTGCCACGCAGCCTGAGGAGTAGTATTTTTTACGCCACAACGCATCAAAACCGTCAGTGCGTGCGTTGGTAAACATTGTTGACTCACTACAGAAGCGTGGCAGTCGCATCAATATCCTGAACGCATTATTATATTGAACAATATGCCTTTGTACAGACGCCAGCATTTCAAGCTACCCCCAACTGTAAATTTTTCCAAATGAAACAAGAACCTTATTCCGTTTGTAATAAAGTTGAAAAACTATTGAAGACATTTGACACATTGTGGTAGCTGGATGTGCTGGCCTCAGTATTTCCAAGAACTAGAGTTCTTGGAGGTGCTTTAAATTTGTAACGATTCTTATGTGTCAAACACAAACACGCCATTACGGCTGTAATGCCGAATGGCTAGGCAGAGAGATAATATTGGGACCAACACACCACTGTTCAAAATGATCTAAACAACTAAGAGAATGAAATATGACACAAGGAATGTTTCAGAATGAAAACAGTACACGACAATCGTCATTCTGACGGGAACCTGACTGGCCTGCTGGTCTAGTATTTAGTAACCCTGACTGCTATGCCGGAGGTTGTGGGATCTATTCCTACCCAGGCCCAGGACAAATGTTTGTGTGATGAGGATGATCATTTGTTCTGTGTCTGGTGTTATTTATCTACAATGTGTATCTATTTAGAATTATATAAGTATGTTTTTAACTGATTAGTATTCATAACACAAGCTCTGCTTGCTTAGCTTGGGACTAAATGGCGTTGTGGATTCATTAATTTAAAAAAATATATGTATCCAATGGAGACAAAGTTTAATTTTCCTAGTCTCGGCAACTAAGAAAATTACCCACAATTTGCTAGTTCTGAGCGTGGTTTTTAATTCCGTTTCCAGGTATGGCCATGAGGTTCACAGAAATACCGCGCGACAAATACCCCCCTGGATCGACACCAGAAGAGATTACAAAACATTATTTGGACCAATCATATTCGTTGGAGCTTGTGATTGCAAAGCATGAAGAGTGAGTTCTGCAATTTATTTTCATTAATAAACCGACTGGCCTGTTGGTCTAGTTGTTAGTGGTACCGGAGTCGTGGGTTCGATTCCCACCCAGGACAAATCATCTGTTCTGTGTCACGGTGTAATTTATTAAAAAATTAGTTTGTTTAGAAATATTATAAAGTATGTTTGTCGTATCTATTGCTTAGTACCCATAACACAAGCTCTGCTTAGCTTGGGACTACATGGCGTTGTGTGAAAACTGTGTAATATTATTATTATATTATTTATTTGAATTAAGTCCCGAGTTGGGATCAATTGGCTATACAGCAATGTGAATCATGAGTTACGATTTATATTACCATGGTTTATTTTCAGGCCACTCCATGTAATCGGCGAACTACAATTCGCCTACTTATGCTTCCTTATCGGACATTCCCTCGAGGCTTTTGAGCACTGGAAGAACCTCGTAATCCTCATATGCTCCTGCGAAGAAGCCATACACAAATACCGAAGCGTATTCTTTCATTTCATCAGAACAATTGAAATACAAATTGACGAAATGCCAGAGGATTTCCTAGCTGATATTGTAATGAACAAAAATTTGATATACAAGAAGCTTCGAGAATTCTTTCGTACTGCCTACGTGAGCAAAGTCGATGGTCGTCTTCTCACAATGATTGAGCGATTCAAGGATAATTTGACAGATAAATTGCAATGGGATTTCACTGGTTTGGACGCCGATGAAGAAGACGAAAGGCCAGTCATAGTACAGATAAATGCAGCAGAATAAATTAGGCCCAAGTAAATAAATATAATAATTATTTTGGTATTAGTTCATTGTACGTGGACTTATGAATTGCCTTGCCTGGCAGTGCATTGACGCGGCATACTAAGATTGTAAAATTGAATGTTACAGTCGTAAGTGAGTAGATAATGCGTATTTTTTACTTAGTAATATAAGATAGGTCGATTTATGTGAAACAACTTAAAGGTGTCTATGCTTCAGTGAGGCTATAATCTTACAATAGAAGTTTGTTAGACAGAAAAAAAAATGTTAAAGTAAAAACCTTTGTTTTACCAGAAGAGTTTAAATGGAACAAATCATTTACTCAGCCAGGTCAATCAAACCTCATAAATAACTTCTGCATATTCCATACATTTTATTAAGTATATTCGTGTCTGTAGGTGTGTACTATGATGTACATACGTATTCAATACTTTTTCTATCAAGTGTTTCCTATGAACCCCGCCGCACATATCTTAGGTATGTCTTATAATGCATTATACAAAATAGTAGATATAATGGTATTGGTTATATGTGTGTTTATTTCAAATATAGAGAATGAAGTCAATAAATGAATGGTACCTGCTAATTATGTTTTATTTTGTGGATAAAAAGCACAGTCTGATAATAAATCTCGCCTGTCTCGTTGGCGGCGTTGGTCGTTTTTCTTTTTATAGAGGTCGACGAGGTGTTACTGCTAAGGTGCGGTCCCAGGTTCGATCCCCAGGTTGGGCAGTGTTATTATAGTATGGACATCCTATACAATGCGAGACCAGCTTATATTGGAAATGCTTTACGTGTAGCCGTATGTACTACAGATACACCTCAGCCTAACCCTGGATTACAGGCGTGATGTTATGTAGGTAATAAATGAAAACCAAGTTATTCTATCTTAACATAATGTATTCAAAATACTATTTCTTTTTAAACTGTTTCTTCAAAGGTTTCTGGGTCTGCTTCTCGAATTTCGCCTTCTTGGGCGAAACTGCTTGCTCTGGAAAGAAAACATTAAAAATATACTTAAATGTAATGGTCCTTGAAAACGGCCTCGGGTATTAATGTGTAAAAGGTTAACAAACAAATAAATTCGCATTTTAGGTAGGACTAGCACAGCTCGCGACTTGCGTGTGAATTTCGTACTTTTGAACTTTAACACTCCACCCTTCGTAATTTTGAAAATAAAATATAGCCTATTGGTGATAATATAGCTTTCTACTGGTAAAAGAATTTTAAAATTGGTTAAGTAGTTGTTGGGTTAACAAACAAACAAAGAAAAAAAGTCAAATCTTTGCTCATTATTAGTATAGATTGCTATAGATGATATCATGCGCGCCACAAGCGCTGCAGAGTGTTAGCAATTATTTTTTACTCACTTAGACCATATGGTCTAACTAATATTAGTTAGTCCAGATCCAAATAAACTTATGGGGGGTTGCGGAAGTATCTTCTGTTCCCATGACCCCCGGCGCAGGTGTAAGACAGAACACCAGGGTGGTTTTTAGTCAGTAAGAGTCTGACAAACCCCTCTCCTACACAGGGCGGAGGACATCCAAGAAGATCTTCCACCCGCACCAAAAAAAAGGATCTAAGTAAACTTAGATGTCTTACTTTGTGGTGCTTTCCTTTTAGCTTCAACAGGTTTCTTTTGATCCTGCTTTTTACCCTGAGGTTTTTGTGGTTGTGGTTTCTGTGCCTGTTTTTTAGACTGTGTTAGTTGTACTACTTTTGGAGTTGGTTTTCCTCTGACTTTTGGGGCTGCCTCTTCTTCATCACTGAAAAAAATAAATATGTAGAATTTAGGTTTATTGCTACAAAACTATGACTAAACATCTGAATTCATAAAAGCAAGTCAACAATTTAAAAGACTATGTTGTCAATATGACTTATTCCCAGATACCCCAACAATCAATACTTCCACTTCGACAAATGTAATGCTAAAAACATTGGATTTACATCACTTTAATTCATTAAACCCGAGAGAACACCAGAGTCCGTGCTGTCATAGTCTTTCTATTGTGTCTCTAATTGACACGATTGAAAAGTAAATTAAGCTCTAACATAGTAAGTGGGTATATCAATTTAATTTTCCGATCTGATTAATTTATTAATCAGTTATGAATTTGGTAGCAAGTTAAAACCTGGTGACGCTACTAGTATGTCTCTAGTGTGACACAGAGACAACTGGGAATAACCAGTCAAGGTAATGATTGTATCCTGAATTGTGTCCTTTTTGACTTTCTGTATCCCTATCTGTATAATTAAATTTATAACATTTACCTTTCCTCATCACCTTCACTTGCTTCCCCATCATCATCCTCACCGCCAGACTCATCATTCTCATCACTCAAAAAGGATAGTTCAGAGTTTTCACTCATTTTTTCCAACATCTTATCATAAGCATCTGAGTCAAATTCATAAGCACTGTCACTGTCATCACCAGATTCTTCAGAGTCTTCTGTTACTTTTATAAATTCTGCTGGTTGCACACCAGCATTCTTCAGTTTCTGTTCTTTGTCTTTCTGTTGTTTCTCATTTACTTTCACAGGTAACTTCTCTTTTTTGTTTACTTTTGGTGCAGTTTCTTTTTTAGCTTCTGTGGGTTTTCCCTTTTTAGTTACTTCTGCTGGTTTAATTTCCTTCTCTTGTTTATTTTTTTTCTTACCTTTTGCTTCGTTAGCTAGTCCTCCATTCAGTACTGGCTCTTTCTCATTTTTGTTTATGTTTATGTCTTCTTTTTGTTTTTGTTTGCCCTTTTCAACTTTTTTCGGCTTGTTTTCTTGTTTTACAGTATTTTTGTTTTCTTTTACACTTTTATCATCTTCTTTTACATTTTTGTTATCTTCTTTTTCTTGTTTGACAATGTCATTTAGGATAGTTTCTGGCACATCTACTGGTGCGAAAAAATCATAATTTACACCTATTTCACTAAGCTTCTTCTTATTTTTATTTAAGCTGGAAAAAATATCAGGATTAGAAAACAATATAAACATTTTAATCAAGTAATCAAGCAGCAACATTACTAATAAAAAAAGAAGGATCAATATAATCCAAAACTCACTTAGACAAAAGTTTCCTTGCTCTTTTTAGTTCACCAACCTCATCTTTGTCAGTGTTGAATTCCTGGAAACATTTTTAGAACGTAGAGAAAGTTTGAGACTTGGCATAGTGAAAGGAGGAGGAGTGCAGAAACTGAATAGTTTTATATGTTTATCTTAACTGAATTAATGAATTAAAACTAGCAGACGTGCCGCGGTTTCACCCGCGTAGATCCCGTTCCCGTGGGAAAACAGGGATAAAAGTATTCTATGTGTTAATCCAGGGTGTCAGCTAACTCCATACCAAAGTTTTTATGCGAGAGATTAACAAACATCCATCCATCTATCCAAACTCACAAACTTTCGCATATATAATACCTACGAGTACTACTACGAGTACCTCGTATTAGTAGGATTAGTCGTAATAAATATTCATTGTTTACATTTAGCAATTCTGCCCAAACATCAAGTTTAAAATGTTACCATAGTGATCAAATAGGCTCACTCTCTATTACATGGGACTTAAACATAACTGGCGAATTGTGGGCGTACTGCTGGTACACCTCTGCTTAACACTTCGGGGATAACAGGTGTGAAATTATGTTTATGTTATAACTATAAAAAAAATACTAATAAAAGGTAGAAAATGACTACCTTTTTTGTTTTCAACCTCAATTGGCTTGAAGGGTTGTTCACACTATTCCAATGCTTCCTGAAGGCCTTAAGCTTTTGTTTTTCAGGAGGAATGTACGCAGCTGAAAGAAAGATGGCCACTTTAGTATTTATCCTGAATTTATATTTTAATTTCCAAAATGTAAACATGTTTTGGTAAAAACAACAACTTAACTTTACAGTAGGTGACATAACATTTTGTTTGCACATTTTTCAATAGCACTAGTCATTCCAAAACTTAATTTACACTGCCATAAAGTTGATATTTGTGTAAATGGAAATAAAATTAGTAATTGAAAATAAAATAATAAATTGTTTTTATGTATAGTTAACTGAAGAATAATGACAGTACTTTTAAACCTCATTAACAGTTTGTGATTTCAAAAGACCTCTGATATCATCTGTATTTGGGTAATATTTTAGAAATAGAACAAACTGAATGAGCCAAAATCAAGAAAAAATTGTGTTGGTATTGCAACAGGTTGTAAAGATAAACATTAATAGACTAACATTAATAATAAAATAACTACTTTTTGGAAGGGGCAACTAGAATCATTTTTAAAGTTAATATTTGTTTGACGTTCAAAAGTGCCTTAAACTGGGCTAAAGGAAAAAAATGGTTTGACTTTGACTTTGGTAATATTCCACTGAGTACCTACATGAAAGTATTGAGTGAATTTATATAGGAATTACCTTTTAACAACCTCTTTCCCATGAGATAATTGTTCATGGTTTCAGCTACAATCTGCCCTACTGTAGGTTCCCTGAACTCAACAAAGGCAAAGCCTTTTGAGTTGCCAGTACGTTTTGATCTGATCACTCTAGCATTAGTAACAACACCAAACTGCTTGAAGTATTCAGTCATTTGATGCTGTAATTGTATTGCATAATATTATTTATATGTAAAAAATACCTAAATAGATAATATAAAACAATTCTTGGTATCTAACATCCAAAAGTTTACTATTGTCTTTTCGTTACTAAAAACATACGACTAACCTCGTAAAATCCATGTGGAATATGCGATAAATACACCAACCCTCTTTCCTTGCGTTTCTTCTTTTTATTGATTTTTCCATCCTTTAGTCTCATGCTAAAAGGCTTCTTCGGTTCAACCTTTTCATCTTTTGGCTGGGGCTCGGTTTTTACTTCATTTTTCTGAAAAATAATTACAACTATCGGGCGTGTTTTTATAACCCCACTTTAGTGCGATCAAATTATTGAAAATAGTTACCTTAATCAACTTTTTGATGCCTCGAATTGATTTTACAAACTTTCTCTGTTTTTTAGAGTTTAGTGCTACGTTTTCTTCCATATTTATTATTGAAAATGTGTCCGTTTCTAAATGCAATCGAAGTTTACTCCGCAGCCGCACGTGTGATAACAAATTGTCAGTGACTCATATAAACGTCAACTGTCAATGTCAATAACTCCAACCCAGTTGTCACACACACAGATGACCATTGAGATTATTTGAGATCTTAGATAGACAGGAAAACATGGAGGCGCCGCCGCCGAGTTAAGGGCTTATTAGTTATTACACCATTCAATTTGTAGGAAACCTCACTAGGAAATCGGTAGATGTAACCGTAATTCGTAGATTGGATCCGATTATTATATCAAATAAGATTACTGCATTAGAAAGAATGAGACAAAACAATATTTCATAAAGTTTCATAATCTGTTTCATATTTCACTCATTTGTTCATGAATAAAGCGGCGGCGTCTCCATGTTTTGCCTACCTCTATGGTCTATGGTAAGCTGGCTTTTCTGTCAAAGCTTGCAACTAGCCAATTAATCGCATTGAGATATGAGAAATCGCAGGCGGACGGGCTAGTGTTGCCATATATACTGATTTCTTCGTATTTATACGGATTTTCTATGTGTGAAACAAACTAGCACTGGAACCAGATTTTTTTACAGAATTTCCAATTTGAATTGATTAAATTATCATTTTCAACTTAAAACAGAATGAAGCAAAAATAACTTGTTACACACATCACTGTATGGTTCTATTCTATAAGGTTACTCTTTTTTTCACAAACAAGACACTATACAAATTACTTTTAAATTTGTTTATTTTTAGTATCCAGGCAGCATCATAAGTTTCACTCGCTCTTCTTGGGAAATCTCCCGAAGATCGCGCATGCGCTCCAAGGTATACTACTTCGCACTCACTTTCGTTGTGTCGTAGGCACGTGTGTAAAGTACGACAATTTTTATTAATAACACACTTACTAACCCTTATTTTATTATAATTAACAATAATTGTTTATTAATAATAATAACATAAGAGTTAATGTTTATTAAACATTGAGTTTTTTGTAAACTCATGGCCTCTAAAAAGGGTGAGAATGAGAAGTGAGACTAGAGATGGGCTGAGTGATGACCACAATGACAAAATCATCATCTACTAAATTATCTACATAAACACGACGTTATAGCGCGCAACCAGTACGGCTTCAAGAAAGGTATCTCAACTGAAGACGCAATCACCGACTTAACGGAATTTGTCGCAAGGAAGCTAGATGATCACAGAAAATGTCTTACTATATTCTTGGACTTGACAAAGGCCTTCGACACAGTCTCTGTTCCCACCCTCCTTTCAAAACTGGAGGACATAGGCATTCGCGGCAAGACACTCAGCCTCTTCAAAAGTTACCTGCAGGACAGGAAACTTAGTGTCAAGATTGATTCGTGCATCAGCAATGAAGAAATCACCTCATACGGAGTTCCACAGGGCAGTGTGGTTGGTCCTACATTGTTTCTAGTATATATAAATGACCTTTGCACACTGTCCCTCCCCAATTCTAAGATCTTCACATACGCTGACGATACAGCAATTGTTGTGTATGGAAATACGTGGACTGAGGTGAAACATCATGCGGAACAATCGTTACAAACGGTTGCTAAGTGGCTGCAGAATAATCTGCTTACACTAAATTTGGCTAAAACTAATTACATTCCCTTCTCTATTAGTCCCAGGACCAAAGCCCCGTCGGAATTTACCATAACTGCACATACATGTACCAGCACTTCTACGTGCTCATGTACTGCGTTATCCCGTGTCACCCACACCAGATACCTGGGTGTAATGGTCGATGACGGTCTGAAGTGGTACACCCAAGTTGACAGTTTAATTTCAAGAGTCAGGAAATTAATTTACATTTTTAGGTCACTACGCCATTCCGCGGATCCAAAAACACTAAAAATGGTGTATATTGCACTTTGCGGCCTGGGGTGGCACTTTTAAAACAAAGCTGCTTGGGCTGGAACGAGCACAGAGAGCTGTTCTTAAGGTGATGCTTGGGCGACCGTATAGGTTCCCCACTACCGAATTATACGCGGAATGTAAGGTGCTTACTGTGAGGCAGCTCTTTGTGCTCCAAGCCACCCTCCGGGCTCATCAGCAGTCCCCTTTACCAGACCCTACAAAACGTAAAGCCAAAACTACATACGCATCAGTAGCTCATAAAACGTCCTTCGCTAGTCGCCAGCTTTACGTGTTGAGTTCACTTATTTATAGGAAAATCAGCAAACACATTCAACTCAATAAACTAAACCGACATGAAGTTAAAACTAAATTAAAACATTGGCTGAATGATCAGGATTATTCCTTTACAGAAGACTTAGTTTCTTTTCCACTATAATAACTCAGATAAACTTGCACAGTCACACAGTTATTTCACTCTAAACTTGCTCAAATACAAATTTCTTCTTCGTTTTATCAGTAAGTACATGCACGAACAAACAGACACCCTCACGCACACCCGCACATACACACACACACACACACACACACACACACACCCTCACATTTACCCCATCTATCACTTTCACATCCACACATACACTCACACCCCACCCACACGCACACAACAAAAATAAAAACACATAATACTTACATTGAACTCAACTTACCTTACCACACATTAAAAGTCCATTGTTTATTGTTGTTACCCCATTTATGTAATTAGGTTCTTCAACATCAAACAACACACATAGAAAGGTTTATTGAAGCATTCGAAGTAACAGTAGAACACTGACTCCTAAGGCACAGGTTTCCCCTAGTTTAGGAGGCAGGGTTTCCATTATCTAAACCACCTTTATGTATTTTAACTTGTAACCTACCTAATTGTTTAAGTTATTTTTGTAACAAAGGTTATCTGTACCAATAAAGTTATTATTATTTCCTTTATTTTTCATTTTATACATATTAATTACATTTTTAAATATTAAAATACAAAAATAAAAAAACATTTAAAAATATAAAAAATAGCAGCCCACCGGTATCGGGAACAGGGTCCAAGTTACCGGTGGTCAGGGCTCCTGAGAGAGGAAACGCCTAACAATGCGCGCCGTGTCCAGGAGTACTGCCTTCTGGATCAAGCCCTTGATCCAGCTGCCTAACGAGAGCCTCTTAAGGTGTTGGTCGAGGCTCTTGGCTATTATGCCATTGGCCGTCACGACTATCGGCACGATGACTGCTGTATCCACATCCCACATGTCGACAACCTCGCGAGCCAGATCAAGATACTTAAGTTGTTTATCTTTCTCTGCCTTCACGAGGTTCTCGTCATGCGGGACCGTTATATCAACAATCATCGTGCGACGTTCCAATCGATCTATCACCACTATATCAGGTTTATTCGCGATAATAGTCCTGTCCGTGATGATAGATCGATCCCAGTATAACGTGATATTGCCATTTTCGAGAACTGGGTCGGGCACATACCTATAGTACGGTACCTCCGATTCCACAAGGCTGTATTCAAGAGCAAGTTGCTGGTGGATAATCCTGGCTACTAGGTTGTGTCTGTGCAGATAGTCTCCGTTAGCAAGACGAGAACAACCAGAAATAATGTGGCGGATTGATTCCCCGGGACGGTGGCATGCCCGACAGATGTCAACCGTACCGTCCTTCACAATATACTTCCGGTAGTTATTCGTCATGATAACTTCATCCATTATAGCACAGACAAAACCTTCGGTTTCCCCGAAGAGGTCACCGAAGCGCAACCAGGATATGGACGCTAAAATGTCTACATCAGGACCATGTAGGGCCCGATAAAAGCGTCCATGAAGCTCTTTGTTCTTCCATACATCCATGCGGTCAGAAGTATCTAATACTAGAGGTTTGCGCCAGTTCTCGTTAGCTTAGGAGAGCGGTGTGAGGCCCTTGTCTACTGCGACCACATTATTATTATTTCGTATATTCATTTTAAATTCTTATAAATTACATTTTTAAATATTAATATAAAAATAAAAACATTTAAAAATATAAAAAATAGTAGCCCACCGGTATCGGGAACAGGGTCCAAGCTACCGGCGGTCAGGGCTCCAGGGAGAGGAATCGCCTAACAATGCGAGCCGTGTCCAGTAGTACTGCTTTCTGAATCAAACCCTTGATCCAGCTGCCCAACGAGAGCCTCTTTAGGTATTGGTCGAGGCTCTTTGCTATTATGCCATTGGCAGACACGACTATCGGCACAATGATTGCTGAGTCCACATCCCACATGTCGACAACCTCGCGAGCCAAGTCAAGATACTTGATTTTCTTATCTTGTTCGGCTTTCACGAGGTTCCCGTCATGTGGGACCGTTATGTCAACAAGCATTGCGCGCCTCTCGGTTCGATCCATCACCACTATATCTGGCTTATTAGCCATGATAGTCCTATCAGTGATGATGGATCGATCCCAATACAATGTGATATGACCATTTTCGAGAACTGGGTCGGGCACATACCTGTAGTACGGCACTTCCGACTCCACGAGGTTGTATTTTAGAGCAAGTTGCTGATGGATAATCCTGGCCACAAGGTTGTGTCTATGCAAGTACTCTTCGTTAGCTAAGCGAGAACACCCAGAAATTATGTGTCGGATTGATTCTCCTGGACGGTGGCATGCCCGACAGATGTCAACCGTGCCATCCTTCACAATAAATCTCCGGTAGTTTCTCGTCATAATAACTTCATCCATAATTGCACAGACAAAACCTTCGGTTTCCCCAAAGAGGTCACCGAAACGTAGCCAGGACACGGACGCTAACTGGTCTACATCAGGCCCATGAAGGGCCCTGAAAAAGCGTCCGTGAAGCTCCTTGCTCTGCCACACTTCCTTGCGATCGTTAGTGTCAAGCACTACAGGTTTGCGCCAGTTCTCTTTCGCCAAGGAGAGCGGTGTGAGGCCTTTGTCTACCGCGACCACATCGCGATGCATCCCCACGTCGGCTTTTAGGAAATATTCCCTGAGACTATATATCTCGCGATTGTGGAGAGTCTTGGCATTTAAAAAGCCTCGACCTCCACATTTTCGCGGGATATACAGTCTCATAACCGACGATCGTGGGTGATGCATTCGATATGCAGTCAGCAGTGTGCGGACCCTCCTATCCAGGGTGTCTAGCTCTGTTTGAGTCCATTTGAGTATGCCGAAGGAGTACATCAAGACTGGCATGACCCAACCGTTGAAGGCGCGCACCTTGTTCCCGCCTGACAAAAGACTATTAAATACTTTTTTCAGGCGGCCAAAGAAACGCTCCCTCAACGATTGCTTCACATCAGCAGTGTTAATGCCCAACGCCTCCGACATACCCAAATACTTATAGGTTTCGATTGGAGAGAGGGCTCTAAGGTTTATGGAATCAGAGAGTTGGGCTCCCACGGAACCCACAATCTCCCCTTTCTTTACATGCATGACTGCACATTTGTCCACACCAAAATCCATCCTGATGGCGCTACTGAAGGTTTCAGTTACCTTTAGTAGCTCCATCAGTTGTAAATTGTTGGGGGCAAAGAGCTTTAGATCATCCATGTAAAGAAGGTGAGATATAACCTGACCTCCTCTCTTCAATCGATAGCCTAGACCTGAATTCTCCAGCAGTGTGCTTAGAGGATTCAAGGCTAAGCAGAACCAAAGTGGACTCAAACTATCACCCTGGAATATGCCTCGCTCAATCCTAATCGGCTCGCTATTCCTCTGAATCTGTCGACATCCTGGATAGCGAAGAACCGTCCTCCACTGCCCCATACACGTCCTCAGGAAGGTGCGTAGAGTTGTATCAACTTTATACAATTCCAGCACCCTCGTAAGCCATGTATGCGGCACGGAGTCATAGGCCTTCTTATAGTCTATCCAACATGTCGACAGATCCCTTCGGGAACGGCGAACCTGTTGGCTAATAGTCATATCAATGAGGAGCAGCTCCTTAGTACCGCGGGACCCGTTCCTACATCCATTCTGAGAGGCAGACATTACAGAATTGCTGTCTATATGTTGATTGATTTTAGCTCTCAGAATGGATGTAAGAACCTTATAGACCGTCGGTAAACAGGTTATCGGTCTATAGTTTTTGGGTTCCGCAGTACTACCAGATTTGTGGAGCAGGTGGGTTATTCCTGTCGTTAAAAACTGGGGCAACGACCCTGTCTCTAATGCTGACTGGAATCGAGATGCCAAACAAGCGTGGGACCTTTGCAGCCATTTTATCCAAAAATTGTGCAGTCCATCCGGCCCTGGAGATTTCCAATTAGGCAACGGACGAACTGCACGGGCCACATCTTGGGGGCTGATGATAATGGTCCCCATTTCTGGTATTGTATCACACGCTTGTTCGACCTCCCGAGTCCAATCACCCTCAGTGTGACTGACAGGCACCGACCAGATGTTGCGCCAGAATGAACACATGGCGTCGTCATCCGGTAGGCGCGTATCAGCCACACTTTGATCTCGTTGCTCCCAAGCCCTATAAACCCACCTTTCATTGCTCTGGAATGTACGATTCTGAGTATATCGCTCCACTCGCCGTTTATACCTACGAATACGGCTTGCCCATGCATACACCTTCTGCTTCAGGAAGTCGATGCGCTCTGTGACACGGGACATGTAGTCTTGTGGACTGATATTAGTCCCGGAAAAAGCCCGTCTCACAAAGCGCATCACTCTTGGGCGAGTGTTACCTTCTCTGAAGCAGATTAGTTTGCCGATTACCGCTCTGGCCTCACCAATACGACGCTCAATCCTGCACTGCCAACTGCCGCTACAGCTGGCTTTGGTCGCGTAGTTCTGTCATTAGAAAATTTGACGTGAGCTACGCGACATGCCGCTACGGCTGCGCAGTACAAGATTGAATGAGCATGAGCGAGGTCTTCACAGTCGTCAAAATAGTTTGACAACTGCGAATCCAGAGCAGCCACCAGCGCCCTATTTTTATTATGCATGGGCAAACGAGGTAAGCGTGGTCTAAGGTCGGGTGGCATGAAACGATACTCCCGAAGCGCACCCTCCAAAGCGCTCCTCAATTCCTCATTGCATTGGGTACTTACATTTCTAACCCTGTCATCACATCCTTCGTCATCACAATTAGATGTTAAAATGGATTGTGGTACCACCACAGTCTGTGACGGAGGAGTAATGACACGGTTACCTTGCATTTCCGTACGGAGGCGATCAAGTGCAACGTCATCCAACATACGATTACGTTGTATGACCCGCACCTGATCCGACAGTCGTTGTGCCGATACGTTGACAGCTGGTTCAAGCACCTGAAACAGAGCGAGCATCCGGACACGGTACGCGGTCAGGTTAATTCCTCCCTCTGTAGCCCCATAGTATGAGCGCATGACATTTTCGTTAATGGATTGCGTCCATCTCATGCGCTGCACACTTCCGCCGGGAGCTGGGACCCTGTCAGAGGCCGGTGGGCCTCGAGGTCCTAAACCGTCCGGCGGCCGGTGTCCTCTCCGTCGACGTGAAGGTGTAGGCGATGTCGGCGGGGAAAAATACTCGTCGCTGGAGCTCGACGCTGCTGCAACCGTCGGTGGCACAGATGATCCGGTGTCCGGCGGCAGCGAGGCGGAGCTTAGCGACGAGTCCGGGGTTGGTAGGCGTGCACGTCGTGAAGCAGCTCTGGTTATCATTGTGAATTACTCATTTCTTCTGAAAATGTTCTGTATTATGTGACATGTGTCACTTTTCCTTTTGGTTTTTCTGTTATCTTTCATCTTGAATACGTATTTTGTTGAGTTTAAAATATATTTTCTCTGAATAATATTTGGTTTCGTAAATAGGAGTTTTGGTTTATCTTAATGTAATTTTGGTTGTAAAACAGTAATATTAAATATTGTTGAAGAAAATTTTCGTATGAGTCTTATGACAGCCAGAGTTGCCATTATTATTATTATTATTATTATTATTATTATCAATAATGTTTGTCATGAGTAAAATGACTGCTAGTGTCGCTTCATTTATGTATTATGAAATGATCGCGGAAGGGATTAGTAAAATGAATATTCCAGTTATTTGAAAGATATGGGTTTCATGTATGTATGTACAAACTTACTGGGAGTACTTGGAATTTCAATTTGATTCCCAATTTTGTTTTCTTAGTTTGCGGCATTCTGAGTAATATTTAGGTGTTCATCAACAAATCAACGTGTTTCGTGGCGTTACCCAAAATAATGATTTACGAAATACTAAATATACGGCGATAATATTTGGCGCGCACACGTAAGCAAAACAATGTGAAAGCATTATTGCCGTTCCGAAAGCCTAGCACCGAACCTGCCACAAAATAAAAGTACTACTACACCGAGCGAAGTATCATACGCTGTCGCGAAAGATGAAATCGCGATGTTCCAAACTTAAAATGTAAATATATAATTGCACAGAACTAATGTAATAGCAACACTAAATCAGTACTGACAACTTGACGCTACAAAAGGACGCCTCTGTTTGAATGGTCATTATAGCATATTCAGTCTGACTAATTAATGAAGTTTATTGTAAAGTAAATTCAGTGCAAGAAGATCATAAGTAGATTCTTGTCACTCGTGATACGCGCCACCTGGAAAGCTAAGTATTATTTATCTGTTGTTGTACTTTTACCTACTAGAATTGTTTGAGTCACCTAAACTTAAATGTGTTGGTCGTGCCTTCGGCGTTGGGCTGGGGGCATAACAGCGACCGCACGCGAGCTCCTTGTCCGGACATAAAAGCTCTTGGGAGTTTATAGGAAGGGTCGTGGGCCAACCTCTCTTATAAATCTTCTTGGTCCCCCATGGCCTTCGTGTGCCGACGGGCACAAACGTTGACGAACGTATGAAAAATTACACTATATCATATATATATAGGTAATATAAAGGGGGAGCATTCTAGACGGAGGCGATGGGCCGAAGTCGGAAATGAATGCGTGCTTCTGCAGACGTGGAAAGAATCCTAGTATCTGATTAGCACATAGGTGTCTCAAAGACTGTTGATGAGAACTTGATGTAAATTTCATCATAGATATTGCAATTGAATAACCGTTTTAGATAGCTTTATTGATGGAAACAGATAGGTAGTACTTAACCCAAAGATTCATGGGTAATTAAACTTACAGATATCCTAGTTACACCTGAGAAGTTGGATGGATTGATGGTCGGCATAGTTTTAACACTTCGGTGCCCTTGTGGACCGAAGATAAGAGACTGGATTGAGAGACGCTTGCAAGTCGGAGGGGAATCCGTATCGGTGAGTGTCTCTAACATTATCGTGAGGCGGGGATTTCTTTTCACATCAAAGCGAAGCAGTACAATCCTATATTATTATAATAAAACAAATCATATTGTAAACCTAGAGATAACCAGAATATAATATGAAAAGAAAATCCACGCGCCCTCGCGACATGGTGGAGATGCTGGGATCGCAAAGAAGCTAGCATTTAAAGCATTCCAAAAACGAATCCCAAGACATAAAACCAATCCAGACTCTTATTGTTAAATTGGAGATTTTGTGTAAAAATCAGGTTGTCAGCGACATCTATATAATCCGATTGGAACTAACGTTCAATAAACGGATGTACATAAAAATTCACCTATAGGCGCCAAAATTCGAACGTCAAGGTGATGATGAGTAAACGTTCATTTATCTAAGTATAATGAGATGAACGGCAGGCCGAGATGAAAGATTCTCGAAGTTAAGCTGCAAATTGAATGGGTATGTAGCGTGTGTACGTATAATGTGCAACGTTATGAGCCAAGTAAATATTCTAATTTAAATTTGGCGCGGATTTGATAATATTGGGAAAACTTGCCACAAGTTTGGCAGAATGACTGATGCTCTTGCTCTCTTTGACCAGAAGCAGGAAGTAATATGCGTTGAGCTCAAATAAACATACGATTATCTTACTTTTAACGAGTTAGAACTTATGAATCTTATATACAGTTCAAGTAAAATTCAAAAGTAATTTACTGAATAATGTATTAAGCATTTTACACTAAACAATTGACAAAATTCCAATATTCACGAATTACGAAATTCGACTGTGAAAATTTTCCCTGCTTTCAAAATGGCGATGGTAAACCAAAAGGGTAGCGTCTCGTGTGTCAGACTGAATATCGAAAAAACTAAAACTTACTTAGTTCGTTACATTCCTTTAAAGGAATAAAATTATTAGAAACCTGTTACGTATTGTGTGAATAGTACCTACACGTAATTCGTTCAACTGTGAAAAAGTGCTCCTATCATAACCAGGAAGCTCACAATTTGTTTGGACGAAATAATTCCAAGAAAGTTATACCTACCTCTAAAAGTGAATGAAAGAAAGCTTAACATAACTTTGGAATAATTAAGAAGATTATCAGGTAAACTATTTTATGACTTACAAGCTATAACATACACCTAAAGAGGAAATTACCTAATGTATGTCTTGTCGAAACTACCTCTCCTAAGCGCTCAAGTACACCCGTGCCAAATTCGACACGGATGTCATTGTTTACTATTGTGTCTGCTAATTATGTAGCTGAAGAGTAAGTTGTAATGTGTTAAAATTTACCTAAAGACAGCATTTTTATGTATGAGTTTGCATAAAACTGTTTATTTATACCTAATACTCTCCATACAGATGGGCAAATGAAGGCAGATGTATGACACTGATTCTACACACCTCCCATCTCATGTATAGATGCTACTATATAAAGAAAAGTACATCAACACTCATTGTAAGTTTATTTATCAGTTACTTTGAAGAACTAAGCATAAAAATAGATATGTTCTCATAATAGTAATAAAATATGCTGGCGGAGGAAACTGGATTGTATATTATAACTTGTGTCTGAACTTCTGTCATGTTATACACATCATCCCTGACTGACTGCATCGTTTCATGTTGGCTACTGAAGTGTACCAAGTAACTAGATACTAAGTTGATGTAGGTAAACTCTAATATCATTTATGGATGCATACATAAATGATGTTGGTACCTAATATGTTTATGAATAAGTAATGAAACAACTTATAGAACATCAACCATATAAATGTTGATGGATGAAGAGTGAGATGAAAACCAAAGAAACGATGAATGGATTGTGGGAGAAATGGTATGAAGGAATAAATAATTGTGTGGTGGTTAACAGGGGAGAATGGAAGAAAAGGTCAGGAGGGGATAATTGGATGACATAGAAATTTTAAATAAATTCAGGAAAATTTAAAATAATGAAACTAACCAGTTTTACCCGTCGAACAGCATGAATATATTCTGAGTTAATACTGAAACTTCATAGGTACAAAGGAATTTTCCTTACACATATAATTCAATGGCTGAGTTTATTACGGAAAATGTAGTATCCTATAGATAGTGAAATATTCCTTGCTTTTAACTTGGAAAACTTTTCTGTTTTACACAAGATGTCAATAAAAGTTTATACAGGGTGTCAATAAAAACTTTTCTGTTCTGTACAGGATGTCAATTAAAACTTTCTGTTATATATACAGGGCATTAATAAAATATCATTCCATTATATGTCAGGTGTTGGTATGATTCTTTGTTCATAAGAAGTTTTAGATAAACTTTTGGTCATACTGAGTGTTAACCAAATTTTTATTTTTTTTTCATTTTTATTACTTATATTATATTGCGAACACCACGCAATTTGGAAATTTAACGATATACACGATGTAAATCCTTAACTTAGGATACAGGGTATAAAATTGTAAAATATTGTTTTAGAATTTCAAAATGGAACAAATTCTTAAAAGACGACTGGAGTCTATATCAAATGCTATCTCTAAACTAACTGAAGAAGCTCTCACCTATAAAGATAAAGTTAATAAAGAAAATTCTGAAAATTTAGAAATAGTGCTAGGTAAACTT
This sequence comes from Euplexia lucipara, assembly GCA_921972225.1. NCBI lineage: Eukaryota > Metazoa > Arthropoda > Insecta > Lepidoptera > Noctuidae > Euplexia > Euplexia lucipara. The sequence continues at coordinate 13,111,939 of OV179148.1, forward strand.
GAGGTAACAGTGAAAAGGTTCGGAACTGAGTTAAACAGTAGTCTATCAATAAACGAAATGCAATCTTCTGTGGAAGAGATCACTTCCTTTAGTGAAGTACAGCTAAACGGTGAGGAGGTTCTAGCGGAAATGAATATCAAACTGAAAAGGATAAAAGAAAACTCTGCACCAACTATATTACCGGGTAGGAATACTGCACTAATGGGAAAATTACCCAAGTTAAGTTTGCCAGAATTTTCCGGAGACATTCTGGAATGGCATCAATTTTGGGACCAATTCTGCTCCAATGTAGGAAATAGAGACCTATCAGAGGTTGACAAACTTTTATACCTTAAAGGTTCTTTGAAAGGCGAAGCAAAGAAGGTTATCGAAGGGATCGAGACCACTAATAAGAACTATGAAATAGCTGTTTCTACACTGAAAAATAGATACGGTAAACAAAATCACGTCATAGACGCACATTACGCTGCGTTATACAAAGTACCAAAAGCCTCCAAAGGCAACGTAACAGAGGCAAGAAACACATTTGGTCAAATAGAAAGACATTTAAGAATCCTAAAATCGCTGAATCAAAACGTCGATCACGATCATCTCAGAATTCTGAAAACCACGAATCAAGTCAAACCCGCCCAGGAAATAAAAGGGAAGAAAAGTTCAGTGAGATAAAACCATTCCATAAAAATACTAACTACAATAGTCAGTACACAAGAAAAAGACCTCAAGACCAAGGAAGTAAAAGAGACAGGCTCATGAAAAAGAAAAGGAAATTGCAATGTATTTTTTGCCAAGGATCGCACTTCAATGATCAATGCGAGGTTGTTAAAACTGTGGAAGATAGGAAAGAGAAAATAAAGGATCGCTGCTTTGCCTGCTTAAGCAAAGAGCATCAAGTAAAAGATTGTAAAAGGTTAATTAAATGTGTACACTGTAACAAATCTGGCCATCATAACAGAGCACTTTGTTATAAGAATTGCATAAATAAAACCGAGGAGGTCAAGACGCTTCATGTCAACTAGTACCTTATCAGTTTTCACGTTCAGATCGAAAACTCCCCAAGTAATAGAAAGCCCCGTAGTCAAGTTACAGATACAAACAAAAACAAATAATATTTTACAAATAGAAGCAAATGTTGTTCCTCATATTTCAAATGGAGTTCCTTTCCATGGTATCGACATAGGAAACACAAAGATGATCTAATTTTGGCGGACGGCGGCTCATTGTCACCCAAAATAGACATATTGATCGGCAATGACTTCTACATTTCATTCATCCTTGAAGACAAAATTCAACTGGAAAGTAATTTATTCCTGATTGACTCTAAATTCGGTTACATACTGACTGGAAAAACTAACACGGAATCCACGGACACGTTGTCAGTAATAACTTGCTTTCAAGGAGTAGAACACAAATTGACACCACCGGATCTTCCATTATACAATGGAAACCTCAAATGCTTATGGGAACTAGAATCCATTGGAATATACGATTCACCAAAATTGACTAGGGACGAAGAAGTAATCAACCAATTCAATGATACCATAGAACTAGTAAATGATAGGTACACTGTTAGTTGGCCATGGATAGATTACCCACCTAATTTAGAGACTAATTTTGGCCTAGCCATAGGCAGACTAGTCAACCTACTCAAACGATTAGATTCCGATTCACTAACAGCGTACGATACTACATTAAAGGAACAATTAGCAAAAGAAATAATTGAAAAAGTACCAGACAATGAAAGAAGAGTCGAAGATGTAGATCATCCTATACACTACCTGCCGCATCACGGTGTTAGTCATCCGGGTCAGCCAACTCGCATAGTCTACGACGCTTCGGCAAAGACCAAGCATAGCAAAAGTTTAAATGGATGTTTACATTGCGGACCACTTATGCACCCGATTTGTTACCAGCAAAACTTTTACTACAAAATCTGTGGATACATAAATTCAAATGGGATGCCCCATTACCAGAAGAATTGACCAATGAATGGCAAATTATTAGAGAACAACTGGAAAACACAAAAAATATTGTTTTACCAAGGAAATACTTCAAACAAGCTGGCGATGACAATATTCGACTGCACGTTTTCACAGATGCATCAATCAAAGCTTATGCTGCAGTTGTATATATTTCTAATGGAAAAGAATTAAGTTTTGTAATAGGAAAATCACGAGTGGTGCCCATCAAGGATCAGGACAATTTGAAAATCCCAAGACTTGAACTATTAGGTGTTCTAATAGGTAGCCGGTTGCTGAAGTACGTAACCAAGTTCCTGGACTTGGAATTTACAGAAAACACTATATGGACAGATAGTCAAATAGTGATTGATTGGTACTACGGCAACAAACTACTACCACCATTCGTTGCAAGGAGGATAGAAGAGATAAAGGGAAATACATCAGTAACAGTAAGATATGTTCCAACAGGATTGAATCCAGCAGACGTGGCTACTAGACCCACGAGTTCTATGGAAGATAAGCAGAAATGGCTATCCGGACCAAGTTTTCTACTGAAACACTCCAAAACTTGGCCGAAAGGTTGTAGAGCCGAAATTTCTTTACTTAATGAAACCGAAGTCGCAGTAAATCCCACATGTTCTTCTGTGGAACATGACTTTTCGTTTCCTGTTCGGGAGGATCTCACGAGGGGAGATAATATCTCAAAAGAGCAGGAACGGAGAAATCAATTAGATGAGGAATCACGAAACAACACCACAGAACACTGTGAAGACGATACACTATCACATACACAAAAGATCAAAAGGATCCAAAAGGAACATTTCCCTGAGGAAGTAGAGGGTAAAGATACTAACTTACAACGAAACTTAGGAGTATTTACCGACATAGACGGTATCCTACGTTGCAAAGGAAGATTACAAAACGCTGATTGGTCTTACGATAAAAGATATCCAATATTAATCCCAAAGGATTGTGATTTCACTAACAAATTGATCCTAAAAACACATAAGGAAAACTATCATGTAGGGGTCAACCACACCTTAAGTTTGATCAGATTAACGTACTGGATTCCCCAAGGAAGAAGCCAAGTAAAGAAAATATTAGGAAAATGCACAAATTGTGTCAAACATGGAGGAGGTCCATTCAAATTACCAACTACTCCAGCGCTTCCTAAGGAAAGAGTAAACTATAGTTCACCTTTTACATATACCGGAATAGATTATCTGGGTCCTCTTCAAGTAAAGACAAGTAATAAATCAGAAAAAAGATGGATATGTCTGTATACATGTCTAGCAGTACGTGCTATACACTTGGAAGTCGTTAAGGATCTTACGGCTGAGGAATGTTAGCACTACGAAGATTTATATCTTGCAGAGGAATACCAACACGAATAGTTTCAGATAACGCACTACAATTTAAATTAACTGCAGAAATACTGTCAAGCAACTATTGCATCACTAATAACATAGAATGGAAATTCATTCCACAATTAGCACCGTGGCATGGAGGATTCTATGAGAGACTTGTTGGACTAGTTAAACACTGTCTCAAGAGAACTCTGACGAAAAGTTTACTGTCAGATAATCAACTAAGTACAATCATAAAAGAGATAGAGGCAATATTAAACACACGCCCACTGACGTGTGTAGGTTCTGATCTAGATGATATTCTCAAACCCTCAGATTTTCTAACCTTGAATAAATGCATCGTCACAACACCTTCAGATGCAGAATTTCCACAAGAAGGCACAGTAACAAAACAGAATCTAGTGGAAGGTTGGAAACGTGGACAGAACATGCTGAAAGAGTTTAAGAGAATGTTCGTCGACCAGTACCTACCAAGTCTAAGGGAGAGATACCGACACTCTCTTAAAGAACCAAGGATAACAAAATTAGAAATTCCAAAACTAGGAGATATCGTCCAGATTAAAGGAGATACGAAGAACCGAGAGAACTGGAAGGTTGGAAAAATTATATCTTTGTTGAAAGGAGCCGACGGTCAATGCAGAGTGGCACGAGTAAAGGTGAATGATACGGAATTCACTCGTTCCATCGCACATCTTTATCCGTTGGAAGTTGAAGAAGATATATCTGGAAAAGAAAGGGTTATATTTGAGTTTGAAAGAGAAGATGTCACACCAACATTGGATGACTCACCTCTGTTGGAAGAACTCGACTCAACTATTCTTACCCAAGAAATATCCACAACTCCACAAACCGCAGAACCCGTTGACAAACCTGAAACAGAAAAACACATAAATAGAGAAGAAATAGAAAAGAAAATAACTCAGAGAACACTTACCTCAGGAAATGATGAACCAACAATTCTTGATGATGAAAAACACCGTAATGATAGCATACCTAAAAGCACTGCTACAATTCAGATAACACAAACTCCTGAAGTGAGAGATGTGAGAGATGCGTCCTTGAAGGCTCGAGAGAAGATCCGAGAGTGGACGCGAGACTTGATGGAACACATGTAGCTTCTGTCGTCGTCGGGAGTGTCGCGAAAGATGAAATCGCGATGTTCCAAACTTAAAATGTAAATATATAATTGCACAGAACTAATGTAATAGCAACACTAAATCAGTACTGACAACTTGACGCTACAAAAGGACGCCTCTGTTTGAATGGTCATTATAGCATATTCAGTCTGACTAATTAATGAAGTTTATTGTAAAGTAAATTCAGTGCAAGAAGATCATAAGTAGATTCTTGTCACTCGTGATACGCGCCACCTGGAAAGCTAAGTATTATTTATCTGTTGTTGTACTTTTACCTACTAGAATTGTTTGAGTCACCTAAACTTAAATGTGTTGGTCGTGCCTTCGGCGTTGGGCTGGGGGCATAACAGCGACCGCACGCGAGCTCCTTGTCCGGACATAAAAGCTCTTGGGAGTTTATAGGAAGGGTCGTGGGCCAACCTCTCTTATAAATCTTCTTGGTCCCCCATGGCCTTCGTGTGCCGACGGGCACAAACGTTGACGAACGTATGAAAAATTACACTATATCATATATATATAGGTAATATAAAGGGGGAGCATTCTAGACGGAGGCGATGGGCCGAAGTCGGAAATGAATGCGTGCTTCTGCAGACGTGGAAAGAATCCTAGTATCTGATTAGCACATAGGTGTCTCAAAGACTGTTGATGAGAACTTGATGTAAATTTCATCATAGATATTGCAATTGAATAACCGTTTTAGATAGCTTTATTGATGGAAACAGATAGGTAGTACTTAACCCAAAGATTCATGGGTAATTAAACTTACAGATATCCTAGTTACACCTGAGAAGTTGGATGGATTGATGGTCGGCATAGTTTTAACACTTCGGTGCCCTTGTGGACCGAAGATAAGAGACTGGATTGAGAGACGCTTGCAAGTCGGAGGGGAATCCGTATCGGTGAGTGTCTCTAACATTATCGTGAGGCGGGGATTTCTTTTCACATCAAAGCGAAGCAGTACAATCCTATATTATTATAATAAAACAAATCATATTGTAAACCTAGAGATAACCAGAATATAATATGAAAAGAAAATCCACGCGCCCTCGCGACATACGCGGTCTCGCAACGTAGCAAATGTTATCGCTCACCCGAGAGGGTCCGTCCGGAACACCGTTCTTAATTATGATTTAAAAGCAATTACCTATGATTTTATCTCTGTCATTGCATTATTAAATGATTTTATAAAATCGATGATTTTTACTTATGTAAATATGATATCAGACCCAACTCAAGTTAAGAGGAATAAAGGTGAAAATTGCCGTTTTATTTATAAAGTAGGTAAGTAATTGCATAAATAAAATGTCAATTTTATTACTTAGCGTACCTATATTTTTAATTAATACGATAATCAAACCATAACACGTCAGAACTTATCCCTTCTTTCAATATGCAATGACGATAATGATTAATACTCTATATTGGTTTATTTGATTATACAGATTATAGCAGTTTCTACTACTTTCTACTTCTACTAAAGGCAAAAAGTATTATAAGTATACCGGTAACTACTGGCAAAATGGCAATGGCAACACTGGACTGGACGGACTGAAAGTCTGAAATTCCGTGCAGTGATGTGATGTGAAGTGAACATAATAAAAAACTAATCTTAAGGCTGTATAGTTATGGTATAGTTTAAAAAAAAACAAGTTTTGTTTTCTATTTAAATTCGCCATGATTATGTTGTATGATTAAAAGCAATTTACCAGTAACACATCAAAATGTCGGCCACCGGCAGCCTCAACCAATACATACAAGTCGTCGAACGCATGTATAGAACCTCTCAAGGGAATTTACTGGCGCGTCTGCTGTCCCTTCGTGATGAACATGTTGCAAATAGAAACTTGCGGTCGAGTGACATCGCTTCTCTTGTGGAAGGAAACTGTCTCGCTCCATTGGACGAGATTATCATCAATCATCTGCTATGTCTTAAAGTAAGTAAATAATTGATGTCTTTAGTCTGGCGATTTTGCCCGCGATTCCGTCCTCTACAGCTTACAACCCCAATAAAATTCTCATTTGTTTTTATAGAAATGTTGTGATTATGGTGATTTACTCATCAAACATTCTATTTCAACATGAATATTTTTCTATGATACCCAAGGATTGTGAAACAGTGTTTGCAATCAGTTTGGGTCAGTGGGTATTCTTATTAAAGTATGTATTTTGTTATAATGTACCTAATTCTTTTCAGAACATAGAAATGCGCCCCTACGAGACCTTTATATAATTTATTTTATTTTTCATAAATTTGAAAGATTACATTTAGATAATGAAAACAGAACAAGATATTTTTCTAGACTAGCTACCTGAAATGACTAGCTGTCCCGAATGAAAATTATACCAGATCTCCCTTTTATTAATTAAGTAATAAAATTCCACCTGCCACCAGTGTCCGCGCTGTCATTGTCTTTCTATTGCGTCTCTAATTGACACAGTTGAAAGGTTAATTTATACTATTTTATACCACTAATTAGAAATTTTATACCCCTCAATAATCCTAGATAATTATATCTATAGGTTGTGCTAGGAAGGAATATTCCCAGCACAAACTGGATATTTCGGATATGTAATCATACTATGAAGTACAACACTAACATCTGACAAGTTATCATGGCAAATATGCTGCTATAAAATAAGATGACAGTATGATGCGGTACCAACCTGCAACCTGTGGTAGCATTTGGTTGGCACGATTTCACAACCACTCCTCTGCCACCAAACATGGTCATTTCTCAAATCAAGTAAAGCGCAAGAGTGCAAGAGCGCAAGAGCAAGAGCGCGCTTGCCTGACTTCCTGTTATGAAATGGGCATTTCCATCTCTTTTTACAAAATCCCACCCTCTAAAAATATTTAACTACCTACCTATGAAGAAACGATGTTACACATAAAAATAAAGTTTGCAATATTTGCTGACAATCATATTTTGTCTCAATTGTGATAAACATGCTGTTCTTTTACAGGCACTTTTCATGCAAGACTTCATGGAGGCCTTCGAGCACCAGAGTTCCTGTGTGGCCTGTGTAGTGCGCCTGTTACAAGCACAGAAGGAGTCAAACTGGGGACTGCCATTGATGTATGCTGTGTGCCTGGATCTAAGACTCATTGCATATAGAGCTGAAGCTTGTGGTTAGTATGTAAGCATAGTAGTAATGTAAGTGTGGCGCGTTAGTGTGATGCTATCTTGTTTTGAGCACCTTTGAGGCAAAAGGACCTGCCATTTTTCCTTGTCATACAAGACCTTTATCTAATGTTACATCTGGCCTGTTGGTCTAGTAGTTAGTGACCCTGACTGCTATGCCGGAGGTTACGGGTTCGATTCCAACCCATGACAAATGTTTGATGAGCACGATCATTTTTGTTCTGTGTCTGGGTGTAATTTATCTATAATATATATGTATTTCGAAATATAAAGTATGTTTATCAGCTGTTTAGTACCCATAACACAAGCTCTTAAGCTTAACTTGGGACTAAATGGCATTGTGTGAAAAGTTGTGGAATATTTATTTATTATCTATTTTGTTTCAGCTCAAAGTAATGGCAAGATCCTCGAAAGAGCTGCAGAGAGTTTACTTGCCTGCTTTAGGGTATGTGCTGCTGATAATCGCACAATTGACGCTGATACCAAGAGATTAGGTATGTTGACTCTTGTCAACCAACTCCTTAAAGTATACTTCCGGATCAATAAACTTCATCTATGCAAACCCTTGATAAGAGCGATTGATTCTTCAACTTTAAAAAAAGATTTTCCATTAGCTCAACAAATCACATACAAGTACTTTGTTGGACGGAAAGCAATGTTTGATTCAGACTATCGAACTGCTGACGAATTTCTTTCATTTGCTTTTGTCAAATGTCACCGAAGAAGCATTAAAAATAAGCGGCTTATTCTCACTTACTTAGTGCCTGTAAAAATGTTGCTAGGCTTCATGCCAGCTGAATATTTGCTCCAAAAGTATGACTTGATGCAATTTTGGGATCTTGTGGTGGCTGTGAAGAATGGTGATCTAAGAGGCATAGACCAAGTAATGGAAAAATATGAGAGCTTCTTTATTAGCGCTGGTATATACCTGATTGTGGAGAAGTTAAAGATTTATGCATACAGGAATTTATTCAGAAAGGTTTATGTGGCTGAAAATAACCATCAAATTGATATAGCAAGTTTCCAAGCGGCTCTGCAACTGATGGGACACGACGACGTTGATGCTGACGAAACCCAATGTATTGTGGCGAACTTGATTTATGACGGCAAGATTAAAGGTTACATATCATTTCAACACAAGAAGGTGGTAGTGAGCAAGCAGAATGCATTTCCATCGTTATCTAGTCTTTATTAGTCCAGCGCGGGCTCTGTGGAGGTGGAGCATGAATGTGCAGACTTCTTCTAAATAGAAGGATAATCAATGTCAAAGATCATTACATATTATTATAACTCATACATCTAAGCAAAACATGCAAATGGTTGCTGTGGCACCAATCAATTCTAATTACAAGGCTTCTCTGAATAATAGCATTAACTTGTAAAGACGAAGTAAATATGATGTAGGTACATAGTCATAAAAACATAGTAGTAACAAAGTAATTAGAATGAGACAGAAGTGCCAAATAATATGATAAAGTCTTTGATATTGTTTAAAGTCTGGATACCTTGCTCCCCTCATGGGGCCCAAAGCGGTTTTACCATAATCTTAGAGATACTATTTTTGTATGAATTTTGTACTTTCATACAGTGAAGTGGAAAAAGTGGTGGACAATAGACTTTTGCTGAAACGCACAAGTGACTTTAATTTATAATAAACAGTGCTGTTTCTGGTGCATGATTTACTCTATAGCATTGATTGTTATACTTAGTATTAGTAATTTCTCCTTTTGCTGAAATACGCACAAGATACTTTATGATTTAGCGGCAGTTCTTGTTACGGTGCATGAATTATTTCTCTAGCATGGATTAATATAGTATTAGTGTTTTGTCAAATGTTTACCTACCTACTTTTGTTTAACGACTATTGTGTTTGGCTGCAGCGAATTTCATTCATTTGAAAAACATCAGAACACTATTATAATGTGCCAAAATGAATGATTCTGAAATCTGACTGCTATTGAAAATCGTGAGGGAACACACCTAATCTAAAACGGTGTAACTGGTTAGTCGTTTGTAAAACGAAAGTAGGCTTAATCAGGTCTTCAGTGACTTGATAAATATACAATATACACTGGATTTTGAATTCCAATTTGTGTATCTTATAGTATGTTGAAAGTTATTTGAAATAACTATGATATTTTTCTCTTAAGGTTAGTCCTCATAGAGATATAATCTACAATTAATACAGGATTGCAAGTTTGTGTAAGTTTTATTGTCAATTACGACAAGTAATGTAAACGAATTATGTGAATGTTAACCATGTACCTAAAGGTTACCTAGATGTAGGTACTCACTATTTATCCATTCAGATGTATTCATAATAGCAATTGTATCAGACAAATAATACATTGTAAGACTTATTCTCAATTTATTACTACCTTGAAATAGCTCATGCATGGTTTTATATACTTACCTGATATGTACAGAGGGTTGAACATCAAACTAAACCAATGTGTAAAATTTCTTTGATAGTTTTTCAACTTTATTTCTAACAGAATAAGTTTTATGTTCAAATGGGAAAATTTTACTGTTTGGGTTAGCTTGATGTGCTGGCGTACTAAATTGAGATAAGTACATTGAAAATATACGGTTAACGGTCGTCTAGTATTGTGTTTTAGAAGTACTTAGCATATTTTAAAAAAACAGCGAGCTTTTTGTAAATTAAATTAAATGGATACAAAATTCTAAATAAATTATTTCACTTCATCCCAAATGGGTATTTATGAAACATCTGAAGCTAGCTACAGTGGCCAAGCTCCCACATTGTGTCAAATTTCTTTGATACTTTATTCCAAATAGTTCAAGTTCATGTTGAATTGAGTATTTTTCACAGTTTCGTTCGAGTAGCTAATGTGCTGGCGTCTGTACCTACATAAGTTCGATTTTCGTCTGTGGCATCGTAGCTCTCAAACAGATGGACCGGTTTCGATGCGGTTTTTTTTCATTTGAAAGCCTTAAGTGCCCTAGGTTATCAGATCTAGATCACCCCACCGATCACGCTTCGCCGCTAAGATACTTCCGGCTAACGATCGCGTGGTGTGTCGCGGAAGACGCCCGCGGACAAGTTGTAAGCTGTAGGTAAACCCTTTATTAATAGTAGGTACATTATGATATAGGTAAGTGCGGTAAGTTGATAATTACAGCCGAGACAATATTGCTAGCCCGAGCCGCAGGCGAGGGCTACAAGAAAGCAGAGGCTGTAATGATCAAATCGCACGTATGTCATACGACGTTTTATAACATATTTGCGAGGAAATAAATAAAACTGACTGAAATTTTGAAATAAAAACAATACGGCGAAAAGAAAAAGCGCGCGGAAGAATTTTTACTCGTTCACAAATTAGCGATGCGCGCGCATCTGATAAAGTAGGTAAATTACTTAATATTATGTTTTTGTTTTTGTTACAATTTACTGTCTTAATTAATTAAATTAACGAATTCAATGTTTTTTTTTAAATATTTTATCTCCCAAAGTTAATTTTATTCATAAAATGTAGACCACTTTCTGAAAAAAACAAAATAAAAACTTTGCTTTGATTTTAAAAAGCAACCGTTCGTTTTAGTCGGAGCATCTTTTAAACCGTGCGTTTGACATTAGATTAAATACAGCGTTGTCTACCAGATCCACACTTCTCATATAGCTACCTATCACATATTTAGTATTTTGGAAGCGTTCTTTGAACACTCGGAGTAATGACTGGGTTGATGCACACCGACATCACACTACTGCATCCCTGTATGCAGTGTCCAAAGTGGCATACTTGATCGGCTTTATCTTCTACAAAGGGACCCACATTTGACCCGTGTTTGAAGTCATATAGGGACCACCCTATAATATTATTAAGTTTTTGTTTTCATGAATTATTCTAGCTATTGCTAATTTAAATTACTCTGAATTTGCTTACTAACTTGGTTGGGTTTGGAATTCGGTCGCTAAGCGAATAAGTAGGTACAAATCAAGGGTTATGATCAAACCTACTTAGTAAGTAAGATTTTGTTCTTTTCCAAATCCCAAATTATTGATTGCTTGTTAATTGACTGATTTTGGATGAGATATTATCAGATAAATAATGCGTTCAGGAACTTGTGAGGATTTGAACGATTCTTTTTGCGTTGTTGCATACTAGGAAATTCTCTTAGACGATCGGTGCGTTCACAAACTTATGATGTCGTAATCGTTTGTACCGCGCGGTAATCAAACCCGTGACACGCGGACACGCTGCGCCGCGCAGCATTCAATCGCTCGCTTAGCCACTGCTCAAAACCGTGGAAGCTCTTTATAAATGACCTCTCAGGATTAGGAATATTCAAACTATACAGGGTGTCTCATTCAAATGGGTCAGTATGGGAAAGTCTGAAACTATAAGACATACGAACATCTGTTCTGAGGAACCATGTCATCGATTTTAATAAAAAGAGAAACTGCGTTCATACATTTTAAAAAACATCTGTACTCCGTTCGGGAATCGAACCCGGTTATTTTGAAAAAAAAACCTACACTATTTCTATTTTGATATCGATTGTGTAGGTCTTAAGCAGTAAATGTCTGTATGAAACATGATGTCTAATGAATAAAATGCATTGTTTCCACATACTTTAATTTACTTTAGTAGGTGCTCGAAGTGACCACCGCCTTTTTATATATATTCCATAAAAAAGTCTAAAAAACAGATAATTCCTTAACTAGATGAAGCCTCATTCAGGACCTAGATTTTTCAGCAATGACAATGTCACAGTCGCCAGAATATGGAGCCGACAGAAGCCGTGTCCTATTTCAAAAGCAATTTTTGGTAAGTATTAGAAATCCTCTTTTCAGGTCATATTTCTGAAACGGGACGTCCTAGGCAAAACATAATGAAATTTTGGTATTCCCCTTGAGTAAACACCCCCCAACAAACAAGAGAGGACAAACCTTAGTCAACTTCTTAGAACACAACAAATTGTACGCAATGAACACCTTTTTCATGAAAAGAGCGCCTAGAAAGTGGACTTGGGTGAGTCCAGATGGTAATACAAAGAGCGAGATTGACTATATACTTAGCTCTCATAGATACGTAGTCACCGATGTATCTGTTCTCTCACGTTTTAATGCTGGAAGCGACCACTAATTGGTAAGAGCTACATTTAGGTTCGACTTAAAGAGTGAACGGGCTAAAATGATTAGGTACATGTACATCCACAAGAAGGTATGAGAAACAAGAAATCGCTTTCTTGCAAGACACTTCCGAGTAGAGCTTGGAAACTTTGACGGACTTGAAGAGGAAAATCTGGATGTAGATTACATAAATGATACGCTTTGCAGAACGTTGACCGAAGTAGCGAAAAAACACCAAGGTGGACTTAAAAAGACACAAAAGAAATTGTCACCAGAAACCCAAAACCTAATTGAGAAGAGAAGAGATATGCCACTACATACTGCAATAGACAAAAAGAACATAGATAAAATAAATAAACACAAAAGTCAATGCGTAGGGACATAAGACAGCATAACACTAACATAATTGCCAACACTATAAAATCATACCGAGGCCCAAAGGTATTTCGAAGGAAAACTTGCATATGTTCGAAACAGATCACCAAACTACGGGATGAAAATGATAGCATCGTTATAGTATCTATTGTTGAGATGTTCTCCGAGCATCTATATGCCTCTAAATCTGTAGAACCAGTTTTTTCTGGGAACGATATCAGAGCACCACCTATTCAGCATCAAAACACAGAAGTCTTACCACCCATTATACACTGTGAGCTCATAAAAGCGCTTAATGACATGAAGACAGATACGTCTCCTGGCGAAGATGGAATCACTGTCGAACTTCTTAAAGCGGGTGGCGAACCAGTTCAAAAGGATCTGTTGAAGCTTTTTAATAGGTTTATGTATGATGTCCGTACTCCGCATCCATGGAAGAACGCTATACTCACCATAGTCCACAAAAAAAGAGACATTTCAAAACTAGCAAACTATCGCAAAATTAGTCTCCTTTCCCAAATTTACAAGCTCTTCGCCAAAATCATAACAACTCGGCTTACCCGAGAGCTTGATGAAGCTCAGCCCATCGAGCAGGCCGGTTTCCGCAGCGGATATTGCACCATCGATCATATCCACACGGTTAAGCAGCTGATGGAGAAATGCCATGAATATAACCGACCCCACATCGATTCCCGTTATGTGGATGTGCTGCGAGAACTATACACCATGGCTAAACTGCAAGTTCGCATGCATACTCTATCCAAACCCGTACCGATCAAGCGGGGAGTGAGACAGGGCGACACCATTTCACCGAAAACATTAGATTGGGACTACTGCGGCGTTAACATCAATGGTCCCTACCTGTGTCACTTAAGATTTGCTGATGACCTCGTGCTTCTTGCAGAAAACTTCGAGGTTCTCCAGAAGATGCTTCAAGATCTTTATAATGCCTCTTTCCAAGTAGGACTTAAGATGAATATGGACAAGACTAAGACTATGGCAAATATCTCATGCAATTCAAATCCTTCTGTCAAGGTCGGAAATGTACAGTTGGAGAGAGTTGACAGCTACGTGTATCTTGGCCATATTCTCTCCTTTGGCAAGGAGCATCAATTAACGGAGATATCGCGAAGAATCCAGCTGGGCTGGTTTGCGTTTGGCAAATTGGACGACATCTTGAAATCAGCCCAAATTCCACACTGCCTGAAGACCCGTCTGTATAATCAGTGTGTTCTGCCAACCATGACGTACGGTGCCGAGACGTGGACGCTCACACAGGAGGCTGTGTACAGACTCAGAGTAGCACAGAGAGCCATGGAGCGTTCCATGCTCGGCATCAATATACTAGATCGAGTTCCAAACGTCGAAATCAGGAGACGCACGAAGGTCATCGATATTGGAAATCGCGTTATGGAACTCAAATGGAGTCGGGCAGGACACCTAGCTAGACGCGGTGATGGCCGGTGGAGTAAAGCTGTGACCGAGTGGCGTCCAAGAAACGGCAGGAGAAGTGTAGGGCGTCCTGCGGCGAGATGGGCGGACGACATTGTTGCCATTGCGGGAGTGCCGTGGATGAGACTGGCCCAGGGACGTGGAAATTGGAACATAAAAAGAGAGGCCTATACTCAGCAGTGGGTGAAGTCGGGCTGTGGATAATGATGATGGAACACCCCCCGAGGAGAAATGTACTCTATTTTATGGATGACCTTTGTTTGACCTTGACCTTGATTTGAATTAACGGTTACTTTTACAATAAACGAGGCTATGTTTATTTTAAAGTCCAGACAGAAATCGACTTTTCAGTGTATATCTCTGAAACGGGATGTCCTAGGCTAAAAATAATGAAATTTTGGGATCCCCCTTGAGTGAATACACCTCGTGAAAAAAAATGGGTACTCTATTTTGTGGATGACCTTTGGTTGACCTTGACCTTGATTTTGACTTAACGGTTACTTTTACACTACACGAGGCTATGTTTCTTTTGATATCCAGACTGAAATCCGCTTTTTAGTGTTTTTCTTCGAAACGGGATGTCCTAGGCAAAAAAAATGAAATTTTGGGTTCCCTCTTGAGTGAACACCCCTCGGGGAGGAATGTTCTCTATTTTGTGGATGACCTTTCGTTGACCTTGACCTTAATTTTGACTTAATGGTTACTTTTTTACTACACGAGGCCATGTTTCTTTTGATATCCAGACAGAAATCCGCTTTTTAGTGTTTTCTTCGAAACGGGACGTCCTAGACAAAAAATAATGAAATTTTGGGTTCCCTCTTGAGTGCACGCCTCCCGCGGAGGAACGTTGGTTGACCTTGACCTTAATTGTGACTTAATGGTTAATTTTACACTACACGAGGCTATGTTTCTTTTAAAGTCCAGACAGAAATATACTTTTCAGTGTATATCTCTGAAACGGGATGTCCCAGGCAAAAAATAATGAAATTTTGAAATCCCCCTTGAGTAGACACCCCCCGGAAAAATACGTACTCCATTTTGTGGGTGACCTTTGGTTGACCTTGACCTTGATTTTGACTTAATGGTTACTTTTTTACTACACGAGGCCATGTGGCTTTTGATGTCCAGACAGAAATCCGCTTTTCAGTGTACATCTCTAAAACGGGACGTTCTAGGCAAAAAATAATGAAATTTTGGGATCCCCCTTGAGTGAACACCCTCCGGGGAGGAATGTACTCTATTTTGTATATGACCTTTGGTTGACCTTGATCTTAATTTTGACTTAATGGTTACATTTTTACTACACGAGGCCATGTTTCTTTTGATATCCAGACAGAAATCCGCTTTTTAGTGTTTTTCTTCGAAACGGGACGTCCTAGGCAAAAAATAATGAAATTTTGGGTTCCCTCTTGAGTGCACGCCTCCCGCGGAGGAACGTTGGTTGACCTTGACCTTAATTGTGACTTAATGGTTAATTTTACACTACACAAGGCCCCGTTTCTTTTAAAGCCCAGACAGAAATATACTTTTCAGTGTGTATCTCTGAAACGGGATGTCCTAGGCAAAAATAATGAAATTTTGGAATCCCCTTGAGTGAATAGCCCCCGGAGAGAAATGCTCTCCATTTTATGGGTGACCTTTGGTTGACCTTGACCTTGATTTTTACTTAACAGTTAGTCATACACTAGTCACTTAACGAGGCTATGTTTTTTTTGCAGTTCGGACAGAAATTCGCTTTTCTGTGTTTTTCTCCGAAACGGGACGTCCTAGGCAAAAAATAATGAAATTTTGGGATCCCTTTGAGTGAACACCCCTCGGGGAGGAATGTTCTCTATTTTGTGGATGACCTTTCGTTGACCTTGACCTTAATTTTGACTTAATGGTTACTTTTTTACTACACGAGGCCATGTTTCTTTTGATATCCAGACAGAAATCCGCTTTTTAGTGTTTTTATTCGAAACGGGACGTCCTAGGCAAATAATAATGAAATTTTGGGATCCCTCTTGAGTGCACGCCTCCCGCGGAGGAACGTTGGTTGACCTTGACCTTAATTGTGACTTAATGGTTAATTTTACACTACACGAGGCTATGTTTCTTTTAAAGTCCAGACAGAAATATACTTTTCAGTGTATATCTCTGAAATGGGATGTCCTAGGCAAAAAATAATGAAATTTTGAAATCCCCCTTGAGTAGACAACCCCCGGAAAAATACGTACTCCATTTTGTGGGTGACCTTTGGTTGACCTCGATCTTGATTTTGACTTAACGGTTACTTTTACACTACACGAGGCTATGTTTCTTTTGAAGTCCAGACAGAAATCCGCTTTTCTGTGTTTTCTCCGAAACGGGACGTCCTAGGCAAAAAATAATGAAATTTTGGGATCCCCCTTGAGTAAACACCCCCCGGGAAGGAATGTTCTCTATTTTGTGGGTGACCTTTGTTTGACCTCGATCTTGATTTTGACTTAACGATTACTTTTACACTACACGAGGCTATGTTTCTTTTGAAGTCCAGACAGAAATCTGCTTTTCTGTGTTTTTCTCCAAAAAGGGACGTCCTAGGCAAAAAATAATGAAATTTTGGGATCCCTTTGAGTGAACAACCCTCGGGGAGGAATGTTCTCTATTTTGTGGATGACCTTTCGTTGACCTTGACCTTAATTTTGACTTAACGATTACTTTTACACTACACGAGGCCATATTTCTTTTGAAGTCCAGACAGAAATTCGCTTTTCTGTGTTTATCTCCGAAACAGGACGTCCTAGGCAAAAAATAATGAAATTTTGGGATCCCCCTTGAGTAAACACCCCCCGGGAAGGAATGTTCTCTATTTTGTGGGTGACCTTTGGTTGACCTCGATCTTGATTTTGACTTAACGGTTACTTTTACACTACACGAGGCTATGTTTCTTTTGAAGTCCAGACAGAAATCCGCTTTTCTGTGTTTTTCTCCGAAACGGGACGTCCTAGGCAAAAAATATTGAAATTTTGGGATCCCTTTGAGTGAACACCCCTCGGGGAGGAATGTTCTCTATTTTGTGGATGACCTTTCGTTGACCTTGACCTTAATTTTGACTTAACGATTACTTTTACACTACACGAGGCCATATTTCTTTTGAAGTCCAGACAGAAATTCGCTTTTCTGTGTTTATCTCCGAAACGGGACGTCCTAGGCAAAAAATAATGAAATTTTGGGATCCCCCTTGAGCAAACACCCCCCGGGAAGGAATGTTCTCTATTTTGTGGGTGACCTTTGGTTGACCTCGATCTTGATTTTGACTTAACGGTTACTTTTACACTACACGAGGCTATGTTTCTTTTGAAGTCCAGACAGAAATCCGCTTTTCTGTGTTTTTCTCCGAAACGGGACGTCCTAGGCAAAAAATAATGAAATTTTGGGATCCCTTTGAGTGAACAACCCTCGGGGAGGAATGTTCTCTATTTTGTGGATGACCTTTCGTTGACCTTGACCTTAATTTTGACTTAACGATTACTTTTACACTACACGAGGCTATTTTTCTTTTGAAGTCCAGACAGAAATTCGCTTTTTAGTGTTTTTCTTCGAAACGGGACGTCCTAGGCAAAAAATAATGAAATTTTGGGTTCCCTCTTGAGTGCACGCCTCCCGCGGAGAAACGTTGGTTGACCTTGACCTTAATTGTGACTTAATGGTTAATTTTACACTACACAAGGCCCCGTTTCTTTTAAAGTCCAGACAGAAATATACTTTTCAGTGTATATCTCTGAAACGGGATGTCCTAGGCAAAAATAATGAAATTTTGGGATCCCCTTGAGTGAATAGCCCCCGGAGAGAAATGCACTCCATTTTATGGGTGACCTTTGGTTGACCTTGACCTTGATTTTTACTTAACAGTTAGTCATACACTAGTCACTTCACGAGGCTATGTTTTTTTTTTGCATTTCGGACATCATTCGCCTTGGTCTGGTCATGTGTGAACCACGCAGAGAGAACAGTAGAGTTGTATGCTATTTGGCATCTAAACTATTGATTCGCTTATCAGTTACGACGCCAATTTATATTGTTCACGAGGATGTCCTTTTTATAAGTAGTCACGTATATTTTTTACTTGAAGTCTAGCTTGGAAGTAGGCACACGATGCCTATAAAACTATTTACTATCTGGGGCAGGCGAAATCGCAACCCATAATATCGGGAGCAGGTGAGCAGACTTCTAATGCATTGGTAAATAAGAAGATAAACTATATAAGATAAAATGTTTGTTTTACCAAAATAAATAAATAAAGTCTAAATCATTATGCATGAAGATACTTAAAACAGGTGCAGCGATAACAAAAACAATGGACCCTTCAACCAATAAAGCCACTTGGGGTTAAATAAATAGGAACTTTAAGAAAACGACATAAACTGTAATTTAGCATGTTTGCGTAATTTTATTCATGGCACTCGCTTTGTGTTTAAAAAGCAAAATAAGTCGTATTTGCATTAGTGTATCTTAAATCATGTCGGGCGCGTTTTCTAGTTCCGGTCAAAGTGACCGAAGTGTTTATAAAAAGATGCATGGTGCAATGATGAAATAAAATGATTGCTATGTAAGTATTACTTTCCACTTTCCTAATTTAATTACTGTCTTTAAGATTCTGATAATCTGTGATACAACATACTTACCAGTTTATATGTTTAATTTGAACAAGTTTATTCATATCGAAATCAGAATAAATAGTAGATTGTTACACGAGGGTCGAAAGGAATCAATACCCATACGAGGTATTTAGACGCCCCCCGAGCAAAGCGAGGGCGGATAATAGTCCGAGATGGAATTGATGTCTTTCACCTCTGTTAACCACTCTACTTTCCATTTCGAATATAAGGAATGTAAAAATAGTAGTTTTTCGAAAACATTTAGGTATATGTTCTTATCTGCTCGCCACTTCTTAAAGTCATTGTATGTATTTACGTATTAGGTATTCCTTTGAAATTTCTGGCAAAAGATTTTCGATAGCTATATTTGCCTCGTCTTTAACAGAATCTGTGGTCAACATTTCAGAATTACTTGAACTCATTTTTAATAAGACATTAGTTTTAAAAACCGATACAGGTTACAGAGTTAATACCCCGCCAAAGTATAAGTAGTCTTTGATATTTAAAATTTTAAATAACGGAACACCCCGCTTTACTGCCGCGGGCGACTGGGAATCAACGCGTTTATGTTACCAACCGATACAGTCATAATTAAATATCATCATTATACAGTCCACTAGTCTTATTGAAGAAACCACCATCCCCAACAGTGACCAAGTCAGTATCAGTCACACGGGGTATTGTTCTGTAAGTAACTGATATCTAAAATGAAAGACCAATGACATTAAAACCTTTTTTATTAAATCCACAATATATTTCAAAGAATAATATAAATATAATAAATTTTGCTAACCACTATTATACCGACAATGCTGAATATAAGTCTTACAGTAAAGTTATAGAACATGTTTTTGTGATTTTTAAATAGAAAGTCACAGTTCTAAACTATACATACATTTACTTATACATTATAGATTTGGTATGCAGCTGAAAATTGAAAGATTTGCAATGTGCAATATTGTGTTTTTCCTTTTTATTATATATTTACAATATAACCTATGACATAGAATGCGTGTGGGCCTTACTGACTTAAAACATCCTCTACACACTTTAAACACTTCTGGCTCTGTGCAATCAATATTGTAATTCAATTCAATTTATTTATTGCAGATAATAAAAATCCATAATATTACATAAAAGAATATAGAACATAAAAATTAATATCAATTTGAAATAACAAAAATTACAAAAAAAATAATGGTTAAACGAACTGCATTCCATTATTTGGAATGGTCATTTATTTATTTTTTATATTTTTGTAATTAGGACCTACATGTTGGCCTTTTTTGGCGTTAATAGATCAAAAAATCATTATTTTGGCATTATTCCCGCAATATCTATGCCTAAATAAAATCATTTCAACCTTTTTACAATATTATTTTGAATAAAGTATTAATCCAATATAATGTTGAGTTTCAAGATATGTCTCTTAATATTGATATGCATTTTCTGTGGATCTTTGCATGATGCATGTAAGCTCATTTTTCTCTATTTATGGCAACACAAAATTGCACATTGTCGTAACACCTTTTCACCACCACGACCGTGTATCAACGTCAACAATAATTTATTATTATAATAAATCTGACGTCAACGAAATTAAAAGTTGAGGGTAGTTTTAATAAAATATAGCTTTCCTGTTTCAAAGAAATATTGTTGACGTTGGTAACATAAAACATTTGTTACGAGCTCTGATGTTAGCATTCCAGTATAAACATTTATGTGTGGAACGTAGCGATGAAGAGGCTCAGAATATTTTGTAGAAAAATATGAAGAAATATTATTCTAACTAGGTATTAAATATATTTCAATATTATCTTACACTTAGCATTCATCTACAATAAACCAAGCTAAACGAGAAGGTCTTACATGCAAAGCTAACAAATATTTTTGCCTTTATAATGTAGGTACTTAGATTGTATAATTTAATTGATGTAATATATTCATGATACTGTAATAAGTCTCTTGGGGTACAATAAAGGATTTCGACTTCGACTCTACGTAAAATAAATAGTCTTTTAGACTTGAAGTCAAACGAAAAGGTAGAGATCATCATTGGTTTGTTTATATTCACTGCCGATCATAGGCCTCTCTCTCCTTACATTATTTTGACAATAAATGGTCTTACATCTTACCTAATAATTTCTGGTCAACTTTTAGTCAACCTAAAATAGAGACTTTTTTTTCAAGGTTGGGATCGAAACTTCATAAAATATATTTCATAATATTTACCTACCTTAACATGTTACATATGTTGTAATACTAAGTTAAAACAATGTTGGCTCCTTTAAAAGTACAAGAGATCAAAGTGTGTCTTTAATTTACTGTTGGAGTGCACAAGGAGATTGAATAGAATACGGGATAAATGCGAAAAATATCTAAGAAATATCTCTAGATATTATGGAATAATAAATAGGTACCATGAGATTGAAAATAATTACGACGATACGGCACCGCATACAAAATCTATCAATACAAAATGTTCCATGTATTTGGACTTATTAGTTCATAACCTTTATATCGATTTATAGAAAATAGATGGCGTGACTTTTGATATCTCCGGTATTGATTGACAATAATAAATAAATAAATATTCCACAACTTTTCATTACGCCATCTAATCTCAAACTAAGTAGAGCTTGTGTTATGGGTAATAGACAACTGATAAACATACCTACTTATAAATTTTTAAATACATACATATGTATTATAGATAAATTATACTCAGACACAGAACAAATGATCGTGTTTATCACACAAAAATTTGTCTTGGATGGGAATCGAACCCATGACCTCCAGTATAGCAGTCAGGGCCACCTAGACCAACAGGCCTGCATTTGATAGTACCGCTATCTAGCGGTAGTATCAAACGTCAAGTAAGGTATCTAGCGTACTTGACGTGTGGTAAACATAGTTATCTACATAAAACTCGTGTCTTTTTACTGAAGGTATTGTCGTCTGTTTAACCATATGAATTTAAAAAAAAAAACAAAATCAATTAATCATTAATCATTTTAGCAATGTCCGTCAAAAGCTTGTCCTGTATAAGCAAAGAGTTTTTATCCAAAAAATTGCTTAATTTAATCATGTGCCATATCTTCGTAATCATTTAGAGTTTTGAATGTTAGTTTATTTTCTCTCTGCGAAACCCAACGTGTGCATCGGTTTTCCTTTTAGAAGTTCGTTTTTGTAAACTGAAAGAATTTCTCGGGATAGATTTGGCTTGGCTGGTCTGGTTTCGAAGAAATGTCCCATGGGGCTGTAAGAATTAAAAAAAAGCATGTTTAATAATCTTTCACGTTTAAACGTTAATTATGGGCATTAGCTTAAATAATAGTATGACGCTACATGTTAGTGTAATATGAATCAGAACAAAAGCAATTCCAAATAGACTAAACAATTATTGAAGGCAAATCTGTTTTTTATTATTATTTGTATATTTATTGCCTGAACAGATATACTTGGG
Source organism: Euplexia lucipara (assembly GCA_921972225.1). NCBI lineage: Eukaryota > Metazoa > Arthropoda > Insecta > Lepidoptera > Noctuidae > Euplexia > Euplexia lucipara. Next base: position 13,134,550 of record OV179148.1, read on the forward strand.
AGAATTTAACTCCAGCATATTCCTATCGAATCTGTTTAGATCTGGGGGTCGATTCTGCTATTGCAATCGTGTCTCAATGACCGGTCAATGATCGATTTTTGACGTATAACGTCAAACTTATGGCACATTTCCCATACAAAAGTTGTCAAATATTCGATCAATGACCAGGCATTGAGACCCGATTGCAATAGCAGACTCGAGCCCCTGATCTTCCTATTTCATACTGATACAGAAAAAAATACGGTTATTGCCGCAATTTATACTAATTTTTACCAAAGACTTACTTCGTCGTGGATTTATGCTTTTTTTCTTGTGTTTGCACTACGGCTTTATTCTAAAGTAAATGGATAAAATGTTTGCCTATTAGCTGGGTTGGCGGCCATTGCGTCGCGTGATGACAGCAGCTCTGGGTGATCGCTTATCGTGTCTGTTAGAGCCGCAATCATCAAATCTGTAGGAATAAAAAAGTTTAGATCAGAATTTGGAAACTGATAACAGGCAGTTACGTTCCCTTTGTATCTCAATTTTTCGGGTTGCCAAACCAATAAAAACATATCATTCTGACTACATATTTAAACAATCAAAAACTTACGCTCCTGTGTAGGCACTTTAAGTACACTAGTTGGTAGATACTGGCCGAAATACTTCTTTTAAAAACTCAAATATTGTTCGGTATCCTTATCAATGTGAGTAGGCTAACTGGACTTCTATCAGAATATATATTTGTTTAGAAAGTTAACGTACCAAGTACTTTCTTTTCAATGGTGCGCGATAGTTGTCCCCTTTCCGCTTGGAGCTCCAAGAAAGCCATGAAGCGCCGCGTGGCCGACCGCGCTGAGGCAGGGTCTCGTGATAAAGACTGCGAGAACATCATCTGGAAATCATGGTGCTAGATCAGTGTTTACGTAGTAACTTAGTCACTAGACGCTAGCTCGGATCTACCGTTGTGAGCAATAAAGTCAGACAAAACAAAATTATCGTGCTCATCGCACAAAAATTGGGTGGTAATCCAACCCACAACCTCCGGCATAGTAGTCAGGCACACAAACCACTAGATCCAGTCAGAGTAGTATTTTATGTAGGTACGGAGGATATACCAATCGAGTTAATTTCTAACCTCCTACTACTACTACTTCAATACTACTACCTACTCTAGTATTGTATGTAACATAAACATACGCAGCGAAGTAGTTCAGTTAGAAATTATGTATTTTATATCTTTCAAAATCAATGCATTTCAGTGAGGTAGTTAGGTTAGGTAGTTAGGTTAGCTATAGGATAGGTATGGTAAGTTAGGTTAGGTTATATGTATATGATATGTTGTTATTATAATTCTATCTAGCACAACAGGTTTAAAAAGCACATTAGAGACTCGCTACTTTATTCATACGTTTGACTTAATATGTCATTATTATTAGATACCTTAGCTAGTTGATAGATTATTTCCTCAAGCGTGTATTCATTGTAAGGAATGGTGGTTGGCTTCTGCAGTTTCTCCATGATTTCTTCATATTCTTCGTCAGGGAAAGTCTGGGCTTCGCGTTCGTATTCTTGCGCACCTGAAACCGATGTCAGTAAATACATTGTCTATCAAGCAACAGTATCTTGTCGTCAGATTTGACTATGTATGGTGGAGGATGGGTCTGAGCGGTGTATAGCGATGTATGCCGGTCATGATGCGCCAGTTTTTGTTGTGTCGGGTGTTTGGTCATGGAGGGTAGCGGGATCCGAAGCACGGTGCTCCGCTGGCCGACCGCAGGTAGTTGGGGGCCCAAGTAGTGTGCCAGCCACGCACGAAAGGCTGCCCCGCCAACTGCGAAAAATCCCAGGGTGGCCCCATCGTGCCGGTTGGCGACCGGGCGAGAGGATCCGATGGCAATCCCTGGGGGGGTTCGGGCGTCCCCGCAGTCTCCAGATCAACCCCCCATTGGCTCTGCAATACTGGTTGTGTTGTTGGGTTTAGCGTTGCATCACCTTGCTCAACTGCCATCTTCCATCTCTGTATATTCACTCTTGTCATGAAAATGAAAGGTAAAAAGAAAAAAAGTAAATGTGTACAGCGCAACCACGTCCTCTCTTTCCAAGTGCACCTCTCAAATATTCGAGGGCTACACTCAAATCTCGATGCGGTCCACCACCATCTTGAGACTGATAAGCCACATTTATTTTTCCTGACGGAGACGCAGATAAGATGTCCGTCTGATGCGGCGTACCTTGACTACCCAGGGTACACATTGGAACACCATTTCCTACAGCGTGCCGGGGTTTGTGTGTACGTCCGCAATGACATCTGTTGCCAGCGTCTCCGACACCTTGAAGACCCTAATTTTTCAACCCTATGGATGTTAGTGGACACCGGTTTGGACAAAATTGTCTATGCCTGTGTTTACCGATCGCACAACGGTGACCAGGAGACGACTCAACTATTTGACCACCTTAGTGAGGCCGCCGATAAGGCTCTGCATCGGCACCCTGACGCGCAATTCGTCGCTCTGGGGGACTTTAACGCCTGCCACCAAGACTGGCTCTTCCCATACCAGAAGACAGACCATGCTGGGAGAGAAGCACGAAGCTTTGCGGTATCAATGGGCCTCTCCCAGTTGGTAAGACAAGCGACTAGGGTGCCGGATGTAGATGGTCATACTGCCAATTGTCTGGACCTTCTGCTGACCACCGATCCGGACAGATGCATTGTTACAGTTTCCTCACCATTAGGAACTTCAGATCACTGTCTGGTGAAGTCTGTATCGTCCTTCACCCCACCTGATTGCGACTCACGCGGAGTACGGCGGATGTGGCGATACAAGTCAGCTGATTGGGATGAGATGCGGCACTTTTTTGCATCTTATCCTTGGCAGCAGGTCTGCTTTTCTTCTGAAAATCCGTCGAGCTGTGCGGATGCTATATCCGATGTGGTACGTCAAGCTATGGAGTATTTCATCCCTTATAGTGACGTGCCCATCGGTGGCTCAGCTCACCCTTGGTTCAATGCCGATTGTGCTCAAGCTGAAGAGCGTAAGCATTCGGCATTTCTCACCTGAGTTGACGCTCGTGACCGCAAAGCTCCGGATCTCAGCACAAAGAAGAAAGCCTTCAACCTTGCTGCCAAGTCCTACAAAAAGGCACTAAAGAAGGCTCGTTTCGACCGCATTACTCATATTGGCACTAAGCTCTCTGCACAGCCGTCCGGTAGCAGAGCTTTCTGGTCCCTTGCCAAATCGGTCGAAGCGAACTTCTGTCAGCCCACATTGCCTCCGCTGGTCAAACCTGATGGTACACTGGCTCATACGGCAAGAAAGAAAGCTGGTCTCTTTGCATCTCTCTTCGCACATAATTCACGTCTCGATACTGGAAGTGCTTCTCCACCAATTTTGCCTTACTGCAACACCTCGATGCTCGAGGTTCGCATAAGGAACAAGGAAGTCCTGAGAGCACTGCGTCGTTTAGACGTGAATAAAGCTAGTGGGCCAGACGGTATTCCAGCAGTTGTTCTTAAGGCATGTGCGCCTGAGTTGTCTCCTGTATTGACACGCCTGTATCGCCTCTCTTTTCGGACTGCTACAGTGCCCAAGTCCTGGAAGCTTGCCAACGTGCAGCCCGTGCCCAAAAAGGGCAGTCGTGCCGATCCTGCCAACTATCGGCCGATTTCAATAACCTCCATACTCTGCAAGATTATGGAGCGTGTATTGAACTCGCGCCTCTTGGTATACCTAGAAGGTAACGATCTCCTCAGTGACCGTCAGTATGGGTTTCGCCGCAATCGGTCTACTGGGGACCTACTAGTGTACGCCACTCACTTGTGGGGCGAGGCTCTCGAGAAGAATGGGGAATCGATGGCCGTTTCCTTAGATGTCTCGAAGGCCTTCGACAGGGTCTGGCACGCAGGCCTAATAAGTAAGCTTCCAGCGTACGGCATTTCTCCTGGACTGACTCGTTGGGTTAAAGACTTCCTGAGTGAACGGTCTCTCCGAGTTGTTGTCGACGGATGCTCATCGGAGCCCATGACAACTAACGCCGGAGTTCCTCAGGGGTCTGTTCTCTCTGCAACTCTCTTCCTGCTGCATATCAACGATCTGCTAATGCCCGGTATCTATGGGTATGCAGACGACAGCACAGTAGTAGAGAGATATCTTCCGAGTACCCGGGCCAGTAAGGACGTAATCCAGTCCGAAAGAGAGGCTTTGGTAGAGCGTACGAATGCCTCACTTCAGGCAGTCTCCAAATGGGGCGAAGCAAATCTTGTGGCATTCAACGCCGCCAAAACACAGGCGTGTCTGTTCACCGCCAAAAGGAGCCCGTTCACCATGGCTCCTGCTTTTCAGAATGTATCCTTGGAGTGCACCGACCGCCTTCAGCTCTTGGGAGTGGAAATCTCCTCAAACCTAAACTTTGGGCGGTTCATTGAGTCCAAAGCCAAGGTTGCTGCTAGGAAACTCAGCGTTCTTGCAAAGGTCCGGCGGTACTTCACACCTGGTCAGCTTCTTATGCTATACAAAGCACAGGTCCGTTCGTGTGTGGAGTACTGCAGTCACATATGGGCTGGTGCTGCCAGATGTCATCTAGCAGCTTTGGACTCAGTGGAGAGGCGTGCGAAGAGGCTTATTGGTGACCCAGATTTGGTTAGAACCAATCTGCAAAGCCTTGAGCATAGGCGTAGGATAGCTAGCCTTTCGGTCTTCTATAGGATACATTTTGGAGAGTGTGCACGGGAATTACATGACTTGATTCCGCCATCACCATTCTACCATCGGACAACCCGGCGTACGGCGAGTGTCCACCCTTACATCGTTGGCACTCCCACGATTAGGACAAAGCGTTTCGCTTCGTCGTTTATACCGCGTACATCGAAGGACTGGAACAACTTGCCTGCTGCGGTCTTCCCGTCCGATTATAATTTAGGTGTCTTCAAGGCTAGAGTGAATAGGCTCTTAACAAACTAGTGCGCTTCACCATCACTGATTGCATCACTGCTTACCATCAGGTGGGATTGCAGTCAAGCACTAGTTTGTAATATTAAAAAAAAAAAAAAAAAAAGACTAGCTCAGACTTTGAAATGAAATTAAATGAAATGATATTTATTTCTATAAGTAGATCTTCCTAGATACTTTTACATGTCTTTTGAAAAAAAAACTAAATGATATTTCCTAAGTGACTGATCCCTTAGATGAAATACCGAAAGGAACTCGGGGTCATGGTCTCTTTTAAAGTCCAGACATAAGATTGTTTTAATTTAATAAGCGAGTCTAACGACGCCGACGCAGGGCAAAGTCGGGAACCTATGAAATAATCATAAATAAATAAATATTCCACAACTTTTCACACAATGCCATTTAGTCCCAAGTTAAGCTTGAGAGCTTGTGTTATGGGTACTAAACAGCTGATAAACATACTTATATATTCCTAAAAACATACATATTATAGATAAATTACACCCAGACACAGAACAAATGATCGTGCTTATCACACAAACATTTGTCCTGGGTGAGAATCGAACCCACGACCTCCGGCATAGCAGTCTGGGTCACTAACTACTAGACCAACAGGCCAGTCAAAATTACATTAGGCAACATTGCATTTTTATTGCTTCTTTAACCTTAAGTCAATTCTCATAGAGGTTAACAAGCGCGATCTATTATTATTATATTTATCTATAATTCTCTAATAATCATAATAATTCAAAATCATAATTCAAATTTATAGAATTAAAAAAAAAACCGTTGTGACGAATCTGTCGCCATATCTCATTTTGAGTTTAGCTATTTTTTAGTTGATAAGCATTTTAGAAACATGATACTTATAACTGGGTACTCACGCATAGACTGCTGCAACATAGGGTCGAAAGTCCTCTTGATGGCCTCAGGTCGCAGGTCACTGCTGACTGGAAGTGCTGGCACTGGCGACAGGTTGTTGCTAAGCTCCCAGTTCTTGTTGGCAATCGTTCGGATGATGTCGGGGCTGTTGCCGAACGGGAACGACTGGAGAGCCGGGCTGCGGTACTGATATTCCTGAAGGTAACAGTGACGGTAATAAGAGTTAAAAATGGTTATAATGAAATAAAGTAGCTACAGACGCAAGCAGATCAAGTTACTCCAATGTGTCAAATTTATTTGATCGTTTTCAACTTTATTTTATACAGGATAAGATTCATATTCAATTGGTCTGTACATCAGTATATCTGGTGAAATGAGTGTACCTACTACACTGGTACACCTCTACCTAACCTTTCGGGGATAACAGGCGTGATGTTATGTTTCTGTTTATATTCGTCTTTTGAGCACTTTTCCTTTTGAAAGTGATGCGGAAGAATTTTTTGACTGGACTCATAATATTTCTTTAGTAATAGGTTATATTTAAATCACTTGGAGTTTGGATTTGTGCCCGATTGATGGCAATAGGCTCGCCGCCTATTACATGGGACTCAAACATAACTGACGAAATGTGGGTGTACTACCAGGTAGGTACACCTCTGCCTAACCCTTCGCGGATTACAGGCGTGATGTTATGTGTTTAAATCACTGGAATTAAGTATCTTACTGTAATTGTAGTACCAGGTATAAAGGCTTTTTTTATTTTAAAAATAAATAATATTTATCAAATATACAGGGTGTAACGGAAAGGGTATATACATCCGAAGGGCACGGATTCTCTTGGTGATAAGAAACGACATGGCAACGTTTTCATACATATACATACATAATTGTAAAGTTGAGCCCGCCCGCGCCGTCGCGCCTTCGTCGGTTAGGCAGAGCCCGATAGGTCTGTACTAGGCGCGCAGAACCCGAGATAGATATACTTGAACCTTGCCGGACAGGATTATGACCCCCATAGTGCGGTGACACGTTTGTTTTAATTTTGCATTTAATAAACAGTCGATATTAAATAATATCGTGAAGTTTCAAAGTTATTAGTTGGGAGCTGAAATTTTGAGGAAAGACTCGTTATTAAATACTCTATTCACCCTGTTTGTATGTATATACCCTTTCCGTTACACCCTGTATAATTTTACTGAAACTGAAGCTCCAAAATAGTCGTCCTCGATAGCCTCAACATTTGGATCGAATCACCAAAAAGTGTTCATTCTAAACGCAACAATGATGAAATAGTTATTTATTTAAATGCATTTCTGTTTAAGGATAAATCTTAATAGGCAAGTTTTGTAATCTCCAATTTTCCCACTTCATAAAGTTCTGACAAATTAATAAACATAGATCGATGAGAATATAATACATGTAAACAAGTTAACGATCGAAATCTATTTATACTTAACGATATAATAACTAACACTTTTATGACCACTAAAGTGAGTGTGACCAAATGTGACACATGGGTCTAATAGACACATAAAACTGAGTATTTACGTCCTGAAACGACGTGAGGACTAAATTAACTCCTTTGAGAAGTACCAGTTAATTTTGATCGGCACTATCAGTAATAAAGTGTATACTGTATATGAGGTTTTTAATTAACCATTTACTACACAAAATATGAATATTATCTGCACGAAAAAATCAAACTAAAAATTTATTAATCCCGAAACACCTTACTTGCAGCAAAACGATTAAGCAACTCGCTTTGAAGATTTCTCGTAGTCACACGTAGACGTGCTACGCTTCGTAGACTTCTCGTAGCACCTTGCTACGATCGCTACGTACTTTCGTAGCGATCTTCAATTTGCTTTCATTTTAATTTAGTCATGCAACTTGCAAGATAATAATAGAATTGTAAAAGTAATAATACATTAGACCCTTGCGAATTAGAAATTCTACAGCTAAGAATAAAAAAAAACAATCACGCGAGTATCTAACCATTCCAGTGTCATAATAAAAGCAATTTACTTTGTACCCAAAGTATTCGGGTAGGCGTCAAGCCATTCCGCCTACGTATACTCTAACATAGCCGGGGATTATTGCATTGTTTTTCCCACAGCACTTTGTTGAGTTACCGCAGAATGTTGAGTGACATTTAATTACACTTTTTAAGCTTAAGGCTATAAATAAACCTGCCTCGTGTCAACAACTATGTAGGCTGAGTTTTAATACGTCTCACTGCAACATTACAGCTATTAATTTTCATCAGAGAGTAATAAAAAGCAAGTTTATTAAGCGACGGTTGTTCAATACGTGTCATGCGGTCTATTATATTACGACAGATATACAGAGTGGATGGGAGGTCGACGTATATTCGTATAACACGAGTTCAGCACATGAATCTGAACCCCCACAGACTTAAAAAAATCGTAAGTTTATCTTTATAATAATGTTTCTGTGTATTTGCATTAAATATGTTTTTCTTTCCATATTAATGTTATTATTTTTTTCTTTCATTAGGTATGCAAAATGCCTAAGGTGTTGACCTCCCATGGTTACCTAATGAATCGCTTGTTTTGTTCGCGCTACAAGTTCTCTTTGATATTTCGAAAGGCACCTAACCGTCATAAAACCCTTTATCTAATATCCACGTAACCTAAACAACGTAAATACTATCATTTAAAAACATGGTGAAGATATATCGACGTGCTAGTACATGAGATACAGAAACAAAGATGATTTTCAAACAGACTCCAGACCAGACCCCGGTTCAAATGGAAATTTAAAGATGACCCCGCCTTGAAGTGATAATATAGTGCTATTCCACAAACGATGGGACACATAATTTAATATCCTGCGTATCCTGTCAGGTGCACGTTATAGGAACACTGGTGACGACGTCAAATTAGTAGCCGAATTCTAGGCCTTCATTTAGATGACCATCATAAATGATATTTATTTCTGTAAATAGGTTTTCACAAACACTTTTACACGTCTTTTTTTTTAACTAGTAGATAAGATCGGAGTTTCACTACCTGACTACTCTGAGGAGAAACACCGAAAGAAACTCAGAGGTCATAGTCTCTTTTAAAGTCCAGACATTATCTTGGTCAAATCATGTAAGATCCATGCAGATTAGTGTCTGAGATGGTCACACATTGACACTAAAAAGAAGTAGTGCCTAAAGTACATATAGCGTTAGTACCTACTATGCAGGGGCAGTATTTAGTCTCTTTACTAGCGTAACCACTGACTCTGAAGTTTATGGAATCAACTAAACCAAACGAAACCCAATAACTGCGCACTGGAGTTATAAATCGACACGTGAACGGCAAAGTGACCTAATACCACTCAAATCGAATCAAACCAGTTTCAATAGCTTGTGGGCACGTGCCTCTCATTCTTCGAACTGCGGCAATTCATTAACTCCGGATTAACTTCGGGTCACGAGACTGTACGGGACGCAATCTTTAACCACACTAATAGAGTATCTATAGCCCAATCTAAACGGAATTTGTGGGAAACCGGCTATAATTAAAGATGACGAAACTTTTATTTTAAAGTATCATGGGAATGTAAATTAGTGTCCAAAGTTTTTCTTCCATTAAGGGAATGGGTCGGAATAACAAATAGGTGAATTAATTTCAGCCACCGCTAGATCTTGTTCGGATCATGTTTTATATTTTTTCCGAGGTTACTTTTTAATTACTTGCGCAATTAATTTTGATTATAAAACCAGGACCTAAATGGAATAATGTAGTATTTTTAAGGACTACGTTAAAGCAAGGGTAATTTTTCTTCTTTACTGCTAATAGAAGTACTTGATTATCGTTACTCAAACATCGCATCACGCTAATCAAGTGTGATGTGTCGGGGTCCAAACAGTTCAAAACAAGGACGACCCATTCAAGTGGCACAAAAATTTACTCCGTAGGTATTTAATACATATTTGCCCCAAAAACAAAACAAACTTCGTTACGCTGTCTTTAAATGTGTCACTTAAAAACTTCGGTCGGGATTCTAATTGTACTTTTTATGACTGTAATAGGGAATATGCATGTAATTTAAATATGGTTCGAATATTTTTTTTCCGAATCTTTATTAGCTGAAAATATGAACTAAATCATTGTTTTACTTTTTAATAGCGTCATAATTATTTAAAATTAAAAATAAAAGTGCGAATTACGCGCGGGAAATTCAAATTTGTGAAACGCATCACCATTGGTTATAACGAAAATTGACGTCAAATACTACGATAACAACTCAACGTCTACAAAACATCAATGTGTAAGTATGACAATAAGTATTGGAATGGACTTTTTAATGGAAAACATAATTATTGCCGTGTGTGTTGTGAACTAATTTAATGTTCAAGTGTAATTTTAGCTTCATAATGAGGTTATTTGACATTTAAGAAAATTGACTGAAAGTGGTTTTGTAAAAGCACAATCTGACAATGTTTATTGCTTTCGGGTACAAGCAATACCGGTAAACTGGTTTTTGAGGTTTTTTCATGGTGAAATGGTTAGAAGAACGAAAACACCCTAACTAATAGTAATAGGATCATAGTACATGACGTAATCGAAATGGCGCGCGAAAATGGCGGCGTTTAAACCGCTCAAATTTATTCTGTATTTTAAATATTTTTTTAAGCTTCCTTACTGCATTTTTATATATGTTTATATTTTTTTACTATGTTAAAACGTTGTAAACAGTGAATTAAAATTATAAAAAAAATACATGTTTACCTGTAAACTTTAAGTGTTTTTTTTTGTCAATGTCATAACAACAACACCAGTTTTTATTTTTCTACTGTAGTTGCTATGTTTTGAGTCAAGACTGTGCAGATATTGAATAAGAGAAGGTACCTAGACTTACAAAGCTGATAACAATTTATTTTTCATTTTTCACTAACAAAATTTTGTTGTGGTGAGACAGACATCATTACTACTATTACAATTATTAGGTATACAGTTTGGAAAGGATATCGCAATACAATCGGACACCACGAAGTCAGCACATGATCAAGGACTGCGTTGAATTATTTTATCGGCTTTTCCTAACCTCCAAAATTTTTCATAAGTTCTTTTTGCCTTAAACTGTATAAAATCATAATTTGTGTCCAATCCAATTATCCAATGAGAATTTAAATGAAAACAGTAGATAATTTACTTGTTAAGGATATTTCTTTTTGGGTTTTATAGAAATAACAAGTTTTTGATGATCTTGTAGGTACAGTTTTATGAAACAAAACATCAGAAAAAAAACGTAATATACGAACAAAACCGATCAAATATCCTGAAATGAGAAATGGAGCTAGTGGCTAAATAATAACAGTCTCACGGGTCGAGGTTTAATCGAAGGTTAAGCTGCGCTCGACGAGGTTGGTCCGTGGATGGGTGACCATTCATTAAATAAATAAATAAATATTCCACAATTTTTTCACACAACGCCATTTAGTCCCAAGTTAAGCTTGAGAGCTTGTGTTATGGGTACTAAACAGATGATAAACATACTTATATATTTCTAAATACATACATATTATAGATGAATTACACCCAGACACAGAACAAATGATCGTGCTCATCACACAAACATTTGTCCTGGGTGGGAATCGAACCCACGACCTCCGGCATAGCAGTCAGGGTCACTAACTACTAGACCAACAGGCCAGTCATAACATATCAAGACTCCACCGTGCCTCGGAAAACACGGATAGCCGTTGATCTAATTTGTTGATCTTTGACGCTTGAAAGTCTGAAAACCAGTTTAACCAAGGGGTATCGTGTTACCCAGTAACTGGGTTTTAGAGGTCAGACAGGCAGTCGCTCCATGTAAAACACTAGTATTCAGCTGCATCGGGTTGAATTAGAATACGACTCCATCATAGTTGGAAAAAGGCTGGGCTAGATGTTTGACGATGTCACTTCCTTTGCGTGTATTTAAATTTCAGGGTCAAATACAGTATAGTTAATTGCTTAATAATTAAATAAATATATAAAATAAATATTCCACAACTTTTCACACAACGCCATTTAGTCCTAAGCTAAGCTAAGAGCTTGTGTTAAGGGTACTGAACAGCTGATAAACATACTTATATATTTCTAAACACATACATTTATTCTAAACAAATTACACCCAGACCCAGAATAAATGATCGTGCTCATCACGCAAATATTTGTCCTGGGTGGGAATGGATCCACGACCTCCGGCATAGCAGTCAGGGTCACTAATTACAAGACCAACAAGCCAGTCAGGCCACTTAATAATATTAGCTCCTACCTTAGCCTCGGCTTGCTCCATGAGCATGTTTCGCAGTTTCTCCTGCTGCGCACTCTCCTCTGCCGCCTTCAAGTTCTGGGAGTAATGTGTTCGCAGGTAGTCGATGTTAAACTTGATTTCTTGCAGGAATGCTATGGCTTCTTCCTTTGACATCTGGAAATTCATACAAATATTTGAAAATAAGCAGGTTGAACAAATCGTACTACGATACGGTACTGTAGAAGGAAATAATATCTATGTTTTACACAAGTTCACATGGCGTACTTTTTGGCGAAGTAAAACGTGAGATGGACTAATTATGTAGCCCTAGCTTATTTCATCTTCACTGTACACAATTATATTTTCACAGGTCCTTTTTTTACAGAATAGCACTGCAGTCCTTAATTAAAAAACTATCGTGTTTAAAATGGAAATGGACCGAGTCCATAATTGATTTGATTTGTCCATATTTGTTTCAACAGACCAACTATCATATTATTTACACATTAGCAGACGTCCCGCGGTTTCACCCGCGTTGTTCCCGTTCCTGTGGGAATATAGGGATAAAAAGTAGCCTATGTCACCCGGGGATAGTGTAGCTTCCCAACAGTGAAAGAATTTTCTAAATCGGTCCAGTAGTTTCGGAGCCTATTCAATGCAAACAAACAATCAATCATTTCCTCTTTATATATTAGTATAGAAGTATAGATTAAGAAATGTTGCTGTAGCTGAATACTGGGTCAAACACAAGATTAGTTTAGTTCCATTATTTGCTATCGACACGCTAAGAAGAAGATGGAATGAAATGCATGCAATACAGTATTAAAGGCATTAATAATATTATCAAATGACGCTTATAATGTAGAAACTAAAATGTGACATTGTAAACTAACCATTCCCTCTTGAAGGAAGGCTTCAATAGCTGTGGTCACGCCTCGCTCGTCCCCAGTCCAGAACACGTACTCAGCCATGTCCAGTGGAGAGTATTGGACCCCAGAGTAAGCAGCATAATGATCCATCTGTAATAAAAGCGGTTGCAAAACGTTACCACAGCAAGAATTACGTTAAAATAGAATGAATTGTAGCACCTTCCATTGTTTTAATATGTGTGTATAAAACCTGATTATTAACCTTCTCGTAAAAAGCGTAAAGTTGAATCATAGACGGCTTCGTAAGTGCAGTGTTACTGTTAGTCTTAATGTCTAAGATAAACTTAAAAAGTACATTTAAATTGAAAAAGTCACATTGGTCCTAGCCCGCCTGAAACTCGTGCATGAGTGGTTGGCACCTACGAATAGTTAAATCCTTCATTAATTCCAAATGCTGTTCTACGCCGACAAAAAAACAAGTCTCGCTCCTTCGCCTTTTAGGTAAATTGTTAAAGCGAGCTACGGGAAATGAGAAGAAAATTAGGTGTAATAGAAAATATCGTTTGAAGGACGCAGTGAAAGATGTGCACATATTTTATTTAAATTTCTCTGTATTTGTAATCGGTTGTCAGACTTTTTGCGAATTTGTTCTAGGATTCGTATGGGTATTTAATTACAAATGTGAACCTGATGTGTTTTATTGATCGTACTTAGCAGTAAATAGCAATTTACTTAAATAAATACTTACCAAATAACTATAGGTATGTTAGTCTAACATTAGAAATATATAAGGCACAGCTTAGCCAATAGTTCCCATTATGTTTTGTTTTATTCATTAATCTATCTATTTCTAGGCATAAATGCAAATAATTTCTGTCATAGCAAAGTATAATATTATATGCCAGTCAATAGTTGTATCAAACGTCCATTTCGAAAGAACTCAAATTATGGTTTGTGTCTGCAGGCTTATTAATTACTAACCCTCGGGCCGCCTTATAGGGTTACGCTTAACCGAGGTCAGTCTGTGGACAAATTTGGACCTCACCGTGCTCTGGAAAGCAAGTAAACTGTTGGTCTCAACTGACATTCGCAGGACTTTGACAGCCGTTAGAGGAATGTAAAATATAGGCATTTTGGTTAGACTGGAAGTTCACCAAAACATAGTTGGGTATAGATTAGATAGATGTGATCCCTACAAACAGATCATGTCTGTCTTATCCTTTTCCAACTCCAGCGTGAATATTAAAGGTTGCTTACGTTATTTTTGGTCTCCTTGGTGATGTCAGCGTTAAAAGCTCTTCGAACAGCTGTGTGCTGCGGACCTGTCGGGATGTTGGTTGCTTGGCCCGGTTGCACCAGACGAGCGGCCCCATGGAACACCTAAGAAGGAAATAATATTTATGTTTTACACAAGTTCAGCAATTTTATTAATTTATTTAAGTAGTAGGTACAAGTGCAGATATTTTCAGAGCCGGATTAAATGTTAAAGGCAATTATCACAAGTCAACCTTTGGGTTACGCAGAGACAAACAGTGGTATCTATATTCATATTCATTTATTTGCATGCCTAAATATCTTAAGTAACAAATAGGTATCATAAACAATATTATCATATATTTTGTGGACGGTGTTTGCAATTCGGTGAGAAAATGGAATAGTAGGATCAAATCAATTTACTTCTATTGGAAATTTGTTGTATACAGAATATATAATAATAAATGATAGATTAGCACTGGCTTATTTAATATTGAGTAGTAGTAGTGGTAGTATTGTTTTCCAGAATACAGGTAGGTATACGTTTGTATAAATGTTGGTTTTGTATTTTGGTATTATGTGTTTATAATTTGTATGCTTATGCTTTAAATCAATCTGTGGGTACAGTGACCGACAATGTGAATAATGTTTTACCAATTATTTTAGTCGCACTCAATTAATTAATACAATGGTTTCATTGTAGAGGTGAGCTCTGCAATGACTGTATCATGATATAAATGTATCATGGATTACAAATAATAGTAATAAAGAGCATCTAATTTAAATAACATTGTCATGTAAATCTACCTGATTCACACTAAAAATAGTACAATACTACAAACCAATTTAGTTTTTCTATTTTTAAGAAGGTCGATGCCCTCTTGTTTTTGTAAAAACCTTTGCTTGGCAATTTAGCCGAAGACGCTCAAAGGCGAGATATTGCGAACGAAGTGATAAATGGTGAGGAAATAGAAGCAATATGTTCGGCGCAATAGTGTGGGTGTTCAATTCTCTTTAATGAGATAGGGGCGGCTGTACCTACTAAATCTAGTGTACCAAAACCATTCTGGAAGGGCTAGGTAGCTTGATTGCTGTTCTATAACAACTCAAGCACGTATAAAACCTACTAAGACTTTATTTATAGTCATCAAATCAAACTATGCGTTTTAAGAGAGGTCAGGTAGATCTGTTTATACATAAGTACTTGCAACCGACGACGTGCGTGTATGTATTCATATGAAAAGGGCTTATTACACTATCTGATTTGTAGCATCCTAATTAGAAAATCGGAAGGTGTAATCGCAGTTATGACAGATTCGATCCGATTTATAGTACCGATCGCTTGGTTGCTTCCTAACTAGGAAGCCCTTAAACTGTAACCTTTTATATTTTGGGCCATAATCGCACCTTGAAATAAAACCTCGACTATATCTATTGCTGTAAGTTAAAACCGTAGCTAGGTAGGTAGAATGAAAACCACCACACTAATTTCTTGCCTTGGTTCATCGCCCGTTGCCGTACACACCACGTGCCTGCAGCTATGTGTGTTTTTAATTTTCCGGCATGAACACTAATCTAAATCTTACATCCATTTTAGGGATCAACGTCCGTCAGCAAAATTACATCAAGAACGTTTCAACTTTAAAGTCGTGGTCGTGGGTAAATTTGCTCTAACAGATAAGTAAAAATCAGATTTGACTTTTATACCCAATTTTTTTTATACCCCTTTAGACTTTGTTTCAGTGTTGCGTAAACAAACTGGAGACTGTGAGTTGTGACCTTTGACTTTGTTTCGGTGTTACGTAAACAAAATGGAGACTGTGAGTTGTGACCTTTGACTTTGTTTCGGTGTTACGTAAACAAAATGGAGACTGTGAGTTGTGACCTTTGACTTTGTTTCGGTGTTACGTAAACAAAATGGAGACTGTGAGTTGTGACCTTTGACTTTGTTTCGGTGTTACGTAAACAAAATGGAGACTGTGAGTTGTGACCTTTGACTTTGTTTCGGTGTTACGTAAACAAAATGGAGACTGTGAGTTGTGACCTTTGACTTTGTTTCGGTGTTACGTAAACAAAATGGAGACTGTGAGTTGTGACCTTTGACTTTGTTTCGGTGTTACGTAAACAAAATGGAGACTGTGAGTTGTGACCTTTGACTTTATTTCGGTGTTGCGTAAACAAACTGGAGACTGTGAGTTGTGACCTTTGACTGTGTTTCGGTGTTGCGTAAACAAAATGGAGACTGTGAGTTGTGACCTTTGACTTTGTTTCGGTGTTACGTAAACAAAATGGAGACTGTGAGTTGTGACCTTTGACTTTATTTCGGTGTTGCGTAAACAAAATGGAGACTGTGAGTTGTGACCTTTGACTTTGTTTCGGTGTTGCGTAAACAAACTGGAGACTGTGAGTTGTGACCTTTGACTGTGTTTCGGTGTTGCGTAAACAAAATGGAGACTGTAAGTTGTGACCTCTGACTTTGTTTCGGTGTTGCGTAAACAAAATGGAGACTGTGAGTTGTGACCTTTGACTTTGTTTCGGTGTTGCGTAAACAAAATGAAGACTGTGAGTTGTGACCTTTGACTTTATTTCGGTGTTGCGTAAACAAAATGGAGACTGTGAGTTGTGACCTTTGACTTTATTTCGGTGTTGCGTAAACAAAATGGAGACTGTGAGTTGTGACCTTTGACTTTGTTTCGGTGTTGCGTAAACAAAATGGAGACTGTGAGTTGTGACCTTTGACTTTGTTTCGGTGTTGCGTAAACAAAATGAAGACTGTGAGTTGTGACCTTTGACTTTATTTCGGTGTTGCGTAAACAAAATGGAGACTGTGAGTTGTGACCTTTGACTTTGTTTCGGTGTTGCGTAAACAAACTGGAGACTGTGAGTTGTGACCTTTGACTGTGTTTCGGTGTTGCGTAAACAAAATGGAGACTGTAAGTTGTGACCTCTGACTTTGTTTCGGTGTTGCGTAAACAAAATGGAGACTGTGAGTTGTGACCTTTGACTTTGTTTCGGTGTTGCGTAAACAAAATGAAGACTGTGAGTTGTGACCTTTGACTTTATTTCGGTGTTGCGTAAACAAAATGGAGACTGTGAGTTGTGACCTTTGACTTTATTTCGGTGTTGCGTAAACAAAATGGAGACTGTGAGTTGTGACCTTTGACTTTGTTTCGGTGTTGCGTAAACAAAATGGAGACTGTGAGTTGTGACCTTTGACTTTGTTTCGGTGTTGCGTAAACAAAATGAAGACTGTGAGTTGTGACCTTTGACTTTATTTCGGTGTTGCGTAAACAAAATGGAGACTGTGAGTTGTGACCTTTGACTTTATTTCGGTGTTGCGTAAACAAAATGGAGACTGTGAGTTGTGACCTCTGACTTTGTTTCGGTGTTGCGTAAACAAAATGGAGACTGTGAGTTGTGACCTTTGACTTTGTTTCGGTGTTGCGTAAACAAAATGAAGACTGTGAGTTGTGACTTCTGAATTTGTTTCGGAGTTGCGTAAACAAAATGGAGACTGTGAGTTGTGACTTCTGAATTTGTTTCGGAGTTGCGTAAACAAAATGGAGACTGTGAGTTGTGACCTCTGAATTTGTTTCGGTGTTTTTTCTCAAACGTCAGAAAGGAAACATCTAGCAACAAACGTGTAAAAGTGTAACTTAAAACAAAGCAATACAAAAGAATATCATTTATAATTTAGGCAAACTCAAATTGATAATATTGCACGATTAGGATAAAAAATGAACGACTTGTGAATTTTGTATTGTTCTATCTACCCGAGCCCCGGGACTTGTTGTAAATGAATACATGATCCGATCTAACAAAGGCCTGAGTGGCCATGGTTTATCGAGATGGTTTCGTTTCCAATAGTCTTATACGTAGGTAAGTGCACTCCGGTTAACAATAGATGATCCAGTGCAAGACCACCTATTGTGATAATGAGTATTTTTATTTTGCTGCATTCAGGAGATAGATTAATGTATGATGGGAATGTTTGCAAAGCTCTTTTTGTCTGCAAATAAAGACTACCTATACTTACTTTTTATTAAGTGAACGAGATGAGTGTAATAAAAGCTTTTGTTATGATTAGATTTGGTTTTCTGGCCTGTTGTTCTAATAGTTAGTAGCCCTGACTGCTATGCTAGTAGTCGTCGGTTCGATTCCCACCCAGGAAAAATGTTTGTGTGATGAGCACGACCATTTGTTCTGTGTCTGGGTGTATTTTATCTATAATATGTGTGTTTTTTGGAAAGTTTATCAGTTTTTTAGTACCCATAGACGGCGTTATATGAAAGTTGTGGAATTTACTTATTTTTGTTTATTTATTTGAAATCGGTGGATACAGATAAAAAAGAACTAAAAATCAATAAATTTCTTGATAACTCAGAACATGCCTGTTTTAAAAACTTTGACGGTGTTGTTTTTACATACTTTTTGTTACAAAAACTATTAACAATATACTACAGGGCTTATTACACTATTCAATTTGTAGGATCCTAGTTAGGAAGGAATTAAGCGGTCGCTACTATAAATCGAATCCAATCTGTCATAATTGCGATTACATCTTCCGATTTTCTAGTTAGGATCCTAAAAATGGAATAGTTTACTAAGCCCTTTAGTATTATCAGTATTTCAAACCTTACCTTAGTAGTAACTTCCTCGCTAGGCGCGGCAGTAGCTCCAGCTGCATCGTGCACGCTCACATGGCTGCCATCTTGTACAAGCACGCTATGAACGCCTTCAGACGGCACGTCGAGCTGCGCCTGAGCATGCAAGTGAGGCTTCTCGCCCCCCACCGCGTCCGCTGATGCGTGTTGTTCTAATCTTGAGACAAGTTCTCCGTTAGCTTGTACTGCGTCTGTTTGAAAAAGAATCGTTTGTATTGGACATACTACTACATCCAAAAAAAATTAAGATACTAAAAAGAGGACACGCGAAGAAATGTCATAGAAAAACTTTGATCCTATGCCTCAGTTACGACATCTAGCAAATATTGCAATATTAAAGCGTTCTAAACTTGACTAATCATCTAGGGCACAAGGCACAATAGGACCAATTCCTGTTCAAAATTCTTTTCGTGAGATTCCGGCTATAGTAAGTATTAAATGTCTTCGACTACATCTTTTGAACAATCTAGCTGTGCCCGACCTTCATGACCTTAAGCAATTGTAGCATTTCTGTCCAATAACTTTTCTTAAGAAAAGAGTTTTAAAATGTTTTTTTTTTAATCTAACTAGTGTTTTCAGAGAAGCGTGTACAATGAAAAAAAACAATGTTACTCTTCTGTTTTATTATATTAATGAGATCTGTATTCTTGCATTTATTATGATTGCATCAATCTATCGCACTCGGAAGTATCTTGGGTTCGGTAAGTAAAAAACGACCTGGTTCACCTATGACCTTTACTTCGAATACTCTCACTAAAATGTCTGCAGCACTATTCTACTCACGCCCACGTCGAGAATACAATCATAATATAGTCCTTTTCGGCACCTATTAATCCATTTTTCGATAAGGGGCGTTCAGCTCCTTAAATTAGGGTTGAGCTACACGATGACTGGTGCATGCATATCGGGAAAGATCAACTCAAAATTGCAAGGTTTATTTTCTGAAAAAGGATTTCTTCTCAGGTATCACTCAATTTACAAATGCCGGCACCATTTATTCTTAAAATAATGGCGTGTAGTGGAAGATCTATTTACAGAAATAAATATAATTTCATACACCTGACCTTGTAACTCAGACTTTGTTGATTGATTACAACCGACACCTAAGTTCGAACTATTTATGATGGCTGCATGGTTAAAAACACGCCTCTCGTGGCCGAGGTTGTAGATTAAAATCCGGGCAAGTAACATCTTGAGTGAAATTAAATGATATTTATTACTGTAAGAGATCCTCGAGATTTCCGGATACTTTTACATGTCAATTTATTTTTTTTTCCTTTTTTTCCTTTACCCTACTGCAAATCTAACGATCCAAGGCAGGAAAGGAGTTTTGAAGAAATAACCATTGCAACTTTGAGATGATCGCACCTATACATCTATATCTATAGAATATTATCAAGACAAACAAATCTACGTCTAAAAGCTAGATACTGATAACCTAACAGTTGTTTAGCAAATGTAGTAGGTAAGGGTATTAATGGCTTAGCCCAGTTATCTAGTCCCACGATAGTATCGCTTTTAGCTTTGTTCGCGTGATAACGAGCGTGGCATTGGACTGTTACGCTGGGTGCGTCGCGTGAATACATTTAATGTTCTAGCTGAAAGCTGGGAAAAGAACTGTGTGACATCAAAATATTAGTGTAAGATAATAAAATTTAAGGATATGAATAATTTTATAATCCGAAAATTCAACACAGCGAAATGGAATCAGTCATTCACTACAGATTAAATAATTATGATGTTGTAATCCATACTACATTCATGCCCAATTTGCTTTGCCAAACGTCCTCGACAGAGATAATAAATCTGTGGTCGTTTCATTCACCTGAACCCAATTATGCCCCGAACTATTTTGTAAAACATAAAACAAGGGTCAAATGACATAAAAAACCGGCAAAGAGCGAGTAAGATTCACCAACCCAGTTTAGTACCCAGAACACAAACTCTGCTTAGCTTGTGACTAGATGGCGTTGTGTGAAAGTTGTGGAATATTTATTTATTTATTTTTATTTTATTCGGCTCTGTGTTGTGCAAGCAATGTGCCCTGGTCACTAACACTTCAGTTTAGCAATCGGCATGTTGAATTGTTGACGGTATGAATATCAAAATTATAGTTAGTCTATCAGGTAAATAATTAAAAGTAATAGACAAGTATGTTTTTACTTTTTCAAATTGATGGAAAACTTTTTAGGTTAAGCGCATTAAAATTAAGAAGAAGGGGCTTTCAAGGTCATGTGATATTTTGACTCGATATATCGCCGTCATTTTTTGACTACGGGAAAAAAGAAAAAAAATTGTGTCGAATATTTTCTAGTAATCTAGATTGGGGACTCTAAACTAAAATTTATTCGACTAGCCTATTCTTTGGGTTAATCGGTTACTCAGGTTCTCCTGCTTATCCCTCTATTTCTTATGAAGTTCATCTTTATTAATATTATAAAAATGTAAAGTTTGTGAGTTTGTGACGCTTTAGGGGGTAATCTCTGGATGTACTGAACCGATTTATAAAATTCTTTCACCAATAGAATGCCACATTTGTGAGTGTCACGTGCTATATTTTGACTGGCCTGTTGGTCTAGTAGTTAGTGACCCTGACTGCTATGCCGGAGGTTGTGGGTTCGATTCCCACCCAGGACAAATGTTGTGTGATGAGCACGATCATTTGTTCTGTGTCTGGGTGTAATTTATCTATAATATGTATGTATTTAGAAATATATAA
The DNA here is from genome assembly GCA_921972225.1 of Euplexia lucipara. Taxonomy (NCBI): domain Eukaryota; kingdom Metazoa; phylum Arthropoda; class Insecta; order Lepidoptera; family Noctuidae; genus Euplexia; species Euplexia lucipara. The sequence goes on from OV179148.1 coordinate 13,156,124, forward strand.
GTATGTTTATGAGCTATTTAGTACCCATAACACAAGCTCTCAAGCCTAACTTGGGACTAAATGGCGTTGTGTGAAAAGTTGTGGAATATTTATTTATTTATTTATTACTAGTTTCTGCCCGCGACTTCGTACGCGGATCCTGTTGCTTATGCCAGCGACATCGGGGTCGTCAAAATCGAAGATCTGAAACATCTGATGTCGAATTCTATAAGCCCGGGGACGGAAAATCAATGGGATGCGCGAGACGATTCAAGATGTTCCAGATTTTTTATTTTTGTTGGTCAACAGGAAATGCCATCAGACTTAACAACTTTTGCTAAGACGCCATTTCTATTATGTATATGTTATATTGTCTCTGGGCTTTGGCGTTCCCCTACAGGTGCTCCAGATCTTCAAATTTAGTCTCACAGCAGAAAACACTCTTCACGTGGAATAGTTTTAGCAATGGCACCCTTTTTATATCTCTTTCACTTTAGGTGTTCCATTTTCCAAAATAAATTATAGCCTATAATATGTTGCGTGACGTTCACGATCAGCGGTCAGTCGCGTATCTCCTTCCCCCACTTATCTCTAGAGTCGATGCGTATATACGCTGAAAACTCAAGCGTCATGCTTTTTCCGTGAACGTCTCCAACTCGCGAGACAGTGCATGATGTTCACGATCAGCGGTCAGTCGCGCACATATTCTTCACTGGTCTCTAGAGACCTGGATGTAGATGCGTAAATACGCTGAGAATGCAGGCGTGCTTCGCGATCCCAAGAAGTTTCAACGGAGCAAGTTGCAGCCTCATGTTCTCGAACAGCATCAAGTCTCTCCTAACGCTCTTCGGTAGATTGTTGGGATCTTATGGTCTTTAATCATTTAGCACCTTTGGAACATTGGGAAAAATTTGACCTCTTTCCAGGCATGGTTATAGTTTTATTGTGATGATACCTGATCAATTAAAATCTAAGTGGCTGCTCCCCTGCGTTATCGGGTAAGCTACCGTGTAACGAAGATAAATGGAAAAGGAAATTAAACACTCAAATAACATAAGCCCGAAGGCATACGATAAAAAAAATGGGAGTTTTAGCCAGTAGAGTCTAATTTTCAACGACCATCGTCATCGAAAATCAGTCCTGAACTGTTCCCGCCTTCACCGCGTAGTACCTCCTACTTATGTTATTTTATAATTATGCAATGAAATTAGTGATAGTTTTAATTTCTATATCAAATGTTTCTGATCTTCGATTTTTATAAGTCAACAGGAAATGCCTATCAGACCGAACAACTTTTGCTAAGACGTCATTCCTATTTGAGTTATGGTGTAGCTGGGCTCTTGGAGTTCCACAACAGGTGTTCCAGATCTTCAATTTTTATACGTCAACAGCGAGTGCTCATAAGGCTGAACAACTCTTGCTAAGACGTCATTCCAATATATGTTATAGTGTAGCTGGGCTCTTGAAGTTCCACATCAGGTGTTCCGGATCTTCAAATTTATTCTCTCAGCAAAAAATGCTCATCACGTGGAACAATTTTTGCTATGGGACCATTTTTGTATCGCCTATAGTTTAGCTGGTCTGTTGCGGTTCTGCATCAGGTGTTCCGGATCTTCAAATTTATTCTCTCAGCAGAAAATGCTCATCACGTGGAACAATTTTTGCTATGGGACCATTTTTGTATCGCCTATAGTTTAGCTGGTCTGTTGCGGTTCTGCATCAGGTGTTCCAGTTTCCAAGATAAATTATAGCCTATGTGTTGACCAGACTTAATATCTATACAACAAAAAAAAAAATCATTCAAATCCGTCCAGTAGTTCTGAAGATTAGCGTGTGCAAACAAACAGACAAACGGACAAACAGACAAACAGACAGATTTTTTTTTTGGATTCGTGCTCTATTACTGTTTCTAAACCCCCCTCAATTATTATTTTTTAAATATATTCAATGTACAGACACAGTTTTTTTACAGTCTTATTATATGTATAGATTTATATTTTAGTCTCAAAAGTAAGGAGAGGTAGAAGGGATGTTAAAGTACAAAATGCATGCGAACAAAGTCGCGAGCGAAGTGCTAGTGTAGAAAATAACGCAAGTTATCCAATTACTCATCTCCTAGTTCTCCGTACATTGAATTACAAGTGGAACAGTTATACGATTAAGCTTGAAAGGTAATTACGTAAGGTATCTATTACTTACCAAGTCGGTGATATTCCACATGTTCGCTGCTCATTTCGCCGTCCTTGCCGGACTCCACTGTAACACGATTTAAAATTAGCTTCCATTTGCTGCAGGAGACATTCGAAAAGTAGAAAGCTGAAAAAATCTTTTTTGCAAAAAATAAAACCGACTTAAAAAAAACACTAACCAGTGTAAAATAACTCTAAATTAGGAAGTCTGTGGCTTTGGTGGTTTTGTCTTATTCATGATGGGCCACCGACTTCCGAATTTAGAGTTATTTTACACTGGTTAGTGTTTTTTTTAAGTCGGTTTTATTTTTTGCAAAAAAGATTTTTATTTTTCCATTTTTAGTTGTTCCCATACAAATATTTGCCATGAATTTATTTTTATATTGTTATTTGTTAACAATACATATGTCATAGTAATAGGGTTATCCACTTATCCCTAATAAATGAAACTTAACATACTTAACTGTCGAAATCTAGGTATGTTGTACACATCTGCGTACCCCTCAGAGCATACAGGCGTGATGATACGTCATGATGTTGTATAAACAATAAATATCCAAGCGATTCCAGCAATCACGACAGATTTGCCGTCTATTTTTGAAGAGTTCCGTTGTATATCTCCGAAGATCAGCACCAGATCTTCACGAAATTAAAATGGGACCACCTCGGGAGTATACTCTTTCAAATAAAAAAGAATTTTGAGAATCGGTCCACAAATGAGGGAGAAATCGCGTAACAAACACACAAAAAAAAAAAAAAAAAAAAAAAACATACCGTCGAATTGAGAACCTCCTCCTTTTTTTGAAGTCGGTTAAAAATCGATAGTTCTTTATCCGAATTCAATTATTGTAGGATCTACAATATTGCTTGTTTAGTTTAATAGGTCATTGATTTGCAGCAGAGCGGAATATTACTGTTCGAAATGACAGTCTTCTAGGCACTTTTAAGTTTCCGTTACAGTTTCTCAAAGAATACCTACATGTAGTGGCTGTTAAAACAAAAAAAAAAGATAAGTTTACTAAGGGCCGATTTTACAATGGTCAAATAAGTGATAACTAAGTAATGAAAATGGTGGTTTCACAGCTTTTCTATGGATATGTTAAACTGCCAGATTTATTCTTCTGATAAAAGTTATATGAGCGCTTTGGCTGTTCCTTCATTATGCGCACAGCCAAGGAGTGGAAATTTCTGTCTGCATCGGTGTTCCCGAGTTCATACGACCCCAATCTATATTATAACTATTGAAAATTCGGCCCTTACTGTATTAAAAATCACATTTATTTGTAACCTTTATATCTTGAGTGAATGATATCCGAATCGGTTAGCATAATGGGTTTAATTTAAAGACTCGTTTTCTCTTGTACACAAATGTGTGTATAGTAAAAATATTTGCTTAACATATTTATGTTTACATTGAATCATTAACCCAGTTCGGCCTCGAAAACATTGGTAATCGATCAAGTGAGAGAGAAATGAGTGATTGGTGCTAAATGTAATGGGATCCCAGAAAAGTTACACTGTGTTAGGTATGATAATCGAAGGACCAATATAATTTACGTGAAATTTTGTTCGTAGAATTTGGATGTTTGCAGAGTGAAAACACAATAGAAACAGTTTAGCCTATATTTGAAAGGTTTATTCAAAAAGAGTGAAATCTAGAGTCGTGTACAAAACTATATGTCAACATTAATGTAAACAATTTTTTATCTAGTGAGTGCAAGTTCATAAAAGTGATAAATCTTCAACAAATCTAAAGTAAAAAAACACTATTTTAAAACTTGTCTGGTTAAGAAAGAATACCCTGTGTTACTTAACCCGTTCAACACAAAATATTGCCAAAGAAGTAAAGCTATCCAGTACGTTTTTTTTTATATAAGGGAATTGAACTTTTTTCATAACTACATAAATTGTCAAAGTGTAAACATTAGGTTAGGTGACATCCTTGATGGCACTTAAAAAACAAATGCAAAACACGTCCTCGACAGAGATAATAATTTCTGTGGTCGTTTCATACACCTGAACCCAATTATGGCCCGACCTATTTTGTAAAACATAAAACAAGGGTCAAATGACGTAAAAAACCGGCAAAGAGCGAGTAAGATTCACCAACCAAATGTCCCGTAATGTGGAAGAAAAATTTAATTCTATTTCTACCTGTTCTTCATCAGCCAGAAATGTAAACACAAATAAGATAAACAATGTGCAAATGACGTTATTTCATAATAATGATACCCTAATTGACTTGGTAATTAATCCTCTTAAACATTTCAACCTCCCATGTCACCATAAATTGCAGGAAATATAATAATACTTTTTAAATTCTTTCACCTATTATGTAAGTGCATTAGTATTTTGTATAAACAGTGGGAGGGACCCCCAGCTATATTTATTATAATTTCTTCTTACGCAAATAAAGAAAGAAGAGAATTAACTTTACTTTAACATTTTCATTGTTTATCGAATTCATGATTATTTCAACATTGGGTCCAGAATCATGTGCTGAAGGTCATCGATGACCCTTCCACCCTTTGTATTCTAATCCACACCAGCTTCTGTGACAGATAGAGTGTCGCACCAAACGGTTTATTATTTTAGTATGGAACCCTAAAAACAATGTAGGTAATCTTACACCTAATATTATCTGATAAAATAATCAACTGACCCAGTTTAGGAACTTGATCGACTGAAGGTGAAAACGTTTGCTACCAGCCTTCATAAATACTTGTTATAAACAAGGTTGATCTATGTCTATCTAGTCTGTAGTCTGCTAATTAATGTATACTTTACCTACCACTATTCATAAGCAATAATTGTTTTGTTAAAGACACAAAACAAGCTAAAATAGTCCAACAATGCTTAAGGACCAAGAAACCAAAGACTAGAGATTGAAAAGACAACCAGCATGATCGTGAGGAAGCCGGATTTGTGAGAGATATTAATTCTCGACGGCATTTTAAGCTTAGTTAGAGGCTCATGAACGGCATAAAAACTGACACCAGCAGTGCGATTCTGAAAAGTTAATTTGCGAAATCACTTCTGAATCGGCAGTGAAATCATGTGAAATTAAAATATCGTATTCTTAAATGGAGTGATACCGACACTGGCGCCACCAATTGATGACCATAGTGAGAGGAACTAAAACGGGTGACTATTTTGACGTTGACATGTGAATACCGAAACTTGTACAGCTGACATGAGAAGCGTAGTGAGTACGACTTTCGAGATGATTTGCGAAATGACTTTCGAAGTGATTTACCATTTACAGAATAGCGCTGCAGCAATCGTAGCATGATCTCAGTAGAAACGGGTATGTACGGAAGAAGCGACAAAGTGACAGATGTTAAGTTAAAACATTTCTGTCGATTAAAGAAGAAATAATGCTTGATATTGTAGACTATTGTCGACTGAAGAAACTAAACATTCCTTCTCTTCATTCTAAACATTGTCGTGCCCAAAAACAAAATAAATTTTTCTACAATCTGTTTCAAATGAAAAAAAAAATTAAAAAGCGTTTATTTTTGTTTTTATAACTGTTACAATAAAAAAAACTACCTCTGCCAAACTGTAAAGCAGTTTGTCGGCAGATGCAGCTCCCGTATTATACCTATTTATACGTATAACATTACTGTGGGTACTTTTCCATCAAAAACATAAAAAAAGAGTTAGCAATATAAACACAGGAATTGTATAAATTAAAGTTTTACAATAGCACTATCTTATGTAATCTATATTATGCTTATTCATTATCACTTAAGAGGTTTTGACAAAAAGAAAAAACAAATAGAAATAGTCATGTATGGTATATATTTATGTAAATAGTACACCACAAACTGCCTACTCATCTTGTCTCCTCCACTATCAAGTCCATCCAAAGCATCCAAAGGTTGTCTGTAAGAGATCGCTTTTAACGATAAGGCCGCCCATTTTAGCCCTTAAAGTTATAATTTGTAAGTTTTTATGGTGTACAATATAGAGTATTCTATTTATATAGGCCAAATCCGTTTCTGCGGTAGTCATGCTACCAACCACACAATAAGAAGAGACAAGTGTAACAGTAAAGTTAATTGTTAAAGTTAGATAAAGTCAAATGGTGCTTCCTCACCTCTTCAAAATATCCGTTTGCGCGTTTGCGTCAGCCGTGGGTGGAGAAAAGGTGGGGTAACAGCCCACAAGTAACCCCCCCCCCCCCCCCCTCTATCTTCCACGTTACTTCTCACACACCGAGCTATTTTTAGCCCACACAATACTTGACCGTTACGTGCCTACGACTTATACAGGTTGTTATAATAAATTTAACACAACGCAGTAAACTTTCACCTTCTACCAATTATTGTAAGTCGTATTATTTGGTCGTGATAGTGCCAATTGTACTTTTTATACAGTATACCAGCTACTCCGGCAAACTTCGTTTCGCTTTAGAATTAATAAAATTAATTTTGTGTTACCTGCTCAGTTTTAGCTCAAGACTTGACAAACGAGAAATTGTCACCTGATAATGAACTGGCAAGAGATAAGTCACGTGTCATGTCATCCAAGATGGCGCTACGTTTCAAAAATATTATTTATATATTTTTTTCGAAGACTTCGTGATTTTTATTAGTTATTATCTTATTACGGACGAAGACAAATTCAAAAACACAAAAATCGTACAAATCGTTCCAGCCGTTCATTTTTATATGGTGTAACTAACACGACTTTGATTTATTTGTTTGAATTACAGTATTGACTGACTTAAGGCTGAATGTGAAGTACTGGTCTGTCTACCAATAAAAGTTTGTATGTAGGTACCTACATCCCAAACACACTGTATTACACCCCGCGCACCTTTCATGAATGAGTTATTTTCGGAAAATAATTCTTTTCATGCTACATAAAGTGTGGTTTACTGTTATATTGGAGCTCAAATTACGACGTGATGCTATAAATAGCTTCTTGAGTTTGACTTACTATAAAAGTGCAAATCCAACACCAAAGAGTAAAGGAGAAAGTTTTATCGAGTTGTGATTGATTTTCTAGTTACACGTGGCTGCGTGAGAACCCTGTTAGTTATTAGTCTTGAAGTATTAGCTGGGAACTTGTGGTTTGATCACTTTGTAACAGGCGATCAGGTTATAGAATACAGATTTATACTAAGTTGATCTTCAATGTGCTCTAGACGAGCTTAATAATCGTGAAAGTTTCGTGATTGAGAACACTTTAATGGTATTTGAAGCACTTGAGAAACTATATTAATAGGATTAACACCGATCCACTGATGATACGAAACTACGTATATTCAAGTGAACAGCAATTATTGAACACGAACATTTCATCAGTTTTCAACGCAATTATTCGACGAAGCAAATTGCATGGTAAGCAATTAAATGTGTTTAATTATAATTAATTAAAGGCTTTACCGGCAACTGTTATTAAATACTGCTGTGTTGTAGGTCATCAACAAGTAACTATGTATTTATTTATTTACATACATTATACAGGCATAATTTACATACATTGCTGCAAATTAATGACTGCATTCGAAGTACCTACTAATAAACGACTTCTTATTAAAGGATGCTGAGCAATGACTAGGTATCTATAGGATAATCCAGTATTTTAATATCAATAACATCTTAAAAGCTCCGGCTATGTAGCCAATTTAACCAATAACACTTTTATTACTAAACTAATAGGAGGATATTGTGTTTTAAGTTGACAAAGTTGAGGGCAAGTTTAATCCACGAGTGATTGCTTTCATTGATCGGTGATCTTGTTTACTTAAAGTATATGTATAGATTGGAATTATGAACTTTGTAACTAAAACATCAAGGTTTACTTTACTCTGACTGATTTATAAATACCAATATAATAAAGCTGCAGTGTGGTATTTTTATTTGAATGCATTAATTTACTTTGAGATTTTTTTTTTTGCATTTAATAGCCCAATTTTTGTGGATGACCCTTATGCACAGAAAAAACCGCGGGCATAGATCGGTACAAAATGCGACCACTAGGAAAATATATAAATTATCGTGGGCTTTTCGCATTATTGTTACCATAGGAAGTAATAAGACAATTGTTTCAATTTAACTGTGAACCCACACTTCATCATTTCATTTTGTTATGTAATAAGACAAGAACACACGGGTACACATCGAGCTATGCATTTCCAGTATAAATTATTGTAATAAAATACTATAATGAAATGAAACGAAATGAAATGAAATTATTTATTATGCAAGTAGGATATGGAAATCACTTTTACACGTCATTTCTTCCTTTAAAGCTAGTTGAAGTCGGCATTTCCTAACTGACTACCTCTGAGAAGAAAAGCCGAAACAAACTCAGGGATCATCGTCTCTTTTCAAGTCCAGACATGAAAAAATATATTAACAAAATTTTCGTGTGTCGAACCGTGCAGAGCAGTGTCGGGTTTTAGCCTTTTGAGGAAAGTGCCAGAAACAATTTGGGCAAGCAGCATGTAAGTGTCAGCCATCGTGAACTCAACTTTATGGTTAAGGAGCTCCACGACCCGACATTATGTCTAATCTTTAGTCAGTACATAAAAAAATAAAATAAAAAAAGGCATACCAATTACCCAAACCACCGAATTATAGAATTATAAACTGAAAGTATATAAAATGTGAGATCGGCATTTAATGGATATGTACAGCTTGATGTGTAGATGTGTGTACAAACAAATGTAGATACCTAAAAACTTTGTACCATCCCAAAATAATAAAGCAAAAAAAAAACCTAATTTATTATCCGTTAACGCTCAGATTCCGCACGATAATGGCGCGAAGAACGCATACAAATCGCTTCGAAAATAAAAAGGTACCTACCGCAATAAATTGAGGAAGAGGGAATTTTCGAGACGGAGGGAACACCGAACACATGGCATGAATGAGAGACTTCAAATTATGCGCATGGCATCACGAGAATTTGTATCCCGGATCCATAATAAATCACTTTATTAGCTGTGTAATTCTTTGCTTGCCGTGGCTTACCGTGTGACGCCATAGGAAAACGGTACAACTTGTAGCAGGATTATACTTGTGTCTAATATGGCTTCCAAAAGTTACTGGCTTGATTTTCTCGTTGGTGTGGTATGTATTTTTAGGTTAAGGTATTTATCTATGGGTCTTTGTTACCTGAAATAAATGGTTTATTATTATTTCGTATATTCATTTTAAATTCTTATAAATTACATTTTTAAATATTAATATAAAAATAAAAACATTTAAAAATATAAAAAATAGTAGCCCACCGGTATCGGGAACAGGGTCCAAGCTACCGGCGGTCAAGGCTCCAGGGAGAGGAATCGCCTAACAATGCGAGCCGTGTCCAGTAGTACTGCTTTCTGAATCAAACCCTTGATCCAGCTGCCCAACGAGAGCCTCTTTAGGTATTGGTCGAGGCTCTTTGCTATTATGCCATTGGCAGACACGACTATCGGCACAATGATTGCTGAGTCCACATCCCACATGTCGACAACCTCGCGAGCCAAGTCAAGATACTTGATTTTCTTATCTTGTTCGGCTTTCACGAGGTTCCCGTCATGTGGGACCGTTATGTCAACAAGCATTGCGCGCCTCTCGGTTCGATCCATCACCACTATATCTGGCTTATTGGCCATGATAGTCCTATCAGTGATGATGGATCGATCCCAATACAATGTGATATGACCATTTTCGAGAACTGGGTCGGGCACATACCTGTAGTACGGCACTTCCGACTCCACGAGGTTGTATTTTAGAGCAAGTTGCTGATGGATAATCCTGGCCACAAGGTTGTGTCTATGCAAGTACTCTTCGTTAGCTAAACGAGAACACCCAGAAATTATGTGTCGGATTGATTCTCCTGGACGGTGGCATGCCCGACAGATGTCAACCGTGCCATCCTTCACAATAAATCTCCGGTAGTTTCTCGTCATAATAACTTCATCCATAATTGCACAGACAAAACCTTCGGTCTCCCCAAAGAGGTCACCGAAACGTAGCCAGGACACGGACGCTAACTGGTCTACATCAGGCCCATGAAGGGCCCTGAAAAAGCGTCCGTGAAGCTCCTTGCTCTGCCACACTTCCTTGCGATCGTTAGTGTCAAGCACTATAGGTTTGCGCCAGTTCTCTTTCGCCAAGGAGAGCGGTGTGAGGCCTTTGTCTACCGCGACCACATCGCGATGCATCCCCACGTCGGCTTTTAGAAAATATTCCCTGAGACTATATATCTCGCGATTGTGGAGAGTCTTGGCATTTAAAAAGCCTCGACCTCCACATTTTCGCGGGATATACAGTCTCATAACCGACGATCGTGGGTGATGCATTCGATATGCAGTCAGCAGTGTGCGGACCCTCCTATCCAGGGTGTCTAGCTCTGTTTGAGTCCATTTGAGTATGCCGAAGGAGTACATCAAGACTGGCATGACCCAACCGTTGAAGGCGCGCACCTTATTCCCGCCTGACAAAAGACTATTAAATACTTTTTTCAGGCGGCCAAAGAAACGCTCCCTCAACGATTGCTTCACATCAGCAGTGTTAATGCCCAACGCCTCCGACATACCCAAATACTTATAGGTTTCGATTGGAGAGAGGGCTCTAAGGTTTATGGAATCCGAGAGTTGGGCTCCCACGGACTCCACAATCTCCCCTTTCTTTACATGCATGACTGCACATTTGTCCACACCAAAATCCATCCTGATGGCGCTACTGAAGGTTTCAGTTACCTTTAGTAGCTCCATCAGTTGTAAATTGTTGGGGGCAAAGAGCTTTAGATCATCCATGTAAAGAAGGTGAGATATAACCTGACCTCCTCTCTTCAATCGATAGCCTAGACCTGAATTCTCCAGCAGTGTGCTTAGAGGATTCAAGGCTAAGCAGAACCAAAGTGGACTCAAACTGTCACCCTGGAATATGCCTCGCTCAATCCTAATCGGCTCGCTGTTCCTCTGAATCTGTCGACATCCTGGATAGCGAAGAACCGTCCTCCACTGCCCCATACACGTCTTCAGGAAGGTGCGTAGAGTTGCATCAACTTTATACAATTCCAGCACCCTCGTAAGCCATGTATGCGGCACGGAGTCATAGGCCTTCTTATAGTCTATCCAACATGTCGACAGATCCCTTCGGGAACGGCGAACCTGTTGGCTAATGGTCATATCAATGAGGAGCAGCTCCTTAGTACCGCGGGACCCGTTCCTACATCCATTCTGAGAGGCAGACATTACAGAATTGCTGTCTATATGTTGATTGATTTTAGCTCTCAGAATGGATGTAAGAACCTTATAGACCGTCGGTAAACAAGTTATCGGTCTATAGTTTTTGGGTTCCGCAGTACTACCAGATTTGTGGAGCAGGTGGGTTATTCCTGTCGTTAAAAACTGGGGCAACGACCCTGTCTCTAATGCTGACTGGAATCGAGATGCCAAACAAGCGTGGGACCTTTGCAGCCATTTTATCCAAAAGTTGTGCAGTCCATCCGGCCCTGGAGATTTCCAATTAGGCAACGGACGAACTGCACGGGCCACATCTTGGGGGCTGATGATAATGGTCCCCATTTCTGGTATTGTATCACACGCTTGTTCGACCTCCCGAGTCCAATCACCCTCAGTGTGACTGACAGGCACCGACCAGATGTCGCGCCAGAATGAACACATGGCGTCGTCATCCGGTAGGCGCGTATCAGCCACACTTTGATCTCGTTGCTCCCAAGCCCTATAAACCCACCTTTCATTGCTCTGGAATGTGCGATTCTGAGTATATCGCTCCACTCGCCGTTTATACCTACGAATACGGTTTGACCATGCATACACCTTCTGCTTCAGGAAGTCGATGCGCTCTGTGACACGGGACATGTAGTCTTGTGGACTGATATTAGTCCCGGAAAAAGCCCGTCTCACAAAGCGCATCACTCTTGGGCGAGTGTTACTTTCTCTGAAGCAGATTAGTTTGCCGATTACCGCTCTGGCCTCACCGATACGACGCTCAATCCTGCACTGCCAAGCCGCTACAGCTGGCTTTGGTCGCGTAGTTCTGTCATTAGAAAATTTGACGTGAGCTACGCGACATGCCGTTACGGCTGCGCAGTACAAGATTGAATGAGCATCAGCGAGGTCTTCACAGTCGTCAAAATAGTTTGACAACTGCGAATCCAGAGCAGCCACCAGCGCCCTATTTTTATTATGCATGGGCAAACGAGGTAAGCGTGGTCTAAGGTCGGGTGGCATGAAACGATACTCCCGAAGCGCACCCTCCAAAGCGCTCCTCAATTCCTCATTGCATTGGGTACTTACATTTGTAACCCTGTCATCACATCCTTCGTCATCACAATTAGATGTTAAAATGGATTGTGGTACCACCACAGTCTGTGACGGAGGAGTAATGACACGGTTACCTTGCATTTCCGTACGGAGGCGATCAAGTGCAACGTCATCCAACATACGATTACGTTGTATGACCCGCACCTGATCCGACAGTCGTTGTGCCGATACGTTGACAGCTGGTTCAAGCACCTGAAACAGAGCGAGCATCCGGACACGGTACGCGGTCAGGTTAACTCCTCCCTCTGTAGCCCCATAGTATGAGCGCATGACATTTTCGTTAATGGATTGCGTCCATCTCATGCGCTGCACACTTCCGCCGGGAGCTGGGACCCTGTCAGAGGCCGGTGGGCCTCGAGGTCCTAAACCGTCCGGCGGCCGGTGTCCTCTCCGTCGACGTGAAGGTGTAGGCGACGTCGGCGGGGAAAAATTATTATTATTTCGTATATTCATTTAAAATTCTTATAAATTACATTTTTAAATATTAATATAAAAATAAAAACATTTAAAAATATAAAAAATAGTAGGCCACCGACGGCGGGAGCAGGGTCCAAGCTATCGGTGGTTAGGGTCTCAGAGACAGGAACCTCCTCACAATGCGAGCCGTATCGAGGAGTACTGCCTTCTGTATCAGGCCTTTGACCCAACCGCGTAACGAAAGCCTCGACAGATGGTCGTCGAGGCTTTTGGCAATAAGACCATTGGCCGTCACAACTATCGGCACAATGACAGTAGAATCCACATCCCACATGTCGACAATCTCGTGGGCTAGGTCAAGATATTTTATTTGTTTTTCTTTCTCAGCTTTCACGAGATTTTCGTCATGTGGGATGGTAATATCAACTATCATTGCGCGGCGCGCTAATCGGTCTATCACTACTATATCCGGCTTATTGGCAACAATAGTCCTATCAGTAATGATAGACCGATCCCAGTACAATGTGGCATGGTCATTTTCGAGAACTGGGTCGGGCACATACCTGTAGTACGGTACCTCAGTGTCCACAAGCTGGTATCTCAAAGCAAGTTGCTGGTGAATAATCCTGGCTACTTGATTATGCCTGTGCAAGTATTCGCCGTTAGCCAGACGAGAACAACCAGAGATTATATGTCTGATGGATTCGCCAGGGCGGTGACATGCCCGACACACGTCAACCGTCCCGTCCTTCATAATATATCTCCGGTAGTTGTTCGTTAGGATAACTTCGTCCATAATTGCACATACAAAACCTTCAGTTTCCCCGAAAAGGTCACCAAAACGTAGCCAGGATACCGACGCTAATAAATCTACATCGGGCCCATGAAGAGCCCGGTAGAAGCGTCCGTGGAGCTCTTTGCTTTGCCATACCTGCCTGCGGTCATCTGTACTAAGCACTACAGGTTTGCGCCAGTTCTCGTTAGCCATGGAAAGCGGGGTGAGCCCTTTGTCCACGGCGACCACATCTCGGTGCATACCCACTTCGGTTTTTAAAAAATAATCCCTGAGGCTGTACACTTCGCGGTTGTGGAGAGTCTTAGCATTTAGAAAGCCTCGACCTCCACACTTCCGCGGGATGTACAGCCTCATAACCGAAGAACGTGGGTGATGCATCCGATTTGCGGTCAGCAGTGTACGGACTCTCCTATCCAGAGTGTCAAGTTCAGTTTGAGTCCATTTAAGTATGCCGAAAGAGTACATCAAAACCGGCATGACCCAACCGTTGAAGGCGCGCACCTTGTTTCCACCTGAAAGAAGACTGTTCAATACTTTTTTCAGGCGACCAAAGAAACGCTCCTTCAACGATTGCTTCATGTCAGTAATATTGATACCTAACGCTTCCGACATACCTAAATACTTATAGCTCTCGGATGAGGAGAGGGATCTAAGGTGTATGGAATCCGAGAGTTGAATTCCCTGGGATTCCATAATCTCCCCTCGCTTTACATGCATGACCGCGCATTTGTCCACACCAAATTCCATCCTGATGGCGCTACTGAAAGTTTCAGTTACCTTCAGTAGCTCCATCAGTCGCAAATTGTTGGGGGCAAAGAGTTTTAGGTCATCCATGTAAAGCAGGTGAGATATGACCTGACCATCTCTTCTCAGTCGATAGCCTAGACCCGAATCCTCCAGCAATGTGCTTAGAGGATTCAGGGCTAAGCAGAACCATAAGGGGCTCAAACTGTCACCCTGAAATATTCCCCGCTTAATCCAAATAGGTTCATCATTCCCTTGGATCTGTCGACATCCTGGATAGCGAAGGACCGTCCTCCACTGCCTCATACACGACTCAAGGAAGGTGCGTAGAGTTGTATCTATTTTGTACAACTCCAGCACCCTCACGAGCCATGAATGTGGCACGGAGTCGTAGGCCTTCTTGTAATCTATCCAACATGTCGACAGATCCTTGTGGGATCGACGAACCTGTTGGCTTATGGCCATGTCTATGAGGAGTAGCTCCTTAGTGCCACGGGACCCATTCCTACATCCATTCTGAGAAGCAGACATAATAGAATTACTATCAATATGTTCAGTAATCTTAGTTCTCAAAATGGATGTAAGAAGTTTATATACCGTCGACAAGCATGTGATCGGTCTATAATTCTTGGGTTCCGTGGCACTACCTGATTTATGGAGCAGGTGAGTAACACCAGTTGTAAGAAACTGTGGCAGCGACCCAGACTCCAAGGATGACTGGAACTGCGATGCCAAGCGCGAGTGTGAACTACTTAACCATTTTAACCAAAAATTGTGCAGTCCGTCCGGCCCCGGTGATTTCCAATTAGGTAACGGACGAACTGCTTTGGCTATGTCTGATGGACAGATGTTTATTTTATCCATTTCCGGTATAGTTTCACACGCGCGCTCGACATCACACATCCAGCGAGCCTCAACATGACGGACGGGCTCCGACCAGATGCTGCGCCAGAATGCACTGGTAGCGGCATCATCCGGGCGGCGCACGTCAGTCACATTTTGTTCAGGTCGCTCCCAAGCTCTGTATACCCACCTCTCATCGCTCTGGAACATGCGATTCTGTGAGTACCGGTCAACCCGCCGTTTATACCGTCGAATACGGTTTGCCCATGCACAAACTTTCTGCTTCAGGAAGTCGATGCGCTCTGTGGAACGGGACATATAATCGCGAGGACAGATTTCAGTCCCCGAGAACGCCCGTTTCACAAAGCGCATCACTCGTGGGCGTGTATTGCCCTCCCTGAAGCAGTATAGTTTGCCGATGAGTACCCTGGCCTCATCGATACGGCGCTCAATCCTGCTCTGCCAGGCTGGTACAGCTGGCTTCGGTCGGATAGCTACGTCAACATTTGGGAACTTGACGTTAGCTAAACGACATGCTGCAACAGCCGCGCAATACAGGATTGAGTGTGTATCGACGAGGTCCTCGCTGCTTTCAAATAAATTCTCAAGCAGCGAATCCAAGGCACACACCAGCGCCCTATTTTTTCTGTGCATAGGTAACCGCGGTAAACGAGGTCTAAGTTCGGTCGGTGTTGACCTATACTCACAAAGCGCATCCTCCAGTGCTCTCCTCAGTTGGTTATTGCACTGGCTACTTACTGTGACAACCCTATCATCCACTTCGTCTCCAATAGGATTGGACCGTGGTGGGATTGCATTTACTGCTGGTACCACGGTCTGCGTCAAAGTCGCGACGATATGGTTGTTCAGTACGTCTGAGCGCAGCCTATCAAGCGCGGTTTCGTCCAACCTGTGGTTACGTTGGATAACCCGCACCTGATCCGACAGTCGTTGGGCCGAGACGTTTACGGTTGGTTCCAATTCCTGAAACAGAGACAGCATCCTAACACGGTACGCAGTGAGGTTAGTTCCCCCCTCTGTAGACCCGTAGTATGCGCGCATGACGTTCTCGTTCATAGACTGAGTCCATCTCATGCGCTGCACACAACCACCGATAGCGGGGACCTGGCTCGGGGCTGGTTGGCTCCTGGGTCCTAAGCTCTTCGGTGGCCGGCCTCTCCCCGGCCGACGTACAGGTGTTGGCGACGTCGGCGGGGAAAAATACTCGTCGCTGCTGGAGCTCGACGCTACTGCAACCGCCGGTGACACAGGTGACCCGATGTCCGGCGGCGGCGAGGCGGAGCTGAGCGGCGAGTCCGGAGGTGGTTGGCGTGCGCGACGTGATGCTGCTCTGGTTATCATTTTTATTTAGTCATTTCTATTGCAAATTTCTGTTTCTTGAAATGTGACATGTATCACTCGTCCTTGTGCTCGTATTGATTATTTGTATATTCCACATTTTATTGTATTTAGTTTTGTACGTTATTTTTGGAGTTTGTATTACTTTTTTTTTATCGCAAAAACTATAAATAATAATGGTAAATTCTGTTAAAACTGTTTTATTTCAATATTAAATAAGGGGATAATTTAGACAGCGTCCTATGACAGCCAGAGTTGCCAGCTTATTATTATTATTATTATTATTTGTTATTTCTCGGAACCCTTGGGTTCCGGACCTTTGGAAGGCGTACGAGGAGCCGAAGCCAACTCGCAGAGGCCCTTTGTCGTTTTTAAAGAATTGAGGCACCAATCGCAGATTTTCCCTGTATGCACTAGACAAGTGCACCCAAGGAAAACCTACGACTGGAGTAACACTATTGCAGAATATGGTAACAAAAGTACTAGACTATAGGTTAGGGTAGCTAAAATGGACTGAATACCTAGAACTATGAAAGACTATGGCCTCTGCCTTATCAATGTTACATATACACAGATTAAATGACAGGGGGTGACTTGCACACTCAATAATGGGCCCTCTAAAACGGCCGCTAGCACATAGTGACGTAGCGACAAGAGAGCAACATGTCCTGAGGTGCTAAAGGAGTGGAGCGGCATTCCACGGCTATCAGGACAATCCCGGAAGTACGGTCAAGATCCCTACCAGCACCTTACTGGAATGCTTCCTTCCTCCGAGCACGTTTGCTCTTGCGAATCTCCACTCTAGCCGGCCAACTAAGGCAAGAAAGAGGTGGGAGCTCCGTTCCTCGTCAGAGTTCACTCTGGCCGGCCAATCAAGGCAAGCCAGGGATGACGAACAAGACATCTCCCGGGAGATCAGGTCCGTGGGGTCGCTACTGCCCAACAGCTCGCCACAAGCTGCCCTGCGGGGTTATTATTATTATTTATTATTATTATTATTATTATAATCAGCTTATCACGAGTTTGAAGTTCAGCAGGCCTAGCGAATTTGCGACAATAGAAAGAAAATGGCGTATACGGAATCAGCTGTTTGTCAACTGTCAAGTCTATTTCATTTTCAGCCATATTGAAATGAAATGAAATACACTTGACAGTTGACAAACAGCTAGTTCCTTAGAAGCCATTTTCTTTCTATTGTCGCCTTATCGATTACGATAATAGAAATAGAATTTGTAATATGGCTAGGCCTGCAGGTTACACGAAGTTGTTTACTTTAGTGGTTTTGGAGAAGAATGATTTTTTACGTTACTTTATTGTACAGAAGATAAAAGTCAGTTCTGTATCTTGAAATTTTTGTTCACATTACTATAAAGTTTGATGTATTGTGGTACCTTATATGGACATGGACAGACTGATCAAGTAGAATAATATTTCAATCAGTTTAACTAATAATCTGGTTTTTACCCTGAACTGGGCCTTATTGAAATTAAAATTTGAAATTAAATTCAAGTAAGTTCCGGTATTTTTTTCGTGTCGAATCTTGTGTGCTTTAACCTAGTTCAGATAAATTTGGTTTTCTTTTTTTCTAGTGCAAAGAGAACCTTTATACCAATAATAACCAACCAACCAATAATAATTACAGGGATTTGTTATATACTTAATTAAATTAATTATATAAAACATCGCTGTAATTATCATAGATAGCATAAATTATACCCTAGCTGTTCGGTTAACGATTTGGGAATTAGGCAAAGTACTAATCTACTTAGTAGCTGCAGTCTGATTTGTTTTCTTTTGGGTAAGGACGGTCGAAACTTAAGCTACGCTTGCCTAGGTCAGTCAGTAGATGGGTTGGGAACTACCTGGTAACATTTAGAAAATTTTCCGAGCCTCGAAAACCATGTTAAGCCGTTGGTCGCGGCTGTAATACAAAGATCTTTCACAGTCTGACAACCAGACTTGGGTATCATGTTACACAGTAACTGGGTTAAACAGTCGATCCATGCTGTGTTATAAACCAGCAGCTGATTCCGTTTAAAATGAAGACTTATCTTAACTTAGTTGGACAAAAGGTAGACAGATAATGCTCAGGGGATATTGTGTTACCCAGTAATTGGGTTGTGAGGTCAGGTAGGCAAACGTTCTAAGTAAAACACTGGAATTTAGCTGCTTCAGGTTAGGCTGGAAACCGAAACATAGTTAGGAAAAGACTAGGCGGATGATATGAGAATCGCGATAAACTTCCCATCCGTCCCACATTTCTAATAAAAGTTTGAAAACATTACTGTAAGGTCTCTATGCACATTAAACGGTGTCGATACCCCTTCGGGATTTAAAGTCGTGAACGTAATGTTACGTGCAATACGCGCGTGCTAATAGATTTCTGTGTAACTTCTTTTTCACGAACGTTTGTACGTTTGTAACTATTCATTATTGTTTATTCTTTTTATCTTAATATCTGTGATATTTACTAGCTGTCTTCTACCCTCTTGAACCTATCTATATGTATTTTCTATCTGTGAAAACTTTGAATTGGCCTTATATTGTTTATTCACTCTTTCTTATTTTTGTACCTAGCTGTAAGTTTTACGAACAAGCAAAAAATAAAATAAATATTTTAGGTTCCACATACTCGTATAGCTCCAGTAGGTACCTAAACACCTACTAAATTTAGCTAGACATAGATAGTTATCTGAACTCAATAAAGGACGAAGTAACTTTCGAAAACTGTTTTCACTGATTGCGCTACAATAGAACACAAGTGACTAGTGACCTACTTTTAGGTCTAACTATCTAAACTGTGGGTAAGTATGTGTGTGTGTGTTGTCTGATATAGTACCTACTTTATGAATACCATTTCATTTCTATTTCAGATTGTGGTTACCAATCTGTCTGACGAACGGAAGGACCTCTCTTGTTTTTAGATTCATCGAAATGTTATTTAGCGTTTATTTGCGTAGTTTGGAATTGTTTTACCCTACAATAAAAGGCTTGTTCATAAGTCCTACCCTTGAGTTCTGTCAATGGCATTTGAACATGGAAAGTGTCGTTATTATCAACAATAAATTAATAAAAGCCTATCCTTTTAGAGGTTGAACGAGGTTGATGGTTCAAATCCAGGCAAGTAGATTTGTTAATATGACATCTCTTAATTCATATTTATGCACTTTCTAAGTTCATATTAAATATCGTTGTTATAAGAAAACCAAATAAGTAAACCTAGACTTGTTAATATAAGCCTAAAATCGCTAAATTACCGTAAGCAAAGGTGATGCATTTGCCCTGCTGTGGGATGGAGATAGATTGGTATTATTAATTATATTTATCCTTGAAGATACATAGATTAGTAAGCTCATGTTATTTCTTTGATAAATTGTTAACCATGTCGCGGTCGAAAAATTAAAAAAAAATAAACTTCTCAGTTTTTCTTTGAATAGGAAAAGCTCTAACTGTAAACGCAAAAAATAATAAATATGAATAATTTTACTAGGTCAAAAGCGACTGTGATGTTAAAAGCGTTTGTTTTTTTTATATTGCTCGTAACTTTAGTGCTCCGAAGATAGAAAAGTATGTCTAATATCGGTAAATTCAAGGACAGACGCCAGCAGACCAAATGATCCCAAACCGTCAAATTTCATTTAATAAGACAGTAAAAAAACTGTGACTGTACATTGAATATATTTAAAAAAAAAAAATTGAGGGGGGTTTAGAAACAGTAATAGAGCACGAATCCAAAAAAAAAAGTCTGTCTGTTTGTCTGTTTGTCTGTTTGGTTGCACACGCTAATCTTCGGAACTACTGGACGGATTTGAATGATTTTTTTTTTGTTGTATAGATATTAAGTCTGGGCAACATATAGGCTATAATTTATCTTGGAAACTTGAACACCTGATGCAGAACCGCAACAGACCAGCTAAACTATAGGAGATACAAAAATGGTACCATAGCAAAAATTGTTCCACGTGATAAGCATTTTTTGATGAGAGAATAAATTTGAAGATCCGGAACACCTGATGCAGAACCGCTACAGACCAGCTAAACTATAGGAGATACAAAAATGGTACCATAGCAAAAATTGTTTCACGTGATGAGCATTTTTTGCTGAGAGAATAAATTTGAAGATCCGGAACACCTGATGCAGAACCGCTACAGACCAGCTAAACTATAGGAGATACAAAAATGGTACTATAGCAAAAATTGTTCCACGTGATAAGCATTTTTTGATGAGAGAATAAATTTGAAGATCCGGAACACCTGATGCAGAACCGCAACAGACCAGCTAAAGTATAGGAGATACAAAAATGGTACCATAGCAAAAATTGTTCCACGTGATGAGCATTTTTTGCTGAGAGAATAAATTTGAAGATCCGGAACACCTGATGCAGAACCGCAACAGACCAGCTAAACTATAGGAGATACAAAAATAGTACCATAGCAAAAATTGTTCCACGTGATGAGCATTTTCTGCTGAGAGAATAAATTTGAAGATCCGAAGCACCTGATGTGGAACTTCTAGAGCCCAGCTACACTATAACATATATAGGAATGACGTCTTAGCAAGAGTGGTTCAGCCTTATGAGCACTCGCTGTTGACGTATAAAAATCAAAGATCTGGAACACATGTTGTGAAACTCCAAGAGCCCAGCTACACCATAACACATATAGGAATGACGTCTTAGCAAAAGTTGTTCGGTCAGATAGGCATTTCCTGTTGACTTATAAAATCGAAAATCAGAAACATTTGACATGGAAATCAAAGCTATCACTAATTTCACTGTATAGTTAAATAACATAAGCTGGGATTACCTCCACGCGGTGAAGAAGTTTATCGAATAAATATGTCTTCGGGCTTAAGTTATTTGAGTGTTTAATTTCCTTTTCGATTTATTTTCGTGACACGGTAGTCTACCCGATAACGCAGGGGAGCAGCCACTTAGATTTTAATTGATCAAGTATCTTCACAATAAAACTATAACCACGCCTAGATAGAGGTCAAATCTTTCCCAATGTTCCAAAGGTGCTAAATGATTAAAGATCATAACTGTTGTGGAACTCCAAAGCCCAGCGACCATATACCATATATTTATAGAAATGGCGTCTTAGCAAAAGTTGTTAAGTCTGATGACATTTCCTGTTGACCAACAAAAATAAAAAATCTGGAATGTCTTGAATCGTCTCGCACATCTCATTGTTTTCCCGTCCCAGGGCTTTTAGAATTCGACATGACGTTTCAGATCTTCGATTTTGACGACCCCGTTGTCGCTGGCATAAGCAACAGGATCCGCGTACGAAGTCGCGGGCAGAAGCTAGTCATGTAATAAAGTTGAAAAACTATCACAGACATGTTTTACAAAGTGTATAAACCTTAGTGCTATTTATTGAGCATTTCATTGTATAGATTCTTTGTATAGTTCTTCAAACGAATCAGACAGATGTGTTGCTGGGGAGTTTGTTCAGCCACTTCTTCCCAGCAAAAACACTAGGAAGTGACGAAGGGTGGGCCGTTTTTGGAGGACTGTCTTATGTATTTTTTTTTGACGTTCTAAAAGTGCTGATTCTCAGCCTAGTTTGAATACAGACTTTTGATTTTGACAGATTTGGATAGCTTGGTGTGCTGTCCTAATGATATGAGAGGAAAAAAGGTGCTATTCCAAAGAATTTTTTTAAATTTTTTTGATCTCTAAGACTATTTTTAACCGACTTCAAAAAAGGAGGAGGTTCTCATTTCGGTTGTATTTTTTTAGGGTTTGTTACCTCAGTACTCCGTCATTTATGGACCGATTTTCAAATTCTTTTTTTATATGATAGGGTATACTAACAGATTGGTCCCATTTGTATCAAAACTCATATCTGATGAGGGATCCTTGAGGAATCGAGGGAACTCCTCAAAAAATAAAGGTACGTCGAGTTCATTAATATATTGGCCCTTTCAGGCTTCAAAGATATATGACCGTCAAAAAAAACATTATATTGTGACAACTATAAGCATCATTAAATTGTGGTCAAGATTTAGATTCATTAATATGTGACTGGTTTTTCTCAGTAACATGTATACAGCCAAAAGTACATTATTATATGAACAACATTAAGATCATATTATCTGAACATTGTAGGATTCACAATTATATATGTATTAAAGTAAACGAAGTGGAAATTAGGTTTAGTAAAATATATTGCGTGCTTTATCAAAGATACAAAGAATAACAACCCAATCACCTAGCAACCACAACACAGATCTTATTTTTATCGAAATATAAATAGAAGGGAAGACTTCATAGAATTACGCTGGAAGTGCTTTCCTAACATTCCCTCTTCTTTTTCAAACCGAAGTCTTCGCAAAGCTTTACCAGTCTTGGTTTGAATAATGGCTTTGTAAATATATCAGCCAGTTGTTCTTGCGTAGGCACTTGCTCAATTTGGATATCTCCTTCAGACACACATTGCCTTACATAGAAATGTCTTAGCTTAATGTGCTTTGTCTTCCGATGATATTCGTAAGGCGGATTATGAGCTAATTTTATTGCAGACTCATTATCAATGCGCAGTACTGGTGTTTCTAATTTATCACTTAAATTTTTAAACAATCTCTTAAGCCAAACCATTTCACGGCACGCCTCACTGGCAGCTACTATTTCTGCTTCTGTGGACGACAGCGCAACTGAGGTTTGCTTCACACTTCTCCAGGAGATTGCTGATCCAGCGAACATGCATATCAACCCGCTTGTAGAACAACCACTCAAGTTGTCGCCTCCGTGATCTGCATCACTGTAACAGATGAGTCTCTTCTCATTCTTTTTAAACTCTAGACCAGTCTCGATTGTTCCTTTGAGGTAACGAAAGATTCTCTTCACTTGTAACACATTCGTATTAGTAGGGTTATCTAAGGTTCTGGATACGACTCCGACTGCATAGGCGATATCAGGCCTTGTACCCACCATGAGATAAGCCAACGCTCCCACAGCTTGTCTATAGGGAAATTTAGTGTCACAGATCTCTTCCGCCAACTTTTTTACAGGAATATCTTTAACTATTGGTGTTCCAACGGCTTTACAGTCACTCATTCCATACTTCTCCAAAACCTTTGAAGTATAGGCGGCTTGATGAACTCTTATAGTCCCATCATTGTGTCGCTGTAACTCTAGTCCAAGAAAGTACGATGGCGGCTTAGTCGTTATCTTGAAACGTGCTTTGAGTTCGTTCTCAATGAAATTGTTAGCTTCTACGTCATCAGAGGAAGCCAATAATCCATCATCAACGTACAAAGCTAGCAAAATCTTTGTTTTTCCACGTTGTCTCACGTATAAACATGGATCTGCTTCGCTCTGTGTAAATCCAGATTCAATAAAAAAATCATGAATACACTCGTTCCAACATTTAGGCGCTTGTTTAAGTCCATAAAGACTTCTTATCAACTTGCACACCTTGCCAGATCCGTCATTGTATCCCTCAGGTTGTCGCATGTATATCTCTTCCTTCACCTTGCCATATAGGAAAGCTGTTGAGACGTCAAATTGTTTTAACGATAAACCTTCATTTGCAGCTATACTTAATAATACTCGGATCGTGCTTAGTTTCGCAACAGGGCTAAATGTCTTGTGGTAGTCTATTCCTTTTTTCTGAGAATAGCCAACTGCAACTAGTCTTGCTTTAAACTTGTCAATCGAGCCATCAGGGTTCTTCTTTACCTTAAATATCCATTTGCAGTTGAGTGCTTTTCTGTTATTTGGTAAATGTGTCAGTTTCCATGTCTCATTCTCTTTCAGAGAATTTATCTCACTGTTCATAGCCTCAACCCACTTGTCTTTTTCAGTACTTTGCATGGCTTCTCGATACGAGGATGGTTCTGGAACAGCAATGATTTGATTGATGAATTGTTCAAAATTAAATCTTTCTGGAGGTTTAATTTGACTCCGATCACGAAGTACACGACTGCTTCCTTCAACAGTTTGAGTGTCTTCTTCTTGTCGATCTTCTCCATTACTAGTACCTGTTTCATACCAAGTATCTTCTTCATGTCGTTCTTCTTCATTATCACTTATTTCATTATCCAAATTCACTGAATGCAAGTGATCATTACTTTGATTAATTACTTCTAAGTTTGGTTGAACATCTATGGAAGAAGTAGGTAGCTCATAGGTATTCTTTTTGATTTCAGGTTCCTCACTAACAGGTGTGTCTCGGTCTAACAGAGGTATTTCTTCAAAAGTTACATCTCTGGAACGCAACAATTTAAAGTTCCTTGTATCATAAACTCGATACCCATCATCACCGTCATATCCTATAAGAATTCCTTTCTTTGCTTTTTTATCTAGTTTATTTCTCTTTTGTTTTGGGACATGCACGTAGCATACGCAACCAATGATTCTGAGATGATTTATTTTGGGTTTCTTGTTGTACCATAACTCATACGGTGACTTGTCATCATTTGGAGTGGGTCCCGTACGATTTAATATGTACACTGAAGCTTGCACTACTTCAGCCCATAAACCTTTAGGTATCTCATCATGAGCGTGCATGAGTGCTCTTGCCATCTCAACAATTGTGCGATTATCTCTTTCGGCACAACCGTTTTGTTCGGGAGTGTAGGGCATTGTCAGCCTCTGTTTAATCCCGTGTTGTCTCAGCGTACTTCGTACTTGTTCATTGTCGAATTCACCGCCATTGTCGCTCAGCAACTCTTGAATGACGTGTCCCGATGTCTTAGCTTCTACTAGAAAATCCTTCAAGCGTGCTTGAACTTCTGACTTTTGCCGTAAGAAGTAAACGTAACGAAAACGGGTGAAATCATCCTTGAATAGAACAAAGTATCTATACTTTGAGATCGAATACACAAAAGGTCCACACACATCAGTGTGTATTAACTCTCCAAGTCTTGTAGTTCTTTCCCTGGTCCCAAACGTCCTTCTGTGGGCTTTTCCATAAACGCAACCTTCGCAAACTTCTTTGTTATTTTCAGATTTGAATTGCATAGCAAATTCTCTTTGCATAACTTGTTTGACATGTCTTTTGTTTTGGTGTCCCAAACGTTCGTGGTACAGTTGAAGTTGGTTATTAACTGTTAGTTGGTTAATCTCAAGTTTAGGTGTAATTACTTCTATTTTAAGTTTGTACAAACCTCCATACTTGTCACGAGTACCGACTAACTTTGTCTTACCATCAACCTTAAATAAACATGACCGAGTGTTTGATTCAAAGGAGCTATTCTCACAAAGATCTTGTGCGGCTAGCACTGAGAACAACTTTCGTTGTATACTGGGAACATACCAAACATTTGTGAGTGTAATTGTTTCGTTTCGGCCATTAATGTCAGCTTTTACTTGTATTGAGCCCTTTCCGATAGCTTCAATATTTTCACCATTTGCTGTCATTACTCTGTGAGATTTGCTAAAGTACTCGAAAAATACATACTGATCTGCTCTATTGGTTACGTGACTTGTTGCTCCATTGTCCACGTACCATGAGTCTTTATCATTACTCTCACCAAGAGATAAAGCTAAACTTGACAATGTAGCAGCATTTGATATGGATTCCTTTGTAGGTTTTGGGGGTCTACCATCCGTAATCCATTTCTTGCATTGCTTTACTCTATGTCCGCTTGCTCCACAATAGTTGCACTTGGACTTCTTTTTGTGGTCTTGCTTTCTGTTACGTACTATCAATACCTCCGTGCTGGATTCACCCTCAGCTTCAGATTTATTTCTATCTTTCAAAGCTCTCTCGTGAGCGCACAACTGGGTGGTCAAGTTCTCGATTGTACGATCTTTCAATGTAATCAGTAGCCAACTTGATTTAAAACTGAAATACTCTTCTGGCAGGGAATCCAATATCTTGCATATCAAAAGAATTTCTGGTAGTTGATTGCAAACTGTAGACAAAGCTTGATTCAGATCATGCCAAATATTCTTTATTGCAGACATATGTGAACCCATGTCATGAGTGGGGTCTTTCTTGTAATTAAAGAGTTGCATACACAGATCGTAGGTTCGGTCCTCTGATCCTCGCTCATAAAGACGGTTTAATTCGTCCCACATATCACTCGCAGTTGTAAAACGCATTACTTTGTTCAGCATTTCGTTGGTCATATTAGTAGTCAGTAGTAACAGTGCTGTGCTTTCAATTTTATTATATCTGTCACACTCGTCTTTGTACTTGGTAAAAGCTTCCGCTTTGGCTCCTTCATCCGGATGTGTTGGCTTTACTAGAGTACCCTGCACCGCATCTAAGGTGCCTGTGTTACTCCGCAGCAGCAACAACACTTTATATTTCCAGGTCGGCCAGTTGCTTCCATCGAATAGTCCTATTTCGAGTTTCATATTTGAAGACATGATTCACTCTTTCGAACTTTTATCCTTTAGAAAAAACAATACTAAAACTTTTAAACTCTCGTTTTTGCATGCTCTGCTACCATATTAAAGTAAACGAAGTGGAAATTAGGTTTAGTAAAATATATTGCGTGCTTTATCAAAGATACAAAGAATAACAACCCAATCACCTAGCAACCACAACACAGATCTTATTTTAATCTAGAAGGGAAGACTTCATAGAATTACGCTGGAAGTGCTTTCCTAACAATATGCACACATGAATACAATAATATCTAAACAAGTAAAAGTAATTCTAATTCAACATTATTACTAACGTCATAAAGATGATTTTACTATTTTTTTACAATTCTTAAATGGCCATGCTGTACGAAAAACATACGGTATTGAAAGACACTCATTTTAAAAACTAACGCTAACGCGATGAAAACAATGAAAACTACTGTCATTTCTGTAACAATGTAAACTAGATCTTATTTGTTCGAGCAAATAATTGACTTTCCCATGCATGTAGAGATAATTAAGAAGCTTACCCTGCTCAGATATTATAAAAGCCAATACTATATTTTTGAAAAGGGTGATCACATATTATTGAACCGTTCATGATCACATATTATTGCACAATGCACAGCATATATTATTGAACCGTTCATGAACACATATTATTGCACAATGCACAGCATATATTATTGAACCGTTCACATGAGGACATATTTTTGATCTATAGGTTCTATAGAATTTATTGAGCTTTCCAACTCTCACAATATTTTGAATCCTTGACAGTGCCAATATATTAATGAACTCGACTGTACACACGCACCGATTTTAACATTTTTAGTAACAAATCAAGCATTTTCATTTAGAAAGTATAATTTTTAGTGATGAAAAACTAATGAAGAAGACAGTCAACGGAACTCTTCAACGCATAACAGCAAATTATTTGCGACTGTCAGATGTCTATGCTGAGTTTTTCTATTTCCATAACATAACACAAGCGCAATCCTCGAATTGTTGTTATAGGAGTGCCAAATAATATGAGTGAAAATGAGGTATTCAGGTGCATCTTCGAACAGAATTTAGCCGACAAGTTACCAGCTTCAACCATGGGATCCTTTTTGACCTCCATCAAACTGAGCCACAAATCTGGAAAGAAGGACTCCTCAACCTGCAACTACATAATTGAAGTTCCAGCCCACATACGCAAACCCATCATTTCTCAAGCAAGGCTTTTTATAAATTGGACATCTTGTCCTGTCAGGGACTTTACCTTGGTAACCAGATGTTATAAATGCCAACAATATGGTCATGCAGCTAAAACATGCAGAGAAGTCAATTCAACGTGTGGTCATTGTGGTGAAGCTGGACACTCGCTGTCTGTGTGCGAGAAAAAA
Organism: Euplexia lucipara; assembly: GCA_921972225.1. Lineage (NCBI taxonomy): Eukaryota > Metazoa > Arthropoda > Insecta > Lepidoptera > Noctuidae > Euplexia > Euplexia lucipara. The sequence goes on from OV179148.1 coordinate 13,184,464, forward strand.
GCTGACACACCGAAATGTGCAACTTGCTCACGTTTTAAAAAGCCCAACAATCATAAAACGGGAGACTCTGAGTGCCCTGCTAGGAAAATGGCAGAATATAGATATATAAACTCCATTGACTATGAGGGCGTGTAGGACGTCACGCTCAAGCCCAGACTTCCGTGTTTAACGCCAGTTGCTGACTCAACATGAACATTGCACTTTGCTGGCCTACAAGCCCCGATTTTGTTGATTTCCAAGTTTTTAGTCACTAGCTGCAAAAATAACGTTCAATTACTACCTATCTATACCTGTTTATACGACGTTTGACTTTTATTTATTTTTAATTCTGCTGACGCGCGAAAACACAGCTGTCTTAAGTAGAGCAAGGTAAAAATAAACAAACATGTTGCATTAGTTTTTAAAATAGTTTTTAAGTTATGAATAATATCATCTATTGTTATCATCTTTTATTTTAAATATTGTTAATAATTCTTTGTACTACAATTACCAACGTTAATGAGCTCATGTCGCTTGTGATACAGGTTTATCTAACCTAGTACAGGCATCTAACATTTAAATACCTTTGTTAATTATTTTTAAGACTTTTGTATTTTATTTTACCAATTTTACTTTTGAATAAATATTATTATTATTATTATTATTATTATTATTATTATTATTATTATAACATTACGCCCTTCTATTTTAAAAGGGGCCTGGCAGTGATGTGCAGATTAATGTTTAGATAGAACTTCTTTAGCGATTGTTAACCAATTTCAATGATTCTTTCAAGTTTGAAAGACTTTCTTTACATACGAACTAACGTTACTAAAAATGGCAAAAAAAACAACCGACTTCCTAAAAAAAACACTAACAGGTGAAAAATAACTTCAGTTTCGGAAGTCGGTGGCCAATAATGAACGTAACAAAACCACCAAAGCCATTAACAAAACCACCAAAGCCATTAACAAAACCACCAAAGCTTTAAGTATTTGTACTAATTAAAAATTTGTGGTGTATATAGTAAATAGCCACATGGAATCCGCCAATCATGTAAAATATTCAAAACTTCCTAAGTAAAGAAAGATCTTTGAATCGGTGGGTGACGAGAAAGCTCACCCGTAAATTACGTAATGATATAAAACATCCCTGTAATAATTAGTGAGTGAGTAAATTACACCCCAGCTGTTTAGTTAATGTGTGGGCTTTGGGCAAAGTTTCTTGTTTATTGCTCTTAACAAATTACACACGTGTAGATTTATCACAAAGGCTTCGTTCTATATTTTATGGACAGTGTTTGAAAGCAAAGTTTCCTTGTTGTTGCGTTGTTGTGGCGATAAATGAACAACTCACACGTTTAACTTTTCCTACAAACTGAGTAGACACCTAAAAGCTACTTTAATGCTAACATTTATTGTATGAAAGTGAATGATGATTGTTGATAAATTTCCTTGAAATATTATCTCTCTGCTTTTATTTTTTGGTTTACATTTTAGGCCACCCTTTTGAAAATGTGTCTATTACCACCCCTAGACTATATTGTTTTGAAATACTCTACACCCTGAATGAAACTGATTGCCTAAAGCACATGACTAAATTACAGCCAATTAAAACTAAAAAAAACTGACTATGTTAATAATAAATATTTGTACGCCACTGGGCAAACATAAAGGATCTAAGTACCTATCTTTAACACTTAACACTCTGTTGTAATCTGAAGTGTGTTTACAATTAAAATATTCTGATTCTATGATGATATGTAGGTAAAGGTGATTCTTTTGCTGTAGACTGCGAAGTTAATAAACCTTTCAGCAGTGCTGTTTTACGTTGTGCGTTGAACAAACTCTTAATGCGGCAATTATGAATACTACATAAAAAATATTTAAAACATCAACGAACACATAATGACAACATAATTATGCTCTCGAGATTGAATTTGCTGCAAATGTCTAATCATACTCACTAAGTTACTTAAATTCGCAACAAGTACAGAATATTAATTTCCAAAGTTATATTGATCTACCAAATTCGGCAGAACTTACTACAATTAGCAAATTAACTAATGCCAATATTATCTGTGGCTTGGCCACTCACGCACCCCATGGGGCGATTGTACTAATCCCGTGGAGGCAGTATAAAGGTTCTGTCTGTGGACAGTTTATCAATCATGATTGATGCATTAGCAGTGAAAGCTTTCCATGTAATCTGTCAATTTAGCTTCGGATGCATTCAAGAGATCAATGAAGTTTATTTTGTAATTGATACGTATGTCAAAAACGCCAAAATGCCTAGGCTAAATAATGACAGTTTCTCGTGTGGATCGAAAGTTAAACTATGCTTGACCAGGATCCATGGATGAGTGGCTGTTGAGCATAGTTAGAATGAAACAACTCAACCTTGTTTTGTCAATGTTTCAAGATTACATTATTGATTGAATATAGTGAACCACATTACATTCATAATGTACCGATCGCGACATAAAATGGCGTATTAGACCGTGTCTAGTGGACGACTAAAGATGTCGCGCGCGCTGCCGGCGTCCGCGTCCAGTCCCCCGCGCTCGTCCCGCTGCTTCGTTTAGAAACGTGCTTATGGGCACGTTCAGTGACCATTCATAACACACCAAGCCTCCTGTGTGCCTCGGAAAGCACATGAACCCGTTGGACCCAGTAGTCTTTTGTAGATCTTTGACCATCGTTACAAGTAGTCAGAAACTCGAAAAACTGCCGATGATGCCGTATTTGACCTCTTTCTCATTTTATCCGAACTAAGATGTCTTTACTACGCCCCCAACTAACGCAAAAATATTGATTAATTTTGGCATCAACAGCAAAACTCAAAGTCATCTACATTCATGAATGTTTTATGAATAAATTAATTAATTATATTAACTGAAGAACAAATTACATCAATATAATAAATATTCAGATCATGTACCTACAATGTGAATTTAAAATGATAAATTATGAATAAATTGTAGAAAATGGATGTCAATTATTTATTATTTAAATAAATGTAACTATTTTTGGCCCCATATGTTGTACAAGAAGAAACGAGCACTTACGTTCAGTATTCATTCATTCATTCAAGTGGTACCTATTTTAAGTTAATGTAATATATTAAACTTAGTGACTTCGATTTGTCGCTATTTTAAGTACGAATTCCGTTACGAAAAGCCATAAGACGAACACAGCTGATATTGGCCTACCCTAAAAACCTGAACTGTCTGGCCTGTGGTGCCCTCATCCAAAGGCCATCTTAGGGAGGCCTTCCTATACTGCGGCAGTGTACGAAAACTACCAAAATACTGTAAGTAGGTACTTACTTTTACTTTAATAAATAGCAAAAACTTACCCATTTTAAGTTTTTCGAGCTGTTCCACTGGTACGTCCTGTAACAAAAACATATATTTTGTATTATATTTATTTAGTAGGATGTTTGGTTAATACTAAGGGTATCATTTTACCCCGTGTGTATGTATACTCGTACAGATTGATGAAATCAATCACCGATCTGTGTAAAACACTGGTATACAACTGCATCTGATAAGATTAGATGCTGACCCTAATATAGCTGCGAAGCCTACATTCTTTAGTGTTTTTATTATTTTATTTTATTTTATTTATTTACTTATTTACTACGGTAAAAAGAAACCAATTACAGTAAATAGACAGTAAAACAACAAAACACACATTGTAAAATTAAAGTCAAATAAAATTATATAATTATATAAAAGTGTTATAATAGTTAGTGAAATAAAATAAGACATGCAGGGGATTCATAGGTAAACGATAAGGCTGTGCGCAAACCTGAGCCAAGGATATTTTTAGTTATATTAATGCTGTACTTATGCTGTATGAACCACACCTAGTAGTTGACATAATTATGCTTCAAGATGTTTTTAAGTATCGCCGCAATATGAACTGTAATGAAAGTTTTTAAAGGAACCCTAATGTGCGTGTTTTTTTTCCTGTGTCGTGGACGCGAGACATTAAAGCTCACTTACACAAACAGTCAGATCCCTGTTAACCATACAACTGTTGGTTCCGTGTGGGAATTGAAGTCTCGTTAAGCGGCGCAACTGTTAATCCAATGGTGGATTATGATTTGAATGAAAACTAAAAAACTTGTTACAAAACTGAAAACAAACCTTTTCCATCCCTCACAAATTATTGCAAATCATTGCCTCCCACCATGATCGCCCATACAGGCGCACTTGATGAGAATAGTTACGTTATTAGGATAATACAATTTTTACTAACACTTATAATAATTATGGATTCTGTCCGAAATAAACAATTTTCCCCCAGTAGGGCTAGCATGGGCTGGGGATATAACTTTTATCCACCGGTTATTTCCACTGATAAGGGATACAATTATCTTATCCACCTGCCAAATCACGGCAACAGGGGGAAAGAGAATTATATCACTTTTTGACATTAGACGTGGATACTCATCCACGGCTTATAGCATGGCGACTAGTGAAAGATTTTGACAACAAAACAAAATGAATATCCAGTACAGATGTAATAAAACGATGAAAGTACTTTGGTTTACATGACATTCTCGACTATTGTGTAATTTCATAAAAGTTTTCTTATAATGGCAATAATTTCGAGGACAAGCGTTTCCCCTGGTTTATCCCCGTGAATAGTTTATCCACCCATGTCGCCATGCTCGGACGGTGGATAAAAATGACAGAGAGGAATAGTATTTTATCCTCTCCCCGTGGAAAGAATATCTCCGGCCATGCTAGCCCTGCAGGTGTACTCAAAGTCTAAGGAAAACTAAGACATCTAATTATACTCCTATGCATGCTGCGTGGGTCGGGTAATAGATTATACGAGCTCCATAAATAGGTACAAGGATAATGTAGTGTATTTAACTGACTTACAACCCTTCCGTAGCATATTCAATTTAATAAGTTTTAGCTTTTTACAAACATATGCCACGATTTTCACCCACATATTTTAATCTAACGGTTTCCGCAGCGTACGCCTAAACATCTCGCAGATGGTAGAATTTTATCAGATTTCTTTGTCATAAGTATTTTGTTATGGGTATATTGGCCAACTTACACAATACTTTTATGAATCATAACCTATTTGGTATTCTGTTGTACTACGAGCTACATAAATGTTAAGTTTCATTAATATCTATCGTAATTTTTGCGTGAAGGAATAATAAACATCTACTCTTATGAACATCCATTCTCTTGTATTTTTGTATGTTACGAATAAACTTAATAACTACCGGACTGGTTTAAAAAAATCTTCCTCAGTAGGCTACTTTTATCCCTGTATTCCCACGGGAACAGGAACTACGAAGGTGCAACCGTAACGTCCGATAGTATATTATAATGTGTTTACATCCTTACAGGGTAGAAGGGACACCAAAGCGTCGGTCCAGGGTCATGGACTGAACTATTGGTGTCCAGATATGCAACGATGTCCCTCCCACCTTATATTTATTTTTTCGGTGTTTAAATATGTAAAGTGCCTCGGAAAGCACGTTAAGCCGTTGGTCCCGGCTGTCATTTGTAGATCTTTGACAGTCGTTACTTGTAGTCAGAAGCCCGAAAGTCTGACAACCAGTTTAACCAAGGGGTATCATGTTACCCAGCTACTGGGTTGTGACAGCACACGGTTTCACCCTCGTAGTTGCAATAAAGTATTGAGTATTGTAGTTCCTGGTCCCGGAAACTATAGGGATAAAATGTAGCCTTTAGCACTCAGGCATAATGTACCTTTTTACCAGTGAATAAGAATTTTAAATTGGATCATACGTTTCCCTACAGACAAACTTATAAAATTAACCTTTTTATAATATTAGTCTACTTAAATAGATTTCTTGTAAGATCACCATTTGAATCAATACGTAATCATAGAACGACTTTATCATTTATCAGCGACATGAACTAGACCTTGAACTCTTAGTGACCGACTGTTAACCCAGTTTAATACGAGTACAATCGGTCATGGTGAAGTTTCCGTAAGGCGAGAATATTTTACGTGCGACCACGATTTCACATTATGATACAACCCCGGAAGTACGGACAAGTTCCTTAATAGCAGCTTACTGGAATGCTTCCTTCCTTCGAGCACGTTTGCTCTTGCGAATCTCCGCTCCAACCGGCCAACTAAGGCAAGAAAGAGGTGGGAGCTCCGTTCCTCGTCAGAGTTCAGATTGGCCGGCCAATTAAAGCAAGCCAGAGATGAGGAACAAGACTTCTCCCGGGAGATCAGGTCCGTGGGATTGCTACTGCCCAACATCTCGCGACAAACTGCCCTGCGGGGTAATTACTATCATTATAGAGTTGTAATAACTCCGTGTATCTTATTGATGCTGACGCGTTATTCTTGGTAACACAAATCGAGTCAAAACACTCGTTCGAATTACTCCTTAATTGTACCTTGCTGAGCTTGTAGCTTAATAATAATAGCCGCACATGTCGATCGAAGGTTAAACTGCGCTTGACTAGATAGGTCCTTGGATTAGATACCAAGACTCCTCCGTGCCTCGAAAAGCCCGGTGAACCGTTGGTCCCGGTATGTCATTTGAAGATCTTTGTCAGTCGTTACGGAAGTCAGAAGCCTGAAACTCTGACAACCAGTTTAACCAATTGTTACCCAGTTGCTGGGTTGTGTAGGTCACACGGGCGGGCATAATTGCTCCATGTTAAACATTGGTATTCAGCTGCATGCGGTTAAACTGGAAGTGGACCCCAATGTAGTAGGGAAAAGGCTATGCAGGTGATGACGACTTTTCATTGCAAACTTTCTGAGTATGAATAAAATTGGTCGTCCTTAATTGTATCTCTTTTCAACTTTTATTTCTATGCGCTTTATATTGGACATATCGTAGCACTACCGCTCTGATCTTTCAACTGTTTTCATTGACTGTCACCGTCTTATTATAAAACTTCCGTAAGTACCAGGTTTAAACCAGGACTAAAAGGTCTATGTTTGTTACGGTACTAACATTCATTATGTTTTTAGACTGTAGATAAACTTAGTTTTGTAATAACGTTTATTCAAGTTCATGGTTTAAACCTAGTACTAAACCCTTTTATAATAAGAGGGTCATAGTTTATTGTTTTAACATAAATAAATAGAATCTACTCGCAGTCTCCAACAAACGTAGGTATAAGACGAGCGCACAGCGGTTGACTAAGAAAATGTAACAGAAATCACAAAGTTATATTGATTTTATTCAGTAAGCTAAAGAGAGAATTTATATTTCTTTTCAAAACGTTTGTTTAATAAACCCTTTTTTATAGGAATGAACGTTGCTGGCGGACTTACTCAATTCTTTTTAGTTTTATTTGCATTCTCACGCCATTCAATCCATGAGTCGTCTTGTCAATGAGTTATGTATGTCAGACTAAGCTGAATAAAAATTTAAATTGTTAGGTCTTATAGCTAAATTATTAGCCTATTTAATTATAAATACAGAGTAGATGACACAAACAAAATCGGACGTCTAATTGGGACATCCATGTGGATGAAACCCTGGTAAAACAATAAAGATTAAAAAAAACAAAATGTGTTGTAAGAATAAATAAAACAATTATATTTATTTGTTCAGTTATACAACAGTAAGTAGAGTGAACAACAATAGCTACATTATAAATTATTGTATGCAAATTTTAGATACTATATTTTCTACACAGACAGTGCGTCTTTTTAACCGACTTCAAAAAAAGGAGGAGGTTCTCAATTCGGTTGTATATTTTTTTTTTTTTTAGGGTTTGTTACCTCAGTACTTCGTCATTTAAGGACCGATTTTCAAAATACTTTTTTTGTTTGATAGGGTATACTAACAGATTGGTCCCATTTGTATCAAAACTCATATCTGATGAGGGATCTTCGAGGAATTGAGGTAACTCCCCAAAAAATATAGGCACACATGCACCGATTTTAACATTTTTAGTAACAAATCAAGCATTTTCATTTAGAAAGTATCATTTGGTGAAGAAAAACTGATGAAGAAGACAGGCAACGGAACTCTTCAACGCATAACAGCAAATTATTCGCGATTGCTATAGTCAGATGTCTATGCTGAGCTTTTGTATTTCCACAACATAACATTACGCCATTCTATTTTAAAAGGGGCCGGCAGAGATGTACAGATTAATGTTTAGAGATAGAACTTCTTTAGCAATTGTTATCCAATTTCAATGATTCTTTCGAGTTTTGAAAGACTTTCTTTACATACAAAGAAACTAAAAATTACAAAATAAAAACTTTTTTACAAAAAAAACAACCGACTTCTTAAAAAAAAACTAACAGGTGAAAAATAACTCTAGTTTCGGAAGTCGGTGGCCAATAATGAACAAAACAAAACCACCAAAGCCACAGACTTCCGAAACTGGAGTTATTTTTCACCTGTTAGTTTTTTTTTAAGAAGTCGGTTGTTTTTTTTTGTCATTTTCTCCAGTGGCGTGACCTAGTGATAGTAGTCCTTAGGGTATTAACTTAAATCTCTGGACCTCTATTTATACGTCTAACCGATAATTTACGAAGGCCAGAGACTACGCAACATGTGTTTTCCAGAGCCCAAGGCTAGCCGGCTCCCCGCGGTATAGATAATAATATTTTGTGCTCTTCATGTGACAACATGACGTATATTGTATAAAGAAAATAAAATTTACGTTTTGAAACCTTTAAAGTAACGAAGGAGATGTTTTACCGCAAATAAATCAAATAAAGAAAGGCTTTCATGTACCAATATTCTATTACTTACTGGTTGTCTTACATTGAAACAACGTTGTCATGTGAAACCAAATCACATTAATAATATTATATTGTGAGTTAGGTAAGGTTGGTGGGGACCTCGATATTGTTTCGTATAATAAAGCAATTATATTCAGTTACTATGTGTGTTTAATACTGAAATATGCTTGCAAAACGGGTGGAGCACAACGCGTACCTACTTATTATTACGTTAACATACTAAGCTTATATACGAGCACAATGATTATTTTAAATGAACTTATCGCTGTTCGTAAACTGTCGCCGGGTTTGACGCCAAATGTGCATTGGTCTTAGTAAGTATGTGCACTAGTACACATACAAACATAATAGGTATTAACCTAGTTAGAAACTGACGAGGTGGAAACTGTAATAATAGTTGTTATTCAAAAAAACTTTTTTACAAAAAATACAACCGACTTCAAAAAACACTAACCGGTGTAAAATAAATCTAAATTAGGAAGTCTGTGGCTTTGGTGGTTTTGTCTCATTCATGATTGGCCACCGACTTCCAAATTTAGAGTTATTTTACACCGGTTAGTGTTTTTGAAGTCGGTTGTATTTTTTGTAAAAAAGTTTTTATTTAACAATTTTTAGTTTTTTAGGTTTATATACCTAGATGATTCATTATTATCCATTTCTACAACACATATTCACATATTACAATCAAACAAATAAACAACAACTGTTTGATGAAATTAAGAAGTAAAATTTATGAACAAAAATTTTCATAAAATGAAAACTACTTGGCCAAACTAAGTAATTTTTTTATGGGACCAAATGGAAGCTATTCCGCATCGAACTAATAAGAATCACGTAAATCGGATCATTAATCTCGGAGTAATCGATGTACATACATAAAAAAAAAAACCGATCGAATTGAGAACCTCCTCCTGAAGTCGGTTAAAAAACAACTTACGTGTGTGTGGCTAATTAAAGAAATTTTAGTTTTTAGTCCATCATCTAGATTACAAGAGAATATTCGACACTAATTATATCTTTTTTCACGCAATCCAAAAAAAAACGGCGATACATCGCGTCAAAATGTCGCATGACGTGACTAGCCAGTACCTACAGTTTATACTAGATAATGGCGTTACAAGTCCCCTTTCCTCAACTTTAATGCGCTTAATCTAAGCAGTTTTCCATCGAATTGAAAAAGAAACAAAATACTTGTGTATTATTTTGTATAATCTAACTGTTGGACCCTATATTTAGAAATTCTTATTCTGTCAACATGCCTATTAAATAACATACCATTTTGCCTTATACACTTTGCCAAGTGCACATTTAGCGCCGAATCCCAGAGGTCAAACAACACGTCAAAATAATCAAAATTCCATCTTCATCATTGTAGAAGCAAATAAGATAATTACGTCGGGCAGACGAAAACACCAAAATAGCTTTCGGTAAAGTAATATAATCCTATTTGCATGTTGCGGGAATCGCTGACTTGAATATTAAGGAGCCCTGCTATTTATGATGAGCTCTTTTATTTTAGGCTTTAGGGCTTCTGTTATTAATTTGTTTTTCAAGGGCATTGCATTGACTTTGTATACTATCCTTGAATGGTAGGAACATAATGGACGTCGTCAACAGATACTTGGGCCTCGTGGCTCTGGTGGTTACAAGCCAGCATGAGGACCTGCGTTCGACTTCCAGGTTGACGAAATATTATTAAGTTTTCCACCAGGAATTTCTCAGTATAATATAATATTCCATAATTTTGACACTACGCTATCTAGTCCAAAGCTAAATAAAAGCTGTATAATCGTTTTTCTATTTTGATTTACTCCTCTATATAAACTAAACTTTGCCAAATCACCTTTCTGGGCACAATTATGCTTAAAAAAAGTTACCTAAAGTTGTGGCAATCTAAAAGTGCATTTTGACGTTTCTCTTTTCTTGTGTCGCTATAACTTTGTATGTACAGACGCGCACATCAACCTACCCCAAGCTGTACTACTCCCAATTGAACATGAACCTTATTGTGTTTAGAATAAAGTTGAAAACTTAAGACATTGGGGTAGGTTGAGGTGTTGGCGTCTGCATGTCTTTGTAATAAATCGAAAAAAGGCATAAAGCAAGGCTAAGGCATTAAGTCTGCCTATGTACATTTGTGTGCTTGAAGTATTAAATAAATAAATAAAAATAAAATTCATTATCCTAATTAAGGACCCACACACTATAACGACCGGTATCATTAGTAAGCGTTAAGTTTAACTTTGTGCTGTGAAAATGCACTCAAAAACACGAATTCATCTTTGATTAATATTCTGACAGGACTTTATTGCAATGATAAGTCGTTGCGTTGGTTACCGTAATGTTGTGACCGTCAAAAGCCATTTCTAACCAGATGAAATCGATTTTCTGTAAACGCGTTACGTTTACGAATTACACATAAAAAAATGAGATTAAATGTGTACAATATAAATTATTACATTATTAATATTACTAAACTAAACTTGAGCGTGTAATAAAACAACATTCTTTAAAAAACAGTTTTAAGCCATCTAAATACAATTGTCGATTACGATCTCTTGATTATTTTAAATCGACATGTCTCAAGAATCGGCTTTTTTTTAGCAACCGATTTTTTCCCCGTCACTGCATAGTTTTTTTTTCAAAATGCTTTTCTTAGATTGCCACAACTTTACGTAGTTTTCTCTTCAAATATACACAAATATGTAGAAGATCACTGTTCTCAAAACACTTTGTGGAGCTGAAGTATTAAATTAGGGTTCCCGTTGCCACTTCGAGGGTACCCAACCGACCAAAAAAAATCGAATCCGAAAACGCGATATCTTTTAACTCACAATCAATAAAATCGTCCCTCTTCGCCTCAACAGTCAACTGTTTTAAATTCCAATGAGCCCCATTTATTTCGCATACCCTATTTAATTTTATTTCGGAGCAATGTTTACAGCTTCTAAATGGGTAAGTACATAAATAGAATTTCTAATTTATTTTAAGCCTACTTACCGCAGTTTACTTTCCTTTGTGATAGAACAATGAATATTTCTGAAAATAGATTCCTTTTAGGAATTTTCACGTTTCAATTTGTACGATGCGGAGATTATAGTATGGGTAAGATAAATTTAAATAGGTATGACATCTATATTGCCTACAAAATACGTGCCACCTTCTATATTTAAATCTTCTTTCCACATACGCTTTTGTAAAGAAAACCGTTGTACCAGAATTTATTAACCTTATTTCTACCAAAATAGCTATTCTTGAACGACCCAGGTATATTTTTGGCCTAAATTTACTTACCCATCAAAATGTATTAAAATCTCCAATAATGGCATTATACAAAAATAAACAATGAGATTTTATTCTAATTGTGTACAACCATAAAGATAAATAGTTCTTAGGCTAACTTACCTTTACGAACATTTTGCACTAAATTCTTATTCACGACTTTAATCGCATACAACTAGTGTTTCCGTACTAAAGGCATTACGCTAACTTATTGAAGCACAGTTTATAACATAACAATGATTAAAACATAACTTTTTATCGAAACAACGAAATAAGTTCCTTACAACAATGTAATTTAAACTATCAATGGTGGGTAGATGGGTGATTTTGCATTGAGTAAGTTCCTGTTCCGGTGGTAGGTTGACATTTCTTGACATTGTTACCCATTCAAGATAAAGAAATAGTGATGTGGTAAACAATATCGACTGTTGCATGTTAAAAACATTAAATTACTTGATCTACTTTTCTGATAGACGAAACTACTGGATTTTAATGTTTAGGACTTTTAAATAAATAGAATTTACGTACCGACATTACACATATTTTTTAATAAATGAGGTGATCGTGTAGTAGTTTTAAGTTGGTTCAAAACGCAATGTTTTAAGCAATTTTGATTGCTTTTTTTTAGACAATTTTGTTGCACACGATGGTTTTGGCTGCAAAACACTGTTCCCTGTGAAGACTGAAATATCGGGCAGCCAGATAATTTTAAACAATTTTGACAAGTGAGAGAGGAAAGCTGATACTAACAAGCCTATGGAGTAGTCCCTCATGCCAGACATTGTCGAAGACTTTTTACCCGACTGCGCCAGGAGGTAATATATTATAGGTATGTGCTCTTAATTCACTAATCCTCCATTTCTAGAATGGGTCCCGACTGCTACAATTTCGGGTACAACAGCTTTCTTATTTTAGGGCTTTTTCATAAATACTCAGAAAAGCAGTCGGGTTTTTAGTTTTTTAAATTACCGTTTTTTAACATCTAGCATCACAATTCCTGTAAATTTTCCTTTAATCATGTTGCGACCCATAAACTGCTTTCATCCTATTCAAAGTAAAATTTCAGGCTAAACTCACAATATCCTTTATAAAGAAGCTAACAATAAGGAAACTCTTCCTTCCACAAGCAGTTGAAAAGCGATGACTTGGATTTGTTTATTTACAAATAAAAAAGTAAACGTTTCATAAATGGAATCTCTGAATAATGTTGCCGTAAACAAACGTTATTGTTTCTATTCTCAATAAACATCGTTCTATTTGAAACTTCGCAGTTATTTTAAGTGTTGTTGGTATTTTCTTAAGCGTTTGTACCTTTTTGTAAGAGTGTATTTGATGTAGTTATTTTGGGAATGCCCAGACAGGGCATGAACACAGAGGTTTGAAGTGCTTATGTGTTTATTGAGTGGAAGAGCCATCGCCACATTAAAGGGAATATACCTACATAGTGTGTAGGTACGTACCTTACTAGGTGTATCGAAAATAACTAACATTTTGCGACAATTTTGTTCTGATTCCCTTAAGTTGTTCTAAGTTTTTTTAGGACAGATTTTACCTGTAGAAAGACTAGAAAGCCCCAAATGAAAAAACTCCCAAATAATTGGGGAATACTTCCATCAATTTTCAATTAAGTACCATGTGTGAAAACTGTTGGAAAAAAAGTTTCCAATGCCCAGCGATGCGAATAACTTTTTCTATGAGATTCTAGGCGTGTGTATATGACAACACGTATGAATGTAAACGAAGCAAAAGAAGTATGTAAGAATCGAGCATATGGCGCTCTGTAGTTTCTGCCTACCCCCATGGAAAAAAGGCGTGAGTTTATGTATGTATGTATGTATTCTTATTCTACGAATGATTAAGTTGTTTTTTTCGAAAACACATCTATGTTTAGAATTTTAGATACTGATTTGCTAACACAGGATAAAAACATCACACTACCATAGATCTAGGTCGACAAAGCTAAGAAAACATTGAACACAATATATTGCTATCATTTACTTACTCAAGCGTGGGTGTTTAACATTGTACGCAAAACTTCTATAAACCCACCCTTTGGGAGTTAACATCAAAACGTTATTTACTTACATAATACACACTTTGTTTCCACACGGTAAGAAAATGCAATTAAGCGTAACAAAGGTAGGTGTAATTATTCTGCCGTCTTTATTCCCTTGAGCCAAGAGTGTGTTTTGTTTAATCTATCATGTTAGAAAATTGCGAATATTCTAGAAGACTGGAAGTCCGCTGATGTTAGTTACTGTAAACTGGCATGACGCTGCAAGATTAACCGACTTTAGCAAAAAGGGAATACCTCGGTTATTTGGCTTGGTTGACGGGCAGGTCGTGAGTTCGATTCCCACCCAGGACGAATGTTTGTGTGATGAGCACGATCATTTGGACTCTGTCTGGGTATAATTTTATCTATAATATGTATGTATTTAGAAATATATAAGTATGTTTATCAGCTGTTTAAACCCATAACACAAGCTCTGCTTAGCTTGGGACAAGATGGCGTTATGTAAGAGTTGTGGAACATTTATTTATTTTTTGTGTGTGGAATATTTATTTATTTTTAACTTGTCAACTACCGGAATTCCAAACACAATTAAATTACCTATTTTTGCGGAAGTTCATTTATTTTTTGTAGGTACTACCTACTCATAAACAGAAAGGGGAGGGTAAGAGGCAGGGAACAGGAGGGAGGGGAAAGTGAGGGAGGGGTGAGGGAAGGGGAGGGAGCGGTGAGGGGAGGGGAGGAATGGGGAGGGGGAGAGGAGAGGAGTTGATAAAAAATGCTATGCAATAGCTTTACCGCGGCAGTCTCCGAGTGCCACACGTCATTTTTTTTTTTAATAAATCTGCGTGTGCGCTAGTTATGGACTCAATAGAACCGCTTGTGCGTATTGCGCTAATAATGATCATCACTCATTACTCATGAAGAATTAATAAGACGCCCTGACACGGAAAGATTAGAATGCTCTTTCCTATAACTGCCGAAGTAGAAGCACCGCGGAGCGGGACTCTGTCGAGGTGTCCTGGTAGGTAGATACATGGAGGCGTAGAAATATGATTGATCATTTGGATCCCTTCGAAGAATTAATTAAAGCTATAAAACATGTAAGTATATAAATATGAATAATACCTATTATAAAAATAATATTCCTTGTGTTTTTAACCGACTTTCAAAAAAGGAGGAGGTTCTATGTTCGTGTGTATGTTTTTTTTTTTTTTTTTTTTATGTATGTTACCTGATTTCTCCCCCATTTGTGGACCGATTTTCAAAATTCTATTTTTGTTTGAAAGAGTATACTCCCGAGGTGGTCCCATTTTAATTTGGTGAAGATCTGGTGCTGATCTTCGGAGATATACAACGGAACTCTTCAAAAATAGACGGCAAATCTGTCGTGATTGCTGGAATCGCTTGGATGTTTATTGTTTATACAACATCATGACGTATTATCACGCCTGTATGCTCTGAGGGGTAAGCAGGTGGGTACAATTTACCTAGATTTCGTCAGTTAGGTATGTTAATTTTAATTTATTAGGGCTTAGTGGAGATAAGGTTCATGACATGTATTGTTAACAATTAAGAATATAAAATAAATTCATGGCAAATATTTTTATGGCAACAACTAAAAATGGAAAAATAAAAAACTTTTTTGCAAAAAATAAAACCGACTTCAAAAAAAACACTAACCGGTGTAAAATAACTCTAAATTCGGAAGTCGGTGGCCCATCATGAGTAAGACAAACCCACCAAAGCCACAGACTTCCGAATTTAGAGTTATTTTACACCGTTTAGTGTTTTTTTTGAAGTCGGTTTTATTTTTTGCAAAAAAGTTTTTTTAATCTATCTGATAAATACCCTAGGCACCTAACCTCAAAACACTAACCATGGATGACTCCATAACCATGGGGTACCGGGGGGTGGGAATGATACAGAGAGCTAGCCTTCCCTCCCTCCTCCCTTCCTGACCCATACATCGATAGAATAAACTTTCCAATATGGTAAACACTTTCCAATATGGTAAATTGAACTACGATATCTGCCTACATCCAGTATAATCGTTGATAGCGACACTATAGCACTTCTTGTTAAGCTCAACGGTCTCAAACTTTATCAGCATCTAGCTAACAAGATTTAACCGTCATCAACTAGATATCACAGCTTATGCCGGTCGTTTTCTATATCCCGATATCTTTATTACTTATCACGCGCCCGCGACCCCCGGCTAGTTTTGAAATGTTAATCGGTGATAGTATAATTTTCTAATGATGAAGTAATTTCCTAAAAAGGTTAAATTGTTTTTGAGTGAAATTCCTAGAAACAAACAATAAATCTAATCATTTCTCTTTATCAGTCTTATTACAACGTGTTTTTATGTATCCTATTATAACTCTTATTTAGGGGTCATATAAGTCATAATATAATAAATAATAATATAAAAAAATCAGCTGTTGCTACGACATTTTAATACCTAATCGACTAAAATGTATGCAACAGCTGATTTTTTTTTCGCGATTTCCGGGTTGTTCCCATAATGAAAGTTGTTCATATTCATGGGTAGAACAGCCTGTGAAAATATTGCCCACGATTTTAAAAACAACCTGTATATGTAGACACGTCCGTACGCGCTTAGATCTTATAAGTATGTTTATAAGCATAGATCTTACGTTCGTCTTTTTTATTACCCTCTAAGGTACTGTTAACGTTTATTGCACAAAGGCTTGCCCTCAATTGCAGTCTTTATTCACTTGAAGAGGTCCCAGAAGGGAATCGCCCATGCATGTGAAGTAAAAATGTAGCAAAGACTTTGTCCTCCTTAGAGGGGTCAAGACAGCCGTACTCAACGAGATTTAAGATACTCTAGAGGGGACTTGCGAAGAACTATCATTTTCAATGACAGTTCTTTGCAAGTCCGTACTAAACGCATCGACTTTTGTTCACAAGTATCGGATGAAAATATCGTTCGTGATGTCCCCGTCTATCTTAAGTATTGAATGTCTTAGGCCGTACTTAATAAAAATGTTACAGAGGACAAATATAAACTATAAGTTAATATAAGCAATACATAAGTTAATAATAACAGTCAGTTACTGTTCCACTGCAAGGCAAAGGCCTTTTCTAATACCGATAAGGCACGAGCATTGAGCACTACTTACTAAAGACTGATTGGTGATTCCAAACTTATATTAACTGTAGGACCAGGTTGCCCCACGATGTTTTCCTTTACCTTACCGATTTACCATACCGATACCTTTTTTACTTTACCGATGTCAATGATGTCTTTAATTTTTAGCAAATATTAAGTATATGCTGAAATGGTGAGTTATGAAATAAAAATATTTGTTTTGTTCTGTTTTAATTCTGCAAACGAATTAGCTTACTACTACTCGTAAAGAACTGCGACAAAAGTTTATTAAAGCTTTTGTATTTTAATGAAAAGTCACAAAGGATATTGCCAATTTACTAAAACCTCGGCTAAATTATGTTTATTGGTTCTTATTAAGTTTAGTATTAGAATGTGGAGTGAGAATAGAGGAACAAAAAGAGTGAGAAAGACTTAAGAAACGATGGATGGATTATGTAAAAGATTATATTATTATGGCTATGATGGTGTCCATTGAGATGATGGTAAATAGTGAAGATGATATTCTCCGTCGACCCCAAATACATTGACATAAGCGCAGGATGATGAGTCCTTATTACCCGACTTCGGCGAAGCAAAAAGTAGGGTTATGATTTCGACCGCGATACGAGTATACCTTATGTTGATCTGTCTTCTCATAACTTCTAAACTTATCTTAATGTGTCAAATAAGGTATCAATGGCAACGTTTTGCTTGTCAGCTGGTATCGGCTATGTGACATTATACTAATGAACATGGTGCCGTTTAAAGGACATAAAGAAATGAACTAAACAAAATGTGATGATGTATGAAATTAAATGTCATTGGTTTTCAAATATAAGTCCAAAAACTAGAACTTATACTTAATGCTATACTTTTTTATTAGTAGTTGGGTTTTAGTTTTTTTTTTAATAGTCTTTTCACAATATTTTGACACCTACGGAATAAAGCTCAATTTATTACATAACGACATAAGAAACCAATAATGTAAGATGCTTATAAAATCTATAAAAGGGTCCACAATGCGGAGAATACTTTTAATACCCATATGAATATTTATTTTTATGAATGAAAAAATGCTCACTGGAATTGTGATACATTTTCTGAATACACTTAATATTCGACGTAAATATAGAATTTTTATTGAAGCGGAACCTTTCATAGGTAAATATGGTCGTGGAGGAAAGTTATGTCATTTTTAATATCGGATAATGTACCTATATATTATGTATAAGAGTTAAGGTTGTCACTTACCGACTTAGCGCCCGATCCATCATTGCCTGTAACAAATAAAGTTTTGTTATTTTTTTGTATTGTGATTTGATTGTGAGGATGGATGGATGGATGGATGTTTGTTACTCTTTTACGTAAAAACTACTGAATGGATTTTAATAAAATTTGGTATGAAGTTAGCTGATACCCTGGATTAACATTGGTTAATATTGTATTCGATAACTCTTGACATTTTAATTAGTATGCATTTGACATTGTACTTGTAATTCCTTCAAATTGATTTAATCCTTGAAAAATATTTGTACGCTGGAAACAGCAGAATATTTTGGACATAAAATTGCGTGTAGCATCTTGTATATACAATATTCTTACAAATAAATTTATTATTATTATTTATTATTAACACATAGGCTATTTTTTATCCCAGTTTTCCCACGGAAAAGGGACTAACGCGGGTGAAACCGCGGGAGGTCTGCTAGTTTATCAATAATATTGATGTATTTAGAAATATTATGTTAAAGTATGTATAAGAGTATCAGTCGTTTAGTAGGTACGCAAACTTTGCTTAGCTTGGGACTAGATGGCGTTGTGTGAACCTAAGATCTGAGTATCACAATTACTAGGCCAATAAAATATGTAGTAACTAGCCAGGATTTCTATAATAATAATAATATTCCACAACTGTTCACACAACACTATTTAGTCCCAAGCTAAGCAGAGCTTGTGTTATGGGTACTAAACAATTGATTAACATACTGATATATTTCTAAATACTTATATATTATTATATTTTATGACCTTTCTTTGAATGGAGGACGTAACGACCGCCACTATTTACATAATCTATTTAGTTGTTTGTTTCATAATTATAGACTTTGTTTTACGCGTGAGGTTTCCAGCGGAATGAGCTTGTGAGGATCGTCTTCGCGGTCCACCGCACAATTAGGGCATAAGCTTTGATCGTACACGTGACACTAACTTTCACATAGTTTGATATCATACGCTGATACTGCTATAATTAATATTTACATAGGATCGTTATTGGCGTAAAACGCTATAGGTAAACAAGTAAACATGCCATCATCATCAGCCTAGCTTTTTTCTGACTACGTTGGGATCGGCTTCCAGTGTTTTACATGGAGTTACTGCCCATCGGGCCTTCACTACCCTGTTACTGGGTAACACAATACCCCTTCTTGGTTAAACTGGTTGTCAGATTTTCGGGCTTCTGACTTTCTGTAACGACTGTCATAGATCTAGAAACGACAGCCGGGACTAATGGCTTTACGTGCTTTCCGAGGTCGGAAGAGTCTTGATATGTAATGAATGGTCACCCATCCACGAACCAACCTCGCCAGGCGTAGCTTAACCTTTGATCGACCCGTGAGGCTCTTATTATTTAGCCATAAGGTCCACAACAAGTAAACAAGTGTGCTTGTAACCAAATACACCACAAACTACCTACATTTATCTTGTCTCTTTTATCAATTCCATCTAAAGATTGTCTGTTAGTGACGCTTTTAGCGATACGGCCGCACATTATTACACCTTATGTAGCTCTTTTAGTTATTGTTTTGAGGTTTTAATGGCGTACTATAAATAGTACCTATTCAATTCCATTAATAATAAAACTTTTTATAAGTACTAGGTTTTTTTTGAAATTATACGTTTTATAATACCCAGCCTACCTAAACCATAATTGTGAAGTTCATTACCGCGATTTTCGTAACTGAGAAAGTTAACCATCGCAAAGTTCGTTGTTGCAAAGTTTTTTACTGCGACTCTTTACGATTGCGACGTACGTTACATCAAAGATAAAAATGCAAGACTACTACTGTTACTTGGGTAACTTAACAAGCTCAGGATTTGGGGCACCCGGAATTACAGTACATATTTATTTCATTACTTTACTACAGAATTTTTACACAATAATTCTTTACTTTATTATATAGCTTCCACGTCTAGGTACGATAGGTTTGCAATTGTATGGCACATAAAAAAAGGCTTAAAGTACGTATCAAGTACTGTTATTATGTCTTGGTTTCCGTAATATATTTAAGGCGTCAATGCTAAAGGAATATTAGGCGTAGGCGCGCCAGGAGATTAGGGATTTTATTAGTTAATTCACTTCACGTTATTAGAAATATCGTCTTATAGTTACTGTTACCTTGTACTTAATACGATCCGTAGTTGCGTTATTAAGGTTTTGTATGTAGGTACTACCTATGTTTAAGTTAATAAAAAATAGAATTCTGTACCTTCTGTACGGGGTAGAAAGAATATAGCCAAAACAACATCAGAATAAAAAAAAAAAAATATATATATATTTAATTAACCCTGCATATGTGACCATCAGCTTGTATACCTATGTTTTACAAATAAACTATTTGATTTGATTTGATTTGATTTGATTTGATTTGAATACTCGTAAAACGTAGAAATTAGGAAGAACGAAAAAAAATTGGCAATGCTTCCTTGGTTTCAGGGTACTCGTCTATCCTTATTATCTGTACGTAAACAACGATTTGTAAGTTAAAAACTATACGCATTAGTTCAAGTGACAGAAAAATTAAAAAAAAAAGAAAAGTATTTGTCAGTTTGTTTTTTGTACAGAGTCCAGCACATCCAGCTACCCCAATGAGACAAACTTTGAAAGTATTGAAACTTTATGACAAACAGAATAAAGTTAGTATGTTTAATTGGGAAAATTCGACAATTTGGGGTAGCTTGATGTGTTGGCGTCTGTACAAACTTCTAAAATAAATTTTACGTATGAACCCATTTTAAGTAAAATATATACCTATGCTAGAAGGGTCTTTAAAGACATAATGGGTCATTTGACACAATTTTAGTTTTTAGTCCCTCATCTAGATTACAAGAAAATATTAGACACATATTGTTTATTTTTTCACGTAATCTATAAATAACGGCGATACATCGAGTCAAATTGTCGCATGATGTCACTAGCCAGTACAGTTTATACTAGATAATGACGTTACAAGCCCCCTCTCCTCATCTTTAATGCGCTCAATCTAAGCAGTTTTCCATCAATTTGAAAAAGAAAAAAATATGTGTCGAATGTTTTCTTGTAATCTAGATGAGGGAATAAAATCTAAAATTTTGTCAAATAGCCCATTCAACAAGATTGACTCGACGGACCCTTGGACATGCCCTTTATTAGGCACTGATACTGATTGCAGAGGCACGTGCCAACATTAACTGTTGAGCCTCGGAGTTATAACTTGTTAACAGAGAGATTTAAGATACTATAGAGTGTACATGCGAAGAAATATAAGAGAAAAACTGCGATCCCATGTTTTAGTAACGCCATCTAGCATAATATAGCAATACTGGAGCAACAGCTTCGATCGAGCTTGTATTAATATAGTAGGTACCTAACGTTTTAATGACTAATACAACTATTTTCCCGATTATTTAAATGGAATGAATTGGCAATTATATAATTTAATTTTAAGCAAGATGTAAGTATCGGTATAGTATAATAATTGACTATTGTTTAGCGTAGGTACTTTAATAAATTGTAATAATAATGTTAAATAGAATAGATATAAGTAATGTAATGTTATTTAATAATTTTGTATACAAAATTTGCAGTGCCCTTACAGGGTTAATGTTTTAATACTGTGTCATGAAATTTTAATGCATGCCTAATATCCAGTGTTTTACATGTCAGCAAATAAATAACTAAACAGCGGAGCGTACTTGACTAGAATAATCGACTTCTGTCCACTATGACACAAAGTATGGGATGATAATTTTTTTCGTAATGTTGTCTTCGCTTGTTCATTTGTTGTTTTACTACCATAGTTTTTAAGTCTTTGTTACCAATACGATTTCGATTGTGTGTGTTTTTATACGTGATCCACAATAAACGATAAATAAATAATTTACTAGTTTACTTTTCATTATTTCCACATGGAAAGCGATGACGTGATGTAGTATGGTTTTATATTAATAAATATACTTATATCGAATCCTTGTAGTATCGATTATGGCCCAGTTCCTTTAAATATAGGTCAACTTCACGAGTAGCTAACATAATTAGACCAAGGGAAATGGCGATAGTGTTAGCAATCACGCGCCGGGTATAAACATATTACGTCCCGCGATATGTTTACTTAATAAATAAGTAAGTATCACATGATTATACTTTTCCAGTAATATTTAGTGCAAAAAATGATAAGACACATCTATAATAGAGAACATTTAGTATTAAAGGGTATAGGGTATAGTTACCCTAGTTTGTCTTGAAGCTCCACTTAAATATTTATTTCATTCTGTTTTCAGTAGGTACTTAGGTATTTGTTGTTATTGCTGCAACAGTAATACATTATCTGCGAAAATTTAACAATCTAGCTATCGAAGTTCATGGGATACAGCCCAGGCTGATTCGTCTGGCTGTCTGTCACCAGTGACAGACAGACAGACGGAGAGTGGAGCCATAGTAATAAGGACCCGCGTTTACCCTTTGTGTACATAACCCTAAGAAACAACACATAATAAAACAATTGACTGTCGCCTTTTAGATTTTTTCGTTGTTAATAAAAGTAAGCTTTCACTCACTCTCTATACATATAGTGACGCTAAAGCCACAATTAAACGTGCTAGACTGCCACTAACACTAACACAATTATAATCAAGCCAACTTATCTGTGAAACGGTAGTATTTGGAACTAGCATTATGTTAGAGATTTAAAGTCGCTTTTGGCTTAATTTTTGGCTTCTTGTTGACGAGCAGCGCCACCAATTATTTCAAGGATAAATTGGTACCACTGTAATGTTAGACGCTACTAGTGTTGTCACTCAGTCACAGCTCTAAAAGTGGCTTTCGTTTTACGACACTCGGTATAGAATAAATTACGCTTAGAAGTTTAGAGTAGTTTCAACTGTTACTGCTAAAACAGGCTTCAGAATAAAGCACATACTATGTCTATTGTGAGACATCTCAAATGGGTATCAAAATGTTGTTGTTTGAAAACTATTTTGTGATCCAAAGAACTAAAGCTCAAATTCAGTGAAGCGTGTTTCTCTAATGTCTTCTAATTTTAAATGAGTGGAGCAATCTAAGTTGAATCACGTTAATATAGCAGTAAATCAAGCAATGACTCTTATTCTCTTGTTTTAATAACTAAATTAAAATTAGAGTATCGATGTCTCTTACTGATCTCTCTTACTGAGCTCTAGAAAAGGATGAATAGAATAGGATAGAATATAATTTATTTGTAAGAATGTGGTTTTACATAAATAGTATGGTGTTAATATTTTTTTAAAGTTACACTCTACCATAACATAGTCGTGTACAAATTCAGTGTCATTCTTAAATAACTAAGTACAATAATTAATTTTAAGATTTAACGTTGTGTATTATTTTTATTATAATTATTATCTAAAATTACGTATAAATGTCATTTGATCATGTCATCTTGAATTTTTACAATAGTCCATATATTCGCCAATGTCATAAAAGCAATTTTCCAACAACCAACTTGTCAGCTTTTTCTTAAACATGGGTAACGGGAGTTCCTTAAATGAATTAGGTAACTTGTTATACACTTGAATGGCGTGAACATATACATTTCTCCTGAATATTTGTAGTCTACATTGAGGTACATTTAGGTAGTTCATGTTTATCTTTATTTCTAGCAGAAGCCTTCTTGTGGCTGACTTCTGATTGCATATCAAAATTGTGCGGTTTTTGCTTTACTAGTATACAAAGTTCTTTGATGTACATGCAGGGCAAAGGTTTATGTTAAGTTTCTTAAATAAAGGTTTACAGCTGTCCGAAAACCAGACGCCAGATGTAGATTGACGGTGACAGAATGATAATGACTATCATAAAATGTTGGAGATGTCTAATTATTTTTGTCTTGAACTTCGTTACGATATTGCGTGCTGTGTCTATCGCATTGTATTGTAAAATTTTGTAGGCGGAATATGAAGAACTTTGAATTGTATTATGACATCTGTAAGCACCATATTTCATTCAAATAAAGTATTATTATTATAATAGGCTTGTGTAAATTGCTTGTACGAGTACTGAAGTGTGAAAGTGTAAAAATTGTAGATTGGCCGATAAATAAAGAAATACATATTGGTTGGTTGATGCGTTTAGTTTAAAATATCGGCTACGTTTGTACGGAAGTTTTAGTAAGTATTTAAAACTGTCAGTTCTTATATAAATATCCGTCCCTTTATTGAACATACAAAGAGAGAAAAAAAATTAAATAGGCTAAAATATGAGTCATCAATACTGGTCCAGATGGTAATTGAAATTTATTTCTGGGTGATTTTTACAAGCACTTTTACACTTAATACAAGTAAAATATTTTTTATCAGGTTAGGTGAAGTCGGTGTTAAACTATCTGACTACTACTAAATTACTATACAGTTTCTTACCCGTACGAATCTTTCAAAGGTGAAAAACCGAACTTGACTTGAGAGCTCAACCGTCTTTGTTCTGCGATACTGAAATAAATCTAAAATTATCTACCCACGCTCGACGAAACTTGGTAGAGTGTTGATTTTTCAAATAATGGTTTATTTTGAAAGAAAACGAGCACATAACTTTTATCAACAATACTTGTTTGAATGTGTCTTCTGACTGTTGTTGTATCTTTTGAGAGAGGTCCTAAATAAATAGTAGTAGATATACAAGCAGAAAGATCACTTTTGCTATACAGTTTCTATGACGAGAGAAAGGTCATATTTGTAGCTGTAAGTCAAATTGAAATTAATTAAAATGGCATTTGTTTGTGTAAGTAGACCTTTTATAGACGCGTTCAAGTTTAAAAACTAGATTCATTGAGTAGGTAACGTAAAGAAATGTGCTAAGAGAGGCAGCAAATTAATAAAAAAAATACCTTGGAGCAGTGTTGTCAGTGTTAAAAAAAACTATCTATCGGACATGGTTTTTAACATAACTAGCATAAATAAAAGAAAATAAGTACAAACGAAATCATTTTCTATATAAAATAAACGTAAAGCTAGGGACGCAATATTTGATTGTCGATTGTTTATTTAACGTGGTATTATTGATCTTTGGTGGATTCCAATATTACGAATCTCACGCTTTAGTAGTTCACTTAAGAGGTTCTCCAAGTCAATACTGTCACAGATACCTTTTGATTGTTTTTTTTTTTATCTTTGTGTAGGCGTGATGATAAATGCTCCAGCCTTCTCTGTATGAGAAGATGCTGGACTGGTATTATTTTACCATCATTCCACTTACTTAAGAAGAGATTTCTTACTTCTTGTATTTTTTTCTTCGTCACTTGCTTACTTAAAGATTTAGACAATGTTTGTATTTTTTTTCTTTTATTAACTGGTTATTGTCGAACAAATGAGTGAATTAATCAATGGGCTATTTGACAACATATAGATAACAAGAAAACATTCGACACATATTTTTTTCTGTTTCAAATTGATGGAAAACTGCTTAGATTAAGCGCATTAAAGTTGAGGAGTGGGGGCTTGTAACATCATTAGCTAGCATAAACTGTACTGGCTAGTGACATCATGCGATATTTTAACTCGATGTATCGCCGTTATTTTTTGATGAAAAAAGAAAAATACGTGTCGAATATTTTCTTGTAATCTAGATGAGGGACTTAAAACTAAAAATTTGTTAAGGGGCCGTGCATAAAATTCGCTCGCTGGAGTTTAGGTAACATCAATTCGATGCTATATTTGTGTGTACAGCCGACCCCAACATAGTTGGGAAAAAGGCTAGGCAGATGATGATGATGATTTGTGTGTACAGTTCACGAACACACGCGTAAAGCTCGAGCGTAGTGATCGCTTAAACTGTTTTAATATTTTATATCATATTTTGAGTTTCTAAGTAAATTAAGAGGGTTGAGAAATAAATCTCCGGAATTTTTGTGTATACATATTCGTTTACTATGTTGGTACACACGTTAAAGTTAATAAGTTAAAAAATAGTACGAATATATAATAAACTGAGGATTAATATGTTACTTTTAAAATTTCTTAAAAGTGATTCAAACAATAGAAAAAAAAATACTGATTAGTCTTGAAATTTCCGGAAAGTAACGACATTAATTTTTTTTTTCCGTATGTTTTAGTAAAAATTAAAAAAGTGATTCCCTCACGTGCAAGTTGACTATATACTGGTATTGGTAAGATTTTTTCATTTTCAAAATCTATTTCAGTTTCTTGTAACTAAATGATCAAACGTCAGTCTCGCGTCATTTTTTGGAAAACATGTGGGTGAATTTTAGTGATTTTCCATGAACAAGTAATTTATTTCCAAAATTTAATTCCTCAACATGCAAAACAAAAAACTCGTCTTTTCAAATCACAAATAGGATTGTATAAATTCTTCTTCTCTTTCTCACAAATAATGATTAAAGTTGATCAAAATCAGTCGATTTCAGGCACGGCGCCTTAAATAGCCCATTGTATGTCGAATTAATGTAACCATCAAATGTTTTTAACTGTTTGTGTGTAAGTGAATTTTGCTTTTATTTTTGAATTGTAACTGCATTTCCTACTTTTATATTTTAACGCATGTCGTGGCGGCCTCTAATTAAGGCAACACTGGAAAATATAAAGAATTGAGTTTGAATCTTAACATGTATTTTGGTTTATGCTTTGTTGGTTGTCCTTAAATAAATAAAGATGATTATATGATACCTCACATCAGATTTGTACGTCAATAAATTCTGAAAGTGAACGATCAAATATGAGCTGACTTACATCTAGGAGCCATATAAGACGCCCACTGATGCAGAAAACTAGACTTATTGCTTTTTGTGGAACTTTGATAGGATACACTCTTACATGAAACTTTTTCGCAATATCAGTTAGAAGACAATATGGGTGACTTTCTTCTGAAAAACGATACGTCTTCATTGACCTACAAAGAGGTATATTGCGAACATTGACGGGATAAAAATAAAAGTCTCTTAAGTTGTTTGTTCTATAGCTTGTACCCTTGTTTCAAAGTAACGAAACGAAATCAACAATCAATGGGAGTTATGGCTCGCAAAGATCTTTAGGGAAATTAGGAACTTATGATACCTAGGAACCTAGAAAATTATAGGCTAGGTTACAGATTTACACCTACCACTGTTCTTCCCTGCATCATCAAAAGATTGGCTGGTAGAAAATGCCTACGGCATTTAATCCGCCTATGATATACCGACGATAGTATACCAACCTACTCCAAACTGCAAAATTTTCCCAATCGAACATGAACCTTATTTTGTTAGCTATAAAGTTGAAAAGCCACCAATGAAACATTGGGGTAGCTTGTTGTGCTGACCTCTGTACATTTGAGTGCTGTAATTATTCAACAAATAAATATTAAAACAATCTATTATTTTGGTTGGCTAGATGTAAAGCATGATCAGCAGTGCGATTCTAGTCAAATCACCGCGTGAAAATGTCGGCGAAGTGAGGGCGAATTGAGCTGCCATTCCGTACTAATGCAAGTCATTGACAGTTCACTTCACTCAAGTTTTCATGGCGTGACTTTTACTGAATCAACCTGCTGTGAATCGACCGGCTAATATTGTCAAGAAGCAAGTAACAAGATGCCAATTATTACCTATATCAAAAAACAAAAAATCCCAATATACCCACGTCGTAACATCACATTATTAAAATAGATGAATAGATATTTATAACGAGTCGAAAAATGATGATTTGCAAAAAGGACTCCATAATCTTTATAAATGAGACATTTAACTTCTAAGGCTCCTGTGAAGCAGTCTGATACAAATAGGAGAAGCCGGATGTCGCGAGATTGCGCCACTACGCCATTTCCGATTGGAGGCGGTTCACACTTGACATAAGTTGTGCTGACAACTTCGAAGAACAGTAACTAAGTTAAATATGATCAACCTTGACATTCCAGCAAAACTAATATGATTATAAAGTTGTTTGTGTCTCGATTCAAATTTGGCATTCATTTTAGCTGGAAACAATGAAAATGTATGAATTTGTCATTTTTCAGCTTAGGTTTTACGACGTTGTCAATTTTAATCTGCACTTCCAAATAATTTGTTTTATGCACTCGGCGTTATTTATTACTGCCAGCTTGTACTCAAATTAAACAATTTTAGCTCATTTATATGCAATACTTAATGATTCGGGGTCCCTTGTTGACAAACTAAATTACATTAAGTAAATTCCTTCTAAGGGACGGGGATGAAATTACAATTATAGCTGAACTAAAACTTCCATTCAAACATAATTACTCAGTAGTTACAGCAAAGCGCATTGACCAGAAATGCGGCAAAAATCAAATTTTGAAATAATTTAAAGAAAGAGAGAAAAAAGTCTGGTTCTGTCTGTTTGTGAACAAATCGACATTGAACCAAATGTCTAATACAATAATTACTCTAGTGGTAACTCATAAACAAGTAATTATTGTTTGTCTATCGTGAATATGGTGTTACCACCCGGTTACACCATATTCACGATAGACAAACTTAATTGATTGAAGTAGACAAGACCGCGGGTCTGTGACCAGATAATGGTTAATAAAATTGTTAATTAAATTCTCAGTTTTAGCTCCAGGTTGAAATTGGACCTGGTAAATGGGCAGTCTAAAATATAACTTTGTTTAATTTGCTTTCAGCAAACTACCTTTATTAGACGTTGACGACGTCGATGACTTTTGACGTCATCCACAAATATGTAGTAATTTTAAGCGTTTGACAGCATACCTACTTTGAGTGGCTATTGAAGATATTACACGGGTCAACCATTTGATTTAATTTAATTGATAAACAACTTGGACTTTTCAGATTAATGTGCGTATTGTATTAGAATTATCATTTGCTTAAGAAACAGTGAAGCAAAATATTATGCGGTATACCGGTATGCTAAGGGATATTTCTCGACAGTATGTGAAGCCAAATTAGACGCCCATGGGCGGAATAAAAGCTCTAACACCATATTTGTGTCTCAATCACACGAAAAGAAGGAGAAGACTTGATAAAAACCAAAAGCTAATATAAAGGCAACTTATTTTCATAACGAAAAAACAGTAAAAAAGATATTTTTTAATGTAAAAAGATGTAGCCTACATTTCAAGAAAGGCGACACTGCGTAGGATCCTGTACACGAAATACTAAAGTAATTCTTACTAAGAACAATTTATTATAAAAGTGTGGGTGGACATCTCATAATGAATAAGCTGTTGTTCGCTTAGTAACCTTGTGACCAAAAGTAATTTCGTCAGGAAGCATCAGAATCTTAATTTTAATTTAGTTTATTACGAGTTGGCTTATGCTTAAAACAAAAAAAATGTTTGAGATTGTAAGACAATCGCTTTATGCTTAACCTTCTTTTTCAAAACATACCTATATGGATGATCCTAATTAATTCTAGCAGTAATTCATAACAGAAAGGCCTACTTTTAAGGTATTTACCCTAGCAATTCCCAGACTAGGTATTTTCAAGGCCCTTGTTCCGTAAATAGACTGTAGAAGATAAAGCTACACCGCACTGTGAATATGTTCATTTCCTTCGCTAATATAACATAGCGAGAAGCTCGGATTATCTACTGGGAGATTATCGCAGTGTTTGTTTATTAATATAGTGATATGATCACTTGCATGCTTTTAACGAGACTCGTGTGGAGAATTGACGCTAGTTTGTAATCGATTTAAACGTTTACGATGTACGGTAAAGTCAACACCTGTTGTCAGCGTTCTTATTTTACCAACCTATTTACTTTTTCAAATAACATACCTTCTGTAAAGTGAATTCGAATGACGCACGGTTTACCAAAAAGCCGACGTAGGCGTAGCTTACAAAGAAATGCTAATAAAAAAAACATCATGAGAGGCCAATTTATATGCTTCCAAGCGGACAAGCTTAAAACTTTTACAGCGAAAAACTGAGGATTTTGTGACATCCCTTTTGGAATGAAAAGGGTAGATTACACATGTTTGGTATGTCAGGTGATAAAGGTAACATGAATACCTAAACAACCCTTTTGATGAAATTTAGATTAATATAAATGAGAAAGTTAGCGAGTTCGTACAGTACCTTATTTTAGGTCGAAATGAATCTCTAAAGAAACGAAGTTGGGTTGGGTTCATACTTTCATCAAAGGCTGAGCAGGAATCAAGCCATGGGCATGGCATAGGGCTGAGCAATGATAAATTATTACTATTTACTGTGAAAATTAGGATTCACGGAAAGAATGGCTTCATCCCAATTATAATATGTTGGAATTGGCTCCATGTCAGATGCCGCTGAATCCCAGAGTTTTAAACGCGAGGAATGCCTTTCAGACCACCTTGGTTAGACAGTTGTCAGATGTTCGGGATTATTATGTCAACACGGCTCTGAGAGATCTACAAATTAAAGCCTAACCCATAGCCTAACGTGCTTTCCCAAGTAAGGAGGGGTCCTCATATGTTATGAATGGTCACGCAAAAACGTAGCTTAACCTTCAATCAACCCGTGCTGCTGTTATTATTTAACTAAAAGCCCTTAAAGAATGTGTCAATCATAACGCAGGGGACTTTATACCGTACCGACTTATTCAATCTTATTTGAACTGAGCGATAACATAACTCGTTTAGGAAATAAAATATCGAGCATTCAGCTTTCATAGAATTTTTCGAAAGTAACAAAAATAAATTGACTTATTTAAACCAAGATTTTCTGGCTTTTTATAGAATAGAATAGAATAGAATACTCTTTATTGTACACCATAAAAACTTACAAATAATAACTTTAAGGGGTACATAAGGTGTTACAATGGGCGGCCTTATCGCTAAAAGCGATCTCACTCTCTCTAGCGATCTTTATCTGATTGCACGAATACTCAGCAATGTTGTATATCGGATTACCTTCACGTTATTTAACTTTATTTAGAAGAAAGGATTTTTATTGTGTTATTTTATGTAAAGGAAAGCAATTAGAGGCAAAGTGCAGTCTCTAGGGATGATAAAAGAGTAATGTTCTTTACGTAAAGCTACAACCTCACCTCCGTCAGTCTTCTGACTACCTTTGGGCCAACAAGATTGATGACGTTGTAAAATGCTAGTAAAAAGATTTGTGCTTCCTTCTCTTAAAAGCATTATAAGGAGGACCACTAAATTTTAAACACTTGCGTAAAGGTTTTCTTCACCTAACTTTTGTGTGGTTAATGACTAATCTTGTATTAGAGTTTTGGTGCCACCCGTGTGTCTCTGACTTGGCTTCAAATGCCGTCCAGAAATATCTTTCATTCATGCCGAGTATTCTCAAGATGTTTTAATTATCAATAAAATAAATAAATATAATAAACTTTTACACGACACCATTCCAAACTAAGCAGAGCGTGTGATTATTATAACTTTACTAGCTGCCCCAGCAAACTTCGTTCTGCACTTAAAAAATAAAATAAAAATAGTAGCCGATTCTAAGACCTACTGAATATGCATGTAAAATTTCATAAACATCGGGCAAGCCGTTTCGGAGGAGTACGGCAACTAACATTATGACACGAGAATTTTATATATAAGATTTTATTTTACTTCATCAAGTGATAATTATACAATACGCACTTGAATCCGAATTCAGAGGTTCGTGCCTTGGGTTCGAACTCGAGACTTACCTATTACTTGGCATTCTGTCGGTCACACCATTAGGCTATCACGGCTTTCTGGTATTTTTTGAATGGCAAAAATGTAGACACAATTATAAATACCACACCATTTAGATGTTAAATATTCCATTTAATAGTAGTTTGCGAACTTCAGTAAAAATGGCTTTAGCCAGCTTTTACATTTGCTATTTTAAAAGCGGTTTATGCTTGAACAAATTGTAGTTGGACATGTTTAAAAACTTTTAAGGTTGTGTTATTACAATTTTTGTTTAAAATATGCAACATTTGTTTTTTTTGTTTTTAGAGCAGACATTCATTTTAGATCCACTAAAGTTTTCATTTTTAGGATTACGGAATCAAAGGCTCCTACGGGACCCTATTACTGAGCCTCAGGCACCAATATTTAGAGATTTACAAAATTACAACAAAAAGAGTTCCTTACCACAATATTTTCCTTTCTCTTACTTAAATACAATTTTGTATTACTTTTTGCCTGAAGATATCTAGTCCTGTTAATTTTAATTATACCGTGGTCTATATTTAGCAATCCGGGGAAACAAAGAGTCGTTGGATATTAAGATAAATGAAGTCTAACCTTATCTATTTGGAGCAGTCCGACATTCATTTATCCACGACAAAAAAAAAAGCAGTCCGTCGCTGTGAAACTGATTATTTCCTCCGCCGGTAGCGTGGGAGTCTGCTAAGCAATATGCTTTTTTCCCTTTAGCTACGTGAGACGTAGATTGTAAATTAAAAAACAGATTAGACTTGAAAAAAGACAATACAAGACTTGATTAGTTTTTCCAAGATCCAAGCGCTACTGCTGAGCACGAGGTCCCGGGTTCGAATACCGGGTCGGGCCATAGTGGCAATAGTTTCTCCCTTAGTTCATGGGACTTAAACGTAACTGGCAAAACGTGGGTGTAGGTACTTAGGTAGGTTCATCTCTGCCTAACCCTTAGCAGTTTAATTGTTATCTCTATATGTTTTATTATTGTCGAATGTTTAAATACCAATGGTTAATGAGATACATTGACATCGACCAACGTACAGACGGACAGTGGTGACTAAGTAATATTAGAGTACCTCTGGAACCCCTTCCCCGTGCAGAACCCTAAAATTTGAAATGATTTAGAAACAGGTATCAGGTATACCTGTTTCTAAATCATTTCAAATTTTAGGGTAGTTTGCAAAATATCAAAACAAAACTGAAACCTTATCTTCGAGTGTGAAAGTATGTTTCCTTAGTTCTTCCGAAACACTCAGAAAACTTGTAACGCTGAAACAGGTACTTGATTAAGTTACGGCTTTTTCGATGTTTTTCGTGTTGTATATAACCATGAAGCTTCAGTAATTTTGTATCAGAATATTGAAGTATTTTCTCATATACTTAGCTAAGATTTTCATAGCCAGGCCGGTTTCACCTGCAGTTTAATTTATAAGCGAAGGTAAATGGGTGGTAGAAAACGTTTTATTATAAAGTTCTTTGCTATAGTGAATTTAAATATGATCCTTTATTTGTAGAGTAGAAAGTCAATATTCAAACGTATAGGTACGTAACGTCAACGAGCTATCGTTTTGGAGAACGGTATCATTTGTGACATTTTACATTTCTTTGGCATCATACTTATTTATGTCAGATGTTTTAGAATCCTAAGCATGAAAAGTAAGTTTAAGATTCGAGTTACCA
The DNA here is from genome assembly GCA_921972225.1 of Euplexia lucipara. NCBI lineage: Eukaryota > Metazoa > Arthropoda > Insecta > Lepidoptera > Noctuidae > Euplexia > Euplexia lucipara. The sequence goes on from OV179148.1 coordinate 13,218,112, forward strand.
AAATGGCACAAAGAACCCTCATAATGACGATTTATCTATATCTTTCTATGTATCGCTATCGCGATGCTTTCGACTTAAAATTTGCAATAGTCCATCTACAGTATCATCATCATCATCAATATCATTACGGCCGAAAGACGTCCATTACTGGACGTAGGCAGGCCTCCCCCAAGTATCGGATCCAATACCGGATCCCGACCCTCACCCATTTGTCGTCTTCAGTATAGAATATTGCAAATTTTACACATGGTAGATACTGGCCTTAATTGTCCACACAGTGTAATTCCGCACACATTAAAAGAATTAAAAAATATATTATATTGTCCTTGTAATGGTAACCGAAATGGGTGAATAAAGCCGAATAGCTAAACATTATTAGGTCAAATGGGATATCATATGAGAGAGCTTCACTCGTATTTGCACGTTAAAAATAATGTTTTTAATTTAATTTATGACGCACTGATTTCACTTATGATGATAGATGGTTGTAAAATCTCCAAAAAGGCATCAGTAGAACTGTGTATACTTAAATAAGTCTTCACCATTACATGGGAAAAATCATTTTAATAAAATACTCTGTCTTCGACTTCTTAGGCAAACTTTGCCTCACCATTAACAAAGGTACGAACAAAATAGACGTCAGAAATAAATTGATTTCGTCATGGTAGACAATCAGGAAGAACAGCTTTGCTAAATATAGCGTGAATACGTGCAACGTGTACAAACAAAACGTAAAGCAAACATAATGTTTGAGCAAGATGACGGAATAGGACCCTTTCAGCGAGAAAGCCTTGGAGCTACGAGAAGGGTCCTATTTCGTCGTCATGCTTACATATTATGTTTGTTTTACGTTGTCATCTTGCGTACGTGTCGACGGGTTTGTTTTGGAGAAACCTCGATATTCCTCAGCATATAGGATCAGCAGCTAACCCAGTTAAATGGAGTATCAGCATATTTTCCTGATTTCATAAGCTAACAAATAATTTCTGTCTTGTGGACGATAGGGTGAAGGAAAAAAAAAACGCTTTCGTCCTTACTGCATCCCTAGCGAATCAAACAATAATGTCTTCAAACTACCAGAGACGTCCGAAGTAAGGACTTTCTATTCGAAATATGTAAACAGGTTAGTGTTATGATGTGTGAAAACATTGTGTAATTGCAACCAAGTTTTACCATTAAACCCTTTGACTGAGTCATGTATACAGGTTTTATTTCTGATCTTTGGGAAAATTTTCACATGAATATGAACAACTTTCACTACGGGACCAACCTCGGAAATCGGGAAAAAATTGGAAACAAACTCTATGATGAGGGTTCAAAAAAACGACGAAACACTTCGAGAAAAGGTAGGTAGTGCCCTTGCGCTTCGCTTGGCTCGTCTTGGCGGGGGCACTCCCATGCCCCCAGATCATAATAATCGACGTAAAATCAACCAAGTGCTAAAATCAAACTACCTTTATACAAAAGTGAACCAAATCATTGAACCAAAAGGTTTTATAACCCACCATTACATTACACAAATCCTGTTAAATCAGGGTGAAAACTATATCGGTCCTTGATCCCCATTTTCCCTATATTAACCTTCAAGTATCTATTGCACGTGACCTCGGCAGAGCTTTTACCTCAATTTAACGATGTGATAGCTGTAAACTGTCTTAACGATAATATTTCCACAAGGTCGACAACCTCACCCAAATGGAACATATACTATATGTGTATCTTATTTAAGTGTGTATAACATCTGCTAATTGCCTAGGGTTAGAATGACCTGACCTTGGGTTGAATATATTTTCGTATACCGTTCTCCGGTGAAGGTCTTACGGACCTAGGTTACCGACCTAGGGAAAGCTCGGGTAAAATGTAAGATGAATAAACAGTTTATCTCTTTTATTGAAATATCATCGAAGGACTGGAATATCTTGCGGTGTCTTCAAAGGTAAGAGTAAATAGGCTCTTATTAAACTAGTGCGCTTCACCATCACTGACTGCATCACTGCTTTCCATCACGTGGGATTGCAGTCCAGCACTGGTTTATAATATTAAAAAAAAAAACGAAAAAAAAACTGTACAATCTATATTACTTGCTGACAAATGTGGCAGGCGGGCGCGGCGGCCGTTGCAATGTAAGTAATAAATAAATAACAATTCAAGCAAAACAGTTCGATACAAAAATTGGGGGCATAAGATTTGCGCTTATTTTGAAGGTAGGTGGAGGAAGGTTTAATAGTTGTCAGATCGAAACACTTGCCATAAAACGTAACCGTTTTCGATCATAGACACTTAAACAATGTTAATTTTAAGCTCATCAGTAATTAAGAAATTTCTTCTCTTTATTTTAACTCTCACACTCTTAAACAAACAATTCTGTATACCATGTCGCGTAAAAAACACCAAAAATCACGTTGTGTAGGTAATAATTTTTTAATTGTTTGTTACTGCAGTTGCAACAGAAACGCACAGTCTGGAAGAATCTAAGTCTACCTTACCAATTAATGGTTACAGTTGGTTGTGGGATACAGTCCGATGATAGACAGACAGTACAGGTTTAGTAATAGAGTTTCGTACGTAACCAAACAATGTGCAAAAAGTAAATAAAGTAATAAGTAATGAGTTAATTATACTTTTTTAAGTTTTGTGGTTAGGGTGTGATTTTATTAACATTTTTCCTTGCCATACGCGTGTTACCCGATCTTCCCCTCGACTTGTGACCTAAAAATTGAAGTCCAGTACAGCACTCAGTGCTAAGTAAAAACCCCGATTTAACGTCAGTAACCTCATAAAACCTTTACCATATACATAGGTACACAACTACGTAAATTTATCATCATAACACTCGCATATTTTCGGTTCGTTCTTTTATGCATAAGGTGTTTTGTTAATCTTGTTTCCGCATCGATCTGTGACCCAGTCTTTCAAATATCTTCTAATAGTATGTTTGTGGACCCATAAACCTCGCAGTAGGGTGTCATGTTGTGTTCCGTCAACACTTACGACAGTTTTCTTGTATATCACCGGCACAGGACATATGTGAAGACCGTCTTTTGTGTCGCTCTTTGTATTTTTGTTTTTCCTTCAGTTGTTTGTGCAATACGGTGTATCCAAACTCAAAACTAAAAAGCCTTTGTGTTCTAAATAAAACCGTAAGTATGCAGTTTAAAATTGAAAATTCCTTGATCAGTCAGAATAGTAAAGTTAATTGCTAAATCGCATAATTCTATGAAGCATTTTAAACAAAAATAAGTAAGTCACAATATAACGCTAAGTAAAGCTCACTGATATATTTATGTTAAATGTTTGTATCTACCTAATATTATCAATTTATATTGGAAACGCTAAAATAAAATTACTTTTCCATCCTTGTGTATTAAATATGAATTTTGACTTCGTGAAGGTCTTTCCCGGCTAGTTTTTTTCTCTCAAAATAAAACCAAATTGGATTTAGTTGGATTTTTGGCGCTTTTGTTTCTTTTTTGTTGATTTACCTTAAATAGACAATCTATTTTCAATTTCCGCCTGGCCAAGTTGATTAATCCATTGCTGATGGCCGACCCGTCCTCCAACGTCTTTTAAAAGCATAAAAACAAGTAAGCGAATAATCATTTTCGGAGGAACGTAGGCTTCAAGTAGAATTACTTAGGAGTAGAGGCTTGGGAGAGTGTTTGCCAATGTCTCAGAATCGGGCTTCGTTTGATTAGTGATTAATCTGAAAACTGAAGATAGATACTTCAATATTTGACGAGTCGTAACAACGACCGAGGATCAAGAATTTATTTTTTTACGTTGTTTTTTGGCACTTGCTATGTGATCAGTCAGAGAGTATTTAACTGTAAGAATTTATTTATATTTACTTTGAATAAAACCATTTTAATACCAGGAACGAATATTAAAGATAATAATACACTTTCATGAATCTTCTCGCAGTCCTTTTTTGATGCTAATAAGATTATTAGATTAAAATCCACGAAATCATTAAGCACGACCAAATTATGAGGTATATTTGATTTAGCACATGCGTCCTTATACTGGCGCGTTGAGATTTTACGGCAGTCATTATCTGGGACGAAGAAAATGGGAAATATGGAAATCTCGACGCTCTTTAAATCTGCTATAAATAAATGCACAAGTTCACGAAACAGAATTTGAACTACGTGCTTTTACTTTTCAATCGACAGAGTCAACGACAAGTCGATATAAAAAAGTGCCAACGAAGAAAATCGTCGGCAATTTAAGACCGTAAACTTTATTTTCTATTACATTGAAAGTCAGGAGGCGCAAACGTGCTCAGCATGAGTATGTTGGACTCCTGTACCAATATGTTTGATGTCACGTACCTACTAAAGCGTGGGCGAGACATGTCGTGCGATGCGAGGAACTTTGGCACGAGTGACAAGTCTCGACGTAAAGCAAGCGGCGGATGTATTGGATTTTGGCGAGATATTGGAATGTAAATCAACATAATTACATCATGCCTGTATTTCCCTGTAGTATACCCACATTTTGACTGTTTATTTGATTGATCTATATGTAAATTACTAAGAGACGTATTCTATAAATTCAGGTTCTACTAACTTATTAAACAAATGTGTTGCTGGCGAGTTTTACGTGCAACTTCTTTCCACAGCAATAACACTAGTAAGTGGTGAAGGGCCTTCAACAAGTGCCGATCGTCAGCCTAATTTGAATAAATGAATTTAGATTTCTTTTTGGATTTGCCAGTTACTGAGTTGAATGCGTACGTCCCTTTTAATGGCGGATAAGTCGGTGAGCATTTTTAATGTAGCTCCTTTGAAAATATATAAAACGTTTTCGTCTTTCATGTAAAACAATGTTAGATTTTTTGTCACTTATTTCTTGTTATTACAAATTAGAAATTATTATTTACATACTAACATAATAAATACAAAACGAAAAGTAAAATAAGACACACAGACACAGAGACTTCTTAACTGTCAAAATTTGACGTCTATAATTTGTAACAATTTCCAATGGTACATACAATTTAATGTTTTCTTATACTGATTCATGTTTAATGACTATGTAAAAACCTGTAAGATTTGTTCACCTACTAACTATGGTATAGCATATGCATGTTTTCCACCATTGCATGCATCTATTTGTATTGTAATCTACTCATGTTAAACTAATAAATTGATCTTTATCCTTTTAACGCGCTTTTAAATGCGGGTTGACGTTTTCTGACTTATTTTATTTTTGTTCTTTTTTTATGATAAATAAATAAATAAATAAAATAGTCCAGGTTTCATCACCATATTTTTCTTCACAGATTTTTCTTACGATTAACTGGCCGAGGTTCGAACGCACAACGAGGCGAAAGCCTAACCAAAATATCTTTTACCAGTTTTTTTTATTATGTACGTATCTATCGACCCAGACGATGTGAGGGCTCAGAGATTAAGGTCTCTCAGGCAGGAGAGGTTAAAATCTAGGCAAGTATACCAAGTTAATCTTAGATATATCATTGACATCGTTATAAGAAAACCTAAACTTATATATAATAGAAGTTTGAAATCGCCTATCCGCCTTGAGCAAATAGTCTGGTGTTATAACAATAACACCAGACTATTTCTCACTGCAGAACAAAGGCCTCTTCTCATACTCTCATAGAGGTGCGTTGACCATGCTTGCTCAAGGCGGATAGGCGATTTCAAACTTCTATTATTCTCTTATTCTTCTATTATTTCTTCGATTAAAGCTGAGATTTCGTCACGTTTGGTAGATAAATAACAATTTATCTACCAAACGTGCGGAAATCTCAACTTTAATCGTTTGCAACAGAAACCCTTTAACAGAAACAATAAAATCTTTACGAACGGTTAAACATACGTGGAATGTACTGTCCACACCCTGCGACTAACATTGCGGAATGAATTTAACTAAACTCAGAATAATGACTCTATGTGTAAAGCATTAAGACACAGTTTCGGTTGCTCTAGAAGTCAAAGTAAAAGTTTCTGAGTTTACGCAAAGTATTTTAAATATTTGATCCTCGATATTATTTGCGTTCGAGAATTTCCATTCAAGATCTTTATTTCAACGTCAAGTAATTTAAAATAACAGCTTTTTGTTTATCTTTCCCGACTTTTCGCTGTTATTTCAAAATGCAAATACGAAGTTGAAAAGTCTCACGTCCTTGTTAATTGAAATGGTATTTATTTACTTCTCCGTTTGAGTCATAACAATGATGCTCAACGAAAAAGTTCGATAGTATTCTCTGTCGGGATTTTTCGGGGAAACTTCCAGGTAACCTCTTTTTCTGGAATCATTTATTGTATAAAAAAAACAATTTGCTGTCTAAATTATTCCAGAGGTTATGATAACTCAAGCTCGCAAGGCCTATAATAACTACCAATAAAAATAAACAATAAAATGCTTTATTCATGAAGATAATAAAACATGTGTAGTCGGGGAACGAATTATACCCACAGGGTTCTCAATTAAAACACCACTTATTATTTCATGAATACCAAAACTATAAATAACAACACGTCTATTATAGAATTCGTAGATCCTTTCTATTCATTCGACGTAGTCTATAAAAGGAATGACAATATACTCGTACGTAGGTGTAGTAAATAATACGACATCTTAAAATATGTTCGCCTTTACGTACCGCCCACACGATTCGCTTCTAGGAAAATTCAGTACCTAAAGATCCGTGATTTATGAATACCGTTGAAGATAAGTGCCAAAGAATACAGCAATATGTTTACTTATTCATCTTTACACACTTTTTCTTTTGTTACTTTGAAATATTAGGGATACACTTTAGGAAAAAACAGCCTTTATAAAACATTATGTTCCCCTGGGTTCCGTGGGTGGCGCGGCTTACTGATGTCTGGTGTCTTTCACCTGGATCACTACAAATCACTATCAAGCCTCGCTTTAGACTGCAAGTATATCCATCAGTATAAGATAACCAGCGTGATACCAATTTCCTATAACTGCGAATACCATCAGTAGATATAGCTAAACCGCCAACTTATAGAAGTGGTTAAGGGGATGAAAGTATATGGATATACTTTCATCCTATATTGAAGCCCTATCAACCTGGTTGATGATGGTGATACTATTATGGATTACAAATGCCTACTATACGAGAGTAAACACAAAATGGGTGCACTATGTCGACTGTCAAGTCAATTGCAAATGACTGTTCCGAAGACTTTCACAGCCGTGTTAAGCTCCGTTGAATCTTATCGATTGCAAAAGTTGTTCAAACAAATCGAAGTCGATGGAGCGAGTCCTCCAGACGTCAGTAAGTGCTCGCTGTTAAGTGGCATTAGTGGTGTGGTCTCTCTTCGAACAAATCCGACGTACGTAGGTGGTGCAGCTAGTCCCTGCAGGATCCATGAAGATATTTCAGAATGGACATTTTCCCTGTTGTACGTCAGTGTGCCCTGTCAATATTGATCTTCTACTGCGGGTAATATACATTTTCTCGTAAAAGAATTTGTTTCCTTTAGGAGAAAAATAGCGTGGGAATTCAAGACGCTGTTATTGTTTTCGTGTTTCTCAATTTTTGTGTCTTTTTTTGTTTTCTGTTTAACAGTCTGGACGGCTAATAAAGCTTAATTTTAACACGATGGATAAGGTTTACAAGTACAAAAAACATATATATTTTCATTTCCATGATAATATTGCATATTGCTTATTGTATGCTGTGGATAACGTAGTTGATTGCATAATTATTACTTTTAAGTTTGATAACTTTGTATTATTTATTATGCAATTGTTTGTTGTTCCAATTAAAATAAAATAAATAAATAACGCATAGGTACCTACTAGAAAGATGCAACCCACATACTCGTTCCCGTACGTAGAAATTTTTATATAACAAGAATGGAAAGTGATTGCATGACAAAAGCAACTAACGTTTGTGCAAAAGACAGTACAAAAGAGAAATCTTAGAGAGAATTTTCCATTCAATTTGAAAGAGGTTTATTAAAACCTATGAATAAATCTCTCGAATAATTTTTCGGGAAAAATATACTTAAATATTGTCAGTATGAATTATCATTTGGTAGTAATAAACCTTATTAACTATGAGTAGAATACCTATAACTGTAGTTTGTAATAAAGATCATTGATGTTGTGTCTTAGCTAGAAAACAAACCAAAACAATATTTCATATTTTCTGAAATCGCTAGAGACAGATAACTTCCAAAATCGATATTTCATTGTAAGAAATTTAATATTTCGGTTCCCAGTCCTATTTTCTTCACGTATTTTTTTTACATTTAGTCGAATGCTCATCATTATTCTCCTGCCCTTATCCCTGTTTATTTGAGATAGGCTCAGCATTACCTACATCTTTATTAGCCGTCATCTCAATAGTGACCTTCTTCCTAGCTATATAGTCTTTCACCCATCCATCGTTTCTTTGTTTTTCCTCTACTTTTGTAGCCCTCCACATTCATACTTAAAACTTTAGTTTATTTACTGGAATTATACTTGCATTTTTTAAACCCTGATTAACATCGGCAGTTTTTGCTTGTCTCAGTAGACAGTTCATAGTGATGATATTGGGCAGTGTTGAACGATTAACTGTGAAACAGCTAGTTTCGTATTTTCTATAGGTATCTTTCTAGGATGTCATCATGTGCACTCGTAGATAAATGATAAATGATATTTATTTCTGTAAATAGGTTTTCACAAACACTTTTACACGTCTTTTTTTTTAACTAGTAGATAAGATCGGAGTTTCACTACCTGACTACTCTGAGAAGAAACACCGAAAGAAACTCAGAGGTTATCTTGGTCAAATCATGTAAGATCCATGCAGATTAGTGTCTGATATGGTCTTTTAAGGAAAGAACCACACAGAATGAGGGGACCATATCAGTGCAAGCATTTGTCAGTAATCGTGAGCTCAACTCGTAACTTGAGAAGCTCCACGTGCTGACGAACAATATATATAACAACAATAGAGATGTCATGAAGCGTACAGTAGCCCATCTGATAGCCACCGTAACTTGAAATCAAAGTCCAAGGTGCAACTGTACGCCAGTTACTTAGTCACTTGCAATGAGAAGATAGCCGATATCCCTGCAGGACTGATCCACCCCAATTGTATAAAGTCGTACCCGTTTTCAGTCCATGACATTAACAAACACTCTACGCCGAGTGAGTTCGTAGGTATACAAAAACCAAATAATCTCCTCTTCTCTGGCTTCATAAAACAAATGTATGTTCGTCCAAAGCTGACATAACCAACACCTATGTAGTTATGTAAACGAGCCGAAACCCGGTGCCGCGTGAACGGCACGCAATAACGTGACAATTACGTAAATATTCAATTTCAAAGGTTTTTTGTGTCTGTCTTTCGAAGGTTAAGATAAAAAAAGTCGATATTGGAATAGTACTTAAGTAGCAAAACGTCGGTTGAACAAGGCCCGGTCGATTTGAATAGGAAATGAAATTTTATCGGCAGATGACAATTACTCACTCAAAATTAGATTGACATGTGCTTCATCTAAAAAAATATAAGTTTATTGTTTATCAGTTGTCTAGTTGTGATTACTAGACAACTGTTTTATAAAATGGTAACATTTGTTATTGTAATCTCCAGGCCCGATTCATAAAAAACCTTTTATCGATAGAAATCTTCACATTACAAGTGTTTTGTGTGCACTATTGTACTATGTAAGTGCACTATTGTAAGGTTTCTTTCACGTTAACGAAAGCGCGGCAGAAGTTTGTATTTATATTTTAAATAAATGGAGTTTTCTTCACCTTCAAGTAGAATTAAGTTTTTTTCACTTGTAAAGGAAATATTTTGTACGCCTCAAGGTAGCGCATAGCGATACCCTTTATATTTAACACCATGTAATTATACATTATATCTATGTGTCACAAATAAATATATTTGAATTTGAATTAAGTACGTGTTGTTGTGTGTCACTAATGAAACGAAAACACGATCAGCAGATTTAGACCGAGTTTAGAAAATGTCTATATTTCATGACAATGATGACACATACAGCTCATGATAGAGAGGTTGACTGTTCACAATTTAGTCTCATTTGTATAATTCATCTTAATAGTCTATAGAACTGGCTTATTCTTTGGCCAAAGAATTAGCATTGCATCCAACGTGGCAGTGCTGCTAGTCTTATGGGCACGTCTCCGGATGACAGCGATGCGGAGGAATATTTTGACGCCTAGGTGTTATTAGTTTTAGTTTATTTCATTTTGTATTTCCACCTTTTTACTTTATTTATGATTAGTTTTATTTTACATTAGTAGTTATAGTTTATATGAATAAAAAATCTGAGAAGTAGAACTTTATAAGGACTTTCTAGGAAAATTATTTTGAACTTGGATGGAAACAGTTTTTGTACAAAAAAGACAAAAAGTTGTACAAAATAATTTCTGGACTAAGTTTGTAGTATAATGTAGTGTAAACCGTGCTTCCAGGACCTACCAAGCCGATTGTGACGGACGGAAAACTACGGAACCCGACAATGAGTGTGGCCCGACACGCTCTTGGCCGGTTTTTTTTAAATGAGAAATTTGTTACAAAACTAAATAAAATGAGTAGATCTTAAACGTCTGACAAAACGATTCGTTTATCAATAGTAGACGGACACAAAAGCTAGAGAAAAATGATCAAGAAGTCTGAATAAAAAATGAAGGCAATATTTAAAATGGGTATTTCTAAAAGAAAAATTACAAAACATTCAATAGATAAGTATCTATAATATTCAATAGATTCCAGAGAAAAAAAGAAACTTTTATATACTTACAAGTACCTACAGAAGAGGACGAAGAAACATAAATACCTGATCTATAACATTTTTGTCTGCCCGAAAGAAAAACCGTAGGCGATGACAAAAGACCACAACAATAGTTGTGCTTACAACAAAAAATATTCAAATCTTTTAAGTTTATATAATTTTGTTTCGGATAAAAAATAATGTTATTTTTGAATATATCTATTATTGTAAAATATTCTCGGTACAAATGACCGGTAAAATTATCTCTCATTTTGGCCGTGCTTTAGTGCTTGTCGGCGCGGTGACTTTAAAACGAAATTAAGACTTTACAAGGTAATTTGGAGATGCGACGCCCACATATTGCAACTAGTCTTAAAAGGTCTAACTAGCTTTATAAGCACCCCTAGGTATTAATTCGAAATCTTTCGTTCCGAGGTTCGCAATAAAAGGCATATCAAGTAGGTATAGACGCCAGCACATCAAAATACCCCAATGTGTCAAATTTCTTTGATCATTTTTCAACTTATGTCAAGCAGAATAAGGTTCATAATCAATTGGGAAAATTTGACACATTGGGGTAAACTGATGTGCTGGCGTCTGTACAGCACGCAAACCGCCAGCCATCGACTGGCTGTCTATTCTCCACTGTGACGTGTGCGCAATGTGTTTTCAATTTTTTTTTTAATGGTGTTGGTCAATGTCTTGAAACCGGCATGCCTGAGGGAAAATTCTCGAGGGCATGTGATGCCACGTCAGAGGCCCATGGGCGGCATTAAAACTCTGGCACCAGATAAGTTACTATAAGCATACAATAAGAAGACTTTGATCTCAATACACAACATTATCTCATTAAATTTCCGAAGACTGCACATAATTAACCATCATTCTCACTCCTTCCAAGTATACAACAGTTTCATAACTTAAGAGCTCGAAAAGATATAAAACTGTCTGGAAACTAAGAGATTCTATTAGGAAAGTATACTAAACTCTCCCAGTACTTCCTAGCATACCTGACCTAGTTTACCCTATATTCCTAAATGAAATTCTGCAACTCATTCATCAAGCTCTACGAAGCGGCGATCATTAGCGTCTCAGTAACGGTTAAATAGTTCATCTAATTAAAGCGCTATTAAAAGCTGAATAGGGGCCGCTATTGTGGTCATTTCACATTTTAATGTTTTTGTTGTGTTGGCACTTTTATTCTGTGGGTGATTGTAGCTGACCCAAGAACACCGGGCAGCGTTACACACCTAATTTTAAAAAAAAACTAATCAGACAGACTAGCGCGGCATTGCATGATCATTGGGCAAGTGTTTAGCTTTTAGCTGTGTGTGTAGCTTTTTGACGGGTAATCGTTGACGATTACCTGTCAAAAAGCTAGTTTCGTATTGGCTATCATCATTGTGTATCTAGGACGACGTCATGCGCATTTGCAGAGATGTGCCGAAGCGCATAGTAGACCCCGTCTCATCAGATGGGTGGCTACTGTGCGTGCTGTATAAGTGTGCCTTGAAGTCCACCTAAATTCCATACCAATTTTTTGAAAATTCTCAGTGGACATCAAAGATCGGTGTGCAACTCCAAAAAACTCCATTTTCTGTCGCCCCACAATTCCAGGACTTAGCTTACCATCAGTAAGAGTAGAGGGATCCTTGTTGTCGACATTTTCAGCGACTTCCAAGTGACTTCGGAACTGAACGAAGTCACTTGGAAGACAAGGCCAAGCTTGCATCCAAAAAACTCGGTTTGCTTAATAGAGCGAAGCGGTACTTCACACCGGGGCAAAGACTGCAGCTATACAAGTCGCAGATTCGGCCCCATATGGAGTACTGCTATCATCTCTGGGCGGGAGCACCTGGATACCAGCTTGGGCCCCTTGACTCGGTTCAAAAGCGAGCTGTGAGACTCGTCGACGATACCGTACTCACAAGCGGTATTGAGCCCCTAAGTCTTAGGAGAGACTTTGCCTCCCTATGTGTGTTCTACCGGTTGTATAATGGGTTGTGTTCCGAGGAATTGTTTGATATGATGCCCACGGCCACTTTCTATCATCGCACCGCTCGCCGGCGACAGGGAGTTCATGCTCACACACTGGAGCCGAAATGGTCCCGTACAGTGCGGTTTCAGAGGAATTTCCTCCCGCGTACACTTGGATTGTGGAATGAGCTCCCTGCCGAGGTTTTCTCAGAGGGCTACAGTATGGGGTTCTTCAAAAGGGGAGTAAATAGGTTTTTATTAAAAAAAAAAACAGGATGCCAGTTAGACACTGGCAATGAAAAATAGCCATAAACCCTGCAAATGTATGAAAGCAAACAAAGCAAAAGAGGTATGTAAGAATCGGAATAAGAGGTGTTTTTTCTACTTCTATGGAAAAAGAAGAATTTATATATATACAGACGCCTGCACATCAATCTACCCCAAAGACATTTAATACCTATAGACCGTACATCACGAACAAAATTTTCGTCCGAAAAAGTGTGTCCTGCTCAAAGAGATTTAAAATACTATAGAGCGGGCATGTCAAGGAAATGTCATAGAAAAACTTTGATCCCATGTCTCAGTAACGCCATCTAGAATAACATATGAATATTGGAGCGGCAGCAGAGCGTACTACAAAAAACTCATAGACTTGTATCCAGCAGGACACACTTTTTCGGACGAAAATGTTGTTCGTGATGTCCGGTCTATAGGTAATTGAATGTCTCTGGTCCTGCTGGATACAAGTCTATGAGTTTTTTGTAGTACGCTCCGCTGCCGCTCCAATATTCATATATTATTCTAGATGGCGTTACTGAGACATGGGATCAAAGTTTTTCTATGACATTTCCTTGACATGCCCGCTCTACAGTATTTTAAATCTCTTTGATCTACCCCAATGTGTCAAATTTCATTGATAGATTTTCAACTTTATTCTAAACACAATAAGGTTCATGTTAATTGGGAAAATTTGACAGTTTGGGTTAGGTTGATGTGCTGGCGTCTGTACATACGTATGTTGGTATAAAATATCTATTTATGGGATCAAAATATTATCTCATTAAATAGACACAGTCAAAGCGCAAATTCGTATTTTATTCACAACTGCGATGCGATACCTACTCAACGCTCATGTTTAAATAAAATATTTTCTGCTTAAAACTACGAACGAAATGAAGTTAAGTTAAAAGCGAAGTAAAGTAAATAACGGAAGCTTTCAGAGCTTATAAAGTGAGTGTTGCCGCAATTTATTATGCAGGAATTTAAAATATTTTTTCTACCAATTGTAGGTAGGTAGTATACTTGTAGTATTATTTTTTCCTTTAACATTTGCGGTTAACAGTGATAGCCTAACGTATACAATTTAAATACCTATCTAATTGTTTTTAATTTGTCACTTTTTTAAAACGAAAAAAAAATACTTATGTTTATCAAAATATTGTATTTATGTGCTCGGAGGACCCATCAAACACAAATTACTCGAGCAATATCAAGTATTCATCAGAACGAGACCGGAAACAATTACAAGAGTTTTCTTATAAACCACGTGTCACATATTTCACGTGCCAATTACCGCCAGTTTCTCAAGAGAGAACATTTTTATGAGAACGATCAACAGGTCTTTACGATCGTTGTGAACCACCCTTATTCGGTTCATCGCTGCTCCAATCGTACGACATTGACCAAATGATATTGTTCTTTTTCCTGTTTGGTTTTATAGATACTTAAAAGGCGGGAACCAAAACATTTATTTTATTATCAACACTTACTGCATATAGGAAACTGATATAAGGAATATATAATAGGAAACTGAAATTATCGTAATTATTATTTTATTAGCTATAACAAAACACCTAAGGGCTTTTAACAAGTAAGTAAGTACGTCAAGCAGTACTGTCATGTGTGTTAATAGCATATACATAGAGAATGGACTGAGCAATACCCGCACAAAATTTACCACTCCCTAGAAAAAGATAGAGGGACTGTGCGGTCAATACCTGTCTCTTTTCTAGTAGGTTTGTGGTTAAAGACAAAAAGAGACAACTATTGGCCGCACGTTCGCTTTATCTCTAGAAAGTCTGAGACTTTCCAGTATTTACTTCACAGCTCGATATCCTGAACACTCAGTCCATTGTCTGTCTATGGTTTATAAGCATATCACCGAGCATAGAGCAAAAAAAAAGGTTTCAACTGTTTTTAAATATTAAGTTCTGCGTTCTTTACATGTTTTAAGCGGTCAATTCCATCAACGTCTCCACATAAAAATATATCCAAAAGAACAAAATCAAACAGCATTTTTATTGTTTAAAATGGAATTCGTCACCACTAATATGCAACAGTTTGCTGAAGTTCACGAACACAGACTTCAGAAACACGTGAATGTTGAGGCAACCTAGCTGCTAGACAACACAGACTAAAAAGAACTAAACCTTTTGAATTAGTGTAGTGTACAAAGTGAATGAATAATAAGAATATTGTGCAATAAAAATAATAGGACACATCAACATACCTAGTGTTTTTCATAAATTCGATCCCCAGGCCGTGCTAATCGTAATTGAGTTTTTCTATCTAGAACTTCTCGGTAGCAGCCCGGAATCTGGATTTGTGCCCGATTGTTGGCAATAGGCTTGCACACTATAACGAAATTTTACTTCATGTCGGGTTACCGCTTAAGTTTATTATTTTTAGCGATACCCCGACGTGACGTAAAATATCTGCTATTATTTTCCCAAGAGTGTAATAGTGTCCTAAATATCCTGGCTGCATCAGACCAAATATACCATAATCTTGCGTATAGCACACATGGGTGTTTGAAATTTTAAGCCACAAATATGTTAGTTGAGTAAGTAAAGTTAATACCCATAGACGTCTAAAAATCGCATCTGTAGCTAACACAAAAGAGCTGATAACCTTGAAATGGTTTAACCGATTTTGATGAATCATTTCTAAGAACTATCGCAAGAAACCTTACTTTCAAATAAAAAAGCCGCATCTAAATCGGTTCACGCGTTTAAGCGCTACGGTGCCACAGACAGACAGACAGAAAGACAGACAGACAGACACACACACATAGCGGTCAAACTTATAACACACCTCTTTTTGCGTCGGGGGTTAAAAAGAAAATAAGCTACTCGAAGTACTAATTCTGCACAGACGAAGTCGCGGGCACCAGGTAGTACAGAATAAAGAAGTCTTGTGAAGTCACTCTGCGGCGTATTTTGTATTAATCCCGGCCAAGGACGGAATATTTGACAACTTGCCCCGTGTAAACGTCGGCCTGACAGCCCTTAGCCGATACGCGGTGATAAACACAATTAGTATTCCGGTAATTAAACTTGTAGTTCAGTTGCAAGTTTTGCTGTTCTACAACCTTCGTAATTGGGGTATTCTCCACTACTATATCTAATCTCACCAAAACATTTCATGTAAAATGTTGCCAGGACTACCACATAAGGTTTGCCTTGTGAAAAAGATATCGGATCTCATGTAGAGCCAAGCTTCTGAATCTACACGGCCTAACCTACCGACCCTAACTTCACAAATTCTACATATCAGTATAAATATATAAGTTTAAGTTAGTCTTAACAAATTATAATGTTTACTTATTTGCACTGTCTTCTTTATTGACTTTTTGTTTTTTTTTAAAACTATACCTATGTGGAGGATTGTTATTAGCTATTTTTTTTTTAATATTATATTCTTCATTCACTGGATTGTTAGTCTGTAAGCCTTCCTTAAAATATAATAAATAAATAAATATGCAAAAACAGTCACTTTTTCCATGATGATATAAAATTATTATTGAAGCCAGATTTCCTTCACTTCACCAAAGATTTCAACAACGATCAATCCGCGGATGCTTTTACCATCGACTTGCCTTAATCAGATCATCAGTCCACGTTGTGTGATGCCCCAAAGACCATCTGTTCTGCGAGCAATGTGCCAGCCCTCTGCCACCTAAGTTTGCCAGTTCTCCGGGTTCTATCAGTTACTTTGGTTCTTCCAAGAATAGAATAGAGACAGTCATGACAATTTCCTTGCACGTATCTAAATGAAAATCAAATTACCCAGAACTGTCAGGAAACTCCGCGCACTGGTATGTAACTCAAGGAATTCCTTTAGTTAGCATATATGCATTAAATATTAACTGTATTTTCTACCTACGCAGTCTCTTGGAATTGTTGAAATTAACCTTGAGAGGATTTAAAGCACATAAATAAGAGCTGACCTTTAACACTCACGGGTCGCGACTAATAAATGGTGGTGCCAGATGCTTGCTTGCTTTTAAGGAACCTATTTATTTCTTTATGGCCACTTCAAAAGGTTTCAAAATACGTGAAAAAAAAAAACAAACCGCTCAGCCTGCTATGCACCTAAACTTCAGTTCGCTTCTGCCGTCTAGGAAACCGTGGTTTCATAACCGGTTTCCAAAATGGCTTTTTTTATACTTCTATGTAACTGATACATACTGTACGTGATCAGCATATGAAAAAACGGCAAGAAACTTAAATCATTTGTGAGTGAATTTCCCAGGACCGAAAATTGCGTGGCATCAATGAAATCGGTACTAAAAAACATAGTTATAATGTTCTTACATTTTTTTCCAGTTAGGTGAAATAGTAATCTATGTGTAGCACTAAATATTTTATTAATTGGATTAATGGATACTCCAAAAAAATAAATTAAACCTCGAAATCTTTCATTGCCGTGTCTGTCCACACTTCACCTTGTTGTGTATTATTCCTCATTGATAAAAATGTATTGGTTATTTATATTAAAACCTAATTTTATTTGATACATGAATAGTTAAAGTATTCTTACGGAATACATTTATTCAAATACATATTTAAACAAAACAGCGAATGGTTAATAAAAAATCATTTGTCCCAGAACTACCGTTCATCGCCGTGTCTTAATCATGTTTAAGGATATTGTTTTACCTACGACTTGCGTCCCCGCTCCCGGTATGCTAAACGTTGCATATTAGTGCCGCCTAAGTGCTCGACGTGGAAGGAAGTCCACACGTGCCTGCGTATTCGCGATTTAAATGTTAGTAAGTATTCAATTTTTATGTTACTGGACATTTTTTCTTTCATCGCCGTGGATAGGTATAACTTATATTTGAATAAGTGTGTCTTAATGAGTAAGCAATCGATAGAACACCATTTCTCATATGTTAATTTGTGAAGTGTTTATTTCTTCGAATGGTTAATAGATTTTTTGTTATTTATATTTTTTGCCTTGATTTTCATCGCCGCGCTTTCATTGCCGTGGTTCTCGTGGCCAAAATTTGCTATGGCAATGAAAAAAAAGACACAGCAATGAAAAAAAATTCATTGCCATGCCTTGTAAACAATTTAGTTTCATTGCCGTGGCCAGGTATTTCATTTCCGTGACTTGTGTTTTCATCGCCATGGTATGATACTGCAAAGAAAACCTCTTTTATCACCTGTAATACTGCAGGTAATACCGATTAATGACAGTACAAAACTCGTCAAGTTAACTCTAGACTCTCTCTCTCTCTTTGGTCTCTCTTTAGACTTGATGAGTTTTTTACTGTACAGTCAACTACAAAAAGATGTTTTCATGTTAACCTTAGTGCTCATAATTATGTAATGTTGACTCTGAAGTTTTAAAAGAGTTGGAAAAATCTGGTACTTTTAAAACTATACAAAAACATAAAAAAAAACAGATATAGACTTAAGTAGTGATTCAGATGATGGTTGTCTATTTTCAACTATTAAACCTAGAAAAAAAACTATTTTATATACTGATACTGATGATGATCAAATTTATTTTTTTAAGTGCCTCCCTATCTGATTAAATAATAATTTTGCTTAATTTCATAATAAATAATTAAGACTGCCAAAAAAGTTCCTAAATGTGATTTACTTATGCATAAAGATTAGTGTAAGTTACCTGTAAGTTAAACTTGAAAGGCGGAATTTCCTAGTGCCATATACTCACATTGTGTTCTTATGTTAATAAGAGATAAGATTATACCTGAAAGGTTTTAAGAGTATCTAGATGATTGTGTTTTTAGTATGTGTTATTTTGAAAATGCATCTTACTTCCTACAGATCACAATATACGTTTTCTGAAGAGACTATTCTGTTTTGTCAAGTGCATAAATATATCTGATCATGCCTGTCTCCGAGAGGGACAGGTAAACCCAGACAGATTGTGTATGGGAGTAAGATTTGGATAGATATTACAAAAGGAAGAATGGGAGTGTGTCTAAGAAAAGAAAGACTGTAGTAAAGTCTCTAAGTAGTGTTGCGAGTGTTATTCAACAGTCTTTGTTTACTTATTGTACTCTCATTCTTTTTTTGCAATATCTCCTTACCCAAATTTTACTCCCATACAAGTGTTGGAACCAAGACCTCTTATGAACAGTCATTTTTATTCTATCTGTGTGTCTATCTCAATAGATAAAATATATTTTAATTTCCGTGGATTGATTCTTTCATTGCCATGGCACAGTTCTTTCATTGCCGTGGACGCTTGTTTCATTGCCGTGCACGCATGTTTCATCGCCGTGGCACGAAATTTTTAATCCTGATATCTCGTTAGTTTTTTAAGTTATCTGCTAGACATAAAGCAAGAATATATACATTATCAAAAACTTTAATAAAAGCGTTTTTTTTTTTAAAAAAAACCATAGGATGAAAAAAAACACGGAAATGAAGATTTTATAGGACCTGTTGAAATTCACTCTTGTGTAATAATATAAAATTAACTTTTTCATTCTCGTATCGTAAATTTGCAACTGTTTGATAGCAAATACCTGCTCACAACAAACCCAGGAATGGAAAAGCTCCCAACTAATCGTGCATGACGCAATATACCGATGGGTCGAAGTTCAAAGGTCAAGGCTAATAACAGATGTTATTGGTTATTCCAAATGCTGTGGAGCGGTATAGATTGGTTATTCAATGGACCAATGATTCCATCACTCGCCTCCACAAACTGAATCGTGTTAGCGCAATGGTCAGTAAAACGTGTCAATCAAACGTTGAAATGGAATATTTTATATCAAAGGATAAAATATTACCAGGCAATCGAAACTAAAATCAAAAGCTTCGTATATTCAACATCGATAACAGTTAAAACTCAATCAATTGTGAATTGAATGAATACAACAGACCTAGTTTTGTTGCATACATTTGTATAGCTACGTTCGTGACAGCTAGAGTACCTACCTAGTGTGCACTCCATTGTCATAATCATACTGTAGTGACATTCGAATAGCCGTTCGCGTTTAACTGGCCTAATTAAAGCGTATATAGAGTAGGTAAATATCGATATATACATTATGTATACCAGTATAATAATACAGGGTGGTAAAAATCAATGGGCCTCCACACCACTGACCACTCTACCGCTTTAATCCTTAAGTTAGATTATTGTACTAAATATTCCTTTATTTTAAAAACTTTTTACAAAAATAACAACCGATTTAACGAAGAACGACGAAAAATAACTCCAGTTTCGGAAGTCTGTGACTTTGGTGGTCTTGTTTCATAAATTATTAGCCACCGACTTGCCTCAATTCCTCGAGGATCTCTCATCAAATATGAGCTTTGATACAAATGGGACCAATCTGTTCTGTGTTTGTACCCTATCAAATAAAAAAATAATTTTCAAAATCGGTCCATAAATGACGGAGTAATGAGGTAACAAACCCTAAAAAAACGAATTGAGTACCTCCTCCTCTTTGAAGTCGGTTAAAAAAAAGTAAACATCATGTACATTTTTCGGTAAGCGTACTAAAACCGGGAGACGAACAAACTAAAAAAAATGAAATAAGAAATTGTCCTATCTCTTTAACTCCCAGTTATAGGTAAGGTACTTTCAGGAGACTGATGGTAACTTGTGTATGGTACGAATTCAATAATAATTCTTTTTCGTATTGAATAAAAGTATTCCATATACCACTTCAACTTATCACACACACTTTAACACACCCACAACTTATATGCTTAGATGGTACTAATATGTAATTCTGTTTGTTTCTGATGTAAAATAGTTATCTTAATTTCTCTCCAGATGTATTTTCTGATGATTAAAAGTATTTTATATCATGATAATTCTTAGTAGGTACCTGGTTAGAGTACTCTTTGAGGTACTCCATTGAACTGACTTACTAAACTAGCATAGCTTAATGCTTTTCTGACCGAAGCTGACGTTGTATGACCCGACATCATAGATATCCGTGTCCGACATATTGAACCCAATGATGTTAGTTGAATAAAGGTAATGAAATTCACTGGTTAATGACTAAAGCTAGCCTTGATCTAGCCCAGAGTATATTATCATGTGCCCAACTAAGAGTTTTCTCGTGTTATAAATAAGTTTTTGTTTTATGTCGCTAAGATACGCTTCGGACATTTACCACAAGAGCCATGTAAAGCAAAATAAAATTTCAGCATGCAATTTAGAACGATCTTTTTACATTTAAAAGCATGGTTATTCTCTTGTCCTTCCATCCGACAAACAACGCTACGTCAGGAATCTCAAGCGCCCACTAGCTAACAACAAAGTGGTATGAAACTAACGTTGTTTGCACGCTACTGTCGCAGTCCGCGGTATTGTAATATTTGTTGTAGTAGACGGTAACAATTTGTTCAAAACTATATCTAGTTGGTCTTGCGCGGCTAGCCAGTGGTTTTTATTGTTATCGGGGAGTTTGTTGTGCTTTACTTCTGCTCAGTAAAAACACCAGCAGGAAATGTACTTTTCATGTTCGAAGGGAACTTTTGAATCATACGATTTTTTTTACAAATTTTCTTATCTACTTGATGGGTAGATGAATTATTAATAAGCAATTTAGTCTTATTCAGCCACATAACAGGCAGAGGTGTACCTGTAGTACATCGTACACACCATATTAGTAGGTTTGTTTTACTGTAACCTTGTTTAACAGATAGAAATATACCAACAACGAATGGGACAAACATTACGATTTTTTTTTAAATTATGCTATTTGTATTGTCGGACAAGACTGACGGTAATCTATGGAAAAGTTACAGAAGCACATAACTAAACGTTTAAAAAAAACAACATAGTTACATACAACTTGCATGCTGCGGTCTTCGCGTCCGATTAAAATGTAGGTGTCTTCAAGGCTAGAGATAATACATTAAAAACCCCCATCGCAAAAAAGTAAAACATTTAAAAAGTTAAAAATAACACTTTAGCGATGAAATTTTACTTCACGTCGGGGTACCGCTTAAGTACCTAAGAAATGTTCCTAGTACTTGTAGGTATGTAGGTACTTATTTTAACGGTACCCCGACGTTACGTAAAATTTCATGGCTAAAGTGTTATTTTTAACTTTTTAAATGTTTTACTTTTTTGCGATGGGGGTTTTTTAAATTTTTAATTTAATTTTTATTTTATGTTTTTTAAACGCATAATTTTTGTTTTATAGAGTTTACAGTTATGAGAATGTTTCAATGTATTGTATGTAGAGTCAAATGCTGGTTAAAACGAAACCAAACACGACAAATCTGCTATTATTTTGTCAAGGGTCTACCTACTGGTGTGCTGGATAGCCTGGCTGCAGCATCAGCTCATCCTGTTGCCATCAGTACATTGTGTTTACAATCAAATGCTGGTTGAAATTAATCCAAACACGACATATCTGCTATTATTTTGTCAGGAGGCTACCTACTGGTGTGTTGGATAGCCTGGCTGCAGCATCAGCTCATCCTGTTGCCATCAAGGCATTGTGTGCAGAATCAAATGCTGGTTGAAATGAATCCAAACACAACTTATCTGCTATTATTTTTCCAAGAGTGTATTAGTCTGCTAGATATCCTGGCTGCATCAGACCAAATACACCACAATGTTGCTTATTGATATTACACACATGGGAGTTTGAAATTTTAAGACACACATATGTTTGTAAGTAAAGTTAATACCCATAGACGTCTAAAATAGCAACGGTAGCTAACACAAAAGAGCTGATAACCTTGAAACGGCTGAACCGATTTTGATGAAATATGTCTAAGAACCATCGCAAGAAACCCTGCTTTCAAATAAAAAAAACCGCATCTAAATCGGTTCACCCGTTTGGGCGCTACGGTGCCACAGACAGACAGACAGACAGACAGACACACACACATAGCGGTGAAACTTATAACACCCCTCTTTTGGCGTCGGGGGTTAAAAAAAGATACACGTCGAAATGTTAACCTCCTCCTTTTTATCGACGTTGAAAAAAATATGTTCCTGACTGTTAAAAGACCTGCACATGTTATTGACAGTAAGTTCTCCTTTCAGAATCAGTGGCTGAATTCTCGGAATAAAGCGTAGGAAAACTGTGGAAAGATAAACTTACGTAAACTCTTTCTACTAAGTTAATAAGAAAGTTTAAATACCTGATATTATTCGGATACTTGTGAACAACTAAATGAACATCAACAACATTTAATCTGCCATTATTGTCGTTAAGTTCGACGGAACAACAATGGACTTAAAGGTCGTATTGTTCTTGAAAGTAAGCTTTTGAAGTGATTCCACAGTTTGTTACTTAAATTATCATTTAGTTTTAAAAGTTAGGTGTAACGGTATTCGAAACTGGTAATTCTAACATCTGTGTTTCCGCCAGAAAATAATACTCAATACTCAATACTCAATACTTTATTGCATTATTGCTTTATTGCAATTTTGTGATGTTATAATTATTCTACAGTAAAAGTTCTTTCACCCCGGAAGTCTGACGACCATTTTGACCAAGGGTATTGGGTTAATCGGTCACTGGCTTGTCAAGGTCAGACAGGCAGTCACTCCATACAGAACGCTGGTTCAGCTACATTGGGTTAGACTGGAAGCCGACCCAAACATAGTTGGAAAAAGCTTAGGCATTTGATGATGAATATGTTCGTCAAAGCTAGGTATTTAAGCATAGCAGATTTTTTATTTATTTAAAGGTGTTTTTAACCGACTTTCAAAAAAGGAGGAGGTTCTATGTTCGTGTGTATGTATTTTTTTTTTTTTTTTTTTTTTTTTTTTTTTTTTTATGTATGTTACCTGATTTCTCCGCCATTTGTGGACCGATTCTCGAAATTCTTTTTTTGTTTGAAAGAGTAGACTCCTGAGGTGGTTCCATTTTAATTTGGTGAAGATCTTGTGCTGATCTTCGGAGATATACAACGGAACTCTTCAAAAATAAACAGCAAATCTGTCGTGATTGCTGGAATCGCTTGGGTGTTTATTGTTTATACAACATAATGACGTATCATCACGCCTGTATGCTCTGAGGGGTACGCAGGTGGGTACAGTATACCTAAATTTCGTCAGTTAGGTATGTTAATTTTAATATATTAGGGATTAGTGGAAAACCCTATTAAGATGACATGTATTGTTAACAATTAACAATATAAAATAAATTCATGGCAAATATTTTTATGGTTACAACTAAAAATGGAAAAATAAAAAACTTTTTTGCAAAAAATAAAACCGACTTCAAAAAAAACACTAAACGGTGTAAAATAACTCTAAATTCGGAAGTCGGTGGCCCATCATGAGTAAGACAAACCCACCAAAGCCACAGACTTCCGAATTTAGAGTTATTTTACACCGTTTAGTGTTTTTTTTTAAGTCGGTTTTATTTTTTGCAAAAAAGTTTTTTTATCTATACGAACGCGTCAAACATTTTTTACCTCATCCATTACTTATTATAGAACTTAAGGTAAAAATAAACACATAGTCTACTGTGTAAAAGAAATAGTATTGATTAGACTTTTTTATCACATAGAGTTAAAATTTATTCAAATTTAGGGTGAAATCTTGTGGGTGTGAAATGTTTCTACGTAGTTTTTAATTATTTACATTTAATAATTCCTTCATGAACTAGAATGGACTGTTGACATTTTGTTCGAATGCTAAATGGCGGACTGCGGAGTGGAAGGTACCTATTGAGTTTGACCTTTCACACTGTTCAAGTGAATACACTTCAGACCTTATTAACTCCAGCTTAGTAGGAACAATTAAAAGTACTAGAACCAATCGTGCGAGCTAATAAATCTCATACCTACTGATGGCACAATGACAACAAAATCATTTTACAAAATTTAATCTATACCAGACTAATATTATAAAAATGGAGAATTTGTTTGATTGAACGCGCTAATCTCAGGGGCTACTTTTTTTCACCGTTTGGAAGCTGCACTATCCCCAGGTGACATAGGTTACTTTGCATCCCAGTATACCTACGGGAACGGGAACTACGCGGCTCCGAATTGACATCTCTTGCTGATATAAAAGTAGAGTTAATGAAGCGTACTAGGTGAATGGAGGTGTCATCCAATGCTGGGATTGACAGTTTTGTTCATGTGAACTTCAGCAAATTATTGCGGGAAGATTTTTGCAAATTTCTGGCTGATCTAGAAAAGACTGACGAATAAAATCTCAAGTTGGTCTGTCAGCCGGTTTTCGGCATTTTTTTATTCGAGTTTGAAGCGTCTTCCTTAAGAATTGAAGAGACCGTGGCGATAAAAGGATGGGATGGAGCAAATTCTTTGCCCAGCAGCGGGACAGTCCAAATAATGATTTGGTTTATTATTTTTTATATATATACTCCATGAAAGAAACAGATGGACCTAGTCATTATAAAGGTTCAGTTGTTGAACAAGTTTTAAGGTGGTCGTTTGAAGAATAAGCTATTTAAATTTATTGTATATGCCTCCGAACCTTTGCCCATTAATTAATTAAAGTACCTTAGGTTAAAACAATAAAGAAAATGTACGTCTGTCTAATACAGTAACGAGGAACACTGGCCGCAGACAAGCTATTATGGAGCAGAGTACAATTGAATAGAAGTTTGATTATTCTCTATTGAAAATTTAATTCTTAAAGAAGGGCACGTGGAGTTCTAAGCCGGTTCATGTAACACTATGTAACGTTGAATTTACTTAGGGCACTTCGGGCTGCCAAACATTCAGTGGCGACAAAATTAAGACAAAAAGATTCACCCTTTTGTATCTTCTAATAAATAAATACCTAATCAAATAAATACATAAGTGATTTAAAACTAAGTATTCGTATTATTTTTGTCAAATTAAAAACAAATATTTTTCATTGCCTTTTACAAAAAAACGTTTTATTTTATAAGTTTTTATATTGACAAATGATATTTATTTCTGTAAATGTGTTCATACAAACACTATTACTTATAATTTTTTAATAAGAAGAAGACAGTCAGTATTTCAATATCTGACTACTCTGAGAAGAAACACCGAAAGAAACTCAGAGGTCACTTTCTCTTTTAAAGTCCAGACATTATTTTGGTCAAATTATGTAAGAACCGTGCAGATTTGATTAGTGGTACTAGGGATATAGGATAACGGGACAGTTATGACACTAAAGACACATTTCGTGAAACCCACACCCCTAGTTTAAATAATAAAGACCTATGTTACGTCATCATAATTGTTTTTGTGATAACCACTACTAGTAAAACTTATTGCAGTGCATTTTTAAACAAGTAGGTAAACAGGGTTATGAAATGTTTAAACATTTGAAAACGTATAATATTAAAAGTTGGGGTTATAGGCCATTAATTATTAAAAGTTGCTGTTGCATTGTTTCTTAATAAAAGTTGTTTGTATTTTCTTATACACACAATTTATCTATTGTGCATCGAAATAATGTGAAATGGAGGCTGTAGACTTTCATAAAAATACATACATTCATTTTCATTCAACTTTTGAAAACCGTTTAATTTTTTTTTTTAACTTTTAGTCGTTAAACAAAACATCAGGTGCGCATGCTATGTTATTGTTTTACATGGTTTAAACTTGAAACTTGTTTATTTAAAAATCATTTATCGACTTTGAACTACATTTACACTCTCAATTTGTAGTTTTTGAACAATTAATGATATTGTGTGAAAATAACCTCCGACCACGTAGTTAATAAAATACAAATTCTGCATCAACATCGATCAAACATTCACAATATCCTTGAATGTTACGTCAATAATATCCAATCGCACCGATGAAGTACGAAGAGATTACAATCTTGCAAAGTGGGTTAGATCCATGCAATATCTGTATAGATATTCATCGATTTATCTCTTCTCAATTCAATTAACTGGCACACTCTAACTGTTCTATCTTCTGTTGGCTCGAGCGGGTATCTTGATCGTGACAGTTGCTTAGAAAAGTGTTTTCATTTTCCTGTTAGAACAACTTTAAATAACACCCAGTCAACTACACTTGTACAAACGTCAAAATCTTCTTTCGTTTTTATTCAAAACTAATAAAGAATTAAATAAGTATCCAGTTAGGTATTTCGAAAAGAGATTCTCGCTAAATAATAACAGTCGGGTATATCGATGATCAAAATACGCCTGCTAAGGTTAATTAAATCTATGTTTCATCACTATCACTATCACTACATATCCTAAGTCCTACGCCGCGCCGGGTCTGTCGGTCTATTCGCGATAAACTCAAAAACTGCTGCACCGATTTTCAAGCTTTCCGATTCCCGGATGAATAAATGATTGACTTTATTACTGGAATTTCGCAGCCCAGTGTTTAGATTTGTGCACGATTGATGGCAGGCAATAGGCTCGTCCCCTTTTACATGAGTCTTTAACTACACGCCCGCACAATGGTACTTACACTTCTGCTTAACCAACATTATAGGCGAAATGGTGTGTTTTGTTAAAAACCCCGCTGTGCCTCGGATAACCCGTTAAGCCCAGTTGGTCCCGACTGTCATTTGGTTGATCTTTGATATAACATAACATAACGTCACACCTGTTATCCCGGATGGGCTTGGCAGAGGTGTAGGTACCTGGTAGTACACCCACATTTCGCTAGTTATGTTTAAGTCCCATGTAATAGGGGGCGAGCCTATTGCCATCAATCGGGCACAAATCCAGACTCCGGGCTGCTACTGAGAAATTCCAGATTGAAAAACTCAATAACACTTTGCCCGACCTGGGGATCGAACCCGAGACCTCATGCTCAGTAGTAGCGCTTGCGACCACTAGACCAACGAGGCAGTCACTCGATCGGTCGATATTTGTCACGAATAGTCGGAATCCCGACAGTTTGACAACCAGTCGAATCAAAGATTATCGAGTTACCTAGTTTTAATGGTTTATGGACATCAGACAGGCAGTAGCTCTATGCAAAACGTTGGTATTCAGCTTCATTCAGCTACTAACAAAAAGCCAACCCAATATACTAAGAGAAAGGCTATGCATATGATATACATAAAGCATACATAAAATATTAAAAAGAACATTCAAATTAAAGTAACACGTAAGTTAGGTATTTACCTAAAAATGCTTTTCCTTTTGGCCGAATATTTCACAGGCATTTAAAATTTAGAAGTCTTTGTACCTACACGAGAAGTTTGCTAGAATTATGCGGCCATCCGGACCATCGGTTTTTACCCACACAATTTTGCAAGTTTACCTAGAAAACAATGTGGTACTAAGAAGACACTGTTCATTTGGTAAATAACGAAGTATTTTTACTAAATTAATGCGAGCGACGGATTTATTCTATAAATAGGTCCCGCATCTATAGTAAAAATGTGACTTTTTCAATTAATTTAGTTTTTAGATAAGTATATCTTGGAAATAACTGACATTGCTGAAGGCAAACATCGTGAGAAAAACTAATAATGAATGTAAGTCTGGAATCGCGACCCCACATTGAGCAAGCGTAGTGATAAATTTGTACCTAATCCTACGTTATCTGTGTGAGAAGAGGCCTTTGTCCTATTGTGGGACAGTAAGGCCTGGCATCCACCAAAGCGGAGAGGAGAGGAGAGACGTTGTCTCGTAATTAACCAATATGATATTGTATTGTGCTGAAGCTAAGCGCTGAGCGCTCTTCATGACGCAAGCGGTCCCCCACAAGCAACGTCACAAAATCACATATTTTACTTTTTTATAATATTACTATAGATTATAATGAGAAAAATAAACCTTTTGCCTATTCGCCTAGTAAATTATAGACTTCAGCTCAGTGACTAACCCGTTTCACGCTAGTTAGACGTTAACAAAGTCAAAAGCTTTTGATAAACCGGGTTTGTGAAGTAAGAGCGGGTTATAGGATTAAAGCAACATGTTAGAGTCTTTGTACCTTTATGGGGAATTGGCGAGTGGAAGATTGATTTTGGAGTGTAAAGAGAGAGAGAGAGCTTTTTGCATGATAAAGTTATTGACTTTTGGGAAATAAGGAAATATCAAACTTTGTAAAAAAGTAGTTGGTTAAAAACTAAATACTATAGCAGGATCCTCGGAAAGCAAACTTATCTTTCGAAGAAATATTTGAAAGATTTTGTAGGGATTTGATCGATCGATGTTCAGTTATAATTACTATGTACGGTCAGTGCTCTGCATTATACGATCCATTTTAGACAGAAAAAGTGACTGTACCCTAATATTCTATAAAGAGACTATTAATAAATTAAATGTAAAAATCTGATGGTAATTTTTTTTCCACGAAACATTGCTTTCCAACAGAAATCGTCTTAACAAAATGCCACATTGGCATCGTAAAATAATAACGACAAACGGGGTCGATTACGTCAACAATATTATTAGTCGTCACCAAAACTAATATTGAATTTCGTCGCTTGTCAATTTAGATACAGTCATTATCAACATAAACTGGGGATAACGTAACAACAAGAGCACTTAATATAATGTCTCTGACATGACATTAGCAATAAACCTATAAACTGTCGATACGGCTCGTAAAACACGAGTTGCCGACCAGACATGTGACGTCATAAGTCACGATTGTATGCACGACGCGAAAGGGGTGATAAACATTTTCTTTCTACGCCCTGTTGACGTATGTAAGAGATTACACATAATATTGTTTTATGATATAGTGTTACTATAATGGGTTCATATTGTCTTAGTCGTATATTGAACGGTTCTAGGTTCTGTGATTTTTATTCACTTGTTGATTCCTTTTCCATTCTTTTTTCTTGCCGCCTGTTGCCGGAGTCAGATTAATGTCTTCGCCAATTTGCTTAATTATTCTTTTCATTTTAGAAACCAGGCCAGTCTTTTTTTTATTTCCCACGTTCTAATTAAGACTGTCATTCCAAAACGAATTTAGCGTTAAGTAATAATAATTAATTTACAATGAAAAACACATTGACGCAAAAATATTTCCTTAAAATGTAACAAACATGTTTTCCACTCAGACAAATGAAAGATTGAGTTGTCACGAGTTTCAATGTAAACACAAAACAGTTGTTATTTTGAAACTCGTAAGTTACTGTTTGTCAGAACTCTAAGCTTAATGATTTAGTAAACAATGTCTCCTGGAATAAAATGATTGAATTGGACATTGCAATGCTTATATTAATTAATAGAAAAAATACTAAGATTAACAAACTACAACAACAATAAAATTAGCACATTTAAATGTACAGAGGCCAGCACGTCCACCTACCCCAATGTGTCATTCTTTGGCAGTATTTCAACTTCATCACAATCAGAATAAGGTTTAAGTTCCAGTTTCGGGTAGCTTCATGTGCTGGCCTCTGTACATTTGTTCACCGATGATCATTTATTTGTGTTGTTTGTTTAAAATTAGGAAGGAAGTACGCATCTTCTTCATCCTTCTGGGAATACAGGTGATGTTAGGATAAAATCCTTTTTTAAAAGAGGCTCCACGACATTATCTTTAAGGTTTATATTTCTTTAATTCTATCACATGTGTTTATGTAACTACTATATAAGAAAACCTAATTAATTTTTAAAGATTAAATAGTACTCAACCTTCAATGATACATATATCTGAGACGGTCTGGTAGCATGAAGCGAAAACGAAACGCAGCACGAGTTTCGAGAGTGCTACGACGGAGCCTATAAAATGGGAACGCTACGACGACAGCCCCTTACCAACCTGCCGTCGAGGAGACAATCTACCTCCACTATAGGAACTGTCATTCGATTCTTTGTATTTTATCATTTGAATTGTAAAAATGTAACGGCAAAGTCATCCTGAAGAAACGTTTGTAATCCATAACGCCCTGATAATCATGTTCGACGACGAAGATTCAACCCCAACTGGAAGCCTACCCCGTCAAATATAATATGCTTTTAAGCTAAGAACCTAGACGCAGACGTCCGCCTCCCTTCCAAACTTTCCTTTGTTTTAGTACCACAGTTCTACAGACAGCATTCACAAACAAAATCCTCGTGCACGAGAGAAATTCTACCAACCAAAATGTGCCACCTACACACATTCGTTAGCAGAATCCATTAAAGAAAAGACAAGGAAAAAGCGTGTGTTAACTTCAAAAGTAAGTATACCGAAAGTTATTATAAAAGCGACATAATGTACGTGATGTGAATACTTAAAAGATAGTGTTCTTGAATATGAAGTGAAGTTTCAGGTAGGTACTTTGAATTTAATTATAAGTTAAAGTATAACTTTGCATTATATTAAGACACTTTTGAATATCGTAAGGAATATTTAATGACTGCAATATAGATTCAGTTTATAAGTTTATGCATAACTTTGAGTTGTTTTAGTTAAATATATAACAACACAGATTTAGTTAATGGATATTAACTACATCTGTGCTGTTAGTGTTTAGTAACTTTCATAAAGTAGTACATCCTACATATTTCAAGAAACTATGTACAAAACTATCGGAAATTTAGTGTATTTATCAAATTGTTTGCTCACCACATATTGAGTTCAACAAGTAGGTATGAACGAGGTTATAACTTTAAAATCCCTAAAGCTTTACCAAATCCACACAGGAAGGCAAATTTTATAAAAAATGTTTAAGTAGTGTTTTTAGCTCTTTATAAAATACTTAGGGAGACAGAATTAGAATTACAGAATTGCACAACACGTGCATTCTTTTAGTGTTTGTATTGCAGCATAAATACTTTTGGACTGCCCAGTAGGTTTAATGGGTAGTGGCTTTGACTACTAGTATGCCGGAGGTCGTAAGTTCGATTCAGTTCAAACACAAATATTTGTGTGATGAGCACGATAATTTGTTCTGTGTCTGGGTGTAATTTATCTATATATTTATGTATTTAGAAATTTATAAGGATGGGTATCAGTTGTCTACTACACATAACACAAGCTCTTATGTATTTTATAATCTTTTATAATTATGTCAGCATGAGGGTTCGAACAACCCTGGTCGGACACAGTGTTATTGAGTTTTTCTGTCTGGAATTTATCGGTAGCAGTCCGTAGCTGGATTTGTGCCAGAACGATAGCATTAGGATCGCCCCTATTCCATCGGACTCTAACATATCTGGCGAAATGTGGGTGTACTACTGGGACACCTCTACCTAACCCTTCGGGATCACAAGCGTGCTGTTATGTTATGTTATGTACAGATGCCAGCACGTCAAGTTACCCCAATGTTTCAAATTTCTTTGATCGTTTTTCAACTTTATGTCAAACAGAATAAGATTCATATTCAATTGGGAAAATTTGACACATTGGGGTAACTTGATGTGCTGGCGTCTGTACAATATAATAGACCAAACCTTGAAACATCACATAGAATGCTCGATCGCTTTCCGTCTGAATCAACCCTAAGGTTGTTGTTTTGTCCGACCATCTGTTTCGCAAGCAATTTGTATATAATTGACATTTATTGCAAAACTTATTTAATTCTCGTTCAGCCAAGTTCGGTGTATAATTCAATAGATTACCCATCAAAGCTGACCTTTTATGACTGGCAAGTTAACGATCTCATCTATTTATGTTGCCAGCAACCAAAAGCCGAAACGCGCCTTTATTTTGTAAAACGAATTTGCGTAGGTGTTTCGTCGAAATATTTTTACACCTGGAAAATTGCTTTCGAAACTTTATTTTGAATACAAATTTGTTTCTGAGAATTCTGTTAACCACATGTATGCCGAAATTATACATACAATTAAGTAAATAGCAATTGTGTCTCGCATGGATCCACGTTCCTACCACATACTTCTTTTTTGGGCGACACATGGAATAACACTGGAATTACGGTGTTTAGTACCTATATTTGCAACGCAAACAACTCAATAAATGTACTAAAACGTAGATACTAATTAAATGATAGGTATTTATAGTGATAAGATTTAATTCTTTATAAAAAACACTTGGAATTAATCTCTAGACAATCTAAGAAGCACGATTTGAAGTTTTTCTCTTTTTGTATCGCGATAACATTGTATTTATGTCTACGTAAGAAACCCCAGAAACTCATAAGCCAGTCAGTACCAATAGGTACACACATAATTTTCGAATAAGTCCTTTTTAGGATATTGAACCGTCTACGCGTCTGTTCGTTTAAATAAAACCAGAACATTTAAATCATGTTTGTATTTTAGTCCGCTACGAAAACATTTGAACATTATACAAAACATTACGCCTATATTCCACAAAGGGATGTTATTACATCTACATTTTGTCAGTAAAGTTTAAGTTCCATGTAACAGGGGGCAAGCTTATTACCATGAACCGGACACACTGTCAAGTCTCGAAGCCAGGCCAGGCTACTAAGAAATTCCAATACCAAAGAACACTCTAATTCGAGCACGGGACTTCGCACTCAACAGTGCTGCAACCTCTACACCAGGCATCGTATTATTTAGTATTAATGCCATCATGATCCTAGTACAAAAAAGAGGTGTTGTTTGTCGTGTATAGCTACATGTCTCTCTCTCTCTCACTGGAATCATGATGGCATTCTAACATACGACACCTGACCGAAAAAACACTCTTCAATTAAATGTATTTATTTACTGAATTTAATATTCATCAGTATTAATTGGAGAAGAGCCATTCTCGGCCACTGCGTGCATGTTCATTAGCAGACAGGACATAGCTGTGAACAATGGTCACTGTCACGTCATATCCACGCGAATCAAGCTAGGTACTTATGTAAAGAGTGGTTTAAACTGGCTTATCTACTGACGGCTCGTTATCTCTACACGTGTGTACTAATACCGGTACAATACTCGCGATTTATTGAATTTATGTTGTGTAACCAATGCGATTAAAAGCTCGCGTACTGAACAGATACGAGTATAACTAGGATTTATCCTAGCTTTAAGGGTTTAAATTCATGTTAGATAATCTAGGTTGTGTATTGGTGCTCCTAACACACTTTTCTAAATATGTACATAAATATGAGACTGAAGAAGAAAGAAAGCTTATAGAGAGTACAAGAAGAAAAGATTTTAAAATCATTATTATTCCGTAACAAACACGGTAGGTACCTGATAAACTTCCCGATGATATAAAACTATCACTTTACAAAAGGGACTTCAAACTAAATTTAAGCGTTACTTACTGGAAGGATGCTATTATTCTATTAATGACATTTAAATTGTGAACACACATATTATTAAAATCATGATTATTATTTACCTTAATTTAGTCTAAAAATCTTTTATTGTTCAACTATTCATGATATTTATGTAAGTATGTAATGGACATTTGGATATCTGACATTGGCTATATTTAATAAGATATTATGTGTGATATTTTTCTAGTTGTTTTTATAAATGACATTTGTTTATTATGATTATTTTTCTCTCTTAAGTAGATAATTAAGTGACATGTATTTTTTGTTCAAATGTATTTTTAAAGTTAAAAATCTGTTTTCAATATTCGACAAAATATAAAAATTGTTATGAATTTAAATAAACAAATAAATCTTGGCAGGGACTAATGTGATTTTTTTAATAATATGGGCCTAGGTAATATCTAAGTCAAGTTTTCTTCAAAATAACAAGCAAACCGATCGCGTTTGCTTCATTTCGCGCCGCACCGCACCACACCGCATCGCACCCCACGTGTGTTTGTTCACGAAGACACTTCAAAAGGTTTCGACTGTTTGTTGTTTTCAAAGCCGCGCCGCGCCGCGTTTGCGTTCGCTTCTAGAACGCTCACTCAGGACGTCGCGTTAGACTCAGGGTCCATCTCCACGAGCGATAAAATCGCGGCAATATTTTCGTCGTGCCACGTATTTCTTTACATTCTCTTAGAACCTGTCTCCACACGGTGATATTCGTCTGACAACGCGCGGTACCGCGAATTTTCATATTTTTTTATCACAAAATTATACTTTACTTAACAGAAATTTATTAAGTCTAAAGATTCAAAATAAGACGCGTCGTTTAACTTCAACTCAAAGTGAGAGTTGACCCTTAACATTAATTGTTGTGTTTTTTTTTATTTTTGTTTCTTGACTAGGTACCCACGTCATGTGAAAACCTCGATTAAAACCTCCTTTCTTGTTTTAGAAGCAGATCATCGCCAAAAGCTTAGCGATAAGAAAAGGCCGGGTTGTCCGGTACAGACCGAATAAGTAACAGTCGGAACTTATTTCCAGTCAAATTTTGGCCTGGTTTACTCCTACTAGAATAAACTTTTTTGGTAAAACTGTTGAACAACAACTTGCCCCATACTTAGCCGATCCCGGTGTCGGAACACATTTAGTTATTAAGAAAATATAGCAATAGTAAAAACTTCTAAAAATAGCGAGAAACGATTCGAACTACACACATCAAAAGTGTCTAGGGATCAACATATATTTTTGCAATAACTTTTCTCCTGATTGATATTAATTAAAATTTTCTTTAAGGATTCATCAAATAAAGTGTTTTCGTTTGTCACAGTAACGATAAACCAAGTCACCTTTGCATTAATAAAGAAATTTGCCATTTTCCTAATAAAGGGATTTTTGACATTTGAACCACTAACATTAAAGTTCGAAAAAAAGACTGAAATAACAGTTTTCTTTAAAATTTTATTGGGTAACTTAAACAATTAATAATCCGTGTTTCTACCGCGAACACTAACAACACAAGAACATCGGTTTGGCATACTCAAAATGAGTTCATCCAAATCACGCTGTGGAATGGCCGCCCATGTTCGTTGCAACAACAAAAAAAGGTCTTCTTGCGACTGGATACCCTCCATATTCGGCAGAGCTCTTCTCTGTAGCATATCCCATGCATGCTCAATCGGGTTCAAGTCTGGCGACTGAGCAGGCCAGGGCAGGACATTGATGTTAGCTGCGGCGAGAGTCTGTCTTACAACTCTTGCGGTGTGCGGTCGTGCATTATCATGCATTAACTGAAATAAGGGACCGATTTGCACTTGTAGAGGAACGATGACGTCTGATACAATCGTCTCAGCATAAATTTGAGCGTTGAGGTTGCCTCTGATCCAAATCAACTCAGTTCTTCCGCCGATCCAAATACCCGCCCATACCATGATGGTTCCACCACTATAAGGATGGACTTCCTGGCAGGATTTTAATCGCTGTTGGCGTCCAGGGGTTCTCCAGTGTCGTATACGTCTTGTATCCGGTCTCATACCAAAACGAGACTCATCAGAAAAGCACACGAAACGCCATTGTTCTTCTGCCCAATTTCTGTGTTCAAGAGCCCATTGATATCGAATCCTACGATTGTGCATTGCTATAGGTGGTACCCGTAGCGGTCTTCGGGAATGAAGGTTCACTTCATGCAAGCGGTTTCTGACTGTTTGGTCGCTAATTAAGTTCCCTGAAGAGTGATGAAGCCTCACGAGTTGTAAGACAGACTCTCGCCGCAGCTAACATCAATGTCCTGCCCTGGCCTGCTCAGTCGCCAGACTTGAACCCGATTGAGCATGCATGGGATATGCTACAGAGAAGAGCTCTGCCGAATATGGAGGGTATCCAGTCGCAAGAAGACCTTTTTTTGTTGTTGCAACGAACATGGGCGGCC
Organism: Euplexia lucipara; assembly: GCA_921972225.1. Lineage (NCBI taxonomy): Eukaryota > Metazoa > Arthropoda > Insecta > Lepidoptera > Noctuidae > Euplexia > Euplexia lucipara. The sequence goes on from OV179148.1 coordinate 13,254,559, forward strand.
ATTCCACAGCGTGATTTGGATGAACTCATTTTGAGTATGCCAAACCGATGTTCTTGTGTTGTTAGTGTTCGCGGTAGAAACACGGATTATTAATTGTTTAAGTTACCCAATAAAATTTTAAAGAAAACTGTTATTTCAGTCTTTTTTTCGAACTTTAATGTTAGTGGTTCAAATGTCAAAAATCCCTTTATTAGGAAAATGGCAAATTTCTTTATTAATGCAAAGGTGACTTGGTTTATCGTTACTGTGACAAACGAAAACACTTTATTTGATGAATCCTTAAAGAAAATTTTAATTAATATCAATCAGGAGAAAAGTTATTGCAAAAATATATGTTGATCCCTAGACACTTTTGATGTGTGTATTTAAGTAGTTATCGTCTGTCCAGCTATTTATTCCACTTGAAAAGTTCTCTTTTCTTTTTTATCAAGTTTTATTTTTTTTAGAAGCGATAAGTGTCGCAAGTTTTTATCGAGAGAAACTCTAAGAGAATTGAGTTGGTTTTTGTAAAGACCAATTTTAAGCTTCAATAGAGAACACCAGAGCGATGGTAAACCACTAATTAAGTAGAGATTGCTTTTATAATTAGTTCGACTGAATTTTTTAATAAAAAAAACGAAAGCATACTGAGAAATATAAAATTTGTGGATCTAATGCTATTCATTTTGAGTTTCAATTATTATGGAAATAGTCGCATCACCGCGACTTCAAATGATTACTGATATTTATTTCTTTAAATAGGTTCATACAAACACTTTTACATGTCATTTTTTAACTAAAATGTGACCTCTGGAAGGCGTACGAGGGGCCGAAGCCAACTCGCAGAGGCCCAATGTCGTCTTTAATTAAATTAAAATTCAATCGCAGATTTTCCCTGATGCATTATGCAAATGCACCCAAGGAAAACCTACGACTAGTGCAGAACTATTGCAGACTAAAGCAACACATGTATTGGGCTATGGGCGGATAAGGTGAACTGGTTATCTAGTACTATGGAAGAACTATGGCCCCTGCCTCATCAATGCTTTATAAATACATGAATAAAATGGCAGGTGGTGACTTGCACACTCACTTTCTTTTGGTCTTTCACTATCTAACTACTCTGAAAAGAAACACCAAAAAAAACTCAGAGCTCACAGTCTCTTTTAAAATCCAGACATTATCTTGGTCAGATAATGTAAAAACCATGCAGATTAGTGTCTGAAATGGTCTTCTCTACTAGAGTAAGTATCGTCAAAACATATAGTACTTATAGGATGTTTTATATGGGATTCCTACATAAAACACGTTACATAACATTACACAACACGGATCATTTGAGCCAACGCTGCCTGGAAAAATGTTCATTTTTTATTCGTTTGAATGCCATTTTCGTTCTCATATAACCTTGACTATTCAGCTGTCAGTTATACCTACATTTAAAACATTGTGTAATCGTGAATATTAGGAATCAATAACGCGTGCATAATAAAAGGGCATGAATGTAGCTTTATTTTCTAGTAAGTTATGTAGTGGTTAACACGTTGGACATTATTTACGGAATACATGTGTATTTTAGTGGTACTCGTAGAAGGCGAGATGACCAACCATGTGCTTTTATTTGCACAAAGTATAAAACTATTTAGATAAAAGAAAAAAGGTATTCGTCTATGTACAGACGCCAGCACATCAAGTTACCCCAATGTGTCAAATTTTCCCAATTGAACATGAACCTTATTCTGTTAGACATAAAGTTGAAAAACGATCAAAGAAATTGTACACATTGGGGTAACTTGATGTGCTGGCGTTTGTACTTCAATCCAGTATTTTATTCAAATGTGATTGAGTGCTTTTGTATGTATTTATATGAAGTGGGATGATAGATAAGAGACAGATAAGTGTCTAATATTTTATACAAAATGATTGGTAGAAGTACCTAATCCTTTCAGAATCAAGTTTCAAAGAACTTGTTAAGCTTAATGTACAATTGAATACGCCACTAGCTTTTATTACATTGTATGTTTAAATGTAAGCTTGTAAAAATGCTTCAATTTACATAAGCATTATTACGTTATAAGTGGAAGGTATCACGTGCATGAAACGTTAACTTTAATGTCCTTTTAAGTTTTACATAGAACGTTACATTTTTTAAAGCGAGTAAATATGAGTTTTAAACCTATCTACGGAAAATTACGTTGTTAACTTGTGGTAATATGGTTAGGCGAGGCTATGAGATAACTTTTATGTTGAAAAATATTTACTACGTTTAGCTTTTCTTTTCATTTTAAAATTGACATTTCTTTTCTCGGCATCGCCTAACTAAAAGTAGAAAAATAATTGATAGAAAATGGCTAGATGGCATTGAGTCCGCATCTGTATATTTATGAGCTTTAAGTATGAAATGAATAAATAAATGAGGGTTAAGGTATAAGGAACATGGCGTAAAGTTTCTCTTTCCGCATAATAAAGGAGGATTCTCCAACCAAACGGGTATTGAGCCTGGAAAGGAAGGTATTCTGCGCCAACCTCAATTCAATCGAATTAAGGGCGGAAAGAAGATGGTGAATTATTAAATTATGATTAATGTTGGTTATCGCGCAAGATTTTTTTTTCTTCTTAATGTTAAGTTTTTTCCCTCATACTTGTGGAACAAATGTTTTTAAATAGCGATCGTCTATACAGGTTTTTTACCATTTTTTTGTAGGTTATCCTTTGACAAAGAAGTTGAACAATTTACCTTTTTGTAATCAACCCTTTATTTCCTCACACGGATATTTTCTTTCATTTTCCTCTTTTGTATGTTTATGAAACCTTTAATAAAATATATTTTTTATGTCCGTATTTACAAAAGCCATTTCCGAGAAGTTAAAATGAAAATTGAAGACTTTATTGACCTTGTCTGGCGTATTTTCATTATTATCAACGGAAGTCGTAACTAATCAAACAGACTGAGACTTTCTACAAACCCTTCGTTCATATGGCATGTCAACAAATTCCGATGTAAACTCGCCAGATTTTCTAAATTGAACCGGAACGAAATCATTTCTTTAGTAAGAGATTTTTAATTTTTACTTGCAAATAATAAACTAAAATTAGTCGTTGGTTAAGTAGAAGTAAAGACTTCGGATCAATTCGCGTATATGTATAGTATCTACACTACAATCTACATAATTAATGCAATGAATTAAACTCTAATAGCCACAATAAATACATGCATTGTAAAATTCTACCTTTTATTCTTTATTTCTTCTGCAACAACCCAAGGTCGACTGGTAGAATTAAGTCTGCCTCTGTACATTTGTGCATAAAGAATTGAGAGCCAATAAACAAATACTGCACTGATCATCATAAACATTCAGAGGTTCGTAGTTTCATATAGTACAAAAGACACGTGTAGCCATGTAGGTAGGTAGTTACCGTATTTTATGACATACATCTCATATATCCACAGTACATACGGACAGAGCATTAGGAAGTCACCCTACTTCAAGAGCTGGATCGTCAATAATCCAAAGAATTTATGTCCCCGTCTGTCGACGATGTGGGCTATTAAGACGGTATGCGAGAGAGCGCTCCCGAGATAAAACTTCACGTCAGTTTACTCGTATGTTAGACTTCAGTTAGGAATAACGTTTTATGAAGTTGGTTTTAAAACTATATGAGAGTTTTGAAATCTGTTCTGTTTGTTGGAAATTTGAGGCTTGTTTTGATGGAGAATGTGAATTTGCTAAATATAAAAGTGTTTTCACACATGTCAATCAAAGATGCATAGTGTGTTCTTGCTTTCTGTGTGTGATTCCTTCCTCAACAGACCATTTCAGACACAAATCTGCGTGGTTCTTACATAATCTGACCAAAATATCATCTGGACTTTTTAAAAGAGGCCTCTGAATTCCATACGAAACTACCTTTGGGAATGTGCAACTAGAATCTTAGTAGTTTAATTAATTTGTAAGTATAACGTTCAAAAGTGCCTGTTTTCAGGCCTAATTGAAATAAATGATTTGACTTTGACTTTTGATTTTCATTTCGGTGTTTCTTCTCAGAGTAGTCAGATAGTAAATTACCGACCTCACCTTCTAGTTGACTGATATTTATAGAGCACTGATCGGTACTTATAGGCAACAGAAAGCATTTTGAAAGCATGAATAAGCATCTAGTGTGAATTATAGCTGGATCTCGGAATGTTAAAGCGAACATTGTTCCATCGCGAAACAGTATGATGCAGTTTGTCAAATATCTTTCTCTGTATACTGAAACAAATCATTGATCAGAACCATCAGGTTAAGTAGTGTCTACGCATTATAATATATCACTACAGTAAACTAAACATCCTACACGTCGTTCACTCGTAGAGGTATCTCAAGGGGATAATAGCGCAGCAGCTGAGCGCCGTCGACGTCATCGGCGTCGTTTTATTTTAATTGTATCGCATAACGTTCACATTGCAGCCGAGTTTTTTTTTTGTACTGCATTTTAAGAAGTTTATAGTCTATTAACACGGCTAATCTAATGTTCATCTCAAGTTCCAACACGTCGTAACTTATCTTCGCAAAAAAAACTAACAGCTTGGTATGCTGAATGTTAATTGCAATGATTATAGAGATTAAGATTTTTAGCCGTGTAAACGATCGGCGGACTATTCGGTTGCAAACAGTCATCATTATGTTCTTTCGGTGTTGTTCGGGTGACATTGGTAATTGGGTCATGCTAGTCTCCCTTCACTTCTAATGCATCCACCGCGTGCACGGGCACATGAGAACAGCCAGCAGCAGTGTTATTTTATAAAATGTAGGTGAAGTGAAATCGAAATGAGCTGACATCACATATACTAGTTAATGCTGCATTGACAGTTCACTTCACTCAAGTTTTTAAGGGGTGACTTTTACTGAATGAACCGGCTGGTTTTTGTTTCTAAAAAACGGATAATGAAGATTAGGATTTCATTTCAATCACCGTTTATTAGGCACATAAATTTATGAATAAAGCACTGGCCTATGCATTTTGCCGACTACAAAAATATAGCCAGATAGCCGACTTTCTTGACGAGTCAGCGACTATAGTCGCTTCATAAAACCATTGCTTGTAACAACCTTTTATTAAGCTGTCCCAACTATTTAACCGACTTCAAAAAAAGGAGGAGGTTCTCAATTCGGTTGTATTTTTATTTTTTTTTTATTTTTTTTTTTTTTTTTTTTTTTTTTTAGGGTTTGTTACCTCAGTACTCCGTCATTTATGGACCGATTTTCAAAATTCTTTTTTTGTTTGATAGGGTATAGTTGCAGATTGGTCCCATTTGTATCAAAACTCATATCTGATGAGGGATCTTCGAGGATTTGAGGGAACTCCTCAAAAAATATAGGCACACACGCACCGATTTTAACATTTTTAGTAACAAATCAAGCATTTTCTTTTAGAAAGTATCATTTGGTGAAGATAAACTGATGCAGAAGACAGGCAACGGAACTCTTCGACGCATAACAGCAAATTATTCGCGATTGCTATAGTCAGATGTCTATGCTGAGCTTGTGTATTCCCACAACATAACATTACGCCATTCTATTTTAAAAGGGGGCGTTAGAGATGTACAGATTAATGTTTAGATATAGAACTTCTTTAGCAATTGTTATCCAATTTCAAGTTTTGAAAGACTGTTTTACATACAAAGAAACTAAAAATTACAAAATAAAAACTTTTTTACAAAAAAAACAACCGACTTCTAAAAAAAAACACTAACAGGTGAAAAATAACTCTAGTTTCGGAAGTCGGTGGCCAATAATGAACGAAACAAAACCACCAAAGCCACAGACTGGAGAAACTAGAGTTATTTTTCACCTGTTAGTGTTTTTTTTTAGAAGTCGGTTGTTTTTTTTTTCACTTAACTGCTTTAAATTTTAATAAAATTACAAATGCTGTAAACCAAACTTTGAACGCTTTTAACTTTTTTAATAGGTGTTCAGCGTAACTGCAGGCATTGTTTCAAAGAACTTTATTTCATTAAAACTATGTCTCTACGTAACTGTTATTAAAGTGTCACAATTAAAACAATAAATATGACAAATAAAACGGTTATGAAAGTTAACTGATGATGTTAGACTACGATTAAGTTGTACTTATTTATCAATAAGACGATTGACCAAGAAAATGTCTTGAGTTTTAAAGAGACTGATTTAAAACCCTGACTTCACCCGACTAGTTAGTTTAAAAAAAACGGTTTTGTTGAGTTTGTAAAATCTAATTTTTCAGAAAAATATATCATACACTCACGCCTTTTTCCCATGGGGGTAGGCAGAAACTACAGAGCGCCATGTGGTACGATTCTTACATACTTCTTTTGCTTCGTTTACATTCATACATGTTGCCATACACACACGCCGGTAAATAAATATCATTCATCAATTAATGTAAAATATACAACATAGTTCCTACTTCTTACACAGTTACACAGGAAAATAAGAGGGTGACTTCTTGCCACGTGGTGAACCAGCAAGAGGAAGGTCTTATCATAGAATGGCCAATTCGCCAACCCGGCAACCTAGGACAGAATATGGTCTTGGTGCCTCAAAAAAACTACGTACTTGACTTAGAACTACTTCAGGTATTTCATCACTCAATTAGGAGAACCAACAGTTACTTTTTTATAAAAAATATAATATTAGTATGTAAGTCCAACTAGCGTCACCTAGTATGAATAATTAGTCTATGATAATATTGTATGAGTAGGTATAAATAAAGTTGTCTTTGGTCTGCATCCTACACAAAATGAGCACGTGCGAGGTAGAAAAAGTGGATACCATGTATGTTGTAAGTTCTTCGTAATATGACAGGTACAGGTACTGTAACTATACTTAATATTATAAAGAGGAAAAGTTTGATTGTTTGTTTGTTTGCATCGAATAGGCTCCGAACCTACTGGACCGATTCGAAAAAATCTTTCACCGTTGGGAAGCTACAATGTCCCCGAGTGACATAGGCTACTTTTTATCCCTGTATTCCCACGGGAACGGGAACTACGCGGGTGAAACCGCGTGACGTCTGCTAGTACAAGTATATACAGTATCCATCTAAAAACAAACACCAAGCCTAATTCCAATAAATTTCTTTTCATTTGTAGGCGTATATAACTAGCTTTCAACTTTGATTTAATACTTTCTTCCATCTTCAAATTCAGAAGACGTAACTGTATGCATGTAGGTACCAACTTATTATATAAGTCAGAATTCCAACTAAAACTACGTAACTCAATAATGGTCTCAAAGGACTAATGTCGTGTTGACTCTTGCCAAACATTCGTATGAGGTAACGAAAGAAATAATTTAGTAGAACCTCTGCTTCCATTACGTACTCGTGGTCGTGCTGATGAATATTTCACGATCGCGACCGAAACGTGTTTTGTTTGTATGAAATAATTTACTTTAGTATCAAAGAGAATGAATTCTCAATTTGCTAGTTTTCTATATTTAATCTGGAGTGGTTTTCAGGTTAAAATAAAATCATGTGGAGAATCATAATTTGTATTTTTCTTTTTTTTATTTTTTTCATATGAGAAAAAACGCTCTAATATGAAGACAATAAACTTTTGAATAAATCCGCCCCGGGAAACTTCGTTCTGCCTTAGAATCAATGTATTAGTCTTTATTAGTTTACATCCTATTCTACCTACTGAATATACACACAAAATTTCATAAGAATCGGTCAAGCCGTTTCGGAGGAGTTTTGTTACAAACAATGTAACACGCCAATTTTATATATTAGCAAGATGACAACAAATAGATCCAAACCAATAATAACTACTACTTCTTTTTATTAAGCGAGTCTCTGATGTGATCTTATTTATACATTTTGTATTCGATAGAATTAAAATGACAACATGTATATATAACCTAACCTAACTTACCATACCTATCCTATAGCTAACCTAACTACCTAACCTAACTATCTTACTGAAATGCATTGATTTAAAAAATACTAAATTTATAATTTTAAACTGAATTACTGCGCTGCGTGCCTCTATGTTACATACAATTCATATAGTTGGCCCGGTCTACTTTAATTAAAGTCCAAACAGTAAAAAAAGTTCTTTTTGAAAAGAATTATTGAAGTTCGTCTCTGTCGTCATTATTAATTACGTAAATTTATTTCTGTAATATCAGACTATTTTATGCTTCATAAAACCTCTTTCTTAGTTTAGTAACAAAATTAATTTCAGAACGTACGCATCGATATCCAAAAATAATTCTGTTGATCGGTTGTCATGGTGACACTATTTAACTTTTCGTATTTTTTAAATCTAAATACGCAATAATCCCAATATTTTACATATATATGTTGTCGATTCAAAATCCTTATTTACAAACGTACTTTAATTTGAGAGGAGTATACCGTACCGACGACGGGACGAACATCAAATGTTTAACTTAACAGGTAGGAATAGTTTCTAAGGGAAAGCGAAATTTTTTATTTTACTATATTCAAGCGTTTTTTCATATTTACTCACTTTTTAAACCTTTCCTCGACTTCCACAAACACTTCAAAACCAAAATCAGCTAAATCGGCCCAGCCGTTCTTGAGTTTTAGCCGGACTAACGAACAGTAATTGATTTATATATAATACTAGCTGTACCCTGCCACGCTTCGCTGTGGCACATTGTGATTGAATGGTTAAAAAACAAAAGAAAAAAAAGACACGAAAAAAAAATAGATAAAAACAATCCTTGATGCAGATTATATATCATGCCAAAATTTCGGCTCGATCGGTGCAGAACTTTTTGAGTTTTTGAAGCGTACACAAACCATCATAACATTTTTATAAATAAAGATATAGATTTTATGCGACATAAAAGCTAGTCGCGAGTATTTTCATTTCTAGTTTCTACTTACAATCACTTTTGTCAAGACATTTTAATGTATTATAGTATGCATACAAAATAATGGATTAGATTAACATGCGCCATAAAATATTTGTTTGTTCTTCTAGAGCATCAACTAATTTTATAGTGAGAAATGAATAATAACGTAACTACTACGATACGTACGTACGTACTAGTGCACTTCACCATCACTGATTGCATCACTGCTTACCATCGGGTGCGATTTCAGTCAAGTACTGGTTTATAATACTTAAAGTATTTTCTTGCCCATTCTTCTCTATACAAATCTACTTTTTGGAAGGGGCAACTAAAATCATTTTTTAAAGTTAATTTTTGTTCGATGTTCAAAAGTGCCTTATTGAAATAAATGGTTTAACTTTGACTATACAAAAATATAACCTATGAGAATGAAATATTATGCACATGTTAAGCAAAAAGACGAGCATTGTTTTGCACTGTGATATCATTAGTTATCATTGCAATAAGTGGCTAAGAGTAATTGTCGCATGAGGATACATTTTTTACCATTTTGATACGGAAACAATACAGGGTTATTTTTCAATGACCGGCCAAATTTTCACTGGGTGTTCTACCCATGAATATGAGCAACTTTCCCTTTGGGACCAACTCTGAAATCACGAAAAAAAAAACACAACATAACAACTATAAAGTTAAAGGATTCATTGAACTTTCCGTGAACCCATGATAACTCTGAAAAAATTAACAAACGCTAACAAGACACTTTTATAAAAACCGAATAATAAAAGAGTAGATTTGCTGTACACTAATTATAAATGGCTCCGTGATGAAATTGGGCGCCACCTTGTAATTGCCAATTCTGTTTTTCATTATTAATTCTAACGGAAAAGCCTTTGATGGTGAAAAAAGCGTTACATGAAACTGGTGTTCAACTTTGTATAAAAAAACAAGTGACCGAAGAGTTGGCAATGATTAAAGGCTGAATAGACCTCGCCTAGCCGTTGTTTTTTCGGTGTTTTAAAGCATGAAATTTAAAAAATGACAGTAATACAGGTTCTGCTATAAAGAGGTTCGTTTTTGGGGACTACCTTTTGTAATTATTGACGTTCAAAAAGTGCTAATTCTCAGTCTAATTTGAATGATTGAGCCTTGGTTGTATATTTTATTGAATGATACTATTCGGCCTTTAATCATTGCCAACTTTTCGGCTCACTTGTTTTTTTTTTATACAAAGTTGAACACCTGTTTCATGTATCGCTTTTTTCACCATCAAAGGCTTTTTGTACAGCTATGGAAACTGTATGCAATTTCATGTAAGTAGTAGTTTTTGCATGATGCTCTTACATACGGCAGAAAAAAAAACTTCTTAAAATGCTTTCCTGATATGTATTAAGTTTTTTCAAAAATTTGTTACGATTTTTTTCATAATAAAACAAAAAAAAACAAACATTCATTTCTTTTGAGTATTCAAATTACTATAAATTACCTATTTCTCAGTATTGTTTCAAAGAAATGTACCGCGTAGCTTCAGTAGCGGGCCTTCAAACGTTTGTTCGGGACAATGCAAAGAATTCTTCACGAACATTCTACGAAATCCGTAGAGCTTGCTACGGCGTAGCAATGTAGGGCGTATTCGTAGCCGAGAGTTTGAATATAAAAATAGTAAACAGGGGGACGCTGTTTCGCATAAAAGCCTACAGAATATTATGGAAAGTTGTGCCTGTACATAAATTATAACGTAGATTCATACTTTAAAGTGAAAAATTTGGTTTTACGGATTAAAGTAAATGTAACCCTTGATAGTGATTAATAAAATTTATTCGCAGCATGATATTTATACTTTGTTCATTAACAATGTAAAATCACTTTTGCACGTTTGTTTCAAGGAGTTTTTTGTTATATTTTATATCGTCGTTAATAAAAAGAATAAAAACCAACGGATTTTTTGATAAAGCGTCCTCATCGGCGTATTCTCGCAGTTCGATAACCTATCTACGTTCCACATTCAGACAGCAAGTAAGGCTTTACCTTGTATCCGGCCATTTTTAATTTCGAGCCAGTGTGACTGACACTACAAAAAACATTTCCTTTTTACATATATACTTTGGATTCTGAAAGCCACCGATGACTGGGTTAATTGAAACTGCCTAGAAAATGAGCTATTTGACAAAATTTTAGTTTTAAGTCTAGATTACAAGAAAATATTCTACACATACGTTTTCTTTTTTCACGTAATTAAAAAAATAACGGCGATACATTGAGTCAAAATGTCGCATGACGTCACTTGCCAGTACAGTTTTATACTGAATAATGACGTTACAAGCCCCCTCTCCTCAACTATAATGCGCTTAATCTAAACAGTTTTCCATCAATTTGAAAAAGAAAAAAATATGTGTCGAATATTTTGTTTTAATCTAGATTGGGGACTAAAAACTAAAATAGCTATTTTGTCAAATAGCGCATTTACTAGTTTTCCATCCAATAAAGTTTTGAGCGGAAAATTTGTTTTTGTACTTTGGAAGTGGACTAATGAAGGATTTCCTATGAGGGTCCAGACATTAGGCGTAATATCACGCCTATAAAATAAACCCTCAAGGGTTAGGCACAGGCGTACCCATAGGTAGACCAATATTTCGTTAGTTATGTTTTAGTCCAATGTTGTTTGTTATGTTGTGTCCCGTTTGATAGCAATAGGCTCGACCCCTATGGGACAAGCCTATTGTAATTAACCGGGAATAAATCTAGGGAATACTCCGGGCTGCTATTAAGAAATTCTAGATGGAAAAACCCAATAACACTTTACCAACTAGGCCAACGAGGCAGTTTCGGCGGTCCGAGGATTAAACATGAACAAAGTCGTGTGCAACTGCTAGTCTTTGTACAAAATGAAACCAGGTCTCGCCTCCCGGGGTCTAAACCGTTCAGTATTCTATGAGATGCTTTACGTGGAAATGTGTTCTTTGTAAAGCTCTAAGTGTAATACATTTCTAACTTCGATCGGGCTGAAATTTTAGCCGATATAATCCGCATCAAGGATGTTTCTATCAATTTTATTTTTCTTTTTAACCGACTTCAGGAGGAGGTTCTCAATTCGATCGGTATGTTTTTTTTTTTTTTCTTTTGTATGTACACCGATTACTCCGAGATTAATGATCCGATTTACGTGATTCTTTTTTTGTTCGATGCGGAATAGTTGCCATTTGGTCCCATAAAAAATTAACATAGTTTGATTCGGTAGTTTTTATTTTATGAACATTTTAATGAAAATTTAATTTATCTTTGAACAGTTTTGTGTATGTAAATGCACCGATCACGCTGAGATTTATGTACCGATTTACGTGATTCTTTTTTAGTTTGATGTGAAATAGTTGCTTTTTGGTCTCATAAAAAATAACATAGTTTGGCTTCGTAGTTTTCATTTTATGAACATTTTTATTCATGATTTTTTTTTCATCGAAATCTGTTTATTTCTTTGTATGGTATATTGAAAGGAATGGAAAATAATGAATCATCTACTAAAAATAAAATTAAAATTTGTAAAATAAAAACTTTTTTACAAAAACTACAACCGACTTAAAAAAAACACTAACCGGTGTCAAATAACTCTAAATTCGGAAGTCGGTGGCCAATCATGAATGAGACAAAACCAACAAAGCCACAGACTTCCAAATTTAGAGTTATTTTACACCGGTTAGTGTTTTTTTTAAGTCGGTTGTATTTTTTGTAAAAAAGTTTTTTTTTTAACCATTCAATCACAATGTGCCACAGCGAAGCGTGGCAACAGCTAGTTTTAAATAAAAATGCGTCGATTGAGCATTTAACTTATGTACCAAGCGTGTTACAGTAGTGGAAGCAATGACGCTAAACGTGTAGTTACTCGAGTGTCGTACTTAAAGTAGTGAATTAAGATCGAAAGTACGAATGGCAAAATTATTCCGAATTAGGTAACGTAACAGATGTCGTCACTCAAAAAATGTGTTGGCATTGTTTTTCCTTCTTATTAAATTGTGTTGTTGTTTTTCTCAGTTTTGACAAGGTGACATTCTGTTTACCTCATCAAGTATCAAGGCTTACAACTTTTCGGTATAAAAACAAGGATTCTTAGAGGGTGGTTTGTGAAAGTTAAGGAAAGTGTCTTACATTTTTATCGTACTTTTTCCTATCTTAGGTAGTTGATGAAAATAGTATCTGAGGTAGGTACTACAAAAAACTAGCCGGAAGATTCAGAAAAAGTCATGAAATTTTGAGTGAATTTTCAATGCCTAGCATTTAAGATAAGATGTGACTGAGGGCAGTCAGTCAGATATCAGAATGGGCGAGCTGTAAGATCTGTTGTTAAGGATAAGACGTTTTATGTAAAGTTGATGAATGACGGACATGAAGCATAAGAGAGTGAAAGATTTGAATTCATGAAATCGTTAAGAAGTGGAAGAGATAGTGAATGAACGTTTAAGAAGTAAAAAAGGAACTTGAACGAAAACGGGAACGGGAATGAAAGGAGGAGAGCGAAGACGACGAAAGACGTGTAAACTACATTGAGACAAGATATAAAGAAAAAGTAACGCAATCCGAAATTTTATTTAAATCCATTGCGCAAATCCCACAACTTTATTCAACTTTCTTATCTTAATTTTCTTTATCCTATGATTTCAGATATGAAGTCACAGCCCATTATTCACCTATATTTTCACGGAATGATTCTTATAGAATAGCTATTCTGTACTCAATTTAAACACTGACTTAGCAAGTCAAAATAATTCACCATCGACGTTTCAATTCCACAGAGTTAAATAGGCACGCTCACACTAACATAACAACCCGTAACCACCTACGCAACCACAGAAAATAAAAACAGTCGTAAAATGAACCAGTAAACGTAATGGAGTAGTTTGCGAACTGGTGGTTAACTCACTGTCCTAGATTTTCTGTTGTTGCTATTATTATTATAAGTTTTTGGAACGAAGTTCCTTATCGCGCGTTGCGAAAGAGGGCTAGACGGAAAAAATTAAGACCAAAAGTTGTAACGACACTTTTTGCTATAACTTCGTTCCATCCGGGTGTCCCTTGGTACCTCTCAAGTATTTTTTTTTATGTTACTTAATTTTTAAATGAGGTTTTTGTCCTCAATGGCATGTTAACCTTATCATACTTTAAACTATTCTAAACTAAATCCAAAAAAATAATTTACAATTTTAATGGCTAAACAAATTAGTTAATATGTTTGCTACCTCAGGAGAAGGCTGCGCTTAAGATTTAATATAAGGACCAATACCATATTTATTTATTTTTAACCGACTTCAAAAAAAGGAGGAGGTTCTCAATTCGACGGTATGTTTTTTTTTTTTTGTGTGTTTGTTACGCGATTACTCCGCCACTTATGGACCGATTTTCAAAATTGTTTTTTTATTTGATAGGGTATGCTAGCAGATTGGTCCCATTTTATATCAAAACTCATATCTGATGAGGGATCCTTGAGGAATTGAGGGAACTACTGAAAAAATATAGGTGCACACGTACTGATTTTTACATTTTTAGTAACAAATCAAGCATTTTCATTCAGAAAGTATCATTTTGTGAAGAAGACCTGATGAAGAAGACTTGCGACGGAACTCTTCAACGCATAACAGCAAATTATTCTAAAACTTTTTTACAAAAAAAACAACCGACTTCTTAAAAAAACACTAACAGGTGAAAAATAACTCCAGTTTCGGAAGTCTGTGGCTTTGGTGGTTTTGTTTCGTTCATTATTGGCCACCGACTTCCGAAACTGGAGTTATTTTTCACCTGTTAGTTTTTTTTTAAGAAGTCGGTTGTTTTTTTTGTAAAAAAGTTTTTATTTTGCAATTTTTAGTTTCTTCGTATGGTAAGAAGGTCTTTCAAAACTGAAAAGAATCATTGAAATTGGTTAACAATTGCTAAAGAAGTTCTTTCTAAACATTAATCTGTACATCTCTGCCGGGCCCCTATTAAAATAGAAAGGCGTAATGTTATGTTATGGAAATACAAGAACTCTGCATAGACATCTGACTATAGCAATCGCGAATAATTTTTTGCCAAATCATGAGCCGAGTTCGAACCCAAGGCACGCACTCTTACTTTCCGGATTCAAATGCGTATTGTAAACCATAGACAACCCGTATGTAATATATTTATTGACATATTAAATTTAATGCATGAATGCCGTCTGTCGGGACAGGTCAACTCAAAGCTGAATTGATTCTTTTTTCAAAAGGCTTTTCCAGATTTTGCCCTGCATCGTGAGACTGGCATAATACATGAATTCAATCTTATGTCTGGACTTTAAAAGAGACCATGACCCCTGAGTTTCTTTCGGAATTTCTTCTCAGGGATCAGTCGCTTTGGAAATGCCATTTAGTGCCATTGGGTTTAAAAAAAAAATTACATGTAAAAATATCTGGGAAGATCTACTTACAGAAATATATATCATTTCATTTAATTTCATTTTTTTTTTTTTTTTTTTTGACATTGAATTTGACATAGGTACCTGCTAATAATTTGACTTTGAATCTGACATTATACTTGCTTTATATTTTGACATTGTAAGTAATTGACATTTTACCTGAAAATAATAAATTAGACTTTTTAACTGACACTGTACCTGCTACGAACCAAATATTGTATTTATTTGTGTCTTTGTATAATTTTGCTGACATTGTATTAATTTGCTTAATGTAGTTGTTTCTGCATGTGTTATTTCTCTTTTTAATATGTAATGTTCAACACAATGTAAATTGTTAACGAATAAATAAATGAATGAATGAATGAATCATTTCATTATTATAAAATAGGTTTCATCCATTAACCAGCTCGGTGAAGGTCGTTCTATAGCGGGATCCTATACTATATAAGCATTGTTATTCAACGTCTTATGGGCACTTTACCAGCCGACATTGACGCGGATGATTTTATTATTCGATCTAAACAAGTTTTTGTCGGTTTAAAATAAAGTTTTAATATTTATTTATTTATTTTTAAAAGGAACACCAACGACATGTTAACATGATTTTATACAGGTACAAATTATAAAGACATCCAATTCTGTGTAAGTATGTCAGTTAAAGGCGTGCACAGCTTATACAATATGACAATACATTCCATATAAATAAATATTAATAAATTGAATTGAATTATTATTGGATACACATTAGATAGAAAAAATAAGATTTTAAATTTTTAAGTTAAATTAAATTAAAATTGTATAAAATAAGGTAAATAAATAAAGTTCTTAATAATATAAAGTTAAGGTGTATGTACAAACAGAATAAACTAGGTAATTTTTTATATGGAAACGAGGTTAAATACGACCTTTATGACATGTACCAGAGGCCGTCTTTTCCTCCAGCCGCATCACAATTAATTACGGTCGGTAGTTACCAAAATTTTACAGCCTAATAACATTAACGTCTTATTGTGGAAAATAAACGTTGTGCCAACTAATATTTAAGATAAATTTTGCTCAAGTGAGTCCGAGAGCACTCATAACCCTCTTGTAAACAACCTTGTCAATGACCTTAACCCGCTAACGTCAATAAAGGCCACTTTCTTTCCATTAGTACTAAGAAAAGACAGTAGGTTGTCTCCGCACTTTGACATTTGCAGACTGTGAAAATAGTTCTACGTATATCATGCATTTACTATGCTGAACGTGTTGGTGAAGTGGGTTCGTGACTAATTACAGTGGTAGGTATATTAGGATCGATAGACGAAGTTTCTTATTGTACTACTGGTTGTTGTATCGTAGGTACTTGGTTAATGATCTTACATATACTCCACTTACAATAGCATTAGACAGAAGTTAAAAAAGGTTATATATAATGCACACGTGACGAAAGTACTTACAATTAAGCATGTTACAATTACGATAGACGCCGAATTTATTATAATCTATTTTCAAATCAGCTGTCACACTTAGTTGTAAGCATTGCAACATTTTATTTTAAGAAATAAGTGGATTTCATTTAGTTATAGTATTTTATTTAAGTTGAAAATTACAATGTCAATGATAAAAACCTCAAAGAAGCAGGGATGAACAATACATGGACGCATTCTCCGTTTCACTTTTATTCTTCTAAATTTAAAATAAAACAATTTGAACAAGGATTGTTGTCACTTATCTTTAAAATAAAATGTTCAGCATTCCTGCTTCTACGAGCCTCAACTTTCTAATTACCCTCCCCGGCTAGCATTTCTTATGGTGTAAAACCAAAACACAAGCCAATTCTTCAGCTTTTTTTCTAATGGATTCAGTCAATATGATTCGGTTGGTTGGTTATTATAATGATAAACGCCATCTAGTCCTAGGCTAAGCTAAGAGCTTGTGTTATGTGAATTAGCTTAGTCTTTACAGTTAGCTATCCCGGCTATCCGTAGTTATACTGTTGTCGATAAATTTGCATACCTTAATACCCACATCAGCACCGCCGTTGGCATAGTAAACCATTGATGCCTTAATTAAACGGCTCAAGCTTCGCCAAGGTTACTAACAATCTGCTAATGTAAGGGTATACTTAGATACGTAAGTACGTAATTTATAATGAGTAGTTCACATATTTTATTTTATTTTATTTGGGAAAAACAAACAATTGCACAGTATGTTTTACAGCAAAGAAATATTAACATTATGTGTAAATGTACTACAATCAACAACGTTTCCACAGATTACTTGTGCACATTATTAATTAGATGAGTAAGTACAAGTAACAATTATATACTAATTATCTTACACTAGGTATAACTTTTTTTTTTAAATCACAATTAATTTTGTTTTTGACTATTACACAAACTATTCATATTTTTTTTCTTGCAAATTCTTGCACATAGCCTCCATTGAAAACAAAACGCGATGAACGTTGTAAATAAAATTTGTATCCATACCTACTATTAAAGATTTTAGTTTTTTTTTTTGTAGGAATTTAATACTAATACTACTCACCCGCTTATAAAAAATATTTCCTTATTAGCTATTATCACCGAGTAGCATAGACTATATTTTAAAGGCAAACGGATGATATTTAAGTCGTAAGTCGCGAGAAAATTAGTGTTACGAGTAATTATTGTCTTTAAAACAAAGGAATTATCTTTTGAAAATCTGTTTTTTTAAGATCTTAAACTTAACCTTGAAAGAAAACCTTGAGGAGCTCAAGCATAAATCTTTTACCGTTATCATTTCGGGACTTCTTAGGTTATTTTATTTTGCTTCAGCGAATCACAAGTCAGTGTCAGATCATGCTAAGTAAAAAGTCAACGGAGACAAGCAAGATAAGCTTTTTGGCATTTTGAAGAAAATAGATTTGTTAACTGTAGACACTGTCTTACCACGATATTTTTTGTTAATACATCTTAAAGTTTGTTTGTTTGATGAAGTAAATTAACATTTGTCTACCGAGGCTAATTCGTGGATTGTGTAATCTTTTATTTTTTTCTACTTTTGTAATAATATTATAGAGCGGGAAATTTTGTAAGTATGTGATGTTGTAGGAGTAACCTCTGGATCTACTGAACACAAAAGTAAAAAAATAAAGGCATTAGTCTAAATGTAGGACCACATTCCACTTAATAAAAGTTTACAGATCCTTTAGTGAAATTACTTTTGAAACGTGCTCGAGTATGTAGAACTAGTTATTATCCGGCTTCATTCTTATTATCCGGCTTTTTCACCGTTTTTACTTCCAGGTATCCCAATTTTCGCCTTTGGTGTTCACCAAACCATTATGCACCTTTTAGTTCCGTTATTATTTTAGTGGTTCCCGGCATCCCAACTCTAAAACTACAATTGTGAAATTTTGAAAGTCCGGGAAACCACTATCTATTTGTGAGGGTATAGGTCGATACCTACTTTAACTTATTTACATAGGTCTGGAGAAGTTTCAATGTGGGAAGCCAGTTTATTTTTGGGTTAAGTGTTTGGAAACTGCGTAGATCGTTTGACTATATACCTTTTATACAGATTGCCGACGATATCGTATGAGAATGATTTTGAATTCATAATCATCATTTCTCTCTTTTTGTGAGATTACTAAAATGATTATTGTCACGAATAAGAATAGCGGCAGCTTTTACCTTTTTTTAATTAATATCACATGTAAAATAATTAAATCCAAGCAGAAAAAAAATCTCCCACAGAAGTAAATGGAAAAATCATTTGGGTTTTCGTAAAAGTAATTAAATCAGCATTAACGTTTGGATAAAGAAACAAGCGTGATGGTTCATGCTTCCGCCTGCTCTGTAATCACACACACACACTCACGCGCTTAAGTTATTTTTTTTTATATATAATACCATTTACTACGTTAGTACCTACACAAAAACTATTTTGCACTGTTTAAAAACCGCGAAATGAAATTAAGCACTGAATTTCAAACAAAACAATTATCTAGTTCACATTGGCTCAAATACAAAAAGAGATGGTTTAAATTACTTATTTTTATGAAATATAATTAACTTTTGCTTTTCTCGCTGTTGTTCCATTTAGACGTTTGCTGTCTCCAAATGTGAGGGTTCCATAGTAATTTAATTAGCATTTTAGAAGTGAGAAATATTGCGAAATGGATCTTAGACCTTTTTGTTGGGATATTTTCTAAACGATGATGTTACTAATTCATTTTGAAGCGAACGTCAGGTTTGTAACCAACTTTATTAATTCAGATAGGTAGCGCCGGTACTCCTTATTTTGAAGGTCTTTCATTATTTTCTTATTCAGCATTTTAATACTTATTACGATCGTCTTTGACTCAGCATAAGGAATTAAACACTGAATTTTTAAACACATTTCTTAGAATTTCTTCCTTCCAACGCAGAAGAAAACTTTCAAGATATTGACCTGACATTCGAGATAGACTTTCAAACATCTTTAAGAATTCTGTGAAGAACTCGCTTCTGTTGATACAGTAAATTAAATAGTTACCTGTGTGTGCTGGGGCTGTGAGCACGTAAGACGTACTCACGACGACGAGTGCGAGCGTCAAGAACCACATAGCTGCCATTGCGATCTGTTGGCAATAAGAAAAAGGGCACTTAATTTTTTTTAAAGGAAAATAGTTTTCCACCGCAACTTCATTGCTGAGAAATAAGTCGCTGTAAGGAGACTGCCTTTGCCTAAAGATTATTATAGTAACGTAACTTTAGTGATATTTTTAATTGTATTTAAATAAAAAAGAAAAGACCTTGACTAAAACGACTAATATCTATCGCTACTTCAAATTACTTATTCGTATTCTTTGAGCATCAAACAACGTTATTTCTCAGAAGAAATTTATTACTTTAATACATTTGATTTTTTTGTTTCCTCATCGTTTTATATTACCTAAAACATTGACAAGGAAATACATGCCTATGTATACGAAACCGCGGAAGCCAATACGTTCAAAGGCACTCTAACAAAATAAATGGATGAACGGAAAATCTGACGCGGGTTCAAGACAGCAAACTTATAACCAAGTATGAAGTATCATACGTACATTATAGAGTTAGGTTAGGTTAGGTTTAACGGGCAGGTGTCCGCAACTCCACGACCAAGCGCGTACTTTGCGTACGGGTGAGAATATGCCCTATTACATATAGAGTTATCGATTTCTATAATTTATTCATTAATTATTTAGCACTTCGTAAGCAGACTAACGCTTAGTGGAATAGTGTTGCAAAATAAAACGCAAATGTGCATAATAAAATGATAAATTGTATTGCTAACGTAATATTAGCGGTGGAAAAAGAACCAGCTTTAGAGTGTTGTATTTTTTTAATTTAACGTGGACAATTTTATTTTGTACTTTAATTACTTTCATTATTTTAACAGACTTGTCCTCCTTCTCCTGTAAATCAGATAACACGATGAAGTATGGCATTCAAATATTCACTGGTTCTTTATTGTAGGAGGAGCATTAATGCATCTTCTTATTAAACCATGAGTTCAGCTCATAATAAGTGAAGTTGGGTTAGATAGGGGGTCTGTATCATCTGCTCCCGTGACCCCCAGTGTGAGACGGAACACTGGTGTAGTTTTTAGTCAGTAAGAGGCTGACAGACTCTCCCTGGGTAGAGGACATCCATGAGGATGTCCAACCCACTCCAAAGTAAAAAATAGGGGGTCTAGAATCATGTACTAAACTTATGGTGCCTAGTTGTGCATCGCAACCGCTTTCCACTGTGTATTTCCCGAATAAAAGCCAATATTTTTTGTAAATTCTTAATTATATCTTACCAATATCTTACCGAAAGTTTTTGTAAGTTATCTTGTTAAAAATAGAAATCAAACGTCTCATCGTCTCAAATTACCTCAAACATTAACGGAGATATACGTACCTAAGTAAACGAAACCGCAGAAGCCAAAATGTTCAAAGACTCTCAAAGAAAATGAGTAGGCGAAGGGAAAATTTGGCGAGGTTATAAGACTTATAACTAATACAATAATCGTTTATTTCCTTCGTAAACATCTTAGGGACATCAAATCACATCCGGACATCGTGTACCTCCCAGCGCTGATGTGTTTTTTACCTCATGTTCTTTTTATATTATAAAATCGTAAGTTTTACCCAAACGAAGTAGATTATAAATGAAAAATACTTATTTACTTTTAAATGTAAAATATCATAGGGGTAGATAGGAGTGATGATTTTGTTCATAGTTCTTTACAGTTTTGAGCGAATCATAGGTACGTACAAATAATAACACTGACAATGCTGCATTCTGAAAACAAACCAAGGAAAATAAGGATTAATTTTTATATACAAAGACTAGTTGTACCCTGCCACGCGTGGCTGTGGCACATTGTGATTGAATGGTTAAAAAAATAAGAAAAAAAAATAGATAAAAACAATCCTTGATGCGGATTATATATCATGCTAAAATTTCAGCTCGATCGGTGCAGAACTTTTTGAGTTTTTGAAGCGTACACAAACTAACATAACATTTTTATAAATATAGATTATATAATTATTTTGTGTCATATGTAATCATAAACATTAAGTTGGGATGTCCTTCTCACTATAGGTAAGTACTATTAATTCTGTCTTCTTCGTTCGTGTTTCATTTAACTACCTTACCTACTAACATCAGTGGTAATGGTAAGTTGTATTGTAATAAACTAACACGATGGATCACTGTTGTCGGAAAATAAAGATTATTACTTTTATTAATAATTAATCTTCCATTAACGGACGTCCTAAAAGGACATACTACACCGACCCTAATGGTAATATTCTTCAGAATGGTCAGGTGCGTAGTACTTGCAACCGGCGTGGATCATAAACGATGCAAAAGGAATCAAAGCAGGTGGCGTTCTATAGTTTAGGCTTTCCTCAAGGGCAAAATGGCGACAGTTTATTAATTGCTGTACTTATGCAAGTAATATTTTATTGATCAGAGCTAAGTTGGACAGTTCTGTGTCGAATGAAAATGAAGTGTAGTATACCTACCCACATTTTACCAGTTATTCGACCGTATTGCCATCAATCGGATACATTGACGGACTTCAGACTGCAACTAATAAATCCAAATATAAAATTGCAAAAATGTCTACCCAACTCGGAAGTCGAACTTAGGTAGGTACACGTGCTTAGCAGTAGCCCCTTATACCACTAGCTTTTTGAATCAGTTGGACTAGGAGGAAGAATTTATAATCAATATTTGTAGCAGAGGATTCACACGGGGACAGTATTTCATATGGGAGGACACTATTTCGTATTTCTGACCATATTCGAAACTGAAGCAGCTATTAGTAAATACGTTGCTGAAATGCCTCCATGTGGCTTACCGCATGGCTTTGGTCGTAGAAACAGTTAGGTTAGTGTACTCGTAATTGTGTATTACACACACAAGCTGAGGTTTGATGAAATGTTTGCAGTGTTTGCATTCTCACAATAGTACATTTTGAAACAAGTGAACAAAGTTTGTCATTGTACTCGTCTTGGGACGCAATGGAGTCTAGAATTAAAATGTATTATACTATGTTTATTGACACACATTTGAAGTAAAAACAAAAATAAAAATTGATACTTAATGGCTTCTTTTTATTACTTATTATCAAATGTTTTGTAAAAAAGGCTGCCGCATTTTACTTCGGTGATTGTGCCTTCGCATAATAAAATAAATAAAATACAACAACTGTTTGTTTTTTGTTATTTGAATGAAAGTAATCATAAAGTTTGCAAACAATTAACATACCCATAGTAAAATAATATGATGTTTATTAAAAGTGTCTGACTTCTTGGATTCATGTAGAATTATATCTTTCATTCATCTAGAATTACTTATTACTTGCTTCAAAAATGGCGATTGTGTTGTGAGTAAACCGGCCATGTCTGAGAGATATATTTCTGTTATGCCTAAAGATTTTAATACCGCGACAGAATTAAGGAAAAATGTAAACTTATTCTTAAACTTATACACCAGAATAGGCATTTTCTGTGGCACGCTTTTTCTTTCTGGGAAATACTAACTGATGAAGTGAAAACTTTTAATTAAAGATTTCGCTGGTCCGTTTTTCCCGATTCAATGCCAAATCATGGCAGTTTTAGGGTTCCGTACCCAAAGTGTGCCAACGGAACCTTTTATTCCTAAGCCTGGCCTCTGCTGTCCATCCGTTCGTCCGACTATCCGTCCATTCATCTACCGTTATAGGTTGATCATTGAAATAAAGAACACCGGCGAGGGACATTGTTGACGAAATTATTAAGCGTCTACTTATGTCACCGTAATAGATACCAACGAAATAATTTACTAAGTTCTATCAAATCAATCATAAGGCCTATCAAAGTCTGGAAAAAAAATCTTCATAATTGAGAGCTTAATTGACTAGAGTATTGATGAAATAAATAATCATAGCTTTGTGTTTTTTTTTCTTTCGGGCTTGACTTCATGGCTTTTGGATTAGCTATACTTTTAATGTTGCCATGTAATATAAATCTTAGTCAAGTTGCTTAAAATGATTGGCTTTACATAATGCATTAATATACTTAGAAAATACATGTCTGCATCAGAAACACGGTGTGATTATTATTATTGCCTGTATCTAACAATAAATAAAATGAGTTATCCTCGACATGATACGAAACTTTTCGCGTCCGCGTCAGACTCGCACTTGGCCAGTTTTTTTCAATCCACGACCCTATCAATGTCCGAAAGATTTTTCCAAGTTATCTTGTTAAAAATAGGAATCAATCACAAACTTTTGATGGATTTAGCAGACTCAATTATCCCCAATTTAAAGTTCGTTGAGACCAACTAGAGATTTGGTACGAACGACTTGTGTATGACTTCTGTAACTTAGATTACGGCGCCATTAGTTGATTACGTGGTCACAAAGATGTTGTTATATCAGCGAAGTTTCTAGGAGTGGCGTCGGGCATAATTATCTTCACGTAAATTGGGAGATAATTTGCTAGTTTATTTGTAATTGGCAGTTAGGAGATGCAAGGTTGATCGAGTGAAATGAGCCTTAGGTTTCATTCACACTGGCGCATGGTCGAAACTAAGCGTCGCGTTTATTTTCACTTAGTTCTCTTACTAATAAACACGAAATGTGTAACAAACATGTTTTTATGTATAGACGCCAGTACAGCAACCTAACCCAATGTGTCAAATTTCTTTGATAGGTTTTCAACTTTATTCTAAACACATAAGGTTCATGTTTAATTGGGAAATTTTGACAGTTTGGGGTAGGTTGATGTGGTGGCGACTGTACCTACACGTTTTTCTCTTAAGTTTCAAGTAATAAACACAATAGATAAGGTAGATAGAACAAGTAGTAGTTTGACGTAACTTTACAACGCGTTAATTAATAAGGTTGTAATAGTATATTGCACTCTATATCTTTATTTATTGAGAGATCTGCAAGCCATACAAAAGTTTGTCTTAAGTTTAATTGCCGCTTCGGACAATTTTTTGGAGAGGCTACGATTGCGTGCTGCACTGCGTATCGCGAAACAGTAATAAGCAGCTAATTACTCAGCCACCGCGCCAACTGCGTCAGAATTCAAATCAAATTATTGTGTCACTGTAGTGTGTGTGTGTGGGTAATTATTGTGGGAACACCAGAAAAACTTTCAGCTCATCACAGAAATAACAACTCGTATAGGAGTTATTCTCCAACAAACTTGTTGATTAAGGGTTCTATCGAGTCACGCAACAGAAGCACGTTAATCACCGCTACAATATTCGAACTTGTCTTTGCAGAACAGACTATTTATAGAATAGTAACTTAATATAAATAAGTGCGTACATAATGTTGTGTGAGAAGGGAGCGTAGATAATGGAGGGTCAAACACCATAATAAATTGCTTAGATACGAGTACCTATGTACTGATATGGAAAGTAACAGATGTGGCTGTTACTATCTGTTCACAGACTATTGTCGCAATAAGTAAGCTTCATATGCCTCTTTTCAATTTGAATTTCAACTCTTAATACATGGCGTTTGTTGAACCACCTTAATTTTGCTTTTATTAAGTTGGTACTAAGGAATGTCAGGTTGTTGATATTAACAAAACGTGTCAGAAAAGTCACTGGCAAAATGACATGATCGTGACACGGTACTAGTACAGTTAGAAAGGCGGAATAGTCCAATGGCTAAGGAGTCGTCAGCCTGGCGATCGAGAGGTCGTCATTTCCATCCTCACCCATTGCACTATTGACGTGAACCCACAAACACTTAAACATTTTAAGCTTAGTTTGAGGGGTTAACACGACTACAAGTAATGGTTAAGTCATAGCTGTAAGTTGCAAGAAGTAACATAATAATATGTTATGTCTACATTTACATTATCTGATATTAAAGAAACATTATATGCATAAAAAATTTACAGTTAGTCGTAGCTTCGTGAATGTAATATGTATGAATGTAATATTTTTATACATGTACAATATTTTTGTAGATATAGGTACTTTTTTTTTCGTTAATGACAAAAAGCGAATTGGTCCGCCCACCAAGAGAGAACCGGAAAAATATTTTTAGCGACCATAAAGCTTGTTTGTGTAAAGGATTTTACAGATATTGTCCATTAATCATAAGCCAAAAGCCACACGGCCTAAATAAAAATAAAATCATTTTTTATAATGTTCAAACGAAGCGCTATTTGACCTACGAGTACGAGTACACTTAACATTTTTAACTTTCGGTTCTTATTCATTATTTGAACTATAACAATAGCAATACAGGGTTTTAAAATAAGTAACTACGACGACAGACAGATGAATTTGCGTCGTAGTGGGTCCTTTTTACGATTCATATTATAATATTTTTGAGTGCCTCGTTCGTCTAATGAGCGTTTAGGCTACTGCTAAACATATTATCCTTGTGTCGATTTCCGGGTCGTACAAAGTGATTTTGGGTTTATTTCATCAGGAAATTCTAATTGGCAGCCCGTAGCCGGGATTTCTTCCCGGTACTGACGAAATGTAGGTGTTAGACAGCTGGTGAATATTGGTGCATACATATAATAAGCTAAACCTTTCGGGAAATAAAGGCGTGGTGATTTATTATTAATTTCGGTACGGAACCCCAGTAGGTAATGCGAAGAAAATCCGTTCCACTCTAAAATAAAACTACTCAGACTACTTAGTGGCGGGGAGGAATAAATCTAACTACAAACAGACGTTGCCAAGAGCCAGGATTATTCGTTCCTAAAAAGTAGAGAAACCTACTTTTCATGCGTATTTTTTTTTGTACTGCAACCACTTTTAAAAAAGTTCTTCGTCAGCATTCGTCAGTATCATCTGCCTATTTTTTCCCCAACTAGGTTGGGGTCTGCTTCCATACTAACCTTTTTTTTTAGGGGTGGAAAATCCTCAGGGATGTCCCCCGCCCCGGGGAGGGCGTGGGGGTCTGTCAGACTCTTACTGACTAAACACCACCCCGTGTTTCTTCTCACACCTGCGTCGGGGGTCACGGGAACAGAAGATACTTCCGCGACCCCCGACTGATGCCGGCCCCAAGGGCCTCGCCAAGTTTGCGAGGGGAGTGAGGTGTTAGACTCCCTTCGCGACGTCCAAGAGAGGCGCGCGTGAACACGAGGCGCCGCCACCTCGGGTCCATGTACAGACGCCAGCACATCAAGTTACCCCAATGTGTCAAATTTATTTGATCGTTTTTGAAAAACTATCTTTATGGCAAACAGAATAAGGTTCATATTCAATTGGGAAAATTTGACACATTGGAGTAACTTGATGTGCTGGCGTCTGTTCATGGAGGGCGGCGGACGTCCCAGGGGCTCTGTCCCGGCGGCGCCGTGTCGGTTTGCTGGCGCCCGGTGCGTCTGCTACGGGCCGGGTGAGTGGAAATAATCTCACTCTCCCTTTCCGCAGCCGTCGAGTCCTGAGACGCGGTGGTGTCCCAGGACTCGACGCTGCCGACCATTCTCTCGACTACGACCAACAGCGAGAAGTCACTACCTATTTCATACCAACTGAATGCTAGTGTTTCACAGAAGTCAACTGCCTATCTGACCTCCACAACTCAGAGACTGGGTAACACGGTACACATTGGGTAGACTCGATATACGTGGTTGGACGGTTTTGATTAGAGGATCGAGTCAGAATTCAGAAAGTGTCAGACTTTCTGGATCTAAATAGCTGTAACGACTGTTAAATATCACATCATGTCGGCCGGGACCAACGGTTTAATGTTTTGTTTATTTTAATGGCTTTTGTTGTTGTGCTTTCCGAAGCACGGAGGGATCCAGATATACATATCTATAATTAAACGAAACGACTAAGTTCTTCGTACAGATAAATAACATATATTCTTTCAAGTATTTGTATCAATCGTAGCGTAGGTTATTTTGATCTTACTTAAGTCAAGTCGTCAAAGTTACCGAAAAAGTTACATGGTATAAAAATACTTGACCATAAAACTCTGAAATACCGCCTCCTTTATATCGGTTTTATAACTTAGGTATAATCTCTCCCCATGAACAATAACTGAGGGGTACTTTAATGGCAGTTACTTGTGAATGATGGGCCCCAATTTAATAAGATTGCAGCTGTTTTGTACAGATAAACTGTCTTTTGTTTTAGGAACACGGCCGTTAACAGACCATGAACAGTTTTTAAAACTTCGCTATTGGCATATCTCAGATATCTACGGCATACCTACCTACTCAACTAAATCACCCTTACCCCTATATTAAAAACCACAGAATTAAGTTTAAGCCAACAAAACATTTTATTTTGGTAAGTCTGATATTGGTACTACTTGCTGCTCGTTTATTGATAAGGAGCAGTTGATTAACCCACAGGTGTAGTCTTATCCTACGAATAAAATATTATTGAATTTTCTCGTGTTATCATTTTTTACAAAATCTGACAGAAATCAATTTTATAATGCTTGACTTTGGTATGTACCTATAATAAGCCATAGTCCGCTTAGAAAACTAAACGTGTTCTTGAATGGAGACTGTAAATCGGAGGGTGTCCGTTTTTTAAGACAATCACAGGCTAAGTACAGTATTGATCTACGATCTAGTCAAGCATCGAAGAAGTTGGGACTATTTATATTGGATGTCCAGAAGTGAACCACTCATCCCTTTTTTAAACAGTCTCTGAGTTGAGTTATATCAGCAAAAAAAGTTATGTACAAAAGTATTTCCTTGAACCCATTTACTAAAATAAATTATATCATTTGTCTATACTACCATATGTAGTGTTATAAAGAAGAAAGATTGGATTGTTTATTTGTTTGTTTGCATTGAATAGGCTCCGAAACTACTGGACCGATTTGAAAGATTCTTTCACCAAACAAAAGAATCTTTCCCGGGTGACATAGACCACTTCTTATCCCTGTATTCCCACGGGAACGTGAACTACGCGGAAAAACCGCATTGCGTCTGCTAGTCATTTATACCCTATGCAATGTAGATCTACACACAACCTGATACCACGAGTTCAGAACACGACACTTGATACTAAAGTAGGTACTACATAGGGCGGTAATGTCCCTTCTCCCAAAAGATGACTCAATCAAATACAAAACAAAGTTCATTAACTCAAAACAGCACGTTTTGAACGTCATAAATGACATCAGACGCTCGCAATTCACCACTTTCTAGTGCACTTTCTAAAACACATTTGTCTATATAAGATTAGAAGGACCTGAATTTGTACGAATCTAGATTCGAGATCGAAAATGAAAATCCTAACGACTAAAAACTTAACATCACGCCTGTAATCCCAGGATGGTTAGGCAAAGGTGTACGTACCTATAGGACATCCACATTTTGCCAGTTATGTTTAAGTCCCATGTAATTGGGGGTGATCCTATTGCCATTAGTCGGACTCAAATCCAGACTCCGCGAACTTCTACTGAGTAATTCCACATGGAAAATTCAAAAACGTTTTGCCCGAACTAGGGATCGAACCCGGGTCCTAGTGCTCAGCAGTAGCACTTACGACCACTAGACCAACGAGGCAGTCCACAACTAAATTATTGTTTCAATGTCATTAAACCTTTCAGTTCTGCTGTAATTTTTAATAAAACCGTAACATCAAGTTGTCAATAAGATGTTAAAACCCTGATATCAGACCCTCGTCACGATGAGTGCTTCTGACGTGAAGACGTGATGTCTAAGAGTAAGCATCGCAGTTAAGTGAAAGCCAGACTTTTGTTAGTAAATTAAATTGCGAAAATCGACTTAGACAGCCAGAAAGCTTTATTTGTTTTTTTTTTGTAATAAAAGATACTCTTGACGATAATGGTAAAATCAAAACTCATTTAAACTCAAACTCTTTATTGTATTCATGAGTACATTACTACTATACACATCTAAGAGATTGTATGTTAAAGAAAAGCTACTACTCACGTTGACTGCCTACTACCAGACACAATAGAAATTTAATTGTTCGCGGTCAACGTGTGACCGACGTGGAGATATCTAAGTGATAGACTTAAAAAGTCATAATTTTAGTAGTCAAAATTAAATATTATATTATATGTATTAATTATTACAAGATCTCCCAATAGATACCTATTTATATTTATATTCTATATTATAATTTGTATAAATTAGTTTATCTTAGAAATTACCTACCTACTGTGTAATAATTATAATTTATAAGTGCTCTCTCCTAACTCACTTATTTTGCTGTGTCCATGTGATTTAAATTTAAGTTTTACCACCTAAGTACTACATGTGGTATGCAATAAAGTATTGAGTATTGAGTACATACATCACTACAATGTTATTACATAAATAACATCAATTTCCTTTATCTCTGTTGACATTTAGTTATTATTGTTACTAACTGAGTTATTTAAGAATCCTTTCATCATTTTATATTACAAAAAGGATAATGATAAAATCAAAACCCATTTACTTAAATTACCTACATGAGTTTCCTAGAATTCTACCGCTGACATTTAGTTATTTTTGTTAGTAAGTAAGTTTTTCTACTTCTGGGATATCCTGAACGCGGGATGACCTGGACAAATTAAACGACCAGCGGCCCACTATGGCCCTGGACCGCAGGAGTTAGAGATCGTGGGGAGAACCTTTGCCCAGCATTGGAATGATGAAGGCCAGCAGTAGTAGTAGTAGTATCAGTAAGTTTTTCTACATAATAAAAGAAAGTTGGATCCAAAATAAATATAAATCCCGTAGCAAACAACATTATTTATAGCATAATAATATTAATTTCTTAGGTTTCAAAGTATTGTCTACTAAAATAGCAGCAGCGTATCAATTAAGAAAGTCTTTTTTTATTAATATCGATAATATCATTTTTAGAATTAGGTATACTCAATTTGTGGAGAGGCTGTATTTGGAAGGGCTCTAAAAAACTACGGCTTCTTATATTAATTTGAGTTGATAATTAAAAGCGGTTTCGTAGGGCTAACTTGGCAAAGACCTTTCCAAAAAAAATAAAACAATGGAAAATGGGCGCCATGACATAGGTTTTTTTAATGGTATAATCTAATCTGCGATCCCATCTTATGAAATCAATGATGGTGAAGCACACTAGTTTGTGAAGAGCCCATGCTATCTAGCTTAGACATCTATAATCGGACGGGAAGACCGCAACAGGCAAGTTGTTCCAGTCCTTTAGTAGATTCCGATTCATCTAGAATATAATAAGAGAAAACACAGCTATTACTACCCTAAACTTCAACGGGGAATGGACAATTTTGAACAACTGTTTGCTATAACAATCACGGGTACGACGGCGGGTGATAACGAGAAAAAATGGGATGAAGAAATTATCTTACGCAGTTCACACTCTCTCTAAGTTCACTACTCACAGTTTTTACTATGACATTTCTTCGCACGTCTATAGTTTCTTAAATCTCTTTAGGATACAATAAGAAAACACACAGTTCTAGCTTTTTGTAAATATGTGACACTCCAGAAAAATATAGAAAACCCTCCTGCTAACTGCTCAAAGACAAAATATTGTTCCAATAAAGATAATTCCTTTCTATGTATAGACCAGATGAAACTAAACTCAACAAGCGGACAATAAAAGGTTAAATATGTGAGGACACACGCCAATAGACAATTCGCACATATCATCACGGTACAAAGGGATAACCACAACGACCACAAAAGCGCGTGTCCCGATTTATATATAGACCCCAACGTGCGCTGGTCCAGTGACCCAGTTCAAAAGGTTATTGCTCCTTGCACGAACTCATAAAATAATCACGCAATACTTTATTTCAAATCCGCGATTCAACATTCCAAATTAGAACGTTAAGGATGTTGCTGAGTATTTCCAAAAAAAAAATACCAGTTCCAGATTTAAGTACGCGTTCCAATATTATTTGTAGGTCCCGAACTGGTCTGGTTTAGTGACCCAGTTCACCGGTTGTTCCCCTTTCCTCCCTCGGCCCGTTCCCCTGTGTCCCGGGACAGCTCCTGCAACGGCTGATCGAAACATGATTAAAATTGCTTTAGTGCAATATACTTGCGGTATTGGTCGGCTTTCCAGAATTTAATAATGGACTTTTTATGTGGATTTTATCAAAAAAATACTGCTGATGGTCGGAATTTTTAAAACTTTTTAAGCAAATGGTTAAATTCGTCTGTGTGTGAAACGAAAAGGTGCTGATTTGACTTTTCACAACTTTATAAACAATGGCTATCAATTTATTCTAAATGTGATTTCTTATACAAATAACACTACATCACGCCTAAAATCCGCAAGGATAGAAGATAGGTGCACCTGTATTACACCCATTTTAAGCCAATTATTTTTAAGTCCCACGTAGTAGGTGGCGAGTTTATTGCCATCAATCACAATTCCATACTGCGAGCTATGACCGAGAAATTCCGGATAGACAAATTCAATACCGCTTTTCTCAGCAATTGCATCTGCGACTAGATTAACGAAGCAACCAGCGTTTCTAATACAAATAAACCATATTGAAAACAGACGTCTTCATAACTAAAGGAATTCATTAAACGTAGAGCAAATTAATGTGTTGTAGACGGGGTGTTACCAGCACATTACAAGTCTGGGACTGGGGAGTGTCTTAGCTGTTCTAATAATTATTTCATTAAGCTCCATCTGTCTTGGTGGGAACGACTGAACAGAAGGAGGAGCGCTGAATGATTTCAGTAATATTTTACTTAATACAACCTCTCTACAAGTGTTCCTAAGTCCCGCCAACCAAGATTAAAATGCCTTTTTCGCACATAGATTTAAATTTTCGTTCCTAACGATGATTAATCTGGATTTCGTGATTGTACACAACGTCAATCAGATGAGAATTAGACTGCCTCGTTCAATCCCTGAGTCGGGTAAAGTGTTATTGAGTTTTTCCATCTGGAATTTCTTAGTAGCAGCCCGAAATCTGGATTCGTGCCCAATTAGTGGCAATGGTTCCGCCTTCTATTACATGTGACTTTAACATAACTGGCGAAATGTGGGTGTACTACAGGTACACCTCTGTAACCCTTCGGAGATTACAGGCGTGATGTTATGTATGTACAGCTACAGACGCCAGCACATCAATCTACCCCAAACTGTCAAATTTTCCCAATAGAACATGAACCTTATTATGTGTAGAATAAAGTCGAAAACCTATCAAAGAAATTTGACACATTGGGGTAGGTTGATGTGCTGGCGTCTGTACAACAATAATCTGTTAGCGGCCTGCGGTTCTATGGAACAGGCATTGCTCAATTTTAAGTAACAGTAGTCATTATATCAGCCGAAAAGCCGAAAGACATCCACTGCTGGACTTCCCCAAGGATCTCCACTACATCAACATCAACCAAGCTTTTTCTAGTAAGCTGTTTTCAACTTTACAAGGAGTATGAATAACGAAGAATCCTATTCCAGACAACTAACTTCACAAAACATGTACAAGTACGAAAAGAACTCATTGTTATTCAGATAAAACAATGAATAGTTTAATAACCAAAGAAAAAAATAATTTCTCAAAAACAAGAAATGTTAAAAAACAATTTTATTTAAGTAATATTTTTTTAGGTAATCAAGGTTCATAAAAGCCCATTACTCGGTAACTCATCGTAGTAGGTGTAGGTCCTTAGGTATGTAAGTTCTACTTAATGAACTGCAGAATGATAAGGAAAAACCCATCATCTACCTTTCACTTTCCCAACTATGTTCGGGTCGGCTTCCAGGTTAACCAGATACATCTGAGTACCAACCAGTGTTTTATGTGGAGTGACATTCCAATCCAGTGACTGGGTACACAAAAACCCTTGGTTGAACTGGTTGTCAGACTTTTAATGTTCTGTCTGACTACTCGTCCTCCTCCTTGCGTCGTACTTCTCAATGCTCAGGGTCGTGACCTCCCTGCTTCATCACCTTTTTTTCCACGATGTTCCTCCATCTGCTTCTGTCTCTGGCGGTGTGAAGGGCATCGTATACCGAAGAGTCAAGAGTGGCTGACTACTCGTAACGACTGTCATAGATCTACAAATGGTAGCCGGCACCATAATAACGTGTTTTTGGAGCCACGGAGGGTCTTGGTAATAATTAATGGTCACCCATCCACGGACTAACCTTAAGCGTTGCTTAACCTTCGATCAACTCGCGCGGTTGATACTATTATTTAGATACAAGCCCCTCTTTTGTAATGATAACTTAAACTACACTCCATAAATAATTACTTTTCAAAACAGACTGTCGTGAACTGGTGACACGGTACCGTGACAATTTAATTACTTCGTGTTTAATGTTGCATGGCTTTTGATTGTAAGACCTTTGTCATCCTATCTAGTAAGACCATGACAATGAAATTACAGCTATTTAAGATAAATTAGTACGACGTCCTATGACATTCTTGGCAGATTGGTATGAGAGAAAACATGAATTTCAAAACCAAAGTATAAATTTCTTATAAAAAATATGCAGTTTGCTATTTTCTAATGGAAGTCATCCTGGATTTGAAATTCATCATTGTGTATAAGTAGTATTCTACTAGTCCGGCCCTTTCGTTTGATACCCATATTGAGGATATTGTGAAAAAATATTTACGTAATCAGTCATTTTGTGACGGCGGCCATCTTGAACCGATTTGCATCAAACACAGCTTCTTAGCTCTTATACGTGTTGTTTACAATTTATTGTTCTTACACTTCCGACTAATTCACCTTTCAAACAAAAACAACAATATCAAAATTGCCACAGACACACACACAACACCTCATCGTTGTAGCGTCGGGAGTTAAAAACAAATAAAATCATCCAATTAAAGTTTTAGAAGAAAAATTAAGTATTCCCATTTAGAGGCAAATGGTATGAAGACAACGCTTAATTTATTTAAAGAACATAATTTTGTTTCTGTACAGAATTTTGGTAACTTAAAAATATATAATTTTAATGATGATGCCTTAAAATGTCATGCTGAAAAGATTTTTAATTGTTTTGTTTATAATTTCTATAAATGTTCAAAAATATCATTTTATCTTTTCATTTAAGTAACACAGATTTTTAGTTGTTTTGTTTTTAATTTCCATTATTGTTAAAAAAGTTATCATCTTCTCTTTTTATTTAAAATAGATTGTAAAGAAATTTTCACCTTCACTCGTGTTCATATAGTTCTTTAATATATTTTTGTATTTAAGATGTGGATTACGTCGCAACTACACATATGCAATGTAATTTTAGTTTAGGTACTACCTGTTTATAACTATATTTGTGTAGCTGTTTGTTACAAATAAATAAAGAATAGTCGGTAGCCGACGCTATTGCCAACATAGATTGTTGAATGTTAACACCCCGGAATATCGCTGTTTTTACCATAGACTAAAGTCTTTAGATAGAGTAAACCTTAAAAAGAAAAATAGTTTAGTTTAACATCGTCTTAAACATTAGGGTCGCTATATAATTAAAACATTTCATAACATCACATTTTACCTTACCCCTCGGGGAATATAGGCGGTATTCCTGGAAGGGTACGCCAGAGGTGTAGGTACTTATATTAACACATTTCGCCAACTATGTTTTAAAGTTCAATGTAATAAGGGGCGAACCTATTGCCATCAACCATGTACAAATTTAGAGTCCAGGCTGTTATTGAGGAATGTTTGATAAAAATACCCAGTAGCACTTTCTTTTCTTAGCCCGACACGGGAATCGAACCCAGGACATCATGCTTAGCAGCAGCACGTGCGACAATAAACCGAAAAAAGTTTAAAATTATAATTAATAGCAAACCAACTACGTTCAACTTGGTTTTCAATTAATCTTCCAATTAAATACTTATGTATACGTAGGTAATTAAATAGTAGATTTATTGAAATTTACTAAAGCATCGATAAATGTACCTACGATATAAAATATTTAAATTGAAATGTTCAATTCAATAACTGTGACTTGATCCTGAATTTCAGAAGTTTGAACTTCCAAACATTGCAAGAAACCGCGAACGATCATAACTCGAAGGTATATTCTACGAGTATATTTCTTTGCATAGTATATTAGTACAGTTGTTACTTATATTCTTAATACAAAAACGAAGATAACTTTGTTTACCCTAACCAATCTTAATAAAATTTAAATTGTGCTGTTAGGTAATTATTTGTGGAAGACTCCTATTTCTAAGTTTCAATACATAATATCATAGACTTAACATATACAGAGGTGTACCTACCATTTTTCCAGTTATATCATAGTCGGGCGAGCCTAATGCCATTAATCGGGCACAAATCCAGACTCCGGGCTGCTGCTAAAAAAATCCAGATGGAAAAACTCAATAACACTTTGCCCGACCCGGGGATCGACCCCAGGACCTTATGCTTAGCAGCAGCGCTTGCGTCCACTGGACCCACAAAGCAGTCAATGAACAATAACATTGATACCGGTTGTAAATGATATAATTATATCAATAGCGGTTTTATTGAATGCTGACTGAGTAACCTTTTTTTTCAGTTGCCCTTACGCGACAGTTGAAGGAAAGTTTGCCACTGAATACAGTTAAAACATTAAGAAGTTCCTCGTTGGGGTCTATTTAAGCCACTTGGTCAAACTTAGGATGCTACTGCATAGATGTAATCACCAAACATCATTAACTAAAGTAGCGCCATTCTACAACAACACCAATATCACAGAAACGAATTATAGTAATAGATTCTGTATACTCGCTTTGT
Organism: Euplexia lucipara; assembly: GCA_921972225.1. Lineage (NCBI taxonomy): Eukaryota > Metazoa > Arthropoda > Insecta > Lepidoptera > Noctuidae > Euplexia > Euplexia lucipara. Next base: position 13,290,953 of record OV179148.1, read on the forward strand.
AACATAAAAACTCGTATGCTGTCAAAGTCAAGAAATAAGTGCAAATCCGTTCGAATAAACATAATATTACATCCATTTCGTCTCACATCGATTTCTCTTGATATGTCCTATTTTATTTTACGGTTATACGTATAATGCGACCTTATAAGTCTGTATACTGTGCGGACCAGAAACGAAAAGTATTTTTCTTTTATAATTAAAAAAAAAACACAAAAAAAATGTTTATTGAAGCTTTTTGATTCAGAAATGAGAAGTTAAAATTGGTTAGTCGAACGTATATTACCTACTGTCGATTGTTATCGGTTTATATTATGACGGGTCTGCTTGAAGCGGAAAAAGAGATGTTCAAGCAAGTATACTATACAGGCTCCAATCTTCCACATCTAATTTCCGCTCTGTTAGTTGTACTATGAAAACTCATCTGGAACTGGCAAAGACCGACTTATTAATGTATTTATTCTTGTATATTAATGTATTGATTCTTGTTGAAATAGTATTCTAATAACAGAAAAACATGTGCATTATGATTCATATATTTACAACGTTAAAATTTCTTGGTACCTTATATTTGTGTTTTTTTTTTCTTCGTTAAGATACTTATTTTATTTTATAGTAGAGTCTTTTATTAGTAGTTGCAATCAATCGGGCACAAATCCTGCTACTGACAAATTCAGTGTAAACAATTGTTGGTTGGCCATTAAAGAAAAAAAAAGATAACGAACATTAGTTCGTAAAAAAATCTCTCAATTCATTGTGAAAATCACACAGAATCCGCTTGTCATTCATTTACTAGGTTGGGTTTAATGAAGACTACCTTACCACCTATAGAATGAATTAAATGAATCCAGAGTAGGGACCTGTCATGCGTAATTATTCAAATTGATACTATTGGTTTAAATTGGTTACAAAGTTTCCCTTTTGAATTGTAGTTTTGGGTCAATGTTATCATATTTCATAATGGTGACCGTTTTTGAGTGCTTTCTCTTTCTATTTACAATTCGTAAATCTTAGGACTCACTTAAACAAAGACTTCTTGGCGCCATTGCTGAGTGATTGGATGCTGATCTGAGTTTCGTGGGTTCGATTTCCGCACGGATCAAATATTTGTATGGCGCAGATAGTAGTTTCGGGTCTGGCTGTGTGTATGTGTGTGTATGAAGGAGTTTAAATGACTGTCATTCAGGCGAAATCCATACAGCGAGATAAAATTTTTGCAAATAGTTATGACCTAAAAAATAAGGTATTATACTCCAACCCGCCCGTTTTGGCTTTTGTTTACGTAAGCTATGTAGACCGTACCTTTTGTTTTCATACATTCTTGTAATACCTATAATATGTATCAGCCTGTATTATTCATGAGTACTCAAAAATTCAAGTCAAGAGAACATTTTATAGTTCCCGATATAAATAGAATTATAAAGCAGTAAACAAGCTTGATGCCCAATATCAGCTCTCGGTATTCTGTACCTTACACTGTTTACCCATCCTCCACCTCCTTACCCGTCCTTTTCACTGTTTACATAACGCATTAAGTTTGTATACAGTGCATCTCAGACACGAGAGACTGATTACACAAATTCACAGACAATCTCGACCCAGACGGTGGCACCTACCTATAGAGTAGGGTTGCCATAATTTTCAAAAACCAGTGGGGTTTAAAATGTATGATAATATATTGAATATTAGCCGTGGAATACATCTATCAAATAATTCACCTAGGACAATGATTGTTCATTGTTAAGCATATGTATAAGATTCATAAGATTAAATCCTAGTCTTTTCTTAACTACACTATGTTGGGATCGGCTTCAAGTTTAACCTGATGCCGTTGAGTACAAGTAGGTACATGGCGCCGACTGCCTATCTGACCTCCAAAACCAAGTAAATGGGTAATACAATACCCCTTGGTTAAACCGGTTGTCTGATTTTCGGGACCCTGACGGCATCAAAGCTCTGCAAATGACAGCCGGGACCAATGTCATAACGTGTGTCACGGAGGCGTCTTAGAATGTAATCTATGGTCACCCATCAACTTTGGATCGACCTAGGCAAGTGTAGCTTAACCTTTCATTGATCCGTGTTGCTGTTATTATTAAGCCTTAAAAACTCACGTTGAAAATACTTTTACACTGGAGAATTGCTTTTAATGGGTCGACTCCTAAGAGATTCCGTTTATCTTGTCTTAGCAATTTATTTACACGGCAGTTTGAGCTTAGCGTTTAGTTATTTTCGGGATGAATAGCAGCCCTAGTATACATACTTGTCTGAATCGTGTGCAATGTGAACATCTGCGGTACAAAATCGTTTCCACAAAATTAAACCCTAAAGGAAAATTGTTTACACCTGGTTTGAGGTGCAGTGAATAAAAGTAATCTAATTAATGTCTTAATATTTAAGTGTTAGTAAGTACTTAGAGGTGTACCGATGGTTCTAATTAGCAAGAAAGTACAGATGATAAGTTACGGCGAATTAGAACATAACCTTACCCTTAACCTAAGAAGCATTTCAGTCTTCATATTTTTGTGTAGTTAATGGCTAATCTAGTAAAAAAAATTCAATGCCGCCCATCAATGGGCTTCTGACTTTGCATCACAGGCTTTCGACAAATATTTCTCAGCCATGCCGGTTTCCTCAAGATGATTTACCGCTTTTTAAGAAATGGTAGGTATTTTTGTGAGCTTAATTATTAATTTTAGATTTTGTACGCCACGCCGGTCACAGGTGAGCCACGAACTAAAATTTCTATCGAAATCTTATTGGCAGTGACAGTGTTAATTGTGCTGTGATTTCTATGAAAAAATAAAAGAATTGGTTGGTATGCTTGACATATGCATAAATTAATAAATTAATCATTTTTTTTATGGATATATGCTTACCGCATAAATCCTTAAAATCCTTAAAAACAAATATATTTTTTTTTAAATAAGTCACGCGTGTTCACTGTCTCGTTGGTTTAGTGGTCACAAGTCTACTACTAAGCATTAGGTTCTAAATTAGGCTCCTGAATCGCGCAAAATATTACTGCGTTTTTCCAACTGGATTTCTTAGTAACCGCCTGGAACGTCGATTTATGCTCGGTCGAGGGTAATAGGTTTCTCCCATACTAAATGGGACTTAGGTACACCTCTGCCTAACCTGAGGAATGTAGGCGTGATGTTATGTTAAGATATAAAAAAAATAGACGCCAAGCTGTAAAATTTATTAACTGAATAAATCTTCATAGCCGATCTCGTATGTTGGCCACGAGTTGTTGTCAACCGTTGTCAAATTCGAACGTCTGTCATCAAATAACTCGACCATGGCAATCGTGAGGGGTGTAAGGGGAGAGACGCGGGAAAGCCGCTCCCGCACTGCGACCGATGTTCGTAGTGCGGGAGGTATTATTCAAGTCTAACGCGTGTAGAAGTTGTCGGCATTTTTCCAGAGATCAAAGGCGTCGTCCTACTGTATGAATGTTTATACTGTGCTAATACTATGACCAACTATTTGTTTAAACGACAAAGCATAAATATTACGTATCAAATGTTCATAAAATTGAATATTCCGCGCTGAAAATGGACTTTTAAAACACTAACGAGCGGAATAATAGAATAATCTTTATCTACATCAAAATTAAGTAACTTAAAAACTGCTCCGTTTCGTTCGAAAGCTTTTACTTTTATCCTATGTCCTTAATCTACTTCGTACTTCCAGTAATCCGCATTAAAAATGGATAAGCCGATAGTCCGGTATCATACAGTTGCCTAATATTCACTTGTAGGGTCTCTAGAAACGTTTGACCTGTAACCTCAATAGCGGTGTCGTCGTTTAATTTTTTTATTCAAAGGCTATGTAGCTGTGCCCACGATGACACCCGTATGGAACTTCGTGGGTTTTATTATTTTTTGCACGGATGTCTCAATAACTTTTATGATGTCAAAGTAGCCTAAGTTACTCCTTATTACATTAGCTCTCTGACGGAAGAAATGCTTTAAAATTGGTACAGCTGTTTAAGATATTAGCAAACAGATACACAATTTTAATTCGTTAGTAAAGTTGCCAAAATTAAGTCAATACCATGCACACCAATTTAACCCCTTTATGCCTATTTGATGTAAGCAAGAAAAAAGTATCTAAAACTAACATAATCTTCCTATCTACATACGTAGGTAGGTATCTGCCGTATTTCTCGTTTTCCGCCCGGTCCTGCACTTTCAACGAAATAGCATATTGTAAAATGCTAGCGAAACCGAAGCTTGTACTAGCTTCACTAGTTCTACATTAGATGGAAAGGAAGGAAATATGCAATTTAAAACGTAATTGGAAGAAGGATTTTAGCTTATTGTCAATGAATGGGCTGTACAATAAACTGGTCAATTGAGAGTTGCTTCTAAATTGGATGATTAGATATCGTGTTTTAGTACCGAGTTCGCGAGTTTGAGATCAAATTATTATGTAACTGGGTATGCTTATGTGTGCTTTGAGTTTTTGCTTTGCTTGCTATGAATATCGTTTGGAATTGTTTTAAGGGCTTACAGAGTCCTCAAAACTGGCAAAAAAGGGAAATTCTTGTAAGACAGTTCGTGTCTCTGTCTGTCGAGGCTACATATTACAAATTGCTCCTTTATTAATTATTATGAAGATATAAAGTACTGCAAACAGAATTTACTTAAGTTTATTTAGTCGTATCACAGACTCGCAACTACCGCATTCTAAAATTATTGACTTATTTATTCGTCAGAAAACAGATAGATCCTCGGTTCATGAACAGTCGGATCTGGTTTAGGGTTAAATTGAGACGCTTTCTCTTGACCGGTATAGAAATTCTTACTCATCAAGATATGAAATATTATAGGTAGGTAATGTCTCAGTGAGACGTCACTGATGATGTTTCACCCAAAACACGAAACCAAATACATATCTAGCTTTTTAGGACACAAGCTCGCCTACGCTATGCCTCGCCATATAATAATAATAATATAATATAAAGAGAACTCGTGTGAAAGTGATTGATTGCCAATCTGCCCCATTTCACAGTTCATCGGACATAAGAGTGGAAATTATTCGAGTTAATCCACAAAATGGCGTTCGCCTGAAAAATCCGCGGAAAAATAATGGGAAAATTTTCCGTGTGCCTGTTGCGTCTGATACAGGGCTTTATTGGATTCCGAGGGCCAGGTATGTTACGTAACGAAATGGTTTAGGCTTTTTGAAACACATTCTTTTCCAGTACATACTTGTCACCTTTTTTAACTGTCATTTACAACCTATTGGCAGGAAAAATTGGAGACCAATTACCTGTATTAGGCCTCGGTTTCCATCGTTACAAATCAGGAAAAAAATATGTTTAAATATGTATTTAGAATTGTTCTAACCATCTCATTGCTTGCGTCCATTTAGATATATCGGTCATCATGTAAAATTCTACGCCAATTAGGCAACAAATATGTTTAAGTTAGAAACCCACATTTTCCAAAATACACTGTAAATATACCATTTAAATGCTAATATTTAGTAAATAGATAATTATTATAACATACCCACTCGTACCTATAGCGTAAATAAACTAATTAATTAAGTTTCCGACACAAACGTGGCTTCTATGATTAAAGTAATTAGAATGAGATCAAAACTGACGGTTCTTACATTTCAAAGCGTTTGATACAAGTGCCTATATTAGCATTAATCGATTAAAAAGGGCGAAAAATCGATTACTGGCGTTATTTTTTAATGTAGCAAACTGATCAGGTGACGTTTTTTAGTATGACAATAACTCATTAATTAATTATTGATCAAGTCTTTTTAAAGCAAATGCATAATATTAGCTATGCAGACCTTGCAAAAACCAAAATTAGTTTTACAAAAAAAAGTAGCAACGTAACAGAAGATAACTAACAAACGTTAGTACTCATCATCATCATCATTTTAGCCGAAAGACGTCCACTGCTGGACATAGGCCTCCCCTAAATGTCGCCACAACGACCAGTCCTGCGCGTCTCTCATCCATTGGGTTCCCAAGTCGTCGGTCCACCTCGGCCTTCCAACGCAGCGTCATACGGTACGTGGTCGCCACACCACGTTAGTACTACTTTTTCGTAAAAAATATTCATTTATTATCTACTAGCTTCTGCCCGCGACTTCGTACGCGGATCCTGTTGCTTATGCCAGCGACAACGGGGTCGTCAAAATCGAAGATCTGAAACATCTGATGTCGAATTCTATAAGCCCGGGGACGGGAAATCAATGGGATGCGCGAGACGATTCAAGATGTTCCAGATTTTTTATTTTTGTTGGTCAACAGGAAATGCCATCAGACTTAACAACTTTTGCTAAGACGCCATTTCTATTATGTATATGTCTCGCGCCCCGCCCGCCCGCCCGCCCGCTTGTCTCTGGGCTTTGGAGTTCACCTACAGGTGCTCCAGATCTTCAAATTTAGTCTCACAGCAGAAAACACTCTTCACGTGGAATAGTTTTTGCAATGGCACCATTTTTATATCTCTTTTACTTTAGGTGTTCCATTTTCCAAAATAAATTATACCCTATATGTTGCGTGACGTTCACGATCAGCGGTCAGTCGCGCATCTCCTTCCCCCACTTATCTCTAAAGTCGATGCGTATATACGCTGAAAACTCAAGCGTTATGCTTTTTCCGTGAACGTCTCCAACTCGCGAGACAGTGCATGATGTTCACGATCAGCGGTCAGTCGCGCACATATTCTTCACTGGTCTCTAGAGACCTGGATGTAGATGCGTAAATACGCTGAGAATGCAGGCGTGCTTCGCGATCCCAAGAAGTTTCCACGGAGCGAGTTGCAGCCTCATGTTCTCGAACAACATCAAATCTCTCCTAACGCTCTTCGGTAGATTGTTGGGATCTTATGGTCTTTAATCATTTAGCACCTTTGGAACATTGGGAAAAATTTTACCTCTTTCTAGGCATGGTTATAGATTTACTGTGATGATACCTGATCAATTAAAATCTAAGTGGCTGCTCCCCTGCGTTACCGGGTAAGCTACCGTGTAACGAAGATAAATGGAAAAGGAAATTAAACACTCAAATAACATAAGCCCGAAGGCATACGATAAAAAAATGGGAGTTTTAGCCAGTAGAGTCTAATTTTCAACGATATACCATCGTCATCGAAAATCAGTCCTGAACTGTTCCCGCCTTCACCGCGTAGTACCTCCTACTTATGTTATTTTATAATTATGCTATGAAATTAGTGATAGTTTTAATTTCTATATCAAATGTTTCTGATCTTCGATTTTTATAAGTCAACAGGAAATGCCTATCAGACCGAACAACTTTTGCTAAGACGTCATTCCTATTTGAGTTATGGTGTAGCTGGGCTCTTGGAGTTCCACAACAGGTGTTCCAGATCTTCGATTTTTATACGTCAACAGCGAGTGCTCATAAGGCTGAACAACTCTTGCTAAGACGTCATTCCAATATATGTTATAGTGTAGCTGGGCTCTTGAAGTTCCACATCAGGTGTTCCGGATCTTCAAATATATTCTCTCAGCAGAAAATGCTCATAACGTGGAACAATTTTTGCTATGGTACCATTTTTGTATCTCCTATAGTTTAGATGGTCTGTTGCGGTTCTGCATCAGGTGTCCCGGATCTTCAAATTTATTCTCTCAGCAGAAAATACTCATCACGTGGAACAATTTTTGCTATGGTACCATTTTTGTATCGCCTATAGTTTAGCTGGTCTGTTGCGGTTCTGCATCAGGTGTTCCGGATCTTCAAGTTTATTCTCTCAGCAGAAAATGCTCATCACGTGGAACAATTTTTGCTATGGTACCATTTTTGTATCTCCTATAGTTTAGATGGTCTGTTGCGGTTCTGCATCAGGTGTTCCGGATCTTCAAATTTATTCTCTCAGCAGAAAATGCTCATCACGTGGAACAATTTTTGCTATGGGGCCATTTTTGTATCGCCTATAGTTAGCTGGTCTGTTGCGGTTCTGCATCAGGTGTTCCGGATCTTCAAATTTATTCTCTCAGCAGAAAATGCTCATCACGTGGAACAATTTTTGCTACGGGACCATTTTTGTATCGCCTATAGTTTAGCTGGTCTGTTGCGGTTCTGCATCAGGTGTTCCAGTTTCCAAGATAAATTATAGCCTATGTGTTGACCAGACTTAATATCTATACAACAAAACAAAAATCATTCAAATCCGTCCAGTAGTTCCGAAGATTAGCGTGTGCAAACAAACAGACAAACAGACAAACAGACAGACTTTTTTTTTTGGATTCGTGTTCTATTACTGTTTCTAAACCCCCCTCAATTATTATTTTTTAAATATATTCAATGTACAGACACAGTTTTTTTACAGTCTTATTATATGTATAGATTTAGGTATCAGCAAAACTCAAACTACCGTAACTCAGTAGTGAAAATGTATCAATAGTGTGTTATTACCGTAGATGAATACCCAAAAACAATAACATAATCATATGTATCCTGACATGATAATATACCAAATCATACACATCATGAGAGTCCGGCTGTGCCTGTCAAAAGTATGAATCATCATTTATTGCTACTTCTTCGTAAAACGGATTTTTAGGTATCAACATACCTAAGCAGATACTTACATAAAGTTTAATATTAACACAGCAAAAAATTTTATCTCCGGATTAGGACAGATTATTAAAACGCTCCGTTATTTTACTACCTACCTCAAAAAATTCGTTTTAAAACGAAGCTTCTTTTTTTCTAAAAAGGTGACAACTTCTGAGAAAGTATTTGGTAGCTGTATCTATTTAATAAATATTCTACAAGTAAGATAATACAGATCATAAAGCTACGCATTATTAGATATCTCGATTCAAAGTGACGGTAAAGAGAGTCTATTCGACACGTGAAACGAGACTTTATTAGATTATGGCGACACATGGCAGGATTACGTTTCATTTTACTTCTCATTATCCTTTCTTTTATCTTTATGTATAATACAGAATAACTACTAAGAAACACGTTTTGTGTTAAATTTTGACATCGATTAGAGTGAAAAAAAGTTCATCTCCAGCATTACTCGCCACGAAATCCTATCTCTAATAATTAAAAGGATCTAAGCCCTTTTATCAATAAAGACTGGCTACCGTAGCTTACATACACACACACACTCACTAACACTCGCCTACCCCGAGGGAAATAAAAGAACCCAAGACAATACAATATGTTCACAGCTCTCCTACATAAGTAGGTACATACTTTTTCACACGGAGTACCTATACATTTATGTAGGTATAACCACAATATGTCGCCCCCTCTCTCAATCTCAGTTTACCATAAGACGCCACGCACGAGTAAACGAAGATTAATTTCTTTCATCTCGAGTATGATTAAAATCCTTTGTATTGTAAGAGTATAATAGTCCATTCAAGGCGGGCTTTTACTTATTATCTTTCTATAAGAAAAGAGTCTATCGAATGAAATTCCGTAACATAATGTGTTGTGTTGTAAATAAATATTGTGGAAGCAACATGTTTTGGTGTTACCGAAAACGCTTCAGGCATGTCTTTGGCACCTATAAAACGCCTAGCTAGATTTTCAGTAGTTGATAAGTACTTGATGCAGTGTATACTGGGCGTCAGCCGGTATAGATTTTGAGTTCTTTAAATAAAACAGACATATCTATGTGTTGCTAGAGAAGTAGGGAGTTGGTTCCGCCACTACTTGTTCCAGCAAAAACACTAAGAAGTGATGAAGGCTGGATGTTATAGAAGACTGTCTAATGTATTTGTTGACGTTGAATAAGTGCTGATTTTCAGCGTAATTGAATAGGTTGCAGAAGAATCGTAAGTTTTGCGACCCCTGGGGCGTAGATTTGAGAGGACAGAACGAGGTTCCACCTCTACCTCCCCACCGCGGAAGACATCCATTTCAATGGATGGGCTGTGCTTTTTCTGCCATTAAGTCATGTAGATATAGAATGAAAATGAAAATGTGCGCCTATTACGAAACACGCGTGTCTCATGCACAACCTACTAATGGAACCATCGATACCAGATTCGTATCACATAATGTGATTGTTTGTACGACATAATACCTACCTATCTTTTTCCAGTTAACAGTTAGGTTTATTATGTAAGCTCATTTATTTTGGTCCTGTCATGTCTTCAAGGCCAGATACATTTATAAGGATTATCTTTTGTAACTGAATAGGTTCTGTATTTTTATTTTATACAAGATTTTTGTTGTCTCATGCAGTGTTTAAGTTAAATTACTATGTTACCTAACATTTAAAATGTAGGTACCTACTATTTTCATAATATTCTATCCTTCAAAATTCTCTCATAAACTTTAACTGACTCAAATATGTACCTTAAGAGATCGCCCCGAGGCCGCGAGCTAAGGAAACTACCAACCAACTTGGAATTAAGTTTACAACTAATAAAATGTTTACAGTGCCCTCCTCAACAATTTGTGGGTACATGACTAGACTGGAAATGTACACAACAATAGCTGGCACAAAAACACATAATATAGTTGTATTTACCAATGGGGTAAGGCAGAGATGAAAAGTGAGAATTAACAAAAAAAAAATTGCTCTTTAAGTGCACTTCAAGTTACAGTGACTACCAGGGAGTATTCCCGTCTGAGCACCTATTTATTGAGCACCTATGCATTATGCATAGGTGCTCAAAAAATAGGTGCTCAATCGGGAATACTCCACTACCAGACGGGGTACTGTGCGCTCTATCACATCTCCGCGAGTGCGCATGACATCATCCTAGATACAGACTGATGATAGCCAATACGAAACTAGCTGTTTGACAGTTAATCGTTGGAGACTTTGCCCACTGATCGTCACAATGTACAGACGCCAGCACAACAAGTTGCCCCAATGTGTCAAATTTTCCCAATTGAATATGAACCTTATCCCGTTTGACATAAAGTTGAAAAACGACACATTGGGGTAACTTGATGTGCTGGCGTCTGTACTGTCAACGGAGATATCTAATAGCCCTGCAGATCCACACCACACTTAATATGGTAGAAGGTCACAGGTCACCGAAGCGGTATACATCGCTGAAAGCCGGAGTAGATGACGCAACTTCGCACTCAATAGGTTAATTCCCTGATAGGTCACGACCCCCAGCATTGGGAAATTTACGCAAGAAGAAGAAGATAAATGGCCCAGTTGGCTAAATTTATGTTTTTAGTTCTCATCTAGATTATAAGAAAATATTCGAATTAGTGCCCTGTCCTGCGGGGTGACAGCTGGGAAGACAATTCCCAGCTGTCACCCCGGAGGACAGGGCTAGAGGGGACTATTGGGAATAATTCAAATATTCGACCCATATTTTTTCTTTTGTCACGTAATAAAAAAATAACGGCGATACATCAAGTAAAAATGTCGCTTGACGTCACTATCCTATACAGTTTATCTATATCTACACTAATATTATAAAGAGGTAAAATTTTGTTTGTTTGTTTGTATGTTTGTTAGTTTATAAGTTTGTATGTAGGGGGTAATCTTCGGAACTAATGATCCAATTTTAAAAATTATTGTACAGGTGGCTACACTATTCCCGGATCACATAGGCTACTTTTTATCCCCGTATTCCCACGGGAACGGGAACTACGCGGGTTAAACTGCATGACGTCTGCTTGTACTGAATATTGACGTTACAAGCCTCGTCTCGTTAACTTTAATGCGCTTAATCTAAGTAGCTTTCCATCAATTTGATAAAGAAAAATTTGTATATTTTTTATAACCATCTAACTGATCGACTAATTATATATTGATATTCATATTCTGTCAACACACCTTTAATCTGAAACAATCTGTAATGACTGCCGTGATGGCTCAGAGGTTAAGGAGCCTAAGTCTCAGCCAACGAGTTTATCTTAGACATCATTGACAACGATGAAGAAAAACATCGTGAGGAAACTTGGACTTAGTTAATATAGAGCAAGCTGTGATCAATGCTCGAGCCTTCTCTAGGTATATGAGAAGAAGCCGGTAGTTGTCGTGCAGTGAATTAGTAACCGATAAACTGGTATTGTTATTTTTATAGCATACATTAACTGTTACTTGTATTATTTTCTAAGATTGTCTGTTATGTGTCTTAGTTGGTAAGCCTTTATAAATAAAATAAAAAAAAAAATTAATCCACTATGTCCTGTGGTAACTTTTGATAATGATAGTAATAAAGACGAGATTATTAATATTCATAGAGGTTTATAGCTTATTTACATTATAATTTGTAGTACAGTATTATAGAGATTAGGTACATTAAAGGCTCGTAATCCAACATGTAATCAGTGGTTAGGTTCAACATGCTGTAAAGTTTAAACGGGCCTAAAGAGATTACTAATGGAGTGGAAAATTCTCATGGATGTCCTCCATAGGGTTTTCCTAACTCTAAGAACCACCCCGGTGTTCCGTCTGACCGTCTCACAGCTGCGCCAGGAGTCGTGGGAACGTATGATTCTTCCCCAAACCCTAGCTGCTAATATTATTATGGAGGCCTAACTCGGCCAACGCAACTTGGAAGCCCACGTAGAAATTAGCTGAATAAAAAGTCCATAAAATCTGAATCAAAATAACTGGAAGCCATGAGGTGAGGCCTTCGACTGGCAGAGGAGTCGGTTAGGGTTAATTTTGAAAATCAGTTCGTATTATATATTAGATATCCTTGACGTAATTTTTGTAAATTTATTTATTTCAGGTAAGGTAAAAACTAATAATTAAGTAGTAAGAACGGAAATAAACCTAGCTCAGAATTCTGGTAAAGTTATTTGGAAAACTGTAAATAGTAAGAGGAATCCTAAAAACTATAAAAATGACAATTTGATACTTAAGGATAACAATAAAATAGTTCATAATCCCTCAGAAGTTACTAATATTCTTTTGGAAAAATTCTGTAATAAATCGAATTTTATTATTAGTGACATTAATGCAGCAAAAGAGTATCTGCAAAATCATGGGACAAGAGTAGAAGAGGATATGGTTTTTGAACCTGTAACACCTCTTGAAGTTTTCAAACTAGTAAATATTATGGATAGTAAAAAGTCTTTCGGCCATGATGAAATTCCTATGACTGTTATAAAAGAAAACGTTGACATATTAGCTAGCCCTTTGGCCGATTCAATAAACGAATATGTAAGTAAAGGTGTCTTTCCTGATCAATTTAAATTAGCCAGAGTACTACCTATACATAAGAAAGGCTCTAAAACAGATCCAGGGAATTATAGGCCTATCTCTCTGTTGCCGGTATGTTCTAAAATATTTGAAAAAATTATGAAAGTCAGACTTGTACGTCATTTGGCTAAACACAAGATTATAACCGACCAACAATTTGGTTATCAAAATAATGTAGGAACATTAGATGCTATTGACATGTTAGTTGATGATGTAGTGGGTAAGTTGAATGCTAAACTAAAAGTAGCTGGACTTTTCCTCGACCTAAGCTCTGCGTTCGATACAGTGGAACATAGTATTCTTCTTGATAAGCTAGCTTTCTATGGCATAAGGGGAAATGTGTTGAATTTATTTAAATCCTATTTATATAACAGAAAGCAGTATGTGGAAATTACAACAGTTCAAGAAGATGGGCATGAAAAACTGCATAAATCAGATACAGTCATAATAAATAAAGGCGTACCACAAGGATCAGTTCTAGGCCCTGTCTTCTTTATAATATTTATAAATGATCTGATAGCTTACATGAAAAGTATTTCAGATGATACTAAACTTGTAATTTTTGCCGATGACACAAGTGCTATTATATCTAGCGACATCATACAAAATTTAGAAAACAAGATAAATTTTATCCTATGTGCTCTTGAGAAGTGGTTCACTATGAATGATCTAAAACTAAATCTAAAAAAGACACAATGCTTACTATTTAAATCGACCATGAAAAACAGTGATACTGTCAAAGTGCATTTATTAGGAAATAAGGTAGATATTGTAGACAATGTAAAATTTTTGGGGGTACATATAGATGCAGTTTTAAATTGGAAGAAGGAATTGGAAGTGGTCACTAACACTATGAGTAGTGCTTGCTATGCTCTCAGAAGTCTTAGAGACGAATTAACCATTGCTCACCTCAGAACGGTATATTTTGCACTCGTAGAGTCTAGACTTAGGTATAGCATAAAGTTCTGGGGTAACAGCTACCAATATAATATTAATGCTGCTTTCGTTATGCAGAAAAGAGCCTTGAGAACTATGCTTCGCATTGAACAGACTGAGTCTTGTAGAGAACATTTTAAGAAACTGCACTTTCTCACAGTACCTTGCCTCTATATTCTAGTCCTGCTTAGTCATTTTGTTAAAAATATCCATAAGTATGAGACAGAAGAACAGAGACATATCCGTATAAAAACGCGAAGGAAGGATCTACCTAATTTTATACAGCCTAAACTTAATGTCGTTAAACATGCCTCAAGAGTGCAATCAGTACATATGTTCAATAAATTACCTGTTGAATTCAAAGGCGCTATTCATCAAAATGAATTCAAGACAAAATTAAAGTCACTGTTATTGAGGAAATGTTATTACAGCATAGAAGAGTTTCTCAAAGATAATATGTAAGTAGTTCGAACATATGATTGTATACTAATGACTTTAAGTAATAATAATATTAAACATTCTATCAACATTGACTTTACAATCCTAATTAATTTTATTGACATACATTTTTATTATTTTCTTTTTATTTTAAATTTTTTGTTGAATTTGTATTAATTTTTAATTAATGTTGACGTGATTTATTAGAGTTAATTTAAGACTAATAATGTTAGGATCAATATGATTGTAATGTTGAAACCGTTGTGTAATTTTAATAATAATTAATTTCACTATTATATCATTCGACATATTATCTGTTATTATTGACATTCATTGACATTTTTTTGATTTTTTTTTTTTTTATTTGAATTTGTATTGTTATTTTTAATGAATGTTTTGTTAAATTATTATAATTCATATTAAGTAATTAGTATGACCAATGTGAATGTAGTATTTGTGTCTTTCTCAGCCTCATGTTGATTAATAAATGTTTATGCTATAATGTTAAGACCAATGTTCGACACAAATGTAATTTGTTGAAGAATAAATAAATAAATAATAATGAAATATTGGAATTGGATATATTATCAGTTAAAATTATTGGAATTTCTTCTAAAATCATTAAATTCATACACACAAACAAACCCAGAACTATAGTAGGTACAGCAGTTCAAGCCAAGCCAAGCCTTCTAATATTTGATCCGTTCGGGAATCGAACTAACGACACATCGCGGCGCCTCACTCATTCAACGCGCCAATTGTGTCGAAAAAAATATGATAATTATTGTTTCACACAGATTACGCTTCTTGATTTTTCGGGTTCCGTACCAAAATGGTAAAAAGGAACCGTTATACTCTCGGTGGGCTGTTTTACCCTTAGCCGATGTAACTTGATCCTTAAAAATCTCGTCACGAACGAAATGGGCTAAAGTGAAACTTTAATAAATAAATTATTCCAAAATGAAAACGACGTCGCCGGCTATAAACCTACCAGTTCAAATATTTGGATAATATTACGATAGGTTGCTGAACATCGACCTTTCAGCTAGTAGGTACAAGTGATTTGGCCAGTCTAATGCAAATAACAGGGGTGAAAAAAGTACCTAGATACCGAGAAGGCAATCCATTCCCAAAAGCCCCCAAAGACGGGTAATAAGTAATTGTTTTCAATTCGATGTTACTTATAATATTGTACGACCATTTCTATGAACAATCAAAAGTATATGGACCATGAAACCACGTTGATATAGTTATCAAGTTATCAAAGAACCTATTATGTAATAAAAAAAATAGTAGATATTTCGGCTATCAGCCTGATACAGTGCAGTGAAAAAATTATCGATCAGGAAATTGTTTGGTCCTTTATGTATGACTACCCTATTTCAGACATGAACCAAAGAATACATATATCTTTTGTGCCGATATGGTAGGAATCCGAAAGACTCGGTTTTATTTAAATTCTTTGTTTGTAGAAAAAAAAACTAATATGGGTGGAAGGGGGACATCGTCGCACATCCGGACACTTACATCCTACAGCGTTGAGATTTTTCATCCGCTTTTCCTAATTGCCAAGAATTTCCTGGTGTTTTATTTGCTTATAGGTACTATACAAAATCTCAATTTCTGTCTGCTAAAGTTGGTATAGTGGTCGCAAGCGCTACCGCTGGAGATGAGGTCCCGAGTTTGATCCCTAAATCGGGCAATAAATTATTGAGTTTTTCCATCTGGAATTTCTCAGTATTAGTTGGGATTTGTGCCCGGTTGATGGTAATATGCTCGCGACCTATTACAAGGGACTTTAAACATAACTGGCAAAATGTGGATGTACTACTGGTACACCTTTGCATAAACCTTCGGGAATGACAGTCGTGATTTTACGGTTATTTCTACCTGAGTGGCTTATTTACTTTTTAAAGTGGATTCTCAGACAGAAATGATGAGGTTTTCATGTTTTTTTTTTCTTCCTGAACCATGTACAGAACTCGTTTGTTCCCAACCAGTCACACTGTAACCTGTAACAGTGTGACTCCTTGGGATTTTTTTTCCGAACCAGTCACACTGTTACTCGTTAGGAAAACTTTTTAAAGTTCGTTCCCGTAACAGTTCCCGTAAGTAACAGTGTGACTGGTTGGGAGAACAATTTATAAAAAAATCCAACCAGTCACACTGTAACACGTTAAGGTGTGACTTGTTGGGAACGAACTTTTAAAAGTTTTCCCAACGAGTAACAGTGTTGTGACTGGTTGGGAAAAAAAATCCCAATGAGTCACACTGTTACAGGTTACAGTGTGACTCGTTGGGAACAATCGACAAAACTTATGGCATCAGTATGTGCGCCGTTGTCCCTTCCATACCTCCACAAAGAAACGTAATTGTCCAAACGTTTGAATATAGTAACTGATGCACGGCAACATACTCTACTTAACCCATTTGTGAAACGACGTTCAATGGGCCCATCCTATTCTATTGTGCGCTGCCTTCTCCACAAGAGCCGCAGAAGTTTGAGTAAACAGTTTTCAATTAAATATCATTGTGTCGCAGAATGCAAATAAGTGTTTTTCGATGTTATGAACAGTTTAGGAGAGGCATTCCAGCAGTGGGGTGCGATACGCTGCATAATTGATTTATATAAGAATTCAACAAAACAACAGAACTATTTGTAAAGTGTTTCTTTTCTAACAAAAATAAATACTTAATGCCATATTCAACGTAAGTAAGTCTCAATAAAACTCTCAAATATGACATAAAAACTTTGAAATCCCTAAATGAAACTTAAATTGTGCTGCAAAAGTAAAATACAAAACAAAAATTTAATAAAAAAAAACAACCAACCAACGTTGATTTAACAAATGAAATAAGGCTGAGACCTGAAATAAATAAATGCGAACCTCAACTAAAACAAACAACCGCAAAAAAAAGTTGAAAAAGTTTCCACCAAAAAACAGCGAGTGGTTGACGTGTTAATTTTATCTCTGTAATTATTACTACGTCATTACTTACCGGGGTCGTGTTCCCGCGTTATTTGTCTGCTGGTTGAACCCACGATACGTCTGCCCGCTATCAGAGCGTGCCGCGTTGTGTTATTCAGACCCTCACTCCCCGTCTCAAACACAGTAATGGCGACGCTATCCAGGGCGCATGTGCGACCTAATGACGTCAATGGTTTCGTTCAAAAAGCATACAGGTTGGTGTTTCATATACCGCAGTTGGCGCGAGTGCGTGAAAGTAATAGCTTTTAAGTTAGACCGCACTTTTTTAGGTTACACTATAGTTTGATAGACAAGAGGTTGAGACTACATACATAGGTAGGGTTTGATTGTTTAGCGTTTTTCTAGAAGTATGTCGGTAGTTAGTAGCTTGCACATTACGTATCTACCTACTTACTTGCACTCACCTTTGTCAGTCAAAAAGAAGATCATACACTGTACCTTTTTGTGGTGTTCTTCTGAAAGGTCAGGAAAGAAAGTCGGCACCGGCCCGTTCGTGTACTTAAACAAATCTAAAAGTACTATTTTCTGCTAGTTAGTAGAAAGGTACCTATTAATACTCCTGTTTATTTGGAGATCACAAAGATTCATTCTCACACGACGTTTTCTGATCCGATTAATGGATAGAAAGTGAATTGGGCAACGTAACCTACGAGAGTAATAACATAATCAACAACACACTCACGTAGATAATAATTGACAAACAACAAGTGCGTGTGTTGTATTTGTAAAATATTTGTGACATCATTAAATCAAGAACTTAGATGTTCTCATGATGAAAAATACGGTATTAAAAATCTGTAACCAATTGATTGTTCTGTATGCAATAATAACACATTAAAGTTTGAACAAAATCTTAGTAAGTAACTTGACTCGATAAGATTTTAATATCAATCAAATTAGATATTTTCAAATAGGTTGCACTTGCAATCAAAAAACAGGACTGAATATTTTTGTAAGTAGGTAGGTAGGTATTTATACAACGAGTTTAACGAAAAAAATTCAAAAAAAGTTAAATTAAGTATTTGAAAAAGATAATGTTTCATAATTATTCTCTATTTCGGTCTTCCTCTTGTTATTTTTAGTATAGGTAACTCATATTTATTCAAAACTATTTTCTAACCCAAAAAGGCAAACGGTTTGCTGCTGAGAGTTCTGGAAATCACACATCCCTTGACTAAGTACCTAGGTATCTACGCACTACACACGAGCTAAGTTTAGTAAAATGTAGCCTAATATTATTCTTGTTTCCTTACTAAGTAACACTCCACAAAGGTGGCCCTCGGGAAGGTATAGAGATAACCCGTGGTACACCCAGTAAAATGGAGATGGACCACGGGCTACCCCCGAAACAACATACCTAACATGAAAAAATAATCCTTTGATTGAATGAGTAAATAAATGTTTCAAACTATAATCCTCATCCCGTTTAAATTAAAGGGCTGGCCTTAATTAGATGCATAGCTTCCACATAAAAATTAAATTATGTAAAACCCTCCAAGGAGACTGCCCCGGTTGCGGTGAACCACTCAACAAGTAGGTAGGTACGGTACTTACGTCGGCATCGTCGGTAGGGTCAACAACTTAGGAACATATCTACGTGTTAGAAGGTTTGTTCAATTATTTACTAAGTAGGTAGGTAGGGCTTTTTAGGGTTTCTTTCCTATATTATTGAAGAAACCCAACTGCAAAAAAAAAACAGGTGTTAATGACTTAATAATAAAATATGGAGCAGTTTGTTGCAGTCACTTTAGTTATTATAATTTCAGGTTTGACATCACTAACAGTTATTAAGGGACTGGTTGAAAAGCTATCTTATTTCTAAAGAGGTTTTTTTTCTGCGCACGTTCGAGTACCGGTATGAGTGGCTTTTTATCTATAGTTCGTAAGTAAATAAACAAGTAAGTTATCATTTATTTCCCAAAAAAGCTTAGCCTATGTAAATAACATTCAATATTATTGTTTATATAAATATATAATTAAATTACAAATTAAAACATGTGTGTCTCATACAAAATTGTATCTACTTATTTATCCTACCACAATAAAGAAATACAACTGAATTGAGATCCTCCTCCTTTTTATAAGTCGGGTATTTCCTTTTTCTTTACAAAAAAGGAGGAGGTTCTTAATTCAGTTGTATTTTACTGTGGCACCTAATGTTAATAAGTAGATAGGTACACTTATATTTATTAAATTAAAATCATCATTTGCATGCAAAAATATCAAATAGCTTTGACAGGCTTTTAGCCGTAAGCACCTAACTCAGTATTCAACCATCTTTCACGAAAGCACACAGCTGAAAGCTGAGTAAGTAGGTACTAAATTAAACAAATTAAGAATTAAGAGAAACATTCTGGTGTCAGTGAGTAGAACAGTACCGAATCTTCCCGAATTAATATTTTTAATGCCTCTCAGTAACATAATTTGCATTGTTAAAGCAAAAATAATAATGAAAAGAGATTACGTAAGCTGAATTCACAGTCACTGCGTGTTCAGAAAATAAAGTGTTATTATTTTCACTGCGCCGGCGTCGCGCGTCGCTTTATGTCAGTGGTCTTATCTAACTGGATTTCATTACATCACCCTGTAATACTGTAAATGTTAATTCATGCAGATGCGAGTATACTGCATGATTTAGAGTTGCGCAGCCCAATACCAATAACTGGAATCCTTACCGTCTGCATTCGTGCGTCCCAAGGTTACACAGCTATTTTGCTCGGATCCTATTGGCACTATTTAACATCGTTACTGGTAGTCAGAAACCTGGAAGTTGGACAACCGGTCTTACCAAAGAGTATCGTAATACCCAGTTACTGAATTGTTGACCTATTTCCGTCACTGGCTAATATTAGACCACGTATTGGCCCCTTGAGATCCCAATACAAGAACTTGCTATGGCTCGGGTAAATTATAAAACAGCACTAAGTATTAAGAAAAAGTATTATGACAATGGGTCCGGTCATTTATAATAGAATACCTACCTCATATAGTTTTAAGAACATTCCGTAAAGACTTTTCAATCTAAGGTAACTGCACTCCTATTAGGCAAATGTTATTATTCAGTAAAAGAATTTAAAAGCACATTACAGACTCGATAAAAAGTCAAAGTCAAATCATTTATTTCAATTAGGCCTGAAAACAGGCACTTTTGAACGTTATACTTACAAATAAATTAAATTAATATGATTCTAGTTGCACATTCCAAAAGGTAGTTTTGTATGGAGAAGAATGTGCAAGAAACTCCATACTTACTCTTTTAAAATAGATTTTACAATATTTGTATACATAATCAGATTAAATGTGAGAACGATGTACCATGAGAAAAAAAACAAAAAAACAGCTATCCTGAGATAGGTGATATAAAATAAGCAACGCGGCTGGTAATTGTATGAGCGTATTGAAAGATACATGGTGCTCACATGTTTACATAAACATTTAATCCAAAGTTGATTATTAAAAAAAGTAATAATCATGAAGTTAATACTTAAAATAAAAATAAAATAAAAAAAATAAATAAAATAAAAATAAAAAAGAAAGTAGTACCTTACCTAGTTATTATTGTTTTCGATCTATTTGTTATCTTTTAAAGTTATGTATTTCTCATCTATACTAATATTATAAAGAGGTAAAATTTGTAAGTTTGTAAATTTGTATGTAGGGGGTAATCTCTGGAACTCATTATCCAATTCTAAAAATTTTTAACTGGCAGAAAGCTACATTATTCCTGAGTGCTATAGGCTATAAATTGTTTCTATAACATGTAAATTAACCGAGCTATCACAACTTTTGTTTAGCAAGTCGGAAAAAAATACCTCATAAAACAGAATTATTTGCGTGCGCTGCCTAAACAGTTGCTTAAAATTAAAAACAATGTAGGTATGGCTATCTGGTTCGTCTTAATTATTTCTACAAAAAAGTCCGCGATGCCATATCTCTATCTTTTATATTTTATCTTATATACTTCTTTTACTGCATTAAAAAAAAATTTTTTCGCCATACTTACGATTGGTTGATTATTTGAGCAACAAAATATGAATTCTTATGACAATAAATTATTTCAGTATCACAAGAACATCATACAGATAAGATTTGCCATTTACAGTATATCAATTGGTCATACAGTTTCGGAGATAATATGCTGCATTTTGCGTTTTAGTAATTTTACTAAAACGCAAAATGCAGCATAACTTTCATTGTGCAGACGTTTTACCTATTTGCCCATAGATGGCGTTCTGCAATTACGTCATTTTTCTGAATCGCGGTGTTAAAACTTTGCGTGGATTTATGACCCTCTCGAATTATTATGCCCACGTTGTTGTTAGTTGAAGTTCTAAATATTACATGTCAGTTGCCTATTGGTTTCGGTTGTTTCGTTCGTATGGTTGTTGTTGTTGATAGATACCTCATAATCGAAAATATCGTAATTTCGTTGTACGTTTGTTTCGTATGTTCGTCTTCGTAGTTTCGTACTTCGTTCTATCGTAATAATCGATACGAGTTATTCGATATTACGATTGTTTTGTTTTGTAAAGGCAGATGGTGTTCGAGTCGCTCTCCCTTTGTTCATAATTGTTTTCAAGTCTGTGCGTAGTTTGTTGAGAGCATGAAATCTCTCGAGAAATTGAGAATATATTTCGCAAGCACGCGCTAGAGAATCTAGCTCCGAGAGCTCACAGCGCCTCGCTGGCCAAAATGTGAGGACGTCGCGGGCCCGTGCTCGAGAAACTAGCGCTGAACGTGCGCACCGTCTATCTGAGTTAAGGAAGCATGTCTTAGAGACAAGGGATAGAGAGACTAGCGCTGAGCGCTCGCAGCGGCTTGGTAGGCAAAATGTCATAACATCGCAGGCCCGTGCTCGGGAATCTAGCGCTGAACGTGCGCCTGCGCAGCGTCTATCTCATTTAAGGCAACATGTCTCTGAAACAAGGGATAGGGAGACTAGCACTGAGCGCTCGCAGCGGCTCGCTAGGCAAAATGCCATAACATTTGGTAATCTTTGAAGTTACTGATCTGATTCCAAAAAATATTTTACTAATAAAATTAAATACAGTAAAATCAATCGAGTGTAATCTTATGTTAAAATAAGAAATTTTCCGCGGACGAAGTCGCGGGCAGAAGCTAGTATGTAATATTTTCGTGTCACAGTGTCACAACACTGGCTGTGGCTTGTTGGCTCAACAGATTCTTATAGGTACCTACTTAATTTTTTTTCGTTAGCGGTTCTCCCAGGTTTTTATTTCTTTAAGAAAATAAAGGAATGATTACTTCGAGTAAGTTAATGTATGTTAAGTTAAGGGTATTAAAGAGTCATGTGCCTTGTGTGGACCTTACTAAGTCCATCGATTTTCCATCCTTTGAATAGCCCTTGTTTCCTACAAATAAATAATTTTAATATTCGTCTTTCTGAAGTTTTTAATGACTGACGCACGTAAACAATCGTGCATTTTGGCGCTTTGTTGTTATAATTATTAATAGGTACATACATAAATAAACTCACGCCTTTTTCAGGGGTAGGCAGGAACTACAGAGCGCCATATGCTACGATTCTTACATACCTACGTCTTTAACTTCTTTTACATTCATACATGTTGTCATACACACACGCTGGTGGCGAGTATAGGTACTACGCACCTGAACTTATATGGAGAACCTCACCAATAAGGTCTATGTATGTCTTTCTAGGGCGTCCCCTCCCGGCGTTCCCACTTACATCTGCCTTGTACGAGTAAATACCTTTCGGTAGCCCTTTCATTCATCCTTTCAACGTGACCAAACCATCTAAGCATAGGTACTTACCTACTCTTTTAAATTTTTGTTACTACATCATCATCATCTTTAATCATCTGTTTTCGTTGTGTTCTTTTTGTTCTATAATTATTAATATGGAGTGTAAATCAATCTGCTGGTCAACAACTCTTTAAGGAAAACACCATCAAAATGGAAAATATCTAAGCAGGACCGAAAGCTGGTTATGCCCATGGATATTAATATTATGGTAGTTCATGACGCAGTAATATAATAGCAAGCAATTTTATCGCGATTTTAACGCCGACTAATCAGATACTAGAATATACGGCAAGAGCAACTTCTTTAACACTTTTTTAACTCTTGAGTATTGTATAATTTATAAAGATTGTAGAAGTGCTTCGGGCTTCGAGAAAATCGGTGAAACGACGAATAAAAATGGGACTCAATATTTTAATTGAATAATGTGATGATTTACCTACGTAGTTAAAAAGAGCGTAAGTAATTGTAAATAAAGTGTTGTGTTAGACAAAATATATTAGGAAGAGGGTAGGGGGTCCCGAGACGAGTATTCCCTAGGGGCTCCAACATGCATAACCCGGCCTTGCAGTTGCCTTACTCATAGCACAAGCTCTAATAATGAATGATGAATAATACTTATTTCTGTAAATAGTTTTTCACAAACACTTTTAAACGTCTTTTTTTTTAACTAGGTAGTACATAAGATCGGAGTTTTACTACCTGACTATACTCTGAGAAGAAACTCCGAAAGAAACTCAGAGGTCATAGTCTCTTTTAAAGTCCAGATATTATCTTGGTCAAATCATGTAAGAACCATGCAGATTAGTGTCTGCGATGGTCTTTTGAGAAAAAAAACCACACAGAATGAGGGGACCAGATCAGTCAGTGCAAGCATTTGTCAGTAATCGTGAGCTCAACTCGTAACTTGAGGAGCTCCACGAGCAGACGAACAATACCAAAGAAAGAACATTTGGGTTGGTCCCATAAAGAACTCAAACTGCCAGACAAAATGTAAAATAAACAAATAAAAGAACTTAAAAAGATTTAGAAAAGAACATTTAAAAAAGAATCCACATGGTCCTTACATTCACAATAAAAAATAACAAAAAAACATAATAATACTTTCAAAGTAAAAATACATGTCAATATAGGTACCTACATGCAATGTCAACTGTGTAAATAAAATAAAGTAAAATAAAAACATTTGATACAAAAACGTAGTGAAATCGTGTAAGATCCATGCAGATTAGTGTCTGAGATGGTCTTTGAGGAAAGGAAGCCACACAGAATGAGGAGACCAGATCAATAATAATAATAAGTATATTAAACTTCGATCAATAATAGCACTAGATACAAGATCAGGAACAAAAATACCTCGCTAAAGTGTCCACGTTTAGACACGCATAAACAATTGCATTTCTTACTACGAATATAGAAAAAAGTTTTATAATAATATCAAGTTCAGTTCATTATAAACCTTGACGCTCAAGCATAAAGTTTAATTACAATTGCAAAATATTTATGCCTAAGTCCTTTTGTCGTCGGAGAAAAGTAAAAGGAATAAATTTGAAATGTGACTTGAAAATAAA
The DNA here is from genome assembly GCA_921972225.1 of Euplexia lucipara. Classification (NCBI taxonomy): domain Eukaryota; kingdom Metazoa; phylum Arthropoda; class Insecta; order Lepidoptera; family Noctuidae; genus Euplexia; species Euplexia lucipara. The sequence goes on from OV179148.1 coordinate 13,315,817, forward strand.
AGCCATTTTTATAATAAGTACAAAAATATTTATTCTAAAATGAAACTTAAAGCCTTAAAAATAAGGTTAAAAACGTTTTGTTCACAATTTCGTCTTTACTCTATTTTGGAACTAGACGTAGGTCTTGGTATGACATTTCAATGCTCAGAACACAGTAAGAATTGAAAGATAGAGTCGCAAAATAATAATTTATATTTCTTATGCGAGCGAAGGTTTGTTTTATATGGTAGCAAATAATTACATTTGACCCATTTTAAAAAAGTAGTAGGGCTAAATTAGTACAATAGCTATTTTATTAAGACATTGCTATTAATTGTCTGCGGGTTGGCTCATTATAGTCAACCCCCAAAAAAAATTTTAATGCGTCTACTTTTGTATGCGATTTAGAAGTTTTCACATTAATGTTATAAAGGCAAAAGTTTCTGAGTGTGAGAGTGTGTGTGTGTTTGTATGTTTGTTACTTCTTCACGCTCAAACGGCTGAACAGATTTGGATGAAATTTAGTATGTAGGTAGCTTATATCCTGGATTAACACATAGGCTAAGGCTACTTTTAACTACTCCTGGTTTACGCGGGTGAAACCGCGGGGCGCAGCTGGTTAAAAATCATTGAATGAAATCAAATTATTTTAACCGACTTCTAAAAAAGGAGGAGGTTATCAATTCGGTTGTATTTTTTTTTAGGTTTTGTGACCTCAGTACTCCGTCATTTATAGACGATTTTCAAAATTCTTTTTTTATTTGACCCTATCAAATAAAAAAAGAATTTCGAAAATCGTTTTGAAAGAAAGAATTTTGTATACTAACAGATTGGTCCCATTTATATAAAAACTCATCAGGTGCCCTTGAGGAATTGAGGAAACTCTTCAAAAAATATAGGTACACACGTACCGATTTTTACATTTTTAGTAACAAATCAAGCATTTTCATTTAGAAAGTAACATTTTGTGAAAAAAAAAACTGATGAAAAAGACAGGCGACGGAACTTTTCAAGACATAACAGCAAATTGTTCGCGATTGCTACAGTGAGATGTCTATGCAGAGTTCTTATATTTGCATAACATAACATTACGCCTGTCTATTTTAAAAGGGGCCCGGCAGAAATGTACAGATTAATGTTTAGATAGAACTTCTTTATCAATATTGTTTTCGATTTCAATGATTCTTTGAAGTTTTGAAAGACTTTCTTGACACACGAAGAAACTAAAAATGGCGAAACAAAAACTTTTTTACAAAAAAATAAACCTTCTTAAAAAAACACCAACAGGTGAAAAATAACTCCAGTTTCGAAAGTCGGTGGCCAATAATGAACGAAACAAAACCTCTTCTTTCTCTGGCGACAATCGAGATCCATTCTGCACACGTAAATGGATTGCTAGGAAAGCTAAAATAAAAAAGAAAATCTAAGTACCTAATAAAAGTCCAACAAACTAAGTAGCATTAACCGATTTTAACCAACATTATGTATTAGTAACAAATTATTAAAATGATTACAATACAAATCTACTCCATGCCTCTGCTGTTCAGTTAAACAAAAGTTTGTGCAAATGTTGGCGAGCATTGGTCAAACATTTGTAGCGGTGGTTTAAAATCGGTAATTTTGTTAAAAAATTGATATTATTTGTTAAATTATAACTTAAAATATAACTTATATTCTTCATGTCCTTACTGAAAGTAAAAGACTCCGGCCGAATAATTACGTTTTCGGGGATTATTTTTGCAACTGTTGAATACACACGCGGCATTGTTGGACGTGTTTACATTGGCCGTCTTTCAAGCAAATTAAACAAAATAACAACACACGTCTCTAGTGAGCTTATATTTACCGAGACGGATTTTTGACGCCGACCCGACATCTAGTGCTATTATTGATCGAAGATATTAAAATAAAAAAAAATAAACAAATAGGTATTACTTGTTAAATAGATTTTCACTTCAGTAGCTCAAACATGTAGGATTTGCTGCCTGAAATCAGTGAGCAAAATGCGATTTTGCTCACTGAGTGAGTGAGACAAAGTAACTTTTTAATTTTTGTTTCCAGAAAGCCGCGAATTAGTATCTTATTCAGCCTTGAATTACTAACTCGTTGTAAATAAAACTCTCTTGTTGCAATTATAACTAGGTATAGTTTTCTTTCTTATACATATAGGTAGAGCCTTTCGAGATTATTCGACTTATGCAGTCAATTGTGTTTTTATTGCACATTTTACTGCCCAGGATGTCTGAAATGTAAAGAATTATATCGTGACCAAAGACATTCAATACTCACATCCTGTCATCCTGACCAGCCTTGTTGACCCTTTAATAGTAGATTGTTTATCTAGGGAGCAAACAACTATTTTTAAGGCGAGAGTGTTTTTTTTAATCCAGAGCGGAGCGAAGGATTCTAGAGTAGAATCCCGAGCGGAGCGAGGGATTCTTAACTAGAATCCTGAGCGCAGCAATTGATTAAAAGTATGCCACTCGAGCTTAAAATAGTGTTGCTCCCGAGGTGGACACTCTACTTTTTATCACCCTCTATGAGAAAATAATTAGTAAGTGCAACTTATGAACAAGAATTTATTTACGTACAATTCAGAGCCATAAGGTATAAACACATTTTCCGAAAAAAATTTTGCTCTTCTTGCATTTTTCCAAAGGATGAAATTGTTGTATGCTTTGACATATTGTTCACGGGATTTTGTAGGTAACTTTCCATCACATTTTTAGCATCCGATACAATATTGTCTGGAGTCAATATAATACTTTCACTTGAGGAATACGCACTCATTTTTTATAATTCTAAAATCTGAATAATTATGAATCAACTACGAAAGCAGAATGCATTTAATTCAAAGACATTCAATAAACTATAGACCGGACATCACGAACAAAATTTTCATCCGTAACTTCTGTCCGAACGGACAGATGACACATAGTCTTACGTAGGACATCTGCCTGTCAAGACGCATTTGTGTCAACTTTGTGGAAAGTTGAAAAATATTATTTTCCACGAAAACATGCATGGTTGCGCCTTACGTTATTGCAAATCCCGTTACGACAAAAATAATGGACGTCGCTACGCTTTATTTTCGTAGGTATTCTTTGTATTTATTTAGTAATTAGAATTAAATCATTTTCATAGATTGTTCTAGAACATTTGGCAATTCTGTATTTAACGCCCTCTTGTGTTGAGTAGCTAAAGTACTGTTTTGTAGAGATGGGATAAAGTTCATCGATTCTGTTATCGATAAGTGTCAAAATAATAATAAATAGATAACTCAACAAAATATTACAATATTAAATTAAATTTATTAAAATATTATACTGTATGAACATTTCAAATAGGTTTCTGTTATTTAGGTTTCCTAAAGAAAATTGTTGTGAACACGAGACTTGGATACGGTTTTTTGTGTGAATTAATATGCATAATTTAACATTTATCTTTTACATATCGTATTAAATATTTTAACAGTATTGCTAAGCCAGACTAGGATTCATTTCACCTCAAAAAATTAAAAGATAAAAGATATTTATTTCCAGATAGATTGTACAGTTCCACTTACAGACTAATAATATAATCTATTAAATTTATATAACTCAAATTTGTAAAAAGTATAATGAACTCTGGTACCCAAGGTAAGATTTAACTTGTGTTATGGATACCAGTGCTCTCTCATGGTTTGCACAGAGTTACATTAAATATTAGATGGAGGACGTGGTTTTGATGTAATTAGTAGAAGGCAGTAAGTATTTTTATACATAACAGTCTACACACAAATTTTAATAACTAACAACAAAGATTCATAGGCACCACTTACTTTAGCGGCAAGAAAATTGCAGTCCGGAGCTTCATTAGAATTTTTTTCTATGTTCTTATTTCTATGCATTAATTTTAGTAAAGATACGAGTTTTGCGTATGTTTCAATATGCACGTTATGTTTTATTTTTAAAGTAGCTTTCAAAAATTGGGTAAATACTCCACATTGCAGATGATCGCCTCGTCTGTGATAAATCTAAAAAATAAGATAGCAACACAGTCTCCTAAAAACTGCTTGCACCCTTTGTAAGTCTCCATTCATTGAAGACATGGTATGCTTTCAGATATTTCTCAGGTAGGAAACTTAATTCTGCATTAATAACTTGTTGTTTCAACTCTTCCGGTGTTATAATACTGTTCTCGTCGCTAGTTTCACTTATATTTACGATTATTTTAATATTTTTTAACTTATTCAACTCTTTTCGCCAGCCAAGAAATTTTATTCCCGCTCTTTTATTTAAATTAAGACGTGTTTGGAAATAGCACCCATGATATTTTATTAAGGACTCAAAATATATTACGTAACATTATTGAAACTAGAAATAAATATTAACAGGTTAAATATCAGTTTTATTTGCATTAGATACTTATTTTCCCTTAAATACAACAATAAGTTAATAATTCTATAAATTACATTACAAGACATAATATCTTTTTGCAAAATTTCTTTAGTTAGTACGAAATTCCGAACGTGTTTGTCTTTGAGGTCGAATTCAAAATCAGAACTTCGAAAGGGCTAGTCTTTGTCTCTCTCTCTCTCTTTCTAATGGCGGGAAAGAGATAGAGTGTGAATGTTTCAAATAGTATGATTAACCCGAAGCTGATTAAAATATTTGCGGCTCTAAAACAAAAATTAAAAAGTTACTTGGTCTCACTGATTTCAGGCAGCAAAACCTACATGTTTGAGCTACTGAAGTGAAAAAAATATTATAACTTTTATCAATATTATCGATACCTTAATCTAGATGGTAACATCCCTATCACAAGTTTCTACTTTCTACTTTACGGCACGTGGTACTGCCAGACTTACGATTTATCCGTTTATCTACGTATTTTCGACCTTGCTTCGGATATATCATAAACGTATACGTATAAGATTCATAATCTATATTTTCTTGGTTTATTTTTTAATAGAACATACGTAAGGAATACTGCGCTATTAAGTAGGAAGTTTTAATAATTTTCTACAATATACGGCGCCAGCGCTGAACCAAACACAAGGTCGTAATAGTGAGCAGACCATATTAATTATTAGAAGCATAATAATGAAACTGGATTTATTTTCTAAGTCAATAGTTTTGTAATTAGTACCTACCTAAGGTAAGACGATAATCACTTTCTCATTACGGTCCTCTTTTAATTTCAGTTACAAATGTGTTTCTTTTTTATGCCTGGCTTAATTTGTTTAGTTTTAATACCTATTTATTTAACTGATTTGAAATATTTTTTATTTTTCCGGCATTTTCCTTTGATCTGACAACACTAAAATTTAATTCGGCTATAGCTCGCTTGGTGGCCACCAACCAGAATTATTATTTTAGTCAATTTCATTCTTGAGTTTGCCGTTGCCGTTCTAATATCGCTATTTAATGCTAGATGGCGTTACTGAGAGATGGGATCACAGTTTTTGTATGACATTTCTTCGCATGCCCCCTCTATAGTTTTTAAATCTCTTTGATTTAATTATTAATTTCGCGCGTTGTTTATTTTTCATCAACTTTTTTAAAATTTGGCGCGCTCGCAGTTTTTCAGCCAGTCACATATTCAATACATTGTTCCCGCATGGTTTGTGATTCACCTCTTTGCTGATTGAAACATTTACTAACAATATCCACATTCCAAATTCAAATCAATTTTGGTCCCTAGGGATTAATGAGCTATTTTGTTCCCTGTTTACGAGGAATAAACTAGCTCTTTTTGAATAGATGTGATAAAAAATAAATTATCTATATTTGGGCGCTAGCGGCACCGGTTCTTCAACGTCTGATATCAGCTTGTCTCTGACATCAAAGACAAGGACCTCCCTCACCGCCTACGTTTTACTACGACCTCACATTGTCTGGTTTAGTGGTTTGGCGAAGTCCAAGAATCTTCTATTGTGTAAAAACCGGCCTGTAGTGACTCAGTACCTGTCACACATATTATTATTACCTTAACCAAGAAAAACAATACCTTCACCATTACCTTCACACCGTTACCGTACCACCTGCATAACCAATACCTTTTGTTCGACCAACTGCTAAAGAAATAGAGAAGAAGACCGCCTTGAAAAAGGCGTAAGTACTCTGTTAAAGAAATAGGAAGTTCGTTCTGAAAAGAACGGTTTTGGGCGCAAGGCTGACGACGTGCGTGAAGATAAGCGAAGCAGCAGAGGTGGACACACGACGCGATGACACGCAGAGATCCTCACGCTACGCCGGCAGCCCGCGAAAAGGACGAACGCGGCGCGTCCGCATGTACTTATAGAGTAGCGCGGCGCGCGACGAACTCGCGCCTCCGCGCATGCGCGGCGCATCGGGCGCCCTCTGACGGACGCGACTATTGTAAATATCGTAGGCTAAGCACTAATTGTACCATTCATAATGTAAATATAAGTAGGATCATTTTTCAAATATACACAGATAAACCGGACACGTGTTTCTATTAAGATCCCTCTACTCCCCTAAAGGCCTTTTCAACTGTAATGTTGGCAACGACATTACCGCAAACTTCATGCGATTAAATAAACTAAGAAAAACAAAATACTACGGCGTGTGTGTACCTATGACAATATGTTTGAATGTAAACGAAGCAAAAGAAGTAGGTATTGTATGTAAGAATAGTAGCATATGGCGCTCTGTAGGTTCTGCCTACCCCCATGGGAAAAAGGCCGTGAGTTTATGTACGTACCTATGTATGTATAATACTAAATACTACCTACCAGTAGCTTTTTTTGCTCCCACTGCTAACCCGTACTATGCTATTCTAACTTTATTTTTTTTACTATCCCAAAAAAATTTTTACTGATTATTTTATTCTCCAACATGTGAAATTCTCTCACTGAACCTACGTAATATTGACAAAATTGGGATGTTTCCACTACAAAAGCTATTATTGGATAGATAAAGCTCTCTTTCTAGCAACTAGCAGGGATATAATTAGTAAAGAATTTATAAAAGAAGCATGAGAAACCGTGATTGATAGAATGCTTAGACTATATACCTCTAGACGTAGCCCAATTTACAGTGTCAAGTGTGGAAGTGAGACGCAATAATACAAAGTTCGTAGGAAAATTGAGACAAAGCATCGTATCTTCTGTCCCTTACGGCGTGCCGGATTTTTGCATGGCTAACTTTTGAATGTTAGCCAAACAAAGTGCTGTCACTGTCACGTATATTATTATGCTCGATTTAATTTAAGTTTTCGGATGGTTTTTGCAATTTTTGTAATAGTATAAGTCATTTAATGAGAAATAGACTCCATTAGATAAGTGTTTAGTGTATGGTGAATGCGCTACGATGGGAGGATGCAGTATAATAGGCTGTAAAAGCCGCTCAGAAAAGGCCAATAACAAAATCTCTTTTCATTCGTAAGTATTCAATACTGTTTGTGTTATTGTATGATTATTGAATTTATACATTTGTGCGCTTTTATTGTCATGGCTTTCAGACCAAAATATGGAAGATTTCTTAAAGTAAACTTGATTTCTTAAATCACATAACCTAGGAATACTTACTTACAGTGTTGCTACACGTTTCAAATCTTTTCCCTTAACTGTCAGGCCTAATGTTCAAAAGGTAAGCATAATAATCAAATTTATCTATGGTGGCTAAACACACAAATTTGTGGGCGAACCCTTATTTTTAAGTTTAAGTGAACATGTGTACGAACGAACAGAGCCCTTTCGACAATCATTAAGTTTTACTCTTGAAGGCAATCGCGTAGGTATGTACTTAAAGATATTTGGAAGTAAGAATTCATTTTATAAATAAATGTTAAGTATAAACAAAAAATTAGATATTTTCAAAATAAGTTGGTTTTGTCTAAAGGACAATAGTTATTATACAGCAATGTCAATGTCACACTGGATGTCAGCCATACCTCAATATATTTTAATGATAAATAACACGCGAAAAAATAATGTAGTGTTCTTCTAAAGAGTTACTTCTATGTACACACATCAAGCTTCACCTGGTAGTAGTGTATTTTATTTGTGAGAATCAAGGTAAGATTGAAAGTAGGTATTTTACGTGAAATTATATTTTCTCACACATGGATACTTCTACACTCTTATTACCACGTTGAATACGTAAATTATAATTTACAATAGTGCTAAAATTGGAACCCGCAGTTAAGTAGAATTTTGGTCGTATTTTGGGACTTTTTTAAGGAATAGCAACACTGAACTTTTATATTGCTGTCGCATGTGCGGCCACGCGGTAGCTCGATCTAGAGGTATATTATCTAAGATAGAATGCCATAATATTTTAATCTAAATACACTCGTTTCACTGTCAAAACAGCGCAGACCACGTTTACGTAAATTTAAATACATGCAAAAACCAGCCACATTTTTTTTGGTTTAAATGTCTGACTGGCATGCAATGCTTAAATCTTGAAAACAGCTACGGTGAAATTAATTAAATAGTAAAATAATATGGGAGGGTGAAGTTCTAGCAAATGTGTAAACCTGGCATAAAGTTACTCTTGCAACGATTGTCTATGAATTTAATTGTTTTGTCTCTACTTGAGTCTCTGGAAAGCAAACCAGAGACAGCGGCGTTTTCGTTATTCATTGAAAGATTTACTAGCTTGTTTTTGGCAATCTTCCCTTTAAATCACGCAATGAATTTTGTCTTTTCGACCCCAGTTCTATAAAGCAATCATAGAGGAAAGTAATATATCGGGTAAAAGCAATCCTGCTTCCGCCTAATTCCGCCATTTGCGAATGTGAATATTTGTTGTACAAACTATAATTGTTGGAAAAATAGTGGTTTATTAGGAAATCGTGCGCTTATATAATCTTTTATTTTGTGTTTATGTTGTGATTTACGTTTCAAGTGGTACTTAGCATGCAATCAGGTAGTGGTCCAAAAAATCCGCCATGGGCCCGGTCAAACGTGAACACAAACATGACCGGCATGAATCCGCAAATCATGGATCCGAATGCAATGATGACGCAACAAGGAATGATGCAGTTTCAACAAACACAGGCCGTGTTCAATCCTAGTATGATGCAAGCACAAAGTGGCATGGCAATGCCAATGGCCGGACAAATGCCGATGAACCAAATGGCTCAAGGTCAAATGTATCCTGGTAATGTTGTGGCGTACCCAACACCTCGTGCTATGAATCCAGGATTGTATCAAAACTCTCAATCGAATCAATCGTCAAACAACACTGATCAGCGTGTTTTTACCGGGACCGTTACGAAAACTCACAATGATTTTGGTTTTGTTGATCACGATGTATTCTACCAAACATCTGTATGTGCGAAAGGTATCATCCCTAAAGTTAACGATAGAGTACTTGTTGAAGCTACATATAACCCTAATATGCCTTTTAAATGGAATGCAACTCGTGTGCAAGTTCTTCCAAAATCTGGTCCTAACCAGAAATCGAACAATGCCCCTAAGGGTAATAATTACAATGCTGTACCACCTCCGGCCAACAAAAAATCATTACCATCGCGCCGCGATGATCGTCCCCCTCGCAGGGATGAAAGGGTAATATTTGACTTTAATTGCAATCATGTCTACCACCCCTACATAATTACTTAGGTACCTCATTATCTTGCTTATTTTCATAATTAGTGAAACCTACTCCTGTTTACCAAAAAAAAAACATGTTATTTAAAATAATTGGTCAGTGGGTACCTAGTCTTAATTCAGTATTCCCTTGACCTATAAACGTTACTTGCATAATCTAATGCAATGATGATTTTACAAAATATGTCTAAGAAACAGAGTTATTCTTGATAAAGTTTAGGAAATCTAGAGAACGAGTAGCTTAAAAATTAATTACAATAGCTTTAAATTAGAAGTTAATTAAAAGCACTGATTCCCTAACTTGAGAACAACATTACTGTTCTGAAATAATAATATGAGATGTGCTCCTTCATACAATAACTGTTTTCTTAGTTTTTGATGTAAATAAAAGAATACACAACAGTAAAAATATGAAAACACTGTTTGATGTGTATAATATTTATATTGCAGATAGTAAAAGATTTTTTATTATAGGTACAAATTGTAAGTCTAATAACTAGTTAATAGTCTGAGCAGCATGCGTAGCATGAACACATTGAACACCGAAGAAACGGCCTTTGTCTACAGACAAAGTGACAGATTATATAGACAGGAACCTCAATCTGTCAAATTTCTTTCAATACACCTGCTGCGTAGCATGAACACTTAATTTCTTTTCTTCCGAGGCACGACAAAGACCATTTCTTCGGTGATCATGCTACGCGTGCAGTACTGCCCCAACATTGATAATAAATTCAAAGGAAAATATAATATCTTTTTCTACATTTGTATTGTTAAAACTGTACAATATTTTTCTTATGGATTAAAGTAATAAGCTTAGAACATGATCAGGTATTATTACATCTTAACTGTGGGTGCTTTTACAAACATGTAGTCACATACACCATACAAATATTTACACAAAGACATTCAATACCTATAGACCGGACATCACAAACAAAATTTTCGTCTGAAAAAGTGTGTCCTGCTGGATACAAGTCTATAAGTTTTTTGTAGTATGCTCCGCTGCCGCTCCAATATTCTTATATTATTCTAGATGGCGTTACTGAGACATGGGATCAAAGTTTTTCTATGACATATCCTTGACATGCCCGCTCTATAGTATTTTAAATCTCTTTGTATTTACACCACTAAATATTTTTCTTTAATTTGTTTGTCTAGTTTGCACAAAAGAGGTCACGGTCAAGGTCTCGCTCTCGCTCACGTGATCGCCGAGACAGCCGCAGCCGCCGTGACTCGCCTCCACGTAAACGCCCTGTTGTACATCAACCATCACCTGTCAAATATGTGGTGCGAGTACCCAGAATGCCACTTGATATGTAAGTTTTTGGTATTTTGTATTTATATTCTGTATTGTAGTCCTGTATTGTATCTGGCTGTTTAAATAGAAAAAATTGACATTCATTTATGTAATCTAATGTCCCCCATATAATTATAACTGTTTTCCCCCCAGAGGGAAGAAAACGAGTATTTCAGGTCTTGCCGAGGCTTGACCTTTCGGAGATAACTATCCCTACATTAGTGTACACACATGCTTACTACTTACCTAATTAGTCCTTGAGTGAGCGATATCTGCTTGGAGGGCGTGACCTTGCGGACCGCGCATGCGCGGAGCGCGACGGCGGCGGCGGCAGGCGCGTGAGATGCGAGCGGGCTTATGTTAGTACCTAGCTCCGAAAGCCGGCAAGGACTTGCTCAGGTCAAGCCTCGGCAAGACCTGAAATACTCGTTTTCGTCCCTCTGGGGGGAAAATAGTTATATTTCAGTTCTGTGCCTTCGGCTTGACCTTTCGGAGAAGTGTTTATCTTCTGCCGGCGCCCTAAAGCGTACTGTGACAGGATAATGTGTGTCAAAATAAAACAAACGTATCTTGACAAAAGAAAAAGCAAGAAACTTATTGTCATAAGCGAAGCTGACAATTCTTTTATATTATGTAGCAAACTAAACTTAAAAACTATTCTTCTCTAAATTGACTTGACTTACAGCTGAACTTGTAATTTTTAATATAAGTTTAATGATGAGATCAAACAGTAATATTCAGTCTTAATTCGAATGACATACAAATCAACTAAATAGTAACAAGCACAACTACATCGTAAATGAACCACCAAGAGGGTTAACATTACTATTTCTAGGTTGGCCGACCGGCTTGCAATAATGCTTCAAGAAATGATCAGAGCCCCTCCAGTTCTCTCTTTTTAGAATGTCATCCAAAGGCATTTAATTTTTAAAATCATTTGAGGTCACAGCTGAACGAATCGAACCTGGACTAGTGGTTATACCTAGTTCTTTTAACGGCACCTTTAACCAACCTGCGATCACTATCGCAGGCCTCAGCGGCCTCAGCGGCTCGTGAGGCCGCTTTTACTACTTCATGTATAGTAATAAACAAACGTTGCAAATCAGTTTGTGCCATTCTTCTCTTACTTGATAAATCAATCAACCAATTTACCCATTTAATTAAACTTAAACTTGGATCTCCTGAACAGGTTAGCTGCCAACCTAATTGGCAAAATTTCGCGTCTCTGAGCCAAATCTAGGCCAGAAGGTTATTGTTGAACCGAATCCTTCACAGTGTCCATCGTCAATACTCAGAAAAGTAAGGTCGTAAATACGACGCCATGATGCCAGCAAAAGAAGTAAGGCTAAATGCCGAGAGACTTGATAAATACTGTTTTTATCAGGTACGTTATTTTTTAACCACCGAATTAAATCCTGGACCTTTCAAATCTGTGACTTTAACAGCGTCGCTTTGCATTTTTTTTTTTTTTTTTTTTTTTTTTTTTTTTTTTTTTTTTTTTTTTTTTTTTTTTTAATTGCTTTTAAAATGGTTCCCACTATAGGATTATTAGCTAGTCGATACTCTTGAGTGGGGTCTGCTAAGGTAACTACTACTGATTTGCGCACTAGAATTGTAGCAGGGCTAACTTTCTGATGCGTGTGAGGCACCCTGTTAGGTTGCTACTTCCTGGGGTCGAGGACCACTAGGTGTTATCCCATTTTGTCTCACCACGAGACCCATTGTTTCCACGCTGCCCCGTATGTTCGCCATGTGCAATCACGCCAAACAGACTAAATTAATTCAATATTCTTAGGTTCCAAGCCAGTTTGCTCCACTCCGTATCTTCCAGACCTCTAAGAACAACTCTGCTACTTCTGGTGGAGGTTGATTGGTTGACAAGTCCACTAGATTCCTGCTCAGGTTGAATATCTGGTTGGGAGCTCCTAATGCTCTGCGTTTGAGGTCGTTTCTCCAGAACACTTTCTCCCAGCGAGGAACCACTACTAGATACGTCCCAGATGCTCTGTTGAGATAATGGAGCACCCTGGGTATGAGAGGAGGAGGGGGAAACACCCAAGCTAAATGGTATTCCCAAACTCGGCTGAATGCATCGATGTAAAGAGCCTGGGGATCCCTTGCTTCTTTTGAGACATACGTCGGAACTACTCTTGATTGACTTGTGGCCAGCATATCTACTTGAGGGGTGCCCCAATTCGAGAATATTTTGCGAGTGAATGCCTCCTTGAGATGTCAAATCGGTAAAGTCTTATTTCTGGACAGGCTGTCGGCTACTGAATTGTAATATCCTGATAGATAAAATGTCTGGACCGTTACATTATGATGGCAAAGAATAGTATTTTCCTTGTCATTTCCATGAGCAGCACCGACCTTGTACTTCCCTGATTTCGCAGGTAAGATACTACTGCTCGATTGTCGGATTTTATCATAACAGATTGGTCTTTCAAGACATCCTGAAACTCTTGATTGAATGTTGGTCGACATATTATTGGCGACTGTATAAGTCTGATAGTTTTCACTATTATTATTATGTAATGCTGTATACAGAAGCTGTTGGTTTACCTTTAATAAATAAATAAATAAACTCGACTAGGACTATGTAAACAGTCTAAACAGTGAATATTTCTTTCTGTTTATGTGCCACTTTCTTTGTTCGTCTGTCCACGTTCCTGAGCGGTGGTAATCGCTCAGCTGTACTCCCCAGCCTTCGTTGAAGGCATCAATTCAATTCAATTTATTTATTCAATAACAATTTTTACATTGTGTTTGAATTCTTATAACTAAAATCAATTAAAGAAACAACGTGCACGCAATTGACATGCGATGCATGGAAATTGCATGCATGCATTGCATTTGCATCCGTGCTTATGAAAATCGTTGGTTCTGGCACAAAAATCTTGCTCGGAATTATGATGTTCTTCATCCACCAAGAACAATCGTCTAGTGCCAGCGACGTTATTGGGACCTTTTGACTTGGTCGATCCTGTGTCAATTTTCGACAAGCTCTTTCAAGGTGTCGAGTATGTAAACGGCCAAGCGGGGTTACCAGTGATGCAAAACCATGTCTTCCTGTCAGAGCTGTGCATGACCGCCAAGACCAACGCCTTGTTCTTAGTAGTAAACCTATATGTGCCTGTGATCGAACTATCTTTTCGCGTGGCAATCTATGTCGGCGTCCCAAACGTTTCCTAAAAACTCTGTTTGTTTCCTGGGATTTAGAACCGGCTTCTGTAAATTCACGCACCATCCCAAGGTCTTGCAGAAGGTTTACTGCATATCTCATTAGACCTTTTACACGTCTGGTCCTGGAACAGAAAGTCGTCTAAGTACGACCACTCGAAATCCTCTCTCCCTCCGAAGGCTCGCTAACCACCTGCTGACTAGTGAGAACGCTAACGACGCGCTGGATAGTCCAAATGGAAGGGCCGTCATTTAATTTTGCAAGAGCTCGCCTGCATAAGGGAAGGCAAGGTATCTTCGATGACTTTTGTTTATGACGATATGAAAATATTTCTGACTGATATCCAGCTTTCTTGAATAATCGTTCTTCTGCAGAAAATTCGGGACGTTATTCTGGTTTATTAAGCGAAACTTCACAGGTTTCAGAGAAATAGTCATAGACATAGTCACAGCGTGCATTAGCGCATTTGAGGTTCTTGTCGTAAATCTCTCTAAGTTTTCGTGTAACAGATGGCGGCTTGGTTACAAACGGTATTGTGTATCCGGAGGGATGTTCTTTGGAACTCCTAGCTTTTCCCATTGCCAAGGAGATTCCACCATTGCCCCCCATGAAACTGTCGATCCCTGCGCTTAGGTAAATTTTGATCCCTTCCAGATCGGTTCCGTTGCTTATTAGAAGGCCTTGAACTTCCCGACAACCGGCGCGCTGCTGACTGGGCTGATGCATTGTGTGATGACCTTGTAGGATGACGGCGCCAGGATTGCTGTAGTCTTCTCGATAGGTGAGAAGGTACAGTTGGTTTGCGAAAAGGTTCCGAAAACCACAGCATAAACAACAGTTTATGGTAGGAAAAAATCTGTGCTAGGCCACCGTTATCCCCCAAAAATGTTCCGGTGGGACGTAATGGTAGGATGCTGTGTAAAACACCACCAAGCGATTCATTTTAAGATTTATACGCCCTTTGTCTTGCCTCTATAGCTTCTGCACGATGAGCACCAACGAACTGCAGCAAAACATCCGACAAGACCTTAAATTGGGAGTCATCAGCTAATAGCTTACGTAATTCCTCACCAGCACGATAACAAACAGCCTATCAGACAGTGCTTTCCTCTGTAGGAGCAAACCCATGGCTAATAGTGCCGAGCACACCCTCTTGTTTAAAACAGCCAGGAAAAGGGATGGATGATTTATAAGGCATCCAAGCTGTATATTAATCTTGAAAGCACTGAAATAGGGAATTTATTATTATTTATTGCCTGAAAGACTTCCTCCCTTGTATCGGATTCGATTCCAACCTTGAGAACCCAGTCTTTGACATTTGATGTCCTCTTTCTTAATCGGTTCAGTAAGCTCCGGTAAAAGCGACCTCTTTTATCCTGGGTCAAAATTCAATTTCATTGGATGACCACATTTCTGGAGCGTTCGAAAAACTATCCATCTTAGGGGCATTCCAAGAGCAACCACCAGATGACTCAGAACCTGATTGATTCTCCGAATCTGAATAAATAATTCTCTTTGTCTGAGTCAGGCTCAAACCGTTGCTGACTTTGAGAAAACATGCTGACTCCGAGAGGCTCCCCGACAGAGTCTTATCTGCCTCACAACGGTATGAAGTAAGGGTCGTATATCTTATACAGATTGTTTGAAAAGCTCAGAGCGAGCTGCTGACCCCCTAATGCGATTCGCAATCGAGGGTGGCCCTAGTATGAGAGCGCGTGCAAAGGCCCAATCTAGTAACGTGCACCTTATTCCCCATAGCCCTTGTCAGATGATCCGCTTCCGGGTCAAAGGCTCGAACTAAGCCTACTATGAGGAGGGTGAACATAAGTTTGTTTAAAACAGTCGGTTCAGGTTTGTCCCCGAAAGCCTCCTCTTAAGGCTTTGATGACCTCCCACTGAGTCCAACCTTAGGTAGAGACGCTTGTGCCAAGAGCTTGACGTACTCCAAAATCACCTCACCTTGTAGAGTTTCTCCACTCTCGTTAAGTAGCTCCCTAAACGTTGTGTTCAATGTTACCTTTGGACATTGACTCAGCACTCTGCCCGGCTGTGGCGCGGCCCAGATAAAATTATGATTAAGTTGCATCTTACATGCATAGGACACATATGTAATAGTGTGTGTTAAGAAAAAGTAGTATATAAGCTGTAACTTATTTTATATAAATCAGATTTGAATTTTATATTCTTGTCTCATTACCCCTCACTGTGGTGGTGGTATATGATAGGGTAGGGCTGTAGGGCTTATAGGGCTGTTAGGCTTGTAGGTCTTAGTAGGTTCCTTAATTTTCCAATTATTATTATTATGTACTGTCGTACCCTTACAGTATTGCGGCCTTACGTGACATACTTAAGGGTAGCCGTACACGTTGTGTAGGCAACTCAACACATATATGCAATGTAATTTTAGTTTACTACCTGTATATTACTATATTTGTGTAGCTGTTTGTTTTCCCAAAATAAATAAATAAATAAACTCCCTGCGCCATTTTAAGCAAGCAACGAGATTGTTACCAAGCCGTCAAGCCAGTCAGCGTTCGTGTCGAAGCCATAACCGACAGTAGCCGTAGACGCAGGCGTATCATTGGATGGTCTATAAGTTAGTTGCACTGCTCAACAATCAAGCTGCGTAACCCTACATTCGAGCCACACCGCTCAGTAATCGAGCCGCGCCGCTCACCAAATCGAGCCGCGCGGCTCACCGAATCGAGCCGCGCGGCTCAAAAAATCGAGCCGCGCGGCTCAAAAAATCGAGCCGCGCGGCTCAACAAATCGAGCCGCGCCGCTCACTAAATCGAGCCGCGCGGCTCACCGAATCGAGCCGCGCCTCTCAATATTTGCGCACCGGTCAGTCTACGAGGCATGCGCCTTGTCAGAAGCTTGCTGCGAGGCGAGTACCTGAGTTTTATGACAGTAGCAGTGCAGCTGACGTGTCGTAACTCGTATGGTACAGGTACCTTACGCACCTTGTGGATGGGATGTCCGACAGGGTGGTTAGCATTGGTTGCGATAACGAACGCCGCGTGCGTGCAGTTGACGTGTCGTATAGCATAGGTACCTTACGCACCTTGTGGATGGGATGTCCGACAGGGTGGTTAGCATTGGTTGCGATAGCGAACCGACATGAGTGCATGACGTATCGTATAGTACAGGTACCTTACCCACCTTGTGGATGAGATATCCGACAGGGTGCTCACCGCATTGGTTGCGAAAGCGAACCGACATGCGAACAAATATGCAACTTGGCCATGCGCAGCAAGTATAATTAGGTATATAAACACACAGCAGATTCCTTTAGAAAATTTAAATCACTCACACAAAGAATAAAATAAATATCTTAGAAACTTACCATTTCATTACATTTACTTGTAATCCACTGGAAAGTCACTTGACACTTCACAAACGTTACAACAACGTTACTCCTAACTCGTTTCGCGTATCTTATTACGTAAAATAGTAGCACGTGCGCACGCTAAGTGTGGAAATAGCGTACTAACATAAGCCCGCTCGCATCTCACGCGCCTGCCGCCGCCGCCGTCGCGCTCCGCGCATGCGCGGTCCACAAGGTCACGCCCTCCAAGCAGATATCGCTCACTCAAGGACTAATTAGGTAAGTAGTAAGCATGTGTGTACACTAATGTAGGGATAGTTATCTCCGAAAGGTCAAGCCGAAGGCACAGAACTGAAATAATGAATTAATTTATTGTTTATTGTGCAGTCAAATGAGGAATGTGACTCAATTCATTTGTAATTCCTAAGTTTATCTTAAAAATTACAAGGAAAAAACCCTAAAGGTAAACAGCATTTAATTTTGGACTGAAACACAGTCAGAAAACACCAGCAGGGCTAGCATGGGCTGGGGATATAACTTTTATCCACCGGTTATTTCCACTGACAAGGGATACAATCATCTTATCCACCTGCCAAAGCACGGCAACAGGGGGAAAGAGAATTATATCACTTTTTGACATTAGACGTGGGTACTCATCCACGGCTTATAGCATGGCGACTAGTGAAAGATTTCGCGATTCGAGCAATCCCAATTGACAACAAAACAAAATAAATATCCAGTACAGATGTAATAAAACGATGAAAGTACTTTGGTTTACATGACATTCTCGACTATTGTGTAATTTCATAAAAGTTTTCTTATAATGGCAATAATTTCGAGGACAAGCGTTTTCCCTGGTTTATCCCCGTGAATAGTTTATCCACCCATGTCGCCATGCTCGGAGGGTGGATAAAAATGACAGAGGGGAATAGTATTTTATCCTCTCCCCGTGGAAAGAATATCTCCGGCCATGCTAGCCCTGCAGAAGGCATGAAAACGTCTGACTGATGTCAGGCAGAAGTTTTCATGCCTTCTGGTGTTACAGAACAAAAAGAACGCATTCTTTTTTAAGACGCCGTACGCGAAATTTTACCGATTTTGCTGATTTACGTGATTTTACGGACGTGATTTTACAAATAAAATACTGTATTTCTATAATTTTTAATGCACATTATGAAAGATCATTTCAATTATGACCTAATGTGTGAGCTACTTTTTTACTTTTATAATGTAATTTTGATTTATCGACCTCAAACCGGCTAATGTGATGTGAAATTTTGCTGTAAGTGGTTTAGAATATGACATATTAACGGATTGTTTTGACGATGAAACGGTATGGAAAAAATACAATGTATTGTTGTGAAAGTCATCTATAAAATGTATGGATCACTTTTAACCACTTTTGTATAAAAATGTTGAGTAAAAAAATATTGAACTAAGTGAAATTTTTGAGAAAATGGGTAACGAATTGCTTATGATTTCGGGTACTTATAACTCTCGTTCATAAAATAAAAAAATACATAAATAAACTTTAGAAAAAAAGCAATCTACTCCCGAAAAAAAAACTCAAAAAAATAAATAAATTTGGCAATAAAAAATCTTTTAAAACAACCCAAATCTCGCGATATAATACTCGACGCAAGTCTGGAGTCAGCAGTCCGCGCCGAGCGCTTCCAGGGAGTGGACGTATCGCTCTGCGCTCCAAAAATCGCACCGAGTCAACACGAAACACGACGCGCCGGCGCTGCTGTCTACAGACGAATATAGCGCGACGTGATTTTCGATACTTTGGTAATTCATTATTATTAAATATTTTGTCATGATTTATACATGCGTTTAAAATACAATACCTTTTTTTAGGTGCCACCCCGTTTCGAAGTTATGTAAACAATTACAAAGGGATCTACTCCCTAGAGTAAACATAACATCACGCTTGCTATTACTTATAGGAAGATTTTTTTTGGGTATTCGTCATGGGTGTCGTTTTCATGGTTTTCGGGGTCGCTGATTATGAAATTGAGGTCAAAATGAAAATCCAAGATGGCGCGCGAGGAAATTTTTTGGTTTTTTCATCATGGGTGTCGTTTTCATGGTTCTCGGGGTCGTTGATTACGAAAATTAGGTCAAAATAAAAATCCAAGATGGCGACGAAGGAAATTTTAGGTATTTACGTCATGGGTGTCATTTTCGTAGTTTTCAGTATCGCTCATTACGAAAATGAGCCCAAAATGAAAATCCAAGATGGCGCGAGGGAAATTTTTGGTTTTTCCGTCATGGGTGTCGTTTTCATGGTTTTCGGGGTCGCTGATTACGAAAATTAGGTGAAAATAAAAATCCAAGATGGCGACGAAGAAAGTTTTTGATTTTTCCGTCATGGGTGTCGTTTTCGAAGTTATCGGTATCGCTAATTACGAAATAGAGCTCAAAATAAAAATCCAAGATGGCGCCAAAGGAAATTTTTGTTCTTTCCGTCATGGGTGTCGTTTTCATGGTTCTCGGGGTCGTTGATTACGAAAATTAGGTCAAAATAAAAATCCAAGATGGCGACGAAGGAAATTTTAGGTATTTACGTCATGGGTGTCATTTTCGTAGTTTTCAGTATCGCTCATTACGAAAATGAGCCCAAAATGAAAATCCAAGACGGCGCGAGGGAAATTTTTGGTTTTTCCGTCATGGGTGTCGTTTTTATGGTTTTCGGGGTCGCTGATTACGAAAATTAGGTGAAAATAAAAATCCAAGATGGCGACGAAGGAAATTTTAGGTATTTACGTCATGGGTGTCATTTTCGTAGTTTTCAGTATCGCTCATTACGAAAATGAGCCCAAAATGAAAATCCAAGATGGCGCGAGGGAAATTTTTGGTTTTTCCGTCATGGGTGTCGTTTTTATGGTTTTCGGGGTCGCTGATTACGAAAATTAGGTGAAAATAAAAATTTAAGATGGCGATGAAGAAAATTTTTCATTTTTCCGTCATGGGTGTCGTTTCCAAAGTTTTCGGTATCGCTAATTACGAAATAGAACTCAAAATGAAAATCCAAGATGGCGCCGAGGAAAATTTTTGGTTTTTCCGTCGTGGGTGTCGTTTTCATGGTTTTCGGTATCGCTGATTACAAAAATTATGTCAACATAAAAGTTCAAGATGGCGACGAAGAAAGTTTGGTTTTTCCGTCATGGGTGTCGTTTTCACGGTTTTCGGGGTCGCTGATTACGAAAATTAGGTTAAAATGAAAATCCAAGATGGCGTCGACGAAAATTTTTGATAAGTATTTAGGTACGTCCGTGGTGTCATTTTCACGGTTTTCGGGGTCGCTGATTACGAAAATTAGGTTAAAATGAAAATCCAAGATGGCGCCGACGAAAATTTTTGGTAAGTATTTAGGTACGTCATGGGTGTCATTTTGGTGGTTTTCAGTGTCGCTGATTACGAAAATGAGGTCAAAATAAAAATTCAACATGGCGGTCAATTTAAAAGTTTTGGTTTTTCCGTCATGGGTCTCGTTTTCACGGTTTTCTGGGTCTCAGTCTAATTTTCGTAATCAGCGACCCCAAAAACCATGAAAACGACACTCATGACGGAAAAACCATAAATTTTATTCGTCGCCATCTTGTATTTTTATTTTGACCTAATTTTCGTAATCAACGACCCCGAGAACCATGAAAACGACACCCATAAAGGAAAAACCAATAAAATCGTCGGCGCCATCTTGGATTTTCATTTTGACCTAATTTCCGTAATTAGCAACCCCGAAAACCATGAAAATGACACCCATGACGGAGAAACAAAAAAATTTATTCGTCGCCATCTTGTATTTTTATTTTGACCTAATTTTCGTAATCAACGATCCCGAGAACCATGAAAACGACACCCATGAAGGAAAAACACATAAAATCGTCGGCGCCATCTTGGATTTTCATTTTGACCTAATTTTCGTAATTAGCGACCCCGAAAACCATGAAAACGACACCCATAAAGGAAAAACCAATAAAATCGTCGGCGCCATCTTGGATTTTCATTTTGACCTAATTTTCGTAATTAGCGACCCAGAAAACCATGAAAACGACACTCATGAAGGAAAACAAATAAAATCGTCGGCGCCATCTTGGATTTTCATTTTGACCTAATTTTCGTAATTAGCGACCCCGAAAACCATGAAAATGACACCCATGACGGAAAAGCCAAAAATTTTCTTCGTCGCCATCTTGTATTTTTATTTTGACCTAATTTTCGTAATCAACGATCCCGAGAACCATGAAAACGACACCCATGAAGGAAAAACAAATAAAATCGTCGGCGCCATCTTGGATTTTCATTTTGACCTAATTTTCGTAATTAGCGACCCCGAAAACCATGAAAACGACACCCATAAAGGAAAAACCAATAAAATCGTCGGCGCCATCTTGGATTTTCATTTTGACCTAATTTTCGTAATAAGCGACCCAGAAAACCATGAAAACGACACTCATGAAGGAAAACAAATAAAATCGTCGGCGCCATCTTGGATTTTCATTTTGACCTAATTTTCGTAATTAGCGACCCCGAAAACCATGAAAACGACACCCATAAAGGAAAAACCAATAAAATCGTCGGCGCCATCTTGGATTTTCATTTTTACCTAATTTTCTTAATAAGCGACCCAGAAAACCATGAAAACGACACTCATGAAGGAAAACAAATAAAATCGTCGGCGCCATCTTGGATTTTCATTTTGACCTAATTTTCGTAATTAGCGACCCCGAAAACCATGAAAATGACACCCATGACGGAAAAGCCAAAAATTTTCTTCGTCGCCATCTTGAATTTTTATTTTGACCTAAGTTTTGTAATCAGCGACCCCGAAAACCAAGAAAACGACATCCATGACGGAAAAACCAAACTTTCTTCGTCGCCATCTTGAACTTTTATTTTGACCTAATCAGCGACCCCGAAAACCAAGAAAACGACACCCATATTAGAAAAACCAAAAAATTACCTTGGTGCCATCTTGGATTTTCATTTTGACCTTATTTTCATAATCAGCGACCCCGAAAACCATGAAAACGACACCGATGACGATAAAACCAAAAATATTTCCACCTTCAAATAGCAAGCGTGATGTTAGGTTTACTCTGAGTAAACCTCAGTGGCCATTAAGTCGCGTAAAAGTCCATACGCCCAAGTTTCTTGGCGCGCAAGTGTCTATTCCCGCATCTGTCCATTCGCGCAAAAGTCCATGCGCGCATCTGTCTTTTCGCGCAAGTGGATTCGCGCAAGTGTCTTTAGTGCAAATGTCTTTCGCGCAAGTGTCCCGATACCGAGTAAAAGACATGAAAAAATATCAAAGGATCAAAAACGTTTAATTGCCGTACTGGCGATCAACGACTCGGGCTTCACGCATACATGCGACCGAGCGCTCCCGCGTGTGTGCGTGAGCGAGTCAAATACCTAATTCAGTCCGTTTGGATTTCGTAGACGGCGTCTTAAGAAGAGGCCGTAACCTTGTGATGGGGTTATAATGGGCTGTATGCATATTATTAGTTTCCTTTACATATTTTATCTCTACAGGACCACACCTAAAGGTAAACCGAAACATCTATAAATGCTACTACATGAATTATTTTGTACTATTTTAGATACAAAATGGATGTGCCTGCTTTGTCACAAAGATATACAAACTTGTATGTGCCATCTGACTTCTTCAATGCTCAAGTGAAATGGGGCGAAACTTTCCCGCCACAGACGCCATTTTCCATCAACAACCCATGTGCTTATCATATTATGAACAAAGAAGTAGAGAACCCCATTACCAATGAAGCACTTTTAGAACCACCTGATGCAGATTACAGGTTTTCAGCCAAAGTAAGTTTATGTTATAGTTTCCAAATATATTTGCCCTTTCATTAGATTAAAGATTGTTTTTATTGTAATTTTGTAAGTTTACCTATCTGTTATTTGAAATCAAAATCAATATTGCCGTTTGACTTCACAGGATACAGTTTTGATTTTACTTCCAAGTTGCTCGTATAGATGTGTCACATCAAAACATGACAATTCTTTTTTTATTTGAAATATAAATGACATTTACATTTTATTAATGAAATTACATTTAATATAGAATTAACATTGAATGGTACTTTTTAGGTGATGTTAATAAGCATGCCAACATTGGAAGTCCTGTATCAGAAATGTGGACTTACAAAAGTTGATGAAAAGGAAAAACGCTCCAGCTCCACTAAAAATCCATTGCATCCAACCAGACTGATCAAGTTCCTTGTAGGACAGAAAGGGAAAGGTGGTGAAAATTTTGCTATAGGTGGACCTTGGAGCCCTTCCTTAGATGGTGAAAATCCTCAGTCAGATCCAAAAGTTTTAGTTAAGACTGCAATACGCACTTGCAAAGCCCTCACAGGCGTGGATCTAACTTCATGCACTCAATGGTAAGTGTCCTACCATTATTTGTTAGGTCAACTAACTGCCCTGCTGTGCTGGTATTTATCTCAGTAAAATTATTTGATGGGCTGGAGGTTCTTCTGGGCATATTGAAATAGTTGGGGCAGTATTTTAAAGTGACACCGTACTGACTGGTGGGCAAGTGACCAACAGACATAAGAAGCTTTAAGCCGCCGTCGTTTGTTATATTAGTCATGGTATACACATTTCTTAAGTGAGAGTATGGAGGCGTTAGTACATCGTGGATGGCGCAACTCATTGGATGCAGACTCGATGTACCACGTACCAAAACAGCAGTTTTATTTTACTCTCGTAGCGGAAGTGTCGTTTCCATGTCTGCAGTCGGGTGGGCGGCGCGCGCGATGCGCTTGTGAGTATACCACTATAACTGTCTTACCCATGCAGGTACCGAATGGTGGAGTTTTACTACTGGCGCGAGGGCAGCGGCGGCAAGTCGCGGCTCGAGTGTGTGGTGTTGTTCCTGCCGGACGTGTGGTCGGCGCAACCGTCGCGTATCGACTGGACCAACGTACAGGAGCAGTATAAGGCGGCCTGCGACGTGGCCATCCGAAAACTCGACGGCGATGTGCCGGAGTCCAGCAAGCCCGAGCAGCAAGTAGCGGCAGCGGCCGACACTTCTGCGGCGGACAAATCGCAAATTGTTTGTTCCCAGTTTTGTTTAGTTAAGATCCCGGCTGCTCGCTACTTAAATGGTGGAAGAGCAACGTGCCACTGCTGCCGACGACAACCAGTGTTGTCGCCATGCTGACGTCGCCTGGAAATAGATAATATTACTATAATCACTACCTTCTTATTCTTCACAGAAATACATTAAAAATATCCTCTTATAATATTCTAATCTAAAGTAAAATTTTAATATTTAAACTCAGCTTTAATATTTTGACCTAAACCCTGAGTTCACTGTTGTGAACCTGACAAAAATACTAATGCAACTGAAAAAATTTCAGGAGAAAGATCTGGATAGTACCACCATAACCATTGATGAGAATGATGACGATGAGGAAAAGCCAGAACCGACACATTATTCAAAAATCAATCTCAAAACTTTTAAAGTTGAACAGTTGAGACAAGAGCTACGTGCGCGAAACGTTAGTTGTAAAGGTAACAAAGAAGATTTTACTGTAAAATAGAGTTGCTTTTGTTTGGGTAACATTTTTGTCAAACAGAACATTATTACCTACTTACTTAATTGATTTTTCAGGACTAAGATCTCAGCTTGTATCTCGTCTATCAAAATTGTTACAAACTGAAGAATCTTCAGAAGATAAGAAAGGTGATGATATAATGGAACTTGAAGATGATGAGCAGGAATCACAGAAAAAGCCTGAGCCCGAAGAAGAGGAAAAAATTGAAATTAAAGATGAGGAGGAAGAGAAGAAAGCTGAAATTAAAACTGACAAAGTGGAAAAGAAAGAAGAAAAGGTTGAAAAAGAGGAAAAGAAAACCGAAAAAGAAATTGAGGAGGAAAAGAGAAAGGTATACATTATGTCCAGCAGTATTTCTCAGCAGCATAAGACCAGTACTGAATTAACTTTGTTGTCTTTCGTTGATATTTACTTCTACAGTGTTTAAGTTAAGGTTTATCATAACTAACCGAAATCCTGATTAACAAGTCCTTTTGTTTGATAGCTGGAGAAAGAGAAGCAGTTACGTAAATCTCGCTACGAAATTCCAAGCACTCCTCACATCTTGGTGCACCCTTCGAATTCTGCAAAGGGCGGCAAGTTTAACTGCAGTGTGGCTACGCTGTCGCTGTTGTTGGACTACCGTGTCACAGACAATAAGGAACACAGCTTTGAGGTTTGTTATCTGTATAATGTTTTTTTTACCGTTTCTAGTATAGTAATACTATTTTTAGAATGGAACTCAGACGTCCCGCGGTTTCACCCGCGTAGGTCCCGTTCCGTGGAAATACAGGGATAAAAAGCCCACGTGTTAATCCAGGGTGTCAGCTAATTCCATACCAAATGTTATTAAAATCCTTTAATTAGTTTTTACTTAAAAGAGTAACAAACATTCATCCATCCATCTATCCCAAACTTTCACGTTTATAATATTAGTAGGATTCTTGTCCTTTTTGAATC
Organism: Euplexia lucipara; assembly: GCA_921972225.1. Taxonomy (NCBI): domain Eukaryota; kingdom Metazoa; phylum Arthropoda; class Insecta; order Lepidoptera; family Noctuidae; genus Euplexia; species Euplexia lucipara. The sequence goes on from OV179148.1 coordinate 13,341,701, forward strand.
AATAGGCGAATTCATTCGATTTACATTTTCTTTATGAAGTTTGTTGTATTTAGTCCTGATTTGTGTGTTATTAAACACCCAAATTAGGATAAAAAACAATTAAGTAAAAACTTCACTAACAACTTTTGACGATCAACAGTTACAAAAAAATAAACACTTCATGAAGAGTTACTAACTAATATGAACAATTGAAAAAATACAAATAACCTTTTTAGTAAGGTCCCTTAGAAAAATTGAAACTGGTTTTAAAAGTGCCTTGTATACTTCAGTTGTTTGTGTTCGCCGAGCTATTCAACGAGATGCTGATGCGGGACTTCGGCTTCTATATCTACAAGACACTTTACACGCTGCCCGAAAAAGCAGAAGAGGTCAAGGAGAAGAAAGATGCAGAAGACAAAGCTGAAAAGAAAGTTGAGGAGAAGAAGGACGATAAAAAAGAAGAAAAGAGAGAAGACAAGAGGGACGACAAGAGAGAGGACAGACGCGATGATAAGAGGGATTCGCGCAGGCGAGACAGGAAGGTAAATAATGTTAATGTATACCTAGTCTAGCCATAAATATTGTTACGAAGAAAAAACATTTTTTTTATTGCAAATAATATTTATTACTTTTACAGTGTGTTAGTTTAATACATAAATATAAAACAATTCAAAATATAAAAAGCTTATTCGAAGTGGTCTCCATTGGCTGCAACACAGTCCTTTAAACGTTGAGGCCAGTTATCAATAGAAGCACGCACTCTTTCCATGGGAAAATTCTTCACTGCCAATCGTATGGATTGTTTTAGGGACTCCAAATTATCATGGCGTTTAGAGCAAGCCATACTCTCTAAAACTGACCATAAATCATAATCCAGCGGATTAAGATCGGGACTAGACGACGGCCAGTCTTCAGCTCTGATGAAGTCCGAAACGTTCATTTCCAACCAAGACTGCGTGGACCGAGCTTTATGACCCGGCGCTGAGTCTTGTTGGAAGGACCATACTTGGTTATTGAACATGGTGTTGTTAAGGGGTTTAACTACCTTCTCAAGAATGGTATCTTGATACACTTGTGCCGATGTTTTGATACCTTTTTCACAAAAATATGGCTCAGTCACTCCTTCATAGCTAACACCCCACCAAACCATCACTGAAGTCGGATAATGCCCACGTTGCACTCTGTCGACTAATTGGGAAGCTTCCTTAGAGCTTTGAGCATAAATACGGTCATTTTGTTTGTTAAAATGTTGCTCAACTGTAAAGATTTTCTCATCCGTAAACAAAATTTTTCTGTGACCTCCCTTTGCGTACCGCTTCAGTAGTTGCTTCGATTTTACCACCCTATTCTTTTTTAAATTATCAGTTAAAAAATGACCAGTGCGTCTCTTATAGGCTGCAAGTCCTAAGTCATCTTTTAAAATGCGTGACATGGTTCTGGGTGCTATCTTCATCTCCCGAGATAAAATCTTTTGCTTTCGGACAGGATTTCTTCGAATTCTTTCCCTTACTGCTTTGACCACCATTTTCGTACGAACACTACGTGGACGGCCAGATCTTTTTCTGTCACAAACAGAGAAGGTCTCATTGTACCTATTAATAGCCCGGTACACAAACATTTGACTAATACCAAGCGTATGGAGAGTTTTAAAAATTACATTCGGCTCCATACCAACTTTGTGTAATGCAATCACAGCGATTCGGTTTTCTTTATCACCCCACTCCATTTTAATATAGCAAAATATTGTACAATGTATTGGCGCCAAAATTAGAAAATACAATGAACAATCGTATAAAAATGACAGATTCCAAATTCAAATGTAATATCTTTCTTATTTTTAATTGTAACAGTATTTATGGCCAGACTATGTATAGGGAGTAAGGGTCATCGTCGCACATTCAAGTTCTACTTGATGTTCTACTTACTTTAAAAAAATCGTGATTTTTGTCGTAAGACATTTTAAATGAAAGAAGTGACTAATTAATTTACTTATTAAGAAAAAATCTCATAGAGTCAGACTGTTTCATGGCTCTATACAGTTTCAAACAAAAATAACATCAGACAAAATCGTAAAATTTAGGAAAAAACCGACGAAATATTTATGGCTGGGTTCAGAATTGTGTACAGAACTCACCATGTCTGTGTGATACTAAGACCATGTGAGACAATGATGCTTCCACCCTGTATAAACCTGGGATTTATTATGTGACTAGTAATAAGCACAAAGTATCTTGTGAATTATTTGATATGTAAATAAGTCCTAAATGCGTATTGTTTCCTTGAAATTCATTTTACAAACTACTGAAAAAAAATGTGCTAAAATAAAACATCTCCACATAGAATACATTACATTAAGTTATCAAGACAGTTTGTGATTTTTATCGCTACCAGGTTTTGTGCCAGAGCTAAGCAATAAATAAACAATGAGATCCTTTTCTTTCCAATTCTGTAAACACCACCTTTTTGTAAAGCAGGAGAGTCCCAGTGATGACGAACGCAGCGGCTCACCCAAACGTCGCAGCCGCGGCGTAGAACTGCCCCCCGATCCATACCTTTTACTGTCACTTGTGTACTTCGACACGTCCCGCGGCGGCAGCATGACTAAGAAAGACCTGCAGAACTTGTTCATGAGCCTTGGACTACAATTGTCTCGCTCACAAATCAGAGCTGTGCTCGAGAAGGTGTGCGTTAAGGAGATGTTCACATACAAGTAAGTTGGTTGTCCTTGTCAATAACAAGAAGTCTTTCTTACAAATAAGGTTATTGTCACAACAAATATCTAGTGTATATAATATATTTAAGAAATCTGGAAGAAATACTTAGGTACCAACTTTTTGAATGTTTTTTTAGGTCGCTAATCCAAAACATTAAAGATGTCGCATCGGGTTCACCAGAGGCGATACAAGACTTCCCGCTAGACAGCACAATCATGAGCAATGAAGTGCCAACTCATGTAAGTAGCTCTTTGGAAATTGTGTCTAGCATCTATACACTTACTTACATTGGAACGAATTTATAAATTATCGAAATACGGAACGTAATCAGGAAATATTTTATGTAGATTGCAGAGTTAGAAGAAACGATTGCAGCAGGCAACCGCAACTTGCTACCAATCTTCAATACTGCTAGTGGCGACTTCGGAGCGCAGTCTAGTGAAACAAAGGACGTCAGTGACTCAGGTAACAATTGATTTGAAAAGGTTGTTTTTGATACATTTTTCAGTTAAATTAACATAAATTAACATTTATTTTAATTAGGCCCTTATAAGGCACTTTTGAACGTTAAACTTAATTAATCTTGGAAGTTAAGTTATTTATTACTTGTAAGTCTTGAACTTCCTCACATATTTTAATTTTTCTTTAATGGTTCTGATGAGTAACATAATATATCAACTAGGGTAAGCATTATGTAGTAGAGTTTGCGGTACTTACATATATTTATTTTGACATGGCGCCGACGGCCAGACGGCGTCGTCGTATGTAAGGCTCCATACAAACCTAAGGGGGACTAGCGCAGCGGCGCCGCCGCGGCGGTCTGCGGCATAATGTGTAAACGGCCTTCATAGTATTTTTATCGTTGCAGGCGTAGTGATGTATAAGTCCCGCTTGGTGGACGTGGGCGCGCTTGTGAAGGCGTCCGCGCGCAGTGCTGCGGGCCGCGCGCGCCTGGAGTCTGCGCTGGAGAGCACTCGCGCCGCACTGCGGGCCGCGCGCGCCGCCGCCGCCAGCACGCAGCAGGCCGAGCGCGGCGCGCAGACGCAGGTGTCCGACCTCAGCGCCAGCCTCACCGCGGCCAGAGCTAGGATCGCCTCGCTTACGGTATGTACAAGTCGCGCAGTGCTGCGGGCCGCGCGCGCCTGGAGTCTGCGCTGGAGAGCACTCGCGCCGCACTGCGGGCCGCGCGCGCCGCCGCCGCCAGCACGCAGCAGGCCGAGCGCGGCGCGCAGACGCAGGTGTCCGACCTCAGCGCCAGCCTCACCGCGGCCAGAGCTAGGATCGCCTCGCTTACGGTATGTACAAGTCGCGCAGTGCTGCGGGCCGCGCGCGCCTGGAGTCTGCGCTGGAGAGCACTCGCGCCGCACTGCGGGCCGCGCGCGCCGCCGCCGCCAGCACGCAGCAGGCCGAGCGCGGCGCGCAGACGCAGGTGTCCGACCTCAGCGCCAGCCTCACCGCGGCCAGAGCTAGGATCGCCTCGCTTACGGTATGTACAAGTCGCGCAGTGCTGCGGGCCGCGCGCGCCTGGAGTCTGCGCTGGAGAGCACTCGCGCCGCACTGCGGGCCGCGCGCGCCGCCGCCGCCAGCACGCAGCAGGCCGAGCGCGGCGCGCAGACGCAGGTGTCCGACCTCAGCGCCAGCCTCACCGCGGCCAGAGCTAGGATCGCCTCGCTTACGGTATGTACAAGTCGCGCAGTGCTGCGGGCCGCGCGCGCCTGGAGTCTGCGCTGGAGAGCACTCGCGCCGCACTGCGGGCCGCGCGCGCCGCCGCCGCCAGCACGCAGCAGGCCGAGCGCGGCGCGCAGACGCAGGTGTCCGACCTCAGCGCCAGCCTCACCGCGGCCAGAGCTAGGATCGCCTCGCTTACGGTATGTACAAGTCGCGCAGTGCTGCGGGCCGCGCGCGCCTGGAGTCTGCGCTGGAGAGCACTCGCGCCGCACTGCGGGCCGCGCGCGCCGCCGCCGCCAGCACGCAGCAGGCCGAGCGCGGCGCGCAGACGCAGGTGTCCGACCTCAGCGCCAGCCTCACCGCGGCCAGAGCTAGGATCGCCTCGCTTACGGTATGTACAAGTCGCGCAGTGCTGCGGGCCGCGCGCGCCTGGAGTCTGCACTGGAGAGCACTCTCGCCTCGCTTACGGTATGCATAAGTCGCACTGTGCGGCAGGTTCGGTACTATATAGATGTAGACTACTTGCCGAGACAAGTTTACGAGCTCAAATACGACAGTGCTATTTTGTATAATAAAAGAGTTTTTAAGGCCACTTTCCTGTTTTATCATCAGATTCGGAGCACTACCTATCTATATAAACTAAATAAAAACATGTAGACTATTTCCTGCTTACTTTTCGCGTTATTAACTTTTCGTTTTGCTTACAGGCCAGTTCGAAAATATTTCATTCAGCCTTGAAAAGCATCCAGTCTAAAGTCGAGGCTGTAGTCAACATAAAATATGAAGATGACGATGTCGTCGAAATTGTCAATGGCCCAACACAGTAAGTTGTAATGTCAATAATTGTTTTAAATAATATTCTTAACAAAATGCAAAACGCTATATCTTATAAACTTATTTCCAGGAGCATAAAAGAAAAGGAAACTAAAAAAGAAACAGTTCCCATTGAAAAACATGAAAAGAAAGAGGACTCTACTGTGACTGCCACCGCCAATGAACCTGAACTAAAGACAGAGGACAAAGTAGAGGTGGAGGACAAAAAAGAAAAACCTGAAGCTGATACTAAAACACTAGAAAGTGAATCAAGTACTGCGGAAAATATGGATTTAGATGATAAGGAATAGTGGTTTTAAGAAGAAAAAGTCCCACAAATTGATGGCGTGTTTAGGTTTTCTTTATTTTTCACAACTATTAATTACTACATACAAAACTGTTCTCCAAGATTCAATAGAAACTTGATTGTGGTAGGTCAATTTAATGTGTAGAATTCCTCTCTTAGGTCATAATTATTATTAATTCTATGACTAATGAAAAACTAAATATAATATTCAATTTCTATAACCAAGTCTTACCTAAAATATAATACAATAATATTATACATAGTTAACTGCCACCAATAATAAATCATCTAGTAAACTTATGCCAAACTTAAACTTCAAAAGTGTGTAGGGAATCTGAAAGTTATACAGGCTGTAACTCCAAGATTGTTAAAAATAAAATAACTAGAGCCTCCTGGATTACCTTATGTCTTTTTCAAAAAATGATAGTCTTAAATAAACTAGGTACTGTTGGCTATATTCAATCTATTTTTTGACCTGCATTTATGATTATTATAATAATTAAATTTGTATGAGGTACCAGTGTTTTTTAATAACCAAGCGTTCGTGCAGTTGTTTACTGCTGTTATAAGAGTTTTAAAGTAAACTTTGGGGTCTAAAAATCTTAAGTGGTTGTATAGTGGATGTAGATTGATTACTGCCGCTACAGGCTGTTCTTATGGCATTCATAAAATTGTTATAAAAAGTAACATTATAACCTATGTTATCTTTTATATCGAATAGGTATATCAAGGATTCTATTTTTTTAAGAAGTGTATATGTTTTATTATTCCAGTTGGTTACGTACATCATCAACAATTGATCAGATTTAAGTCGTAGAACATGTACTGATAATATGTGTTTGACTGCAATGCTAAAATCATCCCTTATGACTATTGTACGTTGTATGACCATCACATGCTACAACGGAGCTGCAGCATACTTTCTTTTCATTCAAAACAAATTGAAATACTGTGTACTGCGGTCCGATGCAGCTATATTGTGTGTTAGTCATCAATGTGCTTTTACCAAAATTATTTTATTATATATTGGTAAGTGTGTGACATTGTGTTATTGTAGTTATGAATAAAAAGCATTCTCGTGCTTTTAATGGAATAGATTTAAGTATTTCAGTGCATTTAAATGCAAAAATAAAGATTGTCAAATTAAAACACAGTTTTATTTCAGTGTTGAACTCCTGCATTAAATAATCATCAAACAAATGAAGTAGGTACTGTTATATGATTTATTATTGTACAATAAGTAATTGAAATATTTTACAAATAAAGCTTATTCTTATTCTATAACAAAGTATAGCAAAACCTTGTAACTTGAAAGTGTGCTCTATGTTTTAAATAATTACGACATAATAATCTTAAATAATAATTTTAAAATTGCAATAATATAATATTTATTCTACTAAAAGTAGGAGTATATCTTCAAATATCATAAATGTAAATTCATTTGGATGAGTACACACCCATAAAAATATTATTGACAATTATAAATTCCGCAAATATCCATTAATTTATGCTACATTCATATCATAAACTGGGTATAGCTAAATAGTCACTATTGTATTGTATCGACGACGATGGGATAAAAAAATTTCTTGGGTTATTTTAACAATTTACTCTAGCGCACACGATAAGAGAATACGCGAGAACAGCCTGGCATGTTATCATGTTCACAATATTTTGATTCAGCTGTTATTTGCGTGAATAGTTGACCGACCTTTTTTGTCCGTGGTTATCTAGTGATATAAAAGATACAGGTACATTTACTACGATATGTTGCGTATTTACACGCAAGGCTCCACATAGTTCCCTGGGAAGAGACCCGTCACACCGTCCATAACGCCTTCCCACCAGCCGTCATCATTCTTCTTCAGAACGTAGATCACGGCACTCTCTTGGAATGATAACTCGTCCTCTTTGTCGGCGTAGTAATCGTATATCGCGACCACTATAACAATATTACATACAATTATTATTACAATCTCTGGAAAACTTGATACGAATACGATCATTTACATAAGTTAAGAACTTTTTTTTTACCTTTTTCAATGTAGTTCTTGGGCACCCATCCAGGTAAATCTTCCTCATCTGGCACTATTGCAGGAACAGCATTTGTGTATGGAGTACCCCCAATACTACCCATCTTGCTCTAAAATTTACAACAGAACAATGAGCTTGCAAAGCATCCGGCTTATTAAATATCAATCAGAGCTAAACAGAACTGAATAAATTGGTGTATATAAGAAAATACAATATTTGAATATCATTAAATCGTTATTTTCGATAATGTTTTTCCCATCCCAAATTAGATAATTGCTGGTCGAGCTAGTTTGTTGGCCACCAACATGTTCTAAGCAAAGTTATAACTGCTTACGAAGATCAACGAAAAAACATACGTTCAAATGGTGAGGTCTGCCGAAGCCGTCGTGCGACAATTCATCATCCATTGGTGGAGGCGGCAGTGGCGGTGATACAGAACCGCCGCGAATGGAACCGCCTCCCGCGGAAGACGACGATGCACGCTGCAATTGTTGTACATGCTAGTAATGGTATAAATGTCTGGCAGTATACTTCGGTTATTATGACATGAGCATTGACAGTTTGATATAATCTCGTTATATTTCAACAGTACAAGTAGTCCGGCCAACCTAGACATTCGAGGTTGCCCAAATTCACAAGCTGAAAATTAACAATTAATAACTGGGCAACTAACTAATAAATTAAAATCGAAGACAACTTCGCAAATAAAACGAGTAATAAAATATTACCTTACAGTAGATCAATACAAAGTTCCTCCAGATCCTTCACAAATATAATTATAAATAATTTAATCATATATTTTTAATAAACAATATTTTTTAATGTAAACAATAAAATTGAGACGCCTCACTCGCACATAACCTTTCAAATTAAGATTAAGCGAAGTGGGTTTAACGGAACCAAAATTAATGTTATATTTTGAAATAAAAAGTTTTAGTTAAATTGTTCAAAACATATTTAAAAAACTAAATAAAAAAAATAAGTTCCCCATCATTACCGTGCATGGAAAAAAAAATATTCGAGGTCAAAGATCACAAAAATGGGTAAAAAACTTAGATAAACTACCTCATTGGTAGCATGGAAACGTGCATATTATGACGATAACAACTTTTACAACTTTTTGAATCGTTATACCTATCTCATAAACGGTAGTTCGTAGGCAAAACGGTATTGCTTTTTTATAGATAACTAGCTGCCCCGGCAAACTTCGTTGCGCCTTAGAGTCAATTTATTACTCTTATCATTTTTTTGTATTAGATTTACATACGTTGAATAAGACGACAACAAATAAATCCAAACCAATAATAACTACTACTACTTTTAAATTACAACATGTATATATACCCTAACCTAACTGACCATACCTATCCTATAGCTAACCCAACTATCTAACCTAACTACCTTACTAAAAAATACTAAATTCACAATTTTAATCTGAACTATTGCCTCTATGTTACATACAATAATTTATGCCTATAGTTTTCCCGGTCTACTTTAATTAAAGTCCTAACAGTAAAATAAGTTCTATTTGCAAAGAATTATTAAAGTTCGTCTCTGTCATAATTGCTAGTTACGTAAATTGATTTCTGAAATATAAGACTTTTTTATGCTACATAAAACCTCTAAGTTTAGTAACAAAATAAATTTCAGAACGTAGGTGCCTTAGACTATATACCTCTAGACGTAGCCCAATTTACAGTGTCAAGTGTGGAAGTGAGACGCAATAATACAAAACTCGTAGGAAAATTGAGACAAAGCATCGTATCTTCTGTCCCTTACGGCGTGCCGGATTTTTGCATGGCTAACTTTTGAAAGTTAGCCAAACAAAGAGCTGTCACTGTCACGTATATTATTATGCTCGATTTAATTTAAGTTTTCGGATGGTTTTTGCAATTTTTGTAATAGTTTAAGTCATTTAATGAGAAATAGACTCCATTAGATAAGTGTTTAGTGTATGGTGAATGCGCTACGATGGGAGGATTCAGTATAATAGGCTGTAAAAGCCGCTCAGAAAAGGCCAATAACAAAATCTCTTTTCATTCGTAAGTATTCAATACTGTTTGTGTTATTGTATGATTATTGAATTTATACATTTGTGCGCTTTTATTGTCATGGCTTTCAGGCCAAAATATGGAAGATTTCTTAAAATAAACTTGATTTCTTATATCACATAACCTAGTAATACTTACTTACAGTGTTGCTACACGTTTCAAATCTTTTCCCTTAACTGTCAGGCCTAATGTTCAAAAGGTAGGCATAATAATCAAATAAATCTATGGTGGCTAAACACACAAATTTGTGGGCGAACCCTTATTTTTAAGTTTAAGTGAACATGTGTACGAACGAACAGAGCCCTTTCGACAATCATTAAGTTTTACTCTTGAAGGCAATCGCGTAGGTACTTAAAGATATTTGGAAGTAAGAATTCATTTTATGAATAAATGTTAAGTATAAACAAAAAATTAGATATTTTCAAAATAAGTTGGTTTTGTATAAAGGACAATAGTTATTATACAGCAATGTCAATGTCACACTGGATGTCAGCCATACCTCAATATATTTTAATGATAAATAACACGCGAAAAACTCAAAACAAGCTTCACTTGGTAGTAGTGTATTTTATTTGTGAGAATCAAGGTAAGATTGAAAGTAGGTATTTTACGTGAAATTATATTTTCTCACACATGGATACTTCTACACTCTTATTACCACGTTGAATACGTCGTATTTTGGGACTTTTTTAGGGAATAGCAACACTGAACTTTTATATTGCTGTCGCATGTGCGGCCACGCGGTAGCTCGATCTAGAGGTATATTATCTAAGGTAGGTGCGTATTATAAATTGACAACCTTACCTTCTTGGGTTTAGCTTAAGACTTGTCAATTTCAAATTGTCACCTGATAATGAACTGGGAAGTTTGACTCCTGTCATGTCATCCAAGATGGCGCTGCGTTTGAAAAATGTTTGAGACAACCGATATTCTTGATATTTATTTTTATGATGTCGAACGGGATAAAAAGTATCCTATGTCCTTCTCCTGGCTCTAAACTACCTCCTTGCCAATTTTCAGCTAAATCGGTTCAGCCGTTCTTGAGTTATAAGCGAAGTAACTAACACGACTTTCTTTTATATAATATATAGATTTTAGAATCTACAATTTTTGTATGATAAAATTTAGTTTAGCTGAAAATCGCGCGAAACACTCTTCTTCTCGAGTACATTTTTTTCCATACACGGGAATGATGGGGAACTTCAATTTTTTTATTTATAATTATGTTTTGAACAATTTATTTTACTGATTTTCAGCTTGCTGTGAATTCATGCACCTTCATCACTCTCATTTTTTGGTCTAAATTGGCCAGACTAAAGAGAGAGTTACATCACTTTTGCTTGCTCATATTATAAGGTGTTGAAATCGTCATAGTTCTGTACTGTTTTTGACAGCGCAACAATGATGTGTTTGATATGAGACACTGTCAACCCTCATTATGAAATAGCCAAAGTATATTTTATTGTTACAAGGAAAACCTGAAGTGTGGCTGTACCCAGTCAACCAAATAGAACTAGGAGCACTTAGCGAAAGACCAACTCGATTAGGACAGGTTATAAAGATTCCATCCAAAGGCTAGGTTGACATGACAACAGAAAAGTAGGCCAACCACTAACAACAACAACAGGTCGGTCATGCATTATGTGACACCCAAGCTACGCCTTGTTCTAACCAGCTTTATGGCCTGTTTACACAGAAAGAGCTTCTTGTCTGTAAATGAGGACAGGTTTTGCTTATCACGCAATAGGCATGTCGACATATGAATATCAAAATATAATATGAGTCCATCAGTTAGAAAATAACACACATGTATTTTTTTTCTTTTTCATGTTGATGGAAAACTAGGTATGTATTAAGCGTATTAAAGTTGAGAAGAGGGGGCTTGTAACGTCATTATTCAGTATACACTGTATAGGATAGTGACGTCATGCGACATTTTGACTCTATGTATCGCCGTTATTTTTTGATTACGTGAAAAAAGTATATTTTCTTGTAATCTAGATGAGGGACTTAAAACTATTTAGTCACTTAGCCAATTCTGGCAATCATAATGTTTATGGCTCGTTGTTTCGTCTTAGCAAGAAACTCTCTCCCTGTAAGGGCTCTGTAGGTACAGCCTCACTTCAGATTTTAATAAATGTCTGTACTAAAAGTGTGATTACTACGATGGTTCATTGGGGTAGGATTTGAACTCACGACTTCCCAATCGCTGATGTTGGGCTATTCGATCTATTCAAAAGAAATTTTGGTAAATTAAGCAGCACTTGAATTAATTTTTGTTTATACTTCCTTCACATTGGGCGTTATATGTGGTAGCAAAATAACTAAAATCATTTCGTTTTTAAGTACCTGTGTAATTTAAATGGTAGGTATGTAAGTATCTGCTGGTATAAAGTACAATGTGATGCAAGTACAAAATCTGTTATGACAGATTCAAATCTAATTACATCTCAAAAAGAAATAATGCATACCTGTCCAGGGAGGCTCATGGAATGTTGACTGTGTTCGCCATCAGAACCAATCAAAGGAGATGGTGGTGCTGAAATAGTAAATAAATCTAATTACTAAAATAATAACATTTCCTTTTCTTTTTTGCAAGATACATTACCCTAACTGACATCACAGAGATTTATATGGGATAAATCCCTTCATGTTGTAGGCAAGTTAATCTTCTAGTCTTGAGGCACAATGGTGTTGGTTATTGAAACAATAAAAAGTAGTATCAAAGTTTGGTGACAACTTACGTGGCATACTGGAATGCAAGTCTTGCTGTGAATAGTTAGAAGTAGCTTGATGCTGATTAGGGTGGACCATTCCCACCTGGAATAAAAAACAAAAGTAAATGTTTGATCTCTGATGAAGTATAATAAACGAAAGTACCTACTAATGTTTTTAAATAAATTACCTGGGGTTGTGCTACTGGCAAAGTGGAATATCCTGGTGGTCGTCGTGGGTAGTTGGGCGCGTAGTGCGAAGGTACTTGGGGTGGCGCCACAGCCGGCGGTGTGCGGTACTCACGAGATGATTTTCCTGGAGATACAATACAGTGAAAAGTTTGGCGGCTCATTACAATGATCTACCGCCAATATGTGACACTGGCAGAATAGTCCTCATTGGCTCAGTTGCTAAAGAAGAACAAAAAAGAAGAATTCTTTACTGTCCTTCCCAATATCACAATTTTAAGTGAGTAAAATTCTCATTGAGGTTCAAATAGTAGATATCAACAACTATTTTATAAATTTGCCGATTAAGTTATCTGTTTCCTGACAGACAACATTATACTAATTTAAATGGTTTATACTTTTGCAGCTATCATTGTTTAACATTGTTTGTCTTTTGTATGTATAAAATTAGAGGATATTATTCAGGAGTCAAAGCCATACATACCTACCTATTTAATAAATAAAAATCTGTTGTCAAAAGTGTTTGCCTACTCTCTGTTACATCACTTCAAAGCAGTCTTACTTGGATATTTATTTGTTTCATGTGTTTGAAAGTGTCAGGACAAGATTTTAACAGAAAAAAAATTATTAATGGTTTAACAGGAAAACTCATAAATTTGAAACACTTTTTTGAATAAAAGATCAACTAAAAATGTTTACACCTGTACAAAACTGGGATGACTTGCTAGTTATGTACTAATATAGTTGTAAATATTATAAAATACAATACAGAATAAAGTTAAGTCAAGTAACAACATACTTACCAAGAGTGCCTCGCCCCAGTGTTCCTGTGTTAGCAGCAGCTGCGGCTCGCACAGCTGCCGGTGGTGTGGGAGGCTTGGTAGTGGGTGCAGGCAGTGTTGCCGCACTTGGGGCAGAGCCAGACCTCCGACCTCTGGGAGTACCGCTTGTAGCCCCATTCCAGCGAGCACCATGACCAATGTCATCCAGTGCTGATAAGAAATAAAGTTTTATGTTGAGCAAACAGACTATGTGTTGCTTCCAAAAAGCTAATAATAAAAAATAGGTAATTGTAGTGGACACACCTGTATACATACCTGTATAATCAATACTCTTTCTCACATATTTGATAGGTTTTTCTGGATTTGCAGGAGCAATGATTTTGTACTGCCTGTTGGTTACTTTGTTGGCAGTCAACACTCCAATCTCTCGCCTGGCAACCTTCTCCTTATGAATGGCTACAGTCTGAGCAATATGGTTCATTTGGCCTTCCATTTCAGCCAACTGCATCGTTTGCAACTCCAATAGTTGCAGGAAATTGTATGCCAAAGTATTGATTTGATATGCTACACTGGCTAATGATTGTGTTGTGTAGTTCTTGGTGCTCTCTAGAGCAAGCCTCTTGTTCTCAGATTGAAAGTAATTAGCTTCGCAGTAATCAGCTACACGCTCGAGATTCGTGTGGCTGTCTGTTAGATGGCTGCGCCCCTCGGGGATCTCGGTTTGCAGTAAAGCTGCTAACTCGGCCATTTTGATGTTGCTAAAATCATTCACTAGAACTTTTACACTAGTACAGTAGTATTATACTATAAATATCTACGCAGACACTTAATTAGGACAAATACAGGATACAATAGTACCTGCATGACTCCGAGTATTCGACCCACAGGAAGTTGATGAAAAAGAGGAGCGATTGTTACCTTTAAGTAATCCTGAGATAAAAATTCCACGCTAACACGGGTTATTATTAACACATCGTCAATTACAATACGAAAGTAATCAGTTGTTAAACAAGATAAACCATATATCACAGAAAAACTCAAAATAATCAGAATCAGATTTCTGGTTCTGGGTGGGACGTTGCACCAGTGACACAAACAGCCAACAGTGTTGCCAAAAAAAACTTAAATAATTTGTAATTTATATTTACAATGGATTGTATAATGGATTTATCAAGTTTTATTTTCAGTTGGTTTTACTGTTTATTTCATTGAAGTACAGTCATTAACACATTTAAATATTTAGGCCTTACCATTGATTCAAATTTTAATTGGAAAACACACGTAACTGACATTTGTAACAAGTTGACTCACTAATTAGTTATGGACTTAGTGTATATGGACGAACGTTTAAAACTTATTTACAAGACATAAAAAAAGTACAGACACGAATAATTAAGTTCCTAGTTAGTAAAAAGGTTAAGAAAAAATGTAACAAAGAGTATGAAAAGCTATTCTCTATTTGTAAAATCCTACCAGTAGATAAGAAAGTTGATTATGTATTGAGCCAAGAACATTATTTTAGTGATAAGTTTAAAGTCCTGATTGAAAATAAATATAATACTAGAAGTGTAAGGGAGAAAAGACTAGTCCAGCCTAAAGCAACAAATTATTATGTGGAAAGAACTACTAGATACATAGTGCCTAAAGTATTTAATAAAATCGATATGCTGAGACACAGCCCTAAGTTAAGTAAAGGTTTGTTGAAATCAAGACTGAGGAATTTATTGCTCGGTAACGAGGATACAGCCGTCACAGAGAAATAAATTCACAGTCTACCTAATTTATTTTACAGTTATTTGTTAGTACCTACTGTTATTTGTTAGTTTTAAGGTTATCTGTCTGTATTTAAAAACAAGCGCTTCTCGCCAACAAACTGATCAGTTTGGCGAGTAAATTGTTAATTAACAACAATATGTTTATGTACTTGAACAACAATAAAAAAAAAAAAAAAAAAACATTAAACTACCCCAATGTCATTTTTTTTCAGGGGCATCTCGCATTATCCCACAGGGCTTTCCTGTGGTGTAGATAACTAAAACTTAATACCTCTAAATAGAAGCTTAGCAACTACGCTAAGGGCGTCCCCTGCGGGGTACGGGCCTTGACTTAGGGCGTCACTGGGAGAGGATAGCCGGGGACGGTTGAATCTGAGTCATCATTATTTAAGTTTAGGGGCAGCTAGTTTATTTTTACCCTCACCGTCCCTGATGACGCTATCACCCTCCTCCAGGAGAGCGGTAAGTCTACCAGCACAGTTCGCAAGAACGCAGCCCGATTCCGGCCTCGCCGTCGAGGCCCGTCGCAACGCCCCCGATAATTACCCTCCTCCCGTCCCTTGCTTGTGTGCCAGCCCGCGAGCTGAGCCGTAGATATATAAACTCGCTGCCCCTAAATAATAACCACTCAGATCCAGCCGTCCCTTGCTGTCCTCTCCCAGCGACGCCCTAAGCCGAGGCTCGTACCCCGCAGGGACCTTAGCGCAGTTGCTTAGCTTTTAAGTTTTTATACTCTGGCTGGAGGTCTTAAATTTTCATCTCTACAGAAATGCCCGGTTAAACTGTACACCGGTACACGTCCTCTTCTAGGACACGACAGTGAGATGCCCCTCAAATAAATAAATACAAGTAAAAAGTTTATTTTTATGGCGCGGGCTACCACAGGCAAGGGTCGGGGGAACCTCAAATTTCTTTGAGTTTTTCAACATATAATATGGTACTGATGGATCTTTAATATTGGGAATAAATTACAGTTGTAAGTACACCGTACGGACCACGCAATACGACACAAGTTTCATAATATGTGGCACTAGATGGCGTTACTGGTTTTAAACTATTTTTTCCTAGCACCTGAGTCGGAAAGGAAAGCTCTTGCAATTTGCCGGTGCACCGGCATTGCGGAGTTGTCCACACCTTCATAATTAACATAAAATACTCTTTCGTTAATGGCGGTCGACACTAACCTACCCTACACAAATTCACTGGCCTGTTGGTTTAGTGGTTGCCCTGACTGCTTTACCGGAGGTGGTGGGTTCGATTCTCACCCAAGATAAATATGTAATGTGTTATATATAATATCTATGTATTTAGAAATATATAAGTATAAAATATTATCAGTTGTAAAGTTAGCATAGCACAAGCTCAGTTTGGGACTAAATGGCGTTGTGTGAAAGTGGAATATTTATTTATAAAATAAGTGACCATTATTAGCTATTGTTTAACGAATATTCCAAACAAAATATGACTTACCTTTTGGTTTAGGATCACATAAATTCCTACCATTGTAAGAGCGTGGACTGTAGTTTTATAGTTTGTAGGTCTTTTAAAGTGAAAAACTGTAAGTAATTTACCACAAGAACTTTTATTACGGAACACAATTAATACAATGCCTGAACACAGCAAATGGTAAAACGGAAGTCGGGTTTTGACCGAATGAACATTTTGGTAAATATAAAAATGGCAGTGTTGCCAGTTAATATTGTAGGATTCCTACATGCTCCCGGCCCCAAGACAAGACTCTTAGAGTTTATATAAAAAAAACAACATCTTAAGCTCGAAACGTTCTAAACCAAGCATCTGCGTTATAAACCAAGTATGAAAGTCCTTATTCAAGGGCCTAGGATTAGAAGTAGATTCACCAAACAAATACTTACATGTATTTATAAAAACATGCTAAGAAAATAATCAGATACTTTAAGACCTAGGATTAGAAATAAAGTTAAACACTAGTTAAAGTTAAACACTTCTAGAAATCTTTATAAGAACATTAGTTATACAACTTAAAAAATAAAGCACTAAATGCCTACTTATTACCTAAGTACAATCAATGGGAAGTAAACATATTTTACTTACTGCCCTTCTATGTGTTTTTCCATTTGGAGTTCTCAACTCAACAGCTCTAACTCTGTTGTCAGAACCTGGATATACATTTACAACTCGGGCCATCGGCCAATGAAGGGGTGAAGTGCCATCCTCTTTTAAAATTACTAAAGACCCTACTCTAATATTATCCGAACTGTTTCTCCATTTGGGTCTGCATTGGAGAACATTGAGATAGTGTTTACTCCACACTTTCCAGAAACTCTGAAACATATTACAACAAATGTTCCAAAAATTCAACCTATTTATAGGAGTGTCTATAACATTTTTATCTGGATACGCGTTCAATGCACAACCAACTAGAAAATGTCCTGGAGTAAGATAAGAGTAGTCACTAATATCGGTAGACATAGGAGTTAATGGCCTACTATTTAGAATTGACTCTATTTGACATAAAACGGTACATAGTTCCTCAAAAGTTAACAAAGCTTTTTGAGTAACTCTTTTTAGATGAAATTTGGTGCTCTTTACTGCAGCCTCCCACAGACCCCCGAAAACAGGCGAGTAGCTGGGTATGAAGTGGAAATTGATACCTTGCTCAGCTGTCTGTGACTGCACCTGTCGTCGGTGGTCTGCAGAATTCTGCAGTTTGTAGAGCTCATCTAATTGATTCCTTGCCCCCTTGAAATTAGAGGCATTGTCGCAATAGACATCACCAGGCAAGCCGCGACGCGATACAAAGCGCTTAAAGCAAGCTAAAAATGCCGCAGTAGTTAAGTTAGAGGCAACCTCGAGATGCACTGCCTTCGTTGTAAAACAGACGAAGACACAGATGTATCCCTTTGATACTAGGGCACGCCTGATGCGCGACTGTTTAACATAGATCGGCCCAGCGTAGTCTACGCCTACCCTTTGAAATGGTCTACTTATATTCACTCTATCTGGGGGCAAGGAACCCATCAGCTGATTAGCAACTTGAGCTTTAAGTCTGAAACAGATAATACATGGATGGATGATTTTCTTAATCTCCTTTATACCATTGATAAGCCAGAATCGCTGATTAAGTGAAGACAAAATAAGTTTTTGACCTGCATGTAAATTTTTTATATGTTCATTAGTAACAATCAATTGTGTAACTCGTGATTTGTTGGGCAAGATTACAGGGTGTTTTTGTGAGTTAGGTATTGTGGCACTATCTAAACGACCACCTACTCTTAACATACCATTACCATCTATAAAAGGATTAAGTGGTTTTAAGTTGCCTATGACAGTTTTATTTTGCCTTAACAAATTTATTTCGTTTGAGAAGTAATTCTGCTGCTCATACTTGACAATCAATAACAAGGAATCATTTAACTCAGCGCTAGTTAAATAATTGAGTTTAATTTTTGTTGACTGTGGGTACAAATTATTACAAAAACGACGCACATAGGTAAGTACACGTTGCATTTTAGTAATAGTAGAGAATTTGTTTAAAAACTCTAGATTTAAAGAATTATTATTATCTACGCTACAAACCATAGCACTCGAGCATGGGAGTTCAGCAGCACCAGTCTTCAACTCAGGTAAGTCTTTTATTATTTTATTAGTGTTTGTTTCAGATGGAGTATACTTACTGTTATGCAAGTAACTGGGGCCTTGCCACCACAGCATGTTTTGTTCGAGCTCACAAGGCTGCACACCGCGACTTAGACAATCTGCAGGGTTGTCTCCTGTTCTTACATAATACCATAAAAAGTTTTCAGCATATTCGGAAACCATCTTTACCCTGTTCGCTACATAGGTATTTAATTTGGTAATATCAATTTTCAGCCACGCCAGTACTATTTGCGAGTCTGAGAAAAGAAGTACATCCTTGAAATGCAGTTTGAGGGATAATAATGAATATACTCTGTGGACAAGTTTAGCTAGTAATAGTACTGCATTTAGCTCTAATCTGGGTGTGGTGAGTTTTTGGCTCAATGGGGCCAGTCTAGATTTTGAACAGAGTAAAGTGATTTTGACATTACCTGTTTGGTTGACTTCACGTAGATATAAGCAGCAGCCATATGCTGTATTGCTGGCATCTGCATACCCTACCAGTTGAGCTGTAGTAGGGCCTTGTAAAGTGACATTCCTAATAACGTGTATTGGAGACATAACGAGAAGACTATTGTAAAACTCTAGCCAAGTGTTTTTTAGATCGTCAGGTAATGAAGAGTCCCAGTTGATATGGGCTGCCCATAGTTTTTGTATAATAATTTTGGCAGACACTGTGACTGGGCCAGCTAGACCTAATGGGTCATAAAATCGCGCGACATAACTGACAATTTCGCGTTTTGTGAGAGGGGTAATTTTCTCTTGACTTGGACTGGAAATTTTAAATGTGTCTGTCTTCGTATTGTATGTAACACCTAATGTCTTAATGTAGTAATTTTGTTTTTGTATGTCAAAATCATCAAAGTGTTGTTTTTCTTTAGGTATGTCCTGTAAGATTTCAGCAGCATTTGAAGACCATTTGTGTGCCTGGAATCCACCCAGGGACAAGAGCCTTATCAATTGATCTTTCATCTTAGATAGTGACTCTAAAGAGTTACTGGAGACTAAAATGTCATCACAGTATGTTTGATTTTGCAAAATGAATGATGCTGCAGGAAACTCGGTCATGTACCTACTTGCTAGCTCTATGAGACATCTAGTAGCTAGAAATGTTGAACACTTGAATCCATACGTGACTGTATTTAGTTCTATACACCTTATGCTTTCGCTTGGTGACTCCCGCCACAAAATAAGTTGGAGTGGACGGTGTCTTGGATCTAAAAGAACACATCTGAACATTTGTTTTAAATCTGTACTGAAAACATAAGCACCTAATCGAAACAGTAATAAAATGTCAAATAGTTCTTTTTGAACTGTGGGACCGTTCAATAATAAATCATTGAGAGATCTTCGCTGACTTGTTAACATTGATGCATCGAATACTACTCTACACTTAGTGGTCTTTTTTTCCGGCCGTAATACAGCGTGATGCGGTAAAAAATATATTGGATCACTAGTGAGGTTATATTTATCAATATCAGAATATGTACCATGACCTAAAGCAATATATTCATCAATAAAAGATTTATATTGGTTAAACAAGTCAGAATCTTTTTGTAGCCTTTTTTCTAAGCTCTGAAACCTTTTTAAAGCCAGATGAAGTGAATCACCAAGCATTTCATTAATTTCACTGAGCGGCACTTTTAAGGGTAAACTAACCTGAAACTGATTATTGTTAAATTCAACCGTTTCCTGAAAATGTTTTTCAATTTGCTCAAACTCAGGTCCCTTCTCTGGGAAGATTTCAGGCACAGATTCAGCTCTCCAAAAACCTTTGATAGTATCATTTATATCATTGTTACAAGATTGACAAAATAAAGAAATTGATTCTTTTTGTGTGTTTTGATTGTGACATAAATTGTGAATAGTACCTGCAATTACTACACCAAACCTTGTGTTTAAAAGATATGGAGATGCAGACTGGTACTCTGGATCGACTGGAAAACATGGTGCTGATGGCTTGTTCTTGTTTTGTTCAGACTGGGGTAGCAATGCCTGAAAGAATACATCAGCGGCCATGAGAATTTGTATATTGCTGGGTGTGTCAAAATTGGCATCAGCAAGACATAATTGAGAGGGTATTTTAATTGCACTCATATCGATTTGGGTCTGTGGAATCTTAGATGTGATTTGCTCAATAACATAGCAATTTATTGACATCTGATAAGAAGACACCACTGATTGGACTTCCAAATGTACACTCTCTTTAATTAGGCTTGAAGCATTCCCAATGCCTATCACCCTAGAGCTAGTTGTCTTTGGCTTAAGGCCTAGCCTCATTACCAAGGCAGAAGTTACAAAAGAATTTTGAGACCCGCTATCAAGCAGGGCCTTGGCTCGCACCTCGGTTCCATCTGCTGCTAAAAGTTTTACCTGTACAGTAGGCAGCAAGACTTGTGTGTTAGAGGTCCCTGATATCATTGACACAGTGGACTGCACATGCTCATCCTCATGCAATAGCGTGTTATGCTTACCTTTGCATGTATCACACTTAAAATAAAAGCGGCATTTCTTAGCATGTTTGTTTAAGCATAGATTGCAGAGCTGATTGTCCACCGCAAACTTGTTTCTTTCGGAAGAAGAACATAATTTGAATTTAGGGCAATTATAAAGTTTATGTTCACACTTACAGTAGGCGCATGCAGCAGGCTTCTTAATAGCTACATTGCTTACACTTGCAGATGCAAAGCTCTTCTTCGAACCCGATGCTGACTCGTTGCGCTGTGCAGTAGAAGCACTATGACCACCTCGGGTTGCTGACTCCGCATTCTCGAGTGCTAAAGCGCGTTTTTCTAAGAAATCAAGCAATTGCTTAATTGTAGGTTCTACATTAAGATCGCGATCTAATTGGTATTCCCTGTTAGAATACAGATCGAGTTTTCTAGTTAAAATGCAAACAATAATTTGATCCCACGCATCAACACTTTGATCAAGATTTTTGAGTGCAGCTAGTTGCTGCTTGACTGTACAGACAAATTCCCTAATATTGGCAGCAGTAGACTTTGTTATAGGTTGCAAATCAAGCAAGCTGTTTATATGATCGTTTATTATCTTAAATTTATTATCATATCTTTCTTTTAAGATTTTCAGCGCTTCAGAATAACTTTCTCCTACTAAAGGTAAGTTTATTATGAGGTTATATGGTTCATCTTTGACAAAATTACGTAAATAGTACAATTTTTTAATGTTATCTAATGATTTGTCATTGTGGATCAATGATTCAAATAAACCAATAAAAGTTTTGTATTCACTTGACTTACCGTTGAAAACAGGTATGGTAATCACGGGTAATTTAGTTTTGGTTTCAGAATTGCGGCTATGTGAGCAACTTGGCGAACTGAGAGTAGGTTGAGATTTCTCATTTATGAGCTCACGCAGCAAGGTAAGACTTTGCAAATGATTATCTTCACACAACTCTGCAGCGGATGTGTCACCATCGCCAAGAGCGTATACATCAATACACAGTTTTTCGTAGTCGGAAAATAGCGTTTTTAAACGATTTTCTATCACAGAAAGCGCCTCGACTGACAAAGTGGCACAATCCTTTGCTGCAATACTTTTAAATAATTTTGTTAAGGCTTGTTGTTTATAGCCTCGTTTTAGTTTGTTTAGCTTTAACGCTTCTTCGTCGACTCCCATTTTGACGTTACAACAATTTTCAAAACAATTTTTGATAAAATTAAACTATCAAAATGCAAAATAGATTTACAACATGAATCGTCACTTTAGTCGATAAAAAGGATGTCAAAATGGCGACGATCGAACGAACTATTGTAAAGACAGGTCATAGATAAAAGATGTCTGTGGTACAGATTGACAACATTAAAAATATTTCGTGTCGACCAACACTCGACGACCTCTTCTTTCTCGCTCACTCGCTCGCCAAACAGGTGCGCGTCGCATGTGAGAGAAGATGCCGGTGCCGCTTGCGCCAACACGACGAGCGCTGGAACTCGGACGAATGTTTCGGTTCTAGAAGTTGGCACTCTTGATCGAATGAGCGGATTTGCGAATGAAATTAGAGAAACCCGCCGGTTGATTCGATGTTCTGCGGTTCTGCCACGTTCACCAGCGCCACCAAAAAACAAGATGGATGGCTGAATTGGCTGGGAATGTCTGTATATGGCTGCAGTTTTGACTTCTTCGTTTTGGTATGCTTGCAGGTTGATATTTGATGGCGTCGGGACTGCTCATCAAATACGGAATCGTGGCACTCCGTGTTTCCTGGGTTCTCGCGAAGATGGGCGCACTGCACAGTTCGGTTGCAAATAATTTTATCACTGCGATGCGATGCACTTAGTACGCACCACGCCCCACGTACTCACAGCTTTTTGTCACTTTTATTAATTATTACGGCTCGAATGACCATGTAAGAGCGTGGACTGTAGTTTTATAGTTTGTAGGTCTTTTAAAGTGAAAAACTGTAAGTAATTTACCACAAGAACTTTTATTACGGAACACAATTAATACAATGCCTGAACACAGCAAATGGTAAAACGGAAGTCGGGTTTTGACCGAATGAACATTTTGGTAAATATAAAAATGGCAGTGTTGCCAGTTAATATTGTAGGATTCCTACAACCATCACACTACTTCAATTACAGCAAAGATCATAGATTAAGATTTCAAAAATAAGTAATGTATTTCTATAAGTTATATACTTTTATTTGGGTATGCTTCAATAATTTCATTGTGTACACAGATCCAAAACACCAATACCTTCAATAAAATTTTATTTAAATGTAGCTATTTAATATACGTAGGTAGGTAGGTATTAAGCTTGTTGAAAATACTAAAACTTTAACAAATCCTCCAATTTCATTATAGGTGGCAGAAATTGTCTCACAAATCAAATGTTATGTTCAGTTCTGTTGTATGTAAGTTCTATTTATTAAATACATGATTTATTATAATTCATTATCCGCAAGCTCTAAACTGTTTACTACAAGAAAATACACACATTTTACGTCTAATTTGACTAAAATAATGCATATTAATTTTTTAACTTCAAGTTAATATTAATATGTAATTTTATTATAACCTGTTTTTACACAATAATAAAGTCTGTCATGATAGTTTATTTTAAATACAAATCAATACTAAATGTAACTTAATTTAAGTAACTACAATAATTAGACAGATTTATATGAAAACATGGTATTATAGTGAAATTTATCTACTTGATAAAATATTTCTAAATGAAAGATATTTAAAAATTATAAACTAACTATACAAAAACATAAAAATTGATAAACATGAAATCAGGTGGATTTGAGTATAAAATTTCATGCAGTCAATAATACATCCCAGTTTATTTCATTATTATAAACTTCCTGATCAAGCCACAACTCATAATTATCTTTGAATTCTTCATCAAGTTCAATATTTGCTTCTAATACACTATTTATATCTGTCTCAAGGGGTGTCAAATCAATTTCTTGTTCCCCACCAGTGCCATATCTCCGGCTGTTGAAACGATCAACACTCACTCTCAGGGCACATTCTTCATCTTGGAAATCCCATGGTCTTGCATCAACATCATTACCAAAGGCCCAGTCATCATTCAACCTGTGTCGCACTTTGGAATAAATTGCACTGATGGTTTTCATATTTGTTTTCCTCCATTGTCTGCCCAAGTATTTAGTTTGCATTTTTAGTAGTTTCAACACATAAAATTGCATTAAAGCGTGTCTAACCTTTAATGTACGTTTAAGGATAGGGGCACTTTTGAAAACAACAAGCATCATGATTCTTGCATTCTTCCATTTAGTTAGCTTATTTAAAATCCTCAAAAGATTGATGCATGAGAATACATTCCTCCATGAGTAGGGAACCGCAGAGTCTCCAATATCCAGACATTCCTTTGTCAGTTCTGGTTGTTCTCCAATTACACATGCTGGGAAGTCAAATATTGGTATTGTGTTCTTAGCTCCAACATAGGACAAAATATTCTGATTGAAGAATTTTAGCACTAATGGCATGCAATTAGCATACACAAGATGTTGGGACATAAACTCAAATTGGTATACATGATTTAATTTTAAATGTTTCAAAAGGAGTAACAATATTGCAGTGACCGCTTTTACTATAATTTCTTTATGTCTGTTTACATCAATACCAAGTTTGAGGGACTGGAGAACAGTCATTGGCATCTCTTCTGGCAATAAATCTGCCATAATGTTGATAGAATATGTTTTAGCCGTTGATGTAGGTGCTGCTGCTAAAAGAATTTTTAACAATGCAATCATGTACTGTGGCAAATTAGGCAGCATTGCTTTGTACAAGATTTCTGCTTCTGTTTCTTCAACATCTCTTTCTCCTTTTGTGAGAGGGCTTCGAGCTATTTCTAGTTCTCGTTCTGCTTGTAATTCTGAGAGACTGGTATACACATGTTTCTTTAGTATGTCTATTCCTTCATGTATAGGCTGTGGCAGACCTGCTGTTGTTTGTCGATCTCCAGGAAGGGAATACCCAACAAACTTGATCCTTACATTATCAAGAAACATGTCAATATCTTTTTGGCGGACTTTTGACTGCCATGGTAGACTTCTGGGCAGTGGGGGAGGTGGAGGTGGGCTGTCAAACTGTTTGAAGTACATGTAATACGGGCAATTAGGATTATTTTCAGATTGTGAACCCTCACTAGGTATAGACTGAAATTCCATTGAATAATCTTCTGAGCCATTTCCTGTTTCTTCTTTGTCAACAAATAATTGTTCATCAGATTCATCAAGAGAGGTTTGTTTCATGAAAAGGTGTCTGCGAATTTTACCTTCCCTTTCATTTTCTTTTGGTAGTTTTCTCTGTCCTGGATTTTGGTTCTCTAACATATCGACCGCACTGGGAGGTGGTGAACTTGCTCTCATACCTTTTATTATCTCAATTGTGTCTTCTGACAGAGCTGGTAATTCATATTTAGCCCTGAGTTTTGCTTTTCTATCTTTCAACTCCTTTGAACCTCCTAAATAAACAAGTAACACTTTCCATAGAAGTAGTAAAACTTTTTTCATCGGAAAGTGGGGAGTTGTGCCTGCACAAAGATGTGTCACCATGCTTAGTAGTTTAACTGGTAGCAATTCTTCTCCAAATGGCGCTCCCAGTTCTTCCTTGAAGTTTTTAACTAAATGTTTAAACTCTGATTCAGGGTTGTCTTTTTCGGTTCTCATATATTCTGTGATGAGATAGAGAACTGACAGGATTACTCGTAAGTTAGTAGAGTCGGCAAGAGATTCTGCAAGCTTCCTGGAAGCTATCGCAGAACTACTCCGAACAATCTCGAGATTCAGTAATTCGACGAAAGCAGAGAATGTTCCCATGTCGTACAGCATCATAACGTTAACGCGAGCCCAATGTGCCTGCTCGGCATCCGATTGCATCTCCGCCCAGCAGCCCTGGGCTAAGTACAATATACATCGAGTTGCACGCATACGAATCTCACTCACAGCTACATCCAAGTGCTCCAACAATTTCATTACCACGGTGCGCTGCTGTTTATTTGTCAATCTTTGCCAACTTGGTGGATAGTTGAACTCTTCCATTATATCTTCGAATGCCTTGACGTTGAACTGGTACTCAGGATGTTCCGTGTAACTGTATAATTCAGCTATTTCATTTTGTTGAGTATCACAATCATCATATATGAAGTCGAGCTCGGGGCTCTCCATGTCGTTAACACAGTCCCCTTCTTCCATGGGGCGGCGAACATCAGGTATCTTCGTTCCTCCGCGCCGACCATTGCCATTGGTGCCCATTTTTAATAATGTATGGACTATCACAAATTCATATTATGATTTCACATCTCAGAATCAGACGAATACCGATTTTTTGGATTTTCTATTGTAAAAAAGAAATTTTAAGTTTTCTCGTCTTTCTTTATATGGCACCACAGATAATAGAAACAGATTCTATGGATACAGACTACAGATGAAAATAAAAACAGAGCTTCAATTTTTGGATAGGGTTGAGCCAGCCATAGATAATAGTAATATTGTAATGCTATGTACACACCAGTGCAACCAACGACTACGAAGGATATTCAGCGTTAGCTAAACATAAGCTATTGCACGCTTGTTGGCCTTCGAAGGTACACACGACATACTTTTCCAGTTTACACTGACCTCACATTGTACGGAAATCCTATATACAATGCGAAACCAGTTTATACCGGGAATATTGTATAACTTGATGTGTAGCCGTGTGTACTACGTCCAAATATGCCTGGTAATGATTGCAGTGAATGCAGTACAGCTTGGCAAAAAAGAGTAGAAAATAATGGAGGCGCCACTGTGCTCTTCGTATGGCAACCCGTGGCAACCGCATAGCGTACCAACCTAGTCTTGATACTTAGCTGCTTTTTAGACAAATTAATCTAATTATGTATTATTTTTTTAAATCAGTGAGTAATTTGAACAAAGACGTGTTCTCGACACGCAACTGATTACTTACCTAGAAATAACAAATTGGATAAATACTCCTGAGTTCACAACATTGTTTAGGAATTATAAAAAAAGAAAACATTACATTATCATAATTTCTATATTTTATCCTAGTAAATCTTCCTCTACATATTCTACCCCGAACACGTAGGTCGCAAACTCATCTGAGTCATGTTCGGGTTCAGAGGTGATGCTGCTATCATCTTCTAGATTTATTACTAATCGCTCCATTTCCTCGTTCATAGGGTTTTTTTTCCAGTAAGTAATCCTTTTCTATTTTATTACATGTTAGCACGAATTCTTCCAATCCTCCTCGGTAATAGCTTGGGATGCACGTTCAGCTGCTTCCTGTAAAGACGAAATATTTCATTTATCCCTAACAGTAATAAAAGTAAAACATTTTTAACACATACTGTTAATAAGCCGGATGTAGAAAATACCCTATTGTTTATCTCCTTCCAGCACGATTTTGCTTAAAACGATAACAGATTTCCCTGAATTATATAATAGATTTAGACTATGGCACGACAATTTCTTTTACATTTATAATGCAAACGCTAGAACCAATAATTCTCTCCCTTGATATCACAGTATAATTTACGTAGAATTGAATTTTCATTCAGTTAAAAGTCAAGTCACCAAAGTATCAATTTATCTCAGCGCGCTATACCAGAGTTATGCGGAAAAAATGTAAACATAACCTATGTGCTCGACATTTATTGTTTCAAATTTCTAGTTATTCCTTATGCAAGTAAATTAATATAGCTTTGTATTCATCAATTAACACTTGATTCAACTAAAATCAACAAAACAAACTCTTACATACCTGTCTTATCAGCGGTTCTTTGGTAAACATTGTGAAATTCAGAAATAATAGTTTGGGCCTCATGTTCCGCCAGACATCGCCTGTACACCTTATAAATAACCTCCCTGCCAGCACTCCGAATGGTTTTATTCATTATTCTTCACTTTTTACGTTTATTAATCAACGTTTGGTGGTCGAAATTAAAATTTTACGAAATCGTGAACTTTGTTTATTATGAAATGTCATTATTTTGGAAATGTTGCCAATAGTCAAAAATTTAGTTCCGTTTCTACACTTTTTTGCCAAGCTGTAAATGATTATTAGCACCTAATTCTAACTCGCAGCCATATTAAAAATCAATGTTAATTATTTTATGTTTGTGTGCAATCCAATGTATTTTTATTTTTAACCGACTTTCAAAAAAAGGAGGAGGTTCTATGTTCGTGTGTATGTATTTTTTTTTTTTTTTTTTTTTTTTTTTTATGTATGTTACCTGATTTCTCCCCCATTTGTGGACCGATTCTCAAAATTCTTTTTTTATTGGAAAGAGTATACTCCTGAGGTGGTCCCATTTTAATTTGGTAAAGATCTGGTGCTGATCTTCGGAGATATACAACGGAACTCTTCAAAAATAAACGGCAAATCTGTCGTGATTGCTGGAATCGCTTGGATGTTTATTGTTTATACAATATAATGACGTATCATCAAGTCTGTATGCTCAGAGGGGTAGGCAGATGTGTTCAATATACCTAGATTTCGACAGTTATGTATGTTAATTTTTTATTCATTAGGGATTAGTGGAAAACCCTATTATGATGACATGTATTGTTAACAATTAACAATATAAAATAAATTCATGGCAAATATTTTTATGGTAACAACCAAAAATGGAAAAATAAAAACTTTTTTGCAAAAAATAAAACCACTAAACGGTGTAAAAAACTCTAAACTCGGAAGTCTGTGGCTTTGGTGGGTTTGTCTTACTCATGATGGGCCACCGACTTCCGAATTTAGAGTTATTTTACACCGTTTAGTGTTTTTTTTGAAGTCGGTTTTTATATTTCGATTTTGATTTAATTTTTCTGTTGCTGCCTTTAAGACATTGTTTTTTTTATATTGTTTTATTAATTTTCTTCCGTAATGTGTTTATTCAATTCTGATTATAATTGTTATTTTTTTATTTTAAGCGAGCCTAAAAATAAGAGCATGCTGCTGATTCGTGACACACACACACACACACACATTTACTACACAACACATACTAAGTACTATGTTTTAGATTTTCTAAAATTATTGCAAAAACTTGAAAATTTCACTAAACTTGTAGCTTAAGTTAGCCGTTGGTCCCGGTAGATCAATGACAGTCAGAAGCTTGAAAATCTGGCAACCAGTTTAATTAAGGGATATCGTGATAAGTAACCAGTAACTGAGTACCTACCTAGTGAAGGACCGACAGATTATCGCTCCACGTAAGTAATATTCAGCTCGATCCGGTTAAACTGGAAGCCGACCCCAACATAGTAGGGACAAGGCTAGGCAGACATACAAAAGAATTAAATTAAAAATTTGAAAAACCCCCACTGCAAAAAAGTAAAACATTTAAAAAGTAAAAAATAACACTTTAGCCATGAAATTTTACTTCACGTCGGGGTACCGCTTAAGTAAGGAATGTTCCTAGTACTTGTAGGTATGTAGGTACCTACTTAATTTAACGGTACCCCGACGTTACCTAATATTTCATGGCTAAAGTGTTATTTTTTACTTTTTAAATGTTTTACTTTTTTGCGGTGGGGGTTTTTTAAATTTTTAATTTAATTTTTATTTTAAAATTTTTAAACGCATTTATTTTGTTTTATAGAGTTATGAGATTTTTTTAGTGCATTGTATGTAGAGTCAAATGCTGGTTAAAACGAATCCAAACACGACATATCTGCTATTAGTTTGTCAAGAGTCTACCTACTGGTGTGCTGGATAGCCTGGCTGCAGCAGCAGCTCATTCTGTTGCCATCAGTGCATTGCGTTTAGAATCAAATGCTGGTTGAAATGAATCCAAACACGACATATCTGCTATTATTTTGTCAAGAGTCTAACTACCTACTGGTGTGCTGGATAGCCTGGCTGCAGCATCAGCTCCTCCTGTTGCCATTAGGGCATTGTGTGCGGAATCAAATGCTGGTTGAAATGAATCCATACACGACATATCTGCTATTATTTTGTCAAGAGTCTAACTACTGGTATGCTGGATAGCCTGGCTGCAGCATCAGCTCATCCTGTTGCCATCAGTGCATTGTGTGCAGAATCAAATGCTGGTTAAAATGAATCCAAACACGACATATCTGCTGTTATTTTCCCAAGAGTGTATTAGTCTGCTAGATATACTGGCTGCATCAGACCAAATACACCATAGTGTTGCTTATTAATATTACACACATGGATGTTTGAAATTTTAAGACACACATATGTTTTTAAGTAAAGTTAATACCCATAGACGTCTAAAATAGCAACGGTAGCTAACACAAAAGCGATAACCTTGAAACGACTTAACCGATTTTGATGAATTATGTCTAAGAACCATCGCAAGAAACCCTGCTTTCAAATAATAAAAAACCGCATCTAAATCGGTTCACCCGTTTGGGCGCTACGGTGCCACAGACAGATAGACACACACACATAGCGGTGAAACTGATAACACCCCTCTTTTTGCGTCGGGGGTTAAAAACCTTATCGGTGAGGTTCTCCAGAAAGGTCTAGGCAACCGGTGGCGGTGTGTGTGTATGACTAAATGCATGACGTATTCGAATGAGGTAGATATAAATGTAGGTACAGACGCCAGCACATCAAGTAACCCCAATGTGTCAAATTTCTTTGAGCGTTGTTCAATTTTATGTCAAACAGAATAGGGTTCATATTCAATTGGGAAAATTTGGCACGTTGGGGTTAACTTGATGTGCTAGCGTCTGTACATTTCCTATTTATACAAGTAAATATTAATAACTAGCAGACGTCACGCAGTTTCACCCGCGTAGTTTCCGTTCCCGAGGGAATACGGGGATAAAAGTATCCTATGTCCACCGGGAATAGTGTAGCTTTCCACCAGTACAATAATTTTTAAAATTGGATCATTAGTTCCGAAGATTACCCCCTACATACAAACTTACAAACTTACAAATTTTACCTCTTTATAATATTAGTATAGAAGATTAGTATAGATAAATCATTTAATTGCGTTAAACATGGTATGAAAATTGGTGTTAAACAAAACATTAAAGTAGAAACATGTTCAGCTAGGTTACAGCATAGCAAGCAATAATTATGTCATGCTCCCCAGCAGAACCACTTTGACTACATTATTTACAAATTATAGGATAAAATGTAGATAATGTCTATATTTTTGTAGCTTAATATCAAAAATTGTATATTGTTAGTTTCTTGGAAAATATCAATTCAAAGTGGTCATGCTACAGAGCATACTCTCCAGCAGGACCACTTTAAAATAACGCTTATTTCACGCTTATTACGCACAGGTCATAATATAAACAAATTTATATTTATTGTATATCAAGATAACATCTACAATTTTAGGTAAATACTTACTGATCTTTAGTAACATGTACCTAAATGATTTACCGGAAAGCGCCTGCTATGAATTTCTTAGCAAATAACAAGATTAATACATATATTTCTTTACAATATATAAACTAATAAATTGATATCTATATCAAGATAATAACATCTACAATCAAAGACATTCAATAAACTACTACAATTAATTTATAATTATTAATTGAATTTTGATTTTGTTTATCTCTATACTGCACATAAACAGCTACCAATCAAAAGACGCGGAATTTAATACACTGCCATCTCGTGTATTCTTTAGAAATTCCCTGGACGTTTCACTGGTGTAGTAACTAGCTATGTTACGTTTATACGTACTTCTTTATATCTGTTTGAACAACAATTATTTTCCTGATTCACGCTTTTTTACATTTTTTTTTTATTGATGATCTAAAGAGGGTAGGTAAGTGTTATTAAAAAATACATGTAAGTACCTACATTTTTTATATTGTGAGTAAAATACGTAGACCTGTTGGTTTGTTTGTACTCTGTCGTTTCTGTCGTGGAGTATATTTCAGGCTTACCTGGTGATGTAGGACATTATAAGTCACACTGTAAAAGTAGTTCAGGTTGGTCCTGTTATGATGACAATACAAGCAAAGTTACCAAAACTAAATTAAAAAAAAAGGATAAAATCACATATCATAATATACGCTACAAAATGATTAAATGTATTGTTTTTAATCATAAAAATAAAACAAATTATATTTACATGTTTGTCTATTTTACTTAATTTTTATAGCTAATCAGTTTTCTTGATATACAATTTATTAGTTTATATATAATATTGTAAAGAAATATATGTATTAATCTTGTTATATGCTAAGAAATTCATAGCAGGCGCTTTTCGGTAAATCATATTGGTACATGTTACTAAAGATCAGTAAATATTTACCTAAAATTGTAGATGTTACCTTGATATACAATAAATATACATTTGTTTATATTATGACCTGTGCATAATAAGCGTGAAATAAGCGTTATTTTAAAATGGTCCTGCTGGAGAGTATGCTCTGTAGCATGACCACTTTGAATTGATATTTTCCAAGAAACTAACAATATACAATTTTTGATATTAAGCTACAAAAATATAGACATTATCTTCATTTTATCCTATAATTTGTAAATAATGTAGACAAAGTGGTTCTGCTGGGGAGCATGACATCAATAATTTGAGGGTTGGACCAGAAATGTAAAGCTTTTCTTATTACTTAGTCTAACATTTCTGATACATAAATTCTTTTAAATAATAAAAACAACTATCACCCACTTGTGTAATTCAATCTATAACAATCTGCTATTTATTGTTTTGAAGTGGTTTGCTATCTTGTATAGATTCGCACACACAGAGCAAGCAGTTTTTGTTGTATTTAGCTAATCATTCTGTATTCATTTTAAAGATCTCGCCTGCTCCGAGGGCTTACATCGTTTGCTGTCTTAAATATTTCCTTGTTCTTAATTACAAACATACACGTTTCATAAATATATAGAGATGGTAGCGGTAGCAAACCAAGTTTTTTGAACAATGGTCGTAAAAAGCTGTAGTACCTACCTAGAGCTGTAGTACATAATCGGACATAAGTAATACTTTTATATTGCTTCATTTACGTTCATTTATCAGGTTTATCTACACTACACATTATTACTAGTGTACAGTAATTACTATTAAAACATAAAAAAACCAATTAGCTAGAAATAACAATACCAATTTATTTATAGACCAATTAATTTAACTCCCTCTACAAATCTATTTACGCGCCTTAGATAAAAAGCTTTTTAATGGTGTAGGCAATATGGTTTGTTCTCACGTCAAACGTCAGTAGTATGACATCAGAACATTTGTAATACAACAATGGATCCTTTTACCCCAGGCCCCTGAGGGGTATTAAAGAGCAGCAGGGGGTGGGTTAGGGTGCTTTGTAGTCCTCCTAATATTACTATAAATGTGAAAGTATATGAAAATGTTTGGATGTTTGTTACGCAATTTCGCGTGAACTACTCAACAGATTTAGATGAAAATTGGTAGGTAGACCATTTCTTGAATTAACTAAAGTGATACTTTTTATCACGGTAATGTTAAACACATTGGGAAAATCTTAGGAAAGCTAGTTTAACGCGGACGTAGCCGCAGACAAAAGCTAGTGTAGGTAGCTAGTTTCAAAACCTACCTACTATAAAATGTTTATCTGCGGGTTGATTTTGAGACACACTATTTCATTCTGTTTATGACGAGATCGCAAAATAAAACCGAGTAATAAACTGGTTTGTAATTTAGGTATTGTTTTTGACTATTCAGAAAATTAGTTGCTTTTGGAGTAAGATGAATAACTACCAATTGATTCTTAGAAAAACTTGATGGAATAACTTAATATCTCCGTGGTTGACTCGCAAGCCGAACCTAGGGCTGTAGGTACGCTCACCCTTGGCCCTTGCCCTTGGTACCTGTAACCTCTAGACCCCAATGAGGCTGCAGGTACAATAAGGAAGATGGAGATTCTATTGTATCCTGTTTTTCTAACAAGTGGAAAAACAAAATTTAAAAAAAAAGTGCAAGTCGTACTCACCCACCGAGTCCGAGGGTTCCGCACGTTGGATCATATATATTACGAGTATAAACAGTTCATTAAGAATCGAATCGTGCGGATTACAATGCATGCTTTCGAATTTTTTACCTGTACTTTTGGTTTATAACGATGTTACTTGCCTTTCATAGTCTATACTAATATTATAAAGAGGTAAAATTTGTAAGTTTGTAAGTTTGTATGTAGGGGGTAATCTTCGAAACTAATGGTCCAATTTTAAAAATTATTGCACTGGTGGAAAGCTTCACTATTCCCGGATGACATAGGCTACTTTTTATCCCCGTATTCCCACGGGAACGGGAACTACGCGGGTGAAACTGCGTGACGTCTGCTAGTTTTAGATAAACGGGGACTTTCAGTTCTTTGCATTTGTATTTCTTTCCTGCGTACTGACTTTAAACCTAGCTAAAACCTCATATATATACAATTTTACGCGGGCAATACTAATCCAGATAACATCAATGTGAAGGTTCACTCATGCAATTACCCAAACGGCCCTTCTCCTAACTGTTCTTGTCTTGAGATAGCTAAATCTGATACTGTCAAATACCTTGGGGTTACTTTAGATGACAGGCTAAATTGGCGCCCTCATATTAAAACTACAACATCGCGCACTAGGAAACTAATTTGGGTCTTTAAGATGCTGAGACATGTCGCTGATTTGGATCTTCTGCGGAAAATTTATTACGCACTAGGTCGATCTGTACTTGGGTATTGTATTAAGGCTTGGGGTGGCATTTGCAAAACATTTGTAATAGATTTGGAACGAGCACAGAGATCTATTTTGAAAGTTATGACTTTTAGCCCGTATAGATTTCCCACAGCCGAGTTGTATGAAAAATGTCAGGTCCTTACAGTTAGACAGCTCTATATCTATCAGTTAGTTATCAAACAGCATAAAATCACCCCATAAAATGCAGAAGAATACAATAAGCAGCGTGTCATAAAAAAATGTATGCCCGTCTGTTGTATGTCGAACAGCCTTAGCTAGACGACAACATAGCTACAGAACAGTTTACCTGTATAATAAAATTAATAAAATAAAAAAGATACACCCTTTATCTATTCGAGAAGTTAAAATCACCATTAAAAATTGGCTACTGAAACTAGAGCAAAACAAGCTATGAGCAAACGGAACTTATATTGCAATAACATTTAGTGAAACACCCATTTACTCACACTTTTATTCATGCTCCCATTTGCACACACACACACACACGCACACACACACACACAGACACTGTCATCCACACACTACTCCAACCTCCCATTCTCCTTGATTAAAATTAGATTAATAGGAAACTGTATGTACTGCATTTATTTATAATTCTTTGTCACCAAAATACGAGAAAGGCCACTGATTTCTGTAATACAGGTCATTGAACCTAGCTCAGGAATCAGAGACTTTGAAGCGCTTTGTAACTCTTTTTATGTGAATAAAGATTTATTATTATTATTTTTGATATTTAATTTTTTTATCTCCGGCTATCCGGGAATTGCTGATTGCACGGGCCTAAGCCAAGTGTTCATCAGTTGGGTTAAAAGTGTTGTACGTTGTCCGTCTCACACTGAAGAAACTTTCTTACTAGCCTGCATGTGTTGAGAATAACTGCTTTCTGCAGTAGATGGTAAGTGTTGGAAGGCAGGTTCAGGGATCTAAGGGACTGATGAAGCTGTTTTGGGATGACTCCTGTTGTAGATATTACTATGAGGATTATTATTACTTTTTGGAGATGCCAAATTCGGGTTATTTCATCTTTTAATTCGATATATTTTGTTAGTTTTTCGGCTATTGTATTCTGTAAGTTGTGAGTGTTTGGCACTGCTATGTCTATTAGGAATCCAGTTTTGTTTATTTTGTCTATTAATGTGATGTCTGGTCTATTAAAATGAATTGTGCGATCAGTGAGGATAGCTCGGTCAAAGTATAATTTTGTTGTTGAGTTCTCTAGTACAGTTTGGGGGCTGTATTTATAATATGGTACTATGGTTTCTATGAGTTTAAATTTAGAAACTAGTTTCTGATGAATTACGTTGGCTACCTGGTCGTGTCTATGTTTGTAGTCGGTTTGGGCTATTGATTTGCAGGCCCCTGTTATATGTTGAATTGTTTCTGGGGAACTATTGCATTTTCTACATGTATCATTTGACAGATTTTTTATTATGTGTTTCCTATAGTTTTTGGTCTCTATCACTTGGTCTTGTATTCTTGGCTAGCATGAAGCCTTCAGTCTCCGGGAAGAGCTCACCTCGATTTAGCCACGCGTTCGACGCAACTTTGTCGACATTTGATTGGCATAAATCTTGACGGTGTCTTCCGTGTAGTGACTTTTGGGTCCACTCTAAGCATTTGGTTTTATCATCAATCACTTTTTCGTTTTTCTGTTCAGTTGTGTCTTTAAGATTAAGAGGTGTTAACTTTTTATCGGTTTGAGTAATTAGGTTGTGAAGTGTTGAAGATGTAGTTTTGGTAAAGAAGTATTTTCTGAGGATCGAGATTTGTCGGTTGTTTAAATTTGAAATATCTATAAGCCCTCTGCCTCCTTCTTTACGTGGTAGTGTTAGCCTTTGTAGGCAAGATCTAGGATGGTGTTTACGGAATCTAGTCATTGTAGTATTAATTTTGCGTTGTAAATAAAATTTATGAGCTCGGTTTTTGTCCAGTTGATTATACCGAACGAATAAGTGAGAACAGGTATGGCAAAAGTGTTAATAGCTTTTACTGTGTTTCGTGAATAGAGTTGTGTTTTCAGAATTGTGTTTAATCTATGTTGAAATTGTTGTTTAAGTGTCTGTTTTGTCTCTTTATAGTGTATCTGTCTGGATTGTATATACCCTAGAAATTTGTAGGTATCCTCTTCATCTAAAGGTTCTATTTGTTCTCCTGTTTCTAAGGTATACTGGTGTTGGTAGTGTTGTCCTGCTCTAACTGAATTTATCTTGCATTTATGCCGAATTCCATTTTAATGTCGATGGTGAAGTTTTCTGTCAGGTTAGCTAGCTCGTTAAGTTCACTCTCAGTTTTCGCGTAAAGTTTTATGTCGTCCATTTACAGTAAATGGTTTAAAATGCTGCCCTGAGTTTCATTCTGTCTATTACTTACAGTTGAATTTAATGGAATTCCTAGTGAGGTTGCGTTTAAGATTTTAGACAGAGGACTTAAAGCAAGGCAGAACCACAATGGACTTAGTGCGTCTCCTTGGAAGATTCCTCTCTGTATTTTAATTGGGATGGTGTCAATTGTTTCGATAGGTGTAGTAAGTCTTAATACTGTAGTCCAGGTTGTCATCATGGTCTTCAGGAATGTCACTATAGATGGGTGTATTTTGTAAACTTCTAATACTTGCACTAACCATTATTATTATTACTGATGCTTAATGAATAAACGTAATGTAATGACCATAGTCTAATTTTGTTCTACATGACATCTACAAATGGAGACTTGTAATCGGCTTTCAGTCTAATTTGCTGTTTTTACTTTGTTTATTCCTAGCTGTAAGTTTTCCATGTTAACTAAATAAACGCTAATTCGAGAAGTAGAACAATCTAACTTATCCGGTTATCTTTCTTTACCCATTAATAAATATTCCACAACTTTTCACACAACGCCATTTAGTCCCAAGTTAAGCTTGAGAGGTTGTGTTATGAGTACTAAACAGCTGATAAACATACTTATATATTTCTAAATACATACATATTATAGATAATTTACACCCAGGCACAGAACAAATGATCATGCTCATCACACAAACATTTGTCCTGGGTGGGAATCGAACCCACGACCTCCGGCATAGCAGTCAGGGTTTTACCCATTAATGACTCCTACCAAGATCATATTTACTTACAGTTATGAACATTGAAGATAATATCTAAACTCCAGCGTCATCTGCGTACTATTTTCCGCTTTATAACTCGAATAATACCTTCGTCCAACTTACTCGTAGTGTGACATTTTCTATCCTACTAAAAACTTAGTAATACACGGATTCTTCAATGAGCAACATGTTTAAAATAATTGTATTTTTACTAGTGAGATATTTTGTTGTGTCAGCAAAAATGTTTGAAAGTGAATTGAACGTGAATGATATTCTTCGTTCGGATCTAATGCCAACATATTTCATGGTAGACGGTGAAAACCAAAGAATTGAGAGCTTGAATAACACTGTAAGTAAGCCAGTAGGACAATCGATTAATGGATCTATTGACGCAGCATTGACTACTCTGGATTTTCACAGGTAATACTTTTAAACACACTTATATCTAATTTATGTTGTTAGGTAGGTAGGTAGGTACATACATAATGTGTAGCTAGACAGTCTGGTTAAAGTAACAAAAATACCGCTAGTAGAAAAGAAAGTAGAAATACTCACGCCCGTATTCAACTTACATTAAGCGACACCTCTCCCAGCACATCAAGCTATCCTTAAATGTCAAATTTTCCCAATTGAACATGAACCTTATTGTAGTTGTTTTAAAGTAAAAAAACTACTTGCGGGACTGAGCAAAATCTTCAAGTATGAAATTAATTTAAAAGTGATCGCTTCGTGGGCAGTCGTGCGAGGACAGGTGGGCATCAGATCTACTGTTTCATTTAAATTATAATAATAATAACTAACATATTATTTAATAAAAAATACTTTGTAAAGGTATCCTAAGTTTTCGTTAAGCATAGCATGTATTACAATTTCAAGTACCTAATGTTTGTGAAAATCACGTCAGAACATGATAGTTTACATTTGTTTATAGATGCATGTTTCTAAATATTGGCTACCGACGCGACGCTTCAACATAACCTACTGACCCACACGACCACGATTGTAATAATTTTTTAGACTAAAATGGAAACCAATGTATTCTACTGGCCTCTCTCCTTACTCCTAACTAATACTTACAAAGCTATTTCCAGAACAATGATGAATGAATTTCATTGCCGTAATTACATTGCTGACCAAATCTTAGAAGAAATGGGAAAGAGTGTCCTACAAAACAGGGTCGGGAAACCCTTTACTGACGTTAAGGATAACGTGCTGTTAAGGAGACACGACTTAAGGAATAATGTTATGTTTGACGTCGGCTCCGCTAACTATCAAGAGTGGCTGGCCAAGTAAGATATATTTTCAAAATTTTGTTTTTTTCTTTTAGATTGGAATGTCTAGGAATGGATTTTTAAGTCTGGAGGCCTGCTAACGAATTTTACCAAAGGGTTTAAGGGTATTCCTACCTACGCATTAGGTACCTACATAACTGGGTTTAAGAGGTTAGATAGACTGTTATTCAGTCTTAAAAAAACATTATTCAGTTACATACAGTTAGCCGATGACCACAACATAGTTGGAAAGTAGCTTTTGTTTTCGGAATATTTATTAAAAAATGCAAAAATTACAAAAATCTCTTAAATGAATCATCATCATCCTAGGCTCAGCTTATTACACATATTTTAGGTCCTCTATATAGGTCCAGCAGTGAGTTAATGCAGGATGCCAGTTATGAATGCCCTTTTCTTAAGCACGAAAGTTCCACTTGGATAGTTCTTTAGCAGTGGAAACTTTCTCTTCGTTATTGGAAGCGCAATTCAATAATCTTTAATGCACTTCTGTTAAATCACCCTGTGAAAATGCTAGAGAAGTGAAGGCGAATAGAGCTGTCAAAGTTTACCTTAGGTACTCAAATTTTCACGATTTTAACAGAATTGACTGACTGATCTACAACTAAACTGAACTGACTGAACTACAATCTGAGCTACAACTGTGAATGGTTTAACAAAATAACAAGCCATATACTTCGCAATAAACAACTACTAACTTGGCAATAAATATAACACCGAATCATTGGTTTACTTATCATCACCTGCTCCTGCTTTTATCCCAATTTATTTGGGATCAACATGTCTTTCAATAAGTCTTCTTTTTCCATACATCTCTATTCATCATGAACTCAATAAATAGTTACCTCCTACCAAGCCATCTTCAATATGTAATAACCCATGCATTGTTGGTATACATACTACTATCACAGTATATACTGTGCTACTATGCAATTAAATAAGTTAATTCTTGTAGTCATTAGTCGTTTTTGTACATTAATTTGTCTAAGTGTAAATTTAATAGTCAGTTTTTTTTTATCTATTGAATATAGCATGTTTGGCTTAGTGGCTATTCAAAAGCGCTCAAAACGCCATTAATATTTGTTAGATACAACTTGTCTAATTATTGAAAAATAAAGCCAAACCATACTGAAGTTGTTTCAAATATTAGGGTTGCAGCACTCAACGAAGTCCACAATGCTGCCAACGTGGCAGCAAACCCTGGCGTAGGCAATACGTCACAGGGAGGAGTACCTTCAGCACCACAGCAAACACCATCACTGCAGACTAGGGAAGGCTACGAAGTTTATGAAGGAGGCAAGGAATTTTCAGGGTACACTGCACCCGATGTACCACCACCGGATCTTGCTAAGTATAGTAAGGGTAAAGGAAGATATTTATGTCGAATTATAATTATCATCATAATCTACAAACCTAACATAACATCATGTCGGTGTCTATACCCAAAAAAATTAGCAACCAGCACTCGATGTGGTACGATGTTTCAGCCCCATGTTCTAGGATGCGAGCTTGTTGTCATCAACGGATTCTAATTTTGGGCTGCAACTAAACTTAATACTTAATAGTTTTCACAACCGAGGACCTCATGAACCCTAAATGAGGTTTCATAATCATCTTCATCTTTCCACAATGCTAATAAAACTAAGTTTAATTCTAATTCTAAAGTCTGAACAAAACTTTTTTCTGTCTGAGATGGTTCTTAGCAATAATTTCCTCGTGACATGTCGATTCTATGTACCTATGTATTTTTAGATTATCTATTACTAGGGTTTTAATGTCAATTCTGACACTAAAACCCTAGTAATAGAAATTAAAAATCACCCCTCATGAACTGTTAATACCTAGCATTAGTAGATAGTTTAATGACAGCTCGATTGGTGGCTGAGGGGTGATTTTTAAAGAATAGCGCTGCTAGTGTCGATACTAATATTGTTTCACAAAACCACATATTTTAAAGAAGCAAATAAAGTCCGCCTTTGATTTTCAAGTCTCTCGAAAGCTATCAGAGAAACCTCATTCATGAACTATGTATAATATTATAATTATGAATTATATTTAAGACCAGCACTTTTCTCGCGTCTTTGTTATCAATCCACCCGCTCATAGTTTTAAAAATCAAATAGTATATCGCACTCACAAATGCTCTGGCCTTCTTTTGGTAAAAGAATTTTCAAAATCGGATCTGTCGATCCAGATTTTAACCCCAAAGAACCTTACAGACTTTACCTGTTTCTAATAGTAGTGTAAGTGTGATAAGTCTGTCTAATTTGAACAGTTTCTCCCTCGTCATCAGGTGGCGGCTACGAGTACTCGATGCCTCCACCTCCCCCGCCTCTCTACCACCATCCAGCAGCCGTGCAGACTCCACATGTGGTTGAGGAATACTCTGATCGGGACAGCCACGGTTTAGGCTTAGCTGACCTGTTCGACATATCGCTTACAGGGATCGCTTTCTTATCATTTGGCATGTTCATACTGCAAGTGCTTATGTGTATTACCATGGTGAGTAGATACCTATATTTCTTTTCTTCTATTTGTTAGGGTAAACTAAAAGTGGGTATAAATCTAAAGTCTAATATAGTGATCATAATATGTTTGTAATAATAGAACATGGCCAACCACATCTACTAAAAAACTTTTTATTGTTTAATTTGAAAAGTGTTATTATTATTTATTATTGCCAACAAGTCTATGGTCGTTCCATGCTTTAAAATCATAGTTTAAATATCTTCTTTTGTTATTTCATGGTATTCATGCCATATAACAAGGTGGAACAAACAGTGGGTCCTAAAGGTAAACCACTATAGTTTTTGGGATAGATTTCTATATAACGTAAAGGAAACATTCCTTTATTTAAAAAAAAGGTACAATCAGGATTTTCATGACACGCATACCTAAACCGGGAATCGAACCGTTAATTAATAAAAATAAACACTTACTATACTACTAATATTCTACTCATCGTTTATACGAGTTTCTGGAAATACTAATAGCTGTTTTTTTCAGTAAGACCACTTTTTTTTAAGAAATATGGCGGTTAATATTCAAGTTTTTTTTGGCTTTTGTAGGAAATACATACTTACTCTTTAACGCCCACACTGACCCACT
Source organism: Euplexia lucipara (assembly GCA_921972225.1). Classification (NCBI taxonomy): domain Eukaryota; kingdom Metazoa; phylum Arthropoda; class Insecta; order Lepidoptera; family Noctuidae; genus Euplexia; species Euplexia lucipara. The sequence goes on from OV179148.1 coordinate 13,383,997, forward strand.
GATCAGTAAACTGGGCAGTGTGGGACTCTACCGGCAAAATTATCTTATTATATAAAATTCTCGTGTCACAATGGTAGTTACTGTACTCCTCCAAAACTTCTTGACCGATGTTTATGAAATTTTACCTGCATATTCAGTAGGTCTGAGAATCGGCTACAATTTTTTTTTAAAGTGCAGAACGAGGTTTGCTGGGGAAGCTAGTTATCTATATAAAATCTACCAAAGCTCACACAAATCTATCAGTGATAAGTTATTTGTCGATTGAAAATTACTAGTGTAAGATTCAATAGTAATTTGACAAGTGAAATCAAATGATGGTGTTCATTTTTGATTGATTCGATTCTGGGTTCAGGTAAGTTAATGCTTAAAGTAAAATAAACTGCTGCTTAAGTTAAAGTAAAATAATCTATCATAAACACTTAAGGTGGGTTCCTTTAAGGACCCATTATTTTTTCATCCTGTAGTTCAGAATGTTGGGCTGTGAAAAAGACGGATGAGAAAAGATTGCATGTAGCGGAGATGAGAATGTTGAGATGGATGTGTGGTGTGATGAGAAAAGATAAAGTAAAAAATGAGTATGTCAGAGGAAGTTTGTAAGTGGCGCCAGTGACTGAAAAGTTGAAGAAGAATCGTTTATCTTTGTATGTTAAGAGGAAGGACGAAACGCATGTTAGTGGTAACTGGTCGTCTTGCTGGCTTTGGTTTTGCTATTGTTTTAACTATTACCTGTTTTTTTTTAATGTTTTATTTAACTTCCACAGTTCTAGTTTATCATTTTGTTACATTGTCTTGCAGATCTATGGATTTAATCCAACTCTGCACATGTAAGCTGGCACACCCTTTTTACCTGGAGGATTCTTATTTTTCAGTTGCTTTTGCTTGAGTTAAGTTAGTTTTATTGACGGTAGTTATATATTACTGGTATTCTGTAAGTTGAGTGTGCTAGCTAACATGTAGTGAATAACTTATTTTAATTATTTTGTAATCATAACTAATTGTACTGTGTAAATTCAAGTTCTTCTAACTTATCAGACAGATGTGTTGCTGGGGAGTTTGTTCCGCCACTTCTTCTTCCCAGCAAAAACACTAGGAAGTGGCGAAGGGTGGGCTTTTTGGGGGACTGTCTTATGTAATTTCGACGTTCATAAATTGCTGATCCTCAGCCTAATTTGAATACTGAAGACTTTTGATTGATTTTGATTTTGACTAAAAGAAGTATGAGTATACGTGTGGATGGGTGGAGAGGGAGAGGGAGACCAAAGAAAAGATTAATGGATTGTGTGAATAGTGATATGAAAGAAAATGAAGTTATTGAAAGCATGACGGGTGACAGGATAGAATGGAAGAAAAAACGTGTTGCGTCGACCCCAAATAACAAGGGACACGGGCAAAACGATGATGACGCAGACAAGGAGTCCTCATAATTTTCTCAAAAAGCTGACTTTGACCACCATTAAAGTACGAAAGGTTTTAAATGTTTTCATAATAATCTCAGAATCCGCAACAACCTCAAGTAATGCAAATGGTGGACAATGGAGGCGATACAGTAAACGTTGACGATGTATTTCGCGTTAAGCGGGATGCAGAAGAGACTCCAGAGACCAGTTCCATTCCTGCTGTGAACCAGATGGCGCGTTACGCGCTGTTAGCGTTGAGACCACGGTCCACGCCTTGTCTGTACCGAGCCTTATGTGTGGGCAATAAGCAGGCACGGAATCTACGCGATGGCAACTGGTATTGGTTGCCGGTTTGGCAGTAAGTAGTGCCTCAGTATTGAAATTTCGCCTAAATTTCGCCATAGTTATATCGATCTAAGTCTAAGTATCCAGTAATAACGTTATTGTACTTATTGTCAATTTATGAGCTTTGTTTACACGTAGGTGCATACCAGTCTATTTTTTTTACTTCCCAAAAAGGTAAAGTAAAGGTACACATGTACAGACGCCAGCACATATACCTACCCCAATGTGTCAAATTTCTTTGATAAGTATTCAACTTTATTGCAAATAGAATAAGGTTCGTGTTCAATTGGGAAAATTTGACAGTTTGGGGTAACTTGATGTGCTGGCGTCTGTACCTACAGTGTATTTTCCAGAACTTCTTACGCGATTTCAAAAAATATTTCTCTGGTACACTTTTAACGAATAGGATTTTTTATGTTTCTTACGGGAGCTAACTCGCGATTATAATATGAAGTGCCTTGTTCCTACGAGTATTTAGGTGTAGAAAACAAGCAAATTAACTGATAATCTCGAACAATAACCGCCGCGCCACGCGCCTCCCAGTAAGCTTTTGACGGCCGACGGATTTTTTATGGTAGAAAATTCTTTTATCATAAGAAATAGAGCTCAGGATAGAATAGAATATAATATAATACATTTAATGATAGATGTGTAATGTGTATCTTAGCGCAACATAACAGAGACAGCAATAAATGATTGTAAAGTTTATTTTGTTTCGTTAAAGTAAAATAAAACATCAGAAAATAATGTTAAATTAAAGAAATGATTTCTAGTATGTAAGTGTATCAAGTTCACTAGTAGAAGATAACCAAAAAACAAGGGATCACTGTAAAGGCTAGCATGGCTAGAAAAGACATGATACTTAGTTTAGACGAAAGCAAATGGAAACGTATGGAAGAACAAGATATCCTACGCTGACCCCAAAAAAAAAGTTGTGAGAAAGGGAAAGACGATGGTAATGATGAAACGGGGACTGACATAATCATCTTCCGAAATCATCTTGTTATTAAGTGAGTACAATGTAGCTACCAACATAATAATTTTGTTTATCGAGTCCATTGCTTATTTTTTATAAACCTATCTCAGTATAGTTCCTATTTCTCTAGGTGCATCATCCTCACATATAATCTGTATACAATGTATACGTAAATTGTACTGTAAATTGTATACGAAGTATTGTAAACCTATTTTAAAAGAGTTAGTATTGAGTTTCTTGCACATTATTCTCCATAGGAAACTACCATTTGGAATGTGCAACTAGAATCATTCTCTTAATTGATTATATTTGTAAGTATAACGTTCAAAAGTGCCTGTTATGGGTCTAATTGAAATAAACGATTTGACTTTCCAAATATTAATTGTAAATATCTGTATTACAGTGCGGGAGTGGCGTGGACTCGTGGTGGAGCACTTGGTGCGCTTCGAGCCGCGACCCTGGGACTTGGCGGAGCTGATTGCGACAGCCACTACCCTAAAGCACACTGCATCACCAACACTTAGTTTCAACATTACGAACTATTTTTAATATCATAGGACATATTTTATAAACATTACTAAGTATAGATAAAAGAATTGGTAGAAGTAACGTTTATAAATAAAAGCATACATTTTATACAGGCAGGCCCAAATTATGTTTTACTTAGCTTATTAGAAAAAGCCAGGTTATTTTTATACTGGAACTAATGTTTTATTGCATAAGATATTGCTTATTGTGTGATTGCTATAAGTTTAGGTATATCTAGAAGTCTGTACATTTAAATTTACATATTGGACATATCTTTTATCTTAGGTACTATACAGATACAATAAATCTATACACAAACTATAAATAATTATGTCTAGTAGCATATTATTTTGAAATAACATGCTATAACGAAAACTTACGTTACTGCTTTATCGTAGAGACAAGACAAGACAACAAAATATTCCTATGTGTGTTATATTTGACACCTCTGATTTAGGACGATGTGTATGAAGTGATAAAAGTAGCAAGTTAAGTAATTATGTACAGTTCGCGAAGCAATCAAAATTGTTAACACGCTATTAAACTATACAAAAATAGACCGAATATGGTGCTTGAATGACGAAATGTAAGACTATTAAAATGGGTGTAAACTTATTTACAACGCGACCAAATACGTTCAGAATTATCAATGAGACTAACTTCGTAGTGGGCACAGAGATACAGAGTGGTTTAACTGACTTATTTGATGACAAAACATTGGTCTTCCGTATTGTTAGACTTAATTCTAGATGAGATGAGACTGATTAGTAAAGTTAACACTCCAGAACAAGGCAGAAAAGTGCAGTAGACAAAGTTTGCTTCAAATTCCACGTCTGGATAACTTACGTCTTGAGAACACTGTATACTTAACTCAATGATGTTTTTTCTTCGTTTCAAATGCGGAGCGTATCTAAGGCGGTGAAGACGGCAATGTAACCGGTGTAAAGACACAACTCAGCGGCGCATACGCGTACGGGTTTAACAGTGAATACGCCGGTGGGGCGTGTCCGAAGATCTGTCCCGGAAACAATCCTTGCCGCTGAGCTATTTTCAATCGAGACGTCAACTGCTTCTTCCATTTCGTCCGCCGGTTTTGAAACCACGTCTTTATTTGCACTTCTGTAAGGCCTAAAGCTTTTGACAGTTCCATCCTTTTCGACACGCTGAGATACTTGTCAATCTTAAATTCAGCTTCTAACCGCTCTAGTTGTTTCGCGCTGTATGCTTGTCGTGGCTTTCTCTCTGGCCCCGCTCTTCGTGGTCTTCTATTATTCTTGTCATCTACAAAGAAAATTCCATGATAAGCAACTCAGTTGAAATCCTATGTGTTTTGTAAGTGTGAATACAAATTGCAAGTTTCGAGGTTTTAAAAGCATCTCCTTCATTTACAAAGTAGCTGCTCTCACTAAAACAAATACGTAGTAAAGTTTTTTCGAACACTAATCGGAATTGTCACAGGCTCTCGTTAAGTGGCTATAAACACAATCAGTCTGTTTGTGCAGCGCCTGCGCGGTTTGACATCTCGCGTGTCAACACAGCATTGTGGTTGGTGTATGTGCGATGGTCGTGCTAACCGACTGTTAACTATGTACGTAAGCGTTTTACGGCTATCCAGGTTTTTCAGGGCATTTTATATTTAGTGTGAAAAATAATTATGCTAAGTAAAAGTAAAATTATGTTAAGGAATATTTATTCACGAGTGATTCAGGTGACGTAACGTTCTATTTATTTTATAATAAGTATTATGCAAAGCACATTATTGGTAATTTTTTAAAAAGCCTAAATCTGTAATTTTGTGTTTTTAAAATCAAATAATATTAATGAATAATTAATTTCTATCCATCCTGTTATCTATTTTCTTTTCTTGCAAGATTGGAAAGCATTCATGTCTCTTACCTTTTTCACAGTAGGTAGAGTAGGATGACCTACAACTCCTAGTCAATGATAAAGTATAGTGATGCTTAGAGAGTCGTGAACTCGTGACTGATGTGCTGATTTGATAACTTAGTACGATGTGCTTAGTAACAATTATGTAATTTCTTGTTTGATACTTTCGAGCATGTAGGTAGGTATTTTAATTCTTTAAGTTTTTCTCAGACCATAAAAGTTGCTGATGAAATAAAGAGACTGGTCTAGTTACCATAACGTATGGTATGTATCTAAACATGAGCTTCCATTTAAGAATTTCTATAAAATCCAACAACATTATTGACCAAGTCTATTTCTCGGTATGTAGTGCATAGAGGCATGGTGCAAACTCAGTTTCTGGATAGAGTTCGATCACAGCAGGGTCCGCGTTAAGGCGATGTGCAAACACGAGAGCTTTGTTGGTAATTATCGTCGCGGCAGCTGTTTACCAACACCTCGGTGCGAAGTCGCGACCACCGTCCGTCGGCTGGCAAGCACTGGCGACATTTCGTCGAATGTGCCCTCGGACTTATCGCGCGAACCATAACGCTATGTGTAACCAGTTGTTGGGCGTTACAATTAGTTAGAACGGTCAACACATCGTGTTAACACCAGTTTTTACAATATACGCTTGCGTGTGTCGCTGAATTTAATATGTTCACAGATTCACAGATGATTATCTACTTTATTGCCCATTTCCTGTTGTTAGGTTCTTGCAAAAGTTTTTCTATTGTTAAATTGCGAAATACAAATAGGTCTTCTTGAGAACTGTTAATAGCCCAATTTGCGGCTCACGATTTGTTTGTTTGAAAATACAGTTATGTCACGAATTTGAAAGGATGACAATATTGAAAGATCGGACTTCAAGAAATATTTTGTCGCTTTCAACTCGTTTGCAAAGTTATAGATAGGTAGTTTGGTAATAATGTTACGTAGTTTGGTTAACGCAATAAATTCGTGATGTTTATACACTGCGATCAACATAACGTAAAGTTAAAGAATGTCAAATGTCAACGTGCTTGAGTCGCTTTGCGTTGACATAGAAAGTTTGTGTTGGACCCCCGGGCTATTCCCGGACGTTGCATACTCACACTAATTTTATAGCCACCGAAATTCCTTCTCGCTGCCGCAAGACAACAAATATGACAAAACTGATAATAAATATACAGATTTACTTGAACGTATATGACTTGTTTGACTTACGATATGATTCATCGTTACCAACGTAGATATCGTCAACGGAATTTTTCAACAGTGAAGTTTACATCGCTGTCGTTTGCAGCGTGCTTGCTTCTTTACCATGAAGAATTCTATTATTTTGTTTTGTATATATTTGGCCCACTGCTGGCGGCCCCGAATGACGAACAGTAAGTCGTGGGTTCAAACCCAGGCAGGCGCACTACTTTGTGTAATTTATTTCATCACCACTGCTCTCAAAAAACGGTGAAGGATAACATCCTAAGGAAACCGGCTATAGAACCAAAAAGTTCGAAGACACGTGACATCTACCAATTCGCACTGGGCCCGCGTGGTAGATTATGGCCCATACGCAAAATACGCGCTTAGCCGTGGAGTTGGGGATACCAGCCCGGTATCTTTAATCTTTTTGTCTTTAATCTTTGTATATATTTGCAAAAAAAAAGTCGGTTAAAAATCATAACATAGTGTATGTAATCCTCAAAAGTTAAGGGGCCATACCTACATTTTCATCCAGTTATATTTAAGCCCCTTGTTTTAGAAGGCGATTTAGTTACTATCAACCGGGAAGAAAGACAGATCTCTGGCCACGTCTGAAAAAACACAGAACCCAGCAGCTTATGCCCAACAGTAGCACTTACTAGGCCAATCATTATTTAGATATAAGCCTCTATTTTGATGTCTGTTAATACAACAAATTGTGACTAACATAGAAGCAAAGACTAAGTATAGTGAAATAGTGAGTAGTTTATTTATTTACAATACCATACACTATATTATATTATACAGAGCGGGCGTTTTGCTTTAGAAAATCCTCAAGACTAGTGGTAATATCACACGTATGGTTTAAGTAATGATAATAATGATAAATAAATAGGTAATGAGATATTATGAGATAGGGACGATTGCGTGCGAATTAGGCGTGCGAAGTATCACACCGGGTGTAACTGCACGCGATTATAACACGCACGCATGTTGCTTTATTGTAATATGATGTTCAACGCGTTTATGCTTGTTACATGTTTAATGTTTTAAATTTGTTGATAGTGTTGCGATTTGAACATAATTATATATTTTTTTTTGTTGTGGTATTGGCGAGCCCTTAGGATGAATAGCAAGCTGCCGACTGCATCGTTAGTCTTGTGGTCGCAAGCTCTTTAGCTGAGCATGAATTCCCGAGTTTGATCCCCGGGTCGGGCATAGCGTTACAGAGTATTTCCATCCATTTCTCAGTAGCAGCTTGGAGTCTGGATTTGTGCCAGTTTGATGGCAAAAAGCTCGCCTCGTAATACATGGGACTTAAACACAACTGGCAAAATATGGTAGGTACCTACAACAGGTACATTTGTGTAGAATCCTTAAGGGATCACCAGGCATGATGTTATATAATTTATATATTGTTTAAAACATCGGAAAATAAATGAATATCGTTTAATCTGAAGCAACACCTTACCACATTTACACACATGATGCAGTTGTTTTTAAGAAATAATCTTTTTAGCTTGTTTATTATCTTTAGCCTGAGAAATGGTAAAACCTAATTGTGTTTATTGAGTTACAAAATCCCACTGTGAGAAGAGCAAAGGTGATGCCTGTACCTGTACCTTAGCTTAGGCCTCTTCTGTTACGTTAAATCCAGGGAGGATTATGAGTTCTGGTAAAATCATGCGGTTTAATATTAATTAAAATGAGAATTGCTTTACTAGCATCCAATAGGAAATGTTTGGGTGGCAACTATTTCAAAATAAGTTGGAAAAGGTCGTAACCTTTTCCAACTTATTTGAAAAAAAAAATCTAAAATTTTAAAAAAGGAAAACTAATGTTTTCTTTATTAGTTGCTTTACTTCACGGAGTTTAGAGAATTATTTCTTAATTTCTTCCTATTTAGTTTGGTGTATTGTGTCTGCAAAAACGTTGCAGATGATGAAAAATATTGCGTGTTTCGTTCGTGAATATTTACCGTAAAGTGCAGCGGAGGGTTGATGTGTAGCGAGCCAATGCGCATACGCATGGCCGGCGAGCAGCCCAGCGTCGTTGAGCGCGTTCAGCTCCGGACACGTTGACGTTGATGAGACTGATCACAAATAATAGCAAATTAATGTACTTATAACAACTTATTCTGTTTTTGTAAAGTTTACTTGTATGAAAGTTCTCTATTACTTTGGTTCATTCAACTTAATGATGACATCATCAGAGCTACCTACATCATTTTTGAACTCGAGTATCATTTAACACTTGATTCTGGACCTCTATTTGTTGACATTTTTCACCGGTTTTCGTTAGTTTCTACTTTTTAATTCTAATGTTTCCTTTTGGTTTAAGCAGTAAAAATAAGAGATTTCAATGTGTTTTTTTTTCCAAATTTTATAATTATGAATCTTACTTGGTTAGGCAAAAATAAGAAATGTCTATTGATTTTTACGCGAGACAAAGGAGCAAAATTTAAAATGAGTGAGAATGAGTGATGAGAAGGTACTGGTACCTTAGTACCTACTGGACTCTGTATGATGTTGCCCGTCCACCTTAAATAGTACGATATAATAAATACGAAAATAGTAATAAATTATGATAGTTTTCAAAATCGTCAATACAATAAATTCACTTATTTGCAACGTTTTCTTGTGATTTCGGGTGTTTTTTTGGTAAGGGGCGTGATCCCGATTTCGAGATTTTAGAGAGAGAAATAACACGTTTTTTTCAATAAATGCTTAGACTTAGTTATCGTACACTTAACATATATATTTGATATAATTATTAGCCTACAATCTTACTTAGAACGACAACATCTGGAGGCACGGTAGTGCCCCCGCCAAGATGAGCCAACCTAAGCGCAAGGGCACTACCTACCTTTTCTCGAAGTGTTTCGTCCTTTTTTTGAACTCTCATAAATTTGATGATAGATTGATTCTCAGGATATGATCTCAATTATAGACTAATTAAACATACAAAGTCTCAATTGAATTACTCTAATACTTTAGATTTTATTGATATCTAAAATTCACTGATTTCGTCACTGACACACTGACACACTGATGACCATCAAAATGTTTGGCTACTTCCTGAAGTGCTAGAAAGCTGAAATTCGGTATGTTATCTAAGTTTAGTATACAACCAACAAAAAAATCATAAACTTATAAATTTCGCGCCCCATCCCCTAAAATGGAGGGTGGAAGATTGTCTGAGATAATATAATCGCTTAAGAGCGAAATATCGCCCTGATTTATCGCGGTAATCAGTAAACCATCAAAGAAAAAAGGCAAAGACAGAATGGGCTATGAAAACCGGCACTGCTGATGTGCAAGAAATACACCCCAAAAAAAGAAGAAAAAAATAAACATTAAAAAGATTGCCTAGCAACTTACTAAAACAACTGAAATCCCACCAAAAACATTTCATATAAAATGTTGCCAAGACGACCACATAAGGTTTGCCCTGTGAAAAAGATATCATGACATGTAGAGCCAAGCTTCTGAATCTACACGGCCTAACTCTACCGACCCTAACTTCACAAATTCTACATATCAGTAAAAATGTATAGCTTGGCTGTTTCGTTACTTACTTCAGAAACTAAATATTTGCATCACCTCCACGATGGTAGCAAAACGGCGAAGCCATACATTTTTAGTGATATGTAGAATTTGTGAGATAATAAAGCCTATGAGAATCTTACTTTCAATTTCTGTTGAACTTTTATGACTTAATAAAAAACATGGAACAAATTGGAAGACAAATGCGAAGCTTGGGTCGATAGGTACTCGCAATTTGTCCAAAGTATGCAATTGGGTTCTACTGAAAACATTACTATACTACACCACTACGGGATTCGCAACACCTCTTTGGATCGTAGGTATTACTCCATACTTGAATTTATAGACTTTCCGGATCTGTAGTAACAATGATGAGACTCACTCAGGGGTCAATTCAAATGCATTAGCATAAAATATAATTCTGAATTTATTTATTTCTGTAAAACCTTAACTATATTATAGAAACACTAAAAAAAACAATAACTAAACCTAACAAAAAAAATAATTACAAAGCATCAAAAAATTAGAACCCAATGGCTTGGCACGCGACGATGGCAAAAGACTGGACGGTATGTCATTATTCCCTTGGAAGATGGGTAGGCCTTTAGTATGGGATGCTACTTGTGTCGATACTCTTGCGCCATCCCATCTTCCTGGGTCTACATGCTGTGCTGGTGCTGCTGCTGCGGCTGCTGAGAACCTCAAGCGGCGTAAATATAGTAACCTTGTTAGTAGTTATACTTTCGAGCCGTTTGGGGTTGAAACTCTTGGGCCGTGGGGTCCGAGTGCTCGTCTTCTGTTCAAAGACATCTCCAAACGTTTGGTTGACGCTTCCCGTGACCCAAGGGCTGGCCTCTACTTTGGCCAGAGGCTAAGTATTGCCATTCAACGTGGCAATGCAGCCAGTCTTTTGGGCACTTTACCAGCTGGCAGCGATGCAGAAGAATTTTTTGATTCTGAATTAATGTTATTTGTAACGATCTCTCCCTTTTTGTTGTTACTTCAATGTTAGTAGCTGATGATGCGAATAGGGCTCTCTCTAAAGCACACTAGTTGAATTTTAAAAACCTTATTTTAAAGGAAAATCAAAAGAGTGTTTTGAGTTTTTGGTTTATATATATTCACTTGTTAGGCAGGTAAGTATAGTGGAAAAGGGTGAAGGGCTGAATCCTGAAGATATTACATTGTTCTTGGGCATACATTTCAAAGTTAAACCCCGCCAGGGCCCGCCGCATATTTGCTGCGAGCTGTTTCTAAAAGCTAAATTTATTTAGCTCGTACAACCAGCTCGTTTATTAGGCTTTGGTTGTTTGGAAGTCTGATGTCGTAAAGTTTCCATTGGGGGGAATTCCACTGAAATCCAGAAAATTTATTTGCAAAAAAGACCTTAGTTACCTAATTGAGCCTCTCGTAGAGATTTTAAAGAGTTAATTGTAAAAACTGTAACAACTCAGTATAATTAAGGCTATCTTATCTATAACAACTCAGTATAATTATATTTATATTTGCATGCATAAAAACATGAAATAATAGTAGGAAAAATCTGCATGGTCCTCAAAAAAGATCTAACCAAAAAATAAGTCTGCCACATCGAAGGGACTGTGACACCCTCATTTAATTTCAAAATTACTTTCGATCTCAAATGGGTAATAAGAAGAACATTAAAACACATGAAAACTATTTAGCACAACGACAACTGAAACCCTTTGAAATATAAAAAAATAAATAGTGTGAAGCATATTAACTAGATTTTTGAACTTGATTGTAATTTCACCTACCTTGATTGTAATTGTACCTACAAGATAAAACTGTCAGGACAAACATCTTACCATTGTGTTCATCAGCAGTTTCTTCACCGTTGTGGCCATCATCTGGACGTAACTTACTAACAATTTTAGTACTATTGCTTTTATTGTTGCCTAATATACTGTCTATAAGAAACGTTTTACTTTTACCGTGTATAACACTTTTAACTGAATCTTTTGTACTATTGTGAGATGGTTCACTGCTGTTACATAGATTTCTTATACTGTCAAAGGACTTTGTAGGAAATATCACTCGACTTTGCTCAAAAAAACATATTTTATCAGAATTTTGTAAGGGATTTATCACGTTTTTAATGTTTTTGTTTTCAGCGTTTCGATATCCCGACTGTTCACTATTGTCACAAATATCTATTGTTTCATTTTCACTATCATACTCTGTTTCAGATTCACAATCATAACTTGAGTCTCTTTCGCCATTACACAACACACTATTGTTTTCCGCGTTAGAAATGTACTCGTTTTCGCAAGTGCTTGAAATATCATCTATCGTATCCATTACGGATTTTAAACTATTTTTGCATTAATTGTTCATAATCCTAATAGCTTTTTTTATAAATATTACGCTTATAAAAATGTCACTTCACTTAACATTCAAACGTGTGTCGCGGAGATTAAAACCCAGACTAAACTTAGCTTCAGGTTTGCGGGAAACTGATAATTGCATCCGAAAATAGGTGGTGCTAAGAGATCGTCCGCGGTGGCTGTAGGTATGAACGAGATGAGATGCTCTCACGCTACTGGCTACTTCTTAAGTGGAGGGGATGGCGCCATCTTAGGAAGGAGGGGCCACGATAACCGCCTGTGAAAATTCACACCTTTCTTTTATTTGATAACACGTTATGTCAGAGCTCTTTAGCTCACAAAGGATCTCTAAAAGCTTATGATGAGGTGAGGATCCAATTTCTACCGGTTATTGTTTGATTAATGTCGCAGATTTAAGTGATTTATTGTAAACGATCCGAGATGCTTAATGCAGTGCGGTTAAAAGGAAAACCGGACGTTTTATCAAATGGTTGTAGAGTTTTAAAGTACTGTAAAGTTTTAAATTACATATATTTTCATATTTCTTGCCTATTGTTGTTACCATTTCTTTAAAGGTTACTAAGACAAACAGAAAATTAAGCTGTTATTTAAGCGTAAGATCTACTTAAACAAAGTTTTTAAGTAGGTGTAACTGTAGAATTTATTAGGCCAAACGAAATTATTATTCTATATAACATTTCTGTCACGAGGGTCAGTCTTGAGGGAGAGTTGTACTAAGGTAAGGGAAATGTAAGGTCGGCGCAAGCGCATGCTTATTTTTTTGTATTTTTTTTTGGTCATCGTGTAAAATATTAACAGAACTACAAAAAGTGATTTTGCCATATCCTTAAAAATATTAAGAATAATTATTTTAATGAAATTTAAATTAATTTATTAATTGTCACAGGTGAAATATAAGTTTTTTTATGATTAAAAGTTCTCTGTAACATATTACTTATAAAGTGTGAGGAGGGCAGACGAATAAGTTTGTCTTCGCTCTGTTGGGACAGTATGCCCAATACTAACCATAAGGATTCGTATAAGTTAAGCATCACCTAAGGATACATATGGAAAGTAATAAAAATATTGAGTATTGAGTGTTGAAGTTTGAGCATTCTGGAATTCTACCTGTCCGCTCGGCGACGTTTATTTGCTGTCGCTCCGAACACTATTTCAGAATACCCAAAAACCTACCTGTCGCTCAGTAAAATTAGTACCTACGCCTAGCTCCATCGTGACAAAATACCCAATAGTACCTAACCCATGTTTTCAAAGTTTATTGCTCTGGTGGGAATCGAACCCACAACAATTTGACATATTGGGATAGCTTGATGTGCTGGCCTTCTCAAAATAAATAAGTTGTATAACTTTGTACGTTGTATTTGTGTAACCTAACGTGGTTTTATAATGCCATCTCTGAGCAATGTTAGTGTTGTAGACGTTTTTTATAGCGATTGTATGTTATTTTTTTCAATCAAATCAAAGTAATTTAATCACGTTTCTGACTTTACAAATCTCTTAACCGCATGTCGGAGTATTTATTATGACTAGAATTAGAGACACTAAAAAAACGAACGAAATGCGCAGGAGATTTTATACCAATTGCACAATTGTGTGCATATAAACCCGGGGGTCGAGTCTGCTATGGCAATCGTGTTTCAATGACCGGTCAATGATCGATTTTTGACGTATAACGTCAAACTTATGACACATTTCCCATACAAAAACTGTCAAAGTTGACAAATATTCGATCAATGACCGGTCATTGAGACACGATTGCAATAGCAGACTCAAGCCCGGTGTGCCTACCTACTCCATTTTTCATTCTCTTCATACTCCTTTTTCCCAGCAAAGAAACACGAGGAAGTTGTTTTTATTTTATTTTTTCACAAGTAATCAAGTTTTTTTTTTACATTTGGTGAAGGGGTTTAGAATAGAATAGAATAGAATTTATTTGTAAGAATGTGGTTTTACTTATATAGTATGGTGTTAATATATTTTTAAAGTTCTCTACACTCTACCATAACATAATGGTGTACAAATATTTCAGTGTCATTCTTTAATAACTAAGTACAATAATTAATTTTAAGATTTAACGTTGTGTATTATTTTTATTATAATTATTATCTAAAATTACGTATAAATGTCATTTGATCATGTCATCTTGAATTTTTACAATAGTCCATATTTTCGCCAATGTCATAAAAGCAATTTTCCAACAACCAACTTGTCAGCTTTTTCTTAAACAGGGTAACAGCTGGAGTTCTTTAAATGAATTAGGTAACTTGATATACACTTGAATGGCGTGAACATATACATTTCGCCTGAATATTTGTAATCTACATTGAGGTACATTTAGTTCATGTTTATATTTATTTCTAGCAGAAGCCTTCTTGTGGCTGAGGTTTAAGGTTGATACTTATCAGACCTTGAATAAATCAAATGCGTTTTAATTTATTTAAGTAATAATAATAATACTTTATATTGCATAATTATACGGTGTTGCAGTAGATACAATAAAAAAGTTACATTTACAAATAAACACCAGTTTGCTACAGTAATGGCTGGTGTACTGTCCTCTTAGATAGGCTACAATAGCCATTAGTAAAGAGAAACAGAGTCGTATCTATCCCTCTTGAGTGTAGAAATCAATTGATTACTGATTTTATGTTTTATTTAAAACAACATCAAAGATAAAGAGTAAATTGTATGTTTAAGTGTAATTTAAGGGTGTACGTGTGTGTGTGTTTTTGTATGGGTATGCGCTTGTGTGTTTGTGTGAGTTTATGAAAGTCTAGTTAAAAATGATTCCGTTTCATTGTATGTTGTATCTAGTAGGAATGAGCAGCCTGCTGAATTTATATTCGTGTTCAGATTAGGAGTACTGTGAGATTTTTTAATTAGTTTTGATGTACAAGAATGGGCCAAGATGGCAGTTTTTTTTTGTGAAAGAGTAACGAGTATTTTTTCCTTGCTATCATATGAAACAACTGGTGAAGTAAGGCTTAAGACAAACGGCGTCATCTGCTTTCCAAGGCACGGGAGTGTCACACTTCAGCTTCCAAGCTCCACGCCAGTACTGAAAAATAAATAAAAACCTCAATAACTCTGGCTAATCTTGTAATCGAACTGGGGTCTTATTTTACATTCAGTCTTCGCACTTGGGACCATAACTGCAACGGGGCAATTAAAAATATCAGCTCAGTAAATAATCAGCATAAAGGGTTGCGTACCTAAGTATCTTCTGTTCTCTTGACCCCCGGCGCAGGTGGGAAAGGAAACTCGGGGGTAGGTTTTGGTCAGTCAGAATCTGACAGACCTCTCCGCCATCCCCAGGGCGGAGGACATCCATGACGATTTTCCACCCTTCAACAAAATAACCATAATGCAAATAATAAGAAGTGATATTATTGAAACTCCGAAATTGCTAGTTGAAAATTTTAAAGGTATATACAGGGTGGAAACAATGAGACATATCCGGACACTATGAGTTCAGCACATGATTCTGGTCGGTTTTTGCCTAATATTAAGGTTTTTTTTTGCTGATGGGTCGAAACTAAAAAGAACAGTACAAATCATCATACCTAGGTAGGCATGATGATTTTGTACGTTTCTTTTTAGTTTCCAACAACATTTTTTCTTAAAACAAAACATAAAAGTCTATTTTTTCATTTAAAATCTCGATTACATGGGAAAATATCACGGTTTTATAATACAGTTAAAAGAATAAGCTCTTCAGGAAAAACTTGAAAATAAAGGAAAGCCGTGGAAACATTTACATTTCTAGTTTTCTCAACATAAGAAAATTTCTTTAAGCGCTCTCTGGATTACATTCAAGGAAATACCGAACTCAAAGAGAATGCAGGGAAAAGTTTACGCGTTACCGCTATGTGAAAGTTTCCACCACGTTCCGCTTTCCACCGCTAGATGGCGTTGTTTTAAGGTGAAATTATTTGAAGAAGACTGTTTGCTTTCAATAGGTAGCGTAACATCTGCTAGTTATAGAGGATCATTATTTGTGAGATCTCTCGTCCTCTTTCCGTGCTTACTTTTGTGTTGTTCATTCGTAGAGAATGAGGATAGATGTCGCTGCAATGCTAATAATGTATTGCCTTAGATTTTCTCCGACGGCGGGAATTCGGAATTTTTCTTTGGAGTTTTAGGCTAAGCAAGTAGGTACCTAGTTTGTCAACGAAACTAAACTATATCCACCAGCAAGTTTAATGTGTTACATTAAAGTTGACTCGTCTACTTATACTTACTTACCTACGTTTTTTCCCTTAGGGATAATACTCCGGAACATCACCAGCCACGACCCGTACAAAAACAAAGTTTTTACAAATTCTAATAGATCAAAAAACGGTTAGGAAATAAACTGCACATGAAAAGTACAGACGCCAGCAGATCAAGTTATCCCAAACTGTAAAATTTTCCCAACTGAACATGTAGACGCCAGCAGATCAAGTTACCCCAATGTGTCAAATTTTCCCAATTGAATATGAACCTTATTTTGTTTAACATAAAGTTGAAAAACGATCAAAGTAATTTGACACATTGGGTTAATTTGATGTGCTAGCGTCTGTACCTTATTCCATTCGTTAAAAAGTTGATAAATTAATTATCGAAGCAATTTGACACATTGGGGTAGCATGATGTGCTGGCCTCTGCACAAGGAAGGAAAAGTAGGTACCTTAAATATTAAGATATTCTAAGTTTTCGGAAGGGAAACGAGAATTTATTTTGCTATACTATATACTACTATTAATACTATATACTACTATTCTTATAATTAATGTTCTTAGGCACCTATTTAATATTACTTACTATATACGAAACTTGCAAATTATAGAACGATATATACGTTTTTCCTATTTACATTGGCAATCGTTCGTAGGTTCCGATCACGCGAAACTATAATATCGTAAAAACGCAATCCGATTCTTCGTAATCTCGTTGACGGAAGGAAAATAAACAAACCGCAGTTTTTTTTCATTGAATGTACGTTCTGAGTAAAAGCGAGGTAAGTAGGTTTTGGTGCAGTAAACTATAAGTTTTTGAGAAAAATATGTATCTATACATAATATTATAAAGAGGTAAAATTTGTTTGTTTGTAAGTTTGTATGTAGGGGGTAATCTTCGGAACTAATGATCCAATTTTAATCTATAGGTATCTACTCGATTCGCATTGGCACTTGGCACTATAGGCCCCCTAGAATAAAATACTCTATTAGGTATTACCTACATATGAGTAGTATTTTATTATAAACACAGGGATATTATCTATCTTTAACTATGTTATAAACTTAAATGATTATACGAACTTAATCCTTGATACCCTAAGGGTGGGCAGGAACTCTGCTACGATTATTTTTTTGCATTTTATTTCAAGTTATGTTAAATCACGTTCAAAATAGCTGTGGGAAAGATTACCACTAAAACTACAAACCGTTTGGGTAAACATTAACATCATAAATCTAGTTTTAAAACCAGTGAAAACAAATCCGTCGTTGTCAAAGTAGACTCGTTTTATCAAGGTAACACCAGCAAATTCATTAAGTTAAAATGTTCCTATATCAATGCAAGAAATACATTTAGTGGAAATGGGTTGAAACACGCAAGCTAAATAAATATTGGAATAAAAAAAAATACAAAATATGCCATGTCTCACGGCTGCGCCAAAAGGTTCATTTCAGCGGTAATGCCAGACAGGTGCTGTCTGACGTTGGTTTTCGAATGAACCTTTAGGGACGACCGACGGATGTAATACAAAAATGACATTCCTACATAATTATTATACTTTTATATAAAATGAAGAAAAAGTTCTAACCAAAACATTGCCAATTGATATTGAGCAAGTATGTATGATATTTTTTTAAAGAAAGTTATATATAGTTTTACATTAGTGAAGAAACAACACTCTGTTTTTACAAAATCATAACATAAACGTCTTCACGCTTATATTCCCTGATAGGATAGGCAGATCTGTAACTATAGGTAGTACCTATACAATGTCACATTTTCTAAAACATCTTGACTTCTACCAGTCAAAAATATGTGTACGATATTTTCTTCTAAATTATCATAATAAACCTATCTAAGATATGATGATTTTGAATTGTAGAGGTTGAGATGTTTTAGAAAATTTGACAATGTATAAATATTATTGCCCGTGACTGTGCATCTACATTTCGCCAGTTATGTTTAAATTGCCAACATCCGGGCATAAATTCACATCCACTAAACCTGTACAAGTACAGACGCCAGCACATCAACCTATCCCATAATGTCAAATTTTCCCAATTGAACATAAACCTTATTGTGTTTATAATAAAGTTGAAAACCTATCAAAGAAATTTGACACATTGGAGTAGGTTAATGTGCTGGCGTCTGTACAACTTGTTATGACCCCTTGTTTAGTGTCATTACCATAATAATTTATGTGCTGCTAGCCGTATCCAGTGTTAATTTGTCTTTGACGAGATCCGGAACCGTGTTTCTTATAAAGGCGTCCAGCAAAAACGGTTAAATTAAGTCAACCCGTAAAAGGGAACCGCGGGTGACGCCGCGAAGCGGAAAACTAGTCGTTAGCATAATGTAGGTATTTACTGAGCTGCCAACAACTTTTGTTTTTGTTCCAAATCTCTCTTCATAAAGTTTACATTTCGAATTGTAGTCAGTTGGTTTTGCAACATAGCAAAATATGAATTTGTAAGCGTTGGCCAGATACATAATGTTTTGGAAAATTAATAGTTATATAACCAAACCATGCTGCAAGCTTAATAGTGTTATTCATGAGAGCTTTTACCCCCTTAATAATAAACGTCTAGTAGGTGTGTATGACAACAAGTATGAATACGAAGCAGTATGAGATGAAGCATAAGAAACATGTAAGAATCGTGGCAGATAGCGCTTTGTAATTTCTGCCTACCCCCATGGCAAAAAGACGTGAGTTTATGTATGTATGTATTTAAAAGTTAGTCAGAATTAAACCTAAAAAATGTGTGTGGCAAGTCCGGACATTATACTGGTTATAACTTTGTTCTGTAATTTACAACAAAAGGGATTGATTATAATGCGCTTTATTATTAAAGGAGTTAAATAGTTATTTAGGCACATACCTAATATCTTAGACCAGCAAAATAGAATTAAACGTGTAAAGTTTTTTTTTCGTGGTAATCTCTAGGACGGAGCATGCAGATACTTAGAATATAAAACTACAACAACAACGTACCTACAACAAAGTAAAAAATAGGCTACATAATAAAACTCTTTGTTTGAATAATTGCTAATTCGCAGATGAGTTTAAAATATAAAGTCTGTAAAGATATACTTACAACGAAACACCTGAAAAACAGACCAGCAGCAGTGCGATTCTGCTGGTCAAATCACCGCGTGAAAATGTAGGCGTAGTGAGGGTGAGTTGAGCTGTCATTCCATACTAATTCTAGGCATTGACCGATCACTTCACTCAAGTTTTCACGGCGTGACTTTTACTGAATCGACCGGTCGTGAAACTAAAAATAAAAAACAAACCTTGTTTTATGAACTACAAATCTGAAACACGTTGAATATAGACAGAGCCTTAGAGTCTGTCGAAGTATTGACAAGAAATGGCTCAGAAATGTCACGGTGGATCCTGCACGGAACTCGTAGTACGTTCACATCATGGCACGTAACGATGCGGACTGAATCTGAAGGAATCTTCATACTTTTGTCTCGAATATTTCGTTGCTGTTTTGAGAAACAGTTGCATATTCTAAATAATTCACGAATGATGCTCTGTTTTGTATCTTCATTCAAAATGTGGTCAGTCAGAGGGGTATTCCTCGAAGCGCAACCGTTAGTTGCGCTCACAAAATCAAAATAGAAGTGAGTATTATATTTTTATTTTGATTTACCTGTTGACTGGCCTGTTGGTCTAGTAGTTAGTGATCCTGACTGCTATGCCGGAGGTCGTGGGTTCGATTCCCACCCAGGACAAATGTTTGTGTGGTGAGCACGATCATTTGTTCTGTGTCTGGGTGTAATTTATCTATAATATGTATGTATTTAGAAATATATAAGTATGTTTATCAGCTGTATAGTACCCATAACACAAGCTCTTAGCTTAGCTTGGGACTAGATGGCGTTGTGTGAAAAAGTTGTGGAATATTTATTTATTTATTTTGTGTGCGCAACTAACGGTTGCGCTTCGCGGAATGAGATAGTTGCGCTTCGATGGTTGCGCTTAGAAAAGGTTGCGCATCGCGGAATACCCCCAGTAAGTCAGCGTAGAGACTAGAGATAGCGGGGCTGATCACTTAAATACGACTCGTAAGGAGGCTATTTGCAGCAAATCTTGATTTAATGTGCGTGTATCCAGGCTATCCATCCAGCACACCCGTAGGTAGACTCTTGACAAAATAATAGCACTATATGTCGTGTTTGGATTCGTTTTAACCAGCATTTGACTCTACATGCATTGCACTGAAAAAATCTCATAACTGTAAACTCAATAAAACAAAATTAAAATTAAACAAAATTTTACAATAAAAATTAAATTAAAAATTAAAAAAAACCCCAACGCAAAAAAGTAAAACATTTAGAAAAGTTAAGAATAACACCTTCCTATCGTTGAGCCATGACATTTTGCGTTACGTCGGGGTACCGCTAAATAAGTATGATTCTTTTTTGCGATGGAGTTTTTTTTAATTTAAATTTATTTTTTTTAAAAATGGAAAAAAAAGTATTTTTCCAGCAATATTAAGCTATTGCATAGCTTCTATCGCAGGCCTTGAGCGCGGAGACCGAATCCAGAAATTCCGTAACGAAAAAACCTCACGCTCCCCACTCCGACGGGCAAGGAGGTGTGGCTTGAAGGCCGTGCATCGTCTAACGTCGTTCGATTAGACGTGTTGTATAGAATAGACGTATTGGATAGTGGGGAGGGGAAAGGGGAGGGAAGGGGGAAAGGAGGGGGAGGGGGGAGATTGTTAGAGGGGACGCAGGGGCAGGGGAGGGATGTGGAGAGGGGTGGATGGAAGAGGCAGGGGACGGGAGGGGAAAGTGAGGGAGGGGTGAGAGGAGGGGCGGGGGAGCTGTGGGGGTGAGGGAGGGAGGGGGAGAGGGGGATGGGAGGAATGTGGAGGGGGGTGGTGGGAAGAGGCAGGGGACGGGAGGGGAAAGTGAGGGAGGGGTGAGAGGAGGGGCGGGGGAGGTGGGGAGAGGGAGGGAAGGGGAGAGGAGGGGAGGAATGGGGAGGGGGAGAGGAGAGGAGTTGATAAAAATGCTATGCAATAGCCTTACCGCGGCAGTCTCCGAGTGCCACACGTCATTTTTTTTTTGTTATAAGTTTGGTTTTTGGTTATTATATGTACTGAATGTGTAGTTATCGTCTATGTGATCGGTCTTTTTACACCCTATAAACGAATAAAAGATTCAACACTAAGTTCATTTCAGTTTAAAAGGGGTTTCATTAAACATGTTTTGAATACAAAAATATGGCCGCATATTTACTGTCTACTCTTGGAATATTCGTTATCTTATCACGATCGCAATCTCCTGGAAATGTATCGTATAAATTAATGTATGATATGTGATGTGCTTGCTATCAGCATCAGGTACCATCGTAATGTTAGTGTAAGCATATTAATTTTGTGTTTATACACAGAAAAAGTAGGTATGGAACAGCTTATTTTTTTTTCTTATTCCCACAGACCTCCTTTCCTCATGGAAAGGAGGTTTATTGTTGATTATCATTAATCAACACTACATAAACATATCTAATTATTTATAGTGGAAGAGGTGGTGACCTAAACCTTGGTCATAAATAACCGTAACGATAAAATTGGTTGCGATCAAGTGACGCCTGTAATGAGTAAGCTCACTTTACAAAAGATATATGATGCGTACTTACTAACTGTACAGAGTGTTTGTACATTGGATTACAATATTAAGAAAAGTTTCGAAAATATTGAACCACCTACTGAAATTCAAATATTGTAACGTTATTATTGTAGAAATGAAGTAGCGATAGTCTAGTGGTGTGACCGAAGGATTGCCAAATCATAAGTGTCGAGTTCGAGGTATTCCTCGAAGCGCTACTATTTTGAGGCGCTCCTAATCAGGCGCTCCTATATTTATTTTTCGAGGAAAAAAAAAACAAATATTTTTAATTGCTATCGGGAGCGCTCCTAAAAGGTGCGCTCCGAGGAATAAAATAGGAGCGCCTCATTAGGAGCGCCTCACAATTGTTGCGCTTCGAGGAATACCTCTCGAGTTCGAACCCAAGGCACGCACCTCACCTCTGACTTTCCGGATTCATGTGCGTATTGTATAATTACCAATTGCTTCAAAAAAGGCGAAGGAAAACATCGTGAGGAAACCGGCATGCCTGAGAAATATTTCTCGAGGGCATGTGATGCCAAGTCAGAGTCGGCATTAAACCTCTGACACCAGATTAGCCACTAACCACACCACGACGAAGATTGAAGAAATAAAGGGAAATGCCCATTTCTGGCCATGTTTTTCCCATCTAAGCACCTACCGAATACATAACAAAAATAAACTAATGTAGTAACTCAAAAATTGCCATTATGTACCCATTTGTGATGAATACAAAGCCATCAAAAACTGTAATGGCTAGTGACGTCATGCGACATTTTAACTCGATGTATCGCCGTTATTTTTTGATTACGCGAAAAAAGGAAAAATACGTGTCGAATATTTTCTTGTAATCTAGATGAGGGACAACAAACTAAAATTTTGTCAAATAGCCCATTCTTAATAGAAAAGTCCCACCAATTTCTATGTAAAAAACAACCGTTTTTTCTTCATCTGTGATGTGAATCCTAATGCCTATCATTTGTTTCTTTCATGTGCATCACTTGGCCAAAGGTTCCTCAGCAATAAGCCGGTAGAAATAAAAAAAGGGGTAAGTAGTTCTGCATTTTTGGTATGTTGTATGGATCTGTTAGGGTAGTGAAAATATTACAACTTCGAAAAACTTGTAGAAATTGAGAAAATCGAGGAAAACTTTGTAATTATGGGGACTTTTTTCATTATTTGCTCTCCTGGGCCTGAACTATAAATTTTTTGCAAATTATATTTTCTACGCTTATTAAGAGATTTTATTAAATTACCTCCAATTCGATCCCAAACACAGCTCTGTTGATCTCTTAGGAGCCAAGCTATAGAATTTCGAAAGTGAAAAATTTTATCGAAAATTGCAATTTTTGAGCATTTCCGATAATCTAAAATCAACACACTCTAAATTAATAATGATTGTTTTGTTTAATATAAAGTTTTCATAAATCCCGCCAGATACACCATGTATATTCTTATTTGTGATATGAAGCGATGTGATCCTTTCTTGATCATTTGTATCCCAAAATACTAAAGAAACATGGCGTCCTATATATCAATGTGGTTCGAGTGAATGAATATGCGGGATCCGTTTTCACTTTCGTCACTGATAACATGTCAGGTAGCGTTGCCTTTTAATGGAAAATGAGATACCATTTGAGGTATCTCCTTATTTATTTGTGAGTGGTTATGATTTATTTTCTTCTTGGAAATTTTTACCTTCTCCTACTTTTTTTTATGTTTACTGGTGTTATATTTTAAGTACCATTTCTATTCACTTAATAATTATACAGTTACTATGTATGAAATTCTCGATTTCATTCGCTACATGTTCACAGAAATATTAGTTTGACATAAAATATAATATTCACAATACACATGTCTTGGGAAACGATATCCTTGAATAATGAGTTGTGAAGTTAATTACTTTAGTACGGAGTCTATGGAAACTAGCGCGTGACGTTGGTTGTCATTTGAAATGGCGTCAATATGTTATTTGTGAAGTCACGTAGACAGAGTCGTGCTCGAGAGTGGGAGCTAGACAGAGCTCAGATTTAATTAAGGCACCAACGAAGACACCAGTACGGGACTCTCGGCTTACTTTTCTGAGTTATATTTTGTGATAACGATTAATAAGAGTGAGGTTATTACTGCAATGAAGATTATTATTCTATGTTAAGAACCCAATACCACGAACCCCTACGATGTCGGCCCTGAAATTAAAAAAAAAGAAATATCTGAAAGGAAAATTACTAAGAAGAAGGAGCATCGTGAGCAAACTTGGTCCTAATTAATAATTAAACTTAAGGTTGAAATTTTCAATCCGTCTGAGGGAATCGTGTGCATGTGGTAAGCAATGCTTGTGCATTCTATGTATGAGAAGAGGCATTTGCCTTGCTTGGGGTGGTGATAAGTTTTTTCAACACCACCCAGAAGTGGCTTCCATCCCTGAAACTAGCTATGTTTTTACCAAAATTAAGTAAATAGGGTTAATAAAAAAACACTAAAAGGTGTAAAATGACTCCACTTTTGGAAGTCGAAGGCAAATAATCAATGAAACAAAACCTCCAAAGCCTGCAACTTCCGAAACTAGAGTTGTCTTACTCCTTTTACTATTTATTTTGTGTAAAAGTTGTTTAACTACACGCACACGAATTTATTTTTGAGGGTCTGTTTATTTGGGCTGATCTTCAAAACAGCTGGACTGATTTTGACTGGACTTGCGCTGCTTAGTTCAGCGAAAGTGCTCTAAGTTACATGGAGTAACTTAGACCACTTTGATTAAAAATATATGGGACCCCGTGTATACAAAATGAAAACTTACTGCGCGGGCCAAGTGGCGGGCACAGCTAGTAACTAACTGGCATAGTTAGCGTTGTCAGGGACCGTCAGTTTCTATTGAATCTCACATGTCAGTAACTGACACTCGCTTGGTTTGTATGGAAAGTGTTGACAATGCCGTCTACCAACAGCCATCGAGTCGTCTCTATGCTCTGTGGACAATAGACAATTTATAATAGACTTAATTCTATTTTCGATTCGGAATTACCAATGTAAATTAGGCTTAAAACAGTACATTTTCTAGTACAAATATTTTCTACCTATTCAATGTGGAATTATGTGACGAGGGTCGCATTGTCGTTACTCTATTGGACATGTCTTGAATCAGGGTAGGTTCGCCCATTGAAGTACTCGACGTATCTACTGTTTGTTATGCCAGCTATTCTGTTATTAATAATTATATTGCGTAACTAGGTATTTACAGAGACAGCGACGACATGTTACGCAACGAATTTCAGTAAAATTTTCTTACAAAATTAATCATCCTATCAAAATTACCGGGTTAGATTTAACCACGCAAAAAATGGTTACGTAACTTAAAAAATACATCATTGTTTGCGTTTTTTTAACCTTATTAATGGAGTTATATGTAAGTATTCTAAAATAGTAACTAATAATAGTCTTGAAAAATCAGAGAGAACAGTTTTGCGGTTGCCAAACGAATATATTTTTCTTACATAACCCTCCGTGAGTTTTTTTTACCATCTTGGATAGTAGTCATAGAAATATAACACCTACATAGGGTATCGTGTTCACCAAGTAGCTGTACTGTGAAGATCAGCCGATTGATTCAGTAAAAGTCATACTGTGAAAACTTGAGCGAAGTGAACGCTTAACATTAGTATGGAATGACAGCTCAATTCGTGTTCACTTTTTATAGAATAACACTGCTGATAGACAGTCACGCGATGTAAAATATTAGTACCCATTTGCTGAAAAACCTTTCGCCAATTGATGCATGTTGAAGAAACAAATAATGGGCTTTAGGATTGACATCACAGATAGGGGAAAAACGGCTGTTAATCACGTAGAACTCAGTGGGACTTTTTTTTATAAAAATTGCATTCCCTACTTTGATAGTCCTGACCAGCGGACGGAAATATTAAAATGCAATAAACAATTGAGTGTAGGTAATATTTCAGTACCTACCTAAATAGGCTATTTGACAAAATTTTATTTTTTAGTCCCTCATCTAGAAAAATATTCGACACATATTTTTTCTTTTTTCACGTAATCTAAAAATAACGGCGATTCATCGAGACAAAATGTCGCATGATGTCACTAGCCAGAACAGTTTATACTAGATAATGACGTTAAAGCGCTCTCTCCTCAACTTTAATGCGCTTAATCTAAGCAGTTTTCTATCAATTTGAAAAAGAAAAAAATATGTGTCGAATATTTTTTTGTAATCTAGATGAGGGTCTAAAAACTGAAATTTTGTCAAATCATTGGTATATTTTTAGTATTTATTACATATGTAGATGGGAAAAACATGACCAGAAATGGGAATTTCCCTTTAATATTATTTAAAACGATCAACAAAAGCTTACTATCCGTTTCCAGAGCTCCACCGTCATGGCTCTGCAGGAGACCAGCGAAGCTTATCTCGTCGGCCTCTTCGAACGTTATTTTCTGTTGCACATGTCAGTCACACACAATACAATCGTCTGTCATTTGCGTTCACAAAAAAAGCCCATTTTCAGAGCCACATGCATGTATACGATTTCTAAATGTTTCTTTATATCAGACGTCATACAAAACGTTACCCTTTCCCGCCCGTCAAACCTGTATCCCAACACTCAAATTTAAATCATTACACTCATACTAAAATTATGCCAATCTAGAGTAGGTTGATAGTTTTTTTTTATATATGGATCATATACGATCTGGTCAAATTGTCTCCCACTAGTACTATTTCGAATTCTACTACCTGATTTAGTATTGTACTCACCATAGAAGCACACAGCACAGTAGGTCACCTTAAAATTATGTAATTAGTACCTTTCAAAATCAATGCATTTCATTAAGGTAGTTAGGTTAGGTAGTTAGGTTCGCTATAGGATAGGTATGATTAGTTAGGTTTGGTTATATATATCATCATTTTAATTCTATCTAACACAAAAAGTTTAGATAAGAGCACATTAGAGACTCGCCTAATAAATAAGTAGTAGTAGTAAGTACCTACTTATGTATTGGTAGATGTTACTTATTGTTTTGTATAGACTATTTGTAATCATCTCATTAAAAAAGGTGTAGGAAAACATCGTGAGGAAACCGGCATGCCTGAGAGATTTTTCTCGTCGGCATGTGATGCCAAGTCAGAGGCCCGTGGGCGGCATTAAAACTCTGACACCAGGTTTACTTTACTAGATTACTTTAAATATGATGAGAACTTAGAAAAAAATACAATAAATTGTTTATTTCATTTCATTTCAATACGAAATTAGTTGCCTGCAGAAAAATTATGTTTGCCATTTTTCTTCATATTTTAATTGTATAACTATAGTTAATAAATTATTAAATTGACATTTTTTTATTCATATGTACTACATTTGGCCTATAGCCTCTCTCGATAAATGGGCTATCTAGCACTGAAAGAATTTTACAAATCGGAACAGTTGTTCCTGTGATTAGCTCGTTCAAGCAAACAAACTCTTCAGCTTTATAATATTAAAATAAGAATAGATTGTGTACTTTTGAACGGTTAATGTGACTGTTGCTTGTAATATTCTTATTTAAACAATAATATTATAGAAAAGAAGATTAGCAAAATATTAAAAGTGGTTATTAAAACACACAAGCCGTTAGTCCCCGGTGTCATTCTTAGAACTATGACAGTCGTTACGTTAGAAACCCGAAACTCTGACAAACTGTCTTACTAATAGATACATGACTGTGTGTGGTGATACTTTAGGTGGGACTACTACTTCAACCACCACCACCACCATCAACACTCTTTTACGTTCTATGGCATTAATTCCGCCTCTGTACATTAGTGTGCTTGAAGCATATAAATAAATAAAACCACTTTTCCCACGAGTGTATTTTAAAAAGAAGAAAAAGAATTTATTTCTAGAAAAAACTTTTTTGCAAAAAAATTAAACCGACTTCATAAAAAACACTAAACGGTGTAAAATAACTCTAAATTAGGAAGTCTGTGGCTTTGGTGGTTTTGTCTTATTCATGATGGGCCACCGACTTCCGAATTTAGAGTTATTTTACACCGTTTAGTGTTTTTTTTGAAGTCGGTTTAATTTTTTTGCAAAAAAGTTTTTTATTTTTCCATTTTTAGTGGTTCCCATACAAATATTTGCTATATATATTGTTAATTGTAACAGTACATGTCATGATAATAGGGTTATCCACTTATCCCTAATAAATGAAAATTAACATACCTAACTGTCGAAATCTAGGTATATTGTACACATCTGCGTACCCCTCAGAGCATACCAGGCGTGATGATACGTCATGATGTTGTATAAACAATAAACATCCAAGCGATTCCAGCAATCACGACAGATTTGCCGTCTATTTTTGAAGAGTTCCGTTGCATATCTCCGAAAATCAGCACCAGATCTTCACCAAATTAAAATGGGACCACCTCGGGAGTATACTCTTTCGAATAAAAAAAGATTTTCGAGAATCGGTCCACAAATGGGGGAGAAATCAGGTAACATACATAAAAAAAAAAAAATACATACACACGAACATAGAACCTCCTCCTTTTTTGAAAGTCGGTTAAAAACTCGCTAGAATTGTTTTAGTTTATCATAGGGCACACAAAGGTTAGAGGGCAATGGAAGAATAATACCGACAAACACAAGAACTTTCAGTTTTCTGTGGCTTAAACGCTGGCGTGTTCTCCGGTTCTTACATTATTGAAAACACTGTGGAAAGTTGTAACGTTGTACCCACACATTTAGTAGGCCTGGGACTGGTCCACAAATCCTTGAAGGGCAAAAACCTTGAACTTGCACAGCCGTACAAAGCATGTACTTGTTGAACATGTTTGAAATTTCTCTTTACATATTAATAGTTAGCTATTTTTGGGGTGTTATGTTAACTTGTGGTCAACTTGTGTGAAATTAATCATACAGCAAGCAAGACCCATTAAAAGAACCTTTGAACGTCAGATTTACAAATTAAATACTTTAAAAGAATGATTGTACATAGTTGCACATTCCAAAAGGTAGTTCCGTATAGAGAAGAAACTCCATACTTACTCTTTTAAAATAGACTACAATATTTGTACGTATACCTACATAATCAGATCGTTTATATTTCGATATGTGATTACTGAGCCGATTAAGTGATTCTTTATTCATTTGGTCAAGTAAACCCACATATTATATTATTTTTGCTTGACTGCCTAATTATTTCTATGTTATGGTAAGCAGTGGGCGTTTCACAACTATAAAATAACTTTAGTTTTGGAAGTCGGTGTTGTAGCTTTTTGTGTTATAAGCCTATAACCCCGAAACTTCTATCACTTTGTACTGTTTATTTTATTATGTAAGTTGATTGTCTTTTTTCATAAAAAAACGCAGAAAAAGAAAGAAAGAACAAAAGAAAGGTTGGTAAGGTAAGTTAGGTTGGTAGTAGAAAGTGGAGAAGTTTCTCTAATAGGTAGGTAAGGTGTGTGTTAAATTGATTGTTTAGTGTAGGTACCTACTAATCCTAGAAATACAGGCTCGGGTAAACTCAAAACTGAATTGATTCTTTCTTTAGAAATCTTTTCCAGACTTTGTCCAAACACTAGGAAGTGGCGAAGGGTGGGCTTTTTGGGGGACTGTCTTATGTAATTTCGACGTTAAAAAAGTGCTGATCCTCAGCCTAATTTGAATAAGAATATGTTTTCAAATAAAGCAGTGAGTATACTTAAAAGCAAGTTGCAAATATTTCAACTACGAGTCTGTCGAACCAATGTAAATAAAATGTCCTAGCCCAATTTGCGGGCCCTCTTTACACAGACGTTCTATTCTTCGCACACCCAACGATGCATGGACAAGAAACAATTTTTATAAAACAAAGCCAGTATTCAGTCCGAAGTCAGCTAAAGATATAGTTTCGTACACATCCACGGTAGCGACGACGTGAATGTATTTCTCAACTTACTCACCTATAGTGGGCGAATTTTGTCGTGTTATTTCCTTCCATTTTTGCAATATTTGTTGGTATTCATATTGGGTTGTTGACTACCCGATTCGGAAACTAGAACGAGGATAAAGGTAAGTAGTACTTGAACTTTTTGTTGTAGGTATTCAGTTACCTGACAGTGCAAAGTAAATTACTGTAAGAATAGGGTGGTGAACCAGTTTGCAAAAAGTACTTTTTATAACATATATTGTAATATGACAATCAAATATATATATTTTTTTAAATTTTAATTTAAGAAAATGACATTATTAAACTTGGTCACTGTTTTAAAAATAGATTTGTCTGCGTTGCAGCCGCAGGGCATGTTATTCAGTTAAAAAAAATGTCTGACAGACGTAGTGCTAGACGCTGGTTTTCAGCAGTACCGAGCTCAATATGATATGAAGAAGTATTCATGTTATGTTCCGAGATAAGAAAAAAAATAGGTATAGGTAAGTATCCGACAGCCTCCGAAATACACCAAAGAACGAAAGGCTCACAAAACCCGAGTTTAAAATACACATCCCCAGAGGATAATTATGGGTCTCGCAAAGGAATCAAAACACTCCTTTAAACACGCGGTGTGCCGACATTACCTACTTTACACCTGTTACGTTTTGGTTAACAATGTTTTCCGAGTCTTCATCAATATTTAAGTTATAATATAAACATAACAATACGCTTGTTTTCCCCGAAGGGTTAAGCAGAGAAGTACCTGTAGATTATGATCAAGTGTCATGTAATGTCGCGAGCCCATTGCCATCAATCGGTAGAAGTTCAGGCTCCGGCTGTTACACATAAATAATTTATTATAGTTCATTTTTACAGTAAACACGGCAGGCACTGTTAGTACCTAGCCAATCTAGTTAAGAAAAACTTTTTTTTTTAATATTATAGACCAGTGCTCGATTGCAATCCCACCTGACGGTAAGCAATGATGCAATCAAGAACATGAAGTGATGAACTTCAAAATGAAATAATCCATACATAATTTTCAGCAGTAACTAATATTAAAACACGGATAAACTGGGATAAGATGTCAAATCTTTTTATTGAGATGGTATGGCAGGTAATAATTTCTGTCATCGTCAGCAAAACTGTGCGTATAAGAAGAATAGTACCTTTGTAGGGGTCACAAAAGCTGACGTAGGTACAGACAAATTTTCCCATTGAACATGAACCTTATTCTATATGCAATAAAGTTTAATACTTATCAAAAAAAATAAAAAATTGGGGTAGCTTGATGTGCTGGCGTCTGTACATAACATTTGAGCGACTTACACACCATTAACTATCCTTCAGCCATTTTACCAATGCAGCTAGCACTATGAAAATATTTCATACGCAATTCTGGTTTTCCCAGTTTTAGTCACTGTATACACTGTGACGTTTTCGCACTGCCTCTAAACTGAACTCGTTACTACTACTACACTCAAGGGGGATGTTAGCGCTTTTACCGCTGTAGGGACAAAGGCTTGAGCGATGCAAGCGCTGCGTAGGTATAGGTAGAGATACATGCTGCACCGGCTGCGGTAGACTTTTGTTTCTGTTACAGTTACTACACTGGCCAGAGATTAAGACAGTAGAGGCCGATTCGTCGAGCGTCGTATGAAGGTTGTTGTTTTCATATTAAAATTTGCAAACTAGTTCCATGTCGTGATGGCCCAGAGGTTAAGGAGCCTACCTCTCATGTACGAGGTTGTGGTTCAAATCCGGGCAAGTACCAATGTGACTTTTTCAATTCATATGTACTTTCTAAGTTTATCCTAGACATCATTGACTTCGGTGAAGGAAAACATCGTGAGGAAACCTGGCCAATCCGCCTTGAGCAATTGTGATCAATGCTCAAGCCTTCTCTATATGAGAAGAGGCCCTTGTCCTGCAGTGGGACAGTATCAGGCTGGTATTATTATTATTAATTCCATTCTTATACCAAGGCAAGAAAAATGTTGTCTAATCTTACAACGACGTAATAAAAATGGACTTTAATTAGTATCTTAATTTGTTTATCGTGTCTAGTGTTAGTAAGCGCTACTGCTAAGCATGTGTACCTGGGTCCCGATTCCCGGGTCGGAGGATACTTCCCGGTTTTTCCATCTGCAATCGAAAAATGCTTAAGTCATTAGCAGTTCAGCAGGGGGTCGAGTCTGCTATTGCAATCGTGTCTCAATGACCGGTCGATGATCGATTTTTGACGTATAACGTCAAACTTATGACACATTTCCAATACAAAAACTTTCAAAGTTGTCAAATATTCGATCAATGACCGGTCATTGAGACACGATTGCAATGGCAGACTCGAGCCCCAGTACTGTTGCGTATCTCCGTTGACAGTTCAAAGTGATGATCACTGGGCAAAGTGTTCAACGATTAATTGTCAAACAGCTAGTTTCGTAGTGGCTATCATCAGTGTCTATCAAGTCACGCATGCGCACTCTCCCAGAGATGTGACGAAGCACACCGTACCCCGTCTGATAGCCACCGTAACTTGAACTCCACTTAAAGTGTAATACCAATTTTTTGTAATATCTTAGTTGTCATCAAAATTCGTTGTGCAATTGGATGCCAGTTGGTCACTGGTAATGAAAAGATGGTCAATAGCCGTGCTGGATGTATTTGAGCCCTTTTCATGACCTATGTCAAAAAAATAGGGATAAGCCTATGCTTGTCCCTATTTTTAACCCTCGACGCAAAAAGAGTGGTGTTATAAGTTTGACCGCTATGTGTGTGTGTCTGTCTGTCTGTCTGTGGCATCGTAGCGCTTAAATGGGTGAACCGATTTAGATGTGTTTTTTTTTTATTTTAAAGCAGCTGGTTTCTTGCGTATTCTTAAACATGATTCATAATAATCGGTTCAGCCATTTGAAGGTTATCAGCTCTTTTGTGTTAGCTACCGATTCGATTTTGGGCGTCTATGGGTATTAATTTACTTATTATAAACATATTTGTGGCTTAAAATTTTAAAGACCCATGTGTGTTATATTCATACGCAGGATTATGGTAGGTTATCCAGGTGTGCCCCAAAGTATACAGGCGTCGTGTTTAAAAAACCAGACGAAGAACTATTAAAATTTGTAAGTACTGATAAGTCTAAGTATAGTTCAACATAAAGCATAATCACCCTCAACTGTTGCACGTGCCACAAAGCGTGTCGATGTCAATTGACACATTTCTAACCCTCTCTCTAGGGCTAAAAGTAACAGTAGATTCTGTTAGGTATAAATAAAACGTTTACGGAGAATGATCAACAAGTGCCACATTACGGGGCCATTTCGCTCGGTCGGCATTGTATTGTGCTCGCGACAATGTATGTAGATTGTAGAAGTCGTGACGGCGGCGGTAAACGTTTAGTTATTATCTGATACTTATGTTTCAGGAACTTCGATTACAGTGCCGGGCCGTAAAAGTACATGCAAGTTTTAGAAAAAATATCCGTTCTAAATATCTGTCACTAAAAACCTTGTCATATCTCATTCGTAAACCCGATGTGTAAGTAGTTGTTACGCCCAAAGCACTTTGTTGAAATAAGAAAAAGAAGGAAGCAAAAAAAAGAAAAAGAAAATATATTTTTTTGAGCTATAAATTATTAAGTACAAAAAAAATACTGAATCTAACTTGTCCAAAAAAGAAAAAGACTAGAAACATATCAATACAATAATATGTTTTATTGTTTGTTTTTGTTGTTGTTTTGTTTTATATGTATAAATAGTAACTAAAAACTTTCAAAATCAGCTTTCTTTCTCATCTCAGCAATAATCAATGTCGCAAGTTTTCAAAAATGTGAGATTAGAATGGGAACGTTTTTAGAAATACGAGAAAACTGTCCCAAAAGACGTAACGAATACGAATGCGCAGTGACAATAAGAACGGTGTTTCAATCGAATTTTCTTTTCATCTAAATGTAGATATGTGGCAAGAACAATAAATATCACACATAGACTTGATTGCGTTTCAAAACTTAATAAGTACTTCAGTATGTATTATAATAATTAATTTATTGACTTCAGACATCGAGCATATATTATTTGAAAAAAAACTAATTGAAAGCACATGAAATATAAAACAATCAATAAATAATAAAATTACCATACTTACATACAAAAAATTAACAAATCATAACTATGAACAAATTAAAAATAGTATACACATACAATTATGACATGTGCATGTGCCTTGAGTTTTCCATCTATTCCTCAGCAGCAGCCGGAGTCTGGACTTGATGAATGAATTGATGGAAATAGGATTGCACCCTATTACATGAGATTTTAAAATAACTGGCGTAATGCGCTACAGGTATAGCCCTAACGCTTTAGGGATTACAGGCGTAATATTTAATTGTTATGATGACATTATGCGAAAAGAGTATTTTTACATTTAAAAGCAAAACATTTTCCGTTAGAAAGGTAAGTTTTTTGCACGCACAGGTTCATGCTAAGCCCAATGGTAAAACAGGTGCAGGTACCTACATAATATAATTTTAGCGTGAAAACAAGCGAAAGTAGTTTGGCCATGTCTGTGTCACTTTTATGTTCCATTGTGACATATTCAGAATATACTAGCATGTAGATTTGATTAATTTATGTCTGACTTTAACGCACATCCTTTACGATATTTTATAGGTCTCCTTCAAAATGTAAATAGTTCGCAACGGCACAAACCAGGCCCAAGTCAGAAGCGGTTGAATAGATCTCTACAACGGAATAGAAATACCCAGTATTTCTATATTTTGGTTTCTAAGTAATTTTAAAATCTACTATGAATTTATAGTGCTATCTTTACTGTGAAAGTAGGCTCACTGTACACTTTAATCATCTTACTAGTTTCACCTTCTTCTCAAAGCTTCAAACTTTTTGCCTAACTTGGTTACTTAGCGATCGAAATTTAACCGTTTTAGATTTCTCCACTTCTTAACCGTATAAACTTCAACTATGCTAAATCTCACATCTCTCCATGCACACAAGATTCTAAAAAAGCCTTCCGAAGTTCACTTCCCGCTTCAAACTCTAACGACAGGATTAAATTCTCAGCTGTAAAATTAAATTTTCATGACTGAAAGGGCAAATAAAATTCTAGGAAAACCGAATAAATTTGATCCGAGTTTAGCAGTAATTAAACAGCTCCGTAAACCAGTGAATCAAAACAATACATAGTCCCAGACTGGAATGTTGTCTGAACGAACTTCAATGTTCATAAACTTGTTGAAAGGGCTCATTGTAATGAAAAGATAAAATTACAAACAGTATTATTTAGTTACTTTGAAATTTCTTCATCCTTGTGTGAGTGAAAGTAATTAATTTACCGAGTCAAGAAGTAACGTTACTACCTAGATGGGTATATGTATCAAGAGAATATTAATAATATAATTAGATATGTCTTTCGTAATTTAGGTTGGCAAACACTTGATTGTTATAGGAAATTATGAAGTTATTTTAAAGTCTCCAGTTTGATTCAAACAACTCGTAATATATTTTTTCCGAATAATTTAATTCGTAAGCAACTTTTTCAAAAGCAAGAATAAGTACTCGAACCCAGTAAGTAATCACAGGTTACGTGCTCGCATAGATAACCATTAAATATTGTTTATTATGCCAAAATTGATAAATAGTTCTACATTTATCAGCTAAAAATAGTTCCATCTGTATTGTGTGGTATAAATATTTTGTTAGCTGGTAGCGCTGTGGAAATGTTTAACGTTAGGTAATTTTTCAGGTGAACACGTACGAGTATTTTTTTGTTGCATCCCGCTTACGCTACAAAATTTAGCGGCGGTGGCTTCCCAATACAGGTGTCCCTTGAGAGGGTGTCGCAAATATACCTGTCACGCAGGCTCACGACGTGAAATATTCCTTCACTGTTTTATATCATTCTCCTTTTATATGCACAGCACCGTCGGTCACGAATATTAAGAGAGGTTCGCCTTTCTATCGCGTTGCCAACCCCGCAATATTGCTTGCGTCTTAATGAAAAAGGCCACGTCTAAGATAAAGATAAAATTTAAAAAAGGAATTCTTTTTTCTCAGCCTTTGAAATTTTCAACGTTGCGCGGTTCTTATTTCTTATATCTCATTAATTATGTAAATCGTCGATGTTAATACACTGACTGGCGTAATTAATGTAGGTAGGTGAAGAGAAAATTGTATCTCACCTGATGCTTATAGATAACATTGTAAATTACTTTTTCTTTCGTTTTCCTTTAAGTCTATTTTTGAATACTTTTTGAATAATTTTCCATAGGTGTTGATATTACAAAAAAATGTGAACTCGCCACGATTTGCACGGTAAAGAATTTCACCGGATAAATTTATGCGCGGTGCGTCGTATACGCTTTGACAAAAAGTACGTGTTGTTTGAAATAACTTTGTTCCAGGAAATTGAGAGCGAAAATAAAATAAGAAATTTTATTTATTAAAAGAAGGTATGTAGGTACCTACATACATTTCTGAAACTGACTAATAAAAATAACACTATGAAAGAGTATGCAAAACAAATAACAATACAAACGATATTAAATACCAGCCATTTACCATCCCTCTGTCCCGCTGCAGGGTCCTCTTCTCATAATGAAAAGACATGAACATTGATCACCACGTTTGCTTAGCTCGGATTGGTGATTTCTGACTATATTAGTGAAGGGTATTATTATATTATTGTTTTAACTCTCTTATGTAATTTTCGACCGCAAAAATGTGCTTATCCTCAGCCTGATTCGAATAAAACGACTTTTGATTTGTTAATAACTATCTGTTGCTCGCAAATATTTTTTTATTTTGCGCTAAGTAAATAATAATAATTATTATTTAATTAAATAAGTCTAAGCCTTATATCTATTTGCAAGTCCCTTCAAAATCGGTCCTGCTCTTTTGGATATTACCTACTCAAATAAACAAACATACAGACAGACAAAAATAAAACAAAATAGTTTTTTCGTCCAACTACCGTATCTTCTTTCATAATTATGCATTAAGTAAAAAATTTAATTTTAAATTACAAAGAGACAATTTTTTGGACGCTATTTATAATGTATATGGTACGTATTAAAATCGCGTTACGCTAATAAAAACGTGTGACTATTTTATTATTGTAAACAGACCAAATTAAAAAAAAAATCTAACCAAGATCATGAAATCTTAACAAAAAGGTTAAAACTGGATACTTGCGGTTAAATATATGCTGTTTAGGTCATCATTGCAAAACAATGCGTGTAATGAAGTATCGTTTCATGTTTGAAAATAAAAATATTTTACTGCAATGCGTTATTGTATCAGTAAAGTTTGGCCTTTGTAAAGAAAATATCTAATAAATCTAATTATCTACATAAACCTCGTTTTTATTTTATAGATTAAAATATTTTTGGCAATAAGTTGTTTAATATTAGCTCCCGTGGAGCGGAATGAAGTAACATAGACAAAATTCTATACTTCTACTATATTCAACTTAAGTAATTATGTGATGTCAAAACAAAAACAGATTTTCCATTTCTTTCCAGTTGCGTGAAAGTGTTCTTCTTAATTCTTTGGTTTATTTAAAAGATTTGAATATGGCATCTGCGGCATATACATATATCAAAGTCGTTGTGTTAATTGTGCAGTGAGATTTCAACGTAATTTGCGAAAACATTTAGTGTCCGATATAGCTGGAGACTGGTGCTTACTGATCTATGCGTGGATTTTTTGTCAGGTGAGTGATTTAAGCTACCTATATGTAGAACCAAAAATTTTAGATATACTTTTTACGTCCCGAAACTATGTTGTAAGTAAAACAATATGTTCATAATGTATTTTTCTTCCTATTGCAAATAGCTTACAATACTTACCTGGCTAGTATTTATCGATCGGAACACACCGACAGATTTCATAACCCACCCATCATATTTGATACTGACCGAATGTAAGCTTTATATCAACAACGCAACGCAACACTATCGTACTTAGATACAGTACATGTTTACATCGCAAAGATATCGATATGTATATCTCAATGTGTTTTCTGGAACAGGAATCATGCAATTTTACGAGTGTCGGCACACCATTATCCTAGTTTCGGGACTTTGGGGAACGTTCCTGAGTCGGATACCTATTTGGAGGGTAAACAAACTATTTGTACGTGGTTAATGATGCGATTATTCGAATTGTCGATTATAGGGACGTGCACACGACAGACAGTATACTTAGCTGTTCTTGGATTATATCTGTAGCATATTTCTAACGAAACTGAAATGAGAATATTTTATTAGTTATTTGATAAATTCATACTGCGATAGTATTACGTTGTAGAATTTGCCTTATGTACAAATATATTATACTTATAAAGTGTCGGCTGGGCGACGCCATGATATTATTTCCCATTGCGACGTTTTTATAAGGTGTAGTATAAGAAACAATTTCAAAACACTATGCGAGTTCTTCGACCTCAAGGGTCACCCACACACAAGAGCTTAACAGTAAGTATAGTATCTACGTAAGGAGGAAAATCTTTCAACTATTACTATAATATAAATAGTTATGTCATTTCTTTCAAGCTCTTATCTTATTTTTTTTTTATTCATTACATTTTTTTGGGAGTATTACAAAAAAATATTATTTATTTGAAAATCCTGTTATTAATCAGGTATATTTCCTAGACTGCCTCGTTGGTTAGCATTAGCAAGCAGAACCTAGAAAGAAGTCTTATTAGATCTGAAACTACTCAGCGGAGCGGAGCCTGCATCTGCGCCCTGTAAAGAGTAATAGGCTTGTCTTCTATTACATTGACCTTAACTATCACTGACGAGAGTTTGGTGTACCATAGAGGTGCACCGTATAGGTGCAGCTCTTCAGGCGATACTAGTAACGTAATGATACTGTAAAACTTAATTATTGAAACTAAAATAAAAAATCACAATGATTTTCATAATCCCATTTTAATATTGGCTAACCTGTATAAGAAATTCTTTACTTAAAGTCGTATGAGCGACAAAGAAATTGCTTTATATTAAAAGCAGGGGTATCCTATATCAAAGCGCTATCCACCTTCACAAGAATCGGTCTCGAGCGAGAGTTTCACCAAATTGACAATATATAAGACCTTCGAATACGGATTTCAGTAACTTTATCAATCTTAATTCAAAAGGTACTTTATATCTCGAATAACATTCTCAATGTTATTAACATATTACGTACGTTGAGTATTGCGTTAATATTTAAGTGGAATTTTACTGCCTTAGCGGTAGCGAGCTCTACTGATAAGCAGTGCGGGTGCGAACCACTGTTAAAGCGTTTTTGAATTTAAGTTCACATCTGTCATTTTGATTTCCACGAAAGTTTTACACAGGGCAAAAGGGACATCAACGCAAACCCAGGGACTAAGAATTCTGTACGTGATCCTAAATATAAAAAACATAAGGAATTTTCACGTTTTTCACTGATGTATATTGCTTTAAACTGTACAGGACCTTGAAAAATGGTCATTCCTATCTAACTCAATGAGATATTGCCTTAAAAAATTACTTCCTTCATTTACAATTTCATTGGTTTCGACTGAAATCATGATTTTAAACAGTTCAAAGTCAAAAACATCAGGAAAAGTATAGGATTGACGAAAAAATTCAATGCAGGGTTGTCCGGAATTACAAAGAGAATATACGTGGTCTCCCAGCAGTGCGATTCTGGTCAAATCACCGCGTGAAAATGTAGGCGTAGTGAAGAATTGAGCTGTCATTTCATACTCATGCAAGGCATTGATAGTTCACTTCACTCAAGTTTTCACGGCGTGACTTTTACTGAATCGAGCGGCAGGTGTACGTCAATGAATCGTCCAACCTGTATAAGCTAAAACTGGTACCTACTTCATATAACCTTATTAAGAAAACAAGAGATAATGTTGCTTGCACTTAGATATCCTTTTTGAGGAGTTCCCAAGTGAGGAGTAATCCAACACGAGGGCCCAGTACGGCCCAGTCTTTGCCAGCCATACCAAGTAGGTACCTATTTACTAGATATGTATCCAGGGTAAGTGGAAGGAACTGTATAAGCATAATTTGATACCATGAGTTCATTAAGAATTTTCGTCGAGCATTTTTCCTAATTTTAACTTTTTTTTGCCAAGGTTCTTTCTACTTAACTGTCAAAAAATCGTCATGACTATGTAAACCAACGAAATTTTTAATTCAAAGTAGACTCGTGTACTGATTTATTCATGCGGTTGTACGTAGAATATGTAATACTCTCTCACAACTTCAGTACATTAAAGTGCACTTGTACATCATAACCGATTTTCCATAAGTTTGCTCTTCCAACTTCCGCGAGGTGAGAAGTAGCAGCTACTTATTTGGCACTTAAGTTATTTGAAAGTTTAGAGTTCACTTAATGGTTGGTGAAGAATAAAACACCTTTTACTGATAACCTTTTACAAACGGTGAATAATCCCGTTATCATGTAAACGAGTGTAATATTGCCAAATACATCCCGTCGATCGAATACGTTTGGGGATCACGACGGGCGTTTGTTATGCGAGTTAAATGCTCCTATCAACAACCTCTACTAATCAGGATTATTTAATTAATTTCCACGTATTCATCTCCTTCGTATTCGGAGAATTAGGGTTCGTTTATCTGGTCTGCTACAGGGTTGGTTGACAATGGTTGCACGGGACTCAGCGTGTGGCACTTGTTTATTTTTACTATTATTGTGGCAACACTTTCAGCGCGTACCTACGGTAGTGCTGCTTGTTCTATTGTTTTTGTGAGATAAAAGCTACGTCTATTCATTACGTGCGCGTATGTGTGAACCTGTATCCACTTTAATTCTTGTGACGTGTTAATTCTTTTGCTATGTTGGTTGATTTTCATTGGTGCGTTTAGATGATGAATTGCATTAGGTAAATACTGCTGCGTTCTGTGCTAAAACAAAATGTCACGTTAATGATGTTATTTATTATTATTCGTCATTCAACTGAAATAGTAGGAGATACGACTCCTCCAAACCTTCTGCTTTTACTTAGTCTGAACATGTGCCTCTAAGCATCATTTACCCTCTTAGCAAAAGTATTCACTACATAATATTTCAGTAAATTCGATTACGAAAAGCAACATAAAAGGAACGTCAAATTATCATTGTTATCGGTTTGTAGACATATTCTGCAAAAGAGAAAATGTCGAATAACTGGCATTTTCTACCAAATATAAGCTGAAACTTTTCCATCGGTACGACTAAGTCGTGACATTCCACAAATTGTGACCGTTCTCGTTATGTACATTGCATAAATGTTCCAACTTTATAAATCCTTCGTCAAACGGGCTCAGTATGCCGCGTGGTCGGCTACGGCGCGATTCTTGCAATAATTGGGTAATGTGCCATCGCTAATTGATGCGATTAGCGTCTTTGCGTCGTGTTTAATAGGGGCTATAACTGCGTTCCAGATTTCAGTGCTTCCATGTTGCTGCTAGACCAGACTATGTTTGGTATTATCTTGGAATTGCATTGAGCTAGTGCATATGGTCGTCTATCTGAGATTAGAGTACACGTTACAAGAAGCGAATAGACGCCGTTGCTGGTTGACATATTTTAAAGAACTATCAATACACGATGTTTTCTCTGCCTGTAGCACCCGTAGTAGGTACTGACCCTTTATATGAAATAATCACAAGCAAACAAAAATAATCAAATAATAGCGAGTACCTTTGAAGTAACATCATATTTTCACCTTTTCCAATTTCTCGTAGCGCATTCGCTTGCGCTCCGCCTGTACGCACTAGTGTGATATCAACTTCACCGCGCCATGACGTGGAAATGAAATCCCACAGAACACGGAATTTGTGTCCGTGCAAGCTTCGCTGACCGCAAGTTTCAGCGGTCACAGACATACTTAGAATTGTTACGGGCCGTAAGTTCTTATGGGTAATCGGTAACACTCACTGCCAACGGTTTAGGCTATGAGTTGTCTGTTAAACAAATGAAGATTTCATATAAGTAAAATTTACGTAATTTCTGCAATATGTTTTAAGTTCGAAGTTGTGTTTATTGTTTTTTTTTTCGCTAACCAAATGTTATACCTATTTGTCGTTGTATGCAAGTTTATAAACTTTGATTCAGAGCCTACGTTCAGTATAATTTTGTCTATGGTTTCTAAAATATTTTCTGCTAAAAACTATTGGTACATTTTGCCTAATTGTTATTTCTATGAAACTAGCTTTTAAAATTTGTTCAACCAAAATGTATCGAAGAGTTCTTTAGATTTTTTATTGTTTTATAAATATTTTTTGAAGTGCATTGTCATTATGACCGACTGGTCAAAATGTTACAAACTAATAAGTTATGGCAGATTTACTTACGTCTAATTTATGTTGGCTTTGCATAGTCTTTGTACTGGGAAATATAATAGTGTTCAAAATGTAAACAATCATAATTCTCAAACTCAGAATAATATTTCAAGCAATGCATGCAACCTGGTTGCAACGAACTCAATCCTAGAAAAAAAATGGCAGTCGTAGAAAAAGCAATTTCCAACCTCCTTGCAAGCGGAAGACAGAGAGATTAAACGAGAATTGGAACTAACTACTAAGAACTGATGGTAATATTAGCTAGTCTAACTTTAAAAGAAATCGTAAAATGATTCTGAAAGCTAACTATAAAAAAGGGTACTTACCTATATCACTTTCGGACACATATCAATTAGCATTAATTCAATTCAATTAAGCAATAGGTATAATTTGACAAAAGGTTTAAAGAATGCTATCGCTGACCTAAATGCAATGACTTCATATTTATTGCAAGGAAATTTAATTTTGCATGTATGAATTTGGAATATGATTCACACGCTGGGCGATTGATAAATAGCTTTGCAGTTTTTTATGATCACCTCTGTGCGCTTGGTAAAGCGCTTTGTCACCTCTGGTCCCAGTTGTATGCATCAGCACTTCAGCAGTGATTGGAATCGGCTTAAGCAATTCGCGGAGGCAGTCTGAGTCATTAGTAGTTTTATTTTCTGATAATTTATTAGACCGTAGTG
This sequence comes from Euplexia lucipara, assembly GCA_921972225.1. Lineage (NCBI taxonomy): Eukaryota > Metazoa > Arthropoda > Insecta > Lepidoptera > Noctuidae > Euplexia > Euplexia lucipara. The sequence goes on from OV179148.1 coordinate 13,427,027, forward strand.
CATTTGATAAAAGTGTAGATCTCAGTAGTCTTAATACTAGAAGTAAACTAAAAAAAAACAAATTTAGAATGGATGCAGTGCGCAAACGATGTAACTTCACTAAAGATTTGTCACTGGTTGTAAATGTGTGACGGGCAAACCCATTACCAACTTGGAGAATTCGTTGTGACAAGTAGGATAGTTATCCTGCCATCCGTCAGTCGTCAAACCGTCGTCAGAAATGTTGAGCTTCAGGTTTACAGAACTGGAAAATCTTTTATTTTTATATGCTTACAATTTCGAAAATAAGTGTTTGCCTTCATAAGCATGTAAGTACCAGGTGGTATCTAAAGGCATGTAACGTTACGGTTAATATTCATTGGATACTTTGGGATTATGTTAATCCTTATTGTATGATCAGGTATTGAATGAGTTTAAAATTGCAGATGAGTATCTGCGGGAAGAGCTCGTGATAGTAAATTTAACTTATATGACGTGACGTGACTTGATCAGTGATCACGTCTCACGGCCAATTAACTATGCCAGTGAGGTGTAAAATGATTTGTTTAGATAATATTAAACGTAAGTCTGTTTAACCATTGACTAATGTTATGTAGGCATAGATAAAAATAAAAACATCGCGATTTTGTTATTTACAATAATTTATTTTTCTTCTGGTAGAAGGAACAACGAAGTTCCTCAGTATTATTTTGACTTAAATAATTCATTTTTTTAATTCTTATCTTAATTTTGGGACTTCAACATATTAAGTAGTAATAAGGTGCAATGGGAATACCATGCCATAACATGGCATTCCCATTGCACCTTATTACGATTTAAAAAAACACATCCTCGTTAATTTTTCTTTATTTTTTTTTTGATATGACAAACATAGAACTGTTTGTAATATCAAAGTTATATATAATGACATTTGTTAACCCATTTTAGTAAAAAAAAATACCAACATCAAAGTCAAAGTCAAATCATTTATTTCAATTAAGGCATTTAAAAGGCACTATTGAACGTTAAACTTACAAGTTAAGTAAAATATAATGATTCTAGTTGCTCCTTCCAAAAGGTAGTTTCGTATGGAGAAGAATGGCCAAGAAACTCCATACCTACTCTTTTAAAATAGTTTTTACAATCTATATATATAAAAGAAAGTCGTGTTAGTTACACCACTTATAACTCAAGAACGGCTGGATCAATTTGAATGATATTGGTCTTTTTGGATTTATCTTTGTCCGGAATAGCATAATAATTAATAAAAAACATGAAAAGTCCTCGAAAAAATAAATATCAAGAATATTCGTTGTCTCCAAAGAGATTTAAAATACTATAGAGCGGGCATGTCAAGAAAATGTCATAGGAAAACTTTGATCCCATGTCTCAGTAACGCCATCTAGAATAATATATGAATATTGGAGCGGCAGCGGAGCGTACTACAAAAAACTCATAGACTTGTATCCAGCAGGACACACCTTTTCGGACGAAAATTTTGTTCGTGATGTCCGGTCTATTGGTATTGAATGTCTTTGGTTGTCTCAAACATTTTTCAAACGCAGCGCCATCTTGGATGACATGACAGGAGTCAAACTTCCCAGTTCATTATCAGGTGACAATTTGACATTGACAAGTCTTAAGCTAAACCTAAAAAGGTAAGGTTGTCAATTCATATGTACCTACCTTCTGAAATTTATTTTGTTACTAAACTTAGAGGTTTTATGTACCAAAAAGTCTTATATTTCAGAAATCAATTTACGTAATTAACAATGACGACAGAGACGAACTTTAATAATTCTTTGCAAATAGAACTTATATTACTGTTAAGACTTTAATTAAAGTAGACCGGTAAAACTATAAGTATAAATTGTATGTAACATAGAGGCAATAGTTCAGATCAAAATTATGAATTTAGTATTTTTTAAATCAATGCATTTTAGTAAGGTAGTTAGGTTAGGTAGTTAGGTTATAGGTAGTGAGGCGGTCCGGCCGGTGCTCGAGCGCTGGCTCGGGAGGAGGCACGGCTCCCTGTCGTTTCGGGTGACGCAGATACTTTCCGGGCACGGTTGCTTCGGAAAGTACCTGTGTCGCATAAACAGGGAGCCGGACGCCCGGTGTCACCACTGCGTCGACTGTCGGGAGGACACGGCGCGGCATACGCTGGCAGAGTGTGCCGCTTGGGAGGAGCCGCGCCGTGCCCTCGTCTCTGGAGTAGGCAGTGACTTGTCGCTGCCGGCCGTGGTTGAGAGGATGGTCGGCAGCGTCGGGTCCTGGGACGCGGTGGTGTCCTTCTGCGAAACAGTCATTTCGCAGAAGGAGGCTGCGGAAAGGGAGAGGGAGATCACCTCCACTCACCCTGCCCGCAGCAGACGCACCGGGCGCAGGCGGAGGGCGGACAACGCCCTCTTCCAGCCCCCCTGAATGGGTCCAGGGCGACGGACGCGGGGATGTCCGCCGCCCCCACGTACATGGACCCGAGGTGGCGGCGCGTCGTGTTCACGCGCGCCCCTCTTAGACGTCGCGAGGGGAGTCTAACACCTCACTCCCCTCGCTGACTTGGTGAGGCCCGCGGGGCCGGCACCAGTCGGGGGTCGCGGAAGTATCTTCTGTTCCCGTGACCCCCGGCGCAGGTGTGAGAAGGAACACGGGGTGGTTTTTAGTCAGTAAGAGTCTGACAGACCCCTCCGCCTCCCCGGGCGGGGGACATCCATGAGGATTTTCCACCCCTAAAAAAAAAAAAAAAAAAGGTAGTTAGGTTAGGTAGTTAGGTTAGATATAGGATAGGTTACTCGCGTCACCGTACCGGTGGCGCGAGGAAATGCAGGCGCGCGGCGAGCGACCGATGCAGCGACACATGGAGTTGCGTCGGTCGCAGCTGCGCGAGGTCCTGGTGGCGGCATGGCGGGGCAGGCTTTCAAGCCCTACCACCGGCCTCGTCACTATCGAGGCGGTCCGGCCGGTGCTCGAGCGCTGGCTCGGGAGGAGGCACGGCTCCCTGTCGTTTCGGGTGACGCAGATACTTTCCGGGCACGGTTGCTTCGGAAAGTACCTGTGTCGCATAAACAGGGAGCCGGACGCCCGGTGTCACCACTGCGTCGACTGTCGGGAGGACACGGCGCGGCATACGCTGGCAGAGTGTGCCGCTTGGGAGGAGCCGCGCCGTGCCCTCGTCTCTGGAGTAGGCAGTGACCTGTCGCTGCCAGCCGTGGTCGAGAGGATGGTCGGCAGCGTCGAGTCCTGGGACGCAGTGGTGTCCTTCTGCGAAACGGTCATCTCGCAGAAGGAGGCTGCGGAAAGGGAGAGGGAGATTACTTCCACTCACCCGGCCCGCAGCAGACGCACCGGGCGCAGGCGGAGGGCGGACAACGCCCTCTTCCAGCCCCCCTGAATGGGTCCAGGGCGACGGACGCGGGGATGTCCGCCGCCCCCACGTACATGGACCCGAGGTGGCGTCGTGTTCACGCGCGCCCCTCTTAGACGTCGCGAGGGGAGTCTAACACCTCACTCCCCTCGCTGTTCTGGCGAGGCCCGCGGGGCCGGCACCAGTCGGAGGTCGCGGAAGTATCTTCTGTTCCCGTGACCCCCGGCGCAGGTGTGAGAAGGAACACGGGGTGGTTTTTAGTCAGTAAGAGTCTGACAGACCCCTCCGCCTCCCCGGGCGGGGCACATCCATGAGGATTTTCCACCCCTAAAAAAAAAAAAAGCTATAGGATAGGTATGGTCAGTTAGGTTAGGTTATATAATTATACATGTTGTAATTTTAATTCTATCGAACACAAAATGTTTAAATAAGATCACAGTAGAGACTCGCTACATAAAAAGTAGTAGTAGTTATTATTGGTTTAGATTTATTTTTTGTCGTCTTATTAGACGTATGTATATCCAATGTAAAAAAAAAATGATAAGAGCAATAAATTGACTCTAAGGCACAACGAAGTTTGCCGGGGCAGATAGTAGACAATACATTATATTACGTGAATACAATGAACCTAGAATAAAGAAGTACCTAAGTATATAAAAAAACAACATACTTTAACCAACACATAGATTTCGTCAGTGGTGGTCTTATACTAGCACAATCTTAAATACTGGGCTTAACGCACAGAATCTGAGCAAATGTTTGAGGAATGAACAAATATTTGTTTTGCGCGGGAACGAGCCCTCGACCCTTAGTGAAGAGAGCCAGTGCTTAGTCACTGTGTCAATCGGCTCGGTGACGTTTAAATCGGTACTAGATTCTGTCCAGTCATATTATACCTACTAAATGCAGTACAAAAATAACTATCTGTCAATACCTGGTACATATCTATTTAGTAAAAATAACCCCGTAAAAAATAGGTTAGGTAAGCGTAAAGTGAACTGTCAATTAGCATTAGTACCTATGGCATTAGTATAGCCACAGTATACATATTAATACAGTAGGACGACGCCTTTGATCTCTGGAAAAATGCCGACAACTTCTACACGCGTTAGATTTGAATACTACCTCCCGCACTACGAACATTGGTTTGTTCGCAGTGCGGGAGCGACTTTCCCGCGTCTCGCCCCTCACACTCCGCACGATTGCCCTGTCTAGACAGCTTCGTCAGACGACTGTATGTTTTTAGACTGTGGTATAGCTTACTGCAGTTTCACTTCACCTATATTTTCATTAAAGTTGTCACTCAGTGAACAATAGAGTGAAGTGACGTGTCGAATCCTAGCATTAGTTTGAATGATAGCTCAATTCACCTACAATACAATTTAACTTACATTTTCAAACAGTGATTTAAACAGAATAGCACCGCTAACTGAAAATGAATGATTACCTCTTCATAGAAAGAAAAATCGAAATTATATTACTGGTAGGACTCTCGTTGTCGTTACACGCCATCTTGAACCTAATTTAGGGATGGATAAATAAATCTAAATTCGTAGCTCAGCCTAATGAGAGACATTCGTGTCTAATTTAATGTTAGGTAGGAACACATAAATGTTACCTACTTAGATGAATGAAACCTATAACAAGAGTAACTAAATGTTAGCACATTCAATTACCCTTAATTTATAGAAATTTTATGTTTTGTGTTTTCCAATTTGCTGTTTGTTTCCTATTAATTGTTGTTTTATCAATTATAAGACTCGCGGTACGAATAGACAAAGATTTCAAGATTTATTTCATTAAGCATTGTCCAGAAAAATCTTTAGGTAATAGAAGACATATGTCAAATATAAAATAAAATCTATGCCAAAGAAATCCCCGAAAACGATTATCCACCCAATAAAAGTGTATTGATTTTACATAATATTGAACCCATATTTTCACAAGTTAGTTGTTTTTACTAGTTTATTCTAAAGTCCTTTGTCACGAGAAGCTATATATTTTTTTTAAATAAGGATATTCCTAGTAAGTTACATAGCAACAATTCAATCAACAACAAATGATTCCAGATTCAATCAATTCAAAATGTCAAACGTGTAATACAAACTAACGAGCACTTTCAGTTGGTCGGATTTTATTTTAGCCATATAAATTGCTGTCATGAGTTTTGTAGTACAGGCTTTAATTATTATCATTATAACTGCTTTTCATTTTGTTGGCCTGACCTTGTCTAAACGATCAGCAGTCTTCCATAGGGTACCAGTGCAGGCAATAGTGATGTTCGGTCATCAGTTGCCGCTTAACGTCGTCTCTGCACACATCCCTTTGTGGGATCCCAGATCCGCCACACACAGTAGACAGAGCAGCTTACTGTTCCCTTTATTAAACTAGAATTGCTTTACAATTTCAGATTTTCCAGAACAACGAGTAAAAATATAAAATTCTATTTTTATGCATAACGCTTTTGTGCTTGTGGGAGCTTATAGTTTCAACAAGCTCTGGTTTGGTCATAGAGTTATATTACTCGGGACAGTTTATTTTAAGTGAAGTGTCTGTTCTAAAGTTGCATTGTAAGTGCAATAATAGTAGAAAATTTAACCCGATCTTCTCACGATTTTGCTTAGCGGAGACGTCCAAAGTCGGCTTTGTTGGTGGACTCAACGATCCTTTTTCCAAAATTATACATGTATAAATGTATTAGCGGCCGCACATTAGTTAAGAACAACCATCTTAGCTTGAGCAGTATTTCTCTATATTGTTACATATAACAACTCTCTCTCTCTCTTGTTTTCTTTTTAACTTCAATTGTTTTGTATGCCTTTGTATGGCTGAGCATAGAGCACTCTAATTGTACTGAAGATCCTTGAACCACCTATGTATCATCACAAATAAAAGCCTATTTTATTCTATTCTATTACTTATTATTAAAATATATAATATAATGTTATAGACATTATATTTTAATAATAAGTAATTAGGTGCGGTTTTTATGTAATATTATAAAGTTTAACTATGACAAATCCTACACCCCTCTAAGTGCGGATTGCTCAATGAGGGTATAAAGTTGTCTCTGGAACTGCCGTGGGTGCGAATTTAAACTGGGTAATTATAGGTACTTTAAGAGTTTTATTAACTTGAAGTTTTTCTACATCTACGTACCTACGTGCTTGTAAAAAGCAATCGGCAAAGCGAGTACCGTCTTATCTTTCTCACGGTAAGCGTTCCGGAAGGAGTTGGGAGCGGAAATCAGGTTTCCGTGTCACGATGCTATCTCTTTGTTGAAGATAGGCATCTGCCTTCCTTACATTATCATTTAGTCGCCTTTACGATAGTTGCGTAAACGGGTGAACTTATTTTTGTACTTCAATATCCTATACCTCACTCTTTTGTTGAACGTATACGGACGCTGGTATAGGGTGGAAAGGATATCGTCACCCATCTGTACACTATGAGATCTCTACTTGATCCTGACCCGTCCACAGCCGACGTGTAATAAAATCGTGATTTCTGTGTTGATGAATGAGTTTTTAAACGGAAAAGTAACCTATTCTTTTTTTTAAGAAATTGCATTGGCTTAGACATAGATAGGAATGATTCCTGAAATGCCCGTGGTCCACCTATGTTAGTTCGCCTGGGTGTACCATAGGTAACTTTTTCCCGTGGACCTGTGCGGCTGTTTTTACTACCCTAAGCCACTCCGCCACATAAAAATTTTTAGGTAATAATAAATAATAAATATTCCACAACTTTCACACAACGCCATCTAGTCCCAATCTAAGCAGAGCTTGTGTTATGGGTTAGCTGATAAACATACTTATATATTTCTAAACACATACATATTATAGATAAAATAACACCCAGAGACAGAACAAATGATCGTGCTCATCACACAAACATTTGTCCTGGGTGGGAATCGAACCCAACACCTCCGGCATAGCAGTCAGGGCCACTAACTACTAGACCAACAGGCCAGGCTAAAAGTCAAGTCAGTAATAAATTGACCAATATTAATTTTATTGTTAACGTACGTAATACGTGGTTTCCTTGTCATCACATGTAATGTTTTGATGTGGTTACGTGATTATGTGGTGGACATAACTTCGATGTGGTACAGTAAGCCCCAAGTACAAAACCAGTATAAGCTGACTTCTGATTCCCGCGATTAAAGTTAGTTCATTTAATTGCGGTTTCATTGATATTTTAACTAAAAGCTACAGTTATAGGTGCAGCATACAAAACCCAATAACACCCTACGTAGCACTTAAAGTATTTTTTTCTGAATTCAGTTTTTGTGGTGATAAAAAAATATATATTTCACAGCCTTTACTTGCTTTGTTTTATCAAGCTTTTTTGTCAGAGTTTAGGATACTTAATTTATTTTGGAAATAAAATTTCACGTGACGTGTATTTTTGTAACAGAAAGGACACCGCTAGCAAAGTTTCAAGTTTCATTAGGACAAGCTGAATAGAGCTGGATCCTAATAAAAACCCGTTTGTGACTCAACTGTCTTCAAATGTATGGTGAATACGCAAATCGTACTGTTGGTATGTTTCCCGGTTCGGGTATCGCACCCAAAGCAGCGCGTGCTTTAACTAAACCAACAAAACAGTTAGTAACATAACGTCATTCATACATGTTGTCATCTACTCACACCAAAAAGGCCTAACAACCCCCAAATAATAAAAACCCCTAAATAATAAACAAATTTGGAAAAAAAGAAATGTCATGGTTTATAAAAATAATTTAGGTTTTCTTATTCACACTAGCCAGTACCCTAGCGGGGGGCACTCCAATCACCAAAATAAATAAAACCTCATAAATAAAATGCAAATAGCATTTCCATCGTCCATTACCATCGTCTGTTTGTCAGTTGGTTATACAAACAGCTGAACTATCAACACGTGCGATCATATAATTAGTCTCAACGACTACGTGACTGCTCCGACCAATATCAATAGTTTGTCCTAATTCATCATCTCGGAAAATTCCCGGGAGATACGATCTCACGTAGATAATCTCAGCTTAGGAGTTACGACCAAATGTAATCTGAAAGGAGTAGAAGCTTTAGATATAATGAAGTTTCCTTCTATTTGATATTTTTTTGTTGATCTTATGGGTTCATAATAATGATGCCTTTCCTTGAATTATTATTGCTAGTCGCTCAGTGGTCGCAAGTTGAGTTTTAGCTTTCTGCACTCCTCATCTATACAGTATAACTTTTTATACAACTTTCACAATGGGAAAAAAAAACAAACAGCGCTTTTATAGAAAAACTACACATGTGTTTCGTGATTTCAGAGTTCGTCCCATCGTGAAAGTGTTCACATTCATGAGTCATTCATCCTGGAAAAGTTTACGCACTGCATAAAGCTATCCTGTATAAACTTTTACTATGCTTAATCTCGCAAACTCGCAATACGCTATGCGTGCAAAGTTCTCAAAAAGTATTCGCTTCATGTTTTAATATAAGAATAATTTAGAACCCATATTGTCCCACTGCTTGTTAAGGCCTCTATTCCTATGTTTTTACAATCCTGCGTTACATACCTTTTTCCAATTCTTAACGTAGATATTCAGCTCGTCCCCACCATCTTCTTCACGGTCTGCCGCGGTGCAGTGTCGCTGCTTCACGGCATGTGGCAGGCATTTGGCTGCCCAGTTCCATTTAAGTAGCCCAACTTAAACGGAACAATATGTAAGAAAAGGAAGCCCTTCCTTTAAATATCGTACGTAATTAGCAAACAAATACTTACACAACTACCTTTCTCTCCTTTTCATTTTTCAGCATGACGACAAAACCAAGGACCGCTGTTGGCTGCTAAGACTTATAAAAAAATATTTTTGTACTCAAAGTGACTTCATTTTACTAATAGTGGTATCTGTGTAAAGGTAACGAGATTCAATATTAAACTAATAAACCTTATTTTTCTTTCAAATAATAGAATAAAGAAACTTGGCAGGTACTATTTTTAAATTACTTTTACACTAAATTAATTAATCTGTAAGAGCCCCTCAACAGGTGAGTCTCCTTCGAAGAAGCTCCAATTCAGAATATTTATTTTGAGATTAGTGAACAGGATATATCAAAATAAAATAAAACTGCCCATGACCATAATCATGAGCTTCCTTTTTACCGCTACGTCAAAATATCAAAAACGTGCCCTCAGCGCCAAGCTACGAATTAATCCCTTAAATTTGTCATATACGAGTAATCTTGACGCGTGGCATTCTGGGCACATTTGGGTTTGTCACCTACACATGACTTTGGCGGTCTAAAGGTAGTTCATGGGTTATTTTATTTCTGGCCGTCCGATCAGTTGTGTTTGCACAGAACAATTTGACCACAAATTCAAGTGCTAAAGATTTCAGTTTATCCATTCCAACAATTAGCAAAGGTATTTAGTACTTACGTATAATAAACTTAATAGCAGTCGTTAGTTGCCCGTAGTCAGCCCGATCAACCTTAGAATGTCGATACCCTTGGTAGGTAATTAATTTGCGGGGTCTTTATTTATAGCTGTCCTGCCTCGTGTTAATAGTGATGTTTTAAGTTTATGTAGCTAGACTATAAGACCATCCTAATGATGCAGTTAACGAGCTGGCAATACTCGTAGAAAAGAATCTGGAATATTCTTAGTATGGTAAATATGAATAGTTTGTATTTGTTATGTCAGTTACTCTAGAGCTCCTTGTAAAAAGGTTAGTTTGTGAAAAAGGTACCTAAGGATAAAGGTACGAGTATGTTGAGCTCCTTAAGTTCTAAGTGGAGTAACATGATGTTCATCATACTGCTTTTATTATGTTTTACTTTATTTTCATTTAAACATTTCATGTAAAATTCTGTTTTCTTCTTCTAACTTCTAGTTACATACATGTGGATGCTTCTATTTAGCAAACATACTTATCCACTTATGTTATAATTAGATGCTTTTGATTTGTAAGCTTTTTAAAAAAATGTATATGAAAATACTTACTAAAAAACTTTAAACTCATTAATGATTAGTAATAGTGCAATGACTGGAAGGGTTCACTCAAATCCGTGTTGCATAAACCTAAACAGTTCTAATATGATTTGACAATCACAAGTCGTAGATTTAAGTGGTCGTATGGATTTTAAAAGTGAGTTTAACCATATCATTTCCAGTTTACGACCTCGCATTGTATGAAAATCCTATACAATACGAGAACAGCTTGTACTGGAATGTATAGCTTGAAGTGTAGCCGCGTGTAACTATTATTCAATCAAGTATTATTTAATTACATTGTCATATTTTTTAAATACAAATACCTGATGGAAAGTGTTTTGTAACTAATTGAGTGGATAAATAATATTGATAATTTATTACTTACTTATTTACTTGTAGCCTAGCAGTATAGTAATGCTTTGTTTGAAAGGTATCTAGGGTCCCAGTGCGACTAAGAATAGTAAACCACTTCAGAAGTTGCAGGTGCCCAATGGCAACAGAAACTATTTAAATCAAACTGAAGGACAACCATTTTGCTTAGTTAAACCCATAAATATAGTCGAGTTTGCCGTTACCCTAAAAACGATTCAAGTATTGGTATACACTACGGACTAATTAAATAATTTGGGCTGATGATTAATAATATAATAAAGTGGCTTATGGTCCCCGATTAGACTCATTAACGACGTACAATGGATGGTCGGCGGAGCGGAACTTATGTAGCAGTCGAGTGTAAACTACCCTTGTATCAACCTCGGTACGGAGCCACGTAAGGGCTGATTGTTGCTCCATTGTTTGCATTTCGAAAATCTATCTGACGTCAGTTTAATATGGTAGGTACCTATTTGAATTTCGAGCTTGAATTTCATATTTGCTCGAAATTAGGCTGATATGGTTTTATCGCATACCGTAATTAGGTGCGAAGATTAATGGTCTTGAAACAACTATCAGCATGATAAAGTGTATTTTACATACATGTCTACATCTATTTACTCTGTTTATTTTAGACATCATTGACATCGTAAGTGTAAAAATATAAATTCACTGTTAATATCTTATTATGTGATTCTTGGAGAACGAGGAGGACCGACCTACCGTGATACAGTTTTAACTAGTACGGAGGTCAGTGTGAATTATTCTCTAGCAACCATAATAATTATACATAGTTACGCCCAACAGTAGACTAAATTCATTTTATTTAGTTATATTTTATTTTGTACTTTTATTATATGCTATGGTTGTTATTGTACTTCTATAAATAAATGCATTTTTTTTTCTATCGGTGAAGTAAAAGTATCGTGAGGAAACCTAAACTTAAAGTTAGTCCTGAATCGTTAATCCACCTTCAGCCCGTTTGGTGATCAATGTACAGATGCCAGCACGTCAAGTTACCCCAATGTGTCAAATTTCTCTGATCATTTTAAACCTTTTGTCAAACAGAATAAGGTTCATATTCAATTGGGAAAATTTGACACGTTGGGGTAACTTGATGTGCTCGCGTCTGTACTATCTTTGAATAAGAAGAGGTCTTTGCCCTGCAGTGGGATAGTAGCAGGCTGGTGAATATTTTGAATTGATATGGGTAATAATAAAAACAAATATCCCAAATCTTTTACACAACGCCTTCTAGTCGAAAACAAAGTTTCTGCTATGGGTAGATACTAGACAACTAATAATCATACCATATATGTAAAATATATTATATTTTAGGTAAATCACAGCCAGATACAGAACAATGATCGTGCTCATCACACAAACATTTGTCTTGGGTAGGAATCGAAATAACAACCTCCGGCATACAGTCAGGGCCACTTCACAAGAACAACAGGCCAGTCAAAACATATCCATCATTATGTTATACTAGCAGACGTAACGCGGTTTCACCTACGTAGGTCCCGATCCCGTGGGAATACAGGGATAAAAAGTAGCCTATGTGTTAATCCAAGGTGTCAGCTAACTCTATCCCAAATTGTATTAAAATCCATTCAGTAGTTTTTACGTGAAAGAGTAACAAACATCCATCCATCCATCCATCCTCACAAACTTTCGCGTTTATAATATTAGTAGGATGATACATTAACATTGTTCTATAGATATCTACATTTTGAACATCTCCTATAACTATCTAAGCTTTTAATCGTTCCATAATTGTTATGTTAAAAGAGAGCATATTGAGATGATGAGTATCATCATTACGTGTCTGAAATACCTATCCGTTATTTAGATCCTTTAACTATAGCAAAAACCCCACAAATAAAAGCAAAGAATAACAAGAAAAGAATCTAGTGAACACTATCTACATGTTTCTGAAGAAATCTTTTCCCGTGGGTGCAGAAAATGCTACAAACGAATTATGTGAAGAGGTTGGTTCGTTGGTCGGTATAAATCCGTTTGTAAAGCGTGGAAATCATAACAATGCTCTCTTGAGACCGCACATTGTAACAGTCCATGAGAGAGGGAGGTCGATGTACACTCGTGGGTGTAGAGAGAAAACTGATATGATGAGAGCATTCAACTGTTCATATCGTTCAAGTAGAAAGTGTAACAAAAACGAATTCAAAACTAGATATAATAATAATAATAATACCGGCCTCTTACTGTTCCACAAAATAATATTGTACTACCAGCTTGAAAGGTCTCTTCTCATACAGAGCCTTCTCTGTATGAGAAGCAAGAATGACAAAGCTTGCTAAATCCGGGTAGGCGATTTCAAAATAATTGCTTACACAAATTGCTAAACAAGACTAGTGAATTTTGAACCTTTAAGACGTTAATTAAATCCTGGCACTAGTCTTGTTTAGCATTTTGTGTAAGCTAAGGTGTTCATGAGTTTAGGAAATATGGATATGTATATCGACTTATGAGGCTGACTGTACAAGATAAACTGAGATAGTTCATAATAATTGGATAAAGTCACAGTGGCACTTACCCATCTTACCCTTCTGGGTTGCGTGGGATATAACTCGCTTGAGGTTAGGCGAGCTCGAGATCAACTCGCTATTGCCTGTAAGACGATCCGTGGCCCTATTGATGCTCCTGATCTGCTCTATGTGTTGGCGCGCTTCTTTGTACCAGAGAATTACTGCCGGGGAAGAAAGTACAGGCTGTTTGCCGCGCTTCAATGTTGTACTATTGCTCGTGCTAAGTCGTCAATACCTCGCACCCTGGCCGTGCTTAATGATCTCTTGGACTCTAATCCAACAAGTGATCTGTTTGCGGATGGATGGTCGGAGATTTTATTGGTATTGTGAGATGAATTCATGAATGAGTTTTCAATCTTGTTTTTTTTGAACATTTTGTTATTTTTCTTTAATTTGTTTAAAAAAAAACTGTAATTGGTTGAACCGTAGTAAATAATAAAATGAACAAATAAATTTTTGAACCGCCAACCTCGTGTATAACATTATTGCCATTTTTGTGTTTCTTTGTTATTATGTTTCTACTGTGCATGTATCAAAATGTTGAATGAAGATGAAGAATAACAAAAAGGTATCAACATGTAGGATGTATGTCACATGGTCATTGATATGGATGCTTTTAAATGCAAGCGATAATCACTGGCTAAGTCCCGTCGCTTCAGCAAGTCTCGGTGGGGCAGACGTCGTTTCTCAAGAAAGCAGACGTAATCCAGACAGAGCCCATGGCAGCAGTGTTCGCGCACCGAGGAACTGTTTTACATTTTATAGCATCTATACCAATTAACTAGTGCTAACTGTTGATAGTGTTAATAGTTTGTATCTACCCGTAGTTTAGTAAAGCTTACAAGTGTAAGAAATATTACATAGACGGAACATAGAAGTAGTAGACAATATTATAGTTATAGACTATCAAAGACATACAATACTTACTATGAACAGGACTCGACGAACAAAATTTTCATTCCAAACTTGTGTCCTAGTGGATACAAGTCTATGAGTTTTTTTTATATTATTCTAGATGGCGTTACTGAGACGTGTGATCAAAGTTTTTCTATGACATTACCTAGCATGGTCGCTCTATAGTATTTTAACCTTTCAATCGTGTTATTATAATTAGAGACACAATAGAATGACAGCGCGGACGCCGGTGTCCCCTTCAGGTTCAATAAATTAAATGGTATTTTAAATGTCTTTGTACAGAATAGATCATAGTTAAATCATGAACCAAGACAAAGAATGCCATCCTGATCCCATATATTATATTTTAAACTTTACCTTACTTTTCATATTTCGTAGAATATTTGGCAAAAGCTTAAGATCCCACTAAATGTGCCCGAGGCTTATTACAATATCCGTAAAGGGGTTGCGGTAATTGGGTTCCTATCTAATCGGTCGCTTATTGTAGTCGCCGACAAATACTCCCACTTGGCTGCAAACATTATAAGTACCTACAGAAAAAAAAAATGGTTAAGTGTGAGCCTACTCGCACAGACTCGGTTCAATACAAGAGACATGATTTTTCCATTCGCCTTAATTACCTTTTTTATCCTTTGATAAAAAACCCTGTCCCACTCAACAAAATTCTCCAGTTAAGTGGGTGCGTTTAGAAACATAAACTCAATCATTTCTTTTTAACCCCCGACGCAAAAAGAGGGGTGTTATAAGTTTCACCGCTATGTGTGTGTGTCTGTCTGTCTGTCTGTCTGTCTGTCTGTCTGTCTGTCTGTCTGTCTGTGGCACCGTAGCGCCCAAACGGGTGAACCGATTTAGATGCGGTTTTTTTTATATGAAAGCAGGGTTTCTTGCGATGGTTCTTAGACATAATTCATCAAAATCGGTTCACCCCTTTCAAGGTTATCAGCTCTTTTGTGTTAGCTACCGTTGCTATTTTAGACGTATATGGGTATTAACTTTACTTACAAACATATATGTGTGCCTTAAAATTTCAAACACCCGTGTGTGTAATATTAATAAGCAACATTATAGTGTATTTGGTCTGATGCAGCCAGGATATCTAGCAGACCAATACACTCTTGGGAAAATAACAGCAGATATGTCGTGTTTGGATTCATTTTAACCTGCATTTTTCACACACAATGCACTGATGGCAACTGGATGAGCTGATGCTGCAGCCAGGTTATCCAGCACACCAGTAGGTAGACTCTTGACAAAATAATAGCAGATATGTCGTGTTTGGATTCATTTAAACCAGTATTTGATTCTGCACACAATGCCTTGATGGCAACAGGATGAGCTGATGCTGCAGCCAGGTTATCCAGCACACCAGTATGTAGACTCTTGACAAAATAATAGCAGATATGTCGTGTTTGGATTCATTGCAACCAGTATTTGATTCTGCACACAATGCCTTGATGGCAACTGGATGAGCTGATGCTGCAGCCAGGCTATCCAGCACACCATTAGGTAGACTCTTGACAAAATAATAGCAGATATGTCGTGTTTGGATTCATTTCAACCAGCATTTGATTCTAAACACAATGCACTGAAGGCAACAGGATGAGCTGATGCTGCAGCCAGGCTATCCAGCACACTTGTAGGTAGACTCTTGAAAAAATAATAGCAGATATGTCGTGTTTGGATTCGTTTTAACCAGCATTTGACTTTACATACAATGCACTGAAAAATTCTCATAACTGTAAACTCTATAAAACAAAAGGTAATGCGTTTAAAAATTTTAAAATAAAAATTAAATTTAAAATTTAAAAAACCCCCATCGCAAAAAAGTAAAACATTTAAAAAGTTAAAAATAACACTTTAGCCATGAAATTTTACGTAACGTCGGGGTACCGTTAAAATAAGTACCTACCTACATACCTACAAGTACTAGGAACATTCCTTACTTAAGCGGTACCCCGACGTGAAGTAAAATTTCATGGCTAAAGTGTTATTTTTAACTTTTTAAATGTTTTACTTTTTTGCGATGGGGGTTTTTTAAATTTTAAATTTAATTTTTTTATTACTTGTTCTCATGACGGCAATAAAATACACGCTCTATAAAATTTTCACCTGTCTATTTACATTACAAGATCAGGATCTTACAGCAAGCTGACGGACAAATGGACGGACGTATAGACATCGGAGGTTAAGATAAAGTGTTCCATTGGCACACTTCGTGTGCGGAACCCTATGAAGACCTGAGAGACTCTTCCATAAAATATCTATCACATAATAAGATATTCGACGGCACCGCAAGTACTCAGCATTAAAATAAAATCATTTGAAGATATATAGTCAAGAACATATTCAGATTTATGATTCTACGAGAGAGCACTTATATTTAGATATCCATTAACGTAATTGAGTACCTCGTGACGTACGTACTTATTTACTGGTTGAATATCAAAGCTTGCAGCGCTGCGTCGCGTAAATGATGGATTCATGGAATATTACATTACCTTCTTTACATATTATTAATTCGTGAAGCGGAAATTTTGAATACCTTTTTAAAAATATTTAAGATGTAGTGTGGATACACTCTGAAAAGTCGGAGGTGCGTGCCTTGGGTTCGACTCGAAATAGGTATTGATAATTTTTTTATAGTTTTACCTTTTGCGGTTCCCTGCTTCGTCTTTCCAGCTGTTTAGCTAGCAAGACGAGGCTCGGGAGGCCTTTGCCCAGGAGTTGGACAGAACAGGCTAACAAAAAAAAAGCTAAAATGATCAAATTTCGACCACTATTTGACTATTTGTGACCTCAAGCAAGAACGTTCGAAAATGTATGAAATGTAGCATAAGTACTTACAGTTTAAATTGATTAGTACCGAAATCACGGTTATTTACAGTTTAAAGTATGAGATCATCAGATAAAACTTGGAAATAAGGGAACGATTTCAATGCTGGGGGGTTCAGGATTATGTTGAGAACATCTGGTGTCTGGATGTGCGTCGATGTCTTTCACACTGTATAGAGAAGGACTGTAGAATGTAAAAACAGTCAAGTTTCGACTACTGAGCGACCTACTTATAGATAGATAGATTCATGAAACAAAAAATTATTCAGTGCACACAAAAGACAGTAACACACAATACCAATTTAAAAATGAAAACTAGAAAAATTACATAGGTAAAAATATGAGAAATAAAGAAAAATAAAAAGAAGAGTGTGCCGATATTTAAATAATAATTAAATTCATTTATTCAAGTAATTAAGACACCCGTTACACATGACTAAATTACAATTTCATTCATATATATATATATATATATACAAGGTGTTGATTTGCATCCTCGTCAAATTCAAGGACGTAATTATGCTAATGATTCTCGACCCAAATCAACAATAAAATGAGTAGGTATATTTTTTATTTTTTTTGCTTAACAACGAAAAACCGCAAGTGTGAACCAGCCGTATTTAAAAGCGGCCCGTCTGTTACTAGCCCTATCACCGCGCTTTCGCACACAAACAAACGCAAACAATACATACACAACACATACGCAACGATTAATTCGTAGGCAATCAATACCGCCCCAATCACGGTGCAGGAACTCTCCCGCGCAAGCCCCTAGCCACGCCCCCGCGACCCTGCGACCCCAGTATGATTGATGTCGCCGACGCGTGTGGGTGCTTTGCTAATTCGGGAATGCCGCTTCTCGGTACATTGGTGACCACTGGATAGGTCGCGGAGGACCTGTGGCCTGGCCTCCGCGTTCTCCTGACCTGACGCCTCTAGACTTATTTGTGGGGAGACGTTAAAAGTTAGTTTACAAGGAGGATGTGACAAGTGTAACAGAATTACGTGCAAGGATCATTAGTGCTTTCGACACTTTAAAAACGAATGTGTTAGTGTTACGTAAGCTGAAGGAAAACCAGCTACGTTGTGCTCGTTTGTGCAAGAGTGTGATGGTGGCCACTTTGAACAATATCCCCGGGTAACCTAAGTAGGTAATTAATTTATTTGTACATTTTGTAAATACGTTGTTAGCTAATCAATTTTATTAGTGTAAATAAGTTGATTTCAAATTTTTAACTACGCCAACAATACTTAAGAGTCGAAAGTATCACCACGTAGGTAGTTATGTACTTACACTTAACTAGCACGTCTTTCCATTTCCATCAAACGTAGAAAACATTTTTAGATTTAGTAGATCGGTACACCAACTAAGGTAGGTATTATTGCCGGTCCTAAGCCAGAAAGGAAATTTACAAATCCACCAATTTAATCCACAAGTAAAACAAAATCACTACGAAAACTTTAGGTTGAAGGTTAGAGCAAAACTAACATTTTAATAATCATCTGAGAACAGGTCAGTGAACTTTTCTTTGGCGCACTAGTATTAAACTGTCATTAGTAACATTTCCGTATTCCAATAATGCTCAAAAATGAGTTAATTATCAAGCAAAATTTATGACAATAATGTAGGTGATTTTGGAAATAATATTAGGTTAAATTATTGCTACCGGTCATCGGGGTCATTGCTTCCTAGCGTTCGCGCGTTGCAAATCGTAGGTAAGACGTCGACACTCACGCACACAGCTGCATTGTCGCTGTGTGCGAAGTTGGGTTATTCTGTTTTATTTTTTATTGAATTAAGAGTTTAATTCTGAAACACTGTTAAATTTCAACATCAAAAAAATGCAGCGCTTGTTAGTTATTACCCGCTAACGTACTTTCAATTGATTATTTATGTATTTTATGACACCCTCCTGAAATTTGACGAGGATGCAAAACAACACCTTGTATATATATAAATATATACATTAATTAGTCAAACAAATAAATAAAATAATTGAAAAATTGAAAATAAAAAATGTATAACCCGTGTTGGCACAGCAACATGCCTGCCAGAGCAATGTCGGAATACAGTCTATTACACTGTCTACTTGTAAATATCTACATATTAAACAGCCCTGTGTAATTTTAATTCTGATGTGTCGTCTCTTTTGTATTTAAATTTATTTAACTTGTCAAGCCATGCATTTTAAAATAAGACAAACATTTCGCCAAGAAAACAAAAACATTAAGCTCTTTATGTTCGTGTAAACAATGAACACTTTATTACTTTTCTTTTATATACGAGTAACTACATAATATGTATACCATAGCTTATGTAGGTTACTGTACGAGCAAACCCGTATGTCTTATGCTGTCATCAAATTGTGAATATTTTACATTCTTAAAATAAAAAAATAAAAAATAATTTGTCGATCTGTGATCGCATAGAAATCTTATGCCTATAATATTAAACGGATTTTTGTTGCAAGTCAATCAATTATTATCGTTGATATTACACACTAATCCCATTCCAAACTGTTAAAATGTTCAAAATTGATCTGGAAGCCTATTCTTTTGTAATAAAGTTGACAATGTATATAAAAAAAAACAGATTGGAGTAGCTTGATTTGCTGGTCTCTATTTGGACTGTCAATAAAAATAGTTGAAGTCTATCAATTCTGTCATTTAATGCACTTTAATCTTCGAGCGTTTTAACCCAAACCCAAATGTTTTAAGCAATTTAGCAGTTCCCAGAATTTGCCAAAGTACCATAATCTGGGAATTGCTGAAAAAAAAAAACATTCTCGGATTCGGTCCATTAAATACATTCTCGGTTTATTCATTCGATGGTTGAAACGCTCGAAGTTTTACCTAGTTTCTAATAAAAATAATCAAGTTGCTTACATTCGGTTTCAATAACTAATGCTTATTATCAACATAAAACTTGTCGAATTCAAATAAGAATTGACATTTCGTGTTATTTCGGTCAGTCTACTCGTATACCTATTTAAACTGTTTGGTCAAGCGAGCGGGATGATTACAAAAGGAAACTACATAAGTAGTGTTACATCGAGTTGAAGCCTGATTCAGGATCTTATTTTTCCGTCATTCCATAATGTTAACATTTCCGTCACTTCTATTTCAGGTAGAACAGCTAAGTAGGCGAGCGCTACTTCCTAAGTGTCTACGAGGTGTAAGAACGTCTATATGGATTGAAAGTTTTCCAACTTAAGAACATATTCTCACTGGGGTGGCTATAAGTTCGGAAATTTCAACAACTTTCTCAGACAATGTGTAAGCTTTTGGAAAATCTACACTCGGTAACCCTGTTTCTTTTTAGTTCGATTAGAAGTATTAGAACTAATCGAAGTTGAAGAGAAAATGTGATAGAAAGAGACATCAATGCACAATCCTGATGCCTTGAGTTTAGTACATGATTCTGGAGCCAGCCTTTAAGTTTTTTTTTAATCTAATCCAATGAGGTTTTTGATTGAAAAAGTGAAGTGAAGAAGTTGTCGTTGTCGTGTCGTTTACAAACATCTAAACATCATACACAAACAGCTAGACACGGAACAAAAACACCAGTAGGACGTACAAATATTTCTTTCGTGCGGGTATCGAATCAGCGACTTCCAACGAGCATCCAGTCGCCCAGATACTATGCCAAGGTTCTAAGGTTTTCCTTATTGAAGAACATACACTAACTGACCTTCAACATGAAACGACATGCATCAAAGCGTTGCTACGAGGTAAATTAGGTAGAGTACCCTGTGTTACACGAAAACAATCAGCTAATTTAATAACCCATAGGCTAATTGCACATCAAATAAATTCTAACTAACCATAAAAGAGAAGAATCATTAAGCTAAAAGCATGTAGGTACAGTTTGCCCCATATTACTCTAATAGAAAAAGTTTACTGCCAACATGTAATTTTCTTTCGCGAAATGTGAATACAGAAGTACGTACAAAACTCCAGGCTTCGCTGTAAAATAGTTCTTAAAACAATGAGCTGTAACTGACGTTCATTTCACGTTTAATCCACTTTGTGCTTTATGAAATTTTAGTTTTGACACTGTCAGACTTTGTATAATACGTGTTTCGTATTATTGTACCTTATGGCCTCCAAACTGTTTTTGCAGGGTTCAAATTGATATTTGAACTATGTAATTGAATGAAACTTCTTGTAAATTAATGAGGGTTAATGAGTGATGTTCTAAGTTATTTTCATTTCTAATTTTAGATTAAATTGTGTACATCTAAGGTAATAAAGAAGTAACATAATCTAGGGCAGGTAATTAGAGTTTTACGAACATATACCTACAAGTCAAAAGGACGTGTAGACTAGTTATATACAGCATTTTATAATAGCCTCAGGCTGTATTTTATTTAGACTATATTTTTACCATTGTGAAAATTACATTAACGTTTTGCCGGATAATGTTCTTATGAACTAATAACAATTTGAACAAAACAGACAGAGTTGACTATCAAAAGTTTTTAAAACATTTAAAGGAACATTACAGTGAACTATATTTTAGCCCGTTTTCCGCTAGCAAAAACATAGAAACGAAGCACCAAAATCCATTCGATCAGACCAAAAGATCTATGTAGTTGAATTTTGTTTAACATCGAGCCTTTTTATTCGTTTCATAATTTTTCTTAATTACCTTAGTAAATATTGAATTAAGGCATTGTGGGAAGAAAGCGTTAGAAATATGAGGCAACACACGACCGCCATTTGTACGCCGTGCAAATACAAACCTATCTATATCGTGCAAGCTCACTCGCGTTATAATCATAACCCCACCGAGCTACATGAATTATTTCGTGAAGAATGTCTGTACTTTATAACATGAAATAAATGTTCTTGTTTACTTACCCGTCGTAAAGGTTGAAACTGAGATTTCATAGCAGTTAAGGGTCCATACGTGATTCGTGAACTTTTGTGTGTTGTGGATGTAAGATTGGCAGTTGCTAAATGTAAACTATTAAAATATAAATTAATTAAATATGTTATAGTAATACATACATAGTTAATAATTATCTATATTATTAAACATAATATTTAAATAAAAGAAACTCGATGTGAAAGTAAAAAATATGATCACATTTATCAGTGACTATAAATAACCTTAGTTGCGATAAATGTAATAAATAAAAAAAAAACATTTTTATGCTAAGCATATAAAAAAATATAAGTACCTAATAAATATTTAAAAATAAGTTCGTTGTTGTAGAAGTGTTTAACTGCGATGTACTTTTCTGAAAAAGTACCTACAATATAGTAAACTTTCGCAGTAACGTACAGACGCTACCACATCAACCTACCCAAAACTGTCAAATTTTCCCAATTGAACATGAACCTTATTGTGTTTTGAATAAAGTTGAAAACCTCTCAAAGAAATTTGACACATTAGGGTAGGTAGATGTGGTGTCTGTACATCGTAGTGGCCTCAAAACACTTCAATACTGCTTAATAGGCGAAATCGGGGAAACCTTAGCGGGCTCAATGGTTACAGGATATAACCTTAACCTTAGAATCAATTTATTAGTTTTTATAAGTTAATGTCCTATTCTCATATCTACTGAGTATACACACTAAGTTTCATAAGAACCGGTCTAGCCGTTTCGGAGGAGTTTTGTTACAAACACTGTGACACGAGAATTTTATCATAATCAGCTACATTCGGTCAGACTGGATCCCAATCCTAACATAGTTAGGAAAAGGCCAGACGTATTGTGATGTTGAAGTTACCTAAATATAGCTAACTAATCCGAACGACTGCACCCAATTCGTTTTTTTGTTATGTTTATATTGGGCCCTAAATTTACATTTAGACCCGGTAGGTGGCGCTGCAATCTAGTTCGTCTGTCGGGTTCGCTAGTGTTTCGTAAAAAAAACCGTTTAAAACATTAAGAAAAAAATGCCATTAGATACTATATGCATGCTTTATTACCTTCAAGATAGATGCATACATCTTTATGACTTTAGACACGGCACGCTTTGAATTAATCTTATAATATTTTTGTGAAAGCCGACCGACATAAAAGCTTATTCATTAACTTACCGACTTCCAACATTTTTTATTTCAGCGTCAGAAATGAACGCTGTTAAAAGTTTTCTTTCACTGAACGACAGTTAAACGTGAACTGCCAGAGGGTTATTAAAATATCAGTTAAGTATGAGGTGTGAAGGTATTAACAAACGTTTTGTGCTGTCAAACTTGCGTGCGAACAGTTTAATTTTGAGCCGAGTGTAGCAAGTTTGGAGTACAAATTGTTTGGGAGGCAGCATGGTGGCAACGAGAGCGGCCGCATAGTTCAGAGGGCGCCGCGGGAGGAATGCCACTCTCTCTCTCTGCCCTCCTAACCAAGCCCTACCTTTTCTCTACACAACTTATAGGTATACATTGCACGCTTTTGTGCACACACCAACTTAACATATTAACCCTTCGAAGCCTCGCAGAAGACCCCAAAAGCTCCATAAATATATCACACACCGAGCAAATGATACAACCGCTTATTTTATAAAGATATTTTATTAAACATTTTGTTCTGTAAAATAGATTAATTAAAACTGACATTTACAACAAACAACTATAAAATTCTTTGTATTTCCCTCTAACACTAATTACGTTAATAGGTCCTGTTTAATATTTGGAATTGATCTCTAGTATAGCCGAATGAATGCATTGACAGTTCTCGCTCAGTGGCGATATCTTAGAGATAATCAAACGATAACATTTGAACACGTAGCATATCGTATCACACGAGGATGGGAGGGGATGCGGATCGCAATTAAACTAGTACATACATTTAATTGTCGATACACATATTCGTAACTAGTAGCTCAGCCGTGGCCGTGCACCGACACAGAGCGGATTTGCAGCCTGTCGCAATCTCGGGATTCTCTTTGTTCATGCACCGGTGGCATGCCCAGACTGCCTGCCTGCCTCGTCTGTTGCCTACTGGCCGAACATGTCAAGCTGGGAACTAAATTGGTTAAAGTATGTTAACGGTACAAACCAAACGATCGGCGACAGGCTGAAAACGAGCAATATGTAGGGCACACACACGCTTAGCTCACGTTTAACATTATATTCGTAACATGGAACAGCAATGTTCACACAGTGTTTTCTTGCTACCAGCTTTGTGGTTTGTTATCTAAAGTCCACATTTAAACCAAGACTCATTTTTATCACAAAATAAATTGTTATATAAAGTCACGTACGTACGATTTAGATATACAGGCTGAGGTTTAATTATTATCGGATAATAAATTAGATCCGACCCGAGTCGAATAGTTTAAGATTAAAATCATGTTCAATATCGCAGATAGTTGTAGTATAAATCCGGATTATGTTCGCTGGCGACCCGCCCCGGCTTCGTATAGAGGATAGCATCTAATAAAATAACGGTAATCCGTATCCTGACTTAAAGGTGTGTTGATTTTATTTTTCACAGTCCTTAAAGTTTGCTACTGCAATTTGAAATACATATTGGTATATCTTGTTTTAGCGATAAGTTTTTCCAGAAGCGAAAGATTTTAAAGATGTATTGAAATTATACATTAGATTTATAGGGCGGACAATGAAAACAAAATCTGTATCCAAATTAGGTATTGTGCAGGCGCAGAAAAACTACTGGACGGATCTCAGTGGGACTTTTACATTGATCCATAGGGCTGTGTAATCAATATAATTGTAAGAAAATTATCATATCAGAAAGTTCAAAGTTTTACTAAAATATGAATTTAAGGGAAGCTGGGGACAAGTGCCTTGATGCCTATATTTATTGTTAGTTTTTATCATGTGAACAGAAAACTGTTCCCAACTAGATAGTATTTACAAATCCCTTGTGGATCTTAATGGTATTTAGATATATACATAAATATGAGAGTCTTTTAGCCTAGTAGATAATTTTATGCCAAGATATTTTTGACCGGTAAACATTTTGATTTAAACTTTTTTGCTGGTAGAAGGAAAACACTAAGTTTGCGGCAACGGCTCACTTTATGCTTCAGCCTAATAAAGCTAGGATCAAAAGTGCAACAAACGACTTATATATAGCCAGTAGCCTCACAGATGCTTGTCAATATTTTCGCATCATTTTAAGGTAAACACAGAATCTCGCAAATAATTAACCGAGTTATTTACAATCTGTATTATTACGGAAAATTTAATTGAATTGCTTTCGGTAGATTAATTTAATTACATTTACGTCGTACGTCATTACTTGGAGAGACAGCCATCCATAATGTAATAAAGGCGATGGTGTTACATTATACCTATGTTAAGAGCTCAACACGTATATATATATACAGGCTGTTAACACTTGCTATAAGTGCCGTTAATCGCAGAAATACAGGCTGAAGCGTAAAGCAGTGTTTGCTGTGTTCAGGCAAACATGGCCGTGCCGAAGAACGCTAACATATATTTTATATAATTATATTCTACCTAACCGCTCGCGTCACTGCATTGGATTCAATACTTAAACACGATATATTCATTGGAGCGAACGACACTGATTTTTGCAGCTCTATTACACAAGTATGTTCTTGTCGTAAGAATAATAATTACTACAACAACTACTATACAAAAAGCTCTTATTTTTAACAGATTTTTTTTATTATTTTAAGCGCAGTTTCGAAAGCTCTTGATTAGAGTTGAACAAGAAGTTCAATATTAACAGTAGTAACTCAAAATTATTGTGCTCAAGCTCACAGTTAAAACTCACTTAGTGAAATACAAACTTGTATGGTAAACAGTAAGAATATTAGATACATTAGTGTGTTGTTCTGTGAATAATAAAAGAATGCTATATTGTGCTCATTGATTAAATTATAGGCTTTATTTTTTAGTTATACATATTATGTACGTCAATAAAGGTGCCTATTAAATTCATCGTCAGGTTTGATAGCTAGAGGAGTTATCTATACATGCGGGCTTTAAATTACTTCATTGTGCATATAATGGCACTATTTCCACACCACCAAATATTAACATTAATTATAATTTTATTCAAATAAAGAAAGAAATCTAACTTGTCCTTATTGTATTGATGATTGTTCCCGTTTGAACTTGGTACTTTTATCATTATGTGTCGCATTACACAGTTATGCTATCAAATCTACAAACATCCAACGTTCTAACCGCAGTCTCTTTTACAGTTCCCAGAGACACATTAATGAGAATCTTAGATAGATTTATAATTTATTCATTCATATTTAATTGGTGTGCGTTATACAGATGGCGTTGATTTGCAAATTATATTTCTTCCTTTAGTTTCACATAATGTAGTCTTAACATAGACAATTACATATTTAATAACTATCGTGGATTATTGACTTCCTGTCTTTTACATCCTATCCGATACGTTTCAACAATAACATTTTCATTCTTTACTATTTGTTCACAATTTCACATTGGCTACCTACACGTCCATTTCGTCACTCTCAAACTCTCAATTCTCGAACGAGTAACTTATCTATGTCTATGAATATTCTCTCAGTTCACATACCGGTGCGTCACAGCCGAAGTGCACCTAGCGGCAGTCAGCGCGTCGCACGTGCGAGGTCGGCGCGGGCGCCGGGCGGGACGCGGGACCGGTGCAGGCCGTGTCGGGGATGGCTCACGTGGGGCCCGCCGGGGCTGCGCTCACCGGCTGGCGCAGCGCGGCCGGCTCCGGCGGGTCGGTCGTGCTCGATGGCTCCGGGTCTGGCTCAGCGGGCTCCTCCGGCGGCGCGGCAGCCGGCCGCACGTTGTCGAGGCGCGGCCGCGGCGAGTAGCGCGGCGTCAGCGCAACCCCGACGACTGGGTGCGATTTAAGACTCCCGCCTGGAGGACGTCGTGCATCATGCGCTCGTTCTCCTGGCGAACTGTGGACAAGCACGAGCACGGCTTAATCATGGTCACGATACATGCGAGTCGGGGACGGAATTTGCAGGGGTCACATCCCTACGCAGTTGATAGGTACCATCCGCTAAGAGCTACTTAGGAGGGTAGGTACATACTCAGGTAGTTTGGGGGCATATCACCGAAGGTCAGTGCGGTGGTTGACCTAAGAGCTCAACTCACATAGGAATAAGTCGATCTAATAAGGAAAGTACACATACGGTGGAATTGTGATTTTAATTTTCTTGTTGTTTGAGGTTCAATACTCTAGGGGTGATATGTTTACAACAATAGCGATTCGACTCATGTTACTGATTAGAACGCAATATTAGATTTGTGAGTAACACAGGCTGGCGTAGAAAATTAGTAAATGGTTATGGGAATAGTTTCATAAAATGGACACAAGGTTTAGTGACACACAAATTAGAAAATTTATATTAGTTCGTTTAAATTCTTTACCATAATTATCTAAGCATTATGTTTGCATCCGACTTGGTATAAGTTCACATTATGTAAAGTGGCCAACCGTCAGAGGTAACAAAACCAGTATAAGCTGACTTCGCATTCTATTATAACTCCATACTTCAAACAGTAAGTTTGAGGCCAAAGTGGTTACCGCAGGAGCCCTACGTAGACACAATACTAAACGTTATTATGATGTTAGGAACTGCATACTTTGCTTCAGCCGTTAGATACCTACTTTAATAAATCAGTTGAACACCTACAAAATATGACACGGGTAAATCAGTATTATTACCATATCGTATCCCCCTTATACTCGTAGCAAGTTTAAATATCAAAACTCTTTCATATCAGTTTGTTTATCCATAATAAACAAACTATAAAAACTCCGTTATATTATTCGAAAACAACCCTTTTAAAAAAAATATATGTTTATGTAGGTAGGTAACATAAACATATTTTATTATTATTATTAGTGATAGGCACGCGTTTGACCACTATCTCACCTGATGGTAAGCGATGATGTGGTCGACGATGAAGCACGCTTGCCTAGAAGCAACCTGTTCACTCTTGACTTGAAGACCCCTAGGTTGTAGCTATCAGGAAACACTGACACCGGCAGGGAATTCCACTCTTTGGCTGTTCGCACAATGAATGTGTTTCCATATCGTTTAGTACGTATGGTTGGGATATCTACCATGTACCGGTGGCGCAGTGCTGTACGTCTGGTGGTCCTATGATGGTAAGGGCTTGGTGGAATTAAATCGTGCAATTCCGATGCACACTCTCCGAAATATATATATATACATCACACCTGTTATCCCCCAAGGGTTAGCCACAAGTATTATATACATTGTAGTAGGCTCCTGCACCCAAATTACACCAGTTATGTTTAAGTCCTATGTAATAGGGGGTGATCCTATTGTCATCAATCGGGCACACATCCAGACTCCGGGGTAATACTGACCCTGTTAGCCGGCTACCTTTAGGTGTGTATAACTACGTAAAGATCTTCTGAAATAACTCAATTTCTCAAACATTATCACATTGTTTAACACGCATTAGCAGTTTAACACTCAATGATTCCATTCCGGGGCTGGAATCTAGAGTTGGGAACTACCTAGTTAAATGCTCGTCCTAAACAAATAAAGAACGAGTGTCGCCCTAACGCGGCGGTGGTGCCAGCTAATTTTGACGAAGGATAACACTGTTAAAATTTCCGCTTCGAGAACGCTTAAAAGTATTAGAGATTCATAAATTTTATTACGTTTTTATTTTCACTCAAAGGAATATTCCACATTAATAAAGGATTCGGAGATAATTATCGAGATTCATTAAAAGCGGGTTGTTAAATAAAGTTAAACGTAAAAAATCTTTCAATTAGGTAACTGAAGTTCCCAATTAAAAATGACTTTTCTTTCTAAATATATTCGGAGTTGATAATATAATTATATGTAGTTACTGTTACACAATTTTTTTTCTCATTCTTATGACAAATGTAGGTCGTTCGTAAAAGTTCATCCAGCTTGTGTTAATAATACTTCTTCGAAAAGTTTTCTGTTTAGATTGTTTTTCAAGGATTTGAATTTGTCCATTTATTTGAATTTTCATTCGTAAATTTTATTCTATAATTTGTACAATTTAATGCAGTCAAATATCTCGCCTGTACTTCGATAGAACGCGAATTATGCACGAATAAAAAACGAAACTGAACTTGCCTTCAGGCCAAGCTGAAAATTTTACAATCGAAAAAGTTCCGAAGCGAACTACTTAGTTCTTTTTAAAAAATAAATCGACTGAAGGTTGCTCTTCCATGCAGTTCTAAAGAGTTAGTAACTATTTAAATGTTTCGTTCATGCCTGTTCTGTGTTTTAATTTATATATTTATGTCACGGATATCTATGGTGGTAACTTTACTTGTAGAATACAATGTTTTTTACAATACGATTAGAAGTTGTTTTTCGTACATTTTAAAACTTCGAAAGCTGCCAAAGGTCTGTTTAATAGATGCCCTAGAATATGACTTTTATCTACTTAAATAGAGAAAAGTTTTAACACAAAATTACAGTGCCAGTACGTCATACAAAAACAAGAAGAAAGCGATGAAAAAAACTCAGACAAACCAAAAATCGTACAAAGAACTCACGGCATTTACAGATAAAGTGCAGACAAACAAAGAAATAAATTGTGTCCAACATTTGAGGTTATTATTTTTGCTATAGGAGAACTGGATTGTTCTCGAACAATCATTTGTTATCTTTGTTTATGGAGAACTGTACCGTTATACGGGTCTTTATTACATCAGTTTTTTAATCCATTTGCGCACCCCTGTCGAATATGATGATTTTTTTCCGGATTATGGCTCAGCGGTGGAAGCTTATTCGCTAGTAGTTTTTTTCTCTCGTGTTATTGCGGGATTTTACTATTGCATGGAGATAAGCTGACGGTCTGACTATGTTTTTAGACCGAACATGCTTTTGTCATAACATCACTTAGATGCCTGATTTAATCCTTTACCCAGACACTTACCGCCTACGGGAGGTAGAGTGCACCGCTCGGAAAATGGCCTGTGAAAATGTTTGAACACTTTTCATTTATATTATATTAAAGTGAAGTAAAGTTGGTAAGTGGTAGGTGGTATGATGAAGGCTACTTAATTGTGATTATGACAGATACCATCAATACAACTGTCAATAAGATGCTTAAAGAATCTCAGACCTTTGCAAGTACATTATAATCTTAACTGATAATAGATTGTTTGTGTGTGATATGTCAGAGTTTGTTCGTGTGTAACGTTTTCGCGCCTTTAGTTCTACAATTATCATTATGAAATTTTGCATACACGTTGAAAAGGACATACGATACCTTTTACCCGGAAATGTAAGTACTGCTCCCGACGAATATAAAATCTACATTAACGCGACCAAAACCGCGTGCAATGGCTGGTATTAGAATAATTTTAACAAGGAAATGTATTTGCCAGCCAATGTGTTCGTCATTAACCTATTGCTCTTATTCCAATTTATTTGGGATCGGCACAACGTGTCTACTTCTTACAGACGTCTCTTATTACCGTGATCTCGATAGTTGCCTTCTCTCTTACCATAATATCTTTTACACAATCTTTTGGTCTTCTTATCTACTATTATAACCATCAACTGTATCGTTTGTCTATAAGTGGTTGCAACGCTCTCGCGATCCCCGGGTCGGGAAAAATGTTATTGAGTTTTGCGACCTGTAAATTCCTAGTAGCAGCCCGGAGGCTGGATTTGTGCCCGATTAATGGCAATTTAGGTAGGCAAAATATGGTTGTACCACAGATACCTAACCCTTCGGGAAATACAGGCGTGTAATTACGTTATGTCTTATAACCATTCAAATTCATACTCAATTTTGTCTTAACCTTTAATGTGATTGATAAACACATATAGTTCTGCGAAAACACAATAGAACGCACTGGGCAGTGAACATCTTAAAATTATTAAAATTACTAGCTGCCCCGGCAAACTTCGTTGTGTCTTAGAGTCAATTTATTGCTCTTATCATTTTTTTTTTATATTAGATATACATACGTTTAATAAGACGACAACAAATAGATCTAAACCAATAATAACTACTACTACTTTTTATGTAAAGAGTCTCTACTGTGATCTTATTTAAACATTTTGTGTTCAATAGAATTAAAATTACATCATTTATATATATATATAACCTAACCTAACTGACCATACCTATCCTATAGCTAACCTAACTACCTAACCTAACTACCTTACTAAAATGCATTGATTTAAAAAATACTAAATTCATAATTTTAAACTAAACTGTTGCCTTTAATGTTACATACAATTTATACCTATAGTTTTCCCGGTCTACTTTAATTAAAGTCCTAACAGTAAAATAAGTTCTATTTGCATAGAATTGTAAATTACGTAAATTGATTTCTGAAATATGAGACTTTTTTATGCTACATAAAACCTCTAAGTTTAGTTACAAAATAAATTTTAGAACGTAGTCACCTGATTATGAACTGGGAAGTTTGACTCCTGTCATGTCATCCAAGATGGAGCTGCGTTTGAAAAATGTTTGAGACAACGAATATTCTTGATATTTATTTTTTCGAGGACTTTTCATGTTTTTTATTAATTATTATGCTATTCCGGACAAAGACAAATCCAAAAAGACCAAAATCATTCAAATTAATCCAGCCGTTCTTGAGTTATAAATGGTGTAACTAACACGACTTTCTTTTATATACAGGGTGTAACGGAAAGGGTATATACATCCGAAGGGCACGGATTCTCTTGGTGATAAGAAACGACATGGCAACGTTTTTATACATATACGTACATAATTGTAAAGTTGAGCCCGCCCGCACCGTCGCGCCTTCGTCGGTTAGGCAGAGCCCGATAGGTCTGTATTAGGCGCGCAGAACCCGAGATAGATATACTGGAACCTTGCTGGACAGGATTATGACCCTCATAGTGCGGTGACACGTTTATTATGATTTTGCATTTAATAAACTGTCGATATTAAATAATATCGTGAAGTTTCAAAGTTATTAGTTGGGAGCTGAAATTTTGAGGAAAGACTTGTTATTAAATACTCTATTCACCCTGTTTGTATGTATATACCCTTTCTGTTACAGCCTGTATATACATTTCTAGTTTCCATGAATTCTGTACTAAATAATAACCACAGTTACAACTACTTCACATGTTAGGGTTGACCCACATAGCAATATTTTGAAGCAAACCAGCATCACACAATATACAATAAGTACCCCCATTTATGTTATTAGGTATGTAAACAACTTGGAATATTTCCGTCTGAACGCACTGGCGATTATCCAACCTTCTATTATTATGTCTTTCATGACGTAGATTGATACTTGTTCTAATGGATTAACGAGGCTTAATTACTTAATGTCCCCTTGTGATCTTACAAACGTAAATGATTGTCGTATATCTTTTTGTCTCTGATTAAGCTTTAGCGCTGAAGCAGCCGAATTGACGGTGTTAACTCCGGCTTTTGAAAGGTTAATCAAGTTTATCTGTTGTGAAAATCTGCGTCAAGTGACGTGTTTGGTCTATGTTATTTTGCTTAAGTATTCACAACACTTTGTGTTAGCAACGATAGCCTAGTGGAGTGATAAAGACGATAGTCTGAGCTTTCGTATTCATGTGCGTATTGTATACCACACTTGCTTCACAGTGAAGGAAAACATCATTGAGAAACTGGCATTAGGTATATCCTAAAGATTAAGATTAAAGACAACTCCACGTCAAAGCGCGTATTTTGCGTATGGGCTATAATCTACCACGCGGGCCCAGTGCGAATTTTATGATGTCGCATGTCTTCGAATTTTTGGTTCTAGGACATCCCGTTTTCTTCACGATGTTTTCCTTCACCGTTTTGAAAGGAGTGGTGATGAATTAAATTACACAAAGTAATGCGCCTGCCTGGGTTCGAACCCCGACTTACCGTTCGTAAGTCGGGGGCGCCACCACTGGGCCACCGCTGCTCTCAACCTAAGAGACATTTCTCGACGCTATATGATGCCTTTTAAAAGGCCCAAGGTTGGCATGAAGGTTTCGGACTCCAGGTAAGTCACTAACTAACCACACAAAAAGAAGAAGAATGTTTGGTTTGACAGCAAACCAAATAGTGATCAGAGATCACGTATCAGCCTTTGACAGTTGATTCTAAACATTAGTTTAATTTGTCGGTCGACAGCACTCGGCCCTCTCACAACTCATGATCTATTTGCCATTAATTTAAAGACAGTATTTGCGTAAAGCCTTTACTGCTGCGAACTTCCTCACAATGTTTTCGTTGGCCGTTTGAAGCTGGTAATAAATTTGAATTGTGTTTGAAACATTATTGGTACACGCCCCTCTACAACTTCTCTTCTGAGCTATTACTTCGTTGTATCAATAAACTTTACTGAGAATATTTATAGAAGTGTGGTCAAAGGGAAATTATCTACATAAATTATTTAAGAATACGAACGCTATTTTTCAAGAATACTCTTCGTTGTTACGTTTATAATATTTTACTTGCATGATGCAAGAAGATGTACCATTTAGTGCAGTAGTAGCGGCAAGATCCTGTCTTTAAAACAATCACTCGTGACGTATGCAGAAAAACTAAAACACCGAACAGAAATGCGAAAACAAAACACGTGCAGTAGAAAATTTGCGTGGGAGGACAAATGAAGACGTTCACTACATCATCCACAAGATTAATAAACGTAAACATGTGGCACGTACAACACGTAAATCCGATTGTACTAAATTCACGTAAGTGTATCGTAGTTTATACGAGTAGATCCATGTATTATTGGGCCAGCATGAGCGAGGCTCAGTTTCCACCTGAATGCACTGGCGGTCCTCCAAACTCTTTCAACTGGTATCCGCCGCATGCGTCGGACATTATTAAGTCTCACAAGCTTCGGGACGCAGATTTATAAATACGGATTGAAAATGTATTACCTATCGTGTCTACTTGAGTATTTTATGTCGAGCTTATTTACTACACTGCTTGCTTATTTGAATATACAAGTACTTATTTAAATAACTCTTGTTTCATTTCAGTTCCACATTTATATGAGTTTCGTATTTATTTATGTTTTTTGCTCTGTTGAGCTCGGCAGAGTTTATTTCAAAGCAGAATACTTACTAAAAACTTTATGAATTAAGAAGCAGTTCTTTGTTTTTTAATTATGATTCTCTTTTTGTTCGACATGATATGTTGAGCGGAATTATATTAAAATTTGTTTACTTGTTTAGCTTTACCTATACCTCATTGTTGGCGACAGATCTGGCAACCCCGTTGCTAGGAGCTAGTTTTGTTGTTAGGCTAGCGACGGGGCGGCTTGCTTTTTCTATTTTAATTTTCTTAAATTTGCTGTCTTTTGTGATCGAATTATTATACCCAATTGCACCTTAAACTGATTTTGATTCGGTGTCTAATCATGTCTAATACTCATTATGCTCCCACATTTGGGCTTGAATGAATAGTCAGCAAACTATACGTCTACAATAGTTTAGAACTAATAGGTGCCATAATAGAATGATGTTCAGTTGTTCCTTGCGTGTGTGTTGTTATGTTCATCATCTGAATAGCACCCATAATAACAGGTTCTTAATTGAAATAAGCAATACCGTCAAAAGTGAAATATTTTCATGTTTGAATACGCCTAAATCAATTCGTTACTATCTCAATAAAAGGTCCAAACACAGATCGAATTTAACCCCCATGAACCTTTTAAATCGAACCGCTGACGACACCTAAACCCCATAAGAATAAACGACATCCAATTGGTTAAAAACGGAGGTGATAGCCCATCCAATAAATGTTAACGATCTTAAACATTTTTTTCATGCCTATTGGATGTTCGGAACGCGGCCCGTACAATAAGTATTCGGGGCCCGGAAATTACGAAGTTATTTGTACAATATACACATGTTATATAAAATCTGTCACACCAGTTTGGCTTAAAGGATTTTTGTCATATGCTACGACAAAAATCATTTAGGCCAAATATTTTTTGGTCGGTATCCGGGAAAGTATTTCATCAGAAAAAAATACGACAGGTTTAAAATAAACAAAAAACACAAATTTTGTAGCTGAAATCAAAACGATTTTCTCAAAAGAGGGTTGAGAGTAGCCCCTGGCAAATTTTTTTTTGAAAGACTTTTATGGCATCTTATTAAAAAGAGAATTGTTGCCTACCCCGCTCTGGTACACCCAGTAATAGCAGACTACCTTATTTCATAGTTGAAAATTAGCTGATACTGCTGAGAGTGTAAAGTGGACACAATCACAGAAAACGGGATTGTCCTGGCGCAATGCCAGGCTCTCCGGCAGAAACTATCGGGTTATGCAAAGATCTGAGAATTCAATTAAAACTGTTACAAACCTCAAAAATTGTCACTACACTCTCATAATCCTACTAAAGGCAGTTTTATTTGAGGGGTTTAGTTTAAATATAAATAAGTATCCAAATGAAATTGAATTTGTCTAATTTGCATTTTTATTTTGTTCGACCGTCCCGTGTTGCTAGTAGATTTAAATAAATGTATTGCAGAGTAAGGTCACGGTTCTGTCAACATTGTCTTTTGCTGGTGTTGTGTGCGCCAAAATTAAATGTAGGTTCCCATACTCATAGGTTTTACCGAAAACTAGCTTAAGAAATATAAACGCTTAATATTTTTTACACGTTTAGCCTTTGGTCAAATTATACTCTAAAATCAGTCAGTGCTATTCGTGTCCAGTACAACAATGCATTCAGGATGCTGTTGGGGCTGCCACGCTTCTGTAGCGCGTCAGGTATGTTTGCTGACGTGCATACGGATGGCTTCGCTGCGATCAGACGCAAGCGTGCAGCGTCCTTGCTGTTCAGAGTGCGTGCCAGTTCTAACAGTCTCCTGCGTGTCATTGCTGGTAAGTTTGATTGTCCATTTGTGCACTTTTTGAGTCAAATACACGTGGTTGGCTCAAAAAAAAAAACCATAACCTATCATAGTTTTTAAGTAGGGCTACTAACATTTTATTGTACATACTTTTACTGAGTGATATGGATTGTTGTCTGAAATAAATGAATTGTTATTATTATTTATTATTATAAACAGAATAGACACGAGTAAGTAAAATAAAATAATCTCCAACTGAATTACGGAGTTTGTTCTTGTTAAAAGTTTTAACTCAGTGATATCGATTCACCCAAATCCTTAGGCGTATAAAGCTTCAGCTAAATAATATCACAAACAAATAATCTGAAGTAAGAAGGGGAGGATGACTGTGTCGGAGGCACTTCACCTAAATCAGAGGGGAAACGAAATCGTAACGTAGGAAGAAGGTCAAACATTGGTAAATGACAGAAAGGAGTGTGACAATGAACGAACAAAAGTTTGAAGAAGAAAATAATATAATTATTTCTTATGTTTATGTTATTTACGCTTACGATTATAAACTTACAAAATTATGCGAATATCTCATGAAAATTGTTTGAAGTTTGTTCCTGTAGCAGTTTAGACCTCAAATTCGTAGTTTGTGGCAAATGTTTTCCAAGAATCTTTTGGGAAAACTAATGTGAGCTAGTTCTATAGCAGCAGTGCGATTCTGGTCAAATCACCGCGTGAAAATGTAGGCGTAGTGAGAGCGAATTAAGACTGTCATTCCTATTATTCCTTACTAATGCTTAGATATTGACAGTTCACTTCACTCAAGTTTTCACAGCGTGACTTTGACTGAATCGACCGGCAGTTTGGCAAAATTGAGTTTTGGATTCATAAAACAATTATGGAAGTTATCGTTCATCTCTATCGCAGTGTAGACAGCGAGCCTGCAGGTTTACAAACTACATAGGTGTGTGTACCACTTACATCATTATAATTATATCGTACAATTATTATCCGCACCCTCATCGTGTCCGGTAACGACTTGTCTATCAATGGCCCAGACAATAGCAGTACTATCAATCAATTAGAAGGTACATACTGGAAATGCTAAAGAAAATTAGGCAGAGTTAATGAGGCGTTACGAAAGATTTCACTACAAAGTCAAAGTCAAATCATTTATTTCAATTAGGCCTGATAACAGGCACTTTTGAACGTTAGACTTACAAATAAATTAAACTATTATGATTCTAGTTGCACATTCCAAAAGGTAGTTTCGTATAGAGAAGAATGTGCAAGAAACTCCATACTTACTCTTTTAAAATAGATTTTACAATATTTGTATACATAATCAGATTATATGTGAGGACGATGTACCATGAGAAAAAAAAACAGCTATTCTGAGATAGGTACAAGGTGATATAAAATAAGCAACGCGGCTGGTAATTGTATGAGTGTATTTAAAGATACATGGTGCTCACATATTTACATAATATTTAAACCAAAGTTGATTATTAAAAAAAAATAATAATCATGAAGTTAATACTTAAAATAAAAAATAAAAATAAAATAAAAAATCAATCTTATTTAACTCATTGCATAATACTCGTATCCATATACAGTGCACGGATCAGAATTAATGCTAAATAAAACATATTTCTACGAATGCGCTCCTCATGTTGGATTATAACAATGAAAAAATTATCGTAGACTGTAAAGGTCTACTCATATCTGTGTGGTTCTTTCCTTAAAAGAACATCTCAGACACTAATCTGCATGGTCCTAATATGATTGGACCAAGAATATTTCTGGACTACAAAATAGACTGTGATCTCTGAGTTTCATTTGGTGTTTCTTCTTAGAGTAGACCAATTCACAGAAATAAATTATGATGACCTTTTTGTAAATAGGTAGATAGATTTTGTCTGTTTGCTTTTTGCGGTAAAGGAAAACACTGACGAAAGTCACGATACAATTTTCTGGGTTTAAAATATCAAGTGTACATACATTACTTTATATTAAATTTAACCTTTTAACCAAATCCGTCAAACCGTTATCAAGTAATAAGGCAAATATAGTTAGGTATTTATAATCTCGACCTCAAATTCAAATATTGATTCTGTTAATGGATTGTTTCCCAAAACTTATAGGTACAAGTCATTAAGCTTACTTACTGCGGCAGTCGTTTAACAATGCTGAAATGTTTCATCTGTCTGTTCAAAACATGAGTTAGAATAAATATGTAGTAATATTAGTCCGGTCATTTTAGACATAAAAATAGTGATCAAATAAAGAAAATTCCGACAGAGCCAAATCTTCGTAGAGACCTTAGGTTTACCACAAGGAATAAAGTGTCAAAAGTCCCCATCAGTCCCATGTGAGCTTAGGGACTTATTTGGGGCCCAAAATCAAAATTTTAGGTTTTTTGGATTTTGCTCGAAAACGGTAAGTTTTATCGAAAAAGTACTTCCGAGCAAAGTTGTAGATCTTAAAATTTTCTATAAAAATGGTCCCTATGACTTTTTCTCTAAGACCCACTATTTCCCAGATAATGCGCTTGTAAGAATCATGTTCTACATAGTATGCACACATATGCCACGTATATACATATTTAGGAACGGACAGAAATATATTCTTCTAAAAGTGTATCAGCTTATCCAAAATGCCAAAACTTTATTTTATTTTTACATGCGATAACCGGATGCGATACTACGTCAGCAATGTTTAGAAAAGGGGCAAAAATTCAGTATTAAAATTATTTGAAAAAAATGATTAGATTGACTGCGCAAAAGTATTTACAGAAATTAATTCTTCACCTCAAATACTAATTACTAAAGGAATTTGGTTTCTTCTTGCGGTTTATGGAGCTCCAAAAAAAATTGATTGCATAGATACGTACAGAAATTTAACATTTGTAAAAAATACACGAAACAAAAAGCAAGTACAGTTCTCCCAAAGTGATAATGCGCATAGAAATATTCGTCACTGTTCGGCAACGGCCGTATTCCCCGAGTGTCGGATGACTATATGTATAAAGAGTGGTTAAGTGCATTTTCTTCATGCATAATTAGGGCTCTTACGATTCAATGATTCGGGTGTTTCCGGGAATACGACAATTAGCGAAGATCTGCATGTGCATTATTAATTTGGGAATACTGTACAGCTATCTTGCCTTCCTCCAACATCTATATTATCAAGTAGCAGTATACTATCAAGTTCAGACATGGCAAGGCAATGAACTGAACCCTGAAGACTGGGGTTGGAAATTGATAAATAATACTTTGGAACCGATTCGAACTTTACTGCCCCCTGCTCCAGAAAAACTTCTTAACACTATTTTTTGCAATTGCAAGAAAGGTTGTAGTGCCAAATGTGGCTGTAAAAAAGTAGGGTTGCAGTGTTCTCCAGCGTGTACCAATTGCCAAGGTGTCTCTTGCTCAAATTTTCAATTAAATACAAGAGAGGAAAATTCATGTGATTTTAGATGAAGAGACAACTGATTCATCTTCATTTGAACAATTTCTGAGCGTTCATCAACAGGAAGGAGAAGAAGAAGAACAAGAAGAAATTGAAGAAAACATGATTGTAGAAGTTGAATATGAAGAGTATGAGTCAGATTACAGTAATAAAAAAAAGTTAGAACGACAGTTAAACTCAGTAACCCATATCAATAATCTTCATACTATTAAATAATTATTGTTCCTGAAAATAACGTCATAAGGGTTCGTGGAATAGGCCTACCGGGGATACCACGTTAAAAAGACGTGCTAAGTACACTACCTCACAGGTGGAGTGGAAATGTGTGCACATTATGTAGAACGTGATTCTTACAAGCGCAATATCTGGGAAATAGTGGGTCTTAGAGAAAAAGTCATAGGGACCATTTTTATAGAAAATTTTAAGATCTACAACTTTGCTCGGAAGTACTTTTTCGATAAAACTTACCGTTTTCGAGAAAAATCCAAAAAACCTAAAATTTTGACCTTGGGCCCCGAATAAGTCCCTAAGCTCACATGGGACTGATGGGGACTTTTGACACTTTATTCCTTGTGGTAAACCTAAGGTCTCTAAGAAGATTTGGCTCTGTCGGAATTTTCTTTATTTCAATTGTCTAAAATGACCGGACTATATATGCTATACATATCTTCTTTGTTGTTGTTATTTTTAAAAGCATTCAGGATGGGACGACAACGTCGAACATTCAGACACCATGAGTAGGTATCTAGATTATTCTGGGCCCACCAGTGAGCGTGATTTTTTTTTGTCGGGTTTTCCTTATTTTTAAGTCTTTCTTGATGATTTACTTTGAGCTGTTTGCAATTGGTCTTTCTGTGCAAATAGATAAGATTTTAATCCGAAAGATGTGACTTATTTACTTTCTAAAGAAAAATCTCACTGGGTCAGACAGGATTTTGATTTTGTTTCTGCCAGAAAAACAAATGCAAAAAGTATGTCCTTCTAACACTTTCCTTATTTTAATACGCCATCATGTCTGTTATAAAACAGTCATAATGGCGGTATATGAATATTAAAATTTAATTTAGCATATCAGTTAGATAATATAAAATAATACACAAGCATTTTTTTGATTTTTCGAATTGATGGAAAACGACTTAAATAAGCGCATCATTATTAAGGCGAGGGAGATTGTGAGATCATGTGACATTTTGACTTAATGTTTCGCCGTTTTTTTAGATTAGGTGAAAAAAGGAAAAATATAATGATGTGTCTTAAATATTTAGCAGTAATCTAGATGAGGGACTAAAAACTAAAATTTAGTCATCTAGTCACCACCACTACCACCACTCTATAAACATTATTTTTTCTGAGATTGAAAAAGAAGTAAGTACATGATGTTTTAGTTAGGTTTAGTGAGATTATCTTCTTAGTCGAATAGTGACGCTGAACAATTTTTTTCCTTGGTTTTGACCGACTATTATAGCTGAGTCGTGGTGAGTTGTGGCTAAGTAAGCTTAGAGAAAAATCCATACTGGAACAATGCTAGCATTTTGTTTCAGCAAACTTTGGTCACGGAAAATATCACGGATGTAATAAATAAGATCGAGTCAACTCGGTGAAAGAAATAAATTACGTTTGAGCTTTCACGTTTAGCGACGGGTTACCGAGCGGGTCAGACTCCGTTTTAAGTGATAAAGTTAAGATTATCAACTGCCATTATTTCTTAGCCCAAAGAAATGATGAGGGCGAGCGGTAACTTTATACCAGACCAAATATTTTCAGTGATTAAGAATCGACTTACCTCGAAATCAATCTGATGACTTCAAAAACTAATTTCAAAGAATAATCAAAACTTTGTAATCTTTGGATTTGGTTTCAAGGAGTAATCAAACGGTTGGTTAAAGTTACCGGCGTAAACCAGACCTCGTTTGGTGCTAATGAGGCATTGATGATGATCTAAAAATCACGGAGCTAGTAGCTTAAAGGCAAATATTTTAGGTATTTTATAAACTACTATTTCGAGTATATGAAAATCTAGAACCCTGTAGTGTATTATTAAGAAAATTCAAACGAAAACATACCTTTGTAGAAGTAAATATTGGGTTACCTATTTTAGTAAGGTTTCTACTTTCCCTCGCAGCGATTCACGAAGGTATCCGATTCAAGAAAAAAAATCTCTTTACAGTTTGGAAAAGACATCATCCTACTATTAATACCATTTAGTTCAATAGATAGTTTGTAAATATTTCTATGGTTACATCATCAAACATGATTGTGGAGCACCAAAAAAATAATCTTCAA
This sequence comes from Euplexia lucipara, assembly GCA_921972225.1. Taxonomy (NCBI): domain Eukaryota; kingdom Metazoa; phylum Arthropoda; class Insecta; order Lepidoptera; family Noctuidae; genus Euplexia; species Euplexia lucipara. The sequence continues at coordinate 13,468,502 of OV179148.1, forward strand.
GTAAATTATTATTTTTATTGGTTTTATAGAATTTGTTTACTGTTTAAAAAATACGCTAATATTAGGAAAAGGCCGTAAACAAATTTTCGGATAAAGCAAGTACTGAACGCATGATATCAAATTGTTCCTTGATGGCCCTCCACCCTGTAAGTATGTTTATTACTTGGTACGGTGAACCCTACTTAGTTAACAATATTGGTATTTATTCAATTAAGCTCCTACGTAGAATATTGATCGACTCGAAGATTTCGCTAAACTAAACTACTCCTCAACTAATTAAGACGAAAACGGTTTTCTCTATGAATTTCCAATCTCGCTTGAGGTTTTGGCTAAATAACTTAACGTAGAATGGAACAAGGTACAAAGAAATGTTTCAAGAGTGCGCTTTGTGTTATGTGACATTTTAGTGGTCTTGCTAACGTGTATTTTATATATTGGTGCGGTAACGTTATCGATAAGTTAGGTAAATTTAAAGAGTAACTAACAGAATGTGTTGGAGGTAATGTAGGAGGATATAAAGAATAATGCCAATCATACTTGTTGTTTTGTGGTTAGTAGGTACGTAAGATTAGTTTTTACAATGGAATAAATCCTTAATTTATAAGCTAACAGACTTTAAATAATAAACGTACACACGCCAGCACATCAACCTACCCCAAACTGACAAATTATCCCAATTGAACATAAACCTTATTGTGTTCAGAATAAAGATGAAAACCAATCAAATAAATTTGACACATTGGGGTAGGTTGATGTGCTGGCGTCTATCCATATGCAAAAAAAACTGTAAGAAGAAATTAATCTTTCCACCAAAAAGGCACCCAAAAAGCTGGCAGCATTGTTATGTCAAACGGCATTGATTGAGCCAGAAAATAAGTCAGTGCTCTGGTCTGGTTATGAGTAGATCAACCGATTGGTACAAGCAGGTGACGCGGACCCCACCTCATGTTCGAATTACAGCTCATGGGTTTCTTATAGTCCGAACGCCGCCGACACAATAGGCAAGACACCCTTAATTATACCCACCCTCTACAACCAGAGTCTTGGCTGAGCAATTCATTTTTATAATGAATAAAACCCTTTTGACTCGCATTCATACGTTTCCAGAAAATCCTCATTAGATACATATTTCTAGTATACTTTTATGTAAATATTAAAATATAAAATTGAGCGTTGGTACTACTCTATTGCATGTTTTGTTTTGTTCCAAAAGCATTGTGAGGAAATTGCACTTTGAAGAAAAGGAAAAAAATGGTCTTTTGGGAAGCTTTCATCAGCTTGTAATATAGAGTATTTATAAAGTATGTTAAAGAGTTATTAATAATACATAGATTCTCCGTTGCTTCAGCATAACTAAACGATTTTAAATTTTGTAGTAGGTAAGTACCGTAAAAACGTTTATCACGAAGAACGCTGTATTTGGCTTTGCTTCAATAAAACTTGAGCCATGAAAATGAAAACTAACATAGATAACTCAACAACTTTTGGTTGATATTATTACATTTATACTCAATTAAAAGAGACGTTAAGTAATTATCTTTGTAATGACGTAAAAGTATGATGCTAAACGAAATGTTCGACTCTCGTTTAAACGGTAGTAAACTGGTTAATTTAACCAAACAGTAATTAAGTTCATTAACATGTCCAAGTAAATAACAGAAGAACTCTCTTCAGTTCGTTTAGAACTCGCTTTGCGTAGAATGTAATGTAAAGTGGGTTACAAAAGGGACCCGTGCCGCGCAAACTTTGTCACGCTTTGTTTCTGTTAGGTTGGCACTTTTGGACATGCTTTTACTATTTAATAACAATTTTAACGGTGGTCGGACTTTGTTGACGAAGAACTAATGGGACAATATCGGAAGGTATATAATAAATAAATATTCCACAACTTTTCACACAACGCCATTTAGTCCCAAGTTAAGCTTGAGAGCTTGTGTTATGGGTACTGAACAGCTGATAAACATACTTATATATTTCTAAATACATACATATTATAGATAAATTACACCCAAACACAGAACAAACGATCGTGCTCATCACACAAACATTTGTCCTGGGTGGGAATGGAACCCACGACCTCCGGCATAGCAGTCAGGGTCACTAACTACTACACCAACAGGCCAGTCAAAAATAATAAATTAATGTTAAAAGCTGTTCGGTTGCTGCATGTTTCTCGTGATTCAAACCAAGATTATTTTATTCGTATCTATTTTTAAGTATAGCTTTTTTTTTCCGGGATGAAAAATGATAATGTCAATTTTTTAAAATAAACTTACCAACCTACTATTAACAATACCTATGCTTAGTCAAAGGGCTATCCAAATTGCAGCACCCTTAATAGTAGACTAAAAAAGTTAAGCTGAAGAGCTCATGTAAACCTTTTTTGTATACGTTTATGAAACATTATATGTAATGTTTAAAAGAAGTTTGGGTATATAACACACAAATTTTAATTTCCAAGCGGATAAATAATTTTATCTGAACTTTTCATGGACGTCTTTTATAACCAACTTTAGCAACTTTTAAACAGTAATCATTTTAAGTGAATAACGCTATAGTCTCTGAGATAAAGGGCCAAGTAAAAACATAAATCATTACGTCCCTGTATAAACAAATTTGAAAGGTTTTCAATACGAACAAAGGGATCGTATCGAGAAAATTCTATGAATTTGCGATGGATTCAAAGTTTATAAAATTAATAAAGAAAAGATTGTAAAATTCTTGCAAAATCCTAAAATAAAAAAGCTTTAGCAATGGTATTTTTGATTCAGTAATGGCTGCAATTGGGAAAACGTTAATAAAGACACCTATACGAAAAAAAAGAACGAACTGCGTGAAGCCGCGAGGCACACTGTTTTATATTACCTACTCATGTTATTTTTAGCGTTTTGACGTATAATTATTTTTTATTTACTTTTCAATATCGAAAAAGCATCATACAACAACAATACAACAATATTGAGTTTGGCGAAATCAAAATCAAGTTTAACTAATTCAAATCAAATCAAATCTTTCTTGCAATCCATAATGCATACAGGTGGTAGGTGTTTAAAAATAGAAACAATTGTGAACAGCAAAATTCAAAATTAAAAAAAAAGAGTAGTAGGAAAGATGAAGACCGTTTTAATAATATTTATTAATAAATAATATTTAATATGATGTTTTTTTTTGTTTTTGGTGTCGTTGATTTTCTTAAGAGTTAACTCGATATCAGCCCTACAAATTATAATGGCTACTTATTTGATCGCTTTATAACCTATGACAGAACTTTTTTTTTTCAATAGGGTTTTTCAACAGAACACTTCCAGGAGGTTTGAGGATATCCTCAAATCGGCTGTTATTGTTTTCCCCGGTTATCCACGCCAGTGAAAGCAGCTGCGGACGCAAAGTTGCTAGTGTCTAGTAAAGTTCAAAGAAGTCATCTCAAACCGCTGGTTCGTAATTTATTCATCTAAAGTGCCATGAATACATCATGTTTAGTATCACCATGTAGCCGTGACGATCGATTCAAAATGAATATATTAAATATCGAGACGAGAGTCGCGAGGGCTTTGTAGTGCACTGACGTTGCATACACTTTATATGTGTACTCGTAGTTTGGTAAATGTATAAGGAAGTATTTATTTCTGTGTGAGGTCATTACGTCATAGTGAATATTAAACCGAATGACTTCAATTTTTGGGACTTTTATCGGCGATATCAGACGTTTCTTGAATCGCAATTTATCTTTTCGGTACCTAACAAATGCTTTTTAAAAAATCATTTGCTTTTTGGGATGTCAGAAAATAGAAAATAAACTCTTTACTAAAGTAGTAACTCTTGAAGAGACACTAAATCAAAAACATGTTTTTTTATTATCAAACAGGAATTTGTAGGTCCTTAATTCATTAAACCCCAAGCGGACACCGGCATCCGCGCTGTTATTGTCTTACTATTGTGTCTCTAATTGGCACGATTGAAAGGTTATTAGACTTAAACAGTGAACTAATTACTTTACTTTAATAGAAGCTTTTTCTGTAATATTATCACATAGGTAACACTTTGCTAAATGCTCTACATATTTCTTTCAGATTGAGGTCAAATACCAAAATGTGTTTTGGTTTGAGACAATTAGAAGTACCTTCAATATGTTGCCACCCGCCAGTCTCCGTGTTACAACTGACCCCTATCCCGAAATCAGGGCCGCTTTCAATTCGGCCATTCAACATTGGGGTTAAAGGAAAAAAGATCAATCGCTACGTCAGCACATTATTTCTGGTAGACCTATAATGTGTGTAATGGTGCCATTAATTACAAATAGACGCTATAAACTACGTCATGATTTATGATGGCATGAGTTAAGTGTTGCCACAGATATAAAATAGAAATAAATTTGAATGTAAAACATTTTGAGTGGAGAGTTGTGTTTAAATCAACAAAAGGCGTATACTTTAGAAAATTTACTAATAGTTTTATCGCAGTTTCAATTGTTATAGATATATATTGTTGCTAAATGGTTTTCAAACTAAAGGTAACTTGGCACTTATACAGATAATTTGTTTAAAGATTGTTCGCCGTTCACGTTGGAGTCACTTTCCAACAATATTGAACAAAAGTTGGTAAACAAGTGACTGCTGGGGACGTGTCCCCCTTCAATTACAAGAAACAAGAGCCGGGCTTTGTTACCGTGGACTGTGTTTAGAACGTACTTTCATAATTACGTCATTGAAAATTATATCATTAGTTGGTCATTATACGTTTTTAGATAAACACGTGATTTCCAAGAAAAATAATGCTACCAAACACGATTTTTTTTTCAAAGAGAAGTAAAAATAAGAGCATTTACGAGTTAAGTCATAGTAGGAACTATGTATATCGCAACCCGGACATTCAGCCAAAATAACAACATGGCTCTGACAGGTTAATCCTTTCACCCCAACGTAGATACGAGAGTCAAAATGCAACAAAACTATGTGCATGCTTAGTCTGACAAGTCGTCAAGTCCTCTTTCGTCGTGTTGATGTAATTTTGACGACAAAATTATTTCAGTTTAGCTAATTTACCATTCCTTTCTTTAAGCTAAGCCTAACTAACAAAGTTTTTAGAGTGTGTGTTAAAGCCAACTAAAGCTTACTATCTAGTGTCACAGTACTTATGCGATGACATACGAGCGGTGTGGTCTATTCTTAGATAGAAAGCACTCGGTTTAACTATTCCTAGTGTTCGTACCACTTTCTTGGTACTTAAGAATACAGTCATACCAGTAGTAAAACCATGAGGGTCAGTTTTCAGATAGAAGAGGATAAAAAAAACATGTTAAGTGAGTGTGTTAACTCAAATAGCGGTCCCTAATTGAATGCAATTGTAATTTGTTTGCCAGAAGACTGATGAACTGTACTAAATCGAAGCCATTGGAAAATGAAAAGTAGGGAAACTAAATTGGCCCAAGGCAACGCCAATTTATTAAATTTTTAATATAATCAGAATCATTTATTCTCTCACACATGAGTGCAAAACAATACCAGTATGCACTCTAATGTTACTTTTATTAAAGTACAGGCCATCTTGAAATGGAATGGATGGAATTCCCCATTGCCAAAAATTCTGAAATTCCATAAAAACGTTTATCACCAATTCAACGCCTTTCATAGAGGCGTGACGAATTTTCAAAAACCCTTTCTTTATTTACCTTTGTTTTTCATTACACTCTTGTACAAAAGCGTGAGCTTCTAATTTGCTACAGAGATTATATTAGATTGAAATTTTCAATAACTTTGTATCCTACGTATTGAATGCGATCCGCGGTTAGGAAAACAAACCCAAAGTAAATGAAACTTTTAATTTTAACAGAGAAGCAAAGCAATAACAAGATTTATGAAGCTTCGAAAAATCCAAGTAAATAAATAGAGATACCTAGAGTGAAGTTAATTGAAGTTAGTTCAATCCCATTTATCAGGTCCCTCGACGATCCTTTAATAGTTCATAACATTCTCAAAAAGGCTAAAATAAAAGGTTTTCAGTTAGTCTTGGCAACAGTTTTGTTTTTACTGAAGGGGAAATCTGACGAGCCCCAGAGCAATGAGTTTTGTGAAGAGTTCAGGTTGAATAATGAAGCAAGGAAAATTTAGTGAAAGTAATAAATAATGTTCATCGCTTTGCGGGAACCGTAGATTTGTTAGTCCCTTAGCGGCTTCGGCTTCAGTATTACGGATCCATATATTGATTATCCATTTATAGATTTATCTTTGTATTTATGGCTAAGATTTTTAAGGAACGTTTAAGTTTTAAGCTGATCAGATATCAATTCTTGAAAAATAAATCGAAATCGTTTCTTTATATTCTGAAAATTGTATTATGTCTAAGAACTGTATTCACATCTAAAATATATCAAGCAGGTAAAATAAATAATGAAACTAGACTATTTCTGTTACAATGTAAAGCATAAGCCTCTTCTCATTCAAAGAAGGGACGAGCATTGATCTCCACCTTTGCCCATTGCGGGTGAAATAGCTACTTTAGTTTTAAAAATCTTGAATAATATCTTACACGAAGTTAGAAAAAAATATTTGAATCGCCATTCTATTTTAAAAGAGTAAGTAAGTATGGAGTTCCTTGCCCATTCTTTTCCATATGAAAACAAACATACCTTTTGAAGGGGGCAACTAAATCAATTTTAGTTGTTTAATTTGTACGTACGAAGTTTAAAAGTTGTCTAATTCATTTTTAAGTGATGACATGGATTAATAAATGATTTGAGTTTGACTATTTAGCTTCGATGGTCCTAGTGTATATTTTTTTTATATTTTTTATTTTGTATCGTTTTTTTATTTATTTTTGATTTAATGTCGTAGAACTTGTCACGTATTCCAGTTTTGTACATGTAAGCGGGCACGCCCTTTTTACTTGAAGGCTTATATTTATTGAGTTGGATGAGTTTAGTTGTCAATGTCGGTACTTACTATTCTTATTACTACTGTCTTGTATATTGGAGTGTGCTAGCTATCATGTAGCAAATAATTTAATTTAAATGATTAAGTTTATTAATTACCAATGCTGTTTAAACTGTTCTTCTAACATATCAGACAGACGTGTTGCTGGGGAGTTTGTTCCGCCACTTCTTCTTCCCAGCAAAAACACTATCAAGTGGCGAAGGGCAGGCATTTTGGGGGACTGTCTTATGTAATTTTTGACGTTCAAAAAGTGCTGATCCTCAGCCTAATTTGAATAAATGACTTTTGATTATGAACTTCGCAACCTCATAAATAAGAGAGTCGACGCTTTCACCATTGTGACAACCCAACAACACACTAGCAGTATTACACGTAAAATAACTTTCTAGGTAAGAAAGACATCCTTAGCCTCAACCGATACCACGTACGGATTATGATCGGATCTCAAGGAAAAATATTATAAGGGGTTACCTAATACATTTTCCTTCGTTTCATTGGGCATAAAGCAATTACGCTCCCAGCGTGTACGTTATCAAAACTACACTATATACAGTTACTATCTGACTTCACTAAGTGCTAAATGGATTGTAAGTGTACAGTGTAAAGTGATTTCCCCATAAAGCTATAGTATTAAACATTGAGAGCTCCACAAACCGACATAAAATTAATAGCAAGTCGCATTAACGAGTCGCTTATAGAAAATTATCGCGTAATGGTTGGATCATATTTTATGGGCTGTTCTTGGTTGATATTAAGATAACTACGTACAATTGTTATTAATAACAACTATTGCTGGCTTTGAGGGTTGCAGCTGAAGCACGGCAAGCCAAACTCTGTATGGCAAAGTCCCGAAAAAACACGTTTCGTCATCATCATCATTATCTGCCTAGCTTTTTCCCAGTTGTGTTGGGGTTAGCTTTCGGTCTATCTAGATGCTAACTAGTTTACATTTTAACCGACTTAAAAAAAGAAGGAGGTTCTCAATTCGGTTGTATTTTTTTTACATTTTTTTAAGGGTTTGTTACCTCAGTACTGCGTCAGCTATGGATCGATTTTCAAAATTCTTTTTTTACTTTAGGGCAACAGATTGGTCCCATTTATATCAAAACTCATTTCTGATTGGGGATCCTTGAGGAATTGAGGAAACTCCTCAAAAAATATAGGTAAGGTGGCCAATTTATAATGAACGAATCAAAACTACCAAAGCCACAGACTTCCGAAACTGAAGTTATTTTTCATCTGTAAGTGTTTTTTAAGAAGACGATTGTTTTTTTTTTGTAAAAAAGTTTTTTATATGGAGCGACTGTTCTGACCACAACCTAGTGATTGGATAGCACGATACCCCTTAAGTCTAACTAAGGGATAACGTGTTGTAACTTTTTCATTTTTTTGCCATCTTCTCTTAACGACTGTCAAAGATCTACTTATGATAGCCGGTACTAATGCCTTAATTCATTGAACCCCAAGAAAACACCGGTGTCCGCTCTGTCATTGTCTTTCTATTGTGTCTCTAATTGACACGATTGAAAGGTTGTTCTTCCTGAGGCCCGAAGAGGTATATTGTGTAATTAAGGGTAAGCTATCCAAATAATAAATTCAACCAGCATAGTGTAACCTTCAATCTACCCGTGGGGCTGTAATTTTTTGTCCACAAGTCTTTAAAAAACTATAAATACTTTTTCTACAAAAACTGAAATTTTGGTATATGGACACCCAGTATTCACCTACTTGTTACGCTTTACCTACATATATTTACGGTCACGTGTGGTTGCCCAAGTGCCAGTAAAGCGGAATTAACTGCGTTTGCTAAACTATTAGGCTCTACTCAGATGGACCACAGCTTTTAGTCTGCTTTATACCCTACGTAGAGGAGCGATTATAGCAATATACGCCCACGATGCTTCGTTGTAATGACTGGTCAGATGTTCTGCAACATTTTCACGTTTCATTTTTTATCTCGAAACATTATATTCAGCATGCATTTTGCGAATGTTTTCTTTTTCGTGAAATATCGTTTCATCTTCACTCACTTTATGAATCAATTTTCGAAACCATGCGTTCTAACTATATTAAAAGATAGTAACATGTTTTATTTCTAAATAAAACAATGGACAGTGCCCATCCATAGGTTTTCAACGCGTTCACTCAAAGCTTGCTCACCAAAAGTTTACTCCTCTCCAGAAAAATGGTGTCAAATTTCTTTGGTTGTTTTCCAACTTTATTCCCAATAGAATAAGTACCAATGTCCAATTGGTATAAATTGACAGTTTGGGGTGGCTTGATGTGTTGGCGTCCATACAAACACAACTCAAACAGTGCAAAACCAATAACATTGGACAAGCGTGCAATCAGAAATATGAAACATGAATTTTATGAAAACATTATTACTCGAAAATGTATTCAAAATGTAAAACGGGCAGGAACGTACAACGTTGAATTTCAAACATTTGAAAATATTTGTTTGAATACACCCGTGGAATACATGCATAACGTATTTCCAGCGAAGGGTGCTGGAAATTGTTTCATGTAACCTACATGTACAAGAACAGTTTACAGATTAACTAGAACTATATATAAAAAATATGCAACTGTAGATCAGATCGCGGGTTCGATCCCTGGGTCGGGCAAAGTATTATTGAGTTTTTCATCTGGGATTTCTCAGTAGCAGCCCGGAGTATGGATTTGTGCCCGATTGATGGCAATAGGCTCGCCCCCTATTACATGGAACTTAAACATAACTGGCGAAATGTGGGTGTACTACCAGGTACAGCTCTGCCTAGCCCTTCGGGGATTACAGGCGTGACGTTATGTATGTAAATCAGATATTCACGTGATTATGTATGTACGTACAGACGCCAGCACATCAAGTTACCACAATGTGTCAAATTTATTTGATCGTTTTTCAACTTTATGTCAAACAGATTAAGGTTAATATTCAGTTGGGAAAATTTGATACATTGGGGTAACTTCCGGTTAGAGATTTCTTTATTCTCATAAGAATACATCAATTCACTTACATGAGAATATTAAAACTATACAAAAATTGTTTTTGGGCGTATTGTAGAAAGTGAGACATTTAAAAATATTAATGAAATAAAGGGTAGTCTTAAAAAAAAAATCATTTAAAGCAATGTTGGTTCAAACACAAATCAACAGCAAGTTTCCGTACAACACAGATAAGCGTAGCTAGAAGTGGCTCAAACTTAGTGCATTAGATGTGAGTTTTTAAAGATGTGGTGTTTTAGCATCTTTTTAAAACTGTGTATGGATTTTGTTTCTTTTATTTCTTTTGGTAGTTTATTGTAAAATTGCGACCCTTCATACATAATGCTTTTTCTTCCGTAATTTGTGCGCGGCGGATATAATTGTATGTCTTGTTCACGTCTTAATTTCATTTTGTGTTTTTTTTTATTTTTTGTGATAGTAATCTTCGTGTGTATGTTTCCGTTTAGTATTTTTCGAACGAGTATGCATGTATTATATATGTATGTTTGAGTGACGTTCATTAGTTTTGTTTCTTTATACAGTGTTTGTGTTGGAGTGAGGTAGTCGTAATGAAATAGTGTTTTAAGTAGTTTGTTTTGAGCAGTTTGCAGTATATGTATATTTGTTTTGGCAGCGGAACCCCATAATTCTACTAGGTAATCAATATGTGGCTTAACAAGAGAGTTATAGATAAGATAGCGCACTTGATGTGGTAGGCAGCGAACTATACCCCGTAAGGTCCCCGTAAGTGTCTGTAGTTTAGTTTTTGTTTTATGAATATGAGGTAGCCATGTCAATTTACTATCCAAAGTTAAACCTAGGTACTTTTCCTGGTCTACCTTATTTATTGTTTTATTATTTATTTTTAGTGGGATATGGTTTCCAATTTTTTTGTTTTTGGCTGCAAATATCATGTAATTTGTTTTGTCTGCGTTAATGGTAAGAAGATTTTGCTGAAACCAAAGATTTAGTAAATTTAGATCATATTGTGCGTCGTCTATAATGGTATTTAGGGAATGGCCAAAATAGAACAGGCATGTGTCGTCTGCATACAGTGTTATGTCGCCTTTTAGGCCAATTTGATGGATATTATTAATGTATAGGAGAAATAGTAAGGGGGCTAAAATTGAGCCTTGAGGCACACCGCATTCTACAATTCTGGGATTACTTTGAGTATCACCTATCTTCACCACTTGGTATCTATTTGACAAATAAGATCTAAATAAGTCATGTGCAGGGCCCTTTATACCGAGTTCATCAAGTTTGTGCAGTAATAACGTATGGCTAACGGTGTCAAACGCCTTTTTGAGATCAATAAATACGCCTAAAACTATTTGTTTCTTATCAATATGGAGTTTTATGTTTGTTACAAGGTCAATTGTTGCTGAGAGTGTGTTGGAATTTGGTCTGAAGCCATACTGTTTATCGTAAAAGAAGTTAATGGAAATCAGATACTTTTCAAGCCGGTTGTATAGAATTTTTTCAAATACCTTAGATAGCACGGGGAGAACTGAGATAGGCCGATAATTTCCTGGCTCTGATTTTACTCCAGATTTATAAATAGGTGTAACTTTGGCGATTTTAAGATTATTTGGAAAGGTCCCTGTTTCGATACATTTGTTTAAGCAAGAGGTGAGTTCTACAAGAATTATGTTTGCAATGAACTTAATGGATTTTGTGGTTATACCATCTAAGCCTGAGCTGGTGTTGTTATTCAAGTTATTTATAATTTTTAGGACTTCATCTGTTGTTGTTGGCGTGATATCAATTAGTGTAGAGGAACCATACACGACACGCGTAGGATAGCTATCATAAGAATGGTATTTTAGTGGAATTAGATTCGCTAGTTTTGAACCAACATTTGCAAAAAAGTCATTAAAACATTCACAAATCTCTTTTATGTCACTGACAGTGCCATTTTGTGATTGCAGTTTTTGGGGGGCACTTTTTTCGAAAACTTTATTGTACGATAGGTTCTTTATAAGACCCCACATTTTTGATGGCTGTTTCTTGCAGTTTGCGAAGGCTTGCATATAGTATTTAGATTTTGTTTGTTGGATACTCTCCGTTACTTGGTTCCTTTTGTCTCTGAATGTTTTTTCTTTCTGTTTATCATTTGGGTTGTTTTTGTGTTGATTCCATAGGGTATTCCTATTGTTTATTTCGTGAATTATTTGTTTATTTATCCAGTCCTGTCGAGGCAGATTTAGTGTCTTGGTTTTAGTAATTTTACTTTGTTGCAAATATTTCATCAACTTTTCTTGCAGTATATCATATGAACAGTCTTTGTTTAAATTGTGGGTTTCTGAGATGGTCTTATAAAGTAACTCATAGTTGATTGCTTGGAAATTTACTTTTTTTAATGGTTCCAAACGGTGATGTTCTAATTCACAGTATATTTGCTTATGGTCAGAAAGAGGTGTATCAATGATGGCCAGATGAAATTTATTTAACTTAAGGTTTGAGGAAATGTGATCAATAATACTCTTTGATGTTAAAGATTCTCTTGTGCAGTGAGCTTCGTCTATTTTATTTAGGATTCTGTAACCATTTTCTTGAACCACTTCCTTGTAGAGTTTTGTTGCACGGTCTGTGTTTAATAGATTGAAGTTGAAGTCGCCAAAGACTATACCACGTTTTTTTGAATACAGCTGTTGTGAGTAGGTTTCTAGAAAAACATTGACATTTGACTGTTCTGGTTTTCTATAAATTATACCAATGTCCAAATTATAATTTGCGATATGTATCCACAGATAATGGCAGTCATTTTGACATACTTCGTTACTTAGACTATGTTTCAGATCATTTTTAACAAATATTGAGACGCCACCTCCTCTTGTAACAGTCCTGAAGTTATAGTAGTGTGTGAATCCTGAAATCTGGAATCTTTTTCCTTCTTCATCCGATTTTATCCAGGTCTCCGTTAGAACAATGATGTGGAGGGGAGATGTGAAGGCCTGAATAACACATTTTAACTCGTCGAATTTGCCAGGTTTCACTATACTTCGCATATTGGCGTAAATAAATTTTATGGATTTTTTGGTTTGTTTGATGTTGCTAAAGTTGTGAACAATTTGGTAGGCAATGTTATCGGTATATGGATCAGTATTATCATTTGAAGGAAGTTTTACTGCTTTTAGTTTTTTGGCGGTATCTCCACGATTTTCGGTATACCGTTAGAATATTTTATTGTTAAGCTTTTACCTTCAACATCAGATCGGCGTTTAAGTTCCTCTTGGAGGTTCTGCATGTATTTTCGCTGTCTTGGTGTTTGATCCGAGTACACTTTTATGTTGTTTCGGTTTATACTGCTTTGAGCTCGGAGTATAGTCTTAGCAATTTCTTGAGTTTTAAGGGTCACTTTCAGTGGGCGTGATTTTTCAATGTTATACTTGCCCAATCGCACAATCTTTTCTGGCTCTATATGACCACTATCTATCGATTTTAGTATATTTATGACCTCGTTTTTATCATTTCTGATGCGTTCGTCCTTATTCGAGGAATTGGGTTCAGGAATACCACAGATTACAATGTTTTTGCTTCGATATTCACGTTCGTTTATTTCCGCTATTATAACTTCTTGAGTATCAGATGTGGAAGATGTTTGTTCTGTCTTTAGTAATTGAACTGAATGATTGAGAGCTTCAATTTTTTTTTCAGTTAAGGAATTGTTACTCTGCAGTGATAATAGCTCTGATTTTATGTTATTTTGTTCTGTAGAAAGATTTTCGGTAATTGATTTTATGCTGTGAAATTGATCCTTAATAGTATTTATATCTTCGGTAATTTTTGTTGTAAATTCTTTTTGTGCTGTAGTAAGAGATGTTAACATAGCCATCATTTGAGACATCTGTTTGCGCATCTCGCTCAGTTCAGTTCGTATGTGCTCATTGTCATCCGGTAGCTTCCGTTTATTACGAAAGGTTACTTTCAGAGAATCTGACAAATCGCGTTGAGTATCGTTAGTTGTCAAGTTTGGTTGGGAGTCACTACGACCAATACTAGAGCCACTTCCAGTTGGTGAGCGTACTGTACTCATGATATCTGTGTAATGGTTACTCACTCAGTATGAAGTGTTGTGAATGTTGCGCTGTGACGTCTTTGCACCGTTTAAGTGCGACAGAGACAAATGATCCCGTCTCTTTTTACCGAGGGGGTGAGGAGCGGCGCTTGCGTTGGTAAACCGCCGGTAACTTGTCTTCTCAGTAGTATAACGTCGTTAAACACTTATTAGTGGCACAATGTGATGTGAGACTTATTCTTATTGTGATTACGTATGGGTTTAGACTACCTTTAGATATTAGAAATAAAGGTATTTTAGCGACACGTCTACTTTGTACAGCGTCCTACAACGGAATCCTAACTTGATGTGCCTAAATCACCAAATAATTTCTGAACATCCGGCCGATCACCGGGTGATTTTAACAGAATAGCACTGCAAGTTTTACAATCACCTGCTTTCAAATCAAATGACAAGGCACACTTTGCAACAAAAAAAAAATACGAAAAATAATTTTGTAAATAAGTTTACCAGTATTTTACCGGCCTTAACTAAAAAAACATCATGGTCACAGATTTAGTAAAATTCTAAATGTTTTTTCTACAGTTTGACACGAAATGAGCTTGATGCTATTTCTTTGTTCTAATAAATTGAAAATCATTAAGCTGGAATATCAAACGGCACTTTATTAATTTGCCATACGATTGAGTGCACTGAGTGACTCATTAATTTAATTGGATATTATGACTATAACGTGTCAGAATCAGTAACCCTTACTGCGTTTCAATTAGTATCACTTACGGATTAATTAATTATTATATTGACTGGCGAATCTGTGGTAGCACCTGTGTGTGTGAGCTGCTTGAAGCATCAAATAACATAGGTGCACATACATACATAAACTCACGCCTTTTTCCCATGGGGGTAGGCAAGAAACTACAGAGCGCCATATGCTACGATTCTTACATACTTCTTTTGCTTCGTTTACATTCATACATGTTGTCATACACACACGCCGGTTGCAAGTACTTCGCACCTGACCTTTCTAAAGAATCTCACCAATAAGGTCTACGTATGTCCTTCTAGGGCGTCCCCTCCCGGCGTTCCCACTTACATCTGCCTTGTAAATACCTTTCGTTCGTTGCCTTTCATCCATCCTTACAACGTGACCAAACCATCTAAGCATACTCTACTCTCTGCTCTACTCTCTCTCTCTCTTTCTGATCAAATAATTAGCCAAATATTTCTCATTGGTAGGTATTAATAATAATATATTATTTTAAAACACATGCTTGCACCTATACCCCTTGATTATTATCTGTGCCATGGCGGCTGGCCTGGCCCGATGTCTAAGGAACATAAAAAGCCCTTAAACCTGATTGGATACAATCCCTTAATCAATTTCATAAACCAATAAAATTCTGATTCTAGGGTACAAAACATATCTTTTTGAACAGATAGCTATCTGTTCAAAAAGATCTTAACATTTTATTAATGTTTACAAAGATAATAAAACGCGAGAGCGAGATTAAACTGTAAAAGGAAAACGATTCAACAATCGCTATTGTATTCTACGAGCACCTAATTAACATGGTACTGTTATTAATATCTAATTATATATACAGTATATTTGTATAAAACTATATATATATTTTAAATATATACAATATATAGCGCAGTAGAACCATACATTTACCGGCTTGAAAGCCGTTCGTTGTTATAGCTTTCAGAAAGCTTTTATGTCATTTTGTTACGAAGATAAACAGCGATACATTTTACGATATCTCTCAGATTTTAGTTTCAATTTAATAAATATGTTACACTTAATGAAGGTAAGTGTGCTGCGAATAAGTACCTACTCAACGAATCGATAAAAATATATTTCATGTCCTTATAATGTAAAAAAAAGTAAAAAATAACACTTATCTTAAAAGACACAATTTTTATATGATTCTTTAATATTATATTCTTTGACATAGTAGGATATTGATGGTAAAAGATGATACCTAGATGTGATCGAATATCCATCTCCCATTTTCCGGACATACATAAAACTTTATTTTACAAATTTATAGCGGGCTCCAGCGATAAACATGGACGCCGATACTCATACTACTTTACTACCGTGTCATGTCTACGCAAATGCAAGTATAAATAATTTCTCACATTATTACTTTACTGTCTAGCATATTAAACTTTACGATCTCGATTATACTGGCTGATAATAATCTTATGTTTAAAATCTATCGTTCTATCTCGAAGCTCTACTTTTAGCTCAGATTTCTCCAGCAATATCTTAATCCAGATGTATACCAGCTTCATTTAGCTCCTCTGTAGCTGGTATTTTATCACCCGCCACAGTCCGCCTCAAGCGTCATCACTAATTCAAACATACGACATTGTAAAACCGCAATTTGCGCAACGTTTATTTTCCCAGACACTGCTGTCGTTAAAAATAGTCTTATTTTGTTACTGATTGATATAAAACGTAACAAACTTACCTCTCAACAATTTGTACAAAACGGGTTGCATAATTACCCTCCTAGTTTGTTCGTACCTAATTGAAATTTAATATGAGCCTTTAGTTGTAACGCGAGGTCGGCAAAGTTAGAGGTATTTAGTAAGGGAGCTGTTTTTGTTGTAAATTATTATTCTAACATTCTTGTTCAGATCACCAGAGGATTTTTTTAGGAAGTATATTAAAATTATAAGGAAAATAGATAGAATCTGTCTCGGCTAAAATGTATAACGAATTCCACAACGAAGTCTGAGTTTTTAGAAGTAAACTTCATAAAATCGAATCGAATTGCATGGCTTTAGCTTTAACTGTAAGCTACGTAAAAGCTCCAATAAAATTAAATACTTGCTCGGGAACGTTCTCCGATTGACCAGATTAATTAAGTATGTCGTGTAAAACCACGGTTTACTATACTCTCGAACTACCTTTACCTGTCTCTGATCCGAACATGTGACTTTACTTAACGGACCAAACTTGCTAAGTACTTCAACTCTGAGGAAGTTGTTTGATGTACGCCCGCCAACGAGGAGACACAACTAGGCGCCTAGGTGTCCCACATTCTCACTAAAGATAAGTTAAATTCTGAATTTCAGAAACTTGAGAACGAAATATATGCAAATTCATCGCGACGTCTTAAACTGTATGGACATACATTTAAATTAACGTCTATTACAAAGGTGCGAAGGCAGTAAAAGTACTCAAAGTAATTAAAAAAACAATAGGGGCTGGTATACCTACCTGTTCTGGTTACTATTAGTACCTACTCCATTATTTCCGACGCAAGTTCCAATCAAGTGATATAAATCTTTCCCTTTATTTTTTATTTTTTTTACAAAATGCAGACTTTGTAATTTAAATCGATCTTTCGAATCGAATCGGAAAATCGATTTTGGCCTTTCTGAAATGATTTATTTCATCTAAATCAATGGAAGTACTTAGGTCGAAATTGTTTATATTATAGTGCTTATGAGTCTGTTGAATAAAGACTAGAAGTCGTAGGAGGCAACCGTAATGTTTTACATAAAAAATATTATAATTTTCACTGTCGATGATAGAATTAGCACGCTATATTCTACTTCAAGCTATGATTGCGGTTATAATGGAAATGAATTGAAAGTAGATAAAAACGTAGTGAAAATGAACGTACAAAGTTTTTTATTCTTACCGTTGTATGTATTTCTGAAAATGCTAGAGACATCACACGAAGTTTCCCTGTACTCAAAAATGGTCGAAGTTAATTATAAAGTAAAGTAAAAAAAGTAGAAAAGTTTTTTGACAGAATATAGGTAAAAGCAACCTTAAATACGAATCCCAACAGTCCTGTGATTTGTTTCTAAATAATTCTGCAGAATTGCGGCGGTTATCAAAAATACCTGTGTACGTTTAATGGTTGTTTGATTTTGATTTACACTGGGCTCTGTACTATAGGTAGTGAAAACTGTAACTGTAACAGTCTTCCTCGTTCATAAACACTTACATACTTCTACACAATGACTCACTGTATGTATTTCATTCTTTAACAAAAATAAAACATAAAACTATGAATATGGTTATAAGCCATATATTATAAGTAAAAAGGTGTAGATAGGTTACTTAAACAACATTCGATCTTCAAAAACGGCTCTCTAACGCACGCACGCGTCCGTTGACGGCGCGATGCGACACTGAGGTCAAGTGTGACTAGTTAGCCACATTTTAACGTGTCACTTGCTAAGCGCGTATAACCTATCTACACCTTTTTACTTATAATATTATCGGTTATAAGACTGTTAATACTATGAGGGTATAATGTGAACATTTGTTGATATGATAACATGATAACAAAAAAATAGTGAGGATAATTATAAAATATTACAATTATACGCATAAATTGACAAAGTAATTCTAAAAATATCTTTGAAAAAAAAATGATGATTTCGATTTTAAATAAATATTAAAGTCACTGTTATTATTTTTCTATTGAACTCATCTTCTTTACCGGTTTTTTCTAGGATGAGTAGAACCTATACATACAAGCTATAAAAAATCGTTCACCTTGTATAGTGAATAATTATAATAACAAACTAAAGCTGCTGTTGTATGGCCAGAGATTCCTATAACTATCAGCGTGCACCGAAATAGAACTAATAAAGTTTTAAAGACTAGAATAATCACTGGATATTAATCAGAGTCGAATTGAGTTGAATTGGATAGCCACTTGTTGCCGATCGCAATGCGAGCTGTACATATTATAATTGCGACGATCTATTTCCTAGAATAAGGGTGTGATGTTTGGAAGTAAAACATTGCAAGTGCATCGAGTGTTTTGTATGACGACGACCCCTCGAGTTAATACATAATAAGTGGACACACCAACGTTTCCGTACGAGCGAGGACCCTTTGAAGTCGCCTTTGTACGGTATACACGCGGGCACATTAAATGTATGCGTTGTGACGCCACAACAGCGTGATAATTAGATTGAATTTAGTCTAACACGGGGGTCACTCGGCCTGTACTAAACTCTTCATCAGATTTACTTCAACGAAACCTTAAGTGCCCTGAACTGGGGTTATGAGAGCCATTAGATTTTTTGCTGAATGGCACAGTTTATCTGCAAACTCGCGCTTAACTTTTTCGTTTTCGTAAGCGTTATTTATTTGTATGCTTTCTCTGTAATCTTTGTTTATACAATGCCTTGTTTCATTTTTAGCTGTATAAGCTTTCGACAAGAATAATCTTGATACGATATAACTTTATAGCATCGTCATCGCAGATAATAAGGTTTTATTTATCTTCCAATATTGCTCGCTCCCCTCGTATCAATCTTATATTATTTGGACGGCATCTAATATCTTGTTTGTGAAAAAAAGAAATAACAAGGACATGCCCATAATTATTTTGACGTGAAAACGTCTATTGGCTCGATGTACTCACGGTCGTAAAATTTCGGACAGAGAAAGTATTCAAATATTTCAATCGCGCATAGCTACAGGATTGTTAATACTCGAGTAATGACTGAGCATGGAAAATATAGGTCATGTCTGTACCAATTTGGTTTTGAGGCAGGATTTTATTTGCTACGACGTTACCTCGTGCGAGCAGACGCATGCGAGCGCCTCTATTTTTTACTACGTGTCGAATTCAAATTAGCATATCGCCAATACGTGTTTTTTTAGAACAGTGATATAGGTGTAGACCCAAATCGACTTAAAGCAAATTAATTTGCAAGATTATTTTAACCAGCGCGGCGGCCTAGTGTTGTCGCGGAACTATAAAATAAGAATAACTTAAATAAAATATATAGGTAGGTTTATAGGTAAATTATGAAATTATTTAAGAAAAATATACGCTTTCTGCAGGTCATGCCAGCCTAGTCGAGGAATTTTTTCTTCGAGAAAATTCTCAGTCCTGGTGGCTTTAGAAATTACACAAATATTAAAATAATATCCAAAGATTTCCTCCTCGGCTATACGTATATCTTAATGGAAATAAAAAAGTAAAAAAAAATGAGCAAAATATCATATTCAGACTTAATTATGAACAGTTTAAAATATGCAAAACCCCGCTTATAACATTAATTGCTTATTTTTAATGATATAATAATAAATTCATTTATTCAGGTAAGATATCCGTTACATATGATTAAATCAAAATTTTATTAATATATGTACATTGTATTCATTAATTAGACATACAAATAAATACAATAATTAAAAATTGAACATTAAAAGTTATGAAACTTTGAGATGAATTAGGCATTGTGGGAATAATCACTGTGTTATGAATGCATAGTGATTATTCCCATAATGCTTATAAAAACAAAACTGTGCGTTCATTTTTTTTTGTTTTTGGTTAAATTAGAAGATCACTGTTACAGTTTGTGGTACCAGCTACGCCGTGCTGCCGACTCGTGCGAGTGGAATGCGCTTGCCCACAAGATGAATGAGCAAAGCGAGTACTTTCAGGAGGATACTGCAACTGTGGTGAGCCCGCTCTTGACACGAATAAGCAGAGCGCTTACTCACACGATAAGCAATCTCTATGGACGAGTGAACGAAGTGAGTCCATCTACGACATATATGTAAGCCGAACTCGCATACATTTGACAAAGTGAACGAAACCCCTTTATAGGAAAAGCCAATTTGGCTAGTCTGCTTCAGTGTTTTACAAACGAAGCACATTCACGACGCATGAGTGGATGAGCGCCATCTGCCAAACTCATAAGCCAGCTGAATACACGCACTCGGTTTGCGAGTAAATCTGCTCAACTCGTTAATAGCAGAAGGCTCAATTCACTCGCTTGTGTTGCGAATAGAGTTAGCTTTGCTTGCTAGTGTAAAAGAGCGCACAGCACATTTGGCGCTTGCTCGCTCATTTTAAGAGAGGACTGGGTACAATGTAACCAGTTCTCTTAACTTGAGTAAGCATGCACCCAGTAGGGGGTCAGTGGGCTCGCTTCGCTTGCTCGCCATAAAACTGTGCCCACTAGGTACACAAAAAGTACGATGCATACTAAAACTAAGCCTACTTATTTTTTTCTAAAAGTTTAGTCAACTGTTTCAAAATTTTGAAACGGGCTAAGTATTTATGTTCTCACTCTGGTGCAGAGGTGTCAGTATTATTTTAAAAGATTTTAACGAATTCCTTTCAAAATAAGTTTTAGGATTAGTAAAAGGTCAAAAGCTTGTCGGCTTATACATAAAACTGAAGTCGTACTATTTGATGGTACAATTTATTGTAGAGTGGAAAACAGACTTAACAATTTGAGAAGATACGTAAGAAAGGTCATCGTGGGAGGATTAAATGGAAGTTCTACAAAGCATAAAAGTAAAGAACAATATCACGTTACTTTAAAATTCCCAATCACAAGTCTTAATTTTAAAAATAAGATAACGATAATACTTCTTATACAAACGATGTTACTTGATTAGGACTATTCTTTGCAAGTGTCCTGGCAAACAAAAGTAGGAATGTTAAAAATAATCTATGCTCTCAACAATTCCGTTTTCAAAAAAAGATAAAACAATATGAAACACATAAACTGTCCGCCAAGAAGTGACAGACAGCAAATCCCTGACCTACAAGGAGAAACAACATAACACAACAATACGAGTCTAAGACAAGTGACGCAAAGTCATAACATAACTCGTTCCACGAAGATATTAAAATAGATATATCTATTTCACTATCTCAGTAAAAGCCACTGGATAGAAATTGACGAGCAACGAGCTTATCATTACAGACTGAGAGGGATTTTTGTTTTATTTCTATTTTGTTTTTGCCCCCACTAGGAATTTAACACGTATCGTGAGTGTGATTAAAACCATTCAAACTTACCTGAAAGATATATCTCGACGGCATGTGTAATTACAGCTATAAGGCGCTATAAAAACTCTGAGACCAGGTTAGTAACTAATCATACGTTAAACTAAGCCATACAATAATTTATTCCAGGCGGAACCTTAACCTGCGACACGCAGCACAGCAGCTAATCGCTTAGCCACTGTGCCCTACTCGCTCGCCAATTAAATCGAGAGATAGTTTAATTTTGCCTTGACGTTGCTCTACGTTGAGCAATATCTTTGTCGACAATTTCAGCCCGGGGAGTATCAACACGGCTTTATTTTCCACATTATATTTTCTCATTGTACCCATTATCTATACAAGGTTCAATTTAAGCGGAGTTTACAAAAGACGGCTCGTAACTAAAGCCTGTATTAGCATGTATTAGGGCAGAGACACAATATTCGTTGGCCCAAAGCCGGCTTAAATGTCGTATCAACAAGTGCCTCATAAAATTTGTTCCGTGCGCCTGCTATTGTTAACTTCTGGGGAATTGATTCACGGAACTTTTGACTTCTCGCTGATATGATTAACTTCCTGGAAGTTCGGTGTTCTTGTATTATTAGTGTGAAAGTAGGAGAATTTGAATGCGTGCTCTCAAAGGGCCGGGTATAAATATGAGTTATACCTTCATATTGGATTACCAGTTTATAATGAAGAAAACAATGAGCCGTGTTTATTGCATTGGGGGTCTGACATTAGATTTACAAAAAAAAAACGTATAGCTGCTAGGGTTTTGCTACAAACACTTTGCTATAGTCGTGCGGTTACGAAAGTATGTTCACTGTTCACACTTATCACTGCGCCCCGATATGCTGATTTCTAGACGAGTACACTCACAAGTTACTTAATACACGTTACTCCCCAGAGAAAACGAATAGTCAAAACTCGCGAGGTCCCACCTGATGGCTCGAAGGACCATGTAGAAGTTAGGAAGTCGCTTAAATGATACTGCTGAGTATAAAGTTCAATTAAATATAATTATGCGGACCAAAGATTTAGTAATACAAAGGAGCGAGGGAGCACACGCGATGACCGCTAATCGTGTACCTACTGAATGCTGGACTAATATTAATTAGTGAAATGAGGTAAAAATGCATGGTTGCACCGGACACAAATTATATTTTATTTGTAATTGGCTACAAAATCTTTTGTAACTGTTAACGTACCTAAGTAAGTGTGCTTTTCAAAACTGTTGTAGTCAAAGGATCAAATACCTTGCCAATCAAATTAACTTAGTAGATATTGTTTTAGGTACCTTTATCAAAGAAAATTCCATTCAAAATAATGAATTTAATTATTCAGAAACTTTATTTTTTCCCAACTATGGTACATGGTAACTTCCTTTTACTAGGCATGAGCAAGATAGGCTGACAATATAGCCAAAAGCTAAAGGTAAACGTGCATAGTAACAAACTTGTTTATAAAAGAGTTGAAAAATATCGACTCCGATACATCGATTATTCTTCGTGCGACAGGGACTTTATTTCCACATGGTTGACGTGGCCGACACGACACTGATAGATGAGTACCGCGCCCGATCATATACAGTATAAAATAAACTGTAAGCCGAACACACCTATAATTGACTTTACTTGCACGATGCTGCCACCAGCATTTCCTTTGCATTTACCCCCATAAGTGCCATGATACATGGGCGCGATTCGCCGAGGGAAGTATGTCACGCGTCGCTCGCGGCGATCATCTATACAACTTGTTTAACAGTAAAAAGCGTTCTGGCGAAACACGGGAGGCTTAATTGTTTATTCATTAATCGTTTCTTTGGTACGTGTACCTTTTGTAATTAGTTGCGTGTCTCACAGCTCGTTTGCTTTATATAATAATGCACGACGCTTATAAGTGTGTTTTACAAATTTATCTTGTCGTCATCAGGAGCTATTCGATATTTGAATATTTTTACTCAATTCGTATCTTTCTGTTTGTGTATGTGAGTCTAATGTCTGTGAACATATATTGTGTGTCTGTGAGCTACGATACCGAAGAAATTCCTAGTGTGGTGCGTTTTACGATACGATACGGATTTAGGATACGGTAAGTAGGTTAGGTTAGGTTAGGTTTAACGGGCAGGTGTCCGCAACTCCACGACCAAGCGCGTATTTTGCGTACGGGTGAGAATATGCCCTACTCCATCCATCCTAGCTACGGTAAGTATAAAATATTAAGATTATTATTAATTTTCTGCAGCTAAAACGCGTGGAATTACAGTATTAAAATGTAAAGTTAAAACGCGTCGTAATCAATTAGCGCAGGCGGGCGCGCGCGGTTAGAATGCAACGAGTCATGGCAGTGGGTTGCCAGCTTAATCAAATCGAATATGAAATGGGACAACGGATTCACACCCCTCTACATAAACTAAAAGCGCTGTTCTTTGAACCTAGACATTGTACATTTACATAGTGCTTCCGTTGCAAACATAGCCTAGTTTTAATTAGGTTACATAATACATTTATCAATTAGTTCTGGAACGTTCATAACATTTACCTAAGTGCCTCAATTGCCTCTTTATTTACCGCTCTTTGAACATTGTTATTGTTTTTATATTGGTGTATTTTACGAGTATCGTTTTTGCTAATAATATTTTATGGTATTTCCTAAAAGGGCTCAGTTATTTCTTAAATGTGTGACAGTTTTGTAAGTTTGTTCTTAGATTATTTTAGCATAATGTTAACGGAGGATTAAACTTTGTAATGTCACAGACAACTGTTTATGAAAATAATTGTCCAGATTTAGTTTAAGCTCAAGTATTATTAGGCAGTAAAAACTTTTGACCCATTTAATTTGTACACCTATTTGTTCCAGCTTAGTGAACAGAGTTTAAACCCTTTTTCCGCACATCCTAATTCAATTGCGCATTTGAAACAAAGCGGGAAAACTTATGAAAATAAAATTAATGTATTTCAAATGACGCAAATCATTGGTTCAGAAACGTGTACTTTGAATGACACAACGTCGAGTTCTTGGCATCCGCTGCTCCGCAGTCGCGTGGAAGTTTTCGAATCAAGCGTGAAATTAAAAAAGTTCCATATTCTCTATGTGTACATAGGTACCTATGAATCTATGAGTGCCGTGGCCCACTAGTGTCTACTTTCCTCGCCTCACTGGTTGCTTGTTAGTGCTTTTCAGTAAAAAGTTATGTATGAATCTGTAGACGGGCCATCAGCTCGCTTTACTAAACTGGTGTAGCGGACTGTATTAAACTATGTATAAACGCTTTCTTATATCACATTTACAATAAAAATAAGGAGTTTACAATATCAACGTTTTTGGCGGCTCGGAACTCGAGACAAATTAGATGTGAGACCAAAAACCTAAAACTTATTCAAGGACGATATTTAAATGGAATCTGCGATCTCAAAGTTTTTCCTGAATGCTTTAAATATATCGCGATTAGGGGTGAAAACATAAAGTGTAGTAAATCAGCGAGACTACTAAGTTTTATCAGTGGATTATAAAGTAAATGTTCCTCACGACAATAGTCAGTAGATGTATGTATTATACGCGTCCCGATCACGAGTTGTGCCTAGCGGCGTATCACTGTTTTCATTTCTCCGTAAAATCCGGACCATATTTAAACAAACAATGATTTGCGCTGAAAGTTTTCTAAGCTACGATTTTCAATGCCACGGTTACTATGTTTATATACATATAACCCAATTAAACATTCACAAACAACTTGAAATAAGTTATAATTAATGTTAGTTGCCTCCGGCCATCACACAGGATGGATGTTTAAACCTACATTTTCTGTACGTCCTTTCCCTTTATGATTTATAAAAAGGGGAAACCACCTCTTCTGAAGTTATTATGCGCGGTAAGAAAAATTTCGAGATGATATTCATTGAAACCTTTTTCTTTGTTACATTTTGAGGGTTTTTGTACGGCTACCTCTCGGGTGTGACTTCTCGATTCTGAGCTGTATACAAATTGTTATTCATCGATGATATGCATTTTTATACAAAGACTTTTAAAACGAAAATTCCACTCTAAAGTATTATGGCATGCTCTTAAAAAGGCTGTATCAGCATCACGAACGATTGAGAGCGATTCTCGAAGCTCGAAATTTTAACACATGGTTCCTTTGACCATGATGTTTTTGTCACTAACAGTGTTGTAAACCAGCAGTTGAGCAGTGTACATCAGTGGAATTTCTATTTGATTTTATATTATTTTTTGTACGTGAATGTGATATATGCGTGTTCACTTTTTTCCGCGTTCATTTTTTTTTGCTTATATTCGGCCGTTGGGGCCGAAAGATCCGAAAGTAACCGACAACGTGGACCGTTGATCTAGCTAGGGGGCCGGAGTCCGCTGGATGCGAAAAGGACATCGATTTGGAAACGCTTGGGTAGAAAGAAGATGACTGGCCTGTTGGTCTAGTAGTTAGTGACCCTGACTACTATGCCGGAGGTCGTGGGCTCGATTCTCACCCAGGACAAATGTGTTTGTGATGAGCACGATCATTTGTTCTGTGTCTGGGTGTAATTTTCTATAATATGTATGTATTTAGAAATGTATATGTATGTTTATCAGCTGTTTAGTACCCATAACACAAGCTCTGAAGCTTAACTTGGGACTAAATGGCGTTGTGTGCTTTTTTTTTTGGAATATTTATTTATTATTATTATTCATTTATTTAAGATGACTGCATACATTCATCATACGTTTATAAACTACATAACCTTTTACTTCGTTTACATTTATACAAATTCATACACGCACGCCTGCCAGTGGCGCCTACTACGCATCTGAGCTTTCTGAAGATGACTAATAAACATGCTATTGTATTCTCTGTAAGGTCTCTCTGCTTAGTTGAGTTTTTATCATCTATCTACAAGATCAACTACATTCTCTTGCCAGTTCAATTAACGATCTGAATTTCAAGCTAATGAATGCAGTTATAATGTCAATGTATGTTCCGTTTTCCTTTGTTTCGAACAAATGTTCATTTTCATTAGCTTTATCCATCGACGATGTGGTAATCCTATGCGCATTGTTATTATTTGATCTGAATGTAAGTTGGAAAATATTTCACTAATTAATTGAATAAACCATACTACTATTAATTATGCAAGTTCTTTGTTCTAGTTTTACAATGCTTAGCAAATCAGGTCATAGAGTTCGCTTCTTCCCCTCTGCTCAACTACATTGCTCAACTGCTTAAAGTTGAGCAGTGGGTAATACCAACGGCTCAAGTGGTAATTGCTCAACTAAAACTGCACAACTATAGTTATAGACAAGAAATAAAAACTGCAAATCTCTTAATTAATATGCTTCACCAACTACTTACTAAGAATTCTTAAAATTTAAAAAAACAATTTTTTATTTGGTTAAAAGAACTTATCCTGGAGAAAGAAAGAAGAAAAAGATTTTTTAAACACGTTCAGTGTTATCGTAATTTTTCGAGAGCATGCCCAATTGAATTTTCTGAATTAATTAGTTGCGTTTGTATGTAAGTGTCAAATAAGTGTATTACAAATAAGTGTATTAAATAGGTATTAACAATAGATTGGTGGCCAGTGCCTCAAGAGCAGTTGAGCAGTAGGTTACATGTTTGATTTAATAACAGGATGACTACTTTTTAACCGACTTTCAAAAAAGGAGGAGGTTCTATGTTCGTGTGTATGTATTATTTTTTTATTTTTTTTATGTATGTTACCTGATTTCCCCCCCGTTTGTGGATCGATTCTCAAAATTCTTTTTTTGTTTGAAAGAGTATACTTCTGAGGTGGTCCCATTTTAATTTGGTGAAGATCTGGTGCTGATCTTCGGAGATATACAACGGAACTCTTAAAAAATAGACGGCAAATCTGTCGTGATTGCTGGAATCGCTTGAATGTTTATTGTTTATACAACATCATGGCGTATCATCACGCCTGTATGCTCTGAGGGGTACGCAGGTGGGTACAATATACCTAGATTTCGTCAGTTAGGTAAGTTAATTTTAATTTATTAGGGATTAGTGGAAAACCCTATTATCATGACATGTATTTTTAACAATTAACAATATAAAATAAATTCATGGCAAATATTTTTATGGCAATAACTAAAAATGGAAAAATAAAAAACTTTTTGCAAAAAATAAAACCGACTTCAAAAAAACACTAAACGGTGTAAAATAACTCTAAATTCGGAAGTCGGTGGCCCAACATGAGTAAGACAAACCCACCAAAGCCACAGACTTCCGAATTTAGAGTTATTTTACACCGTTTAGTGTTTTTTTTGAAGTCGGTTTTATTTTTTGCAAAAAAGTTTTTTTGATAAACTAAGTTGAGCAAAAATAGTTGAGCCATAAAGCATAAAATGTTCGGTAATACAAACTATGTCCTAGAGCTCAACTACTCAACTAGTTGAGCAATCTGGTTGAGCAGTGGGGAAGAACTGGTAGAGTTACGTTTTAGGAATACATCTCATCTTTACATCTTCTTCTTTTCCCGTCGTTTGTGACTAATCTGATGACATGGTTTTAATGCCACCTCTGACTTGGCTTCGCATGCCGTCGAGAAATATCCGGTTTCCTTACGATGTTTTCCTTCACCGTTGTGAAGCTAGTGATAATTATACAATAGCTCATGAATTCGAAAAGGCAGAGTTGCGTGCCTTAGTTTTGAACTCGAAACATATGTCTTGCAGTCTGCCAGTCACGCCACCAAACGATTGCAGCTTTTTATTATTAATCTCCTGATGACTGGCCTGTTGGTCTACTAGTTAGCAACCCTGACTGCTACGCTGGAGGTCGTGGCTTCGAAAATATATACTTAGCACACATTTTTAATTTAGATTAATGTACACGTAATAAGAAAGGCTTTATTTATATCTGCTTTATTTTAATTTGCTTTTGTTCTAATGGTTTCAAACAACAAAAGAATTTTCTTTACGCAGAGCAAAAATGTCGAACTCTCCTGAAACATTCCAACAACTCGGTAAGAATTTGAGATTTTGTAATGTAAAATAAACGTACCTTAAGGCCCAGTTCAACAGCCTGTACCTACCTACTGGCAAACATTGGTTTGCTATTATGAATTAAATATGTTCTTACATGTTAAAAGCATGATACTTATTAATTTACATTTCTCATCTAACAAATTGCTTTGATGAGGTTTGAGGTTTTCACCAAAGATACGTTCTACGTGTATTGTGAGTAAAAAGGAAACTGAAAGAATAATAAATGTGTATTGAACTCTGGAAGAAGTCGAAAAGATGATTTAATGCACACCTAACGACTTTGACGGCACGTTTGTCGCAGTAACTATATGCGATTGGCTGCTACGCTACATGGATTTGACTCCCGCACGGAACAAATTGTATGGCCTTCACATAGCTGTTCCGGATCTGGCTCTTTGTGGATGTGAGTTTAAATATGTATAATCGTACCCGGGACACAGGAGTTATTTAGTATTTCTAGTGTGGGGCAACGTTTCATTTAAAAAAAAGTCTTAGTTCATTATTTTCAGTACTTTAAGAATTGCCCAACATGAATAGCACTTTCAATCCTTTATACACAGTTAATCTGTCGTCACTACAACATGTAAACCAAACAGCATCGAAGTGATCCCGATTGAGTTCGAAGTAGATTGATAATAATTAATATATTATTATAATTGAGATATTACTTTTTACTAACATATTATTT
Organism: Euplexia lucipara; assembly: GCA_921972225.1. NCBI lineage: Eukaryota > Metazoa > Arthropoda > Insecta > Lepidoptera > Noctuidae > Euplexia > Euplexia lucipara. Next base: position 13,497,908 of record OV179148.1, read on the forward strand.
ATTATTATTTTTATTGTAATGAATTTGCCTTACAAATAAACACTTTTTTTTAAATAAAATTACTAGCTGCCCAGCAAACTTCATTCTGCATTAGAGTCAATTTAAATTGGGGTGGACCACTGTTATCAATTAGGGGTATGAAAAATAGACAGTAAACGATTCTTAGACTTACTGAATATACTCACAAAATTTCATAAGAATCGGTCAATCCGTTTCGGAGGAGTATGGTTCTAACATTGTGACACGCGAATTTCATATTTAAGATTGTGTACCTTGTAGCAGCCCATTCACGCATATATACGAATCTTGATTTAATATTTATAATTGTTCGTGGGACTTAACTCTTGGTGAATCTCTCACGAATTTAAAAAATACGAATTATTCAGTCTCGAATTGTGACAGGGCTTTCGTCCCTGACGGAACTTTAAGTGCAATTTGGAAGGCGATTGGAGTTTGAAAGAGTCGGCAGTGAAGAATAAAGGATTTGATTTTTAAAATGTGAAGGAATCGTCAATGTCGGATATATGCGTAAATCGAACAATGCTTTTAGTATCTAGTAATACCTATATTTAGCTTGCACGGCACTATCAGAGTTACCTAACAGAGTCCACAAACCACGCTGGATACTTCAGTTATTATTGGAAACTCTCAATACCCGCCGGCAGGACGTCATGCAATAACGTGGTCTTATTTTGGTTTAGCTGATTCAGACATTTTCTTGTATTACGATGCACTATAATTCGAATAATTGAAACTTTTAAGCAGCTTTGAAGGACCGCAGTTGAATGTCTATTATTTCAGTTGGATTGGTTGTTACTTGTAGGTAACGTACATTTAAATTGTATGTAAAGTAAAACACAATGAGGTTTCTGGAAAAGGCGTTACCTATTCTGTTGGAAGGACACAGATGAAAGAAAAACAGTTAGCTGATAGAGTGCTTAAAAACATTAACAAAAAAAAACCTTGTTAATTTTCCAGTCATCAAATCTACGGGAATCAAGAGAATAAGGACGAATCAACTGTCTGACATTTTCATTAATACATAAAATGCCATTTCCTATCAAAATTTTACGAAAGGAAACCGTCTCTAAATTCACATTTTCACAAATCATACCATTCATTCAGCAAATAAATGTTCGAACGGTCTTTTACACGTCAATAACTGATTTACGAGCTTACCGACGATTTTGAAACGGTGGAAATCAGTTTAAACGTGGCCCCGAAAGATGTATCTAATATTACCTTTATATGTTTGTTGTTTTAAAAGCGCTGCCCCATACTAGGAATTCTGGCGAACGTTTACGAAACTGACGTCACACACAGACAAACATTCCACCACCATTTTTATACTAAACAATATTAATAATAATATGCTTCTGACCGAATTACGGTCATGATGGCCAGACTCGATAGAGGTTAGCCAATGCAGAAAATATTGTAATGCAATATATTGTGTGCACAAACTCCCTTTTGTGCACACAATGCATTGCGTCTATGAGAGTGAGAGTCATAGACGACTGAAAAGAGATTAATTCTAATGGTTATACATGCTTTCTTCGGCACAAGGTTTCGAACTTCATTGAGAAATTCCCATAGACAAACACTTTTGTCCGAGTCGGATATTGAATCCAGGGCCCTACGCTCAGCACACGGCTTTGCGACCGTCAGACCAAAGGGGCAGTAACTATTTACTATAATCAACATCGGCTTATATTAACGGCCAGTGCTGAACATGTGCCCCTAATAGATCGTTTTAATTAATGGTTCTGAGAGAAAATTGCCACAATCACCGCTCTTGGCATGAGTATCAGTGATGGCCGTAGCTGTTGAATATTATGGACTCAATCTATTGTTGAAAACCGTGTTACAACAATATCGTGCCAAAAATATCGTGTTTAATGTATTGTCGTATTAAATAATTTTCTAGGACAGGGATGACGAACCAATGTACGCGCAAAATAATTCGGAAAGGTCAATAAAATTGCAACACTAGAAGGGATTAGTTTTTACTATTACGTGACTTTGTGGTTTCGGTAACAACAGTTGAGGGGAAACTATAGAAACTTATAATTGAATTGTTATAAACATAGAACAGTTAACATTTAGTTGCTATACCAATTTGAAGTTTCAAATAAAGAGTAATAAGTTTTATTTTTTGTCCATCAAATCACTGAAGCACGTCATGGCCACATATTTTTATTTATAAATTAATAATGACACGTTAAAAATAAAGGTTTGCCATCCCTGTTCTAGGAGAGACGGGTAGTAAAAATGACCACAGTTTCCGCGAACGAGACAATGTTAATGCATCACATGTTTTTAATATAAACAAATATTTTAACGTGGGATACATCTGTGAATTCTGTGATGGCTGAAACGGAAACCATTTCTTCGGTCTACGTAATTGAAAGGGATTCAAGAATTACGATTTGATATTGAGAATTATGCAGAAAATTATTCTGTATTTTTCATGACTGCTGTTTGAAATAAGAACAAGTTGTATAAATATGAGAGTACAGAGGCCAGTATATCAAGCTATTCCAACATGTCAAATTTCTTTGATAGTTTTTCAACTTTATCACAACCCAAGCTATTGCCACGCCTTCGCCCGCCAAAAAGGTAGTTTCCCAAGACAATCCCAAGGGAACATATTCTTACCGGGATAAAAAGTATCAAAATAATATGTGTTATTCCAGCAAATGATCTATGTCGTATAATCTATTTAACCATTCGTTCAAATTACATGCAGTCAAACGGAAAAGTAGATTATTTTAAATATTTGAGACCTTTAAGCTTACTTTTTTAATGAGAATTCATAAAGTTGATAATTTGACCAATAAACATGACCTAACGATTTTAACTATAATTTTATTCTAAAAAACTTTTTGTGACTTAAATAAATAAAAGTTAGACATACCCTATAATTTTTCTCTAGAATTCAATCATATCTCTCATCTATACAGCGTTCGACTGTTCTTTCTACAAATTAAAAACGTCTTTACATTTTTCGAGATTAAATATAGCCTATAACACTCACAAATAATGTGGTTTTTAATGGTAAAAGAATTTTCTAAATCCGTGTAGAAGAACCAGAGATTATTTAGGTTGTAGGGGACAATCACACAAATTCATATCAACCAACAAAAAAACAGTTGGAATAGCTTGCTGTGCTGGCGTCTGTATATAGGAGGACTCATTCGTAAAACACGAATAAAAGCCAAAAGTCAGACGTCTCTATTGATGACCTATTTACTTAATAATAAGTTTCGACATGAGTGATGTGTTCCCCGAAAACTTTCGCGGTCGAAGAAGAATCATGATCGAGTTCATACATAATGTAGACACGGCCGAAACATACCCACGTTGTTTGAAGTACGTAACGTTGTTCCAAAGATTATATTATTAGGTCTCGTGGGTAGGATTTTTTACAATGAAGTTTGGGTCATATCACTTACACATAACATCACGGAATTTGTCTTTTCCTTTGTGACATTCGTGGATTAATTCGTGTTGTAAGTACACTTTTTCTTCACAATGAAGTTATTCCCGAATAATATTTTTTAAATGCAGTAACGCTTCCAACTATAAGATACACATAAAATTTGTTTGCCATTGACTAGAAAAGAAATCATTTTTCTCATTATTAACCTGAAAGAAGACAGACCAAGCTCGAGTCGGATGCGCACACGAAAGTTCGAAACCATTTCAAACAAAAAAAAACTGTGTTTCTTGTATACTTAATTTTTAATATTATTTAATTTTATATGTTGTTATTGCAGCAAAAGGAATACACACTTTGTAAAATAAAAACAACGGTTCATGGTGATATAGTCCGCTGACTGACTGATGGGCAGCGGAGGTTTCGTTATAAGACCTAGTAAATATCCCTTGGGTGTGGAATTCTAAAAACCAATACTTCTTTACCCTCATTAAAACTGTTCCTTAAGGACACAATATTCCATAACCCCCACTTTGTTTAATAAGTTGTTTTATTCTTTTTTTACGAAAGGAAATCTAAACGTTTTGACGAGAAAAGGAAGTAAGCTTTTAAGATGGCATTATTATTACCGCTGATGTTTTAAAAGGACCACTTACAGATTATTCGTAGGTTTGTAAACATTTTTTGTGTGCTTACTATAGATTGTTTAAAATTCATCATGTAACAAACACATGTGGCACGTGAATTAGGAAAACATTTTATTTTAGGTTTGCTATTGTTTATTTTGTGTTTATTTTTCATTGGGAGAGGGTTGGAATTTTGATTGTTTTTCGCCTGATTGATTAACGTCAACACAAATCAACTGCTTTAAATTGTATTGGGTTAAAAAGGACCATTCAAATTATATTTTTTTGTTTTCCAAAGAAATGCAGTGAAATAACCTCACTCAAGTAAAGTTTAATTTTTGGAACATCATGACACCTCGTTATAATTTGATAACTATTTATTAACCGACTTGCTATTGAACCCTAAGCTATTTCGATACGTGTCACATAATTAGAAAGGGTATAATTTATAGTCGTTGGAATTTACGTAAGTACCTATAGTGATAAAGGCGTAAGTACGAATAGACGCTGTAATTATTTCAACACTATATCATAGTGTACGCCGTATGCTTTCGACAGTTTGTAATAATTGTAACAAGGCATAATTTATGAACTTGATAACAAATACGCTACAATTAAAAGTAATATAACAATAACATATACCATCACAAACACGTGACATCTATAATATACAGTAACTAATCATGCAGAAAGGGGGTTGCGAACGTGCGTAGCATGTGTGGCCTGTATGGACTGAGACCTAATAAGACAAAAACAGGCAATTCCGTTCAACACCATCAGTGCATATCGATGATCATGATATTTGTACAGAAGCTAATAATGACAGAGTTCCTTGCCACTATTACCTTCAGTGCTCATTTATCGTCTCATCAGCTTTTCGAGTCTTGTACGAGACGAGATGAGATTTTCGGTAGAAAAGAGATGGTACTGAACGAGATCGCTTGGCATTTTGTCGTCCAGGACCCCAGATTGTTCGTTCATGTGTGTATTGACAATATTATATACCGCATATGGTGGCGGTGATGTGCAGTCGAGCCGCCTCGGCGACGTTCGCAGCCCCTGGCACTCAGGGTCGGAGACAGTCGCATGCGAAGCGGGAGGGGCGACGGTGGGGCAACATGAACGGGGCTCACTGAGAGGATGGTGCGGCGGCACGGAGAACGTGTAGTACTTGGCCGTTTGGTTGTGTGCGCGAAGCACAGAGCTGTGGGTCAGCGTCACCACCACCACCAGCACCGACGCCAGCGCCAGCGCGAAGAACGAGGCTGCCACAGCCGCCACGACGCGCCGCCTTCGAGCTTCCTTCCCGGCGTCTTCTGGCGGGATTTCGGGCTCGGGCGGTGGCGGCGGCGGCTCGGGGGAGCGGCTGCGGACACTGGGGCCTCGGCTGTTGGGCAGCTCCAGCGTGTGCCGGCGAGAGCGGCGCGCGCGCTCGCATTCTGCTGCAGATGAGTGGTGGCGGCGGAGGCGATGCGGCGCACCAGGAGCCACGCGACACGACGCCGATCGCAGCGTGCGCACAGGCACCATCAAGTCATCGCTCGCTACTCGCGGCACGCGGGCCGAATGCACCGAGCGGAACGAATGGTCTCGTGTTGAACTACTTGGAAAAGCAAGATCCACGGAAGCGCGGGAAGAATGCCTCGAGAACCTGTCTCGGTCGCGATGGTCTACGCGCACCGACATGGTGCGGGCGGAGCGCGCGGCGGCGGCCGCCCGAGTGCCGCGGACCCTCCCCGCCTGACGCCGCGCGCCGCGCACCCGTGTTTACACTCGTTCCCGATCATACAAAGAACGCTTACAAATATTCCTCCACATCACACGGTAACGTCGACGTAACGGCTCACTCGAATGTCGTACATTCAGTATTTGCACGATTAAGGGTGTTTGGACTTCCTTTTTAACGTTAAACTCTGAATAAATGTTTGTTCGGGTGTTGAACTGGCAAATCGTATTGAGAGCAGAGGACTAGTTTAGGATAAAATGAAATCGTATTTTCCCAAAGGATTACTTACCCGACTTTAGTATCTAACTTTTGAAGTTGTAGATATTTAATCGGAATCTGATGTAATTATTTCCATCCTAGAAGTTCATTCAACCACCAATCAAAATATAAGTTTGATTTAGGAATAACCAAAACTATGTTAACAATTGCGTGAGAAAAGCGTTTAATATCTATGACTCTCCCATTGGCAGAGGGAGAGCGCTAAATAGAGCGAGCAGCCTTTGTTGGAGTCCACGTTGTCAAGTTAAATTGTCTCGCAGGCGGGAAACGAAACAGATAGTAGAGAAGTTGTCGCGAGGCCGCTACATCGACACTATTCAATAGCTACGGAATACTATACACGTCGTACAAGCCGCATCTTTATGAATACTGTTCGTAACTACTGTAGCTACCATACTCATGGGTTTTGAAATTTTTGGTCGCCATTCATTCATAGTGTAATTTTCTGCATGTTCTTTAAGAACCAATTAAAAACATGCCGAAAATTACACTTTATCACCCACATGAATAGTCCCGTGATTATTTAGTATAGGTATTTAAATAAAAACAAGCTCGCATAAAAATTTAAAGTAAAGGGCAGTTAGTTAAAGAACCAAAGTCAAAGCCCAGATTTACGTTGGAAGTCCGGTTGCGGTATTTGTATATCTCAACAAAATAAATAAATAAATAAATAAATATTCCACAACTTTCCACACAACGCCATTTAGTCCCAAGCTAAGCTTGAGAGCTTGTGTTATGGGTACTAAACAGCTGATAAACATACTTATATATTTCTAAATACATACATAATATAGATAAATTACACCCAGACACAGAACAAATGATCGTGCTCATCACACAAACATTTGTCCTGGGTGGGAATCGAACCCACGACCTCCGGCATAGCAGTCAGGGTCACTAACTACTAGACCAACCGGCCCGTCAAAAAAAACTATAGCACTGGATACCCATCGATTATCTCTCTGAGCAACTGAGTCTTTAAGGTTAAGTTCATTTCAAATCAAAATCAATTTTGGTAAATTTCACTCTTCGAGGGACTAGGCCGTATTCATAACTTTTGTTACCTGCTACCTAGTAACTAATAGAGCTCGATACAATTTTTGCTAGTTTATATCGGCGAAGACGAATTTATCCAGTTTGAGTATTGTGACACAAATGACCCATACGCCATTTTCTATTATCTGGGTGGTTGTCCTCGTTCGTCTTCATACAACCTCATTAATAATTCTGTATTAAAATAATGAAGAAAATGATCAAGTCACAAGTTTTCGCTGTCCCTTGTTGTCTCAGTTCGCGATTGAAACGCAACTGACATACAATGCCTCCAACACAATGATGATGCCACTCTATTGGACATCCCTTAGATAAGATACGGATGCTTCACTCCGAACCTTTGACGTGTAGATGTACTGTATTTGCCGCTAAATTAACGGACATTTTCTTATTACATATTTTTAGTCAAACTTGACCGGGAGACTACGTGTAATAATTGTTTCCACTTGCTACGAAGATTGGATACTTAAATTTTGCACGAGGGTTTTCGTTAATGTTTAATAATGATGATAAGTGAAAAGTTTGTTTTACTGGGTCGAATTTGTTGAATTCTCAGCCGATTCCTTTGATTCGAAGCCGCTGAGTTTTTCAACAGCAGTGGTTGACTCAGTGACACTTATTGAGGTTGTTCTTGGACATGAATAATGTATACGGCCAACTCGTTTGCACCTGTATTATCCCGAAGTCCACTCTAGAAGGTAAATCGGGATGGCTAAATGAAGCGCAGCAAGTACCAAATTGCTAAATATAGGTACGATCCTAAACAGAAGCGTTATAAATGACGATTCAAGATAAATTATATTTCTCCGTACGTTGATTTTATTTAATGCCTCGTAGGTCTTGTGGTTGTATGCGTTACTGCTGAGCACGAGGTCTCGGGTTCGATACTCGGGTTGTTGAGTTTATCCACTCGGAATATTTCAGTAGTCGCCTGAAATTTGGGGTTTGTGCCCGACTGATGGTTACAGGCACGTCCCCTATTACATGTGACTTAACACATAACTACTAAAATGTAGGTATACCTACTACAGGTACACCTCTGCGTCACCTTTCGAGGTATATAGAGGTAATGTTTTGTTATGCACTGATTTAAAAAAAAAAAAACTGAGCTATATGAGGTCAGCTTAGTACTAAGCTGTTTCGTCAATGAATCTATACGTGAGCCTCACTGAACCTTCACGTTCAAAGTAAAGTTCAGTCAGAACGAATTGCTATTTTCAAAGTCAAAGAAATTTATTTGTATAACATAGCTTAAAAAAAATACTTGGTGACAATTTAAGGTATACCTATTATAATATTGGTTAAGTAGGTCTCTTAACACTAATAGTAGTAAGTATACTTACCTACTTTTTTATGCATATTCATTGTTTTTTTCTTTTATTATGAACATGGATCAAGTGTTGGCTCTTTATCAACACATTCGTTTTCAGCTTTGTAACGAGATGTAGCGTAAACTTTCATTTGGTTTGTTTTTTGTTGAGATGTTTTTTTTTTATTAACATCGAACCATTTTCTTTAGGCGTTATTCACATACTTAGTCAATAATCGACTACTAATGTTCAAGTTTAAACAAAAGCAAAGTGACATCTGCAAAGAACACTAGGTAAGTATACAGAGTGGAAAAGATATCTAAAGCACTATCTTATTATTGAAATTTAAAATAAAACATCCAAATAAGCGATGAAATATTTTACCTGATTCTGGACTCTCTGTCAGTCATATGAAACCTTTCGTCGTATCTACTGAACTCAGGCCAAGTCGCCTGAAACACACATTTTTCATAAACCTAGTTCAGGCAGATCCACATAACGGTTAGCTTTAAATTTTCATCCAATGGAATTAATGTAAATCATAATCTTTACTTTACTTTACACTTAAATATTTTTATTTTAATTAGTTTGTTTTTTTTGTCATTTCACCCTATTTCATTATTACCCATATTTTGAAGATAAGGTACCTAATTCATTAATTTAACAGATTGAGCCCTGGAGAACTTTCATCGTTACTATAAGCTTAGTTTCGGGAGGATTTATTCCGTAAGATTCCAGTATTTGAATGCAGTAACTCAAGTTTAAATTTTTTAGATAAAAGTACGTAATAGTGAAAGGTTTTCAAATACAAGTAACATGTTGTTCAAAACTAATCACAGACTTTAATATTTTCTCTAAACAAAGAGTCGGTAACTGTAGGTGATGGCCCACATTGCTTACGTTACATTATAATAATAGAATGTGGCGGAAATCTGGACAGAATCATTTAGTTGCGTCGGTATTCAAATTTAATGAACGCTGTTTATTACGTGCATTGTTCTAAACATGTTTTGAATAATTTATTGATAATCGACATGGAAGTTATAAAGATTGTTAATCGGTTTGGATGATTTCGTTTGACTTCGTCGTCTAAAGTAGGCGATGCTGCTGGTTATTACTTGTCTAGGGGATTATTCTAAATACATTATTTTAATTATTTATTTATTCAACTTCCCTTAATTAACTGGTTACATACATAGGTAACTAAAAAATAAACAAACAAAAGAACAGTAAAACAATTATAGGGCATCAAAAAACTCATCCGCATCACTGTCAACGGGAAAAGTGCTTAGAAGACTGGCCGCATTGCTACGTTGTATGGCAATGCTGATTCTCTGACCGAAATAAAGGCCTGCCCTCTGGTCACGAGAAGAGCGACCAAATGCTTGAAGGGAAGTAGATTAAAATTGTATTTAATTGATTAAATAAATAAAAAATATTTATTTATATTCCCACCGTCTGCATTAGTGAACGCATAAATGTGTCTTTCGTTAAGTACATGCTGAATTACCTCTACAAAAGAAAACGAAGTGTCGGTAGTACCTATCCAATACTGAATACAGTTTTAAAGAAGGCACAACAATGATGTCATGGTTTGATCCGTTTTTTTTTTATATTTTCGCCAATGTTTGTTTTACCTCAAAAAGATTTCAGATACTATAGAGAGGACATGCGAAGAAATGTCACGGAAAAACTGTGATCCAATGTCTCAGTAACGCCATCTACCATAATATAGCAATATTGGAGCGGCAGCGGAGCGTACTAAAATAGACCAATCGACTTATGTCCACTAAGTCCCAGGAACGGATGAAAAATTTTGTTTTTGATATCCATCCATAGTAAATTTTGAATGTTGGTTGGTTTTACCTACTCACTTTTTTTATACGAGTAGGTATCCTTTGCACCACACGAGGGTGTTGACTGCTTCAACGGGCAAAGAAACCTACTCACTTCATCGTTATATGCCCAAAATACTTACAACAACTCAATTATTTCTTCATAAAACGAACGTTTTTAGCAGCAACATGGTCACACTGGTCACGTGAGACTTTTCTATGAAAAGGTGATTCGGACTCCATCACGCGAAATGATACGAGATTCGTCGCAGCCCACCTTCAAAGTACCTATTACGATACGTTGAATTGGTGACAAACTAAGGAAGTTTGATACCCCAAAATGATATATACATACGCCTATAGACCCGTCTCAGGATCACAGAAAACGCCTAGCAATTTGGTAAGACAAAATAAATAACTGTAGAACAGCGGAAAAACTTACCTATTAACTATCTATGTCGTATAAAGAAACCGTAAGTGGAACGCAGCAGAATTATTTTAATGATGCGAGAACATCCAGCTGTGTATACCTACCAGAAACCTTTTAAATTGCCTATTATAATGCGCCGATACTTCGATTAATCCCCTACGGCAGAAATCTAATATTATCTGATACAAAAACAGACTTCTCGCAAGTTAACGTCGGTACTCAATTATGTAAATTGCAACCTCTGAAAATGTATATAGCTGCTTGCCGCCAGGGTAGAATAAAATCCCGTTGACCGGCTAATTATGGAAACATTAAAAATGGTAGACACTATTTCAGTAATTAAAAACTGTAATAATATAAATCCTGTTTAAAAAGTCTTTTTCTTTTCAGCAAAGTGTTTCTAAATGAGTTAATTAATATAGAATTTGCGCTGGGAAATTATAAAACGAAGGTATTAGGGAAAGTTTTAGAGCAGGTAGGTAATATTTAATGTAGGAATATATTTGGGAAGAACAAAAGTTTTTTGTGCTTCATTTATTTAACTATACATAGCGAGAATACCAATTTTCATCTTCTGACTGCTAACTAGCAGCCCTTAGGTACCTACTATAGAATTTTGCCCAAATAATGACACACGCAACAAAGTTCCCTACAATTTTACTAATCCAACAACGGAACGAATAACAACAAAGCTAATAATTTGAAATAACTTACGCTACGGTTTGTGTACTGATAATAATAAATGAAAAGCTGAATGCTGCTGTCTGATATAATCTCTTTGTCGGGATCTACTCTTTGTCTGGCAAAGGACTTATACCATTAAAATAATTAAGATAATTATTCAGTAAAAATAATAAGTAAAGATTGGGTTACAAAGTCACAACTCCAAACGAAGTGAATCTGCATAGTAAAGAGAAAGCATATATATATGCTAACGACGAACCGACCATTGCTTTTAAATTAAACTCTTCTAGTACAAGTCAATTTCTAAAGCTGCGCAATATGTATGTTCAGGGTTCATAAACTGTAGAAACAAAACTTAAAGAAGGAAAAATAACAGAAGAAGTGAAAAATGACACATACATGCGAAATATATACTCGTTTTAAAGAAAAAATAAACTATAATAGTAAACAGATTTCGATGAAATTCAAAAGGTACTGTATGAAAAGTATAAGGCGTACGGGGAACGGGGTATGATAACTAAGGTATTTTGAAATGAATTCATAAATGACGGAGTTCTAAGAAAACACACATAAAAAAAAACATTCAACAGAATTGCAAACGGTCACTTATTTGTAAGTCGGTTAAAACAGTAAGGCGAGTAAGACTGAATATCAACTTATAGATTCGAATTTAACATTGCATTCACATTTACTAATTTTTTGAAGATAAATAACTAGGGTAATGTATCCGTGGGTAATGTATTTAACTCTGATAAATTTAACCCTCGAGGTGTCGAAAGGAAACTGTACATATTTAACGCGCATTTTTCCGGTCAATGGTATCATTACTTAAACATTTGAGGCGTCGCCGTCGTCGTGAAGGGCTTGCGGCCTCCTCCACTACATTTGTAAAACTTTTTCTGTACTTGGAGAAGGAAAACTTAACACGGTGTGAAACTTCGCCTCACCTCAGGAAATGATAAAGAATTCAGAAGCTGAGGCTCGAAACAATTTGGTGTTTGTGTTGAAAAAAGTTAAGCAAGCAATAGCCACTATGATATTGAAACAAACTTTGACGCTACACCAAGAAAAGCTAGTAAGGCGGTCAAAAACTGTTGATTTAATTTTATTTATCTTGATTTTTAAAACATTTTTGGTGTCTAACTTCAACGTAGACTTCACTGACGTCGCCGTCGTAGATAGAACACGTCATGAGGAATTATAAATCAGTTGAAATCTGGGATCATGTGGTGATTTATGCTCTTTTGATTAATTTACGATAGACCTAGAAAGGCTGAGAAAGGCGGTAACGGAACGGTACAAGATTGTATTTTATTTAGTAATCTATTTATCAAATAGCATTTAAGACTGCGCGGAGTGTGTCAATAATTTACTATGTTTACAGGCTACCTGGGCACATCCCCCTTAAACAGATTATAGTTATATGAAAACGATGGACTCTCAAATTGTTTTAGAACCGATCTACGTCTGCAGGTAGTAGTTTCTGCCTAACAAGATGAAAAACATAAAAATATGCTAGTATACCTAATACACTAAGTGGTTTACAGGATAGACTGGAACCCATAGATATATAAAAATATTTCTATGCTATATGATACTAATGTAATCGAATAATAAAAGGTTCCCCTTTTATTATTCGATTACATTAGTATCATATAGAGTGCATTTTATAGTTCCCAAGGGAATTCGTTTAGAACCCTATGTAATAAACGTAGTGCATTCAAAATACCTTACACGATAGACAACGAAATAGTCTGATCAATGAATTGGACGTGGGTCTCCAAACTGTCTGTCTGTCTTCAAAGAACTTTTAATTGCTGAAAAATTTTGACTACAAAAATTCTAGCATATTTTACTTTACTAAGATTGAAACTACTACTTGAGATTCGAACACTCGTGTAGACAAATAGAACTTCTCCTTTTATGACGTGCACGTGACATTCACCCATAGGGTAATAAAACCATTTCGTTATAGGCTATTTTTAAATTGTTATACGTCTTTATTTATAGGTATTTGTTGCTTCTTTGTTACTGTCTATATCATAAGGTTTCACTGGGTTTATATTTATGACACGTAGATACATTATTATATACAGCTCCTTTTTTTGGCAAACTGGGATAGCCTAATTGAGAAGTAAATATTCAGAGGTCAAAAGACAGGCCCATTTATTTACTTAGTCCCTGTTGAAGGACAAAGCTTTTGCAAAGCTATTAGTTTACAAGTCGAATATTTACCTTATCGATAAATGCCGCTTTATAGCAATGATTGATTCGTAGCGAACGGAGGAACGATATTTAATCTGTGCTCATAAAGTGGGCCAATAGATAACTTCTCGTGCTTGACTATTGAATGAATATGAACGAGATTGAACGTATGACCTGTTAATAAAGGGCGTTGTTTATTCTTCGTGATTAGATCCTTAACACAAACAATGAGTATCTATTTCATTTCGCTTACACACTTATTCAGGATACTCCTGATTTGTAGATATTAGGCTTACATTGCCGGAGATTATATCATTTTAATAAAGATTTATTAAAAAGTGGATGCTTTGTTGCTTGGTTTTTTCGTTATTAAAATGAACTAATGAAAAATGTGTATTTTGATAGGTTTATAACGTTTCTACAAGAAGTGGTTCATAGGCAGATATTATTATCTTTTTATTCATAAACTACCTTCTGCCCGCGGCTACGTCCACGTAGATATCAACAAAATATCCTACTCCCGTGAATAAAAAGTAACATATTGTCACCATCGAAGCAGTCTGGCCGGTGCTCAAGCGCTGACTCGGAAAATATTATTATTAGTTTCCTAATTCTGGAGTCTCATAACGCTTAATGTTATTAATGTACAAAGTATATAATCGCTGCGTATTTTTATGCCAGCTATCCAATTAATAAACACAAAAAGCAACTTAAATCCGCGCAACACTAAACTTCCTTTACGACGAACTTCTACGAAAACTAATAAAATAAATTACGTCAACATCAACTCTGTCCGGTCACCGGGACCTTAAAAAGCTTTTAAGGGTTCCTTTGGCACATAAAAAGGGTAAGAAAAACTTACACGACTGTATACTTACTTCACAATATAACCAAACATTGTCAGTAAGCCCGAAGTTTTGTTTAGAACAATACAAGATCACATTACTTTACCGAAAATATAAATATATGGAGCTAAAGTTGTCTCCATCATTCACTTATTGTTTTTAACTTTTCTTTGACAGAAATATAAAATTAAAATATATTTTTAATCGAGTATAAAAAGATATGTACATCTATCCATCTAATTATACAATTTTGGGGAAACTTGACTATGAATATCATAAAGCAGAAACTCAAAGAACTTACTCCTAAAACTATGTACATTAAATACCACTGTCATAAAGGGTAGGAGATCAAAAGAAAATAATGGAAATTCCATTTTGTTTGGTGCTCGCCTGCGAGTCGGGATGCGAAGACAACGGTTGTATGGAGCCGAATACGAGATTATCACATGAAACCAGTACTCTGTGTTTGGCAAACTAACACGAGTGTGTTTGTATGATTTTCACATCGAGAAAAATACGTGTCGGTAGAGAAAGGCTCTTCTTACCGATTAAAATGTATTTCATGGATAAGTTATTGTTATAAAAGATTAGAACGTCCTACAAACATACAATTATTTCAACGCTTTGTAGATATATAGGGTGACTGGTAATTAGTGA
Organism: Euplexia lucipara; assembly: GCA_921972225.1. Classification (NCBI taxonomy): domain Eukaryota; kingdom Metazoa; phylum Arthropoda; class Insecta; order Lepidoptera; family Noctuidae; genus Euplexia; species Euplexia lucipara. Next base: position 13,512,997 of record OV179148.1, read on the forward strand.
CCGATACTTAAACATGTGATTGTACTCATGAATACGAATAACTTTCCCAAAGAAACTTTTTTTATACTCATTAACTAATTCAATTACGTCAGTACTGCACAACGGGAGCGGTGGGGGTGGCGGGGAGCGTGTGACGCTACTACTACTAGTAGATTTTGCCCTTCCCGAATATCAGCTGATAGATTGTGCCGATTCGTGCCTACTATGATCGATCCCAGGACGCCCGCGGGAATTTCAAACAGCGTTTTTGTTATTTTATTGTGTTATAAGTTATCTATATATATAAAAGAAAGTCGTGTTAGTTACTTCGCTTATAACTCAAGAACGGCTGAACCGATTTAGCTGAAAATTGGCAGGGAGGTAGTTTAGAGCCAGGAGAAGGACATAGGATACTTTTTATCCCGTTCGACATCATAAAAATAAATATCAAGAATATCGGTTGTCTCAAATATTTTTCAAACGCAGCGCCATCTTGGATGACATGACAGGAGTCAAACTTCCCAGTTCATTATCAGGTGACAATTTGAAATTGACAAGTCTTAAGCTAAACCCAAGAAGGTAAGGTTGTCAATTTATAATACGCACCTACGTTCTGAAATTTATTTTGTTACTAAACTTAGAGGTTATAAGTAGCATAAAAAAGTCTTATATTTCAGAAATCAATTTACGTAACTAGCAATGATGACAGAGACGAAATTTAATAATTCTTTGCAAATAGAACTTATTTTACTGTTAGGACTTTAATTAAAGTAGACCGGGAAAACTATAGGCATAAATTATTGTATGTAACATAGAGGCAATAGTTCAGATTAAAATTATGAATTTAGTATTTTTTAGTAAGGTAGTTAGGTTAGATAGTTGGGTTAGCTATAGGGTAGGTATGGTCAGTTAGGTTAGGGTATATATACATGTTGTAATTTAAAAGTAGTAGTAGTTATTATTGGTTTGGATTTATTTGTTGTCGTCTTATTCAACGTATGTATATCTAATATAAAAAAAAAATAAGAGCAATGAATTGACTCTAAGGCACAACGAAGTTTGCCGGGGCAGCTAGTTGTGTATAAAAAACAGTTTCTTTGGGAAAGTTTATTGAAATCATGAATACAATCACGTTTTTAAGTACCGGTCACTAATTACCAGTCACCCTTTAAATACGTAGTTTTGAGTAGGTACCTTAGTAATTGCAAGTGTTTTTATTAGATAACAGAAGCTGCGAAAATGGACGCCAATGGTCTCGATTGTCAATTGACGATCTTTGACAGTCGTTACGGGTAGTCAGAGGTCTGAAAGTCTGATAACCAGTTTAATGAAGAGATATCGTCTTATTCAGTAACTGGGTTGTGGAGGTCTAAATATTATTGTAAGACTATCGAACTGAATTGTTTTCAGTAAAATGTGAAGTAAAGTAAGTAAGTGAAATGAATAGACAGATAAAAAAGTAAAACCAGTTTACGTTCACATTCATTGTGCGAACAGCTAAAGAGTGGAATTCCCTGCCGGAGTCGGTGTTCCCTGATAGCTACAACCTAGGGGTCTTCAAGTCAAGAGTGAACAGGTTGCTTCTAGGCAAGCGTGCTTCATCGTCGACCACATCATCGCTTACCATCTGGTGAGATAGTGGTCAAACGCGTGCCTATCATTAATAAATAAAAAAAAAGTTCCATTTTAAAAAGAGCGGAACCCATTTCCTGCCGGTACGCCACTTTGCCAAGTAACTTCGATTAGGATAAATGTCACTTTCTTTTTACATAAACCGGTCACTTTGGAGGTGCTAAAAGAGCTCATTTAGTTTCATTTGACCTTACTGGCTCACGGGGCTTGTTGGCAGAAAATTAAGATTTATAGACATGAAGGTGCCATGTATGGGCGGACCTTCTCTGACTTAGCTTCCTACTTCTTGTTACTGAGGTAAGGAAAACTGGCCAGTTCTAAGTTACTTAGTTTTCAATTTACTATACTCTGTTGGCTTTTGTGTACCTAAATAGTTGTGCTTTTGTGTAACTAAATAAAATAAAGTATGTATCTGATCTGGCCTAAGGGCCTAATTAAGAATGTTCAAAATCTAGTTGCGACTTGCAATCTCATGTAAGCATCAATCAATGTCATAATTTCGTCAAAAATGTAAGTAAAATATACGTATTAATGACAGATTTAGACTGACATTAGAATGATACCGTACTTTAAAATACGGTTATAGCCCCTCCGGTGCTAGTGCTGCAACATTGTAAACATTTTTATATGCAGCTAGCAGACGTCCCGCGGTTTCACCCGCGTAGGTCCCGTTCCCGTGGGAATACAGAGATAAAATAGTAGCCTATGTGTTAACCAGGGTCTCGGCTAACTCTAAACCAAATTTTATTTAAATCTATTGAGTAGTTTTTACGTGAAAGAGTAACAAACATCCTCACAAACGGATGACTGTGTGTAAATATCATCCAAATCTGTTTAGCAGTTTATATGTAAAGTCGAGTTAGGATTATTTATTTTTTTAGTCTTGAATAAAGCACACTCTTTATTAAGTAAGACAGTAGGTAAATAATATAGTGGAAGTAACGAAATCTTAAACTTCAGACTACAGATATACTCGTACATACCGGTGGGATTACTCGGGAATCACACGAGATGGAAAAGACTAAAGTTCCGATAGGTACCTATACTTTGTAACAACACTCATATTTCAACGTACCTTTTTTAATCAACACTCTGTTCGAGAATTCAGCACTGCGAATCGGTAAAATATTTTATTCATCCGATAAACAATTACGTATATTTAAGCCGTTTGGGTTATAACAATATTAACATTATGTTTGGGGATTAACACCACAAATTACCGCTTTAGAGGGTAAAATTAAGGATTCGCGATAAACATGACCGTATACCGATGAACCCTGTAAATAAGATGTAACCTACAGTCAAGAAAATGTTCAAGTTATAAGAAAATATATTCCAGAAAAACGGAACGCGTTACGCAACAAAGTAATAAATCAAATAAACATCCGAATCCCGTTGTTTTTCCTATTCACAGAATTGATTTGTGAATTTGATCCGCGAACACACAATCAAAACCCAATCATGCGTAGGTACAGTTATCGAAATATAGATAACTTTCCTACTTACTATATTTTCATTACATAACTTTTTAATCAACATAAATTGGAACAAATATTCCACTCGCTTTGATTTAAAGCTTATATTGCAACTTGCAAGTTTTAACTGCTTCCAGTTTCACAACAAACCGCGAATTCGACTAAACAAGCCATATTTACATTCGAAGTCTTATTTAAACAAGAAAAGTATGTTCATCAAAGACTTCAAAGAGATTCTTAGGAGTCGCTCATGACTGAAAAATCTTTGTCCGATTACAAAGAGGCGCGGTATGCATAATAAATGGGGAGAGTCAACAAGAGAACTTTATTGGTGTCTTTCTTTAAATATCCATTGGATGGACTTTAAATTACTAGGATAACTTAGAGGAACTAGCAATTAACTGTTTCGATTAATACCGTTCTATCTCACTGTCAGTTACTGTACAACACAAGCTTTACCTTATCTATACTAATATTATAAAGAGGTAAAATTTGTTTGTTTGTTTGTCAGTTTGTATGTTTGTAAGTTTGTATGTAGGGGGTAATCTTCGGAACTAATGTTTTTTTTTGCACTTGTGGAAGCTACACTATTCCCGGATGACATAAGCTACTTTTTATCCCTGTAATCCCACGGGAACAGGAACTACGCGGGTGGAACCGCGTGACGTCTACTAGTCTATAAATATTAGGTATAAACCACGATTTCTTGGCCAATGGAAGTAACTTTACTCCGTTTCTTAATATAGGGATGGAAGTGTGAACCGCATTGGTACATACAATAACGACCACAAGAGGCAAGGCTTCAACCACTGGGTTATAATTACATGAATCTTTTTAGTTTACTTTTCTTGTACATAGCACAAAGTAATAGTTTTTTTGCCTGTACATACTTATTTTATGCAACGTTGTAATGTGTTTTTTATCCTTAAAAAAGAACAATATACACACTTGATCCATTGCTTTCCAACTTTATGCTGGCCCTGCGAAGATTCTATCTAGATATATTTACGCTGTGGTATACAAACATACAAAAGTTCCACCCGTTTATCGATTACTAGCTTTATTTGATTACCCGTCTGCCGACTGACAAGTTGTAAACCATAGTGGTACGATACGCTGTAATTCTTTTACACCAACATCGGCTGAATGATGGACTTCAGCCTTTATTTTGACAGTTTAAAAGCTGCGCTACGTTTAATTTCGTTTGGTGTACCAAACGTACTGTTGACGTCGGTGCGCTGAAATGAGGATGGAATGATGTCATCCGCGAAGATTACTCGTTTGTGACGTAAAACGTTATACTGGCTAAAAATGCAAGTTTTGAGTTTTATTACCCGTTACGCTTGCTTTGAACTTCACTCGTAATGTATCTTTTAAAGCCATGTAAGATTATTATTATGTGAAACAAAAATATAGTGGAATAATGACGTATAACATTCATAAATTATATTCTATTCTATTACTGAAGAATTGCTTTGAAGAGTTGTTATGCGCATTGAGGAAAAGTATTACAGGCCAGTATGTTGCATACTATTCTGAAACAAACTAGTGTACGGTGCAATAAAACGGAACCATCCATTGTAAAGGAATGCCAACAATTGAGAGGTATTTCATTAGATCAATGTTCACTTAAGGCCGCATAGTGCAAATCGTTTTTAACGTTGCCGTGTACAATTTAAATAACAAAGTAAAAGATTTCGTTGAGTGTTGACGACTGCGGACACTGTGATTTCATTTTGTGGTCCTATCCGGTTTGACTCTTTCAAACGTTTATTATTTTTTTCTATTTAGGTCAGTAAATTCAATGATGCAAAAATTACGGGCGATTTGTGGTCTTCCGTCGAAGATTCTTAATGTTTTTGAAGTTCTTCATCAAAGTGGCAAAAAAAATACGAAATTAAACCAAATCAAAAGTAAAGAATCTAATAAATTAAAATTCTTTAATTCTTAATTTTTTGGTGTTTAATAATAAAATGATACATAGCCATTGATATTGCAATGACAAATGAATACATTTGTTTAGCCTTGTTACCGATACTAACAAAACCCTTTTTTGTAAATCGTAAATATATAAATAAATTCAAAATAAATACACAATCAATAACAGTTGATTCAGATTGATATAGCCGCAATATCATAATCAGAGTCATTCCACGGAACATATACCAAACCTACAGAGATCGCTTTGTGTTAAAGAAAAATACGTATAGCGGTATCTCTTCAATTAAATGGAGTGCCAGAAACACCCGCTATGTGAAAAACTGTGGAGCTCAAAAACCTGTTTGTTATAAAACCATCTGCGAATGTCATTCTCTTAACTGCTGCATTTAAATGGACAAATGACTTTAGGAAATACTATTATGACGATAGTTCTGCTCGGGAAATAGAATTTTCAATGGTAATTTGAGCAATGCATGTATATAATATAGCGGATATCTGTCTGCACTTTACACGACGTAAAGTGCATAGATAAAGTTGTAACAAGGTTTAACTTTGTCATAGAGACTATTATTAAAAGTATGTTCGTAAAGAAAAATAAATTAACGTTTTTTTAAACTTTTGTGTCCTGCATTTTGAGTTTTACGCTGTATGTTAGTGAGATCGCCATAAAAAATATTCACAACACTAAATCTCCCAAAATAGATGGAACGAGAGTTAACCATAAAACGGTTAACTCCGTCACCAATAATAACCCAAAAGCGCTTGCTATTTTCGTAAACAGCATAATGTTAAGGAAATAGGGGTTCCTGACCGCAAATCCCGTAAGCCATTATATCGCCACTCGTAAACATGATCTGAATTTATAATAATATCTTTCGGCGTCTCCATTCAAGATTACTTTACAATTCAAAGCGGGCGGTACATAAGAAATTTTTCTTGCGAACTGCAGAGTCACAGCCTAAAGTAAAAGGCGTTGTCCAGGCTCACGACTGTGTAAAGGCGGGGGCTACACGATTGTGAGTGTGACCCGCCATGCCCCGCGCGCCCCAAGTGCCGCGAGCTCTATTAAAATGTGCTGACAACGAACAGAACCTTCCACGGGACTAACTGGGGATAAGCACGCTTTTGAATATATTTACATATATGCAAAACGACCGAATGAAATGAGAAATCTATTAAAAGTTTAATTGCATCTATATTTTGAGGTGGGAACGTCGAAACTTAATTGTTTATGGTGCTGTTTTTTAGGAAGTCGAGAACTGAGAAAACAATGCCGTTTCCTTTTACGAGTTAGTAAGTACGAGTAGGTATCGTAGTTTTATGGTATAAAAGGGGATCAAAAACAAACACAGCTAATGTACAACTTTTCTATTGTTCACATTGTAACAAAAGGAGCCCAGTAATAATCACTTACAAGGGAAATCACTATGGTCAGAAGTATTTCGAAGAGGCTCGTCGAATGTTAAGTGCGCAGAAATGGACGAAATCTTTGCCTCTATATTTTTCCGTAACGTATTAGGTATTTCAATCTTAACTGTGGGTGCGGCGGCGTTTTAATCCTTGACACGCTATGAAATTATTGTGCTCAGAAGTATAGAACTATTCGCCTTCTGTTGCGTTCACTGAATATAGTCACTGAATATATTTAAGCTACACTTTTAAATGGGTGATCAACTACATCGATATTGGAAAAGCATAGGGGTGCTTCTGAAAGTTTTATTGCTGTCGCTATGGGTAAACAGCAAACTCTAATAACCAGGTTTGGTTGTTGAGATTAAATAGCCAGTCACTTTATGAAAGGATAATCAAATAATATTTATTTCTGTAAGTAGATCTTCAAAACACTTGTATAAGTCAATGATCTGCAGAACATTAATTAGGCAGGCTACATAAAGAACTTGTAAAATACTGGTATTAAGCTTGCATGTAGTAAGACTGGGAACCCAACCCCAACTTAGATGGAAACAGGCACGACAAATATATTGCTGTTCCAGAGATGAAAAACTCGCAACTCCCATGTAAATGACGCAATGAAAGAACAAATTATGATATTAGGTCATCGGCTTCACCTCGCGCTGAACCAGTATGAACCGAATCACTTCACTTGTGGACAAAAGCTTCCTCTTACTATAAAGGAAGTCAGCCTTTATACTACTATAGTTGCCATGTATAAATTACCAGCTCGACAGAAACTCCAGATTGATTCTCGAGGGTGGGGTGAGCTGGTTTTCGCGACACGTTATCGTGTTTTATTCATGAAGGCGTAGCTTGACGAGCTTTAACGCGCCTGTAGACACCACTTAAGGCTATGCTATGCTCGTACAGTCGGCGTCAGTTCATAAGAATCACCTTTAAGACTATAATCGCTTGCAGACGGCGCGATGTCTGTACTAGGCTCTTGACCGCTCAAACACACGTTACAAAGTCCAAAGCATTTCGTTACTTAACTAATTCACCACCATCGCATCATGGTGAATACTGTACTTACATAACGCATAGTTTATGTGTGTTTAGTAGCTTATACCAACTACAATCGTAAAACTTGTGGTATTCATAGGTCAAAACAAATATATTAAAGAGTAGAGAATGAGCGCAGAAAATAAAGCAGGTGAATTTGGTTTTGGGAATTGTGAAAGTATCTTCTGCTCCCGTGACCCCCGGCGAAGGAACAGTAGTCTAACAGACCACTCTGCCTTCCCCGGGGAGGAGGTCATCCATAAAGATTTATACCCTGCACCAAAAAAATGTGAATTTCGACCACTAGGCGACCACTACTAATTATAAAAGATTGGAAAAAAAACTTGCGCCACGCCGCATTTTCTTTTTAATTTTTTTACATTCATTTGCTTTCCCAAGTTCTACAAAGCTCGAATTCCGCGAGAACATTATATAACTTTAATGATGAACGCGAAATAATTTGTAAACTTTCGAGTCTATTTGAAATTGAAGTGAAGTTTATAAATGTAAGTACAACCTCAATAGTGAGTGTTTTAACTTTTGGTATGACGTCATGCATCTAGACTACATGTTTTGAATGAGTAATTTTACTCGTAAATCGTGTATAGTGTTACCCGCGCGGTGCAGCATGTCGTCTGGCGTCACCATGTCGGGTTGGTAATGGTGTACGCGACCCGACTGAGCTCGACTCTAATGTTAGAAGAATGACAGCTAGCGTCCAGAGCGTTGGCGCCGACGATCCCTGTTCGTTAGCCTATAGAAGACTGTTTTTATAACTACCGACTTGACGTTTGATGGTCAGTTAGCGCAACTTCGTTCTACAGAAGTTTCATTTTCTTTTAAAGTTCACTACTTATATGAGCTGTTTTGTGACTTTAGTGGATGATAAATAATGTTAAGTTACTAACAGAAGGAAGACACTTGCTTGAGTTTAGAGTTTATACCAGTTGGTACTGAAAGAGATCGTATTGTATTGTAACGCCTAAGAAGTAGTGCTTAAAGTTATTATTTGCGTGTTTTGTGGTGTACAATAAAAATGTGCTATGGTATTCTATTCTATACTAAGGAAGTATTCAGTTCTGAAAAAAAAAAATTGTCAATTAAAATTATAACGTAAGTAAAACGATTTCTAATGTTTTCGCTATTAAAATCAAAGCTTCGAAGACTGCTAATAGCTCAGGTTTAATTAAACGGCCAGCGCACAAACTGTGTCATTATAAATCCAACGGTGAATAATTAGAGTAATTATGATTACGAAGTATGTACTGCTGTATAATATTTATTTAGGCCAAAGACAAAGGAGTCTACGTGCGATTTTTTTAAAGTTATTTAATACTTAATTATGACCTAAGCAAAGAGTTGTTCAGAATTAGAACACCCACTACCTACCTACCCGTACCCACCCACAAAACTATGTTTTTTCCTGTTTGTTTAGACCTTTTTTTATGTTTTGTGACATGAATAACAACTTTTAGTATTTTGACATAGTTTTTGACCTACTTATCGATGATTTAGTAACAAAGAAAAGTAATATTTTAGTTTATGTCCCAGAGATGCCTCTCCGGTCGAGATAAGAATTGTTTCATTTCTATTTTTCTTTCGTACCGGAAATATACATAATTTTGGAGCTATCCATCATTTAAGCGGTGATGAGAATACTCGTAGCAATAAAACATTTTAATGGCAAAAAGAGGTTTCTACATTTGAAATGTTTCTTTTATAATAAACCAATAGAGCTAAACATACACACATTCAAAATAGTACGCCTATTTAGAATTCGAATTTTAAAACGAAACGAAGAGCGAGTGCCAAATTAAAAAAAAAAGCTTGGCAAAGGTAGCACAACAATGCAAGCGCTCCATTCAGCCTCTTTGACAAGGAGTATGGTAAACATGTTGTGGTTAATTAATTATGTGTCCAATTCAACGTGCCATTATTCATTCCGGTGAACGCAGTCTCGTCCGGCGACGGCGTAGCTCGCACGTCGTTTGCATAATTCGGATTTAGCGATCCAAGAATTACTGACGTATGAAATTATTGAGATGTGATAATCGTAATTCAATATTCCTTACCGTAAATAGAATCACGTAAATCGTTTTTGTACGGAGAAGGTTTTGTTATGTAATATAGGTAAAGAGTAAGATTGGCAGATCGATGACTGTTCATTGGCTTCGTGGATACAAAATCAGAGATTTTTGCGTAAATCGTGATTTATGAAAAGAAATGTTATGATAGTACTTATCTATAAACCCAACTGCAGAAAATAAAGTGACGGCTCTCAATACAAGATGTTTTTTCGAGCAATATGTTGCAATTGGTGGCATTTATTGGAGTTAAATTTTAAATTTGATGACCCCTTAAAAGTAATATCGTTCTTAAAATGTAGTTCTTTTTTACTAATGGTTATTTTCCATATTTAAAACGAAACATTTCAATGAGTTATATTTTCGGAATCGTTTCCTCAAAGCCTTTCTTCAGATACCTACATGACCACCTCAGTATCAAACTCTTTTCTCTCTTTGAAACATAAACATAATAAGTCTTTCTAAGTCATTATTTTTCTTCACGCTGGATATTCTATTTTTAACACGTCTCATTCCAAATTACATTTAAAGATTTATGCTAGAAATATTTGGACACTTCACAAGCTGAAATCCACGATTCTGTTTAGGCTGCAGGGCGTGCCAAACAGACGTGAGTAGCTACATTTGGAAAACATAACCCTTTTTCTTTTACAGTCGAGTAAAAATGTGTCCTTGATAAGAGTGGACAATACAGAACCGATTAGCTTAGAAACTGCAAAACAAAGAGTTGCACTATCTTTATCACACTTAATATAAGCACATGACAAGTAGCCCAAAAGAGGCTGTATAGATAACAAAATCGTTGACGTCATTGTAAGCTCGACGAACGTGTCTCCTCTCTCTAAAGATACTGGCTGAAATTCCACTGAAGGATCGCTTCAATTCCTTTATCTACTGTACCTCAAAAACGAAAGAGCCATACTTAGTTATAGAGCTTCATACTTAATCTCGTTCTTAGTAAAAACGAGTGGTAAGCCAAGGTAGCGTCAAGTGTGAGTGACGTTATCAGCGCGGTGACTCGCAGCCGCGGACGTGGGCGGCGACAACGTGCCCCAAATAAATTTATCTACCTTACCGACCGACGACGTCTGTTCACAAACCTTTTAATTACCTCAATTTGCCCTCTTTCCTTTCTCAATCACATTTCTTTGCCAACCCTAACGTGGAATCCTTGTGAATAAGATAAAATGGCTTAGAAATTTCCAATTTCAGCTGGCGTTTTATCGACGGCTTATAATAAGCCTCTTTATGAAAATCATTGAGACGTGTTTTGCGTCTCGTATATGATTTATGATTACGGTTTAGTATTTATGTATTGTAAACCTAATCGTTTATTTATGAAAATGTATTCTTAAGTAAAAGATAAAATAATGTATAACTATCGAAGCAAAATTAAGCCGAATTGGAGTTAATTAAACATTGCTTTTTAATAACAATGTGTTGTGATAGTGGTGTGTCGTCTTCTGTCGATGAACAACTAGGTAGTAATTGTGGAAAGGCTTAAGTTTAAAACGGATAGGTGGTTGACGTTAACAAAATGGCTGGATTGATGGTCCAGGCTGGAGGCAAAAAAAAAAATCTTTTTATAATAAAACCAAAGAGACCAAGATAAAAACAATGGCCTTCTTTGGACCTACTTCTGTTGTTATTCAAAAGGAGGAATCATAGTTAAAATAGGCGGTTGGTGGTGAGGTCGAGTAATTATCAGCCACGTTGCGTGTCGTGGTTTAAATTCCCGCACCGAAATACCTAAATATTTGTTTGGCCTACAGGTAGTTTGTTCCGGGTAAGTTTACCTATATGTTTGTAAACGCACCGACAACACAGGAGAAATTCCTAGTGTGATATTTTTTGTAAACTTAGCAAAATGTAACAACTATTTAATTTGGTATTCAGTTGTAATTTTGCTATCATTTTTGGAAGAAATACAAATCTTAATATTTTATTATATTTTTATTTGGAGCAACAAACAATTACACAGTAAATATTAAAAAAATGTGGCCTTGAATCTAACAAGTATGTAATCTACATCGTTGTTTACAGTATATATGCACCAATATAATAAAGATTGACTAAAATTTTATTACATAGGTATGTAGTAACAGTGAAATAATTGTTAATGACTCACTAGAATACTATACATTTTTTTTTAAAGTATTATGACTAAACTTATGTAAATAAAAATAGTTCTTATAGCTTTCACTAATGATTAGTTAGAATTCTCCCACAGTTGACCTGGAAAAGGCAATCCCTGACCTAATAAATAATCTGCCTTATGAGCAGACTAACAACTCGTATATATCACGTCATACTGTTTCCCATTTTTTCCTAGTATAATAAAAAGACTCAAATGCAAGGAGAGCCCCGACCACGAGCATTCGTTATGAAGTTTTTTCAAGCAAAATCGGCCATTTGTCCAGTACGAGAACTGCACGTGATGTCTCATCCTAATGTCGGATTAGGAATTTTAGAATAAAAATCCTCATTTAGGTTTGAGTTTTTTTTTCGAATTTTCGTTTGTGATGTCATGTAGATTTTAAGCTTTTTTTTATTTCAAACAAGACTGAAATATCAAAAGAAGATAATAAAAACTAGCCAAGTGAAAGTTGGACCGTGAATAAGGGTTCTGTAGTCGAGATAAGTATTTACGCACAGTAGGTATTGATTTTACCAGCCGTTATTTTCCAGTTGTATTTAACAGACACGATGGTCTGACCAAGTGAAAGAGACTACGTCCACAAGCAGTTTTCAGCAAGTGGTGATGGCAACTTTGGACCGAGGTCGATGGAGGCAGATTACCCGCTCAAAGGGTAATGAGGGAGTGATTAGAGAATGAAACCATCATACCCAGGCCATTTTATTGTTTTTTTTTTATCTATGGATACTCCACAAGCTAATGCGCAATAAACTTTTTTATTCCTCGGTTATATGTGCCACTTCTTTTTTTTTTTGTTTTTCTGCTGCACTATTGTTCTACCCCAATGGGTCAAATTTCTTTTATAGTTTTTTAACAAATGTAATAAAATAGGGTTCATGTTCAATTGAGAAAATTTGGTAGCTTGGTATGCTGGCGTCTGTATACGATTATGTATCCAAAAGTCAGTTCAGTTGGAAAGACAGAAAGACCGAAATGATTAGTATTCCGTTTAGCCACTTGCTACGGAACCCTAAAAAACCCCGCTTTGTTTCCGATTTTCGAGAAAGACGTAATCATAAATAAATATTTTATGTACGAAATACGTATGGAATGTCTTCTTTTTGACATTGTGGTTGGAACCCATTTCAACCTGACCTGCTATGATCACATTGCCAGGTGGATCGGACCTGGCTGATAAACCAGTGCGGCCTCAACGTGTACGGGTGATTATCTTGAATTTTAATTTAATAATTAAACGAACGAACGCCATGGCAACGTGCCCCACAAAATCGTGTTGATTTCGTTACGGGACAGGCCTGAAATCGATACGTTTGGAGAGTGCGAGCCCTATGGATCTATAAGATAATATCGATTTTATTGCGAAACACAGACGGAATTAACTCCATTTAGATAATACACGCTTTGTGCTTTAACGCGAGGCGCGCGTATACTCGTTCCAAATCTTTTTTTAAAATCCAGATATACTTAGTCAAACCACAATTATAAATAAAATACTTTTTTACAATAAAACAACCGACTTTATTAAAACACACTGACAGGCATAAAATAACTCTAGTTTTGGAAGTCTGTGGCTTTGGTGCTTATGTTTCATCATAGGTATCTGTGTTTCATTCATTATTGGCCACCGACTTCCGAAATTAGAGTTATTTTATACCTGTTAGTGTTTATTAATTAAGTCAATTGTTATTCAATTGTTTTTTTTTTGTTAAAAAGTTTTATTTCGCAATGTTTTGTTTTTTCGTATGTAGTCATACAGATCAGTCTTTCAAAAATTAAATGAATCATTGAAATTGGTTAGCAATTGCTTAAGTTCTTTCTTAAACATCAATGTGATTCATGTTATGGAAATACGTAAACCATGCACCGACATGTGACTGCAGCAATCGCGAGGAATTTGCTGTTGTGCGTTGAAGAGTTCCATTGCCTGTCTTCTTCGTCAGTTTTCTTCATCAAATTATACTTTCTAAATGAAAATGCTTGATTTGTTACTACACATGCAAAAATCGGTACGTATGCACCTAAATTCAAAATCAAAAGTCTTTATTCAAACTAGGCTGAGAATCAGCACTTTTTGAACGTCAAAAAAATACATAAAAACAGTCACCCAAAAACGGCCCACCCTTCGCCACTTTCTAGTGTTTTTGCAAGGAAGAAGAAGTGGCGGAACAAACTCCCCAGCAACACATCTGTCTGATTCGTTTGAAGAACTAGGTATACAAAGAATCTATACAATGAAATGCTCAATAAATAGCACTTGTTTATACACATTGTAAAACATTACATTTCAGAATGATTGACATGTGTTAGCTAGCACACTCCAATATACCGAGATTAAGAAAAAAAAAGTACTTGAGGGTACTTTTTCTTCCTTGAGGATCCTATCATCAGATCGGGGTTTTGATAAAAATGGAACCTAGCTGGTAGTATACCCTATTAAATAAAGAACGATTGTTTCAAATCGGTCCATAAATGGCGGAGTAATCGTGTAACAAACATACAAAAAAAAAACATACAGTCCAATTGAGAACCTCTTCCTTTTTTTGAAGTCAGTTAAAAACTATCACTTCGCTCGCGTCTTCGTCCGGGTGAATTTCATACTTTTCCGTTGTCGTCTTTAACATCCTTTCCACCGCTCAAAATTTTGAAAAAAATATAGCCTGTGTTAATACGTGATAATTTAGCTTTCTAGTGGCGAAAGAACTTTTTAAACCAGTTGAGATTTTTTTTAATTTAATCCCTACAAGCATCTTTTGTTCTATTTTAAATATTAGTAAATTGAACTATTACTCGAACAAGAAAATTACAACCATGCAACTATCATACCACTAAAATGCAAATAACTTCCATTAGAATTTGTGCCTCGGTGGTCGCCAACGCTATACTGCTGGGCAGAAAGTTCAGGGTTTGATCCTCGGGTCAGGCATGGGAATTAAACAGTACTTTCAGACAAAATGTGGGTGTACTACAAATGCACGTCTACCTAACCCTTTAAGGATAACAGACTTGATGTCATGTTATGTTTATAATAGAATTAGTGTTTATACAGTACCCTTATTAGCGTCAGATACAGGCTTTGCTAAACTTGAAAATTAATAATGCGAATTCTCCTAAAATTCCTCAAGATTTATCGATAATTCAGAAATTAGTATTATTAACTCGAAAGTTGACGCGGTCGTGCCCTATCTTCACGAATGTCAGTGGTTAATTAACGATGAAATTCATGAAATTCATGATGTGCCATGAATGGTGGAACAACAGGCAGTCGTCTGTTTGCGACAATCGACGCCCTCTTGTCTGAGACCCTATTCGTAAGAAATAACTCGATAGGAAAATGAGTATTAGCATTTGTAATAGGATAGATAACACTTTAAACTGCTAAGGCGAGTATTCTGGACTTTTTAAGAGACTAATCACTAAGTCTCTTTCGGTTTTTCTTCTCAGAGTAATCAGATAGTGAAACACAAGTTAAAAAAAAAACATGTATTACTTGTTTGACGTGTGAAAAATGCTGGTAAATACCAATTTACAGATTTAAAGATAATTCATCTTTCAAATAAAATATCAATGCACAAACTGCGACCATTTGAAATTATTCATCTGCTATTTCCATATTTAAGTATTTTGCGATGGTATTTTGATGATACGTTGCGAAGTCGTCAAATGTATGAAACAGTTTCATTTATTTTTCGCGATTCAATAGTTAAAACTCCTCCGAAACGGCTTGACCGAATTTAATGAAATTTAAGCATGTTCATTGGGTTTGATAATGTATTTTATTCTATTTTTTGTGAAAAAAGGCGGAACAAAGTTTTCTGGGGCAGCTAATCTTTACATATAAATACGAGTACTGTACACATTTGTAGGTACATAATTGTTGGATTTGTCTTGGTGTTTCAATGATTTAGATTTACAATTGGATCCGATAGGTGTTCCTGGAATCGGGTTTACAGCCATGCAAACAGGACAGGTATGTCGGGTCCGCTAGTTAGTACTAAAAAAACAACTGTATTCGCAACAGTCAGCTCACGAACATTCCAAATGCTTTTCTAGGGATTTCTCGTCTACGCTTCAAATGACGTTACACGGAGGTCTTAAGAATAGCACTATTCCGAGATAAGACTCATACCATATTCTCTGTGCAAGTTAAGCTCATTGCGTTGGCGTCCTTTAACCAACTGGTTAGTGGTATGCGAGATTTAGATTTGTGGAACCATTCCTTAAGAAGTATGTGTGTTCTTTCTATCATTCGGTTTGTATTACAAACCGTTTATTGAAACAAAATGTAGTGACATAACATTAAAAGAGCTTGCTTACATAATTTGGTCACGTTTGGAGAATGAATGAAAGGCAACTATCAAAAGGTATTTACAAGGTAAATGGAAATACCGGGAGGGGACGCCCTAGAAAGACATACACTAACCGTATTGGTGACGTTTTTCAAAAACGTCTAGTGCGTAGTACTAGCAAGCGGCGGTGCGTGTATGACTAGATGTATGAACATAAACAAAGCAGAAGAAGTCTAGTAAGGATAACAGCAGATCGCGTTCTATAGTTTCTGCCAGGGCAGGCATGGGATTAAGACGTGATTTTTACATACACACACATATGTAATCATACGACTTTGTGTGCAGAGCAATGAGCATTTATTTGGCTATGAGTAACGGAGCAGTGGGTAAACACGTTGAAATGAGAATTATACAAGCATCGAGAGTAACTACTCATTTTCGTATAGTTAGTATCTGACATTGTGATAGAGTTTTTCGAGGAATATCTCTCAACCATGTTGGGGTTAGGTTGGGTTTTCTCTTTTTAAGTAGGTTCGGTTTTATAATACACCATAGTATATTCTAAAAAGAGAACGATTAAGGGAAGGGCTTCGTAGCTAAGCCATAACAGACGCATGTGTCGATGGTCGAGGACGCATTCGAAGTCACATGAACACTTAAGAGTAGAACAACGATTATTTATAATGGCCCGGTAACTACTTACTTTTATAAAATATTGGTATCTATAAATATAATGTCTTGAAAAAAGTAATTATGAAAATGTTAGCTCTATCTAGTCTATTTAGCGATCACGATGTTAGATTTTTGAAAACGAATTAGTGTGTAGGTATACGAAAACATCTTGATATTTTATAAATTCAATTATGACTTAGTATCAATCATAAATTGATCTAGAAGTAATCTAGAATTTCGATATCATTAGACGAAGATATTTTTCTCCAACTAATTGGTTCATTAAGTTAGCCTTGTCAACCGACGAGTCTAACTACCTTCAAATTGATTTTACTTCTATTCATTTTTTGTGGGAAGCTATTTTGATATCGAATTTTCTTTATTTTATCGCTGCCTTATAGACGTCAAAACCATCTCAGTCGCAGCCACTCCATAACAATGCATATTTCGCTACAGTCAGAAGAAAAAGCGAAGAAACTTTTGTATAAATAAATGTATAAGTAAGCAATATCAAAGAACATTCACCACAAAGAAGGAAAAAGTTATAGGTCACGTTAATAAATTGTCGTTATTCTATATGTTCTGTCAACTATGATTAATGACATTTGGCCGTAGGCGCAAACGGAAGAACACAATGGTATTCAGAGTATTTCTATAAAACAGAAACGTGTGTATTTCCAATACAGTTGAATAACAATAGGTATCCAAAAGGAGGAAAGAGTCCCGTAGCGACGTCTACGTGTCAATTCACGAACACAAAGATAAGAAACACCCGTGTC
Organism: Euplexia lucipara; assembly: GCA_921972225.1. Lineage (NCBI taxonomy): Eukaryota > Metazoa > Arthropoda > Insecta > Lepidoptera > Noctuidae > Euplexia > Euplexia lucipara. The sequence goes on from OV179148.1 coordinate 13,530,460, forward strand.
ACGCTTCACGTTGTGCACTCTCTATAAACCCAATGTGTCTATATCAACCAAGAAAATTGTCTGGCCAAGAATAAAAGCTTCCAAGCTGCCATGCATGTTTTATTTTGTTCGACCAAGACGGTGACCTTATATACTGGGCAAACATCAACATGTTGGTTCAACTATCGCAAACAAACTTGTGTAATTTCATTACCAACTGTTGGTAGACGTAAAATTTTTCAGTAGCCACTTTTGTTGGCGATTGTACCGTGGTATAAGGACGCTAGTGAATTCCCCCAGAGTACAGTGCACGGCGAAAGGAGCATGATTACTCGCCACCAACCAACCGAAGTTTTCAACTATACTGCACAATATCTTGGCTATATTAAAGATATTACATCATAAACGTCATAACAATTTTGTTAAGCATTCATTTTGTATTCTCACTCTCGTAAAACTACACTAAATTAGATTGTGCTCGTTTGTGTAAATAGAGTGAACGATCGCGTTCTTTTATTTTTACGAAGAAATCTACGGGAGTGTAAATACGTTTCGTTGATTTTTTTATTAAGAAAACGCTACGAAGAAAAGTTTTACGTAAAATTATCTATGTTATACGTAATATGAGCTATATATGTTATACGAGTAATTCGTATCTGTTATTTTGTAAAATCTTTTCTACGTTAAATGAGTTTTATCATCATGGTGAAACAAGGTCATTGCACACCATAAATTATATCATTTTAAATTTTTATCCAAAGAGTTTTAAGATTATTGTAATTATGAGTAATTAAACACTACCTAAAGTGTGTAAGTAACTTAATACAGCTTTAAGTGCCTCTTAATCCTCTTCGAGCGTAGTTTAACATAAAACTTATGAGAAAGTGAACTTGAAACCTAAAGTGTCATTAAAACGACAGGTTTGATACGTGTTTTAGTTTATACAACTTCCTCCTTGAATCCTATTATTTTGTTACAGTGAAGAATTATAATCGTATACGAAGGGAAAGAAATGTGTTAGAATTGTAGCAGATAGCGGTCTGTAGTTTCTGCCTACCCCCATGGGGAAAAGGCGTGAGTTTGTGTGTGTATGTATGTATGAAAGAATTTAAATATTAATTGCTTAACTATATACTGTTTAACTGTATACTCAACTGCAGCAATCTGTTTAACATTTTCTAAACATTGCTGGGGTTTGTTTTCAGAAGAAACCGAATGCAGCTAGTTAGACTGGTTTTCTGACTTTAGGGGTTCAAACTACCTCGTTATATCAGCCAATGATAGCCAATGCTGTTGTTATACTCGTATGTACTCGTACCTATATCTCAAACACAGTTATATTTTTTCAAAGGTTTCTTATCATTGTGATATTACTAAGATGGGATAGGATACAATTAATTGTACATTTAGGTAATTGTAAACAGTGCGAATCGTATCCAAGATGGTGCTGTTATACGCTATAAACTTACCCGCATATTGTTGTTGACAAGCCATATCTTCAGATCTATGATATTTCGATTAAGTTACTACGAAATAATTGTCAAACGGCGCGGGTTGTTGAATACCAGAGTAGGTATATTAATTTCGCTAAGATTCATATTAGTATATGGTATACGCAGAAACATAATAATTTCTATCGTAATAAGGGTAATAATAATTTACTTTTTATTCTGCAGTGCTATTCTGAAAATTTAATTTGCGAAATCACTTCTGAATCCGCAGTGAAATCATGTGAAATTAAAATATCGTATTCTTAAATGGAGTGATTTCGGCACTGGCGCCACCAAGTGAGGATCAAAGTGAGACGAACTAAAACGGGTGAGTATTCTGACGTTGACATGTGAATACCGGAACTCGTACAGGCACATGAGAAGCGTAGTACCTAAGTATGACTGTCGAGATGATTTGCGAAATGACTTTCGAAGTGATTTACCATTTACAGAATAGCACTGCAGGTCTCAAAAACTCTGACATTCATAGTACACTTATGACCTTAAAAGTGAAAATGATTTTAAAAGCTATTTGGAACTGGGTTTTGCTCGTGCTTTACTATAAGGCTCAATTTATACCGCCGCGGCATAAGTAGAATGCAAGCGACTTTTTGCAACGAATTTGTATACAGCACAATGAACTTTATGTCTAATGTTTAACAAATAAATTACATACGAGACAAAAAAAAATACGCACCTTCCGGGGAATGCTCGCATATTCTCGAGAATTCCCCTCGTGAAATTGTACGCCTTTTTGCGTTATGAGCCAACATTGACGCTTCCATTCCGTTCCGGTCGATTCAGTAAACATCACCCGGTAAAAACTTGAGTGAAGTAAACTGTCGATGCCTAGCATCACTATGAAATGACAGCTCGTTTTTCCCCTGCACTTTACTTATATTTCCACGGTAAGATTATGGCAAATTTCACTTTTTTTTTTTAATATTATAAACCAGTGCTTGACTGCAATCCCACCTGATGGTAAGCAGAGATGCAATCAGTAATGGTGAAGCGCACTAGTTTATTAAGAGCCTATTCACTCTAGCCTTGAAGACACCTAAATTATAATCGGACGGGAAGACCGCAGCAGGCAAGTTGTTCCAGTCCTTCGATGTACGCGGTTCTTCTGGTTAGAAATAGCTCTTGTTTATTTAACTGGCATGTTGGTCTAGTACTAAGTGGCCCTGACTGCTATACCGGAGGTCGTGGGTTAGAATCCCACCCAAGACAAATGTTTGTGTGATGAGAACGATCATTTGTTCTGTGTCTGGGTGTTATTTATCTATAGTATGTGTGTACTTAGTAATATATAAGTATGTTTAGTAGTTATCTAGTACTCATAGCACCATCTTTGCTTAGTTTGGGTCTAGATGCCTTTATGTGAAATTTGTGGAATATTATTTTGTTATTTTTAGTACGCAATAAAATATAAGGTTATGAATAAGTTACTCAATTGCCTATCCGACTTCCATTGCACGGATGAGCTATAACTTTTGAATGGAGTCGTGAAACTAACCTTATATTATTATTATTAACTTTGCACAGAAATTGGATCGTGGCGAGATGTCAGTCGCTGGACGTGAAATATTGATATATCGTCGCATATAATTGAGCTGGTAAGCTAACCCTAACCTACATAGTTTGTATAAGGCAAGGCTCATACCATCCATTTGCAATTGGTTTCATAGTAAGTTTCAAATATGAGCGTCACTACTTGCGTCTCATGATTTGTCTCGCAAGAAGATTCTCACCGTAACCACGTAATTTTATATTTTATGATTGCGCGTTATTTTTTTGATGATATACGTAGGTATGTATTTGTTTAACTATTTTACTTAGGCATTTTTATTATCAAGTAATTTGTTCCCGTGTTACACCTACCATATTCCGTTTCTACATAAACCAATATTTTAACTATTTTACTTAGGCATTTTTATTATCAAGTAATTTGTTCCCGTGTTACACCTACCATATTCCGTTTCTACATAAACCAATATTAGCACACACACTTAATTTTCCCATCTATGACTTTGCAGTAACATCAACTAATCCAATTCTTGGTGGCTCCCTGAAAAAAGTACAAACCAACAAATTCACTTTCAAATTCATAATATTAGTAAGATACGTCTTATAAAGCTTGTTATACGAGACGTGATTAATCCAATTAAAGTTATATACTCAAGTACGAGATACATGTAATAATAATATGTAATCTTGCTTTCACAAACTTATAGACGGAGCCATGTGAGGCATATGTCGCGCCGCTGAGCCGCGATGAATAGACTGTAATTACTACGAATGCCGCACCACTACATGAATACTGGGTTCCAATAACTGAGCTTAGTCTGAGACTTATAGTAATGAAGGGAGACACGTATTTATAAATGTATTTATTTATTTACAATAAGCACACCAACAGCATAGTCACCAACAATATTCAAATAAAAATTACATGGCAAAAGGGCATTACAGTAACCATACAAATAACAGGTATGCATGACACTGACACAATGAAAAGTAATAGAGACAAAAAGGCAAAAAAAAAACTAAAAAAAGTAACGAAAAATTATGTATCGTAATAGTCGTCAGTTTAGGTTGGTTTAGACCAGATAAGCGAACGCGCCCTCTAAACCTGCACATTCTGTGTAAATAGGTGTTGAAACCTCTTTACCGGGTGTGTAACGATTGTCATAATAACAAAATATCTAACGTTCACTTGACATAATTTCAGTTACCATAATTTTGTTTAACATAACGATCAGTTGACATAATGAATTGTTGATATAATTTCATTTTACCTAATTTCATATGACATAATGAACATTTCCTATAATGCACATTTCACATAATATTCATTTAGCATATTATTAATTTACTATAATATTCATAATCTCTAAGTAACTTTAACGCGCGAAGGCGAGCGAGCAAAGCGAGTGTGCCGCGGCAGCGGCCGCCAAGCGCCAGATCCCTGCTATATTTGGAGAATCATGTGGGTTAGGTTAGGTTAGAACCATGACCATTAGCGCGCGAAGGCGAGCGAGCGTGCCGCGGCAGCGGCCGCCAAGCGCCAGATGGCTTCTATTGTTGGTGAATCATGTTGGTTAGGTTAGGTTAGAACCATGACCATTAGCGCGCGAAGGCGAGCGAGCGAAGCAAGCGTGCCGCGGCAGCGGCCGCCAAGCGCCAGATGGCTTCTATTGTTGGTGAATCATGTTGGTTAGGTTAGGTTAGAACCATGACCATTAGCGCGCGAAGGCGAGCGAGCGAAGCGAGCGTGTCGCGGCAGCGGCCGCCAAGCGCCAGATGGCTTCTATTGTTGGTAAATCATGTTGGTTAGGTTAGGTTAGAACCATGACCATTAGCGCGCGAAGGCGAGCGAGCGAAGCGAGCGTGCCGCGGCAGCGGCCGCCAAGCGCCAGATGGCTTCTATTGTTGGTGAATCATTTAGGTTAGGTGGGGTTATTATAGTATGATGTTTTCTGATATTTACTTATTCACTACATAGTTTGGGCAGAAAATGAGTAAATATGAAAATTAGGTCAAATGACCGTTATATTAAAAGAATATTATACATATTGAAAATTATACAAAATGAACGTATACTAAATGTTATTATGTTAAATGAATATTATATGATGTGAAACATTAGGTAATATGAATTTATGTCATTTGATATTATGTCATATGAAAATTATGTCATGTGAACGTTAGTTCAAGTGAAATTAGAGCATTTGTTATTATGCCAAACATTACACACCCCTCTTTACCATGGTATAATCACTACTGCTACTGCATACCATGAGGTCTCAGGTTCAATCCCCAGGTCGGGGGAAAGCGTTATTGAGTATTTTCCACCTGGAATTTCTCACTAGCAGCCCGGAGCCTGGAATCGTGTACGGTTGATGGCAATAGGCTCTCCCCCTATTTCATGGGACTTAAACAAAACTGGCGAAATGTGGGTGTACTAAAGGAAGGTGTAGGCGCTGCCTAACCTTTTGGGGATTACAGCCGTAATGTAATGTTAAATGTGTGATTACTTCATGTTTATTCGAGGCACGCAAGATAATAAAAAACATACATAAACTCCTTTTTCCCATTAGTGTAGGCAGAAACTACAGAGCACCATATGCTACGATTCTTATACACCACAAGTTTTTAATTAGTACAAATACTTATAGGGCTTATTCTAGACGGTCTTCTCATTATATTTGTAAAGTATCAATAAATAATATTCATAAACAGCAAAGTTATTAGCGTTTGTTTATGTCCCAAAAAGTCACCCAATTTATGGAATTATTGTACAGGCTATTCATGACATAGTAGTATTCATTAATCGTCATCTCTCGCTCACGTTCGCGTGATTTCGCTCAAGCAGCAGCTAGCTCCAACAGTTGTTTTCGTTATTTAAGTATAACTAAAAAGGGGCATATTTGAAAAAATAATTTCGTTTTTTTTACATTTGATTACGCAAATATGATCAGTAACAGGTAGGGATACAGCCCAATTTTTTTTGGTACTAATTAAAAATTTGTGGTGTATACTTACTTTGCTTTGTTTACATTCAAGATCAATGGCACTAAATAGTTCTAGCACAGCATTTTACTGTCCTGAATAAGAAGTAAGTAGTTTACAAGAAATAAAACAAGAAAAAATGAATTAAACGTTTAGTTATGTTTATTCGCGTAGGACCTTTAAATGGAAATGCTATTACTGCCGAAATAATTATGCAAAGTTCTAGACTAATGAGATCTCGGAGAGATGTCGGGTCGAGTTTGGAGTTTTATTTTTGTGCTCAAAAGGCTCCATAGACTCATTCTTTACTTTCTGTTCAATATCTGTCGTACGCTCGGTCAAGCTCCGTTGGATCCGCATAAACCCTTCATGAATATAATATTCGCAACACGTACAACATCTAAACAAAGGCTTTTCTTTCTCTCACGTAACTTAACACCGTAATTGAAAATTTAATAAAGTGTTTCTCACACCGTCCCGTAATATAAAGTTTCTAACAACCACGAATATTATTACGTTATTAAGTTTTACACGACAAATGAGCATCACTACATAGTATACATCTGTCTGAACAAAACACGGTGTTAATTATAGCATGCTCCCCGTAATACCACGGGTCTTTAAATTAAAAAAGCACATCAAAAAAAATATTTTACTTCATTATCTCCAAGTTGTCAAGATCGTATCGCACATTGTTCTTGTCTCCACAAAGAAAGATTAACAAAAGGTTTTGAAAGAGATTTTAATTTAATCATTCATTTCAATCTACGTAGATAGATGGATGTCCACGAAAGCCTTTGGCTAAGTTAATTGAAAAGTTTTACAACGAAATTAGACACTAATAAGAGAGTAAAAGTAATCTTTGCTAAGTCTTTAAGAACTTGTAGAGCTTACATCTATTTGGCGCCATTTACTCTACGAAAGTGTTGACGTTTTATTGCTACGGCGAGGTCATGTGACGTGCTACGCGCTACGAGCTACGAACTACTAGCTACGAGCTACGAACTACTAGCTACAAGCTACGAGCTACAATTTTTGTCTCAAAATCATAATGACCACTTTAAGCGTCGGGAACTAATTTAGCTGTAGTTACAACTATATCTTGTTTCACTCGTGTAATTGTCACTCGCTTTTTGTTTAATGACGTAGTTTAGAAACTCATTATGTTCTCGTGTATTGATCCAAAATCCCATGGTACTAAACTCCCGTAGCAAATTACGTAAATTCAAAAACTTACATGACATCTGTCAAATAAAGTTGGTATTAGATGTTTGTACGATGTTAACACAGCAATATTTTACGAAAATAGATGAATGATGGTCGGTAACGTGGAATGTTGCGATAATACAACGTTGTGGTTTAATAGAAGATTCAGTGACGAATAATGAAAATATCATTTTTTTTTCAATATTATAAACCAGTGCTTGACTGCAATCCCACCTGATGGTAAGCAGTGATGCAATTTGTGATGTATTTATTAAGTAGTTTATTAAGAGCCTATTCACTCAAGCCTTGAAGACACCTAAATTATAATCGGACGGGAAGACCACAGCAGGCAAGTCCTTTAATGCTTTAATTGTTTGGTGACAACAAGAGGATAGATGAAAGTGGCTAAGAAAAGGTAGTCGTAAAAATTATAAAGCAGATGCAAGTAGAAACTCGAGGAGGAACACCATAGAAAAATATACATAGCCTTATTGGTGATGTCCTTCAGAAAGGTAAGGTGCATAGAACGCTCAACCAGCGTACGTGTATTATCAGATGTATGAACGTAAACGAAGCAAAAGAAGTGTGTAAGAATTAGTTAGAGGCGTGCTTTAGTTCCAGCCTTTCCCCCCATTGGAAACAGGCGAAAAAAACAGGATGAAATTTGAATAGTTGCGACAAATTTAAATATAGAATACTATGTGTTGTCAAGAAAATATAGAACATAATCAAATGTAAAATTAATGAACTTTTAACAGTGTTACGAAAAACGATAAAATAATAATTAAAGTTGCGCGATACTTCACTAGAAAATAGTCAAAATTAGGTAAAATACCGCTATGAACGGCAACGTTGAATAAAATGAGTACTCGACGACGATTATTGAGCACTGCCATGAGTCGGACGAGATTTCTTGATACTTTAGTTTCTCTTATTTATTTTGTATATTTTTTTTTTCTGGAATGCCGATAATTTGCACTTAAATGAAGATAACAACGTTAATGGGCCATTTAAAAACGATAATCAGGTATTTTTTAACGTTTTAGATTGTAGAAAAAACATCTTATAATTACTATGTTACTGTAACTGAAGCTCCCATTTCATTTTGTCGCATTTATTCAAAGTCACCCTGTATATGTATATGTAACACTGATAAAACATCTACGAACGTGCGGTTCTCGTGTGTATCTGTTTTGCATGCACAACATAGGACGCGGGAGCTTTTCTCCTTTACCAGTATCGTGCCGTTGGTATTCTACCGAAAATATGCGAGCTAAGTGCATTTTCTGCACCCAACCGTGGACGTGTTGGTACACAGATATTTTTCTCATACTCTTTGTTGACGCCAGTTGTGTGTGTGTTGTTTCTTAGAATATGGCTTACCCAAAGAGATTTAAAATACTATACAGCGGCATGTCAAGGAAGTGTCATAGAAAAACTTTTAATCCATGTCTATTAACGCCATCTAGAACAATACATGAAAATTGGAGCGATAGCGGAGCGTACTAAAAAAACTCATAAAGATAAAGATAAAGATAAAGATAATATTTATTTCCAAGTATATGGTACATTTAGGTCTTAAATTATATATTGCATCACACATACTACCATTACTGGTGTAGAAATATTATAGAGATATTACAAGAATTATAGCAAATTGAGATTTCAGAATAATGTATTATTTGTAATGTCAGAATATTAATTAATTAATATTATGTCAAAAAAATACAATCATAGTCAAAATATAATAAGTAATGTCAAAAATATGCTCCAATGTCAAAAAATTAATTATAATGTCAAAAATTATGATTTAAATATTCATTAACGGAATAAAAACACATATCTAAGAGCCAAGCAAACAATACTTACAGATTTAAATTTATTTATTGGTAACATTCTTAGGGCAGCTGGTAGTTTATTATAAATTTTTATAGTCATACAACTAGCATTCCTACTGTACAGTTGCAATATAATCATAGACTTGTGTCCACTATGACACAAGTTTTGGATGAAAAATTTGTTCGTTATGTCCTGTCTATTAGTAAGTATTGAATGTATTTGGGCTTACCGCACTTACCGCTCACTAGCTGGCTACAAAACAGTGCCTAGCGTTTGTTTGGTTTTTTTTTTTTATATACCACGACGGTGGCAAACATGCTTACGGCCCGACTGATGGTAAGCGGTTACCATAGCCTATGGACACTTGGGACACCAGGGGCGCCACACGCGCGTTACCGACCCTTTAAAAACCTATTTACTCCCCTTTTGAAGAACCCCATACTGTAGCCCTCTGAGAAAACCACGGCTATGGTTGAACGTAGTAGGGGAAAATACTGTTTATCTTTGTAAAACTACTTTATTTAGGAACCTTAACTGCTACTTAATATTTGCTGGCGTCTGTAGAAATTATCATATACACCACATGACCTGGTTAACCAACATAAAAACATATTATAGTTCTCTATTTCGGCCCCAATTGCAATGAAAGTAAAAATATAATTGCAATATATTCTTGTTGGCATTTGACCACTATCTCACCTGATGGTAAGCAATAATGCGGTCGACGATGAAGCACATTGTTTGGTTAATTCAATTACATTATCAATTATTTATTATAATCTATATAGGGATATTAAAATTCATGTTGGTTTGTGTACGCATCAAAAACTCAAAAAGTTCTGCACCGATCGAGCTCGAATTTCAGCATGATATACGGGTATAATCCGCATCAAAGATTGTTTTTATCTATTTTTTTTTCTTTTTTTTAACCATTCAATCACCCACGTGCCACAGCAAAGCGTGGCAGGGTTTATAAAATCATGAAAGTAATAACTGTTTGTAGCTTAGCGAATAATGGAATCGAATCTATGATACGAAGCGCAGTCGGTCAGGTACGGTCATCTGCTCGTTAATAGTAAGGCGTACACTACTAAAACTATAATTACTGGGAATACACTCTAAATGTCAGGCCTTTTGGTCTAGTGGCTCTAACCGCCTAACCTACTATGATAAAAGATTAAAGATACCGGGCTGGTATCCGCAACTCCACATCAAAGCGCGTATTTTGCGTATGGGCTATAATCTACCACGCGGGCCCAGTGCGAATTGGTAGATGCACATATCTTCGAAGTTTTTGTTTCTAGGACATGCCGGTTTCCTCACGATGTTTTCCTTCACCGTTTTTTAGAGCAGTGGTGATGAAATAAATTACACAAAGTAATGCGCCTGCCTGGGTTTGAACCCAAGACTTACTGTTCGTAAGTCGGGGCCGCCACCAGTGGGCCACCGCTGCTCTCTATGGTATGGTATGGTATGTATGGAGTTTTATAGCATATTTAAGTATGTTTATAAGTTGTCTAGTACTTATAGCACAAGCTGTGCTTAGTTTGGAACTAGATGGCGTTGTGTGTAAATTGTGGAATATTTTTTTTTTTTATTAACGTCAAATTTGTTACCACGACCGTGAGCAAAATGGCGCCAAACGTACCGTCACTATGTTACTACAACTTTACTACACAGAGAGTTATTCAAGTGTACTGAGACGGACGCCTATGATCTAGGCTATTTATAGACCACCCTCTATACCTTCCCCTAGTCGTAAGGGTTTAATTTAGGAGGTCGGTCGACACCTGGTTTGTTTCACAAGATCGACCTTGAACACCTATCATTTGTGTATGTGGTGTAGATATTAACTTAAATGTTTTGCTTTTTTTGTTTTCTTACTAATATTAAAATGTAAAAGTTTGTCTGGATGGATAGATGTTTGTTACTCTTTCACGCAAATACTACAGAACGGATTGGGATAAAATTTAGTACACAGATAGTTTATAACCTAGATTAACACATAGGATAGTTTTAATCCCGTGGGATAAAAACTGATAGTGATATTATAGTTGTGTTGCTATCTTATATCTTACGTCTCATCAACACAACGCGCGACATGCAACGAGCTCAGGTGTAACAGACAACCCAAGTCCGACTGTCTTGGCGCCTTAAAACGAGAAGGGCTGACCGCAAATGAATCGGGGTTAAGGCATAGCAGAAGAGAGAGAGAGAGAGCTATCTTCTACTAGATATAGAAGATAGCTCTCTCTCTCTCTTCTCCATCCAGACAGAGTCGACCTGAGCCCATCATTAGGCATTTAATATGTGTACCCAATTAGTTTTTATTATTAGTTTTATGTTGACTTGACTCAACCGAATCACAGCTATTAGACTGATTACAGGACACTTCTCTGCATATTTTGAACAGTTTGTGAACTTGTATGGTGAGCTTTATTTTGTTAATATTCAAAGTTAATATTCTTTCTTTCTAAGAAAGTCTTTTAATGCCGAATTCATTTATTTGTATGAATAACACGGGACAACTAAAACTGAGCCAAAATTGGCTTCTTTGCTTGTCGAACCTGGTCAGTAGGTACAAAAAGTCACGTTCCACAGCTCGCGAGGAAAACCATTTGGCTCACACACACAAACATAATAAAGTCAACGAAAGATTTTTGACGACCGGGTTTTGTACTAAACGCGGCTTCTATGTGTTGCAATTCTAAGCATTTAAAAATAGCAAGTTATAAACTGTCGAAAAACTAGAGCGGTGTTTTAAAAAAATCGAGTTAAGGAAAGTTACGTTAAATTCTGTATCCGGTTAAAATGTTTCAGGTACTTACCCATATCGTCGATAAGGGGCGCCATTCGCAGCGTGACTCCCACCAGCAGAAGACAGAGGAAGAGCAGCAAACACGCTGTCACCATGATCGTGTAGCGAGCGCGACGGGGCAGCTCGTCGGGGTCCAGTACCTGTGCCAACAGTGATAGTTAATTTCAAGAACCGTAAAGTTACATTTTGTAACTAAATTGAAAGTTGAAACGAGTCTTGAATGGGAACCCTAAATATTGACCCTACAACTTATTACCCCAAAGAAAAAAAATCCATTTGAGTGCTATTTACTTTTTATATTTTTGTTAGCCTGTTCTCTCCCACTCTTATCCAAAGGTCTCCCTCCACTCCTTCCACTTTTTGCGATTTCGAGCTCCGTCTTTCAAGCTTTAAAGAAATTTGTCTAGTTCGTCCCGCCATCTCCTTCGTGGTCTACCGCGATCCTGTCTTCCTGTCTCAGGGCACCAGCTCTGTGCTACTTAAGCCCACAGTTTGTCCGGCAGGCGGCAGACATGTCCTGCCCAGTCCCACTATCTTTACCTAATAAAAAAATTCAAAATTCGTCTAGGTTCCTGATTTTGTAATGGAACGGAAAATAGAACTGTAGCTATTTGTATATCTAAAATCTATTCTTCAATGAACATTTAATTTTGAATTGGAAGAATATCAATATTGTCCATGTCCAATGAGTATGCAATAATAAAGTCTTCCTTTGGTCAATTTTTTTAATCACTTTCTAAAAATTGTGTACTAAAAACAGTTGAACTTTGATGACACTAATCGTAAGGGCAAATTCCAAAAGGTGTTTCTTATCGTTTCCTTTCGGTTCCGGCAAAGAGATTTAAAATACTATAGAGCGGGCATGTCAAGAAAATGACATAGAAAAACTTTGATCCCATGTCTCAGTAACGCCATCTAGAATAATATATGAATATTGGAGCGGCAGCGGAGCGTACTACAAAAAACTCCTAGACTTGTATCCAGCAGGACACACTTTTTCGGACGAAAATTTTGTTCGTGATGTCCGGTCTATAGGTATTGAATGTCTTTGGGTTCCGAAAAGTGACTTTTGTGTTTACTAACAAATTTTTAAATGAAAAATGTTTTCAAGCAAAAATATAATAATAAGACTAACTTTAAGGCTCGTTTTTACTCTCCATCTGTCCACTAACTTAAGCTTCCTAATATAGGTACCTAATCATCACTATTGCGTTAACCCCTAAGTAAGTTTGTATAACAATCATCATACACCATATATTTCATTGTGACTTCAAAAGTTTACTAAATATTATATTTTTTAAGAGTCTAGTACTCAACACTATAAATTGCACACTGTATTGTGTTATGAGTACTACCTACCAGAAAATACACACATATCCTTCATCATCATATTCTACATATTTTATTTATCTGTATCAATTTTGCAAACATCGATTTCATTTTTTTTTTCATTTTAAGTGTCCTTTGACTGTTCAAAGTCGTTAAAATTGAAAAAATAAAAGAATTTTGAAGTTTTGCCAAGCAGAAAAGCAAAATTATGTTGTTTTTCCTTTTTTGCATTGATTGTGGCCAGAGAAATTAAGAGTCTTAGTTTATTATGTTAACAAAGTTGAAACTTAAGAAATTTTAAGATAAGTGTTGTTTTAGAATAGAATAGAATAGATTAATCTTTATTGTATACCATTAATACTTACAAATAATAATTGGTTGGTTTGGTTTTCCTATCTAGAAAGGCCGCCACCTTTCCTTATAGCTTTGAACCATTTTGACTTCTCATTTTATTGTTTGTAACGCCATCTAGCGGGTGGTGGTTTCAACAAACTTTCTGGTCTGGTAAACAGTAGTGATAACTTTATATTTTTCAACTAGATGGCGCTACTATGCAGAAAACAAAACTTAGAGTAACTTCATCTTAAACTTTTGTTAGATTAATGCAAGGAACTTTGGCTGGGAAGCAATTTGTATAGAACAACAATAGCGACCATTATTGTTATGGATTCAAATGAGTTTCTCTTTTGTTTATATTGTGGTTATGGTATAGGAATGATTGTTACCTAGGTACTCTTATTCGACAATTAGGATTGTCGTGTATTAATCGTATTAATTAAAATTATTTCTTTAGCTGGTCAAATTTCCTTGTTTACAAGCTAAACATTATTTCGAATGTTTTCATCTTTGTCCCTCTTGTTAAAACCAGAAAGAACATTTATCAAGTTTAAAATAACAAAATAATTGTAATCTGTCTTCAAAGTTCAAACCTCATTTTGAAGAAAACTGTGCAGCCAAAGGTGTCCACTTGACAAAGGTTGTTGTAACGTTAACTTACATGTATAACTTTAGCCTGTTCGTCAATAGCAGAGACAAGTAGAGTGCGATGTTTCTTCGGCTTCTGTCCATGAACCTGCTGGTGGCGCCTGCGTCTACGACGACGCCGCTCTAACTCCAACTGCTCGGGGATTTCCATTTCTCTGGTGACAAGAAACCACAAATGTATAGGAACTGATCGAAACGTTTCTTAAAAATACCTAAATCTATTTAAAAAAAATATTTAACATGTTTTTTGCTAGTCAAGAAACCCATGTGCCCGTTGGTAATTTTGCAAACAGCCTTAACTATCTAAATGCCACAGCGCAGCGTAGAACTTCGACGGATAAACGGAGTCTAATGTAGCTTAACGTCGTTTATTCTATCACTTCCATTATCATTTCATGACGGTCCCTCTGGTCAATTGGCGAAGTATCTGAGTGAGTAACTACTGCTACGCTGCATGTCGCGTGTTTAATTCCCGCATGGATATTTGTATGGCCTAAATGTAGTTGTTTTAGGTCTGACTAAACAGTCAAACCCAGAAGTAAGTAAGTTCAATTTTTGTAAACGCACCCATGAGAGGAATAGGTACAGACGCCAGCACGTCAAGTTACCCCAATGTGTCAAATTTCCCCAATTGAATATGAACCTTATACTGTTTGACACAAAGTTGAAAAACGATCAAAGAAATTTGACACATTGTGGTAACTTGATGTGCTGGCGTCTGTACATTCGGCAAGTTAAAACCTAGCTATTAAAAGCTAACTGAAACGTCGTTTAAAATGTATTGAGGTACATTAACTCCTAAGATATGAATCAGTTGGTTGACACAGTGTTGGGAAATTGTTGAGTTTTTATTTATAATTTAATCATTATTTATTTAGTTCACTTTAAGACACAATCATTAGTATAGCTCTTGTACTAGGAGTTCTTGTGTCACAAGAACCCTGCCTCTCAGTTTACAGAGAAGATTAATTTAAAGAAGCAATAGAGAAAAGACTTTGTTAGATACAATGTGTCTCATTTAAGTCTATCGCTTTACTTTTTCACAAATAAAGAAAAATAATCAAAATTAAACAGTGTAAGTTACAAAGTAATGATGGATGCTTTGTGTGACAGATAATATGGTGAGAAAGGAAGTAACTATTGAGATAACTCCAAATAGAGAATATATAAAAAAGGAGACATTTTGCGCCAACCCTATATGATTTCGGATATGCGCAACAGAATATTATGCTCACCTACGTCGGGTTTGCAGTTTTAGTTTCTTACGCTTATGTCTAGCGATCTCATGCTCGCACCAATGCGATGGTAGCTCTTCGCCCGGACTGCCAATAATTGAAGCCTCCTCTGAAATTAAAACAGAAAGCATCATTAGAGACACAAATCTATTAAGGTATAGGTACACATAATTTAAGAAGCAGCAGTAACAAATTATATTTATTTCTGTAAATAGGTTCATACAAACACTTATACATGTCATTTTTTAATTAGAAGGTGAGGTCGGTATTTCACTATCTGACTACTCTGAGAAGAAAAACCAAAGAAAACTCCGAGATCACAGTCTTTTTTAAAGTCCAGACATTATTTTGGCCGGATAACCTAGTGAAATGCCAAGTTACTGGTCTCGAATGGAAAATTTACTTATTTATTTATTTATTAAAACTTTATTGGCAAAACATAGCGCACTACCTAATTTTTAAGATCTTGTCTGTAATTATCACCTATGTTTACGAATAAATGATTCTGATTCTGATTCTTTTATGCACAAGTAAGAAAAAACTGTACAAAGGCGGACTTAATGCCTTAGACATTTTCTACCAGTCTACCTTGAGGTGGTGCAGAGACAGAACAAAATGTGTATTATATATTTATTACTTGCTTCAATGTTGTTATGGCCCAGAGGTTAAGGCGTCTACCTCTCATGCACGAGGTTGTGGTTCAAATCCAAGCAAGTACCAATGTGCTTAAGTTAATATAAGTTTTAAATCGCCAATCCGCCTTAGGCAAGCGTGGTGATCAATGTTCGAGCCTTCTCTGTATGAGAAGAGGCCTTTGCCATGCAGTGGGACAGTAACAGGCTGGTATTTTTTTTTTACTTGCTTCAAAAAAGGTGAACGAAAACATCGTTAAGAAATCGACACGCCTGAGAGATAGTTCTCGATGCTTGTGAAGCCAAGTCAAGCCATGGATGGCATACAAACTCCAAAACCAGGTTAGTCTGTAACCTCACGAAAAGAAGAAGACTTTACGTACTTTGTCCGATACTGTAGAAGGGCACTCGGCTGAGTTGATGGATTAAACTGTTATACAAGATGGATTCGGAAGCCCGATGAGTGATTGTAGAAGCGTAACCTAGTAGAGGCAATGTAGAGGCCTATGTCTAGCTGTGGGTAGCGATAAAGCTAACGCACTCAACAAGTTGATTGATCGATTGAGAGTTGTACAAGTCGAGAGGTGAAAGAGAAGTGTACTTAAAGTGATTTGAGTTTTTTTTTCGTTCCCTATTGCATAGAAGTTTTTTTCTTGTGAAAATCTTGTGTCACAATGTTCGTCCGGGACACACTCTCAAACAACTTGAATGTTTTTTACGTATTTTGGCTAACTGTATATTATTGGTCAATATTAAAAGATAGGGGACCAAAATCGCAATTTAAAAATATTAGCACCCGTGCAAAGCCGGGTTGAGTAGCTAGTATTATACGTATAAGTATTGACATTATCTTGATAATAATAATAATAATAAAATTGAAATACTCATTGAAAATTCTCTTCAATAATATTTGATAAAACAGTTTATTTGCAAAATTACAACAAAACAAACAAAAACTAGGTACTATTATTTAAAACGAAATACTATTCAACAAAGATATATCCAGAACTCCGGGCTTTATAAAATATTCGACATGAAATTTTATGGAAAATCAGTTAGAACAATGACAAGGACGGGTGACACATGTCCCATACTAAGAAGAAGAAATTTGCAATAAAAATGAGAAAATAAATATGATCACTAGAGCAGCTTCAAGACGCGCACGCCTACCACCTCCGGACTCGCCGCTCAGCTCCGCCTCGCCGCCGCCGGACATCGGGTCACCTGTGTCACCGGCGGTTGCAGTAGCGTCGAGCTCCAGCAGCGACGAGTATTTTTCCCCGCCGACGTCGCCAACACCTGTACGTCGGCCGGGGAGAGGCCGGCCACCGAAGAGCTTAGGACCCAGGAGCCAACCGGCCCCGAGCCAGGTCCCCGCTATCGGTGGTTGTGTGCAGCGCATGAGATGGACTCAGTCTATGAACGAGAACGTCATGCGCGCATACTACGGGTCTACAGAGGGGGGAACTAACCTCACTGCGTACCGTGTTAGGATGCTGTCTCTGTTTCAGGAATTGGAACCAACCGTAAACGTCTCGGCCCAACGACTGTCGGATCAGGTGCGGGTTATCCAACGTAACCACAGGTTGGACGAAGCCGCACTTGATAGGCTGCGCTCAGACGTACTGAACAACCATATCGTCTCGACTTTGACACAGACCGTGGTACCAGCTGTAAATGCAACCCCACCACGGCCCAATCCTATTAGTGACGAAGTGGATGATAGGGTTGTCATAGTAAGTAGCCAGTGCAATAACCAACTGAGGAGAGCACTGGAAGATGCGCTTCGTGAGTATAGGTCAACACCAACCGAACTTAGACCGCGTTTACCGCGGTTGCCGATGCACAAAAAAAATAGGGCGCTGGTGTGTGCCCTGGATTCGCTGCTTGAGAATTTCTTCGAAAGCAGCGAGGACCTCATTGATACGCACTCAATCCTGTATTGCGTGGCTGTTGCAGCATGTCGTTTAGCTAACGTCAAGTTCCCAAATGTTGACGTAGCTATCCGACCGAAGCCAGCTGTACCAGCCTGGCAGGGCAGGATTGAACGCCGTATCGATGAGGCCAGGGTACTCATCGGCCAACTATACTGCTTCAGGGAGGGTAATACACGGCCACGAGTGATGCGCTTTGTGAGGCGGGCGTTCTCGGGGACTGAAATCAGTCCTCGCGAATACATGTCCCGTACCACAGAGCGCATCGACTTCCTGAAGCAGAAAGTTTGTGCATGGGCAAACCGTATTCGGCGGTATAAACGGCGGGTTGACCGGTACTCACAGAATCGCATGTTCCAGAGCGATGAGAGGTGGGTATACAGAGCTTGGGAGCGACCTGAACAAAATGTGACGGACGTCCGCCGTCCGGATGATGCCGCCACGAGTGAATTCTGGCGTGGCATCTGGTCGAAGCCCGTCCGTCATGTTGAGGCTCGCTGGATATGCGATGTCGAGCGCGCGTGTGAAACTATACCAGAAATGAATAAAATTAACATCTGTCCATCAGATATAGCCAAAGCAGTTCGTCCGTTACCTAATTGGAAGTCACCGGGACCGGACGGACTGCACAATTTTTGGCTAAAATGGTTAGGTAGTTCGCACTCGCGCTTGGCGTCGCAGTTCCAGTCATCCTTAGAGTCTGGGTCGCTGCCACAGTTTCTTACAACTGGCGTTACTCACCTGCTTCATAAGTCAGGTAGTGCCACGGAACCCAAGAATTATAGACCGATCACATGCTTGTCGACGGTATATAAACTTCTTACATCCATTTTGAGAACTAAAATTACTGAGCACATAGACAGTAACTCTATTATGTCTGCTTCTCAAAATGGATGCAGGAATGGGTCCCGTGGCACTAAGGAGCTACTCCTCATAGACATGGCCATAAGCCAACAGGTTCGTCGATCCCACAAGGATCTGTCGACATGCTGGATAGATTACAAGAAGGCCTACGACTCCGTGCCACATTCATGGCTCGTGAGGGTGCTGGAGTTGTACAAAATAGATGCAACTCTACGCACCTTCCTTGAGTCTTGTATGAGGCAGTGGAGGACGGTCCTTCGCTATCCAGGATGTCGACAAATCCAAGGGAATGATGAACCTATTTGGATTAAGCGGGGAATATTTCAGGGTGACAGTTTGAGCCCCTTATGGTTCTGCTTAGCCCTGAATCCTCTAAGCACATTGCTGGAGGATTCAGGTCTAGGCTATCGACTGAGAAGAGATGGTCAGGTCATATCTCACCTACTTTACATGGATGACCTAAAACTCTTTGCCCCCAACAATTTACAACTAATGGAGCTACTGAGGGTAACTGAAACTTTCAGTAGCGCCATCAGGATGGAATTTGGTGTGGACAAATGTGCGGTCATGCATGTAAAGCGAGGGGAGATTATGGAATCCCAGGGAATTCAACTCTCGGATTCCATACACCTCAGATCCCTCTCCTCATCCGAGAGCTATAAATATTTGGGTATGTCGGAAGCGTTAGGTATCAATATTACTGACATGAAGCAATCGTTGAAGGAGCGTTTCTTTGGTCGCCTGAAAAAAGTGTTAAACAGTCTTCTTTCAGGCGGAAACAAGGTGCGCGCCTTCAACGGTTGGGTCATGCCGGTTTTGATGTACTCTTTCGGCATACTTAAATGGACTCAAACTGAACTTGACACCCTGGATAGGAGAGTCCGTACACTGCTGACCGCAAATCGGATGCATCACCCACGTTCTTCGGTTATGAGGTTGTACATTCCGCGGAAGTGTGGGGGTCGAGGCTTTCTAAATGCTAAGACTCTCCACAACCGCGAAGTGTACAGCCTCAGGGATTATTTCTTAAAAACCGAAGTGGGTATGCACCGAGATGTGGTCGCCGTGGATAAAGGGCTCACCCCGCTTTCCATGGCTAACGAGAACTGGCGCAAACCTGTAGTGCTTAGTACAGATGACCGCAGGCGGGTATGGCAAAGCAAAGAGCTTCACGGCCGCTTCTACCGGGCTCTTCATGGGCCCGATGTAGATTTACTAGCGTCGGTATCCTGGCTACGTTTTGGTGACCTTTTCGGGGAAACTGAAGGTTTTGTTTGTGCAATTATGGACGAAGTTATCCTAACGAACAACTACCGGAGACATATTATGAAGGACGGGACGGTTGACGTGTGTCGGGCATGTCACCGCCCTGGCGAATCCATCAGACATATAATCTCTGGTTGTCCTCGTCTGGCTAACGGCGAATACTTGCACAGGCATAATCAAGTAGCCAGGATTATTCACCAGCAACTTGCTTTGAGATACCAGCTTGTGGACACTGAGGTACCGTACTACAGGTATGTGCCCGACCCAGTTCTCGAAAATGACCATGCCACATTGTACTGGGATCGGTCTATCATTACTGATAGGACTATTGTTGCCAATAAGCCGGATATAGTAGTGATAGACCGATTAGCGCGCCGCACAATGATAGTTGATATTACCATCCCACATGACGAAAATCTCGTGAAAGCTGAGAAAGAAAAACAAATAAAATATCTTGACCTAGCCCACGAGATTGTCGACATGTGGGATGTGGATTCTGCTGTCATTGTGCCGATAGTTGACCATGCCGATACTTTTTGCAATAAGACCATTGGCCGTCGCCAATGGTCTTATTGCAAAAAGCCTCGACGACCATCTGTCGAGGCTTTCGTTACGCGGTTGGGTCAAAGGCCTGATACAGAAGGCAGTACTCCTCGATACGGCTCGCATTGTGAGGAGGTTCCTGTCTCTGAGACCCTAACCACCGATAGCTTGGACCCTGCTCCCGCCGTCGGTGGCCTACTATTTTTATATTTTTAAATGTTTTTATTTTTATATTAATATTTAAAAATGTAATTTATAAGAATTTTAAATGAATATACGAAATAATAATAATAATAATATTCCACAACTTTTCACACAACGCCATTTAGTCCCAAGTTAAGCTTGAAAGCTTGTGTTATGGGTACTAAACCGCTGATAAACATACTTATATATTTCTAAATATATACATATTATAGATAAATTACACCCAGACACAGATAGTTTCAACATTGCAATTTAGATAATATCTAAAGAGCCATAACCGTAAGTTACGCCGGGATTTCGAACTACAACCATTAAGATAGTATTCCCGTAACGGCCTAGCTTTCTGTAGCCATGCCATAGAGGTTTTATCAGAGAAATTAGTGCTCCAACATAAAACTGAAGATAACATGTCGTAAGTTTCTTGAAGTTAATTAATATCATTTCTTTTATCAGAGTAGTTTATAAAACAAGATACTTTAGTATGTTTGCCTCCAACATTTTTAACCGACTTCAAAAAAGGAGGAGGTTCTATGTTCGTTTTTTATGTATGTTACCTAATTTCTCCCCCATTTGTGGACCGATTCTCAAAAATCTTTTTTTTATCTGAAAAAGTATACTCCTGAGGTGGTCCTATTTTAATTTGGTGAAGATCTGGTGCTGATCTTCGGAGATATACAATGGAACTCTTAAAAAATAGACGGCAAATCTGTCATAATTGCTGGAATTGCTTGGATGTTTATTATTTATACATTTTCATGACGTAACATCACGCCTGTATGCTCTGAAGGGATACGCAGATGTGTACAATATACCCAGATTTCGACAGTTAGGTGTGCTAAGTTTCATTTATTAGGGATAAGTGTATTACCATGACATGTATTGTCAAAAATTAACAATATAAAATAAATTCATGGCAAATATTTGTATGGGAACAACTAAAAATGGAAAAATAAAAAACTTTTTTGCAAAAAAGTAAACCGACTTCAAAAAAAACTCAAACAAAATAAACTAAAAGAAAATTACAAAAAAAAGTGAAAAATAAAAAGCTTCAGAAGCCGGTGACAGAAACGTCAAGCTTCTGACCCTTGTTTGACTGATTTAGTGTTTTTGTCACCGACTTCGAAGCTTGACCTTTAATTGATTGATTTGGTGTTTTTGTCACCGGCTTTTGAAGCTATTTATTTTTCACTTTTTTGCGTATTTCTTTTAGTTAGTGTTTTTTTAAGTCGGTTTTATTTTTTGCAAAAAAGTTTTTATTAAAGTTTTGAGACCGAGTGTTTTTAATTCAGTAGCTTTGTTTTGTTGTAAAAGTAAACTTGATTTTTGCTTTTAAAATCCCGTTTACTGGAAATTTTTAGCTATAACTACCTCATGGAGATTAATTATTATGTTCTGTCAAAAAGACCAAGTCAAATCATTTTGACCGTAAAAAGGCACAAACGTTATACTTAAAAGTAAAAAAAATAAGAAAATGATTCTAGTTGCTCGTTCCAAAAGTTAGTTGTGTATGGAGAAGAATGGGCAAAAAACTCCATACTTACTCTTTTAAAAAAGGTTTACAATATTTTGTATCGTTAATCAGATTATATATGTGAGGACGATGCACCAAGAATACAAGTAACTATACTGATATAGGTTTATAGTATATACTGCATGTACAAGTATTGTTCAACTGCTTCTTGCACTTAATATGTGAGTACTGACCGTCGGGCACGGGGTCTCGAAGTAGCAGCAGGAGAGGATGCCGCGCACGCCGCCGCGACTGCTCGGCGTGAAGAGCACGCGCCTTGCGCTCCACCAGCGCGACGAGCACCGCTTCTAACCGCGCCGCGCCACTCTCCTCCGTCCATACTGCTTTGTCGACCGTCTGTAAGCGTGAACGTAAAAGTCATAATCCGCGCGCGATCAGAATGAAATGCGTCCTCTAGAAACTGTAATCAGTACCCCAAGCACCATTTTTTTGCGAATTTTTGGTATCCGAATAGTTATCGGCAAGAAATTGTATTAGTACTAATTTCGTGATCAAAGAAATACAATTTTTTGCCGATTTATCCACTTCACCCTTTGCTGGGTATAGATAGTCCTCTCTTTTCTGGTGCCAAGATCCATATCTCAGTGCCAGCGTCATCCACTCCCGCAATAACAACAATGTCGTCCGCCCATTTCGCCGCCAGACGACCAACACTTCTTTAAAGAGACGATTTGCGCCTGAGCCTTTTTGCTGTTTCTTGGATGACACTGGGTCACAGCTTTACTCCACCAGACATCACAGCGCCTAGCGATTTCCAAAATCGATGACCTTTGTGCACCTCCTGATTTCGGCGTTGACGATTACTGTTTAAAAATTTTACGCAAGAAATTAATGCTTGGGGTATAGTTCATCGCGGGTGAATTAGCAAAACAACCGCTGCTGGGCGGGACTAGGTGTTACTCGGTTCCAAAAGGTCGCATGCCATTCTGATCGCGCGCGAATAATACAATATTAAGAGTCTAGGACGGATAAAATAGAATTATTATTGGGCAACCGTGAATGGAGGCTTAAAAGCTGACTGGGGGTTGAAAACAATTTTGCACAACTTTTTTTATTTACCATGAATCTTATTGTTGGCCATATGACATCATGTCAGCGTCGTTGTGCTGTATGCTTCATGTTACTCGCTTGCTCGCTCGCTTGGTATGAAAACTGATGTGCAATTTTATTTATCTCTAATGACATCACGATAAATAAAACTGCACAGATCTTGGAAGGAACTAGGAATAGTCTTCATGACAACGTTTTACACTTATTTGACGTAAGTAACTAAATTCTAAGCCAATTCTGACTCACACATCGATCTAAAAGGCATTTAAATGCTACGTAGTCAAGGTTTTAAATGATATAACATACGCTAGGGAAAGTACTGTAATATTTATACCTACTCGATTCCAGAGGAAATCGACTTTTCCGTTTCCCTTTTTCGAGGAAAACAACCGTAAGAATTGTGTGTAATACAGCTTCTCTAAATATATAATAGCTCCTTTGAAATAAAGATTTTCATTTCGATACGAGTCTTTGAACGGAGAAGTTAAAGGTTTAGGTAGATTACATGCAATTAGATAAAGGAAAAGTGGGTACCTATATACGCACTCATTTGTCCTCATCATAAAAAATCAATGGGCCCTGTAGATAAATTAAATGTATAACAGAGATTATATCCTTTTTTTTTAATTCTTTCGTAGAATAAAATAGGTAAGTGTTAAAATAACAGCAACGTTTTTTAATAAAACCATCTAGGTATCTTAAGGGTTTAAAGTAATTTTCTTCCAGGGTCCATTGATTTTTTCTACCTTGTAGATGTATATAATATATTTTTATTACTAGCTTCTGCCCGCGACTTCGTACGCGGATCCTGTTGCTATGCCAGCGACAACGGGGTCGTCAAAATCGAAGATCTGAAACATCTGATGTCGAATTCTATAAGCCCGGGGACGGGAAATCAATGGGATGCGCGAGACGATTCAAGATGTTCCAGATTTTTTATTTTTGTTGGTCAACAGGAAATGCCATCAGACTTAACAACTTTTGCTAAGACGCCATTTCTATTATGTATATGTTATATTGTCTCTGGGCTTTGGAGTTCCCCTACAGGTGCTCCAGATCTTCAAATTTAGTCTCACAGCAGAAAACACTCTTCACGTGGAATATTTTTTGCAATGGCACCATTTTTATATATCTCTTTTACTTTAGGTGTTCCATTTTCCAAAATAAATTATAGCCTATAATATGTTGCGTGACGTTCACGATCAGCGGTCAGTCGCGCATCTCCTTCCCCCACTTATCTCTAGAGTCGATGCGTATATACGCTGAAAACTCAAGCGTCATGCTTTTTCCGTGAACGTCTCCAACTCGCGAGACAGTGCATGATGTTCACGATCAGCGGTCAGTCGCGCACATATTCTTCACTGGTCTCTAGAGACCTGGATGTAGATGCGTAAATACGCTGAGAATGCAGGCGTGCTTCGCGATCCCAAGAAGTTTCCACGGAGCGAGTGGCAGCCTCATGTTCTCGAACAGCATCAAGTCTCTCCTAACGCTCTTCGGTAGATTGCTGGGATCTTATGGTCTTTAATCATTTAGCGCCTTTGGAACATTGGGAAAAATTTGACCTCTTTCTAGGCATGGTTATAGTTTTATTGTGATGAGACCTGATCAATTAAAATCTAAGTGGCTGCTCCCCTGCGTTACCGGGTAAGCTACCGTGTAACGAAGATAAATGGAAAAGGAAATTAAACACTCAAATAACATAAGCCCGAAGGCATACGATAAAAAAATGGGAGTTTTAGCCAGTAGAGTCTAATTTTCAACGATATACCATCGTCATCGAAAATCAGTCCTGAACTGTTCCCGCCTTCACCGCGTAGTACCTCCTACTTATGTTATTTTATAATTATGCAATGAAATTAGTGATAGTTTTAATTTCTATATCAAATGTTTCTGATCTTCGATTTTTATAAGTCAACAGGAAATGCCTATCAGACCGAACAACTTTTGCTAAGACGTCATTCCTATTTGAGTTATGGTGTAGCTGGGCTCTTGGAGTTCCACAACAGGTGTTCCAGATCTTCGATTTTTATACGTCAACAGCGAGTGCTCATAAGGCTGAACAACTCTTGCTAAGACGTCATTCCAATATATGTTATAGTGTAGCTGGGCTCTTGAAGTTCCACATCAGGTGTTCCGGATCTTCAAATTTATTCTCTCAGCAGAAAATGCTCATAACGTGGAACAATTTTTGCTATGGTACCATGTTTGTATCTCCTATAGTTTAGATGGTCTGTTGCGGTTCTGCATCAGGTGTTCCGGATCTTCAAATTTATTCTCTCAGCAGAAAATGCTCATCACGTGGAACAATTTTTGCTATGGTACCATTTTTGTATCTCCTATAGTTTAGATGGTCTGTTGCGTTTCTGCATCAGGTGTTCCGGATCTTCAAATTTATTCTCTCAGCAGAAAATGCTCATCACGTGGAACAATTTTTGCTATGGGACCATTTTTGTATCGCCTATAGTTTAGCTGGTCTGTTGCGGTTCTGCATCAGGTGTTCCAGTTTTCAAGATAAATTATAGCCTATGTGTTGACCAGACTTAATATCTATACAACAAAAAAAAAATCATTCAAATCCGTCCAGTAGTTCCGAAGATTAGCGCGTGCAAACAAACAGACAAACAGACAAACAGACAAACAGACAAACAGACAAACAGACAAACAGACAGACTTTTTTTTTTGGATTCGTGCTCTATTACTGTTTCTAAACCCCCCTCAATTATTATTTTTTAAATATATTCAATGTACAGACACAGTTTTTTACAGTCTTATTATATGTATAGATTAAAATATTATTGTTTTGCAGGGTGATTGTAGATATGAACAAATTTTACTTGCGATTAACTCTAAGATCACGCAAAAAGAATCAGTTACACACATAAACACACACACGCACACACACACACGTATACACACACTCGACCAAAATGTATAGTCATATAGTGTGGAGGAACGCCGACTAGTTTCCAATATTTTAATATTTTGATGGCTGCCACTGCTACCAGTTAAATCCCAGAGCATTAGTAAAGAGTAAATATGAATGATTGATTACCCAATGAATTCCACGGTGATTATCCATTTACGTAGTATGTATAGACAGTTTGTTATGAGCCGTTAATAATAATAACTTCATCAAAACTTGTTCAGATTTAGATGTTTTTAAGTAGTTACCTACTTAATAGCCCCTTTAAAATAGACAGAGAAGATTAATTGTATTTAAGATTCTACCATTCTAGTTTAATTCCAATGACTGAAAATCTGGTTAGAGTTACCACTGTACTCGAATGGTTATTATATGGACATTTCTTAGTTAACGTCAATGTGCGACTCATTGCTAAGTCTCATTGCTAAGTCTAATAATAACTATGTAATTAAACGTACATTACTAATAGCATAAAACGATTGATAATGTCCATTGACGGTATGCATAAATAAAGTTCTTTACCTTCCGCGCTAGTTAAAACTGTGTTACGGCAAGGTATGATTCTCGTTCGATGACTAATTTTCAATTCAATTCGATGCCGATGCCTATCGAATGGTAGTGCGTTAGGCGATTAACACACTGCCCCACATGATGCAGCGTAGCGCGTGGATGCGTGTTCTTCCGTTGCTTGTAAGTATCTCCGTTTGTATGGAAAACACGCACAGAAAATGCATCCACGCGCGCTCAATTCAGTTGAGAGACACGCAACAAGCAGCGTGATGCGGGGCAGTGTGATAATCGCCTTAAGGTTGTTGTTTAATTGTGGGATACTAACATCGGTCGACGGCTGTCGCATGGTGAGCGCGCGGCCGACCCGTGTGGCCGATCATCGCCTCGCACACGACGCTACCGAGCGCCTCTCCGCACCTGCAACCAATGACAATCGATTGATTCCATGCAGTCATAATAAATTATTCAATGTCAGGTAGCGTGAACGTAAGATAGGTAAGGAAATGAGTTAAGAACGTATCTATGAAATGACGCGCTTCAATTCTAGGTTTGGGTCTTATGGCTCCCAAAACACGTAAAGTATCAAATTTGGTTTGTCAAATATTTTGTATTCGTATAGCGATCTTATTCAACAGGAGTTGCTGCATGCAAGCGACACACACGACGGTGGCCGAGTGCAAACTAATATTTTTGGTTTCAAACTTTTGTGCAATAACTCACGACAGTGATCAATAAAATAACCCTTAGCTTTAAGCCATTAAGGTTCACGCAATTTAGCAAAATTTGTTAAAAAACTAAAACCATTTTGATTTTTTTTCTGGGATTAATTGAAATATTTTGGTAAGTAGTTCTTTCTGCCACCTTTTTGAATTGATCATGTCTTCTTACATAAAATATTTTTAAATAAACACATTACTGTTATGAAATAGAAGAAAAATTTTCCTAAACTCAAAACGAAATCGACAATTTTGTGTGAAGAGGTACCGGAAATGATTTTTTACAATATTATTTACCTAGACTTTACAATAAAAAATTGCGACCTTTTAAAGATAAAAGAGTAATCTGTCTGTGGTGATTATTATTTAGATTCAGTTTAGTTTAGTTCTGCCGCAAAATGTACCGAAAAACTATTCATTGTGGTCAGATTTGTAGACGCGTCCTTAAACTCTTCAAACTACTTTTCATCGGGCAAGGCGCAATTTTTTTTTGAGAATTAAGAAAATCCGCCGTTTAGTCCAAATGCTTATTTAGGGTTATTCAACCATTTACCTTGACTTACATTGTTGGTTCGTTTAATATTTGAACAAGAAGTCATACGTCGTCTACGGTCTCATTTACAAAGGCTCTGACTAAATTTAATTTAATCCTGATTCCAGGAAATGTCCCTCTCCAGGCAAGAATTTAATGAAATGCTTCTGCAATTAAGCAAAGAGCGTTAATTTATTCAACAGCATCTGCCTAATGAGATGCCGATTCCCAGAAATATGGGATTACAAATATGAATTTTCATCACCCCGTTAAAATGCAGATCAAATGAAGGCAAATTGAGCTGTCATTCCATACTAATGCTTGGCATTGACAGTTCACTTCACTCAAGTTGTCACGGCGTGACTTTTACTGAATCGACCGGCAGATGTCTATTTGCGGGATTAATAATTATTAATCCCGCAAATAGACATCTGCCGGTCGATTTTCCCTCTTTATATATTAGTATAGATAAAATCTATACTAATATATAAAGAGGGAAAATTGAATGTTTGATTGTTTGTTTGCATTGAATAGGCTCCGAAACTACTGGACCGATTTGGAAAGCTAATATTCTTAAAAAGTAGTAATTTAATCTGTAATGGCAAAGAAAATAAGTTTTGTGAATAAATAATAAATAAATATTCGTTTAGGCTACGGCGATATACCTATCTATACTAATATTATAAAGAGGAAAAGTTTGATTGTTTGTTTGTTTGATTCGAATAGGCTTCGAAATACTGGACCGATTTAAAAAAATATTTCACTGATGGGAAGCTAAACTATCCCCGGGTGAGATAGGCTAGTTTGTATCCCTGTTTTACCACGGGAACCGGAACGTATAGGTATGTAGTATATGTATAAACTAGCAGACGTCCCGCGGTCTCATCCGCGTTGTTCCCGTAGCCTAAACGAATATTTATTTATTCACAAAACTTGTTTTCTTTGCCATTACAGATTAAATATAATGCGACAAAGTAACTTAACATAAACTTATTTAAAGGTACATGCTACACAGTGCGTGGCCCTTGTAAACTCACCCAGTGTACCTACTGTACTTGTGAATATAGAAAATCATCTCAATACTAGAAATAAGTCTAGTGTTTGCATATTCTATGGAAGAAACAATACAAATCGTTGTGTGGTATTTGATATTACTTCATCACTATATAGATTTCTGTCCGAAGATAGGTGTGTGTGATCTAAGCCGGGGTGTCATATACCTACTTAGTACTGGATTCCGGTTATTGAGTGTAAGCCTGCGTGTAAACCAGGTCACGGATAAACAGACAAAGGAAAACGTGGAAGGAAGTGGCTGTCCTCTTGATATCATTTTTAGTTTCCTTTACAACTCCCACGGGAACAAAAGAAAACAGCACACAGCATTTTGTTACTTATTTACAACATTCTATGAATATTAACAATAAAAATCCCGTTTTACCAACCACAATATTGACGCTGGTTAATTTTCATGCAAATGAAAGTCACGTGAGGTCTGTACCGTGGGATGGCCTAAGTATTTGCATATTGGATATAACCGCAGTATCACCACGCTCCTGTTTTGGACACAATGCGGTAAAATACGTTGCACGGAGTGCTAAAGTCTGTGGAACAGACACAAGTTTGTGTCCACTTTGTTCACGATAAAAAGTTAAAATACCGCAGTGTAGAAACGTTTCGCAGATAGCCTAAGCTTATATTTTGATCTATTTCAGTTGAATGTGCAGCTTGTTAATCAAATGAGGATCTAAGAATTCTCTTCTCTAAGGTAGATGAAACAGAGATCCTATCAGAGATTTAAAATAAGTAGCAGATAAGTACAGATGCCAGCACATCAAGTTACCCCAATGTGTCAAATTTTCCCAAATGAATATGAACCTTTATGCAATTTGACATAAAGTTGAAAACCGATCAAAGAAATTTGGGGTAACTTGATGTGCTGGCGTCCGTACTAATTACTCTTTGATTAGTAAATAGGTATCTGGTTTGTATAGAGAGAATCTTAATTTATTGACAATCTTTGAAGGGTTGAAAGTATACTAATTAGTATGAATTCATTAGTAGGTACTTGCACCCTTTTAAAGATTGCCATTGAAACAAAGCATTTGTAATATCCTACGTTTATGGTACTGACTAGCATCGCCTGATACAGGATTTCAATCAAGCTGTAGTAAGATAAGATAAGATAAGATAAGATACCATAGGTACCAAAGTTGAACAATGCCCGATGCTAATACACATTGGAATGCTTTCGAGATCAGTGCCTACAAAATAGTGAACTACTTGGAACTGTAAATAGTTCCAATTTGTACACTTGTGCAATTATTTGGGTTTAAATAATAATACGCCGAAGTAATAAATAAATTAAAGGTTTTCACACATTAAATGTCGCACCATAAACACAATAGAATAACTATTATTATCACGCATTAACGTAGACATTAAACTCGTTAAAGCGGGTTGTTGTATTCATGCAATATTGCGGTGAAAACGCAGTAAAGTTAAGTCTGAATATAACTCATATTAAGATTCAATTTATATCCGCAAACTTCGGAAAGAGTTCAAATCTAAAACCATAAACACACTATTATCTCTGAGAGTGCGTACTACGATACCACGTTCAACGATACCCGTAGCAATAAATACTCAATGAAATAGTTCCGATTCGAGACCTCTCATCCACATAAAAAGGTTATCGCACCGCGTGCAGTGGCCTTTACTCGATATCCGTACCAGCGATCGAACAAAATGTACTACATATGTTAGATTTTTCTATGAATACGTGCCGGATAAAAGCCGTCACGTACAGTGCCGGACAAAAGGTAGTATATGTATAGTTATATTCTGTTTCTGTGAAAAAATAGAGGGCGGGAATATGGTGCAAAGTTCTTTGTTTCAAAACTTTCACACTTCAATTGAATAATTAGAACAGATCAGCTTGGTTCCTAATTCGGATATTCTAATTAACAACCCTAATTGAATAACTGTCCCTAAAAAAATTAAATTAAAATAAATTCAAACATTTAAATACTAATTTGGAAAGCTTTGGTAAACGATTAGCACCAAACATCTTTAAAAATAATACAAATTTACATAACCTGTAAACATAATGTAAACATACCATACGAAAAATTCTCCGCGAAATTGCCATGGCATTTTGTTTTTTCTTTTCCGAAACCCTCACGGAATCACGGCAGCCATTTACTTTACAAAGCATTTCATTTTAATTTAGTCGTAAGAATTTCGACGTTTTCTTCTCTCATTAAAAGTCATAAAATGCCTCCACGTAATGTAAGTAATTAATGGAGTCCAATTCACGAATTACTCCGTTTTTCAATGTAAAATTGTTAGCCTATATTTTGGAAAAATTGAGACCCTAAATGAAATAGAAAGAAGTAAATAAAATCGTTATACTTTTAGTACTTACTGTATTCAGTTAGTTAGACACAAAATGTAAGTACAATTGAAAAAGCACCCTTAGGAATATAATCATCCTTAACTAATATTAGAAAGTGCAAAATGTTGAAGTGCCTAGCTTTTAAGTCCCGCCAAGAATGATGAGGATGTGATCACAATAGATTAATCTTACTATCGAAAACGTCAGAGGTACTTAAAATGGGGTTTAAATCCGGACAAGTAGCAAGGTCAATTTTGCAATCAATGTTTCTTTTCTCAGTTTATATCATTAGTTTCACAATTTCTCTTGACATTGGTGAAGGAAAAACGTCCTGAGGCAACCAGCACTTGTAATCAATGAGTCTGAAATAGCCAAGCCACCTTGAACAAGCGGGCCTTCTCTGTAGAAGAAGAGGCCTTTGTCTTGCAGAAGGGCAATAACACTCCAGTATGTATTATAGCTCGTCTGCAGAGCAAAGGCCTCTTATCACTCAAAACGTATCCTTAAAGAAAACATTTGGAAATGAGCCTTGTCCTCAAGTGTTACTGGCGCGAAGTGCTGTCTCACTTTGAGAAAGAGAATTTATATCAGTAATCTACGACACATAATTTCTAGTACACTTTTTATGATAATTTCAGATCCGTTGATATTGTTACTTATTATATCTAACCATTATTTTATGCGCAGGGTATTTTTTTACGTCTTATATGCCTCGATAGTGTAGTGGTCGGAAACATTACTGCCGAACATGGGTCCTAGATACCCAGGTCAGATATAGTGTTAGTGTGTTTTCCCATCTGGGATTTCTTAGTAGCAACACAGTATTTAAAGTAAATATTAATACAGTAGGATGACGGATGATGATTTTGATCTCTGGAAAAATGCCGACACACTACACGCGTTAGCCCTGAATAATACCTCCCGAACTACGAACATCGTTTTGTTCGCAGTTTGGGAGCGGCTTTCTCGCGTCTCGCCCCTCACACCCCGCACGATTGCCCTGTCTAGACGGCTTCGTCGAACGACTATAGGGTTTTAGACTGTGGTAGCAACCCGGAGTCTAAATTAGTGATAATGAAAGTAGGCTCGCGTTCTATTATATGAAACTTATACGTATAACTGACGAAATGTGAGTGTACTATAAAAATACCTTTGAGGAATAGAGGCGTGATTTTATGATGTTATGTGGTATATTTTTTGTAACTTAATGCAATTAAATACTAGCAGACCGACATCGAGACCAAGATTCCTACAGAAACGCCAGGTCCAGTTGAAGGAACCACAGAACACAAAGTGCCTCATTCTGTATCAAGCACTTAATGCAACTACGAACAAGAGCCCTTCAGCCTTCGTCAAGACTCTTGGCCATTAGTCCATTAGCCGTAACAGCTATGGCCACAAACACCGCAGATTCCACATCCCAAATATCGATAACCTTGTGTGCCAAGTCTGTGCTTCTGATTTCGTTATCTTTCTTGGCTTTTACATCACTACACATCATATTTTTAAGCATCAACTCGTTTTCAAAATTTATTTTGAAAAAAAAAGCCAAGGCTTTTTAGCTCAAAATTAATAGAAACTGCTTGTATTTAACTGCTTTATATAACGCACGGGTCGATTGAAGCTCAAACAAAGCTTGCCGAGGTCGGTCTGTGGATGGGATTCATAACATGTCAAGACCTCGCTGTACTGCGGAAAGCACGTTAAGCCATTGGTCCTGACTATCATTTGTGGATATTTCACAGTCTGAACTAAGTACAAAAATATAACCACCAATTTACATTTACCCAGTTGCTGGGTTGTGAAAATCACTTAGTTTTAAACGTTGGTATTTTTGTTGCAACCGGTTATACTAGAAGCCAACCCCAGCTTAATAAGAAAAGCTGAGTAGATAAATATACCTAAGCTTATATAAAACAGCTTGTAAGTTGTAATATATTATCACAAGTACCAACTTAGCTTCAACTTAATGCCACTACAAGCCTCGCGTTTGTAATGAGTGCGGTTTCATTTACGTTGAAGGGGGCAAAACATGGTTACAGTAACATTATGTATAAAATATTAGACACCCGAAACCCTTCTTATATCGTCCACGTAAATGTTGAGTAAGATCACACCAGAACATGTTTCAAATGTTCACAGGACGTGTAAATAAGTAAAAGTGTTTTTGCGAAATCACTTCTGAATCCGCAGTGAAATCATGTGAAATTAAAATATCGTATTCTTAAATGGAGTGATTTCTACACTGGCGCCACCAAAGTGATGATCAAAGTGAGACGAACTAAAACGGGTGAGTATTTTGACGTTGCCATGTGAATACCGAAACTTGTACAGGCGACACGAGAAGCGTAGTAAGTATGACTTTCGAGATGATTTGCGAAATGACTTTCGAAGTGATTTACCATTTACTGAATAGCACTGCTAGTGTCAGAGTTTTTATGCCGTCCCAGCCTTGACTTCATACCGTCTAGAAATATCTCTAAGGCATACCGGCTTTCTCACGATGTTTTCTTTCACCTTTTTTAAAGCGAATGATTATAGATTTAGGATTCAGAATTAAGTAAAAATCATTAAAAAAATAACGATTAGTGTAGGAAGACTTTTACAAATAATTTAATTTAAAATCAAGAATATAAATATTTACTAGTACGTAAATAAACAAAATTTTATTTACTCACAAATCGCGTCGACAATAGTTTAACGTTCCGCGCGAAAAAGCCAAAGAGCAAAATGGGCCATAGACAAAATAAAGCACAGACTAAAACACATTTTTGAGGTTTCATGTTGTTTGTGTAGATTGAGAAGAAAGAAATCAGTTGCTATAAAATTAGTTTAAATCGATATGTCTCAAGAATCAGAGACATTTTAAAGACGATTTAAAATAATTAAGAGTTTGTTATAGACCATTTTATTTAGATAGCTTAAAACTGATTTTTGATGAATATCGCTTAAGAACACGCACGAGTTAATAATATAATTTATAATATAAAACAGTTATGCGTTTACCTCGTTCGTTAAATGATATTATTTCATTCTGTTGAAAAAATACTTTTAACGGTGACAACGGTAACTAACCCAAAGACATAACAATGTAATAAGGTCTTGTCCGAATATGAATCAACGATGAATTCGTGTTTTTGAGTGATTTTTATTCATAAAAAGTTAAACTAAAGGCTGACAGTCAATTAATAATACTCGTCGTTATAGTGTTTGGGTACCATTGAATGAATTAAAGTTAGGAATTAGATTTTTCAATTTATTGTGTAGACGTACCAACATATAAAGTTATCGAGACACAAAAACAGGGAAACCTTAAATCGTAGTTCTTAGATTGTCTTGATATGTTCGAAGGGTAGAACTCAAGACCTATAATATGACTTGGCAGCACGCAGACGGTCTCTCAACTGCGCTAGTAATTCATAGTAATTCATTTAAGTATGTTTGCTGGTGTATTTTACACAGATTTAGCATTGCATGTATTAAAAAAACATGGCTGAAAGAATCTCCACAACAAACACGATAAAAACTGCAGATTGCATTGTGTTTAAATATGTATGTGCCAGAATTGTGCCTATACCATTTTGCAAAACTAATTTTGAAAAAAATAGGTACAGACGCCAGTACATCAACCTACCCCAAAGTGTCAAAT
Organism: Euplexia lucipara; assembly: GCA_921972225.1. Classification (NCBI taxonomy): domain Eukaryota; kingdom Metazoa; phylum Arthropoda; class Insecta; order Lepidoptera; family Noctuidae; genus Euplexia; species Euplexia lucipara. The sequence continues at coordinate 13,565,603 of OV179148.1, forward strand.
TTCTTTGAAAGGTTATCAACTTTATTCTAAACACAATTAGGTTAATGTTCAATTGGGAAAATACAAGCTCCATTTTTAGTGTCTATGCTAGCCATAGATACACTAAGAAGAACGTTATAATAATAATAATAAATTTCATTTATTTCTCACCACAATATTTAAAGGGGTTACATGGTAATATTGTTAGCAATTATAATTAAGTTGCTACACCTATCTACCTTTAAACCACCAGAAAGAAAGTCCATAGTACTATAAGATACATTATATTTATATCAAAGATAACGTTCAAACAAAACGTAGAACAGTACAAAATATCGATCTTCAATGACGTAGGTAGGTTGATTTCACTAAATAAATTACCGTGTGTCTCTTTGCGGTTCCATTCCGCCCACAAAGGCCCTATAATTATAAGTAAATGTTAGAGCACAAAGGTATTTGGATCGGGTTTACTGTATAAACAATATGACAAATAAATAATCTGATTGCCAATTACCTATTTTGAATGCAATAGTCTTTATAATGGGCATCAGAGACGGCCACCGTCACGCTTAAAACAAGGATAAGGTAGAAGTAACTAAGGATTGTTCTAATGACAATAAATTAAATGATGAAACGAGCAAATTTAAAACTTGTTTTGTTTTCCTTGCTATTATTATAAGGAAATAAATTAATTCATTGTTTCTACGACTTTTAATATTCCGGTTTTAACAAAAAAAGTAGGTAATTGTTTCAAAAGTAAATTTGAGATTCTAGCGGAATAATTAAAATGGGATAAAGTTATCTGACAAGCAGAGCTGTGCAACTTTGTAATTTTGAAACAAATAACTTTTAAATGACATCTCCGGATGGTGTTCGAAAGTTTTGAATTAAATTCTTGTTTATTTATATTATCTTTTAACAGAACTAAAAAAGGAAATACCCCGTCTTTAATGCTATGTTAAATTATTAACACCGTCTAAACAACATTAGTTTTAGTACATACTAAACTCAAGAGAAAATTTTGTTCCAAAAATTTTGTCGAATTATGTGTCGAGGTACACAGGTACATACATAAATGTAATGAACAGCTGTTTTTTACCGATTGAAGGGTTCACCCCATGGTAAACGTTGTTTATAATGATGAGAACAACAAACCCTTTCAGGATGTTGTATATGTTGCAGTCAAAACTCTTAATCAGTCAAAAGTACTATTGACTAGCAAAATCAGTCAAAACTACTTTTGACTGAACAGGTTGGTCAAAAGTGGTTTTGCCTGAAAATTATTGGTTATTAGTACTTTTGACTGCAAATATGCGGTTAAAAGTACTTTTGACTGACGCTCGTCGTCAAAAGTAGTTTGAACTGTATTAAAGCATCAGTCAAAAGCACTAAGGGATCAGCCCCCCCCGCCAAGTTACAAATTATCACCTTTCGCTAAGTCACGTGGTCAAAACAAAGGGATTTGAGGCGTTCTCGATTGTAGAAAGAGAATAGATACGAATCGTTTGTAACTTGGCTAGGGGGGCTGGACCTGGGCGGCCGCTGCCGCGAAACGCTCGCTTCGCTCGCTAATGGTCATGGTTCTAACCTAACCTAACCCACATGATTCGCCAACCATAGACGGTTTTACCTGACTGATAAAACCAGTTAAAACCACTTTTGAAGGAATCACTTAGTTAAAAGTACTTTTAACCAGCTCTATTAGGCAAAAGTACTTTTAACTGTTATTTTAGTCAAAAGTTTATTGACCTAACCATACGGTCAAAAGTACTTTTGACTGGTTAAGAGTTTTGACTGCAACATACATACAAAACAGTCAACTCTTAATACAGTACGTTTTACCATTTTAATTTAATGATTCGCGGAGAAAGGATTTAAATTATATTCTCTAATGAGATACAAACATAATGAGCTTTGATCAATAAACTATTGTGGCATTTGAGTTAAGTAACACTTATATTGAAAGTGCATAAAATAAGGATACTTACTATAAATAAGTCGGTAATTTTTGTCCTTTCTATTCGTGGCCTCGTTCTGGTATAAATAACAGTAATTGATTGTTACGAAGCTCAATGAACTAAAGGCTTCTGCAATATGCGATACTTTCAGAAGTTTTGGTCGAAAGTATTGTTATTTACAACATGTACAGTATACTGATCAAAACTGAACTTAGAGCACCCTAAGTGGGATCAAATTGTAACTGAAACTGTTCCAACATACCAACGTGTTCTCGGTTCTATGAAATCAAATAGCGATACATCTCGCCATTATATCTATGTACCCATGCATCACTTAGGTAATACTTTACTACATCTATATATATAAAAGAAAGTCGTGTTAGTTACTTCGCTTATAACTCAAGAACGGCTGAACCGATTTAGCTGAAAATTGGCAGGGAGGTAGTTTAGAGCCAGGAGAAGGACATAGGATACTTTTTATCCCGTTCGACATCATAAAAATAAATATCAAGAATATCGGTTGTCTCAAACATTTTTCAAACGCAGCGCCATCTTGGATGACATGACAGGAGTCAAACTTCCCAGTTCATTATCAGGTGACAATTTGAAATTGACAAGTCTTAAGCTAAACCCAAGAAGGTAAGGTTGTCAATTTATAATACGCACCTACGTTCTGAAATTTATTTTGTTACTAAACTTAGAGGTTTTATGTAGCATAAAAAAGTCTTATATTTCAGAAATCAATTTACGTAACTAGCAATGATGACAGAGACGAAATTTAATAATTCTTTGCAAATAGAACTTATTTTACTGTTAGGACTTTAATTAAAGTAGACCGGGAAAACTATAGGCATAAATTATTGTATGTAACATAGAGGCAATAGTTCAGATTAAAATTATGAATTTAGTATTTTTTAGTAAGGTAGTTAGGTTAGATAGTTGGGTTAGCTATAGGATGGTCAGTTAGGTTAGGGTATATATACATGTTGTAATTTAAAAGTAGTAGTAGTTATTATTGGTTTGGATTTATTTGTTGTCGTCTTATTCAACGTATGTATATCTAATATAAAAAAAAAATAAGAGCAATGAATTGACTCTAAGGCACAACGAAGTTTGCCGGGGCAGCTAGTTATTCTTATTTTTTAAGTCAAACGAGCTCTTAGACGTCTTTTTAACAGATAAGGAAATCTATGTGTTTTTTTTTCTGTCAATACGTACGTAAACGTTATTTAGATGGCACGGCGAGACTTTCGTCGCTATTAATGGCGAGTTAGATACTACTCACACTTATTCAGCTCCAGTCAGCTTTTTTATTATAAGAGGACTAAGTAAACTCCACTTTTGTGTGAGACGCGTACTTACACGTGCAAACCTAAAAGGGACATCGGCGAACAGAATGATATATATATTGTACCTACATGATTCTAGATCACAAGCGTTTAAACCGTATAGTCCGAAAAGTATCTCTCAACTGCCTCATAATCTAGCTCTACTAGTGCGCATTAGGTTTCGATTCCCGAGTCAAACAGAGTTATGAGGTGTTTCAATCTGCATTTTCTTAGTAGTATTATAGAGTTTAGATAGGTGCCTAATTGATTATTATATAACTCACGACACGTGCGTATATACGACTGTAGATACACCTCTGTCAAACCTCTTTGGAAATACATACGTGATGGTGGTGTTAACTAACACTCCGTTTACCTTAAACCCGTAAAAGTAAAGCACAAAATTCGCGGGTAATGCTATCGTAATAGGGAATATGCATGTAATTTAAATATGGTTCGAATATTTTTTTTCCGAATCTTTATTATCAGAAAATATGAACTAAATCATTGTTTTACTTTTTAATAGCGTCATAATTATTTAAAATTAAAAATAAAAGTGCGAATTAAGCGCGGGAAATTCAAATTTGTGAAACGCATCACCATTGGTTATAACAAAAATTGACGTCAAATACTACGACAACTGTTACTACTCAACGTCTACAAAACATCAATGTGTAAGTATGACATTAAGTATTGGAATGGACTTTTTATTGGAAAACACAATTATTGCCGTGTGTGTTGTGAACTAATTTAATGTTCAAGTGTAATTTTAGCTTCATAGTGAGGTTATTTAACATTTAATAAAAATTACTGAAAGTGGTTTTGTAAAAGCACAATCTGATAATGTTCATTGCATTCGGGTACAAGCAGTACCGGTAAACTGGTTTTTGAGCTTTTTTCATAGTGAAATGGTTAGAAGAACGAAAACACCCTAAGTAATAGTAATAGGATCATAGTAAATGACGTAATCGAAATGGCGCGCGAAAATGGCGGCGTTTAAACCGCTCAAATTTATTCTGTATTTTAAATATTATTTTAAGCTTCATTACTGCATTTTTAAACATGTTTATATTTTTTTACTATGGTAAAACGTTGAAAACAGTGAATTAAAATTATAAAAAAAATACATGCATATACCCTATTATACAAAACTTTACGGCTGTAGTTGACTTCGTCCGGCTAATACATGGCCACCTTTGTTACAGACTAAGTTATTTGAACACGAACTATTGTTTATTTGGGTCAATTCCAGCGGACGGTTGTGGCACGACTTCGAAGGGCAATTATAGCCAAAACGTGGGGAAGAACAGAAGCGTTATGTGGGTATAATAACAACAATGTCTATATTGCCCAACTAAGCTCAAAAGCGGTATCTCACTGAAGGCGAGTCTCAAGATAATTGAAGTTATGTACCTATTAGTAATTTAGGGTAGATGGCCTATCTCGATTCAGTAGTAGGAACGTTTAAATGCAAAGCCATTACCATTTGTTACGTGAATGATTTGTACATTTATCAAAACAAATAATGTAATAGACTACAGGGCTAGGTAAAAATCCAGTATGGGGCCAATTGGACTCCCCCACCGTAGGTTCCTAGGCAGGAAAATTAAATGAGCTGTTTCGAGAAAAGGACGGCAGTTCTCGACTCGTTGAGGGCCATTCGTTGCCCCCGCGATGGCATTAAATATTATGTTTTACAGTGATAACCAACCCAAACTGGTAAACGGGCACAATTTTTTAAATTCTACTAATACACACATCAAAAGTGTCTAGGGATCAAGCATTTTTATGCGGATTTCTTGAGATTGAGATGTGGCTTTGTAATAAAGGAGACAGTTTTTTTTGGGCCCACTATTAAACGGTAACGTTTATTAATCATATTACACATGAAGAAAGTGATCATCTTATTACTATTAACAGACCAAAAATTATACATAAATGTAACCGGAATACTGAAATAATAGTAAAAAAGTGTTACGGCAAAAAATGCTTGTTTAGGAGCGTTTACATATTTGTTTTCAAATTAAAATAAACCTATTATTTTAATGTGAAAGAAAACAAATATGTTACCCCGGTGCGCAGCGGTAATGACATCGGCGTTATATGCGTTTAAAGAGATAATTATTAATTGGTACAGTGAATTTATTTTTAATTCTTTTACTAACGGAATAGCAAGTGACTTTTAAAACACAGTGGAACGAAACGTAATTAATAGCCCGTTGTAGATGTTCTGTGGTCCAATTTCAATCAGTTTGACACTGACAAACAACATTATTATTTCCGTTATTGTTTCCGATTACTAGATAATTGCATGTTTCTTCTGTTCTTTTCGTAGTTATATTCTAAAGATTTTATGAAAATGGCATCTGTAGATACAGTGCATAATTATTATTATTTAATAATAATTATTTGACCAAGATAATGTCTGGACTTTAAAAGAGACTAAGACCTCTGAGTTTCTTTCGGTGTTTCTTCTCAGAGTAGTCAGTTATTGAAACTCCGATTTCATGTATCACTTAAAAAATGACGTGTAAAAGAGTTTGTGAAACCCTATTTGCAAAATAAACATCATTTATCATTTATCATTAATCTACAAAGCTATTGCAAGCAATTGTGCAGCACCATTTCAACGGAATTGGGGCTGCTCTTGCTGGATACTGTTGTAATTGTTTAGTGGGCAGAGGCTCTGTTGGCTGCTGTGCACATGTGATGTGTATAGTGTGGTTTTTATCTTGGGCGCGGCATCAAGTTAAAGTTGAGCCACCTGCCTCTTTTTTAGATGAAATACTGCTTCTAAGAGAAGATTTTGAAAATTATGACGAACAGTAAAAACTACTTCTAGTGACATACTATAATGTGTTTTTTTATCTCCTGACAGTCCTGACACAACCAGCATATAACACATCACCTTTTTATTTTAGATCTCTAGTCCGAGAGATTTAAAATACTAAAGGTACTACTAAGGTGTACTACTTTAGGTATTGAATATCTTTATCTACAGTCTATGGCCGGAAAAAGTGTGTTTCGAAATGAATACATCTAATCTATTTTCGTGAATATCTCTGTCTATCAAATCGTGTAAATCACATCAAAATCAGTACAGACGTGTCTTTGTTTTATACTTTATATTATTGAACACTGAACAGTGTACTATTTTAACTTAAAACACCAAGGAGACCTATCCACTTATTCAACAATCGCTCTTCTGAGATTTTAGGTTATTATGAGTCATGTTTTGACTATCGTATTTCACAGTATTCCGGTTACATACAGTTTTGCCAATATTACTACTGTAATCTACATATAATAAGGAATAAACTAACGTACATTTCATTGCTAAACGCCATAATTTGTGGTGGGCCTATTCCCCAAACGAAAAAAACTGTCTCCTTTATGATTTTATAAATTTATATGGATCCTTTTTGGTGCATTTCATAATTTGAATCAGGAACTGTGAATCAAATTCGAGTAAAAGATGAAAATCAGCTGTCAATATTTTCCCTATAAAAACATACAACGCATTGAAGACATTATTAGTGCTACTGTTTCCCTACTACTGATTAAAACCAACGTTATTATGGAGCGGCGACGTCATTTAAGCAGGGAAGAAATGCTCAGAGCCGTGGGAATGATAGAAGCTGGTTCCCGGCAACGTACTGTGGCTTTAGCTCTGAATACAAGTCAGAGTGTTATCAGTCGACTTTGGACACGTTACCGAAGCACTGGTACCGTGGCTGAGCGCCATGGAGGACGGTATCGCTGCACCACACGGAGACAAGACCGATACATTCAAATCTTAACTCGAAGAGCTCCAACAATAACCGCCATGATGTTAGCCGTGAGGCTTCATCACTCTTCAGGGAACTTAATTAGCGACCAAACAGTCAGAAACCGCTTGCATGAAGTGAACCTTCATTCCCGAAGACCGCTACGGGTACCACCTATAGCAATGCACAATCGTAGGATTCGATATCAATGGGCTCTTGAACACAGAAATTGGGCAGAAGAACAATGGCGTTTCGTGTGCTTTTCTGATGAGTCTCGTTTTGGTATGAGACCGGATACAAGACGTATACGACACTGGAGAACCCCTGGACGCCAACAGCGATTAAAATCCTGCCAGGAAGTCCATCCTTATAGTGGTGGAACCATCATGGTATGGGCGGGTATTTGGATCGGCGGAAGAACTGAGTTGATTTGGATCAGAGGCAACCTCAACGCTCAAATTTATGCTGAGACGATTGTATCAGACGTCATCGTTCCTCTACAAGTGCAAATCGGTCCCTTATTTCAGTTAATGCATGATAATGCACGACCGCACACCGCAAGAGTTGTAAGACAGACTCTCGCCGCAGCTAACATCAATGTCCTGCCCTGGCCTGCTCAGTCGCCAGACTTGAACCCGATTGAGCATGCATGGGATATGCTACAGAGAAGAGCTCTGCCGAATATGGAGGGTATCCAGTCGCAAGAAGACCTTTTTTTGTTGTTGCAACGAACATGGGCGGCCATTCCACAGCGTGATTTGGATGAACTCATTTTGAGTATGCCAAACCGATGTTCTTGTGTTGTTAGTGTTCGGGGTAGAAACACGGATTATATATTGTTTATATCAGTCTTTTTTTCGAACTTTAATGTTAGTGGTTCAAATGTCAAAAATCCCTTTATTAGGAAAATGGCAAATTTCTTTATTAATGCAAAGGTGACTTGGTTTATCGTTACTGTGACAAACGAAAACACTTTATTTGATGAATCCTTAAAGAAAATTTTAATTAATATCAATCAGGAGAAAAGTTATTGCAAAAATATATGTTGATCCCTAGACACTTTTGATGTGTGTATTACAAACGCGAAAGTTTGTGAGGATGGATGGATGGATGGATGGATGTTTGTTACTCTTTCACGTAAAAACTACTGAATGGATTTTAAAACAATTTGGTGTGGAGTTAGCTGACACCCTGGATTAACACATAGGCTACTTTTTAGCTCGGTATTCCCACGGGAACGGGATTTGCGCGGGTGAAACCGCGGGACGTCTGCTAGTGTTTACATAAAATAAACCTTCTTCAACTACGTAGATTCTATATAACTTCTTCAGATAAATACTTGAAGAAGGGAGGAGTCTTTTTTACAGACAATGCTCATCATCATAGGTAAGTCAAAAACTGTGCCCCACAAATAAATGAATAAAGTGAAAAGCCCACTTTTAAAAGCCCTTTTTTTTAAAACCGACCTTTCTGACATAATAAACAAGAGAATAAACCAGTTATTACTTGGTCGAATGATCCTTCTGTGACCCTTAACTTTACCTTAACCCAGTGTCTGATTCCTGCAGTTCATTCACGAGTGTGTGGGAGAATAGGGCGTGATGACTCGCTTGTTTCTTTGTACGCCACAGAAAATTGTGCGCCAACTTTCCAACGTGTTTTGATGACGCCAGCTCAATTTTAGAGCTTAATATAACTTCATTTTATGGGGCTCATTCGTCAAAGTAACAAATATCGGTACTACTTTCTGTTGAAGCAGCAAAATTGTACCGTGAAAGTAAGAATATAATACTAATAGTTATTTCCATGGACTACTTATCTATGTTAAATTAAATTTTGATGATTGTTGTTTAACTTCATTTTGTGGGTTTGTCAAAGTAACAAATGTCGGTACTATTTTCTGTTGAATCAGGAAATAGTGAAAGTGTGAAAGTAATTGCGTTTCTAAGAATAAAACAGAAATAGTTATTCAAATGGGATATCTATGTTATTTTTTTATTACAGACGTGTTGCTGGGGACTTTATTCCGCCACTTCTTCTTCCCAGCAAAACACTAGGAAGTGTTGAAGGGCGGGCGTTTTGGGGGACTATCTTATGTAATTTTTGACGTTCATTAAGTGCTAATCCTCAGCCTAATTTGAATAAAGGCTTACTTGTAGTCAGTAGATTCCGATTTTGAAAACAATAAACTTAGAAGAGAATTGCTGAAGCTCATCTTTACAGATAGACATCTCATTATACCGCGTTAAATATTTTACTTATTATGTGTTACTGATAAGGACGCCCATTGAGGAGCTTGTGGCTAAATTACAACAGCCGCATGGGTCGACTGGAGGTTAAGCTACTCTTGACGAGGTCGGTCAAGAGTAGCTTAACCTCGGCTCTTGAAGACTCCTCCGTGCCTCAGAAAGCACGTTAAGCCGTTGGTCCCGGCTGTAATTTGTAGATCTTTGACAGTCGTTACTTGTAGTCAGAAGCCCGAAAAGTCTAACAACCAGCTTAACCAAGGGGTATCATGTTACCCAGTTACTGGGTTGTGGAGGTCTGACAGACAGTCGCTCTATGTAAAACACTGGTATTCGGCTGAGTCCGTTCAAACTGGAAGCCGACCTCAACATAGTTGGGAAAAGGCTAGGCAGATGATGATAAAGCCGCCCATTGTAGCAGTAAAGTTATTATTAGTAAGTTTTTATGGTGTAGAATAACGTATTTTCTATTCAATTCCATTTTGAGAAACACATTTCTATTCTCAACTTTGTAAAACCCCTATCGAGTACTAAAGTTTCATGTTGATTAAAAAAAAACATCATACATACTCCTACTGCATTATAATTTATTCACATATTTCCCCGAAGTAGTCGTATGAAATTTTGAAACTATTATGAGCTCGACGCTCCAGCGATTTCAATAACAGGAGTGTGTAATAAATAGAATGAAGAAATGTTAACACTGCTATACAAACACGCATTACATAACTCTCGTTCATAATGTATTTTTATGTGAATTGGTCATGTATTGATATGTTATTGTTTTCTCCCGAGGGATATAAAGCGGGGTTATTACGCATATTTATATTACATTTTTGTTATATGTTTTCTATCATACCATAACATAACATTATCACGCATGTTTTCCACGAAGAGTTGGGCAGAGGTGTAACTTATAATATTCCTACATTTCGTCAGATGTGTTTTGTCGAGTGATTGTTTAGTAACAAAGAGATATAGAGAGATAGATATAGAGAGAAAATACTGTATTGAATGTTTTTGGTTAGTAGCTATTGTCGTCAACAAGGATCAAATCCAGGCTCTGGCATGTATTGACACCTTGCTTGACCCAGTAATCCCAAAAACCTCATGCTTATAGCCAAATGTTACTACACTATATCGGAATTCTTAAATGACCGCAATTAATATTATTTAAATGGTTTACAATTACGATATTTCCACATTTTCACCAACAAATATCTTATTTCTATTTTTTATTTTTACCTTATTTTTGTTTGTTTCTCTTTTCCAATTTTTAATGTATAGACTCAAACGTTGTATTGTTAAAAACCAATCTTACTATTATTTTGTACGCCATAAATGGCAGAACACGCAGATCTATCTGTTAATTTAAGACCTTACACATAATTGTTTTGTTGTATACTTGTGTTATACAATAAAATATATTCTATTCTATTCTTATTACTAGACCAACAAGATCACGTGAAAATTTATCTCTCAAATTAATGTAATTTGAAAGCAAACAATACATGAATCGCGCGAATCTTTAGTTACATTATGTAACTAAAGATTCGCGCGATTCATGTATTGACATGTGACTAAGAAACTGAAAGAACTTGTGGCATTCTTTCCAATTGAATACCATTGAACTATTTGGATCTCTGAGAGTACAGAAATATTCCCGTATTTTATCCCCGTTTTTTTTTGTATTTTCGTTTTAAACGTGCTACTGTGCGTCTATATTGTATCCTTTACTTTTTTTCTTTCTTTTCTTTTAAAATGTTCAAAACCTAGCCGTCTATCCTCATCTCAGCGACAATCGATATCAATTAGTGTCATATTAAACTGAAATAAGAATGCTAGTGTTACTACCCCTCTGAGGGCAACCCGTCGTTAACTCTGTTACCACAAAATGGCCAATAATGTGAATTTCCACTAAAAACGGATGTAAATTCCATTTTGTTAAAGTTACTTTTAATTCATTAAACCCCGAGAGGACACCGGTGTCCGCCTGTCATTGTCTTTCTATTGTGTCTTTAATTACCTCAATTGAAAGGTTAATTGAAAACAGATTTTAGTGGTTACAAGCGCATCTGCTAAGCAAGAGGTTATGGGTTCGATTCCTATGTCAGGCAGAGTTTTATTGGGCTTTTCGGTGTCACCATCTGGAATTTCTTCTGAGCAGCCCGGAGTCGGGATTGTTGTCCGTTTAATAGCAATAAGCTCCCCCCTATTACATGGGACTTAAACATAACTGTCGAAATAGGTACATATCTGCCTAACCCTTTCTGAAATATAAGCTCGATTTAATGTTAAGTTAAAATACCACTAAAATGGATGCATAATTCAATCCATTTAAAGTAAGTTTTATTAGATCGTAGTTCTACGCATAAAGAGAAAATAAACATAAAATTTAATTCTTACCGGAAACGAACTTTCTCCATTACACGTAAAGTTAACAGCTTGTTAATATTCAGTGGTGCGTTAAGGACTTTCCGTTCTATTATCTAAATACGACGGAAGGGAATTCTCACCCTGACGCTTTACGAAGAGCCCGTTTGAATAGTTTGGGTGTGGGACGCCCTTTAGGCCTTTTCACCGTATCAAAATCAACTGTGTATACAATCCTAATGTGGTTATAAATCTGTTGTAAAAAAAAACTATATACAGGGTGGAATCATCGATTCATACCGATCGATTCATATTATAATATATATTTATATATCATCTGTATATGATTCTGTTTTTTGTCTGTTGTTATTCTTTCTTAAAAATGTAAAGCACAATAAAATTATCATCAATACCTGTTCTAACCCAATAAGAGTTTTTATCTAAAAAGTCACTATGATTTGGACAAAAATCACGACTTTATGCAATTTATTTAGAGTAAAAAGGAACTAAGGTGAAAGCTATTAAAAAAACAACAACAAATGACTTGTAAAAATGTTTGTATGAACCTATTTATAGAAATAAATATCATAATATCATATTTATATATACTATTATTCATTATTTTTTTATTATTCTTTTTCAACCTTAATTAAGTTGTGACTTATTCTTATTTATTTACTAATTGATTACCGTCTTCATCTAAACTAACACAGCGACAGTTTTAAATGAGCTACTGAGTTCATTAGCACTTTGAGCATGCTCCAACTATTACGTTAGTAGTTCTTAACTGAACAGACATAGCTAAACATATAGCTCGTTCAAGTATGTGCTAATACCTTGTGAACCCTCGTTTTGTATTTATGTATTGGGTTCTAACGATTGCAATTACGTATAAGTACCTACGTGAAAGTAGTAACCGTGCTGACCAGCACACTAAATAGGCGAAAATCTTTAAGTGCCTAATACCTTCTATAATATACTTACACTGGAAGGAATATCTACGCAAAATCTGATGCCACGAGTCCAGTGCATGAATCTGGAGTTAAAATCTTTAGTAGCAGAATTATTTTCCTTCAGGAAAATACTACTGCGGTAAATGTTATGTATTCTTTACGTGATGATTTTTACGCTTTAAACCAATGATATTTTAAGTAAAGAGGTGTAGATAGGTTATAAGCGCTCAAAAAGCGACACGTTAAAATGTGGCTAACTAGCCACACTTGACCTCAGTGTCGCGTCGAGCCGTCAATGGACGCGTGTGTGCGTTAGGGTGCCGTTTTTGAAGATCGAATGTCGTTTAAGTAACTTAGCTACACCTTTTTAATTATAATATCATTGCTTTAAACCTTCGATCAATAATAGCACCTTTAAACTGAAAAAAATCATGAACTAATCAGGCAAAAATTAAATTAGAATAATAAACCAATGAGATTTTTAATTTAAAAGTAAATAATGTTATATGTTCTCATTAAAGATAGAAATCATTTATTTAGAAATAAAACATCAGTCAATATTTCGAAAATAAACAAAATGTCATTACCATGGATATCGATATTACCGTTTAAAATCCAAAATCATGTGTGTCACCTTGAATAAACACCAGCAACAAACTATTTAGCTACAAAGGTTACTATTCAACCATTCCGGCGATAAGACTCTTTACTTATCCCGTGGGAACCCTTTATTTTACCGAGAGACATAGTATCCTATATGGCGTAAATAGTTCTTGAACTAGTTGAATAAGGCGCACGTCAGAGGTAACATAATCAGTAGAACCCCACTACACCACTCCCAAACCACTACAACTTCTGGATACCTGCATCAACTGTGATGATCACCAGACAAACGATGAGATGAAAAATCCGTCAAATCTCGGAGAAACAATTCAACTGTCTTTAAGAACATGATCCACTTGTAATGTTCCCACTGCTGCTGGGACATAGGCCTCTTCTCTATTGTGTATGCCGTGAGCATGGACCGTGCTGAGCATGGACCGTAATCTACCACGCAGACTTAGTCCAGGTTACTATTTGTCACATGTCTTTGTCACCGCAGTGAAATTATTCAGAAAAAAAAATAGCGGTGGACTTAGAAAAATACCTAATAGCCACTTCCTTCCATATTAACCCGGAGACAGAACAGAGCTAATCCAAAATAGGTTAAGGCCAGTTGCACCTCCACGGACCATAATAAACACTAATATCAATGGGTCCTAAAACCAGTATTCTGGCCTTGTCCTATATTTTATTTTTATTAATGTTTTCGACAAGCATAGAATAGAATATAATAATTTTGATTAGCATAGAATAGAATATATAATAATGGTATAAATACATAGTTGGTCACAATATTAAATAGTCCTACAGATACAACACACAACACAACAGGGTTAACACATAACAGGTTTTCCCTGACCCGGTAGTGTGGCCTTAAAAGTAAACTTAATTTTTGCACAATATTGGAACTCTAAAATGCCTTAGTGCCAGCGCGTACTTCTGATTTTTACTATCGGGCGATAATTTGATTGTTCTGGGATATCGAACGTTTGTAAACAGTTCAGCAGGCCTGGCCATATTATAAATTCTATTTCTATTATAGAAAGAAAATGGCGTATATGGAATCAGCTATTTGTCAACTGTCAAGTTTATTTCATTTTCAGCCATAAGTATTACAAATTCTACTCGTTAACACTTGACAGTTGACAAACAGCTGATTCCATATACGCCATTTTCTTTCTATTGTCGCCTTATCGATAACAATAATAGAAATAGAATTTGTAATATGGCCAGTGGCTAGGCCTGCAGTTTACAAATAAACGGCTCGTATTGTTACCACCTAAGTGTATCTACTGTATCTCTTTCTCCTATTTTTATTAGAAAATTAAAGACTCTGTTTTACAGAATTTCACTTAACCAGTTTGATACTGACTTGGTGTTTCTTTTAAAACAATCTCAAATATCTGAACTTGCTCCAAACATCACTCAAGATATAAAGTAAAACTGAGTTAATTAGCCGAGTGGAACTTTATTAAAGATTTCGTGCTCAGTGTTGCCACTGTGCGCAAGTTCCGGACTTATTCCGCTAAATTAACCATTAAACTGATGAGAACAAAGGACTACTTTGTGCTTGTAACATGCCTAGTTAAGATGCTTATATTGTTATTTGTGTAAAGTTTTGGTTCTGCAGTATTAGTTTAGTTCAATCGTTTTAGTGAGTTGTTCCTAAGTTATGAAATCATTATACATGTTATTAGAACTGAACTGATACTTATCTGATAAATGTGTGCAAAATGTTATCGAAATTTAAAAAGTTACAAGGAGTTTCTTACCCAATATTCTTGATAAGAATCTATTTTTGAAAAGGGACATTTTTTCAATTTGGTAGGTATTTAAATGTTACTATGTATTTTGACATTAAAAAAATAAAAAAGTCATTTATTCAAATTATGCTGAGGATCACCATTTTTGAGCGTCGAAATTTCATAAGTCAGTCCCTCAAAAAGCCCGCCCTTTGCCACTTCCTAGTGTTTTTTCTAGGAAGAACTAGTCAGTAAATTAATAGCAGTGAAATAACATAACAGTGTCTTGCGTCGAACAAAGCGACCAACTATTCTCATCATCTAGGTAGTCGTTAATAGAGTAATATGCTCTAGAACAAAGGTTTAATTTCATTTTGGATTTAAAAGTAATAAATGGCATGTCCAAGAAAGAACGCGATAACTTGTTGTAAAAGCGAATACCGCGCCCCACAAATGAACTATGGACACAGGTGCATAGGTTCTTTATTAATGGCCTATTTGGAATAATTGATTTTACTTTAGCTACAACTTCCAACTTCAACATGATTTCGTCCAATGAAATTACTAAAACCAATGAGACCGACCGATAACATGATTTTATGGGAAGTTTTTAGTCCTTGATTCTGAAATCTGACTGTCATATTCATCAATCTCATCAACCAGCAAGTAGGCACATATTTTCTCATTAGACTTCATAGCATAAAACTTCCGCAAGCCAGTTTGGTATACTTTTGTCGTATTCAGCGAAGAACTTTCGTAAGTATATCATAGAATACGGAGTTTGGCGAACTGTTCCAAACATGACGTGCAGTGAACAGATAGGCTGGCTACTAATTACGAACAGGCTGCAGCTTATTACTCTTATATGAGTAGATGTAGCTACATGTAATAAGCAAGGTAACAGGTCTCCCTATGGTTTAATAATTTTCGTACAAACCAGGGACGATTATTTTCATAACATTTCCAAAGAGTGTCTCATAGTTGATTGATTACAAAAACAAACATTTAAATTTTAGTAGGAATTTGAAGGTGTGCGCGTGTGTGTGTTAATGTTTGTATGCCTACGTACGTCCGTGGCTACCTTATAGTGTGGTTGACTATGCCACACCACCTATTAAAACAGACCATCGGTTGCGGTGTATGTTTGACTGCTTCAAAAGGCAATCTAGAAAAATCGTCGTTAGATTGTATGTATATTGTATTGATAGTACTGATAAAAAAAGTTAAAGTTAGTTAGTTAAGTTAGTGTAAATATAATATTTAGTGAATGTTACTGTGAAGTTGGCCAAAGAAATCACAAAGTCAACAAATTGGTATGAAAACTCGCACTAAGACCCCTGGATATATTTACCACAAATATTAACCTCTTATAGAATCTTTAACTACAAAGGTGCGTCTGAACCTTACATACACGATACGTAGCCCTAAGCTATTGTGCATTATCTGTATTGTCCGTTTCAACAATACTAAGGTTTGATTGATGGCTTCCTAGTGCCGCATTCTATTTATTATTATTGTATGCTCCACCACAGAGTTTCAACTCGTTACTCACGACAATATTATCATTGATAGGAAGAAGGCCTTTCAAGTTCATCATTAACTACTGGTATATTTATGGAGAAAGTGGACTGCGTCGTTGTTTTAATGGCAGTGCTTACGACTGCCCCAGAGCATAAAGTCCTTAGTTGGATTCCCGGGTCGGATTAAGTGTTATCGAGTTTCACATCTGGAATTTTTCAATAGCAGTTTGGACTCTGGATTTGTGCCAGTTTGCTAGCAATGAGCTTGCCCCCTATTACACGAGATCAAATTGGCGAAATGTGAATGAACTATAGGTAGGTGCAAGCACTTCTGCCTAATCATAACATTTCATACAAAGCCAAATTAGTTCTAACACGTAGTCTGATATGAAACCTTCTTATTTTGTTACCGATCAACTATCAAATTGAAATTCAAATTCAGATTCAAATTTATTTATTGTTTGTCACAGGTGAACACCACAGCACCACTCTATTACATTGTACAAATAGGTAGGTCTGGACGGATCAATACACAAGTATGTCTGATATTGATAATTAAGTAGATTGGATCAAGCTGTATGTGTATGTGAGTATTAATTTCTGTAAACGCACCCAGGATCACCGTAGAAACTGGTTTATTAACGAAGGAATCGACAAAGTCACAAATTGGAGAAAGGTCAGTTCTTCTTCCGTCTTGAGCATGACTGTATTAAGGCTGAAAAGAAGAGATGTTTCGATTTTTCTGAAGATGAGAAGCTACAATGACACACTGTGGGGTAACATGTCTTAAAAAAATAAAAAGACATATGACAGCTAGCTTACTGTAAGCGCGTGCTAACAATACTTACGGTATAACACCAAAGTTTTATTTAATTTTGGACTACAGAACTTACCGTTCATGTAACATTTGCGAAGGTGTGGGTTAAAAATATTAGAAACTAGGCCTTTGCATCAGAAAATAGTAACAAATAAACGAGTATCAAAGTTTAAAACCAAATCCGCTAACAAGGCAGTGTCAAACTACCCCACGAACAAAAGTTTCAGACCACACAATTCGTAAAGTTACAAACTTCGATGAATTTGTACGTGAAAATGTATTAGTTCCATTCTCCTAAACGTGGGCTACTAAAGTCGTCCGTTCATAATGCGTAATCTTGTCATAACTAAGTAAATAGTTAATTACCGGAGTCCCAGTTGGGCGCCACTATTCTAGGCTTGCCTTTTACCCAACTTTATCTCTTATTACACACGGACCATTATACCTGGTACCTGGATAATAACATTTGTTTTAATACCAGTTTGTAATTAACGTTACAGCGGAATTTCTTGAACCATACGTGGTTATGCAATTTTACTTATGTGTGTGTGTAAACGAATGAGGTCGGTAAACGTTATTTAATTTATGTATCATGGAAATTATGGTTTTCCTGGAAGATGATAGGTAATACTATTTTTCTAAAATGCCATTTTACCTTAGAGGGCCTTAATTTCTCAGGCCCCGGGCGGAAGCCAGCTTCCGCGAACAATTGGTAATGTAATTGTGTCTGGAATTCCGGTAGTTGACGACTTAAAAATCTTTTTCATTAAAAAAACTGGATTAAATGTTTTTTTTTTATATGTTTATCAAAACGTTTATTGTATATTTATTTGTTTGTTTATTAAATTATCTCCTTACATAGGTACTACTACTGCTTAAGATGCTCTGCCGTCCAATTACTAATAGATAGATAAATAAATAGATTAAACATTTATTCAGTACACACAAAAGGCACAGAAAAACACACAATCGAAAATCAAAAGAGATAAAATAATGGTTGATGAACGAAACACAGTGTGCGGTAACACGAAAACTTCTGACTAGGTACGCGTTATAACCAAGATTTACAAATGACATTTATCAACACGACGGCCGAGCCACGACGGGGTTGCAATATGAGGATGGATAGTCAACCATCCGCAGACCAGGCTCGAATAATTTAGGTTATTTTAAAGAATTTATTTTTTAAATTAGGTTTTATCGTGATTGTGTCTCTATGTTACTTAGTGTAATTCATTCATGTAAGATCTACAGGTATAAAATTCATTCAGCTGGCCACGTAGCCTTCTATTACCAATATTCAAATCTGATCTCTTTAAGCGAAACTGTTACCCAATGTCAATTAAATTGTTTAATAAATTATAAAGTGATTGTTTAATGAATTATAAAGTGAAATTAGAGATCTTCCCTGCCGGTGTCGGTGTTTCCTGAAAGCTACAACCTAGGGGTCTTCAAGTCAAGAGTGAACAGGTTGCTTCTAGGCAAGTGTGCTTCTTCGTCGACCACATCATCGCTTACCATCAGGTGAGATAGTGGTCAAACGCGTGCCTATCAGTAATAAAAAAAAAATCTTCCTTTTACATTGTTCTGAACAAAATTATACACCTGCCCAGTGAATAAATGCTTCTACACAGCTAACGATTACCTTAGCCTTTCAAATAAAATATGATGTAATGGTGTAATAAATAAAGTGAATAGTTAAAAATTAGTCTTAAGTACCTATAACTTACATAATTATAAGTTAAATTGGAAGACCAGCGTCTGACAGCATCACCTGTCTGGCATGAATGCTGAAATGGACCTTTTTGGCGCAGCCGTGAGGCACACAGCACATAATGTGTACAACCTACTATTGTATATTTTTTATTGTTTCATAAATTATTGTGTGATGTGTGTTTTAATGACTGATGTCAAATAAATATTTTTCTTTCTTTCTAAGTTTTGCAAACATTTATACATCTATGCACCATCTATTTACTCACAAGAATTAATTATTTTGATTTCATTTATTAGAAAAAGTAAACGTAATCAAACATACTTCATGAACCTGTCTGAACAAAGCCCAGTTTTCAAAACTAATTAATTTCACGCAGCTTCGAATATCGGCGAACGGGCAGGAAACTGATCGGGGCATAATACAGGAGCTTAAGTTTCCATTATGGGCACTTTCAGCAGCTCAGCTTCCCATTTAAAGGATACTTGTGAAGCTGGGAGGCTGGGTGGCTGTGCCAGGTAGATAACGAAGCAATCAATCGCCTCTAGTTTCCTCATAGTTCGATTGAGACAGAACTTCCGAGTTCAATATACACGACCTATTTAATGAGACTGGATACTGTGTACCTACATGCAGTATTGCTTAAGCAGCCTTTTACCAAACAGTGTATCAGATTGCGTCATCATCAAAACATCACTTGTTTTGACTGGCCTGTTGGTCTAGTAGTTAGTGACCCTGACTGCTATGCCGGAGGTAGTGGGTTCGATTCCCACCCAGGACAAATGTTTGTGTGATGAGCATGATCATTTGTTCTGTGTCTGGGTGTAATTTATCTATAATATGTATGTATTTAGAAATATATATGTATGTTTATCAGCTGTTTAGTACCCATAACACAAGCTCTCAAGCTTAACTTAGGACTAAATGTCGTTGTGTGAAAAGTTGTGGAATATTTATTTATTTATTTATCACGCTGTTTCCCGTAGTGTTAAACAGAGGGGTAAGTATAGTATTTAGCTTTTCTATATCCCAAATTCTCAAGGTTTTTCTCTTTTTCATAAATGAACTTGCAATCAAGTTGGTATACTAGCCTTGTAGGAAAAATCACAACATATATTTATTTTTTTTGCTTTTGTTAAATAGTGTTCACCATTTTATTGAAAATCACGTTATGAAATTTAACTGCTGTGCTATTCTGTTGAAAATTACCTGTAAAAAATGTCCATGAAGTGAAAATGAGGTGAGGTACCATACTAATGCTTGGGATTGACAGTTCACTTTGCTTTCACTTCACCTATATTTTCACTGTGCAATTTTTACAGAACTAGCTGGTTTGAAAAAAAGTAAAAAAAAAACAACATTTATTTATTAATAAAACTTTTGGTACCTACCATTGGCTTCGAATTTACTTTGTTAACGCAATAATAAAAATAGAAAAACTTATTTTATCATCACAAATATAAAACATTTCATTTAAAACATCAAATAGTAACGCAGTGTATGTATTTAGTTTCATAAAATTTGACCACGAGAAGTTCTCGTAAAATATTGATGTTGTTTTCTAAAAGTTGGTGCTCAAAGCGAAATATGGTGGATTCATTTTACATCTTACGGCACTTTTCCATTAACTGTGACGTCACAAACAATAGTGAGAACACCTTTCTTGTCTATTTTTGAATGCTATTTTCACAACGTTCGGCGAAAAGATTTCAAATGGCATATTTTGACTTTCTTGTTCACTGCAATAAGAACTATTTTAATATTTCACAACATTATATCTGCTCTAATTCCAACGGCTAGTCTTTTCCCAATTATTGTAGGGGTCGGCTTTCACACAACTCAGTGATTGGGTAACACGGTACCCTTTGGTTAGACTAGTTGTCAGACTTTGTTGTGGAAGTATATCTTCTGATCCCGTGAACTCCGGCGCAGGTATAACACCGGGGACCACACCGGTGTTATACCTGCGCCGGAGTAAAAACCATTTTAGTCAGCAAGACCCTCAGCCCTTCCCGGGGTGGAGAACATCCATGTGGATTTTCCACCCGCACCTAAAAAAAAAGTTGACAGACTTTCGGGGTTACATACATAACCATTCGTAACAACCATCAAAGATCACACTTTTTTTATTTCGGTCAGACACGACCTTATCAATTAGGTAAATAGTATAATGACTTGAATTACCACAATGATTGCCCCCGTTGGACCTTGATTCTAATACTCAAAGTTGTACTCATTATAGGCCCGTTTACACATTGGGCTCAATACGCATTAGTCTTACTGAGTAGACACGGACTCCCATAAATGACAGCCGGGAACAACAGCTTAACATTATTTTGAAGACACAGACAAAGGGATCATCCACGAATCAACCTTATCAAGCGTAGCTTAACTTTCTTTTGACCAGTGGGGCTGTTCTTACTTAACCACGAGCACCTCATATTCAGAAGACGTGTGTAAGACTAAAGACTGTACCAGGTCATATAAAAACAGATGCCAATAAAATATTCTAGGTTACGAAGATACCTGATAACTCTGAACAATAAAAATTGAGATAAAAATATTGCTGGGACCATGAAAAACAAACTAAAGATATGCTCCATAAAAACAACCGACTTCTTAAAAAAACTAACAGGTGAAAAATAACTCCAGTTTCGGAAGTCTGTGGCTTTGGTGGTTTTGTTTTGTTCATTATTGGCCACCGACTTCCGAAACTGGAGTTATTTTTCACCTGTTAGTTTTTTTAAGAAGTCGGTTGTTTTTTTTGTAAAAAAGTTTTTATTTTGTAATTTTTAGTTTCTTTGTATGTAAAGAAAGTCTTTCAAAACTTGAAAGAATCATTGAAATTGGATAACAATTGCTAAAGAAGTTCTATCTCTAAACATTAATCTGTACATCTCTGCCGGCCCCTTTTAAAATAGAATGGCGTAATGTTATGTTGTGGAAACACAAAAGCTCAGCATAGACATCTGACTATAGCAATCGCGAATAATTTGCTGTTATGCGTTGAAGAGTTCCGTTGTCTGTCTTCTTCATCAGTTTTTCTTCACCAAATGATACTTTCTAAATGAAAATGCTTGATTTGTTACTAAAAATGTCGAAATCGGTGCATGTGTGCCTATATTTTTTGAGGAGTTCCCTCAATTCCTCGAAGATCCCTCATCAGGTATGAGTTTTGATACAAATGGGACCAATCTGTTAGTATACCCTATCAAACAAAAAAAGAATTTTGAAAATCGGTCCATAAATGACGGAGTACTGAGGTAACAAACCCTAAAGAAAAAAAAAAAAAAAAAAAAAAAAATACAACCGAATTGAGAACCTCCTCCTTTTTTGAAGTCGGTTAAAAAGTAGAAATCTTTTACGATGTCTTTTCGTGATCATACTTGAAGTACCCACCAATGAAGTTCCTATTACAATTTTCCGTGCAAAAATTTATTGGTTTCCATAAAAAGACTCCCTGATTTTGGCACGCTCTGTTCGTGATTTTACAACTCAAGCCGTTACATAAAATCTTATCTCTTGTCGCGTTTATTTCTATTTTTGTTGGTAAAATAATTGAAATTATTTCTAAGTGCAACACAATAAGTCTTAGATTTTTTAATAATTATAATAAATTATTTGTTTGTATTAAACATGATATAGAATGGTGTTAAACATAAAACAAAAAATCACAAACACGTTCAGCTAAGTGACAACATAGCATGCCATCATTTGAGGGTAAGACCAGAAATGTAAAGCTTTTTGTATTAGACTCACATTTCTGATCCGTAAATTCTTTTTTAATTATAAAAACTATAATCACTTAACCAAATGTGCAATTTAATCTTTAACAATCTGCTGATTATTGTTTTCAACTTATTAATTATAGATGACACACAGAGTTAGGCAGTTTTTGTTGTATTTAGTAAGTCTTGGCAAATCATTCAGTAGGTACTAATTTATAAGGACCTCGCCTGCTCCAAGAGCATACATCATTCGCTGTCTTAAATCGTTCCTTGCTCGTTGTCTGATTGAAAATAAATACAAATGGCCTCAGATAATATCATAGTAACTCGTCATTGTGCTAAACTTGATAAAAAATGTGAAGCTGTATGCGTAAGTTATGTTATGTAAGACGAAGGGAGTGTATAGGTGTACATATTATGCTTTACTCCAATTCCAGCCAGATAAATGTTGCCTAATTATGTTGGTAAGTAATGTTACCAAGTTTAGCATAATTAATCATTAGAAACACTCTCGTTAAATTATCTATTATTATACCTCTGAACATTTCGCAGGTAACAACTCAATATCGACGGCTAAGTTGAATAACAAAAATTGAAACATCAAGTGGAAATATGAAAGCTTCTGATCTTTTTCCACGAAACGACCCATAAATAAAATCAGAAGGACAAATAACTGTAACTGATTTTCTTTGTAACTGGTTCAAAAGAAAAACTATACCCGAAAAAATCTTTTATAAAAATACAATCGATATGGGTACAATCGTAAAGGCAAAACGAGTCCCTGAACAAAGCTTTCATCTGCCTACGTACTCGATATAAGTTAATCGATATCGGACTCGGATCATTTAATTTTGTTGCAGTCATATCGGGCTATGAACTCGTTTATCTCCCTCCCGTTTAATCTCGTTCCCATTGGAGGGCGAACCCAATAAGATACTTGTTACGACGATCGCTTTACAAAATAATTGAATTTCTGAGAATCTAGCTTCGAAGTAAGATCTCTACCAACATTAATTATTTGGGATTCGCTGTACTTATGAAAGTTGCTTTAACATTTTATGTACCGTATCCAATTACGTTCAACATGATAGATACCTATACCTGTACCGCTTAATTAACAGCTGATGCGTGTATACCTATAGAATTTGCTATGGTGTAAACAGTGGGTCTATAGTATACAATTATAATACCTAGTGCTACAAAATCGTATTGGATCCAGCCTGTAAGGATATTCGTATGTAAATAAGTAAATAAATTGCCGTCGTTTCCCTTGTACATAAACTAGGGGGTTAACTTCTCTTTCTAAAAGACAGTTTATTTATTTATTATTTATGTTTTTTTTTTGTGTTTAAGAGAAGTATGGTAACTTACAATAACTAAGTAGGTATAGTTTGTTAAATTAGTTTATGCCCGCCGCCTTCACCGTGTTTTTGGTCGATGCATTCTGAAATGTTTACTATGTGTGTACGCCTTAGTTTAATTAAAATTCACAGGTTTTAAATCTGTACGTCCCTTTAATATTTTATCAGAGAAAACAGAAGGAAATAGTACAAATTTAGTTTCGCTGGTAAGTGTGGGGGGTAAACATTCTTGCAAAATAGCAAATTGTGTGGAAAACAAAAACTTTCAAATAGTATTAATATTATAAAACATTAGATTACATATCACAATTTCTCAGTAAACTATACTTTTAAAATCTACAGGGATAAAACAAAAACAAATCTGAGTTTACAAAGAACTTCACGTAACAAAACAAACCAAAAAAATCTATCATCAATTATTAATAATGGTGCCTAACTTAAGCAACTAAGCCAATTTATACGTCAAAGTTCCAAGCATAAAAGTTGCACATAGAGGCTCCCATGAATGTTGAATTAACTTACAGAGACTTCTTTACAAATTCTTTATTAACTTTCTAACAAAAACTTTTGTAAGAGGTTATTACAGTTTGTGTGGGCAAGTTCTTTCTTACGCGGTCGTGAACTCGTTACAAACATGCTAGATTTATTAAATTGTTGATGTAGTAAAGACTTACATACTACTAAGATCATCTGTCTACACC
This sequence comes from Euplexia lucipara, assembly GCA_921972225.1. Taxonomy (NCBI): domain Eukaryota; kingdom Metazoa; phylum Arthropoda; class Insecta; order Lepidoptera; family Noctuidae; genus Euplexia; species Euplexia lucipara. The sequence continues at coordinate 13,590,393 of OV179148.1, forward strand.
ACAAGACTATCTCCGTATGATGGACCGGCGGACTATCAATAATAGGTAACGACTTCGAACCCAATACACACACCTCTGACTTTTCGGATTTAGACTGGCCTATTGATCCAGTAGTTAGTGACCCTGACTGCTATGCAGGACGTCGTGGGTCGGACTAAATGGTGGTGTGTGAAAGTTGTGGAATAGTAATTTTTGTTTATTTTTTTTTTATTTTTTTCTTATATGCGTGCGCATTGTACAGACGCCAGCATGTCAAGTTACCCCAATGTGTCAAATTTTTTTGATCGTTTTTCAACTTTATGTCAAACAAAATAAGGTTCATATTCAATTGGGAAAATTTGACACATTGGGTAACTTGATGTGCTAGCGTCTGTACAATTATCGCGCGGCATGTGATGATGTGAAGCCACGTCAGAGTCTCTCCACCCGAAAATAAGAAGATCTTACTAACCTTTTTCTCAACTGTGTTGGGGCTTTCATCTAACCGGGTGGAATCAAAACTATTGTCTTATGTGGAGCAACTGCCGATCTGACCTCCACAACCCAGTGACAGGGTTCATCATCATCATTTCAGCCATAGGAAGTCCACTGCTGGACATAGGCCTCCCCTATAGATCTCCAATAAGACCGGTTGGAAGCGGCTCGCATCCAGCGCGTTCCCGCGGCCTTAATGAGGTTGTCTATCCACCTTGTGGGTGGACGTCCTACGCTGCGCTTGCCGATACGTGGCCTCCATTCGAGAACCTTTCGTTTGTTATTTTACTTTAACTCTAACCAAAGGGTCCTCACCCTAGTAAAATAACAAAGAGCAAATGAGACCGCTTCGTGGGTGGTATGGGTTTAAATGAGTTTTCATTAAGATTTGTTTTGCAGTTATTTTGAGTGAGGATTAACAATTTTTGAACGTCAAAAATGTATATACGACAGTCCCCCGAAACGCCTGCCCCGCACCGCCTCGTTGGTCGCGCAGTCGCAAGCACTAGGTACTGCTAAACACGAGGTCCTTGGTTCGATTGCTGGGTCAAAGTGTTATTGTGTCATTTCGTCAAAAAATTCACAGTATCATTCCGTAGCCTGACACTGCGCTCGGTCGATGGCAATAGGGTTCAACATCACCTGCAAGACTTTTCCCAACTGTGTTAGGGTCGGCTTCGAGTTAACCGAATGCAGCTGAATAGTAGTGGTCTACATGGAGAGGCCTGTCAGACCTCCACAACCCAGTTACTGGGTAACACGATACCCCTAAGTTAAACCGCTGTCAGCATATTTATTTGGTTTCTGACTCTTCGTAACGATTCTCACAGATCTACAATGTCAGATGGAACGGGCCCAACTGCTTAACGTGCTTTCCTAGTTACGGAGGAGTCTTGATAAGAAATGAATGATCACCCATCCACGGACCGACCTCGTCAAGCGTAGCTTAACCTTCGGTCGACCCACGCGCTGGTTAGTACTTAATAAAAACTCCTAGATAGACATGAATATAACTGGTTTAATGTGGGTGTACAAGAGACTCAGCTCTGTCTAACCCTTGGGCAGATGTAGGTGATATGTGATGAAAAATAACACACCCAGTATGTACCTACGTAAAAATACGCAATAATAAACTCATGTTTTAGTTATTGCACTATAAAACTGCTATAAACAGCGCCTTATCATTGAAATACACCAGTTTAATGTACTATGCTTAGATTTATCCGACACATTTTCTCACTTTTACCTGCTGAATATAATATCCAGCAATTAAAAATGAGAGCGCCGCATGTAAACTTTTTTTTTCATTTATTAATTAGAACAAGGATCCTGTTTTATATCCGCTGAGATTCTCCTGCAGCGGAACGATTCTATCTTCATGGGACAGTTGGTTTATGGTATATTTTTCTTAGACTCAAAAATGGCAGATTGACAATAAAACAAAACTCGCAAACCGGAACAGTAATAAGTAGTGACTGCAAAAAATGTTCTTTATTTTTCAGTTCAAGTAACTTTGATAGTACCTACCTATTATTAAAATGAAGGCAAATCGTTTCGCCGGATAATGAAAAAAAACCTTTAAAATTTCACACTGTATAAGTTGTTTTTCTACCATTATTTAAAAGCGTGCGTCGTTCTGACGCTAATAAAGAAACGTAATTTTTTTATGTTTACAATTTTAATTAGGTGAACAAATCTTAATTTCGTCACGAAATCTAAAAAAATCTCATGAGCGACATTATCTTTTAGATGAGATAAAAAGGACGTTCTTTGTTTCATTGTTTGCTGTAGAAAATAACCATTTTTTTTTTTAATTTTGAAAAATGTTTAGTTGTTGTTTGTCTATCGAAGACGTGCACAATAGAATCAAATAGACAAATACAAAGTTGAAAAAACTTCGCTACTAACAATTTATGGATCTTATAGGTGTCCGAAATAAAATTGTTTTAATTATTTATTTAAAATAATAAAACTGTAACTCTAATGAAAGACGATTCCCCTATAGAAGCATCACGCCTAAAATGTGAAAAATAAAAACACCAACAGACTCATCAAACCTTTCTCCCTATATACTTACTCTGCAACATAAAATGTTGCAAACGTCGGGGATGACACGTCCCTAAATATCATAAACTGTCCCAACATTTTCATACTAAAACGACTCAAACTTGAGTGTTGACTTTGCTTCCTTCGGGAATATTCCACGGGCTACGTGACCCGAAATGAACTAAACAAATTAGTGGAGATTTGGGGCCGAACAGTTAAAGTTACAAATATATCCCGAAGCCGTGCCCTGCTCGCTAAACAAACATGGCGTAATATTTTCGTACCGGTATGAATAAACTAGTTAAATTTTAGTTTTTAGTCCCTCATCTAGATTATATGAAAATATTCGACACATATTTTTTCTTTTTTCAAGCAATCAAAAAAGAAGGGTGATACGTCGAGTCAAAATGTCGCATGACGTCACTATTCGAATAATGACGTTACAAGCTACCTCTCCCCAACTTTAATACGCTTAAACTAAGTACTTTTCCATCATTTAAAAAAGAAAAAAAAATACTTGTGTAATTTTTCATAATATAATTGGCTTCTACCCACGACTTCGTCCGCGTGGAATAGTTACTTTGGGCTAACTAACTATAACCCCCGACTTCGTTTACGTAGAAGGTGAAATCATTCTTTAATAATACGTACGTTAAGGAGCTATTTTAGGTGCCTACATCAAGCTTTTATCAGTAAGAGTGGAACTATATAACGATAGGTAAAAATACTGGGTCACATACACTGTTGGTTAATATCAACTGCCCGCCGCGGCCGCCCTTTGTATATCATAAATGCGCGTACAGCAAGTGATAATTATTTTACTGCTGTTATTTTAAAACTGCGATATCTCCGAAAACACTCATTTAAATTGAACATCTGCCCAATACTTGTGATGATTAACGTATTTTTTTGGATAAGTATTAATACCATGTTAATAAAAACTTCCTCGCAAATAATGCATTACACTATAACCCTTTTTAAGGAAATCAAATTTGTTCTAAAATATAGAATAAATTTGATTTCCAAAGGGTTATGGTGTGTTAACCTTAAGCGATAGACATATGCTGTAGAGGATTTTTCTTCAGAACTTTTAAAGAGAAATAATTTTATAATACTTAGCGCACGCAATGGAAGGTTATTTCCCGCGAATTTTTAAATTCGAACCGGTAGTTCCTGAGATTAGTGCGTTAAACCAAACAAACAACCTAACAAACAAACTCATCTGTTTTATAATATTATAGTATAGATGGACTAATTGTATTTTGATATTCATATTCTGTCAACATGCCTACACAAACTCATAAGGATGATCGCAAAGTGACTTTTCCAATACTTTTTCTCTCGATCCGATCACGCCTCTACTATTGTTAACGCAGACACGTAGCGGACTGAACAAAATACATCATAAAACTTCACTCTTGCGTTCTTTTTGTTAAAGCAAATATCGTGGATAAAAGACTTTTTTTATCAATCTGCGTACGTGATTGTAATCTTCACATATTACTTCTTATGAAACATCCTTTGACGCCCAGACATACTTAGGGTAGTACTTTAATGTTTTAATTTCCATTAATTTTCTGGTTACCACTCAAGCAATAAACAAATAGCAGGTAAAGGAATTAGATATTGATTTTACTTTTGTTGTACCACAGCATAAAATATTTGTTTGTTGACGTAAACAAGTTTACTCAGGCAGTTAGAATACTCGTTACAAAAATATTAGTTTCACAACTACACTTTCTGTAAAACTTTTCGTAACATCCCCATTTCAGCTACTATACAAAACTCATAAAGTAACATGGTGTTTTGAGAATAGTAAGTAGTTGTTTTTTGTCTATTGCGGTTTCTGGACAAAGCCCGGCTATCGCTCCTCTTTTTATGGGTAGGTAATAGTACCTACCCATAAAAAGAGGAGCGATAGCCGATATATTATATATAGATATATGATGATATGAAAGGCAATAAATAGAAGTAAAAAAAAATGAGCTTACTAATATTTTGGTTCTAAAAACTGGGTGTGTACGCGTGCGTACACACCCAGGGTACGCACGCGTTCTCACCTTGAAATGCGCCTTGAAATGCACCTGGGTGCGTTCTCACCTTGAAATGCTTATTTTCAACAAACATAAAAAAAAGAGATTCGCGTGTTACCTTAAAACTTCGTATTTTTTAACTGATTTGAAAAATTCTTTATTATATTCAAAGAGTAGGTATACTTTCTGTGTGGGCCCATTTGTATTTCATCGAAATCAGTTAAGTAGTTTGGTTGTAATATCTAAACTAATAAAAAAATAAATCACACACAACAAGTGTTAAATAAATCTAGTTTCGGAAGTCGGTGGCTTGTATTGAATGAAACAAAACCACCAAAGCCACAGACTTCCAGAACTAGAGTTATTTTATACCTGTTTGCGTTTTTTTTTTATGAAGTTGGTTGTATATTTTTGTAAAATACGTTATAAAATATTTTAAGCAAAACTTACTGTACAATTTAAGTGATAAATGGCTGTGTGCCTAAAAACTACTGTCAATTTATTAGCAAAATCGCAATATCCAATCACATCACTTGCATTTAATCCAAACGCATTCATCCAATGAAGGCGAGCAGACGAGCACTTTAATGAAAATTAGAGATATTTTTAATATCTATCAATCTATACTCAATTTGGCAATTTAACTGTCTAGTCAAACTATGTTGTTTACTAACTACTGTTGGCTTTATAACACTCCTAGAATATTCAACAAGACTAGAGAGGATTCGATAACTAACAACAGTTGTAACTTAGCTTAGTTATCCTACACTAGATATAAACGGAACAAGATAACATCACTTGTTGCTGTGACCTGTATTAATCACAAGCGTACAAAAAAACACAAAACGTTGACCCATTTTAGTATTGACCGAGCTAAATCGTGTCCACCTGCTAATTAATAACGTTGCATTTCCAGTGCACTGTCCATAGATTGTATATATGTATGAGTAGACGAAATTGATAGGCGGAGAGGCTGTGCATGACAATGCACGCGGATCCCCGGAGATCTCGCTCGGCTCGAAACTCGGCCACGCTCGGCGGAAACACGGCCGGCCGAACACTGCTCGTGATATACGCCGCGAAGCCGAGCAATAAATATTGCCAACACTTCCCTGCAACGCTACATACACCTGTCGTAATATAAGCTCATATTGTTACGGAAAAAATACTAGCCAACTGTAACGTACGCATCAGGAAAGTTGCTTAACAACATACGCTTTGTGTAGACGAGGAACAATTTTGCAAAGTATTTTTGTAAGAGGAATTTTTTTGCTTGCATTAATGATTCATGCTTTCATTCGTGTAAAACTTTTAAGAATGAGTGTACTATATTCGACATGAATTTAAAATATCGTATTTACAAGAGCCTAAAAAACCTTCGCTCAGATGCCACAGTGAGTTTCCTCTATCGCACTCGTAGCTCCAACAAGTTACATTTTATTGAGAACTAGCGACCCGCCTCGGTTAATATTTTTTATGCGTATCGTATAGCCTTTGCGCAAGTGCTAGCTATAAATTGACAAAGTATTGTCGCAATCGAATGAGCGGTATGGCAGCGTATAAAATACGAGCAAACAAACAATAATTGAATGACTAACTTCGAGTCTCATTATATTACTTTTACTGAGGAGAAGCGAATTATTAAGCGATAATTTCAATTTTATAATTTTGTTTACCAAAAAATAAGGTGACTATTAATAATGTTCAATTAATCACACTCACCATAACAAATATACTAAATTATTATTATATAACTATGTGAGATTATATTTCTCTACACACTTAGAATTAGAACGCATGCATCTAACTTTCGTATCCATAAGTCATGTAAAGAATTTTATTATCAATACTTTTGTATTTTTAATTTACGTATTTTAATATTGAATAAATGTTTGTTATTAGTATTATTTTTTAGTTGTCATCCTAAAAGGATACTAAATGCGGTCAAAAACAAACAGATAACAAGTTACAATGAATAGTATCCTTTAACTAAAAATCCCTTGATTTTTACTACATGAAGCGAGTTATACTAACAGACAAAGCGCCAACTGAAACTCTCCTTTACAATCGTTTATTTAATTTTCTCGTCTACAAAACTTTTCGAAACCAGAAACCTTACTCATGAATGAAAACAAATCAGATTCTACTTTGCTTTTCAAAATCTCTTCTGTTTACTTTCTGTAGACAAGAATCTAAACGCTGATGTAAGACAAAGAATCATCTTTTCATACTCGTGTGGAATGTAAAAGAGACCAGCGCATAATACACGGCTCGAGTGTGTAGTACGGAGGAAACTGTCTCTTAACTGCCAGAGGCAAGCCATGACTACCTATTGTTTCATAGTACATTAGGTTTTTATAATCTTATACGTGTTTTATGGGTTTGTAAGATCGGCAGCGGTATTCTGTTAAATTTAATTCTGTACATTTGTGTTTTTAACCTTCGACACAAAAAGATGGGTGTTTTAAGTTTGACCGCTATGTTTGTGTGTCTGTCTGCATGTCTGTCTGTCTGTGGCAACGTAGCGCTTAAGAGGGCTTAACGCGATTTAAATTCGGTTTTTTTTTTAATTTGAAAGCTGCAGGGTTTCTTGCGGTGGTTCTTAAATATGATTCATCACAATCGGTTTAGCCGCTTTAATGTTATCAGGTCTAATAGAAAATAATAGCAGATTATGTCGTGTTTGGATTCGTTTTGATCAGCATTTGGTTCTACATACAATGCACTAAAAAAATGCAGGTTTATAAAATTAAAAAGAAAATTAAGGTGATACATTTTAATTAATACGATACATACGATGATACATACGATTTCACACTGAATGGCAAAATGCAAATAACGCAAAAAAAATGTACAGACGCCTGCACATCAAGTTACCCCAGTATCAAATTTCTTTGAACGTTTTCAACTTTATGATAAACAGAATAAGGTTCATATTCAATTGGGAAAATTTGACTCATTGGGGTAACTTGATGTGCTGGCGTCTGTACTTCGCGGACTTTCCTGAAACATCCACCTTAAAGTATAAAGTCTTAATTAGTATAAGTCATTAGCGTGTCGCGCGCACTACCGATCGGACGTGGCATGCGTGTCGAGTTAAGTGCAGGATGAATTCCTCCAACGTAGTAAAATGTGCGAGATGTAATGTAGTTATTAACGAAGTGTTAGCTTTCGTGTGTAATAAACTGGACATAATGGACGAGGAAAGCCTGAGTCGCATTTGTGTTAGTGCCTTCTCGGATAGTGATATTATGGAAGCAAAAAACCTGCTATTTGAAGCAATACCAACAACTTCAAAACGCAAGATTACAAGGAAGAAAGACGGAAAGAAACTACGTGAGATCGAGGATATCATTACCTTGTTAAAAGTAACTCATCCTGATGACACACCAGTTTTTGTTGCAAAAGATTTGCAAAAACTACCTCCAGTATTATTTGATCACGTAGACGTGACCAAACTGCTTAAGGATTTAACAAGAATGAGAAGTGAAATTGAAGAGTTAAAATCGCAATACGTGTCTGCTAGTCAACTTGAACTTATCAAGCGTGATATCGCAGATTTGAAAAAATGTACGAGTCCAAAAAGTCACTGTTATTCGTATGTAAACACAAAACGAAGAGTAGGAAAGCATATGATGGACAGTTGTGATTACGATAGCGGGCCGATGGGATTGCAACATGTTCCTATTGTTCCTGTTATTAACAAAAGCACATCGGATCAACGGTCAATAACTCAAATTGAAAGAATATCACCGCCTACCCACCACTCGTCAATATCACTTGATCAAAGTATTCATAACACAAATTCAATGAATGCGCACAATCGGAAGGAATGTAAAACCGGTTTAGGCTCACATCTGTGCATTGACGACAACACTGAGCCGGGACAGGCGGCAGCGTCGCCGAAAATTGACAATAACAACATTGCGAGGAACCCGGGACACACGGACGCGGCGGTCATCCAATCAACGCCGGAGCCAAAAGTTAAAACATTTGCTCAAATTGCTGGTGAAGGGGAGTGGACCCTAGTACAGAAACATAGAAGGAAGGTGAGAAATCGCTTTATCGGAAATATTGGAAAAGCTGTAGTAGATCCCAAAGACAAATTTAAGGCTGTAAATGAGAGATTAGTCCTGTACATCTATAATGTGGATAAACAGGTGACACAGTCTGACATCGTAGAATATATTGAAGAAAAGTCCGAAACACATGTGGATATTGAGAAAATGATTATGAAGGTACCCAAAAGCTATGATGCATATAAAATCTCGGTTCCAAAACATAAATATGACGTGTTCATGAGGGATGATTTTTGGCCTGAAGGTATATCATACCGTAAATTTATAGACTTTTCAAAGAGGAAAACAGACAGAGAAAATGCTCTGAGAATGAACAGTAACAAAATCTAAATGATTAATACAACATTGATAAGTTTTAATTGTAAATGCATTAAAAGATCTGTTGACTGTGTTAGACGCCTGTGTGTAGCGGCCGACGTTATCGCGTTGCAAGAAACATGGCTTTTGCCGCATGATGTCGCCTTCCTAGGGCAAATCAGCGATGATTTTGCTTTTACTGGTAATTCGGCAGTCGACACCTCGGCGGGAATACTGCGAGGAAGACCTTATGGAGGAGTGGCATTGTTGTGGAGGAAGAACCTATTTCCATCTGTCACAGTAATTAGTTGCAACAACGTACGTCTTGTAGCTATCAAGATAGTGTCACAGGATCGCTTTGTACTAATATTCTCGGTATATATGCCTACAGACTCAAACGATAACGTCACTGAGTTTACGGACTGTCTTAGTGAAATAAGTGCGATAATAGAAAGTCATAATGTGCAGTCAGTGATAATTCTCGGTGATTTTAACGCTCATCCCGACGAGCTATTCGCTGGTGAACTGTTAAGTTTCTGTGCGGAGCAGTGCTGGACCTGCGCGGATCTGGACCTCATGCCGCCAGGTACGTACACTTTCGTGAGTGACGCACACGGTTGCCGCCGCTGGCTCGACCACTGTGTAGTGACCGAGGCCGCGAGGCGACTGCTCGTTAGTGCAACTGTGTTGTATGATACGTATTGGTCGGATCACATGCCAATACAATTACAGTGTAATTTAAACATGATAACACCTACTATTGTAACACCTAATCCGATCAGAAACTGTACAATATGGGGTGAACGGGACGTTAGTGAAATAGATAACTATAAAAAAATATGTCACTCTAAGTTAAGAGAAATTAACTTTCCGTTAGAATTTAAGGAATGTGCTAACGGGGTTTGTGCGAATGTGAATCACAAACCCATATTAGATAATTTGTACTCAAACATTGTGTGTATACTTACCGAGGCTGCCCAATGTCCCAGTCGCGTGGGTGCAGGTGGGGGAAGAAGGAGTAAACGTGTCGTCGGGTGGAATAGGCATGTTAAGCAGGCTCACGCGGACGCCCGGCTTGCTTTTCAAATCTGGAGTATATCTGGTAAACCTACTTCTGGACTTATTTATAATAATATGTACGACACCAGAAAAGTCTTCAAATCAAAGTTAAGATGGTGTCAGAATAACCAAAATAAAATTAAAATGGATATATTAGCTGAACATCACAAAGCTAAAGATTTTTCAAGATTCTGGAAAAACACCAACAGATTGAATATGAGGCCGGGCGTTCCTGCGAGTGTGGCGGGGCAACATGAGCCTACTAACATAGCAAACATGTTTGTGAATCACTTCAGAGTGGAATCCTCTCTTAGTTCAGCATCGCAGGCGGTCGATGCTGAGGATGGTCTGATGGAGTTGAATGTCAGGTTCTCGGCGAAAGAGGTCGCCACTGTTATTAAAAATATGGTTAGGGGCAAGTCTCCGGGGCATGACTACCTCAGCATCGAGCACCTGCAGCATGCAGGAGTTCACCTGCCAAGGGTGCTGGCGATGTTCTTCTCACTTTGTCTGAGTCACGCTCATCTACCAGGCGATCTTATGAAAACTGTGGTTGTACCTATTGTGAAAGATAAGACTGGGGACACATCAGATGTCTCAAACTATAGGCCTATATCGCTGGCTACTGTCATTGCCAAGGTGCTGGACAGTTTGCTTGATAAGCATATGGCGACCCGCATCGAATTACATGATGCGCAGTTTGGGTTTCGACCTGGTCTCTCCACGGAAAGTGCCATACTGTCTCTCAAGCATACTGTCCAATATTATACATCTAGGAAAACGCCTGTTAACGCGTGTTTCCTAGACCTTTCCAAAGCATTCGACCTGGTGTCGTACAACTTACTATGGCAGAAACTGCTGAACGAGACCACAGTGGATAGGGGAGTTATATCAATACTAAGGTACTGGTATAACAACCAGACCAATTGTGTGAGGTGGGCAGGCTCATTATCGGATGTGTATAGGCTGGAGTGCGGGGTGAGGCAGGGCGGCCTAACCTCCCCACGCCTCTTCAGTCTGTACATAAACCGGTTGATCGTTGAGCTCAGCAACACCTATCAAGGTTGTTATGTAGACGGAATATGCGTCAACAATATTAGTTATGCTGATGATATGGTGTTGCTGAGCCCATCGATTAACTCAATGATGACTCTGCTCATGACATGTGAAAGGTACGTGGAGGCCCATGGGCTCAGATACAATGTAAAGAAGAGTGAAGTAATGGTTTTCAAGGCATTCACTAAAACCTACCCAATTGCACCAAAGCTAAAACTTTGCGGAATTCCCTTAAATCAAGTCACCTCTTTCAAGTATCTGGGCCACTGGGTATCCGAGGACCTAAAAGACAGCCTGGACATTGAGCGTGAGCGCAGAGCGTTGGCTGTCCGCTGCAATATGCTGGCTCGCAGATTTGCAAAATGCTCGTCTGACGTAAAGTCTACGCTGTTCACGGCGTACTGTCAGTCGTTCTATGCATGCAGTCTGTGGGTCAACTATACGCAGAGGGCATACAACGCTCTGCGCGTCCAATACAACAATGCGTTCAGAGTGTTGATGGGGCTGCCGCGCTACTGCAGTGCTTCCGGCATGTTCGCAGAAGCGGGCATAGATGGTTTTCACGCCATCATGCGCAAGCGATGCGCCTCCATCATGCGCAGGGTACGCGTCAGCCCCAACAGCATCCTGAGCACTATAGCGGACAGGTGGGACAGTCCCATACTGGGCCATTGGGTACGCCTACATGCCACTGTGGCGTTTAATAAATTCTAATTTTTATTTATGTCTATGAATTTCAATTTGTAATGTATATATATTTTATGATTGTATGTTGTGCCTACTAACATAGTTTATAAGTTGCAATTGTTACTAACCATAATGGATCATTGCTGTCTAAATTAAATAAATTATTATATTATTATTATAAAATACAAATGTTCTCAAAGCCTCACGCGGTGGAACATCGCGGTACGTCTTATTGTCGTGTACCTGTCAGTGAGCAAGACACATTGTATCATTGTATGTACGCAAAAATATGTCCTAAGGATTAACTTGTTCAAAATTCTACTAGAATATTTTACAAAGAAGCGATATGGCATAAAAGATGTAGACAGTATAAAAATCTTACTGAAAATATACTGGAATATAAACAAGGTATGAAAGTGCAAAGTTGGTGTAAACATAAACCTCCTGGGTTTTATGCACCCATTTCTTTTATGATCTTTGGCCGTTTAGCTGAATTTCGTGATTGAAATATTGTAGCTTGCATGTACTTTTAATGGACTAGGATACTTTTAGTGCAAATTGTTGTATTGTAGTGTAACCCAGGGTAGTATGCGGATTACGAGCACCAGCAATTCGATTCTGGTCCAATCACCGCGTGAAGATGTAGGCGTAGTGAGAGCGAATTGAGCTGTCATTCCTCCATATTAATGCTAGGCATTGACAGTTCATTTCACTCAAGTTTTCACGGCGGCGGCGTGACTTTTACGAATCGACCAGCAGGTCTATATAATTAAAATCTCCTCGCGAGAATTTCGACTGACCTGTTGGTCTAATAGTTTGTGGTCCTGAGTTCTATGCCGGTGGTCGTGGGCTCGATTTCTACCCAGGAGAAATGTTTGCGTGATGAGCACGATCAGTTGTTGTAGTCTGGATGTAATTTACCTATAAATATGTTTGTATTTAAAAATATACAAGTATGTTTATCAGTAGTTTAGTACCCAAAACACAAGCTCTGTTTAGCTTGGGGCTAGATGGCATTGTGTGATTTATGTGGAATATAATATTATATTATTAATGTAGTAGAGACTCAGATTAGAATGCATAATAATACGGGAATCGGCTAGCCGATTAAATTTAAGATTTAGTTCATAATCTAGATTACAAGAAAATATTAGACACATATTTTCCTATTTTCACGTACTCAAAAAATTATCGTGATATATACCTACGATATATACACCACTCATTTTTAATTAGTATAAATACTTAAAGGCCTTATTCTAGACGGTCTTCTCATTATATTTGTAAAGTATCAGTAAATAACATTCATAAACAGCAAAGTTATTAGCGTTTGTTTATATCCCAAAAAGTCACCCAATTCATGGAAATATTGTACAGGCTATTAATTATGACATAGTAGCATACATTAATCGTCATCTCTCGCTCACGTTCGTGTGATCTCGCTCAAGCATGCCCCGCCTCCAACAACTGTTTTCGTTATTTAAGTTTAACTCAATAGTGGCAAATTTAAAAATTGATGGTCGTTTTTTTTACTTATGATTACGCAAATATGATCAGTAACAGGTACGGATACAGCCCATTTTTTGTACTATTTAAAAAATAGTGGTGTATAGTTTATACTGAATTATGACGTCATAAGCCTCTACTTAATTTTAATCGGCTTAACCTAAGTAGTTTTTCATCTATTTGAAAAAGCAATAAATAATAGTCTGTTTTTTTATCATGTCTCTGATGGACTAAATATAATTTGGATATTCATTCGCCGACAACATGCCTATTGCCCTGGTGTAAGACTGTACAGGTGTACTGTCAAGTCCTTCATATATTTATCACCGCTATGTTTAAGAAACATACCTACTTGATTTTCTTTCCCCTGGCTAAAAACGTTTTCTTTTTGGTTTGACATTGAACGCACGCCCGCCGTTTAACCGCCACGACCCTAAAAGTATCTAACCAAATAGCCGAGCAGATGACCCGATAACCATCTCATTTGTCAGCTTAAATACTTAACTGATGATAGAGAGCGACGTCGTTTGATAAGAAAAGAGATAGGGTTGAACTTCAAGCTTTTGCCTCGAGCGAGTTCAATGCACTATAAGTGATCAATTACTTTATTGATACATGCAAAAAGTCATGCCTTTTTCTCATGGGAGTAGGCAGAAACTACACAACTCCATCTACTGCAATTCTTATGCACACTTCTCTTGCTTTGTCTACGTTCATACATTTGGTCATAAAGGCACGCCGTTTAGAGCACTACGCAGTTGACGTTTCTAAATGACATCATCAATAAGGTCTGTCTGTATGTTCTTCTATGGCAACTCTCGACCTGTTTTTAGTCATCTTTTTTTTTAATTTTTAAGCTTGCATTTGACCCCTATCTTATCTGATGGTAAGCGATGATCTGGTCGACGATGAAGAACACTTGCCTAGAAGTAACCGTTTCACTCTTGACTTAAAGACCCCTAGCTATCAGGAAACAGAGGCTCCGGTAGGATAATCCACTCCTTAGCTGTACGCACAATGAATGTGTAAATCTAAACGTTTAGTAAGTATGCATTTAATTTCATACATTTATTCAATTAAATTAAAATACACAAAGCTTCAAATGACAGCTCAAACTTAATCTTAAATTCAGTACAAATTCACGCTCATATGTCAGCTGGAAAAAAATCGCATAGAAAGATAAAACAGTAAATCATTTTGAATACAAAATTAGCCAAGGAAGGTTCACTCTTGGGACGGCCGCTACTCTGGAATTTATACAAAAATATGTAACACGAGTCTTTTCAAATTATAATTTATTTCACACTAAACATGCTAATGTTACGGAGTGCTTTATTTATATTGCACTGTGTTACATTTGAAGAGCTTGTTTAGCCGTGAAGGTTCCTAAATTTTAAGTGATAACATTACGTCATCCCTGTTTATTTCCAATGGATTTGTGTACCTGTAATACTACCTTTGAGGTAGGTGAGCATATTGCCACCTATCGGGCACAAATACAGACCCCGGACTGCTGCAAAAAAGTTCCAGATGGAAAAAACTCTTTTTTTATATATATATCTATACATATAATAAGACTGTAAAAAAACTGTGTCTGTACATTGAATATATTTAAAAAATAATAATTGAGGGGGGTTTAGAAACAGTAATAGAGCACGAATCCAAAAAAAAAAGTCTGTCTGTTTGTCTGTTTGTCTGTTTGTCTGTTTGTCTGTTTGTCTGTTTGTTTGCACACGCTAATCTTCGGAACTACTGGACGGATTTGAATGATTTTTTTTTTGTTGTATAGATATTAAGTCTGGTCAACACATAGGCTATAATTTATCTTGGAAACTGGAACACCTGATGCAGAACCGCAACAGACCAGCTAAACTATAGGCGATACAAAAATGGTCCCATAGCAAAAATTGTTCCACGTGATGAGCATTTTCTGCTGAGAGAATAAATTTGAAGATCCGGAACACCTGATGCAGAACCGCAACAGACCAGCTAAACTATAGGCGATACAAAAATGGCCCCATAGCAAAAATTGTTCCACGTGATGAGCATTTTCTGCTGAGAGAATAAATTTGAAGATCCGGAACACCTGATGCAGAACCGCAACAGACCAGCTAAACTATAGGATATACAAAAATGGTCCCATAGCAAAAATTGTTCCACGTGATGAGCATTTTCTGCTGAGAGAATAAATTTGAAGATCCGGAACACCTGATGCAGAACCGCAACAGACCATCTAAACCATAGGAGATACAAAAATGGTACCATAGCAAAAATTGTTCCACGTTATGAGCATTTTCTGCTGAGAGAATAAATTTGAAGATCCGGAACACCTGATGTGGAACTTCAAGGGCCCAGCTACACTATAACATATATTGGAATGACGTCTTAGCAAGAGTTGTTCAGCCTTATGAGCACTCGCTGTTGACGTATAAAAATCGAAGATCTGGAACACCTGTTGTGGAACTCCAAGAGCCCAGCTACACCATAACTCAAATAGGAATGACGTCTTAGCAAAAGTTGTTCGGTCTGATAGGCATTTCCTGTTGACTTATAAAAATCGAAGATCAGAAACATTTGATATAGAAATTAAAACTATCACTAATTTCATTGCATAATTATAAAATAACATATGTAGGAGGTACTACGCGGTGAAGGCGGGAACAGTTCAGGACTGATTTTCGATGACGATGGTATATCGTTGAAAATTAGACTCTACTGACTAAAACTCCCATTTTTTTATCGTATGCCTTCGGGCTTATGTTATTTGAGTGTTTAATTTCCTTTTCCATTTATCTTCGTTACAAGGTAGCCTACCCGGTAACGCAGGGGAGCAGCCACTTAGATTTTAATTGATCAGGTATCATCGCAATAAAACTATAACCATGCCTAGAAAGAGGTCAAATTTTACCCAATGTTCCAAAGGTGCTAAATGATTAAAGACCTTATGATCCCAACAATCTACCGAAGAGCGTTAGGAGAGACTTGATGCTGTTCGAGAACATGAGGCTGCAACTCGCTCCGTGGAAACTTCTTGGGATCGCGAAGCACGCCTGCATTCTCAGCGTATTTACGCATCTACATCCAGGTCTCTAGAGACCAGTGAAGAATATGTGCGCGACTGACCGCTGATCGTAAACATCATGCACTGTCTCGCGAGTTGGAGACGTTCACGGAAAAAGCATGACGCTTGAGTTTTCAGCGTATATACGCATCGACTCTAGAGATAAGTGGGGGAAGGAGATGCGCGACTGACCGCTAATCGTGAACGTCACGCAACATATTATGATGACCTAAAGTAAAAGAGATATAAAAATGGTGCCATTGCAAAAACTATTCCACGTGAAGAGTGTTTTCTGCTGTGAGATTAAATTTGAAGATCTGGAGCACCTGTAGGGGAACTCCAAAGCCCAGAGACAATATAACATTTACATAATAGAAATGGCGTCTTAGCAAAAGTTGTTAAGTCTGATGGCATTTCCTGTTGACCAACAAAAATAAAAAATCTGGAACATCTTGAATCGTCTCACGCATCCCATTGATTTTCCGTCCCCGGGCTTATAGAATCTCAGATGTTTCAGATCTTCGATTTTGACGACCCCGTTGTCGCTGGCATAAGCAACAGGATCCGCGTACGAAGTCGCGGGCAGAAGCTAGTAATGAATAAATAAATAAATATTCCACAACTTTTCACACAACGCCATGATCTAGTCCCAAGCTTAGCTAAGAGCTTGTGTTGTGGGTTCTAAACAGCTGATAAACATACTTATATAATTCTAAATACATACATATTATAGATAGGTAAATTACACCCAGACACAGAACAAATGGTCGTGCTCATCATACAAACATTTG
The DNA here is from genome assembly GCA_921972225.1 of Euplexia lucipara. NCBI lineage: Eukaryota > Metazoa > Arthropoda > Insecta > Lepidoptera > Noctuidae > Euplexia > Euplexia lucipara. Next base: position 13,607,482 of record OV179148.1, read on the forward strand.
TCCTGGGTGGGAATCGAACCCACGACCTCCGGCATAGCAGTCAGGGTCACTAACTACTAGACCAACAGGCCAGTCATGGGTCTACTCTTGACCTCAATATTGTCCTGCGGCCAGAGATGAGGTCGACGATGGAACGAGCTTACCCATAAGAAGCCTATTAACTCGCGACTTAAACAGATTGGGATCATAGGACTCGATAGCACTTTGCCCGACCCGGGAACTGAACTCGGGACCAGTAGCACTTGTGACCTCTATACTGACTAGGTAGTCGTATTTGGCGAGGCGAGGCTGTAACCACGGGGCTATCAGGACATCGGACTTCATACATATTACATGCAAAATTTCCACGAATAATTTTTATTATTATATTATTATTTAGCCCAAATTGTCCCACTGCTGGGCAAAGGTCTCCCTCCATTCCATCCATCGGTCGCGATTCTGCGCCACCTCTAATAATAATAAAATAATAATAATATAATATACATATAACATCATGAATAATAACAAAACATTTTAATCAATCAATTTTAACGCTGTTTTGATTGTTGTGAATTAGCGAGGAAAATCCCTGGATTTATTTAACATGGAACTGACAATACGTACTTAAATAAATACGAAATATGAACGGTTTATATGTACATTATAATCCGGTGTTCCACAATAAATAGGATTCCGGAAACCTGTTTAATAATTCTGTTGATGAATTTTGAGTGTTTGCTGTTTAATTCTAGTCGAGATATTGTCAAAACGGACGTATTAAATGTTATCCTTCAATTATTTGCCATGGGACTTTTTTTCAAATGAATAACTGAAAAAATCAATGTATGATTGGTCACGATACTTATTACGGAGGGTCACAGATTGAACACGTAACGCGTCGCATGTCATACAAGCGTGTATATATCGTCATTTCGTCATACAACTACTTTTTATTATTATCATGTTGAACCCTTTTACGATATACTACTTTGTTTTAATCAAGTTATGTTTTTGAAATAGAAATTCCGGGCGACACTGTTTTAGATATAAGTACGACTTCAAAAACTGGTGACGCCCTAGTTTCATCCTTGGACGATTAGTAAAAAAAATGCAGCAGACCAAGAAAGAACATAGTCGGTACTGTAATTAAAATATAAGTAGCATTATGTTATAGATACAGCAAATAGCAATACAATTATCGTAAACGCCACAAAATGGCACGCAAGTTGGAAATACAAGCATACACCTAGGTTTCCAAGGGTCACCTTGGAAACCTAGGTGTAACACCAACCGATACGCTATATCATAGTAGAAATATAGGACTAAACTTTTTATTCATTTCAGTCTGTAAAAACATTGTCACAAACAAACCCGTATTGTCTGCAACACCCCTTTAATTTACATTTCTATTAGCTACAAGAAAATGTCTCAATAAAACCCCCTGATTCAATATTCACCACCACCTAATTCCGTAAACAAAAACAACCCGATAAAAACATTCCCTTTATTTCACAATGCGAATGAAAATTGCGAGCGAATGATCCATTGGCACAAATCTACATACATTAACCTGCTGTTCCGAGGGATTGAACCTGCTATCAACCTTATTATGCAATGAACGTTGACACGGGAGTGTACGCAATTTGTTCATGGGCTTTCGCAAAATACTACGAGATATTTTAGTCATGCAACTAAAACAGTGAATCACATGTAATTAGGCACATTTAAACCAAAGCATTCGAAATGTACGAGTAATAGTGCTGGGAACACAAATCTATAAAGCGACATATCTTTCCATAGAAAGTTGTCCTTTTCAGGGAACTAGGATTATAATGGTATTTAGTGTAGGTACCCTGATTTAGTTCAGTACCAGTTTGTCTGACCTCCCGGTTGTTGGGTACCTAATATACCTCTCGTCAAAAACTGGTGGGCAGACTTTATTTATCTGCAACGACTGACAGATCTACGAACGGGCTCCGGGACCACTGGTTTAACGGTTGCTTTCCTAGGCACGAGTTCGGTAATACGTCGAACTATCATTTTATTTTATGGCGATGTATTTAACACGATAACATGTAACAAACACATCACGTTTTCCATTACATTTTCTGCAGAAGTCGTAGTCTACCCCCTTGCCACCGGCTCCGTTAAGATGGCCTACATTACATCCTTAATCGAAACGTAACGTTTGCTCTCGTTCCCAGCTTTTAATTCCGATCTAGTCTCACGAGAAATGTGACAACCCATTCGAATTTAGAATACAGAATATTTCTTCTGTTGTAGATTTCCCAGAACACTGTCTCTATAAATAGATATTAATACATATTGTATGTTCACTGACACAACCGTTTTCCCCTCTTCATTGGTTCCGACTAAACGTCAAATAGCCACTTAATCTTTCCAGAGTAAACCCAACCCCGAATCCATCGGAACAATATTGAAGTAAAACTTAATCCATAAACGATCCATCAATGCCAAAAATAAAATCAGACGTTTGCCATCAACATCGAACGGTGAAAGTTTCACACAATCTTTATTATTATATTTTGTTCTGACATGAAATTGAAACAGAAGAGAAAAGTGTTTCTTTTTTTTTTTTTAACAAGAGTGCGGAGGTTATGTGCGTCTTATCGTAACAGCCTGTACATCTGTGAGCTTATAAGTTTTTATGGTGTACTAGCTGCCCCGGCAAACTTCGTTGTACCTTAGAGTCAACTCATTGCTCTTATCATTTTTTTTATATTAGATATACCTACATACGTTTAATAAGGCGACAACAAATAAATCCAAACCAATAATAACTACTACTGTACTTTTTATGTAGCGAGTCTCTACTGTGATCTTATTTAAACATTTTGTGTTCGATAGAATTAAAATTACAACATGTATTTTTAACCTAACCTAACTGACCATACCTATCCTATAGCTTTTTTTTTTTTTTTTTGAGGGGTGGAAAAGACTCTTACTGACTAAAAACCACCCCGTGTTCCTTCTCACACCTGCGTCGGGGGTCACGGGAACAGAAGATACTTCCGCGACCCCCGACTGGTGCCGGCCCCGCGGTCCTCGCCAAGTCAGCGAAGGGAGTGAGGTGTTAGACTCCCCTCGCGACGTCTAAGAGGGGCGTGCGTGAACACGACGCGCCGCTACCTCGGGTCCATGTACGTGGGGGCGGCGGACATCCCCGCGTCCGTCGCCCTGGACCCAACCTATCCTATAGCTAACCCAACTATCTAACCTAACTACCTTACTAAAATGTATTGATTTAAAAAATACTAAATTCATAATTTTAATCTGAACTATTGCCTCTACTTTAATTAAAGTCCCAACAGTAAAATAAGTTCTATTTGCAAAGAATTATTAAAGTTCGTCTCTGTCGTCATTGTTAATTACGTAATTTGATTTTTAAAATACTTATAAGACTTTTTTATGCTACAAAAAACCTCTTAGTTTAGTAACAAAATAAATTTCAGAACGTAGGTGCGTATTATAAATTGACAACCTTACCTTCTTGGGTTTAGCTTAAGACTTGTCAATTTCAAATTGTCACCTGATAATGAACTGGGAAGTTTGACTCCTGTCATGTCATCCAAGATGGCGCTGCGTTTGAAAAATGTTCGAGACAACCGATATTCTTGATATTTATTTTTTCGAGGACTTTTCATGTTTTTTATTAATTATTATGCTATATGCTATTCCGGACAAAGACAAATCCAAAGAGACCAAAATCATTTACATTGATCCAGCCGTTCTTGAGTTATAAATGGTGTAACTAACACGACTTTCTTTTATTGTATATTAGATATGGGCGCTGAACTATTATTTAATTTGAAACTTAATTGATAATCTTGTACTTGATAATTTATTGAATTAATATTTGAATTTCCGGTTCAGTCTATGTTAGTTCGTATTTTGACGTGTTTCCGTTGAAATTGTATTTATTGAAATATTGTATTGTTGTAATAGATTCCGTGGAATTTGTATGTATTAAGTTTCTATGTTGATACTTCCTTTTCTATTCGTTTAAAATATTGTTATCTCCTGTTGATTTTAAAATGTTATTATTAAGGATTTGTCTTGACACATCCGCTTGAATAATTTAAAATGTTGTCTAGAATTAGTTTGACATATCCGTTTGATTGTAAACTGAAGTTTGGCGCGAATCTTTGGCGGTAATCTTGTGTATAAAATCTGTTGTAATTTGAATGTGAGGAGATTCTTGTTTTGCTGCTCGTGGAATAAACACCTCGAAATTGAAGTAAGGTATTTTACTGTCGCTACCTATTGCTGTGTGTATAACTCCTACAACACCGGCGGTCATGCGCCGACATGTACAATATAGAGAGTTCTGTTGTATCGGCTGTTCCCAGTTATCTTTCTACTTTAAACTGTAAACGTATTGATATAGCCTGTTTGGCATCATAAAGGCATGGCACACAAAAAAAATACTATTAACAATTATTTGTCACTTAGACATACATAGACTAGCAGATGTCACGCGGTTTCACCCGCGTTGTTCCCGTTCCCGTGGGAATACAGGGATACAACGTAGCCTATATAACCCGGGGATAGTGTAGCTTTCCAACGGTGAAAGAATTTTGGAAATCGGCCCAGTAGATTCGGAACCTATTTAATGCAAACAAACAATCATACTTTTCCTCATAATAATATTAGTATAAAGACACTTTTTTTTTTACATGGAGTTAAATGGAAACTATAGAAGACTACTTGCTACAGTCCTATTAAACTCCTTTTACTCCGTATATGTTCATAAAGTGTTTATGTATTTATTCAATCTTATTCGCAATAGTGTAGAAAAACGTAGCACTTGCTCAAAGCACACTTGCGCCAAAAATATACTCATTTCTCTGGTTCAAAGATAAAAATAACCTGGCACGCCAAAGCCCAAATTTATTTTCTGATACAAAGATTTAATTAGATAAACAAAGTTAAAAGATTTGCTATCCTGACACGTGACGACGATCAGAGATAACGCAGGCTCTATTCCAACCTCCTTGCACGCTTCATTGCAAACATAATGGACCTAAGTATAGCGACAACTGATCTTGTCGCGACGTTTAAGAAAGTCACACGGAGCCAAATTTGCAGGTTGACCCATATTGACAAGATCATCGCTAACTGTAAAAGTACTAAAACAGTAGTAATACTTAGATGCAAACTAAAAAAAAAAAACAAGTTGTGCCCAGTTTGCGAACAACTAAGTCTTCATGTTATAATTTAATATTTCTTGAATTCATTTGTTAAAAATGAATTAAAATGAGCAAAGAATTAATTTTTCATTGACAAAGGCCAAATTGTAAATGCAAAAATATTTAGACTGATTCATTAAAATCACTTCCATTTCGTTATTTGAAGCGGAAAATATAGTACAGTCAAAATAAAGTCACATGGTTGATGTGTCGCGATAAATGGAAGATAATATCGCTACAATTTTCCGATACATGATTCTCGGAACCCAAGATTAGTCCTAGGTTTAACTCGCAACATTCATTCATGAGCATCTTACCTTTTCTAGTTACTACTCCACAATGCTTCCTGTCAATATTATTATCTTTATTTTTCAGTTTTTCACTTACCTACTCTTTTACACACACACACACCCCTAAGCGTTTATGTCAATCGTCGACACCATGCTTTGATGTATTAGAATTAAATGAAAGGAAATTCAAAACTTATATTAAAAGTACACTCTGTAAACAGGCTTGTTATAAATTAAGGGATTATATTGAAGACAAAAATACTTGGAAACATGCTGGTCCTGATCCATAGAATATAGGAGGTTTGACAAAATCAAATTGGCTGCTAAATAACTTATCTATTGGTTTCTTTGCTTTTTTTCTCTTAACTCACACACTGATCTGCTGTTTGTTTTTAACATTATTCATTTGTTTAATTAATCAGTATTTCCTTTAATAACGTTCTACAGTGTATTGTGTATTTTTATTAATATGTGAGTACAATGTATCTACCAACATAATATTTTTTTTATCGAGTCCATTGCTTATTTTATATAAACCTATCTCGGTATAGTTCCTATTACTCTATATAGGTGCATCGTCCTCACATATTATCTGATTGTTGCATACGATGATACGAAGTATTGTTAAGCTTTTTTAAAAGAGCACTTAAGTATGGAGTTTCTTGTTTCCACCACAAGATTCTAGTTGCACATTCTACCATTTAGAATGTGCAACTAGAATCATTGTCTTAATTTATTTAATTTGTAAGTTTAACGTTCAAAAGTGCCTGTTATGGGTCTAATTGAAATAAACGATTGGACATTGACTTTCGTTTTTATATTTTTTCGTTTGAAAAAAAAATTGGGTAGCATATTTACATTATTGTATATTTAATTACTGTTACATAATTGCATTACGGCCATGTTCAATACCATATACTAGAATTATATTATATAAAATGAGAACAGATGGAGTATCCTAACACAATCAAATAAAAAATTACATACGTAACGTACAGACGCCAGCACATCAAGTTACCCCAATGTGTCAAATTTCTTTTATCGTTTTTCAACTTTTTATCAAACAGAATAAGGTTCATAATTCAATTGGGAAAATTTGATACATTGGGGTAACTTGATGTGCTGGCGTTTGTACATTAATTATGTGAATTATGTCAGAGTTTTCTTATAACTTAAATGCGCATGTTTTACTTATAAATTCTGTAAAAAAAAACTCGTCTGTAATCAGAGAACGAATCTTTTATTAAATAACACTGTATACACTCGCAAAATGCTTTACAAAATTAACTTTGATTTTCTTTTCACGTTCCGTTTAAGACCATTGAGCAGACGTCAATGAATGAGAACTAGTCAAACAGAAAATGAAATAAAAGTACGTTAGCAGAAACGGTTTACAAGAATGATGAAGCCGGTATTAGGGAGGGAGCGTGGCGTGCTGGCAGACGCGAGGCGGTGCGACAGCTGTCCAAGTTATTCAATGACGAGAAGATAAATCGCCGGGGATTTATGAATCGTTTCGTCGTTTTAAAACGCGTACGCAAAGAACCATCTAATACACCGGCCTGCAAAACTAAGTCCTACACTTTTAAAAATTCATGTTTTCTAAACTACAGTTAGAGTTTTAAAATAAAAACTGTTTTATAGCAATTTGTATCAGCTTTCTTTGAAACTTGTAATTTATACAATTGTATAGTTTACATTTGGATGTTATAATTAAAATAGATTAAACTTTTTAAGTAAAAAGTTGTTCCAATTTTAAAAGTATGATAGTTGTGGTTTTGCAGGCCAGTGCTCTTATACATGTGAAGGTTTGATTTGAAACACTATAAAAAGAGTTGACTGTTTCGTTGGTCTAGTGGTCGTAAGCGCTTTTTGTTTCTTTATTTTGATAGCTCGGGAACTTTATAATTGAAACACCAGAAAGTTTAGTTTTACTCAAAACTGTATAATTCGGAAAAGAAGAGAGAGAGAGAGAGCAGCGGTGGCCCACTGGTGGCGGCCCCGACTTACGAACAGTAAGTCGTGGGTTCAAACCCAGACAGGCATTACTTTGTGTAATTTATTACATCACCACTGCTCTCAAAAACGCTGAAGGAAAACATCGTGGGGAAACCGGCATGTCCTGGAACCAAAAAGTTCGAAGACATGTGACATCTACCAATTCGCACTGGGCCCGCGTGGTAGATTATGGCCCATACGCAAAATACGCGTTTTGACGTGGAGTTGCGGATACCAGCCCGGTATCTTTAATCTTTTTCGGAAAGGAACTTGACACACACACCATGACAGTACCAATGTTGCCTGTCCAGAAAAACTCCAAACCCACACTCATTCGGATACATTCTCGTGTTCTGTATTTAACCAATTCGGATACATTCCTGTGTTCTGTATTGAACAAAGTCCCAGCTTGATTCCCGGATCACGCAATGCGATATTGTGTTTTTCCATCGGGAATTTCTCGGTGTCAGCTCGGAGTCTGGATTTGTGGCCGATTAATGGCAACAGTCTCGCCCCCTATTGCATGGGATATTAAAACGCTGGTGAAATGTGAGCGTACTAAAAGTAAACCTCTACTTAATCCTTCGGGGATAACGGGCGTGATGTTATGTTATGTTTAAAAAAGTTACCCAATTCATTATAGCGGGGTTGAGTGAGTCTGCTATCACAGCAGCGTTCCTAAATAGCTTTGGTGCAGAACATTAATTATATTGCTGGCTTTACACGACCATGAAGTATGTATTATAATTGAAGCATTAAAAGAAATTCACATTATTTATTTCTGTCAATTGCTTCAATTAGAATGCATATTTCAGAGCAAATACTTTGTAAGTCAAACAAGCAATAGTTACCTATATTTAATTAAACTAACGAGGCCGCTGTTTCACTATCTGACTACTCTGAGAAGATACACCGAAAGAAACTTAGGAGGTCACTTTTTAATTCCAGACTTTACCTTGATCAAGTCATGTAAAGACCATACAGATGTCTAAGACGGTCTTTGGAGGAAAAAACTACACCGAATCTTCGACAAATAGATATGTAGGTATTGGCGTGTTAACAGAATACGAATACATCATTCATCATCATTTCAGCTTTAGGAAGTCCACTGCTGGACATAGGGCTCCCCTATAGATCTCCAATAAGACCGGTTGGTTGGAAGCGGCTCGCATCCAGCGCGTTCCCGCGGCCTTAATGAGGTCGTCTGTCCACCTTGTGGGTGGACGTCCTACGCTGCGCTTGCCGATACGTGGCCTCCACTCGAGAACCCTTCGACCCCACCGGTCATCAGTCCTCCGTGCTATGTGCCCTGCCCACTGCCACTTCAACCTGCTAATCCGCTGCGCTATGTCGGTAACCTTGGTTCTTCTATGAATACATATCCAAGTTTAATTAGTCCATCAGTTAGATTATAACATAAGGGTTTTTTTTGTTTTTTCGAATTGATGGAAAACTACTTAGAATAAGCGCATTCAAGTTAAGGAGAGTGGGCTTGTAACTTCATTGTTCAGTATAAACTATAATAAATAAATAAATAATAAATAAATATTCCACAACTTTTCACACAGCACCATTTAGTCCCAAGTTAAGCTTGAGAGCTTGTGTTATGGGTACTAAACAGCTGATAAACATACTTATATATTTCTAAATACATACATATTATAGATAAATTACACCCAGACACAGAACAAATGATCGTGCTCATCACACAAACATTTGTCCTGGGTGGGAATCGAACCCACGACCTCCGGCATAGCAGTCAGGGTCAGTAACTACTAGACCAACAGGCCAGTCGACACTTTATAGGATAGTGAGGTCATGCGACATTTTGACTTGATATGTGTCGCCGTTATTTTTTGATTAGGTACGTGAAAAAAGAAAAGAAATATGTTTCGAATATTTTATTACTTGCCTGTTGGTCTAGTAGTTAGTGACCCTGACTGCTATGCCGGAGGTCGTGGGTTGGATTCCCACCAAGGACAAATGTTTGTGTGATGAGCGCGATCATTTGTTCTGTGTCTGGGTGTAATTTATCTATAATATGTATGTATTATTTATTATTATTATATATTATTATTATTTAGAAATATATAAGTATGTTTATCAGCTGTTTAGTACCCATAACACAAGCTCTCAAGCTTAACTTGGGACTAAATGGCGTTGTGTGAAAAGTTGTGGAATATTTATTTATTTTATTTATTTATTTATTGTAATCTAAAACTAAGATTTAGTCAACTAGCCTTTTCTCGTTACCTTACATATCCTCGTAACTGAATCGGTTTAGCAACAGTCTATTGGTTCACGAGCCGTTAGTCAACATTATCTTTATAGTCAAGCAGAAAATAAGCTGATGATCTTCAAACACCTGAACAGATCTTTATAAATTACCTATAGCTGACTAAGAACCATCTCGATTAAGCCAGCTTCAAAATAAAAAAAAAACTGCAACAAATCGCTCCATTTCGTAGTTTTTAAACCCCCCGACGCAAAACTGACGGGGTGTGTTATAAGTTTGACGTGTCTGTTGCATCGTTGCTCTCGAACGGATGAACTAATTTTGATAATGTTCATTTTTTGTTTGAAAGATGCATTATAAATTTTAAATCTTTAGAGGTATGAGGAACAGGGTGTAAAGTTCCTCATCCACCATTGAAAAGTGAGGATCCTCCGACCAGACGGGTGTTGTGTCAGGTGGGCTAACTACTGCCCGACGGTTGATGTCGGGAACTTGTATACAAAGTTCTAAATACGCGGATAATTCTGATACCGCGATGTAGGATATCGGTCATTAGTTCGTATGTGGCGAGATAGATGTCGCTACAAATCCAAGATGACAGCCTTCACAACATGGCGAATTACATGTTTTTTATAAGATCTTTATGTTTCTTATGGGTCTTTATGGGTCTTAGACGGAAACAGTCCATGGGCCAATAATTCTTTGGGTGATTGGTCAAAACATTCTGTTGTTTGTGGGTAAAAAATATTTTGAATAAAAAATTTAATGGTTCAATAGTAAAGTTGGTGGGCCGTTTTTTCATTGTCAGTAAATGTTCTCTACAAATACAGGACGTTGTGTAAACTATTCCTTTCAGAACAGTACGGTATAGGTCAGTGTATTCCACCAGGGGTTTCATTGAAGGGGCTTTGTTTGAGCGTGGTGCTCACACAGAAACAAAAGAATATCGACACTCCGTCTGGAATTCCATTGCATTGATATACTCGTATGGTCTGGTTCTATCTAGAGTTTGGTATTTGACTGGCCTGTTGGTCTAGTGGTTACTGGCTCTGACTGCTATGCTGGAGGTCGTGGATTCGTTTCCCACCCAAGACAAATGCTTGCGTGATGAGCACGATCATTTGTTCTGTGTCTGGATGTACTTTATTTATAATACATGCATACATACATAACGTCACGCCTGTAATCCCCGAAGGGCTAGGCAGAGGTGTACCTGGTAGTACACCCACATTTCGCCAGTTATGTTTGAGCCCCATGTAATAGGGGGCGAGCCTATTGCCATCAATCGGGCACAAATCCAGACAGATTTTTATTTATAATATGTATAATATGTATTTAGAAACATAATCATGAATATTAGTTGTTTAGTATAGTACTCATAGCACAAGCTCTGTGTAGTTTGGGAGTAAATGGCGTTGAGTGAGGGTTGTTTTTTTTTAAGTTGTTAAAATATTCAAGGTGTGTGACACATGTAATAGGTTCGGGTAGAAAACTAAACTTAACTATACGTGAACTAAACTAATACCTATCATAAAGACACACACACATAAACACACACAAAAACACACATAAACTCACGCCTTTTTCCTATCGGGGTAGGCAGAAACTACACAACGCCTGACACTTCTTTTTCATACATCGGGATCTACCGGTTAGGAGCAGGTACTAGGCACCTGACCTTTCTGAAGAAGAAAATACAGAAGCTTATTGGTGATGACCAATAAGCTTCTGTATTTTCTTCCCCTACCGGCGTTTCCACTTACAATCGCCTTATGAACAACCTTTTCCTAGTCGGCTCACAAATGATTCCTCTTACAATCCTTAAGTTACCTATTTTTAAAACTGGGAACAACGATTAAGCACTTCATTAAGTTTTGATTGAAATATTGCAGTACGTATAATACTAATATTACATTTCCCGCAATATAAAAATTCCTGCGGTCTCTAATGTTAATTTATGAATCATAAAGTCCACCAGAATGACGGTATGCGGACGAAATAAACAACTTTTTCTGACCATATTTATTGACTATTAAGGGGTACCTATCTATTGAATACATTTCAATTATACTAACTCAACTTTTACTTGGGGTTTATTACTTTATATTCCCTTTATATTTTGGATGGAGTAGCCCGCAGATTCATATTGTTGTATGTACAGACGCCAGCACATCAACCCACCCCAAACTGTCAAATTTTCCCAATTGAACATGAACCATATTGTATTTAGAATAAAGTTGAAAACCTATTAAAGAAGTTAAACACATTGGGGTAGGTTGATGTGGTTTCGTCTGTACTTACAATATTTAGAATTAGATATAAATTCTTAGTGACAATTAGGAGTTCAATTAGATTAATAGACTCTCGATATACATCCACACATACCTACATACACTCACGGCTTTTCCCCATGGGAGTAGGCAGAAACTACAGAATTGTAATATATGGCTTACTACGATTCTCACATACTAGTTTTGCCTCGGTTACACTCATATAATGTTATCACACACACACGCCGGATGCGACTACTATGCACATGTCCTTTCTGAAGAACTGCACCAATAAAGTCAATGTATGCTAATTGTAATTTTCATTCAAATATTTAAACTACGTTTAAAAAACCTTTCTAAACATACCTATCTCGTTTGTCTCCCTGAATCGTGAATTAGATAAACAAAACAAAACATTTGTTACCCAACGCGGAGGACAACTCGAGTGAAGAACAAGCGAATTGGAACGACGCGGTCACATCTCTACAGACACTTGAAAGGGATTTCTTTCACCCCAAAACCTCGTTAAATTTTCTAAAAAAATCTCATTTGTTACAGTGTCTGAAATTACACTAACTAATAAAAATATTATACTGTTACAATTAATTACGCTTTTCGTCCTTATACTTGGTAATGACCTTGCGGCCTTGCCAAATAACAGGTATTCTGTTGACTTCGTGGACGTAAGATCTATTTGCCCGTCACGTACGAGTACAAGGCCATACAACTAATAAAATATTGTGAAGATGTTCTAGATGTTATTATGTAGTAATAGTAATACATAATTATATTACATTTTATTAAAATCATGATTTGTTTGCAGTGAACAATTACCCTGCATCGTCTGTACCTATGTACACCGCTTAACTATTCCAAACAAACCATTTGCTTTAAATATTTGTAGAGATTTGGTTGTAAATGTAAAAAGGTTCCTTGTAAATCGTTGTTTCACTGCAGTGAGAATTTTATTCACCTATGGACGAAACAACTTTCAAATCGCTTGGGACGCTACGATCGCGATACTTGGCTCCAAGAAACGAGTGTTCTTCGTAGAAAGTATTTTATTTTAAACTTTATCTTCTAAACAGAAAATCTTGGCAAGGATACCGAATACAGTAAAAGTTATTTATTAGTAAAATATGATAATGAATCGGCGTTTTATCGGAATGTGGTAGTAAAAGTCAAACAAACTAGATAATAACACTTTTGAATAAAAATATTAAGCAAAAGACTGGATTAATTGAATTGTATTTATAACTGTAAACAAAAGCAGTTTATTAAAAACTGTGTATGTACTTACTTATGTACACGCATTAGAAATTATACTTTTTTTGGCGTAATAATAGAAAAAAAACTAAAATGTTAACTATAGCTAACTTCAGGGTGTCGGTTTTCGTGACGGTGTATCGGCGCATCGTAAAAAAATACTCTTATCATATTTCCTTAACGCGTAAAAAGTAGTATAACTTCACGAAAATAAACAATATCGTTAGGAAACCGGCATGTCCTAGAAACAAGAATTCGTAGACATTGACATCTACATACACTGGGCCCGTGTGACTACAGCCCACTCCTTCTCTAAGGCAAGAAACCTGTAAATGGAGTGACCAGCAATGGGAACAGCATTGGTTGATTATGTATGCAACAAAAACTAACAACCAACTTATAAATTCCATAGTCACCTTGATATTTTTTTGCGCTAGCAGTACAATTAAAATGTACAATTTTGTGTAGTGTCTGGGTCACCAAGATACAGGCTGTGCCTAATTTGGGACCCGCTGTTAATCATGTCAGTTTTCTGTTGTGTTAGGCTAAATAAATGAATTTGAATTTGAATAAAAAAAGTAATTGAATCATCAATTTGAATTTTCAATTTGTTTTAGTTAAAAAAATCCAAATTGCTCCCATTTAAACTCGTTAACAAAAGTAGAAGTACTTTGTAATGCTTTCAAGAGTTGAACAAACTAAACGCGTTAATAATCAAGTTTCATCACTGAAGGAGGCAAGTAAATGAATCTGTCTTAATTATAAGCCAAGGTTTCCTCTGTGGGACCTTTGGGCTAATTAGCGCTTTTAGCAGCAATTTGCCTGTTAATAATGGGCTTATAAATAATCGATGTAAGCCATTTAATTGGTACAGAAAATAATCATGACCTATTTTAAATGTAGGTGATAATTCGATACCTCTGGCTTTTATGATTATTGGTAAAGTAACAAGGTCGATTCGGTATTATTCGGTAAATTAGGGTAAGAGATGGACGTAATATATTTATCGGAAAAATGTAGGGACTTTTTGTTCATAACATAATACAAATCCGTAATCGAACGCTGAGCTTATAGCTTGTACGAGTAAATGGTGACAACAGGCTCATAATATCACACCTGTAATTCTTAAAGGGTTAGACAGTCATGTAACTATAATAACCAACATTTTTCCAGATATCTGAAAGTCACATATAAAACGGAACGAGCCTATTGCCATGAACCGGTTACAAATCTAGACTACGAACTGCTACTGAGCAAATCCTAATGTTAATGCTGAATAATATGATGTCCGACGTGGGCATCGAACCCCGTAACTCATTCTCGGCAGCAGCACTTGCAACCACTAGACCAACGAGCCAAATGATATTATTCTATATTGATAGTCGTTACGGGAAGTCAGAAGCCCGAAAGTCTGACCACTAGTTTAACCAAGAGGTATCGTGTTACCCAGTAACTGGGTTGTGGAGGTCTGACAGGCAGTCGCTCCATGTAAAACACTAGTATTCAGCTGTATTCGGTTAAACTGGAAGCCGACCCCAACATAGTTGGGAAAAGGCTAGGCAGATGATTTAAATTATTTAACCAGTTGTCACCAGGTCATTCGTTTTTCTACAGTAATAAAATGAGCACAAAACAAAAAAAAACGTTCAGTAAATACTTAAAATTTAAACGTTTTTTTATGCGAAGTCGAAATAAAACCAAGATTTAAGATAAAGCGTAACGACGTCATTCACAGCAATCCCTCGTGAGTACTCAGCAATCCGATACCTAGACTTATCCTCTCCCCCCCTTTACTCCCCGCACCCACAATCGGTCAATCACTTTTCAAGATGTAACTCCTTGGACCGGGCGCGTGTTGTCGAGCATCAAGACTGATTTTACTTTATTTATTTTCACAATTATTTTAGTTTAAGACCAGCACACGTCTAAACACCTGATAGCCTAGCGGTGTGACCCGGATTGCCAAATCATAGGTCTCGAGTTCAAAACCGAAGGTCCCCAAGGACCTCTGACCTTTCGGATTCATGTGCGTATTGTATAAATATCACTGGCTTCAAAAATGGTCAAGGAAAACTTCGTGAGGAAACCGGCATGTCTGAGAGATATTTATCGAGGGTATGTGATGCCAGTTTAGAGGCCCATGGGCGGCATTTTAAAGCAGTAAAACACAAAACCCACTCTTCACATACACACTCACAAACACACACACACACCCACACCCACAAACACGCACACGCACACACACACACCCACACACACACAAGTACACACTTTTAGTTCGCAGATTGTAAACTTATGGTAATAAACTTAATTAAAATTGACAAATTATTATAGGTTAATTGTATTGTAACACTTTAGCTCGACATATTTATCTAGAAGGAACTGATTCCCAACATACAGCTCACGCTAGTTTGGGAAACAGGGCTTGCTCATTAAATGTAAATACTTGTTGTTGCAATAAAGATTTTGTATTTATTTGTATTTGTATTTAAAGTCTGACACTAGTTTAGTCAACCACACGATAAGAAGAAGAAGCATACGTATCATGATCACAGTAGAAACGTGCTATGTTTAGGGAAGAATCAACAAAGACACAGATTGTACCAACATTTCTTCCGATTATTGAAGAAATCATGCCGAATATTGTAGACTAAATAATCAAAACATGTCTTCTCTTCACTCTTGACATAATCATGCTCAAGACGGAAGAAAGGATTTAAATATTCTTTACCTATTTATTTTAACGAACTTACATTGTCTGACCGCCTGACTGGTTGGACTGGCCTGTTGGTCTAGTAGTTAGTGACCCTAACTGCTATGCCGGAGGTCGTGGGTTCGATTCCCACCCAGGACAAATGTTTGTGTGATGAGCTCGTTCATCTGTTCTGTGTCTGTGTCTATAATATGTATGTATTTAGAAATATATAAGTATGCTTATTAGTTGCTTAGTACCCATAACACAAGCTCTTAGCTTGGGACTAGGTGGCGCTGTGTGAAAAGTTATGAAATATTTATTTATTTATTTATTTATTTTAGTAAAAGTGTGTACAATAATAAATGTTTGATAATAATAATAATAATAATTGATTTTTGTTGTCGACATGTGGGATGTGGACTCAGCAATCATTGTGCCGATAGTCGTGTCTGCCAATGGCTTAATAGCAAAGAGCCTCGACCAATACCTGAAGAGGCTCTCGTTGGGCGGCTGGATCAAGCGTTTGATTCAGAAAGCAGTGCTTCTGGACACGGCTCGCATTGTTAGGCGATTCCTCTCCCTGGAGCCCTGACCGCCGGTAGCTTGGACCCTGTTCCCGATACCGGTGGGCTACTATTTTTTGTATTTTTAAATGTTTTTTTTTTCATATTTAAATATTTAAAAATGTATTAAGTAAGAAATCACAATGAATAAACGGAATAATAATAATAACCCTGGATAATTGGACCCTGCTCCCGCCACCGGTGGTCCACTATTTTTTATATTTTTAAATGTTCTTATCTTTTTATATCAATATTTAAAAATGTAATTTATATGTATCTACAGGAAATAAATGGAATAATAATAATACTTAAATGTGTATTTATCTCCAACAAATTACAATAATGGTTTAATTAGTTGACAAGTATTTTTAAAAACATAATCATAAGTAATTAGTGGGAGATCTGGAGTCTAAACTAATCACACAATACCTACCTACCACCTAGTACTTATATAATATTCAACTCCAGCCTGTTACTGTCCCGCTGCAAGCAAGGGCCTCTTCTCATACAAAGAAGGCATAAGCAAGCTACACTATGTTTTCCTTTACCGATGTCAATTTTGTCTAAGATAAACGTAAAATAATAAATTAAAAACCTACAAAAAATATTAATTTGAATCTCATCTTAATTTGGTAGAACATGAAGGCCAACAGTATTTTTAAAGGCTGATTCAAAGATGTAATTGAAATAAAGTTTTATTCAATTTGAGTCTCTCTCTACATTAATTTACAAACCTTTTTGGGTTACTATTTCTATTATTAATACTTCGGTACTTGTTATACGAGTATCTGCCAGACGAACCTTATTTTATTAATTAATTCTGTTTCTCTAGCGAAGTTTGGACATTTCATTTTATTTTTGAGGTAATGCAAAAGCAATGTAATATTAATCATTATTTAAAATTAAAGATAAATTCATATGTGTTATTAGAACTTGTGATAATCACATAGTTCTTTTAAAATATAATTACTAATAACTTAGGAAGTGGTTGAGCTTGTAAAACACAGTTTTAGGAAAACTTCGTAGCGATATCGTAGCATTTGGCTACGGCGTAGCTCCGGCTACGAGCTCGTGGAAAAGCAATACTGCGGTTGTCAGATCTATGATTGATTTCTGCCATCTACAGATTGAATCCTTTTAGATTTGGCAAACTATACGGGGTGGAACACCCTGTGAAAATTCGGCCGGTCATTGAAAAATAACCCTGTATATCTGAGACAAACTCCTTCAAATAGGAAGCAAAGTAGGAATTACCTATATCCTACATACACAACACATAGTAATATGCGTGAATATACGACAGAAGACAAGGTACATTGAACCCGCCAAGAGATCGACGAGGCAACATTGTACTGTATGGGCTCTAAATGTAAGCGAAACTGTTGACAATTTATTTATCGTCGTATTAAATTATTTAATAACTTGGCACGTCGTAATTTTATTCATCTTTTGTGAACATTATCTGTGATTTTGATTATCTGTTGATTAAAAGTCGAAAGTATTGTTAAAAAAGTATTCAAAGTATACAGGGTCTATGGCATACATTGCTATCTAGTACCAACATAGGCAAATATATTTTTATTCTGTGAAGTGCCTCCGAATTAGAACAGTGATAAAACATGTTATATACAGCCGGTCTCACATATCATGTAGGATTGTAGGTGGCTTTTTGATTGATACAGTCTGGTTTCGTAAGTGCACTAATAGAAGCTACTGAGTACTTTTATGGATAATATTTTTGTGTTCACCAAAAATCTAATGGTACATCTATGTATGCATTTCTAAAATATTGATCTTAAACCCGTTTAATTGTTTTACTATAATTAAACTACTCGGCCAGCAAAATATGTTACATTAAACAAATTCCAAATTAACACCAAGATATAACACTTTTTTATTGTAGTGCGCTGCAAATATTCTATTGTAACAATTGCTATTTTATTCTTCCCCGAAAAATACTGATCGTGCACCAAATATTCCGTTGACGATGGAGGGTGCGTTTCATTCTATTTATTTTTATCAATTTTACGTGGTTGGAGTGTAGCCTTGGAGTTAAGTGTCTTGGTGTTTTTTTTGTCGCCGACTAACCGTTTGTCGTAAAAATGATGTGGAAGGGATCCATAGGTTAGGTTAGGTTAGAACTGTGACCTACTACGCGCGAGCCGAGCGAACGAAGCGAGCGGTGCCGCGGCAGCGGCCGGCGAGCGCTACCTCGAAATTATTTGTCAACTGATTAGTGTTAAAAAAACATTTTTAGTAAGCATTACATTTTATAATGTGTTCATTTTTTATAAATAAAGCTACATTGGGCATTAATTGGTGTTTGATTCAAATACATTTTGCAGTGCATTATCTGAAGTAAAACTAAAAAAATAAATGCTTGTTTTTAAAATTAGGTGTATTACTATTTTTACAAATTTGCAACAGTTGTTAAATAGATGCTCGTTATGACATATTTTAATGAACATATTTTGGTGCACATTCAGTATATTTGGTGGAACACAGGCAAAATTAGGTAAATGAAATGGGAATAATTTGAAGTACTTTTAAATACCATCCTACTTTTATTACATACATAATATGTTGCAGTATAATTGCGATTATATGCCACTTTAATTCATCTGCAGCATTTTCAATAGCGTTTTCTCAATCATGCCAAAGTCGGCTAAATCTCCAAATTTTATAAAATCTCATCACCTGGCAAGCCTTTCCCTAACTAAGTTGGGGTTGTTATTTGGCGGAAGTATCTTCTGTTCCCGAGACCCCCGGCGCAGGTGTGAGAAGGGACACGGGGTGGTTTATAGTCAGTTAGAGTCTGACAGACCCCTCCGCGCTCCCCGGGGCGGGGGACATCCATGAGGATTTTCCACCCCTAAAAAAAATTGTGTTTGGTCTAAATAGATTTAGCTGAACATCAGTGTTGTACATAGAGCCACTGCATCTCTGGCCTCCACAACCCAGTGACACAATCGATACCCCTGGTAAGAACTTTTAAGGTTCTGAACCATGAGGAATGTGAAAGATTTACAAATGACAGACGGGATCAACAGCTTGACGTGCTTACTAGCTTACCAGTCCACGAAACTATCTCGGTAAGCATTGCTTAACCTTCGATCGCCTTTACGGCTGTTATTATCAAGCCACAATTCCCTTTTGTCCCTAAATTAGCCCCTCTAAATAAACGTCCTTACTTTCTTTCCGTTATGTACATAAATCTAATACAATTTTATGGCTTAGGCTATGCGTGTTGAGTTTATCTGTTAGTAAATAAATTGAATTAAGTGGAAGATACAATACGGTCACTGAATCGAGAGAAATGTTGTTCGCGAAGACATTCTAGTATTTTAAATCTCTTTGGTTGTTCGTAAATTATTGACAATAATTAATACCTAACACTTTTGTCATAATGAAAGTTGTATTTTTTATTACACACGTGTACAATCCATTACGACGATTATAAACTCCTTTATTGTTAATCGATTCGTTACACGTGTTACATATCGATGTAACCACAAAGGAGTTTATAATCTTCCAAAGGTTACAGCGGAATTTGAAAGTTCCTCACAAAACAGAGTTTCAAACAAAGTTATTTTGACTCAAACCAGTATTAGGATGAAGTCTTGGTAATATCTTTCTAATTAGCTTAAATAGGCGTAAAGTTGTGAGTAGAATTTTGATTGATTAGAGAAATGATATTTGCCCACAATTTTGTAAACTTGTAAAAATTGTTACAAGGTTACAAGGTTACAAGGTTACACTGTGTGGCTGGTGCGACCGCTAGAACTGCTTATTTTGTGGGGTTTTTTTGGTCACTGATCAAGATAATAACTAGTAATGTTTGTTTGTTTTGTTGTTTGTTTCAAAAAAGTTCAAAATTAATTTGATCTCGTCTTAATCTAATACTAAGTACTTTATGGGAAAAACATAATTCTCATTGAAATCACTCGGTAACGGCAAAGGCTAGTGGTGACTTTTGAGCGAGCGGCGAACGGTTAAAAAATTTAGGCTTGTTCGAAATTCATGGTCTGTTGGTCGCTGAAGTAAGGGTTTGCATTTTCAGTACTGTTGAAGTAAAACTACTACCTACCATTCTATTATTTAATAACGATTGTATAATATTAGATAATGGTTATTTAAAAAAAAAAAACTCGTGTCACATATTAAATAGAAGATTTTGTCTAATTCTAATGATCGCACATTTAGACATGTCGATATTTAATAATTCCAATTTGCAACGTGTTTCTAGCATTGTCCAGCATGGAAATCAAGCCCGTTATCTACGTTCCTAGACATTTGTGGATAGAAATTATCTTTTTGCAATGAGCAAAAGTGGTGATTACATTTATTTAGCTCAATTTAGCTTTACTCTTAAAAGCCTCCAAAACACCAGTTTTTTACGAGATGGGTTCGCGTCCGCTCAGCAGGACACGTTCACGTCTCATACAAATCTAGAGTCTCAGTCTCAGTCAACATTTCTAAAGGTGCTATACATATTTTTAGGTTCTGTTCACACGTAGCTTTTATAGTTTGGAGGTATGGGGAACAGGGTGTAAAGTTCCTTATCCACCATTGAAAAGGGAGGATCCTCCGACCAGACGGGTGTTGTGTCTGGTGGGCTAACTACTGCCCAAAGGTTGTAGTCGGGAACTTATATACGTTTAAACTGCGCGGATAATTTTAATAGCGCGATGTAGGATGGTTCGTATGTGGCGAGATAGATGTCGCTACAATAGCATTTGAGAAGACTAAAGGACGGAGAAATGCTAGCCCAAAAATATTGACAGCATACAATTTGTAGTTACGCTATCTGGTAAGCATCCTGCTACATACTAAAAAGGTGTAGTGAAATCACGCATACCTAAGTGTCTAATTAATTCAGCAGTGTTATTCTGGTAAAATCATCCCGTAAAAACGTAGGTGAAGTGAAGGTAAATTGAGCTGTCATTCCATACTAACGAAGTAAAGTTTTCACAGGATGACTTTTTTAAATCGCCTGGCAGGACTTAGTGCGGAAACAAACCCTGATGAAAGACTCACTAAATAATACAAAAATGTTTAAAAGGCGGAACTAACTTTTAAACATTTTCATTCAAACTTTTTCCGGTACATCGCCAAGCGGTTGTTCGACTCTTCACGTGACCAGAGGGCTGGCCTTTATTTCTGTCAAATAATCAGTATTGCCATACAACGTGGCAATGCGGCCAGTATTCTAGGCACTTATCCCGTTGACAGCGATGCGGATGAATTTTTTTGATTCTTTAAACTTAATTGTTTCACTGTTCTTTTGTTAGTTTATTTATTAGGTGTGTACCTAATAGTTACTAATATTATTTGGTTGAATGTTCCACCTTAGAATCAATTTATATTTTGTTTCCTTCTCAGTTCTAGATTAAGACTTGTAAAATGTGAAATTTTCATTTGATAATGGACTGGGAAAACATGTATCATGAAAAATGGTGCTGCATTTGAAAAATGTTTGACAAAACGATTTTTTTTTCTTACTTTTTGACACATAATGTATCTCCTTGCTAAATTATATAACAATCCGTTCAGCCGTTTAGTCATGGCCGACGAACAAACGTACACAACGTTACTTTTTCATTTATAATATTAGTATAGGCCAGTTTATTTTTACTGATTTGACAACAACTAGCTTAATATAGTAAACTATGAATTTAATATGATATGATCAATGGGAACAGTCCGACATTATCCTCCTGCCTTAATCCCAATTATTTTGGGATCGGCGCAGCATGTCTTGTTTAAAACATCCTTATTTGCCGTCATCCTCGTTACTATAGGAATTGTAGTTAGTTCAGTCGCATAATATTTAGACTCCAGAAAGCGATCTATATCTAGCAAAGAGGGCTATTTGAATAATGTTGGATTTTGACGTCCATAACAAAGCCACCTACTAAAACATTAGCTATTAAGTATTTTTAGCAGACCATGCTGGTCACACTTACGACACGATCCTTCACAAAGCGTAATACTTTGTCGAAAACCACATGTTACCGCCTTGAGCTCGGTAAGCTCATTTGATCGCGTTATGTAATATGCGGTTAGAATCCAATTGTAAACTTTTGAACCCACGCTTACCAATACGGGTGTTGTTTCTGACACTGGACTTTATTGGCTCAGTGTCTTTGATAACATATTAAATTTCCATTTAAAATCAGAGTACATATCCATACATACATATCGTCACGCCTGTCGTCCCCGAAGGGCTAGGCAGAGGTGTACCTGGTAGTACACCCACATTTCGCCATTATGTTTAAGTCCCATGTAATAGGGGGCGAGCCTATTGCCATCCATCGGGCACACATCCAGACTCCGGGCTGTTACTGAGAAATCCCAGATTGAAAAACTCAATGACACTTTGCCCGACCCGGGGATCGAACCCGGGAGCTCATGAACAGCAGTAGCGCTAGCGACCACTAGACCAACGAGGCAGTCCAAAACCAGAGTATTGTATTTATTTTCAATTTCCAGCCTCACCATTAAACAAACTACAGTAGATATTCTAATAGACAGGGTGACTCTAATGCGTCTATGCTTTTTTATTATCCGACTTCTAAAAATGGAGGAGGTTATCAATTCAGATGTTTGTTTTTTTTGTTTGTTCGTGCATAATTTCGTCGCTTGCCATCCGATTTGAAAAAAACCTTTTTTGATGGGATCCCGACTTGGGACCATTTGGGAAGCATACCCTACTTTCCAAATGGTCCCAAGTCGGGATCTGATAATGGAATCTTGGCGAAACCGAGAGCTGAAATCATTTCAGCAAATTACTCGCGATTGCTACAGTCGCATGTCTATTTTAGAAGTGGTGCGGCAGAGATGTCTCTTTAGCAACTTTTGAATAACTATTCTTTATGAAGAATCTATAAATTGCAAAATATTTTGTGTTTTACAAAAAAAACAACCGACTTCATTGAAAAACACTATTAGGTGTAAAATAACTCTTGTTCCTTAAGTCGGTGGCCAATAAAATAACTGAAATAAAAACGCTTTTTAAAAAAGCATAGACGCAATAGATTAACTTTCTCTTTGATGCCGTGGTACAACAAATAATAATCTCTATTGTCATAAATGATTCCATACATTTTTATGGTATTCCCTAGCTTCTGCGCTGCGTTATAACACACAAAGATTACAAAGACAAGCGTTTCAATTATGTTATCTTCTTTAAATAAGTTTTAAAGGACAGGTTACAGGCCCTGTTTTACCCTTAAGTGACAAACAACGAACCATCATTTGACATGGACTTATACTTTTTTTGCGGTTCCGTACCTAACCAGTAAAAAGGGAACCCATATGGTGTAGTTCCTATTGTTGTTGGTTTAGAGTTGGTTTAGAGTCTCTCTACGAGATCGAATCAGAAATGAGTAGATCCGTAGAAGAACCAAGGTTACCGACATAGCCCAGCGGATTAGCAGGTTGAAGTGGCAGTGGGCAGGGCACATAGCACGGAGGACTGATGACCGATGGGGTCGTAAGGTCCTCGAGTGGAGGCCACGTATCGGCAAGCGCAGCGTAGGACGTCTACCCACAAGGTGGACTACGACCTCATTAAGCCCGCGGGAACGCGCTGGATGCGAGCCGCTTCCAACCGGTCTTATTGGAGATCTATAGGGGAGGCTTATGTCCAGCAGTGGACTTCCTATGGCTTAAATGATGATGATATGGTGTAGTTTGGTTGCTTTTAGCGACAAGGCCGCCCATTGCAACAACCTTCATAGCTCTTTAAGTTAATTGTAATTATTTATGGTGTACCTACTGTACAGTGGCCGTGGCCAATCTACCCCAATGTGTCAAACTTTGATAATTTTTCAACTTTATTACTAATAGTTTAATATTCAATTGGGAAATTTTGTTGGCGTTTGTATAATTGATAGAATTCCATTTTATTCTGCCTCTTCAATATAAACTAATGTTGTTTAATTGCAACTTACCTAGACTGGTTTTAAACAAGAAATAATATAATGTTGTTTTCATCGTTGCTACGGAGGCCAAAATGTGAAATTTTAAAGTGATATTATACTGCATTTGCACATATGCATTTCAGTAAGGTAGGTTAGATAGTTAGGTTAGCTATAGGATAGGTGTGGTAAGTTAGGTTAGGTTATATATCGATTGTTCCCAACGAGTCACACTGTAACCTGTAACAGTGTGACTCGTTGGGTTTTTTTCCCAACCAGTCACACTGTTTTTAAAGTTCGTTCCCAACAAGTCACACCTCTGCTCATAATTTCTACTCCCTTAAAGCATTCTTCGAAAATAAATTATGGCAAATTTACTAAATAAGTTACAATGTTACTCAATTTTGCTTGCTATAGATTTAATAGCTAAACATGTTGAACTACTGTTTTAACTGTAACACCTCTAAATACCATGTTTTGAAGCAAATAAAGACTTTGACTTTGACTTTGAAATCAATTTTATAGATACGATTTTTTTTATAATTTTTAAAATCGTGGTGCGAGCTCGTTGTTAACGGTTCTTCGAATCACAGAGAGGGAAGTGGAAAACAAACATGCGTGTACATGAAGGTAAGTGGTCCCAGCGATATAAAGGCATCTGCCAGATCAAAGGCATTATAACGGCACGTGCTTCGCTTATTTCCAGGATTATCTGATGACGAGCATGTTCAAAGTACCGGGTTTTTCACGATATTAGCGAAATGCCAAGGAACCCGTCTCTTTGACGATTAATATTTAGTTGGTCGTTTCAATTAGCAAAAATTAAAATTAACTGGTCAACTACCGTAAATCCAGAAACAATTAAATTTCCTATTGTTTGCGAAAGCCGGCTTCCGCTCGGGGCCTGATAAATTAATTGAACAGGTTTTCGCAAGTAAGATTAACAAACCTATTCCATTCATTAAGTACAATTATTTATAATATAAACTGTAGTTTTAATTACATAATTATAATCCATTGATACAACTGTTAAGACCCAATATTGAATTCCACGAAACTTGACTAAAACATGTATCTATGACGTCCGCAATAAAGTTGAAACCAAAGTAAAGGTTGATGTACGGTCCAGTGAGCAGTAAGTACACAGCACATATTGCAGTTAGAAACTTTTATATGCTAGCAAACATTGAATCGAGAAGTAGACCAGTAGTATTACGAAATAGTGAATAGTTTATGACATGTATACAAAGGTTTACGTTTAAATTAGGGTTGTATAACGATAACAATTTTTAATAGCACTAAGTTGTACCAACCAAATACTGTAAAATAACCTTAGAAGAGATATTCTAGACTATTATTAATAGTTGTTCTAGGTAGCGTTATAATTTCGCAACTTTAATTCTACAAGTACTTACCCTACGTTCCCAGCAAACTTACTTCTCAAATCACTTTTCTTAACTTCCACGCCGCTTTCTTCTTTCATTTACAACACCAATAATTTAACACACCGCTAATATAGCCGATAAAAAAATCTAAATTACAACAATAAGCCTTTTATGCTTTGAATTCTATTGTTGCTAATGGACGCAGGTGCCCTCGGCTTATTCAATCCGATGAATTAAAGGGACATTAAAATTTCCCTAATACCACCACGTTTTCACATAAAAAGAGACTATTACAGAGAACCGCGAGGTTTTTTACTAATTCATTAATTTGAATTCGGTCCATTCCGTACGGTAAGAGCGTAAATAAATAATAAAAACATGAGTGGAATCATGGAATGATGACTGAAAAGTGTGAGGGGGGGTTGAGTTATGATAGTTTAGGGAGGTGCGGGGGGCATCGAGAGTGGTGGCCCGCGTGGCGGGGCTGGTGATGTGAGTGCTTACCATGGGGCATGATACCGCGGCGTGGTCTGGCCGAGTCGCGAGCCGCGGCTCACGCGAGCAGACTGTTGCTCGCGGCCGGGCCGAGGCTGCGTGCGCACACTCAGAGCTCTGCCCCCCGCCGCCTGCGCCCCCGCCCCCGCGCGCCCCCCGCGGATGATGCCGCCGGCCCGCCAAGCCGCCACGCGCCTTACACTGACATGCTCTCCTTTGTCTCCAACTTAATTGTAACATTATCTTCGAATAAAGTCGTCTGCGCCTGACTGACGGAGGAAAGTAACAAGAACTTATTGTTACGATGATCGCTGGAGATATTACGTCACATTTTGTATTGTGCGGCTTTCATATTCCTGGTATAATACGCACGTATCCGAGTTAATGGTTTTAGTTGAACTTGATGGTATAAAATAATAACACGTACCTATGGTGTTCAATGTTCATATGTCTAAAATGACTACGTGTTCCTTTCTTGTTATAAGCAAAAGTTGTAAGCAAAAGTTACTTACTTCTTATCCCACGCTGGTCAAAAAGGTCAACAATGCGAGCAGTGAATTACGGCGAAGAAAGTTATTATAATTATTTTGGTGGGCTTTGATAGTATTTAGTCAAGTTGGTACCTGCTCGGTTGATACACAAATCAAAATAGCCAATACTCATTCAAATAGTGTCAAGTAAAATTAACTGGGGCTCGAGTCTGCTAATGCAATCGTGTCTCAATGACCGGTCAGTGATCGAATATTTGACAACTTTGACAGTTTTTGTATGGGAAATGTGTCATAAGTTTGACGTTATACGTCAAAAATCGATCATTGACCGATCATTGAGACACGGTAGCAATAGTAGACTCGACCCCCTGAACTTGTGTTACAGTGTACTACAGTAGCCACCGCGTAGTCTGCAGCCTACACGTTTGCTACGCTGCTACGAGCTACATCCCAAATTCGTAGCAATCAACCGATCCGCTACGAAAGAACGTTTAGATAAGTTTAATAATTATAATATTGCTATCGGTTTTCGTCCCTGTGTAAGAAAAGCTGCCTGTAGGCTATCTGTGTGGACAATATTATAAGCCAGCAATTAAGGGAGCGCTTACATGGTTATGCCCATTAAGAAATTAACTCTTAAACTAGCAGTAAAGTACTTAAATAACGTTTTAAACATTAGAAAATGTAAGTAAGATCCTTAACACTTTTTGATGTTTCATAAGCTTATCATCTAGTTTCACCAGTCCCGATGTCTGTAATGTAATCTTGTAATTGAAATTTATCCTACTTTTTAAGGTTTCTTTGGGCTGCAATTTTTATGTAATTGAAGTAAACTGCTCTAGAAAAACAGTATTCACAAGAACATTTACAACAATGAGCTGGCTGAGCTTCTCAGTATTAACTGATAATGATACCATAGCACTATGTCCTATAGATCGAAGTTACGATATAATAAATTAACGAATAACAATAAACACACGTAGACACTACATACGCACAATCAATCACACGCACCCACAAAACACACCAATCTCCGATATAGCTTAAAAAAAATATTTTAACAGCAACTTTGCTGCTTTTATTCGCATAGGATTATTAATGGTCACTTAAGTATGATAGAGGATACTGTGAAACACAGGTCTTCTAACAGGACAGGACAGGACAGGACAGGACAGAAAATACATAGACCTTATTGGTGAGGTTCTTCAGAATGGTCAGGTGCGGTTTGGTCACGTCGAAAGGATAGATGAAAGGCGACTAACGAAAGGTATTTACAAGGCGCATGTAAGTGGGAACGCCGGGAGGGGACGCCCTAGATGGACATACATAGACCTTATTGGTGAGGTTCTTCAGAAAGGTCAGGTGCGGTTTGGTCACGTTGAAAGGATGGATGAAAGGCGACTAACGAAAGGTATTTACAAGGCAGATGTAAGTGGGAACGCCGGGAGGGGACGCCCTAGATGGACATACATAGACCTTATTGGTGAGGTTCTTCAGAAAGGTCAGGTGCGTAGTACTCGCAACCGGCGTGTGTGTATGACAATATGTATGAATGTAAACGAAGCAAAAGAAGTATGTATGTAAGAATCGTAGCATATTGCGCTCTGTAGTTTCTGCCTACCCCCATGGAAAAAAGGCGTGAGTTTATGTATGTATCTATGTGTAGGTCTCTAACCTAGCACAGACATCAGGGACTTCATTATTTTTGTAACTTTTAATGTGAACAACAATTACACATAACATAACGTCACGCCTGTAATCCCCGAAAGGCTAGGCAGAGGTGTACCAGTAGTAGGTACATCCACATTTCGCCAGTTATGTTTAAGGTCCATGTAATAGGGGGCGAGCCAATTGCCGTTAATCGGGCACAAAACCAGACTCCGGGCTGCTACTGAGAAATTCCAGATAGAAAAACTCAATAGCACTTTGCCCGACCTGGAGATCGAACCCGGGACCTCATGCTCAGCAGTAGCGCTTGCGACCTCTAGACCAACGAGGCAGTCCACGAGTGAGTTATGTGAACAAACATTTTATTATTATTACATCATGAGGATCGCGCCATGAAACTCTGATACCATTTTAGTCACTCACAAACCACACAAAAATAAGAAGAACGATCATAGAGACCACTTAAAAAGTAATCGTTTAAAAATTAATATTTCCCTAAGGGTGCTTCTACACTGTGCATGTAGCTGGAGCAAGTAAAGTAATATGCTCAAGCTACTTGTTCAAGTTACTCGGTTGTACTTGTACATAATGCAAATAACTGGAGCAAGTAAAGACTCATAATCATAATCATACTCATAATTATTTGCATTCATGAAGTTAAGAAGTTGTTACAGGTTCATACATGAACCCTACTAGGGCACAGCAATACAAACAATTTAAAAGTGCTACAGTGTCACAACAACAAACAAAATACTAAACAAAAATACCAATCTCAACATGTCTAACCGGTGTCCAGCATTTGTAATTTAATTATGTAACTGTCATTATATAATGCATACGAACTGGGCTACTTGCGCAAGCAGTACGCACAAGTTATTTTCGTGGCCAAGAGCTACATGCGCAAGTGACCCGCGCGTGCGCCACAGAGTTCGCGGGTTAGTTGCGCGGGTGGCTCGCTTTGGTACATGCTCGAGTCGCTAGACCCGCACATATTTTTAAACGGTAATATTTACGATGCATACAACCTGTGCAAGTGCCTCAATATGCGCAAGCTACTTGCACCGTGTAGAAGCACCCTAATGAAAAACACATTATAGAGTTGTTACAAATGACGGGAAAAGTATGATATTTACCAAAATCTGAAGAAACGACCTGGCTCTGTGTCGTGAAATCCACACTCTTTGGTGGCCGGCCTCCAGGCCGACGTACAGGTGTTGAGGACGTTAGAGAGAAAAAAAATGATATCTTTAGTAATAATTACCCTTTTATTTCCTAGTGGTAACGGCCGCATCTTACAAGGTGTAGATGGTAGTTTCAAACCCAGACATTTACTCTGTGTAAATTATTTTCAAAAACGGTTAGGTATGGAAAATATCGTAAGGAAGCCAGATGTTCTAAAACCAACAATTTAAAGACATGTGACGTTTAAAGCCGTATACAAACTTTGCGAGGCATGCGCCGCAAACGGCGCACAGCGAATGCTTCGCAAGGTGTACCTTTATATTCGTGGCGAGGCATAAGCTACGCACGTGCAAGGGCGAGCTAGCGTATGTCGACAAATGCTTCAAGATCAAGTTCCTCAGTGCGAGCATTACATTAGGTGTAGACGTAGTCGCGCATTCACGTTCGAGGTGTGCGCCGCGTTATCCACGCACGCATCGACTAAGAAAATGAAACTTCGTTTGCCCGGGCCAAACATCGGTATAATTATTCAACACGCACGCCTCAAGCATTGGCTTTCGTTGTGCGCCGTTCGTGGTGCATGCCTCGCAAAGTCTGTATCCACCTTAAGAACTACCAAGCAGCACGGTGCCCACGTGGTAGATTCCTTCTCACAGAAAAGATACCTGTGTCCCAGTAGTTGTGGGATCCATTTCACTTAAATACATATATACCACTATTTTTTAATTAGTACAAAAAATGGGCTGTATCCCGTACCTGTTACTGATCATATTTGCTTAATTTAAAGTAAAAAAAAAACGAAATTCAATTTTTAAATATGTTACTATTTAGTTAAACTTAAATAACGTAAACAGCTTTTGGACGCGGGGCATGCTTGACCGAGGTCACGCGAATGTGAGCGAGAGATGACGTTTAATGGATACTACTACGTCATGAATAGCCTGAATAATATTTCCATAAATTGGGTGACTTTTTGGGATATAAACAAACGCTAATAACTTTGCTGTTTATGAATATTATTTATTGATACTTTACAAATATGTATAATGAGAACACCACCTAGAATAAGCCCTTTAAGTATTTGTACTAATTAAAAATTAGTGGTGTATAGACGACAGACTATTCTAGACGCATTTTTTAGTCTGCTAACTTAAGTTTGACGTTCAATAGTGCCTTACAATGGTACAATAAATTGAAGTAAATTATGCGTGTTGTAGTCCTTTTATACCGGGAGGCTTATTTTTAGTCAGTTAACATTTGCTTGAGTTTAGTTAGTTAATGTCGGTAGCTATTACTAGTAACAGCTAACATGTAGTAAATAATTGAAATTGATTGACTTGTAACATTTGATTAATTAAATGCACTGTATATTTCAAATTCTTCTAATTTAACAGACAGACGTGTTGCTAGGGAGTTCGTTCCGCCACTTCCCAGCAATAACACTAGGAAGTGGCGAAGGGCGCGCTTTTTGGGGAACTGTCTTATGTAATTTTGACTTTCAAAAAGTGTGGATCCTCAGTTAATTCGAATAAATGACTTTAGATTTTGTTTTTATTTTGTAATTTTCACTGCCTATAATTATTGCATAGGGTCTACTTTAAAAGTGCGCACAAATAGTCTGCCGTTGTTGCTGACATGAGGTGTCTCTGTGATCGCCTGTGGGCTCGGTTTCCTGTTGTTTATTTCCTAAGGATACAGTCTTGTGCTAGCGTGGCCCTAGCGTTAAAACTACAGGTGGTCTTTATTAAATCAACTTTATGCTAGAGTATAAAGTTAAAAATCTATTAAATAGCATAGCATTTAGGAGTGTGAAGTAAAAAGTAGGTATATTAACATCAAAAACAATTTCTACTAAATACAATAATAAAATATAATACTATAAACTTACGGAAAAAAAACATGTTAGACACGTAGCAAAACAAATTACCATATTCATATTATAGTAAAGTTAGAACTACCTTTCTGTTCTAAAAATATATAAATCACAAAGATGATGCACTATCATATTGATGAAATTCGTGAGCCATATCCATTATTACTTTCTTTAACTTATTGGTAGTTATATTAAAACACATATTTCTATCGCGTGGATCACTCCATCCACCACTGTTATCTACATAATCAAAAATAACAAAATCATCGTCGTCTAATTCAATATTAACGTAGATTTCAAGATGAGAAGGAAATAAAGTATCGTACAACAGTTCTTGAATGTGCAAAATTTTACGAATTGCATACATCATGTCGTATTTCACATACTGATCGTACAAAGATGAAGAGCTAGTCTTGAACGCCCTTGGGAAAGTACTAGACATGACTTTGAATCTACCTCCATCTTTTCTGTTCAAAGACAAATAGTACAGAGATCGGGCCCACGAATGATCGTCGATTCCGCAAAAAAGAAAATAATTTGCGGCAATAGAAGTCCAGACAGAAGAATCAAATGATAACACAGAAGAATAGTCTCTGGGATTCCAAGTTGTTAATTCAACCGAGTGCATGTTGTACGTACCTACTCAAATTATCAGAATATGACAATTCAAACATGGGCGTTAGTAAAGATGTAAATTCGCAAACAGTTACGAACTGGTTTATTTTCTGCGTTTGCATAGTCATATATATGAAATCTTCCAATAAAAATACATCATCATCTAAAAATGTAAAGACACCTGTGTGATTGTCTAGAAAGGGCAAATTTTCAAAAACTTTATTCATTGTCCACCACCAGTAATGTTTCATTTGGGCCTGTAAAGGATCTCTGTATAGTCCATGTATATCCGGTGTATCTGCCCCCACACACTTTTGAGATTTAGCTGTGTCCATATCCATATTACGCGGACAGTCGCCCTGTTGGTATCCTGGGAACTCATTGGGGTACATCTGTATGGAATACGGATAGAATATTTGCAATACACGAGCGAAATCTATCATTTTAATTAAATTATTGATATTCTCATCAAATCTGGAGTGTGAAAAAATGATTAATCCATCTTCTATTCCTGCTAAATTTGACAAAGATACCAGAAGGTATTGCAGGTTTATTTTGAACTTATCAACGAATATTACAAAAATGGGTGCGTTTGGTTTTAGGGGCCCAAAATAATCCAAATTTAGGACAAGTTGTTCAGAGTTGTAATTTGTTATAAAATGTTTAATCGTGTTTGTTTGAAGAGGCTTTAAATCATATTGAGCTTCGAATTCAACATATTTTATTGCAGTTTTGGGAATCTTCGTCACAACGGCATTTTCCTGGAGCCGCTTCATACGGTAAACGATGATAAAAATGATAAAAATAAGTGCGCATAAAAAATTACGCATTTTTGCGAAAGCATTAGACAGCTTTCTCCGAAGCATAACTTTATATAACACACGTAATCATCAACATAAATAAACAATATTGCGTAAAAAATACTTCTGTCGGATTTTTGACAGGGTCTGTCATGTCACACACATGTTCATAAAAAATAACCATAAATCAAAATAATTATACTTAAAACCGAAAGTTTTGTAACAAGTAAATCGGTAAATCGAGCTAAGTTACTTTTCTATAAAATAATTTAATCTAATCTCACGGTACACTACTAACTAAGGTCAGATGATGGTTCAGAAGTTAACTTACACTGCCATCTGTTATAAAGTTATGGAACTATAATGGCAAAACGTCTCTGAAAATAAAAATGATGCGCCGTCAATATACCCTCTAAACTTCGACACTGCCCATACCACGGCCAGTGCCTCTCTCTCCGTCGTATTATAATTCTTCTCAGCGGCCGTGAGGAGGCGACTGGCGTACTCGACGGGTCGCTCATCGGTCCCCTCCCCCTGGAGTAGAGCCGCTCCAAGTGCGTACCCGCTGCTGTCGGTCCTAAGGACAAACGGTTTCGTTCCGTCAGCCTGACGGAGAATAGGAGCCGACACCAACAGGGACTTGATGGTCTCGAAAGCGTTCTGCTGTTCGGGGCCCCACTCCCAGATGCTCCCTTTCTTCAGCAGAGAAGTCATCGGTCTACTCACCTCGGCATAACCCGGTATGAAGCGCCTGAACCAGCTGGAGGTTTGCAGGAAACACTTCAGGTGTCTTACGTTCTGAGGGGGCGGCATGCAGGCAATAGCAGACGTCTTGTCTGAGTCCATGCGAATACCACCTGGTACGATGACATGACCGAGAAACTTCACAGCATCTCGAGCGAAGTGGCTCTTTTCGCGATTCACCCGCAGGTTAAACATAGCGAGGCGGTCGAACACGGCCTCCAGGTCTGCGAGGTGCCTTTCGAACGAGCCTTCAGACAGCACCAACAGATCGTCCAAATATGCGAGCAGAGTTATACCCGGTAAGTTAGATTTGAACCGGTCAATCAGTCTCTGGAAAGTTGCCCCTGAATTCCGGAGGCCCATGGGCATGCGCTTGAACCTAAAGGTGCCCAGCGGTGTCGTGAACGAGGTAAGGTCCCTATGATCAGGGTCAACGCTCACCTGAAAATATCCGGATCGCAGGTCCAGCGTAGTCATGTACTTGGAGGTTTTCGCCGCGTGGAGCACATCTTCGATCCTGGGAAGTGGGTATCGATCAGGCTCCGTGACCGCGTTGAGCTTGCGATACTGGTAGGTAAGGACCATGATTCCTGGGATAGTCACCTCCCCGCCATTCGGTTCGCCATGAACTCTGCGTTCACTTCAAGCACGGGGCATTCCCCCGCTTTTCTTAACTTCGGGCGCGAGATACGCGCACCCGCCGACGTGTTGTCTGAGATGCGGGCCATCGTCGAAAGCGAAAATGTGGTCTTGTCTATTACCCCGTTCCTTAAGAAGCTTTCAGCCGTGCTGCTCGATGCACGGGATGTGCACGAGAAAGCCCAAGAAGCTCAGAAGAAGTTCGCCGATGAGGGTCGCCGCCCCGCGCCAGACTATAAGGTAGGGGATCTCGTGCTGCTTAAGACCCAGGGCTCTAACGATACGAGCAAAGGGCAGACTCCGAAGTTCATCCCCCGCCGCGATGGACCGTATCGTATCCAAGAGGTGATCGGTAGTACGACATATGCTTTGGAGCGTATAAGTGACGGCGTCTCGCTAGGGAAGTATCACGTTTCGTTGTTAACACCGTTCGTTGGCCCCATCCAAGATCCTATCCAGGAGAAACGTAAGAGGGGGAGGATATAAGGCGAACTTTCAAATACTCGCGCCACGAACGTTTGAATACTCGCGCCAACCGCGCGCTCTCGTGGTAATTCGGTGTGCTTCGTCCTCGGTCGGCTCCGCCATGCCGCCCGCGTCCCGCGCACAGCCAGTCGCATGCGATCTCGTGACGCCGACGCGTCGTTCACGCTAGAGAATCTGTCGTGTCCCACACCTCATAAAACTGTGTTGTGTTCCATCTATTTCGAATGTCTGTACTTTTATAATTGTGTTTGATGGTAAATAAAGACTGATACAACCATTACAGTTATACTTTGTTTTTATTCCATAGTTAAATGAACCACCTTTCCAAACATTTTCTTTCTTACTAACCCTTGAAAAAAAACACCCAAATCGGTCGGACGATCATGACTGAAATGTGTAAGCTTCATATATAGGTACGTAAGTATCATACAGATTTGGACATTACCAGTGGTTTCGTTTAGGGGTCGTGGTCCAACTATAATGCCCAAACAGAACTTATAGACGTCCCTTTTTTTGTTTTATTCAAGAGGAGAATAGCCTAAATAATAAACAGCTTAGTTTGAAGAGAAGACAAGCCGCACCATTGCGTTACTTAGTAACTTTTCCTTACTCTAGTTATTATCTTGCAGTGGCGAAGTGTCTACGCAACTCAATTCCTATCGGCTTGTCTTTGGATGTTTGGAAGAGCAACTCTACCGACTACCGCCATTGAATAACAGCAGCCAGGCTCTAGTATAGCCAAATATACCTACCTATAGAATTAACACCAAAGGTATAGAGGCTGGTGTAGACAGATAACTTTAAGAGATACCACAAATATCAATACGAATGCTAAGTTTTGTATTGTCAGCTTCCCTCAAGAAAATTGAGCCAAGGCAATGCCAGTCTTGAACATCGTCGCCGAGTTGTCGGAGCTTGTAGGTTTCTATCGATGGGTTCATTTCGGGGACTGCGTAAATTGCATAATTATTTTAATAAACCATGCCCGTTCTACTTATCTTCAGATCCTTGGACAAGACGTGCGGCGATGAACTAGGCTGTTATGTAGTTACCTACCATTACAGGTTAACATCACACTCATACATACGCATAGAACGGTTTTAAAACACTTTTTCCGTGCGCACAGATAAGCACACATCAACTCAGGGATTGCCCTATAAACTATAGTCATTGAGTGTTCTTTGTATGAAATTCTCTACTGCAACGCACACTAATCGGAATTGTAACGTAATCGCACTGAGTTCTCTCGGGAGACCAGTTGATGCTGATGTTGATGTTGTTGCTGATGTGGGTCCTCAATCCTTATGGACATGATACAGTTAGGTACAATCGCTTTCCGAGTTGATTATTTTTTGTGTGCATGCTATTTTTAAAAGGAGTAGAATTCCTTGGCCGTCTCCGTGTTTTCCGATAGGTACACCTATCTCTAATCTTGATGTCTAGTCGCTTCGAAATGGTTACTTCTAGCCAACTACCAAACTATGTAAATGGTCTATTATGTTATGTATATGGTCACTAACACCACTATGTATATGGCCAAACGCGAGTAGCATATTGTCTCAGGAATTTTCCCGAAACCTCAGGTTATTTATCCTCGTATCAGGATTGCGGTTTTGGAAATCTCAGAATTTTACGTTTTTTTCATTCAATAAAATACAGTAGATTTTTCAATTTTATTTATTAGATAGTTAACAAGTAAAATCATCACCATCACCAACATCACCACCATTGCCACCATCACCCCATCATCTTACTTGGCATGGCTCTGCGCGAATAACTGATTTTACGAGTTGTGAATTACGTTTGGGACCAAACCTCAGGACTTTTCTATAGAAATCAGTATCTTTCTCAAGATTTTACAATTTTCTATCAGATAACCCTAACGCGAGCCCATCGATGGAAAATGTGATTAGTACTTGTGTTTGGTAGTTGGGAAACCTATTCTAGGAGTATTTAGGTACTCTTATTTATTGCCCGTAGGTACAGACGCCAGCACATCAAGTTACCCCAATGAGTCGATTTTTCCCAATTGAATATGAACCTTATTCTGTGTGCCATAAAGTTGAAAAACGATGAAAGAAATTTGACA
The DNA here is from genome assembly GCA_921972225.1 of Euplexia lucipara. Lineage (NCBI taxonomy): Eukaryota > Metazoa > Arthropoda > Insecta > Lepidoptera > Noctuidae > Euplexia > Euplexia lucipara. The sequence continues at coordinate 13,644,378 of OV179148.1, forward strand.
CATTGGGGTAACTTGATGTGCTGGCGTCTGTACCTACTCAGCCAGCAAAAGTTGTATTGTTTAAAAGATCATAGAACAAAGAGATTTAAGATACGAAATAGAGGACATGCGAAGAAATCTCTTAGAAAAACTGTGATCCCATGTCTCAGTAACGCCATCTAGAATAATATAGCAATATTGGAGCGGTAGCGGAGCGTACTAAATTAAACTCACGACTTGTGTCACTATGGACAACACACACAAGTATCGGATGAAAATTTTATTCGTGGGGTCCTGTCCCGTCAATAGGTAGTAAGTATTGATGGTCTTTGCCATAGAACGAGTTGTAAAAACTATATATATTGATCAAATAAAAGGCCAAAGATGGTGCACTTATTATATAAAGAGAGTGACGCAAGTAGGTATATCTCCATTCTCCATGTTTTAAAGTAGAGACGCCAACACATCAAGCTACCGCACCTGTCACTTTTTTTTTTTTGATGGATTTTAAACCTTAATACAGAAAGTTAAGGTTCACAATAGAGACAATTTTAGTTTAGAATATCTTAATGTGCTGGCATCAGTAGTAACGAACCTGGTCTGCTTAAAGACCATAGAATGATAGAAAGTATTGCTTAAAACCTGTCATAAGAGCAGATAATGAATTGAAGTTGTGTATGAATATAAGATAATAAATATGAGTAAACGAAACAAAAGAATTAGGTACTTAGATAAAATTAAAAAAAAAATACCTAAATAAAAAATCCACAAGTTTCACTCAGCGTCATCTAGTCCCAAGCAGAGCTTGTGTTAAGGGGTACTAAACAACTGACAAACATATACTTACATATTTCTAAATACACACATATTATAGACTAGCTTTTGCCCGCGGCTTCGCCCGCGTGGATGTCGAACTTCCGTCCCCTGTGTTTTCCCTTTAAGGGTTGAATTTTCAAAAATCGTTTCTATGGAAGACTTACTCTTCACTAAGAACACCCCTTCAAGTTTCATGTCTCTAATACCAGCGGTTGGGGCTGTGCGTTGATATATAAACGTAATAATTTTAGCTTAATACTTCCGGATAGACTACTTTCAAAGTTGATCCTTCCGATATGTATGCATAAAGATTTCTGGAACTACTGACCCGGGAAAGAGCGCCGTACACCTGACCATGTGTAAAACAACTGATACTAAGATCAACCTGCCCAGGCGTAGCATGTAAGGCGTGTATTACCTACAACCGTACCAAGTTTGGTTAAAATCCCTATAATAGTTTTTGAACTATGCGTGCACATACAGACAGAAAGACAAAACATTCACTAATTGCATTTTTGGCATCAGTATCGATCACCAATCATCCTCCAATATTAATTTTGAATAGATATTCAATGTGCACAATTATCTTCGTAGTGTGTGATAGTCCATTGAATTGTATGGCGAAGGATATTGTATCTTAAGATTAAATATTATAATATCTTAGCCGTGTGCAGCGCCCTTTGGTGAACTCCACTGCGGGTGACGTAACCTACGACAAACTTATTATTTGCGGTTGGTACAGTAGTCGGGTCTAGGGATCGAACCGCAAAATTAAGTTTGTTTTTTATTGTATATACTTTTCCGGGATAAAAAGTACCCAGTGTGGTGCCCAGGATATCAAAAAATAAGTATACCAAGTTTCATCGTAATCGAACCGGTAGTTTTTGCGTGATACCTGAACATACAGACAGACAGACAGACAGACAGACAGACAGACAGACAGACAAAAATTTTTTTAATCATATTTTTGGGTTCGGTGTCGGTCTAGTAACACTGCTATTAATTTTTTTGATATTTTCAATGTACAGAAATTTTACTTCTACAGATTTATTATAAGTATAGATATAGATAGATATAGATATAGATAAATTACACCTAGACACAGAATAAATGATCGTGCTCATCACACAAACATTTGTCCTAGTCGGGAATTGAACCAACGACCTCCGGCATAGCAGTCAAGGCCACTTTGTACTAGACCAACAGGCCATTCACTTAACTGTAAGTCAGCTATGTAAGAATCGTAGCTGTAGTGTCTGCTTACCACCATGGGAAAAAGGTGAGTGAGAACATTTAACCACACATGGGGGCTATCTATATTTTATTTGGGTATGTAGGTACCTAAAACGTTGTGTAAACTCGGCGACCACATTTGGTAGGTACTTGATATGGTTATCAATAAAATAATTGAGTAAGTAGGTACCTAGAGTTTCCATAAAATTATACCTCAGCCAAAATTTATTTTTGTCGAAAATTTATTGTTACGATAACTAGGTACCTACGTTGCGGTATGTCGCATAACTGAGTCCCCACAGAACAGTATTTTTACTCTTGTAGGTCTTATAAAACAATATAAGTAAAAATGAGTAACCTCCTTATAAAAAACAATATAATTCTGAAAAGCAGACGTTTCTACCCATACCATAACTTGCATGTCGTGAATGTATTTTGTCTGCATTCGTTTTAGCCGGTCCAAAAACAACTAAATTAAATGATTACTTTATTTTATAATGCAATATATTAAAACGACAAATTTAAAAAGGTTCATAAAATAACAAAATACACGAACATGCTTTACCGGCTATTCATACCACAACACATTTTGTAAATGCCGCCTTTTGCCCGTTCAACCTCGCAACTACACACTACCAACGTAAGTCAGTACAACCTTACTCAAATTCGGATTTAAGAATTCAAACAAGTGCTTTCTAGAGTTTTGAATAATTTAAAATATATTTTTATGATTTTAAATAGCAAACCAAGATATTTTGCGATTCATTTGTTGGGAACGCCATAATAAATCACTAATCAATTGCTCAACTGTACTGTATCCGGTTGTTTGCTTTATTTCGCCACCAGACGGCGCCTCTAGTACGACGTCACTCGTGTATCTATAGTTTCCTTCTGTTTTGAAACCCAAGCTTAGTGATTTAGTTCCTTGAGAAATATTAAATAAGCGAAAAGTGTTATAAACTGGAACTCAACAGACTTCAAAGATGGAAAAGAGAGTCGCCTTGGAATTGAGAGGAAGAAATCCTTCACAGGTAAAAGAAATCTATTTTTCAATATATTGGAATGTTTTGTCGATACGTATTTCATCAGGTACTTAAATTTAATACTTAAAATTGAGATTATTGTCAGTTTAACAGCATAATCTTCGGTGCGGATCATCTAAATATTCAGCAGCATGTAAATCCACTTCTTAATTAAAGATGTGGCATTATTATGTATAGAAATTAGCCATTGCCGATTGTTACGTTTCATTCATGTGCACATAATTATTATACATTCTAATTATGTATTTGACTAGGCAATTATTTTATTTACTTCAATAGATTTCCCCGTGAATGATTAGGTTACTTATTCAGTTTATACAAGCAGATAAAACATTCATATTGTAAATATTCGTTTATTGAGGTTAGGTGTCGAAACTTATGGATGTCGGACGTGTTATGTACCCTTATTACAGGCTAATTACGTTACTGAAAGTCAAATTTATATCTAATCAGATTCAGTGCAACGTTCCTATATTTGTTAGGTAATATTTATATCTAAAACTTGTGCTTTGAAAAGAGGGCTCATTGATTAATGTGTTGTCAATGTCAATGGTACACTAGATGTTTAGACAAGTTTTTAACGAATATAGAATAGAAAATAGGATAAATAGATTAGGTATCTACGTTGTTTATAAAAATTGGAAACCTCGCTTATCTCTATAACTCTTTTACATGCTGCAAAGTATAAACTTGACTGTAGCCTGTCGCTACTTCGTGATATAATTTCGCGCCCTTTCACCTAAGTAGACTAAACTCTCAGTAAGAACTTGAAGTGATTGCAAAGTTATTGTAAAATAAGTTTAAATATGTCACTGAACATGTTTTTGTTACCTATTTGGTATATTTGCACTTTCAACTGCAGTCATATTATTGACGCACGCCTTACCATTACAGCGGCCATTTTTATTGCGTCGCGATGATTCGTGTCATCCGCCATTGCAAAGTAAAAACGATCCCATTTCTATTCGCAACTACGACACCGCAAATACTTATCATTATACAAACTATGATACGAACACATCTATTTCATGTTTCAATGAATATTTCCCCGAAATAATCACTCATTTCATGGATTTTACAAACTACGCCTGTTTTTTGACAACTAACACCATTTTGACGTTTTGGTTGACTTGACTTAGCTTTCATTATTCAGCAAGCCAGTAACATTACCCATTTATTCTATTCCCTATTGATTGTTCTCACGTAAGGTTTGAAGACGTTTTAAAAAAATCAATGATTTTTCAATATGACGCAGATTTCATGCCGGCTCTGCTACTGCGCACGAAATTATATTAACATGCACTGATTAACCTTGTACTTATGGGTAGGTGTTCACGTAGATGTACCTACGTAAATTAGTAGCCACATAATCAAGATCTATGCCATAATAAATTCAAATCATTTATCCAGCGATAATTAAGTAGGTAGGTAGGTACTTACCTTGAGAATAAAAATGCTTTGGAATGAGCTGCTCTTACTACAAAATAATGACATTTTTAACATTAATGTTATTTAATTTGATTTTTTTAATTTTATTTATGTAGGTAGGTACCTATTGTTAATTTACACGAAATTGAATGTAGGAACAATGATATTTTAAATACCTACATCATATATTTTAATATATTATTTGTACTTAGTTTTTTTTATTTTTTTAGTGTGTGATTATGACATGTAAGTAAGTAGATTTTTTAAAATTATTTTCTAAATGTTTTGTGTTTGTTTTATATTTTTTTCTGGCAGTTGGAGTGCTATAATAGAACCAACCCAAATGTTCTTTCTTTGGTATTGTTCAGGACAAGGGAGCTCCCAAGTTCCAAGTTGACCTCACAATTACTGACAAGAGCTTGCACTGACCTCTCATATCTCCGTGGTTTTTTCCTCAAAAGACCATTTCAGACCCTAATCTGCATGGTTCTTACATGATCTGACCAAGATAATACTTATCTGGATTTGAAAGAGAGAATTTGAAGTGAGATTGTGACCTCTGAGTTTCTTCTCATAGTAGGTAGTCAGATAGTGAAACACCAACCTCGCCTTCTAGCTAAGAAATGATGTGTAAAAATGTTTGTAGGTACATACAAAAATTAATCTCATTTATCATTGAAGTAGACGTGTTCATACCAACCTACCCTAGATAGTAAGTTGCCAAGCTAGACTGGATGGCTAGGCTGTGGAATTTACAGCAAGTTTGTAAATGTAATTAGGTATCTACCTATTGTAGGTAGGTCTTCAGATGGTAGAAAAAATTACCTACACAATTTTTTTTCTAAAGCCTATACCTTACATAGTTGTGTCATATTCAATTTACTTGTATTGACTACTTACCTATACACCAAGATAATAGCAGCTCTACTGCATTTTATCTTAAAAAACAGAGTATAGATGGCGCTGATGAAGTTAAACTTATCACTGGAGACTAATTACTTACATATATCTTTTACAGGTGAAAGAATTAAACCTGGATAATTGCAGGAGTACCAATATTATTGGGTTAACAGATGAATATATTAATCTTGAAAATCTCAGCCTCAATAATGTTGGACTAACATCACTCAAAGGCTTTCCAAAACTGCCTAAGCTCAGGAAACTAGAGCTATCTGACAACAGAATATCCAATGGGTTGAACTTACTCAATGGCTGCAAAAAACTAACACATCTTAACTTATCAGGAAACAAAATTAAAGATTTAAATACTCTGACACCATTGGAGGACTTTGAGCACTTAAAGAATCTTGATTTGTTCAACAATGAAGTAACTGGCATTGAGGAATATAGGAGTAAGGTGTTTGCTCTACACCCCTCCTTAAAATATTTGGATGGGTAAGACATGTTATTTTTTATTTTATTTTTTTATTCTAAACTTACACTGTTCCTGAAATAGCTAAATATGTCTTGCACAATACAGCTGTACATTCTTGAGCTGTATTCTGCAAGATAATATTCGTATCTCATGCACATTAAACCCTTCTCAAGAACATCATTCGGAAAAGGATTTAGGTGCTTACACTTAAATCCTTTTCAGGATGTCTTCTTCACAAACATTCAATAACTTAACCAAAGTCCACACCTCAAATATGGTGTTTTTTACCTAATAATATGACTTTTAAATTGGTGCTTTCAGATTTGACAAACAAGATAGAGAAGCTGAGGACAGTGATGCAGAGGAAGAAGATGAAATGAATGGAAACAATGATAGCGAAGATGAAGGTTAGTGTATTTTAGACTTCCAGTAGTGTAGCTTACACATCAAAAATCTCTTGGTTGCAACACTAGCAAATAAAGCCAGTAACTATCCAACTGCAGGGCAGAGGTCTCTATTAGTTAATTCCTATAACCATTTCCTAGAAATTCATTTTTTTAACTCAAACTTCAGCATATCTTAACTCAGTACAAAAATACTGCAGTTCTAACCTGTAGTTGTGGTAATATTAAAAGCTATTGTTAATTCTGTAAAATTCCTTAATTTTAGTCTGACCTAAACAAGTTATTACCCTCTGACATAATGGTTCTTAGACAACATAGTGCATCATTCATACATACATTTATTAACTTACTGCATTTGTCTACAATCAGACAAAGTCGCAACAACCTATTGAAAGGAAACATTAAATACTGCATTACAGATTTGGACATAGATTTGGGTTCGTTGGTGATAGATGATGATGATAGCATATCAGAAAGGCCAGAAGAGGAGAGAACCTCTCTACCAATGATATTATACACTGTTTATGGTCTGCTATTCCACATGGGTTTCCTTTTAAAGAGTAAGCATCATAATTTTATGTATGTGATGCTTGTGTGACAATTTGTCTATCTATGTAAGATACTCTGCAGTTTCTTCTTATAGTATTGTTTTGATTTATTCTTGTGCTGGCTGCAACATTTGTAAATGTAAATGTAGATGATTTTCATGTGGTCTTGTTTGTTTCAGCTTCAGAAGTGGAAGACGAGGAGGACGACGAAGATGTTTCACTAAGTGCAGTATACAATGACAATCTTGGTAAGTGCCAACACTATACCAACAATAAAACCCCAGACAATAATAGTAAAAGTCCTGTCATTCCTATATTACAAGGGGACCATTCCTATATTTTTTTTCTCTAATTTCGATCGTCGCGGCGCAGCATACTAACAGGGTGGTATTGGGTTACCCAAAGTAACCGGACTTTTTGCGTTGCAACACTACAATTGCTACTATAGTAAATCACACTACATTTTTCGAGCACAAAAAACGTACAACGTAAACATAACTTACAAATGCGAGAACATACGTTTTTTTTTTTTAATTTATTACTCTGGAAGGATGTGGCTCCAATCGTTCCGATTTTTTAAATTAAATGGGATGGGTGGGCAACACCAAATGATGCTAAATCTACGGCAGATCTACCAATCGCAAAATTCACTAATGATGTTAGAGCTGCAAATATGAATGTAAATAAAATGACTATAGATACGAATTCTATTTCGACAGAAGAGGAAAGCTCGGCCAGCTCTTTATATGATGGCTCCGATGCAGAGGAAGAAGACGAAGATGTGGACGACGAAGAAGTGGAAAATGATCGCGAAGGAAATCCAAACTCTAAAGTACAAGGTATATTTACTTAAACACATTGTGGAATATGGTTTATACACGCTTTCAACGTCGACACACATCGCTAGCTTTTACTTTACTTATTTATGACATCAATGACGTAAGTTTTAATCAATCTTTTTTACTACAATTCAGACGGTGAGGAGAATGTAGACGGAGAGCCCGAGGAAAGCACTCGGGGTAAAAAGCGGAAACACGAGGATGACGAAGAAAATTGAGTGTTGCCTTAAGCGGAATTATCTTACTAGTTTGTAAGTGTACAGCGCTCCGATGCATCGGACAATAAACCTGTTCACAATTACGGAACCCGCAGTCATCCCCGTAGACTAGTTGTCATTCGTGAGATCAAAACCAGACACCCAATGAGGCTAGACTCAACCGCTTTCAATCTAGTATTTAACGCGTCCGCGTCTAACACAACGTCGTACAACTGAAGTTTTTCTATCAATTAATGTTGATGTCTCAATAGGCATGTGTGAAATCTGTAGTTTGTTGTCCGACAGTTAATGTTTCAATTAAATTGTTTATGTAATAATCATTTTTTATTCTATTGATATGCTTAATTTTAGTCTAATCATTGAAATGGAAGTGCATGATAATAGGTTAAAATAGCTCTCATTTGATCTACAGTTACGATGAATTGTATTAATTAGCTGTAAGTGAGAACATGAGTAAAATGTTAGACAAAACTGTTCAAAAACTGCCCTTGGAATATAATTACATCTTCAATTCTGATGGGCGCCGCCTGTTTTTTGATGACCAAGTTAGACTGATAAAGACAAACTAAAAAAAATTAAATACTATGACATTGATGTCAATTTTCATGTAGAGAATTATTTACTATAATTACAAATTATGATAATAGTGTGGAATCCATTACATCCATGATTTCAAGTTAATAAGGTATAAGAGGGAGATTGAAATATTTTTACAAGAACAAAAGCTAAGGTAATGCCCTCATAACTATTTATTTATTTTCTTCAGATTTATTTACTGCTATAGCTGTTGAACTGTTTTAACTTTTACGAACCCATGGAGGACAATGCACCAATGCCATATCTTGTTGTCTTAAAGAGTGCTAGAGTTGATAACTGACATGCTGTTTCCACTCAGGAAATATGAAACAAGTTGACTGGACCATATCCTATAACAATATTGACAATACACTAACAATAATTTACCTGTTTGAGTTGTGCACATCTTGACTATAAAACTGGTGGTCAAGTTTAAATGTTATTATTTTATCTTACATTCTAACTGTGCAGATTGTGTTATACAAATGTGGTATCTCCCACATTGGAAACAAATAAAATATCACATTATTCGTAATCTCACTAATGATAACTGAACATGATCAGTAAAACAAAATTAATTTTCAATGGGCGTAGTAAAATATCGTATCTGATCAATTAGATCAAATCTTTGACGTCTGATGAGTTCAGAGAGTATTTTTCTACAATCTTTTTAAATTTTAAAATAGCAATTAATGCACTTATGAATATCAATGAAATGTTTGGTTGATGCATCATGGTGAATGTGCCAGATATGTTGAAGAGAATTTTAGTTAATAATTTTATTATATTGTGTAAGTCATTAAGTTTAAGTAATTTACAACTTTGGCCTGTTGATATATATTATATATAATCCTATTAAGACTTTATTTCTGGGATTGTAAAATAAAAGCTAAATACAACATTTTTGTTTCTTTTCTTTTTACTCTTATAATAGAACCTGTAAGTGATAAATAAAACAAGAAGTTAAATCCGTAGAATAATTTAATAAAGACCAACAAACATTGATTGTTTAGCATTTCCAGACTATTAACTAGTTTGTTGGTCTAAAAACTGTTGCATTAGTACATTATCAATAGGTATTACCAAATTTTCACTTCCGTCGTATGTTCGCTTCATCTTCACGAGTTTGTGATCCAAAAACTCTGTGAGTTGAGCTCTAAGTGCAAGATCAGAGCTCACTAAAAACTGTTCTCGGCACTTGGAATATAAGTCTTTGAATGGTAATCCTGAAAATCAAGCAAAGCAGCTGCATTATAATTTATCATAAATAGCCTAACTAAAGGGATGCTTTTTAAGTGTATTCACTTATTTTGAATGTAATAAAATTATGAAAGTCATATCATATAGAGTTAGACCATTAAACCACTTTTGAGCGTCAAACTTAAGTTACATTACTAATATAAACATTCTAGATGCCCTTTCAAAAGGTAGTTTCGTATGATAAAAAATGGACAAGAAACTCCATTCTTACTCTGCAAAACAGTTACAAAATAATAATAGTTTCCTTATGATAGCCAGGTCAGTAATCTAGAACATGTCTAGAACCTAATAGGTTGTTCTGCAGTTTTTAGGTCCCATAAATATGCAGATGTTGCACCAAGAGATATTTTGAGGTAGACTTATTGTTGTTTAGATGTCTCTTTTTGACCTTTTAAGCTAAATATCAGTTTCCGTGCCCCTAGCGCGCGGCTACAATTGCTACAAATCAATAAAATAATTCCTACAATAAATAAGGAGCAATTGTTGTAATGATATTAAGTTTTTGATGCATAAATAATATGTGTATTTAATTATGGTTCTTGTACCACGCAGTAAAACGAAAGTCGAAATGAAAATAAATGAATGTACTCTGTCGCAGAAATACAACATGCGCGGTAGGGGCACGGTAATATGTGTCGCATTCCTGCGACACAAGCGGTTAAAGGATTAAGAATTTGTATAAATAACTAGAGACATGGGCTACCTACCTTGATAATGTTGTTTCTGATTTTCCAATTGATACTCGATGATGATCTTGAAAATTCCCTTAGCGTTTGTGGTGAGAGATTGATAAACACTTTTCAGTGAAGACAGTTGTAATGCGCCGCTGCGATGCGTCATCAATGAGTTCTCGTAAGAAGTTTCTTCTGAGTAAGGCACAAACGTAGTCACATCCCACCATGTAAATTTAAATTTACTTAGCTTTGTGTGATCCCATACTGAAACAAAAAAGTTTCATAAAAAAAATTTTTTTTTGACTAACAAAATTATACAAATACCAACAGCAACACCTGTTATACTCAAAGAATTAAGTACCTACCGACAATTCGCCATGACGATGACAAAAACACTCATTAGGCTCCGCGTGGACAACGGTGTCCGCAAACAATAGTAATTTAATTGTGTCTGGATTGCGGTAATTGACTAGTTAACATTGAAATAAAAAGAAGTTTAATACTTACATAATGGGGCATTTATATGGTCAATTGTTGCAATTGTGTGAACATTCTTAATTTGAGATATACTGGCTAATGTAGACTGTGCTTTGGCATTCCTCAACATAGTGCCATCTATATTATGTACTATCAGGAACAAGTCCATGCCGTTCTCCCTCAACTGAGTATCAATTAAATTAACAACATCTCCAATATTTGATGGCACATGACTATTCTCCAGAAGATCAATAACAATTGTTTCTAGAATGTTCTTAATGGTTAAACTGGGAAAGAATCCATTTACAACAATACATGGAAAGTCTTTCAGTTTCTGCTTTTGAAATTGTTGAAGTACTGGGCGTTTTGAACCTACTCCATAAAGTATAATGTTGAAGTTTTCACTCAAAACATACAGCCATTTGTTGAATAGTTGGGTGTATGTTTGATTGAGTTCATTTATACTCTTTTTGTGTTCTAGTGATATTTGGATGTCATCAAGATCATTTTCATTTATCTTTAAGTTTTTAAGTCTTGCTAGAGTGTGGTCTGAAGTTGCAATCTGTAATCAAAACAAAAGCTTATAAGCAGATACATACATGTAACATAAACCAACGCCTTTTTACCATAAGGGAGGGCAGTATTGCTACAATCCATACATATTTATTTTGCTTTGTTTACGTTCATACATCTGAGGGTCAATTCCCGTATTTTTAAGAAAGTTGGCTTTGTAATCTGTTGTACTTAATCTGCCAAAAATAAATCTAACTTCTCTAAATTTTTTGACATTAATTGCCGCTGATATGATATTGCAACTATTATTTTAATGTTTATAATTACAGGTTGCAAGTACTATGCACCTGACCTTTCTGATGAATGGTTTACCAAATAAATACACATAACATTAAATTTTACCTTTTTACTTGAATGCATCATAAAGTAATTGTCAGGAGTGACAAAGTATTCTGAATCTTTCACTTTTGTTTTACTTTCTTTGTTCTTGCCAGTTTTGCCGACTACTTTCTTTGGATGTTGTTCTTCCTCCTCTTCTTGAGATGATGGCTCAGGTGATGAATTAGAATCAGTCTGAAATTGTAATATCAATAATAATAATCTTCTTCTTATCGTGTGGTTAGTAACTAACCTGGTGTCAGAGTTTTAATGCCGCCCATGGGCCTCTGACTTGGCATCACATGCCCTCGAGAATTATCTCTCAGGCATGCCGGTTTCCTCACGATGTTTTCCTTTACCGTTTTTGAAGCGAGTGATAATTATACAATTCGCACATGAATCCGAAAAGTCAGAGGTGCGTGCCTTGGGTTCGAACTCGAGACCTATGATTTGGCAATCCACCGGTCACACCACTAGACTATCACTGCTATATGTATAATAATAATAATAATGTTTATTAACAAACCCATATTACAATAGCACTAATTCTAAGATGTACAATAGTGACATAAAAAGATTGAAGAAAAATAAAAACATTGGGCATTTAATTACAAATGTTCTCTAAATACTGTATATTGGGCTATTTAAAGGGCAAATAAAGTATGGGTATCCCTGACTCCGAAACTAGGCATAGCCTGTATCTTCAGAGTCAGTAGTTCCTTCTTGGGGTCTAGTCAGCCGTTACAATATTGAGTGGTTTAGGTAAAAACCAAAAATAAAAATATGGCAAAGATGCAATAAAGTGAAGTAGGTAAATGTAAGAGGGTTATATCACATTTACGTTTATTACATCCAGACACATACCAATATAACTATTTCAAAGTTCATTCATCTTTGAAGTTTATGTTAAACATTATTGAAAAGCTAGGCTTATCTATACTAATATTATAATAGTGTGACTGGTAATTAGTGACCGATACTTAAACAAAGATTTTTTTATACACAATAACTTATAGCACAATGAAACAACAAAAACGCTGAAATTCCCTCGCCTGTAATCGATCACGGTAGGCACGAATCGGCACGATCTATCAGCTGATAGTCTGACCTCGGGAAGGGCAAAATCTACTAGTAGTAGTAGTAGCGGCACACGCTCCCCCGCCACCCCCACCGTGTGCGAAACCTATGAAGCGCCTCTTTTTTTCACGAATCTTCATATTTCAACTTATGTTTTGTTTATTACTTATTTGTTAATTTTTACCGAAATAAATGTTCTCCAGTTTTAATACTTAGACAATATTTCAGCTAATTATTGCTATCTAATATCACACCTGAGTTAATCCTAGAAAAGAGAAAGAACAATATTTTTAGCGAGCGAAGCGAGCTCGAAATTTTTTACCGCTTCACCTCAGACAAGATTGGGGAAGGATGCCCCTAACAACTTGTCCTTCTGGGCGATCGTATCGTTTGCCCAAAACTTTGAAAGCCAACACTGGTGAAAAACACATGCCATGATTAGGACTCCACAATTATTTAAAATCTTAATCTATACATATAATAAAACAGTAACGAAAGAAAAACTGTACATTGAGAATTTTCAAGAAAAAATAAGTGGGTTTTGTTAGAAAAACGTAACTGGTGACAAAAAGTGACTTTTTAGAATTTTTGTCTGTTTGTCTGTTTGTCTGTTTGTCTGTATGTATGTCCGGGGTGAACTCAAAAAGTACTGCATGGATTTACTTCAAATTTTGCATGAATATTACTAAGAGTTCGGGTCAACACATAGGCTATATATTATCACGCTATCACCTACGGGGGAGGAGCAGTGAATCTTTATTCTTCTTACTCATTCTGTGGAAGCGTGTAAGTAAAGGACGCATATTTAAATGTTGGTTTTGAGTAAGTTATGCTATTATCTAGCTTTACACTATAAAAACTACGCCTTTTAAGTAACTTTGGCAGAGAAACATAGTTTAATGAATGTTAGTAGTATAAAGACAATTTGGAATCAGCGCCATCTATGAGAATGTATAAAAATCAAATCAAGTAACACATGAATACTTTTTGAAAATTAATTTAAATTTTGATTGTGTTGGTGAGGTTAGTAGTTAGTTATTCTTAAAATTCATAGATGGCATTGTGCATTTTTTTCATAACTACATATAACATAATACATATAATAAAACAGTAACGAAAGAAAAACTGTACATTGAGAATTTTCAAGAAAAAATGAGTGGGTTTTGTTAGAAAAACGTAACTGGTGACAAAAAGTGACTTTTTAGAATTGTTGTCTGTTTGGCTGTTTGTATGTCCGGGGTGGACTCAAAAAGTACTGCATGGATTTACTTCAAATTTTGCATGAATATTACTAAGAGGTCGGGTCAACACATAGTCTATATATTATCACGCTATCACCTACGGGGGAGGAGCAGTGAATCTTTATTCTTCTTACTCATTCTGTGGAAGCGTGTAAGTAAAGGACGCATATTTAAATGTTGGTTTTGAGTAAGTTATGCTATTATCTAGCTTTACACTATAAAAACTACGCCATTTAAGTAACTTTGGCAGAGAAACATAGTTTAATGAATGTTAGTAGTATAAAGACAATTTGGAATCAGCGCCATCTATGAGAATGTATAAAAATCAAATCAAGTAACACATGAATACTTTTTGAAAATTAATTTAAATTTTGATTGTGTTGGTGAGGTTAGTAGTTAGTTATTCTTAAAATTCATAGATGGCATTGTGCATTTTTTTCATAACTACATATAACATAATACATATAATAAAACAGTAACGAAAGAAAAACTGTACATTGAGAATTTTCAAGAAAAAATGAGTGGGTTTTGTTAGAAAAACGTAACTGGTGACAAAAAGTGACTTTTTAGAATTGTTGTCTGTTTGGCTGTTTGTATGTCCGGGGTGGACTCAAAAAGTACTGCATGGATTTACTTCAAATTTTGCATGAATATTACTAAGAGGTCGGGTCAACACATAGTCTATATATTATCACGCTATCACCTACGGGGGAGGAGCAGTGAATCTTTATTCTTCTTACTCATTCTGTGGAAGCGTGTAATCAAAGGACGCATATTTAAATGTTGGTTTTGAGTAAGCTATGCTATTATCTAGCTTTACACTATAAAAACTACGCCATTTATGTAACTTTGGCAGAGAAACATAGTTTAATGAATGTTAGTAGTATAAAGACAATTTGGAATTAGCGCCATCTATGAGAATGTATAAAAATCAAATCAAGTAACACATGAACACTTTTGAAAATTAATTAAAATTTTGATCGTGGTGGTGAGGTTAGTAGTTAGTTATTCTTAAAATTCATAGATGGCATTGTGCAATTTTTTTTAATAAAAGTTGTATCCTAATAGTTCGTTTTGACAAATTGAAGTTCCAACAAAACCCTCAAAATCTTGAGCAGAGTTCGGATCGTATCAAATGGTATGAGTGTACGATGTCCAAAAGGAAGGCAGTTGAGGCCGTGGACAGAAACCTGCAGGGCATCTGCAGGAACGAACATTTGATGGGTAGTGTCACAGTTCTGTTCAGTGGCGATTTCAGGCAAACGCTTCCCGAGTTGACGCGGGAATCGAGGGCTGACGAGGTGAATGCTTAGGTAAACGATCTTTTTTGTCGTCACAAGTTCGTACGCTGCGCTTGACCATTAATATGAGAGCTCGGCTCGGCGGCATTGCACGCGCTCAAGAATTCTCCGATGTCCTTCTAAGTCTTGGCAAAGGCACTCTACCAGAAGAGAAAAGTGGACAGGCGGTGCTTTTAGAGTCTCTCGGTAGAGTGGTGGTAGGTATCCAGCTTCGAAGAACTCATTCGCAGTGTGTACGTGGACATCAGTCGTACAGCGCACCGCAAAAATAATTCCAGTTTCGGAAGTCGGTGGCCAATAATGAACGAAATAAAACCACCTAAGCCACAGACTTCCGAAACTGGAATTATTTTTCACCTGTTAGTGTTTTTTTAAGAAGTCGGTTGCTTTTTTTTTGTAAAAATGTTTTTATTACTCTTTTGTATCCTGGAATGTATTCCTGCATTATTTTGTCTATTTCCTTCAGTCACATGGTATGACTGAACTCAGCAGGATTCCCATATAACTCTCTTCATGTAACTTATATTTTAATGCTATTTTAAAAGTTGATTACATAAATGCTATAGCGACACTTGAATCTTAGGTAGGTATATTTGGTGCTGTAGAACCTTCACGCAGACGACGTCGCGGGCAGCAGCTAGTAAATAATAATTTTTAGCACTTTACCTCAACATGTTAACATGTGATATGATATGTCACAGCTAAAGTGAACACAAGTAAAGCTGAGAGAACCTGAGCGAGCGAAGCGAGCTCGATTTTTACCACCTCAGCTCAGATATATTTAGATTATCGATACTCCAATACAAATAATATGATGTTGTGTAAGCGTAACAAAAATGATTACGATAGCGGCGCAGCGCGGCGCCTCTATTGTCTTGGCGCCTGTGTGCGCCGCACACTTCGCACACAGGGGCGGCGCGGCCCTGTTAACTGACTTAATTGAATTATTTAAAAATTAATGTGTATCAAAAAAGTTTCTTTGGGAAAGTTATTCGTATTCATGAGTACAATCACGTGTTTAAGTATCGGTCACTAATTACCAGTCATCACCCTATATAAAGGTAAAGTTTGTGACGTTGTAGCAAAGACATTTAATACTAAGGTACTATAGACGGGACATTACAAACAAAATTTCACGATACTTGTGTCCGATTGGACACCGTACGCTCCGCTGCCGCTTCAATACTAGTATATTATTGCAGATGGCGTTACTGAGACATGGGATTACAGATTTTCGATGACATTTATTCGCAAGTTCTCTCTAGTACTCTCTGGATCTACTGAACCGATTTTTAAAATCCTTTTACCAATAGAAAACCACATTATTTGTGATTGTCATAATCCATATTTTATTTTTAAAATTAAGGAGGTTTGAAAGGGATGTCAAAATTCAAAATGCACGTCGAGAAAGTCGAGAGCGAAGTGCTTGTAGTTAATATAGGTAAGCCTGAAATCGCTAATCCGCCTTGAGCAAGTCTTGTGTTTAATGCTCATGCCTTCTGTGTACGAAAAGTAGCATTTGGCTTGCAGTGGGTCAGTGACAGTCTGGTATTATAATTTCGATTCCTGTTTTCAGCCAGGATAAACATAAACAAATAAATTCTACAACTTTAACACAACGCCATCTAGTCCCAAGCTAAGCAGAGCTTGTGTTATGAGTACTAAACAACTGATAAACGTACTCATATGTTTTTAAATACATATATCTATACTAATATTATAAAGAGGTAGAATTAGTTTGTTTGTAAGTTTGTATTTAGAGGGTAATCTTCGGAACTCATGATCCAATTTTAAAAATTAGGTATTACACTGATGGAAAGCTACACTATTGCCGGATGACATAGGCTACTTTTTATACCTGTAATCCCACGGGAACAGGAACTACGCGGGTGAAACCGCGTGACGTCTGCTAGTTATAGATAAATTACACCCAGACACAGAACAAATGATCATGCTCATCACACAAACGTTTGTCCTGGGTAGGAATCGAACCCACAACCTCCGGCATAGCAGTCAGGGTCACAAACTACTAGACCAACAGGCCACTCAAAGATGGATGTTAATGGTGATGAAAGATAGATGTGTACTATTATAAATGACAATTTGCCCAGCGGTCTGTCTTTATGGAGTTATATTTTACATTTTATCTTTAGGAAATAGTATTAAAATAATGTTTATAACCTCATCATGATCACTTCCTTCAGGAACAAAGTCACTGCTGCTACCAGAAAAATCGCTGTCAGCACTGTCTGATTCAACTTCGTGTATAATTCCTGGAAAAAGCATAAACAGTGTTAATTAATAACAATCTTGGAAGGTAGTAGTTTTAGTGGTTTCTTCTGTCTTTTTATTATAATCTAAGTTTTTGTTGGACAAAATTGAATAATAATGTTACGTTGTTGTTATGTTGTTTGTTGTTGTTGTCAAATTATATTGTTTAACTACCTGTTTATTTGCACTGTCTTCTTTATCGACTTTTTGTTTTTTTTTTAAACTATATGTGGAGGCTTGTTATTAGCTATTTTTTAAATATTATACTCTTCATTCACTGGATTGATAGTCTGTAAGCCTTCCTTAGAATAAAATAAAATAATTTTATTGACATTTATTTCTTTAAATTAGTTTTCCAAACAATTTTAAGTGAACATCGTAAAAGTTAAATGTTTTTTTAACTACCTATACTCCATTTTTTTTTGCATTATACAGAAGTTAAAAAAGCTTATTCTTTAAGCACACTTTGTATCGAAAGTACAATAAGATTTTTACAATAATAATTACTATAGACGCCGAATTTATTATAATCTATTTTCCCTGCAGCTGCCACACTTAGTTGTAACCATTTCAACAATTTATTTTGAGAAATGATGTTGATTTCATTAAGTTACATTTAGTTTTAGTTTGAGGCAGGGATGAACAATACATGGAACATTATTCGTTTCACTTTTATTCTTCTAAATTTAAAAAAAATAATTTGAATAAAAATTGTTTTTACAATGTTATGCATTCCTGCTTCTTCAAACCTCTTTTTTCTAATGCTATTATAAATGGATCATAGTGAGGTGAGTTTGGCGTTTTATTATATGAATACTCTGAGAAGTAACACTGAAAGAAACTCAGAGGTCACAGTTTATTTTTAAGTCCAGACATTATCCTGGACAGATCATGTGAGAACTATGCAGTTTAGCATCTGAGATGGTTTAGAAGAAACATCTTGTTTTCATATAGGCAAGGCTTATTTCGTTTCTTTTTACTGTTCCTACTTGATAAAAAGTTGAATAAATAATACTGCCATGTTAGTCTCATGCCTGCAAGAACTACTGCAAACATAATGGCCTGGGTTTGTCATCTATGCTGGACATTGTTAATTAGACTTTATCCAACTGGAATTTCTCAGTAGAAGAGTTTGGATCTGTGCCCAGTTGCACTAGATTCACCTGCTATAACATAAGATTCATACAAAACTGGCGACATGTAGGTACAATGGGTACCTCTTCTGCCTAACCCTTAGGTAAATATAGGCATGATGCAAAGCTGTTATCTTCTTGACCACCATGTCAAAAAAGCAAACTGGCCAGTCAGACTCGCGCAAGAAAGGATCCAGACCATTATCATAAAAGAGATTTATAATAAGCTTTCTATTTATTTATTTTACCGTAGAGTCCTAGAAGAAGGGTCCTGCCTGTTTTTAGCCTCTGGGTACAGAACCTTAATTCATTAAACCCCAAGAGGATACCGGTGTCCGCGCTGTCATTGTCTTTCCATTGTGTCAAAAATTGACATGATTGAAAAGTTTAAAAAATGCCTTTAGCGCCAAGCAATTTGTCATGTACCTAGTTAGGGCTGTCGTGTTACAAACGACAGCCCTAACTACATTATAGGCAAAAAAAAAATTGTTACTTTTTGCAATTTGCCAGTCAGTGTCAGGCTTTATGTTGAACAAAATATGATTTGTGACTGTAACATCTCTGTTGTTACAGAATTATTATCGTTCAAATCATTAAGTCAACCCATAAGGGAAGGTTCATATCTGACGGAACATGCGTCGGGTATTATCGGTCGCGTAACGCCAGAACAGACAAATGTATAGAAAACCACTTGACGGTTCACACTCAACAGATGATGCGTTAGTGCGTCGAAGTACATTGTCGCAAACGCTCGGCACATGTTCCGTCAGATATGAACCTTCCTTAAGTTCATAAAATCCCATTGAATTATTTATTATTTAAAGAAAAAGTCATTTAATGGGATTCAATTAACTTAGATCGTTGTATTGGTGATTTTAATTATTATAACTCAGATAAGCCTTTTTTGTTTTTGACTGGCCCGTTGGTCTAGTAGTTAGTAACCCTGACTGCTATGTCGGAGGTTGTGGGTTTGATTCCCACCCAGGACAAATGTTTGTGTGATGAGCATGATATTTTGTTCTGGGTCTGGGTGTAATTTATCTATAATATGTATGTATTTAGAAATATATAAGTATGTTTATCAGCTGTTTAGTACCTATAACACAAGCTCTCAAGCTTAACTTGGGACTACATGGTGTTGTGTGAAAAGTTGTGGAATAATAATTTTATTTGTTACATGGTCACAAACCATAATAATATACATATACATAATACACTTGACACTGAAGGGCAAATTGCAAGAAACACATGAAATTTTGAATTTCACGGGCTACCCCAGGCACATCTTCTTGTTTTACAATTTACATACTTACTTTTCTTAATAATATCCTTAACTTGTTTAGGTGTTGCCTGAGATACTTTGGTTAGTGGGCTTTGGAGTGCGGCTAGTCTTCTTGGTGTCTTCATTGGTGAATCGGTAGGTTTTGGAGAATTACTGATAGCTGCTTTCACTTTGTTCTGTAGATCCAGTTTAGTGTGCCGAGATTTGAACTTGAACATGTCTTGGCCCTCTACATCGTCTTCACTGAATAATGCTGAAATTCATATTGTCGTTAATGATTTAAATGACCATGAATTAATATTATAACTATACAATATACAATAAAACTCATTAAAATTAATTAACACACACACAAACACGTACACATACTTTTTATGTACCTACACTAAAACTAATTACAAATAAAATAATACTAATAAAAAACCCCTAAGAAAAACAAAACTGGAACACTCAGAAGTCAAAGTACTTAATATACTTGATTTATAAGCTTACAAAAGGTCACTGCCTTCATTGTGTGTAGTAAGCTAATAGATATTCTGCACTGCAGATTGGCGTTTTTGCAATATAAACTTTTTGACAGCTAAGTGTTTTTATCTATTGTAAAATAGTGCAGTCAAGCATAGTACAAATTATCTGTATGAAATCCTAACAGCCAAATAGTGATAATGATTAATGAATTATTGTTATTTTTTAATTGACTGCCTACTTTTTGACAATGTTTATTTTTTAAATTAAATAAATAAAGACTTTGGGCTATTAAGAAATTCCAAACGGAAAAACTCAATAAGTTTTTTTGTGATGTGGGAATCAAACCTGGGACCTCATCAATCAAATTTATAGTATCCACACAGAGGAAATTATTCACTACATTGGGTTAGTAAGACTACTGACAAAACATAGAGAATAATTTGTGCTTGATTGATGACAATAGGCCCCATTACATAGGACTTCAATACAATGGCGAAATGTGGGCCTGCTACATTTCTGCCTAATCCTTGAGAGTATATGCCTGTATTCCACAAAGAATTAGTCAGAGGATAGAGGGTGATGCTATGATATATTATGTTGACTGATTGAAAATATCATTGTACCTGTAGGTTTTTTTAAAGCATTTTCATTATGAACTTCATCTTCTTCAGAGCTGCTAATATCTTTATAAGATCTCCGTTTTGTTGGTGTGCTATCCAAGAAATCACCATACTTTTTTGGTTTAGTCCTTACTCTAGTAGTCCGTCGGGATGGTGAGTCTAGTGACTCATTGGTATCGTCTGTAATTTATATAAGAAGTTTACATTAATATCAAAACAAGAAATGGGCAAAGTAATGAAACTCATGTTGTTTGTTTTTATATCAACTGTGGAAACTGAGAACTACAAATAGCTAAGACCTTGGCGACGAAATAAGAGTATTTTATGGGCATTGTAGAAATACAAATATATAAATAAAAGGTAAACTTACCCACGGTAACGATAGTTTGGCTTTCACCAAAACGAAGACGAAACCCGCCACTGGACATTTTTGCTGGCCAAATTGAGAATTTTATAGAATAAATGTGTGGTACCTATTGAATAAAACCACAAAATGATGCTACATTAAGATTGGTTCTTGAACAAAAATGTTTTCGCACTTTTGGATGGGTCAGTGAATCTGTTCTTTTTTCCAATCTAACTCTGACCGGCACTCCGCAAGTCAAAACAACCGGTAATAAATTAGAAACCACACCGAAAACAATGCTCTATTTTACTCTACGAACTACGAAGAAACACCTGTCGTTGACATCAATGACATCTGTCCAAAACATGAAAAAAAAAGCACTATGCTATGGAGTGGAGCTATGGAAATCCTTAGATAATATACAGCTTGGCAAAAAAGAGTGTGGAATAAATGAGGTCGCTAGTATCGCGCATGTGGCCACCCTGAATAGTACGACTTAACAGGTTTGATACTTATTATTTTTCCCAAAGCTAAGTGGGTGGTTCTGTCTGTCGGATGCTACGCAAACACCATGGAAGGCTTCAATGTCCAGTATTAACACTATTAATAGTGGACAAATATGTATAGCAACATGTAAAAATGTATACGAAGCATAAGAAGTATGTAAGAATGCATATGCTACGATTCTTACATACTTCTTTTGCTTCGTATGCGATCTCTAGTTTCTGCCTACCAGCGTGGGAAAGAGGCGTGAGTTAATATACCTATGTATGTTATAGTGGGCACTGAAGCCTTGCACGAAAGTGATGCATTAGGTATACACAGACAGATATTAATCATGCCCTCGAGAGCAGTCTAACCGTAAGATTGTTAGGAATTAACGACAATAGTTTGTTTACAGGGATAAGATAATGAAAGAACACGTTTTTTTTAGTTTTATTTTATTACCAAAAATTTAATCAGACGAATCGAACACACTACCATCAAATATTCGGATCCCGGAAAAACTCAAATGTTGGCTAGAGCTTCCTGCAACTTCTGAAACACTAGTATTTTCTAATTCTGATAAATCACTGCTACTGTCATCTGTGAGATTTATTACTGTCATGATATTATTTTTCTATTTTCATTACAATATCCTCGCATGATATTTTCCAATCTTAGTAATGTTTGCTAATGCTTGTTCAGCAGCCACCTTTAAAAACAAAAAATAATCATAAACAATGGTTCTAACATAGCAAATTTAAATATGTATAAACTAGGCTACATACCTTTACATCAATGGATCCAAAATTGATTGAAGCAATTTAATGTTTTGCAATGCCCCATATTAATTCAATTAGATTCACGTCACAATGATAAGGTGGTAACTTTCTTCAAGCGCCTTTGATGTTTTCCCGGTGTTTAAAAATATCTTATTTTTTACCTTCCCTTAACATTTTTCTTACTGTGTTGACAGATTTACCTAAAACAAAAAGATACGGTACCTACTTTATTATTAATTCCCTATTCTTTATCTTCAAGTATCAAATATGGGTATACGAGGCTCTTTAAACTACAAAACATAACCTTAAATTTCAATTTCTGTAAACAAGACAAATATCTACTTAAATCTGTATATCAACAAAACTACGCATTGAATACATTTAGAAAAACTTATTTAATGTACAATGATTTAATTAGGGTAGATAAATACCTGTCCTAGCGGCAGTTCTTCGATAAACATTCCCGTAATCGGACAAAACTTGTCCTGCTTCAGATTTGGCCAAACACCACAAAAAGACGAGGTAAATCACTGCTCTGATACAACTACGAATGGTTTTACTAACTTTTAATCGTTAATTTTGCAACAAAACTTAATAATTTTCTTAAATCTATGAAAAACGACGAGGATTTACGCACTTTTGACACATGATGTACTAGCACTAGACAAATAAATCAATGTTGCCACAATGATCCACTTTTAGTTTCAACTGTCACCGCGTCAGACTCTTTTTTGCCAAGCTGTACCTCATAGTCTAAGGGGAAATCATATGGAATTGTTAGGATACGCATACACTACAAAAATTTGATGACTTGGACATGATTGTTCCGGGTCATTATTTAGGCTAAGAATTATCGTAGATTTGGTATC
The DNA here is from genome assembly GCA_921972225.1 of Euplexia lucipara. Lineage (NCBI taxonomy): Eukaryota > Metazoa > Arthropoda > Insecta > Lepidoptera > Noctuidae > Euplexia > Euplexia lucipara. Next base: position 13,668,012 of record OV179148.1, read on the forward strand.
TTTGTACAATGATAATTAAATTTAAATTAAAATAATTTTAGACCGATATTTCTTATCATTTATACATATTACATTTATTTTGTAATATGTTTAAATGATAAGAAATATCGGTCTAAAATTATTTTCACCCATAGAATGTATAATTTCCTAAATGGGTCAACCCGTTTACAGGGCTTTGAGCATCTATGGTATCCTATAGAACTAAATCAGCAACACTCTCGACACCATTGCGCTCTTGCCTTAGATGTAATATATTATAATATTGGAACAGAAGGTAGGGAAGTGAGTTTATTAGACAAAAATCGATGAAATAAACATCGATTTTTATTTATTCAATATAAATCGATTTGTTAATAATCGATTTAAATCAAAATCAATTATTTCTAATATTTAAATATCTACATGCTATTCATATTCCAATAATAAACCCAGGTTTATATTAACAATTAATTAGATGACAAATCCAATAAAATAATACGACTAAGGAAAAAAAACAATTTTAAACTAAAATTCAAAGCGAACGTTCCTTTTAACTTTCAAGGCAAGGAATAAGAAATGAAATATTATTATTGATACCTAAAAATGTTTGAAACTCATTTTGAATTTGCAGGTGGACTGTGGAGTAAGGGCCAATTTGTTAGACTCTAACTCTGAAAATGTGCTTACTAAAAGTAAGTGAACATTCCCAAAAATTTACTAGACTGGCCTGTTGGTATAGTAGTTAGTGACCCTGACTGCTATGCCGGAGGTCGTGGGTTCGATTCCCACCCAGGGCAAATGTTTGTGTGATGAGCACGATCATTTGTTCTGTGTCTGGGTGTAATTTATCTATAATATGTAGAAATTTAGAAATATATAAGTATGTTTATCAGCTGTTTAGTACCCATAACACAAGCTCTTAGCTTAGCTTGGGACTAGATGGCGTTGTGTGAAAAAGTCGTGGAATATTTATTATTTATAATTTTATTGCCATTCGTTAGTACAACGTTAGTATGAGATTTTTAATATAATTTAATGAATTACCAGGGTTTTAAGTAAATAAAAACAGAAAAAATATATAAAATGTTTTAATAATGTTCAATTTATAAGTAACAAAATTAATAATAAGGAACAAATAAAATAAATGTCGTGATTTAAAACTTAAACTTAAATTATAGGTTCTTTTTGTAAACACGGTTAGGCGCAGACGCAAATAAATTGAGCATATATTACTGGCTGCTTCTAAAAATATAAACTTAATTTAACCTCAAAGTAAAACAATTGTTTAGGATGTTTTACAATGATTAAAATGTGCCTACCTACAGCATCATTTGGGAACTGTACTAAACCCAACCTCGCGGTTCTAAATCATGGGACAATCTAAAACATTTAAGTTCAGACCAAGCACATCAATCTACCTCAAACTGTCAAATTTTCCCAATTTAAAATGAACCTTATTCTGTTTGAAATAAACTTGCAAAACTTGTTAGCATAATATGAAAATAGGTAGACGGTGAATTACAAATGGAATACTGGCAAGTGTGTTTAGTCCGCCAATTGATTACCTAGAGTGACAAAGCTATATTTAAAACATTCATAAGCTTATTATCTAACAACAACAATATCAACTAATATTTAAAGTATAGGTATGTTGGAATCCACATATACTAGAATAATCACAGACTATTAACTCCAATCAAATCTATTTGGATTCAACCTAACAATACCATAATGTTTTATTCTTACTACAAAATAAAGAAAAAGAATATTTCATTTAAAACACGTACCTATTAATGAACAGGAATTTAGGGGTATTTTTTAATATTTATTTATACCACCACACACATCACACATTTTCGGGTTACTTCTTATTATCATTTTAAAAGTGGTTTTGAACATCATTCAACAAAAGTGATTCGGATAGGTTCTCAGGGTAATAGATTCTCTCGTGATTCTGTGGTATATTATTCTCGAGTAGATAAAATGGCTTCTCAATCAGGCTCCAATGAAGTATGGATATAGTTGCCTATTTCAGAGCAGATTCTGAAATTTCTGAGAACTTTTCTAATGAAGATTTGGCTGACATCCTTGATGTGAAAGCAGACTGGGTAAAGTTGGTGCGTACTGCCCTAGAGTATCAAGGATTTGATCCTAGAGTCATCCTCAGTCAATTGATACGCAATAGAAAGAGTTATGAAGCTCAAAAGAATGACTTGATTCAGTGGGATCTCAGAAATGTAGGTGATGATTTAAAAATGAAAACTAATACTGCCAGAGAAGATATTTTCTCTAATAAAGAGTCTGTTGCTGTGTTGTCTTACATCAACTTCATGATAACTGTGTTTCTAGCTAGAAACAATCATATAAATAAGATCATCAAGAAGGCTAGAGGAGGGGTTGAAGACATTCTAAATATGTTAAAAGAGAAGTACGTGATGGATGACGACACCCACAAGAGTGGAACATCATTAGAGTCAAGAACCATCACTCTTCTTAGAATTGCTGGAGTGTTTCCAGGGACTGCAGTAAGAATGTTCCATGACAATGTAGTTAAGGAAATTGTATCTTATGAATCATTCTCAGGCAACATGAAGCCTATTACTCATGCTATATGTTGTCCCCTACTGCCCTCAGTATGTCCTGTTTCTATAATATCAAAAGCAGGCAATAATTTCCATCCGGTGATGATATGGAATGCCATTAAACTTGATGGGATAATCCATAGAAGAGATAAAGAGTACACTCCACTGATTGAGTTGCTAGGATATTACCGTGCTGGATTCCAATCATCAGCCGTGCCTGAGAAGTCCAGAGTAGCTATGTTCAGAAACATCGGGCTTCTAATCAGGGGTGATGAAGGCCTAACTAGTGAGGCAAAGGCACTAGTGGATTCCTGCCAATCTAGCCTCAACTCAATCAGGACTGATGATGAGAATCATGCACTTATGATTAAGGTTGCCAAGTCTGGTGACATGATTTTATTTTAGAACTTAGTAATTTAAATTAAGTTTTATTCCATTTTGTCTTTTAAAATTTTTAGTTTAGATTCCAAATTTTCCTGTAATTAGTTGTATCATACGTTGTGTATAATCTTATATTCTTTAATATTTTGTATTTTTTTATGTTTAGTCTTATAATCTAGAAACAACGGTGCTTTAGGGTCGATACATTTGTTACGGAAAATGAGCCGAGAGTATGCGACGCTGTACCTCGAAGCACTAAAGCATCATCGGTTGAGTCTGAAGGTTCAATGTTTTATTATATATTTGACTGTTCGGACATTTCGCGACCGAGAACTCGCGACACATTTTCCGTTAAATTTTACCCTTATTGTGATTTACTGCAGTAAAATACATAGCGCAAACATTCATTGAGACAATCGATTTTCACATTTATTTTTGACTGGCCTGTTGGTCTAGTAGTTAGTGACCCTGACTGCTATGCCGGAGGTCGTGGGTTCGATTCCCACTCAGGACAAATGTTTGTGTGATGAGCACGATCATTTGTTCTGTGTCTGGGTGTAATTTATCTATAATATGTATGTATTTAGAAGTATATAAGTATGTTTATCAGCTGTTTAGTACCCATAACACAAGCTCTCAAGCTTAACTTGGGACTAAATGGCGTTGTGTGAAAAAGTTGTGGAATATTTATTTAAAAGTATTATTTATTTATTTCTTTACGAATATACTTAACATCTCTGCTTACGTCAAATAATGCCAAAAAAATATATTCTAGAGACTTTTACAGTAGAGGACTACTACTTCAGCCTTGTAAATACATATACGAAACTACTAGTTTCTCCAACTAACCATATAACAATATAAACAGTAAGAATGGTAGCTGTACTCATTTTTATCCGGTTTTACTCTGTGCCGTATGTCAATTGTACTTATTTTAGAATTGCTGCTCTAAGAATTAGGTATAAAATAACTATCATACTATCAGGATAACCTAAAACTAATATAGCACATTTCATAAAAAAAATACTTATGTCAAGCCAAATTAAAAATTAAAGTAGAAAACTTAAACCTATAACAAATCAACAGAGAAATCCTGCTTTCTAGAGATCTATACTCATTTCTCAATCATCTTTTTCTATCTTCACTACATTCTCTACGGTTTCTAAACACTTTAATGAAGGACATAATCCGAAAAGTAAAGAAACTGACAAAAAATACATTATATTATTTAGAATTAACAATTACAATTAAAAACTAACTCCTTCGTCGCTCTTAAGTAAAATTACTGTATTGTCTTGATGTAAAAAATAGCTTGTTTTTAATTACGTACGCGTAACACTCGTATAAGAATAACAATTACATTCTTTCAAGACACTTAAGTGGCATTTTAAGGTAAATTAACGACCTCGTTTTTCCGATGTGAAAAAGAGATGGCGTTAGTCCTGTTTAACTTAATCTCTCTCTCGCACCGAAATAACAATGGGTCTCTGTAACACTCTCAACTGGGCTCTTGAACAGTTTAATCATCTATCCGGTTACAATCCTACACAATATAGTTAATGGGTAAAATCATGGAACAGTCGCATAATAATGACCATTTTAGCTATACATTATAGGAATGTAGGTTATATTTATTTTTATGCATATGATTTATTATACTTTCAGTTTGCTATACAATACATTGACAGTTGTCAGTTTTATAAACTTATAATTTCCATGAAGCATTAATCAACCCAACCAGGACACAGTTTTTTACCAGTATTATGTTTTAGTGGTTCATTTAAATTTCCAAAAACATGGATACGTCTTTTGCACGAATGTTTTACAAAGAATAAAGTATCATTTATGTATAAACAATGAATTCAAAAGATAATTATGAAGAATAATATGAAATAGTAATTTACTACAAAATTTAATAATTACAATAATAATTACACCTGTCTTCATAAAATGATTGTTGTTTGATAATTTAGATTGTATTTACATTTATACTCATGTATTTGGTGTAGCTTCTAAGTCGAGATATTTATTTTTTTATAATATTTTGTTTTTTATATTTACTTGTAGTGAAAAAATATTTCTATTCGTCCATATTGAATCACGATCGTCATCGTCGATAAATCACGTTGCTAATTCACATAATGTTTCATTTATTGTAGTAACGCACTAGCTTACTTCACAATAGTCTGGGTTGGTTTCCTGTCAGTCGATGTACCTTCTGATAACACTAGCCGCTTCGGTTTGACCCATGTCTTCCAAAATCATCGCCAAAGACTTTGAAGTTACGTCATCTCGAGAATCCTGCAAATAAACGTCTCGTTATTATTTCAAACCAAGCCTGCCGAAATATTTCAGTTTCCAATTCGATTTAGGAAAAAAATCTTTAACGCCTGGACATAAAGTTTAGTTTTCTCTGCTACTTCGACATATTTTGTTATTAGTACCTCGCACCTTTCTTGGTCACTTTGTTAACGTAGTTCAAGTTTTTTTTTAATAATTTACAATGTATTAGTACCTAAATACTGATTATTATGTACAGACGCCAGCACATCAAGTTACCCCAATGTGTCAAATTTTCCCAATTGAATATGAACATTGTGTACACATTAAATAAACAACTGATTGACTCGTTGGTCTAGTGGTCGCAAGCGCTACTGCTGAGCATGAGGTCCCGGGTCGGATCCCCAGATCGGGAAAAGCGTCATTGAGTTTCTCCATCTGGAATTTCTCAGTATCAGCGCGAAGTCTAGATTTGTGCCCGTTTCTTGGCAATAGGCTCGCTCCCTATTACATATGACTTAAATATAACTGGTGAAATGTTTATGCCTAATCCTTCGGGGATAACAGGCGTGATGTTATGTGATGTTATGTTGTGTTATGTTTAATAAACAAAAAGAAAAGTAAAGCATCAAAAAAAATATCTGCATCGCTGTCAACTGGAATCGTGCCCAAAAGACTGGCGGCAGTGCCACGTTGAATGACAATGCTGATACTCTGGCCTAAATAAAGCCTTTGGTCACGTGCAGAGAATGGACATGGGAATGAATGAACTTTACCTTGAGATGTTTGAGCAGTGTGAGCGTGGGGCTGGGCTGTGCGGCGTACCACTCGAGCAGGGCATCGAGTCTCAGCCGCTCTGCCAGTACTCGCCACGAGCCCGACACATCCACAAGCATCGACACCTCGTGCGCGTACAGGTTTAACTCCTGGAGACCAGCCTCTGGATAGTCCTGCCAATCAATATGGCTCTTACAATAGAGTTGGTCGCACATACAATTAAAAGTTGGGAGTAAAAAGACCCATTTAGGTGGATAATTTTATTATTATTATTTATTTAAGTGAGTTCATACTCTAAGTAAAACGTAGTCCTGCAAAACCGTGTCATAGGTTTGAATGCGGGTGATTAGACAGGATATTTAGCAACTGACGAGTAAAAGTGTTTGTAGTCTTCTCCATACGAAATTACCTTTTGGAAGGGGCAACTAGAATCATTATATTTTATTTAACTTGTAAGTTTAACGTTCACAAGTGCCTTTTAAATGGCCTAATTGAAATAAATGATTTGACTTTGACTTTTGACTTTATGAATGTATTCACAGAAATAAATATCTTTTTTAAAATTCCACATGTTGTTCAAGTTCCAAAACCTCTCCACATGTTAAGACTTATATCTCAACATCATTATTTGTCGAAGATCATTAACATCCAATCATTGTCTTCAATTAGATCTTCGATCTTAGGTTTCGAAAAATCTCGGAACATTGTTCGTTTTATGAGCAACAGTGCTGACCCGACTGTAAGTTTTCCCGTCTCATCGTAACAGAGTTTATGACATCAAGTGACGTCACGATGAGACATCAAAAACGGGCAAGACACTCTGGTTATAGATCGTTTTATTGGTACTACACACAAAACTAAAAATTGCAGAAACATAATTGTAAAATAACTCCCTAGTTTCGGCTTTGGTGGTTTTGTTTAATTCAATAAGCATTATTTGCCACCGACTTCCGAACCACGAGTTATTTTACACCTTTTAGTGTTTTTTTATGAAAATGGTTCTTTACAAAGTATCATATTTTGGTTTTTTGTTAAGTGGAGCGTGAGTTTACGCATTTATGTCTGAGTGGATGTTTTTCAGTTTTCTAGATATTAAAACCGAACTACTCAACCGATGTCGATGAAATTCATATAGGACCACACGGACGTCCCGTGTGGTCCTATATGAATTCCATTGGGAACCTCCTTTGTTTTTGTAAGTTGGTTAAAAACAATGCACTACGTAAGAATAAAATACTTACGCCTTCGTCAGCCGATTCAAAATCGTCTTCCGGTTCGGACTTGATATCATCTTCGTCTATGCAGTCCATTGTGACGTATGCTTTCATCAGTTCTTTGAGCTCGGGCTTCTTATTGACTAACCTCCACGCTGATTCGTTGCAATCCTCATGTTTCAGAGGGTAAGCCTAAAAATATTAATATATCATGATTAAATACATTCACATTTTTCCTTATCCTTCATACAATTATATTTTAAAAAGGACTGACTGGCCGTTTGGTTCAAGTAGGTAGTGGCCCTGACTGCTACGCCGGAGGTCGTGGGCTCGATTCCCACCAGGACGAATGTTTGTGTGATGAGCATGATCATTTGTTCTGTGTCTGGGTGTAATAGCACCCAGACACAGAACAAACAGCTATTGCTGTTTAGTATCCATAACACAAGCTCTCAAGCTTAACTTGGGACTAAATGGCGTTGTGTGAAAAGTTGATGTGTGATGAGCACGATCATTTGTTCTGTGTCAGGGTGTAATTGATCTAATAATATGTATGTATTTAGAAATATATAAGTATGTTTTCATTTGTTTAGTAGACTAGATGGAGTTGTGTAAAATTTGTGGAATCTATTTTTATAATTCTTCTTAGCGTTCGTTGGCAAACATAGACACTAAATATAAAATGTATGTTCGGTCCAGTATTCAGCCACGACGCTACGATGACGCAATCATTAGGTCCTATCTTGTAGAGGTGATAGGGCACGCAGCGCAAGATAAAAAGTCGACTATGGTTTGCAGAGAGGTACCGCATATAGGCACTGAAGGTCGGCGTCATTTTCTTAAAGCATATTTTATAGGCTGTACTTTTGCTTCCATTTCTGTATAATTACAGTATGCTAGACTATTATTATAAAGAGAAAAGATTTCATTTTTTGTTTATTTTTATTAGAATAGAATAGAATAGAATATATTTTATTGTAAAACACGAGTATACAGCAAAACAATTATGTGTAAGGTCTTAAATTTAACAGCTAGATCTGCGTGTTCTGCCATTTATGGCGTACAAAATAATAGTAAGGTTGGTTTTTAACCATACAACGTTTGAGTCTATACATTAAAAATTGGAAAAGAGAAACAAACAAAATAAGGTAAAAATAAAAATAAGATATTTGATGGTGATAATGTGAAAATATCGTAATTGTAAGAAACCATTTAAAAAATATTAATTGCGGTCATTTAAGAATTCCGATATAGTGTAGTAACATTTGGCTATGAGCATTTTTTTTAAATGTATCTTGAATAAAGCGGTAGGCATTTGTCTAATAGGTTTTGGGATTTTATTATAAATGATTGGTGCCAAACAAAGAACACTTTTACGCATCAATGCCGTGGTTGATCTTGGCACATATAGTTTATTATTATCCCGTCGATTACGGATCGAAACATCTGATAGCTTTTTAAATAAGTTAGGATTGGTGGTGGACTGGTTAGTTGGTATTGAATAGGCCCCGAAACTACTGAACCGATTTGAATATATCTTTCGTCGTTGGGAAGCTACACTATTCCCGGGTGGCATGGGCTACTTTTTTAGGCCTGTATTCCCGCGGGAACGGAAACTACGCGTGCCGTCTGCTAGTTAATTAAAAGACGGTGTGAAATGTACCTTTTTCTCCAGTAAAAGCCGTGCTATTTCGACTGAGTTTTCCATGATTTGACCGCCGCAGACGATTTGCAGGGCTGTGTTGCCTGCACCGTCCATGACGTCAATTTCATCCTGAAAAATGGAAAATATCGAGATTACGCATCCAGACAATTAAATTAGAAATCGGTAAACTTTCAACATACGCTCTTTTTTTGTTCAATTTGAGTTTGTTCACGGTATTTTTTTTTTAATTTAAAGGTTCCAGACTTTATGGTATTACGAAATAAATTGATAATGATATTTAGAGTAACTGCCTTGAAGAACACAACATTCCGCCTCTTTACATTTGTGTACTTGAAGTATTAAATAAATATTATGAAATCATTCGAGAGGACATCATAATAAATTAAATAGGGTGAGTGGGGGTAAGTCGGAATGGATTTTAGATGAGATAAATAGTGTTGATTTGAAACGGTTGTGAAACAAAGGGATTCAAATCAAATGCATAAATTGATGTTTTGGGTAAAAAAGTATAGTCAACTTGTTACTATAATGCTGACAGAAATGTTTTTGAACCAATATTTTATGCAAAAAACGTTAATAAAATTGGTCTTAAGAAAAACAATATGTTGGGGAAAGATGAAACGCCCAAGGGGTAAGATTGATATAGTTACTAAAATCGTATTTATGGTCATTATGAATGTGTGGTGATCAAGAAACCTTCTGCTACAATAACCTTAATAGCTTGAAAATCAGTTACATTCAAAAATCGCATTATAAATGCAAGAAAAAATAATTCATCAAATAAAATATATCGATCTTACCCCGTTGAAACGGCTAGCAGTCAGGGGTTCTCAACATGTTATAAGATATTTTAAAAAAAACATGCTCATGATTGTGAAGTCTTAGTCGGGTCAATAAATAAAACACACGTTTTCATTTAGTACCGTACATTGTAATATTTTTTATAAAATAAACTACGAGAGCAGAATACAATAAAACAGGCATTTGAAAAATTATTTTTCAAAGGAGGTAGTAGTTGTTCCAGATGAGTTCTGGCCTTTGTTCAAGACCCGATTAATGTCTTTGCCTGCAAATAGCTAAAATATTCTCCCACGATGAACGAATCTATATTCACTCTCTATATTGCAATTTCTTAGTCCTCAGGAGTATAACAAATCGCCCGTAACGATTTCCTTATGGAGTTACGAGGCATGTTGATCCTAAAACAAAAATAAAAAGTTATGAATGTATGCAAGATGAAATTTCATATGCTTAAAAAGCAGTTGTATAATACTTTTTGATCGTGTAGGTATTGCACTTACGTATAGAACATCTGACTTTTTTTTAAACCGCCAAGCGTTTTAACACTAGGGAGTCTAGAAGGATGTACTGATTCCATGGTAAAAGTTTATAATACGATGTAGTGTAAGGGGGGATACTACCGTATATTTCAGATTGAGAACCCCTGACCTTTTGTATGAGTTTCGTAAACGGGGTAAGACGGAAAGTTTTATATTATCATCTTACCCCGTTAAATTTTGCCGGGGAAAGTTTGAAAGGCACCATAAATCCTAAAATACGTGAAATATACTAGTCACCACATTGTAGAGCATATAACATTTCAAATCTAATTACGAATATCAAAACAAAATGTTTGTGACTTACCTGTGTAAAGAGATACAGCATGCGGGGTAAGATTGAAAAACTCAATTTTACGCGGAAAATGTGTCCGTTCGGAAAAATGACAAAAAACACGAGTAAGTTCTTACTTAGCGACTGACGCAGACTGCAGAGCGGGGAAAGACAAAATGGTCCCTACAACTGTATTGCCAGAATTAAAAGAATTCCTTGGTATTCGGCGTTATTGTATTTTTTTTATCTTTCCCCGTTTTTGATCTTACCCCCAGTCACCTTAGCTATAACATTTATTACCCTTATATGTATCAGCAAAAACCAAGAAATATTGGACTTTCCAACATTTTTTCTATTGACATTAAGAACAGGTAGGTATATCAATTTTATTTCTCAATATAAAAAACCTCGGCATAAACTTCAGAATACTTATCATTTTTCATGAAAGGACCATGCAAAAAATCGTCCCATACCACCAACAGATTTCAAACGTATCTCAATCAATTCATCTTGGCATCATGATCATTTTTTATTATGACGACATCTTCGTAAGTCATAGGGGTATCGCACAAAACAATATTTTTTATACACACTTTTTGGTACAGTAAATTGTAAAAACGTACAGGAACACTATTTAACTATAAAAAAAACTATTGATAGTGAACAGCCGTGAGATGCACAGGATAAAAAACCAGTCTGGCGGTGCGCATAATATATAGTCTCAATTTTTTGGTATATGGAGAAAGGTCGTCACACTGAATTTAACCTGCCGGCAGAAATGCTATCTACTATAATGATATACGAATCATTACTAACTTACAAACTGGAAAACAGTTCTGTTGACATAAATATGTTTGTACATGAACAATAACAAAAAATGTGATTAATACTATCCCAAAATGTTGTTATTTCATAAATTATACATGTTATAAAAACCTTAAGTGTTTAGTTGATCAGTTGTTTATTGTAAAATGTCTAAAACAAGGTTATTTAAAAAAAAAATAAGTACACCCTTTTTAAGTAAACACTTTTTTTTTAATTAAGTACCCCATATATTTGCGGACTAAAAATTGTTATTTGTGTTTTTATGAGACTTCATAATAATATTGAAACAAGTCCCATGTCTGTTGGTGGGTTGGGACAGCGCCCATACAATCTTTTGCACGGTCCTTTGGCTCACTGTGTGTAACTTGGTCGAACTTAAAGGTAGGATAGTTTTTTATCCCGATTATTGACGTCAATATTTGTTATTGCAAGTTAAATGTTTTCCCATAATAAGTTCCATAAATTTCTAACAGATGGCAGTGTAGGTTAACATTTGAGCCACAGCGATGCGTAGCCAGAGCAGTTAGATATCTTTATCATCATATAATAATAATAATTTATTAAACCAAGAAAATTACAATGTTATTATAAAATCATAAAATATAAATATGCCAAGCCTTCCCGACTATGTTGGTGTCGGCTTCCAGTTTAACCGGATTTAGTTCAGTACCAGTATTTTACATGGAGTGACTACTGCGAGCCGCTGTCAGACAGCCTCCACAACTGATTACGGAAAAGATTGATATTAAGAAAAAAAAGTAAGTGTGTACTTATGTACGTGCGTTAGAAGTTATATTTCTTTGAAGTAACAAGATAAAAATCTTTCTACATTTTTTTCAGTCGCTTTATCTTACATTTGTAGAAAAAACGACACTAATAATAGAAACAAACTAAAATGTTGACTATAGCTAACTTTAGTGTAAAAAATTACTATCATAATTTTTCCCTAACGCGCCAAAATAAGTGTAGCTTAAAAAAAACATTTCTACTTACTGAGGGTATGAACTCGAGCAATATCTTCATGACGGCCAGTCGGTCATCGTACGCGGCGAGGTGCAGTGGTGTGCGTCCCTCCGCGTCGCGCACGCTAAAGCTAGCACCATTCTGCAGCAGCAACCGCGTGCCGTACTCCCAACCCGATACTACAGCCATATGTAGGGCTGATTGCTTTTCTGTTTTGGAAATGTCATCATATCATTATTATGCGTTTCAAATAAGAATAGGAACGTCAATGACCTCTATCTGTCAAATATCGCTTGAAAAGTACGGCCTGCAACGAAACCTTAATCGCGTATCAATTATTTTCTTTTTTTTTTGTTTTACCGAGTCGAAGTCATTCAAAATGAAAAACGTCTTAAATTAATTAGTCTTGAGGAGTGCTTTCGTTTTATTAATTCTGTTTGTTACACGGTTTTTTGCTGTTGTTGTTGATATTTGTTTTTGTTTTCATCTCCCTGACTGCTCGAAAATGTGTGAACGAGGCGCAGTTTTGCATGGGAGGGCTCGAGAGATTATCTCCAATGTAAACAAATACTTTGAGAGTACAATTTAGAAAATTATACGTACGTAATCCGTAAATAAATTATATTTAGAGAAAACCTTGTTTTGCTGATCATACCCAATTTATTCGAATTGACAGCTATGACGTCACAACATGGCGCAAAGTGATTCCTAATCTCATTTGAAACGCATAGTATTTGCGTCAAAAGATGTCCGGTGTTCAAAATGTCAAATATTCAGGTAATACAGGCGTCACAAGTGTGTTATGTTACGTTATGGTATGTTATTTTATGTTGGATAAAAACTAAGGTAAAACTTACCACCATTGTAGTCGTTTAAATCACAAGGCACGTCGTTCTTCTTGATGGAGTCTAAGAGTATGTCTAGACAGGATCTGTACTTTACGGCATAGTGAATCACGTTCAGGTCTTTGTCGTCTTTTATCATTGGATTAGAACCTAAAAAAATAAGTTATGCTCATACAGTACACGATCTTGAATCCCCTAACGTTATAATTCTTGGTATACACCAAGAAAGGCTGACCTGATACAATGTGAAAAAAATGGGTCTAGAATCATATAGAGAAAACATGGTTTCAGTACATGCGATGGTGTCCCACCAACCCTGTCTTCTAATATAGTTTAAATTATCTAATTGTAAACAGTAACATCATTTACAAATGTGTAATGCATGAGACTATGCCTATGTGTGTGTTTACAATTTATGGCTGGCCAGCCCTCAAAGAGGATAGAGATCCAGGCCTAGTTGAAAATAAAGTAAGAAAGAAGGAAAGAAAGAAAATACATTTTTAAGGTACACGCACAGAAATTGTGAGCTAGCATCAAATTGGTTTGAGATACATTACACAATCATGTATGGCATGAACGATGTAAAAGTTCGTCCTCCATGTATTATACTATAAAATCAATAATCAATCGAAATTCATTTATTCAAATTAAGCTGAGGATCAGCACTTTTTGAACGTCAAAATTACATAAGACAGTCCCCCAAAAAGCCCACCTGGGAATGGTAGCGCCGAAGGGATCCCGATTTAGGCCCTGGAGACGCCCAGACGTTCCCGTTGAGTCGTAGTGCGCTTAGTGATTGATGAAATAAAATATGCAGAAGCAAGAACAATCGAGATTTGACTGAGAAATAGTGTTCGTAGTATCTTGAATTGAAGGGTTAATTTTCGCTTGAATATGTATCTCGTTTTTATAAAATTTAAATTTCACACAAAAAATAAATTCAGAAAGTTGTTTGGTATTTTATTTCTCTCTCTCTCGAAAAAAAAGGTTAGTGTTACGAACAACGTTGTTTGCGAATGTTCTTAAAAATACGGAACAGGATCTTTGAGCGATGAGCTAGGCTATGTAATCTATTGTAAGTCCTTTTTGAGGAGATGTAGTATGGAGAGGATTTGACTAAATGACGATAATATTCGTACCTTCTTCCAAGAAGCTTCTAGAAAATCAAGCGATTGTATTTGAAACTTTAATAATTATAAAACTTGATTTGCTCTGAAAGTAGGTACAGACGCCAGCACGTCAAGTAACCCTAATGTGTCAAATTTTCCCAATTGAATATGAACCTTATTTTGTTTGGAATGAAGTTGAAAAACGATCAAAGTAATTTGACACATTGGGGTAACTTGACGTGCTGGCGTCTGTACATAAAGCTATAGATGTTTCAAAACGGTATGGACCCTTCTGCAATCTACCTTAAAGGCGTGCGAACATTTAATAATAGACGAAATTAATTTTATAAATGTCAAAACAGAAAAAAGGCTAGATAGAAAAATTAAGATAAAATATCAGTTTTAAAATTTAAATACACCATATCCCTTACCTTTTGCAACAAACAACGACACCATTTTCGGCTTATCATTCAGGACAGCGAGATGTAATGTAGTCTGTTGTCTGTCGTTGGAACAGTCAAGCAGATGTGTTGCCTTCACGCTGTGAATTATCTTGACGATGTACTCGAGACTTGGCTGGTTACTGCATAAAGTCATGTGGAGGAATCTGGAATTTCAATTTAAAAAAAAACCAACTTACACACAACGCCAATAAGTCCCAAGCTAAGCAGAGCTTGTGTTATGGGTACTAAACAACTGATTAACATACTTATAAGTATATTTCTAAACACAAACATATTATAGATACATTGCACCCAGACACAGAACAAATTATCGTGCTCATCACACAAACATTTGTCCTGGGTGAGACTCGAACCCACGACCTCTGGTATAGCAGTCAGATGACATGTTTATTTTTCTTGTAAACTTTATGTTCAAAGGTTCCCTTTTTAAATTGTATTTTGCAATGATAAAGAAGGTTGAGTTGTTTATCATATATGAAGAAAATTCAGTGGGTCCGTTATTGACGTTGAAAAAGTGTCGATTCTCAGCCTAATTTAAATAAATGAATATTTGAGGTGCTGTTTTACAACTTACTATTAATTAAATAAATAAATAAAAAGGCTGTACACTTTACGCTGACCTTACATTATACGGAAATCCTATACAATGCAAGATTAGCTTGCACTGGAAAATGGAAATGTATAGCTTGATGTGTAGCCGTGTGTACATTCTCTTAATAACAAGAAAAGGAAAAAATATGTTGTATTAATACTAATCATTTATTTCATTACAGAGGAAATAAATCTCGTTTATTTCCTCTGTAATGAACGAAATAAACGAGATTTATTTCCTCTTTATATAGCAGTCGGAATTCGACGTAACGTGATTGAAATAAGATTAAAACTGCAATGTACAGACGCCAGCACATTTCTTTGATAGGTCTTCAACTTTATTCTAAACACAATAAAGTTCATGTTCTATTGGGAAAATTGACATTTTGGGGTAGGTTGATGTGTTGGCGTCTATACGACGTACATTTATAAGAATAAATATATTACAAAATATATAAACATATTAGAATGATAAGGTTCAGAGTGGGCTTTAATAATGTAAAGAGTATAATTCACTTACGTATCTCCGTTCGACAGTCTTATTTCAAACAACCTTTCCAAGCGGCTTCTGACTTCTGCCTTTTTGAAGCCTTTCTTGTTTCTTATCATTTCACACAAATCTTTCACCAGCTGCGAACAAGGAATTAAATGTAGGTAAAATAATGTTGAGATCTTTTTCGTTTTGGCAGACCCCGAAGGAGATGGCAAAACGACCCTGGATGTCTTTCTTTTCATCTCGAACGCCACGTCCAAAAAAGAAAAAACGTCTCTCGATGCTAAGCTACGAATTAATCCTTTTAATGTATTATGTAATCGTGACACCTGGCGTGCTGGGCACGTTTTGGTTTTTATATTATTGTGGTGGCCAAAGGGAATTAAGATTTGGAAATAGCTAGAGCAAAATTGCGTCATATAGGCGGGATGTGGTTCTTTGTCCATCAGGGGTGTACCCCTTACAATTTGGCTAAGTTAAGGCCTGATTTCTCATGCACGAGGTTGTCAGTTCAAATCCGGATAGCTACTGACATAATTTTAAATTCATTATTATGAACTTTCAGTCAGTTTATCGTAGATAATACTAGCTGATACCCGTGACTTCGCCCACCACAAATACAATTAATTAATATCTCAATCAATTAATCTATATCATTTTGTAATATCTCAAACGGTTTAGGCAGCGTTTTCGTTGAAAGCTCCCAGGCGGCTTATTTTTTTCCGACACCTCCAAAGAATATCATTGTATTTTAGACGATGTATACAAAAACTTGACAAATTATGTACTTTAAACTTCCTCGAGAACCACTCTATCTATTGGTGTAAACATTAAAAGACAGACGGACAGACAGACGGGGTGGAAGACTTTGTTTTAAAATAATAATATGTAATGATTGATATATCGGTAAAAAAAAAAAAACGCCTCAAGGAAGCGATTCAGAGCGCGTGTTCCTCAAGATGTCAGAAAGGCATTGGGAAACTTTCCGAACACACACATCTGACATCTTAAAAGATAATTTGAGAATGGTGATACTGATAATTACAATTAATAAATAAAAATTTAGTGCGCTACGATGCAACATGGATAATGTAGTCAAAGCAGCAAAATATTTGACAGCTAATTGCGACGTTGCCAACTTTAAGACTACACGCTCTTAATAATCATGCCTTATGTATGAGAAGACTTTGCCCTGCACTGGGACAAATACAGTCTGGTATTATTTAACTCATTTAATGTATGATTACAAAGAGATTTAAAATACTATAGAGCGGACATGCCAGGAAATGTGATAGAAAAACTTTGATCCCATGTCTCAGTAACGCCATCTAGAATAATATATGAATATTGGAGCGGCAGTGGAGCGTACTAAAAAAAACTCATAGACCTGTGTCCGGCAGGACACAAGTTGCGGATGAAAATTTTGTTCGTGATGTCCGGTCTATAGGTATTGAATGTCTTTGATTATTAAGGCTATAAATATTAAATGACTTGGATGACATGTTTGCTGATGGAAAATGATGAGGGATCAAGGACAGGCCATCGGGACAAAATATGAACTGAAAATTAGTAGTGATTCAATCTTCGATCAATAATAGCACTAGATACAGGATCAGGAACAAAAATACGTCGCTAAAGTGTCCACGTTTACACACACATAGACAATTACATTTCTTACTACGAAATGTTGAAAAAAGTTTTATAATATTATCAAGTCAGTTTATTATAAACCTTGACACTCAAGCATAAAGTTTAATTACAATTGCAAAATATTTATGCCTAAGTCCTTCTGTCATCGGTGAAAAGTAAAAGAATAAATTTAAAATGTCACTTAAAAATAAAAGCCATTTTTATAATATGTACAAAAATATTTATTCTAAAATGAAACTTAAGGCCTAAAAAATACGGTTAAAAACGTTTTGTTCACAATTTCGTCTTTACTCTATTTTGGAACTAGACGTTGTTCTTGGTATGACATTCCAATGCTCAGAACACAGTAAGAATTGAAAGATAGAGATGCAGAATAATAATTTATATTTCTTATGCGAGCGAAGATTTGTTTTATATGGTAGCAAATAATTACAATTGATCCATTTTAAAAAAGTAGTAGGGCTAAATTAGTACAATAGCTATTTTATTAGGACATTGCTATTCATTGTCTACGGGTTGGCTCATTATAATCAACCCACAAAAAAAATGAATGCGCCTACTTTTGTATGCGATTTAGAAGTTTTCACACTAATATTATAAAGGCAAAAGTTTCTGAGTGTGTGTGTGTGTGTTTGTATGTTTGTTACTTCTTCACGCTCAAACGGCGGAACAGATTTGGATGAAATTTAGTATGTAGGTAGCTTCTTATATCCTGGATTAACACATAGGCTACTTTTAACTACTCCTGGTTTACGCGGGAGAAACCGCGGGGCGCAGCTGGTGAAAAATCATTGTATGACATCAAATAATTAATAACCGACTTCAAAAACAGGAGGAGGTTATCAATTTGTTTGTATTTTTTTTATATCAATATGTATTTATCATAAAATAAAAACTGAATTAAATAGTAAATAAAGTCTTTTAGCAAATATAATGATTGTTTGACCAATTAATTGATTTTTTTATGTTTGTTTTTTAGTGTTTGTTACCTCAGTACTCTGTCATTTTCATGAGGGAACCTTGAAGAATTGAAGGAACTCTTCGAAAAATGTAGGTACACACGTACCGATTTTTACACTTTTAGTAGCAAATCAAGCATTTTCATTTAGAAAGTATCATTTTGTAAAACGTATCGATTGTGAATCATTAATGAATGTACCTGTAATTTTGGAACTGATGTTCTAACAAATCGACATCTGTTAGTATTTCCGGATATATTAATAGTTACTTAATGATAATAAAAATTAAACAGCAAAAAAAAAAAAAAACAATCCCCTCACGCAAAAGTATCCTATAAAAAGTAACAAAATAATATGTATTGACCCTTTAAGTTTAATAAAGGAAGTAATATTTTAATCCAAGCATCGTTGTGTCGGGGGACCGCTTGTATAATTCTTCTCCTCTTTCTTTCGCGACAATAGATACCAATTCTGCACAGCAAAATGTGTCGCTAGGAAATTTACAAACAAAAATTTCATTAAAAAAAAGAAACATAAAATAACAATACTACTCCATGCATTCCCTTTTCCAGAATAGTCGATGTTTGTTACAATAGTTGGCGCGTTGTAGCAAACATTGGTCGAACAATCATAATATTTTTACTAAAAGACTTTATTTACTATTTAATTCAGTTTTTATTTTATGATAAATACATATCGATATAAAATCACCGAAAAAAAAATATTCCTTCCCAAAATTTGGTGTTACGGTGATTATTTACACAATTTTTGAACGCGCACTGCGGCATTTTGACGTCTTAACGTTGGCTATGATTGGACCATACTAATTAGAAATAAGAGCACAACAGTATTTGTGCTCTTATTTTTCGGGCCGTTTTTGAAGCGCTTATCGGGAATCTAGTACTATTATTGATCTAAGGATTCAATGGTTTTTTTTAACAATAATGATCATCACCTGCCTAGCTTTCGCTCAATGTTGGGGTCAGCTTCCGGTTTAAGCGGATGCAGCAGAGCACTAGTGTTTTACATAAAGCGACTGTTTATCAGACCTCTACAACACAGCTTCTGCAGGCGTACCATGCTCACCTTAAAAACGGTTTATGCCGACTGAAGAATAGACAAAGGGACAGTTTGTTGAAAAATGTCGAATTTATACAAATTGTACGCTCTTGACGACTAAACAATTAACACATATCCAATGATATCATATGTAAAGAGGTGTAGATAGGTTATAAGTGCTCAACAAGCGACACTTCAAAATGAGGCTAACTAGCCACATTTGACTTCAGTCTCGGGTCGCGCCGTCGACGGACGCGTGAAGGACGCGCTGCGTTAGTATACGGTTTCTGAAGATCGAATGTTGTTTAGGTAACCTATCTACACCTTTTTACTCTTGTAATATCATTGCACATATCCCTCAAATCTGTGTGGTTCGTTCCTTAAAAGACCATGGTTCTTCTATGATAATTTCTGGGCTTTCAAAGAGACTGTCCTCTGAGTTTCTTTCGTTACCGACCACACCTTCTAGTTAAAGAAGTACACGTGAAAGTTTTTGTATGAACCTATTTACAGAAAAATATAATTTCATTTCACATTAAATTCTTCTCTTTACTCAAAGAAAAGTTTCTACAATCTGTCTCTTTGACCATTCTTCAGTAGGCATAATCCGTTTCTTCGGTGATTATGCTACGCGTAGTGGGTTAAACCGGTTGTCATTCTTTCAGTGTATGACTAACGGACCGGTACCAACACAAATGATTTACGAAATATCGTTAATCATATGAGCTGTTATGAGTAGTTGTTCAGTAAATTGATTTTTCTTTCTAAAATGTATACTTTAACAATCAATAATAATGGTGTATCAACAAGTTCAGCGAAATCATCACGTTAATAAAAAAAAGGTGACAAAAATAAAAAGAAGTAAAAAAAAGGAAAAAAATGATGTTCATGGTTACCTCCCAAATGAATTCGAACTTGGAACAGGAAATGGAGGTACAGGATTTATGAAGGATTTTGATTTAGATGGTAAACGTTTTTACTTACGAGCGACGAAGGAGTACTGAATTAGTGTGAATAGTTAGAATAATCGAAATTGAAATTGGCGAAAAACACAGATAGCATAAAATCCTAACACCACAACACATTCAAGGAAAAAAAAATAGAAAGAGACGCCTTTGAAAAAAAGAAGAGGATATCGCAGACAAAAGACACTGCTCAAAAGTTATTTTGATGCTCCGAAACAAGGTAGGTACAACAAACACATATTTTTTTTATATAAGGTGTTTTTGTAAGGTGTGACAATTTTTCACAGAATGTTCTACATATAAATTTAATCTAAACAACTCTACCAGTACCACCCAGTACTCTGGTAGAACCACTACTAGAGGACTGGGCATGGTTTGTTTTTGCATGTTGGCAAATCCACGTCGATGCTCGGGAGATGCAAATAAAATATTTTCTTTCTTTCTTTCTTTCTAGATGATAAGACGTTGAATAAATTAAGGTTTACGAATTAGTGGTCTTAAACTGAACATCATGTACAAACGACAAGTATATAGGTATACATATAACTTCAAAAAGCAGCGCGTTAAGAAAAATTATAAGAGTATTTTTATATGATGCGCGCGCACACTGTCACGAAAAACCGACACCCTGAAGTTAGCTATAGTCAACATTATAGTATTTTTTAACCGACTTTCAAAAAAGGAGGAGGTTCTATGTTCGTGTGTATGTAATTTTTTTTTTTTTTTTTTTTTTTTTTTTTTTTTTTTATGTATGTTACCTGATTTCTCCGCCATTTGTGGACCGATTCTCAAAATTCTTTTTTTATTTGAAAGAGTATACTCCTGAGGTGGTCCCATTTTAATTTGGTGAAGATCTGGTGCTGATCTTCGGAGATATACAACGGAACTCTTCAAAAATAAACAGCAAATCTGTCGTGATTGCTGGAATCGCTTGGATGTTTATTGTTTATACAACATAATGACGTATCATCACGCCTGTATGCTCTGAGGGGTACGCAGGAGGGTACAATATACCTAGATTTCGTCAGTTAGGTATGTTAATTTTAATTTATTAGGGATTAGTGGAAACCCTATTATGATGACATGTATTGTTAACAATTAACAATATAAAATAAATTCATGGCAAATATTTTTATGGTAACAACTAAAAATGGAAAAATAAAAAACTTTTTTGCAAAAAATAAAACCGACTTCAAAAAAAACACTAAACGGTGTAAAATAACTCTTCTATTATTATTCGTAGTGTCGTTTTTTCTACAAACGTAAGATAACGCGAGAGATAATATTTTTAGAAATATTTTTACCTTGTTACGCCAAAGAAGTACCTATAACTTCTACCGCGTGTACAGACGCCAGCACAAAAACCTACCCCATACTGTCAAATTTTTCCAATTGAACATGAACGTTATTGTGTATAAAGTTGAAAACCTATCAAAGAAATTTGACACATTGGGGTAACTTGATGTGCTGGCGTCTGTACATAAGTAACCACACTTTTTTTTAATATACATGAGTTAGATTAGACAGTATCCTTTTTAATTTGATATGTGAATATTTGGATTTTATTTTATAACTTAGTTGTAATTTCATCTGTATAGTAATGTCTAATGCGGATAAAAAAAAAACGATGATCACATAAAAACCATCTAACCTCCAAAGACTACTTAACTTCCGATATTTTAATGTAGGTACGGCTTTTTTTTGTATTTTGTTTGATAAATTTAATAGGTTGATTTTTTTTAATGAGCTTGGCATGTGTTGAGACTCGGTCTTTTGCGGATGCCGGGCGGTAGTACATCGTTGTACTCATAGAAATCTAAATAATAGGAGAAGTGGCATGGGGGCGTGTCGGTGTCTCCGCGACATGCTAAAATTGATCACGTCGTAAGCCGTCTGCGCGAACTTGTGTGCTTTCGACCGCGATTGTGACATTTTATAGCAATGCCGTGTTGTTCAGTGTTTTTTTGTAAAATCCGAAGCACAAATCAAAACTATGTAAATCACGGAATTTCTTATCACATGTAAATACACGTATTTTACTATATTTGTTTATCTAATCATGCAAAACAACAAAACTTAATATATTTCTTGCTTTTACTATGTTATTTTTGTTTTCAAATATCACAGCGACTGTACTATTGTTGCAATAAATACATTGCTCCGTAACCACTACCTAAGTTTGTCGCTAAGTGGCTGGACGAGCAATGTAAAAATCACACAACGATACTTCATTGAGCGGATGCATCGCGTAGTACGGCCGCTGCTTCATGCGACGAAGTGATAGCGACCGTTGTTTTTGTGTGCGTAAGTTGTATGGTGCATGGTAAATACACGCTGTGTTTGACAGCATAAGGTTTATAATTGATTGTGTAGTACGTTCTGTTTTAAGAAATGCGGGTGTGTGAGCGACTGCGTATCTATTGCTTTTACTGAACTGCATGTGTAGTAGTTGCCGTGTGGTAGGGGCAAAGTGGAGACACATGGTTCCGATACATTTTCGTCTAACGGGCATATCTCCTTCTTTATTATATCTATGGTTGTACTCCTCCCACTTATCGTTGCCTTAAAAATCTTATTTACGTCTTGCCTGGATTACAATTATACTGCATGTTCTCAATAATCTCAATTTCGATTTGTCTAAGAAAACTATTACACTACTTCGTCACTCCTTCGTGGCAGGAAAGTGAAAACGCTTTACCTTCTTAACTTCAACACCGTCTTCCGTTTTGTAAAATGCGGGATACTCGGCCTTTGGCTTCTTGATATCGACTTCTTTTTTCTCATTGGTCACACGATCTCCTAGTAACCGGGTCTGCTGTTGCTGTAAAACAAATCAAATAATTACAACAAAACATCATTAAGACGAAATACTTCATTACCTTGGATACATTCAATTAAGGGATTCTCGGATGCTTTATATTAAACAATTCAATCAAAGATTATCTTAAATATTAATTTATTTTGTTTTCTTTTATGCTTAAATATACCAAGATGAGTGATTTTGTTTATTAATTTATTTACGTAAAAAAAAACACTCATTTTATTAGGTAAATCGTTTCTTCTTAGGTACCTACTAACTTTATGATACAATACATTCGTATGTCGTGTCCTCAAACAGAATGTAATAGTACGAAAGATTACGACGACACGACAAAACACACGACGACACCTCAAATGTCATATTCGAACTCATTTCTTCAAATGTACCGATGAGCCTCTACACCTCGAACGCCTCGCCTCATTAGAAGTGTTCCTCATTAGTAGACATTCTACCGGCTCAGTACAAAAATGAGGCTACTCTTACAAACTCATTTTCAAGTCGTGTCCTACCCAACACTACTTACCACACTAAAAGAAGAAGAATATGTATTGTTGAATTTGGACATACCTTGGCCCGCCCAGAGTCAGCGACCAGCAAGGAACGAATGAAATCCATGCTGTTTTTCTGTAAGAAGCAAAAGAAAACAATAAAACATCGCAATAAACTAATATACAGGGTTCAAAAAGACCGATCACATAGCCGATAATTGCACATTCTGTACATGTAATTAAGTAACTTTGACCAAAAAATATTGCGGAGTAAACTTTTTTTTCCATCTTTAAAAAAACAGAGATGTTTTTTGATCAGCTGAGCGTAGGGCCGGTCGCGGCCGCTCTCGCTTGTTCGTTGAACCGACCCCGCATTTGTTTTGAAATATCGATAACTTTAATAATGTTTGTTCGGAAGAAACAGTTTACTAATTATACTGAGACGATTTTTTTTTTATACTTTGATCTTCATTATCTCCAGAACCAGTGAATTCCTAGGTACCTATGTTCTAGAAAAACTATCCCGTGATGGGTAGACTATGTAGTTTTCGTTTACGTTAAGAGTCTTTTTACACCCTGAATAGGCAATAACAAATAATATAACGTATAGTCAAAACTTACTTCATCGGGAAGACTTTCACCATAACTTTTCAAGTATTCTGAAAAGGAAAGCAGATAAACATTTAATATAGGTAAACAGTATAAGAAAAATAATTTGCAAGCAAGCAAAAGGCTATCTGTTTACAGGCTGTATTTGTAATTATGAGACAAATTTTCACAGGATGTTACCAATGAATATGCACAACTTTGACCAAGGTCAATAAAGCATCATTAAATTATTATTCCTCAGATATTTGTCGATTAAAAATTCGACCCTTATCTTCATAAAATGTCTTTGCATATTAGAATTATAAAAAAAATGTAACGTGCCTTACACTTGTTGAAAGGGAACAGTTTTAGACTATAGGTAATCTTGTATAAATATTACATTTTACGGATATTCTGTACGACAGACGAATGTAGATTCTATATTGTATCTTTAACATTGTAATGACTGTAGGTACCAACTAGCAAGAAAGAATAAGCGAGTGGTTATTTGTTTAATTTTCAGCTAACTTGATTCCTGGTTTTGGTCTGATTCGATTCAGACAGAGCCTATAATTATTCTTTTTTTTTTGTCTTTGTATACTAGTCGTCGCATAGTGGTAAACTACAACTATGGCAAATATCCCATTCCTTTTAACGTACTAACATTGTCATGAACTAAAAACACTAACAAGTATAAAAATACTCTAGTATCGGAAGTCGGTGGCCAATAATGCATGAAACATAAGCACCAAAGCCACAGACTTCCGAAACTAAAGTTATTTTATACCTTTTTTAAGTTGTTTTTAATGAAGTCGGTTGTTTTTCTTTTTTGTAATAAAGATTTTATTTTGCAACTTTTAGTTTCTTCGTATAAAAATAAAACCAAAAATTGAAACCTCCTTCTTTTTTTGAAGTCGTTTAAAAATTGATCTCAAGTGTTCACTACACATGATAATGTACAGGATGGAATGGGACATCCTCCCACATACTAATATATAAGTTCGGTACATGATTCTGGTCTCCCCCGCGCGTCGAAATTTTTTGTTCGTTTTTTCCCATAGATCGTGAAATAGGCAATTCTATGATCTGTGGTGTTTCCCAAAGTTTCACATTGTATAAACTAGTCCCATGTAATGCACCCCTTACATGTGACTTAACAAAATTCGCGAGATAATAAATGAAAAAACTTACCATTCAAAAACGACTTCATTTCGTCTGGGATTGGATTCGCAGGTGCGCTGTTAGGTATGGTAATCTGCTCCAACTCCATTGAATCAAGCTTCAGGTCTGCGATGGGTGGCTCTGGTAGCATTACGGTGTGCGGACTGCTCCACATGGGGCTAGAGACCGGCGACTGGCTAATGTCCGACCCAGGGGCAGAGTACAAGGCACTTGCTAAATCGCATTGGTTTGGTGAAATCGGGTCATGCATCTGTGTAATGAAAAATATTATTTTGTACCACTTCTTTAATATATAACATCACGCCTGTTATTCCCGAAGGGTTAGGCAGAGGTGTAACAGTAGTACATTCACATTTCGCCAGTTATGTTTAAGTCCCATGTAATAGGGGGCGACCTATGCTATATATATACCTATGCCATCAGTCAGGCACAAATTCAGACTCAGGGCTAATACTGAGAAATTCCAGGAAAAACTCAATAAAGCTTTGCCCGACCCGAGGATCGAACCCGGGACCTCATGCTCAGCAGTAGCGCTTGAGACCACTAGACCAACAAGGCAGTTTAATATTTGTTTATAAAATAAATAAATATAAAGGGAATTGGTATAAAGAATTCTGTAGCATATAAGGTCACAAATTACTAATACCTATATGTATAACGTAAAAATCACGCATGTAATCCCGAAGCGTTTCGCAGAGGTGAACAGAGTGAACCCACATTTCGCCCCATATAATAGGAAGCGAATCAAACCATCAATTTGGCGCCAATCCTGCCCATAGGCTGCTACTGAGCAGTACTCAATAAATAAAGTAAGCCTTTGTGATGCTGTAAATTACTATTGTTTAGCACCTATGAGTAGCAAGTCTAACAATAAGTAGGTACCTATTACCCTACCTATACTTATAGCAAACTGCTTTACAGTTTGGTAGAAGTATTGTTTTTTTAAATAAGTAAGTAAGTACATTTTTTTCATTGGGATTGTTTGTGTTGGAATTAAAAGTTACGTAAGTAGTAAAATTACGCCAAAGTTATTTTTCTCTTTATCTGGCGCTGTAGCTTAATCCCCAAAATAACACAAAGACTCCAGTAACAAACAAGAAACAGTTAACTAAACATCTGGCAAATATTTCCCGAGCAAACAAATACCCATTGGTTATGTTTTTTTGTGCAAACGTCCCATTGTAACAAAATGTGGCTCTTACTTGCGCCATAAAAAACGTATAAAATTTATCGTCTACTTTTAGTGCAGGTAGGTACCATAAATATAAATTTATTTGTACCTATATCCTTATATTCTGTTGTCTTATAACAAAAACAAATCGTAAAAAGGCTCGAACATTTTTCTATGCACGTGGGCATACTCTTCGCCAAACTCAATAAAAACAAAACATGACGTATCAATAATTAATCATGAAATCATTAAAAATGCAATTGTTACGTTTGTATAATATTACATTTACACACGTAATTACTGCAGTGCTATTCCGTAGAAATCACCTTGTGACATGTTGGTGAAGTGTAGACGCATTGAGCTGTCATTCGGTAATATATTTAAGTAGGTATGTATTTAGAAATATATGTATAATAATAATAATAATCATTTATTTTAAGCATGTTTATCAGCTGTTTAGTACCCATAACACAAGCTCTGCTTAGCTTGGGACTAGATGGCATTGTATGAAAGTGGCGAAGTATTTATATTTTATATATATTCAAAACACAAAACAAACATAGGCAAAGGCATTTGTTGTTTGGAATTGACAAATCACGGAGTGATTTTTACGGAACTGACTGGCTGCATTTTTGATGTTATTATTATGGTGCGAGAAACTGTGAATAGAATATAAAAATGGCAGTTGGGTCGGCCATGAAGGAACTCCTTTAGGTATACTCATGCAATTATGTAATAAAATATAGAAATACAAGTTGAAAGGATATTAATCCAAGATATTACCAACCTGCGGTAAGATGTACGACTGATCGGGGACGCGTTCGATTGCTTCGTCTGCCTGCTAAAATAATTACAAATATATGTAAGTTAAATTGCACTATTTCTCTAACTAACAGTAATAGTACATTAAGATATAAGTGCGGTAAGTCGATAATTACAGCCGAGGCGATATTGCTACAAAAAGCAGAGGCTGTAATTATCAAAGCGCACGTATGTCTTACGATTACGTTTTATAACATATTTGTGAGGAAATTAATAAAACTCGGACTGAAATTTTCAAATAAAAACAATAGAGCAAAAAGAAAAAGCGCGCGGAATATTTTTTTTCTTCACAAATTACTTCACAAATTAGCGATGCGCGCGCATCAGCACTTTTTTTATTTTAAGTCAAAGGCACAAAAACAGCCAATATTACTAATAAAGTAAATTACTTAATATTTTTTTTGTTTTTGTTACAAATGGTTGTAATTCATTGTCAAGATAATTACATTAACGAATCAAATGTTTATTTTTATATGTATTTTATCTCCGAAAGTTAATTTTACTTATTCATAAAATGTTGACCACTTTTCTGACATAAAAACTCTTTGCTAAGATTAAAAAAAAGTACCGTTCGTTTATATTATTACTTAAACTTATTAAAGCTTCGATCATTATTGTCTCAAGTGCAAACCGTAGCTTTTGAGAATGTATTCATAAAAACTGAAGTGCATAACTTCGGAGAATAATAATGGAGACCACTTGATACTTTTCAAAAATATGTCTTCAGATTCCTATGGGTTCTTATATAAAAAAAAAAAAAATAGACACTAAATTATGTTTTTTTTTTGTGAAGCAAAAAATCTTTCCACTTATTATGTTTCAAGATTGGGTACAGCATGTGATTTTTTCTTAAGGTTGTAGCTGAAGTGGTTGAAGGTTGATATACTGTATTACTTTAGTCAAGAGCTGTTCACTAAACATTTAGGAGGAATTTAAAGGCACTTACGTGATTGACAACGGATATGGGGATGTCACAGCCACTTTTTAATGATCCACCTAAAACAAATTGATTATTAATTTATAAAGAACTTTGTAGGTTTTTCTTGTAGAAATGTATTTTAACCATAGGTATTTTAAAATAGGTATAGAATTTGAACTAAATTCGTGACGAAGCAGAATGTTTATTTTAGTTGCGAGTGTTTTGCCGTCATTCATGGAAGGGTTTAGCCATAGAAAGGTTAACAAACCTAAAAAAAGCAGTTTTAAATTTCACGAACCACTCTAATTTGAACTTTAAAACAATGAACATAAGTTACGAACTAAATCATATAACGCGCGCTCGTGGTTCCATTTCCACGTCGTACTTACTAGATGAACTGCCTATAGAGCAGTATGAGGATCCCGTCTTCCTCTTCTTGATCTGTTTGTAAGCTTGGTTCGCTTTGTACTTAAACTCCTTGGGTTCACTGGTGCGACCATCAGAAGGTCGCACCAGTTCTATGAAGACATGAACGTCCACAGGCGTCTCTGGGATTCTGTACGGAGGAGTCCTGTTAAAAAGGTTTTAATAATTTATGAGATGAACACAATTAATTTTCTTTGTTTTGAAAAGAGAGTATTTTAAAAAGAGTAAGTATGGTGTTTCTTGCCCATTCTTTTCCATGCGAAACTACCTTTTTGAAGGGCAACTAGAATAATTGTAAAATTAGCTTTAGATTGACGTTTAAAAGTGCCTCATACGAGTAATGGTCTAATTGAAATAAATGCTTTGAATTTGACCTTTATATATGTATATTATTTGTTCTGCCATGAAAAACGTTCCCATTAAGGTTTTTTCCAGAAAATAAGGCTAGTGTGATATATGGGAAAAATAACAATGGCCAATAAGTTCATAGTGGAAGACTGGTTGCCTAACATGTACTTACCGAAACACGATAGCATATTGGTGATGGACATCGCTCTGCATGAACTGGCCGACACTATGCCAGCTCCGTTCACCATTGTCGTCCAATTCGAAGAAACGAATCATTATGTTCTCTGAGAAAAACAAAAAATACTATGTTAAAGTATCTATGTAAGGGCAATTTAGAAAGTCAACTGCGGTTATTTAGTTTCTAATTAGATTTTTTCGTTGGGATTTGTGTCCGATTGATGGCAATAGGTTCGCTCCTTATTATGGGACTTAAACATAACTGGTGAAATGTGGGAGTCTAGTACACCTCTGCCTAGCCCTCGGGGATCACAGGCGTTATGTTGCGATGTGTAACTAAGTAGAAAATATGAATGCCTGCATATCGTTTCTTTGTCGCTACAACTTAATTTTTGAAGGCGTTTTCAACAGTACCTACTAGTTATTCTAAAATCAACTTAATTTACGCGGCGTTTAAGTTAGTATTTGATTAAGAGGAGAGCATCGTGAGGAAACCGGCATGCCTGAGAGACTATTCTCGACGGCATGTGATGCCAAGTCAGAGGCCCATGGGCGGCATTAAAACTCTGACACCAGGTTAGTTACTAACCACACGATAAGAAGATTAAGAGGAAATATCGTGAATTAGACGCAAGAATATTAAACAGCTGCTTTAAGCGTATGTAGACACCGGTTACAATTACAAGTGATCATGGAAGAATGCTTTCAAAAATAACAATGAAAGCGTAAACTGGTATAACCTTTTAACCCTTTGTTCACCACAAACCAAAATGTGCCCAGCACGCCATTTGTCACGTCTACATTACAAAGGGAAATACCCATTTCTGGTCAAGTTTTTTTTATCTATGTAACAAATACTAAAAATCTACTAGTTTAGTACCTAAGTACCTACCTTAAATATTACTATTTTCTATTACCAATTTGTAATGAATACAAAGGTATCAAAAGCCGATTTTATTATGACACTCCATTGTTTGAGTATTGTGTTCTAATATTTCCGTTCGGTGGTCAGACTCAGTACTATAAAAGTAGGAATAACAATTCTTAATAAAAAAAATCCTAACGATTTCTATGTCAAAAACAGCGGTCGTTTTTTTATCTGTATTTGTTTCTTACATGTGCATCACTTGGTCAAAGTTTCCTCAGGAAATGGGCATTTCTCTACAAAAGACCATTATTTTGTACCTGTGCACCGAGGGCACGTTTTCGTTTTGTTGACGTGGCAGTAGAGGTTAATAAATAGCATTTATGTTTAGAATAAAATTTTTGCATCCGAACAATACAGAGCTTACGATAAATTAGAAAAAAAAGCTGATTACTTTAATATTCTTTATTGTGATGTCGTATAGCTAATAATTAGACTTAAGGCAAATAAATAATGAACACAACGGGTAAAAATGAAACCGCACTAAAAAATCCTAACAGTGTTATCAAACTGAACAGGAAATCAATAATCTTAATGTCACAGTATTCGCGTAATACATTAAATCACCCAATGGTTTTACCCTACCATGTTGTTTTATTTCAGCTGTTGTGGTTTGCTTTCTGTTTTGTTACAGTATTCAAACAATATAACAACGCCATATACTGGCTTTTAATTATCTATCGTCGAAGCTGCCCGTGAATGTCTATATAGGCTGTGAAGATGACGGTAGTATAATCACTTTTAGGGTTCCGTACCTCAAAAGAAAAATACGGAACCCTTATGAGATCACTTTGTTGTCCGTCTGTCTGTCAAGACCCTTTATTTCAGGAATGCGTGGAGGTCTCAAAAACGCATATTCGACACTCTAATGGGAATCAAAATTCATAGGGTACCCGTCCCGTGGACCTAGAGAACTACGTTGACAATTTGGCAAATAAATCCTTATACCTAAACAACAAGTACAAGAGAAAGTCTTAAAACTATACATTTAGTATTAAATCTTTAAAAAAATATGAGTCTATTTATATAATACCAACCAAGTTTTAAACGAAAAGTACGATTTCGTAAAATTCGACAAATCTATACTAAAACTATCTGCCTCTGGCAGAAATCTAGCATCAATGTATTAAGGAGTTTTTATTAGGTTACGTCCTATTCTCAGATCTACTGATAAACACACAAAATTTTATAAGAATTGGTCAAGCCATTTGGAGTTTTGTAACACACACTGTGACACGAGAGTTTTATATATTACATTTAGTTATCAAAAAGGTAGAGTTTGTGAGTTTGTAATGTTTTAGAGGGTAATCTCCTAGATGCACTGAACAGATTTTGAAAATTCATTTATCAATAGTAAACAATATTTTTTGTGAGGCTTTATTATATTTCCTAAACTAAGAGGGAGTAGGGGTGTGTGTAAGTACAAAAAACATAACCCTCCTTCTGGCGCAGTCGGTTAAATACACACGGACGCAGACGCGACGCGAGTGAAGTGTTCGTTAACAATATCTAAATGTTGACTAGAGGCGAGCGTGCTGCTCTCCAGCGCTGCGTTGATAATATAATTAAAAAATAACGCTCTTAATGAAGATAAAATAGTAACCTAACCTATGTTGAATACAAGGGATAATAAACTCTGAACCAGCCCAAGCCAGCTGAAATGAAAGAGCTTGTTTCAGGGAGTGTTTTAGTTGGACCGAAAAGAACCGCGTACCTCAATCAGATCCGGACATTATAGTTAAAATAGGCTATGAAAACATAAGAAACTAGCAGACGTCACGCGGTTACTTCCGCGTAGGTCCCGTTCCCGTGGGAATACTGGGATCAAAGTAGCCTATTTTAACTGGGGATAGTGTAGTGGTTTCGGAGCCTATTCAATGCAAACAAACAAACAATCAAATATTTCCTCTTTATAATATTAGTACCTATAGATGTACAGGAGGAAATCGTGTCTGAATAAGTAATACTAAGTATAACTTGAGAAGGGAAAAAGTTAGATGATTTACAATACCTAATGACCATACCGTGCGTGAAACATTTCATTAAAAAAAAAATGCAAACTAGTTGGATGAAACGGCCGGACGGACTAGTTTTTTTTTTAAATACTTTATACCATGTATCGATAAAAAAAATTGTGCTTGCACCGCTATCAACTTTAATTTTATTTCGGTGAACTGAAATATAATTTGACCACAAATGAGAGCCCTTCTCGATCGTGTAAGGACACCGCGTTTTTAGAGTATATAAAAAAACGTTTTCTCTGTGGGATGGCAACCCTGATACCCTGATTTGACACTTCTTTTTCGCGCGTTTAATGGCACCGCACGGGAAAAATTGTTTCGGAAGAAAAGTTTTACAAAGAATAGGCAAATGCAGTTTAAAGTTAGTGTCATCGTAGTGTGCACACAATAGAATCATGCAACTCCAATTGGCGACCCCAAATTCACCGTGACAAACCTATTTGTGCGCCTTGACAGTGGCGAAGAAAAGTTAATTTGGTGTTTACGAAATCAAGAACTAAATCAAGAAATGCTACTGTTTACGATTGTTGAGCATAATATACCGTGGGGGTACGTGATACTTTCAACACGAAGATCAAATTTGTTACGAGATAACATTTTTGATAGTCTAAACTAACTAATCAAGAACTAAATCAAGAAATGCTACTGGTTACGATTGTTGAGCATAATATACCGTGGGGGTACGTGATACTTTCAACACGAAGATCAAATTTGTTACGAGATAACATTTTTGATAGTCTAAACTAACTAATCAACTAATCAAGAACTAAATCAAGAAATGCTACTGGTTACGATTGTTGAGCATAATATACCGTGGGGGTACGTGATACTTTCAACACGAAGATCAAATTTGTTACGAGATAACATTTTTGATAGTCTAAACTAATAATACAGTGTCAACTGTTGTGCTTTGGCTTTGTTACAAACCAGCACGTACGTGTTTATGCATTAAGGTACGAGATACTGTTTATGCAATAAAATCCACGGAACGATTAAGCTCCTTGAGCAAATAACCTTGAGGGCCTAACACTACCTACGTAATACCGTAGAATACATTCAAAATGCTCCTGAACGTCTTTTATAAGTGTTAAAACCAGCACGAGATGCTGTGGATATATTAATGTGATCATGGATTCTCCTGAACAACAATATACACTCATGACGGTAAGTCAGTAATGTCATAAATTTGCTGCTGAACAACCTAATGTATTAAGAACAGTGCGAGACACTGTGTCATGCAGCCAAATATTATGTCCCTGAACAAGCAT
This sequence comes from Euplexia lucipara, assembly GCA_921972225.1. Classification (NCBI taxonomy): domain Eukaryota; kingdom Metazoa; phylum Arthropoda; class Insecta; order Lepidoptera; family Noctuidae; genus Euplexia; species Euplexia lucipara. Next base: position 13,701,581 of record OV179148.1, read on the forward strand.
ATGTATTTCCATTGTATGCAATACTGTGAAATGCAATATAACATTGAAATCTTTAGTTTAAATGGTATCTTATGTGATCCAAATTGATTCTGAGAAACCTAAAAGGTATTTCTTAATGTTTGAAATGACATCATTGTCTCACTTGACTGTTGATTATAATTATCAGCAGGAGTCCCAAATGATCAAACCCGCGAGGTAGACATTTGAGATATTTTACTACGATTTCTTTCTGATTTGTATTACAAGCACTGGGCCAAGAGTATGAATATATTAAAAAATATGAAAATCTAAATATTCATAAATATATTTACAAAATGCATCACATAGTTGAAAATTCACAACTTCTGAATGCCTAGTTTATTTCATATGGGCAGCGATCTCTGAAGCTGGGGAACTAGAGATGAGTACATTGTCCACCAAAATGTGCAAAGTACTATGTATGCAAAGACATGTCTAGCATGTATAATCAATGAAACAATAGATGTAATGACTATACTAAATTCACTTAGTGATATTTGTCATGAACAAACCTATTATTTTAAAAGTTTGTGTAGTGAATACAACTAGAAATAAGATTTAAAAATGTGCTAATTCTGTTATGGAAACGGCAACAAAAGCAATATTTGCTAAATACATAAATTATGTGTAAATACAAGCGGTCCACTCTGACAAGGGTATCAGAGTAAATCATCTAAGGTGATGACACATTGGTTCATACCATGGACTTGCTACAGTCCACCACCAGGTAACCTTTAATTTTCTGTGTTCCATGAGAACTCCAAGGTCCCTAGGTACATGCTGGGAATAACTACCTGGTTTATGTTGAAAGTTATTGACCCTACTATAATGTAGTTGTCTAATGGAAATATAACATTTGATTTCATTTCTTTGTGAAATTAAGTTCCTATGTATATATATGTATGTTACATTTCAAAGAAAATTGTTAGACACAGATCAGATGTCACATGTTTTGATTTAACAGTGAAGTTTCACTCATGCAAATGAGTATTACTAACATTTTTCAGTTGGTTACTAAAACACCATGCTGTCATTTATATAAGCTTTGACTGTTTGTACCTACTCTAGGTACATATTAATATTGTTGTATGCATTACATGCACCAAAATTAAAAAAAAAAAAAAAAAAAAAAGTAATTCAGGCTTCCTATCTAATAAAAATATTAATAATATTTTATGTATTGGCCATACATATAACAAGTGTTTACTGATCAACAAAACAACAATTAGTATGTATTACCTTGAAACACTTGGCTTCAGCAAAAGAGAAACACTATCTAATTTAACATTGCAAACTACTGGGAAAACTATTGTGTTTGTTGCTTTATAATTTCTAAAACTAAGTAAACTAAACACATGCTAAATTACGGTGTTTACAAAATCACACACATGTGGGACATGACATTAGTTGCACCATAGCCAACCATACCACCAGTACCGCTACCTACATACAGAAGAAATGGAATGTATGAAGTACCTAGCATAACAAAAATCAAAACTAAATGATGATGCTTCAATGACTTATAGGGTTACAGCAACATTTTATGGTAGCGAGGTAACATAAAACAAGACAGGAAATATTTAAATTAAATAATATAAAATTTGATTTACAGATGCTTCTCTTCTTCAAAGGCAATAGGCTCGCCCCCTATTACGTGGGACTTAAACACAATGGCAAAATGTGGGTGTACTACAGGTACAACTCTGCCTGACCCCCCGGAAAATTACAGGGCGTCATGTTTGCTTGCTTCTCTTCCAGGCTGAATTTGAGAGGTTTGCAGGTCTATGGGTGACCATAGACTATATCTTGTTCTGATGTAATATCCTATAAACCATTAAGAACTAATGGAAGTTTTTTCCTTTCTGATTTAGTGAAGTGCCTTGCATAATTGAAAAGTAATTATGAAGTTCTTCGGACAAAACTACTGCCCTAGTATGCACTTGTTACTCAATTGTCACACCTCAATCAGATTAATTGAAGAATATGGGATTGGTATGCAAATACCTTTTAAAGTTGAGGCATGTTGCTTCAATCTATGGATAACTGGGCAGATGAGGATTCGAGAATAATAACATAGCTAGAGTGGGGATTATCTATAGAAATATTTAATTAAAGCATGCTGTTGGTTCATTCCCTCCCAGAATCAACACAAACTCCAAATTGTATGTGGCTGGAATTAAAGGCCGTTATAATATATTTAGTACACTCATTATACTGTATCTTGTCAGTCATTGCTATTGACAAAAAGTTGATAGTAACCAACAATTTTTTACTCTAATAGTGAATTATTATCTTTTCAGTTCAGACTACTTACTGAGAAATTTTACCCTGGCAGCAATCATCTTCTGTAAGAAACATTCATATGCAGAGGTTTGCCAGAAAGCTCACTAAATGTTATTTTATCATCCACGAGGTATTGTGAAATAATTTAATATTATTTATAAAAACTGATGGTCATTCTGCCTAAACTCAGATAGACATCTACCCTCATTACTAGATGTAATGCTGTAGGTACTTCACTGAAACACTTAGAAGAAATGAAGGCTACAGCTTACTCAACACTGCTTCACTTTACCTTCTGCTGGAGAGAAGAAGTAGCAGTGACGATCACAGATCAGGATAAACCTTTAACGAAACGCTCAACGGAATATAATCGTTCTTCGCAAGTATCTTAATACTTGGGTTCTCCTTCGTTATTTCTTATTGCTATAGTGCAAGAGTACTGAATAATTAGTTGACAATTTGAATTTTGAACAAATAACTAGAACAAATTGGCTTAATATTAGTTATTGCTATTATGCAGAAGTTTCCTTACTTAACCATGAAATATTTATACATGTCTTAGTGGCAGAACATTATGTACAGTAATTAATATTGTTCAAAATACAAATACATAAATTTCATCTAAAATTGTAAATGACATCAGTCAAATCACCATCCTAGGACTATAATGCTGTGGTTGTTCTAACTAGAGATTTACGAACATATTATATCAATCGAAGTCGGCTATCGGGACTAGTGCAAAATATTTTTGCTAGTTACTATTAGACAACAAATATTTGCTAGTTACTAATATTATACGAGAACATACAGACAAGCAATTAAGATGGATTATGATGGTTAGTCATGAAGGAAAGTGGCAATAATACTAAAATATTGACTCCCAGTAGCAGACGTACAAAACAAGACAAGCAAAAATATCATGATGCAATTAGCTAAGACAAGTCTCTTAAATGATTGCTAGGTTTTATGATGCATCAGCGAATGCTAATGTGCCACAGGACAGATTTATTTATTTTTTGTCTTTGCTTCCAATTTGAGGACGTAATAAAGGGATTTTGATATATTATAAATATATTTATATAGGTACATTTAGTACTATAATGTGACTAAAAATCTAATTGGTTTAGTTAATATGACTAAAGAACATTTATTTGGTAATTATTGTATAGGTTAATACCTGAGCAATGTTCTCACTAAGTTTAAATACTAATACTACTAATAAGTGGTTAAAACACTTTGAGCAAGTTGATTTCATGTAAAAGTTGATTCTAAATGTCTGTTAAATCCTCTTTTATCTTAAGTGGCTTGCCCATAGCAAGCATGTGGCAATGGCCCATGTCGACTTGATACTCTAAACATCTCATTTGTGGTCAAATTATATTTCAGTTCACCGAAATAAAATTGAATAATCAGACGAACTTACCTTAAGTGAAGTCCGATTATAATTTTATGAAGGGTGAACTGAAATATAATTACCCGCCCAGCCCATTCTGTTTTTTGATAAAAAACAGTCCCTGGTCGAATGGGCCAACAATAAAATAATCTCTAAAAAAGTGTCAAATCAGGGTATCAGGGTTGCCATCCCACAGAGAAAACGTTTTTTTATATACTCTAAAAACGCGGTGTCCTTACACGATCGAGAAGGGCTCTCATTTGTGGTCAAATTATATTTCAGTTCACCCTTCATAAAATTATAATCGGACTTCACTTAAGGTAAGTTCGTCTGATTATTCAATTAATTAGTAAAGAATTAGGATTTAGGAATTTCAAGTACTTATTCAATTAATCATATCAAATCATCTAATTAGTTAATTGATTTGTAATCAATAAATTCATACTAACTTACTAAATTGACCTCCACGATCAACTTTATTACTGCATTTTTTTTTATTAATTCTAAGATTTTAATGACTACTAAATTGTTACGTGTGGTTATTTCGGCTGTCATTGGCCAACTGCTTGCATTTCTGCAAGAATCCTTTTACACAAACACAACTTCTTTAGGTTATAGTCTAGAGTCCTTTTTATATAATGGGTCTACTGTTGACCTCAATCTTGTCCTGAGGATAGAGATGCGGTCGACGAACGATGGAACGAGCTTACCCAAAAGAAGCCTATAAACTTGCGACTTGTACAGAGTGGGGTCATATAAACTAAGGAATACCGATGCAGGCAAGGAATCCCACTCCTTGGCTGTGCCCATATTGAGAAAAAGCAAAGCGCTTGGATATAAAAGGCCCCCAGCCCCCCATTGAACGCAATGGAAAATATTGTGAATTAGCAGACGTCCCGCGGTTTCACCCGCGTACGTACCTTTCCCGAGGGAATATAGGGATAAAAAGTAGCCCATGTGTTAATCCAGGGTGTCAGCTAACTCCATATCAAATTTTATTAAAATCCATTCAGTACTTTTTACGTGAAAGAGAAACAAACATCCATTGATCCATTGATCCATCCATCCATCCATCTATCCATATAATAGGTAATCACAAACTTTCGCGTTTATAATATTAGTAGGATTACAGAAAACAATATATTTAGTGAATAAAAAAGTAGGCCCTAAGGTACAAACTCACAGTCCGCCTCTGACAAAACTGAGTCTTATTCGACTAATCTCATCTAAATATTCAACAATTATTTCTCACGAAATAACGGCTAAATATTGCAAAACTCGCCATCAGAATTCAATTAGGTAGTGTTAATTTGTCACTAGGTTCTAAATCAAAAACTAACTTCGGTTGGATATAATTATTATATTACGTAAAATGTCTAGTTTACGGTTTCCGTTAGTTCGCGATATTGTTATGTTTACCGCTGTGACCGCTGGGTTTTCCCAAAGTAACTGATAACAATTTATTATGTATGACAAAATCACGTATATATCGCTAAGTTCTTAACAACAACATACATATTGTATTATTTATTAGCTACCCCGGCAAACTTTGTTCTACCTTAGAATCAATGTATTATTTTTCAAATTATTTACCTATCTACTAAACATACACACCATAAGAATCGGTCAAGCCGTTTCGGAGAAGTTTTCATAGAAACACTGCAGTGTTCTAACAAAACAAATTCTTTTTTTAATTTTATTAATTACTAGCTGACGTCACGGGGTTTCACCCGCGTACTTCCGGTTCCCGTGGGAATTCAGGGATAAAAGTATGCCTATGTTACTCAGGGTGAATGTAGCATTCCAATGGTGAAAGAATTTTTGAAATAGGCACAGAAGTTTTTGAGTTTATTCATTACAAACATACACACACAATTTTTTCCTCTTTTTAATGTTAGTGTAGATAAAACAAAAATACTTTTCTGCCTTCTTTTCAGCATCTAGAGACACAGATAAAAAAAGTATATGTGTACTTATGTACACGCGTTAGAAGTTATGCTTCTTTGTTTAATAGTATAATTATATTGAATGTCTTTGCTTGTAAGCCATCAATCTATCAGGTTTGGTTTCTGCACTTAATCCCGAATTGAGCCATTGTGCGTGCGTTGGAACTTGTAAGCAATACAAATGGCGTAACAAGATAAAAATCTTTTAAAAATAACATCTTTCGCGTTAAAACTCTTTTCATTAAACTGTTAACTAAAGTAGGTATGTATTATCTACTCATTTGTGGTCAATGGCCGACACAACAGTTAGACAATAGACAAAAATCTCCTGGAGATTTTAACAAAAGATAAAATTACAACTTTGCTCTGCATTTTAGTGTCAATGTCAACACACGTATACATTTTGCTGTCATTTTTTATTTATTTCCAAAAGGTCGATCAATGTGTTGACTATGGCTAACTTCAGGGTGTAGGGTTTACGTGATGCTGTGCGCGCGCATCGTAAGAATTTACTCTCATCATGTATCCTTAACGCGCCAAAAGAAGTATGACTTCAAAAAATTGTTTAATAGCTTTTAATAACTTACTTTTGTTGACTTTTTCCACTAATATGAAGACATCTTCGCCACCAGAAGCACTTCCAGAGGACCGACTTATGCGGCATATCTTCAAGTCGTTGGTTGCAGCACTCTCTATAATAAAACATTTAAGTAATTAACATAAAAGTTAATACACTCAAACAAAGGCAGGAAAAGTTGGTGACAAGTTGAAAAATGAACAAAAGATGTTTGTTTCAGTGACAGCGGTGGGGATTAGTGTAGTTATTTCAAATTGCTCAAGTTTAGTGCATAGGTAATGCTGAGCACTGGATGCATATAAAATAAATTTTAAAAACTTACTCATATTATGAATGGGTTCAGAGAAAACAGGCTCACAGATCTCTTTGCCGGTGACCGTATCATGCGCGCTGAATTGTAACCGAACGATGTTCAGATTTATTGTTTTGGCCATATTCTCGCATTGCACTTGAAGCTAAAAAAAAACAGTTGAAAAATACATACCACACTTCTGACAGAAGTACATTATAATTTATTAAAACTAAACTGTTAACACTGTTTTTTTTTTTACTTTTCGGGTTAACTTTTCCACAAGAAGCACAATTTTAAAAAACAACAAAAGTCGCTCGAGCGCTTCACTAAAGCGCTAACTTATCGCGCCCGCTTCACAAAATCGACTGACTGTTAGCTTGAAAGCAGCATTATCGCATTTGTAAACTGCTTAACATAAACCATTATGATCTATAACTACACTAATATTATTTAAGGGCCCGATGCACTAAGGTACCTACGGCTAATGTATGGCCGATGCTAGCGCTTGAACAGTTATTTCTTCTTTTCGAGTGTTTAGAGACTAATGAGTTTTTTATGTCGCCCATAGAACTTTGACTTGGCATCACATGTCGTCGAGAAATATCTCTCAGGAATGCCGGTTTCCTGGCGATATTTTCCTTCGCCGTTTTTAAGCAAGTACTAGGTAGTTATAAAATACGCACATAAATACGAAAAGTCAGAGGTCTTGAGGTGCTTGAACATCTTATTGTGAGTATTTTTTTTTTAAATAAGAATTAAATCACTAAATGAGTTTTTACCACACCCTAAAAATAGAACTTCGGCCCTCTTTTTGAAAAGGTTTGCCATGGTTTCATAATGGCAACTCTGATAAGCGTAACAGTTGAACACGTTTTGATGTCTGAGTACCGCCTACGCATGATCATTTTTATCTATTGCCATAAGGATACGAGTAGAAGTCAAAGCTATCTACTCCCAAAATAGAACAAAGCGTAAAATTTTAAGTCAATACAACCTCTCATTTAGTTTTTATTGGCCTAATAAAAAAATGCGTAACACACAATGGGTTTATAACAGGAACACGGAGCTTTGAAAACAATGAGGTCTTGTGACCAAATATATACAAACATCCGTTATTTCGACGTACGCTAAACATTCCAAAATATTTCCAAGCATGCATACTCGTACTAAACTAAGTATACACTACAAATATATTTACGTGTAACAGGGCCGGACGATTAAGGTAACTTAAACTCAAGTAACAAGACTAGGCAAGAGTAAATAAATAAATAATAATAAATAATATTCCACAACTTTTTCACACAACGCCATCTAGTCCCAAGCTAAGCTAAGAGCTTGTGTTATGGGTACTAAACAGCTGATAAACATACTTATATATTTTTAAATACATACATATTATAGATAAATTACACCCAGACACAGAACAAATGATCGTGCTCATCACACAACATTTGTCCTGGGTGGGAATCGAACCCACGACCTCCGGCATAGCAGTCAGGGTCACTAACTACTAGACCAACAGGCCAGTCAAGAGTAAGGTAGAGGAAGTCTAAAGAAACGACAGATGGATTGTGCAGTGGTGCTCCATGGAGCTACAAATACCTAGAGGTAATTAGGTATATTGTGGAAGATGAAGACAGCGCTTTGCTCGTGGCTTCGCTCATGTACTTTTCTTTAAGACCCCATTTCACCTCTTCTGACAAAATCTTAGTTTCAGCTATCTCTCTAATAAATTTCTCAAAAAAAATTGCCGACTAAACGTAATGAACAGATAAACGAACAAACAAATTAATAAGCGAGCCACCCCGGCAAACTTCGTTCTGACTTAGAATTAAGTAAAATAAGTTGAGTTACGTCCTTAGTTTTAGATTAAATGATCGTAGAAATGAAATAGTTCATTTTTTATTTTACATTCATTTTATGACTTTTCTTAAAGTAACTGTGTGTGTTTTAATGTATATTGTTTACTATAATTTGTTTTTTTACCGTATTGAATAAGTAAATAAATAATAATTAAGACTTGTCACCTTAGATCGTGCTGCATTCGATCGTATTCATTAAAAAAAAAAGATTATCTACCTATTTCCGTCACCAGGATATGATTTATCTCCACGCCAAATTGCATTACGATCCGTTCAGCCGTTCTATCGTGAAAAGCCGATAAACAAACAAACAGAGTTCCTTTCTCATTTATAATGGATGGATGGATGAATGGATGGATGTATTAGTATTATACTTACGTCTTTCACGTTCACGATGGAGTTCAAACCTTTATATCGTTCAGAGAACTTCTTGAATAGAAGCGAAGCGACATCTTTTTTAGCAGTATGTATGATACCAATACCGCCGAATCTAGTGAAAAGTAATATGATTAGAAATATTTATCAAAGTAAACATATGCCTACATAACTTTAAGTTAAACCTCTTTCCCATGGGGAAAGAAGTAGTAGTAGGCAATAAATACAGAACACTACCTGCTACGATCTTAAGGTTAAACCTACATGCTCATTTCGCATCGTGAAGGCCAGCACACATCTGGCGAGGCGCAGCGCAATGCGGGTTTCACTGACAAAAAATCGTTAACCTTTTCTAGTGGTTGATTTAGATTTGAAAATAAATAAGCTTCCATTAATCCGAGAGCATCATTGTAAAATTTTCACAGGGTGATTATGAACAACTTTCAATAAGGGACCAACTCGGAAATCTCGAAAAAAGATCTGCTGTGTCCTTCCATTTTGGTCGAGTATGTAGGTATCAAATTTTTTATGCAATAGCTAGGTACCTAGCTGTTTTTATTTTTAGATTTCCGAAATGCTCCCATAGTGAAAGATGTTCATATTCATGTGTCAAAACCACTCTGTTTTTTGGCATGCACAATTGCACATAGGTGGTAGGAAACGAAAATAAAAAGAATAGTATTTGACTGTTGATTGCAAGCGCGATCCGAGAGGGACGATGCATGGGGTCATGCCGTCATGCATAAACCCTGAGCATCCAAGCTGGCTACTAACTATGCACATTACCTTCTGGATAAAATCTTCTTCAAAATCTTGGGATGATCCCCTCCCTCGCAAATCCTGACACTTACTAAACTATTCTTAATAAGTAAGAACCTTCAAGTGAGACAATAGACCTATTGCAGACTGCTGCTTCTGAAGCAGCAGTGAGTAAATCTAGAGACTAGGCGATACCTAAGATGCCTAAATAAAAATACACTTTTAGACTAATATTTTTATGTAAGTAGGTCCCTTTTTATTTTAGGTGTCGTTTAGTGTTAGTGAAAACAGGCACAGAGTGCTATTTTGTAAAGGGGCTCAGATCATATCATTGTGTAGACCAGGATCCTACTGGCTAGCTTTTATAATTATGAGGAATTGGAATACTTCCGGTGGCCTTCTGTAGTTTCTGCCTACCCACGTGAGTAAAAGGCGTAAGCTTATATGTATGTAATTACAACATCCACTTGACAAGTCTACCTTCAAATATTTGACACTTACCCAACTTTATAGCTTCCCTGATCAGGTACCATGTAACTCATGTCTCTATCCTGTTCATCTTCAAGCAACTTGTGAGGATGTTCATCCGGGTTGTTATGTTGGGCCAAACGACATCTTATAAGAGCCTTCCCACTGTAGTGTAGTAGCTATAACATTTATATTATATTAACACAGATATTTAATGCGATCTAAGAGTAAAGTCGACGTATCGACGCTCTAGTGTTGTTCTCAGTGCGAAAAGTAATATAACATCTTAAAAAAAATATAATTACAATAACTTGTTAGTCAGAGACAGCGTTACATGCAACTGACGTCATCAGTATGAACGCCACATCTCCTCAATACAAATTACCGCTTTGAGGGACAAGGATAAAAAAGTTCCACACAAAAACTTCTCAAGTGTGTAGCTACACTATTTTTGAACACATAAATTGTAAACATAGTAGAACGACGACGCCATCGTAGTGAATTATTCCAAGAACACTGTTATCATTCATATAAAAATAGTATTCCAGATTATTGTAACAGTAGGCACCCTATTTGGAAGAGCTGTTGCTGAATATTTATGTAGATTATGCTGCCCTGGACGGATAGCTAAGGCAAATTGGAATGAGATGAGTCCATTAGCCTTTTAATTGAAGTATTTAGAGACACAATAGAAAGACAATGGCAGGCGTAACCGGTGTCCTTCCGGGGTTTAACAAATTAGAAATCATTTTACAATTCCACACATCCTCTAAACTTTATGCATGAAAAAATCAACCATAGGCCTACTTTACACTTTTAATCACCGGTTTTCTTGCTTTTGGTTTATTATTTTTTAATATTTCTAAAAATATTACAATATGATTAGGATGACAGAGCAATAGGAATTTACTAAAATACAAACATGTTTAAATACCTAAAGATAATAGGTAGGTTCATTGTATCTTAATTTAAAATCAATATAACAACAAGACTTCCTGATATGAATCAGTGAGAGCAAACATTTCTGTGTCTAAGAGGAAAAACCGACTAAGAACAAGAGACGGCACGTCACGTTAGTGGTTAAACTTTAACCTTGATCAATAAAATAAGAAGTAAGCTTAGCTAGTAATGGTTTTAAATTGTTAGCCTGACGTTTGACCCAATATACAAAATATACAATGCACATGGCAGGCTTTTCCTGTGCATTCCTCTTGAACCTTTTACTGAGTATGTCTAGCAAAGGGATCATAAAGATGAATGATGTGCAATATATTTTAACATCAGCAAAAGCAAGTTGAAGTTGGTATTCCATAGCATTCTGACTACTAAACTACCTACCTAATTATTTAAAGCTACTTACATTATACCTAACAAAATATAAATTTTAAAATAATTCAAGGTTAGAAAAAAAACTTACCTCTACAGTTGGATGAGTTTTTTGTTTGTTGGGGCCTACAGTCTTGCCCAGAAGGCATCCATGAGTTCCGACCATTTCGCTGACATATCGGAACCTAAAGTGGTTCTGGGGCTGTTCGGTGATACGTAGGCATGGTTTGTTGGCTGTGAGCAAAATAAAATTGAATTAATACTTAATAACTTTGGATTTGCATGCTATATCCTTACAGCATCCAAATCCAGAACTGTGTACTTTAAATAAGGTACTATATTACAAGCCCATTAGTGATCCATTGCGGGCAATGGCTTCTTCAGTAGTTACTTTGTTTACAAACCCATACACACAAGGACTTCTAGAAACACTATTCAATTATGTAGAATTCTATGTCATCAGATAAGATAGTTCTTTATAGCCATCAATGTGCAGGAAACAATAATTTCCTTCTTGTGTTTACAATAAACAGAATATTGTTATCATTGCAACTTGTCTTTATTTTTTAGGTCAATACGTTTTGGGCTTATCAGTATTTATTTGCTAAAAACTTAAGGAAAATGATGTGCATTAGAATATGCATGATAATTTTTGGCCTTTTATTCAATTTCAGACAATTCATTTTTATTCTTTAATGCTGTTCAGAACCTTAAATTTCTTTACCAAATTGCAATGGGTTGAATACATTTCAACAACAGTGCAATATCCAAAAAGCTGAAAAAATATAATTCTATGTAAGTACCAGACTTATTTCACATTTTTGAAGTCGTACTGTGTTTTTGTAACAAAATAAAACTGGTTTGGAATCTTGCTTAAGTAGGCTTAGCATAATATGCTTGCTATTACAATAGTCAACAACCTTATTTAATTTGTTAAACGGATAAAAAGTGACATCCTACAAGTATCTTGAAAAGTTAAGTGATAAATATTTCAATAAATAATGACAGAATAAGCCTACCGGTTTCAAACAAGTGTTTTAATTTTACTATTTTAGATTTTTCTTCTAAACCAACATCTAAATTTTCTAAAAATCTTTCATAAACTTTGTTCTTTTGTTTGCAACAAATGATAGTACTTATCTGGCATTAAATTCCCCTATTGTATAGATCCATAAGCACCCATCATAGATAGATTATCTTAAAGAACATACTCTGGTAACACTTAGTAAACCCATAGATGTTATTATCCATGTGTTTACATTACTATTAGACCACTTTGAGTGTTGCATTGCATCATACTTGATCAATGTTAGTTTCATTTCAACAGTTACTTTTTTGCACAATCAGGCAAATTGGTTTAGTGATACTTGTTAAAGTTTGATGTCCCTTTGAGTATATTCTAGTTTAAGTATCTAAACAGTTTACAATAGAGAAATACTAGTAAATTATATAGGTAATCAAAGTGTTTTTCGAGTGTTTTTCCTGGACAGGAGTAATTCCAATATGAAAATTTTGAAAACTACCTAGGTCATACCTATTTTACAAAGTCTACATCATTTCATACTGGTTTACGCTGCAGTAAACGTTTTCCCAAGAAAATGTTTCAGAACACTTCATGTATATTTCGTAGTTATTTACTTCAGACATTGCAAAAGTACGGAAGAAGTTCTAATGTACTTACCGTGTCGAAGAAACTGTCGCTTGTTGTCAGCACAAGTTAGCTCAGTGAGATCGGTAGCCAGCTGAGGAACTTGCTGAGACGGAGAACTATGCGGTGAATATTTGATATAAGACATTGGAGAGCTGGCAGAGTCGCTCATATCGTGGTCACTAGTGCTTGTCGACATTTTTACTATTGAGTTCCCTCAACCACAGTCAATTGCACAAACTATAACGTTTTACATTAATACACTTTGTTGCACTAAAATGTTCTAGGCTATTTTATACTAATTGTTATTTCTCGGTAGTTTAATGTAGAAGAACGACGCACTAAACTATGCACGACACTCGAACGAATCACACATTGAATGTTTATCTGCGTCTGACAGATCTTAAATGTTGCAAGAGCTATTGTAAATTTTACCCATTTATTACTAGTTGTTATTTATGTAGGTAAAGTATATACTTTTATTTAGTTTTTTTAATACCTTGGAAACTAGCTTAGCTACACCTTACTATCAAAAGTTAAGTTCATTAAAGTTTGCATCATTTATACATTCATATATCCCTCCTAGAGTTAAAAAAGTTCGATAGAATTTTGTTAATGAGGTGTCCCTACCTAATTACAAGAATCGTGTTAGACACCGAAATGCACATCCACAGCATTAATTTACAATAGCTTTATTTGCGCTGTAATTAGAATATTAAATTGCAAGTACTGACCATACGAGACGAAATGTGAATACATTCAGAAAAAATACACTACTAACTCAAAACCAAGTTCATCTGTTGTTTAGGTAACAACTGTTAAATAAATTAATCATTTAAACCTACGTAGAAATTGGCACCAAACACAGGTTTAACTAATTAAAAAGTAAAAAAAGAACAATTACTTAGTTAAGTTGTGTTTTTTTTTCTTTTAAAAATGATATTGATTTTAAATGCAAGACTAGTGTTATAAAGGAAAAAAAACGCTAACGTTTTTATTACAAGAGGGGTAGCAAGATCGGTATCAAGGATTTTTCTTAAAAAATCCACGTAAAACAGAACCAAGTAATTATTAAAATGGCTATATATTATTATAGTATGAAAACACCTACTAATACAATTTTATGATTAAACCGAATACCTATTATTGGAGTACAACATTTTCACTTTTTTCATGCTGTTGTCATCTGACTCAGTACAATTTGGTAAATGAAGTCAAACTCCAAGTTTAAAGGTACAGACGCCAGCACATCAAGTTGGTTGTTTCTAAAGTCACCTCACTGTTGCACATTGTACAACTGCTAACCAAATTTTAATGGGGTTCTTCGGGAAAAACGTCCATATCTAAAACTGCTCTGTTTTTTGCTGCCAATTGTTGCTATAAAATAAGAGTCGGCCAACTTTTCATAAGCCACGGGTGGCTAAAACTCACGCAATGACGCTGGAAAGCCGGGATTGTAGTAATAGTAACGATGATGCTTCGACTGTAATATTTTTTTTAGAGTCATGGAACTTTGTGAAATGACAGGCACAAATTCAGTAGGTACCTACCTTGTTCATACTATACTAATACTTAAAATTAAATTAAACATATATTATGAGTTTATCTTTTGGAACAGCTGTAAATTTTTTTTTTGTTAATTCTTTTACCAATTAATGACTAAAAACAACAACAAGCACAATTAATAAGACTCAGTTATAAAAAAATAATCGTTAGTAGATAGGTAGGTACTGATTTAATGTTCGTTTTTTCTAATTTATTTGTGCATCGTTAGGTGGAATTATTGTTAATCCAGTTAGTAATTCTATGGAATTATTAATTTCTATCCAAATAATTTATTACAAATTAATGATTTAGTAATCCGATTCCATTAGTAATTACTATATTCGTTTAAATAAACAATTTTTTTGTGTAGTTTTTTTATCATTTTGATTTACCATAGTTCTGGGTAGTTATATTAAGCTGGTATTAATGAAATGAAACTCTGAGCACATAATCATTCCGGGGAAGAACCAGTTGGTGAGTCACAAAAATCCCCGAACACGCACTACGTATAATAATAAAATAATAGATCATACACGCACGTAGCAGTTCATCGTTTATCTTTGTTACGGTACGGACGATGGCGGTTGCTTGTTTTCACATTGTACTACGACAACACAAAATTTTATTTTTGGCCACCTGTGGCGCAAATTTATTATGTAATGCTTAAGATTGATGATAGACCAGGCTCTATATATGATACCTACCGTCATAGTTATTACTAATTCAACCTCTTTAGTATGCACAGGGCACATCTAGATTGCATAATCATAAAACGACATCCTTATATAAACTGACGCCTTTTTCCCTTAGGATATAAGGCAGAAACTTCGGAGCGCCATCTTCTACAAATTCTTACATAGATACTTCCTTTTTTCGTTTACATTGATAGGCACTGGAACTCTTCAATTGCTACAGTAACATGTCTGTGCATGGTTTATGTATTTCCATGACATAACACAAGGGCGGATCCAGCTTTGGCGCCAGGGGGGGGTCATATAGTCGTGGTCAAGTCAAGAACTAACAATTTAATTTTGATAACAATAGATACTAGTAAAAAGTAGGTAAGTATTTTATTAATGTACGTAAGTATCTGCTGTACTTAAAAATATTTATTCTATCCTGTACACTTGAAAAACTTAACAAATATGCACGTGTATATGTACACATATACACGTGCATATTGCCATCTTCTCTTCGGAAGTACCAGCCAAAAGTTTTCTACGTAAATTTAAGCTGGCTGGACACAGATTTTTGCATTTTTCTACTAAACCACTGTACATCAAAACTTTTAGCTTGATGCCTGTCACAAATTTATGTGATTCCCGTTGATATGCAAAAAGTCGTCAAAATCACTTCCGTTACCGAGATTGAGAGACCGGTGAAAAGTGGTTTTTCAAGCTGGCTGGACACGTTTTCGATCGATTATCTAAGATTCTGTAGCGTCACAAGTTCTGAAATAAGGGTGTTTGATCGTCACATAAAGTGCCCTATTGACCTAGTTAAATGCGAGCTATTTTGAAGATTTGTCCAGCCAACCTGAGTCACATTATTTATATTCCATAACCGTGGTGAATGATTTGTCATAACAGCTAGAGGTATGTCGAGGAGTATGACGCGAAATTCCGCAAAAGAACGAAGTGAAGAGGTGGTACGACAAGGGTTTCCAACAAACAAAATAGAAACAGACAAAAAAAAATATTTAAATAAAACAAAATCATTTTTTTCTTTTACGTACGTCTTCTCCCAAAACGCGTTATTACGTCATTTACGTCAATGGGTACGTTTTTATGAACGTGGAGAAGTGCCCGTCCGGTAAGGCGATCTTCAACCATTGAAGATCTTAGCCACGATTTAATTCTGCGCAACGTAGAGAAAGACCTTTCTGCTGTCGCTACACTGACACACTACATCGCTAGTGTAGCCATAATACATAAAAAAATCTTTAGGATACATATCGATGTCACAATTAAAAATAAGATCAGAAATCGACTGCGGTAAAGGTCCGATTGAGGTTAGGTTTAGCTACCCGTTACGCGCCGCGTTGTCGACAAGCGCACGCAAGTGTGGCGCGGTAAAATTCAAGTTTTCGATGCGTTCGTTCCCAAACCTTTGCCATCATTCAAAGTTATTATATTAAATTAATTAAATATTGAAGGTAGCTAGTGTAGCTACGTAGTTACATAAAATCTGTATGGTGACCATATATATATAAATAAAATCATTATGTTCAATTAGTGGTCCACCTAAGTCCTGGAACCAGCTCAGGGGGGGGTCATGACCCCCATGACCCTCCCCCTGGATCCGCCGTTGCATAACATTACGCCTGTCTATTTTAGAAGGAGTCCGGCAGAGATGTATAGATTCATGTTTTAAAGAACTAATTATAGCAATTGCCATCCGATTTCAATGATTCTTTCAACTTTTGAAATACCATTATTTAGTGCTACTTAGGTACATACGAAGAAAATAAAAATTGCAAAATAAAAACTTACCCAAAAAAGAACAGACTTCCGAAAAAAAACAATAACAGGTGTAAAACAACTCTAGTTTCGGAAGTCTGTGGCTTTTTTCATTCATTATTGGCCACCGACTTCCGAAACCTTAGTGTTTATTTCAGAAGTCGGTTGTTTTTTTTTGTAAAAAAGTTTTATACATAACAATAGGAAAGGGCAGGCGTTTTGGGGGACTGTCTTAAGTTTACGAAAGACGCTAAAAAATGCTGATCCTTAGTTCAGCCGAATTAGAATAAATGCCTTCTGCTTTTGAATGAGAATACATAGGTACCTAAAGGTTTTTCACTAAAATTTCTGTACGCACGTGGTCCGTTAGACGCGGTGAAGCGTCCGTTTTAAGGTATTTTTTTAGATAAGTACGTAGGTACCACGTACCTACACGATATGTTTGACTACTACCAAATAATTTAAGGTACAAGTTCTAACCCTGTTAGGTCCTCTATGACCGGCTCAAATTCCTATCCTGGCTTAGAATTTATCCGTAAAACGCAGCGTGGGTACTCGGGTAGGCCACCCGCAAGCGCAATGTGGTGTGGACAGGCGATTTCATCGATGAGGTCACCGCCGGACTGACGATTGTTGTGGAAATCTTTGGGAAAAGATTGCAGCAGCGGACGTCTTTTGGCTGAAATGATGACGCAAAAAAAAAAGATACCGGGCGGGGGCTGGTATCCGCAACTCCACGTCAAACCGCGTATTTTGCGTATGGGCTATAATCTACCACGCGGGCCCAGTGCGAATTGGTAGATGTCACATGTCTTCGAATTTTTGGTTCTAGGACATGCCGGTTTTCTCACGATGTTTTCCTTCACCGTTTTTGCAGAGCAGTGGTGTCAAAGTCAAACCATTTATTTCAATTAGGCCCCTATAAGGCACTTTTGAACGTCGAAAAAAATTAACTTAAAAATGATTCTAGTTGCCCCTTCCAAAAAGTAGATTTGTATGGAGAAGAATGGGCAGGAAACTCCATACTTACTCTTTTAAAATAGATATTACAAAACTTTGTATACATTAATAAGATTATATGTGAGGACGATGCACCCAGAATAAAAAGTACTATACTAAGATAGGTTTAAGCAAAAAAAAAATAAAAAAATAAGCAATGGAGTTGATAATTACATGATTAAGTTGGTACAGCTACATTACATTGTGCTCACATATTTACAAATGTAATAACATTTATTTAAAAAAAAGTGAAATAATAAAACAATAAATAGAAAACAATACGTAGGTACATTATAAGATGATTAATGATTGTCCTATGGAGCAGGACCAGCATGTTTCCAAGCATTCCTATCTTGAATATAATCTTCTAATTTATAATATGCCAGTTTACAAAGTGTACTTGTAATATAAGTTTTAAATTTTCTTTCATTTAGTTTTATTATATCAGATGGTATTTTATGGTGATGAAATAAATTACACAAAGTAATGCGCCTGCCTGGGTTCGAACCCACGACTTACTGTTCGTAAGTCGGGGTCGCCACCAAGGGCCACCGCTGCTCTCCAATGATGACGAAGTACGTTCTATAATTTCTGTAATGACGTTACAAATTACAATACACGTTTTAATTAGTTATACAATCCTATTTTTTTATCAAATTAGTTTCTCATTTTTATTCTCTAGGTACGTTCTCAGTCGAGACAATCTGTAACCGGTTAGTTTATTGAGGAAGGTCCATGGGCGTATACAGGGCTTTGAAAAAAGAATTTTAAATGGAAAAGGTTCTTGGTTACCAAGAGATATCTATTGAGAGGGCATGCGAAGGAATGTCATAGAAAAAACTGTGATCCCACTTCTCAGTAGCGCCATCTATCATTATATAGCAATATTGGAGCGGCAGGCAGCGGAGCGTACTAATCAGACTCATCGACTTGTGTCCGCTACACAACTAGCTGTATCGGATGAAAATTTTGTTCGTGATGTCGCGTCCATAGTACGTATTGTATGTCTTTATTTATTTACTAATTACTTCAAGCACACAAATATACAGACGCCAGCACATCAAGTTACCCCAATGTGTCAAATTTCTTTAATCGTTTTTCAACTTTATGTCAAACAGAATAAGGTTCATATTCAATTGGGAAAATTTGACACATTGGGGTAACTAGATGTGCTGGCGCCTGTAGGACATAGGCGGACTAAGCCTTAGGCATTTTCTACCAGTCAACCTGGTCATGCAGAGAGAAACAGTGTCTTTGTTAGTTACCTACAAGTTTGTTAGTTACAATATTAGTAATAACAGAGTGTTGTTGATCACTGCTGTGTTTATCGAATTATTTTATACAAATACGATGATTAAACCCTGCTGTTTTCATTTTTACATTTTTTTAAAGATTTTTTCTTCTTCAATGTTTTATGTTGTATAGAAATAGCTTACGATTTACTGGCACGTCAAGCCAATAGACATTCGATGGATATGACTATCGTTGCAATGGCTTTTCGGTAAAACGGACGCTCGATGCTATG
Organism: Euplexia lucipara; assembly: GCA_921972225.1. NCBI lineage: Eukaryota > Metazoa > Arthropoda > Insecta > Lepidoptera > Noctuidae > Euplexia > Euplexia lucipara. Next base: position 13,721,056 of record OV179148.1, read on the forward strand.
ATATTTCGTCTTTCGCATCTTACTAATCGTGTCACTATTATGTACTTTTAAACTGTAATTTTTAGTATGAAGTGGTTTCAAAATCTCTGAACATGCTTTAGTTTGTGTATATTGCTTTGAGTTTTACTTGTTTTATTAATAAACATTTTTTTTGTAGAAGAGGTAGTTGCTCTGATATACTCAGATAATTTCCGTCAAACCAAAAACAGAAAACCTCATACAAAAAACGCGAAAAACATAACCCTCCTGGCGCAGTCCGGTAAAATAAGCGTAAAAAATATAAACCGGCTAGTGGTAAAAAAGTAAGTAATCAAAATAAATAAAAGCACCCATGATAATAATATAAAATATATTGTATATTTATATATGAAAAATGATTTCAAATACATTTTAGGCAACAAGAAATAGGTTAATTGTATCATGGAATGATTGTATCACTCTATGATGCCTTACATGTAAACAAGGCATGTAATTATAGTTTAAATCTAATATAAAAATAAATCTAATAATTGTCTTAAAATTACAGCAACCTGAATATCCTTATTACTAGTTTGTAAACCATTTAGAAAAGCGCAACAAATTATTAACATTCAGCACTGATAAATTAAACTACAAATTTTTCAATACTTTTAACAAAATATTGCATAAAAATCTACATAACACTTTAGATGTAAAAATGAAGTTGCAGTTCATTTAAAATAACAGTTACTTCGCATTACTAGATATGTTTTAAAAAATGAATGGAGATTGCTTCTCCTTAATAGAACTTATTTAAAGTAGGAATAATGCTTATCCAGTTTGGTTTGAAAATACGAAGTATTCCCGATTGAGCACCTATGAGTTTAGTACCATAGGTACTATATTATACCACAGTCTAAAAACCTACAGTCGTCCGACGAAGCCGTCTAGATAGGACAATCGTGCGGGGTGTGAGGGGCGGGACGCGGGAAAGCCGCTCCGAAAAACGATGTTCGTTGGTCGGGAGGTATCATTGAGGGCTAACGCGTGTCGTAGACGTCGCGGCATTTTTCCAGATCAAAGGCGTCGTCCTAGTGTATTAATATTTATATTGTGATTATACTCTACTATACTATATTTTACTCTTAAATAGGTGCTCAATCAGCAGGGCAAATAGGCTATCTTTGCATTGCCAGTGCCTAGCGTCCAGTTGCACTCCGAATTTTGATAACATTTGAGAATTTAGAAAAAAAAAAATGGTATTGCACTTTAAGTGGACTTCAAGTTGCGGTGACAATCAGACGGGGCACTGTGCGCTTTGAAACATGTCTGCGAGTGCGCATGACGTCGTCTTAGGTACACACTGATGATAGCCAATACGAATCTAGCTGTTTGACACTTAGTCATTGAATACTTTGCCCAGTGATCCACACTATGAATAATTGTGAACGGAAATACTACCTATGCGTTTCAAATGAGAATAGGAACGTCATTGAAAAGTACGGTCCACAAGAAGTCATTAAGTTTAGACGTTTTTTCATTTTGAATAACTTTGTAAAACAAAATACTAAAAATAATTGATTACGCGAATAAGGTTTCGTTGCAGACCGTACTTTTTAAGTGACATCTGACAGATAGAGGTCATTGATGTTCCTATTCTCATTTGAAACGCATAGTGTGCAATAGCCCCGCTGGAATACTTCGAAAATCCAATTACTAAAATTTTAATGATGGAAGAGTCTAAGGTTGGTGTGTGCGAGTACAATCTTGTGTTCATTGCAAGCTTCAATCACCTCCTGGTCATTGTTTGAGCCTGACGGACTGCCGATGTATTCGACGCCGCACTGAAAAAAATAAAAAAATAAATACCCAAGAAAACCCAGAGTAAAAATTGCAAAGCCTTTATTTCCTAATGACTCTTTTTGTATTGTGTTGCGGTAATAATATACAGTGTGTAAGAGACATCGTCGCACATACTGATACCACAGTCTAAAAACCTACAGTCGTCCGACGAAGTCGTCTAGACAGGGCAATCGTGCGGGTTGTGAGGGGCGAGACGCGGGAATGCCGCTCCCGAACTGCAAACAAAACGATGTTGTAGTTCGGGAGGTATTATTCAGGGCCAACGCGAGTAGACGTTGTCGGCATTTGTATTAATGTTTAAACTGTGCTGATACTATGAGTTCTGGGCAAGATTCAAGATTCTCCCCAGCACTGATATTTTTGTTGTTTTTTCTTCTAATTTTAATGTGAGGGGTGACAATGTTCTTATAAATTGGGCATTCAAGTGGGAAATTCTGCGACCACTGGACATATGCAGCGAATTGGACATTCCGCGAACTGTACATTATTTTACAGCTGGTCATTTTGCGAATTATTGCGCAGAACCCTAACTATGTTCTAAAATAAAAGTAGCCCAGGTTATTGTTTACAACATCAGCTATCAAAAGACCATATCTGACACTAATCTTCATGGTGCTCAAATGATTTGACCAAGATTATGTCTGGACTTTAAGAGACTGTGATCTCTGAGTTTCTTTCGGTGCGGTGTTTCTTCTCAGAGTAGTCAGATAGTGAAACACCAACCTCACCTTCTAGTTAAAAAATTGTATGTAAATGTGTTTATGTGAACCTATTTACAGAAATAAATATCATTTATCTGACAGTGAGAGATGAGCCATTTTGAAGATGATCCGAAACAGACAGGCAGACACAAATTTAAAAAATCTACCATAAAGTACTCTTTCATTTCCATGAAGTAAAAATCTGTTCCTTTGACAATACCTACAGACATTTTATGATTTAAATTGTATTTATTTGTATACGTAGATTCAACTGACCTGCACAGCCCTGTCGATGTTATCTCGGAATGGGAAGAAGGCATCCGAAGCAAGTGCGACGCGGTCCATTTTGCTGACCCATTCTGTTCGTTCCTGCTCGCTCAGTAAGGCAGGAGCCTCGCCGTCGAATAGCGTGTTCCATTGTTCTAGTGGAAGATCTGAACCTGTGTAATGATAATACATTTCTTATTACTTTAAGTAGATTTTAAGGTTCAAAAATGTATACACGAAATATTATGAGATGTAGGTAATTGTAGAGACGCCATGTACATCAAGCTACCAACACTATCAAATTTTCCCAATAGAAATAAACTTCATTCTTTTTGTAATAAAGTTAAAAACTATCAAAGAAATTTGCCACATTGGGGTAGCTTGATGTGCTGAGCTTTGTACTCATTAATACTAACAACCTTTACTAAGGTGACAGTTTACTTTTAAAAATAATTTCAAAAAGTTAACTAAAATATTGGCTATAGCTAACTTCAGGGTGTCGGTTTGTCGTGTCGGTGTACGCGCGCAACGCAAAAATTTACTCTCATCATTTTTCCCTAACGCGCCAAAAGATGTAAAACTTCAAAAAAACAGCTGCAGAGGTAAAACTGGACCAATTGTAGTGGAAATCTTTGGGGGAGGCATATGTCCAGTAGTGGAGATATTTTAGTTGAATTGATGATCATGATTACTAACCAATGGTGCCATTGACATAGTTATCGATGGCATTAGACTGCACGGCGCGGGTCACGCCCTGCTTGAAGCGCATGGCCAGCACGCGCGGGTGGCGCCGCATCCACCACAGCGCCGCCTTGCCGCCCGCCAGCCGCGTGCAGTGGATGCGGGACTGCTGCCCGGCGCCGATGCCTACCACCTGCACGAAGATTTTGTTTAAGTAAGGATCTTTGAATGTAAAGTTAACACAAAAAAATAAAACTTTTCATATTTTTCTTACGGCCCGTTCACGACCTTGCCGCTGTGAGCGGCGGGATAGCGCCACGAGTCGCTGGTCGACCGTCTCGTGGCGTTTTTATACTTTGAATCTTACCGCTCGCCGCTCTTATAGCCACCACTCACAGCGGTAAGGTAGTAAACGGGCCGTTAATGTTACACTGACTTAAATGTGACATCGGCCTACATTAGGATACCCAGTGTTGTGCGATCCAGACTCTTTTGATAGATAAGTAAATACGAGGAGTGCCAATGCAATGGCAAAAACATGTGTTATAACCTGATGTTTTTTTTTAAACCTGCACTGTTCTGTCTATGCTTCGCGGGTTTACCTGCATATTCGTGTAACTTTAACGGATTTTACGCTAAAATATCTCGAATATTATCCGAATGCAGAATATTTGAATGTTTTTGTTATATTTTGGCTAATTTAGACATTACCTTTAAAAATTATAACCTATATCTAATTATTTTATTCTGTTGTATAAGCTACCTAACAGTTAAGTTTAATTAAAATCAATTCAGTAGGTTTTGTGTGAAAGAGTAACAAATAACCACTCTCACATACCATCCATTCACACAAACTTTGATATTTACAAGTTGAACACTTATAGCCCTCTGTTTCTATAATAATAAATCTTTTTGACATAAGTTTTATTTTAAAACAGCAGACGCCACGTGGTTTCACCTGCGTTGTTACCGTTCCCGTGGGAATACAGGGATAAAAAGTAGTCTATGTCACTCGGGATAGTGTAACTTCAGTAGTGTGAATGTTTCCACTCGTAACATTAGTATAGATGATTTCTTAACCCTGTCTCCTGTGCTAGTATATAATATACAGGAGAAAGACACTTTCTGCTCCTGGTAAATATGACACTATTTATTTCAAACAGACCATAAGTTTCTTCTGTCTGAGCTAGTTTAAAAACATAAATTAGGTAGTATTCTAACCTGTCCATCCCTAGCGAAGCAGACCGAGTTACTCTGCGTGTACTTCAACGCGATGGTGGCGACGATGAGATCTCGCACAGCGTTGCTAGGTAACTGATTCTTGCTTGTGACAACATTCTTGAATAGATCTCCTGTGATCTTAGCATCGTTGCGTCTTTGTTCTAGAGTTAGGCCGAAGATGGTCTTCTGTTCTGTTAGGTCTGGGTTGTAGCTGGGGTCCATCTAAAATTGTTAAGATACCTTATTTTATTTGTATATGATGCCAAAGGCAAGTTTGTTGTTTCAAACAGTAGTAGTTTGTAAAAAAAGATATTATATTCGCAAAGGAAAGGCAAAACTTACCTTGTACGATACAATTAAAAAAAAAATACTTTTAATAGAGAGAACGCTTGAATGAATAGAAATAAAAATAACAATTCTAAATGTCATTTCCTTTTGGTTTACTAAAAACTAAAGGGGAAATTACCTGCAAAACACAGTAGTTGCCCCCCTTCTTCTTTTTCAAAATATCCAAAGCTTCGGCACTGTATCCTGGAGCGACGATTCCGTCGGAAACTTCCCGGGAGATGATGCGGGCCGTGATCGCGTCGCACTCGTCGGATAGTGCCACGAAGTCGCCGAACGAACTCATGCGGTCCGCGCCGCGCGCACGTGCGTACGCGCACGCTAGGGGCGTCAGTTGCGGGAGGAGATCCGCTACCATACATACGGATGCCTGGAGAAATAATTGGATTGTACCTTATGTTTTATGGTAAGTGGTGAGTACCCATACAAACTTGTCGTAGTTTACGATATAATGACCGATATCCTACATCGCGGTATTAAAGTTATCCGCGCACTTTGAACATATTCAAATTCCCGACTACAACCGTCGGGCAGTAGTTAGCCCACCAGACACCACACCCGTCTGGTCGGAGGATCCTCCCTTTTCAATGGTGGATGAGGAACTTTACACCATGTTCCTCATACCTCCAAACAGTTTCTATCCATATTTTGTGCTTGGCAGAGTGACTTATTTAATATTATTCTATACTTTCAAAATAATACGATATCTTAACTACAACATTGTGCACAAACCGGCACGCCGTTGAGATATTTCTCGTCGGCATGTGAAAGAAGTCAAAGACCCATGGGCGGCATAACAACTCTGTCCCGAGCACGCGTAAGATCATCACCGCAGAAATGGATTCTGTCTTTTTGAGCGTGACAATGTCAAGAGTGAATAAAGGAAATGTGTCGATTCTAGCCGACACACAATGATCGGCCGAAACGTTTCTACAATCTGACACTTTGTCGGTCTTCCGTTGACATAACCCGTTTGTCAAGGGTGATAATCCTACGCGTACACGGCCTACAGAATAGTCACTTACCACACGAAAACTACCTACTTAGACGATATACAACATACCTCTTCCTTATCTAAAGGCAAGCCAACGGCGGCACCAGCGGGCGACACATGCTTGAAGCTAGTGGCAGCGGGGAGGCCCAATGCTTCCTTCAGTTCTTTCACCAACTGCCACGCGTTCAGTGTATCGCAGAGGTTGATGAACCCAGGTGAACCATTGAGGGTCGTCAGTGGAAGCTTGTCGCGGGTCGTGAACACTTGAGCTGGTTTCTGGTGAGGGTTCATACCTGGATGGTAGTGTTTTTTGTTAATTATGTGCGTTATTTGAGCTTTTGGAAACATTAATCTCTGCAGAATCGTTTTGGATTGCTGTTCTATAATATTATAGAGAGTAAGGGTCGAGAGATAGTGTATTTGAGTTAAAGTAGGTACATAATGGTGCAACTCTATGTATAATATTATCTCCGGCATAATTGACAAGTCTCCGTTGAGATTGTCACCCACCGATCTTCGGTTATAAATGCGGTTATTGTTAATTATTATTTGTGTAGAATTTAGAAATAAAACTGAATAATTTGAACGAGTAAAACCCATTCTTTATTGAATTCTTATTATCCAATGTTGAGTAAAGTTACTACAAGTATGTCACCTGCATTTAGCATTCATTTTTCGAGGGCTAAGTTTGACATAATAATATCTTCCACGTTTACCTATTGTACCTACTTTATTTAAACTTTTATAGCTAGAACATAGCTCTCACCATATCTCAAGGTCAGTTGTGACTGTCCTGCTGAATACTGCTTACGGAAATAATCGGAAATGGCGAGATCATACTCCGATGTCTGTGTAAAGGCTTTGAGGGCTAGTCGTTTCCTGAAAAGAAAGAATATTTTACTAGCTGACGTAGCCACGCCTCAGGCTCTAGACGGACGGACTATATTTCTACTGACTGCAAATTTGCTACCTGAATGCAGTTTAGTACTATTAATAGCAGTTGGCAGTTTTACTGCAGTCATACAAATAGCACGCACACTATAACTTTGCAGTTAAAATGTAGTCCGTCTGTCTAGAGCTCTACTTATTTATATATTTTTTTTGAATTTTATTTATTTTTATGTGACTCTATTTATATATTATTGAAAGATTTCTACATGTGTGTAATATGGGTTATGATTTCTGAAACATTTTTTTTCTTTTTTTTTAAGCTAAATTTCATAAAAAAGTTCTAAAGTTAATAGCGGATAAACACCGTGACGCGAATTTTTTTATACATAGCCTGTCAGTCAAACAATAGCTTCGTTACCGATAACGATCCGTTTGTTTCAGTTCATTTACAAAGACATTATTTAACTGACACTGACTGAATGTTAGTGAACTGACCTGTGACTTCCATAACAAAATTATTTATAAGCTAGACCTGTTAATAACACAAAGTTTTTCAATTAATGAATGCACAATTCAATATAGGTATCCCAGTCTAAATACGGTTCACTGTGTCGCAAATCAAGCTGTTTTATTTTAATATAAAAAAAAATAAAAATATACATTAACCTCTTGACCGCCACGTAAAAAAGTAAAAACGTGCCCTTAGCGTCAAGCTACGAATTAAACCCTAAAATCAAATCAACATGATTGTGTAGTCGCAATGCGTGGCGTGCTGAACATATCGCTGCTTAAATTTGCTGCATAATTATGTCGAAAAGTTATTTATGTACACAAGAGCCTAACAAAAAAACTGGCGGCGGTTTTTGGTTTCTTAAAATTTTATTTTATTACGTACCTATAGGTACGTATTATATACCTTGGAATGTACATTGGAAGCCTTTATTATATTTAATAAGTGTCTTTTTTTCACATAAAAAAATAAGGAGATGTGTTACGATTTTTACAATAAAATTATAATGATATTTTTGATTTGTGGCCTTTTTGAATTTTAGCAGCAATATTTTGGTTTGTCATCTGTACATGGCAGTCATAGGGTTAAATGTTAATTCTCTTTCTACAAATTATAATACCTGGTATCCAAAGAGGTTTGATGGTCCTTGCTTCCTTTTAGCTCTTGTATTACTATGTCATAATCATTGGGGTCGCAGATAATCGTGACTCTGTCGTGGTTCTTCGCAGCTGCTCGGAGTAATGTAACGCCACCGATGTCTATGTTTTCAACGGCATCGGCGATCGTCACACCGGGCTTTGAGACTGTTTGAACGAACGGATACAAGTTGCAGACGACAACGCTTATCATGTCGAACTTCTGACGTTTCATGTCGTCCTGGTCTGAAGGGGTGAGTCTAGATAAAATAATAATTCCGTAAGTAAATAAATAATAAGTAATGAGATGATGATGTAATAATAATGTAGTAATGTACCTTTTGCAGTAACTAATTATAGGTGGAATGTTTTCTTTCTATGAAGTGCACTTAGTTTTAATAGACTTCCTAGGGACCTTAATGTCGAATTATTTTGCACCCGTGTTTCGACCTTAAGACGGCTTTTGGCACAGGCTTTTCTTGATACCTAGTCGACTTATCGATCGACTCTTAACAAATTATAATGTTTACCTATTTGCACTGTCTTCTTTATCGACTTTATGTTTTTTTTTTTAACTATATGTGGAGGCTTGTTATTAGCTACTTTTTTTAGAATATTATATTCTTTATTGACTGGATTGTTAGTCTGTAAGCCTTCCTTAAAATAAAATAAATAAATAATTATTGCTTTGTTTTGTAACTATCAGAATAGACGAAACAAAAGAGACATTGAGTTAGACGCTGATTACATCCATTACCTACACCTACGTTAGATTGCCATTGGAGGTACCTAGCCCAAAATAATCTATCAGCAGGACTATTGCGTCCACAGATATAGATAGACCTAGATAACGCAAGAGCAACTACTTCGCGTGCCACTTCTCGTGCCTAGCTTACCTACGTACAAAAATCGTAAGTGGCTACTTTCGCGCTCCATTTCCTTCCATCGGTAAGTCATTTTGAGATTCATATTATGCGTAATTAATTTAAAAAACAATTATTTTTAATCTTATACCCTCAGCAATACCTAGTAATACCAAATTTGAGAAAAACAAACATTCGTATTAGACTGCGTACAGTCAAAAAATGGCACGCTTGGTTTTCATACAGATACTTGCGTTATCTAGGTCTATCTATATCTGTGATTGCGTATCTGTTGACAGTTCATAGTGACGATCACTGGGTTGATCACAAAGTGTTCAACGATTAACTGTCAAACAGCTAGTTTCGTATTGGATATCAACAGGGCGTATCTATAGGATGACGTCATGCGTACTCGCAGAGATGTGACGAAGCGCACAGTACGCCTTCTGTCTCCGTTGCTTGAGGTCCACTTATAGTGCAATACCAATTTATTTTAAATTCTCAGTTGTCATCAAAGTTCGGGTGCAGTACTGTAGGTAATGGACGCCAGTTAAGTAGTCACTGACAATAAAAAGAGAGCCAATAGCCAATTTGGTTGTAATATTATTTTTGGGAAAACAGCAATGAATTTATTTACATACAAACAAGAAGCACGTTTGTCGTATTTTTTTATGAACTACACTCACCTGGACAAAATGCCAGCATGGACGGCTGGATGTAAGGTCTTCACCCGGCCTCCGAGCATTTCAGGTGCCTTAGTGATGTCCGAAACTTCGGTAACCGCCAGGCCAGCATTGCGAATAGCTGTGGCGGTACCACCGCTCGCCACGAGACCCAGGCCAATTTCTGATAAGGACTTGGCCAAAGGCAACAGGCCTGTCTTGTCAGACACGCTTAGAAGGGCTGTGGACAACGTTGTATTACATAAATAGATTTTTCATTCTGACGTTTAATTTTTACTTTTATAGGTACTTCAACTAGCGCTGCGTACAGTTTCTTCTGCGTGAATCTTGTAGTGTTTCAGAAGTTGCAGGAAGCTAGAGCTTCCTGCAACTTCTGAAACACTAGTATTTTTTGTCCTTTTGAACGTTAAGCCCCTGGTAGGTTTGAAATTAAAGTGTAGCCTATGTTAGGTAGACACGTTGATATTATTATAGCTTTCTAATGGTCAAATAAAATCGGTTGAGAAGTATTTTAGTTACATCCTTATTATGAACAAACAAGGAAACCAAAAAACAAATCTTTTCAATACTATATTAGTATAGTTAAAGATTAATGCATATAGTACTCAATAAATTCTATCCTCTGTCGGATTCTGATTCTTACGGCGGTGTACCTTCGTCCCATTCTACTGTGACTACTTATAAATCTAACCTGTATTATTCAAATAAACGATTTGATATAGATAAATTGGATAACGGTACTGATTTCAACTAAACGCAGGCACGACCATAAATTAAATTTCGGTAGGTAAGTTTCATGGTCAAAGAGTTACATCATTCATACTACTAGAGGTTGATATTAGATTGACTCCAACTATTGTTATCGACTTTGGACTGGAGTCTTAAATACATCTAAATTATAGTAAAGACTAGCAGTCTTCACGCGATTTCACCCTCGTAGTTCCAGTTCCCGTGGGAATACAGGGAGCTTCTGTCACCCTGGGATAGTGTAGCTTCCCAACGGTGAAATAATTATATTTTCGAATCGGTCCAGTAAGTAGTTTCAAACCAAATTAAAATCTTTCCTCTTTATAATATTGTTAATAATAGTTTTCGATTTCTGAGATATAGTTTTATTGTAAACACGTTATCTTTAATTTGTTTAAATACATCGAACACATGAGAGGGGTCACTTACCTAGTTTTCCATTGGAAGCCATTTTGTGTGTGTGTTTCTTATGAATTACTTTATTGTAATGAAGATAGTTATTTTATAATTGTTCTCTGAGAGCTTATATCTGATGCGTCCACTTGACCTTACGCAGGGGTTCCTGATAACAAAACACAATCTTGTTTACCAGAGCAGTAGGGTTGTCAATATTATAAATATAATAGAACTAATTTAAGGCAAGTAACATTTAAAAAACACTTATTTTATTCCACTTCTAAGCAAAGGCATTCATTACGAATATAATGTATTTTTTATTGTATACAAATATTGTAAAAACTATTTTAAAAGAGTAAGTATGGAGTTTCTTGCCCATTCTTCTCCATACAAAACTACCTTTTGGAAGGGGCAACTAGAATCATTAAATTTTATTTAACTTGTAAGTTTAACGTTCAAAAGTGCCTTTTAAATGGCCTAATTGAAATAAATTATTTGACTTTGACTTTGAAATTAATGACATACATTATCATACATACATTTGTATATTGCCATTACTAATAACAGTTAACCGTTTGAGCCCCGGCCGTCATACCGGTCTTCTTCTTAGCGTGTCAATGACAAACAAAGACACTAAATTCTAAATTGTATGTTTAGTCCAGAATTCGGCTACCGCAACACCATCCACCGACGCAACCATAAGATCCTCACGTGCGCAGATGACAGGGCACGCGGCGCAAGACAAAAGGTGGGCCATGGTCTGTGGAGAGGTACCGCACAGGCACTGAAGGTCGGTGCTAGGGTGCAAAACCCCACTTCAGGAGATTATCCTTGCTGCGGCCGACCTAGGTGCGGAGTCTGTTCAGAGTTTTCCAAGTCGGCCATTGCAATGTGTGCCCAGGTGGAAGTCTCTCTGATGGCTCGATGATTCAGATTGTCAGGAGGCTTAAGTATCTCTCGCCAAAGGTCACATCTTTGCGAGGTGCTGTTGGTGCTGATGGATTCACGCATCCAAGAAAACTTTTTCTACTTTTTAGTCTGGGTGGCGTGGATTCTCTTCTACTTTCGCCCATTCTGTACGGCTTGCCACAGTCCTACGTATACCAGGGGGCGCAACGCTGATGAGAGGATACAGCATACGTAGCGGAGTCGGATTGAGGCAGCCAGTTGAAATTCGGCACGTTTCGTTTAGTGCTGTATCCATCAAGTTGGCGTGGGTGGAACGGCTCCATACTGGACAAGCATATTCACCAGCGAAGAAACAGACTGCCATTCCAGTTGTTCGCTGGACTTTGGGAGAAGCCCCCCATCTGGTGGAGGTTAGGCGGCGTAGCAGGTTATTCCTGGTGTGCACTTTCTGCTTGATATTCTCGCAGTCCTTTCTGAAGGTAAGAGACCTATCTATACCGGTATGACGGTGTCTTTGTTGTTATGACGGTCGGCCGGGCCTCAAGTAATTATGTTATGTATTTCTTTTTCAGGATATCGTGAACGGATCTACGGTAACAGAGCATAAGGCATGTCGCAATAACGTTTTATACAACACATTCATTTTGATGGCACTGTTGGAGCAATGAATGAGCCATTACCTGCTGCGCAACGTGTCTCGGGTTGTATGCCCGCATGATGCCAATTTTTGTATGGGTTCCATGTTCCGTGTCTGACTATTTGTGTAAGTATGTCATGTAGGTTTAAATGTTTGTGGTTGTTGTTTAGAAAGTAGTGATAGCTTAGTGGTGTGACCAGCGGACTGCCAAGGCACCACTGACTTTTCAGATTCATGTGTGTATTGTGTAATGATCACTTGCTTTCAAAACAGTTAAGGAATACATCGTGAGGAAACTGGCAGGCCTGAGAGATATTTCTCGGCAACATGTGAAGCCAAGTCAGAAGCTCATGGGTGGCATAAACTCTCTCACTAGGTTAGTCACTTAGGTACCACAAGAGTGAATCTAAAAAAAATGTGCATCACACAAAAGAAACACAATGGAATATTGCAATATCTGTAACACAGCCGAATATTTGTCACACTAAAGAATGTAAAGGTGCATTTATATAAACACACATTAGACGAATTACTAAAGCTAAGAAGAAGAATGTTTAAACAAACCCACAATGCAGGATAATATGGGCTAAAATTTCTTGAAAATAAGACTGCCAACCCTAGCGTCCTTGAGTATCGTGATGTAAATAACTAGAGTTATTGCTCTGTGGCGGTAACAACAGCTGAAAATGAACAAACATTTGACTTTCGATGCCCCTATCTCTTGTAATAATGTTCTTACGTATGTGTCTTGATATTTTCCGTTGTGAAAACATTGTGATAAATAATGTTTTGATAAATCAGGTGGTTCGATTTATTTATGACACTTTTTGCCATGGTTGTGGTCTTGGGTAAGATTCCCTGATGGAAAAACAAACACGGATGTGAATTTGGTAATTTTGAAATCAATAAGGTATCCAATAACAAATACCAGTAGACTAAGTCAAAATGGCTGAATTAAAAACTAAATAGGTATTAATACATATTCACAATTATTGTCAGAGGATAGCCTCAATCGTTTGCTACTTTGCGCTAAAGCATGTGATGATCGCTTACTACCGTTAGAATGTATTTTTTGTTAGCAGGTGGCATACAACCACGGCAACCCTCTGAAAATCACTAGGCAAGTTTATGTATTAAATACCTACATTACGGTTATGAATAATTGATAGCACTGAAAAACCTGAATACCTATTCTTCGCCACTCATCCGAATTTGATTTCAGGATGTAGGTACCTACCATTTGGTGTTGCCTAATTAAACTAGTTCCTAGTGTTTATCAGACTAAAACATACCAATTACATACCGCACACTCACTTTCTTTATTATTTTTAATCATTATTTATTATTAAAATAATATTGTGAATAAATATTTTTAATTAATAAAATATAATTTTGCACATTTTAGATGAGACTTTATTTACACAATTTTAAGAGATTAATTTATTTAGACAATGGGGTTACAGAAACTACTAGGACACGCTAGTCGTCCAACTATAAATTAACCGCTACGACACGATGGGAAGGCGGCCTAACGCGAGAGATTGAAGCCAACATTAATTCGGTATTTTATATTTGTCCTTGCCGAGTTACGGTAAATAAATGAAAAAATAAAAGGAATCAAAGAATACTAATACATACATTACGATACGTTATTCGAAACTTTGTCGCGTACTTTGTAGGTACCTACTGCAAACAGTTACAAGAATATGATTGCGCGCTAGGCGCGGGCGGCTAGCTGCTAAGTGTATATAGGTAGGTATACAGTCAGTTTTTTTTTAATTATATTCCACTAAAAATATCACTGGCACATTTGTAAATATGGAATGTCTTTTAGCGGTCTATTCCCAAGGAACGCCAAAAAACATCAAACAAGCACCAACCAACGGAAATCTATTACCTACCAAGCCTCTGCTATTCGACTGTCTGTCTGTTATCAGGTTGTATGTTATGAACCGTAATACGTAGACTATGGTTCACAGAGTGTTTGTTACTGTTCTTTTGCTGCTAGCACCATTTCATCAAAAAATTATTTATGAAACGTGATTTTCGGCGTTTTTTGACTGAATTTTCACCGACTCTCATTGGGCCAGTTTTTTTATTCAAATCTTGGGACTGCTATAGCACCATAATAGATCACAAGTGACAAACATCACTTGTAGCTAAGAAATAGCAGTCACAAATGCTGTTCCGCCATACATTTGGAACATTATAAAAATAAGAAAAAGATACCATAACTAGAAACTGTTGTATTAGCAAATATTTATTCAAGGGTATACCACGGCCCTACAGGTTCTCCTTTGCCTTACCCTTCGGGGATATCAGGCGTGATGTTATGTTATTTAAAATCAGATATTATTTTTAATTTCAGGTTTTTTCCCCTGCTCTGGTCACACCTATGTGTTGACGTCTATTGTATAAATAATCAAATGATAATAAGTTGTGATAAGCTACAAAAGTGGGTGTTGCTATGTTACTGTAAGTAGGTTTACATAATTATAATTGAGTTGCTTATCAATTCATTCGCTGGAATTATTAAAAGGCTACTTAATGAACAATTAAGGTATTGCAATTGTTCTTTACTGCTTAAAGTGTGGTACTGCATTATTTATTACATATCAAATTAGTAATTAGTGACAGGTTCCATTACAGTTGAATATCTACCTTACAGCAATAATTTTTTTATGTTAATTATATCTGAAGTATTCTATAAAGTTATAGTAATGGAGTGTCATTTTGGGGTGGATTATAAGTTGTATTTTTTTTTAAACTGTTAAGTAAATATTAAATATTTTGTCATAATATTTAAGAGAACAAGTACCTCCAGAATCCAGCACATCAATCCATCAATCCTAGCCCAATCTGTCAAATTATCCCAATTGAACAGAAGCCTTATTCTTCTATCTATATTATATATTTATACACAAAAATGAATTGCTGTAATGTATGTATGTGCAGAACTTCTGAAAGACTGCACCAAATTGGATATTTCTTATTTTGTTGTAATTTTGTTAGTACCTGGATGGTTTAGATTCACAATAATTCAACCCCGGTAGGTGGTGTTGCGATCGTGTACAAAGCCAATGTCTGTTGGGTCTGCTAGTTTGTATTAAAACAACCCAGTGACTGGAATGTAACAGATTGGGGTAGATTGGGTTGGCTTCTGTTCTTCAATCTCATATTTACAAACTAGTACTAGGTACCTACTTTGTTGGACCTAAGATTATTATACTATAGAAATGTGTGAGGTCCCTGAGATATAGATTAGTACCTACTTTGAGGAGTTTTATAAAAGTAATGTTTCATAACTTTCACACAACGCCATCTAGGTAGTCCCTAACTTAGCAAAACTTCTGCTAGGAGTACTAGATAACAGACTGATAAACAAACCTTAACCTTTCAATTAATTAGAGACACAATAGAAAGACAATGACAGAAGGACACCGGTGTCCTTCCCTTTAACAAATTAATAAATATTTCAATATACATCCGTATCATAGACAAATTACACCCAGACAGAGACCAATTAATAAACATGCTCATCACACAACCTTATTTGTCTTGGATGGGAATCAAACCCACAACCTCCAGCACAGCAGTCAGAGCCACTAACCACTAGACCCACAGGCCAGTCATATTGTTTGAGATAAATTAATTTATGTTAATGTTGTAAGACCGAAGGTAAATGAATATTTATTATGACAGTCAGAATTAAAAATTCTTGCATTAGATATCTTGGTCAGCAGGTAGTCTTAGGGGATATCCTCAATTCTTGAGAAAGATTGTAAACCGCGCGGCACAGCTAGTGAACAAATAATTTATACTGCACATTTTATAATGCAAATGCCGTCTACTAAAGCGACCGGTACGCAAAACAGGTTTTAAATGGCGAGACCGCATGAACAATGCAATACAGTACAATCTCTTATAGTCAACCAGGTTGGTGTACAAGCTGTACACGTTATCTCTAAAGAAATTAAGAAATTATCATGCAGACCTACAAAAGTTCATTTCAAAAGTTTCCGTGAGGTTATGTTTGCTAACAAAGTAACATGTTATAAATTAATAACTTGTGCTATTACTTATTTTTTTAATAAATCATATTATAATTCGTTTAAGGACAATAAAAATTTAATAGAACTTGCCTTAATAATAGAAATTGTTTAGCTAAATTGTGAACACACCACCAGTAAACAACTCAAAACAAAACAAATGCCGTAAAATGCCAGTCTGCCAGACAGTTCAGTATTGCCAAATAATAACCAAACATTTTTTTAATGTAATTTAATTTCACTAATTTTATTTGTTTAGTATTATTACAAAGATTGTTTAATTTGTAAAGATTAATTCAGCACCTTTTCTTTCTGTAATGCATTACGGCTGTTGTTCATCATGGAGGGGTATGAGAAAAACCTAAATCTTTTGTCTGGGCTGCCACTATATTTTAAAGTAGAATGTTTTTATGTAAGGACACAAATGCATAATATAAACAAAAAGAAAAGTGAAATAATTGTAGGGTAACAAAAAATTGATCCGCATATATTATTCCCATACTTAGATTGTAAGTTCCCATTGAACCTGTTGAAAACGAACACAAATTGACAAGACAAGCTGACACTGTTGACTAGTGTTGACAGATGGTTGGTTAACAGAAACAACGACAACAGCGATTGACACTTGACAGTGACAGCGAAAGCAGCGTGAGGGCTGGAGCTGGCTTGAGCTATTATTTGGTTTGGTTATGTTGTGTTGTGATTTGTTATAAATTGTGCGGAAATGTCGGAACAAACAGCAACCAAACCTACAGGCAAAAGTTGGCGTGAGATAAATCAAGAAAGAAAAGCCTTGAAACGTCAAAGGAATGAAGAAAAAATTGTTAAACGTGAGAAGAGGGTTGCGTTAGAACGTGACGCTGAAACTAAAGTACAGGAAGAGGTTGCACGGGAAAAGAAAAATGCTGAGATTTCCACTGTTAGCATAGCTATACCGGGATCTATTCTAGAAAACGCTCAGTCTGCAGAATTGCGCACATATTTAGCAGGCCAGATAGCTAGAGCTGCTTGTGTATTCTGTATTGACGAAGTTATAGTTTACGACGATGTTGGAGACAAGATGAATACTAAAAAATCAAAACTGGGCGATGGTGATGGCGCTATAGTTGCACGCAAAAGTTGTGTACAGTTGGCACGCATTTTACAATATTTGGAGTGTCCGCAGTATTTGCGGAAGCACTTCTTTCCTTTACACAAAGATCTAGAATTTGCTGGATTACTCAATCCTTTAGATGCTCCACATCATCTAAGGATGTCAAACGATTTTCAGTTCAGGTTAGAATGAAAATAAAGACAATTACATTGATTGACCCTTCACATCCTTTCTTATTTACTTTGTAACTTGTTTTGTTTTTTTTAAGGGAAGGCATAACTATGAATAAAAAAACCAAGCCAGGTCGAGGTTCTCAGGTCAATGTTGGACTTCTCCAAGACATTTCTACAGATAAGCTTCTGAACCCAGGTATCAGAGTAACAGTAAGAATGCTCCCTGCACAAGAAGGTGGTAAGAAAATCAAAGGAAAAATTGTCAGTCTCACCACCCCAAGAGCTGAAACAGGAGTATATTGGGGATATACTGTCAGGATAGCCAATAATTTGAGCCAAGTCTTCACTCAAAGTCCTTACAAAGACGGGTATGTAAAATATTTTTTTTTTCTGTATTATTTTTTTGTTTTACAACTATGTTCTTTATGATGTACCTAGGTAATATTTATAGAAAAATATTAAATTTCAGGTATGATTTAACTGTTGGAACTTCTGACAGAGGAACCCCCATTGATGACCTGCCCGAAAAAGAAGTCAAATACAACCATGCTCTGATTGTATTTGGAGGCTTACATGGTATTGAGGCAGCTTTGGAGAGTGATGAGCAATTAAAGGAAGAGGAAGCCAGTTTACTGTTCAACCACTACCTCAATGTCTTGCCTACTCAGGGTTCTAGAACCATCAGGACTGAAGAAGCAGTCCTCATAACTCTATCAGGTCTTAGAAACAAATTGAAGGCTACAAATGAGCCAATGGCTTTCACTGGCTCTGGTATAGCTGTCAGTTCATCATTCCCCACCTCCAAAGTGGACCTATCAGATTCTGGTACAGATAACAACCTAGATTTAAGCAGGTTTGACTAATAATAAACAGATTAAAACATTTAAATGATTTATTTCAAACAACCTCGGTAGAAAAATATGTGTTTTTAACCCTTAAAAATATTGGAAGACTCTCATAACAATATCAGGAATGTTTTATCGTTTATTGATTGCATCTTGGACAGTTTCACGAAGTGACCTGATGGTTGCTGCTTGATCAGCTGCCCCAATCACTGCTGTTCCTGACACTATCATGTTTGCTCCAGCCTGTAAAATATTTTCCATTACAACATAAATCTTTGGCCAGTATTCTGGATCACTAGGTTTTACTTCCAGCAACATTAACCCTTTAACTGCTTGTGTCGCATAAATACGACACATATTATACCGTGCCCCTACGTGTGTGTCGTATTTCTGCCACAGAGAAAATGCATGACTTTTTTGTTAAGTGTTCCTAATACTTGGTACAACAAAAACCATAATCAAATAGAGATATTATTTATAATACAAAAACTTAAAATCAATACAACTATTGCTCTTCCTTATTTATTGTAGGTATTATTTTATGGATTTGTAGCAATTGCAGCGGTGCGCTAGGGGCATTGCAATTGATATTTAGCCAAGGGGTTAGAAGTTAATGAAAACTTTATACATTCACTTACATTCGCACAGCAGCTTATGGTTGCTGGGCCTACACCTCCATCTACTTCAATATCCAACAAGGGATACTGGTCTCTCAAGTATTTTACTTTGGTCATTTGATCTTCCATAAACTTCTGGCCACCAAAGCCTGGTTCCACAGTCATTATGAGCACCATGTCTGATATGGAAATGTACTTTTCTACTTCAGACACTGGTGTCCCTGGTTTTATTGCGAGCCCCACCTAAGGAAATAAAGATCTCAGATATATAATTGCACTGATTATGTACAGTAAAAATGTTGTTATAGTTTTAACTGAGTTTGCATGATGCCTAGTTTTAGTATAACTAAAATTAAAACTTTCTTCTTTTCTACCTAACATTGTTGCTATGTTATTGAAAAAATTTGGTAATAACATAAATTAGGTTAAGTATTTTACCACCAAGAGTGGTGGCATTGGTAGGTACTTTACAATGATTACAGCTTGTTGTTGATAACAGATTTGTAAACATATGTACAGTAAGTATCTAACTGTGGTTTGTGGTAGTTTTACATAGACATAAACTGGACAGAATTAAAAAAAAGAATTCAGTATTTCAGAAATTCAAAAGTGCCTTCTAAAGGTCTAATGGAAATAATGATTAGACTTAAACTTTCAATAAATCTTACTAAATTCATGAAACTTCCTAATATGTCTCTAATTGACACAATTGAAAGGTTAACAGAATGTTAAAGGGGTATACCTTCATGCCACTTTCCCTTATTTTTCTGCATACTGCTGTAACATTATCAACTGGTTCAATATGAAATGTGTATTGGTTCACTCCGGCGTCTGCCATTGGCGCAATCCACTGAAACATACAAGAAGTATATCGAATTATCACCGTTGCACTGGAAGTGACTGGCTGTCGAGCCACTAATAATAATAATAGAGTAAGATTTTACATAGAAATATTACTACTTGTCAGTACTTGTTGGCAGCAACATAATTTTATTATTATTTCTCTTAATGTTGACTATTGAACTAACCTGTTCAGGCTTTGAAACCATCATGTGAGTCTCAAAAAATACATCCTTGATTTTGTTCCGTAAGCATTTTACGACGGGGTGACCGAAAGTTAAGTTGGGGACAAAATGACCATCCATTACATCTAAATGTAAATAATCGGCACCATTGTCCAGCAGTTTCTGAGATTCTTCGAAAAGTCTTGATAAATCGGAATTCAAAATTGAAGGACCAATCATAGCTTTTAAGTTTCGGCTCATTTTGATTTCTTTTAAAAGTCACTGGTTGAGAGCTCGAAGAATCCCACTATTTGAAGTATCTGAATAAAATAGGTAATGTGAAAATAACAACAAATAAACCGAACCGACTAGGTGACATTTGACAGATAAAGAAGGTTATCTCTACTTTATAGTTTACGCGCCACCGGAAGACGGTGGGCCGCGCTATTTGAAAAACTTTAGTTCTTACGCTCCGTATTACGGTACCTTAGACTATAATTATCTAAGTACGGTACCTACAACGTAACATTATTATTTTATAAAATGGAACCAGAAAAAATAATAGGTAATTTTATCTGGGGGCACGGGCCTACCTTTTTCTTGAAGTGTTTTGTCGTTTTTTAACCCTCATAGAGTTGGTTTCCGATGTGTACCATAGTTCATATTCTCAGGATATGATATCAATAATAGACTAATTAAACATTCAAAGTCTCAATTGAATAGCTTTAATTAATACTTTAGATTTTATTGATATCTAAAATACACCGATTTCGTCACCGAAATACCGACACACTGATGATCATCAAAATGTTTGGTTACTTCCTGTAAGTGGTAGAAAGCTTTAAGTAATCTAAGTTTAGTATACAACCAACAAAAAAATCATAAACTTATTTATTTTCACCCCCCATTCCCTAAAATGGGGGGGGGGGAGTAGTTTGTCTGAGATAATATAATCGCTTAAGAGCGAAATTTCGCCCTGATTTATCGCTTATGGTACTCAGTAAACCATCAAAGAAAAAGGCAAAGACAGAGAATGAGCTATGAAAACCGGCACTGCTGATGTGCAAGAAACACCCCAAAAAAGAAGAAAGAAGTAAACAATAAAAAGACTGCCTAAATAGCAACTTACAAAAAGAACTGAAATCCCGCCAAAAACATTGCATGTAATATGTTGCCAAGACGACCACAATACAAGATTTGCCCTGTGAAAAAGATATCAGATCTCAGAGCCAAGCTTCTGAATCTACACGGTCTAACTCTACTGACCCTAACTTCACAAATTCTACATATCAGTAAAAATGTATGGGTTGGCTGTTTCGTTACTTACTTCAAAAACTAAAAATTCGCATCACCTCCACGACGCGCGGGGGCCCCATATCTTTGATCGCTAAAACGGCGGTAGCTAAGCCCCTGGTTAGTTCGTATGTGACGAGATAGATGTCGCTACATCACTCCCATCACGAGACTGGAGGTCGGTAGCAGGATGAGTCTCGAGATCCTTGCCGTCCCAGTGAGGTGTTAAATTATTTTGCCAAGGTTTAGCATGCTTCCAAACACGTTTTAATTTTTTTCCATATACATATAAGTTCGATTGTCAGTTTCTGACGTTTCTGTCTCAAGGACCCAATCCAGAATACAATAGGTATGCAAACTTTCAGTGCAGCGCGCTTTTAGTCATGAATTCATGATACGTTCAGTGGTCATGAATGAGTGAATTAATGAATGATACCTATATTTACTGGCGAGAATATGGGCACTGTATAAATTATTATGATCGACGTGTTGTTCCATTAACATTTCTCAACTTATGGACACAGTCAGGCTCACATCAGGTAAGGTGACATTTTGATCTCTAGCTGACCGGGACCTAGAGTTACAAACCAGCCTGTCACTTTTCACTGCAGGGCGAAGCCTCTCCTCATAAGAAAAGCCGCGAATCTTTGCTTCCTCAAGGCGAATTGGCGATTTCTAACTTATAACGTAACATCACGCGCCTGTAATCCCTGAAAGATTAGGCAGAGGTATACCCACATTTCACCAGTTATGTTGAATGCAATAGGGAGCGGTTCTTTTGGTATCAATCGGCTCAAATGCTAACTCCGGGCTTCTACGGTCAATTTTCAGATTTAAAACTCAATAACGCTTTGTCCGACCCGGGGATCAAACCCTGACCACAGTGACCACATGCTCATTAGTAGCGCTTGCATCATTTGCGAAGTCTTGGTTTCCTCGCGACGTTTTCCTCCACCGATGTCAATGTTGTTTAAGATAGACTTAATTAGAAACTACCTACATATGAATTAAAAAGTCACAAATATGTGCATGAGAGGTAGGCGCCATAAGCTCTGGACCAACACAACATTCCAAGAGTAGCAAAGAGTTTTAATTAATAAAAGGCGACGTCAGCTTGTACGACTAGTTACCTACTAATGACGTACCTAAGGCCTATACGGTGCGTAGTACTAAAACATCTAAATCTAGGCCATCTGGAGCAAAAGGACATGTTTATTTATATTTTTTATGCAGGCACATAATGTTGACGTTAAAGGATATATTATTTATTACTATTTCTGTATCCTTTGTACCAAAATATCTTGCAAAAGATTACTGTAGCAATGATTATTGCAATCAGAGTAAACAGCATACGTTGTGTAAATATAGAGTGAGTAATTTGAAGGTTTTTTTAAGAGACTTTACCGGCCATGTATACATTGATTCCGAGCGCGGCAACGCCGAGGCCGCAGGCTGGAGGTACGCCTCGGTTGAACTCCGCAGGCCTCATTTTCATAGAGATTAACAGAAACCCGTGTAGTTTGAGGTTGCAGTTTGCGGTCTACGGCTCATTTCGGACTTTCATGTTCTCTAGTCCCTACTGCAATTGATCTCCAAGTCCAGTGGGTTCTTTTTAAAGCGATTTCTCAACAACAGCAGTTTGTAGTTATGCCCATTGCCTTGTTTTTACAACAGGACGTTTACTTTCTTGATTGGTCAAACATGGGTGATAGGTAAAGTTTAAAAATGTCGTGATGTTTGATAACCTGTGTCTAGAAATTGTACATATTACTTTAACAGTCGATATTGTCAAAAGTATGATACTCGTATCTACCTTGAAGTTCTTTTACTCGTAGTTCCAGTCTAACCGGATGCTGCTGAAAACCCATGTTTTACATAGAGAGACTTCCTATCTGATCTCTGCAGCCCAATGACTCGGTATCACGATACCTCTTAGTTAAATTGATTGTCAGACTTTCGAGGTTCTGACTTTACAGGTAGTCAGAACCACGAAAGTCTGACAACAAATTCTTTGACAGACTGTCAAAGATCTACAAATGACAGCCGGTTTAACGTGCTTCCAGAGGCACGGAGGTCGGGGTCTTGATACGTAATGAATGGTCACCCATCCACAAAGTGTACCTACCAACCTCGCCAAGCGTTGCTTAACCTTCGTTCGACCTGTGCGTTGTTACTATTTAGCCACAACCTTCTCTTCTTACAGTATCTAGATATTTACAATAAATAACAAATATTTTGTGTTTAAAGCAAAGGCATTAAATAATTATAATAGACAGGATATCACGAACAAAATTTTCATACGATACCTACCTACTTGTGTCCGAATGGATACAAGTTTCTGAGTTTAATTTAGTAGGTACTCTCCGCTGCCGCTCCAATATTGCTGTAATATTATTGTAGATGGCGTTACTGAGACATGGGATCAAAGTTTTTCTATGTAACTGATTACCTTGAGACAAAACTTTTTTATGCCTACTGAATTAATTATGATTATTTAGCCTGAATTGGCCCACAGCTGGGCAAAGGCCTGCCTCCATTATAAATAATAAATGAAAAATTATGATAAATGGTATTTATTTCTGTAAATAGGTTTACACAAACACGTATACACGTCATTTTTTTAAATTATTTTTTTAACATTCCTTCCATCTGTTGCGATTTTGCGCCACCTCTCTCCCATTCTCAAGGAAGAGATCCAGGTCGTCCCGCCATCTCTTTCGTGGTCTGCCGCGGCCTCGTGTCACTGTAGAGGACGAATTCTATTGAATTAATACTGCGTTAATATAATTTTCAGTCACCGAAACCAGCCAGCCACTGTGTCAATTACGAAAAAACCATTCTGAATGAAAATGAAAGACAAATAATTTTGGATAAAATGAACAGTCGACGGAATAAAGTAGCTGCGGGTGAAATCCGATCATTGCCGTCAGCTGGAAGTATGGTAAAATTGGTAATGCGTTTCTGTTACCGGATCTGATTGGTCTGTTTCCGTTGTTATTGCTGATGTTAAAAGCATTGAATTTCTGTGAATATAAAGCTTGGTTTACAGAAATTCGGTGCGTTAGATAGGTTTCTGAAGTTTGTTGGCGCAGCTAGTCCAATTTATAAAATTCTCGTGTCACAGTGTTTGTTACCAAACTTCTCCGCAATGGCTTACACGGATATAATGAAATTTTGTGTGTATATTCAGTAGGTCTGTTATGTAGTGGTAGTGTGGTAGCAAGTAATTTTTCTTAAAAAGGCGGACCCAAATTTGCCGGGGCAGCTGGTAAGTAGGTAATATCTATTCTATACATATAATAAAACAGTAACGACAGAAAAACTGTACATTGAGAATTTTCAAGAAAAAATAAGTGGGTTTTGTTAGAAAAACGTAACTGGTGACAAAAAGTGACTTTTTAGAATTTTTGTCTGTTTGTCTGTTTGTCTGTATGTATGTCCGGGGTGAACTCAAAAAGTACTGCATGGATTTACTTCAAATTTTGCATGAATATTACTAAGAGGTCGGGTCAACACATAGGCTATATATTATCACGCTATCACCTACGGGGGAGGAGCAGTGAATCTTTATTCTTCTTACTCATTCTGTGGAAGCGTGTAATCAAAGGACGCATATTTAAATGTTGGTTTTGTGTAAGCTATGCTATTATCTGGCTTTAGGTACACTATAAAAACTTCGCCATTTAAGTAACTTTGGCAGAGAAACATAGTTTAATGAATGTTAGTAGTATAAAGACAATTTGGAATCAGCGCCATCTATGAGAATGTATAAAAATCAAATCAAGTAACACATGAACACTTTTTGAAAATTAATTTAAATTTTGATCGTGTTGGTGAGGTTAGTAGTTAGTTATTCTTTAAATTCATAGATGGCATTGTGCATTTTTTTCATCTACATGTAATAAAACAGTAACGAAAGAAAAACTGTACATTGAGAATTTTCAAGAAAAAATAAGTGGGTTTTGTTAGAAAATCGTAACTGGTGAAAAAAGTGACTTTTTGGAATTTTTGTCTGTTTGTCTGTTTGCTATCACCTACGGGGGAGGAGCAGTGAATCTTTATTCTTCTAACTCATTCTGTGGAAGCGTGTAATCAAAGGACGCATATTTAAATGTTGGTTTTAAGTAAGCTATGCTATTATCTAGCTTTACACTATAAAAACTACGCCATTTAAGTAACTTTGGCAGAGAAACAAAGTTTAATGAATGTTAGTAGCATAAAGACAATTTGGAATCAGCGCCATCTATGAGAATGTATAAAAATCAAATCAAGTAACACATAAACACTTTTTGAAAATTAATTTAAATTTTGATCGTGTTGATGAGGTTAGTAGTTAGTTATTCTTAAAATTCATAGATGGCATTGTGCATTTTTGCATAAAAGTTGTATCGTTTTGACAAATTGAAGTTCCAACAAAACCAGAGTTCGGATCGTATCATATGGGATCGTATCAGTGTACGATTTTCAAAAGGAAGGCAGTTGAGGCCGTGGACAGAACCCTGCAGGGCATATCTGCAGGAACGAACATTTGATGGGTAGTGTCACAGTTCTGCTCAGTGGCGATTTCAGGCAAACGCTTCCCGAGTTGACGCGGGGATCGAGGGCTGACGAGATGAATGCTTCGGTGAAACGATCTTCGTTGTGGTCACAAGTTCGTACGCTGCGCTTGACCATTAATATAAGAACTCGGCTCGGCGGCATTGCACGCGCTCAAGAATTCTCCGATGTCCTTCTAAGTCTTGGCCAAGGCACTTTACCAGAAGAGAGAAGTGGACAGGCGGTGCTTTCAGAGTCTCTCGGTAGAGTGGTATCCAGCTTCGAAGAACTCATTCGCTGTGTGTACGTGGACATCAGTCGTATAGCGCACCAGCAGAATTCGTGTGAGAGGGCCATTTTGGCGCCCAAAAATGATCATGCTGCAGCAATTAACGAATGCATTCTCTCGGACATTGAGGGGAATGAAGTGGTCTATACGTCGATAAGCACTGTCGTCGAGCAAGATGACGCCACATTATCCCGAGGAATTTTTGAACTTCCTGTCAGCAAGTTGACTTCCAGCGCATACCATCAAGCTGAATGAAGGTCGGCTTCCCGATTATGCTTTTTGGGAACAAATCTCCTCCAAAGTTGTGTAACGGGTGGTGCCTTAAAGTCATCTCTCTCCACAGACACCATTGATGTGGAAATTATTAAAAATAAAAATAAAAAAAAATAAAAATTCTTTATTTACACAAAAAGATACACACTTTCATTTAGTTGTTATATAATATTTTTCACAAATGTTGGTGAATTTAGATCAGGTAACTAAAACTGATCCCCAAACTAGGTCAAAGACCTGTATCTTGGGAGCCAGCGTTCAGTCGCACAAAAGTTAACGGTACTTTTTGTACAAGTGGTCGCTGTTTGCCCTAAAGATGGTTGTGCGTAAATAAATAAATAAAAATTGTGTGCGCGTGTGTGTGTGAGTGTGTGTGAGTGTGTGTGTGAGTGGGTGTGTGTGTGAGAGTGCTTGTGTGTGCGTGCGTGTGTGTGCGTGTGTATGTGTACAGTTTTGTATTGGTGCGCGAGTTTGTCTAAGACAAACATGTAGGTAATAGGTTTATATTATGTACGTTAGCAAGTTTTCGGTTTCAAAGTAGTCGAGTTGTTGTAGCCAGGTTGAAATTTTAATCTTTACTTCTCGTCTACTTAATGCAGCGATATTTAGTTTTTTATTTAGCTCGTTGTATAATTTGGCGCTTATACTGCGAGTCTGTCTTTTCGCGAAAGTGGTTCTACAAGCTACGCGAGGGCATACGGAAGACTTGCTGCGTTTATTTGAGTCTGGATATGGTACATCGTTATG
This sequence comes from Euplexia lucipara, assembly GCA_921972225.1. NCBI lineage: Eukaryota > Metazoa > Arthropoda > Insecta > Lepidoptera > Noctuidae > Euplexia > Euplexia lucipara. The sequence continues at coordinate 13,748,277 of OV179148.1, forward strand.
TTTCCTAAGGACAGCTATTAATACAAATAATTGACGCACTGAGAGGACCTTGCAATTTTCATAAAGGTTGACAGTCGGGTATCTAAAAGGTTTCTTTATCATTACCTTCAGCACCGCCCGTTGTGCTCTCTCAAGTTTAATTAGGTGCGTTTTTGCAGCGCCTCCCCAAGCCGAAATGCAATATTGTGTTACGGACTGGCATAGAGATAGATACACAAGCCTCAGTTTATCTGGTGGTACGGCATCTCGTAGGGACTTAAAAACGTGTATTAGTCGCCTCACTCTAGCTGTAACCAGGTCTATCTGTTTATTCCACTTCAGCCTGTGGTCAATTTGTACGCCCAGGTACTTAACGTCTTCAACTCGCGTGAGTTCTATGCAATTGCATAGATCTTTGTTGGAGCATGTATGGGCTTTAATTGTGAAGTTCTTAGCCGCGTCGGTAATTTTACTTAGGGAAAACGCTATGTAATTAGTTTTTGTTAAATTTAGTGTTAGGAGGTTATTTGTTAGCCAGTTCATGACCTTGGATAATGAGTATTCGGCCCGCTCCTTAACATATTGCCAGTATTACGGGTTGTGGCGTCGGCAAGGCAGTATTTATACAACGCATTCCCCTTATACTTCATAGCTTCCCGATCCAGTTCGAGCGCGTACAGTTCCCCGTGAGTGTTTGCTTAGTGATGACAATCAATAAATCGCAGGAGCCGATACTCAGAGCAGCGGGTGTAGATCTCAGGACGAGTTGCTTCTCACACGGGCACCTGTACGTCGCTTGCTCCCGCGCCACCAGTCCTGACTATCTTTACATTTTGGCTCCTGGCAGTATAATTATCAACGTAGTTTATATGGAAGTGTTATAAGGTATATACCTTTGAACGTATTTTTAACCGACTTAAAAAAAAAGAGGAGGTTCTCAATTGGACGGTGTTTTTTTTTGTGTGTTTGTTACGCGATTACTCCCATACCATTTATGGACCGATTTACATTTACATTTACATTACGACAAAAATCGTTTTATTATTTGATAGGGTATACTACCAGGTTGGTCCCATTAGTATTGAACCTCAGATCTGATGAGGGATCTTCGAGGAATTGAGGGAACTCCTCAAATAATATAGGAAAACATGTACCAATTTTTACATTTTTTTTTGGTGACAAATTAAGCATTTACATTTAGCAAGTATCATTTCGTGTAGAAAAACTGATGAAGAAGACAGGCGATGGAACTCTTAAACGCATAACAACAAATTACTCGCAATAGCTACAGTCACATGTCTGTGCATGGTTTATGTATTTCCCATAACATTACGCCTGTCGATTTTAAAAGGTTTAGAAAAAACTTCTTTTGCAATTATTAACCGATTTTAAAGATTCCTTCAAGTTTTGAAAGACTTTCTTTACATACAAAGAAACTAAAAATTGCAAAATAAAAAAAAAAAATACAAAAAAACTCTCTTCATGTAACTTATATTTTAATGCTATTTCAAAAGTTGTTAACTTATTATGCTATAGCGACACTGGAATCTTAGGTAGGTATATTTGGTGCTGTAGAACCTTCACGCAGACGACGTCGCGGGCAGCAGCTAGTCTATAAATAAATAAATAACTTACAAATTCATTCTGATATTACAGGAGTGGAACAAAGAATTGGAAATTTCAGCACAAAGATGGGCGGACCAGTGTGTTAAACATCGCGTGCCGGACATTCAAGATTCTTGCCGAGATTTAGGTACCTATCTACATTTTTAGATACAACACCTAGGTACATAATAATATGAAACGAGGTAGTTAAACTTAAGGTTACTATACCGTTAAGGAATTTAAAACTGACCTTAGCGTAACTGTAACAAATAAATTACTAATACTAGGTACCTTTAATTCCCATATGATTAAAATGAAAGAATAAATAGGTAATTTTCTATTTAATTTTAAACAAGATGTATTTAATTGAATATCGTTTAGCATAATTTAATAAAATAAAATAATAATGTTGATTAGAATCGATATAATATAATGTTATTTAATAATTTCATATACAGAATTTGCAGTGCCCTTATAGGGTGCATGTTTTAATACTGTGTACAAATAAATTAATAAATACTTATACTCGGTCATAAATCGGCACAGTATGCAGAAAAACACGCCAGTAGGTAATCCCCAGCCTACCTATAGTACACCCCATTTCACCCGACTTGGCAAAACTTCAGGCTCTGGGCCTAGTATATAGGTATCTACTATCAAATACAGACGGAAAAACCTGATTTCTCTATGACTCGAAATTTAGAGTTTAGGACATCATGTTTAGCTGTAGCCAGCACATCAAACTACGCCAAACTGTCCGATTTGCCTAATTGAATATGAACCTTATTCTTTTTTATTTTGTAGAAAAGTTAAAAAACTAACAAAAAAAAATTGAGACATTGGGGTAGCTTGATGTGCTTGCCTCTGTATTTGTTGCTAGTCTGACACTAGACCAGCAAGGCGGCCAAAAACAGTTTTTTTTTTAAATTTTAAAATAATATATATTATCAGTATAGTAATTTAAACTGTTTATTCTAACTTTTATTTTTTATCTTACCTACTGTTACAGTTAAAATGTCTGTGGGCCAAAATATTGCCACAATACATGGTGATGCTCCCGGTTTAACGCCAATGGCTCTTGTTGATGTGTGGTACATGGAATTACTAAACATCAATTCTACTATACTTTCAAGATATGTGCCGTAAGTTACATACCAAATTATTATTTTACTAGCGCCTACTAATTTGTATAACCTACAAATGTGCACTCAACAATAGAGTAACTCTCTATTATTGAATTAATTAGTGAAATATTTTCTATATTTACATAATTGCATTAGTACTTCCAGAGGCTGCCACTTACAAACAAACAATTTTGTCTCCATACAAGGATTTTTTTGACATCCCATAACTATAGCAAGGTTATGAATCAAACCATAAAGAATTGAATCGCATTTGATTTTTAGGGTTCCGTACAGAGGCGGATTATCCTTAAGGCAAACTAGGCACGTGCCTAGGGGTGCGTAGTTACAAGGAGCGCGCGAGCTCAGAATTTTTAAAAATAAACTAACTCTTACTCTTAGGAGAGTATGTACAAATGTCCTGGCCTACTAACGTTTTGATGATATCATGTTGATAGTATTATGATGGCTATTTATGGCATGTACAGGGGCGCCGATGAAGTGATTGCCTAGGGCGGTCTGGACATTTAATCCACCACTGGTTCCGTACCTCAAAAGGAAAAACAAAAACCTTATAAGATCACTTTTTTGTCCGTCTGTCTGTTAAGCAAGGAGGTATGAAGTTGAGAACCATATACTCATAATCTCATGAAAAATTCAAACTATTAAGTTTACGTAAAAAAAAATACGGCTGTTTTTTCAGCAAAAAATGCACATTTCGACACTTTCAAGGGAATCAAAAATTTCCGTTGACCTAGAACTATAAAATTTGGCAAGTAACATCTATAGGAACAACACGTACAAGAAAAAGTCTGAAAACTATACATTAGGTATTAAATCTTGTTTATTATTTTTTTTATTTATTTACTTACGGAACCCTTGGTGGTCCCGGGAGTCAGACTCTTACTTGTCTGGTTTTGTTTTTTCATTTTTCGTATAAAAAAATTGACAGCAACGATTGTTAATACAAAACATAATGATGGTGATTCGGTAATATTAGTCACTTAATATTACAGATCTTCAGAGACTAGACATTCACATTACGATTATTTTACACAACTAGTGTGGGAGGAAACAAATCAAGTCGGATGCGGTGGAGTGAAGTTCAAAGTGAGACATCAAAGTATTAGATTAAAACTTGAACTAGGTGCATCGGTACTTATCATGAATAATAGTAGGCTAGTTAACTAAATTTTAAAGTTGAGGAGAGGGGGCTTGTAACGTCATTATTTAGTATAAACTACTAGCTAGTGACGTCATGCGACATTTTGACTCGATGTATCGCCGTTATTTTTTAATTACGTGAAAAAAGAAAAAATATGTGTCGAATATTTTTTTGTTATCTAAATGAGGAACTAAAAACTAAAATGTTGTCCAGTTGCCCATTATTTTTGGAAAGTCTATTTGTTTGAAGGGCAAGCCATACCTAAACGGGGGGATAATCAAGAGCTATGCAAATTGTGTACTCTACTCCTAAAATCCTAGTTATTTTTTTCTTTTATGAAACAGGAACGCTTAGAGGATGTAAACGTTAAATACAGGACAATTTACCGATTGGTATGCAATTTTGCACCTGCTGGTAATATTCGGAATAGATCTGTTTATTCAAGAGGCCTACCTTGCTCGAGATGTCCTGTCAATGCCACTTGTGATACAGTACATAAAGCGCTATGCTGTGAGTTTATTCGAATAATTATTTTAATGCTTTCTAACCTTTTTGAGCTAAAACAAAACAAAATCAGTATAAAAGACACTGTTGCGTCAAAGGACCATGCAAAAAATCGTCCCATACCACCAACAGATTTCAAACGTATCTCAATCAATTCATCTTGGCATCATGATCATTTTTTATTATGACGACATCTCCGTAAGTCATGGGGGTATCGCGCAAAAAAATATTTTTTATACACACTTTTTGGTACAGTAAATTGTAAAAAAAACGTACAGGAACACTATTTAACTATAAAAAAAACTATTGATAGTGAACAGCCGTGAGATGCACAGGATAAAAAACCAGTCTGGCGGTGCGCATAATATACAGGATGTCTCATTCAAATCGGTCAGTATGGGAAAGTCTGAAACTATAAGACATACGAAGATCTGTTCTGAGGAACCATGTCATCGATTTTAATAACAAGAAAAACTGCATTCATACATTTAAAAAAAAACATCTGTACTCCGTTCGGGAATCGAACCCGGTTATTTTGAAAAAAAACCTACACTATTTCTATTTAGATATTGATTGTGTAGGTCTTAAGCAGTAAATGTCTGTATGAAACATGATGTCTAAAATGAATAAAATGCATTGTTTCCACATACTTTAATTTATTTTAGTAGGTGCTCGAAGTGACCATGTTTACTATATTACTACAATAGTACAGATGTTTCTTAAAATGTATGAATGCAGTTTTTCTTGTTACTAAAATCGATGACATGGTTCCTCAGAACAGATCTTCGTATGTCTTATAGTTTCAGACTTTCACATACTGACCGATTTGAATGAGACCCCTGTATAGTCTAGTTTTTTTTGTATATGGAGAAAGGTCGTCACACTGAATTTAATCTGCCGGCAGAAATGCTATCTACTATAATGATAGACGAATAATTACTAACTTACAAAACTGGATAACAGTTCTGTTGACATAAATATATTTGTACATGAACAATAACAAAAGATGTGATTAATACTAACCCAAAATGTTGTTATTTCATAAATATGTATATACTTATACATGTTATAAAAACCTAAAGTGTTTAGTTAATCAATTGCTAATTGTAAAATGTCTAAAACAAGGTTATTTATAACAAAATAAGTACACCCTTTTTAAGTAAACACTTTGTTTTTAATTAGGTACCCCATATATTTACGGACTAAAAATTGTTTTTTGTGTTTTTATGACACTTCATAATAATATTGAAACAAGTCCCATGTCTGTTGGTGGGTTGGGACAGCGCCCATACAATCTTTTGCATGGTCCTTTAACAGTAAAGACGCCAGCACATCAAGTTACCCCAATGTGTCAAATTTCTTTGATCGTTTTTCAACTTTACATCGAACAGAATAAGGTTCATATTCAATTGGGAAAATTTGACGTTTTGGGGTAACTTGATGTGCTGGCGTCTGTACATAAAATACGAATATCATTCTAGTTGCAACTGCCAAAAGGTATTTTTGAATGAAGAAGAATGGTCAAGAAACTCTATACCTTATAGTGTTTCAAAGTTAAAACCAGGCAACGAAAAACAATCAGAATACAATTATTTTATATGCAGCGACAACCCAGTCAGACCTGCACAACCCAGTTTCTGGTTAACACAATACCTGGGAGGACTGGTTGACAATGTTCCCGGTCGGTCGGTCGGGCTCCTGCCTACCAGTAACTACTGTTAAAGATGTACGTGACGGGACCAGCGGCTTAACATGCATTTCGGACCATGAAAATTTGCAACAGAACATGCTTAATACCCACCCACGGATCGGCAGCGGCAAGCAGTCGACGCGTGCGGCTGTTATTATTACTTAACCACGAGCCTATAAATAAAATAATATTTTGCCATCAATTATGATGGCACTAAACATGTTCCATAACTTTTCAACACGTTTTAAGGACATTTTCGGTCATTTCTTGTCATTTAACCGCAAAATAGGTTAAATTAATATATTAGTAGCAGCAAAGAGTACTCCGAAGAATTCTGCACAAAATAAAAAGATCTACATTTGTTTAAATTTTTTGTCAATTTTGCAGGTCAAAAATCAATAACGAAAGATTTTAAAACCGACAAAGACGATAACATAACCCCTGTTCGAGTACGAGTAAATGTGGGTACTGAACACACCACTCCAAATGTAATAACGGGAATTATAGATGCGTTACCCGTAGAAAGTATTACCGATATGATAGACGAGCAGACTACTTCCAACATCGCATTGGAAAATGAGACGTTTACACAATTTGATTACTTTTCCCATTTGTATGAATTTACAAAGCAAACCATTACTCCACGCACTAAACCACATTCTTGTAAAGATTTAATGGTAGTGGACGACTTTGTAGAATTACTGAAAACAAAATTGAGCAACGATCCTTTGATCAAAGACTTGTTATCGACTAATAATAAATCTAATAATAGTAATTGGGAAAGTTCGATTCATGATGGAGTCGCAGCATTTGTTGACAAAGTTTACAGTAAAACAGAGCTTCCCACTACCAAAAAACCGGTTTCAAGAGACTATGTAAATTCTACATTCTTAGTTGATTTGATTGAAGCAGTAATCTTCAGAAATGGCGGTACAGTATAATTTGTTGTAGTTATTAAGTAATTTAAAATAAGTATTTATTAATAACCATAACTTCTTATTCTAGACAAAATGTCATCATCTGAGGGATATAGTGCAAATACTCAATATTTGTCTTCAGTTAAACCAATTATGATCCAGGCAGAGTTAGCTGAAGTCAAGCAAAATTACGATTTTACTGGTCACTATTTTTTCCCCGAAGACAATGAGGAAACTAACACTGAAAGCACAGAATCATACTATGATGACATCAATTTACCTGTATCAGACTTGGTTTTGGATGATTTAAAAATGAGCACTGTTACAAAAGACTTTTTGGATGATATTATTGAATCTGATACTTCAATCGAAAGTACAACTGCTGCTCAAATTATATTGTCACCGGATCATATAAATTTATACAAAAAAGGACAAGGCGTTATGAAAAAGTTTTTACAAAATGTTGTGAATAAGCCTCATATATCCCGAAGTAATGAATAGGCTCTGAAAATAAATGAAAAAAATATATAAACTGGTATTTTTATAAAAATACGGTTGAACATATAACTTTTTGTGATATTTCAGAAAATGACAACTTTTTAAACATTAATTCAAATACTAAAAATAACAACTGAAAATATTTTGAACAACATTCCAAGCGAAATCGGGGAAGTCTAAATTTCAGCGCACGTGATCACTATAAAAAATTTGAATGTACAGACGCCAGCACATCAAGTTACCCCAAATTTTCCCAATTGAATATGAACCTTATTCAGTTTGACATAAATTTGAAAAACGATCGAAGAAATTTGACACATTGTGGTAACTTGATGTGCCTATGAATCCAATTAACAATACAAGAAAAACATTAAAAAGAAATCTGTTTCTCATATAACAGGAACAACACGGGAGATTCGTTATCAATTAGAAGGATTTTTCACAAATGATAGCTGCTGATTTATGAAAACTAAAACTTAATGATAGATTTAGTTGATCAGCAAAAAGATCAGTGGTGATTCTTTTGTTTTCAACTTAACTTATTGGTTACTAACTTACTATACTAATGCATGGACAGATATTTAAATATATTAGATATTGTTATGGGTTATAATGAAAAGTACGCAATATTATTTATAAATAAAATGTATTAAAGATATTGTAAAAAATAAAAACATAACTGGGCTGGAGCTTACTGAATTATTGCACAGGCACTGTTTATTATAAAAATTATTTGCTTGGTTTGACTTTAGTATTTTACTCAGTATCATATAATAAACATTGCTGTATGAGAATGACATGCTAGAGTTCTCACATTCGTCTTTATTAAGTCTTGCACAATCGCTCAATTTTTCTCTCTTTTGCCTTGCATTTTTATCATTACAAATACAATCATGCGTATCTGAAATACTATCAGTCGCGCTTTTTGTATTATATGATTTATAGTTAGGACCAATATCAACAACAGGTGTTAAAATGGGAACATTTGAATGATCTAGGTGCCAATATTGAAGAACCGTTGCTTTTTTAGTATCTGAATTTCGTCTTCGAACGTTAAGAGACCGACGCTCACAGTAATCTTCATCATCTGGTGCAGATTCACTAGAATACTGCTCTGGATCGGGTACAGTAGATATTTTGTTTCGATCCATATAGTCACGGGTACAAGTGGAAGTTCGTGTACATCCATCCACATAACCAGATGGTGTCCGGGAACCCATTTCGATTGGCCCAAATTTTTGAGCTCCACCGTCGCCATCTTCACCATGACCCGTATAAGCAGTCCATGTACAAGTTAATTTTCGAGTACAATGTTTTTTTCTTTCAAACGGTGTATTTGCAGTATATTCTGTTGTTTTTACAGTTGTCTTAGTAGTTGTGGCTTTAGTGACTTTGGATGGCTTCGCCGAATCTTCTTTACTACTAGTAGCTTTGGTAGCTTTGGTAGCTTTGGTAGCTTTGGTACCACCGGATTTGGCAGTTTCGGCTTTGTCAGCAGATTTTTTGGTAGTAGCTCCCCCTTTTGTGGTGTTTTTGCCTTTCCGTCTTAAGTCATAATGTGCAAATTCATCGCTTATTTTTCTAATATGCATTAACTCATCAAAAGATAAGTATTTTTCTGTGAAGTGTTCCGGCTGATAGTCGGCGTAATCTGTTAATCTAAGTGTTATTGGTTCTGTACTTGTTAACCATTTCCCAGTGTTAGTATACTTTCTTGTTTTTTTATTTATTTTTCTCTGTAATGTCGTATATCTCATGCTTTTTAGCTGAGGGGGATTTTGAAGGTTAAAGCTTTCGATTTGCCAAAATGGATTTTCTGGCACTTGATCTTCAAGTTGTCGTTTTTGTCTTAGGCCAGAATTAAAAGAATGGTACATAGAGTCACGTTCTACTGATTTAAATTTTGGATAGTCGGTCACACCCTGATGTATTTGATGAAAATCTTTATCATCGTACATTGCTCTGAAAGATTTTCTATTGACTGGGTTAATTAAGAAAGGCATGCCCTTCCGAGACGAATTTTCATTTGGTATTTTGTGGTCACCACTTCGTACTACAATATTAGGAACCATATCGTCATACTGTAACGTGCCAGCTCTTCTGTAATCATTGAAATCATTGCTCTGCCTATGTGATCCTGGACATATTGTTGTAAGACCACATGTGTATGAGGAACAAGGATAGTTATTATTAAAGTTACAGTTTGTGCTTATTGGCGGACATGTTGGTTGTGTACATGCGCACGGATCGGGAAGTGGGGGGATATAGGGGGTAAAGCATGTGTGATCTTCTACCGGCTGACTACATGATATCTCAGTACATGTAAATGGACACACTGTTGCTTGTGGACAACAATCTATGCCCATCGTCGTGCATTGATTGATTGCACAGTTATCTTGATTTGTTCTTATTCTGCGGGTGCATTGAGGATATTGATTAAATCTTCTAAAATTTGTAATGGAATATGAGTTCATAAATTCGGTTGTATAAACATATTTTCTAAAATCTTGATTAGTGTTTAGTATATTGGACTTCTCGTAGTTATGTCTCTGCGATTCGTGTCCATGGTAAAGGTGTGAGTGTCCCCGATCATGCTGGTAATGATACTCATTGTTATTGTTCGACATTTCCATAAATCTATTACCAATTATTTGCTTGCGTAAATGTGGAATTTCTTTAACTGCGGCTGAAATAATACGATCAATAAGAATTTAGCGAAGAAATCTTGTGGTATACCTACATAATTCTAAAGGGGTGGTAGATCGGTATCGGAGGTACTTAGAAGTAGGAGATGACATAGGTAGTAAAGAGGCCAAACTATTACTGACTGTTATTGGTTTTGAGATTTAAAAACAGTGTTTACCAAAAGTCCTGTTGCTTAATATGTGCCTAGTTTTCTGATTTCGCTGATGGTTGCTGGAATTATTATTAATATAACTCAGTTTTAAATTATTGCGAATAGGATCAATTTCATGCTTCACCGAATCGTTTGATAAATTGACGATCCTGAGTAAACTGTTTGTCCGACGTCCTTGAGTAGTAAGCTTGGTGTCTGAAATCAAGATGCTATTAATCTTTTGCGGGCACTGTTTACGATGATTTGTGTTATTATAAAAATATGTTGAACCAGTGCTTTTTGAATGACAATGACCTGATTACTTTATAATTACATACATCAGTATTTATAAAGCGTATGGTACCAGTTTCATGAAAGTGCTCGTACTGCACGAATCAAATGATCTTAGGTCTTGGTATCTATATCTATTGTATCTTTTCACCCCATCAGAAACCATAAAACAAAAGCTTCTAGGAAAAGTCTTAATTAACAAAGCGATAACAAGTTCCATAAATCTGAAATGTATGTAATTAAGCATTTCGAAGCATAAACCCATTGCATCCATTTCAGATTTATCGAATCTCATTATTGTTTGTTAAATGTGTTTCGCCTAGGCCTCAAGAGCCATCACTGTGGCCTTCGCAACCTCAGAAACAATGTTCATTATTATGAAATAAGTCAATAAACTACGATATAGCTAAGAAAATTATTAATTCATCAATATTACAGATTGCATCATCTTCGTAACCACACAGTCCTTTATATTGAGCATTTGGTACCATTCGGATTTTACACTGAGTTCCGGGATATCCAATAGAATACACTGGCTTGCCATGATAGTTACCCTTAGGTGCAAAGTTACAAATCAGCCTTTCTATCATTGCATGTCTTTCATCTACCTGAAACATTTAGGCCAGTAAAATTTGTCCTCTGTTCCTGATTATACAAAACAAATTAATTGGAGAAATCAGTAGGTATTTACGTAGAATTTCACTTTGCCACATCCAACAAATTGTGTGTTTGCCCAGATTAACTGTGTTAAATAACTAGTTTTGTAGTCCTGTGATCTGAAATAGTAATGACAAATATTAATTACAAACATTATTAAGTGCCTACACCATTAAATAATTAGTCATGTACACCGTACCTACCTAACTGAAACTCGTTCAATCTTTGTTAGGTTCAGACGCCAGCACAGCAAGCTACTCTAAACTGTCAATTTTTCCCAATCGAAAATGAACTTAAGTGTGTGTGTAATAAAGTTGACAAACTATCAAAGATCGGGGTAGTTTGATGAGCTGGAAACTTTGCAAGGTTATGATACCGCGGGTAAGACCCTGTATAAACAGTATAGAGTGAAAGGGACATCGATGCACATCCAGAATTCCGAACCCCTTGAATTCTGTAAGTACTTAATTCTGGACTCCACGGCATAAAATACGGGTTGTTTTATTTTTGTTAATTTGGTGGAATTTTAATTTTAATTTTGTGTCTACTAACAATTAGCTGATAAGTGTTTACTAACAATTAACAATACTTAATTTTTTTTTCTGTTATTACCTAATTTGCCTTACCACCATGAAACAATCGTCAATCAAAAGTAACTAAAAGTATTACTTCTTCCGTTCTCATCTATTTATAATGTATTATACGACATTTCATTACATTTCTAAATACATACATATTATAGATAAGAAACACCCAGGTACAGAACAAACGATCGTGCTCATCACACAAACATTTATCTTGGGTGGGAATCGAACCCACGACCTCCACCATAGCAGTCAGGGTCACTAACCACCAGACCAACAAACCAGTTACTTTGAAACGTTTCTAAAATAACATTTTAAATAATTATACCACTTTTGCACTGATCCAGATTTATAGCGTTTACTACATACATCATCGTCATCTGCTTGGCCTTTTCCCAACCGTGTTGGGGTCGCCATCCAGTTTAACAGCAGCAGTTTGATGCAGCTGAATACCAGTGTTGTACATGGAGCGACTGCCTGTCAGACCTCCACAACCCAGTGACTTACCCCTTGTTTAAACTGGTTGTCAGACTTTCGGGCTTTTGACTGCAAGTAACGACTGTCAAAGATCTACAGATGACAGCCGGGACCAACAGCTTCACAAGCTTTCTGAGGCACGGAGGAGTCTTGGAATCTAATAAATTGGTCATCCACCCACGGACCGACTTCGTCAAGCGTATACAAGCTTAACCTTCGATCGAACCATGCAGCTGTTATAATTTAGCCACAAGCTCCTCAACATACATAATGTCTACTTATATTTTTATACGTCCATATTTATAATGTACTATATAGCTGTACTATGCCACGCTTCGCTGTGGCACATTGTGATTGAATGGTTAAATAAAAAAAACTATCCTTGATGCGGATTATATATCATGCTAAAATTTCAGCTCGATCGGTGCAGAAATTTTTGAGTTTTTGAAGCGTACACAAACCAACATAACATTTTTATATCTATAGATATGTATTTAGAAATGTATACGTATGTTTATTTGTTATCTATACTAAATTACGAGTCTCTTTTTCTCTAATGCTATTGTAAATGGAGTATAGTACTTGAAGCACAAGCTCTGCTTAGTTTGGGACTAAATGGCGTTGAGTAAAAGTTGTGGAATATTTATTTCTTTAAAGTCACAGACATATTTGAAGATAAATTATGGTTATAAAAGTTAGTGGTGGTTGTGGTGTGGTTAGTATATCCTACTAATATTATAAACGCAAAAGTTTGTGAGTATGGATAGACGGATGGATGGATGTTTGTTACTCTTTCACGTTGTAGCGACATCTATCTCGCCACATACGAACTATCCTACATCGCGCTATTAAAGTTATCTGCACAGATTGGACGTACACAAGTTCCCGACAACAGTCGTCGGACAGTAGCTAGCCCACCAGACACAACATCCGTCTGGTCGGAGGATCCTCCCTTTTCAATGGTGGATGAGGAACTTTACATCCTGTTACACATTGTGTTTTAATAAAATTTGGTATTGAGTTAGCTGACACACCGGATTATCACGGAACGGGTAGGAACGGGTGAAACCGCGGGACGTCTGCTAGTTTTTAATAATATATGGAAACGTTTCTAATTTAATACAGTACCTATTTAATTATTGTATTTATCTCAGTTGTTTTGGCACAATCTGTCATTATTTCGTATGTATAATTCGTTGCACCTCACACATCGGTAATTGTGTTTCCAAATACAGCAAGGTATTAGACATTTCATGATTAACACAAATGCGATAATTGTTGCAGACCCACATCGAATTAATTTGTAATTGAGTTAGCTGCGTTAGGTACTGGCTATTTGTGCCCCTGGCTATAAATGTAGTCTGTCATACGATAGCATTTATTGTGTTATAATGAAGACAGTTATGATAATAATACCAGCCTCTTACTGTCTTACTGCAGGGCAAAGGCCTCTTGACCTCTTCCATATAGAAAAGGTTCAACAATTGATCAACACCGCACTACGCTTGCTCAAAGCGCATTGGTGATTCCAGACTATAAGTTCCATATTTCCTCACTGTATTTTCCTTCACTGATGTCAAAAATAAAAAAAAACCAGTTCAATTTACACTAGAACATTTTTTTTCAACAGAGGTATTTATCAAATACAAACTTAATAATTTATACTACCCTAAAGATGACATAATTATGTTTAAACAAAAATAACATCAGTTGGAGGGATTAATATATAAAATACACGGGACATGTGTTGTTAACTTGACATAGACCCGTCGTAAACATGTGCTTCGTAAAAGGTTTGGATAAAAGGGCAGCGGCTATAAAAGTGACATATGTCACGTTAGACTTTTGTGCTCTATTTACCTTCCAGATTTATTTTTATTTCCAACTTGCCTCAAAGAGGCTGATCTTGTGGCAAGTTGGAAAAGACAAAACACCTCTGACTAAATATGGGTAAGTACTTAAGTAGGTATACTATGGGTACTTTACACTTCTGCCTACCGCTTGAAGAATACATGACAGGTGTGTTTTTAATCATTATTTATCTGAGTAAGAACATTTCTCACTTCTTTGTATCTAGCACGTCTGTTTAGTTTTATTCTCCGAGTTTTCATTCATATATTTAAACATTTCCTCTATCACAAGGTTTTCTTGTAGGTTTGGCTACTAAAGTGTGTGTAAGTACTTACTTATTGTAATATGTGACACTGCCGGTGTAATCTAGGACTTGTATGAACCACATTTCCACAAAACCCTTAACGTTGAGGCCGGGTGATGAACCCATTACGCTGCCAATGTTTTGTCCCACCTTAACATTTTCTGAAATATAATTTATAACAAGCCTCCATTATGTTAAATTCCTTGGCTAAGTTGTAAGTTTGTAACTACTTACTTTGTCAATATATTTACCTATATCTCTGCATTCATCTTCTTTATCCGGATGTATAGCTGGATCACATTGGTCAGCCCAGCGTTGCGCAGAAGTAGCTAACGTAGTCGACCAGTACTGAAAATATAAATTCAGGTGTCGGTCCATGTTTGGAGTAGAAATTACAACAGAAAGAAATTTTTTAGTAAAGCTTTTTTAGTAAAGTTGAAGTTTACTTACGACTTTTTTCATATTAGCGGCGTGCGGAAGAATTTTGGAGTAACCCATGGCGACAAAATTTCTCCTTTCATTTATT
Organism: Euplexia lucipara; assembly: GCA_921972225.1. Lineage (NCBI taxonomy): Eukaryota > Metazoa > Arthropoda > Insecta > Lepidoptera > Noctuidae > Euplexia > Euplexia lucipara. The sequence goes on from OV179148.1 coordinate 13,763,282, forward strand.
CTGTTGACAAGTTCTTTGATATCCCGACTCGTCAGTTTTGCTGAACTGTCGTAATATATACAAGCAGGACTGAGTTCTTGTGCCTGCCAACACAAATGACAAAAAATAAGATACAATACATTGCTATTGACAAAATGTCGGAGCCATAAAGATACCTTGTATTTGCAAAGAGTGTGGTTGACACATATTTCACAGTAATTCGTCGGACTTGTACTAAAACCATTGACACAACAAAATAATACGATTAATTTAACAATTATCATAATAAATTATTAACAACAATACATAAATATAATTTTCCAACGTTTAATCATGACCATTCGTGGCCATCTAGACATTTTACATAGTGCTCGTAGACAACTCGGTAGTGACAATTAAAATGTTCTATTTTGTATTAGCTGGTAATGTTTTTTATGTTCCTATTTTTATTGCTCCCAATTTCTTTTTCGGAGATAAATAATTTCGTTCTAAAAAAGGACCGGGAAGGCGATCCACTCAATGTTAAACACAATCACGAGGATCTTATATTTCAAGGTTATGGTTAAGTAAAATTTTATTCGAAAAAAAAATGACACTTTAACGAAGAAAAATAATGCTTGCCTTTTTGAAAATGCATTAATAAAATTTGTTTTACAGATGCACAAAATGTTACAGTAGTTATTCCAACACGCAAATCAGTTCTTCATGTAAGACAGAAATATATCAAAACATATGGTTCTAATCTGAAATCGAACAGGTTTAACGAAAAGCTATCAAATGAAATCCCTATAAAGCGACACATTCAAGAAAATGATGATGACGACCCTCCATCAGTGTTTAAAAGTACTAAAAGTAGTACTTCGATATTGGAATTGAGACGAAAATGGCCAGTAGTAGAATTTCTTTCTCATTCAGATGATTTTACAGAGAATTCGCAATATTTCGACGAATTTGAAAAAAAGGAATTTCCTTTTCCCCATGATATTGATAAACATGAATCTAAAGTTACAGGACTTCCTCCAAAAATTCATAGTCATTTGGACTTACCAAATAATATCTCAAAGGATAAATCTGTTGGCTTAAGAAGCCTAACTCATAGAAAGTTTCCAGGCATAAGTTGCGAAGACGGTGACCAATGTGTGTGCAGGCTTCCAGGTAAGACGTCTTCAAAATTTTCTTCTATTAATAAATGTACGAGAACTACAATAGTGTACTCATTGATGGACTTATATGTGCCTTTTAAAATAGTTAACATCCCGAAAAATATTCCAACAGGCGTTTCGAAACCAGCGACCATCTCAGTTGCAACGTCAACGCGACCGTGTGGCTCTACATGTATGAACATGGGTTTTTCAATGGGTCTTCCCTTCGGGGTTCCAATGGGCGTTCCAATGGGTATACCAGCTAGTTACCCAGCGGGTTATGCAGCGGGCTATCCAGTCGGGTATCCCGCGCCTATTCCAGCGGGTCCGGCCGTTTGTATGCCAGGATCCCCTTGTTACTATCAACCAAAAATCAACAATGAAGTTCCGAAACATAAGAAACCATGTAAAACTCATTCAGAAGATTACTTATATTATGATGATGATGTCGATGATGACGATTCGGAAAACATTCATATCCATGACGTAACTTCAAAGAAAAGAAAACATGAAAAGATACATAAGGGTGACATCCTCATTGATGTACAGTATAATATTGAGGATAATTATGACCATAAACCAAATCGAAACTCTAAGTGGCAACATAACCAGAAAGACTTGGCGACCGATATTTACAATGATTTAAGAAAGTCATACGGAGACACAGTTATTAAAAACTGTTACTGTTGTTCGGGATCCTCTTGCGGTATTAAGTTTCAAATAGTTTTTCTTTTGTTATTGTTACTCCCTTTTTGTTAAGCTCCTTTTACTATAATATACAGTTGGTTTATTAATCAGAATTGATTTAATATAACTCTGTAGAGTTAGCAGAGTTATCTACAGATTTTTGGGGGTCCAAGAAGTTTGTGAGTATTCATTTGCGTTAAAATAATTCTCTTAGTAATAGGGCATGCAATATCGGAAGGTTCCCAATTCAAGAACTGAGATACGATACTGGGGCATAATTCCGGAATTGATATTTTTTTCTGCCCCTTCTCAAATCTAGAAAATAAAAATAAATGTGTCAAATCAAACAAAATTTTCAATAAATCAGTTATTTAATAATTTTGAGTGACAAATTTAACATATCACACACACACAGGTCATCATCAACAAGAGGAAAATCAACAAGTTTTATATACAAAATAATGTAATGACAACAATAGTAACAAAATCATTTAAAAATACTTTTAATAGTCGTTTCCTTGTCTAAAATTATTGTTAATCATTCTTTTAATAATTTTGGGTCACAAATGAAGCATATTCGATCATTATTTTCCTTTAAATTGGAGTGAAAGGCTCGCAAATGAGTAGGTAAGTCTGTTGAAGCACGGCCAAAATATTTCAAAAATTTGTTGCATATTATGCACTTTGTGGACTGACCATCATTTGCACGTAGAAAATAATTCCATACATTGGAGTCGACCTGAAACAAAAACAATAATATCTGTGAATTCGAAAAATCATTTAAAAAAAAACCATTTTACCCCGATTTGTCGGTAACGTAATTTATTGTAACTGATTTTTAATATTTAAACAGGCAAACTGAACATGTTAATGAATAACAGAAAAACCCATTTTCGTTTATTCAACAACACTTAAATGATACAATGTTTCAGTTTAATAACCTAAACGTGAATGACGTAGTCGATGTTTTGAGTTAACATAACTATGTTTACTTCATAAACAATAAAAGTACGAGTCTATCGAGAAACACAAAAGAAGTACCTAATATAATGTAAAATACTTACTTGTAACGGCGGTCACCGTGCACGGCAGGCGACGCGGCGACGTGTGTACTCTAACGTTGTTTGAGTGCTCCGTGCGCAGCGAGACAGTCGCGTGCGGCCCATTCGAACAGCATTTTGTGAAATATTCCTCTATTGTAGGATTGCGTGCGTTCAGAAGGTATTTGAAATAATTTCGAAACATGTAAAAATAAGAATATCCGAATTCCGGAGTTACTCCTGTCAATTCCGGAACTGAAAAATCAGTAAAATTGTTCCGGAGCTCCGGAGTTACAGAATTCCGGAATAGACTACTTACTTAGTAATAAGGCGTAATCCAAAAACAACCCGTTAAGAAATTGTAACTACTTACTTCTGTTAAAACGTCATTGAGTCGTCACTAATGTCCAATTAAAATTCGTACTCAAGTATTGCTTTTTCTAATAAAATTGTGAAGATCTAATCGGAATTTTGTAAGGTGAGATTTAATTTAAATTTGTTTGGCTGCTTATTTACTTCAGACATTGCTTTCTGTAGATGATATTGTTACGTTGAGCGCTTAGTGAGATGGAGTCACTGGCAAAAGTGTCGTAGCGGAAAATTAAATGGGTGGCTTTAGCGCTGATGAAAAATATTGTAAAAATACTTTCCATCTGAACTATTTTCTTAGCTAACCAGGTCTTCTTTGTTCAGCAACGACTAAAAAAAAGGAATATTTAAACACTTTTGCCACAGACATACAAGACTTACAATTCGTAAGACAATAAAAAAATATACAAGGGACTTCTAATGATGGTGATCATTAGGCTGTTTTTTTATTGGTAGTTAGTATTCGAGTTAGTATTTGCAAGTTCCGAGTTGAGTTCACGATTACTGACAAATGCTTGTACTAACTGATATGGTCCCCTCATTTTGTGTGGTTCTTTCCTCAAAAGACCATCTCAGACACTAATCTGCATGGATCTTACATGATTTGACCAAGATAATGTCTGGACTTTAAAAGAGACCTCTGAGTTTCTTTTGGTGTTTCTTCTCAGAGTAGTCAAATAGTGAAACTCCGATCTCATTTACTAAAAAAAATGACGTGTAAAAGTGTTTGTGAAAACCCTATTTACAAAAATAAACATCATTTATCATCACTTATTCGTATACATTTACAATGTTATTTAGACCTTATTTTATTTTTGTGTTCTTTATGAGTTGAGTGAAAATTTTGTTCGTGATGTCTCGTCTATAGTAAGTCTATGCTTACATTATAAAAAGAAAGGTTTGATTGTTTGTTTGTTTGTTTGCATTGAATAGGCTCCGAACCTAAAGGACCGATTTGAAAAATTCTTTCACCGTTGGAAAGCTACACTATCCCCGGATGACATAGGCTACTGGAGCTCCTCAAGTTCCGAGTTGAGCTCACGATTACTGACAAATGCTTGCAACTGACTGATCTGGTCCCCTCATTCTGTGTGGTTCTTTCCTCAAAAGACCATTTCAGACACTAATCGGCATGGATCTTACATGATTTGACCAAGATAATGTCTGGACTTTAAAAGAGACTATGATCTGAGTTTCTTTCGGTGTTTCTTCACAGAGTAGTGAGGTAGTGAAACTCCGATCTTATCTACTAGTTAAAAAAAAGACGTGTAAGAGTGTTTGTGAAAACCTATTTACAGAAATAAATATCATTTATCATTATCATCATTTATCATTTACTTTGTATCCTTGTATTCCCACGGGAACGGGAACTACGCGGGTGAAACCGCGTGGTTGAGTCGTTTGTTTTCTAGAAATAACAGTGCCAATTTTTTTTCACAGGTACCACAGATTACATAAGTAGAGGTTATCACTTTTCAAACCTCTTTTTAATGCCTAGCTACAAATAACATGATGTTTATTAGCGTTGTTTCATAAAACGTAAATTGACTCCCTTATTATTTGGCCCCTTAAGAGGACCATAAAACTGTTTTACGTTCAGGGTCTATCTGCCCTTCGCCTATATAGTTTATCGTAAAGAGTGCGATTCTGGTTGCGTGCATCACGTTTCAAATATTATTGACGGAAATAAAATTGTTAAGCATGAAATTTTATTCGGTTTGCAGTGCGATTTTTAAAATTAATACCAAAGGTTGCCTACGGATACCTATTACTAAACCTCCGCTATTCGTCAGTATGTAACCGGACAGTTTCTCAAGAAACGTAATATGTAGACAGTCGAGATTTTTAATGTTTATTTCTATTGTTGATATAAGAACAACATGATAAAGCCAAAATAAAGAAAATGGGTGCCGACCATACAAGAAACGTGTAAGGCACCCTTCGAGTGGGAGTCGACTCGCACTTAGGCACTTTTGTACACACAGAGCTGTATATGTAGAGCCTATTTACCTTTGCTTACAGCTTGTAAGTAACATAGAGTGGATAAAACCCCGAAATATCAAGGGCGTTTTGATCCCGGATTTCAATTAACAAGTCATTGGTATAATTTTCCTCAATAAACGTAAAACTTTACTTTACTTAGTTTTATTTTCGTAAAAATAGAAGAAAATATTTTAATTTGACACATTCTTTATGCAGAACCATAATATTATAAAAGAATTAAATATAATGATTCTCCGAAACAATAGTTCTTTATTGACAAATGAGGTATATTCCAATGATATTATAAGTAAAAAGGTATAGATAGGTTACCTAAACAACATTCGACCTTCAAAAACGGCACACCAACGCACGTTAGTGTGCCGCGACACTGTCAATTTGACACATTGGGGTAACTTGATGTGCTGGCGTCTGTACATGCACTAAAGTAAAACAAGCGACTCTACTTAGCACTAGTATGCGGGCTAGCTTTCTAGTCTAACCAAAGATGAGAACTAAGAGCGGCAAAAAATGGTAACATTTGAAGGAGCACAGTTATTTAAAAAAACACCCTAATCTCTAAAGAATATACAGACGCCAGGACATCAAGCTCCCCCAAATTCAACAATTTGACAATGTTGAATTTGGGAAACAACAACAAAGGAACATGTTGACAATTTATTATGCTGATTTTTTAATTAAAATCTACTTATTGCCAGGTTTAACAAAAATGTTTAAGTAATTAACTGATCGCACGGTGAACGTATGCAAATATGTACTAGCAACCGTGCGACTAGCGGACATCATTCATCTACTAAACCTGAAAGATCTAAAGCACATTACTTATGTAAAACTTTGTAAATTGTTTCCAAACATATTATAAAAATGTTTTACTTTGAGATGGTAATTCGTCAGAAAGCCTTTGCATATTTTGAATGGTTCTTTTGAATATTAATTAGGACTGTTTAATTACATACTTTATTTTTTTATTTTGTGCAGGTATTAACATAAACATTATATTTTGAAGTAAGCGTTTGTACGTAAGTACATAATGTAACTTTTGTAATATACTAGGAAAGCATATGCATAAATGTTACATTTTACCGGTTAGGTAAGTTTAAAAAAAAAAAAAAATAATTGATCTTGAATTGAAATGAAAAGAAACGCAACTAAGCGATTAAACATACATTAGTTTATTTTGTATTGGTATTACGTGCCAGCATAATGTCAATTCAGTTTAACCCAGATATTGTTTTTTTATTTGATATGAAATGATATGATTTCACGCATTTTGCACCACCGGTGCATGGTGGACATCCCACCCATACGTAAGTACTAAACGTTTCGGGAACACATTCATTGTGCGTATAGCTAAGAAGTGGAATACCCTGCCGGAGTCAGTGCTTCCGGATTAGCTACACCTACAACCTAGGGGTCTTTAAGTCAACAGTGAACATGATGCTTCTAGGCAGGCTTGCTTCATCTTCGACCACATCATCTCTTACCATCAGGAGAGATAGTGCTCAAACGCGTTTTGTATTTTTTATCTATAATAAAAAATACAAAACGAAACGAAGCAAAAGAAGTATGTAAGAATCGTAGCATATGGCGCTCTGTAGTTTCTGCCTACCCCCATGGGAAAAAGGCGTGAGTTTATGTATGTATGTATGTATGTAAAAAATACAAAAAATAAACTGTTGTATTTTTCACGATTTCAGGGTAAGCATTTTACCTATTATGTAAAAATCAAATAAGGTATTTAATTCTGTATTCATCCCATTTGAACGTACTCTGTATTAGTAGTTATAATCACTCGGAACTCGCGTAGGAACTAACTGCTTGAAATACATCACAGCCACGTCCAAAGAATTTTTACAAAAAGATTATTTAATTCTCATTCAGTTACAGCAGTAAAATGGAATTTACTGGTACTTGATGCCACATCATTTGCAGCATACAAATCCCAGAATATAAACTGTTTATTCAGTCGTAAAGCTTTGCTTTTGCGTAAAATTGCTTACGCGTACGTTCAGTGTAGGTACACACTGAAATAGACATTGCTGAAACGGAGAATCTACGGCGGAATTCGATCGATGTCTGCTTTGAGTAAAGAAAGAGAGATTTTAGTTGCTTTTATGGATTCACAATGTACCCGGCAAGAGATTTCAGGTTCTTTTCAGTGTCAAACTTGATTCTAGACTAACAAATTGTTTTAATCTAGACGTGTCTTCGCCTTGCACATCAATGGTGTTATCTATATATATAAATATGTTATGTTGGTTTGTGTACGCTTCAAAAACTCAAAAAGTCCTGCACAGATCGAGCTGAAATTTTAGCAAGATTATAATCCGCATCAAGGATTGTTTTTATCTATATTTTTTTCCTTTTTTTTACCATTTAATCCCAATGTGCCACAGCGAAGCGTCAGTGAAGCGTGGCAGGGTACAGCTAGTTAATAATATATTTATAATACCTACTAACATTTCGCGGCAATGGCAGGTTAAGCTAAGCTTGGTTGCTCGAGGTTGGTCCAAGGATGAGTGATTATTCATTTCATATCAAGACTAGGCAAGTAGATTTGGCTTGTCAGAAGTTTAACAAAGGGGTAAATGCCGTGTAGCTGGCCAGAGAGGTAGTCGCTTCATCTTATTGGTGACCCTGATTTGGTTAAAACCAATCTGCAAAGCTTTGAGCACAGGCGTAGGGTAGCTAGCCTTCCGGTATTCTATAGGATACGTTTTGGAGAGTGTGCACGGGAATTACATGAATTGATTCCGCCATCACCCTTCTTTCATCGGACGTACGGCGAGTGTCCACCCTTACCGACATCGTTGGCACCTCAACGATCCGGACAAAGCGTTTCGCCTCGTCGTTTATACCGCGTACATCGAAGGACTGAAACAATCTGCCTGCTGCGGTCTTCCCGTCTGAGTATAATTTAGGTGTCTTGAAGGCTAGAGTGAATATGCTCTAAATAAACTAGTGCGCTTCACCATCATTGATTGCATCACTGCTTACCATCAGGTGGGATTGCAGTCAAGCACTAGTTTATAATATTTAAAAAAAATAAATTGGAAGACGCCCCAACCATAGTTTGGAAAAGGCTAGGCAGATGATGATAAAATTACTATAATAATATTTTTTTTTTCAGAAATTATACAGTATTTTGCCTACAACACACACACACATTTAAAAACAAAGAACTCACATCAAAATAAAACAACACACACTGAGTAAATACAGTAAAAGGGACCAGTGCGGGGCAGTGGTCCAACTGCTCCGTCTAAGTAGTTGGACCATGGGTCTTTACTAGAGGCAGTTGTCCAACTTTAAAAATAGTTGGACCACAGTTCCTTTTGAGAGTTCCGTGGTCCAATTAATTTAAAAAATAATTTGCCCCAACTCTAAAAACCTCAACTGCAACTTTATGTGTGTACGTACCTACTTGTTTACGGTTATATTGAACCTCTTTGCAGTAAATGCATAGGTACTGGCTGGTTGTTATCAATTATAGCACAAAAGGGAAACAGTTACCAATTTTTCGTTTAGTAAAAGTAATTGTTAATTATTAATTAGCTACTAAGCAGCTATTTGTTCTTTTTCTGCACCTGGAGTCCATAGAATTTTGTAATATCCTGTCCTTTATAAGTGAGGACTTGTTATTGGATTTCAATCTAACTTAATGTTTCTAAACTGATTTGTTTTAACTGAAAGACCTCCATGTAATTAAAATAAATAAATTAATTAAAACCGGGAAGACCTATCCACTGATCAAGGAGCGGTATGCAAACGTATCCAGTGGTGCAACAGTGGAGAGTCTCGCTTATTAGAACGCGCTTATTAAACTGTTGCTAACACGTCTCTAAACAACTCAGCAGCGATGCACACTGCTTTCACAAGAGCATGAACCCTGACAGTGTGCGCTTCTTCAAACAAAGTCGAAGCACTGCAGAATCGCGGCAGCTCCAGCAGCACGTTAAACGCGTTGTTTTATTGAACACGTAAGGCCCGGCGCCCATTATCGGCATCGGCACGGCTGAGGATTTTAGTAAGCGCAAATGATTTGAGATCTTATTTTATCAGGCTTAGCGTATACATTTCGGGATGCCAAGGCATGCCAGACCGTCCTGAAGGATGCCGAAGCAGGCTGTAGCGTGTCAATGAAATTTAAGTCTTAACTCTTAACAGTTTAAAAAGGATTCGAACATATTCTTACACCAGCACGGGTAAGATCCGTACCCGTAGAAAAGGATTTTGTCTACAGAAGAATCGACAAAGTAAAAAATATAAATAAAATATATAAATATTCCACAACATTTCACACAACGCCATTTAGTCCCAAGTTAAGCATGAGAGCTTGTGTTATGGGTACTAAACAGCTGATAAACATACTTACATAATTCTAAATACATACATATTATAGATAAATTACACCCAGACACAGAACAAATGATCGTGCTCATCACACAAACATTTGTCCTGGGTGGGAATCGAACCCACGACCTCCAGCATAGCAGTCAGGGTCACTAACTACTAGACCAACAGGCCAGTCGAAAGTCGAAAGTGAGCGATTGTAGAAACATGTCTTTTGTTTTGATCATGATAACGTCAAGAATGATGAGAAGGAATGTGTAGATTCTTCATTTAACAATAGTCTACAATATCGCAGCATAATTTCTTCTATAGTCGGCAGAAATGTTTCTACCATCTAATAATAATAATAATAATATCGTTTATTTCTCTCATAAAGGTACATTGTAACACTATGGTATAATTCTGCCTTAATCTAGAACCTTTGTGAGAGCTGGAGTCTGAACTAGGTTCGGGACCTGTATGACAGATCTCCAGGCTCACCCTATTAAACATTATCACATTTGCGGCATCTTTACATGAGTCATTATTATCTAAAAGACTAGTAACAATACAATATATATATTTTTTTTAAATAGAGGTAGTATTATTAATGATTTTGTTAGATTTTGGAAATATTTATGTGAAGTGTAAAGTAAACGTGTAATGTGTGTAAGTATATGTGTGTGTTTGTGCATGAATGTGTTTGTTTGTGTGTTTTCGTTCGTGTGCACGTCATTGTGGGTGTTTGTGTGCAATTAAATTTATTTTATGATTTGTACAATACTTTCTGTATCTTCATAGTCCAAATCAAGAAGCCAGTTCGTTACTGTACTCTTACATTTATATTTGGCCATTTCGTACATATGTAGGGTTTTATTCACTCTGTTGTAAACATAAGGACCAAGGAAATTAAAGAACCTTTGAGCTAACCTCGAATGAGTTGGGACGGATTGACAAACTGTATGCTTCCGTCTCAGTGATTTAAACTTTTCACGGTTATAGGTACTGCGCGAGTGGACTGTTAGGATTAAATTTAGAATAAACAATTTTCGAATGGAAAGAACCTTGCAGCATTTATATAGTTCTGTGGTAGGAAACTGATAAGGGAAAGACCAGCCAACTTTAAGGATCGCTCTTTGGGCACGTTCCAGTTTTATCATATGCGTTTTTGCTGACCCACCCCAAACAACTATACAATACTGGGCAACTGACTGGCAGAGGGCTAGAAAAACTCGTCTGAGCACGTCTTTATCAGCCACATGGCGGAGTTGCTTAAAAATAAAAATTAATTTACGGAGTCGGGAGGTAAGTAGATCTATATGGTTAAAAAACGATAAAGAGTCATCTATCTGGACACCCAAATATTTAATATTATCTGTGCGACTTAAACGAGCACACCTGCATGGAGATTGTGCAGCATTACAGGAATGTGCAATCACGGAAAAACGGGATGCAGGAAGTTTTCTAACTTTAGACAAGGCAAAGGTAAGATATTTAGTTTTGTCTACATTTAGGGTAAGTAGATTACGTGCTAACCAGTCAGTTACAGTATCTAGTCCTAGTTGTGCATGTTGGAAAGTCGACTCCCAGGAGTTCCCATAGAATATTAAGGCAGTATCATCAGCGTAAGTAAAAATGGATCCATTTGAAAGCTCCTGACGGCAGAGGTCATCAATATAGATGAGAAACAGGGTCGGCCCAATGATACTACCCTGTGGCACACCGTAGGTTATAGGGAGTTCGTCACTCATCCATTCGCCAATTTTGACACATCTGTCACGTTGTCTGAAAAATAACGCAATGACATGTGAAAAGTCACATCTTCTATATCTTTGAGGTCTTCGGCAACCCAGTGGCCCCGATACTTGAACTGTACGACTCTGTTTAAGGGAGTAACAAAGTCCAATAATGTCTATAGAACACGGACGTGGGAATGCATTTTACCGTGTTTTATATTCTGAAAGAATTTCTTCTGGACTGCTCGAGAGTGCAATGTATGTATACCTACTTGACGGTGGTGACTGACAGTAGGTAATACATAAATATAAAAATATTATAAATAAAAATAATAACATAATACATATACAATATGTCGGCGTCGGCGATGAGCTGACACCGATGGGGGTTTCGTGGTACCGATTTTTAACGTAGAATAACAATCTCCATTCCAGTAATAACCTCACTTAAATTGTTAAGTGAGGTTATTACTGCAATGGAGATTGTCAATCACAATGTTAAGAATCACAAAACATTTAAACTCAAATACATAGGTAACTGACAGTTTCGAACTGGATTTGTGTTTTCGTTGGTGCCTCAAATCAACCTGCCCCCACACACCACGTCCCTACCACCCACCATGTCCCACCATGTCCCTAGCTTCCACACACCAGCATGACTCTGTCCACGTGACATTACCAAAAACACATTAGCGCCATTTCAAATGACAAGTAACGTCACCCTGGTCACCATAGACTCCGTACTAAGTTGATCAACTTCACAACTTATTATTCAAAAATATCGCTTTCCACGACATAAATTTTCGAAGTTAAGGAAAATATTTTTGCTAGTCAAAAATATTTTCCCTAACTTCGAAAATATTTATATTATTCAATTAGATCCGGTCAGTAAACGGCTCTATTATGCGTAACTTTTTAATTTGCAAAGAATGTCAAACGGACTTTAGCGTATCATCATTTTCTTCACAAATTGTTATAAAATCAATAACTAGAATTTGCGTGTTGTTAGGACCATGGAAAAATAGATTGTCAAATTCCTTGATGCTTATTTTAAATCTCCGACGCAAAAAGAGGGGTGCTATAAGTTTGACATCGATGTCTGTCTGTCTGTTTGTCTGTTTGTCTGTGTATGTGAGTGTGTGTGTCTGTCTGTGGCATCGTAGCTCTCAAACGGACGGACCGATTTCGATGCGGTTTTTATTATATTTGAAATCTAGTTTCCTTGCGGTGGATGTATGTCACGTCGGGGTACCAATAATAAACATACCTACTAGGAAGATAAGTAATAAAGCGGTACCCCTACGCGACATAAAATTTCACGTCGTGAACGTTTCATTACTGTACAGTAAAGAGCCCTTTAAATTTTATTTCGTTCAAACCGGCTTTGACTGTTCCATGTAAGCTAACAATGCAGTGCATACAAATGCCGTGGTTTTTACATAGCGTCGGTGCTTAAAATTACGCCACACGCCACTGACAGGCCACAACCTACTAATTTCTCCGTTCCATAAATAAGTTGTGTGAATGCATAAAGTAACATAAAAAATCATTATCTGTCTAGCCATTCCCAACTATGTTGGGGTTGGCTTACAGTCTAACCCAAAGTAAAAATGTGTAGATAGGTTATACGCGCTCAGCAAGTGACACGTTAAAATGTGGCTAACTTGCCACACTTCACCTCAGTGTGGCGTCGCGCCCCAACGGACGCGTGTGTGCGTTAGTGTACCGTTTTTGAAGATCGAATGTTGTTTAAGTAAACTATCTACACCTTTTTACTTATAATATCATTGGTCTAGTCAGATGCAGCTGAATACTTTGAAAAAGGCGGTAGTCACTTCGAGCACCTACTAAAGTAAATTAAAGTATGTGGAAACAATGCATTTTATTCATTTTAGACATCACGTTTCATACTGTAGACATTTACTGCTTAAGACCTACACAATCGATATCGAAATAAAAATAGTGTAGGTTTTTTTTTTCAAAATAACCGGGTTCGATTCCCGAACGGAGTACAGATGTTTTTTAAAATGTATGAATGCAGTTTTTCTTGTTATTAAAATCGATGACATGGTTCCTCAGAACAGATCTTCGTATGTCTTATAGTTTCAGACTTTCCCATACTGACCCATTTGAATGAGACACCCTGTATAAAAGAAAGTCGTGTTAGTTACACCACTTATAACTCAAAAACGGCTGGATCAATTTAAATAATTTTGGTCTTTTTGGATTTCTCTTTGTCCGGAATAGCATAATAATTCATAAAAAACATGAAAAGTCTTCGAAAAAATAAATATCAAGAATATTCGTTGTTTCAAACATTTTTCAAACGCAACGCCATCTTGGATGACATGACAGGAGTCAAACTTCCCAGTTTATTATCAGGTGACAATTTGACATTGACAAGTCTTAAGCTAAACCCAAGAAGGTAAGGTTGTCAATTTATACATACCTACGTTCTGAAATTTATTTTGTTACTAAACTTAGAGGTTTTATGTAGCATAAAAAAGTCTTATACACTTCTGGACACATGTATTGGCCCACCTTAGAGTTTAGGTTTCGATGGCCCCTACCGAAATATGATTGCTAGATTGAACAAAAACTGTTGATGCAGTTTTAAACCTGATACATTTTACAATCTTTTTCGATCGTATTGTTTTAAAGGAAAACGCCCAAAAAATGCCTGAAATAGACAGAAACTACTAATAGTCCTTAATTCTATCAAGAATAAAATATATATAACGAAATGTATCTCAAGTTGAAAGGGTGAAAATATAACGATAATTAAAATATTTATTTTGATATCCGTCATAGTCATTCTTAATTTATAATGGCGGTAAGTGTTTATTTGACATGGGTAATCGACATTCAGCCTAAACAATATCGTCAAATAATCCTTAACGAACTATTTTATGGAATTATTGCATAGTTATCATTCATTTAATATTATTCGACCTATTAATACCATAAATATAATTAAAATAGTTTAAGCGTATGAATATTTATCAAAATAAAAAAACTCGAATTATAAATCGTATCGTAGGCTGTATGCATCACATGTCCTTTGCCTTATTGACAATTTGACTTGAATTTGAATGCATTTTTATTTTTTCGATTCATGGTTTTGCGGACTTTTGCGTTTGTGGCTCGAGTAAATTCAGGATATTATATTATAACGACGACAGTGGCTATTTTTTAAGGATTTTGATTTTACTTCTGCACATGTTACCCATTTTTGAACACGACTTAGATTAGACCCGCCTAAACGTCAACTCGGCTTTTTGACGACGGACACGACTCTGCTGTTGTTTTGGACTTGTGCAGCGTGTACATTTAAAAGAATGGATAGAAACATACACTGTATTCATTGCTATCTCGATATTGCAACGTTGAGATGTAATCTCATATCAGTGCAAAATGATGAAGTACGTAGTATCCTTAACCTTGACTTAACCTATATTTTAGAAAAAATGTTTGGAACTGGCTAATACCAAGTTTTTTGATAATTATTGAAATTGTCATGGGTTCCCTACGATTTATAGTGCAATTTGGCGTATATTTCATTGTTGTTCATTTCAGGCATTTTTTTGTGTGGTCGATGGGCATTCCCCTTTGAATTCAGAATACCATTCGACATGGAGCTACGCCTAACAAGTCGGATATGCGCCTTATTAAAGGCAATGGATTTTTTGAATAAAAAACATGTTTTATCAAATAAAGGTTTAATTTAATAACGCGTGTTGCCTCCATGGGCATCTACCACAGCTCTCATACGATTAGGCATAGAGTTTATCAACCGCTCTATGAAATTTTGAGGTATCATCTCCCATTCCTCTTCTATGGCAGTTTTCAACTCCTGCATCGTCTGGGCAACTGGCTGACGAGTCCTAACACGTCTTTTTAGCTCGTCCCACATATGCTCAATGGGGTTCAAATCTGGGCTTCTGGCTGGCCAGTCCATAACTGTGATGTTTACATCCCGAAGATATTCCCTGACGATGCCGGCCGCATGGGCTCTTGCATTATCATGCATAAAGGGGAAATTTTGGCCCACATAGTCCGCGTATGGTATCACGTGAGGTTCTAAGCACTCATGAATGTACCTTTCAGCATTTAATGTTGGCAGCCGTGGTCCTGTAACAACCTCAAGTTGAGTTTTGCCGCTCGCGGATATACCACCCCAGACAGTCCATGAGTCACCGCCATAAGCATCCCTCTCTTCAAAGCAGCATTGTGCGAAACGCTCTCCCTTACGTCGGTAGACCTTCTTCCTTCCATCATTGCCATGTAACACAATTTTAGACTCTTCAGAAAAAAGTACACGGCTCCAATCTTGCTGTGTCCAATTTAAATAACTGCGTGCGAAATGAAGGCGCGCTGTCCGGTGGGCTCGCGTTAGTTTGGGCCCATTAACTGGCTTGTGTGGTACCATATCGCGTTCTTTTAACCTTCTCCGAACAGTCGAGCGCTCACAGATACTCCGTGGAAGTCGCGAAGTTGGTTTTGTATCTCAATGGAGGTAAGGTGACGATTTCTCAAGCTGGTCGTCCCGATGAATCGATCCTGCCTTTCAGTTGTGACCCGAGATCGTGGCCTTCCTTGGCGACGAACAAAGCCGCCAGTCTCTAGGTACCTCCGATAAACATTTCGGACCGTAGATCGACTTAAATTAAGTTGAGCACTCACGTTTCTTTGGCTGTGTCCGGCCTGAATAAGTGCCACAGCTTGGGCGGCGACTTCAGGTGAAGTATCCATAGATTATTATTGATAGAACCTCACCTTAATGTTAAGAATAAGTAATGTTTGTTGCAAAACCAAAGATATCAATCACTTTTTCAAGAATTAAATCCAAGTAAACCAATAAAGCCAAGTTTTCTTAGTATTCGATTGTTTGATATCAACAAACAGGCTCCAAATTGTCTTTTGTTTCTTTAAATTCTGTGTTCGAAATTCAAAAAAAGACTATTGAATGAAATTGTGAATGTGCCAGGTTCAAAACTGCATAAAAACTTTTTGCTCGACCTAATATAAAATTTTAGCTAGGACCGAACGAAACTGAAAATACAAGGTGGGCCAATAGATGTGTCCAGAAGTGTATTTCAGAAATCAATTTACGTAATTAATAGATAATGACGACATAGACAAACTTCAATAATTCTTTGCAAATAGAACTTATTATACTGTTAGACTTTAATTAATATTAATTTCAGTAATTATTAAATATATTAATTTCAATATTGATTTCGGATTAAAATTATGAATTTAGTATTTTTTAAATCAATGCATTTTAGTAAGGTAGTTAGGTTAGGTAGTTAGGTTAGCTATAGGATAGGTATGGTCAGTTAGGTTACAATATATATACATGTAGTAATTACAATACAATCAAACACAAAATGTTAAAATAAGAACACAGTAGAGACTCGCTACATAAAAAGTAGTAGTAGTTATTATTGGTTTGGATTTATTTTTTGTCGTCTTATTGAACGTATGATGTATTAGATATACATGCGTTTAATAAGACGACATGTAAAAAAAAATGATAAGAGCAATAAATTGACTCTAAGGCACAACGAAGTTTGCCGGGGCAGCTACTTATTTAATAATTATAACTACTTGAACTGTGTAAATTAAAGTTCTTCTAACTTATCAGACAGATGTGTTGCTGGGGAGTTTGTTCCGCCACTTCTTCTTCCCAGCAAAAACACTATAAAGTGGCCAAGGGCGGGCTTTTTGGGGGACTGTCTTATGTGATTTCGACGTTCAAAAAGTGCTGATCCTCAGCCTAATTTGAATAAATATTTTTGATTTTTTTATGATTGTATGTTATATGAACATTATATTATAAAACATTCTGCAAAAGTAACATGGATTTATCTTGTTGATTTTTTTTAACGCTCGGGTCTGCGTCAAAGATGTCTAAATATTGTTGCACTTATAGTGCAACAATATTTAGACATTAAATTAATTATCGGTAAATGTTTGGGAAATGGGTTTAATTTTTAACAACTAATGACGCGCTCTTAACTGCACAGTTTACGACATTGGAGAGTAACACTGACTGTAACAGATACGAGTCCATTTAGCTAGCGTTCTCTTGTGAAAAGTTGCTCGCTTGAGCCATTATCATCGACTACACTTCTTAAAGTTTCACAATAATTCACATTTAGCTGCGAAACATTTAGAATCTAAAGTATTTATTTTTTAAATGTGCTACTAATGTTGCAAATATTTTAACTCTTTGATAAAAGAAAATATAACCACAAACCTTACACGGTTTTTGGGAATTAAATCTGTTTTATTTAACCGATCTATTTTTGTATGTTCTACGTTTTTTCGCGATTGTAACTTTTTCTCTTTAGGTATTAGGTATCACAAAAAAAAACATATTTGCGAAGGTTGAAGTAGATTGAATCACGTTGTTCCATACAAATTTTGCCCCCATTTTTCACCCACTCAGGAGTAGAATTTCGGTAAATCTTTTCTGATAGGACGCTTACGTCATACTAAGAATACATCCTACAAGTTTCAAGTCTTTACAATCAGCGGTATAGCCTGTGTTTTGATCCATCAGTCAGTCATTCAGGATAAAGCATTGTATATTAAACGTATAGATTTTACAAAATATTTTTCCACAACATAACACAAATTGCACATTTAATATTATAACAGCGTTATTCGTACATGGATTTGCTCCATTCTTCGAAAACATCTGTGAAGAGGCTGTTTAAAAAAAAAAAAATTCGGCTCTCCTGTAATTTAAAATGGATGTGTAGGTTTGTACCTACACATCCATTTTTACACTTATTATCATTATTGACATTATATTACATACAACCATCAAGTATACCTACTAAAGAAGTTAAGCGTGTCAGTTAAACCAACAAAAGTCAAGTTTTTTTTTATTAAAAAAAAAGCTTTGAAACAAATAATAATTTAGGACGGATTGACCCACATTGACTGCCGAGTATCGGACAAAAATGATAATTTTATCTTTTAGCCTTAATGCCACAGACGATTAATGAAATTCTTAAATACCTGTGGCACCTCACTATACACTCCTTGATTTGTGAACCCACTTTCCCCCTACCAAGTCAAGCCAAGGCAGCTACCGACTTCATTTTTTGTACATAGCGATTCTTGTTACGACTATGTACCTAGGTACTGAATCTCTTTGATTCTTTCTAAACAATAGAAATCAATATGGTTTGTTTCAAACAAACACAGTTCCTGTACAGTGCTGTTTGATGAATTGTCTTTAATGTGAATTCATTGAAATGTAAAACCCGTTACCGTGTCGTTAAGACTCGGGTTGTTTCTAATCATTCTATGAAAGAGATATTACTGTAATATTTTACAGAATCATTTGTTTTTTGTCGATATGTGGACGATCATTTGTGTTTAACGAGATACGATGTATATTAAATTGAGAATAAATACCTTATTCACTTAATTACTACTAAAAACTAAAGCCTGGCTACTTAAACATCGCGCTCTAAAAACTTTTTTACAAAAAAAACAACCGACTTCTTAAAAAAAATCTAACAGGTGAAAAATAACTCCAGTTTCGGAAGTCTGTGGCTTTGGTGGTTTTGTTTTGTTAATTATTGGCCACCGACTTCCGAAACTGGAGTTATTTTTCACCTGTTAGTTTTTTTTAAGAAGTCGGTTGTTTTTTTTGTAAAAAAGTTTTTATTTTGTAATTTTTAGTTTCTTTGTATGTAAAGAAAGTCTTTCAAAACTTGAAAGAATCATTGAAATTGGATAACAACTGCTAAAGAAGTTCTATCTCTAAACATTAATCTGTACATCTCTGCCGGCCCCTTTTAAAATAGAATGGCGTAATGTTATGTTGTGGAAATACAAAAGCTCAGCATATATATAGACATCTGACTATAGCAATCGCGAATAATTTGCTGTTATGCGTTGAAGAGTTCCGTTGCCTGTCTTTTTTTATCAGTTTTTCTTCACCAAATGATACTTTCTAAATGAAAATGCTTGATTTGTTACTAAAAATGTTGAAATCGGTGCATGTGTGCCTATATTTTTTGAGGAGTTCCCTCAATTCCTCGAAGATCCCTCATCAGGTATGAGTTTTGATATAAATGGGACCAATCTGTTAGTATACCCTATCAAACAAAAAAAGAATTTTGAAAATCGGTCCATAAATGACGGAGTACTGAGGTAACAAACCCTAAATAAAAAAAAAATATACAACCGAATTGAGAACCTCCTCCTTTTTTTAAAGTCGGTTAAAAGTTTTATACAAGAAAATATCTCACATAGCCGCGGTCGTATGCCCCTTTGCTGTAAAGCTTGTTAATCGCCTATAACTGTTAAAATGTATTGTTTTGTTAGGGCAGGTAGCATACGAACTCGGTGTCATTACTCACGTCGGGAGGACACGTACTCATCTCTGGAGTAGGCAGTGACTTGTCGCTGGCGGCCGTGGTCGAGGCGATGGTCGGCAGCATCGAGTCCTGGGACGCGGTGGTGTCCTTCTGCGAAACCGTCGTCTCGCAGAAGGAGCCTCAGGAAAGGGAGAGGTAGATCACTTCCACTCACCCGGCCCGCAGCAGACGCACCGGGTGCAGGCGGAGGGCGGACAACGCCCTCTTCCAGCCCCCCTAAATGGGTTCAGGGGCGATGGAGTCGGGGACGTCTGCTGCCCCCCACGTACCCATAGACCCGAGCTGCCGTGGTATAACTATAATGCCGTTATCTGCTAAAGTCATTTTCAGACTCACAAAGTTACTTAATGTTGTTTTTGCTTATTTCACACGTGAGAAATATGTACTTAACGGCATTTTTAAAATAATTATTTCCAAAACTATTCAAGATATTGAAAATTCGCAAACACAGATCGATAGATTTTTTTTTCTCATTAATGTAGCATCAAAAGTTGAAAATCGACCAGATGTTGGATAACGGCATTTTAGTTTTACCACGGCAGCGAGGTAGACGTCGCGAGGGGACTCTAACACCTCACTCCCCTCGCTGACTTGGCGAGGCCCGCAGGGCCAGCACCAGTCGGGGGTCGCGGAAGTATCTTCTGTTCCCATGACTCCCGGCGCAGGTGTGAGATGGAAAACCGTGGTGGTTTTTAGTCAGTAAGAGTCTGACAGACCCCTCCGACCTCCACAGGGCGGAGGGGTCGGAAATCTTTGCCTTAAAAAAATCCGTGAGGATTTTCCACCCTCCTAAAAAAAAGGTAGCATACGTACACGGTTATCCTATAACAACAGTTTTGCTTTGCCGCCGTAGTCGGATAAAAAAAACATCCGCATCGCTGTCAACGGGAATAGTGCCCAAAAGCTGGTGGCATTGTCTTATTTAGTCTCAATTTTCTGACCATAATAAAGGCCAGCTGTCTGGTCACGTGAACCATCGACATGGTAATATAATATTACCGTGCGTCGACCAATATGAGATATTAATTAGTGCAATTTTGAATACTTACTTGCTACGTGTAATTAATGAATTAATAATATTATCTCGTTAACTACAAATGGTTGTAAATTGTGCTCAATTATTTTGAATTTACTGAACGAACGAACGAGCTATGGTTCTCACCAACTACACTTGGGAGCAAAAAAATCAAACTATTTCCTTAGAACACACCGAATAAGACGATATAAAACACTAAAAAATTTACAATAACTGTTTCTGAAATGGGTGGTAAAAATAATAATTAATTAAAACAAAACCACAGACTTCAGAAAGTAGAGTTTTTTTTTATTTTTAAGTATTTTTTATGAAGTACTTTTTATTCATTGTGAAAAAAGTTTACATTTCATTCCATGTATGATATTATACTTTTTCCAGTTACGTTGATATAAGAACAAGAAGTATGCCTACCAAACAAAAAAGTCATCAAAATGAATTCATAATTGGCGGAATAATCGCGTAATATTGAGAACCTTCTCCTTTTTTGAAATCGGTTAGAAAATAAAACAAAAGTACTAACGTGTAAAAGACATTTTTTGTAACTAATGATATAGGTACTTCAATCGGCAAATCGTCGCCTTAGAGTGAAAATCTCGTAAGTGTAAAAGAAGTAACTTTTCAGGATGAAGAAAAAACTGCGCGTCTAACTGACAGATGCGAGTATTTACGAGGTTCTCATTTACTGCCAGAGATGGCGCTGATGATCAAATAAACAAATTAGTCACATCAGGAGGTGCGTTGCGAGTTTTTTTTTCCTAGAAACGTAATAAAATGAATTTGAGCAAAAATGCATTCCCGATGTTTTCACTCTAAGGCGACGAAATACGCAACCCTTATCAGATCACTTTGTTGTCCCTCTGTCCGTGTGACCGTCTGTCAAGACCTTTTTTCACTGAAAAGTATGGAAAAAAAATGCCAAATTGTCAGGGTCTTGGGACAGCGAAAAATCAAATTTCTAGTCAACGCAATCTGAAGTTCATATTGTTTAATTTGTTTATGCTTCGTTTTTGGCTTATATTTTGATACTCGCAAGGGAATTAAACCCTAAAGAGGACTTCCCATCGACCTAAAATCATGAAATTTGGCAAAAATGCCACGTAGCACAGAAAAGCGGAAAAAGTCCGAAAACTGCAATAATTTTTTTTATTACATCATTCGTAATGATGTTTCCAAATTTAAAAGGGTATCGATTTTTTTATGTGGCATAGCACAAGCTAAAATTGAGATTTAACTTTTTTTATACCTTAGTGTTGTTATTGATTATCCAACAAACATTCCAACCTATAATTTAATCCAAACAAAGCAGTTGTTATGAAAAGCAACACCAACTAAGCTCAATGTTATCTCCATATTATTTGAATAGTTGCTTGCTATGCAGCTTTGACTCGAGATATACATTATACAGGGTGAAATTGAATAGATGCGATAAATTTAAATATACAGTAGGTACTATGTGTTGTCAAGAAAATTTTAAATTTATGTAAAATTAATTAATTTTTAACACTGGTGTTACGAAAAACGTTAAAATAATTAAAGTCGCGCGATACTTCACTAGAAAATAGGTAAATGACCGCTATGAACGGCAACGTTTAATAAAACGAGTAGGTACCTACTTATTTATTTTGCATATTATTTATTTTTCTAGAATACGAATTAACGGTACTTAAATGAAGATAACAACGGCAATGGACCATTTTAAAATGATAATCAGATTTTTTTTTAATGATTTAGATTGTAGAAACAGTTGATAATTACTATGTTACTGTAACTGAAGCTCCCATTTCATTTTGTCGCATTTATTCAGTCACCCCTGTATGTAGATCCGCATCAGATAACATGCTGCACTACCGATAACGCAGACATGTAATCAAGATCCCATCTAAATTTCGTACACCAATATCAATATAACTGATCTTATTTGACCTTCTATAAATCTACTGTCTGTATACACACTCTTGCTTGTTAAAGCCAAAAATAAACGCGGCAAGAGTACAAATTGTCGCTAAATATAGCTCAAATTGTGAGTAATTGCGCAATTGATGATGATTAATGAACAGTGAAGTAGAGTTTCACGAATATTTTAGCGAATTTATTTTTAGTATGAAAACGTAAATGAAGAGTGGGCGTGAGATAAATACCTACAATTATTTATATCTAGATTTTTATTAGGTTGTTGTGGAAAATCGTAACAGAACCAAAACTAAACCCGTTGTTTCTGTGAAGGCAAAGATATGCCAATAAATCGTTGAGGGGCCATGGGTACAGAATTATGTTGACTATTGCGAACTTTCAAACCATTTATTTCAATTAGGCCATTAGAAGGCACTTTTGAACGTTAAACTTAAGTTAACTTAAAAATAAAAATGATTCTACAAGTTGCCCTTTCCAAAAAGTAGATTGGTATGAAGAAGAATGGGCAAGAAACTCCATACTTACTCTTTTAAAATAGGTTTTACAATACTTTGCATGCATTTGTCAACAATATTAACAACGGTTTGGTAATATAGTAGTAATAAAGCAGGTAAAACAGTACAGGGACGTTTTTATAGGCCTCGACAGGAAGTTAAACCCAGGTATAATAAAAAGCTTCTGAAAATTAGAAAGAAGAAGTTTCAAGATTCTCGAAGAACAGTTCTGTTGACCGACCTATGGCATTATCTGACCTTGTGTGTCATGCAGTAGCGAGGGGTAAATTTTCTAAAGAGGGAAGTCGCCAAAAAAATCTTAGTATTCGTATCACTATTTGCTCTTGAAGTCACTTGAAGTCGTCGGTCTACCTACCACCGCGTACTCGTATGGTGTACTCGTACCTTTGGTGTTATTTCTTTCTTTCTTTCATTCTTTCCTTCTTTCTTTCCTTCTTTCTTTCTTTCTAAATGCCTTATATTTGGCAATACTCGAGTCCTGCTGCCATTAGTCACTAGTGGTGGAGTTGCTTTTCCAAACTTCAAAGGGAAGCTTATATGAATCAAGTTGTATGAACACTACGCCACTGGTGTCTTGTATGTGGAAATGAATAAATAAACCTGTGTCAGGAAAATCTGTATAAAAATCTGTTAGAGCTACCCATAGATATCCATTCTGACTTGTACTGGCCTAGCCTGTTACGGATGGCTTTTGATACAAACGTAACCAATCTGAACCAAATATACCCTATTAAATAAAAAAAATATATTTGAAAATCGGACCTTAAATGACGGAGTAATGAAGTAACAAACGCTAAAAAAAAAGTCGGTTAAAAAGTTATTATATTAGGACTTATTTATAAACTACTAGCAGACGTCACGCAGTTTCACCCGCATAGTTTCCGTTCCCGTGGGAATACAGGGATATAAAGTAGCTCATGTCAACCGGGGTAAGTGTAGCTTCCTGACGGTGAAAGAATTTTTCAAATCGGTCTAGTGGTTTTGGAGCCAATTCAATGCAAACAAACAAACAAACAATCAAATCTTTCGGCGAAAACTCCAAGAAGAAGAAGTGGTGAAAGGTGTGGCATTTTGGGGGACGGTCTTATGTATATTGTTTTGACATTCGAAAAGTGCTACTTCTCAGCCTACTTTGAATGAAGACTTTTGATTTTGATTTTTCTCTTCATAACATTAATATAGATAGACCAAAGACATTCAATACTTAGGTACTATAT
This sequence comes from Euplexia lucipara, assembly GCA_921972225.1. NCBI lineage: Eukaryota > Metazoa > Arthropoda > Insecta > Lepidoptera > Noctuidae > Euplexia > Euplexia lucipara. The sequence goes on from OV179148.1 coordinate 13,787,652, forward strand.
ATAGGCAGGACATCACGAACAAAATTTTTATTCAAAACTTGTGTCCTAGTGGACACAAGTCTATGAGTTCCTTTTAGTTCGACCCGCTGCCGCTCTAATATTGCTATATTATTCTAGATGGCGTTACTGAGACATGGGATCAAAGTTTTTCTATGACATTTCCTTGACATGCCCGCTCTATAGTATTTTAAATCTCTCTGGTATAGACTAAGAATAAGGTTACTTATTACCTACTCGCTGGGTTGATGCGTGATTTTTATAATATTTTTTTTTCTGAGCTTTTCAGATTACTTCAATCTCAAATGAATACAATACTTCCTCCTCCCTCCTTGCGTCGTACTCCTCAATGCTGAGGGTCGTGACCTCCCTGCTTCATCACCTTTCTCTTCACTATGTTCCTCCATCTGCTTCTGTCCCTGGCGGTGTGAAGGGCATCGTATACTGAAGAGTCAAGAGTGGTGCGGATCTGGTCGGACCAACGTATTGGGCTGCGTCCACGAGGCCTTTTCCCATTTACTTTGCCGGTCACAATGAGCCTTTCGAGATTACCACCGTCTTTCCTTGCTATGTGACCGAAGTATTGAAGGATTTTACGTAGGCACTCGGACGACAACCGCGAGGAGATCTTGAGTTCTCGCAATATGGATACGTTGGAGCGAAATGCTGTCCAAGGGATTCGGAGCATCCTTCTCCAGCACCACATCTCAAAAGCGTCAATACGTCTGCGGTCTGCAGTTTTCAGCGTCCAAGTCTCAGCACCATATGAGAAGATCGAGAAGACCAGGGTCCGTACCAGTTTGGTTTTGGTCTTTATGGAGATGTTGCGACTCCTCCAGATCTTATCAAGTTGAGACATGGCGCTCTTAGCCATGCCAATTCTCCTGCGAACTTCCTTCTCGCACGAACCATCGTTTGTTATAATGGAGCCCAGGTAAATAAAGTTGTCCACTATTTCTAGGTCCAATGCGCCAGTGAGCTCCAATTGTTTAGATCTGTCTACCACCATGACCTTGGTTTTGGACTTGTTTATGGAAAGCCCCATCTCCTCGCTAATCCGTTCCATTCGATCCAGGAGTGTAATCATTTCTGACTCATTTGCAGCAAGAAGAGTGGTGTCATCGGCGTAGCGCAGGTTGGTGATTTTTACGCCACCAACTGTGATGCCGCCCTCCCAGTTCTCGAAGGTGCGTCTCATAACGTATTCTCCATAGACGTTGAATAGAATCGGCGATAAAATACATCCCTGGCGCACTCCTCGACGGAATTTGAAGGGTTTTGAGACGACTTTATCGACTCTTACAACTCCCTGGCTTGACTCATAGAGGGTGCGGAGTAGAGCAGTGAGATGACTAGGTACTCCAAGTTCATTTAGGACCTTCCACAAATACTCCCAGTTGACACAGTCAAAGGCCTTGCTGTAGTCGACGAAACACATTATCACTGGCATGTCAAATTCGTATGCTTTCTCAACGATCTGTCTGACATTGAGAATCTGTTCACGAGTACCCTTGCCCTTCACGAACCCCGCTTGCTCCTGCGGAATTTGCCAATCCAGATAGTAGCGGATGCGATTGTTTAAAATATGGAGCAAGATTTTACTAGCATGTGAGATGAGGGATAAGGTTCGATAATTGCCGCAGCTCTTGGTTGACCCTTTTTTATGCAGCGGAAGAGTTACGGATTCCGACCAGTCCTGCGGCCAATCACCGTTTCGCCAGATGTGTGAGCAAATCTTGTGAAGTGAATCTACACCCAGATCACCCATGGCCTTAAGCACCTCTGCTGTTATTTGGTCGCTTCCTGGCGCCCTCTTCTTCTTAAGGGATTGAAGTGCTGCAGATATTTCGGAACGAAGAATCAAGGGTTCCAGTTCTAGACCCTTCCAGTATGTGACGGCTCTAGGTGTCGAATGAGGCTCTGTGTATAACTGCTCTGTGAGGCTCTGTGTGTATACAATACTTATAGTAACATAAAGCATCTTAGAATATAAAAATATATTAAAATGTTTTCGTAAAATTGGTCTAGACTGTTTTGGATTGTATTTTACATTTTCTTACACGCTACATTATTTTTTGCTTGTTTGAGACAAAATGTTTTGTTACAGTTGTTGAAAATAAATAAAAAAATATCAGCTTTTTTGGGAGCCGATTAAGAACTGAAGATCTTTTATAAACATTAAAATTAGACATGTGTAAAACGTAGGTAATTATTTGATCTATCTGCAAATTATTCGTATTTCGAGTATCGATATACAACCGTCTTTTTGTGATTTTCCCTAGTTTTGTACCAGCGATTTACTTTCTTTTAGAAAATGTTCTATGCTGGGGACTTTAGAATCCGCTCCTTGTCCGTGTCACAGTTTAGATAATCCGATTGACCAGACCATCGTCAAAATCACATACAGTAAGTTGTACCCTCAGATAACCAGATAACCAAACCACTGAAATTTTGTTATTTTCGGTAGTACGGTTAACCGGATAAAACCATTTAATAAAAAAAATGAATGATTTTAATTATTATTCCGTTTATTCATCGATATACCTAGACGTATAATACAAATTATGTATAAATAAAATAAATAAATAAATATTCCACAACTTTTCACATAACGCCATTTAGTCCCACGCTAAGCAGAGCTTGTGTTATGTATACTAAACAACTGATAAACATACTTATATATTTTGTAAATGCATACATAATATAGATAAATTACACCCAGACACAGAACAAATGATCGTGCTCATCACACAAACATTTGACCTTGCTAGGAATCGAACCCATGACTCCGGCATAGCAGTCTGGGCCACTAACTACTAGACCAACAGGCCAGATAAAAATTAAATATCTAAATACAAAAATAGTGGTCCGCATTGGTGGACCACTATTTTATATTTGCCATTGAGCGGGAGCAGGGTTCAGCGATTACTATGCCAGCCGTATCGAGGACTACAGTTACTGCCTAATGGTCAAGTCTTTAATCCAACCGCATCGTGGCATGTGTTAAGTCGAGATTTTTATCTGGTATTTCCTTCTCAGCACCACAACAAAAAAAAAATATTAGCTTGGTCCGGTCATCGCCTCATCGGACTTTTACAACTGTACCACGGGCAAGGAGCCTAAGATCATGTACAGAATGATTCCACCATGTATATTGAAAAGCGATTTTTTTCTAACATTACAACAATTTCTCAAGTAATAACACTTTCTTCGCCTCTTCACGAAAGACAAGCTTGAATAATGGCGGCCTTGCGTTTTATGACGTCATTGAAATCTGAGTAACGATGAATATCGATTTGCAACTTGATAGGGTAGATGACTTATCTAGGCATGCATGCATGCCATTGCATGGCAGGTATGGTGAATTATTTGTAAATGTCTGACATCAACCGCTTGGTCACAACGCACGGCCTCCTACAGCTGACTACCGACAACAAGTACTTTATTAACAAGTACTTTAGACAACTTTATTAAAGTGCTTTTAAGAAAACTGGCAAAAAATTGGTTTCACTTGAAACTAAAAGTTATTCAATGCTATAACTATTTATTCAATGCTACTAAGGTAGGTAGCAGATTTAAAAGTTTCTTTTAAAATTTATTTCGAGTCCCTACTCGATCAAACTTCACAACGTCTTGAGACGTTAACAAAATCAATTTTAATTGAACTTTTGATATTGGTTACGAAGTTAGTGAAATACAAACGATTTTTTATAAAGTGTCTACTTACATTTTTACGATAGCTTTCTCTTTGTTTTTGTAAGATCCTTTGTAAGAATAAACCTCTGTAAGTTATCCAGACAGATTTAGTTCAATAAATTCTTGAAGCTATTGAAAACCTTTTGGTTTGAGACAGATTGTGTTTATATATAATTAACTAGCTGCCCCGGCAAACTTCGTTGTGCCCTAGAGTCAATTTATTGCTCTTATCAATTTTTTTATACATTAGATATATATACGTTTAATAAGATGACAACTAGATCCAAACCAATAATAACTACTACTACTAAACTTTTTATGTAGCGAGTAGTCTCTACTGTGGTCTTATTTAAACATTTTGTGTTCGATAGAATTAAAATTACAACATGTATATATAACCTAATCTAACTGACCATACACCTATCCTATAGCTAACCTAACTACCTAACCTAACTACCTTACTAAAATGCATTGATTTAAAAAATACTAAATTCATAATTTTAATCTGAACTATTGCCTCTATGTTACATACAATTTATACTTATAGTTTTCCCGGTCGACTTTAATTATAGTCTTAACAGTAGAATAAGTTCTATTTGCAAAGAATTATTATAGTTTGTCTCTGTCGTCTTTGTAATTACGTAAATTGATTTCTGAAATATAAGGCTTTTTTATGCTACATAAAACCTCTAAATTTAGTAACAAAATAAATTTCAGAACGTAGGTACGTATAAATTGACAACCTTACCTTCTTAGGTTTAGCTTAAGACTTGTCAATGTCACCTGATAATGAACTGGGAAGTTTGACTCCTGTCATGTCATCCAAGATGGCGCTGCGTTTGAAAAATGTTTGAGACAACGAATGTTCTTGATATTTATTTTTTCGAGGACTTTTCATGTTTTTTATTAATTATTATGCTATTCCGAACAAAGAGAAATCCAAAAAGACCAAAATCATTCAAATTGATCCAGCCGTTCTTGAGTTATAAGTGGTGTAAATAACACGACTTTCTTTTATATATATAGACTAGCTGCCCCGGTAAACTTCGTTGTGCCTTAGACTCAAATTATTGCTCTTATCAATTTTTTTTCTATTAGATATACATACGTTTAATAAGACGACAACAAATAGATCCAAACCAATAATAACTACTACTACTTTTTATGTAGCGAGTCTCTACTGTGATCTTATTTAAACATTTTGTGTTCAATAGAATTAAAATTACAACATGTATATATAACCTAACCTAACTGACCATACCTATCCTATAGCTAACCTAACTACCTAACCTAACTACCTTACTAAAATGCATTGATTTAAAAAATACTAAATTCATAATTTTAATCTGAACTATTGCCTCCATGTTACATACAATTTATACTTACTTATAGTTTTTCCGGTCTACTTTAATTATAGTCTTAACAGTAAAATAAGTTCTATTTGCAAAGAATTATTAAAGTTTGTCTCTGTCGTCATTGTTAATTACGTAAATTGATTTCTGAAATATGACTTTTTTATGCTACATAAAACCTCTAAGTTTAGTAACAAAATAAATTTCAGAATGATTTCTAATGTGGGTTTAGCTTAAGACTTGTCAATGTCAAATTGTCACCTGATAATGAATTGGGAAGTTTGACTACTGTCATGTCATCCAAGATGGCGCTGCGTTTGAAAAATGTTTGAGTCAACGAATATTCTTGATATTTATGTTTTCGAGGACTTTTCATGTTTTTTATTATTTATTATGCTATTCCGGACGAAGACAAATCCAAAAAGACCAAAATCATTCAAATTGATCCAGCCGTTCTTGAGTTATAAGTGGTGTAACTAACACGACTTTCTTTTATATATATACTAGCTGCCCCGGCAAACTTCGTTGTGCCTTAGAGTCAATTCATTGCTCTTATTTTTTTTTTATATTAGATATACATACGTTGAATAAGACGACAACAAATAAATCCAAACCAATAATAACTACTACTACTTTTAAATTACAACATGTATATATACCCTAACCTAACTGACCATACCTATCCTATAGCTAACCCAACTATCTAACCTAACTACCTTACTAAAAAATACTAAATTCATAATTTTAATCTGAACTATTGCCTCTATGTTACATACAATAATTTATGCCTATAGTTTTCCCGGTCTACTTTAATTAAAGTCCTAACAGTAAAATAATTCTATTTGCAAAGAATTATTAAAGTTCGTCTCTGTCATCATTGCTAGTTACGTAAATTGATTTCTGAAATATAAGACTTTTTTATGCTACATAAAACCTCTAAGTTTAGTAACAAAATAAATTTCAGAACGTAGGTGCGTATTATAAATTGACAACCTTACCTTCTTGGGTTTAGCTTAAGACTTGTCAATTTCAAATTGTCACCTGATAATGAACTGGGAAGTTTGACTCCTGTCATGTCATCCAAGATGGCGCTGCGTTTGAAAAATGTTTGAGACAACCGATATTCTTTATATTTATTTTTATGATGTCGAACGGGATAAAAAGTATCCTATGTCCTTCTCCTGGCTCTAAACTACCTCCCTGCCAATTTTCAGCTAAATCGGTTCAGCCGTTCTTGAGTTATAAGTGAAGTAACTAACACGACTTTCTTTTATATATATATAGAAGATAGATTATATTCTACTAACGAATGTCGCGCGGTTTCAACGTTGTAGTTCCCGTTCCCGTGGGAATTAAAGGGTAAAAAGTAGCCTATTTCACGGTGAAAGAATTTTCTAAGCAGGTCCAGTAGCTTCTATTCAATCTTTCCTTTAGTATAGATTATGTATTGTATATTCTACTAGTAGGTACATAAACATTGGAACAAAAATGTTTATAATCATACAATTTACAGTTCTGTTATGATTGCGGAAAAAATAGACTAAAATAACATTTTCATTACCCTTAGTGCCCCATTATTGTTAATGGATTTTGATGCTCGTCTGGGAAAATATATAAAAACTTTTCTTCGGGTACACTTGTTATAAACATGTAACTTTCACTGACTATAGTGTAATCTTCACTAATAGTAGGCGACACCTAAATGTAATAAGGAGCAAATAGCAAAACATATTTAAGCACTAGCGGTTATCACGCGGTTTCACCCGCGTAGTTTCCGTACCTGTGGTAATTCAGGGGTAACAATTAGACTATGCCACCTGGGGATAGTTCATCTTCCCAACAGTGTTACAAAATTCAAACCGTCCAGTCGTTTTCAAGTTCATTCGTTACATACAAGACCTTTTTTATTTTTAACCCCTGACTGCTATGCTGGAGGTCGATTTCCACCCAGGGATTTCCATCGACGAGGGTTCGATTCCCACCCAGGACAAATGTTTGTGTGATGAGCACGATCATTTGTTCTGTGTCTGGATGTAATTTATCTATAATATGTATGTATTTAGAAATATATAAGTATGTTTATCAGCTATTTAGTACCCATAACACAAGCTCTCAAGCTTAACTTGGGACTAAATGGCGTTGTGTGAAAAGTTGTGGAATATTTATTTATTATTATTATTTATTTTTATTTTTCCATCTTTAGTTGTTCCCATACAAATAATTGCCATGAATTTATTTTATATTGTTAATTGTTAACAATACAAGTCATGGTAATAGGGTTATCCACTTATCCCTAATAAATGAAACTTAACATACCTAACTGTCGGAATCTAGGTATATTGCACACATGTGCGTACCCTTCAGAGCATACAGGCGTGATGATATGTCATGAAGTTGTATAAACAATAAACATCTAAGCGATTCCAGCAATCACGACAGATTTGCCGTCTATTTTTGAAAAGTTCCATTGAATATCTCCGAAGATCAGCACCAGATCTTTACCAAATTAAAATGGGACCACCTCAGGAGTATACTATTCAAATAAAAGAAGAATTTTGAGAATCGGTCCACAAATGGGGGAGAAATCAGGTAACATACATAAAAAAAATACATACACACTAACATAGAACCTCCTCCTTTTTTGAAGTCGGTTAAAAATACAAATATTTCCTCTTTATAATATTAGTATAAATAGGAATAGATTAGGTGGTTGTACGTGTCGCAAAGAATTTGTGAAAACGGGCCTCACCCTTGCTATTTGTGCCTTGTAACTAAAAAGTCCTTAAACTTCGATTGAAGGTTCTTCACTAGGTTGATCCGTGGATGGATGACCGGCGTGACTGATAATCAGAACCCCGAATCGTGAATCCCAGTTACTGGGTTGTAGGCTGTCGCTCCATGTTCAAAGATGGTATTCGGCTGCATACGGTTTAACAGCAACATGAATACAATTACTTACATATGTTTAATTCATGGCTAATTAATACCCTATACTATCCTACATCCCCCTGGATGGCCCTCCTCTGCCAACTTAATTAAAACTTTTATTGTTACGTGGTGCAAACATGTAGGTTGTTTGTGATCGCAAATTAAATAGTTCTAGTGTAGTTTGGGGAACCCACGTTCATTATTAATGGACAGCGTAACTGGTTATGAAGCCATGAATTTTAACTGGATGCAAACAGCAAGTTCCCGGTATAATTTGTATATTAAATACATCAAATATTAATTCACCTGCTTTGTGGGTCTAGTGGTAGCTAAGCTACTGCTAAGCATGAGGTCCTGGGTGTTATCCCCGGGACGAGCAAAGCGTTATTGAGTTTATCTACCTAGAATTTCTCAGTAGCACGCTGGAGTCCAGAACCTCGCCCAATTGATGACAATAGGCTCACTCAATTCGGGGCCTAAACAAAACTGGCGAAAAGTGGCTAACCCTCAGGGATTACAAGCGTAATGTTTTAATGAAATTACCATTTTTTTCATCATCGACTGATTTTATTTGTTTATTTAGTAAAAATTATTTGAAAAGGACTGTGAGTCGTGTTTAGTGCAGAGTTTATTGAAAGCGAACTAAAAGTGGTACCCTTAATGAAATAGGACGACCTTTGGCCGGTGGCAATTTGATTTACATTATTGCGGACGAGGACGGCTGGCTGCCAGTCCTATCCCTTCGTATATTTTTTCGACACTACCTAAAATGCTGTGATAGAATTTTAGTTAAACCTCCTTAGTAACTGTGAAAGTAAGAAAAAAAATCGAGTGTATTAAACTAACTAAAATACACTTCGCTTTAAAACAAAGCGAGGTCATTGTATTTCATGGCCCCCAGTGGGATCTCGTCCATTCATGTCCACCAAGAATTACCTGGGTTGGACAGCCAATGGGATTTCGGTCTTCTTCGTCGACAGGGCGCTGTCAACGCTGCTTCCCAATCTGGGAGGCCCCTGTGCCGCCTGTAGGTAGGCTCTACGTAGGGATAGTCGGTGCGTCTTGCGATGAGTCCTGGGACTTCTTCGTGCCAGGATGGTCATCTTCTTCCTAGGATGAGTCGTGGTGTTCTTCTGCCGCGATGGCAGTGCATTGTCTCGTGTTTTTGGCTTTATGGAGAGAGTCATACTCCCTCTCTGACCTGTGAAAGAGGTGGATCAGGCCAGCCCCAGTTAAGGGCGTGTGACAGAACCTTCATAGAGGACATTCGTGAGGATTTACCAACCCGTGATCAAAAAAAAATTCAAGACGAAGATTTACACTACTTATTTGAGCTTATAATTTTTGAGGGTTTCCCCTAATTTTCCGGTGATGATGTCATCAGCAGGGGAATTGCGTAACTCCGTTGGCAGTTCTTAGTGATGATCACCGGACAAAGTGTTCAACGATTAACTGTCAAATAGCTAGTTTCATATCGGCTAACATCAGTGTGTATCAGCAGTGATTGCCTAGTGGTGTGACCGGTGGATTGCCAATTCATAGGTCTCGAGTTCGAACCCAAGGCACGCACCTCCGCATAGTGATGGGCAATGATAATAATCCGGTTAATATAATTTGGCTAATAATCGATTAAAACTCAGTTAATAGCCATTAATAGCCATTATGGATGATAACCCTGCTGTTAATGTTATTTTAGTGATTGAGAATTTCCCTTCATGGTTTTCAGGTTTAGACTTCATTTTAGACTTAATTTTCATCATCTTTCTTTGTAGTAAATAAATTTTGCATATCTTTATACTTTACTAATAATAAATCTATAGATGTAAGAATTCTGTACCTACATTGAAAATATCAAAAAACTAAATGGCAGGGGATGTTACTAGACCGACACCGAACCCAAAAATGTGATTAAAAAAAATTTTGTCGGTCTGTCTGTATGTTCACGTATCACGCAAAAACTACCGGTTTGATTACGATGAAACTTGGTATACTTACTTGGTAAAAAGTAACTTTTTATCCCGGAAAAGTATATACAATAACAAAACAAACTTAATTTTGCGGTTCGATCCTCAGACCCGACTAGTGTACCAACCGCAAATAATAAGTGTGTCGTAGGTTACGTCACTCGCAGTGGAGTTCACCAAAGGGCGCTGCACACGGCTAAGATACATACTATAATATTTTATCTGAAGATACAATATATAAATAAATAAAATAAAAAGCCTTTTATTGCTTGCATAGGTAAAATTACAAAACAGACTTCTTATGAAGATTAATTGATTGATGATTTTATAGATAACCTACTTTTACCTTATTTTGTAATAACAATAAATATTAACAAGAATTTAAATTGATATTGACATTTTTTTATTTAAATAATATCTTGAGAGATCTATATTATAGTTTTTAAATAACTAAAAATCTTCGTAGTGTCCATTGAATTTTATGGAGACCGATATTGTATCTTAAGATAAAATATTATAGTATCTCAGCCGTGTGCAGCGCCCCTTAGTGAACTCCACTGCGGGTGACGTAATCTACGACAAACTTATTATTTTCGGTTGGTACAGTAATCGGGCCTAGGGATCGAACCGCAAAATTAAGTTTGTTTTTATTGTATATACTTTTCCGGTGTAAAAAATACCCAGTGTGGTGCCCAAGATATTAAAGAATAATTATAACAAGTTCTTTGCGCGATGCCTGAACATATAGACAGACAGACAGACAAAAATGTTTAATCACATTTTTGGGTTCGGTGTCGGTCTAGTAACACCCCCTCTCATTTATTTTTTTGATATTTTCAATGTGCAGAATTTTTACTTTTACAGATTTATTATAAGTAAGTACTTAAGTATAGACAATTATGTTATATTTTTTTTATATTTATTATAATTATTATTTATTAATTTCGATGTAGTGCAGTTCATGCATCTCTTTCAGGCACGAATAAATATTAGCGCCAGAAAGAGATAGCTCGATAACGGGGGTTCGAGGACGTTACCTACGAGTACTAACCGCTCGGGTATTTTCCATTGTTTATAATTTACCTACGTCGTCGTATTCACAGAAAAGACCTAATAAGAACTTACTTTTTGTACTTTACATTTTTACGTATCGGTTAAAATTTATTTGTATTTGTAGGTATAGGTACATAATTACACTTACTTAGCTCACTTTGTTAAATTACAAAGCGATTTGTCAATAGTAAGTAATTGTGGTTTTATAGTTTTGGGTCTCTAAATTAACAAAACTGAATTTCCCAAAACACTTTTTCACATACAAAAAGTGAAAATAAATAAAAAGAATTACAATACATTTAATCACACTACGTACACGCACCCAATTTATGTTCACACCCACAGATTTTACACTAAACAAAAAAAAACCTTTTATTTTTTTAACAATACATTAATAGCAGGGTTATTAGCCATTGCGTGGCTATTAATGGATACTTATGGATTATAATCGCTAATAACTCAAAGCATCCGGCTATTTACCCAACTCTCTCCGCACCTCTGACTTTTCGGATTTATGTGCGAATTGTATAATTATCACTTGCTTCAAAAACGGTGAAGGAAAACATCGTGATGAAACCGGCATGCCTGAGAGATATTTCTCGACGGCATGTGATGCCCAGTCAGAGGCCCATGGGCGGCATTAAAACTCTGACACCAGGTTAGTTACTAACCACACGATAAGAAGAAGAAGAAGTGTTTATCTAGGATGACGTCGACAGAGATTTGATAAAGCGCACAGTGCCCCGTCTGATAGTTACCGTAACTTGAAGTCCACTTAAAGAGCTATATATATTTTTTAAATTCTCAAATGTCATTAAAGTCCGGTGTGCAGGCAACTGGCCAAAAGTCCTGCAGTTAGTCAGGAGTAGTTAGTAATAGTAATAGTAATAGTAATAATAGTAATATTTTATTCAAAAGTAAAATTGGTAAAATAAAATACAAAAGTCTTAAAAATAATTAACAAAGGTATTTAAATGTTAGATGCCTGTACTAGGTTAGATAAACCTGTATCACAAGCGACAGGAGCTCATTAACGTTGGTAATTGTAGTACAAAGAATTATTAACAATATTTAAAATAAAAGATGATAACAATAGATGATATTATTCAAAACTTAAAAACTATTTTAAAAACTAAAGCAACATGTTTTTTTATTTTTACCTTGCTCTACTTAAGACAGCTGTGTTTTCGCGCGTCAGCAGAAATAAAAATAAATAAAAGTCAAACGTCGTATAAACGGGTATAGATAGGTAGTAATTGAACGTTATTTTTGCAGCTAGTGACTAAATACTTAGAAATCAACAAAATCGGGGCTTGTAGGCCAGCGAAGTGCAATGTTCATGTTGAGTCAGCAACTGGCGTTAAACACGGAAGTCTGGGCTTGAGCGTGACGTCCTACGCGCCCTCATAGTCAATGGAGTTTATATATCTATATTCTGCCATTTTCCTAGCAGGGCACTCAGAGTCTCCCGTTTTATGATTGTTGGGCTTTTTAAAACGTGAGCAAGTTGCACATTTCGGTGTGTCAGCTTTTTTCTCGCACACAGACAGCGAGTGTCCAGCTTCACCACAATGACCACACGTTGAATTGACTTCTCTGCATGTTTTAGCTGCATGACCATATTGTTGGCATTTATAACATCTGGTTACCAAGGTAAAGTCCCTGACAGGACAAGATGTCCAATTTATAAAAAGCCTTGCTTGAGAAATGATGGGTTTGCGTATATGGGCTGGAACTTCAATTATGTAGTTGCAGGTTGAGGAGTCCTTCTTTCCAGATTTGTGGCTCAGTTTGATGGAGGTCAAAAAGGATCCCATGGTTGAAGCTGGTAACTTGTCGGCTAAATTCTGTTCGAAGATGCACCTGAATACCTCATTTTCAATCATATTATTTGGCACTCCTATAACAACAATTCGAGGATTGCGCTTATTGGGTTCGTCGGCGGTGAGACCAGATGTAGAGAGCTGGACTGCACGTTTAAGTTTATCAGTATCGTGTTTGGTCTCTGTATTGATTATTACTCCTCCGTTTTTGGTCTTGCGAACACCACGTACGTGTAGCTTAATTTCTTCCGGGCGTATGATCTTTTGAACAAGGTCTTTCGTTTCTTCACTTGTTTTCAATTGATCATTAGGATAAATGACTAAAGAGCTAAAATTACCAGGACGAACAAAATTCGAGCCCTTCTTCACCATATCAGCAAAAGAAACGCTTCCCGCCGAACCAGAGTCCTTTATCGTTTGTTTCAATTCAGAGATGTGTTCCGTTAGGTCGCGTTTTTCTCGGAGGTCTTCAACCATATTGAAGGCTTGAATAGCCTTCGACTTTAGGGACTGGTATACAACTGCCATTTGTGAAGTGTTGGATCCAATTTTACGGCACAAGTTTGATATTTTCAGTTTCTGCTCAGAGTTCAGTTTGCCTTCCGCGGCAATAGAGCAAACTTCATTTAATTGTAGGTCAATAGCAGACATCCATTTCTGGATCTCTGGTGTTGGTACAATGTCATCGTCTGGGCTTTGTGTTCTCTTCGTCGGTGAGGCTGATGACTGCACTGTTCCTCTTGTATTAGAGGGGCTGATTTCCATTATGTGTTTACTTAAATCACTGTGTCCATTATAATTACTTAACTACTAGCAAAATAAAAGATGCATTACAACACTAATGCACTAAACGAGGTCACTATTATTAATGTATGTCAATTAAATATTGCTCATGAGCACGTCTGCTCGCGACAAGGTTCAATCGATCTATGGCCTTTGCGACAAGGTTCAATCGATCTAGTTATTTGAACATTTACGATAGCTCCACTAATTAACGAACATATAGATATATAGACCATAATTTATAAAATTAATACAAAATGCGAATAGACAAACATCCTGGCCTGTTGGTCTAGTAGTTAGTAACTCTGACTGCTATGCCGGAGGTCGTGGGTTCGATTCCCACCCAGGACAAATGTTTGTGTGATGAGCACGATTATTTGTTCTGTGTCTGAGTGTAATTTATCTATAATAGTAGTATTTAGCAATATAAAAGTATGTTGATCAGCTTTTTAGTACCCATAACACAAGCTCTCAAGCTTAACTTGGGACTAAATGGCGTTGTGTGAAAAGTTGTGTAATATTTATATTATATTATATTACATATCCTCTTTTGAACTGGGTTAATGATTTAATGTAAATTATTGTATTAACAAAATGAAAACGTTGGTAATAACAAGTGTTTTAGTAAATTACAGTGTCGGTTTCGTGAAAGCCCAAAATATTCGAGTTATAAACTGTACTGATTTGGTAATGAATGGAAGCTTCATGCCAACCCAGCTGTCTTCTATGATGTAGATTAATGAGTTAGTAAGAGGAGGGATGAAGACCCAAATGAATACTTACAGCCTGTAATCTGATTCCGAGATTGAACGTGACGAAAAGATATCATGTGCGAAAAATATTGGCCCACTGAAATTAAATTCAAATATAGACGGTGGAGGGAACGCACATCTGTATAGGTACCATGAGTTCAGTTCATAATCATCGACCTCCAGTTATTAAAGTTTTAATCGACTTATGAAAAAGGAGGAGGTTTTCAATTCAGCGCTGTATTTTTTAATGTTTAATGTGTCATGCATGAGGTATGACTCCGTCATTTATTGACCGATTTGAATAAATCTCGGTTTGTTTGGTATACCTTACTTACCGTGTAGTCTCATTTGTTTTTATTGAAATCGGTTTAGTTGTATCAAAATAAAAGGAAAAAAAAACATGTACAGACGCCAGCACATAAAGTTACCCCAATGTGTCAAATTTTCCCAATTGAATATGAACCTTATTCTGTTTGACATAAAGTGAAAAACGATCAAAGAAATTTGACACATTGGGGTAACTTGATGTGCTGGCGTCTGTACATAAACAAAAATTAAAAATTGCAAAATAAAAACTTCAATAGATAAGTTAAACTAGAGATATTTAACATCAGTAAGTGTTTTTACTACGACGGTCTTTATTTGTAAAAAAAAAATTGTTTTTCGTATTTTCCAAACTTTAAAGTGCTTGCAGCTGGCGTTTTTTTTTTACTTTAAACTATAATTATAAACTTATGGATTCCATCTGTTACGAGATTTTAAGAACTAGTTTTCAAAGTTCTGAAATGCCTCCCGGGTGATTTTGCTAATGTAGCAGAAAGCATGCATTCATTACTAATTAAATATTGACTGGCCTGTTGGTCTAGTAGATTGTGACCCTGACCGCTATGCCGGAGATCGTGGGTTCGATTCCCACCCAGGACAAATGTTTGTGTGATGAGCACGATCATAATAATGTATGTTTTTAGAAATATATAAGAATGTTTATCAGCTGTTTAGTACCCATAACACCAGCTCTTAGCTTAGCTTGGGACAAGATGGCATAGTGTTTAAAGTTGTGGAATATTTTTATTTTTAATTATTTGGCTGAAATATATTGTAAATCTTAGTAAATAAATAAATAAATAATTTATTCTGGACCAAACATATTGTACAAAATGTAACACCTAACAAACTGCGTAACAATTTATCGGTGGGATTCGCGCTCGTCTAATTAGAAATATAGCGTAACAATAATGAAATTAATTACTAAATGCACAGCTAAGAATTATGGTAGCGCGCGCCGCCGCCGGCACACGTGTCGTGGAGAGTGGAGAAATATAATACTAAAATTAAACTAGTAAAAAACATATACGTACACACGTAGTAGACAAAAGAATATTTAATTTACAAGACTACTGGGGTTCGAGTCTGTTATTGCAATCGTGTCTCAATGACCGGTCATTGATCGCATATTTGACAACTTTGACAGTTTTTGTATGGAAAATGTGTCATAAGTTTGACGTTATACGTCAAAAATCGATCATTGACCGGTCATTGAGACACGATTGCATTAACAGACTCGACCCCCAGGTGGGTTGCATATTACTATACCTATACATCCCACATCACTCGTAAGCATTTAAAAAAAATATAATAATATAGTCGGAGATAAAAAAATGTAGTACCAAAAATAATAATAATAATAATAATATAATAATAATATCAGGGTCGGGCAACGTGTTACTTAGTAGGTTTTTTTCATTGGAATTACTTAGTAGTAGCCTGAAGACTGGCTTTGTGCCCGTTTACAGAGGCCTAAATTTTAATTGGCAAACTATGCCAGTACTGTTGGTGCTTCTTACACGAGGGAGACTACACTCGTGATGTTATGTTACATGAATAGAGGTAAATTTTAGGTACAATTATGGTAACCATTTTAAAAGAAGCTAATTGTGGTAGATTTCTTGTTAAAACCTGTTTAACTATTTTTCAGTACCTGTTAAGAGCTGAAACCACTGAAACAAATGTCCTCCGTAAAAGGGGGCCAGGGCGTGGCATTGAAGGTTTGTTTAAACGAGCCACGACTACCTACTCTACGTTAGCAAAAAGTTACCAAGGTGAACCCGCTGTGAACAAAACGTTAGAAGTTGCAAAAAGATATTCTAAGCTTAAGACGACTCATTCATGTAATTAACAACGTCTGATAAAGAAAATTAAATACATATATTAGCAATGAAAAACACATGCCACACAATGTTCCAGAACTTTCGCTAAGATAGTGTAGGGATTATGCACAGACTTAAATGTTTGTTAGACAGAAACCAGCTAACAAGGTATTTTAAAATAAGTATGCAACATATTCTGGTGACGAGATAGCAGTGGAATTATAAGCTCTGATGCTGTGCACACTCTTCTAAGTAAATTTAAATGTAGTCTAGCTAAACTTATATGTTTCAATGAACTTGGTCGTACATCTTGTGTTGTGTTTTAATTTAGGACCTCATGGAACGAACTATCGTCATCATCTGCCTAAAGTCATCATCTGTAAAAAAAACGTCTCTAGCCTTTTCCCAACAATGTTGGGGTTTCGATTTTTAGTTAAACTGTATGCAGCTGACAGTCATGTGTAGCTACTACCTTCTGTAGATAACCAATAAGTAGTACCTTAGCATTTGGGCATTTTGATTCTGAGTAAAGTTCCGGACTAAGGGGTCTGGGCATAAAAATGATCAGTCATCCACGAACGATCCAAAGCAACTAAGCTACTGCTGCCTAACTAGCTGCTAAATAATATTATTATGAATTGTGTAAAATAGTCGATTTAGGTATTATTTAGTAGATCAGCCGGTCGAGACAGTAAAATTCACCCCGTGAAAGCTTGAGTGAAGAGAACTGTCATTCTCTAGATTAGTATAGAATGACAGCTCAATTCGCCTTCACGTCACATTTTCACAAGGTAATTTTTACAGATTAGCTCTGCAGAAGCCTAAATCCCGTACCTAATTAGAAAACGTGCGATTAGAAGTCTATTTTGTATGCCTTTCGGCGGAACGTGGGATGGGCTAAACATTATATTTATAAGATCATTTTACCCTGTGTTCACAAAATTAGTAAAATGAAAATGAAAAATGAAGTCACAGTTTTATCTCTGCTACCACCAATGTCAAATACTTGTCAAAATATAGGATAAACCTTAGACTATATACCTCTAGACGTAGCCCATCACAGTGTGAAGTGTGGAAGTGAGACGCATTAATACAAAGTTCGTAGGAAAATTGAGACAAAGCATCGTATCTTCTGTCCCTTACGGCGTGCCGTATTTTTGCATGGCTAACTTTTGAATGTGATGCCAAACAAAGTGCTGTCACTGTCACGTATATTATTATGGTCGATTTAATTTAAGTTTTCGGATGGTTTTTGCAATTGTTGTAATAGTTTGAGTAATTTAATGAGAAATGGACTCCATTAGTGAAGTGTTTAATGTATGGTGTATGCTCTACGATGGGAGGATGCAGTATAATAGGCTGTAAAAGCCGCACAGAAAAGGATATTGACGAAATCACTTTTCATTCGAAAGTTTTCAATACTGTTAGTGTTATAGTATGATTATTGAATTTTATACATTTGTGCGCTTTTATTGTCATGGCTTTCAGACCAAAATATGGAAGATTTCTTAACATAAACTTGATTTCTTATATCACATAACCTAGGAATATTTACTTACAGTGTTGCTACACGTTTCAAATCTTTTCCCTTAACTGTCAGGCCTAATGTTCAAAAGGTAGGCATGATAATCAAATAAATCTATGGTGGCTAAACACACAAATTTGTGGGCGAACCCTTATTTTTAAGTTTAAGTGAACATGTGTACGAACGAACAGAGCCCTTTCGACAATCATTAAGTTTTACTCTTGAAGGCAATCGCGTAGGTACTTATAGATATTTGGAAGTAAGAATTCATTTTATAAATAAATGTAAAGTATAAACAAAAAATTAGATATTTTCAAAATAAGTTGGTTTTGTCTAAAGGATAATAGTTATTATACAGCAATGTCAATGTCACACTGGATGTCAGCCATACCTCAATATATTTTAATGATAAATAACACGCGAAACAATAATGTTGTGTTCTTCGAAAGAGTTACTTCTATGTACACACATCAAGCTTCACCTGGTAGTAGTGTATTTTATTTGTGAGAATCAAGGTAAGATTGAAAGTAGGTATTTTACGTGAAATTATATTTTCTCACACATGGATACTTCTACACTCTTATTACCACGTTGAATACGTAAATTATAATTTACAATAGTGCTAAAATTGGAACCCGCAGTTAAGTAGAATTTTGGTCGTATTTTGGGACTTTTTTAAGGAATAGCAACACTGAACTTTTATATTGCTGTCGCATGTGCGGCCACGCGGTGGCTCTATCTAGAGGTATATTATCTAAGGGATAAACAGATGCATTGTCAGTAGATTATAATGCAAATATAATAGATGATAATAATGGTGAATATTGTGACAACGTCTGCCAACTCTGCGTCATAATGAATAATTACAAAAACATATCATTTCTAATATTTCCCGCCGTCCCAGAAAGATCTGTGACGAAATGACGTCTTCTTGATGATTAGTACAGACATTAAGATGGAAATTGCTGAATAATTACAATAGAACGAAAATAAGGTCAGGAATGCCATTACGTTTTCATTGGCCATTTAATTTAGGTAAATTTTGTTTTCTGGAAATAGTGGAGTAAAATACCTGAAAATATCTTTTGTAACACGGATTATTATCACAACGTTCAATCGGAAATTATTATTCGTTTCACATAGGTACCGAATATTTATTTAAATTGTTTCTTTATTCATACACCCATGCAGCTCGTACATCCACCCTTACACACACAACAACCACACATAACTGAACATGCCATTACAATTTTGTAACATCCCAGAAACTAAACTTTTCTTTTTATTGTCAATTATAGTACGGGAAGTGGCGAAAAACCCCATTACAAGTATCCTTATACATAACTTGCCGAGACTGCCTCAAATTAATTTTGTAAATTAATTATTATAAAACAATAAAAACTTTTTTATTGATTTACTTTCCATCATATTATTATCAAATACATAGTTACTTAAGTAACTTTCTAAAAGTAAACAAGAGAGCATCGCTATGCTGTTAAAAGAAGTTAAGTTTATTCACCACTAATGGGGTGAACCTTTTTCTTTCTTTGTTGTTGCACTTAAGGATTGCGAGTGTTTGATACCTCTCATTACGTGGGTGGGATCCGTCAAGGTAGCGTTTCTGTTTGTTCCAATTTTTTTTTGCTAATTGAACCGCGGTTTTACATTTTGAATTAATTTATTTGTTACAGTTCCGTTTCAAATGGCTTGGTATTAATATTTTTTTAGTTATTTATACTGTAACACCATAGTAATATTGTGTACAATATTCTAATCTATACAATTGAGTTTAATAAATTATTTGTTTTTTTTTTTACCTGTATCTTGATCAATATGCGGCAGTTATGAATAAAAAACGCCAAAATTATTATTTAAAACATCAAAAAAGTTGGAAGGGACAGCGTCGCAAAGGAATCCGGAAACCATGTTTTCTGAATAATTCTGGAACCCCAAGAGCATTGAAAAACTTGCCAATTGCTAAGTTTTTTTCCGATGGTTTATTAACTTTAAACTGTGTAAAATCGTGATTTTGTAGGGATTTACTATACAATTCAAATGAAAACGAATATTGTTCTAAGAGCACTTGTTGCACTTTTATTGCACATAATGGAAGAGGGCGGTGTTGCCAATCGTTTTTACAAAAAAAGAGTATTTTCTTAGTAACACATTTCGTTTTACGAACAGTGATACAGGCATTTTATATGAAACAAGTGACTTTTTATTTTTTAGAAGAACAATGTTATAGAGTTAGATTGAAATATAATTATTTTACGGTTTTTATAGTTCTGAGTAAATGTTATAACATCAGAAAAAAAACCGGCCAAGAGCGTGTCAGGCCTCGCTCAGTATAGGGTTCCGTAGTTTCCCGTCCGTCACAATAAGTGTTCAAAATGCTTGCAATACGAATATACTACAAACTTAGTCCAGAAATTATTTTGTACAACTTTTTGTCTTTTTTGTACAAAAACTGTTGTTTCCATCCAAGTTCAAAATAATTTCCCTAGAAAGTCCTTATAAAGTTCTACATTTCATTTTTTTTTTATATTTTCTAAACTTATGGTTCAAAAGTTAGAGGACACATTGTTTTTTACTTTAGTAGCGATTATTTCCGAAATTATTGACATTATCAAAAAATTATTGTAGTAAACCCCTATTCATTTTTAAATACCTTTCCTACAATATATCACTCGTTAAGGTTGAAATAAAAAAAAAACACTTCCTACTTTACATATAGGGGGGCTACCCTAATAAAACATTTTTTTCCAATTTTTATTTTACCACTTTGTCGGCGTGATTGATACACATATTGGTACCAAATTTCAGCTTTCTAGTGATAACGGTCACAGAGATTAAGCGAGGACGGACGGACGGACAGACAGACATGGCGAAACTATAAGGGTTCCTAGTTGACTACGGAACCCTAAAAACCGTACAAATTAGGAAAAATGCGATGACGCTACCTTTTTAACGATGTACAGACGCCAGCACATCAAGTTACCCTAATGTGTCAAATTTCTTTGATCGTTTTTCAACTTTATGCTAAACAGAATAAGAATAACGTTTATATTCAATTGGGAAAGTATGACACATTGGAGTAACTTGATGTGCTGGCGTCTGACCTACCTACAGTTTTGGAAATTATTTTTAACTTCGGAAAATAAAGATTTGCAGAAAATATTATTGCGAGAGCAGAAAAAATGAATTAGCATAACTCATCGGACTTACAAAGAGGGGCAAGTTTTATATTATGTTCAAAGAGTATGTTTTACCCTTTCTAGTTAGATATTAATGAGCCGATGAAATTATAATGAATAAGGAGGAAGTAAAATCAATTTATGTGCCTACTTATATTTTTTTCTCTTATTCTCAGATGTTCCGCTTATCCCTAGTCACTTATGGTAAAACTTTCTCAAGCGGAAATGAAAAGTACTTCTAAGTAAGAAATAAGGATGATTTCGATAAAAAAGTAAACGTCAGTTACTCTTACGAGTACCCAACTCTCATTTTCAATGCTTAGATGTCATCGAGGAAACCGACAGGATATTCTGAAGATATTATGAAGAACATGCGAAGAAATGTAATTGAAAAACCGTGACCTACCGCGGCGGTCGAATCAGTAAAAGTCACGCCGCGAAAACTTGAGTGAAGTTAAATGTCAATGTCAAGCATTAAAATGGAATAACAGCTCAATTCGCCCTCACTACGCCTACTTTTCACGCGGTGATTTGACCAGAATTGCACTACTGTAACGTGTCTCAGTAACGCCAAGAAGAATATAGCATTTAGTTTCATTTTATACACGAGTGGCAGCATGTGATAATGCTCTCGTTAAGCTGCTGTATTTTGTGCTGTACGCATATAAATGTACCTATCAAATAGTAGGGGACATATTTTGTTCTGGCTTCCTTAGCGAAGGGTAATGTAATTTTATTTTATTTTCTTTTGGTTAGTGTTTTTTTCTTTGTTTATTGTTTATTTTATTTTTAAATTTTATGTATGTAATTTGTAATTTTATGGGTTGTAATGCCTGAAATAAACGATTATTATTATAGCAATATTGGAGCGGTAACAGAGCGTACTAAACTAAACTCATCGTCTTGTGTACAACTAGGACACAAGTATCGGTTGAAAATTGTGTTCGTGATGTCCCGCCTATAGTAAGTATTGAATGTCTTTGTTCTGATAGTACATTCGTATGTTTCTAGACCGACACCAGCGCAATACTAAAGGAGTCAGAATAAATGTACCTATCTGAGGTGTATCGGAACACAATATTTTTATAATATTTGTATTAAGTGTGGCAACATTCTCTTCCACTCCTAATGCTTGCTGTACCCAGGTTGTGCGTGAATAAACAGTTAAATAAATATCTTGGGTTTTACATTTACATCCATTTGGACACCTATTCCCGTGTTCCTGAGGGCCAGGACACAACAAAGCGTGAGGACACCACACTATCAAATAGTAGGGGACATATTTTGTTCTGGCTTCCTTAGCGAAGGGTAATGTAATTTTATTTTATTTTCTTTTGGTTATTGTTTTTTTCTTTGTTTATTGTTTATTTTATTTTTAAATTTTATGTATGTAATTTGTAATTTTATGGGTTGTAATGCCTGAAATAAGCGATTATTATTATAGCAATATTGGAGCGGTAGCAGAGCGTACTAAACTAAACTCATCGCCTTGTGTACACTAGGACACAAGTATCGGTTGAAAATTGTGTTCATAATGTCCCGCCTGTAGTAAGTATTGAATGTCTTTGTTCTGATAGTGTATTCGTATGTTTCTAGACCGACACCAGCACAATACTAAAGGAGTCAGAATAAATGTACCTATCAAATAGTAGGGGACATATTTTGTTCTGGCTTCCTTAGCAAAGGGTAATGTAATTTTATTTTATTTTCTTTTGGTTATTGTTTTTTTCTTTGTTTATTGTTTATTTTATTTTTAAATTTTATGTATGTAATTTGTAATTTTATGGGTTGTAATGCCTGAAATAAGCGATTATTATTATAGCAATATTGGAGCGGTAGCGGAGCGTACTAAATTAAACTCATCGTCTTGTGTACACTAGGACACAAGTATCGGTTGAAAATTGTGTTCGTGATGTCCCGCCTATAGTAAGTATTGAATGTCTTTGTTCTGATAGTACAGACGCCAGCACGTCAAGTTACCCCAATGTGTCAAATTTCTTTGATCGTTTTTCAACTTTATGTCAAACAGAATAAGGTTCATATTCAATTGGGAAAATTTGACACATTGGAGTAACTTGATGTGCTGGCTGCATTCG
Organism: Euplexia lucipara; assembly: GCA_921972225.1. Taxonomy (NCBI): domain Eukaryota; kingdom Metazoa; phylum Arthropoda; class Insecta; order Lepidoptera; family Noctuidae; genus Euplexia; species Euplexia lucipara. The sequence continues at coordinate 13,810,962 of OV179148.1, forward strand.
TATGTTTCTAGACCGACACCAGCACATCAAGCTATATTAAACTGTCATAACCTCTTAATTGAACATGACCTTATTCCTTTCGCCGTAAAGTTGAAAAACTATCGAACAGTAGAGATTAGGCTAGGGTGACGTGCTGCAATGAAATACAAATTCAAATTCAAATTCTAATTCAAATTTATTTATTGTTTGTCACAGGTGAAAAAATATCAGTTCTTATGATTATTACATATAAAGGCTAGCTGTTACATACCGTTAGGGTGTACAATATTTTTAACCGACTTCAAAAAAGGAGGAGGTTCTATGTTCGTGTGTATGTTTTTTTTTTTTTTTTATGTATGTTACCTGATTTCTCCCCCATTTGTGGACCGATTCTCAAAATTCTTTTTTATTTAAATGAGTATACTCCCGAGGTGGTCCCATTTTAATTTGGTGAAGATCTGGTGCTGATCTTCGGAGATATTCAACGGAACTCTTCAAAACTAGACGGCAAATTTGTCGTGATTGCTGGAATCGCTTGGATGTTTATTGTTTATACAACATCATGACGTATCATCACGCCTGTATGCTCCGAGGGGTACGCAGATGTGCACAATATACCTAGATTTCGACAGTTAGGTATGTTAATTTTAATTTATTAGGGATAAGTGGATAACCCTTTTATCGTGACATGTATTGTTAACAATTAACAATGTAAAATAAATTCATGGCAAATATATGTATTGGAAAAACTAAAAATGGAAAAATAAAATACTTTTTTGCAAAAAATATAACCGACTTAAAAAAAAACACTAAACGGTGTAAAATAACTCTAAATTCGGAAGTCGGTGGCCCATCATAAATAAAACAAAACCACCAAAGCCACAGGCTTCCTAATTTAGAGTTATTTTACACCGTTTAGTGTTTTTTTTAAGTCGGTTTTATTTTTTGCAAAAAAGTATTTTTACAGTTTATGTTCGTGAAAAAGTCATAATTTAATACAAATATAAGTTCCATACACATAGTCAGATATATCACAAATTAAATAATAAATTGATTTTATACATTTTAAATTATTTCATGTTAGGTAATTAGATTATTCCATAAATTCATTTAAATTAAATGATTTATGATGTCATACAAATTACATTACGCAGTCAGTATTTTTGTAGTTAAAAAAATCATTAATTGAATAGTAGACTTTACTTGTCAGGAACTGCTTCAGTGTTTTTTTAAAACTGTTTAAGGTTACACTGCTTTTACATTATTAGGAAGTTTTTTATAAATTTTTACTCCTATCCCAAAAATACTAGTTTTAAACTTAACTGTCCTACACTTAATTCCGCTTAATTCATTTCTATAGCGTGCACTTCTCAATGTGTCGTAATTTTTTAAATCGCGTTTTATCGTTACTGCTGCTTCATAAATATAAAGTGAAGGTATAGTCAATATGTGTAATCTTGTAAACTCTGGTCTACACGAATCTGTCTGTTTAAGCCCACACATAACAACTTTATATAGTTGTGTCATTGTGTGAAGTCTTGAATAAATAAATTTCAAACAGATCACAAAGATCGAAATACAAACTTAGCATAAATTGACCGATAAAATGATCATTCCAGCCAAAAACATGCCAGTTAAAATTTGCTGGTATGAACTTAAGAAATATCTTAAAGATGAACCTTGAGGAATACACTCGGAATGACCTCATTTATTTGAAAGGGTTCTGCCCTGGTGTCTCAGACCGTGACTTCAGAAGCTACGTTGGAGGTGGACAAGAATATTTAACGGCACTAAGAGAATTTTGGTATTACATAACCTTGGTCGTGTACGTGTACAGGATGTTTGGCGCATTAATCTACACAAAATTTAGACACATAATGTTAAATTTTGTTTAGGAGCTGAATTTTGTCAAACATATGAACGTTTTCAAGACTTTAGAAGCTCATAAGTTATCTTTTATAGACCAATAGCATCAAATATCTTTAAGAATAAAGCGAGTTTAAAAATAACAAAACTACTGCAAGACGTCAAGTCTTGAAGTAGTTTGTTATTTTTCAATTTATGGGGCCTTTGGGTAAACCTAGTACATGACCTCCGTTATCTTCCAAAATATTGTGTCTGGCCGTGCGCCAAAGAACCTGATACGAGTACCTATTATATTAGAAGAAAGCTCGTGGTTGCACTCTAGTATAATTCAATACATGCCTTTTTAGGTTAGCTATAACTTTGTAAAAGTCATTGAATAGTTGTATAGTTTAGTAGTTGTTTTGTAATAGCAATTTTCTTTACTTTTCACAAAACATAAATGCCCGTTGTGTTGTGACTAACGACATCTAAATGTTTATATTGTTAATTACTTAAATTGTGTACATTTCAGTTCTTCCAACTGAACAGACAGGCTTGCGCCATTTCTTTCTGCCCAGCATAAGTAATTTTCGACGTTCAAAAATTCCCGAATTTCAGGCAAAATTTACTAAATGTCTTTTATTGATTAATGTCCCAAGTTCAACGGCATTTACAGTAGTGGCGAATAACAATTTTGTTAAATTTCTTATTATAATTTAAAACAATTGAGTTCATTTTAAAACTCCGTAGATAGGTACAGACGCCAGCACATCAAGTTACCCCAATGTGTCAAATTTTCCCAGTTGACTATGAACCTTATTCTGTTTGACACAAAGTTGAAAAAAGATCAAAGAAATTTGACACTTTGGGGTAACTTGATGTGCTGGCGTCTGTACATATTTTACATGGTGTAAAATTATGTAGCTCTGCGCGTGGATATGAATATGCAACCCTCATATAATCAGATGAGTTGCCGTATAATTAAAGTTTCGCAAGCTTTTTACATACGTGCTTTTACAACATGCAGTTTCTTATTTTTTAGCAATTTAATGTTTACTAACGGACTGCACGCGATTTCACCCGCGTAATTCCCATCCCCGGAATGAAAAGTAAAAAAGGGATAAAAAGTATTTAGCTTATTATATCACCTGGGGATAGTGTAGCTTTCCAAAGGTGACAGATTTTTTCAAATCGGTTCAGTAGTTATTAAAACAAATATTTCATGTTTGTAATATTAGTATAATTTCATAGATCTCAGACTAAACAACAAAACACTGAAAAACACTTTTGTTTTTGTTTAAGTACCGCTGAATCTGAATCGAAATTACTTTAGGTATGTACCTACTTTGTAGGACAAACTTGGGCCAACACAGTACGGGTAGAATAACGGCAATGCCCTGAGGCCTATTGGTAAACGTACACAGTAAATAAAACAAAATAATCATGACATTAATAAACATATACAGGTCAAAGGGTGTAACAACAAAAGAGTACCTGCATATCAGAAACAAAAAGAATAAACCTTTAATAATTTTGGATAACTTTGATGTTAGGTACACAAAGTACATACAAATGTGAGCTTCACCATTACTGATTGATTGAATCACTGCTCACCACCGGGTGTGATTGCAGTCAAGCACCGGTTTATAATATTAAAACTTCGTTTTGCCAATGTTTTAACAGCTAAAAATCATTAAAATCATAGTCCACACTGGGTGGACTAAAAGTCATTGCAAAGTTAACCATGTCTAAAATGCATTTTTAGATAGAGGTATAGGTATAGAGTTCCGCTGGCACCCTTAGAAGTGCTAAACAGTACCTACATGATAAATAATAATAAATTAATGATCAATTAGGAGGTCAAAGGTATTAACTAGTATTTTTCGCCGCGTTAATTAATAAGGGTGTTTGCTGCTTATCACGTACTGTATTTATTTTTTAATACTTTAAGCACAAAAATTTACAGAGATGGATTTAATGCTCCGTATTGATCATTAGAAACCAAATGTTACGTTTTTACTTCAATAAAACGTTTGGTTACTTAATTAGAGCGGTCCCCTGACGCGACGACATGTTGGTAATCAAAATATTTCGTATCTACTTACGTATGAACATAATTCACTCATCCTTTCTCCTCCACTATCAAGTCCAACTTATACAATACCTGTAAATACCAGCTTATTACGAAGAAATTAATAAACAGGTGTAGTATAAAAATAGAGCAATGGAAATCACAGACTGATCCATTGAACACGATTTATTGTTGCTGAAGATTTATTGTTGAAATACCTAGCTATGTTATTGGTATCGTGAAGTTCCACGAAGCTGACAATTCGACATAAATATGTAGCCACCTGTAAACGTTTCTAATAAATTCACCAAGGAACAAAAAGCTACTTAATCACGCCATTTTCACTTTAAAACTTGAAAAACACTCATCGCATTGCGTGATCGTTCAAAATCAGGATGGAAAACATTGAATTATTTTTTAATTCAGTGGCCACTAGACTGTTACTAAACTTCTTCGAAACGGCTTGACCGATTCTTTTGAAATTTAGTGTGTATTTTCAGTAGGTTTTAGACTAGGACGTAAACTTCGTAGAATCAATTTATTAGTTTGTATTAAACTATTAAATTAATTCTGAGAGGGAACGAAGTTCGCCGGGCATGTACATAAATCTTCTATTAATTAATGAATAATATTGTTACAATGCCTACACAATATCATCATTCCCCTATTTCTCCTGCACTCGTCCTAATTTTTTCGGGGTCAGCGTAGCACGTGTTGTTCTTCCATACATCTCTATTTGCCGTCAACTTAGTAGTCACTTCCTTTTTTTTTTTTTTTGAGCGGTGGAAAATCCCCATGGATGTCCCCCGCCCGGGGAGGCGGAGGGGTCTGTCAGACTCTTACTGACTAAAAACCACCCCGTCTTCCTTCTCACACCTGCGCCGGGGGTCACGGGAACAGAAGATACTTCCGCGACCCCCGAATGTGCCGGCCGCGGGCCTCGCCAAGTCAGTGAGGGGAGTGAGGTGTTAGACTTCCCTCGCGACGTCTAAGAGGGGCGCGCGTGAACACGACGCGCCGCCACCTCGGGTCCATGTACGTGGGGGCGGCGGACATCCCCGCGTCCGTCGCCCTGGACCCATTCAGGGGGGCTGGAAGAGGGCGTTGTCCGCCCTCCGCCTGCGCCCGGTGCGTTTGCTGCGGGCAGGGTGAGTGGAGGTAATCTCCCTCTCCCTTTCCGCAGCCTCCTTCTGCGAGATGACTGTTTCGCAGAAGGACACCACCGCGTCCCAGGACTCGACGCTGCCGACCATCCTCTCGACCACGGCCGGCAGCGACAAGTCACTGCCTACTCTAGAGACGAGGGCACGGCGCGGCTCCTCCCAAGCGGCACACTCTGCCAACGTATGCCGCGCCGTGTCCTCCCAACAGTCGACGCAGTGGTGACACCGGGAGTAGTCACTTCCTAGCCTAACTTCACAAATTCTACATATCAGTAAGAATGTATGGCTTCGCCGTTTCGCTGCCGTCGTGGAGGTGATGCGAGTATTTAGTTTCTGAAGTAAGTAACGAAACAGCCAAGCCATACATTTTTACTGATATGTAGAATTTGTGAAGTTAGGGTCGGTAGACTTAGGCCGTGTAGATTCAGAAGCTTGGCTCTACATGAGTTACAGTTCTTTTCTTTTTGTTGAGGTATAAAATTACACCTTGCAAGAAGAAGGCCTTTATTTCGGATCAGTTGCCAGTTGCCACGTTGCCACGTTGTATGAAAATGCAGAGAATCACCATTTTCATACAACGTGGCAACGCAGCCAGTCTTTTGGGTAGGTACTTTTCCCGCGATTGGCAGCGATGCGGAGGATTTTTTTGATGACTTGTTATAATGTTTTTTTTTAATTATATTGTTTTACTTTTCTTTTTGTTAGTTAATTTTTTAGATAATAATATGTACATAAAACGTAGGTTTGTTTTTAGATACCTATGTGTTTAAGTAGGTATTTTAATAGTTGAAATAAACCTTGCAAGTATTTATTTTATGTAAATACAAATTAAAAACGAGGAGCTTGTGGCTAAACTATAACAGCCGCATGGTTCGATCGAAGGTTAAGCTACGCTTGACGAGGTCGGCCCGTGCATGGGTGATCATTTATCGTCGTATCCTACGAATAGGGGCGTAACTGCATAATAGCTACTTTTCAGGAGACACTTTTTTGTGATTATTTAAATTACTTATGAACAGTTATGTGTTTGTGGTTCCATATAATGTGTATGGGTATCATATGGTTCGACTAGCATTTTTTTCAATAAATTACCTTTATATTTTATACGCATTTTGTCCCTTAAATCCTTATTCTCAGTTGTGTTAAGGCAAAGTAGGGTTGGACTTGAGCAATAAGTTACATTACGCCTTTTATCTGCGGAAATGTTTAGGTCACAGTCGCCATATTATAAGACAAAAACATCATTTGAACGTAGAAAAAAGACACAAACGTAATTAGGTCTTAGTCTCTTCTATACATATCCAATTTAGCCATTCCATAGAACACGGCCACAATCACCATAAGGGCTTTTTTCAATGTACCCAATAGTGGCCGAGCGGCGCTTGCACGTTGCCCGGCGCCCGCGCACCCTCACTACTCGCGAAGAAAGAGGGCGCGACGGCTATTGTGGCTTTATTCTTCGTTGAATACGTAGTGCTTATAATTGTGGCTTTTTAGAAAACCTAATTATTTGATAACTTGTACCGTTTTTAATTGTTTTGTTGAACTGATTACATGTGGTATGATGAGTAGAATTGAATAATGCAATAAAAAAAGAAAGCCCTTAAGTTCGTTAGGGCACTATTCGTAGGATACGACGTTATTACATACTCGTATCAAGGCTCCTTCGTGCCTCGGAAAACACGTTAAGCCGTTGGTCCCGGCTGTCATTTGTAGATCTTTGACAGTCGTTACTTGTAATCAGAATCTCGAAACTCTGCAGACAACCAGTTTAACCAAGGGGTATCATGTTACCCAGTTACTGGGTTGTGCAGGTCTGACAGGCAGTCGCTCCATGTAAAACACTGGTATTCTTCTGCATCCGGTTAAACTGGAAGCCAACACCATCATATTAGGGAAAAGCTAGGCAGATGATGTTGATGAAAAATTAAATATGGGTTACCTAAATATTTCAGTAGCGTTAATTTTTGCAGTAGTCGATTTCTGGTTGGAAATGCATACCGGTATATTTCGATAGAAGTAGGTACCCTTAAACTTTAAAAATGCATCGGTAGCGGTACCTACTTAACCTTAATAAATAGGGGTTTTCCTTGACGCATCGACTTGCCGAAACCCACATTGAACCATCATCGGTCGGCTACTCACTAACGTAAAGGTTAAATAACGTTTTAATCCAACCTTTATTAAAAAAGTTATCGGTATAGCTCAACCTTTTTTTAAACAGGTACCGGTATATTTATGAGGTATCTTAACCACTAACCGTGACCGCTTTCAGTACCTGAATCAAACAGCGCGAGCGGGCGGAGCGCGCTTTGCTGGTTTCCTGTAACACTTTTCCGTCCCTTTTCGCGAAATAACTCCCACAAAAAATATCCAGCAACCCAGAGGACTGTTAGACATCAATATTTTTTTATCACACCGACACCTCTGTCTGTCTCGTTATGGAATACAGCCCTGATGTTTTAAAATATTTACAAAAAGTAAAAAATTACATTCACGTATATACAGGAATGCAGTTTATTAATCACATACCATAGAACCTTTTTTCGGGTGCAGAGTCGAAAATCCTCATGGATGGTACAATCCCTTTCCGCATCGTAACTTTTCGCATTTAAATATGAATTGTTTTTTGGTGGTCCACGAGTACAAAGCTACAATAGTACATGGCCTGCAAGCTTGTTGCTTGGTGAATACTTCCATATTCAAGTGGATAAAGAAAAAGTCGTAACCTAACTCAATCTAACTCAAGTGTATGTAGGTCACCTTCTTGAAAGAACTTGAAGCTTGACACTTGATGTATTAGTATCGCTTTTATCGCTTTCTTGCAGCGCGAAAACCGCTATTTGTTAACCGACTTCAAAAAAAGGAGGAGGTTCTATGTTCGTGTGTATTTATTTTTTTTTTTTTTTTTTTTTTTTTATGTATGTTACCTGATTTCTCCGCCATTTGTGGACCGATTCTCGAAATTCTTTTTTTGTTTGAAAGAGTAGACTCCTGAGATGGTCCCATTTTAATTTGGTGAAGATCTGGTGCTGATCTTCGGAGATATACAACGGAACTCTTCAAAAATAGACGGCAAATCTATCGTGATTGCTGGAATCGCTTGGATGTTTATTGTTTATACAACATCATGACGTATCATCAAGCCTGTATGCTCAGAGGGGTAGGCAGATGTGTTCAATATACCTAGATTTCGACAGTTAGGTATGTTAAGTTTCATTTATTAGGGATAATGGACTAAAACTTATGTTCTTAATTTGGCAAGCTTGGATGCTTATTGTTTATACAACATCAGAACGTATCATCACGCCTGTATGCTCTGAGGGGTACGCAGATGTGTACAATATACCTAAATTTCGACCGTTAGGTATGTTAAGTTTCATTTGATAGGGATAATTAGACAACCCTATTACCATGACATGTATTGTTAACAATTAACAATATAAAATAAATTCATGGCAAATATTTGTATGGGAACAACTAAAAATGGAAAAATAAAAACTTTTTTGCAAAAAATAAAACCGACTTAAAAAAACACTAACCGGTGTAAAATAACTCTAAATTCGGAAGTCGGTGGCCCATCATGAATAAGACAAAACCACCAAAGCCACAGACTTCCTAATTTAGAGTTATTTTACACCGGTTAGTGTTTTTTTAAGTCGGTTTTTTGAGTTCTCCGGGGAAGCACGTATGATTTGTTATTGGGACCTAGGTACTAGGAATATTTTGTACCGTGGATTTAGAAAGATTTCTTAGAAACAATTTGCAGAGATTAGACAAAATGTCAGTGGCGGTAGTAATATCAACAAAATCAATGATATACTCAAATAATAAGTGAAAAGGTGTACTAGGTTACCTAAACAACATTCGATCTTCAAAAACGGCACACTGCGTACGCACGCGTTCATTGACGGCGCGACGCGACACTGAGGTAAAGTGTAGTTAGTTAGCCACATTTTAACGTGTCGCTTGCTGAGCGCTTGTAACTTATCTACACCTTTTTACTTATAATATCATTAAACAGAATTATAAGAATACTAACTGAGGTGATGATGTGCCTATGCTGATGTTTTAATGGGAATAAAACACCTGGCGCTGATTTAAGAGCTTTTCTTGTACAATCCTCTCGATCATCAATACAATAATGAGTGGGTTTGTACATACAACGTTAAAAGGCAGCTATCGTAGATATATTTTGGCTGTTCATTTTATACTGAAATACTTAAAGTAGTTTCGTCGTTACCGGAATTTTCTCGTTCCAATTATCTTTTCATAATTATGCAAATGTAGTATTGAAAATAATTTCAGAACATTCCAAGTGACGTTTAAAATATATTATGACCTACTCAAAAAAATACAATTACTTTGGAACGAATGAACTAAATATGCCTGAGTGCCTATTGAAATCTCGTTTGTGAAATAGTAATTGCGGACCCGTACTTAAATTCTTACCCAATATCTAGGGACTTGTGGTTATATTATAATAAAAGATTCACGGGTTGAACGAAGGTTTAGTAATGCTTGCCGAATTGTGAGCATTCAAGAATGACTATTCCTTACGGATGAAGATCATTCAAACTTACCTAATGAAACTTTTAAAATAGAAATATTTTTACTATCAAGAGCGCTACAGTATCGTTTAGAAAGCGCAGTGGACGAGTCCGACGTATAATCTCAGCGCATGTTTTAGTAGCAAATTAACGAAGCGTAAACATAGTGTTAATTGGACAAAGTACTTTAACTTAGTTGGCCTACTTTACTTTGAGTTTTTTTCTAAGAGCTATTCTACAAGTTACTGCAATAAGTGGTTAATTTTTATTCTCTTAGTAAAAAAACTCCAAATAAGTAAAGTAGTAGAAGTAGTAATATTATAGAATACCTACTCTTTATTTTACACCATAAAACTTACAAATAATAACTTATATTGCAACATAGGGTGTTACAATCGCCCTTGCTGACAACCTTTGTGTGAACATGATAAAGAAAAGATATATTATGTAGGAAGTTTGTGGTGTAAAATAAGTAAATATTTGAACATTACATGAAATAAGTAAAATACATGTCGGCGTCAGCGATGGCTGAGCGATGAGCTGACACCGATGAGGGTTTCGTGGTACCGAGTTCATAACGTAGAATAGCAATCTTCATTGCAGTAATAACCTCACTTAACATTCGTTATCACAAAACATAACTCAAATAGGTAACTGACAGTTTCGTGCTGGATGTGTGTCTTCTTCGGTGTCTCAAATCAATCTGAGCTCTGCCCAGCTCCCACGCACCAGCACGACTCTGTCCACGTGACATTACCGAAAACACATTCGCGCTATTTTCAAATGACAAGTAACTTCTCGCTGGTCACCATAGACTCCGTACTAAGTTAATCAACTTCACAACTTATTATTCAAGAATATCGCTTTCCACGACATACATAAAAGAAAATTTATGTAAACACAGGTCTGTCCATGGATAGTTGACGATTTCTTACATACCAAAACTCTTTGTGCCTCAAAAAGCGCGTTAGGCCGTGAGTCCCGGCTGCCATTTGTATACATCTTCGACAGTCGGTACGTCTGGCTAGAAGCTAAAAACCCCGAAAGTCTGATAACCAGTTTAAACAAAGAGCATCGTGTTACTCAGACACTGGATTGTGGCAGTCAGAGGTCCATCTAAAACATTGGTACTCATCTGTATCCTGTTAGACTGGAAGCCGACTACAATATAATTAGAAAATGGCTATACAGGGTGTCTCATTCAAATCGGTCAGTATGGGAAAGTCTGAAACTATAAGACATACGAAGATCTGTTCTGAGGAACCATGTCATCGATTTTAATAACAAGAAAAACTGCATTCATACATCTTAAAAAACATCTCCACTCCGTTCGGGAATCGAACCCGGTTATTTTGAAAAAAAAAACCTACACTATTTCTATTTAGATATCGATTGTGTAGGTCTTAAGCAGTAAATGTCTGTATGAAACATGATGTCTAAAATGAATAAAATGCATTGTTTCCACATACTTTAATTCATTTTAGTAGGTGCTCGAAGTGACCACGTTTACAATATTACTACAATTATAGTACAGATGTTTTTAAAATGTATGAATGCAGTTTTTTTTGCTATTAAAATCGATGACATGGTTCCTCAGAACTGATCTTCGTATGTCTTATAGTTTCAGACTTTCCCATACTGACCGATTTGAATGAGACAACCAAGGGCGGATCCAGCTTTGGCGCCAGGGGGGAGTCACATAGTCGTGGTCAAGACAAGAACTTATAATTTAATTTTGATAACAATAGATACTAGTAAAATGTAGACATTTTATTAAAGTACGTAAGTACCTACTGTACTTAAAAATATTTATTCTTTATTGTACACTTGAAAACTTAAGACTAACTTGTACATATACACGTGCATATTGCCATCTTCTCTTGAAGACATCCAGAGAAGCACTACCACTTACGGAATGAGGCAGCCTATTTATGATGTGACTCAAGGTTGGCTAGACAAATCTTCAAAATAGCTCGCATTTACTAAGTCAATAGGGCACTTCATGTGACGGCTAACACCCTTATTTCAGAATTTGTGACGCTACAGAATCTTAGATAATCGATTAAAAACGTGTCCAGACAGCTTGAAAAGCTACTTTTCGCTGGTCGCTCAATTTCGGAAACGATTTCGGAAGTGATTTTGACGACTTTTTGCATATCAACGGGCGTCACATAAATTTGTGACAGGCATCGAGCTAAAAGTTTTGTGATACGTACAGTGGTTTAGTAGAAAAATGCAAAAATCTGTGTTCACCCAGTTTAAATTTACGTAGAAAACTTTTGGCTGGTACTTCCGAATCTCAATAACGGGAGCGTTTTCGAATAATTATGGTTCATTTATTCACATTTGGTGATGCAATGTGTGAAAGAAATAACGTTTGATTTATGGCGTCACATGTAAGGGTTTACGAGAAAGTGCCAGTCCGGTAAGGCGATCTACAACCATTGAAGATCTTAGCCACGATTTAATTCTGCTCAACGTAGAGAAAGACCTTTCTGATGTCGCTACACTGACACACTACATCGCTAGTGTAGCCATAATACATAAAAAAAATCTTATAAGTATTAGGATACATATCGATGTCACAATTTAAAATAAGATCAGAAATCGACTGCGGTAAGGGTCCGAGTAAAATTCAAGTTTTCGATGCGTTCGTTCCCAAACATTTGCCATCATACAAAGTTATTATATTAAATTAATTAAAAATTGAAGGTAGGTATGTAGTTACATAAAATCTGTATGGTGACAAAATATATAAATAAAATCATTATGTTCAATTAGTGGTCCACCTAAGTCCTGGAACCAGCTCAGGGGGGGGTCATGACCCCCATGACCCACCCCCTGGATCCGCCGTTGGAGACAACCTGTATTGGGGTCGGATGATGTTGACAGTCTAAAAGGTTTTTACTTCATTTACAAGAATTTTATATTTTTACTTATCGAAATTATTATAGTAAGTAGTACCTATTAACCTAGATTTTCTTAGGATAACACTTTCTACAAATTGTAGGGTAGGTAACCAGTATAATGGTTACAAACTTGCCAAAAGCACCAAAAACAAAGACATTCAATAAATACTTTAATGGGACGTCACGAACAAACCTATGAGTTTAATAAATTAAACTCGTATCGGATAAAAGAAATGTCCGTAATTTTGTGTGTGTTTTGTTTTTGATAGCAATATTGGACCGGCAGCGTTGCATACTAAAGTACGCTCCGCTGGCACTCCAATATTGCTATATTATTCTAGTTCTCGTAGTGTATTATTCTCGTTACTGAGACATGGGTTCACAGTTTTTGGATGTCATTTCCTCACATGTCCTCTCTTTTGTAGATATTTTAATGGGCTATTTGAGTTATAAGTCCCTCATCTAGATTACAAGAAAATATTCAACACATATTTATTACTTTTTCAATTTGATGGAAAACTGCTTAGATTAAGCGCATTAAAGTTGAGGAGATGGGGCTTGTAACGTCATTATCTAGTATAAACTGTACTGGCTAGTGACGTCATGCGACATTTTGCCTTGATGTATCGCCGTTATTTTTTGGGCTTATTCCCAGGAGCTTCAAATCTATTGTTCTCCAAACAATTTCTCTCCATACATTGATTCCCAACAGCTCCATAATTTTATTAGTTAAATAATAAAATACTATTTTTTTTCTCAGCGGCTCCAAACAAAATTGCGTAAGGTCAACAAAACACAAATTGCTTCCATCAATAATATAATTTAGAGGTAAGTAGTTTCAGTACATAGGCAGTCACAAATCAATCTTAAGTATCTTAGCTAATGTGCAATCTGTACTTGAAATTTTTTGGAGCTCATGGGAAAGATTTTAATTATTACTATTATATTGCTTTTTTAATTTGGAGCCGTTCGGGAATAAAATTATGGAGCGCCTGGGAATAAGCCATTTTTTGATTACGTGAAAAAAGAAAAAATATATGTCGAATATTTTCTTGTAATCTAGATGAGGGACTAAAAACTAAAATTTTATCAAATATCCCATTTTCTATGTTCAAACAAGAAAGTAAGATACACTTTTATTTTAAAACAAAATGAAGGCAACCATAACTCATTACTTAGTACAGTCACGTCTACACGTACGTACGTCATGTTTACACGGCAAGCCTACATCTTATTACAAAATATTCGGAAAGAAAGGAAAAACTCCGATTTCTTGCAAATTTATGAATAAAACCAAGTTCAGGAAACAAACAGAGCTTACCTACGTTGGGAGGTTCTTGTGACATACATAGCTATATTTGTGATTTCACCTAACATCATTTCACCCAACATCATACTTGCACAATAGAAAACGTATTGAAATTTCGCAAAATTATAGCAAAAAATATTGTTTTCTATTATGATAGATACGACTATTATGTATGTAGGTATTATGATGAAGCTTAAAGAAAAAGCTTAAAGCTTACCGTAACATAGGCACTGTTTTCGATGACACTACTTTCCGCCTCGCTGCTTCCCTTCGTCTAAGAGCTACATGTGTTTCTCCTCATCGCTGTCACTGTGGGGAAGTTGTCAACAGCCTCGGGCATCACGGAATATCATGCAGCCGTAGGGCGGGTCGCATAGCACGGCATGCACACATTTATGACATCATCCGACGTGCTCTTGTTTCCGTTGGCGTTCCAACTGTTTTAGAACCCAATGGCTTGGCACGCGACGATGGCAATAGACCGGACGCCACGGTATGTCTTTATTCCCTTGAAAGATTTGTAGGCCTTTAGTATGGGACGCTACTTGTGTCGATACTTTTGCGCCAGAGTTATTGTTTATACAACATCATGACGTATCATCACGCCTGTATGCTCTGAGGGCTACGCAGATGCCTAGATTGCGACAGTTAGGTATGTTAAGTTTCATTTATTAGGGATAAGTGGATAACCCTATTACCATGCCATGTATTGTTAACAATTAACAATAAGTATAAAATAAATTCATGGCAAATATTTGTAAGGAAACAACTAAAAATGGAAAAAAAAAGCGACTTTAAAAAAACACTAACCGGTGTAAAATAACTCTAAATTAGGAAGTCTGTGGCTTTGGTGGTTTTGTCTTATTCATGATGGGCCACCGACTTCCGATTTTAGAGTTTACAGCTAATAAACGACTATTAAAACGAACGATTATTATAACGTCTATTTTATGCATTAAAGGGCAAGATCGTGTTCCTGACATCGAGGTTTTGCGCCGTTCTGGTGTGTATGGCATGAAAGGTCTTCTTATGCAACGCGCCAACTCAGGTGGTGTGGACATGTCCTTCTCATGAAGCATTACCGTCTACTCAAGGTGGTCTTCTACTCTGAGTTGTCGGAGGGTAAACGCAAGCATGGTGGTCAACATCTCCGCTATAAGGACGTGCTCAAGAGGCACCTTAACGCTTGCGATATTGATCACAAGGTTTGGGAAAAGCTCGCTCTGCACAGGTCGTCTTGGCGCTCTACTATTTTCGAAAATATTAAAAGTTTCGAAAACAAGCGACTCGATACATTAAGCGAAAAGCGCCAAAATCGTAAAGAGAAACCTAAGCCATCCTATTCTTACACCTATACCTCTGCCGGCGAACTCTGCTGCTTTACATGTAACCAGGTATTCAAAAGCAAGTTCGGTCAGGGGGTCGAATCTGCTATAATATTGCAATCGTGTCTCGATGACCGGTCAATGATCGATTTTTGACGTATAACGTCAAACTTATGACACATTTCCCATACAAAAACTGTCAGTGTTGTCAAATATTCGATCAATGACCGGTCATTGAGACACGATTGCAATAGCAGACTCGAGCCCCTGGTCAGCCACATCAGGGCACACGAAACGAGAAAACAGCTATACAAGGGTCGCCGTTATCGAAATCGGTAGGGAGGACTATATAGGCGACACGAGCGAAAGTCGAGTAGAGTGGTGATACGCACTCGGCTTAAGCCGATTCCGCGTCGATAAATGTGGGGAGACCCTAAATCTGTTTGTTCCATACCAAAGAGATTTAAAATATTATAGAGCGGACATGCGAGGAAATATCATAGAAAAACTTTGATCCCATGTCTCAGTAACGGCATCTAGAATAATGTGTCAATATTGGAGCGGAAGCGAAGCGTACTAAAAAAAACTCGTAGACTTATGTCCACCAGGACACACGTTTCGGATGAAAATTTTGTTCGTAGTTAACTAAGTATTGAATGTCTTTGTTCCATACTAGACAGTTCACTTTCACGCTCACAACTCAAGTTGTCACAAGGTGATGTTTACAAAGTCGACTAGCATGCTGCGACACATTTTCTCGAAAAACTAAATTAATAAAATACCAATTGACCTTCTTTGCTATATGAACTCGTCTAGATAGCCATCACATTATTTAAGCCTTTTGACTATAGCGAAGAGAAACAAGGAATGGCCATCGTCCCTTATGTAATAGAGATGAAATGACTTTTTAATTATGTTTCCCCGAATTGTATTAAATGTGGAATTGTGTGTCATAGTCGTCGTACAATAGAGCCCTAGGTTGACGACTGGCCTTTATCAGTAGAGCACCAAGATATTTTAGTATTGTGTGTTCAATCAGAATTAAATACAAACACACAATCATAAACTCACGCCTTTTCCCATGGTAGTAGGCAGAAACTACAGAGCAGATGTTTTTTTTTTGATATCCTATAACTCTAGGGTATGATGAGACCATATCAAAGAATCAACTGGCATATGAATTATGTTTCAATCATCCCTTTTCTTTACCTATTTTAATTTTTCATACAAAATAATTCGACAACGTCACGATTATTAATGTAAAACACCCTTACGTGAAAGAAAAGTGACGTTAGAAAGAAGATTCGTCGTACTGGTGACAATTTTTGACCTAATTAATAATAATAATATTTCACGACTATAGCGTTGTATGCATGCATCATCAATCATAATTGGGACTAGATAGCGTTGTATACGCTATCTAGTCCCAATTATGATTGATGATATCTCCGAAACTATGCATTTTTGGACCACCTATTCTAGGAGTTTTAGTATTATTTTTACCTACAGAATGTAACCCTAGAGTTATGGGATATGAAAAAAAAACACCTTGTAGGTATAATTAATCTTTTGCTTTGACTATGTTGATATCTACACGTTCGCCAGTTCGTCCCAGTATTTATATTATAGTTCTTTATTTATTTCATCTTCAACTGCTGCCAATAACTGTTACTAGTAAAATAATCTAACAAAAATGAACGTCGTTGGTCTAGTGGTCGCAAGCGCTACTATGCAGAGCATGAGGCCCCGGGTTCGATCCCCGGATTGGTTATGGTATGATATAAATCCACAATTCTACATTGCTGGCAATAGGTTCGCCTTCTATTACATGGAACCTTAAAATAACAGGGTAAATATGTGTGTACCTACTACAGGTACATCTCTGCCCTTCCCTTCGGGACTTTCAGGCGTGATGATGAATCTAAATATCTTTAAGAAAATAATAAATAAAGCGGGTCCAAGTTTAATTCGCTGTTCAGTGATTCAATCAGAAAACCTGAATATATCGCGTCGCGCATTGATTGATCACTTCTCCCCAATGACTATCCCGACATAGGCAAGGGTGCTTCATCGTCGACCAGTACAAAATAAACTACTTTACCTGCTTATTTTTATTCACTTTACTTTACTTTAGGATTTTATAAGACTGCCACGCCGCCGGTGCCGTCCCTATCCGGACTTAGGTACCATAAAATCATGGTAAAATAAACAGTTCGCATAAAATCTAGATACTTATCTCCGAGGTGTAAGTAATATTAGTTAAACTTATATAATACCAAAATAAAAACAACCGACTTTATAAAAAACACTAACAGGTGAAAAAGAACTCTAGTTTCGGAAGGCTCTGTGGCTTTGGTGGTTTTGTTTCGTTCGGTTGTCGGTTGTTTTTTTTATTTTGCAATTTTTAGTTTCTTCGTATGTAAAGAAGGTCTTTTAAAACTTCAAAGAATCATTTAAATTGGTTAACAACTGCTAAAGAAGTTCTTTCTAAACATTAATCTGTACATCTCTGCCGGGCCTCTTTTAAAATAGAAGGGCGTAATGTTATGTTAGGGAAATACAAGAACTCTGCATAGACATCAGCGAATAATTTGCTGTTATGCGTTGAAGAGTTCCGTTGCCTGTCTTCTTCATCAGTTTTTCTTCACAAAATGATACTTTCTAAATGGAAATGCTTGATTTGTTACTAAAAATGTAAAAATTGGTACGTAAATTGTATGTACCTATATTTTTTGAAGAGTTCTCTCAATTCCTCGAGGATCCATCATCAGATATGAGTTTTGATACAAATGGGACCAAACTGCTAGAAATAAAAATAAAAACTTGAGAGGTGTCAAGGGACACCCAGGTAGAACGAAGTTTCCTTCGATTGATTAGTGAAGATTAGGAATTGTAAAATTCCTTCAAGAAAAATCGAAAGGAACCTCGTTCCATCCGGGCGTCTTCGTTACAACTTTTGGTCCCGATCTTCTCTCTCTGTCGCCTCTCCCCCTCTCCCTCCTCTCTCCCTCTCCCCGATCCCTCTTCTCCCTCTCCCTCACCCTCCCCAAAGTGAGATATAGGGACTCTATTACTAAGTTTGTCTGTTTTTCCGTCCGTCTATCCATCTTTCTGTCAGCGAGCTGTACCTCATGAAACTTAATGGGAAGAAATTATAATTTTTGACACAATGTGTACCTACCTACTTCTGTTGCCGAAAAAATAAAATTAAAATGGAAATGTGAGGAGTGCTACGTTTCTTGTTTGTGATTTTTTCTGTGTATTATATTTTGTTCGTCATGGTACAAACCCCGTTGTTATTATACCTTTTCTGATGCAATTGGCAATCAATTCAATAAAGCGTATGAAATCTCTGATCAACTTAATCTACTTTTGATAATACGAGCTCCCGACGTAAATGAACTGACATAATAATAATTATGCATATAAGTGGCATATTATCCGATTCACCGATCGCCGACAGCGCACTCTGCGAAATTAAATTCACCAGAGGTGGAAACGCAAAGTAAAGAACTTATCTTTGGAGTTAAAAATAAATCCTACGTAATCCTTAGGTACTACAGCTCTTCTGCTACTGGGCATAGGGTCAAGTTATAAAATTCTGAACATTCTTATCAGGAATTTCAATGATTCCCAAACTCTTTTTAACTCATCGTCATTAGTATGAAAGCAAGGCTTGCCGTCTAAAGACATACTCCGCGTGGCACCTACACATAAAGTAAAAAAAAATGTGTTAAAACATTAATCTAAAGAAATTATAGTCCTTTGTTTGACAACCAATCAATATTGAATATTAAAATCTGCCTAGAAAGAAGTATCATGTAATTTCTATTATATTATAACAAGTGAAGCGAACGCTAAGGATTAATTTTTAACAATATCACGGTCGACTTTCAATCACTAAGCGGCCGCTAAATGATGAAAAACCTTCAGTCAGTGAAAATCTCGAAATTGGTAGTGAAAAGTAATGTAAGGAGCGTCGGTAAAAACATACAAAAGCTTTGTCAGCGACTTAGCATACAACGATATTTTTTTATCTTATCTCTCACACATGGAATTTGTTGTTGCGTCGCGCAAATTTATGTAGGTATATTGTACCACGCATTCACTGGGTGATTTATTATTTAGGCTTGCAAGACTACAACGGAAAAAACATCGCGAAGTACCATTTAGGGTTGTATAACCACCACAAATGTCAGACCTGCAATGTATCAAGCAACACAACTCGCAACTCACGGGTTATTTGTCGCCAAGTGAATACGAGTTTTTCTAAATACCATGACACTTTGACTAGTCTTTGCACGATGACGTAACATGATATTTGTATGGATCAACTATGAATCCGAGGCTTTTTGTTAACATAATCGCCACTCGTAATGTAACCGACATTTTGGAACCGCCGAGATTATTATAAATTATAGCTCACAGGTTTATTCAGGGTATTTTCGTCTGGGTGACGAAGTACGTGCTTGAAATTCCTGGATTATCGCTTTTAGTGACGAAGTTCCTAACGGAAGTAGGTAAGCAAACAAAATTATATTTGTATAAAATATGGGTAAGTAGGCCTTTCACTGTATTCGGATGTTGAATACTAATGGAAGGTAACTTTGTAAGAGTAGTAAATGGATTTTATAGCTGTGTTTTTGAGAATGAAGGTAAATAAATAATTACTGCGTGAAAAATTGTCAAAAAAGCTAAATCAGCTTAAACTATGCATAGTACATATAGTCATGTATCTGTATTGTGTACTCAACGTAATCAAAGATGTTTTTATTATCTAAAATATATTACATCTCTAGCCGTGCCACGAACAGCCTCGCCGGTCAATCAATGTTAGGTCGTCTATGCTTGACGAGGTTGGTCCGTGGAAAGGTTGTTACATCAATATGTCACACTACAATTAGTGTATGTGGAATAACACGCGTTCTTCTTACTACTAGTGCTGTAACAACACTCTAGTGCTGTTACCTACTCATAACAATTTTCAAGTGGCTGCCTTCCTCGAGAATTAGCAAATGCAAAAATATTTTTTTAAATCCAACTTGGGATCCAGACATTATTTTTTGTAAGTACAAATAGTAAAACAAAAAATTTTTCAGCTTAATAATATTAGTTTATACAAGTTTACCCGTTCATAAAAAATACCAGGAAATTGTGGTAATCCAACAATTCTTCCAAGCTTGCCAGGAACGTACTGTAATGTTTCTGAGAAAGGTGAAAATGTTTTTAAATATGAAAATACAGTTATTATACAGTAATGTCAACATTCTTTCAAAGTAACGATGTCTGAGGCTCTTTATTAATGGTCCGCTTTGTTACATAAAAGTGCTTTTACTTGAGGAAACGTGATATTTTAAATTAATGCTTGCAGCATAATATTTGAATTTAAAGTAATAACCGGAGTAAGCTCACGCTGTTCGCGGAATACGAATCGTGGACTTCTCTTGCTGATCAATCACGGCAAAGTTTTATTTCCTGTAAAAATACTTTTGCTTATAGAGTGATTTTACGTATTTGGCGTTTCGTACATATAAGTGACTTCTCAAAACATCGGCTATCTTCTAGTGATCCAATCAAAATTAGTTCTGCATTTTTGGAGATTAACTCAAACAAACAGGCAGACAGACCAAATTCAAAAACTGATTATTTTTCTTAAACTAGCTTACATACTTTCTTTCCCAGTCTGAATACAGGTGTAGGTACCTAATATTATTACTAAGATATGGCAGGTGCAAGACTTGGCGCTCTTTATTGATGATACAAAATTTCCTCTAATCGCTACCTAATTGGGAAGCCTATGTTCGGCTGGGAAAGGTTAAAGGTTTATATTGTTGTGCACAAATCTATTGTTTTACACTAAACAAATCTTATTAATCAGTGTTTGACTAGACTAGCAGTGATAGCCTAGTGGTGTGACCGGCGGATTGCCAAATTATAGGTCTCGAGTTCGAACCCAAGGCACGCACCTCTGACTTTTCGGATTCATGTGCGTATTGTACCTATAATTATCACTTGCTTCAAACACGGTGAAGGAAAACATCGTGAGGAAACCGGCATGCCTGAGAGATATTTCTCAAGGGCATGTGATGCCGAGTCAGAGGCCCATGGGCGGCATTAAAACTCTGACACCAGGTTAGTTACTAACCACACGATAAGAAGAAGAATCAGTGTTTTAAAGATTTTACAAAATGAGTTAAGATAATTCATAAAAGGAGATACGTTACAATAAAATTATTTTTGTTCATTTTTAACCGACTTCAGGACAACGAGGTTCTCAATTCGATCGGTATTTTTTTTTTTTTTTTTTTTCTTTTTCTGTTTCTTATGTATGTACATCGATTACTCCGAGATTAATGATCCGATTTACGTGATTCTTTTTTAATTCGATGTGGAATAGCTGCCATTTGGTCCCATAAAAATATAACATAGTTTGACCCGGTAGTTTTTATTTTATGAACAATTTTATAAAACAATAATTTATTTTCCAACATTTCTTTGTATGTATGTTCGCCGATTACGCTGAGATTTATGAACCGATTTACGTGATTCTTTTTTAGTTTGATGCGGACTAGTTTCTTTTTGGTCTCATAAAAAAATTACATAGTTTGGCCTAGTAGTTTTTATTTTATGAAAATTTTTGTTCATGAATTTTACTGCTTAATTTCATCGAACAGTTGTTGTTTGTTTGTTTGATTGTAATATGTGAATATGTGTTGTAGAAATGGATAATAATGAATCATTTAGGTATATAAACTTAAAAAACTAAAAATTGTTAAATAAAAACTTTTTTACAAAAAATACAACCGACTTCAAAAAACACTAACCGGTGTAAAATAACTCTAAATTCGGAAGTCGGTGGCCAATCATGAATGAGGCAACACCACCAAAGCCACAGACTTCCTAATTTAGAGTTATTTTACACCGGTTAGTGTTTTTTGTAGTCGGTTGTATTTTTTGTAAAAAAGTTTTTCATTCTCTAGAGATTACGATAAGAGCACATTATCAACAAAAATAGAAATCAAATCAAATCAAAAATGTTTATTTGTTAGAACATGGTACAATATACAGGGTGTCTCATTCAAATGGGTCAGTATGGGAAAGTCTGAAACTATAAGACATACGAAGATCTGTTCTGAGGAACCATGTCATCGATTTTAATAAAAAGAGAAACTGCATTCATACATTTAAAAAAAAAACATCTGTAGGTACTCCGTTCGGGAATCGAACCCGGTTATTGTATTAAAAAAGGCGGTGGTCACTTCGAGCACCTACTAAAGTAAATTTAAGTATGTGGAAACAATGCAATTTATTCATTTTAGACATCATGTTTCATACAGAGATTTACTGCTTAAGACCTACACAATCGATATCTGAATAGAAATAGTGTAGGTTTTTTTTTTCAAAATAACCGGGTTCGATTCCCGAACGGAGTACAGATGTTTTTTAAAATGTATGAATGCAGTTTCTCTTTTTATTAAAATCGATGACATGGTTCCTCAGAACAGATCTTCGTATGTCTTATAGTTTCAGACTTTCCCATACTGACCCATTTGAATGAGACACCCTGTAGATGTTACAGAGGTAATATAATAAGACTTTACAGGGTACATTTTGATTAATAATTAATCAACCTTTCAGTGATAGCCGTATTCATGAATATACACAAATTATATAATATAAACGACTCGGTACTTGTTAATAAGCTTAAACAACTTTTACTACGCGAATTTAAAAAATAAATTGACTTTTAATAAAAGTCACGTCATTATCACATAGTATGAAGTTAACTGAATTTACTGGCAGCAATAACGTTAAAATGAAATTCGCATTTTTAGAGTCTTTACTGTGTGTAAATAATTACACCTGCTTACAAGCAAATTATTTATAGTTTCATCAAAAAGTATAGTCTTGCGGCGTATTCCCATTCGTTACGCAGTCCTTCAATGGAATAAATAAACAATATTAATTAGCAATATAAATACTAGAACGAGATCCATAACATCAGTGATCAGGCTGAATGGACTTACTTGTTCGTCGACTTATTTATAAGTTATGTTTAGTAAACTCTGGTGGCATAAAAACTTCGACATAACCGGTCATTGAGACACGATTGTAATAGCAGACTCGAGCCCCAGGTTAGACACTAAACACCAAAGACATTCAATGCTTAGTATAGACAGGACATCACGAACAAAACTTTCATCTAAACCTTGTGTCCTAGTGGACACAAGTCTTTTTAGTACGCTCCGGTGCCGCTCCAATATTCATACATTATTCTAGATGGCGTACATGGGAAAAAGGTGTAGATAGGTTATACGCGCTCAGCAAGTGACACGTTAAAATGTGGTTAACTAGCCACACTTCACCTCAGTGTGGCGTCGCACCCAAACGGACGCGTGCGTGCGTTAGCGTACCGTTTTTGAAGATCGAATGTTGTTTAAGTAACCTATCTACACCATTTTACTTATAACATCATTGATATTATTATGTATGTGGTATTAAGAAATAAATAAGTATGTTTATCGTAGTTGTGTGCTCACAACACAAGCTTTGCTTCGCTTGGGACTAGAAAGAAATGTGTGAAATTTGTAGAATATTATGACTAAATTAGCATTAAATATCGCAACGTTGTTACTTATAGTCTGTCGGTCTGTTGTTCTTAAATAAAAGAGACCGCGTAAAAAAAACTTTTAATGAGAGTAGACAGGCTGTAGAGAAAGACGAGAGTGTGAAGATGATAGCGTTAGAAAAGTGATTACTACTGAAATAACGATTAATAGACAACAATACATGTTACGCCGAACCCAAATAAATTAGGACAAGGGCAAGAGAATGACGTATTACACACTTATTTTAGCGATAGTAAAATTAATTTTGTTCACGTAAATACACTGTGACTAGGGTTTGCACTATTCGTTTGATTTTACTATTCGAATAAAATAAATACTTCTACAGCCAAATATTCGAATATTTTTTTAACAATTATTGAAAATAATACAATATCAATTCAACACAAACATGAGCAATACGGGGGTTTAGTTTGATTGCCGCTTAATTCTATTTAAATAAAATAAACTATTATAATTAGTTTTATAGTTGTTTAATAAAAAAAAACACATTTATTATCGTTTCACACAGTAAATATAGGTAAGTCTTAGCTTAGGGATATGATGACATGACACTGATGAGTGATGACGCTTAGGATAACGACAGACCATCTAAAGCTGCCAATATGGAGATCATGTCTTCAGAGCTATCTTCAGATTTGAAATAATCTGTTAGTCGCCTTTTTTTCTTCTGTACTGCATTGGAATTTTCTTTGCTTCCACTTGCAGTTATTGTAACCTCATCAGAATAATTGATCTTTCCTTTTACAATGGAAATGTGAATGCATCTTTTGCAGATGTATGTCCATAGGAGTCGTTGACATAGAGTTTGGCAATACTACTTTGCAGATTTTGCATTTTGCTTGCGAACCACCTTCAGCACGTAAAATGTGTTACCACACAGATTTTTGGTCTTTAGATCGTTTGGTGTACTTTTTGAATTCAAATTTGTCAAAACTTCCACTCGCCATCACTAAGATTTATTTTGCTTTCATTCAATGCAGGAACTGAAATCAGAACAAATTTAAATTAGATAAGATTATTATAAATGTAATACCTACTGTATGTAATATGCAATCTAATATTTTAAAAATCGTAACTGATCAAACCATGCACCGGCTCGCGTAACCAACCAAAACTTAGTAGCGTAAGTAGGTATTTAATACGTACGTAGTAGTGTAAAAACAGAAATTTCGGCTAAGTAGTTAGGTAAGATTATTCTATAAATAATCTCCTAACCTAAACTATAGCAAAAAAGACAGTAAGCACTCGGTTTGTCCTATTTATTTTTAATAAATTCTAAAATATTTTATTTTTTAATTGAATAGTGCTTTTTCGTAGTAATGACCCCGACTTTCAAGTTTTTTCACTTTTAGTTCGGTATGCCTATCTACTATTGAGCCAAAATTCCTGTTTCTACACTACTTAATAACAGTTTGTGGAATTAATTAGGTTTGTCTGAAATACTTACGTGAATGTCGCCACGCGCACAACTCTCAAATAATTATGCGTTTGCACATGCATACTGTCGTTCCTTGACGGTGGGCGAGGGACGACTGATGACCGAGTGAACGATTGAGTACAAGGACACAACAGAGTGGGACTCAAGGGCACGGTTGGACTTATAATCAAAAAAATATAAGGGTCTTTATTACTTAAATAAGTATTCGAATATTCAGATAATTTTAATGAACTATTCGAATTTGAAATAGTACCGGATATTCGAATAAAATGAATATTCGAATATTCGAATTGCAAACCCTAACTGTGACTATACTATATTCATTCTCAATATATGGAATTACGTTTTTCGTTATTAAACCGCTAATCTTTAATTAAATGTGGATGTAATACAAGGAGGAAGGGAAATGGTACCCATTCGAACAGTCAATGACTTTAGTTCATGTTCCTGTACCCCTTAGCGTAGAAATTTTTCTTTGGGCTTGTCCTAATTTCCAAAGTTTTTACTGTTGTTCAATCTAACCTAATGAGGGTTTAAATGAAAGAAGTGGCTTGTTTACCTTTGAAGGAAAAATCATAGTGGTTGAAATAGAACGATTTGTAAATTATGAGTTTTTCAGGTTTTATGCCAAAATAACATTAGAAAAAACGTAAAATGAGGCCAAAGCCATAATGACTAATTTAAAAAAAATGAAATGAAATGAAAAATAGTTTATTCACTTAAGCAACACAGACAACAATACAATTATTACCTTCGCCAAACTGCAAAACAGTTTGTTGGCAGATGTAGCTCCCTTTGTCCAAATCTCCTGCGTTTGATGGTCTATCATAGTACCTACGTGTTATTAGCAAAATTGTGGTGTCTCTCTTCCACAAATGCCATAGAGAAGAGTTGAAGTTGAAGTTAAGGCCAAAGCCGACGAAAAATTTCAATGCTGGGGGTTTAGAACTATGCACAGCACTCGTGATATGTTACGCTATTCATTTAGTACTCTGTTATTTATATCCTGAACATGTTTTGACCTTTTCAAATTATTTTTCTTTATATATACAATACTAGCTGACCCGGCAGACTTCGTACTGCCTAATTAAATTGCAATAAATTCCTGTCAAAATGATTTGTAATGTGACATTTTTTTGTTCCTACATATTTTATAGTCGGGGCAAAAAAATCTCCTGGAAAGAACCGTCACCACGGTGATAGGGCGTTGTGAATAAGAAATATAATTAAATAAAACATATATAAGCATTTTAAAATAAGTAATCCCTTTTATGGTTAATCATGTGAATCATAATTATTAACAAAAATCAGTTTTATTTTCATTGTAGTGCTTTGTGATATACGATGTTTTTTGTTTGATTATCTGGCGCATATAGACAAACAAATCTGATGGTTTTCCAACACGGGAACAGGCAACATACAATTGACCATGTGAGAAACATGGGTTTTCCAGATTAATACCACAAACACTTAGGTAATGATTGACCCTGGGACTTGTTTATGGTCATAGTAAAAGCAAGCCGAACTGGAAATTGTAGTCGTTTAGAGTCAAACGGCACATCATTCGGAATAATTGAGATGTGCGGTATGAGAACGTCTTCTCCTTTATACTTTCCTTTCAGTATAGTTGCTTCTATCACGTTGTTTAGTAATTTTTTTTATCGCTAACCGTGTGCCGTTGCAAAGACGCGGTTGGTTGATATTTCGCAACATTATAACTACCGATCCAACCTTTAATTGAAGATTGAGGTGGCAATCCTGGCAAATCCAGCGAGTTTAAAAATTCTGGTGGATAGTTCACTACATCATCTTGGTTAGTAGCCGAATCAACTGATTTATATATCCTCGATTCGCCTGTAATTAATTTGTTCATGCATTTTTAAATTTAATTCATTTACATCTATGTTTTTTGTTTTTGCAAAAAAGCTCGTTCGCTCAACCAATCATGGTTCCTGTAATTTTGAGAAACGTCTGGAAACACCTTCTGGATAAGTTCATCTTTTGATAGAGTTAACTGACAAAAACTTTGAGAAATGTTAATCTACTATATAAAAATAAGTCGGGTTTTCCTTCCTGACGATATAACTCCAGAACGCACGAACCGATTTGCACGGTTTTGCATTCGTTGGAAAGGTCTCGGGCTCCGTGAGGTTTATAGCAAAGAAAATTCAGAAAAAATAACAATAAATTACATTATTAGAGCTAACATACTAATGAAAATAAATTGAATTACATAAATCAGATGCAACCTTCATAGTCACTATGAAAAACTATGACACAAAATTAGAGAAAAGTAAATGACAGATTGACATTTGACATAATGTCAGGCAAAAAGTAAATATTGAAAAGTATTGTGTTCACTGTGAAATTGTGAAAAAAAAGTAAAAAAAATATAAGTTATTCGTTTCCTAATATTTCAATTGGAAACCATCAAATCAATAACGTGTACCTATTGTGCCAATTTTTTTTGAATTTTAACAGCAGGCATTTGTCTTTAAGGTGGTAAGTTGAACTATGTAAATTATGTGGATCGTGCATTTGAGGTTAAATTCACCACTCTGCACATAGTCCAAAATGCCTAGAGGACGACGTGCGAACATCGGCCGCCGCACAAGACATGCAAGCCAGCAACAAGTGTATTCACAGAACTTAAGCGAAGAAAGACAAAATATAATAAGAGAATATGCCTGTCTATAATATTAAAATGAATCGCAAAATGTGTTGGTAAGCGCATAACTCATCAACGCCTTCTTTTTCATCAATTTGGCCAATTCTTTTTTTTAAATGTTCGTTGAAGTTCAAAGATGGTTTTTACGGCGAGAAAAAATCGAATAACTGCCGGAAAACCTCTTTTTCTTTTTCCCATACAAACGTTTTCTAACTAAAATGAGCTTTATTGCTATTACATAAAGTTCATATTGAATTACAAGTACTCACTGTTGTTTAAACAATGTAGGTATGTTCCTAACGTCAAAGAGTCAATTTGCACATTAAAAGACATACGGAGCAATCATAACCAATTTGGTGGTGCAATGGTTTTATTAGCAGGAGATTTTCGTCAAACATTGACCGTGATTCCACGATCAAAACCAGCTGATGAACTCAATGCATGTCTAAAGTCCTCCAATTGTGGAAACATGTCAAAGTACTTAATTTAAGCAAGAATATGCATGTCAAATTGCAAAATGACCAATCTGGAAACATATTCTCTAAACAACTCATTGACATTGGTAGTGGCAAATTTTCTATAGACATGTTGACTGGCTGCATTAACATTTCTCAAACCCTGGAAATAAACAAAGATAAAAAAAAAAAAAACATTTCTCAAAGTTTTTGTCAGTTAACTCTATCAAAAGATGAACTTATCCAGAAGGTGTTTCCAGATGTTTCTCAAAACTACAGGAACCACGATTGGTTGAGCGAACGAGCTATATTGGCTGCAAAAAACATAGATGTAAATGAATTAAATTTAAAAATGTAAGAACAAATTACAGGCGAATCGAGGATAATATAAATCAGTTGATTCGGCTACTAACCAAGATGATGTAGTGAACTATCCACCAGAATGTTTAAACTCGCTGGATTTGCCAGTTGGATCGGTAGTTATAATGTTGCGAAATATCAACCAACCGCGTCTTTGCAACAACACACGGTTAGCGATAAAAAATTACTAAACAACGTGATAGAAGCAACTATACTGAAAGGAAAGTATAAAGGAGAAGACGTTCTCATACCGCACATCTCAATTATTCCAAATAAAGGAGAAGACGTTCTCATACCGCACATCTCAATTATTCCAAATGATGTGCCGTTTGACTTTAAACGACTAGAGTTTCCAGTTCGGCTTGCTTTTGCTATGACCATAAACAAGTCCCAGGGGCAATCATTAAGTGTTTGTGGTATTAATCTGGAAACCAGTGTTTCTCACATGGTCAATTGTATGTTGCCTGTTCCCGTGTTGGAAAACCATCAGATTTGTTTGTCTATGCGCCAGATAATCAAACAAAAAACATCGTCTATCACAAAGCACTACAATGAAAATAAAACTGATTTTTGTTAATAATTATGATTCACATGATTAACAATAAAGGGATTACTTACTTTTAAATGCTTATATATGTTTTATTTAATTGTATTTCTTATTCACAACGCCCTATCACCAAGGTGGCAAATCTGTTCAGGATAATTTTTTGCCCCGACTGTAAAATATGTAGGAACAAAAAAATGTCACATTACAAATCATTTTGACAGGAATTTATTGCAATTTAATTAGGCAGTACGAAGTCTGCCGGGTCAGCTAGTGCAGTATATATTTTAATGTGCAAATTGACTCGTTGACGTTAGGAACATACGTACATTGTTTAAACAACAGTGAGTGCTTGTAATTCAATATGAACTTTATATGTATAATAGCAATAAAGCTCATTTTAGTTAGAAAACGTTTCTATGGGAAAAAGAAAAGGGCTGTTTTAGGGGTTTTCCGGCAACTATTCGATTTATTCTCGCCGTAAAAACCATCTTTGAACTTCAACGAACAATAAAAAAAGAATTGTCCAAATTTGTCCAGGCGTTATTGAGTTATGCGCTTACCAACACATTTTGCAATTCATTTTTGTATTATAGATTAATAAATAAATAATAAAGTTACTCGAGAATATATTTGATATGAGAGTTACACTGAGATAGTAAAAATGTTTAACTACTACGCTTGAAGCATGAACACTAATAATAGCCGAAAACTGTAAAGGTAACATCCCTACTCCGTGCTGTTTACAGGGTGAGAAGTGACACCGGTAGACACATGGAGGGGATAACTTGCCAAGTGATAATAATTGATGTTATCGAGCGGGATAGAAAACGATAAAATTATGAAAATTACTATTAAAAAGCAAGGGTTGGTGATAAAAAAGTGCAAATTTAGAGTTGTATGTATTTTTTGATGCCACATAATAAAAATAATAAAAAAAAACAAAAAAAATTAATAAATTTGGGGTGAACACCCCAAAAAAAATACAAATTTGGGGTGAACACCCCTTATCACTTAGAGGTCAGAAAAATAGATAGTAGCCGATTCTCAGGTTTACTGAATATGCATACAAAATTTCATGAGAATCGGTCAAGCCGTTTCGGAGGAGTATAGGAACGAACATTGTAACACGAAAATTTTATATATTAGAAGAAGATTATTAATATTATTTTTATTACCTAACTATGCACGATCCACATAATTTACACAGTTCAACTTACCACCTTAAAGACAAATGCCTGCTGTTGAAATTCAATAAAAATTTGCACAATACACGTTATTGATTTGATGGTTTCCAATTGAAATGTTAGGAAACGAATAACTTATTTTTTTTTCACAATTTCACAGTGAACACAATACTTTTCAATATTTACTTTTTGCCTGACATTATGTCAGTTGTCAATCTGTCATTTACTTTTCTCTAATTTTGTGTCTTAGTTTTTCATAGTGACTATGAAGGTTGTATCTGATTTATGTAATTTAATTTATTTTTATTAGTATGTTAGCTCTAATAATGTAATTTATTGTTATTTTTCCTGAATTTTCTTTGCTATAAACCTCACGGAGCCCGAGACCTTTCCAACGAATGCAAAACCGTGGAAATCGGTTCGTGCGTTCTGGAGTTATAGCGTCAGGAAGGAAAACCCGACTTATTTTTATATAGTAGATTATATACCTACTATGATATGTGTAACTCAACCGTCCCTCGTCCCAAAAGATACATTTGAAAATCAGCGTCAGAGAGCATCTGCGGTCTGGAATTAGCGCTGAAATGATGAGTCTTTTGGCGCAGCCGTGAGAAGCATTTATTATTTCATTTACTGCTACTATTATTTCAATACAATTAAAAAGCTCAGTAAAGAAAGTAATAAATCCAGTAGTTTTATTATTTTAATATATTATAATTTTATGACTCTATAATCGGCTTTGAAGTTCTGCATGCCAACTGGTCGTCGAAAAGTTTCAAGTCCCATAGCTATGTAACTAGTCATTATTTATATTACAAGAATATTTGGTACATGTATCAATAATATCTATTGGTAGAAATTACTCAAACATTACTAAAATCAGAAACAATAACTTTTTCACCTATCCGCTTTGCGTGGATGTTATTAAATTGAAATATAATTAATCCCAAAGCGCAATACTGTGGGTAATCAGGGTAATGCTTTTAGCTGACTGGCTCATGTACCGCTTCCCTAAATAATTCCATAAATAACCAACTTACTTAATATTATAAATTAAAAAGTAACTCTATTTGTTTGTTTGCTTGTTTGTTTGTCGGCTCTTCAGGATAAAACGGCTGAACAGATAGTAATAAAATTTGGCGTGAAGATATATTATACCCTGGAGACGGACATAGGCTATCTTTTTTCTCAAAAACGAATAAGTATGAAGAAAATTCGTTTTCTTAAATGTTTCAAATACAGCGCCGTCTAGGATGAGATGAGAACTTTCTCACCAGTTCATCCGTAGGTGACAATTTGAAATCTGACAAGTGTTAAGCTAAAACTAACAACAACAACAAACAACTAACAAACAACAACAACAACAACAACAACCAACATCCAACAACAACTAACATTAACATAAATTAATTCTAGGCGGAATGAAGTGTGCCACGGGGAGTTTCTAAAATTTCCTGATCCTAATAAATCCCTTCTTATTACCTACTACATGTTATCACGTGTGGTTAGGAGGTGTTAAAAAACCGTAGTTTCGTGCATGTTTGGTAATTATGTTATGTAAGTACACATTACCTTGAAAATAGTCAAGAGCCCGTTGGATAAGCGTATTTCAATTAAAATACTGTTCCTAACTTGTAATAAGTTCAGAAAGCTGGTTAATTAATTTCTCCGTAATACCGTTTTGGTGTGAAATTAACCATACAGAGCGAGAAACTAGAAGCTGGTTATAGATTAAGTAATGAGTGGAGTTAATGAAGAATGAAGAATTTTAATTGGAATAACAGCTCTAATATGGATGATTTTATGAAACCTAGAGTGCATTAGAAATATTTTACTTACTACTATAAAGTTTCAGCCAAGACTTCGGGATCCTTCGCAAAATATGTTATGTTTTTAACCGACTTCAAAAAAAGGAGGAGGTTCTCAATTCGGTTGTATTTTTTTTTTTTTTTTTTTAGGGTTTGTTACCTCAGTACTCCGTCATTTATGGACCGATTTTCAAAATTCTTTTTTTGTTTGATAGGGTATACTAACAGATTGGTCCCATTTGTATCAAAACTCATACCTGATGAGGGATCTTCGAGGAATTGAGGGAACTCCTCAAAAAATATAGGCACACATGCACCGATTTCAACATTTTTAGTAACAAATCAAGCATTTTCATTGAGAAAATATCATTTGGTGAAGAAAAACTGATAAAGAAGACAGGCAACGGAACTCTTCAACGCATAACAGCAAATTATTCGCGATTGCTATAATCAGATGTCTATGCTGAGCTTTTGTATTTCCACAACATAACATTACGCCATTCTAATTTAAAAGGGGCCCGGCAGAGATGTACAGATTAATGTTTAGAGATAGAACTTCTTTAGCAATTGTTATCCAATTTCAATGATTCTTTCAAGTTTTGAAAGACTTTCTTTACATACAAAGAAACTAAAAATTACAAAATAAAAACTTTTTTACAAAAAAAACAACCGACTCCTTAAAAAAAACTAACAGGTGAAAAATAACTCCAGTTTCGGAAGTCGGTGGCCAATAATGAACAAAACAAAACCACCAAAGCCACAGACTTCCGAAACTGGAGTTATTTTTCACCTGTTAGTTTTTTTTTAGTATTTCTGTTTGTTTGGGCTAATCTCTAAAAAGCCTTGATTTATTTGCGCCGGAACTTTCACTATCAAGTAGCTAAGTTATAAGAAACTTAGGCACATAAAGAAACCCAATTTCCATACAACTAGTGCTGTGCTCGCGCTTTGTCCGCGTATGTAGTATGTACTAACATAATATCTATACATATAATAAGACTTTATTAATAAGTAACTTGGGCATAATCTTAATTTACTCCTTACAAAAATAAAAATACAAAAGAATTAATTAAAATAAAAACCCAAATTCCATACAACTGGTTCCGTGCCCGCGAATTGGTCCGCGTATGTACTTTGTGCTAATATAATAAGATACCTGACATGTTTGCAGCAAAGACTGTACTTGCAGTATGTAGTTTCAGCGGATTAAATATACCGATATTACTTATGAGAAGCTGTCTTGGGTAAAACGCTTACAAGGTGTACAAAGTACAAACACATTAACTGTGCCAATCACTTCGAAACATATACTAACCACTTTCAACATGAATTATATTAGACCTGGTATCGACACGAATTTATAGTGTATGTAGGTACCAAAATATCGCATAACGAAATACAGTTTTTTTTTTAAAAACCTGAAATATGTTGTTATATTTTTGTTCTGCTACTTTTTATTATGAATGAGAAGACTGACACATAACAAATGCTCTTAGGCTTCTACCTTATTTTGTAGATATGTAACAATACTTTAGGCTTACTACAAGAGACGCTAAAACGTATTACTCAGACTAATATCCAAGCTCCCAAGCTCTGCTTAGCGTGGGACTGGATGTCGTTGTGTGAAAGTTGTGGAATATTTATTTATTGATTTATATTAGTAGCGTGAGTACCTACATATAGCTGACTGCTGTACTACTTATGTGTCTGCCTCACGGTGTTTGTGTACGTAAGTTAAAATGTTCGTAAGTGCACCCGCTACACAGAAGCAATTCCTAGTGTGTGACAATGTTTTTTTTTAATTATTGAAATAAGAGAAGAAAGCTATATAAATACGAAATAAGTTGTTTTTGAGAACGGTGGCTGTAGATGTAATGCAGGCATGTTAGATGAGATAAGAAAACGGGTGGGTGTAAACACATTGTAGCCTTTGTAGATGCATTTTTAAACAGTTTAAATACATCATTAATTGTTGTATGTTTTGAAAATGTATGCTTTGAGAAGATATAAAACAAATATATGAATGCACTTTGCTCTTTTTTGGTAAGGAGTGATAGACTTCCGTTTTTAACTAATGTCTGTGTGACGGGCTTAATTTAGATTAAGCACGGGTTGCTTAATTAATTCTTAACTTCATAGCTTCTCATAACTTAACTAAAAAGAAGTAGGTAGGTATGATTTATTATTACCTATAGAAAATTAAATAAATTGACAAATTATGAAAAGTTTCGAACAAACGAAAGAGTAGAAACAACATAGAAAGTTTTGTTTGCGAGTTCATTTGCAATTAGATAAAAGAATAGATAGATAAAATTTCGTGAAATACGAAACGGAAACAATAATAATTTGTTTTAATAAATTGTACTAGTTTCAATAATGATAAAACTTTTCATTGTTTTTTGCTGGGAACTTTGTTCCGTCACTTCTTCTTTCTATCAAAAACACTAGAAAGTGGTGAAGGATGTCGCTTTGGGGGACAGTCTGATGTATTTTTACGTTCAAACTGTGCTGATTTTGATTATTGACTACACTTACAATTTTGTTTTGTTATTTATTTGTGACTGGCCCTGACTGCTATGCCGGAGGTCGTGGTCCCCACCTAGGACCAATGTTTGTGAGATGGGCACGTTTATTTGTTCCGTGTCTGGGTTTAATTTATCTATAATATGTATGTATTTATAAATATACAGGGTTATTTGTAAAACACCAACAACCTCGCAGGAATAGATAGCTAACATCATAAGCAACAGCAACAACTTTTGTTCTACGAGTTTTGACATAACACAAATACGTGGAACAAAAATGAAATTATTATTTCAAATTTTATTAAACTGTCATGAAATGTCTATAAGACACGCGCCCCGCTCCTCCACTACCCCGCCCATCGTAGGGGTTTGTTTACACCTAATCTTTGCGATGCGCGTAGAGTTATTATTAACATTCAAGCGGGAATTGTATTATTGTTTATTTTTGTATGAAAACAAAATAAACCAAATTATTGAAAGCCATAGAACAAAAGTTGTTGCTAACGATGTAAGCTATCCGGCTTTGCGAGGTTGTTGGTGTTTTGCAAATAATCCTGTATATGTGTGCTTATCAGAGTACCCATAACACAAGTTCTGTTAAGCTTGGGACTAGATGCCGTTGTGTGTAAGTTCTGGAATATTAATTTATTGTAATTTATTTATCTGAATTCTTTAATTTTTAAATAACAAATTTTTTTTTTTGCCCTGCTCAATTTGGAGGGGGTTCCCACTAAAGAGTGAAGATTGAAAACCCAAACCGCTTCTCACTGTCTGAAGCAGTGCAGTCCACTTAGTCCTGACCAGCATTTACAACAATAATATCGTCCTGCGAACGGGTACACGACTCCAAGTAATCCTACAGAATAGAATAGAATAGAATACTCTTTATTGTACACCATAAAAACTTACAAATTATAACTTTAAGGGGTAGGTACATGGGGTACAGATGTGCCACCTACTGTAAACAGATGGCAAAATGGAATGTTCCTAGTTAATTAAGTTTGCTGATGAATGGCACTTATCTTACGAAGACTGCAGCTACACATAATAACATCTCAAGAGAATTAAACACTACCTATATGTCGTTGGTTACAGGGTCAGTTTGTATTAACCGTCAACAATGCAGTAAATTTATTTTTCGTATTATGTATGGTTTAATTAGTTTTCGTAAATAGTTATAGTCAAGTGGTATGATCGGTGGATTAACAAGTATCAAGCATCTAACTTTTCTAAGGGTTTTAAATCGACTTTCGACTGGTCTGTTGGTCTAGTAGTTAGTGACTCTGACTGCTATGCCGGAGGTCATGGGTTCGATTCTCATCCAGGACAAATGTTTGTGGGTTGTGCACGATAATTTGTTATGTGTCTGGGTGTAATTTATCTATAATATGTATGTATTTACAAATACATAGGATGACTGGTAATTAGTGACCGATACTTAAACACGTGATTGTACTCATGAATACGAATAACTTTCCCAAAGAAATTCTTTTTTATACTCATTAGCTTTCAATTAATTCAATTACGTCAGTACTGCACACCGGGAGCGGTGAGCCCGGCGTGGGAGCGTGTGACGCTAATAATACTAGTAGATTTTGCCCTTCCCGAGGTCAGACTATCAGCTGATAGATCGTGCCGAATCGTACATACTTTATTCGCACAAAGGCGCGCGCGTGGAACTTTCAAACAGCGTTTTTTCTATTTTATTGTGTCATAAGTTATTGTGTATAAAAAAAAGTTTCTTTGGGGAAGTTTATTGAAATCATGAATACAATCACGTGTTCAAGTATCGGTCAGTAATTACCAGTCATTACAGACAGTATGTTTATCAGCTGTTTAATACCCTTAAAACAAGTTCTCAAGCTTAGCTTGGGGCTAAATGGCGTTGTGTGAAAAGTTGTGGAATATTTATTTATTTATTTAAATAAGATACCGCTAATTAGCTTAGTTATTAGATGTGCCTTTCTTTAAGTTATCCGATGCAATAAAAACCAACTTTACGATTTTTTTTGGGATACTGCTTTTGAGCTTATCATGGCGAATTGTCACCCAGACTCATAGCCCGGAGTTTTTTATATCTCAGCCCTGTACCAACACCGGTTGGGCTGACAACCCCTGGGTTGTATTTGGGCACAATTACATATAAAGTACCTACATTTTGTGAAAGTCCTTGATTGGTGCCTCATTGTATGTTAAGCGCCGGATGGGCCTTTGTGATGACTTGGCCCCTGATTGATACGCTTTTCACAGGTCCGGGACCCCAGAAACCAAAATCAGATTAAAAGGAATCAGAATCGTTTCAGTAGTTAAGCTGTTATGTATATGGGCTTTTGGTATATCTTTGTATGTTTGGTAATAAATAAACACATTATTTTTATTATTATTATTAATCAGATTAGAAATAAGAATACGGAGGAATCAGAGATAAGCAAGGCAAGGACTTCAATCAAAATCAGTTCTTTTATATACGAACTAGCTGTACCCTGCCACGCTTCGCTGTGGCACATTGTGATAATATGGTTAAAAAAAAAAATTACGTGTGGCACTCGGAGACTGCCGCGGTAAAGCTATAACATTTAAGCTATAGCATTTTTTATCAACTCCTCTCCTCTCCCCTCCCATGAGAATCGGTCAAGCCGTTTCGGAGGAGTATGGGAACGAACATTGTGACACGAGAATTTTATATATAAGAAGATTAGTGTGAAGGTTTAAGTGTGAAATTGAACTTTTTAAAACTCTAATAAAAACAAGTTGCGCAACAAACTTCCTAACCACACATCTCTGTCTGTATAGTTTAAATTGAAAGTTCAATGTAAGCAAAACCAGGTCTGTGTTGAATGCAAAGCGGTGCCAATAAAAACAAAGAAACAAATGTTATAGTTTATTGCATGCCCAGTACCTACACTGGGCACATTATAATGTAACGTTTCTTTTTTTATCCGCAACCTGAAGGGCAATCCTCAAATATCGTAATTTTTTTTTCTAACAAAAAATATAAAGCCTACTATTCTGCCGTGCTAAGCGCAAAAGCGGTATCTCAAAAAAATCGTATACTTGATTTGTATCATCAAAAAGCTTAAAAAAAGACACATCCAATAAACTAAGCTAATTAGCGATATCTTATTCAAAACATGTGAAAAAATCCTCACAAAAGTCTAATCAATCTATAAAGTTAAAAGAAATCTATATTTACAAAACCATAATTTTCTCGAAAATAGCTTTCCCTGATATACCTACCGCTTTTGCGTTTAGGACGGCAGTATTGAAGAATTTAAAACTAAAAAATTGTAAAAAGATCGAGCTTGTATTAATATAGTACCTACCTAACGTAAATATGAATCAAATAAATTTTAATGAATAATAATACTATTTTCCCATATGATAATTTAAATGAACGAATGAATTGGCAATTATTTAATTTAATTTTAAACAAGATATAAGTATCGGTTTATTGACTATTGTTTAGCATAATTTAATAAATGGTAACAATAATGTTAATTAGAATAGATTTAAGTAATATAATGTGGTTTAATAATTTTGTATACAACACATTTGCAGGGCCCTTACAGGGTGCATGTTTTAATACTGTGTCATGAAATTTTAATGCATGCCTAATATTCAGTGTTTTACATGACATGTCATCAAATAAATAAATCAATATTTTTTACTTTATTTTGTCACAGGATTTTGATATTGTCTGTCGCTGAGATGGGATTGCGACGACTAGATTTGAACGTTTACCTTACGGCAATCGCTCTTCGGCCGGTCGATTCAGTAAAAAACTCCTTGTTAAAACATGAGTGAAGGGAACCGTCAATGCGTAGCATTAGTAGCGTGATTCTATTCATGATTTCAATAAAGTTTCCCAAAGATACTTTTTTGTTAAACACAAAAACTTATAAACACATTTAACAACAAAAACGCTGTTTGAAATTCCTGCGCGCGCGCCTGTTATGAATCAGCTGATAGTCTGACCTCGGGAAGGGCAAAATCTACTAGTAGCAGCGTCGCTCCCCCGCCTCCCTCACCGCTCCCGTTGTGCAGTACTGACGTAATTGAATTAATTGAAAGTTAATGAGTATTAAAAAAAGATTATTTTGGAAAGTTTTTCGTATTCATGAGTACAATCACGTGTTTAAGTATCGGTCACTAATTACCAGTCACCCTATAGAATGTCAGCTTAATTCGCCTTCAGTTCACCTCTAATTTCGCGGGGTATTTATTTACGGAATATCACTGCAGATGTATGAACGTAAACGAATTAAAAGAAGTGAATAAGAATCGCTGTCATTTTAATACAATCGCTCTACTGGTAACGTTTTTTTTCTGCTTATAGTATACGTCCCACGGGTACACCCGCGTAGGTCCTGTTTCCGTGAGATTATAGGGATAAAAAGTAGCCTATGTCATCCGGGAATAGTGAGCCTTCCACCAGTGCAATAATTTTTAAAATTGGATCATTAGTTCCGAAGATTACCCCCTACATACAAACTTACAAACAAACAAATTTTACCTGTTTATAGGATAATAATAATAATAATAATAATAATAACCCCGCAGGGCAGCTTGTGGCGAGCTGTTGGGCAGTAGCGACCCCACGGACCTGATCTCCCGGGAGATTTCTTGTTCCTCACCTCAGGCTTGCCTTAATTGGCCGGCCAGAGTGAACTCTGACGAGGAATGGAGCTCCCACCTCTTTTTTGCCTTAGTTGGCCGGCTAGAGTGGAGATTCGCAAGAGCAAACGTGCTCGGAGGAAGGAAGCATTCCAGTAAGGTGCTGGTAGGGATCTTGACCGTACTTCCGGGATTGTCCTGATAGCCGTGGAATGCCTCTCCACTCCTCAAGCACCTCAGGTTATGTTGCTCTCTTGTCGCTACGTCACTATGCGCTAGCGGCCGTTTCAGAGGGCCCATTATTGAGGGTGCAAGTCACCCCCTGCCATTTAATCCCTAAACATTGGTAAGGCAGGGGCCATAGTCCTTCATAGTTTTAGATATCCAGTCCATTTTAGACACCCTAACCTATAGTCCAGTACTTTTGTTTTCATAGTCTGCAATAGTCTTACACCAGTCGTAGGTTTTCCTTAGGTGCACTTGTGTAGTGCATACAGGGAAAATCTGCGGTTGGTGCCTCATTTCATTAAAAACGACAATAGGCCTCTGCGAGTTGGCTTCGGCCCCTCGTACGCCTTCCAAAGGTCCGGAACCCAAGGGTTCCGAGAAATAAAAGCAAAAATAAAAATAATAATAATATATAGAAATACAGATATAGAATATAGATATAGATTAGTATAGATGTACACTGTCCATTAATGAATGGTGATTTTGTTCTAGTATACCCCTCACTAATCGTTACCTACGAAAGGCCAATTATTGTTTTGAAGCCTAGATCATAAATCTCGTAAGAAAACCTTTTCTTTGAGGAAAGATGATTGGCCCTTACAATCACCTATTTATAGTTTGGTACTAAAATATGGAACTTCTTGTAAAATGAGTAGGTAGACATAGTGCGAATTATGTTATCGATAGTCAAGCTAATTAGGGTCCCGTATTCCAAACGGATAAAACGGAACCCATGGGATCACTTTTTGTCTGTCTGTCCGTTCGTCCGTCCATCCGTCTCTTTGTCAAACAGCTGTCACGTAGCACAGATTCCTACCAATAGTTTTGGTAGGAATCTGTGCTACGTGACAGCTGTGTGTATTTTTTTTAGAGAAATTCTACCTATTTGGAAGTGTTATTTATTTTATTATGGATTACGGCCAGAGAAAGGTTTTGGAACTGAAGATTGAGCTCAAAAACAGAGGCTTGAAAGTCACTGGTGTCTATGCATATGCACAACACTGTGGCATTTTAGAAAACAATATTCCTTTAGTAACGTTTTTAAAAACAAATAAACCAAGAAATATCGAAAAATACAAATCGTGTATGCGTTTTGACAGGTGGCTGGACTTGACGTCACAGTGCTGCCATCTCACGTAGAACATTTCAGAAAACCCTCATTTAATCCATAATTATAATTAAGTCCCTTTCGAAGCTGTTAAAAATCAAACTTCTAAGTAAACTTACAAAGATACAGCCGTTTATGCCGCAAGAAAGGAATATTTCCCAATCACATAGGCAATCGAAATACATAAATTTTTCAGGTACCTACTTAGTTTTCCGTTGATCAAGTACTCAATTTTGCAAGTAACCTGCACTATAAACAAAAGCAAAAATCCAAAACCGTATTTATTATTACATTACTCGTTATGCGGGGTCCAAACGAAATTCGGTCGTTGTAGCTTTCTGTAGGTAGATAGGTACTTCATCCCCACTCTGCGTGATAAGTATTAATTTAATATAGAGCTACAATCACCAGAAGCCAATAATAATATTATAAGCTAGCTTTTTACATGAGGCTACAAAATACAAAATAATTTTATTGTTTCAGAAATACGTCACATGAACAGATACCTATGTCTCTGGTCTCTACACTAGGGTCCCCGTGTGATGGAGACCATTCTCTTTTCATTAAAATGTATAAAACGAAGAAAAATACAAAATAAAGAGAAAAGATAATGAGATCTTGATGAATGGAGGAGTTTTTGCATGTGTGTGCATGTGTATGTATATTTCGTGTATTGTGTCTGCGTGTGAGTGTGTGTAAGCATCTCCGAAACTTAATATGTAATTTTATCATCAACAGTCTTAAACCGTTGTAACATTTTACACTTCTTCTCCGTATGCCATATTCCATACTTAACCTTGCACGGAATATTTAAAAAAAGGATTAATCGTCATCTTTATCATCATCCCTTATCCCAATTGATAAGGGGTCGGTGCAGCATAAATTCTTTCGGTAAACTTCATACCGTTTTTTTATCAAAGAAAAATAGTTAACGACCTATTCACAGACCCTACTGAATATACTCACAAAATTTCATAAGAATCGGTCAAACCGTTTTGGAGAAGTTTTGTTATAGACACCGCGACATGAGAATTCTATATATTAAGAAGGATGGTTAACGTATAACATAAAGAATTAATCTATGAATCTCTCTTTTTTGCATTTGGAGATCCTCATTTAATAAATAAATTATGGAAACGAAATCCTTAAAAGAAATAACGTGTACGACGAATAAGTGGGAGCAACTCTAACAAAAGCTTTATCTAGTGATTTTCCCGCGAATGTCGTGCGGACCGCGTTTGTTCCCCGCCTTAGTGTTTCGCGGTTCATGTTGCAGGGCAGATTGAAACTCGTGGCGTGTCGAACGCCCGTCTCGAGCGCGTCTTGTCCTATCTAAGCTATCGAATACAAAGACTTTGGTTTTCTTTTCAAAGTTGCAGTGCTGTGTTTAAAATAATAAAAATATTTTAATAACTTTTTGTAACTTGTGTGAGTGTTCCAGCTTCTGAAAGTTTGTTTTGGTAGTCTCCTGTTTTAAAAGTGTTTTAATCGCGTAATATTCTCTACGACTGTTTAAAGCTTGTAAACTTTTTGTTTGGAGAAAAAGTGACGGGGAAATTTCTTTACATCAGATCTTTGCAGGTAATAAATATTTCTTTATTCACTTAGCTTTCGTAGCCTAATTAACCTCGGGTAAATGTTTTGTTACGTAAAGCAATGGTATAATTTAATATTATTGTAACAAAACATTTATTGGAATTAGTAGTAAGAGAAGAAAATGTAAAGTATCGAAAGTTCTTAAGAAAGTTCTGTCAGCACATAGCAATGTAACTAATAACAAAATAAAGATAAAGTACCTTCAAGTTCTGTGCATTTATTAAGACAGACATAATTGTAAGGTGGTAGTAGTAAACCACGTAAATAACTTTGAATGTTAGTAAAAATCACATTGTAGAAATTTGAGTGAAGTGAACTGTTGTAGTGAGTATGGAATGACAACTCAATTTGCCTTCACTTCACC
Source organism: Euplexia lucipara (assembly GCA_921972225.1). Lineage (NCBI taxonomy): Eukaryota > Metazoa > Arthropoda > Insecta > Lepidoptera > Noctuidae > Euplexia > Euplexia lucipara. The sequence continues at coordinate 13,853,638 of OV179148.1, forward strand.
TACATTTTCACGCGTTGACTTTAACAGAATCGCACTGCTGATATTAAAATATCTACGAATAAGGTGTAACCCAATCACTTTTCACTCTTACAGTAACTTATAACTTGTGTTACATTACGTTTCTTGTTTTAAAATATTAAAATCAACAAACCATTTTTTTCTTGAAATGGTTAAAGTGCTTAACATGATTATTTGCGGCAGCGTTTTTGTAAAGAACGGGCGGTACGCCATTATTTATTTTATTCTCTTTGACTAACGAAGAAAATAAAGCTTTTTTTGGCAACAGATCCCATTCCCAACACATTTTTATAAAAAAAATAATTATAATGCTATTATTGATTATATATTATTTAAAAACCAGTATTTAAGCGTTTAAACTATACCTACATATTATTATATTATCATTCACATCACCGTTACCTTCACCCAAGTAATCACGAGGAGATTTTAACAGATTTGACAATCGAATATTTTAAAGCATTTTAGTGCTCGAGACTAAATTCAGTGTTATGCACATTATGCACAACGTTTCTGTCTAAAGTAACAACACAGAAGAATGTATGGAAGGATAATAGACGCCGCGCAGATAGATATAACAAGGTTTTTGAGCAGCAGTGTTTAACAAAGACTATTATTATGTAAAAATATTTACGAAGTAAACCTCACTTGTTTGTATTTATAAAAAAAATACTAAACGGTGTAAAATAACTCTAAATTCGGAAGTCTGTGGCTTTGGTGGGTTTGTCTTACTCATGATGGGCCACCGACTTCCGAATTTAGAGTTATTTTACACCGTTTAGTATTTTTTTGAAGTCGGTTTTATTTTTTGCAAAAAAGTTTTTTATTTTTCCATTTTTAGTTGTTACCATAAAAACATTTGCCATGAATTTATTTTATATTGTTAATTGTTAACAATACATGTCGTCATAATAGGGTTTTCCACTAATCCCTAATAAATTAAAATTAACATACCTAACTGACGAAATCTAGGTATATTGTACCCACCTGCGTACCCCTCAGAGCATACAGGCGTGATGATACGTCATTATGTTGTTTAAACAATAAACATCCAAGCGATTCCAGCAATCACGACAGATTTGCCGTTCATTTTTGAAGAGTTCCGTTGTATATCTCCGAAGATCAGCACCAGATCTTCACCAAATTAAAATGGGACCACCTCAGGAGTATACTCTTTCAAATAAAAAAAGAATTTTGAGAATCGGTCCACAAATGGGGGAGAAATCAGGTAACATACATAAAAAAAAAAAAAAAAAAAAAAAAAAAAAAAAATACATACACACGAACATAGAACCTCCTCCTTTTTTGAAAGTCGGTTAAAAATGATATTTATTTCTGTAAATTGATTATTGCAAACACTTTTAAACGTCACAGTCTCTTATAAGGACCAGACGTTATCATGGTTAGATCATGTGAGGAACATGTAGACATTTTAAGGTTCATGTTCAATGGACTGTACTGTATTTGTTTGAAATAAATACTTAACTTTAAACACTAGAAATAAAAATAAAATCTAAAAACTAACTCTAATATTATATATAAAATGTTCAATTCGGAAAATTTGACAGTTTGGTTCAGGCGTCTGTACTACGTAGGTACTCAAACTGCCTGACAATTGGTTTTTATCAAATATAAAGGATTGGTTTTTTTCTCTCGTTGAATGTGTCATCATCTGCCTAGACTTTTTCCAACTGTATTGGGGTCGGTTTCCAGTGTAAGCGGATGCAGCTGAATACAAGCGTTTTACATGGTGTAGTATTCTGGGGTAATTGTTCCGAAAGGGAGTCTATATTTATGGCCCAAAAACGGTGCATTAGATCCAGTTTTAATCTTAAAGTTACAGATAGTTGCATTTCATTTTTCAAAAAACATAATATATTTACTTTTCCTAGTATATACATTCTCGAAGTTGCTATCTTTGTTAAAACTAACAAGCATTTATTTCCTGCATTAAGTGATACGAGGATGCGAACTACTGCCATGAGATCAAAATATAAGAGTTTATTGTGTACTGGTAGATTTAATACTGCTTTGTTGAAAAAGAACATCATTGGTATGGCACCTATTATATTTAACAAATTACTAGATTGAATTAAGGATCTGCCCATAATAAAATTCAAAAAGCTCCTGTCGTCGTTGCTGATTGAGAAATGTTATTGCTCGGTGATTGATTTTATAAATGAAGAAATCTAATATTTGCTTCACTTTCTCTCATATATTATGTAAATAATTTTAGACTAGCTGATACATGATCTCATTTTTAATAAATTTAGTTTTTAGTATAGTTTCTAATACATGTATCAAGTTTCTAAATTATACATATGTAAGTCAACCAATTTTTGTATGCCAACTGGCAGAATGTACTGGGAATTAACCTGAAACCTTACACCATTATTGTATCACCTGAATTCTATACAAATAAAGAAATTATTATTATTATTATTATGGAGCGACCGCCTGTCTGACCTCCACACCCTGACCCCTTGGTTAAACTGGTTATCATAATTTAGAGGTTCTGACCACTCGTACTGACTATCAAAGATCCACATATGACAGCTGGGACTAACAGCTTAACGTGATTCCCGAGGCACGAAAGGGTCTTTAGACGTAATGAATGTCACCCATCCACGAACTGACCTCGTTAAGCACAGCTTAACCTTCGATCTACGATTAGGTTTTGTTATTAAATAATTTTACTTTATTGTTTTGCATCTATAAAACTATGTGCGACACCCGTCGTGTTCAAATTGTATTAAATAGCACAGTGTGCGTTTAATAAAACAGTTTCAAGATTTTGCAGAAAACGGGGAATCGGATTTTTTATCGGAATACCATTAGTATTAATACTGGACTGGACAGCATGTTACCCTAGTTATGTATTTATTCGTTAAGTGAACAATGTATGTTCTTTTAGAATAAATAAAGAATCTTTAAACCCATTTACGGCAAAGTATTAGAATAATCTTTAAACGCTAGTACCTACATACACAGATTTAGAGGTATTACAGACAAGTTTTCGACACTTCTAAAATTAAAAACATTAAGTTTAACATTGATGGTAAAGTTAATTAACGACGAGCCCGACGCTTGACGAGCGGCGAGCTTGACGAGGTCGGTCCGTGGATGGGTGACCATTTATTACATACCAAGACTCCTCCGTGCCTCGGAAAGCACGTTAAGCCGTTGGTCCCGGCTGTCATTTGTAGATCTTTGACAGTCGTTACTTGTAGTCAGAAGCCCGAAAGTCTGACAACCAGTTTAACCAAGGGGTATCATGTTACCCAGTTACTGGGTTGTGGAGGTCAGACAGGCAGTCGCTCCATGTAAAACACTGGTATTCAGCTGCATCCGGTTAAACTGGAAGCCGACCCCAACATAGTTGGGGAAAGGCTAGGCAGATGATGATGGTAAAGTTAATTAAAGCTGACAATTTATTTTATAAATAAAATGTGGTGCATTGTAAGTATATTCTAATGGTTACTGAGAATCATTTTAATAAAAACTAATTATAAGAACTTAAAAAGCTTTTGCGACTGGCTTTTACTGTTCGTAGAATTTATCTTTTACGTACGTAGGGTACGTTTTTCGCTATATGTAAATTAATTGTTTAGAAAATAAATATAATTAGCAAGTTTCTTGCTTAGACTTTAAAGTCGGTTTTACTTTGAATCGACTTTCTTTGACCTTTGGGTAAATGTTTAAGTGTCGTTTGCTAGTTTTGAGTGCTTGTTTTAATTCATCATAAATGTCATTGGAAGAGTTTGTCAATTTACGCGAACAGATATGATTGAATTATTTTAGGGGTTAGAATTAACTGACTCTGCGGAGACGAGGCCTTCTAAAATAAAATATTTTATTTGCTTAATATTTTATGAAGGTGGACGTTATTTCAAAATGATTATGTGAGTTAAAAATAATTATATAAGTACTTATGTTTATCAGTTGTTTAGCACCCATAACACAAGCTCTGCTAAACTTGGGGCTAGATGGCTAGCGAATATTTATTTTATTACCAAAACCAATATTTATTAAAAAAGTACCTAATAATAATAATTGATTTATTTTTCAAGTACCAAGGACTCAGTAATACACAGAAATAAATATACAGAACAAACTATACACTAACAGACACTGAATACATTACAATAGGCACAACACAAAACAATAACCACACAAAAAAAAAAAAAAAAATTGACAGCCGACGACTGTAGGTAACGTGCAAGTCACTGCAGTGTCTGATGTATGGACAGTTGAGCCTGTTGGCTATCATCAACAGCACGCTGTTGGAGCTGCCGCGAACTCTTCGCATCAGGGACGCTAGCGACAGCAAACAAGCCCGAAGCACTACAACGACCTCGCGGCAGTCCCATCAGCGCTCTGAATGCGTTATTTCATTGGATACGGATGGCTTCGTATGCTTTTTAGTGTGATTAACCCACAGGCTGCACGTGTACAGAGAGTTACAATAAGGGTCTGCTTGACCGACCCTGAAATACGCGCAAACCTGCGAGCTATCATGTTACCTCTTACAGCCGCTCCCTCTCAGACAAACAAATGAAACCTAAAAGTTGTATGCATGTGTGTATTGCTAAGGGAGTGTCTAGGTCTGAAAAAATGTGATTTGATTGTGTAAGAGTGAATGAGCTTGAGAGTAGGTATATTTTCTTCAACAGTTTAATTAATAATTTCTCTACGGACATTCATTTACACGGGTGTTTTACAGATTATTCTAAAAATATCTATAGTCGATGAAACTATTTTCGAATTTAGAGCCGAACCTAGGAAATCTCGTTTTCTAACCCTTTGTCCGAGAACATCAGATGGCACATTAATGACACTTGATTTATTCATCTAATGACGCTACTATTTGTTACAACTACTATTTGTTATACAAAACAAAAGAAATAGTACATTATGATATAAGTGCGGTAGGTTGATAATTACAGCCGAGGCAATATTGCTAGCCCGAGCCGCAGGCGAGGGCTATAAGAAAGCAGAGGCTGTAATTATCAAAGCACACGTATGTCATATGACGTTTTATAACATATTTGCGAGGAAATAAGTAAAACTCGGACTGAAATTTTCAAATAAAAACAATACTTACAGCGAAAAGAAAAAGCGCGCCAAATAATTTTAACTTAATCACAAATTGGCGATGCGCGCATTTCTTTTTAAGTCAAAGGCATTAAACAGCCAGTGTTACTAATAAAGTAAATTGATTAATATTTTTTGTTTTGGTTACTAATGGTTGTAATTTATTGTCAAAATAATTAAATTAACGAATTAAATGTTTATTTTTTATATTTTATCTCCCAAAGTTAATTTTATTCATAAACAGTTGACCACTTTTCTGACATAAAAACTCTTTGCTAAGATTTAAAAAAAGGAACCGTTCGTTTTAAGTCGGAGCATCAAACCGTGCCTTTTACATTACCAGTACCCACTAGTGCGTAATGACATTTATTACGATACTGAATTTGGCGGAATAAGAGACCCATTACGAGCAAATGTGTTATAAATATAATTTATTACAACTTATCACATCCAAACCTACTATACTCCATTTATAATAGCATTAGAAAAAAGAGGCTCGTAGAAGCAGGAATGCGGAACATTTTATTTCAAAAATAAGTGAAAACAATTTTTATTCAACTAAATTTAGAAGAATAAAAGTGAAATGAAGAACGTGTGAAGTTCATGTATTGTTTATCCCTGCTTCTTTGAGGTTTTTATCATTGACACTACAATTGTCAACTTAAATTAAATAATATAACTAAATGAAATCCACATCATTTCTTAAAATAAATTGTTAAAATGGTTACAACTAAGACGTGTGGACATCTGCAGTAAAAATAGACTATAATAATTTCTGCGTCGATCGTAATGGTACACATGCTTAATTGTACTTTCGTTACAAAGTGTGCATTAAAAATAACCTTTTTTAACTTCTGTCTAATGCTATTGTAAGTGGAGTATAGATAATTCTATGAATTCTCAAAGGTGTTCGAACTTTACTTTACCATAAATTCCCAGTAAATCAACTTTTCTTTTCAATTATTGTTTCCCGACGCAGATTTAGGATACAGGTTTCTATTGTCAGTCATTATGTAGGTACACAGTGAAGTCTAGGCTTTTGCCTAAAATTAGTTGTAGGTATGGTTACACTTTTCCCGAGACAGTTATAAGAAAGCAAGCAAGAAAGAAAGAAAATATGTTTATTTGCCTTAGACGACGTGCAAACCAAAAGCAAACAGACGAAACCAAACTTAAAAAAAGAAAACTGTAAATAAAATGATAGTGTTAGTAGGTAATCATTTTAATGTAAACTGTGACTTTGTAAATAAAGAATAAGTATATGGTATTCATGTAAATTGTGTTTAGTTCGTTAACGAAATTCCTTAGTTACAGAAAACACAATTTAACTACATTAATTTGATTTTGTTACAATATTTAGAAATTGGATTCCTACCTTTCGGTGAGTGACACCGTGCGCAGCTCTCGGTGTCACGAATTTTGGTACTGGTATAGTGGGTTCAGTAAACAAAATACGATCACGGGGTAATTAGTTTTGCAAGCAAACCTCGGCAGTAGATCCACCACAATGTTTCGCGTATTTGCAATAGCAGTTGATCTATAGGTAAGGTTTCCAGATCGATTCAAAGCAAATTAATTTTGAGTATTGTTTCAAAATCATTTAGGTCGGAATCCGGCTTTACACACGTCAAAAAAATACTGTATACTTTTGTTAAACTAATAGATATAAATAATCCACAACTTTCACACAATGCCATCTAGTCCCAAGCTAAGCAGAGCTTGTGTTATGGGTACTACATAACTGATCAACATACTTAATATATTTCTAAAAACATACCTAAACTTATCTATATACATATAATAAGACTGTAGAAAAACTGTGTCTGTACATTGAATATATTTAAAAAATAATAATTTAGGGGGGCTTAGAAACAGTAATAGAGCACGAAGCCAAAAAAAAAAGTCTGTTTGTCTGTTTGCCTGTTTGTTTGTACACGTTAATCTTCTGACCTTCTGGACGGTTTTAACCTTTTTTTTTTGTTGTATAGATATTAAGTCTGGGCAACACATAGGCTATAATTTATCTTAGAAACTGGAACACCTGATGCAGAACCGCAACAGACCAGCTAAACTATAGGAGATACAAAAATGGTACCATAGCAAAAATTGTTCCACGTGATGAGCAGTTTCTGCTGAGAGAATAAATTTGAAGATCTGAAACACCTGATGGAGAACCGCAACAGACCAACTAAACTATAGGAGATACAAAAATGGTACCATAGCAAGAATTGTTCCACGTGATGAGCATTTTCTGCTGAGAAAATAAATTTGAAGATCCGGAACACCTGATGAGGAACTTCAAGAGCCCAGCTACACTATAACAAATATAGAAATGACGTCTTAGCAAGAATTGTTCAGCCTTATGAGCACTCGCTGTTGACGTATAAAAATCGAAGATCAGAAACATTTGGTATAGAAATTAAAGCTATCACTAATTTCATTCCATAATTATAAAATAACATAAGTACCTCCACGCGGTGAAGGCGGGAACAGTTCAGACCTGATTTTCGATGACGATGGTATATCATTGAAAATTAGACTCTACTGGCCAAAACTCCTATTTTTTTTTATCGTATAAATATGCCTTCGGGCTTATGTTATTTGAGTGTTTCATTTCCTTTTCCATTTATCTTCGTTACATGGTTGCCTACCCGGTAACGCAGGGGAGCAGCCACTTAGATTTTAATTAATCAGGTATCATCACAATAAAACTATAACCATGCCTAGCAAGAGGTCAAATCTTTCCCAATGTTCCAAAGGTGCTAAAGGATTAAAGATCATAAGATCCCAACAATCTACCGAAGAGCGTCAGGAGAGACTTGATGTTGTTCGAGAACATGAGGCTGCAACTCGCATCGCGGAAACTTCTTGGGATCGCGAAGCACGCCTGCATTCTCAGCGTATTTACGCATCTACCAGGTATCCAGGTCTCTAGACACCAGTGAAGAATATGTGCGCGACTGACCGCTGATCGTGAACATCATGCACTGTGTCGCGAGTTGGAGACGTTCGGAAAAAGCATGACGCTTGAGTTTTCAGCGTATATACTCATCGACTCTAGAGATAAGTGGGGGAAGGAGATGCGCGACTGACATGGAACACCTAAAGTAAAAGAGATATAAAAATGGTGCCATTGCAAAAACTATTCCACGTGAACAGTGTTTTCTGCTGTGAGACTAAATTTGAAGATCTGGAGCACCTGTAGGGGAACTCCAACGCCCAGAGACAATATAACATATACATAATAGAAATGGCGTCTTAGCAAAAGTTGTTAAGTCTGATAATATGGCATTTCCTGTTGACCAACAAAAATAAAAAATCTGGAACGTCTTGAATCGTCTGGCGTATCCCATAGTTATCCCGTCCCCGGGCTTTTAGAATTCGATATCAGACGTTTCAGATCTTCGATTTTGACGACCCCGTTGTCGCTGACATAAGCAACAGGATCCGCGTACGAAGTCGCGGGCAGAAGCTAGTTATAAATAAAGTACACCCAAGCACAGAACATTGATCGTGCTCATCACACAAACATTTGTCCTGGGTGGGAATCGAACCCACGACCTCCGGCATAGCAGTCATGGCCACTAGCTACTAGACCAACAGGCCGATATATGTTCTAATACTTCTTTAAATGTATTAAAATGTATTTTTGTTACATTTCTTGTGCATACCCTATCTTCCAAAAAATATGAGCATAATAACATGGCATAAGTAACCTTTAACGTTCCCATTGCTGGGACACTCCCCTTTGTGAAAAAAAGTGCGTCCAATCTGATTTCTTCCACCAACCCATATTCGTATAAAATGTAAATGTGACCCTGCCAGGAAACTCTTATCCCGCAAGTTGAAAATGTCAAGTTCAAAGTAGTTTATTAGGAAAATATGAGTTTTTGTAGTGTCTGAAATAAACAGATTGTGACTCGACTCCGCTGTGACGTTGATTGATTGTAATGAGCGCGACGCCGCCTCCCCGTAGGGTACTTTAGAACACCGTGTATACAGATCTAAAGAAATTAATACTCACTAACGAACCTAGCCCTAAAAGTTAATTTTGGTATTCTATATCGTGTCGTGCTTCAAGGGATACGAGTCTCACACGAGAATTGGGATTCGAAGCATGCATGCGAAAAATTTAACCTTTTAACCGCTTGGCTAAATATCATTTGCCTTGCCCCTAGCGCGCGGCTTCAATTGCTACAAATCAATAAAATACAATAAGGAGGAGCAATCGTTGTATCGATTTAAAGTTTTTGTTGCAAAAAATTATAATTAATAGTTTTAATAGTAACGCACTCAATATTACAAAAATGAAACGAAAAAGTCATGTATTTTCTCTGTCGCAGAAAAAAGACACTCGCGGTAGGGGCACGGGAATATGTTTCGTATATGCGGTATACACAAGCGGTTAAAGGGTTAATCTTTGACGCCACTAGGACTGGACAGGTGAAATATCCCCAGTAATTTTTTGAAGGAAAATTGTTTCTGCTTTCCTTCACCATAGGGCACTCCAGGGTGCCCAGCAACGAGTCCGTTACAGTATGAAAAAAAAAACAAAACTAAAGGCATAATGTTACTACGGAACTTCTTTAAACTATACTGTTCTTTTATTTAAGTTTATGTTAGGCATCATTGACGTCGGTGAAGGAAAACATTGTGAGGAAACCTGGACTAAGAGTAATTAATATAAGTTTAAAATCACCAATCCACTTTAAGCCGCCTAGTGTAGTTAATTGTTACATTAATACTCGAGCCTTATCTGTATGAGAAGAGGCCTTTGTCTTTCAGAGAAATAGCAACAGGCAGGTATTATTATTGAAATATGCAAAGGCACACTTGTACGGCAACTAACTTGTAACAATATGCGTTTAATTATAAGCTCTCTCTATTTCTGTTGATGGCTTGAAATTGCAAGACATGAATTCATGTTTTGCTAGAATTATTATGTTAAGCTCTTATCCTACTAGCGGGCGTTAATGAGGCTTTGTAATTATTCGTAGGTAGGTAGGCACAAGGCTTCCACACAATTTCCATGTTAATTCTGAAAATGCTTTGAAAGCGTAATTAACGCAATAGTTCTATGGTTCCGTAGATTTTTTGAGTAATTTTAGTGGTTTTACTTAATCGTATGATGTTAAATATTAGTGACAATCAAAGCAACCTTGTCTTATTTTTGTTACTAAGCTACTAGCGGAAAAGCTCATTTGCAAAGCTCGTTTCCACAAAGAAGCTTTTATGTGTGCTGAAAAATATTATAAATTTATATAGGTATACGAAACCAAAACAAACATATTGTGGCACAAACAGTTCCGCAGGCAGGAACGAATTCTGAGAAAATTACTTCACTGTGTTGGTGTTGTCACTTATCCGTGCTCATCGCCATTGGGAAGCCACGACGAAAAAATCAAAGAGCCTTATAGGCCAAACAATACATACAAAAAAAACTTAGTTTCATTTAAAAATGCATCATCCTGTTGAACCACCTTCCTGTAGTAATTAGCAATAAGGATTGACAGACTTGCACCATTGTGATGTCATTAACATCGATACTTAATATTATAAAGAGGTAAAATTTGTTTGTTTGTTTGTAAGTGTGTAAGGTTGTAAGTTTGTGTAAGGGTAATCTTCGGAACTAATGATCCAATTTTAAAAAATATTGCATAGGTGGGAAAGCTACACTATTCCCGGATGACACAGGCTACTTTTTATCCCTGTAACCCCACGGGAACAGGAACTACGCGGGTGAAACCGCGTAACGTCTGCTAGTTAATAATAATATTTCGATGCCCCCAAACAATAAGTCGGTAATGTGCTATTATGGACTTAATGCTGTTATGTCAAATTCGGCATTAATGGGTTGGAACACACCTTGGTATTTTTTTTCAGATTTTTCCTAGTGATATTAACGAAGTTATAATGACATACACTTATATTGTAGGGAAATGTCCAACAAAATTATGACCGCAGTAGTATTGTTACACATCATTACAAAAGTTTATTTTGTATTTTATTTTGGTAAGCAGCGGTTACCGGATTATTGGCGTAAATAAACTTCATAAGAGTTTTTGGTAAACGTTGACACAGGTTTGTTGTCGAAATATTTTAAATATACCTAATAAGTAATAAACACTTACAATGTTTCCGAAGTAAATAATTACTCAAACAGTTGCAAAATATCGTTTGATTTGATGTGACAATTATAACTTTACGTCATACGTGGTACAATTCAGGCCACTTATAACTGTTTGCATGAATTACTTTGACTCGGACCCGTTGCTTTATGCCCTGACAACATTTCTTCACTTGATCATGTAAATGTAATGGTTTATGTTTTGAACCAACAAAAAGTTCCCTTTTTCATATCCACGCGCCGATTAAGACGTGTACTATTTATAAATGAAAAGTCGTATCCTTGTATATATGATACTATAATTCTTATGATGCGCTTGAGGGATGAGGCATTGACAATTTTTCGTTAAACTAGGTCCGATTCAAAGAAAGAGTACTACAAATAATTAAAATCCTTGGTAGTAAGCTCATTACACAACGAGAGGACAGCGTACTATAAGCACAATATAAAAACCCTAAATTACTATGGAAACATATTAAGTCCACGTTAATACCGGCAAAGTCTAGACAAGACCTTCCATAGTTCACATACCTTGACCTTATTAGTATTTTTTTTAATATCCCTGGAAACCCCGTAGTGAGTATATCTCTTATATACACTTTGTTTATTTTAAAAATATTTATGCTGTCTTAGTTTATCTCTGTATTTATTTATCGTTGCTAGTGTCACTCTCTAACACAATATTATATTTATTTTTTACTTTTATGTATAACCGACCTCTTCTCATTACACACTGAACTGATTTACTTACTCGTTTTATATTTATATTTATTTATTTCCTTCCGTTACTGGGTACCCCTCAAGGTTCATTGGAAGACCAGCGTCAGACAGCATCACCTGTCTGGCATGAAATGGACCTTTTTGGCGCAGCCGTGAGGCACACAGCACATGATATGTACCTACCTACTATTGTATATTTTCTATTGTTTTATAAATTATTGTGTGTATGTGTGTTTTGATGACTGATGTCAAATAAATATTTTTCTTTCTTCTTTCTTTCTTTCTTTCTTATGACATTTTTTGTTGATCAAAGACATAGTGAAGCCATTTTTTCACTTAGGTACTCAAGTAAATCAGGCAGAGATCTCGCGTATTATCTCTAACTTTAATAGTAAAGCAGTCAGCTACGACAATCCTTCTTTGGGTTTGGTTGCTATAATAGTGGACCAATATAATAGGGCCATTAACGATATTTGGTCTGAGGAGCATAGTTTGCCACTGAACCCAATAAAAACCAAATATATTGTGTTCGGCACGAGACAGCAGTTAGCAAGCGTTCCTGAGACTTTTGTCGTTAAACTTATGTGTGAGCCAGTTGACCAAGTGCTTGAAGCTCGGAATTTAGGTCTGGTTATGGACAAAAACATTCGTTTTTAGAAACATATTGCAGACTCAATACCCAACTGTTTCTATCACTCGAAGGTTTTATACAAATGAAACATTATTGCCTATTTATCCGAAACTCTACGGGAACAGTTGGTAGAAACCCTTGTGCTATCTAGGCTGAACTACGCGGACACGGTATACCGCCCGCGTCTATTAGCTCGCACAGATCGCCGCATCCACAGTCTACAGTCAAACCATCGCAACGGTTTTGTGGGGCTATGTTTATAAGTTACTTACCCTCTATGATTAAAGATAAATAAATGAACGAAAGAATGAATCCAAAGGGTTCAAAACGCCTGTGCTCGGTTTTGCTACAATATTCCTAGGAGAAGCCATATGACGCCCTTTTTAAACAAGCACTGTCTTCATTCTGAAAATGAAGTACAGACGCAAACTACACCTAGCTTGTCTTCTGTTCGGAGTGGTAAATACCAGAAACCGGGCTACCTATGCGATAAGTTCAGTTGGGTAACGAGTAAACGGGAATGTGGAAGAAAGTTAAGCTCGCAACAACTCTCGACCAGGTCTCGCAGTATAGCAGCTTTTAGAGGTAGCTTTCGTTAAGCAATTTCGAAGATGCATATTTGGTGCTAGATTATATAAATAATCCACATTCTTCTACATTGAGTGGTAGAAGAAGGGGACGAAAGCGTACTCTACCTGTATCTTTAAGCCTAGATAATGTAGAGTTGAAACATGCAACAATCAAGTCGTTCCGGTAACTAAAGCTTAGCAGACCTCCTTAGTTTGTGTAAAAGTGCAGCCATCCCGAAAAGTTACCCTCCCTTTTTTGAGTCTTTGATGTTTAATACTGAAGCCATGAACGATAATATCAGTAATACGGATGAATACTGAGTTTCGGCGTTAAATCTATCAATAACAATCGCAGTGAAACACTCGGGCTTCCCTGTGATTGTTATGATGATGTTTCTGTTTACAAACGTTGTGTTTTAACTTTATTATAGGTATACATATAACCTATATAAAAAATCTAATTGGTGTCATTGCCGTTGCCAAGGCAATGTGTCAAACTGTATCAAGAATAGTTACATTTGTAATAACAAATCCTATGAGAGAGGATTATTATAAACTCGGGTTCGCCCTAATGGTCCCGATTTGTAAATGTCTTTCAAGTTTCCTGGACTTTTATATCGTTCAATTCCCGCAAAACGAGATGTTCAGAGAGTTTCAGATACATGATACATGAGAGTAATATAACCTTATGATAATGTATTTCTTCGTTTTATTTGATCGTGATGGATGGACCTTACCTTTTACGGACCCCTTACTGTTACTCTATCATTGTGTATAAATTATTTACTGACATTTGCATTGACTTTGATTGATATCTTTTATTTTTAACCGACTTCAAAAAAAGGAGGAGGTTCTCAATTCGATGGTATGTTTTTTTTTTTTTTTTTTTTGTGTGTTTGTTACGCGATTTCTCCCCCATTTGTAGACCGATTCTCAAAATTCTTTTTTTATTTGAAAGAGTATACTTCCGTGGGGGTCCCATTTCAATTTGGTGAAGATCTGGTGCTGATCTTCGGAGATATACAATGGAACTCTTCAAAAATGGACGGCAAATCTGTCGTGATTGCTGGAATCGCTTGGATATTTATTGTTTATACAACATCATGATGTATCATCACGCCTGTACGCTCTGAGGGGTACGCAGATGTGTACAATATACCTAGATTTCGACAGTTAGGTATGTTAAGTTTCATTTATTAGGGATATGTGGATAACCCTATTACCATTATGTATTGTTAACAAATAACAATATAAAAATAAATTCATGGCAAATATTTGTATGGAAACAACTAGAAATGGAAAAATAAAAATCTTTTTTGCAAAAAATAAAACCGACTTAAAAAAAACCACTAACCGATGTAAAATAACTCGAAATTCGGAAGTCGGTGGCCCATCATCAATAAGACAAAATCACCAAAGCCACAGACTTCCTAATTTAGAGTTATTTTACATCGGTTAGTGGTTTTTTTTAAGTCGGTTTTATTTTGAGTAGGCCACTTGTTCCACTAAAATCCCTCAGACCAGTCTCTCAGAAAATTACACAGCACTCAATGTTCCACTTCGATTCTCGATACTAGAGATTTTCTGAGTTCTAATAAGTGCTATTCCTTTATATAGTCCCTTCTAGACAAAAAAATCAACTTAAAAAACGTGTAATACGTTAAAAAATACCTAAATCTGCCTATAAAGGGGATAAAAACGACGAGAGAAAATAAACATTCTTAAATAACACAATTAGGTTGTAAATAAAGCTTACTGAGATGAGAAATAATACGAACAAGGTAATAAAGTGTTATTAATTTAGTTTAAAGTGGCTTAAAAGATAGAGTTGGTGCTGGAGTCAGTTAAATGGTTTGAATAGACTGGTCCAGGGGATTATGCCGGAACGACTTGATATTGCTTCGAGTATAGGCGTGCAAGAATGACTAGTGTGCCTAGCATCTATTTTTAACCGACTTCAAAAAAAGGAGGAGGTTCTCAATTCGGTTGTATGTTTTTTTTTTTTTTTCTTTAGGGTTTGTTACCTCAGTACACCGTCATTTATGAACCGATTTTCAAAATTCTTCTTTTATTTGATAGGGTATACGAACAGATTGGTCCCATTTGTATCAAAACTCATATCTGATGAGGGATCCTCGAGGAATCGAGGGAACTCCTCAAAAAATATAGGTACACACTACACACGCACCGATTTTAACATTTTCAGTAACAAATCAAGCATTTTTATTTGGAAAGTATCATTTGGTGAAGAAAAACTGATGAAAAAGACAGGCAACGGAACTCTTCAACGCATAACAGCAAATTATTCGCAATTGCTATACTCAGATGTCTATGCTGAGCTTTTGTATTTCCATTACATAACATTACGCTAGTCTATTTTAAAAGGGACCCGGCAGAGATGTACAGATTAATGTTTAGAAAGAACTACTTTTGCAATTGTTAACCGATTTCAATGATTCTTTCAAGTATTGAAAGGCTTTCTTTACATACGAAGAAACTAAAAATTGCAAAATAAAAACTTTTTTACAAAAAAAACAACCGACTTCGTAAAAAAACACTAACAGGTGAAAAATAACTCCAGTTTCGGAACTCGGTGGCCAATAATGAACGAAAACCACCAAAGCCACAGACTTCCGAAACTGGAGTTATTTTTCACCTGTTAGTGTTTTTTTACGAAGTCGGTTGTTTTTTTTGTAAAAAAGTTTTTAACGTAAATGTTGAATCAGCTTCAACCAATTTTAAGTTGAAAGTACAGGCTCCAGCACAGCAAGTTACCCCAAACTGTAAATTTTTCCAAATTGAAAATTAACCTAATTTGTTTGTAATAAAGCTGAGAAACTATCTAACATTTTTTTTCAGATAGGTATAGTTTGATGGGCTGGCTTCTGTACAATAATTACACTTATAGATAAAGAAGTCTGAAAAAGAAATTAAATCTAAACGAAACGAGTACATTTTATTTTAAAATCGTCGGTAAGTACTGCTAGTACTTACCGACGATTTTAAAATAAAATACGTTTACCTACATGAAACATTCGTGGGCTCACAGATGTATAAACGTAAACGAAACAAACAGAAAATGTAAGAATCGTAGAAAGTGGCGTTCAGTAGTTCCATCTTACCCCTATGGGACAAAAACTGTGTGTTTCTGTAAGAATGAATATTTTATACTATCTCTCGCCCGCGAGCGCGACTACGTCAGAGAGCAATTTCTAATATTTCCTTTGACACTCGGCGATAGTTAAGCTTCCTATTTGTTAAAGCATATATGCTATCAAAACAGTTCTTCTAGAGATTATCTATTACAAACAAAAAAAAAAAGAATGAAAAAAAAGCCCGCGTGCAGCGTAAAATTTCGTCTAGAATCATGTTCTGAAGTTTTGTTATCACGTTATGCGTTCATCGGAAGATTTCATTTGATGCACAAGACGATGATGATCTATAAGTAGGTACTAGTACCTATCTAAAATAAACAACTCCATGACAAGTTCATTGACTGGGTAACTTAGCTTATTTGGTAAACTAGAGAAGTTATGCGAATAGAAAATAAAAAACAATTGTTCCCTTTAAGGATTTTTTATAATTACTAGCTGCCTCGGCAAACTTCGTATTTCCTTAGAAGCAATTTATTAGTCTTATTTAGTTTTTATTAGTTTACATCCTATTCTCAGACCAACTGAATATACATACAAAATTTCATAAGAATCGCTCAAGCCGTTTCGGAGGAGATTTGTTACAAACACGACAATTTTATATGTATATCAGATATTATACCTACATACGTTTAATGAGATGACAACAAATAGATCCAAACCAATAAGAACTACTATAAACTACGTTTTTATTTAGCGAGTCTCTAATGTGATCTTAATTAAACATTTTGTGTTCGATAAAATTAAAATGACAACATGTATATATAATCTAACCTAACTTACCACACCTATCCTATAGCTAACCTAACTACCTTACTGCCCTTAGCATTGATTTAGAAAAGACTAAATTCATAATTTTAAACTGAACTACTGCGCTGCGTGCCTATGTTACACACAATTTATATAGTTTTTCCGGTCGTCTTTAATTAAATTCCAAACAGTAAAAAAGTTATTTTTGCTAAGAATTATTGGAGTTTGTCTCTGTCATCATTATTATTATTAAGTAAATTAATTTCTGAAATATGACTTTATTATGCTACATTAATAAAACCTCTTTCTAAGTTTAGTACCGCTATGGAAACTAGGGCTTGCAATATCCGTTCGTTTTTACTATCCGGATAATACGGATTTTAAAAAATTGCTATCCGGATTATCCGGATATTTCGGATAATACGGATATTTTTTTGTTTTTATTGTAAATTAAATTAATAAGCTTTTGTAACACGTTCTAATTAGTCTCTCAAGCAAAATGACAAAAATTTAAACTATACCAATATTTCAAGTAACAATTACAAAATTGTTAACTTTCTAAAATTGTGCTTTAAAACACCGATATCGCACTATACAATCGAATGTACTTTTCTCATACTAACAATTCTAATTAAACATGAGATCTTACATTTATTACAAATCATAACATCGCAATCCAATCGACCTGTATAAAACATTATAATGTGAGTGCTTTTTGTATTTAGTAATCCTAAGATTTCTGTAACATACTTTGTTTCTACCTGTTATTGGCTATGCGTTGCTTATTTAGTTGTTAAGCATCTATTACAGCTGTTGCGTACACTTGGATTGTGGAATGAGCTCCCTGCCAAGGTTTTCTCAGAGGGCTACAGTATGGGGTTCTTCAAAAGGGGAGTAGATAGGTTTTTAAAGGGTCGGCGACGCGCGTGTGGCGCCCCTGGTGTTGCAAGTGTCCATAGGCTACGGTACCACTTACAATACTACCGCTTACAATCAGGCGGCCCGTAAGCTTGTTTGCCGCCGTCGTGGTATAAAAAAAACTATTTATATAAATATACCATAAATGACAATTTCGTTAAATGTATCAAAAAAGAATAAAAAGAAAAATACACAAATACTAATTATTTGCAAAGTAAAGAACTGTTATAATCAAGACGTGTTAGGTGAGAGGTAATTATTTTGAAGTATAATAATATATTTTTAAATGATGCTAATGATTGATCTTGTCTCCCTGACACAGGCAAAGCATTCCATAACCGTATAGCCTCCACTGAGAACAATGGGCCTAAAGATTCAAGTTTTTTGATGACCTCAGATATATCATGTGTGTCATGAAGAAACTTGAACATGTATTGATTGATATGTTTTCAGTTGAAGAAGAGCAACCTTCTTAATATCGTGTATTGTAGGTCGGTCTAATTGGTGTGGAGTGTCCATCTGTAGCCAAGCAGAGCTAAGCAAAGCCTGTATTTTGGCTATGTATATAGAATGTTGGAATTAATTATAATCTCTGCCACTAAATTGACTCAATATTATGATGTGTATGACAGCATGTATGAATGTAAACGAAGCAAAAGAATTATGTCAGAGTCGTAGCATATGGCACTCTGTACTTTCTCATTTCAACCTACCCTCATGAAAAAAGGCGTGCGTTTATGTATTTATGTATGATTTGGGAAGTAAAAAAACAAAAGCGAGAGTGATTAACTATATTGAAATAATAAATAACGTAATAACAGTAATGCACATTACAGATGACAGCTTTTTATTTAATATTTCAAAGTGAAATAGAACTATCCGTAATATCCGAAAAAACCGGATTGTGATGCAAGTAAAATCCGGATTTTAAAATCGGCGGATATCCGGATAATACGGATATCCGGATATCCGGATTGCAAGCCCTAATGGAAACACATTCACTGTGCGAACAGCCAATGAGTGAAATTCCCTGCCGGTGTCGGTGTTTCCTAATAGCTACAACCTAGGGGTCTTCAAGTCAAGAGTGAACAGGTTGCTTCTAGGCAAGCGTGCTTCATCTTCGACCACATCATCGCTTACCATCAGGTGAGATAGTGGTTAAACGCGTGCCTATCAGTAATACCTAAAAAAAAATAGTAACAAAATACGGCCCAGCCGATTTTAAGTTTTAGCCGGACTAACGAACATTGATTTTTATGTATATAAAGACATGAAATCATAATTCTATAGTCTTATTTATCTCCTAAAATATATAGGTAGGTATATTCAGAAACTGGGTCTCATTGACTTGCCTGTTGGTCTAATTAATAGTGGCCCTTGTTGTCTATCGGTACTGTTGGTCTATTTGTTCTGTGCCTGGGTGTATTGTATGATCCATAATATTATGTATATATTTAGAAATATATAAGTATGTTTATCAGCTGATTAGTACCCATAACACAAGCTCTGTTTAGCTTGGGACCAGATGGGGTTATGTGAAAGTTGTGGAATATTATTAAATTTTTTACCTTATTGTTAGAATTGGTGGATTCAATAAAATTAAGTTTTGTTTCAGTCCTACGGAGATTTGTTATTGATTTATCTCACTCCTAATATAAATTTTCATTACGTGTTTCATTGCCTAATGCGATAGTGTGGTCGCTTATCTATACTAATATAGTTGAAGAGTTTGTTTGATTTTTGTTTGAACCGCTTATTTGTAAGCGTCAGGACCCCTGGACCAATACCCGACTGCTACTATTTGATACCTAACGAAGAAAGAGATAAATTCGATGTGTTTTCTCGAACTATGAAAAAAAATGCTCCAGACATACTGACGTCAGATTGTCTGACCACTTTTTTTACCCGTTTTTTCGCTGTCAGTCGAGGTACTAAATATTACAAATTAGATATCGAATTGTAGCAAAAAGGTACTAAATTTTGATATTCTCTAAACAACATCACGAGGGGTCCGGGCGCTTACGCTTATTTCAACTACCTATTATAGAAATCTAGGATTTTCACATAACTATCTTCTTCAATTTCCCGCTCACATTACCGATGTCATTCATGGCTCTTTATTCCTTTACTTGTGTAAATCACGCAGCGCGCATCCTAAGAAATCAGGATGGCAACTATACGATTATCCTTTACAGTTTAAGTTTGTATATGCATAATATATGTATCTGTAAGTAGTTCAAAGTGCTAATGTTTTGTTTCATTTTACGAGTTTTGTTCTAAGTGTTGTGTATTTAAGTGTATTTAAAAGTGTATTGTAATTTGTCATTGCACTACATAAAGGTTGAGTGATGGGAAATATCTATGTCACGTCTGAGTGCACCATGCTTGCTAGCAGACTTCCCGCGGTTTCACCCGCGTAGTTCAAGTGGGAATACAGGGATAAAAGTAGCCTATGTGTTAATCCAGGGTGTCAGCTAACTCCATACCAAATTTTATTAAAATCCATTCAGTAGTTTTTACGTCAAAGAGTAACAAACATACATCCATCCATCTATCCATACTCACAAACTTTCGCGTATATAATATTTTATGTAGGATTTGAGCAGTTGGTCCGTGCTGTCATTTGTAGATCCTTGATAGTCGTTATAACGGGTGGTAGAATTCCGAAAGTTTGAAAACCAGTTTAACCAGCATTGTTTTTTTTTTTTTTTTTTTTTTTATTTATTGTGTTACCTCGTTGCTGGGTTATGTAGGTAAGATAGGCAGTCACTCCTGTAACGAGTATACTTACACTGGTTTCTGCTGCGTCCAGTTAGACTAGAAGCTGACCCCAAAATAGGAAAAGGTAAATGGATTCTTTTCCTGGGAAACTTAATGGACTAGTACTATAAAGTACGTGTACCTACTAAGGGCTTTTTTCACCAATATGTATCTAATAGCGATGAGAACATTATAAACTGCGTTCAAGAGCTGTCATTGTCAATATTCCCGCACATTGAGGCATGGCACTGTGAGGTCTATGTGATGAATACTTATATGGTCGGATTAAACGTAATAAAATCGTAATCATCCAAAAGTTTATTATTAGGAAATCTCAATTGAAACGTTTTTACTTGAGAATTCCTGTTACTAACATACTTAATATTATTTTATAATAAATTTTACTGTGATGTTCTGAAATGATTGACAACATTACTACTAATAAACTGCTAATTATTGGTAGTATTCACGTTCAAACATCAGGCATGGCTCCTGAATACCGATACCATTCTCGGACACTGATACCGTTCCGTGGAATTTTGTGGAATTAACTTAATTACTTTACGTGGGTGTCGCAATAGCCGGTGAAATTACGTACCTACTCCCTGTATTCATATTAGAATATTACGCAGTATTAGATAACGTCTGACCATGATAATAAATGATAATATTTTATTTACATTTGTATTTAAAACTAGTTAAACTCAATGTTTTCTATCTCATTACTCTAAGAAGAAAGACCGATGAAACAAACTCAGAGGGAATAGTTAAGTCCATACTTTGTCTCTGTCAGTTTGTGTAAGGATCATGAATAAGATGAGATGGTCTTTTGAGGAAAGAACCAACACGGCTGTCAGATCAGTAAATTAGTTTAGTCAGTGCATGGACTTGTGGCAATCGCATAGTTCAACTGAGAACTTATGTTGTGTCACAAATCAATGCTATTTTACGTGTTGGATGTTCGTTAGGTACTCTTTCACACAATAACTACTAAATGGGTTTTAAGAAAACTTTACAATAATAAAGGTTATGCATCAGAATAGCACAAAGGCTATAATTTATACGGATATAATTGTTTGAAATAAAACGACAAGTGTAAACTACGTAAGTAAAAAATCTGCCATCTGCGAGTTATTCTAGCTGCAAAACCGTGGAAGTTACACGTTTAAAATGTATTACGGAAATGTTTATCTTAAATACTCTTACAAAACATCCCGTGACTTCAACTATCTATATTTTATGTGCAAGCCATTATCGCCAAAATAGTGAATCATACATTACAATAAAAAATATAATTTATTTCTAATGCAGATTTGGTAGTAACAAATTGATCTGTTAGTTACGCCTTCACAACTAAACCGCAGAACCAATTTTGGTTTAAAGATAATTAAAGGACCTTGGATAAGTAATTAAGCTTTTGGAAGTACTAGTCCTGTGCAGACGAAGTCGCGGGCACCTGCTAGTAGTAAATATTTCACGTTGATGTAAATCAAAGGATAGACGCAAACTGTGATCGGTTCCGCAAACCTTTCATTAACGGATTACCTACGTACAGAACTGTTTAGGTAATAAGCACATATTGGTTGACTGGCCTGTTGGTCTAGTAGTTAGTGACCCTGACTGCTATGCCGGAGGTCGTGGGTTCGATTCCCACCCAGGACAAATGTTTGTGTGATGAGCACGATCATTTGTTATGTGTCTGGGTGTAATTTATCTATAATATGTATGTATTTAGAAATATGTAAGTATGTTTATCAGCTATTTAGTACCCATAACACAAGCTCTCAAGCTTAACTTGGGACTAAATGGCGTTGTGTGAAAAGTAGTGGAATATTTAAAAAAAACAAAAAATGTAATTAGAATTTTACTCAAATTTTCGATAGGGTACTGAGTATGCGATTTGATATTATACTGAAATATCGGTATGCTAAATTCACAAACGTAAATATTTGAATGTTAAATAGCTAACTAAACAGTCAAATTTTAAATTTAAATACCTACCTAGCAAAAGGCTATTCTAGTAATTCCTTAAAACGGATACGTTTTTGTTTTAATTTTAAACTGTTGGAACCAGGAACTTACCTCTAGACACCCATCGCAACTTAAAGCTGCAATGGTGCTTTCTTCAAAAGGTCATCCAGACTGTCCTGCATCGGTTGACTAGCATAATGTATTAATATCTTTATATCTGGACTTTAAGAGACCCCTGAGTTTCTTTCGGCATTTCTTTTCAGGAATCATCCAATTTGGAAATACGATTAGGAAGTACCATTAGGTAAAAAAACGTGTAAAGTATCTGGAAAGAAATTTAGAAATTTCTTCAATGTATCTACATTTTTGAGAAGTTGATGGCATAAATAAAGAAAACAAATAGTTATGTGGTCACTGAGATAGATTTTTCATAACACAGCCTAAATAAATAAATAATAATATAATATATAATAAATAAATAAATGAGATACTTCACTCATGCTACACTTATAAACTGGAACTCTACATAAGAAGTTCTTGCCGAAATCTAAAATAAGGGGTAGACTACTATCCTAACGGTGTAGAAACGAATATTATTATGTATCAATCAATAAGTCCATTGCTGGACCTAGGTCATAAAACATCGCTGGTAATTGAGCAGTACCGTACTTTTTCCACCCAGAAGTTATAAACCTATCGGATCACAATCTTGATTCGGAGGTACGTAAAACCGAAGTTGAAAGGAATTTTTTGGTGTCCGATAAAACGATAAAGAATGATCGTAAAGGAGGGGTAGTCATTAAACTTATTAATACGACGACCAAACGGTCAGTAGCTGTCACGTTTTCTTTGCGAAACTGCCAATAATAGACGCTATTAAAACAATTCTATCAAAAAGTATATTGGTCATAAAATTATATCGGTCGTAAACTGAACATCAGTAAGTTGCGTTTAGTGACAAATTGTGTTTCGAGAGGTGTCTGTAGACCAAGTATATATCTATGGAGAATTAGTTTACTCGTTGTGAGACCTTCTTGTCCTTAAGTCTCACTTGACAATCTTAATATCAAACTAGACTATCTATTATTTTCTTTTTTTTTTCTTTTCACGTGGTTATGACGAACCTTGTGTCAGAGTTATCAAGCTGCTCGTGGCCATGACTTCAATAAACATGCCGTCGAGAAATAACTCTCAGGCAGGTTTCCTCACGATATTTTCCTGCACCATTTTTGAAGCCAGTGATCATTATTGTGCTGACGCACATTAAGCTACCTCTTTCTGTCTTTTCCCAATTGAACATGAACCTTTTTTGAAAACTAAAGTTAATGTTGCTATTAAAGTTGAAAAACTTACAAAGAAATGTGGCATATTGGGGTAGCTTGACGTGTTGGCTTATTCCATACCAAATCCATCAGGTTGTCTGTACTAAATCTATGGTATCAGGTTGTGTCCACTTCCACCCTGTTTGCACAATGTCATAAATTAAGAATGGATCACATAATATATTTTAAATATTCTCATGACACATCTAAAAACAAGGCAATTACAAGGAGCTTAAATTCGTTTCGTAGCCAGTTATTGTCAAATCATTATCCGCAACAGTGTGCAATTTAACAAGTGAAAAGTATAGTTTTGTATCTAAGAAGCAAATAGAACCATTACTGTATGTAAGACTCCTCACTTTATTCCCAACTGCCACTCACTACCGCCATTTATCTTATCAAAGTTCTCTTTTGTGAAACCCTTTTAGGGAATCACAAAGACGCTCACATGCCCTTCTATTGTGAATGAGTAATTGGAAAAATGCTGGCAAGAAACATGCCTCTAAAAATATGAATCAGATAACAAAATAATAATATACAAGAACCTAGACCGCCGACGGACGTTATCTAATTCCTAAGTAAGAAAGAAGGGAAGAAAGAAAGAAAGAAAGAAAAAACAACATTGAAAAAAAGACAACGGTAAGTCTAATTCTATAGCAATATCGAACCGCGAGTCCGCAAGTGAATATTTATTTTTAAAAAACTAAGACTCCGTTCCAGTAAAGTTTAGGCTTGTGTCAGAGGATAATAAAAAAAAATAAAAAATAAATACTTTATTTCAGACCAAGATCCATATAATGTTAGTAATACACACTACTTATAAACTATGCATTATAGTTTGCGGTGTGGCTCCCAAAACAAGTTTTCTACCTCTGAAGCGAACTCAAAGTGCTTGCTTAAGAGTTCATTCGTATCGGGGTCTACTATACCATACAATACACCATAGCTATCTATGACGCCGATGCTTTCGAAGAAAAGTTTTAGAGATTACCCCCTAAATACAAACCTATAAACAAATAAAAACCTCATTATGATATTAGTTAGTTACACAGACTAACAAAAAAGGAAGACAGCGCGCCACGAACATCAAAAGTGAAGCCACCTTTTTATCTAGATATGTGTCTCAAAGGGTCGCCATTTGTTAAACTTTCTCCCTATAACTTTGGGAATAATATTTTATGTACAAGTCAGTACAAGTAAAATAACCTAGAGCGTAGCGTATTGCACCTCTATTGTATTTATCTCGAAGTAAGAAATTTTATTTAAATTTAATCGAATGGAGAAAACATAAATCATAACCATAGCATCCCTTGCACTTAATGTCACTGTTGTACTAAGAACGATGAGCATGGTTTTAGTGTAGGTGTGTGTGGGAGTGTGTATTTCACTTGGAGGAGCACGGTTTTGTGGCTTCACTTTTGATATGCGCGGCGCGCTTCAAGTTTTTAATTTTTTGTTGGCCTGAGGTTGGTAAATATAACTTTTTTTGTACTTATAAAGAGAAAGTTTACTATACTGATAATCCTGTCCTATTAATCTATATTATAAACGCGAAAGTTTGTGAGATGGATGGATGGATGTTTGTTACTCTTTCACGTCAAAATTACTGAATAGATTTTAATAAAATTGAGTATGGAATTAGCTGACGCCCTGGATTAACACATAGGCTTTTTATCCCTGTATTCCCACGGGAACGGGACCTACGCGGGTGAAACCGCGGGACGTCTGCTAGTGGTCTATATAGCTTGTGTTGTTTTCTGTGCCGTGACTTTAAGCTGTCAAATATTTAAAATTGAATGATTTTTCATATCCCAGCTGTTTTTCTTGTCACTTCAGTCTTTAACAGTTCCAGTCGGGTACATTCTTTTCACTTTTGTTGAACGAGAAACATGTTTAATGTGTTTTTGACAGTCAGGCTAATTTCTTGTCAAAGAAGTAACTTCCCTTAACCTCTTTTTTTCTCACAACACTAAGATGTCTGTGCAGAATAACGTTTTCTTTTTTTTCTTTGAGTTTATACACGTTAGTTTACGTTATGTTATCTCTCTTAACTTCCTAAGTTAAAGATATTAAAAAAATTCTCCAGTGTTTGATAGTCTATTATAGTACCTACCTACGTGTGGCATAATTATGGAATCTTCTTCACAAACGCTATTAATGAAGAGTTGAAGTACAGTCAGTGAGAACACTGACTGTACTTCAACTCTTCATTAATGGCGTCTGCAGAAGCATCACCCGATCCACCATGCTTGTCCATCCAGGGAAGACGGAGCAGGCAATACGAGCTCACTGACTTTACTTCCCCTTACAACTGTTAAAGATTTCTGAAAGTCCGATTACCAGTCCTACTAAGAGGTAACGTGTAAAGTAACGTGTAGTGTAGAGTAACTTGGATTGTGGGGGTCAAATAAATATTGAATCGCTCGAAGTAAAACACTAATCGTTTTCATTAACATTTCGTATCTTACCGAAATCGATTCCGAATTAAATAAAATTGTTGTAAACTGAAGAGTAATAACGGAAGACAGGATCTTAACGTTTATATTAGGAAATTTATTAGATTTTGAGAACTTTAATAATATCGACGACCACGCGTTTTTGCGCAGAAATCCGTTTAACATTATCTAATATTGAGAAACTTCACATAGGAAGTAAATATGGAAGATAAAGTTGTAAAATAAAAGTTGTTAAGAGAACGTATGGAAAGGAATAAGCTCTCGGTGGGCATTGAACAATATAGTATGCGAGACAATATTAGAAATATTTTCCTTTGTATTTTTCTTCTCTTTGTAATAAAAGTAATACGCATATAATAATAATAATAAATAATACAAGCCTGTTACTGTCCCACTGCAGGGCTATTGCCTCTTCTCATACAGAGAAGGCTCGAGCATTGATCAAATAAGTACTTATTTTGTCATTAATTCATTAAACCCCGAGAGGACACCGGTGTCCGCCTGTCATTGTCTTTCTATTGTGTCTCTAATTACCTCAGTTGAAAGATTAAGGAGTAGGTACCTATTTATTTGATATATTTACATCACAAATTCCAATGAACAGTCTAAATAATACCTAAGTACATCCATCTAGAATCTAATACAAATATACCAATCAAAATTTCTGACTAAAAATACACGAAGGGTACCACAAAGCTCCATATAAGTTAAGTAGATACGCGATATATAAAACCGCGGCAAACGAGAGTTACGCAACATGTCCCAAGGCTTTAATTTGTGCAAACACGGAAAATAGCGCAATATATTCGCACACTATAATTTACTTTTGTTGAACAAACTATTTTGAATAACTCCTCTTTGTCATTTCAAATACTGTTCTACACTAGTTAAAATTCGTTTCGTAAATGACTTTGACCATCGAATAAATAGTATGACGTTGAAAATATTAGAACTTTTTAGTAGGTATGTACTAATAAAGAGTAACTGTGGACTTTCGTTTTAAAAATTGATTAAAGGCAAAGTTTACTAAGTGAACTGAAAAAAGTCGTCCGAAAATATAATCAGGTAGATACTTACCAATATTTTTCTTTAAAATTAATTACCTGGTTTTGTGGTTATTGTTAAACAAATGTCCTTTATGAAGGAAGGCATTGTAGTGAAAGAGACTTGCTAGTACCTACACAGAGTGGTGTTCAACGCTCGGTCCTCATTTGTGTGAGTAATTGAGCAGGTGGCTCGTCATTTTCCTCAAACGCGCGTCTAAATTAACGACACACCTAATTATCTTTTATTTTCTACCTGGGTCAAAACCAAGGACTTTTATACTGCTTAAAAACTTTCCCCATTTTATTCAACGTAATCTCTTGTACCTACATGAAAATGTGTCAGTTTTTTGGACACGTAAAGTGCCTCTGTGTGGAGCTCTTTATGCGGACTATACACACATGCATACATACATAAACTCACGCCTTTTTCCCATGGGGGTAGGCAGAAACTACAGAGCGCCATATGCTACCATTCTTACATACTTCTTTTGCTTTGTTTACATTCATACACACACGCCGGACATATGCAGACCATCTACTTACATATTCCTTTTATTTAGTACATTTCTCTACGTGGAGCAAATTGGCTATTCGTCTGTAATTCCCAAATGATCAAAATTATCATAAATACCTTTGCATTTTATAGAAACTATTGTAATTTTGTGTAATATTATGAAGGTATGAGCTTATGATAGTACTTTTGGAACATGCTGCAGAAGAATGCTAGTATCTTACATTATAGAAATAGACTCAAACATTAACGCACCACTTACCTGGTATCGGTAAAACGGGGTGGATAGAAACTCAAGGGTGAATAGAATCAGAACTTTGAAGAGGATTTTCACGCTAGTTTAATATTATTTGATACTAACAAGGTGTCCAAACTATTCATCTCGATTATTGAAAAGCATAAGAGTGCTCGTATGTAACAAACAACTTTTAACTTACCTACGTGAATATCCTCCTCAAACTTTTGTTTCTATTCACCCTTGAGTTTCTATCCACCCCATTTTACGGTACCATAAGTTCAGTATACATATTATGATTCTCAACCATGTGAAACCTCATTGGGTCAAACACCAGAAAAAAATTAGAATTCGTAAAACCCAACAAAAAATATCGGATTTTGGAGTTCTACGTGTCTGCCTCGTTGGCCTAGTGGTCGCAAGCGCTACTGCTGAACATGAGGTCTCGGGTTCGATACCCAGGTCGGGCAAAGTTTTATTGAGATTTGTGCCCTGTTTATGGCAATAGGCTCGCCCCCTATTACATGGGACTTCAACTAAATTCTACGTTTTAAATTTAAACCGTAAGAAATCGTGATTTTTATACATAAAATGTGAATTACTTATCAATTTTTAAATTAAAACATAGTTGGTTCGCAAGTGTTCTTTAGCCCTATAAATAGTAATAAAACACCGTACCTATTGTATTTGCAGGTGTACAACTAGTTTACAATTGTCGAACTAAACAGTGCACATTTAAACACGATAGATGGCGCTATGAGTTATATTATGTGTATTATGCATTGTATTCTGCAAGATCTTTATTTTAACATAGGTTCACATACGCCCTTGACTCTTCCTCCCGGTTCAAATGTTTAATATGTTATACTCTTTTAATATGTGAAACTCTTTATTTTGTTTTTTACTTTTATTTTTTCACATATAAAGGTAATATAAATGATGTTTATCAGTCAATGGTTGTTGGCATCTCCAACATTTTATTAATTATATTTGAACTCTATGTAACCTTTATCTGTCATGTTGTGACTATGCCTTTTTTTTTATTAGTACATAAATCAACTGTCAGTAACAAAAATATAGCATCTCGATTGTTTCCCTGAACAAGTCGCGTTTATTTTTTACTCCACAATCCTCTCTCAATTCTACCAGCTAAAACCGTAGAAATACAGTCATACCATTCCAAACAATGGTTTTACTGTAAGACGAGCTGCGGAGGGAAATACCTCTAACATATTATACCTTCATGTATAAAGTGGAGTTACCCACATTCCCTGAGCGTAGCAATGCCACAATTATCTTGCCTGTTTATTCACTTACGGCTGCGTAGGATTATCTTAATAAGATGGCAAAGCAGGAGAAATTTTAGAAGATTCACATTTTATATTCATAAATTCATAAACTTTATGTTTGCCATTTCTGTTTGAAGTATGTAGGTGTCGTAGATTTCTCCAGAGAATCGTTTGTCATAGTATTCTTCTACAAACCCTGTTAATTTAGGAGCTGACATAGCAACAAAAATGTCTGAGCTTTTTCGTCCACATTTTGCTAGTCATATTGCTAGCACCTAGCACCTAATCTTCATGCTAGCATTTTGCTAGCATGAAGATTAGGTCACACGAAAATGTGAAAGCTCGTCACTTTTAGTTAGAAGTTACAGGGAAAAACAATATTTACAGAGTACAAGGTAATTCCTAACACTTGGTTTATATCCTTCATAGGTTAAATGTAAATTCGTTTTAAATGTATTTAAATAACTGTTATAAACTTATAATTATTTTTGTAATGTCTTTAATAAATAATAAATAATGATTCTAATATAAATAAAAGGTTTAAAAAACGATTTCTGTAGTATAGTAGTTACCTATTATTTTACCTGATAAAATAATAACTTTCTTTTAAATGTAAAGTAACTTAACTTATTTGAGTAAGTTAAATAAATAAAAAAACATTTTCGAAAAAAAGTATTTTGTGATTTGCGTGGCCCCCAATTTTTTAATCTCGATTATCTCTGTAAGTAAAGCGCTCTCTGAGGTGCCTCTTCTATATAAATATTACTTTTACAAATATTTTAAGATACTAATGTCGATTTAAAAAATACATTAAATTTGAAAATTGCCACGCAAATCACCAAAGAATGCCTTGCTTGAAGAAGCACCCAATAACAGCTTTACCGGTCAACCGAAGGTTAAGCTATACGAGGTTGACGAGAGGTTCATGGATGGGTGACCATTCATAACATATTAAGACTTCTTCTCGTGCCTCGGAAAGCACGTTACAGATAGTCAGAAGCCCGAACAACTGACGACGAGTTTAACCAAGAAGTATCGTGTTACCTAGTAACGGGGTTGTGGAGGTCAGAAATGCAGTCACTCCATGTAAAACTCCGGCTAAATTAGAAGCCGACCCCACCATACCTAGTTGGGAAAAGGGTAGGCAGATGATGTTATTCATTTATTTATTTGATTTAACATAAAACGGCCATTAGCCAATTACATTAGTTAAACACACACAATTACACAATACTCCAAACTTACTGACAAAATCATCGTCCATTCATCCGCGAACACATCACAGTCGGGTTTAGTGTCTAGGAGAGCGTTAATTCATGAGAAGGGCCTCTGCGGTATATTATATTAGCCGAAACTTTCTTTTTATTCATCTCTTTCATATTTCCTTAACTTGAGCTTGTTGCCTCCAGTTTTACCATATTTCTTCACATTATCAGTGTGTCAGTTCAGGAAAAAGACATAGAACTAAATACAAAGTCTATTTCCCCTAGGAACAAACGTCTACGCTTTAATGAAATATCTCCTGTCTAGACATTGGATACCCGTCGACTGTCGTCTCTAAATGCATAAGGTCAAAATCGAATCGCAAAATTAAGTTTCTAGTTGTAAGTGTATCTCACTCGCGCAATACCTGAGGGGAATGTTAGAGTCTAATCGAATACTATAAATTGGTATTGGATTATTGGTCAAACAAACTTTTTTTAAACTGACACTAAGACATACCTAAATAATATTTCATTGTTTGATTTTTAACTAGAAAATACGAACTAGTGCGCTTTATCATCACTGGCAGTCAAGCACTGGTTTAAAATAAAAAAAAAAACAAAAATAATTACGCTTTTATTTAGGCACTCATGTAGTTTTCATAAAGTTAAAGTGAGATGTCAGTCTGAGCGTATCGTGTTAACCAGTTACTGGTTTTGGAGGTCAGATAGGTAAGAAGTCGCTCGATGTAAAACACGTATTCAGCGAAGGCTCTTTTTTTGGTGCGTGGTGGAAAACATCTCAGGGAGCGCGAAGGAATCTGTCAGACTCTTACTGACTAAAAACCACTCGTCCCAGGGCCACGCGGGCCTCACCCAGTCAGCGGGGCGAGTGTGGCATTTGACTCCCTCCGCGATGTCCCAGAGAGGCGCACGTCAACTCGGGTCCATGTAAATGGGAAGTGACAGACGTCCCTAGGTCCGTTGCCCTGGAAACCAGTTAGGAGAGCTGGAAGAGGACGTTGTCCGAGACTGGTAGCCTACTATAACATAGCTTAGGAAAGGCTAGGCAGATGATGAACTGGACCATAATGAGCTCAAATCATAAACAGCTTTCTTTTCACAACTACAGGTTCGGCCACTGTTTTATTCGAACAATCTTTTTTTCCACCTTATCATAAGTTAAGAAACTCAAACGTTTCAGCTAAGTCAACAAAAAGTTTAATTGGTCGGTAGTTTGACTCGACCGCTAACAAGTCTTGAAGACAGCTGTTGTTGACAGACTTTGTGGCTCTGTTCAGTATAGATCTACCGAACTCGACTAGACAAATAATTGTATGGACACAGCAAATGTATAGTAATCCTTTTTATCGATTGTTTCTGTCACCTCAATTTAATATCTATTGTTCGCGTTTGTAGAAGTAAAATCAATAAACTAATAATGTCGATTGCAACGTCTTTTCCAGGTTACGACTGATGCACTCATTCTCGCATTCTAAGAACTACAGATCTTCTTTCTTGATCAGTATAACTTACTACCTACAGTATCCGAGATTTCTTAAATAATAAATTGTTAATGCACTAATGACTTTGCACATTGACTTAAACTTTTCTCAACTAAAACTACAATTCAATATTAATGGTTAAATAAATCAGTTACTAGATTTGAATTTCTCTTCTCTCTCTCATCTCTAGTTATTAACCACAACCGAAGGCGTCCTCCACATAAGGCGTGCGCGTTCCTCGGGCGTGTGAGCGATGAAGGCGCCGTGAGACGTACGTTTATCTGTAGTGAGCGCAAGGCGCGCACGCGGTGCTCACGAGGCGCTCGCCTTAGCGTTTAACCCCCTTTAGTCAAGTCAGTCAGGTGGGCGGCAGGGATAGCGAGAAATTGTGTTTTAACTTGGTTTCGATATAAAACCACTTAGGTACCTATGAATAATCACTACGCAGTGTTTACTTTTGCCAAAATATCCAACACTTGATTTTTGGCAAGCAGACTCATTTTGTCATGGTACCTACTTTGCAAGGAATACTAAGTACTAAGTAATGAGCTTTAAACACGTTTAGTGCCAGACTACGATTAAACTCGTGTAAACAACAGATTTCCTATTGTGTATATGGCGCGGCAGTCAATATTTTAAGAGTGTGTTTTTTTACCATGTGCTGATAGTGGCCACTCGATGTTTTAGTGGAGTAAGAATCCTACACTCCCCGATCTCGGCCCAAAGCCCGGGCCTTTTCAAAGTTTCTCTTTACTACAAAAAAGAAAAAAACCCGTTATCCTTCCCCGACGGGGCCCTTATTAGGTAAGATTTTAATTTCCTGGCTTTACCCGACAAATGTAGGTAGGTTGACCTTTGCGTTATTGTTTTTTTTTTGCTTGACTAGGTTGCTTTTCTCTAATTGTTGTGATATTGCTTTTCTCTTATTGCTCTTATAGTTACGTATACCGCTATTAGAAAGGATGATACCACGAATCTTCTTTAGTAACACGATATTCTTAAATTGATTTATTTTCTGACTGAGAGACAATCTACACCTTCACCTGCTAGATCTAGAAGCGTGACCTGCACTAGAGACTCTCAAGTTTCGAGGGCATCAAATTAGGGATACTATTTACCGGAAAGTTCGTAGTTTTTGTTGATGGGAAACTATCCGGTGCACGACTTGCGTGATCATGTCTCGAATCACATATCTACTCGGCTTCCTTGTTCTTTTATATAGAAACAGGGCTTCCTGTTTAAATAGATTTTGTTTTGGTAAAATTAGTCCATTATGACTTTAATGAAAGTTTCCTTTTCTCAAGAATCCCTATAAAAATGTGTACAGAACTTTTATTTTCGCTCGGCATTCCTTTCAAATGATAAACAATAGTGGCCTAGTTTTTGAAATGCTTTTATCAAAAATATGATTAATGAGCGCTGAGTGAATGATTGGCATAGAAGTATTGTGTAGGTTTGTTCGAAACTAAGTACGTCATATCAACGAAAACACAATAAAAGACATTGAATAAAAGTTTTTAAATAGTTCTGGCTCTTGTCAGTTCTAGTTACCACAACAAGATTGTTGGTAATGTTTAGGAAACTTGAATTCTTAAAGCAAGAAAAAAAGAAAAACATTTATTTGACGCTTACAGAACTTATAACATTGACGAAAAATAAAGAAAATTAAAAAAAAACCAGAACAAAAAAAAACCTTAGCATTTAATTAGCTGCAATTTTATTGAATATAAAACTTTTCTACAAAAAATACAACCGACTTCAAAAAGAACACTAACCGGTGTAAAATAACTCTAAATTCGGAAGTCTGTGGCTTTGGTGGTTTTGTCTCATTCATGATTGGCCACCGACTTCCCAATTTAGAGTTATTTTACACCGGTTAGTGTTTTTTTTGAAGTCGGTTGTATTTTTTGATATAAAGTTTTTATTTTACAATTTTGAGTTTTGTTGTTTTTATGTGGATGATTCAATATTTTCCATTTCTTTTAATATTACATTGAAACAAATAAACAGATTTCGATGAAATCAAAAAGAAAAAAATCATGAACAAAAATGTTCATAAAATGAAAACTACTAGACCATAAACCATGTTAATTTTTGATGAGACCAAAAAGCAACTATTCCGCATCCAATTTAGAAAGAATCACGTAAACAAATCACACACACAAAAAACATCGTACATAAATCTCAGCGTTCTTAATCGGTGCACATACATACAAAAAAACGTTTAAAAAATAAATAAAATTTCGTAAAAATGTTCATAAAATGAAAACTACCGAGCCAAACTATGTTAAATGTATATGGAACCAAATTGCAACTATTCCGCATCGAACGGAGTAATCGGTGTACAAACATAAAAAAAAAATACAGATTGAATTGAGAACCTTCTTCTGAAGTCGATTAAAAACGATGTCTGGCCACGGACACATCCACAAAAGCCCTCAAGGAGGGACAAGTGTTCTTATGTAACAGTTTGGTCAAAGTTTAGAGAAGGGTACTTACCTTTAATTGGAACACTATTTACATTCCTGTCACCTTTGAAAGCAAATAGCTAGTAGATATATTTTAGAGTTTGTGTTCTTTGTGTTTTAGAGTCCAATATATTAGCTAGCATAGATTTGAGTTGAAAAAACTGAAGAAAAAAACTTAAGGGAACATCACCAGAGACCTGCTGGGCTATTGCGTATCATCGTTACCAGTTAATAATGATGATCACTGAGCATAGTGTTCAACAATTAACTGACAAGCAGCTGGTTTCGAATAGGCTATCATCCAGTGAATATCGAGGATGACGTCATGCGCACTCGCAGAAATGTGACGAAGCGTTCAGTACCCCGTCTGATAGTCACCGTAACTTGAATTCCACTTAAAATGTTATACCATTTTCTGTAAATTCTTAGCTGTCTTTAAAGTCCGCTGTGCAACTGGACGCCACTTGCAATGAGGAAGAAAGAAAAAAAAAAGAAAGAAAGAAAGAAATACAGAAAGAAAGAAAATTGTTTATTTGGACGCTCAGAACATAAAACAAAAATACTAATAATATAGATAAAAAAAAGAAAGAATTGATTCAAAACTAACGACAAAAATAAAAAGATCGGTGCGAGACCAAAAAGGCTCCTGTCTTAGCATTAGCTGTGACATTTAAAAATATAAATACCGCAGCGGAGGAGACAGCCAATGATCCTGGGTCGGATACAGAATATCCTTCCGTTTCAATGGTGGTAAATCTTCTCTAAGTGACACATTGTTGCTTATAGATATTCACGCGAATGAAATCGCTGGCACATCCAGTTCCTACAAACGTCTACTAATTATGCCAGAAATGATGTACTATCTATCATACATGTCTCTCGAGTGGATTAATTAACTAACCTACATTCAAAACATTAATTTTTAAAACCACAAAAAGTCAGCCAATAATCACAAGCTCTATAATCAACTACATGGGTGCATAGTATGTACCTAGGATGTCACAAAGTTTTATATATCGGTTTAGATAATGTAATTTATTAATTTATCATTTAGTTACTAGCTGGTGCCCACGACTTCGTCTGCGCAGGATTAGCATGCCACAATAGCTCGCAAATGGCAGTTTTTTTTTCTACTTACGTTACATTTAGCGTTATATTTTGCAAAATTTATTGAGTATCTTTATATTTTATAGCCTAGATGTGTTATTCTGATATTTAAGCTATATTATGTTCAGTTTCATTTTAATCCATTCAGTACTTTTTGCGTGAAAGAGTCCGTTTGCATGTAGCCTTATTCTATTTAAGCAGAGTAATCTATTACTAGCCATAGAAAACTGTAATACATGATGATTCTGGTTCATATCGTATATATTGTGCCCCAAGTAGCACAGAAGCGCTGAATAGTAGCTGAATCACTGTTCACACTGGAATCTTCAGCTGAATAAACCTGCTGAATAAGAGCGTTAGAGGCGCATACTCAGCTGATATAACTCTGATTTGGGCACAAATTAATCAGCTGTTAGCTGAATAATGTAGCTGGTTGCACTAAATCAGCGTTATTAGAGCATTATTAAAGGTAACAGTCGCCCCAAGAGTTGAATAATGACTGATTATCAGGGTATGTGTTACCGTTTATACACCACAAGGGCTGAATAATAGAGTACTTTTTACCTATTTTTCAGCACAAAATACACTCCAGGATATTAGTAACTCTTTTATGGACCGGACAATTCACAAGTTGCAAAATTGTGAATAATTTTCACCCTACTACTTATTATTTTGATATGTTTTGTGTGAACCATTTTGTAAAGTGTTTGTGGGAAATATAGGCAAATTTAATATTATCGGTAAGTAAAACTTTGTTTTCCTCCATATCCATGAAATTCGAATGGGAAAGAGAGTTTATTGTCAAATACTATATGGTCATAGACGAAAATTTTCACGCGCTCTCAAAATATCACAGTTTACTAGAAAATTATGGTATAAAATAGTTTGATGTTATTATTATAAAAAATAAGTCCTTTTATTTTTCCTTTATAATTTGACAATATGCTGTTTACGTGTAAAATGATTACATTTTCTATTCAAACTCTGTTGTTATTTTAGTTAATTAAGCAAAAACAAATTGTTATTATAATTGTATACATAGGTTAGAATCTAAAAATGGCAGACATGCAATGCGTACCGTATTAACCACAATCAAACGGCATGAGCTGTTTATGTGTCCACTCGTGGTACATATATCAGTAACGAGCTGTTACGAGTGGTTCTTGTGTTACACAAGTCAGCTACAGATTCATGTAAAGCTTGTTAGTGGGTTACATGTATGCAAATAACTGTAGGTTCACTGTATCATCTGTATTTCTGTTCAGAATCCTCAAATATTCTGTATTCATTTTTCGATGTAGGTATTCCGCCAGTCCTTTTTTTTATATTTCAACATATCACAATATCTTAAACGACGCGATGAGTATACTTACCTACCAAGTGCTGAATAAAGAAGTCTTCAAGGTCTTATTTAACGGCACTAGTAGATTAATTGTCAACGATAGTACAAGTATTCAGCTCTCACGGAGATTATGGGTAACATGTGAGCTTATATAGAGCAATTTGCTTTAAGTTAGCATTATATAATGATCACCCATAGTGATCATGTGGGCTTTATAAGAGCTATTATACGATTGCGTGTAACATGCTGATTAACATTACACAAATTCCACTGTGTGCAGCAAAAGGCATTATATCTTTGTTATTTGAAGTCACAGAATATCTGATTACATTATAGTAGCTCACTTGTTCTTTCTTAAAATGCAAGTGGTCTAAGGGTACACTTGTGGTCTTCAATTCAGAATATAGCTTAGTTAAAGTCCACAAAAATCCTTTAAATTGCTTAAAGCTGCATAATACTGAACTTGTTACCTATATTAACGCTGCAAGCGTTACAGTGTGGTCTCCGTGACGCATAATGACGTTCTTATTCAGGTGAAAGCTCACTTTTGACCTATTGCAGGTTGAGTGTACTGTAATAACACTTCATAAGTGGTAAAATTACCGATGTTACCTCTTGTGATATCTTATAATGCAGTTTTGTGCTACTTGGGTGACTACTTAAATAAATAAAAAAAGGACACTTATCACATAACATAAACTCACGCCTTTTTACCATGGGGGTTGGCTGATTCTACAGAACACCACCTGCTTCGATTCGTCGTTTGTACTGTCATTGTTTTTATATTGTATATCTTGTGTTTATTGACACAATTGAAAGGTTACTAGACTAACAAAATCATTGAACACAATATAAACTTAATAAATTGCGTGAAAATCACTCAGCAGTCCGAATGTAAATTCGTAATGGCGCTGATCTCGGCCGTCAGTCAGGAGTCACGTTAAGCTTCGGCTCCATTTAACACCATTAAAAATAAGCGTTGCTAAATTTCCCCACGCACAGAACTAAGCTTTATTGTCCCAGCGAGGAAATTGATATTTTGTACTGACTACTATTACATACCGTTAAAAAAAAACAGCGAATTTATAATGTGACTAGTCTTAATACGGCTGTCAAATAGAAACAAAAATCGGTAGAGGTTTGGTTTATTTGATATTCAAAATTTCATTTACCTTTCAGGCAAAAGCCAAATTTGAGGTAACAGTATTCAGCAAAGGATTACTCGCAAATTTGAATCTTCCCAAGAGTAAAACGCAATTCTTGTTAATTTACCCGTGGCGATTTGGGTCCTTTACAAGCGAATATTAACATAACATAACATAACAGCACGCCTGTATTTCCCGAAAGGTTCAGCAGAACTGTACATAAAGTACCTAAACCCACTTATGTTTAAGCTTATATTCATACCGTTTATTACTAATGTTAATGGATTATTTAAGTCGTATGGGGAAGGGAAACTATACCTACTAAATTTCTATTTAAATTACCTCTCTAATAGCGTATGTTCGATAATATTAGACTTGTATTGTCTAGTTGAAGGTCAAAGGTCAATTGTGATATGAAACGCTTGATTGCTGTATGATTGGAAATTTCAGATAATTGATTTGAACTTACACAACGACAACGTCTTAGACAACGTGTAATCTCAGTGCCATTAGAAATTGAAGAGTTCGTTTTGGTTTAGGCAGCCTTGACCCTCATAAGCTTTAGTATAATAAGCGGTCGTATACCTCGAGGGTAGGTATTGACTGATATTTGGTGAGATAAAAGGCTGACTATTATACATATTATATTTAGGAATGGTATATTTATCAACTTGTGCGAGGCAAAAATAAGAAAGAGTTAATTGCAAAAATGATTCCGTCTCTTTTTTATATGACATGTGTAATGTCCTTGACATAGTAGTAGGTTAAAGTGCAGTATAGTACCTAGTAATGATTAATAGAGACTATTAGAGAAATATTTAGTTCACTGCTGTAAATCAACTGATGCCAGTAAACTATCGCCATCTTAAAGTATGACAATGTATCTATTATAGTCACTCTCAGGGTTCCTTCATCAGCATTGTAACGGACACAATTTATTACAGACGAAAAAGCTAGTCCGCTAACAACACGACTAAAACGTGCTTATTGGAGCAAAGCTAGCTTTCATCCTCCCATGATTGATTGATTAAACTCACCCTCAAGACGAGCGATTAAAACGAGCTCATCTGCACCGTGAGCGTGTGGAGCGCGATTACTAACAAGCCCAGAGAGCGGACTGATCTCCCTTATGAGTGTACTCACTAGAGACCTGAGCTCCACTCGCTTCGCTTGCTTAGATCGATCCTAGTGGTTACAGTTTCAATACAATTCTAATGTAAAATTATAAAGTGGTATTTTTATTTAGTCTGTTGCCGTTAATAACTTTCTAATGTTCTCCTAATATTCACGCATTTGGGGTAACACGGTGACAAGCGCTGCTGTTGTTAAATAAGACGACTCTTCCGATAAAAAAATCGATACTGCCTAAGCTAGCATACACGGCTAATTCGGCCTGTTGCATTCTTCATTTAAATGTCAACTTTTTTAATTGCGGTATTCTCTCGATACAAAGTAGATTTACGACCGTTTTGTCAACAAACCAGGGTTTCTCGCGATTTCTGATGTTTTCATAGCTATTTTTTGGTTTATTGCATTCCTCATGTATTATCCGAATGATAATATATTATATCAGTTCTGAGGAGAATTACAGCCGAAGTGTTTCGAGAAATCAATTCGTCCTGTTCTGCACCGAGGCGAGCGCAGCTAAAAAGCTCTTAGCGAAGCCATTTTATGTATTAGAAGCACCTGCTAGCTATAAGTACTAGCTCTCATACTATTTGTCTTTTGATTTAATACTATAAAGTCACATAAAATATGTTGCGTCATTGCTTCAGCTTTTTTTTTGTATACAATGTAGTTCAGTATTATGCTGTTAGTAACTATCACTGACCAAGATTAAATATTTCTAGAACATTTTTATTTTCCATACATTAACTCACGCCTTTTCGGCAGAAACTACTGAAGGTCACCTGCTACAATTTTCACATAATTCTTTTGCTTCGGTAACGTTCATACTGGTCGTATATTATTTATTTTTTTAGCCTTTATTTGCCTTAAAATTCCATGCCTTATAAAATGTTCTATTCAACATCTCTTACGTTACATTATAATTTAAAAGATCAGTTAACATTTCATCAGACTTTTCGTTTTTCATTTTATTTAACAATATAC
Source organism: Euplexia lucipara (assembly GCA_921972225.1). NCBI lineage: Eukaryota > Metazoa > Arthropoda > Insecta > Lepidoptera > Noctuidae > Euplexia > Euplexia lucipara. The sequence continues at coordinate 13,894,088 of OV179148.1, forward strand.
ATACAACATAAAATTAAATATTCCATTTCATTCAACAACCATTTCAAAACTTATGAAAACATTAGTACATTCAGTTCTTTAGTATTATCATTTAATTTTTCAATGCTATTGACTTTTAAAAAGACCCTTAACGTAAACGAAAACTACATATTCTACCCATCACTGGTATATTTTTTTTCTTCTAGACTAGAACATAGGAGACCTGGGAATTCACTGGTTCTGGAGATATTGAAGGTCAAAGTAAAATAGTTTTTACGTCTTTTTTTTTCAAAATCGTATTTCAAGTATTATTAGTAATCTTTCTTCGGAACCAACATTATCACAATTATCGATTTTTCAAAACAAATTACGTATTCGAACTAACAAGAATGCAATAGGTACTAAACACAAGCGTGCGGTCGGTACCACAACCAACCGCAACCGCAACCCGCCCGCCGCCGTAATCTAATTAGATCAATAATAATAGTAGTAGATACAATATCACGTACAAAAATTGAATTCAAAAGTGGCACCTATTCTGATATCAAATTCTAGCTGAAATAAATATGAATTAATGTAAATTCAACCTTGCTTTTAAGGTAGAATTTAAAAGTGTCAAAAAAAGAATTAAAGTTTTGCTATCAAGACCGTTCGACTCCACTCATTTCTTGTTCTTGCCGGTAGAACAAGAAATGAGTGGAGTTCATCGTCATCGAAAAATATTAATTTTAATATTAAAAGGCCGCATAAAAATATGAATCATGTTTAAAAACTAATACAAATATTTGTTCTTAAACTAAACTTAAAATCCAAGTAATAAGGTTACAAACATTATTTAAACAAGTTCGTGCTTACTCTATTTTGGAACTATACCAAGTAGTTTTGGTCGTTGGGTTTCAATGTTCAGAATACAGTAGGTATTGAAAAACGTAGAGTTGTACATTTACAATAAATTTTATAAGCGCTGCTTCGTTTTGTATGCTGGTAAATATTGTTGACCAATGTCAAAAAGTGGCGAGACTATATAATAGTAGGTAAGTGCAATAGTTTTTTTTATTAAGCAAATCGCAAATCCCCCAAATCCGGGAAGTACCAATATGTCTTTTTCAATTTCGTTTACGTTCACTTTTACACACAAGTATAAGTTTATTTTAGACATCATTGACGTCGGTGAAGGGAAACATCGTGAAGAAACCAGGGCTCATAGTTAGCTAACTGCCCCGGCAAACTTCGTTCCACTTAAAAAATACTAGTTTATGACCTTGTCTCAGACTTACTGAATATACCCACAAAATTTCATAAGAATCGGTCAAGCCGATTCAAAGCAGTTTTGTAACAAACACTGTGAATAAATTAGATACTAGCAGACGTCACGCGGTTTCACCCGCGTAGTTCCCGTGCCCATAGGAATAAAGGGATGAAAATAAGATTAGAACATTCGGGAATAGTGTAGCATCCTAACGGTGAAAGAATTTTTCAATTCGGTCTAGTAGTTTCGGAGCCTATTCAATGCAAACAAACAATGAAATCTTTCCTCTTTGTAACATTAGTACAGATAAGTTGGAATTCACCAATCTGACTCGATCAAGCGTGGTGATTAATGCTCGTGCCTTCTCTATACGAGAAGAAGCCTTTATAAAAAAAAGTTATTTCCTAGCAAGCCATGTCTGGTGAAAAAAAAATTTTCACCAACAATAATAAACAACATTTTATAACACCTTGTACCTATCTCAGTATAGTAGTTTTTATTGAAGGTACATCGTACTCGCATAACAATCTTGCACATTCTTCTCCATACGAAACTATCTTTTGGAATGAGCAACGAGAATCATTCTCTTTTATTTAATTTGTAAGTATAACGTTCAAAAGTGCTTGTATTATTAGACGATAAGGCGACAATAGAAAGAAAATGGCGTATATGGAATCAGCTGTTTGTCAACTGTCAAGTGTTAACGAGTAGAATTTGTAATATGGCTGAAAATGAAATACACTTGACAGTTGACAAAAAGCTGATTCCATATACGCCATTTTCTTTCTTTAATAGAAATATAATTTGTAATATGGCTAGGCCTGCTGGATATAATTGAAATAAATGATTTGACTTTTGACTGACTGTTAAAATAAAAAATGACGTGTGGCACTCGGAGACTATTGCATAGCATTTTTTATCAACTCCTCTCCTCTCCCCCTCCCCATTCCTCCCCTCCCCCACACCTCCCTCACCCCTCCCCTCACCGCTCCCTCCCCTTCCCTCACCCCTCCCTCACTTTCTTCTCCCTTCCCCTCCTCCCTGCCTCTTCCCCTCCCCCTCTCCGCTCCCCTCTCACCTTATCCTTCCCATTCCCCTTCCCCTCCCCCTCCTTCTCCACCCCCTCTCTCTGTCCTCCTTCTCCACTCCCCTCCCCCTCCCCTCCCCCTCCCCCCCTAGAAGCTATGCAATAGCTTAAAAAACGTTAATTAACAAATATAATAAATTGAAATACCTACATAAAATAATGACACGAACGACTGTTTGGATTCATGAACATATTGTATAGTTATCACTTGCTTCAACGACGGCGAAGGAAAACATAGTGAGAAAATCGACATTCCTAAGAAAAAATCTCGACGCCATATGAAGCCAAATCAGAGGCATACAAACTCTGACATAAACAACACACGAAAAGAAGATAATAGTGAAATACACAAATAAATAAAATAAAATCTGCGAGGACTGAAAAACAGTGTATTCGTATAATAATCTCCTCGTAATACGTATACGATAAGTCCCTAATTGAGGGACCAAAAACTGTTGCCTCGTCATGGCGATTAGCGGATTGGTCAGAGGTAAGAAGAAACCTCTAGTTTTTCCTCTGTAAAGGTTTTCGCTCTCTGATGGAAATCACCATTTTATTCAGGTGCAACTCTGAATTCGCTTTTACGATATTTCACGTGGTTTTATATCTATTATGTGGCTTCTTTGATGTTGTATCTAGAGCAAGTCTGTTGACGGGACATACTCGTAATACATTTTCTTAGCCGTGTTTGTCTATATACATATTATTATTTTAGTATAATAAAACAGTAAAAAAACTATGTCTGTACATTGAATATATTAAAAAATTGAGGGGGGCTTAGAAACAGTAATAGAGCACGAATCCAAAAACAAGTCTGCCTGTTTGTCTGTTTGTTTGTACATGTTAATCTTCGGAACTACAGGACGGATTTGAATGATTTTGTTTTTGTTGTATAGATATTAAGTCTGGGCAACACATAGGCTATAATTTATCTGGGAAGCTCGAACACCTGATGCAGAACCGCAACAGACCAGCTAAACTACAGGAGATACAAAAATGGTACCATAAAAAAATTGTTCCATGTGATGAGCATTTTCTGCTGAGAGAATAAATTTGAAGATCTGGAACACCTGGTATGGAACTCCAAGAGCCCAGCTACACCATAACACATATAGGAATGACGTCTTAGCAAAAGTTGTTCGTTCTGATAGGCATTTCCTCCTGTTGACTTATAAAAATCGATGATCAGAAACATCTGATATGGAAATCAAAGCTATCACTAATTTCACTGTATAATTTAATAACAAGCTAGGATTACCTCCACGCGGTGAAGGCGGGAACAGTTCAGGACTGATGGTATATTTATTGAAAATTAGACTCTACTGGCCAAAACTCCCATTTTTTATTTTATTTTATTGAATAAATATACCTTCGGGCTTAAGTTATTTGAGTGTTTAATTTCCTTTTCCATTTATCTTCGTGACACGGTAGTCTACCCGGTAACGCAGGGGAGCAGCCACTTAGATTTTAATTGATCAGGTATCTTCACAACAAAACTATAACTCAAATCTTTCCCAATGTTCCAATAAAGGTGCTAAGTGATTCAAGATCATTTAATAAGATTCCAATAATCTACCGAAGAGCGTTAGGAGAGACTTGATGCTGTTCGAGAACATGAGGCTGCAACTCGCTCCGTGGAAATTTCTTCGGATCGCGAAGCACGCCTGCATTCTCAGCGTATTTAGGCATCTACATCCAGGTCTCTAGAAATCAGTGAAGAATATGATGCGCGACTGATCGCTAATCGTGAACGTCATGCACTGTGTCGCGAGTTAGAGACGTTCACGGAAAGAGCATCACGCTTGAGTTTTCAGCGTATATACTCGTACGCATCGACTCTAGAAATAAGTGAGGGAACGTGATGCGCGACTGACCACTGATCGTGAACGTCACGCAACATATAGGCTATAATTTATTTTGGAAAATGGAACACCTAAAGGATAAGAGATATAAAAATGGTGACATTGCAAAAACTATTCCATGTGAAGAGCGTTTTCAGCTGTGAGACTAAATTTGAAGATCTAGAGCACCTGTTGTGGGAACTCCAAAGACCAGCGACAATCTATACATATAATAAGACTGTAATAAAACTGTGTCTGTACATTGAATATATTTAAAAAATAATAATTGAGGGGGGTTTAGAAACAGTAATAGAGCACGAATCCAAAAAAAAAGTCTGTCTGTTTGTCTGTTTGTCTGTTTGTCTGTTTGTCTGTTTGTTTGCACACGCTAATCTTCGGAACTACTGGACGGATTTGAATGTTTTTTTTTTTGTTGTATAGATATTAAGTCTGGTCAACACATAGGCTATAATTTATCTTGGAAACTGGAACACCTGATGCAGAACCGCAACAGACCAGCTAAACTATAGGCGATACAATAATGGTCCCATAGCAAAAATTGTTCCACGTGATGAGCATTTTCTGCTGAGAGAATAAATTTGAAGATCCGGAACACCTGATGCAGAACCGCAACAGACCAGCTAAACTATAGGCGATACAAAAATGGCCCCATAGCAAAAATTGTTCCACGTGATGAGCATTTTCTGCTGAGAGAATAAATTTGAAGATCCGGAACACCTGATGCAGAACCGCAACAGACCAGCTAAACTATAGGCGATACAAAAATGGCCCCATAGCAAAAATTGTTCCACGTGATGAGCATTTTCTGCTGAGAGAATAAATTTGAAGATCCGGAACACCTGATGCAGAACCGCAACAGACCAGCTAAACTATAGGCGATACAAAAATGGCCCCATAGCAAAAATTGTTCCACGTGATGAGCATTTTCTGCTGAGAGAATAAATTTGAAGATCCGGAACACCTGATGCAGAACCGCAACAGACCATCTAAACTATAGGAGATACAAAAATGGTACCATAGCAAAAATTGTTCCACGTGATGAGCATTTTCTGCTGAGAGAATAAATTTGAAGATCCGGAACACCTGATGTGGAACTTCAAGAGCCCAGCTACACTATATCATATATTGGAATGACGTCTTAGCAAGAGTTGTTCAGCCTTATGAGCACTCGCTGTTGACGTATAAAAATCGAAGATCTGGAACACCTGTTGTGGAACTCCAAGAGCCCAGCTACACCATAACTCAAATAGGAATGACGTCTTAGCAAAAGTTGTTCGGTCTGATAGGCATTTCCTGTTGACTTATAAAAATCGAAGATCAGAAACATTTGATATAGAAATTAAAACTATCACTAATTTCATTGCATAATTATAAAATAACATAAGTAGGAGGTACTACGCGGTGAAGGCGGGAACAGTTCAGGACTGATTTTCGATGACGATGGTATATCGTTGAAAATTAGACTCTACTGGCTAAAACTCCCATTTTTTTATCGTATGCCTTCGGGCTTATGTTATTTGAGTGTTTAATTTCCTTTTCCATTTATCTTCGTTACACGGTAGCTTACCCGGTAACGCAGGGGAGCAGCCACTTAGATTTTAATTGATCAGGTATCATCACAATAAAACTATAACCATGCCTAGAAAGAGGTCAAATTTTTCCCAATGTTCCAAAGGTGCTAAATGATTAAAGACCATAAGATCCCAACAATCTACCGAAGAGCGTTAGGAGAGACTTGATGCTGTTCGAGAACATGAGGCTGCAACTCGCTCCGTGGAAACTTCTTGGGATCACGAAGCACGCCTGCATTCTCAGCGTATTTACGCATCTACATCCAGGTCTCTAGAGACCAGTGAAGAATATGTGCGCGACTGACCGCTGATCGTGAACATCATGCACTGTCTCGCGAGTTGGAGACGTTCACGGAAAAAGCATGACGCTTGAGTTTTCAGCGGATATACGCATCGACTCTAGAGATAAGTGGGGGAAGGAGATGCGCGACTGACCGCTGATCGTGAACGTCACGCAACATATTATAGGCTATAATTTATTTTGGAAAATGGAACACCTAAAGTAAAAGAGATATAAAAATGGTGCCATTGCAAAAACTATTCCACGTGAAGAGTGTTTTCTGCTGTGAGACTAAATTTGAAGATCTGGAGCACCTGTAGGGGAACTCCAAAGCCCAGAGACAATATAACATATACATAAATGGCGTCTTAGCAAAAGTTGTTAAGTCTGATGGCATTTCCTGTTGACCAACAAAAATAAAAAAAATCTGGAACATCTTGAATCGTCTCGCGCATCCCATTGATTTCCCGTCCCCGGGCTTATAGAATTCGACATCAGATGTTTCAGATCTTCGATTTTGACGACCCCGTTGTCGCTGGCATAAGCAACAGGATCCGCGTACGAAGTCGCGGGCAGAAGCTAGTATAACATATATATAGAAATGTCATTTTTACAAAAGTTGTTAAGTCTGATGGTATTTCCTGTTGACTTTAAAAATAAAAAATCTGTAACGTCTTAAATCGTCTCGCGCATTCCATTATTTTGCCGTTCTCGGGCTTTTTGAATTCGACATCAGATGTTTCAGATCTTCGGTTTTGACGACCCCGTTGTCGTTGGCATAAGCAACAGGATCCGCGTACGAAGTCGCGGGCAGAAGCTAGTTTGAAATAAGTATGGACAAAAATACCTAATAAATACATTATACGGTAAAAGGAAAAACATAACATAATTTTAATTTAAGCGTTGCTTTCGAGGCGTATGTCTCTGAATACTTTACGTTCAATATATTATAATTATTAGACTATATTTCAGTAATTAGGCAGCATCAAAGACATTCAATAAACTAGGCAATATTTGTACCATATTTTACTTAGCGTTTTGTAAAACTTGTGATCTGTAACTAAACATCTTGCCAGGACTCGAGACTTAAAAGCTATATTTAACTCTACAAGAGACCTGCGAACGGAAGGTAAGTAAGTGTATTATAAAGATTGTATCTAAATACTATTCGGAGTTCCCTACCTACACAAAAATCTACATACCTACATTCAATTATCTATTTAAGTGAACTATATTGAAGTGTCTGTTTGTAATTAGAAAATAATAGATTATTACTAAATGCACAATATTCGTATGTAAGCAAAGAATCATTTTCTTACATTTCAGTGTGTTTTCTGTCTCACCGGTTTGTTTGGGAGAGACTGTGAATTTTCATTGGCAGCTGATATATTACCAAGTAACTTATATTTTAGACAAATTATGTTTTAAATTAAATTACTTACTCGTGGACGAAGTCACGGGTAACAGCTGGTTAAAAATAAAATAAGTCACCAACCCGCACTGAACAAGGTAAGGCAGGCCTCGTCGCAGTCTGGAGGTTGTGTCTAACCAGTTAAAGAGTTTTTGTTCAGCATTGAATTAGATTTATACCGACAAGCACGATCATTTGTTCTGTGTCTGGGTGTAGTTTATCTATAATGTAAATGGATTAAGAAATATGTTTATAGGTTATCTAGTACTCGTATCACAAACTCTGTTAAGTGTAGGACTAGAAGACGTTGTATGTGCAAGTTGTGGAATATTTATTTATTATGAATTGCCTACTCCTAAGAAATGTTTAATAAGAGCACGACAATTTGCTTACTAAAACTTAACTAGAAGTGCATTACCCGTTCTTCATATTCTTCTTTATCCGTTTTAAATCAGGCGTACGTATCTTACGTACCTTAAGAAAACTATGCTAAGAATTGAAAGAATAACGGAAATTTTTATTATATATGTATACGTGCTGTCTCGTAGAAAATATCGCGTAAGCGGTTTTCTAAGAAATACTTACGTAATACATCAGCGGGAGCAGCTTACTTATATTGGTCCATGAAATGTAAACCTATTATAAGGAGTCTTTGTAGCATCCTAGAATTGTTAAACAACTTTTACAAGACTATACTCGTAGGTGCGTTCCGACCTTCTATCCTTTAAAAGCACAAACCTTGAAGGTCCAATTGGGTGTCTAGAAGAATAACCTTCCAACAGCAATTCCACTGACCTGCATATATCTTTTTTCCCTCTCTTTATTGAGTCCATCAAAATGCTGTCTGTAAAAGATCGCTTTCAGCGATAAACCTGCGCATTGTAACACCCTATAAAAGTTACCCTGTTAAAAGTTATTATTTACAAGTTTTAATGGAGTAAAATAAAGCATATTTTATTATTTTTCGTTTTATTTTCACCTTTCTTCGAAAGTCGAACGTAAATATTCAGTAACAAACAAGAAAAAGCTTGCTGTAGTGAAAGTGTCGCCTTTATTGAAGTTTGCTTTTAACGCTTCTGTCTTTTCCCTCGTTCGCAAGCAAAATAATAAATGATTCATTCATTTTTCATTCCAATCTTACATACATAAATGTAGGATCTGTTTTTTGTTAGATAGTGTGGTTCGATATATTAAAAAATAGTTAAGTAAGATTCCACATAAACCGTACATTTTTGTTCACTGGCATTGTGTCTCGTGATTAATTTTATCGGCCGAATTCTGTAATAACTATGTACGTAGTTATGAAAAGAATTTCCATGAAAATGATCCTCATATAATTTATTCACGATATTCCTCGTGGATACCCCTCGTGTTAATTAAAACTCTGCTTGTAGGTCTATTGGATTAGTCCTCGCCTCTCATGTATGAGGTTGCTGTTTCAAAGCTTAGAAGTCAAAATTTGGTAATCTGCTTTAAACAAACGTGGAGATTACTAGCGAGATAGTAATAGCATTATTTGTAGTTCTTCGTTTCTCTAAATAAGAACGTAGGAAGTGTTTTAAGGATTTATTCGTATTAAACGGATAAATTAAAACAGGAATAAACTTTGCTAATGACATACTTACTAAGAGCCCGCGTCGTCGCAAGTATACAAATAATACTGATCTATTTTTATGTTATCATTGAGCAGACAAATTATATTTTAGCTAGAACTATACTTATTTATACTTTGTACCTAAATGTTAATCATTTATTTGTTTGCTCAGTCGTTCTATAACGCTAACGAGTATTCATAAATTGGATCCATGTTATGGAAAGTACCTTCGCAATACGCATTTATAGGTAGGTACTCTGCGCTAATACTTGACAGAAACAGAGCGTGTAAAAAGTACCTACATTACGAAAATGTATAACAAAATAACGCATTTTACGTAGCAGAAAATGAATATTCCTATCTTAATAAATCTTGAATATAATTTAACTCTTATCATAATGCATAGGTATATCTTTATCCTTAGGTTTACGAGATATATTAAATGTCAGGTATTGCAAATGTCGATAAGAACGTTCGTTTTATTATAACATATTTTCTGACATAACGTATAGATTCCATTTATCTGCTGTAAAAGTAGGTACCTACTGAAGTTCTATACTAGACCAGTGAACATCATAGAGAATGCTTTGTTAAATATGATACTATCATACCTATTACTCTTAAACTGTCGAAAAAGCTTAGCTCTGCAGCATACGCTGTAAGAAAAAATCGTGATTTAACTGATGTAGAGACAGCCCGTTTAGTGTAATTTAGTTATATTCATAGCTAAATGTCGTACGGTATTCTATTGTAGGGGAATGCTGCCGACATTGAAACTATGTTTGTCTTGCAGAAAAGAGCTATTCGATCTATTTATAAACTAAGTCCGAGAAGTGTCTCAGTCAACACATTAATCTCCTTAAATTTTTCCCTTAGAGAAAAATTTAAGGAGATTAATGTGTTGACTGTGCCTTCTCAATATATTTATGAAAATCTTTTGTATACACATAAACACACTAATATTTTAAAAAAATACAGCAATATTCATAATATAAATAGGTACTAGGAACAAGGACAAATTTGTTATTCCTTTTACCAGGCTGAAGAAAATAGGTGGGTCGTTTAAATGCCAATGTATACGTTTTTACAATAAGCTTCCTACCCATGTCCAAGATCTAAGCCTTAATAAGTTTAAATCATTTGTAAAGCGTAAATTATGTTACCAAGGTTATTATAATGTAAAAGATTATATCGAGGACAAAAAGGCCTGGGATTGAACTGCTCCGATTATTATTTACTTATTGTTTTTGACATTTTAATTCTTTATTTAATTATTTTGATATGTGATAATCTGCATGGATCTTACACGATTTGTCCAAGATTTTGTATCAAATGTTTTTATTAACCGACTTCAAAAAAGGAGGAGGTTCTCAATTCGGTTGTATTTTTTTTACCGATATTCAAAATTCTTTTTTTGTTTCATAGGTTATACTAACAGATTGGTCCCATTTGTATCAAAACTCATATCTGATGAGGGATCTTCGAGGAATTGAGGGAACTCCTCAAAAAATATAGACACACATGCACCGATTTTAACATTTTTAGTAACAAATCAAGCATTTTCATTTAGAAAGTATCATTTGGTGACGAAAAACTGATGAAGAAGTCAGGCAACGGAACTCTTCAACGCATAACAGCAAATTATTCGATTGCTATAGCCAGATGTCTATGCTGAGCTTTTGAATTTCCACAACATAACATTACGCCATTCTATTTTAAAAGGGGCCGGCGGAGATGTACAGATTAATGTTTAGATAGAACAAGTTAGCAATTGTTATCCAATTTCAATGATTCTTTCAAGTTTTGAAAGATTTTCTTTACATACAAAGAAACTAAAAATTACAAAATAAAAACTTTTTTACAAAAAAAACAACCGACTTCTTAAAAAAAAAACTAACAGGTGAAAAATAACTCCAGTTTCGGAAGTCGGTGGCCAATAATGATCAAAACAAAACCACCAAAGCCACAGACTTCCGAAACTGGAGTTATTTTTCACCTGTTAGTTTTTTTTTTAAGAAGTCGGTTGTTTTTTCTGTAAATTTTTTTTTTATGTTATTTACACTGTTGACATTGAATGTATATTGACATGTATTTTTACTTTGAAAGTATATTATGTTTTTTTTTATTGTGGATGTAAGGACTATTTGGATTCTTTTAAATTTTCTTTTCTAAAGATAAAGATAAAGAAGATAAAGATTATTTATTTGTTTAAACATAGTATACATACAAAAGCATGCAAGATCTTACAGTGTAAATCTTTTTAAGTTCTTTTATTTATTTATTTTACATTTTGTCTGGCAGTTTGTTGTCTGGACTTTAAAAGAGATTAGACCTCTGAGTTTCTTTCGGTGTTTCTTCTCTGAGTAGTCAGGTAGTGAAACACCGTTCTTCTCTACTACTTAAAAAAAGACGTGTAAAAGTGTTTGTGAAAACCTGTTTACAAAAATGAATATCATTTATCATTTACCATTTAAAAGCTATTATTTTTACTGCTGGAATAGGTTCAATAATATTTTCGACATTTAAAAAAACTTTTCCATTAACTGGAACCATTAAATACTTACTAGTTAAAAGTTTAGCGCCTCTCGTTTCTGTAGGAGATTTTGGACGGAAGGATAATTTCATTTAGCCATTATTTGAGCAATTTCGCTGCGTAGTGAAATGAGTTTTCTCTTCTGTTGTATAACTGGAAACAGAAAAGGTATTCAATGCCCCAGGGGCTGTCATCTGCATTAGTAGGATAGAGTGACTGAATAGCGTATTCATACTACTGAAACAAAAGATAGCTGACTAATTCAGATTTTGAAAATTGGCGAGCACGTTTAAAATTGCTCTTGCAGTTAATTGTCGAGTATACATATAAAAATATTTTGTCCCCTGAATGACTGACTGACGGATTAACGTACCTACAGCCTAAATGGCTGATCGCAAAGACATTTAATACCTATAGACCGGACATCACGAACAATTTTTCATCCGAAACTTGTGTCCTACTGGACACAAGTCTATGAGTTTTTTTAGTACGCTCCGCTGCCGCTCCAATATCCATATATTATTCTAGATGGCGTTACTGAGACATGGGATCAACGGTTTTCCATGACAATTTCTCGCTTGTCCGCCCTATAGTATTTTAAATCTCGTTGGCTGATCGCTTGGTGTACAGACGCCAGCACATCAATCTACCCCAAACTGTAATATATTCCCAATTGAACATGAACCTTATAGTGTTTCGAATAAAGTTGAAAACCTATCAAAGAAATTTGACACATTGGGGTAGGTTGATGTGCTGGCGTCTGTAATAAAGAGATTCTACTCTATTCTATTCTATGATGTAAGCTTTTAACCGGAGCTCGACGACTGGGTAAAATGATCCTGATACAATTGTGAAATTCTTTTATAATGTTTTGGCAATAAGTATAAAATATTTTTCAGGGTCGAATAAATACGACGATGATATTTGAAAAGGGGTTTAATGTTACACACTTTCAAATAATAAATTGAATAAATCACAAAGGATTTTACGCTTAATTCAGCACATTGATTGATTTCAACTGTTCGCCAAATTCACAAAATTATTGCGACCCTCAGGGGTCAAATCCTTAGACTTGCTTTCAAATCATTGAACATAATCTTAGGATGGATAGAAACGAACTGAAATCGTAGGCTCAGTCGTTAAATGCCCAATTCCTAAAATGCCTAGCATTCTACAAATGCCTAATTCGGCAAATGGCTGATTCGCAAAAGGACTAATTCTTAAAACGGCTAATTCGCAAAAGGACTAGTTCTTGAAATGGCCAATTCACAAAAGGACTAGTTCTTAAAATGGCCAATTCGCAAATGGACTTATTCTGGAAATACTTACTTACTTACTTACATAAATAAATACACATTATGAACGATCGAAAAATATTACTACCTACTATACTAAGACTACTGTCCCGTATTGCCCACAATCCAACGGAGTTGCTGAAAGGACAAATAGGTCCTTAGTGGAGAAATCTCTGTGTATGCTGCAAGCAAGATAAGTAACCTACCAAAAGCGTTCTGGAAAGAAGCGGTAGGTACGTACTGCTACTTATTTGAAATACAGATGTCCTCATAGAGATTTAGGCAATCGTACTCCGTATGAAATGTGGTTTATTAGGAAACCAGACATTTCTCATCTACGGATATTTGGTTGTCGTGCATACGTTCATGACCCGTCTTGCAATCAGCAAAGTTAGATGCTAAAGCAAAACTGTATACGATATTCGTTGGTTATTGTGACGGTAACAAATTATATAGGTTTTGTGATCCTACTAACATTAGAAAAAGTATAAAAGGTCGAGATAACATAGTGTTTTTAGAGGATTGTTTCTCTAACGATAAAATAGGTGACGAATCAGATTGTCATAGTATTGTTCTCTCTTCAGAAAACAGTAATTTACAGGTGCAAGACAGCTCAGTCGAACCTGTTGCGAGTTTAGGTATTGGTGCTGCTGTATCACCCTTAGCTGTGGCTTATCCTTTTCCTACAACTGAAACAGTACAAGTTGAGGAAGAAAGGATGCCGGTAGAACCCCATAATAAGTACAATTTAAGGGAAAGAAAGCCAGTTAGTTACTGTTTCGTTTGTTGTAGTTAGGGCTTGCAATATCCGTTCGTTTTTACTATCCGGATAATACGGATTTTAAAAAATTGCTATCCGGATTATCCGGATATTTCGGATAATACGGATATTTTTTTGTTTTTATTGTAAATTAAATTAATAAGCTTTTGTAACACGTTCTAATTAGTCTCTCAAGCAAAATGACAAAAATTTAAACTATACCAATATTTCAAGTAACAATTACAAAATTGTTAACTTTCTAAAATTGTGCTTTAAAACACCGATATCGCACTATACAATCGAATGTACTTTTCTCATACTAACAATTCTAATTAAACATGAGATCTTACATTTATTACAAATCATAACATCGCAATCCAATCGACCTGTATAAAACATTATAATGTGAGTGCTTTTTGTATTTAGTAATCCTAAGATTTCTGTAACATACTTTGTTTCTACCTGTTATTGGCTATGCGTTGCTTATTTAGTTGTTAAGCATCTATTACAGCTGTTGCGTACACTTGGATTGTGGAATGAGCTCCCTGCCAAGGTTTTCTCAGAGGGCTACAGTATGGGGTTCTTCAAAAGGGGAGTAGATAGGTTTTTAAAGGGTCGGCGACGCGCGTGTGGCGCCCCTGGTGTTGCAAGTGTCCATAGGCTACGGTACCACTTACAATACTACCGCTTACAATCAGGCGGCCCGTAAGCTTGTTTGCCGCCGTCGTGGTATAAAAAAAACTATTTATATAAATATACCATAAATGACAATTTCGTTAAATGTATCAAAAAAGAATAAAAAGAAAAATACACAAATACTAATTATTTGCAAAGTAAAGAACTGTTATAATCAAGACGTGTTAGGTGAGAGGTAATTATTTTGAAGTATAATAATATATTTTTAAATGATGCTAATGATTGATCTTGTCTCCCTGACACAGGCAAAGCATTCCATAACCGTATAGCCTCCACTGAGAACAATGGGCCTAAAGATTCAAGTTTTTTGATGACCTCAGATATATCATGTGTGTCATGAAGAAACTTGAACATGTATTGATTGATATGTTTTCAGTTGAAGAAGAGCAACCTTCTTAATATCGTGTATTGTAGGTCGGTCTAATTGGTGTGGAGTGTCCATCTGTAGCCAAGCAGAGCTAAGCAAAGCCTGTATTTTGGCTATGTATATAGAATGTTGGAATTAATTATAATCTCTGCCACTAAATTGACTCAATATTATGATGTGTATGACAGCATGTATGAATGTAAACGAAGCAAAAGAATTATGTCAGAGTCGTAGCATATGGCACTCTGTACTTTCTCATTTCAACCTACCCTCATGAAAAAAGGCGTGCGTTTATGTATTTATGTATGATTTGGGAAGTAAAAAAACAAAAGCGAGAGTGATTAACTATATTGAAATAATAAATAACGTAATAACAGTAATGCACATTACAGATGACAGCTTTTTATTTAATATTTCAAAGTGAAATAGAACTATCCGTAATATCCGAAAAAACCGGATTGTGATGCAAGTAAAATCCGGATTTTAAAATCGGCGGATATCCGGATAATACGGATATCCGGATATCCGGATTGCAAGCCCTAGTTGTAGTTCAGCGATGCAAACACCAACGTTGTGTACTTGAAACAGGTATATTTTAATTTAATTGTTTATATGTATGTGTCGTGATGGCCCAGAGGTTCAGACGCCTACCTCTCGTGCACGAGGTTGTGGTTCAAATCCGGACAAGTACCAATGTGACTTTTTCAATTCATATGTAGTTTCTAAGTTTATCTTAGACATCATTGACATCGGTGAAGGAAAACATCGTGAGGAAACCTAGACTTATCTATACTTCTATACTAATAATATAATATAATAATATAATAATAATAATAATATTATAAAGTGGTAAAATTTGTAAGTTTGTAAGTTTGTATGTAGGGGGTAATCTTTGGAACTAATGATCCAATTTTAAAAATTATTGTACTGGTGGAAAGCTACACTATTCCCGGTGGACATAGGCTACTTTTTATCCGCGTTTTCCCACGGGAACGGAAACTACGCGGGTGAAACTGCGTGACGTCTGCTAGTAGTTAATATAAGTTTGAAATCGCCAATCCGCCTTGAGCAAGCGTGGTGATCCATGCTCGAGCCTTCTCTGTATGAGAAGAGACCTTTGCCCTGCAGTGGGACAGTAACAGGCTGGTATTATTATTATTATTTTATATGTATGTGTACCTATAGTCATTTTGGTTGTAATATTTAGTGACCGACCCGTGGTACAACTGCGATGTCCAACTGGTTGTACCTAATACGGAGAAGTAAATTTACCCATGGTTCAACTCTTTTTTTCTGATATTTATGATTATGACCCGTGGTACAACGGTGGAATTATGTAAAACAAATGAACGTCTAAAACACAGGACTTGGGGCATCCCGACGTTAGGTTAGTTCGGTTCCTTTAAACCCTACAGACAGAAATAGGAGCCCCGCGTTTCCTTTTCCTGTTTATTACTAGTAGTTGTTCCATAGATACATTAAATTCCCAGAAGTACAACTAGTTGGACCAAGGAAAGAACAACTCACTCGAGTTGAACCATTGGTAAAGATATTTTTATACCACTTGCTCAAAAAAGTGACATTCTATGCCACAAAAAGCGAACATACCAATAGTCATTTTTAATCTGTTAAAAACAGGGAAAGAAAATTGTACTGAATTTCATTCATCCTCTAGGGGGAGAATGTGATTTAAATTTGGAATACTTACCGAAATTTATACTGAACTACATCTTGCATCTGTGTTTACACCATTGAGGTTGTATATAAAGCATTATACCTACATCTTTTTGAAAAAGGAATACGCATTTATTATGCAGTTATGATTATTAAATAAAAATATAAAAACATACATATGCATATAAAACTGATATTATTAATCAAATTTTCTAATTGGCAAAAATATGTCCTTTCAAGAATTGGTCTTTTTAAGAATAGGTCATTTTGAGAATTGGGAGTTTTAAGAATTAGGCATTTCCAGAAATAGGTATTTTCAGAACTAGGTATTTAGCGAATTAGCCCTTTTTCAAGCTGTTGGTCATTTTACGAATTGGGCATTTAACGACTAAGCCAAATCGTATTTGGGAAAACAGTTTTTACGATTCATTTAACTTTAGTTTTTTAAAGTGGTGACAAAGAACATTTGATCAGATTAGACGATTTTCATAAAGTTCTAAATATGCTTATTTTCTAACGTTAAAGTAAACAAACTCTATCGTCTATTTTATATCACGGTTGCAGTATTAATGGAAATCTTGATTGTCACAATTTACCTTTTAAATTAAAAACAAACTCAATCACTTAGGAACTCGCTGTTCAGATAATTTCTTAAGGCTCTGCATATCAAACGTTGGCAAAGTAGCCAATACGATTTAAAGGTTTTTTTGTTAATAATAACAAAAAAACCATCATCTTAATTTTGCATCATAAATGCAAAATTAATATGTAATAGTTTTAGGTTTCATAAAACCATTTGGGAAGTTTACAAGTGATATTTAGTCACCCAAAACAGTGTTACAATAATAACAATTGGTTCATTACCAATGTATTAATGCGATATTTTACCATTCAATTGTCAGGAAATAAATTCTATTCAATTCTAAAAAAACCTTTTTAGTTCATTGCCGATTTGTAGAACGCATGCCCTTAACTCACTGGCTGTACCAAAATCGAGGTACTGTTTTAAGTAAAACGCTTTCTAGATAATTGTATCCACAGTTTCAAATTATTAATCAGTATTTTAATGAATCGGTAGATACACGTAGTACGTAATTAATTTTTAAGGACGATTTTTAAGGAAACTACGGAATACACGCAAGTTATAGCGAAGATTTTAAAGGAAATTACGGAGACACTGTTTTGATAAGTACTTTAAGCACTATATTACAATGGCAAGGATTACCGATGCCGGCAATAATTCAGCCAATATAAAATGTGAAATATTCCACAAAAAATATTCCACAACTTTTCACACAACGCCATTTAGTCCCAAGTTAAGCTTGAGAGCTTGTGTTATAGATACTAATCAGCTAATAAACATACTTATATAATTCTAAATACATACCTACATATTATAGATAAATTACACCCAGACACACAAACATTTGTCCTGGGTGGGAATCGAACCCACGACCTCCGACATAGCAGTCAGGTTCACTAACTACTATACCAACAGGCCAACAAAAAAAAAACAAAATGGAGAAAAACATTAAGGATTTCTTTTTTTAAATATTCATAATTTTTAACGGTTTCAATACTATTTTGGGGTCGATATTCATAGCGGAATTATACCAGTATTTTATATGATCTTCACAACCTAGTTACTGCGTCAGATGATATGATACCCCTTGTAAGATTGGATGTCAGACTTTCTGGGTTCTGACTTCCAACGCTCGTAGCAAGATCACCTTAGAAACGGGTATGTATCAACAAAGCGACAGATCGGAGAAACATTTCTACCGATTATGGAAAGAATATAGGTAAAGATATTGTAGACTATTTGTTGACTGAAGAATGGACATAATACTTCTTTTTAAACTTGACATTGTCGTGCTCAAAACAAAAACGTTTCTACAATCTGTCACTGTCGATTCCTATGTAGACAAAATCCGTTTTTTTATATTCTACGATCTTTTTCGATTCTACATTATAGAATCGAAAAAGATCGTAGAAGATCGTTAAGCCGTCGGTACCGAATGTCATTTGTAGATCTCTGACAGTCATTACTGTCAGAGATCTACAAATGACATTCGGTACCGACGGCTTAACGTGTTTTCCGAAACATAGGAGGGAGAGCTTTTAATATGTTGTGAATGGTCACCTATTCCATTCTCGGACCGGCCTCCGGGTAGCGTTCCTTAACCTAGAAGATCGGATAGAACTGTGCGGCTATACTTGGCAGATAGACTTTGCCACAAGTGCCTTTTTGAACTGACATGTTATTTATGCCGCCGCGTTAACGGGTACCCTAAACGGGCTAATCGATACGTAGTTGTTATTATTTTTTTCATTTATTCAATGTGTACGTGACACGCGTGATGTTGCGAGTGTTTTGCAGCAAAAAAATCTGCGGAATAGACACTTTTAGATGCTAAAACAATTTTCATATCCGTGATGTGTTTTTTTGTTGGTAAACAATCCACATGAAAATACAACAAACAGCAATTTGTTTGTTATTGTTACAAAGCATACATACCTACGTTGGATATGTTGTTAATTAAGGTAGCAATTACTTTTGCACTTTTTCTTTCACAAAAAAAAACAGGTAACTAGAGGTACCTAGCAATTTTTTAAAGTGATTTAGGGCTGTCGGTACCTAAATTGCACTAACGCTTTTTCGCAACAGAAAAAATAGTCCGACCCATGCTGTGAAGCGACGTTCCTTGAAAGCATATTTTAGTTCCTATTTACTTTAAAAACGTTTACAGACTTAAAAGCTTCATCTAGATGGACTAAAAAAAACTGTACTTAATTTTATAGTGCTATTGACAGAGGGTTCGGCACAAAGTCATCAGTAGCTAGTTTGTCCATTTCGGGAATCAGTAAATATTACCAGGTAAAGAAGTATTGTAGTAAAAATTAAGCTTTG
This sequence comes from Euplexia lucipara, assembly GCA_921972225.1. NCBI lineage: Eukaryota > Metazoa > Arthropoda > Insecta > Lepidoptera > Noctuidae > Euplexia > Euplexia lucipara. Next base: position 13,913,357 of record OV179148.1, read on the forward strand.
TAGTTTTAAAAATGGTTTAACATGCGTAGGTATACCTACGTCGCGGTTCATTCTCGAACGGCATACTTACATATATATATATATAGGTGTTTTAGCGTCATTAACCTGTTACTTGGTTCCTCGAACAGTTCATGTAGGTACAGATGCCAGCACGTCAACCTACCCCAATGTGTCAATTTTTTTTTATTGGTTTTCAACTTTATTCTAAACAAAATAAGGTTCATGTTCAAATGGGAAAACTTTACAGTTTGGGGTAGATAGATGTGCTGGCATTTGAACATATAATATGTTGCCTCAGTGAATAAACTATTTTTCATTTTTTTATTATAAATGCAATGGCATCACATATGTACACAAATTAGCATTTTTTTAACAGCTACAGCGAAGTGATTTTTATAAGAGTTCTGTTTTATTCTTATGAGTTGTGAAACACATCCATAGAATTACTACGAAACTGAATAACTATATTGCAGATGTGGAAAATTAAGATTTAGTAGATATAATATAAATTTTATTTCCTTAGCCCCAAGAACTTCTTCTAAATATGTTATCATTGACGTGAATGATTGCAGTTATAGACTTTGTGAAGACAAACATGTCAAATTGACCTATGTGTACAATAGATCATTTTGATTGGTGGCTGTAGTTTGAAACGAATTGTTTCCAACTAACCCTATTTCCGCTCGTGAATGCCATGAAATATGGTATAAATATTTATTGTATCGTCGTCTTCCTTCTGATAACTAAACAAGAAACTCTGATCACTTTGTTATATAATCGCACAATATATTATTAGTTTAGAGAATTAAAATCCTTAAGAATTCCACACATGCACCTTAGTTAAAATTATAAATAAGTAACAAAAAATAAATCACTTATAAACACAAAACTCAGCAGCAGTACTATAACAGAAAAATAGACTATTTAGAACTGCCTTCAGTTAGAACTTTTATGAAAGGAAACCAAAACAGTTTGAGGGAGCTCGGTTAATCAATGTTTGTGTGCAAAGTAATGCACCATAAAATTGATTGTCCACAAATTTAAACTTCCGTGCACCCTCAAGAATTCCTAGCGGTGCCATTACGCCACTCTGCCTGCCGCAGTCGCAGAGAAGAACGGTTCTAGGCGCCAATTCCTCCTTTTCGTGATTGTGCAGGGTTGTGAATGGCTGCAGTAAAGAAATCGATTTGCACTTGGAAAGTTTGGGTAAACTAAAAACTAACTTTTTAAGCATCTTGCTTAATAATTTTCTCCCTCTTATTGTTTTCTTACAATTTGCATCATTGTATTTAATTAATCTAAGTAATTATTTAAGACTAGATTAATATTAAACTGTACGTGATTGTTGCATTGTAGCACTTACATTTGTTGCATGTTATTTTCAGCATAAAATCTGTATAAACAATTTTATTGTTGGTGAACCAATAAATATACAATAAGCTACCAAAAAGTTAGAGACTAATCTTTGAACAGCTTCGGAAACAGGTTAAAGTTGTGTTTAATTGACCAATAATGATCGTAACTCTGTATAATTCGATCAACGATGATTATGTTTTACTTTAGAATATTATTATTTTACTTTTTGAGTTTCTCATATTTAAGTTAACTAGTTATGTATATCCTTTTTGAGAAACAAATTCGAGACTCTTAGTCACGTGGCAGTAGAGTCAATCAAACTCTTACATAAAAATACGCAAATACTAGGGTCGACATACATTGACTTCTTCTTGACCCATTTAATGAGACACTTTCGAAAAGGTGTTTTGTAAATGAATTTCAGGTCGGAAGTTATTTAAGCGTTCCCTTTTGCTAGCAAAGTTCTAACTAATTCTAGCTCACAGACAAACTCTTTCCAGTTCTAAGTTTGTTTACATCGTTATAATAAAACTGATAAATTGGAGCGTGTACCTATAACTGTTAGTAAAAATAGAAATCGTTATATTTTTTACAATAAAATACTAAAAGTACCTACCGAGAACCGCCTTATTCTTTAAAGTCGGTTAACAATAACACGGTGCCGCTCATAAACGCTTTTTACGTATTTAGATTTCTTATTTTAATGGCGCATCTAAAAGGTATAAATTAGGAAGGAGTATTAGACAATATAATTATATTCCTATCACAATTATGTTTTAAATGCGAAATTTTGTTGGCGTATGTGTGTTTCATACCTCTTCACATTGACAGTACACTGAACACCGCGGGCAGCGGGGTAATTCTAGTATCTGTGTCATTTTATTTAGGTAATGTGATTTATATAAAATGACTCGGAATAAAAATATCACATTCAACAACAAAGTTTTTCATAAATCATTTCTAATTAGGTGTCGAAACATAAAACATGCAATAAAACATGTTAATGGCTATAAAACATAGATATTTTATCACTAATAAAATACATGTAGTTCACAGAATCTCATAACCGATGATTGTAATATCGATAGATAAAATTCGAAATGTAGGTATATCAGTTTCACTAGTTACTAAAATAGACTTAATTGGAAATGAATGATAAACTTGTAAATTTTAAATGCAAATTTTGTTATTGTATTCAATTGAAATCGGGAAATAGTTATAATAATACCAGCCTTTTACTGTCCCACTGCAGGGCAAATGACTCTTCTCATACAAAGAAGGCTCGAGCACTTAATCACCATGCTTGCTCAAGGCGGATTAGCGATTTCAAACTTATATTAACTATCAGTCCAGGTTTCCTCACGATGTTTTCCTTCACCGATGTTTAATTGAAAAAGTCACATTGGTACTTGCCCGGATTTGAACCACAACCTCGTGCATGAGAGGTAGGCTCCTTACCTTCTGGGCCATCACGACATAGTAGACAGGAAATAGTTAATTTAATTTATTACGGTCGGATAGCGTGACAAGCCAGCATACATCGTGAATGAGTGGTCCGCGGAAATACAAACACTATTCACGGCGTAGGTAACATAAGTTAAGTTAAGTAGGCCTTTACTTTGGTCTCGGAAGCAACATGTGTCGACACCCTTGCACCGTGCCATGTTCCTACCTACGTAGCATGAACACATTGAACACCGAAGAAACGGCCTTTGTCTACAGACGAATCGGCAAAGTGACAGATTATATAGACAGGAACCTCAATCTGTCAAATTACTTTCAATACATCTGCCTGCGTAGCATGAACACTTAATTTCTTTTCTTCCGAGACACGACAAAGACCGTTTCTTCGGTGTTCATGCTACGCAGGCTAGAACGACGGTCCGCACTGGGGCGGCTGATGTAGCAAATTTTACATCCTTAAGTTTAAGGAATGCTATGTAGTTAGTTGAACGACTATTTATGGCCATGGTTTCTGGGACATGTCCAATATGTCCATTCTATGTGAAACTACTGCCAGTTTATAAAAGGACGAGTTTGATGATTTTTAGACCGCCGCTGCCGCCGCGCCGTTGGTAAGATTGCGTGAGGTTTTTTTGATCGACCTATTAAAACTATTATCTTTAAAAATTTTGTCTGTCTTTTCTCTGTCTGTATATGTATCAATACTGAATACTTACTAACGGTTTTGCTTGTTCTGATAAAACCTAGTATATATTCAAGTTAGCACCTATGTGCTAATAATATCTTTTTTTTTGTAACATAAGAGGATAAGAATATATAAGCTGATTCTATACTGGCATTAAGTCCCCCTGTACATGGTATGCAGTTAAAATTTTAAATTTATAACAAGACTAATGAAAAATTTACTATAGAGACTTGCAATAATAAATTAGAGTTTGTAGGGTAAGACCGTTAGCTTTAAGTAACAGCATTTATATTTCCATAGATAAATATGGTGTACAGAGCTAGTTATATAAAGTAAAATTAATAAAAAACCTTACTAAAAAAAACAATTTAAAAATAAAGTAGGTACCTACACTCCGAATTTGCTTGGAAGTTGTAAAAAACAAAAGTGTTCTTTAAAATCATACTACATCAAGTTTTAGTCACTGTAAACGCGGCCACGATACAGGACAAATTCCAAGTAAAAAAGTAAAAAGTAAAAATTCCACAACTTTTCACAGAACGCCATTTAGTCCCAAAATAAGCTTGAGAGCTTGTGTTATGGGTACTAAACAGCTGATAAACATACTTATATATTTCTAAATACATACATATTATAGATAAATTACACCCAGACACAGAACAAATGATCGTGCTCAACACAAAATATTTGTCCTGGGTGGGAATCGAACCCACGACCTCCGGCATAGCAGTCAGGATCACTAACTACTAGACCACCAGGCCAGTCAAAGAGAGAACCAAGCCACGGGCCAAGGGAGAGCAACATTCTTTAAAGAATAATGAGTAGGTACTGTGCCTTCGTTCTCACGAAAACATGAGAACGAAATCAATGGCGAAAGTAGTGACTATAAAATATATTTTTAGACCATACGTAAATCAATTTAATCACATTCGCCTACGAATGTAAATATAACATTCCAGAGCATAATATTTTCATTTCCTTAATATAACTCAAGGCGATAACTATAATTCATAACTGTAAGCAAAAATAAAACATACATCACAAAAATAAATCAGTCTGAAGGCGTACTTACTCTTAGTAACCGGAGTTTGTACAATAACCGTAAATAATATGCTAATACATCAATACTGTTATGTATATTAGTGTAATCAGGTATCTTCATAAAAGGTTAAATGTATTCTTGAATAGATTTATGTATTTTGTATGACTAGAGAGCTGAACCCGTAACATTCTTAGATGCAGGTTTAACAGAATATGAATATCAAAACATAAACATACCTATTTGGTCTATCAGTTCATTTTTCATCATCATTTCAGCCATAGTGAGTCCACTGCTGAACATAGGCCTCCCGTATAGATCTCCAATAAGACCGGTTGGAAGCCACTCGCATCCAGCGCGTTCCCGCGGCCTTAATGAGGTCGTCTGTCCACAAGGTCACTGTGCACCTTGTGGATGGACGTCCTACGCTGCGCGTGCCGATACGTGGCCTCCACTCGAGAACCTTTTGACCCCACCGGTCATCAGTCCTCCGTGCTATGTGCCCTGCCCACTGCCACCTCAACCTGCTAATCCGCTGGGCTATGTCGGCAACCTTGGTTCTTCTACGGATCTCCTCATTTCTGTCATCATTCGATCTTGCAGAGAGACTCCAAGCATAGCCCTCTCCATAGCTCGTTGGCCTACTTTAAGTTTACTCAAGGCCCATCAGTTAGATTATAAAAAAGAATACACAAGTATTTGTTTTCTTTTTCAAATTGATGGAAAACTGCTTAGGTTAAGCGCATTAAAGTTGAGGATAGTGGGTTCTAACGTCATCATCTAGTATAAACTGTACTGGCTAGTGACGTCATGAAACATTTTGACTCGATGTATCGCCGTTGTTAAAATATGTGTCAGATATTTTCTTGTAATCTAGATTAGGGACTGAAAACTGAAATTTTGTGAAGTAGCCCAATATTTGTATTAAAGATTTTGTCAAGAGCATGTAAAGCTGCGTCGTTAAGCCTATTTGATCATACTAAAGGTCATGGCACATTATACCAGCACGGCACCGGTACCGGCCAAACCAGCAAATGACTTGTCATTCAATTTAGAGCCTTATAATATATTTCACAATGTCGATGTGAAAAAGCTAACGGCGAGCAGTCAGCGCGCTTGCCACTACCATACAACTCGACTCGCAGCCCGCGTGCCGATAGCAAGCGGACCATGTGCTTACAGCGCGCCGACTGCACGCTTACAGCACGCCGATCGCATGCTTACTACTCGCCGACTCCCGAGTCGCCAACAACGTTAAGTTTGAGAGCTTGTGTTATGGGTACACAGAACAGCTGATAAACATACCCACCTCCAGCATTGCAGTCAGGGTCACTAACTACTAGACCAACAGGCCAGTCTCGTGATGTTAGTGACTAACTTTGATACTCGGTTACACGGTTACGGTACACGATAAGATTAACTAATTTGCTTGCAAAACGTATGTATGGCGTAAAAAGCGTCTATTGTAAGGCCTGCTGGTAATGGTATAAACGTGACTTTAGAAACAGCGGGAATCGCACAATTTTTATATTTTCATTCGTATTCGCATCATCTTAAATCATCTTCTTTTTCATATTCTATCGGAAGCGAATTCCCGTAAATAATTCCAAGTCAAGTCCCAATCCCATCTTCGCGACAGTCAATCAACTTGTTCTAAATGTCGGAAAATTAGATGTATTTTCGACATATTAAAACTGAAATTAGAATGCAAACGTATTTAAAAAAGAGATCAGTAATTGATCCTCAGGTGGAACCACGCGATTTCTACCACTCAATCGAAAGATTATTTCCATGTCAGAACGAGCGCTATAAGGTTTTCGTTTCATTTTCTTTTCCCTCAGACAATATTAATAAACGTAACTTTATCTCTGGCTTCATTTATTCAATCGAGTTTTCCTATGTCTGGTGTAACAGAATCACTCCACGAGTTTTGTTCTCGTTCATTAATGAGAATAAACACATGGTAAAGCACTGTTATTGTCTTTACACTAACACGCGTATGAACGTAGTTTTTTGTTTTGAAATTAATGAGAGCATCGATCGAATTAACAAAAGTATTTTTACGTTCAAGATTACTAGTGTCAGCTTCTATTTATATTTTTCTGGGGACGATCTTTCGCAGAGTACGACCGACTTTTGAAACAATGATTGAATCTTGCATTGCGGAGCCACTAGCCATACCGATGGTGGTATCGTGGGTAATTGTACCACTGAGAAAGTAGTGTTGTGGACTACAAGAGCATAAAATTAATCAGAAGATTTGTAAATCATGTTATTCCCCGTTATCCCGATCATGATTGTTAATGGTGAACTGCGTAATAAGAGTATGCATGTGACATTTTATTTTTAATACCACATACAGGAGGAGGAGGAGGAGGAGGAGGAGCTTGTGGCTAAATTATAACAGCCGCATGGGTCGATCGAAGGTTAAGCTACGCTTGACGAGGTCGGTCCGTGGATGGGTGACCATTTATTACATACCAAGACTCCTCCGTGCCTCGGAAAGCACGTTAAGCCGTTGGTCCCGGCTGTCATTTGTAGATCTTTGACAGTCGTTACTTGTAGTCAGAAGCCCGAAAGTCTGACAACCAGTTTAACCAAGGGGTATCATGTTACCCAGTTACTGGGTTGTGGAGGTCAGACAGGCAGTCGCTCCATGTAAAACACTGGTATTCAGCTGCATCCGGTTAAACTGGAAGCCGACCCCAACATAGTTGGGAAAAGGCTAGGCAGATGATGATACAAAGTTTTTACTTTTATGGAGCTTACCACAAAAAACTCAACTGAACTCTGGAATCAGATTGTTCACTTACCACGCGAAAGGAAGGGGAAAAGGAAAGAGACAACTACACCATTTTCTCAGTGGCTTAGTTATAGTTCCACCTTTCCACTAGAGGTATGGCCTGTGGTACGATGGCGTCCGCAATAGAATTTTGTATCTACATAAAATTTGCGCTCGTTCACAAAAAAAAATGTTAGTCATAGAAAGTTTTGAAAACAGAACAAAGGCATATTTTTGTTTGTATTTAATTATGTAACAGGATCCTTGTCCAGACGCCAGCACATCAAGTTACCCCAATGTGTCATATTTTCCCAATTGAATATGAACCTTATTCTGTTTGTTATAAAGTTGAAAAACGGTCAAAGAAATTTGAGACATTGGGGTAACTTGATGAGCTGGCGTCTGTACATTCTGCTTTAGAGAGCATGCAAATGTCACACAAAATAATGATAATCAAACATATTAAAATAAATTGTCATTTAAGTAATCTTGCACAGAATAATATCTAATATTTTTCAACAAGTCATTCTTAGAAACGTTTTTCAAATTTTGTCAATGGTCAGTTTTGCTTTGGTCAGGTATTTTATTAAAGATTACCTACTGGAGGCATGCAAATTACATTTCTTTGAACTAAGCTTGTTTTCGCCCCTAGTATTGAGATTTCACAGCTGTACTTCGTTTTCTAGAGGCTATTAAAGTTGCAAATAAACATCGTTTTGTTATACAAATATTGCCAACTCAAGAATATAAAAGCATGGAAAGGTTAACAATTTACGAGACTTAAATAACTTGAAGACTTAAATGCTAAAGGTAATTAAAAAGTAACTGAATCATGCGTCAAAATTTAAACAGGATGAGAGCAGGAGGAGAGTTACATACCTTTACGCTTGATCGAAAAAGTCGTCATAAACTAACTTTGTTGCCGAAAAACGCAGTCTTTCGGTTACGACAACTATGCCAAGTTGTCCTTCCTACCAAATAATTTATTCCCATAAAATTTCCCTTTACAAACACGATATTGCAGTACTTAGAACTGAAACTTGTGCCCAAGTAGTAGATCATTCCTATGTGGATCCAACATTTTGTTTGTTGACTAGATTCCAATAAGTCCAATCTTTGACAAATTGCCGGGTGACGATTTTCAATTTTCTCTATAATAATAGAACTCTTAAATATCAGCAAACCCATTATTATTTACTGCATTACATTTATCGATGTTGCCTGTCTATAATTAAAAAAAAAACGCGCGGTAATGCGGGTCCAACAGTTTATAAGTTGACTAGTTTCCAACAAGCAATCTTTGACAAATTGCCAAACATTAAATTAAGTTACAGGTGACGGGTTTTTGATTTTTTCTATATTAAATCTTATCAGATAATGCATTAACTATTTAACCGCTTGTGTCGCATATATGCGACACAAATTTCCGTGTCCCTACCGCTTGTGTCGTATTTCTGCGACAGAGAGCATCCATATTTTTTTTTGTTTTATTTTCACTGACTGTGTGGTACAGACGCCAGCACATCAAGTTACCCCAATGTGTCAAGTGTGTGTAAGATTATACCGCGAGCATTTTGTTTTTATTATATAAATTAAACAAAATGCTCGCGGTATAATCTCTGACAGGTTAGTCACAAACCACACGAAAAGAAGAAGATTAAGTAAATAATTTCTTGTTGCCAAAGTTATTTTTATAATATAGATTATTTTTAATAATTATAATATTTATTTAAATGTTTTTATATTAATATTGAAAACTTTAATTCAAAAGAAATTTAATACACTAAATAATATTATTAATAATTATAATATCTTTTTATATTTTAAACGTTTTTTCTAAATTTGTGTTTAAAAAATATTTAAATTTCAATTATTGTGTGATGATTGCAATTATCTAAAAAATGTCAATGAATGTTAATGTAATGATTTTTCATCATTACATTACATTCATTGTCATTTTATAAAAGTACAAGTAGGTACATTACATTTACGTGCATATTATTACACATTATTATACACGTTAATTTTATTTTATGTATGACTCTAACGAGATAACTGAAAGATTATTTGTCTGTGATGAAATTTAGGTATGTCTATCAGCCAAACACCTACAAACCTACATGAAAATACAAAAAGTACAACACGACTTTATACATTAACAACCAAAAACGATCCGTTGAGATTTTTCTTTCCAAAGGGCCTGGGGCACTAAAGTTTGTATCAAGTTCGAGGTACAATCAAATAGTTCACAAAGAGAGATCAGAGTTGTGAGACGTAGAACAAGTTACAATGAAAACTATTTAATTGCAGATTTTGATAAGGGAATGTTAATATTCACCTGTAACTACTGGAAGAGAGGAATTTCCTAACATAAGCATACTTCTTACTTAAAGGGGAATTCCCTGAAGACTAAATGTAAACGTAAAGGCACATAAAAACTAAGACTCATCGTATTTATTACCTACAAAATACGATGAGTCTTAGTTTTTATGTGCCTTTAGGACCCCATTATTAAACCTTAGTAAGCTGGCATCTGTCTATCTGTCTGTTAGTGAGTTGTATCTTAGGAACCGTAACAGAAAAAAGAAAGAGAAATTGTAACAAAGTGTCATTCTCTTGCGCTATAAAAAAAATTGCCCAACTCGCACGTTGCCGTTCTTTGTTTTTTTTTCGTTTGCTAAAGCGATTTCCCTTCATTGTACAACAAGGGAAAACACACAAACGATCGCGATTCAAGTTCGGTTTGTTGGCAATGGAATCAATTTGCCAGGGTGAAGTGTGGGTCAAGTGCTGAGAGATGGAATGAAACCGAATTTTCTACAAGCCGAACAAGTATTAGCTGTACCCTCACAAGGGCACCTTAGCTAGCGAGAGATCCACGTGAGTTAATTGACTGAGAGTTTTTCATTACATTTCAAAGGTTATTATGACTTTTAATATGGTGTACAATTAAGTACATAATAATATACCAGCTTCCTAATATTTTCTCTACCGATATTGGGATCGGCTTCCAGTCCATCTAGATGCAGCTGAATACCAATAGGTATTTTATATGGAGCGAATGTTTTACTACGGGGTATCGTGTTACCCATTACTGAATTGACAACATTTCAAAATTGACATGACCCTAAAACAAAAATACTGAGTCTTCATTTTTGTATGCTGAGTTCAAATATTTTTTTTTATTTGCTTAGATTCTGAGAAAAAACATAAAAAACCCAAAAACATGCAATGACGTCACTTATTCGGTGGAATGACCTTTGCGCACGGTAACTTTTAAGATGAAACCATAATGTCAAACAAGACAATCTAATGTCAAACAAGACACATCTAATGTCAAACAAGACATCTAATGTCGAACAAGACACATCTAATATCAAACAAGACAATCTAATGTCAATGTATGACATTGACAACTGCTAACGCTCTGGACAGACGGACTGCATTTCAACTGCAATCCAACCGCAAATTGCAGTTCAGATGCAGTTTGAAAAAGACAACGTCGTGTCAACTGCATTAAAACTGCAATTTGCGGTTGGATTGCAGTTGAAATGCAGTCCGTCTGTCTAGAGTCTAAGTGACAGTGACATCTAAGTAACAGTTTTTTTGACGTATCACAGTAAAGCAAAGGATGTATCGCCATTCCACCGTATGAATGACGTCATTTGGCGCTTAAATTACGTCTTTGTAGAATGCACCGAATTTCAAAGTTAACATTATGAATGAAAAGTAGGTACATAATTTCGAAAAACCAAAAAATATGGGTCCTCTAGTTTTGGATTTACTTTTAGATAACGTAATAAAACATGCAGGTTAAATTTTGGATTTAACAAGCTTCGTCGTCGTTAATAAAAAAATGACTTTACCTAGGCCCCTAGGACTTTCAATTAATATAAGTCTACAATCTGGTGATTATTCTTGCTTGTATGAGAAAGACTTGGCTCGAATTATTATTTTCTTAAAAAAGCTCCACGGGTTTATTAAGGGGCTTCGGGTAAATACACACATCAAAAGTGTCTAGGGATCAACATATATTTTTGCAATAACTTTTCTCCTGATTGATATTAATTAAAATTTTCTTTAAGGATTCATCAAATAAAGTGTTTTCGTTTGTCACAGTAACGATAAACCAAGTCACCTTTGCATTAATAAAGAAATTTGCCATTTTCCTAATAAAGGGATTTTTGACATTTGAACCACTAACATTAAAGTTTGAAAAAAAGACTGAAATAACAGTTTTCTTTAAAATTTTATTGGGTAACTTAAACAATTAATAATCCGTGTTTCTACCGCGAACACTAACAACACAAGAACATCGGTTTGGCATACTCAAAATGAGTTCATCCAAATCACGCTGTGGAATGGCCGCCCATGTTCGTTGCAACAACAAAAAAAAGGTCTTCTTGCGACTGGATACCCTCCATATTCGGCAGAGCTCTTCTCTGTAGCATATCCCATGCTTGCTCAATCGGGCTCAAGTCTGGCGACTGAGCAGGCCAGGGCAGGACATTGATGTTAGCTGCGGCGAGAGTCTGTCTTACAACTCGTGAGGCTTCATCACTCTTCAGGGAACTTAATTAGCGACCAAACAGTCAGAAACCGCTTGCATGAAGTGAACCTTCATTCCCAAAGACCGCTACGGGTACCACCTATAGCAATGCACAATCGTAGGATTCGATATCAATGGGCTCTTAAACACAGAAATTGGGCAGAAGAACAATGGCGTTTCGTGTGCTTTTCTGATGAGTCTCGTTTTGGTATGAGACCGGATACAAGACGTATACGACACTGGAGAACCCCTGGACGCCAACAGCGATTAAAATCCTGCCAGGAAGTCCATCCTTATAGTGGTGGAACCATCATGGTATGGGCGGGTATTTGGATCGGCGGAAGAACTGAGTCGATATGGATCAGAGGCAACCTCAACGCTCAAATTTATGCTGAGACGATTGTATCAGACGTCATCGTTCCTCTACAAGTGCAAATCGGTCCCTTATTTCAGTTAATGCATGATAATGCACGACCGCACACCGCAAGAGTTGTAAGACAGACTCTCGCCGCAGCTAACATCAATGTCCTGCCGTGGCCTGCTCAGTCGCCAGACTTGAACCCGATTGAGCATGCATGGGATATGCTACAGAGAAGAGCTCTGCCGAATATGGAGGGTATCCAGTCGCAAGAAGACCTTTTTTTGTTGTTGCAACGAACATGGGCGGCCATTCCACAGCGTGATTTGGATTTGATTTGGATGAACTCATTTTGAGTATGCCAAACCGATGTTCTTGTGTTGTTAGTGTTTGCGGTAGAAACACGGATTATTAATTGTTTAAGTTACCCAATAAAATTTTAAAGAAAACTGTTATTTCAGTCTTTTTTTCGAACTTTAATGTTAGTGGTTCAAATGTCAAAAATCCCTTTATTAGGAAAATGGCAAATTTCTTTATTAATGCAAAGGTGACTTGGTTTATCGTTACTGTGACAAACGAAAACACTTTATTTGATGAATCCTTAAAGAAAATTTTAATTAATATCAATCAGGAGAAAAGTTATTGCAAAAATATATGTTGATCCCTAGACACTTTTGATGTGTGTATTTTTGAAGGTTCTATTCTAGCTACTTCATTAAAAATTGTTTGTTTAGGATTGACGTGAATATTTTGGGAACTTTAAAACAAACTGCTTTGAGTTTCTGTGACGACACTTTATAATCCGCTCTGTAAATTATTTATCGTATTTTAGCTGTTCTAGTCACTTAAGAAAAATCAACCGCAGCCAGCCGTGTAACTCAATTCAGATTATAAACTGAAGCTACACATTTAGCAACAAGAAACGAAAACTCATTTATACCAAATTAGGCTGAGAATCAGCACTTTTTGAACGTCAAACTGTATCAGGCTCCCAAAACAACAACCTTTAGTAGCCGGCGAAATGATTTTTTTCTTAATTTATTTTGCAAAAAGAAAGAAAGAATATATATACAGAATGACTTTCAATAAATGCGACAAAATGAAATGGGAGCTTCAGTTACAGTAACATAGTAATTATAAACTGTTTTTCTACAATCTAAATACTCGTAGTTAAAAAAAAATACGTGTATACGTTTTTATCCATTGACGTTGTTATCTTCATTTAAATACGATGTATCGATATTCCAGAAAAATAAATAATATACAAAATAATAAAAAATATACTAAAGTATTAAAAAGTCTCGTCCGACTCATGGCAGTGCTCAATTATCGATGTCGAGTACCTACTCATGTTATTAAACGTTGCCGTTCATAGCGGTCATTTACTTAATTTTGCCTATTTTCTACTGAAGTATCCCGCGATTTTAATTATTTTAACGTTTTTCGTAACACTGTTAAAAGTTCATTTATTTTACATTTGATATGTTCTATATTTTCTTGACAGCAGATAGTATTGTATATTTAAATTTGATGCAGCTATTCATTTTCACCCTGTATTTTGGACACGCATAGGAATTTAAACAGCAAAAAACTAAATCTGACATGTAAGGAAAACAAAAAAAAGGCAAGCAAGAAATTATTTTAGCTACTTTAAGCAATATCGTATGACACTTTATTGCTTAAGAGGGATAATTTTAATCTACGGAGAACCTCTTAGGACAATTACATCCGACAACTATTTGAAGTGTGCAGTTAAGGACGAAATGATAAATTCTTAGCTCTATAAAGTAGGTATGCCCTTGAATATAAATATTTATAACCACTATGCTCCCGCTCGGTTCCGCTAGTGTAAATATTCCATTCCTGCAAAGTCCCCTATAAATATTCTGCGGATAACTGAACTCCTCTCTAAATTGGTTTGACAGTTTATGCATGAGCAGACAAAGAAATAAAGTAGCTTACAGACTAGTAGACAGAACTAAGTGGAAAAAGAAAAGACAGACTTTTGCCCTGAATTGGGAAAATAATAATAATATTCCATTACGTTCACACAACGCTATCTAGTCCCAAGCAGAGCTTGTGTTATGAGTATTGAAAAATATAATTAAATAGTTCCTAAGTTCCTTTTCTACATACATATTATTATGTACATACACACAAAAACTCACGTCTTTTTCTCATGGGGGCAGAAACTACAGAGCGTCATTCATTGTATGTATGTTTTTTTCTGTTTATTAAATATTAAAAATCGTAAAACTTGAAAACTCCATAGACGCAACCAATAGAAATATTAAGATTGCACTAATGAATACCTGACCACCGAGTACACAGGTACTGTAAAAATACGATACAACCTTTATATGACTATTCATATAAAGGTTGTATCGTATTTTTACAGTTGTACTTACGCTGCATGAATAGCGGTCATTAAACAGTACTATCTACCGTACCTAATACTAACGTAGCAGAAATGTTTAAATTGTATCTCCTTTGTTGAAACTTTTGCTTGAAAATCCCACATGAGGGTGATAAAACGAATGTTGGAGATATTTACAGATGACCTACACAGTTCATACATATTTCAACGTTATGACGTTGATTTTAGATGACGTCATCATCCTCCTGCCCTTTAGTATATGATTTTACTGGCGATCGGAGCAGTAGTCTTTTATTTAGCCATATTACTATCATCTTTCACACAATCAAGGCACTTTTTCTTTTGTCTACCTCCTTTCTTATGGCTATAATTTCATAATAATTCTCTTGTTGACACGTGCTCTTATTTCTTAACGTCATTCAGGGCGAAAGAGACGTCGATGTATATCTGGACATCATGATTTACATAGTAGGTACAGACGCCAGCACGCGTAGCATGATCACCGAAGAAACGGTCTTTGTCGTGTCTCGGAAGAAAAGAAATTAAGTGTTCATGCTACGCAGGCCGGTTTAATGAAAGAAATTTGACAGATTGAGGTTCCTGTCTATATAATCTGTCACTTTGCCGATTCGTCTTTAGACAGAGGCCGTTTCTTCGGTGTTCAATGTGTTCATGCTACGCATGCTGGGCATGATGCTTTTTCCCAATTGAATATGAATCTTATCCCTTTGTAATAAAGTTGAAAAGAAAAGAAGAAATTTGATAGATTGGAGTTGCTTGGTGTGCTAACATTTGTTCCTTAGAAAGGAGACTTATAATTATAAATCGTGACATGCTAAAAAATAGCAGAAGTTTAATATTACCTAACGTGGAACGGAATGAAGGAATATTGACAAAATATCCATCTATCATCTGTGCATCTGTAATTTTAAGTTGTCATAACAGAATTCAGATAACATTTTCTATCGAGTTGCGTGGAAATAAATTCTTCTTTTTTGGTTTATTTCAAAGATTTTAATATGGCATCTGCGGCATATATCCCAGAAAGTCGTTGTGTTATTTGTGCAGTACGATTTCAACGTAATGTGCGAAAACGTTTAGTGTCCAAGATAGGTAGATAGATACTGACGGATTTAGTTTCAAAAGCAAAGATATAGTAATTGCAACTTACATGGTCCAAAACAATGTTTTCAATATGCTTTTTCTTTCTATACTAAACAGCTTGCAAAACGTCAACTTTGAAATTATAATGATGGCTTTTAAGTACTTTACAATCTTTCTGGCTTAGGTCTGATTTTTGGGTTATTTTGACGTTTACATTATAAGTGTATTTCTCAGTATTCCAGTTACACCATATCTAAAGAGTACATCAATGTTTTATACAGTTTAAAGCAAAAATAACATTTAACTAAATGTAATAATTTTAATTTTCGTCAGTTTTACCTATTTTTTTTTCGATTTTGGTTCTTCTAAATTACTTGGTTTAGAATCAATTGCTGAACTCATAAGTAGCCAGATGCGCGATGTTGTCTGTTCCATCCTATACATTGTTTATGTAACGAAAATCGATTGTTCATCGACGAGATTTTGTATGTACCATTATGAAATCGACAGCGACGATGTCGTAGCAGGAAGCTTATCGTGACCAATTATGTTTTAACTGTATAGCGGCCAATAAATTCATTTATATACTCGGCTGTATACCCGTTCTGTATACTTGTAATAAACTTGGCCCGAAAAATTTATAGCACAGGGATAAAAACAAAAAGCCCTTAGTTAACTATATACGATTCTTGGCTATAAAAAAGACCTACTGGTTTTCCGGTATAGCGCTGGTGTAATTCGTAACACAACTACGCAAACAACAAACTAATGAAGTATATCATGATGTTGCAAGTCTCTATTGCAAGTATTTTGTCATTATTAGTTTGCCTCCTAATAACGCAGAATATAATAATGTAGCTAATACGATACTTGACGTCACGTTGTTTGTACACAAAGTCTTCAAAGTTGCGATGGACTTTTACTGAGAAAACGTCTACGAACTTTTTTCATGCCAGAAGATTTCAAACTTAACAACAAAGAATTTATACAATATGAACTATTTTAGAACGACAATTTTTTTTTGGATAAGAATTCTTGTGTAAATATTTAACGTTAGAGATTCGAGATCGCTATTTATCTTGGATTACTTAGTGTAGTGGCAAATGATTTCTTCCAGACAAATATGTTTGCTAGTCTTTGTCCAGCTGGCCCTCATATCTCTTCATTGTTTGCTTCCTATTCTATAAACGCCACTGATTGTATATGAGCTAATCCACTCTAAGAATTTATTGCAGTTCGGCGCAAGCATATTATGTATCACTTTTATCGTTATAAAAACGGTAATTTTTCACCTGCCATTATTTAGAGGATCCCAAAAGAAAAATGGTTTTATCAGTTGGTCTTGAACACGAAAACTGTACAAAATAAAGCTATATACCTAAGTGATAGAATGTTCAAGCTTGATTTATTTTAGTAGCGATTCGAAACTTAGTCGAATTTTACACCGCATCCCACAAAGTTTTGAGTCGTTGTTATCAACATCGCAATCGGTGGTATGCAATATCTTTCTGCCGGATTCAGTTTTCAGCTTTATAGTAAAACCGAACTGAGGGAACTGGCATTTCTGTATTTTCAGGAGTAGTGAAGGATAGTAATTCTTATTTTATGACTGTTTACATTCGGACAAATGTGTTAGCAAGCTAAACATATCTTCGTTACCTGCACTTTACCTCGTAATATGTAGACATCAAATAACTGTATATTCTGTAAGTTTATCACGTACTGAGTGCGAAAAATTATATGTATTGTGAGAAAAACTAGATTTACAGTGATTTGAAATCTCTTACTGGCAGGGAGCCAGGGTATTATATTAAGTAATACATAAAAAATAAAAATGCACACTTTCAAAAAAAATACTTAAATACTAATCTTTAAATCTCACATCTACTGCACTAAGTTTGAGCCTCTTTTAGCTACACTTATCTTTGTTATATGGAAACTTGTTCTTGATTTGTGTTTAAACCACCATTTTAAAATATTAACTATAGTTTATAGTTTTAAATGTGTGTTTCTATGTTATTTTTAATGTTTTTACAATACGCCCAAAAAACAATTTATGTACAGTTTTTATATTCATATGTAAGTGAATGAATGTATTATTATGAGAATGAAGAAATAATAGGTCATTATAAAATTATACCAGCCTTATCATTGCCATGGCAAAGGCCTCATTTCATTCAGCGTAGCTATGAGCATTGATTTATCACTCTCAAGGTGTATTGCCGATGTCAGACTTTTACTGTCACAGCAATTTTGCTGCTTTTATTTTAGACTGGCCTGTTGGTCTAGTAGTTAGTGACCCTGACTGCTATGCCGGAGGTCGTGGGTTCGATTCCCACCCGGGACAAATGTTTGTGTGATGAGCACGATGATTTGTTCTGTGTCTGGGTGTAATTTGTCTATAATATGTATGTATTTATGAATATATAAGTATGATTATCAGCTGTTTAGTACTTATAACACAAGCTCTCAAGCTTAACTTGGGACATTTAGTCCCAAGTTAAGTTGTTGGTGTTGTGTGAAAAAGTTGTGGAGTATTTTTTTTTTATTTTTTTATTTTTATTCGCATAGAATTATTGTTTTATCACTTAAGTTTGAGAGAGGATACTGATTTCTGTAACATAGGTCTTCGTACCTAGCACAGAAATCAGAGACTTTATTATTTTTGTAACATATTATGTGAATTAACATTTTATTATTATTACTTATTTATTTATTTATTTGGAACATTTAAGAATTCTTCTTTACTGAGTGCTATTCTAAAATAATATTAAATGTACAACATATTAAGATGTCACAGCATGCATTAAAACAAACTGCCCTGGTAAACTTCGATCCGCCTTAAAATCTTGGGTTATATTCTATTCAATTTTTTTATTATGGCAAACGAAACCAATGTCGACTATTCTGCCAATGTCTAAAGTGAATTGAACAGCAAGTGCGCAAAAAAATATAAAAAAATTAAAAATCTTCAGTTGATACAATTGAACTGGGTTCTTAGTTTTAGCTTAGGACTTGTCAAATGTCAAATTGTCACCACAATATGGACTGGGAAGACATTTGTCACCTGTCATGTCATCAAATATGACGCTGTAATTGAAAAATGTTGAAATGTCTTAAAGTTTTCTTAAATTTTCTTAAGTTTCTGCGCAATTAGCTTATTTTCTTGTAATGTAAGATGACCTTCTACGAAGTATTAGCAAACATTTGAAAAAATATGAATGAAATAGACATTAAGCCGATCTCAAATTGAAGCGTGACGAGAATTAGGGGTCATTTTTTAAACGAGTATATTTAGGTAAATTTAGGGTTCATCACGATATCATCTTTCTCGGATGTCAGTGATGGTCAAGACAAACTTGAATGTTATTATTAATAGAAAAGGTCACATTGGAAAGTAGTTGCACAAATTTTTTACTCGCAGTCTCGAATATAGCATAGCATAGCATAGCATAGCTAAGTAACTGCGTGCCCATTCCAACCTAACTCAATAAAAATATTAAAGTACTTATTTATTACATTTTGTGCCAACGTCATTAATTTCTTTTAGTTAAATAAGTTAGATACCTATCGTTAGTATATAAAATAAAACAATTTAAATATGAAAGGAAAGTTTTTAGCTAACAAGATCGAACTTCTGGTACAAGTTTAATTGTATTATGAAGTTTGTCGTGATTTATTTATGTAATCAACCTAATTTTCATGTTTGTTTGTAAAAGGCAGTAAACCACGATGACACTGCTAACTGGGATTCTGTGGTAATTAAAATAAAGGAGAATATGAAATTAATTTTCAGACGTTGAAGCGAGTTTTTAAATGAGGTTGTATTAAATTGGAACGTTTTAGCAATCTTCTTTAGTATAACTATTCTAAATCACAAACACCTTAGTGCGCGCAATTTTCTTAAAAAGAGGTCTTCGGTTCACCTATTGAGATATTCCCGAATCATTTTCAAGTTTTATAATCCCCAAATTTATAGCACTTATTTTAACCTACGCAAAATATTCGTATAGTACATATTAAAGGTTCCATTTGATCCAGTGTTATAATAAACTCTCTCACATAACCTTAGAACACAGGTATGCTATCATTTCAGTAAAAGTACAGGGTACACAATCATGCTTCTAGGTGAAAAATATCGTACTTCCTAAGTTGATCTTGGACATCACTGATATCAGTGACCGAACATATCGTGAAGAAACTAGGACTTTAAACTAATATAAGTCTGAAATCGCTAACCTAGCTTGAGCAATTGTTTATAAAATAAGGGGCCTTTGGCCTACAGTGGGACAGTACCAGGCTGGTATAATTATTTAAAACTTAAACATATTAATTTGTTCACCTGTATGACATAAAACAAACTTCAATGTCAATAATAACAGAACAATATTTGTTTCACGTTTACACTATTATAAGTTTAGCAATTAACGCGAACAGTTTCCTATGTTTATATATTGTGGTTAGTTCCATGCATGTGCAGTTATACTGCATACTGACACCAGCTATCCTTCTTTGTCAAGTGCCGACAGTTTAGTAGTTAGCTTACGTAGTTAATCACAGTTGTTGTACACAGTTAAATCTCATTTCGTGAACTTTGTGACAGAGTTTGAGCATTAAACTGCTGACTTTATAACAAAGTGCATAAATGCAATCAATACGTTTGATGATAACTTGGGACGGATTTTACAGTCGTCAGGTATATGTATATTGTACCTTATTAATGTTTTATTACTTGTGTAAAAACTTGTAGTATTGCATGCAATATATTATTGGCCAAATGTCTGTTACTAAATATTATACATAAGAACTTCATGTACCTACCTACCATAATGGAGCAATAAATAATTGAATTGAATTGAATAAATGTGACGTATTTTTTTGAACAAAAGCTGTGTTACTGTTGATGAATGCCGTACCATTAATTTGATTCCATAATATAGTCATTAATTAAAATCATAACACGACAAAATCAGCCCAACATTAAACGGTAGATTGATTACAATAATATTAGTAATGTGAACAAAGGACCATGAGTCAAATTGGGCTCAATGTCCAACAGAGATAAGGCATATGCCATTGTAAAGGGTTTTGTTCGTACTTAAATTGTTACTATCGGCGGCACCTTCAATTCCTTTGCAAAAAAAAGTTATGCACCTAAATAGGTTTTGTAGATAAAGACAACTGGTAGTCATAAAACTGTTATTGTAGCAATAAATTCGTACTTTAAAATGATGGTAAACAATAGATGCGCCTGCGCCCGTGTTATTTACAACACTCTCCATCCCTCTCACACCTCTCGGACGCTTGCCCGGGCGCCCGTCCGCTCTCCTCCCTCAGTCAGTCGACTCGTGCGTCTCACGTTGTTAACTGTGTTTCCGTGTATCCTCTCTTGTTCTGTGATTTACCGACCCTAGCTTGTTACTTTGGACTCTGTTTTATTCTTACGTATTGGTGCACTTGGTGATTTGTTTGTTATCTTAAACCCTTGACCTGGACTGTTTATGGACACTGATTTACCTACCTGTTTCTGTAATGGCTGCTGAAGGACGACGTTGTGCACATACCATTTCAATAATATGGTATCTAGGGTTAGGTAGGCACATACAATTTAATCCACCGGCAGGTCATCTAAACGATATTATTATTGATATTGATTGAAATGTTAATAAAAATATTTTTAACTGATAACAGCTGTTTTATTTTTTTACCAACTGTTCCTCGCGGTGTCACCCGCTGCTCAGCCCCTAAGGGTCGTAGCGTGATGTTATATACAGATATATCGAGGAAGGCATAGGCCGGACTAACCAACACAAAAATAATTTTTCAATTCGAACCAGTAGTTCCTGAGATTAGCGCGTTCAAACAAACACTCTTCAGCTTTATAATATTAGTATAGATGTATTTTTTACACCTGGAATTAAAACAAGTCTAAGATGTCAAACAACAAAAACTACAACTTCTTAACAGCATTACTTTGAAGGATTTATAGCTTATTTATGGTAGGAGAAAAATATTTATAGCAAAATAACCCCATGGATTCTTCACAAAAATGAGTTTATATCTTTATATTTAGTGTTGTACAAGTATATTTAAAGTGATCTTATCTCTGTTGGTGGGTGAGCCCAGGCTTCATACATTTTTGCCCATGGTCCTTTGGTTTTGGATCGCCGCTTTCAGTGTGAGTGTCATTTTGAATTCGCTAAATATTTCTCTATTATTATCTAAATCTACTTAAATACTTCTTAATTGTTTTCATAATCATCTCTTTTTTTTTCATTTACCAAAACATTAACCCATATTATCCTTTTTCCGTTAACCTTTCATATTCAATCCGATCCCGATCAAACACTTGACAAAATCAATGAATATCGTTAAATTAATTAATGTCATAAGCCACTGGACCGCGTGTGACTTTGCGGCCTGTTTCAATATTGGTTTAACCACGCCATTTACCGATTTTCATTGCGGTATTAATTAGTTAAGCACACGTATCAATCGCACAATTAATGAAAGAGAACACGAAGTTTAAGAAAAAGTTGGGTTTTCCCACGCCTGTATTCTCCGTAGTGACTGAGTCACAGTATAACAGTCGCACCGTTCGATCGAAGGTTAAGCTCCGCTAGCCGAGGTTGTTCCATGGATAGATAAATTCATGCCTCGGCAACAAAGAGATTTAAAAGACTATAAAGCGGACATGCGAGGAAATGTCATAGAAAAACTTTGATCCCATGTCTCAGTAACGCCATCTAGAATAATATTAGGAGCGGCAGCGGAGCGTACTAAAAAAAACTCATAGACTTCTGTCCGGCAGAACACACTTTTTCGGACGAAAATTTTGTTCGTGATGTCCGGTCTATAGGTATTGAATGTCTTTGCTCGGCAAGAACGTTAAGACCTAGGTTCCGGCAGTCCAAGTAAGTGCACAAGAAAGTATGTCGTACCAACGTTAGTGAATGAGCTGCCCGCAAAGTTGGTATCGCATGTCAAATCTAAAGACCAACTTAAGAATATTCTCAAAAAACACTACCTCTCGTTGTGCCCATCGCAAAAATTGCATTTACTGACGCCAGCACATCGGGCTGCTTCGATCTGTCAAGTTTCTTTGATGTTTTTTTAACTTTATCTCAAATGAATTAAAGTTTATTTTCAAATGGAAAAATTTCGCTGTTTGATGTCGCTTGTCGTCTGTTCATAATTATAAAGGTTTAAAATGTCCTTCTTTTGTTACCTTACTTTGTATTTTATTTTATTTTTATTGTGTTTTTATACCTATACGAGACGCTTTTATAAACTTAGGATTTACAAAAAAAAAAAATGTTATTTTTATACTATTGTGAAATGAGAACAACTGCCGACAAACTGTTTTGCAGTTTGGCAGACCTTTTATGTTTTTTCAACACTTTTGCTCGAAAAATGCACTTACGGAGCCTGTATACAGTATTCGAAAGTTAAAAATTACGCACTATACAACGGAACGTGCGGTAAAATATATGTACTCTCACCTAAGACCGTGCGGTAAAATAGGTATTCTCACCTAAGTACCTATTTTACAGCACGGTCCATACCCCGTTGTATAGCACCGTTCGTATTCTTTACGATTTTTTTTTTAATTTCCATAAAAAGTAATACAAGAATTCTACCAAGGAGTTTCACATTACAAGAATAAATAAGCTGACTGAAAGAACCTCCTTGGAAGTGCTTTTGTTCAATACGTTTGTCTCACTTTAATATTAAAGAGTAAATGAGATGAAATTTGTAGTTCTAATTTTCACCACGTGCATGTGGCGCCATTTGCAAATGCGCGGCACTTTAATATTTTATTTGCCATTAAAAATAGTCTTGAAAAACTTTGTTCCATTACATAATTGTACTGTTTTCTCGCAAATGTATTGAAAAACGTTGTATGATACACGTGCAGAAATTGGTATTTACAAACTCGTGACTATGGTAAGAAACCAACTTACCGCACTTATATCACAAATAACTATTGTTGTTCAGATTTTGAATAAAGAAATAAAAAAAAATCATTTGTAGATCTTTAACAGTCGGTACGGGTAGTCAGAACCAGTTTAACCATAGGGTATTCACATTTCGCTAAGTATTCTAAAGTGTCATGTAATAAGGGCCGAGCGTTTTGCCAGTCATTAATCGGTTGCTACTACTTGCTACAGACAAATTCGGGATAAAAAACACAATGACTCCTTGCTCGACCCAGTATCTACCTATTTGAACCCAAGCATTAGCGTGTATTGTATGCTTTGCATTAGGCCTTACGACCATTAGACCAAGACAGTTTAGTTTCATTATTTAAAACTATGAAAAATAAAATACTAACAGGGGTAACTATAGATTCGAAAGTCTGACTTTGGTTACTTTTTTTACCACTTACTTCAAAAACTAAAGTTGTGATTATACATTCTGGATAAGTAATTATTTACACATAGTAAGTGAAACTAATAGGTATTATAACATTATTATGAAGCTGTCATTGAAAAGTTAACATCGCGATTTCCTTTACTTAGATGACATCATTTTTCGAATGAATTTGATCTAAACTACTGAACCGATATTGATAACATGAAATATGAGACCATTCTAAAAATCTTTTGGATAAAAATTAATTTCCCAAATCAGTTAATAGAGGAAAAAAGAAAAAAAATACAAACAATTTGAGAACTACCACCTTCTTTAGAAGTCGGATAAAAAAACCCACAAAACATACCAACTAGATTAGCGATGAAAAACTGTCAGTAAGTAAGTAGGTACCATTATTACGTCACACTTTCTCTAGATGTTTTGAAGTATCAAAACATCTAGAGAATGTGTGACGTGGATTAATCGTTTAGATAAGAGTCTGCACAGCAGATAATGCATGTTGTAATTATAACAATGTTCTGTTGTGACAGCCAATGTAGTTACTAGCCTGTCATTTATTACGTCATGAATCTTCATTCCATAGGAAAATGAACCTGTTATAAACCCTAGCGATTACCTACGTGTCAAGGATTTAATTTTTCGGCTTTGGAATGATGTTAAACGAACCTAAATGGGTAGGTAGTGCCATTAACCTACCCACGTAATTTGAGTGTCGCACGAAAGGATCCTTTCGTACAAAACATTGTTACGTAACAGAGACTCGTTTTGTTTAAATTATAATATTATCTAACGAATATACATGATTATAGTACAAGAGTAAAGTAAAAAACAGAAATATTTAGTACAAAGCTAAGAAAACTTCTTTGAATTTATATTTTTTTAATTGAACTTGCGATGGAATATAATAAAAATAATTATTGATAGAACGTGTATGAAACGTATCGTATAAAGTATGAAGTATAAAGGTTGTGAAGTAAGTTAAATACATACATAAACTCACGCCTTTTTCCCATGGGGTGGGCAGAACCTACAGAGCGCTTTATGCTGAAATTCTTGCATAACTCTTTTGCTCCGTTTACATTCATACATGTTGTCATACTCACACGCCGGTTGCGAGTAAGTACTACGCACCTGACCTTTTTGAAGAACCTCACCAATAAGGTCTAATAAGTAAGTTAAATAAATAACAGATATTAAATCAGAGAAGTAAAATGGCAGCAGTTGTACGTTTTGCAAACGCTAGAAACGTGATCATCATTTTAAGGTTTAAAACAAAGCGCTGGAGTGAAATCGTACTTGACTCGATGGATAAGGGCAAGACGATCGTTTAAGCTATTTCGAGGTTGAACAAATGAACCATTTCGTTGATATAGGAGGTCTTTAAGACATTTGGAATATTTATTGCGGTTCACGCAAAGGGAAGCGAATCCTGTAGATGAAATGTATGATACAATAAAAGATAAAATAATGTGCCAATCATACATAAAAATGTAGAAGGATTACACTTAAATTATAGATTAGTAGCAAAGACACAATGAGGTTAAAAGAAGACGAGGGAGTCTGAATTTTTGAGTAGGACAGTCAAAATTAAGAACAAAAGTATCAAAATCAAGACTATGGAGCATACAAATAAAAATAAATACCTACATAGATACATACATAAACTCACACCTTTTTCCCATGGGGGTAGGCAGAAACTACAGAGCACCCAGATGTAGCGATTCTTACGTACTTCCCTTGCTTCGTTTACATTTATATTGTTGTCATACACACGTCGGTTGCGAATACGAGTACTACGCACCTGACCTTTCTGAAAAACCTCAGCAATAAGGTCTATGCCACTATTGCCACTATGTCCTTCTAGGGCGTCCCCTCTCAGCGTTCCCACTTACATCTGCCTTAAATACCTTTCGTTAGTAGCCTTTAATTCATATTTTTAACGTGACCAAACCATCTAAGAATACTCTTTTCTTTGATGGTTTGGTCACGTTCTTCAAAATTAAAAGCCCTACTAATATTATAAACGCGAAAGTTAGTGAGGATGGATGAATGGATAGATGTTTGTTACTCTTTCACGAAAAAACTACTGAATGGATTTTAATAAAATTTAGTACGGAGTTCGCTGACACCCTGGATTAACACATAGGCTACTTTTTATTCCTGTATTCCTACGGGAACGGGACCTATGCGGGTGAAACCGCGAGACGTCTGCTAGTATCTTATAAAATGGCTCAAAGTATTCGATTGATTAGTACGAGGTATCAAATTAATTCTTTAAGCAAAAAATACCTGAAGCACTGCAATTTATTCTGCAAACAAATCGCCCCAAGAAGCCTATTAAGGTGATTGATGTAAAGAGATTTGAAGAAGACAGACCCTGAGTAGGAGGATGATGAGGCACTTAGAACCTTGCTTTATAACTTCTCAAATCTTTAATGCATCAATAATTCTTATTAGTACTCTTAATTAACTAAGTGGCCGGTGGAGTGCAGCATTTTGAGTCGGGATTGAGGTTTGTTTATTTTGTTTTTTTCTCGCTAGTGGTGTTAAAATATGGGTGTTTTCTGGCAAATTTACATCATTCCAAGATATTTAAGTGTGAGTATTTTATATTTTTCGAAAAGTACAGCTAGGTATCTGTTTTTTCTATGTTGGTCAGTATCCGAATTATCTTCTTTTGCAGAGTAAATACAGTTTGAGAATCTGACGGTTAACCCACAGCATAATCCCATAACCGAACCATGCTTAGGCATAAGTATGCATAGTAGGTGGCAAGTGCAGTTTGCATGTTAGAAGTTTTTTATTTCACGTAAGGCATAAGAAAATTTTGATAATGTTGCTCTTAATTTCATAAAATGGGATTTTCAATTTATGTAGGTTTAAATTTCTTTGATCGTTTTTCAACTTTATGTTAAACAGAATAAGGTTCATATTCAATTGGGAAAATTTGACACATTGGGGTAACTTGATGTCCGGGCGTCTGTACATATAATGAAAGCGTCATTGCTTTCATTATTATGTAATAAATTGCCATGAACTTTTCTTTTACTTAATTTTACCGTCTGCAATAGAAAGGGTAGGTAAGTCTTAGCGACGCGCTCATAGTATTAGTGATACATGTCAACCTTTGTAAATATTCTCTTTGGTAAAAAACAATAATAATTTTTGTCTATGGTTAAGTTGCTGAAAAGGAAAAGAAAGAGCGGGAAAAAGAAAATTGCCATGAACTTTTTTTTTACTACAGTCATAATGATTTGTCAAAGTTAAATAAAGTAAACAAATAATTTGTATGTTACTATAAAGCGCACTATACACCAAAGCCGCCGGCCGGCCCGGGCGGCATATATTGGCAACATGTTGCCGGCGGGCTAGGTTGTCGGCTTCAGTCATTGCAAGTCGTAAAACTTTGTCGGCGGCTAGACATCAGAAACTTATTTGGCAGTTAGTGATTGTGTCGCCGGGCAACTGAGCGCTTGCGTACGCTAGCCGCCGGCAAGCCGCCGACGTGTCGGCGGGCAACACGCGCGCGCGAAGGTTGCCGACATCTTCTTTCAACATAAGCCGTTGTGTCGGCGGGCTGTGTCGGCGGGTCGGCGGCTTTGTGTGTAGTGCGCTTTACACAGACATCGGTGCCACGGATCAATTAAAATACCTTTTGGAGAATAAAAGTTTATGTTTAAGAACTTTAAGCTACGCTTGACGAGGTTCCGGCACATTGGCTTCCCTCGCCGATATTGACAAAGATCGGTATCATTGTCAATATCGTCGAGGAAAGCCAATGTTCACAGTGGACATCTTTTGGCTGAAATGATGATGATGATAAATAATTTCGGTCACGTTAGTAATCCCTAAGGGTCAGTAATCAGAGAAACGGTCGAAATAAATGTGAAGGTTTTCCCGCTGAGGTTTATTAAGTAACTCGCACTAATTCATGGGAACAAGATACTATTGTAGCTTTTATGTACTCGTTATCTCGTGGAGCGTATCAAATGTAATTAAGTAGGAAGCGGCTGAAAGGCCATTATTTTTGTGAGAATATTGAACTCACTTAATTTCACTTTCAATCAATTTTTTTTTTCGTTTGGTCATCATATGCTTAATATTTTCTATATAAGTCATAAGTCATTGGAATATATAAAAAATCCTTAAATAAATAGTAATTCAAGTCATAACTTCTTAAGTAGCTTTATTTTTATATTGGGGTCTTTAAGTCTATCCGAATAAAGTTGAATATCTTCTCCATATCTATCATTGCCCACCCTAAAATGAAAAGGGATAATATTTTTGTGTTTACCAAAAATCTAATGGTACATCTATTTACCACATCTATGTGTTTGACTGGCCTGTTGGTCTAGTAGTTAGTGACCCTGACTGCTATGCCGGAGGTCGTGGGTTCGATTCCCACACAGGACAAATGTTTGTGTGATGAGCACGATCATTTGTTCTGTGTCTGGGTGTAATTTATCTATAGTATGTACTAGCTTCTGCCCGCGACTTCGTACGCGGATCCTGTTGCTTATGCCAGCGACAACGGGGTCATCAAAATCGAAGATCTGAAACATCTGATGTCGAATTCTATAAGCCCGGGGACGGGAAATCAATGGGATGCGCGAGACGATTCAAGATGTTCCAGATTTTTTATTTTTGTTGGTCAACAGGAAATGCCATCAGACTTAACAACTTTTGCTAAGACGCCATTTCTATTATGTATATGTTACATTGTCTCTGGGCTTTGGAGTTCCCCTACAGGTGCTCCAGATCTTCAAATTTAGTCTCACAGCAGAAAACACTCTTCACGTGGAAAAGTTTTTGCAATGGCACCATTTTTATATCTCTTTCACTTTAGGTGTTCCATTTTCCAAAATAAGTTATAGCCTATAATATGTTGCGTGACGTTCACGATCAGCGGTCAGTCGCGCATCTCCTTCCCCCACTTATCTCTAGAGTCGATGTGTATATACGCTGAATACTCAAGCGTCATGCTTTTTCCGTGAACGTCTCCAACTCGCGAGACAGTGCATGATGTTCACGATCAGCGGTCAGTCGCGCACATATTCTTCACTGGTCTCTAGAGACCTGGATGTAGATGCGTAAATACGCTGAGAATGCAGGCGTGCTTTGCGATGCCAAGAAGTTTCCACGGAGCGAGTTGCAGCCTCATGTTCTCGAACAGCATCAAGTCTCTCCTAACGCTCTTCGGTAGATTGTTGGGATCTTATGGTCTTTAATCATTTAGCACCTTTGGAACATTGGGAAAAATTTGACCTCGTTCTAGGCATGGTTTTAGTTTTATTGTGATGATACCTGATCAATTAAAATCTAAGTGGCTGCTCCCCTGCATTACCGGGTAAGCTACCGTGTAACGAAGATAAATGGAAAAGGAAATTAAACACTCAAATAACATAAGCCCGAAGGCATACGATAAAAAAAATGGGAGTTTTAGCCAGTAGAGTCTAATTTTCAACGATATACCATCGTCATCGAAAATCAGTCCTGAACTGTTCCCGCCTTCACCGCGTAGTACCTCCTACTTATGTTATTTTATAATTCTGCAATTAAATTAGTGATAGTTTTAATTTCTATATCAAATGTTTCTGATCTTCGATTTTTATAAGTCAACAGGAAATGCCTATCAGACCGAACAACTTTTGCTAAGACGTCATTCCTATTTGAGTTATGGTGTAGCTGGGCTCTTGGAGTTCCACAACAGGTGTTCCAGATCTTCGATTTTTATGCGTCAACAGCGAGTGCTCATAAGGCTGAACAACTCTTGCTAAGACGTCATTCCAATATATGTTATGGTGTAGCTGGGCTCTTGAAGTTCCACATCAGGTGTTCCGGATCTTTAAATTTATTCTCTCAGCAGAAAATGCTCATAACGTGGAACAATTTTTGCTATGGTACCATTTTTGTATCTCCTATAGTTTAGATGGTCTGTTGCGGTTCTGCATCAGGTGTTCCGGATCTTCAAATTTATTCTCTCAGTAGAAAATGCTCATCACGTGGAACAATTTTTGCTATCGGACCATTTTTGTATCTCCTATAGTTTAGCTGGTCTGTTGCGGTTCTGCATCAGGTGTTCCGGATCTTCAAATTTATTCTCTCAGCAGAAAATGCTCATCACGTGGAACAATTTTTGCTATGGGACCATTTTTGTATCGCCTATAGTTTAGCTGGTCTGTTGCGGTTCTGCATCAGGTGTTCCAGTTTCCAAGATAAATTATAGCCTATGTGTTCCCCAGACTTAATATCTATACAACAAAAAAAAATCATTCAAATCCGTCCAGTAGTTCCGAAGATTAGCGTGTGCAAACAAACAGACAAACAGACAAACAGACAAACAGACAAACAGATAAACAGACAAACAGACAAACAGACAGACTTTTTTTTTGGATTCGTGCTCTATTACTGTTTCTAAACCCCCTTCAATTATTATTTTTTAAATATATTCAATGTACAGACACAGTTTTTTTACAGTCTTATTATATGTATAGAAGATGTATTTAGAAAATATATATGTATGTTTATCAGCTGTTTAGTAACCATAACACAAGCTTTCAAGCTTATCTTGGGACTAAATGGTGATGTGTGAAAAGTTGTGGAATATTTATTATTATTATGTATGCATTTCTCAAATATTGATCTTAAACCCATTTAATTGTTTTACTATAATTAAACTACTCGGCCAACATAGGTTAGGTTAGGTTACAACTATGACCTACTACCTCGAAATTATTTGTCAACTGATTAGTGTTAACAAAACATTTTTAGTAAGCATTACATTTTATAATGTGTTCATTTTTTATTAATAAAGCTACATTGGGCTTTAATTGGTGTTTGATTCAAATACATTTTGCAGTGCATTATCTGAAGTAAAACTAAAAAAATAAATGCTTGTTTTTAAAATTAGGTGTATTACTATTTTTACAAATTTGCAACTGTTGTTAAATAGATGCTCGTTATGACATATTTTAATGAACATATTTTGGTGCACATTCAGTATATTTGGTGGAACACAGGCAAAATTTAGGTAAATGAAATGGGAATAAATTGAAGTACTTTTAAATACCATCCAATGAAAAGTAGCAAAATGGAAGCTTGCAAGTGACAAAAATAAAATTATGTAGACTTTTATTGACTGTAAAATTGGACGGCGAAGGTTTTTTATGATACCGGAATATGAAGAGAGCTTGTGGCAAGGTCTTATTATATGCACACGGGTAGATTTTCAAGGCTGTCGAGGTCGGTACATGAATGGGTACCATCCACTACATACCGAGACCCCACCGTGTTTCGAAAATGCCGTTTAGGCTTTTTACCGGCTTATTTAAATCACGTGCCAGCTTAAATTAAGCTATTCTTAATTTTAGAGTGGGTAAGGCTGTATGTGATAAATGTAGGGAAGATCATTTTACGTTATCTGTTGCAATAAAAACAACTGTCATTCAAAAATATAAATTAATGCTCACGTTCGTACCATCTCGGCGACCCATTTCCATGAATATCAATGTAAACGAAATCGAAGCTTGAAATATAAACCACTATATACATTATTTGATGTTTAATCTACTTGTCAGAGTGAAATAGGGTGATTCAATGTGATATTATATATGTGAATGGTTATGTAACACTTTGAATACTTTCTTAGGATTCCTTATACAAATAGTGCTAACGGGATCGTCCGTTGTCCATCCTTCTGTTTTTTTATCAGCAAGCTGTAAAATTAACTGTAAAATCAGACATCCTGCTTCCTACTAATATTATAAAAGCGAAAGTTTGTGGGGATGTTTGTAACTCTTTCACGTAAAAACTTCTGAATGGATTTTAATAAAATTTGGTATGGAGTTAGTCGAGACCCTGGATTAACACATAGGCTACTTTTTATCTCTGTATTCTCACGAGAACGGGACCTACGCGGGTAAAACCGCGGGACGTCTGCTAGTTCTAAATAAAAAAAGGGGGCCCCTACAAGAAACGTTTTTGCTAAATACGAGCAGTACCCTGGCAAACTTCGTTCCATAAATACAATAAATGTTGTGTTATCTTCTAAGTTTTAGCTTTTAAGACTTGTCAAATGTCAAAGGTCACCTAATAATGGACCGGGAAGACATTTGATGGCGCTGCATTAGAAAAGTGTGTATAATAAGAAAACGAATTTTCGGGACATTATTTTCTGGGACAGAATATACCTAGCCTATAGTCTATAGTCTCCAGGATATGATTTATATACTTATCTCTATGTCAAATTTCATGACTATTCGTTCAGCCGTTTAGTCGTGAAAAGCTGACAAACAAATAGGCAAACAGAGTTAAGTACTTTCTCATTTTTGTACTACTAGTATGGAAGTATGGATAATCATTATTAAATCTTAACTAAACCGTCCGTGAAATGTAGTAGGTACCTATTAAATTCATCAGTGTGTTATAGTTAAATTTACGTTTACATGAAAACTTTTCGCCTTTGTGTAGCTCAAAATGCTCAACCTATATACGTTTGTGTAACCCAAAGGGAAAGACGGTCCCAAAGACAAACTGAAACAAAGTTAATTAGACGTAGAGCCGAGCCGCCTTAACGTACCCAACCCTCAAAATTCCAAAGAAGTTTACTTACAACATTCTATTAATCAAATCACATTACTTCTGTCAAGACAACATGTAACAAGATTTTTCAAGCTCATACCGGTGCCCATAAATTACGTAAATAATAAAATAATAATAAAACTTTGAAACACAACATGAATTGACTGTTAACACACAGTGTTAACACACATTGTTAACAGTCACGAGATTTATACATAAAGCGAAAATACTATTATTATTCTTTTAAGGGTAAGTATGTTTACGAAAGTAATATTATAGTCTATGTATTACTTTGACACTTCACTGATAGCTGTCAGCTGTATTCATATTGGCTGCACGATATTGGTTTCCTTGGTTTCCCTCGTAATATTCTTGATGGACCTTATTGGTGAGTTTCTTCAGAAAGTTCAGGTATATGATAACATGTTTGAATGTTAATGAAGCAAAAGAAGTATGTTAAAATCGTAACAGAAAGCGCTCTTTAGTTTTTGCCTAGCCCCATGGGAAAAAGGCGTGATTTTATGTATGTATGCATTTGGTTTATTAAAATATTATATCTACTGAGCTCAGGACGTTACTGTATTAAATAATAATAAATTTACTTAGTATTCATTAATGCTAAGCTCTGAGTCTTTCAAGCGACATGAGAGTTTCGACTTTTTTGTATTTTTTTTTATTGATGAGATGAGATTTAGTGTAATGTCAATAAAATTTCTACATTGGATTATAACTCAGCTTAATTACCAAATTTTACCAGCAGTTACTTTGATAGTTTTGCGACCAAAATGATTTAAATCTTGTGAATTTAAAACTAAAATGTTCACCAGGATCTGGGAACAACTCGGTAGGTATAGGTAAATAAATTAGTTGAAATCAATTTGGCTAATATTAGAGATGATGCAATTTATTGCTTAGTAGAAAACGGTAGAAAATTAGGGGTTTGACACAATGTTGCTGCCCCAAACTGTCAAATTTTCCCAATTGAACTCGAACCATAATTATGTGGTTTGTTTTTAGTCCGGTCAATTTAGACATTCGAAGTTACATAAAGTCCCAACAAGCTGAATTTCTGTGAAATTGTTCAAAACATAATTATAAACAATGTCTAGAAGTTCCCCATCATTCCCCTGTAAGGAAAAAAAAATATTCAAGGTCAAAGGTCAAAAAAATGAGTTTTTCGCGATTTTCAGCAAAACGGTAAGTTTTATCATAAAAGTACCTCAGACAAAAATTGTAGACCATAAAATTATCTATAAAAAATGGATCAATACTTTTTTTTTACGAGCCACCGTTTCTGAGATATAACGATTCAAAAAGTTATAAAAGTCGTTATCTATACATACAGGATGAATTTTTAGTCACCGTCCAAATTTTTTCTAGGCATTAGGTATCATTCACTAAGTCCATTTTTGAAAAAAAATCGATACATAAAATTTTCATATTAAATCATTTTCTCGAAAAAATTATCCGCTCTGCGTGGTCACAAGTTAAACGTTAATAATACTACACTTGCCGCGCAAATATTCAATGAAAAAGGCAGCGCTCACCCCGCTCACCCCCACCCCGCTACACCTGCGCGACACATTTATGACATCTATCATCTATCGTTAGTCGGTCTCGCGCGCGCACCCTTTCGCGACGCAAGCGCTTACTTCCGTGTTCCCGGCGTTCCCGCGCAACCCGCCGGCGCCGGCGCGACCCGTGCGTATCGTGAATTTATTTACAATGTCGTCGTATTCCCACCGCGAGTATTACGAAATGGTGCGATCCTACATACTGAGTGGTGAAAGCTTGAACGGTGCCCGGAGACTGTACGAAACCGAAAGTATTCCTCGCCTTCGCAATCAAGGAATAAATCCTTCATTACCAAATCGCCAAACGATTTTGGCCGCAAATCAGAGGCTATTAGACCATGGCCAATTTATAGTACCTACACACGCTCAAGGACGGGGCAGGCCGAGACTCGCAGTGGAGATCGAAGAAGATATCTTCGATTTCTTTGAACGGAGCCCTAGATCCAGTACGCGAGATGCAGCGCGGCGCTTCGGCGTAAGCCAATATGCCGTGTGGAAACTTCTCCATTCTGCCGGGTTGCACGCGTACCATTTTCAAAAGGCACAGGCCTTGAACGACGCAGATGCAGTTCCCCGTCGAGCCTTCTGTGAGTGGCTGATTGCACACCCCGATGCTAACATTTTGTGGACTGACGAGGCCTTGTTTACTCGAGTGGGGCTGTATAATCATCATAATGAACATTGGTGGTCATTTCGAAACCCACACATGATACGAGAAACGTATCACCAAGTGCGGTTCAGTGCAAATGTGTGGGCTGGAATTGTCGGCAACAAAATACTGGGGCCATATTTCATTGAGGGACGGTTGACCGGGGGCACGTACCTAGATATGTTACGCACAGTAATTGCTGACTTCATGGATGACGTGCCGGTAATCTCCTATCGAGATTTTTATTTTCAACAGGACGGTGCACCGCCTCATTACTCCGCCGCCGTTCGTAATTATTTAAACATCGAACACGGTGATCGTTGGATCGGTCGCGGGGGGCCCGTCGTCTGGCCACCCCGGTCACCAGATCTTACTCCATGTGACTTTTTTTTGTGGGGTGAAATAAAACGACGAGTGTATGTGGAGGAAGCCCAAAACCTAGACCAATTAAAACAGCAAATTGTACGTGCATTCGACGAAGTTAAAAGTGACACTGTAGTGCTCAATAAAATTAAAAACAATGTGCAAAAACGTGCAAGACTCTGTTTAGAGAGAAACGGTATGCATTTTGAACATTAAATTTATTAAAGTACTGTTAATTTGATTGTTGATGATTTTGATTAAATTTTTATTATTTGTACATAAGTTGATTCAAATTTTTTAAATACGCCTAATAGCAAAACGTTTTGGCTCAGCTTTTATTAAGGTCTCAAGTTCTTATCTAATTAATTGATTTTTACTTTATTTATACGTACTTAATTGATTAATTAAGGGTTAGATTCTAATCATAGTGAACATAGCACAAACCTTTTGCTTATTGACGGTCCTAAGCCCGTGAAAGTATGAAGGGAAAATTTGCAACTTTGTTTGTATTGTGTTATCAATGAATTCCGGCGGCGCGCGGCGCGCGGGGCGGCCCGGCTCGCGTAGCTTCACCTAGCGCGTACGCACGGCGCGGCAGTGCCCAGAAACATAAACTTTTTATAGATAACTTTGTGAAGTGATATCTCAATATTTTTGTATTGAGTGATACTAAAAGAAAAAACACGTATTCAATGATTTTTGCCAAAGATTAATATATCAAAATTTGGACGGTGACTAAAAATTCATCCTGTATAATAAGACTGTAAAAAAACTGTGTCTGTACATTGAATATATTTAAAAAATAATAATTGAGGGGGGTTTAGAAACAGTAATAGAGCACGAATCCAAAAAAAAAAGTCTGTCTGTTTGTCTGTTTGTCTGTTTGTCTGTTTGTCTGTTTGTTTGCACACGCTAATCTTCGGAACTACTGGACGGATTTGAATGATTTTTTTTTTGTTGTATAGATATTAAGTCTGGTCAACACATAGGCTATAATTTATCTTGGAAACTGGAACACCTGATGCAGAACCGCAACAGACCAGCTAAACTATAGGCGATACAAAAATGGTCCCATAGCAAAAATTGTTCCACGTGATGAGCATTTTCTGCTGAGAGAATAAATTTGAAGATCCGGAACACCTGATGCAGAACCGCAACAGACCAGCTAAACTATAGGAGATACACAAATGGTACCATAGCAAAAATTGTTCCACGTGATGAGCATTTTCTGCTGAGAGAATAAATTTAAAGATCCGGAACACCTGATGCAGAACCGCAACAGACCATCTAAACTATAGGAGATACACAAATGGTACCATAGCAAAAATTGTTCCACGTTATGAGCATTTTCTGCTGAGAGAATAAATTTAAAGATCTGGAACACCTGTTGTGGAACTCCAAGAGCCCAGCTACACCATAACTCAAATAGGAATGACGTCTTAGCAAAAGTTGTTCGGTCTGATAGGCATTTCCTGTTGACTTATAAAAATCGAAGATCAGAAACATTTGATATAGAAATTAAAACTATCACTAATTTCATTGCATAATTATAAAATAACATAAGTAGGAGGTACTACGCGGTGAAGGCGGGAACAGTTCAGGACTGATTTTCGATGACGATGGTATATCGTTGAAAATTAGACTCTACTGGCTAAAACTCCCATTTTTTTATCGTATGCCTTCGCGCTTATGTTATTTGAGTGTTTAATTTCCTTTTCCATTTATCTTCGTTACACGGTAGCTTACCCGGTAACGCAGGGGAGCAGCCACTTAGATTTTAATTGATCAGGTATCATCACAATAAAACTATAACCATGCCTAGAAAGAGGTCAAATTTTTCCCAATGTTCCAAAGGTGCTAAATGATTAAAGACCATAAGATCCCAACAATCTACCGAAGAGCGTTAGGAGAGACTTGATGCTGTTCGAGAATATGAGGCTGCAACTCGCTCCGTGGAAACTTCTTGGGATCGCGAAGCACGCCTGCATTCTCAGCGTATTTACGCATCTACATCCAGGTCTCTAGAGACCAGTGAAGAATATGTGCGCGACTGACCGCTGATCGTGAACATCATGCACTGTCTCGCGAGTTGGAGACGTTCACGGAAAAAGCATGACGCTTGAGTTTTCAGCGTATATACGCGTCGACTCTAGAGATAAGTGGGGGAAGGAGATGCGTGACTGACCGCTGATCGTGAACGTCACGCAACATATTATAGGCTATAATTTATTTTGGAAAATGGAACACCTAAAGTAAAAGAGATATAAAAATGGTGCCATTGCAAAAACTATTCCACGTGAAGAGTGTTTTCTGCTGTGAGACTAAATTTGAAGATCTGGAGCACCTGTAGGGGAACTCCAAAGCCCAGAGACAATATAACATATACATAATAGAAATGGCGTCTTAGCAAAAGTTGTTAAGTCTGATGGCATTTCCTGTTGACCAACAAAAATAAAAAATCTGGAACATCTTGAATCGTCTCGCGCATCCCATTGTTTTCCCGTCCCCGGGCTTATAGAATTCGACATCAGATGTTTCAGATCTTCGATTTTGACGACCCCGTTGTCGCTGGCATAAGCAAAAGGATCCGCGTACGAAGTCGCGGGCAGAAGCTAGTCGTCATAATATGCACGTTTCCACGCCACCTATGAGGTAGTGTACTTAGCGCGTTTTTTTTAACGTGGTTTCCCCAGTAGGCCTACTCCACGGGTCAGTTGTGAGCCTGTTTAATGTAAAACTATTGCAAAATAACGGAAATTTTCAAAGATTGGGAAAGATAAAAGCGATGTAAATGAAAAAAAAGTGTTGAAGTTTATTCGTCTTATTCGTAAGTTTCAAATTCTTGTTCTTCTTCTTGATCTTCTTCTTGTTCTTCTTCTCCTGCTTCTTCTTCATCTTCATTTTGGATGCAAGCAAATTGCGTCAATAGCCATGTATCGCATGATACTTCGTCGGAGTCAAACGAATCCTCCATTGTTTGTGATTCAATATTAGAGCACGACCGGCCTTGACAATTTTTACATGCCAAAGAACAAGACAGTCCGACTTTTTTGCAAACACATTTAGCACTGCATCCCTTTTTGCAGTTGCAAAAAATAGTGTTCAGCAGTTTTTCCGGCGCAGGTGGAAGTGAAGTTTGAACTGGCTCTAATATATTGTTGACCAACTTCCAACCCCAGTCTGTAGGGTCTAGCTGATAACCAAGCCACACTTGAACTTGGTAATATACTCGAAAAAGATGTTGGTGGGCAGCAACTGAGGTTGGAGGAAGACAAGCTAATTGAACCAAACGCAACAAAAATGAACAAAAATATTTAAACATTTAATATATAATACATATCCCCCCATCTGCCGATAAATCTCCAGGAGATTTTTGTATATATATATGTATATATATTTATGTATATATATATGTCGGCGTCAGCGATGGCTGAGCGATGAGCTGACACCGATGGGGGTTTTGTGGTACAGAGTTCATAACGTAGAATAGCAATCTTCATTGCAGTAATAACCTCACTTAACAATCTTAATCACAAAACAACTCAAGTCTAGGTAACTGACAGTTTCGTGCTGGATGTGTGTCTTGGTCGGTGTCTCAAATCAAAACTGAGCTCTGCCCAGCTCCCACGCACCAGCACGACTCTGTCCACGTGACATTACCGAAAACACATTCGCGCCATTTTCAAATGACAAGTAACGTCACGCTGGTCACCATAGACTCTGTACTAAGTTAATCAACTTCACAACTTATTATTCAAGAATATCGTTTTCCACGACACGGCCATCATGACCATCACACGTCCTCGTGTCTACTAAAAATAAACACACACACACACACAGAACACGTATACGCACGCACGCTCGTATTGGTCACATACTTCAAAACACACGCACGCACGCATTTTTCACATACTTCAAAACTCGGTCATTCTGACCACAACTAAATTTTCAAGGGTGTATGTCAAACCTTGACACCTCTAATCGAAACAAATCCAGGCAGAATGAATCGTCACTAAGACCGATAACATTACTAGAACTGAAAGTATACTAAGATAGTGCTATGCAAATGCACGACATAGTAGGTATTACATAGACTTTCACATACCACACAGGCTAAAGCTAACAGGTACCACACAGGCTCACGAGTGCCACACATAGGTACTCACAGGTGCCACGCAGGCTTACTGGTGCCACGCAGGCTTACTGGTGCCACGCAGGCTCACGGGTGCTACACAGGCTCACAAGTGCCACACAGGCTCACGTGTGCCACACAGGCTCACAGTTGCCACACAGGCTCGTCGTTGCCACACAGGCTTGTCACTGCCACACAGGCTCGTCACTGCCACACAGGCTCGTCACTGCCACACAGGCTCGTCACTGCCACACAGGCTCGTCACTGCCACACAGGCTCGTCACTGCCACACAGGCTCGTCACTGCCACACAGGCTAGTCATTGCCACACAGGCTAGTCATTGCCACTCAGGCTAGTCATTGCCACACAGGCCATCGGCTTGTGATCCAACCCCAGAAGCTAACCATCTCAGCCGCGTAAGTGCTACCCCTCGGAAAGGATATCCTGCGCATAAAAAGCAGACCACGCGCACCTCTTACATGCTCCGGCGCAACTGGATCGGTCACCAAACCCTCACACTTAATCCATAGAGTATACGTTAAGTAAGATGAAATGTATTCCAAAACTTTACAGATAATCATTACCTAGTAATGACTACTCAGTACTCACAATAACTAAACGAACTTTAACTAAGCTATTTTTAGAACTTAAACACGGAAAGTTCATAATTATCAAATTTCAAAAATAAACACACTACTCATGGCCCTGCCACAGCTATTGACAATTCGGTACTGCCACCCATATCGTTATCACCTCAGAGTCCGCGACCCTCAAGTCATTACATGACCGCACAAAATAGTCTCTTTCAAGGCCCAGGTCCCCGCTAGACCACAAGCCGCTCATCACGCCCTGAACGACAACGTATGCAGTTGCGATTGCATCTTATGGATGCGGATTTAACGGAAAGCCAACAAGCGTATCATAGGTCTGTTGAGGTTCTTTTGCCCTCAGAAACATTGTTTTCTTCTTCTAACTCGTTTGAATTTCACAGGTTGGCATCTTACGACTTGACTTTACAACATACTGGTCGCCCGCAAGCGTTTAAAAGAACCTTCACTTCGGGTCAAGCTTAGTTAAGCTAGGCTTTTCATTTTTAATGTAAACCAAGTTACTAACACTTAAGTTTCATTTTAGTAGGTACTATCAAAACGGAACTTAGAGAAACGTTTTTCATTACCATTGACCTAAGAAGTTTGATCTCTTTACACGGTAGTGGGAATTTACCCAACGTACCTACTATCTAAATTTGACTGTCAATCATCTACGGACAGACACACGAAACCATCACGCTTTTCGAGAAGAAGAAACAGGTTAGAAAAGCGGGAACTACGCTGTCGGATAGTCGTACGATACTATCTCTACTTCGCGAAGATCGAGTTGGTAAGGACAGCGATAAACAACACGAGTACGAGTTGGAACTTTTGTAAGTTACCAGAGTGAATGGTAAACCACCCATTAATCGCGATTGTAATTCAGTTAATAGACGCTCACGACTAT
Organism: Euplexia lucipara; assembly: GCA_921972225.1. Classification (NCBI taxonomy): domain Eukaryota; kingdom Metazoa; phylum Arthropoda; class Insecta; order Lepidoptera; family Noctuidae; genus Euplexia; species Euplexia lucipara. Next base: position 13,954,242 of record OV179148.1, read on the forward strand.
CTTGGACAGTCGTCTAGTCGGTGAAACATCAGTTTAAGTTTATTCAAATGAATTTGTGTCATTAATAAACAACATAATAACCTATTGGTACTTCACATGTCTAAGCACAGTATTGAACCCTGCTAGTAACTACACTACCTTGTTTATCCTAGGTTCACAGCGCACTGCGCACTTGTAATTAGTAAAGGTCCAACCAATAAACATTTTGTTGATTGCGATACCCTCCTTAAAACATTTCTCGAACGATCATTACCATCACACACCTATTTGAAATGATTAATTACCTTTTTTACGCGCTACCCGCATATAAAATAAACTATTGCCACTATTTAAAACTTCGTAAATAATTCGTTCGGTATTAGGTCTATGTTTGTAGGTACTACTAGATACTACCTAGGTATGCCCTTTACACAAACGTTCGCATTGACCTCTTAAATTGCGACTATAGTACAACTTAGCAAGACAACATCCGGTACCTACCGAAATCAAAACAAAAATTACACGACTCACCGGATTGTTGTTACTACCAGAAAATACCAGTTATTTCGTGCACAACTGCGCATCTGTAGTTGCGCCACGCTGCACCGCCGCGCTGCCGCCCGCGCGCCGCCGCGCTGCCAACCCGCGCTGCAGGAGCCTCGCATCTTGCACCTCGCATACTCTCTTGATGGAGCCCGATGTAGCAAGCAGACTTCGATCACTGCATCTTGTTCTTCTGGTGCATCACGACGAAGATCTCATCACATCTCGGTGAAGCTCGCCAGTAAAGTTGGAAGCAGGTTCTTTATGCCACTTCTGATGTCGGCGTCAGCGATGGCTGAGCGATGAGCTGACACCGATGGGGGTTTTGTGGTACAGAGTTCATAACGTAGAATAGCAATCTTCATTGCAGTAATAACCTCACTTAACAATCTTAATCACAAAACAACTCAAGTCTAGGTAACTGACAGTTTCGTGCTGGATGTGTGTCTTGGTCGGTGTCTCAAATCAAAACTGAGCTCTGCCCAGCTCCCACGCACCAGCACGACTCTGTCCACGTGACATTACCGAAAACACATTCGCGCCATTTTCAAATGACAAGTAACGTCACGCTGGTCACCATAGACTCTGTACTAAGTTAATCAACTTCACAACTTATTATTCAAGAATATCGTTTTCCACGACATATATATATATATATATATATATATGTATAAAATATTACAACTCTAGATGTATATACGTGGCGTACTCATGCATATTATGACGATAACAACTTTTATAACTTTTTGAATCGTTATATCTCAGAAACGGTGGCTCGTAAAAAAAAGTATTGATACATTTTTATAGATAATTTTATGATCTACAATTTTTATCTGAGGTACTTTTATGATAAAACTTACCGTTTTGCTGAAAATCGCGAAAAACTCATTTTTTTGACCTTTGACCTTGAATATTTTTTTTTCCTTACAGGGGAATGATGGGGAACTTCTAGACATTGTTTATAATTATGTTTTGAACAACTTCACAGAAATTCAGCTTGTTGGGACTTTATGTAACTTCACTCTCATTTTTTGGTCTAAATTGACCGGACTATTTATAGTGTTGAAAACCTGTAAAAAATATTACACATTCGGGCAGCTTGATGTGCTGGATGTGAACATTGGATTGTTTCACGTATTACTAACTAGTCAGTAAAGCTGTCGACTTCTATGTCTTGTATCAGTTCTTGTGTCAAATAAAACAAAGTAAGTAGTAAACTTGAGACTTAAAATCACAACAAGTTCTAGCTAGTAAATTAAGACATACCTACTGTTTAAAACTATTTTCTATTGTTGCAACTAATTAAACTTCGTACCGCCTGTTTATACGCTCTCAATGTTCAGAAATTAACTCTACCCATATGAATAGATACTATTCACGTGTCTACACTCCTACAGCGAGTTAAGTGAATATTATGAAAGCTTCTTGTTCACCGTCATTAGTGGCGATAGACAGGTACACACATCAAAAGTGTCTAGGGATCAAGCATTTTTATGCGGATTTCTTGAGATTGAGATGTGGCTTTGTAATAAATTTATGATTTTATAAATTTATATGGATCCTTTTTGGTGCATTTCATAATTTGAATCAGGAACTGTGAATCAAATTCGAGTAAAAGATGAAAATCAGCTGTCAATATTTTCCCTATAAAAACATACAACGCATTGAAGACATTATTAGTGCTACTGTTTCCCTACTTTATCTTTTTGTGCTATTACTGCTCTTTAGTATTTACTTTGAAAGTACTTACCCAGCTTTTAGCAGGTTTTAATGATTAAATAAAGATCTCTTTTTTTTCTGCTTGCACAGGGATTATACTCGTATGTACAGATGCCTGCTTATCTAGCTTTATGTAAAATTTTCCCAATTGAACATGAACCTTATGTTTTTGTAATAAAGTTGAAAAACTATCAAAGAAATTAGACAGATTGGGGTAGCTTGATGTGCTACCATCTGAATTTTAAATTTTAACTAACTGCGTTGAGAGGAATATTTTCGCGTTGTTTGTTTTGACTAAAGTTTTACATACACACATCAAAAGTGTCTAGGGATCAAGCATTTTTATGCGGATTTCTTGAGATTGAGATGTGGCTTTGTAATAAATTTATGATTTTATAAATTTATATGGAAGGATCCATATAAATTTATAAAATCATAAATTTATTTTGGTGCATTTCATACTTTGAATCAGGAACTGTGAATCAAATTCGAGTAAAAAAATCAGCTGTCAATATTTTCCCTATAAAAACATACAACGCATTGAAGACATTATTAGTGCTACTGTTTCCCTACTACTGATTAAAACCAACGTTATTATGGAGCGGCGACGTCATTTAAGCAGGGAAGAAATGCTCAGAGCCGTGGGAATGATAGAAGCTGGTTCCCGGCAACGTACTGTGGCTTTAGCTCTGAATACAAGTCAGAGTGTTATCAGTCGACTTTGGACACGTTACCGAAGCACTGGTACCGTGGCTGAGCGCCATGGAGGACGGTATCGCTGCACCACACGGAGACAAGACCGATACATTCAAATCTTAACTCGAAGAGCTCCAACAATAACCGCCATGATGTTAGCCGTGAGGCTTCATCACTCTTCAGGGAACTTAATTAGCGACCAAACAGTCAGAAACCGCTTGCATGAAGTGAACTTTCATTCCCGAAGACCGCTACGGATACCACCTATAGCAATGCACAATCGTAGGATTCGATATCAATGGGCTCTTGAACACAGAAATTGGGCAGAAGAACAATGGCGTTTCGTGTGCTTTTCTGATGAGTCTCGTTTTGGTATGAGACCGGATACAAGACGTATACGACACTGGAGAACCCCTGGACGCCAACAGCGATTAAAATCCTGCCAGGAAGTCCATCCTTATAGTGGTGGAACCATCATGGTATGGGCGGGTATTTGGATCGGCGGAAGAACTGAGTTGATTTGGATCAGAGGCAACCTCAACGCTCAAATTTATGCTGAGACGATTGTATCAGACGTCATCGTTCCTCTACAAGTGCAAATCGGTCCCTTATTTCAGTTAATGCATGATAATGCACGACCGCACACCGCAAGAGTTGTAAGACAGGCTCTCGCCGCAGCTAACATCAATGTCCTGCCCTGGCCTGCTCAGTCGCCAGACTTGAACCCGATTGAGCATGCATGGGATATGCTACAGAGAAGAGCTCTGCCGAATATGGAGGGTATCCAGTCGCAAGAAGACCTTTTTTTGTTGTTGCAACGAACATGGGCGGCCATTCCACAGCGTGATTTGGATGAACTCATTTTGAGTATGCCAAACCGATGTTCTTGTGTTGTTAGTGTTCGCGGTAGAAACACGGATAATTAATTGTTTAAGTTACCCAATAAAATTTTAAAGAAAACTGTTATTTCAGTCTTTTTTTCGAACTTTAATGTTAGTGGTTCAAATGTCAAAAATCTCTTTATTAGGAAAATGACAAATTTCTTTATTAATGCAAAGGTGACTTGGTTTATCGTTACTGTGACAAACGAAAACACTTTACTTGATGAATCCTTAAAGAAAATTTTAATTAATATCAATCAGGAGAAAAGTTATTGCAAAAATATATGTTGATCCCTAGACACTTTTGATGTGTGTATTTACTTAAGCAGTGTGGTATGTTTCACTTTAAGTAAAATCTTTGAAACCTTCAAACACAGACAAAATCACAAACAGCAAAAAATAACGATAAAAATTAGGAAGAACCGATTTCAATGCTGAGGTTTCTAGAATAATGTAAAGAACTTAATGTCATGGTATCAATAGGTATAATATGCCACGATGTCTCATCAATCCCATAAAACTCGTTTTTTTTTTTTACATTCAATAAACTACATATTTTTTTAGGACTAAGACCATATCAAAGAATCAACTGGCAATATGAATGAATTATTATTCAATTAAGTATTTTTATTTTTTTCTTTATAATTGCAGGCATAACGGGGATAATTTATTTCTGTAAAACCTTAACTATATTATACAAACACTAAAAAAAAAAAAAAAACAATAACTAAACCTAACAAAAAATATTTACAAAGCATCAAAAAATTCCTCTGCATCGCTGCCAGCTGGTAAAGTGCCCAAAAGACTGGCTGCATTGCCACGTTGAATGGCAATGCTTAGCCTCTGGCCAAAGTAGAGGCCAGCCCTTGGGTCACGGGAAGCGTCAACCAAACGTTTGGAGATGTCTTTAAACAGAAGACGAGCACTCGGACCCCACGGCCCAAAAGTTTCAACCCCAAACGGCTCGAAAGTATAACTACTAACAAGGTTACTAGTTATACTTTTTTTCTTTTAATTTTTCATATTGTCACGATTATCAATGTAAAATCCTGACGTAAAATATGAGAACGTCGCATTTTCTTAGCTTAAAATTATGAATGATTGGTTAGAATGAAAATTAACGAAACTTAGTTAATGATTGATGATATCTTCGAAAGTATGCATTTTTGAACCACATTTTCGAAGATTTTCCGTATTATTTTTACTTAATAGAATAATGAGCCTGTTGGTCTAGTAGTTAGAGGACCTGACGGCTTTGCCGGAGGTCGTGGGTTCAATTCCCACCCAGGATAAATGTTTGTGTGATGAGCTCGATCATTAATTTGTTCTGTGTTTGGATTTAATTTATCCATAGCATGTATGTGTTTAGAAATCTATAAGTTTGTTTATCAGTTGTTTAGTAGACTACTTGTTTAGGGCCTAGATTGCGTTGTGTGAAAGTTGTGGAATTTATTTATTTTATTAATTGAAACCTCGAGTTATGGGATATCAAAAAAAAAAACAAGTTATAATATACAGACTTACTGAGGGGAAAGGACAACGTCCCACATCCGAGCACCATCAGTTCAGGACAAGATCCTGGACTCACCAGCGTTGAAAGTTTTCTACGGCTTTTCTAAATGTCCAAGATTTCCTCATGTTCTTTTTGCTTTAGACTGTTAGAAATAGTGATATCTATATAACCCAGTGAGATAGCGACGCGCACTGCCACAGAGCTGTGTGTAAATAATTTTAAGTATCTAGATAATTTTATTATTGTTACCGTTGCCATTTTTAATAAGACGAGCTCTAATCCTACCAGCAAATTGTTACGCAGTTTGGCGGGTGTAGTATATGTACTTTATGTTTAGTACAGAATCAATGATTTATTATTATTATTGTTGTTTTAAATGACAGAAGTGACTTAAGTAGGTATATTACTTTAAAAAAACAATCTCGTTGGGTAGATAGAAACGATAAGTTTGTCATGGTTCTTCACAGTTTTAAGAAAATATGACACTAAAAAGAAATGTGAAAACAAGTAGGAATTACTGACATGAAATTTCAACGCCTAGGAGGTCTAAATTCGTGTATAGAATGAAGAGCTCTGGCCTAACTACAAAGACATTCAATACCTATAAACCGGACATCACAAACAAAATTTTCGTCCGAAAAAGTGCGTCCTGCCGGACACAAGTCTATGAGTTTTTTTTAGTACGCTCCGCTGCCGGTCCAATATTCATATGTCGTGGCGAACGATATTCAGAAATAAGAAGTTGTGAAGTTGATTACATTAGTACAGAGTCTGTGGTAAACGCCGTGACGTCAGCTGTCATTTGCAAATGGCGCGAGCGATGTCACGTGGATGGAGTCGTGTTGGGAAGTGGAAGCTAGACAGAGCTGAGTTGGATTTGAGACACCAACGAAGACACTAGTCCAGTGCAAAACTGTCTGTTTACCTATCTGAGTTATGTTATGTGATTACTTTTATCAAAGTGAGGTTATTACTGCAATGAAGATTATTATTCAACGTTATGTAGCTGGTACCACGAAACCCCCCCAAGCAGCAAAAACTAGTACTATAAAGAACCATAGAACGTTTTGTAAAAAACTGTACTTGGTCCTATAAAACCCCTAAGAACGTTTCTATTATTCGGAAGTGGCGCATTTATATCTCTGTTCAGTGACAAAATAATTGTATAGCAGTGTTCCTCATGACGAAACAGTCCAATAAAATCTCTGTAGCAGTGATGCAGGTCTCATAATAATGATGTGATTTTATAGTACTTTTTCATACTATACAAGAGTTTAGTTTTCTTTACCTCACCTTTTTCATTCACTATTCATTATTTTACATTCGTGATAGTTCAGAGTGCAAAAAATAATAAAAATAACTTTACGAAAGGATACAAGTAATCTGAGGTAAGTAAAAAAGTATTTTGTTATTAAATAATAGTCTATTACGGTGGAAATGACGTGCGACTGCAGCTTTACTGACAAACTAGGGATAGGTTTACCATGAATTTAAAGTGCCCCCCTCGAATTGTTGAGCTTTTACTAAAATATTTATCATATAAAGTGATTTCAATATTTTAAGAGCCATTATAGTACTTGCCGTGATAATGTTTTCACTGTCAGTCATCGTGGATTCAACCTAAAGTTGGGGTTCTGTGTGAGCATGACTGAATATATTTATAATACACATTTCTTTTACACTATTTTTCTGAAGACCATTAATGAAAAAAAAAACTGAATTATAACTGTTAATTGAGGAATAGTGAGAATTGATCATGTAACCAGTTTTTATTTCCTTAGGAAGAACTTACGTACTTATATCAAGTTTTACGTACCTAATGTTTATATTTCTTTGTAATTTCACTGAACTATAGAAGCAATACCTTTATAAATTTAAACTGCAGTCAACATTGTATTTTTGCAGGGTACCTAATGGACGCCATTAGGGATATCGATATTTTTTTTAGTCGAGACGATTTCATGCTGCTCACAGCAGCATGCAGCAGCAGCAGCTTCAAATTGAATAGGTATTCCTGTGAAGTGAATATTCTAACATTTTATGTTTTTGACATTGTTTCGAGTACCTGATATCGTACAAGCTGAGTTAATTATGTGGGTTGATTTTAACGTGATATCAAGACTGTTAGAAGATGAGAAATGAAAGGTTTTTCTTTTTTAGTTCAAAATAAAGAACCATGTAATTAAAAAAGATTTTTATTTATGTACCATCATATATACCATCGTACTAAACTTTTTGTTGCTTCATGCGAAATATTATAATTAATGGCCCAGTGTTTACGCCATCACGAAATCGTTGGTCTTTTACGAATGTTGAATTATTGCTTGAAGATTCAGAAAAATCGCTGGAATAAGGACTCTCTTCAAAAATAATATCTTTGTAAGGCACATTTTTTACGGAACCGTTTCCCGTAATTGTGATTCTAACTTGATTTTGGCTACTATTATTACTTTGTTTGATGGTGAAAAAAAAACAAAGCTGCTTTTTCAAAATCGTCTATTCACTTATACCTATAAGTTCCACTGCGTTTAGATATTTCTTTTCCAATTCTTTAAATCCATTATTATTTTTTGTTTTTAGGGCAGAATGCATGTTGCATTAATTCCGTATAAAAATGTCTGAATATTGTTGTAAAAGCGAGCCAATAATCCTTTAAGGGACTTAGCTGTCATTTAATAGAAACATTTATCTACGTTTATGTGCCACTTTTGCGTCATTAAAGTGATAGATACCCATTTATAATACCAAACAGCGCATTGCTAGGCACCAAAAAAGTTGTTATACAAAAATTCTGCTCTATAATAGTGTCTGTGATATGTTTATCGACAAAATTATACTATGCATCTAAAAACTATTATAATACACTAACGTTCTATTAGCGTGCTCTGATATTTGACTACATCACAAAAACACTCTATTGTAAAGTCTTTTGTGACTACTAATGCACAAGTACTATAGCAGCGATCTGAATATCCACAACATCACAATATTACCCTGTAGTTGAGTGTTCATCACTGCTATAACGAAACTACTATTGCAGTACGTTTGGAACCCTTAATACGCTAATCAGATAAATAAAGGCACCTGCTAACAAATTTATAGAGCAATATTATTATGTACCAGTTATATTAGAACTTGCTATAGTACTTGACTATAACGGTTGTATAAAATGGCGTAGTAAACGTTTACATTCTTTGTTTATAGGTATTTTTAACTCTTTAAGCATTTAGAGCAATAACGTACTGTAGAACGCTTTTATACAACACCCTGGCACCGCTAAAACCTTAATAAATCGTTTATAGAGCTTTTTAGAGTTATGAACTGAAATAATAGGACTGAATTGCTGGTTGGGCCTGATGTCGGCCCATACCGCTCAGTCATCGCTGACGCCGACACACATATTATTCTAGATGGCTTTACTGAGACATGGGATCAAAGCTTTTCTATGACATTTCCTTGACATACCCGCTCTATAGTCTTTTAAATCTCTTTGCCTAACTATAAGCACTTACTATGATGTAGCGCTCGCCGGCCGCAAGCTATTCAAGGAACGGTTAAAAGGTATCCTTATTAAATATTAATTAAATAATAAACTGGCCGAGAGCAAGTCGAGCTCGTTTTATCGTTCCAACCAAACTACACTGATAAACTGTCTATAGAACTCTCTGCCGTAATTACTGTACAGCGCTTAATTAATAGCCCTTCGCCAGCTCGTATTTTTTCTTTTTTCTTTTCACTTTGAATATTTGATTGCGACGGATGGACTAGTTGGTGTTGTGTGAAAGTTGTGGAACATTTATTTATTTAATTTATTAGACTATACTACTACTGTTTATTACATTATTTTGGATTGAAAGGTTCTTACGCTAAATAAAAAACCGAATAAGTATATGGAAAGTATTGTAAAGCGTGTGTAGGTAGCTACTGTGTCTCTTGAACACACAGGCACTTAAGATTACGTAACAATAAGCATTGCAACCTACCTTCTACTATCTATAATTATAAATCGTGATAGGTCTCGTAGTAGCTATTAAAGTGAATGGCATAAGGCTCGTTTTATGGTTAAACAAGGAGGAGAGAAACAACAGTACTAAAATGATAATTACCTTTTTCGGTTAAAGCCGGTAAACCTTAACGTCGTTAGCTCCTTCACACATATTTAGGGATAGACAGTGAGTACCGAATAAACCAAGTGAATCGCCTGTATACTTACTCTTCCTTGCGTCGGTCAGGCCGGCAGGCACGCCATTTGGATATAATGTCATCTTGGTATCTTACATTGGTACTTACTTACTGACACAAACTCGATCACACACCTACTACTTTCACTTAGACACACATCACTCACAAAAATGCTTGCACACTGTACTACGCACGCAGTGGCAATTTTACATTGTAATATATTATTTGTAATGGCGTCTACATTGTTATTTTTTTAAAGGGGTTGTACCGTATTGCGAGATACAGGTTACCACCTAACTCGGGTGCAGAGGTTCCTATAATCAGATACGAAGTACCGTTATTCTTGTAATGAAGCCACTTATTGTTATTAACTTTGTAATTGATTGTACCTACTTATTTTTTTGTGAATAAATGTATTATTATTATTATCTGCGGAGCCGTTTTCCAACTATGTTGGGGTTCGCTTCCAGTCTTACTATCTAACCAAATAAACTGGTAAGCCAGTGTTTTTAACCATTAGCTATTTGACCTCCACAACCCAATGATTAAGCAACACGATACCCCTTGATTAAACTGGTTGCCAGATTTCCGGGGCTCGGGACCAACGACTTAACATACTTTCCGATGCACGGAAGAGTCTTGATGGTGAGGTTTTTGCTTAACCTTCGATCGACCCATGCGGTAATTATTCTAAGCTACAAGCTTCTTAGAATCCGTCTTTCTGCACGTGTGAAGAGGGCTTAGATATTGTGACGTTTGGATGCATAGATATTGTAACCTGAACGAGCTCTAGAGGTGGGATCTGAATAGGATTAACGGTAGGATTAGCAATAGTCTATGTGGCAACATTAGTATGTTGCCACATAGACTATAGCTAGGCTAGGACAGCTATCAAAATAAGGATTAAATAATGTTTTTTTTTTATTTATTTAATTACGTAAATCAATTTTCTAAATATCCTTCCTTAATGTGTTTTTAATTTGTGCGGCAGTATTATACTACGAATTTTAGTAAACCCGAAGTTCCTGCGTGAAGATTTATTGAATTTCCACCCTTACCTACATCGTTGGCACTCCCACGATTCGGACAAAGCGTTTCGCTTCGTCGTTTATACCGCGTACATCGAAGGACTGGAACAACTTGCCTGCTGGGGTCTTCCCGTCCGATTATAATTTAGGTGTCTTCAAGGCTAGAGTGAATAGGCTCTTCATAAACTAGTGCGCTTCACCATCACTGATTGCATCACTGCTTACCATCAGGTGGGATTGCAGTCAAGCACTGGTTTATAATATTAAAAAAAAAAAAAAAAAGTGTAGTATAGTCTTTATTGGACTCTGTAAGGTACTGGTGTTCTGCCCAGGCTTCGTAGTTGTCAAATAGTAACAACCGCGACTTTGAGTTGTATTTTAAGCCGGAGGTTCGAACCCAGGATGGCGCTTTACTTTGTGTAAATTATTTTATCACGACTGTTCTTAAAACAGTGAAGCATCGCATACTAATAAAGCGAAGACATGCGACATCTACCAACCCGAACTGGGTGGTAGATTACGGCTTACTCCTTCTAACAGAGAACAGAGGCTCGAGTCTGCTATTGCAATCGTGTCTCAATGACCGGTCATTGATAGAGTATTCGACAACTTTGACGGTTTTTGTATGGGAAATGTGTCATAAGTTTGACGTTATACGTCAAAAATCGATCATTGACCGGTCATTGAGACAATTGCAATAGCAGAATCGACCCCCAGGTCATCATATTAGCAATGTTCACGTAGCACGTAGTTACGTTAAATTTAGGTACCTACTTCTGTCAAAGATATAAGCCAGTTGCTGGTTTAGTAGCAAGCTCTGCTACTAATCCAGCTGACTGCTAGCTTTGCTCGTGGTGGGACTACCGTACGTACTATTACTGATCGGAAACCGTAGGTGTTATTGCTTACGTCCCGGCTGTCAAAAAAACGATGTCAGTGTCATAACGGTATTACAACCGGGGCAGATTAAAATGACAATCAATCTATTTTTCTGCAATTAAACATTGTGTAAGTAAAATTGGATCACGATTCTTCACGGGGTTCATTATTACTTTATTTTCTTAGAATTCTACGGATAAACAAACAAGCCAAACTTCCATAATTGCTTGGCTTACATAAACAACCTTGTTGATGAACTCTTTGATAACTTGAAGCCAAAAAATAATTGACACAAATCTCAAAATAAACAGATTTTCTTGAGCGAATTTGAAATTAACTTATGTAGAACGGATGTCAGAAAAAAAACAAAAAAAAACATCAAACATTTTTATAATACCTACCTACTCATATTTTCACTATATAATATATATGTACCGAACGCGATGTAACGAACCAACATTTATAAATGTTTGCGCTTCTGGAAAAAAAAATCCGCTTGTTTTTTTTTAAATAAATAACATCGTCATGGTTACGCGTAATTAGTACAGAATATGGAGCTGAAAACAGTTCTCAGAATAAAACTGCGATGCAAATATAAATAGACCTGCCGTATATCTATGCTTGCTTAACACTTCCGTATAGCGTGACCGAATATCAATAATCTACTTCAACGTTTATACTAATTAATGAATATTTCCATATGATGATTATAATTGTCGTTAGCTTAGTTATACATTTTACTATGCTGCATGCCGTGGTCTCCTGTAAGTGAAGGAGTACACCTACATACATAGGTATATATACTTTGGTCGTCGATAATTTATATCATGTATCTGTGTATATCCTTTGTTGGGGATCCTAAATAAATAAATAAAAAATATAAAAGAAGAAAATATGTTATACTTAAGTTGTAAATACCTACGTGTTCCTTCTGTGAGTTTATAGCGGAGTTTCGCTTGTTTTAACGCTCGGGTTTATATCTGAACATAAATCTTCATTAGGAAGCAAGAAAAATAGACTACATCAAAATACCTACGCCTAGTCGTTCTTTGGATGAACGTGGTTTTCACGTGATTCATAAACAAGACATCCGCGTACATTAAACGAAGATCATTTGATAAACACTTCTATTTGTAATCATACCAAACGTACAAACGTAAATTCCGAGATATCTTTTAATAATATTCTTCACTAGCATTTGGTTCGAGACGGACATATCCGGTCGCCATCTTGGTATTTTTGTCTAACGCTCATTTGTACGCCAATAATACTAAATGTGTTAGCCAGTTTCGTCTATTTAGGTTCCGTTCTAAACAGTTTTATTACTTTTTCTAGTGCATCAGTTATAAATAGTTGTAGATGAAACGATATTTATTTGATTCCGTTAAATAATATTAAGATGTATTATATACGCTTCTTTTTAGTTTATTTTAGAGTTTCATCGACTGTCTGGTTTGATCTTAAGAAAAAGCTACTTAATTATTTAATGTCTGATATTTTTTATAAGTCTAGTACATAAATATTAAAATGTTCGGACAGTACAGACGCCACCACGTCAAGTTACCCCAATATGTCAAATTTCTTTGATCGTTTTTCAACTTTATATGAAACAGAATAAGGTTCATATTCGGTTGGGAAAATTTGACACATTGGGGTAACTTGATGTGCTGGCGTCTGTACGTTTAACATAGTAAATAGTGGCCTTAGACAAAGTCACATTGCTATTAATGTTCATCGTTTTCGCATTTACAAACGTTCAAACTAATATCGAACTCCTTTATCGTTAATGAAAATATGACTTAAAATACTTATCAGCTTTTGCCTTCAAAAGTTTAATCTACTCAACCAAAATGTTTTAAACAGCTGATTATTTTTACAGATTTCCGAATTGGTCCTTTCGTGAAATTTATATATATTTATGGGTAGAACAAATGGGTAAAACAAATTTGACACCTACGTGATAATAAAATCACTCTGTATACTGTATCTGGTTGAATGAACTAAACCAATCGCATCATTTGACTTGCGGGCTTCGCAATTAATTCGTGACGCGTCCTTCCTTTCCCTCCAAAAATCGAGTAAATAACTATTTGACAGACGAAATCTATTATAATATTATGGTATTGATTAAATCATTCACACACTCGTAAGTCATGGCCGCTATGATTAGGTCACCACTGCACAATTTGCAATTAGATGGAACAGAAATGATTTATGAAAGTGAGCAGCATATTCTGTTTACAAGGCCAATAACCGGTCTGGCCGAAATATCAATTCTATTTGATAAGGGGATGACAAACATCTAGTTTTGCGAGATTGAAACTAACCGAACCACTAAGCAATGCAATTTTTTACGGCTCGTGTAAACTTTGTACCATTTTCTCTCGTTATTATAATGCTAACCTTTAAAAATCTAGAGTGACAGATAGTGGAAGAATCAATCAATATAAGTACGTGAGTAGAACCTGTCTGTCTGTTCTTGATGTACTTTATCGCAGTCAAATATGAAGAGAAAATTGTATTGGATTGCTTATTCCGAAAAGTTAAGTCGGTTTAGATGAGTAACGGCTCATTAACCTCTTGACTGCTGCTTCAAAAAAATAAAAACGTTCTCTCAGCGCCTAACTACAAATTAATTCTTCAAATCGGTCATATAGTCGCGACGCGCGGCGTACTGGGATTATTTTGTGAACAGCGCGTTTAAAGAGTCTTTGATAAACAGTTAATGATATGGATCAATTAGATAGCTTGAAGAAACTGATAGAAGTCCCATCTGCTTCGATGCCAGCTCGATCATGGCTTCTGCATAATAAATGAGAAAAGTTTCTTGAGATAACAGATCTAATGGAATAGAATTAACAAGAAAGAACTAGTTACAAGTTTAAAATAAAGGAAGGAAATCAAAATGAACGAAAGTACCAATTTGTTCTCACAAAAGTGTGGTGCAAACAATCGTGAAGATCAAAAAATTGAAAAACAAACGGCCTTATTATATTCGTTCCATATTCATTTAAGTGCTGCTTTGTAAAATAATTCATGAGAAAGAAAAATATCCCTGAAAAAATGCGGGAATTACATAACCTATTAGGGCTCGCCATCTTGTACTTAAAAGGAAGAAGGCCAGGTACATAAGTTAAGAAATGCTTACTGAAATGAAACATTTTGGTACGAATATTAACGCAAATATTATGTGACAAATAAATTAAAATGCTGTGAATCATTTTGTGAAACAACAGCTATTCCCTTCACTTCACTTGCGTTTATTTGATTTTTTTGATTTAACTTGGATCGATAAACTCTATACAGAAACTGAGCGCATCTGGATTTTCTGTATGCTAAACGAATACTGTGAGGTACAATTTGTTTTTATGCATTCGATTTAAAAAAATCTTTCAAAGAATGTTACTTATTCAATAAGTGATTTTACCATAATTCATTTTACAAAAACCTTTCTTTTTAAAAATGTTTTATACTTAGTTGGTGAACTCTAAAATGTATGTACGAGTAATCTAAGCAGGTATTTGCAATTATAATAATTACTGACATATTTTATTAAGAAAATAAGAATCATTAATTTTTATTGTATACTTGATATTTTTGACATTGCAAAAGATTTTCTTTACTTTTGGAATTTTAATTTATCTAGTCTTAAGTTTAGTTGTAAATTTTATTTAAATTTTATCAATAATATGTTTGACACAATTATTATGATTGTTTTGAATAAAGATACTACTTCTAATAAACTATGTCGTATTTATTTATTAAAGGCAAACAACAGCTTCTGTATACCTACAGTATTACATTAGAATAATAATAGTAACAAAGCATCAGACTATTAAAATACAGTCACCAATAATAGGTCGACCAACATTCAAGTGAGTGAAAAAACGCATTATGTCGTATGTCACACATAGACATTTGGACAACTTCCACGCGGATAAATACAAAAGTACTTTGCAATTTAAATCAGCGCTTGAAAATGTAGGTGAAGTGTTGGTTCGGCATTGGTCTAATTTAAGCCACTTCATTCAGAACTATTAATATATATAATTATATAACACTAATAATTTTCCCCTCTTTTATTTTCTTTTATGAAGTGTGACCCACATTGTTTCTTCTTTTTGTTGCCTCTGGGAGTTCTAAGAAATATTTTCTTTTCTCTTTCTGCTCATGTGAGAAAATGTCACTAATAGGTTGTAGGTATGTTATCTTCCAAGTTCATCTGTCCGTTCGTTTAGTCCGCCTCGCTACAGTTATCGTGGTTGCTCAACCAAATGCTATGGTTACAAGTACGGTCACCAGTAACTTCTTATTTTCGAGTGGTTACTGGTTAGTGACCAACATGGAGTCAGAGTTTTATGCTGCCCATGGGCCTCTAAATTGGCTTGATCTTCATGCTGTCAATAAAATATCTCTCAGATTTTCTCACGATTTTTTTTCACCGGTCTTGAAGTTTGTAATATATAAGATCAGTAAGATCTTGAGTTCTAATTCAATTAGAACTTAGTAGGTAATTATAATAAATACAGTCCAACATGTTTTAGATTAGACCTAACTTTTTACATTCTTATCGAATGAAAAATAAACCCAAGAACTTCTTAACTAATTGTTATGTTTAAATTACTGTATCTAATTTAGACATAAGAGATAGGATAGTTTTTACCCCGATTAAAGACCTCAACATTTTATTATTGCAAGTTTTTTATAAACATTATATTACAATAAATATTGAATTTGCACAAGTGTGAAGGCTCGTAAGCTAATCTCTTAAATAAAATTCTCGTGTCTCAGTGTTTGTTACAAAACTTCTCCGAAATGACTTGAAAAACTAAATAAACTGATTCTAAGGCTAAACGAAGTTTGCCGAGGCAGCTTGTAATATTGCAATATACTTTTGACGAGCTCCTTTTTGAAAATTATATACTTGTAGTCACACAATAGGTGACGTACCTATGAGGTCAATACATATAATTCACACAGGATGAAAGGGAAATCGACGCATTTCAGGACATTATGAGTTTTAAGCACCACTATTTTTTAATTCGTTATTTCCATAAACTGGGGGGGGGGGGGGGGTGACTTTTTGGGATATAAACAAACGCTAATAACTTTGCTGTTTATGAATATTATTTATTGATACTTTACAAATATAGTGAGAAGACCGTCTAGTCCAGGATCAGGTTAATAACTTGCTATGGGTTTTTATAACCTGAATTAAAGATTATTATTATCTTATGAGCTTATATTTCTCGGAACCCTTGGGTTCCGGACCTTTGGAAGACTTACGAGGAGCCTAAGCCAACTCGCAGAGGCCCTTTGTCGTTTTTAATGCAGTGAGGCACCAATCGCAGATTTTCCCTGTATGCATTATGCAAATGCACCCAAGGAAAACCTACGACTAGTGCAGGACTATTGTAGATTGAAACAACAAATATATTGGGCTGTAGGTTAGGGGTGGATAAGGTGAACTGGTTACCTAGAACTATGGAAGGACTATGGCCCCTGCCTCATCAATGCTTTATAATACACGAATAAAATGGCAGGGGGTGACTTGCACACTCAGTAATGGGCCCTCTGAAATGGCCGCTAGCACACAGTGACGTAGCGACAAGAGGGCAACATAACCTGAGGTGCTTGAGGAGTGGAGAGGCAATCCACGGCTATCAGGACAATCCCGGAAGTACGGTCAAGATCCCTACCAGCACCTTACTGGAATGCTTCCTTCCTCCGAGCACGTTTGCTCTTGCGAATCTCCACTCTAGCCGGCCAACTAAGGCAAGAAAGAGGTGGGAGCTCCGTTCCTCGTCAGTGCTCACTCTGGCCGGCCAATAAAGGCAATCCAGAGATGAGGAACAAGACTTCTCCCGGGAGATCGGGTCCGTGGGGTCGCTACTGCCCAACAGCTCGCCACAAGCTGCCCTGCGGGGTTATTATAACTCATGAAGATTTTTTTTTCTTGATGGTGATGCCTAAAATCAAAAGACTTTTAATTCAAATTAAGCTGACGATCAGCAGTGCGATTCTGGTCGAATCACCGCGTGAAAACGTAGACGCAATGAAGGCGAACTGAGTTGTCATTCCTTACTAATGCAAGGCATTGACAGATAACTTCACTCAAGTTTTCACGGCGTGACTTTTGCTGAATCGACTGGCTGCACTTTTTAAACGTCAATATACACAAGACAATCCCCTAAAAAGCCCGCACTTTGCCACTTCCTAGTGTTTTTGCTGGAAAGAAGAAGTCGCGGAACAAACTCTCCAGCAACACGGCTGTACTTGAAACTTGTATGGATGCGTATCGATGTTCTTTCACGCTGTCTAGTCTGTGCCAGTCTACAACGGTCCATTAATGGCTACAAAATCTCATCTAATGTTATAATCCGTTTAGCCTTTAGATATTAATGGCTTTATTCATACATATTGAACACCTAATTAATTGCTTACACTAATTAACCATCGTTTACTAATTCTGTCTAAGAATTTGACCTTGGTCAATATATCTACGCGAAGTCATATATTTCCGCACCATCTAATTCAATCCCTACATAAGGTTACATAGGTAAATGATAAGATAATTAGTCAGAGATGATAATATTATTACGGGTAATGGGTGCTAAAAGCATTTTAAACATGTGTAAAGATTTGACGTTCTCGCATATGAATCAAATTATCCCTATAGGCTAGGCCTATAGATACGAAACTCTATGCGACTAAGAACGAATATATATTTAAGCTCGTATACGAGTCCAACAAGCCAGATAGTCATTACCATTTTAAAAATAGTAATGGGACACGTTCACTTACAATCTGTATATTTTCTTTAACTCGATTTCAGCAAACCTAAGTGTAAGATATTTAACGTGTTTGAAAATAAAATCGATAAAGAATACCACAAGTACAAGTTCAAAAAATATTCTAACAGCCAACACATTTAAGAAATGATAAATAAATAAAGATAACATAAGCAAACACTAAATACATGTACCTATTATTTGAAAAGTGCTTACAGAATTACAGATTTAATGCACGAACAAGATTAAAGGAGGTTAGCTGCCAACGATAATACGTTCTATTGCTAAGAATAATATTCTTAAATTCATATTTTGGCTAGTGCAGATTTTTGATAGCAAACACTCTGTCACGTCTACAAACTTTCATGGTTCTTGATTTTAAAGAAATCTCAATATTATCTTTCGCATTACATAAATAAATAAACTACTTAATGTTGTTTTTCTATGGCAGGTTTTATGGTAAGCAAACTCCATCTCTTACAATTACTAACGTAGCAGTAAGCGCTCTTTTGATTTTTCGTAACATTTAAATTGGTAATTCTACCGAATCATTCCTACGTGCATAATACATATAATTATCACGAATTTTTGGCCGTGAATGAAATGTCAAAACGAATGATTTTAAATTTTAAATATTTACTTTTACACGTATAATAATAATATTAGTATAATATTATAAAGAGGACAAATTTCTTGTTGTGAATTAACTCGATTACTACTAGACCGATTAGAAAAAATATTTTACCGTTGGGATCCTACACTTGACTATCCCCGGGTAACATAGTCTACTTTTTATCCCTGTATTCCCACGGGAATGTACACTACGCGGGCGAAACCGCGTGACGTCGGCTAGTCTTTAATATGTAAAAATATAAAAGACTAGCCGATGTTTAATAAATTTGTTTATTCGAATTTATATTTTTATAAATTTTACACCATATCAAACTTAACCTAAAAGCTATAGGATTAACAATTTTAGAAATAATTGAATTGACGTAAACGAATGCTTTATCGGAAGGCAAAAATTCACGGTATGTAAATAAATGCACCCATGTACATACATCAATGTAGCACTAATAACAATTTGATTGCGTAGCGAGGCAATATTAAATTGTAACTCGTTGAATCGGCAATGCGTTGAGTAATCCTCAGCTGCAGGCTGCAGGCCAATTGTTTCATTAAAATTTGTGGTGGTTGGTTGGATTTATTACCACTCAAAGAACGACTTGTGACTTTGATGGTTTCACTTTATCACAATGCTCGCTATCTCTAGCACGAATGTTTGACGTAAAACGTATCGTCTTATAATCTATTTTTAAATCAAACTTTTCTGATTCCATGAGTTACAATGTATTTAACGGTATGTAAAAATCATAACATATGGCGCTCTATAGTTTCTGCCTACCACCTGGGAAAAAGGCGTCACATTGTGTATGTTTGTAGGTAGGTATGTATTCTGGTTAAAATTTATGATGTACGCACAATTACAAATTTTCCCATTTGACCCTGAACCTTATTTTTTTTTACATTAAAGTAGAATATTTATTCAAGAAATTTGACACAATGGGGTAGCTTGATATGTTGGCGTCTGTACATACATAACTACGATTACTAACGGAACTTAAATAATTTTTTTATTTGCAACAAATATTTTTAATTGCCAACCGCACGCGTATGTTGAAAACTCTTACTAAGATGAGATGTAGATACCTATCGTTTACCTATTTGTGCAATCTATCTATGAAGCTTACGCTAATAAAACATATATTGGGACTTTATTCCCAATACAGGTATATTATTTTCAAGATTGAAGAAGAGGCCTTTGCCTGCATGAAACTAATTCGGGTTCTTCATAAAAAATATAAGCAAAAGGTGTTAATTTTTTTCGTAGATTTTTGCGGTGTGGTTATAAAATAAGGTGCAAGGTCATACATCATGTGTTGTATAAGATCGTAAATCACACCGAGCAACAATTGCTTTGATTCGGGTATTTTACGTTCAAGCCACATTTTCGCCGCGAAAATAGTTTTATGATTTTTTACGGTCATAACATTTGTGTTTGGATGTGTTTTGTGTTTCCGGTAGCTTAATTATAACAAACTAGCTTCTGCCCGCGACTTCGTGGTACCTCGCAGAGCACCAAACCGAAATCCACATATTCGTATAAGACCCCAGTACTTTTACCGAGTAGGTACTTTTTCTTTATTATTTCTGTTCCCGTGACATTTTTAGTTCCACTCATTGTTTATAGCATAAATTATATTTATACTATGCATATTTATTATTCGAACTATCACATTTTAACTTAAGCAAAGTCGGAAAAAGGGTATACGTATTGCACAAGACGGCGATGCGATGCGATATCAAAACATCACGCGAACGAAGTCGCGGGCAGAAGCTAGTTGTAAATATTTTTATTAAAATCCCTTTGTAGTTTTTGCGTGAAAGAGTAAGAAACATCCAAACAAACATTCGCATTTATAATATTAGATAGGATAGTAGGATTTATAATATTAGTGGGATGTTAATGTATTTGTTGATAGAGATTCTTGGAGGATTTCCTTGCATTTTAGTTCATACAATGAAACGAAGTAGGTACCTACATGCTTGATTAAGTTATCTACCTTATTTATTTATTTTGAAATGTTACTGGAGGGAGAGGTCTTGGGTTCGATCCCCTGGTAGGCCAAAGGGTCATTGAGTTTTGCCATCTGGAATTTCTCAGTAGCAGCCTGGAGTCTGGATTCGGGCCCAATTAATTGCAATAGGCTCGCCCTCTATTTCATGGGACTTAAACATAACTGGCGAAATGTGGGTGTACAACCAGGTTACACTTCTGACTTACAGGGATTACAGGCGTGATGTTATGTTGAAATGTTACAGTTTGCTAATCTAACTTTTAGTAGATATTTAAACTTTATAAGTATTGGCAAAATTATGTACATAAATGAATAAAACGTTTTCTTTTTCAGGTAGTCATCATCAGTGCAAACAATGTGGAGATAAAATACAAAGCTGGAGCATTATGTTAGATAACAATAACTTCGACTATGAAGCTACTACATTATTATACGAAGCTCTCGAAGCATACACAAGCAGAACTGAGAAGCAGAATGAAAATGTAACGAACTCCACAAACACAACGTGGTCAGGATACGACGTCTGCGATCCATCGTCTTATCCAGAAGACTTCCTCACGTCATCGCTGTTCCACAGCTGCATCTACCTGATGTATTCAATAGTATTTCTAGTCGCACTTATAGGAAACGGATTAGTATGTTTTGTAGTACAAACTTCACCGCGTATGAAGACAGTGACGAACTATTTTATAGTGAATTTAGCAGTGGGAGACATTTTGATGACACTGTTCTGCGTACCGTTTTCTTTCGTGCCCATGTTAATACTCCGGTACTGGCCGTTTGGTTTTGTGATGTGCAAAGTAGTGAACTATACGCAAGCTGTGTCGGTGCTTGTGAGTGCGTACACGTTATTGGCGATATCCATCGATAGGTACATGGCCATTATGAGGCCACTTAGACCCAGGTTGGGAAAGGCGGCAGCAAAAATGGTGGTGGCTGCGGTGTGGCTGGGCGCTTTCGTTACGGCTGCACCCATTGCAGTCGTGTCGAAGCTGCAGCAACCGACCCCCTGGCATCAGTTATGTAAAGCGTAAGTTAACAAAGGGTTTTGTAAAATAATATAGCCACTCATTCTTTATCCTC
The DNA here is from genome assembly GCA_921972225.1 of Euplexia lucipara. NCBI lineage: Eukaryota > Metazoa > Arthropoda > Insecta > Lepidoptera > Noctuidae > Euplexia > Euplexia lucipara. Next base: position 13,976,175 of record OV179148.1, read on the forward strand.
GCATAATTAAAATCTCTATGTGAATTTAACGAGATCTCCTCTATTTTACCTTACTTCAGTGAAGAAATTGTATTTATGATGCTAATTAAAATGAAACCAAACAGTTGGTTCTTCCGTTATGAAATATTAATTTAATTATAATGAGAGTTTACACGATGGGCTGCGGTTGCAATGCCATGACGACGCTACAGTAATGCTCAGGGCATTACTGTAGCGTCCTTCAACACAATCTATTTAAATGTAAATAAAGCTGTTTACATTTAATGAAACTGTGCCATTCCATAACTTGAATTAGTTTGTCGTATTGCAGTGACAACGAAGTGCACCTTACTACTTCGTAGCCAATAGTAATTTATTGGTAACTTATAGATGAAACTTTCACATTTCAGTCAAGCCAACAACTATGAAATAATCCTATCGAATAAAAAGTCACGTTAAATGATTAGATAAATAAAAACATTTAATCCAGAACGCATGCTTGATACGTACCTACTCTGATATGTTTTGAAGCTCGCAACTCTCTAAATACTAAATTTCAGCAGCTTGCTATAAACTACAGAGAATATAGGCTCTGTAGTTTATAGCAAGCTGCTGAAATTGAGCTGTGAGTGTCGCAACCATAGCGAACATTAATTTAGTATTTAGAGAGTTGGTATGAAGTTTTAAGGATTTTGTATGTGTCTTCACTACTATCGATAGTCACGAAAACATCACGAGGGAACCAAACCTTGAAAATTCGAAGACATGATATTTACCAACCCGCACTGGGACTGCGTCTCAACAGTGGAAAGATCATAGGCTAACCCTACTTCATCTTGCGTCATGATCCTTATTGTTCTTTCTTACGGTGAATTTTCAGAGACATTTGCCTGGAGCAGTGGGAGCACGTGAGTCAGAGTGGTCAGTACACGTGCGCACTTCTGATTCTGCAGTTTGCGCTGCCTCTGGGCGCGCTAGTGTGCACATACGCACGCATTGCACACGCCGTGTGGGGCGGCCGGCCGCCAGGTGAGGCCCAGGACGCGCGGGACTCTAGGCTACAACAATCAAAACGTAAGGTAAGTATGGATATAATATCACGTCTGTATCTGCAAAGCGGCCAATAATACTAGATCTGAAATACAGATTTTACTGCTGGAAACAGTTACTAACTGTTATACTTGTAGCTAACTAAAGTAAAAGAGACCAGATAACTAACGTGCAATTACTGTTAATCTGGATATCAATATTAAGATCTACAAAATGGTTACTCTCTTAAGCAATTTTCTCAAAATCAGGTTGGTTAGAAGTTTTGAAAAATAATAACGTCCTATAGGTACTGTGATGTTTGGACTTATTTTTATACTGATACTGGCTGGTGCCTGCGACTTTTTCTGCGCAGGATTAGCACGACAGAATAGCTCGCAGATGGCAGAATTTTTTCCTACTGACTTTACACTTATCGTTTATATTTTGGTCAATTCATTCAATATCTTGATATTTGTGTTATTCTGATGTATTAGCTATATTACTGTAAAAAAAATTAAGACTCGTAAAGTAGTTTTTGCGTGAAAGTGTAAGAAACATCTAATCAAACTTTTGCATTTATAATATAAGTAGAATTAAAAGGACAAATGTAACATACCAACATGAAAATCCAACAAAATTTTGCTATGAAAATTATCAAAATAATGATTCTCAGAATATACCGGTTACATTATTTAATCATATCTATTATTTTGCAAACAAGCAAGAGCTTATTTAAATACCAGTATATTACATTTCTCTTTCCACAAAGAGTGGTTTTTAATTTACACTTTAAGACCAGGATAAATAGGTCACAAAAGCTCCCGTAGAAACGACTGGAAAAAGAGTTTTTAAATAATCTAAACGAAAACTTAACTTTCATATAAAAAAATAAACAAATACTAACGTGCCGTAAACACAAATTCTGATTTGAAACAGTTTTAAACCCACTTCACAAACGAACTTTATAGATGTTAACACAATATTATATAGGTACTGTTGATTTTGTGAACGGTTCAATTAATAATTGCAGTTTCATATTGCAAACAAAAAAAAACGTTTTATTTTTAAACTTTTTAACAGCACGCCTCGTCTGAAACGAAATCCCAATAAAACATAAATTTAAAATGAGAGCCATGTTCAAATAATGCCTTGGAAGTTGATTGCAACGACAAATGAAATGAGATCTAAATAGGTGCCAAGTTCAATGGTCTGGTCAGTCAATAATATATTTGTAACAATTTAAAATATTTTATAACAACTTAAAATATAATTGTTCTTAATAACGAAGGATAATATATTGAAGTCTACGGTCTGACTTGGTTAGTTCTTATACAGGGTGAAATTGAATAGATGCGACAAATTTAAATATACAATAGGTACTATGTGTTGTCAAGAAAATTTAGAACATAACAAATGTAAAATTATTAACTTTTAACAGTGTTACGAAAAAAGTTAAAATAATTAAAGTCGCGCGATACTTCACTAGAAAATAGGCAAAATTAGGTAAATGACCGCTATGAACAGCAACGTTTAATAACATGAGTACTCGACGACGATTATTGAGAACTGCGATGAGTACGACGAGATTTTTTGATACTTTAGTTTTTCTTATTTATTTTGCATATTATTTATTTTTCTGGAATACCGACAATTCGTACTTAAATGAAGATGACAACGTCAATGGACCATTTTAAAATGATTATCACACATTTAACGATTTAGATTGTAGAAAAAACAGTTTATAATTACTATGTTACTGTAACTGTAGCTCCCATTTTATTTTGTCACATTTATTCAAAGTCACCCTGTACACCATTAAACTTGGTACCAATTTATATATCTAATTATTTTAAGGTACCTACTAAAACAGTCACGGAAGAGCATAAGCAGAATAAAATAAGAAATTACGGGTATACATTTTTGGTCACAAATATAGATCACTATTCCACATAATATACTGCCTACTATGTTAAGTTCACATCAGTTCACTTCTCAGGATAGTATCTAGTCATACATAGTCATAGTAGTTCATTGGTTTCATGCAGATTAAATATACTGCAGACACAAATTATTAAAAATACATTAAATTACTAAACAAATGTCAAATAGTAGAAGATATAAAACCAATTAAAGAAACAAATTAATAGCAGTCAAATCGCTATTGCAGTCAACACATCATTGAAAAACCCCCACCGCAAAAAAGTAAATAATTTAAACGCTTTCCTATCGATGAGCCATGAAATTTTACGTCACGTCGGTCGGGGTACCGATTAAGTAAGACATGTTCCTAGTACTCGTAGGTATGTCGGTATTTATTTAAGTGTTATAAGTTTGACCGCTGTTCTTTTTACGTCGGGGGTTAAAAATATAGCACCCCAAGCCAGCCCCAGCCCAGCTCCTTCAAGTCTGGGACACCACTTTAGGGATTACGGGTTGACGAGTAAAGTTAACGGTAGGTGATCGACAAACGATGTTTATTGTAGTACGGTAGGACATTTATTTATTTATTTATTATTACACACACAAGTTAACATTACAGGTTATTAAGGACCCAATGCGATAACAAGGTATTATAAAATCTAGCGACGCCATACACAATATTATACTCTATACCTTAATTCTAATAAACTAATCCAAACTATTACAGATATAACAAAAACAAACCTTATATTAAACTAAATAAAATAAAAACAAAAATAAATTATTATTATCTATCCATAACACAAATTACATAATAGAATCTTTGTGAATTCACTCGGCTGACAGGTAAAAATATACGGACATAAAGATGCCAGCACATCAAACTATCCCAAACTGTAAAATAGGCATGTTGACGGAATATGAATATGAATATCAAAATATAATTAGTCCATCAGTTTGATTTTTAAAAATAATACACAAGTTGTTTTTTTCTTTATCAAATTTATTGATGGAAAACTACATAAATTAAGCGCATTAAAGTTGCGGAGAGGGCACTTGTAACGTCATTATTCGGTATAAACTGTATCTAAGGATAGTGTCGACATGCCAAATTTAAAACTCGATGTATCGCCGTTATTTTTTGATTACGTGAAAAAAGAAAAAATAAAATAATCTAGATAAGGGGCTAAGAACTAAACTAAAAAGCCAACTTGCCTATTATCCCGAATAAACCTTATCTTATATCCTTAATCTTTAATAACCATGTTAAAAATAACTATCATAGTAATTTGATAGATTGGAGTAGCTTGATGTGCTGGCTCTGCACAGTAAGTGCCACTGGCCCAAATATCTTAAATAATTATTATCTAAAACTTAAACACAACTACAGTTATGTACAATCGCTGTAGAACTATAGGTGAGCCTTTGTACTCGACTATCCTGGCTGTAGGGTAGTGTGATGAAATCCCCACTGTGAAACTCAATAGTTCGCAAGATGTGGTTAACTCTCAGCAGTCGTGTTAACGACTACTAGATCAATGAATCGGTCGACACGTATGACTGACTATCTATCGTATGTAACAATCACACGCACAATTAACTTCCAATACAGATGAGGAGTTCGACCTTCACATTTTAGGGTTTCGCAAATGATTGTGATTGTGTGGTGGTACGAGTACCTACTTAATTTTTTTCTCTCTAACAATGCAGCGATGTTAAAAAGTGGTTACAAAATCCAATGTTATTATAACGTTTTTAATTTATTTCGCAATTGAGTGGAAGCAGTAAGTTTTTAATACATATACACGCATTGTATAATATAAAAATGTGTGCAACTTTTATAGCTTCGTACGCCGTTAACTACGGTAAAACATGACTAATAGGTCAGTGCCTAAAACACAACATCTTAAACTGCGCTCCTCATTTTTTTACCGTATACCTACTCATTTTTTATAAATTAATTATCTTTTATCTTGGAAATCTTATGGCCTTAAAATCGACACCTATCTTTGTTAAAGATATGCAAATAGATTGTTACAAAGGATACATTATATGGGTTATAGGTAGTTCACATTATTTAAGCAGGTCAGTCACTTTGTAAACAAAATTCGATTTTTTATTAACTAACTTCATAAATCGAGGTTATTTATGTTTAACTTATGTATGTTTTTTTTTACGTTTGGTCACTGCTTACGTCAGTTATTTACTGTTATTTATTTCTTCTCTCTCTCTAAGTGCTGTGAAATTTCCTTCCTCGCGTTCATATCATATTACCTTCCACCCTCTCTATCCATCGCTTCTTTAGACTTTCTCTACTTTAGTAGCAACTCCATGTTTATGCTCAAACTTTCCTTTCAAGATCTTGATTTGTCCACATCACATGCCAATACCATGACAACCGATTTTCACACAACTTCCGAACTGTCAGGATAATCCTGACAAAATGCACGTGACACGTTTTTTGCCTCAGAATATCCGGGATAAACGAAACGGTAGAGTAGAATATCCGTATTGTATATATCTGTAGGTCTCGTGCAATAAATATTGATGTCCAAAAATATTTCAGCAATTCGATTACAGTTTATTGGAGATATTTAGTGACACAATGTTGAGCACAAGCGGTCCCTACAAAATAGTGAAGTTACTTGGCAGAGACATTATAGGTATTTATGTCGTTTATTGGTTTTAGACATTTATGACATAACTAGCTATTGCCCGCGACTTCGTCCGCGTAGAATAGCACAGGAAACAAAATACCCCGATTTTGAAACATTCTGCTTTGGTGCTACGCTCCTATTAGTCTTAGCGTAATGATATACGGGGTGTAAAAAGACCGATCACATACCCAATAACTGCACATTCTGTACATACCTATAATTAAGTACCTTTGACCAAAAAATATTGCTGGGAAACACTCTTTTCTTCTTCTTAAAAAACATGTTTTTTATTGCGCGCAATGAAAAGCGCTATCAATTGAGCGTACGGCTGGCCGCGGCCGGTCGTTGAACCGACCGCACGCTCTTGTGTTTAGTATCTATTGCATTTTTGTAACTTCAAACGCGTAATTTGTTTTAAAAAATCGATAATTTTTATATTGTTTGTTCGGAAAAAAGATTACCAATGATACTTGGAATACGATTTTTACTTTGACCTTCAATATCTCCAGAACCAGTGAATTCCCAGGTATGTTCTAGAAGGAAAAAACTATCCCAGTGATAGGTAGACTGTGTAATTTTTGTTTACGTTAAGGTTCTTTTTACAACCTGTATAACCTGTATAGCCTTCCTCGATAAATGGGCTAAGTATCTAACACTGAATAAATATTTCATACCAGACTAGTAGTTCCTGAGATGAGTCCGGAAACACCTGACACTAAACGGGAAATTCCAAAAACACAAGAAAATTTGAACTTAAGGGGGGTGTGCCACCCTGGCACACCCCCCTTAAGGCTATAAGTTGCGCTTTTTTACTGTTTTTTCTAACAACTTGTTATTATTTCAGATGATCAAGATGATGGTGATTGTAGTGACAGTGTTCACGATGTGCTGGCTGCCCCTCAACATGTTTATTGCAAGTAGTCGCTCTTACTTATCCTGGTTAAGCTAGCCATACACACTGGGACGGTTATAACTGTGCAACCAGAGCATAGTGCCGGAGTTCATGGACTGTTGCATTGAATAAATTCAACTAAAACTTATACCAGTTTGAATGGCCAGCATTACACCTAGACTTATAAACCTATACAACCTGTTTTTCGGAGGTGTTTTGTAACAAACACAATGACACGAGGATTTCATATGAGTATTTGAGTGAGGATAAGGCTAGCAACAGAATTATAACACGCCATGCCACGCGACGTCAATATGGTGTTCTCATTGGTTACTATAAGCACCTTTTTCAAATTTGACCAATAAAACCGCGTGGGATTGCGTCGGGTGTTACAAATGTGCTGGAGCCTTTAATCCATCCATCTATACATTAATTGTGCAAAGGGTTTTATAGAAATGTTTCTGAAACGTTAGAATTGTTACCCAAACAAAATAATGTTGTAGTGTGCAGGTGTAGTTTTTTTTCTTACATATGTGTGTTACGTCATAACTCCGTCATTATTTTTTTTTTAGCTTTGGAAATATTTTTTGTTTGAGAATCTTTGTTTGAGAAACTATGCTTTCCGTGTGGTCTAAATAAATATTCATTCACCTTTTCACCGCCTGATTTTATATCAATTGTCGTAACCCGAGTGCCCAACTTATAAATCGTCATGTTGCCTGAATTAGCCTATTTTTTGGTAGAATGTAAAGTAGAACCAAGAATGAAATTGGACAAACAGGTTTTTTTTGTCGTATAAATACGACTCAGTCGGAACGGGCCCGAAAATAACTGTCGGATAAATCCGACTTAGGCGGTTAAAGGGTTCATCGGTTAATTTCGGGAGTCGGTACCGATAACGAATGAAACAAAACCACAAAAGCCACCTTGGAAACTAGAGTTATTATAAACCTGTTTTTACCTCGTTTTACCTACCCCTAACCTTTTTTACGATTCCTCATAAAAAACCCCCATTTTGTCGCAGTGTAGTTTGATTTACTTAGAATAGAATAGCAGTGCATTATGGTGTACGATAAAGAGTATTCGCTTTATTGTACACCATAAAAACTTATAAATTATAACTTACAACTTTAAGGGCTACATAGGGTGATACAATGGGCGGCCTTATCGCTAAAAGCGGTCACTTATAGACAACGTTTGGATGGACTTGATAGTGAAGGAGAAAAGATGAGCAGGTAGTTAGTGGTGATAGTACTTACCATATTACTTGACTCTTGTGAAGACTAACTCTGGTTTGGACCTGTTTGTTAATGAATAGAAGACGACAATGTAAGAACTATGATGTCTGGCAGATTTTTCTTTAAAAACTAGTCAAACGTCAATTTAATTCCACGGAATAAAGTTATCTTTTGAAAGAAACGTCAGCCTGAACTTTGTTATATTTCAAAGAAAGTTTGAAAACTCTTCCTTTCTTTTGCTTGTCAAAACTAAAGTCGATACTTTAGTTTTAACTATTCTTTCTTTCGTCTTCCGTGCGCAAAATAAACGCTTGGTTACGGACACCTGCCCTATAAAGCTAACCTAGTTTTAACTTAGCGAAAGTATAAAATGTTTTATTTCTTTCTAGTGTGCTAATTAAAATTGTTGCACACAATTAATACTATTCTTAGATTCCAATGATTGTTTTTAATGTTTTCTTTTGTATTCTCATAAACGGCTACTTTTACATCGTTCTGGAGCCGAAACATAATAACTACAGTCAATTCGAACGAATATTGTTGGCTTCTAAAACAGCAGTTCATTAAAACAGAAAAGTGAATAGTTTCATGTGTTCACTGGACTAAAACTAAAACTCATTTCTATCAAAATATTACACCGAAATAAATAAATGTTAATATAATTTTTATCCCAGCCACATGGCACTTAATGAAAACAAAAACATCATTGCTATAAGGTGTCAGGCCCAGCTGAAACCTTGCAGCAATGGTTCACTAACACACAATTGAGCCTGTAGTAGTATTATAGACAGGACGCTGTTGGTGCTCCCCCGCACCCTATGGACCAAGGATGCGTACCGTTTCCTCATCACCGTGTATAAATAATCCACGTGTGCTTCAGCAAATCTCCCTGATGCGCTGCAGTAACAACACGCTCATGCCTTATCCTGATGCACGCGAAGGGCGTTGAATGAATTTTGAGTATGATGTACCCACGTGTAGTAGGTACTAAATATAATGCATTTAACCTCTAGCACCACTCTCATACACCACCTTCGATTATGCTACGCTCAGCATATAAGCATGACACAGACAAAAAGTTAAAAGCGTAGCCAGCACTCTTAGCAAAGAGGAACCAGCAAATAAGACCATATTTTTATAACGATGACCGTGTAATTTAGTTGACCTGTGTAAAGTTCGGTTGCATAGGTACGCGAGCGTTACTTTAAGGGCCTGACCGCACAGCGATATTTTACCGCGTGGTTTTGTTTTCGTCATTCTTTAACACATTGAATCTTATGCTTTCGCACATGCGATAAAAAAGTCGTGCTAAGTACAAAAAGTTTGTGATTTCATGCAGATTAACCGCGATGTGGTGTGGAAATAAACCCACACGCCCACGGCGGTGGCGCGGCGGTAGCGCGGCGGCGCGATAGTTAATTGCAGGACCAACGAGTTGTAGCAACTTATTGAATGAGATTTTTGTCAAACTATAATATCCGAAAAAAATACAGTATTTTCGTAGGTATATTTTATGTAAAATCACCTTTCATGGGTCTCAATGCCGTAAAATCCAATGTTTATGAACACTTTTCATACGTCTGTTTCAGTGTCCTTCTAATACGTGCGTCTCAGCCGGAAACAGTATTGAACTGACAAGAATCTTACGAAATTTTATTTGCAGTGCGTATTATAGTAATTGCGATCGCACAAGATTAAAAACCTCGCGGTGAAATATCGCTGTGCGGACAGGCCCTTAAGTCTCATTATTTTACAAATAAACAAGTTTTTCGTGTTTTTAATATGGTCTCAATCATTCAAGCTCAATGGGTGAGGTTATGGCTTTTGGTTTCATTATCATTTATTGTCAATGAAGTAGTAAGAAACAGAACCTCGGAGTGAGAGATAAACTGCGAGCTGAAAACACAAATACACCTTCATTTTGGCGGCTAAAATTTGTTTAAGATGTCTATTAGAATCTCCTCTCTGTGTTCTCCAAGGTCAGACGACACAAAACAGTGTGTATAAGTTCCCAGCTTTTTATCTCTTATTCCGAAGTAAAAGCTAACTCTTCTTTAGTTTCTTTGCGTGTGATTTGTGACTAACTTAAGGTGCGTCTACATGGTGCAAGTAGCTTGCGCATATTGAGGCACTTGCCCAAGTTGTATGCATCGTAAAGTTTACCGTTTCAAAACACGTGCGGGTCTAGCGACTCCAGCATGTATCAAAGCGAGCCACCCGCGCAGTTGCGCGGGTGGCTACATGCGCAAGTGAGTGCGGGATAGTTATCCCGCACTCACTTGCGCATGTAGCTCTTGACCACGAGCAAATGACTTGCGCGTACTGCTTGCGCGAATAGCCCAGCTGCCTTATTCTAAACCGTTCGATTGGTTTCCGTGTCGGTAAGGAACCGTTTTCGACTATCTCATTTCCGAGCCGAAGAACTGCCAAAACGCTATTCACTAATCCGAACGGATACGTTTTTTTTTCTATACGATTGATAATTGTATTTATGGGGAACGCTACAAAATGGTAGTAAAAAGATCAGCGTGGTAGAAAATTTAAAGTAGTAAATAAAATTGGTTTATTTGAATGTTTCGATCCGTTTAATTATAGAATATACAGCTAGTAATTTAATAGACAGCAAACGGTACAAAATGATTTTATTATAAACAAACTTTATTTTGAATAAACTTGCTTTGTAAACAGCCGTCTGTCAAACTAGCATTGCCAGTTTGACAGACTTTTTTACTTTTTAAACTTTTTCCGCATTGCCAGTCTGGCAATGCGGAAAAAGTTTTTATTTGAAATAAAACTAAGTATGGATTTCTTTTTATTATAACTTTGCTAAAAAAAAGACTAAATGACTGTAAGTATTTGATATCAATACGAAAATCTTGCTATTTGCTCATTGTCAAACAATAACACGTACAACTATACAAATAAAGTAATTCAAAGTATAATTATGTAGTTCTACATAATCACACTTTGAATTTATGTAAGTAAATGCGAAAGTATCAATGAAATACGGTCAATACAATAATAAAACTTCATTTACTTATAAGTGCAGTGTTTTAAAGGTTTACAGTGTTTATATTTCTCTGAAATAACCTGGATTTGTGAAAAATAAATCGTTTAAATTTTGTTCGGTATGGCTCCCGATAGCAAACAGCTGTCGGAAAGATTTGAGTCTTCTTATCGAATTTGAACTGTCAAAAAAAATCGGTTTCGGATTTGTGAACTGCGTTTGGATGACATCTTCAACATCTTAGACGTTCGATTCGGTACGGAATCTAGTCGAATGGTTCTGAATAAGCCAGCAGGTCTTGTTCAAGTTACTTGCATTATGTACAAGTACAAGCGAGTAACTTGAACAAGTAGCTTGCGCATTTTACTCACGCGTGTAACCCGTATCTTTTCTTGCTCCAGGTACATGCACCGTGTAGAAGCACCCTTAGTGTCTGAGTTTTTTAGCCACTTATGGGCCCTCTGTTTTGGGTTCACATGCCGTCGAGAAATATCTCTCTGGCATGTTTGTATCCTTCACGTTGCTCTTGTATCTTATTGTTAGTGAAGTAATAAAGAGAGATCGTATTGAAAAATATAACATTTAAAGAATAAAGAACATCAGAAAAAGCTTTCAAATCAGAAAATTTACGCTTAGAAGTCAGGTCAGGGTTATGTGCTGAATTAGTACTACCTACATAGTATTCAGATATGCGTCGATATACCTTCCCAGTATAGTTAGTGCACTGCACAATGAACCTAAAGACGGTTTAGTTAGAGCCAGTTTTCGAGTAAGTGTGTAGAAAATCAAACCTTAAATAGATGAATTACAAGTTATGTCTTTGACTTTCATCTTCTCTTTGAGTAGAGACACGTGTACTGAACTGAAATATCTATAAAATATTCTAATCGAATTTTCAGGATGAACTTGGATACGCCTCCACGTGTATTACGAGCCACGAGCTGTATGTTATTACTCGTTAACCCATATATCGTGGGTGGAAATGGGGCTGCTAAGCGGGGATCTTTGTAGGTTCGAAATAACATTATTGGCGTTTTCCTTTATAAAATCCTTAGTAGTAGTAGCCCGCAGTACGTGATAAGGCAGTACGATTGAAACAAAAAAAAATGTACACTCTTTTCTGGCACTGAACGTCGCCTACGCCGTAGCACTTTCGTAGCATAAAGGGTTTGGCGCTACGGAAGTGCTACGAAACTTATTAATGTTTAAACTGCTTGTCACAGGTTTTATGGACGATACATGAAGAGGACGAGAGGTGGGCCACGTGGCCTGGTATGCCATACATATGGTTCACCTGTCATTGGCTTGCGATGTCGCACTGCTGCTACAACCCCATCATATACTGCTACATGAACAATCGGTATAGGAGAGGATTTAAACAGGTAAATCAACATAACATCGCGTCTTTATTACGTTTGGCAAAACGAGGCGGTTTAAATACAAACAGGTATTATAGAGTGAAATTTGACTCGATTGATTAAATTCGCATTAAAGACTTTATTACCTTTTAACATTGTTTTTTCATTTCAAATACGAGCGAAAACGAAAAGATAATAATAACAGTTTCGGATATTTATTATTAAAAAGCAGATATCACGTGGTTTCACCCACGCAGTTCAAGATTACAGGGATAAAAAGTAGCTCAGCTGTGACCTGTTAATTGGTAGCTTTCAAAGAATTTTACAAATCAGTCCAGTAGTTTTAATGTTTACTCGTTACATACAAAATACAAATCTTTCCTGTATATAATTTTACTATAGTTATGTCCAGGTTTCCTCATGATATATTTTATCCGAAACAAACTTTTAAGTGTATAAATATGAATTAAATTACTTGTCCGGACTACAACCCACCACCTCGTGCATGGCATGCCCAGTACTTAATGCCTTGAATTATGTACCTACTGGGCCAAGACAACAGAATATATATAATAATAACCTTACCTTTTAATTAAACTAAATTAGTCCTACTCCAAGTATGATGTGCATGCCTGTAAGTGACCCATTTACACAGGATTATCTCTAAAATGTTATTTTCAAAATATTTGTTTGTATGCCTATGTTAAATAAATAAATAAATAACCTTGCTGTCCAACTACAAGGCAAAGGCACGAGCTTTGATGGCGATTTTAAACATCACGACATAACTAGAAAAGTCAGTTATAGATCAATAATACTTATTAAAGTAAGTGGTAAACACGTATAAACTACTTATACGTAAGGTTGAGTTTTTCTCGCAAAACCGATGGCCGTTGAGACAATGGGGGTTTCGAGTAGCGATCGAAGACTCACCGTGGGTAAGCCCCTACAAGGCGGACTGACGATTTGGTGAAGTTCACGGGAAATCGATGGAAGAGACCAATCGTTGTGGAAATCTTTGAGGAAATGTCAGCAGTGCACGTCTTTTGGCTAAAATGATGACAACGATAAAACTAAAGAAATATGATATATTTAGGATTCAGAAGCAGAAATCATCAAACGTAACGATTAGTGTACACATTTAACAGATCATTTAATTACTAAACAAAAAAATACAACAACAACCTCTTTAAATTTTAGATAAACTTAGTTCGGAAACAAATCACCAATTACTTATTTAAACAAAATATTATTTAATTACACAGTAATTACAATTATTGCAAATACTCACAAATCGCGTCGACAATAATTTACCGTTCCGCGCGCAAAAGCCAAAAAGCAAAATGGACCATACAAAATAAACCACAGACTAAGTAACGCCTTTTTATAGGTTTCGTGTTGTAGTATAAATGACTTCCGTAAATATTTGGTAGTTAAAATATTGAAGTCCATAAATATTACAAATACGTATTAGTTTCGTGGCTTGTGGCGGGGAAACTCGATCTCCCAACCACTAAAGTAAATCATCCGCACAGTTTACTCGATTTCGTCTTGGAAATTTTCTAGAAAATGTCTTTCTAGAAATAATGAACCGATTACGATTCTCGGAATGTAAAAAATGACTCTTGGATCAAAATTCTATCGTAAAATACATATAAGCACTAAAATCAAAATCAAAAGTCATTTATTCAAATATGGCTGAGGATCAGCACTTTTTGAACGTCAAAAATTACATAGGACAGTCCCCCAAAATGCCCGCTATTCGCCGCGTCCTAGTGTATTTGCTGGGAAGAAGAAGTACCGGAACAAACTCCCGAGCAACACGTCTGTCTGATATGTTAGAAGAACAGTTTAAACAGCATTGGTAATTACATAATCATTTAAATTAAATAATTTGCTACATGTTAGCTAGCACACACCGATATACAAGATAGTAGTAATAAGAATAGTAGATACGGTCAGTAAGCTACATTACCTGATCCTTCTTAGAAAAAAATATAAGGGGAAGATGGGTCAGGCAACGTAGCTCTTCGCGAGGCCCTCGGGGCACCAGTCGGAGTTCGCAAAAGTACCTTCTGTCCCCGTGACCCTCGGTGCAGGTGTGAGAAGGAACACGGGGTGGTTTTTAGTCAGTAAGAGTCTGACAGACCTCCCCGGGGTGGTGGACATCCATGAGGAATATCCACCCCTCACAGAAAAAAAAAAGGAATCGTAGCTCACTGACTGTACATTTATGAACTCACGCCTTTTCTCAGGAGGTTGGCAGATACTACAGAACGACACCTACTATCCTTACATACATATTTTTCATTTGTATACTAATTGATAATTTTATAATAAATGAGTTTCGATTTAGATTTTTGCAAGTTCGTAAATAAGCGTAGTTTTAGGTATAACTAACTGAAATTGATATAAGTACGTTACTTACATACATTTTATATAGATATATTCGAAGGTTTAAGGACGTCTGCGGTTTTGAGACCTTCGTCCATCTATTTCAAACACCAGACATCTCATCAATCGTTTCGGTGTAAATTAATTTGTTAAATCATCGTGTGAATTCCACACGTGAGACGCGAACTACTACTTGCGAACGCTGTGCGATAGAGCTTAACTGTTATTAAATGTAGCACAGCACACGTATGTGATACATTTAACTGTAACCGTAACATAATTAATCAGAGTTTTCTGTTATTGTGGTCATACATGCGATACTTTCGTTTAAAACCCTTACAGGTTTTATAAAAAAATATTTGAAATTTAAAAAAATAAAGTAGCAGTGATACTTTTTCGATGCTCAAATAAATATCAAATGCTAGTTGTCAGTTTGACGTCGATATACTGTACTTATATAATCGATGGTCTCTTTCTGAACTGTGTAAAAGTTATAGTATTTAACTTGCTTGTTTTCCCAAGAATTGGACCAAATGCAAAACAAATTTCAATGTCGACGTTTAGTTCCGAAGGTTAGCGATTTCGAACCTGAAACATATTATAGAAATACATTTAATTTGTCCATTATCGAGATAAAAAACTATCCTATCACTTATTTATATGTCTCATCAAATTACAGTAGACAAAGTCCGGTGTTTATCGAGCGCGAATATCGTGACGTGAATTTTTTTAATTGAACGTACATATTTATTTTTCGAAAGCATATTCTACTTTAAAATTAAACAGATAATTTGATTATACGTCATGATTATTAGTTTTAATTCATAAAACAATATAATAATAATTAATTTTAATAGATAATTAGTTTTAATTCATAAAAACGAGAGTACGTAATCTACAGGGGATTACGTAATCTCGTTTTTTCGTTTAAATATGAAATTTTATTTTTATCTCATTCTAGGTTTTTGGATGTCTATTCCGAATACGATTGGACACGTCGTCGCGACATCGCACTAGCATGTGTGAAGGGGTACAGATGTCAGGTAAGTTTACTAAATGAACAATTATAATGGTTTTAAATACTTAACTATATAAATACACTGGAAATCAAAATTAAACACTACTTAACTAATAAACTACTTCACTGGAAGTGCCTGCCCAAAAGTATACGGCATTGTATGGCAATGCTTATCCCTTGACCAAAGTAAAAGCCAGCCCTTGGGTCACGCTACGTGTCAATTAAGCATCTTAAAAGTTCAATTATAATTCATCATTTTCAGCCATCATATTCAGATGTGGTGTGGTAAACTGGAACGGGAATAGGATTATAGATTGCATTTTTATCCCCATTTAGTAAACCTTCTTTTAGATCTTCATAACGCGTAATCACGCATTATAAGCTTAAGTCTCGTTAAATAGGTACGTTTGTATTAAAATGAGAAAAAGTACATATTTAAACGAGAAAATCCCATCGGACAAATAAACTTTACGAAGATGGATGACGCTTTCTGAAGTTTCTTCCACGGTTGATATCAATTTCAGAAAAAAGCTTTCTATTTGTAGTCTCGGTCTGTTCCATCTTGACGTATTTATTATATCAATCTTATCTGTCAGCGCAGAACAACAATAAAGTGTATAGTCGGTTTAATTATACTATAATGATGTTGTCAAATTGTCTAACACACAGTTGACTTTGATTAAGGGAGTTATTATTATCGAATCGAGGCTGAATTCTATCACTGTTTCATGGACTTTGAATTACAACAACACAGGAAAGTTCTTTTTAGTAAAACTGAATATGGCTCAGTACCGTGCTTGCTCTAAGCAGCAGGCCTAGCCATATTACAAATTCTATTTCTATTCTATTGCGACAATAGAAAGAAAAAGGCGTTTATGGAATCAGCTGTTTGTCAACTGTCAAGTGTTAGCGAGTAGAATTTAAATATGGCGGAAAATGAAATACACTTGACAGTTGACCACCAGCTGTTTCCTTATACCTACGCCATTTTTTTTTCTACTGTCGCCTTATCGATCACGATAATAGAAATAAAATTTGTGATATGGCTAGGCCTGCAGGGTACAAATACCTGTCAATGATTGGCCGAAAGCTCATAGCGGCATCTATTTCGCCACATACGAACTAAAACTGACATATTCTACAACGCTATGTTAAAGTTGTCCAATGTCCATGTGATTGAACAAATATAAAATCTCAACAACAACCGTCAGGAAGTTAAGAAGTAGACCACCAGACAAAACACCCGTTTCGTCGGATGATCCTCGTTTTCTACGAAGGGTTGCGGAACTTTCCTCATAACCCTGAAATCTTAAAGAAATCGATAACCGGTCTTTCTGTAAAACTTTTCTCTTGGTCAGATCTTCAGCCTAATAACTTTTACCACCAGTCATCGTCGGCACCACGTTGCGAACGGGTTTCTTTATTCTTGTAAATTAGACACATTTTGAAATTTACAGATGTTGGTACCGATGAATAATAGATATTTATTTTAAGGTAAAACCAAAGAGTATTAAAATACTATAGAAGGCACATACTATAAAGAAAGATACTACAGACTATAGAGGGCCATAGACAATCTGTGATTCAATGTCTTAGCAACGCTTAGACTATATACCTCTAGACGTATGGTCTCAGACAGGGCACTCTCATAGAGAAAAATCGACTCGCCTAAGGTTCACATATCATGTTTGACAGCTTTTTTTTTTTTAATTCCGGCGCGAAACTTTGTGCAATGGCGTGGTACGGATTCAGCCTACACGGTTTTCTTGCTAGGAATTGGTAATTCTTTTAGTTTCATTTTATGAACATATTGCAATAATTGCAATGCTATTGCAAATATTGCAATATTTTCTAAGATTATGTTAGAAAGGGAATGTTAGGGAAAAAAAAACTTCTGTTAGACTTTCATTTCTTTTTATTTTTTAATTTTGTTTTAAATTTATTTAAAGCTTTTAATTGCATCTGAGGTAACGAAGGATTATTTGCCAGTCTGAAGACATCTGTACCTTTTAATATTTTATTAATAACATTGCACCAATTAAATACTGCCAATCTTAAGGTTAATGCGAGAAAGCATTCAGAAACAGCATCCCTATGCAATTCACAATTTAAGAAGTCAAAGAAATACTTAGATTTAATATGATTTTTAATACTTTTTATAATAGGACTCCGTTCAGGTTGATTTTCTAAGTATTTGTTTGATTCTTCTATTATGATTCCAAAAAATCTCACAGCATGTTCTGAAGGGTAGGTCAATTTCTTTTCTTTTATGCTCTTGAACTCTCGAAAGGAAATCCAATTGTTTACAGTATTTTTATCATAATTGGATTCCCTACTAGTTAAATTTTCTTCGCAATTCTGACACTTTATTTTTTGTAAAATTTTTCTTATGACCCACCCAGTTGTAAATGCACGTGAGTGGACATGTAGCCTTTCTTGCCTTGCTGAGCTTTGAATGCTTTCACTTTCAACCCAGTTCGATAGCTCAGAGGACTCAGGTGAACTAACTAAATCAGAATCCGCAAGTGAAAAACTTGCTGATTCTGAGTTACTTTGTTCTTTATTAAAAAGTGATTTTAATTTTAATAACTGTTTACCTGAATCCTCTTCACAATTGTAGCTATCTGAGTGAAACTTTATAAACCTCGTGATCAACAGTGATTTAAAGGTACTTTTGAAAGCATGGCAATCAGGATTTGTATTTCTAAAATTATACGCCCGCATTTGTCCAAAAAAGTTTTCTATGGGATCAGAATTTAAATATCGCGGGCGCATAATTTTAATATTTTTTTCTTTTAAGTATTGCCACACTCTCTAGTAACTTTTCAAGGTTGTGATCCAATTTTTTAACGATGGCACAGATGTTTCCTTACCGTGTTTGTCGACGTATTTAATTAGTTTTAGTTTTTCTATCGCTTCCCTCCAAAATTCGTGGTGCGGCGACTTTTCTGTTACCGGCTGCCTTAAAGGTTTCCCTTTGGAAGTCTTAGTAAAGCCTGTTCCATTGACCGAATCAAACAGGTCGTCAAAGAATGACACAACTTTTGCCGTGTTCTTTAGAGTAGAACTTACTTGTGTTCCATCTGCATAATGAGCTACAACAAATAAAATAATTAAATAATACTTAGTCAATACTAAGGTCATAAAAAATCATCAATCATCAGCATAGCAACTTACAAAACTGAGCAGTATATGACAATGTAGCAGCTACTGTCTTGCTGAACACTGTAGTGCAATTTTTCACCTGAAATAAAATAATATAAAATACAATTTTACAAGTAACAGAGCTCATTAATTTACGAGTATACTTAGTAAAATACTGTTTGAGAATTTGAATATCATAACAAAAGTGATTTAATTAAAGAATTACCTTCATTTTTTTTATTTTCTCTGGAATGACGTGTTCATCAGTCAACTTATGGAGGAGTCTCGACTGTGCATGATTGCAGTCGGTTTTGTAGACATCCACTATATCATTCCATTTTGATATTTCTCCATTAATGGATATATTTTTAGTTAAAAAATTATTTCTTAGCCCTTTAATGAGGTGTGGTGGATCGTGAATTACACTGAGCTTCTGTCCATTAATTACAATAACATCATCTGAAAATTAAAATTATATTGTTACAATAAATACCAAAACATTTGTAGGGTGGGGCCCGTCAAAAAAGGATGGCCAGAAGAAGACAAGACCTACTCACCAATATTTTCACCGGCAATTATTTGCAGTCGCCTTGTGTCTTCTTGGAGACTCTTCAAGGCAGCTCGAAAGGCTGAACCTTGGTCGCACACCAAAGCCAAAGGTTTCAGTCCTGTGTCTCCAACAGCAGTAACCATGTCCTTTAAAATTTGTTTTAATTCAACCCCAGAAGCAAACCTCCTTTACAAAAATAAAAGGCCAGAGGTTGCTGCCACTTGTGAACCACTCCCCGTAACATAAACACAAGGGCATGGTCAGCAAAATCATTGGTTTTTTTATTAAGTTCCACAAATCCATTAATAATGTCTTTATGCTTGTCATAAGACAAGGCCGCTTCTAAAGCCACTTCATCAAAAAGTATGGAGCAATATTTTTTTTTATCATCCCAAGTATTGACCTGAAAGCAATATAATAAAAAATTATTTACATTCATTCATAAAAAATTTTGCC
The DNA here is from genome assembly GCA_921972225.1 of Euplexia lucipara. NCBI lineage: Eukaryota > Metazoa > Arthropoda > Insecta > Lepidoptera > Noctuidae > Euplexia > Euplexia lucipara. Next base: position 13,995,817 of record OV179148.1, read on the forward strand.
AACAAAATAATAAATTTAGACTAAAGGCAAGTTATTTTAGTGAAGTAAAAAAAAAATAATACCTCTTTTTTCACAGCTTCAAATATTTGAGGATTGATTCCTGATTCTATATTTAATTTAGAAATCATTTTGTTGAGTGTGTATTTGGATGGCAAAATAAATATCCTGTGAAGAAATCTATAGCACTTAGGGCTCTGTTTCATTATTGCCATTGCTATCAATTTTTCTTCATCCGAGAATCGCCGACCCCTGGCTTTTTTAGTGCACTGTTTAATCTGCATCCATAAAAAAGCTTTTGCTATTGGATTTAGTTTGTCAGTGAGCTTTTCAAAAGATTTTTCTTTTGAAAATTTCAACGCCTTTTTGGCTCGTAAACTGAAATTAAGCTGCCTTCTTGACTTAGCGTATTCCTTATAAAGCCTAGAACAGTGCGGCGACAGCTTATTTTTCGTATGTACGATACGCCGCCTTCTCTTTGTAAATGGAGTACAATGCACAGCTTCTGAAAAATAAATAATTTAATTGAACAAGATACAATGAAATAATCTAAAAATAAATCTTTCAAAAACCCATTACACACTCTATCAAGTACAATAATGCAACGGTGTCTGAGGTTACAGTTCTTTTATCTCACGAAAGCGGGCGAGCCACACTTGTATGTGTAAATGTTACATGCACATTGTCTTTGTGTGCGTTTAGCTCGGGAGCGCGCTACCTGCAGGTATGCACACAAGAGTGCGTGTCTATACGCATTACATCTTTCTATGTCGAAGGGTTTGGGCTGGGCGTTGATGAGTTTGTCAATCAGTCAGTCAGTCAGGACTTCCCTTTTTATTTATATAGATTGAAAATGTTAATTTTTGTAAGTTTACAGATTTTTTTAATAACTCAACTTAATTGATAAAATATAAATGATTGGTTGTAGCAAATATAGTTATGAATGGGTACTTACTTCCCATAACTAATATTCAAACAATTTGTATTATTACCTGCTATTGGTTCCATGATGACTTCATGTCCACATCCAGATGTAGAAGGCAAAGTCTGTAATGGAGGTGCATCCACTTCCATTTCTGAAATGTAAATTTGTACTCATATTAATTCATGCTAATTAACAATAGGTAAAACTTTAGTCAAAAACTATCAAAATATTTTTTTGTAACTTTATCATAATTTTAGAATTGAATGGAAACTTACCATTAACAACAATGTTGTCAGTTTTTGAGTGTTTCTCCAAAGCTTCTGGTTTACAGTAGCTGTGATCCACATGTCTCCTTTTTTTTAAATAGTCATGATCAGTTTTGACACTCTCTGAAAAACATTTCACTTATTATTTTTATTAATTACTATTATAATTTAATAAATAAATAAACACTAATTATAATCACAATACAATAGTTTGCGCAAAATACATAAAAAACTCATACTGTGAAGCTCATAATGTCCTATAACACACTTTACGAGAGAGAGTAGCTTAACCTGATTGATCTATCCGTGTGGCTGTTACTACTTAGCCACAAGCCCCATTTAATGTTTAAATACTTAAACTCATTAAATATAACTGCTTCAACTGAGGGCAGGCCTCTTGTTGAGAATGAAATGTCTACATTAACACGTTGGTGGCAATACTATCTCAGTAGTTGCGGCTACTGAGACACTACTTAGTTTCATACATTGCCCACGGGTATAGTATCACAATGCATGGTATTTTGCGTAGAAACTTAAATGTGTGCGTGGAGGTACTTTGCGCCTACGCCTGTGGTTGTTACTGTCCGCCAACGTGTTAATAAACTGTACATGGTTGCATGTAGCGCAAAGAGTAAAACATGTGCAAATCATAAATTAAAATAATTATAAAAGACAGTATATTCAAATAAGTACGTACCAGAGTTGTCGGGTTCGGGTATTAATGCATCGCGTTGAGGAATACCACTGGATATCTCGCGAGCAGTAAACAACGTTGGATAGGCGTCGGGGCAAAGACGAACTCTATCGCGCGTTATTGAAAGAAACCTCTTCTCGAAATGATTTCGACACACGAACTGTTTGCGAAGTTTTTGGAAGCTCAAGCTTCGCAATCTTTCGCAGTTAATGCACTGTAACCATTTTTTGAGTCCTATCTCACTTTTTGGAAACATATGAAAACTGACGTCCTTTCGTCTACTAGCACAGGTCACAACACAGCACTTGTTGTACATGTTGCACGATAATATTACAGCTTCAGAAATTGAGAGAATAAGTTACGGAAATAAATCAACGCAGAACTTAACTCGATCAACTTTGAAACTGTAACTGTAATAAACTTCAAAAGTTTTGACAGACCAACAAACATGGCGTCTTAGATACAGAAGTACGGAAGGCGGGAGGGGAGGGAACTGTCAAATGAGATATGTGAACCATAAACGATACCATAGACATAACGTTAGGATAATTTACTTGAAGATTACCTGACCTGGCCCAATTTACAGTGTGAAGTGTGGAAGTGAGACGCATTAATACAAAGTTCGTAGGAAAATTGAGACAAAGCATCGTATCTTCTGTCCCTTTCGGCGTGCCGTATTTTTGCATGGCTAACTTTTGAATGTTAGCCAAACAAAGTGCTGTCACTGTCACGTATATTATTATGGTCGATTTAATTTAAGTTTTCGGATGGTTTTTGCAATTGTTGTAATAGTTTGAGTAATTTAATGAGAAATGGACTCCATTAGTTAAGTGTTTAATGTATGGTGTATGCTCTACGATGGGAGGATGCATTATAATAGGCTGTAAAAGCCGCACAGAAAAGGATATTAACGAAATCACTTTTCATTCGAAAGTTTTCAATACTGTTAGTGTTATAGTATGATTATTGAATTTATACATTTGTGCGCTTTTATTGTCATGGGTTTCAGACCAAAATATGGAAGATTTCTTAAAATAAACTTGATTTCTTATATCACATAACCTAGGAATACTTACTTACAGTGTTGCTACACGTTTCAAATCTTTTCCCTTAACTGTCAGGACTAATGTTCAAAAGGTAGGCATAATAATCAAATAAAGCTATGGTGACTAAACACACAAATTTGTGGGCGAACCCTTATTTTTAAGTTTAAGTGAACATGTGTACGACCGAACAGAGCCCTTTCGACAATCATTAAGTTTTACTCTTGAAGGCAATCGCGTAGGTACTTATAGATATTTGGAAGTAAGAATTCATTTTATAAATAAATGTTAAGTATAAACAAAAAATTAGATATTTTCAAAATAAGTTGGTTTTGTCTAAAGGACAATAGTTATTATACAGCAATGTCAATGTCACACTGGATGTCAGCCATACCTCAATATATTTTAATGATAAATAACACGCGAAAAAATAATGTTGTGTTCTTCTAAAGAGTTACTTCTATGTACACACATCAAGCTTCACCTGGTAGTAGTGTATTTTATTTGTGAGAATCAAGGTAAGATTGAAAGTAGGTATTTTACGTGAAATTATATTTTCTCACACATGGATACTTCTACACTCTTATTACCACGTTGAATACGTAAATTATAATTTACAATAGTGCTAAAATTGGAACCCGCAGTTAAGTAGAATTTTGGTCGTATTTTGGGACTTTTTTATGGAATAGCAACACTGAACTTTTATATTGCTGTCGCATGTGCGGCCACGCGGTGGCTCTATCTAGAGGTATATTATCTAAGTAGCAACGCCATCAATTACAATATAGCAATATTGGAGCGGCAGCGAACGTACTAAACTAGATTACAGCTAACCAATGCGGTAAATGGGCCTTAATTAACTCATAACAACTTAATACTTATTTTACATACATACGTAAACTCACGCCTTTTTCCCAGTCTTACATACTTCTTTTGCTTCGTTTACATTCATACATGTTGTCATACGCAAACGCCGGTTGCGAGTACTACGCACCTGACCTTTCTGAAGAACCTCACCAATAAGGTCGGGACGACCTTATTGGTGAGGGTAAAGGTCTCGGCGTTCCCACTTACATCTGCCTTGTAAATACCTTTCGTTAGTCGCCTTTCATCCATCCTTTCAACGTGACCAAACCATCCTATACTAATTACAAACAGAGCATTCCTTGTGAATTCACCCAGCGAACAACAGAATAAGTCCGTTTCACTCGCTACAAGGTTTAACGGATTGAGATTCATCGACCTGTGTCCACGAAGACGTCTATTAGTACCTAAGTGTTAAATGTCTTTGGATTAAACTTACTCGTTAAAAAAATTCTCAACAATATGTGCAATTTGTATTCTTAGTTAAGTACTTTAAATGCTTTAGTTTCTTAAGCTCCTTTCAGCTACGTAAAGCAGCGGCTTCAATATAATTATGTTTGAATTGGTATGTTCTGAGAAAGTAAATATTTCTTGTTATCCAAAGAATTTTCTCAGAGTCTCGTAAGACTGAAATAAAAACAAGAAAGCAAGGGACTTAGGGTCTTAGGTCGATTTTTTTCAAACACTGTTTAACTGTCTTTTCCGAGCTAACTATTAAGAATTTTTAAAAATTGTTGTTTCTTTATATCTGTTATCATAACCTTTGGACGTTTTACCACGCTTTGTTTATAATTGAAAACATTACCTCGGCAAGTTAATAATAGAAATAATAATTTAATTAAATCCAAGTAACAAGACTCACTATTAGTAACAATGAACTTATTAATTATGTTAGTTATACACAAAGACAAAAACAAAGGCTGCAAGGTGACAGGCCCAGCCGAAATCTTGCAGCAATGCTTCTTAAACACGCAATCAAGCTTGCTCGCTAACATAGTTAGGATGCTGTTGGCGCTGCCCCGCACCAAGAAAAAAAGTAAACAAATGTTACAAAGGTTGAAGGTTGAAACAAAAAATACCCCATACCGGTCTGTGTTACACCATATCTACGGACAATAACAGTTTACTAAAGTACTAGTGTAAAAGTGATTTCCATATCCTACTTGCATATAAATAATTTCATTTCATTTCATTTCAAACGGGCACAAATCCAGTGTTCAGGCTGCTACTGAGAAATCCCAGATATAAAAACTCAATAACATTTTGAACGACACGGGCATCGAACCCACAATCGTGCTCAGTGGTTACTCTTACGACCACTAGATGTAAATCAAAATGTATGAAATATAAGTAAGGAATTCATCAATAATTCGCTTTATTTCCATCGAGCATTATACGGCAGTACAAAATCTAATTCAAGTATCGAGAACTATGAGCGTGACCAATTGTCAATCAATCTCTCAGCGAGCACACCGATACGCATCGCACGTCAAATTATAACGACGCAACGCTACCAATATTCATTATTATTATTAATGAATATGACGAGTGGTTATCACGTTTTGATGACGTCATCAAATAATTTGTACATTCATTAATCATTAAGAAATAAGTGGGGGTGATGAATGTTTTGTTTGTTTCAGTATTGTATACCTACTCAACAGTGAATAGTAGACGAGTGGTAAAAATTAACAAAATACTGAAACTGAAACGATTGCATACTTACAATCTTTAGCCTAGTTGTACCTAAAAAGATGAAAAAGTATCAATTGCAAGCTTTTTAAAAGTTGATAACATACAAATGTTATTCAACCTTTCACTGAAAATTTTACGGATTTTGTCAATCTGAGCTTCATTGTCCTGAGCGTATTTCCGAACAGCACACGTAACGTGACCACCGTAGTAAACGGATTTGTCTACAGAAGAATCGACAAAATGGCAGATTGTAGAAACATTTGACTGGCCTGTTGGTCTACTAGTTAGTGATCTTGACTACTATGCCGGACCTTGACTACTATGATCTTAGTATGTGCGACGATGTCTTTTCCACTCAGTTTACCTTAGGAATTTACGATATAATTATTTGATCATTATTTTACGATATGAAAAGTAAATAAACAAAACACTAAACTGTGTAAAATATCGGACGCCAATGGCAAAGAAAGTTGAAACAGAACAATTTTCGAAACTTAAACTTTTTGAACGAACAATTTTACAGTTTTTTTGTTAATAAGTAAGTGGGTATCTGCAAAACGCCCACTCGCTCCGCGACCTAACCGTCCATGAACTTCTAAGATCTTTCAAGATTTATTTTCGTTACGAGATGTACTTAGGATTCTCCGGCCGAATAATTACTAAAGGGTCCTTTTTATCATTGAGGTAAATTATTTCTATCAGTTAAAGCTACAACAACAACAACATACAACACACATAACTACAATTCATACAAAATATAAATGCAAGGCTCTTTCACATGGGGATAGGCAGTCGCAACAGAACGCCACCTGATACGATTCTTTCATACTTCTTTTGTTTTCTTTACATTATGCATACCTACATCTTAGACCTTGTCTGTAAGTCCGAATTTGAAATCGTGAAAACACGATGCTAAGAATGATGCATACTAGGTACATTATTTTTGTGATGACTGCACTTTTTACTATCCCTAATGATTTTATTCAATTTTATTAAGTAGCATATTTTTATTTTTATTAAATCAGTAGGTACTTAAATAATTTAACTGGATTTTAGCTGAAAATTTGGAACGCGTATAATTTATCATCTGCCTAGCCTTTTCCCAACTATATTAGGGTCAGATTTAAGCTTAACCTAATCCAGCTGAATACCAGTGTTTTACATGGAGCGACTGCCTGTGGTAACACAATACCCCTTGGTTAAACTGGGTGTCAGACTTTCAGGCTTCAGACTACCCGTAATGACAGTCAAGGATCCACAAACGACAGCCAGGAGCAACGGCATAATGTGCTTACCGGGGCACGGAGGAGTCTTGATATGTAATGAATGATCATCCATCTGCGGACCAACCTCCTCAGGCGTAGCTAAGCCCTCGATTGAACCATGAGGCTATTATTATTTAGCCACAAGCGCCATTGCAGCTGGTAACTTAAGTATATTTTTTTTCCTTCACAGAGATCGTCGGCGTGAATGGGATGACACGACGTGGTACGTCGAGCAGTTGCCTAAGTCGTCTTCACCGGGCGCCGACATGTTCGTCGTGCACGTCTGTCAGACGGGGGCTGACAACAGCGCCGCGGTTGAGCGCCCCCGCTGCGCCCGCCCGCGCCTTGTCAGTGCGAACCCACCTTAACTAATGGAACAAGTGACATCTCAATACTTTATGGAGAAAGTGAAATAAATTATATATCTAATGGGTTCCTTTTTTATTTATTGAAAGGATGATGAATAGATTACTTCTAGGCCAGCGTGCATCATTGTCGGCCATATCATGGCTTACCATCAGGTGAGGTAGTGCCTATCTATCATTTAAAAAAAATATTAATAGGGTATATGCATGTATTTTTTTTATATTTTTAATTCACTGTTTACAACGTTTTAACATAGTAAAAAAATATAAACATATTTATTAAAGCAGTAATGAAGCTTAAAAAAACATTTAAAATACAGAATAAATTCAAGCTGTTTAAACGCCGCCATTTTCGCGCGCCATATCAATTACGTCATTTACTATGATCCTATCACTATTACTTAAGGTGTTTTCGTTCTTCTAACCATTTCACCATGAAAAAAGCTCAAAAACCAGTTTACAGGTATTGCTTGTACCCGAATGCAATAAACATTATCAGATTGTGCTTTTACAAAACCACTTTCAGTAATTTTTCTTAAATGTTTTATAACCTCACTATGAAGCTAAAATTACACTTGAACATTAAATTAGTTCACAACACACACGGCAATAATTATGTTTTCCAAAAAAAAGTCAATTCCAATACTTAATGTCATACTTACACATTGTATGTTTTGTAGGCGTTGAGTTGTTGTCGTAGTATTTGACGTCAAGTTTCGTTATAACCAATGGTGAAGCGTTTCACAAATTTGAATTTCCCGCACTTAATTCGCACTTTTATTTTTAATTTTAAATTATTATGACGTTATTAAATAGTAAAATAATGATTTAGTTCATATTTTTTGCCATTAAAGATCCGGAAAAAAAATATTTGAACCATATTTAAATAACATGCATATTCCCTATTACTTCTTATATATTGTATCCGGGGACTTAACTGGGGATTGATCATATATTTAATTACATTATGATAGTTTTGAACTTTAACACTAATCAGTCCATTTGATTTTAATTTTTGTTGTGCTGGTTGTTATTTTTTGAGTACACTGAAAAGTCATTAACTTTTACAGTCGACTGTGCAACACATTCCTACGTTTTTTAATTATTGTTTTTTTTTGTGCTCGTTAATCTTGTTTACCATTAAGGAAAGTTTTGGTGATGTTTTTGTTTACGCGAATGGTTCATTTCCATTACAAGCATCACACACACATAACAATGCTGGTACCTACAGATACACCGAACCGAACATGAAGACCTACTTCCTACCTGGAGAGGGGCGCTGATAACCGCGTCACAGTTTTATACTACTACTGTTATCATCGTTTCAATTTGATTATATTTGTATACTAGCAGACGTCACGCGGTTTCATCCGCGTAGTTCCCGGTCCCGTGGGAATACAGGGATAAAAAGTAGCCTATGTCACCCGGGGATAGTGTAGCTTCACAACGGTGAAAGAATTTTACAAATCGGTCCAGTAGTTTCGGAGCCTATTCAATGCAAACAAACAAATAATCAAACCTTTCCTCTTTATAATATTAGTATAGATGTCAAATAAATAAATTTATTATTTGATTATTATTATAACTTATGCACCAGAAATTTAAACAGATCAGAAAAATCAGGGGAATAGTGGAAAAATAATAACGTAAGTCTAAATATTTAACTCATTGGGTGGCCGTGCTGACATGTTCAATAATACTACTTACGCTACACTTAAATACCTCTAAGCATCTATGGATTACTATTATGCAGTTTATTTGGACTTTCGGGTTGGTCTATAGTGATCGCAAGTAGGTACACAAAGCACAAGGTCGCCGGGCAAAATATCATTGAGTTTTTCCATCTGGAATATTCTGTAGGTAACCCTCTAGAATCCGATTTAAAAACAAAATATTAAAATGACTGTGTAAAACATATTCGGAAATTGGTCAGGTGTCAAAATTAAAATAAAATATCGAACGTCACAGATCGTTAACCAAATTAGAGGACAAACAGACGACTACCAAATTAGAGGAGCTTCAATTGGAATGTTTAAGACATCTGCCGTATTCCCCGGACCTTGCTCCAACAGATTACCATTTTTTTCGAAATTCGGATAACTTCTTGCAAGGGAAAAAAATCAACTCCGATGGGTCCAAAGCGCCTTCAAAGATTTTATTGATTCCTGTCCAAACGGTTTTTTTAGTAAAGCGATTAATGAAGTACCTATGATATGGTAAAAGTGCATCGATAGCAATGTACCATTGCTATCGATGCACTTTGATTAAATAAATATAATATTAAAAAAACAACTTTATGTTCCTCCCTTACAAAACACCAATTTGATATGTAATGACCAATATTATATATTATTATGTCGTGACCAAAGACATTAATACCTATAGACCGGACATCACGAACAAAATTTTCGTCCGAAAAAGTGTGTCCTGCTGGATACAGTCAGTACAGTCTATGAGTTTTTTGTAGTACGCTCCGCTGCCGCTCCAATATTCATATATTATTCTAGATGGCGTTACTAAGACATGGGATCAAAGTTTTTCTATGACATTTCCTTGACATGCCCGCTCTATAGTATTTTAAATCTCTTTGGTCGTGACGAACGATATTCAGAAATAAGAAGTTGTGAAGTTGGTTACATTAGTTAGTACAGAGAATGGTAAACGCCGTGACGCCGGCTGTCATTTGCAAATGGCGCGAATGATGTCACGTTGGGAAGTGGAAGCTAGGCAGAGCTGAGTTGGATTTGAGACACCAACGAAGACACTAGTCCAGTGCGAAACTGTCTGTTTGCCTATCTGGGTTATGTTATGTGATTACTTTTATTAAAGTGAGGTTATTACTGCAATGAAGATTATTATTCAACGTTATGTACCTGGTACCACGAAACCCCTGATGTCGGCCCATACCTCTCAGCCATCGCTGACGCCGACATATATTTAGTAAACAAAACTTTCGGTTAAGGGTGGGATGAATCTAGGAAGACTCCACCCACCATTAACGGAAAGTCATCTTAGCAGAATAACCGACGCCGACATCAATCGTTCATTTTACCTAACAAGCGTGCATGACTTGACTCTTTGTTGATTAATATTCCAGAAAATCGTCTCAAGGACACTGTCTACTTGGAACTTCTAATGGTAAAAAAATGAAAAGCCAAACAATACTTAATTGGGTATTACATAGGTACATAATCCAAACGGCCTTGGCTCTTAACCTAATTGCCTTTGATGTTAGCAAAGAAACGTTGAATATGATTGATTAAGCTGAGGTTGTAGGCATTTTTGACTCTTTTCAAAACCATTTCTGTTATACTAACTTAATGGAATTTATCAAAACTTTAAAGTCAAGGTTTTTTTCAACTATTGATAGGCTTACGATGCCTAACGGTGAATTACATTTTTCAAATCGGTCCATTAGTTTCTAAGTTTATTTGTTACGAGAACATGCAAAATACTAATAAACTAATTTATTTATTTACTAGCTTCTGCCCGCGACTTCGTACGCGGATCCTGTTGCTTATGCCAGCGACAACGGGGTCGTCAAAATCGAAGATCTGAAACGTCTGATGTCGAATTCTAAAAGCCCGGGGACGGGTGATGATACTGATCAATTAAAATCTAAGTGGCTGCTCCCCTGCGTTACCGGGTAGGCTGCCGTATAACGATGATAAATGGAAAAGGAAATTAAACACTCAAATACCATAAGCCCGATGGCATATTTATACGATAAAAAAAATGGGAGTTTTAGCCAGTAGTCTAATTTTCAACGATATACCATCGTCATCGAAAATCAGTCCTGAACTGTTCCCGCCTTCACCGCGTGGAGGTACTTAATGTTATTTTATAATTATGCAATGAAATTGGAATGTTTCTGATCTTCGATTTTTATAAGTCAACAGGAAATACCTATCAGACCGAACAACTTTTGCTAAGACATCATTCCTATGTGAGTTATGGTGTAGCTGGGCTCTTGGAGTTCCACAACAGGTGTTCCAGATCTTCGATTTTTATACGTCAACAGCGAGTGCGCATAAGGTTGAACAACTCTTGCTAAAACGTCATTCCAATATATGTTATAGTGTTGTTCGGCTCTTGAAGTTCCACATCAGGTGTTCCGGATCTTCAAATTTATTCTCTCAGCAGAAAATGCTCATCACGTGGAACAATTTTTGCTATGGTACCATTCTTGTATCTCCTATAGTTTAGCTGGTCTGTTGCGGTTCTGCATCAGGTGTTCCGGATCTTCAAATTTATTCTTTCAGCAAAAAATGCTCATCACGTGGAACAATTTATGCTATGGTACCATTTTTGTATCTCCTATAGTTTAGCTGGTCTGTTGCGGTTCTGCATCAGGTGTTCCAGATCTTCAAATTTATTCTCGCAGCAAAAAATGCTCATCACGTGGAACAATTTTTGCTATGGTACCATTCTTGTATCTCCTATAGTTTAGCTGGTCTGTTGCGGTTCTGCATCAGGTGTTCCGGATCTTCAAATTTATTCTTTCAGCAAAAAATGCTCATCACGTGGAACAATTTTTGACGTGACAACGTCTTATAAATTGGTTTGCCGGGTGACACTTCAAGAAACTGCGTTACGCTCCGCTCACGTTATGCGCTCACAATGAGAGCGAGTGAGAGGCACGCGTCCCTTCCACTCGGGCATGGTTAGCCCGCCTAAGAGCGAGAGAGATAGACATAAATTATTTTACCACTCAAAGTCGTTGTCACGTAAAACTTTCGCCCGTATACCGACTTTACAGGTGGTATGGTACCATTTTTATCCTCCTATAGTTTAGCTGGTCTGCTGTGGTTCTGCATCAGGTGTTCCAGTTTCCAAGATAAATTATAGCCTATGTGTTGCCCAGACTTAATATCTATACAACAAAAAAAAACATTCAAATCCGTCCAGTAGTTCCGAAGATTAGCGTGTACAAACAAACAGACAAACAGACAGACTTTTTTTTTTGGATTCGTGCTCTATTACTGTTTCTAAACCCCCCTCAATTATTTTTTTTTAAATATATTCAATGTACCTACAGAAACAGTTTTTTTACTGTCTTATTATATGTATAGATTAAGGTAAACCAACAGCTTCTGTATACAGCATTACATAAGAATAATAGTAAAAAGTATCAGACTTATACAGTCGCCAATAACAGGTCAACCAACATTCATGTGAGTGAAAAATTACAAATAATCAAATTAAAGTTAAAAAGAAAACATAATGAAATTACAAGTACATACATAATGAGAGCTAATGAGATAAAAAAGAGAGACAACAAAATTAAAATAAAATTAAAATAGAAACAAATAAAATATTCACACCTAACAGAAAATAATGATATAATATAATACTAATCCTTCGTCTTTTATTAAGAATAGATACTTAGGTATAATATGCATTTAGTAAAAAACTGTTAGGTTTATATTGCTTACAAATATACGCTTCAATCTAATATATTGTTATTCTTAATCTATAGAAGATGTCCCTTTACTATGTTTCAAATAATGCAATAAATTTGACGTAACATAAATACTTCTTCTTCTTTCGTGTTTCTATTTCTTTCTAATCCTAATTATTTTAAAAGCTTGTTTGTCGTAAGATATTACCTTCTATGGTCTCTCCAGTTTCCCAGTAATTTTTCTATGTAAATGTTCCTGAAGGATAATCATAAAAAAACAGAAATTAATATTTTGTGACGAAACGGACATGTATTTAATTTCAGGTAGGTACTTACTAAATACATACTTATGTAGTGGACGTGGTAAATCATAATAACAACAACAATTATTAAGCATCCTGTGGGGCTTAAATTATTATAAAAGTGGTTCGTTCATCATACCTAATTGTTACTCATCAAATTCAAATAACACGGTAATTATTTGTGGTATCATCAAAATGGGTGCGTACCATTTGACATAATAACAAAAGTTCTAACGATCACATGACTTAATTTCATTTGATATATTTTTTTTTTTTAGTCTGACGATGAAATGATATAATGAACTATTGATATAATTTCAGTTTACCTAATTTTATATGGTTTAATAAACATTTTCTATAATGCACATTTGAACTAATATTCAGTTAGTATAATATTTAGTTATTATAATATTCAAATTCTATAGTAACGTTTAATATAATTTTCACCTCATATATACCTGCCTGTCAGATCCCTTCTATTGTTGGTGAATCATGTGGGTTAGGTTAGGTTAGAACCATGACCATTAGCGCGTGAAGGCGAGCGAGCGAAGCGAGCGTGCCGCGGCAGCGCAGCGGCCGCCGAACGCCAGATCCCTTCTATTGTTGGTGAATCATTTGGGTTAGATGAGGTTATAACAGTATGATGTTTTCTGATATTTACTTATTCACTACAGAATTTGGGCAGAAAATGAGTAAATATGAAAATTAGGTCAACTGAACGTTATGTAAAAAGAGCAATATACTAATTGAAAATTATATGAGATGAACGTTATACTAAATGTTATTAGAGCAAAAGAAGTTTATATGAAATGTAATATTAGATCACATGAAATTAGGTTATTTGTTTTTATAGCATATGAAAAAAAAGCTTGAGAGGTGTCAAGGAACACCCGGATGGAACGAAGTTCTTGAATTGCTTCAAGATAAATCGAAAGGAACTTCGTTCCATCCGGGTGTCTTCGTTACAACTCCCGGTCATAATCCTCTCTCTCTTTACCTCTCCCCCCTCCCTCCCTCTCCCTCGCCCTCCCTCGCCCCTCCTTCTTCCTCGCCCTCCACCGCCCTCCCTCCCCCTCATCCTCCCTCCCTCCCCCTCCACCCCATCCTCTCCCCCTCCCCATCCCCTCCCCTCCCTCTCCCGCCCTCTCTCTCCCTCGCCCTACCTCTCCCTCCCTCTCCCTCCCTATCCCTACCTCTCCCTCGCTCTCCGTCCCCTCCCTCTATAATAAATTAGTAATTAAAAATAACAGCTTTTTAATTATATTTTTTAATCATTTTTTTTTAATTTATTTATTTATTAAGACATGGAAGACTTACAGCTTAATAAAACGTAATAAATAAAAATTAAATTAAAAATTTAAAAACCCCCACCGCAAAAAAGTAAAACATTTAAAAAGTAAAAAATAATACTTTAGCCATGAAATTTTACTTCACGTCGGGGTACCGCTTAAGTAAGGAATGTTCCTAGTACTTGTAATGTAGGTACTTATTTTAACGGTACCCCGACGTTACGTAAAATTTCATGGCTAAAGTATTATTTTTTACTTTTTAAATGTTTTACTTTTTTGCGGTGGGGGTTTTTAAATTTTTAATTTAATTTTTATTTTATAATTTTTAAACGCATTAATTTTGTTTTATAGAGTTTACAGTTATGAAAATTTTTCAGTGCATTGTATGTAGAGTTCAATTATGGTTGAAATGAATCCTAACACGACATATCTGCTATTATTTTGTCAAGAGTCTACCTACTGGTGTGCTGGATAGCCTGGCTGCAGCATCAGCTCATCCTGTTGCCATCAGGGCATAGTGTGCAGAATCAAATGCTGGTTGAAATGAATCCAAACACGGCATGTCTGCTATTATTTTGTCAAGAGTCTACCTACTGGTGTGCTGGATAGCCTGGCTGCAGCATCAGCTCATCCAGTTGCCATCAAGGCATTGAGCGCAGAATCAAATGCTGGTTAAAATGAATCTAAACACGACATATCTGCTATTATTTTGTCAATAGTCTACCTACTGGTGTGCTGGATAGCCTGGCTGCAGCATCAGCTCATCCTGTTGCCATCAGTGCATTGTGTTTAGAATCAAATGCTGGTTGAAATGAATCCTAACACGACATATCTGCTATTATTTTGTCAAGAGTCTACCTACTGGTGTGCTGGATAGCCTGGCTGCAGCATCAGCTCATCCTGTTGCCATCAGGGCATTGTGTGCAGAATCAAATGCTGGTTGAAATGAATCCAAACACGGCATGTCTGCTATTATTTTGTCAAGAGTCTACCTACTGGTGTGCTGGATAGCCTGGCTGCAGCATCAGCTCATCCTGTTGCCATCAGGGCATTGTGTGCAGAATCAAATGCTGGTTGAAATGAATCCAAACACGGCATGTCTGCTATTATTTTGTCAAGAGTCTACCTACTGGTGTGCTGGATAGCCTGGCTGCAGCATCAGCTCATCCAGTTGCCATCAAGGCATTGAGCGCAGAATCAAATGCTGGTTAAAATGAATCTAAACACGACATATCTGCTATTATTTTGTCAATAGTCTACCTACTGGTGTGCTGGATAGCCTGGCTGCAGCATCAGCTCATCCTGTTGCCATCAGTGCATTCAAATCAAATGAATCGGGGGTTAAAAAACGAAAGTAGGTATAGTCGACAGGAAGTCTAGTATAGTATAGTATGGTATAGTATATTTTGGGGTGTAAGCAGGCATATCTTGTTTCGTGTTAACTTAGAAGTCTGTTTTTTTTTCAGCTTTTAGTGACTGTAGACTTGAGTATTTATATGGTTTAATTTTAACTCAACCTTGACGCGTTCTCGAGATAAAGGGCTTTGAAAGACAGATGGAACGACGGACAACCAAGTGATCCCAGGTTCTGAATTTAACTTTTGAGGTACGGAGTCCTAAAAACAACCAGCTTACATTGCAAAATAATAAAAGTCTCGGAAGTTAGTGGCAACAAATTAATCGAACAAAACATCCAAAGCCACAGACTTGCAAACTTTAGTTATTTTATTATTTTTGAAGCTGGTTTTATTTCTGGTACCAATATCTTTAGTTTTCTAGCGTTCATTTGCGCTGTTGGCAAAGCGAGAACACGCAATAACTTTGGAAGCAGCACTCGTGTTTCATATTGAAAAAGTAAGGTAATAAGAAGTCCGTACGGGAGCTGGATACTCCGATTGCGTGGCTGTGAGCAATCAACAATTTCCAAACCCACAGTCCATGAATCAGGTCAGTTTAGATGACCGCAATAGTAGCCAAAAGTCACGTCAATATCACAGAGATAGTATGTACGAACTTTATGAGGTTTTATTTATTTATGGGTTGAATAATTAAACCTAGATGTTTTGCCAAGGCTTGCAAAATATAATAAAAGCTGTATGTTTATGTGTGTACGGGTATATAATAAGATACTAGATGAATTCAAAATATTAAATTTAAAAAGATTATTTAAAATTAAATTACATCAATGGTTGTCTGCTAATATAGCTTTTACAGTGTCATGGAGTTTCTTGAGCATAACATCCGATAATATTATTGTAGGTAGTTGTATTATTGCATGTAAATCTGCACGCTTTTTTGTATAAAGCAAAACATGTAGGTACCTATGTTCCACAATTGTGGAACATACATCTGCATCTGATCCTGGGTACAATGGCGTATACTCCATCCGAGTAGGTAGTTAACTAAAGGTAAACAATCTTGACAAGTCTTTTACAATAAACGCTTATTAATTAAATACAACTACTGTTTAAACAAATTGTTTAATTGATCATGTAATCGTTTTTGTTGTATCTAAATTTGTTTTCAGCGCATTTTATTTTTAAACTGTGTTGTTAACTAAAAATATATGTCAAAAATGTTTACCTTTTGTTAACTACCTAATCGGATGGAGTATAGGTATATAGACGCGTCATGCAAGAACATCACGGCACTCGAAAACAGCGACTAAATACTATCGGTACCTAGATAGGTTCTTAAACACACGAAGAAAGGCATTTAAATCAAATGTCATCTACGGAATTCCTGTTGTTCGAAACAGATAAAAGTATTCATTTTGTTATTTTATCATTTTAATGTCACGTCCAGCCGTGGCACTGGTTTGTACGCTGTAAATCGTTGAAATCGTTGTCCGGTAATTACCTTGCATTCATGTTGATCAGAGCGCGGCATCAAAGTCAAAGTCAAAGTCAAATCATTTATTTCAATTAGGCCATTTAAAAGGCACTTTTGAACGTTAAACTTACAAGTTAAATAAAATTTAATGATTCTAGTTGCCCCTTCCAAAAGGTAGTTTTGTATGGAGAAGAATGGGCAAGAAACTCCATACTTACTCTTTTAAAATAGTTTTTACAATATTTGTATACAATAAAAAATACATTATATGTGAATACGATGTACCTAGAATAAACAAAGTAAAATAAAAAAATAAATAAAAAATAACATACTATGCTAAGATAGATTAAGCATTTTAGTAGGATAGATACATGGTACTCTCACATTTACAAATATTAAAATCACGGATTAATATAACAAATCAAGAAAATATTACACAAATAATAATAAAAAAAAAAAAAAAATACACAGCAGAATAGCGTGAGTGTTGCATCGTATCTATAGTTTACTAGCTGTACCCTGCCACGCTTCGCTGTGGCACATTGTGATTGAATGGTTAAAAAAAAAGAAAAAATAATAAAAAAAAAGTAATTAAAAAAAAATAGATAATAACAATCCTTGTTGCGGATTATATGTCATGCTAAAATTTCAGCTCGATCGATGCAGAACTTTTTGAGTTTTTGAAGCGTACACAAACCAACATAACATTTTTATATATCTATCTATATCTATATATTGTTGCCTAGGTGCGATTCCCGAGTCCATGAGGAGGACAAAGTGTTTGTAGCGACATCTATCTTGCCACACACGAACAAAGGACTGACACTGCGATGTTAAAGTGTTAAACGTATACAAAATCCTGACAACAACCGTCGGGCAGTTGTAGCCCACCAGACACAACACCCGTGTGGTCAGAATACTCAACTCTTTCTATGGAGGATGTGGAGCTTTAAACCCTATCCCTCATACCCCTGAATGTTACTGGGTTTTCTCATAAAGAATTGCCCAGTAACAGCCGAGTCTGGATCCGTGCAAAATGATAGCAGTAGGGTTCAAATCGGACAAAAACATCTTTTATAATGCGCACAGCAAAGAGTGAAACTTTAATCCTAATCTCTGTAAAGTGAAGTGAACAGGCTTCTTCTGGGTAATATCACTTCATCGTTGACTTAGTCTCCACCACCTCTGACGAAGACAAGAGTCAAGAGTAACTAGCTTTTAAATAAAAAATGATATAGTTGCGAAATGTAACAACACTGTGCACTACATGCAAAACTTTACCCAACCGTTTGAGAAATATAGCCGTGATGTTATGTTTCACATAATCTATTAAGCTTTTCTATACGACTTTATTTTGCTTTTGGTTTCCAGAATATTTATCTAAATGGTATTATGAATGCAGCCTGTAAGGTTTAACGATGCTTAGTTTTATTCATGCGGTATTACGTACGACAGCTCTCTGTCATCACAAACTCCATATTACGTCTCTACGTTTGGAGTTTCTTGGTCATTCTTTTCACGCATAACTTCTTTTTCCAAAGGGGGTAATTCAATAATTTTTCATTTTTATCTAACAAGGCAATTTTGAACGACGTACTATCAACGTCATTCAAAATTGCCTTTTAATGGTTAATTATAAATCGTTTGACTTAGACTTTGAGACCGAGAACTTGCTCTTTTTTTAAGTTTTAATAAAATTTATTTTTAAAACATAAAATAATGAAACAAATATTCGAAATTTGTTCAGTGTTCCTCGTGTCATGTATGTAAATAACGAACCAATTAAACTAAAACTAGAGCTTTTGAACAGATTCTACGAATCCTACGAAAACGTGCGAAGAAATTGTTTAGTTAATTTTGTTAGGTTGATTAACTTCTAACCGCAGCGTTGAATTAGTCTACTCATTGCATAATTTTATTATAGATCCGTCAACTTAATTACACGAATTGTGGTAATATATCAACTGGCTTTGATTTTATTTTATTCATTAACATAGATATATGAGATGTTCTTGCTTTAAAAATAACCACCTGTATAACTACCCCTATTTGCAATAAATGAATTTGAATTTGAATTTGAATTTATTGACTTCTTATCACTTTTACTTTTTGTTACTTTCCATTCAACTGTCATTTTTGAATTCATAATTAACCACTCGTATGCCGTAATTATAGAAACAATTAAAAACAATTGTGTCTCCACTGTGATCCACGTTTCTGGCATACCAAAGGTTAATCAATTCCCAGAACTCGTTATTTCGGCTGAGTTATTTTTAATGCAGAATGAATGGAATAATTAAATACTACTCTTCCAGTCGTATTATTTCACTTTACAAATATTATTGAGTAATCTGGATCATACTCTCATTTTCTACTCTTTTACTTATTTATATTTTAACTTCTACTTTTTATTTATGTTTTAATAGGAGAGAGATTTTATTTCATGACTTCCCAATAATAAAATCAATTACAACAATAATAATTGGTGCTGGCTTGTTACATTGATCCAATAAGCTTCAACGGTTTGTAAAAACTGAACTTTGTTTAGGGGGGAGTCCGGGAGAGTTTAGCAGGGGGGAGACAATAGCCACTGATCATTGAATCCCTGTATAACTAGATATTGTTACGTTGCCACACTTCTCACAGCTCATAGGCGCCTCCCACTTAGCTCACGCGGCGATGTTGCGATCAGCAGTTTCGTTTTGACGTTACAAGTGAAAACACGTTTTTATGCCCGGTAAGTTATTTTTTTCAATTTTCGATATTTGATTACTGTTGTTTACTGTTTATAGATTCCAGCATGTCATGCATACATATCCTTAGTGTAATTATCCTTGTTACCTTTACGATAGACAGTTTTTGCTTAAAGATTATAGTTTTTTTTGTAAATTAAATAACGGACAGCTTGGCGTGGGGTGGGAGACATTACCATGGCGGCGGGAGGAGACTTTACCCAGGGTAATCTCTCCCTCTGTTTCTCTTGCAATAATATTTTCTGTTTTATTTTAGATAAGTATCCACAATGCCCTTCAAATATAAAAAAAAGAAACAACAAGAAACAGAAGCAATTTAGACCTGTCAGTAATAAGAAATGCTGTAAGTGACATTGATAACGGCAAGTCTATTAGAGCTACTGCTTTGGAGTATGGAATTTTTATTTTACTGACCACATAGGTACATGGTGTCCTACTTTAAACTGATTTTCAATATCTACTTTTAAGGTTTAACTATTTGTAAGTTTGTTATCTAATTATGACGTAGATAGAATAGGCTCAGACTATTATGTTTGCTATGAAGATACCTAAGTTACCTTTGATTTTACCGGGAGTTGCCCGTGGTCCACCTACGTTTGTCCACCTGGTGGACCACGGGTAATTTTTTTTGCCCGTGGTCCACCTCAGTTTTATTGGGTGTACCACGGGAAATTTATTTTTCCCGTGGTCCACCTGAGTATTTACTTTTGAGAATCTATTGCCCGTGGTCCACCTATCATATTTGACGGCGCGTTTGATTATTTCAACATCGTTCGCAACCCGAGCATGCGCTACG
The DNA here is from genome assembly GCA_921972225.1 of Euplexia lucipara. NCBI lineage: Eukaryota > Metazoa > Arthropoda > Insecta > Lepidoptera > Noctuidae > Euplexia > Euplexia lucipara. The sequence goes on from OV179148.1 coordinate 14,016,304, forward strand.
TTTTTTGTGGTGTCTAGTGATTTGGTGTGCCTAATAATTATATATTATGATCCTTATTATATTTTGTGCGAAATACTTTGTGTAACTATTTTCCTCGCCCGACACCCACATATATCTAAGTAAAATCAAGTAGGTATGTGTAATATGTATGGTCCTGATGATATTGCGGACTGTCTTAACGTCCCTTTATATTAAATAACAAGATGAATATTATTGTGAAGATTAGGATCCTTTTTAAAAAAAAGCAGTGAATTCGAACCAATTAATGAAAATAAAAAAAAATGTTAACAAAAACTAGTTAGTGCGAGTTGGACTCGCACAGGAAGGGTTACGTACGTGCAAATTATAGAAGGTAAACCAAAAACGTGGAAAAATCATGTTTCATGTATGAGAACCCCAATTTTTTTATGGTTTTATTATGTATAAATAAATAGAAGCTTTTGGTACTATTTTATTATTTGGCCATTGTGCATTGGTAATACTGGCCATATAAGAAAGTTATTTGTTAGGTTTTAAGTTGTTTTCCTCAGTTCTTCTCGAATGTTCTAGTGTGTTCTACATACATAATAAAAGACACATTTCGTATAATTCGTTCTATATATTTAATCACAACAAAAGAAATGATTTGATTTGATTTCCCACCTTGCGTCGTACTCCTCAATGCTGAGGGTCGTGACCTCCCTGCTTCATAAACTTTTTTAACCCCCGACGCAAAAAGAGGGGTGTTATAAGTTTGACCACTATGTGTGTGTGTCTGTCTGAGGCACTGTAGCGCCTAAACAGGTGAACCGTATTTAGATGCGGTTTTTTTTGTTTGAAAGCAGGGTTTCTTGCGATGGTTCTTAGACATGATTCATCAAAATCGGTTCAGCCGTTTCAAGGTTATCAGCTCTTTTGTGTTAGCTACCTTTGCTATTTTAGACGTCTATGGGTTTTAATTTACATACAAACAAGCGTGGCTTAAAATTTCAAACACTCATGTGTGTTATATTAATAAGCAAGATTATGGTATATTTGGTCTGATGCAGCCAGGATAACTTGCAGACTAATACACTCTTGTGAAAATAATAGCAGATATGTCGTATTTGGATTCATTTTAACCAGCATTTGATTCTGCACACAATGCACTGATGGCAACAGGATGAGCTGATGCTGCAGCTAGGCTATTTAGCACACCAGAAGGAAGACGCTTAACAAATTAATTGCAGATATGTTGTGTTTGGATTTGTTTGAACCAGCATTTGACTCTACATACAATGCACTGAAAAATTCTCATAACTGTAAACTCTATAAAACAAAAATAATGCGTTTAATTTAAAAAAAAAAAAACAATTTTAAATTTTAAAAACCCCCAGCGCAAAAAAGTAAAAAAAATAAATGTTAAAAATAATACTTTCCTATCGTTGAGTCATGAAATTTTACGTAACGTCGCGGTACCGCTAAAATAAGTACCTGCCTACATACCCTAGGAACATTCTTTACTTAAGTGGTACCCCGACGTATCACATCATAGGTGCAGGCGCTGGTGGTAATGCAGGTGGACCACGGGAAAGAAAAATTACCCGTGGTACACCCAGGTGGACATAGGTGGACCACGGGAAAAATAAATTTCCCGTGGTACACCCAATAAAACTGAGGTGGACCACGGGCAAAAAAAATTGCCCGTGGTCCACCAGGTGGACAAACGTAGGTGGACCACGGGCAACTCCCGCCTGCATCGCACCTCTCTTAGCGTCTTCTTTTAATGTAAGCAAAGACATTCAATAAACTAAATCTCTTTGAATGTAAGAGTAATTAGGTAATGCAGGGCTCTATGTGTGCACACATTACTTTGTATAAATATTGATTTATATTAACTTGTATGTATAGCATTTCAACACCATTCAATCGTTCTTTATTTATTTATGGACGTAAAAGATGTGAACTGACTGACACGGAACTGATGCTAAGCCATGTCTATCATACAAACAATTTACGTGTTAAAGGTAGATACTATTTAGAGATAAACATCAACGTGGAATACTTTGGGAGCTGCTGATATACATTGCTGATTGAGGGAGATGAATGAAGTATTTGTTGGATAAAATGTTACTGGCAGTGTGGGTGTAAATCCACGATTATTTACACATATTCCTGTTATCTCGTACAGTTTATAAGGCTGTGCCTAGATCGAATATCAGACTGGATATCGCTCTACAAAAATAAACCAATCTTGTCTATAAAAGACAAGCCATACCATGCCATGCTAGCCATGCCATCAGCTACGTCAGCCATGTTCTATCCCTGCATAACCTTGAAGTAGACTGATAGAAAAAGTCAAGCTCAAGAAGTCCGCATTTTTACAATTTTTCTTTACTTGTGCATAAAGTTTTAATAAATAAAAGATTAAACGGGTTTATTTCTAGTGCGCGAACATTTAAACAAAGTTAAGTAAAAACGGTTAAGTAACCCCTTAAACCCGTTAAGACAAACAAACACAAAGATCAAACAAACTAAGATCTCAAGTTTTACTACTTGACAAAGTACAATTCTATAAACTTAAATAGGTGGACGACCAGAGTTAGGATCGTGGGAAATAAAGAGATGAGGGATTCTCGGATGACGCCTATATCCAGCAGTGGACGTCTTTTGACTGAAACGGTGGCGATGAAATACCCTATGCATTTTAAGGGAATATAGACTCTTTCAATGCCCGGATATAGTGACAACAAGTGTGTTAGGTTCAACTGATTGGTGGCATGCAAACCAGGACAAGAGCAAATCACACTCACGGTGAGTGCTATACTAATACGTATATACATGTGTGTTTGTGTATCTATAAGCACTCAGATTTAAGCTTTCTGTATTTGAGACAAATGACTAAGAAAAATTTATCAGCAAACTTAGGTACTTTAAAATTGTGAATACTTGAAGTGCACCAAGTATTCACCATTATAAAGTAAGGTGCCTAGTACTGAACTACAGTCAAGTTTCTAAACAACTGTCAATAAGCCATAAACGTTGCCATTTCACAGGCGAGCACCTTATGACGTAAAAGACTACATAACATTTATCGACTAAGTTCTGGAAAAGGGGTAAAGTTTAAACTGAGTCAAAAACTGTAGATTGTATTAGTGACGCAACAAATTCATGTATTATGATTTACAGACTAAACTTATGACAAAAAGCAACAGTACCTCGTTTGAAATCCAATGTGGTTTTACGTAATAAACGTTAATCAACTGAATAAGATTATTGGCCCAAACACGTGTAACAAGTAAATATATTATCAAGATAACGGCAAAAGTTACAGCCCTTGCAGAATGAATAGATACAATAAAAGACTTTAAAGGATTGTTTTAAGGAGCTAATATAAATAAAATATGATAAGGCCTGTATCCAGAGGTGTAATGTTGGAAAATAAATACACATCATTTATAAAGAAAGCCTCTTTACATTAGCTTGTCTAAAATATATCAATGTACATCAATTCTTTACAGAAATAAATACCATTTACTTATCATTAGACTTTAGATATCTTTAGCAGTAGTTAACATAGTACCTGCGTTTAGCCATGCAAATCAATTTTCGTTCAAGAAACTGGGTGTAAGAAGTTACACACGACTTGGCACGAACTCGAGACCTTTCTCGAGTAAGTTCGTTCATATCAGTATTGTCATTCTGTCATGTTGTCTGTTCACATGTCGATCATAAAACTAAGATAATAAGAAACAAGAGCTTTTACCAAGAAAATGTTTTGTTAATAAGCAGGTCGTTATGAACGTGGCATGAGTCATGACGTCATTACAAGGTAAAGGTATTGCTTTTAGAAGTGTTTAAGGATTCCTTAAATTACAAGCTGTGTATCCGGTGAGGTGTACAGCTTGGAAGAAACATTGACGCACATCAGCAGACTGTGAGTTCAGTACAAGGTCCTAGATATCGCGATATCCGATATATGTCGCCACAACGACCGGTCTTGTGCGTCTCGCATCCGTCCGATTTCCGCGACCCTCACCAAGTTGTCGGCCAACCTTGTGGGAAGCCTTCCAACGTTGCGTCTTCCGGTACGTGGTCGCCACTCCGGAATTTTACGGCCCCAGGACCTGAGCAGCGTTCAATTTATTTTGTCGGCTTTTCCTAATTTTCAAGTTTTTCCTCGTGTTATTTTTACTTCAAACTGTAAAATACCTTGATTTCTATATAAACGAATGAGATTTGAAATGATCGAAAACATGTAATGGGTTTATTACACCTAACGAGTACAGTGGCGAGTCAGTGTCCTCGGCCGAGTAGTACTTGGTTGGTATAAACACTTTAACGAGTGCTAGGTCGAGCAGAGAGGCGAGAGAGTCACTAGAAACCCAATTTGTTTACTATACCCACCTTCCCGCAACATTTTTCTACCACCGCAGCGACTCGGTATCCCGCTCGGCACGCGTGAACACACTCTCGATTGTTACTCGGCTACTCGCCACTCGTTCGTTCGTTCGTTATGTTTGTTTATGTTTTTGTTTGAATTGTTTTTTTTTGCGATACATTGCAGACGTAAGCGTGATCAAAAATAAACTGAGTCGCCACTATAACAATAGTAAATACGTGTGACCACGCACTCGGTTCGCGACTCTCTCGGCCGAGAGTGCATTTAGTGACTCGCCACTGTACCGTTAGGTTTAATCAACCCATAACACATCGAGCAATCGAGTAAACGAGGTTCTAATTAGTCAAAGGGAATATTAATAAATACAATGCGTTGTTACGGGTAGTTAAAAAACCCGAAAATCTGGCAACCAATTTATACAAAGGGTATCGTGTTACCCAGTACCTGGTTTGTGGAGGTCAATAGGCAATCGATCCATGAAAATAGTGGAATTTTAGCTGTATTTGGTTGGACTGTAAACCGACCCCAACATGGTTAGGAAAAGGCTAGGCAGATGATGCATACAATAGATAATCTGTACCTCGATATACTTGTGAACAGGCTGTACCTCGATATACTTGTGAACCTTGCCATTGACGTTTAGAGAAAAATAATCAACATGAATTTTAAGGCGGGAATATTTTTGGCGGTTGGAAGTGATACTGACAGCTGAACATGTTTTGCTGTTAAAATTAAGTTTTTTCATAAACTTGACAAGTAAATGTACAAGTATTAAACACAACGCATTTAATTACTTGTTCATTTCAGTAGTTACTTTATAATTTGAGCACTATTCACTATCAGTAATACTTACAATGTTATTTTTGTATAAATTTAGCGTATTTTGAACTCTGGTACACGAAGTAAGATATTATAGAAGATAGTATCATGAGTACCAGTATTCCAACAGTACTGTTTTATTATTATTACTTAGCCTGGACTGTCCCACTGCTGGGCAAAGGCCTCCCTTTATTCCTTCCACCTGTCGCGACTTTTTGCGCCACCTCTCTCAAATTCATTAGAATGACATCCAGGTCGTCCTGCAATCTCCTCTGTGGTCTGCCGCGGCCCCGTGTACCTGTTCTAGGGCACCAAGTCTGGAGCTTTTCGAGGCCACAGCTCGTTCGGCATGCGGCAAATAGCCAACCGTACTGATTACACAAAAAATAACATTGATTAGAAAAGACAGTGGCAGGGGCGGTAGTGCAGTTTAAATGTCACAGAAAAAATATAAAAATAAAAACCGACTTAAAAAAAACACTAGCCGGTGTAAAATAACTCTAAATTCGGAAGTCTGTGGCTTTGGTGGTTTTGTCTTATTCATGATGGGCCACCGACTTCCGAATTTAGAGTTATTTTACACCGGCTAGTGTTTTTTTTAAGTCGGTTTTATTTTTTGCAAAAAAGATTTTTATTTTTTCATTTTTAGTTGTTCCCATACAAATATTTGCCATGAATTTATGTTTATATTGTTATTTGTTAACAATACATGTCATGGTAATAGGGTTATCCACTTATCCCTAATAAATGAAACTTAACATACCTAACTGTCAAAATCTAGGTATATTGTACACATCTGCATACCCCTCAGAGCATACAGGCGTGATGATACGTCATGATGTTGTATAAACAATAAATATCCAAGCGATTCCAGCAATCACGACAGATTTGCCGTCTATTTTTGAAGAGTTCCATTGTATATCTCCGAAGATCAGCACCAGATCTTCACCAAATTAAAATGGGACCACTTCGGGAGTATACTCTTTCAAATAAAAAAAGAATTTTGAAAATCGGTCCACAAATGAGGGAGAAATCGCGTAACAAACACACAAAAAAAAAAAAAAAAAAAAAAAAAAAAAAAAAAAAAAAAAACATTCCGTCGAATTGAGAACCTCCTCCTTTTTTTGAAGTCGGTTAAAAATAGAGGGAACATTGCGGATGGATGAGTGTGAGTGTCTTTTTAAAGGTGTGTGCAGTGTGTATCGTGTATGTGTTATAGGGAGTGACTAGTGGTTGTCTTAAGTAAATGTTCAGTAGCCTCGTAGTCTAGGTCTTGTAGCCATCTATGAACACTCTTCTTACATTCAAACTTTGCCATTACATAGTCATTGCAATTATTTGCAATGGGCTAACTTGACACAATTTTAGCTTTTAGTCCCTCATCTAGATTAGAAAAAAATATTGGACACATATTTTTAACTAGCTGTGCCCGCGACTTCGTCCGCGTGGAATAGTGACTTTTCGGGCAGCATATTTTGAATTACATATACCGTCGTTTGGGTAGCTAAAAATTTACTTTACAGTAATGCTTCTCTGTATACGATATTAATTTGACGTATGGCCATCGGGGATGAAATCATACAGGCTCCTAGGATTGCTAACCCGTGACAGAGCCACTTACAACTGGCCGTGCGAGAAACAGCGTCTGACCTTGGGCTTTATTAATTGTCATCGCAAAACATAGGCTGACTGGAAACTGGACTCGTTTAGAACTAATTGGAAAATTGTTTGGAATGAGACGAATCCGAGGAATGAAAACACTTTCACCTTTTCCACACCCTGTTAAAATCTCTGCTTCTATCAGATTTCGTTGTAAATTGGTCACTTTTAACCTGGTGCCATTGCAAAGTTTTGGGGGGCTTACATTTCTAAGAAGCATTATGGGTACGCCTACTTTTAATTTTATTTTATGTGCTGGTAGTCCAGGAGCATTGAGGAATTCTAAAAATTCTACTGGGTAGCTGGTAGATTCTCCTTCTTCCATTTGCTGTCCGAACCCTCTGAGAACTCAGACGAATTACCCTATCAGTGAAAGTCTCAGACTCACGCGATAGTGCATGAGCTTCACGATCGGCAGTGAGACGTACCTATTTCCCGTTCGTCCTGTGTCTCCTGGGATCGAGCATTTGTTGTCCATACTCTCTAGAAGCTCAGGCGGGTTTCCCTGTCAGCAAAAGTCTGAGACTCACGCGATAGCGCGTGAGTTTCGCGATCGACAGATAAACATCCCTATCGTTGTTCCCCGTTTTCCCTATTTTGAGTTGTCATCATTCGAGAACGATTTGAACTCAGTCGAGACTCTCGCTGAGTTGAAGTTTCTGCAGCACGAACCCTAGCCTGATGTTCCCGAGTTGCAGAGAGCCTTGTCTCTCGACCTTCCTCAGATTCCTGTGATCGAACTAACCTCATCCTTTCAGCATTTCTGCTACATTGGGAGAGGTTGGATCTTCTTCGAGGCATTCTTACTATAAAATAGTAGGTACTTACTACTTTACACACAGTTATTAAGTAAACACGTACTATCGTAAACAATTAAAATTAAATTAAAAAATTAAAAAAACCCTACCTAAAAAAAGGAAAACATTTAAAAAGTTAAAAGTACTTAATACTTTCCTATCGTTGAGCCATGAAATTTTACTTCACGTCGGGGTACCGCTTAAGTAAGGAATGTTTCTAGTGCTCGTTGGTATGTAGGTACTTACTTATTTTAGCGGTACCCCGACGTTACGTAAAATTTCATGGCTCAACGATAGGAAAGTATTATTTTTAACTTTTAAATGTTTTACTTTTTTATATTTTTAATTTAATTTTTATTTCAATTTTTTTAAAGTTATTCCTTTTGTTTTATGGAGTTTACAGTTATGAGATTTTTCCAGTGCAGTGTATGTAGAGTCTAATGCTGGTTAAAATAAATCCAAACACGACATATCGGCTATTATTTTTTTAAGAGTCAACCTACTGGTGAGCTGAATAGCCTGGCTGCAGCATCAGCTCATCCTGTTGCCATCAGTGCATTGTGTGCAGAATCAAATGCTGGTTAAAATGAATCCAAACACGACATATCTGCTATTATTTTCCCAAGAGTGTATCAGTGTGCTAGATATCCTGGCTGCATCAGACCAAATATACCATAAACTTGCTTATTAATATAACACTCATGGGTGTTTGAAATTTTCACCCACACATATGTTTGTATGTAAAGTTAATACCCATAGACGTCAAAAATAGCAAAGGTAGCTAACACAAAAGAGCTGATAACCTTGAAACGGCTTAAACGATTTTGATGAATCATGTCTAAGAACCATCGCAAGAAACCCTGCTTTCAAATAAAAAAAACCGCATCTAAATCGGTTCACCCGTTTGGGCGCTATGGTGCCACAGTCAAGTGCGAGGCGTGTACGTACTCTGATAGAATACCTTAACAAAATGTTCGCCACGATTCTTTAAATTGACATAACTTTTTTATTTATGAACCGATTAACATGAAATAAACACTAAATGTTAAGTGAAGCTTACTACAATATATAAGTGAGAACCCCATCTAAATCAGATAAGCCGTTTCTGATATTAGCGTGCACAAACACACAGACAAACAGACAAACAGACAAACAGACAAACAGACAAACAGACAAACAGACAAACAGACAAACAGACAATAATTTTTTTAATTACAATTTTGGGTTCGGCATTGATATAGTAACAACCCCTGCTACTTTTTTTTTGTATATTTCCATTGTACAGACACCACTTTTCTACAATTTTATTATATGTATCTAATAGAAGATATAGATTTTTCACTTAATCAAAAAATAACGGCGATACATCGAGTCAGTCGGGTCAAAATGTCGCGTGACGTCACTAGCCAGTACAGTTTATACTAGATAATGACGTTACAAGCCCCCTCTCCTCAACTTTAATGCGCTTAATAGTAAGCAGTTTTCCATCAATATGAAAAAGAAAAGAAATACTTGTGTATTATTTTTATAATATAACTGATGGACTAATTATATTTTGATGTTCATATTCTGTCAAACACCCTTATTGATGTTGTACAGAAGGCCACTAATTATACTGTAGTGGCGATGGGCAAGAAACTTGATGGAGTAATTGGTAGAACTTTGAATCTCCTACGATTTTCAGTGTCGTTTGCGGCAATTGGAAGAGAGTTGTGTGTTTACGAAGCAATGTGTATAGGATAAATAGGTAGTTGGCGCACTGTAAGCATTTGACAATTGCCCTATAACAGAACGGTTGAATATGTATAGGGCTTGAGGGTCATGTCTGGTTTTTTGTGCTCGACAATAAGGCACATAATGTAAAGGGCTGTCTATTCACAGGTACAGGTAACCTGAAAGAAAGAAAGAAAGAAAGAAAGAAAATATATTTATTTGGGACACGCACAGGAATTTAACAGTACAAAACTAAAACTAACATATAAAATAAAAATAAAAAAAAGACCAGTACGAGGCCAAAAAGGCCCCTATCTCAGCACGATGTCACGATATTTAAAGAAAAGCAATAAATACCGCAGCGCTGTTATTCTGATAGGGCCTACTGGTAATACCATGAACACATTAATATGTACAGACCTGCCTGCGTAGCATGAACACCGAAGAAACGGTCTTTGTCGTGTCTCGGAAGAAAAGAAATTAAGTGTTCATGCTACGCAGGCAGGTGTATTGAAAGAAATTTGACAGATTGAGGTTCCTGTCTATATAATCTGTCACTTTGCCGATTCGTCTGTAGACAAAGGCCGTTTCTTCGGTGTTCAATGTGTTCATGCTACGCAGGCTGCTGTTCAGTTCAGACACAGCAGCTTCCTCTATCTGTGAATATCAATCTAGTATTGCAGTGCTTTAAAGATTTTATACTACCACATAGATACTGAAACGCAGTTTTACTTCAAAAATACAAAAAAAACACGGTCTATTTCCCTATAGCATTCGCATGCCATTGTTTGCTACAAACCACGCTGACGAGTGTGGTGCGAGCGCATCGAAAGTTTCATTGTGTTTGCAAAAAAGCTGACGTTTGTTATCAACATCTATGCATTCATACAGTGGGAATTCCGATGATCTCTTACGCGTGACAATTTTGTACAAAACATAGTAGCCGAGGTTTTTGTTCTCTTTTTTTCTTCCTAAACTCTTCGCTTTTTATCGTGTTATGGCGCCATGCACCTCCAACTTGGCTTTATACGCCGCGAAGAGAATTGTCTCTCAGACATACCGGTTATATACAGGGTGTTTTGGGGATGAGTGTAGGCATTTTGCAGATGGATAGGGTCGGTCCATACGATTATTTTATAGTATGGGAACTATGGTCCGATATCCTTTAGTTTTTAAGTTATGGGCAAAAATTGTTTTTTATGAATACTTTACACTTTTTGGGTTATGAAGCTAAAAATAAACACAATTTCATATTAAATACAGTTTTTTTATTATTTGTCGATTTAAACACATAACACACGATAAATTAAAAGTCTTACAACTATTCCGGTAGCAAAAACAATCAAATAGTGAAGAAAAGAAAATAAGCATAAAACAAATCTTAGTGACTTTCATAGATATCAATGTGTATCGATAATCGACAAATAATAAAAAAACTGTATTTAATATGAAATTGTGATTATTTTTAGCTTCATAACCCAAAAGTGTCAAGTATTCATAAAAAACGATTTTTGCCCATAACTTAAAAACTAAAGGATATCGGACCATAGTTCCCATACTATAAAATAATCGTATGGACCGACCCTATCCATCTGCAAAATGCCTACACTCATCCCCAAAACACCCTGTATATCATATACATTCTTTACGACGTGTGTTTAGATAATTTTGAACAGTCTGTGCGTCCCGATGTTATTGACGCTGACTGTGCACCTCTGCTTAACCTGTCGGAAAATACAGGCATGGTGACTTGATGTTCTCAAATACCTACACATTATTAAGCGGTCATTAACTGCCACAAAACATACAAATAGATATAGATACAGATAGATCTACCCCTCAGTCAATGTTCTCGTTTCATACATAGGTGTATTATAGGCACTCCTAATAGGGTAGTTGACACTTGAACAAGTAAGTTTTGGTGTTGTTATGAAGCTTACCGACGTGCTTCAAAAATCATATTATTATTCTGCTATTCTCAATCGAAACGGATTTTAACTTGAAACTACTTTCCTACGATCATTAACGCCCAGCTGGTCTCTTTTCCGGTGAATCACCATTAAGACTATAATGGCTTGCACCTCGTCCGAACTCAGAGCTGGACCACTCATCCACACGTTGCATACTCGAAAAAATTTCGTTAGCTAATTGATTCACCGCAAATGGGGTCGACTGTACTTGCGGGCCTAAAAATTACTAAAGTACCAAATAAAAGTAACTTCGTTTTCATTGAAAATATCATAGTGTGCTTAAAACGTGAAACTGTATTTATAACGGTCGTAAGATTGGAGTTCAATACAACGTAATTTAAGGCTTTTTGCAACCTTCGCGGCCACGAAGGTGCGTCCTTTCCTATCACAGTTATGACGGAGCGATAAACCCAAATGTGATTTGCTCGTAAATCCTTACACTCTGATAAAATAGCAATTTTTAAAAGAGGCGATAATATTCGGCCATACTTACGAATTCTTTTTATGGTAACTTTTTGGCGAGTATTCAATACCTTTGCTCGAACATCGCACTTTTTTAAAAATTGAAATGGTTTATTGAAATAATAGATGTAAGAGTAAACCTTAAACTCGAGGTATATAATGAATGGATTCTACCTGAACTAGGATAAACCTGTATCTCAGGTATAACACTCAAGGTATACATGAAAATTATCTTAAATCCCTAAAACATCTACACTGGTAGTCTGGTCCTGGTGAATGATGGGTGACTGTTAGTGTATGCGACTTTAAATACAAACAACCTTCGACCGCTCTTTTTCAAACTTCTGAAAAGCGCGGTCTATCGGGTTATCGCATTGGATTCGTACTAAAAATGGTCAAAGTAAAGGGGTGGTAAAATGCTCCCCACACGCCCACTGACGTTTCGCAGAATAACGCGCCCACTCTAGGGTTATAAGTAGTCCGATTCACCGTACCTGTATGATCATAAACTATAGACATTCAATACTTAATATAGACGCGACATCACGAACAAAATTTTCATCCGATACTTGTGTCCGAGTGGGCACAAGTCAAGTTTAATTTAGTACGCTCCGCTGCCGCACCAATATTGCTATATTGCTCTAGATGGCGTTACTGAGACATGGGAACACATATTTTTTATGACTTTTCTTTGTATGTCCCGTCTACAGTATATCCTAAATCTCTTTGTTCTAAACATGCTTTTCCAATAACGCGCTACGAACAACCCCAAACAAAAAGCCTTTTCAGCAACCTTATTACCCTATTACATAGTGCCTATTTAATGATACCAGCACACGTTATACGAAATATAACAAACTGTTTTACTACTATCAGTAGCCATGAACTAATACAAATATAAGTCCCATAAAATCACCCCAACGGTGTCTGACAGCGAGCAAACATCCAACATGACGGGAAAATAGAGTAAGTTCGAAGTATGGAAATAAGCTCCAAATATTGTGTGAGTTTACGAACAGCTCGCGTTATAATAATAATAATTCTTTATTTTCAGGTAACTATGGCCCTTGAACAAAATAAACAAATGATGTTATAAAATAGCAAACTAATTAATATGCAAAATAAAAACATGTTCGGTCGGCAACGTAAAACGTTATTAAGTCATGGAGTCGAGTAGCCTTCCGCGAAAACGCCGATCCGATACACAACACCCGCTGCCGCCGCCGGCCCAAATTCTTCCTTCATAAAGGTCTCCAGATGGTGAATTGGAACCCACACCACAAAGGACTTGAAATTAATCTTGTGGCGCGACTCCAAACTCTCGACTCTCAGAATGAAATTGGTCTCAAAATGTATGTTCTGTTACGTACGTTTGCCGCGCTAAAGTAGGCTACTAGAGTATTAAATCTCATACAAAAACAGCAACGTGTAAAGCCATGCGTATCGGAAAACCTGAGGCACGATTGCTAAATGATAATATGAATTTACAATTTTAAAGTCGATCTACTTAATTGGAGTGGCAAACAGACATGCAGCGAATTGTAGACATTGTATCCACAATTCCACATATTATGTTCTGCTTTCAAGGAGAGTTTCGTTGGGACGGACATTTCGATTATGTTTGCAACATATTATGATAAATAAACCTTCTCAACAAAGAATGCCCATCTAAAGATAACAATGATGTCAGTTAGGTATTCGTTTAAATATACTTACGACATTTTATCTAGCGCCATAAGAAGGTTAAGGCCTGGCCCGTTCGTAAAAGAGGCTTTTATGTCGAGTTTTTATGGGTGTATCGTCATCCAAATGGATAAGCTATTACTTCCATTCAAATGAGATTATTTAGTTGCTGTAAGGCAACTAAATAATTGGCAGCGGAAGTAAAATATTGCCACAAATGTATTTCTTATTTCCATATTGGTATTAATAAATACAAACGTTCAAATTGGCCATGCTAAATTATTAACACTTTCTCTATAGTTTATACAATGAACTTCTTTTCCTAACATGTTACATTCTTTCTTTCTGTTTAGTATGGGCTAGAAAAGGTGTTTCTTAATTAGATTACTTACAAGAGATATTAACCAATGGTACATTTTGTTTGAGCCATACAACATCGAAAGACCATTATTTAATTCTTTGTGGCATTCTTCAACTAAAATGTGCTTTCAGTAGTTAACTGTTAATAGTATGTATGTTTAACGTTGAAATTAAATTTAATGAGTGCAGACAGATCCAGTTCTACGCAAACAGAGAAGGACATTGACGCACTTCCGTACATCATGGGTTGCGTAGGTACATGATTATGGACCCCCTTTATGTTATGCTCGTGAACGGGTGCTGCTTGTGGTAACTGGTCGACATTGTGGTTATGGGTTTTTTATTTGTATAACAATAACCTGTTAATTAGTAAGCATAATTTCGATGGTCTTAGATTATAATTTTTAAATTCGAGTCATAGCCCTATTGACATAAGCCAGCGTTACATATGAAGGCCTTGTATAGGTGCCTTTTGGTATTTTGGAGTGTGCTAGGTAAAACATGTCATTACAATTATTTGGATAAGTTTATACTATTTATATAATTAACCTTTGTACTATTTACTGAGCATTTTATTACATAGATCCAAGTTCTTCAAATGAATCTGGCAGACGTGATGCTGAGGAGTTTGTTCCGCCACTACCCTTTCCAAACACGTTTTATTTCGTAAAAAAATACCTGCATTTCGTTGGATAACTACGGATACTTACAACCAAGGTGAGTCCTCAATTACCTACTTTTATACGAAACGATGGCCGGATATTACGAAAGCTTGTCGGATATTTCTGCTTTACGAACCGGCAGATGACAGATGTGGACACCTCTATTTTGTACACTTTCAGTTAAATTCTAGTAAAATAGATATCTCACAGAGCTTTTTAACGTATTTTTTATACGGTAAGTTTCCTCGCGTGTACTGTTTCAATAGGCATGTTGACAGAATTTATTTCTGTAAAACCAGTTGGTTATTTATTTCTATAAAATGTATGTATACCTTAAATACCTAAATAAATAAATATTCCACAACCTTTACACAACGCCATCTAGTCCCAAGCTAAGCAGAGCTTGTGTTATGGGTATACTAAACAGCTGATAAACATACTTATATATTTCTAAATAAATACATAATATCATAGATAAATTACACCCAGACACAGAACAAATGATCGTGTTCATCACACAAACATTTATCCTTGGTGGGAATCGAACCCACGACCTTCCAGCACAGCAGTCAGGGCCACTAACTACTAGACCAACAGGTCAGTCACCTTAACTAGTCAGAGAGTTAATGTTTACTTCGATCTTGTAAATTACTACGTGCCACTTAAGTTATACCTATATTATTATCAATAATATTGTTTTACCAACTTTCCAAGGGGTGAGGACCTGGTGGTCTGTACTACAGGGTTACACCTATAACGGACACCAGCTTCTCACATACTGTGAATCTTAATTGATGTTCCACAAATATGATGTACTTAATTTACTTCTGTGATGGTATTGAGGAGAAATAAAGACTTATTATTATTATTATTCTTTTTATACATTTAAGTAGCTCGGCGGTGTGCCGGGTTTATAGGATAGTACGGGCCGAAGCCAAGTGCTACCCCTGGATACTGTTAATATGATGAGATGATGGTATGTTCAGATTATGTGATGGTGCGTTTTCTGTTTGTCTGGTGATTACTGTTCCGTGCGTTGCTTGAGTGTGTAAGGTGGATGATGGCTCGTTGTCATTTTGCAAAAATTTTCTAACAATCCTGCATGTGTTCAAGATCGCTGCTTTCTGGAGACTTTGGTATGTGTAGGGTGGCAAATCAAGTGTTTTTATAGACTGGTGTAGTTGTTTAGGTATTACACCTGTCGTTGATAATACTATAGGAACTATGGTGACATTGTGAAGGTGCCACATTCGGCTGATTTCTATTTTAAGGTCTGTATATTTTGAGAGTTTTTCTGCTATTGTGTTCTGAAGATTGTGTGTATTAGGAACGGCTATGTCCATGATTTGTGCAGTTTTATTAATCTTATCTATATTAATGTGATATCCGGTCTGTTGTAATGCGTTGTTTTGTCGGTGAGAATAGCTCGGTCAAAGTACAACTTGTGAGTGGAGTTTTCAAGAACCGTTTCGGGTTGATACTTATAATACTGTATTGGTGGTGTAGAAATTAAATTATATTTAAGTGCTATTTTTTGGTGGATGATATTTGCAATTTGGTCATGTCTATGTTTGTAATCAGTCTGAACTATTGCTTTACATGCACCTGTGATATGTTGAATGGTTTCAGAGGAACTATTGCATCGCCTACAAGTGTCTGTTGGTATAGGAACACGGAAAATATGTTTCTGGTATTTGCGCGTTTCAATCACCTGGTCTTGGATCGCTATCATGAACCCTTCTGTCTCAGGGAAGAGTTCACCACGCCTTAACCATTCGTTCGACGCTAATTTGTCGACGTTTGGTTGATTAAGGTCGTGTCGATGTCTCCCATGCAGTGATTTTCGAGTCCATTCTGCGATTTTTGCCTGTCGGTCCGTCTGTTGTTCATTAGCTTGAGTTGTCTTATCAAACATATTTAATGGGGTGAGTTTTTTGTCATTAAATGCTATTGCTTTATGTAGAGTTGAAGTAAGACTTTTAGAATTAAAGTAAGTTCTTAAAATAGTTATTTGTTTGTTATGTAGGTTAGTAATATCTATGATTCCTCGACCTCCTTCGTTTCTTGGCAGCGTTAATCTCTGTACACACGATCTAGGGTGGTGCCTTCTATGTTGAGTCAAAGTGGTGTTTATAATCCGTTGTAAATTTTTGAGATCGGTTTTGTTCCAATTTATGATACCAAAAGAGTAAGTAAGAATAGGGATGGCATAAGTGTTTATGGCTTTTATAGTATTTCGAGCGTTTATCTGCGTATTACATATTGCTTTTAACCTGTGTTTGAATTGCTTAGTCAGTGTAGTTTTAATTTCTTTATGAAGAATCTGTTTAGCTTGTATGTAACCTAAGTATTTGTAAGTCCCGTTTTCGTCTAATGAGTCTATGGTGTCGCCTGTCTGCATCTGGTATGAATGTAAATAAGTTTTACCCCCTTTAATTGAATTTATTTTACATTTGTCAATTCCAAACTCCATAGCTATGTCTGTAGAAAATTGTTCAGTAGCATTAGCAAGTTCATATAACTCGTCGGGGGATGATGCGTACAATTTGATGTCGTCCATATAAAGAAGGTGGTTGATTTTACAATTTTGCTGGTCAGTCAGTAAGTCAGTCATTGAATCACTAAATTGGAGTTGGTACCCAGGTTTTAAGGCATTGAGTTTATTTGAAAGAGGGTTTAATGCAAGACAGAACCACAGTGGGCTGAGTGAGTCTCCTTGGAATATCCCTCGCTGGATCTTAATGTGTTCTGTCTCAACTATTCCTGAGGATGTATTTAGGTTTAATCGTGTCTGCCATCTATCTAATATAATGCGTAAAAAGTTGATGAGTTGTGGATGTATCTTGTATAAATTTAGAACTTTAAGTAGCCATGAGTGAGGTACTGAATCGTATGCTTTTCTATAATAAATATACATTGAGCATAAATCTTTCTTTGTATGTTGGACATGTCTAAGTATAACTGCATCTATTGTTAACTGTTCCTTGCACCCCTGGCTAAATTTCCTGCACCCCTTCTGTTCTTCCGTTAGTATATGTTGTGTTTCAAGGTGCTGGTATATTATGTGAGTAATGCATGACGTCATTATTTTATATATTGTTTGAAGACAAGTGATTGGTCTATATTTCGCCGGATTAGATATATCACTAGGGTCTTTTGGTAACATGTAGGTCTTACCTTCAGTAATATACGACGGGGTGATTGTTGGGTCTTTTATAAAATCGTTAATATAGTTATAGAGGTGCGGGTGTATGTGTGTAAATTTTTTGTACCAATAGTTGTGTATGTAATCAGAGCCTGGTGCTTTCCAGTTGTGCATGTTTTTAAGGACAGTGTGGAAAGTGTCTACGTCAATCTGCTCGAAATTCATCACTTCAACTTTTGCCTGATTTGCCTCTTCTTCTCTAATCCAATCTGCTCCATTATTATGATATACGGGATTTTGCCAGATTCCAGCCCAGAATTGCTGTAACTCGTCAGTGTTAGGCCACGTTGTATTATGTGTGTTATTTGTTGATGTGGCTTGGTTAGTCGTTGATGTCTTTAATTTTCGGTAAAATAATTTTTCGTTATTTCTAAACTGGTTATTTTGCGTTTTACGGAGTGTACATTTAGTGTATCTGTCTAATCTGCTAGTAACAACTGTTAGTTTTTGTTTAAGAGTGTCTAGAAAGTGTGTGAGTTGTGTGTTGGGTTCTTCATGTGACGTATGCGTTCTGTAATCTCTTAATATGGCGTTAACTTCCTTAGTTAGTTTTCTGCTTCTATGGCCTTTCATATAATGTGTTAATCTTCCAATTTTGGCTCTTATAACTTAAATTTTTTGTTCTAACCTTTTTTGCCATTTAGGCTTGCAATTTGATCGTGGTCTATTTCTATCTTCAGGAGGTAACAATGAAATTTTACTACCATTGATCTTAGCAGCTGTCCATGCAGCGCAGTAAATTATGGTTTGAAGATGATTGAAATCTGTATCTGTTGTAACATGTTCTGGTAAGATAATTTTGTTGATATAACTAACAATATCAGCTAACCTTTTCGATGACTTTTGCATGGGTATGTAATTTCTCGCTGTCGGCTGGGTATCTCTGTAGTGGTGTAGTGTTGTGGAAAATATTTCATCTATTTCTAGATTTCTTTCTGTACGAGTTTGTTGGGAATCAAGGTGTTCTGAGCCTACTCCTATTTGTGGCATTTGTGATACCTCTATATATTCTGTCTCTGTGTTTAATGTGTTTGTATTAATTGAGGATGATTGTAATGAAAAAAAATCTGAATCTGTATTAAATGGTATACTATCAGGTTGTCTTTGAAAAGAATCTGCTTCTAATAATTCTTTTTCAACTATTGATTTTAGTATTAGGAGTCGAGTTTCTGAAATCTTATTATTATATATTATAACTCTTTTTTGGTCCGATAAGCGCTGCTCTGAAATATGTGATAAATGAGGATAGCATTCTACAAATTTTTCTTTTAATTTTTTCCGCCAAACTGTCATATCTGTTTCCATTTTTGTTACTCTAAAATAACATTTCGATTTTTGCCTGTCGGTCCGTCTGTTGTTCATTAGCTTGAGTTGTCTTATCAAACATATTTAATGGGGTGAGTTTTTTGTCATTAAATGCTATTGCTTTATGTAGAGTTGAAGTAAGACTTTTAGAATTAAAGTAAGTTCTTAAAATAGTTATTTGTTTGTTATGTAGGTTAGTAATATCTATGATTCCTCGACCTCCTTCGTTTCTTGGCAGCGTTAATCTCTGTACACACGATCTAGGGTGGTGCCTTCTATGTTGAGTCAAAGTGGTGTTTATAATCCGTTGTAAATTTTTGAGATCGGTTTTGTTCCAATTTATGATACCAAAAGAGTAAGTAAGAATAGGGATGGCATAAGTGTTTATGGCTTTTATAGTATTTCGAGCGTTTATCTGCGTATTACATATTGCTTTTAACCTGTGTTTGAATTGCTTAGTCAGTGTAGTTTTAATTTCTTTATGAAGAATCTGTTTAGCTTGTATGTAACCTAAGTATTTGTAAGTCCCGTTTTCGTCTAATGAGTCTATGGTGTCGCCTGTCTGCATCTGGTATGAATGTAAATAAGTTTTACCCCCTTTAATTGAATTTATTTTACATTTGTCAATTCCAAACTCCATAGCTATGTCTGTAGAAAATTGTTCAGTAGCATTAGCAAGTTCATATAACTCGTCGGGGGATGATGCGTACAATTTGATGTCGTCCATATAAAGAAGGTGGTTGATTTTACAATTTTGCTGGTCAGTCAGTAAGTCAGTCATTGAATCACTAAATTGGAGTTGGTACCCAGGTTTTAAGGCATTGAGTTTATTTGAAAGAGGGTTTAATGCAAGACAGAACCACAGTGGGCTGAGTGAGTCTCCTTGGAATATCCCTCGCTGGATCTTAATGTGTTCTGTCTCAACTATTCCTGAGGATGTATTTAGGTTTAATCGTGTCTGCCATCTATCTAATATAATGCGTAAAAAGTTGATGAGTTGTGGATGTATCTTGTATAAATTTAGAACTTTAAGTAGCCATGAGTGAGGTACTGAATCGTATGCTTTTCTATAATAAATATACATTGAGCATAAATCTTTCTTTGTATGTTGGACATGTCTAAGTATAACTGCATCTATTGTTAACTGTTCCTTGCACCCCTGGCTAAATTTCCTGCACCCCTTCTGTTCTTCCGTTAGTATATGTTGTGTTTCAAGGTGCTGGTATATTATGTGAGTAATGCATGACGTCATTATTTTATATATTGTTTGAAGACAAGTGATTGGTCTATATTTCGCCGGATTAGATATATCACTAGGGTCTTTTGGTAACATGTAGGTCTTACCTTCAGTAATATACGACGGGGTGATTGTTGGGTCTTTTATAAAATCGTTAATATAGTTATAGAGGTGCGGGTGTATGTGTGTAAATTTTTTGTACCAATAGTTGTGTATGTAATCAGAGCCTGGTGCTTTCCAGTTGTGCATGTTTTTAAGGACAGTGTGGAAAGTGTCTACGTCAATCTGCTCGAAATTCATCACTTCAACTTTTGCCTGATTTGCCTCTTCTTCTCTAATCCAATCTGCTCCATTATTATGATATACGGGATTTTGCCAGATTCCAGCCCAGAATTGCTGTAACTCGTCAGTGTTAGGCCACGTTGTATTATGTGTGTTATTTGTTGATGTGGCTTGGTTAGTCGTTGATGTCTTTAATTTTCGGTAAAATAATTTTTCGTTATTTCTAAACTGGTTATTTTGCGTTTTACGGAGTGTACATTTAGTGTATCTGTCTAATCTGCTAGTAACAACTGTTAGTTTTTGTTTAAGAGTGTCTAGAAAGTGTGTGAGTTGTGTGTTGGGTTCTTCATGTGACGTATGCGTTCTGTAATCTCTTAATATGGCGTTAACTTCCTTAGTTAGTTTTCTGCTTCTATGGCCTTTCATATAATGTGTTAATCTTCCAATTTTGGCTCTTATAACTTAAATTTTTTGTTCTAACCTTTTTTGCCATTTAGGCTTGCAATTTGATCGTGGTCTATTTCTATCTTCAGGAGGTAACAATGAAATTTTACTACCATTGATCTTAGCAGCTGTCCATGCAGCGCAGTAAATTATGGTTTGAAGATGATTGAAATCTGTATCTGTTGTAACATGTTCTGGTAAGATAATTTTGTTGATATAACTAACAATATCAGCTAACCTTTTCGATGACTTTTGCATGGGTATGTAATTTCTCGCTGTCGGCTGGGTATCTCTGTAGTGGTGTAGTGTTGTGGAAAATATTTCATCTATTTCTAGATTTCTTTCTGTACGAGTTTGTTGGGAATCAAGGTGTTCTGAGCCTACTCCTATTTGTGGCATTTGTGATACCTCTATATATTCTGTCTCTGTGTTTAATGTGTTTGTATTAATTGAGGATGATTGTAATGAAAAAAAATCTGAATCTGTATTAAATGGTATACTATCAGGTTGTCTTTGAAAAGAATCTGCTTCTAATAATTCTTTTTCAACTATTGATTTTAGTATTAGGAGTCGAGTTTCTGAAATCTTATTATTATATATTATAACTCTTTTTTGGTCCGATAAGCGCTGCTCTGAAATATGTGATAAATGAGGATAGCATTCTACAAATTTTTCTTTTAATTTTTTCCGCCAAACTGTCATATCTGTTTCCATTTTTGTTACTCTAAAATAACATTTCAGGAGTGTTTCATTAATTTCGTTGGACCATTTCATCCTACGTTTAGGTTCTGATTGTGAGTGTGGTTGTGAATCCAATTGAGATGGTATAACCTCATTTGGTGTTTGGTTATGTTCTTGTAAGTCACTGTTGTGTATTTGTAAACTATTTCTTACTTCAAGCCTAATTGTATCTAGTGTAGTGGTGGGTAACAACTTTTTGGAGACTATTGCTCTTCTTTGGTCACCAATTCTTTGTTTAGAGACTTTCATGTCTGGAAATTTTGTTATGAATTTTTGGTGTAATTGTGTAAGGTATGTATTTATGTCTAATTCTAAGTTTGTGATGATAAGATAATTACGCCAAATGAATTCGTTCATTTCTTTACTCCATTTCTTTCGCGTATTCGTTAAGACAACAGTGGGTGAAGGGTTATTGGCTAAGCTTGCCTCCGACACAACATCTGCTGACATTGGTGATGATATAGATGATGACCTTGATGAACGTGATAAATATGAAGGGGGTGATGATGCAATTGATGAAAATATGGACCTCGGAGAGGTTGATGACGAAACCGATGATGTTTTGTCATCTACAGTAGGCGTATTTGCCTGAACATTTTTTTTTGTTTTTGATCTAGTAATCATAATTAGTCCCACGAGTAGCTAGGGACTAATAACGTCGACCACAGCAGAGCCCTGCGTTCACTGTGGCAAGGGTAAATGAAACTGGAGGTCCCCTATTCTCCAGAGTTGGCACATTTGCGACCAGGGCAATCCCCCAGCCACGCAGCCCTCGGCATGTGCAACCTTGGCTTTGATTGTATCTCTTTTAGTCTGGCTCCTCACTCTAGATCTATCTCAGCAAAGTAAACTCTGCTGGCACAGACCTAGGGGTCATTGGAGCACGCAAGCCCCACCACGAACGTCAACGTAGAGATACTATTATTATTAGAGTGTACAAGCATACCAACATTTAAAAAAGGCCTTAGGAATTATTTATTAGGCATTTAGGTTTAGCTTGCTTGGTTCTTCTTTATTTATTTTGTTTTCTTAAACTGGTATGTACGTATTTTAGTTACCTAGTAATAATTTATTAGTTAAAATATGGTGTTTTGTTTCTTCGATGGCTTGAACGTCATACAAACTATTGTGCTACAGTTAATTTAGTTAAGTTTCTCGATAAGTGAACTGTTATTTTTGTTCTATGAGAAATAAACGTCTTTAAACCGTTTTTATATTATACAAAAACTAATAAAATAAAACTAAACCTTACTATAAATAACTACACTACAAAGCGTTGAAACATTCTTCTGCATCGTTGCCAGCTGGTAAAGTCCATCAGTAACATTTTATAAAAAATAATACACAAGTATTTTTCTTTTTCAAATTGATGGATAAATACTTAGATTAAGCGCATTAAAGTTGAGGAGAAGGGGCTTGTAACGTCACTATTCAGTAAAAACTGTACAGGAAAGTGACGTCATGCGATATCTTGACTCGATGAATGGCCGTTATATTTTTATTACGAGAAAAAAGAAAAAAATGTGTCGCATATTTTCTAGCAATCTAGATGTGGGACTAAATACTAAAATTACAAACTTAAACTAGCTTCTGTGTGTATGTTGTACAAGATGTTTGGTACCTGCAACCTTCACTTTCATTAGTAAAACAAAGTTAAAAACACATCTTGTATTTAATTCGTTTCTGCACACAACAATACATTTTATCAACAAATACAACTATTGCAATCTGAACTATAGTAATAAAAAGCTGTTCGTGAATTCGTGACAGTAAAGATATTCCTCAATTTTTTATTGAAACATATTCTAAGTCTTCAGCTAATCGAAATTAATTATATTTATAGACTAACTTAGTAG
The DNA here is from genome assembly GCA_921972225.1 of Euplexia lucipara. NCBI lineage: Eukaryota > Metazoa > Arthropoda > Insecta > Lepidoptera > Noctuidae > Euplexia > Euplexia lucipara. Next base: position 14,039,859 of record OV179148.1, read on the forward strand.
TATTTTTACTCTGAAAGTAATGAAAACCATATAAGTAAGCTTAATCAGAATGCAAATTAGATAAACTACAAGTCCACCATTTTAACTATCCATTATCTATACTACTGGTTACAACATTACTTTGACGACTTAGATAGGTACTTATAAGAAAAACTTATAAGCTAGGTAGATACTTAGTTATATTTTATAGAACAATAAATACATTTTCAAGCAAACAAAGATTTACCATATATTTAGATTAACGAAATGTACTCTCAAATAGGTAACAGAACTTCTCATTACATGAATCGTTTGTAAATTAATAAGTTATTCTTCACTTTCGATGTATATGGGTCGTAATTATTAAAAATATTTGTAAATTACCAAAGAAACTCAATACTTTAAGTCAAAGACATTCAATACTTATAGACCGGACATCACGAACAAAATTTTCGTCCGAAAAAGTGTGTCCTGCTGGATACAAGTCTATGAGTTTTTTGTAGTACGCTTCGCTGCCGCTCCAATATTCATATATTATTCTAGATGGCGTTACTGAGACATGGGATCAAAGTTTTTCTATGACATTTCCTTGACATGCCCGCTCTATAGTATTTTAAATCTCTTTGCTTTAAGTACTATTTAGACGGAACGACACGTACAAAATTTTCATCCGACACTAGTCTTGTGTTCTAGCGGACACAAGTCGATTAGTCTAGTTTAGTACCCTATCCCCTTCCATTCATGCGCAAACATATCACATTTTGGTCTGGTGTCGCGGTATTACAGTATATGAACATTATTACTTTGATTGTTACAGAAATCTTAAGGGTAACACGTATTTTAAATAAATAATTAACATTGAGCTTATTCACATCTGGGATGGTAGAATATCTACCATCATCACTATTACTTCCTACTTACTTATCTACTGTATTATACGAGTATCTGCACATTAGGTAGATATAACAGTGCTGTGCAGTTTCGTTTATCGAGATATTGTCTGTACATCAGATCTTGCACTTGACTGAAAAATCAATAATTCAATCAGCTTCTTCAAGACAAATTAAAAGCCAGAGGTGCACTAGGTGCAGATGCACCATTAGATAAATAAAGTTTAACATAATTATTCTCAATTTGTTTCTTTTATATTTTTAAAGTTTTGATTTTCCATTCCATCACCATCCTCAACCCTTGATATACAAGGTGGAAAAAGTCCTCACCGTTTTTTTAATTTTGTGATGTGTCTCCGACGATGTTCTTGTCAGCAAGTAGGTAGGTATCAAGGTTTTACAAATTTTATAATAAATAATTTTTCGTTTTATTTTTGTCCGTGGAGGCGTCGGATCTGAATTGAAAATTATTTTGTGAATATTTTTCGGTTCACGCGGCCAGTCTCAATACCCTGCATAATTGAAAGAGGCCATCATTGTAAATAAATACTTTCCCTTGACAAAATGTCCTTACGTGCACGTGCAGTTTAAGCTAAATATTCGACTTCTGTTCTGAACTTCCGTACGTATTTCACGGCCTACAGGTCTGGGGTTTCCTATGTTTCCTAATGGATCAAGATGCAATTGGTTGATCATTAACTTGGTTGAGTTGTATAAATATATGTTTATGCATAGAATTCATTAAACAAGCAGGAGAATGGAAATGAAGTATAATGAAGACATTTATTAGATATTTGCTTCTGTCAGTAGGTAAATCACTTTTTACATCGATATTTTCAAATACTAAATTGCACTGGAATTTCTAAATTTTCTGAGCTCTGTGAAGAATTGCCGGAAGAAACTTAGTCTCTTTTAAAGTTATGACAATAAATTAATTATCAAAATAATACATACAAGTCACAGTTCACGTGCTCTCTCCCTCGAGGAAGCCGAGCCTTACACTTACTTCAAATACATGAGACCGTAACTGTCTGGCGGTTTTCAGTACTTTTACGTGGCCTACGCAAATGACCGGCAGATAAAGACGTGTGGTGGGTCATCGAGTTCCCTGAAATAGGTTTGAGCTGCACGATGACTGAAGCGTGCATGCCGTGTGTCGGGACAGGTCAACTCAAAGCTGAATTGATTCTTTCTTCAAAAGGCTTTTCCAGACTTTGCCCTGCATCGTGAGACTCGCATAATAAATAAATACAATCTTATGTCTGGACTTTAAAAGAGAACCCTGTCTCTTGAAAGAAATGCCGAAAGAAACTTAGAAGTTTTTTTCGGCATTTCTTTTCAGGGATCAGTCAGTTTGGAAATGCCATTTAGGTCCATTTAGTTAAAAAAAAGACATGTTAAAGTATCTGGGAAGATCTACTTACAGAAATAAATATAATTTCATTTCATTATGTTTAGTTAAATTAGGGTAAAACAATTTTTGTTGAGCCGAAAAAGGGATCAGGGATAGTACTACACATTCATTTATGTTTGGTGTCAACGCTTGTATTGACCCGTATAATGCAGAGAATAATAAACATTTATGGTATAAAATCATCATAACCTGAGTCGAAGAAGCATTCAATGGAAAAATAAAGTCCAGGGAAAATTGTTGGGTGTCAGAAGTTTTAATGTATAACAGTTACTGTAATGTGTCATTGAAACATAAACCACATAAACTACATTCATAGAATTCTTTGAACTGGAAAATAAGTATATCCATTTTTAATTTATCTAAACTGCGGATGTTCTTAGAAAAGTTGTGACCGCACAGAAGTTGCTTTGACGGGCGCTGGCGAGGAGTGATCGAACGTGGAACGAGGATGTTGCATTGACGCGCATTTTGAACAGGTGATACTTTTGTTGGCACTGCAGACTCCGGTACTTCTGGATATCTGGCATCTGCAGACGGTTTGGTTGCTACTATGCGCTGGTCATATGCCTTTCATACCCACCAATTCTAAAAACAAAAAAAAAAAGTCTTGAATGTTAAATAGTAGTCGTTTAGGTTCGGATGCCAGCGTATCAAATTTTCTCATTTGAACAAGAACTTTATTCTTTTGTCATAAAGTAAAGAAAATGATCAGTGTTTGTCTTATTTGGAGAGCTTGGTTTGCTAGTCTCTGTTCCTACTGATAATGTAATTTATAAAACACATAGAGAGCATCCACGGATAATTTAATTTGTAGTTGTAGTGCAGTTTTAGAGGCAGTTAGAAAATACTTATACAACGTGTTTTTTTTTATATCCCATAACTCTAGGGTATGATTGAGACCATATCAAAGAATCAACTGGCATATAAATTATGTTTCAATCATCCTATTATTTTTTTTTTGTATCATACAAAATAATTCGACAAAGTCACGATGATTAATGTAAAACACCCTTACGTGAACGAAAAGTGACGTTAGAAAGAAGATTCGTCGTATGGTGAGAATTTTTGAACTAATTATGTAGGTAATAAAAATAATATTAATAATACTTAATAATAATATTCCACGACTATTCACACAACGCCATCTAGTCCCAAGCTAAGTAGAGCTTGTGTTACGGGTACTAAACAACTGATAATTATGATTGTTGATATCTCCGAAACTATGCATTTTTGGACCTTCTATTCTAGGAGTTTTAGTATTATTTTTACAGATTATAACCCTAGAGTTATGGGATATCAAAAAAAACACCTTGTATATATGTATGTAGTTGCTTTGGGACGCTTTCATCAGAACACTGTATAGAGGTTCAAATCTCGTATTTTTAACGTTCGCATTCTGATCTGTCTCAATCTGTCATAATGATCTCCTTTTTCCTTGCATTTTTACATAATTATATTATCACTGAGCTGAGATTGCGACTAGATTTTAAACGTGGGAGTATCAGCGTGACTTCTAGTGCTGCAGTTGGTTTTGGAAGACTTGCCCCGCATCTTACCTACAATTTTCCTGCACTACCAAAAGGTGATACAGGCCCTGTTTAGTTTATTTAACTTAGGGTTTTTATAGTCATGCGTGTTTGCGCTCGCGTACTTGCCAGACCAATGCACCTACTCTGTTGTAAAACACGCATGCGTGTCGCGTCTCACCAGCTTCCAGCGCGCATGATATTAAAAACATGTATGGAACTACAGATTGCGGGCGGCACGCATGCGGGCGTAGCCCGCACACGGGTGCAAACACGCATGACAATGTCGTGGAAGACCCCAAATACTTTAATTCGTTGGCTAACAGTATCTCTGTGTTCTATTGAGGTAGGCGACAGGAGCTTAGTACTCGCTTTTGCGTAAATATGGGCTACTAAGGTAACTTCTACTTAGTTCAATTTTAGTGGGATTTACTACGCGCTTTACGCCATCGCTCTACGACACGTGACGCTTATTGAGTGTATATTACGTCCCAGTAACTTTTCCCGACACGTGGATAGATTGTTTGCATAACTAATTGTGCATAGCGATAGCCCGAAATCAGAATCCATTTTTTTTGCATTATCAACATTTCAGGTCGGTGGTCAGTCTTTTCAAAGTCAAGAGGAGCATGTGGCTAAATAATCACAGCCTCACGGGTCGATCGCAGGTTAAGATATGCTTGACGAGGTTGGTCCGTGGATGGGTAACCATTCATGTCAATCGTTACAGATAGTCAGAAGCCCGAAAATGTGACATCAGTTTGACCTAGGGATATCGTGTTACCCAGTAACTGGATTGTGGAGGTCCGTCAGGCAGTCGCTCCTAAAGATAAAGATACCGGGCTGGTAACCGCAACTCCACGTCTAAGTGCGGATTTTGCGTATGGACCATAATCTACCACGCGGGCCCAGTGCGTATTTATAGATCGTCACATGTCTTCGAATTTTTGGACATGCCGGTTTCCTCACGATGTTTTCCTTCACCGTTTTTGAGAGCAGTGGTGATGAAATAAAGAACACAAAGTAATGCGTCTGCCTGGGTTCGAACCCACGACTTACTGTTCGTAAGTCGGGGCCGCCACCACTGGGCCACCGCTGCTCTCAGTCGCTGCTATTAGGCATTGTTTGATAGGAACAAAAGTAATTAACTGAAACTTTTAAAATAACTATTCTAATGAAGACCAACTCAAGCTGAAAATAAATCATAAACCCTTTGAAGCGGTTTTGTTAAGCTGACTACTCAAACTTTTATTAGTTTAATTGTGGATTCTCTAAAGCGATTTTAACTTTAACAATTCCCAAAATTGTCCAGAGCATACATAGATAATATCCGGTTAGACAATATACAGTCTTTTAAATTGAAGTTTAATGTAGTTTTTAACTGAAAGACTTTTTAAATGTGACTGTTTTACGTTTTTACCAAATGATAAGAAAACAATTACATAAACTTTTGCCTGGGTGTTGTTACCTTACTTAAACTTATTTTAAAAACCGCCTCTTTTATGACTGCTTTGTTGGTCTTCTGGTCCTAAGCATGAGGTCCCGGGTTCGATCCTCGTGTCGGGCAAAGTGTTATTGAATTTTTCCATCTGGAATTGCTCAGTAGCAGCCCGCCGGAGTCTGGATTTTTGCCCGCTTGTTGGCACTAGGCTCGCCCCCTATTAAATGGGACTTTACAATAGAGTAGCATGATCACAGATAAACCAGTATGTCGACGGAAGAATCGACAAAGCGACAGATAGGAAGAAGCGTTTCTACAATCGGTTACTTTGTTGATTCTTTTGTAGACAAATAAATATTCCACAATAAATAAATAAATATTCCACAACTTTTTCACACAACGCCATTTAGTCCCAAGTTAAGCTTCAGAGCTTGTGTTATGGGTACTAAATAGCTGATAAACATACTTATATATTTCTAAATACATACATGTTATAGATAAATTACACCCAGACACAGAACAAATGCTCGTGCTCATCACACAAACATTTGTCTTGGGTGGGAATTGAACCCACGACCTCCGGCATAGCAGTCAGGGTCACCAACTACTAGACGTAGTAAGGCCAGTCACTTTTTGTCAAATTCGTTTCTACGATGGTCATGCTTCGCGTGCTCGCGTGTTATATTATGTTATGCCTTTTCTTATTCTTTTTAAGTAAACTAATTAAATTTTCCTCAGAAGAACATCCAATCACTGTGATTTAAAAAAAAAACTTGATAGGTGTCAAGGGACACCCGGATGGTACGAAGTTCCCTTCGATTGATTAGTGAAGGAATTGTAAAATTCCTTCAAGATAAATCGAAAGGAACCTCGTTCCATCCGGGTGTCTTCGATACAACTTTTGATCCCAATCTTCTCTCCCCCCCCCCCTCCCTCCCTCTCTCCCTCCCTTTCTGCCTCTCCCTCCCTCTCCCTCTCCCTCCCTCTCCCTCTCCCAACAACTAGCACACACACACAAGAAACACACACACACAACAGAGAAACAAGCGCACGCCACACGGCCCAACTATAGCAAAAAGTGTCGTTACAAATTTTAGACTTCTTTTTTTCCGTCTAGCCCCCTTTCGCAGCGAGCGATAAGGACCTTCGTTCCAATAACAAACTTAGAAAATAAAAGTCTAAGTATACTTACCTATGTTATATCGTTTCAATAGCCACATAACTATGATGTATGCAATAAAAATGTCCGTGGATTCAAAACATGTCAGAACTTCTATAGTAGTGAAGGCCAGTTTAATTGGATCGGTCTGTAGGGAAATGGTCAAACAAATTGCGTACAGATTCGTTTAAAAATAAATAGATACAACAAGAAGCACTAATGCTTTTTAACCGACTTCAAAAAGGAGGGGGTCTAAATTAGATTTGTATTTTTGTTTCTTGCAGATGCAAAATAGTAATAGTTTTGTTACAAAACATCTACCAAAATCACGCGAATTACGAAGGTGACAGCCGGAGGACTTAAAAAAAACCGAAAATAATTTAAAGAAAAGTTTAATTATGTAAAATTACAATATTTGACTTATAGTTAATCTTACGTCTAGACTTTGACGATGCTAGTTCAAAAGTGCCTAACTAATTGTTACCAAAAATATAATTCTAAACTATTGCGAATTTGCGGATGCGCTGTCATCAGAATGGAAGTAGGTGGCCGACGATGCACGAGGCGTCGAGTCAGCAGAGTCGGCATGTTGCAATTTTGCGTGGAAACATCCATTGTACGTAAATAGCTATCATGTCGCTATTCAGCCGTTTTGGTGTAGGCAGGGCACGTAACACCTTCCCCCTCAGAACAGCAACTATTTGAGCAATTTCAGCGAGAATGTTGCTGGTACATTTTTCTTGATTTTGGGAGATTCTACGTCTTCGTATTGATGATGTTCATCGCTTACATTTGGTGATTGTGGCTTTCTGAGCTTTGTGCAAACATTATACCGACGTATAGTGAGGGTAACGATCAGTATAATTGCACCAAATATTACGACATATAGTGGGATTGTCGTATGGTAAATCGATTGTTCCAGGTGAGTGCGATCGATTTGTACTGGTTGCTGCATTAAGATTTTATCTTCGATTAAATGCAGACTTTTCAGGTGTAGCGAATTTAACTTCAGATGTGGGATAGATTCGTTGGCAATGTTCAGGTTCATGGGTATTTCGGTGATTTTCATCGGTTGTCCTTTGATACGGTCATTCGTGTTGATGATAGTAAACTGTTCAGTGCGTAGTAAGCATTTTTGCGGAATGGTGGCGAGATAGCTTCCGTGTAGAGAGATGAATTCTTGACGTTCGCATTGTAGCTCGGTTCGGGTTGATTGTGGAAAGGTAAGTGTATAGCGTCTGTCGTCCAATTGCTCCATAGCTTCTTTGGTCAGCGTGAGTTTAGTGGGCAGGCATGACTTCTGTAGAGATTGATTATAGATGAGCCCTTGGATGCAGTCCAGATGTCCTCTCGTCGGTTGATGGTTGACTTCCTCTTCGCAGAGATGGAGCTGGTTAAACTTCGGGCATTCAGCCTCTATGTACTTGAAAGCTTTCCCATTGGTTGCAATGAAAGGGTAAGGAGGAATAAAGGTGTACATAAATTTATTGGGAACTATTGCTAATCTATATAATTCGAACTTATCAGGGGAGATTATTGGGATTTTAAATATGATAACTATTTTTTTATCTGTAAAATAATAACCAGGTTTTATAACTGAATAGAATTCTCTTAGATCTGCCTCTAGCAATTGGTCTGAACCGTATATAGATCTTAATCGCTTAGTCATATTACTTAAAGTGTCTATGCTTAAAGTACTATGGTGAGTGCTCGATGCACGTATAAAAGCTAAGGTATCTTCTATCCTAGTTATCTCTAGAAATAAATCATCTGTATTATCGCTAATGATAGTTAACAACTGAGCAAACTTTGCGAATCTTATAAGATCGTTTGTAGCAGTAGCTTTTTCGTCTAAAATTAATTCTAAAGTACTATTGATTCTCTCTTGATTACTTACAATTTTTGATAATATCTCACTGTATTTATTCATCCAGACTTTATTCAGACTTATATGGTCATTTACCTCCGATAGTATCTTGTCATCGTTATTTTCTAAAAGTTTAATGGCATTATTGTAAGTATGGGCATCCGATTGATCTAAGTTACCGGTTATGCTTTTTACAACTGAACCTAAACCGTCTATGAGACCCCTTTTGCTGCGACCGGGTTCTAACGTTTTTAACTGGGAATTAATTTTGTCCAATTTATTAGATAAATGGTTAATTTGAATTTCATATAAAACAAAACTTTGGTTATCTAATTTAGTTTTGAAATAGTCTACTTGATTAATTACAGAGTTAAGTCTTTGTTCAATGTCATTTAAGTCTATGTATTGTAGGAAGGAATGATAGTGTGTTATGAGTCTGGATTGTCCAAGGTTGAAAGGTAGGAGTCCGGGTCCATCGTCTAAGTTCTCAAGTTTTATCTCGAGCGCCAGTGTTGTGTGAACTATCGTCGCCAGTAGTATCCTGCAACAAATTTGAGGTCTTAGGGATACGCTTGAGTCGGGACTTTGCTACGGGACCTTTCTTCTTAGATGTGTATATGTGGATTGGGAGGTCAGCCAGCACAGTGTCATGAGTATAACGCGGAGCTAATTTTTGGCGACTAGCTAATGGGTTACTAATGAAGACTTGCTGTTCTGGTTGGTACTCTATTTCGGGCTCTCTGTCCTTATTCCTATTTTGTATGATATTCGTTCGGTCTGTAAGTGTGAAGTCGTTGATAAGGTCATATACGGTTTTCATCTGGTCACGGTGATTTAAGATGTACTGTTGCATAAGATGTTCGGTCATGTTAATATCAAGTGGGTCCCTTGGGTCAAAATGTCCTCTAATTATGTCATGTGGTCTGCACTTTGTGAAACTATGAATTGTGCTATTATAAGCTAATATAGCGTAGGGCATGAGGTTGACAACAGGTTCATCTTTCTGACGTAGTCTTAGAATTCGTAGATGTTCTAGTAACGTAGAGTGAAATCGTTCAACAATTCCATTGTCATTAGGGGAGTGAGCTAGAGTTCTGTGATGGTTAATTTTATGCGTTTTAGTAAATTCGGAAAATAATTGATTTGTGAATTCAGTGCCGTTATCGGTTACGATAGTAAGTGGAAGACCGTGATGTGTACAATAGTTTAAAACTGCCTGAAGTATACTAATTGCTGTGCCATCTCTTAAATAGTATGCCTGTCCGTATTTTGAGAAAACGTCTACTATTGTGAGATATTTTTCACTCTGGGCTGTAAAGAGGTCCATATGTACTAATTCGAATGGCTTGGTAGCCGGAGGCACTAGATTTAGTAGAGGTCTGATTGGGTTCCTATCATATTTAGATTGTCCGCAAATTATACATTCATTTATATATTTAGCTATGTCATCCTTCATCTTGGGCCAATAATATTTCCGAGAAAGAGCAAGATAGCATTCGTTTATCCCTCTGTGATTGGTTTTTCCTTCATGATAACTCTTTATGATCTGTTGCTGCCTTAAATATTCTTTTACATCTTCTAGTTCAGTTTTTGTTAGCACTAGGTTCATAGCTGAGCTTTTAAAGTTGTTTTGTATAATAGGTATGATTGAGTACATACCTAAAGGCGGAGTTATCTTTAATGCAGTTTTAACTTTAGGTTTCACATATTCTTTTATGGCGTTTACTACGTCCTGTTCTAAGTTACATTCTGAGACCTGTATATGTGTGCGAGTATGTGTGTCAAAAGGTTTAGTTGCTGTCGTTCGTTTAATGTAGGGGACGTTACTGACTATAGTTATGCATATTTGTCGGTGAAATTTGTTTAAGGGTTCATCTGTAATAGGAACTTCTAGAATAGGGTTTTCAGTGCTAGTGTGGGCAGTGGCTGTTGTAGAACCTGTTTGAGAAGGTGGTCGCTCTGAAGGGTTGGCTAACATTGACTCTGTCTCCTCATTATTAATTTCTACGCGGGATAATGCGTCTGCATTAGTGTTATACTTTCCCTTTTTATAGACTATAGTGTAATCGTATTCACTTAGTTTAAGTCTCCACCTAGTCAACCTTTGGTTGGGTTCCTTCAGGTTCATTATCCACTGTAACGGCTTGTGGTCGGTGAATATTTTGAATTTGCGACCAAACAGGTAAGGTCTGAAATACCTTGTAGCCCAAACTATGGCTAAGAGCTCTTTTTCAATAGTGCTATAATTGGTTTCACTGTCATTCAAAGTTCTCGAGGCATAACAGATAGGTTTATCTGAGCCGATTGTTCCTTGTGAGAGTACAGCGCCTAAAGCTACGTTTGAAGCGTCTCTTGTTAATATAAACTCTTTAGTGAAGTCGGGATACTGTAAAATTGGGTCGTTCGTCAGTAAGTTCTTACATTTGTTAAAACAGTCAATATATTCAGAGTCGAAGATAATTTTACTAGTCTTTTTAAGGCATTTTGTCATAGGCTTAGTGATGCGAGCAAAGTCTGGGATAAATTTCCTATAGTATCCTAATAGTCCTAGGAATTGTTTTATTTCCTTAGGCGTCTTTGGTAATGGGTATTTTTCAATTGCTGCTATTTTATCTGGGTTAGGTTTAACACCTTCGCCACTGATTATATGTCCTAAAAACGCGGTTTCTAATTTCATAAACTCTGATTTATCCATCTGGATTTTGAAGTTAGATTCTTGCAATCACTCTTTCGAACACTTTCTCTAGGTTTACCAAATGCTCTTGTAAAGATGTACTAAATATGATGACGTCATCGAGATATACGAGACAGATCTCATTTTGCAAGCCCCTGAGAACGTTGTCCATTACTCTTTGAAAAGTAGATGGAGAGTTCTTCAAACCCATGGGCATACGCAAGAATTCAAAGTGTCCATGCTCTACATTGAACGCTGTCTTAGGAATGTCGTCTGGGTGCATCTCACATTGATAAAAACCTGATGCCAGGTCTAACGTGCTAAAATACTGGCACTTACCAAGCTTGTCAAGTATGTCATTGATGTTAGGAATCGGGTATTTGTCGTCTATAGTCTTGTCATTTAGTTTGCGAAAGTCTACTACAATGCGCCACTTTTGCTTGCCTGATGCGTCGGCTTTCTTAGGAACTACCCAAATAGGTGAGCTCCAGGCTGATTCAGAAGGTCGTATAATACCTTGGTCCAGCATTTTGGTTATCTGGTCTCTAACTTCTTGTCGATGCACAAAAGGGTAGCGGTAGCTTTTAGTGTACACAGGAAGTTCGTCAGTCGTTCTAATATGGTGCTTGATTTTATTTGTAAAAGTTAAAGGCTCTCCCTCAACATAGAATACGTCAGCAAAACGGGCACACAATGTCTCTAAATTAGTTTTTTCCTCAATATTTAAATGTTCTGTACGCAAACGAGATAAAACCTGCTTAACGCGCATAGAGTCTTGTTCGGTGCTAATGCACTCAGTATTAAAAAGCTCGGCTTGCAAAGGTCGGTCAAACACAATAGTCAGGTCATCTTCCGTCGGGTTTTCAATTTCTACAATTCCAGTGTAATCAGTGACGCGAGTAATGCACTCATGAATAATGCAGTTACAATAAACTTGCTGATCTATCGAAACGTCACCGTCTGGACAATAGATAGGAATATTCACTAGTTTTGACGAGTTAGCGGGAATGGTTTCTTGACTATTTGATCTTTTACATTGATAAAAATGTATAGGCATAGTTGTAAAGTCTGTAATTAAATAATTATTTTTTAAATCAATCTGTGCTCCATCAAGTAGATCTAATCCTAATAAACCATCAAAGTAGTTATGAAATTTATAGATAAAAAATTTTACGTTAGTGGGATTATTAAATTCATCAAAGTTCGGAATCGTAATAGAATGTTCATGCACACTAGTAACACGAGCGTTCGTTACTTCGAAGGGGTCAAAGTTTAAAGGGATATGTTTAAAATATTGTTCGACTGCCTCGGGACTAATAAAAGACTGATTAGCTCCGGTATCTACTAGTAGTTTAAGTGGTGGGTCTGATATCTGTATGTAACGTAATTCCCTTTTAGACTGAACATTTAATTCTATTTTAATCCTTTTTGATCCTTCTCCTTGCGAAAATCCTGGTCTGCTTTAGAAGTAGAGGACGGCTGTGCTTCTAAGCATTTTACGTTATTCAATTGATCCACATTTAATTGAATTTCGGGATCGGTCTGCTGATAGTCATAGAAGTCAGAATAGACATAAGGCTCACAGGCATAGTAATAGTCAGGAAATTCGTAGTAATAGTCAGGGTAATTGTTAGCGTCATAATAATCAGTCATTTCGTTAAAATTCATTTCGCGGGTTTTGAAGTAATTACTAGGTGGTGGATTTCCAAACCTACGCCAGTCATTTATTGGTAATGGTCTTGGTACAAAATGACTAACACCGCTCATCGGTTTCGGACCAGTATTTTGCGGTTGGGGGTTCCTATTTGGAAATCTAAATGCGTCAGTCTGGGGGTTGTAATTCGGCGGGGGTGCACGAAACATCTGTTGAGTACGGCTAAACATATTAGGGTTCCGTTGAGGTACCTGATTTTGCTGGAAAGGTGGTCTCCATTGCTGCTGATGCTGCTGCGGCGGCATAGGCATAGGCTTATGCCAACTGGGGCCTGGGCTAGGAAAGCTAAAAACTTTTGGTGTGGTCATAGGGACCGCGGGTGGCATTTTATGGGTTGACTGCATTTGATGTGTCTGGTTACGCCGCTCGGGGATACTCTCGTTGCGTTGCTGTAGGTACATGACATTCATTTCTTGTTGTACAAATTCCAGAGCCTTTTCAATAGTTTCGGGTCTCATACAGCGGATACGGGACCCTAGAGGTTCCTTAAGACCTCTAACGTAAGATTGTAAAGTTAACTTTTTATAAAGATCGCGTTTAGCTATAACGGTTGTTTCTACGTTTTCGTGCAATGTGACATAAGTCATTATGGTGCTAAAAAGGGTCTGGCATTTGTCATAATACTCCTGCGGGGTGCTACTTCCTTGTGTCAGTAAAGACATGTCATTATAAAGGGCGGTCTCATCCCTTTGGTCGGAAAAATTATTAATTAATGCGTCACGTATCCCTTGCCAATTGTCTGCTATACCATTGGAATTAATAGTTGAAGCTGCTGGCCCGGTGATTTTATTTAGGATGCCGTTTATGAGACATAAATTGGTTAACTCGTAAGTAGGGTCATTTCTAACATATTGTATTACAAGCTGATCACATATTTTAATGAATCGTGTTAGAACATTCGGATTGCCATCAAAATTTGGGACCGCACGCAAAGCGTTGTAGATAGTATCGGGGTTCAGTGCCATATTGTCACTATCGAATAATAAATCTAGGCCTAAATTATCGGATTCCGTAAACCTATTTAAATCTACTTCTCTGCTCCTATTTATCTGCCTGGAGGAGACAGATTTATTCCTAGTTTCCCTTGGGTGAAAAATTTTGATTTTATATTATAATATTTGGGTATAAGGAAGGACAAGGAAGCAACACTTAAAGAAAGTTTCAAGGACTTACATATACATGGTTTTTTCGTTGTATCGATGGCTGGATACGTCCTCAGCTGCGTCTTCTTCTTAAGTTCGGATTTTCGACGAGGTACTTGGAAATACCGACAGCGACTATCGGAGTCAGCAGATTAACGATTTTTGGAAATCTATACCGCGCCGCGCACTGCCTCGAAAATCCTACCGACTGCGCCAATTACGAAGGTGACAGCCGGAGGACTTAAAAAAAACCGAAAATAATTTAAAGAAAAGTTTAATTATGTAAAATTACAATATTTGACTTATAGTTAATCTTACGTCTAGACTTTGACGATGCTAGTTCAAAAGTGCCTAACTAATTGTTACCAAAAATATAATTCTAAACTATTGCGAATTTGCGGATGCGCTGTCATCAGAATGGAAGTAGGTGGCCGACGATGCACGAGGCGTCGAGTCAGCAGAGTCGGCATGTTGCAATTTTGCGTGGAAACATCCATTGTACGTAAATAGCTATCATGTCGCTATTCAGCCGTTTTGGTGTAGGCAGGGCACGTAACACGCGTGTTTGTGAATCCAATGTTTTATAAACTACCTATGAGGCTAAAAAATCAGGCTTAAATTATCTTGTCGAAATTACGTAGCGTAATCATCATAGTTGTAATATGTACGACATTTGCGTCGTGTAAACTGCAATTCCAGCATGAATGCTAGACGGTTCTAAAATCGAAAAGTTTTTTACAAAAAATACAACCGACTTCAAAAAACACTAACCGGTGTAAAATAACTCTAAATTAGGAAGTCTGTGGCATTGGTGGTTTTGTCTCATTCATCATTGGCCACCGACTTCCGAATTTAGAGTTATTTTACACCGGTTAGTGTTTTTTGAAGTCGGTTGTATTTTTTGTAAAAAAGTTTTTATTTAACAATTTTTAGTTTTTTATTTTTATATACCTGAATGATAAATTATTATCCATTTCTACAACACATATTAACATATTATAATCAAACAAATAAACAACAACTGTTCGCGAGGAAATCAAAAAGTAAAATTCATGAACAATAATAGAACATTTTTATGAGATGAAAAAGGAACTAGTCCGCATCAAACTAAAAAAGAATCACGTAAATCGGTACATAAATTTCAGCGTAATCGGTGAACTTACATACAAAAAAGTGTTCAAAAATAAATTAAATTTTCATAAAATTGTTCATAAAATGAAAACTACCAGGTTAAACTATGTTATATTTTTATGGGACCAAATGGCAGCTATTCCGCATCGAACTCAAAAAGAACTACGTAAATCGGATCATTAATCTCGGAGTAACGAATTGAGAACCTCCTCCTGAAGTCGGTTAAAAATACAATAATATTACAGCCTTACAGTATTTTGGTAAAAGAAAAAAAATAAACAAGTCGGATCTTGATCATGACACAGCTTTCTCAATGTCAAAATAGATTGGGCAAGAACTACTAATAAAACTGGAAATTTTAATATAATAAGTAGTTTGTGCACACTTCCGAGATGACAACGTTAAACGATGTTTAAAAGAGGAGGAGTAAAATTAGGGCAATGTAATGATTATTTTTACTGGAGGTTCAAAAAAACATTTTGACAAACACAATATATGATATAAGCAAAGAGATTTAAAAGACTATAGAGCGGACATGTCAAGGAAATGTCATAGAAAAACTTTTATCCCATGTCTCAGTAACGCCATGTAGAATAATATATGAATATTGGAGCGGCAGCGGAGCATACTAAAAAAAACTCATAGACTTGTGTCCGGCAGGACACACTTTTTCGGACGAAAATTTTGTTTGTGATGTCCGGTCTATAGGTATTGAATGTCTTTGGATATAAGTCATTGTATACCATACAAATAGTTTTGATGGGCTTACTATTTCACGTGCACGCCATACGAAATCAATGCTATAGTTTATACTAAGTAGGATAGTTATTTATTTGACCGAGCTATAAAAATCTTGTTTGTATAAATGTGCACAGAATCAATCCCTAACAAAAAAAAACGCGTGAAAGGTTTTACAAAGAGATACATGTCCGAAATAACTAGTTCGAAAATGTAACTGACTACCACAAGTAGCACACAAAATTAAAGAACCATGAATTATGTACAGACGCCAGCACATCAAGCTACCCTAAACTGTATTTTTTTTCAATTGAATAAGAACCTTATTTCATTTTTTATAAAGCTGAAATAGTATCAAAGATATTTGACACATTGGGGTAGCTTGATGTGCTGGCTTGGTACATAGTGTACATGATTCTGGATATTGGGAAATACCGACTTCCTAATAAGGTCATAAGGTGCCCGGATCCACCGTTGTGTGGGCACTGTGGGCATGCCCACAATCCTAATTAATAATGATCCTTTGCTTATATTTTTTTTAACCGACTTCAAAAAAGGAGGAGGTTCTCTATGTGAAGGTATGTTTTTTTCTGTGTTTGTTACGCGATTACTCCGCCATTTATGGACAGATTTTCAAAATTCTTTTTTTATTGATAGGGTATACTACCAGGTTGGTCACATTTGTATCAAACCTCAGATCTGATGATTGGATCCTCGAGGAATTGAGGGAACTCCTCAAATAATATAGGTACACTTATACCAATTTATACATTTTTGGTAACCAATCAAGCATTTTCATTTAGTAAGTATCATTTGGTGAAGAAAAACTGATGAAGAAGACAGGCGACATAACATTATGCCTGTCTATTTTAAAAGGGGCCCGGCAGAGATGTACTGATTAATGTTTAGAAAGAACTTCTTATGCAATTGTTAACCGCTTTCAATGATTCTTTCAAGTTTTGAGAGACTTGTTTTACATACGAAGAAACTAAAAATTGCAAAATAAAAAACCTATTTACAAAAAAAAACAACCGATTTTTTAAAAAAACACTAACAGGTGAAAAATAACTCCAGTTTCGGAAGTCGGTGGCCAATAATGAACGAAATAAAACCACCAAAGCCACAGACTTTCGAAACTGGAGTTATTTTTCACCTTGTTTCAAGTCTGTTGTTTTTTTTTTTTTTGTAAAAAGGTTTTTTTAGTTACCGTTAGCGCGTGGACGCACTCTAAGTTTCATTTATGTTAAATTGAGGTGACGATATAAATCGTGTTTATTCAGGCATTCAGTTCATAATATTGTGAAGTAATAAGTGATCCTCGCCTCCATGTAAACATTTTGAATTTATTAATTAGATGCATTCATGTACAGTACAATTGAGTGCCTTATTCTTGTGGCACTAAAACATTTCCTTTTTATGAATGTAACGTAGGGATTACTCGCGCTTAACGCATATTTCACTGGCTGCGGGCCTTTTTTGAGGCCTAGGTCCACGCCTGCATGTGGTCAAAGTAATTAATTGTCTTAGAAAAATCGCGGTGTTTCAATTAACAACCATGTTGTGTGTAACAACCATGTATTGCCGATTTCGTTTCTGAATCATCAGAGAACTAAGGCCCGGCACGCATTGGCTCCACGCAAGACACGGTAGGGAATTTTAGTAAGCGCAAATGATTTAAGATCATATTTTATCATGCAAAGCGTCTACATTTCGGGATGCCCGGCATGCCTGACTGTGCTGAAGAATGCCGAAACAGGCAATGAAAAGCGAGTCTTAACAGTGTACAATAGGATACCAAATCAAAAATCCATTGTCGTGCTGTGCCACCAGTGGGCGCCGGGCCTAAAATTTCATAACGCAAAATTTATAAACAATATATCTTACCCGATAACGGTACACCTTCAAAAATACTTGAGCGCTGAAAAGGCCTACTTAAGTGTTTCTTCTTTACACACATAAGTCCACTGAGTATCTGTTGAAAAAAGAAACAAAATCAGAATATGACAATCTCACCGGGGCAATTTAAGTAAGTAACGAAAATAAGTAATGAACATAGATATTTTTCAAGGCAATGCAGTGCACGGAAAATAGCACAGCACCACTACGACTTAATATCTAATTTTAACACTTAAGTAATTATCTACTTTTACCAGTATCGCTAGTTGATTCCCAGATCATAGAATAAAAAGAAACGTCAAATTGAGTTCACTTTTCTAACCTCTTTAAGCAAAATGTCGTCCTAGGTAAATACGTCGTCGTCGCGTTGCTTTGTTGTTTTTCTCGGTTAAAACAAAACAATGTTAGCTACTTTTCCCGGTCAGATGTGGACTTACAAAACATAACCTTGTACAGGTACCTACTTACCTAATTTACGCCTTCGACACGAGAAATAACGAATAAAAAGAGAAAGAAATAATGAAAAGAGAAGAATAATATCCCGGTATGGGCTTTTTAAGATTAATAACATAACATAAATATAAAATCATGCCTATAGTCCCCGAAAGGTTAGGCAGGTATACCTGTAGTACATCCACATTTCGCCAGTAATGTTAAAATCCCATTTAATAGAAGCGAGCGTATTGCCATAAATCGGGCTCAATTCCAGACTCCGGGTTCCTACCGGGTTGGAAATTCTAGACGGAAAAACTCAATAACACTTTGCCCGAACCGGGGATCGAAACCGGGACCTCATGCTCAGCAATAGCGCTTGTGACCAGTAGACCAACGGCAGTCAAGTTTATGATTAGTATAAATAGAAATACCTATGCTGATCCAAATGTTACCACGTTAGAGGAGCGCTAAGCTTTATCTATCAGTAATGAAGTTGTGCTATTTGTTTATTTATTTAATCAAGGTAAACCAACAGCTTCTGTATACAACATTACAATAGAATAACAGTAACAAGCATCAGACTTATACAGTCGCCAATAATAGGTCGACCAACATTCAAGTGAGTGAAATAACATTTAATTATTATTAGCTTACTAATTATTAAAATTACAAATATACAAATTAAAGTTAAAAAAAAAAACATAATGGAAATTACAAATACATACACAATGAGAGCTAATGAGATCAAAATGACAACAAATTTAAAATTAAAATAATATTAAAATAGAAACAAAACAAAATAAAATGTTCACACCTATCAGGACATATTTATAAAGAGTAGGTAGCTGCTAACTTTCCATTCTATTTTATTTATTAAGCGGTCCCCCGACGTGACGTTTGTATCAGCACATTTCAAAGAAAGTGAACATAAATTGACGGATTCATAGCCTATATTACTTACCTCTTTAAACCCCCGTCGATATCGTTCGTTCATGTAGCAGTAGATCAATGGGTTGTAGCAGGAATGTGACATCGCCAGCCAATGGCACGAGAACCACACGTACGTCATACCGGGCCACCGACCCCACTCTTCATCATCTTCGTGGAACGTCCAGAGCACCTGATAGCAAGAAAAGTATAAAACTCTAAGAATTGAAAAGCAGGAGGGACCAGTTAGAATGATGAAGCTGTGTGTGAGAAAATTTCAGTGCACAGTCAGCGTCAATAATTCCGGGACGATCAGACTGTTGAAAATGATTTAAACAAGTATAAAAATTAAATCTTAACTCAATGACATAAGGAATGTTTTAGAATGAAGACAGTACACGACAACTGTAATTCTGAATAGAAATGTACCTAATTGAAATAAAGTTTAAGTTTTTCGGTGCTACATAATAATCAAATCGCCTTAATACGCTGGATGTTTCACTTACATTACAACTGACCCCATATGGTCTAATTTGTCCTTTTCTTCTGTTTAAACTGACATAAAATAAGGTGCAGGCTTTATATATTATTTTTTGTTAATTTTTCTCAAGCTACTACTGCTCTAAAACCTCTTCGTCTAGAAAAAGGAAAGGCTGGAAATTCTTTGCAAGTCAGTGATAATGAGCGAAAGAAAATCTCTGGTTGTGTAAATTCCTCCTGTAATTGGAGCAACAACAGACTAATAACGGACTAACAAACAACATTTTAAAAAACATCTCTTATATTTGTCGACGATGTTCTCGGATTTTAATTATCGAAACATGCGGGAGTAGTTCGTAGATCATGGAATAGAAAAAGCTACATATTTTTCCAGGAATTCTGTAATCCTTACTTGAACATTATTTTGTCTAATTTTTATAAAGGTCTGTTACCTGCTTATCAGAACTTCCAAATCCATACATTCACAAGGTGCACAAGTTTGTGTAAATTACGTTCAACAAAACTAATCCACAGGGTATGTAAATTTGCATGCTTTACTATAAAACTTATCGTTAAATTTATGGGTCATCTTCATATGACCGTACTGAGTTCCTCGTACAATATTTTCTCGATTCCGCTATTTCAATATTTGCGCTTGACTATGTTTTAAAAAGAAAATAGATTTGTTTACAAGTGTTTCAACCGCAACCGGTTGTACCGCAATCAATTCTTGGTACTACACCCAGTACACACTCGTAAACCTGTGAGATGGAATAGAGAGTTGCCGGACACTATAAGGATATGCCATGATTTTCTATACATTGTGACTTACAAAGAATGTTTTGATGAACAGAATCACAAACTGGAGTATGTTGATTTTAGTAGTTATATTTATAAAGACAATGACCAAAATGGCCCTGTGCATTAAAGAGTATCGGAATATACGATAATTAATTGTCTTTTTTATTATGAAAGTTGCAAATACTTCTGCAACACGGACTAGCTGTATGCCAAAATGTACACTAAATAGTATTTTAAGCGACTAATAACATTCCATCTATGCCAAATGTCACTAGGGATGCCCAATCAATTGTAATCAAAAAACATCAATCTATCGATTAAAAAATCAATTGATTAATTATGGTTTTTCCTTTTAGTGTATTTTAAAATAACCTCATAAGTATGCTTTATAAATGAAATCATACTCGATTTTACATCTGTAGGTAGTTAAAATAATGATAAAGTGATCAAAACATAATGCATCATGATCTGTTTTCAGGGTCTTATGTTATTGGTTAGTTGAGTTTACTTGTAATGAAATAGTACATTTCATTACAAGTGCGGAAAGGTTGTCATTGCAAAGAGTTCCGACAAATGTCTACCCGAGCCGAGGCGCAGCCGAAGGCGAGAGTTGACAGTCGGAACAAGTTGCAATGATGGTTTCGCACGTGTACTGAACGACTATTTTTAATACAGTTGCGAAAAAATGAAGCAATTTAATAAAGTAATAAAAACACAATAAACTCAACTAACCAATAATTGATTTCTTATAAAAGTTATAATTCACATGTTGAAATTGGTACAGTTTTTTATACTAACTGGGGAAGTTTTAGGTCGCATATTTACTGTTTGAGACAAACTATTGTTAATTTCGTATGATTGTTCATGTATATTTGTCATACAATGGCGTTTGCTAGTTGTTGGAGTTAAATCTGATGAATTATCATTTTGTGACACAAACAAATAAACTCGCAAAGAAAATTTCTGAATAATGGCGCCAACCGTAGAATATAAGCAGAGATTTTTTTTTTCATCACCCATTCTGGTAGGCAAAGGGAACTATGCCCATACAGCGAAGTCTTCAGTAGGTTTTTTTTATTGATATAAAATGAAAATAAAATATAATGTGATGAAATAAAATTAAACACCTAACTCATTCGATCAAATCATTAAATCTGATATTGAAACAAACTAATAGCTCCTTTTTAGAAATATATACGTATTTGCATGAATCATAAAAACTTCTACGATTTTTTTTTTGTAAAAACTTCATGGTAGGTTTTTTTTTTAATAGACATTATTTTAACAGTTGGGAAAGAGAACGCATGAGTTCGGGAAAGGTAAAAAAAAAGAACGAGTATGTAATAGCCCACATCCCGAACGCTATACGTCCCTGCAATACGCCACTTTTTGAGCAACTGTATTAAAATATACTATTATGTGAATACATTACAAATGTTTTATTTAAAAAAAAGCAATATTGCAAACTAGATACAGATGTTAGTATGTAATAAGGCAGTTTGTAATGTATTGCATACTAAATCTTAGGATATATCGATTAATTGTGTAGCATTTCACATCCCTATTTTTGACGTAACTATGGTCCTTTATCATTGTCAAAGTCACTTAGGTGTTATCCATTTAGGTTTTAGAAAAAATAAACTGCATAGGTCCCAATCAAGGTAGATACTAAAAATAGCTTTCAGTTTCTTAAAATCACTCAGAGTTATGAGAAATCATACCTAATATTCTTTGTATAATTCAAACCTCAAAATCTGAACCTTTTTTTAAAATATATCTATTCTGCAGCTAGTCGGCTATAAAAATATGATCCTATAGAAGTTTACTCATGATAGAGAATACAATACATGATTTTCCGATGCTCTTGGCTCAAGGGCCAACAATGTATGGGCGGAGAACTATCTCCTTTACTTGTGAAATAAATGATGATACTTTTAAGTTATAACTCGCAATTTTAGCATGTCGTATTGACAGACACAGATTTTAAGCTTGTAAGTTTCACATGTCTTAATTTTTCCAAATTTATATTTTATGAAGGTATACTTTTATCCCACTGTGAAAATGTATAGACGTTTGTTACTATTTTACACTAACTAAAACTACTGAACTCATTATTCTTCTTCTTCTTCCTCTAGCGTGTGATTCGTTCTTGATCAGCAACTAATAAAGGACGTTTTTTATTAGTGACCGATGTTATTAACTGACTAGCGGACCCAGATGCGTTAACCTGCCCGATCGCAGCGCCACTTACCACCTAACCAAATGTGATTCTAAGCCATCCAGTAGCCTACTCAAAATGTACAATTTCATCCAAATTTGTTCAACCGTTTAGAGGAAGTTAGGTGACAAAAGAGGTACAAAAGAATTTTATAATTTATTCCTTCTTTTCTTTTTTAACAACCAACTGACATTTTAAACTTATATACTTTTTTTAGACTTGATAGATTTTCGCAGAAAGTCTTGTTAGTGTAAAGTTCGTGAAACTTGTCTGGAGATATGTACAGACGCCAGCACATCAAGTTACCCCAATGTGTCTAATTTTCCCAATTGAATATAAACCTTATTCTGTTTGACATAAAGTTGAAAAACGATCAAAGAAATTTGACACATTGGGGTAACTTGATGTGCTGGCGTCTGTACATGATTAATAACTAATGGTCTTACTCAACCAACTTACAATAAACACGTTGAGCGGCAACCAACTTATCGTGAACACGGTGACAACTGTCAGCATCATTTTGATCATCTGCATGGAAGAAACACATTTGTATACAATTTCAGTAAATCAATTTCTGAAAGGAAAACAAAATATCACGCTGAAATGGGATAAATTGTCTATTTATAATAACAAATTGTTTACACTATTATGACTATGCGGTGACGTGATCGTATTCTAACAAAATTCAGCAGTGCTAAAATGTAAAAATCACGCCGTGACAATTTTGGTGAAGTGAAGTGACGACATTTGGGCACCATGAATTCTCTACATAATAATGGGCCCCCAGCGTTGAAATTTTTTCGTCTGATTTTGCCTATTTTGAAGATTTTTCTGGTGTCCTTTTTCCTTAAAACTGTTTAAAATTGTGATCTCTGTCCAAACCAATAAGATATAAAATAAAAGAAGGAAAAACTCATTACTTAGCTTAGATAGAAATAATGGTTTTTGCCGGTTTTAAGCAAAAAGAACTTCCCTTGACACACTTTTTGCTTTTTATTTTTACCCCTTTCGTCTCTATTATTTTTTCACTGTGTCAATGTCACGCATACCTGTTATTTGCATGGTTACTGCAGTGCCTTTATGCAATTTTTAATGTTAAAAATTTCAATTAAAAATGTAATTTTTATTTGAATATTGTTTGTGACTGTGACCTACAGAAATCGTAGTTTTCGGATGTGCGTCGAAGTCCCTCCCACCCTGTAAAATGTTAGTATTATTACACCAGCTCCACACGTTGGCCCCAACGTAAGCACCAACGACACTTGCCCAACGTGTTTATCTAGAAAAGAGCATTGGCCCCAACGTTGCAGTTGGAGCGACCGTTGGTAGTTGGCTGGCGAGTGACGGTTTTATCAAAAGAATCTGTACCAACGTTCGCGACCCGTCCATATATTGGCGATTTTCTCAGTCCTGTTGTAACACGCGTCGAGTGCATACGTCGAGATGTCGTCATCAACAATATCGCCACCCGCATGGTCAAATAAAAAAGTTATAGAATTTATAGAACTATATATCAGGCACATCTCGAAAGGGTCATGAAAATAAAAAAAAATATTGCTGATGTATGACGCACTATTCAACAGAATATGAGAAAGAGACTCGATTGAAGAATTAAAAAAAAAAGTACTGTTACAGAGCCAGACCAATCTCGATTTCCGTATCGGACATCTACACGTTGGCTCTGACGTAAAGGAACTAGTAGCCAACGTGTGTACGTTATCCGACCAACGTTGGTATCAGCGTTGGGACCAACATGTGGAGCCGGCCTTACAGTTACTACGAACGGATGCCAAACCACAGAGTAAAAGTCGAAACAAATAATTTGTTGCCCACATCTTGTGCGCCTAGTTTGCTGCCATATTACTTTTTCTTTCGATTTAGTACTAAAAGTATTCCAACGGTACAGTCAGCGTCAATAATATTGAAACAAACAGATTGTTTAAAAAGAATCTGTACAACTAATACCATTAGATATTAACTCAATGATACAAGAAATGTTTCACAATGTAGACAGGGAGGCACACGTCTAAGACATTTCTGATTAAAACTTTATCCAATTGAGTTGAAGTGTAATTTTCTTAGTAGTTAAGATCATTTAAAACGGCCTGTTCGACAATGATATTATAAGTAAAAGCGCTAAAGCGCTCAGCAAGCGACACGTTAAAATGTGGCTAACTGGCCGGCCACACTAACGCTGGATATTAATAATCTATCTCGGTTGCTATCTTGATCCCGATCTTTGTCTGTAACCAATCAACGACCGAATTCACCTATCCGAGTCTTAAAGATGTCCAATCAGAAGCAGCCGTCGAAAACAAAGGATCGGGATTTGGATTGAGATAGAATATTAATATCGGGCGTAAGACTTCACCTCGGTGTCGCGCCGCGCCGTCAACGGAAGCGTGCGTGCGTTAGTGTGCCGTTTTTGAAGATCGAATGTTGTTTAGGTCACCTATCTTCACCTTTTTACTTAAAACATCATTGCTGTTCGACATAATATATTTGACGACAATATGTTTTCTTTTATTACAATTGTCGACCGACTACCGTACCGAGAACATTATTTGTCCAAGTGCACAACTAAATAAAATCCTAAAAGTGATCTATTATGACCCCCGAGTGATTTTTACGTGCGAACCCTACTTATTATCGTCTTGTGAGCATTGTGAAACCTGCAGTGGTGACCAGTGTTGCGAACTTTATGAAATACTAAACAATCAATCTAGAACTAGTATCTAAATCACAGCTGACAACCGTCACTTGATTAACACTCGAAAGAGTCACGGCAAAACGCACAAGCGCCTCCGTATACACGGCGCTTACGACCTTCTTCTCGTTATCTATTACTTGCCGGCGTGCACTGTGTCGCACAGTGTTCGAGTACTGGAAAGGATCGGGATCTGTGTCTTGCCGTGTCATCGAGCTTGTACCTGTATTATAGTGTACTCGTTTTTAGTGTAATATATGACTGTAGTGTTTCTGCCGGGCAACATCGAGTCACCGTCGGCCTGCGCTACGCTATGTCTCGAATGCAGAGGTCCCCACCAACTACGCCCGCAGCTAAGTTAATTCAAGTATCATCTGATTCGGACATTCCGCAATCAGTCTCTAGTAGCCCATTAAAATTTGAGAATGTAAATTTTTCTACACGCCACAAGCGTCCTCGGGAAGACTTGTCCCCGACCAATGAATTAGAGGACTTTAAACACGAGATGTTGCACTTGTTAACGACTTGGAAAAAAGAACAAGAAACGCACCTTACGAAATTTATGAATGATCAAAGCTCTTCTATGGCAAAACTTGTTTCCGAAATAGCTGAAATAAAACTACAATATATTGCTATCCAGAAATCAAACACGGAATTTGAAAAGACCGTCTCATTTGTCAGCAAACAATACGACGACATGGTGAAGCAGATTGAGACCTTGCAAAAAGAAAAACAAGTGTTTAGAGATAGTATCCAAATCCTAGAAGCGAAAGTTCAAGATATACAGCAATCAACCCATCCATCCTCTATTGAGATACGAAATGTTGTGCCCATGAAAGAAAAAGAGTCAGTGACGGAGCTGAGCGAGATTATTACTAAAGTGGGAGCGGCGGTCAACATCCCCATAAATAGTACGCATATACGTGACATATACAGGCTTCCAGGAAAACCGGGATCAACTAGACCGATTGTCGCGGAGTTTACCAGCGTCCAGACCAAACTCCATCTTCTTAAATCAGTGCGGGACTTCAATAAGAAATACCCGAAGGAAGAAAAACTGAGTACCCTGAATATTGGTATGAGTGGCGAACGTCATCCAATTTATGTCGCTGAACACCTCTCACCTAGCTCCAGAAGACTGTTTTTCGTTGCAAGGGAATTTGCAAAACAAAAAGAATTTAAGTTCTGCTGGACCAATAATGGAAACATATTCCTCCGCAAAACTGAAGGCACTAAGCAGATTCTAATAAAAACTGAGCGAACGCTGCGAGAATTGGAAGCTACACAATGACTCTCAATAATTCGATTAGTGTTAAGTTCGATCTATTGCGTTTTTTGTAATTGTGTATTTAATAGTGTATTTTTTAGCTTTAGTATAGTTTCACACACTCACATCCACACACGTAAGTTTTTCTTCTTTTTAATCGAGCTTCATATAATTTTTGTGCCTCAGTATAATATTTCTTATGATAAAGTAATATCTCTCATATACAGGGTGTAACAGAAAGGGTATATACATACAAACAGGGTGAATAGAGTATTTAATAACGAGTCTTTCCTCAAAATTTCAGCTCCCAACTAATAACTTTGAAACTTCACGATATTATTTAATATCGACAGTTTATTAAATGCAAAATCATAACAAACGTGTCACCGCACTATGAGGGTCATATCCTGTCCGGCAAGGTTCAAGTATATCTATCTCGGGTTCTGCGCGCTTAGTACAGACCTATCGGGCTCTGCCTAACCAACGAAGGCGCGACGGCGCGGGCGGGCTCAACTTTACAATTATGTATGTATATGTATAAAAACGTTGCCATGTCGTTTCTTATCACCAAGAGAATCCGTGCCCTTCGGATGTATATACCCTTTCCGTTACACCCTGTATAGATTAACATTATCTAACTCACACGCACAGATTTTGTTCGTCTCAGACGATGTCATACTTACTATAAACACAATTACTTACTTCATTAACTACACAAATAATACCCACAAAAAATACGCATACACAGAACCTAAACATACTCAATGGCTACTATTACCAATATAAATAATGAGCTAGACAGTATCAACGTCTCATCGTCTTATACCTGCTCACCAAATAACTGCACTGACTACATAAAATGTTCGGACGCAATTAACGTTTTACACCTTAACATAAGGAGTATAAACAAAAATTTCAATGAGTTAAAATGTTTACTGGTAACTATTAAAATAAATTGCGAGGTTATAATCCTAACCGAGTGTTGGCTCAAAAAAGCTTCGTCTATACCAAATATTCAAGGTTATACATCATTTCAAACTAGCACGCTCATTAACCAGAATGATGGTATAGTGATATTTGTAAAAGATACCATGACCTGTAGTATAACTGAACCATCTTTTGCTGATGCCAGTTGCCTAGTATGCACCTTAAATAATAACTTAGCCCTAATCACACTGTATAGACCTCCTTCACAAAAAAATATCGACAATTTTCTAGTCAGCTTGGAAAATCTATTGGTGGGGTACTCCCAAGTCAGAAACGCCTCAATAATAGGTGACATAAATTTAAACATCATCCCAGGCAACACCGATTCCCGCTCTCATCAGTATTTAAATCTCGCGGCCTCACACGGTTTCCTCCCAGCCCATATACTTCCAACTCGACTTAACAATTGTTTAGATCACGTTTTACTGAAAACGAATAACAAAGCGATAACATTGGTATTAGAAACCTCAATCACAGACCACTCTGCCATTTTTTTGAACCTGGAAATCAATACCCCCAAAAACACCATAAATTCAGTAAATAGATCTCGCCTTAATCTATCAGGCGCCATCAAGGACATCGAATGCTGTGATTTTTCTAGCATTGCAACTCTTTACGACCCCGAACTGGCAATGAACAAGTTACTTCAATTACTGTCGCCCATCCTTATAAAAAACACAATATTTAGTATCATTTCTTGCAGACAGAGAATTATTAAACCTCGGATTACCACAGGTTTGTTGAGATGTATACGTAATCGAGATATAATGCATAAAAAAACAAACAAAGAACCACACAATTTTACCCTAAAAGTCACATATCTGCGGTATCGAAATTTCTGCAACAACTTGTTAAAAAAAGACATTCTCTGAAGCCAAAAATAACCCGAAAAAAATGTGGGAAGCCGTACGTAATGTAACCGACACCAATAAAAACACTCCCATTCCAACTGATCTCTTGAAAATAGATAAGGACCCGACCGCCTCAGTTAACTCAGTAAACAAGTTTTTTGCTGAAATAGGGAAAAACCTGGCAGAAAAGATCACAAAAAATTTAAGATCCTCTCAAGTTACCGCCTCATCCTTAGCTCCGATGTCAAATTCTATAGTTCTTTTGGATACCGACGAGGAACAGGTCGAAGGTATCATAAAGGACCTCCGCGTGGATTGCGCCACGGGTTGCGATGGAATCTCTCCTAAACTACTAAAAGCGGCGAGACATATTCTAGTACCTGCCATCACACATATTTGTAACCTTGCGCTGTCCACAGGCACTTTCCCAAAAAGCCTCAAGAGAGCAATAGTCCACCCAATCTTTAAAGCTGGCAACAGGGACAGTGTCAACAATTATCGGCCTATCTCAGTCCTGCCAGCAATCTCAAAAATACTCGAAAGGATCATACATAGACAGCTCCTTAACTACTTAAATAAATATAAATTAATCGCCCAAAACCAGTACGGCTTCAGAAAAGGTGTTTCCACCGAAGATGCTGTCTCTGCACTTTTGGACTTTGTGGTAAGCAAAATTGACAGTAAATTTAAATGTATAGGTTTATTTCTTGACCTCTCTAAGGCCTTTGACACTGTCTCTGTTCCGGTCCTGCTCTGTAAGCTAGAAGAGATTGGCATACGCGGCAATGCCTTTAAATTACTAAAAGATTTTCTATCTAATCGCACCCAGTGCGTCAAAATAGGTGATCACATTAGTGAAGACACCTCACTAGACTTTGGCGTGCCCCAAGGCAGCATTCTTAGTCCCCTGCTATTTCAAATTTACGTAAATGAGCTTTGTACGCTTTCTCTTCCATCTACGCATATTACAGCATATGCAGATGACACAGTTTTATTGACCAGTGGGCGCGATTGGAAATCAACTGGAGAAACCGCAGAAAATGCATTGAGTGAAGTAATGTTCTGGCTATCTAAAAACAGTTTAACCCTAAATGTGAATAAAACCAATTTTGTAACCTTTGGCACAAGACCATCCACATTGCCACCTGATAATTCTCTTGTAATTAAGGCTCACACCTGCATAATTGCGAACGATAGTACCAACTGTATCTGCCCCTCAGTGGACAGAGTCTCGGTAACCAAGTACCTCGGACTTTACCTCGACGCCTGCCTCTCGTGGAAATCTCACTTACAAGTAGTTTCCTCGCGTATTAGAAAACTAATCTATATATTTAAAAAGCTCAGGACTTCTGCCCACAAACAAATAATAGATATGGTATATTCTGCCCTCTGTGAATCGATCCTGGAATACTGCATCACCGCCTGGGGAGGAGCGGCGAAAACAGATTTCAGACAAGTGGAGCGAGCCCAACGGGCGGTGATAAAAGTAATCCTAAGGAGACCTTTCCGATATTGCACCCAACAGTTATACTCTGACTATAAGGTACTAACTGTTCGACAACTTTACGCTTTGCGCATCTCTATGCGAAAACACACGCTCGTTCCATTCGAAAAAGACAGCTACCACACTACACGTAGGAGACCAAAACCAGTATGCCCAAATATATACACTAACACCACTTTTGCACGACGACATAACTCCTATTTAAGTGCGTTGATTTACAACAAATTGCATAAAAAACTAAACATACATCATCTAAACTTATTCCAATTAAAAGTCAAATTAAAAGCCTACCTACTCACACTAAACTATGACGACACAGAAGAATTACTCAAAACTTAATAAATTTAACCTAATTTAGCTTCTCAATACAAACTCATGCCACTATCACAACCACTCACAAAACGACATACACTGACAGACATCTACACACACGCGCACTCACTTACACGCACACGCACACGCACACACACACACACACACACACACACACACACACACACACACACACACTAACACACACACTCACACACACATCCATATTAACACACACCTTCATAAACACACAAGCAGATTTGTAGTCCTTCTTTTATTTTATTTTATCCTTATTTTTTTAAATAAGATTGTTTTACTTTGTCATTCTAAAATAGCATTATGTTTGTAATAATTTACGTGAATTGATTGTCTACGACTACTCTACTGGCAAATCACTTTTGGTATTTCCACAATGGGCGATCGGTTGGCCCCTGTAACACAGGATTTTCCTAGCATGGGGGTCAATGATCAATATCAATTTAAAGCCACCTCTGTCGATTATTATTAAGTTCCAAATGTTGCTTACTTTGTTGATGCCTAATAAATTATTATTATTATTATTAATTAATGACCCCAGAGTTTGTAGAAATGAGGAGTTCGTCATCTCACCCGACCAAATCTCGCCCGATCGGGGGAGATGGCACAAAATAATTTAATTTATTTTTCTTGTCGTCAACTCGCACGACACTTAAAATCATTGCTGATTTGGTACAGTGAGCTATAAAAGTCTTTTGGAGTGTATCTTTTATGTAGCAAAATAATGTAGTTTACAATAAAATAAAACAAAATTATAATTTAAATAATATACATATAATAATCAACAACCTATAATAAAATACTACCTATTTATAATAATCAACATTACATACTCAAAAATTATCTAACATAAAAATCACAATACAAAATACTAACTTATCAGGCAAACATAAATAGACTGGCATTAAGTGTTAAGCAACTTTTGGTCAATTATGTTAAAGAGACATACAGGTTCTTTAAATTGAATTATGACTGTTGTTTTGAATAGTACCAGGGTATCAGAAATGAACAGAAAGTCGACGCCTATAATCAATCTGGTTACAAATTTATTAATCAGCAATAAGACTCTATAGGGCATGCGTAAAAAGAGAGTGTAATAAATCATACAATACCTTAGTGAAGTTAAATATTAAAAAAATAAATGATTTCGTTTTCCCACTTAGTATTGTTTAAAAATGTTTTATAATGACATGACAGTCTGATTCAAAATCACAAATAACACTACTTTGCCCACGCTGATTTTGTATGAATTATTACACTCTTGATAACTTAGTAACCAGATTGTTTATAGGAGTCGATTTTTACTGTCGATATAAAACTGTCTATTGATATTTGATTAATCCATCGTACCCCTCGCTCTCTAATTTCAATCATGGTTGCGCTTCGCGGAATAAAAATATAATATTTTTATTTTGATCTACTCCTGAGAGGTTGTTGGTGTTTTACAAATAACCCTGTATAAATAATCGATTCTCTGTGAAATGTATTTTGTATTTGACTGTACTTTACACCGGCGTGCGAGTTGACGAATATAAGAATAGGTAAATTCAAATATGTGCTGTCTCCCCCGATCGGGCGAGTTTATTGAGGGCGAGTTGATGAATAACTCGAAATGAGGACCATTTTTGTTATTAGGAAAAAAGAAAAGTAAAATCTTTGTATACTGTGTTTTATTACCAACCTTGCGCTTGGAGTGTTGCATGCGTGTATCCCGTACATCCTGTGCCTCCCCAGGCGGGCGCCCACCCCACACAGTACACGCAATTCGTGCATATGTGCACACCAGTGCACTAAGCGGCAGCACGAACTGCAGTACCAACAGGGCGTACGTATAATGTTGGTTCTTCTCTGGAGTGGACCATTGCTCACCACAAATGTCCCTTTATAACACACACATACAAAAAAAGGGTTGTACATAAAATCAGTTTACAAAATTCAGTTTAGAAAAAGTCTAAACGAAATTAAGCATCACGCCGACGCGTGTATTTGACAACGTTAATTAATGGAAACACAGACATAGCATGAACAAATTCTAACAATTTGAAGTACTCTTTATTCGTGTCGTGTCCTTGTTTGTTTAGCTGTCTGGACGCCATAGGACTTTGACCTCCAAATCCGTTAAGGACGTTTTTGTTCCCCTCGTATGTATGGGTATCTAGGCATATTTTTGGAACGAAGTTCCTTATCGCGCGTTGTGAAAGGGGGCTAGACGGAAAAAAATCTTACGAAAAGTTGTCACGACACTTTTTGCTATAGTAAGCTATTGTAAGCTGTGCGGCGTCGCATGTTCGCAGGGAGAGGGAGAGGGAGATAGCGGGAGAGAGGGAGGGAGAGGAAGAGGGTGTGGGAGAGGGGGAGGGAGAGGGAGAGGGAGATAGCGGGAGAGAGGGAGGGAGAGGAAGAGGGTGTGGGAGAGGGGGAGGGAGAGGGGGAGGGAGGGGAACGGGAGGAGGAAGATGGGGGGGAGGGGGAGAGAGAGAAGATTGAATAGTTCACTAATCAATCGAAGGGAACTTCGTTCCATCCGGGTGTCCCTTGACACCTCTCAAGTTTTTTTTTTAACAATGAAAAGGTCAAATTACTTACACTTCACATGTGAGGTGCCAGAGCGACGGCCTCTGCAGTGAGGACACGAGGGGTATCGGCGACGCCGTGATGAACGCTCCACTCCAGACAGCCAACACCACCAGCTTAGCAGCTGTCTTACCCAGCCGCGGCTTCAGCGGATGCATGATGATGATATACCGGTCTATCGACATAGCAAGCAATGTATAAGCGCTGACGAGCACCGACACTGCTTGCAAAAAATTCACCGCCTTACACATAAACGCACCAAACGGCCAGTACCGCAGTAACAACATGGACACAAAAGAAAATGGAACACAAAACAGTGTCATTAGAATGTCTCCCACGGCTAAGTTCGTTATAAAATAATTCGTCACTGTCTTCATTCGCGGTGTAGTGAACACTACGGAACAAACTAAACCGTTGCCTACTAAAGCAGTTACAAACACCGTAATATACATCACGTACACTAATACTTTGAAAATACCCGTTGTAATATCATCTTCGGTGTGAAAAATACAAATGAGTTCGTCCGAATAATTATAGTTTAGATTGAAATACGAATCGTTTTGACAGTTGACGCACGTATAGTTATATTCCATGGTACTTCCACTGTCGAGAAACATCTTCTACTGTTCACAAGTTCATAATGTATTCTTCATGATTTTCTGAAACAAAAAAAGTAACGTTATTGTTTTGTAGTGCCTATGGACGTTTATCAAAATAAACAGGACAAATTAAAATGAATGCAAGGTAATATAATATTAATAAAAAACTAGACAAGACTATCTAACACGAAACTACGAAATACTCGTACATACACCCAAGCGTTTGAAATTGGAATATTTTACTGCCTGAGTGCACGCTTTCATTCTACATACGGAACATGTGTGCAAAGTGTTAAGTATGCTTTTAAGCACAGCCCTTAAATCTGTACATTGCCACTCATGAATTCAATACTTTTAAACCCCTACGAAAAACGACGGGGTGTTATGAGTATAACGTATGTGTGGGTGTGTGTGTGTGTGTATGTGTGTGTGTTTGAGTCATCGTAGCTCCCGCGAACGGTTGAACGATTTTGATTTTGTTTTTTTTTTATTAGAAAGGTTAATTAGTCGGGACTCGGGAGTGTTCTTAATTATATTTGATGAAAGTAGGGTTTAGAAGGCCGCAGCCACAAAATGGCGAATTACATTAATTTTTTCACAACTCCCATATTGACATGGTGGGTTTCAACTAGTACAATGATAAACACTAAACACACTTTTTTTTCCTCTTTGGCAACTGAGCCGTGTTGACTATTCTGCCAGCGTCACGTATTGACGGCAGATTATTGTATTGAGCCGTCGAACTTTGCACTTTGTGGTAGGTGACTAAACACACTTATGACTTCAAATTATAATTTGTCAACTGAACTTTGTAAAGAAAAAAAATCTGTTTAGTCATAAAACATATTCTTCAACTATAAATTAATTTTTGCCGTATAAAAACCTTATTTAACGTCAAATTATCGGAATCTTAAAACAAAAGACAAAAAGCGTAACATTAAAAAACAAATAAAAAATTTAAAATCTTTGACATATATGTCGGCGCCAGCGTTGGCTGAGCGGTATAGGCCGACATCAGGGGTTTCGTGGTACCAGGTACATAACATTGAATAATAATCTTCATTGCAGTAATAACCTCACTTTAATAAAAGTAATCACATAACATAACTCAGATAGGTAAACAGATAGGTTCGCACTGGACTAGTGTCTTCGTTGGTGTCTCAAATCCAACTCAGCTCTGCCTAGCTTCCACTTCCCAACACGACTCTATCCACGTGAGAGCTGGCTCACATTAGGTCGGACCGACAGTTTTACCGGCCCGACAAACGTGTCGGATCCATATTGGCGTATGTATGTCAATAGCGCCGTTCACATTAGGGCGACCCGGCCAAACTGTCGGAGCCGACACAATTACCGTATACGTCCAGCCACGATTTCTGTCGGATCGGACATAATATTGGCGTACTAGCAAGTATGGCGCCGTTCACATTTGTCGGCGCGAAGCGGCGCGGGCGGCGACACCCGCCAGCCAACCTCCCACCCGCCCTTACCCCGCTCTCGGCACTTGCGCAAGCAGTTTCGTCGACGTGTATGCAGAGAAGATACGTTTATACACTTATTAAGGTTTGAAAAGTTCCAACTTCATTTCGCTCGGCAATTATTGGATGCACCCAATATTTAATTTTTCTTTTTGTCTGCCTTTTATTTAAATACCACATTGCAATGAAAACGTCGTCGTCGTCCATCCTATACAAAAGCCAACTCACAACTGTTTTGTGACGACCCAGGCCGGGCAGTAAAACGACCGTACCGACAGTTATATTCACATTAGGTCGGGTCGGCGGCGTCAAGTGTGAACAGCAACACCCGGCAGTCGGTGAACGGCAAACTGTCGGTCCGACCTAATGTGAACCAGCTCTGACATCGCTAGCGCCATTTGCAATAACAACTGACGTCACGGCGTTTACCATAGACTTTGTAGGTACTAATGTAATCAACTTCACAACTTCTTATTTCTGAATATCGTTCGCCACGACATAATTATATTTTTTCAAAATATAAAATATTGTAGTCACATCTAAACCCCAACAAACGAACGATGTATCCAGCAGGACTATTTCGTATCTCCGTTCACAGTTCATAGTGATGATGATCACTGGTCAAAGTGTTCAACGATCAACTGTCAAACAGCTAGTTTCGTATTGAAACTAGCTGTTGACTGGCCTGGGGGTCGAGTCTGCTATTGCAATCGTGTCTCAAAGACCGGTCAATGATCGATTTTTGACGTATAACGTCAAACTTATGACACATTTCCCATACAAAAACTGTCAAAGTTGCCAAATATTCGATCAATGACCGGTCATTGAGACACGATTGCAATAGCAGACTCGAGCCCCTAGTTGGTCTAGAAGTTAGTAACCCTGACTGATATGCCGGAGGTCGTGGGTTCGATTCCCACCCAGGACAAATGTTTGTGTGATGAGCACGATCATTTTGTTCCGTATCTGGGTGTAATTTATCTATAACACGTATGTATTTAGAAATATATAAGTATGTTTATCAGCTGTTTAGTACCCATAACACAAGCTCTCAAGCTTAACTTGGGACTAAATGGCGTTGTGTGAAAAGTTGTGGCATATTTAATTATTTAAATAAAAATATTTAAATAGCCCTGCCAATCGCGATTTCGCGATACGGCTTGAAGCCAATAGTAGGTAGGCCAAAAAAAACATTCTGCCGAAGGAAGTTGTATATTCATTCAAACGAGTTGTATATTCAATTACAGATACCTATTAAGATCTTTTCTTTCAGTGGATGAGACCATTGAATCGAATCAATTGCTCATACCCATAAAAGATAATACTTACAATTTATTTCCCAGCCGTTTCTTATTAAAATAAAAAACAATATATCTGGCAATAAAATTCATATAAGAATTTACACACGTATTCACTAGCAAACGTTTTATCGTAGTAAGTATTCCATTACCATGTGAAATTTTGATATGTACATAATCTCAATGAACTTTTACAACAATACTTTGAAAGGAAAACGTGCTTTTGACGTTTTCAACATGATATGAGAACTAATCTTTCATATTGCATTTTAATAAAAAAAGCAACGGTTTTACCGTTAAACAAAGACATTCAATATTAAATCTTGTTGTTAGCAGTTTGTTACTAACCACTAACTACGTATGGACTGCTTAGGTCTGAAATACAGTTTTTTTTATTTTTTTTTATTTATTATACATATTTTGTCAAGTTAATAATAATAACCCCGCAGGGCAGCTTGTGGCAGTAGCGACCCCACGGACCTGATCTCCCGGGAGAAGTCTTGTTCCTAATCTCTGGCTTACCTTTATTGGCCGGCCAGAGTGAACTCTGACGAGGAACGGATCTCCCACCTCTTTCTTGCCTTAGTTGGCCAATACATACATGTGTATTATAGATTAATGCCTCCCAGACACCGGACAAATGATCGTGCTCGTTACACAAACATTTGCCCTGGGTGGAAATCGAACCCACGACCATAGCAGCAGCATAGCAGTCAGGGCCACAAACTACTAGACCAACAAGCCAGTCAGATGTACCATCTTATATGTTAAAACGAGAAGTTTTTACCAGGCCTATTAATTTTGCCTAGTGGGGAGTCTGTTCCACATCCAACCTTCAGCCCGGTTAGTGGTCAGCCACTTATCTAAAAAGTACTAAAAACTCTAGATTGAAGCCTGATATTCTGCTGTTTTTACTAGTCACGATTTAAAGATTTTATATTTTCTCTTTTGCTCATTAACAGTGCCAGAAATAAAGCACGTGATGAAACAAAAAGATCACTGAGAAACAACATTTTATGAGATATAGGATCTAACGATACACTTGTATGCACTGACTACGTTTTTGCAATTAATTATGTTTAACGTCGCATAGAATTGTCTTTTTATCCGAATCTAAATATATATATTCTTAGATAAAACCTCTGTACAAGTCGGTTACAACCTTTTTATTGCATTCATTCTTCGTTTGACTCTTGACATTTGTTCGGTGTTGGACCAATGGTTGTCTTTTGATAATTTTCTGGTTAGGTAAAATTGTTTTATAAGGAATAAAACTTCCTAGGTTGATTGTTCTTTAGATTTTCAATATTACCTGCTTCTGATTTCTAACATCAGAAGTGGGATCACCACGCGTTTGAGACCGTTTGCCATCCACAATTTAGTGTTTATTGTATGAGTGGTTTGTAAAATTACATCTCTACCGTAAGTTTTATTTCTTATAAAAAGCCGTTCCGCTTGATCCAAGGGACGCGACGAGGGTGTGAAACGTCCCAGTGGTAGATCTTGCGAATGGCGTCGCGATAGTGCGAACGTAGTTTTAAAACACCGCCGTATGGTAGCAACCGTTATATTAGTCCGTCCGACCGTTGTCACTGGACTTCTAGGCGCCGTAATGGATCGCAGGCGTCGTAATGGATCGCACAGCCGTCGTAGTTCTCGTCAATACAATTGAGGCTTGGGCAACCGCTGCGGTAGCTCCGGCGATATACGGACAGGATTTTTAATACACTTGAAGCCATCGAGGCTAGGTTACCAGTATTAGTAGCAACCGATCGCGTTCGACTAGTAAATAATTGGAATATGGAATGCCTAGGATGAATAGGTGGTTGTTTGTAGGGAGACGTGAAGTTATGGCTAAATGCTTGGGTTACGAATGATCGATCGTTAAATAATTTTAAACTGGAGTTTACATCATTACGCCCACGTGACATTGAAATTGCTTCCGTTTCGTTTGATGTAATGAGTATTTAAACTCTAAAAGGTCATCAACTAATGCAATGTGCGCGTTAATAATTGCTACGTCTTGGCGATGTTAAAGGTTTGTCTGATGAACTAAAAGCTGTCATTGTTGTTCAAAGCATCGATGATCCTTAAATACATATAGGCGACAGCAACCAACGCCTAGTTACTCTCAAAGGATTTAGTTGAATTTTTATTTGTTTAAATCAAACCTAAATGTGATTTCCGTCAACAATGCTGTTCATCCTTCTGATAGTTCAAGTATGTCTTACTTTAAAAAGTGCGAGGTGCCTTCAGGTGATAGCAAGGTTACTTGTCACACTTGTGGAAAATTAGGCCATAAGAAGTGGAGTTGCAGTTAAAGGTTTTAAAAAATGAGGCGATAACTTCTACCAAGGGTGACAGTTCTACTAAGCCAAATCCAGTTATATCAAGCGATAACATAAATTGACCAATTAAATATTGCACCTTTTTGTAAGCAAGAGCATGAGTCGTTATGAGCACTTGATAGATCCATGTTTCCAAAAACAACGTTGGAAAAGGTGATGTCAAAAAACCAAAGAGGTAAACTTTGGCTTAGACTCGAGCCAAAACAAAGTAACGTAATGCTAGCAGTAGTTCAAAAGGTACCAGTTGATCTTTTGATTTATATTTGGACTGATTATTCTTTGATTTCAGAATCAGCATTGAAGTGTTTTATAAAGTGCCAGCTTATCATTTGATGTGTGGAATTGTAAATCATGAAATTGAGTTGACCTATTCAGTGACCTCACTCATAGAGTTCCTTGAAGTATTATGTTGTACCTACTGAGTTCATAAATGGACCTCTTTTGATCGGTATCGATGTACTGGTTTGGTTTGCCATAATTAAACCCGAAATTCCGACCTAATGGAGAGCAGTGGCTTTCAAGATCTGACATTTTAGCAACTGTGCAGCATGTGGTTGCGTTGAACGATGAGAGTGTTAGGACTCCATATTTGGAAATGATAAAGATCGATTACCAGCAATAATAAATTAACTTTTGAATGGGGCGATTGATTAGTTATGGTCAGGTACGGCCGAGTCGGGGAAAGGTCGATGCACAAGTGCATCGATATATCTCTAAAACCCACAAATGTCAAAGAGGATCGCCAATTTCTAGGTTAACGGAATATTTCCGACGTTATATCGCAGGCAGAAGCATATTCTAAGACCGCGTGTACAGCAAAAATATTGAGAAAAGAGAAATCTTGTAGAGTCCTGCTGAGTAAGATACTGCTCGCGACTATGTGATTCACTGTTTAACTAATGAATTGGTTGTACACTTGTACCGATATTTTATTTCTCAGTTGCCTACGGAATTTCACTTTGATGCCAGTACTAATGGGCTTGGTGCATTTTATTACAAACTTGTCGGAGTAAGAGGTTTGTTGGGTATTTTAGTAGATCCACTCAGTGTGCTGAGACGAGGTACCATTTCTACGAGCTAGAACTGTTAGTTCTCTTTTGTGCTGTAATTATTGGTTAGTATTGATGCAGCCACTCCGGTTATCAGGTCTTTGGTCCGAGATATGGCACTTGATAACTCTAACCTCGATTAACTCTTCGCAGATAACAACTATCGTTTGTCAGCGCATATGAATATTGACGGCAGCCATGCATCGTTGTCGTCGGGGACTTTGTGTGTGTCGTGTGTGTGAGCTAGACTGCACATATCACCGACAAACTGGACTCGCGTGGATCTTACAAGATTGTTCACGCTACCATGCCACCGCTACGAGTTATCGGCTGGTTCTTATGGAAAGAAGTCCCACGCTACGGCAGAACATGACGTGACGTTGTGGCGAGACGAGTGGACGCCGGATGCGTGCTCAGCTTTCTTCGGAAAAGTGACGTCAGTGGTGCTAATGTGTTTAGGCCACTGATACTTTGACTTTGACTGTGACTTTGAGAGAACATACGAATGTATGGGTCTCTGTTTTAGACTTTGGTGGTGCTAATGTGTTTAGGCCACTGATACTTTGACTTTGACTGTGACTTTGAGAGAACATACGAATGTATGGGTCTCTGTTTTAGACTTTGGTGGTGCTAATGTGTTTAGGCCACTAAGAGAACATAAGAACGTATGGGTCTCTGTTTTGGACTTTGGTGGTGCTAATGTGTTTAGGCCACTGAGAGAACATACTTAAGTATGGGTCTCTGTTTTTGACGCTAGTGGCGCTAATGTGTTTAGGCCACTGAGAGAACATGCCAAGGTGTGGGTCTCTGTTTTAACAGCTTTGCTAATAACAAAGTGTGTTTATGCGACATGTAGTCATAGGATAAAGCCGTTAGGGGCTTTACGATGAATACTTAGATGAATACGAGAAAATGACAAGTAAACTTTGTCATGTGGCAGTGTATGGCGAGTGATAGAAGTCCGGATTCTATCATTCACGATACACTGAATTTTATTTTTCATTCTAATTAAGTTTCAAGCTATTTTGTGTTATAGCACTTTTTGAAATACCTCTCTGTGAGCGCTTGAGTGCACGCTTGCGCTCATGGTACGGGTATCAGAAAAAAATATTTAGAAGCCATTTTCTTTTCTTTGCTCCAGGTATCTACATGCTTTGACCTTAACTCAAACTGGGTTAATTCCTTACAAATTCTCTTTATGTGTTTCAGAGCATTTGAGCTTAGTGATAATGACCTGGTTGCGAGAGATGAATCAAGTACTGCGATCAGATGTTGCGGTCGAGGACGCCGCGCTGTCAGGAACGGCCGTCTTAGATAAAACCTCTGTACAAGTCGGTTACAACCTTTTTATTGCATTCATTCTTCGTTTGACTCTTGACATTTGTTCGGTGTTGGACCAATGGTTGTCTTTTGATAATTTTCTGGTTAGGTAAAATTGTTTTATAAGGAATAAAACTTCCTAGGTTGATTGTTCTTTAGATTTTCAATATTACCTGCTTCTGATTTCTAACAATATCTAAATATATATAACTCAAAGGTGACTGACTGACTGACATAGTAATCTATCA
Source organism: Euplexia lucipara (assembly GCA_921972225.1). NCBI lineage: Eukaryota > Metazoa > Arthropoda > Insecta > Lepidoptera > Noctuidae > Euplexia > Euplexia lucipara. The sequence goes on from OV179148.1 coordinate 14,080,869, forward strand.
ACGCACAGCCCAAACCACTGGACGGATCGGGCTGAAATTTGGCATGCAGGTAGATGTTATAACGTAGGCATCCGCTAAGCTGCATTTTGATCAATTCTATTATAATATATATTTGATTTTCGACTGATTGAACTGAAATTAAAGATTGGAGCTACTATGATGAAGACGTCCGCTTAAATAGGATTTCTTTCCTCATTTAAAATGTTCATCTATACTAATAGGTATTATAAAGCAGAAGAGTTTGTTTGTTTGTTTGGTTGAACGCACTAATCGCAGGAACTACAATCTAGGATTGAAAAATTATTTTTGCGTTGGATAGTCTATTTATTGAGGAAGGCTATAGGCATATAACATCACGCTATGACCAATAGGAGCGGAGCAGCAATAAGAAATGTTGCAAGCGGGAAAAAGGCTTCCGTTGCGTGCACTGCGTAAACGGTTAAAATTACGCAAAAATCAAGTAAGTAATACGAAATTATTCCTCTTTAAAAGTTCTAAAAATAGTCCTCGACAGCATAGTCTATACCTTAAGGTTATCTCACTATAACCCTTTTGATGGAAATCAAATTTGTTCTAAAATAATGCATAATTTGCGAGGAAGTTTGTATTAACATGGTATTAATCCTTATTCAAATAAATACGTTAATCATCACAAGTATTTAATTTACAAACTGCCCTTTGCATCGTTCAATTGAAATTGAACGATGCAAAGGGCAATTTTGTATGAATTAATATCTTAGGAGACATCGCATTTTTTAAATAACAGCAGTAAAATAATTATCACTTGTGCGCGCACATAATTATGATGTACCTTATGTACAAGGCACCGCCCTTGGAGTGCCTTGTACATTAGGTACATCATAATACCGCGGCGGGCAGTTGAAATTAACCTACAGTGTATGTGATTTAAAAATAATAAATAAAAATAATTAATGTAATTTATAAAGACCCAGTATTTTTACCTAACGTTTTAAAGTTCCACTCTTACTGATAAAAGCGTGATGTAGGCACCTAAAATAGCTCCTAAACCTACGTATTACTTAAGAATAATTTTACCTTCTACGTAAACGAAGTCGCGGATTAAAGTCAGCTTTAGCCCAAAGTAACTATTCCACGCGGACGAAGTCGCGGGCAGAAGCTAGTTTCATCAATATGCTTAGTGTTAATAGTCTTCAAATAATATCCAAAAGAACAGACAGTCAATTGCCATCTCTTGACTATAGGGGTAGCAATCTAAGAAGTGCATTTTGACGTTTTTCTCTTTTTGTGTCGCTATAACTTTGTATGTACAGACGCCAGCACATCAAGCTACTCCAAACTGTCAATTTTTCCCAATTGAAAATTAACCTTATTCTATCTGCAATAATGTTGAAAAACTACCAAAGATATTTTACACATTGGGGTAGCTTGATGTGCTGGCCTCTGTACGTCTAAGTTAAAAACCGGAAAAATCAAATTCATTATCCTAATTATTTACTATGGTACCCACACACTATAACGACGGGTATCATTAGTAAAGTTTAACTTTATGTTAAGAAAATGCACTTAAAAATCACGAATTCATCTTTGATTAATACTCTGACAGTAAGTTATTGCAATGTTAGGTCCTTGCGTTGGTTACCGTAGTGTCGTGAGTACGACACTCGCGACACCGTCAAAAGCCATTTTTTAACCGTAATAAATCTTTTGATTGAGACAAAAACAAAAAAACGAAACTAAAAGTTATTTACTTCGTTCTATATGCTGCTCATAATAAATTGAATTATGTTTGTACGCGAAATGAACTTTATTAAATTTTAATGATATTGTTGCTGTTAGGTATTCATCACTATAATTAATTAATAACTCGACAATTCCAATTTACATTGAACAGCTAATTATTCGAATTGTATTAATTAACTATTTTGCATTATATCAGTTAATAAGATAAGCGGCTGATATGTATTCGTTGGTATATTTTTTATCCTACTTACAAAAAAGGAGGAGGTTTTCAATTCAGTTTTTTTGTGTGTTTTTTAAAGAATAGAATAGAATACCTTATTGGAGAGGTTCTTCAGAAAGGTCAGGTGTGTAGGACTCGCAACCGGCGTGTGTGTATGACAACATGTATGAATGTAAACGAAGCAAAAGAAGTATGTAAGAATCGTAGCATATGGCGCTCTGTAGTTTCTGCCTACCCCCATGGGAAAAAGGAGTGAGTTTATGTATGTATGTATGTAGAATAGAATAATAATACTCTTTATTGTACACCATAAAAACTTAGAAATTATAACTTTTACCTTATGTGTTACCTAATAACTTCATCATTTATGAACCGATTAGATTTTTTTTTTATTTGTGAGTTTATATTTTCCGTGTGGTTCCATTTCAATTTCAAAGAAATCGGTTTTGTAGATTGCTTTTAATATCGAAAAAACTGAAAACCATCAACACGAACAAACTAAAAATTGCAAAAAAATAACTTATAAACAAAAAAAATACAACTTACTTCATAAAAAAATACAACTTACTTCATAAAACTTCATATAAAATGTGTAAAATAACTCTCGTTTCGGAAGTCGGTGGCAAATAATGAGTGAAACAAAACCACCAAAACCACAATACGGAATATGCATGCAATTTAAATTTGGTTCGAATATTTTTTTTCCGAATCTTTAATGGCAGAAAATATAAACTAAATCATTATTTTACTTTTTAATAGCGTAATAATTATTTAAAATTAAAAATAAAAGTGCGAATTAAGCGCGGGAAATTCTAATTTGTGAAGCGCATCACCATTGGTTATAACGAAACGTGACGTCAAATACTACGACAACAAGTTACGCCTACAAAACATACAATGTGTAAGTATGACATTAAGTATTGGAATGGACTTTTTATTGGAAAACATAATTATTGCTTTGTGTGTTATGAACTAATTTAATGTTCAAGTGTAATTTTAGATTCATAGTTAGGTTATAAAACATTTAAGAAAAATTACTTTAAGTGGTATTGTAAAAGCACAATCAGACTATGTTTTTGCATTCGGGTACAAGCAATACCTGTAAACTGGTTTTTGAGGTTTTTTCATGGTGAAATAGTTAGAAGAACGAAAACACCCAAAGTAATAGTAATAGGATCATAGTAAATGACATCATCGAACCGGCGCGCGAAAATGGCGGCGTTTAAACAGCTCTAATTTATTCTGTATTTTAAATATTTTTTTAGGCTTCATTACTGCATTTTTAAACATGTTTATATTATTTTACTATGTTAAAACGTTGTAAACAGCGAATTAAAAATATAAAAAAATACATGCATATACCCTATTGTATTTCTTTTACATTACAAACAAATACTATAATTGTATTATTATTTATAAAGACAAAAATGGTGTCATATTAGTTATTGATTCAGTACAAGTCACCCCGTGAAAACTTGGCTGAAGTAAACCGTCAATGCCTAACATTAATCACCTACCTATATTTTCATTTGGGTGATTTGTACATAACAGTAGGTAAGTCAATAAGCTAGGTAGGTACGTACCTATGTAGGTACGGATTATAATATTCTCCGTACAAGGCGCATCTGACCGTATGTAAATTCTGTTATACCACTGCACTGCTGTGTATTAACATTGCAGTTTCGTATTCCTGTTAATAATTCTGTACGTGTCTGACTTAGAGAACAACATTTGAGTCCTGAGCTTTTAAAAAACGGCTTAAACTAAATGGTGAACATCTAAATTACAAATACCATAACACTGTATATAATTAGAAGGACTTATACACCTAATAGACCTTATTGGTGGGGTTCTTCAGAATGGTCAGATGCGTAATACCTACTCGCAACCGGCGTGTGTGTATGACCGATGATGATATTGTGGAAATAAGTAAAATTATATTATTTGTAAATTAATTCAGAACATATCTGATGAGAGGCTGTTACCTGTAGTCAGGTACATAATTATGTAGTTATAAATCCCTATAATATAAGTTTAAAACACGATTTGTAAAAACTGGTTATTTTTCTTTTCTCTGCTGGTTTTATTTTGTAGTGGCAGCACGCAGTTCAACACAGAAGGTTGACGGCTGGCTAATTGGCAATCCTGCGGATGTGGATGTGGATTTGTGCCCGCTTATTTATACATCGAAAATTTATTGCCATTCAAAGTCAAACGAACATTATTCTTATGTCTAATTAACTAAGGAATTTCAAATTAAACTTTCGAATCTCTTCAATCTTCAATAAACATTTTTTTACAGACACATTTGATACGCCTATTTTTGTTAAAATTAAGCTGTTGTTATGTACTTACATAATTAGGAATTCCAATATTCGATCATTAATCAATTAGGGAATTGACTCTGCGATGAATTCCTGGTAAAGCGGGCTAATTGTGGAAGATAGATCACCACAGTGAAAGCAACTTGTGATAAAGTTCAAACACTGGTTTTATTTTAACCGACTGTGCCAGAAGGGGAGGGATTGTTATTTTTTTCGAGTGTGTGTGTAGTTACACAAATGTTTGTGTCGCTCTGTAGCCCAAAAAACTGTATTTTAGCTTTGAGAGGTTTCGTAAGCTTCGTCTGAATGATGTGATGTGAGTGGATAGTGGAGCAAAACTGTAAAAATAAAATGGTCTAGTTTTACCGTCATGTTTTTTTTTCAAAGTTTTTTTTTAACGGCCTCCAGGAGAAGATTCCAAAAATATGTAAACTGTACCAAAAAAATATGATATCAAAAAACCCAACTGCAGAAAGACCAAACGACTAGACGACTTTTCAATCTGTAAAAATAATAATATTTATAGACAAGAAATTTAGCAGGTATACACAACTTGCCTTAAAGCTAGGTCTATTAGCATCTGATGTCGAACAAGGCGTGTAGGCGTGCGGTAGCGAGCAGCGCATCAAGCCCTCAGATAAAGAATGACCAAGTGAGGTTAAAACAAGAGAAACAGTTTAAATATAAATATGCATAAATGGTTGCGGTAATCTGGGTGTGTAAAGTGAATAGAATGAAAGTATGTGTGTATCAGTTGGTCGTATTCGTATCTATTCGGAAATTTAACTAAAATCACTGCCACCAACTGCAAAAGACGAATTCAGAGTTACCTCAAAACTTATTTTTTTAAAAGGCTGCGTTTTCAAGACACATTTCCAGCTGTTGCAAATGTGTCTTGAAAACGCGAGATTGGATCAATGCTGCTGCTAAATGTTGGTACCTACCTATACCTACTACAGGTACATTTCAACTTCAACTCTCTAAGGGGTTTGACATTATTAATACGTATGTGTGAAAATTAACAACAAAGCATAGTCTGTGATGTTCCGTTAGAAGTTTAATTTACACATGTACCAAACCCTAAACTAAAAGCATGTTGTTATATATTATTATGTTAGTAATAATAATAATTAACCCTTCGAATATGGGTATTTCCCTCATATACAAATATTTAACCATGCCTCGAGCTTTTCAGTCAACAACTGAGTTATGTGGTTTAGTGAACTTAATGTACCTAGATATTATTAGGAGATAAAATGATTGTGTCTTCAAATTGATATGGAACTAAATCACAACAAATTTAAATAAAATTTAAAATGTAAATTAATTTGTGAATGTAAATTAGATTACTTGATAGACACATGTAGGATAGATAGCGTGCGTGGTGGAAAATCCTCACGAATGTCCTCCGCCCTGGGCAGGTTGGAGGGGTCTGTCAGAGTCTTACTGACTAAAACCCACCCCGGCGTTCCGTCGCACACCTGCACCGGGGGTCACGGGAACAGAAAATATACCTAGATTAAAAAAAGATTAAAGATACCGGGCTGGTATCCGCAACTCCACGTCTAAGCGCGTATTTTGCGTATGGGCTATAATCTACCACGCGGGCCCAGTGCGAATTGGTAGATGTCACATGTCTTCGAACTTTTTGGTTCTAGGACATGCCGGTTTCCTCACGATGTTTTCCTTCACCGTTTTGGAGAGCAGTGGTGATGAAATAAATTACACAAAGTAATGCGCCTGCCTGGGTTTGAACCCACGACTTACTGTTCGTAAGTCGGGGCCGCCACCACTGGGCCACCGCTGCTCTCATATATACCTATTATTTAACTTCAAATAAAAAAATCTTTCTTTTCTAATACAAAAAGTCTGAATGATAAAATGCCCCTTTATCGCATTAACTTTACTGTTCTTTTTTTGCGAGAAATTACATCCCTTTGTGAAAAGAATTGCTATTTTACTTCTTCGCCGACAAACATCTCAAAGTTCTATAACTATTTTACTTTGACATATATAAATCTATTACTGTTACTGTTAGCCCGCATCATTCCACTGCTAGGCAAAGGACTTTTCCCATGACTTCATGCTCTTTCGATCCAAGACTACCAAGGCTTAGTATATTTTATATTTCATAAATTATGATTCAGGAGGACAAGTAGGTATTTAATCAGAAGTTGTATGTTTTTAATTCATTGACATGTATGGCGCATGCTATTTAATATGTGATAGAATAATGATGTAAAAGAAAAAGTATTTTTTCCTAAAATCAATTAATTCAAGGGAATTTTATTACTTAACTTTGCCACTAAGGTCCGAATCAATTCATTACATACTGCAGCATTATCACGCTGCTGAATTGATTCGGCTGAATAAAAACTATTTCCTTTTTGTGTAAGTCGAACTCATTTCTAATTTTTTCTTATTTCGGTTCAAACTTGGAAGCATGAACATTCCATTGGATGACAGAGAAAATTTTTCTGGTCAATTGGCGTCATATTTTCTGAGAAGAAGCATATTATTCTGTTTTAATGAAGAAATAACTAAATTATACATCTAATCAATATTGTTTACTGTCTGCAATCTGTGCAAGTTGTCTGTTTTTAACAAAGAACCGGTATGTATTTAAAACATTTTAAATTTTAGCTGCTTGGAAGGTTCTGTTTTGAGTATTATGGTGTTCATTTCCTTTTATTTTCTCACCATAGATTCGCTCAGAATCGGTTCAAGGAATACCTTTTTATCAGCGGACTGGTGTTCCGAGTAATTTCTACGCCGCGACTTAATTCCGACTGAGTTCGGGAAGCGTGTGCATGCAAGCGGGTGACTCCGTATTTTACGAGCGAAGACCCTGAAGGACGTCGTGTCATCGCTCCACGTCAAGTTTTCTCAACATTTTGGTCGTATCTTCTTTTATAAATTGTAGCAATAGCCAAGTACCTGATCAATAGTTTTTTTATTATTATTTTTATAATATCTGCTATTCGTGTCGAAAGGTCGCGGAATGAACCGTTGTTTTTGATATTTTATGATTTTAAGCACGGATACAATTTAATCGCGCCTAGGGCCGGATAGCGGTTGCAACCCCTTCTCACCTTTAGGCTTTATTTTGCAAATTCACAAATTTTATTCGTTTCAAAATAATCCTCATCATTTCGCAACTTTACTGAAAAACATATTTTTTTTTACATCGCCAATTTTTTACTTTGTACATTTTTTTAATTTTTGTATATTTTTAGATCAAAATTAAACGTTAGAGAATGTGTAGACAATTTTTTTTTTTTACGCTACAAATTTTGCGCCCGAACTAAAGTAAGTGTTTTTACCTAATAACTTTGAAATTTAAATGTTTCCACATAATTTTTTTTTTTTTGTCTCATTGAGGATGGTCACTTCCTCTGGGAGCTAATGATTCTTAAGCTTATTTGTTTCAGGACGCGGATATTTTTCCATTCAAGAAAGGTATTCTAGGATTTATACCACCACTACAGATCAGTCTGTGAAGCTGTTATTTTCCTTGACATATTTTTTTCATGAAATGTAATGTTTCTTTAATGAAAAATAATTTTGTGAACTATATAACACATAACCGTCTTTTATTTTGTCCACTTATCGCAGCAAATATAACGATAGGTTTCCTGATTTTTACTTAATATCCCTAGCTAGCGGTAGTTAGAACCCGTAGGGTATATTTGGTGACGTATGAATTTTTAGGCTTCGGTTTTCAAGGTAAGCTTAGTATGAACGGTTATCTACTATATAAAAATAAGTCGGGTTTTCCTTCCTGACGATATAACTCCAGAACGCAGGAACCGATTTGCACGGTTTTGCATTCGTTGGAAAGGTCTCGGGCTCCGTGAGGTTTATAGCAAAGAAAATTCAGGAAAAATAACAATAAATTACATTATTAGAGCTAAAATACTAATAAAAATAAATTAAGTTACATAAATCAGATGCAACCTTCATAGTCACTATGAAAAATTATGACACAAAATTAGAGAAAAGTAAATGACAGATGACATAATGTCAGGCAAAAAGTAAATATTGAAAAGTATTGTGTTCACTGTGAAATTGTGAAAAAAAAAGTAAAAAAAATAAGTTATTCGTTTCCTAACATTTCAATTGGAAACCATCAAATCCATAACGTGTATTGTGCAATTTTTTATTGAATTTCAACAGCAGGCATTTGTCTTTAAGGTGGTAAGTTGAACTGTGTAAATTATGTCGATCGTGCATAGTTAGGTAATAAAAATAATATTAATAATCTTCTTCTTTAATATATAAAATTTTCGTGTCACAATGTTCGTTCACATACTCCTCCGAAACGGCTTGACCGATTCTCATGAAATTTTGTATGCATATTCAGTAAGCCTGAGAATCGGCTACTATCTATTTTTCTAACCTCTAAGTGATAAGGGGTGTTCACCCCAAATTTGTATTTTTTATTTTTTTGATATATTTTTTTATTATTATTTTTATTAAGTATGTGGCATCAAAAAATACATACAGCTCTAAATTTGCACTTTTTTATCACCAACCCTTGATTTTTAATAGTCATTTTCATAATTTTATCATTTTCTATCCCGCTCGATAACATCAATTATTATCACTTGGTAAGTTATCCCCTCCATGGTGTCACTTCTCACCCTGTAAACAGCACGGAGTAGGGATGTTACCTCTACAGTTTTCGGCTATTATTTATTAGTGTTTATGCTTCAAGCGTAGTAGTTAAACATTTTTACTATCTCAGTGTAACTCTCATATCAAATATATTCTCGAGTAACTTTATTATTTATTTATTAATCTATAATATAAAAATGAGTCGCAAAATGTGTTGGTAAGCGCATAACTCAACAACGCCTGGACAAATTTGGCCAATTCTTTTTTTTATTGTTCGTTGATGTTCAAAGATGGTTTTTACGGCGACAAAAAATCCAATAGTTGCCGGAAAAACCCTAAAACAGACCTTTCTTTTTCCCATAGAAACGTTTTCTAACTAAAATGAGCTTTATTGCTATTTTATAAAGTTCATATTGAATTACAAGCACTCACTGTTGTTTAAACAATGTAGGTATGTTCCTAACGTCTAAGAGTCAATTTGCACATTAAAAGATATACGGAGCAATCATAACCAATTTGGTGGTGCAAAGATTTTATTAGCAGGAGATTTTTGTCAAACATTGCCAGCTGATGAACTCAATGCATGTCTAAAGTCCTCCAATTGTGAAAACATGTCAAAGTATTTCATTTAAGCAAGAATATGCATGTCGAATTGCAAAATGACCAATCTGGAAACATATTCTCATAAACAACTCATTGACATTGGTAGTGGCAAATTTCCTATAGACATGTTGACTGGCTGCATTAACATTTCTCAAAGTTTTTGTCAGTTAACTCGATCAAAAGATGAACTTATCCAGAAGGTGTTTCCAGGTGTTTCTCAAAATTACAGGAACCATGATTGGTTGAGCGAACGAGCTATATTGACTGCAAAAAACATAGATGTAAATGAATTAAATTTAAAAATGCAAGAACAAATTACCGGCGAATCGAGGATATATAAATCAGTTGATTCGGCTACTAACCAAGATGATGTAGTGAACTATCCACCAGAATTTTTAAACTCGCTGGATTTGCCAGGATTGCCACCTCAATCTTCAATTAAAGGTTGGATCGGTAGTTATAATGTTGCGAAATATCAACCAACCGCGTCTTTGCAACTGCACACGGTTAGCGATAAAAAAATTACTAAACAACGTGATAGAAGCAACTATACTGAAAGGAAAGTATAAAGGAGAAGACGTTCTCATACCGCATATCTCAATTATACGGAATGATGTGCCGTTTGACTCTAAACGACTACAGTTTCCAGTTCGGCTTGGTTTTGCTATGACCATAAACAAGTCCCAGGGGCAATCATTAAGTGTTTGTGGTATTAATCAGGAAAACCCATGTTTCTCACATGGTCAATTGTATGTTGCCTGTTCCCATCCCCAAAACCATCAGATTTGTTTGTCTATATGCGCCAGATAATCAAACAAAAAACATCGTTTATCACAAAACACTACAATGAAAATAAAACTGTTTTTTGTTAATAATTATGATTCACATGATTAACAATAACGGGATTACTTATTTTAAAATGCTTATATATGTTTTATTTAATTATATTTCTTATTCACAACGCCCTATCACCAGGGTGACGGTTCTGTTTAGGAGATTTTTTTGCCCCGACAATAAAATATAAAGGAACAAAAAAATGTCACATTACAAATCATTTTGACAGGAATTTATTGCAATTTAATTAGGCAGTACGAAGTCTGCCGGGTCAGCTAGTTTAGCCTATATCTTTGTTTACTAGCTTGGCGTTCGCTGACTGCTGGTTCCTGGATTGTTTTTGTCCAGCTGTACATGCCGTGCCTATTTTTTCGCTAGGATTCAATCGTCTTTTGTCTGTTCTTTCATTCGTTATTAGGTTTATACTAGTTACATCATGTCAGAAGAGCGGTTCCCTATTGGTGAGACTCCATGTCGTGGTAGTCCCATCATTTCGCGACCACCACCACCTCCTATTCCGCCAAGAGCTTCTCGCGCTTCCTCACAAAGTGTCGTTCCTTCTCCAATAAGATCTGATGAATGCCTACAATTTACCAGGCAGTTCTCTCTTACTAAGTGGAAGATTAGTTTCGATGGAAAGACCTGCGTACGTTTATTTTTCATGAGTCTAGAAGAGTGCAGGGAGGCCGATAATTTATCTGATTGTTACTTAATTAAGCGATTCCATGAAGTCTTGTCAGGTGTCGCACTTCAATATTTTAGGTTAATCCGTCGTCCGGGTCTTTCTTTCTTTGAGATCAAAGAAGCCTTTTTTAAGACATTCGGTACGACCGGAACAGCTAATAAGAGAATTCATTATCGAGGTTTCTTACTTAAATGCTAAACTGAGCAAGCCTATTGAAGAATCAGAGTTGTTGCAGATCATCACTCACAACATGTTGCCAAAGTACACTCCTTGCTTGTCCATCCAAAAATTTCATGACATCAATAATTTAATCGAAGCCGTTACTCATTTCGAGTCCTTTCTAAAACCTCCAAAGGCGGTAGCCAGTCTCGATTGTGTTGCCGACCAGTCGACTTCTCAGGCTGTTAACCCACCAAAACCCAGGCCGAACAAAACTTCCCATCAACCAACAACTAGTAAGCCTCGGATTTGTCCTAGTTGTAGTCAGTCTCAGCTTTGCTTAAAATGTAACAAACTTGGTCATTCTTACCGCTCTTGCCCAGAGATCACAGGCATGATTTGTTTTAAGTGTCGCACTCCTGGATTTATTACTAGAGAATGTCCGAAATGTAATCCAAAAAAATGCATAGACCACTGGCGGTACGCTTCTTTCCCTACAGTATCCCCAGTGTTTACTTTAGATTCATTTGATAACCGACCGTTTATTGAGGTATTATTATGTGGTAGAGTTGTTATAGCATTGCTTGACTCTGGTGCTCAGATTTCGCTTGTTAGCGATAATTTTATTCAGCAACTTGGTATTTCTTTGACATCAAAAGACGCTTGTCCCCGTGTTATATCGGCTAATAATTCACCGATTGATATTCTTGGTTCGGTATATCTTCCAGTTAAATTTAACGGTACAACTTTTATTCATGAGTTTTTAGTGGCAAGTTCGATGTCATCTTCTGTTATTTTAGGTATCGAATTTTGGAATAAATTCGGTTTGACGTCTATTTTTAGTCAGGCTTTTGATAAAAATATTGATGGTAATTTGTTTATCCCTTCTGCTCAGCACTCTTCCCCTCAAGTTTCTTCTGTTAGTGAGGTTCGTTATATTCATCCTCGTAACATCTTATCGCCGGATCAAGAGTCTTCTCTTCAACAAGTTATTAAGGAGTATGAAATTATCTCTTCGGAAAAAGTTGGTCTGGGAAAAACATCTTGGTTGTCCCATAAAATTAATACTACGGGATACCCTATCCGTCAAAGATATTATCCCTTATCCCCAGTCAAGTTGAAGATTCTCAATGAAGAGATTGACAAAATGTTAGATATGGGTGTTATTCGTCCTTCTCGTTCTCCATGGGCTAGTCCTGTGGTAATGGTGACAAAAAAGGATGGTTCTGTTCGGTTTTGTGTCGACAGTAGAAAACTGAATAGTGTGACAGTCAGAGATTCCTATCCTCTTCCCCGTATTCACGATATCCTCGACAACCTTCGTGGTGCTAGATATATTAGCTCATTGGATTTTAGAAGAGCTTTCTGGCAAATTCCACTTGCTGATAGTGAAAGTTGTGAGAAAACAGCATTTATTGTCCCACAACGTGGTCTCTTTGAGTTTGTTAGGATGCCTTTTGGTCTAACGAACGCTGCTTCGGAGATGCAACGCCTTACTGATATGATCGTTAATTTCGAGTTTACTTCTACCAGCGACGACTGTATTTTTGGGTACGTCGACGACTTGATAATCGTATCTAAAGATTTCTCTAGTCATATGGCGCTGCTCAGGAAGGTGCTTGCTCGACTTAAAGAAGCAGGCTTATCTATAAATTTGAATAAATGCGAGTTTTGCAAAAGTGAACTAAAATATTTGGGTTATATAGTTAATGAAAAGGGTCTTCAAACCGATCCCGGCAAACTTGATGCCATTAAAGATTATCCTACTCCCACTTCAGCTAAGTCATTACGCGGTTTCATTGGTATGTGTTCCTATTATAGGCGTTTCGTTAAAGGGTTTTCTTCCATAATTGCTCCGCTTACTGCCCTTATCGGTAAGAGAAAGGGTAATGATCCAATAGTTTGGAATGATGCAGCCGATCAGGCTTTCACTAAGTTGAAACAAGCTCTAATCGATACGCCTGTTATGGCATGTCCTGATTTCTCGAAGCCGTTCATCCTGCAGTGTGATGCGTCAGCTGTTGGTCTTGGTTCGGTACTGACACAAAAGATAGACGATGTTGAGCACCCAATCGCCTATTATTCGCGATTATTCTCTCAAACTGAACGTAATTACAGTACTACAGAACGTGAACTCTTGTCAGTTTTGGATTCAATTAAACATTTTCGATGTTATTTAGATGGGATGAAGTTTTCAGTTATAACAGACCATATGGCCCTTAAGTGGCTCCTCACTCTTAACAACCCATCTGGTCGTTTAGCTCGTTGGGCTACTATTATCTCCCAATATACTTTTGATATTGCGCATCGTAAAGGTTCGCAACATATAGTCCCCGATGTTCTATCCAGGATCCATGCTAATCCTGTGTCGTTTGACCAGGGTCCTGAACATACTAATGACCGTTGGTATAAGAAGGTATATATAGGTGCTCGAGACACGCCACAAATGTTCCCAGCATACGCTATTAATAACGGTATCCTTATGAGACGCATGCCTGTTACTAGTCCTCTAACTTCTGAACCATGGCACGTGGTGTTACCAGCTGAAAAGGTTCCAGACGCTATTTGGGAAATTCACAATAGTTTTCCTTCGATACATCCCGGTGTTACTAAAACGTATCTAAAGCTTAGGGAGTTGTTCTACTGGCCAAATATGTTCCGTGACGTTACTTCGACGTTAAGTCAATGTGAGGTTTGTAAAGCCTATAAAATTTCGAACACGCAACCTCGCGGTCAGATGTGCTACCCTAAAGAGGTTTCCTTGCCCTGATGACAGATGATTTCTATCGATATAATTGGTCCGTTGCCCTGTGCTTACTATGGTTATAAATATATCCTTTCTATGGTAGATGTTTTTTCCAAGTATGTTTGGCTAGTTTCTCTGAAAAGGATTGACGCTCTTTCTGTTATAAAAGTGTTAGAGACTGAAATTTTCTTTAATTATGGGGTTCCGCGTACTATTCTTTGCGACAACGCTACAGTTTTTCGTAGTAATCAATTCCTTAATTTTCTCAGATCTTTCCATATTCAATCACCTACTTTTACGCCATATTATACACCCCAAGCAAATACGGTTGAGCGATACAACCAAAGTGTTATTACGTGTTTAGGTATTTTGGTTGGTGAAAACCAAAGAAGTTGGGCTAAAATGTTACCTAAAGTTAAGCTTTACCTCAATTCTTGTGTTAATCTAGCTACTGGCTTTACGCCTAATTTTCTTATGTTTGGTAGAGAGGTCCTTATGGATAGCAGTCGTGTATATAGTCAGACTCGAAGCTCTAATTTGGCAGACAGTCGGGCTCGTCATGCTTCAAACCTATCTTCTCTCAGCGAAGTTTATGCAAAGGTTGCTGATAATCTTTCTTTAGCTTTCCTCCGTAACTCTCGTGCATATAATTCTAATCGATCAGCTATCACTCTGAATATTGGTGATACTGTATGGAGAAGGAACTTTTCCAAGTCTTCTGGAAATGATTTTTTCTCTGGGAAGCTTGCTCCACGTTTTATTAAGTGCCGTGTGATAAGAGTCATTTCTAGGACCACCTATTTGCTACAGGATTGTGATTCAGTCCACTCCGGACAATATCATATCAAAGATATCTTAAAATAAATTGAATTGAATTCTCTTTGTTCCATATTTTACATTAACATTTGCTTTCTAAACCTTTTTCCTCTTTGGTTACTGGGAATATTTCTTTGTATAAGTTTTTGATTATGTTAAAATCTTCTTAAATTATCTGTTAATAATGACATCTATTTATTTCTGTGTTGTGTCAACCTGTGTACTCGGTTATTTTATTTCTTCTAATTTAACACAAATGGCGTGTCATTTAACATTCAATTTGAATTTGAATTCTGACTTGAGTTTTCTGACTTGAGTTTTTTTGATTTGAGTTCTTTGTCTTGAATACTTCTTTGACTTAATTGACTTAAGTTTTCTTTCTCAAACTTAGTTTTTTTTGTTTCTTGTCCAACTTGTATTTCGTTTCTATAACTAAGGTTGGACTTTACGTGTTGACGTTATTTATTTTTTGGGATTCCCGGTTTTTTTTTCTTATTGTCGTTAGGAAATAGTTAAGTCTTATGTTAAGTTAGGCTAGCTTTTCTTAGATGTATAGTTCCCTTGTTGTTCTTCATAGTTGTTAAGATGTGGTAGGTTAGTGTTTCACTTTAATTGAATAATTTATATTTTGATTTATGAGTTCGTTATTTTCTTTCATATTCTCCATAGATGTAATTGAGATATCGCGAGTTCGCTGGGATAACGTTTAGATGTGGTAGCCATCGCGTTTATTCAGTATCTGTTGCACTTCGATATCGTTTGATTCAGAAATGATTCCTGCAGTTGTCTTTGCCTGTTCCAGCTTTATCTTGTTTATCACTCGTACTTTCGTCCTTTTTTTTCTTAGAAAGAGGGGGTATTGCAGCATTATCACGCTGCTGAATTGATTCGGCTGAATAAAAACTATTTCCTTTTTGTGTAAGTCGAACTCATTTCTAATTTTTTCTTATTTCGGTTCAAACTTGGAAGCATGAACATTCCATTGGATGACAGAGAAAATTTTTCTGGTCAATTGGCGTCATATTTTCTGAGAAGAAGCATATTATTCTGTTTTAATGAAGAAATAACTAAATTATAAATCTAATCAATATTGTTTACTGTCTGCAATCTGTGCAAGTTGTCTGTTTTTAACAAAGAACCGGTATGTATTTAAAACATTTTAAATTTTAGCTGCTTGGAAGGTTCTGTTTTGAGTATTATGGTGTTCATTTCCTTTTATTTTCTCACCATAGATTCGCTCAGAATCGGTTCAAGGAATACCTTTTTATCAGCGGACTGGTGTTCCGAGTAATTTCTACGCCGCGACTTAATTCCGACTGAGTTCGGGAAGCGTGTGCATGCAAGCAGGTGACTCCGTATTTTACGAGCGAAGACCCTGAAGGACGTCGTGTCATCGCTCCACGTCAAGTTTTCTCAACATTTTGGTCGTATCTTCTTTTATAAATTGTAGCAATAGCCAAGTACCTGATCAATAGTTTTTTTATTATTATTTTTATAATATCTGCTATTCGTGTCGAAAGGTCGCGGAATGAACCGTTGTTTTTGATATTTTATGATTTTAAGCACGGATACAATTTAATCGCGCCTAGGGCCGGATAGCGGTTGCAACCCCTTCTCACCTTTAGGCTTTATTTTGCAAATTCACAAATTTTATTCGTTTCAAAATAATCCTCATCATTTCGCAACTTTACTGAAAAACATATTTTTTTTTACATCGCCAATTTTTTACTTTGTACATTTTTTTAATTTTTGTATATTTTTAGATCAAAATTAAACGTTAGAGAATGTGTAGACAATTTTTTTTTTTTACGCTACAATACCTACTAACATTATCGAAGAGTGTCTTGATTGTTCATCTGAATTACAAACAGGAACAATCATTGCCAGCGTATTAGTTAAACCTATGAATGGTATAATACCTATCGTACTTTTAAATACAAACGAGACCGAGGTTCACATTGACACTATTGAACCAACTTTACATAAAGTTGACTACCATTTGTGTACTTACCTACTTTTGAACAATGTAGAAATATTAACGCAGACCTTGTTAAGAAATTGTATGTACCTTAATAAATTTAAATCATTTGAATACCGAAGAGCAAATCACGATCGAAAATATTTGTGCGATTTTCCGCTAGGTACCTATATTATTATTGCCTGGTGATAAGTTAACAACAATAAACATTTACAAACATCATACTCATGTTCATATTCATATCGTTATTTGCATTCCATAGGTAATGTGTTGAGATCTTACAATGGGCTTAAAGCTAGAGTGGGTTGCAAATTAGTTTGTAACCTAATGCTCAGCCAGTTTATAGAAAAACGTACAGAATACCTTATTTGCTGAAACAAGAAGTACCTAAACAATCAGTAACATGTTACGGGAAGGTATATTTGAACCATATCACTGAGTGGTCCAGTCCATTGTTATTGGTCCCTAAAAAGATATACAGGCTGTCTCATTCAAATCGGTCAGTACGGGAAAGTCGGAAACTATAAGACATACGAAGATCTGTTCTGAGGAACCATGTCATCGATTTTAATAACCAGAAAAACTGCATTCATACATTTTAAAAAACATCTGTACTCCGTTAGGGAATCGAACCCGGTTATTTTGAAAAAAAAAACCTACACTATTTCTATTTAGAAATCGATTGTGTAGGTCTTAAGCAGTAAATGTCTGTATAAAACATGATGTCTAAAATGAATAAAATGCATTGTTTCCACATACTTTAATTTATTTCAGTAGGTGTTCGAAGTGACCACCGCCTTTTTCAGGGATAAATAGTGTAGCTTTCCGCCAGTGCAATAATTTTTGAAATTGGATCATTAGTTCCGAAGATTACTCCCTACATACAAACTTACAAACAAACAAACATTAATGTTACCTCTTTATAATATTAGTATAGATATTTGCTTACTTACTATGTAAGCGTGTTTGTTAAACCAATTAACAGGAATAATTAATAAATGTTATCATTTATTCACATAGCTTGGTTCAGTGGTTTAAAAGCAGAGATAGCCGAGTGGTGTGACCGGCGGATTGCCAAATCATAGGTCTCGAGTTCGAACCCAAGGCACGCACCTTTGACTTTTCGGATTCATGTGCGTATTGTATAATTATCACTTGGCTTCAAAAACGGTGAAGGAAAACATCGTGAGGAAACCGGCAAGCCCGAGAGATATTTCTAGAGGGCATGTGATGCAAAGTCAGAGGCCCATGGGCGGCATTTAAACTCTGACACCAAGTTAGTCACTAACCACAGGATAAGAAGAAAAAGTAGCTGACAATAGAGCGATTAAAACTGTGAGTTTACGCAAAACATATTCTCGAAAAGTACAACTATATTCTCGAAAAGTAACGTTTTTAGGGTTCCGTAGTCAACTAGGAACCCTAATAGTGTCGCCATGTCTGTCTGTCCATCCGTCCGTCCTCGCTTAAAATCTGTGATCGTTAGCACTCGAAAGCTGAAATTTGGTACCAATATGTGTATCAATCACGCCGACAAAGTGGTAAAATAAAAATTGGAAAAAAATGTTTTATTAGGGTAGCCCCCCCCCTATACGTAAAGTGGAAAGCGATTTTTTTTTTAATTTCATCCCTAACGTGTGATATATTGTTGGAAAGGTATTTAAAAATGAATAGGGGTTTACAAAAATCATTTTTTGATAATGTCAATAACTTCGGAAATAATCGCTCCAAAAGTAAAAAACAATGTCCCCCCCCCCCCCTCTAACTTTTGAACCATAAGTTTAGAAAATATGAAAAAAAACTGAAAAGTAGAACTTTATAAGGACTTTCTAGGAAAATTATTTTGAACTTGGATGGAAACAGTTTTTGTACAAAAAAGACTAAAAGTTGTGCAAAATAATATCTGGACTAAGTTTGTAGTATAATCGTATATGCAAGCATTTTTTTTAAACTTAGATTACATATTTTATTATCCTGAACGTATCTTTTTTCAAACAAAAAAATATTTATGAAAATCGGTTCTCGCAATCCAAAATTACCACCGAAAACTTCTATGTATTAATTAGTAACCCAATTCCCCGAGAGATGGCGCTGTAGGTAGGTACTTATTACATTGGGTCGGGTATTATCGAATTGTTCGGTTGGTCTCTCCTTGGCATTGGCGGTATCTTATAACTACATAAAACTTCTATCAGGAACATGCTAAGGTAATTTAGAACAAAACTAAAATTCATTTTTTTAACGCCATCAAAATGTTAAGGTAAAAACCAGTTCATAAATGGTTTGATAGATGGCGTTGCGTAATGACGTCATTTTTTTAAAAGTCTATGTTAAGATTTTCCGTGCTTTCATGACCTACCGTGGTAAAGAAAGTTGCACATAAACATATTCGTAATTCAAGTTGCAGGAGCGCGAACATAATGGATACCAACCTTTATACTCATAAGTGGGAACACTTATTATGACGGACGGGAAACTACGAAACCCTAAACTGAGCGTGGCCCGACACGCTCTTGGCCGGTTTTTAAACCTCTGAATTGACTATGATCCCGACATTTCGTATGTAACACACAACACACAACAACACACAATTTAAAACCAACAATTTAAAACAGACACACACAATTTAAAACAGTAAATGTCCAAAATATTTAGAAGCATAAAGTCGGTCCTACGTGATTATGATTATTTTACGTGCAAAGTTACTGCTACTTTCTAACAAACCGGAACAACGTGTCAGTTTTACAAAATGTCGCACGCGTTTGTGGGTAGTCACAGCCATAGAATAAATTTATTATATTACATTACGCTTCTGTAAATAAGGAGCACAATTTGCCGTTCTGTGGATAAATAGGTCGGTCGCACTCTGCAGTGCTAATCTGTAAAAACGTACGCCGTGAAGATCTAGGTGAAGTGAAGGCGAATTTAGCTGTCATTCCCAGTTTAATTCAATCAAGTTTTTATGAGGTAACTTTTACGGGATATCCGGCTGACCGCGTTATCGTGTCAATTTGATTCGCACAAACTACTTATTTCCATCTTTTGAGTACAATAAAATTGCAGCTTAAACAGTCAGCCTCATAAGTCGATATACATATCCATATTTCCTAAACTCATTAACACCTTAGCTTACACAAATTGCTAAACAAGACTAGTGCCAGGATTTAATTAACGTCTTAAAGGTTCAAAATTCACTAGTCTTGTTTAGCAATTTGTGTAAGCTAAGGTGTTCATGAGTTTGGAAATATGGATATGTATATCGACTTATGAGGCTGACTGTACCTACCACTTTGTGGATAAACGTTTATTTAGGTCCGAAGTCCTATAGTGAAAGAAGAGAAAGAAAGAAAAGACATTTATTGGCATCAGATTGAAACACTATTTTATTTTTGTTTGCATTGTCATTTTTGTTTTGCACACTAAACACTAAAATGGCACGTCTCGCGGCTGCGCGAAAAGGTATGAGGTAGGTACAGGGTGTAAAGTTCCTCATTCCCATAGAAAAAGAAGGATCCTTCGACCAGACGGGTGATGTGTCTGGTGGGCTACTACTGCCCGATGGTTGTGGTCGGGATCTTGTATAAGTTCATTCGCACGGATAACTTTAACATCGCGATGTAGGATATCAGTCATTAGTTTGTATGTAGCGAGATAGATGTCGCTACAGGTTCATTTTAGCCGTTTCCAGCGCAATCTCAAATTGCTGTTTGGATTATTTTGCGTTCGTACGAACAAAATGTCACCGGTTTCAAATCACATGCTGCCCTGTAATTTACTGCCTTTCAGCGAAATTAAGCGCATTTATGGGAGAAAAATTCGTGCTGTATTTCGACTGACCTAACACACCGCCCTTCGTTCGTGCCCCGTGTTTGTAAGCGAATAAACACGATATTATTTATTCCTTAGGTATTGTAAAAAAACTAACAACGAATTTCTAATGAGAGTGTAAGTAGATCAGGTAGCCTTTTCCCAACTATGTTGGGGTGGACTTCCAGTCTAACCGGATGCATCTAAATACCAGAGTTTTACATGGAGCGACTGCATATCGTACAGTTATAATATTCCGATCTGTCCATGTTCGTAAAACGAACGTAAAATATTATTCAGGAACATAAAACGCAGCAGGGGGTATTTTGTTCAAAGACACTATCACTGGCAGTGATGGTAGCCCACTATATTGACTTTGGCATATCTTCCACCCCCTAATGCTTTTGAAAATAAATAAATAGTGTGGCATTTTATTGGTAAAACAAATTTACAAAATCGCTTCAGTAGATCCAGTGATCTCTACAACGTCACAAGAATTCATAAACTTTACGTCGTTATAATATTATTATAGTTAAAAACAAAACAATAAAATTTAATTAATTACATAAATTCTTTAAAGATGTTAGAGTATCACTTATATACAGTTTATCTTGTCCTTGTTGTCTTTTCGTAGCATGACCAACTTTGTAAAGGTATACCTTCCAATCGGTCAGTAGGATCAAGGCGTGATTGACTGCTGCACGGCGCGGCGTGCTGTGAGTCGATTCCCGTACGAAACAAAGACATTCAATACCTATAGACCGGACATCACGAACAAAATTTTCGTCCGAAAAAGTGTGTCCTGCTGGATACAAGTCTATGAGTTTTTTGTAGTACGCTCCGCTGCCGCTCCAATATTCATATATTATTCTAGATGGCGTTACTGATACATGGGATCAAATTTTTTCTATGACATTTCCTAGACATGCCCGCTCTATAGTATTTTAAATCTCTTTGGTACGAAACAATTATTGGATGGCCTACTGGTTGTTCTAGGTTGAATATTTCCTTTGTTCTCTTAATATTACATTAGCAAAATATTATATTCGCAACATATTACATTCTCGAATTATTATATTCTCAAAATATTAGAAGTACAGTCAAACACAGTGAAAAATAGATAATATTATTAGGTCTTTACCTATGAAATTGCCGTTCTGCAGTACTGGCCATTTCAAATCAAAATAATTTTTGTTTGGCTAAGAATTCTATTTTAAAATTAATTTTATTTTAAAAACATGGTTTTATATTACCAAAAGTAGTCATTTGTTTATTGATTAGTGTTACATTTTCATCGCATTTCAATCTTTTTCATCATCATGGATACGTTAAAAATTCGAGTAATTATGGAATATGAGTACCGTCGTGGCAGCAACGCGGCACAAGCGGCACGCAACATCAACGACGTTTACGGAGCTAACACTACAAACCAACGCACCACCTGTTATTGGTTTGCTCGCTTCCGTTCTGGAAATTTTGACCTGAAAACTGAACCTCGCGGTCGTCCGAAGACTGGTCGACAATGACGAATTAAAGGCGATTGTGGAAGCTGATGATACACAATCTACGGCTGAATTAGCAGCAGCTTTCGACGTTAGCGTCAAAACAATATTGGTCCATTTGCGTCAAATTGGCAAGGTAAAAAAGCTTGACAAATGGGTGCCCCACGAACTCAATGATTGCCAGCGCGAAGTACGCGTCGAGACGTGCCTTGCACTACTCAACAGACACACAAATGAAGGAATTTTGAACCGCATTGTTGAGTGCCAAGCTCCAGGTGTGTTACTGGTGGTCTTGACTATGAATAAAAACTCCGAAAAGACTGTTTAAGTTCCGATATATTTATATAAGTACATAGGTAATAAGATGACCGTGTGCGCACGCTAAAGGGTCGGCGAGCGAGTGAGGTGGCCACCGCGACCCCACCACGTCGTTGCCGCGGTGGGGCATACGATGCCGTTGGTGGCCCGATGTGACGTCAGGAACATATTCCCCGGGTTGAAGTCGAAGAAGGCTTCAAGATGATGTTGAAGAGACTGGAAGAGGGCATATATTGTTGTATGCACGTGTTTTGATGCCCTTTTTCGTCAGGATATCGGCGACTCGACCATGTCCGTCTGATCCAGTCTTCACTGCAATCACCCGGCCCAGCAGCCACAGAAGAGGTGGAAGATTAGCGTCTCTAACCAAGACCATGGTGCCAGTTTTCAGGGTTTGCCCAGCTGTCTGCCATTTGGTTTTTTGCTGCAGGAGAGACACATACTCATTAGAGAAGCGCTGCCAAAAATGTTGCCGTAGTTTCTCGATACGATCGAAGCGCTGAAGCCGCTGAATGTTGACGTCGCTGATCTCAGGACGAGGGAATGATGTGAGTGGTCGTCCGATGAGGAAATGGGAAGGAGAAAGATAAGAAAGATCAGATGGATCAGTGCAAAGAGGGGTTAAAGGTCTGGAATTTAAAATAGCCTCTATTTGGATCAGACATGTTGAGAGCTCCTCATAGGTTAAATGAGTTAGGCTCATGACTCTGCGTAGTAAATGTTTGATAGACTTTACTGCGCTCTCCCAAAGTCCACCAAAATTTGGGCTGTAGGCAGGTATAAATTTGAACTCTATGCCCTTGTTTGCAAGATCTGATTCTATATTTTTGGATGAAACCTTTAAGAAGCGTGAAAGCTCATTGAAAGCTCCCACAAATGTAGTGCCGTTGTCGGAGTACACGCGTTGAGGATTGCCCCGACGACTAATGAATCGGCTGAAGGCCGCAATAAAAGCTTCCTTTGTGAGGTCGGAAACCAGCTCCAGATGAACGGCTCTGACTGCAAAGCACACAAAAACACATATGTAAGACTTAAGTAGCCTGCATCCCCTACCCTTACGGTCGGCTATCAGCACTGGCCCAGCATAATCAAGCCCTGTATTTAAAAAAGGGTACTCGAGATGAGTTCTGTCGCTTGGTAGGTTGCCCATGATAACCTGAATAGGCTGAGCTTTGAAACGAGTGCAGCGGACGCAGTTACGCACTACGTGCTTAGCTAGATTTCTGCCTGCTAAAGGCCAATAGGTGAGTCTAATGTGCGCTAAAAGTAATTGAGGTCCTGCATGAAAGAGTGCTTTGTGTTCTTTTTCGAAGATAATTTTAGTTAAGTGATGTTTGCTACATACAAGAATAGGGTGTTTAATACCGTAACTATAGTTAGAATTATTAAGACGTCCACCTACGCGTATTAAATTGTCTGAACCAATGAAGGGAGAAAGACTTATTAATCGATTTTTCTTATGTAAGACCTGATTAGATTTAAGATTTGTATATTCCTCAGGAAACATTTCCTGTTGAGAAATCTGTAATATAATATTCTGAGATGATTGTAGTTCTGAAAGAGTTAAGTAAGGTGATTTGTTTATATTCTGTTTTTTGCAATTATGGATGAATCTTTGTATATAGGCTATGATTCTGATTAGTGAGGTGAATGATGATTTTTTATGAATTAAATTTGAAATGAGATTGTTATTATTATGTTTAGGTATGTCAGCATTTGTGTGTAAAGATATTTCAGGTAAATGGGGAATTTGTGTATTAGGTGAAGCAGGGAATTGTATTTCTCTCTGATTAAGGAAATCAGGACCCGACCACCAAAGAGTGGAGGAGCTGATGCGATCAGCCTTCACCCCCCTCGAAGTTAGATCAGCAGGGTTATTCTTAGACGGCACATAGCTCCAGGTCTGACCGGTTGTAGCTTCTTGGATTTCACTCACTCTGTTGCGGACGAATTGGTCCAGTTTACTTGGCAATGTAGTCAGCCAGCCTAGCACGATCGTCGAGTCACACCAGAAGTAACAGTGATTAAACTCTAGAGTGAGTGAATTACGTACCTTCAGAAATAGTCTTGTTCCCAATAAAGCACCGCACAACTCCAACCTTGGTATGGTTGTGGGCTTTATAGGGGCAAGCTTGTTCTTCGAAGCTAAAAGGCGAACGCAAACTGTTCCGTCGACCTCTATCGATCTTACGTAAATACACGCGCCGTAGGCGCGTTCAGATGCGTCTGTAAAAGTGTGTAGCTCCACTGAAGAAGCATTGTTGCATGATACCCAACGTGAAATATGCACAGAGTTAAGAGCTGGAAGCAATTGTATGAATTCAATGAATTGTGTTTTTATTTCTGTTGGTACTACATCATCCCAGTTACATTTAAGAATCCACAGCTGCTGTAGCATAAGTTTGGCTTGAACTATGCATGGCCCAATGAGGCCGAGAGGATCAAACACCTGACTAATTAAAGACAAAATATTACGTTTTGTAATTTTTGAAGTTGGTTTTATGTCTATTGAAAATAATAGCCTGTCTGTTTTACAGTCCCAGTATAGCCCAAGTGTTTTGCTAGGTATCTCATTTAAGTTAAGTTTTTTATCTTGTGTATCCGTATGTGTGTTAGTGATTTGTTCTAATATTTTTGGACTATTTGATTGCCATTTTCTAAGGTGAAACTTGGCGGGCTCAAGAGTGTTTATCACTCCTTGACATAACTGTATGACCGACTCAATTGAATTGCCGCCACTTAAATAGTCGTCTACATAAAAATCGCGTCTGATGGATTGACTAACATCTGGATCTGAACATTGATCTGCAAGAGATACTAGGCATTTTGTGGCCAGATACGGGGCTGAAGCTGTACCGTAAGTCACTGTGTTCAGTGCATACGACTTTAAAGGGTCTGAAGGATAGAATCTGAAAACTATTTGTTGTAAGGAACGTTGAGATGGCTCAACTAAAATAGCTCTGTACATCTTTTCGATGTCACCTGTTACGACAAACTTGTGTTGTCTAAATCGCAAGAGTATGGAAAGCAGATCCTCCTGTACGGTTGGACCTACCATCTGGATGTCATTGAAGGACTTGCCCGAGGTGCTGGTGGCTGAAGCATCGTAAACTACTCGTAGCTTTGTGGTCGAACTAGACTCGCGCACAACACCATGATGAGGCATAAAATAATTGATTTCTGGATGTTTGGTTTCTGAATTTTCTGTCATGTGATGAAGGTCAATGTATTCTTGCATAAATTGTAAGTACCTGTTTTTAAATGTGGAGTCCCGCTCAAATCTTCGCTCAAGGGAGAGGAAACGACGCTTTGCCATCGTGTAAGAGTCACCTAAGCACTCAGGCGAGTCCTTCAATGGTATGGTGACAACGAATTGACCATGCGTATCCCGACGTGTGGTCTCCTGAAAGAGCTTTTCACAAGCCTGTTCTTCTGAAGAGAAACAGTTAGAAGATGACACACTATCAAGTTCCCAGAAGCGAGTCAGCTGGTCAGACTCCTCACGTGAAAGAAAGTGACAAATAGAAGGTTGTTTACGAAGACGAGACTGACTGACGCAGCCCGAAATAAGCCAACCTAGTTTGGATGACTGTAATCTAGGTTGATTTTTGCCTAAATTAATGGTATCTGAACCTAAGACGTCCCAGAATACCTCTGCTCCTACAAGAATATCAATAGCACTAGGAACATTAAATGTAGGATCTGCTAATTGTATGCCTGGCGGAAAGATAATTTGTCTTTTATCTACATAAGAGCCAGGTAGCGTTTGTGTGATTTTCGGTAAAACAAAACAGCTAACGTTCGCCTGATAACCACCATTACAAGACTGCAAATGAAGACTGCAGCTTTCTGAGGTACTAGAAACTTGACCGTTTATACCTGTGACGCTCGAGCTAGTGCTGTGCTTTACCAGGCCAAGCTTTCCACAGAGCTTTTGGGTGATGAAGTTGGAGGTGCTGCCGTTGTCCAATAGAAGTCTGGCAGTATGAAGATCTCCATTGCTGTCTGCCACCTTTGCCAAAGCTGTGGATAGCAAAATTTGAACCTGATTATTCTCTGAACAGGGCAATACAATGTTTGTTGACAACGCAATATTGTCCCCTGTCTGGATTTCTGGAGTTGTTTCCCTATGTAAGAGGGTATTATGTTTGACCTTGCAATATTTGCAATGTGATAGATTGCAACGCTTTACTGTATGACCTGGTCGAAGGCAGTTCAAACAAACGTTACACTCTGAAGCTTTTTTAATGCGTGCTTCAATGTCAAGATTTCTGAAAGGCTGACAACTGTATAAAAAGTGATTCTGAGTACACATAGGGCATTTAATATTGTCAGTATTATTGTTATGTTTAGTTTTAGTTGTTGTATGATAGTTTTTAGTTTTGTTATTTTCGTTTGTGTTTTTTGTAGTTGTTGTGTTATTATTATAGTTTAAGGATTCAATTAAATCTGCTCTGTTTGTTAAAAATTTAATGAAATGTGTTAAATTTGGAAAGACATTTAAATTGTTTTTATATTCTTCCCACTCCCTACGTGTTATTTTGTCAAGTTTTTCTGTCATCATATGTATTATTAGGGTTTCTCCTAGATCCCCATGTTCAGTAGGCTTACCTAAAGTTGACAGAGCCCGAAGATTTTTATTTGTAACGTCAATCATGTTCCTTAATGAATTACAAGATTCGTGTTGAATATGTTCAAGTTTAAATAAAGCCTGCACGTGATTGTTAATGAGTAATCTGTCATTGTTGTACCTTTCGGTCAATAACTGCCAAGCTGTGCCATAATTATCGGCTTTAAAATCTATGCTTTTAATTACTATAGACGCGCTGCCCGTCAAGGCCGCACGCAGGTAATGAAATTTGTTGATTTCTTGTATGCTGTTATTGTTATGAATAAGGGAAAGATACGTATCTCGAAATTCCAACCAGTGCTGATAGTCTCCGCTGAAGTGAGGCAAGTCTATCTTTGGAAGCCGAATGAAGTCATGCCTGCAGCCAGAGCCGTGACGTGGAAGGTCATCGATAGTGGTGGCAGACTCGAGCGCAGGCGAGGAAGCGCGCGGAGGCGGGGGGGCGAGAGTTGCTCTAGCGCGGGCCACTAGCCCATGGTACTGCATCTCGAACTGCTCCCTCTCGGCATACATGTCGTCCGCTTCCTCCGACAACAGCTCTAACTCTGTCTGCAACATGTCGAAGTCCTTATATAGTACTTCCATTAAACTAAGACGGCTTTGTAATTCTGCGGATTGGTAACTATCTAAATCGGCACTTGGCAATAATTTTATAAAGTTGCTAAAATGTTTAAGCTTAGCTTTAAAGCTGCCACGCTTCTTTATAAGTTCCTTCAGCTTTGCATCAGACATAATGAGCAGTGAGGTAGGTAACTTTGGCAAAGTAAAGGGTCTGCAATGCAAACAAAGACGAAGAAATAAATTTAACGTGAGCGAAGTTATAAAAACTAAGGTAACAGATGGCTAAAGCAACGGTAAATCAGCTGATTCGCAGTTCAATTCATAAGTATTAAGTTGTTTACGCATTTAGTAAAACATCTGTTCATCGGGTAATTAGCGAACAAAAGAAATGTGCGATAAGCCAGCAGAAGCGATCAATAGGAATGCAGGTAACTAACCTATTACGGTAATTAGGTATATGAATCTATTTTTGCAATGTGAGGATGAAATGATTACGTGTGTTAAACTAGCTAGCTATATATGAAGAGATCAATTCATGCCTGATCCTTATAGCCCTATTCTAAATTCCTGGAAAGAAGATTGTAAAAAGACAGGAATTTAGGGAAAATGGAACGGACTCACTCAGAATAATATCCCTTTCGGCAGACTGTCCTTTAGATGTCCTCAAGTATTCTGTGGGTGTCTTCTCCGGGCGTATTCCACGTGCAATTACGCAAGCGCACGCGGTACAAAACGGCGAGACCAAAGTCCACAGGAGGTCCGTGCGTATCACAAAGACGGCAACGTTGCGAGGTCGTATGGTCAAATTATCCCTCTGGGAAGGCTCGAAGGACCAATGTTGAGTGCCAAGCTCCAGGTGTGTTACTGGTGGTCTTGACTAAGAATAAAAACTCCGACAAAAGACTGTTTAAGTTCCGATATATTTATATAAGTACATAGGTAATAAGATGACCGTGTGCGCACGCTAAAGGGTCGGCGAGCGAGTGAGGTGGCCACCGCGACCCCACCACGTCGTTGCCGCGGTGGGGCATACGATGCCGTTGGTGGCCCGATGTGACGTCAGGAACACGCATTGTTACCTGCGATGAAAAATGGATTCTGTTTGATAAACACAAGCGCTCAGCAAGTTGGTTGGATCCTGGTTCAGCACCTAAACAATGCCCTAAACGAAAACTTACCCCTAGAAAAGTGATGGTCACTGTTTGGTGGTCTAGCGCCGCCCGGTGTGATTCATCACAGCTTCTTACCAAACGGGGTGAGCATTACTGCAGATGTGTACTGTGAAGAACTGAACACAATGAAGGAGAAGCTGGCACATCTCCAACCAGCATTGGTCATCCCTCGTCTCCGCTGCACCTGCACGACAACGCGCGACCTCATACTGCACAGCAGACGGTCTCCAAGTTGCAAGAACTGAGGTTGGATGCTCTCCGTCATCCGCCCTACTCACCAGACCTTGCGCCTACAGACTACTACTTTTTCCAGAATTTGGATAACTTCTTGGCGGGAAAAAAATTCAATACCCGAAAGGCAGTACAAAATGCCTTTGAAGAATCTGTTGCCTCCCGTCCAGCTGATTTCTTTAAGAAGGGCATCAATAAACTGCCACTGCGTTGGCAAAGATGCATTGATTGCATGGGTGATTACTTCGATTAATACAAATAAAAAATACATGAAAAAAATTCGTTTCAATTTTTTCATACAAAACGGCAATTTCATAGGTAAAGACCTATTATATTAATGCATATCTTCAGGATTACCTACTACTGGGTGATATAAAATCATTAGTTAGATTTATTTTACAGAAGGTAGGTAAACCTTAAAAAAAGGGGTTGTATGTAATAATATGAGAACAAAGGTTTTTAACGTATCCATGATGATGAAAAAGATTGAAATGCGATGAAAATGTAACACTAATCAATAAACAAATGACTACTTTTGGTAATATAAAACCATGTTTTTAAAATAAAATTAATTTTAAAATAGAATTCTTAGCCAAACAAAAATTATTTTGATTTGAAATGGCCAGTACTGCAGAACGGCAATTTCATAGGTAAAGACCTAATAATATTATCTATTTTTCACTGTGTTTGACTGTACTTCTAATATTTTGAGAATATAATAATTCGAGAATATAATATGTTGCGAATATAATATTTTGCTAATGTAATATTAAGAGAACAAAGGGAATATTTGTCTGTTATTTTAAATGTTTGTAAACAAACCCACAAATTACAAGAGAAGTTACTATTGCTGTTTCAATAAAAACAAATGGAATGAGCGACCCAGTGTAGATAGGTTACTTAAACAACATTCGATCTTCAAAAACGGTACACTAAACGCACGCACGCGTCCGTTAGGGCGCGACACCACATTGAGGTGAAGTGTGGCTAATCAGCCACATTTTAACGTGTCGCTTGCTGAGCGCGTATAACCTAAGTACACCTTTTTACTTATAATCAGGGACGATTTTGGTTACCCATTGAAAGGGTTTTTGATAGGGTTTTGACAAAG
The DNA here is from genome assembly GCA_921972225.1 of Euplexia lucipara. Taxonomy (NCBI): domain Eukaryota; kingdom Metazoa; phylum Arthropoda; class Insecta; order Lepidoptera; family Noctuidae; genus Euplexia; species Euplexia lucipara. The sequence continues at coordinate 14,110,905 of OV179148.1, forward strand.
TGTTGTTTCAAAACCCATTTCATATGTGTTACCCTTTTTTACGAAAACCCTCATCAATGGATAACCTCTTCAAAACCCTTTCGATTTGATTACCTGTATATTCAAAAACCCATTCTTGTTGGGTTATACTTTTTAATGGTTACACGTTTGGAACGGGTTACCCCTTCAACGACTATAACAGAGTTACCCATTCAGACTACATGTATTGTAATTTTATCTTTCGTGCCTTTACTTTAAAGTACTAAACTGCATGCATTCGGCAGATATGCGTCAAGTCGCAACACGCAGTCCATGCCCTAGCGACTCCACACACATACGATTATAGTTATTATCACAGTGATTTTAAACTTCAATGTATTTTTTTTCTGGAATAATCGGGATTGTTTTATGTATAATGTTGTCTTTTTACGGAATCATAATTATGTTATTCGATCATCACACTCATCATTTAGTGCCCGAAGGGAAAAGAGCTGCGTCTAACTGTAAGATTTTAAAAAATCACAACTGAGACGGGATGCCGTACATAGATATTATGAATACGATGCACTATCTCAGAGCAGCAAATGCAATTTGTGTCTTAGAAAATTAATATACTTTTTAAGAGACTCAGGTTTTCTTTTTGTTAAATAAATGCTACTTTCTCTGTAAACGATTACCTAGTAGTCTGTAGACTTATAAAGATTAGATTATTAGACTATTTAGATTATATTAGATTATTTAGATTAGATTATTAACCGACTTCAAAAAAGGAGGAGGTTCTCGATTCGGTTGTATTTTTTTTAGGGTTTGTTAGGGTTTGTTACCAGTACTCCGTCATTTATGGACCGATTTTCAAAATTCTTTTTTTATTTGATAGGATATAGCAGATTGGTCCCATTTGTATCCAAACCCATATCTGATGAGGGATCCTCGAGGAATTGAGGGAACTCTTCAAAAAATATAGATACAGCGATTTTTACATTTTTAGTAACAAATCAAGCATTTTCTCTTAGAAAGTTTAATTTTGTGAAGAAAAACTGATGAAAAAGACATGCGACGGAACTCTTCAACGCATAACAGCAAATTATTCGCAATTGCTATAGTCAGATGTCTATGCAGAGTTCTTGTATTTCCATAACATAACATTACGCCCTTCTATTTTAAAAGGGGCCCGGCAGAGATGTACGGATTAATCTTTAGAAAGAACTTCTTTAGCAATTGTTAACCAATTTCAATGATTCTTTGAAGTTTTAAAAGACCTTCTTTACATACGAAGAAACTAAAAATTGCAAAATAAAAACTTTTTCACAAAAAAAAAACAACCGACTTCTTAAAAACGCTAACAGGTGAAAAATAGCTCCAGTTTCGGAAGTCGGTGGCCAATAATGAACGAAACGAAACCTCCAAAGCCACAGACTTCCGAAACTGGAGTTAGTTTTCACCTGTTAGTGTTTTTTTAAGAAGTCGGTTGTTTTTTTTTGTAAAAAAGTTTTTTTTACTTGACGTTTGAATTTTAAATTTCTATTTTTTGACATTTTATTTATTTTTTCTACTTTTTTTTAAACTTTATTTATAACTAGGTGCCCCGGCAAACTTCGTTCCGCTTTAGTTTTAATTCATTACCATTTTTTTTTAATTAGTTAACATCCTAATCTCAGACCCAATAAATATAAACACAAAATTTCATAAGAATCGGGCTAGCCGCTTCGGAGGAGTTTAGTTACAAACACTGTGCCGTCTCCTTCGATATCTCGAAGGCTTTTGACAGGGTCTGGCACAAAAGTCTCATTGGTAAGCTTCCTTCTTTCGGTCTGCCCACTGGTCTATGTGATTGGATTGCTGAGTTCCTGAGTGGTCGCTCCATCCGATTTGTAATTGATATTTTTTGTACGCAAGTAACGGTTGCTCTTTGCAGAATAAGATAGTTGCGCTTGCTTAAGCTCGGTACTTTTGGGTATGCAGACGACAGCACTGTTGACGAGAGCTTCATGTCTGACGCACGGGCTAGTGGGTCTCAGATCCAGTTTCTCCAAGAAGCTATGGTTGAGCGCTTGAACTTATCCTTGAAGGCAGTCACCGAGTGGGGTGATGCCAATTTAGTCGAGTTCAATGCTGCGAAAACCCAGACGTGTCTGTTTCCCGCCAAGCGGAGTCTATTTCACCCGGCTCCATCTTGATCTTCTTGGTGTAACGTTGTCATCCACTCTCATAGCTCTTACATTGAGGCAAAGGCTCAGATAGCTACAAAAAAGTTAGGGATACCTAACTTTTTGCAAAGGCGAACCGTTACTTCACACCGGAACAGCTGCTTAACCTTTATCAAGTGCAAGTTCGATCGTGTATGGAGTACTGCAGTGCTATTCTGAAACGTTTATTTGCGAAATCACTTCTGAATCCGCAGTGTAATCATGTGAAATTAAAATATCGTATTCTTAAATGAAGTGATTTCGACACTGGCGCCACCAAGTGATGACCAAAGTGAGAGGAACTAAAACGGGTGAGCTTTTTGACGTTGACATGTTAATACCGAAACTAGTACAGGCGACATGAGAAGCGTAGTGAGTATGACTTTCGAGATGATTTGCGAAATGACTTTCGAAGTGATTTGCTATTACAGAATAGCACAGCTGCTCCCATCTTTGGGACGGATCCGCCAAATACCAGCTTGATGCGCTTGAGTCTATTGAAAAACGAGCCAAGAAGATCATCGGCAATGATGCACTCGTTGAGTCAAAACTTCAAAATCTTGAGCATCGACGCCGAGTTGCTAGCCTATCGGTTTTCTATCGGTTACCTATGCATCGGAATTGCACGATTTAATTCCACCAAGCCCTTTTCATCATCGGCCACCAGACGTTCGGCACTGCACCACCGATACATGATAGATATCCCAACCGTGTGTGTGGAATTCCTGCCGGAGTCGGTGTTCCAGAGATAGCAACAACCAAGGGGTCTTTAAGTCAAGAGTGAACAGGTTGCTTCTAGGAAAGCTTACTGCATCGTCGACCACATCATCGCTTGCCGTCAGGTTAGATAGTGGTCAAACGCATGCGTATTATAATCTCTCTCAAATGATCAGTGTTTCTTTGCTATATTATACATGTATTATACATATAAACCTTCCTCTTAAATGACTCTATCTATTAAAAAACCCAATTACAATCCGTTGCGTAGTTTTAATACTTACCTCAATTTGCTAAGCAAAAACCTCTTAAGATTAAAACGACTGCAGAAATCACTTTGTAATTAATAGATTAGATCATGAAACTTCATAAAATATATAATTATATATTTTAAATTTTGAAAATTACCATCATTTACACTGTAAAAAGAAATACCTTAACTATCGCGCATTGGAGCCGTCCGCCCTGCCGCCCGGCTCCCCGCTCAGTCTCGCTTCGGCTTACGAACGTGGAGCTTATGTCGCTTGCGCTCACCGCGCCACACGATTACGAAACATGACGCGGCGGGACAACTAATTTTATTTGATATAAAATAATTCGAGTAAGTTTTTCGTGAATTACGAAATTTTCGGAATAAAACAGAAAATAAACTCGGTTGGCGTAAAAAAAAGAGGCAAACATGTAAGCAACGAAATGAAGTAAGTATCTACTACTGCTATAAAAATAAATATTATTATCTGCAATAGGGTAAACCTTCCCAGTTGTTGGTACATAGACCATTTTTTTGTATATCCTTAATAAAAAAAAATTTTTTTATTTCAGACAAAACAGTCCATAAAAGTTGTTAGTAACAAGCACTAATGTTAGTAAAAATCTAGATTATATAATAAAATTTAAAAAAAAACGTAAAAATATACTTATAATAAATCTGTAGAAGTTAAAGAACACCGGCGAGGGAGTTGTTGATGAAATTACGTCTACGTATGTCACCGTAATAGATACCAACGAAATAATTTACTAAGTTTTATCAAATCAATCATAAGGCATATCAAAGTCTGGAAAAAAGTCTTCATAAATTAAGAGCTTAATTGACTAGATTATTGATGAAATAAATAATCATAGCTTTGTGTTTTTTTCTTTCTGGCTTGACTTCATGGCTTTTGGATTAGCTATACTTTTAATGTTGCCATGTACCTAATATAAATCTTAGTCAAGTTGCTTAAAATGATTGACTTTACATAATGCATTTATATACCTACTTAGGAAATACATGTCTGCATCAGAATACAAATGTTAAAATAAACACGATTGTTTGTGCTAAGATTATAGCGGACATATCCTTTTAAATAGTCTTAACCTCTAAAACTTAAAAATAAAATATCTTTAATTCCTGACTTCCTATAAAAGTATAACCAAAGAAAAAACTGTTCAGAAATTCGAACTCTATAGGTACTTATAAATATTTTTCATAGGCAACGCAAAAAAAAAAGTCAACAAAAATTTGTCTGTACATTGATAATATCAAAATAATAAATAGCAGGGGGTGTTACTGGACCGACACTGAACCCAAAAATATGATTAAAAAAAAATTTGCCTGTCTGTCTATCTGTCTGTCTGTCTGTCTGTCTGTCTGTCTGTCTGTCTGTCTGTCTGTCTGTATGTTCAGGTATCAAGCAAAAACTACCGGTTCGATTACGATGAAACTTGGTATACTTATTTTTTAATATCCTGGGCACTACACTGGGTACTTTTTATCCCGGAAAAGTACATACAATAAAAAAACCAAACTTAATTTTGCGGTTCGATCCCTAGACTCGACTACTGTACTAACCGTAAATAATAAGTTTGTCGTAGGTTACGTCACCCGCAGTGGAGTTCACCAAGGGGCGCTATACACGACTAAGATAGGTACTATAATATTTTATCTTAAGATACAATACAGTTTGCCATAAAATTCAATGGACTATCACACACTATTAAGATAATAAATAATACTTATAATAATACTGTAGAGTAGTCAAGTCTGTACATTGAATATATATTCAAAATTAATATTGGAGGATGATTGGTGATCGATACTGATGCCAAAAATGCAATCAGTAAATGTTTTGTCTGTCGGTTTCAATACTCAAGGAAAACATCGTGAGGAAACCGGCATGCCTGAGAGATATTTCTCGAGGGCATGTGATGCCAAGTCAGAGGCCCATGGGCGGCATTGAAAACTCTGACACCAGGTTAGTTACTAACCACACGATAAGAAGAAGAAGAATACTCAATACTCAATTCTTTATTGCATTGGTTTGTCTGTATGTATGTGCACGCATAGTTCAAAAACTATTATAGGGATTTTAACCTAACTTGGTATGTACGGTTGTAATCAATACGCCTGGGCAGGTTGATCTAAACTGTCTCAGTTGTTTTACGCATGATCAGTTGTACGGCGCTCTTTCCCTGGTCAGTAGTTCCAGAAATCTTTATGCATACATACCGGAAGGATCAATTTTGAAAGTAGTCTATTCGGAAGTATTATGCTAAAATTATTACGTTTAATATATAGCAACGCACAGCCCAAACCTGTGGTATTAGAGACATGAAACTTGAAGAGGTGTTCTTAGTGAAGAGTAAGTATTCACTCAAAAACGATTTTTGGAAATTCAACCCTTAAAGGAAAAACATAGGAGATGGAAGTTCGACATCCCCGCGGGCGATGCCGCGGGCAAAAGCTAGTGTACATAATATTATTATTTAGGGTTTTCCGTCAGGGGTGTCGTTTTCATGGTTTTCGGGGTCGCTGATCATGAAAATGAAGTCAAAATAAGAATCCAAGATGGCGACGAAAATTTTTGGTTTTTCCGTCATGGGTGTCATTTTTATGGTTTTCGGAATTGCTGATTACGAAGTTTAGGTTAAAATGAAAATCAAAGATGGCGCCGACGAAAGTTTTATGTTTTCGGGTCGCTGATTACGAAAATTAGGTTAAAATGAAATTCATTCAATTCATTGAACCGATCTCTATATTGATCATTGCAGTTGTATTTGATGAACCGAAAATTCTCCTCGGCACCATATTTGATTTTTTTTACCTTAATTTCGTAATCAGTGACCCTGAAAACCATGAAAACGACACCCGTGATGGAAAAAACAAGAAATTTTCCTGGGCGCCAACTTGGATTTTCATTTTGAGCTCATTTTCGTAATCAGCGGCCGCGAAAACCACGGAAACGAAACCCATGGCGAAAAATAAAAACAAAATTTGGACGTCATCCTGGATTTATTTTGACCTCATTTTTGTTAACAACGACCTCGAAAACCTCGAAAACGACACCCATGATGAAAAATCAAAAATTTTCCTCGGCGCCATCTTGGATTTTCATTTTAACCTCATTTTCATAATCAACGACCCCGAAAACCACGAACACGACACCTATGACGAAAAATCCAAAAAAAAACCACCTTCAAGTATAACAAGCATGATATTATGTTTACTCTACTGAGTAAACCTCAGTGGCCATTAAGTCGCGCATCTGTCCTTACGCGCAAAAGTTCATTCACGTAGGTGTCCTGGCGCGCAAAAGTCCAATCGCGCAAATTCCATGCGCGCATTAGTCTCTTCGCGCAAATGTCTTTGGCAAAGTCAGATCCCTGTTGGTCTGGTTGTAAGTGGCCCTAACTGCAATGCCGGAGGTCGTAGGTACTTACATAATTATTTAAAACGCGTCAGACTGTTATTTTACTAATTAAATTATTACATAAATTTATTTATGTATAATATAACTAAAATTAAATTATATTATATCAGTACCCGTAATACAATAAAAGTGCAGTTTACCCTCACACAATCGCTTTAACCGCGTGGTACCGGGAGCACTGTGTGTGCGAGCGGGATAGAGAGTTAGTTGGCGCGGGGAAGTGTAGGTGAAATCCGAATTTGCGCTGAGGTGTAGGTATACGTAATAGTTTCTTAAAGGTCTAAACATATACATATAGGGACAGACAGACAGCGGGAGCTACTTTGTTTTATACTATATAGAGATAATGCTTCCTCTCCAAACCATAGTACCTATCTAATTATAAGCTTACCACCTAAAAATAAACATGCAGAATGCAATAAAGTATTGAGTGTTGCGTAAACGTCCAAGGTCAATACTTATTCCTCCACTCCAACGTAATTTAAAATGATTTGATTTAAAACCTTTTGATTACCCCGACAAACCCTTTCAAAGGGTTATCTTCTTCAATTGAATATCAAATAAGAGCCGGTAACATCTTGTACAAGTTAACTTATTGAAAGGGTTACCCTAACGTTAGTGTTATGAAAGGACTACCACTACCAAGAGGTAACCACTTCCGTTACTGTGGGCGCGCAACCCGTAACCCTTTCGAAAGAGTTAACTCATATTCGGGGTTGTACGGTCCCTGCTATAATATCATTGTGTTTACCCACAATAGTTACCGCCACAAACTCCAGCACCTTTACAACGTGAGGTGGCAAACTTAATAACGAAGTTCAAATATCTTACGTAATATCCAATCAAACCGGTTATTATTGATACACTATGGTTTCGTTGCAGACTGTACTTTCAAGCGACATCTGACAGATAGAGGTCATTTATTTATTTATTTATTTATTTTAAAGAAAGCTTACAGACTAATAACAATATAAATAATTTTAAGGTAGGTGACACTTTGCTAATTACAAGCTTCCACATATAGGTAACAATGTATACACACATAATACACGCTAATCACAAATAAGAAAAAATTAATCAACATCGAAAAAGTCGTTACTCATCTACAACTCAACTTTCTATTCTCATTTGAAACGCATAATATAAGCAAACAATAAATAAATACATCGTCACTGAAAAGGCTAAATTTGAACCCCCAAATTGGGAATATTGAGTTATTTGGTTATGATTCGTAATGAGCGATTTCTGTATTTATAGTTATCTAGTAGCATTACAATCGAACTACTTGTTTCTATTGAATTCGATGGCCCGTAGTGAATACCTCCATATATTTATTTTAAATAGGTATTTAATTTTAAAAAAACTTTTCAAAATACACAAATTTTATTATTTAAGCTGTCACAACGCAGCTTAAATAATAAAACTACAGCAAAATGGCGTCGAGTCAATCGAGTGATGTCACATGTTTATTATGTATTTCAACATTGGAAAGCAAGTCGAATCAAGCGATGACTGACGGATGTTTTATATGAAAGTGACGCAACACTTAATTAAGTCAATCAGAACCATTATCAATGTTATCGTTCCAATCTCATTATAAATCATTTTATTTTGGGTTTTTTTGGTGAAAAAATTTAATATTTTTTGTGCGGTTAGTTGCACATTGCTCTTAAAATTCTTAATATAAGCGAATGGTAATTAACAATTCATTATTTTTCAAACTGGCTCATAGAATATTCTTTCGTCGGGTGGCGACTAAACCGGGAGGAGTTAATTGAGTGAGCCATCCTAATTAATTTGAGATATCGAATCTTGATCCAATTGGTTTCCCCAAACTGAGCAAGGTACTGCACCTATGCCTGTTCAATTTGGGAAAACCATTGAGATCTACATTATCCTAATCTAATTGAAAGATTGCCATGTCATCATCTTCTACATTATTAAACGAAATTTAATGAAATATTGATAAAGAATAATCTTATTCAGCCATATAAGCTTGCCTTAATCACCGATTTCTAAATTTCGAATGGTTTCTAAATTATGTAACGAATTCTACCTATGTACGAATATGATATTGACTCTACGATATGTTATGATCGGTTAATACCCACATAGGTACCTACTTAATACGCGTATTCGAAAATATGAAAACTCGCAAATATGTAAAACTTTAGTCAAAACAAACAACGCGAAAATATTCCTATCAACGCAGTTAATTAAAATTAAAAATTCAGATGGTAGCACATCAAGCTACCCCAATCTGTCTAATTTCTTTGATAGTTTTTCAACTTTATTACAAAAACATAAGGTTCATGTTCAATTGGGAAAATTTTACATAAAGCTAGATAAGCAGGTGTAGGGTTCAATACCTATCACAATATTATAGTTTATTTATTTACATATTTGATTAAGAACACAATAGACTCCGCGCACGCGAACTCCTTGTTTAAGCAAGGAGACGCGTGCACGGCCCGTCACTAGACAGACGATTAAAAAGACTTGTCAACGCGACACACAGAAAATTAGCTTCTCAAATATTATTTTCACTTTTCTCAATTACTCCTTCTACTCATGTAATATATAAGTATATTTGCTAAACTGGTGACCCCGAGTAGAACACTAAAACATGAGTGATAGTGAATCTGAGCACACCGCGTCATCGCAAACGGCGGAACACGTAGTGCATACAACACGCAGGACGAAACGCGGTTCCAATATCGGATCGCATGAAGTTAACCGCGTAGCAGTAAAGTTACCACCATTCTGGCCGGAGGAACCGGATATCTGGTTCGCTCAAATTGAAGCACAATTTAAAATTGCGGGAGTGACCAATGAAGTCACTAAATTCAACTATGTGGTGGGTCACCTTGACCCCCAATTTTCGAAAGAAGTGAAAGACATAATTATGTCCCCGCCAGCTAATAATCGGTACAATAAATTAAAGACCGAATTAGTCAAGCGCCTCTCCGTCTCCCAGGAGAAGAAGGTAAAAAAATTGCTGATGCATGAAGAGTTAGGCGACCGGAAGCCGTCGCAATTTCTTCGCCACCTGCAGGGGTTAGCTGGACCATCAGTACCAGACGACTTTGTGCGCACGATCTGGAGTAGCAGGCTCCCCAACAACACCCAGCCTCTTTTGGCATCGCAACCTCACAGCACCCTTGAGACATTGGCTGAGCTGGCCGACCGCGTCCAGGACATCGTCGCGCCTGTACACCATGTTGCCGCAACTTCTGCAACAGGAATCACCATGAGCGAAATGGCAGCTGAGATCGGCGAGCTTAAACACGCAATGAAGAACCTGATGCTGCAACTAGAACACCTTCCGCGGAATCGCACCCACAGCACAGGTAGAAATGCAAGAAGCAGCTCACGCCGACGATCTTTGACCCGCTCAGAGTCATGCTACCGTCAGCATCCAGTGTGCTGGTACCACTCAATTTATGAAGAAAACGCAAAGCAGTGCGTCAAGCCATGTGACTATAAGAAGGGAAACGCTGCGGGCAGTTGGTAATGGCGACTGACGACTGCCCCACCATTACTGGTCGCTTGTTCGTAACGGACAGGACAACAAAGACGCAGTTTCTGGTTGACACTGGTAGCGACCTCTGCGTCTATCCCCGCCGTCTGCTCAGCGAGCGTCGTGCTCCGACGAACTATCAACTTGTGGCTGCAAATGGGACTATTATTAGTACATATGGTTTTGTGGAGTTAAATTTAAATCTAGGTTTACGTAGAGACTTTAAATGGCGTTTTGTGGTAGCAGAGGTTACTAAACCCATTATCGGTGTAGACTTTCTATGTTTTTACTCGTTAGTTGTGGACTGTCGTAACCAACGATTAGTCGATAGAAGTACAAATGTGTCTACCATAGCCTCCAAGAAATATGATTCATCATTGTTTTCTGTAAAGGTTTCTTCTGGCAACTCAAAGTACCACACACTTCTCGAAAGTTTTCCTGACATCACTCGACCCGCCGGTACACTACGCGTTACACCTCATAACACAGTTCACCACATCCGCACCACCCCAGGCCCTCCAGTTTACTCTTCATTTCGGCGGCTAGCGCCAGACAAGTTGAAAATAGCTAAGCAGGAGTTTCAACTCATGCTAGCTAATGGAACTGCCAGACCCTCAGAGTCCTTGGTCGTCACCACTACATCTAGCTCCCAAAAAAGACAACGGTTGGCGACCTTGCGGTGATTATCGCATGCTTAATGCCCGAACCATACCTGACAGGTATCCGATTAGGCACATTCATGATTTTGCTCACAGCATTTCAGGTTGTCGATTTTTCAGCACAATCGATCTAGTGAAAGCCTACAACCAACTACCTGTCAGCCCGGAGGATATTCCGAAGACGGCGATCACCACACCGTTTGGTCTGTATGAATTTCCGTACATGACGTTTGGCTTGCGTAACGCAGGGCAAACTTTTCAACGTTTTGTCGACGAAATGACTAGAGGTTTGGACTTTTGCTACTGTTACTTGGACGATTTTTTGATCTTCTCTAGATCAGAAGCAGAGCACGAGGAACATCTTCGCATAATTTTCAGCAGGATGAAGGACTTTGGCATGCTGGTCAACACATCCAAGTGTGTTTTTGGTGTCCCAGAGGTAACTTTCTTGGGATACCACATCTCCGAAAAGGGCACGAAACCACTTCACAGTAAAGTAGAAGCCATTAAAAACTTTCCGCAGCCCATGGACGTTCGTCAGTTGCGTCGATTCTTAGGCATGGTCAATTTTTACAGACGTTTCTTGCCTCACGCAGCTCAAATCCAGGCGCCACTTCACAACCTCTTGATTGGCAACGTAAAGGGTTCGCATCCTATATGTCTTGCTGATAATACTTTGCAAGCATTTGAAGACTGCAAGGAAAGCCTAGCTAAAGCTGCTCTATTGGCGCACCCTGATTGCAAAGCCAAACTTGCATTAGTTACTGATGCGTCGGACACTGCAATCGGCGCGGTCTTGCAGCAGCTTAGCGACGATGGTTGGCAGCCATTAGCTTTCTTTTCCAGCAAGCTTAGCCCTTCGCAAACAAAATATTCTCCCTATGACAGGGAACTGCTGGCTATTTACGAGGCCATCAAATACTTTCGCCACATGTTGGAGGCTAGACATTTTGTTGTGTACACGGACCACAAGCCGATCAGTTTCGCATTCCACGAGAGGAAGAAAAACTGTTCGCCTAGGCAATTTCGGTACCTTGACTTCATCGCCCAATTTACCACTGACATAAGGCACATTTCCGGCAAAGACAATGTCGTGGCCGACTCCTTATCTCGTGTGGAAGATGTTCAGGTAGCGGTTAGTCTTGACAACCTCGCGGACGCACAAGCTTCCGATCCGGAACTTGCCAATCTACTTAAGGAAGGATCGTCTTTATCGTTGGAGAGGATGCAAGTCACCGGGATACGTACAGCTGTGTACTGCGACGTCAGTACAACGTCTCCCAGACCATTTGTTCCTGTAATACTCCGGAAACAAGTATTTGACAGTTTGCACTCTCTCAGTCACCCCGGTGTCTCAGCCACTGCCAAATTAATCGCAGAGCGCTTCGTTTGGCCAGGCATCAGGAAGGACTGCAGAGAATGGGCACGAACTTGTCTGGAGTGCCAACGGGCTAAAGTGAGCCGACACGTTTCTGCGCCGTTAGGGGCGTATCATCTTCCACGTGCTAGGTTCACCACTGTCCACATCGACCTTGTGGGCCCGCTACCAATTTCAGAAGGCTTTAGGTACTGTCTGACAGCAGTCGACCGATTTACCAGGTGGCCAGAGGTCGTACCCATTGTCGACATTACTGCCGAGACAGTAGCAAAAGCGTTGCTTTCCGGATGGATTGCCCGATTTGGTTGTCCCATCGACATTGTTACAGACAGAGGACGACAGTTTGAATCGGCCCTGTTTCAACAATTGTCTAAATTGGTTGGGTTCCAGCACAAGCGGACAACGGCATATCATCCGGCCTGCAATGGCATGGTTGAGCGATTTCACCGGCAACTCAAGGCGTCCATCATGTGCCATGCCAATAGTAAATGGACAGAGTCCTTACCGTGGGTATTGCTTGGTATACGGAGCGCATTCAAAAAAGATGTCCAAGCGTCTTCCGCCGAACTAGTATACGGCGAACCGCTAAGACTCCCTGGAGAATTTTTTACTCCAAGTAATACCGGTACCACCGACATTACCGAATTCTCCGCACGGGTCCGCGAATTTGCCCAAAAATTACAGCCAACTCCAGCTTCCCGACACAACACAACAAACACTTTTGTTTTCAAGGATCTGCAGACCACTGATCATGTATTCCTTCGCGAAGACGCATTACGTGGGTCGCTACAACCAGCCTACACAGGTCCTCACAAAGTTCTGCAAAGAGGTGACAAAGTTTTTAAGATACTATTCAAGGGCAAAGAGGTCACGGTCTCAATAGACCGCCTAAAGCCAGCCTATATATTGGCTGACAAAGTTGACCCAAAAGAGACTAATCCACCTAGCAGTATACCACAGTATACCACTCGTTCTGGTCGTCACGTCAGATTCCCAGATATTTATCGCCCTTGATGGTCTCTGGAGGGGGGTGATGTAGGGTTCAATACCTATCACAATATTATAGTTTATTTATTTACATATTTGATTAAGAACACAATAGACTCCGCGCACGCGAACTCCTTGTTTAAGCAAGGAGACGCGTGCACGGCCCGTCACTAGACAGACGATTAAAAAGACTTGTCAACGCGACACACAGAAAATTAGCTTCTCAAATATTATTTTCACTTTTCTCAATTACTCCTTCTACTCATGTAATATATAAGTATATTTGCTAAACAGGCATCTGTACATACGAGTATAATCCCTGTGCAAGCAGAAAAAAAAGAGATCTTTATTTAATCATTAAAACCTGCTAAAAGCTGGGTAAGTACTTTCAAAGTAAATACTAAAGAGCAGTAAAAGCACAAAAAGATAAAGTAGATTGAACATTGGAATTACAATCTGGTTTGGTAACTTATAAACCGTATCCAACCATAACCAATGGGCTATTTGGCAAAATTTTAGTACACAGTTAGTTACACACAGTTAGTTTACAGTCCCTCATCTAGATTACAAGAAAATACACACATATTTTTTCTTTTTTTCACAATCTAAAAATAATGGCGATACAGCGAGTCAAAACGTCGCATGACGTCACTAGCCAGTACAACTTATACTAGATAATGACGTTACAAGCCCCCTCTCCTCAACTTTAATGCGCTTGATCTAAGCAGTTTTCCATCAATTTGGAAAACAAAAAAAATACTTACTTGTGTATTATTTTTTTATTATCTAACTTATGGACGAATTATAATATTTTGATGTTTATATTCAGTCAAGTATCTACCGTATTACTGGCGGTTTGAACAATGCACAAAGGAATGCAAAAGACATGATAAACGAAAACCCTAGGAGCTAACGAAGCGAGTCTTTGATAGCAAAATTGCTGCTAAAAAGAGTTCTATACAAACACACACCACCAACATTTACTTAAATCCTGATTAGAGAAACGTCGATAACCCTTTTATGCTTCGACCTTTCACTGATCTAATTTAATCCCCTTCTAGGATTAACGTAAAATGATGTCAAAAACGAATTAATATTAACCGACTTAGACTTAAACAGTTTTGAGCCTCCGACGCAAAAAGAGATGTTATAAGTTAAATGAGTGTAATTCTGTCTGCAGATTTATTGCTCCAAACAAATAGACCGATTTTGGTGCGGTTTTTGTTACCAAGCTGACGTGATCGAAATGGCTCTTAGCACAAATGTTCATAAATTATACATATTTATAAGGCTTTGTTCAGACGTTAGGCTGGGGTTGTCAGAGGTATGGGCTTAAAGTTAATATAAGTTTGAAATTGCCAATCCGCCTTGAGCAAGTGTGCAATGCTCATGCCATCTTTATTTGAGAAAAGGCCGTTGGCCGTTGACACTGCAGTGGAACAGTAACGGGCTGGTATTTTTTTTTTATTTGTTCAGGCGTTTGAAAATCATCAGTTGATTTCCTGTTTGTCAAAAGGATCTTACCATCTTTAGTAGTTATTTATCAGTTTGGTTTAATTTATCAAAGACATGGTTGCCTTGAGCTGATGCTGGAGCATTAAGAAGTCAGAGCGATATCAAACCCTTCAGGAACCTGCAGTGGCCAAAACATTAGAACGCATCAATATTGGTTTATTCTTTTAGGAGCTACGAGGCCACACACACACATTATGTACAGAAATTAAACTTATAACACCCTCATTTTTCCAAATGGTTTATAAATAATAATTTAATAGCCCTTATCTTTTTTACAAAAGTACTGACATTTCATTACGCTATATCTTGATGTGATACACATGCGGCGCTTAAAACAACATATAGGAAACATTTATATTAAACTTTGTGGGTTCAAAAAAACAGACATATTTAAAGAAGGTATAAAGGGTTTTAGATATGTAAACATGTTACTATTTATGTATAAGTACTCTACTCACCAAAATCTTCAGTTTAAAATTTGTCCACGAAACATTTAAGCTCCTTAATCAGTTGTTTACATCCACACTGTACATATTAAAAACACTACGAGAATAAATACAAAACAGTCACTTCACATCACCCTATAAGTTTCTATCGAAAGAACTTTTCATACTTTCAACAGATTTAAAATATTTATATTTGTTTTCCTTTTGAATATTTACGACTCGTTTGAAGTTGATAGTTTCCCGGTGAACGGCGGCAAGACCGCGCGCTGCGGGCCGTGGATGCGATCTCTATGAGAAGAAACCAACACGGAGCTTCGAATCAGGAGCGCATGCTCACTTGCAAACCTCATGACTTCTATCATTGAAGCGCAACATAATATCTACTTAACCTGCATTAAATTAGTATCACAATTAGTATACTTTGTATTAGTATCTATTCTGGTTTCTGTTGTTACTTAAAACAAAGAGCAACAGACGGCTCATCCCGTCTGCCGCCTTTCAGATTTAATCCTCAATTTATTATTATTATTAAGACATTTATTGCGGACCATACACACGATCCTAAACTTTAGTAACAAAGGCTTATTAAACTACGTTAGTAAAACTTACACATCAGTAACCAAATCACAACTAAAAAGTGCGAGGCTTAACACATGTTGGAACGTGTCTCTGCACCCAGTGCCTGATTAATGGGGCTGTCCTCCTTGTTAAACAATGTATTTAGGGCGCTGTTGGAGTTTCCACGCAACCTACCCAATATTGACGCCGCCCTCTTTCTTATTATTCCATAAAAATCATCAACACGGGCTTCCGCAAACATCTGCGAGAATCATCAATTGAATGCTTTACGGGACCGGTTTCAATTTTTTGTGCATTGTTACAGGTCATCTTAGTTATTTACAAAGGTAAACGGTATTCTAGGAAGAATGCTCTTCCTCGGAAGTTTGCCTTTCTGTGCAGAACGCAAATAGCAATATATATATAATTATAGCAATATCTGCTTTTATTTTGTTGGTTAATTAGTTAAGCTACCCTTGCAGAGGTAGAGGTCCGTGTAAAGGTGACCATTTTTATTTCGTATCAAAATCTCTCCTCGTTTGATCTAACCGTAACTAATCTAAAAATCCCGGTTGTGACTCGTAGGTGATCCCGCAATTCTGAACCAGTTTAAGCAAATGATATCGTGTTACCTACTCACGTGTGAACAATGTGTTCATTAAGGGCCCCGCCAACACCCGACTAATTAAAAAGAAAACTGATAATTTTGATCATCCGTTATCACTGTAGGAATTAAAAGGTCAGAGAACATAATAAAAAAGGTACGCGACTTATAAGATAAATTAGATGGCAACAATTGCTTCCTTGTCACTTCATTTAAAGATGTAAATACCGTCAGTACCACAACGATAAATATATGGCTTTCCTCACCAATTAGGCGCTTAGAAGAGAATGCTCTCTTGTGATCTACTTATTGTCTACCAATGTCAATGCAGACTTTGAGTCCTGTTTTTGAGGGCAAACTATTAGATGACGCTTGGTGATCAAGTTTGGAGGATAAGAGTAGGGTTCTTACCTCACCAAAACAATCCCGGAGGTCAAAATCGGCACACGGAAGAAGATACCATTTCCTTTTAAAAGACTGCCCCTTCTGAGTGAACAATGACTATTCAGGGCATATCCTTGGAGAGACTTAAGAGGGGTCTCCCCTAAGCTTCACTATTTACGATAGCACCGTCATGCGAGTAACCACAGCTGTGCCACTATCTTATTTGAGGTACTCGGTGATATAGAATGCAGCCTTATCATCAGTTAAGTTTGGTATAAAATCGCATGTTATTTATTAATGAAAATTGGTTTTTACAAACACTTTTAGACTTTAATCGAGCAAATATCATTGATTTCGGTTATGTACAGGCAACATTAATTTGGTATTGTTCATCGTCCTACGCTTTCCTCACACACGTCACAGGCGCCGGGTTTTTTACTTTGCATTTAGTATATTTTATTTTATTTTTACATTTGTATACGTACGGGCCGGCTCTACGTGCTTTTAGAAATAACTAACAACATTCAATGAATTATCTTCTTAGCGAAAACACTTATGAATTAAAGTTGCTACCTAATCAATTGAAATTGAAATTGAACCATGCAGAAATAAAAATAAAGTAATGGACCTACTAGTCGCTGACTACAAATATAGATAATCGGCTTTCCCGAATAGTTAGTTAATCGCTACATAACGAGTTTGCAGCAATTCGTGAGAGCTTCTTGCTTTTTTAATTTCTTTGTCCACCATCGCACTAGCCTTTATTTCATTTTTTTTTCACAAATAATGAAGTACGATTTTTACGGTCGAAATACTACTTATAACTTTAGGGGTTGTCTGTTATAGAAAGCATTTTTTCCTCTTTCGACGCAATCAAATACTCGATGCACTCCGTAAGTGTAGGATCTGAACAGCCAAAGAATTCCGACCACCTAAATTAAGCCTGAAGCAAATTTATTTATTTATGCATGATGTACTCAACAGGCTTAAAACTAATGAGTACATGACCCTGCAAGGGCGCAGCAATTTACACATGAATACAATCCGCTTGTGGTAAGTACCTGTAACTCCAATCATTACGAAAGGCCGTTAGTTCTAGTACAATGGCACTTTGCAAATTACGGCGTTGCAAGGTGCAAATTCTATCTTCATTTATACAAACTGGTCATCTATAATCGTTTTAGTTAGCAGAAGCGAGGTTTATAGTTTCTAACTAATATGAAATAACGGATCACGGTTATTATCAGAGCTAATCTGATTTAATGGTTTATTAACTTACTTAGACTTCATAATATCAGCCTATTACTGACCCCCTGGCAGAGGTCTGTACTTGTTGGGGGTTTAACCCAACAGTGATCAATGTTATTTTTTGTTTGTTTGTTAGTTCGAACACTGTCCGAAATATTTATTGTTTGATAAAAATGAGTAGACGTTCAAACTGTGTAAAGAATGTTTTGCTACTAAAAATGAATGTTATTATAATATTTTAACCGAATTGCAATACTGACGTAAGTAGGACTAAGGTTAATGTAGGTACAGCGTAACTCGTACATATTGCCGCCTCACAAAATATAACTAAAATACACAAATATTGTTGTTAAAAATTAATAGAAGACTGAGTAAAAAATACAATTTACGGCACGAGCATTGATCACCACGCTTGCTGACGGCGTATTGGCGATTTCAAACTTATATTAACGATAAGTCCAGTCTACTAAAGTTAGCAGTGTAACACCTCATGTCTTGAACATCATACAAATACCTAATAGTATTGAATCGGTCAAGCCAATTCGGAGGAGTTTGGTAACAGACACAGTGACAAAAGAATTTTATATATTAGAATCAGTTAGATAGCACGCAATGCCGTTGGTCTGATTTCCCCACGGGCGTGAATCAAAGTCATCATTTATTCAAATCAGGCTGAAGATGAGGATTGTTTGAACGTCAAAATCACATAACACCTCCTAGTGTTTTTGATAGGAATAAGAATTGGCAGAACAACCTCCCAAGCAACACGTCTTTCTGATAGTTAGAAGAACTACTTGAACTTGAATTTATACAATGCATTCCCATGGGTATATAAAATGCTCCTGTGCATCGTGTGCATCCGCACTATAATAATTATATCTTCGTGAATTGAAGAACAGATATTACATTTATCAGGAATTAAATAATGATGTAAGAAAAATAAAATCGGCTGTTATGTTGTGCAATTTAATTTTAATCCTAATATCTCTTGTAGAGACACCAGCACATCAACCTACCCTAAAGTGTCTGTACATGCAGACTTGCACAAAAAAAAAAAAATCATCGTGATTTTATGGAAACACAATCAAATAATCCGTAAAACAACATTGAAAAACCTTCTGTCATCAGTAAGTAGCAATCGGTAGTCGTAATACATCATTGTTTTGATAAAAACTATGAATGCAGAAATAAATTATCGCAATATAACAAGCGTTACTAATCAAATTACATATAAATATGATACCTGCATCCCTTATCCAAAAAGATAAGGATAAGATAAGTTCGCTCATCAATGATCTTACCTAGTATACAGTGGATGGATTGTGTGTGTATGCCTACACAGCGACTATTAAGATGACGTCAAATAGCCCAAATCATTTGGGGTCAGTGCAGCATGATTCCTTGTTGCAGCATGTCATTGTAGCATGACTTCAATATACAATGACATGTACTTACTTCTATTCTATATCCAACTAATATTATAAGTGCGAAAGAAAGAAGAGGCTTTGGTAGAGCGTACGAATGTCTCACTTCAGGCAGTCTCCAAATGGGGCGAAGCCAATCTTGTAGTATTCAACGCCGCCAATACACAGGCGTGTCTGTTCACGTCCGATTATAATTTAGGTGTCTTCAAGGCTAGAGTGAATAGGCTATTAATAAACTAGTGCGCTTCACCATCACTGATTGCATCATCTGCTTCAGGTTGCCGTCAGGTTGGATTGCAGTCAAGTTCTGGCCTATAATGTTAAACTCAAAATTCTTTCGAAATCTATGCGTGATATTGTTTGAAAAAAAGAGAGATAAGGCGGTGTTTCAAACTGTGCTGCTGCAGCGGCAACTTATATATTTTTTTAAATGGGTAGTCCATCTTCCTGCGCCTACCTTCAGGGCGATGACAAGATTAATAACGTTGTTGTCACTAAACCCCGGCTAATCAGTTAATTATAGAGCGACCCAATTTCTGAAATTGTAGTCGGAAACTGCCCTCTAATTTGTGTGTTTAATTTGGGGAAATCATGAATGCCATTTAAGATGTCACTATGGCTTTGGCTACGGTTTGGGTTTTATCTAAAACTGAAACTCAGGCAATGATTGAAATCATGTTACGGTAACATAGTTGTTACACAAATTTGTGGTAGTTATCATTGAAATTAAATTATATTTATTTATGTTATTAAATCATTTTAACAGACACTTTTAAACGACAAAATTGACTGATACTTGTGAAGAAATTCCGAACAACAAGGTCATAGTCTCTTAAAAAGTCCAGACATAAAATTATATTATGCTATGCGAGTCTAAAAACTGCAAGGCAGTCTGGAAAGACGTTCTAAAGATAGTACCGTCACAGCTTTAAGTTGACCCATCAGACGGTATGCATGCATCAGTCATTGTATAGCTCAAATGTATTTCAGAGCTCAACGACCCGTCACATACTTAAATCTATCAATAGTTTAATATTATTTCAAAGGTTTTATATTGGTACAAGAATTGGAATGAATAATCATGAATCATGAATCATGAATGAAGAAATCACACTAACGATAATGATTGTATCATAATTAACTTAATAAGTGACATAATTTATGCAATCATTTAGTAAGTGGTTTACTTAAACCAATCAGTATGCTCAAGCTCTCGTTCAAACAGTAGATAACAGCCGCCTTTGTTGTATATATGGTGATATAAACTTCAAAACCTCCTTTGTGAATAAACAAATTGTTTTTGTCGTGAGCTGAATTTATATTATCTGTTAAATAGGGTACGTATCATAATCCCGAATTTTAAAAGTCCGAATTTTAAAATACCGATGGACGAAATACCGATGGATGAAATTCCGAATGGATGAAATACCGAATGGATGAAATACCGAATGGACTAAAAAATATATTTTCATTAATATTTTGAGTAACTGTTTTACTTGAATTATATTGATTAATATTATGATTAAAAGATATAGATTTTTTTATTCACAAGGAAACCTACCATGCATGCTTGCTTTGCAAAAGAGAGAATTTGGCGCTCAGCGCTCAGCGGCCGCTGCCGCGGTACGTCAAAAAAAGTTACTCAATTTCGTCCATCGGTATTTCGTTCATTCGGGATTTTGTCCTTTCGGGATTTCGTCCGTTCGGGATTTCGTCCTTTCGGGCATTTGTACATCGGTATTTTGTGTTTCGATATAACGACTATCGGCATTTAAACCTTTCGGTGTTTTGTACGTCGGTACTTCAATGATCGGTATCATGAACTTTCGGGATTATGATACGTACCCGTTAAATAGGATTTAAGTCTTTTGAAATACTATAAAGCGGTATACGCACTGCGATGCGGCTACCCGCAGACCGCTCCGGCCACCCGGATGGTTGCTATACGTTGCTTTATCACGGGCAGCCGCATACGCAACCGTAACGTGCGGGCAGCCGTCCGAATGCCCGCATGCGGGTAGCCGCATAGTGAGCACATACAGCCGCGTATACAGCTTAAGACTTTAGGTAGACTGTAGAGTGTAGGTACTGTAAGATAGATCACTTGGATAGAACACTTTACTATATTCTCATCTTCAAAATGGAATAAAAAGTTTATTTCATAATAAATAATGTTGTAAAGATAAACAGGATGGAAGGAACATCGACGCTCATCCAGACACCATGACTTCTCTACATGATTGAGGACCATCATCATCTGCCTAGCCTTTTCCCAACTATGTTCGAGTCGGCTTCCAGTTTTAACCGGATGCAGCTGAATACCAGTGTTTTACATGGAGCTGCTGCCTGTCGGACCTTCACAACCCAGTTACTGGGTAACACGGTACCCCTTGATTAAACTGGTTGTTAGATTATCGGGCTTCTGACTATCTTTAACGACTGTCATAGATTTACAAAAGACATCCGGGGCCAACGGCTTAACGTGCTTGCTGAGGCACGGCACATGACTAAGGACCACAACCTTAACATTTTTCGTCGGTTTTCTCGTTTTTCCAAATTCTTCCTTTTATACTTTAAACTATCTATCTATATAAAAGGCCACCAATTAACTTTGTAAGAGATCATATTGGGTTAGATAAGTATGATGATTGTTTTATGGTTCTTTATAGTTTGTAACAAAATATGACGTCAGAAATAAAACGTACAAATTGGGAAGTTTTAATGTATAGAAATTCGGATTGTGTTCGGATGTGCGTTGATGTCTGTTTCACCCTGTATAGCTTTTTAAAACTTATCAGAGGCTTTTTTAGAGTAATTTAATAGGAAATTAAATAGAACTCAATCTTCTTAAGTACCGAGTGCTATAAACAATGTACTCGTAGATAACAGTTTTTAGGAAGATATTTCTGTCGACTCATTCACTAAACTTTAATTCTGCGAGTAATAGCAATTGCACGAGCACCATACGGGACGGAGGGGTCTATTTATTTAATGGACCCACATAGGGACCGACCACGCACGGTGAGTGTAGTTTAACGCTAAATCGATCCGTGTAGTAACAGTATTATTTAGTCACAAGTCACCTCTACGCAAACTGCACTTGCAAAACGCATTGTATCGTATGATGAGGAAGCAAATTGATTTCGGAATTACCATTGTTTTATGTCCCCTATGCGAAATGATTTTCCCAAATATCTACTTTTACGTGTCAACTTTTTATAACTAAATGACACCGGCATTTCCTAAATAACTGATCCTTGAGAAGAAATGGTGAAAGTAACTCAGCAGGCCAAGCCATCAGGCCTAGCTATGTTACAAATTCTATTTCTATTCTATTTCTATTATAGAAAGAAAATGGCGTATATGGAATCAGCTGTTTGTCAACTGTCAAGTGTTTTTCAGCCATATTACAAATTCTACTCGCTAACACTTGACAGTTGACAAACAGCTGATTCCATATACGCCATTTTCTTTCAATTGTCGCCTTATCGATTACGATAGTAAAAACAGAATTTGTAACATGGCTAGGCCTGCAGGAGTCACGTTCTCTTTAAAAGTCTAGACATAAGATTGTATTGATAAATTACACAGTACAACCATGGAAGCACTACCTAAAAAATGTAACCCACAAGAAAGAACACCATTAATTCCATTAAATAGTAAAAACTTAACTGAAGTGATCTGTCTCAATTCGCCTTCACTTCACCTACGTTTCCACGGGGTGATGTTTACAGAGTAGCATTGCGGATTGGTTTATTCGTCACAAATAAAATCCACCCAGTCTAATGATTATTTACTGTACTCTTTAACACTTTTTTTGAGTATTACTTCTGTCTGGAGAAAACGTCGCGGCGACGTTTTATCAACAACCGCTACCGCAACTAACACTCGCTTCATAAACGATGAAGGAAAACATCATGAGGAAACCGACATGCCAGAAAGATGTGTCTCGACGGCATGTGATACCAAGTCAGGAGCCCACAGGCGGCATTAAAACTCTGACATTAACCACCACTATTTTGGTAAGCACTAACCACACGCTTGTTGAACTTACTGCTAGCTGTTCATTGAATACAGAACACACTATTAGGTACCCGATAAATCAACACTGATAAAAAAAAAACTAACAGGTGAAAAATAACTCCAGTTTCGAAAGTCTGTGGCTTTGGTGGTTTTGTTTTGTTCATTATTGGCCACCGACTTCCGAAACTGGAGTTATTTTTCACCTGTTAGTTTTTTTTTAAGAAGTCGGTTGTTTTTTTTGTAAAAAAGTTTTTATTTTGTAATTTTTAGTTTCTTTGTATGTAAAGAGTCTTTCAAAACTTGAAAGAATCATTGAAATTGGATAACAATTGCTAAAGAAGTTCTCTAAACATTAATCTCTAAACATTAATCTGTACATCTCTGCCGGCCCCTCTTCAAATAGAATGGCGTAATGTTATGTTGTGGAAATACAAAAGCTCAGCATAGACATCTGACTATAGCAATCGCGAATAATTTGCTGTTATGCGTTGAAGAGTTCCGTTGCCTGTCTTCTTCATCAGTTTTTCTTCACTAAATGATACTTTCTAAATGAAAATGCTTGATTTGTTACTAAAAATTTTGAAATCGGTGCATGTGTGCCTATATTTTTTGAGGAGTTCCCTCAATTCCTCGAAGATCCTTCATCAGGTATGAGTTTTGATACAAATGGGACCAATCTGTTAGTATACCCTATCAAACAAAAGAAGAATTTTGAATATCGGTCCATAAATGACGGAGTACTGAGGTAACAAACCCTAAAAAAAAAAAAAAAAAAAAACATACAACCGAATTGAGAACCTCCTCCTTTTTTTGAAGTCGGTTAAAAATTTAATTAAACACTACTTACATAGTAGATAATTGTGGTGGAACCATGGCGAACCACAAACTATGTATGGGCGCTGAACTATTATTTAATTTTAAGCTTGTATTATCTATTTTGTACTTGATGTAACTTCCGTGTAATTAATTGAATTAATATTTGAATTTCCGGTTCAGTCTATGAAAGTTTTTATTTGACGTACCTACTACCTATTTAAAATATTGTTGTTTCCGTTGAAATTGTATAAAGTCTCTGTTTTGACACTTCCTTTTTATTTATTAAAATATTGTATTGTTGTAACAGTTTTCGTTGAAATTGTATGTTTTAAGTTTTTATGTTCATCGATACTTCCTTTTTTTTTCATTTAACATACATACTGTAGCCTCCGCTTGATTTTATAATGTTAATATTAAGGATTTGTCTTGACACATCCGCTTGAATTATTTAAAACTAGCTTTTGCTCGCGGCTTCGCCCGCGTGGATGTCGAACTACCGTCCCCTATTTTTTCCCTTTAAGGGATAAATTTCCAAAAATTGTTTCTTAGTTGATACTTACTCTTCACAAAGAACACCCCTTCAAGTTTCATGTCTCTAATACCAGCGGTTTGGGCTGTGCGTTGATATACCAACGTAATAATTTTAGCATAAAGCTTAAGGATAGACTATATTCAAAGTTGCCCCGTCCGGTATATATGCATAAACATTTTTGGAACTACTGACCCGGGAAAGAGCGACGTACAACTGACCATGAGAAAAACAACTGAGACTAAGATCAACCTGCCCAGGCGTATTGATTACAATCGTACCAAGTTTGGTTAAAATCCCTTTAGTAGTTTTTAAACTACGCGTGCACATACAGACAGACAGACAAAAAAATACTGATTGCAATTTTGGCATCAGCATCGATCAACAACATTTTGAATATATATTCAATGTACAAAATTGACTTCTCTACAGTTGTATAATAAAAAGATATTATTTATTATTTTCGTAGTGTGTGGTCCATTGAATTGTATGGCGAGCTATATTGTATCTTAAGATAAAATATTATAGTATCTTAGCCATGTGCAGCGCCCCTTGGTGAACTCCACTGCGGGTGACGAAACCTACGACAAACTTATTATTTGCGGTTGGTACAGTAGTCGGGGTCTAGGGATCGAACCGCAAAATTTAGTTTGTTTTTTATTGTATATACTTTTCCGGGAAAAAAGTACCCAGAGTGGTGCCCAGGATATTAAAGAATAAGTATACCAAGTTTCATCGTAATCCAGTAGTTTTTGCGTGATGCCTGAACATACGTGATGGATGTCGAGATGGCGCTGCCGTCGCGTAAACATTAGCTCCGTGTATAAAATATTTAAATATAGTATTACCAAGTATTTAACGTTGAAAGTGGTGTCTAAGGGACAATATCACTTGGATCTATATGTACTATCGTTATCTGGACGCCAAGTTTACCCAGGAAAGTGAAAAGTGAACTAAAAGTGACGTGTAATTAGTGCTTTAAAACAAGACTTAGAGGTGCAACAAATCCCTATATTACAAAATTTAAAACATGCAAAGCAATATCTCAACAAAAGTGAATCGTGAGCTACGTAAAAAATAACAAAACATTGTGTTTAAAACGTGAAGCAAATCCAGTTTGACAGAGTGAACATTTTTGCAGCATGAGTCACTTAACGACTGTTTTGTAATTTAAAATTAATAGAAATAAGAACAGAAGCACTTATTTCGCCTCAATTCATATCGTAAGTTTGGCGGATTGCGAGCCGTGCCGATTAGAAAAACTACTGCACAAGGTGCCCCGAGTTCGATTCCTACATACATTAGTTCTTTTTGGTCAACATTGTATTTACAAAAACACTTTGTTATTTATTAGACACAAGTTCGAGTCCGACATACCTATATTTTTGTATTTCACATTATTTTTTTGGTATTGTCATATTTACTCCATATCAAAAATGGCGAGTGGAGACAATAGTAATATAACAATGAGAAAGATACGAAAAACGAACTCTCATAACAATGTGTCAGTTATGAACACTTCAGACTCGTCGCTCTTTGATACCACGATGCAAAGTCTACCTGACCAATGCGAAATCTTAGAAGTACGCGAGATACAAGAAAAATTATTATCTGTACAGGAGGAATTATTAATTGCTAATAATGAAATAGAAAATTTAAACACGGAAAATACAAAGCTAAAATGGGAATTGGAAAAGAGCTTCAAAATCATAGAATTATATAAAAAGGTCGGATATGGGGAGTCTTCTTCCACCCCACCAAATTCAATGCGGAAAAATAAAAAGAAAGACCAGGATCAGAATAACACCCCGTCGAAGAAAAAGAATGATCAGCATATTATTATTCCTAAAAAGCCCACAAATGTAGAACCATCGCAGAAGCAGTATAAATGTTCTATGAGAAATTCTACAAGTATACAGAAAAGTTGTGAGAAAAACACCACCCCAAGTCAGTGCGAGGAAAGCCAGCTGCCGGTTCACAAAAATAAACTATGCATATTGAGCACGAATAGCACGAATAAAATACTATCTATAGCGCAAAATACCCTCGCAAACAAATTTGACTGCTGTCACTATTTAATACATAACGGGAAAACTGAACATCTCTTGAAGGGTTTAAAAGATAAACTTGTTGATTTCACCATTAATGACTTTTGTGTAATTCTTTTAGGTGATGTAGACTTCAAAAATACTAACAATTATTTTGAAATTATATTCAGTATAAGAAAAGTTATTCAAAACATAAATCATACGAATGTGATAATCTGTTTACCGACTTACAAAAATGGATACTATTCTAATTTATTTAACAGTAGAATAGAAACTTTCAATAACCTCTTGTATTTAGATGTATTGACATATGAACATTTATATCTTTTAGACAGTAATTTAAACCTATCCTTTGACCACAAAATGTATGATAAACGAACTGGCCTAGTAAGTAACTATGGAATGTATATAATATTTAAAGACATAAGTAGTTTAATAATTGACATACAATATAATAATAGTTTAAGTAATAACATTGAGATAACCAATACTAATTTCACAAAAGACGACACCTTTTTTCTTGACTAATTATTAATGTATACTACATCAGAACATTGCCGGTCTCATTAATAAATCTGATGCTCTCTCAGTCTGTTTGTGTGAACTTTCGGAACGAGATGTTGATGTAGATGTAGTATGTATTTCAGAGCATTTTATGATGGCTGGCTTTGAGAATCAGTTAAGCCTTCCGAATTATAGTTTAGCTGCTTGTTATAGTAGACAGACAAGTAAGCGAGGCGGTGCTTGTATACTTGTTAAGCATGGTGTTCAATGGAAAGGATTGACCAATGTAGCAAACATGTCCTCGCAAAGTATTTTCGAGTGTTGTGCAATTAAATTAACGGACTATGACATTATAATTGTGTGTATTTATAGAGTACCTAGCTCAAACAATATCAATGAGTTTTTTGATAAATTGGAAACTGTTTTAAAATATTTATCCAAACAGCGTTGTAAGAATATAGTTTTAGCTGGTGATTATAACATTGACATTTTGAAAAGAAGTAGACTGTCAGCCGAATTTGAGTATATTCTTTTAAATTTTAATCTACAACTGGCTTTGAGGCAACCTACTCGGGCTGCGAGCCAAACATGCATAGATAATTTTGCGCATAGTTTTGGGAAGCGTCGTTGTACATCAGAGGTATTGGAATTCGCGCTATCCGATCACACAGCACAACTGTTAAAGTGTCCCGTTAAAAAAGTAGCTATTAAGTATTATCGCAAAAGTATACGAGACTACAGTCAGATAAATATACAAAAATTCAAGACTTGTCTAAGTAGTCTATCCTTTTCAGATTTGTACGAGATGGACGATCCTAATGCAGCCTACAACTGTTTTAGTGAAACGTTCCAATTATTTTATGAATTGTGTTTCCCCAGCAAAATTATTACCATTAGAACTACTAGAAAACCTTCTTGGGTATCACGTGGGATAAAGTTGTGTAGTAAAACCAAACGGAAGCTTCTATGGCAATATAGATTAAAACCAAGTCAATCTAATAGAGCTAAATTCAAAACGTATTCAAAACTACTTAAAAAAATTATGAATCTAACTCAGAAAGCGCAAAACAATTACAATATCAAAACCTCTAATAACAAGTCCAAGACTACGTGGCAAATAATTAGTAAGAGTAAAAACAATGCCCCAAAAAACTCAATTTCTTGTATCAAATTTGAAAATAAAGACGTCACGCACCCAAAAGACATTGCCAATACATTTAATAATTATTTTATAGACAAATTACAACCAACAATTAACGCGGGAACTAACTCAACGTCATTAATTATTAGCAGAGCACATTCTATGTTCATGGCTCCGGCAACGCCCTATGATATACTTACTATTATTATGAAATTAAAAAACACGAACAGCGTTGGGTACGATGGTATTGCCACAAAAATATTGAAAGCAGCTGCATTTGAAATATGTACTCATTTGTGCTTCATTATTAATCTTTGCATAAGTGCAGGCGTATTTCCTGATGCATTAAAGAAGTCTATAGTGAAACCGCTATATAAGAAAGATAGTCATGAATTAATGGTAAATTACAGACCGATCGCGCTCATATCAGTTATATCTAAGGTGTTCGAAAAATATGTAAATGGTGAAATTAATACCTATTTAGAAAAAAATAATATATTAAGTGACGAACAAAAGGGATTTCGGAAAAATAAAAGTATAAATTTGGCTATTTTTGAGTTTTTGCAAAATGTCATGCTAAATGTCGATAAGAAAACACCGGTCTGTGCTATATTCTGCGACATGACACAAGCCTTTGATTGCGTCCATTATGATTCCCTGGCAGATAAACTTGAAGCCTACGGTGTTAGAGGCAACGTCTTAGAATTAATTAAATCATATCTTAGTAGCCGTAAACAAGTTACAGAAATCAGCAGAATAAATAAAAAAAGTAAACGTGAAGAAACTTTAAGATCAGAGGAACGGGAAGTTAGGTATGGAGTTCCTCAAGGCAGTGTATTGGGACCCTCTTTATTCACTTTGTACATAAACGACTTGCCTAAAGTAACTGAACATCCGATGACACTTTTTGCTGACGATTGCACTTTGACAATAGCTTGTAATGACATAAACACATATGAACATGACATTAATAATTCACTATTATCTATTATAAATTGGTTAAATAACAATAATTTAATAATTAATTTAAAAAAGACTAATATTATACACTTTAAGCAACGTACACAAACAACCAACCACATTAATATTCAATTTAATAATTTAAATATCATTGAAGCTGATACAACCAAATTTTTGGGAATACTTATAGATTCTAAATTAAATTGGAAATCTCATATTGAGGGAGTTAGTAAAAAAATTAGTAGTGTAGCGTACGCTCTTAAACAGCTTTCTGTGGTTCTTAACATAGATGCGCTAATTACTGCTTACTATGGATTAGCCGAATCCATTCTTCGATATGGAGTCATCTTTTGGGGGAATAGCACGGACAACGAAATAGCGTTTCGGGCACAGAAAAGATGCATTAGATCGATGTTCAGACTGCAAACAACGGACAGCTGTAAATCTTATTTTATAGAACGTAAGATATTGACATTGCCCTCATTATATATCATGGAAACAGTAATGTTCATTAAATCCAATTTTCATTTATTCACGCGTTTATCAGATGCTTTCCCTAGAAATAGGCGTGATAATTTCAAACTTCGTGTTCCCGGCGCTAAAAAAACTCTTATGCGTAAGAGCATCTTTTGCATGGCTCCGACCATTTTTAATAAACTGCCCAAATCGTGGAAAACTTTAAATATATCTGGTCTTAAATGTAAATTGAAGAGTTTGCTAACTGAAAGGGCGTATTACAGTATAGCAGAGTTTATGGAAGAGGACAATTTTACTCCTTTTTAAAATGACAATGTTTTTGCTTTTTGACATGTTATTGTTTACAATTTAATTTTTAATGTTATTTAGAATTGAAATTTTATGGACATGACTCATACTTAATTGAATAATTTATTCTGTTTTTATTAACTAATTTGACATGGAATTGTAGCTAAAAATTATGCTTGATGAATTGTTATGGTACCTATGATTAATGGATTATGATGAATATTATCACGGTTTATGCACCATCTCGTCCTACCAATTTGTACGCCACGAAATGCGGCTAAACATGTTAGAACTATTTTAAATATTGTCACTATCTTGCATGCAATGTATACCATGTTTAAACAAATAAAATTTACTTACTTACTTACTTACTTACTTACAGACAGACAGACGGACAGACAGACAGACAGACAGTCGGTCTAGTAACACCCGATACCATTTATTTTTTTGATATTTTCAATGTACAGAATTTTTACTTCTACAGATTTATTATAAGTATATATACATATATAGATAGTTGTTATCTAGAATTAGTTTGAAATATCCGTTTAAATGTAAACTGAAGTTTCGCGGTAAATTTTGCTGCGAATCTTTGGCAGTAATCTTGTGTATAAAATCTGTGGTAATTTGAATGTAAAGAGATTCTTGTTTTGCTGCTCGTGGTATAAACACCATGAAATTGAAGTAAGGTATTTTTCTGTCCCTACCTATTGCTGTTACACGCACAGCTCCTACAACTCCGGCGAGCATGCGCTGACTTATACATAGACTACTTAACATACTAAACTAGGAAACAAATTGTAAATGAGGTTCTGGGTTGGTTTTTCGGGTCAAAACAAAAGATATTGTGCTTCTTAGTAACATCCCGGAGTCTGGATACATTCTCGGTTGAAGGCATGCCTCGATTACATTGGACTGAAACAGTACGAGCGAAATGTGGGTGCACTATAAGTACATCTCTGTCCAACTCTTGGGGGAAATTATGTTTCCAACATAGACCTTAACAAATAAAAATGAGGTCCATTGTGACAAAATTTGATGTTAAGGATTAAACATAATTTGAATGGACTTGCTGGTTGTAGGTACTTGATATAGATATGAAAAATAAAACAATAAAATGAAGAAGAATGGGAGTATCCTCCTGGTGGTACGAGGACTAAATAAAACTGGTGACTTTATAATGGACTGTATTTTATGAACTTTACAAGTATTAGGATTACTTTTAGGAGGCAAACAGATTAAAATTTAAAAGTGGCGAGAAAATAAACGTAGGTCGTTCAGTAGCGCGGACGACGACGCAGTGAGGTGCCGGTCAGCTGTGTTGTACGCTCGCTGCTCGAGCGCCCCCCCCCGCGACCGCAGCTACCGCCCGCGGTTGCCCGGCGCGGCGTGATATTCTCAACATGCTCCCGGCGTTGAAGACTGGTGTTCAATGATCATACTGGAAGAGGACAGATGGTGTTGTAAGCGCGCCGGACTATTCCCTTTTTTGTTCTTACGTCTGCGACTCTGCTTATTCCGTCCCTCCCAGGTATGAGACGTACGATACGACCGAGTGGCCACATCAGTGGCGGCGACTGTCTCTCCTTGAGTGCCACCATGGCTCCCTCTTCAAGCACCCCATCGGAGTCCGTCCACTTGGTTCTCTGTTGGAGGTAGAAGATGTACTCGTTAGAGAATCTGTTCCAGAACTGTTGCTTTAGGTGCTCGATACGCTGGAAACGCTTCAG
The DNA here is from genome assembly GCA_921972225.1 of Euplexia lucipara. Classification (NCBI taxonomy): domain Eukaryota; kingdom Metazoa; phylum Arthropoda; class Insecta; order Lepidoptera; family Noctuidae; genus Euplexia; species Euplexia lucipara. The sequence goes on from OV179148.1 coordinate 14,142,715, forward strand.
GCTAGAGATATTCTGGTTGATAACTTGCGGATGCGGCAGGGATGTGAGTGATCTCCCAATGAGGAAATGAGCAGGAGTTAAAGGGTATAGGTCTGATGGATCAGTGGAAAGAGGAGTGAGAGGACGAGAGTTTAGTACTGCTTCAACCTGAACCAGACACGTAGACATCTCTTCGTAAGTGAGATGTGCGAAGCCTAATATACGCCTCAGGTGATGCTTTATGGATTTTACGGCAGACTCCCATAAGCCACCGAAGTGTGGGGTGTATCCGGAATAAAGTTAAAATTGATACCTGTATCTGCCATTTCTGAAGAAAAGTCCTGTTTCAATATGTCAGCTATTTCGTTACAGGTGCCAATAAAGGTTGTACCATTATCGGAGTAAATGGTCTTTGGTTTACCACGACGAGCAATAAACCTGTTCAGTGCTGCAATGAAGGCATGTTTTGTTAGATCTGAGATAAGCTCCAGATGAACCGCCCTCGTGGCTAGACAAACAAAAACACATATGTACGATTTAATCAGTCTACATCCTCTACCTTTGCGGTCGGCTAGGAGGATGGGTCCGGCATAGTCTGTGCCAGTCTCTAAGAAAGGAAACTCTAACTGAACTCGTTCCTTAGGTAAATTACCCATGATGGGTTGAACTGTTCTACCGTTGAATCGCTGACACTTTACACACGTATGCACAGTTGATTTGGCAAGGCTTCTTCCACCTAAAGGCCAATACTCATGTCTAACTGTGGCTAAGAGTAGCTGTGGACCAGCATGGAATAGGCGTAAGTGATAAGTATTAAAAATAAGTTTAGTAAAGTTATGTTTGCTGCAGATAATTATAGGGTGCCTGACATTATAATCGTAGCAAGAGTTACCTAATCTGCCTCCAATTCTTACAATACCAGACTCGATAAATGGCGATAGTTTCTTAAGACGATTTTTATTAGGTAAGGGTTTACCTGATGAAAGTAGCTCGTACTCTTCAGGAAACATCTCCCTCTGAACTGTTTTAATTATGAAATCAGCGCTGTAGGACAACTCTGAATTAGTAAGAGTGACACTATGACTATGTACCCCTTTAGAACGATTAATGAATCTAAATACGTATGCTAATAGACGTTGTAAATGTGAGTAATCAGATGAATTATTAATTAAAGTTTGAAATAAATTATCATGTATATTTATATTAGGATTAGTGATTGGTAATGATTGATTATTAATGTTAATGGAATGTGATTTTAATAGTTCAGGTAGTACTGTGTTCACATCTGTGTTAGGCGTTGAAGGCCAAAGAGCTGGGTCTGTAAGCAAGAACGAAGGCCCTGACCACCACATGGAAGACTGACCTATGAGGTCAGCGCTCAGACCACGGGAGACGAGATCTGCGGGGTTGTCCTTGGACGGCACATAGCGCCAGGTATAAGTACCAAAGCCTTCCCGTATCTCCGAAACTCGATTCCTGACAAACGGCTTAAGCGTGGCAGGTGAAGCAGACAGCCAACCTAAGACAATCATTGAGTCACACCAAAATATGCATTTATCGGGTTTCAGTGACAACGATTCTAGTACCTTTGCACACAACCTGGTTCCTAATAAGGCACCACAAAGCTCTAGCCTTGGTATTGTAGTCGACTTGATTGGTGCAACTTTACTTTTAGACGTTAGCAGATGTGTACGTACGGAACCATTACCAGCTACAGAACGAATGTATACGCAAGCTCCGTATGCCTTTTCTGATGCATCCGTAAAAATATGTACTTCTATGGTTATAGGGCTATCACATACCACCCAGCGTGGTATGCTGAGAAGATTAAGCTGTGGTAAATTCTGCGTGAACTTCAACCATAACTTTTTAGTGTCCACATTAACCTCGTCATCCCATGCACACTTGTCTATCCATAATTTCTGTAATATTATCTTGACCTCGATAATACATGGAGAGACAAGACCCAGTGGGTCAAATACTTGCGCTATTGTGGAAAGTATGTGTCGTTTTGTGATTGCAGTATCTGTATGTTTAGATATATGAATCGAAAATGTAAGACAGTCAGTATGAGAATGCCAATTAAGACCAAGGGTTTTACTCGGTTCATCAACACTCAAGCTGACTGTGTTATGTATGTCCGTATGTATTGTTGTGGATGTGGTATGAGTGGATGAATCTAGTGTATCTGAAGTGACTGCCTGAAGTATTTGTGCATTGTTAGACTGCCACTTCCGAAGATTGAGTTGTGCAGTCTTAAGTATGCTGATGACATCTCTACACAGCTCTATAGTGCTCTCTATAGAGTCATCTCCGGACAGATAATCGTCGACGTAGAAGTCATGTTGTATAGAGTGTTGTGTACGTGTGTGCGTTGCCTCCTTTGCCAACTGAGACAAACATCGTGTACTAATGAACGGAGCGGATGCTGTTCCGTAAGTAACGGTGTTTAATGTATATGTTTTAAGAGGTAATGATGGATCAGAGCGCCATAATATCCGTTGCAGAGATCGCTGCGATTCGTCAACTTCAATTTGTCGAAAGAATTTTTCGATATCTGACGATATGACGTATTTATGCTGGCGAAACCTCAACAATATGGATATTAAGTCATCCTGAACTTTAGGTCCTATGCCTTGAATGTCGTTGAACGACTTACCAGAAGTTGTGACGGCTGATGCGTCGAAGACAACTCGAAGCTTGGTCGTTGTACTGGACTCTCTGAAAACACCATGATGTGGAAGGTAATATGCATTTGATGAAGAAGGTTGAGACACTTCGCTCATATGACCTAATGCTTCATACTCCTGCAAGAACTCTACGTAGCGATGCTTAAGTATTGGGTCTCTATCTAGTCTACGCTCTAACGACAGAAAGCGACGTTTAGCCATCTCAAAGGAGTTCCGCAATGCTTCAGGGGATTCCTTTAAGGGAATGGTGACTATGAAACGGCCATCCGCGTTACGCCTAGTAGTGTTTATGTAGTTCTGTTCACATGCTCGCTCTTCGGACGTGAAGTTGAACTTAGGTAAGATGGAGTCAAGTTCCCAGAATCTTGTCAGATCCATGGTTGCTTGTAGTTGTGTGGTATGCTTGTCATACGCGAACATGCACACTGATGAGTTTGCCATGTTAGGTTGAGGTATGGCACCGGATATAAGCCATCCGAGCTTAGTCTCAAAGAGCGCCGGCATATGTCTACCTAAGCGTATACGGTTGCGACCAATCACACTCCAAAAGATGTCGGCTCCAACGAGTATATCAATGGAGGAAGGGACATTGAAAGATGGATCAGCCAGACTTATACCTGCTGGTAGCTGCAAGTCAGATAAGTCTATGTATGTATGTGGTATATGTGTCGTTATGTTGGGCAAGACAAAACAATCAATGTCAATATCATATGTTCCATCACACGACTGTAAATGTAAAGCACAAGATTGCGTAATGGTAGACACTTGACTGTTTATGCCTGCAACGTGAGAGCTTACACTACGAATAGGTATATGTAGCTTACCACAAAGGTCCTTGGTAACAAAATTTGCCGTGCTTCCATTGTCAAGTAAGACTCTGGCGCTGTGCGGCGTCCCGGAATGGTCCGTGACCCGTACCAATGCTGTGGAAAGCAATACATGACGAGTTGAAAAATCATGATTAGTACCTGCTAAAGCTATGTGCTCCTTACTAGAGCTAGGATCGTCGTCATGAGAATGCAACATTGTATTGTGCCTTTTTTTGCAATACTTGCAGTGCCCAAGTGGACAAGAAGCCTCCAAATGACCTGGGCGCAAACAATTCAAACAAAGTTTAAACTCCTTAGCTTTAGATAAGCGTGTAGCGATTGCAAGCTCCTTAAATTGATCACAACTAAATATGTAGTGACTCTGTTTACACAGGGGACACGAATTGTTAAATTTACCCTTACTTGTTGATACAGAGAAACTCTTTGGTTTACTGTGCGATGACTCTGGCTTCGGTTTCAAACTCTTAGCCTCCTCAAGCGTTTCTAGAAGATTGCAGCGACTAGAAATAAATTTAGTGAACATTTCTAAAGATGGATACTCAGTCTGAGTGTTCCTAAGCTCTTCCCACTGTCTGCTAGTAACCGGGTCCAACTTTGATGCCATTAAATGTATGATTATTTCACCCCAATGCTGTACTAACAGGCCTAATGTTGCCAGTGACCGTAGGTTTTTGCTAGTGATATCAATAATCTGACGTAAGCCCTGACTACTCTCCTTTTGAAGTGGTTCTACAGTAAATAAAGCTTGAATGTGATTATTTATTAATAATTGCTTGTTGTCGTACCTGTCACATAACAATTGCCATGCATTGTCGTAGTTGTCCCCTCTGAAATCTAAACTTTTAATAACTAGCGCTGCGCTGCCATTAAGTGACGAGCGTAGGTAATGGAACTTGTTGATGTTATCTATACTTTTTTCCTCATGAATCAATGAAATATAAATATCTTTAAATTCCAACCAATCCTTATAACCGCCGCTAAAGTGAGGTAAATTTATTTTAGGAAGTCTAACATTATTTTGTCTAGTAACCACTGAAAGTTGCTCATTGGAGCTTACCTTAGACGCCAGTTGAGCGCGATGCCGTGACAGAAGCGCGCGAGCAGATGCTAGCTGCTTGTAGTAGATGCTCTCGAATAGCTCACGTTCGGAAAATTGCTCGTCGGGTTTGGCAGACAGGCACTCCAATTGATTCTGTAATTGATCATAGGTGACATATAAGTTAACAATTTTCTCAATTCTCATCTCTAACTCGACAAGCTGTTCCTCACTAAGTTGTTCGCAAGACTTAGTGGTGGTTATAAATGTTGTGAATTGAGTAAGCTGCGATTTTACTGAGGCACGCTTTCTTGATAGCTCTTTAATCGTCAGTTCTTCAGCCATGGCTAAACAGAATGGTAGCTCTAAGCGCTAAAAAGAAACACGTAGGTAATTAAGTAGGTAAGAAAAGAAAGGAAAAATGCTAAAAGCACTGAAACATACTCATATAAAGTGTTCTTATACAACTGCAAATGGCAAACAGTTGATCGATGGAGCGTTGCTATTTAAAATCGATGGACGGTGAAAGAAAAAATATTTGAATTCAAAATCTCGAAAAACCGTCAAGAGAAAAAATAAAAACTACTACTGTGCGTATTTATGGCACTATACTACAAATGTTATAGCTAGATTAATAAGCACTTATTACTAATTATTAATGTGCGCGGAACTTCTATAATGGGACAAAGGTACTTCGAAGTTGAAACTAAATAATGATGAAAAAAACAATACGAACTAAAAGTATAGGTATGATTGATTCTACTGGATAAGCAAGCTAATGACTAATGTTATGCGATTGTTATTCTAAGATGAATAGATAACTACTAATGATTCACTGGTCTAATGCACTATCTAAAACTCTAAGGAATGATAATTAGTATATGTATTATGTATAAATGTTAGTAAGATTATGGAAAGATCTCACAAAATCCGTTGACTGCGAGTCCAAACTGAACGTCTTTTCCTTGAAATGGATGACGATGTTCTTGGGCACTGCTTGGGCTGCTACGTTGCTAGGACCCGTCTATGATGACCACTGAAGAACTGCTCGATCCAACAAATACGCCTCCTCACTAAGACTGGAACCAGATTCGCACGAAGGGCGAATAGTCGTCTTGATCTTGATGTCGTTTTCTAACGGCCCTTTTCAAATCTTGTAAAAACCGCTTGTCATTCCCCGTAATAACTGGTCAGTTACTCGTCGAAGGACCATGAAGAAGAATGGGAGTATCCTCCTGGTGGTACGAGGACTAAATAAAACTGGTGACTTTATAATGGACTGTATTTTATGAACTTTACAAGTATTAGGATTACTTTTAGGAGGCAAACAGATTAAAATTTAAAAGTGGCGAGAAAATAAACGTAGGTCGTTCAGTAGCGCGGACGACGACGCAGTGAGGTGGGTGCCGGTCAGCTGTGTTGTACGCTCGCTGCTCGAGCGCCCCCCCCCGCGACCGCAGCTACCGCCCGCGGTTGCCCGGCGCGGCGTGATATTCTCAACAAAAATATTCAACTAAATATTTTGGTAATTATGAATGTATTTAATATGTACGTTAACTACAATGTACAGGGGTGGCTGGCACATAATAATATGATAGACCTTATCATAGAAAGCAATAAATACGAATATTACTGCTAGGATAACATGTACTGATACTACCAGTTGTGGGTGGTAAACCAAGAAACGGCACACGCTTATAACCTACCAGTTTGCGGAGAGTTCCCTGAAAGCGACTTGTGACGATTGCATGGCGCATGGAGGGAAAATGAACTTTTTTTATATTTTTGTATGAAACTACCTGTAGCTATTATATTCTATTTTTTTTTATCATGGAAAACAGAGCCGATGTCGACTATTTTGCCAATGTAGTGAATTGGACGGACAGCAAGTGAACAGAAAAAAAAACATCTTCTGTTGATACAGTTGAACTCAACGTAGATCTTCACGGGTTAGTAATGTTAGTATGGGACTGAAACAAACAAAAAATGAAATTACGTAAATAATATAAATTGTTAGTATTATTAGTACATTTAATAAAAGTCATACCACATTACAATGTGCAGAGATTTTAGGACAGCTCACAATTTTATAGTATTATTGTGACGAATAAAAACTATCAACGCCACGAGCAGTTCTAGGGAGGATTATCTCAAATATCTGTACCTATCTATCTATCTGTTTGCACTAAAAAGGTTTGCATGACGAATACCAAATTGACTTTCCAGGATTAGTGCAAAATATAGATGCCAATATGTATTTTAAACAGCTGGGCTTATTGCAGTAGAAAGTGTTTACATTCAACTTGTTGATAACCATTTTATCAGAATTTATGATAAAAATAAAAATGGATGATGCAAACTGTACTTCCGCGTATATAGTAAGTAAAGTGTTTCCCGTTTCAAGATTTTCTTGTTAAATATTACCGGAATCTTAAGTTAGCTCCTCGTAAATATGTTTATCTTTCTTATTGTAAAACATATTACTGTACCTACAATTATGAGTAGTTTAAAATGTTTCTATGATATTTTTAAATGCTAGTATTTTATTTTGTTTTAAAATTTATTTTATGTGGCAACACTTAAATTCAACTTGTGATCGGTATTGTTTTTTCATGGACGTTTATGAGCAAAGACCTATAGACCGGACATCACGAACAAAAATTTTCGTCCAAAACTTGTGTCCTAGGTAAGTTTATGAGTTTTTTTTAGTACACTCCGCTGACGCTCCAATATTCATATATTATTCTAGATGGCGTTAGTCAGAAAAATATGGATTGTTTGGAGAAATAAATAAGTGTGAATCTAAAAGTGAGTTTTACTATTCCTAGAGTAGTTTTCTATTGTATTATTAAATAATTATAGATGTGTACACCACACATAATAAAATCACCTACTGTTAACCAACTTTGAACGTGTACCAGAAAACTCATTTATTAGTGATGAACCTGGTGTCAGAGGTTTTATGTGACCCATGGGCCCCTGACACTGACTTGCCGTTAACTTTTTTTACAGAAAGCACCCCTGCAGGGCTAGCATGGCCGGAGATATTCTTTCCACGGGGAGAGGTTAAAATACTATTCCCCTCTGTCATTTTTATCCACCCTCCGAGCATGGCGACATGGGTGGATAAACTATTCACGGGGATAAACCAGGGGACACGCTTATCCTCGAAATTATTGCCATTATAAGAAAACTTTTATGAAATTACACAATAGTCGAGAATGTCATGTAAACCAAAGTACTTTCATCGTTTTATTATATCTGTACTGGATATTTATTTTGTTTTGTTGTCAATTGGGATTGCTCGAATCGCGAAATCTTTCACTAGTCGCCATGCTATAAGCCGTGGATGAGTATCCACGTTTAATGTCAAAAAGTGATATAATTCTCTTTCCCCTGTTGCCGTGCTTTGGCAGGTGGATAAGATAATTGTATCCCTTGTCAGTGGAAATAACCGGTGGATAAAAGTTATATCCCCAGCCCATGCTAGCCCTGCTGGAGAAGAAACTATTCATACTTATTACGTTACTAAATTTTGCTTTTCCGACACTGATTCAAACTAAAGTATTCATCTATAAAATTTTAACTTCTCCGCTTATCGCTTTCTGTTATTCTCTATCCTTCCACTAGGTTTATCAGCTATCTGATATTTATATTATAAATTAGATATCGGGTTTGATTACCGTTGAGTAAAAATCAGGACAGCACATCCTGTTTCTACAAGGGTAAAATTTTATGCAATTTTATAAAAAAAATAATTTGTTTTGTCTATAAGTTTAATTTTTAACATAACATCACGCCTATTTTCCCCGAAAGGTGAGACAAACGTGTTGACAGTAGCATTTAACTTAAAAATTAAACGATACTACGGTAGTCTTCTGTGCATGTTTTCCTGTAAATACAATGGTTACTGTAACAACCTAACTGCCTTTACAAGCCTATCTGAAAAAGCTAAAACGAAGAAGGTAACTGCACCATTACACAACATTAATTTTATTCATTCTTAGTGAGGCGGGTCAAAGTATGCATAGTGTAATGCTTAAATATAGGTATAATTATTATGTGTGCCAATGTCAGTAGTTCCTCCAACCACAAATATACAGAGTGTTATTTTTAATCATGGGACAAATGTTCACAGGGTTTTGCTACTCATGAATATGAACAAGTTTAACTATAGGACCACCTCGGAAATCGGAAAAATAAATCAGCCGTGAAATGTATGATGAGTCAGCTATTTTTTTTGCGATTTCATGAGTAAAATACCCTGTGAAAATTCATCCCATAATGTGCATTCAATCATGGGATACATTTTCAACACACACTGAATATTGATGAAACAGCTCGAACATGGACATATTGTTCTACTGAACCAAGTTGTCGAGTGCAAGTTAAAGCTGACATCTTAGTTAGATATGTTAAGCTGATTTAGGCAGGCCGTCAAAACTTTCACAGCTTTGCAGGGCTATTAGGTAGGTCTCTTTTCATTCTCGGTGACTATCTAGCATCCAGCCACACACTGAATTTTATTGACAACTGAGAATTTACAAAAAATCGGTATTGCACTTTAAGTGGACTTCTGATAAGACTGAGCAGTAATAGTCTAGTGGTGTGATCAGCAGATTGCCAAATCACAGGTCTCGAGTTCGAATCCAAGGCACGCACCTCGGACTTTTCGGATTCATGTGCGAATTGTTATCACTTGCTTCAAAAACGGTGAAGGAAAACTTCTTGAGGAAACCGGCATGCCTGAGAGATATTTCTCGACGGCATGTGATGCCAAGTCAGAGGCCCATGGGCGGCATTGAAACTGTGACACCAGGTTAGTTACTAACCACACGATAAGAAGTGGACTTCAAGTAACGGTAACTATCAGACGGGGTACTGTGCGCATCGTCACATCTATGCAGTGTGCGAAACTAGTTGACAGTCGTTGAACACTTTGCCTAATATTAGATCATCACTGTGTACTGTCAACGGTGATACCCCGGCGATAGCTCTGCAAAAAGCAAAGCCTATTAAAAGTAAATGATGTATAACCAAACATACATAGGTATATGCCAGTCACATCCAAGCTTTTACGCCACCGCATCGTAGAAAACCGTAAATGGCATCATCGATCTTTTTCCTACAGGACAGATTATATATGTTGCAGTCAAAACTCTTAACCAGTCAAAAGTACTATTGACTAGCAAAATCAGTCAAAAGTACTTTTGACCGTATGCTTTAGTCAATTATACTTTTGACTAAAATAACAGTTAAAAGTACTTTTGCCTAATGGAGCTGGTTAAAAGTACTTTTAACTAAGTGATTCCGTTAATAGTGGTTTGAACTGGTTTTATCAGTCAGGTAAAACCGTCTACGGTTGGCGAATCATGTGGGTTAGGTTAGGTTAGGACCATGACCATTAGCACGCGAAGGCGAGCGAGCGAAGCGAATGTGCCGCGGCTGCGGCCGCCGAGCGCCAGATCCCTTAGTGCTTTTGACTGATGCTTTAAAGCAGTTAAAACTACTTTTGACGACGAGCGTCAGTCAAAAGTACTTTTAACCACAAATTCTCAGTCAGAAGTACTAATAACCAATAATTTTCAGTCAAAACCACTTTCTACCAACCTGTTCAGTCAAAAGTAGTTTTGTCTGATTTTGCTAGCCAATAGTACTTTTGACTGGTTAAGAGTTTTGACTGCAACATATACACACATTGCTAACCCCCAATCTGTTTAAGTCGCGAGTTAATAGGCTTCTTTTGGGTAAGCTCGTTCCATCGTCGACCTCATCTCTGACCGCAGGACAAGATTGAGGTCAAGAGTAGACCCATGAATGATATAGTATGACCCAAAAAAAAAATGGAAGTAAGTTGTAGAACTTACTTCAATGTTTGTAATGTTTGTTTGTAGCTACCTAAGCATTCATCCAATATTAAGATAACTTTTATCCATACGAACATAAACTGACGCTTTTTTCCCATGGGGTAGATAGAAACTATAGAATGCCATCTGCTACGATTCTTACATACCGGTAAACCGAGGTTATTTTGAATCTCTGGGGTAACTTTGATAGTTACACAAAGTACAAATGTTTTTCCTTTTTTTACCCTTAAAATAAACGCAGCTGATTATTTATTCTTCAACTAGGAATTCTTGTCGTTAGGCCATAGCCTAACTATCTGATAAAGCTAAAACATTGGCAAAACATATTTTGCCAATGTTTTAGCTTTATCAGATAGTTTTGAGTGGGCTAAAACTCATTGCAAAGTTAACCCTGAATTTCCGTCTAAAATGCATTTTAGCTAGGGGTGACTTTGGAGAGCAATGTTTAATTGGGAGTTATCAAAGTAGCCCCATTTTCAATAGCCATTTATTAAACGGCATTTTCTTTGTATCCCCCGGAACTTGTAGGTACTTAATACATTTTTATTAAAGAATCGTTACTTAGTTATCATGTAATGTATCGTCACTGTGTTATTTTTTTTTTGTATTTTACACTTTAAAAAAATACATGGTGTTTAAATTATTTATTTATCAATCTTACCTTGTTTCACGGTACCTACTTACTTCTTTCGCTTCCTTTACGTCTTAACATCACGTGCGCCAATTATAATGCTTATATCTAGAACCAGCAAATGTCACGCGGTTTCACAAGCGTTGTTCCCGTGGGAATACAGGGATAAAAAGTAGCTTAAGCCACCTGGGGATAGTGTAGCTTCCAAACGGTGAAAGAATTTTCAAATCGGTCCAGTATTTTCGGAACCTATTCAATGCAAACAAACAAACAATGAAATATTTTCTTTTATTAGTAAAATTAAACAATCTCCACTCAAAAATAAAGTTAAACGATTTTATTTTCCAATATTAATAGAAGCCAGCACAGCAACAGAAAAACATAAAATTAATAAATTTGAATGTTATTAGTTTTGCCGGAAAGTTCAATGATTCAGATATAACGAAACGAACACTGAAATTTATTTGAAAAAAAAATCCAAATTAATTTTCAATTCCGATTGATTTGATACAGAACGAAATTACGAGCGGCGGAATGATAATGGCAAGATGATTTGTAAGTTTCTATTGTGTATAATAAAGAGGATTCTATTCTACTCTATTTTGAGGTTGTTTTCAGGCGGGCATTATAAGTATGTTCTATTCAGTAAAATAACGTAATAATAGGTACGGGAAAATCTAATTCTTCGATCATCTCTCTACGACTCTAGTCTGACTTAGAGTAATGCCTCCAAGTATAGATGTCACGAAACTGTACTCAATACATAATTTAAACTTTTTTTTTGAACCCTTAAAATATTGGCTTTAGTACGTACCTATCTATATTTTTATAGTAGGTATTGCTTTCTGCCATTCCGAAGGAGGTGTGAAAAGCAGCCTTCGCCTACCTGAATCCTTCGCGGCATTCAAGATTCCAGTAATGGCAGCTTCGATTAACTCGTAAGTTAAAGTAGGTATGAGATGATCACAGACGAAGTCGCCACATTGTCCACAACCTATTTGTGCACGTGATGTCTAATGTTGCGTGTTAAGTTACTACGACCTCAGGGAGATCATGGCCGGACTACGGCTGATGGTTTAAGCCGACTCGGCTGACATTTATGCTAAGTACAGACGCCAGCTAATCAAACTACTCCAAACAAAAAATAAATGTTTACTAAACATAAACTGACGAAAAACGACTGGCCTGTTGGTCTAGTAGTTAGTGACCCTGACTGCTATGCCGGAGGTCGTGGGTTCGATTCCCACCCTGGACAAATGTTTGTGTGATGAGCACGATCATTTGTTCTGTGTCTGGGTGTAATTTATCTATAATATGTATGTATTTAGAAATATATATGTATGTTTATCAGCTGATTAGTACCCATAACACAAGCTCTCAAGCTTAACTTGGGACTATATGGCGTTGTGTGAAAAGTTGTGGAATATTTATTTATTTATTATTTAAACTGTATCCTTTTTGTAATAAAGATAAAAAACTATCAAAGAAATTTGACAGACGTAGGCAGTTAGAAACCCGAAGTCTGACAGCCAATCTTACCATCATACTAACTAGAAGACGTCCCGCGGTTTCACCCACGTTGTTCCCGTTCCTGTGGGAATACAGGCATAAAAAGTAGCCTATGTCACCCGAGGATAGTGTAGCTTCCCAACAGTGAAAGAATTTTCCAAATCGGTCCAGTAGTTTCGGAACCCATTCAATGCAAACAAACAATCAAACTTTTCCTCTATAAAGAGTTAATAGTTCCTATAGGGTTAATTATTACTAACAGATAACTGTTAGTAATAATTACTAACAGTTATATATAACACAATAACCCTATAGGCATAGCTTGTTTGACAATTGACGCCGGTAGCCATTTTGTCGGTTCTGTTAATAGGTTCACGTTTTGTTTGTCAATTCGCTCCCTCTTGTCATTATTTGTGTAGTGATCATGTAACTTAAGAACAATACGATATATTCAATGAACATTAATTAAGGCCATCGGGACTCGGGACTCGATAATCCCGTAAAAAAATTCGTGCTAAATACCTGCACTACACTACTCGCGAAGTTAATCGAAGGTAAGCATATACAAATAAAATAAAAAAAATATCTACATAAAAATATTAAAATTGTAATTGTAATTGTTTTGGGTGTGTGTAATTTAAAAGGGCACTCCAGTTAGCTTCGTGCAACCTTTTACCGACGTCAACTTTGAAGAGTATTTCATCGAAGTACTTACCGTCAAACGGAGTGAATAGGAACAAACACTTTAAAGAGGATTTTCGCATGAGTTCATTATCATTTATTAATAAAATAATCAAGAGATTCATAATTTCAAATAATCTGAAACATTAGACTCCTTGTATGTTACCAACAATGCTTTAACCCACGTTAAAATTCCCTACAAAGGTTTTGTTTTTATTGACCCCTGCACGTTCCTATTCACCCTGCAGCTTGACTGTAACTTCGAAAGTTTTGTAAGTTAAAAACTATGATCTAATGCTTGCTTTAAGGTAATTTTGATTAAACCTAGTCATAACTTTGGATGTCTTCATTGCCTAAAGATGACAATGTAGGGTTTTAGAGCAATGTTCTCTAAACAGTGATTAGTTTGAATGCTGCGATGGATCCCACATGCTCATTCAGTCATGTCATCTGTCTTAAGTAATGGTACTTAATACTTTGACTGCCAGATTTCCAAACACAATAGAAATTCAATTGTTCGTGGTCACCGGTGACCGGCGGCGTGGCCTCCTCAGACTTAAAAAAATAGATTCTACATTGGTATCAACCAAAGAGACTGTCTCTTTGGTAACTAACATTGTTTTATATACATACATACATACATATCGTCACGCCTGTAATCCCCGAAGGGCTAGGCAGAGGTGTACCTGGTAGTACACCCACATTTCGCCATTATGTTTAAGTCCCATGTAATAGGGGGCGAGCCTATTGCCATCCATCGGGCACAAATCCAGACTCCGGGCTGCTACTGAGAAAATCCCAGATTGAAAAACTCAATAACACTTTGCCCGACCCGGGGATCGAACCCGGGACCTCATGATCAGCAGTAGCGCTTGCGACCACTAGACCAACGAGGCAGAGGCCAAGCCGAGGCCGAGGCCGGCGAGGTCAGTGTTTTATATAATATATATTATATTATACCATTATCAATACCATGCCTTGTTTGATAATAAAAACAAATAGCATTATCAAAACCTTATCACTGATAACACCTCGTGTTATGTTACGGTTTATCTATTTTATAATCTCGAATAATGATACCGCACGTTGAAGATAATTTATGTAATTTTCGAGCGTGCCTTACCAATGCATGTAGGTATATACCTGTAATACTTACCTATAGATTTGTAGGTACCTAAATAAATAAATATACCACAACTTTTTCACACAACGCCATTTAGTCCCAAGTTAAGCTTCAAGCTTGTGTTATGGATACTAAACAGCTGATAAATGTACTTATGTATTTCTAAATACATACATATTATAGATAAATTACACCCAGATACAGAACAAATGATCGTGCTCTTCATACGAACATTGTTCCTTGGGCCATTAGTAGGTAGACTAATTTGTTCATTAGATCGCAGTAAAGTTCAAACTTGAGTCCTAAACCATATTCTTAGAATCTTTGTACGTTTCGAAACAGTGGCATGCTCATGACTCACAGACATTCAATACATATAGACAGGACATCACGAACAAAATTTTCATCCAAAACTTGTGTCCTTGTGGACACAAGTCTGTGAGTTTTTTTAGTACGCTCCGTTGCCGCTCCAATATTCATATATTATTCTAGATGGCGTTACTGAGACATGGGATCAAAGTTTTTCTATAACATTTCCTTGACATGCCCGCTCTATAGTATTTTAAATCTCTTTTTGATGATCTGCGACTTCCACCAAACGGACCGCATTTTATAATGTGCTAAAGTATTAACAATAGTTAAGTTTCAGGTTTGCTTAGAATTTACACTGCTTGGAACGCGGCATACGCGCGCATCTAAGCGAGTCCCAAGCTGCATATGTTCCATGCCAATTGAAAACATGAAACTTTCCAGGTTTGTTTTAAAGACCAATCCACAAAAGCCTTGAGCACAGACGTAAGATAGCCAGCCTTTCGGTATTCTATAGGATTCATTTTGGGAAGTGTGCGGGAATTACATGACTTCATTTCGTCAATAACATTGACATTCTATCATCGGAAAACCCGGCCGTAAGGCGAGTGTCAACCCCTACATTGTTGACACTTCTTCGATCCGGACAAAGCGTTTCGTCTCGCGTTTACACCGCGTACATCGAAGGACTGGTAAGTAAAAATTGTCAGCTGCGGTCTTCCTGTCCGATTACTATTTAGGTGTATTTAAAGGTAGAGTAAATAGACACTTAATAGACTGCTTACTATCAGGTGGGATCACAGTCACTGGTTTATATCATTGCATAAAACCTTAACTTATTTTTTTTTATCACAATTTGAAATGCGCTTCTGTGTGGTGCGTTTAGTGGAAAACGTATATAGCGCTGCAACTACTTGCCTTGCAACTAAACTTCTCGTGTTTTAAAATTATGGTGTTCAGTTCACCTCACTGGTTCTGTTTCAACTTGGTCGACACTGCTAGTATTGCTTGTTAGACTTTTTATTCAAGGGAGTATGAAATAAAATGGCTTTCTTGCAATTTATCAACATTTACTTAGAAAATCGAATAATAAAAACATCCATATTAAATACCATAGATAATTTATGAAAAGTTTCTTCTCGTCAAACATGGCTTGGCACAAATGCTTGATGTAAACGTTACGTCAATACTTTTTTTAATTTATAATTACATTTTTAAGACTTCATTTATATCCATCACCTCATAAATTTTGACAAAAATGCTAGAAGATAGTTTAAAAGTTTAAAAATTTTAATCGTCCGAATTGACGTTACGTTTTCATCAAACATTTGCACGCTTCACGCGGAGTGTAGTCATTATTTGGAGAAAAGTTATGGTCGTAACGTCTACTCTGATCTTCAGAACTTCTTGGGTAAGGAAATGACAACATTCTTCACTTCGGTGTAAGCCAAGAGAGCGTCAATACCACTGAAAAAGAAAAACTTAAATTACTAAGGTGCTAAGCATGGGCGTACCCGGGTAGGGGGGAAGGGGGGAGGGCCGGGGTAGTTGGGTTCCTCTCAGAAATTAAAAAAATAAACGATAATATAAAAAAGAAACCAAAACCGTATAGGTATTGGTATAGAGAATATTATGTCAAAACTCTTGTTGTAAACTTCGTCGCTGATTAATTGAGTTTCGTAAATCTTCCGTTAAGCACATAATAGTATTTTTTTAAATTGGCATAAGACAGTGATTACTTACTTTTCACGACCGAGTCCAGAGTCCTTGAATCCTCCGAATGGTGATTGCGGGTTCAAACCTAGATATGTGTTGACCCTGTAAAAATATATTCATTTAAATAAAATACTTCGATATTTATGTATAGTACCTATGCGAAATGAGTTGTTAATACCATTAATATTTATTTATGTCGGGCAACCGTCAAAGCATACACAAAAAATACGTATTACTCGTAAAGTTTTCATAATTATATCTCTTCACATTTTAAAGTGTTGCCTTGTGCTGCCTTGTGCTGCCACGGCATGCAAATACAATGGAAAGCTTTATAGAGATATAAGAATTACTAATAAATGGCAATCAATATATATTATACTAGCTGTACCCTGCCACGCTTTGCTGTGGCACATTGTGATTAACATGCTAAAATTGCAGCTCGGTCGGTGCAGAACTTTTTGAGTTTTTGAAGCGTACACAAAACAACATAACATATTTATATATATATATAGATTACGGCTACTGGGAGCCACTACTACCTATCTATCAATTTATTTATCAATTTCATCTAATCAAACGGTCTCTCAACAAATAAGTATACTTACCTAATTTAAAATAATCATATACATATATACTATTGTAAATAAGTTAAAATGCTGTACTGAAATAAATTTTGTTGACTTACCATACTGTACCAGCCTCAACGTGTTTAGAAAACTGTAGCGCATTATTGACATTTGTTGTGAAGATCCCAGCTGCCAAGCCATAGTTCGTGTTGTTGGCTCTGTCAATGACTTCTTCTAAAGTGTCAAACTTCAGAATGCTTTGTACTGGGCCGAAAATCTACAAGTAGACAGTTCAAGGTTAGGCTTTTAGAAAGTCAGGGTGTACTAACAGATTGGTCCCATTTGCATCAAAACTCATATCTGATGAGGGATCCTCGAGGAATTGAGGGAACTCCTCATAAAATATAGGAACACACGCACCGATTTTAACATTTTTAGTAACATGTCAAGCATTGTCATCTAGAAAATATCATGTGGTGAAGAAAAACTGATGAAGAAGACAGGTAGCGGAACTCTTCAACGCATAACAGCAAATTATTTTTTATTGCTATAGTCAGATGTCTATGCTGAGCTTTTGTATTTCCATAACATAACATTACGCCCTTCTATTTTAAAAGGGGCCCGGCAGAGATGTACAGATAAATTTTGAGATAAAATTTCTTTAGCAATATTGTTAACCAATTTGATTCTTTCAAGTTTTGAAAGACTTTCTTTATATACGAAGAAACTAAAAATTGCAAAATAAAAACTTTTTTACACAAAAAACAACCGACTTCTTAAAAAAACACCAACAGGTGAAAAATAACTCCAGTTACGGAAGTCGGTGACCAATAATGAACGAATCAAAACCACCAAAGCCACAGACTTCCGAAACTGGGCTTATTTTTCACCTGTTAGTGTTTTTTTAAGAAGTCGGTTGTTTTTTTTTTGTAAAAAAGTTTTTGGAAGTCAAAAACTATACCAAACCGCGGGAAATACGTTACTTTACTTTGAACATGATGTAACAGTTTTAGTACACGTTGCCTAGTAACTAAAACCATATCTCGACAAAAAAAATAAAAATTGAAAGTAAGCATGATACAGTTAGTTTTGTAAAGTAGGTATAAATAAAACTATTGCACAATGATTTCTGCATGGGCGACTTATCTATTAGTTGAGGTTATAATCCTCTTAAATAAATAAATAAATATTCAACCACGTTCACCCATTGCCATCTAGTCCCAAACGTAGAACTTGTGCTAGTAATAGACAACTGAGAAATCATACTTATATATTTCTAAATGCATACATATTTTAGACAAATTACACCCGGACACCGAACAAATGTTCGTGCTCATCACAGATCATTCGTCTTGAGTGGGAATCGAAACCCTTTAAAATGATAATAATAAATGAATTGATTATATGATGATAAATACTTGGGAAGCAGAAACGTATACCTCCTAACTATTAAAGCTATACGGTCATAAGCGTGCCCAGATTCTGACCCAGAGCGAACAAACCAGATTTACTTTTTAATTTTAAGACTCATAATAAAATAATGGCTCCCTTCCTAAATTATATCAGTCAACATGCTGCAGATAGGAGCCTTTTAGGCCTCGCACACGTCTTTTTATTTTTATGTTTGTTCTTCAGTTTTATTTAATTATAGTTTTTTTTTATATTGTTTTTGTTTAAAATGTATATTCCTGTGCGTCCAAATAAATGATTTCCTTCTTCTTTCTTTCTTTCGTTTTTTTAAGCAGGGCCAGTCTTCAGATGTTAGCGCTTTAGACAAAATAAATTTAGCGCCCTTTTTCTCGTTTGCGGGCTGGGCTAGCTTGGGGCAGATTGGGCTGGTGTGTTCTGTACTCAAAAGCGTTAACAAATCTATACTAATGTTATAAAGAAGATAGATTTGATTGTTTGTTTGTTTGTATAATCATGGAGCTAATCCGGCAAACTTCGTTCCACCTTAGAATTCATTTATGTTGTGTTGTGTTCTTAGTTTCAGCTTATGACTTGTCAAATTGTCACCTGATTATGGAGTGGGGAGACATTTGTCACCGTCTGTCATGGCATCAAAGATGGCGCTGCATTTGAAAAATGTAATTTTAGAACCGAATTTTCTTCATTCTTTTTTGAGACAAAAGACAACCAGTATCCGGTTCCGGTCAGATCGGGTAGATCATAATCTATCTCCCTGACAAATTTCTTTAGTCGTGAACAGCCGACAAACGAACAGACAAACAAACAGAACTTCTTTCTCATTTATAATATTAATATAAGAATGGAAATGTCAAACCACCATTTTTATTCGTCAGATAAAAATTATCTGACTAGTGAAAATTAGCAACGGGAACTTTTTATGTATCGACCGTGTCTCTCCTTATGATTAAAGCATTTTAAGTGGGACACGCTGGTTTCGCATGGCACAAAGAACATGTTAATAAAATGATTATAATTTCTTCTTTTTTATTTGTTTGGAATTTCATGGATATATTTTATTATGTTACTAGCCTGGATGTTCTAACAGAAGCGCAAAACCCTCCTAACTCTTACAATTCTCTCGGTGTAGAGCTAGTAGGGTGTTAATTAAAGAACTCTAGAAAAACCCGCGAACTTCTTCTGGTTCTGCATATTGATGATAAGAAAGTAAAGCAAAGTATTGTAACCACAGATGATGTATCATTGTTTAAATTTCGCTGTTGCTTTTAAATGGATTATCACCGTGACTCGTCTAAAACTTATTATTCAATATAAGCGCGAATTGGTCAGGTGATTAACCACATTCCGAAACGTCGCGTGAGTCGGGACAGTCGTGCTGTGTTTGTTTTAAGTGCAAAAACAAATCAAATATAAGAAATGGCCCCTGAAATTAAATATACTAAGGTTTGTTACTTCTCACAATATTTATTGTATATTATCGGTACCTAGACTGTTTCCAATCATTATAATACTTATGTGTAAAATTTTATTATATGTGTTTCCACGGGGTGTTCCATAGAAATAAAAATATTTTATAGGTATTGTACTGAATAACTTTTTACTAAATTATTTTAAACAGTGTTTATTTAGTAAAATTCAAATCGAATTAAAAATCGGTACTTTTTTTAAGAATATATCATCATACCTCCGTCGTAGGATTGAAAGAAAGAAAGAAAACATATTTATTTGGCACTTGCCACAAGTGCACAAGACAAAGTAAAAAAAAAAAAAAAAAACTAAGAACTAAACACGAAAAAGAGTGCGTATCTCACGGCTGCGCCAAATAGGACCAGCCGGTCGATTCACTAAAAGTCACGCGGTGAAAACTTGAGTGAAGTGAACTGTCAATGCCTAGCATTAGTATGGAATGACAGCTCAATTCGCCTTCACTACGCCTATATTTTCACGTGGTGATTTGACCAGAATCGCACTGCAGTTCAGCAAAATGCCGAGCAACTAGTGCCCGACGCTGGTTTTCAACTGATTCGTCTTAGCTTTAGCCGTTAGGTACACTAAGTAAACTAAAAATACAAATTATCAGCAAAATTTTATCGATACGTATTGAAGTTATGGAAACCTTTATAGCACTCTTTAAATCTTATCTCACTCTTATAAAACTGCATCATACTCCTAAGATACACCATGTTTTATACATGTTTGTTTTTTAAGAATTTGATAGTATTTTCCATTGAAGCAAGCATTAGAAATTAAGGGTCAAATAATGTGAGAAGTTACAACTTCCCACATTATTTATTGTGTATTAAAGGTACCTAGACTGTTTCTAATCATTATAATATATGTAAAGTTTTATAGTAGGTGTTTCATAGAAATAAAAATGCTTCGTAAAGCAGTAAAATAACTTATTGCGAAATTGCTTAAACAGTTTCAGTTAAAAAAAATCAAATCAATAAATCATGTATTTTTTTATTTTTAACCAATATAACATCATACCTACCTCCGTTACGCAATATAAAATACATACATACATACAAACATAAACTCACGCCTTTTCCAAAAAAAAAATGCTAAATAAAAAATAGAAAAAAAATAAAAAATAGGAAACAAATTGCAATGCAATGAAAAACATAAATCCAAATTAGCAGCAAATTTTTTTCGATACGTACTTATTTATGTGGCGGAAATTATTATTAGCACTATTTAAATCTCATTCTAATAAAACTGCATCATACTTCTAAGTTACACCAAACATTATTCATATTTTTGGGGTATATGATAACATTCCCAATTTAATTAAGCATTAGAAATTAAGGGTCAATTTTTATAATCATAAAACAACTGAGCTAACCAGTTAATATGGAAATAATGAAGTACTTATATGTACACACATCAAAAGTGTCTAGGGATCAACATATATTTTTGCAATAACTTTTCTCCTGATTGATATTAATTAAAATTTTCTTTAAGGATTCATCAAATAAAGTGTTTTCGTTTGTCACAGTAACGATAAACCAAGTCACCTTTGCATTAATAAAGAAATTTGCCATTTTCCTAATAAAGGGATTTTTGACATTTGAACCACTAACATTAAAGTTCGAAAAAAAGACTGAAATAACAGTTTTCTTTAAAATTTTATTGGGTAACTTAAACAATTAATAATCCGTGTTTTTACCGCGAACACTAACAACACAAGAACATCGGTTTGGCATACTCAAAATGAGTTCATTCAAATCACGCTGTGGAATGGCCGCCCATGTTCGTTGCAACAACAAAAAAAGGTTTTCTTGCGTCTGGATACCCTCCATATTCGGCAGAGCTCTTCTCTGTAGCATATCCCATGCATGCTCAATCGGGTTCAAGTCTGGCGACTGAGCAGGCCAGGGCAGGACATTGATGTTAGCTGCGGCGAGAGTCTGTCTTACAACTCGTGAGGCTTCATCACTCTTCAGGGAACTTAATTAGCGACCAAACAGTCAGAAACCGCTTGCATGAAGTGAACCTTCATTCCCGAAGACCGCTACGGGTACCACCTATAGCAATGCACAATCGTAGGATTCGATATCAATGGGCTCTTGAACACAGAAATTGGGCAGAAGAACAATGGCGTTTCGTGTGCTTTTCTGATGAGTCTCGTTTTGGTATGAGACCGGATACAAGACGTATACGACACTGGAGAACCCCTGGACGCCAACAGCGATTAAAATCCTGCCAGGAAGTCCATCCTTATAGTGGTGGAACCAGCATGGTATGCTTCCGCCGATCCAAATACCCGCCGGTATTTGGATCGGCGGAAGAACTGAGTTGATTTGGATCAGAGGCAACCTCAACGCTCAAATTTATGCTGAGACGATTGTATCAGACGTCATCGTTCCTCTACAAGTGCAAATCGGTCCCTTATTTCAGTTAATGCATGATAATGCACGACCGCACACCGCAAGAGTTGTAAGACAGACTCTCGCCGCAGCTAACATCAATGTCCTGCCCTGGCCTGCTCAGTCGCCAGACTTGAACCCGATTGAGCATGCATGGGATATGCTACAGAGAAGAGCTCTGCCGAATATGGAGGGTATCCAGTCGCAAGAAGACCTTTTTTTGTTGTTGCAACGAACATGGGCGGCCATTCCACAGCGTGATTTGAATGAACTCATTTTGAGTATGCCAAACCGATGTTCTTGTGTTGTTAGTGTTCGCGGTAAAAACACGGATTATTAATTGTTTAAGTTACCCAATAAAATTTTAAAGAAAACTGTTATTTCAGTCTTTTTTTCGAACTTTAATGTTAGTGGTTCAAATGTCAAAAATCCCTTTATTAGGAAAATGGCAAATTTCTTTATTAATGCAAAGGTGACTTGGTTTATCGTTACTGTGACAAACGAAAACACTTTGATTGATGAATCCTCAAAGAAAATTTTAATTAATATCAATCAGGAGAAAAGTTATTGTAAAAATATATGTTGATCCCTAGACACTTTTGATGTGTGTATAATCAAATTTCGAGTCAATAATTTTAGGAAATAAGATGGCCAAAAAAAATGGGATACTAAAATAGAGTACCTGGGTCATTCTTCGAGCAAGGCGTTCTTTGGTGACTTGCGTGGCAATTTTCAAATTGAATATTATATTTTTTGAATCGACATCTGTATCTTAAAATTTACGTAAAAGTAATATTTTTTAAAGAAGAGGCACCTCAGAGAGCGATATACTTACAGAGATAATCGAGGTTAAAAAATTTGGGGCCACGCAAATCACAAAATACACCACGAAAATGATTTTATATTCATTTAACTTACTCAAATAAGTTATTTAATGTTATTTTATATTTAAAAGAAGTTATTATGTTATCAGGTAATATAATAGGTAAGTACTACTACAGAAATCGTTTTTTAAACCTTTTATTTATATTAGAATCAGTCAACATTATTTATCATTTGTTAAAGACATTACAAACATAATTATAAGTTTATAACACTTATTTAAATACATTTTAAACGAATTTACATTTAACCAAAGTAATCAAAAACATTATCATACAATACTATTACAAAACTCAAACTTATTTCATTTCCATGGCCAATAATTGATTTGCGTTGGTCAAAAATACCACGTAAACCACGCAAATCACGACCACGGAAATCAAAATAAATCCTTTATTCTAAAAATATATAAAAACCTTTTAAGCAAATAAACTGTGTTTTGAATAAAAATTACGTTACCTTATATTTACTTGCTACAATATTTTATTTAATAAATAAATTCACAGACAAAGGAGAAAATGGTACCACGCAAATCAAAGTTTTGAGAAACCAAACCCACGCAACGAGGTTCTTTTCTTAATTTTTCGGAAACTCGATCGGAGCGCGTCTAGTTGTAACGTGAATTAGGATGACGCAAAATGGGTCGCGAAGTTAGGGATGTACATGTGAATTTACAATGATCCACGCAAATCAGTAACTACCCCGGGACAGACACATTTTTTTTTTGGATAATGTAATTCTTTTAGAACTACGGTCTAATTTTTCATAGCATTGTTAGCTTCTTAGGGCTTAGCGTTTTTTTTTTGGTAACCATGTAGATACCGTTCAGTTTAAAATATATAATTTACTAAGTGACTAAATCGGGGTTTGGGACACTCCACGAAAATCAAAGAATGGGGGTGTTTAATTTTTTTAATGATATTAAATCTAAAGATAATTGAACCAGATAATAATAATAATAATTAAATAATAATTGATTTGATAATTGAGTCAATAACCCAGTTAAAAGAGGATTAAAGGTTTGCCTGAAAAAAAAGTGGCTTCCTGACTTTACGATTTCTATTTTTTTAAGGTAATGCCGCTTGAAAAACGTGTCTCGAAGAATGACCCACCTATATGATAGGATGCTGCTGACGTTTAAATTGAAAATGTTTAATTCAGGCGGACACGATATTCAGTAAACGGCTTCTATCCTCATTTCCATATGTATTGTTTCAGTTGTTCATCGACAACGAGTGGGTGGACGCAAAAAGTGGCAAAACCTTCGAAACACGCACTCCTCATGATGGTTCCGTCATCGCCAAAGTCGCCGAAGGTGACAAGGTATGTATTTCCCTACGATCTGCCTAAGCTTTAAAGGATCTCAACTACCGAAAATTTGTGTTTTTCGATACCAACTGCCAAAATGGGTGCCGGCGTAAATATAAAAAGTTCATAACTATTCGTATTCTTAACACAAATCAAAATTCATGGACTCAAAGTAAAGCCTTCAAAAAAAAGCTTTTTTTAACAAAAAATACAACCGACTCAATAAAATAAAACATTACACACAGGCTTTGGTGATTTTTTTTTGTTTTAATAAATATTTGCTACCGAATTCCGAAACTAGTTATTTAAATTATACCTCTTTGTGTCTTTTTTATTAAGTCGGTAATTAAATATTTTGCTGTTTTTTATTTTTCACTCATGTAGATGATATTCAGTTTTTACGATATTAAAACCAAACATGGGAACCACACGAAAGTGTTTAGTACCCTTTCAAACAAAAACATTTTTTTTTTCAAATAAAGAAAGAAATAAAAGAAAAGGAACATACAATACAACCTAATTGAGAACCTCCTTTTTTTGTAAGTCGGTTTAAAAATAAATTTTGTTACGACCCAGACGCTTCTGTCGTCCAGGTAGAACAAGAAGAGAATAGCATACAAATACCAGCAAAACTATTTTTGTACAATTTGAGGCATTCCTTGCACGCTGTAAATTTAAATTACCCGAAACAATATTTTCAGGCTGACATTGACTTGGCAGTGGCCGCTGCGAAGCGTGCCTTCCACCGTAACTCAGAGTGGCGGCAGTTGGATGCCTCACAACGTGGAGAAATCCTTCGCAAGTTCAGTGATCTCGTACAAAGGGATGGGCAATATCTTGCAGAACTGGAATCCTACAACAACGGAATGGTTCTCTCCTTCATAAGCCAATTCATTGGAGGAGCTGCCAATAGTATCCGGTACATTGCTGCTTGTGCAGACAAAATTAAAGGCGACACCATTCCTGCTGGTAAGAACGAAATACACAAAAAAATGGATCATGTAATAATTAAAATGTGTGTTCCTAACAAGTTCCGTTCATTGTCAACAGATGGTGAGGTGTTCTCATATACCTTAAGACAACCTGTGGGAGTGTGCGGTATTATTTTACCATGGAATGCTCCCATTTTCCTATTCGTCAACAAAGTTTGCACTGCTTTAGCTGCCGGTAAGTTAAATTCACAAAGTTAACAATAGTAGCTAACATGACACGCAATGTCTGAAATGGACTTACTAGTAGTTTTTTGAGTAAACCACCCTCTAAGTGAGGTAACTGGTGGTTGCTGTGCTTATTGGGTAGTTATTTCTGAGTAAACACGTTTATGATACAGAGGATACTTATCACGCTATTGAAATCACATATAAACAACTGTTACGGGTTATTTTCAACTGTTCAGGTTGTACCGTGGTGGTTAAGCCAGCGGAGCAGACTCCATTATCTTCCTTGGCACTGGCGGCACTGCTGGCTGAGGCTGGTGTTCCCAAAGGTGTTGTAAACATTGTCAATGGGTTCGGACCTGGCGCCGGAACCGCTCTTACTCACCACGGAGACGTCGCCAAGATTTCTTTCACCGGATCAGTTGAGGTGAGTCATAAACTATGGTTTACAATGGCTTTTGATCTTAAAGCTCCTATGTAGATAGTAAGTTTCGAACAACACGAACATAATTAACCAAATGGCTGGTATGAATGTATAATTTGGCTGTGGCGGTTTAGTCTTGTTGGCAGCACAGTGCTGTTGACAGATTTCTTTTAATTTTCTGGACTTGCGGTTGAAAATCATATTAATATTTTGTGACAGATTTATTAGCTGTTAGTTTTCAAAGAAAGTTAATAAGGCTTAAGAAATATGCGTACTCAATGTTGTAATGATCACAGGTCGGCAAATTGATTCAACAAGCAGCTGGAGCCAACAATTTGAAGAGGATCACACTTGAACTGGGTGGCAAGAGCCCTCTAGTCATTATGGACGATGCCGATTGTAAGCTATTCAATTAATCAATTATCATGAAATGGAAACCATACCAATTTGTCTTTTAAAGAACAAGCACTTATTCGTTTATTGTGTTTCAGTAAACATTGCCGTCCCATACGCTGCTAATGGAGTATTCTTTAACCAAGGACAGATGTGCATAGCTGCTTCTCGGTTGTTTGTTCAATCGAGTATATATGACAAGTTTGTGGAAGCAGCTGTCAAGCACGCACAGGGCATCAAAGTCGGAAACCCCGCCGATCCTACCACAAATCAGGGCCCACAGGTAAATTGGAAACAAAATTTCATTAAAATTTGTGTATTCACTAATGGTGTGATACAAAAATACCCTAAAAATCAATTAAGAATCTTAAGATATCTACAAGATTCTTTACTAAAAATTAATAGCTTCGAAAAAAATATTTTGTAGGTTGATGGGGAAATGTTGACAAAAGTACTAGGATACATCGAGAAAGGAAAAAAAGAAGGCGCGAAGTTGCTTTGTGGAGGTAACAGAATCGGCACAACTGGTAACTACATCCAGCCTACAGTCTTCGCTGACGTCACGGACGACATGACAATCGCAAAGGAAGAGGTAATTCAGCACAGAGCTATTATGGTCGACTTAAGTTTTTCTTAACTGTTGGTTGATTGCAGTAGACTCGAATTAATTTAACCCAAAAAATAACTCTGAATTACTCTATTTATAGATTTTCGGCCCAGTGCAGAGCATTCTGAAGTTTGACACGTTAGAAGAAGTCATTGAAAGAGCTAACAACACGAGCTATGGCTTGGCAGCTGGGATCTTTACAACAAATGTCAATAACGCTCTACAGTACTCCAAACACGTTGAGGCTGGTACAGTTTGGTAAGTCAACAGAATTTATTAACGGCATCTTAAGTTATAATAGTCTTCCGGAACTTAAAGTTCTTTCAATGAAGGTATAGTTATTGTTTGAATCACATAGATTCCTATGTATACTAGTGTCTTCTATTAAACTTATTGTTTACAATATTGAATACGGGTCTGCCATACTAAACCTACAACGTTATATTATATATCGGTGCATTTCATTGAATTTTTTTTTACAGGGTCAACACTTATCTAGCTTTAACCCCACAATCACCATTCGGAGGATTCAAAGAGTCTGGAATCGGTCGTGAAAAGTAAGTAAACACTAATATTCATTCTTCTTCTTACCGTGTGGTTAGTTAACTTGGTGTCAGAGTTTTAATGCCGCCCATGGGCCTCTGACTTGGAATTACATGCCCTCGAGAAATATCTCTCAGGCATGCCGGTTTTCTCACGATGTTTTCCTTCACCGTTTTTGAAACAAGTTATAGTAAAACAATACGCACATAAATCCACATTCATTCATCGAACATTCATTTATCTACTTATAGCAGATCTGATTTCGTTTTATTTTGAGCATGACCTATTAGGCCTATTGCATTTTTTTTCCAATTGACTGCTACTTTTCTAAAATTTTAGCTGATTTGTCAGCCAAAGTGCTGTGAGTAGTGGTGGCTTTGTAGCGCTCTGGACAAAATAATTTTATGGTTTATATTATTCGTATCTAAAGTTGAAACAATTAATTAGGAATATTATGTTTTAAATTCCCAGCTTCCCCAATCTGACCCGTGTATGCCCATCCTTGTACATTTTAGTAATTTAAGTTTTTGCATTTTCAGTGGCATTGACGCTCTGTTGGCTTACACCGAAGTGAAGAATGTTGTCATTTCCTTACCAAAGAAGTTTTGATAATGAAGCTAGACATGACGAACATAACGTTCATCCAAACAATTACTATATTCAGCGTGCCTAGAAAAATTTAGTCATAGTTTACATAGCATGCTTGACAAAAAAAAATCTATTCGAACGATTTTTTTAAATATAATTATCCTGTAGCATTTAAGTTAAAATTTATGAGGTGAGCGCTTAAGTATCACCAATAAATATAAGTATAATGTCTAAATAATAAATTAACTTTATATTTAAAATATTTTAATTTTAAAAATCGTTGGATTGATGGAACGACAAGCGTTCGTCTCAAGTAGGTACACTGTTTTGTTTGTCGAAAATTGTTATTTATGAGTTATTTATACTTTTAATGCGTTTTTTCATTGCGGGATGTGCTAAATAAATGTTGACAAATAACATGAAAGTACTTTTATTTTATACTTTCCCTGAATAAAACACTCTTTTCCCCATCTACGACAAGCAGCACTTGTGGTATAAACTAAACACTATACAAACACGATTTCAGTTCGCGGTTCTAAAGAATCGTTCTTGTATAACTCGATAAATTCAGTTGCAACGCTTTTCGATGTAGTTTTGTAATATAGTTTAATTTAAGATCTAAACCTACCATACTTGGAAATACATATATCTTTATCAATTTGCTTCGTTAACGCTATGGTTTCTGTCTACGACCATAGAAAAAAAGATATATGTGGGTGACAGCAAAAGTATTAATACAAATGGACTTAATAGTAGTTTATAATATTAGATATTCTGAAGACATTGTAATTGTCTACAACGACAACGGCGGCTACGGCGGCATACATTTGCGTTTTAGCGACTGTAGTAACAGTCAAAGACGTTTGATTCAAAAAGTCAACAAACAAGAGTCGGTGTTTCCTATGAGCTACAACCTAGTGGTCTATATAGAGTGAATAGGAGAAAAATGAAAGAAGGAATTTAAATACGATCAAAATCAAACCTATAGGGATTCAAAATCGAATATATATAAAATAATTGAAAAACACAGCAATGAACAACGTTACTGAAATTTTACATGTCATAATAATAATGATATAAACTGAAACAACAACAAACACAAGTGATTTTATACTTTGTAGCAAGTAGTTAAAAAAAAGTGGTATTTTTTTTTAAAGTTCAAATATTAATATTTTTTTATATGTAATAAATAAGTTGAGTAGCATCATAGAGCATTAAGCCTAAATTAACCCAACATGGTTGACAACTATACGAGGTAAAACTTAAACGAGCTATGATAATAATTGTAAACTAAAATATTATTTTGACCAAAAATTTAAAAATTGTAAGTACCTAAGCTTAATACTGTGTTTTTTAAAGTAGATAAAAATAAAACTATTGCACAACATTGCACAATGATTTCTTTACACGTCTCAAATAGCCGCGGCTAAACTATTTAGAAGATTATGTCGAGAAGAAATCCCGTTGGGAATAATAATAATGGATGGATATAATCCTCAAATTGTTTACTGCAGCGCCCTTTTAATTTATTCGCGAGATTCTGGAAACCCCGCCAACTTCTCCTGAGCCCACATATTGGACAAATGGTCTCCTCAGTCCTCAAATCGAAATAAGGAAATTAAATTAAACTATAAAAAAACTTCAATCTATTAAAATTTGTAAGTATCTCAAATAACAAACAATGATAAAGTAACCGTAAAGGATTGTTTACCCAGATAAACTTATCATTATTTTAGCCGTTGCTACCAACTTGATTTAGGCAAGTCATGGTGTGACTTGCCTAAATGATATTATTCAATATAAGCGTGTAGTAGTCAGTCCATTAACCACATTCCGTAGCGTGAGTGGGGACAGACGTGCTGTGCTTGTGTTGAGTGTAAAAATAAAAGCAATTGGATAAAATGGCCCCTGAAATTAAATATACTAAGGTTTGTACTTGTGTATTTATTGTTTCTTCTCAATACCTACGTGTAAAATTTTATCATACCTAGTTGTTTCATAGAATTAAAAATATCTTGTAAAGTAGTTTAATAACTTTTTGATGAAACTGTAGTAAACATCATTATCTTTTCGATTTTGAAGAATATAACATCATACTTCCTTAGGATTTTTCTCAGATTTAGCCGGTACGCTATGTAAAATAAACATACAAGATTAGCATCATAATTTAATCGATACGTATTGAAGTGATCAAAAACTTATTTTAACACTATTTAAATTAATCTTATTCTTAGAAAACTGTATTATACTCTTAAGTAACACCAAATTATATAAAGGTAAATATTTATATACTTACGTCTTATATATTATAATCAGATGTCCCCGCCCTCTCAACTATCAAATCCTCTGAGATTATGTAATTTTCGAGCGTGAGTTAGAAATGCAAGTCCATAGGTACTAGTAATACTTACCTACCCATAGAGTAATTGGTAGTTAGTTACATAAACTCACGCCTGTGCCTTGAAATCTAATGGACATGCGGACACAATGACTTCTGTAATGATTCTGAACACCCCAGAATTGAAATGGTCCGTCAATTTTTATTTTTTATTTTTACGACTTTTTCTGATGGTAATTTTGCTTAAAACTGTAAAAGTGTTTTAATCATTCTTATCTAACTGTATGGGATTGTTACCTAAAATGTAAATACTTACGTAACTTCTCAAATCTCATTGGTGTAAACATAAATCACGATTTTATAATACAGTTTAAAGTAAAAAAAGAACAATAGGAAAACACTGGAAATTAGGGGAAGCCGATGAAAAATGTCAACGTTGCGGGTCCAGAATGATGTAGAGAACTAAAGGTGTATGTACGTCGATGTCTCTTTAACGTTTATGTATTTGAAGAAAACAAAAACGCGGCAAATTCCTAGACTAATATTTTTTGTCGGAAAAGCAAAGGCATCAAGCTCATACGGCCTCGTCGTAATTTTATTTTAAATCATAACTGCATAATAAATGCGTATTCCTTTTACAAAAAGATTTATAATCTATATATATAAAAGAAAGTCGTGTTAGTTACACCACTTATAACTCAAGAACGGCTGGATCAATTTGAATGATTTTGGTCTTTTTGGATTTCTCTTTGTCTGGAATAGCATAATAATTAATAAATATCAAGAATATTCGTTGTCTCAAACATTTTTCAAACTCAGCGCCATCTTGGATGACATGACAGGAGTCAAACTTCCCAGTTCATTATCAGGTGACAATTTGACATTGACAAGTCATAAGCTAAACCTAAGAAGGTAAGATTGTCAATTTATACGTAACTACGTTCTGAAATTTATTTTGTTACTAAACTTAGAGGTTTTATGTAGCATAAAAAAGTCTTATATTTCAGAAATCAATTTACGTATTAACAATGACGACAGAGACAAACTTTAATAATTCTTTGCTAAAAGAACTTATTCTACTGTTAAGACTTTAATTAAAGTAGACCGGGAAAACTATAAGTATAAATTGTTTGTAACATAGAGGCAATAGTTCAGATTTAAATTTTAAAATTTAGTATTTTTTAAATCAATACATTTTAGTAAGGTAGTTAGGTTAGGAAGTTAGGTTAGCTATAGGATAGGTATGGTCAGTTAGGTTAGGTTATATATACATGTTGTAATTTTAATTCTATCGAACACTAAATGTTTAAATAAGATCACAGTAGAGACTCGCTACATAAAACGTAGTAGTAGTTATTATTGGTTTGGATTTATTTTTTGTCGTCTTATTAAACGTATGTATTAGATATACATACGCTTAATAAGACGACATGTAAAGAAGAAATTATAAGAGCAATAAATTGACTCTAAGGCACAACGAAGTTTGCCGGGGCAGCTAGTGCTTTATATATAAACTCAATGATGTAAACACAGATGTAGTTCAGTATGAATTTCGGTAAGTATTCCAAATTTAAATCACACATTTTCCCCCTTGAGGATGAATGAAAATCAGTACAATTTTCTTTTCATTCCAGTAGCTCAAACATGTACCTAGGTTTTGCTGCCTGAAATCAGTGAGCAAAATACGATTTTGATCTCTTCTCTGAATGAGACAAAGTAACTTTTTAATTTTTGTATTCAGAAAGCCGCGAACTAGTATCTTATTCAGCCTTGGGTTAGTCATACAATTTGAAAACTTCACACTCTATCTCTTTCCCGCCATTAAAAAGAGAGAGACAGACAAAGACCAGCCCTTTCGAAGTTCCGATTTTGAATTCGACCTCAAAGACAAATACGTTCGGAATTCCGTAACTAAAGAAATTTTGCAAAAAGATAATTTTGTCTTTTGTAATTTATTGAATTATTAACTTATTGTTGTATTTTAACGAAAATAAGTATTTACTGCAAATAAAACTGATAATTAACCTGTAAATATTTATTTCTAGTTTCAAAAAGTGTTCTCGCTGCTGAAGTGAAAAGTTATGTGTGACACTGTACACGAGAGCAAAGTTTTTTGCATCTAGTGCCTTTGAATCCGCCACACTCAGGATTAAACTTTAAAATCACTCGCTACGCTTGTGATTCAATCGTTCAATCCTTCGCTTGCTCAAGATTCAAAATCAGCACTCGCACCAAAAAATGACTTTGCTCTCTTGTTGCACAAATAACTATTCCCTGTTTTTAACAGATTAAAAATTACTATTGTTATGTTCGCTTTTCGTGGCATAGAATGTCACTTTTTTGAGCAAGTGGTACGAAAAATCAATTTCCTAAATATGTAGTTTAAAGCGATTACATGAACGACTGACGTTTTTTTTTAATTTCGATACAAATATGTTGGTATATTCAGCGTTACTTATTTTAATGTCTCGAGAAACTTATTTAAGACTAAACTTACATTTTTAGGTCGGGGTTATCTAATCTCTCTCAGAAATAAAGAACAAATTAGTGGCGGTTTTTAGTGTTCCTGGAAAATATTTGTGTACAGCAGTAAAAATGTCCCCGTGCAAATGTAGGTGAAGTGAAAGCGAAGCGAATAATGCTAGAGATCGACAGCTCGTGACCCTATAAGGGCAAGACTCCACCAAAGCGGAGTTGAGTGGATATGTCTCATAATTAACCAATAGGATATTGTTTTGTGCTAGAGCTAAGCACTGAGCTGTCAAAATGAGCTAGCTATATCTCTTCTCATCCCCGCTTTGGCGGAGTCTCGCCCTTAACCTATTACTAAGCGTCCATTACAGCTGGCCGTCCGCCTGACTGTCGGGCAGTATCTCATAAACCGTAAATAGTGAGGCTGTTATAATATTTTAGTGTTTAAGTATTTGTATTAAAACGCCAAAAAAGGGTCTCCGTAAAAGTAAAGTTATTATTTGGGCCTCTTTGCTCGAAATGGTACGGAAACACGAGTATGGTATTCCTACAGGCACTTGGCCGTTTTTTGTGTTCTAATAACAGCGGTGATATCGCGCTAGCGGCTGTTGCTATCAAAATGATTATTTTTCCATGAATCGTTTACAAGTTGACAATATCTATTATCGTGTTTTGATTAATTAAGCTATAATCAGTCACATATCCAAGTGTCGTTTGACTGGGGCTGATGTGATGTGCTTGTGTTAGGTGTATTAATAAAAAAAAACATGGCTCCCGAAATTAAATATATTTAGGTTTGTCACTTCTGATAATCTTTAGAAACAATAATGTTAAGTAGTTATGTGAAAAACCGCCAAGTGAACTATCAATCCCTAGCACTAGTATGGGAATAGCTTAGTTAATACCACTCCGAAATAGTTAACATTACATTTCCAGTTTGTGGACTAAGTAAGTACCTACTAAGCCTTGGATTTCATGATACTTACTATATATTAACAGTTGTTCATCGACAACGAGTGGGTGGACGCAAAAAGCGGCAAAACCTTCGAAGCATACACTCCTCATGATGGGTCCGTCATCGCCAAAGTCGCCGAAGGTGATAAGGTATGGACATGACTTGTACAACAGGTCCCAGAGTACATAGGTACTTGTCTTCTCTTATATAACAGCAGCTGCAGGTAAATTTATTATTATTATATCCTCCGAGAAGTTTGAAGGAAACTAAATCTGAAAATAACAATCTATTTTCCTTAATTGGTATTAGGTACATACTATTAGGAGCCGTAAGTGCAAAATATTATTTTGCAATTTTTGAAAGAAATAAGTCTCAGACCTAACCTTCTTAAATTTGTGTCTACAAGTGCTTATATGAATGAATTTTTTCAGGCTGACATTGACTTGGCCGTGGCTGCTGCGAAGCGTGCCTTCCACCGCAACTCGGAATGGCGGCAGTTGGATGCCTCACAACGTGGAGAAATCCTTCGCAAGTTCAGTGACCTCGTACAGAGAGATCTAAAGTACCTTGCAGAACTGGAATCCTACAACAATGGAATGGTTCTGTCCAACGCATTACATAACGTTGCAAGAGCTGTCAGAAGCATCCGCTACCTTGCCGGTTGTGCAGACAAAATTAAAGGGGATACCCTAGCTGCAGGTAAAACTGCGTCACAAAATGTAATGTGAGCTACGTACTAATTAAAAACCACGTGCTGTATAGATTTTGTTCGTTGTCAACAGACGGTGAGGTGTTCTCATACTCCTTGAAACAACCAGTGGGCGTGTCCGGTATAATTTTGCCATGGAATGTTCCCCTTTACTTATTCATCAACAAAGTTTGCACGGCTTTAGCTGCAGGTAGGTTTTAATTCAAGCTCACTTGAGAATTATATTGTACACTAGAAGCCTCAACGAAGATTAAAAACGTTAAAGTCGGCAGGAAGAGGCTGATCCACTTTTGATTTCCCTACGATTTATTACTTTTCAGTCTCACAGCCATAACCGAATTTCGGTTAGCAATCAATGAGTCCGCTACTCATAGGCCGCTTGCGCTTCTTGTAACACCACGATATTTTTTTCTAAATATGGACTCCACGGATTGAAGAGAGCGTTTCTTGCACGTGTTGACTTTACAAATCTCAAAATTTGCTTTATAAATGGTTCATATTTTGATTGTACCCTAGAAAAATATACATATTCAAACTTTGAGAATATTACGAAACAAGGCCATTAGATACCTACTAGCGATGAGCTGGTGCTCTATGTGTGATTGGTTCGATCCCAGCACGGGATAAATATTTCTATAGACTAGAAGAGTATTAAAAATCTTTCCTATATATTATAGGTTGTACCGTGGTGGTTAAGCCCGCGGAGCAGTCTCCATTATCTGCATTGGCACTTGGAGCACTGCTGGCTGAGGCTGGCGTGCCCAAAGGTGTTGTCAACATTGTCAACGGGTTTGGACCAGGCGCCGGAACCGCTCTTACTCATCACGGAGATGTCGCCAAGATTTCCTTCACCGGATCAGTTGAAGTTAGATCTAGTATTTTTCAATCTACAATTTGATCATGATTATTATGTATTACAATAATTAAAAAAAACTTCCGTGATTAATGCTTATAAAACAAAACATGTTTATTATTGACTGTTGTAATAATCACAGGTCGGCAAATTGATTCAACAAGCAGCCGGAGCCAATAATTTGAAGAGGATCACACTTGAGCTGGGTGGCAAGAGTCCTCTAGTCATTATGGAAGATGCCGATTGTAAGCTATTTAAAAAACATAAAATAAAACCAGGCAACGACCTCTTCTAATAAAGAAAAGGCAGACATTAAGTTATCATGAAAATCTGTGTATTGAAATGTTGATAATTTTATTTCAGTAAATTTGGCCGTCCCATACGCTGCAAACGGAGTATTCTTCCATCAAGGACAAATATGCATAGCATCTTCCCGCTTGTTCGTTCAATCTGGTATCTATGACAAGTTTGTGGAAGCTGCTGTCAAGCATGCAAAGAGTATCAAGGTTGGAAACCCGACGGATCCTACTACACAGAATGGGCCTCAGGTAAATTTGAGATAAAAATACAATTTTATTGCTGTGATGTCAATTACAACTAGGTCAGATATTTACTAATAAGTAGTATAGAGGCCAGCACATCAAGCTATCCCAATATTTGATATTAGCTTGATCTGAACAACGCTAGTTGTTTAAACAGATATTATTAATTTTAAAAAAGAACATAAGGGAAACAAAATATAAAACAGTAACACTGTCAAATTTACATGCACTAGCTGACCCGTGCCTGTTTCGTTGGGTGGTAAACATTTTTTCTTGCGATGAAACTATGACTAGTTTTAATATGCATACATATTTAAAAGTTCGTTATTAATTGTATTCGTTATACTATAATAAAGCATCAAAATTAAACAAAGAAACGTCCAAAGTACCACCGCATAAGCTAAAAATGTTTGAATACTTATTTTAATCATTTTATTACGTCATTAGTAAGAACAACAAAATTAACTCCATGTAATATAATATGTACCTAATACACATACAAGAAAATTCACACATTTTCCTTTAACTTGTAGATTGATGGAGAAATGATGAGAAAAGTACTAGGATACATCGAGAAAGGAAAAAAAGAAGGCGCGAAGTTGCTTTGCGGAGGAAACAGAATCGGCCGAACTGGTTACTACATCGAGCCCACAGTCTTCGCTGACGTCACCGATGACATGACAATCGCAAAGGAAGAGGTAATTCATAAAACACGGAGTAATTCTATTATCTATAGGGTTCCTGCCTGATACTTGCTATTGCCTATCTTTTCTTTGCCAGTGACGAACTGACATGCAGTTGCACACTGAGCTCTGACGAAAAATGAGAATTGAAAAAAAATTGATATACATTTTAAGTGAATGAAGCGCATGACGTCATCCTAGATGCACACTGATGATAGTCAATACAAACCTAGCTGTATGACAGTTAATCGTTGAACACATTGCCCAGTGATCATCACTATGAACTGTCAATTGCCCCGCTGCTAACTTTCTAAATGCCTAACCTTGGACCGTCTACTTGTAGATTTTCGGCCCAGTGCAGAGCATTCTGAAGTTTGACACCCTAGAAGAAGTCATTGACAGAGCCAACAACACGAATTATGGCTTGGCAGCTGGGATCTTCACAACAAATGTCAATAATGCGCTACAGTTTTCTAAACACGTTGAGGCTGGTACAGTCTGGTAAGTAAACAGAACTTATTTAAGCACAGCATTTTAACTTATTAAAATAGTATGGTTCTTTTAAATAAAGTATAAATAGTTACTTACTTGTGGAGAGACCGTGTGATTAGATTAGATTGGTAGATACCTACCTATAGGTACGAGTACTAGTGACTCATAGTAGCCCTAATATAATTGCCATTAGTTAGTAATAGCTTTCATTTGTATTTGTATGTCAGATGAATGTAGCAATTAACTGTATTTATTTACCAGATTAAGTAATCTACGTCTATTATATTAGTGCATGCCGTGGCAGCCTATAATTAAGGCAAACACCATAAAATGTGAAGAGAAATAATTATGAGAACTTTACGAGTAACATGCCCGACATAAATAAATATTAAAAGTATTGACAACGCATTTAGCATACTATACATAAATATCGAAGTATTTTATTAAAAGAAATAAATTTCTACAGGGTCAACGCATATCTAGGTTTGAACCCGCAATCACCATTCGGAGGATTCAAGGACTCTGGACTCGGTCGTGAAAAGTAAGTAATCACCATCTTATGCCTATTTAAAAAATTATACAATGTTCTTATAATTACGAGCTCAACGAAAGATATAACGAAAGCGACAAAATTTACAACAAGAGCTTTGATATAATAGGCTCTATATCATAATACCTACACAGTTTTGTTTTTTTTTTAAATTTTCGTTTATTTTTCTAATTTCTGAGAGGAAGCCAATTACCCCAGCCCTTCCCCCCTACCCGGGTACGCCCATGCTTAGCATTATTGACGCTCTCTTGGCTTACACCGAAGTGAAGAATGTTGTCTTTTCTTTACCTAAGAAGGTTTGAAGATCAGGGTAGACGTTACGACCATAACGTTTCTCCAAATAATGACTACACTCAGCGTGCCGCGTGCTAATGTTTGATGAAAATGTAACGTCAATTCGTACGATTAAAAATGTAAACTAAAACTACCTTATAGCAATTTTGTTAAGCTTATGAGGTGATGGATATAAATAAAGTTTTAAACATGAATTTATTTTATAATTAAAAAAACTTTTGACGTAACGTTTACGTCAAGCATTTGTCCTAAACCATGTTTGACGAGAAGAAGTTTTCATAAATTATGGTATTTATTGCATGTTTTAATTATTTGATTTTATAAGTAAATGTTGAAATATACCATGAAAGCCCTTTTATTTCATACTCCCCTGAATAAAACATCTTTGACAAGTAAGCAGCACTAGCAGTGTCGACATTTATACAGAACCAAAGAAGTAAATGAACACCGTTTGAAAGGCGATTTGTCGAGAAGTTAACGTTTTCCACCAAATGCGCTGCACAGGAGCGCATTTCACTTGTAAACAATACTTAAGTTTTTAATGTAATGTAATATTTTAAATACTTAACTAGTGCTTGACTGTGATCCCATCTGATGGTAAGCAGTGATGCAATCAATTATGGTGACGCGCTCTAGTCTATTAGGAGTCTATTTACTCTAGCCTTGAAGATACCTAAATAATTAATCGGACAGGAAGACCGTAGCTGGTAAGTTGTTCCAGTCCTTCGATGTACTATGCGTTTCAAATGAGAATAGGAATGACTTTGCGCCATGTTTTGACGTCATAGCTGTCAATTCTAATAAATTGGGTAAGATCAGCAAATAAAGGTTTTTTCTAAATTTAATTTATTCACGAATTACGAACGAATAGTTCTCTAAATTTAACTCTCAAAGTATTTGTTTACTTTGGAGATAATCTCTCGAGCCCTTCCATGCAAAACAGCGCCTCGTTCACACATTTTCGAGCAATCAGGGAGATGAAAACAAAATCAAATATCAACAACGACAGCAAACAACCGTGTAACAAACAGAATTTATAAATATAACGTAAGCACTCCACAATACTAATTAATTTAAGACGTTTTTTTTTTCATTTTGAATAACTTCGACTCGGTAAAACAAAAAAAAGAAAATAATTGATACGCGATTAAGGTTTCGTTGCGGGTCGTACTTTTCAAGCGACATTTGACAGATAGAGGTCATTGACGTTCCTATTCTTATTTGAAACGCATAATATGTGGTACAAACGCCAAGGCGAAACGCTTTGCCCAGATAGTAGAGGTGTCAAAAAATGCAAGGATTGACACTCGCCTGACGGCCGGGTTGTAGAATGTAGATGGTTAGTCGACATCGACTTTGTTTGCCATAGCAAAATTTAGAATAGAATAGATGGCGAAATGAAGTCATGTAATTCCCACGCACACTTCCAAAAATGCATCCTACAGAATACCGAAAGTCTGGCTATCTTACGCCTGTGCTCAAGGCTTGACTTGACTTGGCTTGGCTTGGCTTGGTTTGATTTGGTAAAGACCAATCTACAAAGGTAGATTGGTCTTTACCAAATCTGGAAAGTTTAATGTCTGCAATTTGCATGAAACATGTGCAGCTTGGGACTCGCTTAGATCCGCGCGTATGCCGCGTTTTAAGCAGTGTAAATTCTATGAAACTTAACAATTGTTTTACTTTAGCACAGTGTAAAATGCGACGGGCCCATGCCAACACTACCGAGTCATTATTACACAATTCTATTACGAGACCCAACCATTATCAATTAGCTGATTACGAACTTTTAGCAAAACGACAATGGGATCGTGTTGGAATGACAATATTTATAAAAATAGCAGACTTGAGGCCCTGGCTTACACGCATTATTTTAATCCATTCATCCGCAAACTCAACACAATCAGGGTTAGCAGCAAGAAGGGCATCGAGCAGTTTTAGACTATGACAAATTGGGGCTACAGTTTTGGCTTGCAGTTGCGCAAACAGGTTGTGCCGACGGCTCTGACGGTGACCTATATATTTATCGGGCACAAATAGTCAACAGAAAAGACCATGGAGCTCTGGGCCAGGGTCTTGCAGGCGATAGTGAGTTGATCAAAACCTCTTCTCACCTCCAGCGAGTTCAAGCCTAACGTTCCTAAAATATAGTTGGTAGGGTGCATGCTTCGATCAGGTAGGTACATGTAAGGAAAGAAATAGTATTACACACTACGTATGAATGTCAAATCTATTTGACTGGATATTTTTGTTGTGATCCCTGAATACACATTATTATTATGTTATAAATATCGCTTCCCGAGTTGACGCGGGGATCGAGGGCTGACGAGGTGAATGATTCGTTGAAATGATCTTCGTTGTGGTCACGAGTTCGTACGCTGCGCTTGACCATTAATATGAGAGGTCGGCTCGGCGGCATTGCACGCGCTCAAGAATTCTCCGATGTCCTTCTAAGTCTTTGCAAAAGCACTCTACCAGAAGAGAGAAGTGGACAGGCGGTGCTTTCAGAGTCTCTCTGTAGAGTGGTATCCAGCTTAGAAGAACTAATTCGCTGTGTGTACGGGGACATCAGTCGTATACCGCACCAGCAGAATTCGTGTGAGAGGTCCATTTTGGCGCCCAAAAATGATCATACTGTAGCAATGAACGAATGCATTCTCTCGGACATTGAGGGGAATGAAGTAGTCTACATATCGATAAGCACTGTCGTCGAGCAAGATGACGCCACACCCGTGGATTTTTTGAACTCCCTGTCAGCAAGTGGACTTCCAGCGCATACTATCAAGCTGAAGGTCGGCGTCCCGATTATGCTTTTTAGGAACAAATCTCCTCCGAAGTTGTGTAACGGGACCTGCCTTAAAGTCATCTCGCTCCACAGACACCATTGAGGTGGAAATTCTTACGGGTTGTGGCGTCGTCGAGGCAGTATTTATACAACGCATTCCCCTTATACTTCATAGCTTCCCGATCCAGTTCGAGCGCGTACAGTTCCCCGTGAGTGTTTGCTTAGTGATGACAATCAATAAATCGCAGAAGCCGATACTC
Organism: Euplexia lucipara; assembly: GCA_921972225.1. Taxonomy (NCBI): domain Eukaryota; kingdom Metazoa; phylum Arthropoda; class Insecta; order Lepidoptera; family Noctuidae; genus Euplexia; species Euplexia lucipara. Next base: position 14,183,784 of record OV179148.1, read on the forward strand.
AGGACAGCGGGTGTAGATCTCAGGACGAGTTGCTTTTCACACGGGCACCTGTACGTCGCTTGCTCCCGCGCCACCAGTCCTGACTCTCTTTACATTTTGGCTCCTGGCAGTATAACTACCAACGTAGGTTATAGGGAAGTGTTTTATGGTATGATACCTTTGCACGTATTTTTACTCTTTTGTATCCTGGAATGTATTCCTGCATTAAGTATTTTCTCTATTTCCTTCAGTGACATGGTATGACTGAACTCAGCAGGATTCCCATATAACTCTCATCATGTAACTTATATTATAATGCTATTTTAAAAGTTGTTTACTTCTAATGCTATAGCGACACTGGCATCTTAGGTATTTTTGGTGCTGTAGAACCTTCACGCAGACGACGTTGCGGGCAGCAGCTAGTCACCAATAAATATAAGTAAAGTCTAAATAATGAATTAATTTTATATTTAAAGTTATTTTAATTTTAAAATCGTTTGTATTGATGTAACGACAAGCGTTCGTCTCAAGTAGGTACATTGTTTTGTTTGTCGAAAATTGTAATTTATGAGTTATTTATATTTTTTATTGCGTTTTTTCATTGCGGGATTTGCTAAATAAATGTTGACAAATAACATGAAAGTACTTTTATTTTATACTTTTCCTGAATAAAGCACTCCTTTCTCCATCTAGGACAAGCAGCACTTAGCAATATTAAGGTTAAAAGTGAGCAAGTGGTATAAACTGAACACTACACAAACACGATTTCAGTTCGCGGTTCTAAAGAATCGTTCTTGTATAACTCGAGAAATTCAGTTGCAACGCGTTTCGAGTTCTCTTAACAGTTCGGACCAGGTTTGCGTCCCATAAATTCACATGTTTCATAAAGAACAAAGATTTCTAAAGTGAACCGTATTCCTGTAAATACGTTTAAGCACTTTTGAACTCTAGTTGCCTTCAATATCATGTCAAGTCCAAAGTGACCGTTGCACGACCTAATAAAGTAAAATAAATATATTTCATTCGGCGAACACTAAGGCCTGTTGTACACAATGTACACACGCTATTTTTGCCGTACAAATCTACGGTTTCTTGGCCGTGTACTGACACGGTCATCTCAGTTCTATGGATCATTATGGAAGTTTGTTGACACACACGGTGCATTCGGCGCGGCGCTAATACCGTACCGTAGATTTTTACGGCAAAAAAAACTTTTTTGCAAAAAATAAAACCGACTTCAAAAAAAACACTAAACGGTGTAAAATAACTCTAAATTCGGAATTCTGTGGCTTTGGAGGGTTTGTCTTACTCATGATGGGCCACCGACTTCCGAATTTAGAGTTATTTTACACCGTTTAGTGTTTTTTTTTAAGTCGGTTTTATTTTTTGCAAAAAAGTTTTTTATTTTTCCATTTTTAGTTGTTGCCATAAAAATATTTGTCATGAATTTATTTTATATTCTTAGTTGTTAACAATACATGTTATGATAATAGGGTTTTCCACTAATCCCTAAAAAATTAAAATTAACATACCTAACTGACGAAATCTAGGTATATTGTACCCACCTGCGTACCCCTCAGAGCATACAGGCGTGATGGTACGTCATGATGTTGTATAAACAATAAACATCCAAGCGATTCCAGCAATCACGACCGATTTGCCGTCTATTTTTGAAGAGTTCCGTTGTATATCTCCGAAGATCAGCACCAGATCTTCACCAAATTAAAATGGGACCACCTCCAGAGTATACTCTTTCAAACAAAAAAAGAATTTTGAGAATCGGTCCACAAATGGGGGAGAAATCAGGTAACATAGATAAAAAAAAAAAAAAAAAAAAATACTTACACACGAACATAGAACCTCCTCCTTTTTTGAAAGTCGGTTAAAAATAGCGTGTGCGTACAACAGACTTTAGGCCGTGACTTGGCCGTGAACTAACATGGTCATCTGAGTGCTATGGATCATTATGGGAGCCTGTAGACACTCACGGTGACACACATCATACCGTAGATTTCGACAGCGAAAAAACGTATTTGTACAACAAGCCTAACACCTCGTCGTGTAGAGTATTTTTTTATTATGGGGAAGTAAAACTCTGTGAAAATATATAAAGAAGAAGTCTTCTTCAGATATTTTCATAGAGTGTTTCATTCGGAATTTTGGATGTCCAGTAAAAAATAGTTAAAAATTGCTGCAACTTTTTAATAGTTTTATTAGCTGTTTTATAAATTCCCATCTCGCGAACCTTCACAAACCTTCATAACATGTCGTATGTCAGAACTAGAACTAGAACTTTTTAGAATTTGTTGCCTTGTTTTGTATAACTAGCAAACAACTATATAAAACGTTTGCAAACTTTTGCCGATTTTATGTCTTTGACGCGTCGTACGTCTAATTTAGATCTCAATTTATTGCAAATTAGATTATTTCTCTTTTGGATCGTGTCAATATTGGATAAACTTATGAGAATAAAGGTACCTATAGGCAAAAACTGCAGAATCTGCTACGATCCTCTCATACTCCTTTTGCTCTTTTCGGCCTAGCCCCGTGGGCAAGAGGTGTTAGCTTATTCATTTTAATAATAATCGTTTATTTGTAAAAAGAGACACAATTACAATAACAATATCTGTTAAAATTAGGAATAGACAGATTAGAGCACATACCAGATTTGCCTGAACTAGGTTGAACCTCTGCTTCAGTTCATAAATAATAAATAATAATAAAGATTTATTTTCTCACTACAATATAAGGCACATTACAGAGAAATCAATAAAATAAGTAGTGAATACATATCAATGCTATTTATATTGTGGGAGACTAGTGCCTAAACTAGACTTGATGCCTGTATTTCAGGCCACCAGGTCTCCGCCCCTTGGATAATAAGTACATTACCTATATGGTCATGTACTCGTATTATATCAATAAATGTTTTGATTTGATTTGATTCGTACGATCTAAAGTGCGTTAAATTTAATTTTCTATAATACAGTGCTGCAGTGTTAGTTAAGTTAGTAGGTATTTGTTAGAACGTGCAGTGTCTGTTGGTGGTGGTGTATGTGTGGTGGGGGTATGTGTGGTGGGGGTATGTGTGGGTGTTGGGTGTATTGTGGGGGGTGTATGTGAGGGTGTTAGGTGTAGTGGGGGGGAAGGTGTAATGAACGGTGCATTAATGGCTATGATGGGACAGAAAGTAGTTTTTCAGTTTGTCATAGTTTAATTCCCGGAGCCAGCCGCTTACTTTATTTTTGCAATTGCTCTTGGTTAGACCACAGTCTAAAACCATACAGTCGTCCGACGAAGCTGTCTAGACAGGGCAATCATGCGGGGTGTGAGGGGAGAGACGCAGGAAACCCGCTCCCGCACTGCGAACAAAACGATGTTCGTAAGTGCGGGAGGTATTATTCAAGTCTAACGCGTGTAGAAGTTGTCGGCATTTTTCCAGAGATCAAAGGCGTCGTCCTACTGTATTAATATTTATACTGTGGTTAGACTATAAATTGGGAGCGTCCTATTTATTTTGTTAAAAAGAAAGCAACCAAGGTAGCAAAAGAATCGATTGGATGAAGTAGTCGAGAGCCGAGTGTGATAACGGGCTATAGGATCAAAGCGTCTACTACAGTGGGATAGTGAAGGGTTAAATTTAGTGAGCCCCTGCTGTTTTAGAACTGTGTTCAATATGAAGAGCTAACGGACAGTTAGAACCCCTGTTTCGTTATATAACGTGGCAGTCGAATATCTGAAAGGTAGGGCGAGTGACACCTTTAGGATGGCTCTCTGTGCACGTTCAAGTTCTAACATGGTGTTTTTTGTAGCACCACCCCAAGACGTTATGCAGTAGGTGAGTAGAGACTGGGCGAGGTCTAGGTAAACCGATTTCTAAATACCTTATTAGAGATTAAAAATAGATTGAATATGAATTTATTTATAAGAATAAGCCCGTATGACCGTGTAAATGTCTTGCTAATAAACATCAAATAACAGCCTCCGTAACAATATGCCTAGCACGATTTTTGATGGAATTTTACGTCAAAACGAATAAATCATCTCATCCACAAATTATGAAAAATAAAGAAGGCGTAGGCGCGGTTAATTTAGATAAAATATTTGATTTGGCGCAATATTTTTTTCTTTACTAGATTAACGGAGGTTTAAAAACATGACAAAAAGTTTGGCTATTTATTTATGATAGCTATTCAATCAATTCCAATCTCGCGCACCTTTACATATCGTCATAACTAGGGAATGCAATCTCGTCTCGCCGAGATCCCGATCTCGCGAGATCCCGATCTCGCGAGATCCCGGCCATATTTTACGAGATTGTATCTCGTCAAATTTCGTACGAGATCTCGCGAGATAACGAGATCGACAAATGCAGCGAGACGATGTGTATTTCATAGCGCGGCTGCGCGCGAACTGAATCCTGGCCGGCCGTGCGGCCGCGCCTGGCGCATCTGACAGACGACTTCTGATTTTGCATGCCAAATACCCTGCAAAATCAGAAGTCGTCTTTCAGATGATACTCTCGACATGATGTGATTTTCGAGAAGCCATTTTCAGACAAACTAACTTGCCTTTCCGTACCTTGATAACTTCATCTGACTTCTACTTTAAACTTCTTTTATTTGATTAATACGACCTCACAACATTTATTTAAGAACTTGTGAAGTTAAGTTTTTGTTTTGTTGTATTTATTTACCATAAGTAATGTTCCTATTACTCTTAATTATTGAAACTAAAGTAATAATTTACAAAAGACTAAATATAGATAATTATTGTTTTATTTACCAATATTGTAAGAATTTGAACTGATTAGCTACAGTAGGTATAATAATTATAGACATAAACAAATGTTATTAGAGTTAGAGACAAAATAATAAGTACTCTGTTGATTTTTAAAATAAAACTTACATTATTTCTATAACTAAGCAATGCAGTTTCTATTTAATTACATATCATGTTAATTACTAGTTCTTAAAACAAGCATTTGTTAACAAGTACCAAATAGATGCTCGACGGTTATGACGTAGTAGTTGCTTAATTGTTCCTAAATTACTTTCAAATATTCTCATTTATGTCTAAATAATATTTTTATATTTCTTTTCCCATAATAAGTAATTTATTTGATTTTTAAAATAATAATTTAGTATTTCCTATCATATTGAGAAATTAACTGACAGTTGATTTGAATATGGCGGTTAAGTGTATAAAAAGGGCGGCAAATCATTTTTAGGGGGTATTATATTGTGAACTAGTGATAAGGACGTTTCTCTGCGCAAATACAGACTGAGTGTGAATTATAGTTCGTGTTTAATTGTGTAAAACCTGCTACTGAATATCATTTCAGAAGTGGGATATTGATAAAATGTCAGGACCATATTTTCGCGGCTTGGGGAAACGCAAACGAAAGTGCAGTGAGTCAACCAGTTCGGAAGATGAAAATAGTGAAAAATTTTTGTCTGAAGACCTTCATAAGACCAAGTCGCACAAAAAACGACATGTTGCTCCCAGTGATGCCGAAGTTATTCCTAAATTTCGACCCGAAGACAACAGCAGCAACGTTATAGGTTGGCTCCACAAAATAGACCAACTTGGCGATGTCTATGGCTGGGACAACACCGATCGAACATTTGTCATGCAACTGCGGTTGCGTGGCGCTGCTCGAGAATGGTATGACCTTGATAACTATAATTTGACATGGGATGGCTGGAAGGAAATGCTTCAGGTCGCTTTTCCTCGATCGACTGACTACGTGGACAAATTGGAACGTATGATGGCAAGGACAAAGGAAGATAAAGAGACGATGACGAAGTATTATCACGAAAAATTATCCCTACTAAAGAAATGCAACATAAACGGTAGAGATGCTATTTCCTGCATAATACGTGGACTACCTTCTGAATTGAGAGCTAATGCCAAAGCATATAGTTGTGAAACTCCTGAACAACTATACTATGGCTACCTATCTTCTTTGGAAAATTTCAAACGAGTGATGGAGACACATACTGCGCGGAAATCGACGGGTACGTGGAGAAGAGGAGCGAGCAGTACCATGCCAAGCTCGACATCGGGTCATCAGCTCCAGCCGAAGATATGCTACACGTGTCGGCGGCCGGGCCACGAGGCGCGGGACTGCAGACAGCGGCAGCGCTGCGAGACGTGCCGGCGCAGCGGGCACACGACGGCGGATTGCTGGTTTGGCGCCGGGGGTTCGCGACAGCAACCGCAAAAGGTTAGTCAAGTGCTGCATATTACCTATGATATTTATGTTGATATTTACAAAAGAACTGTGATGGTAAATGGACAGCAGCTCAGAGCTTACATAGATACTGGCAGTAAAATCAACATGCTTTGTCTCACACAAGTTGAAAACTTGCAAATTAAAATGGAGCCTAGTGCAACTGTCATGAAAGGTTTTGGAGGAGCATGTGTAAACTCAGTCGGTTCATGTTGCCTAAGTGTTTTGATAGATAATGTAAAATTAGATGGAATAGTCGAAATAGTTAATTATATTACATCAGATATTGAGCTATTAATTGTACAAACAATGATTAATAATAAGAATGTTAGTCTAGTCACTTCTGCTTCTTCTGTACGTTTTGTTCCAAGTGAAATTATACAGGATATATTTACGGATATAAAATTACATGCAACAGATTTTATTGAAAAATTTCCAGTTTATATAAAGGATAATATTATAATACCTAAGCAAAATCAATTATATATAGAAGTTTATGTTGACTGCAGACAAAACATTGGAAAAGATCACACATTTTTAACGCACACAGTATGGATGCAATTAGGTAATTTAACGTATTTCATACCTTCAGCTATTATTGATTCAAACCGTTCTTATTTAAAAGTTTTAAACCTAGGACATGTTGATGTCGTTTGGGAGTCTCATAGGTTGATAGCTAGAGCGGAGTTGGTAACAATACCAGCATTTAGTAGTGAGTCTAGAGTACTAGCCATAGATAGTACAGACACGGATAATATACAAACTAGCTTAACAGATATTGATAAAGGCCACCTTAGTGATAATGAAAACAAACAATTATTAGAGCTTTTAAATAAGTATGCTCACTCGTTTGCCAGAAGTACTAAAGATTTAGGCTGTACTGATCTTATAAAAATGCACATTCGTACAATGAATAACCAGCCTGTTTATTGCAAACCCTATAGATTGTCGCATAAAGAAAGTGAAATTGTTAATGGAAAAGTTAAAGATTTATTACAAGCAGGTATCATTAGAGAGTCAATGTCTGATTACGCTAGCCCGGTGGTACTGGTTAAGAAGAAGGGTGGGGATTACCGGCTTTGTGTTGATTATAGAGCATTAAATGCTAATACTGTGAAAGATAGGTATCCTTTACCGCATATCGAAGACCAGGTTAGTAAGTTATCGGGCAAGTTCTATTTCACCACCCTTGACCTTGCCCAAGGTTACTATCAAGTCAGCCTTCATGAAGACTCAATACCGAAGACTGCATTCGTTACTCCATCAGGCCAGTATGAGTTTTTGAAAATGCCCTTTGGTCTGGCCAATGCCCCGGCAGTATTCTCTCGTTTAATTCAAATGACGCTAGGTAGAGTCGATCAAAACATTGCCCTGTATCTTGATGACGTCATGTTACCTACGGAATCAATTCAGGAAGGGTTTGTGCTTTTAGAGAAAGTATTACAATTATTGACCCAGGCAAATTTAAAACTAAATTTACGTAAATGTTCTTTTCTTAAACGTACCGCTACGTACTTAGGCCATGAAATTTCAGCTGGGACAATACAACCAGGCCAAGCGAAAATAAAATGTGTTGCAGAATATAATAGGCCGCGGAATGTACATGAGATTAGGCAATTTATCGGTTTGACGTCATATTTTAGAAAATTTATTCAAAATTTTGCCCAAATTGCTCGCCTCTTAACAGAACTCACGAAAAAGGATGTCAAATGGCATTGGGGTTCTGCTCAAGAAAATGCATTTCAAGGTCTCAAGCAGCGTCTGATTGAAAGGCCAGTTTTAGCTATTTACAACTCTGATGCAAAGACTGAATTGCACACAGATGCCAGCAAAATAGGCTTAGGTGGGATCCTTATGCAATATCAAACTGATAATAGTTTAAAACCAATTGCTTATTTTAGTAGGGTGACAAGTAAAGAAGAAAAGCACTACCATAGTTACGAGCTTGAAACGCTTGCTGTCGTTGAATCTCTTAAGCGATTTCGAATATATTTAACGGGGATTAAAGTTAAAGTCATTACAGACTGCTCAGCATTAAGAACAACTCTTGTAAAACGAGATTTAATACCGCGCATAGCTCGTTGGTGGCTCGCAATACAAGAATTTGATCTTGAGATTGAATATAGGCCAGGGGAGCGCATGAGGCACGTAGATGCGTTAAGCAGGAATCCCGCGACTAATGCAATACTTATGATTGAAAATTCCGATTGGTTAATAACCCTACAGATACAAGATGATAATATACAAAACATTATTTCTAGACTTCGTGATAACTCCGATTCAAATTTATCTGCAAATTATATAGTAAAAGAAGATATACTCTATAGGAAAACTGCTGCTGGAGAGCGGTTTGTCATCCCTAAGTTAGCTAAATACGGTTTACTACAAAAACTTCATGATTAGATAGGCCACCCCGGTTTTGAAAAATGTGAAAATTCTATTAAGGCTCAATTTTGGTTCGAAGGCATGACTAGATTTATACGAAAATATTTAAACTCTTGTTTACAATGTGCGTTTAATAAGGGAAACTATGGTAAGTTGGAGGGTGAATTATATCCAATTAACAAGCCAGCCATACCTATGCATACGTTGCATGCTGACCATTTAGGTCCTTTTGCCAAAACTCGTAAAGGACACGCTTATATTTTAGTAGTTATTGATGCTTTTACTAAATTTGTATTTGCCCGACCAGCTAAAAATTGCAGTTCAATAGAAACCATTCGATTACTAAAAGAAATTATTATGCAGTTTGGATATCCAGTTAGAATAATAACAGACCGAGGTAAGGCTTTTACGAGTAGATACTTCAAACAATTTTCCGAGGAAAATCAATTCAAACATATATTAAATGCTATAGCCAGTCCTCGCTCCAACGGGCAGGTCGAGCGAGTAAATCGTACATTATTAAATGGTCTTAATACTATGTCCGAAAGCGAATGTACATGGGATAATAAGCTAGATGATATAGTATGGGGAATCAATAATACACCCAATGCTACTACTGGTTTTTCGCCATTCAACCTTATGTTCGGTCATACTAATTCTAGGTATCCATCCTTCCCGTCTGACGCTCCCTCTACTTCTGAAACTCAACAGAACCAACTGCAGGCGAATAGGGAAACTGCTAAGCTCCGTATCGATAGAAATATGACATCCATGAAAACGCGATTCGACAAAAAACATAGGAAATGTATTAAGTACACCGTAGGTCAACTAGTTCTTTGGAAAGGTGGTGTAGCTAGAGATGCAACCACTGGGGTTACTAGAAAACTTATTGGGCGATATACAGGTCCCTACAAAATATCTAAGGCCGAACAGTCGTTGGACCGATATACAATCTCGAGTATAAAGGGTATGAAAGGCTACAAAAAGTTTAGCGCAGTAGTTCGTGGAGAAACTCTTCGGCCATACAAACCAACTATATCTGAGGATGAAAGTTCAGGCAGTGACCGAGAAGTAGACCGAGACGATTTGATTGATCTTCTTGAAAGTTAATTAACACAATACCTATACTGATCGTTACAGATGCGTGATTCTTCACTATTTTAATCTTGTATTATCTTATAGCTAAGTTTAATTAACCAAAAGTGTAACTAAAGTACCTATCCTAGAAAAAAAAAAAAAAAATAAGTACCTACTGTGAATTTCTTTGAATTCTACCTATCACTAATATCATTTTATAATTTCACTGTGTGACAATAATAATTGGCAACAAATCCACGTACTTATATATATAACGATATGATACAATGTAGATAAGGACAGCTGTGTGATCAAGTCCATCGGTATATTTTATGGCTATGTGATCTAAAATTTATTAGTAAAAAAAAGAGACTGCTGTGTGATCTAGTTAATGTTTATACGGATGGCTATGTGATCAAGTCCATAATAATAGAGACAATATTGCGCTGTGTGATCAAGCTATGTGTACAAGTTCATGATAATGACCGCTTTGTGATCAATAGGGACGGCTTTGTGATCAAGTCCATAACAGGGGCAGCTTTGTGATCAAGTCCATTATAAGGACGGCTTTGTGACCAAGTCCATAACAAGGACGGCTTTGTGACCAAGTCCATATTTTAGCTGTGTGACCAAGGCTTCGTTTGTAAAAATAGCTGTGCAATACTTCTAAATGCGAGATCTGACCTATATTCTAAAGGAAGTAAGATATTATTTGGACACATATAAACAAATCTTAAGGCTGTGTGATAAGAAGTGGAAAATAAAAGAACATAAACCAAGATCATTAACTAATATATTCAAACATAATTATTAATAATTATATTTCACAAACAACAAGTTACTGCTGTACATTATTTCTATTTCAGGACGTCGGGCAAGCCGCTGAAGGAAGCAACGAGGGCCGTGGGACACGGCCTATGCAGGATGGCCGAGTGTTAACAAGTACCAAATAGATGCTCGACGGTTATGACGTAGTAGTTGCTTAATTGTTCCTAAATTACTTTCAAATATTCTCATTTATGTCTAAATAATATTTTTATATTTCTTTTCCCATAATAAGTAATTTATTTGATTTTTAAAATAATAATTTAGTATTTCCTATCATTTTGAGAAATTAACTGACAGTTGATTTGAATATGGCGGTTAAGTGTATAAAAAGGGCGGCAAATCATTTTTAGGGGGTATTATATTGTGAACTAGTGATAAGGACGTTTCTCTGCGCAAATACAGACTGAGTGTGAATTATAGTTCGTGTTTAATTGTGTAAAACCTGCTACTGAATATCACATTTGTATATGTTTTAATTGCGATTCTCCCAATCTCGCGAGATCCCGTAATTTGCGAGATCTCGCGAGACTGGGTTTTGAGTCTCGCGAGATCTCGCTAGGCGGAAATCTCGTACGAGATTGCATTCCCTAGTCATAACGTTGCCGTTCACATGTCGCTTGTCAGAACTTGTAACACTTTGGGATTCGTTGCCTAACTTTCTGTAACTAGCAAAGAGCAATATAATAACTTTTGGAAAATTTTGCCGACTTTGTGTCTTTGACGCGTATGAACCAAAATCTTAATTTATCGTGAATTTCATTGAATTTCTTTATGAATTATGCCAAAAATAAATCTCCAATATCAACGGTGTGTCTTTTTTCTCGTCTGTTCTTTCTTCTCTGTTTTGTGGATCAGCAACCCATCAAATTATAAATAAGGTAGGAATAATTAGGCAATTAAGTAGTAGAATAGCGTGTAGGCATAAACTGCAGAACCTTCTACGATCCTTTCATACCACCAGCCCTGAGAATGTTACCAATAAATAAATTTAAATCTATATTGTTTGCTTGGCTCTTAGACATTTTTTTCCGTTATTGAATATTTAATTCATAATTTTTGACATGGTAATTAACATTTTAAGTAATTAGTATTTAGACATTATAATTAATGACGAACAGCACGGAAAGTAAAGTAGACATCGAGGGCGTGCAGGTCGAATATGTCCATGAGTACATTTACCTTGGCCAAATAGTTTCTTTCCAGGCGAGACAAGACAAAGAGGTTGCTAGACGCACCGAGAACGCCTGGAAAAGCTATTGGTCGATGAAACACCTGATGAAAGGATCACTTCCACTTTCCCTTAAAAAGAAACTCATGGACATGTGCGTCCTTCCCACCCTCACCTACGGAGCGCAAACGTGGTCATTAACGAAACGTCAAAAGTCCGCACTCGGGGTCTGCCAGCGAGCAATGGAACGAAGTATTCTCGGGGTTAAAAGAACAGACCGCATAAGGAACAGTATACTTCGTTCCAAAACACAAATCGCAGACGTAGGCAACTCAGCCGCTAAACTAAAATGGGACTGGGCAGGCCACATCTGCCGCATGTCGCCACAAAATTGGGCGAAGGTATCAACCGACTGGATCCCGGACAGCAGGAGCCGGCGACGCGGTAGGCCCAGAAGGAGATGGCGTGACGAGTTGGACTCCTTTCTGAAGGATTGGCCAAAAGTGGCTGAAGACAGGAAGGAGTGGAAGAATGGAAGGGAGGCCTTTGCCCTGCAGTGGGACACCACAGGCTCATAATAATAATAATAATAATAATAATAAATAATAATTAATACTTTGACATTGGAGCATAATTATTTTTAACATTACAAATAATTTCTTGACTATGATTGTATTTTTTTGAAATAATATTAATTATTATTCTGACATTACAAATAAACTTCTGGAATGAGTCCGAATCAATATTACTATATTAAATTAAACTATACTCAATTTCATTACCTAATGGGGTACCTATTTGAAAAAAAATTAGTTTTTAGTCCGTCATCTAGATTACAAGAAAATATTCGACACATATTTCTTTCTTTTTGTAATTGATGGCTTGTCACGTCATTATTTAGTATAAACTGTACTGGCTAGTGACGTCATGCGACATTTTGACTCGATGTATCGCCGTTATATTTTGATTACGTGAAAAAAGAAAAACTATGTTTCGAATATTTTCTTGTAATCTAGATGAGGGACTAAAAACTAAAATTTTGTCAAATAGCCCATTTGTTATAATTCATTTCATGTTTCTTTAATATTTCTACACCAGTTATGGTAGTAGGTATATGTGATGCAATGTTTAATTTAAGATCTAAATGTACCATGTATGTACTTGGAAATAAATATATCTTTATCAATTTGCTTCGTTAACGGTATTGTTTCTGTCTACGACCTTGGGAAAAAAGATAGGTAGATATATGTGGGTGACAGCAAAAGTATTTATACAAATGGACTTGATAGTTGTTTATAATATTTGATATTCTGAAGACATTGTGACAGTCTACAACGACAACATTTGCGTTTTTGCGACTGTAGTAGATGGATTATGTGGGAAATCATAGAATTAATTATGATGTAAATAGATTTAATTTGAAGCACGTCCGTTACATAAAACGCCAGTCGCCATAGAGACAGAGTGTGTCAAGTTGACACATATAGTGTAGTTTACAAATCCAACACTAGGCCTTAACCCTTTCGCAAGCAATACTATTTACACCTCAGATTTTTTGGGCTCCCTTTTTTTTGGGCTACGGCAATATCTTTGCCAATGCCCGTTTGTGACTTTATTTCTCGTCAAATGGTATATATGGCAATATTCTAAGAAGTAGCGTTAGCTATCTATAGTTGCACAATAATAATATACTTTATACATTTGGGCGCAACGTCCAAAAAGTGGTATGGCAATTATTTTGCCAATGCTCGCGAAAGGGTTAAACCAACACTATAAACACGTACATTATGTAGCAACAAAACTCTAAAACAATTGGTACTAATAATTACAAATCCAACAGTAGTAACAGTCAGAGACGTTTGATTCAACAAGTCCACAAACAAGTGTCGGTGTTACCTAAGCTAAAACCTAGTGGTCTATATATTTGAATAGGTTATTTTAGACAAGCGTGCTTCATCGTCAGCCTCATCATCGCTTACCATCAGGTGCGATAAATGTCAAACGGGGTTTATTGCTTGATTTCCAATGTCATATGCAGAAGGCGGATTCCCTGAAGTCATCAGACCGAACGTCCAAAGTTGCTAAAATACCATAACACCGATGTACAAGTACCACTTTTTCGAATAGCCATGAGATCGGGCGTCCGTTTTGCCGCAAAGCCATTACAACGATAGTGCCAGTAAGTCTAAAGCTATTCTGAACAAAATATTGAAGAAAAATGAAAGAAGGAATCTTAAAAACGGTTAAAATAAAAACCAATAGGGATTAATAATCGAATATACCTATGTATATAAAATAATTGCATAACACAGCAGTGAACAACTTTACTGAAATTGTACATGTCATAATAAAAATGATATAAACTGAAACAACAACAAACAAAACAAGTGAGTTTAGACTTTACAGTAGTTAAAAAAAAAGTGTTATTTTTTAAAAGTTCTAATATTAATATTTTTTTATTTGTTATAAATAAGTTGACCAGCATCATAGAGCATTAAGGCTAAATTAACCCAACATGTTTGACAACTATACGAGGTAAAACTTAAACGAGCTATGATAATTGAAAACGGTGAAGAAAACACCGTGCGGAAACCGGCATGCCTAAGAGATATATCTCGAGGGCATGTGATGCCAGGTCAGAGGCCCATGGGCACATATTAAAACTCTGACACCAAGTTCAGTCACTAACACACTAAGAAGAGAAATATTGAGAACGCAAACAAATTTATATCTATGCTGTTCACAATGGTGGTGTTTGATGTTTGTTTGTTGGTGTGTGTGCAATGGCTATTGTAATTACATGCATATTCAAACATGACTTCTGTTGACTATAAAATAGTCTCCTCGTCAGGAGCCCACCCTGGGCGTGTCAATATATATACATGTCATCGGGAAAGTTAAGACGAACAAAAATTTTATCCATACCTATCATCGATCACTAATAGTCTTTATTACTAATCGATGATACCTAAATACAAAACTCCGTGTGTATACTGTCGACTGAGGGGGTATCTTCTAGGAGTAGAATCAGGCCATGTTTAACTTAAAAATGTTTTTGAACTGAATCAGCATGTAACGAGTCCTCTTCTTAATTCACCTTCCAAGATTTGACCTTAAATAACAAATAAAAATATAGGTAAATAAACATAAGTCCAAAACTCGACCAAACCCTGAGCAGTAAGTTGTTTGCTATAAACATGATGTAACTGTTTTAGCACACGTGTTGCTTACTATAATATTATCTCGAACAAAAATTTTAAAAGTTGTAAGTCAGCATGATTCTGTTTTTTTTAAATACCTAGATATAAATAAAACTATTGCATAACATTGCGCAATGATTTCTGTACAAGCATCAAATAGCCGCGGCTAAACTGTTGAGAAGATTATGTCGAGAAGAAATCCTCTTGGGAATAATAATAATGGATGGATATAATCTTCCAATTATTTACGGCAGCGCCCTTTTTATTTATTCGCGAGATTCTGGAAACCCCGTCAACTTCTCCAGAGACCACATATTGGACAAATGGTCTCCTCAGTCCTCAAATCGAAATAAGGAAAATAAATTAAACTATTAAAAAAACTACAATCTATTGAAATTTGTAAACTGTATCTCCAATAATAAACAGTGATGAAATAACCGTAAAGGATTGTTTACCCAGATAAACTTATCATTATTTTAGCCGTTGCTACCAACTGGATTATCACCATGACTTGCCTAAATTATATTATTCAATATAAGCGTGTAGTAGTCAGTCCATTAACCACATTCCGAAGCGACGCGTGAGTGGGGACAGACGTGCTGTGCTTGTGTTGAGCGTAAAAATAAAAGAAATTGAATAAAATGGCCCCTGAAATTAAATATACTAAGGTTTGTACTTGTGTATTTATTGTTTCTTCTCAATACCTATGTGTAAAACTTTATCATACCCAGTTGTTTCATAGAATTAAAAATATCTTGTAAAGTAGTATTATAGCTTTTTGACGAAAATGTTTTTAACATATTCAGTGAAAAAAAATTTTTATCGAATCTATCATTACCTTTTCGATTTTGAAGAATAAAACAGCATAGTTCCGTCTCAGGATTTTGCTCAGATTTTGCCGGTGCGCTATGGTAAATAAACATACAAAATTAGCATCATAATTTAATCGATACGTAGGTATAGTGATCAAAAACTTATTTTGACACAGGTTTGATTTGACAGGATTATATATCTTATTCTTAGAAAACTGTATTATACTCCTAAGTTACACCAAATTTTATAAGGTATTTATTTATATACGTCTCATATATTATATTATTGATCATAAAACAATTGCCCTAACACTTTAAAAGAGTTATAATTAGGGCATTTCTATGATATTTTTTTCAAAATGGAGTAAACAATATAATTTCGGCACTCTTTCATTCATTTTAAGAAATAAGATTGTAACAAAATTTGGTATGATTGGAAGCAAATGACGTTTGTATGAAATGTGTGAAATACAAGCAAACAAGATGTTGGGAAAAGGGCTCCTTCCTCTTCATATTTTAAAATTTTCGTATGTATCTTTCCAGTTGTTCATCGATAACGAGTGGGTAGGATGCTGCTGACGTTTAAATTGAAAATGTTTAATACAGGCGGACACGATATTCAGTAAACGGCTTCTATCCTCATTTCCATATGTATTGTTTCAGTTGTTCATCGATAACGAGTGGGTGGACGCGAAGAGTGGCAAAACCTTCGAAACACTCACTCCTCATGACAGGTCCGTCATCGCCAAAGTCGCCGAAGGTGACAAGGTTTGTATTTACTTACAATCTACCTGATTTTAAAAGTGATCGCACACGGACCATATTCTATATAGCCACAAGCCGCCACCTGATAAGAGTGGCGACCACCTTCGTCAACCGTGTGTTCACAGTCACAGAAAATACATTGGTGGTGGAGTTTTGCGACTGTGTTTTGTTGGCCTTGTGCAGCCAGGCAAAAATATATCAACTTGCCTAATATCTTTCTATATCGAATAAAATGGAATACTCTTTATTGTACACCATTGTACACCATACACATTTTAAGGGCTAAAGAGCTACATAGGATGTTACAATAGGCGGCCTTATCGCTAAAAGCGATTTCTTACAGACAACCTTTATAATGACAACCAATATTATTCTTTGTTGTGGAGCTTCTCAAATTCTGAGTTGAGCTCACGATTACCGACAAATGCGGTCACTGACTGGACATTTCCCGTCAAATCCTCACATAAAATATTCCACAACTTTCCGCACAACGCCATTTAGTCCCAAGCTAAGCTTGAGAGCTTGTGTTATGGGTACTAAACAGCTGATAAACATACTTATATATTTCTAAATACATACATAATATAGATAAATTACACCCAGACACAGAACAAATGATCGTGCTCATCACACAAACATTTGGCCTGGGTGGGAATCGAACCCACAACCTCCGGCATAGCAGTCAGGGTCACTAACTACTAGACCAACAGGCCCGTCAAAACATGATCTGACCAAGATAATGTCTGAACTTTAAAAGAGACTGTGATTCCAGAGTTTCTTTCGGTGTTTTTCTCAGAATAGTTGCATAATGAAACACCAACCTCAAAGCGAATTTACCGAACTAAATTTCAATCATCATAAATATGTTAAAAAAACTGTACGTTAAAACACAATAGTACCTATAGCTATTTTTTCTAATTGAATATGAACCTTATTGTGTTTAGACTAAAATTGAAAATCTATCAAAGAAATTTGACACAATTGGGGTAGGTTAATGTACAATACAATTCAATAAATACCATCGACTCGAAAAGAAGATGAACAGACACAGATGATGATGATGACACAGTAGAAGTATTTTCAGCAGTGATAAATTAATAACATAATCCCTCTGATTACACTTAGGTACTGTTGTTCGTATATGTCAAGGTTTATTTTTTTCATATAGGTATGATGAAAATTTAGAATACCCTTATCAATATTTTCAGGCTGACATTGACTTGGCAGTGGCTGCTGCAAAGCGTGCCTTCCACCGCAACTCGGAGTGGCGGCAGTTAGATGCCTCGCAACGTGGAGAAATCCTTCGCAAGTTCAGTGACCTCGTACAAAGGGATGCGCAATATCTTGCAGAACTGGAATCCTACAACAACGGAGTGGTTCTCTCCTTCGTAAGCCAATTCATTGGAGGAGCTGTCAATAATATCCGGTACATTGCTGCTTGTGCAGACAAAATTAAAGGCGACACCATTCCTGCTGGTAAGAATGAGATACACAATGGATCATGTAATAATTAAAATGTGTGTTCCTAACAAGTTCCGTTCATTGTCAACAGATGGTGAGGTGTTCTCATATACCTTAAGACAACCTGTGGGAGTGTGCGGTATTATTTTACCATGGAATGCTCCCATTTACCTATTCGTCAACAAAGTTTGCACTGCTTTAGCTGCCGGTAAGTTATAATTCTTAAAGTTAATAAATAGGCATCAGTAGTATCATGGCGCAACCTACGTAGTCTCATTTAGACTTTTCTGCTCTGTAGTGAAGTTTTTAGAGCAAACCCCAACCTAGTGAGGTGACTGATTGGTATCGTAAGTTCAATACCCGCACTGAATCTATTTATGTTTTTCTGGCCTGGTAGTTATTTTGGGGAAACGCATTCATGGTAGAGAGGATTGTTCATGATACAAAAAGCGAATTCATTTTTTAGCTAGACCATGATAATGTCATATACGTCACGTACCTATACCTACTTCATTATGCTATTGTAATCACTTATTTACGAGTATAACGGATTATTCCGAACTGTTCAGGTTGTACCGTGGTGATTAAGCCAGCGGAACAGACTCCACTAACCGCGCTGGTACTGGGGGCACTACTGGCTGAGGCTGGTGTGCCAAAAGGTGTGGTCAACATTGTCAACGGGTTCGGACCTGGCGCTGGAACCGCTCTTACTCATCACGCAGATGTCGCCAAAATATCGTTCACCGGATCAGTTGAGGCGAGTTGTTAGTTTTAAAACTACGATGACATTATTAACCATAAGCCTGATATTTAATGCATAATTTTAATTTTAGCTTTGGTGGCTTCCATCCATTATTTTTCATTACATTTCTTGTCGACAGATTTCAAATATTTTAGTTCGTTATTGTATCGCATATCTTTTAATACTACTAATATTTCCAACGAAAATATATAAAAAAGTTCACGTTATTAAGGCTTCTGAAAAATGTTACTTAATGCTATAATTATTACAGGTCGGCAAATTGATTCAACAAGCAGCCGGAGCCAATAATTTGAAGAGGATCACACTTGAACTGGGTGGCAAGAGTCCTCTAGTCATTATGGAAGATGCCGATTGTAAGCTATTGAATTAATTAATTATTATGAAATGAAAACCATACCAATTTGTCTTTAAAAGAACAAGCACTTATTCGTTTATTGTATTTCAGTAAACATTGCCGTCCCATACGCTGCTAATGGAGTATTCTTGAACCAAGGACAGATGTGTATAGCTGCTTCTCGATTGTTCGTTCAATCTAGTATCTATGACAAGTTTGTGGAAGCAGCTGTCAAGCACGCACAGAGCATCAAAGTAGGAAACCCAGTGGATCCTACCACACAACAGGGTCCACAGGTAAATTGGAAACAAAATTGCAATTGTGACTTTGTCCACTGTTGTTTTAACAATATAATAATACACTAAAAAGCAACATTCATAATCTCAAGATATTTTTATAAGATTCGTTTTGACTAAATTACATCGAAAAACATCATTTCTAGGTGGATGCAGAAATGATGACAAAAGTCCTAGGATACATCGAAAAGGGAAAAAAAGAAGGCGCAAAGTTGCTTTGCGGAGGTAACAGAATCGGCACGACTGGTAACTACATCCAGCCAACTGTCTTCGCTGACGTCACGGACGACATGACAATCGCAAAGGAAGAGGTAATTCAGTGCAGAGTTATTCTGGCTGCCCTGAGCTTTTTACCTTAATTTAAAGTTGTAAGTAGACTCGACGTAATCTAACCCACAATCTACCTCCTATCTCTACTTGTAGATTTTCGGCCCAGTGCAGAGCATTCTGAAGTTTGACACGTTAGAAGAAGTCATTGAAAGAGCTAACAACACGAGCTATGGCTTGGCAGCTGGGATCTTTACAACAAATGTCAATAACGCTCTACAGTACTCCAAACACGTTGAGGCTGGTACAGTTTGGTAAGTCAACATAATTCATTAATAGCATCTTAAGTCACGATAGTCTTTCGGAACTTTTACGTATTCCACCCTAACGCTAACATACGATTCTTTTAATAAGGTATTCTTATTGGTTTACCACCTGTGACACCTATACTAGTTTCTGTACCTGCAATCTTATTTAACATATCAATGCATTTAATTCAAAATGAAATTTACAGGGTCAACACATATCTAGCTTTCACCCCACAATCCCCATTTGGTGGTTTCAAAGACTCCGGAATCGGTCGTGAAAGGTAAGTCACTATAAATTTATTTATTTAACCATTTTGCAAATCAGAATCTGTTTTTTTGGTGATTTCTAAGACTTATTGCATTGTTTCCTTTTTGTTTACTTATTTTTTAATATATCAGCTTATCTGTTAGCCAAAATTCTGCCAGCAACGCCGCCCAGCCGGCATTCGGGATTTTGGCGCTTTAGACAAAATATTTTTAGGGTTTATGTCATGTCATGAGTACCTAAAGTAAAGATATTGGAGCAAAATATTTGAAATCTCATTTTAAGCCTAGGGAAGGCATCGTTCCTGTATAGGCTCATGCTTGTACATCCTAATAACTTTAGTTTTTTGTTTTTTCAGTGGCATTGACGCTCTCTTGGCTTATACCGAAGTAAAGAATGTTGTCATTTCCTTACCCAAGAAGTTCTGAAGATCAGGGTAGACGTTACGACCATAACGTTCCTCCAAATAATGACTACACTCAGCGTGCCGCGTGCTAATGCTTAACAAAAACATAACGTCGATGCGAACGATTAAAATTAAAATTACAACTATCATGTAGTTATTCCAGTTAAAATTTATAAAATGAGCACATTTAGGATATACTCATATTAACCATGGATATAAATAAAGTCTAATTAGTTTATACATCTATTATACAGGGTTATTTGTAAAACACCAACAACCTCGCAGGAGTAGATTACTAACATCTCAACAACATTTGTTCCACGACTTTTCCGAAAATAGACAAAAATAATCAACTCTCCATACATATATTCGAACAGTTGATCATCGAATTTTGTATTAAAATCGTTTTTTTTTCGTCTGTTTTAGAAAAAGGTCGTAGAACAAATGTTGTTGTTTATTATGTTCGTAATCTACTCCTGCCACTCCTGCGAGGTGGTTGGTGTTTTACAAATAACCCTGTATAAAATAAGTATTTTCAATCTAAAAATATTTTTTATTGATGTTACGTTTACGTCTAGCAATTTTCCCAAGCAGACTGTTCCATGTTTGACGAAAGAAATTATTTATTATATCTAAGTTAATTGTAAATTATATTTTTGAAACGCGTGTTTTTATTACTAGATTTTTAAATAAATGTTGATAAATAGCTAGTATGACTTTTATTTTATACTCTCCCTGAATGAAACTGATTTGATAATCAACTACCTATCATTTATCTATACTGTTAGTTTCGACTTTCAAACCGAGCCAATGGAATAAACTGAACATCATTTAAAAAACGTCTATTAACTGCTAGATCTTTCACTTTCTAAAAAATTAAATGTCCAATTTTTCTTTACATCACAATAAGAGCGCATTTCACTGTTTCCCGGATTTCAAAGATTACAACCAATAGCTCTCTAGCACTCAAGTCTGAATTCTGCTACAACTTATATTAGGGACGTGTATCCTCAGGATACAGCTCCCTACTGTTTCTGGAACATCCGTGCTTAAAAAATTGTAATATGATGGTATGGTTCTTGTTTTTAGTTATATAAAACAAACTTTCAATATCATTGATGGGCTGATAAAGGCCGCTTTGAGATGAATGGTTGTGTTTAATATCCTGTCGTGTCCTTGACCGAAGTGATCGTTGCACTAGCTATGGGTTTTTTCATTCAGACGTATCGTCAAGCCGATAGGCGCATTTCCAAAATAGTGGCATTCGAACACGATAATCGCGAATTAGGGCACGGGTTCTTTACATTGAAAGAATTTAATTCAGAGGTTTAACCAAGCTAAAAATAACTGCAACCTAAATTTATTGTTTTATAGTAGGTACTTCTTAGTATTATTATGTAAGAGTGCTTCTACACGGTGCAATAGCTTGCGCATATTGAGGCACGCACTTGCACAGATTGTATGCATCGTAAACTTTACCGTTTAAAACATGTGCAAGTCTAGCGCCTCGAGCATGTACCAAAGCGAGCCATCCGTGCAACTAACCCGCACGTACACTGTGGCGCGCGCGCGGGTTACTTGCGCATGTAGCTCTTGACCACGATCAAAATATCTGTATGACAATAAACTCAGGCTAACGAACTCTATGGCCCTAGTGTTTCATTTTTATTTATTTATTAAATAAGTCATACACCATCCTAACAGGTTCACACCCAATGCGATGATGTTGTCATACTATGTTACTACAACTACTTACCTACATTAAAATACGTTTAAAAAAAACATCATAACAAAATTTAAAATTTCCCAAGTCTTTAAAAACAACATTCACATTTTTGTCCATAAATAAAATTCCGATCAATAAGTAAAATAATGTTTTAATCATGTTTTCGCTGTTTGAGGTCTTCTGCACCTGAAGGACCCTCACCGTAAAAGCGCGTCGTACTAGGAAGTCCATGAAGACAGAAGTTACATCGTACACCTAAAGCTTACCCAACTTCTTGGAAGTTTAACACGTCTGGTCTCTTCCGATGTAATTAATACTGGCGTAACCTGCTATACTTTTACTTGATGATAGGCCCTGGAGTCCGAGGCAATCAACAGCTTCATTGCAGTGGCAGCGATGTGGAACTCTAAAGATTGTTGTTTGAACGATTAATAAGTACAAACCTACTGGTACACTACTGGTACTGCGTTGTCGGTGGCTATTATTATTCATTAGCTTTCATTTCTCGCAACCGTTGGGTTCCGGTCCTTTGAAGGCGTACGAGGGGCCGCAGCCAACTAGCAGAGGCCCATTGACGTCTTTAATGAAGGCACCAACCGCAGATTTTCCTTGTATGCACTACACAAGTGCACCCAAGGAAAACCTGCGACTGGTGTAAAACTATTGCAGACTATGGAAACAAAAGTACTGGACTATAGGTAAGGGTGGCTAAAATGGACTGGATACCTAAAACTATGAAGAACTATTGCCCCTGCCTTACCAATCTATTCTAATATTATAAAGAGGTAAAAATTTTTGTAAGTTTGTATGTATTAGGGGCTAATCTTCGGAACCGATGATTCAATTTTAAAAATTACTCTATTCCCAGATGACATAGGCTACTTTTTATCCCTGTCATCCCACGGGAACAGGAACTATGCGGGTGAAACCGCGTGACGGCTGCTAGTGTTTTATATACACGGATTAAATGGCAGGAGGTGACTTGCACACTCAATAATGGGCCCTCTAAAACGGCCGCTAGCACATAGTGTCGTAACGATAAAAGGGCAACATGTCCTGAGGTGGTAAAGGAGTGGAGCGGCATTCGACGGCTATCAGGGCAATCCCGAAAACACGGTCAAGATCCCTACCAGCACCTTACTGGAATGCTTCCTTCCTTAGAGCACGATTGCTCTTTCGAATCTCCACTCTAACCGGCCAACTAAGGCAAGAAAGAGGTGGGGCTCCGTTCCTCGTCAGAGTTCACTCTAGCCGGACAATTAATGCAAGCCAGAGATGAGGAACAAGACTTCTCTCGGGAGATCAGGTCCGTGGGGTCGCTACTGCCCAACAGCTCGCCACAAGCTGCCTTGCGGGGTTTATTATTTATTAATTAAATTATTATGTTACTAACAATGCCGCTCCTTAAGGAACATTGTAATCTTTCGACTACTAACAGTTTTCGAATAACTGGTGTCTAGTGGTCTGCTGTAGGTACCTACATGGCACTATCGATATTACAGGTCCCTAATGATACTGCACAGAGAGTAAATTTAAAACGGTATCAAAGTCAAATATGATAGCATTCTACATAGGTACATATTTTACACAAGGTTACTCAGACATGTCCACTATCATGAAGGTAACAACAACTAATAATGGATAAATTGACATCTTCCTGGCTCCATTCAGATAGATTCATTTTAATTTTCAACTGCCAAATGACACCTCGCTTCGTCACCAAGCGTGTTCAAAATATTGCAATCAACCAATTTACCTAATATCTTTTAGCACACGTAAGTATTTAGAAGTATTCGATACGGTATTATTAATAATAATAACGAAACATACAGTGCAGTTGCTATTGAACAGATATGTTTATTAGAAAGTTTGCTTAAATTTAGTAAAACTTTAGACATTACATTTTACCGACGTGATGGTTACCTACTTTTAAAAACAATAATTGAATTATGATTCAAAATATTTATACTTGGTTACATAACATAGTTCCGTATTAAAATATTTGAGCAGAAAGTACAATTCACCAATAGATATGAATAAAATAAAAAAAAATACAACTAATATTTTTAATAGAGAAATGACTTTTTCAAGTAAAAGACCGTTCAATCCACGACGTACCTTTAACTTCGATTCTGGAACATCAAATGAAATTGATACAATATTTGTGAGTTTTAAATCCAGCAGTGAGTCCGAACCTAGTGAACTAATTTCTACAATGTTGGTGACACACAAAACGATCATTAACAATTAAGTTAATGCGCAAGACTGCTGTTTAATCGTAGGTATCTAGGTACTTTAGAACACGAAGATACAGTTATGGATCTCCCACACAACATACTTTCTTGCAGACGTAACAAAATTGTGAGCGGTTAAATAATTTAACCTTTTGAACATCTCAGTCATGTGTATGTAACAAACAAAAATGTGTTCAGTACGCCACGCGTCACGACTATGTGACGAATTTAAAGGATTCATTCGTAGCTTGGCGATGAGGGTTCACTTTTCCTTTTTTGACCTAACTCGCTCACAATCGACATTTGGACGGTGCTACGTCTTGAAGACACTGGAAGGCCAGACAGACGCGATAAAACCGTTTTCCCAAACACTTAACGTAATGCCATGCCAATACCGAACTTTAAACAGTTAGCCCTTAAACTTAACTGCCACTGAACAGAAGATAATATGCATTTTAATAAACTGAATATTTTGCAACTTCGAAACTTTAGTTTTTAACAAAGAAGGCACGTTTAGTTGCAAAGTGCAAGATCCCGCCAGACACGATTAGAGACGCTAAATTACGAGTATGTCATAGCTTTGTTTCAAACAGGTTGTGGGGAACAAGCCAAAACGCTGCCAAACGTGCTAATAGCACTAGTTAGCATAACTTGAATACTCAAAAGTTTGAAGGCGTAACTACTTAACTTTTTTTCGGTAGCGGGTGTCGTCTTGTCATCACAGCGTGGACTATACCGAGGACAAGGTGAAGCATACGCTAGAATAGCAACAGCCAATGCACATGCTTAGCCCAGCTATGCTGTGACTTTGTCGCATTGCCTGGTGTGGGTGATATCTCATGTCCGGCCGTGGTTTTGAAGTCAAAAGTTGGATGTGGAAGAATGCGTGGGAAGCCGTAGCCTCTTTTTATAGAGAGGAAAAGATAGCATAACTCTCACTCCACCTGTACCAGAACAGCAACCGCAATTTTTAGATAGGTACCTTAACGAGAGGCCTGCAAGTTAGAGCCAAGCCGTCGCTGGACCAGCCGGGCTCAAAAGACGCTGCGCCTATTGTTTCATGCGTAGGATGTGGGGTCGGGAGATCGACCGCATTTGTTGATGGAAAAAGCTTAGGCATAATGGTAGGTAGGCACACGTAATGCTTAAAATGTCAATTAGGTTCATATTTTTAGAGGTTTTTGGGTAAAAAAAAAGACTGAAGATACCGGGCTGGTATCCGCAACTCCACGTCAAAGCGCGTATTTTGCGTGTGAGCCATAATCTACCACGCGGGCCCAATGCGAATTGGTAGATGTCACATGTCTTCGAATTTTTGGTTCTAGGACATACCGGTTTCCTCACGATGGTTTCCTTCACCGTTTTTGAGAGCAGTGGTGATGAAATAAATGGTTGATGGTTGTTGGGTATTATGGACTTTGTGAGGCTGCAAGCAGATTAGCCTTCAGATTATGTTTAAAATCTCATTTCATATTTTTGGAGAAGTATTTTCAGCATTTTGGTGTAAATCCACAACCCCTTTATCATATTATTGAAATCTCATTTTAACCGATTTCTTAAAAACTTTTCTTGTTAGTTTAATGTTAATTTTTATTATTATTATTAATTCGAGAATAAAATAAGACTTGTTCATCTGTAGAAAGTAAAACCTACAACAAGTTAATGAAAGTGAAGTTGGTAGGCAATGCCAAAAACAAAGCTAGAGATAATATTGAGTCACCACATCGAAATCGATTCTACATTTTTTTATAGATTTTTTTTATTCGAATTTTAAAAGTATCTATATCTACTTTTAAAGTACGAAACGAAAAATAGAATCTCACGGGGTCTCACGGTTGCGCGGTTTCAAAAAGATTGAACAACACTAACATAGGTCGCTAAGGTAGGTAATTAGTACCTATATACATACGTACGTAGCCTCTTAAAACATTATCTCAAACTTTGTAGGTACGTCTAAAACTATTGCACAATGATTTCTATATTAGTTCTAAATATAGCAGCTAATTTCGGAATTGAACTATTGAGAAGAATATTTCATATAAGTAAATTCTCTGAAAATAATTAAATCTTTATCTGAGGGATGCAGAAGGGTTTATGACCTCCCTCTTTATTAGAGCCCTACATTCGGTGCCAGTCTTCATTATTTATGGAATCTCCGGAATCCAGAGCCCAAAGGCAGAGAATGAGTTTTCACAAACATGCCTATGAGTAACCAGAAAGTTTTGCTTGAACATTAATATTGTTTAAACATAATTATTACACATTGCGGCACGTAAGTTGAACTATGACCTTAAATGCACAAAAACAGATATTTAAGTCTCAATCTTAATTGCTATGGTGTCTAACCATAGCAACGAACTACTGTCGTTTTATTTCAATTTTTGTGCCGCGTACATATTTATAGACATGCGATATTAATCACATGACTATAAATATGTTTTTATAAAATTGCATAACATTATGTAAACTGTATGAAATATGAAATGGTCATGTTGGACAGAAAATAGGGTTCCAGGCTTTTATTTTTAGTTAAGGAAACCCTCGTTATTTTTTCTTATTTATTAGTATGTTTTTTTTTTTCATGTAACATTGATCCATAGATTTAGTACCTAGTAACTATTTTTATTGCACACACGTGAATTGTGGCACTGTTACACTGACTCAACACGTATTGAAATGCATCCCTTCATAAAAGAGCAACACCAACGTAAGGTCATATATGGTGGTGGTGTATGGTGGTATATTTATGTATTTATGGTGGTATATTAACATATTATTGTGCTCGAAGTATTAAATAAATAAATATAAAAGGTCTTCCGCGTAACATGCCAATCGTCGTGCTCATTGCTGACGTTCCTGTATCACTAAAGTTATCGTCAATGGTGCAAAGATATGGAATCCCTTCTGGTTGTAACCATGTCTCTTGTAAAGCGAGAATATCGGAAGATCTACAGTGTTCTTTAATGCTGTTTACAGACCGTTTTACATACCCACTTACAGTTAAACGATACCAATCTGAACAATCTGTCCATTATGATATTGTAGCTTACGACTACAATATAGGACATAGGTAATGGACAGATTGTTCAATTGGTCGTCTAAAAAATTATGACTTACGGCCAGAGATTTTCGTCTAGATAAAAATATAACTTGGACTCGGAAACTAAGAATTTAATATAGTTATGCCGTATAATCCCTTTGTTTCTTCATCCGTATTTTATCCAGAAACACCGTTTTCTGTAACTCAAAACAACTTTTTCACACAACGCCATTTAGTCTCATGGTAAGCTTGAGAGCTTGTGTTATGGGTACTAATTAGCTGATAAACATACTTATATATTTCTAAATACATACATATTATAGATAAATTACACCCAGACACAGAACAAATGATCGTGCTCATCACACAAACATTAGTCCTGGGTGGGAATCAAACCCACGACCTCCGGCATAGCAGTCAGGGTCACTAACTACTATACCAACAGGCCAGTCATCCGGTGTTAATGTATGTCACCTTATTTTTAAAGTAGGTATAACGAGTCCAGACCCATGGCAAAAAGAACATTACAATTCTTGCTTTTTTATTTGTTCGATATAGTCCCGAATCAAGTATTAAAAAATACTTTTTTTACCCATACTCATACTCATAAAATGTAACATGACAAAATTAATTAAATCGAGCTGATCCCGCCTTCCCCACCCGTGCAAATCAAAATACAATAAATAAGATAAACTATCAATGTTCATATCGTAGTTGCTATCCAACTGGATTATCACCGTGACTCGTCTAAATGTTGTTATACAATATAAGTGTGTTTTGGTTAGGCCAACAACCACATTCCGAGGCATCGCGTAAGTTAGGACAAACGTGCAGTGCTTGTGTTTAGTGAAAAAATAAAAATAAAATAAAATGGCACCTGAAATTAAATATACTAAGGTTTGTTAAGTTACTTATTTTTTTTTTTGTTATATTGGTAGACTATTTATACGTAGTCTGTTTATAGACAATTTGAAAAATATCAAAAAAAAAATATAAATAACCATCCAACATATTTTTTTCTTTTTTATTTAGAGAAAATATTTTATTTATTTTAGTTAAATAAAAATCAAATCTAATCAATCATTGCTGCGTTTATTAATTTGAGGAAAAACACCGTCCGTTGTAGAATTCTTCTCAGCCCTAGCCGTTGCCTACGCTACGTAAAATAAAAATACAAAATTAGCAGTAAAATTCTATCTTTAGTTACATATTTAATTAGCAGAAAACGCGTTTTATAACTCAGGTAAACTTAGGTAGGTACTTGGATAAATCTATACTAATATTATAAAGAGGTAAAATTTGTTTTTTTGTAAGTTTGTATGTAGGGGGTAATCTTCGGAACTAATGATCCAATTTTAAAAATTATTGTATTGGTGGAAAGCTACACTATTCCCGGATGACATAGGCTTTCCGTTCCCGTGGGAATACGGGGATAAAAATCCCCGTATTCCCACGGGAACGGGAACTACGCGGGTGAAACTGCGTGACGTCAATATATCGAGTAATACTCATGGACTACATTTTCGGAAGCTACGCGAACGAAGTCGCGGGCAAAGTGCTAGTCTAAAATAATTACATAATTATGTAGACTACACTCCCGACTCCCGAGCTATTATACTAAAATAAACTAGAGTTATGATTAAATCAATCAAACCTTTAAATAGTTTGAAAATGTTTTTTGTCATTGCGTCAATCACTCAGTGTCTATATTGTAGGTTTTTTTTTTCTTAAAGTTGCTTCATTCTAGAACTTTTTAATTGAGTTAGGTAGGTACTACACTATCGCATAGAAACAATTATGGCAATAGGTAGTTATTACTATACAACATTTTCCTTATGTTTTGTCCAACGGAAACAACTAGAGACTCTCTTGATCTCTGTTGTAGGTACTTACCTACATAATAATAGAATGGCATTTTTTGTGCCGCGCCAGGTTCAGAATCGCTTTGTTGATATGGTTAATGATGTCATAGGCACTTATATAACAGAGGATTATACAAACGCTATCTCATGTTTACTGTGTGACAATAAATTAGTGCTCGAAATATCTACACGCTACTCGTTTAAAATGTTCAATCCTTTGTACGTATGTACAGACACCAGCACATCAAGTTACCCCAATGTGTCAATTTTTCCCAATCGAATTTGAACCTTATTCTGTTTGCTATAAAGTTGAAAAACGATCAAAGAAATTTGACACATTGGGGTAACTTGATGCGCTGGCGTCTGTACCTACTATGAAAGCAGGAATGTCGTTTTCATGAATTCTAGGGAATAAGATTAATGAAAAAAAAACAAGGTTAAGTAATAAAAAGGGTATTCATTTTATGTACCTAGCTGACGTTTGTATGGAAAAAGTGAAATAGACGGGCACGATACGAGTTTTAAACAAAGGGCTCCTCCGCCCTCATGTTTCATCATTTTTACAATTTTTTTTCAGTTGTTCATTGACAACGAGTGGGTGGACGCGAAGAGCGGCAAAACATTCGAAGCACGCACTCCTCATGACGGGTCCGTCATCGCCAAAGTCGCCGAAGGTGACAAGGTATGTATCTATTATCTACAATCTGCCAATACTTTGCCAATTGTAATAATAGTTATTATAAGTACCAGTATATTTGTAGTTCTTTTTTCTAAAAACATGTTACCTTCTATGTTAGTCTTTAGTGAAAAAACAACACTTTTTGCCAAATTAATTTTGAACGTAATTTAGCGTTTGGCGTAATTTATTCTTTTTATCACAAATAACGATACCATATAATGATACCATAAAATACATATTACTTAGTCATAATTCTTATGGCAATGAAACTCTATTTTTAAACACTAGGTGTGTACCTTATGCTAGTTAGACTGAAATCACGTTTCAAAACATGGTCAATGAATTATTTTTAGCAAACAAATTTCATTCTAGTCAATTAATAAAGCGTTATCCGAGATTAAGGTATCTATTACATATTAATATAATAAAACAGTAACGACAGAAAAACTGTACATTGAGAATTTTCAAGAAAAAATAAGTGGGTTTTGTTAGAAAAACGTAACTGGTGACAAAAAGTGACTTTTTAGAATTTTTGTCTGTTTGTCTGTTTGTCTGTATGTATGGGCGGGGTGAACTCAAAAAGTACTGCATGGATTTACTTCAAATTTTGCATGAATATTACTAAGAGGTCGGGTCAACACATAGGCTATATATTATCACGCTATCACCTACGGGGGAGGAGCAGTGAATCTTTATTCTTCTTACTCATTCTGTGGAAGCGTGTAATCAAAGGACGCATATTTAAATGTTGGTTTTGTGTAAGCTATGCTATTATCTAGCTTTACACTATAAAAACTTCGCCATTTAAGTAACTTTGGCAGAGAAACATAGTTTAATGAATGTTAGTAGTATAAAGACAATTTGGAATCAGCGCCATCTATGAGAATGTATAAAAATCAAATCAAGTAACACCATGAACACTTTTTGAAAATTAATTTATATTTTGATCGTGTTGGTGAGGTTAGTAGTTAGTTATTCTTTAAATTCATAGATGGCATTGTGCATTTTTTTCATCTATATAATAAAACAGTAACGAAAGAAAAACAGTACATTGAGAATTTTCAAGAAAAAATAAGTGGGTTTTGTTAGAAAAACGTAACTGGTGACAAAAAGTGACTTTTTGGAATTTTCGTCTGTTTGTCTGTTTGCTATCACCTACGGGGGAGGAGCAGTGAATCTTTATTCTTCTAACTCATTCTGTGGAAGCGTGTAATCAAAGGACGCATATTTAAATGTTCGTTTTAAGTAAGCTATGCTATTATCTAGCTTTACACTATAAAAACTACGCCATTTATGTAACTTTGGCAGAGAAACGAAGTTTAATGAATGTTTGTAGCATAAAGACAATTTGGAATCAGCACCATCTATGAGAATGTATAAAAATCAAATCAAGTAACACATAAACACTTTTTGAAAATTAATTTCAATTTTGATCGTGTTGATGAGGTTAGTAGTTAGTTATTCTTAAAATTCATAGATGGCATTGTGCATTTTTTTCATAAAAGTTGTATCGTATAATTCGTTTTGACAAATTGAAGTTCCAACAAAACCCTCAAAATCTTGAGCAGAGTTCGGATCGTATCACATGGGATCGTATCAGTGTACGATTTTCAAAAGGAAGGCAGTTGAGGCCGTGGACAGAACCCTGCAGGGCATCTGCAGGAATGAACATTTGATGGGTAGTGTCACAGTTCTGCTCAGTGGCGATTTCAGGCAAACGCTTCCCGAGTTGACGCGGGGATCGAGGGCTGACGAGATGATTGCTTCGGTGAAACGATCTTCGTTGTGGTCACAAGTTCGTACGCTGCGCTTGACCATTAATATAAGAGCTCGGCTCGGCGGCATTGCACGCGCTCAAGAATTCTCCGATGTCCTTCTAAGTCTTGGCAAAGGCACTCTACCAGAAGAGAGAAGTGGACAGGCGGTGCTTTCAGAGTCTCTCGGTAGAGTGGTATCCAGCTTCGAAGAACTCATTCGCTGTGTGTACGTGGACATCAGTCGTATAACGCACCAGCAGAATTCGTGTGAGAGGGCCATTTTGGCGCCCAAAAATGATCATGCTGCAGCAATTAACGAATGCATTCTCTCGGACATTGAGGGGAATGAAGTGGTCTATAAGCACTGTCGTCGAGCAAGATGACGCCACACATTATCCCGTGGAATTTTTGAACTTCCTGTCAGCAAGTTGACTTCCAGCGCATACCATCAAGCTGAATGAAGGTCGGCGTCCCGATTATGCTTTTTAGGAACAAATCTCCTCCAAAGTTGTGTAACGGGTGGTGTCTTAAAGTCATCTCTCTCCACAGACACCATTGAGGTGGAAATTATTACGGGTTGTGGCGTCGGCAAGGCAGTATTTATACAACGCATTCCCCTTATACTTCAGCTTCCCGATCCAGTTCGAGCGTGTACAGTTCCCCGTGAGTGTTTGCTTAGTGATGACAATCAATAAATCGCAGGAGCCGATACTCAGAGCAGCGGGTGTAGATCTCAGGACGAGTTGCTTCTCACACGGGCACCTGTACGTCGCTTGCTCCCGCGCCACCAGTCCTGACTATCTTTACATTTTGGCTCCTGGCAGTATAATTATCAACGTAGTTTATAGGGAAGTGTTATAAGGTATATACCTTTGAACGTATATTTGACCGACTTAAAAAAAAAGAGGAGGTTCTCAATTCGACGGTGTTTTTTTATGTGTGTTTGTTACGCGATTACTCCGCCATTTATGGACCGATTTTCAAAAATTTTTTTTTTATTTGATAGGGTATACTACCAGGTTGGTCCCATTAGTATTAAACCTCAGATCTGATGAGGGATCCTCGAGGAAATGAGGGAACTCCTCAAATAATATAGGAAAACATGTACCAATTTTTACATATTTTTTTTTGGTGACGAATCAAGCATTTACATTTAGCAAGTATCATTTTGTGAAGAAAAACTGATGAAGAAGACAGGCGATGGAACTCTTCAACGCATAACAACAAATTACTCGCAATAGCTACAGTCACATGTCTGTGCATGGTTTATGTATTTCCCATAACATTACGCCTGTCTATTTTAAAAGGTTTAGAAAGAACTTCTTTTGCAATTGTTAACCGATTTCAATGATTCTTTCAAGTTTTGAAAGACTTTCTTTACGTACAAAGAAACTAAAAATTGCAAAATAAAAAAAAAATTACAAAAAAACTCTCTTCATGTAACTTATATTTTAATGCTATTTTAAAAGTTGTTAACTTATAATGCTAAAGCGACACTGGAATCTTAGGTAGGTATATTTGGTGCTGTAGAACCTTCACGCAGACGACGTCGCGGGCAGCAGCTAGTTCATTATAAAATTATAGTGTGTTGTAGTGTGTTACTTCAGATTGCTTTTTGATATGGCCTCTTCTAACTCTCATTGAGATCTATCCGCTGAAATCCTGGTCCAGTATGGCCTCATCAAGGCCCCAAGATGTCCCCAAGAGAAGAGGATGATATCTACATAATGTTCTTCTTCAATCTTATTTTCGGACGCCTCTCGGTTATACCCCGTCTCTTGGATACCATTCTTGTGACAAAGGAAAACTTACCCAAAGTAATAGTAATGATGTGAAGGATAACTAGCTTGAACCACTTACGATAACACTCTCATAATTATTACTTGACACCGTTACATAAGTAAAATAAATCACTCTATTTAATTACGTTATTGAATAAAAGGATGTTGGTGGATTCTATTGAATTTTCCGAAGCGTCCATCAGCCAACTAAGACAACAAAAAAACAAAATTGTATTGAACCACGAGAACAAAAACACACTTTTTGAACCAACTTCAAACCTTTATTTCACCCAATCAATAGCGTAAAGTATTACTTTCTTCAAAATGGAATTATTAATAAACGTTTTGATTTCAAATAAGAGAAGAAGCTGCATAATTTGTTGCAGATATTTCTGCAACAAATTATCAACTAAATGTAGATATCAACTTGTTTGACGACAAGTTCAGTTACATGTGACTGTCCGTAACAGCATGGTAAGGGACAAAGAAAAGGTCCCTAAGAAAAGGAACTAGACGATGATGATCTAAACTGCAATGTAAAATATCTGAATTCACTTGATTAAAAGTACTGGGGAAATTTCTAGAAAGACTAATCCAGCTAAAGACCCTTCTATATGGATTTACATCTCATATAGAAAAACACAGTAAAAGTACTTTTGACAGAGGTTTAATTGAAAACAAAATCTCTCTGACTAGACCAACTATTGATAAAACATTTAAAGGTGTATCTATAATCTTCAAGGTATGGTACAAATTTAAATGTATCAATATTTTCAGGCTGACATTGACTTGGCAGTGGCCGCTGCGAAGCGTGCCTTCCACCGCAACTCGGAATGGCGGCAGTTGGATGCCTCACAACGTGGAGAAATCCTTCGCAAGTTCAGTGATCTCGTAGAAAGAGATGCAAAGTACCTTGCAGAACTGGAATCCTACAACAACGGAATGGTTCTCGCCCACGCAGGCACATTCGTTGGAGGAGCTGTCAATAGTATCCGCTACATTGCCGGTTGCGCTGATAAAATTAAAGGCGACACCATTCCTGCTGGTAAGAACGAGATGAAATACACAAAAAAATGGATAATGGATATTTAAAATTTGTGTTCTTAACAAGTTCCGTTTATTGTCAACAGATGGTGAGGTGTTCTCATATACCCTAAGACAACCTGTGGGAGTGTGCGGTATTATTCTACCATGGAATGGACCCATCTTCCTATTCGCCAACAAAGTAAGCACTGCGTTAGCCGCCGGTAAGTCATAATTCTTAAAGTTAATTAATAGATAGGTATTAGCAAGATCCACATAATTTTCTAAGCAAACCATCCACAAAGTGAGGTGACTGATTGGCTGCTGCACTTGTTGCGAGTTCGAGACTCACACAGAATTTATATTATTTATGTTCCTTAGACCGGTTAGTTATTTATTTCGAGAGATATCATTTATTTTAAGAGATACAAAAAGACTTAATACTTTAACTTAATTGTGCTATTGTAATCAAATTTAAACAAGCGTAATGCATTATTCCCATTCTCAGGTTGTACCGTGGTGGTCAAGCCAGCGGAACAGACTCCATTAACCGCGCTGGTACTGGGAGCACTGCTGGCTGAGGCTGGCGTTCCCAAAGGTGTTGTCAACATTGTCAACGGTTTCGGACCAGGCGCCGGAACCGCTCTTACTCATCACGGAGACGTCGCCAAGGTTTCCTTCACCGGATCAGTTGAGGTGAGTCGTACAGAGAGTCATTAACGTTTTTTGATCGAGAAGCTTCTTTGTAGGAAGTATGCTTTTAAATTACAATGACATCTTTTCCATTATAAAGGCTCATGAAAGAGGTACGCATACTCAATACTATAATGATCACAGGTCGGCAAATTGATTCAACAAGCAGCTGGAGCCAACAATTTGAAGAGGATCACACTTGAGCTGGGTGGCAAGAGTCCTCTAGTCATTATGAACGATGCCGATTGTAAGCTATTCAAATATTCAATAATCATGGAAAGGGAATACTAATTCGCCTAACAAAGAACAAGCACTTATTTGTTTATTGTATTTCAGTAAACATTGCCGTCCCTTACGCTGCTCATGGAATATTCTTTCATCAAGGACAAATTTGCATAGCTGCTTCTCGGTTATTCGTTCAATCTGGTATCTATGACAAGTTTGTGGAGGCAGCTATCAAGCACGCAAAGGGCATCAAGGTTGGAAACCCCACGGATCCTACAACACAGAACGGCCCACAGGTAAATTAAAAACAAAATTGCGTTTCTGACTTGTACCTAGTAACTGTTGTTATTTCTTTTTAAAATCTTAAAACATAATTTGTAGGTTGATGGGGAAATGATGACAAAAGTACTAGGATACATCGAGAAAGGCAAAAAAGAAGGCGCGAAGTTGCGTTGTGGAGGAAAGAGAATCGGCACAACTGGTTACTACATCGAGCCCACAGTATTTACTGACGTCACGGATGATATGACAATCGCAAAGGAAGAGGTAATTCAGGACAGAGTTTATTCTGATCAACCTCAAGTTTTTCTGGTTATCGGGATGTTGTAGAATCGTCTTCACATAACACAAAATCTAACTCTGAACATTACTTGTAGATTTTCGGCCCAGTACAGAGCATTCTGAAGTTTGACACTCTAGAAGAAGTCATTGACAGAGCCAACAACACGAGCTATGGCTTGGCAGCTGGGATCTTTACAACAAATGTCAATAACGCCCTTCAGTACTCCAAACACGTTGAGGCTGGTACAGTTTGGTAAGTGCAGAGAGTTCATTTCATCATCTGATTTACTCCGACGTCAACATTTTTTTAATAAAAACTAAATTTACTGGCACTGTGGCACATCTATCCTGTCTTCCAATAACCTTATTATTTATGATACTAAAACGTGACTTGAAAACCACTGTATCTACCTAAACTGAAGAATATATTAATCCGTTTTGTACCAAGATAATTTTACTGGTTTAGATTCAAAATTGAACATTATCTTTAACTTATTAACTTTACAGGGTCAACACATATCTGGCTTTAACTCCGCAATCACCATTCGGGGGTTTCAAAGAGTCTGGAATTGGTCGTGAAAAGTAAGTCGACACTATCATTAGGTTTTATTTATTGGGTATCACATAGAAAGTATCATTCCTAAATTACGTGAACTCACTAACAAGATACCTAAGTCAAGAAATTAATAAACAGCACCAAAGAAAGGGCTGGGCAGGAGTAACTAGCCTAATTTGTCTTCGCACTGACTTAAAATCTAGCAAAATATTAAAATATTCTGTCGTGTAAGGTACCTACATCTGAATTTAATTTTGTTTTTTTTTTTCTATTTCAGTGGCTTGGACGCTCTTTTAGCTTACACCGAAGTGAAGAATGTTGTTATTTCTTTACCCAAGAAGTTTTGAAGTAGAAGCTGAACGTTAAGACCATGACTTCACTCTAAACTCTTACGAAGTTATCTTAAGTATATTAAAATACAAGTGATTTGTTTGGCCAATGATAGTACTATTTTTTTATTAATATGTGTGTTAAAGTGCATTTATGTTGTTCTTAATAAATGTTGATGAATACTTACTATTAAAGTGCGAATTCATAATTTGTTTCCTCCTTATCACAATTAACAAAGTGAACAGGATCGACCCTAAATTAAAGCCTCTGAATGCTCTTGATACGTTTTCCAATAAAGGTCCTTAAGCACACTTTGGATTACCTACTTGGGTAATTTACAAACCAGGGATATTCTTATAACTACGTATGTGTAGAAACTTTAGATAGTACCTAATATCCGTTTTAGATCAGTTGAAAACATGCGCCTCTTTTATTTATCATCTGTATTAAACGTTATGTTAAGATCTCTAGATATGTACCTACCAGTGGCGAAGCGTAGGTACCTACATACAACTCGATTCCTATCCGCTTCCCTTTGGAGTTTCGGAAAAACAACTCTTCAGCTACTGAATAATGGCAACCAGAGTCTAATAATGCCTTATATTCAATAGGTATTAACAACAAAGTATTTAGCGCGGTGGAAAGACCGATGACTTTAAGAGTAATATAAGTTGTTGTTTTGACGGCTTCCCTCTTAAGAAAATTATCATTTTGCCACTGCTAGGTGCTACTCCAATGTGTCAAATTTCCTTAATAGTTATTCAACTTTATGTTTAACAAAATAAGATTCATGCTCAATTGGTTAAATTTGATAGTTTGAGGTAGCATAATGTGTTGGCGTCTGTACCTTCACGAAAGCTGAGCTATAGAGGTGAATAGTTGTTTCAAAACCCATAATCTAGCTAGATGATGAATAATGCTATCATTTGTATGTTCGAACGTGTTCACTATGTACCAACGTTTATTAACCATGGTATCAAATGGCACGCCACCATCAATCCTAATAAATGAAGGAGTACCAGTCTTCGTTAGTGCCACTAATGAACTAAACGTAAATTATGAATGTACCTACCTACAGAATTTACACAATTTAATGAGCAGCTAATGAGGATTTGAAGCAATGGGCACGTTATCGAACCACCAGCTAAGCTATCCGAACATTGTGTACATAACTTGAATTTGAAGGTAATCCTTCGCGAGTAGATGAAATTGTCAGTTCAGATATGTTGTCAAATCAAATAACAATGTCAAAATAATACAAAAACAAAAAATATAGGTATAGGTACTTACAATTAAAATCTTTATGATAAAATTGATAAAAAATTGTCATTCAGTTACTCTTTGACTAAATATATAGCTTGAAGAGATTACTTTTGAATTCGTTATTAATAATTTAGTACTGTGTCTAATATGACAAGGTAACTTATTATTCAATTTTGGTGCCATTGCATGAACCCTTTTATAAGCAAATGCAGCTGGTGATTATTGTGTTTATTGACTTTCTTCATGACTAAACAAGTGTTAATATTGGTTTTTAAAAACAGCAAAGCCTCGGTAGGTACTATCAGAATATATAAAAACCTAAAGTGTGGCTTACGTAATAATACCTAATATCTGTTCTTCTTAATTTGCAGATGGCTCGGATGTATCTTTTTTTTAGCCAAAAGTACCTACAGAGGATAATATGGTTAGCGTTACCCCAAAATATGAGTTCATAGGTACTTAATGTGGAGGCTACATACCCGTGGTAGGGTAGGTATGCCGTTTGGAGGGCAGTCTGCAGTGGTCATCTGTCTGCAGATAGATTACCTCAGCTCTCTGGGTGTCAGTTCCAGATAGTTTACGTTCTCAGACCAATAATTATTGGTCTGAGTTACGTTCAAATATCTTATTTATTTATTTTTCTCTTTGTTATTCAAAACAAATAGGTAGGTAGGTACACGAATTCGATATCATTATCAGTTAGGTACCTACCTAATTTTGTTTATCTAACACGAGCACTTAATTAAGTATTTGAGTAACCTTCCCACATAGATCTTTCAAAAGATACAAGATAAGATGTTCCATAAATTATGTTATAATCGATATGAAATTATTAAACAGTGCTTCGCGAACGCTTTGTTATTTCTTCTTAAACAAACAGAAAGTTATGTCGTTAACGTAACACAGACAGTCCGCTTTTTTCAATAATCACTTCTGTTGGGTTGCCTGTTTTGTTATTACGTAAAGTAGTAGGTACACCAGTCTCTTCCAGGCTAATAGTTTGTCCAGATCAACGAACTTGTAAAAATAATCTGTGTTGAGTAGGTACAAGACCTTTGTCTAAATACCCTTAGAGATAATCAAGAGCATCCTCTGTTCTGTGTTCCAGATGGTAGCTTTTCACTTTTTTCTCTAATGACACAAGTTTTTGTACTTAACATGAGAACTTACCTACATAATTCATAAGGTTTTATGCCATGATTTTGTTTTTCGTTCCTGATAATAGGTAGGTAATATTTTCTCGGGGATTTCGTTTATGCTAAGTAAGCTCTTTTTTATGTTAAAATTAAGGTATATTATTTAATAATTGGCATCAATGCATTAAAGTTATGCGCCACTGATAAAGAAAAATACAGAATAAACAGACAGACAGACAGTCATGGTGTGAGATTTGGGATAGGTAGTTTTTAGGAGGGTTTGTTGCGAAAACAGTTGAATTCGGCCACTGAGTGACCACTAATGTCCTAATATTATAAGTAAATGCTATATATAAATAGACAAATGTGTGATGGCAAGAAATTCTGTACGTTAATCAAAAATGGGTTATTACAATAAGATAACTGCTTATAATGTTTAGGTCCACATTATGAATTTTGAGGGAGGCGCGCGTCGCCGCGTCGCGGTCGGTCGAGTAGAAGTAAAATTGTAAGATTCGTGTCAATTGGTGGAAATGGCTTAATCTAAGACCAATAACTGAGGGCTTAATAAACAAAATCGTTAAAATCTGATTAAAATCAACTTCTGTAGGTACAATAGGCACTTTTGGGTTACCTACCGACACCTCTGTACCTACAGCTTGGCAAAAAAGAGTAGAAAATAATGGAGGCGCCACTGTGCTCTTCGTATGGCAACCCGTGGCAACCGCATAGCGTACCAACCTAGTCTTGATACTTAGCTGTTTTTTAGACAAATTAATCTAATTATGTATTCTTTTTTTTAAATCAGTAAGTAAAATGAACAAGGACGTGTTCTCGACACGCAACTGATTACTTACCTAAAAATAGCAAATCGGGTAAATACTCCTGAGTTCACAACATTGTTTAGAAATTATAAAAAAAGAAAACATTACATTGTATATAACATAGTTTCTATATTTTATTCTAGTAAATCTTCCTCTAAATATTCTACCCCGAACACGTAGGCCGCAAACTCATCTGAGTCATGTTCGGGTTCAGAGGTGATGCTACTATCATCTTCTAGATTTATTACTAATCGCTCTATTTCCTCGTTCATAGTTATTTTTTTTTTTCCAATACTCATTTTCTATTTTTATTACATGTTAGCACGAGTTCTTCCAATCCTCCTCGGTAATAGCTTGTAATGCACGTTCAGCTGCTTCCTGTAAAGACGAAATATTTCATTTATCCCTAACAATATTAAAAGTAAAACATTTTTATCTAATACTGTTAAAAAGCCGGATGTAGAAAATACCCTTTTGTTTATCTCCTTCCAGCACGATTTTGCTTAGAACGATAACAGCCTTCCCTGAATTAAATAATAGATTTAGACTATAGCACGACAATTTTTCTTTTACATTTCTAATTCAAACGCTAGAACAAATGATTCTCTCCCTTGATATCGCACTTAAAGTATAATTTACGTAGAAAGTGAATTTTCATTCAGTTAAAAGTCAAGTCACCAAAGTATCAATTTATCTCAGCGCCCTATACCAGAGTTATGCAGAAAAAATGTAAACATAACCTATGTGCTCCACATTTATTGTTTCAAATTTCTAGTTATTCCTTAAGCAAGCAAATTAATATAGCTTTGTATTCATCGATTAACATTTGATTCAACTAAAATCAACAAAACAAACTCTTACATACCTCTGTTATCAGCGATTCTTTGGTAAACATTGTGAAGTTCAGAAAGAATAGTTTGGGCCTCATGTTCCGCCAGACATCGCTTGTACACCTTATAAATAACCTCACTGACAGCACTGCGAATGGTTTTATTAACTATTCTTCACTTTTTGCGATTATTAATCAACGTTTGGTGATCGAAATTAAAATTTTACGAAATCGTGAACTTAGTTTATTATGAGATCACTAATGTCATTATTTTGGAAATGTTGCCAACAGACAAAAATTTAGTTCCGTTTCTACACTTTTTTGCCAAGCTGTACAGTATATAAGTTTTACGATAAAGCACTAGATTCTAATTTTTGTATG
The DNA here is from genome assembly GCA_921972225.1 of Euplexia lucipara. Lineage (NCBI taxonomy): Eukaryota > Metazoa > Arthropoda > Insecta > Lepidoptera > Noctuidae > Euplexia > Euplexia lucipara. The sequence continues at coordinate 14,225,233 of OV179148.1, forward strand.
TTAAAAATAATAATCATTAAATTAGTGTAGTGCATTCAATTCAAATTGTAATATAATTTAAAAAGTAGTATAAAATTATAAATAAAAAAACATTTCATAACGAGTATTTCCTTCACAATAAAATATTTCCTATAACGTAAGTAATTAATTGCTAAAGTTTTCACTTCTGTTGTTCCCGGATTGTCACTGCTTTTTTCATAACATATAATTAAAAACTGGGATATTTTTTTTATTATTTTTCTGGTTTTTGGTTAGTCGATTTTTTTATTAAAATCAACTCCCTTATTAACATTTTCTTTCCATGCAATACCACTTAATAACTGTCATTAAAAAAACGTCATTGGGAATTGTCAATTCTCTCTCCATTTATTTTCCCAAATGTAAACAAACTTACAAACAAGTTGTCGCTTTGACAGTTTTATTTTATCAGCAGTAATAAACTGCCGTTTGGGTGATTTTGTTATTAATAAACATCTAAGTTCATTGAAACAATAGTAAAAACAACATCGTGTAATTCAAAATGGAAGAAAATCACGTGAATAACACTGCATTATATTTTGAAAAGGGCCAAGTAAGTACCTATTTCATCTTTGAAAAAATATCTATACAGATATCACAGTTTATAAATAGATTTAGAACCTCTAGTGCTTGTTAAATATTCTCAAGCTCGATATGTTTCGTCTCAATTTTAGGGTTCCGTACTGCAAAAGGAAACAATGTAACCCAATTTTAACAAACCGCATCTTGGTCTGTCGGTACGTCTGTGAAAATCGTTATTTTCATGTGCGGTACAAGTATCTAGTTCAAATAAATATTCAATACTGAAATGTGCTGCCTCACAGACAAGAAAAAACGTTGGCTTTAAAGTAATCACAATCAAGAGATACAGCCAGTAATTATTAAAAAAAATAAGTATGTAGATACACTTACCTTTTCAAAATCTTTTACACACTCCGCAAACCAAGCAGCATGAACTTTGGCAAAAAGCAAATTAGGTACTACTACAACATTATGGGAGAACATTTAATTTTCCAAAAAAAGAAAACATTTTAAAGTTTTGTCGGTACTTTTTTTTTATCTAAGTATTACTTTTTATAGTAAATAATATTCTTTTTTAACTAACATTGGTAGTTTAGTAATCACCTAGATACAACAACTACAAAACAAAGATTTTGTATACCATTAATTATATCATATAAAATAATAGGTACACTTCTTTATTTTTACTTACTAACTTTAAATAAAAATACTGTTATCTTGTTAGTCCGCCACAATCTTAATGTAAACATGTTTTCATCACATAAATTGTGTGTGCACACTTATATACTAATATTACATACTTTATAATACAAAAGTCCTGATAGCAAAATATTATTTAATAAACATTTTACACTCTTTCTCGGTAAAGGTCCTACAGCTTACTTTTTTTCAAACATTAATTAAAGTCTCAAGAGTGGAGTTGGTCCTGTTAAAAGTCAGGATGATGATCAAGGGATATAGGTATTTACTCTTGGAAGATTCAGCTCATTGCAATTTAAAAATTTGTAAAAAATGGAAAGTAAAATTGGTCAATATTACAAAATTCTCACGGCCTCATGCTCAAATCTTCATTTGATTATACTCATGAGTGAATATGGACTCTCTATTACTATTTAAGTTTATTGACTTTATCATGAAAATAAATTACTCCTGCTCTATGCATTTTTTAGGGTTCCGTAGTCAACTAGGAACCCTTATAGTTTCGCCATGTCTGTCTGTCTGTCCGTCCTCGCTTAATCTCTGTGACCGTTAGCACTAGAAAGTTGAAATTTGGTACCAATATATGTATCAATCACGCCGACAAAGTGGTAAAATAAAAATTGGAAAAAAAAAATTATTAGTGTTTCAAATAATGTTTTATTAGGTTAAAAAAAAACACTTCCCACTTTACATATAGGGGGGCTCCCCTATATGTAAATAATGATAATGATAATGATAATGATAATATTGATAATGTCTATAATTTCGGAAATAATCGCACCAAAAGTAAAAAACAATGTGTCTCCTACAACCCTCTAACTTTTGAACCATAAGTTTAGAAAATATGAAAAAATCTGAAAAGTAGAAAGGACTTTCTAGGAAAATCATTTTGAACTTGAATGGAAACAACAGTTTTAGTCAGTGAGTTAGTTGCAGGAGCGCGGAGCGCTGCTGGAGCGCGAACATAATGGATAACCCACCTTTAAACTCATAAGTGGGGACACTTATTGTGACGGACGGGAAACTACGGAATCCTACACTGAGCGTGGCCCGACACGCCCTTTTTTTTTTAACACAACTATCATTACGGTGACTCAATGCAATAGTGACAAATTTACATCTAATAACTTATAATGCCAGGGCGTTCAAAGGATGTGTTTACTCCATGCATAGTGAAAATAAATAAATAATGTGCTTAATGTGCATACAATATAAAAACATAGGTAGGTACCTACCTACCTACGAGCAAAGGTTACAAATAAATGTGAGTCTCGTAATGCTTATTAATTTGATCTGTGCATCTTATTTTTGAGCTAATCTATGTAGGTACGAAGCTAAATACTTACATAGGTACATTTCTAGCAATAAATATCACCGCAGTTAAGCATTATTCAGGCCATTTGGCACAATAGTGTCGTTCCTAATCACAATACCGTACTACAGTATAATCCACGAAACGAAGTTATCCGACAAACTTGACACACTTAAGTGTAAGAAATGACTTCTTGCGTGCAACAATATTATGCAGTACTTAATTAAATTATGCATGATGCCATAAATGGGACGTCACGAAGAAACTGCACCACATTGTTTTTCTAATCTTTCACGAACTTGTTTCTAAGTTAAGAGTGTCTCTGTTGTTCTTATCTTTTAACACAATGTTTTAAAGACAAGTGTGTTTTCAAGTTTTCAGTTATAATATTATCGATTTTAATCATCTTATCTAAGCAATGAAGGGCATGATTTTATAATTTGCTTTTCGTACCTTCTACGGAAGCAATGTTCAAATAGTATGTGAAGGGATAATAAACGTGCATTACTCGAAACTTTCTGTTAATTTCTGATCTAAATAATGTATAAATTTAATAACAGTGCAACGGAGGAATGTAGTGAATTAAATTCCCGTTGATGTTACGTAAAGAAGTGATTTAAAATGCCATCTTATATCGATACATTATCTAGAAAACTCTCGGAAAATGTTGGCAATGTTCTTAATATTGGCATTATACTCCTCACATACTTTGAATCGTATTTATTTCCTTTAGGCATCTACAGATTGATGCTATTGGTAACGAAGTATGGGGGTGTAATTAGTCGTTTGAGAAAAACTGAAGATTCAAATAAAGTGTTAATGAAATCGCGCTTCACCTACAAATTAGAGCTACTAACGATCGAACATTTCGTGCTACCAGATTATAGAAGAGTGGAACACATCTCTCATGTCAGTATTTTGATCGAGGAAGATGAAATTCAGGTGAGATTATCACCATTATCCCATAATTGTTTTAAAGATGATATATTACACACCTACACAATAACGGATGACACAAACTACAGTATTGGATCAGAGGGATCAAGGCTAAACAATGGACTTAGTAGAGCAAGTAAGTAGTCGTACTTGCGTCTTATTTTGTTAAAATGTGTCCTTTTTACACCTCTTTTCTAGCATAGGTACTTTGATTTAGTCAGCAAGTTGCTACCTATATGTAATAGACTCGACTCTTGTAATAGACTTAACTTTCGTGTAATAGACTTAACTTTCTTGTAAGAGACTTAACATTCGTGTAATAGACTAACTTTCTTGTAATAGACTTAACTTTCTTGTAATAGACTTTTAACTTTCTTGTAATAGACTTAACTTTCTTGTGATAGACTTAATTTTCTTGAATTGACTTTCCAGCTACCCTGTATTATTAAACTCGCATAATGATGGCTATTAATATCCTTACCTATGTCTGGACTTTAAAAGTGACCCTTGAGTTTCTTTGCAGGGATCAGTAAATTTGTAAATTTACAACATGTAAAAGTAGATGAATAAGTATGTAGGTATACAGAAATAAATATCATTTCATTAAATTTCACACAAGATCAATGTGTCCAAAGCACGCATCTAAATGTTGACCTTACCTCGATACCTATGAAATAAGAACGATAACCGACCTACAATGCTGACTTCTCCGCAGCGCTAACCGGTCTAACTGCTCATTGAATACATTAATTTAAACAAAAAAGGTTTAAAAATAAAAAGCAAACAAAGACCAAACCTCGATCCTTTTGTCGCCTCTTAATTAATTTTCCACCTGCAAAATAAATTTACCTACTTACCTAGTGTAGGTACCTCCTACTTATGTAAAAAAAAAGTATGTCATTGTGTCATTAGTTTGTATCTTCGAGATACTTTATGTTTTTAATTGTGCAAACTGACTTATCGAGATATGGCAGTGGAGAGTAACAAGCAAAGAGATTTAAAAGACTATAGAGCGGACATCCGAGGAAATGTCATAGAAAAACTTTGACCCCATGTCTCAGTAACGCCATCTAGAATAATATATGAATATTGGAGCGGCAGCGCGGAGCGTACTAAAAAAACTCATAGACTTTTGTGACACCCTTTTTCGGACAAAAATTTTGTTCGTGATGTCCGGTCTATAGGTATTGAATGTGTTTGTTAACAAGCCATTTTTGCGTCGAAAAGTAGGTATGTTAAGTACCTAGGTCCTACCTGCCTACCTACCTTACCCAATCTAAATTTAATAACAAAAAATATAGGTATTCTGCTCTTGAGTACTTACCTATATACTCAAGAACAGATAAACCTGGCCATAACTGGATCTAAATTGACATAATAACATAGCAGTTATAGGTAATACAGTTCAGTACGATAGTGCTCGCATCTGTAACATCGTAGGTAGTAAATGGGTTGTTATGAGGATAATAAAATGACCCGCACTCCCGCAATCCAGATAAGCAAGTAGGTACAATACGTACATTAAAACCAGTAGGGAAAGTGTCACGACCGTAAAAATATTCCAGAATAGGTATGTAGCTTGCTGTTATATATGCGTGTACCTATGTAAGTAGTATTACTCTTCGAGGTCAGGTCGGCGCTCAAGACTCTGGTTGATGAGATTTTTTTGTGTCCGTTTCGACCGCGCGACCATGACGTTTTTTTTAAATAAAAACCATCCCATGTTTTTGTAAAATATGTAAAAGTAGATTCCCAAAAACCATAAATTTGTCAAAGCAATGGTTAAAAAGTCATAAGGGTTTGAACGTGGCCGCGCCATCGCAACGCGGCGAACCGCGCGGCCATGGAGAATTTTAAAACTAAGCGTCGCAGAGACCTGAAATTTTGGGAAATAGTACTTAGATTGAATTTGGAAAAAAATTGTAAATATTAAGAAAAAATTCCTGTGTTTATATTTTAGGAGCTGCAAGGCTAAAACCTCAAGGCCGCGCCATTGAAACGATTACAAACACGTTATCGCAGAAATTTCGCTGAAAAAGCATCGCAGGCGTTTGAAGTTTTTTGTAAAACACTGATTTGATTTTGTCAAAACTATTAAAAATACAACAAAAAATACTAGGTTTATATTTCAGGAGCTGTAAGACTAAAACCCCATAACCGCGCCATCGAAACGGTAAAAAATTAGTTTTTCGCCAATATCTTGCTGAAAAAGCATCGCAGAGGTCTGAAGTTCTTTGTAAAACCTAGATTTGAATTTGTCAAAACTAGCAAAAATACAACAAAAAATCCTACGTTTATTGTCTTAGTCTTACAGCTCCTGAAATATAAACTTAGTATTTTTTGTTGTATTTTTAATAGTTTTGACAAAATCAAATCAGTGTTTTACAAAAAACTTACGCCTGCGATGCTTTTTCAGCGAGATTTCTGCGATAACGTGTTTGTAACCGTTTCAATGGCGCGGCCATGTGGTTTTAGCCTTGCAGCTCCTAAAATATAAACACAGGATTTTTTTCTTTATTTTTACAATTTTTTCACAAATTTAATCTACTATGTCCCAAAATTTCAGTTCTCTGCGACGCGGCGACGCTTAGTTTTAAAGATCTCCATGGCCGCGCGGTTCGCCGCGTTCGATGGCGCGGCCACGTTCAAACCCTTATAACTTTTTAACCATTTCTTTGACAAATTTATGGTTTTTGGGAATCGGCTTTTACATATTTTTACAAAAAATTGGGATGGTTTTTATTTAAAAAAAACGCCATGGTCGCGCGATCGAAACGGACACGATTTTTTTTTTAAATAACATAGGTTCTATCTTTTATTGGGTTCCTAAAACAACGTAAATACGAACTGTTTCTTTTCCATTACGTTTCTTAAACGTACTAATTAGGTGCCATAGTAGGTACCTAGTCTGATTTCAATCTCAATGCCATTTCGAATAGTGTTTGAGTGGGTAATTGCGCGCTCAATCATAAGTAATCATAACCAATTTAACTTGAGGTCTCTGACTAAGGCGTTAAATTTTGGACATGAGCCCGAACCGGTTTTCCAAATCGATTATGAAATAATTGCCATCATGTGTTCGACCACTCAACTATTGATTTAGGTATTAGCTAAACAGCAATGGGTTACAAATTGAAAAACGACGGCGGAGTGCCACTCTACAACCAGTTTTTGGCGGCTAAAAGCCACAAAAAAATAATATGCACTCAACCAGCTTAATTTAACTCTTCCAAAATGGCTGGATGATACCTAGCTACGTTAAACTAAGCTACCTAGCTACGTAACTTAAAGTAAATTTAGCCACCTAGCTATGTTACTGAAAATCAATGAAGCCTGCTGGTAAAAAAAACACGTATTTTGTTTCCTTCACCTTTGCGTGGTTCATGCAGCATAACTTTTATAAATCAAAAATAATGCCTCAATTATGTAAATGCTATGGCCTTGGCACGCCCTGAACACAAATGTACCTAACTGAGATGTACAGACACCAGCACATCAAGTTACCCCTATGTGTCAAATTTTCCCAGTTTAATATGAACCTTATTCTGTTTGTCATAAAGTTGAAAAACGGTCAAAGAAATTTGACACATTGGGATAACTTGATGTGCTGGCGTCTGTACATACAAAATCACTGGTACCTACCTAATATCACTGAAATACATCTTTCGATCCTTCATATTTTAGAATGAATTCTTTAAAACTTACATATATTATATGCAATCTCTCCTTCTTTGTTACAAATCATTTTTCTTGTACAGGCACACACAATTATACCTACGTATATTGATGAAAATAAGCCATTATAGAATTTATAGAGGATAAACTTTATCATTGTATAAAAGGTGAACAAACTGAGATATGATATATAAATAACCCTTAAGTAATTTCTGGCGAGCAGTGTAGACTGTGTAGATAGGTATCTGATTATAAATATATTACTTATATTGATTTTTCTCAATAGCGTAAATAGGTGCTCACACGGGAATACTCCTTTCTTTGGAGTATTCCCGTTTGAGCACCTATGCATTTAGCACCAAAGGTATTCCCATGTCCCATAGGTTAATGCATAGGTGCTCAATAAATAGGTGCTCATACGGGAATACTCCGTTTCTTTGTGGTCAAATGCAGTCAAAGTATTAGACTTACCACATAAACACAATCATATTGGCAATAAAGTACTTACATATTTTCAATAGTCCCTACCTATATTATCTAAGTTTGATTAGCCTTAGGTACGTCTAGCATTTTAATACTTATTTCATTTCACATGTTTGTATTCTTAGGTGGTAACATACAAAGGTAATGCATAAAACATGCGTAAAATCGGCAAACATTTTTTAAGAATGTAATAACGTGATTTTTCCAACAAAATCTTTTGATATGAAATTTTGGACTCTTCATGTCCGAGTCGTACTTAGCGAGATAATGAGACTGCATTCCATTGGTTTACGCAAATAAATTGGTAAAAGAGTTCTGTAATATACAGACGCCAGCACATCAACCTACCCCAATGTGTCAAATTTATTTTATAGGTTTTCAACTTCGTTTTAATTCATTAAACCCCGAGAGGACACCGGTGTCCGCCTGTCATTGTCTTTCTATTGTGTCTCTAATTACCTCAGTTGAAAGATTAAACAAAATAAGGTTCATTTTCAATTGGGAAAATTTTAGAGTCGGGTAGAATAATGTACGTCTGTACATGTGAATGAGACAATATATCGTTAAAAAAGTTCTATCAATGAAAACTTTTCTGTCTTTTACCATTCTAGACAAGCCCATGTTAATCTTTAAACTGTTTAATGAATATTCGTGTTCATTAGCATTTCAATAAGACGTGGTATAACTTAAATGCCTAATAATGTTATTATTTATTGTCTTTCTTTGTTTTAGTTAAGCTACTGTGGTCAAGATTGTAGAAGGATACCCCCAGCGTTACAAAAAATGTACGGTGGTAAAGTGAGATGCTTAGATTTGAGGTAAGTGGCATGTCAATTATTATTTTGTAAGGTAACCATCAGGTGTGTTAGCGGTCTTTTCATTGCCAGTGACTCACCGAACTTTGATCATAACAGAGTATTTACAAAAAAAAATCGTATTACACTCTAAGTGGACTCCAAGTAACGGTGACTATCACACGGTGCGCATCGTCACATCTCTGCAAGTGCGCATGACATCACCCTAGAATAGATACACATTGATGATAGTGAATACGAAACTAGCTGTTTGACAGTTAATCGTTGAACACTTTGCACAGTGATCATCACTATAATGAACTGTCAACGGAGATAAGCAATAGTCCAGGGGCTCGAGTCTGCTATTGCAATCGTGTCTCAATGACCGGTCATTGATCGAATATTTGACAACTTTGACAGTTTTTGTATGGGAAATGTGTCATAAATTTGACGTTATACGTCAAAAATCAATCATTGACCGGTCATTGAGACACGATTGCAATAGCAGACTCGACCCCCTGCAGGAGGGCCCTATTGGTCAGTAAATAAAGTAGCACGACTGCAGGAATCTCTATGCGACCGCGGTGTTGCCGCGCTCGGAATCAATTTCATAAAGATTCATAGAAGCCCGTGCTGTTTGCGGTCTGAGCCCATCTCGGACTTGTACCTTCATGTCGTGATCCAGTTTACTCTGGTGTTTTTTTTTTAAACCTACACCAGAACTACCAACAAATGTACATAATATAACAAGTAAAGGCGCCAGAAAAAAAACAAACTCCAGAACTATTTAATACATATTAGAACTTACTGAATTCAAGATGTTAAGTTGTGTTGTGCTTATGCGTCGATGCCCAACCCACACTGTGTATAATTGAATAATAAGTCTGACTATTAATTACTACATACCAACCTTTCAAGGCCAATTTTTGCTTTGTATAATTTTGAAATATTAACAGGTTTATATAATCCTTGGCCAAGTTTCTAGATTCTTTATTTCGTTAACTTTTGCTTATCGTAAACTGTTCTATATTCGTTATCTTAAATATGCAAATTGCTTCAGCAATTAACATCTACAAAGTAAACATTGATGGCTGTACAATACTATTATTACACATTATCTGAGATTAAACTGATCGTACTTTGTACCTACATAACTTTAAAGTAATCATACGTGTAAGACATAGAAAGTACCTATCTGTGGCGGTATCTTTACATTTTCGTTGGTTAAAAATATGAAGCCTTTAGTGCATTCCGGGCACGGTTTAGCAGTACAACTGATGAGAAGCCTATTTTATAATTCTTCATAGTAGATTTTATGGATTCAAAGTCTATCAAACTAACTTCAGCGACTTGTAAGTCGATAAAGTTAAGTTGTTAACTCCATCGAGATTTAAGATTTTAGTCTAGTACGAGTATTGAATGTCTTTGGTTTACTCAATGATAATATAAGTAACAAGGTGTAGATACCTAGGATATAAACGCTCAGCAAGTGACACATCTAGGGCATGCAAAAACCGGGTTGATGAAGCAAACCGGTTTTTTCGGTTTTTTTGTTTACAAAACCGGTGAAACCGGTTAAATCGGTTTTTTCGGTTTCTTTTTCAGTTTTTATTAAAGAAATGAGAATTATGTAGGTAAAGAAATGAAAATGCTAAAGTCTAACCAAAATATGTATTTTTAAATATTAATGGCCATCCAAAGCAGCATCGCTGATACAGCTTAAACAACAGAATGTAATTTTGTGAAAAAATTAGTATGTTTTGCGTTTGATGGATTTGTTTGTGTATCTTGACTATCTTTGAAAACATATGAGTCTACTGCACTTATGTTTGAAGTTGGTTATGCTGATGTATATAAAAAACCACAACTGGAAGGAAGTTTTAAGCGACTTAGTCTAGTTAAATTCCGTTTTGGTGCAGAAACTAAATAACGAAGATTCTAAATTGAAGACAGGCCAAAATATGCCACATCTGAGCCATTTCTTAGTAAGTTTTTACAGTAGGTAAAAACTTATACTTACCAAAACACAATCTTTGTCTACTTACCTATGTATTAATTTTATTTTTTAACACTCTTTATCCAAAAACCATTACTGTGTGTGCTTTGTGACCAGCTCGGACTTTTTCAAACAATAATAGGATTTTATTTATAAGGCCATTACATATTTAAAGCTACTATTTAAACAAAACCTCCCTGCTGTGATCACATTTCCAGTATTTGTTCATTCACTTTATGTAATATTACCGACTTCATTAAAAAAAACACTGACAGGTGTAAAATAACTCTAGTTACGTATGTAGCAATGTCAATGATTCTTTCAACTTTTGATAAACTATTCTTAAGGAGAATAGGTTTTCAAAAGTAGAAAGAATCTTTGAACTCTGTTAACAATTGCAACAACAAAAGAAGTTTTTGTAAAACATGAATCTCTACACACTTCTTCTAAAATAGACAGGCGTAATGTTATGTTGTAGAAATACATAAAACTATGCACAGACATGTGACTGTAGCAATCGCGAGTATGCGTTAAAGCGTTCCGTTGCCTGTCATCTTCATCAGTTTTTTTTCACCAAATGATACTTTCTAAATGAAAATGCTTTTTTTACTTTTGTTACTATAAAAGTAAAAATTGGTACTTGTGTTCCTTATTTGAGGAGTCCTCTCAATCCTCAAGGATCTCATCATCAGATCTGAGTTTTGATACAAATGGAACCTATTTGGTAGTATACCCGATAAAAAAAAAGAATTTTGAAAATCGGTTCACTAACGACGGAGTAATGAGCTAACAAACCCTAAAAAAAATGCGAATGGAGAACCTTCTCCTTTTTTAAAAGTCGGTTAATATAAATAGTAGTGTGACATGGATCTAAATAAACGTGGCTGAAAAGGGAACTACGCCGCCTCGCCGTCCACGTTTCACGTTTTTCAGTGATAAAGTTAATATTTTGTTTGGGAAAATTAAAGTAGATTATTAAATCAATAACAAAGGAGAAAGAAACCGAAAAAACCGAAAACTCCGGTTTTGTTAAGCTAAAAAACCGGGGTTCCCAATCAGTCGGTTAACCGGTTTTTTCGGTTATCCGGGTATCCGGTTTGCATGCCCTAGTTAAAATGTGGCTAACTAGCCACACTTTAGCAACAGACGCGTGCGTGCGTTATTGTGCCGTTTTTGAAGATCGAATGTTGTTTAGGTAACCTATCTATACCGTTTTACTTATACTTAATATCATTGGGTTCTTTAAAAAAAACATATTTGTTGGCAGACAGGTATGTTTTTCTAAACTTATTAAATGAGTAAAATATAAACAAAATAAGTGAAAAACTGTGAGACTGGCAAAAGTGATGTATGATTATTTCACGGAAGCAATACAAAAATAATTGCGCTGTGCAATTGAGTAAAAGTACCCACTTCTCATAAAGGATCCAACCCTTTTGGAATATTCATTTTTAGTACTTAATTGAATAGTCAAACGAACTTACCTGTAAGTGAAGTTCGACGGTAATTATACGAAGTCTTTGTTTCATTCGAAAATGAGATAGGTTTACTTGTAGTACGGCTCATTTACATCACATCGTCATTACATAGTTTACAGCCTCCAGCCGAAAACTGAACGTATCCCCTCGTGTCACGCGCACCTGTCAGTTTTCTGTCAAATATCTTCATTAAGTTCACAGCAAATGATTGGTTTTACAACGTGGGGTCCATGCATAAAATTGTATTTAGATAGCATGTATTGTTTGGGTCGGGTGGGACTCTTCTCATTTTCGAATGAAACAAAGACTTCGTATAATTACCGTCGAACTTCACTTACAGGTAAGTTCGTTTGACTATTCAATTATACTCGTCTTTGTTTCATTCTCAATGAGATAGGTTTACTTGTAGATGTTTAAAGACAAGTTGTAAAATCAATCAATAATTATTAAATAATTAAAAATAACAATGAGTTATTTTAAATTTTTCAAAAGAATCAAAAAAATAAATAAAAACACAACATCGAATTACAATTCAAATAGAATCATACTCGTCAAAACTAAAATGGAAAATGTCTATTATTAATATGTCCATTTGGAAATTTAGGAAGGAATGGTTGACCCTTCAGTTCACGTGTAGGTATATTTTTTATAAAAAAGTTGATATTAAAAAACCCCCTTACCGGCTGAAATTCTTACATAATGAATGTAATGAAAGTTGAAAAAACGCGCTAATATTAAGTTCACTCTTTCTTCCATAGCCCTGGTAATCCAACGGCTGACACTGGAGCTTATACAGTTCAGCGTTTTTGTTACAATGTTTAGTAGGTACCTACTTACCTATTGTTTTGTAAAAATAGGAAACAAAAAATAGAAACCTTGTAATTGTCCATCTCCTAATTTATTGTTAATCCTTCGTCATATCAATTGTAATAGCTGTAATTTTCCTAATTATGATTACCTATGTCTAATTGGATCACTCTATTTTTATAATGGAGATTGTTATCATCCTTTGACCTGTAGTTTTCGCAAATAGACTCAATAGACCTTCTTGGTAACAAAGTATAAATCACGTTGTTGCATGTAATTATTTAAAATATAATTAAGTAAACATGAAAAAACATCCCAAGTATATCTAAGTTTAAGAGGTCTTATTATGAAGCCTTTAAATAATCTTTTCATTTTATCATCTTATGCGGTCCTATGATCAAGGGTAGAGCAGATCAAATATAAACAAAACTTTCATAGGAACAACTTCTTCCAGGAGTCTCATTATGATATTGAACAGCATAAGTTATGGTAGGCTTGGTACTGCTACAATTCACAGTTTTAAGTCAAACGCACTGGAATTCAATCAATATTTAACGTAATTAATTTTCAACTGCTTGTTCACACTCCAAACATGTACAAATGTTTACATGACAATATTCTTCAACGGTTGTTTGTAAGAGATCACTTACCTATTTTATGAGCAATAAATACCCTATATAACTCTTTAAGTTATTAAGGTGGATAATCAAGAGTATTCTATACTTTTAAAAATAAATAAATTTAAATAAAATCATTTCATTTTGTATTTTACTAACTTTACGATCCAATATGGACTACTTTTCAGTCTATTAAACCTATTCTTGACACTTATTTCAATTTCCTGTGAAGGACATGTCACAATCTAGAATGATAGTGCCAAGGAGATAATTAAGGGGTTAAAATGCCTCTGTAAATGTATCAACAATCTCTGAAATATTGAGAACCATGGTTTGACTGAACAATGGATGAAGTACAAACAGTACCTTGTGCTTTTGTAATGTTTACTTTTCTTCTAGATTCAGAATCAGCTATTAATTAAAATTTAATCATGTAGAAAACCAAAATCAAAAAACCCTTTGGTTTGTAATCACACCACTGCCAATTATTTTTAGTAATGGTATATAGATAGGTAGGATATTGAACTCCTCCCAATCAATTGTATGTTAATGTAGTCATATAATCCATTCTCTATCAGATTTCACTATCTGTTGGGTGTCCTGCAAGGCATTACAGACTAAGTAGGCAGCAATTGAATCTAAAATATAATTTGAAGCTTAGCTTCATTTTCAGTCCATTGCTTAGATGCCTCCGAAAACCATAACCTCTTGGAAATTACCTTGTGGAAAAAGTATTTGTAAATAAATAAATATTCCCCAACTTCCACACAACGCCACTTAGTTCCAAACAAAGCAGAGTTGGCGTTATGGGTACTAAACAGCTGATAAAAATACTTATATACTTATATATATGCTGATAAATAAATACATATTAGGGATAAATTATACCCAGACACAGAACAAATGATTGAAAAACATTATCCTGGGTGGGAATCAAACCCACAACCTCTAGCATAGCAGTCAGGGTCACTAACCACTAGACCAACAGGCCAGTTAAAAAATAAAATAAAGTTTCTAACTTGAAAATATTCTTTACTCTGACTATGTTTATGAACTACCATTCAAGGTCTTGTTTAAACATGCAGTATTCAAGGTAGTATCTATTCCATAATAATTTATTCTCATTATTAACTTATTAAATAAAAGACAAGATATTCAATAGGTGTCATGCAGGTGGATGTAAAATTTTCATTCATCTGAACATGGAATCTGACTATAGTTGACTTCACATGTTTAACTTATAACAGTTGTTTAGTTTGTTAGTTAGGAATCTTGTTTTTCCTTGTTTATCTACAGTTAACTGAATTATTTCTTAACAGAAATTCGGAATAAACAAACTGATCTATTATAGCCTCTCATTTTGTAAGCATCTTTCACCTTTCTTGTAAAAGTTTATCATTATATATAACCCAAAAAACATAAAACAATTAATTGTTGCCATTTCCTTTGAAGAGTATATAATGTCATATATGTGTAAATATTGACCAGGCAATAAGCCTGTTTAAAAAACTACCTCTATCAGAAAGTCATTTTTCTGTTAAATATCACTTATAGTGCGGTAGACTTTTCATTTGAAATGTTCTGTTTTAACAAAAAACTTCAACTTCTAATTTAGAAATTAATGGAAAGCTTCCAATGGGCTTTTTACCAATAAAAGACTGGTAAACTAAGCTTTAGTATTCTGACCAATTTCTATTGCTCAGAAAATATTTATAAATTACAGATATTATCTGAAAAGATTTCTCTTTGGAAAGTTTTTCTTTCAATGAAAAGTAACTTTGACGTGGTTTAGTATGAAATAAAGTTGTAAAGTAGTTACAATCTTATCAAAAAATAATAACCACAAATAGAAGTGATGATTAGTTATCAATCACATAAATTAATTTTTAAAATGCCCACCTGTGGGTGTATTTTGCAGCGCTGATGAATCCTCCGGTCTTCTCATGTTTTCTCAACCACTGGTGTCTCAGATGATGCCTCCCCCCCCCCCCCCCCCATTTTTGGAGTGAGGTTGGTTTTTAAAGCTGCTTGTTTGGGAAGTATTGGGTCTTCACCAAATAAGTATGTTTCTGACTCCGAATAAGGCAGAAAACTCTTGATGTCTTTATGACTGTTACTAGCAGGGAAAAAATGCCCCTCTATATGTATACATATATATCATACCTTAAAGTATCACTCAACTTTGTTACATTTTTTGCTCCGGAGTATCTAGACACATTTGAAGGTCTGAGTCAAAACAAGGCAGGGCGATGACACCCTGATGTTGTCTTCATCTTCATTATGCTTATTAAATAACATATTTTGTTAAGCTTCTTAGTAAGTATTAGATACCTGGGTAATCTATTTTTGGTAAATCTTATCCTGATTTCTCGAGTTGAGAACCCACGGCTGGCATTTTGCGAATCTGAACATCTTATGTCTTTTCCGGAGGTACCTGGTACCTGTTCTTCAATCATTCCATTTACCAACTAGAATCTGCATAATACAACTTTTGTTTGAAGATTTTTTATGAACTCCGGTGAAACATTTTTTGTTTTTTCTATTAATTTCAGATGAATTGTTTTAATGAATTTATTACAGTGTCTGTAGAAAACAGTTCATGCTGTAGAGGCAACAAACATTGTACCATATAACCATGTAAGTTCCCGCAGAACTTCCCTTGAAGGTTATAAGAAAATAGTCAACCACGTGTGTCCCTAAAGAACACCCCTCAGATTGCTTAAATCACAACATAGCCATTGTAAACCACGTGCGCTCCCGCAGAACGCCCCACAGGTTCTAGGCAAGTTGCTCACCATATATAGCCATTTTTCATCACAAATGCGTCTTCAAACGCTCCACAGGTTAGGCTATTCACTGCCAATACTGCCATTGTTGACCACGTACGTTCCCGCAGAACGTCCCACAGGTCAGGCATGCACTTGTGTTGCTCACTTTAGCCATTTTTCATCACAAATGCGTTTTCAAACGCTCCACAGGTTGGGCTATTCACTGCCAATACTGCCATTGTTGACCACGTACGTTCCCGCAGAACGTCCCACAGGTCAGGCATGCACTTGTTGTTCACTATAGTAATTTTTCATCACAAATGCGTTTTCAAACGCTCCACAGGTTGGGCTATTCACTGCCAATACTGCCATTGTTGACCACGTACGTTCCCACAGAACGTCCCACAGGTCAGGCATGCACTTGTAGGTTGCAAGCACAGTAGCACGTGCATAACGCAAAAAACACAAAGCGCACCCTATGTTTTTATATTCACTAGCTATAATACGCACACAGGGTCTTGATTTGCTATAGTTATAATCAGGCAAGTATTTGAATCAGTTTTCTGATGAAATAGTTACAGAAAACAGTTTAAAAGCGGCCATTTTTTATAGGTATTTTCTTACCTTCTTAGTGACTTGAATCAAGTTTTAGCTTAAAATACATCTCTCAGTCGTTTTGATATTCTAATTTTATCTAGTGAATTCCTTTTTCCCATTATTATGCTATTTGGAACAGTATTTTCACAATACAACACAAAATATTAAAAAATATAGGAAAATGATGACGCCATTATGTGACATAAAAAACCAATGAAGATATTTGACAGATAACTGACAGGTGCGCGTGACACGAGGGGATACGTTCAGTTTTCGGCTGGAGGCTGTAAACTATGTAATGACGATGTGATGTAAATGAGCCGTACTACAAGTAAACCTATCTCATTGAGAATGAAACAAAGACGAGTATGATTCGCATTAGGTAGACCGTAGGTAATACGTTTTTAATCATTTTATGTACAGAAACAACAAATAAAAACAGAATCTGGAGCTTTCAAAGTACCTATTTATTTTCAATATCAATCTGTTTTCAGTTATAACAGTATCGAGACGTTAAAAGGACTGGAACAGTTTGGTCGACTGGAGGAACTTATATTGGACAACAATAAGCTGGGAGACGCAATATCCTTTCCATATCTGTCCAATTTGAAGACTCTGTCGCTCAATAATAATGAGGTGAGTTTATTTTAGTCTAATAGACTTTATTGATTAAATTTCATCAAATGCCTACCACCATTATTTATTTTCAACAATATAATTATGAATAGTAGATCGTTTCTATGTTAAAATTTACGAGTCAAATAGTGTGACTCGTCAAGCAAGTCACGTAATATTTTTATTATGTGGAGAGTTTTTACATTTTTTGTTTCTTTGAGTGTGAAATCCTTAACAAAAAAAAAAACAGTTTTCTTGGTCATACTATGAACACTTTAATTGTAAGAAATAAGTCCAAATAATTATCTTTGTCTTGTTCACTTTTCTTACGTTATTAAGTAACTAAACCCCGTAAGTGTTATCCAGCTCATAGGAGACGAAAATATTTCTTCTTTATCTGTCTGTAAATAGTACACCAGAAAATAACTGCATATCGTTTCCCTTTACAATCGGGTCCAGTCCAAGTCCATAGGTTGTCAATCCTTTGGATATAAATAGCTGTATCGGTAAAAGCGACGTAAGAGATTTACGCATTTAGCGTTAAGGCCGACCATTGTAACCCATTGTAACTTTTTCATGGTGTACCACAAAGACTACCAGGTCTACTATTCTATTCTGATATATCTGACCAGTAGCTGTGTCCATTATGTGGTTATTTACCAGATAATGTAAGTATTGGTAATATTGCGCTATATGGATTTGTGTCCTCGTTGCTGTCGTCTCCTTCCATGCATTTTGACTGACCTGTTGGTCTAGTAGTTAGTGACCCTGACTGCTATGCCGGAGGTAGTGGGTTCGATTCCCACCCAGAACAAATGTTAGTGTGATGAGCATGATCATTTGTTCTGTGTCTGGGTGTAATTTATCTATAATATGTATGTATTTAGAAATATATTATAAGTATGTTTATCAGCTGTTTAGTAACCATAACATAAGCTCTCAAGCTTAACTTGGGACTAAATGGCGTTGTGTGAAAAAGTTGTGGAATATTTATTTATTTATTATTTTTGGTTGACATAGTGTAGTGTATATAGGTTCCAAACTACCAACAACCGCTGTGGCGTAGCGTAGTTGGGGGGGGGGGGGGGGGGGACTTTTAAGAAATGGTTAATATTTCGTGGGTCTAGTAATCACAGGCGCTACTGATGATCATTAGGTCCTAGGTTCGATCCTCGGGTCAGGCAAAGTGATATTGTATTTTTCCACCTAGAATACACCTACACAACACCACACACACAGTGGTTTGGATGTAGTTACCTTGTATACCTTTGCCAAACCCTTAGGAGATTACATTACAGGGACAATGTTATGTTTATGCTATTCAGAACTTTTCTCAGACCTCCTCTTTCACAGCACATACCTTCCACAAAAGCACCTTTTTAAAACAACTCATTCAAAACTGCTGCAAAATTAAATTCGTGTACCTAATCACTGTGTCACTTTTAACAAAAACAAAGACCATTAATGTAATAGCTTAATTTACCGTCTACGACATAACAAGTTCTTAGGATACTTGGAACATGTTTCACATAAAGGGTGACTTCCGACGTATTTCTTCCGTATAGTTTGACAATTAAGCACTTGACGTAGCCTATGTAAAAGTTTAAGTTATAAAAAAGAAAGAAAGAAAAATATTTATTTAACATCAGTCATCAAAACACACATACCTACACACAATAATTTATGAAACAATAGAAAATATAGAATAGTAGATACACATCATGTGCTGTGTGCCTCACGGCTGCGCCAAAAAGGTCCAATTCAGCATAAGTTATGATAATTAAATTTTCCAAAATAAGTCTTTATTGGTACGACATGCGAGAAAACATCATTTTTTTTTGCTTCTCTTATCTTCAATACCCTCTTCCATTCTACGT
Source organism: Euplexia lucipara (assembly GCA_921972225.1). Classification (NCBI taxonomy): domain Eukaryota; kingdom Metazoa; phylum Arthropoda; class Insecta; order Lepidoptera; family Noctuidae; genus Euplexia; species Euplexia lucipara. The sequence continues at coordinate 14,244,427 of OV179148.1, forward strand.
TAAAGCTATTTTTTTTTAATATTTTCGAAACGCTTAATAATTTTTGCCAAGATGTCAGACTATTACGTTATAGCGAATTATAAGTCATTCTGGTTAGTAAGATATCAAGTTAAATAAAACTCATGCCGAACATGTAATTACAAAGTTCGCTTGAGTTGTGAAGCCAATGAAATTAATTTGTATTTAATGTTCAGGTTATCAACCATCTTTCTTCTATTATCTATATACTTATAATAAATCTGTAGAAGTAAAATTTCTGTACATTGAAAATATAAAAAAAATAAATAGCAGGGGGTGTTACTAGACCGAAACTGAACCCAAAAATATGATTTAAAAAATTTTTGTCTGTCTGTCTGTCTGTCTGTCTGTCTGTCTGTCTGTCTGTATGTTCAGGTATCACGCAAAAACTACCGGTTTGATTACGATGAAACTGGGTATACTTATTCTTTAGTTTCCTGGGCACCACACTGGGTACTTTTTATCCCGGAAAAGTATGTACAGTAAAAAACAAACTTAATTTTGCGGTTCGATCCCTAGGCCCGACTACTGTACCAACCGCAAACAATAAGTTTGTCGTAGGTTACGTCACCCGCAGTGGAGTTCACCAAGGGGCGCTGCATACGGCTAAGATATTATTATATTTTATCTTAAGATACAATATCAATCGCCATGCAATTCAATGGACTATCACACATATATTCAAAATAATATTGGAGGATGATTGGTGATCGATACTGATGCCAAAAATGCAATCAGTAAATGTTTTGTCTGTCTGTCTGTATGTGCACGCATAGTTCAAAAACTATTACAGGTATTTTAACCAAACTTGGTACGATTGTAATCAATACGCCTGGGCAGGTTGATCTTAGTTTCAGTTGTACGGCGCTCTTTCCCGGGTCAGTAGTTCAAGAAATCTTTATGCATACATACCGGAAGGATCAACTTTGAAAGTATTCTATCCGGAAGTATTATGCTAAAATTATTACGTTTATAATATATCAACGCACAGCCCAAACCGCTGGTATTAGAGACATGAAACTTGAAGGAGTGTTCTTAGTGAAGAGTAAGTAACCACTAAAAAACGATTTTTGGAAATTCAACCCTTAAAGGGAAAACATAGGGGACGGAAGTTCGACATCCACGCGGGCGAAGCCGCGGGCAAAAGCTAGTTCTTTCATAAATATCTTAATTGTTTTAACTTTTCATAAATTAAATACCTAATTTATTACCTCTTTGAAGTTGTTGAACACTATAATTACGTCCCTACCCACAAAATGACGGTGTCGACTTGTTTTATTTTGATAGTTGATCTTATTCAGACAATTAATATGTATACACGTTAATATGTTAAAAATAAAATGACACAAATGATGAAATTGCTCATGGTCTCTTCTAAACCGAAAATAGTGTAAACAAAGACGTGTTAATTATGTAGAGTACAGTAGGAAGTCAGCAATGTCCTTAAGCAGTGGTATTTACAACAAAATGGCACTTCGACCTGGTGCATTTCGTACTTTAACATCCTCTTCACACCCTCTTAGTTTTGACAATATTAACACTCACAAATAATATGGCTTTCTATACGTAAAAGAATTTTCAAAATCGGTTTAATACATTCAGTGATTACCCCCTACAACGTTAGAAACTCATAAACTTTACCTTTATAATATTAGCATACAATTTTTATTACCTAATATTGTAATGACCTATCCCTTACCTAATTAAATTTCAGATAGTAAACCTAGACGAGCTGGTGAACAAGATAAGCAAGCACTTTCCCGCCCTTTCCTACTTGAGTCTGCTTAGCAACAAGGCGTGCCCCAACCAGCTGTCAGATATCGATAAAGATGATTCAGACTACCAGAGATACAGGTAATTCTCATACATAAACAACAAGCAAAGTGGAAACTGACAATGGCACCTCGTTAAACAAATTATACCAGCCACACGGGTCGATGGAAGGTTAAGCTACGTTTTCCGAGATGACCAAGACCCCCGTACCTCAGAAAGCTTGTTAAGTCGTTGGTCCCAGCTGTCATTCGTAGATCAATGACAGCCGTTACGAGTCGTCAGAGCCCAGAAAGTCTGACGAGTTGAACCAAGGGGCATCCATACCCAATATACCCATAGGTAACAACCGGTAGGGGTGTAACCCAGTCCATGGGTTGTGGAGGTCAGATATAGGCAGCCGCTCCATGTAACAGGTGACATGTGGAAGCCGACCTCAACATAGTCGAGAAAAGGCAAGGCAGAAAAATAAACTTACAACTTGTACTAAGATTTGTAACCTGGGCTTAAAGTTACTTTTTTCCAGTGACCTTTCGATTATGCTAATTACCTTTGGCAACATTTTTTTGCGAGTTCCTTTTGAGTGTTGACATTTTAGGTGATAATAAATCAGACACAAATATTAAATAACATCTAATTGGTTTGCTTTGCCAAATAACATACCTAATGTGTTATTTGGCAAAGCAAACCAATTAAATGTTATTTTATTTACCACTAGCAGACTAGCAGACGTCCCGCGGTTTCACCCGTGTAGGATAAGTAATTTATTTTTTTGTATTCATTTCCAGATATTTCGTAATATACATGCTCCCAAAGTTGCGGTTTCTGGACTCTCGTCGCGTATCTTCGTCGGAACTAAAGGAAGCGGCGACGCGGGGCGAGTTCATGCGCGTACGCCGGCCGCCCATCGATGAATTCGATGCGCCCCTCGCACCATCTTTACAACCTAGAGGAACACCAGTGCGACCACTGCCCTTGGACTTGGGCGCGTTAGGCAAACATAGAGGTATGTATTGTAATTGAATTGTAGAACCTTTAGGCGTCTATGGATCTTAAATAAGTTATGTTTTATGTGATAAACAATAATACTTATTAAGTTAAAAGAGATAAGACACGCCACAAGATACGTACTGCTTGTCTATACTAATATTGTAATTTCTGTAGTGTCCATAGTTTATCAAGTTCAGGTGGGTTCTCAATCCTCTATGTTAGAACTGAGGGCCCAACTTTACAGTCCATAACTCCGTTATTTGTCTTTCACAAAATCTGATTCCAAGTTTCACAATTCTTCAGGAGTGTTCACTAAATCCTAAGCATATAAGTATACCTACTATGCGTTTCAAATGAGAATAGGAATGACTTTGCGCCATTTTGTGACGTCATAGCTGTCAATTCGAATAAATTGTGTAAGATCAGCAAAACAAGGTTTTTTCTAAATATAATTTATTTACGAATTAAAAACGAATAATTTTCTAAATTGGTATTTGTCTACATTGGAGATAATCTCTCGAGACCATGCAAAACAGCGCCTCGTTCACACATTTTCGAGCCGTCGCCGCGTCGGGGAGATGAAAAGAAAAACAAATTCAACAACAACAATAAACAACCGTATAACGAACATAATTAATAAATAAAACGTAAGCACTCCACAAAACTAAGACTCGATTTAACAAAAAAAAAGAAAATATTTGATACGCGATTAATGTTTCATTGCAGGCCGTACTTTTTAAGCGACATTTGACCGATAGAGGCCATTGACGTTCCTATTCTTATTTGAAACGCATAATACAAAGAGTTTTAAAAAAGTGGCACTCACACCACACGCACATGAATAGAATACTCTTTTTTGCACACCATAAAAACTTACAAATTATAACTTTAAGGGCTACATAGGGTGATACAATGGGCGGTCTTATCGCTAAAAGCAATCTCTTACAGACAACCTTTGGGTGGATTTGATAGTGCAGGAGAAAAGATGAGTAGGCAGTTTGTGGTGTACTATTTACATAAATATATACCATACATGACTAATTGAATATAGTAGGTATATAAAATAAGTATAAATAAGAAAAACATAGTACAATACATAACCCCTAATCATTTACAGAGTAACGAACTGTTTTAAGACGTGTTAGTAGAGAGGTAATAATTTTTAAGCATATTTTAGACTGACGATTTTTTTTTTACCTTGGTAACTGATTAAATAACATGCTTATTTTGACAAGGAGAGGCGAGACGAATGGGATTTCTGGAAAAACGAGGACGACGTATCGCACAAGTTAGAATTATTAGAGGGAGAGATAGATTAAACATGCAAACAATTTGTAGCAAGGACACCGCTTTACGCGTGTATTTCATTAATACTTATTAAGAAGTCAATCGGATAACTCTTTTTGTAGCACTAACGAACAGAGAGACGAAGTTTTTTACGTATTAAACTACTACAACCTTAGGTTTCTTGTCTCTTTTTATTTTATTTTAATTGTAAGAAATTCGTTTTAAATTCCCAATAGAGTGTGATTTTTTTTACCAGGGATGTCTGGCAACATTGTTAATATTTTATTTGAAAGTGGTAATTATAAATACATCCTAATATGTTTATTTCAGGTGCCTACGGAAAATGCAACTATAAATACACTGGCAAACATTCAGAGGGCAACAGATTCATTATGAACAGTGACTTATGACCGCATTTCTTCATTCAATTCAAAAGTGCTACTAGTTTTTAAAAAATAGGTAAGAATAGGGTTAGGTACCATATTTTTAGGATTTGTCCTGAGATTACAGGATATTTAAACTCCCTACAGGATTACGGCCGGATTTTCGCAATCTTAGGATTTTTCGATAATTCAACGAAACACAGTAGATTTTTCTTTGTTTATCTGAAAGTTACGATAAACATCAATTACGTGACTTGACCCTGCGCAACTTTTCCACAGAGTTGTGATTAGGTTCGAATTTTAAAGACTTTTCTATAGAAATCAGGCTATTTGTCAGGATCTTTCAATCTTCCATTTGGTAACCCTGGGTAAGAATAAATATGGATAAGTACATACATAGAGACATATACGAAGAGATTAAATTGTCTTCTCACTATTCATAGGTACCTACTTGTGTAAGCATCTATTTTCAACTTGATTTTGGTGGTAGCTATTTTAAAAGGAATCCAATAGATGGATGCTCATACCCAAATAAATATACATAATTTGCATATAATTTTAACATATTGTGCAATGAAAAGAGCCTTCACTAAATTAATTGATTATTAATAAATGTGACTTACGCTCAATTTGACCTAAAGTGGCTGATATAAATATTAATAACGAAAATTCGCTTTTATTACTATTAGTCGCTCGACTACCTAACGTTTGTTTACAGGGTTCGATTTAACTAATGTCAAGCTTAAATGTTGAACAATTTAATTATAATCATACAATCCTGCCCTCGCGGTTATAATTTTTTAGGTAAGATGAACTTGGGTCATTTAAAAGTAGACTTAATAAAACTTTCGTCGCATATGCCTAAAACCGTTGTCGTGTTTGGTAACGTGTGCATCGGTGGACAATATGGGCATGCACAAGTTGAATTTTAAGTAATGTTCCAACATCCCTTATAAAAAATCCGACATACACAGGTCTAAAGGTGTATAACGTTGATGATTATGTTTTGAATTGTTTATTGTTTATGATTATGTTGTTTATTGTTTATGATTATGTTGTTTATTGTTTTTATTTTATTATAGTATTGTGTTCGACTGTAAAATGTACCCAACAAAGGGGTATTGCCATAAATTCCAAAATGAATAATGTTTATTTTTGTTAAGTAACATAACACATAACATAACGTCACGCCTGTAATCCCCGAAGGGCTAGGCAGAGGTGTACCTGGTAGTACACCCACATTTCGCCAGTTATGTTTAAGTCCCATGTAATAGGGGGCGAGCCCCCTAAGTAGTAAGTTTTGTTAAGTTTGTAGTATTAACTGATTATATTTGTAAAATTAATGTTTGAGTAAACATTGATACATTTTTTTTTTCTTTTAATGCAATATTATCTTAGGCCTATATTTTCGCAATGCAGCGAGAAGCTGTCTGAACGCGGTGTTGATTAATATTATTTTCTAATCTTCTGATTGATATTAAATGATTGCGGTCACCATTATGAAGGCGGCAATAATTATGCACAGAAGATTGAAAATTGACAGTTAAATTAACTTTATGGTAGTCTAATATCTGGTAATTTCATCTCATTAGTGAAGAAGTTAATCAAGTTTCATCATTAGGTCATTATGTGTAAAAGGGATACTAAGAAAAACTCATAACTAGTTTATTCATAAACATAGTTTATTATTTAGTTTTATTAATCATATGAATATTTTGAATTGTTTAATCGTAGGAATGCATCGTCGGAAGTATAGCATACATAAAAATAAATTAAGTACTAAAAATTACATCAAAAATTGTCCTATATAATACAATGTTATCTAGGGTTTATCATATAAACCTTTATAATTATTGTTATGTACTGTTCACCAAGCTTTTATGTACAATATTTTATACTAGTAATTATGTATTTATACTTAGGTATTTACATAATGAATTAAATGCAATTGCGATTGGCTCAATAAACTGCTGCTAATAAAATAAAATAATAGCTTGGTGAGCTTTGAGAAGCAACAAAGAGTGGGCTAGCGACATACAAAATGCAGGTTTGATGTTTTTCTCCGCATACCTACTTACGACGTTGCGCGAATTTATTACATTCTTAGGGTAATTACAGTACATCTCTCTGACCTATTTGTCTATGCCCAATTTACAAGCTGAAAAGTGAAATTGCCTCGACCAAAAAAAATAATGTTGGTTCAATTTTTTTTTAATAACAGACTGAAATCATTGATACGTTTAAGAAATGCAATATTACCAGAATAGATAATACTCCTTGCGTAAATGTAGTTTCAAATGACGCGAAGCTTCATTAATGGTGCGTTTATATTGATTACCTGCTCATTATTTACGTAAGTTTATCAATATACATCAGCAGTCTATAAAATTCTCAGGTACGACCCCGTAAAAAATAATACAACACCAATCTCACGTATCATATACAAAGCTGTCTGTAAACGACTATAATCATTCTAGCTACTTATTAAAAATACGTTGAATTAATTTCAAAGTTACAATAAGATTGACATCGCGGTGTTCTTGAACTAAAATAGAGGAAAAATACGTGAAAATTTGCATGTCAGCATAACTTATAACATAAAGATTTGTAAAAAAAATAAGGCTTGATTTTCTGCTTTATTTAGCTGAATAAAAACTCAACTTAAATCACATGACGTAATAAAAAATCTAAAAAAATGCTTGTGTGACTCAGTTTGTGCATGATTAAAGCCATTGGAACGTTTACAAAGTTAGTTTAAAACATACCGTTAATTAGGCACATGACGTAATAAAAAATCTAAAAAAATGCTTGTGTGACTCAGTTTGTGCATGATTAAAGCCATTGGAACGTTTACAAAGTTAGTTTAAAACATACCGTTAATTAGGCAACGTCTATCACATAGTAGCCTAAAACTACAACCTCTAGAATAATACTAAGCATTTACTTATTAATTAACAACTATATTATTCAGTTGCCAATTCAATTGTTATAATAATTTATCTATTACGAATAATTTAATTGCCAATACGAGGTATACAATGGATGGCCAAACACAACCTGGGTTTAAATTTTCACAAATAATAATTACACCTGAAATTAGAGTTACTCGTTTTTAATATAGTAATGATCCAAAATCGATTTATAATTAATTCAAAAATAAATATTGTCGAGATATGTCTTACAAAAAGGTACACTCGGTGTCTAAATAAAACGTAAACAATCTCTGTACATGTACAAAAATATATATAACTGTTGCATAAAAATATGGATCTCAAAAAAATATAATATGTGTCAATATTCCACTGTGGTAATGCAGTTCCAAATGAAGCTTTAGTTAATATAATGCGCCCAAAAAACAGATCAAATCGATTATGTACCTATACTAAAGAAGTCAAAATGGAATGTGTTCATCACAAATATTAGGTTGACATAATGTACTTGCATCACATATTTCTTAATTTTGTATTACACATAAAAATACGCTGTCTGATACATTAACATGTGCATCGTTCAAATAAAATGGCACTAAATTTTGTTAACGTACACGACGCTACTATAATCTACGCTCACTTCACAAAAGCACTTATTATCCAAAATAATACAAAACAAAATACTTAAAATGACGCATTCACTTACAATTCTATAACTTGAACACGATACATCAGTGAAAACAACAAAAATAGGCAATAATGTAATAGAGCCTACTTTTGTATTGATAAAGAATATACACATATTAAACAATTTAGGTACAAGTAGTTACCCTCCTGGTCTTGATATACATACACAATATAAAAGTTACTCTTAAGACACTATGGTTATTAGTGACGTCAAAAAATGAGAAATACAACAAAACTGACTAAATAAGTACCTCGATCACCAAGCGAGCTACGTAGCATCGCCGAAGTCAATGACAAAAATCATTAAAAAAATACACCGTCGTGAATATAATAGTTCAACTATTGATTTTTTTTAAATCGCTATCATAAGATAAAGCAACACTCCGCCAAAAACTGTAGAACCAATCGCGAAACTAACAGTGAGCGCACTCGCGAACTAGCACTTGACGAATAAGCAGTAGTCTTTTATGTTTGGGCTTAACTAGAAGCACTGTTCTGTGTCATCGTGAACGCGGTTTCGAAATTGATTAATCACGTCACCTATCCACTTCCAGCGATCTTCGCCATTTCGCCGGTCCGTCTTGTGAGGGCCTACCCACGCTGGCGGTTTCTAAATATACTCTTAAAAAATCTCTTGTAACGTAGAAAAATCAGTAACTAGATAATTTCAGCTGAAGAGTATTATTGTGATTGATTTCAAATCGAATTGATTTATTCTGCTTCAAGATTTTTCTCAAAACCGCGTCCGCCGGTGCACACGACAATTAACGGTGTATGTAACTAGAAATGAACATAGCTAGAGTATTCCCTGGAGCCGGCGCGTCCACGAGCGCAGGCCTGGTGCTCGCGTGGCGGCCGCAGCAGTGGCTACACTTGCGTCACACAGTGGGCCAGCTTGGACAGCTCGGCTTGCAACGCTTGCCGCTTCTCGCTCTCCTGACTCAACTTGGCTTTTAAGTCCTCGATGGCCGTGTTGAAAACTGTGTTTTGTACTTCTATGAGCTTCTCCAAATTCGTTATCTGAAAATTAAGTTTTCGAGTAAATATAAATAGATGCTGGTTTAACAGTTATTTAAGAAAAGAAAAAAGCTAATTCATTTTGTTGAAAACTTACCCTATTATTGAGCTGCGCAATTAACGCGTCGTTAGTTTCAACTTTTTCCGTTTTGACGGAATGAATTCGCCTCTCCAACGTGCCCGTACTGGGTTTGTCTGTGGTGACGGCATTGGAAGGTAATTTCTCTAGTGACTTCTCTATTCTCTCGATGGTATTCGGTTTACTTATTTGTCTGGTGAGTGCGGTGACTTCAGGGATGGCGGGTGTTTTTTCGGGTTTAGCGTTCGGGGTCTTGTCAGCTATGATGTGAGACGAGACTATATGCGACGAGAGCATGCTGGCCGAATGCATGCTGGCCGAATGCAAGCTGGCCGTCTGCGGGAGCGGGGACGTGGGCGGGGCGGAGGCCGGGGGCGCGGGAGGAGCGGCAGTGGGTATCGCGGGGGGAGCGGCAGTGGGGGGCGCAGCGGCGGGGGGCGCGCTCGTGGGCGGGGGGGGCGCGTGGGGCTTCTTAACCTCCTCCAGCATCGACATGATCGTGCGACCTGCCAACCAGTAAGTTATTAGCCAATTTTATCGCATTTGGTGTGTACAAGTTTCTGTCCCTACGCGAGATCTCCTTTGGGTATTATGTAAATAAAAAAGAGCAAGATTATCAAAACATTCAAGTATAAAGTTTTCAATATAACATACCTGCAGCTGTGGGTGATTGTACAGGCTTGACAGCTTGTGACTCGGTGTCGCGGGGTGCAGGTGTAGCGTCCTTCTTTGAGTCCAACGAATGACGAACTTTTGTCTATAAAAACATACAAATTGATTTAATACTGTCCACAAATTACATTTTTCACAAATTTATTATAAACTAAGGACTGTGCAACATTTAAACTACCACATTACCTCTTCAAAGCTCTCCATTAAAGACATTCGACTGCTAATCGACGACGTGCTTTTAGACATTTCCATAGAATGAGTTGATCTCTTTTCTTCTAGACCACAGTCTAGGATTCTGAAAATGAAAAAAAAAACAAAGTTAAATAAATTGTAGCCATTCAACCAATAAACTTATTTTTTGAAAGCCTTACGGGATAAGCCATCTGCGATAGATATAAAAAGTATACAAGTTAAAAGACCTCAAAACCAAGCAGAGCCTTACGTCACTGGACAAATTTTCCAGTGTGAACTATTATTTGTCACACTTGCGTACTAGTACTAAACTGGCCTGGACTGGTACTGGACTGGCCTGTTGGTCTAGTAGTTAGTGCCCCTGACTGCTTGCCGGAGGTCGAGGGTTCGATTCCCACCCACCTGGGTGATCAAATGATCGTGCATCACACAAACATTTGTCCTGGACAAATGTTTGTGTGATGCACGATCATTTGTTCTGTGTCTGGGTGCAATTTATCTATAATATGTATGTATTTAGAAATATATAAGTATATTTATCAGCTGTTTAGTACCCATAACACAAGCTCTTAGCTTAGCTTGGGACTAGATGGCGTTGTGTGAAATGTTGTGGAATATTTATTATTATTTATTTTATTTATTAAAAACCCAGTTTACCTGTCCGTACTACCGCTGCCCGCTTTGCTGGCCACTCCTATTTCTGGTCCCGACAGGCGCGACTTGCCGTCCGCTATGAAACTAGTCTTCTTGGCCTGGTTCAGTTTCAGCTCCGCCATCCAGGGCGCCTTGTGCTTCTCCCACTCGCGAGTCCTAGGCTTGATTTCTTCCGCCGCTTCGGGATGCTCTGTCCGTGCCGCTTTTTCTGGTGGTTTTTCGCCTGTAAATTGAAAGATGTTTTTATAACCGTATTAATTAATGCGTACTAAAGTTATGGCAATCTAAGAAGTGCACTTTGCAAGGGGGAAAAAAATCGGTTGCTATAAATCCCGATTCTTGAGACATATCGATTTAAATAATCAAGAGATCGTAATCGACAATTGTATTTGGATTGTTTGGAAAACTGATTCTTGAGGAATATCGTTTTATTGCACGCCCGAGTTTGTAATATTGAGAATATAATACATTTACATTTTACACATTTACAAATCTCATTTTTTAATGTGGTATTCGCAAAAGTAACCATTTTAAAGTAAATAGATTTAGTTTGGTAAAACATGGCTTTTGACGGTCACGACACTACGGAAACCAATGCAACGACATAACATTGCAATAACGTCCTATCAGAATATTAATCAAAGATGAATTCGTGTTTTTGAGTGCATTTCTCAACATAAAGTTAAATTCAACGCTTACTAATGATACCCACCGTTGTAGTGTGAGGGTACCATAGTAATTAATTAGGATCATGAATTTGATTTTTCGTTTTTTTTTACTTAAACGTACATACAAAGTTATATAGCGACACAAAAAGAGAGAAACGTCAAAATGCACTTCTTAGATTGCTACCCCTATAATTTAAAAAAGAAGCGACATTCAATGTTTTTCATTCCACACAAAATATTGACAAGCAACAATCGCCGGGTTTGATGGCTGACATTCATTCTTGGCTAAAAATAATAAAATAAAGAGAATAAGTTTTCTTTACACATAAATAAAAATGATTCGCATAACGTCCGAACTGCACCAAATTAGATAATTCTTTTTTGTTGTATTTATGTTGTTAGGCCCTGGATAGTTGAGATTCATAATTAGACAAGGTAGATACGATACGATCGTTGTGAAACCAAAGTTCAGGCAGGACAACATCTGTTGGCTCCGCTAGTTTATAAATAAACGTAGAGGGAAGTAAAACCCCTTATATGGTGTTTAGTTTTGTGAATATACAGAATTTAAGGACGTGTGAAACTAATGACTGAGGCTACACATTGCAGCGATGGCAAATAATTGCAGGTATGATATAGATGACGAAGATGTTTGAGGTAAGTAGTAGTTTATGTACTTTCAAAGTCATACTAGGCTTGTATGTGGCCTTAAATGTCCCTGCTTAATTTCTCTTAGACTCGATTTTAAAAAAAGACCATTAAAAATGGCGGTTTTACAGATTTTCTATACAAAAACTGTCAATCCGCCATTTTTATTCTTCAAGTAAAAGTTATCTGACTATTGAAAAATCGAGCCTTAGCGTACCTAATAAATTAGGTCAGATGATGATAAGTATTTTGCATTAGATATTAATGTTTATTATATACAGCCTAACAGTTTTATAACTGATATTACGAATTAAACTAAATATGTATCAACTGATAAAAGGGAAATTACTGTAATCAATCCAGTTTTTTTCAGTTTAAGGCGATAAACAAGTTAATGGATTGGTTTGTATAGAGTAAACCAGAAATCCGAATAGGTAGGTACTAGTACATTATGATATAAGTGCGGTAGGTTGATAATTACAGCCGAGGCAACATTGCTAGCCCGAGCCGCAGGCGAGGGCTACAAGAAAACAGAGGCTGTAATTATCAAAGCGCACGTATGCCATACGACGTTTTATAACAAATTTGCGAGGAAATAAATAAAACTCACGACTGAAATTTTCAAATAGAAACAATACACACGAAAGCACAGCGAAAAGCGCGCGGAATAATTTTAACTTGATCACAAATTGGCGATGCGCGCGCATCATTTTTTTTTAAGTCAAGGGCACAAAAATAGCCAGTATTTATTAACAAAGTAAATTAATTAATATATTTTTGTTTTGGTTACTAATGGTTGTAATTTATCAGCATCTACGTATAACGTAATGTGATACATTACGATATTGGAATAGAGCAAATGTTCGAGGTAATAAGCAACATAAAGTGAGAGAGAATAGAATACTCTTTATTGTACACCATTAAAACTTACAAATTATAATTTTGGGCTACACGCGGTGATACAATGGGCGGCCTTATCGCTAAAAGCGATCTCTTACAGACAACCTTTGGATGGACTTGATAGTGGAGGAGAAAAGATGAGTAGCCAGTGTGTGGTGTACTATTTACTTACATAAATCAATACCATTCAAGACTACTTGAATAGACATATATAATAAGTAGGTATAATTAAGAAGAGAAAAAATTAAATAAATACATAAATACAAATCATTTACAGAGTGACGAACAGTTATATTAAGACGTGTTAGGAGAGAGGTTATTATTTATTATTATTATTATTTTTAAGCATATTTTTGAATGAAGTGCCTACCTGATACTTCTTCTAAAATACATAACATACTTATCATCACATTTTTAATCCCCGAAAGCTTAGGCAGAGATGTACCTGTGGTACACCCAGATTTCGCCAGTTATGCTTAAGTCCCGTTACGAGAAATTCCAGACAAAAAAAACTCAATAACACTTTGCCCCATCCGAGGATCGAACCCAAGACCTTAAGCTCAGCAGTAATGCGTTTTTAAAGTGTTGATGCTTTATTGGGTTTTTCCATTCGGGATTTCTCAGTAGCAGTTGCGGAATCTAGATTGGTGCCCATTTTTTACATAAAACTTAATCAACAGGCGAAATGTAGGTAGGTATGCTGCAGGTACACCTCTGCCTAACCCTTTGCGGATTACATGCGCGATGTTAGTTATGAACTGAATCGTTTATGGACTCCATTCAATATTACAAAGTTGCAAAATGAGGTATTGTGTCTGTCTTGTTAAATAATAGCTACTCTGTGTGCATTAGTGAGTCGTATTGTATTGGGAAGGCCAAGGTTAGCGGAGACAATCAATTATTGAGATGGCTGCCTATCGGAGCGGAGTCAGGCGGAACACTATTAACATTGCGGATGAAAACAATAACAATGCGCAAGCGTCATCTCCAATACCTTCTCGTCGTAAGTGGTGTTTTGGTCTGAATATTTTAAGGATTATATTATTACTGAACTAACAGTGAACCACGTGACGTTAAATAACCTTTCTAAAGAATTGTTGATAGTTCAATGGGCTATTTAACAAAATTTTAGTTTTTAGTCCCATAATTGATTAGAAAAAATATTCGACACATATTTTTTCTTTTTACACTTAATCAAAAAATAACGGCGATACATCGAGTCAAAATGTCGCATGACGCCACTAGTCAGTACAGTTTATACTAGGTAATGACGTTATTAGCCCCCTCTCCTCAACTTTAATGCGCTTAATCTAAGCAGTTTTCCATCAATTTGAAAAAGAAAAAAAATACGTGTCGAATATTTTCTTGTAATCTAGATGACGGGACGGATAAAAATTTTAATTTTGTCAAATAGTCCATTCTTTTTTTTTCGCTTTTAAAAAAACCAAACATCTTCAGCTATATTATTTACTAGCTGACGTCATGCGGTTTCACCCGCGTAGTTCCTGTTCCCGTGGGAATATAGAGATAAAAATAGACTATGTTACTCAGGGTGAATGTAGCTTTCCAATGGTGAAAGAATTTTGAAGTTATTGAGTTCATTCATTACAAACATACACACACACATTTTTTTCTCTTTATAATATTAGTGTAGAAGGATAGATTTGAAAGAAGATGAAATAAAATTGCCTAGATTTTATCCTAACACAAAACCTTGAGCTGACGCATTTTTATTATCTTATTTCCGACTATTACTTTGTTCGCGACTTCGTCAACGTCAGTTTAGTACTTTTTCGATCGAGTTCTAACATACCCTTCAAACCTCATGGTTTTAAAAATAAAATATAGGTTATTATAGTTCGTAATAATATGGCTTTATAATGGTAAAATATTTTTTTATTCGGTTGAGAAGGTTTTGAGACAAACAAAACAAAATATGAAATGTTTCCTCTTAACAATATTAGCATAGATTGCTTCAACTAACTGGCAATATTCTATTGTTGAAAATAACGCGTAAGTTTCAAACTTTATAGATCACATAGCAATACGATCTGGGTTAAATATAATTCCATTCAAAGAACTGATAAATAAACACGCTTTAGACATGTTGGGTGGCAATTAATCGGTAATATTTATCTTAGGTCAGATGTTACATTGATTTAATGTGGACAGAATTCTAAATAAGAAGATATTATAATAAAATGGGTTCGGGTGTAAGTCCAATTGTGATATCTCATTGAGTGTTACTCAACTTGTAAATAATGTGTAGTTGTCCATTCTTAACAATCCAAAAATGAAGTTAATGATTTGATAGGTACAGACGCCAGCACATCAAGTTACCCCAATTTGCCAAATTTTACCACTCGAATATGAACCTTATTATGTTTGACATAAAGTTGAAAAACGATCAAAGTAATTTGACACATTGGGGTAACTTGATGTGCTGGTGTCTGTACTTTAGTATGAAATTCTAACTAAAAACTAAAAATTCTACTTGAAAATTAGGAGGAAATTACAAAATGCATATGAGTAGGTACGCTAGTAGGATTAATATTATCTTCCGATTATGGTAGTACTACTTTTATCAGTAAATAATCCTACTAATATTATAAAAATAGAAGATATCGAGGATGCATGTTGGACATTTACTACTTTTTCACACTATAACTACTGAACGGATTTTGATAAAACTTTACAAAGCATTTAGGCCTTTGGCCTTAGCCCAACATAACACCACGCTTGTAATCAGCCCAACTTCTACGTACAACGCTCCATAGCTATGTAAAACATCCATTTCTCAAAGAAGTGAAAGTTTCTCAAAGAAATGGACGTTGAGAGAACCTAATATCATATTTTATTGAATTGACTGCTTACCCTCGTGTCCGTTGCTTAATCCTATTATTTGTGGAGTGTCTTCACGGAGTGCTTGACTAGGCGGCCGGCGCCGTGGTGCTTTTACTCTGAAACATCAAATACAGTTTTGTTAAAAAAAAATCTAGTAAGATCAGGGTAGATTCGTAAACAATCAAAGGATACCGGCAAAGACATCGTACAAATAGGCATTCTCCATGCTTGGCCAACAGTATACTAATCGCAAAGGCAGGCTTATCGCCACGATACCGATGAGTTTTATCGTTGTCCAAACCAATGATAATAAAATGATGATGAGTCTGTCGCCATTTCTTGTTATGACCAGTATTCAATGCAGCTTTTAGTTACCTTCCAGCTCTTGGGTCATTGAGTAAGGAATTTCTTTCAATATGGTCGAAGGTGTTGGTGTTGGCATTGTTGGCTATAGGCGTGGTCTTGCTGGGCGCGGCTCCGTCAGGCCGGTCCCACTCGCCGCCACTACTGCTGCCACTGCTCGATACTGTCGTTGATGAGGATTTCTCTCTGGAAATAAAATAATGATTTTATTAATAACAGCTTGTTTATCAACTCCTGGGAGACCCTAAGGCTCTAGACAGACGGACCGCATTTCAACTGCAATCCAACCGCAAATTGCGGTTTGGATGCAGTTTCAATGCAGTTAACACCACGTTGCCCTTTTCAAACTGCATCCCAACTGCAATTTGCAGTTGGATTGCAGTTGAAATGCGGTCCGTCTGTCTAGAGCCTAACCCGGAACTGCGTGGATATAAATTTATATGCTAGACAATAGTGGATAGAACAAGTTATTGGCGCAAAGCCGTAAAAGTTTCGCGAGTTTAGAACTAAGTAACACCTCTGTACTAAAATATCATAAAATAAATAAAAAATAAAAGATACTTATTCATCAGAACCAACTAAGCGCTAAGGCTTTAGACAAACGGACCGCATTTCAACTGCAAATAGCAGTTCTGATGCAGTTGACACGACGTTGTCTTTTACAAACTGCATCAGAACTGCTATTTGCGGTTGGATTGCAGTTGATATGCGGTCCGTTTGTCTAGAGCCTTAGGCTAAGCGTCCTGATTGTTAACCAACTTCTAAAAAGAAGAAGGTTATATGGCGTCGTTTTAAATTATTCGAGGCTTACTCGAATAATTTAAAACGACGCCATATACCGTTATATTTTCATATAACATTCAGGACGCTTAGCCTTTCAATTGTGTCAATTAGAGACACAATAGAGAGACAATGACAGCGCGAACGCCGGCGTTCTCTTGGGGTTTCATGAATTAATGGATAAAGGATGGATGTTTCATACAAATTGTCTAAAGCAAATTCTTCGTCTGAACATGTTTACTTGAGCATATTTAGAAGAATAAGATGCTACCATCTTAATAGATTCCTTGCATTGACATAATGTATGCTTATCACTACAAAGAATACAGTTTTTAACTTAAGATACTACCTGTGCTAGGCGGTTTTACCCACTTCTAAGGACCACAGCTACTATATTAAACAGCCTATAACCTTCAAGAGTTGACCTATCAAATACGAACAGAATGTTTCATTTCCGACTGATAGTTCAAGAGATTAGCGCATTCAAATACATAAGCTCATTAGCTGTATATGTATATAGATATAGCGGAACTTACTTATCTGTTGACGATAACATTTTATTCTTGAGCCCACTGAACAGACCTCCCACTCCTGATGTGGGCGTAGGACTCTTCTTCAATGGCACTGGAGGTTTCTTTACCTGAAATACATATAACAACATTATTAACACTATTATAGACTTTAACATAACTGGCGAAATGTGGGTGTAATACAGATGCACATCTTCCTAGCCCTTCGGGGATTACAGGCGTGATGTTATGTTTGTGTTATGATACCATTATTAACATATTTCATCTTGGTATTCTTGTATAGTTGAGTTCAGTAAATAATCTTGATGTATCTTTTTAATCTGCGTGGTTCTCACATGATTGGACCAAGATAATGTCTGGACTTTAAAAGAGACTGTGACTTCTGAGTTGCTTTCGATGTTTCACACCACAGACCATACTTCATTAGTTAAAAAGTGATGTGTTTAAGTGATTTTGAAACCAATTTACAGAAATAAATATCATTTAAATAATGTTTTTTGTTAAAAACTTAGTTTAAAATGGTTTTTAATTGCTTTTTATTTTTTATAACCATTGTAAATACAACAATTACGATCACTAAATAACTTGAACCATTCGTTTATGCAGTAGTTTATTTCTTAAATATGTGTTTGTGAAAACGTCACATCAATATTGTACTTATACCTTTATTTAAATACAACGAGTATGGATGATTCTAACAATAATAATTGCTTGGACATTACAAGTTGTCCCATTTCCACTTTATCTATAAATACACAAGTGCTTGCACAGATAAACGATCAGATTACTTAAATACTAGTACATGTAAGATTAGACATAGGAACTAATAAGCGCATTGTTGCAAATGTAATAAACGCAGACTCCGAGCTGCAGCTACCCGAGAATCGAATCCAGAACGCGCCAGTAGCATTAATGACCACAAGACCAAAGGAGCAGTATTATAAATAAAATACTTATGACTATCAGCTCTTAGTAAGTATTATTATATAAGAGCAGTAGGAAATAAAAATGAGTCAAGAGAGATAGTTTGTTCCAACTGTTCCATGTTAGTTGTAACAAAATTGCTTGTTTGCTTATGCTATTTGTTTAATAATATACTTTGTTCTCAGGGTATTATATGTATTTGTTACCTGTTCCTAAGTTAATTATTTATTGTAATTGATTTAGACTTTTGTACCGTCTCTAAGATCAATATTATGATACCAAACCTTTACGCGCGGCTTCGCTATCGTGCTTGTCTCATAGTATCCATACTCTTTTAAAGGTTAAAAGTAGCTACACTTTTATACTTAATTCACTTAGGAATAATTCAGCTTCATACTTGGGATATTTTTTAATTGGATCGTTACAAGATCTGGTGATGATACATGTATGTATAAATATTACGAAAGTAATACCTAGAAAGTTACCGTCTACAGCCAAATACAATCATATATTTATCATAGGATGCTAACACGATGCATTCGCAACCGTTTAACGTATGCAAATAAATTCAATAACCCTCACCTGATCCAAAGATCCATCGGTGATGGTCTCACTGTGTATAATCTTCTCGGACTCAGTCTTGTTTGTGTGTGTGACTGTACTTTGTGTACTCGACTCCTTACTGATTGTGTTTTCTTTGTGCACGCTGAAAACATAAAAATAGTCGTAAAAAAACGTCATGTAAACACTCCTAAAGAGCAATGTTTTACGATGAATTCCTTTAGCGAATTTATTGACAAACCCGTTAGTCTGCGGCCCACTTTAAATGCCTGTATTTGAAACCGAATCGTTCAAGTTTTTTTTTGTATATTGTTGTGATTAACATAACTATTTATATAAGTATTTATGTTAATCAGACTTGAATGTCAAAATGCCACTAAACAGACAGATAGCCGGCTATTCACCCAGCAAATAAAGGGTTAAATGCAACAAAGAAAGGCTCCAGAAAGCAAACTAATGGGTGATTGATCGTACAGTTTATCTGCTGTGCAAAAATAATGATCAAATCCTGTATCTCGTTGAGTTCGTTTACTAACAAAATCTTAGTAGGTCACCACCTAATCTCTCGCAAGATAAGAACTAAGTTTTACCCACCTTATTTTAGACGTGGTCAATTCCTTGACTGAAGCCGTCTTCTCGGAGTACTTGTTCGTGAGGTTGGGGTAGATAGAGTTCGTAGTCTTGACCGATGGTCGGTCTGGCTTCTTCTCTTCCAATTCTGTCGATACTGGAAGCAAATGTTGCCTTAGTAACAGGTGCCAAGTTAATTAATGTTGTCACTTACAAGAAAGACGACAAACGAATTCATATTTTCCTTTTGATTTACTATCTGGCTTTTATATCTAACTGCTTGTTCTATTGATACGATAGTAATTTGTTGTCAAATAAACCTTGACAGTCATAATTATAATATTTTCTAAACTATTATAATAGGTACATTTATTATTTATTTAAGTAATTAGGTTGCGGCCACAAGAATTTTTTGTTCACACTTACACATTTTTGAAAATAAGTTCTGTTCACTTGAAAACATTTTTCTAAACTGCAACATTATTATTGTAACAGCAGCAAATACTTGTTAAAAACGCAATAGAATAAATAAAATATTATACTCTACTCAAGAAATAAACACTTCATTATTCCGATATCAATTTGTTCACGAACAGATCACACAAACCACACAAATGTCTCACACAGTAACACATACATAAATAAACCTTTAAGCAAATCCGACTCACTTTCAAAAAGCATTTTAAAGAATCACAATATCGAGGAAATCAGTGGAGCAACGCGCAACATTAGTGTTACACCAACGCGGATAGTGAGGCAACTAGTTATAAAAAGACAGTGTCGAGACACGGCGTCAGCGTGCTGAGGCACATTACGCAAAATCACGACTCGGGCCGCAACCTTCATGAGAAATGTCAATAGCAGAACATCGAATGCTAGAGTGGGCGGTGTTTACCAACAGCCTGTGCGTGTTAGTGCGCTCACGACTCTACTAGTACTCCGCGCGCGAACTTGGTACTTAGTTACTTACTATGTTATTGTTTAGCTATCCGTAAAACTTGATTGGAATCAACTTAATATTATGTATCTACTATGTCAGAAGTGTTAAGATTTGAAGGCTGAACATCCATGTGCTGTTTGTATTATCTTGTTTATTACGCTTGAATAGTCTCCCTTTCTCAGCCATTACTTTGAACATTTTTGTTATAAAATTTTAGTAACGCCAGTATCTAAAGTTGACAATTTCCCAAGATTATCCCAATGGAACACATTACCTGTATAATACATATATACATAAACTCACGCCTTTTTCCCATGGGGGTAGGCAGAAACTACCAGAAATTACCTGTATAAATAGTGTGAAAATAATCCTATGTGTTAATCTGGATAATGGTCTATGCCAATTTTTATCCAAATGTGTCCAAAGGTTTACGAGTGATTGAGTAACAAACATCCAAACATATTTTCAAACTTTTTCATATGTAACATTAGCTTATGACTTCTAAAAATCCTTGTTCAAAAAAGTCGATAAAGGCCAAATAAAACAATTAAATAAATCAAACAGGTCAATCGCTAAAGGTGATGTCTCTATTAGCCATGAACTCAAATAACAGAGTAGGCCAAAAAAAAATTAGACCAGAGTTTTTCTTCATCTGCATACATCAATTGCTGCACGCTAGTTTCGATACGCATAAATTAGTAAATATTGCGTGTCTTGCAACCGATTGTATTCGAACAGTGTTATAAAGTTTACGTCATGTTAGATTACGATAAATTTTATCATACTGGTGTATATGACTTTGTTACCGGACTTATTAGCCTAACCTTGTAAAGTATTAAAATGTATGATACATAATAATCGCGCATTTATCCACAGTAGTGTTAATTAGAAAGTCAATTTAATCACGTCGGTAAGTCTATAAATTTTTGTATCTAACCAAATGGTATGATAACTTTAAGTTAACATTAAATCGACTAGTCGACTCACGACTGAAGCCCAACGACAGGACCACTGAATTTTTGGTAAAAAAAAATAAAAACTTTTTTACAAAAAATATAACCGACTTCAAAAAACACTAACCGGCGTATAATAACTCTAAATTAGGGAGTCTGTGGCTTTGGTGGTTTTGTCTCATTCATTATTGGCCACCGACTTCCGAATTTTGAGTTATTTTACACCGGTTAGTGTTTTTTGAAGTCGGTTATATTTTTTGTAAAACGGTTTTTATTAATTTTAGTGTTATATTGTATGTACCTAGATTATTCATTATTTTCCATTTCTTTCAATATTACAATTTTACAATCAAACAGATTTCGATAAAATCAAAAAAAAATAAATACCGATCGAATTGAGAACCTCCTTCCTCCTGAAGTCGGTTAATTAATCGCTCTTAAATATTTAAGCGGCTGGAACTGGGCCCGATTGATGACAATACGATCGCTCCTATTACATGGGACTTACTATGCCTAAGTCCCATGTAACAGGGAGGAAATGTGGGAGTACCACACATACACGTCTGCCTAACTCTTCAAGGATTACATGCGTTTTGTTGTGTAACGAAACTGCTGACTCCTCAATAACACTTTAGCCTGTCTAGTAAAAGAAAATTTTACTTAAAATCAAAGTAAATTTTTCTGTAATAAATATTAGAATCACTACCAACCTTGCGAATAAATTCAAAGCCTTCAAAGTATGAACACTTGTGATCTACGTAACATGTTTTAACACACAACGATCCTTTACAATCTGACATCACTTATTGAGTGATCATTATAACAAAACGAGTTTTACTGTTGGGCATTAACAGTTTAATAAATTATTTAGGAGACGGAGTACAACACACTGTAAATAAATTCAAGGTGGGACTACATCAGCAGGGCAATTCCTGTATTTTATTTAAGAAAATTCGCATACTATTTTCAATCAGTCTCAATCTGTCAAATATAGATACGTCAAGTTTAAAATTTCCCTACATTTTTTTTTACATTTTTGACAAGTTTTCACACCAATTGTCGCAAGTAATTAAAAATTACGGGAATTAGCCTTAATTTTTCTGTCATTTTACTGATATTGTAATACAAGGGAGATTTGCCGCACTCTCTCTTTTTAATAAAGCCTTATATTGTTTTTAAAGGACGTATGACGTAATCTACATCATATCGTTAACATAACATCACGCCCATATTCCCCGAAGGGCAAAGGTGTGTCTATAGTACGTAAGTACACCTACATGTTGCCAATTATGCGGGACCATGAAATAGGAAGCGAGCCTATTGCCATCACAAATCCAGCAACCGGCCTGCTATACTGAGACATTTCAGATGCAAAAACCCAATACCATATAGTCCGACTTGGGAATCAAACCTCATCGCTTGCAACTACTAGAGCAACGACAGTCTGACTTAATCTAAATTGTAAACTCTGGCTTCAGGGCTCCATTCATTGGTCGGAAATAACGGAACCCATACATTTTTAGCTAGTTTCGTCGATCCGCCCGAATGTTATATAGCCTCTCCAATCTCCAAGGAATCCTATGACGAAGGAATTCGGGAGAAAAGTGTAGGTATTCCATGAGTAAGTGCAACTAAACAAATAACTGTTGTAGTTAAAAAAACCAAAACTTTATATGAGACATTCTTGTTGTTCCTGTCAATATTGGTAAGTTACCTATACGTTACAAAACCAAGTTTTCTTCCCCACGGTCTCTTTGAGACATCCTCTGAAATACAAATTCATGGAGCATGCGTTATTAAATTTTAATTATCCCGTCTACAGAAATATAGGGGTTATTGCACATTCGTCACAAAGTAAACTCGTCACATTTTGTTAACTCCATACATTGAAAGTAAATTCGTCACATGCATAAAAAGTATGTGTAAACTCGTCACAAGTCTGCATAGGTACATATTTTTTGCATAAAGTACTGATAGAAAACAAAGTTATTGATTTTTGGCGCTGTAAATGAAACTTAATTTTAAAATCTTTCTTTTCTCTTCTGCGCTCCTGCACATGCATCATCATCGTCTACAGCCTGACTTCACCCACTGCTACTTCGCCATAGGCCTGCTATAGTCCTCTCATCCAGTCTCATCCATGGTAGGTACTTCTGCAATGGCAACAATGCCGTCCGTCCATCTCGCCGCAGGACGCCCTGCACTTCTCCTGCCGTTTTTTGGGGAAATTTCTCGAAGCGCAACCTTTTTTAAGCGCAACTGTCTTATTTTTTACCAGGTAATCAAATATTGACTGGAACTAAGTGTTAAGCAACTTTTGGTCAATTATGTTAAAGAGACATACAGGTTCTTTAAATTGAATTATGACTGTTGTTTTGAATAGTACCAGAGTATCAGAAATGAACAGAAAGTCGATGCCTATAATCAATCTGGTTACAAATTTCAACTTCATAATGCGATTTCCAATATAAATAGAGACGGGTCTTCAGGCAGTGTGGAATTCTGGCTGATATCATGTCGTCCAATTTGCCGAACGCAAAAGAGAAGATAGAGATAGTGCCCATAAACAGAAAACTTTAAAAAAAATTAAGTTGCAAGGATTCATGGTTTATGACTATGAGCCTATAATACGTATATAACCAGACAATATAAGCGTATATTTTTTTGCTGTAAGTAGAACTGTGATTTTCATGTGACTCTCTGTGATTATGAAAAATAAAGAAATAACGTTTTATTCTTTATTGTTTGATTTTTCTGCTGACTGTACGGTAATAAACAATATGGCGGATATTTTTGCATAAAAATAAAGTTGTGGCGAGTTTACACATACTTTTTTTCGTGGCGAGTTTACTTTGTGACGAATGTACAATAACCCAAATATAGAACCCTTTATTAAGTACAGGTCCGCAACTCACTTGCCTATTATATTTTCTTATATTGTGCAATTTGTGTTAAAGAAACGAGCGGCAGTTAATTGAAAAGGCGATAAAGTGCAATCTGTGTAATGTGTGACACAACGCAATGTCATCACTTAATTGATTTGAGCTTCGTCGCAGACGGTATAATCTTTTACGAGCTTGTTTGTATCTGCGAAGGAATGTGTTGATTTTTTTTTAATAAACGTTATCCTACACTAGGAATTCCACCTGTGTCGTGGTTGCGTTTAGACATTTAAACAGACATAACATAACAAACATACACAAACAGCCAGACCCGGAACAACCTGCAGTCTAGTAGTTAGTGACCCTGACTGCTATGCCGGAGGTCGTGGGTTCGATTCCAAGACAAATATTTGTGTGATTAGCACAATCATTTCTTCTGTGTCTGGGTGTAATTTATCTATAATATATTGTACCTATATTTAGAAATATATATAAGCTAGTGTCTCTGTTGTTCAGTACCCATAACACAAGCTCTGCTTAGCTTGAGACTAGATGGCGTTTTCTGAAAGTTGTGGAATATTTCTTTTATTTTTTTAGTTGTAAAAATGAGATGCTGCCCAAATCATAAGCCCTAAGTATTTAACGATGCCCACGCAAGAAGGTGCGCCAAGCAGAGCATAACTTTACCTCGTAGATTAAATCGAACAAGCATAGTGACGTCGCTACCAACGTTTAGATTACCTTGAGAACTACCAATACGTAATTAAGTTATTAAAGACGACTTTGTTTATTTATTGGTCATTAAAAAGTGCATTTTTCATTAGTTATCATCACTTGCTTACTCTTTTAGGACAACTATGTTAGGATCTGCTTCTATTTTGATCAGAAGCATCTGAATACCAGAATTTAACATGAAGCCACTGCCTGTCTTATCTCGACCCTAACCTAGTCAACTGGGTAACACGGTTACCCCTTGGTAAGTAAGACAGGTTGAGACCTTCAGGCTTCCGACTACTCGTAACGACTTTCAAAGTGATCTACAATAAGTATATGACACCCGCGACCATTAGTCTCGTTATCAAGTGCACAGTCACCCGTCTCCAAACCGACCTCTACATGAATTAATCTTAAAGATCGACCTTTACGGCTTTATGGCTGTTATTACTTTCAAACCGCGTATTAAATTCGTCAATACAATCAAATAATAATTGATTGAAAACGCTATCTATACTATGTGATAGCGATCAGTAAATACTTTATTGACATATAAAATACCGCTACAATCATTGTTCATATTCTATTTATAGTGCTTTTCCATACGTGATATAATAAGATGACTCCGCGTATAGATGCCTGCATTAATTAGGGACCACTCGTGAATATAAATCATGAAAAGGGTGTGTAACCAATAAATGTTGGCACCTGCGACTTCGTGTGCATTTATGATCGTCATGTACAGACGCCAGCACATCAAGTTACCCCAATGTGTCAAATTTCTTTGATCGTTTTTCAACTTTATGTCAAACAGAATAAGGTTCATATTCAATTAGGAAAATTTGACACACTGGGGTAACTTGATGTGCTGGCGTCTGTACCTTCATATACCCAGCCTACGTGTTGCTTTGTGACTAGAAACCAGTATTTTCAATGCGTTGTAAGAGTAATCAAAATTTTAGGGTGATAGAGTAACAAACATACATACTTAAACTTTCACATTTATAGTATTATTTGTAGCAAGTAGGACGTGATTAAGTAGGATATTACTTTTTTACGAGTGCCTACATGTGTAATGGAAATAACCTAACAAGAGAAGTTTGTGTCAAATAATAACAGCCCCATGAGTTAATATTGATGGTTACGCTGCGCTTGCCGAGGTCGGTTTGTGGATTGGTGAGACCATTCATCACGTATCAAGACATCTCCGTTGGTCCCGTCTGTCAGTTGTAGATCTTTAACAGTCGTTACGAAAAGTCAGAACCTCTACAACGTGTTTTTTTTTATATCCCATAACTCTAGGGTATGATGGAGACCATATCAAAGAATCAACAGGTGACAATTTTTGAACTAATTAGGTAATAAAAATAATATTAATAATACTTAATAATAATATTCCACGACTATTCACACAACGCCATCTAGTCCCAAGCTGA
Source organism: Euplexia lucipara (assembly GCA_921972225.1). Classification (NCBI taxonomy): domain Eukaryota; kingdom Metazoa; phylum Arthropoda; class Insecta; order Lepidoptera; family Noctuidae; genus Euplexia; species Euplexia lucipara. Next base: position 14,270,819 of record OV179148.1, read on the forward strand.
GCAGAGCTTGTGTTACGGGTACTAAACAACTGATAATTTAATTTTATTATGATTGATGATATCTCCGAAACTATGCATTTTTGACCATCTATTCTAGGAGTTTTAGTATTATTTTTACCTACAGAATATAACCCTAGAGTTATGGGATATAAAAAAAAACACCTTGTATAGTCTAACAACTAATCTAATCAAGCATCGTCTTACCCAGTCATTGAGTTGTGGAAGTCAGATAGGTAGTTGCCCAATTTAAAACACTGTTATTTAGCTGCATCCGTTTACACTGCTGCACTGGAAGGCGACCCCAAACGTACCATAGTTGGGAAAAAGATAGGCAGATAATATTTATAATACTAGTAACCTTTTGATACTGCTCACATCCTGAACAACTGTTCACGAATCCGCTTAACAACATTGAAATCTTGTACTATTTATATTCATAGCTACTAAGGGGAACAATACCATAACAGTAATGCGCAGATTCATATTCAAGACGTTATGTAGATGATGCAATCAACTATTTTTGTAACTGTTATTGTACTCGAGAGCGGAAACAATGAAGAGCGGAGAAAATCCATAACAAGTTTTTGGAATGCAACCTTCTTTACTTTCATAGTAACTTTTGAGATTCGCTGTTGAGAGATCGGAAGCGATACTGTCGAGCATGAAGTTGTGAGTCCTCCTCCCAAATCTGCTCGCGTAACATGATCACCGTAAAAACGGGTATGTCGGCGGAAGAAATTCTGCTATTACTTATAGAAGAAATAATGCTCGATATTGTAGACTATTGTCAACTCAAGAATCAACATATTTCTTCTCTTCGTTCTTGAAATTCAACTAATTGATTTGACGGTAAAATAAATACTATAATAAATATAATATACTAGCTGTACCTTACTACGCTTCGCTGTGGCACATTGTGATTGAATGGCTAAGAAAAAAAGAAAAAAAAAATAGATGTAAACTATCCTTGATGCGGATTATGTATTATGCTAAAATTGCAGCTCGATCGGTGCAGAATTTTTCGAGTTTTTGAAGCGTACACAAACCAACATAACATTTTTATATACAGCGTGGTGATGATAATGCGACAATAAATGAAACTGCGTATACTTAAGGACGTTCCCAGTCTACATACAAAAAATCATTTGAAAATATCCAGTAGTTTAGTCACAGGAGGTGATTTTACTTTTTTAACATTTGTTACATGATGTATCTGTAAATACGGAAGCACTGACAGGTTAACGACCCCCGCATCGGTAACATCAAAACATTAAAGACACGTGGTGACGTGGCCAACTCGCAACCTACTTAAAAACTTTCGCCAAATCAGTTTTTAAATTTAATTTAGTGAAAATTATGCCTTAAACTCGTGTCATAAGAGTCATAAAGCGTGTCATGTCATCAGAGTTCGATAAGAAAATAACGCACGCGGAAGTAAGTTGCTATGCACTCATATCAATAGAAAATTTAGTGTGTGCGAAAGAGATGAATCTAGTTTCGTTTGCTTATTACTTCACTTTCTTGTCGCGAAACTTGCAACTACAAACTTAGGCACGGTCACTGGTCAGTGTATCGCCGTAATCCTGTGACGATCCACGCGTCATTGATTTGTGCAAGCGCACACGAGTGCCGCAGGCAGGATTACCGGTGCTCGCGCCGCCTTTGAAGTACCTACCCGCCGCCTTTCAAGTACCTACCCGCGCTGCCCGCCGCGCCGCCGCTCGTGTGTTTTTGTAACGAACGACTGATTATAAGTGCGAAATTGGACGCTTTATTTTAGTGATAAGATCATAATTATGACACGTATAATAGTAATAGGTACTTAGTTAAATAGTTAAGTGAATGTGCGAAATTAAACGCTTAGTTTTTATTGTGTTTTCGTGTTTTTTGTTAAAAGATAGGATAATATTGTCTGTTAATAAATTAAATGACATGGCTGCAAATGAAACCCTCTTAGCAAACGTTAAAAATAACCTTCTCCGACGGTGCGATTTGTGTATTCGTATTCATGGCGGCCATATCGAAAAACGAAAAAATTAGTGACATAGGTAGGTACTTACCTACCTACTGAGTTATGTGATTGAATAGTGATCCTGATTGTGATTAATAATTTGATTAATAAATGACGCCCTGGTGAGAGTTACCTGATTATTCAGTTAATAATCTGTGATTCAGTGTTATTGTTTTTATTTTACTGAGCATTAATAATGACGCCAAAAGATCAAGTCGCTGCTGTGCAAGACCGCGCTGCGCGCTGTTGCCACTTTTACCACAGGTTAGTGAACTAATGTTTCTAAAGGGCGTTCTATTTTGTTTTCAGTTTTATACCATTTAGTTTGTTTGATTTTAATTTTTTTTTAATTTTGGTGTGAGGATTTTTTTGATGGTTTAGAATTATTCCTAGGAACTAGCAGTGTCCGTGATTTCATTTATTGTCGCATTGTCGTCACCACGCTGTATAGATAGATAGTACAAGATATCAGTATAATAACTAGGTCATAATTTAATTGAGTAATATTTTACAAATGTTTTAGATTTTTTTTAAATGTTACATAATGCGCTCTTCCTTCTCTTACTCATCTTAATTTTAACTTTTCTGTGCCCGACAGGGTGTCCATTATTGTTACTCGAACCTGTATGTTCATTACGGATTGCAATAAATACTTGAATACTTGGACACTGTCGTGTTCAAAACTAAAGAAGAAATGTTTCTACAATCTGTCATTTTATTGAATCTTATGTAGAAAAAGTCCGTATCTATGGTGGTCATGCTACGCGTACTGGTAGTGCTCCCTAAAATAGGTTTGAGCTACATTAGTGAGTCCGACTGATGCATGCACACCGTCTGTAGGTTCAACTTAAAGCTGCAATGGTTCTATCTTCTAAGGATTTCCAGACTGCCTTGCACCGTAAGACTCGCATAATGTTTTAGTATTATAATCTTATGTCTGGACTTCAAAAGAGACCATGACCCCTGAGTGTCTTTCGGCATTTCTTCTCAGGGATCAGTCAATTTGTGAAAGCCCGCGCCATTTAGTTTTAAAATAGACAGTGTCAGGTTCACAGAAATACTTAAGTATCATTTAATTTGGATTTCATTTCGTTATGACTACCTTTGTTCTATCTGAAATTTTTCAGTAGCAAGTACCTACCAACCCGAAAATTTGATATGGGCGCGGTTGGCGGCAATAGGCTCGCCGGCTAATATTTTACAGATACCTAGCGAAATTTCGCTGTATTATAAGTACACGTCTGCCTAACACTTCGGGCAATAAAGGCGTGACGTAATGTTAAATTGAGTTAAAAACTGTAAATAGTGTTGATGGATCACTGTAAATACAAAATTAGGGCGCAATATCGTGCATGGATGTCATTAAAGGTCACGCAAATTTCCTCGAGGACATAGCAACATTTATCAATGACACTCGCAACAAATATTTGACAGGAACTCGGGAATTTTCCTATGGGGCCGGGCGTAAAACCAATAAAACAAAATCTGTTTTAATGGAAGTATGGAATAGTCCATGTCCTACGTACCTATACATATAACGACTTTATGTAAATCAAGTTACGATAAGTGTAATTAATTGAACATTTTTATTACCTAATTATTTTATTTATCATTATTACCTTCTGATTTGGTAAATATTCATATGAAATTAAAATTAATCACATCAAAAACAGTGTTTCAGTAAATGCATATATCTCTATGAAAGTATACATACATAATTCCACAATTATAAATACATTTGTCAGTCTACCAGTTTCTTCAAGCTAATCTCTAAAACTGCTGGACCGATTTTGGCAGATAGCTTACCTATATTATGGAGTAACTTAGTCTTCTCTTATTTAAGTAATAGAATCAGAGTGAAAGGTTATTAATATAAAATGGGGTGGACTGATGTTTGTCTGATGTAATTAACTTTGAGCCTCAACTAAAAATTCGAAAAATAAAACAAGTAGGTACCAACATATTTTTTCCCAAAAATAAATACTAAAATCAAACTACCAGTCAGGAAAAAAGTAAGTATTTTCTAGTCTAAATGAAAATGTTGACACTATACAGGATTGGGGGCACACTCTAGCCTCGATCGCAAGCCTCGATACCTACGCGACCTCGAACAATTAAGAAATTCATTGCATCAAGGAGATGAGTTGCAAAAGCTATCTTTTAGGTAATAAGAAATAAGGTAAAAGGCTGACGTCTTAGTGGAATCTTTCAAACCTTAACACAGCATTGCCTCTCGTCAATAGTGCAACGGAAATCGAATACCTACTTACTGTTTCAGCCGCGGTATAAGATTTGTATTCGTTTGACATCCGTCAATGCAGAGTCGCCTCTAAGTCAGTAGGTTGCGTATCCACTTAATGCACACTGACTGGACAGATCCACTCTTATTATGTCTAGATCTTTCCTTAAAAGACCACTTCAGACACTAATATGGGCCCTTACATGATATGACCAAGACAATGTCTAGTCTTTAAAACAAACAGTGATCCCCGAGTTTCTTTCGGTGTTTCTTCTCAGAGTAGTCAGTAAAGTGAACGCTGACATCAGTAGTTAAAAATGTATAGATATTATGCTTGTTTGAAGTATTAAAGTTTTTGTAAATACCAATTTACAGAAATAAACATAATTTATTAATGTTTTAATTCCTGTACAGTTGGAAATTCATAGACGGCTCCGCCTTGGACTGTAAACGCGGTGCAGCTTTACATGTCAGATGAACGTTGCGGGAAGTAATAGACGCTAGTGATGGCGCCAAACTAGTAGCCAAATTTAGGGTCGGCTAGGATAAGTATCCTATTATTCGACGACAATCTAAATTAAGTAATTTAGATTGTCGTCGAATAGCTACAAAGAAGAATGTGTGTTTAAATGTGTACGTACCTTGTGCAGGCAACGCTTGCACGAAGTTGTCGGGAAACAATCCGACGCGGCCGTGCAGTTCGCCGCGCCACCATCCGCGGTCGGGCGCCTCCTTCGACAGGATCGTCACGATGTCGCCTTCCGATAGCGTTAGCTCATCTTCGTTCACTGCCGAATACGGAAACAACACGCGACACAGCTCCTTTACTGTGGACAAATAGAGACCATTATAGTTTGAAAATTTTGCATAGAATTAAGATATAGATCAAGAAGTTAGAATCTCAGCTAATATAAAAACCCATTAGTTAACCTTAATTAACTTAGACAATTTTCAGTTGAAATTAAACTGGGACGTATAAGAACAGTGTCTCTCTTATCATACAATATTTTCATTTATTCACGTTTTTACGTCACTTTTTTCACTACAGCGCACTGTTATCATGTTGTGATTAAAAAGACAACAATAAGGGCTTTGTCTAAAACAAGAAAAACTGTTATCTTTTAAAACAATAACAACATTGTCTTGCTTCCGAAATAACTTACATAAAATTGTGTGACCGACTGCATTGTTAATCAAAAACGATTACACGATTTATACACACTTTTTTCACATGCAAATTTAAAAACATCCGGAATTTGTCAGCGGAAGATGCAATCACTAAAATGATAAGCAGTGCGCCCCCTCCGATTCGTTGTCATCGCTTCAATTACCGTAACTTTAGCAACAATATACGAGTATCAGTAAGATGGGGTGACGAACCAGCTTCGTACGGCATTATAAGGCTTATGACCATGACTCAGACCCTATGAAAAAGATATTAACAAGTAATAGAGCATGAATACCATAAATACTTGCCTTTATTGTATGCGTAGACTCGTAAGGAATAGGATTAATAGAGACTTTTTGCTTGCGTTTTTTGTTCATATTTGCGAACATTATTATCGAGGTATTCTGTTCTGTTTTTAGGTATAGATCTTTTTATTTATAGACCCACTGTTTACAACAAGTACAGCTTCTAGTACAAAGGTGGGAAATGCAGTTAGAATTTCAAATACCAATTGAATATTTATTTTCTTTCGTGAGAACAGATGAAGTGCTTTATTAGTAAAGGGTCAGTATCAAACCAGTTCATCTGAGAAGAATAAACAGCGTTAATAAGGTTGATAAACGGTGGTGCCGCATCAATCATAACATGATTAGAGGAGTTCTAATACAAAGACCACCACTTACCAGGTTTAGGCGGGAGCGCAGGCGCAGGCTCGAAGGGCGGCGCGGGCTGCGGTGGATCTAGCATCACGACGAAGTTGGAGGGGAACACCCCCACGCGGCCCTGCCGGCGACCCTGCCACCACCCTTCCTCTACCTGCACGGTCACACTTATTCAATACACGCGTCAGTCTGAATATGCAAGGCTAAGGTAACAATGTCTTTTGTTACCTATATCATTCATTCACTTTAATTTTCTCCACTCACACTTTGTACATCGCGAATTTTGACCATTTACCTACAATGAGAAGATATAAAACCACTTCAGTAAGCATTATGAAATGTTTGAAATATTTTTAAATTGCACTGCAGAACCACTACGGCCACTAACGGATTGCAATCTGCAAAGAAACCCACCCACAACAACTTTGTCGTGTGGCGAAATTTCTTTTTTTTTACATATTTGGTCTAGTCTGTGACGCGATCAAAAAGAGACTAATTTAAAACACCTACAGTGAAGTGATATTTACAAATTAGAAAACGATTACCAGTTATGAAAGTGAGTCATAATTGCTCCATTAACATATCAATTTGGTTTTGGATATTACGTTGTTGTATAAGTTCACTAATAATAAATAAACTTATGAGTTTAAATTAGGTCTTAGTTCCAATAAAAGGCACACTAAGAAGAAAATATTCATACCTAGGAGTTGCGACACTTTTTTCAGAATGACGTGCTATTTAAACATGATGAAGAATAATGTAAACAAGTTCACTCACCTCTCCAAGAACCTCGAGCACGTCACCGACGGACAGAGGAAGCTCGTCCGGGTTCGCTGGCTGGTAGCTGAACACCGCTCGACATCGGCCCTGCGCTCCCGTCGGTCTAAGTAGAACAGACGTGACGATTTACTTACCACCAACACATTTACACTACTTATTAATACAAAAAAAAAAAACAAAATTTATTGGTTGCCGACAGCAGATTTCATGTTTGCGTGCTAAATGTAGTGCGTTGGCTGAACATGTGAAATTGACGCCAATTAACAGAAGCTCTAAAAGAATCCAGTTTGATATGTAAATTTTGTAATTGATTAACTAGTCTGATCTCTTTGGTATTTATTCACAGACAAAACAGAAGTCAAAGAAATGAGGGCAGATTTCTTTTCTATTCCTCCCACTACTGCCGGTCGTTTCAGTAAAAGTCACCCCCGTGAAAACTCGTTTCAGTAAAAGTCACACCCCCGTGAAAACTTGACTGAAGTGAACTGTCAATGCTTTGCATTAGTATGACAGCTCTATTCGCCTTACTACGCCTACATTTTTACGCGGTGATTTGACCAGAATTGACAACATTTCAAAATTTTAACCTGTATGTTTTATTACGTTACTATAGAAAAGTAAATCCAAAATTAGAGGACCCATATTTTTTGGTTAAAAATTAAGGTAGAGATGATGGAAGAATATATGCTGCACCGAACCCAAATAAATTAGAATAAGGGTAGGAAACTAACAGATAATGTAAGCGACAGCAGAATTTGCATAACAGTGCATAATTATGAATAAATTTTCCCATGAATCTTTTGTTTATACAGGGTGGCCAAAAAGTCGTGGATCAAACGCAACTAGGGGTTAGATGGGGTCGTCAGCTGCAAAAAATTGATCTACGGTAGGTCCTTAAGATCAACCCCTGCAGATTTATAATTTATCTTGTGTTTTTATGAGAAAATTGTCTTTTTTTTACTAATTCTTATCAAAATTCGAAAAAATCTACATCCTGTATCTTTTTATCATTTTCACTAGATTGGTACTGATGAGTCCTTGCGTTAGACATGCTGTTTATGGTTGTTTATTGGGTGTGTTGACGATAATATTAAGTTTTACGAAATTTGTTTTTCTCAAATCATAACTTTTTATTTACTTCGGACCCCACTGTGAAAAAAAAATACTCTACCGAAAAGTGACCCTGTATTACAAGTTTTGGCGCATTTAATAGGGATTCTGAAAAGGTATTACACATGACCATGAGTGGCTTTAATATCTTTCTAGGATGAAAAAACAATACAACGATTGTGAAATAATTGTTTTAATAAAACTTGTAATACAGGGTCACTTTTCGGTAGAGTATTTTTTTTTCACAGTGGGGTCCGAAGTAAATAAAAAGTTATGATTTGAGAAAAACAAATTTCGTAAAACTTAATATTATCGTCAACACACCCAATAAACAACCATAAACAGCATGTCTAACGCAAGGACTCATCAGTACCAATCTAGTGAAAATGATAAAAAGATACAGGATGTAGATTTTTTCGAATTTTGATAAGAATTAGTAAAAAAAAGACAATTTTCTCATAAAAACACAAGATAAATTATAAATCTGCAGGGGTTGATCTTAAGGACCTACCGTAGATCAATTTTTTGCAGCTGACGACCCCATCTAACCCCTAGTTGCGTTTGATCCACGACTTTTTGGCCACCCTGTAGATATGCCATTATGCTCAAATAATCTCCATCATTCCCGTGCAGGAGGACAGATGAGAAAGATCACAGAATGTACTGTTGCACACTACTAGTCATAGGAGCTTATTTAAATAGCGTAGTTTATGTAAGTACCTTACCTATACATCAACATAATTAGGTAAGCATACCAGCCGACGTTTTTCATACCTACTACCCAGGACAACTCTCGGACAGACTGTCACATTTTTATTTGTCAAGTCAGGACTAATGACATATCAAAATAAATCTTTATGAGCTACCTACCTTGTTAATTCCACCTTGTACTTGTTAGGAGGTACCAAGTACTATAAAAAAAACTTAAGACAGACAAAAATATATCACTAAGGGCCACACAACAAACACTGACTAGCGGTCCGCGCTCCTTATCGCGCTATCCGTACTGATTAGATAGTACGTACAGTCATTATTATTCTACTAATCGAAAACATAATTTAAAAAAAACATAACCAATTATTGTACAATTAAACGGTCGCGGTTATTGAGCGACTTTCGCCTGTAGAGAACTAACTTAACCGGATGTCGTACGATATTTAAAACATCAACAAAATTACTGTTTATAATGAGTATCTCCCCGAAGCTTTAAAACCATACTGCAAACCAAACACTTTGTAATATAATCATTCTTTAAGAGAATGACATCACTGATTGTGTAAGCAATAGTGTATGACTAAAACGGAATAACTTTGTATGTGTGTAACTCAGCATAGAAAATGGCTTTGTCAACAATATACAAGTATAAAGTTTTTTTTTATAGACAATTGATTACCGAGCGTTTAAACTTATAGTAGTATTCTGTTTCATATTGTCACGTTTCTGGTTTGTTTAACGACATAATTTCAACTTGTTTTTATCTATAAAATAGTTGAACTTGAACTATTTTTCGCATTTTAACCGGTTACATTACCAAGTGTCGCAAGATTATTTTAGAAAATCGACGAATTACAACAAATGAATAAAATATGCTTTGCTTTCTTTATAAATTATATGTGTAATACCTACTGCACCTAACTCTTTCGTCTTTAGTACAGAATCTCAGGTACACGACGTAATGATTTATGTGTAAATGTCGCAGCCAACTAGCTTAATCAGCCGTTCAATTAACTGCCTAGCCTCTTTGCTAAACGGCGCGCGGCGCCGTTCAACTAGCGGCCTAAATGATATTAAGCCATTTGATCAAACAGCTAGGCAAATGACTTGGATCGATGACGTTTAATTACTTGCCTAGCCGGTTCATTTCAATTTATTTCCACTTTCTACACAACTAGAGCTGAAACTCTCCAAACTGTCAGTATGGCGTCGGTAAACGACAAATTTGATTGGGTTTATACGTAGACGGGACTTCGCCGACAGGACTCTTGGCCAACAAGGCATCAAATAGTTAGGTTTGGTTAGGTTTAAAAACTGTGACCCCTTACGCAGGAGCCGAGCGAGCGATAAATACGTTGCCGCGGCAGCGGCTGGCGACTGCCAGAAAGTAATATATTGTTCAAATCGATTCCAAAAGTAAGTATCTGTTAATGTGTGTATATTATAATATTATGCCCCGTCGACGAAGAGTCCTGTCGGCGAAGAGTCGCGTAGAAGTAAAGAAGAAAAGTCTTACGTAACATTTAATTAACTGGCTGGCTAATGCTTAGGCCAAACGCTACGGCTGAATATCATTCAGGCCGCTAGTCGAACGGCGCTGTTTAGTTAAACGGCTAGGCAGTTAATTGAACGGCGGATTAAGCTAGTTGGCTGCGACATAAATATAACCAATACGTAAGAAAACTCACGTTATTAATTTGGATACTATTGAATAGGCGGGTCCTCATACTTGAAATGTTTAGGGCATCAAGTTATCTTTAACTCTTAATCCGGCACTGCAAGCTACGAATGAATCCTTTAAATTCGTCATATTGTCGAGACATGTGGCTGGGCACATTAGGTTTGTCATCTATACATGAGTGTGGCGTGTTGGTCAAAGGGTTTAATTGAATGGCACGCGCATAGAACAAAACTGACACTGGTTGATACAACAACGATAAATTAAAATAATTAGGTTATTGTTCACTAATATTTAAAACAAACTTTAAACAATTGACGATAGGTACTTAAACCAGTAAGTACACGTTCTGAGAATTAACAGGTTTGTCTATGTATATTTAAATGAACAATAATACCAAAACGAGTATAATAATTAAAATGGAAATGTTAATAATGTGTGTCAGTGAACTAGACATCAGACACACATGGTAATTTTATATCGGTACACAAACCAGTTCGTTAAGAACTTTGCGCCTGCGCATGGATACCGGACGGTGCACCGCGGTTGAAACTAACTGTAAACTGGTGACCTTAACGTCAATCTCAGCCGTGCGTATTGAACTTTGACATGCACATTGTTATATTTGCTCCAGTATTTTTGTAGTTCAGTATTGCGTACCTAGTACCTACCTACTGAAAGTATCAGATAAGGTAGAGTTTTAAAGAAGACATTTAGTACAGTCAAATTAGCAAAAAGATTGGACGTAATTCGTGTAGTTGTAATTTTTTGTGGAATCATTAGAAGACATGAATATAAGTTTTCTCTGAGTTTGCACCATTCCTATTATGTACGGAACATCGTTTAATATTAGGTAAAAACTTCAAAGTTCCAAAATTTTGAAATTTCTTTAGTAACTAATTGTGCTAAGTATACATATATGTAGATACCCCTTTGGTGTATAATTACTTGTCACGAAAAAAGTGTGGGGTGTATGAAACATTAATAAATTAATATTTTTGATTTGCGGCTTAAGGGAAATTTTGTCTGTTGGTGCAAACTTATAATAAGCTTTTTAAAGCATCATAAACAACCAGTTAAATTTGCACCCTTTTGCACCCCTTGGAAACCAGCATTTTACAATATTTATAAATTGTACTTCGGGGCAAATTATTGTAGTCGTGGTTTTTTTTATACATGATGTATTCTAAATATACTTTATTCGCACCTAATAAAAATAAGAAATATATGACTGGAAGTTTATGTAAAATTAACGTGGATACATAACGCGCCTCGTGGCATTCGCAGGGCGCGCGCGGGGTCGAAGCGGGACGCGGGGCGAGCGCGGCCGGCGGGGCGAGAACAAAAACGTGCATGCCATGATAATAGAAGATGCGTTTAGATCTTTGTTGTGGCAAGAAGCGATCCGCGCGTTACACAAATTTACCTTTAGCTGAAATAAATAAAAAAAAAAATATCGGATTATATTTTGTGCTAAGTGACAGTGTATTGTTAGAAATACACATTACAGTAATAAAAAAATAATCTATACATATAATAAAACAGTAACGCAAAATAACTGTACATTGACAATTTTCTAAAAAAATAAGTGGGTTTTGTTAGAAAAACGTAACTGATGACAAAAAAAGACTTTCTAGAATTTTTGTCTGTTTGTCTGTGTGTATGGTATGCTCTACGCGAAAAATACTGGATAGATTGAATTAAAATTTAGCAAAAATGTTCTATGTAAACCAAGGTAGGCTTTAGGCTACATATTATCACGCCTTATGAGGAGGTAAGCAATATTGATTTTAAAAGGTTTTTTTCGTGATTGAATGCACAAATGACATGTTATTTAGTTAATAAAAAAATAACTCTAGGAACATAAAAATCACGGTATTTTTATTAAGGAGCGGGGCAGTAATATTATAAATTGTAGGGGAACAGCCTGCTGTTCAACAATATGTCAACGGGGAATTTAGCGGAGAGGTCAAGCGACCGTTTACCACACTAAATGGTGCGAGTTCAAACCCTATAATATTGTTTTAGAAAAATCGTAAAAATATTTTTATTATTATTATTTTTTAGTTTATGCATTAGTTACGATACTGTTATAAAATCTGAGAACTATTATACATGTCCTATCTAATTGTATGGAGAGTTTCACACCAATATTACTAAACAGATTGATTGGTGGTAGGTACTACAAGCTACACTAAGCAAGCAAGCAAGCTTAGCAAGTTAAGTCAAAGCTTTGGTTCTAAGTTTTAACTTACCAAGCACATTTGTTGTAATTGGTAATTGATTTAGGTATATAATTTGTAGTTTTGTTCCTTGCTGCGATTAACATATTTTTTTAAATTTAAAAATAATGTAGTTGTCTGTTAAATTAATGACAATTTAGTTTTATTCTTAATTTAATTTGGGTAAATAATATGTAGTTTCCGTTTTCTAACTAGATGGCTGCATTGGCCTCGCTAGTTAGTTAGATCGCGCTATGGTTTCGTTCCCAAAAAGTGATGTTATAGGTGCCGATGTGACGCTCTCATCCTATATAAACGGGGGATACCTTTGTTGTTTGTGTTGGTTGAAGTGTTTAATTTTCCTGCGAATAATTATTATATTTGGTTGGAGTGTAGCCATGATGGGGGACTATGGAGCAAGGACTTAAAAAATTTAGCCAAAAAAGTGTTATTTTTGCAAATCGTTTATTTTCTCGATTCTATCGTATAAAACATCTAAATTGAAGGCTAAAAGTATCTTGGTGTTTTTTGTCTCCGACTAACCGTTTGTCGTAAAAACGATGTGGAAGGGATCCATTAGGTTAGGTTAGGTTAGAACTGTGACACCACTGCGTCGACTGTCGGGAGGACACGGCGCGGCATACGCTGGCAGAGTGTGCCGCTTGGGAGGAGCCGCGCCGTGCCCTCGTCTCTGGAGTAGGCAGTGACTTGTCGCTGCCGGCCGTGGTCGAGAGGATGGTCGGCAGCGTCGAGTCCTGGGACGCGGTGGTGTCCGCATGCGAAACAGTCATCTCGCAGGAGGCGGCTGCGGAAAGGGAGAGGGAGATTACTTCCACTCACCCGGCCCGCAGCCGACGCACCGGGCGCAGGCGGAGGGCGGACAACGCCCTCTTCCAGCCCCCCTAAATGGGTCCAGGGCGACGGACGCGGGGATGTCCGCCGCCCCCACGTACATGGACCCGAGGTGGCGGCGCATCGTGTTCACGCGCGCCGCTCTTAGACGTCGCGAGGGGAGTCTAACATCTCACTCCCCTCGCTGACTTGGCGAGGCCCGCGGGGCCGGCACCAGCTCGGGGTCGCGGAAGTATCTTCTGTTCCCGTGACCCCCGGCGCAGGTGTGAGAAGGAACACGGGGTGGTTTTTAGTCAGTAAGAGTCTGACAGACCCCTCCGCCCCCCCGGGCGGGGGACATCCATGAGGATTTTCCACCCCTCAAAAAAAAAAAAAGGTTAGTACTGTGACCAACTACCTCGAAATTGGTTGCGAAATTTTTCAAAGTTAGCTGCGCCACAGTTATTAACTTTTGCAGTTATCATCGTTTTTATTTTTTCATGACTGTACTTACTGTTTTTTTTCCTAAATAAACGATTTTTAATTATTTTTTTTTTAAATTATTTTTTTCATAGTGCCCCCAAGACGACACTCTGACCTTATTTTTCTACTTACTTACCTACTAGCAATTCTTACGTGCTTATTACGTGCTGATTTGAATATCGTTAGTATCGGATTAAGAAGAAATTTTAGCTATGCCTTTTAGAAAAACGTCAAATCTGTCTCGAAACTTAAGGGTTTCTAAGATTCGTAGGTTAGTTCGATCTCTCGAAACCGACGCAGAGCGTGTACAACGGCTAGGTCCTAACCGTGAGCGTAATGCGCTAAGTTTGTCCGCAGAAATTAGCACGAAGCGACAATTACGACTAAAATGTAAACGAGTCCGCACTCTTCTCTATCTCAGGAAAGTGTGAAACAACAAGAAATGCGTTTAGCTATTCTTGTTATTATATATTTTGTTATTATATTCTTGTATGTCATTCTCGCGCATCCGAAACGTTTACAGAAAGGGATCAGAGGTTGATTCTCAGAATATTTGCTCTGAGACTGCTCGGTCCCTCGAGAACAATCAGGAGCGCGATACATTTTGAAAATCATCCTCTAAGGGTACCCCCTTAGAGGATGATTGCAAACGCAAACGTGGGTGCAAAGTACTTGTATAAAACTTTGTCGTTTTTGAAATTGTTCCAATGAAATTCAGTATGAAGATTTTTCATTGAAAGTCATGAAACACCTAACAAATATTTTTTCGTAAATCATTTTTTAAGGGGGTAAATGGGGAGCGCAAAGTTAGTGTGAAAGTTCTCTGATTTTCAAAATTATTTCGATAAAATGAAGTATTAGGGTTTTTAAACTTTTGTGAATTTAATCCCTTAGGGGGCAAAAAAAATAAGAGGCATTTTAGTATACATATATACATATAACCTAACCTTACCATCCTCATGGATGTCCCCCGCCCCAGGGAGGGCGGAGAGGTCTGTCAGACTCTTACTGACGAAAAACCATCCCGTGTTCCTTCTCACACCTGCGCCGAGGGTCACGGGAACAGAAGATACTTCCGCGACCCCCGACTGGTGCCGGCCCCGCGGGCCTCGCCAAGTCAGCGACTGGAGTGAGGTGTTAGGCTCCCCTCGCGACGTCTAAGAGGGGCGCGCGTGAACACGACGCGCTGCCACCTCGGGTCCATGTACGTTGGGGGCTGGAAGAGGGCGTGGTCCGCCCTCCGCCTGCGCCCGGTGCGCCTGCTGCGGGCAGGGTAAGTGGAGGTAATCTCCCTCTCCCTTTCCCAGCCATCTTTTGCGAGATAACTGTTTCGCAGAAGGATACCACCGCGTCCCAGGACTCGACGCTGCCGATTATCCTCCCGACCACGGCCGGCAGCGACAAGTCACTGCCTTCTCCAAAGACGAGGGCACGGCGCACCTATCCTATAGCTAACCTAACTACCTTACTGCAATGCATTGATTTTGAAAGATACAAAATACATAATTTTAAACTGAACTACTGCGCTGAGTGTCTCTATGTTGCTCCTAACACAAGCATTATTTTCTTAAAAGGAGGCTCCAAACACTAAACCTAAACAATGTAAACTGAAGCATTAATAAACTTATTATTATTATTATTATACAATACTAGAGAAGGTAGTAAGTACTATTTGAAGTAGTAGTAGTAGGAGGTAATAATTTAACTCGATTGGTATCATCCATACATAAATATTACTTTGACTGGTTGATCGAGTGGATCCGCACTTGCGTCGCGGTCGTCTGTCTGTCTGTTCGCAATGAACTCAAACATGACTACGCCAATGCTGTTTTTACCTGTAGATAGTGTTTTTCTCAAGGAAATTATTAGTATATAATTTGTCAAGTTTTTGTATGCATTGGCAAAAATATAATTGTATTTTTTGGAGGTTAAAAATAAACCTTCCAAAACCTTTAAAAATAAATCCATGCGGGCGAAGCTGCAGGCATCAGCTAGTTAAATAATAAATGAGTATGTTTGGAATAAAAATGGGTTACGTGACTAACAATATTCTATGGAAGTGACAAGCGCATGTCGCTTGTCACTTCCATGGCGTAATAGCTCTTTGGCAATTACTGTAATACAAGAAAATTATATGTTCCCTTATGAAATGCCAATTTTTTATAGGGTGCAAATATAAAGGAAACCAACTTAATATGACTGTATTAATTTCAAAACAACCAAAATTTCCCCCGAAGTACAGCGGCAGAAAATCGTAAAAAGCTAATTTCCATGTGTCACACTAGGGTGCAAAATCAATAATGTATTTAGGTCAAAATGTATAACCCTTTCCTCAATTTACACAACTACACAGTTTTCCCCAAGGCTGCAATGACCAAAAAAGAAAAAAAAAATGTTATTATTTTTATCTCACGCTGCGTTAGTCAGAATAAAATAAATGAAATGTAATAATATAGATTAAGGTGTAATACAGCATACAAAAAATTACGCAGAGTACATCTGTATTATCTAGTTAGTTATGGCCAATAAACAATTTTCACCCCCTTCCGTAGGGGTAGTAAATGTTTTTTTGTTTTCATACTCGATTTTCCACTCATACAAAACCATCGGAACCGTTTTTGTCTCTCCAGAGAATTTATTCCAATCTTTATCAAAAAATGACCTAATTTGACTGTACTAATTTTACTAAAATTAATTTTAATATGATTATGAAAAATTATGATCTTCACCTGACGCAACATTTAATTTGTTAAACCCCGGAAGGTCACCGGTGTCCGCCTGTCATTGTCTTTCTATTGTGTCTCTAATTACCTACCTCAAATGAAAGGTTAATCAAAAAAATCATATTACAAGTTTATTTGTTTTTTATTTATAAGATTTTATTTTGTGTCTGGGGTTTATTAAATTTTTTAATAGAACCTTAGTTCCGTTTACCATAAATGAGCCTTCTTCTGGGGATCAACTGCCGATATTAATCAGCTGCTTATTAGTTGGGACCGCTAAACTTTTTGTTAGGTTTCACTTTAAAACTAGATAGGTATCTACATACCTATTGAGTTTATAAAGACTTAACTCGAAAGATCATGTTAAAGGCTGTATATTGTTTCATAAATATCCGGTTCTTGTTACATATACATATTATATACATATACATATATATCGCATATTTGTGATAGGTGCAGTTTTATCTTGTGAGCTAAATTGTAATTTTTATGGAAAATGCCTCTTAAGTATTTTTTTGGAGAAAACAGAAAGGCTGTTTTGTACAAAAGTAAATAAGGTACATTAAGCACCCAGGTCACAGTCTGTAGTTATTCGAAGCTGATGGTGGTAAAGCCACTTTACCGTTTTTTCCCGACTAAATAAAATATGTATAGCCGTTGTTTATGGTCCCGGTGAGACCCGCGTCGCGTCGCGAGTGCGGCAGTTCAAATATTTGTACACCGTGCATGTTTGTACTAGAAGTATGGAATACCGGTGGTGGACGATGGCGCTTCAGACGTATGTGGTACTAGCACTCATTCTCCTCTACTTTTTTGTCCTACTTAGGGTCCTAGATATTACTGTTACGGGCAATTTGATAAGTCCGGGCACTATTCATAATGGCCGGTCTGTATTCATAATGACCGACTCAATTGGGCAATGTGATTAAAACAGCATTAATAATCACTTTTCCCGGCCATTATGAATAATACCCACCCTATCTTGGGCAAAGTAATAAATAGGTGAACTGTAGTGTTTTTGTTTATTAAATGAGATTAAACTTACAACATTTTCATGAAAAGTTTACAAAAAATAAACTATTGGATATAGTAGTTAATAAAGGGTATCATTTAAGCTATCACCTAAAATCCTGAGATATAAGGTCTAGTACCAAATAGATGCCCCTTTTTTGCAATGCACGCATGCATGGTAGATTAGAACTTAAAGATATTTTATCTGGCGCTCGGCGGCCGCTGCCGCGGCACGCTCGCTTCGCTCGCTCGCCTTCGCGCGTTGCGTGGTCACAGTTCTAACCTAACCTAACCTAGCCGTTTCCATTTTGAGTAACTGTTTTACTTGAATTATATTGTTTGCATTGTTTGGTCAAAGTGGGTGATTTTCTGGTAGACTATCGGCAGAATGTTGTTCCAGTTCAGAAGAAGGCTGAACATCTGCTCGAGGGTTTTTATTTATTATGTCACATGGACCACGGGCAGTCGGGCATTATTAATAATGGCCGGTCAAAGTGATAAATTAATCACTTTGCCCATCGCTCTTGGGCATTATTAATAATGGCCGGTCCTTATTAATAATGCCCAGTTAATCACGTTGCCCGTAACATTACTATCAATACAATTGTGTGCCATACTATAACTTAGGTACCTACTACCTAATCATAAACCTTTGAAGACCAGAAATTAGGTAGGTAAGTATTTATTTTTGAACTGTGACTGACAGTTCAAAAATAAATAGGTAAGTAATTTCAGTCTTGTGAGAGAGTTTCTGTCCATGTCTGAAAGTTTAAACTAGTTTCACATTTCAAGACGTAGCTGCGTAGGTAGTAGGTGATTAGAAACCCTAGGCGCTGGACACACAGAAAAGACGTAAGACGCAGACGGGGCGCGGACATTTGTCTCTTCCACGTCCCTTTCATATAAAATGTATAGAAGCGTCGTGACGCAAAACATACAGAATAGACGGGGCGCGGGCGCAACGCTTTTACGTCTGCGCCTTTTGTTCAAAACACACAGGAGAGACGGGGCACGGACGCGGCGGGGGCGAAGACGGGGCGCGGGGTGGCATGCCCGCCGGGAGGGGCTCGCTCGCGTCGCACAGTCACGTGTACCGTCTTGACGTTGAATGGTTGCGTCATGTTTTGAGTTGTTATAATTTTTTTCATAAAAATGCGTGACGACCTAGCTTTTAATATTCAGTTTTGTGAATTAATTGAGAATCATTCTGTTATTTATGATTACAATAGGTCTGACTATTGTAACAGAAATGTTCAAGACCAAGCTTGGGAATCGATTGCCAGGACAATAAACGAAAACGGTAAGTAGTACCTATTCTTTATTTAAAAAACATCAACTTATCCTCGTGCGTACCTACATCTGTTCTTTACGTAGTACATTAGAAATAAAAAAATGTGTACTCTTTGTTTTAATGGTAAAACAGAAATATTTTAATGTAATATTAATGTAATATTTTCTTAATTCCTCTGCGTGTTGTGTGTATGCGTTGTGTGAGTGTGTGTGTGTGCGAGGGTGCGGCGTGCGTGCGTGCGCGCGCGTGTGTGTGTGTGTGTGTGTGTGATGGTGTGTGTGTGTGTTTATACATTGTGCCTATTTTGGTACGGAATAGGTGCCCGATTTACAAAATAGTTGGTGAGGTATTCCCTGACACCATCTGCAGTTTCTCTGTATAGTGAATCAATTCTTGTTCCAACCAACGTATTTTGGATGTATGGCGCTGTAAATTTTCCATCGCATCTTCGAATAACATTGTGCAATATACACATTGCTTGTATAATTACATCAGCTTTAGCAGGTTCACAGCACATGGGCATGCTCAGTCCTTGAAATTTAGTCCTTGCCATTCCAAAGGCACATTCTACTGATTTCCGTCCTCTGCTTAGTCTGTTATTGAATATTCTTCTATCATTTGTCAATTGATTCCGCGAATAAGGTTTCATTACGTTTTTTTTTTCAGAGAGAAAGCTTCATCTGCCACAAAATAATATGGCATAGGTTGTACTTCTCCGGGCAATGGACTATGGTCCGGTAAATTAAGGTCTTCACGCTGCATTGCTTGTCCGAGAGCACTGGCTTGAAATGCACGCCCGTCACTATTTCTCCCGTATTCCCCAACATCTATCGTTACGAATAACCCGTCAGCGTCTACCAATGCTAATAACACAATCGTCCTTTGTAATTTATGTACGCTGATCCCGTGTTAGATGGAGCTTTTATTCTAATATGTTTGCCATCCAGACTTCCCACACAATTCGGTAAATTCCAAAGAGTATGGAAACGCGCAGCTATCTCTAGCCATTTTTCTACATTGGGTGTAGGCATATATTCAGGTTGTAATGTTTGCCATAGAACTTGACAGGTATTATGTACTATTTCTCGAATTGTAGATTTTCCTCGTAGAAAGTAAACTGACAGTGATTTAAATGAACACCCATCTGCGAAATACCTGTAAATAAATATACAAATATAAATTAGGTATACATATTACTATACTGTGCACCGTGATTTTTTATTCGCGGAGGCTATTGAGCCAGAAAGTAACATTCTTAATTCTTTACATAAGTAGGTACTCGTATTACTGATATAGGCTCTATAGTCTCTGCGAATAAAAACTCACAATAAGTAATTCACTTCATTATATTTATTCGATGATTTGATTGTTTCAGTACAAGCTTGCAAAGATCGTTGGAAAAACATAAGGAACAGATATGCAAAATACAAAAAACTTCTATCACTTCCATCTGGCTCTGCAGCCAAGAAGGTAAAAGAATATTACCTTGCCCAGCACTTGCATTTTTTGGATAAATATTTGAAATCAAGACCTTCCAAATCTAATCTAGAACCACAATGCAGGTCAGATACTCATACGGACGAAAGTGAACTTGATGAGGAGGAGTCAATGTCGCCGTTTCGGCCTCCGTCCCATTCACCCTCTCCACAGGCTCAAAATCATCCTTCGCCGTTATCATCGGACTCGAGTAAAAAAAGTAAAATGCCTACTTTGAAAGACGTCAATCAATCTGCTTTTGATTACTTTAACAGAAAACGACAAAATAGCGAGAAACAAATGCAACCTCTTGATACAGATCTTGCCTTCCTTCAAAGCATGTTGTCTGATATGAAGGCCATGAATCTTGTTCAAAAACGAAGGTTCAAGATGGGAGTAATGCAGTTGGCGGCGCAAATCTTAGATGGAAACGAGGCAGCATCGACATCAGAACCAGCATATTCTACCCGCATTTCTCAAAACAACATAGCCACGGTGTCTTCTATACAACAGCCGTTTCATAATGTTGCACCTCCATCGACAATAGAGCAAAATCAAAATGTTGCACCTCCATCAACAATAGAGCAAAATCAAAATGTTGCACCTCCATCAACAATAGAGCAAAATCAGAATGTTGCATCTCCATCAATATCTGTGCAGGATGAGAATACCCCAACGTTTTTCACTCTATCACCCTATTCAACAATTAGTTCAGTTTCGGCTGCACACGTCACCAATACATCTTTTTTGAATGAAGAATTACCTCTGAACTACACGTACAATTTTTCTACACCAAAGTAATCCATCGGATTACTTTAGTGTAGAAAAATTATACACATCAACATCGGTTTGAGCGTGCACATATTTCAAAAGTTAATTAAACCTTATTATGTAACACAATTTTCTGTTAGTATTAAAGTAATTAAAAAAGATAATGTATTTCACTTACCTTAACGTTATAAGTAATCTTTCTTCAGCACCAGCACTAATAGATACTCTCCAATTTGTGTGCTTTCTCTGTAAAGCATTTCTCACTTTGGACATGATAATATTAAAACACTGTGGAGTCATTTTATACACTGTGACAAAACGATCTGGGTAATTGTGTAGGTCCTCCATTATTTTAAAAAATCGATTGTCTTCATTGCTTAGCCATACCGGATGTACCCAGTAACGTCTAACCCTCTGTATATTAGCGAGATTTACCAGTGCTAGTACATCTTCATCTTCAGAAGAAGACATGTCGACGTGACAAAATCAGACTGTTGAATGCCGAAAATAGTCCTGACTGCGCGACTGCGTCGCGTCCGCGCCCCGTCTCTTCTATATAACTTCAAAAGTCGCGTCCGTGTCTCGTCTCCGCCCTGTCCGCGACGCGTCCTCGTCTTACGTCTCTTCTGTCTGGCCTGCGCCCTAGAGTCAATAGTCCAACACGACCCTGCACTAACAAGGAAACATCCTCACCTTGCACTAGCGTGTTCGACAACCGACACAAAGTTATCTGGGAACATGCCGCGGCGGCCGCGCAGCTCACCTCGCCACCAGCCGCCGGGCAGCCGCTCTACGTCACGGATGACGTCGCCGGGCCGTACTGTCAGCTCGTCGGACTCCGACGCGTCGTACGCGAAGTTCACCAGACACGATACTGCGAAGAAACAAATGACATTGTTAAGCCTCGCCTTGAATATGTAATAAGGCACATGTGATAGGTATGGCTCGCAAATAATATTTTTCCTTGTAGTGTTAGTACCTAGGTACATCTATGATAGGTTGAACTGAGTAGGGTAAAATTGGGGCTTCTGCATCACTCGCCTCGCTTCGCTCGGCTCATGATGCAGAAGCCCCAATTTTATACACGCAACGTCTATCCGATGAGGAGTACTCAACGTCTAACCGATACAGCGCACTTTTAGCACTGATGAATGCTGATTGAAGTGTGTGCACTTATAAACCGTAAAAATGCAAGCTTCAGCACAAATGTTTCGCAATACCAACGGGTGACGAATCTTTAGTAGTAGGAACTTATAAGTTATTTTCTATCTTCATACTTTCCTAGCATTTATTAAAAACATTTATAAAAGGAACTACATACTAAGTTTGATGCTTGTATTTAGTTATTACCCGTAGTATAGAAATAACACGGGAAAAATATTTTTTTCTTTCGAGGCTTTTTGTATGAGGACTAGGTCTCTAGACCTAGGTCCTATCTTAGATTTTGTAATTTCTTATAATATTGGTTATACGTAATATTTTAAGTATTATATTAAATTTTAAGTGACAGTCTATTGCCGTTGAAAATATACAGCTCGATGAGAAACATATGGTGGACCCGTTGGCAGTGGGACCCTTGGCCTTAGGATGCGCTACCCTTAACGAATGATAGTGGTGTAAGTATGTTTTTTAAGTAAGTCTTTATTAAATTCTATTTTAAGTTAAACTACGTCTTATATTAAGATTTACTAGAGAGTACATACGATTACCTTATACAAATTTCGTCTCAAATTACAGCGACAGTGCGGCGCCGATGTAGTATTACATCCAAATAAGATTAGTAAAGGAGATGATACTTGAGTACCTAATTTATAATATATAAACAATCAATAATAATTCTTATGATCAATGAGTACAGTGTTCAATATTAAATATAATAATTAATTATAGATTTATTAGAGAGTACATACGATTACCTTATAAAAATTTCGTCTCAAATTGCAGCGACATTGCGGCGTCGGTGTGGTATTGCATCCAAATAAGTTTAGTAAAGGAGATGTTCACACTTGAGTACCTAATTTGTAATATATAAAGAAACAATAATAGTTCTAATGATCAATGAGTATAGTGTTCAATATTAAACATAAAAATTAATTATTTTTAAATTGAAACGTCAGCGAAAACTTTAATACGTTACAATGATCGTTCCCTTATAATATTAGGGTATAAATAGAGCCATCGAGATGTTTTTATAACACATTGGTTGTGGCATCATTCCTTCATTGGTGGCTGTGGAATATCTTCCCAAGGGGTCAAGTATGTACGTAATACTTAGGTCCTACGCCCATAAGCAACTCAGTTGCAATAATGTTGTTGTTTGCTCAGCGTGCTGATGGGCTAGTATTTTTTGATAACTGCTGTTTTCGTTTCATAAATAGTTTACTTTACTTTATCTGTATTTCAGGTCTTCAAATCCCTTCGATTCAGACGCTGAAGCGCCTTCAACATCAACTAAGAAAAAGACCACCAAACCGTCTAAACCCAAGAAGCAACGAAGCAAGATACAAAAAAGACAGGATCATTTAGATAGTGACTCGGAATCAGAGACTGATCCAACACCAGCAAACGTGACCAAAAAGCGTAAAATCAATCTCTTTCCCGATTCTGAGGTGAGTTCATTTATCTACATAATATTTTACGTTTTGTTTCTAACGAAAATTAGTCTGAGCAGAAACAATTTTAATTTCGATGCCTGCCCCATATCTATCTCGTAAATGACCTCGATGGTAGCAAGTGTGTTCCGCTTCTTGTATTTTCTATCTCGTTCTGTGTTCGATTCGCAGTCCGGACAAAGTGTTTTTGGTTATCCAACAATAAAGACATGCTATGTTATTTTAATACGTTATATATATATATATATATATATATAAGTATAATAACGTGTAGATAGTTAAATCGTATATTAATATGATGTTGTAACGATGTTAAGCTCTTGAGCTTATAATAATTCAAAGTCTGTTTTTGTTGTTGGCAGGATGATGAGTCTGAACCTGTCCATGCAGCAACATTAAAAAATTATCTTTCACGACGTGTAGCTTCTGGCAAAACCTATCAAAGCGATCCCACAAAGAGAGGCGAGTATTACATTGAAGTTCGCATCTCGAACAGCCGTGAACTGGAAGCAATTACCAACAACCGTTGGCAACATTCCCTGATCACTTTTAAAACTGCAGTAAATGACAAAACGCCAACTTGGAAAGCAGTTACTCAGCTTGTTTCCACGATAAAAGAAAATTTTCGTCACGTTAAACCTATTTTGTATCCATCCAAGGATTAATCAACATGTACTTGCTCACTTAGTTTATCGATATCCACATAATTTTTGGGTTTATCAGTTTATGCATGTATGTAGGTATGTTTAATTTGAATAGTAATTTCATGTTTTTACATAATTAAATGCATTGTTTCTTACAGGATCTACTCTGTAGATAAAAACTAAATAAAACAAAAACCAGAACCTAAAAATAAGAAAAATTAAACTTTATAAAGAATAAACTAAAATGAGAACCTATAACAAGAAAAATTAAACTTTGTATAGAATAAAACTAAAATCAGAACCTAAAAACAAGAAAATTAAAGTTTGTATAACAGAAAAGTAAAATAAGAACCTAGAAACAAGAAAAAAATAAACTTTGCGTAGAATAAAACTAAAATCAGAACCTAAAACAAGAACAAATAAATTTGTATAGAATATAACTAAAATTGGAACCCAGAAACAAGAAAAATACACTGTGTAAAACTAAAATCAGAACCTAAAAACAAGAAAATTAAAGTTTGTATAAAATAAAACTAAAATCAGAACCTATAAACAAGAAAAATTATACTTTGTATTTAATAAAACTAAAATCAGAACCTATAACAAAAAAAAAATTATTTTGTATAGAATAATACTAAAATCAAAACCAAGAAACAAGAAAAATAAATAACTTTGTTTAGTATAAATAAACACAGAATAAATTGAATATTTTTGAAGACTAAATGTATTTCTGCCAACCCTGTAATGAATACGTTAAAAAACATTCTTCTCACAAGAAATCCAACATTCATAAATCTAACTGTTTGCTACAAACTGAATTTGACAATGTTCATATGATTGCTTGTGCCTTTAAAAACAAAATAGTTAGTTACAAAATAGATTCTCAAAAATTTAATATTTCACCTGAATTATTTTTAAATGATATTTCGCATATATGTTCTTATCTTATTAAAGAGAAACTGAAAGTACATACATCATTAAAAGTCAATTTTGAACTGTTTGTTTCATATGTTTTACCTAAAAATAATGAATCATCTCTGAAATCTTTTAACACTAAATATGAAATAATATCGCAAAATACCGATTTACTATCCATTTTTAAAGCATGTGCTGAAAAAATGATTTACAAATGTTCAGAGTTTGAACTTTGTGAATCAGGTTGGACAATCGAGAGAATAAGTCATTTAGAAATAAATATTTTAAAATACAACCCTTTAAGAGCTGGTTCTTACATTCCATTACCTCAAAATATTCGCAAAACAAAATCTTGTCTAAATTTAGTTAATAATGATGAACATTGTTTTCTTTGG
Organism: Euplexia lucipara; assembly: GCA_921972225.1. Taxonomy (NCBI): domain Eukaryota; kingdom Metazoa; phylum Arthropoda; class Insecta; order Lepidoptera; family Noctuidae; genus Euplexia; species Euplexia lucipara. The sequence goes on from OV179148.1 coordinate 14,296,555, forward strand.
AGTGTTGTAGCTCATTTGTATCCGTCTATGAATAATCCAAATAGAGTGACATCATACCCTCATTATTCAAAAGTTTTGAAAACAACTAATATGTCATTTCCTCCAAGTTTTACAGATATTAAATTATTTGAAAATCTAAATCCGAATTTGAGTATAAACATTTATGGTTTAGATTCGAAAAATCAAGTGACTGGACCATTGTATAAAACTTTAAAAAGAAAAATAATGCACGTCAACTTACTTTGTATTAATAATAAAAAAGGTAAAAACCATTACTGTTTAATAAAAAAGTTCGACAGACTTGTACATAAACAATTAACTAAACATAAGTCCAAGATACATTTATGTGACGAGTGTTTCACATATTTTAGTACATCAGAAAAACTTTTAAATCATAACTGTGCAAGAGTGAAAACTATACTCCCTGAAGATAACACGACACAATATTTTTCAAATTTTGAAAGAACTCAAAGAATTCCCATAGTTATTTACGGTGATTTTGAGAGCTTATTACACGAATATTCAGACAAAAATAAAACAAAACATGTTGAAAACATACAAATTCACGAGGCAAGTTGCTTTGCATATTATATTTTTTGCCATTCTCGACCAGAACTTAATAAGTTCGTATCATACAGGGGGCCAGATTGTTCAAAGAAGTTTACTAAATCAATTACCAAAAATGTGAAAAGATTGTATGAAATAATTTCAGATTCAAAGCCCATGATAATCAGTGAAGATGAACGTAATTCTTTTAACAATGCAAAAAAATGTTATTTATGTAAGAAAAAATTCTGTGATACAGACATAGTTGTCGCAGATCATGATCATTTCACAGGAAAATACAGAGGACCAGCGCATGATAAATGTAATTTAAATGCTAAAAAATGTTCATTTATACCTATAATATTTCACAACCTTTCAGGTTATGATTGCCATTTGTTTATAAAAGAACTTTCTGCTATTTGCGGGCGCATAAATTTAATACCTAAAAATAAGGAAAAATATATATCTTTTACTAAATTTATACCAATTAATGATAAAAATGTGGCTCAATTAAAATTTATCGACTCTTTTAATTTTTTGAGTTCAAGTCTTGATAATTTAGTGAACTCAATGAAACCTGAGGATTTTCAAAGTCTGCGACAGTTTTTCGAAGATGAACACTTATTTAATTTAATTCGGAGAAAAGGTATTTATTGTTACGACTATATTGATTCATGGGATCGTTACAAAGAAAATAAATTGCCAGATCAAATCAAATTTTATAATAATCTGACATCTGAAACTGTTTCCGATGAAAACTACAATCATGCATTAAAAGTTTGGGACGCATTTCATATTTCCAATTTAGGAGAGTATACAGATCTGTATCTAAAATGTGACGTCCTTCTTTTATGTGATGTATTTGAAAAATTTAGAGCTATGAGTTTAAAATATTACAACCTTGATCCATGTTATTACGTTTCTTCACCATCATTAAGTTGGGACGCTATGTTGTTATACACTAATATTAATTTAGACTTGATTTCGGATATTGAAATGTATCAAATGTTGGAAAAGGGTATACGAGGAGGTCTTGCCCAATGTTCTTTAAGATATGCTAAAGCAAATAATAAATATCTTCCACATTATGATAGTCAGAAACCTAATAGTTATCTAGTTTATCTGGATTGTGTTAATTTATATGGTTATGCAATGATGCAAAAATTACCAGCGGGAAATTTTAAATTTTTGAGCGAAAAAGAAATAAATACATTTGATATTATAAATGTTTCCGATGATAGTGATAGTGGATATATTCTCGAAGTAGATTTACACTATCCATACGAAATTCATGATGACCATTCTGATTTACCATTTGCAGCTGAAAAATTTGTACCTCCGGGAAGTAAAAATTATAAACTAATTGCCAACTTGAATGACAAATTTAAATATGTGATTCATTACATTCATTTGAAAGAGTGTTTAAAAAATGGTCTTATTTTACTCAAGATTCATAGGATATTAACTTTTAGTCAAAATGCATTTTTAGCACCATACATCTTATTGAATACAACACTTCGTCAAGAAGCAAGTTCAGATTTTGAAAGAGATTTTTTTAAAAAACAAAATAATTCTATTTTCGGAAAAACAATAGAAAACAAAAGAAAACAAGTTGATGTGAAATTGGTTAATGTATGGAAAGATACATCAAATAAGACTAATAAAGTTTGTGGAGCAGAAAAATATATAAGTGCTCCGAATTTCAAAAATATGTCGATGCTATCTGAGTCATTGGTTGCAATCCAGATGCAACAGACACAAATAATTCTGGATCGCCCGATTTATATTGGATTTTCAATTTTGGAATTGGCTAAGAGTCATTTACATCATTTTCACTATTCTGTAATGAAACGTATTTATAAAGAGTCTATCAAACTTTGTTATACTGATACAGATAGTCTTTTGTATTTAATATACACTGAAGACTTTTATAAAGACATGAAAAAGTATATTAGGTACTTTGACACCAGTAACTTTGAAAATGAGAATTATGATATGCCAAAAGTAAATAGTAAAATACCAGGATTTTTCAAGGATGAGATGGGTGGTGATATCATATCCGAGTTTGTGGGCTTAAGAGCAAAATTGTATTGTATAGATTCTGTAACCACATCAATAAGAAAAGCAAAAGGTATTAAAAAAACCGTTACAAATAAACTTAATATTAACAATTATAAAAGAGCTTTACGATACAATGAACATTTAAGAGAAAATATGTGTATAATTAGGTCAAAAAATCATAATATATTTACTCAAAAAATTAATAAACTTGTACTTAGCAGAGATGATGATAAAAGACAAATATTAGAAGATGATTATAAAACTTTACCTTGGGGACATTACAAAACTGTTTTTTAATACATAATTAACTATGTAAATCTACAATCAATACCTGTAAACTGTGTAAATGCATTTTAGTATGTAAAAGAAAATTCCCAATATGTAATTAATTAAGTTAAAATGTATATAATTCATAATCATAATAAAGTTACTTGAAAATGTATTTGAAGTTAAGCTGTATGTACTATGTTGATGTGTGTAATAAAATTTCTAATGTTTAAATAAATTATGTAAACAAATTGATGTGTATTTATTTAACAGACTGATTATAACCCTTTATAACAGGAATAAAACACAAATATTAAGATGATAAGAAATTTATTAAGATATAATAAGTAGGTATACATGGCCTTATTAACTTTTTAAGTATAAAATGATTATAACATACAGCGTGTTACGGAAAGGGTATGTACATATCAAAGGCACGGATTCTTTTGGTGATAATGAACTACATGGCAATATGTTTTTGTACCTATACCTACATAATTATAAAGTTAAGAACATTTAACTAAAAATCATACAAAAATGTGTAAGATAATAAATCCAGCATTCAATTCAAGCTAAATGTATACGTCTGTCCCATTGTACTAAATAAATATAGTATATATGACAAAATATATGAATATTTTTATTTAGTACATTTTTTTATTTTTTTATTATTTAGTACAATGGGAAAAACTAATTTTAAGAACTTTTTACTAGTTAATGAAACAAATATTTGTTTGTTATTATGCAATTTATTGTAAATTGAAAATATATTAAAACATAAATATAATAATGTAAACTTATAATAAATTTAATACACTTTAAAATGAATAAAATATCATTTATTTTAATAATAGTTGTTTTTTTATTTCCTCGATCTAAGTTCTGTTACAAATAAATTTGTTATTTAAGATTATAGCAACTTTTTGATAAAGTAAAAAGTACATTTCAGAAGAAGCAATTATTGAAAAGATTCTAAAAAATCTCTCGAAAGCAAATTAATTTGTGGCAGACAATGCGAACTATTGACAAAATCGAAATATAATATACACTGCATATAAATAACGTAAGTATACAACAGCATAAACATAAACAACATTGGACAATTCAAATAAATTAGAAAAATTATATAAAACATAATATAATTATGTATTATAGACAATTCGATTGCCTTAATTTATTCACTATTTTACCAACTAAATGTTCAGTTTCAGTCTTTATATCATCATAATCACTAGTCACTAAATACTGCACATCCACACTCGCATCCTCAGGATCCACTTTTATTTTATCCATGGGACGACCATCCAAATCATGTATCATAATTTTGATTAAATGTCGAACATGTGCAGGTTCTTTGCGCATGACATAAGATTTGTTTATTCTCGTAATAGATTTTGATTTGATTTTTTTTTTCTTCTTCAATGCTTGTTCCTCTGCTTTTTGTTGTCGACTTTCTTCACAAGCCTTGGCAGCTACTTCAGCATACCAACTTTCTCTATCTTGAGCGTAATAAAAAGGATTGGTAATTGGATTATCGTCTTCTATTAAATTCTGTAAAAAAAAAAAAAAAAAAACGCCATTATAAATAAAATAAAAAATATAAATAATAATAACTTTTACATATTTATAACCTTGTCACTTACCTCCTGTAAATTTGGTCTCTCGGGTTCTTCATCAAATACTGAAGTTCTATTATGGTTTATAATATCTAGAACAGGACTGTAGCACGGTGAGGTTGACATGATTCTGAAAATAAGAATGATAACAATATTAATATAATAAGATTTATAAAAAAAAATACACATTTGAAAAAATTGTTCTTACCTCGAAAGTAAATAAATGACCGGACAAACGATCTGCTCACGTAAATGACAGCAGCGCAATGAAGAGATCGCATTAAAAAATTATATACAAATGGAGCATGTGATGTCATTATTGTAATTTAAGAATAATATCTTAAATTACAGTTTCGTCTAAACACACAAGTCTAAACTTGTTGATATTGCGGACAAATGTTCTATTCAGGTATAACGTATTAATTATATACATTTTTTATCAATATATATTTGAAGGACAGAAAGAAATAGAAGTAATACGCAAAATGAAGTTGATCAAGCAACCCATATCGCTTAAAATTAACAATATAAATATCAATGAATCCCCGCATCTAATCAGGCATAGTATTTTACTACCTAACACAATTCGCTGTGTTATATGCGGTCCTTCAAACTGCGGTAAAACTAACACAATGATTAGTTTGCTGCTGCATGAAAACGGGATGAAATTTCAAAATGTTTATCTTTACTCAAAAACAAGTTTTCAGTCAAAATATCGTTTCTTAAGCGAGGTGCTAAGAAGAGTGCCTCAAATAAAATTCTTTGAGTTCAATGATGATAAAGATGTTATATCTCCGAGTGAAGCTTTACCGAACTCTGTATTTATTTTTGATGATGTTGCGTGTGAAAATCAAATAAATATCCGCAATTATTTCTCTATGGGTAGACATAAGCAAATTGATTGCTTCTACTTATCACAAACCTATTCAAAAATACCGAAACAATTGTTGCGTGATAATGTTAATTTTCTAATAATATTTAAACAAGATGATGTGAACCTGAAGCACATATATGAAGAACATGTTAGCTCTGATTTATCATGGAATCAATTTAAAGACATTTGCAAAACAGTTTGGAAAACTCCTTTTAATTTTTTAATCATTAACAAAGAGTCCCCAATAAATAATGGAAGGTACAGACAGAATTTCGATACCTTCTTTAATTTTGAATGAAGTTGCATATTTATAACGAGCTTCATAAGAATACAGTTTAGTCTAAATCTATTATTACTTGAATTCACTTGTTTAAGAGGAAGATGGAGAAAAATATTAAAATGGAATTAATGAAGTCTGTCGACTCCATAAAAAGAAAAATAAAACAAATGAAAAATCAGGAACATGAAGTGAACTTATCGCTAGATAAAATGCTCAAACCTGTTTCGGAGCCCCTCAATAGCCTTGTGAAATCTAAAAAAAATCTAGAAAACAAAAACCATATGGAAAATGTAATATCCGAAAATTCTATAGCATTCGAGTCAGACGAAAACAGTTCGAGCTCTTCGACTAAATGTGATGACTTTCACGATGCTGTATTAAATTCTGCAAGCACTCCTAAAAATAAACAAAAAAATAGTTTAGAAACTTCATTGGAAAGTAAAGACATTTATGGTATTTATGATGGATTAAATGTTCCTTTTGGAATAAGAACTGAAAACAAAACTTTAATGATGGGCAAAGAAATAGTTTCATTTTCTAAAATTGATAGTTTAGACAATGAAAATACAGTTTTGGTTAAAATTGGTGGTAAAACTTATAATTTAACCCCTGGACTTAAAGAACTTTTACTCCGAAGTAAACCTGATTTAAAGTTAATAACAAACATAGATAAACTTGTTTATAAAGATATCTTACATCAAACTAACGCCCATAAGAGAGATTTTAACCCCAGTGGTCAAATAAGAGGTGATAAAGGAACTAAGTATCGACAAATTATCAAGCCATTATTTTGCGAGACTTCAACTGAAAAAAATCAGATGAAACTTGGAGGTAGTTTGCCAAAGCTAAAAAAATATAAAACGTACACTGACTTGGTATATTGGGATGATCCCAATGAATTAGTCGAGAGATTAAAATTATTAGTAGCGTCAAGAGATGCCGGCAACACAAATCATGATAATGAAATTTTATCAATAATTGAAGAATTGAAAGAAGCTGACGTTATTAAAGAATAAATAGTAGGAATAAGGCACCCTTCCTTCAGTATCACAAAAGACTTGATATTGATATAATTAAATTTGTCCCAAAAAGAAAAGAAACATGAGCAAAGCCGATATTGTCAACGAAATTCATAAAAACGCGAGGGTGAACTTTCCTCGAAGACACGTTATCATGAAAGATATAGATGATCTATGGCAGGCGGATTTAATTGATATGCAATCAATTAGTGGAGAAAATAAAAACTTTCGATTTATTCTCACAGTTATTGATACATTTTCGAAATACGCTTGGGCTTTTCCTTTGAAAAGCAAGACTAAAGACGTTGTCTGTAATACTTTCAAGATGTTGTTAGATAAAGGGCGAGTTCCAAAAAATCTACAAACGGATAACGGAACAGAATTTTATAATAACTTATTTCAAAAGCTTATGAAATCCCATAATATTAATCATTACTCAACATTCTCAACAAAAAAAGCGTCAATAGTAGAGAGATTCATTAGAACATTAAAATCTAAACTTTATAAGGAATTTAGTTTAAAAGGAAACTATAAATGGATAGATAAAACTCTTGATAATGTAATGTATAAATATAATCATACTTATCATCGGACAATTGATGAAGTCCCAGCAAATGTAAATAATAAAAATAAAATACGCATACTGGAAAAATATGTAAGCTTGGCAAAAAATGTAAATAATAAAAGCAAGTTTAGTGTGGGTGATTATGTACGGATCAGTAAGTATAAAGGGACCTTTGAAAAAGGATACACCCCTAACTGGTCGACAGAAATATTTAAAATTAAAAAAATACAAAATACAACTCCTATTACATATTTAATTGAAGATACAATTAGAGGTCTACCTATTTTAGGGGCATTTTATATGCAAGAGCTTCAAAAAACGAAACATCCAAACGTGTATCTAGTGGAAAAAGTTCTTAGAAAAAAAGGAAACAGAGTTTTAGTGAAATGGCTAGGTTTGCCTTCAACTGAAAATAGTTGGATTGATAAGTCAAATAAATTATAACAGATAAATCAGAGTAACTTAGCTTTACAATAACTATTTATTAAATATTTAATCCCCCGATACTTTTTAGTCTTATGATGTGTATTGGAGAGAGCAGTCTTCTTAATTGGCTAATAAATCATTTGCCATTAGAATTACACTTACCAGGCTACAATTATTGCGGTCCTGGCACGAAATTAATCAAAAGGCTTAAACGTGGAGATAAGGGTGTTAACAAATTAGACGAATATTGTAAAGAGCACGACATTGCCTATCATAAGTCCTCAAACTTAGAAGATCGTCATAAGGCAGATTTAGTTTTATTAAATATGGCAAAAGAGCGCGCAGTTACCTCGGATGCTAGTCCAAGCGAAAAGTTCGCAGCGCGTTTAGTAAGCAATATTATGTCAACAAAAATTAAAACTGGTTGTGGCTTAAAAAAGCGTAGCAAAAAGTGTTCTCGTGAAGTTACAGATGGAAAAAGTTTAAATCATAATTTTAAGAAGGTTATAGCCAAAACAAGAAGACATATAAAAAAATTAAAACCAAAATGTAAAAAAGTTGCAATAGAATTAGCTATGGCTGCTGTCCGAGAATTATCGGGTAATTCATCTATTAAACTTCCTCGAGTTATTCCTATACCGAAAACCGGTGGTGTTTTACCTTTGATTCCAATTTTCGCGGGATTATCTGCAGTTGGCGCCTTAGCAGGCGGTGCAGCTGGTATTGCTAAAACCATTAATGAATTTAAAATGGCAAAAAAATTACTAGCTGAGAGAAAGAGACACAACGAAAAAATGGAGGCTCTTTGTGTAGGAAAAGGCCTCCACCTCAAACCGCATAAAGATGGACTCGGAATTTTCATATCAAAAGAAAAAAACTAAGATGTCGGCTACCCAAACGAGCTTTAACTAATATTGACATTTTAAAGTATGCAACTAATATTCCACATTTTAGAGGTGTTTTTATGAGAGATGAGCTCCCTAAATACCCTTTTAAAAAAGAATGTGGAGTTATTAATTTAGATAGCTCAAAAAATCCAGGCTCTCATTGGGTAGCCTATGCAAAATACAATGATTATATTGAGTATTTCGATAGCTATGGAAATCTTAAACCACCAAAGGAATTTATAAAATATGTCGGTAATAAAGTACACTATAATTATGATAATATACAGCGTGATCACCCTTTTAACTGTGGACATCTTTGTTTAAAGTTCTTAAAGAATTTTTGGTGTAGTTAAGTAATAAAATGAGTGGGATTATTCAGAAGAGTTTAGTGTACAAGCATGTCTATTACGGTTACCATCTCCGGAAATAAATCAGAATTAATTTCATACTTTCAACCACCACTTCATTTATCTGATCAGTATGAGTGCGGTTTGCTTTACTTTTCATTATTGAATTCAAAACCTATTGCTCCTAATATTGGAAGCAGTCTGTCTGTGATCAGAATCGAATGTGATCTTGTATACGGCTCATATTTCAACGGTTTACCAAAACATTTCATTCATGAATTTCTATATGACAGTGCTCAGGGTCGTCATTACATAGAAATACCGCAAAACGTAGTATATTTTCCAATAAACAAAAATAACATTTCATCTATATCTGTTAAAATTGTTGATCAGTTTGGTCATAGTATTAATTTTGGGGAAGAACACATTCAATTACGTCTTCATATAAGGAAAACAAAATGATAGTTTATAATAAAAACACATCAGTGAATATAAAACGTCTTATTTCTTCGCGGACTACTAAGGGGCACACACGTAAGAATAAATTGAAGAAATTAACCAAAGCAAATAAAAACTTTCTTAAAGCCCTTGGTTTTAAAACATGAATATCCTACAGATTACTGAATCACCACACTTTGACAGTTCAATCGAAAGTTATGAAGTCCATTCATACAATCCCTACAATAACAGCTTTAGAGAAAACGATGAAATCAGAATTCCCATACACCAACAAGACATATACGTGCTACCATCAGCCAGTTCGATTTACATCGAAGGGCAAGCAAAGTTCTTCGGTAAAGATGGGAATCCGATCAAGAAAACTGTTGCGTTCACTAATAACCCTGTTATGTATCTGTTTCAAGACATCAGATATGAAGTGAATGGTATAGAAATAGACCGTATAAAAAATTCCGGAATAACGTCAACAATAAAATCATACATATCACTAAATCAAGCAGAAAATAAAGTTGCAGCTATATGGGGTTGGAACTTAAATGGATTTCACAGTGACGGACATTTTAGTGCTGTGATACCATTAAACAAGGTTTTAGGGTTTGCAGAAGATTACAATAAAATTGTGATAAATTGTAAACACGAACTTATATTAACTAGGAGTAACTCCAATTTAAACAGTGTAATACTTACTGACGATGTTGCCCATTTTCAAATAGATATGGAAAGAGTTCAGTGGAGGGTACCACATATAAAAGTATCAGATCGAGAACGATTAATACTTTTAAAACACTTAGAAAAAGATAAGTCTATTCAGATGGCTTTTAGAAATTGGGATTTATATGAGTATCCTTTACTTCCTAAAACTACAAAACATTCTTGGTCAGTAAAGACCGCTTCACAATTAGAAAAGCCTAGATATGTTATATTTTGCTTGCAAACTAATAGGAAAAATAATAAAACTAAAGACAGTTCGCTATTCGATCATTGCGAAGTGAGCAACGTAACGCTCTTTTTGAATTCTCAATATTATCCTTATGAACCTTTGAGCTTAAAGTTTTCTGAGAACAAGTATAGTATATTATATGAAATGTATGTGAAATTTCGCCAGTCGTATTACAACAGTCCATTAGATCCGTTGCTAGATCTAAAAGACTTCAAAGAAAAGGCTCCCCTTTTTATTATAGACTGCTCAAGACAAAACGATAGTCTAAAAACAGGTCCAGTGGACGTGCGGTTGGAAATTGAATGTTCTACATCAATACCAGATAAGACAACTGCATATTGTTTGATTATAAACGATCGACTTGTAGAATACAAACCTTTAAGCAACATTGTGCGAAGGTTATCATGATTGTTATTGTCGATATTCAAGGCTTTCAAACAGAAGCCAAGGAATTTATAGCAAAAGAAATCGCAATATTGGGTGATAGCAAACTACAAGTGTTTTTAATTGAGCCGCCATTTTCATTTAAAAATCTAACAAGACTAGAAAAGAAACAAGTTTGCTGGATTGAACGTAACAGAAAGATATACTGGAGTGAAGGATTTATTCCATATTCTAATTACCAGACATTGGTGTTAAATATTTTAAGAGATAAATATGTTTACGTTAAAGGTATAGAAAAAGTTTCCTGGTTAAAGCATATTTTAGAAAATAGTAATAGTAATATATTTAATTTAGAAGAAAAAGGTTGTCCTAGTTTAATAAATTTGTATAATCAATATAAACAGTCTCAAGATGTGTATAATTGTGTTTATCATAATTCTGTATGTGCGTTAAGAAATGTATTATGTATAAATAAATGGTGTCATGATAATAAAATTATAAACTAAAAATATATGTTTTTTATAGCTTTTTATCCCTTCCAATCCTATCTGATCACGACTATAAATTGTTTGCTACCGTTAGACGATGTCACTTCACCATCATAATTTATAAATATTATCAAGTACTAAGTAGAGGACAAAGTGGTCCAATATTTTGTCACATCTCTAAAGACACATTTGGCGCATTGGTTAAGAGTGCTACATCACAATGTAAATAGTAGGTTTAATAGATGCCTTAACAAATGCGTCAAAAGTGTTTTGCTGGTTCGATTCCCGCACAGAACAAATGAATATTTGTTCCAGCTTGGTTTTTATGATTTTTTACATTATTTTATATTATAATCAATTACTCTATCTCCATAATACAGTTAAGTAAAAAAAAAAAAACAATCCTCAATTCTTTTTCTGGATTTCTATCCGTATCCAAGGCACCGATGACATTAACTTGCACGGTTGCTAATATATTGAACGCTGTAGCGCTCAATACATTTCGGTTTAACGCGGTGCAGCTATCGAACATGATATTGTTGTAAAGTACGCTCGATAGTTTTGCTCCACTGTAGTTCGACGCCACGCCAACGATCGCGATAATGTGCGACGGTATAAATTGAGGAGTTCTGAATCTGATCAACCGTTCGAGTGAACTGCTGTGAACTGGAGGCAATCACAAAGAAACGGTAGCAACAATTCGCTCATCAGTTTAAAAACCGTAGTGGATAAAAATACATCGACAAGTCAATGATAGGTATTAGTTCTCGATTATAAAATTGGGGCTTCTGTATCACTCGCGCGATCGATTATAAAATTGGGGCTTCTGCATCATGAGCCGAGCGAAGCGAGGCGAGTGATGCAGAAGCCCCAATTTTACCCTACTGAACTGCATGTCTGCTGCAAGTCGAATGCAGCCCAACAGCAAGTAACATTCTTTATATTCACTCTTGAACGTCAAGGACATTTTCTTAAGCAATAAGGGCAGCAAATTATTTGATGAATCAGTTTTTAATTTAAAAATAGACCTAATCCATAGGAAATTTGGTAACTCCAGTAGTCTTCTTTTGTTTATTTAAATTGTAAAATTACTTGCTTGCGATGTTAGATAATATACAATTTTGTTCTTTATTTCCGTTTTTATAACTAAACTGTAAATTCCAATGAAAACTAATCATAAACCCTATACCCTAATATAAGATCATTAAAATTTGACTATTTTAGCTTTTTCCATATAAACATTAACTAGCCTAATCTCACATTCCTACACCCTCCTCCTCCTTTTTTAATAATTAAATAAATTTACAAAGTAAATATAATATAGAAAAGAAAACTTAGTAGCTAATAAAACAACCGACTTTTAACTACTAGGTGATCACTAGTATTCAGAAATAAATAAATTATCTAAGTGCCCCGACAAACATCAGCCTGTATTTGAATTAATTTAAATTGTGACCACCCTTAACACTTAGGGGTATGAAAAATAGTTTACGTCCTCTTCTCAGACCAACTTAATATACACACAATTTTTTATAAGAATCAGTCCAGCCGTTTTGAAGAGTTTTGTTGCAAACACTGTCACATGAGAACTTTATAAAGGTACTAGTAGACGTCCCGCGGTTTCACCCCGTGGGAGTACGGGGATAAAAAGTAGCCTATGTGTTAATCCAGGGTGTCAGCTAACTCCATACCAAATTTTATTAAAATCCATTCAGTAGTTTTTACGTGAAAGAGTAACAAATATCCATCCATCTATCCATACTCACAAACTTTCGCGTTTATAATATTAAGTAGGATTTAAGAAAGGTATTAGAACATAAAGTAAGGAAACAAAACAAAACAGAAATGTTCCTATGTTTTTGTTTGAGTAGCAGCAGATTGTATTATTTAAAAAAATAGGTATTTGCTAACACTCAACACAACATTATTTTGTGTTTCCTGAACTTCATCATTTTATTGCCTATTTTTCCCAAAAGGAAAATTGATATTTATTCTATTTAACAAAGCAGGTTAAGTATTAAGTTCAAATCTGCACATACTCTGGAGTCTGGTTTAGACTGTTGAGTTTGAACTTCCAATCCTAAAGTAGGTAATCGAAGGTCAAGGTCAAGATCTTGCCTGATGCGGTCTTCCCGTCCAATTATGATTTAGGTGTCTTCAAGGCTAGAGTGTATAGGCTCTTAATAAACTAGCGCACTTCACCATCACTGATTGCATCACTGCTTACCATTAGGTGGGATTGCAGTCAAGCACTGGTTTATAATACTTATTAAAAAAAAAATACAATGTAACATAGAATTTTCATTGAAGAAACTTGTTAGTATGAATAAGACCTCTAATTTATTACATAAAAATGGCTGACTGAAAGTTCAAAGATAGGATTGTGTTTTTCTATTTGTCTTGAGAATATTTGACCAGAAACTACTAGAAGTTGAACCTCTTTTTAGAAGATAAGTATAACAATATACAAATGCTACTCTGCATATTGACTATGGGCTACCCCATATCCTGATATTAGAGTGTATGATTTTGAAAACTATTCTCTCTAGTTTTCAATAAAACGGCAACAAGCCCAAAATGTTCGCAGACAAGATGACTTCAGCAACATAATTATAATGAAGTGAAACTCTTTCTTCTAATACTTAAGTATGCCAACTCTGTTGTGTTTTGTTATAATTGTAGAGAATAGCTGCCCCGGAAAACTTCACCTTAGAATCAATTTATTAGTTTTATTTAGTATTTATTAATTAAACCCCGGAAGGACACCGGTGTCCGCCTGTCATTGTCTTTCTATTGTGTCTCTAATTACCTCAATAGAAAGGTTAATGTAATCAATTAATTTATTAATGATTAATTCAATTTACAAAGTAAATAAAATATAGAAAAGAAAACTTAGTGGCTAATAAAACAACCGACTTTTAACTACTAGGTGATCACTAGAATTCAGAAATAAATAAATCCATCCATAAATATCATTCCATTTCTAAAATTACTGAATATACACACAAAATTTCATAAGAATCGGCCACGCAGTTTCAGAGGAGTTTTGTTACAAACTCTGTGACACAAGATATTTTACATATTAGAAGATTATGTTCCTTTATTTTTATTAGTATGTTATCATGTATACCGTGACTTATTATCTTTTACTAATAAATCTACAATATTATATACAACGTGGCGCTACAATGGTGACATTAATTTAACACATGGGTAGGGCTAGTGGCCATTAACCACATAAATTATGATTGGTTAAAATAATTGGTAATTTGAACAAAAACATTTTTCAAACAAACTAAATAATAAAAAAGTGACTACAATTGGGATCACTCTGTGCAAAAATTCATTCATGAAATTACTTACCTAGATGCACGTTACTCGTTTACGTTTACTCAGAGCGGCAACGCGTCGCTTCGCGCGCTGGCAACCGCGCAACGGGGGTGAAACGGAGAACGCGCGCGCCGACAAAAGGATTGAGGTATTGCTTATTCGTTTCAATTTCTTTGACGCGATGTTATGATCCGTGACCCCGGCAAATGACCGCTGCACTATGATTATTTTTGTACAGGATGCTTATTTCTATATTTTTTTATTTTTTGAAATTAATCAGTAAATAATGACGTTTTATGGAAATAAAATTACTTCTTAAAACGAAACTGGGATAACGTATACGTGTGTTAAGTTAATGTCACCATTGTAGCGCCACGTTGTATATATAAACTTTTGGTGCACCTAAGTTGAATAAAATAAATAAAAGACTTCAAATATCAACTACTTATTAATTCATTAAACCCCATGAGGACACCGGTGTCAGTGCTGTCATTGTCTTTCTATTGTGTCTCTAATTGACAGGATTGAAAGTTTAAGTGACTAGGTGAGATAATCAAAATTATTTTAAACAACAAGTGGGAGTCTCTTAGGTCTAAAAATTATGATACTATGATATATTTAATGAGTCATTACTAATAGTAGCTGTCAGCAGTTGTTTCCTGCTATATTCTCTAACATAAATATAAGCTTTGCAATACAAATCATTCATGTATTAATGTAGTCCTTTCAATTATAAGCTAAGCTATTATTGTAAGCTTTGAAATACAACTTTCTATATTTATTTTTTATTTTATTTTTATTTATTAGGATCTCCAACCAAGAATACACCTTACATGCTATTTTATAGAGTATAGAACAAACATCTATGTGTTCCCTTAGTTATAGGAGACCACATATATTAATGTGGAGTGCTATCATTTACTAACTATAGAAATATTGAATTGGTTTAAGTTATCTATGGCTGTCCAATCAAACTTAAGATAAATAAAATAGCAGATAAGGACAGTTACAAGTGGCAAAAAGAAATAACAAACCATAAAATTATCTATTCTAAAGGCAAAATTTAAATACAATAGTACATAGCATGAATTAAATATAAAGTTTCAATCAATCATGATTTTTAAATCAATAACTTGATTTAACAATTGAAAGTAACGTTTATTAAGGTATTATTGTTATCATAACATAACCTATACAGCAATTAAAAAATTAACTATCTATGCTTCAGAATGCAAGAAGAAAATTATAACAATAATAAAAATTTCTAACCCAACATGTTATCCGAAGGTTCAGGCACGTCGCGGTTTGCTTATTAGTATTTAACATGCACACGACATCACAATGCCAACAAAGTGACTCATACTCATTCTCAGGAACACTCAGAAAGAAGAGCAACAGTTGTATTTATCAAGAATACCTGCAGATTTCAATGTTTCAATCTGTCACCACGGCCAATTTCAAGCGATAAGAAAGTCATCAAAAACATGATAAGCTCATTTTCATAGTATGACGCCCGAACCAGCAACTTAATCTCTATCAAACTATACCACACTTATATGCAAAATATTTGAGACAGGTTCGAATATATGCGTTTAGGGCAACATACGTCAGACAAATTCATGTCGCAAGACTTGCAAGATACAGTTATTCATACACAAACAAGACCAGACCTTTCCGAGTGGCGATGTACTCACCCTTCTGATTTGCATTTGTCTCCATTTCGAAAACTATGAACACATCACATTATCACTAAAACACTGTAACTTTAACAAGCCATCGCACATTTTCTGTATGAATTCCAACAAACTGCATCTATTATTTTACAAAAATTAGGACAAACAAGCGTGCAGGAGAAATAAATTTCACTGTTTTTGATATACGTCAAACATTTTTTTCTACACCATGCTGCGATATGAAATCGAAATAGGTATCTGGCTTTTAGCCCAAGCGTTGGTTGGAATGCAATAGGAACTCCGATTTTCAAGTTGTTTAGGAGACAAGCCACTGAAGCCACGAGCGAGTCCAGGCTATTTATAGTATTAATGTATTGGATGAATTATTTTCCTCGTAAGTGAAACCACACCAGATTACCAGATCAGCATCACCATCATCGGCATCATCCTATTATAATGATTGGCTTCACTTCTTCAGCGATTGTGTTATATTAGATTTATGTCAAAGTGATAGTACCTATTGATGTTTAAATATTCTTAAATATTTCGCAACAGTTCGCGTCTTGAGAACTGTTAACCTCAGAAATAGGTTGTGCAAAATTAATGTGCAGTTGTCAATCAAATCTATATTGTAACAACAACATTTGCTATTAAGCGCGCACGCGCATGGCGTGCCTACTCCGCGGTACCCGAGACAACACCAAGGGGCGGAGCTTCGGTCCCCGCCACGCGCCGGCCGCTTTATAAGGCGCCCACGCGCGCCGACCAGCAGTGCGATTCTAGTCAAATCACCGCGTGAAAATGTAGGCGTAGTGAGGGCGAATTGAGCTATCATTCCATACTAATGCTAGGCATTGACAGTTCACTTCACTCAAGTTTTCACGGCGTGACTTTTACTGAATCGACCGGCAGTTCAGTGTGTGTTCACTGCGCTCTCGGACTGCTCCAACCTCACTGGTTGTACAGCTCTGGGAACTTGTGCTCACGTTACACCTCCTACTCTCAGTATATATATTTGTGTCTCTGAATTGTACTGTTTAGTTTTACTACGCAAAAATATAGTTGGAAATCGTTATAAGTGTTTTTTCTTCGTTACAATCTGGCGCACAACGTGAAGCCGAATCCAGGGAGCAAGTTAGAAAATTTACGAAGACTCCCTCATCGGACTTTGAAGATGGCGATGTCCAACGAACAGTTCCAGATGTTCCTTCAAACCATCATGGCTTCCAAACAAGGAACATTTGCATCCTGCAACATTACCTACAGTGGACAAAAGGACACGGACGCAGTCGAAGCTTTTTTAGCAGCAGCGACCACCTACAAAAATGTGGAAAAGCTGAGTGACTCGGTGCGCTTCAAGGGCTTCCTCTCCTTCTGCGTGATGAAGCAGCGGTATGGTGGCAAGGCGTGAAAAATGGTGTAGAACAGTGGGAAGAGTTTTGTAACAAACTGCGTCATACGTTCGCTCCCCGGAAACCAGCGTATATGATATACCACCAAATAACACACGAGGTCCAGGAGCCTGATGTCACCACGGAAGCATTTATTGCCAAGAAGCGGGCATTATTTGCATCGGTACCCCCACCCGCACCGACCGAAAGTCAAAAAATAGATTTGGTGTTCGCGCTCATACGGTTGGAGATACGGAACCGCATGCCGCGAGATTCGGTACCAACTTTTGATAAACTTCTGGAAGCAGCTCGCGGTATCGAAGAAACTCTGCAAGAATACGCACATGGAGCTAAACCTACTGAAACACCTATAGCTCAGATGCGAAAGGCAAAACAGCGATGCAGTTTTTGTAAAAACCCAGGACACACAGTTGACGTATGCCGAAAGAAGAAGCGTGCTGAAGGCACAGTCTTAGTGGCGGCGAAAGATGTTGCTGAAATCCAGACGCAGGCACCATCTCCTTCTCAACCTAAATTTTCATGTTATGGCTGTGGCGCACCCGGGGTTTATAGAAGCAACTGTACCACCTGTAAGAAGTCGTCACCCATTAAGAAGGAGGATTTGAAGTTTTGCTCCATCGACATACAACCTGATGCATATTCACGGCCCGTCGTGTTCGTGGAGATCGAGGGAATCAAAGGTACTGCCTATATTGATACCTGTGCAAAGATGAGTGTCGCATCGTACTCCTTGTATCTAGCTCTGGTCGAACGCGGATGTAAGTTCGAGGAACAGCCCGTCAACCTGACATTAGCTGACGGAGTGACAAAAAGTCAAAGAGTGTTAAGGTGCAGAGTCGAGGTTAACTTGATAGGTCGAAAGATACATACGACATTCATCGTGTTACCTGGAGCAAGAGAGAATCGTACTCTTTTAGGTGTTGGTTTTCTGCGGGACGCGGGTGTGATCATCAACATACCGCAGTACACCTGGAACTTTGTAGAGGAACCTGAAGACCAGTACGAGTTGTACTCTGAAGAGTTCGCAACTTTCGAAACCACGATCTTCAGTGAAATGATGGAGTTGCCAAGCCCAATATCATCACTCATAGATAGCGAAGATAGGTCAAGTATTGCGACCGTTCCACCTACTCCACCACCAACACCCCCGCCAATGGAAATGCCTCAAACTCCATCAACACCAACCAACCAACCAGTCGATAACGTCGACTATAAGCTGGCTCATATAGATCTTTCCAGTACGCCTCCATCAAAGAAGAAACCACGAATGTTCGATGGCTTCTCTCCTAGTTTCACGGACTTTATGCTGCGAGACGCACAAATTAACGTTCACCGGGAAGACATCCAGTTATCCCCTCAAAGTGCCAGTCTCTTTGACGCACACGATTGGGAAATACGTATTGACTCAATTGACATAGAACCACAAATCACAAATGCTCAGAGGGAGCAGTTGGATGGGCTTCTACAGAAAAACCGGCACATCTTCAATACCAAGCGGGAACCAACAAAACTAATTGAGCACTGCATCAAAACCATCGACGATAAGCCAATCTCGGTCCCACCATACAGGCTCTCACCACCCCGCAAAGAAGCTCTTCACCGTGAGATTAACGCCATGCTGGCTGATGGTATTATCGAACCCTCTTCATCCCCATGGGCTGCACCTGTAGTTCTTGTACCAAAGCCCAATGGGAACATCCGACTCTGTGTGGATTATCGCCGGCTCAATGCAATTACGATACCCGATTCATACCCAATTCCGCGGATTGATGACCTCTTACATGATGCCAAGCCGACCCCATATATGACACTACTAGATTTGAAAGCAGGCTATTGGCAAGTGGGAGTGCGCAAACAAGACCAAGAGAAGACTGCATTTATTACACCGTTTGGCATATTTAACTTCACCCGCATGCCGTTCGGTTTACGTAATGCTCCAGCCACATTTCAGCGATTGATTGATCGGATGCGAGTGGGTCTACCTGATGTGAAGCTTCTCGCATATTTGGATGACCTGGTAATACTATCACCATCCTTTCATACACATCTCGAAGATCTGGAAAAAGTTTTTAATAGGCTTGCAGAATTTGGCCTAACAGTAAATCGAGAGAAATGTCGCTTTTGCTGTTCAACTATAAAATACCTTGGACACTATATTACGCCAAACGGACTTCAAGTGGACCCCGAGAAAACAGCCGTAATTAGAGAACTCCACACACCAAAAACCTTAAAACACCTAGTGAGCTTTCTACAGATGTGTTCCTGGTATCGGCGATTCATCCAAGACTTCGCAAAGGTTGCAGAACCTCTCACTCGTTTAACTAAAAAGAACGCTAAGTGGGAATGGACTGAATACCAGCAAAATGCCTATAACGAACTGAAAAGACGCCTGACTTCCGCCCCAATACTCAGGCAGGCCGATGAGACCAAGCCTTACATAATAAAAAGTGACGCAAGCTCTTACGCAATCGGAGCAGTATTGGTCCAGGGGGAGGGCGAAAATGAGCACCCCGTCGAGTGTGCTAGTCGTCTTCTGACATCAGCGGAACGCAACTACTCTACCACAGAACGAGAGGCACTCGCTATCGTTTGGGCAGTAACAAAATTCCGTGGTTACATTGAAGGTCTTCCTGTTACCATAGTCACAGACCATCAAGCCTTGAAATGGCTTATGTCATTGAAAACGCCCACAGGAAGGCTTGCAAGATGGGCACTATTATTACAAGCATTTGACATAACAATTAAATACGCGCCTGGGAGAACAAACACCGTCGCTGATTGTCTTTCTAGACCACCATGTAAGGAAGAAACGGTTCAAGTATGTGACGTTTGTACAGTGACCGTAGACATGCCCTTACGTAGTACAGCTGAAATTAGAGAAGAACAGTTAAAAGACGAAAGATTAAGATCGATACTGAAGGATTTAGAAGGAATAGACCACGATGAGAAGGCAGTATATTGGAGCAATAAAGGGTACCTTCTAAATAATGGTATACTCTATCGACATAGTCCCCATTCAGACTCTGACGAGGCGCAATTGGTTGTACCAGACCACGAATGGGCTAACGTCTTGGCGATATATCATGATGATCCTTTAGCTGGCCATTATGGTCGGGATAAGACTTACCGGCGAATCAGTCAGCGATATTATTGGACTGGAATGAGGAAATATGTTGATAGTTATACGAAGAATTGTTTAGAGTGTCAACGATACAAATCAACAAATCAGAAACCAGCGGGGCTACTTCAAACTACCGCGATGAGCCAAACATTTGAAGTCATATCTTTTGATTTATTTGGACCATTGCCAACATCGCCGGATGGGAAAACATGGATCCTCATTGTGGAAGATGTGGCAACTCGTTGGGTGGAACTGTTTGCCCTACAACAGGCCACTGCAGAGACCTGTGCTATGACGCTTATCAATGAAGTGTTCCTTCGCTATGGACTTCCCCGACGTATGATTAGCGATAACGGGCCTCAATTTGTTAGCTCCATTATGCAACAAGTCGTTTTTTCACTAAATATCAAACATGCATTCACACCCGTTTATCATCCGGAAACCAATCCCGTGGAAAGAAAGAACAGGGATTTAAAGCCCCAGCTCGCTATCCTAGTCAAAGAAAAACACAGGAACTGGCCAGAACACCTTCCTAGTATTCGATTCGCAATGAACACAGCGAACAGTCTCTCAACTGGATTTACACCTGCCTATCTGACTTTCGGGAGGGAACTAAGAACGCCAGATGATACATCTCATGACTTTCGAAAAATTCTACAATCAGAGAACTTTATACCGGAAATTACGCCAAAGTTAATGCAGTTGGCTACTACTTTAGAAAAGGCTCGAGACGTACATGAACAATTTGAGGAGAGACGAAAGAAATATGTGGATCAACGTCGGCGAGAAGATCCGGGTTACAATCCTGGTGACCTTGTACTCGCCAAGCTACATTCGTTGAGTAATGCCACTAAAGGTGTAAGTAGCAAATTTGCACCACGCCGGGATGGACCTTACCTTATTAAGAAGCAACATGGTCCGTCATCCTACGAGCTTGCCGATCCTAAGAAACCTGATGTTGCGGTCGGAGTGTATCACTCTTCCGCTTTGGTACCCTATGTCGGAGATTGTCCTGAGCTACCAGACCCTATCCAGCCTATTAGAAAGAGAGGGCGGCCGCGTAAACAACAAGCCGAGGTTGTGGATAATGAGGTAGAAGCAAAGAAGCGCGGCAGACCCAAACCTAATTCTTCTGATCCTGGATCATCGTCGGGACGACTTCAGATCCAGAGGGGGAGATTGTAACAACAACATTTGCTATTAAGCGCGCACGCGCATGGCGTGCCTACTCCGCGGTACCCGAGACAACACCAAGGGGCGGAGCTTCGGTCCCCGCCACGCGCCGGCCGCTTTATAAGGCGCCCACGCGCGCCGACCAGTGCTGCCACCTTAGCGCTTTCGGAGTTAGATCTAGCGCTTTTTTGGAACACTTAGCGCTGAAATTTCAATTTTAACTCCTAGCGGAAAATATAGCGCTTTTTTGGCAGACCTGGCACAGACACGATAAACGCAAATTTACATAAACGATTGGGATTATCTTACAAAAAGGCTTTATGTCGGGACGGCTACCGTCGGGAAAATCGTTGTTAAAACTACGATTTTCCCGACAATGTTCTAACATACGTCACGTCAAACCAAAAATATAAATGGAAATTACAAAACCCTCACAAACCGCAACTTGGAACTACAAAAATTCAGTCTACAGAACCTGCTCAGACAACGAAAGCGATTAGGCTCTTTATTAATTTAGATTTAAAATGATTAAAACAAATTTTTGGTAGGTATTACTTGTGTGTGTGTTTTTTTTTATGCAATCTAGCGGAATCTAGCGCTTTTTTCAAGCACTTTTAGCGCTTACTGGCTTCAGAGAGGTGGCAGCACTGGCGCCGACCAGTTCAGTGTGTGTTCACTGCGCTCTCGGACTGCTCCAACCTCACTGGTTGTACAGCTCTGGGAACTTGTGCTCACGTTACACCTCCTACTCTCAGTATATATATTTGTGTCTCTGAATTGTACTGTTTAGTTTTACTACGCAAAAATATAGTTGGAAATCGTTATAAGTGTTTTTTCTTCGTTACAATATTATAATAATAACAGAATGCCATGTTACGCTCATCAGATAATTGTAAAGCCTGTTTTTAGAGTAATAAAATTACGTGAAGCCAGCTTTAATATGTGTACAAAATATCGTATTTCTCACTAGACAGATTGAACTGTAAGATGAATCGTCTAAAGTCCCTCTATATAATTTTGGCCTTGAGATTATTATATTGCAGACCTTAGACTATATACCTTGCAGACCTTGTAACAGTGTTTTTATCACATAGTACATTATAGTTTTTATTAGAGTCCGACCGAAACTGGTTTTCCGGTCGAAACCGAATATTCGGCCCTGGCTTCAGTTTCGGCCGAAACCAAAACCGAAACTGATGTGGCCAAGTATAAAACTCCTTAAAATACTGAAATTTGATCCATTTTACACATTATGCTGCATTAAATAGGACATGAAATTAAAACACAGTGTATTAAGTTTGATGTAATCATTTATTTATTTATAAAAATATTAATAATATTTTTCAAATTAAGTTCTCAGGGTGTTTATCAGCGTGCACGACTACTTCTGAAATCAGTTTCGGTTTCGACAAAAGTTTCGGCTAATTTAGGCCGAAACCGAAACTGCCGCCGAAACTTGATTTTTGGCCGAAACCGAACTTTCGGTATTCGGTCGGACACTAGTTTTTATATAGTTGTGGGGTCGAATTTTCGACGGACAAAACAACCGACTTTACGACGACGAAAACGGTGGCAGAAAACGGTCATCTCGTCGTCGTCGCAAGACGCGCTGTGGTCTAGGCACCAGAGGTATGAGGAACAGGGTGTACCTACATAATGTGCCACATCCCCCATTGTAAACGATCGGGTGTTGGGTCGGGTGGGCTATTACTGCCCGACGGTTGTTGTCGGGAACTTGTATACGTCAAATGGCGCGGATAACTTTACCGCGATGTATATCCTACATCAGTCGTTAGTTCGTATGTGGTGAGATAGATGTCACTACACACCAAAAAAGGTTGTGGTCACATCACAGCCACGCAAAAACAGGCCACTGGCCAATAGCACTGAACGGTCAGACTACGAATTCGTCGATTTTGTTCCCGCAAAGAAACCGTTAAAAAAAGGTATGACACTCCAGCCAAGACCTTGTACAGTTGTACGAAGGCAAAGTATAGATGCAAACACTAGTTTTAGCGTTGCAATATTAGGGGTGTGGGCATGGCCATCATGACCACAAAACGCATTTTTTTTTTGTAAAAGTTTTTTTTGCAATTTTTAGTTTCTTCGTATGTAGGTAAAGAAAGTCTTTCAAAACTTGAAAGAATCATTGAAATCGGTTGACAATTGCAAAAGAAGTTCTTTCTAAACATTCATCTGTACATAATTATCTGCCGGGAGTCCGGGACCCTTTTAAAATTGACAGGCGTAATGTGTGGACGTAATAGACAGGAGTAAATGGAAATACATAAACTCTGCATAGACATCTGACTGTAGCAATCGCGAGTAATTTGCTGTTATGCGTTGAAGAGTTCCGTCGCCTGTCTTCTTTATCTGTTTTTCTTCACCAAATGATACATTCTAAATGAAAATGCTTGATTTGTTACCAAAAATGTAAAAATCGGTACATGTGTACCTAATGATATTTTAAGTAAAAAGGTGTAGATGAGATGTTAAAATATAAATTACCTACATATTGTTTTTACATTTTAATAGGAGACAATAAGAGTAGAATACAGACCTACAGACATCATTATTTTTTATTTAACATCAACATAAATTAAAAGTATCTACAATTCAAACATAACTTGGGATTATTGCTTTAGTGGTCCAGCAGAGTCAGGTGGGATACCAAGTTCCTCATCAGTGTAGGTTTTGGGATCAATGTACTTGAATTCACCCTGGAAAGAAAAAAAGCATAACAGTAAAAATGTAATTTAAAAGAAATTGAAATAAATAAACGAAATAATATTTTATTGCTGAATAAACAGGGCTTTTTTTTTTATTGACCCCAAACTAGCCAAGCCTGTATCTTGGGAACCAATTATTATATAAAATGAAAATAAAAACAATATTCAAACATAAAACTGAATAATTAGAGTATAAACACTGTGAATATTTTTAATGAAAAAAAAAAATCAAAAGTCATTTATTCAAATTAGGCTGAGGATCAGCACTTTTTGAACGTCAAAAATTACATGAGACAGGCGCCCAAAACGCCCCGCCCTTCGCCACTTCCTAGTGTTTTTGCTGGGAAGAAGAAGTGGCAGAACAAACTCCCCAGCAACACGTCTGTCTGATATGTTAGAAGAACATGTTGCAATGTTTCAAACACACAATGTTTTTTATTAAGACATAATTATTCAACATTTCTGTCAAACACATGGTGTTTTAAGATCATTTATTCATAATAATTGCATAGATCTGTTCAATTTTTACTGTGAGTTATCCTTACAATCAAAAACCTGTATTTTCCCAGAACATATACATATTTAACAGTTTTAAATGAATCAGAAAAAAAAGGAAATCTTCAAATTTTTTTATTATTATTTTTCCTAATTTTTTTGCCATGGTAAACGAGTGGAGGGGATATGAAGCAGAGCACAAAGAGAACCACGGATATAAGAAACACGGTATAATGATTCCATCTCATTTTATCCTTTGTTATATCTTATGAATATTTGAGTCTGTTTCTTTTTAGTGCTATTTTTTTTCGTTATTTGACTTTCAAATCACAACAATGATAAAGAAGTTTCCACTTCAAAAACTGACCAAAGACACAAAAATCTAGATAGAAAGCATGCATTAGTTGTTTGTTTTAGAAACATAATTTTAACATTATTATGTTCATTCCATGGGTTTAACCAAGACTGGTGTAAAAGTTACCTACAGTTGACGGTACATGAAGTCTAAATGTGTACACACACACATGTTATTTTCGTCACCTTTCCTTGTCGTTATTAAACAAATACTTACAAAGATGTGATCAGGTTCAGTGATACAATGCCAGATGATCCACCACCAGGCAAACCCTCCCAAGAGCTCAGCTAAGACAATGGCCTTCCTTGAGGGCATCGGTGGTGGTACTCGGTATGACCATACTCTGAAAATTATGAGCTTCATTTAACCGGATTTGATTCGCTTTAATCATTTGACTAAATAATAAAAATATTAGTAACCGGGAAATAATAATCCTGTGTTGATATTAGCCATGGCATTTTCTATGATGCATAGTTTACCAGGTCTATTTTATATGTTAAAAAACAAACAAACACACAAATCCGATTGCGGTCTCTACAATTAAATTTATAAGTATATAAGTAATGTTACGTATCAGAGACATAATAAAAATAAGAGCTCGTTCTATGATTATTCTTGACAAAAACTAATGAATGACATAACCGACTTACCCATGGCCTGCGTTTCTTTTAGCTTGTTTTACATTATCAGCAGCATTTTTCAGGCTTCGAAGGAGAACGGCCCTTGAAACTAATGTTCTAGTCAACATTGTATTATTGATTTATTGGGTTTTGACCAAAATCCAACAAAAAAAATATTACACAGCTTACGGTCTGGTTAGCCTGAGCAGTGCTGCCACCTCTCTGAAGCCAGTAAGCGCTAAAAGTGCTTGAAAAAAGCGCTAGATTCCGCTAGATTGCATAAAAAAAACACACACACAAGTAATACCTACCAAAAATTTGTTTTAATAATTTTAAATCTAAATTAATAAAGAGCCTAATCGCTTTCGCTGTCTGAGCAGGTTCTGTAGACTGAATTTTCGTAGGTACAGGTTGCGGTTTTTGAGGGTTTTGTAATTTCCATTTATATTTTTGGTTTGACGTGACGTGTGTTAGAACATTTTCGGGAAAATCGTAGTTTTAACAACGATTTTCCCGACGGTAGCCGTCCCGACATGTAGCCTTTTTGTAAGATAATCCCAATCGTTTATGTAAATTTGCGTTTATCGTGTCTGTGCCAGGTCTGCCAAAAAAGCGCTATATTTTCCGCTAGGAGTTAAAATTGTAATTTCAGCGCTAAGTGTTCCAAAAAAGCGCTAGATCTAACTCCGAAAGCGCTAAGGTGGCAGCACTGAGCCTGAGGCCTGAACTCGAGATGCATCGGAAATCGAGATTTGTCATTGTCACTTGACTTGACAGTGGTCACAGTCTGCCACTGTCAACGTCAATATTTTCGGATTCTCGTTACGAATCTGTGGTGAGATTTCGCGTTCCAGTGCTTCGAGTCAAACGAAACTTTCATTTGACTCCTTAGAAAGTTTGACTCGAAGCTCTGTAACACATCAGAATCGATGTAAGCTAATTTAATTAAAATCATTATGTGAAAAAATAAAATCATAATACCCTATCTCGATAAAGTCAGTACGAAGTTTGCTGGTGCAGCTGCTAACTAATAATATAAACTCAACACAGCCTAAACACAAACTGTGTGCAGACAAAATAAAACAAAAATATTATTTTCATTCTGGGAACAACATCTCATTTTGCAGAACTTTTATTTAACATAACATAAAAGGAAATAAACACAAGAACATTGGTAACATAATATTTTATTTTCAAATCAAAAACCTATTTCTAAATCTGTAGTGATGAGTCACTGAGTATGAATTTCACACTGAACACACATATCCTAATCATCCTATTTACTAATCAAGAAAAAGTGTACATAAATAATACAAGAAAAGTCTAGGCTTACTTAAAAAACTGTCATTTAACACATTTGATATACTACAATATCTACTTTAATAATTTATTTATGCTTATTAGATATAATATAATTACTATTTATTCTGAGCCTTATCCTGGCAACATGGCCTGTTCGCAGTTGTTCCATCTTCTAATACTGCATTGTCATCATAGGGAATATTTTCAAACTTTGCTGTGTCTTCAGTAATTCTGGCCTCTGAAAATATAGAAGAGGGTAAAAAGCTGATCTAGTAAAGGATTTAGTATAACCAGATGGAAAATAGTTAATCTTGTACACCATTCAATTTAAGTTGTTTTTATTCTCTTCAGGCAAAAAACAGCTGTTCCACCCCTTAGTATAAGTTGTTCATATAGATGAGTACAGTGACCCCTGGTTAGGATTAACACAACTTAAATTTAACCGTGTGTACAAAATTCACGTGTCACAGCATTTGTAACAAAACTCCTCCAAAATGTCTTGACCAAATCTTATGAAATTATGTGTGTATATTCTGTGGCTCCGAGAATAGGATGTAATTTTTTTTTTTAACCTGGAACCAAGTTTGCCAGGGTAGCTAGTTAATGTTTAAATATAACATACCAAATACACCAGGCTTGACTTCTCTTGCTTGGATAACTTGTGTTCTTAGTTCGATTTCCACATCTTCACCAAGTTTAATCATCTGCAAACATACAGCGTTTTAGCTGATTTCTTTAACATGATAGGGTAAAAACTGGTATGTTATTGTAGTGATTTAATTTATAAAGGTTCATACAGCCTTAATAGCTTCTTCATTAGTGACATGTTTGTTTTTACGGAACTCCTCATTTATTTTGGTTCTCCCAGCTATCAATGCTCTTTCATCTCCTGCAAAGACTTTCATCCTAGTTCTGTGCAACCTTTTAAAAGTTTGCAGGGCCTGAAAAACATGTAATAGTTAACAGCTTATTATTCAATCTTCTATAAAATTCTTAGACATTTTCTATTGTAAGGTAATAACTTTTGCTAGTTAAGAGGTCTTAGCTGCTTTTAGCATAAAGTAAATAGGTTAAATTAAACTACAAATGGGATTTTTCTTAGTGCGCACTAAATTGCCAAGTATTATTATGTTTTTTGGTAAGTACTTACTAAAACCCGTGTAGTGCTCATTGTGTAAAAATACTTTTGGTGATTATAATCACAAAATTTTAATTAGTTTGTGGTCAACTTTCTTAGCCTAGCTGTTTTTCCAAAAAATATATATATTTTTAACACTGATGATGGATGCAGGATTGCAGGTTTATTTAGCAGTGACTGAAATACTGAAATTACTGAATGTCACTGTCACTGTCAGTGTCAGTGTCAGGAGAGTAGTGCACTGCATTGAGATAGGAAAAACATCGAGACGCCGCGTTATTCTACACATACACTTAAAAAGTTAAAATAAATTGAAAAATGATATGATACAGAATATGATATATCATTTTGTCTCATTCTTTCAAATGCATTACATAATTGTATTTAATAAAAGAGACAACAATATTTTTGTTTATGCTTATTATGGCAACATATTTATGCTGGTCTTGCAATGTAGAGGATTTCCGTATAATGAGAGGTCAGTGTAAACTGGAAATGTATAGCTTGATGTGTAGCCGTGTGTACCACTCATAAGCTCGTGTTTTTGTTAAAATCGGTTCACCGTAAGCCTTCTGTAACATTTTTAGTGACTCCGAACACGAAATTCCATTAGCGATGCAAAATTTAAGACAAACTCTTTGTTTGGTGGTTTTGTCCCTAATGAAATTCGCAATACACACTCGATAATTATATTATATATTATAAAACTTAAAACAGCACTGTATTAAATATAAATAACAGATGCAACTCAAACTCCGCGCCAAAATGGAAAACAGTTGTGCCAATCTAACAACAATAAAAACAAAAAATTGAATTTGGAACCGTAAATAAATCATGTCTTCCCAATACTTTTTAAACTGAATGTAATTTAATTAGCTTACTATGCTAAAAATCTGGAATAATAGATAAGAGATCCTTCTCTTCTTCAATAAAACTTCGTCATTATCATAACAATAAAAAAAAATAAGAAAAAAAAAATATCTTAGTGAACGTTTACATTACTTTAGTTAATTCTCCATTTAAAAATCCAAATATACTTAATAAAGCATAATTATGTGCTACGAAAACAAAAACAGATTACCTTATAATTTTCCTTTCTGGATAAGCTACAACATTCAAATCATATTCTAGATCCCCCTTGTTTTTTAATATCATAAACTAAAACCAGACAGTATAATCATAGGCATACAATTCCATTAATCTATGTGTCGGCGTCAGCGATGGCTGAGCGGTATGGGCCGACATCAGGGGTTTCGTGGTACCAGGTACATAACCTTGAATAATAATCTTCATTGCAGTAATAACCTCACTTTAATAAAAGTAGTCACATAACATAACTCAGATAGGTAAACAGACAGTTTCGCACTGGACTAGTGTCTTCATTGGTGTCTCAAATCCAACTGAGCTCTGCCTAGCTTCCACTTCCCAATACGACTCCATCCACGTGACATCGCTCGCGCCATTTGCAAATGACAGCTGACGTCACGGCGTTTACCACAGACTCTGTACTAATGTAATCAACTTCACAACTTCTTATTTCTGAATATCGTTCGCCACGACATATGAATATATCAACAATATTCGCTATTATAAGTGCAAAGTTTTGATAAAAACCTAAAAGAAGCAAATTTGTACAGACCATCAAGTTACCCCAATGTTTCAAATTTTCCCATTCGAATATGATCCTTGACACGTTTGTCATATAGTTGAAAAACGATCAAAGAAATTTGACACATTGGGGTAACTTGATGTGCTGGCATCTGTATAAAACATGGAGACGTTCTTTGTTTTACTTTTATTATCCGAAATTTGAAATAAAACAATTTGAATTAAAGTTGTTTTCACTTATCTTTAAAATAAAATGTTCTGCATTCCTGCTTCTTCGAGTCTTTTATAAATGGAGTATAGACAATCGCGAAGTGCCTTAGAAATGAGTCAATGACTGCAAAAAGAAGTCAGTTTTGTTGCCTTTTTTCATTTGTTTGCTACACTGTTACTCGTTTTTCGGTCTTGCAGCCTGCAAATAAATGGTGTACGATCAAAAACTTCATTCCGACAGCGTTTTTATTTCTGGGCAAAAAAATCACATGAATTTTGTTCTTCAGATTATAACGGACTTATAAGTATTTATGTATGATCCAAGCGTGATATCTTGTTAGACTCATACCTAACTAGTATCGATACTCGTTAAAGTAACACCTACATACTATGCGTTTCAAATGAGAATAGGAACGTCGACGACCTCTATCTGTCAGATGTCACTTGAAAAGTACGGTCTGCAACGAAACCTTATTCGCGTAATCAATTATTTTTAGTTTTTCGTTTTACTAAGTCGCAGTTATATAAAATGAAAAAACGTCTTAAATGAATTAATCTTGCGGACCGTTTTCAAGCAACATCTGACAGAAAGAGGTCATTGACGTTCCTATTCTCATTTGAAACGCGTAAGTAATATATTTTCTGGTTGACACAAGCCTAGCAATGGCTGTCATTTTATGTGCCAAAATTAGTTGTCGGTATGCTCCTTTTTTTTCTGCAGGTATTTCCAGTCCATATTTTTTTATGTCTATGATCCAGACTGAAGACAGTGACCACAGAGAACAATTTACTAGTGAATTATTGACTGACACATGACACGACAGAAAAAAACTAGGCGGTATGGTCGAAAGACTTTAGCCTGCCCACTGGGCAAATTAAAACAAAAAAAG
This sequence comes from Euplexia lucipara, assembly GCA_921972225.1. Taxonomy (NCBI): domain Eukaryota; kingdom Metazoa; phylum Arthropoda; class Insecta; order Lepidoptera; family Noctuidae; genus Euplexia; species Euplexia lucipara. The sequence goes on from OV179148.1 coordinate 14,327,770, forward strand.
CATTGACTGACACTGACACTGACAGTGACACTGATAGACTCAAGACTGAGTGATAGTGATTTGCCACCGGGTATTTTATTGATAACAATTTCATCGAAATTATTGTTTCCTGCGAAAGTGCTTATTATGTAGTGTTTAGGCTGGTCTATTATATGTTGTAGATCAAAATGTCTTTCCCAATTTATCTGCTGCAAGCCGTGGCTTTCTTGGTGGGTACTCACTAGAAATATCACTTATTAAAATAAACTTTTCTACGATATAATTTGTTCAATGAATGTATTTATGAATTTAAATTATAATAATATGGTTGATTTTACATTCTTCCAGGATCTTTTAGCTGTGGGTCTTATTGTTCCACTAGTAGCCGGCCATGTACGAGAGATGGGTGGTAACCATTTGTATGTGGGATTACTTGGCTCTATTTATGCCGGATTCCAGCTAGGTTCTGGACCCCTTATTGTAAGTTTTACTCCCATAATTCAACCATACATTTTAAGTTAAATAAAAAACCATTCAATTAAATAATTTTGAAATAATGGAAAATAAAACATTTTTCAGGGCAGTTTGAGCGATCTGAAGGGCCGGAAAACTATATTGATATTGACACTGCTTATGTGTGGCATAGCATACACTGTGCTTGGACTCACACATTCAATAATCATTATAATGGTGGTTAGAGCAGTATTAGGTACATACAAGAATCAATTCATTTACATGCAAACATAAGTTATTATCACACTTCATTCCTTTATAGGTAGGCAGTGATCTCAGCATGTTTTCCCTTTGAACTTTAAACTTCTTGTTTTAAATTTGTTAATTTAAATTCAGAATTAAAGTTATAATTTATTTAGATATTTGCTCAACATAAACATAAAAAATAACTAAAACTAAAAAAGATTTTTTAAATATTTTTGTAAAGTTCCTATGCAAATTCTATAGGGTATATACAAAATTATTAAATAATTGAACTTGAAAACTTAAATAATAAAAATTGCAATACAAGTCTCATGTTCAAGTTCTATCATGTCAATTAGAGACACAATAGAAAGACAATGACAGTGCGGACTCTGTGTCCTCTTGGGATTTAATTAATTAAAGAGTTATCATATTATTATGAAAAGGCTTTATTGTTTATTTATGCTGTATAGTATTTGATTGATTGTAAGAAATAGTAGTAAAAATACCTTTTACCCCATATTTCAAAGTTTGCAAAATATAAAGTCTGAAGTAAAAATGTAGTTGATTTACTAGAGAAATATTATACAGTGTCCCTAACTAGCACTGTAATAGTGAAAATTTTACTGTGAAAATATGAATACATTGAACCAAGTCACTGAACCCTCCGTGGGGGTTCTCACTTTACTGGTTTTCCAAATAACATAGGTACTAGTTACCACTACATTCATGGTTCATGACTATGCATTTCTTGGTTGGGGCTATGGCTTGAGTCATCCAAGTTAAAAACAAAAAAAGAAGAAAAAACCTAATCAATGATAATGTTGCAGGCCTGTTCAAACAAACTCAAATGTTGACCAAGGCTTTAGTGCCTGACTATGAAAAGAATGAACAGAAGCAAGCCGAAATATATGGCAAGATGGCGGCCATATCGGGTGCTGGCATTACCTTAGGCCCTGTAATTGGTGGCCATATGGCAGAGGATAATCCAGAAAATGGATTTATGTTGGTTGCCATTGTAGTTGGGATATGTTTTGCCATCAATTCTGGTAAGGAACTATTGGGTATCATAATTTCATTTATAATATTGTTTATTTTCATATCTACTAGTACCTAATCTGCTCACGAAATGTCTTTGTCAATTTCATAGACTTTCCTTTGACTGTCTACATCCCGTTGACCAACTGTTGGTTTTGAAAAATATATAGCCAATGTTACCTAGTGTTAATAGCTTTCTAATTGAGAAAGATTTTTAAAAATCAGTTCAGTAGTGTTTAAGAGAAATCCTTAGGGCTGAGTCACACTGGAATGGCAGCAAAGCGGCAAGCTGTTTCAGTGTCATACAATTTTAAACTTTATCGTGACTACTATAAAACATAGTATCATTTAAGATAATTGAAGAAGTCGCGCGGCCGTCAGCGGTTTCGCGAGCACTCTGACGACGCTGACAAGCAAACAAATTTTAAAACAATACAAGTTTTATAGTAATCAAGATAGAGCGTAAAATTATATGACACTGACACAGTTCACCGCTTCGCTGCCATTCCAGGGTGACTCAGCCCTGACAAACAATAAAAAAATCAAACCTTTCTTTTTATTATATTATTAGAATTAAAGAAGTATTGATTAAAGAGAAATCATATTTTTATAATGTATTTTGTTTTACAGGTTTAGTATATTTCCTTCCGAAGTTGGATAAGAAGCCATCAAAAAGGAAAGAAGAAAATAAAGCAGTACAAACTAGTTTAGTAAAAATTTTGTATTCTAGTGTCCGTCAATCTTTTGTAGAGTTATTTAATATTGATTGGTCAAAATACTGGGAGATATTTATGTTCAAAGCTTTAATTGGCTTTGCAATGGGCGTTTATTACTCCAACTATTCACTTTTTTTGAAAACAGAATATGATCTTTCACCAAAATATGTGGGTTATGTAATATCATTTCAAGGCACTATAGGTTCTATATCCTGTTATTTCATAGGTTACATAAACAGCTTTTATATCCACGACAAAGACTATAGTATAAGAAACTTACATGTATTTTTGGTTACAAGTATTTCCTTATTAGGACTTGCTTTATCATTTAATGTTTTTGTCTATGCATTTTGGTTGATACCGCTAGCTATAGGTAATGCAATTGGTAGGTTAGTTACATTAGAAATGGTTTTAAAAAAGACACATGAAGATCATAGAGGAAAGCTAATTGGTGCTTCGAACAGTGTGAGGTCACTAACTGGTGTGGTTTCTCCTATGGTCTCTGGATTAATAGGAGAGTACTATGGAGTATCTTATGTAATCTATGCTTCTCTGTGTTCAACTATGTTGGGTATTGTATTGAGTTATCGGCATAAAAATAAAACAGTTAAGGTAGATTAAGTTTTTATAAAGTTTATTGATATTTATAACTAATAAAATATTTGTTTTCATAATAATGTTTTGTTAATTTCTCATCCTTTTATCAGTAATGAAGTAGTCGACGTAAACGTCTTAACAGTACTTACCTACACCATTATAAATATAATTACTTGAACAAACAATAAGATATCACTAAGTCTGAAAATGCGCCACTTATGTACAACAACTCCGATGTTGCTTAGGTAACAACTATTTATTCTTTCTCCATTGCTGCCATTTGCTTTTTTCTCATGTCTCTGATGAGTTGCTGGATAGCTTCCCTGTCTGCGACGCTCTCCGGTGGAAAGATTTGACGTTTAGTGTTTGTAACCCACTCCTCAAAATAGGTTGGTTGGTTAAAGAAGAAAAAGAGGCCCACAGGGAAAGATGTGTACATAGCCATTCTTCCAACTTCTAGTTTCCAGTTGCCCATTTTAGATTAGCTAGCAAATTTTATAGAAAGATTCGTCTTTGAGTTTTGAGGTTGTTGCTTCTTTTGAAGTTTTGATACGTCAAACAAATTGACACTCTGAGTACTCTGACAGAGTGACAGCTAAAGTCAAGATGACAGATTTTTTACGCAAAAGATATTTAACGCAGATGGCGCCAGGTAACGTAAGCAAAGCAAGACAGTTAAGGAGTGGTCGGTACAAATAAGTATTAATTTTTTCCAATTGGATTAACTAATCCGCATTGCACTTACACAAATATATACCTTTAAAGTAAATCTAACCTAATTTACGGCCTTAAAGAAAAACAATGTTTAGTGATCCAAAAATGATGGCTGATAGCCTAAGACATTCAATACTTATAGACCGGACATCACGAACAAAATTTTTGTCCGAAAAAGTGTGTCCTGCTGGATACAAGTCTATGAGTTTTTTGTAGTACGCTCCGCTACCGCTCCAATATTCATATATGTACCTACTATTCTAGATGGCGTTACTGAGACATGAGATCAAAGTTTTTCTATGACATTTCCTTGACATACCCGCTCTATAGTATTTAAATCTCTTTGCTGATAGCCCATGAAACACAACAACTGTGCTCAATGGGCTGGCTGAACACTGCACAATGTCGAGCGAAAAAATACCGAAAAAAAGCGTTTCTTGTTCTTTGTTTAATTTTCATGGACGAATCAAAAAGCAAATATAAAATTAAAATATATAATATATTTTGTTGACGGAATGCAGAGGTCATTTGGAACGGAACCATAAAATGTTCGCATATTCCCCTAGGGTCAGCTCCCCCCATGGATTCTCAGTGTAGCACGCTTTTCCAATTTTTATCTGAGGTTGAGTGCTAAATTTTTTTGAACTCGCTCATAGACTTTAATAATAATCTCGCTTCTCTCGCTCGGTTCTTCTGAATGGCCGTTGCAATATACGTTTCCAAAATTTTCAAATTATCTTTAAAACACATCATTGTGTAGGCCTATTAGACAACCCCCAAACTTGTCTGAGGCAAAGTGTTCAAAAATTACTTATACTTCTATTATCTTTAGCCATCTAAATTCGTGAATATGTAACTACATAATATGTAGAATTGTAGATGCAATCGTGTACTACACTGTAACTATTAATAGCTCTAGAAAAGGCGGTCAAAATTTAAAAAAAAAACTGAGTTGCTCCCCCTGGTCCAAAACCTGGGTAGGTACGTGAGCCCATGCATATTCCTGTTGTTGGTCACTTAGGTCATCATTGGTCGTCTCGTCGGGCGTCATCGGGCACTTCGGCCAGCGACTGGGGCATGATAAATTGCGATGCTATTACAGGAATTTACGCCGTGTAATAGCTACCATTACGACCCTTTCCAATTACAGTATCACATCGCTATGCAAGAATCCTGGCAGGACTAGAAAATAATGCAACACAATCACTGCGAAACCTCAAAATTGGTTTGTATTATCCATTTGCTTGCATGGGTTGGTAACTTTGCGGTTGCCCAGTCGTATCTCATCCCATCTAAATGGGATGAGATACGACTGGGAAGAATAAAATAATTTGTGTGGCAAATAGAATTGTGAATACCGTACCAACATGCTTTTGTATTCATAAGCCCTACCATCATCTAGCTTTGTCTTTCTCAATTATAATCCCATCAATAGATAACACTTGTTCCGTTGTTCCATAATGGAAATCAAATTCCTACATAATATTGGTATCTAATAGATGACCTACCGGCTACCTGCTAAAGTACATAAGTACCTATGTTATAGGCTACTTCATCAAAAGTAGTCATTTAAATGAACGATATCAATTTAGTAGTAGGTACCTAAGTTTAGTTAAATTAGACCACCCAAGTTTATTACGCCTGTTGTTAATTTATTACGGGCTTCTGCATCGCTCGCATTACAGTAGATAGTTGAAGGAATTGCTGTTCATTGTAATAAGCCTCAAAGTACCAACTCCGAGCCTATTATGCGTGTTACCATCTAATGCATTACGGCTGTAAATCATTTAGAAAATTTCTTGATTGGAACATAACATTTCCATTTGTGAGAGTCCTTCCTTGTTTGCTTGTTAGGTGAAAGGTCGTTAGATAGACAAGGACTAAGTATAAAAAGACAAGTGACAACGAACAATATAGGCGGAGGTGTGGTCTATTATAAAATTAAAGTTTACGATAGATATCTGGATTCAACGTAGTCGTGCCTTATGGGGGTGACATGTTCAAATGTGATCAAACCTCTAATAAACAAAGATTAAAGAGGGCGTGCCAGTAACCATATGTGCATGATCTATAGGTAGTAGGCGCAATTTTGAAACCGTTAATATCATGTTGACACACGAGTTGTGGAGTCCTGCGCTTGTACAAAGAACCGTTAAAACTCTACGCGGCGAACGCATAAAGATGTCCTTACTAGGAGTAAAATTAATCGATCCCTGGTCGGCTGGGTCCACCAGCTTTGCAGACACGGGACATAGAGCCGTGTTAGCTACGCTCGTAAATTGTCATATTAAGTGGCGCTTAATTTATGTACAAATCGGCTTACAACTGTTGGTTTAGCATTAAGACATAATGGGCTATGAAATTGAGCTATACATTATGTTTGCTTAATGTTTGAAGCATTATATTTCATTTCCTTGATTTTGTGCTGTTATGTTGCGAAGTCGGGTTCAAGATTACACAAATGGTTTAAACAATGTTCATACTAGCATCAGTGCTTCCGTCTCACGCAATACTCGGTTCAAGGAATCGGGCGGTCCATATCGGATGGTGTAGGGCGCAGTTCGCGATTACTCTGCACGATACGAGCTGTCTACGCGGCAGGAACAACATGGCAACTGTAATAACATTTGAAATAGTGTACCAAGGAGCGCATTACGGCTGGGTGCTTGGTGTATTACCTATCAGATGCCGTGCGGGCCGGAACGTGCGGCGTGCTAATGTGGACCCGGCACGATTCTGATTTGTTATCTGCCGTATTGAAACCGAAATGTTCCTCTGGTAGACCTGCTTTTATGTAATTTGTATTGAGATTAGTTGTTTGATTACCTACCTAATATAGCTGACACTGGTATAACTATTTGAATAAGGTAGGAATTAATCCCCAATAATACAATTTTTCTTTTCTGTGCGCATATACACACATCAAAAGTGTCTAGGGATCAAGCATTTTTATGCGGATTTCTTGAGATTGAGATGTGGCTTTGTAATAAATTTATGATTTTATAAATTTATATGGATCCTTTTTGGTGCATTTCATAATTTGAATCAGGAACTGTGAATCAAATTCGAGTAAAAGATGAAAATCAGCTGTCAATATTTTCCCTATAAAAACATACAACGCATTGAAGACATTATTAGTGCTACTGTTTCCCTACTACTGATTAAAACCAACGTTATTATGGAGCGGCGACGTCATTTAAGCAGGGAAGAAATGCTCAGAGCCGTGGGAATGATAGAAGCTGGTTCCCGGCAACGTACTGTGGCTTCATCACTCTTCAGGGAACTTAATTAGCGACCAAACAGTCAGAAACCGCTTGCATGAAGTGAACCTTCATTCCCGAAGACCGCTACGGGTACCACCTATAGCAATGCACAATCGTAGGATTCGATATCAATGGGCTCTTGAACACAGAAATTGGGCAGAAGAACAATGGCGTTTCGTGTGCTTTTCTGATGAGTCTCGTTTTGGTATGAGACCGGATACAAGACGTATACGACACTGGAGAACCCCTGGATGCCAACAGGGATAAAATCCTGCCAGGAAGTCCATCCTTATAGTGGTGGAACCATCATGATATGGGCGGGTATTTGGATCGGCGGAAGAACTGAGTTGATTTGGATCAGAGGCAACCTCAACGCTCAAATTTATGCTGAGACGATTGTATCAGACGTCATCGTTCCTCTACAAGTGCAAATCGGTCCCTTATTTCAGTTAATGCATGATAATGCACGACCGCACACCGCAAGAGTTGTAAGACAGACTCTCGCCGCAGCTAACATCAATGTCCTGCCCTGGCCTGCTCAGTCGCCAGACTTGAACCCGATTGAGCATGCATGGGATATGCTACAGAGAAGAGCTCTGCCGAATATGGAGGGTATCCAGTCGCAAGAAGACCTTTTTTTGTTGTTGCAACGAACATGGGTGGCCATTCCACAGCGTGATTTGGATGAACTCATTTTGAGTATGCCAAACCGATGTTCTTGTGTTGTTAGTGTTCGCGGTAGAAACACGGATCATGAATTGTTTAAGTTACCCAATAAAATTTTAAAGAAAACTGTTATTTCAGTCTTTTATCGAACTTTAATGTTAGTGGTTCAAATGTCAAAAATCCCTTTATTAGGAAAATGGCAAATTTCTTTATTAATGCAAAGGTGACTTGGTTTATCGTTACTGTGACAAACGAAAACACTTTATTTGATGAATCCTTAAAGAAAATTTTAATTAATATCAATCAGGAGAAAAGTTATTGCAAAAATATATGTTGATCCCTAGACACTTTTGATGTGTGTACCTACACACACTTTAAGATTGCTGCTCCTTGAATGTCATCCAACCCCAAAGATATTTAAAATACTATAGAGCGCGCATTTCAAGGAAATGTCATTGAAAAACTTTGATCCCATGTCTCAGTAACGCCATCTATCTATAAGTACTTACTTCTAATAAATCTGTAGAAGTAAAAATTCTGTACTTACAATTTACAACAAAAATTTTGTAGGTACATTGAAAATATAAAAAAAAAATAATGGCAGGGGGTGTTATTAGACCGACACCGAACCCAAAAATGTGATTAATTTTTTTTTTGTCTGCCTGCTTGTCTGTCTGTCTATATGTTCAGGCATCAAGCAAAAATACCGGTTCGATTACGATGAAAGTTGGTATACTTATTCTTTAATATCCTGGGCACCACACTGGATACTTTTTATCCCGAAAAAGTATATGTATAATTGTATACAATAAAAAACAAACTCAATTTTGTGGTTCGATCCCTAGACCTGACTACTGTACCAACGGCAAATAATAAGTTTGTCGTAGGTTACGTCACCCGCAGTGGCAGTTCACTAAGAGGTAATTTTCAGTAATTTTTTTGTCTGTCTGTCTATCTGTATGTGATGTGCACGCATAGTTCAAAAACTACTAAAAGGATTTTAACCAAACTTGGTACGATTGTAATCTATACGCCTGGGCAGGTTGATCTTAATCTCAGTTGTTTTTCACATGGTTAGTTGTACGTCGCTCTTTCCCGGGTCAGTAGTTCCAGAAATCTTTATGCATACATACCGGAAGGGTCAACTTTGAATATATCTATCTATCCGGAAGCTATATGCTAAAATAATACGTTGATATATCAACGCACAGCCCAAACCGCTGGTATTAGAGACATGAAAATTCAACCCGTAAAGGGAAAAAAACAGGGAACGGAAGTTCAACATCAACGCGGGCGAAGCCGCGGGCAAAAGCTAGTCTAGAATAATATATGAATATTGGAGCAACTCCTCGTCAAAGCGCGTATTTTGCGTATGGGCTATAATTATCTACCACGCGGGCCCAGTGCGAATTGGTAGATGTCACATGTCTTCGAATGTTTTGGTTATAGGACATGCCAGTTTCCTCACGATGTTTTCCTCCACCGTTTTTTGAGAGCAGTGGTGATGAAATAAATTACACAAAGTAATACGCGTGCCTGGGTTCGAGCCCACGACTTACTTTTCGTAAGTCGGGGCCGCCACCACTGGGCCACCGCTGCTCCCCGGAGTATTGGAGCAGTAGCGGAGTGCTAAAAAACTCAATGAGTTTTGAATGAAAATTTTGTTCGTGATGTCCCGTCTATAGTAAGTATTGAATGTCTTTGTCCAACCCCAACCCAACCTTTATTTGTCTTGCATTACGAACAAAGAAGACCGAAAGTTTATAATTAAGCGTAAGTAAGTACCATTGTCCATTACCTACTTATCTGAAAGTAAACTTACCCTGGGGGTCGAGTCTGCTATTGCAATCGTGTCTCAATGACCGGCCAATGATCGATTTTTGACGTACAACGTCAAACTTTTGACACATTTCCCTACTTTTTTATTGGTCTGAGCATTTCCCATACTAAAGCTGTCAAATATTCGATCAATGGCCGATTGAGACACGATTGCAATAGCAGACTCCAGCCCCTGAATGATTTACTACCTCTTACTTTCGCAGGAATCTTCACAGAAGCACAACATGACATACTTATCTACATATCTCCTGTAAAATAGGCTTTTTCAATTATATTAATATGCCATTTCTATCATAACTTTTTTAAGAAGAAATTCAAACCGTCGAACGTGAATATTTTTCAACTCTCTTGAGTTAGTTTCTTTCATATTAGTAGGTACTTATATTATTTATTTATTTTTTATTATCTAAACTTACACACACTTTCCTCACAGGATAAAAAAATATGGATAATAATGGATTATTAAATGTAGGTATATATCTCTGTATCTATTTTGATGTGATATTGGTTTACCTACTTAAGTTTACTTTAAAGTTATCATTTACCTTGTTGTGCCTTTCATGTTATGTCTCTGCATCACTGTAACCTTTGTACAGTTTTTTTACTGGTTTAAAACAGTTTTGTTAAACAAACATGGTTTTCATTTGGACCGTAAGTTCATTGCGTCACTTAACCCCACTTGAGCTTCCTTGCATTTAGCCGGATCACGAAGTTCTTTGTCATCATTGGTATCAATGTCATTGTCAATGCGGCATCGATTATGGGTGAAATGGAGGCACGCTCATCGGCATCAATTCATATTTAGCTGAATGGCTTTTACATGAATGTATAGCTTCAAACAACTACTAACAAATCGAAATATTATATTTATGTGAACTAGAGTCAATTGAATAAGGAATTCGTTTGGGCCTTAAAAGTGTTTTGTTGTTAGCCAGGTGTAAAGTTTGTATCTTGTCTCTTTTCAAGATGAAACGATAATTTTAATCCTTTTTCGACTTGGTATTTATTTAATACCTAGGTAGGTACTTCAAGCACACTAATCCTACCTACAGAGGCGGACTTAATGCCATAGGATAGCCTAGGATGCCTTAGTTCGGATTTCTTACGATTTTAAAATAAAAGCTATTTTACAAGTATCTAATAAATGTAGGTACTACTTATGTAATTTACTTCACTTGACTTGATATTTTGTTACTCAAAGTGAATCTATTTAGAAAAAATGATTTTTGTTTCTCGTAATACGAAACATTTGAATAAGTATTTAGATATGTAGGTACATAAACGTTTAATTCTACCCTTATCGGCAGACATAGTATGTATTAAGATTTCGTTTTCTATTGATATCGGTAATCAATCGTTCTTGTGACTCTGGATGACAATCATATTTTGTATGCTGATAAATGACTAGGTTAATCTACCAACTCAATTTTATCGTGTTTCATCATCCACATTTAGTTCCGAATACGTGTATTCTCCTCTTTGGATCAGTCGTGCGTGTAAAAAATAATGAAGTAAATCTCATTGGCTTTCGGTAGTTGACATGTTATCATATACACACTTACTTGAGTATATTACACACACACTACCTGTCATTTTTAGTGTTCCGTACCTCAAAATGAAAATTATTCCACGGCGGGCGAGTCCGTCTCGCACTTGTCTGATTTTTTTATTTTTTTCTCTCTTTTCTCGACTCCTCTAGGACTATCGAAATGAATATAGTCTTCGGAGAGTTGATGCACCATTCCTGGATTTCTCACAAACGCACAACCTAGCTCCCAAGAAGGGAATATTAGGTATCGGCCGAACTGGCTGAATTTCAACCGAATTTTGGTTATTTGTCATCGCGCTTTCTTAAGAGTAGGTACTTAATGCCAGCATCTAATCTTATTTTGGTAAGTATGCGCTCACCCCCTGCGATACTTTGCAAGAATCGACTTTTTTCCAGATGTACCGGTCATTAGCTCACTCACACACACTCACTCACTTCAGCCATAGGAAGTCCACTGCTGGACATAGGCCTCCCCTAGAGATCTCCAATAAGACCGGTTGGAAGTGGCTCGCAGCAAGCGCGTTCCCGCGGCCTTCATGAGGTCGTCTGTCCGCCTTGTGGGTGGACGTCCTACGCTGCGCTTGCCGATACGTGGCCTCCACTCGAGAACCTTTCGACCCCATCGGTCATCAGTCCTCCGTGCTATGTGCCCTGCCCACTGCCACTTCAACCTACTAATCCGCTGAGCTATGTCGGTAACCTTGGTTCTTCTACGGATCTCCCCATTTCTGATTCGATCTCGCAGAGAGACTCCGAGCATAGCCCTCTCCATAGCTCGTTGGGCTACTTTGAGCTACCTTGAGCTTACTCATAAGGCCCGTAGGCCTTATGAGTAAGCTCAAAGTAGCCCAACGAGCCCAACGAGAAATGTGGTCCCTCACTATGGTGAGGGACCACATTTCAGTGCCATAAGTCATTACTGGCAACACACACTGGTCGAAAACCTTCGACTTGAGACACCGAGGTATGTCGGACGAGAAGACATTACGCAATTTTCCAAATGCTGCCCAGTCGAGTTGGATTCGGCGACTGACCTCTTTCTTGAAGTCGGACCTACCTAACTGGACTACTTGTCCTAGGTAGACGTACGAGTCTACAACGTCAAGAACCGAGCTCTCAACATATGTTGGGGTGGGTACAACATGGGCATTACACATTACCTTTGTCTTGTCCATGTTCATTTTAAGACCCACCTGTTGAGAAACTCGGTTGAGGCCTTCGAGCATCGTGTTGAGATCTTCCATCGATCCTGCCATGACTACAATATCGTCGGCAAACCGGAGGTGAGTGATGTATTCGCCATTAATATTGATGCCGAATCCTTTCCATTCCAAGAGCTTGAAGGCGTTCTCCAAAGTGGCTGTAAACAGTTTCGGAGATATCGCCCTTAAAGTTATAATTTGTAAGTTTTTATAGTGTACCTACAATAAAGAGTATTCTATTCTATTCTAAAATTTTTGATTATCAAAAATAGTGAAAATGAGAACAATAAGTAACAAACAATTTAAAAAAGATTTTATTTTAGCTACTTAAGCAAAAGCTAGTAGATAGTAACTCTTAAATCATGGATGGTCGTTTTTGAAGCTTTTTATTTGCATCAAAACTGTATTTTTCGACTCTACGCCAAGCACAGAATAAATAATAAACGGTCTGTAATTTATGCTCGATGTTACTGTCGTGAATTTCTGTACCTATCTGCTTGTCATTTACATTTTATATTTTGAAATACTTTAACGACTCACTTACTCCGTGCTTGGTAGGTAGGTATACTATACCTATGCATGTATGCGATTCGTGTTACGAAATGTAGGTATCAACCAATATTCGATCCACAATAAAATATATCTACGTTTTTATTGCAGGGCAGAACCGCGAGGTGCCCAGCGGGGGTCTGTGTTGATTCAAAACGATTTCAATTTGTTCCATTGCATAATTTTTGGGAAACTAAATAATTCATGTTACATTTGAATGACGACCACGAACATTAGAGATGTTAGATAAAAGTACCCAAATATTGCGCAACTCATCTGAACGACCTTGTACCTACTGTTGTTTGCAATCAATGTTTTGGTGTTGGGAACGCTCTGCTTTATCGTTCACGAATCACCTACGACCTTAAGTTATGGCACGACTCTTTTATGTTTATTAGAATTGAGCTGAACTTCAACCTCAATTGTGCAGAGGTGGCCTTCTACTTTTTGACTATAGAAAAAAACATAGATACGTTTTCTACAATTAAAAATTACACAGTGTTTGGCCTATTTTGTGTTAGGCGTTGATTTATACCAAAGACATTCAATAGTACTAATTACCATGGGCGTACCCAGGGAGGGGCAGGGCGGGCAGCTGCCCCCCGAAACATTTTTAGCATCTACCTCGCATAAAATCGGAGATGAAGGCCTCTTTTTTAACCGACTTCAAAAAAGGAGGTTCTATGTTCATGTGTATGTATTTTTTTTTTTTTTTTATGTATGTTACCTCATTTCTACCCCATTTTTGGACCGATTCTCAAAATTCTTTTTTTATTTGAAAAAGTATACTCCTGAGGTGGCCCCATTTTAATTTGGTGAAGATCTGGTGCTGATCTTCGGAGATATACAACGGAACTCTTCAAAAATAGACGGCAAATCTGTCGTGATTGCTGGAATCGCTTGGATGTTTATTGTTTATACAACATCATGACGTATCATCACGCTTGTATGCTCTGAGGGGTACGCAGATGTGTACAATATACCTAGATTTCGACAGTTAGGTATGTTAATTTTCATTTATTAGGGATAAGTGGATAAGCCTATTATCACGACATGTATTGTTACAATTAACAATATAAAATAAATTCATAGCAAATATTTGTATGGGAACCAATAAAAATGGAAAAATAAAAAACTTTTTTGCAAAAAATTCAACCGACTTCAAAAAAAACACTAAACGGTGTAAAATAACTCGAAATTCGGAAGTCGGTGGCCCATCATGAATAAGACCACCAAAGCCACAGACTTCCTAATTTCGAGTTATTTTACACCGTTTAGTGTTTTTTTTGAAGTCGGTTGAATTTTTTGCAAAAAAGTTTTTTTAAACATTGTGCGGGATTCCCGGCGCATGATTTAGGTATATCGGGCATCCGGGATCAGCATCCAGGGCTGCATGTCCGTATAGGCCCCGTTCTTTAAAACTATCTTAGGTACCTAGAATACTAAAAAAAATTGAGCTCAAGAAGACATTTCTTCGCATGTCCTCTCTAGGTACTTACCTATAGTATCGAAAATCTCTTTGATTGATGCCAGCGTATGCGAGTAGGTACTTACCTATGTCACATTCGCATTCTGTAAATAGGTACGGGTAGTACCTACCTGATAATATTATACATGATCTATAGTGAAGCCGTAGTGAGTTGTCATCTCATACCTTAGATACTGATGCTAGGGAAATACTAGGGATTGACAGGTCACTTCACGTTGAAGATTTGTCCAGCTAGCCTGAGTCACTTAAGTAGGTAAACTGCTGTCATATTATTATGAAACGAAGCCGTTGCAAAGAAGGTAAGTTAAGAAAGTAGGTACCTAAGTATAATAAATAAGGAAGTAAGAGATCAGATGAAGCAATAAAACAAACAAACAGCAACGCTTGTAGAAATCTCTAGGAAATGATCACTTCAGTGCCTAGCTTTGTTTCCTTTCCTTTCACTGCTCAGCTCGCGGCCGTTTTCATTTTAACACCTGACTCTTTATTCGAGCAATAATTAAATTCAGATCATGCCGTAATAATTGCTCCAGTTTACCTACAGATAGAACCTAGGAAGAAGAAGGAATATTGAAGCCTTCATGAATGGCTGGGTTAAAGGAAATGATTTTTGCCTCTCAAAAAGATAATACTGGCTTACATTACGCTTAGGATTGTGTTAAGTAGGTAACAAAGGTGCGGCTGACGCGGTGGCTGAGCGATTGGCTACTGCGTTATGAGTCGCGGGTTTCATTCCCGCCCGAAACATCTATATGTATATTATGGTCTACAGAAGTTCAACGTGATAAAAAAAAAACCAGGTAAGATTACCTAATTTTCCAGACTTGATACTTAAGAAATCAAGGTCCAAACCTACCTTCAGTCCAAAACTCACTCAAAAATCTGCCAACTTGAGAACAGAGAATTAATAACAACAATTATACGAAATTTCACATTCTGGGTAGGTACTAAGTATAGCCACGGGTAGCGAACAAAAACAGGAAGCTGGACTTGCGTAATTTGAGCAGACCTGTGTTTGAGGACTCGTAATGAGGCATGATGTGGTGTACGCGTAACTCGTAATCACTGGGAACTTTTAATTCGCAACCATTATGAGGCCCCATTTGCCTCGCTAATCATTTCAAAGAGACTGTAATTTTTCAAAATGAAGTATAGAGGCGTTAAGGAAAAAAACTCGATTAGGTAGTTAGCAGTTAAAATATGGCAGGGAAGCTTTGTGAATAAGGAACCAAGAAATGCCTCAAAAGTCTCGGATAATGACTTATTTACTGGGTTTTGGAAGTTTATGATGCATCAATTACATACTTATTGTCTCTACATCGACTATTTCAGTGGGGCCAACTGCCTGTAATGTTATAATTTACCTTCGTTTCGACCGCTTGCTGCCGTCGTTAATATTTATTCCTGTGTCATTTCACGAGAATTAAAACGTTTCGAATGTAATAACAATTTGCCAAGATACAGGTTGTTTTATTTAAATATCACGTTGCTTTCTTAGCTCATTTAAAAATGCAAGTCATCTTTACATAGGTAGGTACAACTTAAACGTGAAAATACGGCAGGCACTTTCCTGATGCCAAAAAAAAATACGTTTTTTTCAATAAAAATTATGACCTCGTCTCCTTACGTAAACATCCTGTATGAATATTATGCAAAGCTTTTTTTATGGCGGTTCAATATCGATTTTATCGATCGCTACAGAATGGAGTGCTTATTGAAAGTCATCATATCATTGGAATGTTTTGATAGCAGTTTAATCTAAGGCGTGAAGGAAGCGCTTTGATATTTAAATTGGTCCTGAGAACGGGCGCGTCATCTTGCACGATAATGAGGCGTGGAATGACAAACTACCCTCTTTCATCACCGCCCACAAATGGTCAATATAATGAACACTGGGAACGTTAACATCCGTATCCGGCAACTTATGATAAATGTCGATGCCAGCAAACTTCGAGATATTGTTTCGAACAGCTTTTTGTGTTCAAGGATTGAAATTTCTCACGATCTCTTAAATGTCAGACGCACCCAGTCAGGTGCGAAAGCAAAAAAATATTTGAAAAATCAAAAACTAGACGGGCTCTCTAGACGATTTTAAAATAATACACTAAAAAGCCCGTATCAAGATTGAGAATATAAAATAAAACAAACAAAGTAGGCTGCTTCAGTTTCCCTTGGTTTTTAATTTAACTATTCAGCCCCAGTCGCGCAGTCGCGGAAAATCATGTAAAAATACAGTAAACAGTTCTACTACTGTAGAACTGATGGATTTTTTTTAATAGTTCTACGATAGTATTAAAACTATTGGGAGTCTTCATTCCCCATTCATAACTGTTGATTCTTTTCCTCACACTCGACACTCTTGTGTCGAACTATACTTATCGATGTTTTTACGGAAACATTAAAAAGACTGTTAAAGGGTTCCGTACCTCAAAAGGAAAAAACGGAACCCATATAGGTTCAGTATTTTGTCAACAACAAAACAACAAGACCCTTTACTTAATCGCAGCAATGGCGTGGATGTTTCGAGTTAAAATTAGAACCATACCTACTCAGGTCTACAGTCCCTTGAAGATGTAAAAAAAACATGTGTGCTGTGCAATTCATACGTGGTAAAAGTGAAACCTTCAAAAAGGTTGTTTTCAAGATAGGTACTAATGACATGAATGTAAAATTTAGGGAAGAGGATAATTTAAGGATTGAGTAATGATCATAGTGATACAAAGTTTGATAATAATTATTTTGCATTTTATTCGTACCTACATCTATACATACTATAATAAAACAGTAACGAAAGAAAAACTGTACATTGAGAATTTTCAAGAAAAAATAAGTGGGTTTTGTTAGAAAAACGTAACTGGTGACAAAAAGTGACTTTTTAGAATTTTTTTCTGTTTGTCTGTTTGTCTGTTTGTCTGTATGTATGTCCGGGGTGAACTCAAAAAGCACTGAATGGATTTACTTCAAATTTTGCATGAATATTACTAAGAGGTCGAGTCAACACATAGGCTATATATTATCACGCTATCACCTACGGGGGAGGAGCAGTGAATCTTTATTCTTCTAACTCATTCTGTGGAAGCGTGTTATCAAAGGACGCATTTTTAAATGTTGGTTTTGAGTAAGCTATGCTATTATCTAGCTTTACACTATAAAAACTACGCCATTTAAGTAACTTTGGCAAAGAAACATAGTTAAATGAATGTTAGTAGTATAAAGACAATTTGGAATCAGTGCCATCTATGAGAATGTATGAAAATCAAATCAAGTAACACATGAACACTTTTTGAAAATTAATTTAAATTTTGATTGTGTTGATGAGGTTAGTAGTTAGTTATTCTTAAAATTCATAGATGGTATTGTGCATTTTTTTCATAAAATTTGTATCGTATAGTTCGTTTTGACAAATTGAAGTTCCAACAAAACCCTCAAAATCTTGAGCAGAGTTCGGATCGTATCATATGGGAGGAGTGTACGATGGCCAAAAGGAATGCAGTTGAGGCCGTGGACAGAACCCTGAAGGACATCCGCAGGAACAGCAATTTGATGGGCGATTTCAGGCTAACGCTTCCCGTGGTGACGCGGAGATCGAGAGCTGACGTGGTGAATGCTTCGGTGAAATGATCTGCGTTGTGGTCACAAGTTCGTACGCTGCGCTTGACCATTAATATAAGAGCTCGGCTCGGCGGCATTGCACGCGCTCAAGAATTCTCCGATGTCCTTCTAAGTCTTGGCAAAGGCACTCTACCAGAAGAGAGAAGTGGACAGGCGGTGCTTTCAGAGTCTCTCGGTAGAGTGGTATCCAGCTTAGAAGAACTTTTTCGCTGTGTGTACGTGGACATCAGTCGTACCAGCAGAATTCGTGGGAGAGGGCCATTTTGGCGCCCAAAAATGATCATGCTGCAGCAATTAACGAATGCATTCTCTCGGACATTGAGGGGAATGAAGTGGTCTATACACGTCGATAAGCACTGTCGTCGAGCAAGATGACGCCACACATTATCCCGTGGAATTTTTAAACTCCCTGTCAGCAAGTTGACTTCCAGCGCATACCATCAAGCTGAATGAAGGTCCGCGTCCTGATTATGCATTTTAGGAACACATCTCCTCCAAAGTTGTGCAACGGGTGGTGCCTTAAAGTCATCTCGCTCCACAGACACCATTGAGGTGGAAATTCTTACGGGTTGTGGCGTGGGCAAGGCAGTATTTATACAACGCATTCCCCTTATACTTCATAGCTTCCCGATCCAGCTCGAGCGCGTACAGTTCCCCGTGAGTGTTTGCTTAGTGATGACAATTAATAAATCGCAGGAGCCGATACTCAGAGCAGCGGGTGTAGATCTCAGGACGAGTTGCTTCTCACACGGGCACCTGTACGTCGCTTGCTCCCGCGCCACCAGTCCTGACTATCTAGACATTTGGGCTTCTGGCAGTATAACTACCAACGTAGTTTATAGGGAAGTGTTATAAGGTATATATATACCTTTGAACGTATTTTTAACCGACTTCAAAAAAAAGAGGAGGTTCTCAATTCGACGGTGTTCAATGATTCTTTCAAGTTTTGAAAGACTTTCTTTACATACAAAGAAACTAAAAATTGCAAAATGAAAAAAAAAATACAAAAATAAACAACCGACTTCTTAAAAAAACACTAACAGGTGAAAAATAATTCCAGTTTCGGAAGTCGGTTTTATCGGAATGTCGGAATGTCGGTTTTGTCGGAATTATTTTTCACGTGTTAGTGTTTTTTTAAGAAGTCGGTTGTTTGTTTTTTGTAAAAAAGTTTTTATTACTCTTTTGTATCCTGGAATGTATTCCTGCATTATTTTGTCTATTTCCTTCAGTCACATGGTATGACTGAACTCAGCAGGATTCCCATGTAACTCTCTTCATGTAACTTATATTTTAATGCTATTTTAAAAGTTGTTAATTTATAATGCTATAGTGACACTGGAATCCTTAGTAGGTATATTTGGTGCTGTAGAACCTTCACGCAGACGACGTCGCGGGCAGCAGCTAGTACCTATTACATACATTTATTCAGACTAGGAGACTACATTTTCGATAAATGATAGGTACAAGAGGCTATACTATAGGAAGCTAAAGTATGAAAAAAAAACTACAAAGGTAAATACGTACTTACACATACAAAACACCACGGTTATTGTGATGCCTTTTCTCAAGCTTTGTAGCTGTACCACTCATGAGCTCACAAACACGTTTTAGCAAGCTAAAGTATGAAAAAAAAACTACAAAGGTAAATACGTACTTACCCATACAAAACACCACGGTTATTGTGATGCCTTTTCTCAAGCTTTGTAGCTGTACCACTCATGAGCTCACAAACACGTTTTAGCACACATTATGTCGTACAACGCTGAGGCCCAAGCAAACTTCCGCCATGCCTTGGTAAGAAACACGAGTGGAGGAAGTACGAAGCAGAGCACAAAGATAACCACGAATATATTATAAGAAACACTGTACCTATAATAGGTACCTACATACTTCCTATCTCATTTTCTCCGACGTTAAATCTTATGAATTTGTTTGTCTGTCTATTTTTACTGCCGCTTTTTCGTTTGTCACTTTCAAATCACAACGATGCAAAAGAAGTACCTACAATCCTATTCACTTAAAAAAATCAAGTTATAAGTTGCAATTTTTAATTATTTAATCGATAGGTATTTTTTTATAAATATGTACCATTTTCATACTAGATTTGTAAGGAACTATCGGTATATGAGTCCTACTCGCACTTGGTTGGTTTTTTCAGAGTTGTTACATTTTTTCGAAGAGAACGAGGACGAGATTATGAATATGCAAAAGTACAGGATATCGCCCAAAACTCATAATTTCGGACACAGTCGTGAAAAAAATGCACAAAAAGAGTTTGTAAACAATTTTTATGCTTGAAATTACAATGACTGAAAAACATTGCTCTGGAACGCTGCAGTATCGTTCCAATTTACGACCACATTAGTTTGTCTGCGTTCTTAGTATATTTTGAATTTTTAGTACTTTTATTTTAAATGTTTTTTGTATCAGCAACATGTAATATTCATACAATTATTTACATAATTATTATTTTCTAATACTTGCAAAAATTACGTTGGGTTGTTGCGTGAACCCTAAGTACCCTAACGTATTAAGCCTCCTGTCACTTTATTTATTGACTATTTTGTTTACATTTGCTCGCATTTAGTTGAAAGTTATATTTTAGAACGACTGTACGTAGTATTCTATTTTAATATTGAATTGATACGATACTACGAGTTACAAAAACGTAGTCGTTGACATAAACAGTCAGCCAAATTTAAGATGTATTTCTTGTAGTCATTGAAGCCGCAAAACGATGTCAAAAGCAAAACTAAACGAAAGTCTGATTGAAAAAATAGTGCAAGAATGTTTCAGATTGTACAATAAATTACCAAAAAATGGGAAGCCTGTCGAAAAAGAGTGGACAGTGCTATCATGCATAATAGAATATGACAAAACAACTGAGGACGTTGAAGTAGTATCGCTAGGTACCGGCTCGAAATGTATAGGGGCTACGAAACTGATGCCTAATGGGAGTTTATTGAACGACAGTCATGCCGAAGTATTTTCTCGACGCGGTTTTTTACTGTACCTATACGAACATTTTCAAAAAGCTTTAATAAATAAACAGTCAATATTCCATTATGAGAATGGCCAGTTTGTACTTAGAGAAAATATTGAATATATCTTTTATTCATCTCAGTTACCTTGTGGAGATGCCTCTATAATTCCCCTGACTGGGGAAGCAGAGCATTATGGGGATCTACTAAAGGTTCAAAAGCGTGAGGCAGAAGATGATGTCTGTGACACAGATGTGAAAAAACCCAAAGTTGAGAACTATGTGAATAAGACAGGGGCTAAATGTCTGCCTCAGTGTGAACAAGACGTCAAGGAACCAGGAACAAATATTCAGCTTCAACTTGGTCAAGTAAGAACAAAGCCCGGTAGAGGAGATAGAACATTGTCTGTCTCTTGCAGCGATAAGATTGCAAAGTGGATACATTTAGGTGTCCAAGGCAGCTTAATAAGTATGCTGTGTGAACCAATATATTTGAGACATTTTATATTTGGTGCTGGTCTACCTTATTCAGAAGAGTCCCTACAAAGAGCGTTTTTGAATAGATCAGGCAGTTTATCGGCTAAAATGGATGTAGTGCCTCAATTCTATCAATCACCTTTAGTGTTCTGTAATATAAGCTCAGACGTAAACACAAAACCAGCTTATGGAAGCATAGTATGGATTAAATTGATTAGTCCGTGAGTTACACATATACTAAATTCATTTTATTCACATGTTTAAACCCACAGCTACTGAGAAATTCCAGATGGGAAGGACCTAATTGAGTTTCTAATCATTTAATTTGTTTCAGAACCCTAGAAGTTGCAGTGCAAGGCAGAAAGCTAGGTCTCACAGTGAAGAAGGCATTATCACCAGCCTGCAGTGTGTGTATAAGTAAATACAACTTGTATAAAAAATTCTTACACATACTAAACAATAATGATGAGCTGAAACAAAAAATATGTGGCCGTGAGAGAATAGAGGCAGTACCTTATAATAACATGAAGAAAAAGTCAACTAAATATTATGAAAAATGGATAGATGTTAAGGATAAGTTTTTTAAAACTTGGACTATCAAACCAGATATGTGGGATTTTTGTGTAAATATTAATTAAGAATAAAATTTAAGTCAATAAAATGTATTTATTTAAACTTTGTGATGTTGTTTCCTTACTAGTCTGTCTGTGATCAGTTTTTTTAAATTCCTGTATTAATATTTTTTGGAGTTGTATGTTACTATGTTTCCGTTGATAGTGAGGTGACTCAAGTATGTAGGTAATTGTAGATATGTGTGTAGGTACCTACTTACCATTTTTCTATACCTACATGTCTTTTGTTACGCGCGCTCAAAGAAATTTATAGTATACATATAATGACTGCGCGAGCTATTGAAACCTAATCGAAAGTCAGGGCGAAACACAATGGTTACTATACAGGGTGTAACGGAAAGGGTATATACATACGAAGGGCACGGATTCTCTTGGTGATAAGAAACGACATGGCAACGTTTTTACACATATACATACATATTGTAAAGTTGAGCCCGCCCGCGCCGTCGCGCCTTCGACGGTTAGGCAGAGCCCGATAGGTCTGTACTAAGCGCGCAGAACCCGAGATAGATATACTTGAACCTTGCCGGACAGTGCCTTGCTTGCCTCATAGTGCGGTGACACGTTTGTTATGATTTTGCATTTATAAACTGTCGATATTAAATAATATCGTGAAGTTTCAAAGTTATTAGTTGGGAGCTGAAATTTTGAGGAAAGACTCGTTATTAAATACTCTATTCACCCTGTTTGTATGTATATACCCTTTCCGTTACACCCTGTATAGATAACAAAGCTTTTACTGTGACTTATATATAAATTCCGGTTAGAAGAAGTCTGGTGCCTATCAATAGTTGAATTTTATAAGATTCGGTCAAGCCTTTTTGGAGGAGTTTTGTTATGAACACTGTAGGTAATACGATATATAAGTAGGAGGTAGGTCTGAGAATAGGACGTTAATTAATAAAAGTTAAATAAAAAAAAACTAACATATAAAATCTAATATTATGTAAATTCTCGTGTCACTGTGTTTGGAACAAATGTCCCCTAAACTAATAAAAACTTATTAATCTAAGAAAGAGTTCATACTTTCTAGTCATCAATCACTAATTATATAATAATTAGTAATTGATATTTCTAATACTTATAAATATTAAATTCTCGTGTCAGTGTTTGCTACAAAACTCTTCCGAAACGGCTGCACCGTTTTTTTATGAAATTTTGAGTGTGTATTCAGCGGGTTTTGAGAATAGAATTAAAATAAAAACTAAAAAAAATATTCTAAGACCGAACGAAGTTTGCCAAGGACAGCTAGTATCACGGGCACATAGGGGGGTCCTATAATACAATTACCTACTTAAACATTTTTATTGCGGTGTCAAAACCCCAGGACCTCCCCTCCCCTTAGGGCGCGTTCTTACTTTGTCGTGACGACAGAAATCGTGTAGTGTCGTGGCTTATATGTTTAAATGGAGGTGTTCACATATAGAACGACACAATACAGGTACTGTCGTCTACAACATTTTCGCAGTGACAACAGATTGTCATGACCGTGGGAATGGCTAGCACGACAGTCGTAAAACGATAAAAAATCATTACGACTAAATCGTGACCGCAAAACTATCGTAGCCACGATAAAAATATCGTCTCGTCGTTTAGGTTCACGTGTTTTCTCTACCTCCTCGCACCCGCGCGCCCCTCGCGACTGTAGATTTGTAGCTTGCTAATAATGTGTAAACGACAAAGCGACTGCTGTGAAACGATAAAATGTCGTCGCGATCCAATGGGAACAGCTAGATGCGATAAGTAGTCGCTAAACGATAAAAAAAAATTACGGCAAACAATCGTATTAATGGGAACAGCTAGAGATGACAGTCGTCTAACGATAAATTAATCGTTAGGTAGGTACGACATAGTGGGTACGCGCCCTTATAATAGGTACGCCTTGAATTTTCCATCATCGTGTAAGGATTAAGCCAATGGACGGAAGTCGATTGCCCAGGGTGCGGCAATCGTAACAGAGGTCAGAGAGTACCTACCTACGTACTTTCAAACCGAGTGTTTCAAACCCATCGTAAACTGAGTAAGCGTAACAACGAATCGCGAAAGATTTGTACACCTAGGCCTACAATCTTAATTGTGTGTACCGTACCACTAACCTGTCTACTAATTTACTTTTTAAATTAGTAGTAATGCCGTAATTAATGTGGATAGTCAAAGATAAGCCTAGTGTTACAAAATAATAAGTATAGATTACAGTTGCCGCTACGCAATATAGGAGTTGTTGCGTTACGAGTAAACTAGTAGCATTTTGACAGACCGACTGTGACAACATTTACATAATATTATTAGTCTTCGTAACCGTAATGATATCGATCTAAGGTTGACTGCGTGGCTTCGAAATCGGCGGTGTATAGAGCGATCATTTAGATGTTGTTTATAGAATCAACCGCGTAAAAAAGGGACTATTGCAGTGCCTGAAAGAAAGAAAAATATTTATTCGGGACAAGCACAGGAACTACAAAAATAATAATAACAAAAAAGAATATAAAACTAAATTATTAAAAGAGAAGACCTGTGCGAGGGCAAAAAGGCTCCTATCTCAGCATGATGCTGCGATAAATGAAAACAAATACCGCAGCGCTGGTATTCTGATAGGGCCCACTGTGATGTCACGGTCACACTACGGACACAAAATACATTCACGCACAAAAAAAAGTAAAAAAAATAGACAAATAAAATAAACACTAAAACAAAGTATAAACGAAATTGCCTGCAATCACAATCACACAGGCAGGTAGATAGATGTAACTCTTGACACAATCTGACGGTTACATTTGATTGCCAGGTCCCACGTTCAACATGTGGGTTAGATATAGAAAGGATTGGATGGTAGTTTTGTTCGCCGATTTGACATTTGAACAGGCACTTACCTGTATCGGTAGATAACTACGGGATAATAACTAAATTGTCTTCGAAAAAAACTTAATTTTATATCCAATCTATAAGACTTGTTGTCAGTTGAACATAATTCGGCAAATAGCTCAAAAGTACATAATTAAAAATACAGGTTGGGTTGCAAAAGGTCAAGTTTTTCACATCAATAGCAAAAGTCTCGAACTCACAACTAATCGAGTATGAATTGATCCAAAACAATACAATTATCCTCTTGGCACACCTTGTTTCACTGAAATGCAAAGCTTCACTACCTTTGTGAAGTTGACGTTTATTAATTACGATGGAAATTAAAATATATTGAGTGATGACGAAATTTGTATTGCCTCTCAAACAAGCTACTAATGCTACTGTATCGTTATTTATTAGGAAATCTGATGCATGTGACATTTACGAGTAAACTTAAATGCATTAACGTGGCGTTAGATGAGCGCAACAGTCACAACTTTACAAGTAATCACAGTGAGAACGAACTTTAATTATTGTGTGTGAATAAGATTAATGAGGCAAAATTTAGAAGTAAGTAAGTACCAACAGCACTGGTGGTTAACAACATGATTTATGAAGTTAAATGATTGGTGTTGCACTGATTTTGCTCATAATTTTTGAGCATGTTAAAGGCACATAGAGACATATCGAAGACATTGCCAACTATGTTTACAAAAATACAGGTGGAACAGTTTCTTTGGTAAAGATAAAAATGAAAAGAGAAAAAGACTACAACGCATATAAAGTCCTTGTTACCAGAAGTAAAATGGAACTATTCCTGAACATGAATTTATGGCCGTCTGGAATCACGTTCACACGGTTCATGAATTATAGAGAAAGGCAGTTTAATGAGGATTGTTTGGCTTTGGTAGAAGCTTGCTAGCTCTTGTTTATAAGATTATAGTAAAATAGTGACAATGAAGTTATGTAGGTACTAACTAATATGATACTAATACTACTATAGTACTAACTAGGATGAAGTTGTGCGCACTCGTAGAATGAAGCGTGCAGTACCCAGTCTGATAGTCACCGTAACTTTAAGTCCACTTAACCTTTAGTACCTACGTATGCCGGGAACGTGGATCCACGCGAGACACAATTGCTTTTTAATCGTTTCTTTAATTAGCCGGGCGAACGATTGGTTAAAGTTTAATAAGTACAAAATTTTTCAAAACTCTTAATTGTCCTTAAAGTTTGGTGTGCAACTAGATGCCAGTTAGTTACTGGCAATGAAAGATAGCCAATAGCCGGGGTCGAGTCTGCTATTGCAATCGTGTCTCAATGACCGGTCAATGATCGATCATTGACCGGTCATTGAGACACGATTGCAATTTTGACGTATAACGTCAAACTTGTGACACATTTCCCATACAAAAACTGTCAAAGTTGTCAAATATTCGATCAATGATCGGTCATTGAGACACGATTGCAATAGCAGACTCGAGCCCCAGGCTGTTCTGCTTTTTACTCCTTACGGGAATGCGTGGTCAGTGTGTTACGTAATGCGTGTTTACGTACATACTTTTGGGTTTTAGCGTTGCTTGTAAGTTCCAAAATTATCTATAGTAACTACCTAGGTACCTACCTACCAGAACGCGATGCAGGTCGGTCCTCGCATCGCGCTCGTATCGATGTGCGTTCTAGCAGGTCTTAGCCAAAGACTTTGACTATGACCCCCCCTCCCCCGGTCTTAGTTATTAACAATAAATCAAAATAAAGTCAGAAGCCCACGGGTGGCATTAAACTCTGACACAAGTTAAGTCAAAAACCACACGAAAAGAAAAAGAAAGTGAAATTGATTGCAGAAAAAAACACGGGAAATGAAAAATAGAAATCACGAAACAAATGAAAGGTTATTGGGTATTCTTTTTGTTAATAAGTATCTAATTATATAATTATTTATAAAAAAAATGTCTATTTTTAATAGATATGTCAATTTGGCGTGTACGTTTGTGATGTTTTGGCGGTCATGACCCTTACGATCGCTACTGTTTCCAGTGTGATAACCCCGTAATAAGGCACTATATTCTTTCGTAACATCAAACTTAGGTAGGTTAGGTAGGCAAGTACCTACTTACATTGACCTAAATCCTTGTAGTGTTCTTACAAAACACAATACTTAATCTTATGAGTATTATGACCTCCAGGTCAATTTTGTTATAAACCACCCACACACCGAAGCCAGATAAAAATCCCGGAAAGGATCACCGTTAAACAATCACCCGAAGTTTGAACGTGAGTGGATGCGTTTGCGCCGCCACCGATGCATAAGAGCATTAACGTTTAAGTAAAACAAATGGGTGCATGTCAGGTGCCGCCCACATACGCGGAACAGATTATTAGTTATTGATTGTGGATTATTACAGAGACGAATGACTCTGTTTAGTATTTTGGGGTCGTATGAAGGGAGATAGTGTACGTTAAAATTATGTTTTGTAACACGTAACTTTACGCGTTTTCCGTAAGTGTGTGGAAGGTGGCAGGATACTAGCAGACTTTATTATCTTTGATTTAGTAGATACCTTCAGAGTCCTACCTATCTATTGAGGTCTATGGTACCTACGGCGAATAGGTAACCAACCACGAGTCCCCAACTAGACTCTGTTCAATTAAGCTGAACTTTTTTTTAAAAAATCTTTAAATTCTTAAACACTTTCCAACGGCCACTTAACCATTGAAGCAGTTTCTTAGTAAAAAGGGTTAATTTAACGACCGTAAGAGCCAGTAGGAATTAACGTTAATCTGTCAGTTACCGGCTCCCAGTTGTCAGGAGCCCGGTGAGAATCTGACACCGGTCGTCGACGCTTTGTCATTATTTCGACAAGAATCAAACTGATTCGCCCGGCCCGTTCCGTGTTCAGGTTCACCCACTTTCTACCGGAAGGCAATTAAAAATAATTTGCATTTCTCTTTATGCGTAGGTACTGAGTTCATATTTTTGTGAGAATTTGTTGCCTGCTAAAAGGAGATCACTTACTCTAAGCACTTCACGTAGTTGTCGATGTTATAGCTGAAGTGAACTGTCAATCTCTAGCATTAGGTATGTATGACAGCGCACTTTGCCTTCAGTGACTGACTTGGGTTCGATTGCCACCCAAGACAAATGTTTTTTTTTTATTCTTTGATTTGAGCTTTGTCGCCCCGACAATGTTTGTGTTATTAGCACGATAATTTGTTCTGAGTCTGGGTGCAATTTATTTTTAAATATGTATGGATTTAGAAATATATAAATAAGTGTTTATCAGTTATCTCTAGCTCGGCTCTCTCTAAAATTATAATATAATAATAAATTAAATAGTACAAATAAAATAATAAAAGATTAAAGATTAAAGATACCGGGTTGGTCAAAGCGCGTATTTTTCGTACCTATGGGCTATAATCTACACGCGGGCCTAGTGCGAATTGGTAGATGTCACATGTCTTCGAATTTTTGGTTCTAGGGCATGCCGGTTTCCTCACAATGTTTTCCTTCACCGTTTTTGAGAGCAGTGGTGGGAAATAAATTACACAAAGTAATGCGCCTGCTTGGGTTCGAACCCACGACTTACTGCGTGATCTGCTGCCTTATTCTAAACCGTTCGATTGGTTTCCGTGTCGGTAAGGAACCGTTTTCGACAATCTCATTTCCGAGCCGAAGAACTGCCAAAACGCTATTCACAGATTCGAACGGATACGTTTTTTTTTCTATACGATTGATCATTGTATTTATGGGGAACGCTACAAAATGGTAGTAAAAAGATCAGCGTGGTAGAAAATTTAAAGTAGTAAATAAAATTGGTTTATTTGAATGTTTCGATCCGTTTAATTATAGAATATACAGCTAGTAATTTAAAAGACAGCAAACGGTACAAAATGATTTTATTATTAATCAAACAAACTTTATTTCGAATAAACTTGCTTTGTAAACAGCCGTCAGTCAAACTGGCATTGCCAGTTTGACAGACTTTTTTACTTTTTAAACATTGCCAGTCAGGCAATGCGGAAAAAGTTTTTATTTGAAATAAAACTATGGATTTCTTTTTATTATAACTTTGCTTAAAAAAGACTAAATGACTGTAAGTATTTGATATCAATACACAAATCTTGCTATTTGCTCACTGTCAAACAATAACACGTACAACTATACGAATAACTACATAATTACACTTTGAATTTATGTAAATGCGAAAGTATCAATGAAAACGGTCAATACAATAATAAAACTTCATTTACTTAAAAGTGCAGTGTTTTAAAGGTTTACCGTGTTTATATTTCTCTGAAATAACCTGGATTTATGAAAAATAAATCTTTAAAATTTTGTTCGGTATGGCTCCCGATAGCAAACAGATGTCGGAAAGATTTGAGTCTTCTTATCGAATTTGAACTGTCAAAAAAAATCGGTTTCGGGTTTGTGAATTGCGTTTGGATGACATCTTCGACATCTTAGACGTTCGATTCGGTACGGAATCTAGTCGAATGGTTGTGAATAAGCCAGCTGCTGCCTTATTCTAAACCGTTCGATTGGTTTCCGTGTCGGTAAGGAACCGTTTTCGACAATCTCATTTCCGAGCCGAAGAACTGCCAAAACGCTATTCACAGATCCGAACGGATACGTTTTTTTTTCTAAACGATTGATCATTGTATTTATGGGGAACGCTACAAAATGGTAGTAAATGATCAGCGTGGTAGAAAATTTAAAGTAGTAAATAAAATTGGTTTATTTGAATGTTTCGATCCGTTTAATTATAGATTATACAGCTAGTAATTTAATAGACAGCAAACGGTACAAAATGATTTTATTATTAATCAAACAAACTTTATTTCGAATAAACTTGCTTTGTAAACAGCCGTTTGTCAAACTGGCATTGCCAGTTTGACAGACTTTTTTACTTTTTAAACTTTTTCCGCATTGCCAGTCTGGCAACGCGGAAAAAGTTTTTATTTGAAATAAAACTATGGATTAAAATTTCTTTTATTATAACTTTGCTTAAAAAAGGCTAAATGACTGTTAGTATTTGATATCAATACACAAATCTTGCTATTTGCTTATTGTCAAACAATAACACGTACAACTATACGAATAAAGTGTTTCAAAGTGTAATTATGTAGTTCTACATAATTACACTTTGAATTTATGTAAATGCGAAAGTATCAATGAAATACGGTCAATACAATAAATTTACTTAAAAGTACAGTGTTTTAAAGGTTTACAGTGTTTATATTTCTCTGAAATAACCTGGATTTATGCAAATTAAATCGTATAATTTTTTTTCGGTATGGCTCCCGATAGCAAACAGCTGTCGGAAAGATTTGAGTCTTCTTATCGAATTTGAACTGTCGAAAAAATTGGTTTCGGATTTGTGAATTGCGTTTGGATGACATCTTCGACATCTTAGACGTTCGATTCGGTACGGAATCTAGTCGAATGGTTGTGAATAAGCCAGCTGGTCCGTGAGGTTGTTGGACACGCTCAGTATGAGAAGAGGGCTATGGAGTTGCTCAATGTCTCAAAAGACAAGCGCGCCCTGAAGTTCCTGAAGCGTCGTCTGGGCACACACATCCGTGCCAAGAGGAAGCGTGAAGAGCTCAGCAACGTCTTGCTTGACTTTGACACAGATGGGGAAGGCTGCCGCACAGGCTCACCATGCGCCGCACCCCGCTAAGTGAGCAATAAACTAAGTTGGGGCCGCCACCAGTGGGCCACCGCTGCTCTCAAAATAAAATAATAATAAATAAAATTTAGTTTAAAAAAATACAAATGTCAAAGTATCTAGGACGATCTAAAGAAATAAATATCATTTCATCATCATTTCGTTTAATTTCAATTAAATAAGTACAATATTTATCCATGGAAGTTTTTTTTTAAATATAACTGCATACTATTTGACGCATCGTCTGGCCTATGACAATAATAAATTATTTGACTTTGAATTTATAAGTCCTAACTATAGAGCCAGCTTTCAGTTAATAAATTGAGCGATCAGTTATTACGTGAGCTTAAGGATTATTCTACAAGTTGGGTACCGTTATGTGATCAGGAGCAGGATCAGGCTTTTTATTGCACTATAAAAACGGGTGTTTCTAGGTGCTTAGGAATAGGCAGATATGCACCTATTATTTTATGTATAGTTCACTCACAAGATAACTTGCTGCTGCTATTTTTTACTCTAAGTATTCTATTAATTTCAACTGTTACAGATTATCACAAAAAAAATAATCAGTAAGGTTTTTAAGGAGTATAAAGACATAAACACTGGCCTTTAATTGGTGATATAGTTTTAAAAAAAGTCAGGTGTGTAGTAGGTACAGACGCCAACTTATCAACCAACCCCAATGTGTCAAATTTCTTTGATAGATTTTCAACTTTATTCTAAATAAATAGGGTTCATGTTCAATTGGGAAAATTTGACAGTTTGGGGTAGCTTGATGTGCTGGCGTCTGAACATGGCACCGCGGCAGCGAGGACGGTAGAAGGGTGAGGATCTGTTGTCTCTGCTTACCCCCAATGGTAAAAAGGCGAAGGTAAGTTTATTTATTTATTAAGGAGTTATTACGCTAACACAGCAACAGCCTTCACTTTTTAACCGTTCGGGTTTAAATAGACCACAGACTATCTATATCTGTGGATTAGAATTAGACGTCCGTTTAAAACTGGAACTCTGTAAAGCAGCGATATCTGTTTCTTACATTCATATGACAATAGCAAATACTGCTGTAGCTCCCAATAGAGATATAAGTTCCAGATAAATAAATAAATAATTGTGTGCACATGTAGAGTGCTAGTGTTTCGTTCATGGGACGTTTGAGGTTAGATAGTTCATAAGTTTCCGCTAGCCGGCCGCGACAGGACAATGGCGGGCTTAGCGCATAAATCATGGCAGGTGAGCGTGTACTGATCGTCCTCAGGCCTTACACAGGTGCTTAATATTCTTTGTTTGTACTTGTGTGTTGAAATAATTCTAACTTCTACAAGAAAGAAATCAGAGGATTTCTTTCCTGTAGAAGTTAGAATTATTTTAGTAGGTACCTAGAAATTGGAAGGGGGGGGGGGGGGTAGGGTTAAAAGGTCAAAGTCCCGCCCATTCCTTAAAAAAATCCACGGCCATTTTCTTAGCATGTCGATGGCAAACATAGATACCAAAAGGAAATGCCCATTTTCGGCCATGAAACGCCCAACAATTTGCTTTTGTTAGAAAAATACATCTGTTTTTATGGTTATAAATAGCGGTATTCATTTATCCAAAGAAGATTGGAAAAATATTGCACAAATAAAAAGTAACGAAATGATAAATGACAAATCCGCAGGTTACGGAGAAAAATAAAAGTGTTGCCAATTACTAATCACGTTAAAAAAAATCGATTCTCTGTTTGTCGATCGATTTTTATGGTGTTATATTTATTCTGATGTTATGATAATGAAACAAGTGAATTGCTAGTTGATTTACTATAAATTCTTTAGATCATTACGAAAATGCACAATTATTCTAATCCTTTCTATAAAACACACAATTTAAATAAGTACAAGAAAATGTATTTTACAAGACGTGCAGAACTTAAAGCGCTTTATAGACTTTAATTAAAATTCAAATGAAAAATCGATATCGATTATGGGTCTGTTAAGTGGCAACATCGAATCTGTCAGCTGTCACGCGAAATTACAAGTGTTTACATGCTCTGTGATCACAACAAAATTACCAAAAGTCGAATTCGTTTGCATTTGTGTTATTTTGTTAACTAATAGCAATGATTCCAGTAGAAATGCAATAAAAATGTATTGTTGCAGTTGTATTGTCGGCCTTCGAACGGTAGGATGCTGTGCCCATGTTATGACGGTATTATGGTAGGTATTTGGGTTGGGCACGGCATCAGACTAATATTTTACCTCCTGCTCAATTCCTTGATGATTTGTGCTGATTGTTTATGATACAAATGATGTATAAGGTTATAAAATACCTTATTGTAAAACTGTAATATGTGAAAATATAAAACCTTTATATCTAAAAAATCCGGACTTTTTTTAAATCAATTCCTTAACAAGTTCATTCTTTTTATTGCATACTATCATTTCCATATGCTTTTATATGTGGGCACCCGTGGCCGAAGTGTCTATGACCGGTGGGCATTCCCCTTTCGATTGTCGAATTTGTGTTTAGCCAGAACCGGGGCCATATTATCCTATTTGAAATTACTAGTAATTTCTATCACTTATCTTTACTAAAGCCACACAACACAAATCAATTTCAAATGTGTTAGCCTTGATAAATCCTAATTCCCCCAAATCAAGTCCCTCCCCAAATCCTGGATTCATCAATGATTTCAAATATTCAATCATTTTCATAACTACGCTTTGTCAACAAACCGAAAGCTTAAGGTTGTTTCAGCGCCTGCATTTCCGTTTCACGGGCGATTGTCGTAAGTAGAGGTGTCAAGGTTATCAATATTTGACTATGAATCATAATAGTTGTAATAAGATAAAGGCGTTGATTAATTAAAACTTCTGACTAAATACTGTTGCAAAATGGTTGCAACACCGTTGCAGTTGTGTTGAATATATTTAATGGTTATATTTTCGTTCCTGATAGGTGTAAGGAAAGTAATTTTTGAATTATTGTTCACAGCAGTGTCAGGTGATCGTCGACGTCGAATGTAGTAAACTTGTCGACTATTGTAAAGATCACAGTTAGGTTATAAATTGGATACCTACCTACTCGTCGCGAATCCCGCTATCGGGAGGCGGAGGGAGTGACTCCTCACGACTTATTGTTCATCCACAATAAATTGTTACGGACATATTCTTAGGAAAGCTGCCATCAAACCACTCAATAATTTCAATACCTGGGAATCAAAATATTAGATCTTTTGGGTACAGACGTACCTATTACATGATATTGTTCCTCATCCTAAATAGAGATTGAGAAGTCAAGTGACTTTTTGGCGATTTCTGTAGTCTTGCCCTAGCATCAATATGGAAGTTCTGCACAGTGCAGTAGGACTTTCAAAGCTTTAAGTTTTGCTATGATGGTTTGACCTAACGTTCGTAGTTGCCATATAGGAAACGGTACCTGCCTATAATGCATTGTTGTTTCATTAACCTCTTAAAATCCAATCAATCAAGGGAAATTATTTTAAGACATTTCCCGCTAAAAAACCCACTTAAAGCTTGATGATAACCATGAAAAACACCTACGGTCAGTTACAGCTACGAGCCATGAACCATGTAAAAAGTAACACTCATTTAATAGACTTGTAAGGAAGGATGCAATCGCGTTCTGTCCATCTTAAGATAAACAGTTACAATGCTGTTGTCGTGTACGTCGAGACTTCTATAGCTTTAAACGGTTCATTGGCTAGTGAAATTGTTAAAGAGCAGGACAATATATCCACGGGCCATCAGTTTGCGAGCTGTTCCGTGCCCACGATGACGGTTTTGGGTTAAAGGTATTTATTTACCTAACAAGATACAACACAAGATAGCCTTTTCCCCAACTTAATGTATCACCTTAGAACCACTTCACATTAACCTCTCAGTAATCTATTTATCTCAGTTTGAAGACGTCGGGATTTATTAAACCGTAAATAATGTTTTATCATTGAAAAGACTCGTAAGTTTTTACATCGTCAAAAGGCATTACGTTAACTGTTAATCGCATTTCAATACGTTATCTTTATGAATTGCCGTCGTCT
Source organism: Euplexia lucipara (assembly GCA_921972225.1). Lineage (NCBI taxonomy): Eukaryota > Metazoa > Arthropoda > Insecta > Lepidoptera > Noctuidae > Euplexia > Euplexia lucipara. The sequence goes on from OV179148.1 coordinate 14,362,311, forward strand.
GCAATGTGGAGAAAACTCGTACTGAAGTCCGGACTTCGTTTATTTTTATTATTTGTGTTCCAAATATAATGACGAGGTTTCTTCGCATTTAATGTGCTTACCGTTTCGTTGGTACTGCACACAAATCATGTAACAACTCTCCTTCGACCTACTTTTACTTGTTTACGTTATCCTGCTGAACTTGGTTCTAGGTTCGTACCTTCATGTTACGTACTTGCCCACCTATCACAATTGACCTGTTCAAGGTAAGGCACCCCAAATAAGGCATTTGTTGAGATAGCCTCTCAGTCGATACCAAAAAAGAGGCCGGAAACCAAAAAAAGAGAATTGTTGCGTAGGGCGTCCATAATAAGTCCTACAATTCCAAAATGAAAATAAGATCAATACGAGTATTATAAGATTTGATTAAACTTGGCAACGGAGATGACATATTATAAACGCTTTTCGTATGATATATCATTTATTGGATCTTACAAGAATGTAAAAACATAAAGCCGGAAAAGCAATCACTTAGCTAGAACATCACGAATAGAAAATCCATCACTGTAGGATTAAATAGGTTTTTAAAACAGCTAAAATCGCAAAGTACATTATAGTATCAGTTCTCAATTTCAATCAACAGTAATTGCAGTCTAAATTATACGTTATAAACGGGATTGAATTGAACACTGTAATCATTTTGATGATAGACGAACATACTTGTTTTTGTAGGAGTTAATCAGATCAGACGGGTTGGCGTCAATCTTGTCAAATTACTAGATTTTATGGTTTTGTGAAGTTAGTCCATCCAACCTTGTACGTTAATCAAATAGGGATAGGTACCATAAAAACAATCACAAAGACGTTGATTCTAAAGAACTTATATTAAACAACATTTGCAAATGAGGTGAAGTAGCTTTATTGAAGAAACAAATAAAAAGCAAAATGTAGTCAATAACATAAATATTGATTTAATATTTTTTGATTGCTGGAGTTAAGCCCAAATTAGTTTGCTTTTAATGCCCCATTCATGCTTTGCGATGAATCATCAAATCTTCTTTGTTGAAATGTTTTGCAAACGATTGGTGCGTTTTACTGGTACATTTATTTAGATCGGCTATTTATTGCCACCAGTAACATTTATTGCAGCGATCCATGCTTTCTCCGTTGTCTGGACATCACCGCCCGGTTGCACCTTCACGAACCATTGCGTCGTATAAAACGATCGACTAGACGTAAATAGCACAGCTACACTGTTAATTGATCTCTTCTGAGCTTCTGTATTCGTTCGCTGGCTAACTGTTGTGTTGCTATAGTAGGCCGATGGTATTTGAAATACAGGTCATGGGCATTGATTTAGCAATGCTCCAGTGCTCTTTGTTTAAATTAATATCATTAGTTAAAAATTCCATTGTAGTCGCAAGAATGCAGAATTTTATCTTAGTGTAAAATACCACACCGATTACTCTGTGTATTCTATACGACACAACGTTATTCTCGTAACTCTCGCGAATTGCGTAGGAATTTTATCTTAGATGCGAGACAGCGGATTATTTATTAATGACATACTTATTTCTTTGTGCACGATAATGTGTGGAGCAACCGATGTTACTTTAATATTTATTATTATATTGACAATATTGCATAACGATGGAGCGTGGACGGTGAAATCCGCGACGTGTGGACATTTGGAGTGTCGACCGTGCCGCACCGCGCGCACGTGGCGGCACCACAAGGTGTCGACTTGACCAACTCTTATAAATGTCTTTATCGAGAAACAAACGAACATAACAATAAAATCATCCATATCATTATATTACATACATTAACTGTTTATATAACTGCTCATGTCGGTAACGAAATTAAGCGAATTTTGTCGAATTCGGTCGATAGCCATCGTTAACTCGAGAAAATGACGGTTTCAAAACTCAGGGGGCGATACCTTCGAATTTATAGGAGTATTCATTATTGCAACTCGGTATGATATGACAGCGAGTATTCGGCGCCAAGTAAAACTAATATTAAAATTAATTGGATCGTTCACGCAAGCCACGTTGTATTGATTATTACGCTTTATGAGGATTTTTGTAAAGCGAAAGCCAACGAATACTAGATATATTTTAATTTATTGGTCCTTTTGTGAATTATGAGCTCATGACCACATTTTTGTTGACAACTCATGACCGATTGACCATCCTACACTTAAACGTAAATAATAACTTAAAAAAATATTCGAGTATAGCAGTGTACTTCTCTTAAGTTCCCTAATACTCGTTTGATTAACTCGAGAACTACGCTTGAAAAATTAAGGCCCACTAGTAATAGTTTTTTTATGGAACGTCTATTTATTTAATAATTCCATAGTTTCAACATGCTATATATTATATATTTTCACAATTACTTAACAGTTCTGTATAAAGTTCCAAATGGTGATTTTGAAGAGTCAATATTTCTTAATTAGTGGTTCTGGAGGGCCGAAATACAAAGTGTGGTGTGGTAATCAGGTGACCCCATCTGAGGCTGTTGGTACATATTGGGTTTTATTTAATGTCTGTGTCGGGCCGTTTCACCGTCTGGTCGTGTGAACTTCGCATTATCAACTTTGTGATACATACCAAAGGACCTTTGTAACGGACCCGAAGGTGTCCGGACGCGTTTTCGGTTGTTGTGATTGTGATCAATATTATTTATCAATATTTCTTCCTGGGTTTAACCTACTTTTCTTATAAACATGTAGGTACGTCAGTTTTATTTTTGTTGCTGATTTCTTTTACTTTTGATGGATCTTGGTGATATCGAAATAACGTTCACTAGTAGGTAGATCTGTGTGACAACGGTTAATTTTACCACTGTTCTGCTGCATTGTTTTGTAAATGTAACACCATAAAAAAGCCGCAAAATATATATTCTAACAACCCATTCATTTATGGTCTACGCATTGAAATACTCTACTTACAATGGTCTCTGGAGTGATTGATGATTATTACTCGAACTATGAACCTGTGTGAATCGTACACCTACTCACACAAGAGTTCCAAAGTCTGTAGATGTTATATAATTTTACATTACAGCCAATTAAACCCCCTTTCGATATGGTTTAGCAATACCGAGAAATCAGGCGCTAGATTTTTCATAGTTGTCAGTAAGAAACCCTTGTACCTAATTATTTGTAACTTCGTACACCGCTCTAAAGAGGTTAAAAGATGTGGAGATATGAATCGTTTAATAGGCAAGTGTGAACAGAACAGTGTTGCCATTGTTGGGCCCATTAACAAACTAGTTTTGACACGCGAGTCGCCTTGCGAAATGTCCAGCTCACGACTAAATAAATAAATGCTTATTTACATCGTTACCCAAGCAGTTGATAAGTAATTTAATTAGAACGCGCTTAATTGAATATTGGAAATAATAACGAGAGTAGCGGGTTGCAGCGTGGCGATACTGTTGTAACAAATTAATCAAAATTATGATCCGCTTGTGCGTCCGCGCCGCTTTGTTGCGGTTCGACCGACCAATTTGTTATTATTGCCAAACGTATTTAGTATGTTAACAAAGGCAATAATTTTCATGCAAGTGGGGTAATCTCGATGTACCGGAGTAATCGATTTACGAGGTTCTGCGATGATCTGGATCCTTAAATATGCGATATACATTAATCTTCTACTCCTTTCTTAGCTATTTTATGTATGAGCGTCCATAAATAATGTGATGGTCGGGTGCTAAACTGCGCATTTATGATGCTATCTCAGTATCTAAATTAAAGAGTTGGCTATTAGCGGCTTGACGCCGATTGCATAAATACGGTAAGGTGGCATGTTTGAGGAAGTTGTTCTCAGGTAACGATCAATTTGCGTTGAGTCGACACGCTGCGCTTTTTTTTCTACGTCACAACCTTCCTTAATGAGTAGAGAAATCCATGGAGCGAACTAACTTCTATGCAAATGTATTTTCTTCTATTTTCGAAAGTATACTTACATATTGTGAGATCGCTAATGAAGACTGACAAGTAATTCATTGAGTTTTACTTTTATATATGCATGTACAATTAAGTCGAGCAACGTAAGTAACTATTTCTATTAACATGTCAAGGCGTTAGAATAAATGCCTCGTCCAGGGCTGGCCACTTATTGGTAACATCCAGAAATAGTGCCTTGCCTACTATAAACATCTTGATTATTAAGATATGGTCAAAGAAACGCGCCAAATAGAAGACATTCTGCTATTGACACAAAGATTTTTATAGGTAGACCACTTAAAATTAGTTTTACGGATATTTAACACATTCTCGTGGTATTTCATTTAGTTTTGGCAAATAGCCTGCCTAAACATTAATAGGTTTAGATCAAAACGTGCCATTGAAGTATGAGACGTCTAAACAAGGAAATCTTCTACTTATTAAGACCAGTCAGGTGAGAATCATCAATCAAGATTTGCGTTACCTGCTCTACATTCTTATTAAATTTTATTTTTATTATCTTATTTCTTTATTCTATTTCTAACTTCCAAGGTGGAGTATGCTTTTATGTGGCATAAAGGAAGCAGGGTAGCTGGAACGTGGGCGGGGCGGATCCAATTATGTCTCAGCACAAACGTATTTATTGCACTAACCGTCTGCATCGCTCTCACCTTGACATGTCGCAATCGTGCGTAGTCTGGATCGAACTGCTCGATTTTCTTTGAATTTTCCTTGTTCAGGTAAAAAATATGTCGTTAAAAAGTTCTTTTGGTTTTTCCAGGCCAATGTTCCAAATATATCTACTAAGAAAGTATTAATTGTTTTGTATTGCCTCTGATATCCGAAACAGCAATAATATTGGCGTCAGTCCAGCGTTATGAATATTTAATAAGGTAGGATGTATGGACGTAATACAAATTCCAATGTGTGCATACTCAGCTAGTTCGGAGGTTGGAACGGAGGCTGCGCACGCGCTTTTGATCCAAGCACCGGCTAGAGACACCGGCAGTCGCGCGGGAAACTTCGCGGCACTCGGTCGAGCTTACGGCCGTGAGCAACTCTGTGAAATCTATCTCTCGATCATATTTACGATAATTCACATCGATTGGTGCGATAGCTACGAGTTCCGTGTTGCAAATATAAACTGTGATCATAAACTGATGTGCTCGCTGGACGCTACTGCCATTATGTCCGGCTAAACAATTTTCTTGGAATAAAAGTGAAAAAATAACTCTGCGCAAATGAAGATGACTGTGAATCGTATAAGGGTGGTGGTGCTAGGGAGCCCGCGGAGCGGCAAGTCTGGTTAGTAGAGCATGCACATTGCACATCCGTTATTTATGATGACTATGTTTTCTAGCAAGAAGTAATAGATTTTAAAGCAACGTTCAAATATCATCATTACGACTCAGCGAGAAACTTTTTTTTAAAGTGGCGTCTATTTTTTTAAACGATTTATTCTGTATTTTTCACGTAAACACAGATTCTTATATAAATTGATTAAATATGTTATAAAAATTTTTTTCATTTACTCAAGCGATAAAAAAAAATATTGCGTTGACAAGAGGTGTGAATTTAACATTTAAAACTTTCAAGAAGGCCACTTTAAAATATTATAAACGGCAAAATATCCTTTTAATTATATTGGTGCATTTCGATTTTGGGGTTATTCAAAAACTTTTATCTGATGCGGTTAATATTTGTTATCATCATCAGTAATAAAATAAGGGATACGATATTAAAGTCAGTTGTGTGCAAATTTGAGGTGCAGACCCCGTAATTTCAGTCAACCAAAAAGTGTTTTTGTGTTGTTATTACATCAGAGGACCGTGGGTATAACGGGAAAAGTAAATTACTTACAGTCATAATCATAGCGTTATTTTAAAACGATGTTTTTAAAAGTCATTTTTATTTATAAAAGTTTTTAACAGTTTATTTTCTGCATGAGGATATTTTTAATTTGGTCAACATCCTCCAACATTATTTGTTAACATGTATTTATAATTTTCCTGGATGCCAAAAACACTGCGACTTTTATTATAGTGAAATACTTTTACATGCCATTTTTTTTTAAACTCAGTGGCACTGGGATTTTTTAAATAACTGAGCCCCGGAGAAAAAATTAAGTAACTCAAGAATCATGGTCTTTTTTAAAGTCCAGACATAAGATTGTATTAAAATGTTATGCGAGTCTAACGATGCAGGGCAAATTATGGAAAAGTCTTCTGAAGAAAGAACCAATTCAGCTTTGAGTTAGTGATGAGTTAATGTTAATTTGTGCTAATAGAAAAACAACATAGACGTCTATCTCTTAGACAAAGCATTTATACATATAGAAAAATGCTTGTACATTGTTTCTATAATAATTGTATGCCTACCTTCTAGTTTACATCTCAAATTGTATCCATCAGCTATGTTAAGCTGAAATAGAGTTACACATATTTAATTGCTAGCATGTTATCCTGCACAACAAACTATTCAATAGCATACCTGTGTGTCAATGTTTTATAACGATAACACTGCCGATATTTGACTAATGCATTTGTTTTATCTCAAGTACAGGCTCGTTTGATTTTATTTGTACGATACTTAGTTTACAATCTATGTGACGGTGTTTAAGCGCCCTGCAAACAATAAACAATTCCAACATTTTCGAGAATCTAGATAAGAGCTCTAGTAATGTTATCAATCATATTAAAGTTATTTTTTCCTCAAATTATTCGATAATTTTCCAGTTAGTTTTCCGCCAATCGACAATCGTACTCTTTTGTTTGACTATGATTTCATAATGAATGTATATTTCTACCGGTGAGGAATCTGTTGAATTGTCTTAAGGTCATTATATCTGTGATTCCATTAAAACTAGTCATCCGTTGGTATGACTATTTTCGTCAAAATTGATCCTGAATATTTCGAACCATTTCTTTAGGTAGTGTTTCGGTTCATCTTGGTAGGTTGTTCAGGTCCATAATCAGGTAAATCAGGATCTGTGTTGAATATCTATTGGAAGGAAAACATAGGTTACAGAATAAAATTCATCTAATTTTAACATTGATTTAAACATGATATCAACACGCCTGTATTCCTTTTAGTACTGCCACATTTCGCCTGCTGTGTTTTTTTTTTGTGTATTTGAATTTGAATTGATTTTAAGTTATGTAATAGGGGGCGAATTTATTGCCATCGGACGGGCACAAATCCAGACTCCAGGCTGCTAGTGAGAAACTGTTGGAAAAACCCAATAAAACTTTGCCCGACCCGTTCGTTTCTGGATTCTATTCCTAACACAGGACCTCATGCTTGACAGTTATAGTGTTTACAAGTAATAGGTAATTTACTTTTTAAGATCATTTATTAGGTAGTTTATGGGAGACGACCATTTCTTGCAACTTACAAGTTTTTCAATTCCGATGAATCCTTTACTGCGTATTAGGTTCTAAAGACTTAGTGTGGATATATAGTAATGTTCGATATCGCTGTATAAGGGCTACATAGTCTGTCAGAAACATGACTTTACTCAATTGTCGGTGATTCACGATCATGGCTGATTAATTCTGCTTTACAAACATGGTTATTGGCGCGTGATATACATGTGTAGAGCAACGACCTCGACGGCAGCGTTAATGGTTGATCGGACGTTTAAGAGTTACACAACGTCGTCTGGTGGCGCCAGGCGTCGCAGTTGTCGGGAAATCGCGCCGCTGACCCACCGGCCGACTCGCCACCGACTGGTTGTAATTGCACCGCCCTAATTGTCGGCCGGCTGACGGCTGACGGACCGGCTGCGACCGCTCCGAGACGCATGCGTTTGCAATTCATTACAGACGGGAGCGAGCCGGCCTGACATGCGAAATTGTTTCAATGTAGATCCTGTCCACGGACGGCCCCGTGGGAGTGGCGCTTGTCTGTCACGGATACGCTGTTCATGTCGTCATTAAATACCCTCCGGAGCATTATCAACTTATTAAACCTTTTACTACTGACGTTATTCACGAAACTCATTCTTGAGCCCATTTATTTTCACATTATAGTGGATTCCGTTACCGCGAAGTCGACGGTGCCCTGCACTTAATATCGGTCCAGACTATCTGGGTCACGTTAATACTTCGTACAAAAATATGATACCTACGTATCTTTGCACCCCGTGGTTATCTGACTGTTAAAATTGAAACACTAAAATATTAATTATGTTGAGTCAATAAAATATTTCAATTAACGCGTCCTACCGCAGAGTGCTACATGTCAATGCGCGTGCGTGGTTTTTGTCTGCAATGAATTGTGTTCGGAGAGCAACGAACTTTAATTTGGAAAGGAGCCACCATTTTTTGATGTTATGAGAGATTGCTTTTATAAGGAGCCTCCGTATGTGTATTTTTTGCCGGGAGTGTCGTGAAGGTGCCAAAATGGGATGTTAACAACCACATTGATTGTGGTATGAGCTTTAATAGTCTGGTTGCGCTGTGTTCCGTGCGACGACCTTCTCGTGACATGATGAATGAGTACCTACATCGAGGAGATGGGTAATAAAGCATCATCGACATCCTTACCTCGCCACCTACACTAAATCTACACCTACTACTACCTACTCGTACTTATGTATAACCCATATTTGCAAATAAATGCTATTTAGTCCATTCTATTCTATTCGCCGATTCTGTCACATTTACTTGTAATGTTTCCATATGATTGACTTTCTACATCATTTGCTAAGCATAAGTTTGAAGACATGATTTTTAATTTAATTTCATATTTTAGAAAAAAAATCTTAGGATTTTATAAATTTTAGCATCATAGTGGTTGCGAAACATAGAGGGCGAAACATTGAGAGCAAAATTGAATATATCTTCTTTTTAGCAATATTCACGCAGTAAAGGTGATAAAAGTTACCGTTACATGGGTGCAAGAAAAGTTTAAAAAACTAAACAATTGTATAATTGAGTTGATAAGAAAAATACACGGAGATAAAAACACTGTCCACATTTTGTTGATAAATGAGTAGTCAGCAAGAGACATGATTAAAGAGAAGAAAGAAAAATTCGATTAGAGAGAATCCTGCAACTAAGAAATATGAGGATAGTAATTCGAAGCAGGTTTAGCTTTTAATGACTTAATAATTGTTGTATTAGTCTGCTTGATTTAAATATATTTTTACTGACTCTTGACATCAATTAGCCAATTCAACTTAGTGCAGTCCAATCAGCCACATTTCTAGGCCTCTCCCAAATTGCGCCACAACATCTGGCATTGATGTCACAATTATTGTCTGCTGCCCACTAATAAGTTAGACCGGTATCCAAAAGGAACCAAGTCAAAGTAATAATGGTTGCTATTGAAGTCTATGATGGTCAGTTCGACATATGATCGATGTGTCCAGTAATCTATTAATTACCCTAAAGATTCCCGTCGATAGCTACATCCATTGTTCTTGTAGATAACGTACGATCTATCAACCCACGTGGTGCCGTGTTGTTTGATCACAGTAATTTGTCTTATATGCCTCAATGATTATAATTTGATGTAATTTCTTATTGGAACCTCGTCAGAGAAGATTCGTTAATCATTTTTTGATCCTCCACAATAAGCGCGGTTAATTTATTACACGTAAATTGATGGTAAATCGTTTCGAAATTATGTATATTCACTTTGCGAGTTACTATTTTTTGGTGTTGCACGTCATTATCATAATGAACGTAATAATGTGCTTTTGATTTACAAAAATTAACATGATGAATGAGTCTTTATAAATCTATAAAGACTCATTCATCATGTTAAATTTTAATATTTTTTTTGTTGTTTGTAAAAATACAACATTTTTGTCTAAATGTGGATGGTTCGACAGTAATAACGAAACTTGGTACTGTAGCATCAATCTGTTTACTGACCTCAGGATTTTCCATTAGGTATGTATGAATAGTTAAGGAATTTGGAGACATAACTAAATCATCTTTTACCCATTGCAGAAAATGCGGCATGTTATATTAGGTGTGTCGTAAAATCCAGAAGAACGTAAATTGCTACGGTAAAATGAATTCCGCATATTTCAGTTAAAAGTGGATCGATGAAACTTTATCACTCGACGATTATGTACGTAATCGGATCGCAGAGAAAGTAATGCATATAATACTCAATGCACACGGGAAAAAAAATCGAAAGGAAAAATGAGAGTGAGGAATTTCGATCGTGTTTCATAAACTACGATATGCGTGGTGTGTTGTAATTTTTATCAAAGCTTGAAAAGCTTTTATTGCACGCTGTTTTATTGACGTGACGATGTTTTATCAGCTGCCGGTCGTCAATCAAACATCGGAGATATCGATCTTCTTTCTCAATTATTAATGTCATCATATACGAACACTGTGCAAGTGTATCTTTATTATTAACCCGTGTATTTTTGTTGATGTTTAATTGTTTTCTTGCGGTGGTCTAGTAGGTACTTTAAAAAACATTCGCAGTGTTCCAGTTCGTATGAAGTAGAGAAAATATTTTAAGAATTAATTGAATCAGAGAGGACAGAGGGCTTTCCTTTAAAGTAAGAGAGCACAATCGTTGCCTTAAGTTACGTCGTCATGCCGGGAATGGCACAGTATTGTAAGGTAATAGATTTCCTATCCTAGCCTTAACCGTCTGCGCCAGAATGCGTACGGAATGCATTCCAAGTCCATTGTCATGCGACAACGTGCTGCAGTTGCATAAAAGCATTGTGGACTCTTGTGTAACTGCCTTGGGTCAAGATTCTGACACAAATAGTAACGGCGATAACTCATTCGGGAGTGTTATCCACACGGTGATGTTGTAAACGATTCTTGTAATGGAATGTTAATTAGTATTTGTTTCGAAAACATATATCTATCTAGAATTAAAATCATTTGCCTTTTAGTGTTTATTTATTTTAATCTATAGGCACATTACATCTTGCTTTGAGACATTAATTTGAGCTTTTCATAAAAAATACAAAAGTATTTTTAAGATTTAGCCAATAAAGTAAACTTTATGGCTTAATCTTAAAATTACGTTTGTTCACTAGATTGTACATAGGCAAATAAGTTTGATTTCTTGCACGCGTATCATTAAAGTCGTCCGTATTTACTATTAATACATAAGTGCATACGTACCTTATTAGTGCCCGGCCATAGCATAAGCATTGACTACATAATGTAACAACACAATGAATACTAGGTAGGCTATATGTCATGTTTTGTGCATTTCTGCTTGGCACCTTAAGTTACGTGTTCAGAATTTAAATTACTCGTTTTCATCATCTAAATCATAGAAACTGCTATAACGATTACACTTCAAAGAGTTGAGTACGAACGTAATCTCACGTCCGAGGCGGTCGCGCCGGACAAGCAATCAGCTTGTTGAATAGCGCCACTAGTTCCTTTTGATGGGTTGCAGGATTCTCCACACTTCATTTCGTCGGTAGCTTACGACCGGCTCTATTCACGCAACTTGCCTTGTCATTGTTGTTGATAACTGTTTGTATTGTGTACAACCCTTTGATGGAAATTCCAGGAGTGAAAGGACTAATCAGTGTTTGATCCACTCGCTTCTAGAAAGTTGGGAGTGACGACCTCTTAATTGTTCGCCTATTTACAATATGTCTTCGATGAAGGCGTGCTTCTTACAATGTTATTCATCTGATTCTCTTTTTGTTGCAGCGGTGGTCGTGCGTTATCTAACAAAGCGGTACATCGGAGAATATAGCTCGACAGGAGGTTAGTAAAGTTCACTCGATGAATCATTACTATCATAATAAAAAGGATTTATCTCTAGCTGATCATAGTGTTTAAAATAATTATGAAAGTAGGAAAACTTGTATTCATATAACTATATTATTAAGATAATGTGAAATTCAATAAACATCAATCTGACATTTAAGTGACGTCAATAATATTGTTGGATAATTTACAAAATTTTCTACATGTCAGTCATTTATAATAGTAGTAGAATGTCTTATGCATTTAAATTAAAATATCTGCTTCCTTCCGACCTTAAATATGACGTGTTTGCGTCAGCTGGGCGCCGCCGTCTTTCTCAGGACGTGAATTAAAATGTTAAGGAAACCGCTTTCAGTATTCGATGTCATAGTAAATAAACGCTGTCTTTATCGAATGACGACAACAATATCAGCACAAAAGCGATCGTTACGCACATTTCTATCCGTACTCTCTTGTTTCAGATTTCCTTTATCAGCACAGAGTGGCTTTCGACGGTGCCGTTTCAGAAGTTGAAATACTAGATACATCTAATTGCGCGGTAAGTAACGAGTCTGCTACATTGTTGCTTTTAGCGTTAACACTGAAATATCAGTCACTATGAACAAAAGGCTCGACGTCGCCGATAAGATTAAAACTCGAAGCTCGAATAGCAAACGTAGATATAGACGGTCAAACTTAATTTACCATTAAACAATGGAGATGTTAATCTGCTGTGGGCTGTGCTGGTAGCGAACTAGCGGCTGATGGCCGCAGTACAATTTAATTAGACGAAGTTTATGTGGCTTGTATCGGCTTATCAGATGCGATCGTTGCCGTTGCTGCATTGGTGTGGCTGCGGGCGAAATCCTACGTTCGAACCTACGCTCGCTCTGAATGCTACGATAGAATACACGGGGGAATTCGTGTTACGTAATTGTTATGCTTTTATTGTTGTTGTATGGGGGCACAGTGATTCTTAAACCAGTTTGGTTTCCTAAACAACGATGATGTTTATTAAACGCATCGATAACGGAACTAAAAGAACATAATAGATTGGATGCTTCGTATTATTGCGCAACCGGTGATTTTATTCGGTGCAGCGAGTGGCCTCGATACCAGATTCCAAGTACCAGTTGTGGCTCGCGACTTTATTTACAATTATAAGTTAAGTTCACTGACTTTATTTTTAATTTAATCTATTCCAGATAGTCGGGCTCGAGATGAACATTTATTTTGCATTGAGATTTATCGAGCGCAATAGGGTTTTGAATACCACGTATAATTCTTGAAACAATGCATTAGAGCATACCTAAATAAGAATGCTTTCTGAATAATTATTTGCAAACGTTGTGCCGGAGCAAGGTTTTCCCAAAACGAAAACTTACTGAGCTCCTTTCTTATTAATAAGCATTATATGGTAAATATTCTCCGTTATTTTACGAAGATTTACTTTTTTGGCATATCTACATGTACCTTCTTATTTGTAATCTGCACGTATTTGAAGTTGGATCGTCGTTTTCTAGACTTATGAGAAAATATAACTTCAAGACCAATTTAGATAACCGCAGGGTTTCGTACACCACACACACCACTACATGTGGATGTGACTGGTGAACAAAATTCATTATTACGTGTGTATCTAGTTGTATCGCTTTCAAAAGAACTGTCCATGTGCCACATCGATATGATGATTGATTAAAATAGACCATGGATTAGCATAGCATATTCTCCGTTTCGCAAAACTATTAGGCTTAAGTAGATACTTAGGGTTTGACCGCTCGCTTGAAGGTATTTTTTATTTTTAGATCCGCGGCTGTCTAGCAGAGCACGTTCGATGGGGCGATGCGTTCGCCGTGGTCTACTCTGTGTGCGAGCGCCGGTCATTCCTTGCTGCTGCAGAACTCTTGTCCTTGTTGGAACGCACCCGACTGTCCGGCTGTGCCGCCGTCACCCTCTTGGGGAACAAACGTGACCTCGAACACGCCAGGTACATATTTTTTTCTCACACTTTATTTAACTGGGTTTCCATTTACGCGTCTACTTAAGATAAAGTGATTACGTTTTATAATATTAAATCCGTGACACTAATACAAACATACAATTTTCGTTTAACTCAAAATTTATGTTATTCTGTAACTCATTGGTGCTACTTCTAATGGTTGGAAAGGGTAACCTGAATTTTCAGCCCTAATCTTCTCACACAAGCTTACGAATATGTTTTCATTAATAAGGGAGGTCCATGCAGAGGAGGGTCAGGAACTGTCGCTGAGATTCGGCTGTCAGTTTTACGAGGTGTCGGCGGCAGAGTCGTGCGCGGGCGCCGCGCTTGCTTTTCATGCGCTGCTGCGGGAGGCGCGCGCGCTTGCGCTCTTGTTGCCCGCACCCAGGCGCAAGCTCGCTGCCTACTCTGTCTCTAAGGTGAGTTCCATGAAGCTTATTCTGTTAAGTTTTGTTAACTCAAAGTAGTAGGTACTCTTGAATAGTTCATAGACTAATTTATCTTACCTTTATGTCTTCGAAATTTTAAATCTCCTAAAAGACACGGCGTTAAGCATATCTCCTGCAGATTTTGCATTTTCTCGGGGTCGTTGGGGAAATATAGTGTTTTCAAGTTTTAGACACATACTTACACTTTTACTATCAATCATTCTCATCTTTTTCCTTTTACATCTTATGTCGCGCCTCGGCGACAACTTTTTTGTTTGGCAGTCTTACAATCGATCTTATTCGATTAACTATGATTTTGCTGGAATAAAATATTAAATTTAATAATTTTCAATATCTACTTTTTGCCTGACATTATGTCAGTTGTCAATCTGTCATTTACTTGGCAAAATCTGTAGGAGATATGCTTAACGCCGTGTTTCTGACACTTTGTTCCACCAAAACTGAAGTTCGAAATTTGTCTTAAACATAGGTATATATATTTATACTTTAATATTTTCTTGTTTTCAGGTAATTGGCACAATATTCGGGAAAAACAGCAAAAGTGTCAGAAAGAAACGCCCGTCACTCAGCATTTAAATTATTATTAAATTATTTTTAAAACGTACTTTTTAAATTCCCCAGACTGGTTTGTATATAATTAATTTTAGTTTAGTTTTACTGTACTTGTAAGGTATACATGTTATTTCTAGGTTTTTGTAGGTATCCTACATAAAATCTTCAATATGGAGACGGAAGTTGTTATTAAAAATTGATGTTACGCATCGGAAAGATCGTCAGCCATATTTACTTATAAAATTGAAAATGATTTATGTAAATAAACCTGATATTATTATGTAAATAAAAAGATACAGTAATACACCTCGCATTAGAATTATAATGAACTCTAAACATAAACATTGTAAATAATGGACTAGATATTGATATAAGTTTGTGTGCCTGTGTAAAGGTCTACAGTTATCTCATTATAATAAATTTTTATACGATAATTTTATTGTTTTAATAATACCCGTTCAAGCTTAAATCAAAAGTGTTGTGAAGTTTTTAGGAAAACTTTCATTTACTGTATACAGATTTAATAAGGCTCTATTAAGAAAACAAGCAGAAAATGAATTAATGTTTTGTAGACAAAAACTGTCCTAGAAACAGTCTTACCTAAATAAACAATAAGGCTACAAACATATGGCAATAATGTTTATACAAAACTAGAAACATTGAACATCCTTGAAAGCTAATTTTTCGTACAACCCAGCTCTTACATCTTCTGTAGCAGACTGTAACAAGGTGCGACACATAGATATTTCAACGACTGCTCCGTTGCCGGAACACCATACCAGGCTGTGTCGTAAAATCGATCCCGATTGTCTTGATATATTCTTTAGCGTTGCGTTGGAAAGCGAATGAGTATAGACGTCGGACGCTTTCTTAGATCATAATGCTGTGATAGCGTCAAATCGATCGCAATGTGTTGCACCTCGTATACATGTCGTTAAAAGCTCTAATGAGTTTCTGTTTTCACTAGCGAAGTGTCTGAGTGTCACATCGGTCTGCGTCGGACAAGGCTCGCTGGCGTCCAACTTATATTGATCGGACAGGGTAGTCAATAGCCAGAGAGAGTTTCGCCACGACTCGACCTTGCATGTCGGAGCACTCCCGCAGCACGTCCGATCTATCGATAAAACCTATCGCAGAGACGAATGTGACGTTACACGTCCGTTACATGTGAAAGCAATAAGTACAATTTCAAGGTCTCGGAGAAATTATACATTGGTACCCACTGCAGATTTTATACAAATTATTTCCGACAGATCACTACTGAGCCGGTAGAGTTGAAAATAATCGGACAGATCTACAACTATTGATAACGCTATTAAGTTCAAGAGCACGACAATAAATGAACATGTCGCAATTTATAAAGCAGACGGTTTAGGAACGAATGGTTATACAAACGACTATACCTTCAGTAATAAGTAATCATGATAGTTACGCAATGGGTAATAAAATGTTCCCTTAGTTGTTACGCTGTGGTATTAAATCGGGCACGTACAGGTGTATCGGTAGATGCAGAGATATGACTAATAAATCGGATCCCTTGATCGCATTAGTGGCGCCAACGTTCCGCTTGCCACAGCGGAGCGGCCGAGTCGAGGGTAGCGATCGCTATCTGCTCCGTCGTAGATTCCTATGCAGCGCTGTGCGGCTGTGCACCGTACAGGTGTAGCGGAACCATGTTTAAAACTATTGGTACGAAAAATTCTTGTCTGCTTTTTATAAAACATACTGCCAATGGCTATACCAAATATTGACTACAGAATAGCTAGTAAAATGAATAAGAACATTATAATTTTTCTTGAAAGAGTAATCATTGATGAATGGAACACGCGTTTAAATAACATCTATTCAATAACCACTCGACAATGAAAGTATTAAATCTACAATAGCTTTAAAAGCATTGTCACTAATTCATAGAAGTGAGGTCAAGATCGAATGACCCCTCGCAATCATTGAGATATTTAACGTCAATTAAAGAATTTAATGAATCAGCAATCGACGAGGCGGGTGAAAGCTTTAGATGTAATCGGACAGGATACTGTGTAAAATTGCGATGATGTACACGATGATATGATAGCACGCCCCGAGCGGACAGCCAGTGACGTACGAACCACTGCAGATAACCTGTTCCATAAAGCTGATCTATTAATATTTACCGTACATGTTCATCATTCTAATCTAATCGGAGTACCCGAAGCCTATTTAATTGAGCGTAATGATGAAATGAAATAAGTACAGAAACGATATCATTCACGACGTACTAAGATGCGGCATCGCAGTGACAAGAATATGACATGTAGTAGGTAAGTCGCAGTGTCCGTGCATCGGGATTCTTGATCCAGTAGATAAACTATCAGCTACTTTCATCTCTCGCTTTAGATTAAACGATTACAAGTTTCGTCTAATTGCTCGTGTTTGTCTCGGATGGAATCGGTCATTGAGATTTATGCATGACTGAGGATCGGACTAGTACGTGATTCAGATCTAATGATAGATAGCCCTGCCAACGAGATGATCTCTGATTTACTTTACTAAATAAGGCTAAAGAGCAGCTGAACATAAAACGTGGACACCATACGTTATAGAAATCTCAATCAACAATAGCACATGAAACAATGATATGAATGACGGTCTCGACGGTGTATTTAGAATGACATACGTTCTTTTGTGTGGTGATGTTCTTGTCAAATAAAATATTATCTCAGCGCATTCAGGTTTGTATGGTGCATTCAAATATCTTTTTATGTGCTTAAATATTTTATTCCTCGACGAGATTCTTTCTGAGGAAGTTCTTTTTCGAATGTGAGGGCCTTGATTGAAGAGAGTAAGTTTACAATGTTGAGTGTGTAGGTATGAAGCCGCAATAACCACGACATGTCCTTGTAAATTGTTTGTGTTTGCGCGTTCGAATTGTTATACACTTGATTTACATCAAAATACCCAGAACGGATTATTATCATGTTGTGTTTAATTAACGCTTTTGAGTACTTACAAAAAATTCAAGGTTTTTTCCACATTGTGGTTTTGGTAATATTGATCCTTAATAAATAAAGTTGATTCTGCATGTTTTTCTTTGAAGGTGTTTTTTTCACCATACAACAAGTTTATAAAAATACAGATGATTAAAACAAATATTTTACAGGCCTTTGGATCCTAGATCCAGGGATCCGCGATCCTTGCATATACAAAATTTAAACATTGGATTTAATGAAAGACCGGACCAAGGCAATGTAATATCACGATGAATTTTAAATAGATGAAGAGAAGATACAATTATTCGTTATTTATTGATTCATTTCAACAAACAATTATGTTGACAAGCAGAACCCAAGGATTGTTCATATAATGATGATTGACAAACATCAATAAACGGCTCAGAGCAAGTTACTACGAGAACAACAAACTGACTGTCACTCTCTGGAATTCAGCAGTAAAAAGTGTCAAACACTGAGAGACGGTTTAACCTGACAAACATTTTGGTGCATACTTTCATAAAATACGGGCTATGAGATAATAAGATGCATAGCCATACACGTTCATGTCATCGGAAAAGAGCTAAAAAATGTTACAAGTCCAAACAAAGCCGAATCGAGTCGTTATATACATAATAACTGGTAACAAACGCAACATTAATAAATATTGCACAAGTGTCGTAACTCGAAGAAAAAAGTCTTGAGATTAAATTGAATAATTGTACAACATAGAACCGGTAAGCGAATGGTATCGAGTTAAACACTTAATGGAGTCTAATGCTGATAATCAATGAGGCACCTGTCCAACAGTTGACGAATGAGAAGTCGTCGTTAGGGGACCTATCGGATCATCGGAGAAAGTGAAATAATTTCCAAAGAGTTATAGAGACTGGAAATGTTAGGAGCGTGACTTATATGAACCGTACCCGCGCATTGTAATCTGATGTAGAGATTAGAAAATGGCCTTTATAGCTCTATCGTTCGTATGTGAAATGTTAACTCATTCCTTCCTTAGCTTTGCATAAATACTATACATCAATGCCAAGTTTAAATAAAAGCAATATAATGCAATATACAGATTCATTATTTTCCTTTGCACATTATTATTTCTGGACACGTATTTATAAACACACATCCTCGTGAAGCAATTTGTTCTCGCGTTCATAATTTATTTTTTATGATGATCTTTTTATTAATTGTCGGAGTTTAACTCTCGTATCGCTTCTAGGCAAGTTTTATGAGTACAAATAAATACGGCAAGTCTAGCGCTTAAAGCGGGTTTGCAGATAACACTAAACGGCTAATTTGTAAAGCACATATTGCGTAAATCAAGCTTCGTGGTCGTGGCTAATGACGCTGATCCGCTACTGTACATCTGACAGCACAGTTATGTTATGACTGTTAGTGATATGAAAGTGAGATTCATAATACAAACATGTTATTTTTGTGCGTGTAATGTATTGATAGAAGAGCTAGATACGGGAAATGTTTGCGTTTTCACTCGGTCATAGTTTCGATAAATTCATTGTGACCTTCAAGGACCTTTCCAATTCCATAAAACAGCTTTACTTTATTAGTCATACTATTTTCTGGAATTTTATGGTTTTACCCTTTAGGAGTTGCGGCCAGTAACAGCACTTATAATTAATAATAACACGCCATGCCCCAAAGATAAACACACACTCTAAGAAAATGTTTTAGTACTACTGGGGTATACCTTCCTCGTGAATCGTGTTACAGTCTTGAGCAAAAACTTGATGTTCGTTAAAACCATTTTTCTCAGTAACCATTATTTATTTTATTTATTATTATTATTACTTAGCCAGAATTGTCCCACTGCTGGACAAAGGCCTCCCTCTATTCCTTCCGTCTGTCGCGATTCTGCGCCACCTCTCTCCTATCTCAAGGAAGACATCCAGGTCATCACGCCGACACCTCAATTGTATTAACTTTCAGAAAACTTATAGCAGTACTTTTAGTACAGTAGCCATTACAATTTATTCTAAAGAATAAATTATGGAAATCTTCATTCGCACAGAGAGAGCAGTGGACCCTTATTTAAGAAGAATTTGTGCAAACTTACATTTTTTGAAGATTCAATAAATTGTTCACCTTCCTTAAATAAAACAGAAGATCCTTTTGCAAATATATCTTGTAATTTAGCGCAAAGGTGCTCTCAAATGACCATGATCTTATTTCTACCATTATATTATTTATGACCGTTTGAAATTTTATTGTTACTTCAACTTTATCATTCTGTCTCCTCAAGCTTCCTGAGATTTAACTTATATCTCTTTAGGTGTTTCACACCACGAGGTAGCTGGCTTTCTTCTCCTCTTATTAACTTGCAACAGGATACCAAAGATAATAACTTCCTCAATGCAACTGTCACGGCGACAGAACTACATGTAGAATATCACTCTGAGGTATTGATTATGCGTGTACCGGAGGATCGGCTATTACAAGCATGTACAACGGCAGACGGGCCGCTCGATAGTGTCACTCAAAGCATGTAACACGTTACATCTGAATCATGACTCGCCCAGCACCGTGACTCAATATAATGGCTTCGTTATACAGATCTTGCTCTGGATTTGTGCTGTAAGTAATTAATATTAAGACGTAAGAGACATCTAGGCGATAGAAGTAACTATCGGAATTAAAATTATTACCAATGGTCGCAATAGAATCTAAAATATTAACTATTTAAAATTTTATTGAATTTTAATTGTTACTTTATTTGGTCAATCAATTGTCGGAAACGCGACTCGATTGTTTTATCTAGGTATCTGTATTTCTTGGACGTTTTACGATTAAAAAGGGATCCAAAGTTTTTGCTTAACGTACTCATTAATACCCAAAGTCTCATAATTGGGCGAGGAACATCACTTGACATAGGAACAAAATTGTACATAGTTATTTTACCAAGTTATTGACTGCGAACGTAAAATTGATGCCATACCAAGAATCAAGATAGGAAGACGTCTAAGTGAACCAGATTGATATTGAAAAGGCGAGCTTTAATGGCGCTAACATCGTGCAAATGGCAGTAAAGTATGTACGAAGTGCTTTCAACCGTTCATTATGTGTAGGAAACTATAAATCGCCTATAAACAGTGAAAAGTATGAAACAATATAAACCGGATTCAGACGAGACGCGAAGAATTATGGGGAGTAATAATGAGTTCAAGCAAAGCCTCGAGGACAATGTTGGACTTGCGCTAACAACATTCGTATTCATGTACAATTGATTACAAATAATATACTCGTAGTTGTGGGAAACGCTTCATTTTGCTTACTGTTAAAGAATCCAGTTAATAAACCAACAACCAACAAAGTTATTTTAAATATAAAAAGAGTATAAGATTTTTTTCGGATTTTACGCAACGTTATCGGCATTTAACTGTATAGATCGATCAACCTTTTCTTAATACAGCTATCAAATATATATTTTGCACAGGTTAAACGCACATTATTCAGTGTTTTCAGTCTCTAAAATCCATAATTAGCATGCAATAAGGAAGTTTATCAGCTGTTAATCAAAAGCGGCTTCACTGAAAAATTGAGGTCAGTGCTTCACACAGTTTGTACAGGACAAACTCCCCGTTGTGTACACACTGGATATGTTTTAATTTTGCTGGCGCATCCTTGTGTTGTCTGAGAACAAACAAAGGGCTGATTACTCACTTGCACTACATGGAACGCCACTCTTGTTTCTCCTTGAGACTTAAACACACATGGACGGGGGGCACAGGTCTTTATCGTAGGGGCTATTGCATCTCTGTCTATTTTGGTCCACAACTCCGCATCACCACGGCAAGCTTTAAGAAGTTGACATTATAGACCTATTTATTGTGGTAATTAGATGATAGATTCATAATGTTTATCTAGGTCGCTTGTGTTTATTTGGAATATTGGTCATAAAATATTTTGGTTAACGGAAATGTATCTTTCGTCCTAAATTCTTACATAATATTGAAAATTAATTTCTATTTATCCCAATTTTGTAATGTGGATACTAGTTGAAATTACAGAAATTACTGCTTTGATCTCCTTGACGTTTTGTAGCAGATAAATGGTTTTCGATTTTTACTGAAATGTTACGCATATCAATGTGGTTGAAGTCAACAAATTAGTGATTTCTTAAATAGCGGCTAGTGTTGACGCCTAGAGCTGTGATGTTATCACGCACACGCTCAAAACGACTGGCGCCGGCTTCTATT
Organism: Euplexia lucipara; assembly: GCA_921972225.1. Classification (NCBI taxonomy): domain Eukaryota; kingdom Metazoa; phylum Arthropoda; class Insecta; order Lepidoptera; family Noctuidae; genus Euplexia; species Euplexia lucipara. Next base: position 14,384,134 of record OV179148.1, read on the forward strand.
ACCTATATTTATTGCAAGTCTCCCTTGCACAAGATGTAAATGCAGCACCTATTCTGAAGTTTATAAAGGCCACTTTCAAAGCAACATTGTACCTTACAGTTTCTTCTGTGTACAATAAAGTATTTTCGACATCAATAGAAATTGAACCTTGACATTTACCGGATAGAGTAAAAAATTGTGCAAAAATAGTGATTAAATTATAAAATATGCCTACAATTTTGCTATCGATTCCCGACATCCGCTCATTACAAGGTGCTGGAATGTTGTTCAACACATTTTATAATAAGAATTGACGGTTAGTATATGGGCGAGTGAAAATAACAGTAATTTCGTACTGTTCTGACCTGGGTTTAAGTGATTTTACTGTGATTGATCATAGGAATTACCTGCACCAAGAATACAAACATTTTTGTTCACATGCATGATGTAGCCTGTGGCTAGAAAAAGGGAATTTAACCTTGTAGAGGAACTAGTAATAATAAAAAGCAAAACAATTACTCTAATCAACTGAGATATAGTGTGAGAGAAGCAACCGAGAATACCAAAAGATAACCCACAACGTATCAAAGATTTCCTTCCATTCTAGATTGGCACCGACATAATTGGCAAGTCAGGCCGTTATTATCCAATCAGATCATGTTTCTGTAGTTACAACTTAATCACTATTACCTACGTGATTTAATAAAGCGCGAACCACCCACATGACTTCGAATTTACCTATACCCAAATTAAGGAGCAATCGATTAAAATTCCGCAAACCAATTCTGTACCTAAAATATTTCAGTGTGATCGATTTTATGATAGATATTAGTTCAATATAGATCTAATAAAGATATCAAACATGATGGCTGCGTTATTAGAACATGATTTATTGGATTAGTTACTGTGTAAACAGCTTAGTGTAATTAAGATGTCGATAAAATAGCAGAGTGCAGAAAGGACAGATTGCAAAAATAAAATACATAGTATAGCTTTCATAGAACTTAGTTAGCATTGATAATTATCTTATTGGTACATCGGATCGAATCCGCAAAATGAAATGAAGGACATTTATGCTGACTGATCATCATTGCGAACAAATAAAATCGTACATGAATAAGTGAAATTGTAATAATTACCACCTATTGTCATTACATGAATAGAATGGTTAATACTGTCAGTAATCCTTTCACAACAGTATGTAACTATGTGTATTATGCACTTACACGAACAGCTTGTATTCCGTTATTTCAAAGATCCTTTGAAGTTAGGGTTGCTTATATGTTGATAAGGTTTTTAAGAAACAAGTTGCTTGGAAAGGAAATAATAGAGCAAAAGCTATAAAGAAAAAAGTGAAGATCGCAAAGGAAATAAAATGTAGTTTTAAAAAAAGATACTAAAAAGTTACATAGAATTTTGTAGGTTGGATTTAATAGGCATTGTGGCCGTATTACGTGAAATAAAAGAGGATCGACTACTCCCAATCGGTCCTTTTATTACATCTATTAGAAACTAACACACTTTATTATCAGAATATCAAGGAAATAATAGAGCAAAAGCTATAAAGAAAAAAGTGAAGATCGCAAAGGAAAACAAAATGTAGTTTTAAAAAAATATACTAAAAAGTTACATAGAATTTTGTAGGTTGGATTTAATAGGCATTGTGGCCGTATTACGTGAAATAAAAGAGGATCGACTACTCCCAATCGGTCCTTTTATTACATCTATTAGAAACTAACACTTTATTATCAGAATATCAATTTACATCGACACCAACAAAGTTTTTATAAGCCCGGATTCCGTTTCAACCGGGCGTGATTAAAAGACAAAGAAAAATCGTGCTCGGACACCTGTCGTGCTCAACCCTGTTCCCGTGTTCGATAGCTGTAGGCGCGGGATGGCTCGTAACTAGTCGTAACTCCGGGATGAGATCCCGCGATAACCATCCCGGATAGTTTGGTACTTTGGTCACACGATACGCATCAACCTGTGCTTCCTGCCGTGTATAGGTACTCGTACCGACTGCTGTTAGGAAAAAAACTCTATATATTTTTTTATAACTTGCTTCTCTGTTTAACTTCCGTTATTAAAAATGTTCTTTATTATCATATTGTATCGTATGTTAAACGAATTACAGAGTACGTTGCTGTGAAGTGGGAATATTTCAAATGGAAGATCTATTTCATTCTGTTATAATATGGATATAAAATTGATTTTGGGTTGTGATTTCAAAAGATTTAAAGAACAATAAATACTGTTTACAAATTGTTTGATCGTGGAAGTAAGTATCTAACATTTTAGTCCACTGCTGAGCCTACTTCTTTAACGAGCGCTGTGACAAATGACATAGTGAAGTATCCGCAAGCATTTTATGTCATGTCTGATGTACATGGCTACCTTATGGATTAAAATAGTATAGGTCCCAGAAACGTTTCGTTTCATCAAGGCAGACCCAGGTGAGGATGATTAAACAAGAATGAAAGAGAGAAAGGCAGGGATTTTCTTTCTTCATTTAATATAATTATGCAGTATGTTCTGGGACATCCATAGATTCTTCTAATACAACGCCTATTGGTTCTGTCAACGTAACATCACTTTTATGAAAGACCAAATGAACACCACCATGAGTTGGGAACACCAAGTACTGCTACTCATCATTTACTTAATTATTTAGTGAGTAGGTCCGTAGGTATTTGCCCATTGCTATTGAAAGCTTTCATCAACGACGTCCATCCATAAAAGTCAATCAACGGGAATTATTTCGTTAGTATAGATTACGATATTAAGACGCACATAATAGCACTAATAGCCGTTAAATGTTACATAGTAAACGTAAACTTCAACGGTTTGCAAACATTTTAGTCAATTGAAGGTACTTATGTGCAATAGAAGGTACCTTTGTACTTTTGAGTCAAGGTGAGTGCGTGTGATGTGTGATACCGTAACCAGATTATTTTGAAACTTAGCGGTGTCGCTGCTTGTTATGGTATATATCAAAATCCGTACATTTTTGAGTCAGTTCGTTATTGCGCCGTATGTCAAGCTATACTGGGCCCATATATCGTATATGACATTATGGTAAATTACACCTGTATGCCTTTAGATCAAATTTATTGCGACAGCGCATTGTACGACGGTTCTTTGCAATTTGTCTTGCTATTAATATTTTCTATGTTTTCTTGTTACAACCTTGAGTTTATTACGTTTATTGTCTTGATCATCTGCTGCGATTGATATCAATGATGAGGTATAACATTGGATGTGGCATTTGTATGTGTTCATTTTAAGACTATGATAGATTAAGTAAGGAGTCTTTTTGTGGACCGGTATGACTGAACGCTTCCAGATACAATTTATAAATCGGTAAAGAAATGATCGTTCATAAAAATAAATACTTATTAGATAATAGAGTAGTTTCCGCCTTTCATTCTTATCCGATAATTAGTGCGCACGCCCTTTAAGAGTTAACTTTCGTGCCAATAAAAGTAACGTAATGATTTCCAATATTACAAAAGATTACATTTATTTTAATTTCCACTACATCGTTCAGATCACGAGCATTTTGTACCAGAGCTTAAACAAGATTGAAAAACAATTTTATCCTGAAATACTGATTTCAATTTTATGAGATTACGAACACAGTCCATATCTACTAATTACTGTGACACATAAGACTATTCTCAAATTCGCTGTTGTTATTTTGTGAGAAAATCGCTTTTGAATTTTATTTCATCGCAATAGGCATCGTAATTTTTCCTGTAAAATTCTATGTGAGAGAAAACAATAAACTTTTTTGGTTTTTTTTTTTTTTTTGTATAGGTATATTCGCTGAACATTATCGGCACGCGTTATAGAAATCCAAACTTTTCACAAAAAAAAAATAGGTTATGATTCACTGGCAGTCATGAAAATGGAGAAACCTCACCAAAAAAACTTTTTTTTGCGAAAAATAAAACCGACTTAAAAAAAACACTAACCGGTGTAAAATAACTCTAAATTAGGAAGTCTGTGGCTTTGGTGGTGTTGTCTTATTCATGATGGGCTACCGACTTCCGAATTTAGAGTTATTTTACACCGCGTTAGTGTTTTTTTTAAGTCGGTTTTATTTTTCGCAAAAAAGTTTTTTATTTTTCCATTTTTAGTTGTTCCCATACAAATATTTGCCATGAATTTATTTTATATTGTTAATAGTTAACAATACACGTCAAGGTAATAGGGTTATCCACTTATCCCTAATAAATGAAACTTAACATACCTAACTTTCAAAATCTAGGTATATTGCACACATCTGCGTACCCCTCAGAGCATACAGGCGTGATGATACGTACTGATGTTGTATAAACAATAAACATCCAAGCGATTCTAGCAATCACGACAGATTTGCCGTCTATTTTTGAAGAGTTCCATTGTATATCTCCGAAGATCAGCACCAGGTCTTCACCAAATTAAAATGGGACCACCTCAGGAGTATACTCTTTCAAATAAAAAAACGAATTTTGAGAATCGGTTCACAAATGGCGGAGAAATCAGGTAACATACATAAAAAAAAAATAAAAAAAATACATACATACGAACATAGAACCTCCTAATTTTTTGAAGCCGGTTAAAAATAAAAGGGAATCGTAACATCTGAGGTCTTTATATATACCATATTTACGTAATGATTTAACTTCCTCTTTATATTAGCAACTATAAACAAGATGATAACGAGCTTTTATCAGCTCGTTTATTATTATGAATTTGCAATTAAAAGCGACTTTATAATGGCATTATTTAATTATTCACTGCAGATAAGCTTATTTCCTTTGAAATTACAAGTTCCCGACTTTAACTCTCTACTTTTTCCGGGTGGAAGAATAATCACTCAGTGAAAATGTTGTCCTAGACCAAGCAAATCTTTTGCTATGAGTACTAGGCAATTGATAATCATACTAATACATTTCTAAATATGTACAGACGCCTGCACATCAAGTTACCCCAACGTGTCAAATTTCTTTGATCGTTTTTCAACTTTATGACAAACAGAATAAGGTTCATATTCAATTGGGAAAATTTGACACTTTGGGGTAACTTGATGTGCTGGCGTCTGTACATATGTAGGTAAATATTACACCTAGACACAGAACAAGAGTTCGTGTTCATTACACAAACATTTGTCTTGGGTGGGTATCGAACCCACTACCTTCGGCATAGCAATCAGGGCCACTAACCAGTAGACTAGCAGGCCAGATAAATCCATTTTCATATTCACCTATTATTTTAAAAAAGTGAAGTAAAGTTATGTCAAACTGAATGCTCTATGGTAAATCTGGAGATCGTTCTGCGTGTGTGTGTTCAACTTTATTCTGTTTGTTGATAAAGGGGTAATGATTGGCTTGTAGATAAATAATAACCGCCACAGAGTCTATCGATAGTTAAGCTACGCTTATCAAAGTTGGTCCATAGAAGGACCCATCCTTTATTTAGCGAGATCATTTTATAATGGAAAGCACGTTACTAGTAGTGAGATGCCCAATGGTCTGACAACCAGTTTCATTTACTTAATTGTTTCATTTTAGTTGAAATTTACAATGTTAATGATAAAAACCTATAAGAAGCAGGGATGAACAATACATGGACACGTTCCTCGTTTGTCTTTTATTCTTCAATTTGAATAAAAATTGTTTTCACTTATTTTTTAAATAAAATTTTCTGAATTCCACATTAGCACTGAATGTAATATACATTCAGTGCAAATGTTGACAATGTATACCTACTTAATTTTATAAACCTATTGACTGTTACGTGATGTAACATAAAACAAACAACAATAATATTGATACTGTAGCACTTCCATTCATTCAAGGCGGTATTGTTTTCGTGGATCTTCAACATAATGGCCGGTCTATCGATGAATAGCACCGTTTTGTTGCGCAATTTACTCATTACGTTATTGATTTCACTCAGTTTTGTTTGATGGCTCCCCGCTGCGGTCGAGTGGTGGTCTTCAACACTAGCCCGCTCATTAAAATAAAATAAAAAAAATAACACTAACCTGTTACCGCCCCACTACAGGGCCAAGGCCTCTTCTTGTACAAAGAAGGCAGGAGCATTGGTCACTATGTTGGCTCAAGGCGCCTTGGCGATTTCAGGCTTATCTTCTAATATATAAAGTTCTCGTGTGCGGGCGTTTTGGGGGAGTGTTCTATGTAATTTATGACGTTAGAAAAGTACTGATCATCAGCTTAATTTGAATAAATGACAATTAAAAAATCATTAAAATCGTACCTACACAAATTCTAAATTTTATTTCAGGGATTCTTGATACCGTTACTAGAATATAACTTTTGTCCATGACCTGAAAGAAGCAATATAATATATGTAATATTTAAAGTATTCTAAACCAATTCATCGTTTATACTGTATTGTATTCATCTCGCTCTATAGTAATATGTGTACTAAGTACTTCGAAAATTCTTCGTCTCCACATATGCAAAAATGTGTTTGGGTTTTATGGCGTTTCGCGTGATTTAGACCATGGCCTTAATGAATGCTGTCTGATACTCTGATCTGAATTCCATACGTGATTGGAGGTAAACATAGCTAATGGATCTAATCAAATATTTACCTTACAAAGTTGTTTCACTCCAGTAAAAGTTGTATACAGATACTTTAAGAATGCCAAATGTTTTAAATCCTCCATGCTTTTGTGTAAAGCCAAAACCTTACTGTTATATTATGCTATTGCAATACGATAAAACAGGTACAAAACAACGATAGATCCTCCCAGCATTATTATTGAGTAGGTTTGAGTACTTGAAATCGTTAAGCTGAGGGCCTGCCTGTCCAGCCCTCATATCAAACCCATCGTATGTAGAAAATTACCGGAACACCCTGGACACAAACCGGATTCCGTAGCAGATAAAGCAATAAAATTAATAAGTAATCGAAACCATTTTCGTTATTAATGTGGGTAAAAAACTAAATGCCCAGTGAATGCCAAACTGTAATTTATCGCATCTATATCGATTATATAAACAAACTGATCGAAAAGCAATTAAAGATTTCGTTCAATGTTATAACTCTTATAACAAACAAATATTGCCATTCGCCATTTTATTATTTATGGGTATAGATATAATAGATTACTCAATAGTTACGGCCCACTGCTCTCCTATAAGTAAATCATTCTCAGAAATTTAATAGTGCGAATGAAAGTTGCTAAAAGAAAGCTGTTGTTGCATTATTAGATTAAAATATTATTAATGTTTTACAAAAGGTAGATTAAGATTTGCATACATTATGTCCATGTGTTAATATCTGTGTATGTAAAGATTCGTTTACATCGGCATTATCTTAGACTTCAAACAGCTATCTATGACTGTTTATATTTCTTTCAATTTAATATAATTAGGAATATTCAGTTGTGGCTGGTTAATTTCTACCATAGGTTCTCGATGATAAAACCTTCTGCATTACAAATGAAAGGACTTCAGGCATACGTCCTGTGTGAACATAGGCTTACTCGCACAAGAGCGCGTGGCCGGCCTACGCCTTTCAGAGTTTAATCCCTCGACATTTTTATATAATTACAGACACGCGAGGCGTTGACTGGAGGCATTATAAACGGATCACGACCGATTCACGAGACTAAACATGAGGCAGCTTTCCTTGACTCCAGCTCGGCGTGTGCTTGAATAGCTAACAAGGTTACTAACTTGTGAGAATTCTTCATAATAACAGCGTTTTGTTTGTATCAAGTGTAGAGCAGCAGACAGACGTATGCTAACGACATAGCACATCATGCTAAAACAGATCATCCCATTTATGTGCATGATAACCTTTGACGAGGTGCCAGTGCCGAAACTGACGTGGGACTAGTCCGTGAACAATATTTCACGAGGATTCCAGATAAGACATCACAAAAAGCAGTGTCACAATGTGAGCTCAGTATCGCGGAAAGTTTTGCAAGTACAGCCAACGTGGAGCATTGTTTGAGATGCCAGGGTTCGTGTTCCTTTCCTTTGGCGAAAGGTGAAGGACGCCCCGGGTGCGGAATGTGGGATATCTGTGCATCTTCTATGGTACTGTTTATTATGCAAATTGATACGTTGGCTTGCATGCAGATTATATGAAGCGATATTATGCTAATACTGATGAAGGTATGCCAGAATTGCACATTTTTGACGGTCCAGCGGTCGTACGGGGACAAAGACAGCGACTTACATTCCCGGCATAGTGGGCTGTTTCTCAAAGCCTAGTTAAGCCACATTATGCTGTAACAGAGCCCAAGGCGACTCACGGACGGGTAAAAACTGCAATGGTCTTCGCGCTACCGTTTTCTAGAAAATTGCATTTCCTTGGTGAAAGTCAGTTAATGATGGGGCGCAGGATTCGTGGCGATCTAAGGGCGGTATTGCACAAGCCGGTTACAACTTTCTAATGATTATTTATATAAGTGTTGCATATAGGTAGACAGAGTACTCATCTTCCTTGGCTAATTACTGCGAGATGTACCAGTACCTACCACCATAAACTTTCTACGCAATTATGCGATATAGTAAATATGGACCGGGTACGTAGATATGATTATACGGTGTAGTATCTTCGTGGAAACACGACGGTCGTTTTCTAAAATTTATAGAAAAATGTTGTAGGTACCTTTCGAATTGAAATTAATGGTAAATAATGTGTGACTGTAGACGAGATACCGCGGTGCATATATTTGTGATTAGTTATTTGTCAAATAGATAAATGATTTCTATCACCAATGTTTTCTTTGTATGTGGATATGAATATGTTTTAGGGTCCCGCAGACAAGACATTACAAAAACAATTTACTACAGTAGTGTGAAATTTTACCACGTAAGAGGCTGTGTTTTACAAGAGCTAACAGAGCAGTGCATAGGTTATTACAGAGATCGTTGGTATTACCAACCCATTAGTGCTGCCTGCCATTACACTACACGCGATTTTCAAAACTAATATTATTACCGTTATTGGTAGGTACTCGTAATTCTATTTCTCAGCTCTATTAGTGATAATTGCAGGACCACTTAAATGTTACTCTATCTACTAATATTATACCTACCTATGAGAGATTTACGGAAACAACAGCGAGAGCATTACTAATATATATGTAAAAAAAAATAGGTGGGTATAAAAATTAATATACTTAATCTGAAAATAGAAAATACTACAACAACAATCTGTCGATTGTTGTTGTAGTATTTTTTATTTCAAGACGTGTTGCGGTCGAAGTTCGACCGCTTTAGCTTTTTTGCACTTCTTTTTACGAATATTATAACGAAGAAAAATTTGTTTTTGTATTTTTGTATGTAACTTAAAAACTACTTGACCGATTTGAAAATCCGTTTAATTTCACCGTTAAGACGCTACTATGTTTCTGGGTGACATAGGCTACTTTTTATCCCTGTATTCCCACGGGAACGGGAACTAAGCGGGTGCAACCGCGTAACGTCCGCTATTATTTAATTATAATAAACTTTAACTAAAAAAGAGGAATACTAAAAAACTTTTTTACAAAAAAAACAACCGACTTCTTAAAAAAAAACTAACAGGTGAAAAATAACTCCAGTTTCAGAAGTCTGTGGCTTTGGTGGTATTGTTTTGTTCATTATTAGCCACCGACTTCCGAAACTGGAGTTATTTTTCACCTGTTAGTTTTTTTTTAGAAGTCGGTTGTTTTTTTTGTAAAAAAGTTTTTATTTTGTAATTTTTAGTTTCTTTGTATGTATAGAAAGTCTTTCAAAACTTGAAAGAATCATTGAAATTGGATAACAATTGCTAAAGAAGTTCTACCTCTAAACATTAATCTGTACATCTCTGCCGGCCCCTTTAAAAATAGAATAGCGTAATGTTATGTTGTGGAAATACAAAAGTTCAGCATAGACATCTGACTATAGCAATCGCGAATAATTTGCTGTTATGCGTTGAAGAGTTCCGTTGCCTGTCTTCTTTATCAGTTTTTCTTCACCAAATGATACTTTCTGAATAAAAATGCTTGATTTGTTACTAAAAATGTTGAAATCGGTGCACGTGTGCCTATGCCAACAAACCCTAAAAAAAAAAAAAAAATACAACCGAATTGAGAACCTCCTCCTTTTTTTGAAGTCGGTTAAAAATGATGCAGTTTTTGCTTTACATAAGTATTAGATTATTGGGTACATTTCACGGAACCTTCCTTTATTTCAAGATATTTATTCATGTGGACAGCTTGGCAACATTCTATCGTGTAAACATGGCGCCCAAATGATAAATTTGTTTGAAGATAAAGCTTTTATTGGTCCTGATAGTGCGAACACATTGTTAATTAATAACCATTTAAATTCCGTTTAGATACTGTAGGTATGCATAATTACTCTGTTTCATGGTAATTAAGGACAACTAAAAATTAACGTTTGTATCTATCAATATTTTAATTGAGGACATTACAAAATGTAATCGAACTTTTAGACACGAATGATTTATCGGAACTAGAAAATTAGGGTAGAAGTTGGATTTATTTCAATTAAGAAAGATAAAATGGTAAGTGAGGACGACAAAAGAGGTTAGTCCTGAGATGACGAAACCTGACTAAATTGACCTGCCCTGATCCTAAATAAATTGGGATGAAGACAATGTAATGCTGCCAACTCAGTCTATTACGGACTGAACTGTCAATCTGTTTTTGTATTAGTATAGGATGACAGCTGTCTTCGCCTACATTTTATCAATTTTACACAATAGCACCGCGTTGTACCCAGAAGGGGTTTATAATCATAATGTTCCAAAAATACGTGATGAAAATCATTGTTATTTTAAAATATTTTTTTGGTATCGAATTTAAAAACAATCACCTTACTTCACACGATATGTTCTTTGTATGATTCATCTCTATTCTAGCTCTTTATTCAGATTTTACTGCCGAAGTTTCCTGTTAGTTCGGCTTACGAGCCATTACTTTGTCCACGATGACATTTATCCGTTGTACTAAATGTATTGCTTGCTAAGTGCATGATATACTTTTATCGCTCACTGTTAGCCAGTATTGTCTCCTGATTTTATCTTGTCGCAGTTATTCACGAATGATGGCGCTTAATGCGTTCTGTGATTGGTTAGGGGTTTGAAGAGGTACAATTTAGTATGAACTTTGGTGGATTCGGTGAAGAATATTAATTTAAAGCGCATTTCATATCACCGACTGCTTCGTTGATCTGGTGGTCGTATGTTCTGCTGTCAAGCCTGAGGTCTCGGTTTTGAGTTCTGGGTCAGGCGAAGTGTTTTGCCGTTTGGAATTTCTTAATAGCAGCCCGAAGTTTAGATATGCCCTGTTGATCGTAATAGGCTCGCCCCCAATTACTCGGACTTAAACGTAACTGGCAAATCGTAGGTGTACTAGATGCATCAATGCCTTACTTTTCGGGAAATAAATAAATAACTAATATTATGTTACATTCCACAGGCAAAAGTATAATGCTTTTAAGTAAGTCTAAAAATATAGCAAATATGTAGTTGAGTTTACAATGGCATACATATAATCATAAATTTGCTAAACAGTTGCTAAAGAACTTTTAATAATAAACCAATCTTTAATATAGATTACAATCAGTGTAAAAATAAAACGACATTACTCAACACCAGAATCCGCCGACGACAAATCACTCGTTAAAAGTTGACGAGTGGTCGTGACAGTCCTTTAACGCGCACATGTCTAAAATATATTCCATCGCTCCTTGAGCACCTTTATGTAAGCGTAAGCCACCGGTGAATCCGGTTAATATGGCCTTTACTTCCTAATGGCAGCAATTATTAATTATTTAATCATTGTGTTGTGAAATGGGCGGATTCGGCTTTAGTCGCGAATCGTGACGGCAAGTAAACGATGATTAAGGTTGTCCATTGTTTTGTCTGAGTGGACTTGCTTATCAATTTTTCGTTTTGTAATTTTGATAGTTGGCTTTTGTTTTTATTGAAAGGTCAACGTTTTAATTGTGTTTTGTTTATTATTCTTTTATATTTCTGAGATATCTTAGCCCAATCGAATAAGGATTCAACACAGAAAAAAAATTGTATTAATTTTGTTTCGGAGCGTTTTCATTTTTTATATTTTTCTTCATTATTGAAGAAGAAAAATTATATGATTTATCGAAACTATCTACTCGTCGTAATAAACAATGCACAATATGTAATAAGAGCGGCCATGTCGCTTCCGAGTGTTATAAAAATAAAAATAAGCTTTCTTCGCCTAAATTATATCACGTTAATACGGCTAATAATAACGAGCAAAATATTATTCATACTAATCAATATCATAACTCTAATTTTTATACAAATTCATATAATTTTTTGTTAGGATGGCGCTCCGTGGGTCCTTTAATTGAAACACGTATTTACTACTACACTGAATTTATTTTAAATTACACACCAAAATTACATTAGTCGGAAAGAATATGTGGTAAGAATGAATTTTGTAGGTTGACTGCCGCTGCTTGCATGGCGAGCAGTTTTATATATTATACAAATTCCCAAATCAGCTAATTTGTTATAACATCTCCCCCCTTAAGACGGAGCTTTATAATAAAAAATTAAGCGAAGGATAAAATTTAAATACAAGAATAAAATTGTTCCAAACGGAAAGGGAATGGTAGAGTAAATTTTTTCACAAAAATAAAAGTACAACTAGAGTAAATTAAAACATTACAAAATTAATGGAAAAAATAGTTAAAATTATACACAAATTAGTATAAATGAAAACCAATTCAAATAAGTAACAAGAGTACTACTTAATTAAAGTTAAGAGAAAATTTTGACATAACAAAATATTCAAATTACACAAGTTCAAGGGAAAACACATTTAAATATGTATAAACAAATTTAATTAAATTTAACAGCTTTATAAATAATTTAATTACAAAAGAACAATGCAAAAACACATTGAAATATTGGATAAATAAAGACAAATAACGGTAACAGTAAATTTAAACATTACAAAATAATAGAAAAATAATTAAAATTACACAAGTTAATACAAAATGAAAACAAATTCAAATAAGTTACAAGAGTAATTGAACTTAAGGGAAAACTTAGATATAACAAAAATAATTAAGTTACACAAGTACAAAGCAAAAATACATTTAAATAATAAAATTATGTTACTTAAACAGGGATAATTTATTTAACAGTAAAACTAAACATTCAAAGCTATTATTAACTTACAGAACAAAGACACATTTAAATAAGTTTATATAAGGAAAAACTTTTAAGGAAGTCCCGAAATGAAAATCAATAATAGGATTTTTATTTATTTAATAATTACTTAAATTTCGACTAGATGAAGCTCTGTCGACATTTCTAAAAGCGACTCTATTTTTATTAAGTTCCATTTCAGGTAGACTTCTAATAGACTTCTTGTCGCAATCTTCAGATTCATTTTGGAAATCTGTCATTTCGATTGAGGTCATTTTGGTAGTTTTCGGGTTCTCAAGTGTTTTTTTTTCTAAACATTGATTATGTAAAGGATTGCAACAAAATGTATATTTACCAGTATAAAAACATTTTGAATAAACTTTGTATGTAATAAAGCAAAAAAATAACAACAATAACAATAATCGTGAGTGTTGAATAGTATTGCCCATATTTGACTATGTGAGACTGATTTTCAGCTTCATGAATTTGATTTTCTAGATGGTCTAGTTTATGTGACGCTAATTTTAAGGACTCTAAATCAACGTCAGTTAAAGTTATGGAGAAAGCATATGAGCACTACTATTTACAAGTTTAATTTTACAGCAATCATCATCAATAATATTAAAGTCGATTTTTTAATTGGCTTGGCAAAGTGTTTGGACACGCAAGACATCTGAAACAAATATATCTATTCAGGCTGGTTTTATTTCATTAACGTGATATTTTATACGTTTTCTATTTACACATAGGGTGACATTCGTTTTTCCGTGCGTCTTCATAATTTTATAGGGTCCCTTCCAGATTGGGGACAAAGCCTTACGCAATCTATGATGCTGTTTTAAATACACCATATCTCCAGTTTTGTAGTTTTTTCCTTTATTAGCAGAAATATCGTAATACCTTTTTGATTGCTCTTTGCTTTTGTTAATGTTTTCCAAAGCTCTTTCTCGCGAGAATTTCATTCTATACTGTAAAGCGCGGATATACTCGTGGTAAGTGGCATTATTATAGGATTCAGGAAAACTACTGGGAATAGTGGGTTTGTACCCGTATAATAACTCATAAGGGGTAAATTCAGTAGTACAATGTGGAGTTGTGTTATACGACAAAATTGCGGTTGCTAGATAGGAATGCCAGTCATCGTGATCGTCATTGACAAAAGACTTAAGGTATTCCTTAAGTGTTGCATGGCTACGCTCTAGCGCACCGTTTGTTTGAGGATGGTAAGGGGAAGAAAATATTTTTTTTATTTTAAGGATCTCGGTTAATTGCCGAAACAATTCGGATGTAAAACATGTACCTTGATCGGTAAGAATTGTTTTTGGAAACCCAAATAGAGAAATGAAATGAATTAGACTACGTGCAACTTCATCTGTTGCAGAAGTTACCATAGGATATGCAGATGAGAATTTAGTTAAATCATCTTGAAGAGTTAAAATGTATTTAAATTTCTGAAGACCAGCTTCAGGTAAAGGACCTACAATGTCTAATGCTAATCTTTCGAATGGTTTAGTACTTGATGAAGTTATAACCATGGGGGCCTTATTAGAACTACGCAATGGTTTATTCACTTGGCAGAGTTTACAATCTTTAACAAAACGTTGAATGTCAGATTGCATACTTTTCCAATAGTACGACGTTTTAATCCTGTTATACATTCTTTTGAAACCTGGGTGACCAGCTACGGTAGTCCCGTGGTTTTCTTGAAGGATATTAGGGACTTCAGCAGGATTTGGATATCGAATTTGGTTTTTATAAACATGAATTTTAATGTTAGTGCCGTGGAAAATATACGATATCATGTTATATATTTTTACATAAACTAATTTAGTGAAGGGTTCTGTAAAATCTGAAACAGATAACTCTTCAATTTCCTTGTGTGTTATAATTTGATCCCTTAATTTTAGTAATAGATTGTAAATTGTTTTGTAAGAAGTTTCTTCGTAATGATGAACTTTAGTAAATAAGAAATAGATCGTTTTATTATTTGCATCGACCGACTGTACGGTTTCAAGTTCACGCTCAGCTGATTGCAACTCAGCAGAATTTGGTATCATTGACAACAGCTGTTCGCAGTGCGGCATAGTGTTGTCGAAGTCAAGTGAAACGGGACACGCAATTATATTTTGTTTCGATAAATGTAAACTTGCATTGTGTTCTTCAATCTTCGTATCACTAGAGATGGTTTTAGTAAATTGTTTTTTCGTATATTCTTCATAGGTAGTTTTATTTAAATTGGAATGAACAATTGAATTTACTGGATAGCGAGATAAAGCATCTGCATTTGAATTTACTCGACCAGGCTTGTAAATAATCTCGTAGTCCGAAACGACCGAAACTCTGTCATTAATGTTGTTAATGGTAAATGTTTTTTCACGTAAAAGATTCGGATTTTCGAGAAATGAGGAACTGTATTTAAAATCTTTATTAAGAGACTTGGAAGTCTCTGTATGTGCACTAACCTGTGTTTGAGAAAAATTAGGAACACAGTTTGAAGGATTTAAATTACCTTTAGTAGCACTAACCTGTGTTGGAAATAATGTAGGAACACAGGGTTGAATAAAAACGTTTTTCGTGTCAATTAAATTGTGAACATTAGGTTTCGGCAGACACGGAACCGAAACCCTATTTAGTTTAAACCAGCATTTTCATTAGAAGTGTCAACATGATGTACATTAGAGCGATTATTGCTCGACACGTTACTTGAACTCGGTGCAGTTGCACTGGATAGTGTAGAGTTACGTGGATCGGTAGGCGAATTACTGTTATTGGCTTTTGCTTTAAGTTTACGACATTCGCCTATTAAATGACCACGTTTCTTACAATAAGCACAAAATTTATTTGTATAAAAATTAGAGTTATGATATTGATTAGTATGAATAATATTTTGCTCGTTATTATTAGCCGTATTAACGTGATATAATTTAGGCGAAGAAAGCTTATTTTTATTTTTATAACACTCGGAAGCGACATGGCCGCTCTTATTACATATTGTGCATTGTTTATTACGACGAGTAGATAGTTTCGATAAATCATATAATTTTTCTTCTTCAATAGCTATTGTGATAGATTCTGACAAGGCCTTTGGATTTCTACACCGCACAATATGGGAAAAATTAGAGTTTAACCCTAACAAAAACGTATTAAGAGCCAAATCTTCCATTGCGGCTATACGACCTATAAGTTCTTTATCATTTTGGCAGCTATAATGGATGTCAGCTTGTAGTCGTGTTAAACATGATTCAATGCGGATAGAAAATTGCATCACGTCTTCGGAAGGCAACTGTTTGCATTGTTGTAAATCTAATAGTAAATGAGTGGAATGTTTTTTCTCTCCAAAAGTGGTTCTAAGGAACTGTTTAATTTCTGACCAACTATTGAATTGTTTTAAGCAACAAGCCAATTGGGCTTTACCTTCCAATTGCGAGATGACATATTTACATAAAACGTTCTGCTGTTCTGTAGTTGCTAGAGAAATTGCATTTTCGCAATTTGTTAAAAACGCGGGCAATGACTCACGGTCCCCGTTAAAGGGTTTGATGAATTTTGTGAGGACAGAGAGCGTGATTTTGTCTGCCATTTTTACTTTTATTTTTGGTGGCGGACTATCCTCTGAATAATCTGAATTAGATGAAGACGCAAATTCTTCGGAAATCTCCTTTTTTTGAGGCATTAAAATAATGATGATATAGTTATCGCATTAAAGCACTACAGAACATCAGAAACACAAAACACAAGAAAAATATGAAAGTAATATTGTATACAAAAAATGGAATAAATCTACTTTAAAAGAGTTCTAGAAAAATATTAAAATTATTTTGAAAATTTTGAAAAAAAAAATTACTTCACTGTAATTAACTTGATCATTTTCACTAGATAAATGGATAGGGAAAACTCACAGTAATAGGGATATGGCAGCAGTGCACGCGAACATTCTGGAAGGATGATGACACATACACGTAGTGTGGCGTGACACGACGTGGCGACCTGGCGATTCAGCGAATCGTATTGCAGGTCGATGACACGACACGTTGCGTTCAGCAGGCACGCGGTGCGACCACGTTGCTGATGAAGTGATGACGGATGATGGATGGTGTGCGATTGGAGGTCGTCAGCGAGACCTCGACGGAGGGTCCTCTTGTGATGCGAGCTTGCACTCGGAAGTGGAGACTGACCGTCGACCGCAAGGCAGTAGGAGATATTCCGGGGTGATGCGGGCTCTCGCTTAATAGCGGAGGCTTATCGTCGATCACGGGTAGCAGGAGGTGTTTCAGGGTGACGCGGGCTCACGCTGAATAGCGGAGGCTAATCGTCGATCACGTGGAATGCAGGTTTCCGGAGTGACGCGGGCTCACGCTAAAAGCGGAGGCTGATCGTCGATCACGTGGAATGCAGTAGCGCGGGCTTAGGCTTTTGGGGAACCCAAGGCTTATCGTCGACTACTCACCGAAAGGACTGCTAAGCCACGGAGCCAACAAATAATATGGTGCAGACGAGTGGCAACGAATCGCGACGCCTACACCTATATATCTCACTTCTGACACCAATTTGTTAGGATGGCGCTCCGTGGGTCCTTTAATTGAAACACGTATTTACTACTACACTGAATTTATTTTAAATTACACACCAAAATTACATTAGTCGGAAAGAATATGTGGTAAGAATGAATTTTGTAGGTTGACTGCCGCTGCTTGCATGGCGAGCAGTTTTATATATTATACAAATTCCCAAATCAGCTAATTTGTTATAACAGTACTCATGGTATCTTTATGCGTGCGAATAAGGCTCGAAAAAAAAGGGGAAAGTTCTGGTTTTTAAATCTCTCTTATTTACAATTTAACACGAAAAATAGTTTTCTTTTCCTAGGATCGAAAAATAAAACCGCTTTTTGAACCATAATCGAAAACTATAAGTATGTAACCAAAAATGAATGATGACGAAATTGTAGGAAATTAATTCCAAACAACTTTGGTAGATTTGCGAGTCGACCCCTTATTCATCGAATTAGGCTGAGCTGTCTGTGTTCATTTTACTAATGAGAAGTTATCAAGAAGTTAAGTTACTATTTAAAAGCAACTTATAAGGGGATGATCTGTGCTTTAGTAGTGGGATCTAAAAGGGAATAGATACCTATACATGGATAGTTTAAACTTTAAACAGGTACTTAGGAGCTTGGAATTTGGCTTGCGGATTTAAACGTCGTGACGGTGGTGCAACTTGGGCTTTGTCCAGTGGTGGAAAGCGAATAGCTGCAGTCCAAATTGATTGATAGAAGGCCGTGACAGTAATTTTGTCAATTAAAATTACATTGTATTGTAATTAATCAAGCCGATAACATCTGTGCCAAAATAGCCGAGTGTATAGGCGCTAAACTATTTATCTACTCAAGTTTATTTACAAAATAGTGTTAGTTACTTAATGTGTTAGCACTAAGTAAACGGATAGCAGTTAGCACGGTTAGGTCATATTAATTGCATTAATAATGTCATTTATATAAGCTGCCTGTATTTACTAGACAATTTAATTACTGTAATAATCTTTCTATTACAAGAACGAGTATTTGATAGTTATATATACCTCCAGTATATGTTGACTACGTTTTATGTCAGCTAGGTCTCAAGTATCAAACTTGGTCTTAAAAAGATCGAACAAAATTTTAGATTTAACGAATCCAACTATCAATAAACATAACTTACTTCAATTGGCGATCGTGGTAAAATGATTAGCCTTAGTACCATATTTTTTTATTCTGACATATTTTTTTTACTGGCCTGTTGGTCTAGTAGTTAGTGACCCTGACTGCTATGCCGGAGGTCGTGGGTTTGATTCCCACCCAGGACAAATGTTTGTGTGATGAGCACGATCATTCGTCCTATGTCTGGGTGTAATTTATCTATATAAGTATGTTTATCAGCTATTTAGTACCCATAACACAAGCTCTCAAGCTTAACTTGCGGGACTAAATGGCGTTGTGTGAAAAGTTGTGGAATACTTATTTATTTATTTATAGTTTTATTTATTCTTATAATAAAAGCATTATAAGATACCAACTAAATAAAAGCTTAGGCTGTAACTTTGTTTACGAACCGGCCATGAATGATTTGAAAATAAAAATTATAAAGCGATCAGTCTACAGCTACAAGCAATGGCTTATTACAAATTATAATTAAACACATAGCCGTGCTTACATTGTTCGTCTTAATGATCATAATGTTAGGCGCCTCCTTTTCACTGCACACAAAAAGAAATAGACGAAACTTTGTGTCTACGTTGAAAAATATCGGGCGTCCAACTAGAATTTATACTCATGTGATACTGGATCTTTTAGGGTTTTAGACCAAATGGACCAATGTTAAGAAGTATTCCTCATAGTGCGACTTTGTCTGTCTTTCGCAGCTGTGCTTATTTTAAGAACATTTTTGCCTGTTTACTTACATAGCACTGGAATTAATTGAGTAGTTTTCATTGCAATCTAATTACAAATAGTTATTTTGCTTTACCATGAAAAGCTCTAAACGTTAGTGCATAGATTTTAAGGTAGTATCTGGCCTACTTCTTCAGTTATTGGCATAGTTCATCATACATCTGTCTAGCCTTTTCCCTCTTAACTATGTTGGGGACGGCATCCAGCCTGGCCGGATGCAACGGGGTACCAATGTTTTACATGGAAAAAGACTGCCTATCTGACCTCCACAACACAGCAAGAGGAACTTACTGACAAAGATCTACAAATGACAACCAGGACCAACGACTTCAAGTACTTTCCAAGGCACAGAAGGGTTTTAAAATGACAAAATGGTCACGCTTAAGGTTCTTTCCAAGGCAAGGAGGGGTTTTGAAATGACAGAATGGTCACGCTTAATGTTCTTTCCGAGGCACGGAGGGGTTTTGAAATGACAGAATGGTCACGCTTAATGTTCTTTCCGAGGCACGGAGGGGTTTTGAAATGACAGAATGGTCACGCTTAATGTTCTTTCCGAGGCACGGAGGGGTTTTGAAATGACAGAATGGTCACGCTTAATGTTCTTTCCGAGGCACGGAGGGGTTTTGAAATGACAGAATGGTCACGCTTAATGTTCTTTCCGAGGCACGGAGGGGTTTTGAAATGACAGAATGGTCACGCTTAATGTTCTTTCCGAGGCACGGAGGGGTTTTGAAATGACAGAATGGTCACGCTTAATGTTCTTTCCGAGACACGGAGGGGTTTTGAAATGACATGAATGGTCACCCACGGATCTACTTCACCAATTCTAGGTAACCTTAATCGACCAGTACGGCTTTTGATTTAGGCACACACAACTCACAAGCCCATATGAGTTGTAATTGGCAAAGTTATCTAGTTGATATTATTTTTCAATAATAAAATTTGTCGTTTTATGAAATAGTCCAGACAGCACCACGGGGCATACTAGTCAAGCGCCAAGCGTGTCTCATCGCCGCCTGCGTGTTTGTTTATAACATATTACACGAACTAAACAAAAGAAGATTTATCGTGTGCCCCGTGACGTGTGATGCGCCTGAGCAAGCCGCTCATTCCACTATCATTTATTAAACGCACATTTTAATAAACGATTTGGAAAGTGCATCTAAATGCGTCTAAGTTATGCGTCGGTTACGTGTAGATATATTTGTATGGGATCGTCAAAACTTTTGTATTTCTATAATTACATCAATATGATGTAATAAAAAGTTAGGAATACCTAACATCATACCTGTATTCCCCGAAGGGTTAGTCACAGGCGTCCATAATTAAAGTACACCCACATTTTGCCAATCTGTATAAGCTTTATGTACAAATCCAAACTCCGGACTGCTACTAAGAAATTTCAGATGGAAGAACCCAGTAACACTTTGTCGACCCGGGAATTGAACCCAGTAAAATGATAAAATGATAAAATGATGTTTATTTTGTAAATAGGTTTTCACAAACACTTTTACACGTAATTTTTTAACTGGAAGATGAAATCGGAGTTTCACTAACTGACTACTCTGAGAAGAAACACCGAAAGAAACTCAGAGGTCATAGTCTTTTTTAAAGTCCAGACATTATCTTGGTCAAATCACGTAAGAACCATGCAGATTAGAGTCTCAGATGGTCTTTTGAGGAAAGAACCACACATATATGAGGGAACCAGATCAGTCAGTGCAAGCAAGTAGGTACCACAACGTTCAGCAGTAGCGCTGTCGACCACTAGACCAACGAGTCAGTTTTGTATTTATGAGGTTCCCTATTAAATGCCTGCATCTTATGGTAGGATATCTACCCAATATGTACAAAAGGCCAAATTAAAACAATAGTTAATCTGATTGCGATTTGTTATGCAGTATGAAGTTATTATTTTAATCTAGATGTTTTGAGCCAAGACTAGTCACTATTATCCTTGTTCAGAGAGAATCGGAATCAGAACAGGGACTAGAAAGGCTTTTCCCCTGTGCTGCAATAGGAAATCAGAGCAAGTAAAAATAATAATAATACAATATCATGTATGATTTTGGCTTGCAGTCTGTTTTCATCACGTCAGCACAAAACTGAACGGAGTTGGGTCCATGTTGTTCATTTATTTAGTTCCCATTATTTTATCATCATTTAAAAAAAAAAAAATCTTATCATGATATATAAATTAAAATATACATACAAATATGATTGAAGGTACATATTGCCACATTGACTAAATGAAATAGCTTAGACGTTACTTCGCTAGTCTCTGGGTATTCCGAAGGTCACTAAATGGCCTCGAAATAAATCTCTCGCATTACAATAATTATTCTTCGTTATTAAGAAATAGAAGACGATTAATAATATTGTAATGTAGTGGTTCCCAAAAGTTGCCTGGACCGCGACTTAACTAACAAAAGCTTCTAGATTTGTTGAACTCTCCTCTTTTTACATAACTGCCCCAAAAAGGGGTGTTATTTTCAGTTATGTATGTGAGTTTCTTTATTCCACCATAACTTCTTTATTACTGAACTGATTAACACGTATGGGGTATCGTTAGAATCCTTGCATTGCCCCGAGTAACATAGGCTATTGAAAAAGTATAGAAATGCAATGCGGTGGGTACAATAAATAAATTAACACCCACCCATTTTTTTTTACCTGTTAATGCATGGTGATTATTGTTTAGGATTTGACGAGTGAATTCAACATACCTATTTTTATAGGAAACTCTTTCACTAAAGGTTTGAAATAAAAATAAATAATAAAAAAAAACAGCACGACTGCCATGTAAAAAAATTAACTGAAAAGCAAAAAACTGTCAAGACATCGTGTTTGTGTGTAAAACTAATTTCTTGTTTTTTGCTTTTTGGTTCATTTTTTTACATGGCAGTCGTGCTGTTTTTTTTATGTGAATACTTAAATTATTTTTTAAATTATGCATATGTTCTCTGTATTCTTTCGTATACGAAAGAATACAGAGAACATATGCATAATTTAAAAGCCGTCTAAAGCTATAGCTTTAGACGGCTTTAAAATAATTACTTAAAGTTTTTTAGTTTTAATATTGATCATAGCCGAATATCCTGCTTCATGCAACCCTTGTTGGCGAGTCGGTCGACCCGTCGCCGTGTCGTCAATATTTTTCGGGGCCCACAATTTGGGTTACCTATGCAGTTCGATTCGAATGCATAGTGTGAAAGAAGAAAGAAAGAAAGAAAAATATTTATTTGGGACAAGCACAGGAACTACAAAAATAATAATAACAAAAAGAATTTAAAACTAAATACTAAAAGAGAAGACCTGTGCGAGGCCAAAAAGGCTCCTATCTCAGCATGATGCTGCGATGCGATAAATGAAAAAACAAATACCGCAGCGCTGGTATTCTGATAGGGCCCACTGTGATGTCACGGTCACACCTACGGACACAAAATACATTTACGCACAAAAGAAATAGTAAAAAAAAGAATAGATAAATATAATACTCACAAATAAAATAAACACTAAAGTCTATAGTATAAAAGTATAGTAAATAAAGTATATAAACAAAATTATTAATAATTGGCTCTGCTGCACCAAAACGTTCCGACTTCGCTTCGCTTTTCGCTTCGCTTCGCTTCGCTTCGCTTTTGTGTTGACTGTTTGTTAGCTAACGGCACGGTTGAAGGACCTCCAATATTTACCTTAAGTACGAATGTAAACGAAAACAAAAGATGCATCTTAAATGAACCAATTAAAGAACACTATAGAAGAATAATGATAAGCTTCTTATAACTTGTTGATGAATGAATTATAGCGTGGTCAAACTATACCGTTCATAAAATAGCTGGTGCTATAATTATTGTTATATTTTAGTTATGTTAGGTATTGTTATGTTTTATAGCTGGAAACCCTGTGCCAGGTTAATTAGGTGTTTATGTGTAATTAGTGAGAGGTTAGACTATCATACTAAAATTACCAATAGCAAGAATTTCACTTTCATATTGTTGTGAAAGTATTACATAAATGGTCGATATATTTGAAAAACGTGGGAACGCTAAAGTCAGAAAGGAATTTAATAACGTATTAAATTAAAAGTACGTCATTTTAGCTACCTTTTCGATGGCAATGTTAAAATTTAAAAGTTGATATTATTATGTATTTAGTAGACGCAGCAGACAAAAAAACCGTAGTAACAGAAATTCTCAGATTAGCAGACAATTAATATAACAGAAATGTCCTACAGTACCTACTGGACTAATTTCCACACTTAAGCGTTAGTTAATACATTTCTATCTTACATTACGATCTTGATCTAGATAATTTCAATTTAGAATAGTAGTTAATGGAAATATCATTGTTGCTAGTAATTGTGGAACGAGACCGCTAAAGAACTTCGCAGAGTGCTTTCTATGAAAGGCGCTGGGCACAATTGGGTAAGTTTATTATTGAAAGCTGCGATCGTATCACTGTTGGTAGTTATTAGTGCGTGATTTAGTGCGCTGCGCCCGCGCCGCCGACCACCCCTATTTACTGATAGAATATTGGCGCCATTGGCTCGTTTCGTAGAAATCTCTATTTTCTAGGTCTAATGGTAAAAAGTGTGGTGATTGTATCTGTCTGTTGGTAAGTTGCTTGCGGCTTGTTGGAAAATACTCGTACCAGATTACGCTTGGGGATATTTACGTTCACTGTTTTAAAAAACATTACTAAGCTATCCAGTGGAACCAAATAGTTTGTGTGACTATATGTCGTTATTTTAAATAGCAAAACAGGTCAGTCTTGAACGTCCACGCGAGTGTCAAGTTCCAATTTGTAAAATTTAATATTCTTCTTATTATTTAATCTTCTGTAAGCACCGTGTGTAAAGGATTGGAAATATCCTACAAAATCATTCCGATAGTGATTGAATGTGTGTTAAGCAATTGTTAAAAAACTAGACTGTCAAGTGTAATACGTTTGGTAAATAACATTAAGGACATTACATTTTTGCAGAGTGGAAATTTATAACTTAATACTGTCCTGAAATTTCAATTTTTAACATAACTAGAGTCACACAAAATTATTTCGTTTTGCTGCGCTGGTTACTTAAAAAAGTTAATTGACGTTGCTACACCATTGTGTACGAAACTATTGTTGTTAAACTGTCAATATGCAAAGCCCTGCCATTGAATGTGTTACGAAAGAACGCAGTATTTTCTGGAGGAATAGTAAAGAAACTGTTTTGTTGGTCTTCGTTCGCCAACTCTATTACTTAGCTGAAGTCCTGAGTTCGATTCTTGGGTAAGGCATGATAATTTGTAATATATTTTCATCTGAAATTTCACAGTAGTAGCCCGGAGTCTAAATTTGTGCCCAAATTGATGGCTATAAGGGAATCGTGGGTGTGCTGTATCCATCTCTGTGTAACCTTTCAGGGACGACTAGTTTTATGAAAAATATGTTATCGAAGAAACATTTAACACAGAAAGACAATGACATCGGACACCGGTGTCCGATGTCATTGTCTTTCTATTGTGTCTCTAATTACCTCAATTGAAAATGAACAAAAGTCTATGTAACTACTGGATCTTTAAAACATTACGTCACCTGATGTCTCCAAAAGTCCTTAACACAGTCTACATTGCCCTTGCTCAATCAATAATAACTTACTGCATCCCGGTATGGGGTGGGTCTTCGAAGGGGAAATTTCTTGACATTGAAAGAGCCCAGCGATCTCTCATCAAGGTGATGTACTTCAAACCTTTTAGGTTCCCAACAACTGATCTCTATAGAATTAGTAATTTACTATCAGTTCGAAAATTATATATTTTGAAAACTGCTTTAGCTTTGCATAAAACAATACCCTTTGATCCAGATACACAAAATAGAAGACGGAAAGACATTGTAGCTTACACCTCAGGAGTACGAACGGTCTTTGCCAAACGCCAATATGTAACACAGTCATCCTATATATACAACAAAATAAACGTCGAACTACATATATATCCCTTGTCGTCGCACAAGTGTAAAAGTATTATAGCTGAATGGCTAAAAACTCTGACTTATGAAGAAGTTGAAGAAATTCTAATTAGATCTAGCTAAACACACAGGTACACTACATCAATACCCACATACTAAAACACTTTCACATACATACACACCCACATACATACACACCCCACTACATATATACACCCACAGACTCACATAAACATATTACACTCTGTAGCTGCCCTGTCGCATGCACTTGCCACATTTCTTTTTTTTTTCCTTTTAATTTTGGTTTTGTTTTAGTTTTAATTTGATAGTTTTATTGTTAAATGGTCTCAACATTGTTTTATAAGGAAAGGAGCGAGACAGCCCCAACACAAGTACTTTTGTAACTTACTGGGGCTGCCTTAATTTATTTTATGTATGCAATGTTAGAGGAAATAAAACCCTTTTTATTTTTTTATTTTTTTTTTTTTAACTACCCGCAATGAAACAGCGTATGTAGTTGAATACAAAACTGTCCTGTGCCGTAAACGGTACGATTCAATAAATCGTAAATACATCATAAGACAGTTAGTGCGCGTGTTAATTGAACTTAATCGAATAACGGTAGTCGCGAGTAGCAATTAACACTTTACACTTAATTGCAAATAAGTTTCGCCTTACAGACTGACATCTTAAACTGTCATTCTGAACGTTTTACGGTTAGAATTCTATAATGTCTTTATTTCCACTAATATTAGCGGTAATATTTTAATCAACTAGTTTTTTTTATGAGTAGTGTAGTGAGTACTGATGACAGAGTGTCATTGAGTTTTTCCATAAGGATTTTTTGGTAACAGTACGCAGTCCGGATCTATGTCCGATTGATGGTAATAGGTCTCCCCCTATTACATGGGACTAAAACATAACTGGTTATATGTGGGTGTACTACAGGTAGGTACACCTCTGCATCTGCATCAGGCGTGATGTTACGAGTGCTGATTTACTGCCCTGTTTTATGTTGCCTCCTATTCTAAGGAGTCATCTTCAAAATGAGCATATCTTTATGAATCATGTATCCTGGAATGTTTCCTGTTTCTATGACTAAGGAAGTTAGTGATGCGAACAATGCTTTGATGAATCTAAATATGAGTCCATAACTTTTCTTGTGATTTGTTTTACTTAGGTGATGTTAAATGGGTTTTAAGAGACGCAGTGTTAACAAGAAACCTTTGTTGGGAATTTTAACGTTCGTTAAACAATATTTGTTGGGTACAAGGACAAGGACAATATTTGTCGGTTTTTTTTTATTGAACAAAAACATCGTTCCTGTAAAGGGCTAGGCAGAGGTGTACTTATAATACATTCACATTGTTAAGTTTAATTCCCATAGAGTAGGTACTAGCCTATTGCTATCAATTGGGCAAAAACCCAGATTCTAGGACGAGAAATTCCGTTATGGAAATGGAGAACTGAGAAATTCGAAATGAAAATCAAATGAAAATGGAAAAACGCAATATCACTAACCAAGGAATCAAACCCAGGATCTCAGCTCAGTACTAGCATTTGTTACCATAGACCAACGACCGAAGCAAATGCTTGTTGTGTATGTGGAGAATTGGTGATGAACTCTGCACCTTGTCAGTAACAAATAATATTGAAACAACGTTAAAATTCTGTACAGTTATGTTTTGATTTACCCCGCTCTGTCGGTACTTAATGTTTGTTTACACCATAAACAGCATGTGCTTATTTAGTGCCTATATTCCTCGTACTTTCCTATTGTTCCAACTCTCGTTCTTTACAATCACTATTTTCCATTTCCTCATTACTTCCGTCTTGCATAACGCACAATCTTTCCTACTCGGCGCACGAGTCGCTTCGCTTTTTTTTCAGTCTGTCAATTAAAAAGGTCAAAACACGTGTTGCAAAAGTGTGAACATGTACATGCTCTACTGATAAGTCGGCTCGGCTAACGCTTGGGGACAGTCGGTCTAGAGTTACACACTCCTATGTACCTCGAACATTACGTAACACTGCACAAATTAGACTCACACACGGTAATGTTCTTACGCTCCAATTAATAAATACCGGTTTATTCTAATTTATTTTATGTAAACATTGGACACGCCCCGCGTTCGCATGTTTACTATCACCAGATTTGTATTTATTAAAACGTCATGTTTAATTTATTTCACGGCGGTTTTATGAATAGTAATTGGTTTGGTGGAGAATGGAATTCGTCAACTTGCAGAGGTGTTTGTCATTTCCATGCCAGTGGCACTCAAGGTCTGTGATGACGACATAGACACATAAGACAACAAGGTTTACTGAACGCAAGTACGCCATGGGGCGCCGACTGCTGTAGGTATTGGTAGTGCTGGGAAATCCCAGTACTGTTAAATCAACCATAGATTATAAATATAAATGACTGGCCTGTTGGTCTAGTAGTTAGTGACCCTGACTGCTATGCCGGAGGTCGTGGGTTCGATTCCCGCCCAG
Source organism: Euplexia lucipara (assembly GCA_921972225.1). NCBI lineage: Eukaryota > Metazoa > Arthropoda > Insecta > Lepidoptera > Noctuidae > Euplexia > Euplexia lucipara. The sequence continues at coordinate 14,412,152 of OV179148.1, forward strand.
GACAAATGTGTGTGTGATGAGCACGATCATTTGTTCTGTGTCTGGGTGTAATTTATCTATAATATACTTATATATTTAGAAATATATAAGTATATTTATCAGCTGTTTAGTACACATAACACAAGCTCTCAAGCTTATCTTGGGACTAAATGGCGTTGGGTGAAAAGTTGTGGAATACATATTTATTTATATTAATTTAAATGCGTTAGCAGCGATTCAGACTGTTACATTATAAAAATCAGGTAATTTTTCTCATCTTCAAAGTAGACTCTTCCCTATATTGTACCTACCTCTATTATACTTATTGCTTAACTTTATTATATAAGTAGCCACCACCAAAATCAAATCTTTAACCCTATTTCTTGTTTCTTCTCCGAATTTAGCAAATAATCACTTACGGATTACGTCGAAAGTTGCTCTGCAATATCTACAATCAAAACAAAATACATTGTTACGTTCGATTCCAAGAACAATAGTGAACTTTGACATCCAATAAGAGCCAAACTATAACGGGTGTCAAGATTTCCTTAAAACACGAGTCAATTTTCAAAGGTGTCGGCAAAGGTCGTACGTAGCGGTAACTGGGCCGTTTACGTAACCGCACTCTTGAGGTCTTGACATTTGCAGGGCGCTGCGCAGGAGTGTTGCCGGACTTCGACGGTTCGTCGCGTCGCATACGTCACACCTCTCAAGGAATTCCCTGTTACGTCCCTCGTTACGAAATTTGAAAGGAAACAGATGTGTTTATGTTGATGCGATTGCGGCTTGATTTTTAATGAAATGCAAATTGTTTATTTTGATAAAAATGTCACCAATTCCTCTCTCTACTCTGATTTATGTTTTGACTTTTCTCTGTAAGCTAAAACAAAAATAAAAGATAACATTAACTTACATCAACGGTCTGTCGCAGTTGCAGGCCTCCCGCAAGTTGCATTACCCCACGACACCCACTTCTTGCCTCCCACATCCCGTCTGCGCCAACTGTTTCTTCAGGTCATCGTTCCACCTGTCTAGAAATTGTAATTTAAGTCTAAACAGAGTTGTAATCACCGGCCTAAAGAATGACGGTGTTGACTCGGTCCTTCCTTATTATTGCAAAAGTATTATACTTCCTAATCGTATGAGTATCAGTGAAGATTGACATTTAGGGCTATATAGAAATATAATTCTGTAGATAAAATAAACTAAGTTTTCCCCCAAAAAAACAATCACTCCTTTTATATCAGTAAGCTCGTGATATGGACGTACTCAGCAGTGGGCGTTGCCTCTAAAATCTGGTCAGCATTAATTGGCTATAAAACTCTGCAACGGCGTAGTAAAAGGTAAACAAAATGATTCTACTGTATTAACAGCTAAATTGATGCAATTAGCTAGTGCAATTTTAATTCTGTTTTATATCTTTTTAAAATAAAGTTTGATTTGTTTTATAGCATCATTCGAAACGGAGGTTTTTTGTGTTGTTTATTGTTTCCTAATTTTTATACTAAAACTTCTCTTTTATTAGTAAAGTGTATGCATTTGACTATCATTAAGCTTAACGGTTACTGCTTAACTGTCTGTCGGTACCATTTAACTATTTGTATAAACTCACAATTAAGATTTGGGGTCTCCGGAGTGGGTTAAACAAAACTAGGTTTTAATAGCCGTATTCTGAGGTCATATCGTATGTAAATGTTAAAGACGTTCCTTTCTATTTTAAAGACTGTTGGGTAATTTAAAGATGCGCGGATGCATAGATGCACGGATGCACAGATGCACGCAGACAATAAAGACGAAAATAAGTGGCAGAACTTGTTTATGTTTTCATCGTGTGTAAAGATAGTGAATATCATGTCTATCTGGAAATAATAAATGCGTTTGTTGAGTACAACGGTGGTACATGGTGTGTATGGTGGCAGTGCGGCTTGCTCAGAGACTCGCGAACATTCTACCGGTTGTCTTTTATGGCGGCTCGACGCGACCCTACCTGACAAATGTTCATACGTTAAAGGAGCTGCGGAATGCCGAAAAGATAAGGTTGTATTTAAGAAATTTTTCCGAAGAGTAAATAAGAAATTGCTTACTAGAAGTGTTCTTAACTCTATTTTAAAAATAGTGTTTGTAGTAGTGCAAGGTGTTTGTGTTAAATCATGGTCGGCCTGGATATGTCTATTTGTTACATTCGGAGTCTTCGTACCTCGAAAAGCATGTCCCTAAAAGTCCCAATAAGTCAGAAGCCTGATAGTCTGACCAGTAAGATAACCAAATCATAATGTTTTAATTCGAGATATCATATAAACTAAAGTACCTAGGTATCAGGAACTGAGAAAGTGCATCATTGCAGGAACTACTGTTACGAAGCGCAAGTTTATTTCTATGCCTGTTTTTCTCCGAATCAATTTTACAGCGTACAGACCTTAAGAAAGTAGTAAGCTAAAAAGTATAAGAGCGAGCTCCTTATGTAGTGTGGCCACCCGATTTGGTAAAACGACATCCCGTCGAACGTCAGGGACCGCTTTATTTTGCTCCCAGCGATGACCGTGTTAGGAAAGAAGACGCGAGTCTGGGATTGCCGCTCCACATTACGATATTTATTGCATCACAGCCGACTACAAGGTAGCACACTGTCACTGACCGTAAAATTTACTAGCGAAGGGTAAAAGCAAGTAAAAACTACACAGTAATTAGCACCACATAAAACGAGTCATAATTTTAATGATGACAACGAACAAAACGTTTTCTGTCAATAGGCCATTAAATTAAAGGAAGCATAAAGTTTTTATAAAAGCGTTGCAAAGTCGTGCGGTCAAAACAACAATTTTGCTGTCCACTGCATTAAATTTATTGCCTCGCGAATCATCGTAGGGGCGTGCATAATACGAGCAACAACTATTTTATGTTCCTTTCTTAGTTCCACCAGGGTTTATGCTACAGTTTCACTGTGTTTACGTAGACCGCTGTGTTAGTTGCTATATAAAGATATTACTGTACGGAACAATGAACCGAATGTTATTTAGAAGGTGATTGTGGCTGTTTCCATTCATCCGAGCTGGCTATTTCTGTAGGATCTCAATGTTCCCTTCGTTAATTGTTTTGTAGATCAAAGTACAGTCGGCCTCAGTTACGGTCCGGTGAATCACTCTTAAAGCTATAATCGCTAGCACTGAATTTAGAAATTAACCGCTCATACGCACGTTGCGTATTTCAAAGCATTTGGTTAGCTACCTGATCCACCGCAAGTGGGGCCAATGGTACCTTCAATCACTGATAAAACTTAAAAACCCGCAGATAGCTAGTTCGCATTCAACCACTGGGGTTTCCGTGCATACTTTGGTGGAATAATATTTTCCCATTTTACGAAAAAATAATTTTACCACAAAACTAATTTTACCTATTAACGATTTCAGCTTGGTAAAAAACTGTTGTAATAGAACAATGTATAGATATTTACGTGTATGAATACAATTATTTTTACCTTATGACTATTAGGAAGTTCCAGTAGTTGTGGGGTAAAGTTACGGGTATTTTAACGGATTTTAACAATGCGTCATAAATTAAATATGATTTACATATAATGTGCAAGTAAAGCCCCTTTTGTATTTTTAACCGACTTCAAAAAAGGAGGAGGTTCTATGTTCGTGTGTTCGTGTTTTTTTTTTTTTAATGTATTTTACCTGATTTCTCCCCCATTTGTAGACCTATTCTCAAAATTATTTTTTCATTTGAAAGAGTATACTCCCGAGGTGGTCCCATTTTAATTTGGTGAAGGTCTGGTGCTGATCTTCGGAGATATACAACGGAACTCTTCAAAAATAGACGGCAAATTTGTCGTGATTGCTGGAATCGCTTGTATGTTTATTGTTTATACAACATCATGACGTATCATCAAGCCTGTATGCTCTGAGGGGTACGCAGATGTGTACAATATACCTAGATTTCGACAGTTAGGTATGTTAATTTTAATTTAATAGGGATAAGTGGATAACCCCTTTATCGTGACATGTATTGTTAACAATTAACAATATAAAATAAATTCATGGCAAATTTATGTATGGAAACAACTAAAAATGGAAAAATAAAAAACTTTTTTGCAAAAAAATAAAACCGACTTAAAAAAACACTAAACGGTGTAAAATATCTCTAAATTTGGAAGTCGGTGGCCCATCATAAATAAAACAAAACCACCAAAGCCACAGACTTCCTAATTAAGAGTTATTTTACACCGTTTAGTGTTTTTTTTAAGTAGGTTTTATTTTTTGCAAAAAAGTTTTAATACTCACTATTGCAATGAAAATAACATTTTTTTTAAATGATTTCCCTTAATACCTATGTACCTAAATGAAAAAAAGCATTATTTATAAATCTTCTAAATTTTAAATCTAGTAAAACAACATGTCTCTTTTTACCATTTAAGCACGAAATCCTCACAAAAACGAATGATGCCTTTTTATTCTACTTTATGATACCTACACAAAAAGTGTAACAAAAAACAACTAAGTCAGTCAGCTTAATACAAATCAAAAGGCGTTAGAAGATTGTAGAATGAAGCTTTCAGACAAATTTAATCCGACAATTATTGATTACTTACGTTCTTAATAAACTCCGTTAGTGTTTATAATCAAACCATAATTGCCAACATAGACAACTAATTAATTTTAAACCAAACTAAGTATTTGTTCTTCCGGATGGGAGTCATCGATGGATATAATGTGATTAAGGAAGAGATATACTTGTCTGGTATATCCTTGAGCTATCAGCCTAGCCTTTTCCAACAATATTAACATAACATCACGCCTGTAACCCCCGAAGGTTTAGGCAGAGGTGTACTTGTTGTGCACCCACATTTCGCCAGTTATGATTAAGTCCTATGTAATAGGGGCGAGTCTATTGCCATAAATCGGGCGTAAATACAGACTCCAGGCTGCTACTGAGAAATTCCAGATGGAAAAACTCAGTAATACCTTCCCCGGGTCGGGGATCGAACCTGGCACCTCATGCTCAATACCGCTTGCGACCACTAAGACTGGACCACCGAGGTAGTATGTTATGTTATGGGTTGAATCCCAATCTAACCAGATATAACTGATTACTACTTTTGACTGGCCTGTTGGTCTAGTAGTTAGTGACCCTGACTGCTATGCCGGAGGTCGTGGGTTCGATTCCCACCCAAGACAAATGTTTGTGTGATGAGCACGATCATTTGTTCTGTGTCTGGGTGTCATTTATCTATAATTTGTATGTATTTAGAAATATATAAGTATGTTTATCAGCTGTTTAGTACCCATAACACAAGCTCTCAAGCTTAACTTGGGACTAAACAGCGTTGTGTGAAAAAGTTGTGGAATATTATTTATTTATTTATTTATTTATTATTACTAGTATTTCACGTAGAGCGACTGCTTATCTGATCACCAAAACTCAGTGGCTGGGTAACAGGATACCCCTTGGTTAAACTGGTTGTCAGACTGACGGGGTTCTGACTTACCATTACGACTGTCAAAACCTCGTAAGTCTGGCAACCAGCACATTAAGTTACCCGAAAGGGTTTTAAAAACTGTAAACCTTTAAAAAAGTTGAAAATCTTTCAAAGAATTTTGACACATTGGGGTAGCGCGATATGCTGACCACTGTACTTAATACATTGGATGCTATACAGTCATAATGTATATGACATAAAAATGAAATGACGTTTGCTAGTCTCACTAAAACTCAAAAATTACTCGACCGATTCAGCTTATTTAGGTCTTGAAATATTTGTGAAAGTCTAAGGAAGGTTTAAACGGTGAAAAGAAATGAAGAAGATGGTCAGCAAAGTACTTAAAATAACAACTAAAGTGGGTACTTGAGTTGTTATTTTAAATACTTTGCTTGAATTAGAAACAGATTGTATGGGTATACAATCTGTTTTTAATATATGTTGTTAAAGATAACAACATAGTTTAACAACAGAAATATGATTATAGAAAATATTTTTAAAAAAGCCATTCTAAGATTCTAATTCCACTGAAAATGTTTTAAAGTAAGACAACTTTGTAAAAAATACTAACACTGTGATAAAGTTATTGCAAACGCATCATCGCGAACACAGTTTGTACATTACAGAAACGCTGTCCCTCCGCGCTATCACTCAGTTCTTCGTTCAATGCCACAATACGTAGTATTTTCTTCGTATTCCGACTTACGAGTTACGTGTAAACGATCACCGTGCCCCACTTACCGCTTAAATCCAGGGTACGACTGCATACTTAAATATAAATATACAGAAGACGCTGTAAGGGTGAAGTATGAAATCTATTAATTCTGTCGAGCTTTCCCTCCAGGCTGAAGATCTGACGGGCCGTTAACCGTCTCCGAAAACAACAGATGATGGATGCATGTAACTTACGGCGAAAAAAAATTACAAATTTCTCGCCTTTTAACCGAACACAACGTATTAAGTTAACGGTGTATCAATTTGTGAACAAATCTGTGTTTCGTGTGTGATTATATTCTCCCAAATCACTTGCAGCATGACGAAAGTTAAAATTCCGTGTCAATACCACACTTTTAACAATTAATGTCAGTTACCTACATAACAAAATGGTGGCTGTAAACGTTCGTGTTGAATAACGCAGACTTGTTTTACGTTTCAGGGTTATAATGTGTAAATGCGGACGTTAAAAATTATGATTTTGGCGCCTTTTGTGTGAAAATGTTTACGGAGGCGGTTTTTGTTTTGCATTGTGTAAAAGTCAATGACTGCTGTGTTGAATTTCCCTAAAAGGATCTCTGTACGCTAACAATACTGCAGATATGGGTCTCTTCACGTCTCCTTAATGTGTTTACTTAACAAAGGATTCAGAAAGTTGATCTCACTAGCTTTGGGAAAAAAGTTCAAAAATTATTATACTTAAGACTTCTCTTAACGTGTCGATAGCAAACATAGGCACTTAAAATATTGCTGGAATTTGTTATTTTAATGAAATAATTATCCAATCGACAGAAGTAGCTTCTTCTCCTTCTTATCGTGTGGTTAGAGACTAACCTGGTGTCAGAGTTTTAATGCCGCCCATGGGCCTCTGACTTGGCATCACATGCCCTCGAGAAGTAGCTTACATTTGGTTATAACAGAAGTTGGGGAGAACATCGCGCATTCATAATACGACTTGGGAGACGTCTACCTGGTACTTCCACTCCATCTGCCCAATACTTTTCTAATTATGTTTATGTTAGTGTCGACTACCAGTCTATCCGGATGCAACTGAACACTAGGATGAGAATGGTTTTTTTGTGAGTTAAAATAATAATAATGACCCACGAACCTGCGACGACCACCCTGTTTTAATTTAGCCCCGAGTACTGACATTTAAATGCACAGATAATAATGTCCAACTACAAAATATTTATTAATCAATAAGAGATGACTGTACGATAGCTTCCATACAAACGACGTGCCATTTTTTTTTCAGAAACGTTTAGCCTGATTTTTAAACTTTTACTCTGCTGATGGCCGGCCTCTAACTGTCAATCACGGGGTTTTATTGCTCTAAACAGACATATGATAATGACCAGTGGCGCCGAAAAATACAAAAGCAATGTGATTAAACTACTTGTAACAATGCTTGTTCAATTTCACCTTTTTCATTACAATTATGAAAAGTTAACCTCTAAATTTATTTGACGTCTGAGGTCTTTGTATTTTTTTGTTGTAGGTAGGCATTAGCTACTAGGTTGCTTAATCGACTTCTGCTGACCCTGTTAATAAGAAGTAAAGTGAGGGTAAGAAACTAGAAAATGTATAAGTATAAGGTAAAAGCTTTTGACTTAATTATAACTGTACTTATCATTAATATTATATTCAAGAAAAGTAATCATTCATCAGGTTCCATTTTTAAGGAAAATGTACCTACAAGTGCAATTTGGAGATTACCTCGGTGACAAGTGGGGCAACTGTCTGTCGGATACAAGATTTATAAAAAGAAACGTGTGAAATTATAAAGAGGCGGCGTGTGTTTGAAATATTTGTCACAATCACGCAAGCTCACTGGGTGCAGGAGCAGAAGCTAATTTACACACGTAACGGGCGACTAGTTTTCTCATTATTTAAATTGTATAGAGTTGCAGGGGACCGTTATAAGTATGAATCTGACGGGTTGCGCACGAGTTTGGTCTACAGTAGCTGAAGGAAGACAGTAATGGCGCAATGATGGCGATATACTTGAGATCGGCTCAGCAGGGCGCCTGCGCGCGCCGAGACCAATCGAGAGGAATATTCGCTCAAACACTCAGTGGAGCAGTTTTTGTTTAACATAATTTATTATAATAGCCTCCAACTAGCTATTTATGTTTTTCGTTTATTTATATTTAGTACGTTGTATGAATATCTTATTTGACATGTTACAGTTACGTTCAGATTTCCCAAGCTTTACTTTACTCAATTATGTACCTACACTACACTTTTGATAGCTGGAGTATTTTTGCGCGGAAGTTAATTATTCGCTCTAACCGATGTATGGTAACGCTTTCAAAAAATCTAATCAAGTAGTTCCGGAAGGTATCCGTCATGTTTGGTCTTAATCACACAACCTGTCAACAAAAATTGGCGTGAAAGTAATATTTTGTTTTAATTTTGTTTCCAAAACTGGTATGTTTATTTTTGGTTGATTAATGTTTTCCCTTTCCTTAAATGTAGTATAGAAAGGAGAGTCAGATAGCGTCGCAAGACTTCTCTCTTTCTTTTTATTTGCAAGTACATAACTAAGTGAACTTTTTTCTGTAGCAGCATTGCGATGGTATGAACCTTATCCCTGTCACAATTTTCTTCGCTTTTAACCCTTTGTAAATTGCATATTGCGAACGCAATTTCTTTGAAGATATGCTTGTACGCTAATTTAAACTCTAGTTAACCTGTCAGGGATAATAACCGAGACTTCATGGTAGTACTCAGCGAATAAGCCCATCAACACATTTGATCTTGTACAGTTAGCACAAGTGTTGAAACAATCGTAGGTTTAATTACGTTACTCAATCATTGTAATGAGTGATAAGTAAGTATGAACAGCTGACCGGTATCAGTTTCAGTCCATGACAGTGACCACACCCTGCCTAATTGAACGAGACAAAAATATCTTGAAACAGTTGGTACGTAACATGTTGCAACGTCCAACCTAGTGCGACACGCTGTTGTATTAACGACCACATTGCCGATACATATCAGATTCGGTTCGTGCTTCTGGCGAAAGTTCTGCGAAGTCCGAAGGTGTCCCGAAATTGATGGGCCTGTCGGTAAGTAAGTGCCGGAATCGAATGAACGAATCTCGTATTGATCATGCACGCAAACGGTACACGCAACTCGGTCCTTCACCTCCAAAAATTAAATATGAACAGAGTCAATGAGTGGTGAAACTATTTCAGAGACACCAACGACCTACTTTCCTCACGGAGTTTTGGCTTAATTACTAGAAACTTGTTCGTTTTTATTTTTTCGAGTGCAACGAGACCGCTGCAGGATGTTTTGCGAAATAAATGCTCTCAGATTAAATGGAAGAATATTACAACTGCCCTAACCTTGTTCCAGGTGAATGCAGGTCGTATTGGGTTAATTAGACACAAGGTAAATTTTCCTGAATTTTCAAAGAAACCGCGAAAATTACCGTTGGTTATGGTAAACGCCTTTATTCTAGATAAAAGTCAGTAAGTTGTGTTTTACAACATTGCCCTATTGTCTGGGCAACCAAGTAAGTTCTTTGTGACACATTTTAAACCAGCATTTATTCCAAACGTGGTCCCAAGTAGTGTCTCAGCATTAATGTTAACTCTGCTAGACCCGTTAGGTAATTAGCGACATGTATACTTTGGAAAGTTCCCCGTCGACCAATAGTCAACCCTATTGTTTAAGGCATAAGAGCGAAAAGTAATCGACTGGGAACAGTAGTATATAAGTATATAAGTATGCGTTATTAAATGGTGGTGCCTCACACTTGGTAGTATATGCCTCATGTCTAATTAGCCATTAACTTAGCAAATGTGTGCAAGCTTTCATTAATCAACGACTCACTGTTTTATTTCAGTTGAGGTGAATGGGCTAGAAGAGCTTGTTTATTTTTGAGTGCAACATTTTAATAGACAAACCGTCTGAAAGAAAATCTTGTCGGAGCATTCCCTATGGGCAATACTCCTGAGAAGTGGCGTGATAACTAGCCAAGCGGGCTCGACTGCTCGAGCTAACGAACCTTCGTAACGAGCAGTCATCAGGAACCAAGGAACTCCATTTAATGCGCGAAACGTGCCACAGTACTTTATAAAAGTTGACTAACGGACACAACAATACCTTACCGTGGGTTGTGTTATGATTGACGGAAACAAACGGGTCAGTGGTGTTCCTACACACAAATGTGTTACAAGGTATCTGTTACATTTCTCCGCATCATTGATTTGATTGAGGTTTACCCGCACCTTTGACCGGTGTTTGTTAGGAGCTCTCAGTGATTGACAGGATAAATGGTAGAAATCACTACTTACGGTTATCTTTGAATGTGTCCAGTGAATCAGTGCTTTATCTGTGGCTCGACCCAAGGTTTCTAGTACTCGTACGTGACGCGGCTGAGGTAGTGATGCGGAATAATGGGACGTACGATTGGTTCTCATGTTGCAGCTCAGACTGATCTCTCTCATCCTAGTACGGATTATATCTTTTTAAGATTAAACTAGTATCAAGTTTAGCTCCATTAGTAAACAAACCTCTATAACATTTGCATGCAGTCGCCGATGTGTTAGGCAGAGTTGTATAGGTACGTACTACATTCGCACTTCCCTAGTTATCATAAATCCGAAATTCGGGCAGCTAAAAAAACCAATGAGGCTATTAAGTACATTTAGGTAACCTATTTATATGTTGTACAATATGTTATTGTAAATAATGCTAAAAACATTGAAATCAAAACAGAATTATAATGTTCTTACCCAGACGTATTATTAATTACGTTCCTCATCGTATAATGTCCCGTTTAGCGGTAATATCAACTCGTACCTTTGTCCAACACCACAATTAAGGATTATGTTCTCAAACTAGGTACCTATTATAGTTGTTATCAATGGGAGTTACGTTTTACTTTGTCATAAAACAGTTTTGTTACATGATCGGTACTTTGTTGCGATTACTGATTTAAAATAATATCCTTTTTACTGGCAGTTCACATTGTCGTATCGTAAAATGTTTCATTTCACAATTCCACCCACATATTCACATCCTTGTGTGATATTCGATTCTCTTCGTGATTTGTTCGCGAAGTGTTTTTAATCAGGGGAACGGCGCAGCGAAGTGTTGGTGGAGTGTGTTATAATATAAGACTTTACAGCGCACCGTCGGTACTTGGATAAATTAGAATTCCTCACATAGGTACTATGAGGGGTGGAAGCGTCATCGAAGCAGTTCAGTACTCATGTACTGAACTGATGAAGAATTTTTTCACTAGTATGTCTAGAGTCATCTCTAGACATACTAGTGAAAAAATTCTTCATTGTCTTTTTTTTAATTATTACGATTTGATTTTGAAAATCTTAGAAATGTAATTTCTATCTAATCGATGAGATTTAAGATAGGTACTATAGAGAGAAAACGCAAAGAAATGTCATAGAAAAAATATGATCCCATGTCTCAGTTACGCCATCTAGAATAATGTAGCAATATTGGAGCGGCAGCGGAGCGTACTAAAATAAAGTCAAGACTTGAGTCCACTCGGACACAAGTATTGGATTTAAATTTTGTTTGTGATGTCCCGTCTATGGTAAGTATTTAATGTCTTTGTATCTAATTAATGACATTTTAATTCAAAAGTAAGAAGGTACCCATTTCACTTCTTTTATTAGTACCTAAGTAGTCGTATTGGGTTACATGGATATCATAATTTTTAAAACAAAAGAAATGAAAATAGGGAAAAGTCTATAAAAAATGTCAACACGATGCAAAAAACACAATTTCACAACACCTCTCTATTCTCTCAATCTTATTTATTAATTTTTTATTTTATTTTATTTTGTTGTTTCTGTCTGCTTGGCGTCCGTACGCCACTGCACGGATCCAGCAGAATATCAGCGCCAGGTACATTTGCCTGGCACATGCTGAGCTGGACTCCCATTTGATGCAGCCTTGAGACGCACACCGCACACTGTATCATTAATCGTTCATTTTCCTCACTTTTGATTTTGTATTGTGTGTTTGTCTGTGTCTTTTGTGTGTACTAAGTAAATATAGGTATTATCTATCTATCTAACACATTCAGAGTTAAAATGTTTTTGTCTACAATCATGTACTAAACTGATGGTTGATGGAAGGGACAGGTTTTCCGTCGATATCCCTTTCATCTTGTGTGGATGAGGTATTCAAGCCTGCACTCATTCGGAGTCTACTTTTAATTGCTCTTATGTGGAAGGCTTTGCAACCAGCTTAGCTCGCGAGTCGTTTGTGTAAGATGCGGACAACATACACCAAATTGATTAGTGATGACTGGCCGTCGGCTGCGATTAAGAACGCTGCGAAATGATAGCTTGAATTTCTCAAGTGCAAAATTGCGTCACATTAGTTAGGTTTGTCCGAACTCCGGCGCAACGCGATACATTCGCGAGATTTGGCACTAAAACCAACAGTTGATTTATACGCTGCGTAATTAGTACAAGAACGTTAAGAAATAAATACTTGTAAAGCGTAAATGGGTGTTACAAAAGTATTGCTGTTTGTTTGCTCAACTATAAACAAATATGTTAGAATTTAAATACCTACGAACAAATATTCTACGCTGGGGAAAGCTCGCTCGGTGCTAGTTTTCATGATTTACTATTATGTCAGAATGTATTTCGCTTCCCCGGTAAAAAAGCGCGCTTTAGTGTTTGAGATAGGATAAATCGGACGATTCCTAATCTAACTCCATCTCTGACACGTAAGATTGAAGTTGCTATTTTTAATTAACCTCTGGCTCCTCAACCGTGAGTTATTACTTCGGTCGACGTCTGGCTTCAGATCTGACTTATTAGATTAACTCTATCTCCAGTTTCATCTCAGTGCTGCCGCAGCGCGGGCGCACTGCGCTTATGAGTTCGCAATATTTTATAAGTTGCATAAGTGCCAAGCTCGGCCCGGGTACGCATACGATTATCGGCTCCAGATATGGAATACGTTTGACCGACTGTTTTGATCTATTCGTGTCATGATCGATCGCAAAAATCGATACACTCCGATTGATAAATTGACATTATTTTTATTCGATTCGTAACAATTGCACAAACCCTTTAAACAGGACAACAAAGCGGATTAAGAAATAATAAATTACTGGTTTTATGTAACTGTTGTTATACAAATGAAAGTACGAGTGGAGACGTAATTTGTCCCTAATTTCCATACAGGACCCTCGGTAGCTAAATGCCACGACTTTTAGCGGTTGTTTTCGCTAATTACCATCTCGTTTGCAATTTAAAATCCCATGAACATACGCTTATTGCCGGGTCCAGTGGCGAAAGTGATTTTGTATGGGGGTTGTATGTCGCGGTAATTGGCAGTTGTGCAGTGTCTAACAAGCGATGTGTGAACACGGCCTAACTGCTTCTGTCAGCGCGCTTGTAGATAGGCTGCTGCCGCTATCAGCGCGCGCGCAGCCATTATGCAAGCCCTTCACCATACCCACGAGTACCTACGCAGTGCTTGCTACCGTGCGTTGACGTTTCCTGAATGTTTAGAGTAATTGAGTTACGATATTTGAATTGACTTATAACAACGCGTAATTACCGACAATGTATATCCTATTACATCATTACCCGTGAATTATAGCTTCAAAGAGCAATAGGAAGCCGTTTGTAAAATAAAAGGTTATTCAATCCGATGCATTCGTGACCATTTCAACTGGCGGCTTTATTCAGCTGCAGAAAACATAAAGGAAATACATAGTAACAAGAATGATTCGACGTCTGCTGGACTGGATATTACAAAAACCGCAATAAGGCAATGCGGGTGGATAGACGGTTTAGAACGTTACTTCCTTTTATTACTTCACTGTTCCACTGTTTTAGAGACACGGGTTTGCAAATGCTACTTGATTATAACATTCAACACTATTAAACCTTGTCAGATATGCTATGAAAAATGAAAATTGTCCAATGTAACGCTATAAAACTGTTTTCGTTTCTGATTGGTACTTGAGACAACAAGAAAATAATCAAATAACCCGTCAGGAGATTAGAAGCTCTGTATACCGTAACTTTAAGTAGTCCTTTATTGCACCCCATGTATATTTATAGCTATTTCTAAGCAATAAGTACGGGAATGTTGAACGAGATAGATAGCTTAGTGCTCGACGTGATATCAAAGCGCAGACATCAATCATGATGTGACTGGCCGGTCGCTGGCTCTTTGTCAGTGTCATCATCTCGTCAGCTTACAGTGGCTTGCACACCAACAACTTTATGTAGCTGGTGTAACTGTCAATCAGGACCATTATCAGTGTCTTTATGGCCCTCAAGTAGCCACGTTACTTCGTAATCACCCGCGGAGTCTCTACCCAACGGGGTTCGGGTCTTAGCACTAAAAGTTAAAGATCTAGACAAATATTATGATGTGTTTTTGGTGTCGTGTCTATCTATCTTCACCTTATTACTACGATGTAACAGTTATGATTGAAACGTGTTCTATCTACTAGCTGTAGACACCACATTATGTCATATATTTCGAACACTTAACTATTGTTTTTTTTATTTTATGTAAGTACCTTAGATAGATATTATGTTCTATTTCATATCTTCCAAATATAACTCTAGAAGTCTATTAATTGACATGTTTTCTAACAGGTTACTATAGGCTTTAGTAAGTACAAATCTTTATTAAATCAGATTAGTTTTTTTTTGCTATTTTTATATTATTTTTGTATTTTTTGTTAAATTAGATTTTTTTTTGCTGGTTTTATTAAATTAAACTAATAAAATTATACGTTCCGTTTTTGTATCGTTAATTCAGTTTTTTTAACCAAAAAAATATAGTTTTACTTTTGAACTTTTTGTCAAATAGGTAATACCCTGTTGTTTTTAAATATAAAGAATCGACGAACAGTTGAAAGAAAACATATTTTAAACCCAAGGAAAAGCATTATGTCTGCGCGAAACAAGGATATGCGCTCGATCTGATTGTCCATTTGTCGAGTGCACACTGACGGCGCTTTCAACTCGATGAATAGCTTTTAAACGTGCGCTTGCGATGTCAGTGTCATGGCGTCATGACTGAATCTCGCACAAGTGTTAATAAAGGGATATTGATGTCTATAGTTCGCAATATTCTTTTTCTTACATTAGTTATATTGTCTGCATTTACTCTCACGTTTTCCTTTGTCAGCGCGAGCTTAAAGTTAAGGGCTATTTGTTGCATAGTTCACAGTGCAACGACAGTGATGTATGAACTAAAAGATATATCTGCTTATATTTTTTAGGTATTGAAACTGGAAAACTATTTCGATACAGTGTTCACTAGACCCACGCCATTATATTATGTGTAAGAACAGTAGAACCACCGACCACCCGTGTGGCCGGCCGTCGCGCAATTAGAACTAGCAAGCTTCAAGAAGCAAGCTAAAAAACTTAGATTATCCATATATTGTAATACAAACAGAGCCACTTTATTTTTAAATTTCTTGGTTGATCCAATAATCAAAGTTGTTTACAATCTATAGAGTACTATCACTCCCTGGCCTTTGAGCGAATACCTACTTAAAAACTAATTAAGTTAAGCCATAAGTGTATGTTACACTCATTTAGTTTTTGAGTTTAATTTTTTTTTTTATAAAACACTCCTCTATGAAGCCCCTAGAATTTAAAAACAGATAATCGTCCACCAACTGCTTTCAGTTTGACGTTTGTCACACATTATGTAATAAACTATCTAATTGTATTTTGAATTTGTTTGACAAATCACACTTAATGTTACATATACAAATAACCACTGTTCAGAACTGCTATAGTTGAGTGGAAACCTACACATCGTAGGTAATGTATTGGTATTGTATTTAAATAATCCTTATTTTGGTAAATTAACGTCATTGCAACGCATTATTTTTCAGCTGTCGTATAAAAAGAACAGTATTTTCCTACAAGAATAATTTATTTCCCAACTTAATGTACGCTTTACCTTAATTTGGTTATACTACGCTACAAGAGTATGTTAAAATGTTAATTAAAATTTAAAAGTTGTTTCCAATTGTAAGTAATAAATAAAGAGTGTGAATGTCTTTATCTCCCATTTTAGGGAGACAGATACATTGCCAGATATTTATGCCAATCAAGTAATAATTGTAAAAGTTTCTGAAGAAAAAATATTATAAATGTGGTAGAAAGCCGACTGTTTACGAATTTTTAAAGAATATTGCCCCTGTCTTTCTAAATCCAACTTTATTAGAATACAAGACTCTCCTCAAGGTTCACCCGTTTCTGAGGATCGTAGTGTGATCTCTTGACTTTTTATGTAGTTAATAACTAACCTGCTATCAACGTTTGTCGTATCTTACTAATCTTACTAATATTAGTAAGAGTCGAGAGAGTGTATTAGTTAGAATGTAGTAGTAGTCTTAGTTTTAATGGTGTACATTAAAAAGTATTCTATTCTATTCTATTATAAACGCGAAAGTTTGTGAGGATGGATGGATGGATGTTTGTTACTCTTTCACGTAAAAACTACTGCATGGATTTTAATAAAATTTGGTATGGAGTTAGCTGATACCCTGGAATAACATATAGGCTATTATATACTATTATCCCTGTATTCCCACGGGTACGGGACCTACGCAGGTGATCGCGGGACGTCTGCTAGTATGCCATAAAGTAAATAAGCCACTTCTTTCATTTGAAACCTCATAACCCGTTACTGCAGAGCATCAGTGATGTTTGCTGAAGCACTCGTGGATTGTTTTTACACAGTGGTGCGGAAGCGGTGCGCATCCTTGGTCTGTAGGGTACGGGGCAGCGCCAACAGCATCCTGTCTATGTTAGCGAGTAGGCTTGATTGCGTATCTGTGAAGCATTGCTGCAAGGTTTCGGCTGGGCCTGTCACCTTGCGGCCATGATGTCACATTCTGTTTATACTAAACACTGTGAGTCCTATTACTTATTTTAAATAAATATATGAGTTAGATAGAGATCATGATTTTATATAGTTTAAAGCAAATATAACAAAAGGATAATCTTGGAAATTAGGAAAAGCAGTTGAACATTTTTAACGCTAGGGAGTGTCCGTAAGTGCAACGTTGTCTTTTCCACCCTTTATATAATTATGTAGTGTAGTTATCAAGACACTATATCTAAATTAGTCATTTGTTTATGTAGGTTCTGAAGTTTAAAACTGGGTTGCAATCTCTGACCTCATAAAACTTAGCACGTTAGCTGCGGCACATCATTTTCTCGCATCGAACAGTAATGAGTTCTTTCTGTCTACCTAGCTGTTTCTGATCGAAGGAGTCAATATTAAAATGACTTTGGCGCTTATTCTAAAGCGACAAAGACGTTTATTGCAAGAAGATGTGACGTCGATTAAGGTACAAATCCAAAATTAGGAACATTTCGTGGAATTTCCGTTTTCCCGGTGGCAAGTCGATAGAGGAAATGGGGCACTAATCACTATGACGCTGACGCAGCGCACGAGTCGATGTCGCTTCGCATCAACCGGCTATTAAACGAATAGAATCATTGGAACATGTGACTTATATGGCATGGGATAACACGTGCAGGGGACATTGTGGATACTTGATCTGCAAAATATAAGGTTGATTATGTTAATTGAGGTTTATGATCATTGAATTTGAACCATCTAAGTTCGAAATTGTATTAAATAACAGCACATTTACCCGACTGCGCCAGAACGAGGGTTATGTTTTTCGAGAGTATGTATGTATGTGTAATTGTTTGGCACGCTCTGCAGCCTGAACGTCTCGATGGATTTTAGCTTGAGAGGTGTCGTTAGATTCACATTTACTATGAGAGTCTCAGTGGGTATATCAAAATAAAAAAAATAAACAAAATGGCGGATTTTTGGCGCCAAATTCGAATGTTCGGCAAGCTCTGCGGCCTGAACGGTTCGATGGATTTTAGTTTGTGAGTTGTCGTTGGATTTGTAATTACTGAGAAAATGCTATCGTAATAAAAAAAAACTAAAAAAAATAAAAATAGGTAATTTAAAAAAACTCAAGAAAGTCGTTGTACCCGAAATTGTAGCAGTCGGGACCCATTCTATAAATAGAGGCTTAGTTAATTAAGAGCACATACCTATATTACATTGCAGATTACTCCAATCTACTGACTAGATAGCTGACTTTCTAGAATGGGTCCCGACCGCTACAATTTCGGGTATTTTGGGACTTTCTTGCTTTAGGGCTTTTTTATGAATAGGTATCTACTCAGAAAAGCAGTCGGGTTTTTAGTTTTTCCAATTACCGTTTTATTTTTTACTAGGAATAGGTAATAGGAAAGTAATAGTACCTATTAGGTATACACCGATTTAACGGTCGGTTGTATTTTTTCATTGTTTTTTTTTCTTTAAGTGAGAACTCTGTACCTACCTTCACATAATGTGAGACCGAATTATTAAGAAGGTGACTGTTTCCTAATATTTATTATTTTACTATGAATTCCGCTTTTTCATCATCACTTCCTGCGGTGTCGTAAGAGGCGTCTAAAGTAACAAGAAAATTGTCCATTTCCCATTTCACTGAATATTCATTATATACTCTCACGGAAGTACCGATTCAAGATAAGCATACGTATCATATTTCTGATTATATCATGGTTTGTAAAGACAGAACCGATTCCGAATGAATGGATTTGAAAAGAAGATTTGAGTCGTAAATAACCCTTCACTACTGAAAATTACAGCGAATGTTATAGATGTATTTACTTAGAAAGTGAAATGAAAAGCATCGCCAACCTTGTTGCTCACAATTTATCGACTACTGGTTTAATTATAATCTATGTAGCTTATCGTGCCGCGGCTTTGCTCGAGATGTTATGATGTCCTGTTGGGCTCTATGACTTTCCCTGCGTCGTGAATGTGCATACTTATGGTAGATTGAGCTCTATTTATCGAATGTTTTGGACAGGAAATTGTTTTTTTGTTGTTTCGAATTTATATCATCATCAACGTCCTTGTTTTTTTTTAATACTTCCAACCGGTGCTTGACTGCAATTCCACCTAATGGTAAGCAGTGATGCAATCAGTGATGGTAAAGCGCACTCGTTTGTTAAGAGCCTATTCACTCTAGCCTCAAAGACACCTACATTATAGTCGGACGGGAAGACCGTAGCAGGCAAGTTGTTCCAGTCCTTCGATGGACGCGATATTTAAAACGACGAAGCGAAACGTTTTGTCCGAATCGTGGAAGTGCCAACGATGTAAGGGTGGACACTCGCCGTACGCCGTGTTGTCCGATGGTAAATATGTAATGGCGGAATCAAGTCATGTAATTCCCGTGCACACTCTCCAAAATGTATCTTATAGAATACCGACAGGCTAGCTACCCTACGCCTGTGCTCAACGCTTTGCAGATTGGTTCTAACCAACTCTGAGTCATCAATAAGCCTCTTCACACGCCTCTCCACTGAGTTCAAAGTTAGATGGCATCTGGCAGCACCATCCCATATGTGGCTGCACTACTCGACACACGAACTCCTACAATTGTCTCTATGTAGCTCGTTTTTTCCTTTCAAACATCTCCATTTGCCTTCATTCATCTCATTAGTAACGACCTTCGCAGTTTCAAACACCTCGTTATAAATTATTTAATCAAAATTTATTAATCTCTAAATTTGCTAATCAAATATGTTTGGTACTTATTGATTTATCTACTAGATATTTAAAACTTACATAGCTGATGATTGATAAAAATCAAGGGTAATGCAAATGCCACCAGCTAAGCAATACGTAACAGTGAGGAAAATTCAAGACTTAAAGTTGTGAAGGTTAAGGAGTTCTATAACTTCAATTTTCACGTGTTCGCAATAACGTGAAAGTGCGGGGTATACGCACAGTGAGTTATTCGGGCAATTTGGCAAGCATCAGCAATAGTAAACATTTTCATAAATTTTCTTTGGATTGTTTTCTTTTAGCGTTCTCCAGTGATGCGTCGTAGACTAGACTTTCCTATGATATTGTGGTTAAAGTACGTTGGTGAAACGTGCTGAACACGTGGTTTTGGATGTTAGTGGTTTATTCAACCTATTCTTGCTCCGACGACTACAAGCTGTTTAAGGAATTCAATGACAGAACGGCAAAAGTGCAGCTCTTAAATTCAAGAAATACAAAATCAAATAAATGAACAATATAACATCCAATAATTCCTTTATGTTAAAGTCAAGAAATCGTATAGTTGTAACGGCAACAACAGCAGTGATTTATATCTCTGCCCATCTTTATACGACTCATTTCTCAATCTCAAGAAGAAAGCCTATCTTAGAACGGTAATTACTTTATGATTTAAGGCCCGTGGTCGCTTTGTGGACAGTGGGGAGGTACGTATTAACCATTTATTAATAACTCGGCTTCGAGCGATGTGTAATCATAGTATTATAATAATAGCGAGCCGTCACAGGGAACAGCCATCTTAGGACGAGTACGAATGAGGCTGTGTGCCCAGCTGATCTAGTATGCTGATATGGGACATAGTGTAATTTGTACAAATCGGAAATATGAATGTTTGTTTAATTTTAGAAATACGATTTGCAGCTAGCTCAAGGCATCTGATGTAGCAGAATCTACATACAAAACATGAAGAAAACAAAACATTTGAACAATGGGAAAACCCTTTTACACCCGATTGTACATGCAGAGAATATGCAGCTGTTGCGATATTAATATCTTACTGACATTTAGGAGGCTCAATCTCCTTAAGCGTGCAAAATCATAATTAGTTTTTTGTGTCGTCTTGTGACATAATACATTCCTGGACCAGGCCAGGCCGTTGACATGGACTCGGAAAGGTCAAGACACTGCAGGGCTGAGTTCGCATAATTGGTCAATACTTTCGCATTATTTTGCATTTAAATATAATTTAAATGGTGTGACGTCAGAGATTCATTGTAATTATCGGCACGCGTATGTAACGTCATGCTTGGAATATTCTTTACGTAATTAAAGGTTACGTGCGTAAAACTGATATGAATTTATTGCTATTGTTTCTTGCTTGAATGGCTTTTGTCCAGTCTAGGGGCCTTTATAGGCCATAACAACATCATTAAGTGCAGAGTTAATGGTTTTTACTGGAAAGTGCGATTACGTTCCTAATTATGACTTTACTGATGTTATCCGCTCGCAGATAACCTGAGTCCCGAGGGGGTTTATAAGCATAGACTGAGTCGAAGATGCGATCAATAAAATCACATCTTAATATCACACTTCCATAAATGTGTTAAAATTTAAAAGGATCAAACTCCATAGATCCAGATCTTACCAGCTTTGTTCAGACTTCAGAGAATAGTAACCATGAACTTGTCGCATGGAGAACAGTTCATTAGGTGGGATGTTCACGTTCAAAGTGTAATTGTTCAATTGGCAGAGTTAATTGTAGGAAACAATTGCTTGCACTTAGAGACGCACATGGCAAAGCACGGGTTACCAATAATAATGTGCATATTCACACATTTGAATTTATTCCTGTTTGAACTTGATGGATCCGGATTTAATGCGATCGTCTATGGGTTAAGGAGGAGGTATGATGGTTACAAACAAACGTAATACAGTTTTGTCCTGAGTATCTTTGAGTGCTAGTTACACCAGTCTCACCATTGTATCATTATCTTATGAAGATTGTTTCTGACGTACATCTGTAACTGCTGAGCGTCAAAGAAAACATTGAAATAAAAATCTGTTTTTCCAGAAAACAGTTTTTTAATTCAATGTTTTCTTTGACGAACAGCAGTTGCAGCCGTACGTCCAAAACAATCAAAGTCAACGTCAAAGTCAAACCATTTATTTCAATTAGGCCCCTATAAGGCAATTTTGAACGTCGAACAAAAATTAACTTAAAAAAATGATTCTAGCTGCCCCTTCCAAAAAGTAGATTTGTATGGAGAAGAATGGGCAAGAAACTCCATACTTACTGTTTTAAAATAGATTTTACAATACTTTGTATACATTAATAAGATTATATGTGAGGACGATTAGGGCTTGCAATATCCGTTCGTTTTTACTATCCGGATAATACGGATTTTAAAAAATTGCTATCCGGATTATCCGGATATTTCGGATAATACGGATATTTTTTTGTTTTTATTCTAAATTAAATTAATAAGCTTTTGTAACACGTTCTAATTAGTCTCTCAAGCAAAATGACAAAAATTTAAACTATACCAATATTTCAAGTAACAATTACAAAATTGTTAACTTTCTAAAATTGTGCTTTAAAACACCGATATCGCACTATACAATCGAATGTACTTTTCTCATACTAACAATTCTAATTAAACATGAGATCTTACATTTATTACAAATCATAACATCGCAGACGATGCACCTAGAATAAAAAGTACTATACTAAGATAGTTATAAGCAAATAAAAAATAAGCAATGGAGTTGATAATTACATGATTAAGTAGGTACAGCTAGATACATTGTACTCACGTATTTACAAATGTAATAACATTAGTTTAAAAAAGTGACAAAATAAATAGAAAACAATACATAGGTACATTATTAGATTAGCAACCAGGTTGATTTTTTCAAGACTCCAATGATTGTCCAAGCATTCCTATCTTGAACATAATCTTCTAATTTATAATATGCCAGTTTACCAAGTGTACTTTTAATATAAGTTTTAAATTTTCTTTCATTTAGTTTTAATATATCTTCATCAGATAATGATACAATTAAGTTAAGTCGAAACGATTGAGGATAAAGTGCGCTTGCCGGGGTTGGTTTGAGGATGGGCGACCAATAACTGTGCATGTATACTTCGTGTCTAACAGCACGTTAAACCGTTGGCCTCGGCTGTCATTCGTAGATCTTTGACAGTCGTTAGGGGCAGTCAGGATTCCGAAACTGACAACCAGTCAACCAAGAATAACTGAATCGTTGTAGCGGTTGGTTATGCAGTTCTCCATGTAAAATTTTCCTATTTAGCTGCATTTGGTTAGCCTGGAAGCCGACCGTTATATAGCTCACGCCCTTGTAACTTGTACGTCTATTCAGCTCACTTTGTTTGTTTTTGTAGTGTTCTAGATTATAGCCTTCTGGCCACACTTTTTACTTTTTATTTTATCCCTTTTTTAGGGTTCCGTAGTCAACTAGGAACCCTTATAGTTTCGCCATGTCTGTCTGTCCGTCCGTCCGAATCTATTTCATGACCTACCTACCAAAGAAAGTTTCACTTAAACAAATTCGTAATTCAAGTTGCAGGAGCGCGAACATAATGGATACCAACCTTTATACTCATAATTGGGAACACTTATTGTGACGGACGGGAAACTACGGAACCCTACACTCAGCGTGGCCCGACATGCTTTTGGCCGGTTTTTTCTCTATTATTTTTCATTGTGTCAATGTCATAAATACCCGTTATTTGCATGGTTACTGTAATGCCGGCAAAAGGCTAAGGCAGATAGTGAGTTCATATGATTTAGTTTTCATGGTGTTCACTTTGCACTTTTTGGCTTTTAAATGCTATGACTAGGTAGTGTGCAATCGAATAATCTACAGACTGTAGTCTATGTTTGATGCCACACAAGTCGTAAGTGTCAACAAAGGTAAACAGGTTACCGTAATGCTCATAGGTGACGACTTGGCGACTTGTCATTACGCGGTGCTGTTGTTATTTCAGCTTGACATTTACTGCTAAACGTGGCCACACAATTAGTGTTATTCCTACTCGTGTTATTTTCTACAATTGGTGTTGGGAACGACTTAATATTGAGTGAAATAGAAGAAACGTTTTGAAAATTAGCCTTGAACGGTTGTTGTGTGTTAAATAAGTTTCGATAAAAGCAGTATACACGTCACCACGTATTTTGTATTGATTTACTGAATTGGCATGGGCGATTTATTGTTACGTTGTTTATGATGTGTGGCGCTGATATTGCCATACAAATACATTTTAATGAATTTGGAATAGTGGTTTTATTTCTGACTCTGTCGTTTACTGACTAAAGTAGACCTTAAAAAGCTGTAAACATTTTGAATTTTATGGACAACATTGATAGATCCCCTTAATTACTATACTACAGTTACGGCACGGATCTTGAGCGCTAATATTGAGTTGCGCAGTGATCAATTTTAGTGGTAAATGCTTAGGAGCGAACTTACCCCACCACTACATTCAGCGCTTAAGAGCCGTGCAGCTAACTGTACTCTACTTAATATACTGTTCGGACCTTTTTAAATAATGTTATCATTTCCACATGTTCGACTTTTATTATTATTACAAATTTAAATAAAAATTATATTTGAGAATTTGGATATATGTACCAGTTTGTTTTATTTTCGTTTGAAAGGTCAATTAGTCGCGAGTGTAGTTAGCTACGTTTGAAGAAAATCGGTCCAAGAGGGCCGTCGCCCTAAAAAGGTGGACTACGTATTAGAACCCTCAATATGGGTTTTAAATGAAAGGGCTTGACTAGTAGAATACTATACACTATGATAAATTTCAAATTCAAGATGGCCGTCAACACAATATGTTGATTAACATACTTTTTTAAAAGATCTTTTGATTGGGGTTTTTATTTTTTAAACTTCATGACAAATGTCATGCAGCCGGAAACTAAGTTCGGAACTGCACGAATATATCTAATTAGCAGACGTTATGCGGTTTCACCCGCGTAGTTCTTGCTCCCGAGGGCATACAGGGATACAAAGTAGCCTGTTTCTCAGGGTGAATGTAACTTTCCAATGATGAAAGAACTTTTGAAATCGGCACAGTAGTTTTTGAATTTATTCATTACAAACATACACACAAAAATACAAATTTTTCCTCTTTATAGTCGGTATTAGTGTAGGTGTATATTGACGGTAAGGTTATATGCTTGCGTACCTATTTTAGGTAAGTTACGAGTTTAATTGATTGAATTATAATGTACTTATATTTAAATGTAATATTATAACCATAAATCATTTATTAATTTACAAAACAAATAACATGCAAACATAATATGTGTCTAGAGTGGTTGAGTTTAGGACTTGGTGCTTTAATAAACGGATTTGTTCCTCCTTCTTGTCTACTCAAGGATGGTAGTAGGTTGCAGTAAAAGGGAAAATAACTGTAACTTTACTGCAGCCTGCTCGTGTTTTCTTTTTTCCGTTGGCAAATAACAACAAACAATCGAAACATTTACACTGCTGATACATTTGTTGTCCAATACGACCATCTGTAGATCTGGGTAGACGTCAAAGGTTTTCAAGAACATTCGTGTCATTAAATTTGCATTAAGTAAGTTACCTACACCTTGTACTTCATACTACCTACTCCTACTCATTAATTACAGGCCTCGCCTTGTTTTCTTACGAGACAAAGTAAAATGTAAAGAGTTTATCATAAAAGGTTATAAGATAATCATCTCGTGTTTTTCTTATCGTGTCATCAGCTTATAATTTGGTCTCACCGGCCATTTATCAGATTCATTGTCAATGATGTTCGCTGTCAACTTAATAAGGCTCTTATAAAGATATTATTTACTTTACAAGACGTCTCCCTTTACGTTTACTTTGAATAACAAAGTATCGACTTGAAACAGCAAACGAAAACAAGGAAAATTAGAAAAAAAGTATACTTTCATTCTCTCGACTACGAAAATTCTTTAATCGATACTAAAATTTGAGTTATCCGCACTTTTTCTAAGACATCATTTTATAATAGATACAGGCACTTATAACTTTTTTATTAGACATCGGTAAAGGAAAACTTAGTGAGTAAACCACAAACTTTTAACATAATTATATTTACTGTAATATATCATATGGTGAAGAAGACTATAAATACATACGTCAAGTGAAAACTTCTGATCTCAAAAAAATTGCGCGCACGGAAGAGTGTTCGATTTGGCATAGTTTTAGTTTACTCGTATTACAAAGATTTTCAACCACTGACTGACCATTGAGTGAATCAGCACCCTGCCCCGAGGAACCATGATGATTGTTGACGCTTGTGCCATCTCTATTTGAGAAGAGATCTTCATCCTGCAGTGGAATAGTAGCACGTTGGGATCACAATTAGTATAATTTTACTTTTTTATTAACATTATCTTCCGTTTCGTGGCGACCGTCTAAAATTTTACCTTTATCATGTTTTCCTTTAAAGTTAAAGTCAAACCAATTTCTAATGTTTGCAGTACACTTAACTTATTTGTCATTCGAGTTCAGACAAATGTTTATTTAGTAACCCAATCAACAGTTTTGCAAATATTTTGCGGCCCGAGCTGTAGTTTAGAGGTGTTAAGGCAAAAAACATGCTGCTTTTACGTTTGCTTAAACTTAAATTAACATAAGTCCTCTTACTAAGAAGTTTTTAGAAGCTATTTAGAATGTATCTTGTTTAACTGACCTTATGAGGAGAGAGTTGTTGTAACAAGACAATATAATAATAAATAAGGAAAACGTTATCTGTTTCAATTGTTAATAAAGCCTCGGTACACAGCCAATGTCTCCTCTGAACCTCTATCTAGGATTTCTAACCTGGATTTAGGAAATTTTTAAGTAGTTAAGCTTGGTTATACTCCATGAATTAAAAATATTTTTGTACTTACTGATGCAAGACAAAACATTACATAAATCTTGCATTCATTTCCACAATTTGTTTTAATTCCAGATTTAATAATACTTTGTCGAAAAAAATCTAATCCAAACTGACAAAAATAACTCCCAAGACAATACCGATTGAAACTGTTCAACAAGTAACAGGATCCATTACCAAATAACGATATCTATTGGCATTTAGGTCCGCAATGACGCGCAGGCGCCGCGCCGCTCCTCACCTCGGAAGGTCATAGTCTCCCCGATTTATGGAGCACGAAGTCTTTGTACCACACCGCCAACATTGCCAGTTCGCCACTCTTCACCCGCTTAACGGGCCTGTTCTCAACTAAAATACGAATGTACTCGGAACAACAAACGCGTGGATACGCTCCCTATAGCTCACAAATACTTACGATTATGATCTGTTAGCCAATATCTGAGTAATGGAAATTGGTATTCATTTCTAAATCGATTTTACGGTTCAGTATCGTAGGGCACTTACTTTTCAATAGCTGTCTGGAATGATGGGGAATATAAGCTGTTAACATTCGATTTAGATGTGAAATAACGGCTTTGTTTTGGGGGTGTAATAAAAAAATATGTTACGTTATCTTCATTAAATATTTGAGCTCTTCATTTTATTACGTGAAAAGTTTGCTTTCAAAGTGTCTTCATCAGTCACTTTTTTAAATCAATCAATTAACAGCTTTATTCTAGCTTGGGCTAGCTTTATTCGGTGTGTTGCCGTCCACTCGAACTTTACTAAAAATTCCACACATACTCCTTCAGGAGATGTGACCTGCAGATAACCCAGGATTTGAATATCACATGCCAACGTCACCTTTACTCCATCTTCCCTTCCTATCTCCACATAGCATCCGAAAGTGTCTGTCGGTCTACTTGCGCTAACATTGCAAACGATCGTTCAAGTAAAACAGTTCTCGTGTACCGTATCGAAAGCACTCGTGATCCGACTTAAATGTTGAAATAAACCGATCGGAAATCGAACCTAAATACGAGGATATTTATTGGATCATGCCACTTTAGAGTTGCTGAAGGAAATTCTGAGGTATATAGAAATGTACAGCGAGTGTTGCTTGCTTTACGGCTGTTCTACTCGACTACGGTGGGGCCATGGTCATGATTTTAACAGACTATGTTTCTACTGTTACTTATTAACTAGATGAATGTAAAATTGTTTGCTTGTTGTCATTTAGTGCAATCATTTCCAAGAGTTGGTTTAGCGAGGAAGGTGAGGAATATCCACTACTAAAATTTCTTCATTTTTCTAACTTCACACGACACCGCTCTGGTAGAAAGAGACTAGGCCTAGGAGGTCTTGTACAAACAAAATAAGCGACTTGAAAAAACAGTGCGAGAACCACGTACCAGGATTCTCCTTATCTAGACATCTCTAGTCCCTCGTTTTGTATGGAAGCACAAGATAGCTTTCCGGCATAGTAGTCCACTACGCATCCACCGCACCAATTCGCTTGCCCGTACAGCTTTGATGTAATAGTCACACGGTTACAGCCCTAACTTGTATGACCAAGCTTGCTTGCACATCTTTGGTGAAAACGCATCCTTATTTTGGTTTCACTTTAAACAATGTTGCGTAGGTGCTTCGTACAGTTTTGTACACCTTATGGTCGTTTTTTATTCATGTGACCTGACCTTATGTTTCTCTTAAGATTGCTTTTCAGTTAACGAGGTTTTCCCATTATGAAGCTATCGAACAAGTGAACAAGTGAACTTCCTACACATATCTACTCAAGCTATTTGACACCGGTTGCTTGGCACACAGGAGGAATTAGAAGGATACATAATCTCAAAGAGGTGATAATAACACAGTCGGTTTTAAACTAGACCATAGTTTTTGGGTTGTGGGTGGCGAAAATATTGCCTGGGTTTGTGTAAAATATTTATGTTATTATTCGGTAGCTTAATTATGCAACCCTTTAAGAAAATAATTAACTAAAGGTTAGGCTTAGGCCCACAATAGCACAAAACAATTCAAGTTCTATGCAAATCAAACCCCAAGGCAAAGCAAAACGAAAACCATACAGTTCTTTCTAAATGACATAGCAAATTCTAAGTAGATACGTTATCGAGGCGAGATCGTTGCGAATAAGCCATAATGGATGATGACTAGTCGTATCCGAGGTTTCAAGTGTCATATTACCAGCGCCAACTTTATTTCCCGTGACGGCAGATCTAGCCTTCAGATAGTCACGGTCGCAGGAAAATAAAATGCGAACGAGTGAGATTATGTACCAGTAATGTATTTGAGGTATTCCACGAAGCACACCCAAACAAAGCACACCCAGAAGAAGCACACCCAAAGTATTCCACTTAGCACACCCGTAGGTGGGCTTTAAATAAAAAATTAAAAGAATTAATTTCCTATTCCACGAAGCACACCTACGATTATCACTCGCATAGTGCGGAGACTAAGAAATAAAAATATCGATAGAAGATAATATTTATTATTTGAAAGACCAACTTAAATTTCTAACATCATTCATTTTTATTATTATAATGTGACACAATATTTGTCATTTTTCTAATCTTACTATTTAAAATCATAGATAGTTTCATAATTATCTTTCCAAAAAAGATATTATTTTTTAACTATTTTTCTATTATTTTCCTTTTTTGTTCTCTTAATAAAATCACAGACAGTTTCATAATTATGCAATAAAAACTCGGACAAATATAAAAAAACATTATGAATATTGTTTTCTATAGAGATCTATGTTAATGTTTTCTTTTAACTAATATTAAAAATACTCTTGTTTTATGTAAAATCACAGACTGTATACTCACTGAATCTCAAATCACAATATTACAGATTTTTAAATAATCTTGAAGAAATGGGCAAATTAGTTTCTCAACTTATCAATTAAATAAATTAATATTAGGTCTTTAGTGTCTTTACAGCTTGGCAAAAAAGAGTAGAAAATAATGGAGGCGCCACTGTGCTCTTCGTATGGCAACCCGTGGCAACTGCATAGCGTACCAACCTAGTCTTGATACTTGGCTGTTTTTTAGACAAATTAATCTAATTATGTATTATTTTTTTTAATCAGTAAGTAATCACTTTCAATCGTGTCAATTAGAGACACAATAGAAAGACAATGCCAGCGTGGACACCGGTGCCTTCTTGGGGTGTACTGAATTAATTTAACAAGGACGTGTTCTTGACACGCAACTGACTTACCTAAAAATAACAAATTGGGTAAATACTCCTGAGTTCACAACATTGTTTAGGAATTATAAAAAAAGAAAACATTAAATTGTCTAACATCATTTCTATATTTTATTCTAGTAAATCTTCCTCTAAATATTCTACCCCGAACACGTAGGCCGCAAACTCATCTGAGTCATTTTCGGGTTCGGAGGTGATGCTGCTATCGTCTATTAGATTTATTACTAATCACTCTATTTCCTCGTTCATAGTTATTTTTTTCCAGTAATCCTTTTCTATTTTTATTACATGTTAGCACGAGTTCTTCCAATCCCCCTCGGTATTAGCTTGGAATGCACGTTCAGCTGATTCCTGTAAAGACGAAATGTTTCATTTATCCCTAACAATACTAAAAGTAAAACATTTTTATCACATACTGTTAATAAGCCGGATGTAGAAAATACCCTTTTATTTATCTCCTTCCAGCACAGATTTTGCTTAGAACGATTACAGATTTCCCTGAATTAAATAATAGATTTAGACTATGGCACGACAATTTCTTTTACATTTCTAATGCAAACGCTAGAACAAATAATTATCTCCCTTGATATCGCACTTATAGTATAATTTGCGTAGAAATTGAATTTTCGTTCAGTTAAAAGTCAAGTCACCAAAGTATCAATTTATCTCAGCGCGCTATAACAAAGTAATACAGAAAAAATGTAAACATAACCTATGTGCTCGACATTTATTGTTTCAATTCCATAAGCAAGCAAATTAATATAGCTTTGTATTCATCAATTAACACTTGATTCAACTAAATCAACAAAACAAACTCTTACATACCTGTCTTATCAGCGGTTCTTTGGTAAACATTGTGAAGTTCATAAAGAATAGTTTGGGCCTCATGTTCCGCCAGACATCGCCTGCACACCTTATAAAAAACCTCCCTGCCAGCACTCCGAATGGTTTTATTCATTAATTCTCTTTTTACATATAGGTATTTAATCAACGTTTGGTGGTCAAAATTAAAATTTTATGAAATTAAGAACTTTGTTTATTATGAGATGTCATTATTTTGGAAATGTTGCCAACAGACAAAAATTTAGTTCCGTTTCTACACTTTTTTGCCAAGCTGTACCTATGAAATTGCCGTTCTGCAGTACTGGCCATTTCAAATCAAAATAATTATTGTTTGGCTAAGAATCCTAATTTCAAATTAATTCTATTTTAAAAACATGTTTTTTTTCCAAAAGTAGTCATTTGTTTATTGATTAGTGTTACATTTTCATCGCATTTCAATCTTTTTCGTCATCATGAATACGTTAAAAATTAGAGTAATTATGGAATATTAGTACCGTCGTGGCAGCAACGCGGCACAAGCGGCACGCAACATCAACGGATTTACGGAGCTAACACTACAAACCAACGCACCACCTTTTATTGGTTTGCTCGCTTCCGTTCTGGAAATTTCGACCTGAAAAATGAACCTCGCGGTCGTCCGAAGACTTTGGTCGACAACGACGAATTAAAGGCGATTGTGGAAGCTGATGATACACAATCTACGGCTGAATTAGCAGCAGTTTTCGACGTTAGCGTCAAAACAATATTGGTCCATTTGCGTCAAATTGGCAAGGTAAAAAAGCTTGACAAATGGGTGCCCCACGAACTCAATGATCGCCAGCGCGAAGTACGCGTCGAGACGTGCCTTGCACTGCTCAACAGACACACAAATGAAGGAATTTTGAACCGCATTGTTACCTGCGATGAAAAATGGATTCTGTTTGATAACCGCAAGCGCTCAGCAAGTTGGTTGGATCCTGGTTCAGCACCTAAACAATGCCCTAAACGAAAACTTACCCCTAGAAAAGTGATGGTCACTGTTTGGTGGTCTAGCGCCGGTGTGATTCATCACAGCTTCTTACCAAACGGGGTGAGCATTACTGCAGATGTGGACTGTGAAGAACTGAACACAATGATGGAGAAGCTGGCACATCTCCAACCAGCATTGGTCAATCGCTCGTCTCCACTGCTCCTGCACGACAACAAGTACAAAATGCCTTTGAAGAGTTTGTTGCCTCCCGTCCAGCTGATTTTTTTAAGAAGGGCATCAATAAACTTGTTGGCAAATATGCATTGCTTGCATGGGTGATTACTTCGATTAATACAAATAAAAAATACATGAAAAAAAATCGTTTAATTTTTTTCATACAAAACGGCAATTTCATAGGTAAAGACCTATTATTAGTAATGTGATCATTACTATAATGAAACTGAAAGATGTTAGTAAGTTAGTCTTTTAAGTAATAAATATTTTCTTCTAAATAGACATTTTTATTTCTTAGTCTCCGCACTATGCGAGTGATAATCGTAGGTGTGCTTCGTGGAATAGGAAATTAATTCTTTTAATTTTTTATTTAAAGCCCACCTACGGGTGTGCTAAGTGGAATACTTTGGGTGTGCTTCTTCTGGGTGTGCTTTGTTTGGGTGTGCTTCGTGGAATACCTCATGTATTTTACAGGTTTCGTACTGACATCGGGCGAGTTACATTTGATAAAAATATTTGTGCAAGCTTTTTAATTTTTATACTTCTGATCTATGAGTTCCAACTAGTTTTACCACTACGAGTAGTGCACTTGTGTTGTTTTCTTTATTTTATGTGAGGGTTATAAGGCTAATCTCCCTATTAATAAACGCGGAGTAAAGTATTGCCAATTTTTGTTAGACTTTTATTAATGAGGTTGTAGGAGCCTTTTTATTTTCCGTTGATTAAACACGAATTACATTTTGCTTTAGGAAGTGGGTTTTACAACCCACTTTCCAAACGGGACTCTAATGGGATATAGACATACCTTAGCTGAATCAGTTTATTGATAATGTGCGCATTTCAATAATCTATATTGGCATTCTTAATTAAGATGTATCGATAACTAGTGCATAAAGAGAATTGTAATAGTATTCAGCTATTATTGGTATCGTAATGGAATATAATAAGCGCTGAGAGCGTGAAGATCTGACCAAAAGATTTCACGAAAGCAATTTTAGTATTTTAGCGTAAGTTATGGGAGGGATCAGATAATTTCTCGGTTGCATTTCCCGGCGTGTCGATAGACTTCGTGATTACACACCCCTGGCTCAGTTGCCGACCACAACGTATATTGCACACCGCTTACGAAATAAATGTGTTAATAAATTGTGATTTATGATTTCGGAATGTAAAAAAATGTGTTGTAAGTTTTATATTATTAAGCCAATAACAGGCCCAACCATCGACCAATGATCATCATTTATGCTGTTTGTAAACTTATGTTTGCACAAATATAATATCTTGATATTTGTATCTGCATAAAGACTGAATGAAAAGATTTCTTGAAAATGTTAGTTCAACAGATTAGTGGAAAAACTATCCAGGTACTAGTGGCGAAGCGTCCATACAACTTGATTCCTATCGGCTTTTCTTTGGAGGTTTAGAAGAGCGTCTCTACGGCTTTTGAATAATGGCAGCAAGACGCTAGTATTGCCAAATATACTATAGGTATTAAACCAAAGGTATACTGGGGAAGCAGGTGGACTGATGACCTCAAGATAGACAGCAAATAGCTATACAAAAACAAAGTTACTATTTATCAGCTTCCCTCTTTAAAAAAACTACCCCTCTTCACTGCCAGGTACTCACTCTCATCGGATGCAGTTCATGCTGCTGACTGTCAGTATTTAACATGAAGTAGCTGTTTTTCTGACCGCCACAACCCAGTTACTGGGTAAAACAATACTCCAAGGTAAGACTGGGTGTCAAACGTTTAGGCTTATAACTAATCGTAACGACGGTCATAGGTCTACAAATGACGGTCGGGACCAGTACTTCGGTTTTTTGAAGCAGGTAGAGATCCCGAGCACCCATCCATGGACCGACTTGGTCACTGTTGCTTTACCTTTGATCAACTTGTGCAGTAATCACTCCCATTCGTTTTTGTTTCCTTCAAAGTTATTCGAGTTGGTGAAAAAGTATCGACATTTACATACCTATTTATATGTATAGGTATATAACTTGACATGTCATGTGTTTAAAACCTTACGCTTATCGATTTTTAAGATACTTACATTCAGTTAGTTATGTTTTTTTTAGGTATTTTGTTATTATTTCGTATATTCATTTTCATTTCTTATTAAATACATTTTTAAATATTTAAATATAAAAAGAAAACATTTAAAAATATAAAAAATAGAATTATTATTATTTCCTGCAGTTCACTTAATATACATACCTATCTATTATATTTTTAAATATTTAAATACAAAAATAAAAAAAACATCAAAAAAAAAAATAGTAGCTCACCGGTGTCGGGAACAGGGTCCAAGCTTCCCGTGTCCAGGAGTACTGCCTTCTGGATCAAGCCCTTGATCCAGCCGCCTAACGAGAGCCTCTTAAGGTCGAGGCTCTTGGCTATTATGCAATTGGCCTTCACGACTATCGGCACGATGACTGCTGTATCCACATCCCACATGTCGACAACCTCGCCAGCCAGATGAAGATACTTCAGTTGTTTATCTTTCTCTGCCTTCATGAGATTCTCGTCATGCGGGACCGTTATATCAACAATCACCGTGCGACGCGATCCAATCGATCTTCTACCACCATATCAGGTTTATTCGCAATAATAGTCCTGTCAGTGATGATAGATCGATCCTAGTATATTTATTAGTATTAACATCAGATTTAGGTAAGTACATATTGACAACCATAGCTATGGTACGTTTTCGACATTCGCTGTTTTGAAAATCCTCGACAAGTTTTTGACAAGCCTAGCTTGAGCGTAGGTGAGGTTAAATTTAACAACTTCTTATATAGGTACTTAGTTTTAATAATTCATGTTAGAAACACGTTGTTTTCCGGAAGTCGACATTAAAAAACAATATTAACGTGGAGCGACATAACTTTTAGTAGAAACCAAATATTAGGTCCTACCGTTATACGTAAATAAGGTTGGAAGTTAATGTATTTTTTGTCTATACCTAACCACTAATGCTTCTTAACTGTCAGAGTTTGATAATTACGTCGCGTCCAGTAAAACTTGGCACGCGACGAAAAAGTGAACCAAGCTAACGTCTGCTGAAATTTACATTTTGTTGGCCTTTTGTCTTTACAAGTAGCGTTTGTTGAGAGGTCAAGATAAATTGGCTACTTCAATTTGTAGTAATTAGTTTAGTAAATTCGCGAATGACTTTAAGACAGAAACTGTCACTTGGCGATTAGGGTTAAGGAGCCAAACATTGGCCTTATTTTATTGTTACTTCAACAATTAATTAACAATCTAAAGAGATTTAGCACATTTTGCCGCTATACTTCGTGAGTCGTCTTAATGGACGATGGTCTTGGTGGACCATCTATAGCTGTGTCTTGAGTTTTTGACCTTAGAACGATCGCGAAGAAAGATCATGACAAAGCGCGAAATGTATTTTTAACCGACTTTCAAAAAAGGAGGAGGTTCTATGTTCGTGTGTATGTATTTTTTTTTTTTTTTTTTTTTTTTTTTTTTTATGTATGTTACCTGATTTCTCCGCCATTTGTGGACCGATTCTCGAAATTCTTTTTTTGTTTGAAAGAGTAGACTCCCGAGGTGGTCCCATTTTAATTTGGTGAAGATCTGATGCTGATCTTCGGAGATATACAACGGAACTCTTCAAAAATAGACGGCAAATCCGTCGTGATTGCTGGAATCGCTTGGATGTTTATTGTTTATACAACATCATGACGTATTATCACGCCTGTATGCTCTGATGGGGTACGCAGATGTGTACAATATACCTAGATTTCGACAGTTAGGTATGTTAATTTTCATTTATTAGGGATAAGTGGATGGAGGGATAAGTGGTGGAGGAGCTTGTGGCTAAATTATAACAGCCGCATGGGTCGATCGAAGGTTAAGCTACGCTTGACGAGGTCGGTCCGTGGATGGGTGACCATTTATTACATACCAAGACTCCTCCGTGCCTCGGAAAGCACGTTAAGCCGTTGGTCCCGGCTGTCATTTGTAGATCTTTGACAGTCGTTACTTGTAGTCAGAAGCCCGAAAGTCTGACAACCAGTTTAACCAAGGGGTATCATGTTACCCAGTTACTGGGTTGTGGAGGTCAGACAGGCAGTCGCTCCATGTAAAACACTGGTATTCAGCTGCATCCGGTTAAACTGGAAGCCGACCCCAACATAGTTGGGAAAAGGCTAGGCAGATGATTAGGGATAAGTGGATAACCCTATTTATCATGACATGTAATGTTAACAATAACTATAAAATAAATTCATGTTCTAATCAATTCATTCATCAAATATTTGTATGAGAACAACTAAAAATAGAAAAATAAAAAACTTTTTTGCAAAAAATAAAACCGACTTCAAAAAAAGCACTAAACGGTGAAAAATAACTCTAAATTAGGAAGTCGGTGGCCCATCATGAATAAGACAAAACCACCGAAGCCACAGACTTCCTAATTTAGAGTTATTTTTCACCGTTTAGTGCTTTTTTTGAAGTCGGTTTTATTTTTTGCAAAAAAGTTTTTATTGTTACTTGTCGTATTGAAATCTAACATTTGTTTGTGTCTCTGCCTCTTCGAATTCGTTGAACTTGATCCAAATTTAAATTCAACTTTTTATCAACTCAATCAACACATACCCGCTAGAACTCAATAAAACAACCGTTAACCAGTAATTGGCCATTTTGCGATCTGTCAAACAAAAACATCGTGGACAGTATTTAAAATGTTTTTTACAACATTTGACAAATCCGTTAATCCGTAAACAGTTATGTGTCATGTCAACAGATGTTTGTTAATATTTTTTGTGCGTCGGCAGTTGTATATAAAAAAGTTAGCTCTATATTTTATCATCGTGTTCAAGACTGGTACTTAATCCTAGTAATGTACACGAGTTTCACGACCACGAATAATTTCCATCGTAAAAGCCATAATTAAAAACCTTGTACTTTACAACGAAATCAGAGATGCTCTGAAGTCTGAAGTTGTGTTATATTTATGCCCCCAGAACCTGATACAGAAAATAAATATTTCAGTAACTCGAATTGCATTCTAAGAAGTGATCTGAGCTCGTTCGATATCGTAGCATGAGTTACTGAGGCATCAGCTACTAACGTGTACCTTTGTTTATCTCTTTGTGTTCCTCCCCGAGCACTCGTGTATTGAGTAACGAGAAATAATCGCATGACTAATTGAAATCATACACAGTAATTCGTCATGTTATCCACGCTGTTCTTTTACTTGAACTTGCACGCACGCTGATAGTGATAAAAATATGGATTTGCTCCAACCGCTCAATATACATCAGTGTGCCAAACAAATTGGTTAATATTTGTCATGTTTATTTGATTTGTAATGCTGTTCGTTTTTGTGAATACTTCTTGAATGTAAACAGATTAAACTGGTGAGACAGTTTGGATTTGTATTTACTTTACGTGTTATTGATTGATCGCAGCTCTTAATTGGAAGGCTATCGCCCTTTATTCTTGGAGCTCCAGCTGCGTATGCTTCTTATCATCAGGTGACGTCGAAGTCTAAAGTCTTTATTGACAACATTCATACACGTGTAATATAATAAATTGATGGTATCTATAGCCACATAAAAAATGTAGTAGTTGAAAATCATAGACCTTCTATCCTGTATTTACTGCGGAGCTCTATCTGAAAATAAAATCAATTTAGTATCTATGTGTGCATATAAAAACATGTTATCGCCACGAGTGCTTATATGGTGGGTGCAGAATTATGTCTCCCTGCAAATATTGGTTCTTTCGCAGCCATAAGAGAAAATAAAATTACAATAAAACTATTAGACGGTTTGGCTTTCTCTACGAATTTGTCTCCAAGTCTTACAAGTGTACTTCCATATGAGGTAACATCGGCTAACGCGATATGACGCAGTGGTGCGAAGCTCGCTAGAGGGCGTGTTCGTCGATAGGGCGCTGCGCCGGCGCCGCTGTATTTATGGCGTTGCCGTGCTCACGCGCACCATGTTATGTTGCTGATAAACGCTATCTAAAAGTAAAAAGAGAAACAGGTGCGTGAATTTTCAAAATGCTTTCAAATGTTGTAGCATAAATGGAAAACGTAAAGGGACTTTTATCAGCTAGCAAATATCTAACTAATGCTGCACATAGACTTTCGCTAAACACTATTATTATAACTGAATAATGGTAGATTGGTGCAGAAGACAAGCTTTCAGGCTTAATACTACTAGTATTAAGCCTGATTATCTATAGGGTTAAAGGTAAGAGGAGAAATCAACTTTCTCGGAGCAAATAAAAGCAAGAATTATATTGCAATTCTGAAACATTGACAATAAAAAATTATCGACCTTTTGGAATGGCACGAAGCGATAAAACAATAAGCAATCGATACTTTTTGTTGTGTTACATACATGTTTTGAAGGTCCGGTATTATAGGAAGGGTTTATGTAAGAAAAGTTACTAGAAAACACTTTCTGTAGGTATAAATAAAATAATCTGGTTGATTATACAAAGAGTTAAATCGTAAGATTTAACTCTTTGTATATCAACCAGATTATTTTTACATTTTATGTAAGAATTCGATTACCTTTGCTTTGACAGGACAGGATGGTAAGGTCTCATGAAAAATATTTTATCGCGATCCCATTTAATTCACATTTACAATTATGATAAAAGTCACATCTAGACTTCTTGGCATTCCACCAAAATACTTAACATTTTGCACAAATTGTATAATTTTCTCAGGATAAATGTTGAAGAATTCATTCAGAATTTGGAGCAGCCATTATTACTTAGCACGTTCTACTTAGCCTGGGTTAATTATATTGTCATCAAATAACTATCAGATCACAGGACTTAATATTCTACCTACTAAGAAAAATAATGTTGAACTGATCTAGAGCTAGTCATGCTGGTCGATTATGGTTCTACCGGTGGTAAAATATGGAACAGCAGACGCCAAATTATCAAGCCTTCCCAAACTGACTTTCCCAATTCAACATGGAACAACCACATGAGTTAACACGGAGTCTTCTTAATCTGTAAAAAATGGTCACTCATCTGCGGTCCGACCTCTTCAAGCGCAGCTTAACCATTGATCTTCCCGTGCAGCTATTTACCCATAATCTCCTCTTTAGAGAACGATAATACTAAAAATACCTTCACGTAAATGTACAGTCAATGCCTTCAAAACTAAGCTTAGTAAGTATTTAATCACAAATTGAACACTATTTAATCAAAAAATGTTTTGGGTGGTTGGGGTTACGGAAATGTTTTATTTGTATATAAGTAACTGATGATAAATAACTTTTTGTAAATGGAGGTTTACCTGTAGTCTACCCACATCTCATACCCAAGTTTCATGTAGTAGGAGAAGAGCTTATTTCTATTAATCTTGTACAAATCCAGACTCCGGGTTGTTACAGAAAAAAATAAATAAGTAAGGCTTTGCCAGACCCGGGGATAGAACATAAGATCTCGTGTTTCGCAATAAGGCTTGTAATGGCAAAGCAACATGTGACGTATATTATGTTTTTACCGTGAATAACGTTTCTTTATTCTGGTACTGTTAAAATTATAAATTACCACAGTTTTAATTAAATTGAATTAATTGTGTTTTGCATGCCCATGAAAGGTAGTACTTACCCAAGGTTGCAAAGGAAATAAATGATGTGATTGAAAAACCTAAGAAACACTTCGTTTCTGATGTATCTATGTTGTAACCTGTACCTATCTATCACATAACGAAAATAATTCTTAATTTAGCACCTCATTAAAATGCAAGTCTCAAAATCAGCAAGCACGTTTCAAGAAAGACATTAAAAATTGGACATGCTCAAAAACATCGGTGCTAAAATAAATTGAGTATATAAATCCTTTGCCACGTGTAGTGACGTTATCTTACGGGTTCATCAGAGCGAGTGCGTGCGCGCCGAGTGTATCGTTTGTTTGGACATGTAAGGTGTCTGGGTACCCTGGCTGGAACATCCGGCACTTCGCGTGACATCCTCGCATTATTTCGCGAATCTCACCACACTTGTAGGTCTTCTTGTTAGTGGAGTGTGTGCTGGAATTCCAGGACGACATATGCAAGTAATTATGGGGATAAAATGTATTTGCACGTATTTGCATTGACTGGAATGACCCTTAACACGAACAACATCTACGTAACACGTCAGTATTTCTTGTAGTACAATCATCTTTTTATCGGGTACTGTGTTAAATGTTACAACAAAATACCTTATGATATAATTATTAAAACTAAATCAAAGAAACTTTAAAACTTATAATAAAAAAAAAAACACTTTGTTAACAGGCATATTACCTATACATTAGTGGATTATATTGAAGATAAAAAACTTGATAGGTGTCAAGGGACACCCGGATGGAACGAAGTTACCTTCGATTGATTAGAGAAGGAATTGTAAAATTCCTTCAAGATAAATCGAAAGGAACCTCGTTCCATCCGGGCGTCTTCGTTACAACTTTTGGTCCCAATCTTCTCTCTCTCTCTCTCTCCCTCTTTCTCCCCCCCCCCCTCCCTCCCTCTCTCTCTTTCTCCCTCTAAAAAAAAATCAATAAATAAATCTATTATTTTAAAAGAGTAGGTAAGTATGGAGTTTCATGCACTTTCTTCTGCATACGAAACAACTTTTTGGAATGTGCAACTAGAATCGTTCTTTTAATGGGCTATTTGACAAAGTTTTGATTTTAAGTCCCTCATTTAGATTACAAGAAAATATTCGACACATAGTTTTTTTCTTTTTTCAAGTAAGTATTCAAAAAATAACGGCGATACATCGAGTCAAAATGTCGCATGACGTCACTAGCCAGTACAGTTAATGACGTTACAAGCCCCCTCTCCTCAACTTTAATGCGCTTAATCTAAGCAGTTTTCCATCAATTTTAAAAAGAAAAAAAAATGTGTGGAATATTTTCATGTAATCTAAATAATGGACTAAAAACTAAATTTTTTTTTTTTTTTTTTTTTTTTTATTACTGATAGGCACGCGTTTGACCACTATCTCACCTGATGGTAAGCGATGATGTGGTCGACGATGAAGCACGCTTGCCTAGAAGCAACCTGTTCACTCTTGACTTGAAGACCCCTAGGTTGTAGCTATCAGGAAACACCGACACCGGCAGGGAATTCCACTCTTTGGCTGTTCGCACAATGAATGTGAAAATTTTGTCAAATGAATGGCCCATTTATTTAATTTGTAAGTACCTATAACGTTCATAAGTGCCTGTGGGTCTAATTGAAATAAGTTATTTGACTTTGACTTTGTTTATCATTTCTATTTATTGGTTTTATGGAAGTAAAGATAAAGAACCTAATAATAACCTAAAAAATAGAAGAACCTAAAGTTCCTGAAGTAATGGATTTGCTATAACATGCGAATTCGAATATTCCTAAAATACAACAAAATAATTAGCTAAATAGCCGCTTTAAAACGACGCGCGGTGAATCATTTTTGGCAGCTGATTTTTATTTATACATATAGAAGATATGAATTAGTGTTTATTTTAAAACATGCCATCAACTTATTCAATAGCCATGGCTCCACAGTAATTTTTGTGTGAGTGATGAGCCTTATTGCTCATACAGAGACTCGGAATTTCCCGTGAACTCCGGAAAAAAAGTACCTACAATATGTGTCAAGGGAAGAATACACAATACTTACCTGAATGCTGGTACAAATATTTTAATTTTAATGACAAGACCGGCAAGTATTCCGGTCCATTCTTAACTTACGCAAACGGAGAGACAATGTAAATATTTCTTTGAAAATTACGTTACTGGTCTGGTTTTCCCATTACCAGGGCTTCAACCGTGGAAGACAATGAGTCAATGACGCATTCAGACAAAGAATTCGGTGGCCTACGTGCTTCTTTTCTAAGGTGTCTGAAAATAGAGATTTAAAATTAACCAACCACTTTTTCATCAGTTCACGATCAATGTCGGAAGATATAAATCAATCAACCCTCGCTAATTTCTGCGAATATTAGGCATTTGGTTTTTTGCTACGTATACTTAAACGCACTTTTACGAAGACAGATGTCTGCTAGTTCCAGCAGTTTACGCAGATTATCTATGAATATTACAAGGTTTCATTGGTTTTCCCGATTCGTGAAATTTGATTTGCCTATGTAACACACAACTGTCTAGCTTTTCCCCAATTATTTTTGGGGTTGACTTTAAATCTAAACGGATGCAGTTGAAATTCCTCATAAAAAAAATAAGGTAATTTAAAACTAGTAAAGCCATTTCTGGATTAAGAAGACAGTTTGTAAGCATTCTCATCAGTTTAACCAAATGACGTCCTCCGATTACTGAATATAGGGTCCAAAGCGTCGCCATATTAACTAGATCTTTGTTTCACACCGCATCCAGCGAATCGTGGCTATTATGAAATAAAACAGCTTCAGTCGTTCGCCGGCTTTCAATTCTGTTGCTTCTCTATATTTTGCTACTAAAGAGCGCTTTCATACACAGGCCGATTTCCGGTTAGCTCAAGTATAATGTTGGGATTTGGCTCTTGGGCAGTTTACCAGATCCGGTAAGAGATTACTGGTTGACGTGCACTAGTTGTGCACGTCAACCAGTAATCTCTTACCGGATCATAGAACTGCTCGATCTCCCTTAAAGTTCTGGTAGGTGGGTGTAACCATCTTCGGTCTTCAGTTTGGTAAGTTGGCTCTCCCAAGAAGACAAATATACGATCTACGGTTTAAATATTAATTAAGTTTAGTAGCATACAATTCTGTTTTTCAAAGCAATATATTCGTTGTTTTTATTTTATTTGAAAAGAATTTAAATCCATAGTTTTTTGTTCAACTTTAACCTTGTGCAATTGGTTACAAAGACTGCAATAACAAAGTTAAACCAACCGGTTTCTTTGCGCTATTCATCAAAGTGTTCAAATATTTGCATAGTTGTTACATAAAACAAGAATACGTTTATTTTGCCCAAACTTGCATTTTTGCCAAAAATAAAAGTTTTGCAATATCCCCGTGTATTGAGGTCCCGTCCAGTGTTTCATATTTTTTGACATTATAAGCAAATTCTTGCACAGTTGCATTTAAGATTTGAGTACATAATAATATCCGTGATTAAATTCTATAAAGAGTAAAAATAATTAGCGCGCTACTTAAATCACACGGTTGAACTGCGAAATTGGTAAAAATAATTTTCTTTTCGGAGAGTTCACATATTTGCATCGAAACTCGACTCGCTTAACAGTTACAAACGTAACTCTTTCATTTGGCTTAAAAATCATTTACCTCCTTAAAAATTTCATTGAGTGACTTGTCTGAATGGATTAGCATGGAAGGTATTTCAGCTCAAAAGTATTAATGGGAAATCTGCGGAACCATCAATTATACCCAATGTTTGTTCTTAACGGGTAATTTGCATAATTTAGTTCATGTAGCTGATGGTCTGATGGAGATAAATGCACGTGCGATGACCCGTCCAAAATACTTGACAGTAGAAATTAGGTTACGTCTGTCACAAAAAACTACCCACTTTTTCGATGTGGAAGCTATAATTTGAATATCATTAATGTAAATATAAATGGTTGCAAATTTAATGCTTCAAAAGTTGCTTTTTTAATTATGGTGTTTTTATTGGAATGTGTCGGTCTCAATTATTATTTAGCTCTAAATTACGGAATTCCAAGTTGAAGATCTAAATTCCTATTGGCCTGGTTTAGGCTTTTAATTAATTAAGTAAATCCTATTTATTGGTCCCTATTTACTTCATAAAAAAAAAATAGGGGGTTAAAATAGGTAATTGGAAAATAAGCTAAAATAAAACACTTAGTACTTAGATAAGTGTTTTATTTTAGGATTTAAATCTTTTTTAGGATAATAACTTTAGGATAATATTAGTAAATTAAACATCCTGCGGCGGCGTTATAGAGAGTGGAAAACATCGACGATATAGTTGATCGATCTGTACTAGAGCGTTAAAAGTTCATCTAATGTTTTTTTTTCTCCAGAAAAAGTTGGTTAAAGTAAGACAAAAATTAGACTGCAGTAAAATATTGGGAAAACCCGACGACAAATTTCAAAACTTCGTCTTCATCTTCTTAGTGTGTTGATGGCAATAAATTAGGTCAGCCCAGAATTTGGCAACTTGTATGACACCTAGTCGCCAGCGTCCATCAGTTCCTGGTAACGTGTACCTGCCAGGGCACACAGGGTACTTGTATAATAAAGTGACTTAAAGTTTTTGGAACAGCTATTTCTACGCTTCTGAATTCATGGTTTTAGGTTGTGTGTCGATGTCACTTCCACGTCATCAACAGATGTAAAATTCTGGTAGAGTAATCAAATATCTACTGTTAACGTTCCTACAATTTATTCTTCGAGGCTCCAATGAAAAAAAATTGTAAAACTGTATGAAATGAGCTCCTGTCGCCTAAGGTTTATCTAACCTAGTACAGGCATCAAACATTCGAATCCCTTTGTAATTCTCAACAAGTTTATGATATTTTTTAACCTATTTTAACTTTGATTAAATATTTTATTATTATTATTTAAAGGTCTATTAAAAAAAACTCTGAGGCCAGGAGGTACTTATTATACCCTTAATTGTAAATGTAAATACATACATAATAGAACTAATTATATCGTACTATATACGCA
This sequence comes from Euplexia lucipara, assembly GCA_921972225.1. Classification (NCBI taxonomy): domain Eukaryota; kingdom Metazoa; phylum Arthropoda; class Insecta; order Lepidoptera; family Noctuidae; genus Euplexia; species Euplexia lucipara. Next base: position 14,456,691 of record OV179148.1, read on the forward strand.
CATTTTAAACGGTATCCTGATCAAATTACTACACGTGTTAATTAATTTTATTATTCCATAACAGCCAATTTAATGAGAATTCGATAAAATGCAAATGAGATTACTATTCGTCATTAATATATTCACGAGACTTAATGAGCGTCGATATTATTATGAAATTTACGATACGATACGAATTTCTACAGGCTTAGCCACATTCCTTATTAATGTGAAATTTCTTTGTGTTACATAACTGTTACACTAAATGTTTAACTTAATTTTGCTATCAAGCATAAACTGCCTTGTTGGTTTAGTGGTCGCAAGCACTACTGCGGAGCGTGAGATCTTGGGATCAAATTCCGGCTCGGGCAAAGCGATCTCGGGTTATTTCATTATAAATTTCTCAGTACCAACTTTTAATACAACGTTTATGGCAATACCGCAATAAGGACGCCTCCTAATTACATGAATTACTTATAGAGGTACACTTTTGCCAGGCAAAATGATATGTTATGCTAAAAAATATTTGTTTTATGTCAAAGTCAAATCATTTATTTCATTTAGACCCATAATCGGTTAGACCCAAAAAAGGCACTTTGGGACGCGTTAGACTCATAAAAATAAAATGAAATAAGAGAATGATTCTAGTTGCACATCGGAAAGGTAGTTTCATAAGGAGAAGAATGTGCATGAAACTACATTATATTATACGAACTAGGTCCTGGAAGTCATTATAATCACATTCACAAGTTAGCGGCAAACTGACCTAATTTCTTTAAGCCAAATATAGGTACAGCACGTCTGCAAGAGCCTTCGCCGCATCGGCTTAACCGAAAATAAATTAAAAATTAAGTGAAGACACGAACTCGATAAGAACTCGTTCGTGTACAACGGAAATTAGTTTCGAATTTTGTTCGTCCCTTTTTTATTTTGCGGTTCGATTAAGATCGGGTGGCTAGTGGCTACCGAATAAAATCCCCGTTGCTCGGGTAACAGGATCCACCGGGAACTCTTCAGGCACCCGTCGGGATGGATGAACACAATCGTATTGTTGCTATAGTGGGCACTGCGTAAATTGACAGGAGATTAATAATAATAATTATAATAATAAATATTCCACTACTTTTCACACAACGCCATTTGGCCACAAGTTAAGCTTGAGAGCTTGTGTTATGGATACTAAACAGCTGATAAACATACCTACTTATATATTTCTAAATACATACATATTATAGATAAATTACACCCAGACACAGAACAAATGAACGAGCTCATCACACAAACATTTGGCCTGGGTGGGAGTCAGGGTCACTAACTACTAGACCAACAGGCCAGTCAAAGATTTGGAGTCTATTTACACGTTTGTAAGGAAATTAAATGCTTTATCAGATTGGGTACTTGAGAAATGATATCGTTGAGGTGATAGTGACGATGTGGATTTTGACAGTAGGTCGGATCGGGGTGGGTAGATCTTTAGCTAGCTGTAGTAGGTACCTATTCCAAACTTGCGGCCATTTGGGCATTTTCATCCAACAATTTAAGAAGTGAAGGTCAACAATACGGTTCCTCTTCAAATAAAATAATAACTGTAAAAGAAGAAATAAAATACTAGCGATCGCTCAGTAGCTTAAATTCGACTTATTTTATCTTTATATAATTTTTCTCAATGCAAACTTTGCCTGTGTTTAACTTGATATAGTATTCGAAGTTTTTTGCTTCCCATAAACTTAAAGATTTTATTTCACAATATAATTACGAAGTGACGCAATAGATACTATTTACAATTTAAAAAAATCTAAAATAGTAAAATCACGTTTTTGACCTAGTATCGTGCTGGTACTAGAATGTTACGTTACGTAGGTAGCTATTGAATTACTTCTAGATACTTAAATAACTAAGGCAATTCCAATAATTGTTCTGAGTAATATTACTTAACATACATAACAGTTTCGAGAATTACATAATTTCCTTCGAAAAAATTTGCTTTGAAGAATGAGCTCTTCTCTGAAATCTATTTGCTTTCGTAATACGATAGGTACTCATCATTTATGAGAAGGGGACGAATTTGAAATTATGATCCTTACCTTACTATTAAAAAGCTCTTAAGATCATGGGATTCTTAGTAGTTGTCCATTCCCCGAATGACAACTCGTTAAATTAGTACGGCTATCCTTACCAATTTACATATTTTTCTAGGGTAAATTATTTACTAAATTGGCAACATTTCAATGTGCGATACGTGAAACCGCATCTCTGTGCCACTTTTCATGCTCCATATTAAAACGATACATAATTGGAACCATATGTGCCTATTAATAAAATCATATTTTATTAATAGTCACATGGTTCCAGGTATGTACCGTTTTAATATTGGTATGCAATAGAAAAATAATGATATTTTTATTATGTATTTGTTTATTTGTGACTTTATAGGTACTATTGTTAAGCCAGTTAAAAGGAGATAACGGGGTCTCAATAAATTTGAAAAATATAATAAAAAGTATAAACGTCCGAACTCTTATTTATGACAAAGACGTGGGCGTGACTAATCAGTAGTAATCAGTTATCTAATACAGATTTGATAAGATTTATTAACGTTTTGTGGGTGAAACTGATAACCTGCTTACTAATAATAATATTTTGAATGGAAATAAACTCTGTGACGTTTGTAAGTGATTTCTACGTAGATGTGGAAGAACATTGTGTATTGTTTCATCAACTAACTTAGTATGACAATCCTAATACTAAACAAGTTCCAAACGCCATCGACTAATTATGGGTTCCAATATCTAATTGACTCTGATAACGATAAAAAGAACATTGAATCTGTTACAATAACTATCAAAACTGCACTGCAAAAACTTGCCGTTCATTTGTTGAAGTAAATAAAATTGGCTCCTTGATGGTAAAAAATAATTTATTGAGCTTGTAATTCCTGAATCAAAAACTTTGGCTTTAAAAAAAATCTTTCAAATTATTACACATTTGGCATTTCCCTAGCTCGTCACTCATTTATTGATTGGTTGCTCTTCACCAACAAACTTATCTTATATGCCAGTATTCGTCAGGGCTATTATAAAGCTCAAAGGCTCAAACCGCAAAGAAGTCTTACAATCTCCACATGCATCGTCTGCCTCGCATCTCAGTTTACATTTTTATTTTGACGCCTCTAAACTTACTGCGCATCTACAATGTTGTATGCATTCAAGTTTCGTTTTAAATTCCATTGCGATTTTTCTAGCGTACCTTTGATATTTTCCACTCGTGACTTGGCAACACAAAGGACTGTAAATCCAAATGTGAAACATGGTGTTTCATGTATTCATTCGTAGAAGATATCTTGCTTGTGTAAATTTCGTCAGCAATAGCAAGAATTCGTATATCAACTGCGATTTTGTCTTAGAAAAATCAACAGATCTCGTCATCCATCTCGTTTTTAATGGTTCATAGTGTGAATGTTTTATTATTACGGCAGTATTTAATTTTGATGCAATCTTTTTCACCCACTCGATAACTTTAAAACAAAACCCGTCTTTGTCTACCTCATATGCACCGTATCGCTGTGTTCTCATCTATCTTTTTATGTTTTCATAGCTATTCAGTCAAGCGGCGACAGCCAGTCTATTTCTCTAACTACCAACACGACATTAGGAGCACGCTAACAAAGAGCTTGTTAAAATTCTTCTATATGAAACCGTTAGGGCGCCCTATTAAAACAAAACAAAACTGTAGAATGCATGGAACAGTAAAATCTCCCCATCTAAACTATTTTGCAACAAAAACGGATCGGGTTTTGTTCAAAGATTGGCAGGAATATTGTAAAATATTATGTAGTTTGAAGGCGCATTTTAAGATAAAATTTAAAAATTTGGAACATTGCCTGTTAGTCAATCTGCGATTTGCGTTTTAGGCACTGCGTGCATACGAATAATTGTTCTATTTAGGTACAGTTTACATGTCAAGTGTTTGGAATTCTTTTCTATTTATACATCTACCAATAATAACATCTACCTAATTGTTTACGGTCATACATACATTTTTACATAAACTCACTTTTTCCCCTGGGTGTAAGCAGAAACTACTGAACGTCACCTACTACGATTCTTGTACTCTTTTTTGTTCGTTTAAATTAATCGATTTTGAAGTGTCAAGCAAGTATTAGTTGATTAGCATTTAAGACTGAGAATCTGTATTTATAAAACTTGAATAAAGCTGCATATACATACATACACAAGCTTCAAGGTTAATGTAAACCAATTTACTGGGTAGCTCCCTAAGTACTGGTTTTATGTATTACTTTAGTAGTGGACTGTACATTATATCATATCACATGTCAGCGTGTATTGGCTGTTGGCATACATTGCGCGGATTAAGCGCACAGTCTGCTCTCCTAACCGTAATATTTGCTGATACGATAGTACGCGACAACACCATGAGTTTCTTTATACCCAACAAATTGGCGACTCCTAGATTACTGTTCGTTTCTGTCAAACATTTCACTTAAGGCCATTAAATGCTTGTCAAAGTTTTTTGTGCAGACTTCAACGTTATTATTGGATCTAAATAGAACGCAAAAAATGTTGTACAGATAATCATCATTAGCCCAATTACTTACTTCAATAGTTGTTAACGTGTGGTAACTTTCAATCTCGTATGTAAAGCAAACTATAATCGTAAATTTAGCACACCAAATGTATAGGCAATACAATGTATTATATATGTAAAGTCTGGAATCAAAGACTAAATATCATTACTTGGTCTCCGTCTCTGTCAAAAAATTCGTTTTGATCAATCTGCAACATCATTTATTAATCATTAAAAATTAATTGATGTTTTTGTCGCGTAAGCTTCTAATCGTGTTTTGGGCACACCACAGTCGTAAGTAATGATGACTGGATTAGGGTATACTTTCCTTTTAATATTATGCCAATCAATGCACCAACTGAACTGCAACGAAAAAATAACAGTCAAAGACAAATGAGTTTGTATTCAAATGTCTCTCACTCCTCACTGACTGTAGTAATAGACGTGCCTGAATGCGCCTTGCGCCAATTTCGTTTGACGGCAGTCGCTCGCAAGCAGGTGCGTTGTGCGCGCGTGCGTCCGCCATCTTTGAACCACAGCTGATAATATTGCCGCCAACGCGATCTTGTTTCGAACATTTTGTAATAAGCGAATACGATTTGCAGCTACCAGATTTTAAATGCACAAACATTTAAATTAAGTGCAGTGACTTAATAAACGGACTAATGAAGATGACAGTTAATCGAATAAGAGTTGTGGTGCTGGGGAGCGCGCGCTGCGGCAAATCCGGTAAGAATAACCTCAGGAAACCATTAAAATTGTTGTTAGCCGGTGATATATGCGCCTGGAATGCATAGTTTCCCGACCAAAGCATATTTGGAGCTTCAGTTTAATTCGCTTTTAACAACTTGTCGATAATTATGATTTTTTTACTTTTTCAATCGACCGCCGAAATCAATTATCTCTAATAGCCCGAGAAAAGTTTTTATTTCATTTTGAATACCCTGAGGTAGTTATTAGGATGATTAAATTAATTATGGGCCAAGCTATGATTAGTTATAAACAGATGTTACTCATGCCTCCTATTTCTCTGACTGGTAACTTGTGATCGTCTTTAATTGCTTTAGGATTATATTATACTATGGAACCAATCAGAATAAGTGAAATTTATATTGTTATTTTTATATTTTTATTGGGAAAGGTTATAGGAACTTTGATGCATGATTTTATGGTCCAATTGTATTTTTGAATACATGAGGGCACTTGCAGTGTTCTTCTTAGGCATTATGTAAAAACTTTCTACTTTGTACACCAGTAACATAGAGTATCTGTATGAATTGACGTATAGGTGCAACTTTCGCAAATCCCTTAACACTTTCAGCTTTGCATGTTAGTACTAGTGCTTTAGTCGGCTTGTATCCTCCGTAATAGAAGGGATATAGGTACGAGCTCAGACTACTACACCATCAGTCACCATCTTTTTATATTTTGAAGATTTGTAAGCAGTCATTTCACCCCATGCTTCGAGCAGTAGAGTGTTGCGAAGTATTATAAATAAGTAGGTTGCTCTGCCTAAAAAAGATCGTGTTTTAATCACTCTTTCGTTCTCGACTTCGTGAGCCATTAAAAGAGTGCGAATCTTAAAAAAAACTGGTCTAGACATTATTTTCTTGCCATGAAAAATATATGACCTTATGTAGAAGGAATGTTATTTTCGTATATTTACAGGTACTTATCTTATCAGAGAGTGTTTCGCAGAAGTATCGTGTTATCCATACATTACGGAAGTACATTAAACAATGCGAAATAAATAAAACAGCAATACAACCTACTGTTTATGTGATGTGAGAGCATCCTTGTCACTATAATATTATCATTGTTTGTACTTGGATATACATTTAGGTATATACAGTTCCACGGAATCAGCCACTAGACTGTTGACATAATATGTGCACCGGTTGTCAACACCGTGTGATACGAGACTACTGATAAGTGACATTTACTGGGTGTTGCACCTGAAATGTCAGTAACAAAGAAAGTTGCAGCATTATTATTGTACCAATATACCTACCTATGAGTAACAATGATAACGTTGTTTCTCAGTAATTCCAAAAAGGACCGAACGGTAATTGTAATGGAATTAGTCATTAGAATTACCTGGTCTTTACGGATTTTATTTAGGGATGATTACAAATCAAGGAGATAAGCAACGTATTCTTCTAAGCCCTGTCCGCTTGTTACTATCGGACTGAGTCAGGCAAATACGGCAAAAAATATAATTGTGGTAGCATTTAAGACGCCTATAATTTTGATTAGTAAACTTTACGATAGTTAATTGATGAGTTAACCATAACCAATTCCATATCCTTGCCGGATATCGTTCATTGCTACTTGAGTGCAGTTCACCTCGTTCAGTGACAGAAGATAGCAATCGATGCGTTAGGCTTTGGTTGCGTAAAGAGGATAATCTTACAACTACACGTTAAATTATGGCTTCTTGGCCGTGAAGTGTTCACCGTTGATATCGATCAGGGCTCTGCTTAGCTCATAAAGGTAATGAGTGTTATATAAAGTGGTGTTACATACAGAGGTTGATGATCTTTTCAAGTTTGTTGAACGCAGTAATGTCAATGGCGTAGCCTAGACTTTGAGGGGAAAACAACTGTTTATTTTAGATGTGTCTGCGACAAGATGTATCCAGATTTTTCTAAGATTAGTGCTTTTGTAAGATCGTTGGCCTACTTTGCAGGCGTAAACGTATACATTATCTACTTATAATGTGCCGTTGTGACGGACCCTTTAAATTTGGACATGGTTTTAATCATGGCACATTTGGTTTATCTGAAAACAGCTGAACCAGCAATTAGTAGCTAATACGTTCAGGCTCAGACTGGACCTATACTATGTAGTAGGAAACTATTTGCATAATGATGCTGAGAATAAGACTGAGAAACTATGGATAGACATAATGGTAAAAAGGGTGTGGCATATACATAGGAAGAAGACTTACGTGACGACCCTAAGTAGAGTGAGTTAACATAACATTGGTTGCTACCAATAAGCTTACGATTATGATGATGATAAAAGTTTTACAATCCAACGCGACTAAAAATCGATTGCATGATGAACCCCTTAAACTTGTTTAGCGCCGGATGTTTATGCCCTAGGTTATGAAACCGTAAGGATGCAATTAGCTACGATTGGTCGTTATATCTACACCCATTAACCTTGTTAACTCTATTTCACGATGATTGATTACTGACAATTGTTGTGATGTTTTTATATGCATTCGGTCGTTCGTAGATGATTTACTTTTGGTGAGTCGTGAGCGGATAACAATAAAATTGACAGTCTGGCTGAGAAGAGGTTTCGATCAAAAGATTCTCCTCGACTCTCTAACGTCATATTGTCGTACGGACCTACAGTCTTCGGCTAAATATTGGTTGATGCGCACCTTGTTTTATGATTTACATGACTGTATGTAACTACGTACCTAAATACATTTTGGTTAATAAGCTATGTATTCTTGGAGCTCCAGTGACCACGGTGGTCCATACAGCCTGGTGACTAAAGTGCGTGGAAAAATTAACATAAAATAGGTAGGTACACAATGAATCCCTATGGACTAGTAAGTTTCTTGCAATTTTGATATTCATAACCAAATTCGATATTTACCAAAGTAACCATGCAAACAGATGGTGACGCAATGTGGTAGAGGCTTAAACAGCAGTAGACTGCAATAAGTTCAGTTAATTAATTGAAACTATTAATCACAGCAGGCACCTGGCTGCAGCTTTACCAACCAGACAGTCTTAAATAGCTTAATATTTACTTTTAGAAATTGTTGAGGATAATATTAGAACCATTCTGCAGACATGTTACTTTACACAAAGGTATTTGCTATAGGCTATTTATTGCGAAGCGCCAGATTATTCACGTTGATTTCTTGAGTTTTAGCCAATTTATGCCAGTCTGGCGACCGAAGTTTGATTGCAATCGACGCAACAAACGAAAACACCTGTGTTTTTATATATGTATGCCTATAACGCAATGATTGTGATTGACTGTGGTGAAATTTGTTCTCCGACCGTTTTCATGGAGGAGAAGAAAAATTACTTGCTGTTTCTGCTGCAAAGCGTACCGGGATGATACGACCTGAAGAAAGGACAAGAAGATCTTTCAAACGAATGTCAATTAAAATAATTGCTCGTTGCGGTCAATGATCTACTCGTTTTAAGAATTTATCCCACGCCTTATAGAATGGAATAGAATAAAATATTTTCTTTATTAGAGTATTTATGACTCACATATTATTTTATTAAAACTCAAAACTAAGTTAGTAAGCACTGAATACAACAAAACACACATAACGGTGGATCACTGCTGCGACAACCCATGAGAAATTGAACAAGAGCGACCAACATAAACACAGTCCACGCGACTGGCAAATGGCAATCATGTTTAAGATGCTGTTGGTGCTGCCCCATACCCTGCGCACCAGGGCAGCGCACCTTTTACGCATTGTCGTGTAAAAACAATCCACATGCGCATCTGCGAACATCCCCGAGACCCCGACGCACTACAGAAACGGGACTTATGACCCGCAAGTTTCCTAATTTGTTCAATTATGCACAAAACTATATTAAATTAACTGTTTCACGACCCCTAAGTTCTGGTTTTATTTTTGGATTCAAGTGTATTCAGGAGTTTTATTAGTTTTATAGATATGTACAACTATCAGTCGCAGTCTTTTTTACACCACATCGCAAAAGATGATACTGTTTTGTTACTGTAACTTATTACTGATGATCATTGTAAACAAAAGCCTACGGCTGCCGTGCATGTGGGATGTACGATAAATAGTGTAATGTAAATAAAGTGAAGCACGTTCGCAACGTGAAATAAGTACACGTGATCTTAAAATTGAATACTTTAACAACACGTTTGTTTCCTTTCCTCATGTTTGTAAAAAAAAAACATGCGAAGTGAGAGTCGACTCGCACACGAAAGGTTCCGTACGTCAACAAAGACATTGGTTACCGGGGTTGATAACCCTTTGATTTGATAACCACTTTGATGAACTTTTCTTAGAAACCAGTGGTAGTCTTAGATTAAAGTAAAAAATAAGAAATTGAACATTTATTTTTCATTGTTTTTTTATTATGTATCTGGAAAAAATAACATTGCCTGATGTAGGTAAACCTATCTCTTTTATTGACTACACAAGATTTCATAAAATGTTAACTACCTAATTGTTGTTTTAGCGGTATTTACGATACAAACTCTGTAAGAAGTTCAACTGTCTACCTATTACGGTTTCTGAGATACAGGACAGACACTGACAGATAGACTAATAGACAGTGGAGGCTATTCCCTAATAGCCTACGATGGTCATTCATTCCAACCTTTTGTGTACGGAACCTTAAACAGAAATACAGAAAATAGAGGTTTGCAAACCAATAGGCAGACTAAAATGAAGATCAAAACTTAAGCTTTCAACGAATTAAAGCATCTTGTATGATAGATCTTAAAATACTAACATCGCTGACTATCATGAGGTGCTTGAAACTGAAATAATATTTACGATTGTTTTGGGGAGTTCCTTCAAGATTACGTCATCGCCCATCGGGTCGTTCCGATGATAATTGGCTGTCTGACCTCCGCAAATCAAGACGAGTCAGAGAATAAAAAAGTCTTCGTCATGGCTGTTTTATTTTCGATTTGTATTCTATTTATAACCATACTATTTTTGGCCACTCTTGAGTAGTGTAAGATAGTACATTGACTCACTATTAGAAATGTAGGAAGGTAGGTATGTGTGACGTCACGATTTTTGTCACACATGAGTATCTGAACTGCAATGGCGTGGGATCGATGTAGTAGTGTTGGAGCTTAGTTTCCAAAACACGTTAGTCAGCAAACGAAACTGTACTGCGACTAAACGTTCAGCGAAAAGCCGTGTAGGTACCTACCTACTTACGTAAAATTCGTCATCAAAATGGTATCTTCGAATATTCAGGACACAAATAGAACCACTTGATATTGTCGCCAAAACGTAGGAATTCTGCGCAAAAAAAGTCTTAAACAAAAATAAAACGATTTTTACACTAGACTAGACGTAGGTAGTTCGTTATTTTATGTGCAATTCTACGTAGTTTACAAATCGTAGTACGTAAACGTATAGTGTAGTGGGGTATTAAAAAATCATAGTTTGTGAGATGTTGTGTAAGTTTTCGCTCAGTTTATGACTCCAGAAATAGTTTCAAATATCAGCAATTCGTTATTGCAGTGTTCTTTAGACGGCTCGTAAGAACCTACTCATTTGCTTGGTTTATGATTCCGGAGCAGTGTGTTATTAGGTCTAAAATAAGACCCTATATCAACCAGCTAAATACAGAACCTTCAAATCATTTTTTCATCGTATTTTGTCAATATCATCTGTCTCGTGATCTCGTCTTTTCTTTCACAACAAACTTCAATGTAAAGAAATAATTAGCATTTTTTTTATTGTATACCTACACCATAAATCATGTCTGCGCTGAAGTCAAATTTATATACTAACGACGTGTTATATATAGATATCTTATGAAAATAGAATCACAAGTTTACGTCTGAATATTCGTCACGTCTCGCGTCTGTATCTTTGTTCGAGTCGAGACGAGACGGAACTCGAGGGGAGGAGCGCCCATAAATACTTGGTGTGGATGGGCCACACTTCGAACCAACGATTAATACGTACTTAAAACAGTTACGAGTGAAAGAATACATAATAAATCGTGAGCTCCTTCGATAACTGCACACCTCTTTGAGATTTTCGAAAAGAATAAAGCGTAAATAATGTAGTGTTTTTTTTTTAATTGCAGCCTATTGTTTTTTTTGCAACTCTTACTCTTCGTACCTTCGTAATAAAATTTACAGTCAAAAGGTCACCGTAAATTATAGGAATGCAGGTTTATGTACTAGAAAAAATACACCACAGTTTTGATTCAGATATCTAAATGTATTCCGTGTAGTAGGTAGGTACCTACACTTAACTTATTAAATCAAAATGAAGTCAATTAAAATCAGTTTAAACGACGATTTAAAAGAAACTCAATTATTCAACCGTTTCCAACTAAGATGAAACTAAAATGAGTACTTTAAAAAATTACAGACCGCTTTTAAGAGCTTATAAAAAAACAATGCGTTAGGTACTTCAGCCGAGCCCTATTTTTTAGTAGCAACCCAGTAAACAATACAGTTGATTTTACAACCTCTTATTTATTAATAATCATGAGTTTAACTGTCCAGATGGTCTGTTAAACTAAACAAAATTAGTTTGCAAACCGCTTTTCATGATAACCTAAATGCTCAACCACACCCACCACATAAACGTTTCGGGATTTCATTGACTATCAGTCTTAATTGATGAAGATTTTACTGAGCATAAAGTTGAACGAGTAGTAGGTACTTGTATCAATGATGTTAAAAGTAAAAAGGTGTAGATAGGTTACTAAACAACATTCGATCTTCAAGAACGGCACACTAACGCGTCTGTTGACGGCGCGACGCGACACTGAGGTCAAATATGGCTTATTAGCCACATTTTAACGTGTCGCTTGCTGAGCACGTATATCCTGTCTACACCTTTTACTAATATATAATATCATTGCTTGTAATACTAAGAAAATGAGGGTCAAGGATCGTCAATAGTACCTATCTATAATTATTTAAAGTAGTTTATTGTGTATTCGGTTCGAGAAATAGGCCCACCACAAATTGTGGTGTAGTAGGTACGTATTTACGTAACGAAACATAATATTGATGTATTCGTTACAATGGAATATTAAGAAATACGAAAAAATTTGAACCTCAAAATAACCTAAAAACCAGGGTTAAAACTAGAGCTTTTCAAAAATACCTAACAGTCATCATTATAATTTCAAAGTTATCACTTAAAATAAGTAGGTATTTCTTAGAAATACTAGCCAGTAAAGGTCTTGTAAGCTGTTTATTACAGACAGAAAAAACAGGGCAGACATTATGAACATATTGTTTTGTACAATGTATACCTAAGTTACACTTACAAAATAGTTTCAGAATGTAAACATTTTAATATTTTTGATTCTAATATAGCTAAATCACTCACCTGACGAAAACTCCACTCATTGAAGAGCCGGCGCAAATCTCCAGCCATCTCGGACACTAAAATGTTTTCGCACATTACGTTGAAATCGCACTGCATAATTAACACAACGACTGCAATATAATATGCCGCACATCACACATGCCATATTAAAATCTTCGAATTAAACAAAAGAATTCAGCAGAACACTTTCACGCGACTCGAAAGCAACGGTAAATCTGAACTCTGTTTTGCCATCACAAAATGACAGTTGCACAAATGACAGATAGATATTTTCGTACCACTTGCTCAAAAAAGTGACATTCTATGCCACAAAAGTCGAACATAACCATAGTCATTTTAAATCTGTCAAAAACAGGGAAAGAAAATTGTACTGAATTTCATTCATCCCCTAGGGGGAGAATGTGATTTAAATTTGGAATACTTACCGAAATTTATACTGAACTACATCTGTGCTTACACCATTGAGCGTCACACATCTTTATGAAAAAGGAATACGCATTTATTATGCAGTTTTGTTAAATAAAATTTCGGAAACCGACGAGGCCGTATGAGATTGATGCCTTTGCTTTTCCGACAAAAAATGCTTATCTCATAATTTTATTATTGTGTTAATTTTTCACAAATGGTACGAAAAGTAGAGTATTTCCCTCGGTGATAAAGCTGTCTTAGTCTTCGGTGAACTTAAATCCCTCGCTACACTCAGGACTCGTCATAAATCACGAGCGAAGCGAGAACATAACTTTTCACTTCAGCAGCGAGAACACTTTTTGAAACTAGAAATAAATATTTACAGGTTAAATATCAGTTTTATTTGCAGTAAATACCTACTTATTTTCGTTTAAATGCAACAATAAGTTAATAATTCAATAAATTACACATTAAAAGACATAAATTATGATCTTTTTGCAAAATTTCTTTAGTTGGTTTGAAATTTCGAACGTGTTTGTCTTTGAGGTCGAATTCAAAATCGGAGCTTCGAAAGGGCTGGTCTTTGTCTCTCTCTCTTTCTAATGGCGGGAAAGAGATAAAGTGTGAATGTTTCGAATTCCAAGGCTGAATAAGATACGTATTGGCGGCTTTCTGATAAAAAAATTAAAAAGTTACTTTGTCTCACTCAGTGAGCAAAGTCGCATTTTGCTCACTGATTTCAGGCAGCAAAACCTACATGTTTGAGCTACTGAAGTGATAATTAAATTATGGCAATTCTAACTTTTGCTTTAAGTAGGGACATAAGCAGAATCACGCAATAATTATTTTATAGCTTGTTTGTCCACCGGTAACGCAGTTCGAGATTACAAGAGTGATGACAGATTGATAATGATGATAATTCTATCGTTTTAAAAACGCTAAATAAAAATATTAATTTATGACTGTAGTGTAAAGTACCAGTACAAAAATATAATATTTGGTACGCTTTATCATAAAAAGTAAGCTACAAACGTGCCATTGTGTTAAACAAGTAACACTATTACCTACAATGAACGAAATAGTTACGCAACAGAATTTCTATAACACTTCTAATTTCAAGATTATTGAATGGGTACAAGCACGTGTATACAAGAGAAGGATCTCAAATATGTACTACAAACAAATTGACTGCCTCTCAGTCTCCCGCGCAACGACAGATAAATCATGCGCAGACCATTAATGAGTCATTCAACATTCAAACGTCACTAATCGCCAATTAATAACGGTTAGGAAACTATCAAATGCTACCATTTGATATAGTATTATGTAGACGTGTTAGCTATGCAATAGAAAGTATTATAAACAATAACTTAGCGAAAGCTAACACGAGTGAAATTGATTTATAGCGCAGTCGTCGGATGTCGTTTTTCGGAAACACTTCAATATATTAACATAACAATTATAGAAAGATTAGGTAAGAACTGCTTACGGATGCCGCCCATTGAGCAATGTTACGATCGCTCGAATTTGAATGGAGTAGAACAGTGGTGCCCAAACTTCACTAAAACCATCTAGCAAAAACTTCCGAACGCGTGACTTATAAAATCAATGGTTTTAATAAGAAAAGAATGCATTTTGTTGCATTTTGTTTGCAGCCGAGAAACTCGTCGAACCGTTCGTCATCTCTTTGAGGGCCCACTTATATCCGTTGGCTGTTTGCTGCTTCAATACTTTGGGAAATGCTGGTTTAGAATATTGGTTTTATAACGTGAACAGATTTTGATGTTCACTATTTTAAGATTTTTATCGATAAATTCAATTGAAGTGTTTGTAAGTGTGAAGTTTGTTTAGAACAGAAATAGGTGCAATGTTTGCGCAGCCTGTGTAGATGCTATAATTTTCACCCGGATTTTGTCTAGTCGTGTTTTGTTTTGATTAAAAAGTAAATAGTTCAAACTGGATCGGAAATTCGTAAGCATGCTTTAATGAGATCAATATTTAGACACATTTATTATTTGTTGGCGTGAAAGCTAATTTATCAATATTATTATAATTTGAATATCAGATTAAATGAAATATCAACTAATCTGACCTTACCCTTATCTATCTCTTTTCACACTTCCTAATTGTATTTCTAGAACACAACTCAGGATTTTCGCAATACCCGTACTGTACATATTTACATAGGTACATGTATTAACGACATATGCAAATTGGAACCACTAATCGTAATACCTGAAACATGTATTGACACATGTAGTCATACTCGGGCGACAGCAATCACGTTTCTTTTATTTTGTAACTTAATCAGAACTGTATCAGAGGTGACAATGATTACATTATTAATTATTCAGATATCGGGTGTTACGCTTAAAACCAAGGCTATGCATATACAATTACTTGATTTTTTGGACCATTCAGTGGTGGCAAGCACCACAGAGCATAAGCGTGGTCCTGGGTTCGATTTTCAGGATGGGCAAAGTAGTAATGGATTTATTCATCTGCAATTGCTCGGAAACCTCACCACATACTCGTAGGGCTTAAAAAAATAAATGGCTGTTGAAGTTACGGCGGCGTACCTACACCTCTTTCAAAGCACCTATATTTGTACTTGGTTGAAAGCACATATAACAGTGACGTTTCTTCTTTAATATAAAGATTAATTTATTCAAATTCGGCGGCTAATCAACACTTTTAAACGTAATAATTATGTAAAACCGTTCCCTAAAATGCCCCAAAAACTCTGTTTAGGTTACTCGGTTACTTACTCTATTATTGCGATTTAATAAACGTGGTATAAGCAATGTTTGTTTACACCCTGATTCTGAAATCTGTGCACGTGGCAAGCCACGGACTAGACGATTTTATCGGCGAGATATTTCAGAAACAGTACCATCTAAACATTTACACATTGCTCTATTTTGAAGATGGAAGTTACCTTTACGTTAAGATAGCCATTGATTTAAAAATTAAAGACTTGTTTTACTTATTTATATATGAATAAGTAAAACAAGTCTTTAATTTAAACTAAACTAAAGTGTTTCGTTTCAGTATACTGAAACGAAACACTTTAGTTTTGTTTTACAATCATTCAATGTGTCAATGACTTTTTCCTAAAATATACAAATACATTCAATATT
Source organism: Euplexia lucipara (assembly GCA_921972225.1). NCBI lineage: Eukaryota > Metazoa > Arthropoda > Insecta > Lepidoptera > Noctuidae > Euplexia > Euplexia lucipara. Next base: position 14,472,870 of record OV179148.1, read on the forward strand.
ACGATTAAATGAACGAACTAAGAGGGTTGTCGTAATGATTTGAATGCTTATGGTATTAAAAACACATATGTGATACGATCGTTAATCATATTTTATTCAACAAACAACCTGATACTGAATGGCAAATTGCAAAAAAACACAACAAAATTTGTATTTTGCAGGATATCCTGGCATATGTAGGAACCTTAAAACATTTTTTCTTTTTAGAGGGGTAAAAGCGTTGTCAATAAATATCATTCACTATTTATATTGAGAAAGATACAAAAAATTATTGATCTACTTATGATGAGAGAGTGCTAGTGTAGGTTAGCTCATGTGGTATTTAGATTTTCCCTAACAAAATGATTTTCCACAATTAGCTACTCAATGATTATTTTCTCCAGCAAGGGCTTAACGAGTCGCTTCTAAAAGCTGACGAAAAAACTAAAGACGAGAGTGCTTATTACCAATTTCACACCATTTGTTTGGAATCCCAGGTATTTCAACTCCAAAAACATTCTCCCATGGTTCCCAAGTCGTAAGAGTTAAGCATTAGTGAAGCATGCATTGCGCAATGAAACGCAACGGACAATCAATCTTAAGTGGCCACATCTTGATTATGTGATTAAGTTAACTCTGAAGTTTACTCTTAGGTTCTCGAAGACTGGACACACTTGGTACCAAGTGGCTTACCGGAGACTACCTTGTAATCAGGGATGTCAGAAAAGTAAAAAAAATCAATAAAAATGATACATAAAAAAAAGTAATATATTTGTAGATATTTTTTACATCAGTTCAGTAGGTGTTGTACTTTTTTTACGGATCTGACCACTTTTAGACCCTGATGTTATTTTAAGATTGATTAGGAGAAGTTTCTTTTCTTACGTTTTCAATAAATTTCATTTTGACATCGATATTGACATCAAACTTGAAAAAATGTATAAAACATCATATCTTCAAAAAATATTTGTACATAATACAAGGTGTTTTTTTTGATATCCCATAACTCTAGGGTTATATTCTGTAGGTAAAAATAATACTAAAACTCCTAGAATAGATGGTCCAAAAATGCAAAGTTTCGGAGATATCATCAATCATAATTTAATTATCAGTTGTATAGTACCCGTAACACAAGCTCTGCTTAGCTTGGGACTAGGTATCGTTGTGTGAATAGTCGTGGAATATTATTATTAAGTATTATTAATATTTTTTTAGTACCTAATTAGTTTAAAAATTGTCACCAGTACGACGATTCTTCTTTCTAACGTCACTTTTCTTTCACGTAATTTACATTAATCATCGTGACTTTGTCGAATTATTTTGTATGATAGTAAAAAAATAAAAAAAATAAAATGATGACTGAAACATAATTCATAATATGCCAGTTGATTCTTTGATATGGTCTCAATCATACCCTAGAGTTATGGGATATAAAAAAAAACACGTTGTATATCGATACATCGATGTTTTCGCGACAACCCTAGTTGTAATTACAAGTATTTTTGTAATTATAATTGATGTTTACGCAGCTTAAGTAGCGATGGGAACTCATTGTATGATGTAACTTTATTATGGGCTTTAAAGATGGATGGGTTATTTAAATTTTTGTAATCATCTAATATGCAATTACAGAATAAGATTTTCGAAAAATAATAGCTTAGCGTACACTCTTTGAACTGTCTACAAAGCCTTTTTTATTTTTCTGTGACTTACCTACCACCCACAGCTCGCGCACAGTATTATTAATGACGGAACAGTTTGCAATACAAAGTCGACCCTGATAAAACACCCACATAGTCGATAAAGAAGAAAGAAAATCATAACTACAATGGAAATATTATGACACACGATCAAAACAAAACTGTAATAGCTGTAATACATACCTATATGTATATCTATGCGTGGCCACGTGTACCTTCTGTATAGGTGACCGTTTCTTATAACTATTGGCATAAGGCGTTGAGTGCCAAGAATTCACCATAAGTACCTACCTATCTGGTAACTGAAGTAGAATTTAGGTATATTACCCTACGAATAGTTGAACGATAAAGTGTCTTGAGATTGTGACCCTGATATAAGAATGCATGAAATCATACGTCGAACAGGTCCAGAGAACACTAAATTCCTTCTTGAAATCAAGTTTAATATTGATGTTTTATACAACTTGCATTATATTAATAATAGTAGTAATATACCGGGAGCACTTAACCTTACCCTGGACTTAGAAGGGTCTGAAAACCTAAAGCGTAGTATGCACTCAGCAGATGGACTCACGGGCTTAAGATCGACATTAAAATTTCTCATGAAATGAAGTAGGCAGACTTTTCTATGAAGCTCTTAACTTCCAAATTAACGTCGAAGTTAGTCATCGAGTACACAACATGCACCATTGCGAATGACATAAAACTCTTATTGCGTTTCGGGATCGTAGATCGAGAGCGAGTAAATGTCAACCGCAGCAGTATTAATAGCGGCGTGCGCGCAGCTCAACCGCATGCCGCGGCGCGCAGTGAGTCACCCGGTCAGACGTCTGCCGGGACACCCGCCGCACGCACCACGCACACTCACTCCAATACCAAATAACTAAACACAGAAAATCCACATGCTCCAAAAATTATAAAAGGCATAAAATTTGTTGTTCACTGTTCGAAACTGATCAGACCCAAACCACTAAGTCTGATCGCAACATTCGATAACCCATGTCCTTTACCAGGTTTCAGCATCTTGACAGGCTTTGGACGTCATCGTCATTATAAACAATCTTTTGGAGCACGAGAAAGTTAATCCCAATCATATCGCTAAATATGTAAGAAATGGCGAAATGGACCACCTTTGCTCTTTCTTTCTTATTTAGCTTCTTTAAATGGGCGTGGCGTTAGTAAACCTTCTGTTGCTTTGTATACATGTTCCACTCACGATACGACATAATTATACACTGCCGACCGAATATTCGATCGCTCAGTCAGCGTTCCAAATAGAATTCGCACAGTTAGAAATGTATTTATAGCCAAGAAAGAAATATCTGATGATATCTGATCTGATGCGGGTATTGTTATGATATCTAGCGGTTAGGTATAGGTTGGTTTTACTATCGTAGCGGCATTTTACTATCTACCTGTCTTAGCTCTAGTAATGCAAACTTCTTTAAATTGTGTCCTCAAAACTCTTCCTGAATTGGGTATTGGTTTTACTTTCGCTATGTGGTTAGCTAGCTTTTATATTTGTTCATTGAATCGTGATCATGTTTGCACACATGTTTCGAACTCCTCGATTTGTTTAACTGTCAATATCTGTTTGTCGATGATTAGCTACAGCATGCCACCTTAGACCTTTGTTTGAACTGAATTATGAGGTCAAACTTTTCTAGACTTCCAGGTCAAGTAAGCTCATCATTGTCACCTGTCAAAAATAACAGTGGTGAAATTCTAATTAGCATGTCGATACAAAAAATTAAGATTACAAGTGAAAGCTTTCCAGCACCATCTTCACAACTTAATAAAAATTAATTGATGTGTTTATTTTATAGGCCTCAATTAAATTAGAGTGCACATAGGAAGCAAAAGAAAGACGTGCCTTAATTAAGTGGCGTTTACGGAAATGGACTGAACGTAAAAATGTTAATGAAACTCTGTGCCGTTCAATTACAGTAGCGTGGTGAACAGGCCGGGATCGCGGCGGTGATCACCTCGCCGATGTTGCTCTTAATTAACATTTAGTGCTACCGTATTCGCTCAAGAGACGTCGCTTAAATCCCTCGTTTCCCCGGGTCCCGTTATGGTTCTCGTTACCGCACTCCAGTTTATTCTGGAAATGAATATAAAAGTTATAAACGTGCGAGAGTCGTGGCTTCACGGTCAAGAGCTTAATAAGACTCGCCATGTATGCGAAGTTTCAATCTCAAACCAGTAGTTGGAGTATCAGTCACTGTATTGTAGTAAGGAGTGGAATTCCCATTTCAAACGCGTTCGTGCATTGCGAATTGAAGACCGTTCTGTCTTGTTACAAATTTAACCTAGATTTATGGTATGAGGCGCTATCTGTGCAGAGTAATGTGGCTGCGGATCACCTTGAACTGCCTAGCTATCAGTGTTCAAGTGAAAGTACTCGTTAGTATAATTGGTAAGACTCAAGCTGCATGTTTATTTTGCACGAATTGATAAGGGTATTCAGATTCTGCAATACTTGCCTGAGTACGCTTTAAAGCAAGAGGGCCAGGTTTGTTAATGAAATTATGGAGTGGTCTTTATCTACCATCTGTACGTCATAAAAGTTTGAATCATTTATTGGTATGTTCGGTCGTTACAAAGAAGTATCAACATTTTGGTGAATATACACATTATACATGCGATTTACTTTATTAACCGACTTTCAAAAAAGGAGGAGGTTCTATGTTCGTGTGTATGTATTTTTTTTTTTTTTTTTTTTTTATGTATGTTACCTGATTTCTCCGCCATTTGTGGACCGATTCTCGAAATTCTTTTTTTGTTTGAAAGAGTAGACTCCCGAGGTGGTCCCATTTTAATTTGGTGAAGATCTGGTGCTGATCTTCGGAGATATACAACGGAACTCTTCAAAAATAGACGGCAAATCCGTCGTGATTGCTGGAATCGCTTGGATGTTTAATGTTTATACAACATCATGACGTATTATCACGCCTGTATGCTCTGATGGGGTACGCAGATGTGTACAATATACCTAGATTTCGACAGTTAGGTACCTATGTTAATTTTCATTTATTAGGGATAAGTGGATAACCCTATTTATCATGACATGTAATGTTAACAATAAGTATAAAATAAATTCATGTTTTAATCAATTCATTCATCATATATTTGTATGGGAACAACTAAAAATAGAAAAATAAAAAACTTTTTTGCAAAAAATAAAACCGACTTCAAAAAAAAGCACTAAACGGTGAAAAATAACTCTAAATTAGGAAGTCGGTGGCCCATCATGAATAAGAACCCCACCACAAGAAAACCACCAAAGCCACAGACTTCCTAATTTAGAGTTATTTTTCACCGTTTAGTGCTTTTTTTTGAAGTCGGTTTTATTTTTTGCAAAAAAGTTTTTTTTGCTTACACAGTAAATAAAAAATATTGTGGTGCTAAAAGTAAATGAGTAGTAATGACCACCAGCTTATAAAGTGAGCAAAATATTTATACAGAATCAATAAAGGATGCTTAACCAGGAGAGTGCACATAAAAGGAAAGTTCGACAACCTCGATAGATAGCCGTGAAATCGCAATTAACATACATCGATTGTTTTGAGCTGGTTCATTGAATCTGAGCACACATCAGTACGCCCCGCGCTTCTGACCCGGCAAGCTTGACAGAACGCAGACATATAACACATACCTACATTTACTAACATTAAAACCACATATACAGCAGAAGCCCAATCATAAATCCTTTGAAATGACATGTTTATAGTTTTCCCGCTAACTCCTAACATTCGATAGAGAAGCAAATCTCAATAAACCGTGAGGTTGATGAGATGTGACACTTTATAATCCATTTTACAGTTTATGATCTGTATTGGGTCGACGCCGACGTCTCGGAACTGATTCTAATCACAGATATATGATCGATCTGCTGTTTGATGTCGGTCTGCTTATTGATAGATAAATTCAGGTACAAACGGGCTATTTATTATTTGTAACTCAACAGTATATAGCGCCTAGTATTTCTTCTTAAGTATCTTAATATTGAACTATCTATTGTTCGACCGTTGTGGTTATAAATATTTGTTCGACCTATTGCTGGTCTTCGATAAGATTTGTGTAATGTAAGCAGAGTGTGAGTCAACTGGGGAAATAAATGGGTTAGTTGTAGTTTTTATGGGTGGAATAGCAGTTTGATAGTTGTTATGTGCAATTAGGATTTACGGTATGGCTAGGTATGTTGTTCTAAGACTACTCAGTGGGTCGGTTAGCCTAGTCTTGATATAGCTCCGCGTTCCTCCCGCGTCAATAGAGCATGAGGAAGTGAAGTAACTTGTTTGTGTTTTGTTGCGAGTGCGAATGTTTATTAACATTGTTAACTAAACTATGCCAATAAAGTTATAAGAAGGTTAAGCTACTCTTGCCGAGATTGTTCCGCGGATTGGTGAACATCTAATACATTCAGCAGTTCGTCCCGGCTGTCATTCGTTGACTCCATCGTAGTGGGAAAAGGCTATGCTATTTAAATGATGATAAACTAAAGAACTTTTTGTGAGCTTTGTTTATAACATCACCGTGTCGAAATTGACAAACATCATCACTTTTTGCTGTCATTAAATTGAATTTGAGTTAATTGAACTGTAGGCTGCTGATAGGTCTTCTGTCAGAACAGCAACCCACATTCGGGGGTTGCAGAAGTACTGTAGAGGTTTGCGGAAGTATTTTCTCTTCCCATGACCCCCGGTGCAGGTGTGAGACGGAACACCGGGGTGGTTTTTAGTCAGTAAGAGTCTGACAGACTTCACAGACCAATGTGCTTATATTAAATGTTTGATATCCCTGTCTTCAAGCACAATCATCTGCATTGCGAACGCGATCTACCTTCAACCATTTAATTCTACTAACAATTTTTTACTGAAATTAGTGTAGTGTAAGCTTATCTAAATTATACAATGGTAATTAATGGTATTGATAATAAAATTGCTAAAAATCTATAGTAAAAAAATCTATTGCACAATATCAAAGGAGAAAAGGTTGTATGGAGGAATAGAAAAGAATAGAATAGGTTTTTTTTTAGGGGACGGTGATCCCCGGAACTACTTACGTGCCCAGAATAAAATAAATCTTTTAATAAGGATTTTTTCATGTTTTTTCGAGTGCCAGGTTGTCGCAGGCAGAAATCTAGTAATAAATAAAATTTCTATATACTTGTCTTTGTGCTGGCCTAGAAAATGTATTGTAGGCTGTACAATATAGTGTGATACTCACGTAATAATATATTTATATATGTAGATTAGCGGGTGTACGTGTTTATTAGTTTAGAATAACACGACAGTTTATCATGTTTCATTGTGCCAACGGTTAACTATGTATATACATTTACAAAACTTATGAAGTGTGATTATATAGAGCGAAACATTAAATAGTTTAAAAGTGGTTAAGCCTTAATTCAGTAAACCCCAAGAGGACAGCGGTGTCCGCGCTGTCATTGTCTTTCTATTGTGTCTCTAATAAAATTGACACTAGCTTTTATACACCCACTTAAGTATAAAGACAAACAAAGTTGACCAAAGCTAAATTACCTAAAATAAACATTCCAAAAAATTTTAACATGAGAAAAAAACACTTTCGTTTGTTCTTTCTACCTCTTTCTTTTTCCCATTTTTTATGGATGGACAATAATTATCATTATATTTTCTCAACGCCAAATAAAAAGGAGATTGTAGTAATTGACAATTTACTGAGCGAGTCTTTATATATCATAAACTGAACATTTCTAAATAATAATAGACGCAATCAAGGGCCTAAACGTTACCATTACTTATGTAATAAACCCGTGATTATATTCATATAAATAAGAATACCCATAAACCACTGATTGTTAATAAACACCAGCTCTGTATCTCGTCTTTAGTGTTAATTGATGTGGTAGTTGACCAATAACTTTAGAACACCTTTAGCCCTTTGTCTACTTTCCCTCTAATTGAACCTTGTAGTTATAAATTGAGGGGCACAAATTTTGTAACGCCTTACCGAGTGTCTGCTAATTGTTGCTTTCTCTGTTACTAACATGTATTTCAATTAATCTGTGTGTTTTATCTTGTTAGATAAAGTTTGAACTAAAAGTGTAATCAACTACACGTTCTTTAGTTTATCGATAACGTGTGAAACGTTGTGCAATTGTTTTGACTTGTTTGTTTTGTTCCAGCCGTGGTGGTTCGTTATTTAACGAAGCGGTACATCGGGGAGTACAGCTCTACTGGTGGTGAGTATATTTAGCAACACTTGATGCTATGTGAATGAGGTTTGTTTATTTAAATTCGGCGCAGAAACAGTTGAAATATTTATGGCAATTTCTTTTGGGGTTTTCCTAATTCATGAATTGGATTTCGTTGTTGTTAATGGCATACAAGTTTAACCAAAAGTCTATGGGGTAACAAAGGTGGATTTTTTACGATATCAAACTGAACTGAATCTGATAGAAACTTACAAAGTTTTTATCAGCCAATCGCCCCTATTGTGTGTTAAGGTCATTATAACTGTTATAATAGTGTTATTTTCACTGGCACTCCACCGAGTTCTGATCACCTAGTTGATATGCGAAGAGTGTCAGTGTTGTACGCAAGACAGAAATACCAATGAACATGAGCCCTTACAGAGGGCACTCACAAATGCCACGCATTGAGTGCCAATGGTCGGTTTATTTGCGATATTGGCAAGATGCAGCGCCGTAGTGCCAAGGCTGAGCGAGGCTGGCGCCGCCCGCCGTCGGTCTACACAGGCCGTCGACCTTTGGAGCATATTACATTATTTTGACGGAAAATATTTTTGCAAAATACAAGACTTGTGTCGAGCGTTGTGGGAATTGGGAAAAAAAATCTTTTCCCAGCTCTAGACATCTATGTAAAATGCTTTTAGTATGTTCTGTACATAGTGCACATGTGCGTTATCAGCAACGAAATCTGCGTTCTCAAAATCCCAATCAATAAGATTAATTGAATGTTTTTTGTTCCTATATCGGTGACACTTAATAAGTCATTTGGCGTATCGAGCGAGTGCGTTATTGGTTGTAACCTAGATCTGAGTGACTGATAGCATCTTTCAGAAAGTCAATACATTACGAGGTCGATATTGAGAACGGGTCGAGTGACTGGAGTGTTGATTGTTGTGCAAAGTCAAATAAAGACTTTGTTTCAGATTTCCTGTATCAACATCGGGTAGCGTTCGACGGCGCCACGTCTGAAGTGGAAGTCTTAGATACGTGTGGTTGCGCCGTAAGTGTTATATCTTTGCTCTTCATCCGTAATAGAATACGCACCTCGAGTACATTTACGATTTGATATGTCAATACTTTCTACATTTCATGAGTAATCGTTTTAACCACCACTGACCGTAATTTAATTGTAGTTATTTCTGAGAATAGTGATACACACAGAAGGTAGGCAAATTAACTTGAAATATTGTCACTATTACTGTAACCTGTACAATTATTTGTTCAGAAACGTGGATGTTTAGCGGAGCACCTCCGCTGGGGCGATGCCTTCGCGGTGTTATACTCAGTGTGTGATCGGCGGTCCTTCATGGCTGCTGCCGAACTGCTGGCGCTGCTTGAGAGAACCCGACTGCCCGGCTGCACCGCAGTCACCCTCCTCGGCAACAAACGAGACCTGGAACATGCCAGGTTAGCAAAACTAACAGTATTACCAAAAGTTTATGGATTCAGGTAGCCAAGCCACTTAATTCTGTTAGAGTAGGTCAATTTACCGGAAAGGTCGAGAAGAGGTCACTTAAATTACAAGTGCCTACTCTTATGTCCTTGCGAGTGTTATGTAAATTAATAAGTGCTTGACATTTTCATGATTGTTTTCATAAAATTGGTTGTAATCATAGTGCTTGGAAGAAGCATCAGAATCAAGAAGTATTTTTTTGTACAACAGGGTTGTAAAGGCGGAAGAGGGTCAGGAGTTGTCGTTGCGGTTTGGCTGTCAGTTCTACGAGGTGTCAGCGGCGGAGTCATGCGCAGGCGCCGCGCTTGCCTTCCACGCGCTGCTCCGGGAGGCTCGCACGCTGGCGCTCCTGTTGCCTGCGCCTAGGCGCAAACTTGCTGCCTACTCTGTGTCTAAGGTGAGTTAAATATGATATCTAGAGCCTGCTTTTCCGTATTAGTCATTTGTGTAGAATTTCAAATTAGTTACGACCCGCCCGTAGCGATATTTACACAGAATTGCCTGCCTTTTCTTGGCCTAAAAAATAGCGTTTCAACCGCCGTCATCACCATCCCCCAAATGTAAATAAAATAGAATGTATTTAATGACATATTTCAGCAATTCCCAGATCCTAGCACTTTAGCAGATTCTAGGAATCGCTAAAATATTGTGTTAGATACTTTCTCTTTTCCGTAAAGAGTTTATTTATTTCAACTAAGTTCATCCAGGATGTTTGTAAGAGATCGCTCATAGCATTGTATGTAGCTCTCAAATTTATATTTGTATCTTATTATGGTGTTCAATAAAGAGTCGTCTATTGTATTCAGTATTTTTTTTATCGGTACACTTGTGACTTCACTATAATCACAAAAATAACGCAAATAAATGAGAATATTTTGTTCTGGCAGGTAATCGGCAGCATTCTGGGATTAAGCAACAAAAGCGTGAGGAAGAAACGACCATCACTCAGCATATGATCTGCATGTCCCAACACTACCGGATCTTGTTTACTCCGTGACAGGAGTTTTGTTTTTATTTCTGTAGCTACAGAAAGCTTTTGTTATCTCTGTCGATACGGATCGAAGAGATTTGTCTGCCGAGCCTGGAATGGAGCTAAGGAGGTTTTACGATGGCTAGGAAGATGAGATACATAAACATGGATATGTATAATATTGCTACGTGGAAATATTATGTCCCCTCGGTTGCCTGTTTACTCAGAATATAAGTAATGCGCAGTGTAACTTTTTCTTTATAGTAACTGTAATATTGAGGATATCTCTTTGTTAAGCTATGTAATGATTTGCTTGAAAGTTATGTATAAAAGCAATAAACGTGAAGTCGTGTTTGTAGATACCCATTTGGTAGACTGTTAAGTGCTATTTTACGTTCAGTATTAGGTACATATTTAACATTGTATATTTGTTTAATTAATTTTATTATTGTAGGTATTAGGTACAACTAAATCAATTAGAAGCAATATTCGCTTAGTGCACGTTGATTTAATTAGACTGAAAAAATACTTAGTCGAATTTAAAAAAGACATTTCTTTTAAGTGTTGACTTTAATCAAAAATCATTTTGCACTTTACTTAAGTGTTGTTTTGTATTGCATGTAACACTTACTTGAAATGTACTTAATCTTACGAGAGGGTTTAACTTAAACCCAAGTACTTATGTAATAGAGTTTTTGATTGAATCTTGATATTTACCAATTCTTTGATACGTTTGGTAATATTTGATTAAATATTTCTTTAAAATAACTTATTTGTATCACAATGTATTAAAATCGATGTGATTAAATTGTATATTAAATATTGACATATTTTTTGTCCATTCATATTGAGACGCGATGTCTACTTTGACGTGTAGTACCTAATAGAAATAAGACTGTCCTATAATTAAAACATATAATTATGAACCATCTGATGCCTTAATTATAGTATGTTGTTAATGTTTAAAGTGCCAATTTGTCCTACAAATGATCTTACATTTATCGAGACTAATAAAAAATATTTATGTTAATATGGTCTTTTACTTACACTACGTAAATAGTGACATAAACTACGGGAAGTAGGTAGTTATTACGGTCAGAATATTTACAATTTCACTTCCACATGTCGTATTTTTACTGATAACTGGTACCAGGTGCGTCTATTAGGAATATTGAAACTGCTTGATAGAACCAAGCCCGCAGAAAGGGAAATCGACAAGTACCTTACGTATGTCCCACCAATTTTATTGCAAACACTATATTTACATGCAAATGTATCTATCCTTAAAGTACTTGAGATTATGTATTCACGCCTTTATAAAGGTAGATACACACGAAGCTATCTTGGAAATTGTAAACATAATGAAAGACTTTTGCATAATGCTATTTGCTAAAGATATTTCAATAAAAAATAGCAATGCTTTAATCTACATCCGAGTAGCAAATTTATCGTAAGAAGTACTGACAGTTGGCGTTCTATTACTGACTATCAAAGTAAATACATTCATTAATATAAATGAAATACACGAATGCGGTTAGATATGCACAAAGATACACTGGAGGACTTGCATCTGCATTGCATTCTTACAATGTATTCAAGTTCCAGTTAGAAAATAGACTAAAATGTCTTGGGATTACGTTTAATTTTACGCTATTTTACATTAAGGCTTTAAAAGCTGGCATCGTCGCAAGTAGCTGTCAAATACTCGCATTACTATTAATATCACTGTTATGTTTAATTTATCAAAACTTGATCAATACGAATAAATGATGATCTTTCTTTAGTGCACTTAAAAATTGAAAATAAAGCTGGAACTAAGGAAATGTACTTAACAGTTTTGGTGGCAAAAAAAAAGTGGTTAATCATTTCGTTTTTAATAAGAAAGATAATTATGAATGAGTATAGAAACAGCGAAATATTAGACAACAAATTGTGAAGTTGTCAAACTTTGAGAATGAGAATTTATTATTGTAAAATCTTATAGCACTGTAATGAATATTTTTATAACAAGAAAGGTATGTACGAGTATAGATGAATTAAAACCTTATTTTTTTGAAGTTTCTTATAACTACATCGCATTTAAACAAATCGGGGAATCTTTAGAGCTCTTACTTCCATATTTGCAATTCCATATGCTTGGAAAACTCGTAAACAACACTATAAACTTACAACACACAATGGATATCATCAATATGGGGTACGAGAAGGTTGTAGTTATTAAGGATGAAACTCAATTTAATACAAGGTGATATCAATCAAGAGGAGGATCTACCTATGAGTTGAGTTTAAGTCTCAAAGATGTAAGTATTTATGTATAAAGAAAAGTTTGATGTCTTGGTAAAGAAAAATAATCTGTTATCTACATAAAAAAATACTATGCAGACAGAGGATGCACGCCCATCGGCAATCTTAAAGCTAACCTTTCACCTTAGTTGACTTTTACAACCTATGATAGATAATAAGCGAGTTATATACACAGATTTCATTCCCTGTCAATGATTAGATATGTGCTTACCTAAAGAAACATTGACATAAATAAAAAAGTAAAGATATCGCATCGTGTTTATTTGTCGCATGGGAAATGAGCTGTGTATCTATAATATGAAAATATGAACAGCTGTGATAAAACAAGCTTCCTTGTTTACATTTATGTTGCTTATCGGTTTAATGCAGTTATATAGTTTATAATAATAATGACATGTGAGACCACATCCTGACCACCAGGTGCAAGTCTATACAAACCTCATTATTATAATACAGTGTGGTTGTTTATTCCAAGGTCTTGCCTATGGTTGTTCAATGGGTCTTATCTACCTACGGATATGAGGTGTGTTAAAATGACAGCGGTATGCACCTATATCCTTCACTTATTAATAATTTGGCTAAATTATTCCCACACAACCTTGATGATCGCAAATGATAATATTGATTATATTTTTTTATCACAATTACCAAGAAAAAAGATATTCAAAGATTTAGAAAATGGAGTAGGTCAGTCGGGTGTCATGTCATTGAAACTCTAGTATCTAGATAATCTAGTTGATACGCTTCAATCGATTGTAATATCTAGGTATATTCAGAAAATAACCAAATGTGAGTCTTAGAAGTGTTCTGTAGATGTAAAAGATTGCTTTAACTTGATCTTTAAATCTTGATCTTTGATGTTGGTCCCAAACCGAAGACATTCAAAATAGTAACTTAAATCTCTTTTTCCGAAACACATTGATCCTAACATGACATCGCAATCGTATCAAAAAACTAAAGGCAGTCAAAGGTACTCCCTAAAATAAAGAATACCATTAAAAATTGTTATTGCGAAATAGATACTGAAACAATAAAACCCGGTTTTCATTTTAACATTTCGTACGAGGAAGGAACTCTGCATAATAAAAATGCATTCACTCTATTAACATATAAAAATAAACGACTTTCAGCACGCACTTTAAGATCCGCAAAGAAAATCAAAACAGTAAAGACGTATTAAAAACACAAGTGTACAAGCATGCTAACGAATGATTAGCTTATCGACGCCGACGGAGCCATGTCGTGTAGCCGTGCCTTCAGTCACCTCGCCTTAACAAGCATAAATTTAAACAAATGTCCCCGACCAGCCGCCGAGACAGCTATAATGGTAAGTTACCAGTACGCTGACGCCTTTCACCGCTCAATAAAGATCCACTTTTCTATAAAACATGATTCTCGTATTGAAGCGAAACCCACGTCGTGTAACACGCCGATACACGGGAAAATTACGCTTAATTATAATTTTTATAGCGAATAAATTGATGTAGAGATGAAACAGGCTTAATATGTTACAAGTTACTCAGTAAAGTAGTCTTTTAATAGTTACATTGTTTATAATTTTAGGGCTTCGAGCTTCGTTCCAAAATAATATTATGCACATCAGCTGTAGATGTTTTGTATTCGTTAAGCAGATTAACAATGTAAACTATTTGTGGTGGCGTCTAAAAGCAGTCGATTTACTCCGAACATATTTATATTTACTTACTCATAGTTTTATCCTGTTACGAAATATTTTTAGTTGAGATTATGGAAGTTCATGTGGATTTCTATTGCTAAATTGTTTGCGGTCTTTTTGTACCCTTCCGACTTCTAAATACAATTTAAGCTTTTAAAGCACAGGTAGATTCTTCACACAATAAGTAATTTCTCCATAATACTTCTCAACCCACATTTGGTTTCAATTACCCAATACTTTCAACGGCATCGCGGTAGTAAAACAAGATACAAAACGGCTCTTCCGCCCAGATGAATCCCAACAAATGCATCCAGAAATACTAAAGCACTGCAGACACCCACACTCGAGACGAGTCGTGCACAAACAATCGCAGAAACGGTAACTAAAAGACAGGATAAATGTTTTATAATTAACACTCGGTTGCAGTTCCCACAGGATTGATGGCGAACCACCCACAAGATTTCAACAGAGGGATTTAAATTACGTAGTATTCATCGTCCGTCTTGTACATCAATAGAAGGCTCAGAGTAGTGATAAATGCGCCGCTTTTCAGTACCTGTCAGGAACCAACGTGAAAGATAGAACCGGTAATTGCGGATGTACAGGTAGAACCTTATTTCTGATATGTTTAAATTATGCAAGAAGACACTTGAACATAGCGGTAAAGTGCTATGTGACAGGAATTTAATTACACGTTACAGGGATATAAGAAAAAATATGTTATCGACTAGAAACTCATTTGGAAGCTTCGACTTAGCGAGATAACTTATAGAAAGAAAGAAAGAAAGAAAAATATTTACTCGGGACAAGCACAGGAACTACAAAGAAAAAAAATAATAGTCAAAGTAGTAATAGTAGTCTTATCAAAATAATAGTATGTAAGTATGTGAACTTTTCCGTATTTAAGAGTTATACTCGTATGTCCAAAAAATGACGCAACATTATTTTTGCGAAGAATAAGTCATTAAAAATCTTAGTGGGAACCCACGGATAAGTAATTCCGTTACTATGAAAATGTTGATCTTATTTATATATTATCTTTTCTTCTAAAAGTATATCAGCACATTATCAACGATTAGTAGTAGTATGTATAATATCGGCACCGGGAAAACTGGACAGAGTATCAACCTTGTCTCAGATAAATGGTGCCTTGTATGACAGCGGAGGGCGTAAACGTCTTGGTCGTCGCAAACGTCCATATCTATTTTATGTTAATATTCTAAGAAATTTTTAATATGCCAGGTGCAAATATTTAGAATGTACGCCCATATCGGTATAATCTAGAAACCCCACAGCTTGACTCATCTGTCCCTTCCCACCTGTTCTCCCAAATAGGAACACAACGTCTGGTTTACATCATAACTTCGTAAGTCTTCAACACACACTGGCACATTAGGCCACTGGGTCCAATAGCCATTGTGCTAATATTCGCATTTATTTATTTATGCAACCAGCATAATATAAAGCTGTTCCCTGTTCCTAATAGTAAAATAGGTTTAGTAAACATTCCATAGGTGAAATAGGAAAACATTGTGATGTTATGGTTTCCTAGATCTATCATACCGGTTGTTATTATTCCGGTGAAACGAACCAGCTTTTATAAAATTTCTTTTGTTTGTTCTTCCTTGTTTATTTGATTGTATAATATTACTATGCGTACGTGTATATTGGATAATAAAAATAAAATCAGTGATGGAAAATTTACAATGGTATGTTTTGAAACAACACATTGTTTGGTCGATTTCGCTTCGTCGGAAGAAGGTTTCTATTGCCGCCATAACATTACCATAAAAACACCGATTCACATCCCACACGCGTGACTTAATTCCAAATATTTTTGATAAACATCTACGTAATGGATTACTGTTCATATTGTACTGTCACTTTCGACACCTATATAGTACAATAAAGCGCAGTGATATTAATAAAAGTTCCATTCCTGCGTCTCGTAATGTAAAGATTCCATGATAATCAACATATTTCCCTATTAAGTCAATGGACCCAACTTGAGCTTTATTGTCTCTATTGGCATGAGGAGTATTAGGATTGCGTGTAGTGTTATCTTTATTGATGTAACTATCGAAAGTTAATCTTATTTGCATATTGTAAGGCAGAATTTTGTTTACGTAGGGCCGGTGCTTCTTGTACCTTTTAGTACTGAATGCTTGCAAGCGGCGCCAGAGAGGGCGCGTGCTGCGGCGCGCACGACTTCGATGCGCACATTGAAAATGGCACATTATCATAATGCAATACCGGAATGCTAGTGATGTCCTCATAAGGCATTCCCGTTTAAATATTCAAATATTACTATTTTAAGGAAGCTGATTGTTTCGCAACTATGTCGCAATGAGAGACGTGAAACAATCGATTTGGCAGAGTCAGCAAGGTTGAGCTGAGTGGTCGCCGCGTTAATTATCTTCACTCGTGTGTAGCGGGAGCGCTATTCACTATGTTGGACGTGACATCGTTTTTCAAGCGGATTATGTCATTGAAATTCAATACATACAAAATTCATGTTAAACGTTTGTGTACCCTTACCTCTGAAAGATATATTAAAATGGAAAAGATTGAATCCAATGCAATAACGTTAAGTTATAAAGAACACAATTTGTTTCAAATTATTTCTTACTTTTATTGAATCTAGTTAAATACTAATGGAGATTTGTTCTCATAAATATTATTTCAAATTATACGTTTATGCCTAGGTTTTGTAAATAATCGAGCGATTGTTACATTCCACCTAATCACACAGCCGTCTTTGTTTGGAAAACGTCGTAAACCGCCTGTCCCGAATCACCTGGTGATGTTATGTATTTGAGAGTGGGGCACATAAATCACACAGTTGGAAATGGGACGCAATACCGTAACTAACACAAGGTGAGCCAAGCAATCACAATATGTTACAATTTATTTCACTCTAAGCATCGTAGTGCACTTTTATTGCACCGCCGTGAATTATAAGCGGTCTGTCCTTTCTGTCACTTGAAGCAACTTTAAAAACAACATTTGTATGGCAGATGCGTTTTAGGTAAAACATTTGTATTTTTTTTAGGTATCTTGATGCCCTCGCGTCGTGTCATGGCCGCTAAATATGCGTTAACGAGGAGAATAAATCATTGGTAAGTATAACTATTTATTATAGATTCATGTACTAAACAAAAAAAAAACTATGTTATGCCTAACATAGTTTTTTTTTTTTGTAAGTTACGACAACGTTTTATGTGCATGCTGAGTTCACCTATAAGTGGTTGTTACACTTTACTGTTTGGTTGTATTTTTAAACTGCTTGTACCAGTGTATACAATTGTTGGTGATCCAAATAAATAAACATGTAGACATATCTATGGATGTTCGAAGTTATCAAAAATAAAACGTTTCTGAAAATATGTCTCCACATTTAATAATGTTTACTTAAATTACAATATATAAATGTCATATTTATTACATCGGAATCCCTTGGAAGATTGTACAAGTAGTTTTTGCGTTTCGATTACCTCCCAAGAATGTTTACCATTAAATATCCATTAAAAGCATGGTCACAAAAACATGCATCGCATTCCTGTAAGATACTTATCTGTCAAGCCGCCAGTTTTTCTGCACAAGTATTATAATTGATATCTTGATCGCTTACATGGAATAGGAGCGCGCTAAATTCTGCTTTAGTGGTCAAATCTGCATTGTAATTGGTTTCATGGATACTAAAATGCTTACTGAGATCTATATATATAGGGTGACTGGTAATTAGTGACCGATATTTAAACACGTGATTGTATTCATGATTTCAATAAACTTTCCCAGACAAACTTTTTTTATACACAATAAAATAAATAAAAAACACGCGGTTAAAAAAATCCCGAGCGCGCGCCTGTGATAGATCACAGTAGGCACGAATCGGCACGATCTATCAGCTGATAGCCTGACCTCGGGAAGGGCATTATGTACTAGTACTAGTAGCGTCACACGCTCCCCCACCACCCCCACCGTTCCCATTATGCAGTATTGACGTAATTGAATTAATTGAAAGTTAATGAGTATAAAAAAAGTTTCTTTAGGAAAGTTATTCATATTCAAGATTATAATCACATGTTTAAGTATCGGTCACTAATTACCAGTCACCCTATATATTAGTAAAGTTGGTATATGAGTATGCCTGACTATAAACTTTAAATAGGTAGCTCGACAGTCCATACATATTAAATGATATCCATTCCTCTAAATTCATATCAAATAATTCAATACCACAGTGTGTTTATTATTATTGTAGACTATGTTTTGAAGAGAAAGGAAATATCCATATCAGGCGTGCCTCGATTATACAAATAAATACAAAAATTCAGGTCGCTGATTAGCGGATAAAAATACCTATGTATCAACTCGTGAACTATAGCGGAAAGCAAAAGGTAAATCAGTATATGGTGATAAGTAATCAGGTAGATGTGAACTAGATTCAGAATAGGTACTATGTTGAATTATCAACTAAATTGTGCGGGAAAGGCGAACCGAAACTAATGCGTTATTTGAGTTAATAATACGGCTAAAGTGTATGAGTAAATTATAATAACGGCCGTACATTAATTACACGTTGCAAACGGTCAGGCACAATACAATAACATTACTGCAGGAGCTTTTAACTCTACATTTTAAAGCATGACTCACACCTAGCCTGTGGAACATTCATCTGGTTCAGCAGAATTCATAAATAAGTTCGATACGGGCCAGGCAATGCAAACTGGCAGCTTTATTAGATACAGCTATATCTATTAAGATGGAAAAAATTGTCAGTGAGAATGATAAAAGCGATTAAAAGGCGACAGTTTAATATGTGTTGTGATTTAGTGGTATCGGGTGTGGTAGGAAGCAATTAATTGTGTGTCTTATTTATCATGTTGGTGTCGCAGCAGGTGACTGTGCCGGGTTCCGGGAACGCAACGTACCGACCCGGCCGGGCCACTCGCACGGTGAAGAGCTGAGCGGTTTCGGGACTTATGAGCTCTTATGTAAGAGTACGAGCTTTGGCTATTAATTTGAAAACATCAATATGATTAAAGAAGAACTTGCAACAATTTGGCGAACACATTGTTACAGAAATACCTTGACTATGGCTGATTTTTAGATGAATGTAATTGTTGGTTATGAAATAAAGGTGCATACGTATGGTATATAATATGAGAACATTATATGTGTATTTATATACAACAATTAAGTGTTCAGACAAACTAGAACAAATTACAATACAATTCCCGATTAAATAGTCATCGAAATCGGGCTGCTTATTCTTAAGATTTTTTTTTATTCCATAAGACTTAACAGCATTGTATTTTTAATATGCTTACACCTACTGTTCAGACTCCGCTCCGCTGTTCTCAGTCCCCAACCCAACACCATAGTTCACAAAATATAAACAGTGCTCATTTAACTACTATATTGGGCGTGTACTGTTACACGCTACCGTTTCCAGTGATCCACATGATAAGCCGGTGTAAGCTTACACCCAGACTTCGCAGAACTTGGCTGCTTCTGCCAAACTTACTGTTGCGACCACATTATAAATATCGACGGTTAAAAGGTAATAGGGGATAAGCAACAAAAACCGAATTGTTCAGGAGAGCAGTTTAAAGTTTGAAATAGTAGAAAAATTGACATAACTTTTTTATTTATGGTCATATTGTGAAACTGGAAACAGCTCTAGATTAAAAAAAAATTAAGGCATTAATTAGCACTTTTATTTATTTGATTCGACGTTGTTTTATGTGGTTTTATGTCGCTTAGATCAATTGATCTTATTTTCCTTATGAGGTAATTAGGCATGAGTTACATCTACACAAAAAAAAACGAAGAGTATAGAAGACTTAGCTACATTTGATATCCTCATGCCAAGAGGTAATAGGGAATATGTCACATGACTGTCGAATAATTTAAATGGGTAAAGAAGGATAAGTGACGATTCACATTATTATGCTATAAGGTAATGGAACATAAGAAACAATGCTTAGCAAAAACATCTTCAGGGTGTTAGACATTAGCGACACTATAAGTGGATTGGAAAAAAGGTAACATGATACTTCCACACATCATGATTTCAATATCAAGAGGAAAACGAGAACATCCAACATACGGCATTATTTGGCCAAATGGTAACGAGGATTAAATGTCAGTTTTTAAAATAATAGAATCACAACCAACATGATTCTCCTTTAAAATAAGAGTTAACATAGCTGGTCTCCAGATATTAGGCAGGTACTTTTCAGACGAAAAGTACTAGAGTAGGATTTAGGTAGTAAGCTAATGATAATGTAGGCTTTAAAGCCTTATTTGTTTAAATGTCCTTATAGTTAACATAGCTCAAAAGATTAGGGATATAGCTGTGGTTTAATTAGGTTAGGCCTACGATATGTCAGGTAAAATTTGTTCACACATGCCAAATTACTAGATTACTTACCTACATTACTATTTTACATTATAATACGGCGTAAGCGGCAAAGTTATATTAAAATAGTAAATGGTAATAAGGTATAATAGACATTTCAATATCAAATTTGATTTTAGTAATTGTGTATAAGCGACAAATGTATTGTTAGCTTGTACATGGTAGTAAGGTATAACCGACAGTTCAATATCAAATTACATTTAAGTAATTGCGTATAAGCGACAACTGTATTGTAAACTTGTAAATGGTAGTAAGGTATAACCGACGCTTAATGTTTATGGCGACAAAGGTAAAGAGACATAAGTGCCAGCTTTTAAAATAGGTGCTAATTGTAAAGAGGCGTAAGCACCCGGAATCCCTACGCCAGTAAGAAGTAAAAATACATTACCGACTATAAACCAAAAGTGATGCTATTTTTACAGGGGTACAAGCGCCTTAAGGGTAAAAAAGGCCTAAAATTCTGTTGGTTACACCGAAATGACACTTCGAAAACGCAGTTTTTTGCTTGGGCATAAGTGACAAAAAAGTCATTGTAGAGCCGAGGGAGTAAGTGGATTCGATAGAGCGAATTTTTTTAAGTAGGATGGCATTCATAACTCATTTCCGACCAAAATGTCGCTTATGCCCTATTACCTTTTAACCGTCGATATGTAACGTTGCCAAAATAGCGGGATTCTGTTCTGTAACGGTATTTTAGAACGAAACTAAATAATATTAGGAACTGTGTTAAGTACTGCATATTTATTGTTTAAATTCAAAATCATTTTAATAGACCACTAGATAAACAAGGACGTTTAAGGATAATGAACAAATGTGTGCCCGTTACAGAGCAAAGGCCTTCTCTATTTGAGAGTCTTTACGCGTTGTGCAAGCAATGCATATTTAGCATTTATCACCACGCTAAATTGAAAATCATCTGGTCATTGTACACTTTTAAAGGACTTTAATAAGAAAACTAACAAAATATATGCAATATATGTATGGAATACTATGTTCCCATAATCTAAACTATTTCTGCGGTAGGTACATATATGCTGACCAACCTGATAAACACAAGGTTGACCTATAAGCAGTGATAGAGACGTGACTGTTTTTAAATTTGTTAAAACGACATTTCGTCATGGACTGCAATAATAAAAGAGTAGCCCCAGCACGAATTCTTGACATAAGTTTGAATTCAAAATCCAACAACTTACCCTACAGAATTATTAAGGTTTAAATTAATGAGACAAGGTCAATTTAATATCACTCGCAATTATGAATAGTCTTAAAAATATATTAATATTAACGAAGAGAGCATTTTCAATTTTAAAATCGTATGTTTTGACGACGTTACGTTTGCGGCATGCACTCGACCTAGAGGTATTGATACTTTCTAAGCATGCGGAATACGGAAAAAACATGGTGATAGTATTTTTGATCTTCGTTAGTTACAGTAAAACTTGGTGACAAAGTAATATTATGGGACCTAGTACGTTAAACTCAATGGAGCTCTTTCGTACACCGTGAAAACTTACGAATAGTAAGTTTAAGTGCTAGGTATAAGAATTAAATAGAAAATTTCGCAAATTTCGCAAATCTTGCAAATTTTAAAGAGCTACTACCGTGAATTAACACTAACACAATATGTCACTTAATTCACTTAAGATCATGCAGCGAATATCTATTCTCAAAACGTCCGTTCAACATCTGCGTTCGTTAGTGCGTCCGTCAAGTTGTGAGACAAGGCCTAAACTAGGAGTATGCGTCCGACTTGCGTCTATCAATTGACATCTGCGACTGGTCAGATCAAAGACGGCATAGCTTAATAGGCCCCCAGAACGAATCTATAGTACCTATCGGGAATCTTGCATACGATCAAGGTTAGTGCCCCAATGTACCTGTGACCTCGTGGCTCCGTCTAACGCGTATGGACTGGCACTGTATTTATAGTAGGTTTTGGCAATTCGTAAATAATGTTAAACATGGGAACGTGTTAATGACCATGTGATATTGGATAGAGACGAGCTGCACTTCCTCTCTTTTTGTAGGTTAGGCTAATTATCTTATTATTTATTGTAGGTCTTGCTACTTTTTTAGGTTTTCCGTCACGCAAATTTTCTTCACATATACATTTCATAACAAAAGGCGATGATATGAAAACAGGCAGAAGCACCGATTTTATTGAAACTTTTTCTAATAGTCGTTCGCTGTAAAACACTCATATTCAGCTGCATTCGATAAGACTGGAAGCAGAACCCGTCACATTAGGAAAAGGCTAAGAAAATGATGACGTTTTCTGCACGATTTAGAGGAGTGGCGTAAAAAATGGCTATATAGCGGATCCTTAATTCATTGTCAAGGTTTCTAACAACTATAAGGATATAATATATTATGCAAAGAAACACGACTCACGTGTTTACATACGCCAGAAATTTCTATTGTAGGGCTCTCTATTTGCTTATCATTTTGGCACGTTTATTCGCTATAAAACTTTTTAATACCTTAGTAGTTTTTCCGATCAACACCTTTCACATATTATGGACTATTTCGTTACGCTATGTTGTTTTGTACATCCCTCATTTTTTCTGCCTACTTGTAGTCGTTTACTCCCTGTAAAACACGGTAACGTAAATATTTTTCATATGTTTCACGGAACCATTTCAATATTGTTGTTTTACGCCATAGTTGTACAAAAATTTGCGGTAATGTAAAGTATACAGGAAGCCCGAGAGTGTGATCTTTGTTATGTCGAAAGTAAAAAATAACGAAAGATGTTTGAAAGGTATTAAAATGTTTACTTCTCGTCATTCTTGTTTACTCCCACCGTGTGCTTGTAGTGTTATTGTACGAATGTACACAATAAATTTGTTGCAAAACTTAAACAACGATGAATGGGCAGTTGTTTTGGCAAAATGCCTTGTTCACTTCGAAAAAGTTCTGTCAACAAGAAATATAAAACTGAAAGCCATTTAGTCGAGGGGATGACTTGTTGAAAGCCGTAAGATGTTTATCCCTTACTTAAAATTGCCATGTCTCATTACTAAAATATTTTTATGTTGGTTATTACTGTATTAAAATAATTGTTTTTGCAGTCGTCTTCTCATTTTTATTTTCTTTACACAGAATATTGGCTTACCATGGGATTCATTTGCATTATCTGTGTCATTTATCAAACAAAACATTCATGTAAATAACTTATTTAATTGAATTGGCAAACTGCGAGTTCCACTTAAGATGCGTCTAATTAAAAACTCTCTACTACAACCTGTTCAAGTTTTTATTAGTGTAAAAGAAGTTTGTAATATTGTAAATCTCTTCAAGTCCAAAGTACAATACTTAACAGCTAATTGCAGTTATGGGCATGAAACAACAAAAAAAAAATTACACGCTCCACCATTATGCAATAAGAAAATGAAGATAACATTATTATTGAAAAAATGACAACTTAATAGGTTAAGCAGAAGGATGTGATTGGCGAATGGAGGCAGGTTCCGCGTCAAGTGCGTCGCGACTTGCGCCCATAGAGGGTAACCTGTAGAATGTACATACGTGCGACTCCCGCGTAACACGCTCCACGTAATGCTGGAGAAAAAAATGTTACTGCAATTATTTTTGGACGTTTCGTATTACTTTTTATTGAACCTGTATTTTCATTACAATGTTCTCTTATGTGATTATTCTTTGTACATACATGTCTTGTAAGAACGCTTTATTGGGTTTGTGGAAATGAATTAATTTAACGGTGTGAAGATTTTTTTCTGTTATACGTCTAGACTTTTCGCGTGGTTACGAAATTACCGCAAATGTAAACCTAAACAACGATTTAGTATTACGACTAGAGGTAAACAACCTGCCTGCCAAAATGGGTTACAAAATTTGATATTTTATGGGAATCAATCATAATAGAAAAATGAGCACGACCTAGTGTAGAAAGAAAACATAGCTACAATATTTACATTACGCAGACAACAGATCAACATAACAACATGTAGGTCAAAAGAAAGTAACGTGCCGATATTATGTATTCGCCAATACATATTTCAATGATTGTGTGAATGACGGTTGCAAACAAGTCCTGACATGGGTTCAGATTTCGGTACTAACAAGTACAGTCAACAAAAAAGTAGGTAGGCTTGCAGCGATTCATATAAAATAAGTCTTTCACTTAGCAGTTTAGTAAAATCATTATTCGTCGGAGTAGCACTTATGTTTAAAAAGTATCTTTATTTAAACCTTAACCGTCGTCGTGGGGTAGCCGCTTGTAACCTGCATACCTAATTCTTTGTTGACTGTACACAGTTCAAATAATGAGGTGGCGGTTGACGGGTTAATTATGGCGATGTGCTGTGAATGTAACTAATGATCGTATCGAGGTGATGTGACCCACATGTATCGGAACTTCGGAAGTCATGTAAACTTGACCCCCGGCAGACAGTGAAAGTGCAGTGGTCTTGTATTGACTGCTCACGAAGTTTAGCACCCGATAGACTGTTGATTTTAGTGTTTTTTTGGTAGGACTAATCAGAACTTTGGTATTTGACTATGGTTCGTTATCACGATGTCTCTAAGGAGATATGCTCCACCCCTATCTTATAAGCTACCTTCAAATGCTGAGATGGTTACCCTTTCGGCATGGGCACGCTCAGCGCAATTTATGTACCTACTATTTATTACTTCTGTTTTCTTTGTTGCTGTGCGCTTGTGTCTGTGCTGAATAAATATTTTTCTATTCTATTCTATCTTAGCATAGTATGTTATTTTTTTTATTTTACTTTGTTTATTCTAGGTACATCGTATTCACATATAATGTATTTTTTATATTGTAAAAACTATTTTAAAAGAGTAACTATGGAGTTTCTTGCCCATTCTTCTCCATACGAAACTACCTTTTGGAAGGGGCAACTAGAATCATTATATTTTATTTAACTTGTAAGTTTAACGTTAAAAAGTGCCTTTTAAATGGCCTAATTGAAATAAATGATATGACTTTGACTTTGACTTTGACTTTGACCTAAGTCCGCGACCTCGTCTATTCGTAATATAGGACTGTTTACATAACAAATACATTTTACCGGGATAATAAGACAATAATATTATGGCACGTCAGTATATCAACCCTCACCAGGCCGCCTAAAATTTTGCCACCTCCACGAAGCATCTCGCCCAGCAACCAAATAGGATCCCAAACAGCGATTATACCAGACAGCTTTGCCAATAGTCTCATGAGTTCATGACATTTATAGTGTCATATGCCCCAGAGAAGTCGACAAGGACTACGCCTGTAATCTTTTCAAACTTACCATAGTTGTACTAGCACCAAAGGATGGTGGGTGATTTTTCGTATGTAATCAAGAGTGTATCTAACTAACTGCAGCGGGTCAAATACGGAAATGTCCTGTAGGCGCCGACTTTTATAAACAATGATTTCAACCTTTCATCAGCGCCCAAAACAGCAATATCCGATTTTCATGTACAAACTATTAAAGATGTCATCTCAGGATATTTGTCAGGTATATTATTAATTATAATAACTTTAAATATACAGTAGCCCTTATCAATACGGCGTAGTAATTATTTTACATCTGATTTTATCATCAAAAATTATTTTGATAAATGGCACTTAATATCATCTACCTATATTTGGGTACCCAGATGTTTTGCAGGTCAAGCGTATATAATTAACGCGATTTTGTCAACCACAACAGTTATTTTTGAAGTATGGAGATGAAGAAGATGATTCATCTGCAGGAATCAGGTTTTATTCATCAAATATGGAACCGCGAAACCTCAGAGCAAGATGAATGTTTAGCTACGCCCTCGGTTTAGCGTGGTCTCTTTGGTTTTATTCGGGGTATTCTGAGCCCCGTGGTATGCACTAATGACGGCGAGGTGAAGCGATAGACTACATTCCTCGGCCCGCAACAAAACCAAACAAATTGTTAACACTGATGAGTGGTCATACAAGGCATTCAAAGCAATGTCTGTGCGTAATTATTTACAACCAGTAGCGACTAGCGCGGTACTATTTTTGCATCAACTCGACTTGTATGAAACAACTTTTCATTATAACTTATTAATCCTATGTATGTAACTTTGGATGTTAATCTTAAAAATCATTGAACCGATTAAGGTGTAGTTTGATCTTGTTATGTTGCAGTGATAAATTAACGATTTAGTGTTTTAGGAAGCCAGGAGTAGAAAAGAAAATTAATGCGCACAGAATTTTTATCTTTTGTAAACCTACTATTTTTAATGTTAGTAAACACATTCGTTATTATTTTGAGAATGAGTTGCTAAACTGAAAATAAATTTATTATAAACTTGGAATGTTGTCAAGGGTTCATGATTTCCATGTCAACAATTAGTGTTGTTGGCAACGAGATGCTGTCCAGAGTAATAATAGGAAGAGGATTATTATGACAAATGAAGTCAAGATCATTGTTCCCGTTCCTCTAGTGCATTGGCTTAGTCAATCATGCCACACTAGGAAGCTTTGTTACAACAGGTCTATAAAAAAAACACGAAAACAACAAAATTTAAAACAACAACAAAAACGTTTACGTTTATAGATAGAACCACGTATTTAACGAAGCAAAACGAGCATCATTATATTTAATATAAAAGACAAAAGGTTGAAGTGAAATCCTATCGGAACAAAATTATAAGAATCTTAATGCAAGCACGGTTCGTTAACTTTTCCGATAGATCAAGTTATCGAGCTCCGCAATCTTATATCGAGAGATAACAGTTTCCTCCGGCGACTTCGTGTCTTGCTATCTGTTTGTCTCGATTTAGACATAAATTTAATTTCCAGCCATGTTTACTAAATTACAACGACATCAAGTCGCCAATTTCGTGAACAGAAATTTAGATAAGCATATTAAAGAGTTTAGATCAAGGTAAGATTGAAGCTGTTCACCTTTTTTTGGCAGCTCTAAGTCACGATTTCAGTTTTGATAGACACGAAACGCCACTAATATCGTAATTAAGTTAGCACATGATAAAATATAATGTTTAAAAAGCTCGTGAACAGAAATCTTTGTAGACATTGTATCTATCTTCTGTCTGTCTATGTCAAGATCATATATTATTTTATTGAAACCGTAACCTACCTTGTCTTACCTTTGTCGGTCGATAAGTCAGGACCGTATTCGGTACGGTATAATATTCATTAGGTATTATTTATAGTTAGCGATTTGTTACCGTAGTAGCAATAT
This sequence comes from Euplexia lucipara, assembly GCA_921972225.1. Taxonomy (NCBI): domain Eukaryota; kingdom Metazoa; phylum Arthropoda; class Insecta; order Lepidoptera; family Noctuidae; genus Euplexia; species Euplexia lucipara. The sequence goes on from OV179148.1 coordinate 14,500,815, forward strand.
TGACATTACAAATTATATTCAATTAGGTATGCTTTTATACCACATTTAAGTTTTATTTAGAGGCCGATAAACTTTATCATTATACTCTATTCGTAATTAACAGTTTAGCTCCATGTTATATAAAACTTGATAAATTAACTGGAATTGAGTTAATAAATGTAATTATATATTTATGTAGGGCTTGGATAATTTTATTTCAAGGATTATGCTAAAGACGAAAATCGAAAACTGATAGGAACCATGACTGGAGGTGGAAATATACACCAAATCAATTAATTTGGGTCTTGACCTGCAAATTATTGTAATTAGCGAAGGTCAGGCAACTAGAAGAAATATGACATGTAATATTTGTCATGTTATTGTAATAGAACCTAATCGGTCTAAGTAATAAGCTCCGCTTTTACCCTTTGGGTATGAAAACCTGAAAACGACTAGTTGATAACAAAATATGGCAATGGCTCCTAAAGATGTAAATGTATGGAATTCGAACAATAAGACATACTGCGTCGGCACAGATTAAATTAATTGAGATCAGAATATTAAGGTGATGATCGTGACACTTTAGAATATTCAACATTCCCGACCATTTCCGACTTTCTCGTCAAAATCCGTCCCTGGTGGACCAGAAATAGCTGAGACGACATAATAATGTAAATAAATGCACCCGATTCTGTGCACCGTTGGGATTTAGCTGCGTTCCTATGCAGCCGGCCGACTCGTCATCATTAAGTGTCGCCAGTTGCCCCTACTATGGGTAGCTGATGATAGTTTAATTATTAAATTATACTCCTAGTTGACTTATCTAAGCAAAAATGTAGAGCGACTTTGTTTTAGATGCCATCTTATAGGTTTACCCGACAGTTTAAAGAAATCATTTTCGACTTTACTTATCTGCATAAAATGGAACAGTTTACATTTTTGTCTTTAGATGCAACGCGGTAGCATAGCTAATAACTTAATGGGTAAAAGCGGTTTAAAAAATAAGCTGCATGTCTCGTAAAAATAAATAATAAAGTAAGTACTATTAAGTGTTTTAACTTTTCACCGAACCTTTACGACTTCATAAAGAGGGTATCTCATTATGAAGTCATAAAGGTTCATGTGTGTATGTCAGTAAAATGTATGTGTATGTCAGTGACACTTTTGCAGTAGGTACCTAATCGAATTTAATGATAGAAAACAATTAAACCTATGCAATGAGTTTGTGAAATACTTTTCATAATAAACCCTAAATTGACTTTATCGAGTGAAGTAATTTGGGTTAGGAGCCTTAGGTGGTTGAGAGTGTAGTACTAACCGCTAGTATCGCTTTAACGCGAACTCTGGTATAGCCGTGAATTACAATCTATCAAGTTACGCCAATGTGTAATTTTTTTTGATATTTTTTTAACTTTTTTAAACAGAATAAGGTTCATATCCAATGGTTAAATATGTCAGTTCGCTGGAGCTCGATCTGCTGCCGTCTGTAGTAGTCGTTTTGTTAAGAGTTCGCAATAAACGTCAAAAAATATGAAAATTTATAGTAGGCGCCGCGTCCAGACTGGTAACGCTTGCTGAGACTCAATTAGCATCCTCAGTGCGACCGGATTGTTAACATTCTTCCTGTTGTATCCGTTCCCACATCACGACCAAAAAGAAACTTATTCGCAAGAGAAATACTTGAATAAACATAGGCGCCTACTATTTTTCTTTTGTGACGCAAGTCAAGGGGAATTTCGCAAGTGTTTCGAAATGTCGAAATATTTAAAAGTCACAAAGCCAAACAGTGCGGAGTTGGATTTGTAAGGCGAAAGTGTCGTCTTCAGCGCACTGACAACAAAGGCAGTGAAAGCCGGGTGCACACGACGGATTTGTCGACACTGTAATGACAGTTGCATCGTTTATGTGTTCGCACCTAACCCTGACGTCTTGCATAGCTCCTCTACAAATAGTAGTTTCGCAATCACAGCATTTATGAATGTACATTGCCATGAACAGTGGCGCTTATAACCTTTGCATTGAGTAGGTATTGTAGGCCGCAAGTCAGTGAAACAAGACTAGTATAAACTGGCCTAGGGTTCTTTTGAAATTCCACCATACGCTAGAGCAGCTTAAGGTGAAAGTGTTTCCACGATATGCGGATTTTTTTGCGACCAGTTCACCACTCTATGTATACTCTTGTAAAAGGGCAATAAAGCTTGGCGAATTGAGAAGATATTATTAAACCGTCTTGAATTCCGCAACGAAAAATAACAGAAAAGAAAGAACGAAGGTGTACAAAAATTTTCAAATAATTTGAACTTCTCATTGACTACGGACTACGCTACGTAAATCTCTAACAGTATAATGACTGTTTTTATTTCATGTAAGGGTTCAAACTTAAAGTGGCATTTTTCTTGAAGCACGTTCGCAAAAATGTGATGTTGTTTTGTCATTCCGAACAGAGAAAAGAAACATTAATTTAATTAAGCAATAAATATTTGTGTTAAAAATAAGAAAACAAACTCCTGGCGGCGGCCGCTGAGGGATGTCCAGTCTCTTACGCAATTAAGATGTGCTGATACCAAACTCTTGCACTATATTATGTAGGCTTCAGGAGTTTGAACCCTATGGAATAATAATAATCAAATTGGCAAATAATATTTTATAAAAGCAATCATTACAAGTAGTCACTTAGTAATGTAGACAACAGCAGTTACATTTTCACAGTGCACACCTAAAATATAAAAAAGTCAACAAGTTTAATTAAAATTAAAAACATCTTGATATTCATATTTATAAATATTTTTCTACTAAACAGAAAAATGAAAATGAAAAATGCCTTGCCGTTAAAATAAAAGCATTCAACCACTTACGACGTGTCTTCATTTGCTTTTATTAAAAGCTAACAAATATCTGGGTCACTATGAATCAGAAACAGAGATTACGCGGAAAATATCTAAAGCACAACCATGTCAAATATTGTAAACCTTGAACTATATACGTTGATTACAACATTTCGCAAATCAGTTCTAATTTATAGCACAAGACAGTGTAAGTGCCAAGAACAGGCGTCGTAACAAACAGACCAGCTGTCTTTTGTGATACCACAGACAACGGTGTGTTATTAACTTGTTTATAAAGACTTTTCATAATAATGAGCTCTGATTCATTCTTTATTTATTCTTTAGCATTCTCACAGGTCACAACAATTCTGACAGAAAATAATTCATGTTATACTCGTAGCTAACCAATTACTTAGCCAAACGGCTCTGTACCTACATTGTATCAATAATGCCGCACACCGCCTTATAGCTGTGTGAACATCAGCATTAACGAATTACAGATGTGTCAATAGGAACTTTCTTGTGCACCTTACCGATTCCTAATACTTATAATTGACACTGACAGATGTTTATATCAATGCCCTGTCAACAGCAAAAAGAGCTAATGGTTACAAGCTTCAATTGTTTAGAAAATAACACCAATGAGAAGCTTTCTTCGAAGTGACATCAAAAGACTACTGATTATTTATCGTTTTATCATCTTCTAAGCTGCAGGCGAAACCACAAAAAAAAGTGACGTTACGCGAATTGCGTAACTTTAATCTGATGACGCAATTTTTCCATTTGACAGATAATATCGTGGTCGCGGAAACAATAAATACTTGTAACAGAAAGTGAAAACAAATTAGGCGATTGGGAGATGATCAGTGACTTTCGCGCGTCTGCGATCTTATCAACCCCAGCTTTAATGAAGTGGGGTTTATTTTCATCGTCTCGCGAATGCGATAACAAATGACAGATCGAATTAAAATATTTCAATTGCGTGATCGTATCAGCATCCTATACTAATTTACAATCAACTTTTTACGAATTCAATGTGAAATTGCTTTTATTTAATTAGAGACTGTCTGGCAGTTTTGTATGGACTTTCACCTTCAATAGCAAAGTTCGTTGGTTTTATTTAATTTATTGATTTCGAGATTTTATTGAAGTAGACATAAAAACATCGTCATCGTGTGGGTTTCTCAATATGTTGCTTGAGGTGCTTGTAGAGATGGGTAGCTCGCGAATGAGAGATAAAATTGAACTAGCTCTTTAATTTTAATCTAGCTCTCAGTAGCTCAGTCGTTCACGGAATAGCTCAGTAGTTCATTTAGCTCAATGGCTCTTTGACTTGTCTCTATACTCTATACTACTCATCACTCTGTGGCTTTGCGAGTTACGTCGAGTAAACGAAACACCGACATTAGCGACATCCGACAATGCTCGAACTTCCCCGACGAACAGGAGAACGATTTCGCATGTCGCTCACTGACTGACTCTTCGGCTCAATACGTCATTGTAAAATAACTCTTATCGTCATTGTTTTAGAAAAATGCTTTATTGCATATTGGCTTTCATAATTTTATTTATTTTAAATAAGAACAAAACAACCCAATGAATCTAATTTTATTTATGCCTCGCAACAGTCGACTCGCAACTAAGTGAAATGAATTAAAGAACTTCAAAGATCTGAAAGAGCCATTGAGCTCTTTGTCTCGTTTGACTTGCGTAAAGTGACGCGGCTCATTTGATCTGTAGCTCGCAACTTCGCAAGTGAATCAATTGAGCCGAAGAGTTAAAAGAGTTATTCGGTGAGCTAAAGAGCTAAAAGAGTGATATAGTTCTTTTGATCAAAAGAGTCGTATCTCTCTTTTCTTTTCACTGAGCTACATTTCGCATCTCTAGGTGCTTGGGCTTACATTGGAAGACAAGTGCACGATATTTGTGATATCACTTTTAAACTTTACTACTACTATGCTTAGATTGTGCATGTTATTCTGTTTGTTTTTGATGCATAATTGTCTGGTTAATTCATTGTTAACTAATGTTCACCCAGGACAAATGTTTGTGTGGTGAGCACGATCATTAGTTCTGTGTCTGGGTGTAATTTATCTATGATAATTATGTGTTTAGAAATATTTAAGTATGTTTATCAGTTGTCTAGTACCCATAACACAAGCTCTGATTAGCTTGGGACTAGATGGCGTTGTGTGAAATTGTGAAATATTATTAAAAAAAAAAATAGTTTATCATTTAGTAAAATGTAAAAGCTGTAGCTTTAATGAATAAATAAATAAATAAACTTGATACAATGGAATCCCAGATCACAGAAAAGTCAGTAATCTGTGAACTTATGCTACTCTTCTACTAAGTACAGACGCCAGCACATCAAGCTTATCCCAAACTGTAAAATTATCTGAACCTAATTCTTTTTGTAAGTTCGAAAACCTTCAAAAAATTTTGACATTGAGGTAGCTTGATGTGCTGGCCTCTTTACATCAATTTGCAATGCATTTAGAGTAGGAAAAGAGACGACAGCCAACACCATTGTTTGATAAGCCGTTGTTAATATAAAAGTAAAAGTAGTAGTTTATTATAATAGGTCAATCTTCTTCTTCTTATCGTGTGGTCAGTGTCTAACCTGGTGTCAGAGTTTTAATGCCGCCCATGGGCCTTTGACTTGGCATCACATGCCCTCGAGAAATATCTCGAGCACATCATAAATATTTCACATGCCGGTTTCCTCACGATGTTTTCCTTAACCGTTTTTAAAGCAAGTGGTAATTAGACAATATGCACATCCGAAAAGTCAGAGGAGCCTTATGTTCAGACTCGAGACCTATGATTTGTCGATCCGCCGGTCACACTACTCGGCTATCACTGCTTAGGTCAATTATAAACATGCATTTTAATGTACCTTTATGTACAATTCGTTCACGAAGAGAGTCCCCTAGATAGTGTCCTGTACGTTCTTTCCATCGGAAAATCAAGATGTATAATTTCTTTAGTCTGTTTAAGAGTTCTCAAAGTGATTCATGTGCTTCTGTAATAATTTATTGGTATTTATATATGTAAATGCTTCATCAAAGGTTAAACTTGTTAAGATAACAAGATACTCTTCTATTGTTCAATTCAAAAAGCTATTTACAGGTCGTCTGAAGCCGTATACAATAAAGCTCAGTAGTAATTTATGCTTGTAAAATCATCGCACACTAGCAATAAATAACATTTTATAGCAATCGTAAGAAATTCAACGTAATTTTCGCGAGAAATCTACCAACATTTGCGATATATAAAGCGTTTTCGAATTACTGGAGTTGCCTGGAGAGATATCTCATTATAAACGAGCGGTTCGAGCGAGCACTTCAAATAGGCGCGTAATTGCGTACACGCCGATATATCAAACAATCTCATTACTGAAGAGGGTGCAATCACACGTCACGTGTTCTTTTTGAAGCGTCCCATCCAATACGTGTAAATAGCAACCCGGCTCTAGTAATTGCGCTTAATACCGTCCCAAAGGCTATTCAGTCCGTTTTCAATGCAAGATTTTATTTTAATTCGCCGACGGTGTTCCCTAGATTTTATCTTGTCACGCCTTTGCTCATTGTGAACTCGAGCATTAACTGGCTCTTCGTTTTTGTTCCAGAAAAAGGCATTTCCAGTGCATTCGTGCGTCTTGTAATAGGATAATGATGTACCAACGCTGTAAGAAAATTCTCACCATACCATAGCCATTATATTCAATATTGAATACAACAATGACTCGAGTGCTATTTAGATAATCGACTGATTTGGGTTTAATATATTATTTAGACAGCAAATGCCATGTACTTCTTGACATTCTATAAATATGACACAGAAGCGAGAAATTCGGCGATCAAAATCAGGTCCAAACAATCACCGTAACCCGGACTCTAGCTATCAGAATTTGCTATCACAATACGCTGAGATTCAATACGACAGCAATAGATAATGTAAGTAAGGAGGAAGTTCTGTGAGCTGTACAAGTCGTTGTATTCTATCAATACGGAAGACAGGAGCATAGTATCACGTAAAGCATAACTCGGGACGGCTGTCAAAAGCGAAACGTCCTATAATTTATGAAGCCGTTCAATTTCGCAATAACATAACTTTCGGCCCTTTTGTTGGCCGCAACGTTCTCTCCGACCAAAGGAATATGGTTAAGATAAAAGTTCTTGTATCGAATAAACCGATCGAAAGCCTTTCGACGACAAAGTCGTGTACCATCAACAAAAGATATTTTATTAATATGTGTATCTGCTGACTTATTGATTTTGTGCGAGATATTTTGCTTTTATGTTGTATTCGGACTTCTATTAAATGTTTCCATATTATTGAGAGATTTTAGTATGAGCTGTCTTTGTTTTACACTCCTTATGTCACAAAAATAAATATCTTAGGTGCAAACGACGGTCAGGCTATCGACTTTAGTTACATTATATTAAGTCAAATAGAAAATTATGTAAATATCTTGTATAACTAATGAAAGTAAAACTAGTAATGTCGGATATAATTAATGAGTAGCGTTTCGCGTACTCTCCGCCAGTGGCTCGCTTACGGGCGGGCCGTCAAAATATTTTGACAGATACCGTATCGCGTAATACGCAAATAACAAACATCACTTACGATTGCCATTAATTATTTAAAAAAAAAACACTTGCGAGAGGCGTTGCTATCTTACTACTATGTACACATGTTAATTAACTGCAATAATTACTTTACAAACATGTGCCTACCTACTTGTCTAGAAAACCACTTTTAATTTTCGTTAACTAAATATTTTGCTGACGTTATTTATATTAATATTTTATTAATAATGCAGAATTCCACGCTCTCAAAACCACACATAAATAACTAATAATATGTTATTTATTGCATCAATCCGATTTTCGAAATATGATGCTATATAATAACAAGCGGAAAATTGTCCATAAATCGTTCCGTTTTGCAAGATCTTCGAACAAACTTTTATGTAACACGCTATGAAAGAATTTTATAACATTTTTACAAGAATGTGGCAATCATTATGACAAATGTATCTCTATATGGAATGTGTTAAGTATTTGCTAACTATCGACATAATGTTTAACAGCTTAAATAATTTAGAGATTATATCTCATGCAATATGCTAATGCCATCTAATTACCGAAAACTTATCCTTAAGACATTGATCACGATATGTGACTTGTCTCTTGCATAACACAAAAAAAAATTAAACCCCAGTAAAAGTAGTTCGACCGTTGCGAAGGAATAGTTCCATGTCAGTAAGTGGGAACTGTTTGTCTGTCACATCGAATTATATATACATCCAAAATCCATAGGTACGTAATAAGTATTTCGTCTCAATCTTACTATCCCATTCTAATAGGTTTCAGTTGATGTGCCTAAGTAAGTACTGATTAGGGAATGCAATCTCGTACGAGATTTCCGCCTAGCGAGATCTCGCGAGACTCAAAACCCAGTCTCGCGAGATCTCGCAAATTACGGGATCTCGCGAGATTGGGAGAATCGCAATTAAAACATATGCAAATGCTTGTTTTAAGAACTAGTAATTGACATGATATGTAATTAAATAGAAACTGCGTTGCTTAGTTATAAAAATAATGTAAGTTTTATTTTAAAAATCAACAGAGTACTTATTATTTTGTCTCTAACTCTAATAACATTTGTTTATGTCTATAATTATTATACCTACTAAAGCTAATCAGTTCAAATTCTTACAATATTGGTAACATAACAATAATTATCTATATTTAGTCTTTTGTAAATTATTACTTTAGTTTCAATAATTAAGAGTAATAGGAGCATTACTTATGGTAAATAAATAGGTACAACAAAACAAAAACTTGACTTCACAAGTTCTTAAATAAATGTTGTGAGATCGTATTAATCAAATAAAAGAAGTTTAAAGTAGAAGTCAGATGAAGTTATCAAGGTACGGAAAGGCAAACTTGCCTTTCCGTTTTTGCCTTTCAGTTTGTCTGAAAATGGCTTCTCAAAAATCACATCATGTCGAGAGTATCATCTGACAGACGACTTCTGATTTTGCATGCAAAATCAGAAGTCGCTGCATTTGTCGATCTCGTTATCTCGCGAGATCTCGTACGAAATTTGACGAGATCCAATCTCGTAAAATATGGCCGGGATCTCGCGAGATCGGGATCTCGGCGAGACGAGATTGCATTCCCTAGTACTGATATCTACGTTCACTTTCTATGTGAATTGTGTAAAGTGAAGATTACTCTGTAGATTTCAGCACGAACCCGTACCAAGCCAGTATACAAAACTAGTTAATGTGAGTATATTGATATTTGCGCAACTGTAACGGTTTACAAATTAGCCTCTCAGTTTTATCTGTACATTAAATTATGGTCTTAAGGGAGAGCTCTAGCTTAAGTTTGTATGTAAATTAAGTGATTTTTATTATGTAATTATTATTATTATTTTTAAAGTATGTATCAAAACATTTATTCATCAAATATAAGCTAACAGTTTACATGAAATCGCTTAAATCTAAGCTAATAATAAAATTACTTAAATTACATAACAATGTTACTTAATTAAAGCTATTTTTTCTAACAAGATAAAATAGCGAAGTAATGATGTGCTTGATACTTGTGCTAATCGTTATAATAAAAAAAATATGATTTTTGGGTTATGATATGAAATGAAAAAAATGTGTGGTGTGTTCCAAATAAACAAAAGAAATAGTGAAAATTCGGGCGCCAGGAGCACACACAAAATAACCAAGCCAAAATAGCCAAGGATAAACTCACCTGCGGGAGCCTGAACAATTTATCTTCAAGCGGTAGGTATAAATAAGAATAAAGCATTGTAAAATGATCACTTTTATTACCCGTAGGTATTATTCCTTTCTAAAATTAACTAGCTACTTAAATAATTTGTGAACACAACTTCAGGTTATACGAAACAACATGAACCCGTACATATTAGGATTGCTGTCTCTCTGGTCTAGTGGTTACAAGTGCTACTGCTATGTATGCACGAGGTCTGTGTTCTATTCCCGCGTCGGATAAAGTGTTATTGGGTTTTTCAGAGATTTCTCAGTTGCAGCCCGTAATCTGGATATTTGTGGCTGGTTGATTGCAATATTTTCACCCTTTTTTACATGGCTATTAGACATAACTGGCGAAATGTGGGAACACCTCTGTCCAATTTTTTTGGGATATAGGTATGATGTTATGTATTCGCGATGAACGACAAAATTCGCAGTTGATAAAACCATTAATCAGGTGCAGCTGTGTGGTCAATTATAGGTAAATAGGTACTTCAAGATTCGGCCAGACTTTTTGATGTTGGCTAAAGGAAAACGTTATGACAAAAAATGCCTTTCAAACATGGGTCTCGCTAGACGTACAACGAGACGAACATTTTAAATATACACCACTAATTTTTAGTTAGTACAAATACTTAAAGGGCTTAACAGCTGTTTTCGTTATTTAAGTTTAACTAAATAGTGGCATTTAGAAAAAACATTTTGTTTTTTTCACTTTTACGGTACACAGGTACGGATACAGCCTATTTTTTTTTTGTACTACTTAAAAAATAGTGGTGTATTTAATTGAAACAAAAATGATTGTCAATTAAAAAAGTAGCACTTAAAAAAATTATTTACACATTCAATAAAAGCATTTTCTATAGTAATCGTAAACAATCGATCGAATAGTTGCACCTGTAGATTTATAGTAAACCGTTGCCAGTCACCGCCCACGAACATCGGAATGACCCATCACGATCATATTATTCATCGGATTCGTGAGAATTAAAGTAAACAATTGGTAATCGATGCGGTAGCGACGGTTCGTTTGTTTTTCAATGAAAATGATGAAGTTATAACCCATACTTTTGTATCGAAAAACATACAGGAAGTCTAGCTGAAGTCTGAAATATTTTGATTCGTAGAAGCTTTCGAAATACCGAATTCCATAAATGTTGGATTTATGAAAAATTATTGTCGTTCAGGAAAATGTGCTTTATTGGAATACTTATTATGCAGAATACTTCTCTTCCCTATTATTTATTCGACAAATTCATTTGGAAAAAAATCGTCTACATCTGGGTTCCCTAGATATATGTCCCCTATTAATACCAGGGGGCAAGTCTTTACTAAGGGGTAAAATTTGTTAATTTGTACGTTTTTTATGTTGGAGGTAATGCCCAATACTTTTCTATAAAAAGCTACAGTATATTATATGTTATGGTAGGCCTCCATTTAAACGAAATTGAAAGGCAGAATCTAGTATTTTATATGTTGCTTAGGCTTCCGTTTTACATTTTAAAGGTAGTTTATTGATTAAATAAAGGAAATACTAAGCAAAAACTAATTTTTCACAATTCTTAACTCAAATATTAAAAATCTCTATATCAACATCAAATATTCTGACACAATCTCAACAACTAAACAAATGACAAACAGTAATAAAACTGCGCCTTAACAGCGGCAAACTTGTCACTTTCTCCGCGCGGTCGCAGACAGTCCTCGTCAGATCTTCTCCAGCGATTATTTCCATTAGTGACCATTAAGCATTTAACTCGATATGATTAGAACACGTCACGACACCACACACAGTTTGCCAACACCATAAATCAAGCGATCTGGTTCTTCGATTCGAATTTGCACTGCGTTTACGTAACGTGAGCTAACGTTAAGAGCGCGTGAAATTTCTGTTACAAAATAGTTTGATCTTTGTTTTTCTTGTTGTCGGTTGGTTGGGAAATGCCGATGATATATCTTTATTATTGTGTAAATATTGCACGTGCTCATCAAGAATTGGGTTAATTTTTTTGCGTAGTTATGGGGTAATAAGGTGTGACTGTAAATAGTTACATTGTGCAACGCCTGAGCTACACATGAATGGTTAATGCACAACTTTATCCTACATGTATGTGGAAAATATTAACTAGAAAAACGAACAGACTAGGTAGGTAGATTATTAAGGTTTTTGTTCTAATTCTTCCGCTGATCTATTCTGATTAATTTTGTTACGATCGACCTATCACAACTAGCCACAGTTAAATCGTATCTCCGAGACTCTTCGATCTTCACTTTGCTTTTCTGGGATCTGTCATGTTGATTCTGGTTTTCAGGAATTGGACTGAATAGGAATTGTACGGTGAAAAAATTTACTTTCAAAGGAAAAGATTAAAAGAAGACGTTTGCGGGCTAAAATAACACAACATTTAAATGATAATCAGTTCGTCACTTCGGCCTTAATGACGCCACAAGCTCATCTTTGCATTTATAATAACTGTAATTCATTAATTGAAGTATGGTCTGTCGCCAAGTTTCCATCAGCAGCCACCAACAGCGCAATTAGGCCATTGTCGCTCATTAAACTTTTGATTGGTTTTGAAACAATAATTACAGCGTGCTCTATTTCTTAATTGCTTTACTAATTAGTTCTATTGCAGTAACCGTGACAATACTAGTATTAGGAAACACTGTTTTAAGTAAGCGTGCTTAATCTGTTTGAAAGCTTGGTATTTTATTGGTTTGGTGTCAAGTTCTGATTAGTTCTATTAATTGTTAACTAATCATAAACATTATCATCCAACAGGTCATAAAATTCCTATATGATTTACACACATCTTTTTTTTTTTCATGATACGTTAGCACTTTCAGTCGGTAACGTATCATGCTTTCCAGAAAACTTACCCTGACTAAATACAGTAAAAAATAGAGCATCGTTAAGCACATTCTATCTGTGATATTAGATATTCATTGATAAATTATAACAAAATTTCTTAGTAACAGTAGCTCAATGCCGAAAAGTACACGATTACGAAAATTACTCTCACTGCCAAAACTAACAGATCCCTTATTCACAAATCACATAACATCCGTAATGTCAATGACACCTCACGGATGCGGTTGCGCAATGAGCACCTTGACAGTTACACAGATGACGATCGACGTGATGTAACGATACCAACACGACGAAACGCGTCTGTTGTACATCTAACGCTTCATACATTCACCGGCAAAACTAAGCAACCCGTATATATACAGCCATGTATCGTAAACCAAGAAGAATATTCCAGCACTGGCGTAGGTCGTCGGTAGAAGAAGCTCTCGATGAGATGAAATGCATGTGATAGCGTAGGTAATTGCACAATAAACTATTGTTCAGTAAGCAAACGTTATTCGTATGAATGAACTTATCATCAGTATTATGATTACTATCACAAACCCTGATCGCGTATATAGCTCGATGATTGAAAATATTAAATGGGAAATAGAGTTTGGTTTTAGTGCTGTTATAAACGTTTTATTGGTTTAGAAACAGTTTTCATATATATTTCATGAGGGATTGAAAACTGGATTCTGAATGTGCTAGTAAATCTGAACTGGATTCTATGACATCTATGCGCCTTTTAACAGAAGAAGACGAAGGCGATGCAGAACTAAAGTAAATCATGAAGTGTGCTCTGTAGAGAATTTTTTTTTACAATTTTGAAATTATTTCTTGAGATCATGACCTGCCTATTTTGTGGACTATGACTTCTCACGACTATGATCTCGTCTCTTAGAATCACATCGTTGAATTCCAGCTTTGGATATTACATTTAATTTCAAGATATATTATCAAGATTCTTGCTCCATTGAAATTAGAGAGATATGACGTGCTATACGTGCTTTCAGAAATTGCGACAAGATAGAAAGTTTATTATTTCTGAGTATATTCAGCAATTTTGGAGAAGCTTCAAATAGAAGTTGGATATTATTTTATGAGTTAACTAGTGGAAAAGGTTTTTTGCTAGCTCTGTTAACACTTCAAACAACGTGGTCTTAAGTCATCAACAGATAACCCTAATGGAGCGTTTGTCTCCGCTGGTGGTCGTAGGTGCGAATCACCACCCTTTGTTTTATACGATGTACCCGTTTATAGCACCTACATATAATGGCGTTACTAAAATTAATATCGTCAAACATTTCTAAACAACATCATTTAATATTTTATAGAACCATTTGGGCCATAAAATACCCACTTTAGAAATTTTATCGTCTGGCACACCTGTAGTTATTGCTTTATTTTTTTTACATAGCCTGTGCGCGACCTGGGGCAGTGAAACAGCACGAAGATCCTAATTTAGCTAGCAAATGGTTCTAGCAATATAGTCTTTAAAGCAACCCATTACTCCAAGGTATAAAATTTGCCTTGCAAATACTCTACTAGCCTGTCAGTTCTTTTTATGCAATATGCTAAACTCCTTTTTTATTTCTTAAATAAACTGTCATCAAGTCTCAGCGATTTGTATGCAACAGATATCTGTCTCCATTAAAATTGTGGTGGGCTCCATGCTACATGAAAGCTCTTGTAAGATGTTAATGAAATGATGTAAAGGTCTGAGAACACGGTTCCGTCCGGCGCAGGTAGGTGGCGCCTACGTCGACAAGTCTTGCAGTCGCCTTGGGTCGTGTTATTAGCATAATATCACCTATACTAATGCCGTCCAACAGTATCGTTGTTTATTGCTTTAGATTTCACTTTGATTTAGGTAAATATTTTGATCAGTTAATATGTTGCTGGGATTCGATTTCTATCCGAGTTATTAAGCGTCTGATTTCGCCATACTTATCAATGACCCCGTGGTCATTGATAAGTATGGCGATATCAGACGCTTACTTGGTTACTAAGATACTTTAATTTCTGTTACTTTACCTTTAAAAACAAAAATTTCGTATCACCTATATATTTCCGTATTTCATTATATTGAAAGACCAGAAACTTGTGAGTAATAAAAACATACTCTAACGCTACCAAATATATTTATTATTATACTTAATTTTATACTTTATACTTTAAGCCTACGTGATAAATTAATTAAAATATACTCTTCATATAAATCTTTCGTAATGTTATATAATGAATATTTTCTCCTAGTAAAGAAAGTACCAAATACTGCGAAATTTTACATACCTGTCTACAATTGAATCATTTGACACAACCCACGCGCTATTATTGTTATGTAAATTCACCATAATCTTCATTCATAACTTGAAGTAGTATTTTTACTAAATATAGATACTTGTAGGTGATTGATAGCACGGCGCCGATTTGGAGAGAAAACTCGAAATGGAAGTGGAGTCATCAACCTGACTATTGTTAACAACAGATGAATGAACTTATGGTTTTATGAAATGTTTTCGTCATCACCTATGTTTTCAAGAGTGAGTATGTCTTTTTCTTTTAAATTTCCTGTAGTCTAAGCGGCTTGATGGATTTATAACAAAAGAGGTACTGGTAGGTACATCTTGATACCTGAAGTGGTATCCTATACTATATGATTGTTCGTGCTCATTGGGAAAGTTACTAAACCAAAAAAAACACCACGTAAATACTTAACACATAAGCAATTAAATACTACTAAACCAGATCACTTTTCCAGTATTATGACGCATTATGGCAAATCTTAGATTGAAATAAAATAACTCATAACCTTCCTGCCCTTATCTGATTTGTATGGGGTTCGCGGAGTTTGTTTTTTTATCCATCCATACATCTTTAAATACCTCACAATAGTCACTTTCTTCCTAGTTATATTATCTTTCGCACAATTCATCCATCGTTTCCTTTGCAGTTTTCTTCTATTGTAACCTTTCAACTCAAAACTTTCCTCATTCCACTGAACTAAAAAAACCGTCTATATTAAATTGTTTTACTTATAAATCATCACATCAACTCCATTGACAGCCTTAAGCCAACGACTATCGAGAGTCCCTTCCCTAACACTTTTTTATTTGGTTTATCTATACAAAGATCATTTAGGAATAACTCGACTATTAGCAGAATAAACTACTGAATATGTAATCGATGAAAGTTGGTCAAAAGTATATTTAATACTACACAGCACGTATGATTTACTTCCTCTTCTTAGTTCTTCTAATGCAACTCCTCCAAATCACGAATTCACAGTCTTAGAAGGAATCTATTTATAACGCAATAATATTCCATGAATTCATCCAAGTGTCGCTTTGATTTATACGAATACTACGTTGTAAAAGTAATCTTAAATATCATGGTCTCAACCTGACCTTTTATTTGTAAAAGAATTTCCATTTACACTTTTATGTTCCTTTGTTACGTTCCCAACATATCTACAAATCAAGACGTTATGTTTACTGTACATTTGTACGTTTTTACTGAAAAAGGCATACAGTTATTTACAAGAAATCGGATTCCTTTAACAAAAAGAGGTATTTTTGGTATGCTGTTAATCATTTTGACCTGTAGATGTGAGCATGAGTTGTTACATTAATTATGTTTAAGGATCTGCACAGACAAAGAAAATGTCAGAGAAGATGAGTCTTTAGTAGATAGGCCAGCAGTATCAAGTTTATATTATAAACAGGAAATTTGGATGAATTTGAGCCAACTGTGTGTGAGCCCTTAGGCACCTCGACTGCCACAGTGAACCAGCAGTTTGCATTCGATTAGATGTAAATTTATTGAAAACACGAGTTCATTAGTTGCACTAATTGCGATCTCCATTCCCATGAACTGTAGATTGACCTTAGCGTTCATTCGACTTAATATTCATAGATACGGGAAGAAGACGTTGGTAACTTACCTCTATCATTTTTCTTAAACCAGAAAGAAAGTAGCGTACAGAACAATATGTCAAAGGGAGCTAAGCTAAAACTTTCTACGTGGGAGTAACGTGGGAGGCACGGTATCAAGTAGCATCGTCTAAATCATACGTAATCTGTTATTTTTATGATATCCAAATATTTGTGTTTGCGTAACAGAGTAATGGTCAGTGAGTCAGTTTAGAGCGCCATTACGTTTTGCCCCAGTTAGTTTGGTCACAGCACAGCGTTTTGTCTCGGGGATTATCTGGCGGCGCCTCTACACCTCGGCCCAAATACCAGATCGTATACCTATTTGTTCCGTCAACACTGATTAGTGTACCACTGAAGGTGACCTTTGATACAAGGTTTCATGTCTTCAACGTTAGTCAGCATCCGATACTAAACATGGGCGTCCCCCGTTGAACACTACGAGTCATTTTTGGCACGCTTTGTAGATGACTAGGTGAGCTGTGTGAGCGATGTACCTACGGCCAGGTATCTGTGTACCTTACCTGGTGTAATTAATTAACCGTTTATAAATTATAATATGGTACGCGATCTGGAACCCACATGTTACGAATTTATCATGCACTTTCTATTGAGTAAAATATTACAAGAAAGTAACTTCGATAAAACGAATGTGTTTTATGCGGAGTACCTTATTGAAGAAAGCTTTTATCACCATAATTTCAACATTTTGACAGTAAAACAAGATGTATGTTCGCCCATCCTTCATCGGACGTGTATTGTTTAAAAAACCGGTCCTCAGTAACAAGTCAGGTATTCTAGGTAAAGTAAAGAAGAAGAATAGCATTCCAAGTTTTACTCTCAAATATAACGAGCATTTAATGGCATTAGTTTTACCATGGTTAAACATCTGTGAACTCCGTCCAAATGGGGCCGTTATAGTGTGTAAAGTGCACTCATAACTTCCGGCTGTAGACACTATAAAATGCTGGTAGGTACCCCGACTATAAAACAAGACGTGAGTTTCTATTGCAAGAAGGTACACATGACAAAAGAACGAAGTGTACAGGCTGGCATCCAATAACTGTGAAGTACCTACGGAACAGTGAGAGAGAAAAGCGTAGACGAGAACTAAAAAATGGCACGAAACCATTGTTTCTAGATCAATTAACACCCTTTTCATCATTATCATCATCTGCCTCGCCTTTTCCCAATTATGTTAAATTCTGCTTACAGTCTAACTGGATACATTTTTTTTTATACAGGGCGTCTCGCAGTGCACTCTTCTGAGGGGTGGCGCTGCTATCTGCTTAACCGGTCAAACCTTTGGACGACTTCAATACACAAGGCCTCCAGCCAGGACTCTGTTCGGTAAGTATTCAAATTATCATCCCAATGAGTCTATCATACATTCTTAAATATCCAAAGTTGAGCTTATGAATTCGTCGGAATTGACTCTGATTATGCAAACGAGGTCTAGTACAGCTTTGTTAGAAGCGTCTTCTGAGCTTTTTCCCGACTATATTGGGGTCGGCTTCCAGTGTAACTGAATACAGTTGAATAACAGTACTCAATACTATACTACTACACTACTACTATACTATATTTTTTATGGAGCCACTGTTTACCTGAACTCCACAACCCAGTGACAGAGTAACACGATTGGTTAAAATGGTCGTCAGACTTACGGGCTTCTTACTACTACAACTGTCAAAAATATACAAATGAAAGCCGGGACCAACTACTTAGCGAGCTTATCCCAAGCACGGCTTCTTGGTATGAAATTAGTGGTCACCGTCCCCGGACAGACCTGGATAAGCGTTCCCTAACATTTGATCTACCCATGCGGCTGTTATTATTTACCACAAACCCCTCAAATCAAACATTCCTCCTTATGAAACACAAAATACTATCTTAAAGAAAAAAAACTTAATTCTTCGTTACATCCACATGAGCATATAGAAAATCGTAAAAGTATTAGGTTACCTGTAAACCTGTGAGTTTCGTCTGCTGTACATTAGGCTAAGCACATAAAGTAATAACAGCATCTTCTTAGGTTCGCTGGTAGTTCAGACATTTATAATTCAAATAAATAAACAGGGTTGGTAAGCGAATAATAAAATGCTAGAAATAAATCGTGTTCAGCGTAAACGCTCCATTTGTTTTGAATTTAATATGTATTTTCGTATATTATAATAAAATGAGTGATGGAAATGAATTGTTTCATGAAACAAATCCACATTAATTTAAATAATTAATTTAATAATTGGTAATTTTTTGCAACACTCAGGGAGGCAGAAGGCGGGTGAGGCGATAGTACTGATTTCTAGAAGTACCTACAAGTATTCAGCAGAATTTCCCAAGGAGGTAGGTACGTGTCATTTTCGATATACCACCCCGTTCTACAGATGACTCATGCAAATACACCGCGTTAGATCCCCAGTTAAGTATTAAATCAACATGTTCCAAATAATATGGGTTAAGTTCTACGAACCTATTGAAATGTGATACTGTTGTAGCGTTAATTGCAAAACGAGTTGTTCTGTAGTATGACTCGGTGGACCAGAATTTCGTATGTAATTATTGCATGTAAGAACTGCAAATTACGGATCTCCGGAATAGTGACGGGACATTTTGTGGTGATGTAACACTGACGCAGGCGCAACTAACTGACGCATACGATTTTGTTTTTTGTTAGGACAAGCAAATGAAGATCACATTCCATGCAGTGAGTCAGTACTTTCTCTCAAGTGGTATCGATGATTAATTGTAGTTTCATTGGTGAGATGTTTGGTATTTAACCCTTTGATCTTTTTAATTAGCTATGAAGCGCACTGAGGCGCCATGTGAAATATTGATGAAGTGACTAGAAATTTTATCGTTTCTTTTTTAAGAAAAATAATTTCCAATGTACTTTTCCTCTTGGTGAATTTTTGACATAAGCGATATTTCGTTCTTACACTTTACAAAAAGTCTTCGAATGTTTCGAAGAGGCTTTCGAAATTTCGCACAATCGTGACAGTAAATAAACGATTCCTAATGAGGTGTGTTGCGCACTGAGTAAATAATTACTTCCCAGTGATTTAACACTCTTACGTGTAAAAAATAAATAAAAAATTTAAAGATTTACGAAATGCATTTTGACGTCCACTGTACCTACTTCCAATATAGACTTGATTAATAACTGCTGACAAAACAAAACAGAACAGCCCCGCAAGAATCCACAGTACTTCAGATATATTATCAGCTTAGTTTTGTCCGAACTCTATTTGATTTGTTTGGTATTTAGTCATTTACCAGATACCGGTGTATCATCATTACGTTGAAGGTGTTCCAGTTGATTTTTTCAACCTAATATAGGTAAACAGAGTTGTAACAAGCTACAAAGATGATGAACAATCTAGAACGAAGCAAGTGCTATTGTTTCAGGTTAGATCATCATCAAACTCATCAAAATAATCTAGGACAGTCACCTGTTCAAACTTCCTATACCTACCAACTGGCAGTCTCAACCACATTGATCGATGGATCAGTGGTTATGGCTACTCATCTGAACTTAATTGAAAAATAAGGACCATACTTAGATAAACTGTTAATGATATAACTTGCAAATTGACTGTTGACAGCGCTATAGGTGATGAACGATGCTTGAATGACCGGTGACCTCTAGCAGAAGTAGGTGCACACTCATAATATTACGCGGATGATATAAGCGAGCTAGTGCCCTGAATACCAGACTAATACCCACTTAATGTTGAAGTAAGACATACTCATCTAATGGGTGTGCGAAAAAATTAGGTTAATCCATTAAAGAATGGGCGCAAAGAATTTTCGTATGACAGAATGAAAAAGAGATTTTTGGATGACATAATGTAAGTACTGGTGAGAATTGTGAATTTTTGTAAATGTTATGATTGACCCGTAGCTTAACCTTCGGTCGAGTCGTGTGGCTGTTATTACTTATTGTCGAGTTCACTCATCATGGCGATGGTGCAAGTAAAAACTTTTATTAACAAAACCTACACTGACACCCTGCTATGCAAGCTATAAAAATAAGATACCTGAGGATGTTATGATGGAGAACGTTAATAAAAACTTTTTTAAAACGACTTAATAATAAATACCAACAGGTTTAAAATACGGCAATAAAATTAATGTTTGTAAGTCTCGATAAAACTCGGGAATGGCTGGACCAATTCGGCTAATTTAGATCTTGAAATATTCATGGAAGTCTAATAAAGGTTTAAACTGTGAGAAAATATAGAAAAAAATCTGGAAAGTGATCAAAATAACAATTTAAGCATCCTTACGATCTGTTGTTATCTGTCAAACATTTCGTGTTCGTCCCATATTGTCCGTACAGTCCTCGGCATCCTCTCAAATTAAAGAACGTATTTCAAGAAGGTTTTCGGATTAACAACTTATATATAATTTTGTACAATATTGGGATTATTGCGTATTTATATTTAAAAAATACGAAAAGTTTAATAGTGCCGCCATGACACGATTAACATATTTTTGGTTGTCAATGAATGCGTACGTTCTGAAATTATTTTGTTACTTTGAAAGAGTTTAAGCTGCTTATAAAGTCTTATTTTACAGAAATCATTATACTTAATTAAAAATGACGATAGAGCGTAATTAAAAATGACGATAGAGACGAACTTCGATAATTATCTGTAAATATTATAATACTGTCTTGACTTTAAAGACTGTGCAAAAGTAAATTGTATGTTACATAGAGACACGCAGCGCAGTAGTTCAGTTCAAAATTATGTATTTTGTACTTCGATTATATTGATCGAAGATTTTGTATCTTTCAAAATCAATGCATTTAAGTAAGGTAGTTAGGTTATCTAGTTAGGTTAGCTAAAGGGTAGGTATGGTAAGATAGGTTGGTTATATGTATACATATATGTTGTAATTTTAATTCTACCTAACAAAAAAGGTTTAAACAGCACATTAGAGACTCGTTTAATAAAAACCAGTAGTAGTTATTATTGTTTTAGAACTATCTGTTTTTATTAAAAATATGTATTTCTCTAATGTATAAAATTCTCGTGTCACAGTGTTTGCAACAAAACTCCTCTCAAACGGCTTGACCGATTCTTATGAAATTTAAAGAGAAGATATTTTATTATGTCCGTCTCAGAATAGGATGTAAAATAATAAAAACTAAATAAAACTTAAAAATTGATTCTAAGGCTAAAACTAGTTTGTCGGGGCAGCGAGTATTATGAATGAAATAAATAGCAAAAAGCCACATATTTCCAAAACAAGAGTTATTTTACACCTGTTTGAGTTTTTTTATAAGTAGGTAATGTGTCATTGTGTTTTTTTTTGTAATTTTTTTTTATACTAAACAAAAGAAAAAATAATTAAGTAAGTTAATACATTTTCTAACTAGATTGGTTGTAATAGATACGTATAATTTTTGTATTTTTTTTTATATTTTATGAGTGCTACCTCATTAACCCTCATAAAATACAGCCGAGTTGAGAAGAACCTGTTTTATAACCTCTGTAACACTTGATGCGATCTAAGACTTACTTAAACAAAAAATACCTGCAGAAAAAAGAATACCACACAATAAAATGACAAAAATTATACGTATGATAACAACCAATCTATTTACAAAATGTATGCTCACTAATAACTTAGTTTTATATGTGAAACAAGAATACCTACAATCATACAACATCATATCACGTCTACCAGTAGGGTAAGGTGGTACCAGTAAGAGGTGTATTGTGAGACTATAGGTACCTACTGTACAAGTGTACACCCACCTACCACCATGTAATATTGGGCCTTTTGCCATTCTGTCCAAGCAACAATGCAAATTCCGGGCTGTTAGAGAAAAATTACAAATGAAAAAAGCCCAATACCACTTTGCCCAAACTGGGCATGGGACTCACTGCCACGTACTTTACAATAGCTCTTGCGACAATGACGGAAAAACAAACAAGAATAAAAGCGCATTCTTAGTAGATACAATTAAGTAATTTAAGTAGAAATCGCTGCAGATAATCAGATATAAGTATCTAGTTAGATGATCATAATGTGCCGTTTCCCACTACGCAGTAAGTAATTGATCGTGAGATAAGATCGATATCTTCCGATGATCGATAGTGCAGATCGGAAGAGACCTAGAAAGTGGGATAAATCGTGATTTTACTAATTATTCGAGTTACGTTAGCCATTGCGACAAACGTTTGTCTCCTTCTTGCAAATACGAGAAGATTTATAGCTATTAATCAGGCTACAGCGGTTACCGTGTTGGTTTTATTACGTGATCGAATGGATAATAATGTGTTTATCTTAAGTTTGTTTCATAATGACCTTTTAAGTGTTTTATATTAGCCAACACTAATGTTTAGCACGGTCAGTATCGCAATTCTGGCGCTACGTTCGCCTGCATTTCTGCACTTAATTAATCCAATATCAAACTTAACATCACACCTGTGCTTCTCGAAGAGTTAAGTAGAGGTGTGCTTACATTTAGCCAGTTACCCAGTAAGCCTATGGCCGTAAAGCGGGCACAAGATTGAACTGCGGGCTGCTACTGAAAAGTTTTAGATGGATCCCAATATTTTTTTCTGACCCAGGAATCAAGAGAACCTTTTGCTAGGTAGTAGAGCTTGCGACCATTGCGATTTACTGCCCTAGATCAACAAGGCAGTTAATCCAATGTTAGCAGGTCAAACATCACAGTAGGTAGGTACCTACTTAACTGGAAATGCTGACTGCGGTCAGGATGCAAAAAGAAAAGTAGCTCCGACTATAAAAGGGTCTTTATAGTCATACCAAGAAGTGACGGCAAAAACATCAGTAACTCAAAGGGACAGGGGAATGAGTTGTAAATTTTCTAACATAAAATTTTTCAAGCGAGGTCGCGGACTATAAAATTGGAAATGAGCCCAGCACTTAAACTCCACGCTCACAAATTAGTCAGGTTGACATGCCTGTGTACACTCACCACGGGCTATTTCGCATTAATTTAATGGTAAAAGGCGTTGTTTAAAATATTGTACATGCATCGTCGTAAATAGTTTTATGGACATGAATTCATTTGTTTTTATTTTACACTTTTTCACCGACGACATGTTCTTTTAGACGTTCGGCATTATTTTAAATGGCAGCTTTTAGTTTAAACATTTCTAGGCGTTATTGCGACGTAAAGCTGTATTGAAGCTATAAAAAGGATTCTTTATGTCTTTTTGGGTTCCTACACACTTAAGAATTTAACCTAGCATCTCAACACTTTAAGTTAAGACACTTACATGACATATGTAGGTACTATACGTGTAAGGATAATGCAAACATCGTTTTGATATTTACTATACCTACTTATTAAAAATCAGGCATGGGAATCGCAAAGGCTATGGCTACTGCATTGGTTAAGTTTTACGAAAATGATGTATCTCTGAAAATGATGATGATGTTTATTTTTTAAATAATACAAAATAATATCAAAGCACAGAATGTAAAAAAGAGTAGTGAATTTGTGAAGAAATGTTGGGATTTAATTAAAAACTAGAATGAAGTCATGTAAATTCCCGAAAAGTTGAAAAAAATTAAAAGAAATTGTTTTTCCTAACGAACCTTTACTTAAACCCTCCTCTTACAATACCGAATATGACATGAATAAAGTTCAACTTCTCAGGCTTGTTGAGTTGGTTGACCTTTTTTCTAAAAGTTCCCATTCCTAACAGTAGCGAAAGCAATTTCATTAAACCTCTCTTATGTTTGCTGCTTGTAACATGTCAAACTATTCAAATACCCATTTACGGAACGGATGAAGCTTCTTTTCTATGTGATATTTCATAACGTCATATTGCCATTATGAAAAGCGCAATATCATACCGGTGTCGTATTTCCGCCATCCCTCCGATGGTGCGCATGATTCGCCCATTGTAAGCTATCAATGGAGACAGTCTGATAGAAATCATTTACATTTGGAACGACTGATAGTATGTAAGTAGGTACTCGGAAACGATCGAGCGCTTTTACTTAAGTAGGTAGGTACTTAGATAGTTAGGGAAATGTAAAATGTGAAGTGTTATGTAAGGTTTATCTTATTAAAAAACCCACATCTCCAGATCTCTATTTTACTTTTATCCTTTCCTCGTTGAAAATGATTAGTTTCTTTTGTGCAAATTAGTTTCTTTGCAACTAGACAGACACAATAGTTTTTAACATAACATACTATCATCATAGTAATGTTTAATATGACATTTTTATTTTTAACAATAATAATTTAAACAAATAAGCAATATTGAAATACAAGGAATTGATAGTGTTATTCGCGTTTCAAATAAAAGTAAGGGTTATAATGTGGTCGAAGAAATGGTTCCAAAGATTATGAAAATAACTTTTTTTAACTTCCTGGCTAATTTTACTGTACATAATTATTATATTTATAAAGAACGTCAATTGGTGTAATATAATTGTGGACTATTCAAACGATAAGGACCAGAAATTAAATAAGTAGTTTATAATTGATACTTATATCGTATCCAGCTACATTATCACATTGCAATTCATTCAAATGTTGCAATTCCGACAGTAGAATCACTGATTCACTAGTGGGACAGGTTCACTATGGGATCACTAGCCCTTACGTAGTTTTCTTGCTCGGCAGCGATGTCTCCTTTTTCAGAGAGACTATGTTAGGGACCACGAACGGATGTTGTTGACAACAATGAGACACTGCCGGAGATAATTGAACGAAGAGTGGCAAATACAACCCACATAGGTAAAACTAAGCGACATTTATTCATAAATCAACTAGTGACACAATTAAATAAGAACAACAAAGAACATCTAGCAATTAATAATTCAATGTAGCCAATGTACCATGACTTCCTTAGCGCACACTAGTATTCATTACACGTCCCATTGAAGAGATCTTTGACTTTGATATATTATCCGTTTAAGTGCTAAAAGGACAGACACTATTAAATTACATAGGCAGTAACTTTGATCATAGATACATTGAGTAACGTATGATTAACAGGCTTCATCGCTTGTACCTATTCACTGCGTTCAGGGTATGAGTGTTCCCTGATACGCAGTACTTGATTCCAACTGGTGTACACAAATAGAAGTTGTTTCTTGGGCCGAGCAAGGTTAGTTCTTTCGTACCAAGCCAGTCATTAAACAAATAAATATGTACTCTTATTACCCAGTATTTATATGCCCAACGCGTGAAGATAAGTTTATTCCCGTTTTCTAGTAATTCTAGCAGATTAAGAGCTTTCTGTTGCCTTTTTCTTAGTATATTGTTATTGTTTCTGCTTATTAGTTTTAGAAGACGTGTTTATTTTTTCTATTATGAATTGAAATATATCACGTTCTACGGCTTCACTGAGATCATGTACGAGTATATGGAAATATTTACTCAAGTGTCTACATCTTGGATAAATGTGTGGACCACCTAGGTGCCACACGTTGTACCTACTTAGGTAAAATAAAATACATAACTGTCTTTGCTCACTCTTTGACTCTCAAGTAATAGACGAACGGAACATACACCTACCTTCTGTATCAGATTTTTTGTTCAACTCTAAAAGCTTGAAACGTTTGCAGCGTTGCTGCTATTCGCACCTGATATTTTGGGAAGCCTTAAATAAAAGGAGTTGGATATTGAGTATTGACAAAGAGATTTTAAGATACTAAAGAGAGAACAAGTAAGAAAAATGTCATAAAAAACTTTGATCCCACGGGTCAGTAACGCCCTCTAGAATAATATAACAATATTGAAGCGGCAGTGGAGCTTACCAAACTAAACTCATAGACTTGTGTCCGCTCGGGCACAAGTATCAGATGACAATTTAGTCCGTGATATCCAATCGATAACTCAGTACTCAAACTCAAAGAACATAACTCAGTACTCAAAGAAATTCAATACTTACTGTATTGAATTTCTTTGAGTACCTACTGAGTTATGTTATACGGAACCAACGGTATACGAAAAAAATAAAGTGCAACCAATTTTTTTCCTCGTAAAATGCACGCAAACTCGTCCATAATCTATATTTAGCGATAGTAAACAGTTTTGTTAACCAACTGGCGGTGGCCGCGTCGGCGCCGGCGCCGGATTGACATTTATAAGGGGACCTTGCGCGGAACAATTTGCGAACAATGAAAGACCTGTCATATGTTCCCGGAACCCGTCGCAAAGGAGTGACCTCAGCCACCGACCTCTACACTTGCAAACGTGCCGAGTTACACAAAAGAACCATGTACGAAGGAAAATATGTGCATTGTGGACGATGCATAGGAGTGTAAGGCCAATTGGATTCTGTCCGTGAAGAGCGATTGATGCTATCTTTGTGGAAGATTCCGTGGAAGAGATTTGGTGTCTTTATTTTATTAGAATGATGCAGATGCAGGTTAAAATGGCAGTTGAGCCCACATCTTGTCTATAATGTTGTTATTGGAAGCCTCGTCTGCTGCGTAGTTATAACAAGACAAAGACAACGAAGTTCTTTAAAAAACCTAGGTTAGATTAATAGGGCAGATGTCCGCAACTCCATGACTAAGCGCGTATTTTGAGCACGGTTTAAAAAATCTAAGGAGTAGGTAAACATAATCGTTCCGTGATGATAGCGTCCTTTATTTCTGCTGTAGTCTGTAAAGCTTAAGCTTAAAAAGCTATTGTTCAAAATGCGTCAAAACGAATGCATGTTTACCTAAATATCACTATCATCACTACTAACAATTTTTCATACAATGATGTCAACCTGAAATATAAATAGGTACTTCCCGAATGAAAAGGTGATGTTAGATTTAGCAAGCTGGACTTGCTATTTTGATAACCTGTTAAGACCAAGAAATAAATCAATGCAGTTCCAGACTCCCCAGAAAACATAGATTTTATGAAACAGATTTACCTGCTGTATATGAAACATAAATTTATAATTAAGTCATTGTTCAAAGTCTGTTTATTATCTCAGTAATAAATGATGATTTCGAGGAAACATAATCTGTTATACAAACGCCTAAAATTGAACCAGTAGGTACTTCGGATAAAAACTCATGAGCTATCAGTAAACTAGGTATAGTATTAGAAATCTGAGTCATTTTGTTTTATTTTTGGGAAATCTGTACCAGACGCTGAAGGTAATTCTAAAAATTATTCATGAGTGTAGGTAATCCTGACTTAAAATTGACGCGTATTTTATGTAACTTTCGCTTTGCAATACATTTTGTTGGGCGCCAAGTTTGTTCACATATAAACGACTGCAACAAAATTGTTATTAGATCTACATATATCATCCATGTAAAAGTACATAATTATATACCTACCTTATCACAGAAGTAAACCTCAAATTTCTATCTATTCAAGCAATACCTGGAATCAGTTATAAATCAAACTTTATCCTCACAAGTTACGAAACGACGGCCATGCAGTCAACATCAGCGATCCAAGATTAGTGTGAAGCAAATTGCTCAACCTGAAGTTCCCACAAGTGCGTCAGTGTACCCGATTAGGTAACGATCAGCCGGATCTACAGGCTCATTAAAAGAAAAAAAGATCATATCGCAGACAATAGAGCACTCGGCGACCGAAAGTGATAGTCTAATAGATATTATAGTGAGACGATGACGATAGTGACCAGCAAACTGGCCAGTCATTACTCATTACGGAATACTCGTGGTTTTCCAAACAACTAATTGGTGCCTTTGTACAAAAGATCAATAGTTAGATGTAGTGAATGAAAATAAACCCAATTTCCTCCAACTACACAAATATTATAACGCTAATCATACCCTTTCCTCAGATAATAACATGATCTAGCATTTCTAACGCTTCAGGACATAGCAGGTGTTTAAATTTCAATAAACAAACACCAAGCAATACGAACCCTGCTTTCCCTTTAAGTAAATTATCAAAATTATAGCTTATTACTTAAGAAAGGTGGGGTGTTACAACGAATCCATTCGGATACACCTGAGTGGCAGTTAAACAACAGATCATTCGTCATTTGCAGCAAAATTATAGGGAAACGTAGAACGGTGGCAGTTTATGCTGTTTTGAATAGTAAACGGAACGCGAACTTCAAAATTACCGCCATTTGCAATACATCAAGCTTCGCCGGCGGCTGCGCGTCGCTCCCCGTCTTGCGGTTGTTTGACAAATGAAGTTGTTGTTCTTCCTGCACGGCGCCACCGCATCTTACGACCGGTATGGCATGCGTGCCATACACCTTCACGCGTTCTCACCTCGCTCTGACCCGAGTGCCCGACTTGTGAGTGGTGACACTGATGAGAAATAGCTCAATTGGAACGCAATTCACAACAATGACGTTGATTGATGGTTTGTTAAGAAACATTTCGATGTCAATAAGTATTATAGTCGCAACATTCGTAGCCTAGATATCAAAACTAGGTAAATCTACACCTCGGCATCTAATTTCAGAATTGTCACTTCTGTTAAGTAGGTCATCAGCTATAACGGTTCTCGCATTGATTAGTCATTATTTCCATATAGGGTTTTCTTTAACGTTGTAGCGATCGTATATAGTGCTAAGTAGCGGAACAGTTGCGAGTGGCACCGTGCGGCAGCATTATACATAATTGGCGTCACTGACCTACGGTAAACATTGCGTCTGCGTTCAAGGTCAACAGCCTTGATGTTTTATCGTTTCCAATAAGATGTGAGTATACGTAACTTATTACAGTTTGAGTGAACTTTATTGGCTGTTCATGTTTACATTAGTATGATGCAGAAGAACTAGCTTCACTTCTAGGTAATAGTCAAACAGTTTGAGGTTAAACTGCTTATTAGATAGTCATCTTTCTGTTTTATTTTTGTTCTATTACGCATCATTTTAGCTACTAAAAGCGGAAATTTATGTTTTTTCGAGAAGCCAAACTATAGATGAATCAAATGGCCCTAGACATTAAGAATAAATACCTACTAAAAGTTTTTCTGTTTTGTTACATTAGAACACAATGCGGATACGAACTCAACGACATCAAACAAATGAAGACATTACAAATTATTTTGTATCCAATACCAAAAATACAAAAAAAAGTGATAATACGCATCTCCTATTTACATGCATAATAAAATGTAACCTTGAGAAATACCTTGAATGGCAGACGAAAATACAGACGTAGCGAAACAAAGGGTGAGATAAGGGATCTACAGAGTTCAGGCCGTTTAATACATAAGATATTTACATACGCAGGGCCACGAGATGTATCGAACTGATTGTACGAATGCTATTGTGGATTTAAGTAAGTAAGTTAAATGGAACCCTGAATGTTTGTACTCCCACATATTCTGAGTAACTTAAACAAGTCCTAGTCTTCTTCCCTACAAACATTGCTAGCAAAAGATCCACTTTTGCTAGCAATGTTTGTGCTTTGACTTATTTTGTATCCTCAGACACACTGCGGAGTTGACTTCTAATTTATTTCAAAGTGTAGGTACTTAGGTAGTAACATATGGTAGTCGTTCAAATTGACAAGAAATTATAATAGAAGAATAAAATTATCAAAAGATACCTAAATGACTTTGTGGAAGTACCTATTTAAGAATTTTGTAGTCATAATTATGTTCATATTCATACTACTTATTTGCATTCCACAATTAATAAAAGATCTTAAAATAATGCTGAAAGCTATTCACAAACATGGACCCTGTATGGCACAGCAAAAAATAATAAAATAGAATAACGATAACTACAAAATTACGAATTAATTTTAGCAATTTTAAGCATAGTGTCTTATAAATATTTCTATGTAATTTAATGTAATGTTAAGCACATAAAATACAAATAATGCTATTAAACGAAGACCTGAACATAACTTCTCATACTACAATCGCTCTTAAGCTTAACTATCAACAACTAACCACTGATTTCGAAATTAAAATCAAAAGTCATTTACTATAATTAGTTTCAGCACTAGGATCGTAGGATCAGCACTTTTTGTATGTAGGTACTTCAACAATTTACAAAAAACAGTTCCCCAAAATGGCCACCTTTCACCAATTCCTAGTGTTTTACGGGGAAGAAATTTTTGAAACGAAGCAAAAGTATCGTAGAAAAGGGCCCCATGGGAAAAATGCTTGAGTTTATGTTTGTATGATTCTAATTTGTATTTTGAAAAAGCTTAAAGTCAACTGGGTGTCAGTGCCGGAACTTCTTCGCTCACTTCACTCAAGTTTTTACGAATTACAAGCTAAAAATCACAAAGGAAAGGATGCTAAGGAACCATGAACCAATTGTCTCCATTGTCAAACACAACTTATCTTGGGTAGGTACCTACCTATTCAACATGCAGTAAACGCTCGGGTAAGCTGTTAATCTAATTACGGACGGACAAGGATGAGTTTCCTCGGCTTTCTAAACATTAAACAAAAATTAGCGTTGTTTAGTTGCAATACTTCATTGCAGCCAAGGTCTTCATTGCATCGATCACTAATCAATTAGTAATACCATAACCAAAGCAAAGTTATAAAAGACAAAAAAGACAGCGTAAAATAATATTCTTGATGCACCTGAGTCGTACATTGTTTATGAGGTCAATTTATGAGACCTAATTTGTTCTATCTAGTTCAATTTCATGAAATCAGAATCGGTGAATTTGAGTTGTAGGTAGGTGCCGTTCGTTTATTCTTTCTTTATTTGAACATTACTGTCTTATTCTAAGTATAGATAGTCACCTATTAGGTACCTATCTACTCAATAGCTGTTACGTCTATTGCAATTTATTATATTTAAGCATGCTCAAGTGTGTCAGAAAATGATAGTAGGTCCGATTAATGGCACACATTCTGGAAAACAAAAAATGATAGCATTCTAATTTATTCATGTTTATGTTCACTGAGCGCAACAGAGATAAAAAAATCTTTAATTATTTCACAAAACGCCATTCTCTTTCAAATTGTTAGTTTTATTACAAGTCAGTGACCGGTGCAGGGAAACCCTGGCTGAACGTGCCTGTGCTAGTAGTTATAGTTACTTGTTGCAAGGTAAGACAACGGGCGACCCCGCACATGCGCACTTACCCTCATTGATTTTTCTCACTTTGACAGTTCCACCTATGTTTTGGGCCATCGCTCGCGTACCAACAACAAAGTAAACAAAAAATGGCTTTAGATTTTTCTGCAACGTATAAATTACTAGTTTTAGGTGATTCCAATGTAGGCAAAACGTGTATAGTGCATAGATATTGTGACGAGCGATATTACGATATATACATATCCACTATAGGTAAGCAAACTTATTTATTTTTAGTTTTACGAGCCTTTGTCAGACAGGTGATGCTGTATTTTAGTGCTGTTTTGTAACTTAACAAATCTGCGATTATATTTTATATTGCGGATGTAAAGAGGGAAACAATGGAACATGTGACGCAGAAATAGCCTTTGATTATGAATATGCTCATGACTTCCCTATCCAGATTATTTTACAGTTAAATTTTAGTGCCCAACCAACGATCATAAGTTAAAGTAGTCACAGCCATAAGAAAAACTAATACAAAACGTAGGTATTGTAAGTAAATGTACTTGTACAAAATGTATTTTGTATATTTTTTGCCCAAAGCCACGACAAACCTAGCTACTTAATGATGTAGGAACTTAGACATCTTAAGCGAAGCTTTTTGTGTCTAAGAGCAATGCATTTCGCTAAAGTTTTTAAGAGATAAGGTGTCACCTCTAGATTTCGAGTCAGATCTGAGTGCATTAATTAAGGTCAGACAAAAGCTGCCTAGGTATTTTTAGAATTTTTCGAAAAATCTGATATCATTAAGTTCTGTCAATGTAATGATGATGAATAATGTTCAACGTGTAACAAACTTTACAGTAGGTAGGTACCTAAGTAACTTGTTCATGAAATAGGTACCTAGGTTCTGTAGGATGCTGGGTTCGTACCTACTTATAAATACCTATGTAGGTACTTAGGTACTTATTAGTTAAACCTAATAAGATTGTAATTGTAGTTTGATCGTTTAATAAATATCTACGTATTAGTCTAATTCTGCATATTTGTGCCTATTGATTTCGAATTTATTGCTCTGAACAAAAAGATATTTGCAACCATATATTATGGGGATAGAACAAGTCACGTAAAAATAAGTGCTTAATTACAAACCTACCTATAAAAATAGGTACTTACTTAATAGGAACATTAATTTAATCACTACTGAATTGTAATTTTTAGACTCGACTTTATTAAGGACCTACCTAAGTAGGTACCTAGTATTATTAATTAAAAATAACTTGACTGATGATTGTAAACTTTTTAATTGTTTTACACCCGAGAAAAAACAAAATTGTAGCTGTGTTTGACTTAGGTGGTGGTATCATAATTTTTTGATCCAATGGTCGGGCACATCACGATGTGGCCAATTCTACGACTAGACTGCGAAGTTTCCATAATGGGAAATTATTGCAGTAAATCCAAGGCAATGGCAAAGAGTCTGTTGCCAGTAGCTACTTATTCCCCTGGCAACATTAATGTTTAGACAGTTTATTATGAAATAGAAACACAATAGGCACTTGCGTCTAACCACACCTATACCTATAACATTTACAGGCATAGATTTCAAACAGAAGATAATAAACTTAGACGGCGTGCCAATCAAACTCCAAATATGGGATACTGCTGGACAGGAGAGGTTTCGGACTCTGACCACGGCGTACTATCGCGGGGCTATGGGCATAATACTCATGTATGATATCACCAATCTGGAGTCGTTCAATCATCTGTCGTATTGGCTGAGGAATATTCAAGAGGTGAGTTAAAAACGAGTTTCTTTTTTAAAAATAATCATAGATAAGCTGCGAACCGTTACAAATAGTCTATTACATCGGACAATATTTTTCATTGATTAAAAATGCAGGATTCATGTAACGTGATTGTTGAAATCTATAAATGTACAATTACTTAGATGATAGACATCGAAATACAACGCAGGAGCGATTACGGTTCCTTTAGTTAAGTATTTATTACGTAACCACACAAGGGATTATCGTTTGGTATTTTTTTTTGAGTCAATGACAAATCATAACTCACCTTGGTTAATATTCTATGAAACCGTTTCGAGGAACTGTTTGATTGAAAATTACTTTAACCTAGAGTTCGGGCATGTGAAGTTCATGGGCGAATCCAATTGCTTTTTTAATTAAAAATACCTGTAAATCTACTGACTTAGTAAGACCGAACCACAGCGTGATATTGCAACAAATTTTTGACTGCCTATCAAAACCCAATTTACCAACCCACGTAATGATTTAGATAACTTGTCTGAAAACGCATTCAACGATTCCAATGAAATGTGTGACTTAGTCTGCGTGGTTCAACGAAGGGTTCATGGAGAATATATTTCAATAAAAATAGATCTAGTAACTGGCAATGGTTTGGATATCTACGCAAAAAAAATAGATATTATTTATTTACTCCTTCAAAAAAATTATGTAAGTGCTTGTCTATTTCCAGTATGCGTCTCCCGATGTGATCAAGGTGTTAGTTGGCAACAAGTGTGATGTCCACGAGAACCATAGAGCTGTACCTAAAGAGAGGGGCCAAAAGGTAATTTACCAACTAGATTTGTTTGGTTTGTTTTATTAACGGCCTTGTAAAAATCAATCAAAGGTGTTTCCCACACCGAAGCATCACGATTTTCACCAATAACGGGCATAGCAATTGTAATTACAATTAGTGCCTAAACGCTAGGTCATCTCTAAGATCGAGGTCAACCTATGAAGGTTTCCTCCTATGTGTTAGGTAAGCTCAATTCTAGGATCATTTTTAGCACTTCAAGCCAATGTTTAAAAAAATACTACGTTGGTTACGATAAGCGGTCACTATCATGGTGCCACTAAAATGTTCAAAGGAATTGGAATTCTTGATCTGGTGGTACCACCATCTACCTAGGAATAGAGTTATCAGTTTAAGGTAAAAGGCAAAAAACTTTACCTAGGTATCTTGTCTTAAACGATGTACCACCTAAGACATAAATAGGAACCTACTTTGCAAGTAAATTAGGGAACTTTTTAACATACAAAATATTTCTTTCCAGATAGCGGATGATTTCGACATGCCGTTTTTCGAGGTATCGTGTAAAAGCAACATAAATATAGAGGAAGCTTTTCTGACGTTAGCCAGGAAAATTAGAGAATACCGAGAGACCAAGGTAAGCAACATTTCTCTTGTATTTCCGAATATCCAGTGAAAATCATAATAAATTATGATACTCAATACCTACTCAATTCATAGACACATATATTGTAGTTGATTGATAACAATGTATTTGTCATCAATCCAAGACAAATATTTTTTCCGACCCTTCTAACCCTATAGATAGAGAAACGTTTTATCACCAACGTATTTCTTTCCAAACCCATTGTTGATAAAACCGAACTCCGAACTCTCAACGTGGCAAGTCTGACACGTTCGGTGACAGAGTTGATCAATAGAATGAACATAGGTAAACTCAGTCATTTTAGTGTGGTCACGTCTATACACACTAAAATGACTGAGTCCCATCGTTTATCAACACAGGACATTCAGGACAAGAACAGGCTCATCCCGGAACAAAGTCAATAACATGACTTATGACATTAAAAAAAAAAATCTTGCACTAGCAGACGTCCTGCGGTTTCACCCGCGTAGTTCCCGTTCCCAGTAGGAATACAGGGCTAAAAAGTAGCCTAGTGTTAATCCAGGGTGTCAGCTAACTCCATACCAAATTTTACTAAAATCCATTTACCTAGTAGGTAGTTTTTACGTGAAAGAGTAACAAACATCCATCCATCCTCACAAACTTTCGCGTTTATACCTAATATTAGTATATATAGACTGGCCTGTTGGTCTAGTAGTTAGTGACCCTGACTGCTATGCCGTAGGTCGTGGGTTCGATTCCCACCCAGGACAAATGTTTGTGTGATGAGCACGATCATTTGTTCTGTGTCTGGCTGTTATTTATCTATAATACCTATGTATGTATTTAGAAATATATAAGTATGTTTATCAGCTGTTTAGTACCCATTACACAAGCTCTCAAGCTTAAATTGGGACTAAATGGTG
This sequence comes from Euplexia lucipara, assembly GCA_921972225.1. Classification (NCBI taxonomy): domain Eukaryota; kingdom Metazoa; phylum Arthropoda; class Insecta; order Lepidoptera; family Noctuidae; genus Euplexia; species Euplexia lucipara. Next base: position 14,536,238 of record OV179148.1, read on the forward strand.
TTGTGTGAAAAAGTTGTGGAATATTTATTTATTTATTTATTAGTAGGATATTGACCAAAAGCGAATCAAGTATTTATTAAAAAAAATCTTTATCTTGTTTCCAGGCGGACGCTTTCGAACTAAAGGAGAGGGACAACGTAATAAAGCCTTCGGAATCGGAGACAGATGTGTCAAAGTGTAGCTGTTAGCCTAATATAATATACTTGTAGCATTCCTGCGTTCGTGCATACCGCAACACCTGTTGGCGGGCGAATGATGTGGGCAATGTTTTCATCTGGGATACGGGATTGACTGATTTACCTACTGTTTTCTTTCTTGTCAAAGCTTTGTGGATCAATGACTTGTGTTATTTTTGCCAAAATATTGTTAAAAAGTTAAAAGCACTGCGGTTACAACCGCACAAGAAGCTGAAAGAAAGCAGGTTAAGTCACAGGGGACAACATAGGTAAAACAATAGAAAAGTCTAGTGCAGCATTAAAAATATTCTTAACTTAGGGTAGACCGATATCTCAGATGTAAACATTGGCAAACGCCCAAATCTTTCGTCAGGACGATCCAAGAAAGCCGTGACCTCATTGGTCAACTATGCACCAGCTCGCTGACTAATCAGGAAACGGTTCTCTAAAGTCTTGAACTAGAACCCTCTTACCGCTAAAAATAACATACTTTAGTTATTTTTTACTCATTTATACCTAAATGGTTTTAAAACGTAGTTCGTTAAGAGGGTAGAAGCGATCGCTTTATGCATTCTGTGTGCTATATTATGGCCTAGCATGCACTGCAACGTCTCCGTGACAAGATGAGAATGTGACGAAAACCATGAGGTGTGTCACAAGGGTGCATCCTAGGTCCTCTGAGTCACTGCGTGTAAGACCTGTCGCGATTTCTGAATGCACCAATAATGAAATGTTATTAGGAATCTCATTCCATATTTTCTGTTCCTCGAAGTGCAATAGTTGTATGTATCATGTTAAAAGAAGATAAGTAAGACCACCAAGACCAGTTAACAATAGATACGTTGATTCTTATTATTTGTGAAAGTTGAAGATAATAATGTGAAATAAGTAAGATATTTAGGAATTATTGTAGTTGTAGAATTCATTACCGAATACTATCTTAGACCTACTCGTAACGATATTCAAATTTCATATACTTACCTAGTTAATCAATATGGTGTTAAATGTCAATTTTAAGATTACAGTCAAGCTCAAATTTCACAAATAAAACTAACACTGAGGTACCTACCTAATGAACTAGGGATAGACTTTTCATATCAGCCAAAGGAACGCCAATACGAAGATAACCTAATCGCAATTTTATTTGAAATATAAGTACCTAAGTAATTAGGTAGGTACTAAAATTTCATTTTGAATAATAAGGAAATATGAATCCATTACGGTTTACGGGTGAGAAGCCTGACAAATCTATTGACAAAACATTTTTTGCTAGTGATCTGGTCATACTTGTCTACTTTATTAATAAATTAATAACTACGGACACTGAGACGGCCTTTAATGTTGTAGGTTTAAACGTACATAAATATTTAAAATATAGCCTACGCGACTATCAAACTTGCTCAGCAAATAATTAGACTCAATAAAAAGCACATTATTATATCTAACGAATTTAAAAAAAAAACTTAGGAGTCATTATGTAGTATTAGATGCGTTTGTTAACATTACATTTCCATTCGGCAAAAAGTTACAACTATGCGTTATTGGAGATAGTATTTATAAGCTTTTCATGTTTTAACATAAGTCATTATTATTAAACTTTGAAACATAAAATAAAAATTGTGAGTGTGACACCTCTGTCCAGTTGTTGTTATACCTACTAAACTTTTGATTTTGATTTTCATTTTATTCTGAAACTAATAAGCAAAATGCATTCCAAGATAATCCTACAGTAAAACCGTTACCTAGCCTGCGCATGCCGGTTCTATTTCCAAACAAACGTCAATGTGTATGATTTCACTTATTGTTAGGTAGGTATCTACGCCCAAAATGAAATAGGGTATCGATTTGAATCTTACCTATAAAAAAACCGTGGTTAACGAAATTGTTACCATCGAAAGAACCATATTTTACGCAACAGACGTAAAAAAGCACGAAGAGTATGAAAGTTCTACTACTTAGTCTTATTTCATTAAATATTGGACTTCAGAAGACTAAATAAAAAACATTTTTACGCGAAATAAGAAGGATTGTGTTTTGAATAAATATATTGAAGGTTTCTTATAAGAACAATTCGTCCTGTTTGATATATTTTACGCGCTTGTTGTTCAAAGAAACATCGTGCATCTCACCTGACTTGTCTTTGCACTGAACATGAACGATTCATTACTAGACTTTTCTTTACAGCGTGCTTGATGAAATAGCAATCATTTCAGCCGCATCCACGCCACGGCGAGCCGCATGCGCAGTCCTAAGACAATTACATACACATGGTATTAGTTTGTTCAAGACTTGTAAAACAGCTAAATCTTCAGGCGTTACTATAGGATTTTAATAGATACTGAAAGTAGACACAGATAAATAAAAAAGTCGATCATAGTACCTATAGGGCTGGACCCAAAAAAGAAATCAAACTGCTGGTCAGTTGAGAAAAATGAAATTGAGTTTAAACATCGTTATCGTAAGAAATTCAGTGCATCTTTTGTGTAAAGAATCAATGCTGCCAAAATAAAGTTATGGACAACTCAATTTTTAGAACGTAGCACGAATTAAAAATATATATAATGGCTTTGAACAACGAATTTAATTTATTTGTGCTTTCACGTCTAAAATGAAACAAGTATTTAACACCAACTCAGTATATTCATTATTCAAATAAAAAGCTATGCTAAGTAGTGTTAGTATTTGGCGCATTCTATCATAATAAATAGGTATACACCACACGTGATGGCCCAGAGGTTAAAGAGTCTACCTCTCATGCACGAGGTTGTGGTTCAATTCCGGAAAAGTGCTAATGTGAATTTTTGTATTCATATGTACTTTGTAAGTTTATCTTGGACATCAATGACATCGGTAAAGGAAAACATCGTGAGGAAACCTGGACTTATGGTTAATATAAGTTTGAAATTGCCAATCCGGCTTGAGCAAACGTGGTGATCAATGCTCGAGCCTTCTCTGCATGAGAAGAGGCCTTTGCCCTGCAGTAGGAACAGGCTGGTATTATTATTATTATTAATTATTACAACATTAGGTATGACTAAGCTTAATATTTTGTTCTGTTAGATTGTTAGTCACATCAGTCTCCAATACAACGCACTAGCTGTAACATTTTTTACACTAGCACAACTAATCTAACATTAGATTTTAACAGTTCAATATATATAATAAAAGTTTGAATATAAAAAAAAATGTTTATTTTATTTCAACTTAATTATGGTTGTGTTACAAACAACGACCATAAGCCCTACTAAAATGCAGTGATGAGGTATTTCATTATTCAGTAGTTAAATACTGACAAAAATAATGAAGTACCTATATTAAAAAACATCAAAAAAAATCATTCCATTGCATTTTAGGTAAAGTAGGTTTATCTAAATTAATATCATGATACGATAAATTATTTATATCCTTTAAATAATAATTCATTGTACAGACGCCATCATCATCGACATCAAGCTACACCAAACTATCAAATTTTCTAAATTGAATATGAACCATAAACTGTTTGTAATAAAGTTGAAAAACTATCAAATAAATTTAACACATTGGGGTAACTTGATGTGCTGGCCTCTGTACCTATAACATTTTTATTAAGAACTAGTTCTGATGGAATCGTATTAGGTTAGGTTACAACTCTGATCATCTTTGTAGCAGTAAAACCAATTAATAAGATGATCCATAAATACAAAAACAGGTGTCAATAGACACGGTCTTTACATGAAACTGAATGTATTCAGCCATTTTACATTTAATTGTAATGTTTGTAGTTTTGTATTAATGAAATATAGGTACCAACATATAATATTTGGTACTGTTTATCAGAGTGGTCTAGTAGTTAAAATACCTGTCTGTCATGCACAAGGTTATCTAGGTCGAATCCGGGCAAGTACAAATGTGACCTTTTCCATTCATATTTACTTTCTAAATTTATCTTAGAGATAATTGACATTGGTGAAGGATACAATCGTGTGAAAACCTAGGCTAATAGTTGATATTAGTCTGAAACCGCCAATCCGCCTTAAGCAAGCATGGTTATCAAAGCTTGTGCCTTCTCTGTAGGACAAATGGCCTTGCCCTGCAGTGGGACAGTAACAGGCTTGTCTTATTATTATTTGACTGGTCTGTTGGTTGGTTTTTAGAAATACATAAGGATGTTAATCAGCTCTTTAGTACCCATAACACAAGCTCTGCTTAACTCGGGAGTAGATGGCGTTGTGTGCAAGTTTTGGAATGTTATTGAGTTGATATCAAAAGTTGAATTTAGATCTTTTTCTTGGCACATGAGCTCTTGCTATTTCTCTTTTAATTTCCTGTTTACAACTAACTGACGGCGTTATGACTGCCGTAATTGTTTCTTCAGGCACTTCTGCTTTGGGCTCCACTTTTACAAATGAATTAGACTCAGTTATTACACTTGTTTCCGGCTCAATTTTTACAGTTACAGGCTCAGTTTTAACTACGGGTACCGGTTCCGTTTTTATGCTTGGAGCAGGATCTAGATTTTCTGTTGCACTTGGTTCTGGTTTCCTGTAAGTTATTAAAGAGGATTGTTAGTGCTTAAAATAAGTAGTATAATAAGATTCCTTAAAAAAGTAAATATTGTATAAGAACACCCAAAAACAGCATCGAAATGAATTCAAGTATATTTGTATACCATGTTTAGTAAAGGATTAGATGGTAGATTATATTATATTATAGATATAGATTATTGTGGTGGTGAGGTACGAGACAACATCATAAATAAACGGATTTTTTAACTTTATCTTAACCCAATATGTGCCGGAACGTAGATCTACGCGAGACACATTGCTTTTTTTTTATTGTTTCTATAATTACGGCATACAAGTGCATTTAAGCATGACTGACATTGATGAAGGAATAGATTGCCAGGCAATCTAGACTTGTATACATCATAAGTTTGAAATGTTTTGCTGTGCCCTTACAGGGTCTAAAACTGTACTATAGCTATAAGCCTTTGTAACACCTTTATCTGAAATTATGGTATGCAAATAAATGAATATGAATATGAAATCGCCAACCTATTACTAGCATGCGTGTGTAATTAAAGCTCAGCTTTAAAGCTTTGTCTTTTAGTGAGATATTAATACAACTACTGCCTAGTTTTTTCGGCATCTGGACTCCAGCCTAACAAGATGCAACTGTAAACCATTGTATTACATGGAAAGGCTGTCTATCTGATCTTCACATGCCAGTTAATGGGTTGCTCTTGGTCAGACTGGTTGTAGATTTCCGGGATTCTGACTGTAAGTACTTGTAAGGACTGTCAAAGATTTATAAATGACAGCCGAGACCAATGGCTTGAAGTGCCTTCACATTGGTACTTTCTGAGTCACTCATCTATTGACCAACCTCGAAGTGTTGCCTTAACTTCGATCGACCCAAGCGAAATTATGTAGCCACAAGCTTCTAGAAACAACATGAAAACATTAAGTTACTCACAGAACTTTTTTGTCTAGGATCTCAACAGCTTCCTCTAGTAGCCTTGTGGATGCACCAAGAGTTTCTTCATAAACCTTGTGTGTTTTCATATGCTCCTCATCATTAAATGCAATGGTTTTAAGATGTCCTGAAAGGAGAAAATAGAAAATGTTAGTTATTGTTGTTGATGTATTTTGTACACTAAAGCTCACTATAGGAGTAGGTATTCCATTGTAAAGATTTTTAGTAGACCTTTTTTAAAAGTAGTGATTTAAAAAAGTGAATCTTTACAAGGAATAGAGTACCTACTCTGTCATTCATAAAAGATTTTTAGTGGTTATTTTATTGTAAGAGAATAAAATTCTCGTTTTCTACACCATAAAAGCATATAAATATCCCATATTCCATAACTTTACACACAATGCCATCTAGTTCTAAGCGAAGCAGAGCGAATGCTAAATGATAATTTTAACAGCAACAAAACAAAGCAAACTGTTACAGTCAAACTTTAATTTATTTCTGGGAGTAGCTCAGAATACCAATTTATTGACTACTAGCAGACGTCACGCGGTTTCACTCGCGTAGGTCCCGTTCCCGTGGGAATACAGGGATAAAAAGTAGCCTATGTGTCAATCCAGGGTGTCAGCTAACTCCAAAAAGATTTTTATTAAAATCACTCCAGCCGTTTAGGCGTGAAGAAGCAACAAACACACACTCACGAACTTTCGCCTTTATAATATTAAGTGCGATGGTTTAATACTAGCTTATGAACAAAGTCAAACTTACTTAAGACAATCTCTCCTCCTTCACATTTGTATTCTTCGATTTCACTATCTTTTTTTATCAACAAGCGTCTTAGCTCACTTTGACTTTCTCGCAAGTCACAGACTATCTTCAACAAAGGTCGAGTAACTTTCTGGAAATACTGTAAAGTAGAATGAGATATATTATGTTAAACATTATGAAAAATAAGTTTGCAGGTTGTAGTTATATTTATGTCTGAAAATGGAAGTTAAGATGTGGACGAGGAAGCTAAGATGTGGTGCAAAGCTAAGCGCTTCTGCCGGTGTGGTGGTAAGATGTGCTGCAAGGCTTGGCCTCTACTTTAGCCAGAAACTAAGTATTGCCATTCAACGTGGCAATGCCGCCAGTCTTTAGGGCACTTTACCATTGAGCGATGCTTTGTAGTTACATATTGTTAGGTTTAGTTATTTTTTTTCGCATATACAAAAATCTGAGTGATTATTTGGTTTGATAACTTAGGTATAAAATTTATATTTTAGGAATTGTATGATCCCACAACCTCAGGCGCAGGTATCAGATGAAAATAGGTGGTTTTTATTGTAGAGTACATCTATTTGGATTTTCCACCCCAAGATAAAATAAAAAAGTTATATAACCTTGCAGTAAATTAATTGCTTACAGTAGATTAGATACTTACTACTTCTTCAGAGCCCTTTGAAAGTGTACATTCCAAGTAAAAAGGAAATCCAAATGATATTGTCATAATAATAAATAAACTTTTACCATTGTCTTTCTTTTCTATACTATACTTCTTCAGGTTATCAAGATTAGATAGTAACTTAACTCCTTTATGAACAAAGTCTTTATCATGTGGTAGTTCAAGCCCGTCGTTACTGTCCTGAAAATGTTATGGTACAAAATGTTAAGTAGGTGAAGAGTAGGTGAAGAAATTTGGATGCACATGTTAAGCTGGCTGCCAGCTCAGGACTATACATGTTTGCAGTGAGAGGTATAATAAGTTTAAAGTTTTTAAGAGTGTGATGTTTTGTCAACTAAGTACTAATGATAAGACAAGTACAGCAAGTAAAGTAGTTTGTACCTATTGGTTTCAAGCATTAAAAACTGTCTACTGGAGCCAAACTAAGTTAACGTAAGCTGGACCTTATATATTATTGAGTTTCTTACCTTGAGTTGAGCTAGAAATGCTTTTTCGGAAAACATTAAAGTCCAGACGTTCAAATAATCCGTGACGCATATTTCGTATCCATGTTCTTGTGAAAACATAAGAAAAAATTCGGTTTCTTTAATTCTTTGCCACATTTTATACATAAAATTCGTAAACGTGTTAAGTACACAAAAATAATTTGCTTTGTTTTTTTTATTTTGATAACTTATTATTTATTTATTGTTATGACAAACTAGGTAATGACAATTATGACAATTCACCACTATTATTGCACTGACGTGTGACGTCACGCGTGCCAGGGTTGCCGACGGTAATATGCGAAAATCCCTACACGGTTGCCAAAGTTCCCCACGTTAGGGGAAAGAAAAATAACAATTTCCCATACATTCCCCACAGAAATAAAACTACCAAACATCCACATTTTAGTAGTTTCATTTGAGTGAGGAATGTGTGTCGTGAGAGTTTGGTTTATTTGAGAATGCATTTTTGACATATCAGATATCATTTCAATAGTGTCACTTTCACTATAGGTACTTACAGTTTATTTATTTATTTATTTAATACTTCAAGCACACTCATGTACAGACACCAGCACATCAACCAACCCCAAACTGTCAAATTTTCCCAATTGAACATGAATCTTATTGGTTAAAATAAAGTTGAAAACCTATGAAATAAATTTGACACCTTGGGGTAGGTTGATGTGCTGGCGTCTGTAAAAAGGCGGACTTAATGACAGGCATTTTTTACCAGTTAACCTTCAGGTGATGCAGAGAAAAACAGTGCTAAGTGAAATTTTAAATAAAATAAAAAAAAGATAGCAAACAATAATAATATTTAATTATGTTCAGCATAAAATATAAAATATATCCAGTTACATTGTTTATTGAATCATGACCTGTCAAGAAATAATAATATCATTATTTAAACATGACAAAATTTTGAAAAATTTACATGTATTTTTCGTGCTAACCGTTTTCTCCACATTTTTGATGTCGGATTGAATTTTAAACTACCTCTTAGTTAACAGATGGATGATAATACAAATAAAGTAAACCCAGGTACAATACGATTTTCTATCTTGTTACATGTCAAGCCTAAGTGAAATAAAATCCTTTCACCGCATAGCTAAAATATAGAGAATTAGAGACCATGACCAACAAAATCTGTCGACAAGTATCGCCATACCACATTTAAATGATGCAACACCTTTAAATGTAAACTGCTGTTTCGAGATATGAATATTGTAAGAAATCAATCAAGACTAGTACAAAATGGGTATTTGTGTTAATGCTTTAAATCTCCACATTTTCCCCAAATTGATGCTCTCCCACACATTCCCCAATCAGCTTTGTTTTCCCCATAACTTGAGGAATTCTCCGCTGATTGGCAACCCTGCCGTGTCATATCTCGTGCTCTGTGTTGTCATCATGTCTGAAAAGTGCTTTTAGTGTTGCTACAGATAAAAAAAAAAATAAAGAGATAATAAAGAGTATTCTATTCTATTCTCTATTCTTTTCTATTCTAAAAAACTATAAGAATTGTTTTGAGAATGATAAAATCCTAAATGTTTTTAAAATTGTAAATTAATTACTGTAAGGTACCTCTTAATTATATCAGAATACATTATAAATGTAAACTTTAAACATATGGTAATTGATTAAACAATAAAAATAAATAAATCGTCAATGAAGCAATAATCTAAAAGATCGATTTTCATGGGCGAATTAAAAAAAGCTAATTTGTTTATAGTACAGCGTACAGTGATCCAAAACAGGCGTTCAAAAGGACAAATTAAAGCTATTTTTTGTACCAATTTAACCTTTTAAAAATAATTGTAATATCTAATGAAATAATTGAAAAAATGTTTAATACAAATAAATTATAGACGTTATTGCTTCAATTGCATCATCATCATCAACATCATAGTAATTAATTACTTTATGAATACACCGACCACTGAGATTCAGGACTGTAAGAATAAAAAACGACCCGCGACGTACCTACTATGCGTTTCAAATGAGAATAGGAACGCCAATGACCTCTATCTGTCAGATCTGACAGATATAGGTAGTGACATCCTATGTCACTTGAAAAGTACGGTCTGCAACGAAACCTTACTCGCGGAATCAATTATTTTTAGTATTTTGTTTTACCGAGTCGCTGATTCTAATTGAAAAAACGTCTTAAATGAATTAGTCTTGTGGACCGTACTTTTCAAGTGACATCTGACATTGACGTTCCTATTCTCATTTGAAACGCATAGTATTTTCTGCTTTAAATCTCGAGCGTACCAGCTGATTATTAAGCTTTTATTGTCATTTTATTCTAAAGAAATTATAAATTATAATAAAGTTTTTAGATTTTCCAGTTAGAGGTAGTTTTCCTTATAACTTTTTCTCATTTTCAAAGGCCTTGAGACTATTTTGAATTTGACGATAAAAGATATTTTTATTAGGTATTTTCTTACCTTACCTACCTACGTAGCTTGTGGAAAAATAATATTGCGTTATTACCTCAAAATTGCATTTTTCGTAGGTAGGTAGGGTCTTTTTTTTTTCATGCTATGATTCCAAATTATTTTTTTTTACCGCTTGAGCCCCGCTGGCACGTAAACGTGCCAGTAAACGAGTTTTGCCGTTGAGCCCCGCTGGCACGTAAACGTGCCACCAAATCCCGACCGATTTAAAACTGTATTGTAGTTAAGATAAGTCTTAAAATCGTTTCTGAACGATTGTGCTCGACGGCAGATAATATTTTACAACCATAGACCAAGACAGAAACTAAAAATATTGTAGGCAACATTTAAAAAAAAAGTATGAAGTTAGTACAAAAATTTCGTGTTCGCGGTTACGGCGCGCGCCAGTGAATTCCTTTGTTTTCGTGATTTTTCGGTGTTTTTGTACGGTAAGTGGGTGAATATTCATTTATAAGTGTTTCTCGCATGTTTGTGGATAGTTTTTTGCATGAAATAATATCTCAAAACTTGTTTTATTGAGCTAACAAAATTAACATCGTTCCGGGTTCGTCGAACTCGCTATTGTTATTGTACGATTTTTTGAGATAATTCAACGAAATTTCATCTTTGTAATGGTAGAAGTAACGTAAAATCTATTGATAACTCATAATTACACGTAGTCCATGCATATTTCAATCATTTATTCATATTATGATAAAAAATCCATTAGTAGGTGACGAAATCCCATTTGAATTTTGAACTGTCAAACGTCAAAATGGTTCTTAGCCCAGCTAGTGCTTAGGGTCATGTCGGTGAAAGTGGTGAAAGTTATCGATAACATCGATTGTTTTTGTAAAATTGTTCAGATATATAAAATGAAAGTATGTTTTATTTCCTATTTTATAGTTTTATTTCCGTTTAGTGTAGTTTGAATGTAGATGTATTTTTAGTATAATAATTTATTTTAGTTTTTATGTTTTGTTTTGTAAATTATGTGTTGTTTTGTTTTTCAGTAATATATCTTATTCAAAATCAAAATCAAAAGTCTTTATTCAAACTAGGCTGAGATTCAGCACTTTTTGAACGTAAAAAAAAATACATAAAGACAGTCCCCCAAAAACGGCCCACCCTTCGCCACTTCCTAGTGTTTTTGCTGGGAAGAAGTGGCGGAACAAACTCCCCAGCAAGATAGATTCAGCACTTTTTGAACGTAAAAAAAAATACATAAAGACAGTCCCCCAAAAACGGCCCACCCTTCGCCACTTCCTAGTGTTTTTGCTGGGAAGAAGTGGCGGAACAAACTCCCCAGCAAGATATTTGTATTTTAGCAACCCGAATGGTTAACATTTTATTCATAGGTATATAGTAACTATAAGTGATTGAATCAGGTGCGGGTATTGTTTAAGTTTTTGTCTACACGTTTTATATGGAGAAGGGTGATGGTCTGGAATTGCATGTGAATGTAAACCTCGTATGAAAAACTCATCTGAAATTGAAATTTTTTGTGAGGTGTTAGGTTTATAAATGTGTGTTTTTTTCAGTATGTTGAACCGCTACTGACTATCCTCGGGTTATATACCCAGGAGGGTGTCGAAGTCCCTCTTTCTCCAACTGCTTCGTCACCTATCTTTATGTAAGTCAATGTTTTATCAATATGTTTTTTTTTGTAATGCTGATTAGGAGTATTTTCTAGAACGAAAACCTTTTTTGAAAGGGCAAATCCATCGAGTTCAACTTCGAGTGTGCCGCACCATTCCTCGAGTGCGCCAGCAGTCATTCAGGCGTAAGTATGACTGGCCTGTTGGTCTAGTAGTTAGTGACCCTGACTGCTATGCCGGAGGTCGTGGGTTCGATTCCCACCCAGGACAAATGTTTGTGTGATGAGCACGATCATTTGTTCTGTGTCTGAGTGTTATTTATCTATAATATGTATGTATTTAGAAATATATAAGTATGTTTATCAGTTGTTTAGTACCCATAACACAAGCTCCTATAATATGTGTTTGACTGGCCTGTTCGTCTAGTAGTTAGTGACCCTGACTGCTATGCCGGAGGTCGTGGGTTCGATTCCCACCCAGGACAAATGTTTGTGTGATGAGCACGATCATTTGTTCTGTGTCTTGAGTGTTATTTATCTATATGTATGTATTTAGAAATATATAAGTATATTTATCAGTTGTTTAGTACCCATAACACAAGCTCTGCTTAGCTTGGGACTAGATGGCGTTGTGTAAGAGTTGTGGAATATTTACTATTTTTAACCGACTTTCAAAAAAGGAGGAGGTTCTATGTTCGTGTGTATGTATTTTTATTATTATTTTATGTATTTAGAAATATACATAATGAGTATGTTTATCAGCTGTTTAGTACCTATAACACAAGCTCTGCTTAGCTTGGGACTATATGGCGTTGTGTGAAAGTTGTGGAATATTTATTTATTTTGTAGGTTAGATGTGTGAGGCTTGAAATGAAGCACGAAACACTTACTATTTAAAACGTTTATTCTGTAGCACAATGCAGAGATGGACAGTTACAGATTATACGAGCGAGTTAAATAGCACAGGTGGCTAAGACAAGGTAGTACGTCTGTACGCTAACATGATTTCGGTGCACTGGCGCGGCGTCGCGCGCGCAATGAATATAACGGGATTTCTAGGTAACCTCCGCTCCTTCGCCCCGCGTGGTCCCCCGCTGTACAGGGCCGTACTCAAGGGTCCGGACTCGGGAATATGTAGATGCCACATTTTCATCAAAATAATTGTTTTTGAGTTACATCAGAAATAACGCAAATCTTTTTTACAGATCAAGCCCGCTGCGCGCTCAGCCCTCGCCATTTGAACTTCACCCAGAGTAATTATATTTTCATCTTAGTCTTTTTTACTAGAAAATCGTCAAATACTCCACAACCCTGGTGCTGAATGATCTTGACAACTCAAAAGTACCTGTAAATAGTCGATTTGAAATAAAATTAATGATTGCTGTATTTATAAAATTTTCTATAATACCTGTGTAAATGTAGTAAGTAAAGTACTTTTATTATACAAATGGGAATACAAAACTTTTTTGGATGGGTATTCGTCAAAGATTCCACAACCCTAGAACTAACTGCCTTGACAATTCAAAAATACGTATATGATTGATTTGAAATAAATTCATGATTGCTGTATTTATTCATTTTAGTATCCTTCCCATAGATATAATAAAGAAGGAGATATGCCCGTTAGACGAAAATGTATCGGAACCATGTGCCTCCACTTTGCCCCTACCACACGGCAACTACTACACATGCAGTTCAGTAAAAGCAATAGATACGCAGTCGCTCACACACCCGCATTTCTTAAAACAGAACGTACTACACAATCAATTATAAACCTTATGCTGTCAAACACAGCGTGTATTTACCATGCACCATACAACTTACGCACACAAAAACAACGGTCGCTATCACTTCGTCGCATGAAGCCGTACTACGCGATGCATCCGCTCAATGAAGTATCGTTGTGTGATTTTTACATTGCTCGTCCAGCCACTTAGAGACAAACTTAGGTAGTGGTTACGGAGCAATGTATTTATTGCAACAATAGTACAGTCGCTGTGATATTTGAAAACAAAAATAACATAGTAAAAGCAAGAAATATATTACGTTTTGTTGTTTTGCATGATTAGATAGACAAATATAGTAAAATACGTGTACTTACATGTGATAAGTAAATACTTACTGGAGCGGCCGCGGCTAGACTTATTGGAACGGCCGCTCGGTCTGTCTAGTAAACACTAGGCAGACCGAGCGGCCGTTCCAATAAGTCTAGCCGCGGCCGCTCCAGTAAGTATTTATTTACAAAATACTCGGGAAAATATTTATATGTGCGGAAACCCGCAGTTTCCCGAGTATTTTGTAAATAAATAAATAAATGGTATTATTATTATTTGATTAATATGCATAATAAGTAAAGAAAAGTACTTATGTCATTCTAAATTGTTTTTTATTTTCCTTCCTGAACTCAGTCAAATTTATCGATACTATAGTGGTGTGGTCCCAACCCTACGGAATGTTAGAATTTCGTACATTTTTTTGACCACTTCAGAGGTTGATCATTTTGGTTTTTTCTATCAAAGATAAGGTAAGTATGGGTAGAAATCGATAGACTACTTTGTTTTTGTTCATTTTCAAGTAACATTCAAATTCGAAAGCCTAAATTACCTGGTGAAAAAAAGCCTACAAAAATGTTATCAGATTTGTTCCCTAATCTAGGTTATTTTGAGGTTTTACAATTACAGTGGCATATTTTAACGATTTATTGTTACTTATGAGTCGATGAATATATAAGTAGTGTTCTAGAAACATTTACAAAGGGCAACTGTTTGTTATACCTCTGATGATCGTTTACAAAGTAGCGTATCGAACAATGCAAATTCATGAAAACTGCGCCGCGCGCTATGAAGTTCGAGTTTGAATCTTGCAGGAATCGGATACAGAACTCGTAAAATAACATTATCATTAGATTACCAGTCTATTCAGGAGTCAGTTCCCAAAATTTCGTGTAAATTGATCACACAGTTTAGTCAGAAATCGACATAATACAGCAACATAACTATATTCGGCAAGTACTCCGATTCCAATAGGATATGTTTATTTCTTGAGGTCTAATCAGAATCTTGTTTACATTGTATTTCATAGCCACATCATTGAACAACCCGACACCGTTTAGAGTGTGTGAATAGAAGCAATAGAAACGGAGCAATAACAGTTTTTGTGACCGGTGTCAGATTACGCTGACGATAAGAGCCCGCCCGCGGTGCTTGACAGACGATTGACACGTAAATAATGGAGGTCGTTGAGCGGTTATGGACAACATATTTAATTCTGTGTTTAAAGTTAGTTGTTTGTTGTTTTTCCACCGCTCGATTATACCGCTGTCTATGAAATAATGGAAAACTCAAAATTGGACTCTATTGACTACGAGTTCTATCGCGGCACTAACGCGGGATCGGAGTGCGTAGGTAGGTACCTATGGACAAGTACTGAGCTGCAATGACAGTGCAAAGTGCAGTGTACGTTTTCGGTTCGATTGTGAAGACAATAAATACCCTACAAACGGGACACGGATTCCAGGCCAACGCTTGTTGGGGTATGTGAAGTTATTAGGTAGGTCCATAGGTACCTATACTTAACATAAAAAATACATCCGAATTGAGAACCACCTCCTTTTTTGTAAGTAAGTCGGTTAAAAATACGTTTTCCTTAAAGGTCGAAAAGAATTAAACCGAAAGTAGGTAGGTATTAAATCAAAGTCTGTATGCGTAGAAGCTCCTATAGGTTCTTATATAGGGTCCCTACTTACTTCCATTTGGAAAACAAAACGCAATGCAGGCATCACTCTGTATGATGTTGTATCGACAAATTATTGTAGGTACCGCAGTTGTAGTGTTTCAAGTTCCTCGATTTGTAAATCGTAGAGTTTCAAACATGTGGCAGCACTAACTCCGTGCGAAGAAGAACCTTTTCTGCTTTTTGAAATACGTGTCTAATGGCAAAGACGTGGAGAAATACCAATCTTGACTTCTATTTCAAAACTGCACAAGCACTCGGGGAGATTTGTGATATTGGCTAGGATTTCGATTTAGACTAGATTCAAAAGTTTGGTTTGAATGGATTTATTTTTAGAGTTCCCTAGCAAAAAGGCACAAAATAAACAACAACAACAGAACATGAACAACAACATGAAACAATATGGGTACCTACTTAACTAGAATCATTTTTGTTTTAAGTTGACTTAAGTTTGACGTTCAAAAGTGCCTTAATGAAATTAATGGTTTGACTTTGGCTTTGAAACCCGTATAAAGTATATTTTTGCAATAAGTAATCGACTTTGAAATACCTTTGAAAATGGTAGGTATATTACTTTTATATAGGTATAGGTAACGGAACTTTTAGCGGTCTTTTTCGTTTTTTTTTTGGGCCTCAAAATAAACTCTCTGAAGTTTAAATCAAATTAAACTTGAGAACAAACATAAAAAAACCGGTCGAATTGAGAACATTTTGCGTGATTATAGAATTTTCTGACGTGCCTATTTAGCTCACGAATCAAACAAATCAACAAACGGTTTATTATATTCAGCACAAATTTTTAAAATCGTTCGAAAATATGTACTTAGGTACCGATCGATATTTACACTTATTTTCACATTTTTACTCGCAACATGTAAAAGTACGTTTTATCAAATTCATTGAGACAAAATTCATATTCCCGTTGCATAGACCTCGAGATAATCCTTCGTGAGTTTCGTGACAGGCGTTCCGCTTTCCTTTTAAAATCATGACTCATTCCCTCCCCTTACCTATATGTATCTACTTAATTATTTTGTTCCTACTAGGTACAGACGCCAGCCTGTACCTACCCCAAACTGTCAAATTTTCCCAATTGAACATTCAACAAGAAGTCAGAACCTTATTGTTTAGAATAACCCCCCCCTCCCCCTCCTTGCGTCGTACTCCTCAATGCTGAGGGTCGTGACCTCCCTGCTTCAAAAAAACTACCGTTTAGAATAAAGTACTTAGAAAACCTATCAAATGGGGTAGGTTGATGTGCTGGCATCTGTATCTACATTGAAAAAATAAATAATTATATTAAGTACTAGCTTTTGCCCGCGGCTTCGCCCGCGTGGTTTTCGAACTTCCGTCCCCTATGTTTTCCCTTTAAGGGTTGAATTTCCAAAAATAGTTTTTTAGTGGATACTTACTCTTCACTAAGAACACCCCTTCAAGTTTCATGTCTCTAATACCAGAGGTTTGGCCTGTGCGTTGATTTAGAAACGTAATAATTTTAGCATAATACTTCCGGATAGACTACTTTCAAAGTTGATCCTTCCGGTATGTATGCATAAAGATTTCTAGAACTACTGACCCGGGAAAGAGCGACGTACAACTGACCATGTGTAAAACAACTGAGACTTAGATCAACCTGCCTAGGCGTATTGATTACAACCGTACCATGTTTGGTTAAAATCCTTATAATAGTTTTTGAACTATGCGTGCACATAGAGACAGACAGATAGACAAAACATTTAGGCGATTATCACACTGCCCCGCATCACTCTGCTTGTTGCGTGTCTCTGAACTGAATTGAACGCGTGTGGATGCATTTTCTGTGTGTTGGACTGTGCGTGTTTTCCATACAAACGGAGATACTTACAAGCAACGGAAGAACACGCATCCACGCGCTACGCTGCATCATGCGGGGCAGTGTGTTAATCGCCTTACTGATTGCATTTTTGGCATCAGTATCGATCACCAATCATCCTCCAATATTAATTTTGAATATATATTCAATGTACAGAATTGACTTCTGTACAGTTTTATTATAATTAATTAATATTTATTATCTTAGTTAGTCATTCAATTTAGAATTTAGTGACTTTGTTTGCCATCGACACGCTAAGAAGAAGAAGATTATCTTAGTAGTGTGTGATAGTCCATTGAATTTTATGGCGTACTTTATTGTATCTTAAGATAAAACATTATAGTATCTTAGCCGTGTGCAGCGCCCCTTGGTGAACTCCACTGCGGGTGACGTAACCTACGACAAACTTATTATTTGCGGTTGGTGCAGTTGGGGTTAGGGATCGAATCGCAAAATTAAGTTTGTTTTTTATTGTATATACTTTTTCGGGATAAAAAGTACCCAGTGTTATGCCCAGGATATTATAGAATAAGAATACCAAGTTTCAGCGTAATCGAACCGGTAGTTTTTGCGTGATACCTGAACATACAGACAGACAGACAGACATACAGACAAACATTTTTGTAATCATATTTTTGGGTTCGGTTTCGGTCTAGTAACACCCCCCGCTATTTTTTTTATATTTTCAATGTACAGAAATTTTACTTCTACAGATTTTTTATTATAAGTATAGATTTCTCGAGAGGCGCTGCTCATTTTCAGGGGCAGATTCTTCCGTACGGCGTACTCGCTCGAGCGGCTCTTGTCTGTGATGTCTGCCGGGACAGTTGAGATTTCCTTATAAGCATGCTCTCAACAAACTACGCACAGACTTGAAAACAATTATCACGTACAACGAAATTACAATATTTTCGATTCTGAGGTATCTATCAACAACAACGTCAACAACAACCATACGAACGAAACAACCGAACCGAAACCAATAAGCAACTGACATGTAATATTAGAAATCTAACTCTTACGACAACGGAAAGTCTTAACACCGCGATTCAGAAAAATGACGTAATTACATAACGCCATCTATGGGCAAATAGGTAAAACGTCTGCACAATGAAAGTTATGCTAGGGGCATTTTGCGTTTTAGTAATTTTATATTGTCTCCGAAACTGTATGACCAATTGATATACTGTAAATGGCAAATCTTATCTGTATGATGTTCTTGTGATACTGAAATAATTTATTGTCATAAGAATTAATATTTTGTTGCTCAAATAATCAACCAAACGTAAGTATGCCGAAAAAAATTTTTTTAATGCATAAAATGAAGTATAAAAGATAAAATATAAAAGGTAGAGATATGGTATCGCGGATTTTTTTGTAGAAATAATTAAGACGATCCAGGTAGCCATACATTGTTTTTAATTTTAAGCAACTGTTTAGGCAGCGCACGCAAATAATTCTGTTTTATGAGGTATTTTTTTCCGACTTGCTAGACAAAAGTTGTGATAGCTCGGTTAATATACATGTTATAGAAACAATTTATAGCCTATAGCACTCAGGAATAATGTAGCTTTCAGCCAGTTAAAAAAAAAATAGAATTGGATTGTGAGTTCCAGAGATTACCCCCTACATACAAATTTACAAACTTACAAATTTTACCTCTTTATAATATTATTATTATTATTATATTATTAGTATTAGTATTAGTATAGATTGTGTAACCCATTTTAAAAGGGAAAGTATGGAGTTTCTTGCCCATTCTTCTCCACACAAAATTACTTTTTGAAAAGGGCACCTAGAATCATTTACTTATTTTTCTACTTCTACGTATGACGTTCAAAAGTGCCTTTTAACGGTATAATTGAAATAAATGATTTGACTTTGACTTTGAATGTAACATAAATTGAGTTTGAAGTTTATATTTTTTACATGTAATCCACGGCTACGCATCAAGCTATACATTCCAAGTATTAGCTGATCTCGCATAGTATAGGATTTCCTTACAAAGTGAGGTCAGCGTAAAGTCCAAATGTATAGCTTGAAGTGTAGGCGTGTGTACCTAATGAAACAGAAAGCATCATTACTGTACAGAACGGTTAGCGCTGTTACACAGTTCTGTTCTATTTTTAACCGATTTCAAAAAAAGGAGGAGGTTCTATGTTCGTGTGTATGTTTTTTTTTTTTTTTATGTATGTTACCTGATTTCTCCGCCATTCGTGGACCGATTCTCGAAATTCTTGTTTTGTTTGAAAGAGTAGACTCCTGAGGTGGTCCCATTTTAATTTGGTGAAGATCTGGTGCTGATCTTCGGAGATATACAACGGAACTCTTCAAAAATAGACGGCAAATCTATCGTCATTGCTGGAATCGCTTGGATGTTTATTGTTTATACAACATCATGACGTATCATCAAGCCAGTATGCTCAGAGGGGTAGGCAGATGTGTTCAATATACCTAGATTTCGAAAGTTAGGTATGTTAAGTTTCATTTATTAGGGTTAGGTGGATAACCCTATTATAATGACATGTATTGTTAACAATTAACAATATAAAATGAATTCATGGCAAATGTTTGTATGGGAACAACTAAAAATGGAAAAATAAAAAACTTTTTTACAAAAAATAAAACCGACTTCAAAAATAACACTAAACGGTGTAAAATAGCTCTAAATTCGGAAGTCGGTGGCCCATCAAGAATAAGACAAAAGTACCAAAGCCACAGACTTCCTAATTTAGAGTTAATTTACACCGTTTAGTGTAATTTTTGAAGTCGTTTTTATTTTTTGTAAAAACGTTTTTTTTTGTTATGGCAAACAAAGCCGATGCATGTTGTTAGTTATAAAAAATTGCAATAATAATTAGATTAGGTACTTACTGTTTTTCAATTGAACAAAGCATCATCTTTACAAAGCGGAAAGGTGATAAATCTTGACAATAATTTCTTCTTCGCGTTGTAAGAACTGGATCCGTCAAAGTAATCCGCGAAATCCAAGAATCCACGTGATTTTCGAATTGCAGCGCTAAATTTTTCATGTTGCACGTTGATCATTTTCACCATGCTCCAATTATGAATTATTATTATACTAACAGCGAAATTGTAGTTAGTGACTGGCCTGTTGGTCTAGTAGTTAGTGACCCTGACTGCTATGCCGGAGGTTGTGGGTTCGATTCCCACCCAGGACAAATGTTTGTGTGATGAGCACGATCATTTGTTCTGTGTCTGGGTGTAATTTATCTATAATATGTATGTATTTAGAAATATATATAAGTATGTTTATCGGCTGTTTAGTACCCATAACACAAGCTCTCAAGCTTAACTTGGGACTAAATGGCGTTGTGTGAAAAGTTGTGGAATATTTATTATTATTTTTATTATTATTCAAAACATCGAGAACGCATCGCTTGAAATAAATTGTAATTCTTGCTTGTGAAAATGTGGCGATTGTTTATTTAGTAAGTAAATTACGTGACTCTGTTATTATTGCTAAACAAGCAGGTAATCCGTAATCAAATACGTTTAGATTACAGCATGATATTCCGATAGGTACAGATCGTTACGGTACACTGGATTGGATTAATATATCAAGTGCGGACACAGCCGCGTACACGTGGACTGTGGAAGGGTGTGCAGGGTGGAATAAATGATGTCATTTATCAACTCCTATGTCGTATCGCAGGCACGAATGACACCGACGTATGTGTTATTCGTATACAGGCAAAACATACGGTTGGTTTGAAAAAAAAATGTAGAGGAATTTCGTAACAGGTGTTGTTAGTAGCGACATTTCATGTGTGACAATGAATGAATGCGCTGTTACTACACAGCTGGTAATGCTAAAATAAAATGTAACGTAGAAAATGGTTTCGTTTGTTTGTTTTGAATAATATTTTGCGGAAGTGTTGATGAGTGGCCATTTTTAGGGTTTCATACCAAAGGGATAACCGGACCCTACAATTTTACTAAGCTTTCTCTCACTGTTTGTCCATCCGTCAGTCTGTCAGCCCGTTGTATCTGATGAGCTGTAATAGGTAGAGAGTTGTTTTTTTTACGGAGTGTGTGTGTGTATTACCGCTGTAAAAAAAAATAAAAATTAATTAGTTTCTGTAGTTCATTATGCCTGTAACTCACATTCAAATCATTATTCTAACTTCCTACATAATATGTGAAATCGAGTATGACCTCATTTATAAAGCATACCTACGTATGAGTTTTTTTTAAATACACTACTTAATAGAAAAAAAACATCTAATAATCGGTTGAATTTTTAAATTGGTGCTTTTTGATTACAATTGATTGAGCATCCCTATTGTCATTTGGCGTAGATGGCAGCTTGTGGATGTTATTAGTCGCTTTAAAAACTATTATTTGTACATTTTGGCATACAGCTAGTCCGTGCTGCAGAAGTATTTGCAACAGTTTATTTATTATTTAGCCTGAATTTATTGTCCCACTGCTGGGCAAAGACCTACCCATTCCTTCCATCTGTCCCGATTCTGCGCCACCAAAAAAGACAATTAACTATCGTATATTCCGATACTCTAATACACAGGGCAATTTTGGTCGTTCTCCTTTTTCCTGTTTATAAATATTAGTGAAGACGATGTACCTAGAATAAAAACTACTAAGTCTTACCTGTGATGTACGTAAGTATAATAAAAACTACTAAGTCTTACCTCTGATGTGCCTACTGTACTTGGGAGTTGTGTAGTTACATGATTTTCAGTGTAGGTAACTTAATGAAATCATATTTGGAGTGCTTATTTCACTTCTTAAGTATTCCGTCTTCGTGCAGTACGGCTGCGTATGCTAAGTCTGTAGTAGTATTATACCGGAAGTTCGAGGCGGCACGACAAACGGTTCCGCAACTTATAATTAACTCATACTCTGCCGTCGAATTCTGTGCAAAGCCGTCTTAATACACGCAGTAGGTACGGTCAGCATAAAAAATATCGGGACGAATTCTGTTCTGAATCATCTACAAAACCTACGGCTAACTCCATAAACATCACTTATTCGATGATTTTGTTTCATTAAATAATTGCCACCGAATTCCGAATTTAGAATTATTATTTTATGCTTTTGTTTTTTATGAAATTGGCTTTACTTTAAGTTTTTATTTTTCTTAGTTTACGTATGTGAATGATTTTTTTCCCGGTTATTTTTATTTTAGCACCACACAAAAATATAACCTCATAACGGCGGAGACGGAGACGCACCCGAAAGGGACGTCCACGTCACTGAGACGGCTAGTTGTAAACAAAAAAGATTTTTCAAGTCGGTCCGTAAATGAAAAAATACCAATGATTTGTAAAATTATTGTAACAGTTAAAAATGATCTCAACGAATAAAAATTGTCAGATGACAGTGATTGTCGTGTAGTACCTATCTTCATTCTGAAACATTCCTTGACCATCGCGTTAGGTACCTTATTTTTCATTTTCATTGTTGTTTATATCATTTTGCGTAGTCTGTTTGTCCCGATATTATTGATGCTGACTCTCAGCAAAACAGAAGTACCTCCTCCATCCAGGCAGCTTATTTCTAATTAATTTAAAACAATTTTATAAATGTGCCGTAAAACTTGGCTTTTGACATAACGTACTTAGTTTTTTTTGGTGACCGTACCTACATCGTATTTCCTAGTTTTCTGCTGCGCTGTTTTGGTATAAGTGGGGTACAAGTTTTGCAAATTCAAGCAATCTTCGGACATAACCTAACATCGCGCCTGCGATCCTCGAAGAGTTATGCAGACGTGTACCTGCAGCACACCTACATTTCGCCAGATTTGTTTAAGTTACATGTCCCAAAGGGGCGGGCCTATTGCCATCTGTTGGGCACAAATGCAGACTCCGGGCTGCTACTTAAAAATACCACATGGAAAAACTTAACAGCGCTGAGCCCTAACCTGGGATCATACCCGAGAACTCATGTTCAGCAGGAACGCATGCGACCTGACCAATGAGGCAGTCAATCTTCGGACATGCCCATCTATATATCGCTATCGCGTGAGATAAATAATAATAAAACCTATAGGAGCCGAAACAATAAAAGTGAGTGTTCAAGTTAATTTACGTTTTCTTTCTGATAGCTTAGCATAGTTTATTGCTTTCCTCACTGCAATATAAATTCGTTATAATTAAGATCCAGGTAACGATGGTAACCATCTACTGATGTTTGCAAAAGATCATAAAGGGGTCGGACAATGTGTGCGATTTAACGGTAGGACCGTTTATTTATCTGTCGCATTGAATTAGAAAAGCTATGGAAACGTAATTCTCATACAAATAACGCTTCAATTTTGGTTCCATTTACGCAAACAACTGACACACTATAATAGACGAAGCTAGTGCGCGATTGGGTGCATCAAGGTCACTGGGCGGAGTCAAAATGACAGCGAGCCGAGCGTGGATGGTGTTATGCAGTAGATACTTAGCTACATTAAATTATTTGTGTATATTTAACAATGACTTTTTTAATGAATTCCGACAGAATATAAATGTAAATTATCTATATACAATACATACATACAAATTATATTGATACTTCTATACTATTGTTTCTTTTTAATCAATACTCAATATATTTATTGCATTCCACAATGTGAACTTAGGTGGTAGGTACGTAAGGATATAATAATAATATGCATCATTGTGGGCCCTGTCGGGCATAACAATATAAAAATTAGGAGAATTACGAGGAGGGCTATTATAAATATTTAAAAATTTTATATTAATCTCTACTACTATTTTAATTGACATTATTGAAGTGCTTGTGGAGTGTATTTTCAGCTTAGAGCTTGGTATGTTTAGTCTATTTTTGTGTCGTAGTGTGTAGTGAGTCTGTATGTGTTCGCGTGTAGTAAACAGTTTTTGATTGTTTCTGACAAATTTGCACAATTCCAATATATATGTCGCGGCAAGCGATATTCTTGAATAATAAGTTGTGAAGTTGATTAACTTAGTACAGAGTCTATGGTGACCAGCGTGACGTTACTTGTCATTTGAAAATGGCGCGAATGTGTTTTCGGTAATGTCACGTGGACAGAGTCGTGCTCGTGCGTGGGAGCTGGGCGGAGCTCAGATTGATTTGAGGCACCGACGAAGACACACATCCAGTACGAAACTGTCAGTTACCTAGATTTGAGTTGTTTTGTGATTAAGATTGTTAATTGAGGTTATTACTGCAATAAAGATTGCTATTCTACGTTATGAACTCTGTACCACGAAACCCCCATCGGTGTCAGCTCATCGCTCAGCCTTTGCTGGCGGCGACATATATATACAAGGAAGTGTTAAAATTTTATGTTCTTGGAAATGGGGTATGCAGGTCTTCTATGTAGTGTGAAGTGTTGGTGCATCTGTGCTATTTCCCCATAATATTACGCCATAGTTTAACCATGCGTATGCATAGGCATAATACGTAACCAGAGCAGTGGGGAGATTTGTTGTTTTTTTATTTCACTAATTAATATTACTATTTATTTAGCAAATCAACACGTCTTTTAAATTTAAAAAAATATAGTCTATGTACCTAAATATTACTAGGCACATGTATATGTTATCACCTGGATAAGACCGTAGGACACCTTCTATCCCAAAATTCCTTAATCAGGTATTGGTACGAGTAATTAGGTATAAATGCAAGATATATCAAAATTGGTTTAGAAGTTTTCAAGATATCACTTTAAAGCGGTCGATGAAGATAAATAAAATTCGGATAAAGTAAAAATATATTTATTGACAAATTAAGAATTTTAACAATAATAATAACTATTATTATGTGCCTGTTGTGTCCCATTACAGGGCAAAGGCTTCCCTTCCGTCCTTCCACTCATCGCGGTTTGTTGCAATGTTAGTTCAAACGAGTGTTAACAATAAGTGAAAGTGAAAATCATTTATTTCAATTTAATTTACAAAAAACAAGGTAGGTATTTTTGAAATTTCTAACAGTAATTAGTAAGAAATGTGAAGCTCAACGGACAACAGCCCATTCTAAATAGTCGCTTCTTATGGTTACTCTTTTTCAATAATAAATAGGTATATTTTGGTACAAACTTCATTCTAAAAATGACTTATAGTGACTTGAGAACCGTGTCACTACAATAAAAAAATACCTTCCTCGAAATTAATTAACTTGCTTATGTTTGTGAGCCTTAATATTCACGGAAATATTATTTGTTGATACTCCGTCTTGTCTTTCTTCTGGTTAAAATTGATAAATTAAAATTTTATTTAAACATTTAATGATAACCTGGTAAGTATACTGGAATTACACGCCTTACCATAGACTTGAACTTTAATACAATGTTAAATCTACTACTACTTTACTTCGTAAACTATTTTCTGATCTAAACAGTAGTTAATGACCATAATTTATTACCATTATTCTGTCTGCGGACGCAACCGTTCCTTCTTCTATGAACCATCTAAAAAGACCAAAAATAAGGTTAATGACGACACAAAAAATAATAATAATTAAAATTAAATCTTTGATATGAAAATTATTTACCGTGCAAATAGGTACTGCAGATTTGTTCAACAAGCGATTACCCTTACTCGACAGATACATGTCTTGAGCATCAAAATGTATGGAGCACACCTTACTGAATCTATTTGGTGCCCAATCTTCCTGTCTTCTTTCTAAACGAACAGCTTTTATCCACAACAGTCGCTTTAGTTCATTTTTAGGAAAACTGAAAATATTACAACGACAATTAATCGGTAATTACTGTTTATATAATGTTCGTGTATTCAAAATAACCCACAAGCTTATGTTTGTCAAAAAATAAAATTTACTTATTTACCAAAACAAAAATCCAAAAAGAATAATTAATTGGGCTGGTTACGAGCACTTATTGCATAACACCGGCCACAATGAATTACTCGTTAGTGTTTTAATCACATTTGTATTTATTAGTATAATATATTTAAATGCTATACTCTAACCGCTTAATAACTCGCCAATAAGGGAAAATCCAGACACAATTTAGAATTGCCTATTTTTAGGCTGACTAAATAAACCTATTTTTTGGTTATAGTGTCAATGTCATTCAAATATTTGTTAGAACTGGTAAAACAGTAAATAAAAGGATTTCTTTTTACTCACCAATGAAACTTATTCCAGTATCACTTTTCCGCCTTTCTTTGCATTTTTTGCACCACTTTACTACACAAGAAGTCATTTTTTTATAATTCCACCAATGTTTTTATCCAAATAATGAAACGTCAAACGCTTTGATCAATGCGACCTTCCGTCACTGAGTGCGCAGTAGACTAGTTCTCAAAAAAGACGTACTTTTAAAGCCCCGCCTACTTAGACGTACTATTCGTGGTGCCACTTTTTGAGTGCAATGCTGTTTCCATAGCTTTTCTAATTCAATGATCTGTCGGCTATCCCCGTATAATGCGCCATCGAAAAACGCTTAGGTGTTAAAGGGAATTACAGGGGCCAGGTCGTATTGTTCTCCCTTTAAATTGATGTTGGGTACCAGAATCACCACGCCCGACACTTCAAACTACCTGATAAGGTTGTAATAATTGTTTTAATGGCCTATGTGCTAAGATAGCTGCGCATATTGTTTTACACAAGTCAAGAAACGTGTTCATAGGTCACAGTATATTGGAGCAGTAGCAATGTGCCTTAAGAATACATATAATAAGCGGGTTAAATACGAGTACAATTGATTACGAAAGAGCACACAATGTACAAAAGAAAAATTGTGTTACCTGAATTACAAAAAAATGCATTTACTAACTTGGCAAATAAGCTTCCAAAAATGTAAAATTTATCTGTTTACTTATAATACATATTTTTAATGACTCAAAAAAGGATGGACCGATTTTAATTAATCATGTCTAAGAACAATCGCAACAAACCCTGCTTTCCAATAGCATCTAAATCGATTCACCCGTTGAAGCACTAGTGTGCCACAGACAGACACACACATAATGATAGCGGTCAAACTTATTACACCCCTCTTTTTGCCTCGGTGGTCAATAAAATTATAGCTTTTAGTCCTTGTGAAATCGATTTAGTCTAAACGAGCTTCACGTCGATATTTGATTAAGTCGAAATAACGTCAATTGGAAATCTGAACGTGAAAGCGTTGGAAGTCATAGCACGCAAAGTATACCTAAGTATTTGCAAATTGGAAACAAAATCCTTGTTATATATTCTAAGCAACAAGTACAAAGAATAAAAATGCTATAAAGTAGAGGCGCATATTTGATAAAAATAAGAATAAAATCCAATTGATCCCAGACTACGATATTGGTCTAGGAATTTAACATTGTACAGACGCCAGCACGTCAAGTTACCCCAAAGTGTCAAATTTTCCCAATTGAATATGAACCTTATTCTGTTTAACATAAAGTTGAAAAACGATCAAAGAAATTTGACACATTGGGGTAACTTGACGTGCTGGCGTCTGTACAACCCTTGTTTTCGTAACCTTAAGTCGGATGAGATTAGGAATTGAACTTTGAACATATGAAAACGATTACAATCTCTGTTATTGGATGTGGTGTAAAGTGGCCCATGTGAAAAGATTGGAATATTAAATATATTTAGCTTGTTGCGAGACAAAATCTATGACAGTGTCCCAGCAAAATTGTAGGAGAAAGATGTATTGATAATCACACTGAGTGATTTTTTTTACTGGCGTTGACAATGTCAAGTGTTATATTCAGAGGTTTCTAATAACATAAAAGAAAGTTCAGACAGAAATAAATGTGTTGATTCCAGTTTTTCTTAGAAAAGTACGGAGGCCAGCACATCAAGCTACCCCAATGTGTCAAATTTCTTTAATCGATGTTCAAGTTTATTTCAAATAGGTTAAGGTTAATTTTCAATTGGGGATATTTGATATTTTGCGGTAGCTTGATGTGCTGGCGTCTGTACTTTAATACATTGTGCCAAGCATTAAGTTTGTGTATTCGTAGGAATATTCGGATAACACAATTTATCCTTATATATGCAGTTGTTTAATTAATATTAAAATGTAAGCAATATTTAATTTATTTATTTACTTTAGTTAACCAGTTTAACCATCGTGGTACATAGTTACCTATTGGGTCCCGATCCATCAGTCGCTTCATGTAACACAGGAATTCAGCTGCATCCAGGTAGGAGTAACAAAACGTTAAACAAAATCAAAAGTCTTGTGTTTCTGTTCCTATGATTTTTCGTACTGGATCATACCTGAAAACTTTCTTTTGACGTTGGATTGAAGGTCAAGTTTCTAACATTTTTGCTGTCTTTAGATGAACTAAATAATCAAATGTAAAATACCTTTACTTTTATACCCTCACACGACTGCTATATCACTGTATGCACATAATTTGGCGTACGATACATTGCGCGTCGTTGAGAGCTATTTTTCACTCAAAACAAGAAAGCCATTTTCGAGCAATTGTTTTTGTAGTTTTACTTTGTTTAAAAGCTTGTGGCTAAACAGTAACAGCAAGACGAGTCAATCGAAGGTTTAGCTACGCTTTACCAGCTCGGTCCGTAAATGGGTAATGTATAGGGTGACTGGTAGTTAGTGACCGATACTTAAACACGTGACTGTACTCATGAATACGAATAACTATTCCAAAGAAACTTTTTTTATCACAATAACACAAAAGCTGTTTAAAATTCGCGCGCGCGTCTTTGACCTTAGATTTGGCCATTCCTGAGGTCAGACTATCAGCTGATCGATTATAGCGCGCGCGCGGTAATTTCAAACAGCGTTTTTGATGTTTATTGTGTTAATAAGTTTTTGTGTAAAAAATAAGTTTCTTTGGGAAAGTTTATTGAAATTATGAATGCAATCACGTGTTTAAGTATTGGTCACTAATTACCAGTCACCCTATCATAATATATATCAAGACTCTTCTGTGCCTAAGAAAGCACGTTAGGCCATTGGTCCCGGCTGTCATTTGTAGCCAGTCGTTACAGGTAGTCAGAAGCTTGAAATTCTGACAACTAGTGTAACCAAATCGTGTTACCCAGTTACTGAGTTGAGGAGGTCAGGCAGGCAGTGGCTCCATATAAAACCAGTATTCAGCTGTATGCGGTTAAATTTGAAGCTAACCCGAACGTAGTTGGGAAAAGACTAGGCTGATGTTTTATTTATTCTTAATTTTTATATAAGGCTTTAACCCACAATGGAGGCTAGGACGATGAGTCATGATGACTGCGTTAATGACGCATTTGTGATGGTTCTTTTTACATCCTGTACCTTTAGATAAATTGAACTTGGCTCTGAGTTTGGCGCACTCAGTTACCTACCTACCTATCCGTGTTAAGTCGAAGGTCAAGAATAAGGGCGCAGAAGCCACATTTTTTTTTAACCACGCTACATCTTACAGCTTGACTCTGCGGTATGAATTGCTATAGAGTTCGGCGATGCCCAAAGACCAACGATGCCTTGTTAATTTAACCTTTCCTCCTGCGCGGGCCCGGACAAAGGCCATTCATTTTACCTTTACCACGTAATCATTGAGTTGCAAAATGGGCGTTCCATGACAAATTTAGTGTTAGACTGTTAATTCTTGGACCGCGAAAATTCTACAATGTAAAAGAAGTATCTAGAATAAGTTACGAATGTACGGAAAATATGAGGATTTTTCTCAACAAACACCGCTAATATGCTACCTCTATGATAGGTACCGTTAATTACTACGAAGCTATAAACGAATGCAAAACGGATGACACAACTACGCGGTGTAAAAGTAGTAAAAAAAGCGCGGTTCTTTATATTGGCTCTTTGTTCAGTAGAAATTATGGTATAATCTCGTTACAGACTATTATTGTGTGATTTTCCGCTGAAACGGGTCTTGGACGGAAAACCCGTTGTACGTAAACAACAAATATTTGAGCTGTTATTGGTTTATTCAGTTTATTGAGCCGTTCAAACTTGCGTGGGTTTTTTTTACGGTTCCGTACCTCAAAAGGTAAAAACGTACGTAACTCTTATCATTAAAGATCTGTTGCCTGACTGTCCGTCTATCTATCTGTCTGTCTGTCTGTCAAGACACTTATTTCGTTCCTTGACTTTTAAAAAATAGGGGGTTTATGAGCTTCAATTAGAAATTTCGACCCCCTTCAAATTGAAGCATTGAGTTTTTTTTATTTATCTACGTACGGAACCCTCGGTGGGCGAGTCTGACTCTCACTGGTCCGGTTTTTTATTCTGCAACTTAGTCCAGTCTAAACTCTCATGTATTCGCGTAAATATTAGAACTGTTAATAGGGAAATCGGAACGACTCCCTTGTGTGTGATTTTTGATCATTATCTTCGCTTGGAGTGCGAAAAGTATTTTCACGAGTCATAAACTTTGTATGATAGAGGTTCTGATAATGTATGTGCATTATTTATTATCGTAATATATGTTTTTATTGTAGATGATAAGAATATTTATTTGTATTAGTATTTTGGAGGACATCATTGCAACTCAAAAGTTTGTTTTATTAACGAGTGAAAGAGGTAGGCGAGCAAAATAATCGAGAATTTTCATTATATTATCACTTATAACTTAAAGTAATGGCTAATCGATGAACACTTGCTCGCTTGCACTTGCTTCAAAAACGGTGAAGGAAAACATCGTGAGGGAACCGGCATGCCTGAGAGATATTTTTAGACGGCATGTGATGCCAAGTCAGGCCCATGGGCGGCATTTAAACTCTGACACCAGGTTAGTCACTAACCAAACGATAAGAAGAAGATCGATAAAATATAGAAGACCGGATAGGTTGGATCTAAACTATGTACTTATAATAACAATAATAATAATAATAATAATAATAATAATTCATTTATTTCAGGCCTATGACCCATATAAAACAACGACAAAATCAAAAATGCAAATAAAAATACAGACACATAAAATATTCCTCGGCTTGCTAAGTCATAAATGTCAGAATTACATACCTATCTACATAAAACATAAAAATGAATATAAAATTTAGAAATGCAAAAATTACAAAAATTACGCGAAGTTCTGTAGTCATTGTCTACCTCCATAAAAAAAGACGTTAGTATGTATGTAATTACTGTTTCGGAAAACTTCGATCCGCCTTTTACCTGCCTATTCTGAGACTTTCCGAATATTATACACACAAAATTAAATACCAATTGGTCTAGCTCTAGATGAGTTTTGTAACAAACATTTTATACAACAAAAAATGTATATATGCTAATGTATGTAAGTATGTATGTATATTTTAGTTTATAGGCTCTTAATAAAATACTGCGCTTCACCATCACTGATTGCATCACTGCTTACCATTAATTGGGATTGCAGTCAAGCACTGGTTTATAATATAAAAAAAAAAAATATACATATAAGTATATTAGAAAGATAAGTGAATAAACATCAATCAATATCCGGTTGTATGTTGAGTGAAGCATAATTAAATAATAATCAGATGGCTGACGTTTTAGACTTAGATGAAGAAGAGGCGATAGAAAAAGGAGAACCTCCTTTAATTCTCGGCAATTTATCAAAGTCACCGTAAGGCCAGCAGCGTAAACAAACTGTTTTAATTAAACGACCAAACTGATTGCTTAATCGTGTCTAAAATACTTCTACAGTACTTTTTCGGGTTTTGCATTAACATTCCTGTAATTGTAACTGATTTTATGAACAGATAAGGATGACTGAACCAGTTCAGCTGTTAAGATAATTCTTTATCTCGAAACCTTTTCTTGCTTTATTTGTCTATAATTTCATGGTAAAATATACAATACGATATTATAGACCATAACACAAAAAAAAATGTAAAAATAACATAAAAATATTTAAAAAAAGGAACGGCGTAAGTACCAAAATCAGATGAGGGATGTAAGTAAGATGATGTGGATGCTTATGATCTAAACAATGCAAGACTTCATACAGAAATGCAGTTAGTAATATATTAATATGAAGTTAGCTATGCACTAACCAAGTGTAGGAGGAGTAATAACCACAACCACCTTAGCACGAGAATTAATTTCGCGAGCAATTTCTACCTCCTAGCCGGCAGGCAACCACAATCGCAATATTGGTAAGCGCAATTATATCGTATAACAATATCCAAAGTTTTCCTTATAGGTACTCAATTTTCAGACGAAAATCCTCTCAAAATTTGTTGAGAAACAAAATTTATTTCGCATTAATTCCGTTCCAATTCTTTTAATCTCCCACGCCTGTACCTATTTTGTTTAAAATTTATTAACTCGTGTTGGGATACGACAACGATCCCAAAATACACTGTAAAATTACGGTTTTGTTCATCTAATATTTTAATTTTTATAAGATGCACCGTGTTCGTTATGGTAGTAGTATTAGATAAGAACAAAAAAATACGAGTTCAATTTTCAAGGGCCCACCCCACCTGCGTTGAAATTGTGGTTTGATATTTCAGCTTTCCCTCAAAATTATTTGAGTTTTAGTGCGCTATCCACATGCAAAATAAATGTTCCCCGAGCAGAATTGATTATGGCATGCCGCCAATGCTTCGTGGCACAGTTGGCGAATCCCTGTTTCACCCATTTATAAGCGAGAGGTAGTGAGTGAGGTATTTTTCTGCGTGATCAGGTGATACGTACGTCCGTATTACTTTTACACCTAGGTGTACGCATAACAGAGACGTTCGAAATACCCCCTGCCGAACATTGATCACGTTTTGTTCGTTTATTGCTTTTTTTCAGTACTGTGGGGTATTATAACGATGAATCGAAATGATACGAGCAAATTGAAATCAAAATTGTTTGGTAATAAGTACCTATGCGAAAAATACATTTGTATTTAAGCAGTTGTTCAGAATTGTGTTGATGTTTCTTTACGAAATGTGGATGACAGTACGATGGAGTTGTTAGAAAGACACATGGTAATTAAGAAAAGCTTGATACTTAATTTGAAGTTCTGATTTAATTTAAGGAGCTTGAAGTATTTGTGCCAAAAGCTTCGTAGGCCCGAGGCATGAAATGGTTGTAAAGTTTGAAGACGATTTTATCTTAAAGCTTACAGCCTATTTTAGAACTTAGTTACTTTAGTTCACAGATGCTTATTTCAGCTAATTTAATAATATTAAAATTTTTCAAGTTATGAAAACTTACTATTTTACAAAGTAATATTTTTCTAGTAGGAACGCACATCAGTGGGAACACTTTGCCTATAAGCTGGCCTGCTGCAAGGTTTTTTATAAACCTAGCTTCTACTGTTTTGATTAACTCTTTAGTATGGCTACCGTACTAGCTCTGGCATACTTAGCTTACCAAACATTTACTTACGGGTTTAAAATAAACAAAGTAAAGTAGGTAGGTAGCTATCCTTTAACTTTTTTTAGTATCACTAATAAATCCCTTTTACAAAACTCCTTAACGAGGTTGATAACTGTAATTGCTAAACGTTAGATTAACAAATATTAAAACAAACATTCCAATTGATCTTATTTAAAAAGCTTTTTTGTTAAAGATAAATGATCCTTAGAATAGAAAGTTCACTCCTTAATCTTGATCCTTCATCGTAATAATCTTGGATCTGAAAGGGGAAATAACTTTGTTATTAGAATGTTCGACAATTCGTTTTATTAGGTTCATAAAAATAAATTTTCTAGACTGTAATTAACATCGTATACAATAAGATTAAATTCTTTATAAAGTGCATAATAATATAACATTTTGAAATGAAAGAATCTATGCCAAACTCTATTGACGATAAGAAACTCGGGTAGCCAATCTGAAAAATAACTTCAAGTAATAAAAAAATGGTGGGTTATTATGGGTTTTGTCTTATTATATTGAAAAATTTTGATTTGAACAGATTTCTGCTAAATAAACCTAATTATTTTCAATTTAGGGTAGTTTTAAAAGTTACGCCGTATTGTTTACACAAGGGTCACACTCGCGAATTTTTTTGTTCATATTTCCATCAAAACAAATATTTAGAATTATTGAATACAAATTTTCCGTCGATAAAATT
Organism: Euplexia lucipara; assembly: GCA_921972225.1. NCBI lineage: Eukaryota > Metazoa > Arthropoda > Insecta > Lepidoptera > Noctuidae > Euplexia > Euplexia lucipara. The sequence continues at coordinate 14,570,368 of OV179148.1, forward strand.
AAGTATCGACTTTATAAAGAATTACAATGTGTATCAGTGATGCTATCACCAATATTAACTAGGTATAATAAATACCATCGAGTAAAATCGTTTATTTTTAAAACCTGTATATTTTCAAAAGCATTTCGCAGAAAAAATACCTTCCCCAAAAGTTGCGGTCATGGGGCAAAAAATTTTTTGCCGAAAGGTATTTTTGCAAATTATAATAAAACGATTTCATTAAAACAGAGAGACGAGCAAATAGCTACACCTGGCCAATGCAAATTGCCTCCTAAATGGTTATTGCGTCATTGGGCATCATATTATGTTTTTGTGTCGTTTTGCTGTACCAACGCTGATTACTTGTACAATTCTGGCTTTACTCGGACTGATTGACAATGAGAGAAAACATTTTTATATGAAAAGCATATTCGTGAAAACTTTAAAATGAGACATCACATCATAACATCACGCGTTTAGGTAGAGATGAAAACTACAAGAAATAAGACAGTTAGACAGCAGATAATAATATAATTTCATCAGCCTTGGGACCATAATAAGAACATAACGTTTATGAAGACGTGTTTGCAATGGAAGGCGTATTTATTTAAATTAGGATTTTTCCATAATTGAATTACCTACTTGAGTAAAAATCATAGAAACTAAATACGAATTAGTGTTTAACTCATAGCATCACATTAACTTATTAATTGTTCAAAGGGGTCGTAACGGTCAACAGTATCTGATCGTAATTTTATTTCACTCTTGTCACTGTGTAAAATGTCAGAAGTCCTTCATTTTGAAGTTTTTATGCTTTTGTCACATTAATATATGTTTCAAACCTCCCCAACCATCATCATCCACAGCTCGACTTCACCCACTCCTGGGTATAGGCCTCTCTTCACTGGCGCGAAGCTCTACGTCTTGGTGCTAACCTTATCCAGGATACTCCCGCAATAGAAACAATGTCGTCTACCCATATCGCCGCCGCCAGACGACCAACACTTCTCTTGCCGTTTCTTGGACGCCAGTCGGTCACTCCACCGGCCATCACCTTGCTTAGCTAAGTGCCCTGTCTAATTCCATTTGAGTTCTAATATATAAGGCGATTTCCAATATCGATGATCTGTGTACGTCTCCTGATTTCGGCGTTAGAAAATAAATTTATATGAATTACATTTTACCACTACTCTTCCAAGTAGGGGTACATCTGAATGAACGCCAATTTAGACCAGCTTGACGCAAACTGGCTTCCCTCGAAAATAATAATGATCGGCAATTCCTCTTTGTATGTTAAGAAAATTGTATTCTTTCAATTACGTCTAGTGCAGGTAGTGATTGTGTCAGTCGGACAATTAAAGTTTCTATCCATCAGATTAAAACCACTTTTTGACTCCAAAATCCAATCTTACTCTCTTTATCGTCTAATCTTGCCTTTCTCTTTAAAAGTGGAAGTCCTGCTTAAAAATAAGAGATCTGATGGTTGATTTTAGTCATTCATTAAATAGTCCCGATTTTGATATCCTGTCCTGGTATGCATCGCCCGTTGATCACGTGGCAGTGCCGCTGTAGCGGCCAGTCAGCGCTACATCGAAATTGGTCGCAGTAACTAGATTTTGACACCGATTGAACCTGGTCGGGGTCAGTTGTCACGTTACCATTGGCCGTATGGCGCAACTGACCCTAAGGACGATTTCCATTCAGTTAGCATTGTCTGTTTTTTATGTGAATTTTGCCTTTATGACGATACGATAAATTGTAATCTATTGTTATCAACGATCATTTAGACGGCATGATCAATTGCAAGTCACGATTAACTTACTAGAAAGAAAGAAAGAAAAGAAAGAAAAGAAAAGAAAAGAAAAGAAAAGAAAAGAAAAGAAAAGAAAAGAAAAGAAAAGAAAAGAAAAGAAAAGAAAAGAAAAGAAAAGAAAAGAAAAGAAAAGAAAAGAAAAGAAAAGAAAAGAAAAGAAAAGAAAAGAAAAGAAAAGAAAATATATTTATTTGGGAAACGCACAGGAATTTAACATTAAAAAACTAAAGATAACATATTAAATAAAAATTAAAACAAAAGACCTGTGCGAGGCCAAAAAGGCCCCTATCTCAGCACGATGTCACGATATTTAAAGAAAAGCAATAAATACCGCAGCGCTGTTATTCTGATAGGGCCTACTGCAATGCCATGAATACATACTAGGAACCTACTTTAATGATATAAGTGCATTTTTAGTGCAGTGGCTGCCCGATTAGCTGCTGCGCTGCGTGACGCTAGTTCTATACCGACATGCATCAAATCTTTTGCATAGCCTACAGGTAGCTCTTCCTAGTCTGGCTATTTGTGTATGTGAGGTAAAATAAGGTGCTTTGGTAAAGCGATTGCAAATATTTTCACTAAGTTAAAATACTGTTTATCCACAGTAAATTAAAGTCTTCAACAAAATTTCATGAAGCTAAAGAATGATGTTTTACATATTTGTTTTACTCTATGTTAAAGTTGATACTTTATTTATCTGCGTAATACACTTTATGGCAACAGTTTAACGGTTTACGATTTCTTTTTGTCGCCTATTTCGTCATAGGGTGTGTTTTTCTAGTATAGACGCGTCGCCGCCCACTCATTTTGCTAACCAAATGTCTTCAACTAAAAGAGTCAGAGACATTTTTACTTTTTTTTTAGAGACTTTCGTTTTATTAGTCATCTCGCCATGGCGTTGTAGTTGCACTTTGGAACTACTGCCAAAGTTGATAAAATATCAATTAGAAATTCAATGAGCGAGGTTATCTAGTTCATCAGTTTTTATTTAAGTTGTAGTTTTAAGTTTCATTCGTGGTGTCGCACAATTTGAAGCTTTGAGACAAAACCCAAGGATTAGACTTCTGTATCAGCACCCGCACACTCATTAAAGGCGGTAATGCAAATTTTCCCTTAGACAACAAACACTCCATGTTGTGACACAACCGAACCATATTTCCATTTTCCAAAGCACATTCGCTTAATCAGTTCGTCCACAAACTAATTTGCGTTAACAAAACATGATGCATTGTCATTAAAATGACATTATTCAGCAGTTGTCAGCGATGTCAGCTAACGCGCTCGCTGATTCAAGCGATGCAGCCGCTGCAAACTGGTGGGCATAAACAAAACGTTTTGTTACGCCATTTGCACATAGTCCGCTTATAGCAAAACCAAACATTATATTTGTCGCAGAAAAATAAAAATAACCGTTTTCTAGCGATAGTCCTAGGGATGATTTTTTTTTCTTGATACTAAGAATGATTTCTATCAATACGGGGAATGTGTATCTAACAATATATAACATTAAGATTTTTTGCTAGATACTTATTATTTTAGGAGTAAAAGCAAACTTTAATGCAAGCTTTGCTCTATTTTATAAAATAGACCTGCCTATCAGCGATCGTCTATAGAGACGATCGCTGATAGGCAGGTATCTACTTCAAAAAAATCACGAATAACAACGATGAGAATAGTCTCATCGTTGTTATTCGTGATTTTCTTAAGAAAAGCTGTTTTTTTTTTGCAAAAATCCTAATAGTAACTGGAATAATTACGAAAATCTATATTATTTTCCGATAATCCGACTCTTTCACATGAAACCAATTTTCCCAATTAACCTGCCACATGTTTATGAAATGGATTCAATGCTGGTGCCTTTGTTCTATGTAAAAGCAAATGAAAATTGGTATTTATTGTTGCATACATGAATGTAACATGAAGAAGTATTTCAGTATTTCACGGAGAAAATAAATGTTTTAATGAATAAGATACCTACTAATAAAGGACCTGGAATTAGGTTTTTCATGAAGTCAGTATCATTTCAAATCACATTTTATAATTATAATTGCTGAAGTACCTCGACACATTCTACTATTATATACATAGCTATATTATATACATACTATATATAGCTACACTTTTCAAGCTGAATAACTGTCTCTCAAGATACAGTTTACCTAGTTTGAGAGGCAGGCTTTTCCACATTGTTCAGATTAAATTTTAGTTCTTAGATGTGTAAAAGTTGTGGAATATTTATTTATTTATTATTATTATTTATTTAGATAGTTCTTACATTGTGTCACTACCACTGCCACCTCATGTAAATTGGGTTATGTATTTTGGTGGAATAAAGTTATTTATTTCTTTTGTTCTTTTATCACGAATACATAGTCTTTGGATGGTATACACACGACTTACAAACTAGTGTTAGTACTTAAATCTACCAGAAACACAACACAAACTATTAATTACTACGCCACAGTTGGCATGTAGGCGTATCCAATGCAAAAAATGTGTTGTGGGCTGGCTGGCCCAAAATGCTGAGAATGTGTTCAGTATCACAATTTTGTAGGCAGCCTAACTATCATTATTGGATCGTTGATTAAAGTGTATTTTAGTCTTGAGACATTGGTGTGGATGAACTCAATGTCTTGGTAGTCGGTAGTTGATCCACATCTAAGTTTGAGCAAAACGTATTGGGATTCTAAATATAGTGTCTCAAATCGATAACGTGTAGAATTGCTGCCAAATAAAATAGCAGACGAGAAACTGCATTGAGATTGTTTCCAGACAGATTTACCTAGTAAGAATCAAAATGAAAACAGTGTTCCAACATGCTACAGTGTTCGTCGCATATAATTTTATGTTTAACATTTCGTACCAAAATTGTTGAAAAGAAACTCGTACGATTGAAATTTGTTTATCTATCTGGACCTGAAATTTGGAATAGTTAAAGACTACTTCTGAAGAAAGAACCCTTAGTTGGCAAGTCCTACTCGTTATTGCCGGTTATTTGAAAAAAAGGCTGTCAATTACAACATCTGAACTGTATTGCCCACAATTTTATTATCAGTGTAGGTTCAATAATATCGTTGGAGAAAAAGAAAATGAAGTAGCCTTAACTTTTGTGCCTGCATCTAATAACAAGTGTAAATATGTTATTTGGTGAAACAGCGTTATAACCTTTTACCAGTCAGAGAATAATGAAAAGAATATAAGGACTACGGACTACGGTCTATATGTATGGACTGTGTGAAAGATGGTATTGCTAGAAAGGGGACGATTAAATAACTATCGATATAACGACTACTTAATAGAGAAATACGGAAAACTAAATCATGTTGCGGCGAACCAAAGTGAATTAAGACAAGAGCAAGAGAATGATGTTGGTAAAGCCTTTTTTACTACTTTCCATTTATTGAAAACTTGCCGTTTTCACTAACACTACACAGACATAAATCAGTATATTACCATATATGTATTAAAACTAAAGTAAGGTTAGGTAAACATAAACTTAATCGAGTGCCAATCTCTGAGCCCTTGAGCGTTTGGCACTTGTTCAGTCAAACAAATCGATTTGTGTGTGACCCACCTTCCGTTTAACTCTCTCTCTCTTACTCTGATATTTTAAAACTAAAAGTGTTTTCACATTCCAAAGAGAAGTTACTGACTGCATGTTATTTTGCATTGTCAACCTAAAAATCACTACGGGGTTAGACGTTTTATAAATACAACAGTAAACGCATAAAATTATTCAGACAAACGCCAGACAGCACCTGTCTGGCATTACCACTGAAACTAGCCTTTAGAAGCAGCCGTGGAACATGTCATTCATTTCTTTTTCTAATTTCATGTTTATAGTGCGTGCATGTTTTACCTGTTGCCAAAAAATATTTTTAACTGACTTCAACCTATTCTTCCTTTAAATAATTTTAACAGTATTTAGTTACGTTAAAATTTTAAAAGTCTAAAAGTACTTAGACATGTTAACTTAAGTCAGGCATTATATAGGTATTCAGGCACTTATGTTACGTACTCGTTGTTGTTAACAGATTTTAAGTAGGTAAGCAAAGTATGGGCCAAAACTGTTTTTTAATGTGAAACAGGCCAGAATGTTTTTCTGGCAACCATGAAACACAAACATTGAAAAGCTATAGACAAACCGCAAAGCAAAAAAAAAATAAGATTATTCTTTTTTTATATAAAATTCGATAAGCTACACCGAGCACCAGGTTATCAGAGATCGTGTAAGCGTGACGGACGACCATCCGCGTTAACACTCGGATGATATTGGCCCATAATGTTAGCTGTAAACGCCCGTTTGTGTACAATGTTGAAATGACGTCATATGTTACCCACATGTTTGGAGCGTATTGAAACCATTTATCGTTCTGACATGAAACAAGTTGTAATTCTGGTTTACAATTGAAAAGGATGGGATTGACGTAGGGCTTAGATTTGGGTTCGATTCAAGTGCTAATTTGTTTTGTTCGAGCGGACTAAGATTTGCAAAGAATTGGTAGTCTCTTCATTCTCAAGCATCCTGGTTTTGTTTACATTTAACGTCTTTAAAGCAAGTGATATGATACAATACGCACTTAAATCATAAAGTTAAGTTAACCATCGATGCGAAATATAATATTACTGTCAACAAAATGGTTCTCACCTGCTAATTTATATGCCAGCGTCATTTAATTTGGATAAACTCGAACACACACAAGCGACGTGTTAAAACAAATATCAAAGTTTTTAACTAGGGGCGTTTGAGCTCGCGGGCTGGCGCAAATTCGAATCATTCCACTAAGTCCGGTAAAAGCCATTTAACTTTTGAAAGAGAAAACAAAATTACGTTTAGAACTTTTTAAATGAGCAATTGCTTGTTTTTTGGGTTCTTATGGTGTTTTTTAAGACAGATATTAGGTTCAAGAGTCAGTCTTCTTATTTACCTTTCATACGCTCAAAACTTTATCGACTTTCTACTGAATCAACTCAGTCTAGCAGTCAACTGACTGACCGTTTCGTTCGCCGTGTCGTCTGACTGTTTTGACTGGCCTGTTGGTCTAGTAGGTAGTGACCCTGACTGCTATGCCGGAGGTCGTGGATTCGATTCACACCCAGGACAAATGTTTGATTCGAGTGATGAGCATGATCATTTGTTCCGTGTCTGGGTGTAATTTATCTATATTATGTATGTATTTATATAAGTATGTTTATCAGCTGTTTAGTACCCATAACACAAGTTCTCAAGCTTAACTTGGGACTAAATGGCGTTGTGTGAAAAGTTGTGGAATATTTTTTTTTAACCGCATCATAAACTTTCGGCTATTTGCACAGCCTGTTTTAACTAAACGCCAACTGAAGAAAACTTGCAGAAGTATTCTACAAATATCTACTTACACGCATATTAGTAACACTTATTAGTTCTGCGGTAGGAAAAAACGGTATAATTCTGTAAATACCTTTCCGTAACAATGTTATAGGTGAAGTGAAGGCAAAGTGAGCTGTCATCCCATACTACATTGATAGTTCACTAGTTCACTTTATGTTCCCTTCACCTAACTATTAGCGTGTATTTTTACAGAAAAGACCGGCTAATAACAGAACTGGTAATCACGACTCACGACGACGAGTATTCACGAGGAGATTAAGCTGGACACAATATTGTTTTAGATTTATTTATTGATTTCACAAAACATACAACTATTATTGCAGCGTCCCAATGCAATAATGTAGTGACATCATCATCATCATCATTTCAGCCATAGGAAGTTCACTGCTGGACATAGGCCTCCCCTATAGATCTCCAATAAGACCGGTTGGAAGCGGCTCGCATCCAGCGCGTTCCCGCGGCCTTAATGAGGTCGTCTGTCACCTTGTGGGTGGATGTCCTACGCTGCGCTTGCCGATACGTGGCCTCCACTCGAGAACCTTTCGACCCCATCGGTCATCAGTCCTCCGTGCTATGTGCCCTGCCCACTGCCACTTCAACCTGCTAATCCGCTGGGCTATGTCGTTAACCTTGGTCCTTCTACGGATCTCCTGATTTCTGATTCGATACAGCAGAGAGACTCCAAACATAGCCCGCTCCATAGCTCGTTGGGCTACCTATTATCTAGCAGGCAAAATTCTCCGATATGACACAAAAGGTGAGCAGATTTCGTCGTATCCTACGAATAGGGGCGTAACTGCATATTGGCTACTTTTCAGGAGACACTTTTTTGTGATTATTTAAATTACATATATGTATATATGTGTTTGTGGTTTTATATAATGTGTATGGGTATCATATGGTTCCGCTAGCATTATTTTCAATAAATTATCTTTATATTTTAGACGCATTTTGTCCCTTAAATCCTTATTCTCTGTTGTGTTAAGGCGAAATAGGGTTGGACTTGAGCAATAAGTTACATTATGCCTTTTATCTGCGGAAATGTCGAGGTCACAATCGCCTTAATGCCATTTTTATATTGTTCTGATGCGCCGGAATACACTTTTATGTTATAGAAATTTGTGTATTAGAACTATTTTACCATTACTGGGAACAAGAGAATGTAATAAAAGAAAATAATTAAAGAATCATATTATTTAATTCGAACAAAATCTGAATGTTAGTAACATACTTGCTTGGTAAATATTTAAGCAAACCAAGTGAATGTCGATTAACAAGAAAAAATGTTTTCATTCATAAAAAAATATCTATGGGAATAAATATATTTTCTAATTATGTATGTCGGCGTCAGCGATGGCTGAGCGATGAGCTGACACCGATGGGGGTTTTGTGGTACAGAGTTCATAACGTAGAATAGCAATCTTCATTGCAGTAATAACCTCACTTAACAATCTTAATCACAAAACAACTCAAGTCTAGGTAACTGACAGTTTCGTGCTGGAAGTGTGTCTTGGTCGGTGTCTCAAATCAAACTGAGCTCTGCCCAGCTCCCACGCACCAGCACGACTCTGTCCACGTGACATTACCGAAAACACATTCGCGCCATTTTCAAATGACAAGTAACGTCACGCTGGTCACCATAGACTCTGTACTAAGTTAATCAACTTCACAACTTATTATTCAAGAATATCGTTTTCCATGACACGGCCATCATGACCATCACACGTCCTCGTGTCTACTAAAAATAAACACACACACACACACACAGAACACGTATACGCACGCACGCTCGTATTGGTCACATACTTCAAAACACACGCACGCACGCATTTTACACATACTTCAAAACTCGGTCATTCTGACCACAACTAAATTTCCAAGGGTGTATGTCAAACCTTGACACCTCTAATCGAAACAAATCCAGGCAGAATGAATCGTCACTAAGACCGATAACATTACTAGAACTGAAAGTGTACTAAGATAGTGCTATGCAAATGCACGACATAGTAGGTATTACATAGACTTTCACATACCACACAGGCTAAAGCTAACAGGTACCACACAGGCTCACGAGTGCCACACATAGGTACTCACAGGTGCCACGCAGGCTTACTGGTGCCACGCAGGCTCACGGGTGCCACACAGGCTCACAGTTGCCACACAGGCTCGTCGTTGCCACACAGGCTCGTCGTTGCCACACAGGCTTGTCACTGCCACACAGGCTCGTCACTGCCACACAGGCTCGTCACTGCCACACAGGCTCGTCACTGCCACACAGGCTCGTCACTGCCACACAGGCTAGTCGTTGCCACACAGGCAAGTCATTGCCACACAGGCAAGTCATTGCCACACAGGCTAGTCATTGCCACACAGGCTAGTCATCGCCACACAGGCTAGTCAATGCCACACAGGCTAGTCATTGCCACACAGGCTAGTCATTGCCACACAGGCTAGTCATTGCCACACAGGCTAGTCATTGCCACTCAGGCTAGTCATTGCCACTCAGGCTAGTCATTGCCACACAGGCCATCGGCTTGTGATCCAACCCCAGAAGCTAACCATCTCAGCCGCGTAAGTGCTACCCCTCGGAAAGGATATCCTGCGCATAAAAAGCAGACCACGCGCACCTCTTACATGCTCCGGCGCAACTGGATCGGTCACCAAACCCTCACACTTAATCCATAGAGTATACGTTAAGTAAGATGAAATGTATTCCAAAACTTTACAGATAATCATTACCTAGTAATGACTACTCAGTACTCACAATAACTAAACGAACTTTAACTAAGCCATTTTTAGAACTTAAACACGGAAAGTTCATAATTATCAAATTTCAAAAATAAGCACACTACTCATGGCCCTGCCATAGCTATTGACAATTCGGTACTGCCACCCATATCGTTATCACCTCAGAGTCCGCGACCCTCAAGTCATTACATGACCGTACAAAATAGTCTCTTTCCAAGGCCCAGGTCCCCGCTAGACCACAAGCCGCTCATCACGCCCTGAACGACAACGTATGCAGTTGCGATTGCATCTTATGGATGCGGATTTACCGGAAAGCCAACAAGCGTATCATAGGTCTGTTGAGGTTCTTTTGCCCTCAGAAACATTGTTTTCTTCTTCTAACTCGTTTGAACTTCACAGGTTGGCATCTTACGACTTGACTTTACAACATACTGGTCGCCCGCAAGCGTTTAAAAGAACCTTCACTTCGGGTCAAGCTTAGTTAAGCTAGGCTTTTCATTTTTAATGTAAACCAAGTTACTAACACTTAAGTTTCATTTTAGTAGGTTCTATCAAAACGGAACTTAGAGAAACGTTTTTCATTACCATTGACCTAAGAAGTTTGATCTCTTTACACGGTAGTGGGAATTTACCCAAAGTACCTACTATCTAAATTTGACTGTCAATCATCTACGGACAGACACACGAAACCATCACGCTTTTCGAGAAGAAGAAACAGGTTAGAAAAGCGGGAACTACGCTGTCGGATAGTCGTACGATACTATCTCTACTTCGCGAAGATCGAGTTGGTAAGGACAGCGATAAACAACACGAGTACGAGTTGGAACTTTTGTAAGTTACCAGAGTGACTGGTAAACCACCCATTAATCGCGATTGTAATTCAGTTAATAGACGCTCACGACTATCTTGGACAGTCGTCTAGTCGGTGAAACATCAGTTTAAGTTTATTCAAATGAATTTGTGTCATTAATAAACAAGATAAACCTATTGGTACTTCACATGTCTAAGCACAGTATTGAACTCCGCTAGTAACTACACTACCTTGTTTATCCTAGGTTCACAGCGCACTGCGCACTTGTAATTAGTAAAGGTCCGACCAATAAGTTACAACACAGTAACTCTAACAGTTCTGTTACTCTTTATCATCATTTATAAGCAATGCATACTCAACTCATGAAACTCATTAAAATCTGTGCACCAACACGAAGAGAATCGCACCATCGACTCTCAAAAATCTAACGCAATATGTGCTACAACACATGAAGCGCTTTGTGCACCAACACAGACAGAAATCGCACCAACGATTCCTTATAGACCCATCGCCACATGTTACTCATGAGGTGCGGTCCGAAGGTTCGAGTACGAGTATACAAGCTATTAACCAAATGCGGTTTCACTACCACTGTGTCATTCAATTCTCAAGGAACTTGGTGATCAGGGCATTCATACTTGAATCTAATTTAGTTTGACTTCTGTCCTCATTTTTAATTAAAACACAATCATTAAGCTAATTTAAAAACCTGGTCCTAATATTGTGGTCAAACCGATTTTAAGCTTTACTCAAATTAAATTTAGGCCAACAACCAGCTTTCTGATACCGTGGTGATATCAACAAGGTTTCCATACGATTTACAAAATAAAGGGAATAGCGCCGCACTTGCATCAGTTTGAATTTCAATCTCATTTAAATTAAGAGTTCATAATAGGAAAATAATCAACCAGGTATAGTCGGTAAAATTGAAATGATTTGTTATCTTATCTGTCAGTGTCCCAATTTCCAATTATATGGACCAAATTGTTTACTAGTCATCAATAAAAACAGTGAGGGTAAATTAAAAAAACGAAAACCTATACGAAAAACCTATGAACCGCCTAACATGGTGAATGTTATCAAGAAAGGCAGTTTAACTAAGCTTCAGCTCACCTTTGCTATGATATCATAGCCTAGAAACTTTACATAACGCTTCACAAATGAACACTTCGAAATGTTCAAGGAAAATCCGGCTTTAGTCGGCGTTTATTATACACCCAGCAGCCTTTCAACCCTTGCTAAAGTAGCAGGTTTTAGAAACAGGGCTTAACTAGGGCAAATAACAGTACCTCACAATAGTTTTTTTGAACTGAATACCTATCACACTACTTTCCTTTCGTCCGACTTAGTCTGTAAGGTTGACGTCAGAGGTTAAGGTTCAGGTTTTGAAGCCTTTTTCTCGGTTCGGTTCGGTCTATTTACTTACCGAGTTTTAAATGTCACAACTTCGATCGCTGTTGTATAACAACGTAACAAAATATGGCTACGTAAACAGACCCCAGGCAAAACGATAAACAATATCTCGATCGCATTATTGTCAATTTAACGCATTAAAATAGCCCTTTGCTAATTTAACTTCAAGTAGCCTATCTATTAAATGCTTTGTTAAAAGAATAGCTTTCTTAATAGGGGACTGACACGGACGTATGCCGTAAGCATCCAATAGTTCCTGGACCTTTGACACTATTTATTGCCTTTTGTCTAGGCTGAGTTTTTAAGCTTGCCTATAGACGATAAGGTTTGAGTTTGAAGTCTAATTCTCAATTCACAAGGGGTACTCAACCCCTGCACGATAAACCATTACCTAATTAAAATTATGGCAATATTCATAACGTAAAGTAATCATATAGGATCTCTGTACATACCCGCGGTATCGACACTTTTAAAACAAAGAACTGATTGGGTAAACACCCATAATCCACCACACAATTTTGTTTCGAATTAACCAACAAACATTTTGTTGATTGCGATACCCTCCTTAAAACATTTCTCGAACGATCATTACCATCACACACCTATTTGAAATGATTAATTATCTTTTTTTTTACGCGCTACCCGCATATAAAATAAACTATTGCCACTATTTAAAACTTCGTAAATAATTCGTTCGGTACTAGGTCTATGTTTGTAGGTACTACTAGGTACTACCTAGGTATGCCCTTTACACAAACGTTCGCATTGACCTCTAAAATTGCGACTATAGTACAACTTAGCAAGACAACATCCGGTACCTACCGAAATCAAAACAAAAATTACACGACTCACCGGATTGTTGTTACTACCAGAAAATACCAGTTATTTCGTGGACAACTGCGCATCTGTAGTTGCGCCACGCTGCACCGCCGCGCTGCCGCCCGCGCGCCGCCGCGCTGCCAACCCGCGCTGCAGGAGCCTCGCATCTTGCACCTCGCATACTCTTTTGATGGAGCCCGATGTAGCAAGCAGACTTCGATCACTGCATCTTGTTCTTCTGGTGCATCACGACGAAGATCTCATCACATCTCGGTGAAGCTCGCCAGTAAAGTTGGAAGCAGGTTCTTTATGCCACTTCTGATGTCGGCGTCAGCGATGGCTGAGCGATGAGCTGACACCGATGGGGGTTTTGTGGTACAGAGTTCATAACGTAGAATAGCAATCTTCATTGCAGTAATAACCTCACTTAACAATCTTAATCACAAAACAACTCAAGTCTAGGTAACTGACAGTTTCGTGCTGGAAGTGTGTCTTGGTCGGTGTCTCAAATCAAACTGAGCTCTGCCCAGCTCCCACGCACCAGCACGACTCTGTCCACGTGACATTACCGAAAACACATTCGCGCCATTTTCAAATGACAAGTAACGTCACGCTGGTCACCATAGACTCTGTACTAAGTTAATCAACTTCACAACTTATTATTCAAGAATATCGTTTTCCATGACATGTATAATAAAAACCCCTAAAAAATAAAAATAAAAAAACCCGTAACTCTACAAACCAAATAATTGTATTTTCTTAAATAATTCTGTTACTTTTAATATTTGGAAACAAAACTCGTTTGTTTTAAAACAATCAGAGCTTAATATTAAATTACACATAATCGAAATCAGTGTTTCAAATAAAATTGCACAGAAACATAATCAGTCCTTAAATCAATTTACACAATATAATCAAAATCTGACTGGATTGAATTAGACTGGCCTGTTGGTCTAGTAGTTAGTGACCCTGACTGCTATGCCGGAGGTCGTGGGTTCGATTCCCACCCAGAACAAATGTTTGTGTGATGAGCACGATCATTTGTTCTGTGTCTGGGTGTAATTTATCTACAATATGTATTTAGAAATATATAAATAATTATGTTTATCAGCTGTTTAGTACCCATAACACAAGCTGTCAAGCTTAACTTGGGATTAATGGCGTTGTGTGAAAAGTTGTGGAATATTTATTTATTTATTATTTATTTATAAAATTAGTGTTTCATATAAAACTGTACAGAATCATAATCAGTCCTTAAAATAAAATTGTAAATTATCAAAATTAGTTCTTAATATCAAATAACATGTTATCAAAATCAATCTTTAAAATTAAATTTGTAATTTTATTGATAACATGATCATAACTTAAAATAGAATAAGTCATAACGTTAATTCGATTCTAACTGGCAAATATGTAGTTCTTTGGTCAGACTCTTCAAAATAATTTGGGATTTGGACGGGGGTTCTAGAGGGTCGCCATTCTTTAGTTCCGGATTTAGTAGATTCTGTATTTCGGACAAGATTACAATCTCACTTGCACTATCATTTTGGTAAGATTTGTTCATGTCGTTTTCAGCATCTTGAAAGAAGGAAATGAGACTTTAAAATCATACAATTATCATACTAAACTAAGAAAAGCACCTATTACGGAGGTATTTCGCATCATTTGAAAGTAAGAAACAAAAATAAGCATTTGTAGGTATTTCTAAAGGTGGAAAAAAATTCTATCGTTAAAAGTGGAATTTATATTTTGTATTGCTGTTGAGACTATGTTTCTGTTGATGATATTTCTTATTTTAAAGAAATATTTAAATAGTCTGGTCGATTTTCCCTAATACGGAGGTACAATTTTGGTCTGATCCTATTACTGCGGTAGACGGCTCCTAATACGGAGGGTCAGAAATTATATTAATTAAAGTTCCGTACAAATAATATTTATTAAATAATATTAATGTGTTAGTAACGTAATTCGTAAGTTTTTCATTTATTGACCAGTGAATGAATTATTTTTAGAATTACTTTAATCACATTTATATTATTTAATAAATATTATTTGTACGAAACTTCAATAAAATTAAAAAAAAACTTTACGTTGTGAAAAACAAAAAGTGAAATTACAAAAATGAGCGAAAGAAGTCGGTCTGTATAGAAAAATCTTTCCGTACAGCCCGAAATCGCTTCGCTCATTTTTTCTGTATTGTATTATTAGATTAATTCACATGAGAATCCCCTATGAGAGAATCCCCTTGGATTCTCTCATGTTAAAATAAAATAATTTTTATTCCCAAATTCCAACGGATTCCGAAGGAATTTAAGAATAAATAAGGAGGTATGTTCACTGGTTTTATAGAATTAAAAATACAACTACTTATTAAGGAATCAACTAGTTATATTATTGAATAATCCACAAAAATAGATACAAAACTTTTACGGAACCCTAAAAACTTGTAATTTTATGTTGTATGAATAGAGCCGTAATAGGAGATCTTAGAACCCTACATGGAGTTACCTGGAAATAATTACCGCCGTAATAGGCAAACTACTCATGTTTTCGATAATCCTAATTCTGACCCATAAATATTTCGATAAACAAAAGAGTAAAAATGCCTAATCAAACATTAACAGTTTTTTGGCTCAGATTTGTACAACTCAAGTTAAAATTTATACAAAATAAATGTTTTGTGATAAATTAAAATACACCTTCCCATTTTTGCCTCTTCTAAGAAACTAACATTTTGTACTCGACAGTTTTCATATTTAACTAGATTTCTAATTAAGAACACATACCACAGAATATGGTTTCTAAGTTATGTGATTAATAATTATTTCAACTAAACTTGAAACTAATTCAATAAGTTAATCAATTGAAAGTTATAAACAATTAAACATGTCCAGTACTTTTCTTATTTCGGAGTCATACCACCGTATTAGGATTAATCTACAAAATTTGTATCGTATTGCGGCGGTATTTTATTTTTTATTTTTTTGGTAATAAACGATTTACAAATATAAAAAAAGCTATTTAAATAGTGAGTGTAATAATAAGAAAATGCTATAAATAACAAATGAACAAACTCGAACGGCATCTTAATATGAAAAACTTAGTTTCTAAATATTTGTGTACTTTCTTTTGTTGTTCCGCGTTTGTATGGAAACACCTCTCACGTCGATGACGTTACACAGACTGATTGATCTTGTTGTGTTGTCTATGTGCTATACTTGCAAACGTCAGTTAAGTCATAAAGTAATAGATTTAGAATAAATAGTTTCGGTTTCGTTGTACCTACATTGAATAAAACGGGAATAAAACGCGAAAATAGAAATACCACCGTAATAGGAAGCGATTTTGACTACCGCCGTAATAGGTGCTTTTACCTTAGTTTCGCATTATTTTTAATAAAAATGTATTTAAATTATTAGTATTTTAACTAAAATTATGAACTAAACTTACTTACTGGAATACGGATCAAGGTCGGAAACGAAATCAAGCGGAATAAAATTATTATAAAACGAATTACGCTATTAAGCTCAGAGTTAATATTTTCTTGGATTAAATAATTCTATCTCTTTTTCACAACCTCGTGGCACCGGAGCCTCTACGTGGTTCCTTCCATCATTGCAACTTTCAAGAGTGCTTACTGAAAAAAAAATGTTGTTGACAAAGAAAACGGAATTTCGTAAGTAGCTATAATAAGAATTAGATCGTACAAATTTGCACGTTTTCTAACTATCATTAAATAGCCGTTACATTTAAAACAGAATTGTTCTAAAACTTTGGGAAAAAGGCAAAATAATAAAAAGCGTAATTATAATTTTCGTGCGGAATGCTAATAATGCGGCCACAAATGCTTTTATATCAATTTTAAAGCAATAGAAAAAAAACCTAACTGCATTTATGCCCCAAACCAGAAAAACCAAGTTTATGCATAAATAATATTTTCAATGTACAAAAGGGTTAAAATCATGTGCGCGTACAAAAAAATGTACTTAAAATAACAATATGAATATTTCAAAAGCATGAAGGAGATAATAAAAGACAAAAACATAATTTGAACGTAGAAAAAAGACACAAACTTAATTAGGTCTTAGTCTCTTCTATACATATCCAATTTAGCCATTCCATAGAACACGGCCACAATCACCATAACAATCTCCGCGTTCCGCCGAATAGTGCCCGAGCGGCGCTTGCACGTTCTCCCCGCGCCCGCGCACCTCCACTACTCGCGAAGAAAGAGGGCGCGACGGCTATTTATGGCTTTATTCTTCGTTGAAAACGTAGTGCTTATAATTGTGGCTTTTTAGAAAACCTAATTATTTGATAACTTGTACCGTTTTTAATTGTTTTGTTGAACTGATTACATGTGGTATGATGAGCAGAATTGATTTATGCAATAAAAAAAGAAAGCCCTTATGTTCGTTAGGGCACTATTCGTAGGATACGACGATTTCAGACTTCTACAAATAAACGTAACAAAAGTTCTTTGGTATTAAAATATATCTAAAATACGCACTCGGGCATAAACTGTAGCTCTGTTTAGATTATTTGACATACGATACTATTGTTCTTGATGATAATAATGAGCAAATTTAAATTTAGAAACACAGTGTTCTGCTTACACTACCAAAAGGGAATTAATGGATGTCTTACGGAGATTATAATTGTACTATAAGGCGTGGTAGGTAAACATTACATGCATGATATTAAGAGAACGATTCTGAGTTATGATTATTATGTGTTTCCAGCAAAAGCTCGTTATATAGGGATCTTAGCGAACCGCAAAAAGGAAAGCTTTCAACTCGTTACGTGTGCGATCGAAAATTACGCCTAAATAGGTGTTAGCAAAAAGGTTTGTAAAGTAAAATCTAAGGACCTGTTAACCCCTTTTCCAGGTCAGCGTGTTGAAAGAGTAAATAATTGATAAGGTTTATAAAGGAGACATTATTAATTGCGAGCATACAATCAAGAATGTTAAATTTAATAATGAAATTGTATATAAAATCAAAATATTTTTTTAAGATCAAAATTAGATCTACGAAAGTGTGTCGTTTGAAGTGACTCGTAATATCAGACAAACGTTTTCGCTGCTCGGATTCAGTGTTTTTCGGTCCTGCATGAATATTTCATACACTCAAGCGCATTAGCAAATAGACCAAATCCTGCGTTGGTCTTATAGTGTGTTGTATATTTAGCAAGATTCGTATGTGTAAAATATGTTTGTACATAAAAGAAACACCAAATCTACTAGTCAATTGCTTAAAAAAGCTAGTTCTATGTTCAAAGTAGAGCATAAACGTCAGGTTTTGTTACTGTCGCATTTGTTTTTTTCATTGTTTCTAAATTGGTAACTCTTTTTATTCAGTTATTTAAACGTAATTTAATTTAATAACATAATTTTAAACCAAAACACATAATGTTTAGTTTTAAATAATCTTTAGTGTATCAACTTACAACTTTAAAGAGTTGCGTAATGTTGGACGGTTCTATCTCTAAAATGAATCCATTTTCTTCTCCGTGTAAGAAGAGGAGTTTGTCTTGCAATGAAACAGCCAGAACTAAGCTGGTATTATTATGTACGTAATATCTATACCAATTTTATAAAGAGGAAAGGTTTGATTGTTTGTTTGTTTGCATTGAATAGGCACCGAAACTACTGGACAAATTTCAAAAATTCTTGCACCTTGGGAAGCTCGGGTGACATAGGCTACTTTTTATCCCTGTATTCCCACGGGAATGGGAACTACGCGGGTGAAACCGCGTGACGTCTGCTAGTCATATATAAATAATAAATATTATTATGTCAATAAAATAAAAAGCAAAACCAAAAAAACCATTAGTTTATGACGGTTAAGCGATAGTGATAATAACAATATGTATTTCTAAATGAAGAAGATGCATGTTTTATACCTATTCTTAATACTAAAAAAATGTTAGCTGCTATATCTATCAGAAACGGTAAGCGAACAGACAGATATTATAGAGGGCGTGTATCGGCTTTACCACATTATAGTTAATAGCCCGTCGAGCCGGCGCCTATACGAGGAAATTTTTATGATACACCCCCAGGCCATCAGCGTTAAACGTTAAAGTTCAGTAGGTTCATGTTGGGGAAACAGTTCACGGTTAATTTATTGTTACAATAACGCTTTGGTTCATAAAAAAATAATACGAACGTATGAAATATTCTTTATTGTTATCTCTAAAATATCCTGGGCTGAAATCTTATGTGGTACTGGTACAACTGTAACTTTATGTAGATAAATACTGATTTTTCGTTACTGAAACTTCTTAAAATTCTAATACTATCTATCAGTGACATGCGGCAGACCACGAAGGAAATGGCGGGACGACCTGAATGTTGTTCCTTGAGAATTGGCGAGAGATGGCACAGAATCGCGACAGAGTAAGGAATGGAGGGAGGCTTTTGTCCAGTAGAGAGACAATTCAGGTTTAATATTAATAATCTATTGGCTATATCAAAATATTGTATTAAATCAATGCTTCAGACATGTAGCAACTTTTACCACATAGCTAAACCGCACTGATCGTGTGCCGTTTCTACCTTTTGCTTTTTCGCACAAAAGGAACCGGTCAGCCTATATTAGTATAGGTCTAGTGTTGGTAGTATCGTATAACTGACGGAAGGATCGTTTGTGGCTACACAAATCAATGAAAGATCGACACAGGTTATTGTTTTTGGTTAAGCAACACGTGGTCTAAAATAGCAATGTCCGGTGTCCGTTCATCCGTAGAAAATGTTAACAAGACGATAGCCACTATAAGGATTAGACTAGCTACGCCGACCAAAAACTTTTTTCCAAGGTTAACTAAACGTCTTTACTTTTTTCTCTTATTGGAGAGAGGTGGCGTAGAATCGCGACCGATGGAAGGAATGGATGGAGGCCTTTGCCCAGCAGTGGGTCAATTCGAGCTAAATAATAATTAATAATAATTATCAACTAAACGTATCTTTCGTCATAACCTGTCATATCAACGGACCTATCCCGTATCTAAAGAAAAAAAATATTTCAAACAAGTTTCTTTTAAATTTAACTTTTTTTTTGTAAAGAAAACAGATTCTGTAAACAAAAAATCAATGAACAGTAGATAACAGTTGTGAGCTTATACAGTTGTTAATAACACATGGGCCACAATCTCAAAAACATTAATTTAATAAGATACGTTAAAACGAAGTTAAATCCCAATTTAGAGGTAATAAATAGGTAATGAACTAGCATTTTAATAAACTAGTGCACTTTATCATCAATGATTAGATCACTGCTTACCATCAGGAGGAATCGCAGACAAGCACTAGTTTAGATAATTAGGAAAATAAATAATTAAACACAAATATAAAATGACATATTAAGTTATAAATTACAGAAGTTTATTGTAAAGGAATTAGGATGGTAAGAAAAGAAAAAAGGATATTATGTAAATTAAGTTGCTAGAGGAGATTCAGTTTTTTCTTACCGAACATTTTAAAAACTTAACAGTCGTCGGTTAGAAAAAACCGTCGTTCAATATTCTATTGAACACTCAGGACACATGTCCATTATGGTAATATTCTGTGGGAATCTCTGTGAGTCCAATCTGATAGAAATGTATTGGAAGGAGTCTCAGACTTCGAACGCTTTTAACATTTGTGGGACTGGCGCTTGAAGTAAAGGTCTTCCCACTGAATTTCATGCAGTTAACATTGACATTGTTGTACAAACTTCCATTTTGTTTGTCGAACAACCATTTTTGTATTGAAAGAGAAGGCTTTACTCGACTTTTCCTGTTGAGATTTCAATTCGAATGGGTGAATTGATAGAATAAGAATAAATCTACACTTACGGATTTTATTATTTCAGATAATGGTGTCATAAAACCCTAGATCAAAAGCACACATCAAGTCTGTTTTCTATCGTTGTACAGTCATGAACAAAATGAAATAAAGATTTTACTAACGCAAGATTTAAAAAAACTTTTTTGCAAAAAAATTAAACCGACTTCAAAAAAAAACACTAAACGGTGTAAAATAACTCTAAATTAGGAAGTCTGTGGCTTTGGTGGTTTTGTCTTATTCATGATGGGCCACCGACTTCCGAATTTAGAGTTATTTTACACCGTTTAGTGTTTTTTTTGAAGTCGGTTTAATTTTTTTGCAAAAAAGTTTTTTATTTTTCCATTTTTAGTGGTTCCCATACAAATATTTGCTATATATATTGTTAATTGTAACAGTACATGTCATGATAATAGGGTTATCCACTTATCCCTAATAAATGAAAATTAACATACCTAACTGTCGAAATCTAGGTATATTGTACACATCTGCGTACCCCTCAGAGCATACCAGGCGTGAAGATACGTCATGATGTTGTATAAACAATAAACATCCAAGCGATTCCAGCAATCACGACAGATTTGCCGTCTATTTTTGAAGAGTTCCGTTGCATATCTCCGAAGATCAGCACCAGATCTTCACCAAATTAAAATGGGACCACCTCGGGAGTATACTCTTTCGAATAAAAAAAGAATTTCGAGAATCGGTCCACAAATGGGGGAGAAATCAGGTAACATACATAAAAAAAAAATACATACACACGAACATAGAACCTCCTCCTTTTTTGAAAGTCGGTTAAAGATAGTTACTCCCAAAGATTTGATTTAGATTTTATGGTGTATTAACATAGTGATTTTAAAACATATAAACATAAACAGTTCATTTACACACCTCTATTATGATACAGTGCTGCAGTGTGGGTACCTCCTATTCTTCTGTAACTACGCATGAACGAATGAATTAAAAGATTCGTTGAAATTTGAAAACCATTATTTATTTATTTAATGTAGGTATAGAAGAGAGCATTATTATAAGAAAAAAGTCTTTAAAATATTTCTTAGATATAAAATATTTATGCTGACTGTACTTATATTAAAGTATTATAATGTACATACCTACTGACTGAGTTATATCTAACTTTGAATATGAAGTGTAGTCAACCGCACGTCAGCGGTTGACTATACATACACCTTCCTTAATACAGATTGCTAATTTATAATGTGATCATTGTTAAGTAGGTGTGAATGGGATAGTAGGTAAGGCCAGTACTTACATATTAATTAAATAACCCTAAGGCGATTATCACACTGCCACGCATCACGCTGCTTGTTGCGTGTCTCTGAACTGAATGAACGCGCGTGGATGCATTTTCTGTGTGTTGGACTGTGCGTGTTTTCTTAACAAACGGAGATACTTTACAAGCAACGTTAAAACACGCATTCACGCGCTACGCTGCGTGGTGCGTGGCAGTGTGTTAATCGCCTAACATTATAGTTTGGTATCCCAAATAAAGCCATAACATTGTAAACGTTAACGTAAGTATTTTTATAATTATTTATTCTAGGTAAAAAAAGAATAGCATAGATACTCTATTATAAAATGTATATTAAACGGTATCGCTTAAAGCGATCTCTTACAGACAACCTTTGGATTGACTTAAGGTACAGACTGGCACATCAAGCTACAACAATATGTCAAAGTTCTTTGACTTTATTGCAAGTAGAATAAGGTTTATATTCAGTTGGGAAAATTGTACAGATTTCAGTTTTTAGATAGTTCTTACATTGTGTCACTACCAAAGCTCATGCTCCCAATTGAATATGACCCTTATTCAGTTTGACACATAGTTGAAAAACGATCAAAGAAATTTGACACATTGGGGTAACTTGATATGCTGGCGTCTGTACTTAGCGAAGTATTAACTTTTCAATCGTGTCAATTAGAGACAATGACAAGACAATGACAATGACAGCGCAGACCAGTGTCCTCCTGGGGTTTAGTGATTTTTTTAAACGGTTATATTCGTGGGATAGTTTACGCAATCACCAGTAGTGAACTATTTTATATATATTTTTTTTTATACCGATTAATAGATTATTCTCTGTTCCAGTAACATGAACAATAAATTACTGGTAACATATTATACCTACTAGCTTTTATTTACGTATACATGTATTGTAAAGTTTTAGAAATTGATGAATAGCTTCAAAAGTTCAATGGAAAACACGTTATATTGTCCGTTGGACAGCAAGAGCCAGATGTACGTTAAAAATAAATGGTTTTATGTATATTGGTTCGGTTGGTCTGAACAAAGCATGTTAGATAACAGGTTCATACAAAAATATTTGTTTTGTTTGTTGGTACTGAAAAAAGGACAAACGCGTAGCGTCCAACGCTACCATTTTTTCATGACAGTAGGCCGAGAATAGGTCATAATTATTATGTATACCTACTACCTTAATCATACACATACATACATACATACATAAACTCACGCCTTTTTCCCATGGGGGTAAGCGGAAACTACAGAGCGTCATATGCTACGATTCTTACATACTTCTTATGCTTCGTTTACATTCATAGATGTTGTCATACACACACGTCGGTTGCGAGTACTACGCACCTGACCTTTCTGAAGAACCTCACCAATAAGGTCTATGTATGTCCTTCTAGGGCGTCCCCTCTTACATCCGTTTCGTTCCCACTTACATCTACCTTTCGTTAGACGCCTTTCATCCATCCTTTCAACGTGACCAAACCATCTAAGCATACTCTGTTCAATTTTTGTTACTACATCTTCTCACAACCCTTCTTTCTTACCTTAATCATATTACAACAATATGTTAAGTCGTGTTTAGTCGACTACCTCGTCGTGTAGTCGCAAGCGCTACTGCTGAGCATGAGGTCCTAGGTTCGATCTCCGGGTCGGGCAAAGTGATGTTGAGTTTTTCCATCTGGAATTTCTCAGTAGCAGCCTGTATTGGTGCCCGATTGATGGTAAAAGGCTCGCCCTTTACATGGGACTTAAATATAACTGGCCAAATGTGGGTATACTATTACAGGCACGTTTTTGCCTAACCCTTCGGGGATTACATGTTTAGTCTATAAAAAACCTGTTAAGAGGTTGATGTATTTATCATTATGAACAACTTTAAGTTCTATGGGACGAACCCTGAAATCACGAAAATAACAGCTGTCCCACACATTTATGTACACGGAACTCGACAATATGTATGCAACAGCTCATTACCTGCTGCTGAAGCTCGTCTAGTTGTATCTATATCAATTAAATAGATAGGTAATAAATAATTAAAAGTATTGGTTCAGTTACTAAATTGTATCTAAAGTGCTGATATTTTAATCGTCAAATAATGAATACAGTGTTTTATACGTAACTTAACAATATATGATTTTCGAAATAATGACTTAATAATAAACAGAAATACCAGACTACCTACGGCCCAATATAATTTAATTAAAATAACTCAGAATTTCAGTATTGTAAGCATCCAGATTAAACATAAGGTACTCGTATAAAAGCCAATTAAGTCCAACACAACTAAAATGAGATTTGGCAATAAACATAAAAACAAAATTGGCTTCATATAGCTAGGTATCATTAAAATTAGAGATTGCTTTGCCGAATGACATTGTACAGTACTGTTTTTGTTTTATTTCCACTAAATTCAATAATGAATCAGTACAGCGTCGCAGCTTGTTTCAGAAGTAGAACATTTGTTCCGAAACATTGTAGCACGGAAAATTTTCTGTGAAAGAGAAACGCATTTAGCTCACCGCGCGAATTCTTTTATAGCTATTACTTTAGTTCCATTGCACTTTATTGGCATCAGTACTGGTACACAAGCCTTTAAGCGTATTAAATTATATCGTATAACTTGTGTGAATCCAAACGTTGCGTTCGTAAGTTTGGTTACTTTATACTGAAATATTGATAGCGTTACATTCTATTGTTTTTGTCTTCAATATTCAGATAAGTTATTTGTCACTAATATGTGCCCTACCGGTGAGCTCGGGATTTGAGGCACCCCGATTCGGATAGGTTAGATGAGAAGAACAGGTTATAAAGTTAGGTTAAAAGTATTGGTTAAATAAAAGCTTAGGATCACTCGTGTTTTATGTGTCAGTCCGTCTGTCACAACGAATTTGCTCCGAATCTATAAGACACATAATTTCTGTGTCCCAAATGTGGACGGTGCAACGTTAATGTTAGTATGAATTTCGAATATGAGGGTTACTTTTGAAGGCAAGTAAAATGAAATTAATAAAATGTAGAAGATATCGAGATAGATAATGGAGAGTAAATTTATCAGCAATCAATGCCATCTGCTAACAGTTACAAACCATCGATCAAATTATTAGGATCACAGTAACAGTCTTTCCTTAAGTAGGTATGTGTTCATATTATATTATCTTCTAATTTCATAAACGTAATTAGAACAATTGTAAATCAATTACACTTACGAAAGACACCGCAGAGAATTACACCATGTATTATACTGTTACTTATATGCATAAACCATGTCTTATTTTAAATCGGACTTCTTAATGTCATTAAATATGACAGTAGACTTAACTTCCAAATAATTATGTTATTTTAACTATACCGGCGGTCAATACAATAGAAATACCAACCAACTGTGCCACTTTTCCAATTGAAAATCTAAAATAGAAAAGCTGATATTGTCTGATTTTCCATAACCGTACCTAGAGGATAAAAATAATCATACATTTAAGTTAATTTATCAGTTTAATAACAGTGCTATTGCTTTTTTAACTCAAAGTAACTCTGAGGTTTATGTCTGTCTGGTGAATGTAGACATTTGATAGCTATGTTCATAATATACAATATAACAAGCATAAAACTAGTATTACAATGTTTTGATCCTATGTTGTCTAGTTTCACTAAAGATAATAATGTTATAGAGATTAATTGTTATAAAAAAATTCTTTATTAAAAAATTATGCATTAGATATTTTCTACCAGTCTACTTTGAATGATGCAGAGACAAAACATACTTAAGTATAGTAGTACGAAAGATTGATGTACTTACATGTAGCATTCAATTCTCATGTCATTTGTATTATAATAATAAAGGAGGGTTCACCTAGAATACCGGAGGTTAAAGATCTTATCTTTTAGATTGTATTATAAGACTCAATTTGTAACCACAGTTAGAAAAAAAGACGAGAACGCACGACCTCTAAAAGTAAAAAGGTGAAAGGCCAAAAACTTCCATTTTGTTTTATTTCAGAGAATAATTCAAAGAAAACAACTAAAGAGTGTTTATTCGTGAAATGCCTGTTTAGATGAAAACAGCTGTTTTACTTTTAGAAAATATATAGTAAATGGAATTTGAATAAGATACTCGTATTTGTGTTGACATTAGTCAAGCCTTTGTGAAGAATTTTTTATTGTTTTTTTAGAAATTGCGTTTGTAGAAGGTACCTTCATATATTTTTACCTTGTACGACGCACGTTTAAAATGAATGAATCAAACTGTCACGTACAATATCATTTTGTAAATAGACGGCTCTTGTAAATTCTCTGGCAATTCTTTGCTGTCATTCACCTATGCCTCACACAAATTTTGCTTGAGTAATTTAGAAAACATCATCATCTACCTAGCTTTTTCCAACTATGTTGGGGACGGTTTTTAGTCTAATCCATGTAGTTTTATACCAGTAATGTATTTTGAATGCATACCTAACCGCCACACCCAGTTATTGGGTAATTAATTTAAGTTACGTTTTAGTACGACTGGTTGTTAGACTTGACTGTGACTTTAGACTCGACTGACAATATCAGTGATTACGTGACTACCCAAATATGTTAAGATACAAAGCTTGAGGCAGTTAGACATCTCATCTGTTTGGGTGACTATAAGACTATTCAGATTATAATCAAGCTGAGATAATTGTGTAACATGTATTATCTACTGAGCTCAGATTAGTTCTACTCAAGGCACGTATGTAAGCGTTATACGATAATTTGGTTCTAGTCAATGCCAATACCTCAATTCATAAAGGTAAACTACGACTTGAAAAGCATAAGATATGATCTTTTGTCAATCACAGCGAAATTGCTTTTGATATTTTAGCTATCATTATATCTGTCAAACGGGATTCATTACCTACACTCTCTAATAAGTTTATCACATGTGATTAAAAGCGATGAGAGTGTAAACCGTCTATAAAAAATATCGCAATATTTTCAGTTAAGTACTATATTTTTCAAATCAAGCATATTATTACAACTTTTGTTGAAACGTTGTAATAATATATTCTGAAGTTGTGAAGATAAATAAGCTTAAAATAGATCTGATAATTCGCTAGATGTAGGGTCTGGCTCAGACTCCGAGATTTATGAGTAAAACCACCTGAAATGCGGCCAGTGTATTTCTGTTATTCTAAGCAAATATTTAACTAACTAAGTTTGAACCTGTAAATTTATACGTTTAGTGCTCGGATCAGTTAGCCTAAAGATAAAGTAATACTAACCTGCGATAATTAGATTGTCGTTGGTGGAACCCGGTTTGGGGTTTCAAGTTTAAAAACCACTAATATTGAGGCATTCTGTTGTACAAAAAAACTTTATTTTAACCTCTTTCAGGGGGTTTCTTAGCACGTTGATTTGGTAGATACTTTACTTATCTGTGTGAAGATTGGCATTGGAAAAAAATTGTGAGCTTTTTTATGCAGATAATTCATCAGTGATTCTGTCTGCCTACATTGGAATAGAATTATAAACTTTCTTCAGCCAATTGAAAGTTGTTTTTTTTTATCAGAACTTGAAAGTTTTCTTTTATTGGTTTAAGAAAACTGGATGAGTTATGTAAATTGACTAAAAAGTATTTTACTTACCGAAATAACATTATTTTGGAGCTATCAAAGCGAAAGGGTATCTATATTAAAACTAACTAGTGTTAGTTCAAAGAGATTTCAAATACTATAGAGAGGACAGCATGCGCAGAAATGTTATTGAAATATTATTGTGATGCCATGTCTCAGTAAAGCCATCTATTACAATATAGCAATACTAGCTTCTTGTGCATAGCCTGCTTGTGCTATAATTATGTACCCTTTTCCGATTTGCTAAACTTAAATTGTGATAGCTCGGCTAATGTGCATGGTAATTTGATTTCCATAAAAAGGGTTTTAGTAAGTTAACCTTAAGGGATAGACATTTGCAGTCGAGTATTTTTTTCTAAAATTTTAAAGAGGAATAATTTTGTGATAAGTACTTGTTTTTTGCGTAATTTAAACCGTTCACGCAGCGCACGCAACGGAAGCTTTTTTTACCGCTTGCAACATTTCTTGTTGCTGCTCCGCTCTTACTGGTCATAGCGTGATGTTATATAGCCTAAAGCCTTTCTCGATAAATGGACTATCCAACGCAAAAAGATTTTTTCAATTCGAGCTGGTAGTTCCTGAGATTAGCGCGTTCAACCAAACAAACAAACTCTTCTGCTTTATAATATAAGTATAGATTTGAGCGGCAGCGGAGCGTACTGAACTAGACTCATCGACTTGTGTCTACTAGGCCACAAGTATTGGATGAAAATTTTGTTCGTGATGTTCCGTTTATAGTTTTATAGTAAGTTTATAGTAAGTTTATAGTAAGCTTATAGTAAGTTTATAGTAAGTTTATAGTTTTATAGTAAGTTTATAGTTTTATAGTAAGTTTATAGTTTTATAGTAAGTTTATTGTTTTATAGTAAGTTTATAGTATACTAGCAGACGTCACGCTGTTTCACCCGCGTAGTTTCCGTTCCCGTGGGAATACGGGGATAAAAAGTAGCCTATGTCCACTGGGAATAGTGTAGCTTCCCACCAATACAATATTTTTTAAAATTGGATCCGAAGATTACCCCCTACATACAAACTTACAAACATACAAACTTACAAATTTTACCTCTTTTTAATATTATATTAGTATAGAAGAAGTATAGATTTATAGTAAGCTGAATTATTATTTTACATACTCAAAAACGGTCGACAAATTTTAATGATTTTTGTGTTTTTGGATTTGTCTTTGTTCGGAATAGGATCATAACTAATAAAAATTATAAAGACTCCTTAAAAAAATTAATATCAAGAATAATCGTTTTCTGAAACATTCTTCAAGCGCCATCTTGGATGATATGACAGGTGACAAATGGTTTTCCAGTCCAATATCAGGTGACCATTTGACAAGTCTTAGGCTAAGTTCATATTATGTCATAATGAACCTAGCCTTGAGCTAAAACTAAGAACGTAAAACAATATTAATTTTATGAATTCTAAGTAAGTTTAGTGAGGAGCTTGTTTATTATAAATATTCTAAGAACATTACTTAGTAATCGATTTTGTGTAGGTGAATAACAAACTTTGGGAACTTATTTGAATGTTTTACAGGCTTCAAGTTTAGGAAACAACTGTGATTTTTTAGGAATTTTACTTAGTGACAAAATGTCTAGGATCCAAATGTCTTATAGATCTTAACCTTGCACAGATGTCGGAAAAAAGGAAAACATATTGCTCGAGCAAGACGACGTATGTGCCCACTGAATTAATACTAGACGAGTCTCCACAATAATATTGTAATGTCTCCATAATAATTCATGAATGGCTGTGCATCTAAATTGCTCTAAAATATTATACAGGTTCGTTCGTTTACCCTGACTCATTGAGAAGTGATCAAGTCACACACATGCAGGGTGTAAGAAGACCCTTAAAGTAAACGAAAACTACATAATTATTCTACCCATCACTGGGATAGTTTTTTTCTTCTAGAATATACCTGGCAATTCACTGGTTATGGAGATATTGTAGATAAAATATTTTTTTTCGTCTTTTAAAGCACCAAATACGCAGAATCCATTCAGACCAGTCCAGAAGGCGGTAGTCACCAGAGAGGAAGGCGTAGAAATGAACGAAATCCCTTTTATTCAAAACTAACTATTTATTTTTTACGTCATGTTGAAAGCTTTTATTTTATCCCTGGCTCAACCTTTAGAGCGTTTGGCTTATTGAAATTGCCGTAATTACCTACCGTTACTGTTCTCGGTAGCGTGTGGCCTATATTTCATTCAGAGGCCTGAAGCATTACATCCCTAGTCCCTTTCAATTCTCCTAATAGTCCACCTGAGGTTAGTTTCTTTTAAGTTAACGATATTTTGAGTTAAATCCGTTCTCGTTTAGATTTTTGTGGCTTGCTAATACCTACAAGTGATTCAATTGGATATTTGATGATCTTGGCTGCAAATGCAACGACTGCGATCGACTTCCTAATCTAAATGACTACGAATGTGAAGTAATATCTTTAAACTCTAGTAAAACGACTCTTCATGATTCGTTTAGCTACTAACTACACGCATTAACGTAAACATAACTAATTACTATTATAACCACCATAGTAAAAAAATAATTAGATACGAAAGCAATATAACCCGACACAGTACCTACTAAAGAATCACGGTTTAAAATGTATGAAAAAAGAAATATTCTTTTAAAAGGATAGCTTTTTTATACTTTTACAGAACTACCTCGTGGGTCTAGTGGCCGCAAGCGCTACTGCTGAGCACAGAATCAGTCCGGAGTCTGGGTTTTGTGCACGATTGATGGCAGTATCACCCATTCCTTGTAGATGTTCCACACATTCGCACGAAGCGCTTTGCCTGTTCCTTCATTATGCGTACAGCCAAGGAGTGGAATTCCTTGCCTGCATCGGTTTTGCCGAGTTCATATGACCCCAATCTGTTTAAGTCGCGAGTTTAACGCTTCTTTTGGGTAAGCTCGTTCCATCGTCGACCTCATCTCTGGCCGCAGGACAAGATTAAGGTCAAGAGTAGACCCATTATGGGAAATGGGAAATGTGGGTATACTACAGGTACACCTCTGCCTAACCCTTTGGGAATCACAGGCGTGATATTATGTTATGTTACTTTTTAGAACGTCATTTTTATAGTAGTCCGGTTGGAACGGGTTTTCGAACTTATTTTTTTTTTAATTATTTTAGGGTTATATCATTATATAAATTGGAAATATGTGCTAATCAAGCCCTTTCATTTGATACCCAACACGAAATCATAACATTTATTTGTAGTGTATGTAAGTCTTCTAAAGAGGGCCATAGTCAATTTAATGTAACATCATACAGCCCATAACAAGACGCTTCCAACGATACCTTATTTGTCGAATTATGATAAGGAGTTGACCAGAACGGAACAGATCTGATGCACTTACGAGTAAATTCATAGCGTTCAAAATCATAATCCTCTTTTTTGATTTGCCGAAGTCAGGTAATTAGTATTGTACCACATATGTACTCGTAAGTAATCTACCGCTCAAGCCGGTACCTTGCACAAATGTATTAGATATGTTTCTCATACATTGTGCCTCTGCTAATAGTATAGGCTAAGCCGCTGTACTATTAGCAGATACGTAGATAACCGACGCTGGTGCAGCCCTAACTATAAATAGTCGATAGACGACGCCACGCCGACTGCCTGGCTATGTAACGTATCCACTACCAAACGTTCAAGATTTAATGGCTCGATATAATCCTAAGCTATCATAAAACGCATCGTCTCTATGTTTGTTCGTTGTTGTGTAGGTTTTTCATTAGTGTGCTTGAAGTATTAAATAAATAAATAAATATTTCAAGCAACGAATATACAGGGTTATTTTTCAATGACCGGCCAAATTTTCACTGGGTGTTCTACCCATGAATATGAGCAACTTTCCCTATGGGACCAACTCTGAAATCACGAAAAGATGTATAAGATATACAAAGTACAATTGAAAAAGTCACATTAGTACTTGCCCGGATTTGAACCACAACCTCGTGCATGAGAGGTGGGCACCGTAACTTCTGGGCCATCACGACGACAGTATATAAATTATTATTTTAAAATTAAAATATTTATGTAACATACTATGAAAAAGAAAAGGTTAGCTGTTTTACAAAACGAAGTGTTTTATAAAATGAATAGTAAGTAATATTAACGAAATAATAATGTATTAGAGTATGAAATAGTAATGTATATTGTTGTGTCAAATAAAGTACTGTCCTGATAACTGAAGTCAGCAAACAATACGCGCAACACATGCCTATTCCCCACCCAATCATTTCAGTTGGAAGATAATCCATTTGATCCATGCAAGCCTAGACATTGACTTTTCCGTTTTGGGCCGGAAAGCTTTGAATAAGTTATACCTACAAGCTTAACTGACATATCCGATTTAGGTTCTTTTTTTTAATATTTTTCCTTTTATGATGTCTCTGAAAAGACAAAGTGCCTATTTAGCTAAATAGAAGGATGGTGAAAAATGTACTACAAGTATTTCTTTTCTTAGAAAAGTGATATTAAATCCGGTACAATCACGATTTTCATGTATTACCATCATTGTAGTACTGGACACTTTAAGGATTAGAAACCTTTTGGACACTTATTTTGGCTCGCAAAAGATTATATGTTCTCTTTGTTTCCCAAGACAGTACAGTCTGAATTAAAATACTTTCTTTGTTAAATAAAATCAGCGAGGTTCGTTTTGTTAAAAGGATTATTATAATTATTGGTTTCGTATTGGAAATGTGCGTATTCATTAATTAAAGGAACTCAAACTCGTACGATAAGAAAACTCACAATTTTTTTTTACCTAATAAAACCAGAATCCCAAATGATTTGCAAAACGCTTACCTCCTTCCTTTCAATATTTTCTCTCAACAAATGGAACTCCGAAATCCACCTAAGCGCTGCCTACATTTTACATAGGAGGGGTTGCGAAATAGTAGTTTATGCGAGAACCGTGTCGAGTTCCATATTCATGGTTGGCCCAACCTCTCTACGGAAACAATATAGAGGCCCGATGCCAATTGTTATTGGTGTACAGGAACTGGGTGCGCCATATGAGTCTGTTACATTCTTTATTTAAACTCGAGTATTAGTGGTTTAGCGGCGAAAATATTTTAGTTCGAGAAGTTAGAAGTGACTTTTATTGAAAGCTCAGCAGTGCTGTCGGCCATATTGTTAATTTGCTTTTTTTATGGTGAACAATAAAGAGTATTCCACTCTATTCTTTTCATTGCCAGTGCCTAACTGGCGTCCAATTACAAACCATACTTTGATGACAACGGAGAATCTACAAAAAAATGGTATTGTACTTTAAATGGACTTCAAGTTACACGATGACTATCAGACGGGGTGATGTGCGCTTCGTCACATCTAGGTATACAAGTGCGCTTGACGTCATCCTAGATACACACTTATGACAGCCAATACTAAACCAGCTATTTGACAGTATTAATCGTTGAATACTTTGCCCAGTGATTGACACTATGAACCGTCAACTGTCAACTGGCAATACGCAATTGCCCTGTAGGTTTGGGATGGTTTTCAAGTGATGCCTGCAATTTTTTTATTCAGTTCTGTGACAATAATTTGCAAATATCACCCAATAGGGTAGGGAAACCATATTTAAATAGGTTCAACGACCCAGAAGTAGTAAACATGAGCCAACAGTCAAACACACCGATGGTGAAACAAACAAATGACGTAAGGTTTGTGTACAATACGATCCCTTTAATAGAAACGTACATTAGCAAGTTCCCCCTAGTTCAAAATAAGGAAAAGGGTTAACATAAACAAAAGAGCTTTGAACATCCCGATATAACGTATTACTTATAAGATTGACATACTTATGTTAGCTCATTGGAGGCGAAAAATATAAGATATTAAGGAAAATCAAGTGGGAAATGTGAAAACACACAGTTAATACTCAAGAGCGGGCACCCTCACTAAGAGTGCCAATAAATTAATATGGTTACTTTACAATATCTGTTAACCTTAGTCATTATAACGTCGTATTCATTTTTTTACTTTAAAGTACTAATAAATCAGGAACGTTAATCAGAAGTAAAAGTACAACACCCATGATGAAACGGTGTGCTCGATCTTAAATTGTCCTTAACTAGTTCTACATTAAGTTCACTAGATGTGGGACAGCTTTATAGAGCAGATTAAGAATTGGGACAAAAACATCTCACAGAACTATTTGGGACCCCGAATTTTGTTGAATTGTAAGCAATGGTTTTCAGAGTAGGTATTGCTGAAAAGAGTGCCACAAAAACGGCTTATTTTAAAAAAACGAAAAACGATTCTTAATTCATGGCCACGTTTGTTCACTGTTTATGTGAGTTGACTGTTTTTTTCCCATTTTATTTAACTTTATCCTTTCTAGTTTACATATACATATGGACATCATAATAATTAGCTTCGCAAGTAAAACATTGCGTTACAATTTATACAATAGGTAGGGGTCTACTCATATATAGTGCGTACCTATGTGTGTGCGTATGAGTGTGGTAAGTTAACAAAGCTAATTCCGTGAAAAGCGACCACATTACTGTGGTGTATCAAAATTTATCCATGAATACTACTGTGCTATGAAAACACATTGAAAATAATATACATTTATCAAAAAATTTGGACCTTATCAAAAGGGAATTGTGTTACCTGGAGTAATATTAGGGTTATGGGAGTCATATAGGTAGGCGCTCTAAGGTAAACCCACCAAAACATTTCATGTAAAATGTTACCAAGACGACCACAAAAGGTTTGCCCTGTGAAAAAGATATCAGATCTCATGTAGAGCCAAGCTTTTGAATCTACACGGCCAAACCTACCGACCCTAACTTCACAAATTCTACATATCAGTAAAAACACTAACCAGTGTAAAATAACTCTAAATTAGGAAGTCTGTGGCTTTGGTGGTTTTATCTTATTCATGATGGGCCACCGACTTCCGAATTTAGAGTTATTTTACACTGGTTAGTGTTTTTTTTAAGTCGGTTTTATTTTTTGCAAAAAAGATTTTTCTTTTTCCATTTTTAGTTGTTCCCATACAAATATTTGCCATGAATTTATTTTTATATTGTTATTTGTTATTATATTGTTATTTGTTAGCAATACATATGTGTGAAACTTAACATACCTAACTGTCGAAATCTAGGTATGTTGTACACATCTGCGTACCCCTCAGAGCATACAGGCGTGATGATACGTCATGATGTTGTATAAACAATAAATATCCAAGCGATTCCAGCGATCACGACAGATTTGCCGTCTATTTTTGAAGAGTTCCATTGTATATCTCCGAAGATCAGCACCAGATCTTCACCAAATTAAAATGGGACCACCTCGGGAGTATACTCTTTCAAATAAAAAAAGAATTTTGAGAATCGGTCCACAAATGAGGGAGAAATCGCGTAACAAACACAAAAAAAAAAAAAAAAAAAACATACCGTCGAATTGAGAACCTCCTCCTTTTTTTGAAGTCGGTTAAAAATATATGGCTTCGCCGTTTTGCTACCGTCGAGGAGGTGATGCGAATATTAGATTCTGAAGTAAGTAACGAAACAGCCAAGCTATACATTTATACTGATATGTAGAATTTGTGAAGTTAGGGTCGGTAGGTTAGGTCGTGTAAATTCAGAAGCTTGGCTCGTCTTGGCGGGGGCACTCCCGTGCCCCCAGATGCTAGGTTTTGAACTGGAAACTGACCCCAACATATGTAAAATTTATACTTACTTTCATCTGACAAAATTAAATAATCAATCTTCCTTATGAAAACTATAAGACAAAGACAGCTATTATCAAAGTCAGCAGAAACCTTATAAACATATTTGTTTACTCCCCGTAGAACTGCCCTGTGCGTCTCACAGAAAGTGAAAGAGTGCACATTTATTATGTAAATAGACGAATAATGAAAACACAAGATAATCCGGAAAAGAAATTGAATTATCTCAAGCAGCAAAGGAAAACATTCATTGAGCATTACCCATGAGAATAAAATTAACGAGAGAATATGTATGAACACAAAATAAATGTGAAAACAAAACAAATACAAAAGCCTGTTAGTGCCAATGGCAATATGATAAAATAGCTTGAACGACTAAGAAGTTATCCACTCAGCTATTGTAGACGTTTTGTCTCGCAGACTCGAATATATGAGAAAGTCTGCTAGTTTTAAATGGAAGGTTAGTGACACGACGCAGTCGGGTTGTCGGGCCCGCTGTATCCGTAATGTGTTTTCACTAATACGGAAACAGCTCCAAGTAGCGTGCGCGTTGTAAGAATATCACTTGAGAAAGGTTGGGCCGCAGATGTGCGTTTACACAATACAATTGTTTCCCTCTCCATTCGGGAGTTTGTTCTATTTCCTTCTTCGTGTTGACACTGCGGTTTGCCTCTGGCGATATATATCGAATTCCGGTGAAAAGTTTGCGACTAAATCGCGCCGACGTTATGAAGCTTTTCAATGTATTATTCGAATGTTATCGTGGAAATGTCTGGTTTATTACAGCGTGCGAATGCGAAGTGCCTGCTTTTGGACGGTAAGAGAATTTTAGTTACATCATTTTGTTGATGTGAGAAATATAAATAACTTTTTTATTTCTTATGACATCCGCCTGATGATGTGGCCGGAGTTTTTTTTAAAGATAATGATTTTCTACCATTTTTAATGCGAACATTATTAACGTTTAGCGTTCACTTTGTTCGCAAAGCATACTTAACTACGTGAACATAATAAGTAGTTACTGTTTGACACCTGGATTAACTACTACACGTCAAATGTTTAGACTCCTAATAATTAAACGCCTATTGCTTAATAGCGCTAAGCGGTTCATTACAAATTCATGATCACTAATGGCTGAACGTACCGAGCGGTGGCAGACTTAAATTAAGTATGTACTTATTTATAATAAACGATACTAAATCACCTTTTAAATAAACGCGTATTAAAGTAATGTCAAACAATCACCTTTAATAAATAGACTGGGTTTTTCCTATACTCTAATCTATACCTGGTAGTTATACCCTATCAATGACAAAAAGAATTTTGAAAATCGTTCTACGTATATCGGTCGTATATCGGTCTGTCGGTCTGTGAGTCCTGTTACTTGTTTTAATAAATTATTATTATTTATTATTATAAATGGCGGAGTTATCGAGTAATAAAGACACAAAAAAAAAACAAACAGTCGAATTGACAACCTCCTCCTATTTTTGAAGTCGGTTAAAAATAATAACATAACATAACATCACCTGTTATCCCCGAAGGGTTAGGCAGTGCTGTACCAGTAGGATGATACTGAAAAATTCCAGAGGTCTTTGTCGTGCAGTGGGCCAGAACAGGCTAATTACATTAGGGCCTAAGCTCGAACTACCGACCTACCTCACGGAAGGGGAGCCGTTACAACAGTGTCACTATTACTCTGTGATGAAACTCGATAAATTGTTGAAGGTTAACACGGTGTGGGATAGAATCGCAGTCACACTCGAGAAACAAACAAAGCGCGATTTTATAAAACAAAACTCGTAGGTTGGCGGCAAGCCTAACCCGTTTAGTTAACTAAACAGGCAGTTGGACGCAATTTGAAAACCGCCCGCCGTTAATGAGAGACCCATTGTACCGGACTCCTGAATAAAGTTTATTATTTTACTCGAAAATAGATCGATATTTCAATCATCGGACAACTATTACATTAAAACGGTTGATTGGCAACTTTTAACTTAAGTCAAAGTTTATTTAAATTTGCCATTGAAAAATCAGCTCTTATTCAAATTGTTTTAATAAACAGCATACCTAACGTTTAAATCCGTCCGGAGGTTGATTTGCTGGGGGGTTAATAATAATTTTTTCACATGATTTTTAAATAGATACCGTCAAATGGGAATAGAGACTCAAGGGTGAATTAGTAACAAAACATTGAGGAGTCCTTACTTAAATCTTTACTTGACGTTCTTTAATAGATATCAACTTATTGTATATCTTCAATACCTATGGCTAAGAATATGTGATATTAGGTCTTAACGAAACGAACAAGCTCTGTAAGTCTCAATTTGGTCTAATGCCAAACGACATTGCGAAATTGAATACAATTTCCACTGAGCTTAACTACTCTTGCTTGTTAGTCCAAAAACAATAATCGAATCTTACTGTACTCATTTCGGAAAAGAAAATAGTAATGTTTTACCAGTATTCTTTGAAAGTAAAAGCCGGAACATTTTATTTATGTTTCATCTCTTACCAAAGTAAAGAGCCAATCGTACTTAGATAATTGGCATCTAATCTCATTATCTTAGTAATTTATTTAATGAACTTTTTTCCTGTTGCTACGTCAACCTTCTTTCAAGGTCAAGGCCGTACTAATAGACAGATGAGACGAATAAGTGATTACTGACGAAACTCCCGGAAAAGCCCTTTAAGCCTGACTGACGGACCCTTCTCGCGGTGTTCCAAGGTGAAGAAAAATTCGGCTAAGACGTTGCTGTTAGGTATCATCTGCTTTTGGTCATGAAACATATAATAAAAACCTGGTTTCCTTGTTAAAGCATATTCTCGTTCATGATTTTCTGTAAAAACGAAATTACGTTTTGAATTCAAATTAAAATTCGTTGAAATTGAAATGTGTTATATCTATATACTGTGGGCGGGTATATATTGTATTCGATAGAAGTTTACTCAAATTGTCTACGACCTTGCCTCGCATCGTAGGTATCACTAAAGGTTATAAAGTGTCTATTGTGCTTTAAACACATCTATTGGTACTCCCAATTAAGATTACGACTGAAGCGCGTCGTCTGAATAGATTTAATGAACCCCTGTCAGTTCCAGTACACTAAACAGATTATGTATATGACGTGATGTACCTACCTATCTACTAAATTAGTATGCCTTAGACGTGTTTCAAGTCCTTAGTATTATTTGGAATGACAGATACTTTAGTCAAACTGACCATTTCAGCAGGATAAGGGGGAAGCCTGGGCTCGACATAAATTCCAATGTCAGCGTTATTGCGGTGTCCTTAGTTTGACGAAGGTACGGCTCGAATTGTTGAGGTTATCTCAAAGCAGATCGAACCCAAAAAACTGCCTTGTGTTTATTGTTTGCGCGAACGCGGAATTCTTGACAGCGTGTGCGAGATGTCTGGCGATTGGCTGGGTGATGTAACAACGCTGCGGGATTTTTTAACTTTGTTCGTGTTGAGGGTTTCTTTATCTATCCGTGGTTTATGAGCTAAAGATGCACCATGTCTTTAGTTGCTGACAAAAGTTTAATTAATTATAATACAAAAGACATGCCCCCTAGTCACGGGGTAGTAGCAGTATTTATTCAATTCAATTAGTTGGAAAATTGTTAGTAAAAATGATTGTGTTTAAATCAAATCATACTGCTCCTTATTTACACTTATTTATTCATTGACATGTAACTATGTATATATATAGGGTGACTGATAATTAGTGACCGATACTTAAACACGTGATTGTATTCATGATTTCAATAAACTTTCCCAAAGAAACTTTTTTTTAAACACAATAACTAATAACACAATAAAGTAACAAAAACGCTGTTTGAAATTCCCGCGCGTGCGCCTGTTGTCGTTCACAGTTGGAACGAATCGGCATGATCTATCAGCTGATAGTCGGACCTCGGGAAGGGCAATTTCTACTAGTAGTAGTAGCGTCACACGCTCCCCCACCAGCCCACCGCTCCCGTTGTGCAGTACTGGCGTGATTGAATTAATTGAAAGTCAATGAGTATAAAAAGAGTTTCTTTAGGAAAGTTATTCATATTCATGAGTACTATCACGTGTTTAAGTATCGGTCACTAATTACCAGTCACCTTATATTGTATCACTCCGTTGTTTCGAGAACATTCTAACAACTGGAATTTTATTGTAACTACCCTTCCCCATTGATTAAGTGAAGATATGTTGCATTGTTTGTGGCTAGCCTTTGGGAGTCCGATTTCACAAGCTTCAGCAACATGTAGCTGCAAGTAATCAGTAGGAGACGTTGGACAGGTCATGTGGTTTCGTGGCTCAAATGACATGATAGTCAATACGTCGTCACAGAATATTCATCGAAATCTCGATTGGCTGCTGCCGTTAGGACAAGATACCAAGCCCTACCAACCTAGCTAAACTAATTAGACAAACGTATAATCTATGACAGAAGGCAACAGGCTTGGTAAAATTATTTGTAAGTGGCGAGTTGATTTTCCTTAGTGCTCAAAAAATTGTTATTGGTTGAAACACAGGGTTATTTTTCAATGATCGGCCAAATTTTCACTGGGTGTTATACCCATGAATATGAGCAGCTTTCCCTATGGAACCAACTCTGAAATCACGAAAAATTGGTCCCATAGGAAAAATTGCTCATATTCATGGGTAGAACACCCTGTGAGAATTTGGCCGGTCATTGAAAAATAACCCTGTATATGTTATGCGTTATACAGGTTATTTTCCGCATGGGCCGACATATTTTTGGAGTTTACGGAGTGTTATTTACTGGCTTCACTTGAAGACCCCTTTAAGTCGACCTCTTTTTAGTCTCACGGTGGTAAAGATATTATATGTATATTTTTCTTGAAATTACCCGAATGACCCTCTAAGACATGTTTTCCGTAAAGCTTACTGATGTTCCCTAAACAAGTATTATTGTATTCCATTTGATTTAAGTCTATTGTAATGATTTTAGAAC
Organism: Euplexia lucipara; assembly: GCA_921972225.1. Classification (NCBI taxonomy): domain Eukaryota; kingdom Metazoa; phylum Arthropoda; class Insecta; order Lepidoptera; family Noctuidae; genus Euplexia; species Euplexia lucipara. The sequence continues at coordinate 14,610,697 of OV179148.1, forward strand.
TTGCAGTACCTACATTTTTAAGAAATACAATGAATGTAACTGTAAAACCTCCATTACGCAAGTAGAAGGCATTTTTTTTCAATTATTGGGTATTAAATAGCGGAAGGAATTTGGAAAAAAATCCAATTACCTATTATTATATACATTTTAACCCCCGACGCAAAAAGAGTGGTGTTTTAGCAGTACTCCGACGTGACGTAAGAATTCATGGCTCAACGATAAGAAAGTGTTATTTTTAACTTTTTAAATGTTTTACTTTTTTGCGGTTTTAAATTTTGAATGTAATTTTTTTATTGTTTTAATAATCGACCATACCTACTACGCAAATAACGAGACAAAAAAAACAAAGCGTATCTTCAAAAATATCACAACCCTCAGCATTGATAAAACACTATATAAGGAGGCGATTGTGCTTATCGACAATAATTGACCAATACCCGATAAAACTCTTGCTCCACGCTTGACCCATCTCGCGCTACCTTTTGTCTGCCTCACTTTAGAAGCTCCGTCTAAGTATTTTTTATTGTTGTGGACAAGGCATTGTGTCCCCTGTCTGAAGGAGTACTGTAGGGTTGAACTCGTTTTGTTGAACATTATTATTATATTTATCTAATCACGGGTTGAAGTTTCGAGAGTGATTGTACAAGTGAATTAGCTTTTAATTTACTAACTTGCTAGAATATTAAGTACATATTATATTAAGTACATATCTATGTTTTTACGTTCTATTCGTCTTTTTTAGTCGATGGTCTGTATGAGTAAATGACTTAAGTTTGGTAGGCAATGTTGGCCCAATGTTGTTATAATAAATAAAATCCCTACAAAAACCACTCAACAGTTGAAATACTAACAGCAGGCCCGTTGTTGGCTAACCGATGGGCAAAGAGTGCATGTATATGACAATGGGCCTAATTTAAGTTTAAGTTGGCGGAATAACTAACCGTCTGCCAATACATTCCCAACTTGTTTAGCTTATTGTACAATAAATGTCCTAAAAACACGATAATTAAGTCAGGAATTTAAATGAGATAATAGATGTTGTTCTCATTAAAATGCCCAGAAAAGAGTTCCATATACAATGGAATTCAATCCTTCAGGAAACGAAAAATAAACTTTTTAATTAGGCTAGAAAAGATCCGAGTTTACGACGGCGAAGTCATAAAAAGCAGAGAAAAAACACGTAATTGAATACGTTTGTTGGTATCTTTTACGAAACTTCGGATATACGGCTCCCGTAACATAAGGGCGCAGGCAGACTTGATAGAACAATCCGCGTCGACCTATCTAAATACAGTGAACGGAAAGTACTTTACATTTGTGTACCCAGCACGAATGTTTAATCAAAGTCAAAGTAAAGTAATTTATTTCAATAAGGCCATTTAAAAGACACTTTTGAACGCCAAACTTAAAAGTTTAATAAAATATAATGATCCTTGTTGTTCCTTCCAAAAGGTGGTTTCGTATGGAGAAGAATGGGCAAGAACCTACATATACTATTTACTTTTTTTAAATAGTTACACAAAAAAAATTACAATACAATAGGAATACAATAAAAAGTAGGTAGGTACATTATATGTTAATACTATAAAAATATACTACATACTAAGATATATTCAAAGTATTTCAAAATAAGCATTGTAGTTGAAAAGTATAATTAAGTGGATAGATACGCGGTCTTCATACATTAACAAATATTCAAAATTAATTATGGATTAAAATTTTAGAAAAAAATAAAATAAAATAATCAATAAATAAATAAAAAACAGCAGAACAGCGTGTGTGTTGAAAGAAAAGGCGTTAATGTAATGTTGAACGTTTTTGAAGCCCAAAAATAATAGTTTAGAACATCTTCTTTACACATATTTTGTTCTAAACGATACCTAGCTCCTCATAAACGGCGGTACCAACTGGGGTTAAATAGTGTATTTTGTATATAAGTGGAGATCCCCAGATAGTTTGAAAACACAATTAAATCCGGATGGCTCTGTTCGAGCAGGGCAATGTTTGCCAGGTCAGCTAGTAAAAGATTTGAATTTGCTTCTACGACTTATATTTTCAGGTGATACTCCTACTTATTGTACGTGCCTCATAAATAAGTTGTATTTCAAAATTGTTATAACTTATCTTTAAAATAAATGTTCTGCATTCCTGCTTCTACGAACCTCTTTACTTTGTTATATCGTTGCCTTGTCTGGGTGCTCCTTACTCTTCGCATGATTCTTCCTGAAAACGTACGTATTATGTACATCCTCAAAATATCAGGTTAAAATAACAAGTCGTGGAAGTAGGAGTTACGATGTTAGCTGTGTATAAAACCCAGGCTAAGGCTTAGAGATTAACGTCCTTTATAAGACAGAAATCTCACATAATTTTCATAGGATGCTCTCGTAACCGAGTAGTCATAGTCATAGCATTTTATTGATAAGGGATTCTTACAAGTCAAATACAGATCAAATATTTTGCTGATAAACAATTATGAAAAAATACATTACCTACATTAATAAACAAATTTCATGTATTTGACATTTGTTTAATAATGTAGCTAATGTATTTTTGATAGATGTCAAACCAGTAAAAGAAACATATAAATAGCAGTCAAATTATAAAATAAAACACAAAAGTACCTACATTACATCATTATACAAATGTCAAATAGTAAAAATATAAAACCAATAAAAGAAACAATACACATAAATACGAGTCGCAGACAAAACACACAATATAATAGTTACAATTCAAATTAACATATCATACTTTTTATAATCTAAATTTGTCAAAAGAATAAAAGGCTTGCTCGATAAGCAAATAATAGTTTCGAGATTTCAGGTAAATTACTTATAATACTGAAGCTAAAAAGAAATCCCTCAGTTTTCTAGGTTATTTCATTTGAGCGAAACTCAACGTTCAAAAGTAACCTGTGTTTGTATAGTTTTTGAAATTCATAACATACAGTCATTGAATACACAGAACGGAAGCCTTGTTAAAGTTATTGAATAAATTACCATCTTTTTCATAATCGATAATTTAATTTTATACCTAAGTCCGCGATACGTTCATGTAATAATAAATACATATTGACAACGCTATGCATATACAAGAAAACTGATGGCAGCAGTGGGTACAAAATGTTTTTTGAAAGTCTTTCGGTTCCTGCCGCAGCATTATGTTATCTTCTTTCATACATTCCTATTGACTAATTCCTATAGTCTTTAATAGTCACTTCCTTTCTAACCATATGATTTTTCAAACAGTCTACCTATAGCTTATTTACTAACCGCGCAACCTAATCTTCATGGACAATTATTCTTCATGACTATTCCGGTTTGACGCATCGCTTAATTTTTCCTCTGATAACGGGCGATCACGACCTTGTCGCTGTGAGCGGCGGCTAAGCACGGTGCGGCGAGCGGTAAGATTCAATGTATGAAAACGCCACAAGTCACCGCTCAACCGACCACCATTTTCATACTTTAGATCTAACCGCTCGCCTCTTCCGCGCTTAGCCGCCGCGCACAGCTGCCAGTTCGTGTTGAGCTTTGTCACGCTAACCCACCACGCGGAGGAGGTTGTCCTGTACTGTCTTCAGGAACTTTTAATGCTATGTTTTAACTAGCATGGTCCTCGTATGTTCGCATGACCATTTGATATAAGACGGCTTTTCTGGGAGTTTTTCTATTATAGGGGCGATTTTGATACTACCCCGGATACGCATGTGAACCTAGCATAATCCAGATTTTAAAATCCAAATTAATGAAAATAAGAGACCACCTTACACTGGTCTTTTTTATCACTGAAGTGCGGCCTACAGTACTATTCCGGCAAGATTTAATATTGATGGTGTAGCCAAAGCAAAATGTTAGTCCCGAGCTAAAACTTAATTAAAATACTTAGAAACTCTCGGTGGACAAGGAGTGTGGGTTAATATAACATAATTATATAAGATAACTAAAAGTATTTTCCGTTGTTATTTTTGCATTATTTAGAAAGGAATGGTAATCGCAATTTGGTAAATTTATAAACGGTTTAGGTTTTAAACTGTGTTGATAGCCTTCAAGTGATTGTCTTAATAAGTCACTAGTCACTAGTGATAATTATTTTAAATATTTATCAGTAAGTAAAATATTTTACTTTGTCGAGACGAGCTGCGTGAATAATGCGCTTGTTCTTTGTACGTGTACCTTGTAGGTGCGCTCTTCGCGCATGTTGGTTTTGTATTATCTCGAAATATACAGAAAATATCACTTAACAAGTTCATTTATTGGCATAAACACAGCTATAAAAAAAAAGAAAAAAAAAGAAGTAAGAGTCTCAGCTCAATGACGCTACTGGAACTAGGTACAAAAGCAACGAATTTCCAGTAACCGACTAGTACCCAGAATAATAATATAATATTCAATAGATTGCAAGTTCTTTTTATTCCAAGCACGAGTGCGCTTTCATTGAACAATTCATTACTCTTTTTGAACATTAATCAAGGACATTTTCAGAGCGCCTGCCATGTACCTGTAAAGAAAATTTATGGTCCATTATGTCATATTTTTATAGAAAAATGTAGTCAATGTTCACTCATAGCTTTACACTGAGTCACTCACTGCAAGGTTTCATTTTTTACCAATTTCAAAGACGTTATTTTATTGAAGGAAATTATTTCAATTTTAGATAAATCGCGGGAAGAGAGAATATTATTTTCATATTAAAACATTATTCCTGTGACGAAAATCTTTGCAATTTACGAAAGGTGTTTTATTTTCAAAGAAACCCAGTCGTAAAACTGACGGATTGACGAACGTACTCAAATAAGATATTCCGGTTTCCAAGGCCTCAATCCTTAATCAAATTATTCAGGATCTTAAATTAAAGAGGGGAGTTTTGTCCAAATGACCACAATCGTTCGGTTTAACATCGTTTTCTGTTCGAATAATGGAAAAACTTTGGGCAACGGCCATCTCAAGAAAATCAACAAAATCCAAGGGAGGATTTGCAACTTAATAAATTTTGAGGGATACTCGTGATTTTACTGCTTCCAGTTACTAAATACCGACAAGAGTTTATTTATATCTTTATTTGTTTTGTGTGCTATAAGTGTCATAATAATGACTGTGATTATAACATTTTCTGGTAAAATAATGATAAATTGATGTAGATCCACGCTCATAGATTTCAATATAAAACAATCCAAATAGAATTGTTGACCAAGAAAACCTAAACCGGGATCACTTTTTGCGGATCTTTTCGATAAAACAACTTTATTTTCACGTTTGCTTAGCATGTAAGGCTAAATATGTGTCCAAGCCTACGGATGGTGGCACCAGCCTTAGTAACTATAAAAAAATTTGAACAACCAAAACAGTCTCCCAATAAATGAATGATGTGAGACTTTTTGCTTTAATAAAAGATTCGTTTCAGCTGAAAGAAGTTAACAAATCAGTGGTTTTTCATAATTCCATATAATTATCTCTTTTCTGCTTCACCAAGTTTCAATTTACGCAAGAGTCTCAGATTAAACTGAAGTTTTCAATTATCGTTTCCATTAAAGGAAGTTAGAGGGGCGCTTGTGGAGGCTTCATCAATTTTTATAGCTCCGAAACTCAAGATAAGCTAGCTCATTACCAATGTTTTTTAATGTGATCGACTTTTCTGTCAATTTGTTTTAAATGGAACGGGGGTGAAAGAGTCGGTTTGTTCAAGGACGACTCCAGAACCGCATTTATTTTATATATTAAATTAATTTTATACAGATTTTCTATATTAATATGGGGATTGTAAAATAATAAAATAGTAGGTACTCTTGAAATGAAATGAAATAAAATGAAATTATGAAATGAAATGATATTTATTTCTGTAAGTAGATCTTCTCAGATACTTTTACATGTCTTTTTTTTAAACTAAACTAAATGGCATTTCCAAAGTGACTGAACCCTGAGAAGAAATGCCGAAAGAAACTCAGGGGTCATGGTCTCTTTTAAAGTCCAGACATAAGATTATGTTAATTTACTATGCGAGTCTCACGATGCAGGGCAAAGTCTGGAATAGCCTTTTGAAGTAAGAATCAATTCAGCTTTGAGCCGACCTGTCACGACAGACGGCATGCATGCTTCAGACATCGTGTCGCTCAAACCTATTTCAGGGAGCTCGACGACCCACCACACGACGCTATCTGCCGGTCAAAATCAAAATCAATCAAAAGTCTTTATTCAAACTAGGCTGAGAATCAGCAATTTTTGAACGTCAAAAAAAATACATAAAGACAGTCCCCCAAAAACGGCCCAACCTTCGCCACTTCCTAGTGTTTTTGCTGGGAAGAAGAAGTGGCGGAACAAACTCCCCAGCAACACATCTGTCTGATTCGTTTGAAGAACTAGGTATACAAAGAATCTATACAATGAAATGCTCAATAAATAGCACTTATGTTTATACACATAAAACATTACATTTCAGAATGATTGTCACGTGTTAGCTAGCACACTCCAATATACCGAGATTAAGAAAAAAAAGTAAATTCATACTAACATTGAAATCAGCAAAACTCAAGCAAAACAACTATAAAACTGAAAAAAACAGCCTCCAGGTATAAAAGGCGTACCCGCTTACATGTGCAATGCTGGCTTATATTCATAAGGCTGTGACTCTAAATTTAAAATGATAATCTAGGACCATCGAAGTGAAACCAATAAGCAGTTAACTGTTATAACAATAAAAAAAAAACCATTGGCAAGCAAGTCGACCAGTCGCCAGCCACCAGTCACGGTCATTTGCGTAGGCCACGTAAAAGTACTCAAAACCGCCTGAAACTAATGTACAATATTTGACATTCATATTAGTAAGTACCTTAATCAAAGTCAGCCTTGACTTTATTTTGGTTTTTAAAAAGGTACGGTTTAGGAGAGTTTTGGATTAAGACATCTGATTAATTGTCGCTTGATAATCGCAGAAAGGACACTGTTTTTCCTTTCTTGTTCATTTATCACTTTCTGTTTCATTCTACGCCTAAGTTGAAGTAACTGTAAGTTAACTTTACGAAGACATTTAATAAAGCTGTCCACTGTGCAATAGATAGCTATTCTTCAATACATGCCAATTTTTTTATTCTCTTTGGTGGTTGGTTTTGGTAGAAGATGGCGGGACAAAATGGACAAATTAAACGACAAGTGGCCCACTTTGGCCCAAGAATGGAAACTGGAAGTCATCGGGAGAGGCTTTTGCCCAGCCGTGGGATGATGCAGGCTAGCAGAAGCAGTTGGTAGTCAACCAACTAGAAATAGGAGGATCTCAATTCAGAAAATATCTTTCTACCAACTCAACAAGTTTCTATGATTCTCTTCTTATTAGAAGTACTACCTTTTTGGTGATTCCATTTAACTTGGTTAAGTTTCTGAATGCTTATTTTAAGTTAGCTACTTACTACAAAAATACATACACAGAACTTGAATTTATGCACTAGAACTGGAAAAACCTTTTGTTCCAGAAAAAAACAAACTCCTCATAGACGGCACTGTAAGCTTAAATTTCGTAAAAAAAAGTCGATGGCACAAATTAGCATTAATAATAATAATATTATAGAATATTTTTTTTTCGGAGTTCGGTTTTTTGTGGCATGTGATCATTAAAAATGGCCCCGTACACTAATTTACAAAATAATGGTTTAGGTCAAAAGAATTTTATTTTTTATAAGAACGCATACCTACAACTACTTGCTGTGCTCACACCTTAATCATCTTTAACATAATATAATAACTTAAGAATTTCACTCATTATTTGAAACGTTTTCTAATACTTTGAAAATTAAAAAAGATAATATAGAAAAATTTTAGAAAACTTAACGCCGATTAAACATTTTTCAATCACAGCGCCATTTTTCATGACATGACAAGGGAAAAATGTCTTCTCAATCAATTTTCAGGTAACAATTTAACATAATAGGTAACATAGGTTCCAGGTATAGATAGGTAGGTAGGTAGTACTCGCAATCGGCGTGTGTGTATGACAACATGTATGAATGTAAACGAAGCAAAAGAAGTATGTAAGAATCGTAGCATTATGGCGCTCTGTAGTTTCTGCCTACCCCCATGGGAAAAGGCGTGAGTTTATGTATGTATGTATGTAAATAAATATATACCTACTCTTTTATGAATTCTCCGGTAACAATGGAAAGTTCGTCGTTCGCGTTCTGTCAACTAATATTGTTTTTGTTAGCATTAATTATTAGTACGCGCACTTTTAATATTTTAGTTGGAACTTGTTTCTATTGTATAAAAATCTAACGAATTTCAACAAGTCACTCTCTCATGTGTTTTTATATATTTTACGCTCTAGAAGTGAAGATCTTGGCGCCACTTAAGCGAGTTCTCTTTGTTTTACGGCAGTTTTAACCGATCTAATTTCCAACAAGTACTTACGCTATTTATGAACTCAGAGCAAGGTTTGCAGACTCCAGTAACTTAAAGTTTATTTTGCACTTAGTTCATTCAATAATTGTTGGGAGATTTTTTTATAAGACTGAAATCACAGCTTGTAATGAAGGCAGAATAAATGCGAACCACTAAAAAAAAATAGGTAGGTAGGTAATGCAGATTAATTAATGATGAATGCAAGGAATCGACTGGGAGAAAAAAGTAAAAGTGTATCAAGCAGCTATGTGAGTTGACAGAATAAGGGCTAAAGCTTTTAAAAGAATATTAATCTTCCAAAATAAAATAATAAATGAAAGAAAGAGAAAAAGGCCCGAGGACTAGAAAGATTTTCCCAAACTCGACGTGTATGCCTCATAAAAACTTCGGCCATTTTGTATAAATACCTAACCGAATAAGTGTTCTGCTAACTTCGTCTAGATTATTTCCTTCTGGCCAACGATCTAATAAAGCTTCAGTGTATCACTGTTTTCTGACAGCTGGTTACTGCGATCGCTCACAAAACTTTTCTAAATCAATCACTATAAGTTAAGCACTTTACTTATTACGTTTCTTTCTTCGCATTTGATGTCTTGCAGACATTTTATCCAGTGGGTGTAGTGGATAAGGACAAATTGGATAATGTAGATAAATTATTGTGACCTTTTTTTTTCCCCGCTCTGGGTGAAGCGGAAGGGAGTGTCAGACTCTTACTGACTAAAACCCATCCGTGCTCCTCTTAATGCCTTTTGCGTTCTAGGGCCGCGGCGACTCCTTCGAACAAATTCCGCGACCCCGGCAGGCACAGGCCCTAGTGGGCCCCGTCTTCGGTGCTGACAGCTCTTTGAGGCGCGCATGGAACACAACGCGCCGTCGACCCGGGCCTGGTTTTGATCAGACGGCGAGCCACCCAAAGCTCGCCGTCCGCAGACCCGCGCCTACGGTGGCCGAGAATCGCCCTGCGACTCTCGACGCCCGGGGCGTGTTCTTCTGTTGCGGCGGCTGGGGCGAGAGGTTTCCCTCTCCCTCATGCGTCCGTCGCTTCCCTTGCCTCCTCGCTCCGGACCATGGATTGTACCAGGGTCGGACGCGAGAGGTTGCCGCCGCCGTTCGCCTCGACGAGGACAAATTATTATGACCTAAGCACCTAATTAGTTCATGCTTCTTGAATTTTTAATATCTTTTTCATTTGATTCTAAAAGTAAGTATTTTTAGAGGTGGGGTCCCAGAGGAAATGTTTTGTTCTTATAGTCGGCAAAATAGCGTAATTGTATGAAGTAATTAGGTACCTACTTGTGCAATTTTTTTAAATATGTGTATAATAACGCAATTGACTTAAACTCAAACCTGCATGAAGTTCAAAACATTGTGAAGGATCTATCTCATGATTCAAGCGGCACCAGCTTGTTTGACTAAATAAGACCAATCTGTTTCGAGTTTATTCTTATAGGAGTAAAATAGTCCATGACAAAAAATGCCATTATAATCTCTCACTCATATACATGGACAACTCACGCTCGACCAAATCTTTTATTATGGCGAAATTGTTTCTACGAAGGTTTTTAAGGGACTACTTACACTATTCGGCTCTATTCAGCGATTGTTCATGGAAAAACTAGTTTTGTATATACGCGGTCGTTCAGCTGAACGGACCCACATAAATCAGGTATCAAACAATTATTTATGCTTTTGGGAATGATAGCCATATATTATATTATTACCATAAAGGGCTACTAAACAAAATTTTAGTTTTTAGTCCCTCATCTAGATTACAAGAAAATATTTGCCAACATTTTTTTATCTTTTTACGTAATCAAAATGTCGCATGACTTCACTAGCCAGTACAGTTTATACAGATAATGACGTTACAAGTCCCCTCTTCTCAACTTTAATGTGCTAAGTCTAAGCAGTTTTCCATCAAATTGAAAAAGGAAAAAAAACTTGTGTCTTATTTTTTATAATCTAACTGATGGGCTATTTATATGTATTTTGATGTTCATATTCTGTTAAACACCCTATTGTGTATTATTTGTTACCTAACAAACTATCAGTTTCGTCGAAAGTTAAATTAATAAATTCTACGAAAAATGTTACGTTGTTTTATTCCAACAAATATTTTTTGCTCATAATAAAGAATTGAATTTATTAAATAATTTGAGTAACTATTTAAAAAGACGAACGACGGAACTTTTGCAAAAACATGTTGTTTTTAACCTAATAAAAAGATTTGTTGCAATTAAAAATAACTTAATTTAGAAGGGTTAAAAGGACCATACAAACAAAGGCTCATTAGACTTGATGTTTTTTTAAGGACTTTAAAACATGAGGGGAAATTAAACGAGTTGTTTTTTTTATTTTGATATGGGTTGGCATTGTAGGCACGTGTGAGATAAGGAGGTTTACTGACAGCACGTTGTCGGAAATATCAATCACGTAGGTCTATTAAAAAAGGTGCCAAGTTAATTAGCGTCTATACTTTTATTACATAAGGTAGAAGATGAATTAGGAGACTGGATTGTCTCATCGAATTAACTTGTTTATCAAACATCTCTTCATCTGCTTCTATATGTGTATATTTTATATACATGACGAAGTAAGATAGCTGCTTAACATAACCATTGCCAACCCATAATTTGTCTCTAGGTTCATTTTCAGGGTACCCCGTAGACCACCTCGCAAACCTATGACACCATTAGCCCCACCTCTTCGCCGTACAGTGCCAGGTGCTCATGCGCCTATCCCCCGCATGTGCAAGTTCATATACGAGCGCATTCATAACTTAATATGTGCATAGATTTTATCTAAAAATTAAAAAGAATTTGATTTGATTTGCCAGTGACGTATCTTGTTAAAGCAAAAAGATGAAAAGTTATTACGTTCAGTCTATGGGTCGGGTTCCAGTCTTATAGCATATAGAAATAACTCAGTATTTAATCAAATAGTAATTTCATTTTTTGACAGTAATCTTTTGTGGGGGTTGGTTCGCAATCAAGACAGTGACCATCTGATAGATAGTAGACACTTACAAGGGTACTACATTTCAATGACTATAGTGATTTGGACCTCTTCCTTAAGAACTGTCAGAGTACACACGCCTTTTATAAAATAGGGCTTCGCTGCGGCTGAGTTTTATAATTATATTTTTATACTTAGGTACTAAGCCTACGACTAAACACTAGCGCGTCTAAAATAAAAGCCATACCTACTACAGAAAAATGACAAGCTAAGTATTTTAAATGATTCTAAAATCGTATTTGCACCCAGCTAGAACTTATAATTTGCCATCTTATCTATAGATATTTCCCCTACAACATAATAACACATAGGTACAGCCCTACTTTCATTATCCTTCTATCCAAATCTCAAAGTATAGTAAAATCAAAAATCAAATTTTCCGACAATATTAACCACTTTTTATTTGGAAAGCGCTTATATGTGTTAAGTTGAATAGTAGGTATATAGCTATGTATTTGTCTGTATAGTGTGTACCCATTACGGATATATTTTCGTTACGTTTGAAAGAGATACAGTCGCAACAAATGTGAGTTCGTTTTTTGTGTATAAACAGGGTTGGAGTCCCTTCCCGAGGGAATGTTTCTGCTTTCATGGCATTATTTTAGGCTTAGAGTGCGAACTTTTTCTCTATACATCTTATGTCGCCTTTATTCGAAACCGTGGCTTTACAGCTAAGGAAATGTTTTTATTCCATCTATTTTCCAGATATTTATATTTTTTCTTACATTTCGTTCTGTTCTACTTTGGCTAAGAACGTAAAATCGTGATAAAACGTGGCAACGTTTACATTACTCCAATGATATCTTCAGGGAAGATTTAAAGATACAGACTTTTAAAAATCTTTTTTGGGTTGGAGTTAATGAAAAGATATAGTAATAATTGCGATGTTACTGTTCATGGTTTTACTTTTTTTTTGTTGTAAAATTCTCAATTATATATTTTATGTGGTGAAGTAATTTCTACATAAAGACAAAATATATACGTTCCTACCCACATAATCCGGTATCTATAACGTGCATTACAGTGCACAAGAATGATGGAACATGTCATGTGACAAATGACCACAAAACAGAACCGTGCGACGTAAAACAGCGGCGTGATGTATGCGCGAATGGATTACCATTTGTTGAAACATCCATGGAAGTACGAAATGTATTAGTCGACAATTTCTTTTAAATACATTTTTGTGGATTAGACATAAATATAGACTTCATACTCAAATCAAGCTATAAGAGGATGCTCGCCGTCGCCATGTCACTCGAAACTTTAAATGTTATAACTCTTAGATTGTTTGGGTTTTCTTCTCATGTTGCAATTCTTGGCAGTATATTAGCAAAGCAACATTTTTTTTCTGTTAATGTTATTACCAACAAAAAGATTGTTGGGCCACCCAATATCTTTTTTAACTTCATTAGATGCTTCACACAAAATCTTACCACTCCATGTAAAAATAATCGCATCGATAGTTCATCATCCATCATTCATCGCGTTCCTTCCCGATATTCCTACAACGAAGCTTTCACTTCCTAACAATATAAAAGGGCCATCAAATCCGACCATCCCAAAAGCTAGGATTCATATTGTTGTATACAACGCTATTTTCTGCTTTTAACATACTTAAGTGCCAAGAAGATATTAGGGTAGAATGTATAAAGGAAATTGGATTGGCCGGAGTATAACCAGAGTAATTCAATTATATACAATTCGTACCATTCGGTATAATACCTATAGCCAATTCAATATTATATCATTAATTAGGCCCAAAATAATTTTAAATGGAGGCAAACTTGAGTCATTCAACACCGGACCTACCGTACCTATAAAATACTTAATTTTTACTGAGTTCGAGATATTTCTATCATCTTCAGCCTAAAAATAAAATAACTTCCCAGGGTTATTAACAGCAGTATTCATTGTTGTTAAAAACCTTTGGATCCACATTTTATCATATTCTTGTTTCGTTGTTTCTTAATAAAGAAAGTTTTGTAAACGCCTCAAGCTTAAAGGGTTAACGTGAAAAGAGTTCCAAAAGACCAATTTACAAAAAAAAAACAAACAATTTTAAATTTAAGGACGAAACTTTTAACCACTTCCCAAATATTTTTTGTTCATAATGACAAATATTCCGTAAAACTTTGGATCATGATTTATGTACATTTGCTCGTTACGGTGTTTTGTAATCCCTCGGTAAATATTTGTACCGTCCATGGCGAATAAATCGTCACATATTTTACGAAAACAAGCCATTGTTGTTCCAGTTACAGCAATATATTTTACACGCTTGCCATGACGGACGCATAAAAAACCTTACGGATTCCGTTTTGTTTATTTGTATGTAAGTATGTACATGTTTAAGACTGACCGATATTGTATTTATTTGTTTGTGTCCTCGACATATTTTTAGTTCACTTTATGAACTAAAAATAAAAAATATGCCTAGCCTTATTTTTTATTAAAATACTGCTTCTAGAATTGTTTCTATGTTTATAACTAAAGCGATTTTTATGCGTGAAAAATACTAGAGAAGTGTTAAAAACTACACCTTTAAATTCTACCTGAGATAATTCATGGACACGGCTATTATACAATCATTTACCCCCTGTGGTATCAAATGATTAAAGAAAAATATTTACATTATCACACTGATTGATTTGTTGAAAGTTTGAAGTCTGAATTGAATTTTGTTAAATAATGAATATAGTTTATATGTTATCATTACTACCTATTATTTATTTTTATACTATTGAAATGACACTAAGCCATTCCGTGGTTTCTTTAATATTTTTCAAGGAATTAGAATTCTCGTTGGTACCCAAAACATCGAAAGCTCCAATTTCATGGTAATTTCATAGACGGAGGGTGTAAATCGTGTCCCCGGCGTGGCACATTAATGATATAAAGTGACCCGACTGACGGCAATTAGGCAGACCCTGCCTTGCTATACCAATCTATATGTACCTACCTACGAGTATGTTTTAATATTATGATAGGAAATTGACTAAGTTCACAGATTTTCTATTTCCAAAGGAGTATGTTATCTAAACTTTTGTAGCGACGTCAGTTTATTTTTAAACATTAGTATGAAGCACACATTAAAACTCACTCATTCAGGCGTACACTTACTCACATGCACAACTTGTACAATTACACACACACATACATTCTACACAAACATACATCCCAAGACATAACATACACAAAATTTAGTAAAATTGACGGGTGATTTATTTCTGTAAAACCTTAACTATATTATACAAAAACTAAAAAAAAAAAACTATAACTAAACCTATAACCGATTATAATTTAGGTGTCTTCAAGGCTAGAGTATAGAGGCTCTTAATAAACTAGTGCGCTTCACCATCACTGATCGCATCACTGCTTACCATCAGGTGGGATTGCAGTCAAGCACTGGTTTATAATAAAAAAAGAACCTAACAAAAAATAATAACAAAGTTCAACCCCAAACGGCTCGAAATTTTGTTGTTTTTTTTTTTCGAAATTCTATTATTTTTAAATTAGAAATAGTTAATACTTGCATAATTCTTGTGTGTACATTAAGTAAGTTTAAGTTACAGAAGAGTGGAGAGTCCTAATATAGGCAATTACTTGCTTAAAAGGGCACTTCTATCACTAATTAAGCTGTACAAACTTGTTAAAGCAAATAAACTATTTGTAAACAAGTACTTAACTTTATACACTAGAAATTAAAAATAAAATCTAAAAACTAAATATAAAATAATGGCGTCAAAAACTCATCCTCATCGCTGTCCACTGGAAGTGTAACCAAAAGACTAGCAGCATCGCCACGTTATAATATGGCAATGCTTATCCTTATTTGTAAACTATTTGTAAGTATACCGGTTTAAAGGAAGAATTTTAACGAAAATTTCAAACTTACTGGAATCAGAAAACAATTATTATATGAATAGTCTACAGCACACATTTGTTTTTAATGAATACTTACCTGTTAAAAACAAATACGAGTATTATACAGAAATAATACTGAACAGACAAACGCTCTTGGTTTAAGATTTCGTGAAAGTCTATTCAGATGAATATGAAATTATACCTTAGCACTTGTTGTTAACAACTTACCTTAAGTCATTCTCATATGTACCTACCTTTAGAAATTGGCCTACTATTTGTGTTAGAAACACATCAAGTTGATAAGGACTTGTATAATTTTCAATAAGGACGCTCAGTCCCTTAACGAGTAACGATCAAAGTTTATTACAATTTCAATATCATTTCCATTCTGAACTACCAATTTCAATACATTTCTATCTACAATAGCACCTTCATTAAGTTTAAGAGGTGTTATATCGTATATAAGTTGCAAATGACGTGTGCCATCAAACGTCTATTTGGGGGGAGCCTCTCCGCCGATTATAGGAAAATTCAATGTAGCGGTTACGTAATTTCGGTTTTCCGGGTTGGCGCGCTTCGTAATAGTCCTTATATCTACGCTAACGTTATTCTATGTGTATACTGCCGATTAGGGGATAGCGCTTTGTCTGGGAGGCTCATTTACGTTCAAGTTTAAGGTGGTACCTATTATTGGTGAGTGCGTAGAGGCACAACAAAAAAAAACCCGTGCGCTCTTGCATATTTCCCAGTAAAAGTGAAATAAAAAATCGAAGTAACTCCAAAAAGAGAAAAAAATATCTTTCTGTGAAGAAGTTTTACAGTAAGAGAAGTCCGTCATTGTAATAATTAATTGAATGCTCTCTCTTATTTCGTTCTTAAGCATTATTAAGTAGATATAGGTGTACTTCAAACATGTGCTGATATAATTAGAGACGACTTTGTATTGTTTTCTTGTTAATAAATAATGTTATTTTGCGTTTTCATCCTAATAAAATCCTTGAAGTACAGTGTCATATAAATTTTATTAATTACTCTTGCTCATTTCACGTAAAATCATAATGGGGTATTTGACAAAATTTTAGTTTTTAGTCCGTCATCTAGATTACAAGAAAATATTCGACACGTATTTATTTCACATTCATCCCTGCTTCTTTTAGGTTTTTATCACTAACACTGTATTTCCCACTTAAATAAAATAGTATAACTGAATGAAATCCATATCATTCCCTAAATGAAATGGTTACAACTATGGTGTAACAGCTGCAGTGAAAATAGATTATAATAGTCATAGTCAGAGTTATAGTAGTTTATTAATAAGGGATTCTTACAAGCCATATCCATACAGACTAAATTTTTTGCTTATTATAACATTATTAAAAAAAACTTTTTACAAAAAAACTAACCGACTTCTTAAAAAAAAAACACTAACAGGTGAAAAATAACTTTCGGAAGTCGGTGGCCAATAATGAATGAAACAAAACTACCAAAGCCACAGACTTCCGTCGGTTATTTTTTTTTGTAAAAAAGTTTTATTTTGAAATTTTTAGTTTCGTCGTATTTCAAAAGTCTTTCAAAACTTGAAAGAATCATTGAAATAGGTTACCAATTGCTAAAGAAGTTCTTTCTAAACATTAACCTGTACATCTCTGCCGGGCCCCTTTTAAAATAGACAGGCGTAATGTCATGTTATGGAAATACATAAACCATGCACACATAGATATGTGCCTGTAGCAATCGCGAGTAATTTGCTGTTATACGCTAAAGAGTTCCGTCGCCTGTCTTCTCCATCAGTTTTTCGTCACCAAATGATACTTGCTAAATGAAAATGCTTGATATGTTATTAAAAATGCTAAAATCGGTACATGTGTACCTATATTATTTGAGATGTTCTCTCAATTCCTCGAGGTTCCTTTCATCAAATTTGAGGTTTGATTAAAAATGGGACCAACCTGGTAGTATATCCTATCAAATAAAAAAAGAATGTTGAAAATCGGTCCTTTATTGACGAAGTAATGTGGTTACAAGCACACAAGAAAAAAAAACATACAGTCGAATTGAGAACCTCCTCCTTTTTTGAAGTCGGTTAAAAATTCATTACCTAAATTATTAAACAAATATCAATTAGTACAAGATATCACACTAGTAAAAGAAAGGAATAAATAGCAGTCAAAGCACAAATATAAAAAAAAAAACATTACTAATACTCGTACATAACATTGTAAATTCGGCGTCTACTACTTTCGTTACAAAGTGTGCATTAAAAATAACTTCTTTTATCTTCTGTCTAATGCACAAACTATTCTCAAGAAGAATCTTAGAAAAACAACGTAGTAAGTGGGCATAAGTAAATAAAGTTGACGGCAGTAGAGGCAAGCCTTGTGTAATAATAACTCATTATTAGCAAACAGGAAATATTTTCTACTATATTCAGTTACCAGAATCGAATCACGAGTCACGACATCTCGACGGTCTTGAGAAGAGTGGAATAGCTTTTTTCTATTTTACTTGCATGAACTCGTGGTTTCTCCGCAACTAAGTAACTTGATATCCTGTTTATTGAATCTATTTAAGAAAACTTGCACACTGAAAAAACTTACAGGAGTGGAAACAATGACTTCTATTTTTAACAGACTTCAGTAAGAGGTTCTCAATTCGATCGGTATTTTTTTATACACAAATACAAGAACATAATTACGACAAAAATTGTAACTGGTCAATACAGAAATTTGAGAAAATTTAATGTGATAGGAGTTTGCAATTTATTAAGTCAAGACGTTGATTTTTAGAAAATTTGTTCGTCTCTGTCTGTTCATATATTTGAATTCGCATCGCGACTCGAAGTACTAAACGAAGTTGTAAACAGTTTTCATAGTGGTGATTGATCTTGGGCAGTTATTCCATTTCAAAAGATCTAATCTTATTTAGTCACCATATTATAGGATTAGAAGCAGTGTAGTTATAAATTAGGATTTTAAGAAATTTATTATTAAGTATTTCCAAAGCAACTGAATGTGTAAATGCGCTATGTGGTTTAACCTTTCAATCGTGGCAATTAGAGACACAATAGAAAGACAAAACAGCGCGGACAAATTAAACCCTAAGAGGACACCCCTCTTGGGGTTTAATTTATTAAATTAGAATATCAATCAGAACTATTAAGAATCGTGTAGGACTTTGTGACAGCAGCCAATTTGTTGATAAACACACTTAATGCGAATTTTATTGCCTTTCGATACTTGGCTAATGGGGAAACTTTAGCGAAAGTGATTTCCCAAAAACGTGTTCCCCGGACATCTGCCTGTCGTTACCCCATATTGTGCGATGCAAAAAAGTACTTTTAATTAGTTTTCCTTGGAAATCAAGTTTTCAAAGGTACCAGAGCGTTTATACTTTCCTAGGGAATTGTTTTGAATAAGCCCTTACCAAAACTGATGAATATTTTAAAACCAACAAAAGTTGTTATGTACCTACTTACAGGAATTATGTGCATGTTTCTTGTTCTTTCGTTTTGGGAACCTGTTTTGCATTGTGTGCCAATAAATAAATCAATTTCAGCAGCTTAGCATCCGGTACAGGTCGTAAAAGTCGGCAAAGGAAAGGGTAACAGTTGTGCTAATAGATACTACGATTGGCATAGTGCCATTAGGTACACCGTGCGATTTCACCAACTACTAAATAAACTCAAAGTCAAACCATTTATTTCAATTAGGCCCCTATAAGGCACTTTTGCACGTCGAACAAAAATTAAATTTAAAGAATGATTCTAGTTGCCCCTTCCAAAAAGTAGATTTGTATGGAGAAGAATGGGTAAGAAACTCCATACTTACTCTTTTAAAATAGATTTTACAAAACTTTGTATACATTAATAAGAGCATATGTGAGGACGATGCACCTAGAATAAAAAGTACTATACTATGATAGGTTTAAGCAAAAAAAAATAAAAAATAAGCAATGGAAATAATATTCCGAATCTGATGAAGTAAGAAAGTACCTAGGTATATCAGGGTATTGAGGACACCAAAAATCTACTTCATTGCACAACTTAACACCTATCCTCAAGCCCTTACTTACACTTCTCACCTCATTCTTCACACCTCACACTGCACACCTGACACTTCACACCTCACACTACACACCTAATCACCATAACTGTTGCTTTTTGCGTGTTATTTTTTTTATCTTTGTTTTATGATATTTAAATAGCTCTGTTTTAGTTAGTAGTTTTTAGTTTCTGTTTTTTCTTTTTTTACTCTGTTTTGTGTTTACGTCTTGTTAAAAATTGTTACGTAGCAGGCTACGACTAACCTGGATTTCCTTGTTAAGTGTGAGTCACCAAGATACAGGCTGCGCCTAGTTTGGGACCCGTTGGTAACTAGATACGGGCACTGTTAGTTGGTACTAACCCTTTCCATTAAACATGAATGTTTGTAAACTGTGTATGTTAAATAAACAATTAAGTATTGGTATGGGCATTTGGAAATTGTTGAACCTTTGGTATCTTTGAAAAAGTAATCCGTTGGTATTTCTATACATTTAACACGTCATAATTAGTAGTAATTTCATTCACTTTTCACCGTTGTACAGTATTTTAGATCTCTGTTTAAAAAAAAACTAAAAAAAGAGAATTTTCCTGTAGAAATATGGGATATTTCTGGATATAACCCAACTACCACAAAATATGACACACGATAAATAAAAAGTGTACCTCATTGCTGTAGATGGAACATGTTTTTTATGACAGTTTTCTTTTGTGCAAATATTTCTCGTAGAGCCAGTTGTCATCGTCGTGAATTGCTGAATGTGTGAGGGGAAACACGCGAATCCATTCGTGTAATAAAATCCAATCTGTAATATTTAAAAGGTAAAGTGGTGGGTGGGCGATTTTTCTGGTTTTTCAAAAATCATGACTTACGTATCCAAGATATAAAAAATTTAAAACTCGCAACGCATAAAGATCTTATAAAAAAATATGTAATCATGTATGTACTTTGGCTGGCGGCCATCTTGGATTTGAAGTTTATCACAGTGTATAGTATTCTACTAGTCAAGCTCTTTAAATCTGATACCCATACAGCACACACAGCTTACACAGCTTCACAGCGCTAATGTTTTCGCAACTCCTTGTGTAATGCTCCTTGTGAGTATATATATTATATCTTTAGTTTACATATTTATGTACTTATACTGAATATATTTGTGTATTATAATTATGTATATTATAACTATGGTGTACATATTTATGTATTTATACTAAACATATATTAGTATTGCTTGCTTTATTTTCTTTTTTTTTTCATTCTAATTGCACTTACCACTGCTTTTCTCTGCATCACCTGAAGGTTGACTGGTAGAAAATGCCTATGGCATTAAGTCCGCCTTTGTACATTAGTGTGCTTAAAGTATTAAATAAATAAATAAATAAATACGGAGTTGTGAATAAAATTGAAATCCGCCATTTTGTGACAGCTCGGCGGCGCTATCTTGGACCGTTTTTTACCAAAAATTGCTAAAAATACTCCCGAATAATTCACTTTTCGAAATAAAAAATAAACAAAATCTTAATCGGTTCATCCGTTCGGGAGCTACGATGCCACAGATCAACAGACACACACACACACAAACAGACACGTGAAACTTATAACGCCCCGTTGTCCCACTAACCCGTTGGTTGTCAAACTTTCGGGCTTCTGACTACCTGTAACGACTGTCAAATGACAGCCAGGACCAACGGTTTAACGTGCTTTTCGCGGCAAAGAGAAGTTCTGATAATGAATGGTTACCCATCCACGAATCCACCTCGTCAAGCGTAGCTTAACCTTCGATCGACCCGTGAGGCTGTTTATTTAGCCACAAGCTCCTCCAACTGCCACTGTTTATATGAAAATTTCATAAAAACTGTTTTATATTTACCCACTATAAGCTTTTTAAAGCCCCTTTACATCATACCTCAACCAAGGAGAATGTTCTGTAATAAAACCAGAAACTCTATCGGAGTGCTTGCTAATGAGCGTATAAGCAAGATGAATAAAACCTTATCCCTTAAGTCTTTGCCGAGATAAAGGCGGGGCAACTTTATTAGCTATCGGGAACGAAGTAGTATAATGAATTTACATGCCATAGCAGGCTATTTAGCTGAGAACTATAATACGAAGAACAAAGCAATTTCTTAAGCTTGTAAGGTAGTCATATTCATAGTAGTTTATTGAAAAGGGATTCTTACAAGTCATATACAGATTATTTATTTTGCTGAAAAGCAATTAATAAAAAAACATTACCTAAATTATTAAACAAAGGTCAAATACTAGATGTCAAACAAGTTAAAGAAACAAATAAATAGCAGTCCATTTAAACAAAAAAATATATAAAAAAAAAACAAAAAAAAGAACATTAAAAATACATTACATCATTACACAAATGTCAAATAGTAACAATACACATAATTTATACGAGTCGCAGACAAAACACACAATAAATATTACAATTCAAATTATTATGTCAAAGTTTAAATAATCTAAATTCGAGCGAGCTATTTAGTACTCTACACAAATTCTTCTAAAAGTCTAACCTAGACTTATAGAAGAATTTGGAACCACTTTCATAATACGTGTTTTTATTATTGAAATCGACATTAAGTCTCAACTCACGCCTTTTTCCCAAAGGGGGTAGGCAGACGCTACAGAAAACCATTTACTAATATCGATATGATTATTAACAGACTTCTTTTGTTTCGTTTCATACGTCTGTTCATACAAGCTTATAAGCAATGATAGTCTAGTAGTGTGACCGGCGGATTATCAAATCATAGGTCTCGAGTTCGTACATAAGGCACACACTTCTGGCTTTTCGGATTCATGTGCGTATTGTATAATTATCACTTGCTTCAAAAACGGTGAAGGAAAACATCGTGAGGAAACCGGCATGCCTGAGAGATATTTCTCGAGGACATGTGATGCCAAGTCAGAGGCCCAAGGGCGGCATTTAAACTATGACACCAGGTTAGTTCAATAAGCACACGATTAGAAGAAGAGGCATAGAATATTTAATTATTTATTTATTTAATACTTCAAGCACACTAATGTACAGAGGCGGACTTAATGCCGTAGGCATTTTCTACCAGTCAACCTTTAGGTGATGCAGATAAAAGCAGTGGTAGGTGCAATTAAAAATGAAAATAAAAGGAATCAAAATAATACTAATACATAATTTGAGGATAAATACATACGATAAGCATGTACACTATAAATAATTATAAAATATATTTAAAAAACAAATATACCTAATAGTAAGTACACAATACTTAGTGAGAGAGAATAAGAGAAATTTGTAGCGTAAAAAAAAAACTGTCTCTACATTGTCTAACGTTTAATTTTTCGATCCTAGAAATATACAAATATTAAAAAACGTACAAAGTAAAAAATTGGCGATGTAAAAAAATATGTCTTTCAGTAAAGTTGCGAAATGATGAGGATTATTTTGAAAAGAATAAAATTTGTGAATTAAGAGCGTCTTAATATTGTCTCGAATACCAATTGGCTGCCGTTGCCAACTTTTATCACCCTTGGCTTTTCACTTCTTTTTTTCTAAGAAAGGAAGTATAAACAAAGTCAATGTCAAATCATTTATTATAATTACACTCATAAAAGGCAGTTTTAAACGTCAGACTTACAAGTAAAATAAATTTAGTAAATGATTCTAGTTGCACATTCGAAAAGGTATTTTCATATGGTGAAGAATGGGCAAGAAACTTCATACAGGACTTACTCTTTTAAAATAGGTTTTACAACATTTTATCTTCAATAAGAAAATTATAATTATGTGGGGAACAAGGCCAGCCCATCAAGCTACCTCAATGTGTCAAATTTCTTTGATAGTCTGTCAACTTTGAAACAAATAGAATAAGGTTCATGTTCAATCGAAAAAAAATACTGTTTGATGTGGTGGTGAATAAAAACTAGATGCTAAGATTGGCACAAGATGATCAATGCAGCTGATAATTATATTATTGTTATGAATTTATGATAAATACACGTAATGACAAATGTTTGAACTATAGATTATTATTTAAAATAGAAATAATCATGAAATAACTGTGTGATTTTAGAGAACAAAGCAACCATTCATTTAATTACTATAGCAACCAATTTGATTTTGAAATAAGTATTGTTTACCGAGATACGGAATGTTCTTGAGTGAAAGACTTTTTAATAAAAGGTGTATTTAAATAGGGTAGAAGTAGGGTAGAAGGGACATCGAAGGCACAACACTATAACTTGGATCTTAAAATTAATTCCTTCATTGTAAAAACCTGAAAGTTCAGTACAGTGGTCCTGGACTACCTACCATGCGTTGGAAATTTTCATCGACTTTTCTTGATTTAACTTTTCTACGTTTTGTTCTGTTGTTTGGTGTGCGTCCACCCAGTGGTATTTGCAATAGGACTTATTACAATAAAAAAAAACAACAACACACAGTAAAGAATATTACTTCTGTAGTAGGTGCTTTGCACACGGACCAACTTTAGTTGAGGCAACTATTAACTTTTTGAAAGGTTTCTTTAGAATTGCTATTTTGCTCGAGTTGCTATGTGTGCGCAATCTCATTTGATAATAATTAAAAAGCCTGTTGCCAGTGGTTGCAATAGTTGCTCCATGTGCAACGCACCTTAAAGCCAACAAACAAATAACCAGCGACTGTTCTAAAATTCTAATTATGAATTAGTGTAGGTATATCTCATAACATGTACCTTATGATCACACTCGCAGACGTCACGCGTTTTCATCCGCTTAGTTCCCGTTCCTGTGGGAATACTGGGATAAGAAGTAGCTTATGTCATCCGGGGATAGTGTAGCTTCCCAACGCTGAAAGAATTTTTCTAATCAGTCCAGTAGTTTCGGAGCCTATTCAATGCAAACACACAAACAAACTATGAATTCTTTTCTCTTTTTAATCTTTGTATAGATAAACTCTTATTACATACATGACGGTCTGAAGACTCAACGGTATCTTACAGTACCTTACAGTGTCAGTACTTGGAACGTAATATTTTTCTTTTACTGCATTGTATACTTGCGACACTAGAAAGCTGTATGCAAATAACTTATGAGCAAGTGCTGCAAACTCATAGCTTCACTCCAGAATTCTTGAAACCTAGATGTTCTATCACATGCATTTATCACATAAACTAGGCAGAATATAAATAAAATATTATAGTCTATTTTTGAAAGTGACTATAAGGCTACTTAAAACACCAGAATGTGGTGAAGTGCTTGTGTATATTTTTCATATTTTAAATATTTTAATAATCAGCCTAATTTGAAGAAATATTTTTTATAATCGTCGCGCTTGTTCTTATGTTACTAACCGTAATTTTGGCCGTAAATAACATTGAAGTTTTTTTTAATGATTATAATAAAAAGCGTATTACTTTTTTTATTTTCCTACCAGCTAAATAGTTTATAGTTCTGACGAATCAAAATTTTGGACCAGGGTAAATCATATTTAGGTACATTTTGACATTTAACAGAAATAAGTAAAATATATGTTTCTTTATTTTCTTAAGGTCACAACACATTGTATATTTCAGTATTTGTTACGCTATATAGTTAATCCCTTATCTGTAGTGGACAGCTCGGTAACCCAATACTTAATCCCGAAACACTGTCGCCCCCAAGATTTATCTTTCTGTCTAATCAAATACAATGTGCGCCTGAGAAGCACAATTTCCTTTTGTCACTTACAAGAAAAGAAAAAGAAAAGCCCTTACGAAGTCGGAAATCTTCATAAATCACTAACTTAAACATCCTACACAATGTTATTAACATAAAACTCTATTGAAATGACTTTGTTTCAAAGAAAATAAGTTTATTGTGTTATGAATGCAATAGTAAGTTTCCTTATTCCACTTTTACCTACGTCCTCGGGCAAGAGGACCTTTCAGCAAGTACTTATGACGTAAAAGAGTCGCCCCTGGCTACACCGAGATAAGAATTTATTATGTATGTTCAAATCCAAGTAATACAAAAATAGGAAACTTCCACTATTGTGAAGTAAATAAAGAGTCTTTCAAAGTACTAATAATGCTAGAAATAATAAATAGAATCAGTATGGTATTACTTTGTTAAAGAACCAATTAGATGGGAATCTTCTTTAACCATTATTATCATTACAGCTAGCTATAAGACAGAGCCAGGACTTTTATTAACCAATCTGTGTGCTACGGCAAAACGACGAACGGGTGTCGAATCCCATTAAATCAATCACATGGGGCGACAAAATCGCCAGCGGCCATAATTTGCACGTAGCCCTAGCTCAACTAGCCGTGATCAAATGAGCACCACCACTGAGGCAAACACAGGCCGGTTCGTTAAATCGGAAACAAATTGTTTTGCGAAGAACGTTGTTGCCATCACGTCTACACGTCCGCATGACGTCTCGGACCTTTTTCTCGTGCTTGTCATTCGGATAACCTTTTCTACAAGTCTGTAAATGTCTAGTGGCGACGGATAGAGGTTAATCACACACTTAACGGTGCATGTGTATGAAAGAGAAGTCTGTTTTTGAGATGGTCCCAAAAATAACTCAATTTTAATTATGAAGTCACAGTAATATCAATAAATAAATAAATAAAAAAAAAAAAAAAAATCGTTTATTTCAGGTCCGGGACCCATATAAAACAAAAATAGAAATACAAATACAAGCACATAAAATAATATTATCAGAAATAACACATAAATTATCAGAATTATTAACACAAACGATCATAATATTAAAAGATTAATTACTTAATTTGAATAATAATAATTCTATAAAATAAAATCAAATTCAATTATAGGTCATTAACAATAAAAATATAAAATAAATAATAACATTAGACCGTTCTCTTCAAGCATTAGTTTAAACTTTGATAGGTCCGTGCGACTATTACCTACTAGGTATTGCCTAAGCCGCGAGTTAGTATTCCCGTTCTACAAAAAGTGAATTATTGTCGGCAGGTGTTTAGATATTATTTCATAGCACTACACTTAAAGACGAATTTATGAAAGTTAAGTCTTGAATGACTTCATTTAATTTCATCACGTGCTCCGGTAACTATTGTTATAGAGAAGAACGATAGTACCTACCCAATGCATTTCGAACCACAGTAAGTAGTTAAATAAACAATGAAACAACCGTATACTGCTGCATTATTTCCCAGCAACGTTACAGCTGATGGAGTTTATTTGGCAGATAAATAACATAACTTTGTTTGTATAGCGGCAATACAACAAGAAGAGAAGCTACATTTCCCCCCGAACGACGTCACGGTTAAAAGCTTGTATTAAATAAAACAAGAAAGCAATCCGTTTGTTTGATTTATTCGTCAGTGATTGAGTTACAACGCTGTCAGCTGCCAAGTGTGACTGGAAAAGTATTGTAACTTGTATTTTATTCGTCCATTTATCAAAACGACTGGGCGACAAATTGCACGACAGTAATATTGTTATTTTAGAGAAGAAACTTGAAGAAGCTATGAGCCCTAACGACAAACGAAACATGAAACTTTTCAAATACATTATGCTGAAATATGGCGCAAAGTTGATCTTTGCCGCGTCGACAGTTCAAATATTTGTATTTTTGCGTTTCTTATTCAATATTTTCTTTTAGAATAAAATAATCCACAAACAGTATTTACGTAAGATACGGCAATATTGGGTGGTGTTTTTAGGAACCAAACATGTTTAAGTTTAGAGAAGATCATTATCTTCTCATCCCACAAATGCAAAGGATGAAACTTACTAATGAGTAACACCGCCTACGCAATTATTGCATCTCTCTCCTTCTCTAGCTCTTTACATTACAGATATTTATTTAAATATTTCATTAATATAGGAATGTATTAAATCTCGTGAAAATTTCACAAGATAAAAATGAATGCGACACTTAGACTAATACCTAGTTGATATTATTTTTCATTGTTGTTACATATGATAATTATGTAACTAGTTTTCATATGCGATTTCGCTTTCGTGAAAGAAACCTAACATTTATTCTATAGTACTCAGCAATTACCATTCTACCAGCGAAGATTTTGCTCCAAATTAGGTACCTACTTCAATGTTCAAATGGGCTTGTTGAGAAAATTTTAGTTTTCAGTCCCTCATCTAAATTACAAGAAAATATTCGACACATATTTTTGAAGGAAAACTGCTTAGATTAAGCGCATTAAAGTAGAGGAGAGGGGTCTTCTTGTAACGTCATTATGCTATTACGAACTGTACTGGCTAGTGACGTCATGCGTCATTTTGACTCGATGTGTCGCCGTTATTTTTTGATTACGTGAAAAAAGAAAAAATATGGGTCTAATATTTTCTTGTAGGAATCAAGATGAGGGACTAAAACCTATAATTTAGTTAAATAGCCCATTGACTTAACGTTTACGCCAGGCATTCCTGCTAGACATACCTACTGCAAATTTTTGCCATAAGTTTGAAATTTGTGACGTTACTTTCGACCTCTTTATATCTAAATCCTTAATAAGTAACAAAACACGCAACTAAAACCACCAAATCACTTCATGTTTCGAGTCAGCAGAGGAAAAAGTTTACAACAGACACAAACTTAACATAATTGAATGAGTAATGAGTTTCCTTAACAACTCTAATAAGGAGACGGCTTTAGCTTTTACGAGCGTTGCAGATTCTACAAGATGTCTGTCTGTACACGAAATTATGTTTGCAGTAAGTAGACGAGTACTTTTGGAGCAGGTATCATGGTGAGTCGTTGTGCATCACGTCTTAAAAACGCAAAAGCATTTTTTTTTGTGGTCTCCGTGAGACTTTACGAGCATCAAAAGAAAGAAAATAAATAATATAGCGAAGCAGTACCCAATAACGTGTAATAATTTCAAAAATAAAAGCTTTCATATAAAGATAGTCCAACTAAATTGACAATTTCACAGTGCCACAAAATCCTTCTTTTGATTACTCAGTCTAGTTTTATTAATTTCTAGGTTCCTTCATTCAAAGGTTTTTCTTTCATTATTTCATCATAGTTTAGCAGAATAATATCTAATTTCTATAATCCAATCAACAACCAAGTACCAACCAGTACACTAGTCTATAAATTTATTAGATTTACTCGTATATCAGATCTTTGTATCGGTGTATTCAATTGTAGGCCGCGGGAACGCGATAGATGCGAGCCGCATCCAACCGGTCTTATTGGAGATCTATAGGGGAGGCCTATGTCCAGCAGTGGACTTCCTATGGCTGAAATGATGATGATAATGATGATGATTCAATTGTTGGTGAGCCAAGTAAATAAAAGCCATTATTTTTAAATATTTTGCTAAACTTTGATAAGTGTATTTGAATAAGAGCGTTATAAAACGCAATATAAAACGCTTTCATCAAAATACATAAGTGTATTTTAATGAAAGCGTTTTATAATGCGTCACATATAGGGCTAAAATTCAATTACAACGTATCTCGATCGTGAGCGAAATTAAAACATCAATTTCCTTTTTCTGTCATTCATACGGGACGGCCATTTTGTAAAGCCATTCGCGTGCACCCTTTCGCCTATCGGTTCGGTATATTTACCGGTTCGATGTTCAACGTTGGATTTCCGACAGCTATGATCACCTCTGTGCCTACCCTCGCCCCTACATCCGGACTAGGGGACCGGCAGGGCAAGAGATGATACTTCCGTATTTATGGGACTGAAAAATGTGTAGTTTGATTTTGTTAGTCATGTCAGCAAGACAAGTGTAAGTGTATTTTTTGAATGAGCTATTTATCTGCATTTTAGTCACTTGTTTTTAAATATTGAAGTCAATTGTGTTCAGCAATGGACTGCACATATCCTACTAATATTATAAATCCATCCATCCATCCATCTATTTGTGAGTATAGATGGATGGATGGATGGATGTTTGTTACGCTTTCACGTAAAAACTACGGAATGGATTTTAATAAAATTTAGAATGGAATTAGCTGACACCCTGGATTAACACATAGGTTTTTTATCCCTGTATTCCCACGGAAACGTACTGTACCCTAGTGTGCTGTAAACAAGTAAAAAACTGTATACACAAAGAAGAGACGTGCTATCGTGCTTTAAGAATATTCCTCCCTAACAATTAATATCACGCGGAACCCTTCTGGGACTAAGCAGTTACCTTTAGTACAGCCAAATTTTCAAGTCCCATGCTGTATTTCATCATCTTCCTGCCCCGTTTTGTCCCGTGTTATGTGGGGTCGGCGAAACACGTGTTTTACTTCCATTCTATTCTGTCACCCGTCATGCTATCACTAACTTCCTTGTTGCATATCACTCTTCACACAATCCATCCATCTTTTCTTCCTCTCCACCCAACCACATGTAAGTATATTCTTAACTCTTTTCTTTTCTTTACATGTCGATACCAAGGCAAACGATTCCCTTTCAACTTTTCAGTTTTTGGCGCCACTTTCAAACTTCCTCTGATAAACTCATTTCTTACTTTATCTCTTCTCTTTTTCTCATTATCAACCGGGCACAAATCCAAACTCCGGTCAGCCACTCAGTAATACCAGATGGAATACCTACCCGATTATAGTTTTCTCGATTCGGGAGTCGAACACACAGGACTTCATCACCTCATACACTACCACGTCATATACTTTCATATTCATTAAGTAAAACTGTTATTTTAACATCACAAACAGATACTTGAACTTAATTAACAGTTATTTCTACTTATAATGTGTTGCAGACTGAGATGAAAAACACCTCGGGGCATGTTTCAGCACCTACCTATTTGTTTGCTGTGAACGCTCAAACCGTAGTCGCTAGAATGCTAGTCCAGGTTGTAGCCTAGAACTTCGTTACTTATAAATTAACTTTCCTATTCAAACAAGGGGCTTTTGCTACAATTAATTTAGGCGGGTAAACATCTAGACAGAGATGTAGGACTTCTGTAAGTCCTTACTTGTTTGTTTTCCTCTTGTCTAAGATACATATTACTTGGAGCGATAGTTTGCTAAGAAGCCGATAAATTTCTCTATGTCAACGTTCGCGTGATGGTACTTGATGTTAGACGTGAGGGGAGAAGAAAGGTTCAAATAGGTACTTAAAAAGATTAATTAATATGTATTTGAGATCGTTCTTTGTTGCTGTTGTTTGATTTTTGAAGTAAAAGTTTTTGATGTTTTCGACTGAGAAAAATATGTTTGATTTAACTTCCAGTAGTAGTTTGTGGTAGGAATGTTACGGTTAGGGTGATTAATTGAACGTTATTAATATGGATACAGTACAAATAATATCAATTATTATTTGCACCATATATATCAGGACATTTACACTCCCAGTGTAGAGATTTCAGAGAGTCCAGATTCCTGTTCTAGGTAATCGCATGATATCAGATTGTAAGTCTATAATATTACTTCCATCCTGTAGGTAAGCCTTCATGTTACTATTTGTAAAGAGATACATATATTTTTCACGAGCATTCTCATTGCTGCGAAGTCTGATTCAGCCCCTAAAAGTGGTCGACCCTTTAGCTAACGCGAGAAAAATACAAATTTTATTTGGAGCGCCTAAATTCGGAGTGGTTTTGGTAACACTGAACCACGGTCCTCGTTTACACTGTGCTAGTAATGAAAAAACTTTCAAATGAGTTGGTTGCCCATGAGCTTTAAAATTGAAGTATTTTAATTTAAATACCTCGTTTGCAGTTTTTAAAGCTGTCGTTAACATTGCGTGTTGTTGTAATGTTCATTTAATAGAAATACTGGCGGAGTTCAGGGCTTCCACATGCGTGTAAACATTTTTAATTTTGTGGAAACAATTTTTTGTTCACCGTTTTGCATCTTTCGATGTTTACACTCTCACAACAATGTCTTTCATTAAAAAAATACTAACAGGTGTAAAATAACTCTAGTTTTGGAAGTCGGTAGCCAATTTAATGAATAAAACAAAGCCACCAAAGTCACAGCCGTGATAATTAAACAGATAGGCTTCGTATTAATATTTCAACGTGGGGGTTATTTTATCAGTCATGTGTCATCTTACGTACTAATATTTTTTTTTACTTTATCAGGGTATAACAAAGAAGTTGAAAAATATCTTAAATAAAGTCAAACAAAACTACAAACACACGAGCAATTAATCATTTATGAAAACATTTACATGCATCTGATTTAACTCGAAAGTTATGTGGGCTTAACCCGCAGCCCAAACAATTCTTTATTCTGATGTCGTACTAAAATAAAACGACCTTCCTTTAGTACACTTACTCCCATGGTGAGTTCTTTATTAACCTTGTGACTATTACTCAAACATTGACAAGGTTATGTACCTTTTTTTTGGAATAACAATTCGTGTTCTTCTGCGAGTTACATATTTTTGTATCTATATTGTATTGAATTTTGGGCCCAATTACTGCAATATTTATAACAATGTAATGTAGAGTTCTTCGACCTCCACGGGTATTTATATTTTTTTCATAACGAATTGGCAACATTTTAAAATTCTAACCTGGATGGTTTACTACATTATATTAAAGTAAATCCAAAACTAGAGGACCCATATTTTTTGGTTTTTCGAAATTATGTACTTTTCGTTCATAATTTTAACTTTGAAATTCGGTGCATTCTAAAAAGACGTAAGCGCCAAATGACGTCGTTTATACGGTGGAATGGCGATACATCCTTTAATGTGATACGTCAAAAAAAACTGTTACTAAGATGTTTTTAGCAGTTGTCAATGTCATACATTGACAACTGCTAAAAACATCAGTTTTCTTCTAAAAAATTAGCTTGCTTATGCAAAGGTAACCACCTCATTCCATCGTATAAGTGACGTTATCGCATGTTCTTTTGGTATTTTTTTTTCTCAGAAACTAAGAAATAAAAAAATAATAAAAATATATATTTGAACTCAGCATACAAAAATGAAGAAGCGGAATTTTAGTTTTAGGGTCATGTCAATTTTGAAATATTGTCAATTGTCATAAGATACTCACCTATACATATTTTTTTTTTAATGGAAAGAGAAAAGGCATAGATAGGTACTAGCACTGATTGGTGGTTTTATTTCTGAACATGTAGGTAGTTTCGGTCCTATAATACAAGTCTAAAAAACCTTTCATCAAAAGAAATACAAACGCCTTCCTGGTCAAACACTTACAGGTGTAAAATAACTTTACTTTTATACTTAAGTCTGTGGCTTTGGTGATTTTGTTTCTAAATGCAACAAAATCACCAAAGCCACAGACTTTTTACTGGCCAACGACTTCCGAAAAATTTCGGAAGTCGTTGGAGTGATTTTACACCTGTTAGAGCTTGAGTTCGGTTGTTCTTGTTGTGGTTATGTTCGGATGTTCTTGTATTTTTGAGTATAAAGTTTTTCTTTTTCAATTTCTAGTTCTTTTATTTAGATGATTTTTTATTTGTTTTGATATTGCAATCAAACTTCTAAACCAATTTCAGTGAAATTCGAATAAGACTACACAGGAAGTACCTATACTTATCCTATACAATAAAAGTTCCTCTGAAACAATAAAAGTTTTTTTCAAATCGGTCCATGAGCGACGTAGCTATACAAAAATACAGCCAAGTTGAGAACCTTGTATTTATTCGTTAGTCGGCTGAAAATATCCCTTTCATTAGGTATACCTCAGGAATGCAAGGTTCATAAACATTGGCGGCTAAGGTGTATTCGAGGTCAACTCATAAGTATCCGAGCGATTCATAAATAACTATAACATATTTTATATTTATTTTTCTTACGGATCAAACGACTTAGTCGAGAAGTTGGTTGGAACCTTAGATGGAGTTCTTTATATTCAACTTTAACATCGTTTTATAAAAAAAAACAGCTAGTTGTATTAATGCCAATTTGTGTATGCAGTCGCACTCAAACATGCAGTAACTTCAAGGAACAAAGTGGAGTCCTGTAGCAAGACCAAGACACTTGTAACGAGGGTACCGACAAGATCGAGCTGAGTGCTTTCGCCTGATGAAATTTGAAAGTACGAGATAATTTACGAGAAACGGTAAGTAACGGAAAGATCCGATAGTAGCTGACTTGCCTTTTATTGGTTCTTTAGTAGACAAAGAGGCCGTGTATTAAGGTAATTTTTATTGTACGAATAAAAATTACCTTAATACACGGCCTCTTAACTTAAAAAGGAGGAAAGTATTGAGTAATGCTTCTATCTTAATAATTACCGCCTTTTTTAGTTTTTATAGGGTTGTATTGAATAAAAGGATATGCACCAAAAGTATTAAGTCTGCTAAGTGCAGGAATGATGATGATTTAATTGTACTTGGTGCGTTTACCAATGCCTTCTACTTAGTCCACGAATAACCAAACAAATACCTACACTGTTAAATTAAGGGTTTGAATTTGTCGTTTACTTGAATCTCCAATGCGTATTGTGCGCTATGTCAGTCCACGATCGTGTCACTTGAATTGGAGGATGCTTTAGTAACGGTGTTGTGATCAAACCTTGCACGGGTCAGAGCTGTTTACATACCCAGATCCTTCCCGTTTCTGTGCATCAAACCCGGGTATTATGGTGCTTCGTTCCTCTGTGTGCCGAATGCGTTCAACGTGCGTCGGTTTGAATGAGCAAATGTATGCTGACCGAGCTCATCAAATTGGAACTATTAAATAAATAGAGCCCAAGTTTACATAGCTCACAAAATGTCGTCTATGTAAGTCGTAATGTGGTTTTTAGCTTCCTAACTTAATTATTATTGAATTCTTACAGAAATCACATTATTTAAAGTTATTCGATACAATAGAAAAAGCTAAACCATAATAATTGGACCCTTCCTGTTTGGTAGTGTTATTTTTTAAGCAAAAATTCCTCCTTTCAATCTGACTCTATATCCCGATTTGGTTTTTAACAAAGCAAATTGTAATTTTTAAATAAGAAAATAGTACTTACGTTAAATCTGACAAAATAATTTCGACGAATGAGTTATTATAAAACCAAGACTTCATTTTTATTTCAATCAAGTTTCAAAGCTTGCGTAATTCATTTCGACGCATAAAATAACTGTGAAATATTCCAACAATAAAAATCAGGCTGAGCTGTAATGAGGACGCTTAAAACGTGTATTTAAAGTTTTTATTATTACAGTTTTTGTATGAAATGAGGAGTAATAAATTTGAAACTCCCAGTTTATTTTATGTTCTATGTGTTGATTTTAAGTATCTTGTTAGGCTGGACATAAAATGTTCTAACAGTTAAATAAAATAAAATTTACTGTTAGAACTGAGCTACATCTATTTGACGTTAAAAACATGAGGACAATTTCTAATAAAAAACGGCCAAGAGCGTGTCGGGCCACGCTCAGTGTAGGGTTCCGTAGAATATGTAAACGAAGTTAAAAAAAATGCTTGCATATACGATTATACTACAAACTTAGTCGAGATATTACTTTGTACAACATTTTGTCTTTTTTGTGCAAAAACTGTTTCCATCCAAGTTCAAAATAATTTTCCTAGAAAGTCCTTATAAAGTTCAACTTTTCGGATTTTTTTCATATTTTCTAAACTTAAGATTCAAATGTTAGAGGGGGGGGGGGGGGACATTGTTTTTTACTTTTGAAGCGGTTATTTCCGAAATTATTGACATTATCAAAAAATGATTTTAGTAAACCCCTATTCATTTTTAAATACCTTTCCAACAATATGTCACACGTAAGGGTTGAAATTAAAAAAAAATCACTTCCTACGTTACATAATTATAGGGGGGATACCCTAATAAAACATTTTTTCCAATTTTTTATTTTACCACTTTGTCGGCGTGATTGATACACATATTGGTGCCAAATTTCAGCTTTCTAGTGCTAACGGTCACAGAGATTAAGCGAGAACGGACGGACCGACAGACAGACATGGCGAAACTATAAGGGTTGTTGTTGACTACGGAACCCTAAAAATGGGAAACGCATTTTTAAAGGAAGCTACTATAATTGAAACAGGTTTGTAAAAAGCGATAAAGAAGCCAGCAAACATAATGAATGCAAATTCTCCGACGTAGACTCACGGCATCCCCATTACTATGGTTTCTGTACTGATTTTTAGATTGCGATGGCTACTGAACTTCCAAGAACGATATTCACTACCCTTTGTACCACCCCTAACTTATTTTATTTATTCATCAGAGTTTTATCTTTAGAAAGTGAACCAATTATTTGTTTGTCCAACTACGATTAGGCAGGTTCGTGAATTGAGATGAAACAAACAACTGTTCGTTCCAGAAGTTTCGTCTTTGAAACTAAGGATCTTTTGCATTGGTAATGGATTGAAGGATTTGAGGGAACCGTGGACTGTTTTTAAAATAAATTATGTATTTGGAAAATTTAAATGTTGTGTCAACAAATGATAACATTACATCCCCACTACAGGGCAGTAGCTTATTCTCATACAGTGACAGGAGCATTGATCACCATGCTTGATCAATGCCAATTGGCGATCATAAAATTACACATGCGTGCAAAAAAATCGACAAAGAAAGTACATGAGAATTTAAATAATCAATTGCAAGTTTTCATGTCTGACCATAATTACTCGTATAATAGGAGCGAAGTAATGTAGAATTATTTTTTTGCAACTAGGTACTTATCTTAGTAAAGCGCTACCTATACTAATATCAAATTTACAAAGGTTTTGCATCCAAAGACTACAAGGGACCTTTGTATCGTTCAAAGGTCTTTCATGTCAGACCATTTATCATACAAAATACAAAAACAAAGTTTGGTAACTAAAATAAGCGATTGCTTATTTTAGTTACCAAACTTTGTAAAAAAATGTACAACTTAATGGGATTCCATTAAGTTTTACATTTAAATAAACTTTATTAAACTCTCAAAACATTACCTACATTATAATGTTATTCTCTACTTTATATTTGGAATACCTACTATTTAAACACATGCCTACGAAGGTTATAGGTATTTACGTAGATATGGAAGGCCGCAAAGCCAAAACCAACCATACCAAAATAAGTTGCACTATCATAATTATGATTTTACTTCATCTTCCTAGGAAGCAAAACAAAAAAATCAGCATTAAAAATAGACCTTCAAATTTAACATCGTGGCGAAAGGCCATTCTATGTCGTATGTGTGCGTCGGAGTCAGACATCGGAGAGTACGTAGCTTGGGTAAATTCCATTCATGCGCCTCCAATGATTTTACTGAAACTCAGTACTTTTGTAGGCCAGAACTAGATCGAAGTAAGTGGTACTACAAGTCAGTTTGTTCCCACCGAACCCCAACACAGTAGGTATACCTACCACTGACCTTTATTACTGAATTGGTGTGAAATTAATATGTCGGCCATAAGTCAATATTACAGATAGCAATAAAAAAACGGCCATTAGAAGCAGATGCCTTGACCCTGTGCCCATAAAGTGAACCTAAGGATGTTTTACGACTGGACTCCGTAATTGACTTCGCCTTGTGTTATTGTAGCTTAGATCAGACATATCGGATTGTGTTTTATTTTGCAAATGGATGCCGATAGGTTTTTTTTTTACTCTTTGATAACTGGACACTTAGATATATGAGTAGGATGGAAAATAAGTTTAATGAATAGAGGTCCAATAATTATGATTCTGTTTGAATTTTCAACCTATAAATATATAAATATAAACGTAAACGAAACGCTTCTGCCTACCGCTATAAGAAAACAGTGTGAGTTTATGTGTTGCCAAAATTTGAAATAAATAATCCGACCTCTCTTTAAAGTAGGTACGTTGGAATATCAAACCCACGACCTTAATTACTATAAGATATAAGATATTTATTAGCCATCATCAATATAATATAATCATAATACCTTACTGCCTATTCACATGGAGATATCTTAGTAAAATTATGCTCCAGTGTTTCATCCGTCGCTCGCCTAAACAAAACAACGTTTTCTTATTGCCGTCACATCTCTCGAATGAGAATGCACTATCGTGTTGACATCGAAATTTATAACCACTCAACAGTTCTAAGAGCCTGTTCAAACGTGGTACAAAAACTGAGACAAAAATGTCGGTCGGTCACATTTTTTATAAAACCGCGTTACAATTCGCAGTATGCGTTTTACATCTATACCTAACATAATGGTCGATATTAACGATATCGACATCGACACCATGAGTGTGATACACACTCTTGTGGGTCGATTCTCACCCAAGAAAAAAAATTGTGTGATGAACACGATCATTTGTTCTGCATCTGGGTGCAATCTTATTTATAAAATTCTCGTGTCACAGTGTTTACTACCAAACTCCACCGAAACAGCTAGACCGATTTTGATGAAAATTTGTGTGTACATTCAGTGTTTTAATCAGTTATCTAGTACTCATAGCAAAAGGTTTGCTTAGTTTCGGACTAAATGATGCTGTTTGAAATGTTATGGAATATTTATTTATTTATTTTGTCTATAATTTGTTTCTATCGACATTATAATAATATTGTTGCACTGCTGGGACACAGACCTCTTCTATGTAAGTAGGAGTTGGCAGCAATCTACCATGGGGCCAATTTTATAATCCATCGAGACAATTAAAATAAATCATGTTACTATTTTCGCAACACACAATTAGTTTACAACTCGCTGCAAAGCAGCATTTTCAATTTTGAAAAAATATTAAGTTTCCGCAACATTTTTATTTTAACTAGATTTATAGAGGTTAAATAAAGAAAAACAAATTGAGTTTTGGTATGTCGATATTTTTTTTTCTCAAGGCAAAAGTACCTATTCTCGACCAGGACATGTCGAGTTTCTTGAGTACACTAAACACATACTAGGATTCACACAAAACATTAGCGACATTTTCAAATACTGTTATGTAACTGTGGCACGTCTGCACAAACCTTAAGTAGGTCACGCAGACGCTACCCAAATTGTGTGACTACATGATGTGTCCAATATTGTATATTGTGCTTATTCCACTACAAGCTAGCGGTATTAGTGGGGCCGGTTGCCGGGCTGGATACAATCCTGTTTGTGTAAGGCGAGTGTTCCTATTTAGTATTCGTACAGAGATAGGTTACTGAACTCGACATGATTATTTTAATTAAACTAAGTATGTCAATCCGTTTATTGCCTTCCACTTGTTTACGTGATTCAGAGAGGGTAAGGATCGCATACACGATCGGTTTTCATATATTATTTTGAGTTGGTTGATGTTGCTAGTGGGTCCATTTTCTGTTGCATTTCTAACTTTGAACTACTCTGGCTACCAGTGCAACAAATACACCATTTTCTAAGCACTTCTACCTACAGTAAGCGCCAAAACAAAAAAGAAACATGTGTGCAATTCACTCGTGGTAGAAGTGACCCCTTCAAAAATTTTCAATTTAGTTTGAGAACCAAGAATATAAGATACATTGTATACTTAATGCTTCCTATCTCATTTTCTCCCACGTTAAATCCTATGATTGTATGTGTCTTTTCTTTTTTTAATGTCACTTTTTCGTTTCATCGACTTTCAAATCACAACGATGCTAAAAAAGTTTGCACTTCAAAAAGTTTTTTTCCGACTGCTGATCGAAAATGCTCACGCTACGTTGCTACGTTGCACTTCTTCTATTACTTTTTAATTTTTCTCTGGGTGTACATTCGCACCTACCTTTGCTTTCTGGTCTAACTTAAAGTGCTGCTTTTCCCACCGGGAAATGGATGTGAATCCAATTCAGTTATATGAAACTTACATTTTCCTCCTTCCCTTAGGAGTCATATATGCCTGGCGTGGTTTCAAACATTTTGCCGACTTCGTAGAGTCATATTTGGTGTTGAAACGTTTTATACTTGCTTTGAATTTGGCGTTCAAAATCAAGGTGGAACACTGCACTAGATATTGTACAGATGCACACATCAAGCTACTCCAAACTGTCCAATTTTCCCAATAGAACATGAGCCTTATTCCGTTTGTGATAAAGTTAAAAATATATCAATGAAATTTGACTTACTGTAAGATAGACCAATGTCACCATGTGTTTTACTGGTGCATAAGGTTTTAATAAATAAATAAATATACCATTTATAACATTTTTTTCAGTGTCGTCTCTTCTCTTATTGACGTTAAAATGTAGGTAGGTACTAGGTTGGCAACACTAAACTAAATCTAAGATCTATAATTCTTAGACACAGGTTTAGTCAGAAATTTATTAAAATTATCTAAGTACACTTATTTAATATATTGCCTTACTTTACGCATGTTGAAAAGAAATCAGCTGTTAAATACATTTAAGTACACGTAACTTGACAGTATAGTTGTATACTCACCATTTCAACAAAGTAGTAAATTAAATAAAATAAAAAATAATAGTAGAAAAAAAGTCTAAAAATTAAACATCGATGTCAGATTTATACGACATGAAACTGACTGACATGAATGACTTTACTTGCCTTTGGAAACGACTCACTAAGACGCTGTCTTATAAGCCACACACAAATGTCAATTAATAATGGTCAGTACACGATTAAGAATCAAAGAATCAAGTAGTTATCCAAGTATCAGGTGTTTTCTTTCTTTCTTTCTTTCTTTCTTTTTTTTTTATCAATTTTAATTCCAGTTATACATTGGCTAATAAGCTACCATTAGCCAAGAAAAATTAGCTATCCATTCATGCAAATCGTTGGCCACGATTCAATATGTAAATATAGAGAAAAGTACTGATATTTGCTTTGATATGCAATTTTTCGAACTAACTAATCGCGTTTTAAATTAATAAACCGTACTTAGTGAGGTAATCATAGCATAGCCCTTAGATTAAACTCACCGGCTTTACTAACCATCTCTCGGCAATTATCTTTATATTCGCTTTTTTTCTACATGCTCTTGTACGAGATAGACAGATAAAGAAGGTTAACTTCATAAGCGGTTATGTAACATAACTATGTGCAGATCGATTTAAACTACTTGGTAAACAAGATGGCGACATTAGAAGTTGGCCGTTGTATTGTCACAGCGCTAATGTTTTCACAGTTCTAAAATGAACTTACACACGTGATATGTATAAGTTTATGCAAATATTTTTAAGTATTCTACATATCTTTAGTTCGTAATATTTATTATTATGTAGGTACTTACATATAATAAGTACATAATTTAAAAGTAAAGATTGTTTTTATTTTACTTTTATTTAAAACATTCCACTGCTTGCACACACAACAATTGCGACACGCGCAGCCCCCGCGACAAGTGTCATACCGTATTTTGATTGAGACCCGAAAATCAGTTACTGCGCATTTAAGGTAAAGTTCAACTTACGTGAGGCGATATGTACCACTGTTTGTCGCCGTATCACCTAAAGACTTGACTTATAGAAAAAGTCTATGGCATTAATTCCGTTTCTGTTGGTAAATTTGAATGTTTTATTCAAACCCAAAATAGTTTATTGTGGATTCAAAGAATGTGATATAAAAAGTTGTTACTTAGGTCACCTATGTCCCACCATTGAGGAATATAAAACTTACAAAATTATAGATAATCCTAAATATTTTTTTTTTTATTACTGATAGGCTCGCGTTTGACCACTATCTCACCTGATGGTAAGCGATGATGTGGTCGACGATGAAGCACGCTTGCCTAGAAGCAACCTGTTCACTCTTGACTTGAAGACCCTTAGGTTGTAGCTATCAGGAAACACCGACACCGGCAGGGAATTCCACTCTTTAGCTGTTCGCACAATGAAAGCACCTAGTATTGTTATGTGTAAACAGGAATTGAGTATATACTTTCGTTGGCCTATCTATACTGAAATGCCAAGAATAAGGCACTTGCGAACACGGACAAACATAGAACCAGAACCCTGGTTTTCTGTTCGTATCGTAATATTATCTAAACTTTACCTTCACACGAATCTCTGTTACGAGTAGGTACACTTACTCGTACACTCACACCGGCTTCTTATAAATGATGTGTTTTTTTTGTTGTAGGATGCACCTTCTGTTCTCATCTTTGTCGTGGAGCTGGGGTAAGCTGCAATTAAACATTTAATTAAAGTACACGTTCTCTGTTTCTTTTGAGAAGAAACTGGATTTCCGGTGTGTTATATTTTTCATTAGAGGTCCATAATTAGATACTGCAGTTCGAAGAACTTATGAAGACTCGCGTTTCATTATAGTTTTTAATGACTGAAAAGAGAAT
Organism: Euplexia lucipara; assembly: GCA_921972225.1. Lineage (NCBI taxonomy): Eukaryota > Metazoa > Arthropoda > Insecta > Lepidoptera > Noctuidae > Euplexia > Euplexia lucipara. The sequence continues at coordinate 14,652,097 of OV179148.1, forward strand.
ATTCTAATTAATTTTCTTATCATCGTTATTTATTATCTCAACTAAACATGTATGTTCTACACTTATATTTACCATCTCGTATATCAAGTTTTATGCAAATGAATGATATTCTATTCGAACTAATTGGTCATTACTAGTAACATGTCGAAAATGATTTTGTGTTTATCTCTACACTATTTAGTATAACCACCACCACCATACGTACTAAACGTTTCGGAAACACATTCGTGTTTCCGAAACGTTTCATTGTGCGTACAGCTAAGGAGTGGAATTCCCTGCCGGAGTCGGTGTTTTCTGACAGCTATAACCCAGGGGTCTTCAAGTTAGAGTGAACAGGTTGTTTTCGGACAGGCTTGCTATCATCAGGTGAGATAGTGGTCAAATGCATGCCTATCTATCATTAAAAAAATCTCTAAAATAGTCCATCGACTTAATTCTGAATAATAATAATAATACCAGCCTGTTACTGTCCCACTGCAGGGCAAAGGCATAGGCTCAAAGGCTCATACAGAGAAGGCTCGATCTGATGATGAAATTAATTCAGAATAAGTATTTGGTTTTGGAGCCATTTGGTTATGGTGGTAAGATTTAAATAAAATGTCAAGTTGCTTTCGAAACCAAAAAAAATATAATTTCCTTATTAGATTTATGAAAAAAGCACTGATAGCCTAGTGGTGTGACCGGCGGATTGCCAGATCATAGGTCTCGAGTTCGAACCCAAGGCACGCACCTCTGACTTTTCGGATTTATGTGCGTATTGTATAATTATCACTTGCTTTAAAAACGGTGAAGGAAAACATCGTGAGGAAACCGGCATGCCTGAGAGATATTTCTCGGCGGCATGTGATGCCAAGTTAGAGGCCCATGGGCGGCATTAAAACTCTGACACCAGGTTAGTTACTAACCACACGATAAGAAGAAGATTAGATTTATGGATAATTTGAGTCCTAACATGAATAATGTGACAAATACACTCAAATAAATTATAATTTATGAAGTTAGTAGCTTGTAGTTGTCTTTGAAATATCATATATGATATACTGTCTTAAAGTAGGTACCTGCTTAAAGATTAAAAAGAAGCACATTCTTTTGTACCACGTACTTGAACAATTCTATCCATATAAATAAAACATTATCAAACTCAGCTAAATAAAAGAAAGAAAATACTTTATTTGGACGCACAGGACATAAAACAAAAGAACAGCAATACAAATAAAAAAAAGAAAGATTAAAAAACTAAAGACAAAAATAAAAAATAATAAAAACCTAACAACCTAAAAAACCCCCCAAAACCACCTAAAATAACCTTAACATACTGTTTTCGCATCGTCTAAAAATAACCCATCAATAACGTACCTGCCTAGTGTCAGTTTAGACATCTGAAGAAAGCCTTATTGACACGATTTCATCTTCAAAATGAAAGTTGATACGCAACACATTATTTATTATGTCTGAAGGAAAAATCTTTCGCACACATTTGAACCGTGTAATAGATACCTGAAATATTTTCTTTGTTATGAATTTACACGGGTTGACCGGACCCTTATCACGTGGAAAGCCAGGTTGACGTCACCCACGCAATACCAACATCCATAAAAATATGACTTGCTATCATTCATTATTTATTGTCATTTATGAAAGCAGCGTCTTGAAAGTATCAAGTTCTTTGGAGACTTCTTGGTACTGGAAAGAAACAAGAATTTAGGTACTTACTGTTCCTAGCTTAGCCTTCTTAGTTATGAATTTATTTGACAAGATGTAAACAACGATATTTGGTCCGCCTTACGACATGAATTTATCTACACTCGGCAATATTTTTTCTGCGAGCTTTTCGACTGGGGAGAATGTGGTTTACGTTGGACGGATTAGAGTTGGGTTACAGATTCAGATTTATTGAAAACTTTCATAAAATGTACTTTTGCTAAAGAGCTAACTTTTACTAGTATGAGTATTTATTGTTAAAAGTAACAAGTTTTAATTGTTTCAAATTTAAACTCTTTGAAACACCCTGGGGTTCTGGACCAATTCAAACTCGCAAAGGCCGGTTGAACTCTTCATGAATTGTGGAATCGATTATAACCCCTTAATGATCTACTCACTCCGAATGTAACATACCTACCCTAAAGTCCTGGAGAAGTAGTAAGATGTTATACGGCTATTGAACAATGCTGGAGCTCGAAAGACGATCTATTTCCCTGCCAGCATTTCTTGAATATTCTTCTAGCACCTCTAGTCTTGCGAACCTCCACTCGAGCCGTCCAATAAAGGCAAGAAAGAGGAGCTCCTGTTCCTTATCTGTATTAACTCCTGCGCTTTACATTCCAACAAATGATTTTTTTACAATAATTATGCCATAAAATGTTAGGCACTCTTTACTGTTAAAATAATAAGTAAAAATTTTACTAATAACTAATATTACCAACACAAAAACAACGAAACATCGTTATCGTCGTCGTGTGTTGTTTTATTAGTAAAATCTTCTTCTCCAAGTCTCCGGAATTTACCACAGTGCTTTCGAGGTCGACAGCTTGTAACATTCTAAATATTAAACTGCACTCTCGAAATAGCAATTTCTTCGCGAAGTATCTCAACTTCAACTTAATTTTAAATTTATAGTTCGTTGGTGTGAACTACAGTTTCTAGCTTCAGTCTTTTATGTTTAGGATTCTGCGGTAAAAAGGTTTTAAACAACGTTAAAATGTGGTAAAAGAAAATAAGAGAATTTCTCGGAACGGAGTATAGAACATTTTTGATATACGACTTATGCAGCAGTAAGTCGACTATTTAGACGAGTCAGTTTTAGTAATGTTTTAGTTAATGAGAAAACTTGAGTTCCTAGTAACCGAAACACAGTTGGAAACCAGATCCAAAGTTTAAGACTTAAGCGTCAGACAGAGTTTCAAATCCGCACAATATGTGTGATCTTATCAGCTGCTCGCGTCACAAGTCCTGAACTTTATCGTGTAAAACTGATTCGCTTGTGATAATTTTCCCAACTCGCCACATTGAGACTATATCGAGGCCGAGCAAGTTTATCATCCCATTTCACCACTCATAATAGTATTATGCTCACAACGTATAAACGACACGCGACAAAGGGTGAACTAGATAAGAGGTAATTTGCTCGGATTTCATCGTTATCGGGAGACTTTAAGGCTCATAAATAGTTAAAGAAGTTCTTCCGTCTCGAACGTTGCGCGAAAATCTTTTTGCAACCGCGGATGGAAGGCGCTATTTGTACTTATTTACTTACTTGGTTACTGTATACCGACTATTTGACTGCATAGCTTTAGAGTTTTCGAAGTAATAATAATAATAGTAATATTCCTTAACTTTCACAAAACGTCATCCAGTCCCAAGCTAAGCAGAGCTTGTGTTATTATGGATAATTACACCCAGACACAGAACAAATGATCGTGCTCATCACACAAACAGTTGTCCTGTGTGGACCAACGGGCTCGTTCCACTAAAATCCCTTAACCCAGACCCCCCCAGGGGACTAACCAGCACTCAATGTTCCACTACGATCCCCTAGGAGATCATATACAACTCAAATTTCCTTTAGGATCCCCAATCAGAGACATGGTAGATAAGAAGTACAGCGATTTAGATTCTTGGATCTTATAATATAGGTATCCGTATCGTACATCCGCATCTAGTCAGTCATATTTAAGTCCCATATACGGGGCGAGTCTTCTGCTATTAACCGGGCGAAAATCCAGGCTCCGAGCGCGAGCGGTGTTTGACACTTTTGGTACTTTTTTTTTCAATTGTAACTTATTTAAAAAAGTAGTTTTATATAAATGTTATCCCGTCTGTAGACAGATTTTTAATTATAATTGTGTATAACTTAATTATTTTGTTATTAACCGACTTCAAAAAAAGGAGGAGGTTCTCAATTCGACGGTATGTTTTTTTTTTTTTTTTTTTTTTTTTTTGTGTGTTTGTTACGCGATTTGTCCCCCATTTGTGAACCGATTCTCAAAATTCTTTTTTTATTTGAAAGAGTATACTCCCGAGGTGGTCCCTTTTTAATTTGGTGAAGATCTGGTGCTGATCTTCGGAGATATACAATGGAACTCTTCAAAAATAGACGGCAAATCTGTCGTGATTGCTGGAATCGCTTGGATATTTATTGTTTATACAACATAATGACGTATCATCACGCCTGTATGCTCTGACGGGTATGCAGATGTGTAAAATATACCTAGATTTCGACAGTTAGGTATGTTAAGTTTCATTTATTAGGGATAAGTGGATAACCCTATTACCATGACATGTATTGTTAACAAATAACAATATAACATAAATTCATGGCAAATATTTGTATGGGAACAACTAAAAATGAAAAAATAAAAATCTTTTTTGTAAAAAATAAAACCGACTTAAAAAAAACACTAGCCGGTGTAAAATAACTCTAAATTCGGAAGTCGGTGGCCCATTATGAATAAGACAAAACCACCAAAGCCACAGACTTCCTAATTTAGAGTTATTTTACACCGGCTAGTGTTTTTTTTAAGTCGGTTTTATTTTTTGCAAAAAAGATTTTTTTTTGTAAGTGGTATTTTAATTAGAAGGGAATATAAAGGAATAGCACTTATTAGTACTTGGAGAATCCCCTGCATAGGGGATCATAGTGGAAAATTGAGTGCTCCGAAGTCCCCTAGGGGACTGGTTAGGGGATTTTAGTGGAACGAGCCGGCCAACGGGCCAGGAGTAAAACTTTTTTACGAGCGCTTGACTTTACGTTACTAAAAGTAGTATCGGGCGAGGCGAACGAAAGTTGAGAGGAGAGGAGTTAGTGAATATAGAAAGAGAGAGAGCGAGAAACAGTTACGTTTCGTATATTAGTGTAGGGGCAAGATAGAGATAAATTTTCTTTAAATAAGTTTTACTTCAGCCGTGTCGTCTAAAGCACACTCGTTTTTTTAACCGACTTCCAAAAAAAAATACATACAGTTTAACGTATAACCTCCTGCGGTTAAACGTTTGACAGTATGTGTTTTGTATAAATATTTCTTGTCAAAGACATAACACAAGTGTTTAATAAAATAAAAAACTGTTAACCAAAAAAAGTTGTGCAATCTATTTGGAATCTTTAACAGCTAACCTTGCCTTGTAACACTTTGTACGTACATGGTACCGGTCATCGAAATATCCATATCGAGTGTTCTCAGTCAAAAATAATAAACAAATATTTATGATGACTAATATTTTAAATGATCGTTGTTACTCGTATAATTTTAAACTAACTACGTAAAGGACATTTCAAGTTCATAAAATTCGAGAAGGGTGCCTCACCCCAGTCACTCGCGACGGCAATTTTGAATGGAACTAAATAAAAATAATAAACTTTATAATTTACAAAACAATTCACTTGGCACTTTAAATTTTAAAATACAATTGCGAGGACTATGTAAAATTATTTGACTTCAAACAAATCTTCAAATTCTTTACTTAATTAACAAAAGGTTTTTAATAAAATGAAACGTAATTTTATTTATTAGTACAAAGTGACAACGCCGACTTGAAATCATTTCTTTCTCAAATAGTCTCGGACAATTATCTTTGGATAAAGTAAGCAGAATTTCCCTCAAAATGCTATTCTCGACTGCGAAATAAGAAGATTAGGATCTCGTTTGTTCACTTGCCTTTCATAATCCTAATTAGCCATTTAACTGAGCTCTTATCATTGGACCTGAACAGAAAGTCATTCTTATAAAGCAACTCTCCGTCTTATCTATCTACTTAAGATTCAGTTTTTTTTGCTTCTGCTGCTCCGAGTGCGGTGTTCATTTTATTTACATACTTTACTTTCATTATTCGCAACTCATTATTATTAAAGGTTTTTTGTTTAGTCTATTATTTTTTATGTTAATTTGATTCTATTTTAACGTTTTAAAGTGAGTTCTATGCGGTTCTTAGTTAGTTCAATCATTAAATCCAGGCAGATGAAGCATCATATGAAAAGGTACTGAGAGTCAGTATTAGCAAAAAATACAGATCATGAACAAGAAGTAATTGTGGACGAAAATCAAAATTAGAAACTCAATAATAACGGTCGACAAAATTTATTCAACAAAATAAATCCAAAGAAAGTATACTCCGACTTTTGAATCATCATCAACAGAATGTAACTTTCAGAATTCTGCCTACACGTAACGTTGAAGATCAAGAAATGATAGACGAGACCAGCGCCTTTACAAGTTTTCTATGAAAATCCCCAAGGATGTCCCTGAGGGCGGAGAGGCCTGTCAGACTCTCACTGACTAATAACCACCCCGTGTTCCTTCTCACACCTACGCCGGAGGTAACGGAAACAGAAGATACTTCCGCGACCCCCGACTGGTGCCCGCGGGCCTCGCCAAGTCAGCGAGGGGAGTGAGGTGTTAGACTCCCCTCGCGAGGTCTAAAAGGGGCGCGTGTGAAAACGACGCGCCGCCACCTCGGGTCCATGTACGTGGGGGGCGGCGGACGTCCTCGTGTCCGTCGCCATCCACGGACTGACCTAGACAAATGTAGCTTAAACTCCAATCGACCCGTGCGATAATTTAGCCATGAGCCATGCTTACAACCTTTGAAAAATCGACCTCTTATCGTCATTCACATTGCAATGTAGGTACTCGCAACGCGTGTGTGTATGACAACATGAATGAATGTAAACGAAGCAAAAAAGTATGTAAGAATCGTAGCATATGGTGCTCTGTAGTATCTGCCTACCCCCATGGGAGAAAGGCTTGAGTTTTCGTATACAGTACGTATGATTGTAGAAAACAATAGTTTGTATTTACAAGTCAGAAATTATTCTATTACATCTATAATATCTATAAAAGAAAGTCGTGTTAGTTACACAACTTATAACTCAAGAACGGCTGGATCAATTTGAATGATTTTGGTTTTTCTGGATTTCTCTTTATCCGGAATAACATAATAATTAATAAAAAACATGAGAAGTCCTCGAAAAAATAAACATCAAGAATATTCGTTGTCTCAAACATTTTTCAAACGCAGCGCCATCTTGGATGACATGACAGGAGTCAAACTTGATGACTTAGCCTGACAATTTGACATTGACAAGTCTTAAGCTAAACTTAAGAAGGTAAGGTTGTCAATTTATACGTACTTACGTTCTGAAATTTATTTTGTTACTAAACTTAGAGGTTTTATGTAGCATCAAAAAGTCTTATATTTCAGAAATCAATTTACGTAGAAACAATGACGACAGAGACAAACTTTAATAATTCTTTGCAAATAGAACTTATTCTACTGTTAAGACTTTAATTAAAGTAGACCGAGAAAACTATAAGTATAAATTATATGTAACATAGAGGCAATAGTTCAGATTAAAATTATGAATTTAATATATTTTAAATCAATGCATTTTAATAAGGTACTTAGGTTATGTAGTTAGGTTAGCTATAGGATAGGTATGGTCAGTTAGGTTAGGTTATATATACATGTTGTAATTTTAATTCTATCGAACACAAAATGTTTAAATAAGATCACAGTAGAGACTCGCTACATAAAAAGTAGTAGTAGTTATTATTGGTTTGGATTTATTTTTTGTAACGAACGAAATGTAAACAAAAAATGATAAGAGCAATAAATTGACTCTAAGGTACAACGAAGTTTGCCGGAGCAGCTAGTACATTACTAAAAACAAAAAAAAAAGTAAAATAATTATAAGGCATCAAAAAATTCATCCGCATCGCTGTCAACGGGAAACGACAATAATCACGAAGCAATTAAATGTCTCTGTCAAAAATGACAAGTTGACAGGAGAGCAAAAAACAGTACTTATCATAAAATGAAAATCTTGAAAGCTTAACCAACATGATTTTTAACTAGGAAACATTAAATCAATTATATTTTGGTGTCATTTATAAAATATTTTTCTTCATTACATTATGCTGTATTTTTACTTTCCTGTAAACTTACAATTTTTGACATAGAACCAATTGCAATGTGAATGACGTCATTTGCGTTTGAAATATAAATTGATCACCTTGAAGCATACCTATGAGGACTATTAAACTACACTAAACATGAAACTCTTGGGAGGACATTGAACTTGCATACAAGCTTTTAACGTTTTCTTTGTCTAGAAACATCTTCATTAAGTACGTACGGGCAACGGTATTTGTAAAGATGCTACGAAACTTGAAAATTATTTTACTACTATAAAAAAAATAATTAAAAAAGAGCAAGAAGCTGTCCTGAATAAGCAAATATGCTTTTGTCTGGTGTGGTTACACGGCAATTAAAGTGCAATGGGTGGGGCTCGAACTCACGATCTCTCGATTGTCAGGCCGATGCCTTAGCCATTGAGCTATTGCCGTTTAGTAAATTTCCATACAGAAGTATGAAATTATTCACAGTTTCTGTTATGAGGACTTATCTCGCATACCGACGTACACAATTACATAGGGATCAGCCAAGCTTTCTAAGAGACACTGCGACACAAGAATTTTAAACGATAAATTATACATTATTGTATATGACGTGTGGCAAAAGTTAAGTGCCTACCTTCGGATAAATCTTGGAATGTTGAAAGTCAACAAATCGTGCTGCGTCTCCTTTACGATATAAGAGGTAATTTTTTCGCACGCATCAAGTGTGGTCGGTCGAATGAGGTGTTGAGCACGTTTCGGATACGGTGCGATGACGTCACGTCTTCTTTTATAACCCTCTTGGTACCGAAACTGAGATAGCAATGTGCTCAGAGAAATATGGGGATTGGTTTTTTTTATCAATTTTTGTGCCTTTCATTTTTGTAACATTTTCATGGTAATGTTTATTTGAGATAATACACAACATATAGGTTTACAATAGGCTTAGGCTTTTAATGTACAGACTTAACGGAATATATTGTAAGTAGTACGGTCTTCCAAAAGAATGCCAGGCCGCTATAATATGTTATTTATTTATTTATTTTCAACAATTAGTATAGGCTAATACATTATAGTTTGTACATTACTAACTTACGTCAAAGCGCCTCATCACTTACAGAAAAGCACGTCATGCTCGACATTATGCACACTTACACTCACACTTTACACTTGTGGCGCACTATAAATAATGAGATCATAGCAAATTGTATCGCCATTATTATTTATACTGACCCAATAGATGAACAGGCGTCATGGTGGAATGAGAAATAACATTTATAACCGACTAGCAGACGTCCCGCGGTTTTACCCGCGTAGGTCCCGTTCCCGTGGGTATACAGGGATAAAACGTAGCATGTGTGTTAATCCAGGGTGTCAGCTAACTCTATAACAAATTTTATTAAAATCCATTCAGTAGTTTTTACGTGAAAGAGTAACAAACATCCATCCATCCATCCATACTTACAAACTTTCGCGTTTATAAAATTAGTGGAATTGATTAAAAAAAAACCATTCATATTGACACATACACCTACGGAACGTACGTTCGTTCGTTCGTGCACGACGACTTTCTATTGTAACATATGAAGAAGGGATATAAAACTTTTATCTACAAACCTGTGAAGAAGTGAAACACGACATTTAAGTTCAGTCCCGCCTTCGTAATACCAAGTAAGTGCATTGGTATCCAACGAATTCACGACTTGAGTTGAAAAGTTGTTACCTGTCCCCGAAAGGGAACATGGAGCTGTAACCTGTTTACTACATAACAAACTTCAACTTTTCGGCTCGACACTCAATACAGTTAGTTTATTTTTCAACACCTTAACTATTTTAATGCTTGACAGTCATACATAGTTTTGTTTGATCATTAATTTTACTATTAGGTTCTACAACTTTCCATGTCGTAGCCATCGTAGCTTATTTGCTACGGCGTAGGCCAACCGTGCTACGATCTTGTGTTTGTTACAATACCTACTTTATTATAACTAAGTGACTACAAAAAATAGTAGATTGACAGAAAAAAATGTAGGCTAAGTTGATTAGTAGAAGTAGAAATTCTCTCGTCAGAACTTGAATTCAAGAATCGGTCATGAATTTAAAAGAAAAATGGTAGTCGGTTCAAGTGACAAAAAAACAGTAATTTAAAATAAAACTCCGATGATCGAACAATTTCTGACGGGTAATAAGAGCGATTTCGACCAAACTTCTATACCAAGTAGATACTTATGAATTCTTCAAGGCAAATCAATTTGTGGTTTTGTCTAAAAAGTCCCAAAAATTAAAATTAATTTTAAGACTAAAAAAATTTAAAGCATCGAAAATCCATTTCCAAATGTAATTTTTTTTTTTATCATTGTTATTCTGCAGTACTCAAATTTGTTTATTAAATTCAACTCTAATGGAAATTTTGTTTCTTTTAAATAGAGTTCCATTAATGTAAGTTCTCTATTTACTTCATCCATTATTTATTTAGGTAATATATCTAAGATGAAACACAGAAATACACAAAGTCGGTAAGTAATATAATTTATTTATTGTCTCTAAAAGGAATCAACAAAAAGAAAGAAAGCATTTCAAAGGATATACTAAAGAGTTATGTGAGTCGCTGTAATGTAGTTCAACAGACAATATTATAAATGTCTAGGTAATTGTTAAAAGACTAATGTATGTTGCAAATTTTCAATCAAAAGTAAAATGTTTTAAATTTCCATTTTTATCTCCCCTGTCACTTAGTTTTTATAATGTAGAAATATCCAGGGTGTAAAAAAACCGATCACATAGCCGATAACTACACATTCTGTACTTATAATTAAGTAAGTTTAGCCTGAAAAATGACGCTGGTAAAAAAACTTTATTTTCCATATTTAAAAAAGAGACGCGTTTTATTGCGTGCAATAAAACGCGGGCAACTTTCGATCAGCTGAGCGTACGGCCGGCCGTGGCCACTCGCGTTTGCTCGTTGAACCGACCGCACGCTTGTGTTTAGTAATCATTGTATTTTTGTAACTTCAAATGCGTAATTTGTTTCGAAAAATCAATAATTTTGATAATTTTTGTTCGAAAGAAAGTTTACTAATGATACTTGGAATACGATTTATAAAAAAGGCGGAACAATAAATTTCTCTTTGACTTGACCTTCAATATTTCCAGAACCAGTGAGTTCCCAGGTATGTTCAAGAAAAAGAAAACTATCCCAGTGATGAGTATAGTATGTAGTTTTCGTTTACGTTAAGGGTCTTTTTACACCCTGCATAAATGTTGCATTTTACTCTAATCTATTAAAAAAAAAAATCTGTAAACGGTCGCGGCATGTTGAATATAAAGTTGTAATTAGTACGTTTATCGTTTTATGGTTAAAGTTGGAATAGCTCAAAGCGTGCTGATATTACCTATGCCTATTGTAGAAATTAAGTTGATTTGGAAAGACCTCAGAAGATTTGTTGATTTAAATATAATTCGCAACAAGATACCTACGGGGCACGAGAGTTAGCCAAACTTGAGGTTCCCAGTAAAAACAGTAGGAAGTGGTAAAAAGCGGGCTTTTTGGAGGCTGTCTGTCACGTTATTATGACATTGAAAAAGTGCTGATTCTTTTTTATTTGATTTGTTATTCAACAATTATAGAAGACTGCCTTCAAAAATCACACACTTAAAACGCCAATAAAATACATCATGTATAACGTAACGTGTCGTGTAATAGAATGTAATGCTTTCCTAACGTTCACAAGAAAGCCAACGAGACGTGGATACTCTTATATCGCATTACCGTTATCCAACACAGTGATTGACATTTGATTAACTTTACCGAGAGAATGTAAGAGAGAGAGAGAGCGAGACAAGACATTTTATTAATATAAAATTGCGTTACCCCACGGGACAAGGAAACATACTCGTAATCTAACACGACACAACAATAATATAAAGAAAAGCCTGAATCTGCAATATCCCGCGACATATCCACACACACCCTTGTCATTCAAAGACCGGCCAACTGTAAAATTAAATTCACATTTCATTCCGTTCATTCTATCTTTCTTTCTTTTCTTAGTTTTGTTTGTCTCCCGCTACAAAACGCAAATTCCCATTTGTTTTAATTCTTTCTGAAATGTTGTTATAAGACTTAATGTTGTTTGGGAATGTAATGCAACCAATTTCTGACGTAAGATTCATGGAAAGTTTTTGCTTCTGGACGCCAGTCTCAGTTGTTTAAGAGTCTCCCTGGTTAAAACGGTTCTATTATGTCACTAGCAGACGTCCCGCGGTTTCACCCGCGTTGTTCCCGTTCCTGTGGGAATACAGGGAAAAAAAAAGTAGCCTATGTCACCCGGGGATAATGTAGCTTCCCAACAGTGATAGAATTTTCCAAATCGGTCCAATAGTTTCGGAGCCTATTCAATGCAAACAAACAATCAAACATTTCCTCTTTATAATATTAGTATAGATGATTTAAAGAAAAACATTTTCAATGAAGTTAGAAATTCATAATAATTGCCTTCAAAAATTACTTTTATTATTGATCGTATCTTTTGCTAGGTGAACGACAAAGTCGTTATAAGATACTAACACTTAAGCTGACCTAGCTTAAGATGGGGTTTTAACAGAATACGGGTGAAGACTACCGCCTTAAAATTCAGAATGGCATGCTCGTGCATGATAGGTAAAAAGTTTACCGAGGAGTGACGTCACGCCTTTTGTGATTGTACACACGGCTACATGACAATTTTCTTGCAGTGAAAAATGAGAGAAGATACAGTTATGGTACAGACGCCAGCACATCAAGTTACCCCAATGTGTCAAATTTATTTGACCGTTTTTCAACTTTATGTCTAACAGAATAAGGTTCATATTCAATTGGGAAAATTTGACACATTGGGGTAACTTGATGTGCTGGCGTCTGTACAATTATCGGTAAAGATAAAATTGCTTGATGTGTAGCCGTGTGTTCACACACGGCTACACATCAAGCTTTACATTTCCAATTTACGCTGACCTCGCATTGTTCGGAAATCTTATACAATGCTACAACGTCATCGTTTTTTAAAAACGTGACAAAAAAATACGTGGCCCATATTTTTAGTAGTCTACTTAACGACCTATTTAATTAGTTTTATTACTTCTGAAGATCGGTATACTTTACCATGTTCAATGTATTAAATTGTAATTTAACAATCAATCGTTATTACCGACTATTGGCTTCAAATTGAACCCAAAGAACAAGTAGGTAATTGGCATTGCTTGGAATTCCGCTCACGCAATGAGGAAAAAACGCTAACTTAGACAAAACCAAATGTTTTTCTTTCTGTTTGTTGTATAATACAATCATAAGTAAAGAAAACTGTGATGACAAAACCTACTTTCCGTTTTGTTCTGCTCAATTATTTTGATTAGAAAAACGTTTGTAGTTACTTCCTTTGATATTATGTGAAGTCACGAAGTAAATCTGCGTAAGGTTCATAAACAGAATCGTTTTTATCGTCATAAGTTTGAGACAAGCAATTTTTTCTCGACTCTGTAGGTTATCCTAGAAAATAAAGTGACGACAAAAATGAAAATGAAAATATTCTTGCAGTAAAGAATGAGAGAAAATATAGTTATGGTACAGACGCCAGCACATCAAGTTACCCCAATGTGTAAAATTTCTTTGATCGTTTTTCAACTTTATGTCAAACAGAATAAGGCTCATATTCGATTGGGAAAATTTGACACATTGGGGTAACTTGATGTGCTGGCGTCTGTACCTACTTCTCACGCACGAGGTTACGAGTATGAGTTCAAATTCGGTAAAGTACTACATAATGTGACATTCTCAATTCATAATTTATTACGTACTTTCTTAGTTTATCATATAAGTACATCGTTGACATCGGTGACGAAAAACATCGTTTAGAAATCTAGACTTCAAGTTGTCAGTCTGATATCAATCATTCGCTTTTAGCGATAAGTATGCCCATTGTATCGCCCTATGTAGTCCTTATTTTATAATTTGTAAGTTTTTATGGTGTGAAATAGAGAGTATTCTATTTCATTAATCTTAAGCAAGCGTCGTCAATGTCGAGTTTTCTCTATGACGATGAGCATCGGTCTTTATCATGCAGTGGGCCAGTAATAGGCTAGTTAAACAATATATCATTGCTTTGGGGAAAAAAATCGCCTAAAAAATTAAGAGAAATAAACTACGTAATTGGTTTATGTCAAGTTATCTTAATTTTAACGCCTGTTATTTTTGTAAAAATATAAATAAATTAGATCCACAATAAAGGCAATCGGAAACCTTAATTAGTTATGTGTTTGCTTGATTCTAGATCTTATAAATTAAATATTATTATGTCGTTGGGTCATTAAATCGAGTAAAGTTGATTAAAATTTTCGGTCCGACAGTTTTAACTTTTCCGAAAAATAAGATCTGCAATAAAGTTTGATATTAGCTGTACTTTTTGTGATTGGATGTTGGTAATGATTAGGGTCAAGTGATCATACATGTATTACCATGAGTCATGTTGTACACGGATCTTATGGCCAGTAGCCAAATTCGGAGCTAACGCGGCCATTTTGATTTTTCAATCCAATGTCAGAGATTTTATATTTAATTACAGAACCGCTCTGTCAATCTCTTTAAAATACCCCAAAAGATCTTTGTAGCACTTTAGGTTATTATTTAAATTAAAAAAACCCTGCACAGCAAGAATGTTTTCCGGAATTCACATAATTAAAACATCGTTACATCGGGTTTACTTGTGATTAGTTTGTTTACCCTTTTTGCCAATAATTTTGGCCTGAGCCGCACCGGCATCATAATTTATTGTGTTCTGCTAAAGTGAAAACTAACTATGTACACGTAAATGAATAATGTAGTGCCCAAGAAGTGAAGGAGTTCTTAAAGATTTCTGGTACTATGAAATCATTTGTTTTCGTAAAAACTTTTTTACAAAAAATAAACCCGACTTCAAAAAAAACACTAAACGGTGTAAAATAACTCTAAATTAGGAAGTCTGTGGCTTTGGTACTTTTTTCTTATTCTTGATGGGCCACCGACTTCCGAATTTAGAGTTATTTTACACCGTTTAGTGTTATTTTTGAAGTCGGTTTTATTTTTTGTAAAAAAGTTTTTTATTTTTCCATTTTTAGTTGTTCCCATACAAACATTTGCCATGAATTGATTTTATATTGTTAATTGTTAACAATACATGTCATTATAATAGGGTTATCCACCTAACCCTAATAAATGAAACTTAACATACCTAACTGTCGAAATCTAGGTGTATTGAACACATCTGCCTACCCCTCTGAGCATACAGGCTTGATGATACGTCATGATGTTGTATAAACAATAAACATTCAAGCGATTCCAGCAATCACAATAGATTTGTCGTCTATTTTTGAAGAGTTCCGTTGTATATCTCCGAAGATCAGCACCAAATCTTCACCAAATTAAAATGGGACCACCTCAGGAGTCTATTCCTTCAAACAAAAAAAGAATTTCGAGAATCGGTCCACAAATGGCGAAGAAATCAGGTAACAAACATAAAAAAAAAAATACATACACACGAACATAGAACCTCCTCCTTTTTTTGAAGTCGGTTAAAAAAACGATTGTGTTGTGTTTAGGTACCAATGGTAGGTAAAGCTTATTGCCGTAGAAAACCTTAGTGAAATTTTCACATTTTCGCTTAATCGCAAAAAACTATGTGCAATATTCAACTTCCAATAAGTGTTTACTTAAATTTTCATCTAATATTTAAAATTCTCGTGTCACAGTGTTTGTTGAGTTTGCCATCGTAGTGAAAGGATTAGCCAATCGACCGAAGTCGATTGCCCAGGGTGCGCCGGACGTAACACAGGTCGGAGAGTACGTCGCTCGGGGAGGCTCCTTTCATGCACCCCATGGATGGTGTTGCGGTGGCCGAATTCTGGGCTAAACATTCAATTTAGATTTAGTGACTTTGTTTGCCATCGACACGCTAAGAAGAAGACAGTGTTTGTTATAAAACTTCGAAAGGGCATCACCGATTCTTATCCAATTTCGTGTGCATATTCAGAAGGTCTGAGAATAGGACTTCAACTAAGAAAAGCTAAATAATTATA
Organism: Euplexia lucipara; assembly: GCA_921972225.1. Lineage (NCBI taxonomy): Eukaryota > Metazoa > Arthropoda > Insecta > Lepidoptera > Noctuidae > Euplexia > Euplexia lucipara. Next base: position 14,668,071 of record OV179148.1, read on the forward strand.
AGGCCAAACGAAAGTTTGCCAGGGCAGCTAATAAAACAATAATATGGAGATCAGGTAACAAAAGAATACTTCGATAGTCGATACAACGACTCGCTAGCTATGAGGTACTTGATGCCTGAGGTATCTAATTAACAAGATAATATTAATTAAAACGTAGTCAAAACACAGCTATCAAGCTGCCTTTGTTTGCCATCAAAGTGAGAATAACAAGCTTAGGTAACAAATTGACTCATTAAAGGTTGAAAATCACCAAAACCCTTATAAAATGTAATGATTTTATATTTTAGAGAACGATATTATTGTTATGATAATATTTTTAAAATGGTGTCGTTTTATTTTTAACCGACTTCAAAAAAAGGAAGAGGTTCTCAATTCGGTTGTAAATTTTTTTTTTTTTTTAGGGTTTGTTACCTCAGTACTCCGTCATTTATGGACCGATTTTCAAAATTCTTTTTTTGTTTGATAGGGTATACTAGCAGATTGGTCCCATTTGTATCAAAACTCATATCTGATGAGGAATCTTTGAGGAATTGAGGGAACTCCTCAAAAAATATAGGCACGCATGCACCGATTTCAACATTTTTAGTAACAAATCAAGCATTTTCATTTAGAAAGTAACATTTGGTGAAGAAAAACTGATGAAGAAGACAGGCAACGGAACTCTTCAACGCATAACAGCAAATTATTCGCGATTGCTATAGTCAGATGTCTATGCTGAGCTTTTGTATTTCCACAACATAACATTACGCTATTCTATTTTAAAAGGGGCCGGCAGAGATGTACAGATTAATGTTTAGAGATAGAACTTCTTTAGCAATTGTTATCCAATTTCAATGATTCTTTCAAGTTTTGAAAGACTTTCTTTACATACAAAGAAACTAAAAATTACAAAATAAAAACTTTTTTACAAAAAAAACAACCGACTTCTTAAAAAAAAAGTAACAGGTGAAAAATAACTCCAGTTTCGGAAGTCGGTGGCCAATAATGAACAAAACAAAACCACCAAAGCCACAGACTTCCGAAACTGGAGTTATTTTTCACCTGTTAGTTTTTTTTTAAGAAGTCGGTTGTTTTTTTCGAAGACATTTAATATACTTAGTAGGTAAGAGTCGCGAACACAACTGTGGCCAGTAATTTTGTGCACGGATTGTCACTATTTGACATCAAATTAAATAGTATTACATTGCGCAAACGAAGCAATTAACTATAAATCACAGGCGGTCACCTAGGCTACGATACCGATTCTTTGATACGTAAGGCTTGGAAAAATCTTGCCTAGCTGATCTAATAATAATGAGACGCCGAACATGACTTCATTAGTGTTACAAAAGTAGTCTGCAGTACTGCTCTTAACTGTCTCGTTGATCGAGCGATTTCAAGCGCTACTACTGAGTGTAAGGTCCCGGGTTTCCTGGGTCGGGCTGATTTTTTAATTGTCTGTCAAATTTTCACAGGGTGTTCTACCCGTGAATATGAACAGCTTTTACTATGGGACTAACTCGGAAATCGAGAAAAAAAATCTGCTGTTGCATACATTTTGGTTGAGTAGGTATCGAACTTTTGTATGCAACAGCCGTTGTAAAAGTGGGTGTTCTACCCATGAATATGAACAACCCTGTGAAAATTTGTCAAACGATAAAAAAATCACCGTGTATAGTTTCTTCCATTTTTACAAGGCACTAAAATATAACTGTCGAAATATGTGGCTGTAGGTACTTCAGATACACATCTAACTAACCCTTTGGGAATTACGAGTGGAATTTTATTGTTTTGTAAAACAGTACAATTCAAAGTTAACTAGTTGCTTTCTGAGAACCGAATGGCAAAACGTAAGTTGTTGCTTGGTACAGCTTACATAACTAAACGTTGATTTGTTTGACGTACGAGAAAATGAGCTTTAATCTTGAGAATGAATCCAGAAAATGCCCGGTATGTTGTAACTCCAATATACCTAGAAGTTTTAATTATAGTGAACTAGCAACCTGGGGCTCGAGTCTGCTATTGCAATCGTGTCTCAATGACCGGTCATTGACCGAATATTTGACACCTTTGACAGTTTTTGTATGGGAAATGTGTCATAAGTTTGTCGTTATTCGTCAAAAATCGATCACTGACCGGTCATTGAGACACGATTGCAATAGCAGACTCGACTCCCTGATGGTTTCGCACGGGAAGGTATTTACACTGTATATGACGGTGATCAGTCTTTAGGTACAGACGCCAGCACATCAAGTTACCCCAATGTGTCAAATTTTCCCAATTATATTTGAACCTTATCCTGTTTGACATAAAGTTGAAAAACGATCAAAGAAATTTGACACATTGGGGTCTCTTGACGTGCTGGCGTCTGTACATCGCTTAGAGACGGCAAAATCTGATTTTGGTTGGATGTTACATGCGGATGGATTTGCCCGCCCCGCGACGTGCAAGGCAACGGATCTTGCCGGCCGACAGCCCATCTCGCTGCAAGAAACCATTAATTATTTATTTGTTATAACTGCCAAGATATTTATTTGAATGGTATGCTGCGAAGGGCAGTTTGGATCTTCATTGAATGCACAATGACTTACCTTACGAATTTACTGGATAAGGAATAACACTATATTGTTTAAAATAGCTTCTTATTTAACCTGTTACTGTTTTGTAACATAATTATGTATAAATGATGAATTTTAGCTGTGAGTTATGCTTGTGTTATAAACATTTAGCTGATTTAACTTCACGTACTTCTTTGTATTCAAGTATTTATTGCAATCCGAAAGGAAAGTTTTTGTTTTATACTTTATAGACATTTTAAAAGGTAAATAAGTAGGTATGTCAAATATGATGGCCGAAATTAAGGCCTCTTAGCCCAGTACGAAACCTTATCTTAGCTATCATCGATGAATGAAAACATTGTGAGGAAACCTGAATTGGTATTGTCTTTTTTTCCATAAAATCATTTATGGAAGAAATACAATACTATTATGGCAACTGAAGCGTTATTTGTAATAAAATTCTGACAAATAAAATTATGGTATACAGGGTGTAAGGGGCAGCCCTCCTCAGACTGATGGGGCGAATTCAGTGTATTATACTAAGATGACCGGTATAAGAAATTATTTCAGGAACGTTATGGGAATCCAATAAACTTGATTTGTTTTATTTCTTCATACGCAATGTATTTTAACCGTGGCAAAACGCACGCAGCGAGCCTTCGGGCGCCCGCCCCGTCAAGTCGTTCGTTAGAGTATTTCAACATCCATTGTTGTTTTTTTAGCCGTATTATTTACATAGGTAAATGGAGTGCTACTTTCAGATAATGTTATTATAATAAACATTGAAATGAAACTAAAAAACCTGACAAAACGATAAAAAAAAATCTGAGAAAAAATTCGGTGGATTATGATTCAAAATCAGGAGCTAAATGTACCGTATCAGTTTGAGGAGGGCTGTCCCTTACGCCCTGTATAAAATTATTTCATTTTTAATTGAGGCAAACATAAGTAAAACTTTATAATGTCTGACTTCGCCAACCAATCATGAGCAAACGTGAAGATGTACACCAGCGCCTTCTGTGTTAAAAACGGCACTTGTAGGACTGTAACCGCTCGTTTAAGATTTTGTAAAAAACAAACAGCGAAAACACAAAAAGCAAAAACCGGCGAAAGGCGGCCATGGCGGGTGTAAGCGCTGATACCTACAGAACTTAGCATAATGTAAATGTAAAACGCACCTCTACTTACGATGTCTTTATTTAGCAACGTCTGCCGCATACTAAATTGTCTGATAAGAATTTGTAAAGCCTACCAAATAAGAGAGTAAGAGTTAATCGCTAACGCGAGCCTACTAAACGTAAAGCCTTGAAACGGAACGGTCCTAAATCAACTGAGAGACAGACACAAAAGGTTTCACTTTAATTATAAATGATTAAGAAGGACACCGTTTTCTGCCTAATTCAGTGTTAATGTAAAATAATGAAATTTATTTGTTTTAGGTATAATTTTAGTATGATAAAACGAAAAGCGGTTAGGTAATTCTATTTCATAGTTGGGTTGAACTACGCTAAACAAATTATTATCACATCACCCCATTCATTACAGTCGTAATTTAATGATTTGGGCGTAAATTATAATTGTATAAACATGTTTTTAGTAGGTAAATTATCGAAGGTAAATTAAATAGTCTTAGCAGCGCAGTAAGTCAGAACCAGACGCTTAAATTTGAAATTTCAACCCCTGCAAAAATATAGCATAACATAATATAACATCACGCCTGTAATCCACGAAGGGCTAGGCAGAGGTGGTACCTGGTCGTTCACCGACAATTCCCTACTTATGTTTAAGTACCTACCATGTAATAGGGGGCAAGCCTATTGCCATCAATCGGGCACAAATCCAGGCTCCGGGCGACTTCTGAAAAATTATTGATGGAAAAACTCAATATCATTTTGCCCGACCCCGGGGATCAAACTCGGAACCTCATGTTCCGCAGTAGCGCTTGCGACCACTAGACGGGTATTTAGATGGGTCGGTCAAATTAAACCCCCTATTTTCTTAAGATTTAATTAAAAATGTATAGTTTTTAGACTTTTTCCTGGACGTGTGGTTTATTACGATGTTACTTGCCAAATTTCATAGTTTTGGTCAACGAATTCCCGTTGAATATGAATGAATTTTGATTCCCTTGAGAGTGTCAAAATGTGTATTTTTGCTGAATAAAAGGAAAAAGGCCGTATCTCTTTTTTACGCTAATTTAGAAGTTTGAATTTTTCACGACTTCATAGGACCATAAACTTGAGTATACGGTTTAAATTTCAACTTGACCTTCACGCATTCTCAAAAAAAGGGTCTTGACAGACGGACGGAAAATGGTTCCGTTTTTTTACTTTTGAGGTATGGAATCCTAAAAAAGATGACGCTTTGCGAAGAGTCTATGGTGTACATCTTTCTCAATCAGAATGTTTTCATCTTAGGATGTTGCTTCATCACGTTCGCGATCCAACCTCAGTCGAGTACTTAAAAACTGATGACGGAGTTCTCAAAGATACCTATCAAGTTGCTTGCTGTGACAGAGGTTTACTAGAATACGATGAGCATTCATTTTGAAACTTTGCATATATCCGTACGAAGCCGGGACGGCTGCAGTCTGCTATAAAATGACATTAATTGAGGCTATCAACGTAAATCAAACAGGTGCAAAACGTCAAAAGATGGGGGTCCTTAATTTTATATCACAAAATGTACAGACGCCAGCACGTCAAGTTACCTCAATGTGTCAAATTTCTTTGATCGTTATTCAACTTTATGTCACATAGAATGAGGTTCATATTCAATTGGGAAAATTTGACACATTGGGGTAACTTGATGTGCTGGCGTCTGTACAGTCAACAGCAAAAGTAGATGATCAAAATCAGAAATTCAATACTAATGAACGGAGTTCGCGCCAGAACTGTGTGGCGTCGAAGTGATTCAAAAGTATGTGATTGTAAATTATACCAAACATTTACTACCAGTACAGCTGCCATATGTTTGTGATCAGTTTTGACTCCAAAAGTTATAAACTCAATTCGCATCAGAACTAAGAAGTGAAAAAAAAATTCAAAACTAGTGAACAGCTAAAATTAAAAATTAAATGATGAAACTGAGGCCACGTAATCGTGAAGCAAATAACTCAGCCATACTTACGTATTTTTTTATTAACCCAGTAATTTAATTTGTTATGTTTAAAACAGCTGAATTTGATAAAAAAAAATGCATATTAAATATATTTTATATATTTCATCCAATTGAACCCCTAAAAAAAGCACTTGTTTCATTTTGAAATGTTTTTTTGGAAGTAGGTTGTTTTTTTTTGTAAAAGTGTTTTAATTTTTCACTTTTAGTGGGTCAGTTTGTAATTTATCTAAGTTACAATAGCCCAATGACAACTGCTCATCACATCTTACAACATATTGCTTTTCTCGATACAGGGACGTTAATTGTTGAGGAGTTCTCCTAGTAAGATCCAGGAGATCTGGAGCTCCATGGTGAAGGCATCATCACCACTATGCATTTTGACAAGCTTAAATTACTTAGCAACTATATTAAAGTACCTAATCGAATCGCAACCCGTGAAATACTTAGGTATAATTGAGTAGTTCCGATGCCCATCTGTGGTCTTCATCATCAGTTCCACTTTAGCAAACGGTGCTTTCCGAGAGCGAATGCACGAGTTACTATACAAAATACCCAAATCACTATAGGTGTTCCTATAAAATTTGAGGTTTTCCCTCGATTTCCATAGGATCCCTTCATCAGATTCTGACTTGGTGACAATGAGACCACAGCGAGAGTATACCCTTTCATACAAAAAAATAATTTTGCAAATCCGTCTAAGTATATATGACGAAGTTATGCCCAAACATACATAAAAAATATACATATAAACATCCGAATTGATAACCTCCTCCTTTTTCAGAAGTCGGTCAAAAATAATATAATTCAAAAACTTTAGTATTTAAACTGGTTTTTTTTGTAACTTCTGGCAATGTTTAAAAGTAGCTGATGTGATACAAAACGATAATTATATAAATATTATCATCTTTGCATGTTTGTGAATTTATGTCAATGTTCAAAAGTAGCTGATGTGATACAAAACGATAATTCAATGAATATTAATATCTTTGCATGTTTTTGAATTTTGTGTCAATGTTCAAAAGTAACTGATGTGATACAAAACGATAATTCAATAAATATTAATATCTTTGCATGTTTTTGAAGTTTGTGTCAATGTTCAAAAGTAACTGATGTGATACAAAACGATAATTCGATAAATATTATTATCTTTGCATGTTTCGAATTTATGTCAATGTTCAAAAGTAGCTGATGTGATACAAAACGATAATTCAATAAATATTAATATCTTTGCATGTTTTTGAACTTTGTGTCAATGTTCAAAAGTAGCTGATGCGATAAAAATCTAACTCAATGATTGCTTTTGCCCAGTCGGCTACAATATATTAAAACCGGAAGGTAGATTGATATTTTACATTAATGAGTATGAAAAAATATTGCTATTATTATTATATTATTAAAATCATTAATAATATTATTGAAAATTTATTGATTACTAAATAATTCATACATTCAAATAATATAGGTAAATGTTCAAGAAATATAATTTTCTTACCTTTTAAACGGAAATCTGCTACCTATACAATATTCAGGATTTTATTAAAGCTATTCTGCTCATTAATGTAAAATATCAATCTACCTTCCGGTTTTAATATATTGTAGCCGACTGGGCAAAAGAAATCATTGAGTTATGATTTTTATCGCATCAGCTACTTTTGAACATTGACATAAATTCGAAACATACAAAGATAATAATATTTATCGAATTATCGTTTTGTGTCACATCAGTTACTTTTGAACATTGACACAAAGTTCAAAAACATGCAAAGATATTAATATTTATTGAATTATCGTTTTGTATCACATCAGCTACTTTTGAACATTGACATAAATTCGAAACATGCAAAGATAATAATATTTATCGAATTATCGTTTTGTATCACATCAGTTACTTTTGAACATTGACACAAAATTCAAAAACATGCAAAGATATTAATATTCATTGAATTATCGTTTTGTATCAGATCAGCTACTTTTGAACATTGACATAAATTCACAAACATGCAAAGATGATAATATTTATATAATTATCGTTTTGTATCACATCAGCTACTTTTAAACATTGCCAGAAGTTACAAAAAAAACCAGTTTAAATACTAAAGTTTTTGAATTATATTATTTTTGACCGACTTCTGAAAAAGGAGGAGGTTATCAATTCGGATGTTTATATGTATATTTTTTATGTATGTTTGGGCATAACTTCGTCATATATAGACGGATTTGCAAAATTATTTTTTTGTATGAAAGGGTATACTCTCGCTGTGGTCTCATTGTCACCAAGTCAGAATCTGATGAAGGGATCCTATGGAAATCGAGGGAAAACCTCAAATTTTATAGGAACACCTATAGTGATTTGGGTATTTTGTATAGTAACTCGTGCATTCGCTCTCGGAAAGCACCGTTTGCTAAAGTGGAACTGATGATGAAGACCACAGATGGGCATCGGAACTACTCAATTATACCTAAGTATTTCACGGGTTGCGATTCGATTAGGTACTTTAATATAGTTGCTAAGTAATTTAAGCTTGTCAAAATGCATAGTGGTGATGATGCCTTCACCATGGAGCTCCAGATCTCCTGGATCTTACTAGGAGAACTCCTCAACAATTAACGTCCCTGTATCGAGAAAAGCAATATGTTGTAAGAGGTGATGAGCAGTTGTCATTGGGCTATTGTAACTTAGATAAATCACAAACTGACCCACTAAAAGTGAAAAATTAAAACACTTTTACAAAAAAAAACAACCTACTTCCAAAAAAACCTTTCAAAGTGAAACAAGTGCTTTTTTTAGGGGTTCAATTGGATGAAATATATTAAATATATTTAATATGCATTTTTTTTTTATCAAATTCAGCTGTTTTAAACATAACTAATTAAATTACTGGGTTAATAAAAAAATACGTATGGATGAATTATTTGCTTCTGATAAATGACCTCATCACGAAACTCAACGCGAACCATTTCTACACTATAAGGTATGCCGACGACCTCGCTATCCTCATTTCGGGGAAAGTGACGGGGACAATCTGCGACCTCACTCAACAGGCACTACGCATCGTTGAACGTTGGTGCAGAGAGTTCGACCTCTCAGTGAACCCCACGAAGACTGAACTAGTCATGTTTACCCAAAAACGAACACTAGGCCCTTATCGCCTACCCAAACTTTTTGATACAGAACTCCAGTTAGCCAATGAGGTCAAATATCTGGGAATCATCCTAGACAGCAAGTTAAACTGGAGTAGCCACTTAGACAATAAAATAAACAGGGCCTGCATTACCTTCTGGCAATGCAGGAGGATGATAGGTAAGAAGTGGGGCCTATCCCCTAAAATTATACTTTGGTTGTACTGTGCGGTGATCCGACCTATGATCACTTATGGGGCAGTGGTCTGGTGGCCCCGCACCAAATTAACTACAGCCTGCAACAAACTGCAACGCTTGCAAAGGCTCGCCTGCATGGCGATCACAGGCTGCATGAGGACTACTCCGACTGTGGCTCTCGAAGCCATGTTGGGGCTCCCACCGCTTCATCTGTTCATACAGCAGGAAGCGACAACGACGGCTGTACGCCTTAAAACACTTCAACTCTGGAGCAAGAGACAAACACAGCACACCGCGGTACTGGAGGGATTCTATAATGAGTTCCCCCTGGCGAAAGCAACAAACGATCGGGTACCTAAACAATTCGTATTCGATAAGAAATACAAAATTCAGCTCCACGAAGATGACCGCTGCGAGGGATTGAACCCCGCGGAACTACGGATCTTCACGGATGGATCTAAAACAGGTACTGGTACTGGGGCTGGAGTCTTCTCGGAGGATCTCAACATCCACATAGCCAAACCTTTGGGGGCCCACAACACGGTATTTCAGGCAGAATGCATGGGCATTTCTCTGGCGGCATCTGCCATTTTAGCCAGGGAGGTTGTGGACCACTCAATTCGCATACTCTCGGACAGCATGGCTGTACTGCTAGCACTAAACAACCACACAGTGAACTCTGGGTTAATATACGAGTGTCACCAACGCCTGAACCAGGTTGGTAATCTCAATAATATAACCATCCAATGGATCAAAGGACACAGCGATTCCCGGGGCAATGATGCTGCGGACGAACTCGCTAGAAGGGGATCGAGCATGGCAGCGGTGGGACCCGAACCCATCGTACCACTCCCTTTCGGATACCTACGCACACTGGTAAGGAAACGAACTAGTGAACAACACCACAAGCTGTGGCTAGACCACGGCGAGTGTAGGCAGGCCAAGGAAGCACTTCCTGCTATCGACGGCCGCCTCACTAAACGCGCGCTTCGGTTGACCAAACCACAGCTGCGCACAGTAACAGCCGCTATTACCGGACATGGCTCTTTTAATAAACACCTCTTTGTCTTAGGAGTCACAGACAGCCCCCTGTGTCGTGCCTGCATGGAGGAAGACGAGACAGCAGCCCACGTGCTTCTGCACTGCCCAGTGGTTGCAACATATAGGGCAAAGTACTTAGGTAACCCAGGTACTCTCCGCGAGATAGCCAGCAACATCGGGGCACTGCTGGCCTTTCTCGGGGAATTGGGATGGTTAGAATAGTCTCCCACCCGCACGCAAAATACGCGCTTTGACGTGGAGTTGCGGACACCGGCCCGTTATACTATACTATACTATACTATATTATTTGCTTCACGTGGCCTCAGTTTCATCATTTAATTTTTGATTTTAGCTGTTCACTAGTTTTGAATTTTTTTTTCACTTCTTAGTTCTGATGCGAATTGAGTTTATAACTTTTGGAGTCAAAACTGATCACAAACATATGGCAGCTGTACTGGTAGTAAATGTTTGGTATAATTTACAATCACATACTTTTGAATCACTTCGACGCCACACAGTTCTGGCGCGAACTCCGTTCATTAGTATTGAATTTCTGATTTTGATCATCTACTTTTGCTGTTGACTGTACCTATATTTTCGAGCAGGAAAGTTCGCCTAAAAACATGTTGTAACAGCATTGCTAACTGGGCCATGACGTGTAAGAAGACGGCTTTTTACGTCAGACGTTTATATTAAAAGCTGAGATACAAAGGTGGCACAATAACGTATGAACATTGCTCATGTACCTATTATAATAAACACATAACCAGAATTCGTAAATTACTTTTATTGTATGAACGTATTTATATTTTCGTCGAAAATGTTAATCGAATAAAATTTAGAATGTCTTCTTCGGCCCTGAAACAAAATTAAGTGAAAGTGAATAAGCGAGTGTAAGTAGGTACTTACCAAATACATTTCGCGAATTTAATCGTTTTGGATTTTACTATTGCACTAAGAAAATTAGAATGATACTAGCAGACGTCACGCAGTTTCACCCGCCAGGTTTCCGTTCCCGTGGGAATACGGGGATAAAAAGTAGCCTATGTCCATCGGGAATAGTGTAGCTTTCCACCAGTACAATAATTTTTAAAATTGGATCATTAGTTCCGAAGATTACCCCCTACATACAAACTTACAAACTTACAAATTTTACCTCTTTATAATATTAGTATAGATTATGTAAAGAGGGTGATTTTTTAAGTGCGTAAGTATTTCGTATACTGGTAACACCTAGATACCTAGTTACCTACTACTTACGGTTGTGTTGAACACTCGTCTTATTCGATATTTCTGTCATAGGTTACATTCACTTATTCCTCACTTTGTGCATCTTGTCATTATGCTAAACTATTTCATGCTTTATTTTGTTTTCTCATTCCTAACTCCTCCAATGCATATGTACAATGAACTGCCACTTGCGGTGAATCAGATAACTTGCGGAATCTTTGGAACATCGCAACGTGCAGCGAATGATCAGTTAAGCACTGAGTTCTGACGCCCAAAATAAATTAAAATCCAGTGTTACGTCTCACACTTAGGGTCACGAGAACGGACGAAACTTTCTGAATCCCAATTGATACTTATTTTTTTTTGTATTGGTTAAATTATGTGGTGCGGTAAACAGACGTGAACACTGTGAGAACGAGGATTTCATTTAAAAGAGTTGAGCTCACGATTTCTAACAAATGCTTGCACTGACTGATCTGGTCCCCTCATATCTGTGTGGTTTTTTCCTCAAAAGACAATTTCAGACACCAATCTGCATGATTCTTACATGATCTGACCAAGATGATGTCTGGATTTTAAAAGAGACTGTTACCCTGTGTGTGTATGAGTTTCTTTCGGTGTTTTTCTTCAGAATAGTCAGATAGTTAAACACCGACCTCACCTCCTAGTTAAAAAATGCCATATAAAAGTGTTTGTATGTACCTATTTACAGAAATAAATATGATTTGATTTGAAACTGTGTCTATTTGGATGCATTACATGTGCGTCGGACAAGTTGGGAAAAAGACAAAGACATTCAATACCTATAGACCTGACATCACGAACAAAATTTTCGTACGAAAAAGTGTGTCCTGCTGGATACAAGTCTATGAGTTTTTTGTAGTACGCTCCGCTGCCGCTCCAATATTCATATATTATTCTAGATGGCGTTACTGAGACATGGGGTCAAAGTTTTTCTATGACATTTCCTTGACATGCCCGCTCTATAGTATTTTAAATCTCTTTGGAAAAAGACGATATTAAGCATGAAACGAGTTATGAACTGAGATACACAGAGTGATGAATTAGTGAAAGTTACCAATTACGGATAGCGACGAAATACTGAATGAGAAGTGTTGGCAACACAATCCTACTTACATACTTGGAACAAAAATAATAGTTGTGAGTTTGTAACACAAGCTGCTACTTTCAAAGTTCGCTCTGATATTGAAATATGGATTCAACGGTACACATAGACAGCAATTTGTTGTAAGTTGTAACCGATTGACTTTAAGTTTTGATGAATTTGTGTAAGCATGTTTCGCTCAAAGCCGAGCGAATGCCCTTCCGGCAGACCGCGCCGCTTAATAACACCAAGTTTCACTTGAAATTGCTTCAGTTGGCAGTAGCCAATGTTCATAACTGACACCAAAAAACATTGGGAAGTTTCTTTAGTTCAACATCACGATAGCTACGTAATATTGGGACCTTTTGAATAAATAATAATCGTAACTAATGTTGTTTGTGCGAGAGTTTCTGAAGTTGTTTGTTTAGTTGTTTACTCTAGTATCTTGCAAACAGGTAGATCATGTCCTGGATTTGTCAGATACTTTCATGAGAAATTTTGAAGTAGAACCTCGAGGATGCTTATGAAAATTCGAAAAACAGTAACAAATAAATAAATATTTGACGACTTTTTCACACAACGCCATCTAGTCCCAAGCTAAGCTAGTGCTAGAGCTTGTGTTATGGGTACTAAACAGCTGAAGCTGCAGAATCTTCCCAATTCGATGGTTTTGTTCTCTTGAAGTTTATTTGTATTTAATAGGTAAGTTCCACATGATTTATATCTGTGTGACCCTAAGATATAAATAAAATAATACATTCCACAACTTTCACATAACGCCATTAAGTCCCAAGCTAAGAAGAGCTTGTGTTTTGGGTACTAAACAACTGATAAACATACTTAAATATTTCTAAATACAAACATATTAAAGATAAAGTACACCCAGATACAGAACAAATGATCGTGCTCATCCCACATACATTTGTCCTGGGTGGGAATCGAACCCACGACCTCCGGCATAGCAGTCAGGGTCACTAACTACTAGACCAACAGGCTAGTCTATGATGAAAAAAAACTTTTTTACAAAAAATAAAACCGACTTCAAAAATAACACTAAACGGTGTAAAATAACTCTAAATTAGGAAGTCTGTGGCTTTGGTACTTTTGTCTTATTCTTGATGGGCCACCGACTTCCGAATTTAGAGTTATTTTACACCGTTTAGTGTTATTTTTGAAGTCGGTTTTATTTTTTGTAAAAAAGTTTTTTATTTTTCCATTTTTAGTTGTTCCCACACAAACATTTGCCATGGATTCATTTCATATTGTTAATTGTTAACAATACATGTCATTATAATAGGGCTATCCACCTAACCCTAATAAATGAAACTTAACATACCTAACTGTCGAAATCTAGGTATATTGAATACATCTGCCTACCCCTCTGAGCATACAGGCGTGATGGTACGTCATGATGTTGTATAAACAATAAACATCCAAGCGATTCCAGCAATCACGATAGATTTGCCGTCTATTTTTGAAGAGTTGTATATCTCCGAAGATCAGCACCAGATCTTCACCAAATTAAAATGGGACCACCTCAGGAGTATACTCTTTCAAACAAAAAAAGAATTTTGAGAATCGGTCCACAAATGGCGGAGCAATCAGGTAACATACATAAAAAAAAAAAAAAAAAATACATACACACGAACATAGAACCTCCTCCTTTTTTTGAAGTCGGTTAATGAATTAACAAATCTACCATAAGGAAGGGGCAACTAGAATCATTTACTTATTTTTTTTTTTTTAAGTATTACGTTCAAAAGTGCTTTTTAACGGTCTAGTTGAAATAAATAATTTGACTTTAATCATATATGGAAACATGAATATTAACCTTTACAAGGAGACTTCTCGCCGGTTGGTCGACATTCCGCGTGCCCAGACGGCTGGCTTATTCTTTGGCCAAGGAATTAGCATTGCCATCCAACGTGGCAATGCTGCAAGTCTTTTCGGCACGTTTGAGATGGCAGCGATGGGGGAGTAGATACTTGATGCCTGCCTGAGTGTTCCGATTTTGCATTCCCCTATTTGTTGTTTTTTTTACAAATTATTTTATTTATAATTGGTTTTAGTGTTCATATTTAATTTATTGTACCTATTATATAGTTTTAATTTCACCAATAAATCATGTTTATTTATTTATTTATTTTATTTTACAATTTATGTACACACAGAAAAATAGATTGATATACATGATACTTATAATTAGGAGTACAAAGGTACTGCTTATTTCTATAGAAATTTCTTCCAGCAGACCTGCGAAAGGATAAATGAAAAGAAATGTAGACAATAGTGTGTGAGAACAAGAAGAGAAAAATATGACTAGTCGAAGTCTTAAACTAAAATATTAAATATACCTACACATATAACGGAATACAAAATTAACATATACTTATATAAATACATAAAGCTAAAATATTTAAACATACATAAACTATATATAAATACTCACATTTGAGAGGAAAGATAATGCTCTTTTACTCGACATTTGAACAGCGACACAGTTTTTATATCGCGAATGCTAGGCGGTAGCGAGTTCCACAATCTTACAGCATGGATAGAGAAGGAATAAGAATAGTAGCTAGTTTTATGAGGATGAGATTTAAGGAGGGATCTAAGGTGTGATCTACACGGTGCGTCGCTAGGGCGAGCGTAAGAAAAACGCTCGCGCAGGTAGGAAGGATAAGACGGGTTGTGTAAGATGTTGAAGAGGAGACATAAAATCCGAGTGTTCCTGCGAAGGCGGATTGGGAGCCACTTGAGTTCCTTGCGAAAGTGAGAAACATGGTCATACTTTCGAAGACCAAAAACAAAGCGAATGCACAAGTTTTGCAAGCGCTCAAGCTTATTTAATAGCTCCTCAGTAGCATCCAGGTAGCATGCGTCGGCATAATCTATAATCGGCTGAATAAGCGTTTGTGCCAAAGAGATTTTAGTCTTCAAGGGCAGGAGACTTTGAAGGCTTTTCAGCGAATGAAAGGAGAAATGAACCTTTCGACTGACCTCATTGACTTGAGCACGCCACGAGAGATTGGAGTCAATAATTACGCCCAGATCTTTGGCGGTTTCGGTATAGTCAATGCGAACACCATCGAGATATAAAGGCATCAGAGATGTAACATCAGCCGCACTGCGAACGAATCTGCTGCCTATAATCATGGCCTGAGATTTAGTTGGATTAATTTGCAGACCAAACGACTTAGCCCAACCGCTGATGCAGGCCAGGTCATGATTCATAGCAGCAATTGCGGAACCCGCGTCAGCTACAGTAAAATGTCGGTAAATCTGCAAGTCGTCTGCGTAGAGATGAAAACTAGAGGAGATTACTCTGGTAACAAAGTTGATGAAAATTGAAAAAAGAAGAGGAGAGAGAACGCTACCCTGAGGAACACCCTCAGTGAGGCTACACCAATCAGAGAAAGACTCCTCCAGGCGAACACACTGAGAGCGTCCCCGAAGATAAGAACTAAACCAAGCTAAAGCTGAAGAAGAGAGATTGATAGATTTGAGGATACCAAGCAGAATGTCGAAATCCACCGAGTTGAAAGCGCTACTAAAGTCAAGCAATACAAGAACAGTGAGCGACTTATTCTCCATTGCCCAGCGGATGTCGTCAGTTACTTTTAAAAGTGCGGTTACAGTACTGTGACCCGAGCGAAAACCGGATTGAAAAGGGGATATTATCGAGTTTGACGCTAAGAAAAATGATAATTGTCTATGAACTAAGTGCTCAAAAACTTTAGAGAGAAATGGAAGAATAGAAATAGGTCTAAAGTGGGTTAATAAAGTAGGATTATTAGTTTTAGGTAAAGGTATTATGTGAGCCTGTTTCCAAACTGACGGAAATGAGCAAGAGGAAAATGAGTGGTTGAAGATGTGAGTTAGAACAGGAAGTAACGAGGAAAGGATAAGGGTTATCATTCTTGAGCACAACTTATCATTACCGACTGCTGAAGAAGTAATTGCAAGTATAGATTTCTTAACGTCTTCCTCAGTAACATCGCTAAACTTAAAGTGAGAACATTGAGGTAACGGTAAACTAGCAAGACTCTCTAATGTCGCAGCTTTGACAGACGGATCAAGAGAAAAGGGAAGGAGAGAGAAATGTTTATTGAGATCATTGAGGTTCACATCCTTACACTGGTTGGTAGGTGCCTTGCCTATGCCTACAGATTTGAGAAATTTCCAAACATCGGAAGAACTGCGGTTATTGAGTTGTTCGTGGAAATAGCGTCTCTTAGCATCTTGACACAGACGACTGCAGCGATTACGTAGGGATTTGTAATAAGAGAGATTCAGCTCTGAAGGTCTGCGCTTATATCTGCTCTTAGCGTTATCCCTGCGAGCCATAAGCTCTTTAATTTGTAGCGTTATCCATGGTGCAGGGTTATGACGGACTTTGACACGTCGGATAGGGGCATGCTGGTCATATAAACTGAGAACGGTTGCGTTAAAACAGTTCACCTTATCGTCGATGTCATCATACTCAACCAGAGGGGTCCAGTCAAGATCGCCGGCATCACGCTGCAAAGCCTCCAGGTCTATGCCCTTGTAGTTCCGGAGAAATAAAAACTGGGACTTACGCTTGGGAACACGGATACGATAGGAAAGATAAATAAGATCGTGGTAAGAAAAAGTAGCCGTAAGTTGACCATGGTAAGAAACATTCTTAGGAGAGGAAACAATCATAAGATCTAGAAATGAGGGTGAACAGTTAGGAAAATAGTGAGTTGCAGATAGAGGCAAAACTTGAAGATTGAAAGAAGACAATAGTGAAAGGAGTTTCAGGGAGCGAGAGTCATTTTTAATCAAGCAAGTATTAAAATCACCCATTAAAATAACGTGCTCATACATGGGGCAAAGATCACTGAGAGTGGAGTCTAGAGAATTAAAGTAATCAATGTGAAGATTAGGACTGTAAAGCACTGCAAGCAAGACTTTTGTGTGATGAACAGTAATTTCCAGAAACAAGTATTCAGCCGACTCAGAATACCGAGAAGGAGACGAACTAACCACCCTGTAGGGTAAATCAGCACGCAGGTAAATAGCAACACCTCCTCCGCCTTTGCCCGTTTAGTGTAAATAAACCTATAAAATACACACATCAAAAGTGTCTAGGGATCAACATATATTTTTGCAATAACTTTTCTCCTGATTGATATTAATTAAAATTTTCTTTAAGGATTCATCAAATAAAGTGTTTTCGTTTGTCACAGTAACGATAAACCAAGTCACCTTTGCATTAATAAAGAAATTTGCCATTTTCCTAATAAAGGGATTTTTGACATTTGAACCACTAACATTAAAGTTCGAAAAAAAGACTGAAATAACAGTTTTCTTTAAAATTTTATTGGGTAACTTAAACAATTAATAATCCGTGTTTCTACTGCGAACACTAACAACACAAGAACATCGGTTTGGCATACTCAAAATGAGTTCATACAAATCACGCTGTGGAATGGCCGCCCATGTTCGTTGCAACAACAAAAAAAGGTCTTCTTGCGACTGGATACCCTCCATATTCGGCAGAGCTCTTCTCTGTAGCATATCCCATGCATGCTCAATCGGGTTCAAGTCTGGCGACTGAGCAGGCCAGGGCAGGACATTGATATTAGCTGCGGCGAGAGTCTGTCTTACAACTCGTGAGGCTTCATCACTCTGCAGGGAACTTAATTAGCGACCAAACAGTCAGAAACCGCTTGCATGAAGTGAACCTTCATTCCCGAAGACCGCTACGGGTACCACCTATAGCAATGCACAATCGTAGGATTCGATATCAATGGGCTCTTGAACACAGAAATTGGGCAGAAGAACAATGGCGTTTCGTGTGCTTTTCTGATGAGTCATGTTTTGGTATGAGACCGGATACAAGACGTATACGACACTGGAGAACCCCTGGACGCCAACAGCGATTAAAATCCTGCCAGGAAGTCCATCCTTATAGTGGTGGAACCATCATGGTATGGGCGGGTATTTGGATCGGCGGAAGAACTGAGTTGATTTGGATCAGAGGCAACCTCAACGCTCAAATTTATGCTGAGACGATTGTATCAGACGTCATCGTTCCTCTACAAGTGCAAATCGGTCCCTTATTTCAGTTAATGCATGATAATGCACGACCGCACACCGCAAGAGTTGTAAGACAGACTCTCGCCGCAGCTAACATCAATGTCCTGCCCTGGCCTGCTCAGTCGCCAGACTTGAACCCGATTGAGCATGCATGGGATATGCTACAGAGAAGAGCTCTGCCGAATATGGAGGGTATCCAGTCGCAAGAAGACCATTTTTTGTTGTTGCAACGAACATGGGCGGCCATTCCACAGCGTGATTTGGATGAACTCATTTTGAGTATGCCAAACCGATGTTCTTGTGTTGTTAGTGTTCGCGGTAGAAACACGGATTATTAATTGTTTAAGTTACCCAATAAAATTTTAAAGAAAACTGTTATTTCAGTCTTTTTTTCGAACTTTAATGTTAGTGGTTCAAATGTCAAAAATCCCTGTATTAGGAAAATGGCAAATTTCTTTATTAATGCAAAGGTGACTTGGTTTATCGTTACTGTGACAAACGAAAACACTTTATTTGATGAATCCTTAAAGAAAATTTTAATTAATATCAATCAGGAGAAAAGTTATTGCAAAAATATATGTTGATCCCTAGACACTTTTGATGTGTGTATATGGGATCATCACGTGGATTTAATACGTATGCCAAGGTATCTAATAATTAATCATGTGAAATGAAAAAAAGAATCTACAAAAACAAATATTAAACTTAAAAAATAATTTCAGAGTTCCGTTTTATCCACTACGTTTTAGTCTTCCTAACAAGAAAAATATTCAAGGGTTCAAGTTTTTCAGCAATTTAAAAAATTAGTAATTTGTGTTATAAAGGTAACTTAAATCAGAACATAATACGAATACTCTGTTTACTCATTCATGCTTGTTAACGAGTTAACGTGTCGGATAATTTTAGCACGTTTTACAGATAGAACACGAGGAAGCGCTTCTCACACTTTATGTCTCAGATTGCTTTGCTAATTGGTCTAGGCGCACCAACTTCATCTGACCTCGGCAAGGGTAGCTTAACCTTTGAACGAGCCTTGCGGCCGTTATTAAATTACCACAACGTAGCGTATATTATTATCTACACCATATTTACAAAATTATAAAAAGGAAAAAAAAAATTTGTGTGTATGTTTGTAATGAATAAACTCAAAAACTACTGCGTTGATTTCAAAAAATCTTTCACCATTTGAAAGCTACATTCACCTTGAGTAACAAAGGCTACTTTTTATCCCCCTATTACCACGGGAACTACACGGGTGAAACCGAGTGACGTCAGCTGGTTTAAAATAAAGAGCTTGTTCAGAAAATATATTAGTAAGAAAAAAAAACAAAGTTGCTATTGCAAAATCTGAAATTGTAAAGAAGAAATTCTCAGAGTTAAACGCAATTTTCTGGTAATTTTACCCGTTGCGGCTTCCCCTGGCTCATGGTTTCATTACCTACCTTTTCTTAATGTAGACTCTTTGTAAGTTGTGGCGGTTGCAGTTCTCGATATCTTCTGTTGCGGTTTCTGAGGGCTTCCCTGTTTCAACAACTCATTTTGTTTGCAAGAGGTCGCAACTTCATTAACTTTGGTTTCTGACACACTCATTTATGCTACAATTTTGGATTAAATTAAATGAGATAATATAGTATCTTTGTTCCAAACATTTTGAACAAAGATGTCAAACGTCTTTTAAATAATTCCTTTTGACATTACTTTAGAGAATTAATTTGGGCAGGAATTTTGACTTTCTTCATTGATTAAAAGTAAGGCTCAAGTAAATTGCTTGTGACCTCTAGTTATTACAAGGATGGTCGCTACATTTAAGATGACTAGATAGTTCTGTACGTTGCCCTCTATGAAAAGCTAGTTTGGTTGTCATAATTAAAACAATTAATAATAGGTACTAAATTAAAAGTATGTAGACAACATACTTAGTAACTAAAAATTACAAAATAGTATTTTCACAGAAAAATACAACCATTTCACAATAAAAACACTGAAAAGGTTAAATAACTCAAGTTTCGGAAGTTGATTGTATTTTTTTGTTAAAAAGTTATACAAAGAAATACTAGGCAGTCGATGTATTTACAAGACTGGTAGACTGATAGTACAAGATATAATATATAGTACAAGATATCAGTATAATAACTAGGTATTAATTTAATTGAGTAATATTTTACAAATGCTTAAGATTTTTTAAAAATGTTTAAAAGTGCAATCTTCCTCTCTCCTACTCATCTTAGTTTTAATTTTGCTGTGCCCGACAGGGTCCATAATTGTTACTCGAAACAGTTCAACCTTCCACCTGTATGTTCATTATGGATTGCAATAAATACTAGGATAGGTACTTAAATACATCCAAAACCCAGTAAACTATCTTAGTGTCAAGTGGAGGAAACTACTCGGTAAATAACTCATTTAATTGTTTACAGACTTTTACACATTGTGCATACCAATCTCGTTATGCCTTAACCACATCTGACTGCCAATAGCTTATACTAAAGAACATCAATATAAATATTTAGTCCGATGCCATTCATTCAAACAGACACTGATATCTTAGAATCGGGTTGACTGAATGAATTGAATTAAACAAAATGGACGTTGGCAAATTCAGTGTGACTCTTACACACTGAATTTGCCAACATCCATTTTGTTTAATTCAAAAGCATTTGCTAGACATGTTCTCCCAGATTCTAATCGGACATATTCTAGCAATAAATAATATAGATGTCACAGAATTTTTTACATACTTACCGGAAGAATATTATCTTGTCATTAGTACGTAAGCAATTAGATATAGTAAAACGGTGTGGAGACCTGGTGACCTGAAGTACAGGCCTTTGGCCTAGCTTAGGCACCAGTCCTCACAATATTTTTAGTGTTGTACTACTTGACAATTAATATATGTATATTATGTAAATGTTTCTGTTAATATTGTGGTGAAAATAAACGTGTTATTATTATACACTCCTAAAAATGGAACCCGAATTTATCCAGCTAGGTAGGTACTCGTTACAAAAACTCACGTGTTTATGGATGAGTCATTTGATTCCTCACAAAGAAGTGTGAGCGAACGAGATGTCTTGTTAGGCGTTCCAATAAAATTCTCAGTGGATTCATAAAATATGTAATTTGATCAGGATCAGTACTAGCGTCCGAGTCCCTTGGGTGAAACAGATCGGCCATCGAGATACATTGGAAATAGAATTGTCTGAATGCCACTGTTGAGGTAACAATGTATTTTATCTGTATAACGATACATAAGGTTTTATTGAACAAGATCTATTGAAAAAATTGCCTTTTCTATCGCAAAAATTCAGGGATAGATAATACCATTATCATTAGCTAATTAATTACATTAATACTCGTATCTATCTTCAAGATATTTATCTAGATTCCAAAACATTTATTACTACTTTGTTGTACCTACACCAAAATTGTAACGTAACTATTTTTATGTGAAATGAGGAAATATGATTCAAATAATGGATTAGGAAGTGTATTGTACCGAAATTATATTTCGCAGAAATATTTTACCTACTCTTTCTGTAATAATAATTATGTGATATATAAAAATAATGATAAAAGTTATGATAAACTATTACAAATTGTTTTTCATGCTTTGTTTATTTAATTTCGGTAGTTTTGGTTTAATAAAACAGTTTTTAATGATTGAGAGCTTTATATGTAACGTAAACAGTAGTGATTGTCGAAGTTTCCATGTCTACCTAACGGAAACATAAAGACGTAGTCAGAATAGAATAGAATAGAATAGAATACTCTTTATTGTACACCATAAAAACTAGATCAATGCGAGATCATTTTCTAAACGAGACAAGGTGATTGCCCTGTAGTACGTGGGTGGCGCAATTTCCTTCTCCAAGCATATTAGGTTTAGAGAAAATCTTAACGTACTAACAATTTCTTACACTATTATTGCAGACTCTACTTTTAACTTATAACTTTTGATAGAATCTGCAATAAAAATGTACCTATGAGTAGTACCCAACCAGCAATTCAGTCCTATTATTTCAGTTCATAACTCTAAAAAGCTCTATAAACGATTTATTAAGGTTTTAGCGGTGCCAGGGTGTTGTATAAAAGCGTTTTACAGTACGTTATTGCTCTAAATGCTTAAAGAGCTAAAAATACCTATAAACAAAGAATGTAAACGTTTACTACGCCATTTTATACAACCGTTATAGTCAAGTACTATAGCAAGTTCTAATATAACTGGTACATAATAATATTGCTCTATAAATTTGTTAGCAGGTGCCTTTATTTATCTGATAAGCGTATTAAGGGTTCCAAACGTACTGCAATAGTAGTTTCGTTATAGCAGTGATGAACACTCAACTACAGGGTAATATTGTGATGTTGTGGATATTCAGATCGCTGCTATAGTACTTGTGCGTTAGTAGTCACAAAATACTTAACAATAGAGTGTTTTTGTAATGTAGTCAAATATCAGAGCACGCTAATAGAACGTTAGTGTATTATAATAGTTTTTAGATGCATATTATAATTTTGTCGATAAGCATATCACACAGACACTATTATAGAGCAGAATTTTTGTATAACAACTTTTTTGGTGCCTAGTAATGCGCTGTTTGGTATTATAAATGGGTATCTATCACTTTAATGACGCAAAAGTGGCACATAAACGTAGATAAATGTTTCTATTAAATGACAGCTAAGTCCCATAAAGGATTATTGGCTCGCTTTTACAACAATATTCAGACATTTTGATACGGAATTAATGCAACATGCATTCTGCCCTAAAAACAAAAAATAATAATGGATTTAAAGAATTGGAAAAGAAATATCTGAACGCAGTGGAACTTATATAAGTGAATAGACGATTTTGAAAAAGCAGCTTTGTTTTTTTTTTCATCATCAAACAAAGTAATAATAGTAGCCAAAATCAAGTTAGAATCACAATTACGGGAAACGGTTCCGTACAAAATGTGCCTTACAAAGATATTATATCTGAAGAGAGTCCTTATTCCAGCGATTTTTCTAAATCTTCAAGCAATAATTCAACATTCGTAAAAGACCAACAATTTCGTGATGGCGTAAACACTGAGCCATTAATTATAATATTTCGCATGAAGCAACAAAAAGTTTAGTACGGTGGTATATATGATGGTACATAAATAAAAATCTTTTTTAATTACATGGTTCTTTATTTTGAACTAAAAAAGAAAAACCTTTCATTTTTCATCTTCTAACAGTCTTGATATCACGTTAAAATCAACCCACATAATTAACTCAGCTTGTACGATATCAGGTACTCGAAAGAATGTTAAAAACATAAAATGTTAGAATATTCACTTCACAGGAATACAGCTATTCAATTTGAAGCTGCTGCTGCTGCATGCTGCTGTGAGCAGCATGAAATCGTCTCGACTAAAAAAAATATCGATATCCATATTGGCGTCCATTAAGTACCCTGCAAAAATACAATGTTGACTGTAGTTTAAATTTATAAAGGTATTGCTTTAAATTTATAGTTCAGTGAAATTACAAAGAAATATAAACATTAGGTACGTAAAACTTGATATAAGTACGTAAGTTCTTCCTAAGGAAATAAAAACTGGTTACATGATCAATTCTCACTATTCGTCAGTTAACAGTTTATAATCAGTTTTTTTTTCATTAATGGTCTTCAGAAAAATAGTAAAAAAAAAAAGTGCATTATAAATATATTCAGTCATGCTCACACAGAACCCCAATTTTAGGTTGAATCCACGATGACTGACAGTGAAAACATTATCACGGCAAGTACTATAATGGCTCTTAAAATATTGAAATCACTTTATATGATAAATATTTTAGTAAAAGCTCAACAATTCGAGGGGGGCACTTTAAATTCATGGTAAACCTATCCCTAGTTTGTCAGTAAAGTTGCAGTTGCACGTCATTTCCACCGTAATAGACTATTATTATAATAACAAAATACTTTTTACTTACCTCAGATTACTTGTATCCTTTCGTAAAATTATTTTTATTATTTCTTGCACTCTGCACTATCACGAATGTAAAATAATGAATGGTGAATGAAAAAGGTGAGGTAAAGAAAACTAAACTCTTGTATAGTATGAAAAAGTACTATAAAAGGTCCTACAGTAGTCAGGACATCATTGTTTTGAGACCTGCATCACTGTTACAGGACTTTTATTGGACTGTTTCGTCATGAGGAACACTGCAATACAATTATTTTGTCACTGAACAGAGATATAAATGCGCCACTTCCGAATAATAGAAACGTTCTTTGGGGTTTTATAGGACCAAGTACAGTTTTTTACAAAACGTTCTATGGTTCTTTATAGTACTAGTTTTTGCTGCTTGGGTATCTACCTATTATAGTGCAATACCTTTTTACAGTACCTTCAAAAGAAGGTGTGTGAGTGATTACACGTATAATGTTATTTTAAACAAATAAATATTGTGCTTATGTGAACATAATTACCAATTAAGCCATTCCACTAAAATACAGAATAAAAACTATGTGTTGTTTGTGAAATAACAAAATGGTCGGCGAACGTCCAAGTGATGCTAACAGAACACATTATGCTAATTGGGCAAAATATTACAAAAACTTGCATGCAAAAATTATTTTAAAGTACCCTAACGGGTGCAGGTTACGTAAGCGGGCATACTTCGCTAACATCATAATTTTAGCCAAAAAGCCTTCCGCGCGACTCTGGACTAAACTTTTTACATATTTTTATCCACTGCTCTGACTGAGCAGTGCTCTTTAAAACCAAAACGTGTATTTCGAAAAACGAAATTTAAAAATATTTGTCACCTAGTTTCTAGTCTGTGTTTGTGAAATATTTATTATGTTCTTTGGAAAGGTGTTATTGGGATTTTTCAGTATCTATTCGTATTCCAGTAGCAGCCATGAGGGGACTTTAATAATTAATCCGAACGCAGTCAGCATTAATATTATCTTAACAAAGGGAGCTGTATATGCCATAATTGAAATATTAACACCTTCTTAACGCGGTTTAGAGGTGCTGGTCGAGGTCGAGGTTGTGGATTAAAGTCATATTATACATGTGTGCATATTTACTTTTAACACAACTTGAAGTGTCAATATAATTCTGAACTAGTCAACCTAGCTTGAGCAGGCGTGGTGATTTATTTATTAATCGACTTCAAAAAAAGGAGGAGGTTCTCAATTCGACAGTATGTTTTTTTTTATTTATTAATTTTTAAAAGGAACACCAACGACATGTTTACAGGATCTTATACAGGTACAAATTATATAAACATCCAATTCTGTGTAAGTATGTCAGTTAAAGGCGTACACAGTTTATACAATATGACAATTCATTCCATATAAATATTTATAAATTGAATTGAATTCAATTAATATTGAATACACATTAGATAAAAAAAAATAAGATTTTTAATTATTAAGTTAAATTAAATTAAAATTATATTAAAATAAGGCTGAGATGAGGAATAATTTAACTTTAATATATTATATATATTAAAGCTCTGTACGGAAAAAAGGCCTTTGTTCTGCAGTAGAAGATTATCAGACTGGTGTTGCATACCTACACAAGCTTACCCG
This sequence comes from Euplexia lucipara, assembly GCA_921972225.1. NCBI lineage: Eukaryota > Metazoa > Arthropoda > Insecta > Lepidoptera > Noctuidae > Euplexia > Euplexia lucipara. Next base: position 14,694,061 of record OV179148.1, read on the forward strand.
TTTTTCCCATGGGGGTATGCTGAAAGTAGAGAGCGGCAACTGCAACGATTCTCACATACTTCTTTTGCTTCGTTTAAATACTTGTACATGTTAGTATTATCAATAGTTGCAAGGTACTAAAGTATGACTTTGGAAATGTAGGTGTTAAGTTTACCTCTACCAGGAATGAAGGCGTCACGACATGTAATGCCATGTTAAACTTAAGCCATATCAGCTGCCAACCAACTGAAGTTTACAAGACAGAAATGTGTAACCTCTTGTCGGCAATTACTGCACGTAACAATTTGATAATAGCGGCGTTTGGACGAGGCAGACGATGTCCGCCAGTGTGCACTCTATACAAATTACGTAGAAACTTTCTCTTTGACGTGGTCAGTACACATACCTTTTTGAATACTGCGGCGTGTAGTCTCGGCTTTAGTTAAATAACAAACTTTGTAGAAGTAACTATATCTACAATGATGTGTGAGGATTGGATATGTTGTGTTTCGTAAGTTTTGGTTTTTAACTTCGAAGGTAGTTGTATGGGAACCAGACTCCTCTCTTTTGGAGTCTGGTTCGAATGCAACTTCAAACCATCCAGTGAAAATAAATAAATATAAATCTGTGACTTTCCATGTATTCATTTAAAAGATTTTGGTTTAATTTTAACGCTTCCACCTATCAACGTTTTTGGCACATTAATAGCTGGTGCTAAGGACACACTAATTCAAGTGAAATATTGGCTACATTTCATTTCAAGCCGCCAACATGAACAAAAACAAAAAGAAAGCGAAATTATCTATCCATCCACATTTCTGCTATCTATCTGTATTAAAAGTCGTGTTATAATTATTCAAAAACGGCTCCACATAGGTAGATTTTGGAGTTGTTAGATTTACATCCACCCTAAATAGCAGTGTAACTAATTAAAAATATACTTGGAAGCTATTACACTGAGTTATAATGGTGAATATTTTTGATATTGAGGAACGTATTTAAACCAATTATAGAGCCAAAAAGGTTTAAAATCAATTTTACTAAAATAATAGGTATAATGCGTGAAAAAAGCATGTGACCCTATTTATGAGATTCCAAGTGTACCTACCTACCTATATCGAAAAATAATAAGGAATTTTGTTTTCATAAATAATTTTTCGTATGAAATGCTATCTCTGATGACATATCTGGCAAAAATGACATTCCACAACAACTTCACAACTTTTTCACAACACGCCATTAAGTCCCAAGTAAAGCTACGAGCTTGTGTTATGGGTAGGTACTAAACAGCTAACAGCTATTGACTTGACAAATGTCTAAAGACAATCGAGTGACTAAGGGAAGGTTCATATCTGACGGAACATGCGCCGAGCGTTTGCGTCAATGTACCTCGACGCACTAACGCATCATCTGTTGAGTGTGAACCGTCAAGTGTTTTTCTATACATTTGTCTGTTCTGGCGTTACGCGACCGATAATACGCGACGCATGTTCCGTCAGATATGAACCTTCCCTAAATGTTTGATTATTAAATTAATAAATTAACATACGAAGTCGAGTGGTTCAAAAAAAAATCGTATCTGCGAAACAATCTCTTTCTATACTAAATTACACATCAATGTCTAGCTTGAAATTATAAAACCACTACGTAGATTGTTCGACACTCGTACTTTTTTTACGGTAGGTAGATTTTGTACGTCAGTTAAAGGCAAAAATATAGCTGCGATACATATCCAAAGTGACAACACGCAAAAAAGGGGATTTTTACGCGAATTTGCCTTCATCAAAAATCTGAGCGCATAGTGCCCATGCTATTCAATTTATTTGTGTATAGAAGCAGGAATTTTGTGCAACTGTTACTGTACGAGTTTGCTTCATTAGAATTTTATGGACACCCATAGGTATATTCAAGCAGATATTTACCCTTAATTATGTTTGCAATCAGAATCAAGAGCGTTATATTTCCAGCTTATTTTTATATGTAGACTTGAACCACAGGAAGAAATAATAACGCGTTGAACACCTACTAACACTAAGGCGGACCGCGAGAAGAAATATTCTTCTTGGTGCACCCAGGTAAACTCACATAGGTGGACCAATTACAATTCTAACTTAACTATACCTTAAAATACGATTCTCATAAAATTATGCAGGGAAACTTTTTGAACAAACAAAACAAAAACAATCTTTTAAATTAAGGTTTGTAAATGTGCCCGCAGGTGGGTATTAACGTTAAACCCATCTTTTGAAAGTTTTTAGAGAGGTTTACACCTTTTACGAGCTGAGATGTGGCCACTCCACCCTTCTGTGCCATATTGTTGAGGATTTTTGTGTCGTTTAGACAAAAATCTTTTTCAGTTCACTTTCTAAGTTATTCCATCGTGGACTGCATTTGAAATACAGAAATATATTTTAAAACAGCATTATTTGTCAAAAGTAATCCACATTAATTTTATTATTAAACATATTATGCAGAGTAAAATGTAAAACGTCTTTAATGAAGATAAGTTTCTCTGGTATTACTCCTCGGGTATACAATAAAAATCAAATCAAATCGTTTATTGCTAAATCCAAATAAAATATCAGATAAAATGAAGAGTATGCCCACAGAACATAATTATAATTATATGTTCCGTGAGTATGCCAGTACAACAGTTCAAAGAAACTATAAACGAGCTTTTATTAACAAAATGCTACTATTCAATGGACGAATTTATAAATGAAATAGAAGTAGAATGTAAATCTCACTATAAACATGCTAATCATCTTTTATTTTATTTAATTTTTATTGAGATTTAGCATACCTAAAAAAACAACGAGACTTATTTTACCAAATTATACTAAATTACCAACATTTAATATTTCTTTGACATTAAATTTTGTTTTATATTTATTCTTTTGTGATATTTTATTTTCTTATAACTTCTTAGAAACCTATTCAATATTTCAATTGTATTTTTGTTGTAATAATGGTTTGATATGTTTTAAGTCATACGTAGTTTTGGCGAAATATAGCGCACTGAGCACCCATAACCTAAGATCTTTTTCTGTATTACCTGGGTGTGTAACGATTGTCATAATAACAAAATATCTAACGTTCACTTGACATAATTTCAGTTAACATAATTTTGTTTAACATAACGATCAGTTGACATAATGAATTGTTGATATAATTTCATTTTACCTAATTTCATATGACATAATGAACATTTCCTATAATGCACATTTCACATAATATTCATTTAGCATATTATTCATTTACTATAATATTCATAATCTCTAAGTAACTTTAACGCGCGAAGGCGAGCGAGCAAAGCGAGTGTGCCGCGGCAGCGGCCGCCAAGCGCCAGATCCCTGCTATATTTGGAGAATCATGTGGGTTAGGTTAGGTTAGAACCATGACCATTAGTGCGCGAAGGCGAGCGAGCGAAGCGAGCGTGCCGCGGCAGCGGCCGCCAAGCGCCAGATGGCTTCTATTGTTGGTGAATCATGTTGGTTAGGTTAGGTTAGAACCATTACCAATGGCTCGGGAGGAGGCACGGCTCCCTGTCGTTTCGGGGGACGCAGGTGCTTTCCGGGCACGGTTGCTTCGGAAAGTACCTGTGTCGCATAAACAGGGAGCCGGACGCCCGGTGTCACCACTGCGTCGACTGTCGGGAGGACACGGCGCGGCATACGCTGGCAGAGTGTGCCGCTTGGGAGGAGCCGCGCCGTGCCTTCGTCTCTGGAGTAGGCAGTGACCTGTCGCTGCCGGCCGTGGTCGAGAGGATGGTCGGCAGCGTCGAGTCCTGGGACGCGGTGGTGTCCTTCTGCGAAACGGTCATCTCGCAGAAGGAGGCTGCGGAAAGGGAGAGGGAGATCACCTCCACTCACCCTGCCCGCAGCAGACGCACTGGGCGCAGGCGGAGAGCGGACAACGCCCTCTTCCAGCCCCCCTGAATGGGTCCAGGGCGACGGACGCGGGGATGTCCGCCGCCCCCACGTACATGGACCCGAGGTGGCGGCGCGTTGTGTTCACGCGCGCCCCTCTTAGACGTCGTGAGGGGAGTCTAACACCTCACTCCCCTCGCAGACTTGGCGAAGCCCGCGGGGCCGGCACCAGTCGGGGGTCGCGGAAGTATCTTCCGTTCCCGTGACCCCCCGGCGCAGGTGTGAGAAGGAACACGGGGTGGTTTTTAGTCAAAAGAACCATTACCAAAAGCGCGCGAAGGCAAGCGAGCGAAGCGAGCGTGCCGCGGGAGCGGCCGCCAAGCGCCAGATGGCTTCTATCGTTGGTGAATCATGTTGGTTAGGTTAGGCTAGAACCATGACCATTAACGCGCGAAGGCGAGCGAGCGAAGCGAGCGTGCGGCGGCAGCGGCCGCCAAGCGCCAGATCTCTTCTATTGTTGGTGAATCATTTAGGTTAGGTGAGGTTATTACAGTATGATGTTTTCTGATATTTACTTATTCACTACATAGTTTGGGCAGAAAATGAGTAAATATGAAAATTAGGTCAAATGAACGTTATATTATAAGAATATTATACATATTGAAAATTATACAAAATGAACGTTATACTAAATGTTATTATGTTAAATGAATATTATATGATGTGAAACATTAGGTCATATTAATTTATGTCATTTGATATTATGTCACATGAAAATTATGTCATGTGAACGTTAGTTCAAGTGAAATTAGAGCATTTGTTATTATGCCAAACATTACACACCCGTATTACCTACCTATGTTTGCCAGCAAATAAAAGATTCGAATGAACTGTTGTTTTCACATTGTTTTACTTTTATTTGATAGGAAACAAACAATAGGTAATTTGTGTTTCCATTCTACGTCCAATATTCTAGGCAAACATGTAATTGATCACCCGGGAAAAGTATAATAATATTATATCCCATTTAATCTAAATTGGATGGCTCTGTGATTTTACCCGACATTTGCTGCAATATTAGATATGACGCAGCCAATTTAACTTTTTCTTCGACTCCGGTTGAAGATGTTTTTTCCATTGCTTACATTACTGATTACAATATTCATGTCTTCTTCACAACCTATTTTAAAATAGGGTTGAAGACTAGAACGAGAAAATACTGTGTTATAATTTATTTTACTGTTGAACGCAAAATATTAATGTGAAATATTTCAATAGCCTTTAATTTTGATACCTTACTCTATACGAATAAGGCTATTTGTTTTTTTTTAGTTCCGGAATATTCAGTATTGAATATTCCGGATGGAATGAAATGGAATATTCAGGCTAAATAAATGATGTCACCTTCATTCTTCGAAAGTTTGGGTATTAGTAGTAAAGATATACTTTGTACTGTCTTTTGAACTGAGGAAATGAGGGCGTTCTACATACTCCCATTTTTACCAGTACCGACTAAAAATAACCTGCGAAATGTGCTCCGCTTTTTTATTACCCGAATGTTTTAACGGCTTTTGTATTAATAAAAGCAATTACCTTTAAGCGTCTAAGAAGTAGCGGAGACAGTGAACAAAAAAAAAACAATAACGAGCAGGGAACTTTTCGAAGATTGAAAGAACAAACTCCGAATATAAAGTCGGAAACTCAGCAAAATAAATACGGAATAACAAACAGGTGTTTAGGGAAGACGTTCGCTCCCCGCACCCGATCCTTATTTTATTAGCTGCCTCAAGCCCATCTAAGACTGTGTGGTACTTAAATGTATCGTATTTGAATACCATCGTAAACTGCCAACAAAATGTGTTTAAATTGAAAATTTCTTCGTAGCAATGGAAAGCGAACGTAACACACCATTCTATACGAATATAATAAGTAATTTATAAACGGTACCGCCTGCAACTTAATTAATCATTACACCGCTTCGTATTATCGTTTGGCAACGTTGCATGAATTGTAAAAGGCTATCTGGGTTGGGGTGTTTCCAAACTTTATGGTGTTCGACTCGACCCTACACAAGGAAAAAAGAACAAAGTTTCCGACTCCCTGCATATTAATATGTCTGTTGGAGTATTAAACAGTTCAGCATTATTATATCAGTCTCGTTGTTCTCTAGAGGGGTTCGAAGTCTCGTGTACAGGGTAGGGATGCTTGTTGAAAGAGGTTTTTACTTTCCTAAGTGATCAGCAAATGTGGATTATTTTCTTTTTCTAATCCGTTCGTGACCCGATTGCACAATGGTAAAAAACGTCACGTATCGATACTAGTAAAAGAGCTTCAGTCGTTCACTTGAAAAACACTAATTAGATAAGTAAACTGTCTCAGTTCCCTTTTCTGCACACGTAGGTACGCAGTTTGAGGTGTTTGTTAAATTACTTTATCTTAGTTTTAGAGTTAAAAAACGTTTTTATAGCTTATGTTGGGATGTTATTGTATAGGATCTAGATTCAACATAATAATTTTATTAAAGCTTCTTACATAACTTACCTCACGAGAAGGGAGTTTTATTTTCCAAGAAACAGGAATGAATACAGAGATTCGGAGAACTAATCACCCAGGAAGATGTAGGTTGGTGGATTTATTAACTTTAAAATTAACTTTTAATTCCAGTCAAGTGTTAGCCCTCCAGAATTTTTAATTTAAATGTAACATTTTTCCTGGAAATGTTTCACAAGATCCTTCAAAAGGAAAATAATTGGCAAATTCCAGCATGTGTCTACCCGTAAATGTTTTCTCTCCCGTCAGAAATTCTTTGGCGTCTTAGAAATATTTGTTAGACGGTCCTCAAAGCTGCTCTAAAATGTAGTAATATATTTTTATCCAAGGGAATAACAGGTTTCATTGAGATATGAGAACAAAGTTAGTGTGGTTGGTTAACGATAACGCCTCGTATATTTCATTCGCAGAACTAATATTTTACAAGATGGAAAATGTTGAAAAGTGTAACGGAGCAATATACGCATTGCAAATAGTTTTAATGCCAGTGTTCCACGATCCTAGATTTTAATCTAGAAAAGCAGTCTTTTTTATTGGTTTATTGTCTAAAAAACCAAGGTCTACTTGTTTATTATTTTTGTATCAGAAACTTGCTTTATAAAGGCATTGGTTTTGCAATGAATATTCAGCTTACATTTGTTTTAGATTCGGCTGTGGGTTTTTAGTTTACAATAATAACGTCAATTAACTGATTTATGTTTACACACACTGTAACACATATTTTAAAAGAGTGAGTGTGGAGTTTCTTACCCAATCTTCTCTATAGGAAACTACTTTTTGGAAGCGGTAACTAGAATCATTTTCATATTTAATTTAACTTAAGTTTTACGCTCAAAAGTGTTTTATAACGGATTATTTGAAATAAATTAGTTGACCTTAAAATATGTTTTGGCGAGTACATACTTCATTACAGTACTGGGTCGAAAGTCAACAGTTGCTCTACTGATTTATACAATTATGTTTATTTACTGTAACGTCTGTGTACCGTTATTATACAATTTTATTATTTCAATGAAAGTCAGATATAAGATTCTAAACAAACACAACGTTATACAGACGCCAGCGCATCAAGCTACATAACATGAACCTTATTCTATTTGCAATAAAGTTGAATACTTTTCAAATGAATTAAATATTGGGGTAGCTAGATTTGCTGGCGTCTGTATATAATACCTATTTCAAAGGATTCTAAAATGTCTTCCGTGCTCAAAACCAGACAGAAATAACTTACTGCTAGCCTGTTTGATATAAGAAATCTTCACAGATTTGACCGAGTATCTTCATGGTGAGATTTCCAAAAGCAATATCGCCATTGCCTATATACTTACTTTTGGGATCAAGCGATACCTTTCTACTCAACCTATGTTCACCCCGGATAACTTTAGTTGTATATTTAATTAACTTTATGTTTCGTGGCACATAAAAGCTCGGCGGGCGGCATAGAAAGGCTCACCGCAAGTTGAATATCCCTGTTTTAGACGGCCTTCTGAATTATATAAAGTAATAACACGCTTTTGCACGCGGGTGGTGAACATTAAGGTGTATAATCGTGCTGTTGTTAGTACTGAATTTTGTAGATAGAATTTTTATGAAAAAATATTTAATAAAAGTACAGACGCCAGCACATCAAGTTACCCCAATGTGTCAAATCTTCCCAATTGAACATGAGTCATACTCCGTTAGACATAAAGTTGAAAAACGATCAAATAAATTTGACACATTGGGGTAATTAGATGTGCATTAGAGACAATATCCTATCGCAGTGTACCTTCTTTGTTGCAATGACTGTCAGAACTTAGGTACTTAACACCTTTGGTAACACCTTCACGACAACAACTTTGTTTATGCCAGAATATAAAAAAGTAAAACGACATTACGCCCGTCTTATCTAAAGAGTTAGGCAGTTAACCATTATGTTGAAGTCCTTTTCCTGAAAGTCGGAAAGAAACCCAGACGTACAGCAACTGTATATTCTAGATACCCATAAGGTATCTGTCCTCGACCCCGGAATTAATAATAATAATAATAATCCTGCAGCGTGATATTTTTATGATCGGAAATTTAATCGTTTGCGGTAGTTCATATCCACGATTGTAAGTCATTCAATCCGTTTTCGCGCATAGTTGCAAAATCCGTATGTGAAAGCACTTAATTCCCCTACTGTTTGGTTTTTGTTGGTTGTTCAATTTGATCCTACCATTTCAACCGATGAGCTACTGCCGCGAGCTTTCTGTGTATTTATATCAGGTTTGTGTTTTGTCTTAGCCAACATATTACTTAAAAAACTAACTAACTTTCTTAGTGTTCTTTTATTTTGATTATTGATTCAAAATTAACTGTAACTAGGTATGTATCTGATGCTAATTTGTTTATTTTATGTTTTTAATTGTTTAATCAATTTCCACGTAATACTTTTCCTTCTTTTTTCTTTCAACAAGTTAAAAATCTGACAAAATAAATTAATACCTACGTCATTTTGACAAATAAGTGTTTCCTTTTTATACTTACTTATAAGGATGTTAATCACCACTTTTAGTATTTTAAAAGCAGGAAAATACTGATGCTTAGATGGTTTGGTCACGTTGAAAGGATGGATGAAAGGCGACTAACGAAAGGCAGATGTAAGTGGGAACGCCGGGAGGGGACAACCTAGAAGGACATACATAGACCTTATTGGTGAGGTGCTTCAGAAAGGTCAGGTGAGTAGTACTCGCAACCGCCGTGTGTGTATGACAACATGTATGAATGTAAACGAAGCAAAAGAAGTATGTAAGAATCGTAGTATATGGCGCTCTGTAGTTTCTGCCTACCCCCATGGCAAAAAGGCGTGAGTTTACATAAACTCACGCCTTTTTCCCATGGGGGTAGGCAGAAGACATACAAACATACATACATATGTATGTATGTAAAAGCAGGAAATTCCTTCGCAATTACTATCACATTGTCAATTTAATGGTAGAAGCAGTCTTTTGAGGATTGGATATCAATCCCAATGAAAGTGTTAGCAGAACCTCAAATTATTATTGTCAATTCTTGACGTCGCCACCACGAACGTAAAATATATTGGTACCCTACTGCGACGTATATTCACCTAAAAGATAAAGAGTTATAGCATTACAGACTGAAATAATATTAATCCTGGTTGGATTTAAACACTGAAGCAATTTTAGAATGGTTTAAAATATTATCATTTGTTAAGGTTGCATACATTTTTTTGAGATGCACTAATATAAAGACGTATGCTCATAAACCTACCGGTCGATTCAGTAAAAGATACCCCTTAAAAACTTGAGTGAAGTGAACTATCAATGCCTAGCTAGCATTCATATACTAACTTCACCTACACGCGGTGATCTTGACAGATTTGGCCCTATGAGGAAATTTTATTTTTATTTATTTATTTATTCAAAAACCAATTACCTTGTGTGTGAATATTAATTTTATTTTATTTAACATAAAATAAATTACCGTTTACAGAATTGCATAAAACATAAAATAATAAGATCAAGGGCTTGATCCAGAAGGCAGTAGGTACTCCTAGACACGGCGCGCAATGTTAGGCGTTTCCTCTCTCAGGAGCCCTGACCACCGCTAGCTTGGACCCTGTTCCCGATACCGGTGGGGTAGGTACTATTTTTTATATTTTTAAATGTTTTTTTTTTATTTTTAATAATAATAATAATCATTTATTTTCAGACATTGATGTCCATAGAAATATTTTCAATTTTCAAATTAACAAAATTATCATAATCAAAATAAATAACACGATAAATAACGACTTCCGAATTTAGAGTTATTTTAGACCGTTTAGTGTTTTTTTTGAAGTCGGTTTTATTTTTTGCAAAAAAGTTTTTTATTTTTCCATTTTTAGTTGTTACCATAAAAATATTTGCCATGAATTTATTTTATATTGTTAATTGTTAACAATACATGTCATCATAATAGGGTTTTCCACTAATCCCTAATAAATTAAAATTAACATACCTAACTGACGAAATCTAGGTATATTGTACCCTCCTGCGTACCCCAGAATCGTAGTATATGGCGCTCTGTAGTTTCTGCCTACCCCCAGAGCATACAGGCGTGATGATACGTCATTATGTTGTATAAACAATAAACATCCAAGCGATTCCAGCAATCACGACAGATTTGCTGTTTATTTTTGAAGAGTTCCGTTGTATATCTCCGAAGATCAGCACCAGATCTTCACCAAATTAAAATGGGACCACCTCAGGAGTATACTCTTTCAAATAAAAAAAGAATTTTGAGAATCGGTCCACAAATGGCGGAGAAATCAGGTAACATACATAAAAAAAAAAAAAAAAAAAAAAAAAAATACATACACACGAACATAGAACCTCCTCCTTTTTTGAAAGTCGGTTAAAAATACAAATAATCATAAAAATAACACGAAGCTCATAAAAATACAATAAAAAGGCATAATAATAATAACTTATAAAGAATAAATAAAAATAAAATAAAACAGCTGTTTTTCAGCTATCCAGAGCCGACCTATATTTTTAAATTTTTGTATTTAAATATTTAAAAATATATTAGATATGTATGTAAAGTAAAATAAAGGAAACAATAATAAAACATAACAAAAATAACAATTTCAAATGTAAGTAATAACAGTGTCCAAAATAAAAAAAAACACCAATTATTAATAAAACAAAATAATAGAGTAAATAACAGCTATGTCATGCAATCTTAAAGATCGTCAAGAGAGTAGAGACATTTCTCTAACAGGAATGCCTTGAGCTTTGCTTTAAAAGAACCTGTATAAAATGCGCTTTTTAATTCAAGAGGTTATTTATTAAATATTTTAACTGCTTGGTATAGTGGACAATGTTTGACAATGTTAAAATGGCCAATGGTGGAAGGTTGCCTGACACAATCTATGAATAGATTACTTAATTATTGACGGTGTTTAGTTAGGTTGCTGCAAAAATTATGTGACGACAGTCAATAAAACTTACTAAATTAAGAAGTACAGTCAGATGATTCTGATGAAAATATTCGACTTTGCACAAAATGCAACGCCACACGTGACAAGCTTAGTTGACATAGACGGCACCGTTGCTCAGACGAGCTGGAGTTGAAAGGTTTCGTCTGAGTCTCTGGGGCATTCAGATATCCGTCGTCAATATTCACCAGTAGCTTGCCACAAGCTACTTTGAAATAGGTATCATTCAAGCTTGAGGGCATTTAGTGACATGTAAAATTTGAATAGACGTGCAATTTTTGCGAACAAAATTAAGCTATTACAAAAATCATAATACGAAGTGATAAAAATAGCTGGATGACTACCCGTACGAGTATCGTAAATAAATATACGGTTTGTCATGCCGGATGTAAGTATGAGTGAACAGACTGTTCGGTAGACATCCTTGACTTGACAATCAAAACGACATGGTATATCTAACAAAGAATGTATTGTAATATTTGATATGACGTGCATATCGAAGATTACGATACGTCTGGGAGTTTCATATAATCATGAAAATCTATGAGTAACGACGATGACACACTCTTTAGAACATATAGCGATAGAACTGTCATTATTGTAACATGTTGTCACTATTATTTAAAGTCTAAGGGACCAACATGGACTAATTTAATGATTACCTACTCAGTAGATAATGTGTAATGATTATTAAGAGAATTTATTTCTTAACTGATATACAAAAATGTATTTAGTTGTTAAGGAAAACATTTTGTTTTAAAACAGATTGATAACACAAAGAGCTGCTAATACAACTTTTCGGAAGCACCTCCAACATTTAAGACATAGGTAGGTCAGACAAATATTAACTGAATTATTACGAAATACACCTTTATGTAACGATCTCAAAGCAAAAAAATCCATAAGTGATCAAGTATGTTAAAATAATCTACCTATTTGCTATAATGTGACCAAATCGCTCAAAATATTCAAGTTTCATTTTTATGCAATAAAACACGCAACATTGCTTTATACTCTGAAACTCATTTTTGAAATAATCTTCATCTGCCTAGCCTTTTCTCAATTATGCTGAGATCGCTTTTAGTTTAACCGGATCCAACTAAATATCAAAATTTTACTTGGAGCCACTGCTTATTTTTTTGACCTCTGAAACCTCTCTCTTATGTACCTACCACCTAAGTTCACATTGTGGAATGCAATAATTATATTGAGTATTGAGTATTGAGTAACCTATTCACCGCGTAACACGTTACCCTATGGTTATTCTAGTAATTAGACTTTCGAGGTTCTAACGTAACGACTATCAAAGATCCACAAATGACAACTGAGACCAACGGCTTAACCGCAAAAAGGGACATTCTTTTTACTTTCTATATGTTTAAATCTTTTATTTTCTTCTATGTTATCCTGTACACATGTTTTTATCCTTGTAGGTATGTGTGTACATGTCTGAGCAAGTAAATATATTTATCTATCTGTTCTCTTATTATACCTGGACCGCAATATATCTTTATAGACAGCATAAAAGGAGCCGTACTTTGCTCATTTTAGCCAATAATAGCGGTCTTTCAAAGAGGCTAATATCATCCTAGATACGCACTTTTGCTCATTATTTGGATGAGTAAACTCTATTCATTCGCCTAATACAATCTTGGATAAGAAGAATATTTTCTCATAAAGTATTTATTACTGTGCGAGTCTGAGTCATTATTTATTTCAAACTGGTTGATCCGACAGTTAGGTGTTCTTTTCACATTTCAATTTTGACAAAAAACGTTAAACAAAACACACTTTTAGGTTTTTCCAGAATCATAAAAGTCCTTTTTAAACTACCTCAAACATAAAAACAGTCAGCAAAAGGTCTGGTTGTTCTAAAAACTTGCACTTCCCAACAAAGAGCATTTAATTTTACACAGTTAGGTATGTTTGCAATGAACTTAAAAAAATAGAAGTAAAGGTACAGTTTCAGTTATTTTTTGCAAAGAAACATGTAAAATAATATTTGTAACAAATCAAAACACATAACATCGCGCTTGTTTTTTCCATGAATGTATATGTATAGTAAGTAACAGCAGTAACATTTCGCCAGTGATGTTAAACAAAAAAATGTTATAAAAATACCAAGATGGTAAGCCTTACATGCCGATCTCGGTTTTATTAACGTTGTACCTACGATGTTCTGTACATGTAAAATTTACACTAGAAATAAAAGAAAAATGCATCGAGTTAGACAAGAATGTTGTGCTCAGATTTTACTGAAAGTAACAGTGCGCGATTATAGGCGGGATATAGCGCTCTTATGCACGTTGCGTAGTTGCACATTGTGTTACCTAACCGATTCAGCACACTTGAGTCTGGATAGTACAGAGGCCAGCTCATCAATCTAACCCTATGTGTCAAATTTCTTTGATAGTTTTTCAACTTTATACTAAACAGAATAAGGTTCATGTTCTATTGGGAAAATTTGACAGTTTGGGGTAGCTTGATGTGCTGGCATCTGCACATACGCAAGCATATTGATGGTTACGAAAACGTTTAATCATAAGATTAAATTTAATAAACAAAATGCAACTTAGGTAATGAAGGAGAAATACTGTATTAGTCTGTTAAGCCTTCCTACAATGAAGAAAAGAAACCAGTAAGTATAAGCTAGTATTTTATTCTATTGAAACATTGTAACCGTATTCCTACGTTAAGTCAGCTTTGACGTGCTGATGTCAGTAGGTATGTGGCAAGTATACGACTAGTTATTAAAACGCAAGTGTCAAGTTAAATAGAGCATTCGCGCGTGGTCCGATAAAGTGGCAGGATAGACTAAGAGCTAGCATCCCACTTCATTGCGAAGTTCATGAGGTATAATTTAGATGATATGGCTAGGGAGGAGGTGTCTATGATGATAACGGTAAATAGATGAACCCATGTATGAAAAGAGAATAGGTACTACATGCTACACCGACCCAAAATTAATTAAGATTAGGGCAACAGGACTGTCCAGGATCTGCCATACTAATTAATCCTCTCCTAAAGCTTGTAGCGTGACTTTATGCACCTTATAGCCTTCTTCAAAGATGAGTTCTAAGATGAATAATGTATGAAGCAGTTGGTTATTGAAAGGAACAGGTAACTTTTTGAATCTCACACACGTTTATGTTAGATTTTGTATTAGGCGTTTAGAGAGTTACGTCACTGGTTAAAAAATAGATACTTGTTTATCATTTCGGTTTATCGGTCCATCTTCAAACAATGTATATTAAATACTCTAAATATTAAAAAAGTCATTCCATTAAAAATCAAAAATATTACATTATTTAAATTACTTGCGGAATAATAACGCGAGCTTCTCGCCTACACTATGAAGGCTTGCACTGTGCGCCAGAGTGTCGCGATGGGCACGAAATGACTCGTGAACTGATAACGGACAACGTGAACAGCTTATAAAATATACCGAGTAGTTTCAGAGAGTAGACTACTTATTTAGTTGACATTGAATTATTTAAACATTAGGCTTATTTATTGGCAACAATCAAACTAATTAAAATAAATTAAACATGTACACTTAAATTAACTACAATTAGAATAGTAACAAAAAAAAAACAAAAACCCCAAACAAACCAAATCTAGAAACATTTTCAAATTATTTGTCCGTTTTAAAAAGCTAAGTGGCATTTAAATTCAGGTAATGATGGAAGTTCTTTGGATTAGATGTGGGTAACAGGCTTATGCGGTTAGCAGAAATCCGCTTTAAACAAACTAATTGCACAAGTTAGTTCGTTTAAAACCTGGATTTAGTCAGTAACATAGACAATGTTATGCATTTTCGTACGCTGACTGACAACGCACAGCCTCGAAGCACAAAACTTTGTTTTAGTTACTTATTTTTGAATGTGAACCTGGTGAAACTGATGATAATTGTTCATGATTTTTATTGATAGAAAATGTGGTCTATTTCGGTCCAACTTCCCTATGAGTCAGTATACCATTAGCAAGAAACACCAGAAAAAGTGCAGCTGTTTACCTTTGCGGTTTACCAAAGATTGATCGAATATGTAATCCTATTCGAATCAAGAGAAACGGGGTCTCAGGGGTATATTTAGGTACTCGAAGCGTCGATCGGAGAACAGTGATTGATGGACGTAATGATATGAGACAATATAATTACCCACACCTACATATATGTCGAAATACTAAGACGAATTGAGGTTTTCGCATGTTCGACGACATTGAGAAAAAACCTTAAGTACAAATTATTTAAAAAAACATCTTATTGAAACAACACCAAATATTTGACAACATAGCCAATCGTGTCGCAAATATTTGACTAAAGTTCGATACAAAGCATACAAGCCCTGTTAACATATTATATACTTAATAATGAAGGGGAGGACTTTATATTGACATAGTCGGTATTGACCGTCTAGGTCCTTGTAATTAAATCGCGGTGACTCAGCAAATCTATTCGGATTAGGAATATCAGTAGATACATATAAAGCAAAGTCAAACCATTTATTTTAATTAGGTCGTTATAAGGCACTTTTGGACGTCAAACTTAAGTTAACTTAATTTTAAAAATGATTCTAGCTGCTCCTTCGAAAAAGTAGTTTCGTATGGAGAAGCATGGGCAAGGAACTCCGTACTTACTCTTTTAACCTTTCAATCGTGTCAATTAGAGACATAATGCACACGCGCGGACACCGGTGTACGATGCATCTAGAATAAAAAGTGCTATACTAAGATAGGTTTAAGGTAATACAAAATAAGCAATGGAATTGATAATTAAATTATAATGTTGGTAGAAGATACATTCTGCTCACATATTTACAAACGTAATAATATTAATCCTCTAATTTATAATATGCCTGTTTACCAAGAGTACTTTTATCATAAGTTTTATATTTTCTTTTATTAAGTTTTAATATATAGCATGGTATTTTGTTGTAACATTTAACACAGTACCCCATACTGTTTGTACTTTATAAAAATTGGTCTGATTGTTTAATGAAATTACTTGAGAGTTTTCTTGGAATGTGCTTATTATAGAATTTAGTATTATAGAATACACCTAAGTAAGTATCATGTAAGCTATTAACAGAAAGGTATATGTGTAAACAAATAAAGGTAGCTTTCTTTAAGATTTTATGGCCAAGAACAACAGCCATCATGGCAATTAAGGGACATGTAATAAATTTAGGCTCCACATTTTCAACGGCTAGGTTTTTGCCATCTATGTTTGGGTCATCGGCTTAACGTCCAAGAAAACTCTCAAGAAATTTCATTCAGTCGTCCATTGACGGGCCAATCTCACAGTGAACCTTTATTTAAGGACCATGCGCTTGTTATTGTTTAGCCACAGTTCTTCCTTCTAGAAGTTGATAAAAGAAAGATATCTCGATGAATTGTATAATTATAATTGTAAACCAAATGGCAGCTAGTAGCTCTGGAAGAGCAGAAGAGCTGGAAGTCTTGGAGAGAGACGTATGCCTAGCAGTGGGATGAAGGTAACAGTAGTTGTAGTAGCGTAAAAACCAGTATGCATCAAGGAACAGGCGTGTGTCGCTAATTAATTTTAACTAAGATTTTAGTAATTCATTTTAGGTTGATTACAAATTGCCTCGCAGCCAAAATCATGGATGGCCGATATATCTATCAAAAACAAGTACAGGCGTGGTTTGAAAAGTCTTACAAAATCGAATGAATTCAAACAAAGATTAGTCTGTTAACAAATTGGACGAAACAAGACTTACAAAGCGCTTTATCATCACTCAATTTCGTTAAGTCAATCGTAGAGCAAAACTTAAATTGAAAACATAACGAGAGATAATTTACGACAAATAGACCCTTTCCCTCAAGCGAAATAAAGGGAGGCCTTTCAGACCGGAGTATTTGAGACGAGCCTGTATTCTTCTCACGAGTTTCGTATTACCAACCAAAAGTGTATAAGTAGAGACGTCGGACGACCGATCTGAAGGCTTTGTAACTTTTGCTTTGACGCCAACCAGAATCTTTTAAAAGTTTCAGCGTCAAACCTTCAAACAAACAAACAAACTTACAAACTTCTGCTCTCGAAGCGTTGATCGATTACCTTTATTCAGAATTAGTTTAGTTGAAAAATTGTGATATTCTTCAAACAGTGCAAAAGGAGTTATCACGGGAAGACCGGGAACGCGTGCAAAGTTTATGAACTTTCTGTTAGGTGAATGTTTTTAAAGTTATAAGTAAAAGACTAGTCAACTGTAAGATATAGTCACACTAAAGCTGTTAACAGCAACTTTTAAGACGTTGTCTAGACTAACAAAGAAGTCAGAAAAACTGTTAGTACCGAATCTGCATTTTATATTTAAGATCTAGTGATACATTTAGCAAACAGTATTATTGTTTAATTTACATAATTAACATCAACTGAAATTAATTATACTAATTATTATGAATTGGCTTTTATTTTGCTTTGGTCTCTTTACACTGATAATAATAAACGGTTGCAAGTACATACCACTAAAATCATTATCTTAATTATTATGATTTATAATGTAACTTATTTTAATAAAAACATAATAAAAAACCCCCACCGCAAAAAAAGTAAAACGTTTAAAAAGTTAAAAATAACACTTTAGCCATGAAATTTTACGTAACGTCGGGGTACCGCTAAAGTAAGGAATGTTCCTAGTACTTGTTGGTATGTAGGTACTTATTTTAACGGTACCCCGACGTTAAGTAAAATTTCATGGCTGAAGTGTTATTTTTAACTTTTTAAACGTTTTACTTTTTTTGCGGTGGGGGTTTTTTAAATTTTTAATTTAATTTTTATTTTAAAAATTTTAAACGCATTAATTTTGTTTTATAGAGTTTACAGTTAAGAGAATTTTTCAGTGCATTCTTTGTAGAGTCAAATGCTGGTTAAAACGAATCCAAACACGACATATCTACTATTATTTTGTCAAGAGTCTACCTACAGGTGTGCTGGATAGCCTGGCTGCAGCATCAACTCATCCTGTTGCCATCAGTGCATTGTGTTTAGAATCAAATGCTGGTTGAAATGAATCCAAACACGACATATCTGCTATTATTTTGTCAAGAGTCTACCTACTGGTGTGCTGAATAGCCTGGCTGCAGCATCAGCTCACCTAGTAGCCACCAGTGCATTGTGTGCAGAATCAAATGCTGGTTAAAATGAATCCAAACACGACATATCTGCTGTTATTTTCCCAAGAGTGTATTAGTCTGCTAGATATCCTGACTGCATCAGACCAAATACACCATAATGTTGCTTATTAATATTACGCACATGGGTGTTTGAAATTTTAAGACACACATATGTTTTTTAAGTAAAGTTAATACCCATAGACGTCTAAAATAGCAACGGTAGCTAACACAACAGAGCTGATAACCTTGAACCGGCTGAACCGATTTTAATGAATCATATCTAAGAACCATCGCAAGAAACCCTGCTTTCAAATAAAAAAAACCGCATCTAAATCGGTTCACCCGTTTGGGCGCTACGGTGCCACAGACAGACAGACAGACAGACAGACACACACACATAGCGGTGAAACTTATAACACCCCTCTTTTTAACCCCCGACGCAAAAAGAGGGGTGTTATAAGTTTCACCGCTATGTGTGTGTGTCTGTCTGTCTGTCTGTCTGTCTGTCTGTCTGTCTGTCTGTCTGTCTGTGGCACCGTAGCGCCCAAACGGGTGAACCGATTTAGATGCGGTTTTTTTTGTTTGAAAGCAGGGTTTCTTGCGATGGTTCTTAGACCTAATTCATCAAAATCGGTTCAGCCGTTTCAAGGTTATCAGCTCTTTTGTGTTAGCTACCGTTGCTATTTTAGACGTCTTTGGGTATTAACTTTACTTACAAACATATGTGTGTCTTAAAGTTTCAAACACCCATGTGTGTAATATTAATAATCAAGATTATGGTGTATTTGGTCTGATGCAGCCAGGATATCTAGCAGACTAATACACTCTTGGGAAAATAACAGCAGATATGTCGTGTTTGGATTCATTTTAACCTGCATTTGATTCTGCACAAAATGCATTGATGGCAACTGGGTGAGCTGATGCTGCAGCCAGGTTGTCCAGCACACCAGTAGGTAGATTCTTGACAAAATAATAGCAGATATGTCGTGTTTGGATTCATTTCAACCAGCATTTGATTCTAAACACAATGCACTGATGGCAACAGGATGAGCTGATGCTGCAGCCAGGCTATCCAGCACACCAGTAGGTTGACTCTTGACAAAATAATAGCAGATATGTCGTGTTTGGATTCGTTTTAACCAGCATTTGACTCTACATACAATGCAATGAAGGCAACAGGATGAGCTGATGCTGCAGCCAGGCTATCCAGCACACCAGTAGGTAGCCTCTTGACAAAATAATAGCAGATATATCGTGTTTGGATTCATTTCAACCAGCATTTGATTCTAAACACAATGCACTGATGGCAACAGGATGAGCTGATGCTGCAGGCAGGCTATCCAGCACACCAGTAGGTAGACTCTTGAGAAAATAATATAGCAGATATGTCGTGTTTGGATTCATTTCAACCAGCATTTTATTTTAAACACAATGCACTGATGGCAACAGGATGACCTGATGCTGCAGCCAGGCTATCCAGCACACCAGTAGGTAGACCCTTGACAAAATAATAGCAGATATGTCGTGTTTGGATGCGTTTTAACCAGCATTTGACTCTACATACAATGCGCTGAAAAGTTCTCATAACTGTAAACTCTACAAAACAAAATTAGTGCGTTTAAAAATTTTAAAATAAAAATTAAATTAAAAATTTAAAAAACCCCCACCGCAAAAAAGTAAAACATTTAAAAAGTTAAAAATAACACTTTAGCCATGAAATGTTACGTAACGTCGGGGTACCGTTAAAATTAGTACCTACAAGAACTAGGAACATTCCTTACTAGGTACCCCGACGTGAAGTAAAATTTCATGGCTAAAGTGTTATTTTTAACTTTTTAAATGTTTTACTTTTTTGCGGTGGGGGTTTTTTAAATTTTTTGCGTTGGGGGTTAAAAATCGTATCCAATAGATTATAAATAGTCAATCAGTTATTACGGAACCACCACCATTTTTTGTTTACATTTCCATAACAGATATCTAAAACACTTATAGAACAAAACTTTTGTGGTTTAATGACTGAAAATAATGGATTGTCTTCCAACTTCCTAAGAGTTTAATGCGCCGTTGGAGTAGTAGATAAAAAGCAATCGGAATTTCTACCCTAGAGCACCAGTGGACAGCGATAGCGATGAATTGATTAAAATTCTTTTCTTAATAACAATTTTGAGGAAGACATCTGACGCTCAATTTCGTCACCGTAAGTAGTCTAATTTACAGTTCAAAGAGAATATACATAGAAGTCAAGTTACGTGTTTGTGAGTAAGAGTTAAACTTTGGAAGTATACATACGTATGTATATCTGATTATAAACAAACATTCTTTCACTAATAGAATTACTGCTACATTATTGGCGAGTGGGTTGTTTTATGTTAAAACATGAAACTTCTCTCTGGTCGCTGATAAATTAATAAAGTAGATATCTTGGTATTTTACCAGCAACAGATATATTGGTATTGACAGTTTGACAGCCATATCACGAATAATTATTACTTGGAATTGAATATTTCTGACAATAACGTGAACCGACGCATGACGGCCGCGTCAAGTTGTCAAGCTTCGACGTTCTCATGTCACCGACTCGTATAAGTGGTTTTCACAAGCGAAGTTGGTTGAAAAAAGTATCTGAGCAAAAATGTATGAACTTTAGTAAAATTACCGTTTGAAGGCTAACTAAAGAATAGCTGACAATTGCGTTATTTACTACTATTATTAACCCTATGCCTTAGGCTTGTAGGTATGCAAAATGCTCGTAATTATTGAAATTGCTTCTTAAATTAATACAATTTGAATTTTGCTCTTGTTTTGAATTTAGCAATGAATAGAGTTCAAACTATCACGAAATCTTCGTAGTTTAATTAAGTTATTCATATTCATAAACTAAAGTAAGTGATAAAGAAAGTCTAGGCTTATTTCGATAAAGATTCATCATCGTTACCTTAAACGAGTCCTCTAGTTGATGATAGCTTGACGGGCTTTTTTCCTAAAAGAAAACTTTTGATATAAGTATTTACATACATTCGTGCTCGTGATATTTTTTGATATTTAATTTACTTATTTATCTACTATTCGCAATGGCATTGTAGTATATTTTTAATAACGCTAAAAAACTGGTAGATTCATGCAGAAACTGAGTTGTTAATGGTATTTTGTTGATGTCTCTTCCAACCGTAATTTTATGTTCTTTTAACCTCTATTCCGAATTAGTTTAATAATCAAGGTGAAAGTAGGTGCGCTCGCGAAGTTTTTCGTAAGTACCCCAAATAACTACATCGTCGTCTCCCCGGACGGAGTGCATTTGCTTCGTTCGAAAAAAAAGTTTCGGTCAGGTTAGAGTTGCTCAGGTCTTTTTATGTGTATTTGGCAAGAGCAGGAAATATTTATGAACACCTACATAACATCGACCCACTAATGAGCCTGTCTGGGCATTGCCGGACTGTTACCAAATAATAATTTTCAGCACAAGATCTGTAAATCGAAAATTCAGTCTTAAGTCTTAAGTCCTTAAGTCATCTTTTCTCCTCCTCCATCAAGTCCATCCAAAGGTTGTCTGTAAGAGATCGCTTTTAGCGATAAGGCCGCCCATTGTAACGCATTTATGTACCCCTTAAAGTTATTATTTGTAAGTTTTTATGGTGTACAATAAAGAGTATTCTATCTATCTATCTATCTTGAACAACATACCTAAAGATAAATAAATAAGCGTGTACTTTATAGGATTTCTTTGGATATAGAAAAATATGACATGCCTTACTTGTTCCAGGTAATATTTTGTCTATACTAATATTATAAAGAGGAAAGGTTTGATTGTTTGCATTGAATAGGCTCCGAAACCAGAGGACCGATTTGAATAATTCTTTCACCGTTGTGAAGCTACTCTATCCCCGGTTGACATAGGCTACTTTTTATCCATGTATTCCCCTGGGACCGGGAACTACGCGGGTGAAACCGCGTGACGTCTGCTAGTAATAAATACTACTTTTTTAGATATTTTTTATGACAGAGACAGAGGTAGAAATTTTATCTTTACCGATAATTGTACAGACGCCAGCACATCAAGCTATTCCAAACTGTCAAATTTTTCCAATTAGACATGAACCTTATTCTGCTTGCAATAAAGTTGAAAAACTATCGAAGAAATTTGATACATTGATGTCTGTACCAACTAGTGAAATAAAGTTAATTTTTTAAATGTTTTAGCTGGTTCATTCCCGGTTTACGTAAGCTTGTCGACAAATCGATTAAACCATCTTAGTTTAAATTTTAAACAAGTCAATGTTTTCTCTAAGTCAAATATGCTATTTTGAAGCTTTAGAGTTAACACTTTTAAGGTAACCCTTAGTACCTTATATGTTTACAGAAGGAGATCGTCCTGTATATCAGTGTAGGTGGTAATTCATCTATATTATGTATGTATTTAGTAATAAATAAGTAGGTTTATCAATTGTCTAGTACCCATAACACTATCTCTGCCTAGCTTGGGACTAGGTGGCGTTGTGTAAAAGCTGTGGAATATGATGTTATTTATTCGTTGAATTATTAAAATTTTAGTATAGCTGATGTAAGTTGCGTCTATAATCCCTGTCGTCAAAGCTCATTTTTACTCTGGAGGTAAAAATGGTAGGTCCTACTGAATACATGCCCACAATTCTTTAAAAAAAGAACCATGTAAATGTGTTGTTGGTCTTTTTGTGTGAATATAAAATGAGAAGCGTAAATAAATAAGGCTTCTACACAAAGAACATTTACGTCGCTCAACGGACATGACCGCGACCCAAGAATGAATTAACTGGCTTTACCCTAGAAATTTTAAATCTCGAATGCCCAAGTTCAGCTGTTGTTTTGGACATAATATTAGAGGTAAATGAATCATTAGGTCACTTGAAAGGTCAAGTTCTGACCTTTTTGGATTTTATTGAATTTGTTTCTTTGATGAGGCTATAGTTAAACGTATGTAAGATAATATGTTTATTTGGGACACGCACAGGAATTTAACAGTTTAAAACCAGTTGAAGGGTATCATGTTGCCCAGTAATTGGGTTGTGAAGGTTAGATAGGCATTCGTTTCAGTAAAAAAACTGGTATTCAGCTACATCCAGTAAGACTGGAACCTTGCCTCAACATAGTTAAAAGCAAAACACACAGCAAAAGCAAAGCACAGTTAAAGCTACATAGTTAAAGCTAGGCATAATATGATGACGACACAGTCATAATTCAGTAAATTTAAAGTAGTAAAATTTAAAAAATATTTCAAAATAGATAATTGAATCACATAAAATGAAGATGCTCAAAAGGTACACAATAAAAAATGAAAATAAACACACCACCACATCTCTCCACAACAAATATAAAAAATTACCAAAAAAACGACAAAATGGAGCAAAGGCAGGAGTGGGTTTTAGCCGGTAAGAGTCCGGCACTGCCCAGACTGACGAAGCTTATTAAAAGTAGCAGTCACAAACTACAATTATTCTTTTTTTATAATGAACTCTGACGAGGAACGGAGCTCCCACCTCTTTCTGCCTAAGTTGGCCGGCTAGAGTGGAGATTCGCAAGAGCAAACGTGCTCGGAGGAAGGAAGCATTCCAGTAAGGTGCTGGTAGGGATCTTGACCGTACTTCCGGGATTGTCCTGATAGCCGTGGAATGCCGCTCCACTCCTTATGCACCTCAGATGATGTTGCCCTCTTGTCGCTACGTCACTTTGTGCTAGCGGCCGTTTTAGAGGGCCCATTATTGAGTGTGCAAGTCACCCCCTGTCATTTAATCTGTGTATATGTAACATTGATAAGGCAGGGGCCATAGTCTTTTATAGTTGTAGGTATTCAGTCCATTTTAGCTACGCTAACCTATAGTCTAGTACTTTTGTTACCATATTCTGCAATAGTCTTACTCCAGTCGTAGGTTTTCTTTGGGTGCACTTGTCTAGTGCATACAGGGAAAATCTGCGATTGGTGCCTCAATTCTTTAAAAACGACAAAGGGCCTCTGCGAGTTGGCTTCGGCTCCTTGTACGCCTTCCAAAGGTCCGGAACCCAAGGGTTCCGAGAAATAACAAGGAATAATAATAAACCATTTATTTCAGGTAATAAAGTTCCATAGATAAATACCTTAACCTAAAAATACATACTTACTAACAACACTTTTGTTACTAAAATCTTATAAAACTATGTTAGTATCACTTCACTAGCACGAGGTTATGTGCGTCCTTGTAATTTTTTTCCGCGGAAGCGACGGAACACCACATCGGCCAAAAACTTTCTTGCAGTACCAAATGGAGCATACACGTTGGGATGTGCACCACAAACCACCTAGAAGAAGAACCTAAAAGACGCAATAGAAGAAGAAGAAGAAGACGACAGAGGAGAGAGGTTATAGAAATGACCTTCGAACTAAGTGAAAGGCATGCACACCGTGATTAACTCCCCAATCTCCTTTAAAGGAGATATTTAATTATTAAAAGCAGCTGCAACACTTGGGTATATTATTAACAAAGGAAATATTTAACAATAAACACATGGGTAGACATACAAAATAAATTCAAATTTCCGGTTTTTTTTCTACAAAATGCGGCAAACAACGCTCACATGGCGTTACAAGTAGGTACCTAAATGCGTTTTATATCCCTCCCGACAAAACAATATTCAAATGGACATGTTATATATTTATACCTACTTTAGAAAGTGCACCAACGTTTCTTAACATTTAAAAATGTATCAAGGTCTTCATGAACACATCTCATTTTAAGAGGAGAGCGTATTTACATTTGCATGAACATAAAACAGAAAGGGCCAACAGTTCACATAATAACGTATTTGTTTAGTAACATGTGGACCTAGGGTTTCAACATGTTAAGAAAGAGATTCTTGGTAATCTTGATAAAAATAGATTCACGAATTCTTGCTTCTTTCCAATAGTTTTGACCTAATATATTAAAGACTAAGTACAAGTTTCATTTGCAAACAGAGAACATTTATCTGGCCTGTTGGTCTAGTAGTTAGTGACCCTGACTGCTATGCCGGAGGTCGCGGATTCGATTCCCACCCAGGACAAATGTTTGTGTGATGAGCGCGATCATTTGTTGTACCTATGAATTTAGAAATATATAAGTGTTTATCAGCTGTTTAGTACCCATAACACAACCTCTCAAGTTTAACTTAGGACTAAATGGCGTTGTGTGGAAAAGTTATGGAATATTGTGGAATATTTATCTTAAAGTGTGCCAAACAAAAATCGATTGGAATTTATTTTAGTTGATAAGCTATCAGAAAAATAAGGATTGTTTTTGGTGATAACATATATATCTTATCTTACCCACGTACCTTCTTATCTACATGATAAATAGTGGATCCAGTGTGACTAATGCCAATATAGATAACTAAATGGGATTTCCTTATGTTTTCGCGATATCCTTTTCAATCTTAACCTTGATTGTGATTTGTGATACGTTACTATTAAACGATGAATTGTAAGTTGAGACTACGATTCTTGTAGTTGCTACTCTTTTCCACCACGCTCGATTACGCGCCTATTACCGCAACATCAGAGAAGTCAGGTGCGTTAGTACTCGTAACCGGCGTGTGTGTATGACAACATGTATGAATGAAAACGAAGCAAAAGAATTATGTAAGAATCGTAGCATATGGCACTCTGTAGTTTACCCGTACCCCCATGGGAAAAAGGCGTGAGTTTATATATGAAAAACAAACATTGAAATGCAAGAAGACCGTTACGTTGACGCACAATATTTGCCGTTCATCGTCCATGTTAACTAACGCCCGATTACATTTTCCAACCGTTGGCCTTAGTGCGGGGGTTCATGCCTATTCGATCGTTCCAAACCCCAACGTGAACTTCAATTTGTACTGAAACTGAATAGGCACCGTCTAGCAGCGTGGCGAGGGGTCAATTTTCTTTAACCTTTCAAATCAAGGCAATTAGAGACACAATAGAAAGACAATGACAGCGTGGACACCGGTGTCCTCTCGGGGTAAAATGAATGAAAGGAAAGCCGACAAAAAAAAAACTATTTACTTAGATCAGTATTTGATGTCTCTCTTAAAGTTATCGGTCCACCCACCACCCTGGAAATCTTCGGTATAAATACCTAAAGTATACGTGGCAAAACGGGAGCGTGTTCCTCCGAACCTCCAAGGGAAAGCCGATAAGAATCGAGTTGTATGGACGCTTCGCCACTGCAGTAGTCTAGTGACAAAATAATTAAAAATATAATTATTCTGCTATTTGACGACGTCCCAGGGTGCCCACCCAAAGTGGTATTGCGTTTTTTAATCAGGGATTTACTAGTAGCAGCCCAGAGCCTGGATTCTTGCCCACTTGATGGCAATATGCTTATCCCTGATTAAATGACACTCAAACATAACTGGTGAAATGTGGGTGTACTATATTCACACCTCTGCTTAATCCTTCGGATAAAGTAGGCGTGATGACGATGGTGACCATATGCAGTAGGTATAAATTGAAATAATTGAAGGATAACACAAAAATCTAGTATGTATAATAAGGGTGCTTCTACACGGTGCTAGTAGCTGGCGCATATTGAGGCACTTGCGCAGGTTGTATGCATCGTAAACTTTACCGTTTAAAACATGTGCGGGTCTAACGACTCTAGCATGTACCAAAGCGCGCGCGCGGGTTACTTGCGCATGTAGCTCTTGACCATGAGCAAATAACTTGGGCGTACTGCTTGCGAAAGTAACCCAGGTCTTTGTTTCCTCCAATTATTTGCATTATGCACAAGTACAAGCGAGTAACTTGAACAAGTAGCTGGCGCATATTACTCAAGCGTGTAACCCGCATCTTTACTTGCTCCAGCTACATGCACCGTGTAAAAGCACCTTAACTCCCACTTCGACCGCAACCGTCTATCCGGCCACTCAGCTTACGGCACGTGATAGCCCTCATATGCAAAGCCATGCGATCATTCGCATAGTCAATTTGCACTACCACGTAAAAGGGCTTAAACCAGTGCACACCCTCGTGTATGTAGCGTATTGCAGAATGGCGCATGATCGTCACTTTTGCACGATTAGTCGTGCTACAAAACTGATAGGTAGGTTCGCACGAAAGCTGAGATCTGAAATTGCGTGTCAGAAACCGCTTGGGGCGACAAAACCTGTTTATCGCAGAAGTGTTAACAGGCGATTAAGGAAAATCGGTTTGCGCTATAATGATATTTGTGGGCAAAGGGCGACTACACAATGATATTTAGCGAATGATTGGAATCTGTAATACCCATTACCCGACACATTCCTAAACGTAACTTGGCTTGCTTGGGGCGTGTATTCGCCACCTTTATCTTTAATGAGCTTGCTGATTTCCTCATTAGATATAATAAGGATTGTAAAAATAATCATATTAAGGCGAGGACAGATTTGCAAATGTAGCTTGATACCCAGCGTGCAGCGTCTGCATTTTTCCATAATTTAATTTTGTTGTTGCAAGAATTTGTTTCGTGTGGTCAGAGTAGGTCGGTAAAAGATTATCCCATGTTCGTCAACGTATTGTAGGTTCTGACTTGAGTTTTATGTTGAATGAATCGAATTTATTCAACATTAAATTGGGGAATAGAGCTTGATGTTATTTTTTGACATTTCACATGGAAAGTCAAAAAATTCGGTATGAAGGTAGACAGTGTACTACCGGAAGATATATATATATATATATATATATATATATATATATATATATATATACTATCCGTCTTGTAGGCACTTGACGTGTGATTGTTAGAAATACCAATATCAAGATTATAGTTCTCTGATTAGTTTGTTATGTATACCGATCAAACTGGAACAAACAAGAAGAGCCAACTATGATTATAATGTGTTGTGCGAAGCGCGCTCTGAGGCTCAACGCACGCGTCACGTCACAGTAATCGATAAGCATCCCTTTTCCAAATGATTGATGTTCTAAATTGGGCCGTTAGTAAATTACCTCACACCTTGCGTCGTAATCCGACCACGAAAATATTTCTAAATACACTTCAAATTACGCAAAACTTGTACCTAATACAGATTAACTAAACAAATTAATAATGTAAAATCTAAATAGATTATTGAAAGAGATTTGTTGAAAAACGATTAACATTTGAAAACAAGGTATCTACTATTAAATGGTAGCTGCATGATGCTAAAGCAACAAATGGCAAAAATACGTAAAAATGTTGTCTTTAAACGGTTTTTTTTTATGAAAAATAGGACATTTTTGAGTACTGATACTTATTGATCACTCTACGATCACATTTCAAGAAGATACGTCGACATTTCCATAAACGTAAACAATCTTCTAGTATTTAACTAAACAAACATTACAGAACAACGAAATAATTACCAGCCCTTTGCCACAGCCCGGGTTGGGTTGGTTCTATCGAAATAATCAATTCAGTGAACAATAACAAATGACATAACACGGTGGTAATAATGCCTGTTATTAATAACTGGCCACTGACAGCGGTAGATAAGGTACTGGCATAATCAGGGACCAAGAAACATACCCATTTTATGTCCTCATTATCGTTAGGCAAAATTGTTCGCGGTCAACCTAAAACTGCGCGCCAAGTAGGTAGGTACAAAGGGTCAGTGAAATTAGTGTTTTTTGATGCTGTTGAAGGTTTTACGACATGAAAATAACCTAAAAAATAAATGGTTACCTTTATTGACGGCAAGGGCGTAAAATATAATGGTACGTTCAAAGTTGGCCGTGTAATATTGTTATTGCCGACGATAAGAAATAGATAAAATATAAAGTTCTATTTCTTTAGGGTCAAAATGTTCGATTAGAGATAGGGGGAATTTTGTGTTTGACTTAGTGGACAATAGATATAAGCAGAGAGATTTGTGATACTATAGAGAGATCGCGAAGAAATGGCACTGAAAACCTGTGATCCCATATCTCAGTAACGCCATCTAGAATAATTCATATATGAAAGCAGGACACAAGTTTCGGACAAATATTTTGATCGTGATGTCCGGTCTATAGGTATTAAATGTTTTTGTTTGTAAGCCATGATCGTAATTGATAAATTCTTACTTCAAAACTCTAGTGTACAATTAGCAGTAAAATTGCATTCGAAAACATTTCAAAAGTGTAGTCAAGACTTACACAAAGTTCCAATAAGGTATAATAAATACTTTAATAATATATCAATCGTTTAGACAGTCAAAAAGAAATTAGTATAAACAGCCAGAATTTATAGTGCTTACCTCGAGCTCTTAAGGCTCATAATCAATCAACACGCACGCACGCAGCTGTAATTAGCGAGTTCCTTGATAGATCACCGGAAGGCGCGCCGATGGAAACAATAGGACAGTTCTGAAGCTTGATTTATTTGCACTACTAACCATTAACATTGGGAATGCTTGTTTTGGAGGTCGCTAAGATTGTGTTTATTTGTTGAACAATGTCAATGCATTTTTAACAATGGTTTATTGTGAGGTGAAAAATTGTATCGATCTATACTTGTTAATGTTATCAATCTTCAAGTGCTTCATTCAACCTCTCACTCTCAACTGTATCATTTAGGTTGTACCATTAAACAACTTTAAAATCATAATCTAACTTTCTAATACTATTGTCGTCTATGTTCAAATAATTTGCACTAGATAACAATTAAATTTTATTGAAAAGTAAGGAAACAGTACCCACGAAATGCCGGTAAATGTTGTAATTAATTAAAAACTCTAACTTTCCTTGAATAATAAAAACATTAATAGGTTGCGTAGTTTTTAGAATACCGCGTGTAGGTTGGTACTAAAATAAAAGCATCATCCGATTATAATCTGCGATAAACTAATATTACATGGACAGTCGCATGACGCGTATTACATCATGTTACCTGACTAATCGAAATAATATTTAACTTATATTATAATTAAACAGGGTGTCTCATTCAAATCGGTCAGTATGGGAAAGTCTGAAACTATAAGACATACGAAGATCTGTTCTGAGGAACCATGTCATCGATTTTAATAACAAGAAAAACTGCATTCATACATTTTAAAAAACATCTGTACTCCGTTCGGGAATCGAACCCGGTTATTTTGAAAAAAATACCAACACTATCTCTATTTAGATATCGATTGTGTAGGTCTTAAGCAGTAAATGTCTGTATAAAACATGATGTCTAAAATTTACAAAATGCATTGTTTCCACATACCTACTTTAATTTATTTTAGTAGGTGCTCGAAGTGACCACCGCCTTTTTCAATACAATATTCAACACGTTTAGGTAACGATCTTATAATTGCATAGTGATATTTTACTATGGGCACGTCATGTAGAGGTCAAAATGATAATATGTGAATAGAAGGTTCTGGAACACGTATACTCCTGAGGAGTATGTTCCTTTCAGTAGTATTTTTAAAGACATTGATGGATGAACTTATCGATATCGACATGCAGTTTGTATATAGAAATCCTTAAGTACCTATTCGAACTAAACTACACAAAAACATACCAAGGAGTAATCAACTTGAAACTAAGAATTCTATAAAGTCTCTGGATCTTATAAATGAAAAAGTTTTTGATAAGTGGTAACTTCAAGCGTTCTGTGCTTATGTGTTTAAATAAATGATTAATTTACCAACTAAACTAAAGGTATGCAAAATTAATAATAACATCTGAGATACAGCTGCTGTTATTTCAATTAAATTCTTATTCAACGTTGGTGTGGCACCGATAAAGCTAAATCTCGAGCGTGACATTTCAACAACGGTCCGACAATTTAATATGAAAGGTTCTTAATAAATAATAGTCAAAGGTGACCTCGTTTTTAGCTCGGAGGCAGCCCTCACGTCAACTACTCACTTAACATTCAAGTTGTTAGTTAGTCATCAATTTTCCATCCCTAACGAAGTCTCTTTAATTAAGTTATTGTGACCCTCATTCCCGACCCCTTTATACGTATCGGGCAACGCCATTGAACTTAAATATAGTGATAAATTAGACTCAGATTTTCGAGAACATAATTTTCCATTAAGATACTACTTAGTCATATATCTACATGAGTGAAATTAAATGTCTGTCTAAGCGAAAAGCCACATCAGTTTGAAGTTCAAAGTAGCAAAATAACGTCAAACATTTTGAGAAAATCTTAATCAAAATATTCTATTTACAGTCATTATATTGGATTTAAAGGTAGGAATTCATTTATTTGATGAAAACTGTTCAGATGGTTTCGTTTAATATACATCTACCAGTTCATATGACTTACGTTAGAAGCAGACTTGAAGCACATAATACAACATTCTGGAATACTTTCGTAGCTGCGCGAAGGGATTCGGGAGAAGTTTGCAAACATTCCACTACTGTTTTGACATAAAAGTTTAAGTTGGGACCGGCGAACAAAATAGTTGGCACAAACAAAGATGGGATCTTGGTTACTTTGGTGGGTGTTACGAAAGGTGGTGTATGCTCTACGACATATTTGTTTAAACTAGTCAAAGTGTACCCTGAACTGGACAAGGTACGCTAAACTGGAAAGGTGATGTTTAATTAGGTGAAGTGTATTAATCGTAGTAAAATTATGTGTCTAGACTAGGGATTATTATGCGAACTTCTGCCGCGCTAGCGATAAGAGCAGTAAGTATGTTTTGTGTAGTTTTGAGTAATTGGCGCGCAAATTTTTTGTTACAATTTTGTTTTTCCGGACTTCTTTTATTTAGTTATATTAATTGTGATGACTGAAACATGTAGCCCAAATAAAGCGCTTTTATATTCTTCACTCAATAAAATCATATATGTATTAGAATAGTTTTAAATGACGTAAATCTTTTTATATCTAGTGTTAGTTAAAGTAACTGAAATATCAATTGCTTAGAATAATAGCTGTAAGTAGTAAGTTACTGCTGTTATTACAAGCAACTCATATACACACATCAAAAGTGTCTAGGGATCAAGCATTTTTATGCGGATTTCTTGAGATTGAGATGTGGCTTTGTAATAAATAAATAAATAAATATTTTCCCTATAAAAACATACAACGCATTGAAGACATTATTAGTGCTACTGTTTCCCTACTACTGATTAAAACCAACGTTATTATGGAGCGGCGACGTCATTTAAGCAGGGAAGAAATGCTCAGAGCCGTGGGAATGATAGAAGCTGGTTCCCGGCAACGTACTGTGGCTTTAGCTCTGAATACAAGTCAGAGTGTTATCAGTCGACTTTGGACACGATACCGAAGCACTGGTACCGTGGCTGAGCGCCATGGAGGACGGTATCGCTGCACCACACGGAGACAAGACCGATACATTCAAATCTTAACTCGAAGAGCTCCAACAATAACCGCCATGATGTTAGCCGTGAGGCTTCATCACTCTTCAGGGAACTTAATTAGCGACCAAACAGTCAGAAACCGCTTGCATGAAGTGAACCTTCATTCCCGAAGACCGCTACGGGTACCACCTATAGCAATGCACAATCGTAGGATTCGATATCAATGGGCTCTTGAACACAGAAATTGGGCAGAAGAACAATGGCGTTTCGTGTGCTTTTCTGATGAGTCTCGTTTTGGTATGAGACCGGATACAAGACGTATACGACACTGGAGAACCCCTGGACGCCAACAGCGATTAAAATCCTGCCAGGAAGTCCATCCTTATAGTGGTGGAACCATCATGGTATGGGCGGGTATTTGGATCGGCGGAAGAACTGAGTTGATTTGGATCAGAGGCAACCTCAACGCTCAAATTTATGCTGAGACGATTGTATCAGACGTCATCGTTCCTCTACAAGTGCAAATCGGTCCCTTATTTCAGTTAATGCATGATAATGCACGACCGCACACCGCAAGAGTTGTAAGACAGACTCTCGCCGCAGCTAACATCAATGTCCTGCCCTGGCCTGCTCAGTCGCCAGACTTGAACCCGATTGAGCATGCATGGGATATGCTACAGAGAAGAGCTCTGCCGAATATGGAGGGTATCCAGTCGCAAGAAGACCTTTTTTTGTTGTTGCAACGAACATGGGCGGCCATTCCACAGCGTGATTTGGATGAACTCATTTTGAGTATGCCAAACCGATGTTCTTGTGTTGTTAGTGTTCGCGGTAGAAACACGGATTATTAATTGTTTAAGTTACCCAATAAAATTTTAAAGAAAACTGTTATTTCAGTCTCGAACTTTAATGTTAGTGGTTCAAATGTCAAAAATCCCTTTATTAGGAAAATGGCAAATTTCTTTATTAATGCAAAGGTGACTTGGTTTATCGTTACTGTGACAAACGAAAACACTTTATTTGATGAATCCTTAAAGAAAATTTTAATTAATATCAATCAGGAGAAAAGTTATTGCAAAAATATATGTTGATCCCTAGACACTTTTGATGTGTGTACTAGGTTTGGGTTATAGCTTATGAATAAAAACAAAGTGTTAGATAAAAAACGTTTATGTTTATTAATATTTCTTTACTTACGTATTATTATTATATTAAATAACGAGGTTTCACTATCTGAGAACAATAAAATTTTAAGAAAATAGTCTATTACTACTGTTTCGTCAGATAGCGTGCTGTTCAAATCATCTTCCGGTACATAATCTTTGTCCCTTTCATCATCAGACTCGGCAAATGGGTCTTGCAGTAAGTCAGACAAACTAATTTCCTTTTCAATAGATAAATTTAACTCTTCATTACAGTACAACCTCTTTGCACGCAATCGCGGACGACACTGATATAATTTCACTGTGTAACACCGCGCCCGCGCCTCTCCCCCTAGCACACCATTTGAGTCCCAAAATAGTAGGCAAAATAGCTCTTAAATTAAAATCATTCTTGTATTATATCAGCGGTAATGGTATGTCGAATTAAAAAGCTGATACTTTAAGTAAATTGAACTCTCATTCAATAATATATTTGTCTTATTTTAGTCACAGTTTAATATATGATTATTACTGCTTACCTACAGTGTAAGTGATCAAGACCGAACGTGAAGTAGACCTTGCTTAATATAACCGCAGAATGATGAGTTACTGCAGATATTCTAAGTATTCAAAGAAGAATAAAAAAACAAACGTTACATAATTATATCCACAGTATGTTTAGTTACTGCCGATATTCTAATCGATTAAGACCGAATTAAAAACAAACTCTACTTATTATATCCACAGTATATTTAGTTACTGCTGTTCTCCCAAGTCATTAAGGCAAAATAAAAAACATGCCTTATTTATTATATCGACAGTATACACAGTTACTGCACATAATTTAAGTAAAAGTAAAACCTAAATGATAGAGCTTTACTTACTAACCTGGGGTAACTATACTTACTGTTGTTATGTTAAGGAAGATTTGTCATTTAGTGGACTTACTGCCTTTATCCTAAACGAAATTTACTGGTTCCCGATAAGCTATTAAAACAGGTGTCAGCACATCTAGTAGGGCTCATTGCGCTGATTCGGGATCAATATTTAACTCATTTTGTCAAAAATTTCACTTACTGCTAATATCGCTAGCGCGGCAGAGTAATCCCGTTGTCTTAACTAACATAGAGCTTACAGTAGTGAGTAGCTCATAGAGGACGTAATTATTGTAGATTCTGAATTTTGCGTCTTCGTAAAATTTAGAGGCAGGTATTGATCCTGTATTTAGACAGAGGTTACTGAATACCTAAATTTGTTTTATCTTTAATTTGTACATGAAATACACACATCAAAAGTGTCTAGGGATCAAGCATTTTTATGCGGATTTCTTGAGATTGAGATGTGGCTTTGTAATAAATTTATGATTTTATAAATTTATATGGATCCTTTTTGGTGCATTTCATAATTTGAATCAGGAACTGTGAATCAAATTCAAGTAAAAGATGAAAATCAGCTGTCAATATTTTCCCTATAAAAACATACAACGCATTGAAGACATTATTAGTGCTACTGTTTCCCTACTACTGATTAAAACCAACGTTATTATGGAGCGGCGACGTCATTTAAGCAGGGAAGAAATGCTCAGAGCCGTGGGAATGATAGAAGCTGGTTCCCGGTAACGTACTGTGGCTTTAGCTCTGAATACAAGTCAGAGTGTTATCAGTCGACTTTGGACACGTTACCGAAGCACTGGTGCCGTGGCTGAGCGCCATGGAGGACGGTGTCGCTGCACCACACGGAGACAAGACCGATACATTCAAATCTTAACTCGAAGAGCTCCAACAATAACCGCCATGATGTTAGCCGTGAGGCTTCATCACTCTTCAGGGAACTTAATTAGCGACCAAATAGTCAGAAACCGCTTGCATGAAGTGAACCTTCTTTCCCGAAGACCGCTACGGGTACCACCAATAGCAATGCACAATCGTAGGATTCGATATCAATGGGCTCTTGAACACAGAAATTGGGCAGAAGAACAATGGCGTTTCGTGTGCTTTTCTGATGAGTCTCGTTTTGGTATGAGACCGGATACAAGACGTATACGACACTGGAGAACCCCTGGACGCCAACAGCGATTAAAATCCTGCCAGGAAGTCCATCCTTATAGTGGTGGAACCATCATGGTATGGGCGGGTATTTGGATCGGCGGAAGAACTGAGTTGATTTGGATCAGAGGCAACCTCAACGCTCAAATTTATGCTGAGACGATTGTATCAGACGTCATCGTTCCTCTACAAGTGCAAATCGGTCCCTTATTTCAGTTAATGCATGATAATGCACGACCGCACACCGCAAGAGTTGTAAGACAGACTCTCGCCGCAGCTAACATCAATGTCCTGCCCTGGCCTGCTCAGTCGCCAGACTTGAACCCGATTGAGCATGCATGGGATATGCTACAGAGAAGAGCTCTGCCGAATATGGAGGGTATCCAGTCGCAAGAAGACCTTTTTTTGTTGTTGCAACGAACATGGGCGGCCATTCCACAGCGTGATTTGGATGAACTCATTTTGAGTATGCCAAACCGATGTTCTTGTGTTGTTAGTGTTCGCGGTAGAAACACGGATTATTAATTGTTTAAGTTACCCAATAAAATTTTAAAGAAAACTGTTATTTCAGTCTTTTTTTCGAACTTTAATGTTAGTGGTTCAAATGTCAAAAATCCCTTTATTAGGAAAATGGCAAATTTCTTTATTAATGCAAAGGTGACTTGGTTTATCGTTACTGTGACAAACGAAAACACTTTATTTGATGAATCCTTAAAGTAAATTTTAATTAATATCAATCAGGAGAAAAGTTATTGCAAAAATATATGTTGATCCCTAGCATAGAAATCTAAATAATAGGAGAAGTGGCATGGGGGCGTGTCGGTGTCTCCGCGACATGCTAAAATTGATCACGTCGTAAGCCGTCTGCGCGAACTTGTGTGCTTTCGACCGCGATTGTGACATTTTATAGCAATGCCGTGTTGTTCAGTGTTTTTTTGTAAAATCCAAAGCACAAATCAAAACTATGTAAATCACGGAATTTCTTATCACATGTAAGTACACGTATTTTACTATATTTGTCTATCTAATCATGCAAAACAACAAAACGTAATATATTTCTTGCTTTTACTATGTTATTTTTGTTTTCAAATATCACAGCGACTGTACTATTATTGCAATAAATACATTGCTCCGTAACCACTACCTAAGTTTGTCGCTAAGTGGCTGGACGAGCAATGTAAAAATAACACAACGATACTTCATTGAGCGGATGCATCGCGTAGTACGGCCGCTGCTTCATGCGACGAAGTGATAGCGACCGTTGTTTTTGTGTGCGTAAGTTGTATGGTGCATGGTAACGACACGCTGTGTTTGACAGCATAAGGTTTATAATTGATTGTGTAGTACGTTCTGTTTTAAGAAATGCGGGTGTGTGAGCGACTGCGTATCTATTGCTTTTACTGAACTGCATGTGTAGTAGTGGCCGTGTGGTAGGGGCAAAGTGGAGACACATGGTTCCGATACATTTTCGTCTAACGGGCATATCTCCTTCTTTATTATATCTATGATCCCTAGACACTTTTGATGTGTGTATTTTTAAACCCGTATGCATTTCAACCCTGAAGGAATAAACAATACAAAACATTATAAAGAACAAACATTACGTAACAATATATATTTCGAACTACATTCCGTGGAACATTCGAGAGCGATACAGCGGTAACTGCATCGGTTTTGATAAACTTTTAACGATTTATGATAGAAGCGGTGACGCGACGGCGATTCAGTGCAACCGCTCTCTATTGAATGGGCACCGATAGTTCCGCAATGCAATTTAAGTTCGCTTGCTATGTAGACGTTACACTAATAACAGCTTGAAAAGTTTTTATACTTATGGCCTACTAGAGCCAAACTCTGTGTTAAAGTAAGATTACAATATTTTTTTTTTTATTTATGGCGTAGCATTCAATGTGTTAAAACCTCGTATCTCATTCAAACTTGGTAGTTCTAAGCTGGGTTGGTATCAATGGTAGCCTATAGTGTATATAGGTAGTGCTCTAATTTTAATCTTAGTTTTAGATATTGTTTATCAGCAAGTGAATTTATGTATGCAATTCTAATGAGAAATAAAGTTGTTCTTAAACCGAATTCTAATGTAATGTACCTATTGGAATAATGTGAATCTAATTTAATGTTATGATATTATCCTAATTTTAATTTGATTCTGTGAAAATATTATTTTATTTTGTAATGTGAACCTATTTTGAAGTGCATGCTGTGGTCTCCTATAACTGAAGGAGCACACTTAAATGAACAATTGTATCAGTGTCTTATGTTATATCTGTGTATCCTTTGTTGGAGATCCAAATAAACAAATAAATAAATATCTATTAACTCTTAAGTTAATCTTAGACATTTCCGTTATCTCCATAGGTAAAGGAAAAAATCGCGAGGAAACCGAGAAATGTTATATAAATCTGAAATTGTAATACCCGCCTTGAACATGTGTAGTGATTTGCTCGTGTACAATCTGTTCGTGAAGAAGCTTTGACCCTGCAAAGGACAGTTCGGGCTAGTATTTCTTTTTAAATTTGAATGTTTTATCAATCTGTTAGTGTCTCAGGTAGTATTAAAATAAAGTCCAGACATTATACTCACCTTACTCATGATATATAGTACACCCAGAAAAACCACCTTAGTTACTGAATTTCGTTTCTTTATTTTTTGTGACTTTTGGTAGGTGGACCACGGGCAACTCCCGATTATAATGTATTCCCTAGAATTTGAATTTGATTAAAAAAATGTCTACGATACAAAAGATGGTTGGGTTCGTCTGTTGTATCTTAGACATTTGAAAAAAACCTAAGTATTTCAGAAAATTATTTAAGATATTATAGGTGAAGGAAAAACATCGTGTGGAAACCTGGACTTATAGTTGATATAAGTTTGAAATCGCCAATCCGCCTTGAGCAAGCGTGGTGATCAATGCTCGAGCCTTCTCTGTATGAGAAGAGGCCTTTGCCCTGCAGTGGGACAGTAACAGGCTGGTATTATTATTTTTTATTTATTTAAGATAACAACAGAAAGTTCAAAGTTATTATTTTTTAAGTTAAAACTCTCTGAAATAAAACTGTTCTCAAAATGACACTAAAACACAATTCAGGTTTATTCTAAGACAGTAGGTACCTACCAAATAAATTCTTGTATTAACAGCATTGTTTAGTGGCATTTTTAAGCTGTATGTACATGTGTTTTATGTTTATTTTAATGCCTGTTCGTGTTCACTGCTCGTATCCTGTATCTGTCTCCATAATATGACCTATTTCTATGCTTAATTTCACTACGATCCGTTTAGTCGTTTAGTCGTAAAAAGCCGACCAAAAAAGATACAATAAAAGAAAACAAACAGAGTTACTTTGTCATTTATATTACGTATTTTTTCCCACAGGGGTGGGCAGAAACTACAAAACGCCACCTGATTATAATTCTTACGAGTACATACTTATTTTGAGTTGTTCGCGTTATACCTACATCTAGTCAGAAACGCACCCCGGTCGCGAGTTCTACTCACCTACCCTTTCTGAAGAACATCACATCGTCAGGTTTGTGTATGTTACCTTGCCGTATAAATACCTACCTTTTTTAAATTGCTTTTCATTCATCCCTTCAACGTGACCAAACCATCTAAGTATTCTAGTATTCTTAAATAGTTTGGTCACGAAAAGAAGATGTAATTTCAGAATTCGAATAGGATTTTTTAAAATTTCTGCCATTACATCTTCTTATAAACCATAAAGTACACATAATATGAACAAATGTAGTCATACATGCACGTAAAAATGAAAACAGAACCTTAGAAGGCATTATGTTTCATGAGATAACGTTGTGGGTCGGGTTATAAAGGACGAATATGCCCAAAACGACGTCTGCGGGTCAGATTAAAGTAAATTTACCGTACCTACATTTTGGGATGTCAAGTAAGATACAACCGGCGTTAACTTTAATGCTGTACTTGATTAATATTAAATAAATCTTAAGAATAGCTTTTTGGTTGGAACAAAGACAATTAAATTTAATATTATGTGTTGTGGTAGAGGTAGAAATGATTTGTTTGTTTTCTTTCTCAAATACATCTGTGAGAAAATGTATAAAAAAATGTTGCATGCTAATTTAACCGTCGAAAAATCCCTTTAATTTACCTAAATGTTAATGAGTTTTTCGCGTATTAGGTACGAGAATGTCTTTCTTTATCAAAGCTGGTAACTCCTCGCAATATTCAATATTGTTCCTTTCACGTACATTGACGGCTCAAGCTTGAATTGTGCCTTTGATTGACGTATTGAATACAAACGGAGTAATGGACGTTGAAATTGCGATGGCATGAGCATTGATTGATAGATCCAGTTGCTTGTGTCAGTGCACACTAATATTAGTTGGTGGTGATTGTAAACTCATGTACAGAGTAGGTTGAAAATGCCAGAAAAACATTATTTTAATTTGATTAAATATTTTGAATGTGTCTACATCAAATGCGTTCTTAGAACCGCTCTATTCTATCGGGGCTGGAGTCATTGACCTAGTTTAAGCAATAGATCCTCATAATGATGACTGTGAGCAAATTTTACGGGATACTTCTCTTGGAACTGTCTTCAAGTTTCTCCTATATAATGCATATTAATATTAAAGTTGTTTTCATTACACTTGGAAGTTTTTTACCGGTGTTCCAGCTGCTCTCGGGCATTTACTCCTGATGGTATTAGGTATAATAGTTTATTATGCTAGTTATGAATAGTTAAATATTAACATTCTGTCCATCCATGTTTTTTACAAAAATGTACGAAACAGATACAAATAATAATAAATTAAACACGTAATTTTTCATGATAGTTACGCTTTTGACAAAAATAAAATAAAGGATAATTTCCATTCAGAATCACAATCAAATTGGCTCTAGTTTGGTTTAAATAATAAATTTACAGAGGTTTGTATGTGCCTCTGTTTTGAGTATAAAACTTAAACACTATAATATTGAATCTTCATTATTATACTATAGAAGCTACGTAGCTACTTAATAACCAGTTTCATTATAAAAATGAAACTATTTTCACGGAGACAATTTTCCAAATGAAAAAGATAAAAACAGTGGCATACTATAAAGTTTTAATGGATAAGAAAAATCCTCTTCTGTGGTCCGGTCCTGACTTAATTAGTCTCTAGGGCATCATAACTTGCCAAATGAGTGCTATTTTCCACGTGCAATATGAAATAGTAGAATAAAGCCATATTTTAAAGGTAAATAATGAGTTTTACAGAGGTTGGAGATAAATTTAAAAGTAGAGCAAAAATATTTCAGAGAACTTAATATGAAATAATGATTTATGTAAAATAATTATGAGAGCCGATAAATTTATGTGTTTTTTGTTTTTTTTTAGTCGCTTTAAGTTTATAAGGTCAATATGTTTATTAACGACTTGGTAATTTATGTACAGACGCCAGCATAATAATCTAGCTATCCTACTGACAAATTGTCGTAATTGAAATAAAAATTATTCTATTTTTGTAATCAAGTTGAAAAACTATTAAAGA
The DNA here is from genome assembly GCA_921972225.1 of Euplexia lucipara. Classification (NCBI taxonomy): domain Eukaryota; kingdom Metazoa; phylum Arthropoda; class Insecta; order Lepidoptera; family Noctuidae; genus Euplexia; species Euplexia lucipara. The sequence goes on from OV179148.1 coordinate 14,735,508, forward strand.
AAAATTTGATACGTTGGGGTAGCTTGATAAACTAGCCTTTGTACAGACGCTAGCACATCAAGTTACCCCAATGTGTCAAATTTCTATGATCGTTTTTCAACTTTATCAGGATAAGATTCATATTCAATTTAAGCTACACTTTGCGAGGTTAGTCTATCGATGGGTGACAATTTACTTATTACATATCAAGACTCCTACGTGCCTCGGAAAGCACGTAAAGCCGTTGGTTCCGGTTGTCATTTTTAGATCTATGAAAGCCTTTACAAATAGTCAGAAGCCCGAAAATCTGACAACCAGTTTAACCAAGGGGTATCGTGTTACCCAGTAACTGGGTTGTAGAGATCCGACAGGCAGTCGCTCCATGTAAAACATTGGTAGTCAGCTGCATCCGGTTAAACTGGAAGCCGAGCCGATATCTGAGAAAAGGCTAGGCAGATACGACGTGGAAGTGCTGTGTACTATAAAATACGCTGTCAAATTTTCCCAATTGAACATATTACCTTACTCTGTTTGCAATAAAGTTGAAAACTTTCGGAGAAATTTGACACATTGGGGTAGGTTGATGTGCTGGCGTCTGTACATCCAAAATAACATAGAAATGCATTTATGTAATCGGCTGCGCGGGCCTACGAAATTGTAACTACGTCACAACAGTTACGTCGCTGGTAGATTGAACTATGAAAGAAAGAAAGAAAGAAAATATTTTATTTGGACGCACAGAACATAAAACAAAAGAACAGCAATACAGATAAAAAAAAGAAAAGATTAAAAAACTAAAGACAAAAAAAAGACCTTTGCGAGGCCAAAAAGACGCCTATCTCAGCATTAGCTTCGACATTTAAAAATATAAATATCGCAGCGCTGTTATTCTGATAGGGCCCGTTGTGATGTCACGGACACACTCAAGTATGCTGCTTCGATCAATGTAATTGTTGGTTTTTTATGCAAAAATATGTGTTTGAAAAGACTAGGTTGCTTCTTTTGTTGCATATTTAGTTATTATTTTAAATTAAAATAAAACTTATTTCTGTTCATATTTAATTATATTAATTAATTATTTAATTATTTTGTGTGTATGTATTTATTTTATGTATGTTACCTGATTTCCCCCCCATTTGTGGACCGATTCTCAAAATTATTTTTTCATTTGAAAGAGTATAACTCCGGAGATCAGCACCGAATCTTCACCACCACATTTTAATTTGATGAAGATTCGGTGCTGATCTTCGGAGATATACAATGGAACTCTTCAAAAATAGACGACAAATCTGTCTTGATTGCTGGAATCGCTTGGATGTTTATTGAGGTTACAATTACATATAACAGTTACTATTTTATACTTTTTATGTAGACCAAACACGCGAATTTTCAAATTATTTCTTTAACAACCGAAACTAATTGCAAACGGGGCAATTTTAATTTGTACTAACGCTCGCTAAAGACGCCTTACAGAATAAAGGTAGCTACAGATTACGCGGGACGAGCTCCTTAACTCCTATCCGTGTGCTATCTACCGTGAACATTATAGCCATGAGAAGAATTGCTGTGCACACACCTGACGCCGCGCGTAAAAGTAAACTTAACACTTTATGAATGTCACCGCTATACATGAGTTTAGGTAAAGTGCAGAATTGCCTGGTTTAATTGTAGATACCAAAATTTGAAAATAACACAGTAAAAAAATTATCACACCTGTATATCTCTAAAGGTTAGGTAGAGGTGCTCTTATGAGACACCTAAGTATCGCCGGTTACATTTAATTCTCACTTCAAAGGGGACGAACCTATTACCACTAACAAGGCACTACTACAGAATATTACTTAAAATTCCACACAGAAAAACTCAATTATACTTGTCCGATCCGGGAATAATTTATTTATTTATTCTTAGGGATAACAACAGCATTCAACTCTTAACTAAGCACTTATCTAAGATAACATGAGTAGCCAATAACATTTATCCACGGCAGATACTTAATAATATTAAAGATGATTGGCGAAACTTTGAAGAGATCAGTAGATTAGTACAGGATTATAACCTCGTGCTTAGTAGCACAAGCAACAGCTAACTGATATATTTAAAGGTAGTTGAAACAGTCTTGAGAACCATTGCCTTTTCTGAAGAAAAGGCAATGGTTCTCAAGAAGAAGAAGATTTTTATCAGTTATAGTTTTTCTTATTTCGGTTCTAGTTTATGATGAGTTTTGTTGAAACAAAACTCATCATAAACTAGAACCGAAATAAGAAATGCAACATGAAAAATTAAATTTAGAATTTAAAAAAAACTAGAATTTTACGCAAATCCCGATTTCTAGCCTTTCCTGTAACTAAAACACGAGCATTAACGACCGTGCCTTACTACGGACAGGAGTCGAGTGGAGCCGCGTCAAATGTCTTGTAAATGTTGAATATGCTTTTACCTTCCTTCTTTATACGCTCAGCAACCCTAATTGGTAATTTCTGAAGCCAAAAGACGTGTTAGGGACAAGATCTTTTCCTAAAAGATAAGGAGTCGAACCGTGTGAAATGTTCTGTAATAAATGTCTGTACTTTAAGGAAATGCTGATTACTTTCTAGATTAAAACGGTCTTGTTCGTGATAAGGTTTAAGATGTTTCCTTTAACAGGAGCTATATCGTGTTATGGCACCAATTCTTTTGTTCAAATACTGAAGTTAATTTAGCCTATTTTCATCTAGAATTAAGAGAGGATGTTAACTTTAACAGCTGTTAAGTTAAATTACAGCATATTTAAATATAGTTGTCAACTAAAGCAATAAGCAAGCAAATAGACAAAATCAAACTTTGAAACATCGGCGATTTGCAAAAATTTTGCTTACAATAACGTCAAAGAAGAAAAAACACATAATAAAGTTGCCTTTACACCAGCCTGTTACTGTCCCACTGCAGGACAAAGGCCTCTTCTCATACAGAGAGCATTGCCACCACCACCACGCTTGCTCAAGGTGGATTGGCGATTTCAAACTTATATTTGCTATAGGTCCAGGTTTCCTCACGATGTTTTCCTTCACCGATGTCTATGATGTCTAAGATAAACTTAGAAAGTACATATTTTATGAATTGAAATAGTCACATTGGTACTTGCCCGGATTTGAACCACAACCTCGTGTTTAAGAGGTAGGCATCTGGTCTGGGCCATCACGACATTGAAGTAAACACATACAATTGTCAATATGGCATGAAGAATACGTACATGCTATAGTCACAGTTGAGAGTATTCTTCTTCAAAAGAGCGGTGAGAGCAAAGCGGTGTTCTGTGGACTCCTGAATACTGCGACACGATATCATCCCCGCAACATTGCAAAAATCAAAACAAAAACTAATTTTCTCAAACTCTAGTCTATTCTGATAGCCTAGTTGTGTGACTGGCGGACTGACAACTCATCTCAACTCGACTTTGGTCTTAGCGGCGAGCGGCGCGGTGCGTTTTACACGCCACATACCCTCAATAGCGGCTAGCGGCAGCGGGCGAGGTGGACGTATTTAGGTAGTCGAGTAGTAGTAGTAGTATTTAGTAGTCCATTACAGCCACAAAATCGTCTAAATTATTTTGTATATGAGTTCGCCGCCGAGTCCGTCACACCTACACAGCTATCCGCGCCGCTCTGTCTCGTGGCGTCGCGTCGCTCTTATTCGCTTGTACTTTTGATCTCGCCGCTCCCCGCACCGCGCGCCGCTGCAGCATTCGATTCCTTATTATCAGTTGATTCAATAAATGCTGTAGAAAAACATCCTATGAAAACCGGCATGGTTGAGAGATATTTATCGACGGCATGTGAAGTCCAGCCAGATGACAAGGGGCGGTTAAACACTTTGACACCAGGGTTGAAATCAAATCAAAATCAATCAAAATCAAAAGTCTTTAATCAAACTAGGCTGAGAATCAGCACTTTTTGAACGTCAAAAAAAAATACATAAAGACAGTCCTCCAAAAACGGCCCACCCCTCGTTAGTTGGTCACTAACCACACGATAATAAGAAGGATCAGAAACTAAGATCTTATCTTTCATAATCAGTCTACGTCCTTTACTCAATGTCAATTCTCTTATTTTATTTTCATTTCTGAATAAGGAAATAAACGCAATTGGTGTGTAATTATTACCTTATCTAGAAATACATTCAATTAGCGCTGTTAGTGTGGTTCTTTTTTATCATTACAAAAGATTAAACTTTTCAAGGCAGTTCTTAGTATCTAACCAAAGACATTCATTACCTACAGACCGGACAACACGAAAAAAATTTGGCTGAAACTTGAGTCCTGCCAGATACAAGTCTATGAGTTTTTTTTTGTACGCCGTAGCTCCGCTGCCGCTTCAATATTCATATATTATTCTAGATGGCGTTACTGAGACATAGGATCAAAGTTTTTGTATGACATTTCCTCGTACGTTAGCTCTATAGCATCTTAAATCTCTCTGTACCTAACATACGAGTACATATCTACATTAATGTGAAAAGAACACTCAACCAATGAGTTTTTTTTCGACTTGTATGTATATTTTAAGTTTATAATCATGACGGATCCGTGGACTTCACGATACCTACATCTTTATCTGTCGACTTTATACCTAAAAATAAATAAATAAGCCTCATATTTAAAAAAAAAATCTTATGGACCAAAAACTTTATTGGTTTTGCGTCAGTCTGTTTATTTGAGATAATATCCAAGACCAATTTTAACAAGAATTTTTAGTAGTTGTTAGGTACTGATGTTTAAGCTTTAATTTAGGAAAAAAATGGGTTCCTTGATAAACAATAAATTAAATCATTCGCGAATGAAGTCATGGGCAAAACATACTACATTTTTAACTGTGTAGTACCGTGTACCCAAATATGTTTTACACGAAAGTTCAATCAAATACCTACTATATGTAAGTATACACAATGTACCTTCGTACAAAAATCTACCTACCTTTAAAACATTCCACTGAATTGCGCAGTAAATAAAGAGAATTGTTATTAGGCAGCTGTATTAAGTCACCCAACATTTACTTACATCGTTGATTACATTCCATTTCATATCGCTACATTTTCCATTTAGAAATAAAATTGAAATGGAAATAACCTCAGCTCCACCTAGTATTTTGCAGCTTTCATTAAAGGTTGATGCACCTTTGAATAAACTACTTATTGAACCAGTCAAATTCTGATTTAATACGGAAATAATTTTTAGTAGCAATTTTCTGCACTAAATTGGATAGTTCTCTTTTTTTGTATGTCAGGGACCTAGAAAATTTAGATTCAGAATTGGACTCGGTAGGTGGCACTGCAATCAGGTTCGATACCAACATTTGGGCAGAACAGCGCCCGTCGGGTGCAGTCTTGATGGTTATGTACACACGGCCACACATCAAGCTATAAATTTCCAGTTTACGCTGACCTCGCATTTTACGGAAATCCTATACAATGCGAGATCAGCTGATACTAGAAATGTTTAGCTTGATGAGTAGCCGTGTGTACCTAAAGGATACTTACTTTACACAAGGCATGGCAAGAAGAGAGCCGGATAGCTTGGAGAAGCTCATTGTAGTTGGTCTCCTGGAAGTAAATAGAGACGATGACAGATGACGAACCCGATAGACAGATGATGGCAATTTGGCCCACAGTGCTAAATAGAAAGCCGATTTACTAGGCGGCCTCTTTGCCTCGAACTCGACTATGAACGACAACGGAAGTGACGTACTGCCTACGATCCCTTGGTGTGGATACTCTATGCCAGAGATAAATATCTCACAGAGGGATGTACGGCGGGAGCTGCTTTCTTTGGACGTTCATAAGTCGAGTGGGCCAGACGGCATACCAGCAGTGGTGCTCAAACAGTGTGCTCCAGAGTTGTGCCCTGTAATAGCGCGACTTTTCGCTCTTTCCTACAACAGCAGTCAAGTGCCGTCTTCGTGGAAGATTGCCCATGTTCACCCGGTGCCCAAAAAGGGCGATAGATCGGACCCATCGAATTACAGGCCTATAGCTATAACCTCCCTTCTCTCTAAGGTGATGGAGCGTGTAATTAACACAAAGCTCCTTAGATACCTAGAAGAACACGACTTGATTACCGACCGGCAATACGGCTTTCGCCACAGTCGCTCGACTGGTGATCTTCTAGTTTATCTCACACATCGCTGGGCTTCAGCCATTGAGAGTCAAGGTGAGGCATTGGCAGTTAGCCTAGATATAGCTAAGGCGTTCGATCGGGTCTGGCACAGGGGTCTTCTATCGAAGTTACCGTCTTACGGCCTGCCCGAGGGTTTATGCAAATGGGTTGCTAGCTTTTTGTCCGGTAGATGCATTAGAGCCGTCGTTGATGGTAGCTGCTCCAAAAGCATGGACATAAATGCTGGCGTCCCGCAAGGCTCCGTACTATCTCCGACACTGTTCCTGCTGCATATCAATGACATGCTGTCCATTGATGGCATTCATTGTTATGCGGATGACAGTACCGGAGATGCATTTTATACGGGCCGTGCTAACATCCCTCGTTCCGCTGTGGAAGAAAGTCGCGAACAACTTGTGTCTCAAATCGAGAGTACTTTATCGAAAGTCTCCGATTGGGGTCGGGACAATTTAGTCCGGTTTAACCCCTCCAAGACACATGTTTGTGCGTTCACCGCTAAAAAAACTCCATTTACTGTGGCCCCACAATTCCAGGGCACAACCCTTACCATTAGTAAGAGTATAGGGATCCTTGGTGTCGACATTTCCAGCGACGTTCAGTTCCGAAGTCACTTGGAAGACAAGGCCAAGCTGGCATCCAAAAAACTCGGTGTGCTTAATAGAGCGAAGCGGTACTTCACACCGGGGCAAAGACTGCTGCTATACAAGTCGCAGATTCGACCCCATATAGAGTACTGCTGTCATCTCTGGGCGGGAGCACCTGGATACCAGCTTGGGCCCCTTGACTCGGTTCAAAAGCGAGCTGTGAGACTCGTCGACGATCCCGTACTCACAAGCGGTCTTGAGCCCCTAAGTCTTAGGAGAGACTTTGCCTCCCTATGTGTGTTCTACCGGTTGTATAATGGGTTGTGCTCCGAGGAATTGTTTGATATGATGCCCACGGCCACTTTCTATCATCGCACCGCTCGCCGTCGACAGGGAGTTCATGCTCACACACTGGAGCCGAAATGGTCCCGTACAGTTCGGTTTCAGAAGAATTTCCTCCCGCGTACACTTGGATTGTGGAATGAGCTCCCTGCCGAGGTTTTCTCGGAGGGCTACAGTATGGAGTTCTTCAAATGGGGAGTAAATAGGTTTTTAAAGGGTCGGCAACGCGCGTGTGGCGCCTCTGGTGTTGAAAGTGTCCATAGGCTACGGTAACCGCTTACCATCAGGCGGGCCGTAAGCTTGTTTGCCACCGTCGTGGAATAAAAAAAAAAAAAAATGCCGACAACGTCTACACGCGTAAGCCCTGAAAATACCTCCTGAACTACGAACATCGTTTTGTTCGCAGTGCGGGAGCGGCTTTCCCGCATCTCGCCCCTCACACCCCGCACAATTGCCCTGTCTAGACAGCTTCGTCGGACGACTGAAGTTTTTAGACTGTGGTATAAATGAGGACTTGTGCAAAAAAAAATTGTTTTAATTTCTCCGTTTTTAACCGATTTACAAAAAAGAAGAAAGTTTTCGATTCACATGTATTTTTTTTGTTTTCTTAAAACTACATCATTTATGGACCGCTTCGGAAAATTATTCCACCCGAATAAAAAAGTATTTCACCCAACTACAGACTTCAATGGACAAAGCGAAACGATGTGCAAGAAGAAACGAGACATAAAAAGAGTGTAAACAGTACCCGGTTTCTAATCCTTCACTGCCTGTTCGCCTGTATGTATCCAGGCTGAGCTTTAACCACTTAAATAGTTAAAGTTGTGGAATAAAAAATAAAAAAATAATAGACACAGATTGGTTGACACTTCCGTCACAGACAGACGGTTTGATTTTCCAAGTGTACACTATAGCGTCTAGGTTGGGAGGCAGTAAACTCACAGCTTTTTTAGATTCGATTCTTACATACTACTTTTGATTCCTTTTCGTTCTTACATGTGGTCATGCACGCACAATAAATAGTTTTGTAAAAACGATGCGTCACTCTACAATAAGTAATTAGTCATAGTCATAATTTCCTATAGTATTTTATTGATAAGGGATTCTTTATTATTTAGCTACGCTCGTGTTAAAAATGTTTTATTAATTCGAATCTTATTTAAACAGCTATAATAAAACCAAGACAAAGCGAAAAGCAGGTGGCGCGTTGCGTTCTGTAGTTTCTGCCTACCTTAATAAAAAAGCGAGTGTACGTAGGTCCTTATCGATGTCGCGTCGTGTGTTCTAATCGATATCGTTGTTGCTCTAGTGTTTCGATTAAAATCACACATGACTCAAGGAAGGATTACCGATTGTTAATTATTTTTGAGTAAATATGTAATTGCTTATCAGGTTTATCTGTTATGACATATAATTGAGTATTGCCTTAAAAGGATATTAGACCTTATTGAAAGAGGCAAGATCTAAATATCACGTAACATTACGCCTGAAATCCCCGAAGGGTTAAACCATTACAACTGCAGAGGAGCCTATCCTTATGGTTGTAATTTTAATAATATTATTCTCTTCAAAAACAAACACGTTTATTTTTCACACTCAAAAGTGTCGCAAAAGGTTCATATCCGCTGAGTAACTGCGGTCGAGATAGAACCGTAACAAGGAGATACGTCAGGGGTTGGCCCGCAGCGGTACTAAGATTTACCAGAATAATGTGTATGCACATTAATTAGTCAGTTTACTTCCATAGAGACACAATACATAAACTATGCCCTTTGACCCGTATGGGACATAGGATTTATGATGGGGCTTTATAGGGATTTCGACAAAACAGGTAGGCGAGGCATTGTAAGGGAAAAATGTTGCTTACCCCGGAATATTTTTACCTACACGCACATATTTTATTTTTGTAAAGCCTTTTCGTAACCTCGTTGTTATTATTTATTATCATGTCTTTTCTCGAAATGATATTAATATTGTTTTAATCTACTTATAAAGGGATTAAAATGTATTCAAACCGATGTAAAACCTTGAATCCTCGGAACCCAATGAGGATTAAGGATGATTGTTTTTTTTTTATATTTATATTTTACCATTATGAATTTTCCATAAAAAGTAATACGAAATGCTTTTGACTAGAAACGCTTATAATTGTCTCATTGAAACATTTTTGCAAAAAAGTGTTAGGGTTGTTTTCAAATATTTAAGCAGGAATTATTTTCTATAAATATTAGCCGTGTTTACATCGATTTAAAGTACACAAGCCGGTATAAGTTCTGAAACACCTTAATCTCAAATCCTTGCCTGTGCAACGAGGTGGGATGTGACATGATTAAGTAATTGCCTGCACTTTATGTGCTAAGTTCTGGTGGATTGATCAAAGTGAAGGCAAATTAACACGCTCATGTGACGACGCCGTGTCGAATAAACACATCGACCCTTTATAGTTAGTGTTAGATTTTATTTACACCTCTAGAATTTGTCTCCCTTAATTTTGTTAAACGTAATTTGATTTCCAGTGAAAGCTATTGTTTCACCGAGTCGAATACAAATATCAAATCAAAGTAATAGGATCTAATTAGGAGAGTGGCACGTGGAGTTAAAACCACGTTCCATGAATATTTCTAGTTCCAACCCCAAGGGTTATCACTGCTTTTACACTTACACATAAAACAGAAAATATGAAAGCTTTTAAGCATAAACCTAGACACGAGCTAACTTCGCACTTAGCTCTGAATAATTAAGATTAACTTTAATATAAACAAAGTAGACTTTTAATTAATCTGTCGCGAACAACACTAGAAATTCACTCAGCCTGGAATTAGGTGAATTTATAATACATAAGGTGGGGAGACTGTACTCGGCGAAGTCACGTCGCACGGGGCTCATAAATGGGGACTGTACACCCATTTACCGTAAGAACTTGCTCCGTGGTTTTGTTATTTAACAGAATAGTACAGCCACAGTACTGTAAGTGCACCAAATGGATGGTAATGGAAAACTGTGTGCTTTGTCGCGTTATAAATTTGTAAAAATGCTCCGGAGTCACTGTAAATTAAATATTGAGAAACCTTAAATCTCGAAAGCTTTGTTTTGTAATTACATTAAGAATTAAGTTTACTGCTGTCTTTTATTGAAAACTAACTGCCTACACAAATTAACATCATTTACGATAGCGAACTTTGATAAATCCGAAATGTATGGAATTCAGCATTTCGAAAGCTTACGTCAATTTCTGTCGAAACACAAAGTTGTCCAGGTTAAACGGAGTGAGGAGAAAAAACAGTAAGAATCGATACAAAATTTAGAATGTTATTCATTTATTAACCAAAAAGAAAAATTTGGCCTAGACTAGGGACATCAGTGTTACAAATATTTAATGCCTCCCCCTGCGTTTCAAACTAAGAGAATCCTGCTTTTTTAAAAAACAGTAAATTAAAAATGTATCCAATTTATTAATTTTCATTCGCTCTGCTGCGTACAATTTCAAAACAAGCAAACATGTAAAAATGACATCATAATTTCTTCATTTACATTATCGGGTTTTTTGTGCTAATCAGGGTAAATCCAAGTTTGCGTCATTTTATATGATCAGTTCTATGCTTAAACATATAACATAAGCTGATTATATCTGTAATTGAGCGAAAAAGTTAGTCATGAAAATAACATTTTTTGATTAGATAACAAGTAGGCATGTTCCCGTATCGATCATGGCCAAATACTAGAATAGATCATTTTACAAGTAGTTGGTCTTTTAATAAAATATTGCAGGGTGACTTTGAATAAATGCGAAAAAATGAAATGAGAGCTTCAGATACAGTTATTATCAACTGTTTTTTCTACACTCTAAACCGATAAAAATATAGTGATTTTCGTTTTAAAATGGTCCATTGACGTTGTTATCTTCATTTAAGTACGAATTATCGGTATTCCAGAAAAAAAAATATGCAAAATAAATAAGAAAAACTAAAGTATCAAAAAATCTCGTCTGACTGCATTGCAGCATTGTAGAAACAGAAGAAAAGAGGGCATTTTGACAAATTGTAGAATATTAAAAAAAAAACAATTAACTATGTCGGTATCTATTATAAACCATGTAGGTATTTATTGCACACCATTAATACTTATAAATAGGTACAACTTAAAAGGCAGAGTGTTCCGATGGGTGACCTTATGGCTGGGATCTCTTACGGAAAACCTTTGACAGATTATGTAGAAAGGTTTCTACTGCCCCATGTAAAAATATAAAAAAAGATTAGAAATCATTGTTTTTGTAGACTAGAGGTGTAAGTTGTCATGCTACACGTGCGGGTAATGCGTCTGTTTATTCACCAGTCTGCGGTCTGCATGAAGAAGATATTTGCGTCATAACTAGGAGTAGTTATTACGCAAATGACGAAGTATACCATCTACCGATGACAGCTACACGAGTAGGTATAGGTGTTGTCGGTAGATTGAATGCTTTGTCATCATATATACAGTGATATCCGTTTGAAAACGCTTGGTGGTATGTAAAATAACGAAGGCAAATTAAAGTAGCCTATCACTGTCCCACTGCAATGTCCTTTCTCGTACAGAGAAGACTACGAGAATTTGATTCCCCACGCACGCACAAGGCGGATTGGCGGTTTCTGACTTGATTTGTCAACTATAATTTAAGGTTAACAAAGTCTTACATAATTTTTGTTCTTCAAGCGATGATCGTCATTATTACTTAATTATTTTTAACTGTCTGGCTTTATTTTAAAACTGTGCGGCATTTAAAATAAGTAAATTAAAATTGACATATTTTCGCGAGAGGTGTTATTAAGTAAGCAGTAGATGTTTGAAAAAGACTCGAAAGGTCTTGAAACTATCGCTTTCAGGCTTATACTGAACTCGTAGCATTCGTAGTCATATTACTCCTAACATCACATGGGTTTTTTTAAAGTTAATATTTTGAAAATGAATTTGAAAATAAAATTGTTACTCTCTTCAAAAATGCGTACGTCATTTTCATTTTAGACTCTGTTTGAAACATTCAACACAATAGGCATGCCCCAGTAGGTACTAGTGGAGACTCAATTACTTCTCTCTCAGACTGTTCGTTCACAAAAGGATTCAATTACGATGCACTTTACAGTGAAATGTGGAATACGACTAAAACACATGTACAGACGCCAGCACATCAAGTTACCCCAAAGTGTCAATTTTTTTTGATGGCTTTTCAACTTTATGTCAAACATGATAAGGTTCATATTCAATTGGGAAAATTAGACACTTTGAGGTAACTTGATGTGCTGGCGTCTGTACGAGTTAATACGTTTTATACAAAAATAAACTTAAAAGAAATGTACATTTCAGAGGAACATACTTACTTAGAACATACTTAGGTAGCAAATACCTACCTAAGTATGTTCCTATTTCATTTATTAAACCCCAAGCGGACGATTTTACCTTTACATTTTGTTTTTTTTGTCCTTTATTAATTTTATTTTTACTCTGATAATATTTTTCCTTGAGAAGGAAATAGATCATTTCTTTCGTATTTGTTTGAACGGAAATCAAAATGTTATGCACTTTAAAGTAAAAAAAGACATCAGGAAAAACTTGGAAATAAGGGAAATCTTATAGAAAATCATAGAGGACTTATTTTACGGTACAGGGATCCAGTTTCAATTCAGTTTTAATATTCTTTTTCTTTTTATTTAATTCAGTTTTATTACCTTCTTCCGTGTTTTAACCGACTTCAAAAAAGGGGACGTTCTCAATTCAGTTGTACATTTTTTTTAGGGGTTGTTACCTCATTATTTCGTCATAATGAATTAACATATTTATGAATTAAAATAATTCTAGTTTCAAAAGTCGGTGGCCAATTATGAATTATACAAAACCACCAAAGCCACAGACTTCCGAAACTAGAGTTATTTTACACCTGTTAGTGTTTTTTAAGAAGTCGTTTTGTTTAATTTTGTTTAAATAAATTACGTTTTTGAAATGTCCAATGTTTGGTGTAAACTATCTCCTAACGAAACCTTCAACACAAAACAACCGTGGGCAAATAAAATACTAAGTACCCTTTAGGTATAATTTTTGTTTTTAATCCAGTCGATTTACCCCGTCATTGGGACCAGTGATTTGTTTGGCCCAGTTTCATTTCATTATTTACGGCTAACGACTTTTATTAACAACGTTATGAAGATTTACGATCGCCAAACTCAATCGCCAATGTATTAATAAATCATTAATGGAATGTAAACTGCGTGATGGAAGCGATTCCCAGCTGTATTCGTACCCGGTGTTGCGAAACTTAATAGGAGTTTAGTTTCGATTACTTCCTGGTTTCATACTTGGGGATAGCGTTAATTGAGGTAAACCACTATTAAGCGTGTGGTGTATGTAACAATTATTTCTTGAATATTACGCTTTATCTGTACATCTTCTTATCATTTTCGGGTCATTTTTCATCAATGTGATCATTAATCGTTACTAATATTATTATAAGTGCAAATGTGTGTTTTTTGTGTTCTGCTTTCACTGTTCCAAAAAGCCGCGTCTAAAAGCTGGTTAATTAATAATAGGTAAAACATGGGTAGGTGCCACACTTTCTGAAATCACTTTATATATACTCTTTGTACAAAAAGTAAAATTTTATTATCAACAAATGTATTGTAATGTATTACAGAACATTGTATTATCTTTGATATTTTCAGAGATTTAGCGGTTCTTTGGGACCTCTAAATTATGAGGCATCTATCCTTTATAAGAGATAGTTTAACCATATATATTGCATAAAGGATCTAAAACATGAGACAGGGACATAAGAGAGTTTCTCAATGAAAAATAGCATTTAAATCATCCGAGAAACTAGAGTTAGTACAGAGGCCAGCACAACAAGCTACCAAGTCAAATTTATTTGATAGTTTTTCAACTTTATTTTGAACAAAATAAGGTTCATGTTCTAATGGAAAAATTGGACAGCTTGAAATAGCTTGATGTGCTGGCGTCTGTACAATCAGTACAGATTATTCCCAATTATTCCGGTTGTACCATAAGAGATAAGGTACTCTGGGACCATTTCGGATTTCACTATCAACGGTTTTCGATAAGATTACAATTTTTTTTTTTTAAACCAATCCAATATTCCGTAACTGTCATAAAATACGTTTGTTATATTTGTAAAAATAACCGTTTACTGGTCTCTGAATATAAAAAAAAAACAACCGACTTCTTAAAAAAAAACTAACAGGTGAAAAATAACTCCAGTTTCGGAAGTCGGTGGCCAATAATGAACAAAACAAAACCACCAAAGCCACAGACTTCCGAAACTGGAGTTATTTTTCACCTGTTAGTTTTTTTTAAGAAGTAATTGTTTTTTTTTGTAAAAAAGTTTTTATTTTGTAATTTTTAGTTTCTTTGTATGTAAAGAAAGTCTTTCAAAACTTGAAAGAATCATTGAAATTGGATAACAATTGCTAAAGAAGTTCTATCTCTAAACATTAATCTGTACATCTCTGCGGGCCCCTTTTAAAATAGAAGGGCGTAATGTTATGTTGTGGAAATACAAAAGCTCAGCATAGACATCTGACTATAGCAATCGCGAATAATTTGCTGTTATGCGGTGAAGAGTTCCGTTGCCTGTCTTCTTCATCAGTTTTTCTTCACCAAATGTTACTTTCTAAATGAAAATGCTTGATTTGTTACTAAAAATGTTAAAATCGGTGCATGTGTGCCTATATTTTTTGAGGAGTTCCCTCGATTCCTCGAAGATCCCTCATCAGATATGAGTTTTGATACAAATGGGACCAATCTGTTAGTATACCCTATCAAACAAAAAAAGAAGTTTGAAAATCGGTCCATAAACGACGGAGTACTGAGGTAACAAACCCTAAAAAAAAAAAAAAATACAACCGAATTGATAACCTCCTCCTTTTTTTGAAGTCGGTTAAAAATGAATTGAAACTTGAATATTGGTCAACACTCGTAAATAATTGTGAATATTGCTAATATTAACATTGGCATTGTAATTCTAGGTTGGAAAATAAATGCTTCGCCAAGCACGGTTTGAACTTTATTGGTCAAATATCATAGAATATGTGTCCATTATCAATTATAATGACAATGTATGATTGTCATCAATATAATATTGATACAAACGTGATGTTTGGGATACAAACATGAGTTAAGTAGCAATTTTATTAATTTACATGAATATAAATATTTCTTATTCTTCGTAGCCTGCCGCGCCACCTTCTAGCTGTGGTTATCAGGGCTCCACGTGGTTATTTTGTGGTGGCAGGATGACTTGGACAAATGAAACAACCAGTGGTTTTAACCACTTTAGCCCTGGATAAAAAAAAAGCTGGAAGTCATGGAGAGAGGTCTTTGCCTAGCAGTGGGATGATGCAGGCTAGCAGTATCAGTAATATAAATATCTGTCTAGCATTTATTACGCATCCAATATCCTACATTCTGATGTCTCCCAAATCATATTCCTTTTTATTGTCACCTAATTAAGATTGCTGCAGATAATATTTGCACCAGAAAGACACTGTAATCATGGATCGATTTCTACAAGTGGACACAGTAAAGGGTTATAAAATGTACAGACGCCAGCACATGTTCCTAACCTAATTTCGTTAATAGGTTTTCAACTTTATTCTAAGCACAGTAAGGTTCATGTTCAATTGGAAAAAATTCACAGTTTGGGGTAGGTTGATGTGCTGGCGTCTATACGTTTACTAACACTATGTACTCATCACAATGGGGTCTGTATGTACTCGTTTACCTATATTTTTATCAAATAATTATTATATCGCTATCGGATATTAATGTATCACATAAGATACATAATTATCTATGATTATTGCTAAAAATTTACCTACACGGTGCTGCTTCACTAAAATATTATGAACAACAATATAATATTATATCAGGTGTTTTATTTGTATTGTAGTTAAAGCACTGCTAACATTTAACGATGATGATAAAATTATGGTGGTATTTAATTGTTGTATGTAACCATGTACCTATTTATCCATAATTTAATGAAACAGCTGTTCTTTTTTGGAATTTTTTGAGTTTGTCCAATACTGAAAGTTGTTGGGTAGAACACCTTGGGAAAACTTAATGTTATTTGACAATAACGGCGATTGATTCCTAAAAATGCACTTTCTGGACTACAGATTAGCAAAGGAACAAACATATCAACACACACAAAAAAAGCATCATAATAAAGTTGTAATCTTATTTTACTTTGTCTTTCTTAATTTATAATATTAACGGTTATGACTTGAACAATAGCAATTACTGCTAGCACTGCCATTCCAGGTTGAAAAGCGGATGCTCCGCTAGGAGGCCCCAGTCCAACTAAACCATTTATCCAAGTCCTGTGGCTGGAGATCCGGGTATATACTTCAGGGCTCGAAGAGATTGCGCAGTTTTTGTGTCGAATTAGAATTCCGTTCAAATTACCACCACATACTAATGGGTTGCCTTCGTCACCCTGGAAAGAAGTAAATAACATTGCATTTTGTGTTGTCGTGTTTTACTACATTGGTTTAGAACATCGTCTCACAAAGGTTATCGTATTGTGTCTTCAAACGCTACATTTAAGCTACTTTTGTTTTGTCCGAGACCCCGTGCCTTAGGCTAGCTCTCAATAATACGTTGCGCACTCCATAAAGTGTGCATATGGTGATACCTAAGTAATCAGACTTTGCTTTTGGAGGCTATTAAACTTAATATATTTTCGTACATAATGTTATGCTATTTTCATCTTGCAAGAAAAAAAAAACTAAACTACACTAACTAAACTTATTATTATAGACCAAATAATTAATAAATTTCGTTTTTACCGTGCATCCTGCAAACTCCGTTAACCCCCACGTGCACATCATGCTATTTATAACATTAACTTGACCGACCCCCACATTGCTGTAAACTAACCGACAGCTGTTCTGGTCGAACACCCGCTGATATAAAAACGTTAACTGCACACTAGCCTGAAACAAACGGAAAAGTTAGTAAAATCCAAGTGGAACTCACACATTTCCTTCATGAAGGAATTTTTTAAACGTTTTCTTTGTTTCGCAGAGTCGAGAAACTTTGAATATCTATAGGTTTGCATTGAATAGGCTCCGAAACTGCTGGACCAATTTAAAAAATTCTTTCACTACTTATAGTGAAGCTTACACTATCCCCGGGTGACATAAGCCACTTCTTATCGCAATATTTCTACGGGAACGGGAACAACGCGGGTAAAACCAAGTGACGTCCCCTTGCAATATGATGCTTTGGATATTTTTTGCGATCTTTCCAAGGCAATCGATTGTGTTTTTCATGAAACATTAATCAGGAAACTCTACCATTATGGAATCTGAAACAAACCTCAAGATCTTCTTACGTCATACTTGAGTAAAAGGATTCAGAGAGTTGATGTTAACGGTAAAAGATTTCCTAGATCTTTGGTTACAATGGGAGTTCCCCAGGGCTCGATTTTTGGTCCTTTTTTATTTCTTATTTACATTAATGATTTACCTTATCTTGTAGAAGGTAATCATGATATAGTATTGTTTGCAGATGACACGTCACTTTTATTTAAACTTAAACGTCAGCAGCAGGTTATTTTCGACGTGAATAACGCTCTTTCAAAAATAGTACACTGGTTTAATGTTAACAACCTACTTCTTAATGAGAATAGAACTAAATGCATTAAGTTTACGCTTCCTCATGTTAGGCAATTGGAAACTAGTGTACTAATAAATGGTCAAGAGTTGAATCCTGATAATACTACAGTGTTCTTGGGCATAACTTTAGATGCTAAGCTTCAGTGGGGCCCACACATACTTAAATTGTCCTAAAAGCTTAGTTTCACGGCGTATGCTGTTAGAAAAATTCGAAATTTGACTGATTTAGAGACAGCCCGTTTAGTCAACTTCAGCTATTTCCAGTGTCATGTCGTCTGGTATTTTATTGTGGGCAAATGCTGCCGATATCCAGACAATTTTTGTATTGCAAAAAAGGGCTACCCATTCAATTTATAAGTTAAGTCCCAGATGCTCATTAAGAAAAAAGTTGACTGGCCATCCCATTACATTTCTGGAAATCTTTTGTATGCGCATAAAAATATTATTCTTTTTAAAAAATACAGTGATATCCATAATGTAAATACTAGAAACAAACACAATTTTGTTATACCTGTAACCAGGCATAAAAAAGTAAGAGGCTCATTTAGATGTCAATGTATACGCTTTTTTAATACAATTGCTAGCCACATACAAGAACTAAGCCTGAATAAATTTAAATCATTTATAAAGCGACACCTATGTCACAACGCTTATTATACTGTTAATGATTACCTTGAGGATAAAAAGGCTTGGGAATGAGCTGCTCCAATTGCAGTTAAACCATGACAGCATTTTTTATCTTGTTTTTTACCTACTTAATTTTGTATCAAATGTTTTTTATTTTATTTACTTTTTACACTATTGACATGTAATGTGTATATTGACATGTATTTTTACTTTGAAAGTATATTATTTTTTTTATTGTGAATGTCAGGACTATGTGGATTCTTTTTTAAAATTTTCTTTTCTAAATCTTTTTAAGTTCTTTTATTTATTTATTTTAAATTTTGTCGGGCAGTTTGAGTTCTTTATGGGACCAACCCAAATGTTCTTTCTTTGGTATTGTTCGTCAGCACGTGGAGCTCCTCAAGTTTTGAGTTGAGCTCACGATTACTGACAAATGTTTGCACTGACTGATCTGGTCTCCTCATTCTGTACGGTTCTTTCCTCAAAAGTTCATCTCAGACACTAATCTTCATGGATCTTACATGATTTGACCAAGATAATGTCTGGACTTTAAAAGAGACTATGACCTCTGAGTATCTTTCGGTGTTTCTTCTCAGAGTAGTCAAATAGTGAAACTCCGATCTCATTTACTAAAAAAAACGACATATAAAAGTGTTTGTGAAAACCTATTTACAAAAATAAATATCATTTATCATTGTCCTTTAGCGAAAATATAAATTTTGCCATCCAATTACGGGAACAGCTACTTATTCACTCCAATGTTGAACTTATGCTAAGATCGGAAAATGCTTGGCGGTATGTGTGAAAGTGTAACTGACAATGAATTTAACTTACAGAAGCTGTAGTGTTGTGGGCTCCCCAACCGGAAACAGTACAAGGCAGTAAGTCGGTAATATTGGCGTCCCAGATCGACATTGGCACTGGTGCATTCGTGATCGTAGAGAATTCAGAGGCGAGCTGAAATTTAGGAAATGTGATCATCACAGGTAGATAGGTCAGGTAGTGAATAAAATTTCAAATAGCCTATGGCCCATTTATCTTTTCCTTCCTTTTCCTTCAAATAACTTTCATCTGAATAAAAAAATTATTATTTTTTTAATTTCTTCACTGCCAACTACCAGATACAATAGAAATTCAATTGTTCGCGGTCAACGTGTGACCGACGTGGCGTACAAAGACTTAAGGTAATAATTCTGTTCATTTATGCTTTCAGAAGGGATCAAATATTATCTGTAAGTAATGGACTTGACCTTGCAAAAAACACAAGTTTTAGTACGTTATGTTGTGTTTTCCTAAATATCAAAATTATCCAAATAAAATACTTTTTTTTCTATCGGTACCCCTTCTCCCTTCTTCTTTTTTTAACCCCCGACGCAAAAAGAGGGGTGTTATAAGTTTCACCGCTATGTGTGTGTGTCTGTCTGTCTGTCTGTCTGTCTGTCTGTCTGTCTGTGGCATCGTAGCGGTGAACCGATTTAGATGCGGTTTTTTTTATAAGTCGGTTAACAACAAACATAACGTAACATGACAACATGTCTGAATTTCCCGAAGATGTTATGCTGAGGTGCACCTACAGTAAAGGTACATTTTGTACATCCTCAGATAGATCTAACAATAAGGAGGTCGTGGGTTTGATTCCCACCAAAGACAAATGTTTGTGTGATCAGCACGATCATTTTGTTCTGTATCTGGGTGTAATTTATCTATAATAATATGTATGTATTTAGAAATCTATAAGTATGTTAAGCAGTTGTTAAGTACCCATAACAGAAGCTTTGCTTAGCTTGGGGCTAGTCCTGGATTATTATGATTAAAAATTACAAATAAACAGATTACTCACGAAAATAACAGCGATATCGTTTTGAAACGGACTACTCTGGTAATACTGTGGGTGCACAGTGATTCGTGTTATAGGTCGAACGTTGTACGGAGATGCGTCGTTGGTAAGCACCACTGAGCCAGAAAACACCCTGTATTCAGCTGGGTTGATTGCTGTGGAGACACTGAAGATGAACAACAGATTTAATGTTTAACGTTTTTAATATATCCGACAAATAGTCTGAGTTAGAGTAGATATTTATTTATTTGTTTATTATTTATATATTTTGCAGCATTGACCAGTGACTGGAAACCTTATCAATTTCTTCGCTTTGATAATTAAAATAAACAAGCTAGTGGCGAAGTTCAGAGATTAATTAGCGCTTGAGTTGTTTCGCTCGTGAAAATTCAATGCTCAACATACTGCAGATTGACATTATAAAAGTGTTTTATACGTTGTTTAGGCAGAGGTGCCCTTTGGTTGCAGACAGTTGTGATAGATGGAGCTATTTAAAATACGGTGTACAACAGCTGTTCATCACTGCACCCACCGCCACATCCGCCACCGCCTCTGTCTGAACAAAGCATTACATAATAGGTAGATATGAGTAATAAATAAGCGTTAGTACTGACCCATTGACTTCTTCGAAATTGCAAGATGCAGCTGTCACTGCGTGCTGCATCGTAACTAAGGCCCCGCCGCACCTGTGTCCTCTTGTATAACTAAATTGTTCATTTGTTTTTTGCAATGAAACCTAAAAAAATATAAACCACAATGTTACGTTCACAAATAATTTTTTTATTACCTACCATGTAACCAAAAACTACTGACGCCGGATGCGTGTCAATGAATTTATTACACCTGCTAAAAATCTTTTCCTGCTAAAATTGGGAGATTTCTAGAAACAGTCCATTCCATTCCAAACAATCCATCAAGCTTTTGAAAATGTATATTGTAGTTTATATAAGATATGTTTAGAAGCTAGTATAGGTATGAGTTATATTATTTACTAATTAGGTATTAAAAAAATATATATTTACCATAAAACGGAACTGGTTTTCGACTGCAGCCGTCCCTTGTGCTATTCTGTTTGGATCTTCAGCTTTAAGACAACTTGCGCCTGTGCCTGTTCATGAAATTAACAGCAATAAGTACATAACTCGTTGGTCTAGGGTTCGTAAACGCTGGGCGTGAGGTATTGGGTTCCATTACAGGGTCGTGTAAAATAAAAATGAATTTTTCATTCTGAAGTCTCGAGTTCGAACCCGGTGATTTTTCGGAATCCTGTGCGAATTGTAAATTTATCACTTGCTTTAAAAATGGAGGAGGAAATTGTCGTACAGAAACAGGCATATTTGAGAGATATGTATGTCTCGACGCATGTGAAGTCAGAGCCTGATTAGCTACACACACACACCACACGGAAGTAAGAAGAAAGTAAAATAAGAAGAAGTTAAAATTTGTGAGTTTTTATAGTGTACTCGTAAAATACAGAGTTTCTACTTATTCTAGTCCGTTCTAAAATCTGGATTTTTTTTATAGTACCTAACTCGCAGTTTGGATTTGTTTGTGGTTGATAGCAATAGGATTGTCCCTTTACAATGCGATTTGAACATAGCTTCTGAAAATGTAGGTGTAGGTACTAAAATGACTAATGTCTATTTTTTTGGAGTAGGTGCGTGTATCCCAATGACTTATAATAATAATAATAATAATCATTTATTTTACAGATCATACAATCCAATTTGTTAGTAATACACAACTTAAAACGCTAGTGTTAGTACATATAATTGGAAATTGTAGGAAGTAATTACTAATGATGTCAAAATAACTAATAATGATAATGTCAAAATTGTTAAAAATAAAGTCAAAGTCACCATTAATCATGTCAAAATCATTAATTCAATCATATAAATATATCTTTAATAAACATGTCAGGAACGATAATAAACAATAACAAACAAACACTACTTCTGGGTACGGCTTATAAGACAGAGTTTAAATTCTATTGTAACCTATGAAGGCTCATCTAGATAACAGATTTAATTGGTGTAGGGTACCTTTAAAATAAACTAAGACTGCATTACACAAAAAAGTTTGGTAGTATAATTTTATTAACGTATTGCAACTCTTAGCAACAATCAGCTAGAAGCGTTCAGAAGTCGCAATAGGGAGTTGGAGTCGTTTGGAATAGTCGCAATCACCAGAAAAGTGATAAGTCAATAAGCCCGATAAGTCCAAGAAATTAATACTGGATTTGGATTCCGCAACAATTTACATTGATCAGAAAACCACATTAGATGAGAGATAAAAAGTTCAGAATTTGCACTTCCCTCCACACACACCCGTAACAGATGCCCAGTTAGGCACATATACACAAATTTATTTGAAAACTAAGTTGAACCCTGTTGAGTAACAATAAGGGTTAAATTCAACACTAATATTAATGGGTCCTAATTTGTGAGCTGTTGCAGTTCATTCCAATATATGTAGAACGTACCGAAATACTAAACAACTGTGGATATAACCTGCATAATATCTAACATTATGTTCTTTCTTTCTAAGAGTACATTATAAGGATACTTGTGATTGCGTCCCATGGGTTACTACTCATAATATTAAGACACGAGTGCAAAGTAAAAAAGTATAGGTTCTAGGATATTACAAAATTATTGTACCATATTCAAATATGTGCAGTTTTTGTGTGTACAGTGGAGGTGGATATGCAGAGTTTATTTTTAGGGTTAAATTTTTTATCTGGTAATAGTAAAGACTTTTCACGTAAAATTTTGGATCTATGGAACCGAGAACCTCTTATAACGAATTAGACAAAAAAAACATATGGCCCTGTTGCAAATGTTTTAAATATATCTTTTAAGTCCTTACCACACAAGGCAATCACAAATAATAACAAAAACTTGTTCATTTTTTTCAAAACACAGATTTATAATAAAGTAAATCAACGAAATATTCTCAGTACAAAACAACGATACACTGTGCAAAAGGTTCAGCAATGTTCTGTTGTTATCTAGGCGTTATAATTATAGTTTTACCAATAATCTTATCTAATTAAGGAATATCCAAACGTTATCAGTCTATATTAAAAAAATATAACTAAATCATTATTGTCGCACAATATGTATGTCATATATTTCAAACAACGCGCAAAGCGCAGGTGCAACGGAACGTCACGAACTACTCGTGCAGCACGCCCCGCCATCGACGCCCCACCAGTCAAAAGTGAAAGGCACAGAGCTTATAAAAGGCGTGCGCTGTGCGTTTGTGGTCATTTTCCGGTTATTTCCCGCCGTCCGGTGGCGGGGAGGACCCTACCTCTATATCCCATGATGTCACAACCCTCTTCGGCTTGTCTCTCGGCTTGAGTGACTCCGTTATATTAGCGGGCGATCTCATCCCGCTTGGAATAGCAACACGACCTCTACCCGGGGTAGAATAGTGTTTAACTTAGGTTCCACCCTCAATGATGACGTCATCGCTCCGATGACGCAAACAAATTGCTTATGCGCTATTTACAGAAAACTGTAAAGAGACGCATATTGGAATTTTGTTCTGCATCCTGGGACAAGACGCTGAGCGAACTCGAGCCCACCCACTTAGCCTTCAGGCAGCATCAGCGGAAACTACGCTCCACTGAAGAAGCCACGATGACCCCCCTAGTACGCCCCGATAAGAGCGTCGCCTTTGACATCAACGATAAAGCCGACTGCCTAGCGGCCAGCTTAGAGTCCCAATGCACCCCTAGCACTCAACCAGTAGACCAAAGCCACCTGTCTGAGGTCGACGCCGAAGTCGAACGTAGAGCAGCCCCGCCCCCCGTAGAAGACCCCGACGATCCTCTGCCTCCCGTCACTCCCGACGAAGTGCACGATCTCATCAAAGGTCTCAAACCTCGAAAAGCCCCCGGTTCTGACGGTATCACCAATATGGTGTTTAAACTCCTCCCAGCCTGAGGGGGGCTGGGAGGAGTTTCATGTTGATGACTGCCATCGTCTACGGCGCTCTATCCAACAACATATTCTCACAAACGTGGAAAAATGCCACCGTGATAGGTATCCCTAAACCAGGCAAACCCAAGTCCGCGCCCTATAGCTACCGTCCCATCAGTCTCCTCAATGTATTCGGCAAAATCTATGAGAGACTTATTTATAAGCGACTCAAAGATTATGTCGAAGCAAAGAGCCTCATCCCTCTCGAGCAATTTGGTTTTAGAACCCAGCACTCGTGCGTCCAACAAGTGCACCGCATAGTGGAGCACAAAAGCCTCGGCTTAATGCGCTCCAGGATGACGGGAGTACTATTCTTTGATATAACGAAAGCATTCGACAAGGTCTGGCACAACGGCTTAGTCTACAATCTGTACAAACTCGGTGTGCCAGACCATCTCGTACTCATCTTACGGGACTTTTTGTCGAATTGCTCCTTCCGCTACCGGATCGAAGGGGCGTTTTCTTCCCCCCATCCGATTTGCGCGGGTGTCCCTCAAGGCTCCGTGCTCTCCCCTCTCCTTTTCTCACTGTTCACCAGTGACATTCCCATCAGTAATAGGTCCCAGTTAGCTCTCTTCGCCGACGATACGGCAATCTACTACACTGGCACCAATCCAGTCACGATAGCTCACACTCTCCAATCTTCCGCAAACGCCCTAGGCGATTGGTTCCGGAAATGGAGAATAGAGGTCAATCCCGATAAAAGCCAAGCGGTCCTCTTTACGAGGCCGCGTCGCACTGTCCCAACCCCCGATCCAATTACTATGTACGACACCCCCATCCCTTGGGACTCGGAGGCAAAGTACTTAGGAGTTACTCTCGACCATCACCTTACCTTCGCGAAGCACATAAAGATGGCTCGTTCGCGAGCCGCTTTCGCTTCCGGTAGGCTTTACTTCCTCACGACCCGAGAAGCAAATTGTCACTCAAGTGCAAAGTGCATAGGATGCAAACCCTCCAAAACCGTTTCCTCCGTAGGATAACAGAAGCCCCCTTCTATGTCCGAAATGATATTCTCCATGTAGATCTCAAAATCCCTACGATTCAGCAGTTCATGAAACGCCTCATCAAGCGTTTTTTGGACGTAGCTGAAAAACACCCCAACCCCCTCGTGGTGTCGGCCGCCCGATACACTCCGTCCCGCATCTCTAGGATACGGCGACCGAGACACACCCTCACCGACCCTGATGACGCTATCACCCTCCTCCAGGAGAGCGATAAGTCTACCAGTAGAGTTCGCAAGAACGCAACCCGATTCCGGCCTCGCCGTCGAGGCCCGTCGCGACGCCCCCGATAATTACCCTCCTCCCGTCCCTTGCTTGTGTGCCAGCCCGCGAGCTGACCCGTAGATAATAATAAACTCGTTGCCCCTAAATAATAACCACTCAGATCCAGCCGTCCCTTGCTGTCCTCAAACGCCCTAAGCCGAGGCTCGTACCCCGCAGGGGGTGCCCTTAGCGTAGTCGCTTAGTTTTTAAGTTTTTTATACTCTGGCTGGAGGTCTTAACTTTTTGCTTAAGATATCTCTACAGAGACGCCTGGTTAAGCTATACACGTCCTCTTCAAGGACACGAAATGCGATACGCCCCTCAAATAAATAATAAAAAGTTTGTGGTCATTTGTTCGTCGACATCCGAGTTGGTCGGACGATCTTGAGTGGATTTTATTATTATTACATTTCTTACTATTTTTAAATTGATTTTATTAAATTATTACACAGTGTTACCTAATTATTAGGTTAAATTACACAAAATGTGTTTTATAAATAAAAACATAATGAGTAATGAAGATGCTTTTATTCGTTAAGACACCCCTTCGCTTATCTACTATATAAAAATAAGTCGGGTTTTCCTTCCTGACGATATAACTCCAGAACGCACTAACCGATTTTCACGGTTTTGCATTCGTTGGAAAGGTCTCGGGCTCCGTGAGGTTTATAGCAAAGAAAATTCAGGAAAAATAACAAAAAATTACATTATTAGAGCTAACATACTAATAAAAATAAATTAAATTACATAAATCAGATGCAACCTTCATAGTCACTAGGAAAAACTAAGACACAAAATTAGAGAAAAGTAAATGACAGATTGACAACTGATATAATGTCAGGCAAAAAGTAAATATTGAAAAGTATTGTGTTCACTGTGAAATTGTGAAAAAAAAGTTAAAAAAATAAGTTATTCGTTTCCTAACATTTCAATTGGAAAACATCAAATCAATAACGTGTACCTATTGTGCATTTTTTTTTTATTTCTACAGCAGGCATTTGTCTTTAAGGTGGTAAGTTGAACTATGTAAATTATGTGGATCGTGCATTTGAGGTTAAATTCACCACTCTGTCCATAGTCCAAAATGCCTAGAGGACGACGTGCGAACATTGGCCGCCGTACAAGACATGCAAGCCAGCAACAAGTGTATTCACAGAACTTAAGCGAAGAAAGACAAAATATAATAAGAGAAAATGCCTGTCTATAATATAAAAATGAATCGCAAAATGTGTTGGTAAGCGCATAACTCATCAACGCCTGGACAAATTTGGCTAATTCTTTTTTTTAAATGTTCGTTGAAGTTCAAAGATGGTTTTTACTTTCATATTGAATTACAAGTACTCACTGTTGTTTAAACAATGTAGGTATGTTCCTAACGTCAAAGAGTCAATTTGCACATTAAAAGATATACGGAGCAATCATAAACAATTTGGTGGTGCAATGGTTTTATTAGCAGGAGATTTTCGTCAAACATTGCCAGTGATTCCACGATCAACACCAGCTGATGAACTCAATGCATGTCTAAAGTCCTCCAATTGTGGAAACATGTCAAAGTACTTAATTTAAGCAAGGATATGCATGTCAGATTGCAAAATGTCCAATCTGGAAACATATTCTCTAAACAACTCATTGGCATTGGTAGTGGCAAATTTCCTATAGACATGTTGGCTGGCTGCATTAACATTTCTCAAAGTTTTTGTCAGTTTACTCTATCAAAAGATGAACTGATCCAGAAGGTATTTCCAAATGTTTCTCAAAATTACAGGAACCACGATTGGTTGAGCGAACGAGCTATATTGGCTGCAAAAAAACATAGATGTAAATGAATTAAATTTAAAAATGCAAGAACAAATTACAGGCGAATCGAGGACAATATAAATCAGTTGATTCGGCTACTAACCAAGATGATGTAGTGAACTATCCACCAGAATTTTTAAACTCGCTGGATTTGCCAGTTGGATCGGTAGTTATAATGTTGCGAAATATCAACCAACCGCGTCTTTGCAACAACACACGGTTAGCGATAAAAAAATTACTAAATAACATGATAGAAGCAACTATACTGAAAGGAAAGTATAAAGGAGAAGACGTTCTCATACCGCACATCTCAGTTATTCCAAATGATGTGCCATTTGACTTTAAACGACTACAGTTTCCAGTTCGGCTTGCTTTTGCTATGACCATAAACAAGTCCCAGGGGCAATCATTAAGTGTTTGTGGTATTCATCTGGAAACCAGTGTTTCTCACATGGTCAATTGTATGTTGCCTGTTTCCGTGTTGGAAAACCATCAGATTTGTTTGTCTATGCGCCAGATAATCAAACAAAAAACATCGTCTATCACAAAGCACTACAATGAAATTATAACTGATTTTTGTTAATAATTATGATTCACATGATTAACAATAAAGGGATTACTTATTTTTAAATGCTTATATATGTTTTATTTAATTGTATTTCTTATTCACAACGCCCTATCACCAGGGTGACAGTTCTGTTCAGGATAATATTTGCCCCGACTGTAAAATATGTAGGAACAAAAAAATGTCACATTACAAATCATTTTGACAGGAATTTATTGCAATTTAATCAGGCAGTACGAAGTCTGCCGGGTCAGCTAGTCTACTATATAAAAATAAGTCGGGTTTTCCTTCCTGACGATATAACTCCAGAACGCACGAACCGATTTCCACGGTTTTGCATTCGTTGGAAAGGTCTCGGGCTCCGTGAGGTTTATAGCAAAGAAAATTCAGGAAAAATAACAATAAATTACATTATTAGAGCTAATAAAAATAAATTAAATTACATAAATCAGATGCAACCTTCATAGTCACTAAGAAAAACTAAGACACAAAATTAGAGAAAAGCAAATGACAGAATGATTGACAACTGACATAATGTCAGGCAAAAAGTAAATATTGAAAAGTATTGTGTTTACTGTGGAATTGTGAAAAAAAGTAAAAAAAATAAGTTATTCGTCTCCTAACATTTAAATTGGAAACCATCAAATCAATAACGTGTATTGTGCAAATTTTTATTGAATTTCAACAGCAGGCATTTGTCTTTAAGGTGGTAAGTTGAACTGTGTAAATTATGTGGATCGTGCGTAGTTAGGTAATAGAAATAATATTAATAATGTTCTTTCTAATATATAAAATTTTCGTGTCACAATGTTCGTTCCCATACTCCTCCGAAACGGCTTGACCGATTCTCATGAAATTTTTTATGCATATTCAGTAAGCCTGAGAATCGGCTACTATCTATTTTTCTAACCTCTAAGTGATAAGGGGTGTTCACCCCAAATTTATTTATTTTATTTTTTTGATATTTTTTATTAAGTGGCATCAAAAAATACATACAACTCTAAATTGACACTTTTTTATCACCAACCCTTGCTTTTTAATAGTCATTTTCATAATTTTATCATTTTCTATCCCGCTCGATAACATCAATTATTATCACTTGGTAAGTTATCCCCTCCATGTGTCTACCGGTGTCACTTCTTACCCTGTAAACAGCACGAAGTAGGGATGTTACCTCTACAGTTTTCGGCTATTATTTAATAGTGTTTATGCTTCAAGCGTAGTAGTTAAACATTTACTATCTCGGTGTAACTCTCATATCAAATATATTCTTGAGTAACTTTATTATTTATTTATTAATAACTAATATTATTGAATACAATTAATTATTAATCTATAAAAAATAATCGCAAAATGTGTTGGTAAGCGCGTAACTCAACAACGCCTGGACAAATTTGGCCAATTCTTTTTTCTATTGTTCGTTGAAGTTCAAAGATGTTTTTTACGGCGAGAAACATTCGAATAGTTGCCGGAAAACCCCTAAAGAGATTTTCGTCAAACATTGCCAGCTGATGAACTCAATGCATTCTGAAGTCCTCCAATTGTGGAAACATGTCAAAGTACTTCAGTTAAGCAAGAATATGCATGTCAAATTGCAAAATGACCAATCTGGAAACATATTCTCTAAACAACTCATTGACATTGGTAGTGGCAAATTTCCTATAGACATGTTGACTGGCTGCATTAACATTTCTCGAAGTTTTTGTCAGTTAACTCGATCAAAAGATGAACTTATCCAGAAGGTGTTTCCAGATGTTTCTCAAAATTACAGGAACCATGATTGGTTGAGCGAACGAGCTATATTGGCTGCAAAAAACATAGATATAAATGAATTAAATTTAAAAATGCAAGAACAAATTACAGGCGAATCGAGGATATATGAATCAGTTGATTCGGCTACTAACCAAGATGATGTAGTGAACTATCCACCAGAATTTTTAAACTCGCTGGATTTGCCAGGATTGCCACCTCAATCTTCAATTAAAGGTTGGATCGGTAGTTATAATGTTGCGAAATATCAACCAACCGCGTCTTTGCAACGGCACACGGTTAGCGATAAAAAAATTACTAAACAACGTGATAGAAGCAACTATACTGAAAGGAAAGTATAAAGGAGAAGACGTTCTCATACCGCACATCTCAATTATTCCGAATGATGTGCCGTTTGACTCTAAACGACTACAATTTCCAGTTCGGCTTGCTTTTGCTATGACCATAAACAAGTCCCAGGGGCAATCATTAAGTGTTTGTGGTATTAATCTGGAAAACCCATGTTTCTCACATGGTCAATTTTATTGTATGTTGCCTGTGCCCGTGTTGGAAAACCATCAGATTTGTTTGTCTATATGCGCCAGATAATCAAACAAAAAACATCGTATATCACAAAGCACTACAATGAAAATAAAACTGATTTTTGCTAATAATTATGATTCACATGATTAACAATAAAGGGATTACTTATTTTTAAATGCTTAATATGATTTATTTAATTATATTTCTTATTCACAACGCCCTATCACCAGGGTGACGGTTCTGTTCAGTAGGTTTTTTTGCCCCGACTATAAAATATGTAGGAACAAAAAAATGTCACATTACAAATTATTTTGACAGGAATTTATTGCAATTTAATTAGGCAGTACGAAGTCTGCCGGGTCAGCTAGTAATAATATGTATGTACCGTAACACGGTGCAAAACTCTTACGAACGGCTTAGTTCTTTGCCCAATCTTGACTTCATATCGGTTTTCCAATCAACTTATCTATTTTAAAAGGCAAATTGATGCAAAACGTGGTTGCTAAACCAGTATAACCTGGCCTTTATTGTACAGACGCCAGCACATCAACCTACCCCAATATGTCAAATTTCTTTGAAAGGTTTTCAACTTTATTCTAAACTCAATAAGGTTCATGTTCAATTAGGAAAATTTGACAGTTTGGGGTAACTTGGTGTGCTGGCGTCCGTACTAAAACGCCGTGTAAGGCCTGCTCAAAAAACAGAACACTATTATTTTTCTTATCTCGGTGTGGAAAATCCTTATGGATGTACTTTGCTCTGGGAAGATGGAGGGGTATATCAGACTCTTACTAACTAAAACCCATCTCTGTGTACCGTTTCATACCTGTGTTGGGGCCGCGGGAACGTACGATCACATATTATCACTTCTCATATTTCTACATTCATAACCATCTTTCAACTTTCTACATTAAAAGCTGACTAAACACATTAAAAAGAACTGCCCATTTTAACAAATAATTGGCTAACAACAAAGACATTCAATACCTATAGACCGGACATCACGAACAAAATTTTCGTCCGAAAAAGTGTGTCCTGCTGGATACAAGTCTATGAGTTTTTTGTAGTACGCTCCGCTGCCGCTCCAATATTCATATATTATTTATTCTAGATGGCGTTACTGAGACATGGGATCAAAGTTTTTCTATGACATTTCCTTGACATGCCCGCTCTATAGTATTTTAAATCTTTTTGGCTAACAATAAATGGGAAGGTCTTAATTTTAAGGAGACATTCGTAAAATTAATTTGACTGCGTTTTTGTTACTATTGATATTTTACGAAATGTTAATCTAACCTATAAGTGACGTCTGTCTGAGGAGCCACTAAAAATAACTTTAGTATATTTGATAGTGACATTTGTCGTTTTTGAGTTGTAACAAACTATAACAGACTATAAAACAGGTTTAATTTAAAGAGTAGGCACTATAATTTCCATACATCAACATCTGTAGTTGTTTGTGTCGACACTATTGTGCTATCCCATCTTCCTAGTTCTTCGTGCTGTGCTAGCGCTGCTGCTGCGGAGAACCTCAAGCGGCAGAAATATAAGAACCTCGTTGGGAGTTATATTTTTGAGCCGTTTGGGGTTGAAACTCTCGGGTCGTGGGGTCCGAGTGCTCATAGCTTGTACAAAGATCTTTCAAGACGCTTAGTTGACACTTCGCGTGACCAAAGGACTGGTTTTTACCTTGGTCAAAGGATAAGCATTGCCATACGACGTGGCAATGCTGCCAGTCTTTTGGGTACAATTCCAGTGGGCAGCGATGCGGATGACTTTTTTGACTCCATATTTTAGATTTAGTTTTTAGATTTTATTTTCATTTCTAGTGTATAAAGTTAAGTATTGTAAATAAATAAAAATTATAAGTACTTCAAATAAAGTTATATAAATCAGTACCTACATGACTGAATAAAATATATTTTTATTACTTAAGTCATTCTTATAATTTAATGTAGCAAAGTTAGTGTAATTAGCTAAAACCGAGGAAAGGGCAAGCCAAAGGGTGTCTCTATGGCAGAAAAAATATTTTGTGGATGTACTATTGGTACGCCTCTGCCTTACCTTTTGGAGATTACAGGCGTGAATGTATGTAAGGTTGTTATAATAAAGAATAAAATGCTCTTGATTGTACGCCAAACTTTGCGCTCAAATGTTACACTTTACTTAAAATTTCGTAAATTACTTAAGAATTTCATGATTCATTACCACGTTTATTTTACACACAATCACTACGGCTTTATCAGGCGTAGAAACACACCTAACGACAGTATAGTTCATTTTGAGCATTGGTCTGATTAAACTTGTGTGTTGACTCATCACAGTTTTGACGTTGCCTGTCTTAGTTTTATACAGGGTAGAAAGGATATCGTTGAAAAACCGGACACCGTAAGTTTATTCCTCGATCCCAGCACTGAACTTTAACATAGGTTTATCATTAATTCCTAGTTTTCATGGTTCTTTACAGTCTTAAACAAAAATACCATCAGAAAATAACGTGAACTCACGGTGTCCGGATGAAATGAAATGAAATGGAATTTTAATGAAAATATTTATAAAGCAAGTCATCTGCCTAGCCTTTTCCCAACTATGTTGGGGTCGGCTTCCAGTTTAACCGGATGCAGCTGAATACCAGTGTTTTACATGGAGCGACTGCCTGTCTGACCTCCACAACCCAGTAACTGGGTAACATGATACCCCTTGGTTAAACTGGTTGTCAGACTTTCGGGCTTCTGACTACAAGTAACGACTGTCAAAGATCTACAAATGACAGCCGGGACCAACGGCTTAACGTGCTTTCCGAGGCACGGAGGAGTCTTGGTATGTAATAAATGGTCACCCATCCACGGACCGACCTCGTCAAGCGTAGCTTAACCTTCGATCGACCCATGCGGCTGTTATAATTTAGCCACAAGCTCCTCCTATATTTATAAAGCAAGTAGGATATGGAAATCACTTTTACATGTCATTTTATCCTTTAACCTTTCAATCGTGTCAATTAGACACAATAGAAAGACAATATGGAACGATTTTCATATTTTTTTTTTGTTATGTTATACTAACAGAGCGTTCCCATTTGTATCAAAACTCATATCTGATGAGGGATCCTTGAGGAATTGAGGGAACTCCTCAAAAACTATAAGTAGACACGCACCGATTTTAACATTTTTAGTAACAAATCAAGCATTTTCATTTAGAAAACATAATTTGGTAATAAAAAAATGATAAAGAAGACAGGCAAGACAGGAACTCTTCAACGCATAACAGCAAATAATTATCGATTGCTATACTCAGATGTCTATGCTGAGCTTTTGTATCTCCATAACATAACATTACGCCCTTCTATTTTAAAAGGGGCCCGGCAGGGATGTCCAGATTAATGTTTAGAAAGAACTTCTTTTACAATTGTTAACCGATTTCAATGATTCTTTCGAGTTTTGAAAGACTTTCTTTAAATACGAAAAAACTAAGTATTAAAAAATAAAAACTTTTTACGTAAAAAACAACCGGCTTCTTAAAAAAACACTAACAGGTGAAAAATAACTCCAGTTTCAGAAGTCGGTGGCCAATAATGAACGAAACAAAATCACCAAAGTTATAAAACGTACAGACGCCAGCACATCACCCTACTCCAATGTGTTAAATTTCTTTAATAGGTTTTTTAACTTTATTCTAAACACAATAAGGTTCATGTTCAATTGGAAAAAATTGACAGTTTTTAGTTTTTTTTGTAGACGGTTACTCTAACACTCTACATACAGATACCATTGTGATGTACTCGTCACAATGGTACAACGGTATCTGTACTGTGACTCGTATACCTATATTTTTATCAAATAATTATTATATCGCTATCGGACTTACTATATCACGTTAGATACATAATTATCTATGATTATTGCAAATTTTTGTTAATTGGTAATTTTTTCATAATAATTGAAAGAATTACCTACACGGTGCTGCTTCATTAACATATGAACAACCATACTATGTTAGGTGATTTATTTGTATTGTAATTAAGTGTTTTAATTATTAGCATCATCAATTAAAAAACTAATAACATGTTACAAATGTGGTGATTGTAATAATTAAATGAAACAGCTGTTTTTTTTAGGTTTTTTTGTGTAAGTACCTCCAATATTATAGTGGAGGAGCTTGTGGCTAAATTATAACAGCCGCATGGGTCGATCGAAGGTTAAGCTACGCTTGACGAGGTCGGTCCGTGGATGGGTGACCATTTATTACATACCAAGACTCCTCCGTGCCTCGGAAAGCACGTTAAGCCGTTGGTCCCGGCTGTCATTTGTAGATCTTTGTCAGTCGTTACGTGTAGTCAGAAGCCCGAAAGTCTGACAACCAGTTTAACCATGGGGTATCATGTTACCCAGTTACTGGGTTGTGGAGGTCAGACAGGCAGTCGCTCCATGTAAAACACTGGTATTCAGCTGCATCCGGTTAAACTGGAAGCCGACCCCAACATAGTTGGGAAAAGGCTAGGCAGATGATGACCTCCAATATTATAGTGAAAGTTGTTGGGTAGAAAACTTAGTATACACCTTATCTTATCTTGACAATAACGACGATTAATTCTTAAAAATGCACTTTCTGGGTTTCAGATTAGCAAAGGAACAATCATAAAAAAGTTGTAATTTCATTTTATTTTCTCTTATTTAGTTTATGACATTAGCGGTTATAACTTGAACAATAGAAATTACTGCTAGCACTGCCATTCCAGGTTGGAAAGCGGATGCTCCGCTAGGAGGCCCCAGTCCAACTAAACCATTTATCCAAGTCCTGTGGCTGGAGATCCGGGTATATACTTCAGGACTATAAGATGTTGCGCAGTTTTTGTGTATAACTAGAATGCCGTTTAAATTACCACCACATACTAATGGGTTGCCTTCGTCACCCTGGAAATAAGTAAATATCATTGCATTTTATGTTGTCATGTTCTACTATTTTGGTTTAGAACATCGTCCTCTTAAATATGTTACAATAGTGTCTTCAAACGCTAAATTTAAGCTTCTTTTTTTTACTCAGTTAGGCACTGTCTGAGATCAGACATTTTATAAGTGATAATCGCAATGTTGTAAGGGCTATCTCTCAATAATCGTTACGCACTTCTTCTAGTGCCCATACGTTGATACCTAAGTAGACAAACTTTGCTTTTGGAGGCTATTAAACTTAATATACACGTTCACAATGCTTTGCTTTTTTCATCTTGCATAGGAAAACAAAAACTAAACAACACTAACTAAACTTATCTGTTATAATTTAAATAATTAATAAATTTCGTTATTACCGTGCATCCTGCAAATTCCGTCAACCCCCACGTGCAGATCATGCTATTTAAAACATTAACTTGACCACCCGCTACATTGCTGTAAACTGACCGACAGCTGTTCTGGTCGAGCACCCACTGATTTAAGAACGTTAACTGCACACTAGCCTGAAACAAATGGAAAAAATAGTAAAATTAAAGTAGAACTCACGCATTTCCTTCATGAAGAACTTTTTTTTAACATTTTCTTTGTTTCGCAGAGTCGAGAAACATTATATATCTAGGTACTATATTATAAAGAGGAAAGATTTAATTTTTTGTTTGTTTGCATTGAATAGGCTCCGAAACTGCTGGACCGATATGAAAAAATATTTCACTATTATGTGTAATTTATATTATCCCCGGGTGCCACTTTTTATCGCAGTATTTTTACAGGAACAGGAACAACGCGGGTGAAACCAAGTGGCGTCCGCAAGTGAAAATATAAATTTTGGCATCCAACTACGGGAACAGCTACTTAGTCACTCCAATGTTGAACTTTTGCTAAGATCAGAAAACGCTTTTAGGCGTTATGTTTGGAAGTGTAACTGACAATGAATGTAACTTACAGAAGCTGTAGTGTTGTGGGCTCCCCAACCGGAAACAGTACAAGGCTGTATGTCGGTAGCATTGGCGTCCCACATCGACATTGGCACTGGTGCATTCGTGATCGTTGAAAATGCAGAGGCGAGCTGAAATTTAGGAAATGTGATCATCACAGGTAGATAGGTCAGATAAGGAATAAGAATTCAAATAGCCTATGGCCCGTTTATCTTTTCCTTCAGATAACTTTCATCTGAATAACAATTTAGTTATTTTATATTGATTATAAATTCTTCCTTTATGGAAATAGTTCTGTTCATTTATGCTATCAGAAGGGATCAAATATTATCTGTAAGTAATGGACTAGACCTTGCAGAAAACACAAGTTTTAGTACCTTATGTTGCGTTTTCTTAAATATCAAAATTATTACCCAAATAGAAAAACTTTTTGTCTATCGGTACCTCTTCTTCCTCCTTCTTTTTTAAAGTCGGTTAACAATAAACATTTATTAATTATTATTTATTATTTTACATACCACTATCAATGAACAGTCTAATGCAGTTTGTGGAAGTTACTAGCATGTAACAGTGAGGTCTACACACGCTGCACATTGATAGTGAAATGGGGACAATTGACACTTAAACCAATACCAGAGTTTGTTAACTAGAAACTATTAAAAGAAAAGATTTAAAAAAGATTGAAAGGGTAAGAATGCACCATAAAGGTATACTATTACAGTTACAGTTAAATCAGGGGAACACCAAAACATTAAATTGTGAAATCTAAACACTGTAAGATTGAATCTTCATTCCACAACTACCATTATAATGCTGTTGAATTACTTACACCTTGTATAATTATTACAAAACTAAATGACATGAGTTGAGTTACGGTACAATTTGTCTACTAAACAAAATCTGCTTAATTTGTTTTCGATATGATTGTTTGGATAAAAGAAATATATCGACATTTTCAAAATACTCAGAGTATATGCGTACATAACGTCACATAACAACATGTCTGAATTTCCCAAAGAGTTATGCTGGGTAAACCTACAGTAAAGGAACATTGTGTACCGCGGAGAGGAGTAACACTAAAATTTAAAAATTTTGACTGGCCTGTTGGTTTAGTAGTTAGTGGCCTGGTTTGATTTCCAACCAAGACAAATATTTGTGTGATGAGCACGTTCATTTGTTCTTTGTCTGGGTGTAATTTAACTATAATATGTATGTATTTAGAAATATAAAAGTATGTTAAATCAGTTGCTTAGTACTGAAACAGATGCTCTGCTTAGCTTGGGGCTAGTCCTGGATTATTATGATTAAAATTACAAATAAACTGATTACTCACGAAAATAACAGCGATGTCGTTTTGGAACGGACTACTCGGGTAATACTGGGGGTGCACAGTGATTCGTGTTACAGGTCGAACGTTGTCCGGAGATGCGTCATTGGTAAGAACCACTGAACCAGAAAACACCCTGTATTCAGCTGGGTTGATTGCTGTGGAGACACTGAGGACGAACAACAGATTAAATGTTTAACGTTTATAATATATCGGACAAATAGTCTGAGTTAGAGTATATTTGGCAGCATTGACAAGTGATTGGAAACCTTATCAATTTCTACGCTTTGATAATTAAAATAAACAGTGGCGAAGTGCAGACATTAATTGACGCTTGAGTGTTTTCGCTCGTAAAAGCTCATTGCAGCCCAGCCTCAACTTACTGCAGATTGTCATTATAAGTGTTTTATACGTTGTTCAGGCAGAAGTGCCCTGTGGTTGCGGACAGTTGTGATAGATAGAGCTATTCAAAATGTGGTATACAACAGGTGTTCATCACTGCACCCACCACCGCATCCGCCTCTGTCTGAACAAAGCATTACATAATAAATATGAGTAATAAATAAGCATTACTACTGACCCATTGACAACTTCGAAATTGCAAGATGCAGCTGTTACTGCGTGCTGCATCGTAACTAAGGCCCCGCCGCACCTGTGTCCTCTTGTATAACTAAATGGTTCATTTGTTTTTTGCAACGAAACCTAAAAAAAATATAAACCACGATGTTACCATCACGAATCATTTTTTTATTACTATCAACCAAAAAATACTGACGTCGGATGCGTGTCGATGTAGGTATTTGTTACACCTGCTAAAAATCTTTTCCTGCTTAACTTGGGATATTTCTAGAAACAGTTCCAGCAAGCTTTTAATAATACAATAATGTATTGTAAATACAAGACATGTTTAAATGCTAATAAAGTTGTACCAAAGTTATGTTATTTAGTAGTTAGGTATTAAAAGTATATATATTTACCATAAAACGGAACTGGTTTTCAGCTGCAGCCGTCCCTTGTGCTATTCTGTTTGGATCTTCAGCTTTAAGACAACTTGCGCCTGTGCCTGTTCATCAAATTAACAGCAATAAGTACATAACTCGTTGGTCTCGGGTTCGTAAACGCTGGACGTGAGGTATTGGGTTCCATTACTGGGTCGGGTAAAATAAAATTGGATTTTTCATTCTGAAGTCTCAAGTTCGAACCCAAGGCTGATCGACTGAACCTCTGGTTTTTTGGATTCCTGTGCGAATCGTAAATTTATCACTTATCTAAAAACGGAGAACGGAATTGTGCTTGAGAGATATGTTTGTCTCGTCGCATATGAAGTCAGAGGCTCTAGGGCGTCATAAATACTCTGGCACCTGGTTAGTCACACACACACACCACACGAAAATAAGAAGAAAGTAAAAGAAGAAGAAGTTCGTGAGTTTTTATGGTGTATGTACACTCGTACAATACAGAGTACCTACTTTTCTAGTCTATTCTAAGGTCTGGATTTTTTTGTAGTAACCCGCAGTCTGGATTTATGCATGGTTGATAGCAATAGGATTGTCCTTTTACATACGATTTGAACATAACTGCTGAAAATGTAGGTGTACTAATTACTTACGTCTATTTTTTGGGGTAGGTGCGTGTATATAATCCTAATAACTTATAAGACAGAGTTTATTTTTTTTTGTAACCACTTATGAAGGCTCATCTAGATAACAAATTGTATTGGTGTACCTTTAAAATAAACTGAGACTGCATTACACAAAAAAGTTTGGTGGTAGATATTATTTCCGTATTGCAACTCTAAGCAACAATCAACTAGAAGCGATCAGAAGTCGCAATAGGAAGTTGGAGTGGTTTGGGACAGTCGCAACTACCAGAAAAGTGAATAAGCTCGATAAGTCCCAGAAAAACTGTCTTGGATTTTGCAACAATTTACATTGATCAGAAAAACCACATTAGATGAGTGATACAAAAATCATAATTTTCACTTCCCTCCACATACCAGTAACAGATGGAACAGAGTTAGGCCCATAGGCACAAATTAATTTGAAAACTGAGTTGAACCCTGTGAGTCTTGAGCAACACTACAGGTTAAATTCAACACTAATATTAATGGGTCCTACAGTTCATTCCAATATAGAACGTACTGAAATACTAAATAACTCTGGATATGACCTGCATAGTATCTAACATTATGTTCTTTCTTTCTAAGAGTACATTATAAGGATACTTGTGATGAGGCTGCCTTGCAACGTCCCGATGGTTTTATCTATCGATAATATTAAGACATGAGTAAAAAGTAGAAAAAAGTATAGGTTCTGGGATATTACAAAATTAATACATAATATATCGACTGGCCTGTTAAATCTAGTAGTTCTAAAAACAAAAATACATAATATATCGACTGGCCTGTTAAATCTAGTAGTTAAAAAATCTAAAATCAAAAGTCTTTATTCAAACTAGGCTGAGAATCAGCACTTTATGAACGTAAAAAAAAAATACATAAAGACAGTCCCCCAAAAACGGCCCACCCTTCGCCACTTCCTAGTGTTTTTGTCTATTAACGCTCTCCTGGACTCAGGCACAGGTTTTGATATGTTTGCGGATGAATGGAAGATGATAATGTCAGAATGCTTGAATTTTTGTGAGAAGAATACATGACTGAGAAGTGTGAAGTGAATGATTTAATAAATTATAATTATGTTAAATAGTGTAATTGGCTTCGGCCGTTCTATTTAAATTAAATAAATAAATAAATAAATTTGCTGGGAAGAAGAAGTGGCGGAACAAACTCCCCAGCAACACATCTGTCTGATTCGTTTGAAGAACTAGGTATACAAAGAATCTATACAATGAAATGCTCCATAAATAGCACTAAGGTTTATACACTTTGTAAAACATTACATTTCAGAATGTTTGTCACGTGTTAGCTAGCACACTCCTATATACCGAGATTACCAAAAAAAGTAAATATACAAATAAACATTGAAATCTAAACTCAAGCAAAACAATTACAAAACTAAAAAATAACAGCCTGTAAGTGACCCTGACTGCTATGCTGGATGTCGTGGGTTCGCTTCCCACCCAGGACAAATGTTTGTGTGATGAGCACGAGCATTTGTTCTGCGTCTGGGTGTAATTTTTTTATAATAGGTATGTATTTAGAAATATATAAGTATGTTTATCAGCTGTTTAGTAAGTGCCCATAACACAGGCTCTTAGCTTAGCTTGGGACTAAATGGCGTTGTGTGAAAAGTTGTGGAATATTAATTTTTTTATTTTTAAATATTGTAGCATATTCAAGTAGGTATGTGTAGTTTTTGTGTGTAGAGCGGAGATGGATATGCGGGGTCTATTTGTTAGGGTTAAAACGTTTATCTGGTAAAGACTTTTCACGTATTTTAGGCTCGAGGCGAAGACCTTTTTAGACGAATAAGAAAAAAAACATATGGCCCTGTAACAATTGTCTTAAATATGTCTTTTAAGTCCTTACCACACAAGGCAATCACAAATAATAACAAAAACTTGTTCATTTTTTTCAAAACACAAACTTATAATAAAGAAAATCAATCAAAATTCTCAGTACAAAACAACGTTACACAGTGCAAAACGTTCAGCAATGTTCTGTTGTTATCGAGACGTTATACATATAGGTTTACCAATAATCTTATCTTATTTAGGAATAACCAAACGTTATCAGTCTGTATTAAAAAAAAAACATAATAATATCTAAATCATTATTGTCGCACAATATGTATGTACCGTAACACGGTGCAAAACTCTTGGCTCAGTTCTTTGCCTTATTTTAACTTCATATCGGTTTTCCAATCAACTTCTCTATTTTAGAAGGCAAATTGATGCAAAACGTGGTTGCAAAACCAGTATAAGCTGGCCTTTATTATTGTACTAAAACTCCGTGTCAGGCCAGCTAAAAATAAATACTATTATTTTTCACGGTGTAGAAAATCCTTTAGGTTGTCCTTTGCTCTGGGGAAATGGAGGGGTATATCAGACTCTTACTGAATAAAACCCATCCCGGTGTTCCGTCTCACACCTGTGTTGGGTTCGCGGAACGTACGATCACATGTTATCACTTCTCATATTTCTACATTCATAACAATCATCAGAAAGTTGCTACATCAAAAGCTGACTTATGTCGGGGATGCGTCTTCTGATTCGGGGTCACCACACGAGATCCCTTTCACCTGAACGGCCATCGGTTTTGCTAGCATTGTGTCCTCCCCAGTACTACTGTAGCGACATCTATCTCCCCACATATGAACTAAGACTGATAAATCCTACATCGCAATGTTAAAGTTATCCGTGTTATTGAACGTATGTGAGATCCGGATAAAATTTGTCGGGCAGTAGAAGACCACTAGATACTACGCCCGTCTGATCGGAGGATCATTCCTTTTCTTTGAGAGATTCGTAACTTTATACTGTTCCTCATATCCCCTATTCTGGTAATCCCGACGTGATCGTCACCGCAGCCTTCATATAACCTTCGTATAAATTCCAACCGTTATGGTATACTAACAGAGCGTTCCCATTTGTATCAAAGCTCATATCTGATGAGGGATCCTTGAGGAATTGAGGGAACTCCTCAAAAAATATAGGTACACACCCACCGGTTTTAACATTTTTAGTAACAAATCAAACATTTTTATTTAGAAAGTATCATTTGGTAAAAAAAAACTGATGAAGAAGACAGGCAACGGAACTCTTCAACGCATAACAGCAAATTATTCGCGATTGCTATACTCTGATGTCTATGCTGAGATTTTTATCTCCATAACATAACATTAGGCCCTTCTATTTTAAAAGGGGCCCGGCAGAGATGTCCAGATTGATGTTTAGAAAGAACTTCTTTTGCAATTGTTAACCGATTTCAATGATTCTTTCAAGTTTTGAAAGACTTTCTTTACATACGAAAAAACTAAAAAATTAAAAATAAAAACTTTTTAAGTAAAAAACAACCGATTTCTTAAAAAAAAACTAACAGGTGAAAAATAACTCCAGTTTCAGAAGTCGGTGGCCAATAATGAACGAAACAAAATCACCAAAGTTATAAAATGTACAGACGCCAGCACATCACCCTACTCCAATGTGTCAAATTTCTTTAATAGGTTTTCAACTTTATTCTAAAACAATAAGGTTCATGTTCAATTGGGAAAAATTGACAGTTTGGGGCAGGTTGATGTGCTGGCGTCTGTACGTTTACTATAACACTCTACATACAGATACCATTGTGATGTACTCGTCACAATGGTACAATGGTATCTGTACTGTGACTCGTATACCTATATTTTTATCAAATAATTATTATATCGCTTTCGGATCTTACTGTATCACGTAAGATACATACCCAAGTAGCACAGAAGGGCTGAATAGTAGCTGAATCACTGTTCACAATGGAACCTTCAGCTGAATAAACCTGCTGAATAAGAGCATTAGAGGCGCATACTCAGTTGATATAACTCTGATTTGGGCTCAAATTAATCAGCTGTTAGCTGAATAATGTAGCTGGTTGCACTAAATCAGCGTTATAAGAGCATTATTAAAGGTAACAGTCGCCCCAAGAGTTGAATAATGACTGATTATCAGGGTATGTGTTACCTTTTATACACCACAAGGGCTGAATAATAAAGAACTTATTACCTATTTTTCAGCACAAAATACACTTCAGGATATTAGTAACTCTTTTATGGACCTGACAATTCACAAGTGGCAAAATTGTGAATAATTTTCACCCTACTACTTATTATTTTGATATGTTTTGTGTGAACCATTTCGTAAAGTGTTTGTGGGAAATAT
Organism: Euplexia lucipara; assembly: GCA_921972225.1. NCBI lineage: Eukaryota > Metazoa > Arthropoda > Insecta > Lepidoptera > Noctuidae > Euplexia > Euplexia lucipara. The sequence goes on from OV179148.1 coordinate 14,778,622, forward strand.
AGGCAAATATAATATTATCGGAAAGTAAAACTTTGTTTTTCCTCCATGTCCATGAAATTCGAATGGGAAAGAGAGTTTATTGTCAATTTTATTACTCTCAAAATATCACAGTTTACTTGAAAATTATGGTATAAAATAGTTTGATGATATTATTATAAAAAATATGTCTTTTTATTTTTCCTTTATAATTTGACAATATGCTGTTTACGTGTAAAATTATTACATTTTCTATTCAAATTCTGTTGTTATTTTAGTTAACTAAGCAAAAACAAATTGTTATTATAATTGTATACATAGGTTAGAATCTAAAAATGGCAGACATGCAATGTGTACCGTTTTAACCACAATCAAACGTCATGAGCTGTTTAAGTGTCCACTCATGGTACATGAATCAGTAACGAGCTGTTACGAGTGGTTCTTGTGTTACACAAGTCAGCTACAGATTCATGTAAAGCTTGTTAGTGGGTAACATGTATGCAAATAAATGTAGGTTCACTGTATCATCTGTATTTCTGTTCAGAATCCTCAAATATTCTGTATTAATTTTTCGATGTAGGTATTCCGCCTGTCATTTTTTTCATATTTCCACATATCACAATATCTTAAACGACGCGATTAGTATAGTTACCTGCCAAGCGCTGAATAAAGAAGTCTTTAAGGTCTTATTTAACGGCGCTAGTAGATTAATAGTCAACGAAAGTACAAGTATTCAGCTCTCACGGAGATTATGGGTAACATGTGAGCTAATATAGAGCAGTTTGCTTTAACTTAGCATTATATAATGTTCACCCATAGTGATCATGTGGGCTTTATGAGAGCTATTATACGATTGCGTGAAACATGCTGATTAACATTACACAAATTCCACTGTATGCAGCAAAAGGCATTATATCTTTGTTATTTGAAGCCACAGAATAACTGATTACATTATAGTAGCTCACGTGTTCTTTCTTAAAATGCAAGTGGTTTAAGGGTACACTTGTGGTCTTCAATTCAGAATATAGCTTTGTTAAAGTCCACAAAAATCCTTTAAATTGTTTAAAGCTCCATAATAATAAATGTGTTACCTATATTAACGCTGCAAGCGTTACAGTGTGGTCTCCGTGACGCATAATAACGTTCTTATTCAGGTGAAAGCTCATTTTTGACCTATTGTAGGTCGAGTGTACTGTAATAACTCTTCATAAGTGCTAAAATTACCGATGTTACCTCTTGTGACATCTTATAATGCAGTTTTGTGCTACTTGGGTAATTATCTATGATTATTGCTGAAACAACTACCTACACGGTGCTGCTTCATTAAAATATGAACAACCATACTATGTTAGGTGATTTATTTCTATTGTTATCAAGAGTGTTTTAATTATTAGCATCGATCAATTAAAGAACTGCTAACATTCTACAAAGGTGGTGATATAAATATGGTGGTATTGTTGTATGTCACCATGTACCTATTACCTATAGGTACATAATCTAACGAAACAGCTGATTTTTTTTGCAATATTGTTGAGTTCGGGAAAACTTAGATAACACCTTATCTTATCTTGACAATAACGGCAATTGATTTCTAAAAATGCACTTTCTGGGCTTCAGATTAGCAAAGGAACAAACATTTAAACACACACAAAAAAACATCATAATAAAGTTGTAATTTTATTTTATTTTGTCTTACTTAATTTATGATTTTAGCGATTAAAACTTGAACGATAGCAATTACTGCTAGCACTGCCATTCCAGGTTGGAAAGCGGATGCTCCGCTAGGGGGCCCCAGTCCAACTAAACCATTTATCCAAGTCCTGTGGCTGGAGATCCGGGTATATACTTCAGGGCTCGTAGAGATTGCGCAGTTTTTGTGTCGAATTAGAATGCCGTTCAAATTACCACCACATACTAATGGGTTGCCTTCGTCACCCTGTAAAGAAGTAAATAACATTGCATTTTATGTTGTCATGTTTTACTATTTTGGTTTAGAACATCGTCTCACAAATGTTATCGTATTGTGTCTTCAAACGCTACATTTAAGCTACTTTTTTTATGTATGAGACCCCGTGCCTTAGGCTAGATCTCAATAATACTTTATAATAAGTTATTGCTTTTGGAGGCTAATAAACTAAATATATACGTACATAATGTTATGCTATTTTCATCTTGCATGGAACAAAAAACTAAACTACACCACTAACTAAACTTACTAGAATACACCAAATCTATGTATATAAAAATGTTAAGTTGGTTTGTGTACGCTTCACAATGTGCCACACCGAAGCGTACAGCTAATAATTAATAAATTTTGTTATTACCGTGCATCCTGCAAACTCTGTTAACCCCCACGCGCAGATCATGCTATTTACAACATTAATTTGACCGACCGCCACATTGCTGTAAACTGACCGACAGCTGTTCAGGTCGAACACCCGCTGATATAAGAACGTTAACTGCACACTAGCCTGAAACACACGGAAAATATAGTAAAATTCAAGTGGAACTCGCTCATTCCCTAACATTTTCTTTGTTTCGCTGAGTTGAGAAACTTTGAAACTTTATATAAACATAATAAAAAATAAAGATAAGATTTTTTGTTTTTTGCATTGAATACGCTCCGAAACTGCTGGACTAATTTGAAAAATTATTTCACTATAGTGTAGCTTACACTATCCCCGGGTGACATAAGCCACTTCTTATTGAAGTATTTCTACGGGAACGGGAACAACGCGGGTGAAACCAAGTGACGTGCTAGTGAAAATATAAATTTTGGCATTCAACTACGGGAACAGCTACTTAGTCACTCCAATGTTGAACTTTTGCTAAGATCAGAAAATGCTTGGCGGTATGTTTGAAAGTGTAATTGAATATGAATGTAACTTACAGAAGCTGTAGTGTTGTGGGCTCCCCAACCGGAAACAGTACAAGGCTGTATGTCGGTAATATTGACGTCCCACATCGACATTGGCACTGGTGCATTCGTGATCGTTGAAAATGCAGAGGCGAGCTGAAATTTAGGCAATGTGATCATCACAGGTAGATAGGTCAGATAGTGAATAAGACTCAAAATAGCCTACGGCCCATTTATCTTTACCTACAGATAACTTTCATCTGAAAGAAAAAATTGATTAAAGTAATCATTCTGTTTATTTATGCTATCAGAAAGGATCAAATAGGTATTATCTGTAAGTAATGGACTTGACCTTGCAGAAAACACAAGTTTTAGGGCACGTTATGTTGCGTTTTCCTAAATATCAAATTTATTATCCAAATAGAAAAACTTTTTGTGTATCGGTACCACTTCTTCCTCCTTCCTCCTTCTTTTTTGAAGTCGGTTAACAACAAACATAACGTAACATGACAACATGTCTGAATTTCCCGAAGATGATATGCTGAGGTGCACCTACAGTAAAGGTACATTTTGTACATCCTCAGATAGGTCTAACAATAAGGAGGTCGTGGGTTTGATTCCCACCAAAGACAAATGTTTGTGTGATCAGCACGATCATTTGTTCTGTATCTGGGTGTAATTCATCTATAATAATATGTATGTATTTAGAAATCTATAAGTATGTTAATCAGTTGTTAAGTACCCATAACAGAAGCTCTGCTTAGGAACTAGTCCTGGATTATTATGATTAAAATTACAAATAAACTGATTACTCACGAAAATAACAGCGATGTCGTTTTGGAACGGACTACTCTGGTAATACTGTGGGTGCACAGTGATTCGTGTTATAGGTCTAACGTTGTACGGAGATGCGTCGTTAGTAAGCACAACTGAGCCAGAAAACACCCTGTATTCAGCTGGGTTGATTGCTGTGGACACACTGAGGATGAAGAACAGATTAAATAAGAGAGAGAGAGAGAGAGAGAGAGAGAATAAGAGAGAGTTATAATTTGTAAGTTTTTATGGTGTACAATAAAGAGTATTCTACTACATTCTATTTTATTCTCTATTAAATGTTTAACGTTTTTAATACATATATCGGACAAAAAGTCTGAGTTAGAGTATATTTGGCAGCATTGACAAGTGACTGGAAACCTTATCAATTTTTACCCGAACTTTACTAAAGTTGTCAAGTGTTGACTGTAAGGCAACTCTTCATAGCAAAAACTGTCCTAATTCAGCATTCTTCGACCCCATACAAGAAAATTTCAAAAAGACGTAAAGACATTGTTTGTGTAACTAGGAAAAGCAACCTTACCCATTCCAGTAGGTTCAATTATTTTCTTGCACCTACATTGTACAACAAATTGAATAAAACTCTCTATTTACCAACTATCTAGCTGCAAATGTAAAAATCTAATAACTAAATGGCTTCAGGGGCTGACCTACCAAGAGGCGGAAAACCTCTTAACACTGTAGTATACCTACCATACACCAATACACACACACACACACACACACACACACACACACACACACACACATACACACACATCCACACAAACATACACATAACGAAACGCATTTACACCCACACTCACACATCTATTACTCTCACTCACAAGCGCATGCATACAAAGAAAATTTTCCATTAGTTTTAATTCTTTTTTGTTTCTTTTTTGTTCTCTCGCATTGTTAATAAATTCTGGATTGCACAAGAAAAAATAATAATAAAAAAAAAATTGAAATTCGTGAAATTATTATTGTACTAAAGATTTATAAATTATATTGTAACTGTTTAATCTTAAGGTTTTATACTGTGAAAACTAATAAAGCTTATTTTTATTATATTATTAATTTTTACGCTTATTATCAAATTTAAATAAACAGTGGCGAATTTCAGATATGAATTCGCTCGTGAAAGCTCATTGCACCCCATGCCTCAACATACTGCAGATTATCATTATAAGTGTTTTATGCGTTGTTCAGGCAGAGGTGCCCTGTGGTTGCAGACAGTTGTGATAGATGGAGCTATTCAAAATATGGTACAACAGTGTAGTGATGAACAGGTGTTCATCACTACACCCACCACCGCATCCGCCTCTGTCTGAACAAAGCATTACATAATAAATATGAGTAATAATAAGCGTTACTACTGACCCATTGACAACTTCGAAATTGCAAGATGCAGCTGTTACTGCGTGCTGCATCGTAACTAAGGCCCCGCCGCACCTGTGTCCTCTTGTATAACTAAATGGTTCATTTGTTTTTTGCAACGAAACCTAAAAAAATATAAACCACGATATTACCATCACGAATCATTTTTTTATTACTATCAACCAAAAATTACTGACGTGGGATGCGTGTCGATGAATTTGTTACACCTGCTAAAAATCTTTTCCTGCTTAACTTGGGATATTTCTAGAAACAGTTCCAGCAAGCTTTTAATAATACAATAATGTATTGTAAATACAAGACTTGTTTAAATGCTAATATAGTTGTACCAAAGTTATGTTATTTAGTAGTTAGCTATTAAAAGTATATATATTTACCATAAAACGGAACTGGTTTTCGGCTGCAGCCGTCCCTTGTGCTATTCTGTTTGGATCTTCAGCTCTTAGACAACTTGCGCCTGTGCCTGTTCATCAAATTAACAACAATAAGTACATAACTCGTTGGTCTAGGGTTCGTAAACGCTGGGCGTGAGGTATTGGGTTCCATTACTGGGTCTGGTAAAATAAAATTGGATTTTTCATTCTGAAGTCTCGAGTTCAAACCCAAGGCGGATTGACTGAACCTTTGATTTTTCGGAATCCTGTGCGAATTGTAAATTTATCACTTGCTTTGAAAATGGGGAAGGAAATTGTCGCACAGAAATGGGCATGCTTGAGAGATATGTATGTCTCGAAGCATGTGAAGTCAGAGCCTGATTAGCTACACACACCACACGAAAATAAGAAGAAAGTTAAAGAAGAAGAAATTAAAATTTGTGAGTTTTATGGTTTAGGTACTCGTACAATACAAAGTACTTACTTATAATTCTATTCTAAGATCTGGATTTTTTTTGTAGTAACTTGCAGTCTGGGTTTGTGCGTGGTTGATAGCAATAGGATTGGCCTTTTACATGTGATTTGAACATAGCTGGTGAAAATGTGGGTGTACTAATTATTGACGTCTATTTTTTGAGGTAGGTGCGTGTATACAGGGTGTAACGGAAAGGGTATATACATACGAAGGGCACGGATTCTCTTGGTGATAAGCAACGACATGGCAACGTTTTTATACATATACATACATAATTGTAAAGTTGAGCCCACCTACGCCGTCGCGCCTTCGTCGGTTAGGCAGAGCCCGATAGGTCTGTACTAGGCGCGCAGAACCCGAGATAGATATACTTGAACCTTGCCGGACAGGATTATGACACTCATAGTGCGGTGACACGTTTGTTATGATTTTGCATTTAATAAACTGTCGATATTAAATAATATCGTGAAGTTTCAAAGTTATTAGTTGGGAGCTGAAATTTTGAGGAAAGACTCGTTATTAAATACTCTATTCACCCTGTTTGTATGTATATACCCTTTCCGTTACACCCTGTATAACCCCAATAACTTATAAGACAAAGTTCAATTTTTTTGTAACCACTTATGAAAGCTCATCTATATAACAAATTTTATTTGTGTACCTTTAAAATAAACTGAGACTGCATTATATAAAAAAGTTTGGTGGTATTATTTCCGTATTGCAACTCTTAGCAACAATCAACTAGAAGCGATCAGAAGACGCAATAGGAAGTTGGAGTGGTTTGGGACAGTCGCAACCACCAAAAAAGTGAACAAGCTCGATAAGTCTCAGAAAAACTGCTTTGGATTCCGCAACAATTAACATTAATCAGAAAACCACATCAGATGAGTGATAAAAAATCATAATCTTCAATTCCCTCCACATACAGTTACAGGTGGAACAGAGTTAGGCCCATAGGCACAAATGTATTTGAAAACTGAGATGTTCAGCAACACTACGGGTTTAGTTCAACACTAATATGGGTCTTAATTTGTGAGCTGTTACAATTCATTCCCATAATTATATAGAACGTACCGAAATACTGAACAACTCTGGATATAACCTGCATACCATCTAACATTATGTTCTTTCTTTCTAAGATTATATTGTAAAGGATACTAGTAATGGGGCTACCATACAACGTCCCATGGGTTACTATCGATAATGTTAATCATATCATAATCATTTATTTTTCACTAGTGTTCGAAGTGCCCTTTTAAGCACAAATTGCCTGTATTAGGACACTTCGCTCTTCTGAAACCTATTTTAACAAACAGTACTCATAGTTTTAATAATAACAAAAAAGATAATAAAGAATAATAGAATTACTAATTAATTATTACCAATACATTTCCGGTTGCATAACAAAATTTAAGATTGTGTAATATAACATTCAGAAACTGGATAGCATTAATAAAAATACTGAAATTTAAATAAAAATAAAAATAATAACAAAAAATTAATAAGTGAAAATGCATAAATTAAATCAGATGAAATTAAGACATGAGTAAAAAGTAAAAAAGTATAGGATTTAGAATGTTACAAAATTGTTGTAGCATATAATTCAGGTATGAGCAGTGTTTGTGTGTATGTGTAGGGCGGAGGTGGTAAGCGGGGTCTATTGTTAGAGTTAAAACGTTTATTTGGTAATAGTAAAGATTTTTCACGTAAAATTTAGGCTCGAGGCGAGAACATATGGCCCTGTAACAAGCGTCTTAAATATGTCTTTTAAGTCCTTACCACACAAGGCAATCACAAATAATAACAAAAACTTGTTCATTTTTTTCAAAACACAAACTTATAATAAAGAAAATCAACTAAATACTCTCAGTACAAAATAACGATACACAGTGCAAAAGGTTCAGAAATGGTCTGTTGTTATCTGGGCGTTTTATAGGTTTACCAATAATCTTATCTAATTTAGGAATCGTTATCTGGCTATATTAAAAAAAACACAACTAAATCGTTAATGTCGCACAATATGTATGTACCGTAACACGGTGCAATACTCTTGGCTTAGTTCTTTAGCTAGTCGACTGTCGGGAGGACACGGCGCAGCATACGCTGGCAGAGTGTGCCGCTTGGGAGGAGCAGCGCCGTGCCCTCGTCTCTGGAGTAGGCAGTGACCTGTCGATGCCGGCCGTGGTCGAGAGGATGGTCGGCAGCGTCGAGTCCTGGGACGCGGTGGTGTCCTTCTGCGAAACGGTCATCTCGCAGAAGGAGGCTGCGGAAAGGGAGAGGGAGATCACTTCCACTCACCCGGCCCGCAGCAGACGCACCGGGCGCAGGCGGAGGGCGGACAACGCCCTCTTCCAGCCCCCCTGAATGGTGTCCGCCGCACCCACGTACTTGGACCCGAGGTGGCGGCGCGTCGTGTTTACGCGCGCCCCTTTTAGACGTCGCGAGGGGAGCCTAACACCTCACTCCCCTCGCTGACTTGGCGAGGCCCGCGGGGCCGGCACCAGTCGGGGGTCGCGGAAGTATCTTCAGTTCCCGTGACCCCCGGCGCAGGAGTGAGGAGGAACACGGGGTGGTTTTTAGTCAGTAAGGGTCTGACAGACCCCTCCGCCTCCCCGGGCGGGGGACATCCATGAGGATATTCCACCCCTCAAAAAAAAAAAATTAAAGTTCTTTAGCTGATCTTAACTTCATAACGGTTTACCAATCAACTTATCTATTTTAGAAGGCAAATTGATGCAAAACGTGGTTGCATAACCAGTATGAGCTGGCCTTTATTGTACAGAGGCCAGCTCACATCAACCTACCCCAATGTGTCAAATTTCTTAGATAGGTTTTCAACTTTATTTTAAACAAAATAAGGTTCATGTACAGACGCCAGCACATCAAGTTACCCCAATATGTCAAATTTTCCCAATTGAATATGCCCCTTATTCTGTTTAACATAAAGTTGAATAACGATCAAAGAAATTTGACACATTGGGGTAACTTGACGTGCTGGCGTCTGTACAATTGGGAGAATTTGACAGTTTGGGGTGGCTTGGTGTGCTCGCGTCCGTAATAAAACTCCGTGTAAGGCCAGCTCAAAAACAGAACACTATTATTTTTCTTATCTCAGTGTGGAAAATCCTAATGGATGTCCTTTGCTATGCGGAAATAGAGGGGTATATCAGACTCTTACTGACTAAAACCATCCCAGTGTTTCGTCTCACACCTGTGTTGGGACCGCGGAACGTACGATCACATATTATCACTTCTCATCTTTCTATATTCATAACCGTACATACATACATAAACTCACGCCTTTTTTCCATGGGGGTAGGCAGAAAATACAGAGCGCCATATGCTACGATTCTTACATACGTCTTTTGCTTCGTTTACATTCATACATTTGTCATATACACACGCCAGTTGCAAGTACTACGCACCTGACCTTTCTGAAGAACCTCACCAATAAGGTCTATGTAGGTATGTCCTTCTAGGGCGTCCCCTCCCGGCGTTCCCACTTACATCTGCCCTATAAATACGTTTCGTTAGTTGCCTAATTTTTTAATTTAATTAGTAATTAAATATTAAATTATAATTAAATTAAACACTACATTAAAATAGTAGGTACTATAATTTCCATACATCATCAGATGATGATGTATGGAAATTTCACCCCAAAAAAAAAAATAGGACATGAAACATGAACCTTATTATTTTTAAAATAAAGTTGAAAACCTATCAAAGATATTTGGCACATTGGGGTAGGTTGATGTGCTGGCGTCTGTACATCCGGACACTGTAAGTTTAGTCCTCGATACAGTACCTACCCCCCAGCACTGAAAATTTTCGTAGGTTTTTTATTAATTCCTAGTTTTCATGTTTTTTTACAGTTTTAAGCAAAAATACCATCAGAAAATAACGTGAAAATCCAGGATCATGTTAAGAACTCACTATGTCCGGATGAAATGAAATGAAATTATTTATTATGCTAGTAGTATAAAGAAACCAGTAGGATATTTTTTTCCTTTAAAGTAAGTTGTAGTGGGCATTTTCTAACTGACTACCTCTGAAAAGAAAAGCCGAAACAAACTCAGGGATCATCGTCTCTTTTTAAGTCCAGACATTAAAAATATTATCAAAATTTTCGTGTCACAAACCATGCAGAAGTGTCCGGTTTAGCCTTTTGAGGAAAGTGCCAGAAACAATTTGGGTAAGCAACATGTGCCAGCCTTGGTTAGCTCAACTTTATAGTTAAGGAGCTCCACGACTCGACATTATGTCAGAGTCAGTTAATAAAAAATAGGTACCTATACCAATTTATTATCCTTATCACCGAATTATAGAATTGTAAACTGAGGATATTCAATCTGCGTGGTTTTTACACTTACAATAGATTTTGGGTTTTTTTCTGAATTACTAATAAAAAATAATATAATTGTCATTCTTAAACACTCAATATACTGGGTGGCACAATACAGGGCTTAGCAGAGCGAGCAGTTCAATCCCAAGCTTTTTGTCACCCTTTTTTTCAATGTTTAATTGTTATACAGGTTTTAAATCTTTTATTAGGATGTGAGAAGATGTACCTTCCACCATTTGTATACTAATGTCTTAGCGGTTTAGCTAATTGGTTGTACTTTTTAAACATCCCACTAAATAGATTGGAGTGTACTAGCTCCATATTCTGGACCTGTTTGGCGCAGCCGCAGGGCAAATTATTCTTTATTATAGTTTTTTTTTTTAGTTTTATTCTTTTCTTTTGTATTTTTAACCCCCGACCTAAAAAGAGGTGTGTTATAAGTTTGATCGCTATGTCTGGGTGTGTCTGTCTATCTGTTTGTCTGTGGCACCGTAGCGCTTAAACCGGTGAACCGATTAAGATGCGGTATTTTTAATTTAAAAGCAGGGCTTTTTACGTTGGTTCTTAGATCAAAATCGGTTCGGGCGTTTTAATGTTATACTTGGCAACTCACACTTGGAAAGGAGAGAAAGCTGGCAGCCTTTACGTTTTCGATTCTGTGCGGTTCATTCTTTTAAATAGTGTACCGTAAAACGGGGTGGATAGAAACTCAAGGGTGAATAGAAACAAAACTTTGAGCAGGATTTTTACGCTAGTTTAATATTGTTTGATACTAACAACGTGTCGAAACTATTTATCTCAATTATTTAAAAGCATTACAGTCCTCGTATGTAACAAACAACTTTTAACTTACGTGAATATCCTCCTCTAAGTTTTGTTTCTATTCACCCTTGAGTTTCTATCCACCCCGTTTTACCCGGTATGTTTTCTTTAAATAACATATGAGGGAAGAAGAAAGTTAAACTAAAGATTTCAATATTTAAAACCATCCGTACGCAATTTAATAAAGCAACATATTGCAATGTGTCCACATAAATATTATTTATCGTTTATTTCTTATTATTATAACACATGAGGGTATATATTTCTTCAACGGATCTTAGACTTATAAGACTTGCTTCCGACGACCTTAATTGGTAAAACTAAGATCGATGACAACAATAAATAGCAACTCCGTACCGTGATCATGTTTTATATGTACAAAAAAAAACAGGTTCTATGTTAAAATAGTATAATAAATTATCTTATTTGTACAATTTCTTAATTTTAAACTTTAGAGGTTACAATTTGAACAATAGTGATCACAGCTAACAATGCCATTCCAGGTTGGAAAATGGATGCTCCTGACGTGTTATTAATCCATTCGCGATAATTGGAGACTCGGGTGTACACTTCGGGCCGCGCAATGTTTCCGACCGCGCCTGAGCAGTCATTGCCGTTGATAACAAGAACACCGGTGAGTTGACCGTTGCATACCAACGGGTTGCCTGAGTCACCCTGAAAATAATGTAAATAAATTAGTAATGTGTTTATCTGACATATTATACATCCAAACAAAAACAAAACCATGGGGTTGTGCGATCCTTACATACTTTTTTGCTTCAATTTCGTTCACATACCTATCTAATCTTGTGTAATGGTTGCGAGTGAGTACTGCGCACTTGAATTACTTAAAGAATATCACCAATAAGGTATATTCTCCTGGAGCTTGCAGTTTATATTCAAATCTGTGATCTTATTCATGCATGATCAATTGATCATAGAATGTCTAAGTTACGAGTAATAATTTGTTAAATTTTGTTATCGTGCCATAGACTTAAAATATCATTCTCAGCGAAACATGAATGGCGTCGCGGTGTAACAGTGGTCACTATAACCTAAAGTTTTACGTCAAAAGTATTGCATTTTTTAAATGTAGAATGTAATCTAGATTATCTTCAATATCTATTTTAGAACATTTTTACCCTATAAACTACTCAATTTAAATAGGAGTAATTGCAACTGCCAGGGTCGTGGAACTGTCTAAACATGGTATCGGGGTCGTGGAACGCAAAAAGCAACCGATAGAACAAGGTTTTTGGTCAGTAAGGCCCGGATTACATAATAGTTTTACAGTAACCGCACTTCTTTTTCTTGTTCTAAACTGCTCCCGAGTGAAGCCGGGACGGGTCGCTAGTTAATTGTAATATAACTAAGTTATTACCACGCATGAAGAAGTCTGTGCGAGTGCAAGGGCGCAGATCATAGTGTTATTTTGTACAGTGATTGCAGTGTTGCCCCCAGATCCTTCCGCAGTGTAAAAAGGTTGGCACGCGGGTTGTTCGATCACTGTCTTCTGTAAGACCATCAACTGTGTGCTGGCCTAAAACAAATAGTTTAAGATTAAAATAATGTAAAATTAATAAATGACATGGCCGGAATTTGTATAGAGCTGTGCCCTTACAAAAAATATTCATGTACATTGACATACAATACGTTAAAGTAAAGCTTACAGGTGTGTAATCATAATAGTTTAAGTTTTATGATCAGAGAAGAAGCGAGAGATATTATAAATAGGTTACAAAAAATGTGCCTAAACATTTTGAATAGCAATGATCATGCGAGAGATACTTTAAATAGGAGATCTTATGCGTCAGAATCCAAATTGTAAGGAAACAAGTCCAATAAGCACAACAGAACAAGCGTATAACATTAGAAGCGTACACGAAAGTCCGATAAACGACTAACAAAAAGACAACACAAGTGTTACGTGATAAGATCAACGCAAGACTGCACAGTGATAGTTTTGAGTGTAGAAACGTCAAAATAAATATTTGAATATATTATTCATCAAGACGCGCGGCAGGTTGAAAAGTGGTGTCTGCGATAATCGTAAAACCGTTAACTTTTTAAGGTAGGTACCCTAGCAATACAATTCTGGCAGTCACGGGTGTTTTACATACATTTTAATCTAACCTTCAGGCGTACTACAGATAGATACAGTGTTTGTGTAATGCGTGTATCGAAACGTAGATGCATTTTGTAGGTATTGCATTCAATGAAACATAACCACAAAAAACAATTAACACACATATTATTTTGAGATTTTTTGTCGCCTGTTCTAGAGAAATGTAATTGTTGCGATTAATTTTTATTTATTTTAGAAGTCACTTTAATATTTTAATAATTAGTGTACATTACGAATTATGAATTGATTCTGAGGGCAGGATTCGGCCATGTCTTTTAAAAATATTATTACAGTAAATACTAGAAGGTAAAATACCAAAATAAGTTGTGTCAATAACAGTTTTTTAACATGGCAACTTACAGTACTTGAGTCGTTCTGGGATCCCCAGCCAGAAGATGTGCAGCCCTGAACTAATGCAGAGGTGGCATCGATAGCCGAAAGTGGCAGTATTGCAACTGCGCTACTAGGAAACTCAGAAGCCAGCTGGAACAAGTAAGAAATGTACCTATTTAAAACAAAGTTAGGTTAAAACACTTTTTGACTAATTTAAACGAAAGAGTACCTAGATAATTTATTTAATCGTCGCCATTTCAATTTTATTCAATGTTTGGTTTTGGTATGGCAACCTTACTCATGCCTATACGAAAGCCAGCAACGATAGAGTAAGAAAAAAGTATGGCACCAATTTATAGGATCAAAGATTAATCACATTTTAATGTTTTTGTCCACCATACATATAAGCAAGATTACCTTATTAATTACTAGCTGCCCCAGCAAACTTCATTGTGCCTTAGAGTCAATTTATTGCTGTATGTATATCTAATACATACGTTTAATAAGACGACAACAAATAGATCCAAACCAATAATAACTACTTCTACTTTTTATGTAGCGAGTCTCTACTGTGATCTTATTTAAACATTTTGTGTTCGATAGAATTAAAATTACAACATGTATATATATAACCTAACCTAACTGACCATACCTATCCTATAGCTATCCTAACTACCTAACCTTACTAAAATGCATTGATTTAAAAAATACTAAATTCATAATTTTGATCTGAACTAAAAATAAAAAATAAATAAATAAATAAAAATAATTAAATAATTAAAATTAATTTATTTTAATTATTTAATTATTTTTGCCTCTATGTTACATACAATTTATACTTATAGTTTTCCCGGTCTACTTTAATTAAAGTCTCAGTAAAATAAGTTCTATTTGCAAAGAATTATTAAAGTTCGTCTCTGTCGTCATTGTTAATTACGTATATATATAGATATATATAAAAGAAAGTCGTGTTAGTTACACCACTTATAACTCAAGAACGGCTGAATCAATTTGAATGATTTTGGTCTTTTTTTATTTGTCTTTGTCCGGAATAGCATAATAATTAATAAAAAACATGAAAAGTCCTCGAAAAATAAATATCAAGAATATTCGTTGTCTCAAACATTTTTCAAACGCAGCGCTATCTTAGATGACATGACAAAAAGAATAATAAGAGCAATAAATTGACTCTAAGGCACAACGAAGTTTGCCGGGGCAGCTAGTAGATTATAAATATAGGTAATTGCTACCGTTGGGTTATCACAACCATCCTACTTATAGGTAAATACTCGTATTATTCGCAATGATAGTATCTCTAAATTCTTGATAAAACTGAAAAGTTTACTTACAGTGATAATAGCGATATCGTTAACATACGGGGTTTCCGCGCTGTAACTAGGGTTAATGGTAAAGCTTTCAATGTCACGATGGCGTTCAGCAGAACCGTCGTTGGTTAACGCAACTGCACCGGCAAACACCCTGTAATCGGCTGCGCTGATAAGCGCCCTGAAAAACAGTGCTAATATTAACGTTTTTGTCTCTGTGCAATAAGCAGGTGAGTTTATCACTAAAAAAACCGGCCAAGAGCGTGTCGGGCCCCGCTCAGTGTAGGGTTCCGTAGTTTCCCGTCCGTCACAATAATAAAAAAAAAAAACCTTATAGTAATTCTTGCAAAATTAACTAACATAATGTTTACTTAAAGGTAATTATTTTGTTATCTAACTTAACTTAACGTCCGACACAATAAGTGTTCAAAATGCTTACATAAACGATTATACTACAAACTTAGTCGAGAAATTATTTTAATATATTAATAATTATTTAATAATTTTCCTAGAAAGTCCTTATAAAGTTCTACTTTTAAGTTTTTTTTCATATTCTCTAAACTTATGGTTCAAAAGTTAGAGGGCGTGGGGGGGGGGCACATTGTTTTTTACTTTTGGAGCGATTATGTCCGAAAAAATTGACATTATCAAAAAATTATCGTAAAGTAAAGTAAACCCCTATTCATTTTTAAATACCTTTCCAATAATATATCACACGTTAAGGTTGAAATTAAAAAAAAAATCACTTCCCACTGTACATATAGGGGGGCTACCCTAATAAAACATTTTTTTCCAATTTTTATTTCACCACTTTGTTGGCGTGATTGATACACATATTGGTACTAAATTTCACCTTTCTAGTGCTAACGGTCACAGAGATTAAGCGAGGACGGACGGATCGACAGGCAGACATGGCGAAACTATAAAGGTTCCTAGTTTACTACGGAACCCTAAAAAGGCGAGAAATTATTAAAATCTTCTCAGTACTAAACAGTTATGTAACAAGATTTGTTTACTAGTTTGAATAGAAGTTACTTCTCAGAGTATGTTTAATTATTACGTACGCCATACCTTATTGTGGAATGGCCATTGTGGAATATTTTAAAACTTTATTTAAAGCTTACAAAACACATGTGGTTCGCTTGTAATGACCAAAACGACGGTTGAAAGACTAAAAACAATTTGTAAGTGCCACATTTTTTCGAACGATGTAGTAATATTACTAATATTATAGCCTTACAACTGTCAATTAATTAACAGAAGATACCAACCCATTTGTGTGAAGGCAAGATGCGGATGTCACTGCATGCTTTAACGTTACCAAAGCTCCCCCGCATCTATGACCTCTCGTGTAACTTGACAACTGACTCTTTTGTTGCACTGAAACCTAAAACATCATGTTCATGGTTATTACGGGCTACTGATAAAGATTCGCTATTTAAGGCGCAGTAGCTGGGATCTCTTCTTCGCTTCAACAAGTTACGAGATTTGATACCGAGCCAAAATGTTTGTTCCTTTTCCAGATCTAAGTTAGTACCCAATTATGTAAAAAATAACAATTATACAGACGCCAGCACATCAACCTACCCAAAACTGTCAAATTTTCCCAATCAATTTTGAACCTTATGCTCTAGCAACAAAGTTGAAAATTTATTAAAGGACAGCTTGTAGTAGGTTGATGTACAATCGTTTTAGAATATACTCAAATATGTAAATAGTATTGTATTATTTTTTCGCCACAGTTCAAAAATAATTACCATGTATCGATGATTGGGGTCAGATGCCGCCGTTCCGCCTAGTATTCTGTTATCGACATTGAAAGAGCTTGTGAGTGTGCCTGCACAACAAAAACATTACAATATTAACATTACGTTAAGTGATAAATAAAATTTGTTAGGTTGAGATACAATTTTACGGGCTCTAATTTTACTAGGGATGGTTGTCGTTTTTTTCAATACAATTTTCTTTAGACTTAGTATTAATGAAAAAATGTAGCACACTTAAAAAATCTTACCACAGAAAGCAATCACAAATAAAAACACAAATTTGTTCATTTTGGGAATGTGGACACTACTACTTAGGTTTAAAAAAAAGATCAACTATCTGTCCAACAACAGATAGCACCACACTACAAACAGTTGCGAACTGATTACTACATTTAATATCAGGCTTTAATATATACGTATCTATAATCTTATCTAAGAAAGGGACGTATGAAACCATATTTTTAACCGACTTTCAAAAAAGGAGGAGGTTCTATGTTCGTGTGTATGTATTTTTTTTTTTTTTTTTTTTTTTTTTATGTATGTTACCTGATTTCTCCCCCATTTGTGCACCGATTATCAAAATTTTTTTTTTGTTTGAAAGAGTATACTTCTGAGGTGGTCCCATTTTAATTTGGTGAAGATCTGGTGCTGATCTTCGGAGATATACAACGGAACTCTTCAAAAATGAACGGCAAATCTGTCGTGATTGCTGGAATCGCTTGGATGTTTATTGTTTATACAACATAATGACGTATCATCACGCCTGTATGCTCTGAGGGGTACGCAGGTGGGTACAATATACCTAGATTTCGTCAGTTAGGTATGTTAATTTTAATTTATTAGTGATTAGTGGAAAACCCTATTATGATGACATGTATTGTTAACAATTAACAATATAAAATAAATTCATGGCAAACGTTTTTATGGTAACAACTAAAAATGGAAAAATAAAAAACTTTTTTGCAAAAAATAAAACCGACTTCAAAAAAACACTAAACGGTGTAAAATAACTCTAAATTCGGAAGTCGGTGGCCCATCATGAGTAAGACAAACCCACCAAAGCCACAGACTTCCGAATTTAGAGTTATGTTACACCGTTTAGTGTTTTTTTGAAGTCGGTTTTATTTTTTGCAAAAAGTTTTTTATCTAGTAATTACTATGTAGGTACTTTAGGAGCCCTTGTAAAAACGGTCGGAACCCGGACATTAAGGCCCGCCCACAGTAATCACGCTACGCGCGTTTTTATTGAAAATGTTTTATGTACACTGTTAGGTAGGAACTGTTAAATCGGAACCGTTAAAGTTTTGCGTCGTCTTTGTTTAGGCCACGTGGTCCCAAATGGTGCGGCTGTTCTTTTCAATCTATCATCACTTTCTTGTGGTGCTGTTAAGGCCAAAAGGCTTTTACTTGATTCTCACGTCAAAAAGCTCATAGAAAAACCAGTAACGGATAGTATCAAATCCGCAGAATAACCTAAATCTCAACGTGCAAAAATAAATTATAAATACACATGACATTAGTCGTATCACGCTCAAGGTTTTAACAGTGAAATTAATAATTGGATCTCTCTAAGCAACCTACTTTAAAGAACTATTAGGGCACACTAACTGTGACACTATTCGTCTCTATTGTTACGAGTACAGTTAAATGGCATGCCTTTGAGATCTGTCTCTTAATAAAAGCGTTTCCGACAAGATCAATATTTTTGCACCACTCTGTTTATTTTAATTCCTATAGACCTTAAATTTTCCAACGTTGGCTTAAGTAGCCAAAAAAAAAAGTTCTCATTGAGGCCGTACTCTTACTATCACGGAACCCATTTTTTCTGAGTGAGTCGTTGTTGAAATTTGTATACCGAAGCGATAACGTTTCGGAATATTGGATCATCGACTAAAATGTTTTACCACTAATCACCAATAATATAAATCAGATTTATTTTCCTGTTTCGAAACGTTACATCTTGCGAGTTGTGATAATAATCTATATTGGACCTACTTTTCCTGCAATTTAAATAGAAATTTGTATTGAAAAATTAACATTTGTTAATAAATCACATAACATTGATGACATTTACAAAAATGCTAGGTTTTAAGATGGGGTTATTCCAGACAACCCTTTTCAAATAAATTATAGCGTCAGATGCAAGTTTTCTAGTTTTGAATCTTAGTTATCTCCTGAACAATTAGGTACCTAAGGATGTTATAGAAGTGATGTTGGTAACTTATCCAAGCGGAAGAAAGGTGAGTAACTTATCACTGACGATAACATTACATTCTAATTCTTATTGACGTCATCGTTAAAGTGAATAGACGTAACATCGTGATTCAGAAATGTGCGTTACCAGCACAACGCCGTCTAGCTTAGTAATCTTGTTGAGGAGCCCAAAATTGTATGAAAATATTGTTCTTCAAACCGTAGACAAAAACAAATATAATGTAAAACATTTCAGCCGAGTGGTTGACAGATATTTAAATATAATAATATACCCACGGTATTTGAGAGCTACGTGGTTGTGTTCTTTTACTAAAACATTTTTCAAATAAAAGAGTTCCAAAAACAAGTAGAGATAATTTACTAATTGAAAATAAAACCTTATATCTCCAATAAAAATAAAATAGTAACATCGGAGCGAGAGAAACATCTTATTGCGTTTTTTGTTACACATTCGTATGCTGATATCAGACCCGTAATAAAAATAAATGGGATCTCTGCTGATCTAAATATTAGGATACAAATTCAAGTGAACCAAATAGATCTTTCACATACATAAACTATTCCACAATCGATAAAACGTTTTCTTTTTAGAAATCTTCGCAACGTTGGAATGCTAAGTCTGTTTTTTTTATCAAGCTCGCACAAGTTTGTATTTTGTACTTTAAACGATAACAACAAATTGTGATAATGTTGCATTAAACGAACTGTTAAGATCCGATTAATGATAAATCTAATAATACTTGAGATTCAAGGAAATATTGGTGAGTTTAGTGTTTTTCACATGAAGCATTGAACTGATTAACGAGTAATAATCTATGAAATATACGCGATTAGAATATTAAAATAATAATACCAATCTTTTATTTAGACAGAACATTACTGAATATGCTTTTTCCGTAGAAATACGTTGCAAGGATACAGATAACGCACGTACGTAATTTGAAATTTTACTACTGAATTCGTACCAAGGATTATTATTGAAAACTGCGGTCGCTTGCGTTAGCACATGATAATTATGAATGATCTCTGTCGCCCACCTAAGCAAAATGCATTTAAATTATTCGCCCGCGGTTCCACTATAAATGGTTAAAAATCTGACTCAGCCACTAGTTTAATGCCGTGTGGGTGTGTATAATAATAATTATCACCATGATTATCATCATTATATTGCCCTTATTCTGATTATTTAGAATCAGTGTCGCTCTTCTTTACAACTTTATTTTCACAAATTCCAGCCTTTAAAAGTTATACTCTAATTTTCCTTAGGACATATTTCTCATTTTATTACAAGCCCATTTCTTGAAAAATGAATTAATGTTTTGCATCTATTTTTTGTTGAATCGAGGCACAGAAGTGATGGTGAAAAGGGTACAAGGTTACACGATATGATTTCCTAACTGATGGCGATAACAGCTTTACTATTGATCGTCAAACTAATTCCGATTACTGTTGCATCATATATACTTGCGTATTACATAAACTCACGCCTTTTGTCTATGGAGGTATCCAAAAACTAGAGAACATCATCTAATGTGCACCGCTTTTGCATCGCCATGTAGAAACACGGGCATCGGCGAACATTCCCGACGAGCTGCAGAGTTGACGCAGCCCTAAAAGCACCCTGAGCGCATTATTGTACCGAACACGGAGAGCGTACTGTCTCTAGGTATATAACCCCTAAAGGCTGGATATGTACAAGGACATACAAAACGCTCTAAAAAGAGGTAATTTAACAATCCCTGAGCAACGAATAAACCTGCGGGCGATTATATTGGCAGTCACCGACAGCGCAACTACAAAACACTAACAGGTGAAAAATAACTCTATTCCAGTTCCAAGGCTGGAACGACAGGAAGTCTGTCTGGCTTTGGTGGTTTTGTTTCCTTCACTTTGGCCACCGACTTCCGAAACTAAAGTTATTTTCAACTGTTAGTGTTTTTTTAGGAAGTCGCTTCTATTTTTTGGAAAAAAGGTTTTTATTTTGCAATTTTTTAGTTTCTTCGTATGTAAATATCATTCAAAACTTGAAAGAATCATTGAAATTGGTTAACAATTGCTAAAGAAGATCTTTCTAAACACTAACCTGTAGGTACCATAAACCATGCGACTGTAGCAATCGCGAGTAATTTGCTATTATGCGTCGAAGAAATTTAAAAATCGGTGCTTGTGTTCCTGTATTAAAAAAAAACAACCAAGTTGAGAACCTCCTTTTTTTGAAGTCGGTTAAAAATAAAAACATTTGAATCTCTACTAACTATATTCCGTGTGATCTTAACTTGATTGGGCTATATGTCGCTGTAACTAAGTACTGTATCTGTCTTCAAGACTGCTTATTATGTGAAGCCAAAGAAACATTTGCACGACATCGATTATTGCAACGCTCGCGCTGCGAAAAATAAGCGTTTGTGAATAATTTTCGGTGGTAATTTTGGATTGCGAGAACCGATTTTAATATTTATTTTTTTGTTTGAAAAAAGATACGTTCAGGATAATAAAATATGTAAACTAAGTTAAAAAAAAATGATTGCATATACGATTGTCCTCAAGCCTATATGGACGTACGGTTTACAGCTCTGGGGTAGTGCCAGCAACTCCAATATCAACACCATCCAAAGAATGCAAAATATCATCTTACGCACTATATCTGATGTCCCTTGGTTTGTCACCAATACTGAAATTCATGAAAATCTGAAAATGAACACAGTCAAGGAAGTCATAAGATTGAATTCTGAAAACTACCAGCAAAGACTTGCGGTGCATCCAAATGAGTTGGCACTGCAATTAAACAACCAGGATTACCCTAAGCGCCTCAAAAGGCATGACATTTTGAAGTTGCATGAGAGAGTGTAACTAACTAAAACAAGAGTAGTGCACTTAATGGAGTGCACACTCCGAAAGAAAACCACCTAGAACCCATCAGCTTAAAGTCCGAGGACTGATCGCAGATTATACAAAAAAAAAAAAAAAATTTTTACGATTTTACTACAAACTTAGTACAGAAATTATTTTGTACAACTTTTTGTCTTTTTTGTACACAAACTGTTTCCATCCAAGTCCATAAAAAGATCTACTTTTCAGATTTTTTTCATATTTTCTAAACTTATGGTTCAAAAGTTAGAAGGGGCGGGGACACATTGTTTTTAACTTTTGTAGCGATTATTTCCGAAATTATTGACATTATTAAAAAATTACTTTAGTAAACCCCTAATCATTTTTAAATGCCTTTCCAACAATATATCACACGTCAGGGTTGAAATTAAAACAAAATCACTTCCCACTTTACATATAAGGGGGCTATCCTAATAAAACATTTTTTTCCAATTTTTATTTTACCACTTTGTCGGCGTGATGATACACATATTGGTACCAAATTTCAGCTTTCTAGTGCTTACGGTCACAGAGATTAAGCGAGGACGGACGGACGGACAGACAGATATGGCGAAACTATAAGGGTTCCTAGTTGACTACTTACTACTTTTCTGTAGGTACTTGCAGTTTAAAAGTGCTACTAGCCAAGTTTTCAGAGTTTTAGGTCAAGGAGAAGTACCCTTTCAGTTTGGATTACCTTGAGAGTATCGATATATGCGTTTGTTGCTGAATAAACGGCCATATTATTTTTTACGTACACTTAAGTAATTAGCAGTTTGTTTTTTTCACAACTTCATAGAACCGTAGACTTGTGTATGCGGTTTAAATTTCAACTTGATACCTCCACGTATTCCCAAAATAAAGGGTCTTCTCAGACAGACAAGCAGACAGACAGACAGCCAACAAAGTGATCTTTTATGGTTTCCGTTTTTCCTTTTGAGGAACGGAACCCTAAAAATTACAGAAATTACCTGGGTACTGAAGAAGGTCGTAGGTTTCTTTTTTTAGGATATAAATAAAGATAAAAAAATAACATGACAAGCATATGAAGTTGCTGGCACCAGCTGGTTCTAATAAAAAATAAAATCAATAAGTATGGTTTTCGTACAAAGTAGCACTTAAGTCATCAAAACATTGTGTCAACAATTCATAAATTAGGCTTTGTAGTATAGTGGTAAGTATCCCCGCCTGTCACGCGGGAGACCGGGGTTCGATTCCCCGCCGAAGAGATTCTTTTTGTATTTCTAATTATGATTTTACTTATTATTTGATAACAAATGTGAAGTTTTTAAAAGATTTTTGTGTGGGTCTCTGTTAAAAATATATATAATAACTTTTGTAATGCTGACGAGCTTTTTTATTAGAGATTAAAAAAAGTTGGAAAAAAAATATCTGTTCATTCGTTTAAACGGGCTAATTTCTGGAACTAGGTACATGACGAAATTGGAAAACTGAAAAAGCTTATTAGCTATTTCACATCACGCTTCAAACCTCAGGAGTGGGCAAAGCCGCGACGCTCATCTAAGGGTATAGTCGATTACCAAGTGGAAGCACTTAAAGGCGTAATTTACAATATACAGGCAATCAATATCAACTAAACACAAACTTGAAAATAAGTGGAACTTATCTTGGGAATCTCAGGGTGCTGAAACAAGCCATTGTCATCATCTGTCTAGCCTTTTTCCAACTGTGTTGGGGTCGACTTCCAGTTTTGGTCCGGATGCAGCTGAATACCAGTGATTTACATGGCGCGGCTGCCTGTCTAAACTCCACGACCCAGTGACTATACTCCATCGGATTAGGTAGGCTTTGTAGTATGCATTACAAAACTCTGGCTATGTTTCAAGAGATTGTTTTTAAATGTAGCGTCTCATGAATGACTGTTTATTTACAGAACCATAAAGTAAAAATCTTTCAAAAGCATGTCTTACTACTGTCCGTAGATTAAGAACAGATAGCAATCGTATTTCAACTCAAATTTCAGCTTTCTGCGGCTTGAATTTCCGGCATTATTAGCTTGTTATACGAAAAATAAAGAACAAACTCTGAGACAGTAGAATCCAGCGTCATATTACTTTTTGTAAATCCTGTCGTGACTTAAGCGCCAACAAATATAGATACCTTCCATCGTATAATTTATTACACGTTTAATTTTAAATTATAAATAGGTAATAGGTACAGACGCCAGCACATCAAGTTACCCCAATGTGTCAAATTTTCCCAATTGAATATGAACCTTATTCTGTTTGACATAAAGTTTGAAAAACGATCAAGGAAATTTAACATATTGGGGTAACTTGATGTGCTGGCGTATGTACTTATTTAGGTACCTACTTACAAAGAGATTTAAAATATTATAGAGCAGACATGTGAGAAAATGTCATAGAAAAACTTCCCATCCTCAGTAACGCCATCTAGAATAATATATCAAAATTGGACCGGCAGCAAAGCGTACTAAAAAAAACTCATAGACGAAAATTTTGTACGTGGTGTTCCGTCTATTGTAAACTAAGTATTGAAAATCTTTGGATAATTTATTATTATACTTAATTATCAGCTGCCTATTTATTAATTACAGAGCGGATTTCGCTCCTCATACTGATTTTCAGGCTCGAAAACGCAATAGTATGAGCATGGTGTTTGGGGCTGTATCATTTAGAAAATAAAACAAATGAAATTAATTTCAATAATTATTTAATTTAAGGCTATATTTTAAAATACAGCGATCACATCTTTCACTGCCAATCAGAGTTGTAAACGCTCATGTGTCGGATTTCCTTTACCTCTAACTTTAAGTGAGAACTAAGTATAATTTGAGTTACCAATTAACAATAAGCAGCGAGTTTTAAGCAGGTACCTTTTACAAAGAAGCAAATGCTTTATTTATTTTTTCTTTTCTTATTTTTACAATATTTTAATAAAAAACATTAGTCTTGATGATTTGAGCAATTGCGATAATTGCTACCACAGCCATTCCAGGTTGGAAAGTGTATGCGCCAGACGCGGATTCAAGCCATACGCGGTAACTGGAAGTTCTTGTATACACTTCGGGTCGCAGAATGTTACCGGGTGCGCCTGAGCAGTCGTTGCTGTTGATGAGGAGAATACCGCTGAGGAAACCATTACATACCAACGGGTTGCCTCTGTCCCCCTGAAAATAACAAAGAACAACATTAAATTACGAAGTGTTAATTCTTTCGGGCTGTCGTAAGTGAGTTCTGTAGTTAGGTACCTACTGAAACTTAGGACTATAACTTACATTCAGTTTTTTGATTCTACAACCTATTGGTAAGTAGTCGAAATCAGTTAAATACTTTTTAGTCGTCTGTTCATTTTATCTCTTGTGGCTTTGACTATGCCAAACCTTTGTACTCCTTCTTAAGTGCAATATTTTTAGGGATCCAAAGCTTTCAATTCACGTTTTACGTAAAACATACATTTATTAACTTATAATATAAATACGATGAATGATGATAGTAAAAGGAAGTGCGTCTTCGAACTAGCCTCTTTAACACTATAATTTGGAGGAGAATAACAACATCTGCTGGAACTACAGTTAAGACTGCCGCCCTCGTCTAGTGGTTGTGCGTGGTACTGCCGATCTGGTAGGTCTGGGCCAGGTAAATGTTATTGGGTTTTTTAGCTTTGTACCCAGTTAATGACAGAAGAGTCGTCTCCGTTACATGGAGACGATCCTTCTGTCTGGTCCATTACAACCTCTTGAGGAATACAAGTGTTATGTTATGTTGATGTAATAAATAAATAAATAATAAACATTCCACAACTTTTCACACAACGCCATTTAGTCCCAAGTTAAACTTAAGAGCTTGTGTTATGGGTACTAAACAGCTGATAAACATACTTATATATTTATAAATACATACATATCATAGATAAATTCCAGACACAGAACAAATGATCGTGCTCATCACAGAAACATTTGTTCTGGGTGGGAATCGAACCCACGACCTCCGTCATAGCAGTCAGGGTCACTAACTACTAGACCAACAGGCCAGTCATGTGTGTACCTATTAGCAGTTGCACAAAGAGTTATTACCAAGCAAGATGAATGAATTCCGTTTGCCGACGCGCAGATCATGGTATCTCTTATAGTAACTTGAGTGTTGCCCCCGGCGCCTGCCGCAGTGTAAAAAGACTGACATGTGGCTGGGTCTACCACCATCTTTTGTAAGTGCATCAACTGCGTACTAGCCTAAAACAAATGATAAATAGCGGTTAAGTACAATTCATCTTAAAAAAAAAGATTAAAGATACCTGCTGGTATCCACAACCCCACGTCAAAGCGCGTATTTTGCGATGGGCTACAATCTACCACGCGGGCCCAGTGCGAATTGGTTGATGTCACATGTCCTTGAATTTTTGTTCTAGGACATGCCGGTTTTCTCACGGTTTTTTCCTCTACTTACCGTTTGAGAGCAGTGGTGATGAAATAAATTACACAAAGTAATGCGCCTGCCTGGGTTTGAACCAACGACTTACTGTTCGTATATCGGGGCCGCCACCTCTGGCCCACCGCTGCTCTTACAATTCATCTTATTTATCATTTTAATAAAAAAAACCAGCACCAGCATGCGTAGCATGAACACATTGAACACCGAAGAAACGGCTTTTGTCTACAGACGAATCGGCAAAGTGACAGATTATATAGACAGGAACCTCAATCTGTCAAATTTCTTTCAATACACCTGCCTGCGTAGCATGAACACTTAATTTCTTTTCTTCCGAGACACGACAAAGACCGTTTCTTCGGTGATCATGCTACGCGTGCAGTACTAGACATAGAGTTCCCCATCCCACAAAGATTTCCACTACGATCGTCAGCTCACCTGGTGGGAGGCTAACCCACACTGATTCTTCCGGTGCTTACGCGGTCATAACACAAGAACTTTTTCGCCACAACGGTCATCGGTTCTGCAAGCAATGTGCACCGCCTAAATTTCGGCTATGGCTTACTTTCATGTTCCAAAATAAAACAATATTCGAAGTCACGATACATTTCATTTCGCATCGCGACTTTGATGTAATCGCACTTGTCTCATCTACACGATTAGAACAGCAGCAGCAGCAGCACATCGGTGGACCTTGAGATGGTCGATCAAAGTACAGAGCTTCTTTCCATATCTATATCTATATCTATATCTATACTTATAATAAATCTGTAGAAGTAAAATTTCTGTACATTGAAAATATCAAAAAAATAAATAGCAGGGGTTGTTACTAGACCGACACCGAACCCAAAAATATGATTAAAAAAATTTTTGTCTGTCTGTCTGTCTGTCTGTCTGTATGTTCAGGTATCACGCAAAAACTACCGGTTCGATTACGATGAAACTTGGTGTACTTATTCTTTGATATCCTGGGCACCACACTGGGTACTTTTTATCCCGGAAAAGTTAAAAAACAAACTTAATTTTGCGGTTCGATCCCTAGACCCGACTACTGTACCAACCGCAAATAATAAGTTTGTCGTAGGTTACGTCACCCGCAGTGGAGTTCACCAAAGGGCGCTGCACACGGCTAAGATATTATAATATTTAATCTTAAGATACAATATCGTGCGCCATACAATTCAATGGACTATCACACACTACGAAGATAATTATGCACATTGAATATCTATTCAAAATTAATATTGGAGGATGATTGGTGATCGATACTGATGCCAAAAATGCAATTAGTGAATGTTTTGTCTTTCTGTCTGTATGTGCACGCATAGTTAAAAAACTATTATAGGGATTTTAACCAAACTTGGTACGGTTGTAGGTAATCAATACGCTTGGGCAGGTTGATCTTAGTATCAGTTGTTTTACACATGGTCAGTTGTACGGCGCTCTTTCCCGGGTCAGTAGTTCCAGAAATCTTTATGCATACATATCGGAAGGATCAACTTTGAAAGTAGTCTATCCGGAAGTATTATGCTAAAATTATTACGTTTATATATCAACGCACAGCCCCAACCGCTGGTATTAGAGACATGAAACTTGAAGGGGTGTTCTTAGTGAAGAGTAAGTCTTCCATAGAAACGATTTTTGAAAATTCAACCCTTAAAGGGAAAACACAGGGGACGGAAGTTCGACATCCACGCGGGCGAAGCCGCGGGCAAAAGCTAGTTTGTAATATTTAGCTACTGGTACAGTATGCCCTATGTCACAATGTCAAATCAATGGAGCCAGACTGACCTGGTGTTATAATCCCAGTTCAATGCTGGTCAAGTTCAGGGTAGTTTTCAGTTTTTGTCATGATTACTTACAGTACTCGAGTGATTTTGGGCTCCCCAGCCGGAAGACGTGCATGGGGCTGCGTTAGGAGAGGGATCGCTAGCTGCTATTGGCACAATTGATACTACGTTACTGGAGAAAGCCGAGTTAAGCTGAAACAAGAATAAATTTACTTAATCTTCACGTACTGTATCCAACCATCATGAGGCTAACTAAAAAAAAATAACTTACGGTAAGAACAGCGACATCGTTGATAAACGGGGTACCTAGGCGATAATCGGGATGGAGGGTCATTCTTGTAATTCTTCGATGACGATCATTAGAGTTGTCATTTGTTAGAGCCGTTGCACCAGCAAACACTCTGTACTCATTTACGTTGATTTGCCTGTAGGACCTGAAAGATAGTGCTAATGTTACCACACAGGCTTCAACAAGGTAAACTTTTGTTAACTTACGTTGGCTCTCTTAGATTATTTAAATGTCAGTCAGTCTACAGAACGGTTGTTGTTTTCTACACCTACTCCTGTTTGAATTATTGTGGTATGGTTTTATGGGAAAATATTTTTTTTTCTTGACCTATTTATTTAGTAAAATGCAAACCCAACAGTCAAAAAATAAAAACTCGCTTAACAATAAGTAACTTTAAAATAAGTTACTAAAAATAAGTGTGATGACTACCGGAGAGTTTAAAATCCCAGTCAAGTAACCCAATATTCTCCTAACAGCTAAAATATCTGCTAAATAAGAAAGATAAAATACTCAATTTCATTTAATACCTACTTTACTTTCTTTCCTTCTTTAATTATTTAATTTAATAAAATCAAATATTTCTATGCTACATAATTTATTATAATTTTATATTGTTAAGTCGCCAAATCACTCGATCGATACTACTTAATTTAAATTTTATCGTACATTACTGTCCTGTACCATACCACACAGAAATTTCAATATTTCAACATGTTGTCGTATCCATACTTGATTTATTTTGTTTTAATACTTACCACATAAAACCATTAGGTGTTGCTATAGTTTCAACATCAACAAGGCAAGTTGCTGCTGTCACTGCATGTCTTAGTGAAACTAATGCTCCCCCGCATCTGTGTCCTCTTGTAATTGATGACAGTTGACTTCTTTGTTGCAATGAAACCTAAAATAAAAAAAATGTAAGTAGTTTGATTTTATTTTATAATTATAATAAACGCTGAGTAATATTTCCCTGTCGTTGCGACAGTATAAGAAGTACGATTTGACCGCTATCAAAATACTTTAAGTAGTGAGAAAATAAAAATTTGCTTGCTTTGAAATACAACTTTTGAGATACTCATTTTATTTATTTATTAAGGTAATAATATCCGTTTTAAATAATTAAGAGATTTTAATCGAAAGTTGTATTCAGATTGCATAAAGCTGATTTTAAAGGAATATCGTTATATCACATGCACGAGTTTGCAATATTGATAATATATTACAATTATTATTGTTTACATTTATCTCATTTTAAAATTTGTTAGTTGTAAAATAACGATTTTAAAGAAAATCGAATTAATTTGTATAAAAAATGGCTTTTAACGGTCACAACACAACGGTTATCGACCCAAGGACATAAATGTGACGTTGTTAATACATCCTATCGGAATAATAATCAGCGATGTATTCGTGTTTTTGCGTGCAATTTTTCAATATAAAGTCAAAGTCAATGCTTACTAATGATACTCGTCGTTTTAGTGTATTGGTATCATAATAATTAATTTACATATACAGAGTTAGATTATGCCCAATATAAACAGTTTATATTGAGCACAATCTAAGAAGCAAGTACGATTTGAGATGTCTCTCTGTTTGTGTAATATTTTCATTTTTTAAACTAATACACCAAAATTGTAGGGCTTAAAAGCCACAGTATTTATAATCAAACGTGAACGTGCAAAGTGGTCTCAATCTAATACAAAAAGTACTTTAAAAGTGGGAATCGCGTGCAAAACAGTTTCGATCCAAAATTTGTTTTGAATAAATCCGCCAGGATCACAATCAACCAATCAGAAGCCACCATTATTTTTTTTCAATATGGCGAATCAGTTAAGTACCTTTTATAGTAAGTCGCGTGTGTCCAGTATTTTTATGTTGTTGCGGTAATATTAACTTGGGACTAAATGGCGTTGTGTGAAAAAGATGTGGAATATTTAGTTATTTATTTATTTATGGGAGAAAAAAATAATAACCAGGATAAGCCTGAAAACGAGTTATAAATGTAACTGGCGCCGTGTACAGGAAAAGGCAGAAAAGTTTTTGAAAGTTTAATATTATTTTTAATGAATTAATAGTATTCACATTATTTTCAAATAATGATTCAAATTTCATGTATGCTATGAGCCTGATATAATATATTATGCTCAGTATTTAAAACAAAACACTCCTGATAACGGGTTTTTTGGTTTTGCATAAGATATTCAAATGATCCCTATTTATAATAAATATAACAATTACCATATGGCGGAATTGTCCTTCAGCTGCCTGTGATCCGCCTAATATTCTATTTGCCCCATCGGCATTGAAAGAGCTTGTTCGTGTGCCTGTTTGTAAAATGGATAAAAAACATATTTTTTAAAATATTTTAATAATATTAAAACAAAGCTACAAGCGACAAGATCCGATTTTGGCACACAAATAAAGAAAAGTGACAAACAATCTCTGAAGTGTGTGAATAACGTACAGCATGTTATTAACACGCTTGCTCAAAAAGTGCATTTACTGCGTCGTTTTATGCCACAATACAGTGATAGGTATTAAACGCAATTTATACCATTTTATTTTGGTTGCCCACGCCCTTTTGCAAAACTACACCCTACAAACTTTTAGTGTCAGACGTGAGCTTACGCAACACGCTTTTTTTTTAAAAAAACGGCATTAGGTACGCTTAAGCTTTTACCATTTTATTCGATGATTCTAAACATCTATTTTCAATTGGAGCTGTAATTTGATTTATTTCAAAAATATTAACACTTGTTACTAATCCTTACCGCAAAGAGCAATCACAAATAAAATCACAAAACTTTTCATTTTTAAAGTGTCCACTGGGATTTTAAAAAAGACCACGTCTCTATTCAACAACACAAAGGAACAGACTAGCTTCAGTTGGTGACTGATTCACTTGGCTAATCTTGGGTGTTAATATATCGTTAAGGATTAACAATCTTATCTTTAATAGAACATATAAAATTTATGCTTTATCAATTAAATTCTATTTCAGTTTTCCTGTTATAGTTGGGAAATTAACTAACAATATCATTATTCAGCTAAATTTACAAGAATGTTAAAGGCGGAGACAGTATATGTAATGTTTGATTAGTAATGTATAGAGTTTGTGGAAGTTGTTACACTAGGTGGTTAGTTTAGCATTAGCTAAAATAAACCAGAAAAAAACAAACATATAAAATATTTTTCCATAGTAAGAATGCGAGAGGATAATGAAAGAATACTTTTGTTTATTGATAAATTCAAATAAAGGTGTAAAATATTCTTAGAAAGTACATATGAATTGAAAAGTCACATTGGTACTTGCCCGGGTTTGAACCACAACCTCGTGCATCGGTGACTCGGTGACATCGGAGAAGGAAAAATTGTTTTTTTTTTTGTATTTGAGGGGCATCTCGCTGTCGTGTCCTAGAAGAGGACGTGTACAGCTTAACCGGTCATTTCTGTACAGATGCTTAAACAAAAAATTAAGACCTCGGAAAACTTGGTGAGGAAAAATTTTAGTTAATATAAGTTTTTTAAATCGCCAATCCGCCTTGAGCAAGCGTGGTGATCAATACTCGTGCCTCATCTGTGTGAGAAGAGGCCCTGCGGGACAGTAACAGGTAGGTATTTTATTTTTTCACAAAGAAAAGTTATTTTACAAGACTGTACGCATATCTAAGTTAAGTAACCATTGGTCAAGTGCTCGAAGCGAGCGTATGCCACGTTTAGCGTAGCGCGGTTTTGGCACCTGAAATCGAGCGCCCTTGTATTTGAAACGAGCGTTCACCACGTCTTGTGTACTGTCGTTTGTGTATGTATATTATTATTATTATATATGTACAGACGCCAGCACATCAAGTTACTTCAACGTGACAAACTTTTCCAATTGAAAATGAACCGTATTTTGTTTGACATAAGGTTGAAAAACGATCAAAGAAATTTGACACATTGGGGTAACTTGATGTGTTGGCGTGTGTAAATACATTAGACCAAAACTTTGTAAAGTCAGTCTCCGCTTTTCGCAAATATTCACCTTAATTCATCAATCCAAAATTTGATTTTGAGCATTACGTTACATTACTGCCTCACTAACTGACGAGCTAACATTCGCTTGTAAAGCAACTACCACTTTTATTGTTGTAGCACACAGTAATACTCGATTGTCCTAACACACTGATTAAGTATTTTATTCTAGAATGTTACATTACAGTCGAATAAATAAATAAAAAATTAAAAATTTAAAAAACCCCCATCGCAAAAAAGTAAAACATTTAAAAAGTTAAAAATAACACTTTAGCCATGAAATTTTACTTCACGTCGGGGTACCGCTTAAGTAAGAAATGTTCCTTGTACTATAGTAGGTACTTATTTTAACGGTACCCCGACGTTACGTAAAATTTCATGGCTAAAGTGTTATTTTTAACTTTTTAAATGTTTTACTTTTTTGCGATGGGGGTTTTTTAAATTTTTAATTTAATTTTTATTTTATATTTTTTAAACGCATTAGTTTTGTTTTATAGAGTATACAGTTATGAGTTTTTTTCAGTACATTGTATGTAGAGTCAAATGCTGATTAAAACGCATCCAAACACGACATATCTGCTATTATTTTGTCAAGAGTCTACCTACTGGTGTGCTGGATAGCCTGGCTGCAGCATCAGCTCACCCTGTTGCCATCAGTGCATTGTGTTTAAAATCAAATGCTGGTTGAAATGAATCCAAACACGACATATCTGCTATTATTTTGTCAAGAGTCTACCTACTGGTGTGCTGGATGGCCTGGCTGCAGCATCAGCTCATCCTGTTGCCATCAAGGCATTGTGTGCAGAATCAAATGCTGGTTGAAATGAATCCAAACGCGACATATCTGCTATTATTTTGTCAAGAGTGTATTAGTCTGCTAGATATCCTGACTGGATCAGACCAAATACACCACAATGTTGCTTATTAATATTACACACATGGGTGTTTGAAATTTTAAGACACACATATGTTTGTAAGAAGTTAATACCCATACACGTCTAAAATAGCAACGGTAGCTAACACAAAAGACCTGATAACCTTGAAACGGCTGAACCGATTCTGATGAATTATGTCTAAGAACCATCGCAAGAAACCCTGCTTTCAAATAAAAAAAACCGCATCTAAATCGGTTCACCCGTTTGGGCGCTACGGTGCCACAGACAGACAGACAGACAGACAGACAGACAGACAGACAGACAGACACACACACATAGCGGTGAAACTTATAACACCCCTCTTTTTGCGTCGGGGGTTAATAAATATTCCACAACTTTTTACACAACGCCATTTAGTCCCAAGTTAAGCTTGAGAGCTTGTGTTATGGGTACTAAACAGCTGATAAACAATCTTATATATTTCTAAAAACATACATAAGATAAATTACACCCATGTGAATGTTTCCGTTGTGGTACAGAAAATTGTTTCCTGTACCCAAAGATTACCCTTCGATATCCGCGATTACCCTAAAACTTTTTTTTTAACCATTGCAATTATCAATGCTGATCTGTTTTCAATGTTTTATTTATTATCATTATTCAAAAACATACTCTCAAGTGACACGAAAAACAATTTGTTGCAAACTTTATAAAATAAACAGACTTAGCATTCTAGAAATATTTATTTTTAACCCCCGCCGCAAAAAGAGGGGTGTTATAAGTTTCACCGCTATGTGTGTATGTCTGTCTGTCTGTCTGTGGCACCGTAGCGCCCAAACGGGTGAACTGATTTAGATGCGGTTTTTTTTATTTGAAAGCAGGGTTTCTTGCGATGGTTCTTAGACATAATTCATCAAAATCGGTTCAGCCGTTTCAAGGTTATCAGCTCTTTTGTATTAGCTACCGTTGCTATTTTAGACGTCTATGGGTATTAACTTTAATTAAAAACATATGTGTGTCTTAAAATTTCAAAACACTCATGTGTGTAATATTAATAAGCAACATTATGGTGTATTTGGTCTGATGGAGCCAGGATATCTAGCAGACTAATACACTCTTGGGAAAATAACAGCAGATATGTCGTGTTTGAATTCATTTTAACCTGCATTTGATTCTGCACACAATGCACTGATGGCAACAGGATGAGCTGATGCTGCAGCAAGGCTATCCAGCACACCAGTAGGTAGACTCTTGACAAAATAATAGCAGATACGTCGTGTTTGGATTCATTTCAACCAGCATTTGATTCTAAACACAATGCACTGATGGAAACAGGATGAGCTGATGCTGCAGCAAGGCTATCCAGCACACCAGTAGGTAGACTCTTGACAAAATAATAGCAGATATGTCGTGTTTGGATTCGTTTTAACCAGCATTTGACTCTACAAACAATGCACCGAAAAAATCTCATGACTGTTTACTGTATAAATTAAAATAAATGCGTTTAAAAATTTTAAAATAAAAACTAAATTATAAATTTAAAAAACCCCCACCGCAAAAAAGTCAAACGTTTCAAAAGTTAAAAATAACACTTTAGCTATGAAATTTTACGTAACGTCGGGGTACCGTTTAAATAAGTACCTTCATACCTACAAGTACTAGGAACATTCCTTACTTAAGCGGTACCCCGACGTGAAGTAAAATTTCATAGCTAAAGTGTTATTTTTAACTTTTGAAACGTTTGACTTTTTTGCGGTGGGGGTTTTTTAAATTTATAATTTTAGTTAAGCAGATACCCCGTTTTTTA
The DNA here is from genome assembly GCA_921972225.1 of Euplexia lucipara. Lineage (NCBI taxonomy): Eukaryota > Metazoa > Arthropoda > Insecta > Lepidoptera > Noctuidae > Euplexia > Euplexia lucipara. The sequence continues at coordinate 14,813,500 of OV179148.1, forward strand.
TTATAGAGCTAACCTTATTAGATTTGACTGTCGTAAAGATTTTGACAATCTTATCTACAATTTTTAGGACAAAAAGAAATATGTTTACAATTAAATATAATTTGACATGCGTATTTTGCATACTACGTTTTTTTTATTAGTCAAACTCAACAAACTTTGCGTTTGAAATAATCAAATTCAATGCCGCGCTCTCACTATTACGGAACTCTTCAAAATGAATACATGCATGCATTTCGAAAGCGATTTATTATTTATTTATTTATTTACCCTCGTATCAGAACGCCGAAACGCAATTACACTAATGGAGCTAAATTCAGTAAAAAAAAAAATAACATCATCTGCTTCTTATCATCATTCTATCCTGTATCATCGAACGGGCGGTGGCTGCTGTAGATCAGACATGCATCATGGCTCTTTGCATTATTAATGTAATGAAACCATATAAAATGTAACAATGTCCCAGTTGATGTTGGACCCGCGGTATAGCAACAATTGCAAGATCTCAACGGTTAAGACGAGGGAGGAAGCTGTGGCGTTGATCTTCTAAGTATCCCGCCAGAAGGCCCATCTCACAAGCCATTACTTTTTTACTATTCTTTCGTGACATGGCGTAATATTCAGCTACAACGGATATAAATCAAAGAGTACCTAGTTTTTTGCAGTCACAATCTCACTGCGATAACATTCCTTTCTATTGGATCATGGATATTTCGGTACAATACATTGTGTAGATACACTGCCTAGTAACAATATTGTTTTCCTGCTTTTTCTAAAACAGGAAAACATACTTTTAGGTATTGTGTCGATACACTGCCTAGTAACAATATTGTTTTCCTGCTTTTTCTAAAACAGGAAAACATACTTTTAGGTATTTCCTGTGTAAAAGATGTGATTATGATATAGGTACCCACTATTTGTTTTACAAAACTATGATGATAATGTAGCAACCTTATCATTATAAGCAAGAAACCTAAAGTTATCTATAAAATACATATATGTACTGTGTACATATGTAATGAACAATCTGGCAACTCTTTAATGATGCAACTTAATATTTTTTCTAGTATGTTAGCTAATATTGTTCTTAAACATCCTGCAGATAAGTTTTTAGTGATAGGTGATTTTAGCCAACCGAATATTGATTGGCACACCGCGGTGGGAGGTGATCATCTGTATCCTGGTAACTTGCATGGTCACATTCAAACCATATTTTGTGATACCCTCTCTGCTTGCAATTTCCTTCAGTACAACTCACACCGTAATGTGAACAATAGGATCCTTGATCTCGTCTTGTCTAACAGTGAAGTTGCTGTCACTGGCTGCATGGATCCCTTGGTGCATGAGGACTCACATCACAAGGCACTCTGTATCTCTGTCGATTTCGTTCAACTTCATCAGCTGGATTCTCGGCCTCGAGTGAAGTTTTTATATGCTCATGCCAATTATAATAATAATAATAATAATAATTTATTTAAATAGTCGGACAACAAAGATCCACAATGTTAGTAACGTACCTTATGTCTAGTGTTAGTACACAAATAAAATAAAAACAAAATGAAAATAAAGTAATATTGAGCCACTATGTAAAGAAGATGACCAAGTAAGTTACTCAGTCATCTTCTCCACAAAATGTCTCAAAAAAGGGGAAAACACACTTCCAGCCACTGTTTTCAGAATGCTGTTGCCACTGGCCCGGGTTCTAGCTGCCACAGATGCTATTTTCTTCCGCACGATTGCGTGGAAGCCGTCAGTACGATTCTGTGTAAACATCTCTGACGCACTGCAAAACCGGGGCAGTCCCAAGAGCATTCTAAAAATATTATTATACTGGACGCGCAGGACATCTAGTGACCTTTTGGTATAGTTGATCCATAGACCCCCCGTGTACAGACCCTGACAATACGCCTTGAAAAGTGTAATTTTAACTTGGTCCGTACAGCGGGCGAATCTACGAGCCAACATATTACCGCGGACTGCCAGAGCCCTGCGCTCCCTCTCAATATCTACATTATCTTTCAGGTCGTCGGTAAGCATATGTCCCAGATATTTAAATTGGTTTACTCTTTTTATGTCCAATCCATTTAGGGTAAGGTTAGGTGAGTAATCTGTACACTTACCGGCGACCCCAAAGACCATGTACTCACATTTCTTTACGTTATAAACGAGCCATTATGACGCCATAATTGATGAAATTATGGCAATTGATTGGCCACTAGAGCTTAGCCGTCGGTCGCTTGAAGAAAGTGTGAGGTTTTTTTATGACACGATTAACATGCTCCACAACACACATATTCCATCTAAAGTTATACTTCTAAAAGACAAGTATCCTCCTTGGTACAAAAGCCCTCTTATCAAAATTATTAAAGAAAAATCAAAATTTCACTCAAAATTTAAAATCTATGGAAATATATCGGACTATCAATTTTTTGTTACATTACGTCAACGGGCTAAAGATCTGGAGAAGGTAATGTTTGACAACTATATAGCAAATATAGAATTAGCTATTTCTAAAAACCCTAGGGCATTTTGGCAATATGTGAAATCCAAACAGCAAACCAACTGTTACCCATCTGTACTAAGATTTGGTGAAGTGTCGTCGGGTCATGGGGAGGAAATCTGCAATATGTTTAGCGACTATTTCTTATCTAACTTCCAGGAGAGACGCGACGCGAATGAATTCTTAGCCGCTGCGAGAATGGATCAGTCCACTGGTCTCGTATCAGATATCTGCTCTATCGATGTGCAGGAGGAGGATGTATTTCGGTTACTGAAGCAAGTGGATATTAACAAATCTGCTGGCCCGGATAATATTTCACCAATTTTCATATCCAAATATGCCAGGTGTCTATCGATTCCACTGACATTGTTATTCAAGCGGTCATTTGAATTGGGGGTTGTGCCCACAATCTGGAAGTCAGTATATATAACGCCAATTCATAAAAAAGGACCTAAGGACAGCATTGAGAATTATAGACCGATTTCCAAACTATGTGTGTTCGCTAAGATTATGGAGAAAATAGTACACGTACAACTTTCTTCTTCACTTAAATTAAGTTTCTCTCATCACCAACATGGATTTTTAAAAGGTCGCTCCACCACGTCCAATCTAGTGATCTGTAGTGATTATATTTCAGAACACATGTCCAAGAGGTCTCAGGTCGACGTTATATATACTGACTACAGCAAATGTTTTGATCGAATAGATCATGCGCTTCTAATGCACAAACTGTTAGGGATTGGTGTGACGGGTAACTTGTACAGATGGTTTGTATCATACGTTGAAAATAGATGCCAGACTGTAGTACTCAATGGATATACTTCAAGAGCGATGTACATCCCGTCGGGGGTCCCCCAAGGATCCTTATTAGGCCCTCTTTTATTCAATATTTTCGTAAACGACATCGCCTCTTGTTTTCTAAATTCTAAAATTTTATTGTATGCGGACGATATGAAAATTCTGAGTCAAGTGTCAACCATTGAAGATGCACACCTACTGCAGGAGGATCTGGACCGGTTCCATAATTACTGCAATAGTAACAGATTAGATTTAAATATTTCAAAATGTTATGTCTGTACATTCACTCGTAAGCCTAACCCTATCAGTTATGATTACAAATTATCGGATACTTCAATTGCCAGAGTCAACGTCATCAAGGATCTTGGTGTAACGTTTGACTCAAAGCTTTTGTTTGATGCGCACATTGATAACGTAGTCAACAAGGCTTCTAAAGCGTTGGGTTTTATTTGTAGGGTCTCTGCTGACTTTAAAAATGTCAAAACGATGAAAATTTTGTACTGTGCTTTTGTTCGTAGCCATATCGAATATGCTTCGCAAATTTGGAATCCTAACTACAATGTTTATATTAACCGCCTTGAAAGCATACAAAGGCGATTTTTAAGGTACACTCAATATCGTACAAATTGTTATCTTCCTAACTATATTAGTCGGTGTAAGAAATTTCATATTCTTCCATTATACGAGCGAAGAAAAATTGCAGATCTTGCTTTTATATTTAATATAATGAACGGCTGGTGGGCAAGATTGGACTTCGTGTACCGTCTGTATCTCTTCGCAGACCTCATCTCCTTCATGTGCCTATTGTCAAAACTATTTACAGGCAAAATTCATATATTTTAAGAGCATGCCGAATGTACAATAAGGTGTGCCGTGATGTTGAGCTTGATTTATTTACAGACAGTGTCACAAAACTAAACAAAAAATTGAGTAACCTTTTCTTTGAGTAACTTTGCAAAATGTATTTTATATTTTAATCTCTTCAGTTGTTATGTTTATTTCTCACGCTGTTAATACCGTCTTGACAATTTTATACGAATGTTTATATAAGTGAAAACTTGTAATTGGCCTTATTCTGAATGTTACTGCTGTTTATTTGAATGTATTAGCTGTAAGTTTTCCTAAAAGTAATAAAATAAAATAAAATAAAATAATCCATCAAAATCAGATATGATTTTATAGATATTTAGTCATTCGTATGTGTATTTGCAATTATCACAAAAAAACAACTGAATACATTCTATTTATATTATGAATCCTAAAGTCATGCAAAGAGACCTAGTTTTGCCTCCCAGTTTATAAATAATTTATGATAAATTTAAACCAATTAAAATCATAAGAATGATAAATATAACCTGGTATATGTGGTATTATGGATAAAAATACAACAACAACAAATTAAAAAAAAAACAGATCATACGATATTTTTGTTTAATATTTGTTTCGCACTTAGGTAAGCCCCTAAAACATTGTGTACAAGTCATAATTAGGCTTGTTTTTGTATGCAATTAGGAACCTAATATTAACGAAACTCAGGCTATAATAAAAAAGATTGCTTTTAAATGTAACGTTTCGTAAAGGATTGCCGTTTACAGAACTAACAACAAAGAAATCTTTCGAGAGCATTTCTCGCTACTTACTTTTCTCAGATCAAGAGAGTGCAATTAACTGACCTGTTGGACTGCTATGGCGGAGGTCGTGGGGTTCGATTTCCATCCAAGACAAATGTTTGTGTGATGAGCACGATCATTTGTTCTGTGCCTGGGTGCCATTTATGTATAAAATGTTTGTATTTAGAAATATTATAAAATGTAAGTAAGTATGTTTTTCAGTTTTTTAGTAGGTACTTATAGCACAAGCTTTGTTTAGTTTGGGACTAGATGGCGTTGTGTGTAAATTGTGGATATTAGTGAGTAGTGTGACTTTGAGAGTTGGCAATCGTATTTCAGATCGCATGTTCATCTTCTGCGGCATGAATTTCCAGCATTTATTAGTTTGCTTTAAAAAAAACTAGTGCTTAAAAATCAGGCATCCCATTTATTTTTTGTTAAGTCTGTCGTCATTTATGAACCACCCGAAATAGGTTTTTACATAGTAAAAATAAATGATTCATTTAATCTTAATTTATAAATAGGTAAAACAATGGGGATTTTAACCTCCAAAATCCACAAAACTGACATATATATTTTATAAAATAAAACACAAAGTATTCTTATAAGTTTACTTAAACAAAACCTTTCATGAGATGAGATCATCCGGAATACAGAGTTTCGCAGATGGCATGAATATTAACGGATGCACATTAATGCGCTTTTGGTCCAAAAAGTTCCTAACACCCTATTCTTACAACAATGTACGACACACATTTTGTTTACAATCATTTTGATTTTGTTTTAATATTTTTTACATTAAACTACAACCTTGCCATGCCGTTTAAGACTTAGCCTTAATATACATTCAATAACCACGAGCAAAATACTAATTAACTTGGGAAAATGCGAACTTACTTAGTTAGATAATAAATATTTGACTTAATAAATATCAGCTGCCTATTATTTAATTATAATATTGAAGTTATAGTAGATACCTATGCTGTGGATTTGGTTACCTAGACTGCATTTAACAGTGTAACAAAATTTAATGATCATTTTAAATGGGCTGTATCATATATTTATATAAAATATATTAAGAAATATATTTCAAATATACCAGCTTAAATGTTTAAAGGTATAATTTGAACAATACCGATCACCGCTGCTTATTTGTGGAATTTCTCTTCTCTATCTTGTTAAATCTCCAACACATCTTACAGTTAGCAAAATAAGTGAGAGTTTATAGTTAGTTGCTAAATAATAAAAAGCAGCGAAATTTAATAAGGTACCATTTACAAACAAGTCAATTCTGTATAAAATTTTGTATTCTTATTTTTACACTATCTTAAAATTTACACTATATTAGTCTTTATGATTTGAACAATAGCAATCAATGCTAACAGAGTCATTCCAGGTTGGAAAGTGTATGATCCAGACGTGGCTTCAATCCATGTGCGGAAACTGGAGGTCCTCGTGTACACTTCAGGTCGCAGAATGTTCCCGGGCGTGCCTGAGCAGTCGTTGCTGTTGATGAGGAGGATACCGTTGAGAAAACCGTTGCAAACCAACGGGTTGCCTCTGTCGCCCTGAAAATACAAAGAATTTTGTAGTTTTTTTATGTGGTACTTATTCTGTTGGGCTTTTGTTAGTGAATTTTATAGTTCCTACCGAAACTTAGGATTGTATTTCTGACAAACAGTTATAAAATAATATGTTTCTAATCGGCAAAATTCCAAATCTTTCACTCGAAAAATTGTAAAGAAGTGAAATATTCTAGAAAGAGATCTAAAGAAGACAATTAATAAAAGGAATTGCGTCTTCGGGCTTTGTTACTTCTACTAGGCGTTAACGCTATTTGTAGGAGTATGAACAGTTGCAGGGCAGCCTTATGGTCGCATGCACTGTTGCTGATCTGATAGTTCTGAGTTTAATTGGCGGGTCGAGCAAATGTTATTGGGTTTTTCCATCTGCAATTCCATAGTAGCTGCAAGAAAACCTGCAGGCCTAGCTATGTTACAAATTTTATTTCTATTACAGAAATAAAATGGCTTAATATGGAATCTGCTGTTGGTTAACTGTCAAGTGTATATCATTTTCAAATTCTACTCGTTAACACTTGACAGATGACAAACAGCTGATTCCATATTACGCCATTTTCTTTCTAATGTCGCCTTATCGATTACGATAATAGAAATTGAATTTGTAATATGGCTAGGCCTACATATTACAAATTCAATTTGTAATATGGCTAGGCCTGCATACTACTACTACTACTACTACTACTTTACATACTGAATTGGATACAAATGTATCCAATTCGGTATGTAAAGTATTTTCAGGTATTTTTTTATATTTTTATTTCGTAAAACATTTAATTTTAAGCCACTTAAGCTTTTTTTCCAAGTAAGTAACAGTTTTTTTTTTAAATTATATTTTAAAGTATTATTCGTGATGACGTCATTTCGTAGACTGAATAGAGTCTTTGCCACGTTTTCAGTAGGTACATACAAAAAACACTAATATATAACTTCAAACTTGACATTGTCAATAGTTGACACTTGACAGATACGATGTTTAGACTAACAACAGTTTTTTTATTTATCTTAAAAAACACGAAGGAAGTAGTCTGTTCAGGCTATATTATGACGTCATATAGAGGTCAAATGAAAGTCAAATGGTTACAAGTATTATTGTGAAAATAAACACAATCTCGTGATATAGAGAGCTAAAAATGGAAAAATAAGGCTTAAAACCCTAAAATCTCCAACTGGTTTTGGAATCAGCGTAGGTTAATTTTTACTTTACATATCGAATTCATGGCAGTAGGCACGTCCCTTTAACATGGGTGGTAAAAACATTCCTCGCGGAACGTGGTTGCACAATAGGTGCACCTCTAGTTAACCCTTTGCCGATTATAGGTGTGATGGTTTGTTAATATTTTATGTTATATTACCTACAGTTACACAAAGATTTTTTTTTTTACCAGGCATGAAGAAGTAACTCCAGTTGCTGACGCGCAGATCATAGTATCTCTTAAAGTAATTTGAGTGTTGCCTCCTGCACCTGCCGCAGTGTAAAAATGCTGACAGACGGCTGGGTCTACCACCGTCTTTTGTAAGTGCATCAATTGCGTACTAGCCTAAAACATGATAAATAGAGGTTAAATACAATTCAACTAAAATTCCATTTAGCTTTTAACAACCCGCGAGGAAATACACAGCGTAAGCAATCGCGTTGTATTTCCTCACGGTCCAATATAAAATAATACACAGTTATGTATGATTTTGACATTTCCAGCTTAATGCTAATTGAGGTAGTTTTATCACGATTACTTACAGAACTCGTATGATTTTGGGCTCCCCAGCCGGAAGAGGTGCATGCCAGAGCTGCTGCAGAGGTAGGATCGCTAGCTGCTATTGGCACAATCGATACTACGCTACTTGAGAATGCGGAGTTAAGCTAAAACAAGTCAGAAATTTAACTTCAATTAGAGAATATGTACTTTTTTACTAGTTTTACTTAACCATAAAAAGTATAATAAGTACATCCAAGATACAACTTTTTAGCTATAAGAAAATTAAACTATCGGGAAAAAATTTCGGGCGCCTTAAAGGTGGCCATTTTAGGCGAGTTTATTCTGTGACGTCAGATTACACGAGTTTGATGTCAACAACAAAGTTTAAAAAGTGAGTTATGAATTCAATTTATAACCAAAGAAAAGCACAGTAAAATTTATTGTAAATATTACGTCGTTTCTATGTGCAAAAAAGGGGTTGAATTGAGAACCTCTTCTTTATACGAAAGTTAAAAATAACATCAGAACTGCATCCGACAAAGTATATTGCCTTATGCTAAAAGTTGCAGGTTTAAAGAAAAAGTGATGCAAGACGATAAGAAGTGAAAATAATCATGTTTAAGCAATTTGCACGGGTTCGAAGATCTTTTTTACGTATGTGTCTATACTTTTAAAAACATAACCTAGTTTGCTAAGGTTTGTAAAGATATTCTTAATATCGAATGCAAAGGAATTTATCCAAGAGTAACATTACCAATAAATGAAAACATGTAAGTTATTAGTGTAAGAGGGAAGTTCGAGGTTATTTTATGTAGGTACGGACGCATATCAAGCTATCCTAATTTGTCTAATTTTCCCAATCGAACATAAACCTTATTCGGCATGAAATAAAGTTGAAAAACTAATAATGAAATTTAACAATTTGGAAAAGCTTTATGTGCCTCTGTTACCTTCATTATTTTATGGTTTAAGATTCAACAGGACACATAAAATTATATGCAATAAAAAATATTGGCATAAGAAATGGACATATAGTGACACTTAAATTTAAAAAAAGGAGTTAATAATACCATATTATATTCTAGTATCAAATTCGGAAAAAGGAAAGGAAGGTTTTCAAATTGTGCTTTGACAAAACCAGTTTCAATCATTGCGTAAGGTCTTTCACAAGTATTTAATACCTTAACACTGAAACATCTAGAGGAAATTGACGTCACGTTTTGTTCCACCAATCTTTGCGTTTTGAAAATTTGCGAGAAAGTTAAAAAACAGACACTTTTTGATGATTGAATCAAAGCAACCATAATGATAAATTTTAAAAATAATGGTATATAAGGTATGTTTTTTGTACAAAAAAAATACCGTTTTAGAGTCACATGCATATTCCCTATTGAAAAAATTAAGGTTGCAAAACTATAATTATATAACTTACAGTAATAACTGCGACATCATTGAAAAATCGGTTAGTCATGCGGTAATCTGGATGAAGGGTTAATCTTGAAATGCGTCGATGACGATCATCAGAATTGTCGTTTGTTAGAGCCGTTGCACCAGCAAACACCCTGTACTCATTTACGTTGATAAGTGTGTAGGTCCTGAAAAACAGTGCTAATGTTACAACACAGGCTACGGTTATCTGCCTACTAGACGCTACTCCTAGCTAAATTGTGATAATGCTTTTATTGGGAAACAACTATGTTTTTTTTCTTTAAGCTTCTTTCTCAATCTCTTTAGTCAGCAAAATTCTAACTCAACTAAAAAAGTATTGAAGACCAGACAATTATGTCTATAAGTGTAATATCTACTGGAAAGTATAACGTAAGTAAACATTTCAGCCGGAAAAATCTCTGCTTAGAAAGAAAGCTAAAAATCAATATTCAATTTAATAAGATTAAGTATTTCTGCGCTATAACGTAACATAGAGAAGTTTAAATATTTCATTAAATCACCGTATCAGTGGATTGACACTTTCTTTTACGTTCATTTTAGATTTCTGTCCAATACCATTGATATAGCACAGAAGTTTCGATATGTTGTTTTAATACTAACGATATAAATCCATTAGGTGTTGCTATAGTTTCAACATTAACAAGGCAAGTTGCTGCTGTCACTGCATGTCTTAGTGAAACTAATGCTCCCCCGCATCTGTGTCCTCTTGTAATTGATGACAGTTGACTTATTTGTTGCAATGAAACCTAAAAATGAACAAAAAAAATAGTTTAGTTATTTAATTTTATTGGTTAACATTTGTATAATGAACGCGGGGTAAAATTTTACCTAAACATATGCTCGAAAATGTATCTTGAAGGTTTTACTTATTAATTACAAACTATTACTTACAGTAACTAAAATGTTATAATTGTTCTTTTACGTGAAAACATAAATAAAATAAAACAATACATCATATTTAAAAAAGTAAACAACACTTTCATAAATCTCTCTCACAGTACTTCCAACATACCAATAAAATCATTTTATTGTACTAGTTGTAACCTCATTCTACTTTTATCAATAAGGCTAGAGTTATTATCTGGATACTTTTTTAGGATTCCATATCCTATAATAATGTATACGAGGGCCTTTTTATTGTCATGCTTGGCACCCGCGTGCGGGCCACGCCTACTTGCCGCCCGCAACCTTAGTGTGATTAATGTTTCTATAATCATGCGCGCCACACGCACGCAGGGCGCTGGTGAGACGCGACACGCATGCGGGTCTGGCCACAGAGTACATTGGTCTGGCCCGTAAGCGGGCGCAAATACGCATGACTTTAAAAGGCCCTTAGTGCGTCGGAAAATAATTATAAGCCGCGTTTTGGATTGGTCACAAATAAACATTGCATGTACTAATAAACACAATGACCCTATTGCGGGTTCAAACTTGACCAGAAAGAATTATAATATTGTGTGGTTTGAACTCCTCCTTGTTGTACTAAGAATGATATTTACCATATGCCTGAATTGGCCATCAGCTGCCTGTGATCCGCCCAATATTCTGTTTGCCCCATCGACAGTGAAAGAGCTTGTTTGCGTGCCTGTTACGAGAAAAACCTTTTTAAGTCAAGATCCGATTGTGCTTGCACCAGTGAAAGTGACCAAAAACCATCAAAGTTATACGTTGTCAACACACTTCTCGAAAAGTGGCTTAAATGCATAACTTTAGATTCACAATGAAAAACAGGTATTTAACACGCGTACCATTTTATTTTGCATTTTGCAGGCCCGCATTATGCAAAAAGCACCATATAAACTATTTATCAGTCTGAGACGAGAGTTTGAACACGCTTTGTTCAAAAACGACACCGTCGTTAGATACTCGTGAGCATTTGCTCGATGACTCTAAACATCTACTTTCAACTGTACCTGTAAATTGACTGCGATTGCAATAACAAACTTAAAAAAGTTGCATAATTATCTACTAGAAGTTTAAAAATTATATTTTTCAGAAAATATGAACACTTGTATCCTTACCGCAAAGAACAATCACAAATAAAATAAAAGCACTTTTCATTTTTGAAGTGCGCAGGTCACTAGAATTTAAAAAAAATTAAGATTACGTCTCTATTCAACAACACAAAGGAACACACTAGCTTCAGTTGGTGACTGATTCACACGGCTAATCTTTGGCGTTAATATATCATAAAGGCTTTACAATCTTATCTACCTATAATAAAACAAATGAAAATATATTTTATCAATATATTTTTTTTTTAGAATCTCGTGTTTAAATGGGTAAAACCAAAAGTACCTACTACGTTTTCCTGTTATGATTGGAGAATCAACTTACGATATTTATCATTATTCAGCAGTATAATTCAGTACAATATGAAACTTTTGATTATAATGTATCGAGTTTCTCGTACAAATAAAATAATTTTCCAAAGTGAAAATGCTTTTATTTATTGGTAAATATAAAAAAAACGCTGTCTTTATGAGACCGTACGCTTTTAAGTCAAACACGCTTTATAGAATTCCCTGCTGGAGTCAGAGTTTCCAGATAGCAACAACCTTTCTTTAAGTCAAGAGCGAATATGTTGTATGTTGTGTGTATTTATTTTGTTTAAGTATGTATGTATCTGTGTATTTATTTTGTTTAAGTATGTATGTATCTGTGTATTTATTTTGTTTCAGTATGTAAGTATGTATCTGTGTATTTTTTTCGTGTCACTTATTTGTCCTTAATTTTTACCCAGTTACACCTACCTTGTTCCATCTCTGCACCACCTTAAGGTAGACTGGTAGAAAATGCCTAAGGCATTAAGTCCGCCTTTGTACAGATTTTTTTACTTGTGCGTAAAGTTTATTATATAAATAAATAATATGTTATGGTAATGTGTTCGACGATGACGCATGTTTAACATTTACCTGTCGGTTGATTCAGTAAGTCACGCCGTGAAAACTTGAGTGTAGTGAACTGTCAACGCCTTGCATTAGTATGGAATGACAGCTCAATTCGCCCTCACTATGCCTACATTTTCACGCTGATTTCACCAGAATCGCAGTGATTGAACTACAAGGTAAGCGTGCTTTAACGTCGACCACATCATCGCTTACCATCGGGTAATATAATAATAGTTTTGATTTTTTATCATCAAATATTATTGTAGATCTGTACTAAATGTTTACTCAAACTATTGATGAGTTTTGAACAAACTCTTTAATATTTTATAACATGAAATACAAACTTTTCTAAACTTGATGAAATTAACAGTATTCCATAAATAATTATTTTTCTATTTCAGTTCAGCAGAAACCCCGTTTTTTATTACAGGCTGACATTATTAGATTAGACTAATCTTAGGCTATGTTGTAAACATTTCGATGTACACAAATATATGTTATCAATTAAATGTAACATACGTATTTCGTAAACTACGCTTTCGTGAAGCTAAACTAACGTCGCTTAAATGGACTATGGCCCCTGCCTCACCTATGGGGGACTGGTTACCGCCACTCCATAAAGGAGTTAAATGGCATCCCACGGCTATCCGAACAATCCTAAAAGTACGGTCAAGATCCCTCCCAGCTTCTAACTAGAATGTTGACTTCCTCCGAGCACGTTTGCTCTTGCGACTTTCTAATATAGCCGACCAATTATGGAAAGAAAGAGGTAGGAACTCCGTTCCTCGTTAGGAGTCACTCTGGCCGGCCAATATAGGCAAGCTGGAGATGGCAAACACGACTTATTTTAGGAGATCGGGTCCGTGGGGTCGCTACTGCCTAAGAATTCGCCACATGCTGCCCTGCGGGGTTAATAATATTGCTTTAAAGGGTCAATTCTGTCTATAATCACAAGATCTTTAACAGTCGTTATGAGCAGAGCAGTCAGAAACCCGATAATTTGACAACCAGTAATCTGGTCAAATCAGTTGTCAAATTATCGGGTTTCTGACTGCTCTGCAATCCAGTAAATGGGTAAAACGTTACCTCTTGACTAATGTCAAGGGGTAACGTTTTACCCATTTACTGGATTGTGCAGGTATACCTCAATTATTTAATTAACCCAATTCCAATAGCAACTACAGTATTTTTTTTTTTTTCTTTTTTGCAAAGTTTCGTCTCTAAGCGTTTGATAGATTTATTACATATCTGTTTTTGTTTCGCCTTGCACTTTTCTCGTATTCATATTTTATATTGTATATTATATAAATATAATAATTATTATTATTTTAATACTAAAGTCTTATTTGTCATTATTGTACACATATTCTGCATATATACATATAAGTACCTATTCATTCATACACAACTAACTAATAACACAAAGTTACTACGTCCGTCACATCACCATCTCAGGGCCAGTTGAAAACCAGCGTCGGGCACTAGTTGCTCGGCATTTTGCTGAACTGGTCCTATTTGGCGCAGCCGTGAGATACACTACACTCTTTTTCGTGTTTAGTTCTAAGTCTTTTATTATTATTTTTTTACTTTGTTTTGTGCACTTGTGGCATGTGCCAAATAAATATGTTTTCTTTCTTTCTTTCTTAAATAGGATTTTTACTTCATGAAAAACACTACTATTTAGCCACATCCGCATCCGGTTAGAATGGAACCCGACATTGTGGGAAAAAGGACAGGCATGTGATGATTCGAAACTGAGTGAATCATAATTATTAGATTTTGACTTATGTTTGTAGAATTTTGTTGTAGATATGATGCATGAGTAATGAACTGAAATCTATTAGCAATAAGTAAATCAGAGGTTCAAATATTTTTATTGACTAACCCATATTTATGTGAGAACTGAGAACGAGATAAAAAACAAGAGAAAATTTTATTTTTGGTAAGTTATCTGGTAAGTTATGAATCTGTTCGCAGATTATGAACTGCTAGAAATAAAATTGCGCTGCGAGAATTCCAATGCATGCGAAGCCTTAGTTGGAGCCCATTTTCTTTATAAGACCTTCGTACTCTAATGAAAAATGTGTGTGTTGAGGAGCATGCGAATGTGGAGCTACGATCTGGTGTTCCACCTTTGCGGAGTTGGAGATGAAGATTCATTACAACCCTGATTCATATGCATTACATTACAACACTAACCGCATCCCGTATGCTAACATCGTGCGACGCTTACCTATTACTTATGATGAAAGGCATGCTACATTGTACATTATATGTATAAGTATACCTACCACATGTTAACGCGTTATTTTATTTTATTTTATTTATTTAGGAAAAACAAACAGTAACATATTACATATTTGTAACAAGGTTTAAATACTAAAATATGACAAATATGCTACCCACTACGTTTTCCACAGATTACTTTAAATGTTTAATAACTAGAGAGACATTTATGTATATGATATAAACTAAAATAACAGTTACAATAAGTGATGCCTAATATACAAAAAGTTACTTAATAGGCCACACAATACATTTATATACCTACATATTACATCACAATGCTCGACTGCCGATCCTTAAGAACTGCTCGGATTTGCTTCCTGAATACGTTTTTACTGAGGAATAGTATGTCGATTAAGTTATGAACGTCATCCGTCAGGAAGTTGGTCTAAGAACGCGGTAGTGAACACGTAACTTAAAAAAGTATTTAGCTGATGCTCTTAGTTTAAATACTGAAGCTTTGAGACTGCAAGCCATATTAATGTGATACGCGTAGTAAGGGCTATTACTGTAAGCGCAAGAAAGCAATGAACATAGAACTTTAAAAAAAATAGTTTAAGGCCCTTATCTCAGTATATTTGAGTATTTTTCTGAGTGACGATATAAATGAACAAATGTGTATTGTACACCTGTATTATACACCTTGAAATGAAATGATTTTTCTTTTTGTTTCTAGATTTTTTTCCAGACACTCGAATAAGTGGAATAGTAGTGTAATATTTGGTTACTAATGGCTTATTTTCAAATAAACTGAGTCAGAAGAAATGCCGCAAGAGAGTGGTTTCTTTCAGAACCCAAAAATTGGTAATAAGTTCAATTATGATAATTATTAATGCGTGTCCAACGATGCAGGGTAAAGTATGAAAAAACCTCTTAAAGAAACAAACATTAGATCTATTCGAAGTCTCCATTATATGGTTCAGTCATTAAAACGACTTATGTATGCCAAGTATCAACAGAGGAGGTTACAAGTGAAAATTCAATTGGCGGAAAATCAGGTGTTTATTTTTGGTTTCCGATATGAATCTATTTGGGGTATAAAGTGAATAAATAAAAAAAAATCGAAATAGGATCACACTTTAAGAAGTTATGCGTCAAACAAAAAAGTATACGGAATATACAATTATCTGTCGAATTAAGAAACTTCTCCATGTCTTTTTATTGAATCTGTATGTGACTTGTAAGAATCTCTTTTCAATAAAATACTATGACTACTATGACTATTTTCTTCGTTTGAAAATACAGACAAAATATAATGTGTATGACAACATGTATGAATGTAAACGAAGCAAAAGAAGTATGTAAAAATCGTAGCATATGGGCGCTCTGTAGTTTTTGCCTACCCCCATGGGAAAAAGGCGTGAGTTTATGCATATAGGTATGTATAAAATAATAAAAGAAATAATTTAGCTGGTGAATTTTTTGGGTAATTTAAGTATCGACTGTCGATTTCATATCATGAAATCATTAGTTTTTAGTGACTATGCTAAGTAATATTCTACGTCATGCATGATTACAACAAGCTTGAGAAATGAAAAGGTACATTGTTGAAAAAAGTAAATTAGTCAGATTTACTATGAGTCAAATTAAGCATAGAAATGATATTTAACGTTAGGTAGGATTGCGCCTAGTGAGGTAAACTCAAAATAGTGAAATGACAGCTCAGCACAGCACAGCTGTAGTAACAAAAATTGAAAAGTGTATGCTAAGATGGTTTGGTCGCGTAAAAAGGATGGATGAAAGGCGACTAACGAAAGCTATTTACAAGGCAGATGTAAGTGGGAACGCCGGGAGGGGACGCCCTAGAAGGACATACATAGACCTTATTGGTGAGGTTCTTCAGAAAGGTCAGGTGCGTAGTACTCGCAACCGGCGTGTGTGTATGACAACATGTATGAATGTAAACGAAGCAAAAGAAGTATGTAAGAATCGTAGCATATGGCGCTCTGTAGTTTCTGCCTACCCCCATGGGAAAAAGGCGTGAGTTTATGTATGTATGTATGTATGTATGACAGCTCAGCAGGGCTTTTGCATATCCTCGTCGACAGTTCAAAGAAATGATCACTGGGCAAAATGTTTTATTGTTAAGTGTCAAACAGTTAGTTTCGTATTAAGCTATCATCAGTATGTAGCTAGAATGACGTCATGCGCACTCGAAGAGATGTAATGAAGCGTACCGTACCCGTCTAAAAGTGACCGTAACCTGAAGTCCATTACCAATTTTCTGTAAATTGTCGTTGACATCAGAGTCCGATGTGCAGCTGGATGCCAGTAAGTGACCCTGCAGATTCTAAATCAAATATAACTAAGTATACGGAAGAAGAATTAGGTATGTGAAAGAGGTGAGGTAAATAGATGCCTCCTCAAGGTTTTAACTTTTCATATCCTTATTTATTTTACCCGTTGACATCATGTCTACAGTATTTTCTAAAGGATTTGACAGAGATGCGCCAATAGTTGCTACTGACACATTTGGCCACATAAAAAAATATTTCACAATTAATATTTCACTACACAACGCCATTTAGTCCCAAGTTAAGCTTGGTAGCTTGTGTTATGGGTACTAAACAGTTGATAAATATACTTATATATTTCTAAATACATACATATTATAGATAAATTACACCCAGACACAGAACAAATGATCGTGCTCATCACACAAACATTTGTCCTGGGTGGGAATCGAACCCACGATCTCCGGCATAGCAGTCAGGGTCACTAACTACTAGACCAACAAGCCAGTCAACATACGCTTAAATTAGGTGGCACGTCTGAGAAGTTACAGGCGAACAAACTCAATGACAGTTTTACTCTATTACCCGGTGATGTAACCAAGCACCGAACTTGCATTATTAGCTCCAAGGCAGTTAAACAAGTTGACCTGTTTTAAAGCATAATATTGTTATAGGAAAGTATTGGCGAGACAATACATTGTCATTCACAGTCCAATCTTGCGTCATTTAGTCGTACCTACGAAGTTAAGGTACATTGTATTACAGTGAGATAGTCATCTGCTTGCATTTGTCACTAGAGGTGGGCGCAACACGTATTCATCCTTTCTTCATCTTTCTTTCCTTATTAACCATCAAGATATCAGTCGGTCAACGATTTCCGTCAATTTCCGTGTTGGCCCTATACTGAAAGTTGTTCATATACATGGGTAAAAAAGCCTGTAAAAACCCTAAATAAACATACTTTTGCACGCTATAATAGTGACGTTCCTTTGGTGTAACCGGTCGACTTCGTATTATAAAATTGTTTATGACTTGCTTCAAAATCGTGAGCAAATCCACTGCCTAAAAGATATTTTTCGGCAGCATGTAAAACTAAGTCAAAGGCCAATAGGCGGCACTAAAAATCCGACATCACGTTATTCCCCAATCACACAAAAACAAGAAGATGTACACACCCAAGAGTAGTTATTGAAAGAAAAAAAAAAAGAAAGAAAGAGCATTTATTTGGCACGACACAGGCACACGTTAACAATAAAAATAGGTACGAAAAATAATTCTACTAAAAAATAAACAATATAAATAAACAATATAAAGAATGGGGTATTTGACAAAGTATTAAATTAGTTTTTAGTCTCTCATCTAGATTACAAGAAAATATTCGACACGTATTTTTTTCTTTTTCAAATTAATGGCAAACTGCTGAGATTAAGCGCATTAAAGTTAGTAGTAGTAGTATAAACTGTACTGGCTAGTCACGTCATGCGACATTTTGACTCGATAAAAATAAAAAAAATTTGGATCAATTATTTTCTTGTAATCTAGGTGAGGGACTAAAAACTAATACTTCTTCAAATAGCCCATTTGTGGCTGCGCCAAATAGGTTCCGTTTAGCAAAAAAGCCAGACAACTAGTGCTTGACGCTGGTTTTCAACTGGACCTGTGGTTGCGAGGTGTCGTCGACGTAAAAGCAGACGACGTAATTGATGATGATGAGGCCGGTTGTGGAACTGTAACTGGTATTATTATTATTTTCATTGAAAGGAAAATGTAAATAGCAACGCTGGGAGCTGAAATTTACTAACTTTCTTCAAAAAGATCTGGTGGTCTGGTGATTGCCATCTGGCAACACACATACGGTTGCAAGTACCATACATACGCCACCATACACTTATGTGTGTAGTGGCGTTCTGAAGTTTCTGCCTACTTGTCTGTTTCTGGTGTAAGTTTTTAAAGTTGTGTTGCAATACCATCCACCGTTTTTATGCTTTTCCTCTCATTCTTCATCCTTCAACGTTTATGGATAATTCAGGATATCAATTATTTTATTATTGTATACAATTCAACGTACAATTTTGTACGTTTATAACTTCATAAAAAATACAACTACATGATAAACTTGATAATATTTTATAACTAACTATATTTTACATTCTACGATAAAAAGGGATATACCTACCTACAAAATAAAACTAGCGATACTTAGACGTCAAAGTACTCCTCAGAATCGTTATCATCCGGATATGAATAGTTTTCCTGTATACCAATTTTAGATTGATATGATAAAACAAAGTGAGTAACATCCTATTAGCCGTGCTTTTGTTAACATGAGTACAAAGTTTAAATTTAAAACTTTATCGTTATCATAATCCTGATACTAAGGCAACCAAATGTGATAGTGAGTGGAAACGTATTCTTAAGACTAGAAGGGTGGGCCGTTTTTTGGGGACTGTCGTTATGTATTTTTTTGACGTTCAAAAAGTGCTGATTCTCAGCCTAGTTTGAATAAAGACTTTTGATTTTTGATTTTTGAGTAGATCTAGCTAATAGACGAGATTCTGAGTCATTGATTTTCATATCGGAGCAGGAAAATATGCGCCAAACATTTTTGGTCAATGTTATAACATTTATCGATTTTTTACTTTTCGATAAGATTTGATAGTAAATATACCTACTAGGTGTAGATAAGATAGTGAGTTATTTTTTTTATGATGGTTTCACTTTTATGTAAACTGTGTGTCATCAGGGTTTCGTTCTATAGTTTTGATTTAAGGTCTAAACATGATGAAGAAGATTTTGTGTGTTTTTGTGCTCGCTATTTGCGGTAAGCTAGTGTTTCGTTTTTATTTTTTGCTTCCTTCATTGACTATTGTTAATTATAATAATCTTTTTAGTATCGTTAAAAAGATAATTATATTAAGTTGATAAGATACAATAATCTTACCTACTTTTTACCCGGTCATTGTTAATGTTATTGCCTATACTTTTTAATTGGCAGCACAAGTAAACTGAAAAATGTAACCTGTTTTGTAGATAACTTTGGTGATTAGGTATCATATTTTGTTCCATCATTACTGAGCTGTTTACAAGCAGTGCAACTGTTCTAAATTGCCTTATCAATAACTACATTATCTATTTTTATCGACAGATGCAACCGCGATGTATTACAAGTCGAGCAGCCGTATGACAGGTGGATTTCTAGCAAAGGAGAATGAGTTTCCATATGCTGTAAGTAATTATACGATTTTAGTATTTATTGCTGACCGCTTAACTCTGCTGGCTAAGGAAAATGTGCGCTGAGGGAGGGGTGTTGACGCTTGGTGTGCGTCTGAGCACGCGTTTACCACTCCTGCACTACGCAGCTACCTCAGACGATGTCTTAGTTGAACGATTAGCTATACATAACGTACTGTGACGTAAACGGTGTGGCTTCACACCCTCATTGAGTATTACTGTCGGAATGACAAAGGCAATGATACTTTACATCTAAATAAAACAGTACAAACTTGTTAAAGTTCAATGCAACGGAGTCAAGATCAGAAGGCTCTTTCTCTCCTTGACATCCATCGTCTATAATGTCGATCCTTACATTGAGATTAAGGCTCAACTTGATGCCCAAAAGAAAGCTATAACTTGTGCGAACTGCTTGCACAAGTAGCCCAGGTCTTTACTTGCTCCAGTTATTTACATTATGTAAAAGTACAAGTACGTAACTTGAACAAGTAGCTTGCGCATATTACTCACGCGTGTAACCCGTATCTTTACTTGATCCAGCTAAATGCACCGTGTAGATGCATCGTTAATTAAAATCATTCGATTTGACGTCGCGCTAATGTCAAATGCGTGCTAGGCACCCAGATGGATAAAGCAATAATTACAGTGACCGACCCGTGGTACAACTGCGATGTCCAACTGGTTGTACTACGGAGAAGTAAATTTACCCATGGTTCAATTCTTTTTTCTGATATTTAAGATTATGACCCTTGGTACAACGGTGGAATTATGCCCAACTGGTTGGACCACGGGGATAGGATGATTGTGTAAAACAAATGAACGTCTAAAACACAGGACTTGGGGCATCCCGACGTTAGGTTAGTTAGGTTCCTTTAAACCCTGCAGACAGAAATAGGAGCCACGTGTAGTGGGGCTCCGTCGTCTACGCTTTTTAAATTTCTTCGTTGTTATGGCACTTCAGCATTGATAGATAACCTTTTCCTGTTTATTACCAGTAGGTAGTTGTTCCATAGATACATTCAATTCCCAGAAGTACAACTAGTTGGACCAAGGAAAGAACAACTCACTCGAGTTGAACCATTGGTAAAGATATTTTCCAATAGAACAACCAGTTGAACCATGTGTAAATTTACTTTTCCGTAGTACAACCAGTTGGACATCGCAGTCGTACCACGGTTCGGGAGTGATAATATCCGCTCAGCTGTTCGATTTTAATTATTTTGTTCGATGCAAGCTTGTTTACGCTCAAAAGCCGACTTTCCGCATATTAAGACATTCTGCAACATGCACTAGCATCCACATTTATACACATATACATGAACGAACATAGATCTTTTTTGCCTCTGTAGAATAATTATATCAAGTTTAAAAAGTAGTCGTTCCTATCAAAACATTCATCTGATGCGTCGTAATTCGTACGTAGGTACTCACGTGTCGAATTAAATGATAATAAAATATTTATAATTACATGTGAAGATTATGCATGTATTGATGATAATTTATCGTATGACTGATTTATTTTGTTAAAATGTGGCAATTGATATAGCTGATTAAGCATAAAAAACTTTCAAGATTGCAACCTAATATGGCCTTTCAAAAACCCCCAGACTGTTAAGCCAGTCACTTTCACAGTCTGACAATGAAATAAAACATTCTAAGAACTGTTGTAATGATTCATTGGATATATTCTTATCAGTAGATTATCTTATTTAATACTTATGAATTTTATCAAAATGTCCTCATAATCTTGTTTAAATCATAGCGTAATGCATACTAAAAACATGTATAGCATGCAATCACGTGTCGCTAATTCACTATAGGTATGCAAATAAAACATGACACTATGTAAATTGTTTTAAAATGTGTTAGGTACATAAAAAAAGTTGAAAATAATACTTTCCTATCGTTGAGCCATGTAATTTTAGGTCATGTTGGGGTACCGCTAACAAAAGTATATACCTACTAGGAAGATTCTCTACTAAGCGGTACCCCGACGAGACAAAAAATTACATGGCTCTACGATAGGAAAGTACCTATCATTTTTAAATTTTTGAATGTTATTTTTATGTATTGGCGTTGGGTTTTTTTTTTCATTATTAATTTAATTTTTATTTAAAAATTCATAAACTTGCTTTTTTTACTTTTTAGTCATACATAATGTTAGTAAAGTTAATATCCATAGACGGTTAAAATTGCAAAGGTAACTAACACAAAAGAGCTGATAACATTGACACGGCTAGTAGGTCTAGTGGTTAGAGGCCGTGACTGCTATACCGGAGGACGTGGGTTCGATTCCCACCCAAGACAAATGTTTGTGCTCATAACACAAACATTTGTTCTGTATCTGGATGTAATACATAAGTATATTTATCAGTTGTCTAGTACTTATAGCACAAGCTCTGCTTAGTTTGGAACTAGACGGAGCTGTGTGAAAGCTTTGGAACATTTATATTTATTTGTTTATTTACTATTCACCTGCCCTCATTTCAATCTATTATGAGTCGGCGCAGCATGTCTTCTTCTATACATTCCTATTTACCATAATTTTAATAGTCACCTCCTTTCTAGCATCTTTCATACAATCCATCCATCGTTTCTTTGATCTTCTTTAACCCTTGTAACCCTCCACGTCAATTAACTAATCATTTTTATGATTTGAGTATAATTTGTAAGTGCTACCTATGCTACACAGAATACGCTTAAAAGATGAGCTAGTAGACTATCTTTCGATATTTGTAACGATTATGCCGAAGGTCTTTAAGAGATACTATCTTGACGACAAAGTACGAGATAACACTTTACCATATTAGATAAAATCAAAGTAGATAGAAGATACAACAATAACAGATGTTATTTTATATCTTACAGGTTTCCTTGCAGCAAATTAATCAATTAAATCTATTTACAAGAGGTCACAGTTGTGGAGGAGTCTTGATAACGTTACAGCATGTATTGACAACAGCTTCCTGCACATATGTAGGTGGAACTGGGTAAATTTATTTTCAATATTAATGAATCGTTGAATCTGAATCTTTATTGACTTAAGCTAAGCTGATCTCGCATGATATAGGATTTCCATACAATGCGAGGTCAGTGTTAACTGGAAATGTATATCTTCATGTGTAGCTGAATTTACAGATGCCAGCACATCAACCTACCCCAATGTGTCAAATTTCTTTGATAGGTTTTCAACTTTGTTTTAAACACAGTGAGGTTCATGTTCAATTGGGAAAATTAGACAGTTTGAGGTAAATTAATGCTGGCGTCTTTTTTTTTGCGATTGCGTTCATATTTTTTACTTCTCCTCACTTGTTTACTTACTTCTGTTCTTTGCCTTTGATTGTTTTAGTTTCCAGTTTCTAATAAATTAAGCTTCAAACTATTAATAACACAAGTCTGCAAAAAAAAAAAAGTTGAGAGCTGTTTTGATTTTTTGGCGTAATTCTTATGTTTTTGGGTGTGCTGAATCCGAAAATGACTTTCATTTGCTCGTAGAACGTCACGTTTTCTATTACACTTCTTCTCTATTACACTATTACTAAGCTACGTCGATGACAAAACTGAGTACGAAGTAATAAATCTTGTAGTGTCCCTAATAAACTTAGCGAAGATTCTGCTAAGAACTTATCTGATTAACTTACGGATATCTATTTCAACTTGTTTAGGCGTTCACTTATATCTTGTATATCAGATTAGTCTTATGTTGAACTCCAATGTTACGTTAACATTTAGTAGTTCATACTTTTTCCTGTGTTTATTATTCCGTGTAAATTATACAGGCTGTATTTTTGATATAATACACTCTGTGTAATTTGACAAAAGTAAATTGAACAGCTGATTATTCTTTCGCGATTCCCGATTTGGTCCCGAAACAAAAGTTGTTCATATTCAAGAGTAGAAAAACAGCCTGTGGAAGTTAGTCCCACGGTAAAAAATACAACCTGTATAGTTAGGTCTTCTACTTCATATTATTAAAATAACCGCACTACTTGGGGTGGAAGGTTCCTCGACGTCAATCTGACACAAAGAGTTCAGGTACTTACACTACTAAACTACTACACTACACTACTGTTAAAAAATTACAAGTAAAAGTGTTTGTAAAAACGCTAAAGGGTCCTGGAACCAATTACATACTGAACTCATAGTTTCAAATTTTGCATCGATATGCCTTTGCTTTATAGCTTAGGCTCTTCGTTCATTTCGATCCGGACAAAGCGGTTTCCTCGTCGTCGTTTAAATACCGCGTTGGTACAGAGGCCACCACACAGTCAAGTTTCTTTGATAGATTTTCAACTATATGTCAAACGGAATAAGGTTCATGTTCAATTGAGAAAATTTTACAGTTAGGGGTAACTTTTTGTGCTGGCTTTTGTACATCGAAGGATTGGAACAACTTGACAGCTGCGGTCTTCCCGTCCGATCATAATTTAGGTGTCTTCGAGGTAAAAAAAGGCTCGCAAGTAAAGGCGCCAAGTTAATAGGCTCTTACTAAACTAGTTTGCTTCACCATATTTGATTGCGTCACTGCTAACCATCAGGTGGGTGGGATTGCTGTCAAACTACTACTAGGTAGTTTATAACTGTATAATATTATGAAATAAAAACAATAATAGGTTTCACATATTTAAATATAAATATATATCTTTTTCAGGCCAAATCCAGTACCAATAGTTCAGACTGACTATAGGGTTTTTGCTGGATCTGTCGTTCTAACCAACGACACCTCTCCTGAGCAATTTCGGGTCATAACAAACGTCACTAGGCACCCCAACTATACTGGAGCACCTGCATTTTTCAACGATATAGCTATTCTTACTGTAAGTATTATAATTATTTTTTTCATTGAAAAACTTTTAGCCCGATACAAAGTAAACGTCACCGAACTTCCTTCAGATTGACCTAAGGAGTTAACCTAATTTCCAAGTTTTTCCGGATGTCCTTTTTACTTTAAACTGTATACGATTAAATGATTCCTATCCAAACCAAACGGATATTAAGTATAAAAAAAGATATTTTTTTTATTTTTTAAAGAGCAGTATTAATACTCGTAGGGCTAACCCTACGAGTATAAATACTACATATAATGTATGTAATGTAAATGTATTTGTCCCTAAATGGAACAACAGGGTTGTAGGATATTGTGTAAAAAAGACGAAACACATCGTTCGGTCGGAAAAATACGAAATTATAATATATGTATTCCTAGATGCACTGTAGAAATACATAACTCCATTATCATATTATGTACTAGCTTCTGCCCGCGACTTCGTACGCGGATCCTGTTGCTTATGCCAGCGACAACGGGGTCGTCAAAATCGAAGATCTGAAACGTCATGTCGAATTCTAAAAGCCCGGGGACGGAAACAGAATGAGATGCGCGAGTAGATTCAAGACGTTCCAGATTTTTATTTTTGTTGGTCAACAGGAAATGCTATCAGACTTAACAACTTTTGCTAAGACGCCATTTCTATAAATATATGGTATACCATGTTGTGGAACTCCAAAGCCCAGCTACCATATATGGTAGCTGGGCTTTGGAGTTCCACAACAGTTATGATCTTTAAATCATTTAACACCTTTGGAACATTGGGAAAGATTTGACCTCTATCTAGGCGTGGTTATAGTTTTATTGTGAAGATACTTGATCAATTAAAATCTAAGTGGCTGCTCCCCTGCGTTATCGGGTAGACTACCGTGTCACGCCCGAAGGCATATTTATTCGATAACCTTCTTCACCGCGTGGAGGTAATCCCAGCTTATGTTATTTAACTATACAGTGAAATTAGTGATAGCTTTGATTTCCATGTCAAATGTTTCTGATCTTCGATTTTATAAGGGAAATGCCTATCAGACCGAACAACTTTTGCTAAGACGTCATTCCTATATGTGTTATGGTGTAGCTGGGCTCTTGGAGTTCCACAACAGGTGCTCCAGATCTTCAAATTTAGTCTCACAGCAGAAAACGCTCTTAACGTGGAATAGTTTTTGCAATGGCACCATTTTTATATCTCTTTTACTTTAGGTGTTCCATTTTCCAAAATCAATTATAGCCTATATGTTGCGTGACATTCACGATCAGCGGTCAGTCGCGCATCTTCTTCCCCCACTTGTCTCTAGAGTCGATGCGTATATACGCTGAAAACTCAAGCGTCATGCTCTTTCCGTGAACGTCTCCAACTCGCGAGACAGTGCATGATGTTCACGATCAGCGGTCAGTCGCGCACATATTCTTCACTGGTCTCTAGAGACCTGGATATAGATGCGTAAATACGCTGAGAATGCAGGCGTGCTTCGCGATCCGAAGAAGTTTCCACGGAGTAAGTTGCAGCCTCATGTTCTCGAACATCATCAAATCTGTCCTAACGCTCTTCGGTAGATTGTTGGGATCTTATGATCTTTAATCATTTAGCACCTTTGGAACATTGGGAAAGATTTGAACTCTATCTAGGCATGGTTATAGTTTTATTGTGAAGAAATACCTGATCAATTAAAATCTAAGTGGTTGGCTCCTCTGCGTTACCGGGGAGACCACCGTGTCACGAAGATAAATCAAAAAGGAAATTAAACACTCAAATAACATAAGCCCGAAGGCATATTTATAAAAATGGGAATTTTGGCCAATTGAGTCTAATTTTCAATGATATACCATCGCCATCGAAAATCAGTCCTGAACTGTTCCCGTCTTCAGCGCGTGGAGGTAATCCCAGCTTATGTTATTTAACTATACAGTGAAATTAGTGATAGCTTTGATTTCCATGTCAAATGTTTCTGATTTTCGATTTTATAAGTCAACAGGAAATTCCTATCTGACCGAACAACTTTCGCTATGACGTCATTCCTATATGTGTAATGGTGTAGCTGGGCTCTTGGAGTTTCACAACAGGTGTTCCAGATCTTCGATTTTTAAACGTCAACAGCGAGTGCTCATAAGGCTGAACCACTCTTGCTAAGACGTCATTCCTATATATGTTATAGTGTAGCTGGGCTCTTGAAGTTCCACATCAGGTGCTTCGGATCTTCAAATTTATTCTCTCAGCAGTAAATGCTCATCACGTGGAACAATTTTTGCTATGGTACTATTTTTGTATCTCCTGTAGTTTAGCTGGTCTGTTGCGGTTCTGCATCAGGTGTTCCGGATCTTCAAATTTATTCTCTCAGCAAAAAATGCTCATCACGTGGAACAATTTTTGCTATGGTACCATTTTTGTATCTCCTATAGTTTAGCTGGTCTGTAACGGTTCTGCATCAGGTGTTCCGGATCTTCAAATTTATTCTCTCAGCAAAAAATGCTCATCACGTGGAACAATTTTTGCTATTGTACCGTTTTTGTATCTCCTATAGTTTAGCTGGTCTGTTGCGGTTCTGCATCAGGTGTTCAAGTTTCCAAGATAAATAAATAGCCTATATGTTGCCCAGACTTAATATCTATACAACAAAAAAAAAACATTCAAATCCGTCCAGTAGTTCCGAAGATTAGCGTGTGCAAACAAACAGACAAACAGACAGACTTTTTTTTTTGGATTCGTGCTCTATTACTGTTTCTAAACCCCCCTCAATTATTTTTTTTTAAATATATTCAATGTACAGACACCGGTTTTATACTGTCTTATTATATGTATATAGATATTCTTAAGCAGTCAGTCTAAACACATATAAATCATTTTAATATTTATATTTCAGCTCAATAATCCATTCAACAGCTCGGTAGTAACTCCTCTGTCAATACCAGATGAATCCTACACGCCTGCCGAGGGTGCACAGTGTGTCGTCGTTGGTTGGGGAAGTCAAAATTTAACCTCCACCGTAAGTGTACCTAATAAATAATTATATATATCACCAACAATCGTATACACAGATACAAAGAAATGATACACACCCGATAGATTTATAGACAAGTGTACTTATTTCTTACAGGTAATGATTTATTTATAACAAATGTTCAAGGAACAATATTTATTTAAAATAGATATTTAACTATAAACCACTAGAAATGAAAATAAAAACTAAAAAAATAATTCTTAAATATGGCGTCATAAAACTCATCCGCATCGCTGTTCACTGGAAGTGTACCCAAAAGACAGGCAGTCCTACAGTACTACATAACACTATTTATGGAATTGAAAAACTAAATACAGATTTCCATTTAAAAAGAAACTACGACGCTTTGTCATTGTTTTTTTCTAAACCGGAAAACTAACTAACTAACTGCGTACTTTTCTATAGAGAGCCACATCCCAATAAGTATAATATAGATTTTACTAAATTCCGTTGCTTTTTTTTAAATTTATTTGATTTTTTTTATGTCCAGTGTCCGCTAGAATACTAAACCAAACCAGACCTAAAACTACACATAACATTTATCACTCCTCCAATCAATGAAGGCAGTGGCGTAACTGTGATATATATTCACATTATTTTCGCCAATTATGTTGAAGTGCCATGTATTTGTGGCCTATAGCTAGACAATGGGGCAGAAATCCAGACTCCAGGCTGCTACTGAAAAATATCAAATGGAAAACTCAATAATGTATTGCCCAACGCGAGATCGAACCCAAAACCTTATGCTCTGCAGTAGCGCTTTAAAACTACAGGAAGAGACCTCATCATCATCTTCCTACGCTTGTCCCTTGCTATTTGGGGGCAGTGCAACACGTTTTTTTCTTCCATTCTCCTCAGTCATTTATTCTTTTCTCCTTCGTATCGTTTCTCACACAATCCATCCATTTTGATCAATCAAAAAAGAGGAATGTTTATATAGTAACATACGGAACAAACTTTATCCGTCTTTAAAAAAAAATATTACTGGCCTATTCTCAGACCTACTTAAGCCAGTTAAGCCGTTTCGGAAGAGTTTGGTAACAAACACTGTGACAACCAAAACTTTATATAAAGATTTAATTCTTATTTCCTCAGGCAAGCGTGGATCAGAGGTATGCAATGAAGTACGTTGCCAGTCAGAATATTTGCAGTCTCCAATACGCTCTAGTGCCAGATGGCCCTAACATTTTACCGACGATGCTCTGTGCGGCTTCCTTTGATATTCTATCTACTGGATGCAATGTAAGTTTATTGTAGGTTTTTAGTTTTTGTGAATATGTGTGATAACCATGATCACGATCTGCTATACACTACTATTTTTTAATTAGTACAAAAAATGGACTGTATCCGTACCTGTTACTGATCATATTTGCGTAATCAAAAGTAAAAAAAACTAAATTTAATTTTTAAATATGCCAATATTTAGTTAAACTTAAATAACGAAAACAGCTGTTGGAGGCGGGGCGTGATTGAGCGAGATCCCGCGAGAGATGACGATTAATGAATAGGTACTACTATGTCATGAATAGCCTGTACAATATTTTCATAAATTGGGTTACTTTTTGGGATATAAACAAACGCTAATAACTTTGCTGTTCAAGAATATTATTTATGGATACTTTACAAAATATTATGAGAAGACCGTCTAGAATAAGCCCTTTAATTATTTGTACTAATTAAAAATAAGTGGCGTCATATTTAAATCTTTGGTAGATTTTTAGTTTTACCAAGTAGTGTCCTGTTACTCTAAAACTGGGTTGTAAATGCCAGATATCTGACTGAACAGTTTGGTTAGAAGATTCTTAAGCAACAATGTTTGTTGATTGCAAAGCTTATGATTTTTAGCAGACTTCGTCCCTGTATGTAAATATGCTTGCTGTAATAAATAATTCTGGTTCTTATTAAGCCTTATGTTATCCCAATTATTTATGGATCAGCTCTTTCCTGCGAAAATGTGACGGGTGTGTGGCGTTTGTATCGCTCAGATAAAAAAGAAACTTTATAATGTTAATAATATTATTTCACAAAGCTTTTCGATACATGTTTTTTTGTTTTTGTTTAGAAATGACCTTAATAGTAGACGGTTTGAATATAAAGTCTGAGCATGCTAAATTTCAGTATTTTTCTTGCTTAATTAAGTACTTGTTCTATTAAACTTGCACTTATTAAACATCAGGCTATAAACTGATTAATTAGCCTATATATTTTTGCCAACCAGCTCTGTTCAGAGATCAGCAAAGCTTCCAGTTTTAACTTCCGATATAGTTTTGTTAAAAAATAATACGGAGCGACCAACTTTACTACCTTTTAGTTGCTACGTTACTAATAACAACAATGTCGGAAATTCCTTCTTTTACTCTTCTTCAATATTTTATATAGAATAGCTTACGATTTACTGGCACGTCGAGCCAATAGACATTCGATAAATAAGACTATCGTTCCATTGACTCTTCGGCGAAACGGACGCTCGATGCTATGTATTTCGGCAATTCGGACGCTCGGTCTGATGACTTCGGGAAATCGGTCATCGGCTATATGACATTCGAAATCAAGCAGTATTCATATTTGTAAGACTTAATGTGATTGTTAAAATTAAATTAATATTTTCCAACAGGGTGACTATGGCAACGGATTAGTCTGCAATGGAGGTCTTGCAGGAATTCTTTCAATAGCTAATATTTGCTCGCCAAACTCGTATCCAGAAGTATACACCCGAGTCTCATGCTATGTCCCATGGATAAGGAGCATCACAGGAGCAGCCTCTACCTTCCAACCAGGACTTGCATTACTGTACATTTTCGCTGTAGTACAACTTATAATGGCTAAGATTATTAGCTAAAAATATATTAGGTTGTTGCTACAAAACAATACTTGGTAAACAGTACTTGTTTTATTATGAAATAATAAAAACAAGCATAAGTTTATAACTACCTACTGAGTTACTGAATTATTATCATTAATGTTTAATTTACAAGCAACTTGATGGTGGTTCTTTATTCTTTGTTTGACGTAGTTGACACTGGTAATAGATGTAATCAGTGGCTATTTTCTTTATGAAAGATTTCCGGTCGATACATTTGTATTAAATACATATTTATTACATTTAGACACGGTGTTTAATTCCCCATAATATTATTACAGTATGCGTGCCTATCTAACTTAATGCCTATTATAGTAATAATGGGCTTTGATAGCAATATCACGCTTGGCAACACGCCTGTAAACATTTGAATATTCAGTTACCACGGATTACTTGTTACGCAATATAATTAATAATACGTTTTCTATCACTGGCTTAATTTTATACCAGTCCAATTCATGAATATAAAAAAACAAACAATAGGTTTAACAAATACAAATGCTTTAGTAAAAAAACATTTTTCACAGCTGTCTGTTGAATAAAAACATAAATTAAGCCTGGATCATCATTTGCAACAAAAAATTTGACGGCTTACACAATTCTGAGATCAGCCTTATCGCAGTAAATATGGCACTTCATTAAGGAGTTGACAGGCATCAAGCGAGTTACTTCACGAACATTCAACCAGTGATATGTACAAAATATACAAAGTTATTGCCCATTAAGGTAAGCGCGTTTGAGGTCCAATTTACTTGCAAAGTAACTAAAAGGTTAAGGGTGTTATAAATTTTGAGCACGTTCATTAGGGCCACACGGATCCCCGTCCCGGCTTTTAGCTTGCGACACATGTCGGAATTTTGTAATAAGATTTCCGTAATTTAAGATCTCAAACATACCTTCGTAGATTCATTGACGGAATTCCTGAATCAACACCTGCTAGTGGAATAAGCTACGTAAATTGAATCTCTGTGTTAGTTTGTTGTATTGGTACACGTGGAGGTACGCTGTATATTAAATTATTATAATCATATGTAAGCCTTGATATTACGAAATAGCTTAAATTCTCTTTGAAATATGCTTCATTTGTTCCATAGTGGAATTTCTGTTTTATGTATAAGATAAATAACGTGTATTACCTATAAAGGTTGTGCGAGTATTTTAAATAATAAAATAACATGAGTATTTTGTATTATGTCGTGTTTTAATAAGAATAGAGTGTCAATATAGATACTGGTAACTTAACCTTCTAATGATGCGGACGTTAAAAGAAAAGATTCGCTTAAAACGTTGAAAGCTATATTTTTTACTTTTCAAAAAACTATTATGTAAAAATTATATGCATTGATGGTTATGGTTTATTTGGTTTTTGAGTGTTGTGTCTTTTGTGTGTAACAATAATCCGAACAAAAATATCTGTTATTTGACATTATAAATCTCGACGTCAAACTCACATGCAGTGTTGCATGTGTATTAGCTCTAGGTGTGAGTTTTTGTAGGGCCTTTTCATCACTAACGGTGATTTTGCTGTGCTATTCCGAAACCGTGAAGGTGAAGTCAGTTGTCATGCCGTAACTCTAATTGCTATTAACTGCTCACTTTAATTAACTTAGTCTTACTCTTGAATAGACCACATCAGTTCTGCATAATTACTGTCCGGTTAGGAATGTTCATGTTTATCGTTTTAGGTGTCGATGTCCTATCTACCACTCTTTAGGCAATATAGTCAACATCTTAGTTTTTTCGTTTGTTCTACAATCGTTAGTTAATGCGAAATACAAAATTTTAAGAAACATTTTTATCTTGTGTCGCCTGAAGTATAACTTCTAACGCGGATACACACAATTTTTTTTTTGTTTTGTTAGAGCGTTTCCTAAAACAAAGATATATCCTGTGTAGGTGCATACAGGGTGAAATTGAACAGATGCGACAAATTAAAAAATACTATACCATGTGTTGTCAAAAAAATTTAGAAAATAATTATGAAATTTAAAATTAATTACGACGATGAGTCGGACGAGATTTTTTGATACTTTAGTTATTCTTATTTATTGTGCATTTTTTTTTATGGAATATGATATATTACGATATATTTTACGATAATTTGTACTTAAATGTAGATCATAACAACGTCAATGGACCATTTTAAAATGATAATCACATAATTTTTTTTAACGATTTAGATGGTTGAAAAATCTGTTGATATTAATTTAATTAACAGGTTACTGTAACTGAAGCTCCCATTTCATTTTATCGCATTTATTTTAAGTCATCCTGTATAATATACCAAAACATTAAAACTTACTTACAAGAACTGTCAGTCAGCCACTGCACCAACCTAACTCTTCCAATTGTAGAATTACTTCTTACATAGTAATTAAAATTATCTATCTGTAGCATCTATTTAAACACCGAATTGAAGGTTATATTAAGACAAACCTCGACTGCCACTGCTGTTGTTTTGTGCTGCACGTTGCTGCCTCATTTTTTTATTTATCCATCTGAAATAACTCCGTAGGAGCCCTGAGTATAGATTTGCGCTGAGGTAGTGGCAAAGACTCGCCCCATATATTACGTGGTACTTAAACTTTACTTGCGAAATGTAGTTATACCATTTGGCCTATTTCTGCCTAACTCTTTGCGGAATACTGACGTGATGTTATTTTTTGTATTAAAGCAAACCAAAACCTTATCTGTATTCTAAATTTTTATACAAACTTACACATAGATAATGTAAGACTACATACATTATCTTATAACGTGATCATACGGATGCAGAAACCTTTTTACATAAGCATACTGCAATATGCACACAAATAATCCTCAAAGGTTCCAGAGTATACATCAATATCCATTATCGGATCTGGGGAGAATATTCGGGCATCTGTGGATATGCTCTGCTTCGCGAGCTGCGCTAAGGGAGCATTTTTTATGAACCAGAAACATAAAAGTAACGAGGCTATTAAGTCCAAGCCGTTGCACTCGGTCAGACGTGGCCCTATTTGAATGTTTAAAGCATTTTTTCGCTACCTTTTAGTCACTATCAGGATGATTTTTCACCATTAAGAGCTTTGTGTGCTTGATTGACAATGGTTTGTTAGTAGAACTGTATCTTGGAAAAGCTCCGAGTGAAAAATATTGGATTTCTTAATCCTCTCTATAATAATATTACCCTACTTATATAATTAATTGTTTTCCATTTATTTTTAAGAAAACGTTTCTATGTGTATTTTGTCAAGATTAGACATTGCTCTGCCCGTACATATAAATAAATTATTATTTCATTTATTGAAATCGGTCAACGACCACAATTTTTACTAAATGTAATTTTTTTTATTGATTATGATATAAAAAATAATATCGGAATACTGTCTCAAAATGTACAGACCGCCGGCAAAAATGCGCAAAAATGCACACCAAGCTATACCAATTGAATATGAACCTTAAGTTTTTGTAATAAAGTTGAAAAACGATTACAGATATTTGACAGAATGTGGTAGTTTGTACTGACGTCTGTACACTTTATTCTGATGTGTCAATTAATAAGTAACAATTTCAGTGGTTGTATCAGCGTTGATCGGTCACATTTGAAATAATATTACTTGTAAAAAATCATTTAAATTATCCGCTGCAACGACGTTTGCAAAGTTAACTCGAAAGCTAGTATGAAATATTCCCATCGATAAATATTTAAGTTATCCAGTTACCAGTGTCATGAGCTAGAATATTTTACCAAGCGTTATAAATTACATGAATTAATTAGTGGAAATACTCACGGCTACAGGTGCTGGTGACACAATTATTAATACAATGGTGAGCGTTATCACTGCGTCCGACAACACTTTAACTACCCTAGCGGAAGAAGATAAAATATTGTATAATCAGCGGCTGAGTAAGACAGCCGCATTTACCTTTAAACACAACATTTCCCTATCCGAGAGGTAATTCCGCCTAAACAAAGCTAACGTTGATTCGCTTCCCTCTTGAAGGAATCTGCAAATCTCCGGCGCGGTAAGACTCCCGTTCACTCCCGGGAAATAAAAGATTACTCTATGTGAATAACTCTTCGAAGAACCGAGTCGGCGATGTTTTTCAAGAGGCACGATAATCTCTGCCATTATTCTTTTAGTGAATTTACTTTGTTGATATTGCGTTTGAATTCATGAGTTGATGCTTTAAGGTTTCATCTAAATGTGCTAATAAATCATTGGGGTCGTTTATTCCTATAGTAAATATTATAATCTTGTATTTAAATGTTCTCTTATAGTCTCGATAAAGTGGAGGATCTGGTGAGGATAGTGGGAAGTCGATGAATAAGGGTAGTACAGGATGGGTTGTTGTGGAAATCTTTGAGTCTATGTCCATCTGTAGACGTCTTTTGGCTGAACGATAATTGATATATAGCAAATGATAAACATAACCTAATGATGAGAAGTTCAGTCTAGGTGGGTTATGAACCTACGTAAAATTACATTTTAAAGTAATCTTCTTGTTAGATTAATATACTAGATAGATTCAAAGTTACGAAATTAATAGACTTTGAAAAATAACTATGTACATATTTAATTATTTATACTTGTAGTAAAATCAAATTGACACTTACCTTACATTATTAGTATTTTAAGTAAACATAAAGAAACTAGTTAAAAGTAATCTAAGAGGGTTTTTTCGTCTTGAACAAATCCAAATTACGTGAATTTAAGCAGTTTTTAATCGTTATTTTGGATTTCCTCAAGGGACAACTTTCGACTTCTCAGAAGGGATTGAATGAGCAGGTAGTAAGGGGCAAATATAGAATATCCCAGAGGTCCAAGGCAATTTTAAGGGTTTCATAATTGGATCAATTTCAGAATCTGACACATGATCTTGAAGAGGTGATTGGTCGAATTACTTTATGAGGTTACGCTTAATGAGCTACCGTTCAAGTGAAAATATCTAATGGAGTTTAAGGCTAATAAATCATTTTATGATTAGGTAAATTCGAAAGCTAATTCATTTTCAATTTATTATATTCATCAAAAAATCATGACTCTTTTGTTGGAATAAAAGCCAATTTAGTAATTAAGAAAAATACATTTTATACACAAGCAACAATTAACGAATGACAAACAAAACAACAATTGACTATAGACTAATGACTAATGATATCCGAAACCGACTTATAAAAAATACTTCACTTCCCTTGCTCAAAGGTATTCAGCTGTATCTGTTTAGACTAGAAAACAAGACAGTTGATGATAAAAAAATACTTCCCCTATCATTAGGGTTCCGTAGTCAACTAGGAACCCTTATAGTTTTGCCATGTCTGTCTGTCCGTCCGTCCTCGCTTAATCTCTGTGACCGTTAGCACTAGAAAGCTGAAATTTGGTACCAATATGTGTATCAATCACGCCAACAAAGTGGTAATAAAAATTGGAAAAATATGTTTTATTAGGGTAGCCCCCCTATATGTAAAGTGGGAAGGGTTTTTTTTTAATTTTAGCCCTAACGTGTGATATATTGTTGGAAAGGTATATAAAAATGAATAGGGGTTTATTAAAATTATTTTTTGATGATTTCAATAATTTCGGAAATAATCGCCCCTCTAACTTTTGAACCATAAGTTTAGAAAATATGAAAAAAGTCTGAAATGTAGAACTTTATAAGGACTTTCTAGGAAAATTATTTTGAACTTGGATGGAAACAACAGTTTTTGTACAAAAAAGGCAAAAAGTTTTACAAAATAATTTCTGGACTAAGTTTGTAGTATAGTCGTATATGCAAGCATTTTGAACACTTATTGTGACGAACGGGAAACTACTGAACCCTACACTGAGCGTGGCCCGACACGCTCTTGGCCGGTTTTTTTTTAAAGAAAACTTGTTCAAGCACCATATTTCGAAGTACTTCGGATACATCCTCTAACAATACCAGTTAATTAAAATGTGTCGTGTCGAAAATTGTATCGAAAATTTACCGAGAGTATAGCGGTAGGCGGCACCTACGTTATCCTGCAAGCTTAAATTACTAGCCATGAGCCTTAAAGTTTAACGGTTCATTTAGATCGTATTAACACCCAGCCGTTTCGAGGGACGACTAACATTGCCTCGACACAGATTAGGACTTAGTTTCGAAATATGGGTACGGAGAAGAGCAGCTAAAAATAATTAGTTCCTTTACTAACATTTGAACACATTTGAAAATATTTTCTCCTGTCTTACTTATACTACGTTCGAGTATGTAAAAAGTAGTTAGAATAAATGATAAACTTTAGAATGTACAAACACCAGCACATCAACCTACCCGAAACTGTCAAATTTTCCCAATTGAACATGAACCTTATTGTGTTTAGAATAAAGTTGAAAACCTATCAAATAAATATGACACATTGGGGTAGGTTGATGTGCTGGCGTTTGGACAAACAAATATTTTAGAATACGAACCTCCCGTTTTACTCGTACAACTTCTTATCCTACTAACACCACAAATGTGAAAGCCCTGTGTTGGAAATGTGTTCCCAAGTTCGGATGTTTTTTAATCAAAAGACTTGTATAACTGGTAAACTGTGACCTGGATTAAGAATCAGAATCAGAATCGGAATCATTTATTCTTATTCGTAAACATAGGTGATAATTACAAACAAGATCTTACAAATTAGGTAGTGCGCTATGTTTTGCCAATTGACAAACAAAAAGACATCTGATACTTTGTCCTGGTAGCACGTTGCCGTGGTTAACTTCTTACTTTTACTCGAGTGAAGCTACTCCTAAAAGCAACTTAGTTATATTCGAGAAAAAAAAGTTACTACCACCGTCTCTTGCTCAAATCAAGCCCTAAAGAAAATTACTCAACCATAACTCGATCCGAAAATTAATTATTCAAATTCTGTACTAAGACATTCCTGCGACATATTTTGGTACATTACATCGTAATTTTGCAAATTGATATTATGTCTATATTTAAATCAAAGAAACTGCTGTCTCTCGGTATTTTCGCGTTGTGAGCAGACATTATCACAGAATGTATAGCTACGTTAATTCTTTCACTCGACGGAAATTGAAATGCATGACTACAAAGAGTTTGAAATGATTTGGAGTGTTAATAAACCGGGAAGTTATACCTAATTGGAGAGGCTTAATCCCCTAATAACAGAAGTTTATGCAGGTTAATGCTACCTCGGATTTACATCTCATTTACGACGGTTAAAATACATAAAACGAGGCAAACAGGGGCAATAAGGTCGGATGATAGAATTTGTTAAAAGTTTATAGCAAGATTTGAAATTCTACCGTAGAGCAGTTACCTAACTACCTTTTAGGAAGGGTCTAATTCTTTGTGGGATTGACATAGACGGCTTAAAGGATATTAACCATTACCTAACTATAGGTCGAAGTGCTTTGACTCTTTTGTCAAAATTAACAACCTGATATTGTAGTCTTGAGTCTTGGCCGAGTGTTTATGAAGTTTGGAATTGTTTTGTTTGATTGAAACTTGCGGGATAGTTAAAGCTATAATCTGTTACCGCGTTTCTTCGGTTTGGTATTTTTTTGTTATCATCAATAACCAGTTTGTTGTTCTTCTGCAAGCCCGCCTGTAGTGAAGCTACATAAATCACAGTGAATGCCTGCGCCACGTTGCATAAAGTTGGCACACGATCATCGCCGCTGTTCACTTATATTGCAGTTTTATTACCACTTCCCGCGTCCCAATATTTTACTTCCTACTTTTTTAACATACGCCCTCAATGACAAAACTACTTTTCAAAAGCAATCAAAACTTTTATCTCTGTATAAAGCGGGCGCATTAACGGCATATGTCGAAGCAAACTATTCTATCTCTAACCCCACTTAAGTGGGGTGGAGAAAAATTATAGTGTCGTAAATTCATAAATGACACTTTTCGCGTATACTGGCAAACTTTTTCCTAACTTTAAGGTCACAATAAAAGTGTCACATTGAAGGCTGCGTAGTAATTTATTAAGGGTAAAATAAACATGTGAAGTGCGAATGCGAACTTCTGAAGTGGCACTTGAGTTTATTAGTTGAATGCTT
Organism: Euplexia lucipara; assembly: GCA_921972225.1. Taxonomy (NCBI): domain Eukaryota; kingdom Metazoa; phylum Arthropoda; class Insecta; order Lepidoptera; family Noctuidae; genus Euplexia; species Euplexia lucipara. The sequence continues at coordinate 14,852,478 of OV179148.1, forward strand.
CCTTTTCACTATGTAGGATAAATAATTGAATATGTAGGAAGTTTGCTGAGTAAAATGCGATGATTTACTACTATAACAAACGGATATCTTGAATGTAGAGGTAATTGGAATAGTTGGACCTTAGTTAATAAACTAAGGAAAATATTAAATCGAACGTTTACTTTCTATTTCGACTACCAAATTAAATTTATAAATAGAAATTTTAATAGGTCAGAAAAATTTAAGAACAGTTTATCTTAATGACTTTTGGTCAATTTTATGTTGCTTTGATTACGACAATCAAAATATTAAAAAAGGACTTTTCTTTGCGCAATTTTTGAGGTTAATACCTACCTACTTTCTTAGTTTTTACCACGAATATCTATGGATTTAACAGAAAAGAAAATCAGAACGTTCATGCTCTAAAAACGATACCATAATTTGAGGATACTGAATTGATTACAAGAGATACAAACAATTAACAAATATTTTCCTAAAAAATAATGCTTACACGTGTAACATTGATTATATCTTGGTGACTAACTATAATCGTCTCAAAACAATAAACAAACACAAAAGTACCCTTAAAGAGAATTTCGTTGCCTGCTGTGTGTATTAAGTTTGAATTACATTAATACATTAATTACATTATAATTAAGTTTGAATTACATTCACGCTTTGTGTTAAATTGAGCAAATTAAAGAGTGGTGCCGTAGGAAACAAACAGTAGTTTTGAAAATACTGAAACTTGCTCGAAGTTCTTACCTGTCTTTGTAAAGAAGTTAGTAGTTGTCTGAAAAGTGTTGTTAGATAATTTTATCAACATGTTTTTTTTTCTCTTAGGCCAGCATGCAAAAAAAATCATTTAAAGGATTATAATATTATATATCACACAAATAGGTACTAGGATAGTACACAAACGACACATGACCATCAAGTACAAGTACATTACAGTACATTCGCTAGAGTAATCAAGTTACCCGCGGGAAATACGCTCAAATCCAGTGGTTCACAAACTTGTTTGACTTACGACCCTTTTACTTCTCAAAAAATAATATATTCCTAAGAGTTCTCCAGGGAAATCTATTGTATACTACAAATAGAATGTTCAATGTGTGGGAGTGTAGCAAGTCTATGATTGTTAATTTCCTAGTATTTGTGATATTATTTATAGCATAAAGCAAGACTGAATTAGGTAAATGTTTACCATTTCTTATTATCTATACTAATATATAAAGAGGAAATGTTTGATTGTTTGTTTGCATTGAATAGGCTCCGAAAGTACTGGACCGATTTGGAAAATTCTTTCACTGTTGGGAAGCTACACTATCCCCGGGTGACATAGGCTTCTTTTTATCCCTGTATTCCCACAGGAACGGGAACAAAGCGGGTGAAACCGCGGGACGTCTGCTAGTATGTTAAAATTTGCGTTAAAAAATGCGTCAGTAACAAAGCACTTTTATTTTCAGATTAAAAACTCTTTCATTTCATGACCAGCACATCAAGCTACTCCAAACTGAGAGATTTTCCCAATTGAATATGAACCTTATACCAATTGTTATAAAGTTGATAAACTATCAAAAAAATTTGCCATACTAGGGTAGGTACATACTGTAATAGCCACCCTTTAAATAGCACACTACCACTTCAGGGCCGTAATGCTCGAAACTTGTAAGATTTTTTCTTTATATTCGTCATTATACACATTTTTTTTTGTAAGCGTGTGTAACTCATCGCGAGTGATAAGTCATCAAATTAATGAAACCACCGTTACGATTGAATGCTAGTTTATTACTAACAAGTGACACAACATATTCGTCATGGTACAGGCACGCTCACAAATACATCACGACTTCCATTACTGCATGGGCCTATGTAACCAGAAACGATACATTTTCCCTTAAAACGATTTACAAAACACAACTGGGAAGGTACAGATATTCCGTCGTTGTGTTGTTGTGTCTACTCGGTGTTATTTAACATCTAGTCACGCAATACCCGATGACATTTACTTTGAGCTCCACATACAGACTGTGTAGGTACAGTGTATCACCGCCCTCGATCAATGGCCAAATTAAATTTACTGCCGCAAGCCCACCAGATCGTCGTAACGATACAGCGGCCACCATTTATTGCCAATAAATATTTTTTACTAGCAGCTTTCACAGGACCCCGTATCGTCTTTCTGGAGGATCTTACACCCAGTATTATTTCATAACTGATATTTTATTACGGTAACGTCAGTTCTACGATGTAACATTTAATTTCTTCTTGTTATTTCAGTTTCGGGTTGGCCATCACAGATTTTATGCTGCATGTCTAATTGAGAATTTGACTCTTTACTCGCCACTCTTCTTTTTGAACATACTCGTTGGTGGCACAGACTGTGCCACCAACTGAGATATTGTTGGACCGAAGCAAAAACAGGCTCTCGAATCGAGAATGTTTTTGTAAATTTAACTTTTAAGTGTCAGTAGACCGTAAAGTTCTTAAAAGTTATATTAATAAAAATAAACAATAAAAAAAAGCTAGGACTGCGCTTTAGTTCTCATCCTGTTCCAAATAAAAACACAAGCCGTTCGTATATTATTGTACTAACACAGTTATTTATTGTTTATTATAAGCTACCAATAAATACACCTTTATATTTAGAGCAATTGTACCTCACTACGTTTACAAACATTTCGTTTGCCTATATTCATTTTCCATCATAATAACTCAATGGGTGTTACGTAATAGCCTATTAAAACGTGGCAACAAAGGGGTTTCTTCCTTTGAAGCTATGTTTATATACGGGTTGTTTTCACCCTTGCGATTTTGTTAGTGTGAATTTTACAAACCCTTTGCAAACCCCTTTGATAAAATAATCCGGATGTCATAAATTATTCGCTATGGGAGTTTAATAATCAGAGTGGTGGTAAATATGACCGTGGTTAGTATAATGAGAGACTACCTACTTTATTTTTCTGTAAAAATATGATTGTATTACGTTCTGTTTCACTTTTTTGAAGTGAATTTTGTCTCATTTTGGACATTCACGTTGTAATTTCTCTAGCGTTTCTTTACTAACCAAAACTTAATTGAAAATAATTTAATCCTCTTTTTTTATATAATTAGTAACTATATAACTTACTGTCAGAGTTTATCCGGTAGATGGGTCGCTGACTTGGCTACACATGCTGTTGAGAAATGTCACTCAGGCATGCTGTTTGTTTGTTAATTAGTGGGGGTTCATGAGTATCCACTCATGAACCCCCACTATAACTCACTGATGAGTCAGTCTTTTCCTGCCTAACTTATAATCACACTAATATTATAAAAGTGTAAGTTTGTGAGTGTGTATGTTTGTTACTTCTTTACGTCTAATTGGCAGGGGCGATTTTAGTAAAATTTGGTATGGAGTTGACATAACATAGATGCTACTTTTTATTCCAATATATTAACGGGAACTTTTTTTGTGTTGATGTGATGTTGTTGTTTCTGTTGTGTGTTGTTGTTTTTTTTACAGTAACCCCGTGCTTCCGGGAGTAAAAAAAGAACTTAAAATTTCACGGTGTATTTGTTACGTGTGTATATATTACCTCATTAAGGCCGCGGGAACGCGCTGGGTGCGAGCCTCTTCGAACCGGTCTTATTGGAGATCTATGGGGGAGGCCTATGTCTAGCAGTGGACTTCCTATGGCTGAAATGGCTGAAATGATGATGATGATAAACTGATAAAATGCCAGAGAGTGACTATAATACACACGCAATAATGGGCCCCCGAAAACTGTCGACAGCACAATAGTGACGTAGCGATAAAAAAACAACATATCATGAGGTACTTGAGCAGCGGAGACAAATTCCACGGCAACCAGGTCAATTTTCGCAGTAGGGATCATCCAGAATCTTATAGATTCTCCTTCCTCTGACCACGCTTGATATTTTATTTTTATTTTATTTCATTACGAGGCTTATCAAAAGTTTCCTTTGCGGCTGGCATATATACTTATTAAATATAACGTTGCTGGACCCATGGTTCTGTAAACATTGTGAATACCCAAAGCATTTATAGAGCCCCATGGGTTCGGTTCTGTTTACATTCCTATGGATTGGCTTCGAAATGTATTATTATTTTGTAGAGCTAAAAACGACCGTATTGTTTTATTTTAAAGGTCGTAAATGCAGCGTTATGTCAGTTATTTTACATGAAACTACTACCTATCTCACCTCCGCAACCCAGAGAATGGGTAACACAATAGTCTTTAGTAAAACCGGTAGTCAAAACTTTCGAGCTTCGAAAACCAGTACCTCAAAAAGCGTAGCTTAACTTTCGATAGAGCGGGTGTCATAATTTTGCCACGAGACTCTAAATCTAAATGTATTATCTACGAAATTAATTAAAAGGTGCAGCAAAAATGTTTAACCGTCACCTACCTATTATTGTAAAATTTAAAGTAACTATATTTTATGAGGCAGGGTACATTGCTGGTGGAAGGTATGGCCGATGGAGCAGAAAGGTTCTGCGGGAAGGTTTTCGACAAGGTGGCCCCATGATCAAGTGAAAGCTGCAAGAGATTAGTAATGCGAGCAGCACGCATTATCGCTAATTAATTTTAATAATCAGTGCAGTAAATGTTGTAGATTAAATTTCTCTAAAATACTCCCAGGTCTTACCCTTCTCTCGTCTATCGTACAATATACTATATATGAAGACGTACGCGATATATTTAGTACATAAGAGTACCCCGATTAGACAATTCTTTCCATTTAAATAATAAAGGAGCCATTTTATATTTTTCTTGTAACTATAATATGAAAAGAGTACAAAGACATTCTATAAAGTACTATCTTGGTATTTTATAAGTAAGTTACTTTGTTTAAGATTTAGGACCGAATTTTAAATCGACAACAAATAACTTATATCTGAGGTATTAAAATGGTACTTTAACATATTTAATATAGACTAGCAGACGTCACCCGCTTAGGTCCCGTTCCCGTAGAAATACAGGGATAAAAAGTAGCCCATGTGTTAATCCAGGGTGTCAGCTAACTCCATATCAAATTTTATTGAAATCTTCAGCCATTTAGACGTGAAGAAGTAACAAACATACATATTCACAAACTCTCACTTTTATAATATTAGTGTGATTATAAGTTAGCAGGCCTTCGACAAGCAAATATTATTGATTTATAAGAAACGTAAACGGCTAACTTCTTTGACCAAAAAGAGCAAAATATATATCAAAGCAAAATTTGGTTTATCTCGTTATTATGCATTGCAATGTCTTCAATAGAAAATATAAATAAAATAATTAAAAAATCGGATGTAGCTGGTACGGAATCCCAAACAATTGCATGGCGTCTGTCGGGATAGGTCAACTCAATGCTGAATTTCTTCAGAAAGCTATTCCAGATTTTACCCTGCATCGTTAGACTCGCATAATAAATTAATACAATCTGTCTGGACTAGACTTGAAAAGAGACCGTGAGCCCTTAGTTTCTAGGAAGTGACTGATCCCTGAGAAGAATCTCAGGGATCAGTCACTTTGGAAATGCCATTTAGTTTTCAAAAAAAAATTATAAAAGTATCTGGAAAGATCTACTTTCTAAAATAAATAAAAACACACACACACACAAACGCACACACACACACACACACAGAAACACACACACACACACATACACACACACACACACATCACACGACACGTCACGTCACGTCATCACGTACATTTCATTTTACTTCAATTAATAATTAACTGTTAAATAATTTTCTTAGTAATAAACGCTCGCAGTGTAAACCACCCACTCAATGGGCGAGTTTGACTCGCACTTTGCCGGTTTTTTACTCTTTCAGCAGTCGTTGCTTTGTCTGTGCCTTTATTTAGAAACACACAGGAAAGGGAACTAGCAGCGATAACGTCAGTGCAGCGCTGTAGCGCTGTATTGTCCGAGATGCGCTTTCATACGGACACTACCATGATAACGGGAACAAGTCTCCGGACAAACTTTGTGTTTTGCATGTTTTATCTGAAATAGATCTAGCTTCTTGGGTCAATTGTTATTTTCAACCGACTTTCAACGAAAAAAGGAGGAGGTTCTGAATTTGGCTGTTATTTTGTGTCCACACTGTCCCTTCTCCAATTTTTCATTTCTTTCTTTAAAAAAATAACTTACTAGTAATGTAGGTTACACATTACTAATAGTCTAAGCTAAATATGCTTGTGTCTGGAGTGTGTTCACGTCAATAATTCAATGGGTGGGGATCGAACTAACGACCTCTCGATCGCCAGGCTGATGCTTTAATCTTTGGACTGTTGCCACTTATTCCCAGCAGATAATAATGTAGACAAAACATTTTTTTCTCCCCCCATCCTTGCAAAAAAAAGTACCAAAAAAACCTAAAAGAAAAATCTAAAGCATTTCTACGAAAATAAACAAATAGTAACAAAAAACCCTTAATAATTTACGCACGTGTACCTAAATAACGGGATAATTGAGCAGTATTACATTACATTAAACAACTTAAGTTGGGTCTAACGTCTTATTGACCTTGACACTGAAGTGATAAACCTGTCTAAGTCCAATTGACAATGTCTTCTTCAAATGGGATAGTAATGATAGTAATAAATCACTTTGAAATCAATTAAATGAAATGATATTTTTATTTCTGTAAGTAGACCTTCCCTGAAACTTTAACATGTAATTTTTTTTAAACTAAATGGCGTTTCCAAAGTGACTGATCCCTGAGAAGAAATGCCGAAAGAAATTCAGGGGTCATGGCCACTTTTAAAGTCCAGACGTAAGATTGTATCAATTTATTATGCGAGTGATCTAACGATGCAGGGATGAGGCCTCGTTTCCAAGAGTTAAGCGGGCACCTCAATGTTATGTGATAGGTATTGGTCTAGGGACCTTTTTTGTTAAAGGGTCTATAATTAAACAAGGACTACCTCGTTGGTCTGGTGGTCGCAAGCGCTACTGCTTAGCATGAGGTCTCGGGTTCGATACCCGAGTCGGGCAAAGTGCTATTGAGTTTTTCCATCTGGAATTTCTCAGTAGCAGCCCGTGTCCGGATTTGTGCATGATTGATGCCAATGGGATTTTGTGTTATACAAATAAATAAATAAATAAATGGGCTCGCCCTATAACTGGCGAAATTTGAGTGTACTACCAGGTACTCCTTTGCCTAGCCCTTTGGGGATAACAGGCGTCATATAATGTTATGTCTGTAATAAAACTGTGGTTCCATTATAAATTCAAAGTTTATATCTAGGCACATTTTTTACAAGGAACACTTCTCATGACAAAATAGCTGGCACATGCAAAACTTTACACTAAAACGTGGCAATGCAGCCAGCCTTAGGTATTAGATATTTAACAGATTTTAAGTTAAATCTGCAACATTGTCGAAGTTTCCATCGCCCTCCTCACATTAAGTTTATTTTTTTTTAATATTTCCTATGTATGTATATCATTGGCTAGTAACAATGTATGGTTGTGTTGTAATGATGTATAAAATAATAATGGCCTTTTTGGAGTTTAGTATAGTTAGAATCTGTCTAAGGTTGTATTTTATATGGGAAATGCTAATGCTATGCTTCAAATAAAAATAGCCAAGCGACGTGGCCAGCGGAAAGGAGTAAACGACCAAACCATTATTATAGGGAAAACTGAAAATTTCTCACTCTAAAGTAAAGTAAAAGTAACATATAATTAAAATTTACTTTATATAATCTGTAGTGTGGCGTTGAATGTGAAGAGTATACGTTTCGTAGCGCAGTTTTACGCCATATTAGCTACGCCGTAGCGCAGTGCTACGCCATAGTTCTACGCCGTAGCGCAACGCGCAATTAAAATGTCTGTTTTCAAAAATAATATGTTTTTCTGAAATGATCATTCTCGTCAATCGTGAATTTAATTCACATTACGCGGTTTGTTGTATTTATTGAGTAAACTTATTTTTATATTTTGTTATACAATCAAGAGCGATAATTAATTCTGCTTATATTTATAACCTCGGGCTAATACCATAAATGGGCTTAATTTTAAATCTGCTTTCAACATTTTGCAGACCCCTGAATATTATTTCGAATGTCCAACAGTCATAATTGAATTGAATCGTTTGACGAATTCGATATAAATTTAGTATAATAAACTACCGCACTATTTTAATCACTAACTCAATTTATTAATTATTTTTTAAGTACTTTCAGTATTAGTCATCGCAGCTTTTGGTAAACGATTTTACGTTCTACTACATACTACGATAACTGAATAAGATCAGACACACAAGTTCTTTCATCAAACCGCAAGAGGGGTCAAAGCTCGCAGGACCAAAAACTTGTGGGTCGGAAACGAGTTCGGCTAGAAGGACCAGAAAATGCAAAACGGCGTACGCTTTTATGATAAAAAGGTCATGAGCCTAACTGGTTTAATGATCTCTTTTCAGCGCTTTTCAACACATTCGTGTCACAAACAGATATGGCACGGATAAACATAACGGTTCGTTGACCATTTAGTTGATGAAAAAGTGAAATAAGGTTGTTATGGCATTAGGCTTGCCCCTATTCCATAGGACTTAAATATAACTGGTGAAATGTGGGTGTCTTACCAGGTACAACTTCGACTCTGACAACTCTATAACCCTAGGACTACAGGCGCCATGTTATGTTATGGTAAACAAACGATGGAACTTTTGTCTAAATTATGTTTTTTTTTACATAAATTAAAAGTTTATAAATATTTTTTTTATCAAAGTTATGTTAGTGTTGAGTTGAGTGTATTGTTAAATAAAGCTAGCACAATAAACTAGTAAAGATATCTAATTGTAGTATATAAGTTTCTAATCTTCACAAGTAAGGTTCTTCACTAGTTTTTCTTTACAAACTTTTGCTTTTAAAGTCTGTTGAGGCTTATGTCTATTTGTGGACCGCAATAGCTTGAATTAATTCATTGTTTGAATGTAATGAACTTTTCTGTCATAACTAAACATATTAAAAAGCGGTTAAGTGCGCGTCCATTATCGTACGAGATTACAGATACCGTGACTGTTAATCACAATCAAAAAACGCGAAAAAGATTAAGCCCCTTTAAAGTTTAATTTAAATTTATTTTTTTCTGTGGCTGTAGAAATATGTACCTACATACTATGTGACAGTTTCAACTGTTTATATATTATGGTTTATGAGATGCCTGTGGACAGACACACAGACGGGTAGCCTAATGTTACGGATACGTTAAAAAAAATGAACCTAAAGTAACATAGTAACCATTTTCTCGAACGCAGATGTTATAAAAAACACTTTGAACAAACTTGTGTTTATTTTTTCCAATTTTTATATCACCTGTACGTTACCTACCTACTTGAAAAGCGGAAAAAATCTGCTGCTGACATCCATTAATTACTTTGTATTTACGTGTTATTTGTGCATATAATGTTACATATGTTATTTTGAAGTCAAACCTGGGATGCTTGTTTAGTTTATGTGACCTTATAGTTGAAGTTATAATGATAGCTAATAGTGTGACCAGCGGATTTACAAGTCATAGGTCTCGAGTTTGAACCCAAGGCACGCACCTGTAACTTTTTGGATGAATGTGCGTAATTATCACTTGCTCCAAAAACGGTGAAGGAAAACATCGTGAGGAAACCTACCTGAGTAATATTTATCGAGGGCATGTGATGCCAAGTCGGAAACCCATGGGTGGCATCAAAACTCTCACATCAGGTGTGTCACTAAAAGAAGAAGCAAGATTTCTGATTCTCACCCAATAGGTAATTTTCGGATCGCTTCGAAAGATCAACGTTTCTTTTCTTTCTAAGTAATTCACGTCGTTCTAAAGGGAAATGAACACTATAAAGAGTGTTTTGCCTTTAGAGATAAGAGCTTAAACCTTACAATCGAATAGTAAATGGCTGGTTTTATTATTTTATTAGAGTTCTGAAATGTTGGGTGCTTATTTTAAGACAATGTAAATATAAATGATTTTATAAGTCATAGGTCTCGAGTTTGAACCCAAGGCACGCACCTCTAACTTTTTGGATGAATGTGCGTAATTATCACTTGCTCCAAAAACGGTGAAGGAAAACATCGTGAGGAAACCTACCTGAGAAATATTTCTCGAGGGCATGTGATGCCAAGTCGGAAGCCCATGGGTGGCATCAAAACTCTGACATCAGGTTAGTCACTAAAAGAAGAAGATTGGACTTGCAAGACTTCTGATTCTCACCCAATAGGTAGTTTTCAGATCGTTTCGAAAGAAAACGTTTCTTTTCTTTCTAAGTACTTAATTCACGTCGTTCTTTAATAAGGTTAAAGAACGACGTGAATTAAGTACTTAGAAATCGAATAGTAAATGGCTGGTTTTATTATTTTATTAGAGTTTTGAAATGTTGGGTGCTTATTTTAAGACAAAGTAAATATAAATGATTTTATCATTATGAATCAGGGATTTTGGGAATGAAATAAAACAATTGTATTCAATTTTCAGTATTTATTTCCATAAGTGTGGGAGTCACTTTTGTAACAAAACCCAGTTGGCATAGACAGGGTGTGCGTTTACTATCTTATCTAATTGTTTTGAAGTTCATAAAATAGCTAAAAATTGTACTTAAGGATCGGTTTAGTAAGTTTTTTTAAGTGAATAGATAAAACATTTATGATTGCACACAAAAGTACAAACACAAAGAAAATGGAAAAAAAAACTTGAGAGGTGTCAAGGGACACCCGGATGGAATGAAGTTATATAGTTAGTTATTTTATTTGTTATGTACATAAAACCTGTATACACTCAACAAAAATACGCCACCACACTGTTCAATGCTAAATAGAAAGACGACACGAAAATAACTGGCTTGCTTTCTATGAGAGAGAGAGAGACAGACAGAGAAACATAAATTTATGTCGTAAAAGTTACAACTCCCGCTCTTAATCCTCTCCCACCCTCCCTCTCCCTCCTTTCTTCCCACCCCTCCCCTACCTCCCCCTTACCCTCCTCTCCCTTTTCCCTTCCTCTTCCCTTCCTCTCCTTCTCCTCCCCTCCCCCCTCTGCCCCTCCCCACTCCCCACCCCTCTTTCTCCCCCTCCCTCTCTGATCCTATTCAATTTTCATTTTGGTTACTTGTTTAGGCAGTTCGGTGGCGTTCGGGCATTGTGGAAAAAATACTGGAATAAAACTACGGGCAAGTTCATTCAGTGCCTACTCAATCTAGTAAAAGCTGGCTACATCACAATATTCCTATTTATCCCGCAAGCTGGTTCATCGCCAACGGAAGCAATAGTGTTACTATTTGTCAGACGGAAGCGGATACAATTACGTTTCCAATCACGTGTTGTAAAATTGAGTTCAGAAATATTGTCTGTTTAGTGTCTAATAGGTAAAATAATGGGGTTAAACAATTTTTAAAGACACTTGTGGGACCTTCATCGTGGTTACATATTTTTACTTATTGAAACTGTTAATACAATCTCTTAAAATTCAACATCAGAAAACATAACATCAAGCCTGTAATCTGCGAAGGATTAGGCAGAGGTGTACCTGGTTGTACACACATTTTGCCAGTTATGTTTAAGTCCCATGTAATCGGGCACAAATCCAGACTCCGGGCTGCTGCTGAAAAATTCCATGGAAAAACTCAAACACTTTTCCCGAGCCGGGATCAAACCCGGGACCTCATGATCAGCAGTAGTGATTGCGACCACTAGACCAACGACCAACAAGGCAGTCTTCTTTAACAAACCGGTGGACTTTAGAGTTTAGGTTTAAAGTTGTGTGTTTGTTTGTTTTAAGAACATTGTATGAAACTCTTCATTCAGGTTTCAGAATAGCTCAATACTAAAACACCTTTATGCAAGAGAAAAATAGTCTATTATCACATTATCTGTATGATAGTCTAAATGGTGTTGTGTGAAAGTTGCGGAAAATTTATTATTTTACTTAAGTACTAGCTTTTGCCCGCGGCTTCGCCCGCGTGGATGTCGAACTTCCGCCCCCTATGTTTTCCCATTTAGGGTTGAATTTCCAAAAATCGTGTTTTAGTGGATACTTATTCTTAACTAAGAAGTCCCCTTCAAGTTTCATGCCTCTAATACCAGCGGTTTGGGCTGTGCGTTGATATATAAACGTAATAATTTTAGCATACCTAATACTTCCAGATAGACTACTTTCAAAGTTGATCCCTCCAGTATGTATGCATAAAGATTTCTGGAACTACTGACCCGGGAAAGAGCGCCATACAACTGACCATGTGTAAAACAACTGAGACTAAGATCAACCTGCCCAGGCGTATTGATTACAACCGTACCAAGTCAATCCCAATCCCTATAAAAGTTATTGAACTATGCGTGCACATACAGACAGACAGACAGACAAAACATTTACTGATTGCATTTTTGGCATCAGTATCGATTACCAATCATCCTCCAATATTAATTTTGAATATATATTCAATGTATATAATTATCTTCGTAGTGTGTGATAGTCCATTGAACTGTATGGCGAGCGATATTGTATCTTAAGATAAAATATTATAATATCTTAGCCGTGTGCAGCGCCCCTTGGTGAACTACACTGCGGGTGACGTAACCTACGACAAACTTATTATTTGCGGTTGGTACAGTAGTCGGGTCTAGGGGTCGAACCGCAAAATTAAGTTTGTTTTTTATTGTATATACTTTTCCGGGATAAAAAGTATTCATATTCATATTCATATTCATTTATTTTGCATTCCATATTGTATAAAAGATGTTACAAAGGGCTTAAAGCTAGGTACATAAATATGGACCCCGTGAGGGCACAGCAAAGTAGGATAGAGAGAGAGGGGTTAAATTTTACAATTATTTACACAGATTTGTATACACAAAAGCAACAAAATTTGAATAATAATATAATAGTACTTTAAAATTTGTCATTTAAATATTCATTAATGGTATAATAGCATTTATCTAATAAAAATAATTGTAATTTATTTATGAATGAATTATGTTTTTGTTCCTTTTTAATTATTTCCGGCAATTTATTATAAACTTTCATTGACATGAAATTAAGTAAATAAATAAGTAAGTAAGTAAGTAATTAAATTAAGTACCCAGTGTTGTGCCCAGGATATTAAAAAATAAGTATACCAAGTTTCATCGTAATCAAACCGGTAGTTTTTGCGTGATACCTGAACATACAGACAGACAGACAGACAGACAAAATTTTTTTTAATCATATTTTTGGGTTCGCTGTCGGTCTAGTAACACCCCCTGCTATTTATTTTTTTGATATTTCAATGTACAGAAATTTTACTTCTACAGATTTATTATAAGTATAGATATAGATGTATTTATTATAGTGGAAAGTGAAAAACAGTTTTCTTTTTGGGGATAAAGGTGATATTGGGCTTTTTTAATCCCTTGCTGCATACAGGATTCTAGTCTTAACTTCTTCAGTTTGTTAAGTAGGATGAGTGAATATCAAGATGCAAACCAGTCGGTTCACTTTTAAAATAAAAGTTCGGATCATATTCTTAAGATGTTGGCAGGTTCATCACAGAGATGATTGTTTCTCAGATTGGTTTTTCACTACCCACGTATGTTTATCTCTCTTGACTTCCTATGTATTTATTTATTTTTAAGTATGTATGTATCTGTGTATTTATTTTTATGTGTCACTAATTTGTCCTTTTCTTTTACACTGTTGCACCTACCTTGTTCCATCTCTACACCACCTCAAGGTAGACTGATAGAAAATGCCCAAGTCATTAAGTCCGCTTTTGTTCAGTTTTTTTTACTCGTGCCTAAGGTTTTATTAAATAAATACAAACCCCAAAAATAATATTCTCATTACATGGCCTTCGATTTAAAAAAAGTATAATTTTACATTAATTTAAATAAAAATATTACTTGAATTAAATAGCAAATTCAAGTATGACTGTGTTGCATGAATCTGTTCAAATATCACATAGCTGCAATAAGCTTACTGGATAAAGCGTTATTCTGAGAATTTGCTGTGCACATAAAAGCTGTAAGGAATAGCAATATTTTTCTTCAAGTACCGACGCTTATCGAATGTCAGGTACCATTAAAGCTACTCTGCTGTGTTGCTTCAAAACGTTCCAGGCGACTGCTGCTACGCTCGTTTCAACCCTTGCAAATTTATTACGAGGATATAGAAATATAATAAACCGAATAAACCGAATAATGAAATAAAAATATTTACTTTGAAAACGCACAAGATTTCCAATGCGTTTCGAAGTCATTTTAATTTACAAATTATTTAAATTTAACAAGTTTAAATAATGCTTAAACATTTAAACCATATCAACCTAAAAAAAAACAAATTTTAAATTGTAACTCTCAATCACCGTGAAGTCCCACCATATTGAAATCAAAATCATCGCAATTAAATTAAATTGTTTACAAGTACAAATAGTGTCAAACGGTTTAGTGCTCGTGGTAGGTAGCACCTACTTACGGTATTCGAAAGATGATGTTATGAACATTATAATATAGCCAGTTGGGACCAGAAAACAATATAAGAAGATTCGAGTAACCATAAATATGAAAATATCTTTTTCTTCATAAATTTTATTATAATTTTTAGCATAGCAGTCAGTCATAATATACATAAATATTATGACTGACTGCTATGTCGGAGATCGTGGGTTCGATTCCCACCCAGAACAAATTTGTGTGATGAGCAAGATCATTATTAAATTTGTTCTATCTCTGGGTGTAATTTATCTATCTGTATAGTACCCATAACACAAGCTCTGCTTAGCTTGGGACTAGATGGCATTGTGTGATAGTTGTGGAATATTTATTTTAATAATCATTTATTTACTAATCTTACAATTTAGGTACAACCACAATATTACTTTTGATCATAATGATATCATAACTTAACAAGTCGGAGAACAAATAAATATTGAAACACTACATACTATTTAGGGACTAATTACAGAATAAGATGCGTACGCTTAAGTATACAGAACAGATGTTGTCTACGAACAATAGCTGAATTGAGGTGAATACGTTGAGTTAGTCCCCCATTCAGTCCACGAACATTCAGTCAGGAAGAACCATCCGTAGAGTGACGTTTTTATTACTTCGAGTGACAAATGTTAGAGGAAACAGCCCCAAAATGTGTCATTCAATTCCAAACGTGGTTCTCCTTTTGAAATTTTAAACATGTTTGTGAAACGCAAACATCGTGTACGAACGAGATTCTGGAAGGATTTGAACTGAGTAACGTCAAACTTTCCGTAAGAGGGTTCGGGTTAGAGACTATGTTAATTCGTAATTTTAGAATAAGATTGTCTCCTTCGTTTTTTACCATATTTTTCTACTCATCAAAAGCTGTGTAACTAATTGTGTAAGGTTATGGCTCTTTTGTTAGGCTAAATGCTGTCAAAGCGTTTGTAGTGTTTACTTACTCATATTCATTAGTCTTATATAACTTACTCCTGCAACCCGCCAATTGTACCTTTCTGCAAACAAGTGGGGCTATACTTTTGTGATGTCGTAGTTTGATAACCAATTTTGAAGCTTGCATCAATCTTATCAACAGAATATGACAACATTCTTCGTGACTATTCAGAAAACGGTGTGCCATCAAGAAAATGCTGACCAATGGTCGTTTTTCTTGTCAACTTTATAAAAATGCTGCTTCATACTGAAATTATTTGGATTGATATTGTAGACTGTAGAGCAGGCTGACCTACCATATACGTGTCAGCGCCTGCTGCCATCTGGAACAATTCCTTTACATACGGGTTCCATCCGTCGGATCCCGTCACCTCCTTAATCTCAGGGAAATAATAAATCAAACATCTTTCCAATGTCGTATATTCAGTTTCAATTTTACCGTACAATGACAATACGAACGTTAATTTAATATCACAGTCCAAAAAGATTACGTGTAATAATTTACATTGGAAATAATCTTAGCTAAGAATTTACAGTGATTACGATACAATGAAGATTTAAAAATCTTCGGAACCGAATAATATGTACAGTTTCTGCTAATGACCCTCATACAATACTAGAAAATAAATTTATAATTTAATTGAAGAGAACGACCTACCTGGAAGATTATTATCTCATCTTATGGATAAATTGTATTTCAAATATACACATTCAGAACCAAGGAGATATTCTCAAGTTGTTCTGCGTCTTCCAATACTCTCTACTAAGAAATATTTCCATAGTAGAAGCTTACGACTTTATTCAGGTATCGCCAATGTGGGCTGCAATAAGTCAGTCAGGCTCAAGTGGGATTCACTGGGACACGTCTGTTGGATGTCTCGGGTAGTCGGGAAAGATGGGGTGAAATCGACACGCACACGCACGAATGATTTCAGTTTGCGTATGTGTGTCTTATGTCAAGTAGGTACCTTCATTCTATACAAGCGTCAATAAGTATAAATACTTCTATATCATTTTGAAGGCAAAACTAGAAATTTCGACAAAATGTAGGTATTGGTTTATTGTGATACAGAAATTGAGTGTGTCAGTTATTTTTTATAAAACGACATGCTGAAGCACGAATACAACTTCTTGTGCAATTACATTAAATACGGTCATATCAAATTTAATTAAATACAATTTCCATTTGAATCAGTTCCCGTCTATTTCTAAGAACACTAACTTCATCTATGAAAGTGAAAGTAAATAGCGTATTTAGCAAGAGCTGTAAACGTCATCTCTGCGGTGGAATATAATATTGACAATTACTCTTGAACGAAGTTTAGATTTGCTAATTTCGTTCAGTTGCATTAAAATTGTGTCCTATAGATTCACTGTCACAAAGAGATAACAATTTCTTATTAAGTTGCCGTTTTCTTTTCTCTTAAGCCATTAAATTAATACTTAAAAAGCCTACCTTGTCAAAGCAGACTACATTAGTAGTAGACTTGTGTCAACTGCTAGCCTCTTGGACTGTTAGAAGTTATCAAAATTCTGGCAACATTAATTATAATAATAATAGTACAAGTTGTTTAACATATTCAATCATAACATAATGACATGCAAATTTTAGAATATATTATAAATATACCTACCATTGTCGTAAATACCTTCATAGGAACTTTATACTTCGCAGACTAATGAAAATAACAAAATGAAGATTTCACTGTTAGTATGAGAGCCATAAAATACAAAGGTTTATCAATAAACGGGTCGATAAAGAGGGATGCCATGTGGCCACATTTATGAAATTGATATTTTTATTGTGTAACATACATACATAGTCATAAATTTTCACTAACTATTATTCAGTTCTTATCAAATGGTCAGTTTCACAGCCAGCTCACTGCTACCTGCAAACCAAAGAAAATTGGTTAAAACAGAAATTGAAGATGAACAAAAGACGAGCGACGGTGGAATACAAACTGTTTGTAAAAGATGATTTAAATAATAATTCGATTTCATTCCTACAGCTGCGCAATTTACACAAAAGAACTTTGCGAAATTCACCTCGTAAATTCAGCTTTTGAATTCTTTACATCCAACTTTACTATTTACAATATTAAAAAACTCAACGAATTACAATGTTTATCCGACTGAATTTCGGATAAATATTTTAATTTGTTCAACTCAACCCTAGTATAACAACAAGCTTTTACTAACTGAGCTTCGTAAACATGTTGAACGTCTGTATAGCGTTAGGTATGTGCTAAGTTCAAATCAGCACTTCAATTTTGGTTAACAAGCTAAGCCAATATGCTGCTTACAATGCGTTATCAGTAACCCATTCCCTGCCACTACAACGTACAAGCCAATAACGCATTCTGGACTCAACCAATAAATTAAATAGCCTACGTAAATCACAAGTAGTTATTCAGTCATTGTTTAAACATTTGACCATTGCCATAAATGGTTTTTGGCAGTTTTATCATACTGAGTTTTTTTTACCCGTCTGCACCGAAGCAAAAACGAAGGTAATGATGTTGACCGCGATTAATGTATGTATGGTCACCTGATCCCACATAACGTTTAAACCGCTTATCATACTTTGAAAAATGAGGTATTGGTTGAAGCGTCTTGCTCATCCGATAAGTTAAACGCTATTTGACGTCACATTATATTGTATATGGCGCCTTCTAGAGGACATAAAGTAATAAACTAGAAAATAATGTAATGATGCCGTGCCTGGTATCTAATGAAAGGCTTTGACTAGCCAAATGCAATACATAAATGATAATAATTATTATTGATTTAATTAACAGACATCAACGGTCCACGAGTTAGCTACAGAAATATTTTAAAACTATGTCAATAAACCACAAATGAAATAGAAAATATAATACAATCCTAAATTTATTCTTGCCTCACCAGTTTTCGCTTACAGTGTTGCAGAATAAGAGAGTCAAGTTTATTTGTGAACATCGTCAAAATGATTTTTTTAGCTCAACCGCTTCCCTGTGCAAAAGTGAGGCTTTCTTTAGTCTCATCAAATCGTAAAATTCATGGCAACTATCAACAGTTCTTCCTATATACCGATATATCTCCAAACAATGTTTTCTATCAACAAGTTTTTAGGCGAAACTCTCGTCTAGAAATAGAGATTTCTACAAGCTGTGCTTTCTGTATGCAATCATATCGAACAAACGTGTTTCCATCTTAGGGATGTGCTTAAGCTCGTGCGAACATGCCCGAGGCACGACATAAACACGGAAAAAGGATTCTGAAGCTGTTCTGCACTAGATTCGCAGCTTATGCAATACTCTACGCGTATAACTGCCCGACTGACTATTCGTGTAGAAGGTCTGGCAATACGCTTTCCTCTCCACTACAACGAGTAAATCTGCGGACCAACATATTAGCTCTCACAGCGAGAGCTCTGCGTTCCCGCTCAATATCTGCATGATCCCTAAGGTCGTCCGTTACACAGTGTCCCAAGTAGTTAAATTGGGTCACTCTTTGCATTAGCTGCTCATTGAATGTTATGACTGGCTCAAGAGCTCATCTTTTGCCGACTATCTTATAGACAATCTTTTTACAGTTATACAGCAGACCATGGCTAGGAGCATATTATTTGGTATAGTAGTCTAAAAGTTCCCCTACCCGTTTTATTGAAACCTCAAAAATTATTAAGGCGCGGCAATAGCCCAATGGTTAAGGCGTCGGCCTGGTGATCGTGAGATCGTGAGTTCAATCCACAGTCATTCCAATAATGACGTGATCCCACTTCAGACATAAGCATATTTAGTTTAGTTGGAGGGGATTGACAAGAAAACTAGTAATAAGCAACCCTTGAAAGCAAGATTTCTTTAAAAAAAAAAATACAAATAAAACGGTCTGCAAAGTATGTAACAAGAAAATATTCTCTTATCAGGATAGCCGTCGTCGTATATAACATGCCGTTACAAAACAATAAATTCTAACAGCGATCATAAGCTTTAGGGCAAAGGGGCATACAGAAAGGGCACGAGTGTTAATCAACAAGCTTGCACAAGACGGATCAGCGATTTCAAACTTAAATTAATATAGGTTAAGACAATGTCTGTACTTATATATAAGTCGCGGTTTCTTCACGATGTTTACCTGATGTGTAAGATAAACTTACAAAGGATAGGTTATTTTGCTAGTAGTTTATTTATTTTAATTTAACTAAGCTATACAATGTTGTACTAAATAAGTATGAGTTGGTGAACTTGTCCGGGTATACCAATTCAAAATGACATCGTAACTTCGTTCCAATCCCGATACATAAAGACGTTTTTATAACATCTTACGCAATTTCTGATGAGTAAGTCGACCGTGATTTCGTTCCGGGTTCCAGTAATTAATCGTTTCTGTAGCTTGGCTAAACGGTTCGTGAGTTATGACCGGGCGACAGACGGATGGATGGACGCAACCGCAAACAATAATCTTCCGAGGATTTCCATTTTCCTATTAAATCCAGCTCAAGTTTAAAGTAAGTTGGAAGTAAAAGTTCAACTAGCTTGGTTGAGTTATTTGTTTCGTTTAGACAAAGGTAACCAAGTAGTCCTTGCTGTGGATTTTGATAGGAAGAGTTTAGGTGATAAGTGTAGGTTTGATTTAGTTTGTAAATTTCGAGTAATAATATCAAAATGAAATAATTAGATTACAAAGTGTGCTGCATAAGAAAAAAATACTCTTGTATTAATTCTTTTTACAAAACATAATCAAACCAGTCTAAAATATTGCCTAAGAGTGATCATTCGTCTTCTTATGCAATACTTTTGAAGAGAGAGATAGAGAGATGTAAAAGTGATTGAAAGCAGAAAAATACATTGGATCTTTAACATCTGTGAACTTATATACCATTGCTAAAAGCCGCCAACGTAAGTATCAGCAAATTAAGAGAAAAAGCTTGCTAAGGCTGAACCTGAATTTCCTTGAAATTTTCCTTAACATTACTGATAAAATGTTCATTATCTCACTCAATATTTGACATTACTAAGAACCGACAGATGAGAAAAATTAAATAGACGTGGATGGAAAGGTTAAATTGCGCTCGAGGCTACCAGATGGCCCTGAATTTCAAGTCCAGGGCTTAATCTCACATCCATATTATTCACCAAAAGCGAATTCCCTTACTTGTTAACCGACTTCAAAAAAAGGAGGAGGTTCTCAATTCGGCTGTATATATATATATATATATATATATATATTTTATATAAGATAGAACTTCTTTAGCAATTGTTATCCAATTTCAATGATTCTTTCAAGTTTTGTAGTTTTGTTTTTGTGTTCTTTACATACAAAGAAACTAAAAATTACAATTGTTTTTTTTTGTAAAAAAGTTTTTAAAAATATTAATTAACGTTCATATATATAACGTAACCGAATATGACTTAGGTCAAGAATATAAGAAACCACTACAAAGAAATATAGTTTTGAATGTACATAAAGGTTATTTCAATGTAGCAAAACTTTCTAAGGGGTCCTAAAGAAACACTTCAATAGAAATTCGTAAAGTATGGAAGGTGTAACCCTTATTTTGCTTTAACAAATTTTAGCCCTACGCTCGGAAAATCTAATTTCCGACACGTTGATAGAATATAAGTACGCGCGGTGGTTTCATAAGATATTATTTTCTACATACCATGCTGTATATTGTAGCAATATTTTACATATTTTCATAAAAGAACATCAAAATAGTTCTGAGCTCAAAAAGTAACTTTGTTTCATTGTATACTAAATTTTAAGTTGTCTACGAAGCTGTTGCCAGTTCATTTCACTAGGGAATGAATAATAATTGTATTTCAAACAAAATGCCTAGGGCAGGGGAATGGCGTCTGAAATTATAGCAAAATGTAAAATGCTCTCATAAAGTATGCTCCATACGAAATAGTAGTGCTAATATTCCTAATGAAGACCGAATGAGGTTTTCCGGAAAATCTGGAGTAGAGCCAACAATGTCTAATGTCAATAATGACTGAAGCGAATATTCCAAATGTGTGCTTTATTCCTTCCTGCTCATTTATTTATGAAAATTTATACGTACTGTGCAGAATGTGGAATAATAAAGGAAAACATTGTGTGTTATGCGGATAGTTTTCATTGTAGAAACTGATATCTACCGACATGTTCCGTCCTAAAGCTCCGTCTATTCTCTAAAAATCACTCCGACGAATGTTTGGTAAAGTAAGCGTGGAATTACCTGCTAATCTCTAGATCTCTCACTTGACCTTCATTTTTACGTTACTATACTTTTAATACCTACTACAACAGTATCAAGCTAACCTTATAAATGCAAAAGTTTGTAGGTACCCGTGCGTGTTTTTTTGTTAGTCATTCGCACTAAAATAGCTGATTTATTTATTTATATATACTTTATTGTACACCACAAAAATACATAACAAAAGAAAACATATACATACCGATACCATACCGACCGACCGACCATTGGCCACCGATTGGCCATTGTCTGATATCAGACAATTGACATAAGTTTGCACCATACATAAATATACCAACCCTTTTTCCATGGGGGTAGACAGACAACATAGAGCGCAATCTTCTACGATTCCGACATACTTATTTTGCTTCATTTACGTTCAAACATGTAGTCATACAGTGTGTTCAAATATTAACAAAATATCATTCAAAATTCCCTTAGGTGAAATTCTATTTTCGGGGATAAAAAGTAGTATCCAATTTGGATACTAGGTACTTTTATCATGTTGATATGTTAACGCGCGGGATGCACGCTTAAGTTGCCTGATTAGATTTTTTGTTTGAAATTAAATTGGAACACTAAAATCTTTGCATTTTACTGTTCATATAAGTTTAGTTAGTAGATTTCATAAATTCTTCTTCTTTCTTTGTGCACCTCTGTCTAACCCTTCGGGTATAACAGGCGTGATGTAATGTTTTTGGATCGATATTATTTATCACAAATCTTTCATGGTCTATAAATTTTTCTATGACATATTTTATTATGGGTGTGTTTGAAGAATAATTTGGTTGCCTTTAATTTTGTAGCGTTAGGAGGAATACCCCGTAAATTTAAAGTTGGTTTTTACGTTAGTTTATCTAATTGAAATTATTCGTTTCTAGTCTTGAAACAAATTGATTAAAGAATAGAAGCTGAACGGTAAATGTTAAAACAGGTTTTTAAATAATCCAACCAGCTTGAAAAATCATTGTTACGAGTAACATCGTCTGGCTTGTGATTTCTAATTATTTTTTTACACATCGAGTCGCTCAACGTTTTTATCATGTACTTGTAGATATTCGGTTTAACTCCTAGAATATAAAAAGAGAAAAACCTATTTCCATTTAAAAAATAAGTTTAAGTAAATGTATTCTACATTCGTTCTCCCGGGGAGTTGGATACGTGTTTATTTCCTATCGATACTGTCTCGCCCGCAGTTTATACAGTTTCTATAAATACAAAAGCAGACATTTTAGAATTGGAATCTATTTCTTATTCTTCTCTGCGATCTTCAATAAAATGGCAAATTCGAAAGCCCGAGGGTGTTATTTTAAACCTTTTCTTGGACCTAGGAGTATGCGAACAACGGGCAGGGTATTGTACGTGGTTTAATTATTTCTTAGACGTACAGTTTTAGTTCAGGGAAAATTGGCAGACTGTCGAAACAATTATTTATTTAACACCAGATTACTAACCTTATTTTATCCACGTTTGTTACAAACTTTTGTCGTTTGACCACAAAAAGGCTTCGAACAAAAGGATACCAAGTTAAAGTACTCTTTTATCTTATACATCTTTAATCATTATACCACAATAATAAAAAAGTAACTACAATAACGTCTATTTTCAGATCATTCTTTGTTAGATTTAATATTTGTTTTGGGTAGGTACCTACTGCGTGTTTTTGTAAGTTTGAGTACCTACCTATCGCAAGTCCTGTTAATCTAATTGAAAAGCAAATAGTTTTCTTCTCTTTTTTCTTCCTATTAAAGTTGACAGAAATGATGATCTTCCTATCAGTTATACATTTTGAAGTTAAAAATATAAAACGTGCGTCGTTTAAAATTTATGGTTGATAGTTCGTATTAGTGTGTATGTGAAGGTATCTTAAAAAGAACTAGAAATTGTCTTGTGAAAAACATTTCGATTTCTTCACAATTAAAATAAAAAGTTTCTTACTAATTATATAACTTTCGGCAAAAATTAGCGTTGTAATTGTAATTGTGTGCTCGTGAAAATGTACACAATTTGTTTTTTTTTTTCTTGTACACGTGTGGTTTAAATCCCCGCTTAAGAAATAGTAATGCTCCTCGTACATGCAGCAAAACATAATTAGGTATACATATTGCGGCTTCCGAGGCTCAAGAATATTATATTCTTACACTACAAGACTCATGACGCCGAGTCTAAATCCACTGTAAATGTCAAAATCAAATCAGCTTAATATTCTGTAAAAATTACCTCGTGAAACTTTATGTGAACAACAGATAGCTTCAGTAAAAGTTACCCCGTTAAAACCTAAGTGAAGTCAACCGTCAACACCTAGCATAAATATATGGGATGATAGTTAATTCGCCATCACTTCACCTAAATTTTAACACGGCGATTTTTACGAAATAACACTGCTGAAGGCGAATTTAGCTGCCATTGAATACTTATAAAAAAAATAAAAAAATAAAATGTTTATTTCATCAAGTTATGTATAATTAAAAAAAAAAAAACTTATGCATTGACAGAGATTACTTCACTCAAGTTTTTCACAGGCTGAATTAACTGAATCGAGTGGCAAACATAAAATGGTAATGTGACGAACATAAAATAATATGTTTATGAACCTCGTTGGGAATTATATTTTCGAGCCGTTTGGGGTTGAAACTCTTGAGTCGTGGGGTCCGAGTGCTCATAGCTTGTACAAAGATGTTTCAAGACGCTAAATTAACACTTCGCGTGACCCAAAGGCTGGTTTTCACCTTGGTCAAAGGATAAGCTTTGCCATACAACGTGGCAATGCTGCCAGTGTTTTGGGTACACTTCCAGTGGACAGCGGTGCGGGTGAGTTTTTTCACGTCATATTTTAAATTTAGTTTTTAGATTTTCATTTCTAGTGTATAAAGTTAAGTATTTATTTCAATTTAAAGTTCTCACATAAAATATGATTTATAGGAATTAACGCTAGTTCTTTGGCCATGCGCCCAAATGTATGAACGTTATCTGACTTTACGGCCAGAGGTATTTACGTGGACGAAGTAAAAGGAGTATGTAAGGGTATAGTAGCAGGTAATTTCTGCAGTAATTACATAATAGGTGTATCTTTAAACCTTGTAGTCAATATTTCTAAATGAATAAGCAACGTTTTTAGTAGTTTCACTAAAATACAGTTTTTTTTGGGTTTGTTACCTCACTTAGATTTATGTACCTAATGATATTCAAAGTTATTTCAAAAAGTATTTGATGATTCCTGATCTCACAGATATCTTACCCGATCTTTGCGATGGTCATTGCTGAGTGAAATAAACCACGGAAGCCACACACTTCCAAATTTAGAGTTATTAAACTCCGGTTAGTATTTTTTTATTAAGACGGTTGTATTTTTGTTAAAACATCTTTATGTTACTGACCACCTCGTTAACCTAGTAGTTACAAACGCTACTGCAGAGCATGTTATCCTGGGTTCGATTCTCTGATGGTGTAAAGTGATATTGAGTTTGTTTATCTACATGTTCTCAGTAGCAGAAAGTATCAAAGACTAGATCCGTGTCCTATAATGGTAATATACTGGCCTTTTACAACATGTCATCTAAAACAACGAGCGAAATGTGGGTGTACTTTAAGTATTTAAAGAGTATTCTGTTATGTTTTGTTCTTTTTAATTTATTTCATAACAGTTAAACATACGCCAGACGCAGCTGGCATGCCAAAGAACCATATTAAAGCCATGTCATAAAAAGATACCGTTTTTATTTCCGTCGCAAATCACAGAAAAGGAGCAAACCCTTTATTCTCTACGTTCCATTGCCATATCTTTGGCTATATTTTGTGAAACTAAGATGTGACAGGATTTTCTATTATTAAGATATCTAGAAAACTATTCGTTAAAGCATTATGAATCGAGCCGTTTAAGGCTGAGAAGTAAGACGAATAATAAAGGTAATTTAAAATTTAAATATAAATATTATCAATGATTGACGAAGTAATCAGTGAACATTAAAACATTTAAAAGGTTCGAAAAGTGCTGATTCTCAGCCTAGTTTGAATAAAAACTTTTGATTTTGATTTGATTCTCAATAAACATAATACAGAGTCTGTATTGTTGCTACGGCATTACCGCTACTACTCAATTCATATCAATGTCTATCATCATACCTGAGATGTAGCTGAACAGAGCAGTTAATTTGCATGACAATAATTTCTAATAGGGTATCATGACCTGCAATCCTAATTACACACAAACATTAATTAGTATACCTAAGTAAAACTCTCAAGGGATTTGAGTACCTGTATAAATATTTTATCGGTTAAACGTATGTACAACCGAGGTCTGTTTTATTTTAAGGTCTAAGGTCGAAAAGGGCAACCAACGACAATGAGGTAATTAGGTGTATAAATATTGGAATTGAAAACCCAAAATACAACGCGTGTTTTTAACTGCCTTAGAAGGCTAGTCTAGGGCGGTCGGGTAAAATTTATTAAACTATAACGGAGGTCGTGGGTTCGATTCCCACCCAGGACAAATGTTCGTGTGATGAGCACGATCATTTTGTTCTGTGTCTGGGTGTAATTTATGTATAATATGTATGTATTTAGAAATATATAAGTATGTTTATCAGCTATTTAGTACCCATAACACAAGCTCTTAGCTTAGCTTGGGACTAGATGGCGTTGTGTGAAAAAGTTGTGGAATATTTATTTATTTATATTCCCTTTATAATAGCTTTAAAAACGAGGCGCGTAGAAGCAGGAATGCAGTACATTTTATTTTGAAAGTAAGTGAAAACAATTTTTTATTAAAATTGTTTTATTTTACATTTAATAGAATAAAAGTGAAACGAAGAAAGTATCCATGTATTTTTCATCCCTGATCCTTTGAAGTTTTTATCATTGACAATACAATTTTCAACTAAGATGGAATAATTATAACTAAATGAAATCTACATCATTTGTTTAAATAAATTATTGAAATGGTTACAACTAAATGTGACATCTGTAGTAAAAATAGATTATAAAAATTTCGGCGTCTATCGTAATGGGCTATTTGACAAAATTTTAGTTTTTAGTCTATCATTTAGATGACAAGAAAATATTCGACATATATTTTTTTCTTTTTCGAATTGATGGAAAACTGCTTAGATTAAGCGCATTAAAGTTGAAAAGAGGGGGTTTGTAACGTCACTAACTAGTATAAACTGTACTGGCTAGTGACGTCATGCGAAATTTTGACTCAATCAATCAATCAATCAACCATATTTGTAAAACATAGGTATTAGAAGATACAGATCTTAAAAGTAAATACAGTGCGCTATGTTTTGTCTATAGACGACATACAAATATGGGTAGTTTTAAAGTATAGGTACAGTAAAAAATAAAAAAATAAAAACTAAAAATGTCCAAAGATTCATAAATATTAAAGAAAGAAAAAACGAAAAAAAATATCACCACCGAAATAACTTAATGTTGAAGTTACAAACTTAATCATTCAAAAACTCGTCCATCGTGTAATAACATTTTTCAATTAAAATTTTTTGCAACGTTTTCTTGAACATGTGAACAGGTAATTTTTTTATCTCATCTGATATTTTATTATATATCCTTGGAGCGATGCGAAAGAAGCTTTTATGCATTAGAGCTGTTTTACATTTTGTGTGACATAATTGATTTAGGTATTTAGTACGCATAGGAGTTTTTATAACATCCGATAATTTAACAAATAAGTGTAAATTATTCTTCATAAATAAAGCTGTTTCCAAAATGTACTATGAGGGCAGTGTAAGTTTTAAAGATTTGAAGAAAAGTACACAACTATCAGTTACTCGACGTATCGCCGTTATTTTTTATGTAGGTACACGAAAAAATAAAAAATATGTGTCGATTTTTTTCTTGTAACCAAGACAAGGGACTAAAAATAAAAAAAATGTCAAACAGTCCATTGTAACATGCTTAATTATACTGTCGTTGCAAAGTGTGCATTAAAAATAACCTTTTTTAACTTTTGTCTAATGCTATTCTAAATGGAGTATCTAGATGTGCATAATATATTAACATTTCCTATAAAAGACGAGCGTGTGTTGTGTTTAAGATGGTGTTGTTGTTTTGTGAGCCTATTACAATCAAATAATCAATGGCAGGTTATCAACCACTTACTTATTGTGTTGCACGTTTTGTTGTTAACCGACTTACCAAAAGGAGGAGGTTCTGAATTCAGTTGTCCTTTTTTTCCTTATGAGTCTTTGTCATTTATAGACTGATTTGAAAATTTCTTGTTTGTTTGTAAGGAAATACTTCCCGTGTCGTACACATTATATTTTTATCGACATGGGTATAAGAGTTTGGTTTTAATATCGAAATAACTGAAAATAATCGTTAAAAACGAAAAACAAAAAATGTCAAAATTGGCTTTATAAAAAACAGTCAGTGCGGCAAAATTAAATAATGAATGAAACAAAACCACCAAAATTACAAACTTCCGAAACTAGAGTTATATTAAACCTTTTAGTGCCATTTTTATTAAGTCGGTTGAATTTTATTATAACAAAGTTTTTTTTGTGTTCCATTTAGTATCAGTGCCTACTAACATAAATACTTGTAAGTTTTATACATTTTGTAGTGTTATGTATAATGGAATAATTTCCTGAAACACTGATTATTATTATTATTAAACGAGCGCACACCAAAAACTTAAACTTCAACTGTGCAGCGACATCTGTCTCGCCACATACAAACTAAATTGTCGCATCCTAGGCTACATCGTGATATTAAGCTTAATTAAGAACTTGACAACAACCAACCTACTAGATACAACATCCGTCTGGTTTGGAATCCTCCCATTTCAATGGTGGATGAGAAACTTAACTTTAACTTTGCTTTGGTTATGGCTTAATAAAAGCAACTGCACGGGTACGCATGACGAGGTCGGTCTATAGATGGGTGACCATTTTGTCAAGATCCTTTCCGTTCCTCAGAAAGCAAGTTAAGCTTTTGATCACGGCTGTCATTTATTGATCTTAGACAGTCATTACGGGTAGTCTAACCACTTAAACCGAGGAGATTTTATCGGATAACCAATGATATTTTAAGCAAAAAGGTGTAGATATACGCGCTTAGCAAGTGACACGTTAAAATATGGCTAACTAGTCATATTTCACCTCAGTGTGGCGTCGCGCCCCAACGGACGCGTGCGTGCGTAAGTGTACCGTTTTTGAAGATCGAATGTTGTTTAAGTAACCTATCTACACCGTTTTACTTATAATATCATTGCGGATAACATTATCAATGGGTTCTGGGGGTCAGATAGATAGCTGTTGCTCCATGTAAAACGCGGGTATTCAGATACACACGGTTAGGTTTGGAGCGAACAGCAACGAAGTCAGGAAAAGGCCATACAGATGATGAAACGAATGATAGTAAGAAATATAACCACCAAACCTAACCTTTTTTTTTTTGAGGGGTGGAAAATCCTCATGGATATCCCCCGCCCGGGGAGGCGGAGGGGTCTGTCAGACTCTTACTGACTAAAAACCACCCCGTGTTCCTTCTCACACCTGCGCCGGGGGTCACGAGACCGGAAGATACTTCCGCGACCCCCGACTGGTGCCGGCCCCGCGGGCCTCGCCAAGTCAGCGAGGGGAGTGAGTATTAGACTCCCCTCGCGACGTCTAAGAGGGGCGCGCGTGAACACGACGCGCCGCCACCTCGGGTCCATGTACGTGGGGGCGGCGGACATCCCCGCGTCCGTCGCCCTGAACCCATTCAGGGGGGCTGGAAGAGGGCGTTGTCCGAACGAAGTCAGGAAAAGGCCATAAAGATGATGAAACGAATGATAGTAAGAAATATAACCCATTTTCTTACACTTAAAACTGCATTAAAAAAATACTCAGCAGTGTTTGCAACTTCCAAACCAACCAGCCAGTATAACTACATAGTTTTGATTTGCTGTCAACATTTTGGCGTACAATAACCACCTCCTTTTATTTCATAAATCTAGTGGTCTACTGTGTCCTACCGCTAAAGCTGAGCGCGAGGTCCTATGTCCAATTCCTTGGTTGGGCAAAGCGGTATTGAGTTATTCCATGTGGAAAGGCTTGCCATATTACACGAGACTTAAACATAACTGGAAAAACATGGATGTACTAGCTAGGGTGCTGGTTTTGTAAAAACGCGTTCTAATAAAATACTATGCAAACATGAATTGTCATTTCATATTTAAACATCACTAACATCACGCCTGTAATCCCCGAAGGGCTAGGCAGAGGCGTACCTAGCACCACACCAACATTTCGCCAGTTATATTTAAGTCCCATGTAATAGGGGGCGAGCCTATTGCCATCAATCGGGCACAAAATCCAGACTCCGGGCTACTATAACACTGCCCGACCTGGGGACCGAACCCGGTACCTCATGCTCAGTAGCAGCGCTAGCGACCACATGACCAACGAGGCAGTCAAAAACATATCTGTTCAATTTTATTTTTGTCAATCGAAAAACATGAGACAATTACGTCAATGCCTTCCCTCAATACCTTTATTACCTGTGATTATCCTAAAGTAAACAGAACAAAATAACTTAATTACGGCTTCAGTTTAGTATGTATACAAGAAATTATTAATCGTGTTTATATTGTAATTGTATTTTGAGAATGCTTCTCGAATTGATGGCATTACGGAGTTTGTCCCCGGAGGCTTAATTTACATAGAACAAGTTACTTAGGAACTAGTATTGGTATTAGCTTGCTACTTTGCGAACAAAATAGACTATTATTCAGTCTAACAATAATACAGGGTGAATGGGTCATCATCGCACATACTAATATCACAATTTCTTTACCTACATGTTTCTACTCTCCTCAGCATCACCTCTAAAACTGATGTTAAAAATATTATTCTATTGTTTATTATGAATATTACAACTCATACGTGTAATGCAATGATATTCCTCAAAAAACAATTTTATTTCGGTGAACTGAAATATAATTTGACCACAAATGAGAGCCCTTCTCGATCGTGTAAGGACACCTCGTTTTTAGAGTATATAAAAAAAACGTTTTCTCTGTGGGATGGCAACCCTGATACCCTGATTTGACACTTCTTTTTCGCGCGTTTAATGGCACCGCACGGGAAAAATTGTTTCGGAAGAAAAGTTTTACAAAGAATAGGCAAATGCAGTTTAAAGTTAGTGTCATCGTAGTGTGCACACAATAGAATCATGCAACTCCAATTGGCGACCCCAAATTCACCGTGACAAACCTATTTGTGCGCCTTGACAGTGGCGAAGAAAAGTTAATTTGGTGTTTACGAAATCTAGAACTAAATCAAGAAATGCTACTGGTTACGATTGTTGAGCATAATATACCGTGGGGGTACGTGATACTTTCAACACGAAGATCAAATTTGTTACGAGATAACATTTTTGATAGTCTAAACTAACTAATCAACTAATCAAGAACTAAATCAAGAAATGCTACTGGTTACGATTGTTGAGCATAATATACCGTGGGGGTACGTGATACTTTCAACACGAAGATCAAATTTGTTACGAGATAACATTTTTGATAGTCTAAACTAATAATACAGTGTCAACTGTTGTGCTTTGGCTTTGTTACAAACCAGCACGTACGTGTTTATGCATTAAGGTACGAGATACTGTTTATGCAATAAAATCCACGGAACGATTAAGCTCCTTGAGCAAATAACCTTGAGGGCCTAACACTACCTACGTAATACCGTAGAATACATTCAAAATGCTCCTGAACGTCTTTTATAAGTGTTAAAACCAGCACGAGATGCTGTGGATATATTAATGTGATCATGGATTCTCCTGAACAACAATATACACTCATGACGGTAAGTCAGTAATGTCATAAATTTGCTGCTGAACAACCTAATGTATTAAGAACAGTGCGAGACACTAGAACAGTGCGAGACACTGTGTCATGCAGCCAAATATTATGTCCCTGAACAAGCATATGTATTTCCATTGTATGCAATACTGTGAAATGCAATATAACATTGAAAACTTTAGTTTAAATGGTATCCTATGTGATCCAAATTGATTCTGAGAAACCTAAAAGGTATTTCTTAATGTTTGAAATGACATCATTGTCTCACTTGACTGTTGATTATAATTATCAGCAGGAGACCCAAATGATCAAACCCGCGAGGTAGACATTTGAGATATTTTACTACGATTTCTTTCTGATTTGTATTACAAGCACTGGGCCAAGAGTATGAATATATTAAAAAATATGAAAATCTAAATATTCATAAATATATTTACAAAATGCATCACATAGTTGAAAATTCACAACTTCTGAATGCCTAGTTTATTTCATATGGGCAGCGATCTCTGAAGCTGGGGAACTAGAGATGAGTACATTGTCCACCAAAATGTGCAAAGTACTATGTATGCAAAGACATGTCTAGCATGTATAATCAATGAAACAATAGATGTAATGACTATCCTAAATTCACTTAGTGATATTTGTCATGAACAAACCTATTATTTTAAAAGTTTGTGTAGTGAATATAACTAGAAATAAGATTTAAAAATGTGCTAATTCTGTTATGGAAACGGCAACAAAAGCAATATTTGCTAAATACATAAATTATGTGTAAATACGAGCGGTCCACTCTGACAAGGGTATCAGAGTAAATCATCTAAGGTGATGACACATTGGTTCATACCATGGACTTGCTACAGTCCACCACCAGGTAACCTTTAATTTTCTGTGTTCCATGAGAACTCCAAGGTCCCTAGGTACATGCTGGGAATAACTACCTGGTTTATGTTGAAAGTTATTGACCCTACTATAATGTAGTTGTCTAATGGAAATATAACATTTGATTTCATTTCTTTGTGAAATTAAGTACCTATGTATATATATGTATGTTACATTTCAAAGAAAATTGTTAGACACAGATCAGATGTCACATGTTTTGATTTAACAGTGAAGTTTCACTCATGCAAATGAGTATTACTAACATCTTTCAGTTGGTTACTAAAACACCATGCTGTCATTTATATAAGCTTTGACTGTTTGTACCTACTCTAGGTACATATTAATATTGTTGTATGCATTACATGCACCAAAATTAAAAAAAAAAAAAAAAAAGTAATTCAGGCTTCCTATCTAATAAAAATATTAATAATATTTTATGTATTGGCCATACATATAACAAGTGTTTACTGATCAACAAAACAACAATTAGTATGTATTACCTTGAAACACTTGGCTTCAGCAAAAGAGAAACACTATCTAATTTAACATTGCAAACTACTGGGAAAACTATTGTGTTTGTTGCTTTATAATTTCTAAAACTAAGTAAACTAAACACATGCTAAATTACGGTGTTTACAAAATCACACACATGTGGGACATGACATTAGTTGCACCATAGCCAACCATACCACCAGTACCGCTACCTACATACAGAAGAAATGGAATGTATGAAGTACCTAGCATAACAAAAATCAAAACTAAATGATGATGCTTCAATGACTTATAGGGTTACAGCAACATTTTATGGTAGCGAGGTAACATAACACAAGACAGGAAATATTTAAATTAAATAATATAAAATTTGATTTACAGATGCTTCTCTTCTTCAAAGGCAATAGGCTCGCCCCCTATTACGTGGGACTTAAACACAATGGCAAAATGTGGGTGTACTACAGGTACAACTCTGCCTGACCCCCCGGAAAATTACAGGGCGTCATGTTTGCTTGCTTCTCTTCCAGGCTGAATTTGAGAGGTTTGCAGGTCTATGGGTGACCATAGACTATATCTTGTTCTGATGTAATATCCTATAAACCATTAAGAACTAATGGAAGTTTTTTCCTTTCTGAATTAGTGAAGTGCCTTGCATAATTGAAAAGTAATTATGAAGTTCTTCGGACAAAACTACTGCCCTAGTATGCACTTGTTACTCAATTGTCACACCTCAATCAGATTAATTGAAGAATATGGGATTGGTCGGTGTGGTTGGCCGGGAGGGGACGCCCTAGAAGGACATACAAAGACCTTATTGGTGAGGTTCTTCAGAAAGGTCAGGTGCGTAGTACTCGCAACCGGCGTGTGTGTATGACAACATGTATGAATGTAAACGAAGCAAAAGAAGTATGTAAGAATCGTAGCATATGGCGCTCTGTAGTTTCTGCCTACCCCCATGGGAAAAAGGCGTGAGTTTATGTATGTATGTATGTATGGGATTGGTATGCAAATACCTTTTAAAGTTGAGGCATGTTGCTTCAATCTATGGATAACTGGGCAGATGAGGATTCGAGAATAATAACATAGCTAGAGTGGGGATTATCTATAGAAATATTTAATTAAAGCATGCTGTTGGTTCATTCCCTCCCAGAATCAACACAAACTCCAAATTATATGTGGCTGGAATTAAAGGCCGTTATAATATATTTAGTACACTCATTATACTGTATCTTGTCAGTCATTGCTATTGACAAAAAGTTGATAGTAACCAACAATTTTTTACTCTAATAGTGAATTATTATCTTTTCAGTTCAGACTACTTACTGAGAAATTTTACCCTGGCAGCAATCATCTTCTGTAAGAAACATTCATATGCAGAGGTTTGCCAGAAAGCTCACTAAATGTTATTTTATCATCCACGAGGTATTGTGAAATAATTTAATATTATTTATAAAAACTGATGGTCATTCTGCCTAAACTCAGATAGACATCTACCCTCATTACTAGATGTAATGCTGTAGGTACTTCACTGAAACACTTAGAAGAAATGAAGGCTACAGCTTACTCAACACTGCTTCACTTTACCTTCTGCTGGAGAGAAGAAGTAGCAGTGACGATCACAGATCAGGATAAACCTTTAACGAAACGCTCAACGGAATATAATCGTTCTGCGCAAGTATCTTAATACTTGGGTTCTCCTTCGTTATTTCTTATTGCTATAGTGCAAGAGTACTGAATAATTAGTTGACAATTTAAATTTTGAACAAATAACTAGAACAAATTGGCTTAATATTAGTTATTGCTATTATGCAGAAGTTTCCTTACTTAACCATGAAATATTTATACATGTCTTAGTGGCAGAACATTATGTACAGTAATTAATATTGTTCAAAATACAAATACATAAATTTCATCTAAAATTGTAAATGACATCAGTTAAATCACCATCCTAGGACTATAATGCTGTGGTTGTTCTAACTAGAGATTTACGAACATATTATATCAATCGAAGTCGGCTATCGGGACTAGTGCAAAATATTTTTGCTAGTTACTATTAGACAACAAATATTTGCTAGTTACTAATATTATACGAGAACATACAGACAAGCAATTAAGATGGATTATGATGGTTAGTCATGAAGGAAAGTGGTAATAATACTAAAATATTGACTCCCAGTAGCAGACGTACAAAACAAGACAAGCAAAAATATCATGATGCAATTAGCTAAGACAAGTCTCTTAAATGATTGCTAGGTTTTATGATGCATCAGCGAATGCTAATGTGCCGCAGGACAGATTTATTTATTTTTTGTCTTTGCTTCCAATTTGAGGACGTAATAAAGGGATTTTGATATATTATAAATATATTTATACAGGTACATTTAGTACTATAATGTGACTAAAAATCTAATTGGTTTAGTTAATATGACTAAAGAACATTTATTTGGTAATTATTGTATAGGTTAATACCTGAGCAATGTTCTCACTAAGTTTAAATACTAATACTACTAATAAGAGGTTAAAACACTTTGAGCAAGTTGATTTCATGTAAAAGTTGATTCTAAATGTCTGTTAAATCCTCTTTTATCTCAAGTGGCTTGCCCATAGCAAGCATGTGGCAATGGCCCATGTCGACTTGATACTCTAAACATCTCATTTGTGGTCAAATTATATTTCAGTTCACCGAAATAAAATTGAATAATCAGACGAACTTACCTTAAGTGAAGTCCGATTATAATTTTATGAAGGGTGAACTGAAATATAATTACCCGCCCAGCCCATTCTGTTTTTTGATAAAAAACAGTCCCTGGTCGAATGGGCCAACAATAAAATAATCTCTAAAAAAGTGTCAAATCAGGGTATCAGGGTTGCCATCCCACAGAGAAAACGTTTTTTTTATATACTCTAAAAACGCGGTGTCCTTACACGATCGAGAAGGGCTCTCATTTGTGGTCAAATTATATTTCAGTTCACCCTTCATAAAATTATAATCGGACTTCACTTAAGGTAAGTTCGTCTGATTATTCAATTTTTAGCAATCTAAATAGAATTGTTGATTACAATCTCTTAACTATTTTTAATCGACATGCCTCACGAATCGGTTTTTAATATAATTATTTTTTTTCTTCTCACTACACAAAGTAATTTGATAGCTGTCAAATCGTACCTATTTCTTAGATTGTCACAAAATCATTAAAATTTATTTTTAAACTGTAAATAATCACAAAAAAATTAGCATTTCTATCCTTGAAAAGTAAATAAGTAAGTCACAGCTTCAATTAAAAATCTCATTAGTTACGACAAAAACAATTTAATCTAAAAAAACCATCAGGAATAACTTAGAAACTAGGGAAAGTGGACGAAACATTTTAGCGCTAGGAACTCTAGAATTATGTAGAGATGTCCCCCCTTTCACCCAGTATAATTTCATATTGTCAAACATTATTCTGAATCGTTAATTACTTACATAAGACATATTAAGCAGTTAATTCTCAGAAAAGCTAAAAAAAAATAAACCAATTACGGTACCTAAATAAAAACTCAATTATTTTTGCGTAGACTTTTTGTCTTTGTGTTCCAATCGTAAATCCAACCCTTTTTTTGTCTTTGGAAACGGAATGAAACTACAAAAAGACATTTGTGCTACGGTTTTTCCGTATTTTGTTGATAAAGCCGAACACGGGCGCCAATAGGCTTATTCACTACGTTCTTACATCTAGATTACCTACTAGAAAATATTTGACACATATTTTTTTCTTTTTTCACGTAATCAAAAAATAACGGCGATACATCAAGTGAAAATGTCGGATCGTCACTATCCCAGTGCAGTACCTACAGTACAGTTTATACTGAATAATGACGACATAAGCCCCCTTTCCCTTACCTCCGCACTTAATCTAAGTAGATTTCCATCAATTTGAGAAACAAAAAAATATTTGTAGGTATGTATTATTTTTTATAATATACCTGGTGGACTAAATTTATATTTAGATATTCGTATATTGTCCACATGCCTATTTCAAGCACCTTCAACTCACCTGACCTTTTGGAAGGTGAGGTGAGTTGAAGGTCCAATAATATCAATGTTATTATGTCCGCCATAGACGATGTCTTCCGACATTTCTGACAATACCCTATTGTTATTCGCCTTTTGTTGATCCATTCCTATTATATAAGCAACATCTATTAAATCTTTGTCATAGGTGTTGATACATTGTTCACTGCTCATAATTTTCGAAAATTATAATTAGAGTGAAAATGGAAATTAATTAACACGAAATAAGGTTTCATCCAACAAGCTTTATGACGATATTTATAAACAAGGTAGACTTTTTGCAGCGTCTGGGCCTGCTTAATGAGTGAGAAGTAGAATTCCCTGCCGGAGTAGGTGTTTCCTGATAGCTACAACCTAGGGATATTCAAGTCAAGAGTGAAAAGGTTGCTTCTAGGCAGGCGTGCTTCATCGTCGACCACATCGTCGCTTACCATCAGGTGTGATAGTGATCAAACGCGTGCCTATCAATAATAATACTAAAATGAGAATGAAATGCTTTTTAATGAAATGAAATTTAATAATAAATGCTGATAATGAAATGAAATTCAAACAAGGGCAAAAGTTAAAGGGGTGGTAAAATATCACGACCTAGAATGTTTCACAAAAAAAAAATGCAATAGTTCAAATACAAAAAAAAATAAAATAATAATCACCTTGGATACATAGTATGTAAATCAGGATGAACAGGAACGTGTCTTGATCTAGGGGACATGGCAGCGGCCGCCGCGTTGATAGCCCTGATGCGTGCGCGCAACCTCTCATACTGCTCCGGTTGGTACTGCGCCGCTATCGTTACCGTTGCCCCTGAGTACTGCTTGGGTGAACAGGAGAAAAAGGATTTTCATATATAGAATAACAAAATAAACAACAGCATCGAAATATAAGTAATGTAAAAGTTTAATACTGCGTGACGGAAGTATTATTCAATATGCAAGAAACTGTGGCAGAAAAAAACAACAATACAGCAAATTTATTACAGAAATGCTTAAATAACATTCCATAATAACGTAAAAGAACATCACTCCTGTAATCTCTGTAAGGTTAGGTAGAGGTGTATCTACCTGGTAGTACACGGATTTTGCCAGTTATGAAGTCATATGTAAAAGCGAGCAAGCCTTTTTGTCATTAATGTGGGGCACCTATCCAAACTCCGGGCTGCGACTGAAAAATTCTGGGTGGAAAAACTCAATAACACTTTGCCCGACCCGGAGATTGAACCCGGGATCTCAGCAGTGGTGCTAGAACAGAGGCAGTCCCAACGACGCAGTCAATGCTTAAATAAGTTTACTTGAATATTAACAATAATAAATACTCGTAACTAAAACAAATTAATTGACAAAAACATTTAACTTATTATGTAGATACCTTCAACGCAGCAGCAGCTTGTTCATGCGTAGCTCTTGTAAGATCTCTTCCGTCAACACTCAGTATCCTGTCGCCTCTATGTAGCATGCCATAGGCAGCGCCACCCACGGAAACGCCCGATACGAATACTCCGCAAGCGTCCTCGTCCGTGTTCCCCTCCACTTCTCCCCCCAGTCCCCCGACGATGTCCATGCCGAGACGTGAACCCGAGCGGACAAGCCGAACCATGCGGACGCATCTGTGTGATGGAATTTTGAAATTATTTGACGTTTATCGGCAAGATTTTTTTACGCACGAAGGATTTTAGGTGGATGTAAGTTAAATGTGAACTAACGACTTACCAACGAAGTAGCGGAATGATGGAAAGTGAATGAATCTACTTTAAGGAAAATATATGATTGTGGTATAGTGCAAAGAATACAAGTATACAAATTTAATGAATTAACTAATTGGATAGGTCTATAGAAATAGGACTGGTCAGTCGCTCTAATAGTTAATGGCTTCGATTCCCACTCTGGACAAATGGTTGTGTGATGAGCACAACCATTTGTCTGTTTTTGTAACGTGTCTGGGTATAATTTATCTATAAACCCTATGTATTTAGAAACATATAAGTATGTTGATCAGTCATTTAGTACCCATAACACAAGCTCTGCTAAGCTTGTGACTAGATGACGTTGTGTGAATAGTCGTAGAATATAATTAACAAAAATAAAATACCATGACAAATTGAGGCAACTGAAATTAAAGCATAGAACCAGCAGTCTAGTTTCCGTGAAAGCAGTCATTTTGTGCTAAAGATTTGCTTAAGTTTTAAAATTACAAGTTCTAAAGACGTATTCAGCGGTTTCCCAGCGAAGGAAGAGAAAGTTTCAATGTCCGAAACTTATTGTCTTTGCTCCGTAGTTGGCGGAATGATTAATATAATAATTATTACCAACATTTGTGGTAAGCCCAAAAGTGTAATCTTATTTATTTTGAATGGAGTTTCAGATCTTTTTATTTGTAACTTTATATTTCATAGGATCAAACAGACTACCAAAATAATATAATAATTTGTGATTTAACGAGACAAATAATGATTAAATAATGTAAAATCACACAAGCCAATACAGCTGCCAAAATAAAGCTGGCGAAAAGATTCAATGTCTTGTAGTTTCAAGATTAGTGCCAAAAATCGACTCGCTTAAGTACTTACAACTGAAAAATGTTGCAGTTAAAAATATACTTAACCAAATTTGAAAGAACGATTCAAAACAAATATTATCTACTTAAAGGAATATTACAAAAAAAATGTTTGCGAGAATGTCAAACCGCAGTGTTACAACTATTTCTTCTTTACGTGAATTTGAATAAAAAAGTCATCTTAGTAAAACCAAATCTGTCTCTAGAAGATGTTTTAAGATAACGTAGTATTTGGGTTGAGAGATTGATGTAATAAATCTTCCCGACAAAATGTAGGTTACCTTGAAATGTTGAATGTAGTAAGGGTC
This sequence comes from Euplexia lucipara, assembly GCA_921972225.1. Lineage (NCBI taxonomy): Eukaryota > Metazoa > Arthropoda > Insecta > Lepidoptera > Noctuidae > Euplexia > Euplexia lucipara. The sequence continues at coordinate 14,892,166 of OV179148.1, forward strand.
AACGTTACCTCGGTATTTCACTAGGTTCCTCTTCTAATAACTCGTGTAGCGTTGAACATGATGTGGCTTGTGTTTTAGCTGCACAAACAAAATTTTGATTTACGGATGCGTTAACAGGTTTATTTTGTTACTCTTCTTTACGTTCATTTTGGAACGAAGCTCCTTATCGCGCGGTGTGAAAGGGGGCTAGACGGATAAAATTAAGACTAAAAGTTGTAACGACACTTTTTGCTATAGTTGTAAGCCGTGCGGCGTGCGCGTGTTTCTCTGCCAAACCAAAAGTTGTAACGAAGATAACCGGATGGGACGAAGTTCCTATCGATTGATTAGTGAAGGAATTTAAATTCCTTTACTTATCAATCGAAAGGAACTTTGTTTCATCCCTTGACACCTCTCAAGTTTTTTATCTTTTAATGTTCAACAATTTCATACTAGAGCTAATTACTTCAATGACTACAATATAATATGTACTCTTAGCAACGATCATCATCATCATTATATTTAAATATAATAATTGTAGAATATTGAGCCGCCAAGGTCTTTTTTATACGTCAGAATGTTCTCGTAAGTTTAAATCTTAGATACTCATACTCTTACTCACACTCGTAGGTACTTTAATAAAGTTTTACCTAATATGCGTTAAGTTATACGTACTTGAATACAATGGGGCTGTTTTAGCGACAGGTGGAACGGCACTACCAGCTGACAGGACGATAAGTGTGACTTGATCCCCTGTACTCCTCAATGCAGACACTGCATGTGCATGCGTTGAACCAATTAGTGATGTTTCTATACCCTAGAGTTAACAAAAACATTATAACACTTTGGGTAGTTAGTTATTGTGTGTGTACATTTTACTTACCTTCGTCTTTAACTACATGGCCAAATATACAGGTACAAACATACATATAGGTTGATACCTTCATCTGCGTATTTGTTTCAAGTCAAATCATTTCATCATTTATTTTATTGTCATTAATTAGTTCGTCTTCAATACTTACATCTTTATCTCTAACAGCCAAAATTTTATCTCCTAATCGTAATCTGCCGTCGTGGTGAGCGGCGCCACCTACGGCGATATGGGAAACAAAGATGCCTCCACCACCCGCAGCGTCGTCCGCTCCACCCGCTATTCCAAGGCCTAATCCGCGAACGCCTCGCCACAGTGTCACCACCCTAGGACGGCGAGCTCGACGCACTCGCTAATTGGAAGCAAATAAAGAAATTAAACTTTATATCGTAGAATCGTATCTCGTTTATAAGCTTTGACTATTGGAATGCTCAGATTTGGTCCGTCATTATTACTCTTAATATTTTCATAATCGGTGTTTATATACCTACATATGGCAAGATTTAACGTCAATAACTTTACACTACGGCTATTAAAAAATAAAAACCTAAGTAAAATACTATGACAATGTTGAGATTAAAATAAAAAAGAGCGAAAGGCTGATGCAATGTTGAGATTTGAAAAAAAGCGTAGATTTGCTTGATTTTATTACCAAAAGAACTTAAGACTTTTATCTAGATGACGTGTGCAATCGTTTATTTGATAAAAATGTACGCTCTTTTAATATTTCCAATATGCAAATAACGTTCCTGAAACCACCCTTAGTTTGAAGACTGTTATCTATTATAATAACTAAGTGAACAACAAGAAACGATGGCTTGATTTTGAAATTCTACTATTATATCTGTGTATGTATAATTTGGTTCAATTTAATTCAGTGCTGCTGGTAATATTTGCTTCAGGAATGTTTCAACTGGCGCAAAGCCAGCCTTTCTTCGTCAGCTGGTAGAATCAGGTTTTACAACTATTGTTGCACATACTGTACCTCTTTTATTCTCAGAAATCATTCAAAATTTCATAAATGTTGAATTTGTTATAAATTGCATATATTCATGGTTTATTTTCCTAGAATTCAAGTAATATCTAGTTGAAATTTCCGCGTTCATCCTTTCCTAGATAGAAATAAATTTTGTTTATTCCGTAAGTTCAAAATTGTATTGGGGACATGATTTTATTTGGATTCTGGTTTTTTAGTACCAAATTTCAGACATTAATTTTGTATTCACAATATTTAGTTGGGTAGGTATCTACTTCAAATACTAACACTTCTGTTTGACATCTATTGCCGTGGTAAAAAGGCTAGCCAGTCGTCAGTGATCTTTATAGTGATAGCAAAATCCTCACAAAAGCAAAATTAATAACAACTTTGGACCATTAAAATAAAAGCCGGAGACAAAATGTCTCTTTGTAGAATTTCACAGGGATCTCGTAAACAACTGCGCGGCAATCTCGCAGTCACACCATTAGTGAAACGACAAAAGTGCTAGTGAAGCGAAGTATAGAGCAACCAATTATACAAGAGCTTCTAAAGAGAGAGCAAGCAATGCTGAACTTACTAATCTAACGACGCCCCCGGCTTTTTGAAGAGCGTCAACTGCAACTGAATGCGGCACACCTTCCACGGAAATGTCGTTTACCTGCACAATATATCGGTTTAAGGACATATGACATACCTAAATACAATTTGTCAGTTACAGTTCACAAAATGGCAATTTGATTCCAATAGTCGTGAAATTGGGAATGGTTGTAATCTGTACTTGATTGTAATTTAATTACAATATTAATGGTAGATACTAGATTGAAATCGGAACGCGCTAAATAATTTAAACCAATTGAATTTATCATTGTTCTTTGTGACAGTAATACGAGTAAGTATCTACTTAAGTACGTTCATAATGTCTGTTTTTATTTAACTTTCCATGCTTAAACATAATACCACAAGACAGGATGCCATAGTCCGTACTAAACTAGAGGCTCAGTTAAATTCCGAGCATGCAAATTAGCAATGTTTTTCACGGGTTCTATGCATTCATTGCATTCATCTACCTAATTTACATTGTGAATACTATTGAATAAATAGAACAGTCAGATTTATTTTGTATGGAGTGTTATAGAATGAATATTTGTCGAGGCTCACTTAACACAATGTTGATTCAGTATGCAAAACGTTGCAAATCATTGAAACCAGTTTATATAACAAATCAACACCAGTGTGCTGACTTTATATTTTATCGGGATCGCAAAGTTATCCACATTTATGTTGCCTAACAAAACATGATTTTTAATAGCATTAATATACTTATTTTATTTACAACTAGCTGCTGCCCGCGACGTCGTCTGCGTGAAGGTTCTACAGCATCAAATACACCTACCTAAGATTCCAGTGTCGCTATAGCATTATAAGTTAACAACTTTTAAAATAGCATTAAAATATAAGTTACATGAAGAGAGTTTTTTTGTATTTTTTTTTTTGCAATTTTTAGTTTCTTTGTATGTAAAGAAAGTCTTTCAAAACTTGAAAGAATCATTGAAATCGGTTAACAATTGCAAAATAAGTTCTTTCTAAACCTATTAAAATAGACAGGCGTAATGTTATGGGAAATACATAAACCATGCACAGACATGTGACTGTAGCTATTGCAAGTAATTTGTTGTTATGCGTTGAAGAGTTCCATCGCCTGTCTTCTTCATCAGTTTTTCTTCACGAAATGATACTTGCTAAATGTAAATGCTTGATTTGTCACCAAAAAAAAATGTAAAAATTGGTACATGTTTTCCTATATTATTTGAGGAGTTCCCTCAATTCCTCGAAGATCCCTCATCAGATCTGAGGTTTAATACTAATAGGACCAACCTGGTAGTATACCCTATCAAATAAAAAATCGGTCCATAAATGGCGGAGTAATCGCGTAACAAACACACATAAAAAAACACCGTCGAATTGAGAACCTCCTCTTTTTTTTAAGTCGGTTAAAAATACGTTCAAAGGTATATACCTTATAACACTTCCCTATAAACTACGTTGATAATTATACTGCCAGGAGCCAAAATGTAAAGATAGTCAGGACTGGTGGCGCGAGAGCAAGCGACGTACAGGTGCCCGTGTGAGAAGCAACTCGTCCTGAGATCTACACCCGCTGCTCTGAGTATCGGCTCCTGCGATTTATGGATTGTCATCACTAAGCAAACACTCACGGGGAACTGTACGCGCTCGAACTGAATCGGGAAGCTATGAAGTATAAGGGGAATGCGTTGTATAAATACTGCCTTGCCGACGCCACAACCCGTAATAATTTCCACCTCAATGGTGTCTGTGGAGAGAGATGACTTTAAGGCACCACCCGTTACACAACTTTGGAGGAGATTTGTTCCTAAAAAGCATAATCGGGACGCCGACCTTCATTCAGTTTGATGGTATGCGCTGGAAGTCAACTTGCTGACAGGAAGTTCAAAAATTCCACGGGATAATGTGTGGTGTCATCTTGCTCGACGACAGTGCTTATCGACGTATAGACCACTTCATTCCCCTCAATGTCCGAGAGAATGCATTCGTTAATTGCTGCAGCATGATCATTTTTGGGCGCCAAAATGGCCCTCTCACACGAATTCTGCTGGTGCGTTATACGACTGATGTCCACGTACACACAGCGAATGAGTTCTTCGAAGCTGGATACCACTCTACCGAGAGACTCTGAAAGCACCGCCTGTCCACTTCTCTCTTCTGGTAGAGTGCCTTTGCCAAGACTTAGAAGGACATCGGAGAATTCTTGAGCGCGTGCAATGCCGCCGAGCCGAGCTCTTGTATTAATGGTCAAGCGCAGCGTACGAACTTGTGACCACAACGAAGATCGTTTCACCGAAGCATTCATCTCGTCAGCCTTCGATCCCCGCGTCAACTCGGGAAGCGTTTGCCTGAAATCGCCACTGAGCAGAACCGTGACACTACCCATCAAATGTTCGTTCCTGCAGATGCCCTGCAGGGTTCTGTCCACGGCCTCAACTGCCTTCCTTTTGAAAATCGTACACTGATACGATCCCATGTGATACGATCCGAACTCTGCTCAAGATTTTGAGGGTTTTGTTGGAACTTCAATTTGTCAAAACGAATTATACGATACAACTTTTATGAAAAAAATGCACAATGCCATCTATGAATTTTAAGAATAACTAACTACTAACCTCATCAACACGATCAAAATTTAAATTAATTTTCAAAAAGTGTTTATGTGTTTCTTGATTTGATTTTTATACATTCTCATAGATGGCGCTGATTCCCAATTGTCTTTATGCTACTAATATTCATTAAACTTTGTTTATCTGCCAAAGTTACTTAAATGGCGTAGTTTTTATAGTGTAAAGCTAGATAATAGCATAGCTTACTTAAAACCAACATTTAAATATGCGTCCTTTGATTACACGCTTCCACAGAATGAGTTAGAAGAATAAAGATTCACTGCTCCTCCCCCGTAGGTGATAGCAAACAGACAAACAGACAAAGATTCCAAAAAGTCACTTTTTGTCACCAGTTACGTTTTTCTAACAAAACCCACTTATTTTTCCTTGAAAATTCTCAATGTACAGTTTTTCTTTCGTTACTGTTTTATTATATGTAGATGAAAAAAATGCACAATGCCATCTATGAATTTAAAGAATAACTAACTACTAACCTCACCAACACGATCAAAATTTAAATTAATTTTCAAAAAGTGTTCATGTGTTACTTGATTTGATTTTTATACATTCTCATAGATGGCGCTGATTCCAAATTGTCTTTATACTACTAACATTCATTAAACTATGTTTCTCTGCCAAAGTTACTTAAATGGCGAAGTTTTTATAGTGTATAGCTAGATAATAGCATAGCTTACACAAAACCAACATTTAAATATGCGTCCTTTGATTACACGCCTCCACAGAATGAGTAAGAAGAATAAAGATTCACTGCTCCTCCCCCGTAGGTGATAGCGTGATAATATATAGCCTATGTGTTGACCCGACCTCTTAGTAATATTCATGCAAAATTTGAAGTAAATCCATGCAGTACTTTTTGAGTTCACCCCGGACATACATACAGACAAACAGACAAACAGACAAAAATTCTAAAAAGCCACTTTTTGTCACCAGTTACGTTTTTCTAACAAAACCCACTGATTTTTTCTTGAAAATTCTCTATGTACAGTTTTTCTGCCGTTACTGTTTTATTATATGTATAGATGACAGCCTAGTAGTGTGGTTTAGACGATGGGTTTTGGTAAAATATTTACTATTGAGTGTTTTGGTGAATTCACATAATTTACCCGTTAAACAAAAATAGCGTCAGGACCTACAACTGCAATCGTCGATTTGGAGCTATATATATTCAGATTGTCGGAGTATTCCCGTTTGAGCACCTATTTTTTGAGCACCTATGCATTTAGCACCAAAGGTATTCCCATTTCCCATAGGTTAATGCATAGGTGCTCAATAAATAGGTGCTCAATAAATAGGTGCTCAAACGGGAATACTCCAGATTGTCGCCATGTAAAAAGACATTTGAAGAAAACGGACGTCGTACGAAATTTTCCAGTACCGACGCGCGACGCAAGGCCGTGCTGAATGTTCGCCGTGCTTTGTCTTGTTGGACTGGCCTACTACCACCTGGGTTAAGTTACTTTACCTTCGCCAAGTCATTCCAGAAACTCTGCTGTTTAAAGCACTCGTTAAGTTATAGTTTTGTAAACTACTATTATAGGATCTAAACTGTTTATGACTCGTTTTTCAGTCGTGAATACGTTTCATTGAGATTCAAATTAAAAAAAAAACTTTACACGTTCACGTAGGTACTGTATTTTGTTTTTGTATTATAAGTGTGCAATTTTAATACCTATCGAACATTACAACTGATTTCAAAAAAACATTCATCTGCACTATTATTGAGTGCCATAAAATTGTGAGGTTTCTTTCATGAAGTCGCGGGTCGAGGCTAGTTCTTAGATTAACTATTACACATTCACGAATCCATTCCTCGTCCATGTGCCTACGGGTATATTCATAGGCAACGAAAATGCGATGGCCATTAGGGCTTTACTCTAATCCATTAGTTTCGTCATTCATTGAATGAGTCGTTAGTGTATACGCATTTATTTTCACCCGACTAAATAGATAGATAAAGTGAACAGTGGGCTCTGCCTCGGTAGTAATACTTTTACCTTGAGCAGGCAGCTTACGTAATATATTGAGGTTTTTTGTTACATTTGACATGTTGCCGATTGTAGATGAAATGATATTTATTTCCGTAAAAAGATTTTTATAAACACTTTTACACGTAATGTTTTAACCAGTAGATGAGGTCGGCGTTTCACTGTCTAACTACTCTCAGAAGAAACATCTAAAGGAACTTAAGAAAAAATCACAGTCTCTTTTAAACTCCAGACATTATCTTGGTCAAATCATGTAAGAACCATGCAGATAAGTGTCTGAAATGGTGGAGTGGGGAAAGAACCACACAGTAAGTAGGGACCAGATCAGCCTGTGCAAGCATTTATCAATATTCGGAACTTGAGGAACTCCACGTACACTATTCGATTATAATAAGTAGTCACTTTTAAACACTTTCAGAATAGCAGCAATGTGACATTATATTTATAAAAAGGTTCAGAAAGCAACACCGGGCACAGATAGGGGATAATGTATGATTATTTTTTCCTTACTTTGACATCGAAGTTTTGGTTTAAATCCGGACAAGTAATTACTTCTTCTTTCTTTTTTTCGATACTTTAAATTAACATAATATTAATTATTTTATTTATTTAGGTTAGACTGTTTCAATGAAAGACATGGCAGTTGTATAATAAATTGATTCGTCGTTCTAATCGTGCAGTCTTTTAAGGTTTTTTTACCTGAAGTTGCTCAGTAGAAACCCAGACGCCAGAATTTGTTCCCTTTTGTTGCCAATAGACCCGCTTCCTCGCTTCCTTTTTTTTAATAACTTGCAACTTAAAAATAACGAATTAAATTTGGGTGAACCACACTTCAACAAATTAACACACGTCTCAACAACTAACTATGTACTTACTACTAGTAGTATAATTACAGTGTAATCTGCAATAGTTAGACACTATAATAACAATTTTGGGACAGGATCTTATCTACCAGTATAATTTATTAGCTACCTCACTCAGTAGGGAATTACTGCCCAACCATGTCACAGCGAAACTCACTTCGGTAAAACAATTAATACTTAGGTATTTATTGAAGAAAATAATAATAGTTGAGATTTATTACACAATATACATTTTTATTTGTGGTACATCATTACATTTTCACCTGTTATGTTTAAGTTCATGTAATAGAGAGAGCCTTGTTCCCAAAGGAACCTTTTTTGTTATCAATGTATATTCTTTTTTTTTTGTTTTTGAAAATATGATGAAAAATAAAAAAAATATTAATATACCTATATGTTCTGTTGTTGTTTGTCAAGGAAATGAAGTGGTTGTCATTTGCCCTTATTCCACGTTCATGGTCTCCCAGAGACATTGAGCAGTCTCCAGCAACAAACCTATTGCCATCAATCGGGCGCAATCCTGATGTCGGTCTGTTGGGAAGTTCTAGATTGCAATGCTCAATGAGGCTTTACCCGACCCGGGGATCCAATCAGGGACCTCATGCTCAGCAGTAGTACTGGCAACCTCTAGGCCAACAAGTTATACTGCTAAGCAGGTACGTAGGACTATCCAACTAGAGTTTTCTTAGTGACATCATGAAGTCTGAGAATTCATAAAAAATGAGAATTCTACTTGCATGCAGCATAGTTTTAGAGTTGCCCTTACTTTTTATAAATATTTTTAGTGTTTTTGCCTGACAAAAGTAACATGAAAATAATATGATCTGCAATTTTCCGGTAGCCGTCTGTTTTTTTCATTATTCTTAAACATAACTGGCAAAATGTACTATGGAGGTTCGTTACTCTGTATTATATCTCTCGTGATGTTACGTCATGTTTAATTTGAACTAAATGGAGAAGTTTATTTTTTATTAAATCTTAGTTTACATTTTTATTGCATTAAGGATTTTAGTCCATAGATTTCTGTGATTTAACCGATTAAAATGTAAGTCATCAGGACTTACATTTTAATCTGATAAAATAAAATGAAACAAAATAAGTAATGTTAATTTTTTACCATTTCTGAGAACACAAAACATATTAATATAGCAAAAATAACAATATTATTATTATAGTCTTACTAATATTGGACTTCTAACATTTAATTATCCAGTTTGAGAATTTTAGTAAATACCAACTACTGAGTACAATGTCCTTGTGTAAGGTCAAAGCCGCACTTGACCGAACTCTGTTCAATTAGCACTTTCATTATTATATCCTTTTATAATTAAAATATCAACGCCTGAGATCAGATTTACTTTGAAACTGCTTTGAAAATTAACCCTTGCGAAGTTTGGCCGACACTTAATAGCCATATCTCTGAGCTCCGTAACAGTAACATAAAGTACAGCTATTTACTTTAATCTGTTGCTGTTAATCTGCCCCTTCATTCCATCTAGTTCTATCGTAACTCAGTTTGAAACACCGGGGCATTTATCATTTATTTATGAGGTTGGCAGTTAACAATCGAACGGAAAAACAAGGTACGGAAAACAGGTATTTAGAGTCCATAAAAATATTAAATTTTATCAGAACCTGTCATAATATTAAATATTCGACCTTATACAGAATTTCATTAAAAAAAGAAAAGTTTCGTGAACGTCGTGTAAGTTGGTTCAATGGAGAGTATTTTAAATAGCTGTGCGAAGAAAAGTCAGTTTCATATTTTCTAACAGGATATTCTGTTGTTTTTTGGCGGAAAATATTTGCGTGTCATTTTATAAAATTGGATACTGGGAATGACATAAATTTATTGTCGCCTTATCATTTTTCCGTTAAGTCTTTCCCGTTCTGTTCCTTTGTTCTCTGCGGAAATAAGCGGCACACAGTATATTCCCAGGATATTGATCCTGACAATTACATTATTTATTATAAGCTCGGCGTAAGAGAGGTTTAAACGAATAAGGTTGTTGCTAGCCAAAGAAATAATGCTTATTACGAAGACGACACAATGAATTGTAAATCATTTCATGTATTGGTTATTAGGAAATATTGTTACTTATGCAGAAGATTTATAAATTATTATTCGTAACATAACATTGTGGCTGTAATGTAATGTAAGTGTACCTCATGCTTTATGTCCCATGAAATAGGGGGCGAACGAGTTGCTATCAATCGGCACTACACACACACTACTGTGAAATTCTAGATAGAAATACTCGTAACACTTTGCCCGACCTGGGAATCAAACCCGGGACCACATGCTCAGCAGTAGCACTAGCGACTACTTAACAAGTCCATCGAGGCAATAAATATTCAGTTCATTATTCTAATAAACGCACGGATGTACGAATTAAGAAAGCGATTTTTTATTAAAATACAAGCCTGAAATTACATAGTTGAAGATGCCGTTCTAATTTGATTATACAACTTTAAGACCAATTATTAAATAATGCGGTATTTTATGCTCACAAAATCTTTCCCTAAAAGCCTTATTATAATTCGGAACGGTTCGGCACCAAATTGAAGACCATTGTTAGTTTGAATCCAATTCTTTCAATAGCTTAGGCATTTTATTTCTGTCTTGGAAAGTTTCTGACATTGTTCTGAGTTACCGCCGAGTGTCGTCTGAATTTTCTGATTACTACATTGTGTTTGCATCTGTATGTAACTTAAGTATGAACGTAATGTATTTAGGTATCGTTTTTTTTACAGCCAACTTTCAAGCAATCAGAAGTTAGACTTATTTTACTGCTGTACAGTGCTCATATACTTTTTATCGAAATCTCAACTCAATACTTGGTGACTTAAATTTATGACGTTAATTTGCTTAGTAATTAATTAACGTGGAGTAAAATTATGCAAACTTAGTCAACGAAAAATGTAAAGCAAATCCGGAGTGTATACTTACTATGCGTTTCAAATGAGAATAGGAACGTCAATGACCTCTATCTGTCAGATGTCACTGATTTGTGATTTGACAGGCCTGTTGGTCTAGTAGTTAGTGACCCTGACTGCTATGCCGGAGGTTGTGGGTTCGATTCCCACCCAGGACAAATGTTTGTGTGATGAGCACGATCATTTGTTCTGTGTCTGGGTGTAATTTATCTATAATATGTATGTATTAAGAAATATATAAGTATGTTTATCAGCTATTTAGTACCCATAACACAAGCTCTCAAGCTTAACTTGGGACTAAATGGCGTTGTGTGAAAAGCTGTGGAATATTTATTTATTTATTTTATCTAAACTAAAAAATACAATAACTTGTTTTGGTTGTCTATGGAACACCCATTCAGTTTAGACAAAGAGTAAAGGCTAAATAGTCATTGAGTTTGGACGTAAAATTGACAATAGAACCAAAAATACCTTTAAAAAAATCTAACTAGTGAAACTAAACAATATATTAGAAAATTCCTTCTCAAATTCAGATAAAATTTTACCTAGTTTACTCGACCTTGTTGCTAATATTTGTTTAGTTCCCGATCCGTGGGCGAGAAAAGGGTGACTATCTAGCTATACTAATTTGCTAGAAGTTCACGCCAGGGTAACTGATCCGTCTACCTATGTTTAACATGTTATGGTCGTTCGTTGCCTCTACAAATTTACATACACCTATGTTACGTTTACGAGGTGATCTATTTTTAGATATGGACCACAGAGCTTTCACGAAGGTCTATGAAAAGGTTTGTGGTAAAGAGAGGTAAAACATTTTACGATCGAATTTGCTACAGGTGAACAATGTGACATACAGAAAGTTTCTTATATCACGTAATACATTTTGACATGGTGTAAACAATTTTTACTGTTAGACTAACTATGAAATCACATTAAATAAATCGACTGTTTTGTACAATTTGTGTAAGTATTAAACTATTTGCATTAAACAGCAAAAAAAGACATTATATAGGTTAGGATGTCAATAAGAAATAAGTTGCTCTGATTTTTATTTCAAGTATCATCTAAGAAAGGAATTCAGAGGAATGATTTATGGCGGACATCAATAATTTATAGCCCTGCAATACTCACTTGTAATAAAATATCGCCTATTTGCAATCTCCCATCTTTTTGCGCCGCTCCTCCAACTGCTAGCCGTGTTATGCTGACGTCACTGCCAGTTTCCCCGCCCGCTATGCTGAGGCCGAGGCCACTCGCACCCCGTTCCAATGTCACATCAGCTGTCTCCCACACTGCTTCGCTGTCTGCATCCGAAGGACACTGCCAACAATGACGTATTGTGAGATAAGCGAGAAATGTGTTGGGTGATGGCGTGTTTGTGAATTGTTGCAGTTTTTTGACGCATTCGTCATTATTGTAGCGCACAACAGTGAACTGGTCAAACTTAGTACTTACGAAATTTCAATAGAATGCGATACCAGCTTATGTGTATTATGTTATCACTGACAAGCAGTCTATGATATAATAACATAAGGAGTTACTAAGGACATTAATAAAGTACTTAACCACTCATATGCCGTAATTATAGAAACAAATTAAAAAGCAATCGTATCTCGCGTGGATCCACGTTAAATACATAATTAAGCATTTATTTTATAACATTGCGATAGGTACTCGTGTTTACTAAGTAATTTATTAATTTGGTTAACCTATATTAATAAGGACTTTTTACTCTTAATCTTTCTCATACAAGTGATCCTTCTCTTCGTTCCTTGTATAAAAAAACCTCATATAATACATTTTCCACTCATGAAATAGGCACAAAATGTTAACGAATAAATAGGTACTCGAAAAACATAATACAGATTATGTTTTTAGAAAACCGACTTGTGATAGATCAATTTGTGTAATTAAAACTGGCAATCGAAGCAAACTAACATCAAAACAAATAAGAAACGAAATAAATAAAAGCTAAACAAAACATAAATATATACCGAAAGCTAAAGGACTTTTACTGTTCTCTTAACCCAAAGAACCGAATAAGGGAACTAAACAAACAAAATAACCTCTCAAACTTAACTAAAACACACTGAACATAACAGTTTCGTGAGTAATACGGAGCTATTGGTTTATAAGGCTGCAAGTTGTAGTCGAAAGTCAAAGTCAAAGTCAAATAATTTATTTCAATGGCCTATTTGACAACATTTTAGTTTTTAGTCCCTAATCTAGATTACAAGAAAATATTCTACACGTATTTATTCTTTTTTCACGTAATCAAAAAATAGCAGCGATACATCGCGTTAAAATGTCGCATGACGTCACTAGCCAGTACAGTTTATACTAGAAGACGACGAATGACGTTACAAGCCCCCTCTCCTCAACTTTAATGCGTTTATTAAATATAGATCGTTTACACACACATACTTTATTTTAGACTAAGTGTCAAATTGGGTGGATTTTGAAGAAATGTAATACAATAAAGTGGGGTGTCCGATATCTGCAACAATTACTCCTAGGTGTCCAATATCTGCAACAATTACTCCTATGACTTACTATGCAGTGGGACAGTAACTGTCCCACTGCATGACGAAGGCCTCGTCTCATACAGAGAAGGCTCGAGCATTGATAAACACGCTTGCTCAAGGCGGATTGGCGATTTCAAACTTATATTAACTATAAGTCCAGGTTTCCTCACGATGTTTTCCTTCACCAGGCGTCTTAACGTCTGGACAATCACGACATTAAGACTTACTAAATGATAAAAAAATGATAAAATACTATTTATTTCTGCAAATAGGTTTTCACAGACACTTTTAAATGTCATTTTTTTACCAAGTAGATGAGATTGGTGTTTCACTATTTGACTACTCTGAGAAGAAACACCAAAAGAAACTCAGAGGTCTTAGTCTCTTTTAAAGTCCAGACATTATCTTGGTCAAATCGTGAAAGAAACATGTAGATTAGTGTCTGAAATGTTCGTTTGAGGAAAGAACCACACAGATATGAGGGGACCAGATCATTCAGTGCAAGAATGTTCCAATTACTCATAAAACAAAATAAACATTTTGAATTCAGCGCCATCTAGAAGAAAAATTTGCGACAGCATGTGGGAGAATTATTAATATTCTATTATTTTTAAGAAACATTAACGTATTTTTTCAAAGTAACTTGTGATTAAAGAGTAAGTCTATTGACCACTTACTCCCCGCCACTGACAAGCAAGCCAGATTATAAAAGAGAGCGCAATACGCTCTGCCGGGCAGATATTGTTTGACTTTGGACTCGGCAGGACAGTCTTGAACAGTCAGGTACGTTGTGGTTAAAATGTTTTATTGCTGTATATGCTGTTATTATTGGTGTTGCTATGAATTGTTATTATGATGTTGAATAAATGTGATTATGTTGTATTCTTAAGTACTGATGATTATTATTACTAATTTATTGTGTTCTTATGATGCAATAATATTATATTGCAAATATTTACATGTTAATATACTCCTTTGAAAATAAACGATCTAAAATCGTAAATGCTTATATTCTTTTTGTATTTTCCCACATCAGAAGTGAGATCGAGTGCCCATATATTATACTAACACATTTTCACTTTGTTTGAGCTTCAGGTACGATGTCAAACTACGAGCACAACGGTGCTGCCGACTTTCCTGAAACTGCTGATGTCACTTCTAACGAAAACTTGCGGTCTCCGATTCTTGGCACGCGGGCCAGATGGCAGCGGCTGCAAGAGAACCAGGACGCACAACCTGGCCCCTGCTCGAATCAGAGCAGACCTTCGTGCTCAACGAATCGGGAACCTGATAATCAGGGCAGTAACTCGGTTCCCCTTGATTTTATGAAAACCATGATGAAAGAGATGATGAATACATTTCTTCAGGCTACAGGCACTGCTTCAACGGCACAAGTCCATCCATTACCACGTGCAAGAAATTTAGATAATGTGTATCTACCTCCTTTTGATCCCGATGATCGCACAGATACCATACAAATTTGGTGTCGTCATGTTGATGATTTGAAGTCTGAATATCAACTTAACGAGCGGGAAACTTTAAACCTTGCTAGGAAAAACTTAAAAGGGCGTGCTGCCGATTGGGCACGTCGCAACTATACAACCCTGACTAATTGGGACGAAATAAAATCTAATCTCATTCAAACATTTTCAGACGAAACACGATATTATGATGACCTCACTGCTTTCATGGAGTATACGACCGACAAAGCAAGCACTTTGGCTGAATATGCATCCCGTAAATGGGAGCTGGCGAAAAAGGCTGTTGGTGTTAAGGTGACGGAGCTGCATTTGGTGGACGCCGTGATATCAGGTGTGTTGGACTTTCGTATAAGATCAGATTTGTTACGGTTGACTCCTAAAACGTTGCCTCAATTGATACAGAACTTAAATTCCTATAAACGTAAACACCCAGCTCATGATTCCGCTGATCACAATGTTCCTTCTAAAAAGACTAAATATAACTCGCGAGATTATAAATTCAAGCGTTGTCAAAAGTGTTTTAAGGTGGGTCATTTGCAAAGGGACTGTCGTACTCGTACGAATACAGATACTTCCACTGATAGTGCTGCTAAAAGTCAATCTAATAAGACCCCTAATCAAAATGACCAAAATCATGCCGTGCCAACTGGTGTAACCCCTAAAGCTCGCGTACTATGTACCTTTTGCAAAAAATCGGGTCACAAGTTTGAAAATTGCTTCAAACGTTTAAATTCTCAACCGAAGTCTGAAAAATCGGTTAATTCTTTAATGGTTGCTAACAACCGTTCCACGATTGGCAAAATCGATGGTCGCGACTTTTCCTGTCTCATTGACAGTGGTGCCGAGTGCTCATTAATGCGTGAGAGTATTGGTGATTCCACCAGTGGCAAAATATCTTTTAAAAGTACAATGTTACGTGGAGTTGGAGAAAATACATTCTGTTCTACTCGCATTAAGACTAGTCGGATTTGTATTGATGACCTGAATTTGGAGCTGGAGCTTGTACTGGTGCCGGATCACTTTATCCAATATGACATTCTTTTGGGTGAAAATCTTTTTAACATTCCTGGTATACAAATAGTATTGTCTAATTCTAAAACCAAAATTTCTAAAACGTTTTACAACATCAATTTGGTTGAAAAAATTGATTTGGAAACCTGTGTTGATACTGATGTCGAGTTAATTCCTAGAGATGATTTATTTAATATATTGAAATCCTATCAAGACCTATTTACATCGGGAAATTCCGTAACGCAAATAAATACAGGAAAACTGACAATTAAATTAAAAAATCCAGCTAAGACCGTACAAAGACGCCCATATCGCCTTGCCCCCATCGAACGAGAGAATGTTAAAAGGATTGTACAAGATCTAAAAGATAATGGAATTATTCGTGATAGTAACTCCCCTTTCTCTAGTCCTATTTTACTGGTTCAAAAAAAAGATGGTAGCGACAGGCTCTGTGTTGACTACAGGGAACTTAATAGTAATACTGTTAGAGATCATTACCCTCTTCCACTGATTGATGACCATATTGGTAAACTCGTGAATGCCAAGTTTTTCACTATATTAGACATGGCTGCGGGTTTTCACCAAATACCTATAGCTCCCGACTCCACTGAAAAGACTGCATTTGTCACACCTGATGGGCAATACGAGTTTTTGCGTATGCCCTTCGGATTGTGTAATGCACCATCCGTTTTTCAGAGGGCCATCAATACAGCTCTGAAAACGTATGTAGATGTATTTGTATTGATTTACATTGATGATGTAATTATTTTTTCCAACTCTGTGCATGAAGGACTGGATAATTTGAGAAAAGTTCTTGATTCTTTAAAAGCGGCCGGTTTTTCTTTAAATATAAAGAAATGTAAATTTCTCAAGAAAGAAATTGAATATTTAGGTCGAATTATTTCTAATGGTACAGTTAGACCTAGTCCTGGGAAAGTACAAGCCCTTATAGAGAGTCCTGTCCCTCAGACAGTAAAACAAGTTCGCCAATTTTGTGGCCTTGCAGGATATTTTAGGAAATTTGTACCAAACTTTTCTCAAACGATGAGTCCTTTGTATAATTTAACCAAGGCCGATACAAAGTGGAACTGGACGTCAAGACATGATAGGGCAAGAGAAGAAGTTATTAAATACCTCTCTTCTGAGCCAACTTTGTCCTTGTTCGATCCAAATAAATCTATTGAACTTCATACTGACGCCAGTTCCTCTGGTTTTGGGGCTGTTCTCTTTCAAAAACACGATGCTCAACTTAGGGTCGTAGAGTATTTCAGTATGCGCACCACCGACACCGAAAAACGATATCATTCGTACGAGCTTGAAACTTTGGCAGTGGTTAAAGCCATAAAACATTTTAGACATTATCTGTTTGGTAGAGGTTTTAAGCTCGTCACGGATTGTAATTCTTTGAAAGCGTCTAGAAATAAGAAGGAACTTTTGCCCCGTGTTCATCGATGGTGGGCATATTTGCAGTCATTCGATTTTGAGATTGAGTATCGCAAAGGAGAACGCATGCCACACGTAGATTTTCTAAGCCGAAACCCCACAATTCTCAACATAAGTAATGTTATAAATTACAATGATTGGTTAGAAACTGAACAACAAAATGATTTCGAAACCAAAAATTTGATAGATTCAATTAAAAATGCTACAATAGATAAAAATTTAGCTAGCAGTTACGAAATCCTAAATAATTTACTGTATCGAATATATAATACAAAGGATAACAAGACGAAAAAATCTTTGTTTGTCCCAAAATCGTATAGATGGCATTTAATTCAGTTGTATCATGACTCCCTTAAACATTTGGGCTGGGAAAAAACCCTAGAAAAGATACGCGAACAGTTTTGGTTTCCAAATATGTCTAAAAATGTGCGTAAGTATGTTGAGAACTGCCTCACTTGTAAAATCAATAAGAGTCAGTCTGGGTCTCGTCAAGTTACTCTACATCCCATCGATAAAGTACCTGTGCCTTTTCATACTGTGCATATGGATACTACGGGCAAACTAACAGGCAATAAAATCAAAAAACAATATGCCGTAGTTTTCATTGATGCCTTTACTAAGTATTGTCTGATAAAACCTGTGACTAACCTAACCGCAAATGCTACCGTTAACTGCCTTAAAGATCTCGTTTTTACCTTTGGGACACCCAAAAGGATAATTTGTGATCAAGCGGCATCTTATACAGGAAAAGAATTACGAACTTTTTGCCAAAACTGGTCAATTGAATTACATTTTATAGCAACTGGTGTCAGCCGAGCAAATGGCCAGGTTGAAAGACTAATGAAGGTCCTCACTGACTGTTTCACGGTAGTCGAAAATACCACCCGAAGAAGCTGGAAGGATGCTGTTGGCGAAGTCCAGCTCGCAATAAATTGCACATTTAATAAAACCACTGGACAAACTCCCTTTCAGCTTCTAATGGGTTGCAATCGGTCGCCGCCAGCCATTTCTGCCCTTGTTAATGATGTTGAACGCTTGGACCTCAATGCTTCACGAGAAATTGCAAAACGTCTCATGGACGAACGCGCGCTGGTACAAAAGCTTCAATTTGATAAAAACAAAGCAAAAGTTGTCCCATTTAAAATCGGTGACATTGTTTTGATAAAGCAAAATCCACGCGCTATTATGAAACTCGATAGTAAATATAAGGGTCCATGCGTTATAACTAAAGTTCATGATAACGAACGATATACTGTAAAAGTAAATAGTACTGGAAATGATTTGTATGTTTCTCATGAAAATCTGAGACTTGTGTCTCCAGACATGGGCTGTGAACTGACTGAATCACTAGATTCAGGGAATTAGTGACTTTTTGCCTCGTACGCAACCATAACATTCTGGCCAGGTGTTGGATGAGTGCTTGGTAAAGTGTATACTATTTTGGCCTTATGGTATTATTTTCAGAGGCCATTTTATTTATGCCGCGCCTTATACAAGGCTTTTTACCGAGGCAGTGTTACCTATCACATATTTTTATGCCGCGCCTTACACAAGGCTTTTTACCGAGGCAATATTTACAATGTGATTTATGCCGCGCCTTCATTGTAAGGCTTTTTACCGAGGCAATGTTATCACGCAATTTATGCCGCGCCTTCATGTAAGGCTTTTTACCGAGGCAATGTTATCACGCAATTTATGCCGCGCCTTCATGTAAGGCTTTTTACCGAGGCAATCATGTTTTAGTTAGACTGTATCTACAGGAGCGAGGTTTTTACCGAGGCCACCTTATGGTGATTATTTTTGATTATTATATTTTTGTAATTAAGATATTTAATTTTAATTCATAAAATGTTGCCACTTACTTTGTTACCATTACACTATGTTATTGTTATTCACGAGCCATGCCGGCTGCTCGTCAGAATGGCCGTGTGGGAGAATTATTAATATTCTATTATTTTTAAGAAACATTAACGTATTTTTTCAAAGTAACTTGTGATTAAAGAGTAAGTCTATTGACCACTTACTCCCCGCCACTGACAAGCAAGCCAGATTATAAAAGAGAGCGCAATACGCTCTGCCGGGCAGATATTGTTTGACTTTGGACTCGGCAGGACAGTCTTGAACAGTCAGGTACGTTGTGGTTAAAATGTTTTATTGCTGTATATGCTGTTATTATTGGTGTTGCTATGAATTGTTATTATGATGTTGAATAAATGTGATTATGTTGTATTCTTAAGTACTGATGATTATTATTACTAATTTATTGTGTTCTTATGTTGCAATAATATTATATTGCAAATATTTATAATCGATAAATTGGTTTTCCTAGAGAGTTTGTGATAGAGTTTTCCTCCCGGAATTCGGACTGTAAAAAGCGAAATGTTATAAAGTTCACAAATATTTTACCTATTTGGAATATAAATTGTTTATTTCTGTTTGATAAAAAAAAACAATAACGTGTAAAATAAGTCTATTTTCGAAAGTCTGTGGCTTGGGTTGTTTTTTATCTTTTATTGTTATTTGCCGCCAACTTCCTAAACTAGGATTATTTTATACCATTTTAGTGCTTTATCGTAAAGTCGGTGGTTATTATTTTTTAAGTTTTTTTTTTTAGTTTTATCGTTGTTATTACTTCCCGTGAATTTTATGTTAAAACCAAACCACTAAATCCGTTTTGGAAAAATATTACTGATGTATAGTTGCAAAGAAAACTAATAAAAGCTATAAAACGTTTTTATATTGAAATCTCTTTCTTCTATATTTTAGAAAAAAAAAACACTGATTGTTATTTGACTTATCTCTATACGAGTATATACCCTCGTAACACACATAACAAATAAATACAATTGAATAAGCTGCTCCTCCTTTTGAGTAAGTCGGTTAAAACAATTGTCTTAGTGTTATAATACTAAGATTAAGATTAAAGATTAAAGATACCGGGTTGCGGATAATAGATCCGCAACTTCACGTCAAAGCGCGTTAATTTTGCGTATGGGCTATAATTTACCACGCGAGCCCAGTGCGAATTGGTAGATGTCACATGTCTTCAAAATTTAGTTATTCTCTTAAACTTATAATTAATATCAAGCCTTCATAAAGTAATCAAAGAACTTAATTTACTTGTGTGGTTGTGTTTGTTTTTATTTTAGGTGAGAGGTTTCAAAAACAACAAATTACGTAAATACAAACACAACACACACACACACATCACACACATCGTACATTTAAAAGTCACGTTTCGTAATAACCTAACACTTTTCTTTTTGCTGTTGGTGATTTAGAAGGGGCATTTTTGGTGCATTTAATAGAACCGAAAAAGTCAATTAAATTTATAGACAAACTATTAAATATACCTATCGTTTTGTATGGGCCTTCAACCCAGGATCTCAAAAGCTCAGCAATAGTGTTTGCGACGCAGTTAAAAGACAATTGTTTTAACCGACTTACTAAAAAGGAGGAGCGCCGAATGCCCAGGTTGGGTAAAGTGTTACTTAGTATTATAATACTAAGTAACATTTTACCCAACCTGGGCATTCAACCTAGGATCTCAAGCCCATTTGGAAGTTGTCCGAAGCACGACACGACCGAAATCCGAATCCGCTGTCTTCTGTGAGCAATTTCTCAAGAATTATACATCGGCTTTACAGTAATAAGAAGGGTCTTGGAATATCAATATTTTCAACGAGTGGGGTAGATTAAGGAAAACTGCAAAATTTTCCTGTTAGATATAAATTGTCTATTATAGACCGACCGGTTGGGTTCCCATAAAAAATGTAAATATTTGCATAGTTAAACTGATAGATAATAAAGTTTTAACATCAACTGAACAAAATAATAAGAAAGGTGATCGTACTTCTAACGTTCGTCGAAAAAGCAATTCTGTACCTATCTTAGGTATGTCTTTTTATAGGTAGTTCTGTTTTTTTTCTGCCGTAAGTATTTCAAGTATTTCAAGAATGGAATACGGTTATTCCATTTTTGAAAAAATTTAAAAACATCTGTGCTATTCTGTAAAAACCGCCGCTTGAAATTGTAGGTGGAGTAAAGACGAGTTCTTGAGTTTAGATTTCAATGTTAATATAAATATTTTTATTACTTTTTTTTTTCTTGGTATAGTGGAGTGTGGTAGCTAACACGTGACAATCATTCTGAAATGTAATATTTTACAAAGTGTATAAACTTTAGTGCTATTTATTGAGCATTTCATTGTACACAGATATGTTGCTGGGAAGTTTGTTCCGCCACTACTTCTTCCCATCAAAAACACTAGGAAGTGGCGAAGGGTGGGCCGTTTTTGGGGGACTGTCTTTATACATTTTTATTTGACGTTCAAAAAGTGCTGATTCTCAGCCTAGTTTAAATAAAAACTTTTGATTTTTTTTTTATTTTGATTTTGACTAATTGTTCTGTCTTTCTATACAAATGCTAATTGACAGTTCATTTCAGTTTTCACGAGGTGATTTTTACTTAATAGACCGGAAGTATTAAAAGTAGGTAAGTGCTAAACATTTCTTTTATTTTCGTATTTAGTTTGCTGTAAACAAGTAGATAGTAGTCTATTTATGTTTATCACAGAAAACCATCATGAGAATAAGTGGTTTGAACAGCTTGAAGAAACTACAAAGGTATTGACCCTCCCATGCGACAGCGCTTGTCCCTTCAAGTTTGAATGGCGTAGGCAACGACGGATGTAAGCGGTCGAAGTTCAATCGAACAATCTGGCGAGAGACCGAAAGTTTACGCTTTGAAAAGAAAGCTTAATTATTGTGGTCATATAATGTTTGTAATTTAATGACTAAGTACTATTATTTGACATTAGTAATCTAATTTAATTGTTATTATTTTGAAATTTAATTATTATTATTATTTTTATTTGACATTTGTAATTTAATATTGGGACATTTATTGAAATCATACTTTCTTTTTTTCCTTATGTACATAGCAATTTAATAATTTTGTTGAATTTTTTTTGTTATAGTATTTTAAATCATTGCTTTTGTTACAAAATTTGCATGCCTAATTTAGGAGGCGGAATATGAAGTTCAAATGTTTACCTATGCCTTCTCAACATCTGTAAAATACCATATTTCAGGCAAATAAATGAATCTGAATCTGAATCTGAATCTAAAGGGTAGTAATTTATGTTCAATTCAACCTTTTGATTTAGATCATTTTAGGCAAATTATAGTAAGAAAGAAAATACATTTATTGGCAACAGCTGGATACACGCACAGTTAAAACATAACAACACAAAAAAAGAGACACAAAAGTGGCATGTCTCACGGCTGCCTGCGCCAGAAGGGTCAGCTGTAATGTCAGAGAGGTGCTGAGATGCTGCCTGACGCTGATTTTCAAATGCACCTTTAGGACATTATAGGTGATCTTGGTACTACTAGCTGTGTCAGGGCTTCAAGTGGTGATTATTTTGCCTGAACATATTAAAAGACCAGTGACCCACTTTAGACCTGGATTGAAAAAACTGGAAGTCATGAGGAGAGGCCTTTGTTTAGCAGTGGGATGTTGCAGGCTATCAGTATTAGTTTTAGTACCTATTTAGGTACCGTACTAGAACAATATTTATTTGAAAAAATCTTTAGCAATTTCTTAGCATCTAGAATCAGTCCGCAGTCCAGTTTTGTGCCTGAGATGGCAATACGCCGTCTATAATATAAATGAATGTACCTGCTGCAGGTATACCTCTGTCTAACTCTTCGAGAATAACAGGTTTGACGTTTGGTAAGTCTCCTACTCAGGCCCTTAAACTAGTCTACACAGCTTATACCCAGTCTTTGCATTGCAGGGACGTTATATACATACACTTACGGTAAAATAAGACTATGAGTGAATTAACCAAGAAATGTTTATCTTTACTCGACTATTATATGATATCTCGTTGTTCTATTGGTCTCAAGCGCTATTGATGAGTATGAGAATAGATCCCCAGGTTGGTAAAGTGTTATTGAGTTTTTCCATACGGAAGCTTGGAGTCTAAGATTGTGTTCGAAGAATTGCAATCGGTTCATACTTGATCATCATCATCTGCCAAGCCCCTACCATGTTGGGGTTAGCTTCCAGTTTAACTGGATGCAGCTAATACCAGTGTTTTACATGAAACGACTGCCCATCTGACATCCACAATCCAGTGTCTAAGTAACCCCCCCCCCCCCCCCCCCTTGGGTAAACTGGTTGTTGGCCTATTGGGCTTCTGACTACTTGTTACCACTTTCAAAGATCTACAAATGACAGCCGGAATCAACAGCTTAACGTGCTTTCCGAGGCACCTATCCACGGTTCGACCTCGTCAAGCGTTGCTGAACCTTTGATTGCCTCGTGCGGCTGTTATTACTAAGCCGCTATCTCACTCTTCATTATACGGGACTAAAACATAACGGGTAAAATGTGAGTATAATACTACAGGTACAGACGCCATCCCATCAAATTTTCCCAATTGAATATGAACCTTACACTGTTTGACATAAAGTTGATAACCGGTCAAAGAAATTTGACACATTGGGGCAACTTGATGTGCTGGCGTCTGTTGTTTCTCTGGATTTATCTTTCGCGGATAACAGGTAAAATGTAATGTTATGTTATAAAACAAATAATTCACTACGTAAGAGTATTTAGTTAACTATTGTGTAATCAGAACAACAATAATAATTATTCAGAGCTTAAATTATACTTCTCCAACGTTGGGATAAGTTTAAAATATGCAGCGTGATGCATATTTTGCGGCTTGGCCCCAACGTTTTAATAATAACTTTTAAATAGTGAAATCCGTGAGTGATTGAGAAGGATTAAAACCATTTAAGCGTGACCACCACCGACAAAATTCAATATGGCTGGACGTATTTTTGTTTTTTGAGTGCGCCGAAAAGAATATGCGTGGTTTATCAGCCTATACTACTACTACTTTTTGTGCAGTAGGTATGTGACTAACCTGCAGGCCTGGCCATATTACTAATTCTATTTCTATTCTATTTCTATTATAGAAAGAAAATGGCGTATTTGGAATCAGCTGTTTGTCAACTGTCAAGTGTATTTAATTTTCAGCCTTATTACAAATTCTACTCGTTAACACTTGACAGGGAGAAATTATTTGTAGAAACTTTCTACAAATAATTTCTCTCTGTTTAAATATTATATTTGGCAAACCTTTTGACAATAATCGGGTACAAATCCTGACTCCAGGCAAACTCAATCACGTCTGCCAAACAAGAGAATCAAACCTACCTCATGCTCAGTTGTAGCAATAGGGTTTACAACCATGGGCTAAGACCAACAAGCAAATTAAAACAGTTAGTTAATATGGATGCCAGGGTTGCCCGCGAAATACAATTTTTATTCTTGTGCGTTTTTGAAATTTACCGGTCAGTGTCATATTGTATGTTGAATAAAATATGATTCTGGACCGTAACAAATATGGTTTATCTGAGTTTAAATAAATTTAATCCCATTAAATGATTTTTTCATATAATAATCATTTAATGTAAAATCTACTGAATGGGTTTTAATAAAATTTGGTATGGAGTTAGCTGACACCCTGGATTAACACATAGGCTACTTTTTATCCCGGTATTCCCACGGGATCGGGACCTACGCGGGTGAAACCGCGAGAGTTAGGTTATAATGTAAACATATCAATTCGTGCTATTGTGTTTGTTAATATTTCATGAATTTGAGTTTTTCCAACTAATCAAACGGACGTGTTGCTGGGGATTTTATTCGCCATTTTTTCTAAACTACTAGGAAGTGGCGAAGGGCGGGTATTTTGGGGGACTGTATTGTTGTGTAATTTTTGACGTTCAAAAAGTGCTGTTCGTTAGCCTAATTTGAACGCAGGAATTTTCATATTGATTCTTGATTTTGACTATGGTTGGCTAAAGAAATTTTTAAAATATACCTAAGTAACAATGACAAGTGAACAGATAAAAGTTACAAAACCAACACTGAATGCATCCACTTTCCTAGAAAAAGGATAACGGAAATGTTTACAAAGAACTGAGTGATTTGAATCACGGAGTATTGTGGGTACATTCTCAGCTTCCGCAAGTTCCGTATATAGAGGTTTACAAATGCTCCTTGGAGAAATTCTCTAGTGAGATTTCCTTCCTTAGGTAAAGAACTATTTCCACTTGTGGATTTCAAGGGCAGATACGTGTAGGTTGCTTAAAAATAACAATTTACTTTGTCACAAAATGCTTTTCTACATTTTTTTTTGCGGTTTTGTACTTGCATCGTCAAATTTTCCATGTTTTAAACCAAATGAAAATTAATTTATTCAAATCGGCCTTAGGCCTAATTTTTTGAAAATTCCAATACTTTTATACAAAAATCTTTTTTGCAAAAAATAAAACCGACTTAAAATAACTCGAAATTCGGAAGTCGGTGGCCCATCATGAATAAGACAAAACGACCAAAGCCACAGACTTCCTAATTTAGAGTTATTTTACACCGGTTAGTGTTTTTTTTTAAGTCGGTTTTATTTTTTTGCACAAAAGATTTTTATTTTTCCATTTTTAGTTGTTCCCATACAAATATTTGTTGCAAAAAAGATTATTATTTTTACATTTTTTGTTGTTCCCATACAAATATTTGCCATGAATTTATTTTTATATTGTTATTTGTTAACAATACATGTCATGGTAATACGGTTATCTACTTATCCCTAATAAATGAAACTTAACATACCTAACTGTCGATATCTAGGTATAGTGCACACATCTGCGTACCCCTCAGAGCATACAGGCGTGATGATACGTCATGATGTTGTATAAACAATAAATATCCAAGGGATTCCAGCAATCACGACAGATTTGCCGTCTATTTTGGAAGAGTTCCTTTGTATATTTCCGAAGATCACCATTAGATCTTCAACAAATTAAAATGGGATCACCTCGAGAGTATACTCTTTCAAATAAAAAAAGAATTTTGAGAATCGGTCCACAAATGGGGGAGAAATCGCGTAATAAACACACAAAAAAAAAACATACTGGCGAATTGAAAACCTCCTTTTTTTGAAGTCGGTTAAAGAATACTACTAACTTCATAAAAACACTAATAACAGGTGTAAAATTACTTTTGTTTTGGAAGTCTGTGGCTTTTATGGTTTTGTTTCAATTACTACTGGCCACCGACTACCATCTGGAATACTGATTCAATAGGTACTATAGGACATTGCTAAGCGATTAGTCTCATCTTGAGTCCAGATTAGAAAGCTGACCTTTATTTTATTCAGGCCAGATAATCAGCATTGCGATAAAACGAGGAATCTTCTTTCTGCACTTTTCCCCGCTAAGTGATTTTTTTGAAGTCTTATGAGTCTTTCCTGTTTTTATTTATTTTTCTAAACGTACATAATGGCAATAAACATTCTGTATATTTTATACTCATACCCAAAAAAGTCAAAAAGCTGTATTCTTTCCAAATACATTGTAAGGAGTCGGTTAGACGATTCGTCGTCATAACAGAATCACAATTAGAAGCTGGACGTTGCAACATACAAGTGTGTGTGGTAAGCCTCGCCATCTCCCTAACTAACAGAGCTACGCTTAAGATTGAGTGTATACTTGAAATTGATGTTTGCTGCAAGTTAGCTAAGTTTAAACTGTTATCAAAAGGAGGTACTTCCAACATGTATTGACTAACTTTCTTGTTCATGAACAGCTTACATCTGAATTGGAATTACAAAATGCTACATTCCTGATTTAATAAAAGATTTCTCATTTGTTTACTAGATTGATCACGCGTTGCTCAACAATTCTAATACATAGTATTGCCATCTATTCCAAACGTATGATAGGAAAACTTAAGTGAGGTCAAGACAAACCTATCCTTTGAGTTTGACTTAATCATACACAGGAAGCCTTATGTAGAATAGTTAAGGAGTTCCGGAGTTTATCCGGACAAGCATCGTGACGCAAGAAAAAATACACTTAAACTCAAACAACCAGACCCGGAACAACTACGTACACGTATGCCATATCAATATTTGTGCGTGCGGGAATTGAACCCAAAACACGCGGCGCAGCAGCCAATCGCCCAGCTACTGCGCTTACCATGCCGACAGTATCATAGGCATCATCAAAATTACTTCTCAAGATACATTAAGATATCGAGGTAAATTTTATCAAATGGACCTACAGTCAAACTATTCCCTGAAAACAATACTTAAATCCTTAGTAGGTAACAAGGATTTAATATTATCTCTAAAACACAGTTGGCAAAATGTAATGCCAAAATATAAAAGCGCTACGATTTTACTCACGTCAGCATAACCCATTTTACTCTCTTATCCTGAGTGTTTGGGAATAGAAAAGCTTATTGGTTAGGCCTTGCTTACAAAACAAAATAATACTAAACACAGCATTCCCCTGATTAAAAACATTAAATACTAAAAGTAAAACAGAAAGGCTGAATCAAACGAATTGTTACAAGTTATTTGATTACACTTTCCTCTTTTTATATGCTCACAAAAATTTTCTGCTTCGTGTTTTTGGTAAAAAACCAAGTCATCATTGAGTCTACGTGATAAAATATAGTGGTTTTAAGCGGTATGTAACACGAACTAGGCTTGGGGATTTGATTATTATTTTTTAAAATCATAATATATGCCTTTAAAATGATAACATAGACAGCCTTAAAAAAACAAAAAGTTTAAGTTTATGTCGTGCAATCTTTTACGTATAATTTTAATTACATATTTACTGTTTAGCTTTAGGTTGAATACACAAAGAAATGTATTCTAAAACTATCGATAAGTTTTATATTAATTATTTGATAAAGGCAATTACCATATTTTTATTGGATTAAACGTATAATGACGCAATATGGATTCAAGAATATAATCTATAATGTACTAAACAGAGTTGAAATCAATATCTTAGGAGCTATAATATCTGGATTATGCCTATAGGTATCAGGTCTCACAAGACCTCACGTCAGCAACTATGTAAGTTTTTGACTAGTCATTGAGTTTATGAAACTTTGTCCGGTCATCATTAGGTAGGCCTACGAGTATGTTGGACAATAATTAATAATTAAGTTATAATTCGTGTGCTGACATTTTAAACTACTACAGGTGTCACTTTAAATCGTTACGTGCGACTTTGGTAACTTAGTGTAAATATAGTTTAAGAAGCAATGGCTAAGGCGTTGGACTAGCAATCGAGAGTTGTTGAGTTCGAAACCCACCTACGGCAGTTTGAGTTCATGTCAATGAATAGTGCAATGGCACTAATATAATTGACGTGAATCTACTTTAGACAAGCATATTTAGCCTAATTGGAGGATTTAACAAGACTACTAGTGACATCACTCTTACTCAGCACAAATGCACATGCATTTGAACAACACACATTGCTAGTAATATTTATTTTTTTTTTTAAGAGAAAAAAATCTAAATTTTGTATTGCAAGTAGGTACACTGTCCTATGACATTTTTATAGTTAAAAAAATGTAGTATACCAATGAGTATTCCAATTTAGTATTCGTTCATATTTTTCTTACGTACACGCCGCGCGTGCGTGTAAGGGCCTTAGATTTGTGTACGAAATCACATAATAAATATTTCGTGGCGGTTTAGGAAGAAATAGAAGTCATACCCAAACGCTAACCCCACCGGCAAAAGTCAAGGAATTCCTTTATGAAATATTCATTTTGAACCGACTGAATAGAAACGCTATATTCGTTCGCCGAATAGATGTACTTTTATACAATGAACGAACGATAAAACAAAATGTTAGGTTGCCGTGGAATCTGTTGTGGCAAAAATATTTTGTAGGCAGCGGAAAAGTGATAAAAGAAATGATTTTAGCAAAAACCGAGGTCGCACTTTGCTATTCGGAGGTTAAAATATTTTTACAATGAAAAATATCTCTTGCCGCTGAAGTTTTTTGAAGGGAAACGAGCTATAGAGAACGGTAACGATTTTCGCACGGTAAAATGTAATAAGATGCAAATTGTATAATAAAATTAAGCATTACTGCTTGTTCGTATTTTTTTGTATTACTTAGAAAACTTGAAAAACAACGATGGGTCTGTATCGAACAAAACTAAATTATCAGATTTTTCCATCGTATATGAATAAAAAGAAAAGCTTCTCATAACACAACCGCGTATTACTAAGTGTATGAGAACGTAGATACACTAAGCAGAAAGAATATAATAACCTCATTCGACACCGTTCTGGCGTTCCGTAGTTTCTGCCTACTCATAAGAAAAACAGGCGTGAGTAATGTATGTACACAACATCACCTCTGATATCCCCGAAGGGTTAAATGTAGACCTGTAGAACAATAACATTTCTTCAGTTATTTGCAACTCCCGGAGGCGACACAATTTGCCATCAATCGGGCACTTATCTACAATAGTCCGGGCTGATACTGAGAAATTTCAGGTGTAAAAACTAAATAAGGCTTTGCCCGACCCGTGAGTCAAACCCAGGACCTTATGGTCAGGAGTAGTACTTGCGACCACTAAACCAACTATGCAGTGCCTCAGTCAGTCGGCAACGTAAATGAAAGAATGTATGTTTAAAACTATCTGTCTTAACACACTTTAGATACGACACAAAAAGTTTTTTGTCTTTCAGCCAAGAAAATATATAAAACACCGGCCAAGAGCGTATCGGGCCACGCTCAGTGTAGGGTTCCGTAAAGTATGTACACGAAGTTAAAAAAAATGCTTGCATATACGATTATACTACAAACTTAGCCCAGAAATTATTTTGTACAACTTTTTGTCTTTTTTGAGCAAAAACTGTTTCCATCCAAGTTCAAAATGATTTTTCTAGAAAGTCCTTATAAAGTTCTACTTTTCAGATTTTTTTCATATTTTCTAAACTTATGGTTCAAAAGTTAGAGGGGAGGGAGGGACACATTGTTTTTTATTTTTGGAGCGATTATTTCCGAAATTATTGATATTATCAAAACATGATTTAAGTAAACCCCTATTCATTTTTAAATACTTTTCCAACAATATATCCAAGTTAGGGTTGAAATAAAAAAAAAACTATTTCTACTTTAAATATAGGGGGGCTACCCTAATAAAACATTTCTTTCCAATTTTTATTTTACCACTTTGTCGGCGTGATTGATACACATATTGGTACCAAATTTCAGCTTTCTAATGCTAACGGTTACAGAGATTAAGCGAGGACGGACGGAGACGGACGGACAGACAGACATGGCGAAACTATAAGGGTTCCTAGTTGACTACGGAACCCTAAAAACGTGAGCGTATACATCAAGCTATACATTTCCAGTATAAGCTGATCTCGCATGGTATAGGATTACCGTACAATGCGAGGTCAGCGTAAACTGGAAATGTATAGCTTGATCTGTAGCCGTGTGTACCACACGTAAAAAGTTAAACTTCTTTATGACATCTTTTTTTTCAAAAATGTTCTACTATTTACACCTTTACAGACATTGGTTAAATAAAGCAAAATTAGATAAAGTTTTAGCAAAAGGCTTATTATCATAGACATGGATACAAATAAATCAGAAAAATATGATTTAGAAATAAAGATGGCTAGTAACAGAAAAACGTTACAATTTTTATACATTGCTACAAAACTTCACTCACACGTCGATAAAGAAGATTCACTTCTATAAACATTTAAAGACAAGCAAATGCTACGAGTCGCTACACTGTTTACACCGCTACACTTCAGAAATATTTGTCAGGTAACAAGTTGTAAATGTATCATTTAGTAACGGAATTATAATTTCTTATGATAATGTCTGTTCAATATATTTACAGTATACGTAACATTTTACAAAATTATAAGAAAAAATCAATTCAATTGCAGAATAATTGTACCTACTGTTTACCAAAACCAACTTAATATTATATTTTTTGTGTCATTAAAGCTTTTTTATTGATTTATTTATTTATTTATATAATTCACCGCTTATTTTTAACTTCGTTATGTATTTCACCATTCTAGCCTTTTGCTAACTAAATATATGTACAGCAGAATACTAATTTTGTCCATTGAGCGATTGCCTATGACTATATTACCACATAACATATTATAGTTATAATAAAACTGTATGTAGACTAATACTAAAAGAAAGAAAAGAAAAAGAGAGAAAGTAGAAGAGGAAAGAAAGAGAGAATTCTATTCTGTTATATAACCTGGGTGATAATGTGTAAATAAGTGATAGGTTTATTATTTGAGGTTATTAATCTCTAGAATGAAGCACGAGTATAAATTGATGGTTAAATGAACTCGTTTTATATACGATTGACTTCTACAACTCTGAGGCAACACAACACTTTTTGATAAGACTGCAGGTTGTCAGACACACGTTAACACTATCAAAGATATCACGACTATCGATCACCTGCTTAACATGCTCTCTAAAGCACCAAGGGGTTTTCGTATGTGATTAATGGCTACTAATTAACGGACCGACCTCGGCAAGCGAAACTTAACCTTCCATCGACCCGTGAAGCTAATATTGTTTTGGTAGCCTTAAGCCTCTTCGTCCAAAACATGACAATCATTATGACCTTTCTTATATTACGCAGATTTTTATTTTGAAAATAATACTTGAACTCACAACGTGGGCTATATTATATATCGTCACTGGAAAGGCAAAATTACTTCTGTCATACAAAGTGGGCATAATTGAGTTATATACATATTCGGAATCAGCGATTTTTTCTGCGTCGATCTGCCTAGGAACCATTGCAATCAGAGCATTTTTGTGGCGTTTAAGTAACCTAAAAAAAGGTGCTGCTTTTTTTCCCTAATTACTGAAGCGACGCGTTTTTTGGCCAATTTTTCACTCATGTCGCTCAAGAAATATTTCCTGAATATTAAATATTAAGTTTGGCGCTTGAATAAAATTGCCTTTGTGTAGCCTAAAAAAGAATGGCCTTTAAGTAATTTGTGCTTACCTTGAATGTAATAAAAATTCAGCTAAAGAAATTTTGGTTTACGTTTATTTCAATGATACCTGGCGTTTAAGTAATTTTGCTTTCATTATTTTTAGAGTGTATGGTTGACAAGAAATGTTGCCGTCTTACTTTTGAAAAGATGCTGGCGTATAAGTAATTTACATTTGCTGTCTGTAAAGAGCTTGTGAGTAAGCAGTAATTTTGCTTTGTATTGACTTCTTTACAAATTAAACAAACGTATTTTTGTTTTTCCATCCAGATAAACAACAAGTACATTAAGTACATTTGGTAATCTCAAGTTACTGAAAAATATTCGGAAAAGAAAAATGTGTTGCGTTGTCAAATATTAATCAAAGAGCTAAAGTAATTATTACGGACTTCGATTATTTTTATTTTATCAAATAAGATTAATGAAATACTCTGTTATGTAACTTCAGTAAAATATTAAGGTATATGTTTTGCTATTGTCGTTGCTAAAGTATATTGCAAGCAGCTAATTGGACGAAATATTCTTCAATGTGTAAAGATTAGGTAGCACAAAATGTAACAAAACCGCGCGCGCGCTGGCTGTTCCGCCATCCCCATCCGATTTGCGCGGGCGTCCCTCAAGGCTCCGTGCTCTCCCCTCTCCTCTTCTCACTGTTCACCAGTGACATTCCCATCAGTAATAGGTCCCAGTTAGCTCTCTTCGCCGACGATACGGCAATCTACTACACTGGCACCAATCCAGTCACGATAGCTCGCACTCTCCAATCTTCCGCAAACGCCCTAGGCGATTGGTTCCGGAAATGGAGAATAGAGGTCAACCCCGAAAAAAGCCAAGCGGTCCTCTTCACGAGACCGCGTCGCACTGTCCCAACCCCCGATCCAATTACTGTGTACGACACCCCCATCCCTTGGGGCTCGGAGGCAAAGTACTTAGGAGTTACTCTCGACCATCACCTTACCTTCGCGAAGCACATAAAGATGGCTCGTTCGCGAGCCGCTTTCGCTTCCAGTAGGCTTCATTTCCTCACGACCCCGAGAAACAAATTGTCACTCAAGTGCAAATTGCGTCTCTACACCGCGGTCATTCGCCCCATCATGACCTATGCTTGCGCAGTTTTCGCACATGCGCACCCTAGGCATATCCATAGGATGCAAACCCTCCAAAACCGTTTCCTCCGTAGGATAACGGGAGCCCCCTTCTATGTCCGAAATGAGATTCTCCACGTAGATCTCAAAATCCCTACAATTCAGCAGTTCATGAAACGCCTCACCAAGCGTTTCATGGACGTAGCTGAAAAACACCCCAACCCCCTCGTGGTGTCGGCCGCCCGATACACTCCGTCCCGCATCTCTAAGATACGGCGACCGAGACACACCCACACCGTCCCTGATGACGCTATCACCCTCCTCCAGGAGAGCGATAAGTCTACCAGCACAGTTCGCAAGAACGCAGCCCGATTCCGGCCTCGCCGTCGAGGCCCGTCGCGACGCCCCCGATAATTACCCGTCCTCCCGTCCCTTGCTTGTGTGCCAGCCTGCGAGCTGAGCAGTAGTTATAATAAACTCGCTGCCCCCAAATAATAACCACACAGATCCAGCCGTCCCTTGCTGTCCTCTCCCAGCGACGCCCTAAGCCGAGGCTCGTACCCCGCAGGGGGTGCCCTTAGCGTAGTCGCTTAGTTTTTAAGTTTTTATACTCTGGCTGGAGGTCTTAATTTTTTGCTTAAGATATCTCTACAGAGACGCCCGGTTAAGCTATACACGTCCTCTTCAAGGGCACGATATGCGATACGCCCCTCAAATAAATTAAAATTAAGCTGTTCCGCCATTCTGCTCGACCGAACCACTGCGGAAGGACGTCAATTTGTCGTTTTTGCTAGCGTTATCAATCTATTTTAGTGAATCAATGAGTGGGATCGTGCAGTTTTGAATTTATAAAGAGGTAAGTAGTTATTTATTTCCCTTGCAATCGTGCCGTTTTTGTTCAGATGAAAAGAAAAGAATGAAAAGTCAAAATTTCATTGATTTTAACCCTAGAAGCCCAATCATATTTTTGAGGCTATAAAGCCCAATCATACGTAAAAATGACGTATTTAAATCAAATCGCTGAATTTAATTATTTTATTTAAGATATTTATTAGTTTTTGGATTATTTATTTAAAATATGTTCTTATAAAATAAAAAAACGTATTTTAAATACTTAAAACTTTTTATTTTTACCTTTACAAAGTTACATTAAGCAAAGTAAAAAAAATGTACAAAAAATGAGATCTTCTTATGTTTCTTCTTATAATTAAATAAATTTTACAACAATCAACCAAATCACTTTTTTTCTAAAAATTTAATCAACTCTTATCAATACTTAGTACTTTAATATTCAAAAATCAGCTTTTATACACAGTCTTGAGAAATATCAATATTGTGTTCACCGCATATTGCTCTTTTGCATTTGGAGTATTGTGTTTTGGTCATCCTCTTCTTTTGTACGAGCAATACCCACAATATCGTCGTTTCTTTGGTTCGGGCTTATTACAGGAAGTCTCTGTTGCTGTCTCTGGCACGTCGTCTTGAGTCACACAATCTTCTTGTTCCGAGTCAGTATCGTGCGGAGAATAATCGTCTTCATTTTCCAATACTGATGCTATTTTGTCTATATTCAACCGTCGATAGGACGCCATTGTACATTCGTTCCTAAAAATAAAGTACAGTTTGAAAATTATGGAAAATAAAACAATAATCAAACAAAAATCATATTATAATATTACAAAATGAAAACAATTCGCAAAAGTTACACAAAGCCCAAACATACGTCAAATTTACGTGCAACATTGTAATAACGAAAAAATGGCGGTACTTACCGAAGTGATGCAGCCATCTACTGTTGGTTACAGGTGTTCATTACAGGTGGTGGGCCGCATACGGCGCCTCGGCCTGGAGGTGGCCCTCAGCAAGACGGAGGCTATGGTTTTCCACGGCCCCCGTCGGGCGCCACCCGCCGGATCACACCTAGTGGTCGGTGGGGTTCGAATCGCTGTCGAGTCCACCATGAAGTACCTGGGATTGGTGCTCGACAGCCGTTGGGATTTCGGACCTCACTTCCGGCGGCTGGCGCCCAAGCTGTTGGGCGCGGCCGGGGCGCTGTCAACGCTGCTTCCCAATCTGGGGGGCCCGAGCGCCGCCTGTAGGCGGCTCTACGTGGGGATCGTGCGATCGATGGCCCTTTACGGGGCCCCGATCTGGGCGGCTGACCTGACGGCCGGCAGCATCACTGTCCTGCGCAGACCGCAGCGAGCGATGGCCGTCAGAGTCATCAGGGGCTATCGCACGATCTCCTACGAGGCTGCCGGAGTACTGGCCGGATCCCCGCCCTGGGACCTGGAGGCGAAAGTACTCGCGTCACTGTACCGGTGGCGCGAGGAAATGCAGGCGCGCGGCGAGCGACCGATGCAGCGTCACATGGAGTTGCGTCGGTCGCAGCTGCGCGAGGTCCTGGTGGCGGAATGGCGGGACAGGCTTTCGCGCCCTACCGGCCTCGTCACCATCGAGGCGGTCCGGCCGGTGCTCGAGCGCTGGCTCGGGAGGAGGCACGGCTCCCTGTCGTTTCGGGTGACGCAGATACTTTCCGGGCACGGTTGCTTCGGAAAGTACCTGTGTCGCATAAACAGGGAGCCGGACGCCCGGTGTCACTACTGCGTCGACTGTCGGGAGGACACGGTGCAGCATACGCTGGCAGAGTGTGCCGCTTGGGAGGAGCCGCGTCGTGCCCTCGTCTCTGGAGTAGGCAGTGACTTGTCGCTGCCGGCCGTGGTCGAGAAGATGGTCGGCAGCGTCGGGTCCTGGGACGCGGTGGTGTCCTTCTGCGAAACAGTCATTTCGCAGAAGGAGGCTGCGGAAAGGGAGAGGGAGATTACTTCCACTCACCCTGCCCGCAGCAGACGCACCGGGCGCAGGCGGAGGGCGGACAACGCCCTCTTCCAGCCCCCCTAATTGGGTCCAGGGGCGACGGACGCGGGGATGTCCGCCGCCCCCCACGTGCATGGACCCGAGATGGTGGCGCGTCGTGTTGACGCGCGCCCCTCTTAGACGTCGCGAGGGGAGTCTAACACCTCACTCCCCTCGCTGACCTGGCGAGGCCCGCGGGGCCGGAACCAGTCGGGGGTCGCGGAAGTATCTTCCGTTCCCGTGACCCCCGGCGCAGGTGTGAGAAGGAACACGGGGTGGTTTTTAGTCAGTAAGAGTCTGACAGACCCCTCCGCCTCCCCGGGCGGGGGACATCCATGAGGATTCTCCACCCCTAAAAAAAAAAAAAGGTCTTCGCGGCTACTGAGTTGGCTTGGGGGGGCGCGGCGATCCGAGCGTGCATTAGAAAAAGACAACGTATTTTCGTTGGAGTGTACGTCAAAATGACGTAGATTGGGCTTCTAGGGTTAATGAATGAATTAATGAAAAATGAATATTTTGTTTAATAAGACATGCCAAATATTAAGTTTTTATAATTTTTGTTACTTGTTTTTGCCAGAAGAGGCTTTTAATTTTTGATTTGTTTTTACTTTAATATGTTTAAGTTACTGAAGATTAATAGAAAACATTATTAGATAATAGTAGACTGTTCCATTGAGTTTTCGTTAATAACAAATCATTTTTAGATCTAAGCGCGTGTGTGCCCTGGTTCATAAATATCATGATACCTATGTTTTTTGATTCAATAAAAGTTTATTATGCTACCACTTAGGTACTGTATTTTAATTAAAACATTTTTTTTATTTACAGTTATCATTATACCGTGTAAATTAATAAACTGGCTTGCCCAGTGATTACACCTACGCCTCCCGGTCCAACCCCCACGTTACCCTACGCACCCTACGCCACCCTCCTTACCTCTACCAAACACCCACACAACCTTCTAGAAGTAATTTTCGAAAACACGAATATGAAAAATTTTTAAATACCTAAAGGGAACAGTAGTTTTATCCCAGTTACAATAAAGTGTGATTGATCCTTAACGTTACTTTGCTGAACAACTGATTACGAAAAAAAAACATTTTAAGTAATTTTAGTTGAAGTTACTTAGTTATCCTATCGCCTCATGAGTCAAAATCCTAGACATGAGGAGTATAAAATATTTCCCTTGAAGTTATTTTGATACACCAACACGACACTAAAATTTATGCTAAAGAAATTTCATCCTACTCAAATTTACTAATAGTATTGTGTTCAGTACTTTTAAAATACAATCGTTGTTTACATTGGTGGCGTTTAAGAAAATTTGGCTTACTAAGTTATTGGGTCAAAATTACTGAAGCGCCACTTATCTTGGAAAGTAGTAAAAAAAAACGAATTTCAACCACTTCCAGTAAACGCATGCTACAAATAGAATTATTTATAAAGTTATTTCATTGAAATCGGATGATTGTATAAAAAGATATGATTTTTTTTCTAAAAATAAAAACTTTGATCGGCTTTATCTCGAAACAACCTATTTTCACTTCAGTAATTTTGCCTTTCCAGTGACGATATATTCTTTAATATCATAACACAAAAGTACTAAAATATGTATGATTAAAATTAGCATTGTTTCCAAAATACTATAAATCGTAAGGTATCTAAGTTTCATGAATAAATAGGAGTATTAGATGTATTGAGTAATTCAAACTAATGAATCAAATTTAAAGCTAAGGAAATGTGAGGTTGTGATTATTTCACATTAGGGTGTTTTTCAATAATTTATTTATAAATAAAATAAATAAATAAATAGTCCACAACTTTTCACACAACGCCATTTAGTCCCAAGTTAAGCTTGAGAGCTTGTGTTATGGGTACTAAACAGCTGATTTAACATTCTTACATCTACCATTATAAGTAATAATCGTGACTCTGACCAAGTATATTGTAAAAACAAATAAACTGATACTTAATTGGAAAATTATTTAAATGTGAGCTGATGCTTTGAGATTTTATCATTGATAACCTAGATACATGGAAAATAAAACAAGAACTATGTAATATTGAGACCCACTCAGAGCTTTTATTCAAAAATAAAAGTACCTTTCTA
This sequence comes from Euplexia lucipara, assembly GCA_921972225.1. Taxonomy (NCBI): domain Eukaryota; kingdom Metazoa; phylum Arthropoda; class Insecta; order Lepidoptera; family Noctuidae; genus Euplexia; species Euplexia lucipara. The sequence goes on from OV179148.1 coordinate 14,930,405, forward strand.
TTTCCATTTAACGAGAATCGGTTCACTCTAATATACCGAGAATCGGGGCGTATAGCTGTTAGCAAATCGATGAAGTAACCGATGCAAGCCTTTATAGGCTATTATGGATCATAGAGTGGATAACAAACAAAAGCAAAAGTCAAGCACAATATTCTATAAAAAAAGAAATGCTAAATGAAAGAGTTTCTCAGAATTCTACAACGATCCAATAAACAGATATCGTAGAGAAACGTTAGACGGTAGATATATAACTGTGTCCTGCATGGTTTACTTTTTGTATGTTAAAATTAACCTTACCGAAAAATATTAGTTAGGTATATTCGGGCACTCAAGCGATTTCAAAATCGTTTGAAATATAGATATTTACGAGTACTTCGCGTAGTAAGTACCCACTACCGGCTTGAGTGTGTGACCAGCAATGCGATACTGGTCAAATCACCGCGTGAAAATGTGAATTGAGCTGTCATTCCATACTAATATCACAGTCTAAAAACATACAGTCGTCCGACGAAGCCGTCTAGACAGGGCCATCGTGCGGGGTGTGAGGGGCGAGACGCGGGAAAGCCGCTCCCGCACTGCAAACAAAAGGATGTTCGTAGTGCGGGAGCAAGTCTAACGCGTGTAGAAGTTGTCGGATTTTTTCCAGAGATCAAAGACGTCGTCCTGCTGTATTAATATTTTACTGTGCTAATATAATGCTAGTCATTGACTGTTCACTTTACTCAAATTTTCACGGCGTGATATTTACCGACCGGCAGTAAGTGCTATAGTAACTTGAATATTTGACGCAAAACACTACGTCTCTAATCATACGATTTTTAAATTGAAAATAGGTACTCGTATCAAAGATAAGTTAGTTTTATGACTTTATTCATATCTATGGGTGTAATGTGCTTGCCTTGTTAATTTGAAACCCAAATGCTGCTGAGTTTAATGTTAATATCGTTCTATTACTTTATGCTCATGTCAAAAATTCGTTCTAGGACTATAGGCAGCCCAAACAGTCACATTTTTATGAACGAAAACGAAATTCTATCAATCCGAAATGTATGGTATCGGCATAAGCTTTCGAAATGTTGACTTCCACACATTCCGGATTTATCTAACTTCGTTATCGTTAATGAAAATGTGGCCTTGTCTAGGCCTCCAGATGTATGAACGGAAACAAAGCAAAAAAAGGAGATGTCTTACAATCGTAGCAGGGTCAGCCTACACCAGTGGAAAAAGGCGTGAGTTTGTGTAACTGAACTGTAGAACGTGTCGTTTGTTCCGTAGGTATTATATAAAGCAAAGAGCAGGCGCTTATGTGAAGTCGTACGCTTAATTAACTTAGGTAATATCTAAACCAGTGGAACCATTCCTTGTTAGATGTTAGCTCGACCTGGTGCTGCGAGGCGTTCATTTGCGTACAGCCATACAGTACTGAGCTAATTTGATTGACTGAACAAATTAATATTTAATTACAACGTGAGTTTCATGAACGAACAAAGGTAAATTGTAATTATGCTCATGACGAGGGAAACGACTTTGTTTCCCCAAGGACGTGTCAAAAGCGTATCAGGAGCACCAGAGCGTTCCACCGGAGATCCCGGTGCCCTTCTTATATGATTAAGTCGGTAGAAGTCCGACCCTCTGCCTTCCGGGTACAGGGGGTATCCATGTAGACTTCCACACGAAAAAAAGATTACAATTTTGTTTTGAGTTAAATTGGAATTATTTTTAGAGTTCAAATTACGGAACTCTAAAAAAATGATAAAAGCACCTGCTATTACAAACCACTGTTGTCCGTTTAATAGGCTGCTTTTCGAGGACCGTAATTAGTAAGTATTGGTAAGTAATTGGAAGATATATTTTTTTCTCAGAGTGTGTATTTTTATAGCCGATATAATGAACTGATAAAACAACAAAATTAAGTACGAGTAACGAGTGCAATCTTGTACGATGAAACCTTTTATGCGCGAGTGTGACTCAAACTCAGTCGTTTTTTTTACTTATAACCTGAACTCGAAATAGGTAGAGCAAATTCAATTAACATGGAGTGAATAATATCTACCTCTTTTCAAGTCCCGAAACACTCATCGTGACGATCTAATCTCGGAATTTAAGAATCATATTATTTATTGGACGTGTTAATCAATAAGTGAATGATAAATCATCGGTTTATATAACCCACATACGAGTAACAATATTATATTGAATATTTGAGTCTAATACCGAAAATATAGTTTAAAGAATGTTGGTCGGCTATTTTTTTTATTTGGTTACTTTTTAATCCCGGATATTTTTCGACATCCACCACGGGTGAAGCCGCGGGCAAAGATTACCTATATTCTTAAATCCGGGATTAAAACATCACAATTAGTATTTCGGGATTTAAAAACAGGTTTTATCCACTCGATCTTATTTAGGTACTTCTTCAAAGAAGTGAACACGCTGTATTTTTTTTTATTTGGTTCCTTTTTAATCCCGGATATTTTTCGACATCCACCACGGGTGAAGCCGCGGGCAAAGATTACCTATATTCTAGAATCCGGGATTAAAACATCACAATTAATATTTCGGGATTTCAGAACAGGTTATATCCACTCGATCTTATTTAGGTACTTTTTCAAAGAAGTGAACACGCTGTATTTCTTTTTATTTGGTTACTTTTTAATCCCGGATATTTTTCGACATCCACCACGGGTGAAGCCGCGGGCAAAGATTACCTATAGTCTTAAATCCGGGATTAAAACATCACAATTAGTATTTCGGGATTTCAGAACAGGTTTCATCCACTCGATCTTATTTAGGTACTTCTTTAAAGCTGAAGTAAATATGCTGTTCAGATCGCTTGTTATTACTTGCTCGTAAATTCCAATAATACTTAGACCGAAACATTCATAATAATATTTATCGACAGGCAATGCGAGCTTTACAAAATATAGTTTCACAACCACACCTGCGGTAAATTGGTACTGTAACATAGAATTTTCTACGCGCCAGAGAATTCTTGAAAAAAACGGTACTTTTGGTATTAACATTTAACATACAAACAAGGAGTTAATATGAATATACTCGTACATAGCTTTTTGTTACGCGCAGTAAAGAGGATCTGGGTTTATTACCCGGAGAGTATAGTGCTGTACTAAAATTAAGGCTTAGTTTTGTAGCGTGATCTTATTCATAGTACGACAATTAGGTACTGTAAGTTGTTTTCAATGTATGAGTCGAAAATCGAGAGCTATCTTAGACGATGGCCTGGCATTTTGGCATAGTTCTTGTGACATTATTATGATAAATTTTCTTGATTCAAGGACTTTTCTTGATTTGCTTGAGTAAGAAGTAGTCTACCGCGTACCTATGTACGCGTATGTTTTGGTTTTCTAGATAAATCGTAATTATATTGGTTTATGATGGAGAAAGAAATTAAGCGACCTTAAAGAAACACTTTGACTTGACTCCCGATCACCGAAAACTAGTCGAAAACATGTTAGAAGGATTTCGTATTTTTGACAGATTAAGACTGAAATTAGAATGCGAAAGTTTTTGAAAATACAAGTTACTTATATTATTCTTGCAAATAAAAAGTATCACTAATTCATTCATTCATTCATTCCAATGAACTAGACTGACCAGATCTACATTATACTCAACATGAAAATGCATGAAAACACGCGGTTCATATCGCTGAAAGTCGAATCAAATGGCGCAACTTCGTACGCGGAAAGTTCATTCCCTGATAGGTCACGACCTAGAGGTCATGCTACTAGCATTGGGAGATCGATGCAAGAAGATTTTAAGAAGTCCCTAAATATAAATTTACGATGTATCTAGAAAAAAATATAAAAAAACTACATGCTATACTAAGACAGATTCAAAGTATTTCAAATTAAGCATTTTAGTACTACATGGCACTCTTACATTTACAAATATTGAAATTAGATTTTAATTTAACAGAAATAATAATAATAATTATAATAAAAAAACATAGCAGCATAGTGGTCGCAAGCGCTGAGCATGTGGTCCCGGGTTCGATTCTCGGGTCGGGTAAAGTGTTATTGAGTTTTTCTTCTCAGAAGCACCCCAGAGTCTGGATTTGTGACCGATTGATGGCAATAGTATCGCCCCTAATAACATAACTTTAACACTAGACTGACTGTGACTTAACGTGTGACAGTGACTTAACGTAACTGGCGAAATGTGGGTGTACTACCAGGTATACTTCTGCCCAGCCCTTCGGGGATTATAGGCATGATCTTATGTTATTATTCTTTAATGAACTTAATTTAATAAGACATCACAAAATTATTAAAACTAATGCTATGTAAATACATAGCATTAGTTTAATTATTGCATGCCGTGAATGGCATTAGTATCAAATGATACTAATGCCATTCACGGCATGCAATAATAAAAAAAAATATAGTTACATTTATCTCAAGTTACTCATGACTGGCTGGCGGAAATTATTACCATAAAGTCAAATAGCCTAAGGCTAGGCAGCGTTTAGTGCTTAAATCACTACGTTCAAGCTTTAGCAAAAATAGCTGTAATGTAGATTAGATTAACAATATTATGGATACGGTAATCGATGCAGCAGTTTCAAGCATATAAGTAGAAACCGTGCTGGAAGTGTCAGTGCAGACCTAACGTTAGCCTGCGTGACCTTGCTCGAGATAAATTTACATTCAGACCCAATGAATAATGGAAAAACCTAAGAGCTTAAACCACTGTTTTAATGCTCTTAAAATAACCCAAACAAAACCTGTGTCCTTTTAAAACACCACAATAAATCACAACCTACAATCTTATAAAACCAATTCACAGTACAACAGGACACAGCGACAGCAATACTGTCGTGAAGTAACCAATAACAAAACGTTAACCGAACCATTATTACTACCCGTTGCTAGAGGCAATCGAAATACGTTAAAAGGCTAGACTGGATAATGCGGCAAAGAAGGCGGGAGAATGTTTTGTCGCAACAGTATCTATTATGGTGCCAACCTGGTAGCTTGCCGCCTGCTGGCCACTTCCTGGGCTATGTGTCGACTGCTCTCGTCCGCAATCGTAGTTCCCGACGTTTGCTGCGAAAAAAAAAGAATGATTAGTTCACTGTTTGACTGCCTCGTTGGTCTAGTGGTCGCAAGCGCTACTACTGGGCATGAGGTCCCGGGTTCGATCCCCGGGTCGGGCAAAGTGTTATTGAGTTTTTTCATCGGGGATTTCTCAGTAGCAGCCCGGAGTCTGGATTTGTGCCCGATTGATGGCAATAGGCTCGCCCCCTATTACAAATGGGACTTAAACATAACTGGCGAAATGTGGGTGTATTGCTACCAGGTACACCTCTGCCTAGCCCTTCGGGGATTGGACAGGCGTGACGTTATGTGTGTATGTGTGATTAGTTCACTTTTGAAAATATTTCTTCAATGCGATTAAATGTATTATCGATAAAACCCATTGAGTCAAGTCAGACGGTCAGGGAGAATAAAAATATATTTCAATGTTACAATATTTAAGTCAAATAAATAAAAATAACAATAAAAAATATTTAACAACTTTCACACAATGCCATCTAGTACCAAGCTAAGCCAAGAGCTTGTGTTATGGGTCCTAAACAGCTGATAAACATACTTATATATTTCTAAATACATACATATTATAGATAAATTACACCCAGACACAGAACAAATTTTAATGATCGTGCTCATCACACAAACATTTGTCCTGGGTGGGAATCGAACCCACGACCTCCGGCATAGCCAGAGTTACATACTACAAGATCAACAGGCTTGTCTAGAATCCATGTTGCTTACTGAACCCTACGCTATTTCACAAAACTATGAGATGGACCTAACAAAGAAGGACAATCATTTTTAATAGTTAAAAAAGAACGTGATCAAGTGTTTTTAAAAAACCCATTTACAGAAATTAATGTCATAAGAAAGAAAGAAAGAAAATACATTTATTAGCAACAGCTGGATAAACGCACAGCAAAATCACAATAACACATGAGACAAAATTGGCATGTCTCACGGCTGCGCCAAAAGGTTCATCATATCATCATTACAAGCCGACTTATAAAAAACTGCCATATAAGAAGGTCAATCCGGTTTGCTGTACATAAAAATACGGTCAAAGTGTTTACTAAGCAGTATCAAAAATGAATACTAATCCTCTATCACGCCACATAAGCACGACCAACGAGCCTTGCAAAACCCGACAATTGCTAAGTGTGTGACGGACAACATCACCACTAACATTGTAAATGCAAAACTAAGTTGTTTGATCCAGTTTCTGAACTAGATTGTGACTGTTTCAACATTTATACCATATGCCACGATTTCTGCTTAAAATATTAGTCTATAGTAAGGCCTGGTTGAACAAATTTAGAAGCTCTCAAAATAAGTATAATGTAGACAATAAAGTTTGACCCAGATCAATAAAAAAGCAGTGTAGATCAAACTACGATTCCTAATGATGGCAACCTCGAGTTTCCTGCAGCCGAATTTACCAGCACTACTATTTTCTTTGACGTTTCGAGGAAAAACGTGCCAAAATATTTGACACCAACTGTAATTCGATTCACAAAGTGAAATAGAACTTTCTTTTGTTTCGTAAAGGTGCGGAAATTGTTTGAAGTAACGACTCAACTACACGTGCTGTTGTTATTTGGGGGAAAAATTGGGCAAGAATATCTCTATGCTGCCTAGCATAGAGAAAATCTTGATTTTCTTACTGTATACTATGTGACATTTAGACGTTAATGGCGGCAGCTGCAAGATGATGAAAGTTATTATAAGCGTAATCTTTTCCCGTCTTTAATAAACGTGGGGTAAAGTCAGTTTAATACTGGAAAAATATATGGAAAACTTAAAGGTCACGCCAGTTATAACTTTCTTCTCCGGTTATTAATCCGGTGAATGTCTTTCGATATGCTACGTGAAGCATGAATTTTTACGCCAACTCAGTATAAGTAAAAGGTCAAAATAAACTCAATCATAAAATTCGTAACTTATGATTTTCATACGAATATAATGGTAACCATATAAGTGCAGAGAAAGATCGTAAGAGATATGAAAATAAAGAAAAGCTAGACAGATGATGACGACCAGTCTTTATGAAAAGTAGTGTGAAACTTTCATGCTAGCAATCTCATACTAAAAGATACCTTAAAGATATAAGGCACAGAGTTAAAACTCCTTTTATGCAGATTAGTGTTGTATCTGATGGGCTACTATCCGGCTGGTGTTGTACAGTCACATACACACATCAAAAGTGTCTAGGGATCAACATATATTTTTGCAATAACTTTTCTCCTGATTGATATTAATTAAAATTTTCTTTAAGGATTCATCAAATAAAGTGTTTTCGTTTGTCACAGTAACGATAAACCAAGTCACCTTTGCATTAATAAAGAAATTTGCCATTTTCCTAATAAAGGGATTTTTGACATTTGAACCACTAACATTAAAGTTCGAAAAAAAGACTGAAATAACAGTTTTCTTTAAAAGTTTATTGGGTAACTTAAAAAATTAATAATCCGTGTTTCTACCGCGAACACTAACAACACAAGAACATCGGTTTGGCATACTCAAAATGAGTTCATCCAAATCACGCTGTGGAATGGCCGCCCATGTTCGTTGCAACAACAAAAAAAGGTCTTCTTGCGACTGGATACCCTCCATATTCGGCAGAGCTCTTCTCTGTAGCATATCCCATGCATGCTCAATCGGGTTCAAGTCTGGCGACTGAGCAGGCCAGGGCAGGACATTGATGTTAGTTGCGGCGAGAGTCTGTCTTACAACTCTTGCGGTGTGCGGTCGTGCATTATCATGCATTAACTGAAATAAGGGACCGATTTGCACTTGTAGAGGAACGATGACGTCTGATACAATCGTCTCAGCATAAATTTGAGCGTTGAGGTTGCCTCTGATCCAAATCAACTCAGTTCTTCCGCCGATCCAAATACCCGCCCATACCATGATGGTTCCACAACTATAAGGTAATGCAAAGGTGACTTGGTTTATCGTTACTGTGACAAACGAAAACACTTTATTTGATGAATCCTTAAAGAAAATTTTAATTAATATCAATCAGGAGAAAAGTTATTGCAAAAATATATGTTGATCCCTAGACACTTTTGATGTGTGTATTATACATGTCGTGGAAAGCGATATTCTTAAATAATAAGTTGTGAAGTTGATTAACTCAGTACGGAGTCTATGGTGACCAGCGTGACGGTACTTGTCATTTGAAAATGGCGCGAATATGTTTTCGGTAATGTCACGTGGACAGAGTCGTGCTGGTGCGTGGGAGCTGGGCAGAGCTCAGATTGATTTGAGGCACCAACGAAGACACACATCCAGTACGAAACTGTCAGTTACCTATTTGAGTTATGTTTTGTGATTACGATTGTTAAGTGAGGTTATTACTGCAATGAAGATTGTTATTCTACGTTATGAACTCGGTACCACGGAACCCCCATTGGTGTCAGCTCATCGCTCAGCCGTCGCTGACGCATCATACATATTATGTTATATCGGGCGGATAACTCAAAATGCGGGATAAAAGGATGTGTGTCGATGTATTTTATTCATCGACACACATCTGGACACCATAAATTCTCAATCATTCTTCTTTATCATTTTATTAGCTTAAAATATGAATACTCGTACTTATGAATGTAACTTTGATAATTATAATTGATGATATCTTCTAAACTTTGCGTTTTTGAAGCACATATAAGAGGAATGTTTGTATTACTTGAGTACGGGATTTAAACGAACATGTTGGAAATATAGCCACATACCTATCAAATTTATGAGAAAAGCAGTTCGAAATATCTTGTTGTTCATGTAGGTAATGTTATAGGTTTACGTAACAACCAGCTCAAAGGATAAGCATTGAAGTTTTACGACTTTCTTACGGAGATGAAAAGAAAATATGGCCCCAATAACTACCAAACACCCCTGTTTTGGTGTTTGTCAAAACACGAAATAGCTTATCGATACAGCCGTGTATCTGTATTATATGACGTCATAAACATAATATTTTAGCCATTCTGAAAACGTTAAAACGGAAAACAAATTTATCAAGTTATTTGAAGCTTTAAAAATTCAATTGCTGGCAACACTCTTAAGAAATCTCGACACAGTAGGAATATGGGCGGTGTATGAATATCAAAATATAATTATTTATTATAATAATTTATAATAAGTCCATCAGTTAGATTATTTCAAATAATACACTATTTTTTTGCCTTTTCAGATTGATGGAAAACTACTTAGATTAAGCGCATTAAAGTTGAGGAGAGGGGGGGGCTCGTAACGTTATTATTCAGTACTAGCTTCTGCCCGCGACTTCGTACGCGGATCCTGTTGCTTATGCCAGCGACAACGGGGTCGTCAAAATCGAAAATCTGAAACGTCTGATGTCGAATTTTAAAAGCCCGGGGACGGGAAAATAATGGGATGCGCGAGACGATTCAAGACGTTCCAGATTTTTATTTTTGCTGGTCAAAGCAAATGCCATCAGACTTAAAAACTTTTCCTAAGACGCCATTTCTATATTATATGTTATATTGTTGCTGGGCAATGGAGTTCCACAACAGGTGCTCCAGATCTTCAAATTTAGTCTCACAGCCGAAAACGCTCTTCACGTGGAATAGTTTTTGCAATAGCCATTTTTATATCTCTTTTACTTTAGGTGTTCCATTTTCCAAAATAAATTATGCCTATACGTTGCGTGGCGTTCACGGTCAGCGGTCAGTCGCGCATCTCGTTTGCCCATTTATCTCTCGTCGATGCGTATATACGCTAAAAACTCAAGCGTAATGGTCTTTCCATGAATGTCTCCAACTCGCGACACAGTGCATGATGTTTACGATCTGCGGTCAGTCGCGCATCATATTCTTCACTGGTCTCTAGAGACCTGGATGTAGATGCGTAAATACGCTGAGAATGCTGGCGTGCTTCGCGATTCGAAGAAGTTTCAACGCAGCGAGTTGCAGCCTCATGTTCTCAAACAGCATCAAGTCTCTCCTTACGCTCCTCGGTAGATTGTTGGTATCCTATGATCTTTAATCATTTAGCAAGGCTGAACAACTCTTGATAAGACGTCATTCCTATACAGGCTGTCTCATTCAAATGGGTCAGTATGGGAAAGTCTGAAACTATAAGACATACGAAGATCTGTTCTGAGGAACCATGTCATCGATTTTAATAAAAAGAAAAACTGCATTGATACATTTTAAAAAACATCTGTACTCCGTTCGGGAATCGAACCCGGTTATTTTGAAAAAAAAAAACTACACTATTTCTATTTAGATATCGATTGTGTAGCTCTTAAGCAGCAAATGTCTGTATTAAACATGATGTCTAAAATGAATAAAATGCATTGTTTCCACATACTTTAATTTATTTTAGTAGATGCTCGAAGTGACCTCCGCCTTTTTCAATACAATATTCAACACGTTTAGGTAACGATCTTACAATAGCATTTTGTATCTTCATGTGGTGAATTTGCGTTAAAATGGTCTATATGGCTACTTTTAGGTCTACAACGGTTTCATAGCTTGTTTTGTACACTTCATCCTCAACGTAACCCCACAAGAAATTGTCCAGAGGCGGTATTGAAAAAGGCGGTGGTTACTTCAAACACCTACTAAAATAAATTAAAGTATGTGGAAACAATGCATTTTATTCATTTTAGTCATCATGTTTCATACAGACATTTACTGCTTAAGACCTACACAATCGATATCTAAATAGAAATAGTGTAGGTTTTTTTTTTCAAAATAACCGGGTTCGATTCCCGAACGGAGTACAGATGTTTTTTAAAATGTATCAATGCAGTTTTTCTTTTTATTAAAATCGATGACATGGTTCCTCAGAACAGATCTTCGTATGTCTTATAGTTTCAGACTTTCCCATACTGACCCATTTGAATGAGACACCCTGTATATGTTATAGTGTAGCTGGGCTCTTGAAGTTCCACATCAGGTACTCCGGATCTTTAAGTTTATTCTCTCAGCAGAAAATGCTCATCACGTGGAACAATTTTTGCTATGGTACCATTTTTGCATCTCCTATAGTTTAGCTGGTCTGTTGCGGTTCTGCATCATGTGTTCAAGTTTCCAAGATAAATTATAGCCATATATGTATATAGTATAAATGTGTTGCCCAGACTTAATATCTATACAACAAAAAAAAAAATTCAAATCCGTCAAGTAGTTCCGAAGATTAGCGTGTACAAACAAACAGACAAACAGACAGACTTTTTTTTTGGATTCGTGCTCTATTACTGTTTCTAAACCCCCCTCAATTTTTTTTTAAATATATTCAATGTACAGACACAGTTCTTTTACTGTTTTATTATATGTATATAGATAAACTGTATGGTATAGTGACGTCATGCGACATTTTAACTCGATGCATCGCCGTTATTTTTTGATTACGTCAAAAAAGAAAAAATATGTCTCGAATACTTTCTTGTAATCTAGATGAGGGACTAAAACCTTTAATTTAATCAACTTCTACTGTAGTCAATTGCGACAATGGTTATATTGGGTATGAAACATTATTTTAGATTTGCATGTCACAATAAAAAGTGCCATACTGCAAAAACATCATGGGAAGCATTATCATCAAATTAATATGCTCTACCAATTATTTTAATCTTCACGATCTGGGTAGTAAATAAATAAATAAATATTCCACGACTTTTTCACACAACGCCATCTAGTCCCAAGCTAAGCTAAGAGCTTGTGTTATGGGTACTAAACAGCTGATAAACATACTTATATATTTCTAAATACATACATATTATAGATAAATTACACCCAGACACAGAACAAAATAATGATCGTGCTCTTCACACAAACATTTGCCCTGGGTGGGAATCGAACCCACGACCTCCGGCATAGCAGTCAGGGTCACTAACTACTAGACCAACAGGCCCGTCAAAATAAAATAATAGTAATAAAATCCATAATAAACATAATTAAGTACAAATCTATATTTAATACAAAAGTTAACCACTCGTAACATTTTCTTCCTCAGAATTTCATATTTGAGAAATCGGAATCGTGATTTATAACTGGCTTCGTCGCCCGAGTTTCATTGTAAGTGGTTTCGTTCTAAGTACCCAATATTAGCCGCAGAATAAAATGGATTTTGTGAAAGATATTTTATTACTGGAGGCGATATTTTATTTTGCTAAAACTTTTTCACTTTGCACCTTTCAAGAAAGATGTGGGTGGATACGTTAATGTTTTGAGAGTCACTTTTGGAAACTTTTTTCTTTTGTACAACTTGCGTAGCTAATTTAAATACATGCAAATACTATACAGCTCACTTTTTAAAAACTATACCGGCCTTGCATCTGAATTTATTAAGCAAATGCGTCTGACCCCAGTTACTGGGTAACACAATACCCCTTGGTTTTCAGCCTTTAGGATCCCGATTAATACCCCGCCGTCTGCCCCATAATTATAGTCATCATCATTCTTCTATATACAGGGTAGACAGTAGGTACAGGGCCTACTTTTAATTCTTAAGTTTTGTTATAGAATACTCTTTATTGTACATCATTAAAACTTACAAGTTATTACTACAAGGGCTACACAGGGTGATACAATGGGTGGCCTTATCGCTAAAAGCGATCTCTTAAAGACTACCTTTGGATGGGTTTAATAGAAAGAAAGAAAGAAAGAAAGAAAAATGCGTTTTTAATAGTGGATGAGAAAAGATAACCAGGCAGTTTGTGGTTTGTTTGTTTATTGTACATGATGGAAACATTCCTGTATTTTTTTTAAATAAGTAAAACTGCATTCATTGTTTTTTAGACAATCATACATAGTATAAATACTCTCCATTTCTCTCTGACATTTAGTAATAGGAATAAAAAAATATCATTCAATTTTACTTTAATTTGATCGTATCATCCATAACCACAAACAACATAAATCTTTATATTTTTAAACAATTTTATTGTAGTCTTGGTGATCTTGTGTAGGCACCTACTATTTATTTCATGGATTTCTTGTTTCGGTTTATAATTATTAAAGAAGTTCTTAAAACATGAATCTATACATCTCTAAAATAGATAGGCGTAATGTTATGTTATGGAAATACAATAAATCACACACTGTGCTACACTCTGCTAACAGACATGTGACTGTAGCAATCCCGAGTAATTTGCTGTTATGTTTTAAAGAGTTCCGTTGCCTGTCTTCTTCATCAGTTTTTCTTCAACAAAATAAATGATACTTTCTAAAAAAATACTTGATTTATTACTAAAAATGTAAAAGTCAGTACGTGTGTCCCTATATTATTTGAGTAGTTCCCTCAATTCTCGAGAATCCCATCATCAGATCTGAGTTTTAATACAAATAGGACCAATCTGGTAGTATACCCTATTAAATATAAAAACGGTCTATAAATGACAGAATAATGAGGTAACAAACGCAAATATATTGAGAACCTTCTCCGTTTTCTGAAGTCGGTTAAAAGTCAGAATGTTTAAATGAGTTGTTTCTTAGTCTTTTCATTCGAAAGATTTGTTAGCAACAACTATTTTTATATAAAGTCGTCATCTGTCTTGCCAGGGTTTTTACTTGGAGCTTCATTAAAATATGCTTGTTATAGCCAGCAACGTCGACCGATATAAACTATTTTGTTATTTTATTCATTGTTTTCAGCAAAAGTATTATGTCAGCTTTATGACCACTACATCAAAGTTTACTACAAATTTAATAGTAGGTACTATTTACATAAGTGTATTGTTGTGACTTTACATTTTTTTTGTATTAAGAGTTACTGTATCAATTATGTTTTTAAGTTTGAAGAAAACATGTTATTAGTCGGTGTTTGTATCATTCTAAAAAGAAAAAATTGGTTGCCTGTAAAGTCGGTATACGGGCGAAAGTTTTACGTGACAACGACTTTGAGTGGTAAAATAATTTATGTCTGTCTCTCTCGCTCTTAGGCGGGCTAACCATGCCCGAGTGGAAGGGACGCGTGCCTCTCACTCGCTCTCATTGTGAGCGCATAACGTGAGCGGAGCGTACCGCAGTTTCTTGAAGTGTCACCCGGCAAACCAATTTACAAGACGTTGTCACGTCAAAACGTTTTTTTATAAACCTTTTAATTGTGACGTATTACGACGGTGTTATTGGTCCTGTGGTTGCAAGCGCTATTGGTAAGAGGTTTAAGGCTAGGATCGGACGGGAAAAATGATTTAAGGTTTTGCCATGGAAGTTCTCAGTAAGAGTCCGAAGTCAGATTTTTTACTGAATTGATGGCAACAAACTCGCCTCTATTACATGGGATTTCAAAATAAGTAACGGAATGTGGGTGTACAACAAGCGTTTGTAATGATGTTGTTATTTTGAGATGTTTTTCTTTAAAACATTTCACAGTAGCATCCCTAAGTCTGATCAATGTTGGCTTGACCCTATTACCATGGAACTTTAAACTGAAATAGCAAAATGTCTGTTCATTGAACATAATAATATGAAGGTTAGAATACCTGCCTTACCATTAAAATTTGAATTTTAGGCACAGACAATATTTTGCGAATAATATATTATTATGTCACCTAAATAAATATAATATATCGTCAGTCACTCGAAACCGTCTCTGGTGACCATGTCAAACTAAGTGTAACTAATTGTGTAAAATCGTATGAGACCATATTTTATAGCTATACACACATTCACTCTACAATCCAATGTATATTTGACGTTTCATTTTCTTCACATTGCATTACGTTTATGTTGAACAGTTAGCTTCTTGGACAAAATTTTAGTTTTCAGTCCCTCATCTAGATTACTAGAAAGAATCGAAACATTTTTTTTTTCTTTTTCACGTATTTAAAAACTAACGGCGATACATCGAGTTAAAATGTCTCATGATGTCACTATCCTTTATAGTTTATACTGAATAATGACGTCACAAGCCCCCTCTCCTCTTTATTGCGTATAATCCGAGTAGTTTTCCATCAATTTGAAAAAGCAAAAAAATACTTCTGTATTGTTTTTATAATGTAACTGATGTATTAATTCTGTGGCCCTAGTGAAAAGGGGTATAAGTCCAATTTTGTCGAAAATGAGTTAAGTGTACCAAAGTGATCAGAAAACCGACTTTTACAGTTTTTTTTTGGTGTCAGTTGGACCCTTTTACACAAAGTAACTTTCTTATTTTTAGAGATAGCTTAGATCTGTCTTCACCAAACGATAGAGCATTTTTTTTCTGATCACTTTGGTACACTTAATTCATTTTCGACAAAATTGGACTTAAACCCCTTTTCACTAGGGCCACAGAATTATATTTTGATATTCGTATACAACGTCCACATGCCTAGTGTACTAAACACGGAGTAAATTGACTACAAGTAGGTTTGTTCTGTCCTAAAAATAAAGGCGTCCATCGCCATTCCTACACAAAGGCTCGTCAGTTAATACTGAAGCCCTTCCGCAATAAATAAGCATTGTGTAAAAGCTCGTTATATTTATTAAATTAAACCCGAGCTTTAGGCTATGCTAATTTATTCGATACTAGATATTACAGGAGCGGTTAATTAGGCTGGTTTGATAGATTGATTTTGAGTTTTAGTCAGTATCATTGTAAACAATATTATGGTTTTACATTATAATATTTTCTACCTTAATTGGTTGAGGTTGTGTTGTATTACTATTAGCACACTTCAGGCGCACTTTGACGCCTGAGTGTTTTGTTTTTGCGATTGAGTGTGTGATTTTGTTTTTCCTTGAGGGGTTTTTTTTTTGTTACTATTTTATTTGTAGTTAGATTAAGGGTACATGTTTAATTTATTTTTATTAGTTTTATTTTAATAATTATAATTTACAGAAATAAAAATATATTACTCGGTTAGACGAATTCGAATGAAGTTTAATACTAAAAGTTACATTGGTGCTATTGCATTTAATGAAAGAATTAGTAGTATTTTTTTTCAGTTTAAGTCTGGTTTGGTGCATAGATTTAAAATAATAAATTACAGATACTTTTATAAATTATAGATGTCGATGAAAAAGGTGAAGTCTCACATTTTGTTTTCTCTAAAATAAAATCTGTTGGGGGCTTCTCTGTCAATGCATGCCAGTACACAAACTAAGGGGCAAATAACCAATTGAATTATAGAAAACTTTACTCTTATAAAAAAAAAACAAGCCACTAACTTCTGCTTACTATGATTCCGTGCTCATAATATCTGATAAAAAGGTTAAAAAAGAGTGCTCCACTTTCACGATACAAGGTGAGATTTATGTCGTAATGCCCGGTTTATAGGAGAATAAGCGAGGGAAATGGAACCCTGACTAGGTGCTTATGTTATACATTTAGAATTAGAGGAAGGGAGAGAGCACTAATGGAGATCGTTAATAATATTAATACAAGAGGAAATTACTAGAGTTTGGAAAATGAATAGAGTCACCCTCGTCCCTATAGTAAAATCAACAACTGGTGTTATTCCAAAACAAGTATTCAATACGCAACGTTGTGGTGTAAAAGAAGATGTAGTAACAAAAATTGAAAAGGGTATGCTTAGATGGTTTGGTCACGTTGCAAGGATGGATGAAATGCGACTAACGAAAGGTATTTACAAGGCAGATGTAAGTGGAAACGCCGGGAGGGGACGCCCTAGAAGGACATACATAGACCTTATTGGTGAGGTTCTTCAAAAAGGTCAGGTGCGTAGTACTCGCAACCTGCGTGTGTGTATGACAACATGTATGAATGTAAACGAAGCAAAAGAAGTATGTAAGAATCGTAGCATAGGGCACTCTGTAGTTTCTGCCTACCCCCATGGGAAAAAAGCGTGAGTTTATGTATGTATGTATTGTAAGTGTTCAATAGTTCTAACACACTCAATTTATCCAAATACACGTATTTATCATTAAAAAGCTGTCATTTTGAACACTTGCCGTATAGTAACAAAATTTCTACAACTGGACCTAGACAACAATTTTAACGCAGACACTTTACCTTCCGAATTGATTTACTTGGATCTCAGCTTGGTCAACACCCGTGAGATTCAAAAATACAAGGTGCCTATATCTAGGTACCTGAAAAAGTAAACTTAGAAAACCAAAATAATAATAATAATAACTTTATTTTGGACACAATAATCAATAGAGTGTTAGTTACACTCGGACACAAGTATCGGATGGAAATTTTGTTCGTGTTGTCCTGTGTACAGTAAGCATTGAATGTCTTTAGATGGTTTACTTCCACGAAAACTCTTTTAGAGGTCAATGTTAATACTGTCAATACCTCTGAACTATGATCAAGAAAATTAAGTAATTACAATATTACAATATTTCTGGGGTGGTTTTGACAGAGTATTGACCTCACCCCCTGAACTAGGCGGGAACCTGTATCTCAGGGGATATGGATGAAATATTTTTCACAAGGCCGTATTTTCTTTTACTGACCACAGAGACGAAAATTTACTCGGCCCGACAGTAATGACAACTTTCACAGGTTTTTTTGGCATTTATATCCGTGTTTGACTCATCTAAATATCAGGGGACGTTATTCAACCATGACAGCCCCTATTGTCCATTTTTTTTTTTGCCAGTGCACACTGGACTTTAATGACAACTGAGATATCCCAAAAAAAATTGTATCGCACTTTAAGTGGACTTCAAGTTACGGTGACTATATCTAACGGGGTACGGAGCGCTTTGTCACATCTTTGCGAGTGCGCATGACGTCATTCTAGAAGCACAATGTTGATAGCCAATACAAAATGGCCTATTAGAAAGTTAATTGTTGAACACTTTGCAAGAACTAGAGAAAATAATAATACCTATATTATATTATAATATGTACGTGTATATGTGTGTTAAGAATTTCAGTGATATAGAAAGAAAGAAAATACATTTATTGGCAACAGCTGGATACACGCACAATAAAAAAACATAATAACAAAAAAAAAAAGACACAAAAATGGCATGTCTCACGGCTGCGCCAAAAGGTTAATTTCAGCGGTAATGCTGAGATGCTACCTGATGCTGATTTTCAAATGAACCTTTGGGGACAAGTGTCAATGCAATTAATATATGTTAATGCAATTTATCTAGTAATCAATATTTATTCTGTGTTCGTTAATTAAATATATGCAACGAGTATTCAATGTGGAAATTTAAACCTCGGTTTAAAATCTGAATCCGGTATATTCGAAAAGCGCTCATGGAATTTAAACAAATTTTGGACATACAGATTTTTACATTGTAATGCACACTATCTGAAAAATTCAACCGAAACCTAAACGTTAGGTAGGTAATGTAATTTTCTCATAAAAAAAACACAAAACTAGCCATTAGTGACATCAATAATATTGGCTACTAATTTAGTAGTATAAGTTTATTTATAGGCACAGCGGACTAACTACAGTTTATCAATAATTAGAATAACATTCCATAGGTTTTATAAAAGGAAATAGTATTATCCACCAATTTGATAAACTCGTGTGGTTATGTACCACAAGTTGAGTAGCAAAATACAACTCGTATGGATCTGCGAGTATTTGAATTTGAACGCAATCCGAGAAAAGTTAGTATAAAATGTGTGGACCAACGTTTTGTCACTGCCAAGAGATGCTTAACCAAGCAACTGCAAGGCTGGCTCAAGAAAAGTGTCCACTTTGGTGGAGTAGGAAAATATCCGGATGCATTCAAGCGTAAATGTTGGTACCTACATACATTTCGTGACTAGTCGAAAAATACTGTCTTTACTGACAGCTCCACTCTAGTTCTTTGCATCGAGAAAACTTACTGTAATCCTTAAAAACTTTTTTACAAAAATTACAACCGACTTAAAAAAAACACTAACCGGTGTAAAATAACTCTAAATTCGGAAGTCTTTGCATTATCGGCTTTGGTGGTTTTGTCTCATTCATGATTGGCCACCGACTTCCGAATTTAGAGTTATTTTACACCGGTTAGTGTTTACATAAAAAAAAACCGATCGAATTGAGAACCTCTTCCTGAAGTCGGTTAAATATAGGACAAAAGATATTGTCGAAGGAAGGAAGGGTGGCTTATAATGTATTGTTGTGTTGGGTACGAGCCAGTTCCAACAACATCCTAGGCATGATTGCTGACAGACTGGAGTCCTCTGTTTTAAATCGTTGTTCCAGTAGGTATTTCTGCTGGAATGCTGAAGTAATGATTCTTTTGTTGTGTGTGTTTTAATATTATATGTGTCACTAACTTAGTTGTAAGTTTATTTGTTGTTATTAACACTTAGTTATTATTTTTATGATTGTTATTTTGTCAGGGTAGACCTTTTGTTGTCTGAAGAGTAAATAAGTTGTTGTTGTTTGTTATTGTTTTGCTCAACTAAAGGGTGGGTAAACAGACTTACAGACTTGACAGACAATCTTATCGACTCGTAGCTAATTAATCATCCTACAATAGGGTATGGATCACTTTTAAATACAGAGACTAATTTCTTGTTCATGATTACAAACTGATAAAACAATTTTTTTTATTCACGAGTAACTTAGTGTTCAAACCACCGCTGCACCGTGCAGTAGGTAATGTAGTTAAACTCCATGATAACAGTGATAAGAGATCTAGAGTAAGAAACCCCTTCCCAAGGTCTGTGTCCAAAACGAATGCCTTTTTATTTAACAATTTTGACTCTTAAATAAAAAATGTAGTACTAGGTAACAATATTTTAGTGAAGTTGCTGCACTATTTAATAACAATTTAAAAGACTTCTTGCTGAACAAATGTTCCTATTCGTGTCGGATTTTATGTCAAATAATTAAAAATAATTAATTAAAGTAATAACTTTGAATACATATCTGAACTTTTAATTGAATAATTTTTCATTTAGTAACTATATTTTGACATTGGCTAATCATCTGACATAGCGTACATTTGACATTATATCTGACATACTTTTCGACATTTATTTATCATATCTTTTAATTCATTGATATATATTTTAATTGTAAAAATTGTTTTGCACGTGACAATTTGATTCTGATATTATTATGTACCTTATTAATATTCTACATAGTGTTTAAAATTTGAATAAATAAATGAAATGAAATAAAATAAAACTAAAATTAAAAAGGTTTTTCTTTTAAAAAGGCCACAAAAGTAGAAGGCGAATCCAATTACTAAACCTACTCGGTACATTACATGATTGAAGTCTAGAACGTTAACAGAAAAACACAAAAGTAAAAAAAATGAAAACAATTGACTTTTAAACTATTATTATTATTCTGTGATTGTTTTAATTTATTGTTTGTTCTACTACTAAGAAATAATGTTCTAGTTTCAGCAACAGTTTCATAGTTAGTTTCTTTGTTGTTTTACAAGCGGCTCAGAAACGCATGAGTGCAAACATTCTTTTGTTTGGATATTCATACCATCATCATCTTTTAAGATTCTCGGTAGGTTTACCATATTTTTTTTTGGTTTCAAACCTTATTGTCTGAACATTTAAGCACGACCACAACAAAATCTGACACATCTATCATATACACGGCAGTTAATTATTAGACCAACATTATTATAATAGATTAACGAAAACTTTTCTGTGACAGGTTCTAATCATCATCGTAATATTTATAATTATGCAGGAAAGTTGGAGACAAAATATAAAGGTTACTTACATTCTTCAGAAATCTGCAACTCAATTTTATCGAGATCTTCAACATCTTCATCATCGAAATCAGTTTGGACTGTGACGTCACGGGTGTAATGTTCGAGGGTGATGACGTCAAACGGAGCCTGCTCCTCCGGGCTGGGCGGGCGCGGGCTCGGCGCGCTCTGCGACTCCTGCGCATCGTGGCGCGCGCGCCTGCACGCTGCGCAGCCGCAGAGTGAACCACGTACGCGAAGCAGCCACACTAGCCCGAACAGCGCCATCCATGTGGTCATGCTGCGACTACTTTTGCCACCATATCACGCTACCCTTCATTGAAAATGTTCCTATAAATAACGTCACTAATTTTTTTTTGTTTTTGGTTAATCACTTATACGGATCTATTTTTGGTTTTTATATCACTTCAATTGCACTGTTTTGTTTAGGTTGTTTATTTTCCACTACACTGACATTGACACACAGAAACATGATATTCTATACCTAGTAGTAGGTATATTTTTTTTATTATTATTTTGATATTATTTAATAGTCAGTGTTTATAATGTTACAGTACTCTAGAAATGAAACTCTTTCATTAAAAAGATTTTTGTAAAAATTTTAACTGTTTCATCCAACGGGATGCCTACGAAACCAATGGCAGACGATGATTTAAATTTTAAATAAAGTTACAATAATAATGATCGACATTTCATTACTGGCATTGAGTTTACCAGCGCAAAGCTGTAAATGACGGACGAAAATTCACAAACACATTTTCGATTTTATCTTCAATCCCTTAACGTACTGCGCCAAATTTAGTTTATCGAAGAAGAGAGCAGAAGAGACATTTTAATCCCAAAAGAGTTGAAAGGACTTGTCAGATATAGAGCATTAATTAGGGCGATGTAAGGGAGGATAAATAAAAGGGCAACGCACAATAGATGGCTCTTTGCCACGATACGTTAGGGGGCTCCAACTCGATGAAATGATAAATGATAGTAATAAATTGCAGAACCCATGATATAAATGGCCCTCCTTACCGTGGAGGACTCATGAAAAATATCAATTCGTCAGAACCAATCGTCGAAATTCTCTCAAATATATTAATGACGGAACACTTTACTGGGATATAATATTTTTTGGGCTACCGGTATTTGAAGTTCCCGAGGGCTCGGTTACACGCTCATCCCAAGGAAATCAATATTCGCGACGATTTTTCTCCTTCTCGCGGGAATCGATAGGTACTAGGTATAGTAATATTGAAAGTCAAGTATTAGTTGCATGTGGCAACAATATAATATTTTTTGCTGATACTGTCGCCATTAAGGATTATAGAGAAAGAAGCGTGATTAACAGAAGTACCGTTCATCATCGATATCCTTTTTTTTAACTATGTTCAGATAAGATAACTGGATGCAGCTAAATACCTAGGTAACAGTTTTAAAGTATTTTAACATGGACTGACGGACTATCTGACTTGCTGTCATTTCAGGATTGTATGTGCCCATGACGATTGGCAGTAATCTAATAATGACAGCCGGTACATTTGCTTTACGTGCCTTTCTAGGCTCGGAGGGATCTCTGTTTGTAACGGATGGTCTCCCATTTACACACCGTCCCCGGCAGCCGTAGCTTAACCTTTGATCGGCCAGTGTGGCCTTTAATATTTTGTCACTAGGCCTTCAGGTATTTACTACCTTAACTTGAAACTAAATAAAATATACATTCAATTAATGTCAAGTACGAAAAATTATTACAATCAAGTTTATAATCTTACTTTTGGATTGAGGTTACGTCACTTGACTCATAAATATTTCGTATTACATTTCTTTAAGATAAACCTACATAATATATATCTCTTACACAACTACTACGGCTTAAAGTTTGAATTTAAAATTCGCATGTTCAATTTTGCTCTCTGAAAGTCACATTTTAAACAAAGTTTAATGTAAATGTGGACATTGTGTGTCCTCCAGACAACAAGAAAAGCTGAGCGCGTCCTTGAAGTCCGTTCTTTATGTCTGAAAAATATTTCGGTCCCTTACAAAACAAATGCTAGAGAATCTCATCTAAAGGCTTTAGTTTTTGCTGTTTCGGTACAATATGAGAAACAGCCGGGGTGGGCTGGAAAAACTAAAGTTGGTAAACAGTGTTAGAATATAAATTTGACAAGAAACAGACCTTTATAATATAAGGTCTGACCGAAAAGATATTTTGTGAGAAATAATAATAATTTCACCCGATGTTCATTATTCTGTTTGCGCACTGTTTAGAATACCAACGTAGGTTTAGTTAGACTAAGCATTTATTTATTATGGCAACACTGCCTACCTTGTGCATCCATCCTATCTCTGCACGGAATACAAAGTTCAAAACCTGGAAGCCTATTATTTCTGTAATAATTCTGGATGTAAACCCCAACACGCACATTTGTATATAAAGTAAATAAAGTTCAAAGTATGTTAATGAACGTCTAAGTAATCACAAATTACGAGCTCAACCGAGACTAACGCGACACAATTACTATTGCTGCCGATCGTTAGTTGATTTCGCCACATCACCCAACGCGGTTACTGTAGGAAAGTATTTATAGTAATATTTTTGTAGTATTTATAATTGTCAATCTGCCTAAAGCAAACTGCCACAATGCCATTTTTACTTGTCTGCTTGGCGACTATATGCCACTGTTCGGATCCAGCAGAATATCAGCATCAGGTACATCTGTCTGGCATACGCTGAGCTGGACTCTCATTTGGTGCAACCTTGAGATGCACACCACGCATGACTGTAAATGTTTTTTTTTCTGTTAGTTTATGCTAAGCCATTTTATGCCTAGCCTATGGGAAAACGTTGGGACCGGGCCAGGCAGATGATGAGTGTGACCCATTTTATTAATTTTGTTTTGAATGAATATTCGTTTTTATTTTATTTTTTTTCAGTCAGTATGACACATTTTATTATTATTTTTTTAATACTGGCACACTGTTTGTGTCTTTTTAACGCTCTGAATATGATCTGTGCTCTTAGTCGGTTTGCTTATTATAATTCATACAAACGTGTAGTTAATAAATAGCAGCATGGCATACATTACAGTTGAAAACACAGCCTTTTCACATTTTGTCGCAGCTGGTTTGAAATATTATAAAGCATAATTTAAATTTCCCACCTAATAATGTGTCATTGTAACTTTGTTTAATTTGGGCCGCACGGGTTTGTTACGAAAAGCCGGAAAGTATAAATCCGGCTAGATAAATTGTCTTGTAACTTCGGCGGAAATAAAGCTTGCTTTTTATAAGTCTCTTTGTTTTTACACCTACACATACGGTTGTTTTGTTAATAACAATGAAGTATACGGTTTACGCTGCCAATGCTCACTATCTCTCTTCAGAAGTCAATGAGAAGAAAAAGGTTTTTATAAACGTCAACATATTCTTTTCTCTTTCTTAATACGGCAAATAAATTCAATGTCGACTATATTCTCATCTATGGTCAATATCTGAAGTGAATTGAGAAAGCGCAAACGTAACGGCCACTAACTAGTAGACCACCAGGCCAGTCATATATGATTAGGAAGAACTTCGAATGACATACATACACTGATACACATATAAATATTTAATGTTTTAGTCGAAAAAGAGCAAAACTAACTCTATTTAGCTCGCATTTTTTATCTCGGTCGCTTTTGTATTTGTTTAGTTTGGAAAGCCGGATAGTCAATGGTTTATATATCGTGTTGCCATGCCTCACTGAATAAATAAAAATAAAAAATCAATCAAAGCAACTATGTGGTTGTGGTTACAAAAATATTGTAACTAAATGTGTCCGTAACGCAACAAATATTTGAATATTTCAAATATTTATTACGTTACACGCGTAACTGCCTAGCTGTAGTCATTTGACTTGCTGACTGACTGGCCTGTTGGTCTAGTAGTTAGTGGCCCTGACTGCTATGCCGGAGGTCGTGGGTTCGATTCCCACCCAGGACAAATGTTTGTGTGATGAGCACGATCATTTGTTCTGTGTCTGGGTGTAATTTATCTATAATATGTATGTATTTAGAAATATATAAGTATGTTTATCAGCTGTTTAGTACCCATAACACAAGCTCTGCTTAGCTTGGGACTAGGTGGCGTTGTGTGAAAGTTGTGAAATATTTTATTTATATTTAATCCATGATAGATTTGAAGACTGTAAAGGTCAGATGCGCCATTTAAACGTTGGACGCCACTGGAGACCAATGGTAACGGTAAGAAAAATATTGTAAGTAGATATTATGGCAGATACCACAGTTTACTTTAAGTAGTAGTTTTATTCTAGATACATCGTGGTTACAAAATATTGTAGGTAAAACCTATTTCAAAAGAGTAAGTATTGAGTTTCCAACTCTATCTTCTCTTTGCGAAACTGATTTATAAGAGGGGAAACTAGAAGCATTTTTGTATTCTTTTTACGTTTGTTTTTTTTGTACATTTGAAATGGCAAAATAAATGTACTGCCCTCTTGATGGTATTTTATGCAGTTACCGTAGCCTACAGACGTCTGCAACGGGTCTAGTTCATAAAATCGACAATCACTACATTGATGGTCGTTGAAGAATTGAGGGAATTTGGCTCGGGTCGGGTAGTCGATGCAGCGTACTATCGATTTGGTTTACTGTCGATGTAGCATACCGTCGTTTTAGTGTACTATCGATGTAGCGTACCAACGATTTGGGATACTGTCGATGTAGCGTACCATCGATTTGGGGTACTGTCGATACATTAGACCGTCGATGGAAAGTTTTCGATACAACGACCATCGATGTAGTGATTGTCGATTTTATAAACTAGACCCGTCTGCAACACCGTTACAACTTTTGTTATTAAGTATGTCAAATGGTACGCACCCCTGCAACACCAGAGATATTGCTCGCGCGTTGCGCATTGACTTTGAGCAACTGTTCAATTTTGCATTTACACCTACCCTTCCAATATTTTTATTTAAATAAACAATTTGACTTTGACCAAAGAGCACGAAATGGCCAAAAAGCCCTTAAAAATAATACTAATTACTAATATTCGAGTTCGCGCAAGTTGTGTTAAGTCCAACTGTAGGTATTAAGGAACCGTTTCTACAAGTAAATCGGTGTCATTTATTGACATAATAATAATAATTTTTCACAACTTTCACACAACGCCATTTAGTCCCAAGTTAAGCAGGGTTTGTGTTATGGGAACTAGACAGCTGATAAACATACTTATGTTTTTCTTAATACTTACATATTAGAGATAAATTACACCCAGACACAGAACAAATGATCGTGCTCATCACACAACTATTTGTCCCGGGTAGGAATCAAACCCACAACCTCTGGTATAGCAGTCAGGGCCACTAACTACTAGACCAACAGGCCAGGCCATGTTTCTGTATTTATAATGTAAAAATGTTCACGACGCCATCTTTATTAGCGGTCGCCGCGGATTCTTTTAGCTCTGTAGTAGATAGGTACCTTAGAGAAAATCTGTACTGAATGGTCTGCACGTGCTTTGAGCAGGCGTGGTAATCAGAGCCTTTGTTCTTTCTATGTGTAAAAGAGGATATTGCTTTGCAATGGAACAATTACAAGCAGGTGTAGACTGTAGACGTAGCTAGTATTAAACTACGTCATTGGTTACGTGAACACTAGTATCTAACATAAATAAATGCAGAGTTATGTTATACTAACATTGAACCTTTAAATGTCTATAAAATGTACTCAATGCTTAAATAATAAATTACAAAGGTAAAAGTTTGAAGCTTCTTTGATTTTATTTGCTGCCGTTTTATTTTATCGTCATACAATGCCTGTTCTATTTCATACTCAAGCTATAATTTTCATAAATTTAAAGTGATTATAAAGTAAGTGTTAAATTTCTATTGGACTACTTATCAACCTTAAATTGAGAAGGTTTTCTCAACCTTCAGTGTTTGTAAAGTGTGACTGCAGTGATCAAAGAAAATTGTGAATTGTTTTTTTTTAAACTTGCCTGGCCGAATCAAATATGTACGTCTAATAATTGCATTATATTTTTACGCTAGGGAGTTTAGATAAGTAACGATGTCTTCTCCATCCTTTTAAGTGCGGCTGCTTATGAAACTTATACCACCCAGTTACTGGGTAACTAATACCTCTTGGTTGTCAGACTTTTAGTCTCAAAATTTCTCTGTAACAAATTTCTAAGATTTTCACATGATTGCTGAGACCAACGGTTTAAAGTCTTTTTGAGAGTTCTTGGGTACTTATGAATGGTTACCTATTTCCGGATTGATCTTGTCGAGCATGGCGTGGCCTTCGATCGATCCGAGCGACGATTTTTATTGAGCCATAAGTGTGACATTAACACATATTTTTTATATCTCATACAAACGGCTGTTACTTACACCCAAAGACATTTTAATACCTATAGACCGGATATCACGAACAAAATTTTCGTCAAAACTTGTGTCCTAAGTGGACACAAGTCTTTGAGTTTTTTTTAGTACACTCGGCTGCCGCTCCAATATTCATATATTATTCTAGATGGCGTTACTGCGACATGGGATGAAAGTTTTTCTATGACATTTCCTTGACATGCCCGCTCTATAGAATTTTAAATCTCTTTGCTTACACCAATCAAGCGCCCGACACACTCAACTCAATTCAACTCGTTACGTACTAAAATATCATAAGCTTACGGGTCAACAAACATTAATATAACGAATAGGCAATAATATACCTAACGGCTACGGAGCAGAATGGCTATTAAAATGCTATCCCATTTAACTATTGTTGAGAAGTCACTTCTAACTCGGCAGTATATTTAGCACTATTTGAGGGTTGAAAGGATTATTACGATGCGAGGCACATAATATAACGTGCGGGCATGAAATATGTCGAAAATCTAATAAAAAGAAAGTTGTGTAGTTACCCATTTTGACTAACGACATTGGTTCGTCAGGCATAACAAGAAATAGACCGTGAAATAACACTCAATTTAAGCAAAGTTTTTAATTAGAACACGTTTAGATAGAAATTAACCTCACGCCTATATACTTCAATGGATTAGACAAAGGTATATCTTAAAGTACTGACTGAGGTATATCTTATAGTATTTGATTGGCCTGTTGGTCTAGTAGTTAGTGACCCTGACTGCTATGCCGGTGGTCGTGGGTTCGATTCCCACCCTGGGCAAATGTTTGTGTGATTAGCACGATCATTTGTTCTGGGTCTGGGTGTAATTTATCTATAATATGTATATATTTAGAAATATATAAGTATGTTTATCCACTGTTTAGTACCCATAGCATAGTAAGCTTAACTTGGGACTAAATGGCGTTGTGTGAAAAAGTTGTGGAGTTGTGGAATACTTATAGTAGGTACCTACACCCACATTTCGGCAGTTAAGTTTAAGTCCCCTGTACCAGTTGGTGAGCCTATTGTCATCAACCGGGCACAAATCCAGACTATTCTGCTGATAAAATCTATATGAAAAAACAAAAAATCACTTTCCATGAACCGGCAATTGGACCCATAGGACCTCATGCTCGGCAGAATTTCCTACCACTAACCCAACAAAGCAGTTGCGTTTAATTCTCTTTACAAACTTGGGGCCCATGATACGCCCAGTTTTGCATTTTAGAGTATTATTCATTTGTACTTGTAAGAACCAGAGAATAAGGATACACGCAGTTGACAGCCAACCTAAACAGTACGAAGAGGAGCAGAAGAACTTTTGCTAAGAGCCTAAAGTTTGAGACAGACAGTTGGACGAGGTGTTGACAATGCTTTTGTTGTAACCATATTGTACGCGCGCTTCACAGCTTGAACGGAAGCCGCTTCCGTTGAACGCTATAAAGCTAGCTAAGAGATATGAACACTTCATTTATATAATACTGGAATTATTACTGAAAAGGTACTAGCATTATTTGTGTGTTCAAGTGACTGTGGATGATTTAACTAGTTACACATTGTTGTCATAAATGACTTCGACCCCCGATAGGTTCGCTTTGGAATTGAGTGCCAATCTGCAAAGCCTTGAGCACAGGTGTAGGGTAGCTAGCCTTTCGGTATTCTATAGGATACATTTTGGAGAGTGTGCACGGGAATTACTTGACTCAAGTCATGTAATTCCCGTGCACACTCTCCAATCTGCCATCACCTTTCTCCCATCGGACCACCCGGCGTTCGGCGAGTGTCCACCCTTACGTCGTCGGCACTTCCACGTTTCGGACAAAACGTTTCGCTTCGTCGTTTATACCGTGTACAGCGAAGGACTGGAACAACTTGCCTGCTGCGGTCTTCCCGTCCGACTATAATTTAGGTGTCTTCAAGGCTAGAGGTGGGATTGCAGTCAAGCACTGGTTTATGAAATCCCCTAGTAACCACCACCGCGTTTGCACTTTTAAACCAATAATATTTGTTTTGAACGAGTACTAAAATTCAAGTCGAAAACATGTTGTGTAAATAAAACCTTTTTCATACCATCTATTTGTTCACTCTTTTTACATAACACAAAACAACATCACGCTTGTAATCCCCGAAGGGCTAGGCAGGTATCTGGTGGTACACCCACATTTCGGCAGTCTGTGCATGTCTGAATATTGGCACTGTAGCTTTTAAATAGGTGAACCGATTTAGATGTGCTTGTTCAATTTATTACACCCCTAGAGGACACCAGTGTCGGCACTGTCATTGTCTTTCTATTATGTCTCTTATAGACACGATTGAAAGATTATTTTGAAAGCAGTAAAAAAACTGCTTAACCTTTCAATCGTTTTGTTTAGATAACACCATTATCTACCAAACCTTTGCCTAACTATTTTTGGGTTGGCTGCACCTGGCAGCTGAATACCAGTGTTCCATATAAAGTGACTGCCCATCTGACATCTTGTTTTTATGGTGTACAATAAAGACTATTCTATTCTATTCTATTCTAATCTGACCTTCACAAACCAGTTAATGGGTAACGCGATATCCTTTGGTTAAACGGTTTGTCTGACTTTCGGGGCCCTGAATACCTGCAAAAACTGTTAAAGATCAACAAAAACAGCAAGAACCACGGAGGTGTCCTGAGATGGTTCTTAGACATGTTTTATTTTAGCACTACCAGACGTCACGCGGTTTCACCCGCATAATTCCCGGTCCCGTGGGAATACAGAGATAAAAAGTAGCCTATGTCAACCGGGGATATTGTAGCTTCACAACAGTGAAAGAATTTTTCAAATCGGTGCAGTAGTTTCGGAGCCTAATTAATGCAAACAAACAATCAAACCTTTCCTCTTTATAATATTATTATTAGATTTTTTTTTTCTGACAGGCAACGCTAAAGAAAATTATTCTAAACCTCGGCTTAATTTTACAAATTATTTTATATATCAAGACGAGCCATTCAAAATTCTACAGTCAGAGTAGCGTAGCATAATAATCCTTCATTCTCAGGGAGTATCTCACCCAGAGCGGATTTGTGCAAAATTAGGAGTGAAATATTAAATCTACGTGCCACGCCTTTTCGTGTTACACGTACCTACAGACCTACACACAGCTGAAAAATCCGTTCAACTTTTTAAAAACCTGAACAGTTTAAACCAAGAAAATTGTAAAGTTCGTTGTATTTATTCGCATCGTTGTATTTTCGACTGGATTTAAAGCTTTGTGGCGAGAAAAGGATCTATTTATTTAGTTTAAGTTTTGCTTTCTTTTGTTCTGCAAAAACTGTAACAATATTGGCAATATATCAGCATTTTACTTATACGTAATATGAGCATGGTTGAAATAATATTTTTCTTTAAAAATTATTTTTGTGCTGTATACTTTTTAATTATTTGTTGGCAATGTTAGTTTTGTACTTAAATAAGGTTAGTATTTTTAGATATACCACCCGCTTTTTGCGGTTAAAACATTCCCACACATTTCCAAATCGTTGTTTTTCCATTTACCCGTTATAGATATATTATAATACCCATAAAAGATTTTTGTTTGTTAGTAATACTGCGTTCCTAACATGGGAATTTAAGTACTGACTATTATTTATACGCGAATTATTATCATCAATGTTTTTTCTAGACCCCTCAAGAATCTTGAGAAGTTATCGATGGAAAATTTCACTGGGCACACAGATTAAAGGTACAGACGCCTGCACATCAAGTTACCCCAATGTGTCAAATTTCTTTGATCGTTTTTCAACTTTTTATGGAACAGAATAAGGTTCATATTCAATTGGGAAAATTTGACACATTGGGGTAACTTGATGTGCTGGCGTCTGTACTTTAATAATCAATAACATAAGCGGGGTTTATGCAAATCACTTTTAGCTGTGGGGCCATGAAGTTTAAAAACCTACTTAAGAACTCAAAATTTTCAATGCTGTTATGTACTAATTTAAGTATACAGTCTTACAGTTTTCAATGTTTTTATGTTAAGTTATTTCAATAAACAATGAACATCCTTCATCTGATTAGCCCTCTCCTACCTAAATATCGGTCAACTTTCAGTCTAACTGAATGCAGTTAAATACCAGTTGTTTGCATGAGGTAACACCCCATCTGACCTCCACAAACCAACTGAGTTTCAACAATCTAACCAGGGGGCATCGTAGTATCCATTAACTTTTCGATATCACGATGCTCTTTGGTTAGACTGGTGGTCATACTTTCGGGCTTCTGGCTACTTCTAACCATTGACAAACGTCTACTGGAGCCAACGATTTAATGTGCTTTTCGAGGCACGAAGGGGCCTCAGTATGAAATAGATGGTACGACTGTATTTATTTAACCAAAAGAGGCCTTCATCATTCTCAAACATCGTGATAGTTCTTTTGTGTGGTGTTTAATTTGTCTGAGACACCAAAAGCAATTAAGAGAATAACATCGCCAACCTGTGTAAAAATCACTGGAATTATTCGTCCTATAATCTGTTTGCGGTTAATGAGTTTATCAATACTGCGGTGCTCATCCGCCGTAAGATAAATCGATTCCGAAGGGCCGTTTGTTATTTTCCTAAACCAAAATAGACATATAGCAGGAAATAAATTATGTTTACAAGCTGATCATCTTGCCCTCAAAGTTATTTTCCTTTACCAGTATTATCGGCCTTGGTAGTCTCGATTTCATTCCTTATCAAATTATTAACGGCTCTCCGCGTTCATCATTTAATAAAGTTGCCTGAAGAATTCCCAAAGCCCATATTTTATGAATTTGGCGCATTAAAAAAACCTTGTTATCAACTTGACCACATGCAAACCAATTAATTTACTGAATGCACCAAAGTTGGAAAAGTGAAAAAAAATATGAAAGCCGGCACAAGTTTTGGCAACGAGCCGAGAAAATGCTGGTAAGTAGAATAAGTGAACATTATTTCTGTACAATTTAGAACGTTACTCAAATACACTATTGCGAAGTTTCGAGTTGGCTGTTTGTGTAAAGTTTGCTAATCGGCACGTCAAAACTCATAACATTATTTCGCTTTAGGAGCTCGCTTACCCAAAACGTTAAATTGTGGTTGTCATAAAGATAACACGATTTGTCTGCGCTCTTTAAATTTGCATAATAAAAATTTGATATCTGAACCCTCGTAACCATGAGTTATAGTTATATGTGCCCGTTTATCTAAAAGGCAAACAAAAAAAAATACAACCGCCCTCGCACCAACACGACACCTAATAATTTAAGCATTAAAATTCTATTTTCATATTACACCTGCGTTATTTTGCCCAAATCGCTTCCGCGACCCTTTCAAAGGGCTTATTATATTGAATGTAACTGCGAAGGCATTTCCCATAACAATCTCGAAAGTATTTTCATAAACGTAGATAACTTATTCTGTTCTGGAAATACGATTGTGTTTCGGAACAATTTTACTAAAATGTTTTCAGCGACTGGCATGCTTGATGTTTCCCTGGGGAGAAAGAGCATTTTGTCGGATTTTCCGTCGCCTAGAAAAGTGGTCCTGAATAAAAGGTTGTCAGAAGAGGTTATTTGTCCGGATTACTACATCGGAATGACAATAGATAGATTAAGGCGGTGATAAAGTAGTGAGCGAAGAGAATGACAAGTAGGGGATCATCGCTGTGCAAACGACTTGCGTTGCGATGGATGAACCGTATCGTTACATAAAAAATGGAGAAAAGGTTTCGATTTACATTAAGTAGAATATATCTTAGTACTGCAAATTGCTAATGAAATAATCTACACAAAAAATCGAATGAACTTCAATATATCTATCTGCATTTTTACGTGCGTATTTTACCTTTAATTTAAATCCACATTAAATTGTAAATTTGATCATATATCTACACCACAAATTCGTCACGAAATGTTTTTAACAATTTAATTTATTTATTTAAATGAGAACCAATAAATATTATGACGAAATCACTGTCAAGTTTTATTGTTAAATTTCACAAACACTTTTACGATTTAAAATTATCACAGTTCATGTCTGACTTGGATCGCGATCGCGTAGTATGTAACGTTAGCGAACCAGGGACGGGACGTGTTTCCGTCCCGGTGTCTGTCTGGCACTGGATGTTCGGGTACGGCAGCAAGGTTTACGCATGCGAATAATAACCCTGACGAGCGAGCTTCGTGGAGTGTCTGATAATGAAACTCTACTGTTAAACGATTTAAGAGATGCAAACTTGCCTCGTTCATCAGACACCTGCTACTTAGCTGACTATACTTTAACTATGCTGACGTCAGTGTTATGAAAAGCTTTTTGTGTCTGTTGGAAAAAAAATCTTGAGTGAAAATATTTTTTTATGTTGGTATTCTCGCCGAGTTTTCCTTGACAGAATAGATGTTAAGGGGTTATTTAATTACTTTTTTCCTCTTAACATCAAGTTTTAAATTTATAAATGATGGAATATTAAAAGTAGCGCTCGTTACTCTTTTTTTTTGTCAAGGTGTATTTGAACAAAGTTGTAAGGAAGAGTGAGCCTACTTATAATCATAATTACCTATATTCGCGTAGTCTGGTTTTTAGCCTATTGATGGAAAACATACCCGAAATATAATATAATTTTGTTCAGTTTTATGTAGCGTTTTGTGTAGTGCAGAAATAATTACGTGATAAGTGTACAATTACATATCGGTTGACGAAACTCTTGGGTGATCATCACTTAAAAAACTAAGATTGAAACTAAGTTTGATGACATAAATGCTAACCTATTAATAACAAGAAAAAAAGGTACTCTTATAATAGAACATCACGCCTGAATTTTCCAAAGGGGACACACTAGTGTTGAAAAATAACCTGTTTAGCAGTCCAAAAAGGTTATTTTTTGCAATACAACTGATATAAGTAATGTGTGCAACCTACGCATCATATTGGAGTACTTACAGGATTCTGAACTTTTGTAGTAAGCAAAATGATAAGAAAATCTAATACAATGATACAAACATACAAAACTGAAAGCTGACATTATTGCACAAATAAAATGGAATACAAAATTTTTCATAAAACTTCAACAGAATATTTATCAAAGCTTTTGAATATCAATATTGTTGGTCGTAAGCTTCAATAAATCTTGGCTGAGTTTTCGTTGACACAGAGCTGTGTTGTCCTGGCAAGTTTATTTCCGGGTAAAGAGTGATGTGTTGGTCCCGATACAAATCTGCATCTGTACAGAATATTACTACAGTTGTGACAGGAAATATGTTTGTGACCCCGATAGATTATGAGACTTCGTCGAACATAAAATAAGGATTGTAACACGACATGCCAGTAGGGAAGCCGAGTATTCATTGGCACAAAAAAAATGTTAAGCCATTGTAAATTAGACTTATCGTTGCATACAGAGAAGGCTATGCAATAGTAATTTCCATGAGCATTTTCTTTATGCCTATGCTAGTACCCGGCTAAGTTTATTTTACATTATTTGAATTTAAACTCCCTTAGAGTTAAGCGAGTTGATAACCATGTTACAATTGCCTGTTAAATTAAAACTGATTTTACCGATGCGTGCGACTGATTTACATGCGGAATTGTATCAATATATTTTCATAATAACGGCAATACTCTTTAAAGCATACATTATTAACTGTTCAATTTTGTCGCACTGTATCTCAATTCTTATACCCTTTAAGTTGAAAATGCTCGAAGCGCTCGTGCGTATTAGCCCTAGATTGGACTTAATTGCTGATGAACGATAATTATATTATTTAAGTGTTTATGGTACTGTGTGAAGGTATGAATGAATGAAGGAATGGTAGGATAAACTTCATTTAGTTTAGATGGCATAATTGTTAAAGGTAGGCACTAAAAGTGTACAAAAATAAAAAAAAACTTAGGCGTTAATTATTTTGAGTTTAATATTTACATAATAATATAATGAATGTTAAGAGTGATCCCCGATGCCTTGGGATAAGTTGTGTTATACACAATTGAAACAGTAATAAAAACATGAAACAAATAAGTAATTTTCTTTATTTATAAACATTTTAGAGTTCGTTTTTCTTGATTCTGCTTTTTGCATTTGGCGCACAGGTTTTAATTAAACAAGGTTGTGTTTCTATTTACTATGTATTTCGATACAAAAAGATGGCAACTACTTTTTTAATTCGGTAGCATTAGTATGGGTAATAAAATGTCCTTATTCGGATTCTTTATATCCTTTAGTGAAAATGTTTTGGCAACGTGACAACAAGAACTTGTGACAGCGATGAGACACCCTCTCAGTTTGTAGGTACCTACTTATCTTATTATAAACATCAGAAGTAAGATTTATTAACAAGAGGCATCAAAGGAAACCAGTTGAATAATTCCTTTGACCGACAAGTACAAAACCAAAGGATATGACTCAACAAACGCTATGCAAATTAATTCATTCGCTTTACTAAAAGCGGGCGAGATTTCATTTCCCTAAGGAGTTAAGGCTAAAAATATCCAATCTCCCAATAAAATTGAAAGGCTTACCAACTCAAGCTTGTAACTTATAGCCAGATTACCATAACTTAGTTTTGCAACCGATGCAAATCGTTGGAAATTCTCGGCCCATCTGCATGTCTACCATCGAACTAAAGTGCAAGATTGGAATTCGAAATGTTCTCATCTCGGAAAATATTTGTGAGAATTTATTTCCCTTTCAATTTTAATCTTACTTTAAAATAACGAATCTTTGATTTTATCCGATGGACATTTCTTTGATTTCAATTTTGGGTTATGTTTGATTTAAGACGAACGGGATGAGTCTTTTGATTTTGAAATTAAGGTTGAAAACTTTTCTGTTTCTGAAAGATAAATAAACAATCAACAATATAATAATAATACCAGCCTGTTACTGTCCCACTGCAGGGCAAAGGCCTCTTCTCACACAGAGAAGGCTCGAGCATTAGTCACCACGCTTGCTCCAGGCGGATTGGCGATTTAAAAACTTATATTAACTATAAGTCCAGGTTTCCTCACGATGTTTTTCCTTCACCGATGTCAATGATGTTCAAGATAAACTTAGAAAGTACAGACGCCAGCACGTCAAGTTACTCCAATGTGTCAAATTTCTTTGATCGTTTTTCAACTTTATGTCAAACAGTATAAGGTTCATATTCAATTGGGAAAATTTGACACATTGGGGTAACTTGATGTGCTGGCGTCTGTACATATTATGAATTGAAAAAGTCACATTGGTACTAGCCCGGATTTGAACCATATCCTCGTGCATGAGAGGTAGGCGTCTTAACCTCTGGGCCATCACGACTCTAAATTAACTAAGAATTTATAGTCGCAAAGCTTCATCTTGTCCACATTCAGGTGGTCATTGATCAGTAGCTGATTAATTCCATGATTGTTTTTTTTCTTTTTACCTGGGAACTGCCGGATATAGTACTCGGTGGTTACAGTCAAGTTCCAGGGCCTTTTTCAATGCATAAGTTTTCGACGGCGACCGTAGTGAAAAACTTTGCTTTTAAATTTTTAAAAAGTTATTCTGCTAACCCTCCAGGGATGCACCGAACTATTTGCAGTGCCGCAAGACGTCTAGATGCAACTCACCGAAAATCTGCCATAAATAGTTTTGGATGACTTCCAAGACGTTTGAAGTAGTTGAAGGCAGCAGCTCTTATGAGACTTTCCTGATCATGAAAGGCTTTTATTTGAGTAGAAACGTCGTCTACTTCTTTGGCTTTTTCGACGAATAATCTTTTATCTGTCACCTTGAACGGTCTCAAAATTGGATTTCCATATTAACACAACAATATAACATGACGCCTGTAATCCCCGAAGAGTTAGGCAGAGGTGTACCTGCAGTACACCCAAATCTCACCAGTTTTTTTAAATTCCCGTGTAATAGGGTGCGAGGTTCTAGACCCCAGGCTGCTGCTGAGAAAAGTTCAAAGGCCATGGGCGGCATAAACTCCAGGTTAGCTATTACTCGAAAACAGACAGATAGAGAAGTTTAAACATTTATATTATAATATGAAAATTAAATACGATTTTCAAATTCATCTATCGCAGACATTGCCTTATTTATTTGGTCAGGCGCAAATAATATTTATATTGTTTAAGTTACTTTAGGTACAGACGCCAGCACATCAAGTTACCCCAATGTGTCAAATTTTCCCAATTGAATATGAACCTTATTCTTCCATAAAGTTAAAAAACAATCACAGAAATTTGACACATTAGGGTAACTTGATGTGCTGGCGTCTGTACATTATGTAATTAATACATGGTAATTTACCTGACACAGCATATTCATCTGTATTTTCCTGAGTATTCTTATTATTTTTCCTGAATTTTATTTTTGACACCAGCGTGTGAATAAAAGAATCTTAGCATATATTATGGTGTTCTGTAGTTTCTGTCTACGTGCTTGAAAACACTAACAGGTGAAAAATAACTCCAGTTTCGGAAGTCTGTGGCTTTGGTGGTTTTGTTTCGTTCATTGGCCACCGACTTCCGAAACTGGAGTTATTTTTCACCTGTTAGTGTTTTTTTAAGAAGTCGGTTGTTTTTTTTGTAAAAAAGTTCTTATTTTGTAATTTTTAGTTTCTTTGTATGTAAAAAGTCTTTCAAAACTTGAAAGAATTATTGAAATCGGTTAACAATTGCAAAAGTAGTTCTTTCTAAACATTAATCTGCACATCTCTGCCGGGCCCTTTTAAAATAGACAGGCGTAATATTCTGTTATGGAAACACAAAAACTCAGCATAGATATCTGAGTATAGCAATTGCGAATAATTTGCTGTTATGCGTTGAAGAGTTCCGTTGCCTGTCTTCTTCATCAGTTTTTCTTCACCAAATGTTACTTTCGAAATGAAAATGCTTGATTTGTTACTAAAAATGTTGAAGTCGGTGCATGTGTGCCTATATTTTTTGAGGAGTTCCCTCAATTCCTCGAAGATCCCTTATCAGATATGAGTTTTGATACAAATGGGACCAATCTGTTTATATACCCTATCAAATAAAAGAAGAATTTTAAAAATCGGTCCATAAATGACGGAGTACTGAGGTAAGAAACCGTAAAGAAAAAAAAAAAAAAAAAAAAAAAAAAACATACAACCGAATTGAGAACCTCCTCCTTTTTTTGAAGTCGGTTAAAAAAAGCGTGAGTTTATGTACTTATGTGTGTAGCACGAATTTCTTTCGGAAAGTTTTAAAATGGTTATCGGCAATTATTTGTGTTCCTTTCATTACAAAGTTAACGCATTCGCAATAATAAGGCAATGTTACGATCCGTATTCAAATTATTGCTGATTACTATTTACTACTACTACTACTACTCTATTATTTATTACTTTTCGCAAAAAATCCTTACTGGAGGACGTTTTTTTTTATACCAACGATGACCTCACAACTCTTGGACTTCTATAATATAGATTAACTATTTTTTTAAACAAACATTAGGTGAATAAACGGACCTACTTCGCTGCTTGTCACTTGCGTGTTGATTTTTAAACAATTTCAAGTAATTATATTGCTGATATCTCTTATACCGTGCAAAATCTAAACAATGGGCTATTTGACAACATTTTAGTTATTAGTCCCTCATCTAGATTACAAGAAAATATTCGACACCATGTTTTTTCTTTTTTCATGTAATTAAAAAAATGATACATCGAGTCAAAATGTCGCATAACGTCACTAGCCAGTACAGTTTATACTACACACATCAAAAGTGTCTAGGGATCAACATATATTTTTGCAATAACTTTTCTCCTGATTGATATTAATTAAAATTTTCTTTAAGGATTCATCAAATAAAGTGTTTTCGTTTGTCACAGTAACGATAAACCAAGTCACCTTTGCATTAATAAAGAAATTTGCCATTTTCCTAACAAAGGGATTTTTGACATTTGAACCACTAAGATTAAAGTTCGAAAAAAAGACTGAAATAACAGTTTTCTTTAAAATTTTATTGGGTAACTTAAACAATTAATAATCCGGGTTTCTACCGCGAACACTAACAACACAAGAACATCGGTTTGGCATACTCAAAATGAGTTCATCCAAATCACGCTGTGGAATGGCCGCCCATGTTCGTTGCAACAACAAAAAAAGGTCTTCTTGCGACTGGATACCCTCCATATTCGGCAGAGCTCTTCTCTGTAGCATATCCCATGCATGCTCAATCGGGTTCAAGTCTGGCGACTGAGCAGGCCAGGGCAGGACATTGATGTTAGCTGCGGCGAGAGTCTGTCTTACAACTCTTGCGGTGTGCGGTCGTGCATTATCATGCATTAACTGAAATAAGGGACCGATTTGCACTTGTAGAGGAACGATGACGTCTGATACAATCGTCTCAGCATAAATTTGAGCGTTGAGGTTGCCTCTGATCCAAATCAACTCAGTTCTTCCGCCGATCCAAATACCCGCCCATACCATGATGGTTCCACCACTATAAGGATGGACTTCCTGGCAGGATTTTAATCGCTGTTGGCGTCCAGGGGTTCTCCAGTGTCGTATACGTCTTGTATCCGGTCTCATACCAAAACGAGACTCATCAGAAAAGCACACGAAACGCCATTGTTCTTCTGCCCAATTTCTGTGTTCAAGAGCCCATTGATATCGAATCCTACGATTGTGCATTGCTATAGGTGGTACCCGTAGCGGTCTTCGGGAATGAAGGTTCACTTCATGCAAGCGGTTTCTGACTGTTTGGTCGCTAATTAAGTTCCCTGAAGAGTGATGAAGCCTCACGAGTTGTAAGACAGACTGTCGCCGCAGCTAACATCAATGTCCTGCCCTGGCCTGCTCAGTCGCCAGACTTGAACCCGATTGAGCATGCATGGGATATGCTACAGAGAAGAGCTCTGCCGAATATGGAGGGTATCCAGTCGCAAGAAGACCTTTTTTTGTTGTTGCAACGAACATGGGCGGCCATTCCACAGCGTGATTTGGATGAACTCATTTTGAGTATGCCGAACCGATGTTCTTGTGTTGTTAGTGTTCGCGGTAGAAACACGGATTATTAATTGTTTAAGTTACCCAATAAAAATTTAAAGAAAACTGTTATTTCAGTCTTTTTTTCGAACTTTAATGTTAGTGGTTCAAATGTCAAAAATCCCTTTGTTAGGAAAATGGCAAATTTCTTTATTAATGCAAAGGTGACTTGGTTTATCGTTACTGTGACAAACGAAAACACTTTATTTGATGAATCCTTAAAGAATATTTTAATTAATATCAATCAGGAGAAAAGTTATTGCAAAAATATATGTTGATCCCTAGACACTTTTGATGTGTGTAGTTAATGGCGTTACAAGCCCCCTCTCCTCAACTTTAATGCGCTTAATCTAAGTAATTTTAAAAAAATACGTGTCGAATATTTGATTGTAATCTAGATGTGGGACTAAAAACTAAAATTTTGTCAAATTGCTCATTAAAAACTTTGGGTTATACCCAGCCTTAAATAATTTATCGTATCTACTTACAACCATAAAGTCATAATGCTGATCTACAAAATCTTATTTTCTGTTTTAAAATGTTGCAGCAAACAAGCTTTTATGTTTTTTTAAAACGCTATTTGGCAACAGCTTAGGTAAATAATTTTATATTTAGCGTTCCTTGCTCCAGAAAAAGCAAAGTAAAAAAGTTGCTGTAAAGTTTAAAAGGCTTTGCGTTCTATAAAAAAAATCTCACAGTAAAAATTTAGGTGAAGTGAAGGCGAAGTGAGCGAGAGTCGTTTGGTACTAATGCCAATTGAACTCAATCTGCTTATTTATGAAATTCGAGCTACGTGTTCTTTTTGACAAAATCATAATTGACACATGATTTACAAAATTTAGTAGTAAATATTTGTCAAAAAAGAGATATCATTATCATCTAATTAGTCTTTAATTTTTAAATTGAAGTTGAAGTAGACTTAAAATCACTTTTCTGTAGAGGCTTTTATAGGTTGGTGTTATTTGTGGGTCAATGCAAACGAGGAGTTGTGCATAAAAGAAACATATTTAGAAAAATATAGATTTTTATAAAAATAAACAAATCTAAATTAAATCAAATCTTTATTAAATATTTTACACAATATACCCAGTTATATATAAAGGCCATAAAATAATTCTTAAATAGATAATTATTCTAGAACCCACCAAATAACTACATAATTATGTGTGTATATTAACTAAATTATCAATCAGGACTTAAGGAAAATTGATTTAAAACTTGAATTATATATAACTAGCGACTTTCCTGAACTAGGTTATTAAAACCTGTGATTCAGGCCGTCACTTAACAAGACTAATTATTACGGGAGCATGTTACATATAGAATAATAGAATAACAACGTACGAACTAAACCTTACAATCATACTAGAACTTCAACAAACAGGCAAAAGAGACGTGCGTTTTTTTTCTTATGTCTCTGTCTAGTCGCAAAAGGAGATTGCAGTTCGTGACTCGACCTTCTCCTAGCACATACCCTGCGCACGCCCTCTGGCGTTCCTTATCGTGTCTTTAACAGTTGACTTCCAGTATAACCAAAGGTAACTCAATACCAATATTGAAAACACAGCGACTGTATTCGTGCTCTCCACAATACCGCTTTAGTTTGACTGTTAGTGATCTGACAGTTACGGGTAACTACGAGTATAAGTGTCAAAGATTCACAATTGACCTGGGGCTCGAGTCTGTTATTGCAATCGTGTCTCAATGACCGGTCATTGATCGAATATTTGACAACTTTGACAGTTTTTGTATGGGAAATGTGTCATAAGTTTGACGTTATACGTCAAAAATCGATCACTGACCATTGAGATCATTGAGATCATTGATCATTGATTGGTCATTGAGACACGATTGCAATAGCAGACTCGACCCCTGGATTAATGTCCTCGTGCTTTTGGCAACACGGAGGAGTCTCGATAATATGTCTAATGGATGGTCATCCATCCGTGGACCGAACTCAGCAAGTGAAGCTTATGGGGCTTTAACTAGATACTATAATGTTATGTAGATCCTTAATGTCCCAGCTATAATGGGAACAGGTGACACTACCTTTTATGTTACTTTTATCGGTCCCAAACCGCCATAGAGATCGTCTTTTGTGGCCGCTATCTCCTGCATTATTTTGCCCACGGCTTTGCTCACCTGAAATTATGTGAAACACTAGCTTTTGCCCGCGGCTTCGCCCGCGTGGATGTCGAACTTCCGCCCCTATGTTTTCCCTTTAAGGGTTGAATTTCCAAAAATCGTTTTTTAGTGGATACTTTTCACTAAGAACACCTCTTCAAGTTTCATGTCTCTAATACCAGAGGTTTGGGTTGTGCGTTGATATATAAACGTAATAATTTTAGCATAATACTTCCGGATAGACCACTTTCAAAGTTGATCCTTCCGGTATGTATTCATAAAGATTTCTGGAACTACTGACCCGGGAAAGAGCGCCGTACAACTGACCATGTGTAAAACAACTGATACTAAGATCAACCTGCCCAGGCGTATTGATTACAACCGTACCAAGTTTGGTTAAAATCCCTATAATTGTTTTTGAACTATGCGTGTACCTACCATTCAGACAGACAGACAGACAGACAGACAAAACATTTACTGATTGCATTTTTTGCATCAGTATCAATCACCAATCATCTTCCAATATTAATTTTGAATATATTATTCATTATCTTAGTGGTGTGTGATAGTCCATTGAATTTTATGGCGAACTATATTGTATCTTAAGATAAAATATTATAGTATCTTAGCCGTGTGCAGCGCCCCTTGGTGAACTCCACTGCGGGTGACGTAACCTACGACAAACTTATAATTTGCAGTTGGTACAGTAGTCAGGTCTAGGGATCGAACCGCAAAATAAAGTTTGTTTTTTATTCTATATACTTTTCCGGGATAAAAAGTACCCAGTGTTGTGCCCAGGATATTAAAGAATAAGTATACCAAGTTTCATCGTAATCGAACTGGTAGTTTTTGCGTGATACCTGAACATACAGACAGACAGACAGACAGACAGACAGACAGACAGACAGACAGACAGACAAAAATTTTTTTTATCATATTTTTGGGTTCGGTGTCGGTCTAGTAACACCCCCTGCTATTTATTTTTTCGATA
Organism: Euplexia lucipara; assembly: GCA_921972225.1. Taxonomy (NCBI): domain Eukaryota; kingdom Metazoa; phylum Arthropoda; class Insecta; order Lepidoptera; family Noctuidae; genus Euplexia; species Euplexia lucipara. Next base: position 14,973,498 of record OV179148.1, read on the forward strand.
TTTTCAATGTACAGAAATTTTACTTCTACAGATTTATTATAAGTATAGATATAGAATAGATAAGTTTCACCCCGATAAAACGGATCATATCTTTTCTCATCAAAACTGAATTTGCTGTTTTAGTTCAATTTTATTTATATGGGAAGACAGTCATTTCAACATGACAGAATTAAATAAGTGCAGATAGATTGGTCCCATTTGTATGAAAACTCATATCTGATGAGAGATCCTCGAGGAATTGAGAGAATTCCTCAAATGATATAGGTACACACGCACCAATTTTTACATTTTTAGTAACAAATCAAACATTTCCATTAAGAAAGTATCATTCGGTGAAGAAAAACTGATGAAGAACACAGGCAACGGTACTCTTCAACGCATAACAGCAAATTTTTCGAGATCGCTACAGTCAGTTGTCTATGCAGGGTTTTTATATTTCTAAAACATAACATTACGCCTGTCTATTTTTAAAGGGGCCTGGCAGAGATGTACAAATTAATGTTTAGAAAGAACTTCTTTAGCTATTGCTAACCGATTTCAATGATTATTTTAAGTTTTGAAAGACTTTATTTACATACGAAGAAACTAAAAATTGCAAAATAACGACTTTTTTTACAAAAAAACACCGAATTCTGAAAAAAACACTAACAGTGAAAAGTAACTCTGTCTGTGGCTTTGGTAGTTTTGTTTCGTTCATTATTGGCCACCGACACCGACCGTTTTTGTTTTTATTTTCAATTATTTTCACTTTTATTTTTTATTATTTTTCAGTGACATTTAAACTGCTCTACCGACCCTGCCACTGTCTTCTCTTAAAAATGTTCATTTTTGTGTGTTGTTGGTACTACCTACTCATAACATAAGTCAGATCTTACTTTGAGTACCAAAGTTTTTTAATACGCTGAATCTATACAAACATAACATTGTATTCCTGATAATGAAAAGCGATATTGTTCACATTATGCAAAATAAAGGATTGACGTTTATAATAAGTTTGATGACCTTGATATTTACAAAATTAAGCACAATTTTTGACTAGAACATTTTCTTCATTTTTAGATAAGTGGATAATTATTTCTCACAACCAAGCGTACTACTACGATGTAACCTAACAATGTACAGACGCCACCACGTCAAGTTACCCCAATGTGTCAAATTATTCCCAATTTAATATGAACCTTATTCTGTTTGGCATAAAGTTGAAAAACGATCAAAGAAATGTGACACTTTGGGGTAACTTGATGTGCTGACGTCTGTACGTCAGTAACAACATTTATTAAACTAAATTAGATACGACCTTAATAAAAGGCCTGAATATTTATATACCTAATATAAAAACTAAGTTTACGGTTTTGTATCAAAAAACAAAGTTTTGTAGACTAGCTTTTGTTCAGATGTATTTTTAATAAGACGTCTCTATTCATAGATGAGTCCCAAACATAAAAGAAAAACCAACATTCAGCAATAGAGTCTTTTATACATAGATAAGCAGTTTTATACTGGGAACCTTTAGAAAATATACTCAGACCATTATATTTTACTTTTTACCGCAATATTTTTACTTAAAGATCTTTTAAAATATTTAACATCGCATTTTTAAATTCCTTCTCAATCACATGAATGACAATGTTGAATGGGAAAGTTTTGCGGAAGCCACTACCTAGATCTAAACCAATCACAAATTTTACAGTTCAAAGGGATGTTGATTGAAAAAGTTTAACAGAATGCATGTGAAGCGCGTTACTAGTTCAGGTGAGCTTGAATAGGATTTGTAGAGTTAGTCAAAGTGAAGTTAGTTATACGAGTGTCGATTAAAACCGCGTACTGTCCATTGTGACTTGCCTGTTGGTCTGTAAGTTAGTGACTTTGACTGCTATGCCGCAGGTCGTGGGTTCAATTCCCATCCAGGATAAAAGTTTGTGTGATGCTATGTAATATGAATATATTTAGAAAAATATAAGTATATTTATCAGCAGTTAGTATCCATAACACAAGCTCTCAGCTTAGCTTGGGATTAGATGGCATTGTGTGAAAAAGTCGTGGAAAATTTATACTTATATCTATGTGTTTTACGCTAAACTGCTCTTACTTCTCTTACACTACTCTTGGGTTTGGGACATGCAACCATTTTGTCGCTGGCTTCTCTAAATTTTATGTATACTTCTCATAGGATAGGATACTACCAAATATGATACTGACAGCAACATAAACCATAAAGGAGAACTCCAAAAACAAAGAACTCCTAAAAGTTAACATCAGTTCTGTATCATTATTCCACTGGGACATACCCCTACTACTAATGGATTGCGGAGGCCAGTGTGTAACACCAAACAGTTTTCATCTTGAGCGCTATCAAAGTATGGGTAACGCATCGACTCCAATGTGGGCGAGCTATGAAACAACTGCAGATCTGATACATAACCTCATTTCACGTAGATTCGTGTTTAGACATGTTAGATGCGGTAAGATATATAACACTTCTTGAATATAACTCGGTAGCTTAATCAATACGTCATATTTCAAATAAACATAAATTGCTTTTTTTTAGCATGGTAATCTTGAACCTAAGAATCAGGTCCAATTTGAGGACGGGTGACTGTTATGTCCTCAAATTGGACAAATTGGAAATTGGGTTGCGTGAGCAAAACACAGTACCTGGTATCGGTCAAGTCAGGCCAATCTGTCGGCAGAATATTGATCTGACCATGTGTAGGCAATAGCCTTTATTTATGCCCTTGAAACTGTTGTTCCATATATTTTATATGTCACAAATAAGAACTGTGGTGCAATTTACCAGTATTAGTTTACGACAAACAAAGGCCAATATTCATAACTTATCAGAATAATAATTTGACGTAGCTGTGGATAATAAACAAAACATTTAACTAGGGACTGCTGTGACAAGTGCACTATAAATCGAACTGTTTGAGTGCCAGTTTGCACTTCATTGTTGTCGCCATACGCTATAACTCAAACAATTTGAACCGAATACTTTGTTATTTATATTATTGATTGATAATAATTTCTACAGTTTAAATATCGATATTGTTGGAATACTTTCAAATAATAGAAAAACGTCGCAAGAACTCTATGCTGGGATAGTGGCCTTTTTGGCGTTGCCACTAGTTTTATTTGTATGTATTTTTGTTGTTTGTATTTTTGTTGTTTGTATTTTTGATAAATAAGTTCCTGGGCGTCCAAATAAATTATTATCTTTTTTTCTTTCTTTTTTCACGACCCAGTTTCCCATTCCTCAGCAGTCTGTCTAGATGTAAATGAATTACCACAAACTGGTGAACAATCATGCATTAGGTTATACACAAGCTAAAAATATTAAAACAATTTCTATAAAAAAATAGAGCAAAAACATTGACATGAAATTGCAACAACTCGTTTTATTTGTATGAACACACACACCATACCATAAAATGCTACATAACTAAGTTAGTTTGATGATGATCAAACTAACACAGTTATTTAGTCGAACGTCATAAAATTAATATAAAACTGGACGATGGAAAATATTCTTCTAGAGGAATGAACCTTAGATAGGCGAGTTCGACTCGGTCTTTGCCGGTTTATTTTTCAACGTATTCAGTATTATATTGCTGTAATTTATTTCTATGAAGCCTTTGAATGTTGTTCCGTAATTAAGTTTTCCACATTAAATAGATGAAATCACATTAGCCTTGTTTTAGTTGCCACAATGCGGAGCTCAAGTAAAGTCGCCCTCTGCAGGGCTCTGTTGATAACTCTTAGGTAAGAACTTAGATGTTTCGTTATTTTTATTAAACGTCCTGGAATCTTCAAATCCTTAGAGTTTCTTGAAAATAAATAGGTAGGTACATACCACCAAATTGAACCAAAAAGTTATATTTTAGGGAAAATCCCTAAAATATACAATTCAAACTTAGCCGTTAAAAATAATTTAAATATTATATTCAGAGATCAATTGTGCTACTCAAAGTGAGGATGTAAAGAATTCAACCATTTAATTTAGTTCTCATACAATAACTGTTGCACTGATGACTGCCTTGTTGGGTTAGTGGTTTGGATTTGAATATAATTGGCGAAATGGCTACAGCTCTGCTTAACCCTAAGAAGATTACGAGCGTGATGTTTTGTATATTGCATTTTTGTTTGAAGCCTGGTGCAATCAGCAAGAGGAGATCCAGAAGCAAACTTTGGGGCGAAAAATTACTCCTTCCCTGATGATTTCATGTTCGGTGTGGCCACGGCCGCATTTCAAATTGAAGGAGGATGGAACGCAGAAGGTAAGAATGTTTTTATTTTAAAATTTGAGGGCCACTGCATTTAGTATATACGAGTAGTAACGTAACGTATGCAGCGTCCTTAAATCCATGTAAAACACTAGTTTTTTTTTTATGTTACTATAAATGTGTTTGTTTAAATAAACTTGCAGAAGCTTTTTTATATATTGCCCAACACTAGGATTTTTCCCGTAACGTTGCGTACGTTTGCAAATACTTAAAACTTACTTGGCACAAACAATGAGACCCAAAACAACTAAATACCTATACCATTCAAATATTTGCTTCGTGCGGGAATCTAACCTGCGGCTCGCAGGGCAGCAGTCGATTTCTTGGCCACTGTAACAACCATAATTATAATTTTCCCTTTGACTACTTCGTTGGTTAACTAGATTAGGTGTGTGTGGTTTAACTTCAATATGTCGCGATAGGTACGCTCCGAATCGAATAGCACCATTTTAATTGCATTAAAAGGGGAGTTACGGTGTAATATTAATCTTCATCATTTATTACCGATGATTAATGATGTTGCAAGAAGCTTGTAGCCAAATATTAACAGCCACACGAGTCAATCGACGATTATGCTACGCTTAAAGAGGTCAGTTCTTAGATGGGTGACAATTCATTGCGTATCAAGATTCTCCTTTGCTTTTGCCTCCTTTGGCGAGCACGTTAAGTCGTTGATCTCGGTTGGCGTGTGTAGATCTGTGACAGTTGTTCGTCAATGTGCGTGACTATTCTGTATTAGAATAAGCCTTCGCCCTGCAATGTGACGGTAACAGGCTGGCATTATTTTAAATTTTCTTAACACTTTTGTTACTTTCGTTATGTGTTAATTGGTTCAAGTAAATAAAATTTGTATTTGTGATACATAGGTATTAAAGGATATTTATTTCAGCTTATTAGAACTTATGAGCGCTATAGTGTTTTAAATAAAAAAGTTGCCCCACACTCACACACATTTCTCACATACACAAACATTTAATCTTAGATACATAAACAACCAAACCCGGAACAAACACAATCCTGAAAATATTTACTTCGTACGGCATTCGAATCACAGAACTCAGTTTTTGAGCCAACCGTGCTATTTCTATACCGTGCTTTTTTCAATTCTCATGTCATAAGTATTTTTCATTGACTGGCCTGTTGGTCTAGTAGTTAATGGCCTTGACTGCTATGGCGGAAGTCGTGGGTTCAATTCCCAAGGACAAATGTTTGTGTGATGAGCACGATATTTTTTTCTGTGTCTGGGTGTAATTTATCTATAAAATTTATGTTTATCAGTTGTTTAGTACCCATAACACAAGCTGTACTTAGCTTGGGACTAGATGGCGTAGTGTGAAAAGTTGTGGAATATTTATTATTATTTCCAGGCAAAGGTGAGAGTGTATGGGATACATACCTTCACGATCACCCCACGTTTACCATTGACCATAAGAATGGAGATGTTTCTGATGACTCTTACCACCGTTACATGGATGACATTGAACTGATCAAAAGTTTAGGCGTTAGTGGTTATCGAATGTCCATTTCGTGGCCAAGGTAAGTAATGTTTATTAAAACCTTCTACTAAGTGTTGTAGCTGTATTAGTATTTTGGTATTAGTAACAATGGTGCTTAAATAAGTAAGTTAGTATTGTTAGTTTTGATTGTCAGAATATAAATTAATATGAAATTAACCTATGACTCTCCACCCAGTGTTTTTGGAAGGGACAGTCCGGTCTGGCAGCTATCATTTTCAGGATGCCATTGTCACAACCATGCAGGCGCTGTAGTAAGGAGGCCGTTTTCTTTCGCATGATGGCATGGAAACCATCTGTGTGTGTATTACTATTGTACACATGACTACCTATCAAGTATACATTTTTAGTAAACTGGCCTCTCATTGAAAGGCCATACTGTAAAAGGTGAAATCTATACTTGAAGTGTAGGTACGGCTTGATAAGTAGCAATTGACTGGCCTGTTGGTCTAGTAGTTAGTGACCCTGACTGCTACGCCGGAGGTCGTGGGTTCGATTCCCACCCAGGACAAATGTTTGTGTAATGATCATTTGTTCTGTGTCTGGGTGTAATTTATCTATAATATGTATGTATTTAGAAATATATAAGTATGTTTATCAGCTGTTTAGTACCCATAACACAAGCTCTCAAGCTTAACTTGGGACTAAATGGTGTTGTGTGAAAAATTGTGGAATATTTATTTTATTTAATTTTTATTTAATTTGTCAAACCGGTTTTTTCTTTACTTTATTGCAAGACTCATCTCCATATTAGTAAGTTTTACATAATTATTATACTTTATGGTAACCAGCTATTGGAAGCGTTTTCTCAAATAATATTTCTAAATTAGAGCCCAGTAACTCCTTGTAACTTTGTCAGTATACCTACTAACATTTTGTAACTAACATTTTGTAAAATTATATAACATGCAACGTCCACAAGCAAGCGAGGCTGGTTATATCAAAATATTTACAGTTTTTTTTTAAATTTGATTGATGAATTTTCTAAAAATCTTTACTAACTTTGAAATTTCTTTAGTGTATTTTTATTTTTGTCAGGAAACCAAATATAGGTCACTGAGTAATTTTTTTTTTCAATTCAATAGACCTAGGTTTTCCTCATCTAAAATCCTATTAAAACGTTATTATTTTCGCTGATCTGAACTTTGCTTGACCGTAGCTGTTACGAGTCAACCAAGTAGTGCATCAGCAAGTGTAAAAGTATATATGACTGAAAAAAACGTTCATACATAACGACGTTGTTACAAGTTCCTTTGCATTCTGACATTTACCCTATTGATTATGTTTTTTTTCGTTGTATTACAAACCAATCCAAACATTCTTGGAGTTTTACGAAAACACGATCTTACAATTCACCTGCCACATATTATTATGGACTTTTTTTATTCTCGCAGGCTACTCCCAAACGGGACTGACAACAACATTAACCATGATGGCGTTAGGTACTACCGTACAATTTTTGAAGAACTTCTAAAAGCTAACATCACTCCTGTTGTCACGTTATTCCACTGGGATATGCCGACACCACTAATGGACCTCGGTGGCTGGACCAACCCTAACGTTGTCAACTATTTTGAGGACTATGCTCGTATAGCATTTGATTTGTTCGGAGATTTGGTCAAAATCTGGTTAACGCTTAACGAACCTCATGAAAATTGCAAAAATGTAAGTACTGTGCGAATTTTCTGGAAAACGTATATTTTGTCAGCCTGTGTGGCAAAACAAAATTGATCCCGGCTTAGGGAAGGTTTATATCTGACGGAACATGCGTCACGTATTATCGGTCGCGTAACGCCAGAACAGACAAATGTATAGAAAAACACTTGACCGTTCGCACTCAACAGATGATGCGTTAGTGCGTCGAAGTACATTGTAGCAAACGCTCGGCGCATGTTCCGTCAGATATGAACCTTCTCTTATAGAGTTCTGGCTGAATACGAACACTCAAAAAATTTACTATACGAGTAGAACAGCCGGTTCATTCAATAAAAGTCACGCCGTGAAAACTTGAGTGAAGGTAACTGTCAATGCCTAGCATTAGTATGACATTACAGCTCAATTTGCCCTCACTACGCCTACATTTTCACGCGATGATTTGACCTGAATCGCACTGTTGGAAATAATAAACCCGTGATTGTCATTTATTTTGGACGACCAATGTAAAGTTTTGGGCCGGCCATACACGAGCAGCTTGAACCAGTCAAGATCGACTGCTTCAAGCTGCGACTGCATAGTGAACTGCAGACTTCTACGTACGTATATACACGAACCACACAAGCAGTTGCTACTGCTTCGGGCGAAAGAAACGAGGGATTATATTCTCTATTGACATTGACAGTTCACTCAAGTTTTCACGGAGTGATTTTTACCAATTCAGAGCGACGCGTCATTACAAATGAATTTGACATTTGATTCACGATAAAACACCGCGCTGTTAGCTTTGCCTTTAAAATAAGACGACGGTCTTATTTGGGTGCGAAGACTATATTTAGTTAGACAGATAGTCACAAAGCGTTTTCATTTCTATTTTATTTTCATATTCGTTTTATGATATTTTTATTTCTTCAGAGTTATGGGCTCGACGAACTTGCACCAGCTTTGCTATCGCATGGACTTGGCGAGTATCTATGTATGCACTATAGCTTGCTAGCGCACGCTCGGGCCTATCGCCTATATGAAAAGGAGTTTAAATCAGTTCAAAAAGGTAACTTATAATTATTTTACTTGTTATTTGTATTTGCTAATAACAATATCATCTCTTTGTTCTATTAATAGCTGACATGTAACACTTTTAACAACGAATCATAATATTTTATTCCATTTGAACAGCGAAGAATTCCAAAATAACCGTTGCATGTTGTATGCAAAATCATTATGGTAATAATTTAGGTGGTTTAATGTGGAACATGGTTTCACAAATATAACATTGTAAATAATATTGAACCCCAATGATTACTATTTAAAGTAACGACTCAATCAAAAGAGTTATTCAACAACGAATACACTTTCGACATGCAACTTGCACAAAACTGTTACGAATATATTGTTTGAGAGCGATAAAGTTTTGAACTGTTAGTTAGACAAAAAATACTTTGGAATTTGTAAAACCCAATTCTTGAGGGAAATTATTTAACGACACGTTACAATCCTCAAGAACAGATAAAGCCAAAGGGCCCGCCGACTATGATTAAAGTATTTAGTCGATTTTATCCCAATAACGCAACCTTAGCACGGTAATATTATCTAACCTTAGTTCAGTGTGTATAATGGTAACTGATCTTGCGTGAATAAAATTTAGTTAAAAAAAAAGACAATTATGTAAAAGTATTTGGGAAGATCTACTTACAGAAATAAATATCATTTCATTTCATGTGTACGTAATCATGAGTAAAAGTAATTTATGTAGTGTTATTTTGTTTTTACTGAGAGTGTGTCAAGCAGTTGCCAGTAAATGTTTTTTTCTTTCTTTCTTATTTCTAAATACCTATAATAATTCCATTTTTTTTTCAGGAAAAGTATCTATAGTGTTAGAAGGATTTTGGGGAGAACCAAAAGACCCCAACAATCCTAAGGACGTTAAAGCAGCAGAGGACTACCTGCAAATGAACGTAAATTTCTTGAGTATATTTGCTTTAATAAGCGCATATATTTGAATCCCAAAATTCAAATCTGAATAGAAACAAAACTCACTTATTTGTATTAGGCCCATCAGTGCTATTCTGGTCAAATCACTGCGTGAAAATGTAGGCGTTGTGAGGGTGAATTGAGCTGTCATTCCATACTAATGCTAGGCATTGCCAGTTCACTTCAATCTAGTTTTCACCGCGTGACTTTTACTGAATGGACCGGCTAGGCGGCTGTTCCCAAAACGACCTTGTGGTTAAGCTCGGTGAGGCGAGCGGTAAGATACAAAATATGAAAACTCTACGAGTTGCCGCTCGAGCGACTCATGGCATGCTTCGTATATTTTCATACTTCGATCTTACCGCTTGCCGCTCCCTGCTGCGCTAGTGTTTTTGCGGGGAAGAAAAAGTGGCAAAACATAGTCCTTAGCAAAACATAAGTAGAACTCGCATTGCTTTTAGATTTAATTTTCGTTTATTTATTTTTTTCAGTTGGGAATGTTCGCTCATCCAATATACTCTGATGTCGGAGACTATCCTACTTTTGTTCGTGAACGAATTAACAATATGAGCATGCAACAAGGGTACTCGCGATCACGTCTACCATATTTCACTGAAGAAGAGGTTTGTATGTATAGCTTTAAATATACATTATGTATGAACAAATCTCATAAATAAAACGACCGACATATTAAAAAAATACTAACATGTTATGTAAAATCCCTAACTCTTGTTTCGGAAGTCGGTGGCCAATAATGAATGAAACATAAGCACCAAAGCCACAGACTTCCGAAACTAGAGTTATTTTATCCCTGTTAGTGTTTTTAATAAGTGCTTTCTTTTTACGGCGCTTTGAGTTCTACGGGGTACAGACGCCAGCACATCAAGTTACCTCAATGTGTAAAATTTTCCCAATTGAATATGAACCTTATTTTGTTTGGCATAAAGTTAAAAAACGATCAAAGAAATTTGACACATTGGGGTAACTTGATGTGCTGGCGTCTGTACTTAGTGAGACGACTTACAGCTATGAAAAAGTCGTCACAAGTAAAATTTTATTTTTGTTATTATTTCAGATAAACGCGCTCCGAGGAAGCTCTGATTTCTTTGGTTTCAATCACTACTCCACACGATTAATAAGTCCATTATTAATGGACCCCAACTGGTTGATCCCTTCAATGGACCACGACACCGGCGTTAAAACGGAGATCGATCCATCTTGGCCCATACTTTCATGTAAATGGCTAGCGGTAAGATCCTGGTCACACAACCTGTGCACAATGTATCTTCCAACTTAGTAATTTAATGATCAACTCCATTGTTTATTAGGGTTTCCACAAAAGGTAAAAAAGGAATGCGTATAAAATCACTAACTTTAATATTAACCGTACCAAAATAGTAAAAATTCGGTACGTATACTATATTTAGAAAACTTTATTCTAAAGTTACACTATTTATAAGAATGAAGTTTTTTTTAGTGATACTCGCATTTCTCGAGATTAGGGATTTGAAACTAGAACATAAAATAAGAGGAAAGTTAGATTGTGTCCATTCGTACAAATATTTTTAGTATAGATTTATAATTTAAACTATGCAAAAAAAATATAAAAGAAATCGCAAATTACATTATGAATACATTTTAACGAAGAACAATACGAACAATATTGATAAGGTCTGCAGCATAAGCGTCACAAATTAGCTAAACAATAGCCATTATTTGTAGACTGTAAGTAAATAAGATTAATAGCGAAAATGAAGGAGCATGTTATGTTACGTAGTGGCACCCTTAACGTAATTTTTTGTAAGATTTTGTGGCGTACAATAAAGGGTATTCTATTATATTCTACAAGATCAGCATTAGTTTAAATAATACCTATACAGGGTGTAACGGAAAGGGTATATACATCCGAAGGGCACGGGTTCTCCTGGTGATAAGAAACGACATGGCAACGTTTTTATACATATACATACATAATTGTAAAGTTGAGCCCGGCCGCGCCGTCACGCCTTCGTCGGTTAGGCAGAGCCCGATAGGTCTGTACTAGGCGCGCAGAACCCGAGATAGATATACTTGAACCTTGCCGGACAGGATTATGACCCTCATAGTGCGGTGACACGTTTGTTATGATTTTGCATTTAATAAACTGTCGATATTAAATAATATCGAGCAGTTTCAAAGTTATTAGTTGGGAGCTGAAATTTTGAGGAAAGACTCGTTATTAAATACTCTATTCACCCTGTTTGTATGTATATACCCTTTCCGTTACACCCTGTATATGTAAATTTAACACAGAAGCCTATAAGCGGTTACACTGCCACGCATCACGCTGCTTGTTGCGTGTCTCTGAACTGAAATGAACGCGCGTGGATGCATTTTCTGTGTGTTAGACTGTGCGTGTTTTCCATACAAACGGAGATACTTACAAGCAACGGAAGAACACGCATCCACGCGCTTCGCTGCATCATGCGGGGCAGTGTGAGAATCGCCATAACGCACCTATAACGCAGTTTTTATTTCAAGTAAAACATAGCTTAAACAAAGATCTTTCAACACGCTTAATTGACAGTTAGCGTGACCCATGGGCTGGTTTTTACCTTGGTCAAGCAATAAGCATAGCCCTACAACGCGCAACGTGGCGTATGAAATGCTAACAGTCTTTTGAGTACACTTCCAGTAGACAGCGATGCGGATGAGGTTTTTGACGCCATATTTTAGAGTTAGTTTTTAGTTTTTATTTTCATTTCTAGTGTATAAATAAATAAATAAATTCGAATTTTAGTAAAACAAAATTAAACTTAATAAATTTGTCTTCGCCATTAGGTTCACCCATCAGGCTTCCGCAAAATGCTCAACTGGCTCCAGAAAACCTATAAAATATCAAAGGACGTTCCCATAATTGTAACTGAAAATGGACTGTGTGATCGTGGTGGATTGGAAGACTACAATCGAGTTTCTTTTTACAATAACTATCTTTACCAATTGCTGCTAGCTATTCATGAAGATGGGTGTAATGTGAAAGGATATTTTAGTTGGAGTCTCATGGATCACTTTGAATGGACAGATGGCTACACGTAAGTCTTAATCTTTCACTAATATAGCACAATGTTACAGATGTCATTTTATACCACGACGGTGGCAAACAAGCTTACGGCCCGCCTGATGGTAAGCGGTTACCGTAGCCTATGGACACTTGCCACCAGGGGCGCCACACGCGCGTTGCCGACCCTTTAAAAACCTATTTACTCCCCTTTTGAAGAACCCCATACTGTAGCCCTCTGAGAAAACTTCGGCAGGGAGCTCATTCCACAACCCAAGTGTACGCGGGAAGAAATTCCTCTGTCTGACCCTTTAAAAACCGCACTGTCCGAGACCATTTCGGCTCCAGTGTGTGAGCATGAACTCCCTGTCGACGGCTAGCAGTGCATTTATATTTATTAGTCACATTTATCACTAAAAACGCCGTGGGCTACTTAATTATGGGCCATACTTTAAAGAAAAAGGTGCTAAGCATTCCAGGTTAGCACCTACGAGATAGCGAATTGTAAAATTTCATAATTTGATTTCTTAAATATTAGGTCTTCATAATTTATGTTTTTTGTTTTAATTCCAGTGTAAAATTTGGCTTCTTCGCAGTGGACTTTGACAGTCCCAATAAAACGCGGACACCCAAGCTGTCAGCTAAAAGCTATGCCAACATTGTGCGCTCACGTCATGTTGACTTCGGCTATATCAAGCGGCCAAAGGACCTAAATACGAGTACAATAGCCGAATTTTTTACAGTTTAAGCACTCATAAGTGACCATCCAAATATAAATTGGGTAAAAAAAAATATCGTTTTATTTATTGACTTCGAAAAATAGCATACGGGCTCGAAATGGTTATGGCTAAGAACCTCACTGACTAACAACTTTGTTTGTACGGTCAAAAGTGGTAACAAAGGACGCTATCAACGTTTAATCAGTATCATAGACATGTTATTTGACTATAGGTGCGTCTGATAGTTGCTTAGAGCTCATAGTTATGCAAACCGGGTTAAATATTGCCCCGAGTAAATCTGAGAGGATTGCGAGCAATAACACGATATCCAGTAAGCTATTTATTATCTATTCTCGAAGCAATAAACATCTTTGTGGGACAGTCGATCACGTCACTCCATAATTTATATGGCCCAGCTTACATCCGACTGCTGCTAAGATCTATGAACTAAGATAGGAAGAGAAATGGATGGATTGTCTTGAGATAAAACGTTTACGTGGGTTCAATTTGTATCTACATTACGATTAATGATTAATTGTAATATAGTATAATTTGTATCTAACCTAATGAGGTTTTGAATTTAAGAAGTGACTTATAACATTTTTGAGGATAAATCTTACTGAGAATAAGCTATAAGTAATAAGCTTTCGTTTTGGGCTTCATCCCACAACCTTTCATTTATAAAAGGCCAAAACAAAAGCTTATTAGTTAGTGAAAAAATGTGCGCAAATGTGCGTCAATTTCAAATACACCCTGTAAATATATAGTTAGCTCAAAAGTCTTCATCATCAGTCAAACAAGCATTCTTTTACACAAATATGTGTAATGTATTTTACATAAAAAATTTATTCCTAAAGTTACACATAGAATAGGATACGAAACTTTCTGTTGATAACTGAGTGTCTATCTGTGTTATTGTTGAGCCTTGTTTATATTCATAGCAAAGCACATTTCTAATACAGCAGGCGTTCTAAAAAAAAGGAAAAATAAGTTATCTCCGAAGTTATGATTAATATTTCTTTTGTGGTAAATCAATAGTATAGTACAGATACCAGCACATCAAACTACATCAAGACACATTGGGTACCTTTTTTGATAGTTTTTCAATTTTATAACAAATGGGACGAGGTTCATATTCAATTGGGAAAAATTGACATCTTGATGTGCTGATCTCTGTACACACGGCTTCACATTAAGCATATGTGTGTATGTAATGTATGTAATACATTTCCAGTATAAGCTAAGCTTGCATTTTTAGGATTTTCTTACAATGTGAGATCAGCGTTATCTTTAAACTGCGTACAGTTATTTAAACTTAACTACTATCCACCACCTCTCCTGTCTTTGCACCTTCGTCCGCAAACTCCGCATAATTTTAAGAAAAATCTTAAATCACTTTTATCATTACTTAAGCGCCACAGGTCAGTTTTATTCAATCTTATCAACTTCTGCTGATTTTTTTTTCTATCACAATGAAAATATCCTCACATAAAACTGAGTGGATCAACATAATTATTTTTCTGATGTCGCTTCTTCTCATGATCAACTCACGCTTGATCTAAAATATTATATTTTATATTGTTTTATGCTTTACTAATGTTATTATTAAAGAAAGTATTTAGAAAATGATAGTTTAATGATGTTTGTATTTTAATGTTTTCTGTGTATTTTTTATTTAACTGCTATTTATTTGTTTCTTTTACTAGTTTGACATCTTGTATTGACATTTGTTTAATCATTTAGGTAACGGTATTTTTAATAATTGTATAATCTGTATAGGACTTGTAAGAATCCCTTTTCAATAAAATACTATGACTATGACTAAAATTAATCTATAATATGTATATGTATAAGTATGTATATCAACTGTAGAACCCATAACACAAGCTCTGTTTAGCTTGACGTTGTGTGAAAGTTGTAGAATTTTGTTTTTTTTTTGAGTGGTAGTGTAATGCAATGAGTTTCGGGTGTAATCACCCAATTTAAAAACACTACGCATGTTTAAATAACTCGGATACTAGGCTCCAGGTGGCATATCAAGGTTAATCAAGGACGATATTTAAAATTAGACCTGCAAATAGACAACAACAAAAACTGCGTTTAATTACCTGCAGTAGTTTTTGCGATACATGCGTACGTAGGTACGGCCAGACAGGCAGACAAACAAAAAGTTCTTAAAACAAATGATTTGGCTTCTCCTGCTGTCTCTCAAACTAAACGTTTACAATACCTTCTTTGTATAGAAATCAGCCAGATATAAGTGGATAGATGTTTTAATACACTTCATGGTTTGAATAAGTAACCCAAATTTTCTTTCTTTTGGTATTGTTCGTCAGCACGTGGAGCTCCTCAAGTTCCGAGTTGAGCTCACGATTACTGACAAATGCTTGCACTGACTGATCTGGTCCCCTCATTCTGTGTGGTTCTTTCCTCAAAAGACCATTGCAGACACTAATCGGCATGGATCTTAAATGATTTGACCAAGCTAATGTCTGGACTTTAAAAGAGACTATGACCTTTGAGTTTCTTTCGGTGTTTCTTCTCAGAGTAGTCAGGTAGTGAAACTCCGATCTTATCTACTAGTTAAAAAAAAAGACGTATAAAAATGTTTGTGAAAACCTATTTACAGATAAATAAATATCATTTATCATTTGACATGTTTTTCAGTATTTTTATTTTGAACAAAACGTATTGAAGCGTCCTGCGGACTGAGGGGCTAGAAAAAATCACATTAAGCGGTAACGTACATCGGTAAGTACGATATGTATGGAATTCAGTATTTAGAAAGCTTGTGCCACTTGCATTAATTTCGGATTTATTGAACTTCGTTCTCGTTATCGCTAATTGTGACTTTGTCTAGTAGGCCGATATCACTCTTAAATCATTCAAATCGGTGATCAGTCTGATAACATTATGAAATAGAATAACCTATAGTCTTTCTTGGAAGTCGGTTAAAAAGCAGGAAGGAACAGTGACTACTTTCTACTCCCAAAGGTTTCCGTAAAATGCTTTAAATACCACTACGTCTTGCCAATATTTTAGTAACCTTGGTAATTAGTGCAGTCCGGAAATGATAAGTTATTTTGTACATTATGCGCCTGACGTAAACTTAACTTAGACTGACGCACAAAACCACAGAAAAACAGGTCCAATTCACAATAAATTTTGCCGGAAACAAACATTATGCCTACTTCGCGGTCACATACATATTCTTTTTTACAAGATATCGATTTGTTTGCCGCTGCATCTAGTTCCTTCGCCAGGAAGCCCCGAGAAGGTTATTTCGTAGTTAAAAGGTTATAATTAAGATTGTCGCATTGAGTAGGTAGACGCACCTGTGTTTTAGTTAGTACCTACAATGCGGAGCTCGAGTAGAGTCGCCCTGAACAGAGCACTTTTGGTGACTCTCAGGTGAGATCGAATTCACTTCTGATCTTTACAACATAATAAAGTGTTGTGTTTTTATAGTGGACTGTTATGATAACTAACGTGATTATGCGGATTCGAGTGTAACAAATTAGTTCATTATTAGTATAAGTAGCTGTTTTGTTGGTGTTATGCTAATCGGGACCTGAAATGTGTTTGTGTTTACGATTTTTAGTGTACCGTGCTAAATTAGCAAAACAGAACACTCGCGGACTTACTTTGCAGTTTTCTCTAAAATTTCATGATCCAATGATTTTAAATTTATAAGAGTTAAACACCACTAATTTTAAATTAGTACAAATACTCAAAGGGCTTATTTTAGACGGTCTTCTCATTATATTTCTAAAGTATCAATAAGTAATTTTCTTAAACAGCAAACTTATTAGCGTTTGTGTATATCCCAAAAAGTCACCCAATTTATGAACATATTGTACAGGCTATTCATGGCATAGTAGTATTTATTAATCGTCATCTCTCGCTCACGTTCGCGTGATCTCGCTTTAGCTTGTCAACCTCCAACAGCTGTTTTCGTTATTTAAGTTTAACTAAATAGTGGCATATTAAAAAACTGTTTTTTTTTTACTTTTGATTACGCAACTAAAGTAACAGGTACGGATACAGCTCATTTTTTTTGTACTAATTTAAAAATAGTGGTGTATGCCTAAAAGGGAATGACTTTTTTGTAAACGTGTTAGATAAAAACTAATTTTCAATGTTAGTGAGCAAATTAGTAATAGAAAAACTGTTGTAGTCAAGTGCATAGGGCCAACTGATAGTCTACTACCTATAAGCATGACTTTCTTAACAATATGAAGACAACCTGAAGTTTAAAACGTTTAACATACCTACTATCTAGAAAAAAGGTTGATTTATACAAAAACAAAACTAAGGGTGTCCTATTAACTTGACATCAATAAAAATAGGCAATTGATCGTTCAAATAACAATAAATCTTATTACGTCACTGCACTTAATTTGTAGTATTTTTCAGTCACAGTATAACCTTAACAATTCCGCGAAGGGCTAGGCAGTAACGCACCTAGATTTTGGTAGTTATGTTTGAGTCCCATGTAATAGTCTGACTGACCTGTTGGTCTAGTAGTTAGACCCTTACTGTTATGCCAGAGGTCGTGGGTTCGATTCCTACCCAGGATATTTGTGTGATGAGCACGATCGATTGTTCTGTGTCTAACTGTGATTTATCTATAATATGTATATGTTTAGAAATATATACCTAAGTATGTTTATCACACAGCTGTTTTCTAACAAGCTCCGATTAGCTTGGGACTAGATAGCGTTGTGTGAAATAGCGGAATATTTATTTAAAATAGTGAATCCAGAATTTTGCCTGATACTAAGAAACTAGACTTAATTACACATTGCCCGACTTGAGAATTGGACTCAAGACCTCTTGCACAGCAGTAGTTCTTACGACTGTTTGACCAACAAGATAGTATTGTAATATAAATGTCATTATTTTGCATGGTACGAGTATAGCTTGCTGCAATATGCAAGTGGGACACTAGGAGTGACGTCTGGGGTGAGCAATTACTCCTTTCCGGATGATTTTATATTCGGAGTCGCCTCGGCCGCATTTCAAATTGAAGGAGGATGGAACGAGGGAGGTAAGATTTTGTTTGCATTCGTAAACTATTCAGAGTGGAAAAATCATCGGCGTAATTATAGACGCCAGCACATTTAGCGACTCCAAACTGTTAAATGTTCCCACACATATTATATTTCTTTAAATGTTCCCTTCAATTAGGAATTTAATGATCGAAGAATGTTCCCAATTGAACGCGCACCAAATCAGCGTCAGACAGGATCTCAGCATCTGCCTGGCATTACCGCTGAAATGAACCTTTTGGCGCAGCCGTGAGACATGCCATTTTTTTGTCTCTTGTTTTTTTTTTGTGTGATTGTGTTTTTACTGTGCGTGTATCCAGCTGTTGCCAATAAATGTATTTTCTTTCTTTCTTTTCTTTCTTTCACCATATTTTATCTGATATTAATATGATAAAGAGGAATGATTATTTTATTTGTTTTGCTTTGAATAGGCTCGGGATCTATTTGAAAACCGTTGGGAGGCTACACTGTCCCCGGGTGACATAGGCAGCATTTTATATTTAGAAATACAGGATTACTAAGGGAACGGTAATTACGCTAGTAAAACCGCGTAACGTCTGCTAGTTCTATATAGGATGACTGGTAATTAGTGACCGATACTTAAACACGTGATGGTACTAATGAATAAGAATAACTTTCACAAAGATTTTTTTTTTTATATTCAATAACTTTCAATTAATTCAATTACGTCAGGAGTACAACAGGAGCGGTGGGTGTGGCGGGGAGCGTGTGACGCTACTGCTACTAGTACATTTTGCCCTTCCCGAGGTCAGACTATCAGCTGATAGATCGTGCCGATTTGTGCCTACTGTGATCGATCACAGGCGCGCGCGCGGGAATTTCAAACAGCGTTTTTGTTATGTTATTGTGTATAAAAAAATTTCTTTGTGAAAGTTTATTGAAATCATGAATACAATCACGTGTTTAAGTATTGGTCACTTATTACCAGTCACCCTCTATAAAGTTGAAAAACGATGAAAGAAATTCGACACATGGGGATAGCTTGATGTGCTGGCCTCTGTACATTCGGAAACCATAGGTAAGTAAAAAAAAAACATCATGAACACATATCATCCAGTAGATGATTGTGTTATGCTGTGTGAACCAATATTTCTATGTAACCCAATGAGTTTGTCAATAAAAAATTGTCTTTTTTTATTGTTGACCTCGTTGAATACAAAAGGACAATTTCCTCATGGTTTTTTACATTTTATGGTAAAACTAATACAGAAAAAAAACAACGAAGTGTTTTAACGCACTGGGTTATAATGTATGTACAGAACTCATTAAATAACAGTCGGTATTTGCCGTATCTATTTAACTATTTTACCACTTACTCTTAATGATTTGAACTATAACAAATATATTGTGTATTAATAGTCAGGTTTTGTTAAACTTAATTGAAAGTGAAATTAGTAGGTACTTATTAGGAAGAGTTAAAATAAACTACTTATTCTATTCTATTTTAATGTCGCTGCGATAATGGTTGAAAAATATAATATCTATTTGTTCAGTAAACCTGTATTGACAAATGCTATTAATCAAATGGTAATGTAATTTATTCAAAAGTACCTACATTATTTTTGCCATCTTTAGTTACGGTCTATTATGACTCAGTGTACTGTATTGTATGTATGTAGTATTACTTACATAGTTTTATAAAACAAAAGCGCCTTTTCGTGTATTTATGTGTAGCTAGTTAGTTCTTCTAAAATACTTTACGAATTTTGATGCGGTTAATTTATTGAATAGTCAAACGAACTTACCTGTAAGTGAAGTTCGACGGTAATTATACGAAGTCTTTGTTTCATTCGAAAATGAGATAGGTTTACTTGTAGTACGGCTTATTTATATCACATCTTCATTACATAGTTTACAGCCAAAAACTGAACGTATCCCCTCGTGTCACGCGCACCTGTCAGTTATCTGTCAAATATCTTCATTAAGTTCACAGCAAATGATTGGTTTTACAACGTGGGGTCCATGCATAAAATTGTATTTAGATAGCATGTATTGTTTGGGTCGGGTGGGACTCTTCTCATTTTCGAATGAAACAAAGACTTCGTATAATTACCGTCGAACTTCACTTACAGGTAAGTTCGTTTGACTATTCAATTATACTCGTCTTTGTTTCATTCTCAATGAGATAGGTTTACTTGTAGATGTTTAAAGACAAGTTGTAAAATCAATCAATAATTATTAAATAATTAAAAATAACAATGAGTTATTTTAAATTTTCCAAAAGAATCAAAAAAATAAATAAAAAACACAACATCGAATTACAATTCAAATAGAATCATACTCGTCAAAACTAAAATGGAAAATGTCTATTATTAATATGTCCATTTTGGAAATTTAGGAAGGAATGGTTGACCCTTCAGTTCACGTGTAGGTATAATTTATAATAAACTTGATATTAAAAAACCCCCTTACCGGCTGAAATTCTTACATAATGAATGTAATGAAAGTTGAAAAAAAACGCGCTAATATTAAGTTCACTCTTTCTTCCATAGCCCTGGTAATCCAACGGCTGACACTGGAGCTTATACAGTTCAGCGTTTTTGTTACAATGTTTAGTAGGTACCTACTTACCTATTGTTTTGTAAAAATAGGAAACAAAAAATAGAAACCTTTTAATTGTCCATCTCCTAATTTATTGTTAATCCTTCATCATATCAATTGTAATAGCTGTAATTTTCTTAATTATGATTACCTACCTATGTCTAATTGGATCACTCTATTTTTATAATGGAGATTGTTATCATCCTTTGACCTGTAGTTTTCGCAAATAGACTCAATAGACCTTCTTGGTAACAAAGTATAAATCACGTTGTTGCATGTAATTATTTAAAACATAATTAAGTAAACATGAAAAAACATCCCAAGTAGGTATATCTAAGTTTAAGAGGTCTTATTATGAAGCCTTTAAATAATCTTTTCATGTTATCATCTTATGCGGTCCTATGATCAAGGGTAGAGCAGATCAAATATAAACAAAACTTTCATAGGAAAAAACTTCTTCCAGGAGTCTCATTATGATATTGATCAGCATAAGTTATGGTAGGCTTGGTACTGCTACAATTCACAGTTTTAAGTCAAACGCACTGGAATTCAATCAATATTTAACGTAATTAATTTTCAACTGCTTGTTCACACTCCAAACATGTACAAATGTTTACATGACAATATTCTTCAACGGTTGTTTGTAAGAGATCACTTACCTATTTTATGAGTAACTAGCTTCTGCCCGCGACTTCGTCCGCGGAAAATTTCTTATTTTAACATAAGTTTACACTCGATTGATATTACTGTATTTAATTTTATTAGTAAAATATTTTTTGGAATAATTAATAATAACTTCAAAGATTACCGAATGTTATGGCATTTTGCCTAGCGAGCCGCTGCGAGCGCTCAGCCCTAGTCTCCGTATCCCTTGTTTCAGAGACATGCTGCCTTAAATCAGATAGACGCTGCGCACGTTCAGCGCTATATTCCTGAGCACGGGCCTTCGATGTTATGGTATTTTGCCTAGCGAGCCGCTGCGAGCGCTCAGCGCTAGTCACCCTATCCCTTGTTTCAGAGACATGCTGCCTTAAATGAGATAGACGCTGCGCAAGTGCGCACGTTCAGCGCTAGATTCCCGAGCACGGGCCTGCGATGTTATGACATTTTGCCTACCAAGCCGCTGCGAGCGCTCAGCGCTAGTCTCCCTATCCCTTGTCTCAGAGACATGCTGGTGCGCACGTTCAGCGCTAGTTTCTCGAGCACGGGCCCGCGACGTCCTCACATTTTAGCCAGCGAGGCGCTGTGAGCGCTCGGAGCTAAATTCTCTAGCGCGTGCTTGCGAAATATTTTCTCTATTTCTCGAGAGGCGCTGCTCATTTTCAGGGGCAGATTCTTCCGTACGGCGTGCTCGAGCGGCTCTTGTCTGTGATGTCTGCCGGGACAGTTCTGATTTCCTTTTAGGCATGCTCTCAACAAACTACGCACAGACTTGAAAACAATAATGAACAAAGGGAGAGCGACTCGAACACCGTCTGCCTTTACAAAACAAAACTATCGTAATATCGAATAACTCGTATCGATTATTACGACAGAACGAAGTACGAAACTACGAAGACGAACATACAAAACAACGAAATTACGATATTTTCGATTATGTCTATGAAGTATCTATCAAACTATCCACAACAACAACCATACGAACGAAACAACCGAATCCAATAAGCAACAGACATGTATTATTTAGAACTTTAGAACTAACAACAACGTGGGCATAAAAATTCGAGAGGGTCATCAATCCACGGAAAGTCTTAACACCGCGATTCAAAAAAATGACGTAATTGCAGAACGCCATCTATGGGCAAATAGGTAAAACGTCTGCACAATGAAAGTTATGCTAGGGCCTGGGCATTTTGCGTTTTAGTAATTTTATATTATCTCTGAAACTGTAATGACCAATTGATATACTGTAAATGGCAAATCTTATCTGTATGATGTTCTTGTGATACTGAAATAATTTATTGTCATAAGAATTAATATTTTGTTTCTCAAATAATCAACCAAACGTAAGTATGCCGAAAAAATGTTTTATTAATGCAATAAAAGAAGTATAAAAGCTAAAATATAAAAGATAGAGATATGGTATCGCGGACTTTTTTGTAGAAATAATTAAGACGAACCAGGCAGCCATACATTGTTTTTAATTTTAAGCAACTGTTTAGGCAGCGCACGCAAATAATTCTGTTTTATGAGGTATTTTTTTCCGACTTGCTAGACAAAAGTTGTGATAGCTCGGTTAATATACATGTTATAGAAACAGTTTATAGCCTATAGCACTCAGGAATAATGTAGCTTTCTGCCAGTTAAAAAAAATTTAGAATTGGATTATGAGTTCCAGAGATTACCCCCTACATACAAATTTACAAACTTACAAATTTTACCTCTTCATAATATTAGTATAGATAAATACCCTATATAACTCTTTAAGTTATTAAGGTGGATAATCAAGAGTATTCTATACTTTTAAAAATAAAAAAAAAAAATTAAATAAAATCATTTCATTTTGTATTTTACTAACTTTACGATCCAATATGGACTACTTTTCAGTCTATTAAACCTATTCTTGACACTTATTTCAATTTCCTGTGAAGGACATGTCACAATCTAGAATGATAGTGCCAAGGAGATAATTAAGGGGTTAAAATGCCTCTGTAAATGTATCAACAATCTCTGAAATATTGAGAACCATGGTTTGACTGAACAATGGATGAAGTACAAACAGTACCTTCTGCTTTTGTAATGTTTACTTTTCTTCTAGATTCAGAATCAGCTATTAATTAAAATTTAATCATGTAGAAAACCAAAATCAAAAAACCCTTTGGTTTGTAATCACACCACTGCCAATTATTTTTAGTAATGGTATATAGATAGGTAGGATATTGAACTCCTCCCAATCAATTGTATGTTAATGTAGTCATATAATCCATTCTCTATCAGATTTCACTATCTGTTGGGTGTCCTGCAAGGCATTACAGACTAAGTAGGCAGCAATTGAATCTAAAATATAATTTGAAGCTTAGCTTCATTTTCAGTCCATTGCTTAGATGCCTCCGAAAACCATAACCTCTTGGAAATAACCTTGTGGAAAAAGTATTTGTAAATAAATAAATATTCCCCAACTTCCACGCAACGCCACTTAGTTCCAAACAAAGCAGAGTTTGCGTTATGGGTACTAAACAGCTGATAAAAATACTTATATACTTATATATATGCTGATAAATGAATACATATTAGGGATAAATTATACCCAGACACAGAACAAATGATTGAAAAACATTATCCTGGGTGGGAATCAAACCCACAACCTCTAGCATAGCAGTCAGGGTCACTAACCACTAGACCAACAGGCCAGTCAAAAAATAAAATAAAGTTTCTAACTTGAAAATATTCTTTACTCTGACTATGTTTATGAACTACCATTCAAGGTCTTGTTTAAACATGCAGTATTCAAGGTAGTATCTATTCCATAATAATTTATTCTCATTATTAACTTATTAAATAAAAGACAAGATATTCAATAGGTGTCATGCAAGTGGATGTAAAATTTTCATTCATCTGAACATGGAATCTGACTATAGTTGACTTCACATGTTTAACTTATAACAGTTGTTTAGTTTGTTAGTTAGGAATCTTGTTTTTCCTTGTTTATCTACAGTTAACTGAATTATTTCTTAACAGAAATTCGGAATAAACAAACTGATATATTATAGCCTCTCATTTTGTAAGCATCTTTCACCTTTCTTGTAAAAGTTTATCATTATATATAGGTAACCCAAAAAACATAAAACAATTAATTGTTGCCATTTCCTTTGAAGAGTCTATAATGTCATATATGTGTAAATATTGACCAGGCAATAAGCCTGTTTAAAAAAACTACCTCTATCAGAAAGTCATTTTTCTGTTAAATATCACTTATAGTGCGGTAGACTTTTCATTTGAAATGTTCTGTTTTAACAAAAAACTTCAACTTCTAATTTAGAAATTAATGGAAAGCTTCCAATGGGCTTTTTACCAATAAAAGACTGGTAAACTAAGCTTTAGTATTCTGACCAATTTCTATTGCTCAGAAAATATTTATAAATTACAG
This sequence comes from Euplexia lucipara, assembly GCA_921972225.1. Taxonomy (NCBI): domain Eukaryota; kingdom Metazoa; phylum Arthropoda; class Insecta; order Lepidoptera; family Noctuidae; genus Euplexia; species Euplexia lucipara. The sequence continues at coordinate 14,998,372 of OV179148.1, forward strand.
ATATTATCTGAAAAGATTTCTCTTTGGAAAGTTTTTCTTTCAATGAAAAGTAACTTTGGTGTGGTTTAGTATGAAATAAAGTTGTAAAGTAGTTACAATCTTATCAAAAAATAATAACCACAAATAGAAGTGATGATTAGTTATCAATCACATAAATTAATTTTTAAAATGCCCACCTGTGGGTGTATTTTGCAGCGCTGATGAATCCTCCGGTCTTCTCATGTTTTCTCAACCACTGGTGTCTCAGATGATGCCTCCCCCCCCCCCCATTTTTGGAGTGAGGTTGGTTTTTAAAGCTGCTTGTTTGGGAAGTATTGGGTCTTCACCAAATAAGTATGTTTCTGACTCCGAATAAGGCAGAAAACTCTTGATGTCTTTATGACTGTTACTAGCAGGGAAAAAATGCCCCTCTATATGTATACATATATATCATACCTTAAAGTATCACTCAACTTTGTTACATTTTTTGCTCCGGAGTATCTAGACACATTTGAAGGTCTGAGTCAAAACAAGGCAGGGCGATGACACCCTGATGTTGTCTTCATCTTCATTATGCTTATTAAATAACATATTTTGTTAAGCTTCTTAGTAAGTATTAGATACCTGGGTAATCTATTTTTGGTAAATCTTATCCTGATTTCTCCAGTTGAGAACCCACGGCTAGCATTTTGCGAATCTGAACATCTTATGTCTTTTCCGGAGGTACCTGGTACCTGTTCTTCAATCATTCCATTTACCAACTAGAATCTGCATAATACAACTTTTGTTTGAAGATTTTTTATGAACTCCGGAGAAACATTTTTTTGTTTTTTCTAATAATTTCAGATGAATTGTTTTAATGAATTTATTACAGTGTCTGTAGAAAACAGTTCATGCTGTAAAGGCAACAAACATTGTACCATATAACCATGTAAGTTCCCGCAGAACTTCCCTTGAAGGTTATAAGAAAATAGTCAACCACGTGTGTCCCTAAAGAACACCCCTCAGATTGCTTAAATCACAACATAGCCATTGTAAACCACGTGCGCTCCCGCAGAACGCCCCACAGGTTCTAGGCAAGTTGCTCACCATATATAGCCATTTTTCATCACAAATGCGTCTTCAAACGCTCCACAGGCTAGGCTATTCACTGCCAATACTGCCATTGTTGACCACGTACGTTCCCGCAGAACGTCCCACAGGTCAGGCATGCACAAGTTGTGTTGCTCACTTTAGCCATTTTTCATCACAAATGCGTTTTCAAACGCTCCACAGGTTGGGCTATTCACTGCCAATACTGCCATTGTTGACCACGTACGTTCCCGCAGAACGTCCCACAGGTCAGGCATGCACTTGTTGTTCACTATAGTAATTTTTCATCACAAATGCGTTTTCAAACGCTCCACAGGTTGGGCTATTCACTGCCAATACTGCCATTGTTGACCACGTACGTTCCCGGAGAACGTCCCACAGGTCAGGCATGCACTTGTAGGTTGCAAGCACAGTAGCACGTGCATAACGCAAAAAACACAAAGCGCACCCTATGTTTTCATATTCACTAGCTATAATACGCACACAGGGTCTTGATTTGCTATAGTTATAATCAGGCAAGTATTTGAATCAGTTTTCTGATGAAATAGTTACAGAAAACATTTTAAAAGCGGCCATTTTTTATAGGTATTTTCTTACCTTCTTCGTGACTTGAATCAAGTTTTAGCTTAAAATACATCTCTCAGTCGTTTTGATATTCTAATTTTATCTAGTGAATTCCTTTTTCCCATTATTATGCTATTTGGAACAGTATTTTCACAATACAACACAAAATATTAAAAAATATAGGAAAAAGATGACGCCATTATGTGACATAAAAAACCAATGAAGATATTTGACAGATAACTGACAGGAGTGACACGAGGGGATACGTTCAGTTTTTGGCTGTAAACTATGTAATGAAGATGTGATATAAATAAGCCGTACTACAAGTAAACCTATCTCATTGAGAATGAAACAAAGACGAGTATAATTTGTAAACGCAATACCTTTTTACAAAATTGATACAAATATAATTATGGGTGTAGGATTACAAAATCGAATAAATGTACTAACATTAATATTTAATAGCTTGATTTGTTGGCATGACACTACATTAGTACACTTTTCTTAGTGTTTTGAATTTTCGATGACAATTTTATTAATAACACTACATCACACTCGTGCAAAGCAGGGGCGCGACACTAGTCAATAATAATCACAATGTATTTATAGATCAGTTCTCGTTTCAATTACTTAATGCATTACGGGGCTCCCACACAAAAGCATAGCCGGCAGCGTATACGTGGCTGTACCTACTTATTTCTGTAGGAACCCTAGATATAGTAAAGGATAATGATACCGGATTTGTTTACATTGTTTTTTTAAGTAGTAATAATAATTTAAGTACCCGAATGACTATGTTCGGTTAAAAACTGTCACATATAGCTATATGTATGCACATTCATGTTACGCATTCGTTACTCGTTTAGGTCCTAAGCAGTGTCCAATAGATATTTAAACAATCCACACGTCTTTCATTCAAAAATCGTAACAAGCTAATATTAACCTTATTGCGTTAACATACCTACTACAAAAATGAAGATGAACGTAGGAGAATTTAGGGCTTAGACTTCCTTGGTTTCACAAACCATCACTATTTTTTTCAACCAACAGTAGCCTTTATTAATTTCTGTATATTTTCGACTGTGGCGTGCCCACGCCAAGTTTGGTGAGACAATGAACTCTTAGTAACTTAAGAAGGAAGAAAGAAAGAAAGAGAGAGAGAAAGAAACAAAAGAAAGAAAAAAATAAAAAAAGAAAGAAAGAAAACAAATCATTATAATGAACGTTTTACCTAATCATTTACTTAAGTAGCATTGTTACACATATAATTATATCAGTAAGGATAAATAATTATGATTATTTTTCCACAGGCAAAGGTGAAAGCATGTGGGATACATACATCCATAAACATCCCAATTATACAATAGACAGTACAAACGGAGATGTTGCAGCTGACTCGTATCACCGCTTCATGGAAGACATTGAAATGATCAAAAGTATAGGCATTCATTACTATAGATTGTCCATTTCATGGCCCAGGTAAGTTTTCATTAAACCCACTGGATATTTTCCTTTGTAGTATGATTTATATCTGCGCAGTGGGAATATAAAGGCATATCAGTTATTGAAAGTACGCAATATACTCCCATATTGTCAAGAAAAGCAACAAACAAAAACAAAAACCATAAAATACGAATTATAATGGATATTAATTATAATTAATTAAAATTCGTAAAAACATTGGTATCATCAGCATTAACTTTGTAGCTTATTTATTTATTATCCTGTTTTAAAATTCCACGTGAATAACAGTATTTATACATTGTATTCTATTTATTAAAAAGTTATTTTAAAAGTTAATTGATCGTCCTTTAAAAGTCTGTCGCGTCTACTAAACCTAGGTCACTTGATTTTTAATAAAATTATAGCAATTTTATTTGCTAATACGCGTTTTGTACTGTAAATTGTTGTTTAGGAAATTTGCATCTAAATAGATAAGTTTGAAAGAACAACCATGCCAGCAATTTCACATTTTGATCCTATTCCATTAAAATTGCCAATTAGCTTGTTTGCCCATATGCAGCCTTGCTATTAACATTCTGCAATGAATTTTAAATATTTGTGTTGACGTACAAAATGAATAGTTCCGGATATTTACTCTATTTTAGAACGAAGCATAATACTTTATTCAAAACCATAAAAATCGGGCTTGCTTTGTATTGGACCATGGGTTCGGTAGTGTGGATGAATGTGTACACATCCTCAGTAAAATTTATCGACTGCTGAAATAGAGGGATTTAACCCTGGGACATTTTAATATGAATGCTGGCATTCCCAACTCGATGTCATGTTTTTAGGTTACCGCGCAGGATGAAAGTAGCACTTACATACATTTACCACTTTACTTTTGAGTAGATACCTATTTCTTAATATTTATTGTTCAATATAAATCAATTTCTAAAGTCATATGGTGACTTCTCCGACTTATCCACAAGTCAATACATTAAATAAACTAGATAACAATATGAATTTATGTTTCTCCCAGATTACTTCCAAACGGTATGGATAACTACATAAGTCAAGACGGCATGAAGTACTATCGTACGTTGTTTGAGGAACTTCTGAAAGCCAACATCACTCCAGTTGTCACGTTATTCCACTGGGATATGCCCACACCACTAATGGACCTCGGTGGCTGGACCAATCCAAAAATCGTTGACTATTTCGAGGACTATGCGAGAGTTGTATTTAATCTGTATGGTGATATAATTAAAATGTGGACAACGATAAACGAACCTCATCAGCAGTGTTATAATGTAAGTACATTATTAAGACCTCACATTATTGTGCGGTTGAATTTAGTACGGAGGACGAGTCTTGGAATGTCATGGATGATCCACGGTTTGATCTTATTAAGTGTTATTTAACCTCGAAGATCGACTCTTGCAACATTTATAACTTGGCCACAAAGCCCTTCCCTCGAAAACATTTTTTTTTTCTGAATCCAACGCTCCCCCTATCATGTCATTTTTTGTCTCTTTTTTTTGTGTGGTTTTTTTACTGTGCGTGTATCCAGCTGTTGCCAATAAATGTATTTTCTTTCTTTCTTTTCTATGATACAAATTGTGTTACTCAACCGTCACTCGTCCCAAAAGGTGCATTTTAAAACCAACGTCAGACAGTTGCACCTGTCTGGCATTACCGCTGAAATGAGCCTTTTAGCGCAGGCGTGAGACATGCCATTTATTTTTTACTTTTTTTTGTTAGTTCCAGGCTTTAACCGTGTGTGCAATGTGCATGTTTTTTCCTGTTGCCAATAAATATTCTGTCTTTATTACTTTCTATCATTATTTCTTTCATTATTTCTTTCATTCTTTCTTTCATTCTTTCTTTCATTCTTTCTTCATTCTTTCTTTCATTCTTTCTTTCATTCTTTCTTTCATTATTTCTTTAATTTTTTCTATTTTTTATTCTCTGCACAGACGTGTATCTATCTACTCATCAGATCACAGAAATTTTGCCTTTTCTATGATCTGATGAGTAGATAGGATGGATATTTATTTGTTTACTTTTTAATCCTTGTCTTTTCCCAGGGTTACGGCGGGAAATACTTTGTACCAGTATTAGGTTCAGCTGGAGTTGGTGACTACTTATGTACTCACTACATCTTGCTATCTCACGCTCGCGTTTTCCGTATGTACGAAAAGGAATTTAAACCATATCAGAAAGGTACTATGATTTACATTGCTTTAAATGTTTTGTCAATGATACATTCACTTTCTTTAATACTGTTGCATTGTTTCGTAATAATCTGTTAGAATCTGTTATCTAATGTTTAACATACACCGTCTGATCCTTTATTACTCACATTATTATCTCTTTGTTGTATTATAAGGCAATTTAATTGGATAACATTGTTGTTTTTAATTACTTTTACAAAGCGCCTTGAGCTCCTTTTTATGTGACCATGAAAATAATGCTGACATCATTTTAAATAATGTCTGTTTTTTCAGGAAAAGTTGCTATTACGTTAGATGCGTTTTGGGCTGATCCTAAAGACCCTAACAGTCCAGAGGATATAAAAGCAGCAGATGCTTATCTTCAAATGCATGTGAGTTTTTAATGATTATGATGATTGCCATAATTTTAGTACACAAGACCCACATAAATTTGAATAATAATTTATTTTAGTGGGCGAAGGATCGCCTCGTAAGCCAAAATGGATTTTGGGACATAAAATCAATTACTAATCAAGTTGTATATGTATGAGCATAACTTATTTATTTATAATAATTTATTTTATTAAAAAGATTGATATTTCCGAAATCCTTTTTGCTTAAAAGACCCATTAATCGCTTAAAAGTATCTTAATAGCCAAAATAAATTGGTTTCTTAAACTCGATGACACACAAAATTATGCACGAGCAGTTACGTAAGTGCTTCTAAATTTTGTTTATCGTTTTTAGTTGGCTATATATGCTCATCCAATATACTCGGATTTCGGTGACTATCCTAGTTTTGTTCGTGAACGGATTAACAATATGAGTCTTCAGCAAGGATTCTCGCGGTCACGTCTCCCATATTTCTCTGATGAAGAGGTTTGTATAGTAAATATATTACGACTGTCAGTGATGGTGGACAATGCAAAACCTTCCTGCGGTCCATGGTTATGACCCTCAGTCATGTGAATACAACGCACTTAATAAGATGTCATATTTGCTTCATTAGAACAGTTTTGGAGTGCCTACAAAATTCAGGTATCCTTCTATAAAATGATAAAAATACCAGCCTACGAGTTTACTGACCCACAGCGAGCATTGATAACCGCGCTTGCTCAAGGTGGATTAGCGATTTCAAACTTATATTCACTATTAGTTCAGATTTCCTCACGATGTTTTCCTTAATGATGTCAATGATGACTAAAATAAATTTAGATAAAGTGTATAATTATGAATTGAAAAAGTCACATTGGTACTTGCCCGGATTTGAACCACAACCTCGTGCATGAGAGGCACCTTAGCTTCTGGGCTATCACGACATTCTACATTCATTATTTTCATAAAATAATAAGTTTACCAGAAAAAGGTCCCAAGAATTTTTTTTTAGTCTGTACTCGCGACCAAACAGGCAATCGATTCTACATTTTATTTTGTGTTTTAGCTAAAGCATTTTGTTTTTTATTCTAGATTAAACAACTTCAAGGTAGTTCAGACTTCTTTGCTCTAAATCATTACACAACATTTTTGATGACTCCATCATCAATGGAAGCAGGTTGGCAAGTCCCATCTTGGGACCACGACACAGGTGTCAGAATGGAACAGAATCTAAGCTGGCCCATGCCTGGAGCTGATTGGCTAACAGTGAGTTTTGTAATACTTTTATAGATTTTTGTAAAGGTCAATTATTATTGTAGACTAAAATGGTTTGCTTTACTAAACACATTTAATACGACACTTCTTCGTTTTCCGATCTTTTTTTAAGATTGGTTGAAAAAGACTTTGACTGCATTGTTTGTGGAGTGGTTGCAAAAGCTGAGCTGACCATGAAGTATCAGGATCGATCCTTGGGCCGGGCAAAAATATATTGAGCATTTCCATCTGGAATGTCTCAGTAGCAATTCGGAGCCTGGATTTGCGCCCGATTGATAGTAAAATGTTTACATTCAATTGACATATATATACCGTGACACTAAAACACCGCTAAAGAATTACTATTATGTGATTAAGTGTATTATGAGGTCAGAAGGTTATAAAAAGCAAAAGTAGTTAAAAAAATGTTAACATACAATTAAACAAATATTTATTTTACATAATCGTTTGAATAACGTCTTTTTACATGTTTTTACAGTTACATTTGATGGCTCCATTAATTTCTGTATTTCCTAGATACAATTACAAGCATAAATACTTTGTTGTTCCTTACGTATTTAATTACAATATTGTCGCTATAAATATTTAACGACATAATCGTATTCAAATAAGGTCGAGGTGGAAGGTGTTCGTTTCGTTTAATTATGAAAAAAACTGACTTAGTAAGAGTAGCATTTGCAGGCAAACAACCCTAAATGTGAGAGCTCTACTCGTACTTAGCCAGTTTTTTTCGATCATACCATGTTGAACCAAAAATCTCCAAAACATGTTTTTTTTTGGCAGAGGTACTTAAATATTTATCTTTTTAAATTTTCTTGTAGTAGCAATTGAAATACAGACACACGGCACTTTGTTTAAAATTCGACTGTCTACCATTAATGAGTCATGAAATAATCCTCTGACAGACAGACAAACTAAACAATCGGACAGACGGGCAGGTAGATGAACACTGAAGTGGTTTCGTTGGCACCATTTAGACCAAAACAAAATTACAAAATAAGATCAAATCAAAAGTTATTTAAATTAGGCTGAGGGTCAGCACTTTTTGAACATCAAAAATTACATGAGTCAGTCCCCCAAAACGCTCGCCTTTTACCATTTCCTAGTGTTTTTGCTGGGAAAAAGAAGTAGTGGCTATGTGTTGAAGAAGAACATTCGTTTAAACAACATTGGTAATGATTAAACATAATCATTTTAGATTAAATAATTTGCTACATGTTACCTAAGAAACGGTAATGTTAAGACAATCTACAGTAAATAATATGTATATATCGGACGACCCTATTGGTCCGACCGTATTAGCACAGTCTAAAAACATACAGTCGTCCGACGAAGCTGTCTAGACAGGGTAATCGTGCGGGGTGTGAGGGGCGAAACGCGGGAAAGCCGCTCCCGCACTGCGAACAAACCAATATTTGTAGTGCGGGAGGTATTATTGAAGTCTAACGCGTGTAGAAGTTGTCGGCATTTTTCCAAAGATCAAAGGCGTCCTCCTACTGTATTATTATTTATACTGTGGTATTAGTCTTAAATATATCTTCAGAGCTCAAATGCGCGAGGGAATTTAGCTGGCTCGTTGAGGTCTATTGAACACTTTACATCAGTTAGATAATACAGTAAAATTGTATGGTTGTAGGTAGGTTGTAGTAGTAATTAATGACTAACTCATAATTTATATTATCATTGTTACCAGAATGAAAACTGGTTTACTTTATTGTTAGTAATCAAAATGCTATGAACATGGGTTAAAGAGATAAAATTACTTCTGGTGGTGTTATTTATGTATTATATAAACATAACATCACGCCAGTAAGTTCCCAAGGCTTAAATATATACCTATGAAGGTACACCTATATTTCTTTTGTTCAAGTCCTATACATATAGTAGAGGCAAACCCCATTGCGGGCACAAATCCAGGTTCCATGCTGTTGCTGAGATATTCCAGATGAGAAAACCCAATAACACTTTGCCCGGCCAGGAAATAGATCCCAGAAACTCATGGTTATCGATAGTGCTTACGACCACTAGACCGACGAGGTAGTATTATTATGTTTACCACAACTATCAAATTTTTAATATATATTGGTAATGTTTTGGCAGGTTAACCCACCTGGCTTCCGCAAACTAATCAACTGGATCCAAGGCAACTACAGAATGCTCAAAGAAATTCCAATAATTATAACTGAAAACGGAATGGCCGACTGGGGCCAAACAGATGACTACGAGCGAGTATCTTATTACAATGACTATCTCTACCAAGTGCTTCTGGCTATTCACGAAGACAGGTGCAATGTGAAAGGATATTTCAGTTGGACTCTCATGGATGACTTCGAATGGACTGACGGTTATTCGTAAGTATAGAAAAACATTATTTGCGGTTGTATAAAGAACCTGGCTAGAAATCTTCCTTCATCCATCCATTAAACTCCAATATACATAAGTGTTAAATCTGTTTTTTTGATCGCCCATAGCTCGAGGTTTTTATTCTATAAGTACAAAAAGTACAAAAAATCCTCGAATATGTTATTTTATGGTTCAAAAATGTATTCGTTTTCAAGATATCATCCATCATAATTCATTTAGGTCATACTAAGTTTCATTGATAAATACGAGTCATTTTCATTCTAACGAATCATTCATATTTTAAGTTAAGCAAATGTGACGTTATCGTATTTTACGTAAGGGTATTTTTTATTAATAATCGCGACTTCATCGAATTGTTTTGTATGAAAAAAGAAAACAAGAAAATAATATAATTTAAAAATATTTAAAGTGTCAGTTGTTTCTTTAATATGGTCTCGTTCATACCCTAGAGTTATGGTATTTAAAAAGAATAGTTTATATAGAGTGACTGGTAATTATTGACCGATACTTAAACACGTGATTGTACTCATGAAAACGAATAACTTTCCCAAAGAAACTTTTTTTATACTCATTAACTTTCAATTATTTCAATTACGTCAGTACTGCACAACGGGAGCGGTGGGGGTGGCGGGGGAGCGTGTGACGCTACTACTACTAGTAGATTTTGCCCTTCCCGAGGTCAGGATATCAGCTGATAGATCATGCCGATCATACCTACTGTGATCGATCACAGGCGCGCGCGCGGGAGTTTCAAACGGCGTTTTGTTATTTTATTGTGTTTTAAATTATAGTGTATATAAAAAAAAGTTTCTTTGGGAAAGTTTATTGAAATCATTAGTACAATCTCGTGTTTTAGTATCGGTCACTAATTACCAGTCACCCTATATAATAATAAACAAATAATTGTCAAGGGTAATTAGATGTTATCATAACACACAAACATTCCAATGTGTCAAATTTCTTTGATAGTTTTTCAACTTTATTACAAACAGCTTAAGGTTTATGTTTAGTTAGGATTTATTTTCATTTTGGGTTAGCTTGATGTGCTGGTATCTGTAACATTAATGACTTAATTTAGGGCATTGGCCATACAGGGTTTTTCTTTCATTACTAACCGAATTATTTCAGAGTATGCTACATAATTAATATTGTAAAAAACAACGGTCACTTTGGTCGAGTAGAAGCCTTTTTAAACGTTTTTGTTTCTTGATTTCTTAGTTGGTCCCATAGCGCAAGATCTTTACGGAAGGCATAACCGTAAATCAGCACGCTGCACAAGATGGGTCCCACAATTTGATTTGATGTTAAAGTAAACCAGTTATTATTCGAGACAAGATATCTGTAAATCTACATTTAGATACAACATGATTATTTAATTAAACCTCATTATAAACAGTATTCAATGTGATACCAAATATGGCGTTTACTATGAAATTAATATAAATATACAAGTTAGACTTAAATTATTTAAAATGAATCTATTGTATCCGAATGAAATGACTGTATACATTTTATATAAACGAAGCGTTGAATTAAAAAAGAGTGGGTAACATTAGTGAAAAACGAAAGGATTAGACTTATGCTAATGAAAAAAAATTAGTCTTATTAATTGCCTGAGGAGTAAAAAAATTAAAAGAATTGTTTTGTCAAGAACCTCCGTTTTTATTTAGCACTCCTACATATTTACAGGGTGTTTTTAAATTCGTGGGCAACATTTTCACAGGGTGTTCTACCCATGATGAACAACTTTCATTATAGTATCAACTCGGAAATTGAGAAAAACAATCAGCTGTCGCATACATTTTAGTCGATTAGCTATTAAACTGCTGTATGCAACAGCTGACTTTTTTTTTCGCGATTTCCGAACCTGTGAAAATGTTGCACACGATTTCAAAAACACTTTGTATATGTACAGACGCCAGCACATCAAGTTAACCCAATGTGTCAAATTTCTTTAATCGTTTTTCAACTTTAATGTCAAACACAATAAGGTTCATATTCAATTGCGAAAATTTGACACATTGGGGTAACTTGATGTGCTGGCGTCTGTACATCATGTTTTTAAACTTCGATTACATTTTAGATATCGGACATTGTAACTTTTTGTTGTGTTTCTAAACAGAATCGGCGATCCATTTAACAGTCTGTTCGTACAGTATCGGCATGAATACTAAATAAACAAACAAACAAACTAACAATATACATACATTTGAAACGGGTTCTTGATAGTGGAGTTGGAATGCAAATTAATTCGAAAATTCCAGTACTCTAAATATTTATGTTTACAAACTGTGGTGCGATTAATCTATCTGCAAAGCGTTCGGACTCTGATTTTGTAATTAATATGGTAATGGCTTGGATTCATTAGATCGCCGTAATTTTGCAAAATTTTAGCGAAAATCTTTTGAAATCACTTAAATTTACTAGGATTACATTTTACTTGAATTAATTACAATGCGATTAGTCGAACAATTTGATTAAAACGTAAAAAAGAACGAGACAAAATAATGCTGATTTTGGATTTTACAGCACTAACCCTTTCTTATTGATTATAGGACGAAGTTTGGCTTGTTTAAAGTCGATTTCGACAGTCCAGAGAGAACGCGTACGCCGAAGCTGTCTGCACACAGCTACAGCAATATTGCGCACACGCATCGAATTGATTTCGACTATATCAAGCCGCCCTTGGAGTTGAATAAATTACTACTTGAGTAGATTATATCAGAGATTGTGATAATTTATAAATATTTATAGAGTAATTTATGAAATAAAATTAAGCCGCAAGCATTTGTTTTATTTAAAGCTGATTATTTTATAAACAATAGAAATAAAATTATAATATATTGTGATAGGAACTCTCAAGTCTTAAAGATATAACAAACGTACCTACTGTAGCATGTATAATAAATTTCTTCTGAAAATACCATAAAAAATATTGAGTTTTTCGAATAAACAATCGAAAAGATCAATCAATTTTTAACAAAAATGTTCTAACAAAAATGTTTTAACAAAAATGTTTTAACAAAAGTGTTTTAACAAAAATGTTGGTTAAAAATATTCCGATACAACGTTTGCCATCACCTGTATGTTTAGATGTGATGTTTGTATGCAGTTCGACCACCTCAGCTGTTGTTTTTTTCATTCTGAAGCCAAATTGCTTTTCTGACAGAAATGAGTTATTTTCTAGATAGTTACCCATGCGGGTATTCATTAATTTTTCAAGTACCTTTGAAAAAATCCAAAGCAGAGATATAGGTCTATAATTACCCGGAGAGTTTTTAGGTTCGGCTTTATGAATCGGCGATACTAGGGCAATTTTCCAATACTCTGGGAAAACTCCTGAAAACATACTAAGATAACATATGTAAGTAAAAGGTTCCAAAATTATAGTTCTTATCACTTTGATTAGAGACGATATAATTCCGTCAATGCCAGGTGCAATATCCTGTTTGAGATTTCTTAAGATAGAGTCCACCTCAAATATATCTGTACATACACGGGAATAGACTTTGTCATTCACATTTTTTTTTTCAATTTGTCTCAATAACAAATATATTTTTCTTTGGTTTTCAAGTTGTCATTTTAAGTACGTTTAAATTAAACGTAGCGTTAAATGCTACCTTACGTGAAAAAGCACCAAAGGAGGAAGTACTTAGTACACTTTTACATGAAGCCGAAGCGATAGTCAACTCTCGACCCCTTAGTCACGTATCAGTATGCCACGAGGACCAAGAGACGTTAACACCGTTTCATTGTCTACTGGGCTCATCCTCAAACCAAATTCTTCCTACAACTCTTGACGACCGGGACTTATTAAGAAGAGTAGATTGGCGGAATGCTCTAAGATTAGCTGACCACTTTTGGCACCGCTGGGTGAGAGAGATTTTGCCCACAATGCAACCGCGACAGATTGGAGACAACAGAGAGCAGGCTTTGAAAATAGGAGACGTAGTACTCATTGTAGACGAAAACTTGCCTAGAGGAACATGGCCTCGAGGTCGTATCACTGCGACCTTCCCTGGCAAAGACGGAGTAATAAGAGTAGTGGACGTAGTCACTTCAGGTGGCTTATTTCGTCGGCCAATCAAAAAGCTTGTTAAACTATCCTCCTAAACACCTAATTTGTGCACTTTCGTGCACAAGGGGGTGGAATGTTGCAGACTCTTTGATTGTCTTAAACTTTTTGTTAGTTTTTTATATTTTTTGATTGGAATGTCATCTATTTTGTTTTAGACACAACAATTGTCACTTCTTCTTGGTAATACTTTTAATTTGGTTCGTTTCGTATGTAAATATTTTCCATTTACCCATTATATTGTCTTTCCTTACTGAGCTTTAGTCTTTCATTGCACAAAACCACCATAAAAACATACAGTCCACTTTCATCGCCTACATTTTTGAAATGTAGGCGATGAAAGTGGACTGTATGTTTTTATGGTAAATATGGTTTTTATGGTAAATATGGTAAAAACTAACAAAAAGTTTAAGACAATCAAAGAGTCTGCAACATTCCACCCCCTTGTGCACGAAAGTGCACAAATTAGGTGTTTAGGAGGATAGTTTAACAAGCTTTTTGATTGGCCGACGAAATAAGCCACCTAAGTGACTACGTCCACTACTCTTATTACTCCGTCTTTGCCAGGGAAGGTCGCAGTGATACGACCTCGAGGCCATGTTCCTCTAGGCAAGTTTTCGTCTACAATGAGTACTACGTCTCCTATTTTCAAAGCCTGCTCTCTGTTGTCTCCAATCTGTCGCGGTTGCATTGTGGGCAAAATCTCTCTCACCCAGCGGTGCCAAAAGTGGTCAGCTAATCTTAGAGCATTCCGCCAATCTACTCTTCTTAATAAGTCCCGGTCGTCAAGAGTTGTAGGAAGAATTTGGTTTGAGGATGAGCCCAGTAGAAAATGAAACGGTGTTAACGTCTCTTGGTCCTCGTGGCATACTGATACGTGACTAAGGGGTCGAGAGTTGACTATCGCTTCGGCTTCATGTAAAAGTGTACTAAGTACTTCCTCCTTTGGTGCTTTTTCACGTAAGGTAGCATTTAACGCTACTTTTACACTGCGGACCAGTCTTTCCCAACATCCACCAAAAAAAGGTGCAGCAGCGGGGATGAAACTCCATTTGATACCCTTATTTGCAGCGAAATTCTCGACGTCAGGATGGTAAAAGTCGCGAAGTATTCGGTTGGCACCAACAAAACAAGTTCCGTTGTCGGAATAAATCGTGTCAGGAGTACCTCTTCTTGCAATAAAGCGACGCAGACTCATTATGGCAGAATCTGATGATAGAGAATGCACCAGTTCTAAATGAATAGCTCTAGAGGTCATGCAGGTAAACAGGGCAACGTAACGTTTTTCTTTCCTTCGACCAACGGTGGTGCTTATCGGGCCAAAATAATCGACACCAGTAAAAGTAAATGGACGACGATGGTGCGCAAGCCGCTGTGCCGGGAGATCGCCTGTCTTGGGATTCATTGGTTTTGATTTCTTCAGTTGAAAGAAACCTAAGTTGCTATGAACGTATGTGCGTGGAACTTCACCGTCATTGCAATCAGACGGTAACATATACGGGTGTGTAACGATTGACATAATAACAAAATGTCTAACGTTCATTTGCCATAATTTCAGTTAACATAATTTTGTTTAACATAACGATCAGTTGACATACTGAATTGTTGATATAATTTCATTTTACCTAATTTCATATGACATAATGAACATTTCATATAATGCACATTTCACATAATATTCATTTAGCATATTATTCGTTTACTATAATATTCATAATCTCTAAGTAACTTTTCTTTCTCTAAGTATTTTTTTTTCTTTACTTTATACCCTATACACCTGCCACCCTCAACTATTGTTACCAGGTTAGGTTACCAATTTGAAACGTCTATGGTTGGCGAATCATGTGGGTTAAGTTAGGTTAGAACCGTGACCATTAGCGCGCGAAGGCGAGCGAGCGAAGCGAGCGTGCCGCGGCAGCGGCCGCCAAGCGCCAGATCCCTTCTATTGTTGGAGAATCATTTAGGTTAGATGAGGTTATTACAGTATGATGTTTCTGATATTTACTTATTCACTACAGAATTTAGGCAGAAAATGAGTAAATATGAAAATTAGGTCAACTAAACGTTATATTAAAAAAATATTATGCATATTGAAAATTATATAAAATGAACGTTATACTAAATGTTATTATGTTAAATGAATATTATAGGATATGAAACATTAGGTCATATGAATTTATGTCATTTGATATTCGTTAGTTCAAGTGAAATTAGAGCATTTGTTATTATGCCAAACATTACACACCCAACATCTACACCGGGGTGGAGATAAGTTACGCGTTCATGTTGATGTAATTTGTACCCAGAATGTCATCGCAATCGTTCCTTCACTCACATACCTTCAAGCAAGATTTTGCTTGTTATATGTTTAAGTGTAAGTCTATCAGTTAATTTGTTGCAATAAATATTAGCGTTATAATTAGAACACTTAGGAGTTATTCACCCTCGTTAGTATGATAAATCAGTGATTCTAAAGATAATGTAGGTATCATTTGAAGGAATTATATTTACAGCCCATAGTTTAGTAGTAGTTTTTGTTACTCCTTCAATAAACAAACCGATATAATGTTCTACAGCACAACAGCTAATCAGAGAGATAATTTACTAGACATTACAT
Source organism: Euplexia lucipara (assembly GCA_921972225.1). NCBI lineage: Eukaryota > Metazoa > Arthropoda > Insecta > Lepidoptera > Noctuidae > Euplexia > Euplexia lucipara. Next base: position 15,014,372 of record OV179148.1, read on the forward strand.
CGTCAATAGGCACTGAGCGTTACGTGACGTTGATGGGCTGTACATATATTAAAGACCAAGTAGGATATTAGAACATTCTTAAAAAATCTAATAATATTATAACAAAATACAACCACGAACCATTAAAACCGCGAAGATTCACATAATCATACTGTGATCAAAATGTGTAACTACTTGCAACGTCACGCGGTTTCATCCCCGTAGTTCCCGTTCCTGTAGGAATACAGGCATAATTGGGATGGTATAGCTTCCCTACCGAACGGATAAAGAATTTTTCAAATCGGTCCAGTAGTTTCGTTGCCTATTCAATGCAATCAAACAAACAATCAAATCTTTCCTCTTTATAATATTATTAAAGACAATAGGTTTACAAAACTCTTAACTTACTTCACACTCGTTCATTTTGTCTTGTTTTAATAATTTTGATGGATAAATTCATTGTACCGTACGTAGAATTGCATTTTTAACCGACTTTCAAAAAAGGAGGAGGTTCTATGTTCGTGTGTATGTATTTTTTTTTTTTTTTTTTTTTTTTTTTATGTATGTTACCTGATTTCTCCCTCGTTTGTGGACCGATTCTCGAAATTCTTTTTTTATTCGAAAGAGTATACTCCCGAGGTGGTCCCATTTTAATTTGGTGAAGATCTGGTGCTGATCTTCGGAGATATGCAACGGAACTCTTCAAAAATAGACGGCAAATCTGTCGTGACTGCTGGAATCGCTTGGATGTTTATTGTTTATACAACATCATGACGTATCATCACGCCTGGTATGCTCTGAGGGGTACGCAGATGTGTACAATATACCTAGATTTCGACAATTAGGTATGTTAATTTTCATTTATTAGGGATAAGTGGATAACCCTATTATCATGACATGTACTGTTACAATTAACAATATATATAGCAAATATTTGTATGGGAACCACTAAAAATGGAAAAATAAAAAACTTTTTTGCAAAAAAATTAAACCGACTTCAAAAAAAACACTAAAAGGTGTAAAATAACTCTAAATTAGGAAGTCGGTGGCCCATCATGAATAAGACAAAACCACCAAAGCCACAGACTTCCTAATTTAGAGTTATTTTACACCTTTTAGTGCTTTTTTTGAAGTCGGTTTAATTTTTTTGCAAAAAAGTTTTTGTATAAACTTTTCACACCATTCTTTCATTTTAATACTGTAGTACATTTTACTCGTATTCTTTTAATATTTTAACATAGAATAGAAACAAGATACTTCATCAGCTGGTCTAATCTGATTAAACTTGGGAAGGTTAAAAATGTCACTACTGCTATGTTTTAATTAAAATATATAATATATTTACTAACAAAACCTTTATTATCAAAGGCAAGGGTGAAAGTGTATGGGATAAATACCTCCATGATCATCCACACTATACAAAAGATAGTTCAAATGCTGATGTAACAACTGATTCCTACCACAAATACATGGAAGATATTGAAATGATCAAAAATCTTGGCGTTGGATACTACCGTACAGCTTGGCAAAAAAGAGTGTGGAATAAATGAGGTCGCTAGTATCGCGCATGTGGCCACCCTGAATTGTACGACTTAACAGGTTTGATACTTGTTATTTTTTCCCAAAGCTAAGTGGGTGGTTCTGTCTGTCGGATGCTACGCAAACACCATGGAAGGCTTCAATGTCCAGTATTAACACTATTAATAGTGGGCAAATGTACAAAAAAGCAAAAGCAGTATGTAAGAATGCATATGCATATGCTACGATTCTTACATACTTCTTTTGCTTCGTATGCGCTCTCTAGTTTCTGCCTACCAGCGTGGGAAAGAGGCGTGAGTTAATTTACCTATGAAGCCTTGCTCGAAAGTGATGCATTAGGTATACACAGACAGATATAATCATGCCCTCGAGAGCAGTCTAACCGTAAGATTGTTAGGAATTAACGACAATTGTTTGTTTACAGGGGTAATGAAAGAACACGTTTTTTTAAGTTTTATTTTAATACCAAAAATGTAATCAGACGAATCGAACACACTACTATCAAATATTCGATCCCGGAAAAGCTCACATGTTGGCTAGAGCTTCCTGCAACTTCTGAAACACTAGTATTTTCTAATTCTGATAAATCACTGCTACTGTCATCTGTGAGATTTATTACTGTCATGATATTATTTTTCTATTTTCATTACAATATCCTTGCATGATTTTTTCCAATCTTAGTAATGTTTGCAAATGCTTGTTCAGCAGCCACCTTTAAAAACAAAAAATAATCATAAACAATCAAATGGTTCTAACATAGCAAATTTAAATATGTATAAACTAGGCTACATACCTTTATATCAATGGATCCAACATTGATGGAAGCAATTTAATGTTTGCAATGCCCCATATTAATTCAATTAGATTCACGTCACAATGATAAGGTGGTAACTTTCTTCAAGCGACCTTTGAAGTTTTCCCGGTGTTTAAAAATATCTTTTTTTTGCCTTCCTTAAACATTTTCCTTACTGTGATGACAGATTTACCTAAAACAAAAAGATACGGTACTTTATTATTAATTCCCTATTCTTTATCTTAAAGTATCAAATATGGGTATACGAGGCTCTTTAAACTACAAAACATAACCTTAAATTTCAATTTGTGTAAACAAGACAAATAGTTACTTAAATCTGTATATCAACAAAACTACGCATTGAATACATTTAGAAAAACTTATTTAATGTACAATGATTTAATTAGGGTAGATAAATACCTGTCCTAGCGGCAGTTCTTCGATAAACATTCTCGATATCGGACAAAACTTGTCCCGCTTCAGATTTGGCCAAACACCACAAAAAGACGAGGTAAATCACTGCTCTGATACAACTACGAATGGTTTTATTAACTTTTAATCGTTAATTTTGCAACGAAACTTAATAATTTTGTTAAATCTATGAAAAACGACGAGGATTTACGCACTTTTGACACATGATGTACTAGCACTAGACAAATAAATCAATGTTGCCACAATCATCCACTTTTAGTTTCAACTGTCACCGCGTCAGACTCTTTTTTGCCAAGCTGTACTTCCATTTCTTGGCCGCGGTACGTATACTTCCAGAGTTTGTATTCGTAGTTTAAACTTATCCATCATTCTTGTCCCAAATTGGTCTCATGCCGCATGTGGCGACGCTTTCTAATATTTTTTTTATAATTATTTTATATAGTAGTAGTTATTATATGTATAGTAGTTGTAGTACTAACAAAGTGATATGGAACGAGTTTCTGAAATAAATGTTTATTATTATTATTATTATATTTTTTTCTATTGTTTTTTCAGTCATCAGCAGTAATTTCATAATTATTTGACCTATAATTGATTTCAGTATTCTACCGAATGGAACAGATAACAACATTAATAGAGAAGGAGTAATGTATTATCGTAGATTTTTCAAAGAACTTTTAAAAGCCAACATTACTCCAATCATTACTCTGTACCACTGGGACATGCCGACTATATTCGTCGACCTTGGTGGTTGGTGCAATCCGAAAGTGGTGGACTATTTTGAAGATTATGCGCGGGTTGCTTTCCATCTTCTTGGTGACCTTGTCAAGAATTGGTTGACAGTGAACGAACCTCAACAACATTGTGTGAGCGTGAGTGAAAACTCCATGTCTACTTTATTTACTTGTTCTTTAACTGTGGACTTCAATGAACTTCTCTATTGATTAAATAACTCAGAAGTCCACGTCTTTTTCCCTTAAGCTCAAATTGTGGCTTTTGTTTTTTTTTAGTCTTATGGTGGAACTACAGTGCCAGGTTTGCAGTCACCAGGTGTAGCCCTGTACCTTTGCACTCACCATATGCTGTTGGCCCATGCTCGAGCTTACCGTTTATATCAACAAGAATTTCTTCACGATCAGAAAGGTAAACTTTGTTTCTGAATGTTTAGGCTATTTTATTTAAAAACAAATGTTTAGAAATTAAAGTAATGTCATTTCATTCAACAATTCCAAACACACCTTGTGTTTGGAATTTTTGATATGATTCTTCAGTTTGTCTTTGTACAACTTAATTTTAATTACCCAAGGTAAAGTTGCCTTATCTCTGGACTGTAACTGGAGCATGCCAAAGACTTACGATAGTCCAGAGGACCAGGAAGCTGCAGAACGACATCTTGAAATGCATGTAAGTATGTATTTCTTAAAATTATAAAAGACATTAATTTTTATGCATATATCTGGCTTTACAAACACTACGTATATATATGGTATTTGGTCTTACTATGTCATTAAGATACCTGCCTTGATAAACATTATTAGTTACTTCGAGTATCATAAAGTTTAAAAAATCAGACAGCAAAGCTAACTCAATTTTTTATTTAGGTTGGAATGCTTGCTCATCCAATATATTCCGAAAAAGGAGACTATCCAGCATTAGTAAGACAAAGAGTTGACAATGCTAGTTACGAAGAGGGCTTCGTCAGATCCCGTCTTCCATATTTCACAACAGAACAGGTTTGTATTTATCCTCATAATTTTGTCATTATCCCAGTCGTCACGTCAGCCGCAACAGTTTTCCCTTTTTATACTATTAGTCTAATCACACAGAACCTCCTTTCTACACACACAGAAACCACCTTCTAAACAGTTTATTCATAGTTGCTTTGGTCTTCCCTTACACCTGAAGCAAATTCATACTCAACACTTTCTTTATACAATTCCACATCACACGCCCATACGGATTGTAATCGTTTTTATACCTATCTGGCATAGTAATGATTAATTTATATCTAGGAAACCAAAACTAGTTTTACGTTCCGTTCATTCACCTGTTTATTGTTATACTAACGCCAAACCAAGTCACACATTAAACTTATCGATTTAGCAAATGATTATTATCTATTGTCTCTTTAGAGGTATAAAACAATAAAAATATCTTTGAGTTTGTGTGCAATATTGATCCACCTAATGTATTTCATCATAACTGCTACTTCTTACCTGTTAGTTTAAATCTCCTCCAGATATGTTAATTTCGGAACTTATAGTAGGTACAAGTTACAAAACAACTTTCAAAATCGAACAATTCCATTTTCTATTATCGATACGAGTTTCTTACAATCTATGGCAGTAGACAATTAGGCCAAGGTCAAGCAGCAGTGAATTATCTAACACCGGATACTTACAATATATATTCAGTTAAAACTAAGTGCCTAGTTGGGCTCTTAGTCGAAACAGGTATCTTTGTTTCAAACGCTAAAGACCAACCTATATAGACTAAGAGCCCACGAGGGCCAGACCTTCGTTATTTTATAAAAGCTGAAAGTTTTTCTGTGCACGTCTCCTATACAGGTAAGAACGACCGCGGACTATAAAGTTTGGATTGTGGTTACTTTGGCAAGTAACCGGTAGAAAAGGTGTATAAAATAGTACCTTAAATTCGTTAAAGTATAAAGCACAATTTTTTTTTATATTTTTTTAGGGATAACTATAGAAATCTCTTCATCCATTGCCAGACACTTATGGACAGTTGCTACCCCCTGCCAGACACCCCTAAGTCGTTTTAAGCATTTTGAGCCAAGAATTTTCTTTGTTTCTTTTTTAGTATCCGTTTATTTTGCAAACGTTTAAAATTTAAAATTCGTTATTCAAAATTGTCACTTTGCATTTTGTTTATTGTTACTTATTATTCTAATGACTACGATCATATTGACTATAAATAAAATTTGGAATTTTTCTGCAGGTTGAGACATTGCGGGGAAGTTCGGACTTCTTCAGTTTGAATCACTACACCAGCTATTTAATAACTTCACCTTCTGCTGAGGACGAATGGCAGGTTCCATCATACGACCACGATACAGGTGTTAAAGTGGAACAAGATTCTTCATGGCACGTGCCTGGAGTGTCATGGTTATCTGTGAGTAGTTAACGTAATAACAATTTTTACCTACTAAAATCAGTTATTTATCTGTCAGTTCTTTGTTTGGTCAGACGCCTACTTTAGATGGACCGGATTTAGTCTTCTATGTAGTTTTAAAACATGTTTTTTTAATTTTTTTTTTTAGGTGCACACTAAGAATTTGATCCATCATCATCAATCGATGCTGAAGATTTCGATATAAAGACTTAATTATTTTTTTATTTACAGAGAAATATTTTAGCACCAAACTTAATTCAAACCACAAACAGGTTTATGTAATTTGAAGACCTTTCTAAAAGAAAGTTCCATTTAAAGTTAAATTGCCCTTACACGTGGCTTTCAAACTAGAAATCAAAACAAATATGAAAACACACCTTCTAAATTAAATGTAATTTGCAGGTTTACGCCCCTGGTTTAAGGAAAATGATTAGCTGGCTAACCAATAAATATAATTTGAAAGTACCGATTATTGTTACTGAAAATGGTGTCGGTGATCGTGGACAATTGGAAGACTACGATAGAGTATCCTACTTCAGCGAATACCTTCATGAATTGCTTCTGTCAATACACGAAGATGGGAGCAATGTGAAGGGCTATTTTGCTTGGAGTCTCATGGATAACTTCGAATGGGAAGACGGATATAGGTTAGTTGTGAATCATTATTAAAATCTCATAACATCATTAAGTAAGCGTACAGACAGCAAAAGAGTTAGTTTTAAAGGTAAATAAATCCTAAAAAGGATAAGGTATTTTTTTATGCAAGCTCACCTGACAAGAATTCTAGAAATAATTGTTACACATAAATAGTCTATAATGCAAAATACATATGAGTGGGTGGCTATTTTCATGCTCCGTTACACCGGGGTTTACTTGTGCAGTTCCTAAACCTAGTTCCTAAACATAGGTCAAGTGGTCGACAGACAAAGAGATTTCACACTTACAAAGGTAAGGTACACTTATTCGGTGTTTCGTATAGAAATTGGCAGAGAATTTCACTGCAGTTTAGAATCGATTTTAGGTAACAGAACGATATCTGTTTCGGTTAATTGTCAGCACAATAGATACATTACTAGAGGCCATCAATAGAGTATGCAAGTCTGTCATTACTAAATCGTGTATTGTGAAACATGAATAGATATCAATCAGTGGCTTAGCTCTTTGATTCATACGATATGTTCAGTGTTCTGTGCAACACACATGGAACATATGTGTGTGGCATATGTGGAACATTGTCTTATTATTCAGGTTTCAGTCTATTATACTCCAATGGCTGAAACTAAGTCACTCTCATACACAACCATGGCATTTGCTATCCTTTTGAACATTCAACTGTTTAGGTAGTTCTGTTTTTTATTGTTTATATTCTTTTATTGTAATATTGTACTCTTGTTGTTTCTCTTATACTTTACATAATAGATTATTGCTAGTACTCGTGTCCTATTCAAAGTATAATTTATGTGGCTTATAGTCTACTCAAAAGAAGTTTCACTGGCTTTTAATTCATTAAACCTCAAGAGGACCTCGGTATCCGCGCTGTCATTGTCTTTCTAACCCTAGATAGATAACCATATTGCATAGTACACTAAAGATAACCATACGTCGATTCGACGTGCGAATGTTTGATTGAGCATATTTTGGATAATGTATATACTTGGTTTATGAATGTGATATTATGTCTTTAAATATGTAATTTTATTGTGATTAAAGGAAAAAACATTAGATTTTACATATATTTTTGTTAGAAAAAAAAATGAAAAACTAAACAAGTTACTTCTTGCTTTACAAAACTTAAACGTTTAGGTAACTTTTCGTCAGGCTTATAATTTACTATGTAAACTCTTCAAAATCCACTTTTTGTAATCATTATAACATAATAAATCTGAGTAAATAACAGTATTTATTCATTTTGGCCTCAAAAGCACTTAGGATAGGCGCTGGACTTGTGCTCTCCAGAAATGGGATTTTTACAGGTGTCGCACATTGTCTTTGTCATCTTTCTAATTTATGATGGACAAAAGGCACAATATTTTCTTTTCTTTGCTTTAGGTACACCTTCACGTTGTGTGGGGAGGTTCGTTTTGTCCTTTTGGCAATATACCACAATCTTTTATCTTTTATATTCGTCGACAAATTAAGCATTTGCTGCCTTGTCTCCATCCATGAGGTCATCAAGCTATTGCTGAGTTTTTTCATAAAATCTCTACCCTATTTTTTTCTTGGATTAGGACATTATCACAATAAATAATATATGCATTTATAAAAGCTTAATTTAGAATCCCATAAAACACATACACATTACATACACGTCATTTGATTGAAATTGTTGACTCCCACTTTTGTTTCATTATAATAATGAATCATATTTTGCTTTGCCAGTTGTAGGATAAATAGTGCCCTCTGTGTAACACGATGATAAAACAAACACCATTTTCTAATAAATTGCCTTCAGTTTTACTATACGCCCCCTGAATCTCTTCATCGCTCATTTCGTGCAACAACTGACTGATTTCTGCATCGTCTGCATGATTTTGTGACGTCATTATGTTATTTTTATCATGACCTCTAACAACTAAAAAAAAAACTAATAAAAAACATAATGCATTTGTGCAAAAAAAATAAAATAACACTTTTTCTCAAAAGTCTAAAAAACTACATTAAAGATAACCATACGTCACTTCGACGTATGGTAGGTAAATATTGACGAAAGTACTGCACATACCAAAGTGATAGGGGTGTATCCTGCAAGCTCCGACGGTCGGCTGAGTTGGCAGGAAAGGGCAGTTTAGTAACGCGCGAAACAAACGAGTTCTACAGATTTTTCAAAATCGTATACGTCGTTTCGACGTAGGTTATCTATCTAGGGCTAATGGGTCTCTAATTAACATAATTGAAAGGTTATGATACAGGTACATAAACCTAGTATAGAAGTCAGGGTTTTACTTATTGTCTACGTAGGTGGACAATAAGTAAAACTCATTTGCATTTTCTACATCTTCAACATCAAAATTTCGTACATCAACAATAAATGGCTAATACCCCCACGAATTTTGATGTTGAAGATGTACAAAATGCCTTATTGCAAGAATGACTTGGTCGTACGAACATCATAATTTCTAAATTTGTTTTGTTATTTCAGGGAAAAGTTTGGTCTCTATCAAGTAGACTTTAGCAGTCCAAACCGAACAAGAACCCCGAAGTTATCGGCAAAGAATTTCAATAACATAGTTTGTACTCGTACGGTCGATTTTAACTATCTAAAATCGCCTTTGGATCATCATCGGTTTTTGGATTTCTTGAAATAATTTGTTAAGCATCGTTCTTTTTTTTGTTGTGCAGTTTTATAACAATTACAATTTAAAATTAAATACATTTGAATAAACTGTCAAAAATAAGATAATATAGCATGCGCATGATCCTTTTCTGTTTTTTAAATCGACTTCAATAAAAGGAGGAGGTTCTCAATTCAGTTGTATATATATATATTTTTTTTAGGGTTTGTTACCTCAGTACAGCTTGGCAAAAAAGTGTAGAAACGGAACTAAATTTTTGACTGTTGGCAACATTTCCAAAATAATGACATCTCATAATAAACAAAGTTCACGATTTTGTAAAATTTTAATTTCGCACCAAACGTTGATTAATAAAGGTAAAAAAAAACAACCGACTTCTTAAAAAAAAACTAACAGGTGAAAAATAACTCCAGTTTCGGAAGTCTGTGGCTTTGGTGGTTTTGTTTTGTTCATTATAGGCCACCGACTTCCGAAACTGGAGTTATTTTTCACCTGTTAGTTTTTTTTTAAGAAGTCGGTTGTTTTTTTTGTAAAAAAGTTTTTATTTTGTAATTTTTAGTTTGTTTGTGGGTAAAGAAAGTCTATCAAAACTTGAAAGAATCATTGAAATTGGATAACAATTGCTGAAGAAGTTCTATCTAAACATTAATCTGTACATCTCTGCCGGCCCCTTTTAAAATAGAATGGCGTAATGTTATGTTGTGGAAATACAAAAGCTCAGCATAGACATCTGACTATAGCAATCGTGACTAATTTGCTGTTAAGCGTTGAAGAGTTCCGTTGCCTGTCTTCTGCATCAGTTTTTCCTTCACCAAATGATACTTACTAAATGAAAATGCTTGATTTGTTACTAAAAATGTTAAAATTGGTGCGTGTGTGCCTATATTTTTTGAGGAGTTCCCTCAATTCCTCGAAGATCCCTCATCAGATATGAGTTTTGATACAAATGGGACCAATCTGCTACTATACCCTATCAAACAAAAAAAGAATTTTGAAAATCGGTCCATAAATGACGGAGTACTGAGGTAACAAACCCTAAAAAAAAAAAAAAAAAAAAAAAAAAAAAAAAAAAAAAAAAAAAAATACAACCGAATTGAGAACCTCCTCCTTTTTTTGAAGTCGGTTAAAAAGTGAAGAATAATGAATAAAACCATTCGGAGTGCTGGCAGGAAGGTTATTTATAAGGTGTACATGTGATTTCTGGCGGAACATGAGGCCCAAACTATTCTTTCTGAATTTCACAATATTTACCAAAGAACCGCTGATAAGACAGGTATGTAAGAGTTTATTTTGTTGATTTTAGTTGAATCAAGTGATAATTGATGAATAAAAAGCTGTATTAATTTGCTTGCATATGGAATAACTAGAAATTTGAAACAATAAATGTCGAGCACATAGGTTATGTTTACATTTTTTCTGCATTACTCTGGAATAGCGCGCTGAGATAAATTGATACTTTGG